>CM036879.1:20000000-25232608 GCA_020796165.1 Pantala flavescens | reverse complement strand
TCAAAGCAATCACCTTATTATATTTCTTTCCTCCTAATCGTCTTTTCATATTGCTACATACAAGCGTAGAGATATCAGCATTCATTGCTGGCTTTTTAGTTCGCTCCTCTCTGCTCCACTTTAAAGAGAGGATAGAGGTCAATTTCATTGAAAAATCCTCTTCAGAGAAAATACACATGGCAACATTGTCTGCATCTTAGGCATTGCCATCGTCACTGTCGTGGAAGATTAGAGAAAGCTAAGGCTAAAGAGTAATTGCCTTAAGTTAATGTACGCGTGTTTCTTTCTGACAGTTTCCATATTATAACATACTTTCCCTAACAAAACTTATTCTTCAACCCTCTACAGCCTTAAAGATCCCTAACGCATTAATTCACAATGGAAAATACCGAGAAATCTCCTGTTTTAAGCATCGAGCAAGGTCTTCTCATGGGTGTAATGAAGAATACACTATGTGGCCGTAAGATATCTTCGTATTTAGGAATACCTTACGGAAAACCCCCCGTGGGAGCTTTGCGTTTCTCGGTAAGGAATTATTATTTTTCGCCCCTCAGAGCCAACAACTTTGCTATCGCTATTTATTTAAGAAAATATTATGCTATTTTGCAATTAAATATCAGTAATTGTGCGTAAAGTGTTCATTAAAGGAATGCCAAAATTATTCTTCTCTTTTTCCGGGACTGCTATATTCGTAGCATACTGCGATTAGATAAGCGAAAATTCAGATACTACGCGAAGCTCTCGATTCTGAGTTTAGTTTTGATAGAAATTTATTAAGAAACGACGGAATAGATCATCAAGAATTCATTGTCTGAAATTGTCAACATTCACTTTAAGGATCCGCAACCGGCCGAAGCTTGGAGTGGTGTCAGAGATGCAACCCATGAAGGAAACGCTTGTCCTAGCAAGCATATGATATTCCGCAATTTTATCGGGGAAGAAAATTGCCTGTTTTTAAATGTATTTACTCCTGCGGTAAGATATATATTTATGAGTATTATTCGTTGCAAGTTCTTTGTGTTTTTACAATAATTAAGGTATGCTTTTACTCTTACGTGTTGCAAACAATACATCTATAGAAGCAGATTCAAGGACAGCAATTTAAGGAAAGATATGCTGTAATGGTATGGATACATGGTGGAGGATTTGCCATGGGATCCTCTGAAGTTGCGATGTACAGTCCTAATTTTCTCCTTGATAGAGATATTGTTCTTGTCACCATTAATTATAGATTGGGACCATTAGGTATGAACTAACTCAAATTGCCTCTTCTTTGTCATGACTAATGGAAAATATCTAAGATAATTTTACTCATTGCAGGATTTTTAAGCACTGGAGATGAAGTGTGTCGTGGGAACTGGGGGTTGAAGGATCAAGTGCTTGCATTGAAATGGGTCCAACAAAATATTCATGTCTTTGGAGGTGATCCAAACCGTGTAACAATATTTGGAGAAAGTGCTGGTGGTGCAAGTGTACACTATCATGTTCTATCTCCTTTGTCAAAAGGTAAATTGCATCTATTTCTTGGGTAATGCATTTTATCCAAGTATGAATTACTCTTGAATTTGCTATTATGACAATTTAGTTAATAGTGGGAGTCTTTTCAAAATTACTCTGAAGCTTCTATTCTGGAGTGGTTCTATAACTCTTACTAGTGTCTTATGCTAAATATATATAATTACTTATGCACATTTTTTATCTGAATTTCTGTATAATGCACATGCATGTTCTTATTGGATTTATTCATTGAAACACATGCTATTTTTTTGAGACTTTATCACTCTTACCTTAAATTTAAGGTCTATTTCATCGAGCAATTGCCCAGAGTGGTTCAGCATTGAATCCTTGGGCTTTCAGAGGGAGAAAAAGTGCTAGAGATTTAGCATTTCAACTTGGTGTTAATTTAGGATTTAAAGGTCAGCATAGTTCTGAGCAACTTTTAGAGTTTCTCAGACAAATTGAACCCAAGGAACTTGTGCTGGCCTCAGAAAAACTTTGTCCAACTCATGTAAGTAATCAGTTATATAGATATATAACTAATGATCCCTCCTTACTTCCTCCTTGTATGCCTGATATCTCAATCAAATTTTCAGAGTTGATGAGGAAGTCATATATTTTAAGAATTTTTTCTTTACAAGTCCCATGTTTGCTATTTCAAAACATGAACACTCATAAATTCATATTTATAAATGTTTATCATTTAAATAATTAAGTAATGCAAATGTTTTGGGAAGATGTTGCAATGTTTAAAGCAATTGACAAGCAATGGGTACAGTACAAATTCCAGCCTTGTTCAATTTCTTTTCTTTCTTTTTCTCCTGTGAAATACTTAAGTTAAATACTTTTTATTAGGATCAATATGATTATCTAACTAATTAAGTATGTATTTGTAATCAGCCTATTGTATTTGAAGTGATGATTATAGTTTTTTCACTAATGTCAGCTCTTGAGTTTCTTAGAATTGTTTCTAATAATTTACTGTCTGAGGACTATTAAAATTTTTACTTTATTTAAAAATATTCTCCTTGAATTTTAATGAGGATAGATTTAGATAATGAGGAGGAAAATCTAAACTTAGTTTTGATATTTTAGTGATATATAATTATTTTTAAAACAATATTGAAAAAATTAGATTAAAGAGTGGACATATTGAGCACAGTGATGGAATTATTTGAATAAAATTCATGAAAATCAAAATCTGTATAATTCCTTATATAATCCCTTACTAAATCTTCTCTGAATATTATGTTCTTGCTAAATTATGCCTCCAATAAATCTGAAGGTATATTGTAAGTATTGGTTTTGCCATTAGAGATAAATTTTCCTTAGTGTTTTTTAAAATTAGGAAATGCATTCTTTCAGGAGAAATTAGCTGGAATCACTTTTGCATTTGTTCCAACATCAGAAGTGGAAGGCTCAGATGCATTTCTTCCTGGTGAGCCTTTGGAGCTGACCACCTCTGGAAAGTTCAATAGGAATATCACCTACATATCTGGAGTTACCACAGCAGAAGGCTTTGTTGTTGAATGTAATTTTGATGATGATTTCATGGAGATAAATTAGATAAATAAGCGATAAAAGTTTGTTGCAAAATTAGTTTTTTCTTACTTTATTATTAAAAAGGACTGTTGATAATGAGTCTCTTGAGAATGAGACTCTTCTTATCTATTATTCTTGGTTTATGTTAAAGAAAAGTTGTTCATTTACACAGCATAATTTGATCAAGTCTTATTCTGAATACAAAATATTATGTATGTGACTATCGTAAGTAATTATAGTTTCTGTTGTCACTCTTTTACTTCTTGCAAAAGTTATCATAGTATAATTTAAGTAAATCAAATTTAAGAGCAAGAAATGAAATCATATTTGTGTGGTGTTATATATTATTGTATTTAAAATTAATATTTTGTAGTTGGAGATAATGCCCTGAAGCAGAATCCTACCTTTCTAGAGAAAATTGATTCAAATGTTGAAATTCTTGTACCACCAATTCTTGGTCTTGAACAAGGATCAGCAAAATCCAAAGAAGCTGGTTTCAAAATAAAAAAATTTTTCTTTGGTGACCAGCCTGTGAGTCCAGAATCTATTTCTAATTACTATGATGTAAGTATTATGTAGAATTTTTATCCTCATTATAATGTCGATCGTATTTATTGCGTTTATCAATTTTATATCATGCAAATTTCCTAAAATATTTTATTTGCAGTCACAAAATGATCTTCTTTTTCTCTTGGGAGTTGACTTAACTGTTCGAATGCAAGCATTGTATGCTGCTCTTCCAGTCTTCTATTATCAGTTCTCATTTGAAGGTGAACTTGGAATGGGAAAGAAAGTTTGCGGAGTTGATCTTCCTGGTGAGAAATTACCCAATATCATTCTTAGCTACTAAATGTTATCAATAGTCGAATAGATGCAAATAAACTTTCTTGACCATTGTTACAAATATAAATAAATTCTCAAATCAAAAGAAAAAACTTGCCAGGTTAAAAAAATTAATTGCCCAGAATGATTTTTTTTGCAGGTGTTTGCCATGGGGATGAATTGGGGTATTTATTTCAAATGGAAATGATGTCACAAATGAACCTGAACCCAGATGTGCCAGAAAGAAGAGTAATTGATCAGCTTGTAACATTATGGGCAAATATAGCCGAAACAGGGTCAGTAAAACAAATTCATGTTTTTCATTATAAAAATTTATTTTGTTATGGAATTGGATAAATATACCTCATCTTTTCAATGCTAATTATGCTGTTTGCATGACTTGGTAATAAAATCGGTACTGAAATACTACACATAAAGATCTTAAAATGAAGTAATTATGAGAATGTTTGTTTATTTATTTTTTTTTCATGAACTTAAGTTTAATAAATATGAAAACATTCAGAAATCACATCAATGAATGCTGCATGCATATATCTTATTAGTATGATTAACCATTTAGTTGAAGATGAGGGAGATGAGTATGTTTCATTAAGAAAGTTATGGTATACTGCAAACATAATTTATAAGTTGAATATTTACTTGGGAAACAAAGAATACTGATTTCTCAGTTATAGGATAATAATTGATGATGTCCAACTTAATCACAGAAGCTCTTTCTAAATATATAATTGATACTTGGTGATATTCAATTTTGTTCTTTTGTTAAAGACATCCAAGTGAGAGTGATAAAGGAAGCCAATCCACCAGCATTACTTGGGAGCCAGTTCCAGGTGGAGAGCAGAAAGTTAAATTTCTTGATATCAATGATCACCTCCAGATGGTATGTAATCGCGGACCTCAGGCTTCAAGAATGGCTTTTTGGGATTCTTTGTTCAAGGAATATGCTGGAGAAAAAAATTATTTTGCTCTGAAACTGAAGGAAAAGCTATAGCATTTTGTCATGCATGATAGGTGAACTTGAAAACATGCTTCCATTGATGAAATATCTATGAAAAACAATGTGTAACTGAATAAAATTCAACGCAGATCATTAGGAGCAATTATTGCTTGAATAATCATTCAATTGGATTCATTTCGATAATTAATAGCTTCTATCTTTAAATGATATTTAGAACCATCTAATATATTTTAGAATGAAGTTATTTTTTCTCAGAACTTATTGGAGTAGTTGCCAATAGTTAGAGATATTAAATAATATACCAATCTGATTTTATTGTTATAATTACAATCCTTTAATATTCCACAAATTCATGCTGTTATTTTGGATTTAACAAATTAAGTTTGTTAATTTTCTCTAAAAACTTTCAATGGGTGTGTATATTATTGCTGTTATTATATATCAAATTAACAATTAGAAAATGATAATTTTGATTGTATATTATTAATAAAAATTATATTTAGTTCCCATCTAATTTGATAACATTCAGATGGATTGTAGCTTTTAATATCATCCTCCCTCAATAGAAATTAAGTTGGATTACTTTCAATTTGTCGACATCTATCATCTGCGAAGATATATTTAAATGCTTCGTAGAACTTTCGGGTACTTCCATTTTTAATCTTTTACTGTTGTTGAGACTTTCCGTTGGGCTCGATCTCTTGGAAACTGGACTTTTGTCATTACTTGATTTAAGAAATAAACACCTGTCGACATGATTAATTATTTCTTCGGAAGAAAATGTATTTCCACAAACAGGACAATCTACTTTGTCGGCCATCTGATACGTCAATATCAATAATATTTCAGGTAGTGTTTTGGAAAATAAAAAAAGAACTTAATTATGATCATAATCACTGTAATTCCATTCTACGTCTCATTAATATTCCATAGACGCTAATTAAAATATTTTACATTACGTACCCTAAGGTTAAAGACAAGCAGATTTTCCTACAAGGTTAACCGATTTTACCGAGCAAAACGTTACACTTCCCATAAAAATCACGTCTGAATCTTAGCATTCAAGACTGTAAAGCATCATTCATAGAATCACATTGTCTATCATGGAATTAACAAGGTAAAATGATGATAGCACATTCATGAGATAGAAAAATTATTGGAGGGAGGGAAAAAATAGCAGCGCCAACGATAAGAGCCAATGGAAGTGGAAGCGCGTAAATCGGGAAATTTGGATGAAATATCAGTTACTTCGAGAAGCTGGATTACCGGCGGCCAAAACCAGTGTACCCATGGAAATCAGATTTGGCAGTAGACATATAACTATTATCCACCAAAAGTAGAGGATAGTTTTTCTAGGGGACTTTTTATGGTATTCAATCACCGTATAAAGCCGGAAAATTAATCGTTTCACCTATGGGGGGCTGGTAAGAGTGAGCAACATATACTTCATTCACCGGAGAAGTGCATATTAATAAGATTTCAGCATAAGAACATACTTCTATACTCACTAAATAATGGAAAGTAGTACAATGAAAATCAAAAAGCAGAAAAGACTGGAGAGGAAAACAAGCCGAGGTAAAGGAGTTATTCGTCATTTTTTTATTTAAACAGACTTAAATAGAATTTTAAAGCTCAGTATTGTAATATAATGAATTATTATGCATTATTTTCCATGTTTCATCAAGTAAAGTGTTTTACTTTTGTAGAAGGATTTTAAAGTTGGATAGTAATAGATTATCATAAAACTATGAATTGTTTTATTATATGGCATTATTGTATTTATAACTTTCAATGTCGTGCATTAAGATTCATACATTAATAGAGTTCACTGATAGACATTTCTTATCCTATCTGCTTATATATGTATAGAACAATAGACATGGTATGGCATACCTTGAAGGTTTTGATGTTGGATCTTGGTAAATTAAATTGAAATAAACTAATTCAAGATATAGCTATCTATTCTTAGCAATCTAGCAATTTCATCATAATTAGAGAAGTATACTTATCTCTTGTGTAAAATTCAATTTCATGAGTTAATTTATGATGTCTTATAAATTTGTATCAATTATGATAGTAATTTTTGTTCACTTTGAATGTTCACTAGTGAGATTACACTGAGTTAAAACTTTAAATTAATATCTATCAGTCATTTATAATTCCTTGCAAAAGCAACTAAAAAGTTACTAGGAAATAAGGGTAAACTCCATAAGAAACTGATATGATCAAATAAGAAAATACTTATAGAATAAATTATAAAATGCCAATTAGTGAGAGGATACAGAGGATTTTTTACAAGAAATTTTGAATGATATGTACATGAAAATGTTTAATACTGAATCTATAAATTCTGATCACACTTTGGATTGAACATATTATTGGAGCAGGATGAAAGGATAGTTGTTTATTGATGTGATTTTTATTATTTGAGGTGTGTTTGTTGATTATTATTCGAAAGTATTTTAATTAATTTCTCTGCATTACGTTCTTTTGAGCTTAGCCAGTATTACTCATACGTTACTAGTAATATGTGTAGTATTTAATACTTTTCTTCTGCTCCTACCACTCCTCTATTCAAGGGTCTCAAAGAATACCAACAATCCTGCACATAAGCATCATAACGCGAATAACCTAAATACGAAAGAGTAATTCATAATAGAAAAACTCCTCTAATTTAAATACCCAACTTTGCATAACACCTGAGAAGACAACAAATATAACAAATGGAAATCATAAACGGCATTCACTCTGTTCACAATAATTGAATCGGGTAAGATATATTACTTTCGCAATTAGCTTTGACCATTCTCCTAAAGAAGAGAAGTTAATGGTCAACGCAAAGTGATTCAAATGACTCCCAAAACTTTAGGGAAAGGCGAAGAACTATTGGGTGTTTAAACTTGTAACTATAAATTATGTCGGATAATATGAGCGATTCAGAGAGATTTTTAAGTACTAGTAGCGCACTGTCAGATAAGAATACCGATTTAGGAATCTTGAGATTGCTAAACAGTTGCTAACGACTAACTTCCAAGTTTCGTTACGGACCTGGAACTGGAAGGGCATACTTTTTATTTTCTAAAGAAGTGACAAGGAATAATCAAATATCAGTAAAACGTACACATTCACTTGATTGTCTTCTTCATTAGTATATTTTCACTTAATCAATCGGACACTTTATTTAAGCTGCCATAATTGCTATTCATTTGTTTCTATAAGCGTGAACTCTCTCATCGCAATGAGCGAAGCTGAAGAAGCGATTATTAAGCCAGGTAAACATGTTGATACTGTGATAGATAGTTGAGTTCAGTCTCTTGCCGTGTAAATCCATTGTATTTTTTTTCTAGAAGAGGCTCCGTTTGTGACTGTTTTCGTAAGCGAATCCGAGGTTAACGAAGATAATGAAGATTCTCAAGTTGCCTCACATCAAATTATTGTTCATTCTGAGGATAATGTGGCAGTGGAGGAATACAATGATATACATTGTGTAATATCCCACGAACATGTTAATTTAGAATCTACCGAAAATGATGAATTCTCAAGTAAGATTTCTCATTATACTTATTCGCTGTTATACGTTTCGCTCTAAATGTACAATCAAGGGTATTACAAAGTTGAAAGATATGTTAAATAGTTTTAATTTATCCACAAATTTTACTTTAATGCTGTTTTAACTTCTATAGTGATATAATTAAAACCTTCCTATTTATTAACTTTAAATAATTCAATTTCACTAGTTTGTATGCATTGTACACAAGTAGTGAAGGAATATTACGTAATATTTTATAATCCTGATAGATGAAATATGTTGTCATAATGTGTGGATTAACCAGAAAATAGAAATAAATTTTGATAAGTCACATAATGTTGGTTTTGCATTTGCATTCGATTTTAATAAGAGCTTTGTTTGAAGCTCATTTACCATGTAAATTTCATGACGTTTTCCTTATTTATCAGAGTTAATCGCTTTGTACGCAATTTTGGGATATACAACCCCAAGAGTACATCTTTCTGTAATGTACAGCCAATAACTATATCTATCTCTCTATCTGGAATGATTCCTTTAAATCTCTATGTAATAAAGTAACTCCTCCATGTAATGAAATAACTCGTGTATTGAAAATTACTTTTTTCGCAAATTATAAAATTACTGCCTTGTTAAAGGTGAGACTGAGAAAAATGTATGTTATAAAAGAAATTCTAATTTAACTTTTTTCATTGTGTGCAGATGATTCCAACAGGACTTTATGGACCAGAAATAATGTTAAACTTCTGATCAGTGAATACAAAGCAATGAAGCAAGAATTTCAAGATCCTGGCCGAAAACAGAAAGATTTATGGGCTACTCTTGCTCATCGTCTAAGTGATCGAATTGCAAAAGATTCAGCGAATTCATGGATGGCCACTCAGGTTACATGGGATGCCTGCGATAGAAAGTGGCGTAATCTGAAGCATACTTTTAAAAGTATTCATACAAATCAGTGGCGATCATATCGCAGCCGTTCTCGCTGGGAGTTTTATTATCCTCTGTTAGAGATATTTGGGGACAGAATTAAGGGCCAGCAGCCTAAAAAGAGAGAATGTTCTAAGTATGTTGTAGTGCATCCCCCAAATGACAACAAAATGTGTTCTTTGTCATCAGCCAAGAAATCTGTTTGTAACGTACCACACCTTTCATCATTTGTGAGCTCAGAGGAAGGAGGTTCCAGTGAGGAGACTGTGTTTGTAGAAGAATTGAAAGTTGATGAGAATACTGGAGGTAGTTATGTTGTTGTTAAACCAAGCAAGGAAAGCTCCTTGGAGACTGGAAAGAAACAACTGAGGGTTCCCCAGGAGCAGCATAAACAAGTGAAAGTGGAGCGTATGGATTATGTAGACATTATTAATGTAAGCAGAGGACATAGTGATCATTTTATGGATGGTAATTTTGAATCAAGAGATATATCCCATGTAGTATTTGATGGTAGCAGCAATTGTGGATTAGACAGCAAGGATACAAAATGCCCTCCTGCTTGGTTTAAAAATTTCATGAAAGAATACCACAAGGAAGAGAAGGATAGGAGAGAGGCTCTTCAGAAGGCTCATGATGATATACTAAAAGTAGAAGAGAGGAAAGTTAAAGCTTTAGAGAGGATATTGATGAATCTTTGCTCTCAGCCTCTTTCCAAAACCATGCAAACCAACTCTTAACCAATGAATATTATCAAAATCATTTCCCTTTTTATCACATGTGTACATAATTATCTTCCTTTCTTTTGAATACATTTCTTACTCTTTAAAATTTATTAAATAAAATTAACTATGGTTATTTTGTTGTTGCAGGAAAGATACAATTCTAAGATAAAGGACACATTCACAAGATTAAAGTTTCCCAGAAAAGTGAGTTATTCTCTTTTGTAATTGTATCAAGTCATTATATCTCTTACTTTGGTCTCTTTATAGGTCTTAAATTCTCATTGCTAGTATCTCATATCAATTCTTTATTTGAATCTAGCAATGCTATAAGATAATACAATTATGCTTACTGTTTTTGTCACTTTTATTAGTTAAAAACTCAGATTTTCAGTTTATATTTTGCTGTTTGAGTAATGTTCATAATCTAATGATACTGGTCGTTTTGTAGCCATTGGAAATCCATCTTTGGATGTAAGCCTCTTGAAGGACCTTCCATTTCTATTTATTTACATATCTGTTCCTTTGCCATATCGTCCTTAAAGAGTTAATTTTTCCTCACTTTCTTACTCATTTCCTTATTGTATATTATATCCAGTAGTTTATTGTAGTTCATTTTCTAGTGATGTTATTCAGGTTTAGGCATTCTCCTCAAAAGAGATAAGAATACTATAAAAGAAAGAAATTTTTTGTGGAATTATTTTTAAGATATTCATCTTTATGGGAAAATTAAATCTTAATCCTCACCTAGACTCTAATCCAAGTTTTCTTTATTTTCTCATCAGAATCAAGAAACTCAATAAATAATCAATGAAATTATTTTCAGTTCTATCTCATTCAAATCCAAGGGAAGTTTAACATGACATCAGCTCCATGTTGACATTTTAATTTTATTGTTAAAAATTTACAGCCTCAATTCTGTTACCTATGTGAAGGTCGTAAATATTAGCATGCCAAGTATTAGCAAATATTGAACGAGGTGTACTGGGAAAGATATGCATGTTTATTTTTCTATTATTTTTTAGTTAGAAATATCTATTTCAACTGCTGTGCCATTTTACATTTATATTTTTATTGCGCTTCTATTAACAAAAAATATTTATTTCCTTCTTATTCCTATTCTTTTCTACAATTGACTATTTCTTGTGATATTTGATGTAACTTCTGCATAACTGCAGGAATAAAAGCACCATATTTCTGCATCAATTAATTATAATTGAATTTTCTTTCAAAATAAATATTAACTTTAATTAGTCCTTGTTTTTCCCTCTTTGGATCAGTCCCTCCTTTGTAACTAGGGGAGATATTGTTGAAATAGAAGTTAAGTGTACTTAATGCTGTATTATATGTGAAAAATTATTGTTATTGACCTTTGTGATGAAGTTGCTGAAAATATTTTATTGTATAAATTCCAAATCTGTAAAGCATGTGTTTAGTTTAAATAAATGATCCAAAAAAAGCTTGCTGATTTACTTTCTTAAATCATATTTAGGAAAAACGTGAGTAATTACCCTAAGAATTTGAAGACGAGAGTTAACGATGAAATTACATATATCATTAGTGATTTTTAATTAATTTTTTAGGATTCAAGTATAAAGAATTACGATTATTTATAGTGGTCAATCTGTTTTAGAAATTGGGCCTTAATATACAATTCCAATTATAAGTTACAAAATATACATCAAACTTTTTCATATACATTTTTAATAGTAAATACTATATTCAATTTTTCTTTCGTTGGGCCAACTAAAATCAATCCTATGAGCCCTAAAATCATATCGAAAATCTTGTGATCCATTTGATCATAATTCTAGCAGTATCTTCTACACCTTAAACCCAAATCATGTAGAATCCTTTCTAAAACAAATTACTTTCAAACAAATTTTAAACAATTCATCACTCTAAATTGGTTTGGAAGGAGTGGTCTTAGGCGAAGACGCAGTCGAAGGAGACGCGCTTAAGTTAATCTGATCCGAAGTATACATTGAATCCTAATGGTGGTCTTTGGAAAGGAATCGATTTGAACACTCTTGATATAGAGAGAAAAACTTAATGTAAGATAATAGTTTTATGTTATTACTAAATTGCTGATCAAGTTTGGTTTCTTTTCGTTTAAACATAAAAAAATCATCCTGAATAATATTTAGTAAATGTATTTAATATTTTCTTCAAAGCAATCACCTTATTATATTTCTTTCCTCCTAATCGTCTTTTCATATTGCTACATACAAGCGTAGAGATATCAGCATTCATTGCTGGCTTTTTAGTTCGCTCCTCTCTGCTCCACTTTAAAGAGAGGATAGAGGTCAATTTCATTGAAAAATCCTCTTCAGAGAAAATACACATGGCAACATTGTCTGCATCTTAGGCATTGCCATCGTCACTGTCGTGGAAGATTAGAGAAAGCTAAGGCTAAAGAGTAATTGCCTTAAGTTAATGTACGCGTGTTTCTTTCTGACAGTTTCCATATTATAACATACTTTCCCTAACAAAACTTATTCTTCAACCCTCTACAGCCTTAAAGATCCCTAACGCATTAATTCACAATGGAAAATACCGAGAAATCTCCTGTTTTAAGCATCGAGCAAGGTCTTCTCATGGGTGTAATGAAGAATACACTATGTGGCCGTAAGATATCTTCGTATTTAGGAATACCTTACGGAAAACCCCCCGTGGGAGCTTTGCGTTTCTCGGTAAGGAATTATTATTTTTCGCCCCTCAGAGCCAACAACTTTGCTATCGCTATTTATTTAAGAAAATATTATGCTATTTTGCAATTAAATATCAGTAATTGTGCGTAAAGTGTTCATTAAAGGAATGCCAAAATTATTCTTCTCTTTTTCCGGGACTGCTATATTCGTAGCATACTGCGATTAGATAAGCGAAAATTCAGATACTACGCGAAGCTCTCGATTCTGAGTTTAGTTTTGATAGAAATTTATTAAGAAACGACGGAATAGATCATCAAGAATTCATTGTCTGAAATTGTCAACATTCACTTTAAGGATCCGCAACCGGCCGAAGCTTGGAGTGGTGTCAGAGATGCAACCCATGAAGGAAACGCTTGTCCTAGCAAGCATATGATATTCCGCAATTTTATCGGGGAAGAAAATTGCCTGTTTTTAAATGTATTTACTCCTGCGGTAAGATATATATTTATGAGTATTATTCGTTGCAAGTTCTTTGTGTTTTTACAATAATTAAGGTATGCTTTTACTCTTACGTGTTGCAAACAATACATCTATAGAAGCAGATTCAAGGACAGCAATTTAAGGAAAGATATGCTGTAATGGTATGGATACATGGTGGAGGATTTGCCATGGGATCCTCTGAAGTTGCGATGTACAGTCCTAATTTTCTCCTTGATAGAGATATTGTTCTTGTCACCATTAATTATAGATTGGGACCATTAGGTATGAACTAACTCAAATTGCCTCTTCTTTGTCATGACTAATGGAAAATATCTAAGATAATTTTACTCATTGCAGGATTTTTAAGCACTGGAGATGAAGTGTGTCGTGGGAACTGGGGGTTGAAGGATCAAGTGCTTGCATTGAAATGGGTCCAACAAAATATTCATGTCTTTGGAGGTGATCCAAACCGTGTAACAATATTTGGAGAAAGTGCTGGTGGTGCAAGTGTACACTATCATGTTCTATCTCCTTTGTCAAAAGGTAAATTGCATCTATTTCTTGGGTAATGCATTTTATCCAAGTATGAATTACTCTTGAATTTGCTATTATGACAATTTAGTTAATAGTGGGAGTCTTTTCAAAATTACTCTGAAGCTTCTATTCTGGAGTGGTTCTATAACTCTTACTAGTGTCTTATGCTAAATATATATAATTACTTATGCACATTTTTTATCTGAATTTCTGTATAATGCACATGCATGTTCTTATTGGATTTATTCATTGAAACACATGCTATTTTTTTGAGACTTTATCACTCTTACCTTAAATTTAAGGTCTATTTCATCGAGCAATTGCCCAGAGTGGTTCAGCATTGAATCCTTGGGCTTTCAGAGGGAGAAAAAGTGCTAGAGATTTAGCATTTCAACTTGGTGTTAATTTAGGATTTAAAGGTCAGCATAGTTCTGAGCAACTTTTAGAGTTTCTCAGACAAATTGAACCCAAGGAACTTGTGCTGGCCTCAGAAAAACTTTGTCCAACTCATGTAAGTAATCAGTTATATAGATATATAACTAATGATCCCTCCTTACTTCCTCCTTGTATGCCTGATATCTCAATCAAATTTTCAGAGTTGATGAGGAAGTCATATATTTTAAGAATTTTTTCTTTACAAGTCCCATGTTTGCTATTTCAAAACATGAACACTCATAAATTCATATTTATAAATGTTTATCATTTAAATAATTAAGTAATGCAAATGTTTTGGGAAGATGTTGCAATGTTTAAAGCAATTGACAAGCAATGGGTACAGTACAAATTCCAGCCTTGTTCAATTTCTTTTCTTTCTTTTTCTCCTGTGAAATACTTAAGTTAAATACTTTTTATTAGGATCAATATGATTATCTAACTAATTAAGTATGTATTTGTAATCAGCCTATTGTATTTGAAGTGATGATTATAGTTTTTTCACTAATGTCAGCTCTTGAGTTTCTTAGAATTGTTTCTAATAATTTACTGTCTGAGGACTATTAAAATTTTTACTTTATTTAAAAATATTCTCCTTGAATTTTAATGAGGATAGATTTAGATAATGAGGAGGAAAATCTAAACTTAGTTTTGATATTTTAGTGATATATAATTATTTTTAAAACAATATTGAAAAAATTAGATTAAAGAGTGGACATATTGAGCACAGTGATGGAATTATTTGAATAAAATTCATGAAAATCAAAATCTGTATAATTCCTTATATAATCCCTTACTAAATCTTCTCTGAATATTATGTTCTTGCTAAATTATGCCTCCAATAAATCTGAAGGTATATTGTAAGTATTGGTTTTGCCATTAGAGATAAATTTTCCTTAGTGTTTTTTAAAATTAGGAAATGCATTCTTTCAGGAGAAATTAGCTGGAATCACTTTTGCATTTGTTCCAACATCAGAAGTGGAAGGCTCAGATGCATTTCTTCCTGGTGAGCCTTTGGAGCTGACCACCTCTGGAAAGTTCAATAGGAATATCACCTACATATCTGGAGTTACCACAGCAGAAGGCTTTGTTGTTGAATGTAATTTTGATGATGATTTCATGGAGATAAATTAGATAAATAAGCGATAAAAGTTTGTTGCAAAATTAGTTTTTTCTTACTTTATTATTAAAAAGGACTGTTGATAATGAGTCTCTTGAGAATGAGACTCTTCTTATCTATTATTCTTGGTTTATGTTAAAGAAAAGTTGTTCATTTACACAGCATAATTTGATCAAGTCTTATTCTGAATACAAAATATTATGTATGTGACTATCGTAAGTAATTATAGTTTCTGTTGTCACTCTTTTACTTCTTGCAAAAGTTATCATAGTATAATTTAAGTAAATCAAATTTAAGAGCAAGAAATGAAATCATATTTGTGTGGTGTTATATATTATTGTATTTAAAATTAATATTTTGTAGTTGGAGATAATGCCCTGAAGCAGAATCCTACCTTTCTAGAGAAAATTGATTCAAATGTTGAAATTCTTGTACCACCAATTCTTGGTCTTGAACAAGGATCAGCAAAATCCAAAGAAGCTGGTTTCAAAATAAAAAAATTTTTCTTTGGTGACCAGCCTGTGAGTCCAGAATCTATTTCTAATTACTATGATGTAAGTATTATGTAGAATTTTTATCCTCATTATAATGTCGATCGTATTTATTGCGTTTATCAATTTTATATCATGCAAATTTCCTAAAATATTTTATTTGCAGTCACAAAATGATCTTCTTTTTCTCTTGGGAGTTGACTTAACTGTTCGAATGCAAGCATTGTATGCTGCTCTTCCAGTCTTCTATTATCAGTTCTCATTTGAAGGTGAACTTGGAATGGGAAAGAAAGTTTGCGGAGTTGATCTTCCTGGTGAGAAATTACCCAATATCATTCTTAGCTACTAAATGTTATCAATAGTCGAATAGATGCAAATAAACTTTCTTGACCATTGTTACAAATATAAATAAATTCTCAAATCAAAAGAAAAAACTTGCCAGGTTAAAAAAATTAATTGCCCAGAATGATTTTTTTTGCAGGTGTTTGCCATGGGGATGAATTGGGGTATTTATTTCAAATGGAAATGATGTCACAAATGAACCTGAACCCAGATGTGCCAGAAAGAAGAGTAATTGATCAGCTTGTAACATTATGGGCAAATATAGCCGAAACAGGGTCAGTAAAACAAATTCATGTTTTTCATTATAAAAATTTATTTTGTTATGGAATTGGATAAATATACCTCATCTTTTCAATGCTAATTATGCTGTTTGCATGACTTGGTAATAAAATCGGTACTGAAATACTACACATAAAGATCTTAAAATGAAGTAATTATGAGAATGTTTGTTTATTTATTTTTTTTTCATGAACTTAAGTTTAATAAATATGAAAACATTCAGAAATCACATCAATGAATGCTGCATGCATATATCTTATTAGTATGATTAACCATTTAGTTGAAGATGAGGGAGATGAGTATGTTTCATTAAGAAAGTTATGGTATACTGCAAACATAATTTATAAGTTGAATATTTACTTGGGAAACAAAGAATACTGATTTCTCAGTTATAGGATAATAATTGATGATGTCCAACTTAATCACAGAAGCTCTTTCTAAATATATAATTGATACTTGGTGATATTCAATTTTGTTCTTTTGTTAAAGACATCCAAGTGAGAGTGATAAAGGAAGCCAATCCACCAGCATTACTTGGGAGCCAGTTCCAGGTGGAGAGCAGAAAGTTAAATTTCTTGATATCAATGATCACCTCCAGATGGTATGTAATCGCGGACCTCAGGCTTCAAGAATGGCTTTTTGGGATTCTTTGTTCAAGGAATATGCTGGAGAAAAAAATTATTTTGCTCTGAAACTGAAGGAAAAGCTATAGCATTTTGTCATGCATGATAGGTGAACTTGAAAACATGCTTCCATTGATGAAATATCTATGAAAAACAATGTGTAACTGAATAAAATTCAACGCAGATCATTAGGAGCAATTATTGCTTGAATAATCATTCAATTGGATTCATTTCGATAATTAATAGCTTCTATCTTTAAATGATATTTAGAACCATCTAATATATTTTAGAATGAAGTTATTTTTTCTCAGAACTTATTGGAGTAGTTGCCAATAGTTAGAGATATTAAATAATATACCAATCTGATTTTATTGTTATAATTACAATCCTTTAATATTCCACAAATTCATGCTGTTATTTTGGATTTAACAAATTAAGTTTGTTAATTTTCTCTAAAAACTTTCAATGGGTGTGTATATTATTGCTGTTATTATATATCAAATTAACAATTAGAAAATGATAATTTTGATTGTATATTATTAATAAAAATTATATTTAGTTCCCATCTAATTTTTGAGTCATTTTGTCCTCTCATTTTCATTCATCAGGATATTGGAAAAGTTATTTGTTGCGAGAGCTCAACAAATATATACTTAATTTCTCTATGTGAATGCCCACTCCTGTGAACTTGATTTGAAGTTATTGATAAACCTTATCTTACTCATAAGTATTAATTCTACTACAATCCTGATAGAGTGGGCTAATCTTCAGTCTGGAATTAAAATTCGTCTTTCTTTCATTCCCAAAATCTTACCATATTAGAGACTTTTCTAACTCGTTTCCACATTGTGTTCAATCCAAATTCAGATTCATAATAAACTAATGTAAAAAATATACATATTTAGCTCTCCCTGATGTTTTCATTCACATGCAATTGCTGAAGCAACCATTATAATTTCACTTGTTCTCTCCATTACCTAGTTAAAAGAACTATGAAGGCATGAGTTCAATCCTCTTATGATATTTTAGCAAATTTAGACCTTGACACTAAAGTGCAATTAAATTATACAATCAATATGCAGCATATTTGCTCAAGATTTTAAATTGCTCCTTAAACACAATATGCAATGAAAGGGAAATTAAATTCACTGCTTGTGAATTCCACAGATTATATTTATATAAAGATATCTCTAGTACTAAAAAAGTAGTGATTAAACTTGACCACGTCAAATTTTTATAATATACCTCTCTTGTAAGGTATGTATTGTAAACTTGGCCCTAAATTATTCTTTTATTATTCAATGTTCTAATAACACTAACATCAAATTCTTTATATTCATATAAATAAAAAAATGTTTGTAGCTTCAATGAAATGTGGACCACTGAATGCATATAAGATTCTTAACTTTATCAAATTGAATCAAAATGATTATCTTTCATCATTAAATTTTATAAAATGTTAGACTTATATCATTGAAATAGTACTACTACCAAAACTAGCATAGATATGTATGGAAGACAAATGAGACATTAGACATAGTAACTAAATAAGACAATAGTTTTTATTATAGCGGCTACAATTCATTAGGAAAGAACATCATGGATTCTTACTTATAAAAAACTGTTGAAATATTAATAATAACTTCTATTCATTTACTATTCTTCAGGCTATTTGCAATTAAAATGATATTTACAGCTATGTTTTGCTAAAAATATATTTAATACAATATAGAATTTTAATTTAAATAAACAGAATAGTATAGATACAATAAATACTGGACTATTATTTTTGGCTTCATTTCTTGAATTATATGCACAAGACTCCGCTAATTAAAAGACTTTATCAGTGTACTGTGCTTAAAGCTATAATTACTTCCTCAAAACATTGATAGTCATGTTTTGTCACACAAGTGTGTCCTGAATTCTCTTTGGTACATTATTTGTGCAGAATAATTTGAGTTAAAAATATCAGGTTCTTTTCTTCAAAATTACTAGGAAAATCTTCATAATAAATACTGAAGTTCTTGGAACATGTATGCCTGATTTTCATTATTGCAGATAAATTTCAGAGACAATATTCCTCAACAAAATCAAGCCCATACCTATAAAAAATAATTACATATTAATAATTATAATTTTACTTCCCAATTCATCAAAACAAACACACTTCTCACAAGAACAGTCTTGGACTTCATATGAAACTTTACATTTTACATAAATAAGATGGATTTCATCCTCTTGCAGTAATGATAGTATTGTAAAATCAACCATAGAAGTCTCCATGGAGACTTTTTTAAAAATTTCCTGTATAATTTATGGCTATTAAGATGCTCTTAGTCAGTCAGTCCAGATTTAAAAATGTAGAAAGAGAGTATCAAGAATTTTTTGTAAAAATGAAACTAAATGTATAAAATAAAATTTATTAAATATAAATTATATTTAAATATTTATTCGCAGAGACGAACTGGGAATCAAACGATGAGAATCAAAACTTTCTTTTAGAGGATGATCATGACACCTGATTTTCTTTAAAACAAATAATGAAATCAATAATCCAAGATATGATAATTAAATGTTCCAGAGATGATTAAATTTTCTAGAGATTATTATATGTTAAAGAGATGTTGCTCAAAGCAATGGCTTAGAATAAAAAAAATACATCTCTTAGCATATGAAAGATGCACATATCCCATTTCTTCCTTTAATAATATCACTGGAGAAAATATTTAACTAAAATAGTCTATCCTTTGTGAAAGTATTTATACTTGTAATAATATAATACATATAATGTAAAAACATTAATTTTCATTGTCGTATACTATACATCAAAGCAAGTAATATACAGATTATTCTCCATTTTAGCAATGATTTTATGTCTACTATTTTCCTAAATTTTTTACCGACTAGTAGGTAAGAGCAAAGTAATCACTAGGTATCATAAAATGAACAAAATTATGAATAATAAACATATAGAAATATTGGAAAGCAGAAAATCAAAAGTAAATAATTCAAGTTAGAGTAAAAATGGAAAGATATGGGAGATGAAAATATAAATAACTGAGAAAGTTGCAATCATGTAATAAATTGAAGATATTTTTTGATATTTTCTTTTCACATGAAATTGATTTGACATATTGAAAGATGCAGCTTGGTTTTAACTAAGAAAAGGTTAAGTCTATGAATCTATAAATCATAATATTACAATATCAACAATGTCATACCCTTAAGGTGTAATCCCAGCTTCCAGTTGATAATGCAGTACCATCTGGAGAAACTTTAAGACATGACACTCTGTTTTCATGTCCATAGAGCATAGTCACTCGAACACATTTCAAAGTATCCCATACATTCACAGTGTAATCATTGTAACCAGCAAATAACAACCGTCCTGTAAAACATAAGAAAGAAAACTATAAATGACATAATTTTAAATACATATTATATAAACATTAGTAATTTAATAATAATATTTATTTCTTTAAGACTACACGTAGGCACCTGGACAGGTGGTAGTCATAACTCAGGGGGAGGAAATACATGAAATAGCTTCTCTTCCTAGTTTTCAAACAAGACGAGAGGGAAACAACCAAATACTCTCTAAGTAAGAGTGTCACAAAGAAATACAATACAATATTTTACATAACATTAAAAAAAGAAGAGAAAAACAAGACTTGAAATACAACTTTAAAATTACAAAAATTGTATAAAAATTTGATATAATATTATAATTTGAACATTTATACATTTTAATGGAATTTTAGTACAATTATTTATATAATTAACAAACATAAAAATGTCTGCCAAATAGCAGATATACTCCACTTAGAAGACATCATAAGAGCATGAGGCTGCTAAATGTATAGTAAGTTACTCAAATGCATTTATACTGGTATACACAAAAAAACTGGTAGCAGAAAGGTAATTAGATTATACTTTCATACAAAACAAATGAATTTATGCACAGATAATAAAAATAGTTTTTGGTCAAAGAATAAGGGAAGCTATCATTACTGTACTATGTTCAAAACCTTTTTATGAGAAATTTTTCATTCAATATATACATAGAATGAAAGTTATCCACTTTCAATTTCACTGCCTCTTGCATAGGATAACTTTCAAACTACATACTTACTCTTTATGTTATTGATTAATTTCTGTTACTTACCACTTATAGAAAAATCAACTGAATTCACACCAAATATTATACTCTCTTTAGTATATACAGCTACTTCTCTATCAGCACGCAGATCAAAAAGCCTACACTGTGAGGGTGTATTGAAAGAATATATATAGTTTAAAACAATAATATTCATGGTAAAAATTTTAATAAAATTTACAATACTTAAAAAAACTTTACAGTAAAAATAAACTTACAGTGGAATCATCTGATCCTGTTGCAATAGCATCTCCACTTGGATAAAATTTTACTGTATTTATATCTGATTCATGGCCTTCAAATGACTGGACACATTGTCCTGTTCTCATGTCCCAAATTAAGGCCATTTTGTCACAACTCTGTAAAATATGACAATTGAGGCAAAAAAAATTACCGAACAGATGAAACATACAATTAGGAGCTTCATAATTTTCCCTCTATTATGTGCTTCTGAAAACATCATACCATCATATTAAAGCATTTCTGATTATAGAACCAAAAATTTGATATTAATTGAAAACAATTTTTTTAATTTCCTCAGAAAAAATTGGTATACTTGCGACTGGTTTCGTAAATAAAATTACATCTTCTTACATAACAAATCATCTTATACCACGAAACCGGTTGCAAATATACCAATATACTAATTTTCTCTGTGGAAATTAAAAAAGTTGTTTTTATTACTATGGCATTCCAAGGAGTCACGCATTCTCATATTGATTTCACCAAAATTGAAGCTGCTATTCACTCCTTACATTTAGTATTTAGCTAATCTATTGATTTCATATGAATTAGGATTTCCTTTGCAATGCCACATAATACATATAAACAAAAAATAATTTTGAAGAAAAGGCCAACACAAAGAAGTTAAATTATTTAATTTAGACCTTAACAAATTGACATACACTACTTATAACTGTTAATGTTTCATTTCTATGGATGTTAATCCTATTCTATTTCAAACCCATTATCCAGGATTTAAATTTTCTGATAATTAACTGTTTATGTTCATTTTCAGAATATACTTCAACCAATATCCATAAAAATAAATAAATCCAAAAGACATAGTCTATTATTAGACTATTTAAAGTTATACACAATCAGAATATCAGTAATATTACAACATACTTGTTTTAATGCTGTACCTCAAAAAATGAACATTAATAACAACATCTAGAGTGAGTACAATAGATGAAAATTCCAGAAAAGAATTAATCTTTCCCCTTCATATGTTCACAACCAAACGAATAGGGTTAAGACAATATTAGAGCAACATTATATTCTAATGAAATAAAACTCACCCCAGAAACAAATGTATTTCCAGTTTCAGAGGGTGCTAAATCCAATGACATCACATCACCACTGTGCCCATGAAAACTTTGCAACATTTGTCCTGATTCTACATCCCAAAGAGCACAAGTTGAATCACCACTACCAGTTAAGATCTGTTAAAAATACGGAATTATTCTTAAAATAATTACATTGTTGAATACCATTTAAGCGATAACTCATTCTCAAAATAATCATACCTGTAATGCATCAGTAACTAAAATACAATATGTTATTGATATATCATATAAGATATTAATAATTAGATAATGGACAAATGATGATAGAATGTCAAAAAAATCATATATAGATCTCTTCATTGTCATTGTACCTCAGGTAATTTAAATGACACTGTGCTTATCTAGTATTTCATTTTTATAATCATATTTGAAACAGTTAAAAAACAAGTTAAAAAAGTGACTGAAATTATCTTGAAATTAACCACTCATTAACGCTTAATTTTTGGAAACATGACTGATGTTTAATAAACATCAAAATTATTCCGGCTAATTAACTAATTCAAAGAAAACATTCATAAAATACTCATTAAGTAACATAATCTAGGAATTTTGTATCTAAACATATGTTATGTAATCAACTAATAAATAAAGTGTTCTGAATTAGAACAATACATAATAGATTAGTTAAGCTTTTCTTATGAGTTGATAATATATGCTAATTAACATATATTACTGACTTTGTACATAGTTTATACATGTAATAAAAGTATGAACACTGAGTAAAATGATTATATTGATCCAATTATATTCACATTGAAGATGTTAATTAATTACTGTTACCTGTTGGTCTGAATTTGGGAATGTGCAGCAAGACATGTAACTTGCATGGATGCCAACTGTTTTCTTTTTGGCAGTGACATCCTCTTCTAAACTTAATGGATACACAGTGACTTTATTATCTAAGCCCCTAAAAAGATATTGAACATCATAATAACATGATAATTAATTTATAAATACATTAATATGTGCGTATATGTAAAATATATGCATATTAATATAATTAATGAGTTTCTTGGTAGGTAGTAAATAATTCTATAGTTTACTTACTTCAAGATTGTTAAATAAAAGGGGAAGCATTTATCTTTTAACATTATTATAACATTTTCAATGAAAAGAATTAATTCTTATTATATATACTATAAGTGTGGTATCACATAAATTGTAAGTAACAAAATATATCAAGCAAGTGTTTGATGACAAATCATTCAAATAACAAAAAATTATTATAACATAATGATAGATTTTTTGGAGCAATTCATTTTCATTACATCATCATCAGATACAAAGCTTTACACAATTTTGCAAGCCATTTATGCTTGGGGCAATAGTCATTTTGATTTTGGCAATGATGTTAATACTCCAGTTCATTAAACTATATAGGAGTATAATTTTCTTCATACATACTACGAATGACAACAAGAGGGGACATGATATTTATCTTGCCTTGTACAAGAAAAAAGTTCAACAGCAATTTACATACCCGCAAGCTACTAAATTTCCTGAAGGAGCATAAGCACAGGCCATAACCCATGTAGTAGGCATTGTTACAGCATGCTCTTTGTTTGTTGTAAATGCATCCCAAATGATCATTTTTCCATCCTTAAAAAAACAAGGATTCAAATAAATAATATTAAATATAAAATGATGAGAGACTTTTATCAATAACAATATATCTTCCTCAAATAGATTGTAACTGGTTCTGCTAGAGGTGTAGCATAATTAAGCGTCATTAATGTTTTGAAGAATACAAAGTGTCATTTATTTGCTACCAATATAAATCAAAGAATCTTGATCACAATACAAGCTAAAATAAGTGCTAAATACGGGTTCTGCTAATATCTAAATTTGGTCAAAAGAAAAATCATGCAATTGTTAATAAAGTCTTATGCAAATCATGTGTGTTCATATATATAAATAAATTAACAATATCTTTTTATCCAATATAAATTATTTGTATGATTATTATCTTTATCCGCTCATATATGACTGCTCATTAATAAGCATTCATAAGAGGGAAATAATTGATTGTTCATTTTCCATCCAATTTACATTACATCAAGAATATTGACATCCGAAGCCTTTCACAATTAACAATCATGAAAATCTTTGACAGAAAAACAACCAAAATTAGAAATTTTACAGAGAAATTGAAAATAGAATCAGTAGTGAAATAATGCCTCTGTTCACTTTCAATGTTCAAACATTACGAATGAAACAGTAACAAAATAGCAGGCAAATGCATCATAGTCGATATTTGGGCAATATACCTGAGAAGATGATACGATATGCCTTTTATCCTGAGACCAATCGGAACATAATACTTTAGCTTGATGGCCCTTAAGTATTCTTCGAGGTTTAATGTTGAAAGCTCCGATACTATCCAATCTTTCAGCAACGGTTGACACTACAGAACAGGCAATGTAATTACTTACTTTTACCCCGAAAGAGAATCTGCGATAATCGCAATTATAACAATAGTTTGTGACACCCATTCAATCAACATTTAAAGAGCAAAGGAAAAGTTAAAATATGGTTTTAAAATACGAACATGGAACATCGTTTAACTTCTGTCTCTCTTCCTCGAGCTTGGCTTTCAAAGATTCTGCTTCTTTCGTAAGGGTCTCGATGCTATCAACAGGGTTATCCCCACCTTTAACTACACTCCCACTTTCGGTAGTCATGATCTCGGAGCTGAGCGTTTTACGCACAGAATCACGAAAATTAAAGGGCAGAGTGCATCAGCAAATACGGTGCTTTCCCTTTCCAAACAGGTCATCAATTTTGACCACGGAACCAAGTGCGCAAACTCAAGTTACTACTTCCATTTCTTCTTAACCTAAGTTATGTATGAACTATGGCGGTCTTTTTCAAAGTAAATAATATTAGCAATAAAAAGGATATTTAAAATTAGAGATCGGTGACATATAATCTACAGGATATGATTATAAAATAAAGCAAATCCTCTAGGTTATAAAATTTTATCCACTTTTTGTTTGACTTAAATTTGAATATCGTTCCAGTGTAATAATCCTCAAATAATTATCGAATCATTCGAATTTCTTGTAAGATAAAGGGCATAGTATGAATAACAAACATTAAGAATGAAAATTGCTTCCTTCAGTTTATTGTCCCGAAAGATAGCGAGTTGTTATTTTTATCACGAGCAATTGAGTCAGGAGTTCATTCCTTGAACCTTAAAATTATCTGATTATAAGTGCGTTGAGCAATCGGAGTCATATCTATTAAGTACGATAAGTAGGTCAAAAAATCATTAGCGATAACAAGGACAAAAGAAAGATTATTTTATCGCGGAGAGATCATTAGATTTGATCTAGAATTAAAAGTGAAGAAACGAAATTCCAAGTCCTTCACGCGCAGGTTCTTACGTAACTTTAATAGTGTTCGCCATCTTGCTTAGTCTGGATTGGGTGGTGAATCCACTCAGTCCTCTTTTCAGTTGTTGTTTGTGATCTACATATTTTTACACTCATTCCGAACTGAAACAATCCGATACAATGGAAAATTTAAGTTGTGTAATTATTAGTTTATTATTCATAGGCCTCGGAAGTATTGTTAAAACTCAAGGTAGGAATTTGGCTTCTCATTTTTAGGTGCAAAATAGTAATGGCAATAGGGTAGTTGAGTCATATTGATATGTAGGCCACGACCGTGAAATTATCATATTCTTTGTATATTTAAAGTATAAGGTAACCATCGATAATATTTGAAGAATAATGATAATTTTTCTTGAACTCTTAATACTAAAATGAAGTTCATTGTTTGTGGAATCAACGGAGGCTGCGTCAAAGAATCTGTAGTGGTCATCATTGTACTGTGTATGCCCAATTATTTATATATGCGATTTGTATATCGTACTAAAATGATATTTCTGTTTAATCATTTTCCAATGACGAGGAAGTTATTGAAGTACATGATTATTTCAAGTGACCTTATTATTCGCAAGCGTTTGTCCTCTGAATGGGTTAACAGCAGATGACTAGACTTCCGTTACTAAGTACCGCATGATCATATCATCATAAAAACTGAATTTTCTTTTTCCTTAGGAAGTGATGAAGTTATATATAACGGTAAAAGTGTGGTGATGGAAGGGGATCCTTTCGAAATTAGTTGCAAAATAACTGAATTCGAATCTCCAAAATGGCAGTTGGATGGTCGAACTATTGTCCCTGATAAAATCAACCAATATAATTTCTCCCAAGACGCTAAGGATGGTGTAATAATTGCAAAACTGCATGTTCCTCATGCTCGAGCGTCCCACTCAGGAGCGTATAAATGCTGGTCCTTCCACAAAGAAAGCCATCACTTATTTGTTCTAAGCGGTAAACTTTGTTTCTGTTGTACCAATGCTTTTACGGGTGAAACTTTGTTCCTTATCCTATCGCGTTTTATATCATATTTTTATCATTAACTTGAAATTCATCAATTCAACGAAATTTTAGCTTATTAACGGCTGTGTTTTGGTGCAGTGTGTGTCTTTTTTGGGAATGCTAACTATTTATTTTTGACATTTAATTTTATCCGTTCAAGTTATTCATACATCAAAACAGTTCTGATTGATATTTTGTTATTTGCTCTTAATCTTTTAGATATTTCTTGGCTCGAATTTTTAGCATGTTGTTAACGGACCTGCATTAGTTAAAATTTTTAGAGGAGAAATGTTTAGAAAATTTTATCATACGTGTGATTTATTCGTGTTCGAAATAGATTTAAAATATTAAGTTTGAGGTCATTATAGTTGTAATTGTTGTAGTAATGTTTTGAAATTTACCCTAAGCCGACCCCGCCGACTAGCTAACGATTCTCATTTAGAAAGTCGCCAAAGATAAAGCAGGCTCTTCCTTTTTGGTATTCTACAATAAAGGTAGTGCGGTAAGCTTGTAATTAGTAAAGCGTTTGTTTCCGATGGTATCTTTGGTGCTTCATTAATTCCAAAAACCCTATTTGCTCATGTTGAGTTTTATAACATCCTATTTTCATACTCGTGGATATGAATTGCCATGAGGTACTCTTGTGTGGATCCTGAATGTCTTGGTTTTCATTATTAATAATTGAATGTTTTTATCCTTTTATTCTTTTCTAGTCAAACCAGTAATTTACTACCCCGTAAAGGAAATTATCATATTCTTCAGAACTTATCCTTGCAATGAACTTAAAATAAATGACAACATTCTATTGTGCTTAGTATTTTTATCTATAAGGTTGTATTGCCAAATTAGATATTATTATATATGAATTTTCAGTAGTATATTGTAAGCTCACAGAATCATATAACATACTTTTCCTTTTGTTATTCTTGTTCATAATTCTGACCAAACTGTTACTTCTTAATTTTAATTGTTCTTTATAAAAATCTTGTTCTTTTGTAGGTGATATTGCTCCAAATTATGATTTTGGAAATTACAAAGTGGTTGAACCGAAACACCCTCTAGTTTTGCAGTGTAATGTTACTGGTACTGGTTCAAAATATTCATTAAAATGGTAAGTAATAAGTTACTGGCTTTACATTTTTAAGCTCAGAAATATTTTAGCTTTCTGAAATTATACTTCTATTTTTAGGTTCAAAGAAAATAACCCAATAGTTGTAGACAAGGATGATAAAAGAATCCAAATAATTGAAGAAGAGAACAAGCTGATCATAAATAAGCCAACAGAAGAGGATATAGCTAATTACACATGTCGTGTAAACCATAGTAGCATCAATGAAAGTGGCGTTGATTTAAAGGCAGATATAATTGTTGTTGGTAATTGAGCAGAATTTTTATTTATTATGGATTGTTAATTACATCCTATGTTTCTAAGACATTAATTGAACTATCTCCACTGAGCCAAAATTCAAATAGAATATTATTTTGTTATAATTTTAGGTCGCCCTACAGTACGTATGCCTGCAACCATGAGTCTTGTGGAGGGAGAAAAGTTGGTTTTGGATTGTAGTGTGAATGGAAAACCCACACCTGAAGTATCATGGAAATTTGGTTTGTAGATGAAATGATTGACATAAAATTCTAATAGCTATAAAAATATCTAGTGAATTATTATCTCTCTTCCTAGGAAACCATTGTTTGATGTAGTTAAGAAAGTAGAAGGGTTACAGGCAGCAACAAAATAGCTGTGATGCTAAATTATTTTATTTTTAATCTCCTTGATATCTTTCAACCTATTTCTTTGCAGAAGTGCTATTTACTTGATAGGAGGTTTATTAGGTAGAGTGTTATTGCATTAAGTTTTGGAACAAGCCTTGGGCTTCAGATCCTGCAATTTATTATGATTTGAAAGTTATTTTTGTTCCTATGTATTGTTTACCTATTTTATGTTCAAATATTTCAGTATATTATGTAAATCGGCTATAAAACTGCAAGCAGGGACATAGGACTCCTCTTTTAAGGAATTAAGTCATTAGATCATGTATATATTTTTAACTTTACAAATAATACATTATTTAACTTATTCTTTTTGAAGAAATCATTTACAAGGTAGCTTATTAGGTTAATATGTAGAAACAAAGCAATCATCAAATAACAAGTAGATGAAGAATGTAGATCTAACATTCTCAATTCGATAAGTACTTATTTAACTTATAACTGATTTCATTTATTAGAAAGTGAATAAAACTTAACTAAAGGTTTTGTTTCAGTTATGTTATCAATTATTACAGAATTTTGTTTTATATTTGACATTTAATGTGAGAAGCTGACAACATATGACTTACTTATGGATAAACAAGGAAAAGTTCAAATTTTTTATGATCATCTTTGTTTTCAGGTAATATCTCAATCACTGAGTCAAAGGGCCGTTTTAAACTAGAGGCAGATAGAGGTGTTCCAAATGCAATTCTTAGTATAGATGAGGTTGTAATGGATGATCGAGGGACATATACTTGCTTCGCAAAAAATATTGCCAACTCCACTGAAACTTCCACTTTTGTAAGAGTCAAGGGTAAGTATCCAATAATGGATTAAAGTTCTGTGATAGATTTTAATGTAAAAATCTTCATATATTTAGTCTATTAGTTAAAAACCTGCATCTGCTCCAGTAAAAGTTGATTTGTTCAAATAAAAACCTTTATTTAATTTAAAATATTTTTTGTTATAGATAAGTTGGCAGCACTTTGGCCTTTTCTTGGAATCTGTGCAGAAGTTTTTGTTCTTTGTGCTATTATATTAATATACGAGAAGAAGCGCAATAAGGCAGAATTGGAAGAAAGTGATACTGACCAGAGCCCAGAACAGTAAGTCTATTGTTAATATTGAAATATTTTTTTATCATTATTTCTGTAACATTGATAGCTAATAAATTTTATTATAGGAAAAATACCCCAGACCATGGCAAAGACTCAGATGTGAGACAGAGAAAGTAAAAATGAGTCATAAGTTAACAAAAATTTTGTTGACCATTTTGTTTTGTTACCTTTTGAAAGATCACATAGAGTGAAAGTTGTTTAAAAGTCAACTTGCCTATTGGATTGCCAGAAATGTGAATAATAAAATGGTGGTGAAAGAAACAATTGTGTCTGGTCTCCTAGGTGCTTGCATTTTAATTAGTGCTGGTTTGAAATCAAAGTGTGTGGAGTTGTCCTGTGACGTGATGGACGTTGATAGCAGTGTTGTGTAAATAGATTCTGGAAGATTGCACTTTCACAATCCTGTTTATATCCTTGTTAAAACTTTTCAATAATATATGAATCATATGAAATCATTAGCGTGTGAGGTTAAAAAAAGAACTTGTTTAAAAATCGTTTTCATAAATTTTCCAAAATTTAGGTGAATGCTGCAAGTGGGACATGGGGAGTGTCTTTTTTTGCCTGTGTGAAATGCGGTACCGGAATGTAAATTATGATTCATCTCTTAGTTATTCATACTGTATAGAAAATATTGTTATTAATGAATGAAGTTAACAAATTCCAGTCATGGTGAGAAAATACTCCAATGGCTGGTATTGAAATTATTTTTTGTTGTGTATAGTTAATACAAAAATAAGCCCTTTAGGTACTTAAAGCACTAAACATCAGCTGATGAATTTCTGACTTACTTTTTATGAAAGTGTACTTTGTATAAATTTAAATTTAAATGTTAAAATTAGCAGAATATCGTCTGCTGTGTGGTCTGAAGTTACATTTAAAATCACAGTTGGTGCTAGTCGATTGACATGTACTTTGTAGTATGTTTTTTCAGAAGCTTGCTTACAAAATAATCTCTGTGAGGAATGCTTGATGAATTGTCTCAGTGTACAAATGGATTTTCAGTTAATGGTCCATAAGCCATAATAAGGGGTATTATAAAATTTTGAGATGGAGGTTAATGTTGGAAGAGCATTCATTGCACTGTTAAGCTATTACCTGAGGCAGTTTTTCTTACTTGCTGGTAAAATAATTGGCTTCATGAGATATGTATGGGTGATTAAAATTTTTCCTTACCTAGAGCACTTTAACTCAGAATGGCAACACTGTTTCTCAATTTTGGGATCATTTTTTATCATGTGTATGTGCTTTCTATAACCATTAATAGTCTAGTACTATATACTAAGCTCTTGGGACGGGGTCCTTACCTCAAAGGTAGAAAAATTTGAAATTTATTCAGAATTATTGTAACCATTTCTAGAATAATATAGGTATCAAGTACTGGAATAAAGAAGTAAGTAGCTTTGGAGGCAAAGTGTTGGGAAAATTCACTCCTTGATCAGCTACAAGAATTAACATAGAAACTTTTAAAGTCATTTAAGTAACTAGACTCTAAGTTAGTTGAACTATGCTGGTCTATTGACCAAGCGATTATTGATTTTATTCCATAAATTGCATGTATATGCATTTATTATATCCTCTGATTTATGGAATGGGTAAATTTTGTTATTAAATTCTTGCTAAGCTGCATTAAATGAAATATTCCTGTATTTTTCAATCACAATAAAACCCTTTTAATGTGTAGCGAGTGATCACAATACATGCTTCACATAGATCGCATGGTATCACTTTTCTTGTTATTGAATGATTTTTTTTTATGAACTAGCTGCACTGTGCACACATTTCTAACTTGGAAGTAATAATCTTGAACTTTTAACCAAGAGTGTTCTTAATCCATTAATAATTGTAAAATGAATTTATTTTTATTTTGGGGATATTTAATTGCCATTTTAAACTGTTTTGGCTCCTAGATGAAATTTAAACTGTTTGAATAAATTGTACAATTAATTTGGGTAATAAAGAAATGTGGAATGTTACCTTATATATCTATGTAGTCGTCTATTTTAAGTATGAGCATGTTAAGTGATATCCTCAAGCTTGGTAAAGTATTCTTTTTTAAATCACCTCTCAAAATTCATAAATTATTATAATGATTCTTGTATAATTTTTATTTTTCTAACTTAACTGTAATTTGAAAACTTAAGGATGTGAGATATTCCATCAACATTGTCATTATTAATGTACTGGAAGGAATCTATTTTTATTTCAGTTATATAACTGAATTATATGGTAGTATATATTGCAAAACATGAATTTTTGAGCCTTGAAGTTAAACTGATCATTTTCATATATTACTGAATGTTGAATTGATTTTATTTTCCTCGATTTAAAAAATTTTCAGTATTATATTATTAGTTAATCTTGTGATTGAGCAACAAATTATTGAAGGTAGTCCCTAAATATTATGTATTTTATTTTATCTTTTCCATTGGTCTTAAAGGCAAGTATAACACAAATGATAAAGATAAAACAAATTTATCATTACCAAAATGGTAATGGTAGAAGTGTTATCTCTTTATTATTTATATTGGATAACTACAAAAATATAAAGGCCGAAATGGTGTAAGAAAGTATATGAATATATATTTAATTTTTCTAAAATATTACTAAATTTATAAACATAAAGCAATGTAAGTCAGACTGCTTGAAAAGTTAGTTCCTTTAGTGCCAAGATTGATGTATGTAGGATTGAAGTGTATTCTTATCAGCTTATATTGAGCAAAGCTGTGATCATGTTTACTGACAAATCTGAAAATTATTTTGTTTCATTCTTGGAAATTTTTTATTGGAATCTTTGTTTACATATGATTACTCAATGGAAAGTAAAAAGGTAAAGTTTGAAAAACAGTAAAGTTTGTGAATAGTATGCTAGAATATTTTTTTGAAAATCAATTTTGATAGAATACTTGCTTGAGTTTGTTATCTAATGCTGGTTGAGTAGTTTTTAAGGTTTACATTCACAATTACAGCCTAAGTATTTATAGACACACATTTATAGATCATTCTTCTGTAGGTTTTCCATATTAGTAACTTAAATTTTTAGTTTCTCTTTATAGTGCCTTATAAACTGGTATATTTCCTAAACGGCATGTTGTCCAGAAAGTCTTCCATAATTCAAACAAGGGTAGTCTTAATCATAATTCATCTTAGAGTATCACTACCTATATTTGCCATTTTAACACCAGTTAAAGAAAAAGGATGACCAGATGTAAATGAGAAAATGTTGGAGTTAAAATCTGAAGAAGAACTTATTCTGAGTAGTTATAATTTAAGTGGCTGCAAGGAAAACTGTCCAGATCATCCATGTGTCCTCAAATTTGTATAAAACTGATAGCATTAATATATTTTATAGCTTATGTATGTAAGATTGTTGCAATTGATGTTAACCCATCCCAATGTTTTCATTAATGCTGATTGCATTTCATAGCCATTTTCTCATTCTTTATTACTAGTCTTATTTTTTACTCTTGAAATTTCTTATTTCTCTAAATTCACCATCACCTTCATTCAAATAGTTCTATATCATAATAGTATCACTTGTGATTTGTAAATTCAGCTAGTTCTTTGCCATAGTAGTTCTTCAAAGAAAACATTTTCTGTTACAAACTTATCCATGAAAATAACCTAGCATCAATCTCTTAATAGATCATCACTTTAATGAACTCATGATTGCAAAAGTTTTTAACGACCAAACTTTATTTATGAAACTTTTCATGATTATTAAATGAACTAATAGAGGACTAAGAGACCAGATCAGTATTATTTTACTGCTACTTTACATCATTAATTGTTTTCTGATTTAAGAATAAAATATACACTAAATTGTTCATTTACAATCATTAGTAATAATATTTATTAATTTATAAATATACATTGGATCAATAAATTTTTAGAATAATCAGGAGATGAGATTCTGTAATTTTCATGAGAAATGGTAATCAAAATTTTGTATATCTGACACTGAATCCAATCAAGAAGAACTTAATCTTCTCTCATCCATTTAAATTTATGTATTGTTTATTTTAATGATAGATTACAGTATATAACAAGGTTTTATTTGTAGACTAGTGTATTGAAAACATCAAATCACATTAATCTTGTATTCTTCTTATAATTATACAGCTGGGGAACCTGCATTACTACAAGTAAGATAAGAAAGATTACTTCAATCATAATTTAATCACTAGAATATCTTCAACTTAATCAAAATGTTGCTTTTGAATGACCCATTTCATTTTTGTCTAGTATATTTTTCATGAAAACATTGCTTGGAACTGTGAAGAATATTTCTCCATTAAAGGCAGTAAAGTTTTATTAACAAAAATGTATAAGACTAAAATTTTATAGGAAACAAAAACAACTATTTTATTTTCATTTAAATTTAAGAGAATTGGACGATTAAATCTGATGAATTCATACTTCCTACCTGAGGAAAATACCTCTAAGGAGTTGAAAGCAATTACGATTTAGAATATGATTGTAAGGAATTCCTAGAAAAGAGGTTTCCAATTTTAAATCAGACGGATTTAAGTAGTATTGCTTTGACTTGTGGAAGCATATGCAGCTGCTTTTTGAGTGACTGCGGTCTAAATGAATAATTCAAATAAAGTAATATAATGATTATACGCTTTGATGTAATAGAAACAGAGCAATACTTCCGGCAATTAGAAAGCACAGAGTTACACAACTCTATTCACCCACAAGTCTTCTGAGCAAACAAAATGTTCAGCTCCCTGTCAGATTTAGAAAAAATAACTTCTTCAAGGAAATTTACAACTTCGGAAAATTTTGTAGTGTTCAAGTTCAGAATCCGCACTTATAATTTATTAGACTTTAAATTCTTTTAGTTCCTGATTACCCTATAATTCTTCTACTTAAAAATTAAACAACGAATGGAAATATTTTAAGTCCAGCGTTAATCAAGCACATACGGTGATTCGAGGGATGACACATTTAGAAACAAATATTCGGGAGATCAAGACACAATAATAACCAATATAAACGAGTTGTAATGGCTTATCTAAATAAAATATAAATACTACATCTTAAAATTATACACTCAAATAATTTAATTTACTTATATTACAAAAATAATTTGTGCCCCACCATATCATTCGCTTTTGTTTTTCCACTTCGAGGTCATGAGAGATTTTAAGATCAATCGTACTTAAAATATAGCGCCGTACGCACGTATAGTAAACATGCTTTGTCGGTTCAGTAGAAATTTATTCGCATCCTCGTACAACTTTTTCTGTTGTAACACATCACCAGGTATGTTAATGAAAAATGCTGAATATTTCTCATCCTGAAATATGTACTCAAAATATTTCTATGACCTGCATAGGCTTCCGAGGATTGTTTGCAAACTCGGCTTTAGGGATAGATGGCTATATCAAGTCTAGAGAAAGAGTGAAGATTCAATTCATGGATTTAACTGATAATTTTAAGAAAAAAATGATGGAATTTACGGAACCGAATTCTAAAAATATGATTTTCACGGAGGACTTGAAGAGCATGGTTCATCTTTGTGAAAATAAGCCGGGTGATGTAGATCTGGTTTTAAAAATGATCAAAAGGTAAAATATAATGGATCCCGTAATCATAGAAAGTTGTTTGAATGAATCGCTTGAATATTATGAGCTGCATGAATGTGCACTCTGAATTATTATTTCATTTTGGTGTATTCAGCAAATTTTCCAAATACATACCAATTCTTGCTATTGAAGCGCATTATAAGCAAGCATGTAATATATACAGAGCATATTTCTAAGCAGAAAACAGTATTTTCAATCTTTCTCATTTTCTTTTTTCTTTGGTTGGCAGAGGCCGCATTCATAATATCTTGAATTTCACTAAACGATCGGAGGATTAACAACAGTTTGTGCCGTAAACCCATTTTTTCTTACAATAGTACAATATCTTCCCTCATTATTTCACGGTATTTAGTCTAAGATTTACAAAATAAATAAAATAGGAGGAAGCCTGGAGAATCAAGAATAGATAGTTAATCTTTTTAAAGAAACTCTAATATATCTTATGTTCAACTCTGAGGAAGAGAATCGCTCTTTATAATTTAAGAACAATTAGCAAATTTCACATCGGTTTCGCTTATTCATCATACTAATTCATACCAGTGAAAGCATTTTGATAATAAATAATTTTTCTGGAAGTAACTAAGTGTTAGTAGTTGATTTAAATATCTTACATTGAAGAATGTTTTAAGTTTCTCTTTTGAAAAATCCATCACTTATTTGTTTCTGAAGTTTATTCATGTACATTAGTAAATGCTCGCATCTAATTCAATTAGCTCATATAATTCTATTTTATTTGTCCTCTGCCCTGATAAATGAAAAAATAAATCCAGGAATGAATTTGGTGCACTGGAATGTAGATCAATGTATCAGTTCTGCACTGGTATGTGGATCAATAAAAAGGGCTGTTGATAAGTATCAAGTAATCAAAGTACACATACTTAGGACAATAAGTAAGAGTAGAATAAAACAATATTATATAATTTAAGAGGGATTGAGCTTGTATGCAGTGCCCTCAGAGGGAAATCGCACATATTGAAGTAAAAACTGTCTGTGGGAATAAAAATTTTTAAACTATATATTTTCTGGTACAAGTTGAACTTGTATTGAAATATATTGCAATACTGTTAAGAAAGGCTGCAAAATTGAATGGAATAATGTTTTCTTGGATTTTGATGAATTGATGATTGATTGATAACTAATTGATGAGAACAGTGAAGATGAAAAAACTTTGATGGGGGTAATTCTCCATGAAGCACCATGGCATGTGGAGGGACCAATTGGAAGTACTAATGGTATAATAGATGGATGCAGAATTTATGAGAAATAAATCAATCTATAGCTGTCTTTTGTCCCAAGTTTCACTCACTCAGTCTGACCTTCCATCCTATTTTTTACTGATAGATTGTTGATTTAAATATTTGTGAGATTATTGAATGGATGTCAATAGATTTATTATATTTATCTTTTACAAATAGTATTTTTGAAAAACCCCAGTAAATAATCTGTGACTTTTCTTATTATTTCTAGGCTGTGTAATTTATGTCATTCAAATTCATTCATTCATCCAATTTTTAAATTTTTTGTTTATTTTACTTTTTTCATCATTATATTTTTGATCATACATTATTAAGTGTTTTATTGTAACCAAATTATCTTGTAGATTCAACAGTCAAAACAAAGAATTGAGATTTGGAAGTTTTATTTTTGGACCAGTGGTATTAAGGGCATTGCATCACCTCAATCAACCAAATGTGGCCTTACAAGTAAGTTTCTATTTTTACCGTGTATTCAATATCTTGAAGAGATTTATATTTTTTGATTTTTTAGGCTTTCAAAGATCCTGAGCTTGATGGTTTCTTTGATCAAGTTGTTAGTTATTGCATACTAATGGATCTTCTATTCAAGAATGAGTTGTACAAGGAAGTTGTGGAAGTATTTGATATTGTATCCACAAAGCAATTACATGGTGCAAAATATCCACGAAATGCTGTAATTTTAGCAATGGCAGCATGTTATAAAATTGTAGGTTGAACATATGATTATCAATTATTTTTAAATTCAGTTTCTTTTTAGTTGTTTAATAAAAAATTACAATTTTCAGAACACTAAAGAGTATTTTGAATATGCAATGAATTCATGGAAGAAAATGCAGGAACTTGGTCATAATCCAGTAAGAAGGGCTGTGACTTTTGCAGCTGCATTGGCTATAAATCAGAATTCACCCCATATTGCTTTGGAGATTCTTTCCTGTACACAGCATTCAAACTACATCACAGTTAGGAACCTGAAAGTAAGCATTTGCTATTAAAAAGATAACTTTTTTATATTTGTATTGCTATGAATGAAATATTTCTTCAGGTAGCAGCTCTAGCAGATTTAGGAAGACCAGAAGATGCTTTACCTATTCTCAGAAATGTTCTTGAACTGGACAACCCTGAGCAGAAAAAACAAACTTTCACCAAAGATGTGGTAATTAATATTTACTTAATATCAATATAATTTGTGATTGATTTACCAATGTTCAGTTTTATTAATTTGATTCTTATGATTGTATGTTTCAGATCCAAAAACTCAAAGTTTCTGTATCTCAATCTGCCAATAAAGAATCAGTCAAAGAATTCAGCAGATTGGAAAAAATGTTAATGGAAGGGGAGCATATATCAGATAAGGTTTGGGTTTACATTTTCTATAATTAGTCTATAATTTCTCCAATTTTTCTTGTTAGTGTTGTTGAACAATGAATCGTTTATTTGGTCCTTAAAAGATTCATGGATGAGGAAGAGGTTAATAAATTTATTTGAAAGAAATAAAATATATAATTAAACTAATATTTTTTACAGGTTTTAGATGATCATTTATGTTCTGAAGTAACTCATGCTAATGTTGCTGGAAGAGTACCAGATGAATTCCAGCAAGGATCATTTTCTAATTTCTCGAATCAAGGCAGACAGTCTTACCAGAGAAATCCTCCCAGACATTATCGACAGAGTCTAAAAGATATGGAATAAATACAATCTCATGAATAGTTTTTTAAAATGTATTATATTGCCCAATTGTGGATCTTTATTATTTAAATAAACTGTTATTTAATAGCAGTTATTATGGAAAAGAATTTTAGCTATGTGTCTGAACTTTAGAACAATTTTTCTTTGATGTTCTCTTTCTCATTTTTACAAATTTTGGTGTAAAATTAATTTAATAAACCTCCTGAAGACAGGAGAATGGCTTCAATATTATTGAAGAGCTCCAATAAAATAGTCTATTTTTTTAATTCGATGATTCAATTCCATTCTTTCATAATCTGATATAACTGATTTCTCATACTGTGTTATAAGCAGGTTGTTGCGCGTATGCATTTTATTTATAATCATTTTCATTACCTGTCTAAGAAGAGTTAGTCTGTTGTTGATTATCTTTGTCTAAGGACATCGGTAGTCACTAACAATCTGCTTCACCAGGGGTTTTAACTAACTACACACGATTTTAAAGAAATTTATTGTAGATAAAGGAAATGAGAAAAAAAAGAAAAAGGATTGTTACCACTCAATACTTCAGTTTCTAATTTGTTACTGCTGCGCTGCGGATTACTCTAATAGAAATAGGGACAAGTAAAAATTAGTAAAGAACTATTCTGAATTTTAATTGATATGCATATTTCAGGGAAACAAGAGAATATCTGGCAAAAGGATTTTAAAATTGCAATCAACGTTTGCTCTTTTCCAAAAACTTTTTCGATACTACTAAATTTGACAAAACGGAAAACGTACTATTGTAAGACTTTAAGACTTCTTAGCATCTTAGGTAACTTGAATTTAATAACAACTAATTAATTATTGATTTTCCGCCGACGAAGAAGACGAAGACTTTAAAAGAGAGTTATTATGAACCTCAGAATCAATTCATGTCATAGCAATGAAGTAACTTAATTATTAAGGTATTAAAGAATAGCACCGAAGAGATACTCCAATTTTGTTAACTTATGGAAGAAAAGGTTTTCGAAACTTGAAGTTATTCTTTCTTCAAATATAGATATTGATTTCATAGTCCAAATCTGTCATAAGGTGTTTGTTTAATATCTAAGTTTAATCGGTTGGATTATCGTATTCAAAACGTTTTCTAAGAATCTGAACAAATTTTCTTGTTTCGCTTTTTATGCTTGTTTAAACTGACAGGTCACAGAAATTTGACGTACGTAAGAAGGCAATAGTAAAGAAATTTAATCCAATACATTTAAGAGTCATATCTTAACAACATCTATTTCCCAAAGGTCATAAATCCTTTGTGTTGATCTTCCGCTTTATTTTGTAATTGACCTCTGTAAATTCGATACTTCACATTGATTGCTGCCTATCGAAATTCAAACGATAGAGGTATCTCTGGACTTCTCGGCATTCAATCGTCGATAGATGTCAATAGCCACTTTGAACAGACCTATTTTTATTATTAGTTCTCTTATACACTTGTTTATTCTATCCTAATAATTTGGATAGGTTTGAAACTGGCCCATAATTAAAATCTCTATCCGGTGTGGCTGAGTTGAGGATAATGGCTCCTGTGGATAGTACGCCGGCTCGTGCTGATGCTTCAAGTTTTGAATTAATATGTTCCCTAAAAGCTAATGATTTGATTCCTGTCCATAAGTATAAATCAAGAACTACTGGATTAACAGTTGCTATTGCAGAAGTTGAAGGTCCTGTTGTGAACGGTTTTTTTTGCTTATGTAAGTTGTTAAAGTTTCTCTTTAAGAACGCAGCTTCATTTGTAAGCTTGAATTTTCTAGATTTACTTTGATTATAATCATTTCGTTTTTGAGGTACTGAGGCACATGATGACGATGGCCTTCCTCACACTTTGGAACACTTAATTTTTCTTGGAAGCGAGAAATATCCTTACAAAGGTACACTGGATTTACTTGCAAACAGGTGTTTGGGATCTGGCACCAATGCTTGGACAGGTAATGAGAAGTATTCCCTAACCTATGTTTACAAAACATTTCGTTACCATTTTACTAATGTGTTAACTAACATATTTAACCACTGCGAAACTTCGTTGCAGATACTGATCACACTTGCTATACCATGATAACTGCTGGGAGTGATGGATTTTTAACATTAATGCCGATATATCTCGATCATATACTTTACCCAACTTTGACAGTAAGTTGTTTCACTAAATTTATGATTTCTTTGTGTTTAGTCCAACAGTAATTAACTTGTGGAATGCACTGCATTTTCCTCTGACTCATGATAATCCAATACAACTCTATAGGATTCTGGATTCGCAACGGAAGTACATCATATAACCGGTGAAGGAGAAGATGCTGGAGTTGTTTACTGTGAAATGCAAGGTCGGGAAAATACATTAGAGTCGTTGGTGCTTCTGGAGATGAACCGTCGTTTGTATCCTGGTCATTGTGGATACAAGTCGCAAACTGGAGGTATCTTGAAAAATTTAAGAGAAAGCACTAATAATATAAAGGTAAGGTTCGAAAATTTGTTTTTAAATTAAAGTGTTATTGAAGTCATTATCAATTACTTTCAATGAGATGTAGAGCTGGGAATGTAAAAGAATCACTATAGCCAAAGATAAGGAATCATAATATAGATATTTACCTACTTCCTTATGAGATAGTAAGGAATGGAGATTGCATTAAAATTCTGAAATATCCAAGAATTAGTTATTTTTTATAAAGACCTTTATTCTTACATTACTTACATGTTTAAATGAAAAATTGACCAAGAATTAAAGTTTATTTTAGAAGTTGTTACAAAACTTAAAATTTTCTATATATTAACTTCCTATCAGTTGTTGGGTATGTTTAAGATTTTGCTGTGCTCATGTGTTTTGCATCTTTTTGGCTCCTTATCTTGCACAAAAACAATGATATATTTATGAAGTTAATGCTATGTATATATTTAGCTCAAAATCTCATAATGCCCCTTCAATATTTTAAAGTTTAGCTTTTTCATTAACATTCAGGCAGTGATTAAAGCTATAATTATGGTTCATTCGCATTTCACTTTTAAGTGTATTATGATTGTATTATGCGTATATTAACTGAGTAAAGTATTGAAATGTCTTTAATTGGTTGTTTGGTATAGCACTCTTGATGATATTATAATTGCTACGCTTTCAATGTCATATTTTTTGTTATTTAAAGCTTCTTCTTTTGTTGTCTAAGCCTCAAGGAGTTTGAATAACCTAAAAGGTGATAAATATCTGAACATTAGATATAATTTCCTTGATTTTTCCAGTTGTAGTTTTTGCTTTCTTGTAGAAGAGTTTTTTGAATAATTTCGAATTGTTGTAATTTAAATTAGGGAAACGTAATAATTAATAGTATAAGCACTACCTATGAAATTTTACGGTCCATGTACTATGCAACTGGATACTATCAGGCTCGTCAACCAAAAATTCCCCTCCAGAAAGTCTCTTATTTATCTGCTTTAATGGAAAAAATCATCTAAATGGTTGAAGGTGTTGATGGAAAAGGATGTAAGTTCAGATAGATTAATCCTTGTATTTGAAAGCATAATTTTTTTCCCATAGTTCAGTCAAAAAATTTACATTTTACAGTTATTGTCTCTTAACTTATTTTATTAACATAATTATACTATTATTAAATTCCATTTTTCTCTATTGCAGATCCGAAATTACCATAGTGAATTCTATCGACCAGAAAATCTTACAATTATTATCACTGGGCAAGTAAAACCAGATGCTGTATTCAAAGCTCTCTCTTCTGTCGAAGAGACAATATTGTCCAAGGTATTACATATTTTTCTTTTCCAGTAATTATTTTCAATGTTATATTCCTCTCTTAGTTTGTAAATTTCCATGGATGTTATATTATTTATTTTATATATATTATTTCCATGAATTATCAACCTAAGAGCATCATGTTTTTTCTTTTAATCAAATCAAATATTTCTTAAAATTAATTTCTGGCTTTCCAAACATCCTGAACCTGTCCTCTTGGGTTAGAAAGATATGTTTGCTTGTGTTGCTTAAAGTGAAAGTGCTTTTTGTGGTATATTATTTGTATAAACTGTAATTCTTTATAAATTGAAGAAATATAATTCTTGTATGCATTTGAATATAGTTATAGGGATAGTCATGTATTTACAAATACAAGTAATACGATTTGATTTGGGGTGCACCTTTTTCCAAAGCATTATTATAAGTAAGTAAAATTTCTTCTTGGAGTAACCTTGGATCATGTATATATTTAAAGCAATAGGATTGATCAAAATATAGATGGTTTCTTAAAGACATAATATTGTACTAATATTTTGAGACATAATTTAATACCTCATCTTCATGTATCTCTTATTTTAATATTACTATTATTGAAACTTAGGGATAAAGAAAGTTATTTCATACTTTGTTTAAATTATATTATCAAAGTAACAAAAGGAACAAATTATTTACATTTTGTCTCTATGACAGGGTGAGCGAGGGCCTTTCAAAAGGCCATGGCAGTCACCTGTTCCCCCTCTTGAGCAATCCTGTGATGTTTTAGTAGAATTCCCCAATGATGATGAAGACAATGGAATGGTATGTGTTGCATGGAGGGGTCCTTCAGCAGTCAAGGAATTATATAAGTGAGTAAATATTTTATGCTGGTGTAATAATTAATTAATCATCAATTACTGAAAAAAATTTCATTTGAGCTAAAGATTTATCTTAATTCCGAAGAAAATCATGATTCCTTGAATAATAAAGTACTGCTTAATTGCACATATACTCCTTTTCAGTTTAAGACAATTATACAATTTATAGCAAACAATTTTTAGGAACTAATCAGTAGAAATCAGGGATTCAATAATTAAATTTCTGCAAATTTAATTGGGCTTACATTGGCCAAATAAATTGCAATTTTAACATCCGAGTGAAGGAACAAATGCTGTTTCCTGAACAGCAATGAGTCTTAAAAATTTTTTAAGCTCTGCTTGAATCTAGCAATGTTGGGAATTTTTAACTGAAATTTTTATGAAAAAGCTTAGGTATCTGCCTCAACTTCTTTGAACAATTAGAACTTGCTTCCCATTCCAATTCCCTGAAAATTTTAATTTAAATTGAGCACCTTATTCTCTGTCTCCTCCCTGCTGATCTATTCTACCATCCACTCTTACTAATACTTGTGCACTGAGGACTCCTCTTCCCCTAGTCCCCTTCTTTAGCTCTTTCCCTTGATCCATTCTGTTCATATAGACTTCTGTGTATTGTTTCTGATTGAGGATTATGTTTACAAAATTTTACTTTAAATATATCTTTTGAAAAAAGTAGAATCTTATATTAATATAATATATAATTTTATTAATTTATTATATATAATTATTAGTAAATAATAATAATTAATGAATATTGTATTATGTGGTTTGAATCCTCAAGTTTAAAAAAAAATATTTTGATTTTGACTAAATTTAACCAGATACGTGAAATTGCTTCAATTACAACATTAGTGAAATTTAGCAAACGCAAGGCATATATATCAGTCTTCTAAAAGATTTTACTTGTGTATGTAAATTTCAAATTTAATATAAGACTCCATAAATTCAAAGATAGATGTACATAAATTGATATGGAACTAGAAATCTGTAATTAATTATTTATGTATCAATTGTTAGTGATATGATTTTTATGACAATAGCAGCTGTGTCTTTTATGTTACTCAGACATAGAAGGATTGATCTTTCCTAGTACTAATCAAGTAACTTATAATAATTGCAAAATTATTGTACATCCTTCTGCAATAATTAAAATTGAGTATAATGTTTTTGCTAATAAAAACTTATGACTCACCAAGTTTATGCTTACTCACTATATATGTAAGTCCAGAAAAGTATAACTAACAATTTATTCCCAAAAATAGAATTACTTTTATTCCAGTTAAAATGTACATTCTATTATTTTATTATTCTATTTAGGAATTTTTGAGATATCTTTGCATTTTTGAGTTAAAATTGTTAGATGTAAGCTCTGATAATATTTTTATACTTTTAATTTCATTCCACTTTTCTTAGTTATTAGGGGTTTGCATCATGAGCTATTTGTGAAGTAAAACATTAGTTTTTTAATTAATTTTCTATTTAAAAATCTGATGATACATCTTATTATCCCCTTAAATGCCTTCTATCTTTAGGATGTGTGCTTGTTCATTGCTTCTGAAGTATTTAACGGATACATCAGTGAGTCCCTTAAGGAAATCATTTGTAGAAACTTCTGATCCATATGCCAGTGAGGTAAGTGTACTTCTCTATACTTAATGTGCTAGAAAATAAGTTTCTCATTTTTTATTAGGATATTTTATAAATACTTACCTTCTGGCACCTCATATTAAGTACCTGTTTGCTAGATAACCTATTTTATTACTTGTATTCCAATTACTTAGTCTGCCTAGGTATAGGGTTGGGATTAGATTCCCTTAGGATTGGGAATATTTCCTTCTTGGATCATTCAAATATTTATGGTATTTTTTCTTTGGAAAGGCACATAAAGCAAAAGAAAATAGTTTAGGTCAGATAGAATTCAACTCATTAGAAGAAACTATCAATATTGTTTTATTATAGATATTGCTTTTATCATAAAACATTTAAAACACTAGACCAGGGATTATTCTTTAACAATTAAGGGAAGTTGATTTGTTGCTTACCAAAGTGATAGCAAAACATTTTGACAGATTTTTCAGTGCAGTGTGAACATAGAAATTAATTTGAGGTCACTCAGCACAACAAGAATTCATACATAAGGCATACTGCACATTTTTTACCTATCATAGGGATTTTATGTATGCCTTTTAGTTAAAAAAATACAGTAATTCATGTTGAAACAACAAAAATATAAAAAACATTCTAATAGATAAAACAATTAATAATGCACATGAACACTAGCAAATTCTGTCATATGTCACTAATAATATCTGAAAACTAGTTTTTTGCTTGTTATGTATAGGTTATAAATAAGCAGTTCATTATTAGATTCATTATCTTAATCAATTTCACTCAGTAATTTACCATTCATCATATCAATGAAGTGCAGGCTAATATGTGTGTTTGTATTTTTTCCTTTTAATCTAACTTTTAAGGTTGGGACTTCATCAATATAAATAATATTTATACAATAATCAAAGTAATTAGATTTGAAGAACTATAGAAGTGATAATAGAATTTGGCACAATGTGAAGATTTGTATACTTGTGGATGATTTCATGAAATATGTTGCCTTCTAAAGCATATCCATCTCCTGAAATTGAAAGGATATTTTTGTGATTATAAGGAAACTTTATTACTTTTCAGAAAATTGCCAAATGAACTTATCAAAAACTTATAAGATTAATTAATTTTTATAGGTGGGATATTCGTTAATAGAAAATTCTGAATGTGCTCTTTACCTCACCTTTGAGAATGTTCCTTTGAGTAAGCTATCAGAGGTGAAGTTAAAGTTGAATCAGGTACTTCGAGATGTGGTTGAAAATGAAGATGGGCTTGATTTAGAGAGATTACATAATGTCATCCAGCGTCATATATTGGAAGCAATGTCACATATGGAGCGAGATCCACATCTATCTGTTGCATTTATGCTTGTTGGAGACTGCCTTTACGGATCTACTAAGGAAGATGTGAGTTATTAGATATATATATATTTATAACTTAGTGAATAATTAATTCTTAGTACTGATAAATTTTCCCTCACCTTTTTCTTTAAAATTATGTCTTAGCCTTTGGTTCTGTCATTCACTAGTATGTATCTGTATTAATTTTTCAAATGTTGGCAATAGTCGATTCAGTTTGGAAAATATAAAATAAGGCAAAATTCTTGGAAAGTAAGCAATATGTACTATCATATAATACATTGAAATTGAAATGATTGTGTAAAGCCAAGAATTTTGTAGGTTTCAAAATAAATTTATAAATTCATAATGTAATCAATTACATAAATACTTGATTGAAAAGATAAATGTTTTATTGCTATATCCCTCAGTTTTCAATTATAAAAAATTAGAAAATGGACTTTTAGATCCCTAGGTTTTCAATATATTTAATATGATTAATTTTTTTCTATTTCATGATTGAATAGCTTGATCATCGTCTGAATCAAGCTTCTGATATGCGCCTTTTGTTATCTGAGCCCAAGGAGTTCTGGTTGGGGCTCTTAAAGCGATATCTGGTTTCAGCACCTTCTGTAGTAGTTCGTGGGATACCATCAAAGAGAAAGAAGGAAGAGCTTGAGGAGGAAGAGAAGAAGCGCGTTGAAGAGCAAAGAGAAGCTCTTGGTCCAGATGGTCTTGCTGATAAAGAAAAGCAGCTAATTGCTGCGACTGAAGAAAATGAGGTCAGGCTCCTTTTATATCATGAAAGATCTTCTAATCACCTGTTCATTTTACCCACATTTTTTCCAACATTTTTTTTCAACTGAAGGAGTAAAGTAAATCGTTATTGCTTCTTGAATTATGTATTGGTTTATAGCATTTTTTCAACAATCTTATGATAATTACTTTCAAGCCTATTTGTTTCAACATGTAAATCCTTGATTTGTACCTTTCAATTTGACTTGAATATTCAAAATTTAATGCAATATACTGATTCTTAACAGTCTACTGTAATTCAAGAAGTTCTGATTATTGATTTTTTAATTATATGATTAGGCATATAGTAAAGATTCATAGTATTTCTATAATTGTATCTCTTATTTGGAATCATTTGTGTGATTGTTTGCTAAACCTGGGTAATGGTAAGAGATTTATTAACATATATTTATTAATTTGGAGTATAATTGTTTTCTCTGCTCTGAAATTTCAGAAACCACCTCCAGAATCTCTTCTTCGGGGTATTCCTATTCCTAGCATGTCATCAATTCAATTCCATCCAGTCTCAAGATATACCTCAGAATCAGAAGTACAGCATCCAGCTGCTGATCTCTCAAGATTACCTTTCCGTTTCCATTTGGATGACCTACATACAAATTTTGTTTATGTAAGTTTCTGTCTATCGAGTCTAATTCCTTGGTATCACTTCATTCAAAATCATATCATCATTCACTTGTACATACAGACAATATTTTATTTATTTAATAAAAATTTTTCATTTAGCCATGGTCCATTCATATATCCATTTTATTATTGAATGATAATGACAATGAAAAATGTAGATGTCCAATCCTTTATGGGAGCATTTTTGCTATCATAACTCAAAACTGGGATTATGGCTTTTGAAGTGTAATACTTTAACCAACCTACTACTGAATTAAATGAATATAATACTATTTATAATTCTCAGTTCAGAAAAATTGCATACATTAATTGGTAATATATATAATTGCTAATCCTAATCAGCTTATGGTGAAGAAACATGTTTACTATTATAGCTTGGAGCACTGGTTCCTTATTCTCATGTACTTTCCTCTCCAACTCTGTACCATCAAGCTTATAAAAATGGAAATGGTTTAATTTAAAATGAATAAGCATTCATATTGGCTGACACATTATGTGTAATGTTTGTTTTGTTACCTTGTTTTTTTTGCTATGTTTAAAGTTTAAGTAATAATAAGAAATTTATAAATATTTTAACTTATATAGCTTAATATATTCAATAATATTTGATCATCTTCTTGATTTACTTTGATGAGTGTTTGATAAATGTTTATTTCTTTTGCAGATATTTGTTTTGATGGATACATCTGGAATGAAGCCAGAGATGCGCCTATACCTTCCTCTTTTGTTAGAGATGTTGTTAGAATCTCCTATGGAATTTGCTCCTGGAGAGGGTGGAAAGTGGGCAAAAGGAGCAATTAATAGTGGTGATGGCAAAATTGTGATTGGTCATGAAGAGGTTGTATCAAGGCTTGAAGCAGAAACTGTTTCAGTTGCAACACATCTTGGTATTGAAAAAATGGCCCGATTCAGTTGTGGACCATTTTCTCATACAGCTAGTCTTTCTCTTCAGGTGAAATATTATTGATTATGTTTATTAGTGAAACCTATAGTTTTTAGTACTTCCTGAGCAAAAGCATGGTATAATTTTTATAAAAGGTATTTTAAGGAAGTTCCTGATAAAATTAATTATTTTAATATGTTTTATATCCTTCATTTTGTTAAATGATTACATTCCTTTGTTTCTTCTTTTAGCTATTCATCTCTTGATTTAGACTTTGAATAATTTTGTTAAAATTCAACTATCTCAATGATCTAGGAAGTTCTTGAGAGTTTCTAAACATATTACATTTTCAAAGGATTTCAGCTCCCTTCCTGGGAACCATTATGAAGTCTGTATTAACCTAACCTTTGTTCTGAAAATGAAAGGAGCCAAAAGAGTGACTTGATTAAAAATTGTAACCTGGCTGGAAACCCTAAAGAACTTCCTATGCATCAGGAAAATACAAATTCTTTCCTAACTTCTATGTTACTTATGTATATACATAGATATTCTACCTGTTACATCTTGCCTTTTCATCTGGCATTTTTATTCCACATTTTTTCATTCGTATCATAGCCTCTTTTTGAAAAATACATCAACTCTTGACCCTCTATTGAATCATAAGTCTGCTGAAATTATTTTCTCTTATTTACTTTAATATTTGTCTGTTGCATATAGTTATCCCATTTTCTTTCAGTAAGGTCATCTGATTTATCTATAAATTTTGATCACCCTTTAGTTATTTTCTAGCCCTACTCAATACTATGTATAGCCTCTTGAAAAATTGTAATGTTGGAATATTTGATATAATCCAAGTAATGTGCAGATATTTTATGATGATCAGTTATCAAAAATATGCAAGCATTAAAGTTTCTTTGCATGTTGCGCATAAACCTAGAAAGACTCTGAAAAATTGAAGAGGATCACATAGTGAAAGAATCACAACTTGAACCTTATTTTCCCAATTGACTTGAACACCCAGTTATGTTGCAAACTCTTAACTTTAGTTTATGTAAATGTTGAAATAGATTGATAAAAATATATACTGTTGCATCTCAATAATGACTCCTCGGCTAAAAGTGTTTTTATTTCCATCATTTCATATTTTTATCATGAAGAAATAATCATCAAATTCAAATTAATAATTTTTCATTAGTTTATATAGAGAATTTGTTAGCTAGATGGATATTATAAGACCCTAGAATGAGTGTGATATAAGAAAATGTTATATGAATTGTATATCTTAAATAGAATGAGAATATTAATTAAAACAATTTATTGTAAGGTGGAGCCGTCCAAGTACACTAGGGGAGTTGAATGGGCAAGAGATATTTTACTAGCTACAAAACTTAGTGCAGAACGCCTTCGCACTATTGCTGCTAAAATGGTGAATGATGTGGCTCAAGCCCGACGGAAAGGCGATAAATTGGCATCTGCCCTTGTGCGTGGATCCTGTTATAGTAGAGGTGATTCCTAAAGTTTTTTTATCATTGTTTTTTTTATCTCTTAAGAGGCTGAAGAAAAGAATGTTCCAAGGTGTGTAAATTTTGAATACATCAAGTATTTCACATTTTTGTAATTTTTATGGAAACTTTGGGTTGTTTTTGAAAAAGAATATCATAAAATGGATAGTAATATATTAGTTTATCAAAGTAAAAATTTTAAAGCGTGTTATTTTGAAATGTCTGTTTCATATCTTAGAAGATAAAAATCAAATATTTACCTGGATCTGGATCAATAAGTGTCATGCAAAGACTTAAATGCTTAAGCTTGTGTTGCCTCTTTTGCTCTAACTTTTGATCTCTCCTTTGCAGATAGCAATTTCCATGCATCAGGTTTAATGCGTCAGTATAAATTTCTTCACCAATTACTGACACGTTTGAATTGCTCCTCTTCAAATGAAGAGTCCTCTGATCCTTCAGCTTCTCCATTCAAGGTAAGAATAATTTTCTTTCGTTCTTATGATTTTTAATAATTTTTGTTGTATACTTCTGTTAACATTAATAGGTGATATAAGTTATGAAGAGGTAAGGATAACTCAATGTCAAAAGTCTTATGGCTGTGAATTAACGTGAAGCAGCAAATGTGGAAATATGATGGATACTTGATTCATGCTTAAAATATAACATATAAATCAATGTTTAAACAACTGGAAATTGATATCTGAGTTTTAGTCCTATACACATCAGGATCTTTCTGCTTATGCTTTTACTTGGAATTTCTGGTGGTGATGATTGTATTTTTCAATATTAGGTGTACTATTTTCTTAATGGTTTATAAATCAATTTTTGTTACCATATTGATGGCATTTAAGACAAATCTTCATAATCATAATTTTGAAGGAAAATTAGTTACATAAAACACAATTTAATTTTATTATCTTAATTAAATACAGATATGGAAATAGCTTGAATGAGCAAAAGGAATTTTGTGTCCTTAACTGGAGATTATTCAGAGCTGTGTAAACTTTCCTTGGTTATCCCATCACCTTGTATCCATTCTCTGAAGATTACATTCTGTCAGAATCCTCTGATTTAAGCACTAAATATAATTATGGAAAGTATGAAACTTTTTGATTGATTGAGGTTAAATTTTCTTATTTCTCTTTCAGAAAAATAAGACCTGTCAACATTGGGTATTTTATATTAAATAATTGGAGAGTGATGTGTCATATTTGATAATTTAGAGGTTTTATGAACCATCAGGTTTGGAATTATAATATATTTCAATATCGTATTATTTGTTTTGAAAGTTTGCAACAAAAGAAGAAGCAGAAGCTGCAGTCTTGGCTGAGTTAGAAGCTGTGAGGGAAATTTTAATCTCTCCATCTCGGTTGGCAGTTCATATTGCTGCTAATGTCAATGTTCTCTCTGATATGGGAGTTAATCTTATTGAACCATGGACCAAATTTATGAAGGTGGAAAATCTTAATGTTGAAAAGAAGTAAGTTTGAAAGTGTTTAATCATCTTTTTGCCAGAAGTATGTTTTGATCTCTAGATTTTTACCATAACTCTGATTAATGGTTATGAGATAGTATTAGTCATTACCATATTACCTAGCTGATAAGATTTTTTACTCAAAAATGTACTGTAAAATCAGTCTGTGTCAGCACTGATGGAATTACAGGTATAACTTTGTTCTACAATAAGAAAACTGATTCATCGGGGTAAATAAATACCATTAAGTATTTTTTAGCATATCCATTGAAAATAGTTCAATTTATTTACGAATTTTGATAACACTTCTTTGAGCAAGTAGTAAGGAATGCAGTTTTAATTTTTCGATGTCTGAACTTCCTTTAAAAAATTCCCTGATTAATCGGAAATACATACTATGTAGCATGTTTGGTGTATTCTTGCAGTGGGTGCTGCTACACCTATGTTGTCTGTATGCTAATGCATTTTAGTATTGCAAAAAAAGTGAAACCATCATAAAGTCTTCAAAAAGTGTTGAAAGATGAACTTAAGTAAAAATATATTGATTTATTTAAATGGAAAGTGACATTATTTTAATATCCCTCCAAATATCTAACTCTATACTCTTAAGAGGTAACCTAGAATTTGTCACTCTTTATAGATATATATTTACTCTAAAAATTAGTATTTTTAACTTGGCTTGTGTTCAGTTTATCAATTTAAATTATTCTGGGTGATAAAGAAATGGATATAAAACCTGTAAAATTATCAAAATCTTGTGAATTTATTTTGGTAAAGAAGAATTGATAGGAGTAAGAGTCATTTATGACATAATTATGTAACTGTTTAGACTATCTCACCAATACATAAAATATTCCCCAAGGTTCCTCTTACAAAGATCTTGACCAGATCATTGTATATGCACCACATCTTCCTAATCTATCGTATGAATTCTCTTCATTGTAATGTAAATCATTTTAAAATTTGTATTTTTTAAATCTTATTTAAAGAAATGGAGAACTTATTTTATACATCATCTCAATCTTACTTCAGTTAAAGTCCCTCATACTACTTTGAACATTCATTTTTATGCATGATTGAATTATTATTTTATTGATATTTTTTTAAATTTAATTTAAATTTTTATTGTAATTATTTTAGATATTATTTTCTATTATTAATCAACTGTAATTGACTAAAAGCAGTATGTTGATATTTTAGTTAATAAATAAATAAGTTTATAGTCTGATTACTTTATTTTACCTAATTATGAAGCTTGATTGCAATAATGATAGGTTTAGGATTTGACTTGGGATTTTTGTACTTTCCATTTCCTATATTATTATATTATTCACTTTATATTTTCAGATTAAAAGTAACCCCTGACTGGACATTGATGCATGAATGGGTGAGAGGCGGAAATCCTGATATTGCTTGCCCAGGATATGTGCTTGGTCTTGGTAGTGTTGAGTCTGGGTTCTTTAACCAGTGTACTCACTCCATCAATGATTATTCTCATCCAGATCTTCCTGCTCTTCTCCTCTTCATTCAATATCTAACTCAGTTAGAGGTTAGCTCAATGCAGCTGTATCATAGAATACATTCATATTTATATCAAATTCACACAAAAGCTTTTGTCTTATATTTTATGTAAGCCTAATGCTTTATAACTATTCTTAGGGTCCAATGTGGAGGCAAATCCGTGGCCTAGGTTTGGCTTACAGCTACAGTATTGGTCCACGTCCAAATGAAGGACTTCTCTATCTTACTCTTTACAGAGCAACCAATGTAGTTGCTGCTTATAGAGAGGCCAAGGCAATTGTGGTATGTTAGAAGCCCTCAAATAGTTACAATATATAATTTTCACCAATAATGGTAAAAAAATTTTATATTAAAATTATTAGGATGCTCAACTATTGGATGATGCTACATGGGAAGAAACACTTCTAGAGTCAGCCCGTAGTTCTCTCATCTTCGAAGTTATTGAAAAGGAGAAGACTGTAAGGGATGTGGTATCAAATTCTGTGGAGTCATACTTCAAAGGTGTAGGCCAAGATTATATTAGGTAAGGAACTGTTATCTTTCAAAAATTTCTTTACTTCTAAATTTAAAATGGTTCAATTAATAATAAAATTTCCTGCCTTGGTGTGCATTAATATGCTCATTAACTATGCAGCACAGCTTTATTTACCTAAGAATAGTGAAATAAATCAGTATACACAATTTTAGTAAAATTTGATCAGGGAATGCACTTTTTCATTAAGAATAATAAGCATTATCACTCTTTAATTTAATAATTGCAACATCTGCAGCATCAATGGTAAAGTAACAGTATATCACAATGATGCAGATCTTAGAGATACATTGGTTGATATTTTCTGACATGAGTGATTTACAAATTTTCTGATGTCGGTCTGTAAAGGAGAAAAGACTTCGCAGAAAAAACAAGCCTTAATTTAGGGTGTATTATTATGCATATGGCTGTATGTTATGTGAATGTGAAATTTATTTAAAATTGACTACAGAAAGAATTAAAACATGGTACATAATGAAGGGAATAAACAATTTTAATAGGACTATAAACTAACTCCTCATAGTATACATACATTCATTTTTATGAAATTTTATAATGGACTACGTAAGAGCTAATGTATTGGCTTGCACCACTTTTTGCCAGAGTAGAAAAAGCCAATACTCTGGCTCAATAGTCTATAAGGGTTAAATAACACTTTATATATCACATACTTTGTGTATTTCTAAACTTTATTTCTATATATACTTGTATGTATATGATTTTAACTGTCTTGTCATTTGTGGTAATTAGTTGACTTTTAAATTCTAGTCAGATACTGCGGCTGATTCCCAAAGTTACTGTGGATGATTTAAAACGGGTTGGAAGAAAATTTGTCACTCCACTATTTGACCCAAAGCTATCAGTAGCTTCCATAGTATGTCATTCTTCCAAAGTAGAAGAAATTTGTTTGGGATTTAAAGAGTAAGTACTTAAAGTTGCAATTTGTAAATTAATTAACCATCTCATGTTTCTAAAAAAACTTCTATCACTTTGTCTATCATAGCTTATATAGCAGTACATCAAACTTGTCCTTGTGATGTATTTTACTGGAATTTCTGTTTCGTGTGGGTAGAAATGCAAATTTTCTATTAACTTCATTCTCAACCAAGGAAGTGGTTTTCTTAATTTTTTTACAATGAAAAATACACTTATAGCCACCCAGTATCTAATTTCAATGTCTTAAGTATATGAATTTTCCATTGCTCTAAAAATATTTTTTTACACCTTTATAATTGAAAACTTGTTTTTCTAAATAATATTAACATTTTTGTAACTATAAATTTGTGAAATGCATTTATATTATATATATTTCTAAGATTGCTGTTATATGTAGTTGTAGAGTTTACTTCTAAGAAATAATTCTAGAAACTCATTGCATGTCCATGTTGACTAAGCAAATTTAACACTTACAATTGATTTGAAGAATTTTGTTCATTCCCAGGCTGCAAAAAAGCGATTGTATGTAAGATATATATAAGGCTAAGTAAGGTTTAGGATAGGGGGGGAGGGAGCAAAAATGGAGATATTGGAGCAGAGGTGAGATGAAAGTAGTGGATGGTAGTTGAGGAAGAATAGACTTGAAAATATACATTGACTGGATTGAAATAGTCCCCGAGGCAATAATGTATTTGAGAAGGTTTAGCTCCATCTTTACAACTTTTTGGCTTTGAACTGTAGTTTGAATAATTATTATACTTTATAAAGTGTGAATTCCCCAATTTCTATGGGAAAGACGATATAAATGACCTGCATGCGCTGAGTATGGTATATCAACCTACGTAGATCATTCCATACCTTTCTCTTTCTATTGCTCCCTTTTCCATGAATAAGGTTTATTTCACTCTCTTATTCATTTCCTACTAAAAATTCCTATATCTCCTTATAATTTCAATGAAGAGCTTTGTAGAATAGATAAAAATCATGTATGTTTCACAGTTTTATCAAAGTAAAGCATTAAAATCAAATGCTTAACTACTTTGATTGTCTGTCATGAATATATTCTGTCAATTATTTTGGTATGATTAAAGTTTTAGTAAAAGTAATGCTTAAGAATCTGAATGGAATTTTTTCTTATTATAAATGAATATATTATCAATCTCAGTTTTTATTAAGACCTTAAATATTTTTCTTTGGTAGATTTAATTTTATTAGACCTTATTTTATTCTCCTTAATGAGTTATTCAAAATTATCTACAATGGTGTGTGAACTCAGGAACCAGTAGCAGACTCTAGGTATGCTGCCAAATATCCTATACATTATTGTGATGTTTCATAAAGTTTCTTTTCTCATCACTCCATGAGAAAGTAACAATGGGAGCTGTCATAAGAAGCTTAATTAGGGAAACCAGGAATGTAGAAGATAAATTTGTTATTATTGTGTACAGAATAATTCTGTTATAAGATAACAGTTATTCTGTGCATTGTATTTTATGTTATTATTATTTAATATTTAATTCTAAATATTCATAGATCACTTCCATAATTATTTTAGGAAGTATAAACATATCGGTCAATTTAACTGAAGAAAGGGTCTTTTTTGATTTACTTGTTTGCTCACATTTGGTAATTTTGCTTCTTTTTCTTCTAGAATGGGCCGTACCCTGGCTGTCATCCCCTCCTTGGAGAAGAGTTTCTTAAGTGATTGGTAAAGATTTCAATAGTGCAGAAAATATAATGACTTTCATTTATTTGAGTTTCTTTTCATCAAGAATTCCAATGCAAACAGTTGATTCATCATAATAATACTGTGAAATACTCTGATAACTATGTATTACAAATTTTCCAATTTTTTACATTTGTATTCATGTGCTCTGTAATGATTGACCAACATTGTGTAAGAACTTTCCATTTACGATAATTAAACATAAATTTTCAGAAATTTTAATTTCATGTAAGTTTATGAAAATTAAGATTGAAATTATGTTTATTGTTTAATAGCTCAAGGTTATGGTTAAATATAAAATTAGACCTACTTTACTTACTTTGTGTCAATCTCCCCCAAAAATATAAATTTTCTATCATTATTAAAGTTAAATAAATCAAAATGTGATTTTTAGGGGACATGTAGAAGTTGAGGATATTCAATAACAATAGGATAAGGAGAAGTATGTAAATAGGCAGTGGAAGTGAAGTTAGTTAAGAATAAATAAATTTAACGATTGAGCTTGAAAAAGTAAAATTCATTCATTGAATATTGTACTATATAGAAGCAAATGAATCTAGGGTTATGACAGTGTCTTCCCACCCGATTCCCAAGAGTAATATGATATGTCAAAGGAAATCGGACAAATCCTGACAGTGAAGCGTTTTCTACTGCAGATTGAAACCTGGGTCTTCAGAAAATTAACTAACTATAAATTCAATTTGTGACTATAAAGAATTCTAGTGATAAGATATACCAGAAAGGACTTGAGTTGATTGATCGTCATTGTAGTTAATCTGGTAGGTAAGATTTAATAATAATCAAAATGTGAAATGCAATGACAAAAAGTGTTACTTACTAGTTACCTGGTATAAAGAAACAATATTAAAAGAAGACTTCTACGCAATATTTAATACATTTATAACATATTATCAACTTAGCAAAGCAGATTATCAATAGTTAAAGATTATGGCGTAATTATCGTTTTTAACCAAAACTCTGACATTAGTAATTTAATCAACATATGACCAACTAAATTAATACAAAGATAAACTACTAACTTCAGCAACGGTAGAATGAAAGGCATTATGATAAATAGTCAACATCTCTTCCTATAGCTCTGACGAACCGCAGGGGAAAATGCAGTTGATATAATTTAAGTTCTTACATCAATTATAGGCATCACTTTGCATTTGAAGTATACACTTCATGAAATGTAGGTTATTTACCCCGGAGCATTGTTGAGAATTCGATTAGACTCTGTCAAAAGGAAGGTTCTGCAAGAAAATGATGACCCATTAACGGTGAAATTATGGAAACGGATTATTCCCATAGAATTCTTCTTTGGTCTTCACGCACAGCCCCCAGTCGTGCAATTATGCATTACAGAATTTGGAGTTCGATCGATGTCGAATCGATTACTCACATTCGATTTAAATTATAGTCGAATTTTAGCTGTTGGTATCTGCCAATGTAAATGCCAACAGTCAATAATTCTGTCGATGTACATTAGAATTTCTGTGATAGCAACTCCAATTTTACGGATTGTCAGTTTTGGTTTTTAAGAACGTAGGAAATCATCGGCGCTCCTGTTCTGATCCTAGCTGAATTCCTCGAGACGTATCACATCTTAAATCCTATACACCACGTGTCGCTGAAAACGCCAGAAATGCCAAACCAACTTGTCGAAGAAATGAAGAACGTCGAGATTGACAGTGAGAAGGCATGAAAGCCTAAATTGTTTTTGCGAGATGTTTGGTCTTACCGTTTTTCGAGGTATCCGCAGGAATTTTAAAAAAAGTTGCAGAATTTATGCCTCGGTTCGTAGCTCATACGTGTTGAACCTCTGGCTCGAAATCCAATTACAACATTCTATCAGATGCCTTCTGTTTTTCCATAAATATGCTGTTTTCCTTTATTATTTTAAAATTGCAATAATTTCATCATCGGTTTCATGATTAAGACTTAGTAATCATGTAAATGATAATATTTTCGGTAAAGATTTTGGGTGATGACTCCAGTTTTTCAATTATTTCATCAATGGTTCATATGAATGAGACCTTAAAATAATATACAGGGTAACATTTTTGGTTAAGGTTCTCGGTTCAGATTTTGCAAATATTTATTGATATGCATTTATATTTGTATGACCGTATCCTCTGTTCTCATTCAAAGGGTTATTTTGAAAACTTGACCTGTGTGTGTGTGATCTTATAGGGTGTTATTATTCTCGATCATCGGTAACCAATTTCTAATGTTAGACAAATAGTTGGTGTGAAGCTATTGATTATTTGTCGGAGGGGATTAATCTAATATTCATGCAGATATACATTGTATACATTATACTTGCATGAATAATTTTGCAATCAAACACAAAATTATTCTAATAATCATAAAGTGAATATTTTTATTACAATTATATTCCAGAAAAAGTGTGTGTAATAATATTTCGTATAAATTATTTTCATCTGCACTTGCTCTCTGTGAAGAAATCGGGAATACATAAGGATTGCATCCGCTGATCTTTACAATAAATTATAATATAAAGCGAGTGGTTAAAAGCGGTTGAAAACCATAATTTTTTACACAAGCTATTCTTATTAACTACATAAATATTAAGGTCGTAACATTATTAATTGGTTGCTTAGATGCACTTCTTTGAAGTCAAAGAATGCATTGGCAAAATCTTCACTTCTGAAATATCAATTCGTAATAAATAGCAAAGCTTTCAGTTCTTGTAATTTCGAATAATCTTTTGCAGATTTAATAGTGATTATTGAAAGGATAAAGTAAAGCTTACAACGTGAGATATATAATATTATCATGGAATACTGCAAAGGTGCTCGTGTTACTGCTGAAGAAATACTATTACTGAACGAGTATTTTGCAAATAATAGTTATATTGAGGGCCACTCCTTAAGCCAATCCGACTTTAATTTATTGGAAAAAATTGGTAGTGAGCCACAGTCTGAATTGTATCATATACATAGATGGTACCTTCACGTTAGTTATTTGATGAAAGAGATGAAGCCTTCTTCTGATGTAAGCAAAATGAACTTTAAGTATGCTTCTTTTCTCTTTTATTAATTTCAAGTCAGAACAGGGTTCATTTTATTATTTGATCAGTAGATATTTTATAAATGTGGTGTTATATGTAAATCAACCTATCAAATTTTAACACATTAATTAAAGTATGTTTTGAATCATATAGGTTTCCAAGGTAAAACCTGCTAAGATGAAAGGAAAAAGCAAAGAACCTAGTGAGAAAAGTGGAGCAATGGAATTGAAGCCCTGGCCAAGTTACATTGATGTAAGGTTTCTTGTAGCTTTTGTCATACAATTTGTAAATAGATTGTACTCTTAAATTTCAATAAGCATTCACCATTCTAATTAATGATTATTTAAGAAATCCAATGAATTGAGTGCATTGTTAATTAATAAATTATTTTGCCATTTTATCTCCAGGAAAGACTGCAAATATGGGAAAAGTTGAAAAGTTCTTATGAGGCTGATTTGCAGTCAAAAAACCCTTCACCCATCACTGTCACTTTACCTGATGGAAAGAAAGTTGGTGGAGAGTCATGGCGTACAACCCCCTATGAAATTGCCAAAAACATCAGGTAATATACGCTTAGGTTACAGTAGTTTAAACAATTCTAAAAAGATTTGATGCATCTTCCTATAAAATTTTATCATCGAAAGAAAATATTCTTATTTTCAAGAATATAGATGATTAATTTTCAATTTTTACCATTTTTAATTCCTTCTTATAAGAAGCATCTGAATAGATCTAATGTCTAGAAAATTTATGAGACTATTTTATGTTTGTAAGTATACATTGTTATCGTTGGTCATTGGCTCATTGGTTTACTCTATCCCTCCTTATCAAAGTCTACTATAAACTGATATCTTTTCTTTCCTTCATTCCTCTGTATTTGATTAAACTATTCATCTCTTCATACTCCCATTAATGCCTTCCCTTCTTCATTGCCTTTAAGTACATTCCTAGCATATTCAACATGTCTCAGGAGTCTCAATCCATTTGGTTCTTATTGTCTTGATGATATTGCATATTGTTGGTACCTCTTCTATTTTCTATTCTATTCAATTTTTTGTATACTTCTTTTTTTAACCCTCTCTGTTTATTTGTTTTTCAGCATTTACCTGCAGCACAATTTTACAAAGTATTGTAACATTGATTTGCTTCTTAAATGGCCCATGTCTTTGATCCATAGTGTGATACTCAGCATGAATGTTTTTCAGTATTGTTTCCTTGTCTGTGACCACACATTCATTAAGTTTAGGAATAGCCTCTTCCTCATAAATGCTCCTCAGTTTAGACTATTCCTACTTTGATATTTGTGGTTATTTTTCCCTCCCATATCATGCTACTTCCTAGGTAGGTGTATTACTGAACTTGCTCTAGTTTCTCCTGCCTAAAGGTGACATTGCAGATGATTTCAGATTCTCTCTGCCACAAATAATGATTTCTTTCCTCAAAGTAGATATAATAAAAGTGAAGCGGTCTACTCTATTTCTTCTGGGTATTAGGAAGAATTGACAAGAATTCTATACCATTAACAACTTGTGTAATTGACTTTTCTTCCAACAAACATTTAGATGGGAATTAGTTTGTCAGAATCCTGAGAAAGCCTCTTTCAAAAACTATATCTTTTTATTATGTCCGTAGACCCAAAATTAATTTACATCATTTGCGATATAGCATCATATCCATCATTTTTCATATTAAAGTGGGTTTATTTCTAACAGTGGCTCATAGGACTTACACTACAATACAAAAAATATAATAATTTGAACCACACCTACTTGGTTATTGGACAATTATCTTTTTTATAACATCTTGTATTTTATTCTGATGACTATGATGTGTGCAATTTAACTGCATTGGATTAGAAAATTATAATGAAGTTTTTGTTAAAATTATTACAGAAATCACAAACTACTCTTTTTATCGATTATTCCTTTTGTATCCAAACCATATTTTTATTCCTAAGAAACTAATTTATTCATGTAGAAATGATTATAATTACAGCTTATTTTTTTAGCCAAGGTCTTGCTGACAACACCGTCATCTCAAAAGTTAATGGTGAACTTTGGGACCTTGACAGACCATTGGAAGGGGATTGTTCTCTTCATCTTTTGAAATTTGATGATCCAGAAGGTAATGAAATTTTGCTTGTTATAATAACTATCCTGTTTAATATTTGTAAACATTATTTGTATTCTTGAATGAAAGATTAACTTGATTGATTAATCCCAGGAATGTCTTCTCTATAATTTTTTAGGCTCTTAACGCCTCAGCATCCAATGATGTAGCTAATATGCCATATGAACCATTTAATTATTTGAATTTTTAATCTATTATATTATTTTGTTATCATTATTGATATAGAGCATAGGTTCCCAAACTTTTTTGCTGTGTAGACCCCTTGCCATGTTTTTTTGGTTTTCGGTAGACCCCCTACATACCTGAAATTATTTTTTTGTAAATTTCTAACTGTAGTGAAGTTTAGTGTTAAAAACTTAAAGTAGAAACACATTAAGTTTTATACATATATTTTTTATTAAATTTATACAAATATGTATGAATATGCAACCATTAAAAAGCATTAGAATGCAATATTAATTAATAAACACTCTATCCGTCTTTCAACGATAATGACTGCTAGTGGAGCCGTGGTCAATGTGTTTGCAAATTCCCACTACAGGTTACAATAAAGACGTTGATTCTAATTACAAATATTTTATATGGATGACTGTAACCATGAAGCAGAAAACTGAAACTGGTTTTTTACGTACACAAAAATATGGCATTTCACACAAATCCTGTAAGGGATGACATTTCATGTTGCCTAAGTTTCATGAACGTACAACTCAAATATTATTATGTAAGTAATTAGGTACTATCAGCGTATGTTGAGATCCATTATCATGGAAGGGAGTTTTCACAGTGAGTGTGGGAGATGATAGTCTATTTAGTCTTTGGATAATTCTCTCTTAAGAAGTTCATCTTATTTCTTCATCCTTGTAAACATAAAACTGTGTCCCTGAAAGCTTTAAGTGGATCCCAAATTCAGAAATTAAAGGAAAATTATGTAACACAATAGAGGAAAAACAAATTGAAAATTTTATCATCTTTAAGATGGAAGACTTACATTATCTAACTATAATTTTTAACTGAACACAAATGTAGCTTAGTAATCTAAAATTAGGCATTGGAAACAAAAATAATAAATTCTGATAATTATGAATTTTCATAATTTGAATGACTTTATCAAAGAATTTTATAATGAATTTGTACAATTTTATCTCACCAATACATTAGCTCAGCAAGTTTTTTGGCATTCTACTGCCCATGTTTTGGGTGAGGCAATGGAGAGAATATACGGTGGTTGCCTTTGTTATGGTCCTCCCATTGAAAATGGATTTTACTATGATATGTTCCTGGAAGATAAACAAGTAAGCCCTCATAAATTTTTGCACTAATCATTATCACATGCTTGTATTCTAAATTTCATTTTCACGTGTTGCAGGTTACTAATTCTGATTTTCCAGCAATTGAGACTTTGATGAAAGGTATAGTGAAAGATAAACAGCCTTTTGAGAGATTAGAGGTGACAATAGAGGATTTAAAGGAAATGTTTAAAGTGAGTCTATAAATTTTCTTTTGTAAAAGTTCTGTGAAGTTATGAATTACTTAATATTCCGTTTTATGTTTCCAGTATAATGAATTCAAGTTAAGAATTCTCAATGAAAAAGTGAAAACTCCAAAAACCACCATATATAGATGTGGCCCATTGATCGACCTTTGCAGAGGCCCACATGTGAGACACACTGGGAAAATAAAGTCCCTGAAAGTAACTAAGGTGAGGAGGATGAAAAAATGTCATTTTTTATCTTATCTTTATCTACAGAAATTTTTAAATGTAAAGTTTAGCAAATATCATGAAATATATTTTAACTTAAACCTATAACTGTGATTGTGGAGTAATTGTGTTAGTCTATTTGTGCCAAGAGATCACTTAAAGTTACATTTCATTGATTATTTTTATTGATATGTAATTGCAGAACTCTGCTACATATTGGGAAGGGAAAGCAGATGCTGAGTCCTTACAGAGAATCTATGGAATATCATTCCCGGATAGTAAGCAGATGAAAGAGTGGGAGAAATTTCAAGAAGAAGCTGCAAAAAGGGATCACCGGAAGTTAGGAAGGGTTTGTATCATTTATTTACTTTTTATCCGTACTACTTTCAAGTATTTTATTTTGTTATACTCTTTTTATAAAATGCTTCAGTACTGTAACACTTGAATTTTCTAAAATTTTTATTAATTGAGAATGAAATTTTTCTAGGGGACCATTTTGTACTATAAGAAGCTGTATTAGTGGTTATTTTGGTATACTTAAATATTGAAATTATAATTGTTGTGAAAGTGATTTTGTTTTAGTCTATGTAATTCCACATTTGCTTGAAAACTCTGATTAACCATAAGCTTATACTATAAAAAGCATCAATTTTTAACTTACACCATATTTTTTTTACATCATCATTTCACGTTTTTAGTAAAAAGCTATAGATACTTGTTTCAGTGTACAGTGATACCTCAAGTTTAATTCACTCCGTAACCTTGCTTGTTTGTCAAATTGCTCGTATCTCAAATCAGTTTTTCCCATTAAAAGTAATTTAAATGTCATTAATCTGTTCCAGCCCCCAAAATTCCACCTCAGTTGTTCTTGTTACAAGTTTTTCAATGAGAAAAATGTGTTTGTAAATGACAAATATCGTATAAAAATATAATAAAAGAGCCTCAGCTGCCTTCATATCTGAACTTGCTGCCTCACCTTGCCTTACAATGGAGTGAATGCCGGTCCTTCTTTTTAAAGTTTTCAAACCAGCCTCAACTAGCTTTAAACAAGTCTTTCAATACCTCGTCTGTGGAAGTATGCAGGGTGTGACTTAGCAAATCACCAAAAATCACTTGTACCTTCTTGCATATGATGCTCTGTGTTTAAGTATCGCCTTTAAGTTACTTCTTCGTTACCCAAACCATCAGCAGTTTCTCCATCTTCCATGGAGAGAGCTCCGAAGCTTAGAAATTATTTTAACGCCCCTAGCTGGTGTTATATCCTTAATAGTCTCCGCTGTTTAAGCACAGTATATATCGTTGAAGTACTACGCTCATAATGCTTTGCCAAGTCAACCACTTGCTAACCTTGCTCATATTTTTCTATACGCTTTAATTCAAGAGACATCATCTTCTTCTGTGCACTGATCTTTCCACTCACTTTCTTTAGACCTATGGTTATAAAAAGATGTATGATTAATTATTTAAATGCACAAAAAGCACAAAGTTCCAGAAAAACTTATCAACGATGCTTTGACAGCTGGTTAACAAGCACTAGTGCACCCGATCACTTGCTTCTTCCTTTGCTGGCTGTTGACTATCTTGACAATCACACATTCCAACTTTTTCTCCAGCTCCACCGGTTCAAAACCCAGAACACCAATAAGTTCAGATTCAGATATTCAGTTAATTTCAATGAGATAAGAGCTTATCTCGGGGACGATTCCCATGCTTTGAGTTTCAATCCACTGGTGTGCAGCTGGCTGTTGCTTATATCTCAAATTTTGCTTGTATTTCAAAGCCAAACTTCGCTCACTCAACAGTTTGTATCTCAAATGTCTTATATGTCAGGGCACTCCTATCTCGAGGTATTACTGTATTGTATTTTCATAAAGTCTGCTCTTAGTTTGAATGATGATTTAATGAGTTCTACCAATAAAGTTCTTATAATATTCATGTGTTAAATATGTAATATATAGCGTAGTAATAAATTATATTTGTTTATGTTTTTCTTCCTCAGGAGCAAGAACTATTCTTCTTCCATGAACTAAGTCCAGGTTCCTGCTTCTTTCAACCAAAGGGTGCTCATATTTATAATACTTTGATAGACTTTATTCGAAGTGAATACAGAAAGAGAGGTTTTCAGGAAGTTGTTTCTCCAAACATTTACAATGCAAAGCTTTGGCAGACTTCTGGCCACTGGGCTCACTATGCTGTAGGTTACAGAGTTATTGCATTTATATTTTAATTATATTTTGAGTTTCTTCGGCTGACTGAATTTTTTTTTTCAGGAAAATATGTTCTCCTTTGAATCTGAAAAGGAAACATTTGCTTTGAAACCAATGAACTGTCCTGGTCACTGGTATGTATGTTTAAGACATTTTAATTAAAAATTTCATTTGTCTGTCTGTTTCAGCAATAATTTAAAATTTTTAATAATAATGGAAGATTTGAAATTTGAGACCTTGGTTATGGCTGTTTTTTGTACCAAGTTATTAAAGAGTGTTATATAAATTACTTTAACTAATTACTTCATTGCTTCATGTATTCCCTATTCTAAAAGGGATTCACATTTTCCCTTCCAGCCTTATCTTTGATCATCGTCCTCGCTCTTGGCGTGAGCTTCCCCTTCGCTTTGCAGATTTTGGGGTCCTTCATCGTAATGAACTATCTGGAGCTCTGACTGGACTCACAAGAGTTCGTCGTTTCCAGCAGGATGATGCTCATATATTCTGTGCTGTAGAGCAGGTGAGATTAAATAATTATGAGAACTTCTTCTTGATTAATAATGAAAGGTTAAATGTTATGTCTAATATTTTAATTAAATTTTATTTTCAATAAACCTTCGGGCATCATATGCTTAAATGATTTGAAGTTGAATGATACTGCTTTTACGCTATGGTCCTTGTAACTTGTCTATCTATCTCCTTATTTATGATGTGCAATAAGATATTTTTTCTCAGATGTACTTTTGTGGGCTAAGCTATGCTGAAATTTTAGACAAATGTTTCTCAGTCTCGTTTAGTTAGTAATTAGCATTTGCATCTAAATCTCATTCCTGAAATCAGACAGAATGGTAAGCTTTTTATAATACTTAGAGGGCTGAAAAAGAACTGTAATATTTGTTCTGAATGTAAAATACCTTGAGATAGGTGAGAAATTTTATATTACTGTATTACATGCAGTGACAAGTCTAGGATGTATTTCGGATATTGTATTACAAAATATCATTCCAAAACTAATTAAATAGTGTTATATTTATCAAGGTTTCTTATTTTTTGCCAATAAATGAATAATCTAGTGATATTTTATTTTTGTATATGTTTGTTTATTTGTAAATATTTTTAAAGTACTTGTATTAAAATGTTTGTCAAATTCGGCCGAAATAGGCTCTAGCTGGTTTGTGCGAGCAAAAAAGGCCTCGAGATTGAACGGTTAAACTATATTGAGATGTAGATAGATATCTCCAGTTATTTCAAACATATTAGAGTTATCAATTTTTTTTAAATCTTCATTCTACTTATTTCTTAATATCTGTGAAGCTTTCAATGTAGCCCAATTTTAATCCTTAAGACTATTTCTTGTAAAATTTGTTGGTTGATTTATTTAATTCTTCTTCATACTGTATTAATTAATATTTCAAATTATCCAAACATATTATAATATTAAAAAATATTAAATGATTAATGGCTATGGTAATGTATCCTATTTTTTAATTAATATCTTCTTTCCAGATCATGGATGAAATGATAGGTGCTCTGGAATTCCTTAAGAGTGTGTATACTGTGTTTGGATTTACTTTTGATTTAGTTCTTTCAACACGACCTAAGAAGTTCCTTGGAGAAATAGAGAAATGGAACTATGCTGAAAAGGTATTGAAGAGGATTCATTTTCTGTCTTATGTATAAGTATAGTCAATAGTCAAATTTCACAACAACAATTTGTTGAACTTGACTGGATATCTTCATTAAAAGAATAGAAGTAAAAACTATAGTGCACGAATAAGAAGGCCCATCCTCAATTGAGCCCATTTTTTTGCTCAATTTAGTTTGCTTGCTGATCCATTCTGATCACTTGAATCCTCGGTAAATATTTCTATCTCATGAATTAGGTCAATTTAATGTTTTGTGTTTCTAAACCCCATATATTTTTTGAGTTAAATAAATAATTATATTTTATGTATGTCAAGGGAAACTACTGAAAATTATTCAGTCAAATTTCTTTATAGAAATGTCACATCAATCCATATTCATGTTATTTAAGATAGTGCTGTTTGATAGGACATATTTTTTATGTATTCATGGTTTATGCAGTATTGCCTGATTTATTTATGAAAATATTGCTATTTGATCATTGGGCCAGGTGGAAACAGTATGAGAGAGCTTAAGAAAAACAAAAATATTGGTATGGCATTTTTAATGTCAGGAGGAGAACCTTTGGAAAAACCTGTAAACAAGTATGGGTAGTACAGATTTCAATATTTACATTTTTTCTTTTAACACACAGTGCTAGATTTAGTAACAAATACAGATTCATTCAAATGGCGTAATATAAATCCTGCATAGGTTAAAATACATATAGTTGTATTCTTGAAATAGTGAATTTTAAGGATAAATCATAGTAATTTTAATAAACTTTAAGTGTCATTTTTAAGTGCTCAACATTCTATTTTATATGCTCTTATTCCTCAAATGGTGAATGAGTACATAATACATCTTTGGTTTTCTGTTCCTATCTTTTCAATAGTGATATCAGTCCAATATAGTTTGGTTTACAAAATCTCTGATGTTGTTCATCCTGGCTTGACGTAAAATATACCTGTTATCCTTTAAGTCTTTTGCTTCAATGCTAATGATTTCTATCTGACACTCACCTGACATTCAAGTAACCAAATAACTAAACCAAGTAAACTTATTTTGCTTCTCTATTATGTATCAAGCTTACTTGAAGTAAGCTCTTTCCTTCCTTCTACATTAATCAAAGCTTTGCATTCAATTTTTCAATGTTTACTTTAGCAACTTGCTGATAGTTTAGACAAGTTTGGGGCTCCTTGGAAGGAAAATCCTGAGGATGGAGCATTCTATGGTCCAAAAATTGACATAACAATTAAAGATGCTCTCAAACGCTCTCATCAATGTGCAACTATTCAGCTTGATTTCCAACTCCCTGAGAGATTCAATCTCTCATTCATTAGGTAAGCTAAAGTTTGATTTTCAATTATATATATTCAAAATTATTCATTTATTTAATAGCTTCTTTTTATCTTGCCATCCATTGTTATTGTAAATCTTAAGTCTTTGGATGCTTGTATTTTTCTTGCACCGTACAATCTACTAAATACTCCGTTGTATTCCTCCCCCATTTTAAATAATCAAATATAATTTTAAGGTATGTTGATGACTGAACAGGTTTTGTTTTTTTTATATCTTGGAAAATGTTTGGTTAAACACTTATCTTTCAATGACATATTTTAATGAGAATATGTTGAAATCCCCTGCCTAAATTTGAATTTTCTTGCTTTTTTAAAGCAATATTGTTGCCTTTAATGACAATGAGGTGTATAATTTTACCAAAAACATTCCCTTATTATCTCTCTTTTTCTGTAAATTATAAGCAAAGGTCATGGTTGGAATAGGTTGTGATTTTTCTATATCGACTTAATCAATTACGTAATTAAATTACTTTTCTTTAATGGATCTTTAAACTTTCTTTTTCGTTCTTATTTAGTGAGTGAATGAAATATCTAAGTTATGGCCATATAAATATAACTCAGACCATCATAGATGGTGTTAGATAGAATCATTTCTCATGTTTAAAGTCTAATTTAAATTTCATTGCTTTGCTTTATCAGAATTTTGCAACACAAAGAATTACCTTTTCTCTCATCAGTTAATCTCACCAGTCCATTATATTTATTATATCTAACTTTTTGAGAGTCCCATCTACAACATTTCATGTGATTGATTTATCATTTCAGCTAAATGAAAGGATTAACTTTATATTGGTACCTCTGTAAATTTTTGTTGCACTTTGTAATGTATGTATTTAATGTATCTATCGTATTTTAAGACAAATTCTTTTAATTATTAGTGAAACAGGAGAAAAGAAACGGCCTGTTATTATCCATAGAGCTATCCTAGGATCTGTTGAAAGGATGATAGCTATTTTGACAGAATCGTATGCTGGAAAATGGCCTTTCTGGCTCTCACCTCGTCAGTGTATAGTAATACCTGTTGGCCCAATGTTTGACTCCTATGCATGCCAGGTTGGTAATTTATAATGTCCTGTTTAAATTCTTAGTTCATGTATTGTCAAAGCAATTATTACTCATTGATAAATCAATATTAGAAGTTATAAATAAATAACAGGTAGATTATTGAAATTTATTATAGCTGCCTTGTTATTATTTAGATATATTTACTTATTAAGGGTTAGGTGTAAGAAGAGATTATATTTTCTGTTACCTATTCTTGGTCTTGCTCAAATTATAATTAGCATTATTATTTTGAAATTAAGTTTCTGAAGTGGTTCAAGGAATTAATGAAACTCAATTTTTTTGGAATCAGAACATAATATTTGTTTGTATTTGTCAGTAAGTATAATTTCTTGACCTTGACCAAGTATTTTTGTAAGTATACATACAGAAGGTTATATTTAATGGTTTTTTTATCTTCTTATTAACACAGTTGTATTTTTGTCACTGCTAGTTTTAAACTCTTCAAAAACAAAATTGATAAGATACAGAGGAATAATGGAATCATTTCATTCTTTAGGTCAAAGAAGAAATATTCAGAGCCGGATTTATGTGTGATGTGGACATAGATGCTGGTGATACAATGAATAAGAAGATTCGCAATGCACAACTTGCACAGTATAATTTTATCATGGGTAAGAAGTAGTTCATCAAATGGTGAATTAGTGTTTGTTATATTTTTTCTTATTCAATGTTTCTTTTTAGTTGTTGGTGAGAAAGAAAAGACCTCTGGGACCGTGAATGTTCGGACAAGAGATAATATAGTTCATGGAGAATACTCAGTTGCTGATGTAGTGAAAAAATTCAGTGTCTTAACTGAGCAGAGGGTTCAAAACTCCGAAGAAAACTTTTAATAATTTATGAATGATTGAAATTAAGGCATGCAGAAGAGTAAATTAAATGATTCTTCTCTTATTATGGTAGTTAATTAACCTTATTCCTAAACCGTCACCGTTTTGTAACTATATACATTATCGTATCTATTTTTTATAGAATGCAATTGCAAGATAGGTTGTCATGAAGGTGAACTTAGCTTGAATAGCTCATGTGGTTGTAGTAATCCTGCAATGTCCATACCAAGATTAGTCGAAGGCTTAAGCAAATGAACCTCCTAATTTTTGGTTAAGTCCTGGTACTGTCGTACCTTATCACATCTGTCAAAATCCTTGGATTTTTTTATCTTAGGTGTCATGTATTGGCTCTTTCTAAAATTGGAAATAAGGAGCAGCAAATTGCTCTTCTAATAGATCTCTTAAATAATACATTAATAATCACAATTTTACATGATAACAAAAAGAAATATTTTGAATGTGTGCATTTCTTCAATTAACTGACTTCTTAACTTGTGCATCCATTTCACACTTGGTTAAGGCAGCATCCCACATCACAAATGACTTGGACAATGAGGAAACCTGAGATTCAGTTAAGGATGAAGAGGAAAAAAACCAGTTTTCTGTAACTGGTGACAAATAATATAATTAAGTGTATCAGAATATAACTATAAATTTATATTAATTCAGTTTTTTAGGATCTAAACTAAACTGATCATAACTCATATTTTAACAAAAATTAATAATATTGTAAGTTAATCTCAAAATTAGAATCACAAAATAGATTGAAGAATAAAATTACAGATGCCATTCTGCTGAGCTATTCCAAGAAAAGATAACATGTTTCTATGAACTCCTAGTAAATCATTAACAGTTTAAGTCAAACGAAAATGTTATTCCTAAAAATATTTAATAATCATTACACTATAGGGATATGACTATACAGGGCTGAAAATTTCATCTAAAAATATTAGGGAACAATTGATCAATACATTAAAAAAAGAAAATTTGTAAGAACTGCAGTATTTGACAAAATGATGAATTAAGTGTAAAAATGAATCAATTATGAAGGATACAATCTCATTGTACTGCTGGATCATATCACGAATCTCCTTCGAAACTTGTTCATATCTTTCCTTGTTCTGTAGTTCAATCACAATCACGCCATCTAACTTATTTTTTAAGGATGGCACATCTGAAATAAAAATACTGTATAAACAAGGAGGCAGTACAGATAAAATCTATTATGACAATGATAGAAACACAGTTTCATCTTTATCTGTACCCAGTATTTCATCCCAAACTTCTCTTTTGTAAGGCCTACACAAACATTAGATAGTCATTTGGTTAATATAAACTTGTTAGAATACCATTAATTATTGAAAGACAAATAAATTCTTCTGATGAAAGCTCTTCAAATTCATTCTTAAACAAATATGTTCAATTGCTATCACTTATTAACGGCAAATAACTCTAGATATTGGAAATGTTTTTGAAGATTATAGAGAGAACTTTAGAAGTAGTCTTGACAGACAAAATAGCTTACATCCAAAAACTTAACTTATGATTGGAATAAAAAATGCATTAAAATTTTATGATTTGTAAATTCAATAAAATAATCCAATCCTATTGAAAGGATCTAAACTCTTGAGAACCTGTCTCTTAGCCACACTGGAACCTAGGAAAAATAAAAGTGTAATGGACTACTTACTTTTTATATATTCACTATCTAACTCTGACTTGAGCTGCTCTAGACGCTGATAATATTTTAAATTTTGCTCGAGTTCTGCTTCCATACTAAGAACCAATTCCAATTTGGCTTTCGTGCTCAATGGTGTGCCCTCACCAAAAGAAGGATCCATGTATTTTTCCAATTCATCCACTGAAAAGTCGGTATTTTTCAAGAGTAAAGTATAAAGAAATCAAAATCATTATATGTTAATTAGAACAAATTTGAGTGAAGCTTTTTATATCTTCGTTGACTGTGTGACTAATATTTTTAGTAGAATTAAGTTCAGAAAGACTACGTGGAAAAATGTTTCAAATAAATCTACATCTACCGAACGACACGCAGGTTTTAAAATCTGCGAATTAGTGGAATCTTTACTACACAAAACTTACATCTTTTCAATACTGTAGTTACTTGCTCCCTTCCCGCTAAAGCATTTACAACCTGAGTGTTTATTACCATAATGGAATCTATAATCTGAAAAATTATAAAAATTAATGAAGGTTGTACATTTTCAGGGTATTATATATAACTTAATGTTGATATTCATTACCGACGACTTCACTTCAACTTTGCCATTCTTTCCTAAGACACGTTTTTCCAGTTGTTTTATCCTGGATTCTAGAACGTCCAGAGGATCAACGTGATCCTTCATCTTGTCCAAATAACGAAAAGAAGAATGGAGAAAATCAATCAGAAAATATGGTCTGACGATCTGTGATGTAAATCGGCAATTTCCAATCCTTATTCCCTTGACAGTTTAGTTCGACTCAGAATTTTGACGTAAGACTAATATTATGAACTCGGATATAAAAGAAAACAATCATCAATAAAGTATAAGAAGTACATTTAGGATCCATAGTTTGACTTCTGGAAGTACGTACATACGTCGTTAGGCGTGATAGTGCTTAATCGAGACCACTTTATTTTCTAATTAAGATTTCCAATTTATTGTGTTAGTACTTCACAAACTCGCTCATAGAAAACATATCGAAAATTTCACTAAAAGTATGAAATGAGAAATTATAAAAATAGCTCTATAAAATACTTGAGGTAATCGATCGTATAGTAAACTAACTTAGTTTCATATAATAATACCCAATTGAATTTAGTTTTGGGCTAAAGGGTAAAATACAGTGGTTTTCTTAGGAATTCAATGATCTTCTACGTTGACTCTTAACGTTTATGTCTTATTTAATTTTAATTAATTTTTATCATTTCCTTGACTCTCTTGCACTTTTCTTTTAACCATCTTTCTTTTATATGCACCATAGTATTCTCTATCAATTTTGGTTCTTATTTTGCCCTCTGTTGCTATTGTCTATCTTCTATTTTTATGCTACTAAAATATGTAAAAATTATTCATATGTCAGTTCAAACTGAAAGCATTCTTTTTAGGCTTTTATTTAAACTTAAACAAGCACTTAGAATGTGAGAATAACGTTAACTCCAAAAATATTTCATTTTATTTCAAACCCTCTCTTTAGTAGAACATGCTCCTTCCAGTATCTTCCTTGTCCATCATGGGATGGCTGACTTAAAAAAAATATTAGCAATAACTAGTCTCTTCATCCAATTCCTAGTAATAAGCAATAAAAATTTGGGCTTCAATTCATCAATTTTTTATTCTCAAATTAGAATTAGCAGTAATTATCATTAATGAATCATATTAGTGGTTGCTCTCAATATATCCCGAGCACACAGATAATGAGCTGGTTATAGATTTGATACAAATTATAATAAAAAATTTTCAATTTCTTCTTTTATGGTAAACTTCTTTTCCATTTTGTAATTATACTAACAATATTCATCTGTTTCAAGATCACTTCTTTGCTGACTGACTAAAAACTGATCCTAATTATTGAGAAAAATAAGAGATTATCATAGTATTCATGCTTTTGAATCACTTACTTTCATCATATTCTGTCATTTAATATTCAGTTCCTGGTAGAGTGGTTAGTTACTGATTTCTAAAAGATAAAGTTTTGAGTAGAAAATCCTAGAGAAAGTATTCCTCTCTAGGTATGCTTATTGGTATACATCTGTTGTTGATAAGACTACCTCACTAATATTTGTTTTATAAGTGGATATTTGTGATGGCTATGTGAAAAAGGAAGAGGAAGCATGATATTATTGAAAATGGAACTCCTTAATTCCAATAAGTTGATCTAATTTGACTGAACTTTGGTTTCTAGTTCCAGTTATGTTAGACTTACATTCTAGCAGTTTCTTCAAAACCAGTTGACTCGAATGAAAAAGGACTACATCATATTCTATTTCTTGTTTTATAGGTTAAATAAGAAATAATTTATGGGGAGAATAATTGCAATAAAAGTTTTTCTTTGGTTACATTGAAAAGTTTTAAAATACAATAGTATAATATAGAAAATTATATATCGGTGCATGTCTTTGGATATATGCTCGTTGATATTTTGCTCTAATGTATATTTTTAATAATAATAAAAATTACCTTATTTTATTACAAAATTGAGACTATCACTAAGGATTTCAAGAAATAGTTCATGGAGCTTTACAAAAGAAAATAATATTTTTAATGTGTACCTGAGTTTTAAAAATTTCAGTTTAAGAAACAAGCATTCTGTTAGTAAATTCTCAAAAAGAACGGGTTATATGGAAAATGTGTAAAACCTTCCGATAATGGCATTTAAATTCAAATTAGAGGAGAGTAGAAAAAAACTTTTGATAGTATGTACTTCTCTGAGAGGGATTTGATATATATATTGTAAAATTCCTGACAAAAATTTACTCACAGAATATATCTTCAACTATCCTAAAGTAGACCAGCTGAAATTGTATGTTGAATGATAAACTGTTCCATGATTAGGGTGACATGAATTAAACTTGATTACTATAAAAATATTGCAGCAATTAAGCAACATCAGTGATAACTAAGTTGCATTACAATGCAGAGAGGTTTCATTGCAAAGCCAACACTAAAAAGTTTCAATGGATATTAAAGTAATTGGTTAAGATAGGAATAGGAGAAAAATAAGAAAACTAAAGTACATGAAGTGAAAAAAGTGTCCTTTATTTTGAGCACCATTTCAGTATTTAAAATGTCATCAATGGTTTGACAATCTTCATTTAAGTTTTTGAGATCAAAAATTTAATTTAGAGTAATGTGACTTTTTTATGTGCTTCTTGAAAGCTTTAACTCCCAGTTGTACCAAATTACACTTCATAATTAAATACAAAAAAGTCCTATACAGAATCACAGCTATCCAACAAACACTTTTAATTTGAGACATTGACAAATGCACAGAAAATCAAACATTATTGTTCTCCAACACTTCAATCAGTGGCATCTTCACGTGCAACAGGAATGGGTTGATCCAATTCCTCATGAGTGCACTCAACAATAACAACATCTCTTACTGGGCGATCTCTGCTATCAGTAGAAGTACCTTCCATTTTCCTAACCACACTCTGAAATTACAAACATCAAAACGTTAGAAATACTTGTTCTGTCTGATATAGATGGAAATGTCTTCATAACTAAATTTTCCTAACTGAAATGAGTTCCAAAGAAATTGTATATGCCAATTTATTCATCAATCATGAAAGAAGCAAAAAAATAAAGCTGCATACTATCAAAATTTCATTGAAAAAATATTATTTAATCACTCCTTAAAAATTTACACTTTGAGCTCGAAGTCATTAATAAAAAGAAATATTTAGTAACTTTTGTTTAATTCCTCCATTGAACTAGAACAGGATCTGATTAAGTAATTCTAATGAATACAATAGAATAACTTGGTGAAATAAGAGGATAATAGATAGACAAAAGAGATGCATACTTTGATGTCATATTAGTGTCTGTCACATTCAATTCTATGACATAAGTTAAAAATGGTACAAGACTTTTATTATTGAGTTCATAAATTAAGGCAAAGAAGAATAGAAATTCTTTGTCAATTTTATAAGACAATAAATACTACATTAAATTTGATTACCAGTTCATGCTCAATCAAGAAATGATAAACGACTACATTAAATATAAATCAACGGTCAGATAAGTAAGTGTACACTAATACTGTCAATACTAAATTTAAAATCTTATATAAATTAAAGAAAATATCGAAAATAATTTACCATTCCTTTTAAAACCTTTCCGAATACAACGTGTCTTCCATCCAACCAAGGGGTTTGTTTAGTGGTAATAAAAAACTGTGATCCATTAGTATCCTTGCCAGCGTTGGCCATAGATAGCCATCCTGCACCGTAGTGCTTCAATTTGAAGTTTTCGTCCGCAAACCGTTCTCCATATATGCTTCTACCTAATTTTCAAAAATGGTACATACAAAAAGTTACCCATCAGTTTAATGTACAACATGAATACTTTCTGCAAATTTCAAATGTTTACCTCCAGTGCCATCGCCTTTGGTGAAATCTCCTCCTTGAATCATGAAATCCTTAATAATTCTATGAAATTTGCTATTTTTGTATCCCTCACCGACCGGTTTCTGGCATAGTTCAATGAAGTTCTTAGCGGTTTTGGGTACTGTTTTACCAAATAGACCTATTTCTATCTTACCAACATCTTCATCTCCGATTTTGATATCGAATATAACCTGATAAATTTATATTAATGATTATACAAACATTTAACAAGAGATAAAGTTGTATTACTAAACAAAATCTTACCTTGTCAGTTACTTTAGGACCCTTTTTCGTTTTATCTTCGGAACTAACTAACACTATACCAACAAACAATAAAACAGCAAACACTGAGAAGATATAAAAGAAAGGGGACTTCGCCATATTTTTTGCCTTGTAAGCTAGTCTATGAAAATATCTGAAATCCAGAGTAAATCTAAATTGCTTCACTCTTAGACTTCAACCTTTTTCTCGTCTACTCCTCCGGCGTTTGATACGTGTTCATATGTGATTGGCTAAATAACGAAGAAAACGATAACCAGTCCTTGAAATATACGTGTTACAACCGTGGCAGCCGAATCTCATCGCTCAAGGAAGTACTACTTATCAGCGTTAGATGGTGTAACTAAAGCTTAACCATTTTAAATAATGAAGCTTAACCAGTTCACCTTTATTTTGCTGAGACAGCAATATGCACGCGTGGGAGTAATTGATATAATAATTATTATTTTAAATTAATTTCAAATATTAAGCGGGATTACAGTGCAGACGATTAAATTGAAGATTTATTTGGTGTATTAAGAACTGAATTTCTGTACTAAAGATATTATCGGCAGATGTTATAAACTTAACGTTTTAACTATTATAATTGTAATTATAATAGTTAAATGAGCATTCATATTACATTGCATCTTATCCTAAAATGATCTTTTGTCAAATTCTTACTAAAACGTATTCTTGTGAAGGGTATTAGAAAGTTTTATGTTTACAGGAATCTTTATTTCTAACATTTTTACGGATTTTCATTTAAGTAATTAATATATTTTCCGTAGTAACTACATTGCGACCTTGACAAATTTATGCTGGATTTTATTTATCAAAATTTAATTTCGGAAATAGAATACTCGGCTCCTTAAAATACACATTTGGAATTTGTTTTTTGAGTTAATTTTAACATAAATTGAGTTATACTACATCCATAATAAGAGGTACAAGAGAAATAGATATTATAATATATATGAATCTCTAGAAGCATATTGTGTAGAAAATATTTAGAAAAATAATCCACATAGTGTATCATAATCAGGATTGACCATCGCTATATGAACCTCATGAACATAAAGTATCCAAGTAAAAATAACTAATAACAAACAACTTAAAATAAAATTTTAGACTGAGCTTCTGTTCTTATTTCAAGTCCACAATTTTATTTATCCATGGCTTCAGATTGAATTTTTGAGAGTTTGTCGATATTACTTACTTATTTGTTTCGTTTCGTAAACATACGTTCCATCATCGATGTTCCGCTTTTCTAACTCTTTATATTTGTAGGTACATTTAGGTGTGTGGGTATGAGTTAGGTGGCTAAATATTTGCTTGTAAACTCTTTAGGAAAAAGCATGTCTTTATTATTTTGCATTGAAACAAATTTCCCTGCTTGAAGTGTCCTTATACCTAATGTGTAAAATCAAGTAAGTGTTCTTACATTAAACTTCAGTAAAAAAGTCTCTCTATTTCAAGAACGACACAATTTGGTTTTACATTAGTGATATTAATTGTTCCCATATAATCTTATTAATATTCAAATCTAATGCTATAACACATTTCTAAAATAATATGCAAATAGGAAGATTTGAAAAAATTCACACGCCTATCTTTGAAAGACATGCTATAATTTAATCATTTGTGTACAATATAACTTCTGTGCCAATGTAATGTTAGAATGCTCCAGTTTTTTAATTGAATATTAAAGTAGTTTTACAACAAGAACGCAGAAGGTTAGACCTCACTCATGATAATAATGAGCAAGATATTCCTTTATGAGCATTTTTTTCACAATTACAACAAACATTAAACAAATAATGATACATAATCATACCCTTTAATGCCTTTAAAATTTTCAATTTTCAAAAAAGGTTTATAGCTATGCACTTCTATCTGATATCTTAAGGATAAAGGAACTTATCAGTCCTTAGAATAAATATCCCGAGTTCATGGTAGTTTAAATTACGCGCTATACGATAGCAGTTCAAGCTTTCTCCGTAAAGTGGCAGCACAATGCAGGGCACTTCTAAGGGAGAATGTGGAATATGATGACCATTACCTATGTCCCATATTACATACATATATTAATAAGCTTTATTGCTATACACTTCCATCTGGTAACTTAAGCATAGAGAAACTTACTAGTCCTTAGAATAAATATCCGGAGTTCATGGTACTTTAAATTACGTCCTCTACGCTAGCAGTTCAAGCTTTCTCCGAGAAGTGGCAGCACAGTGCAGGACACTTCTATAAAGATGATCTTCTTCCTGCATTGTGCTGCCGCTTCTCGGAGAAAGCTTGAACTACTAGCGTGTAGCGCGTAATTTATGTAATCTACGCTAGTAGTTCAAGCTTTCTCCGAGAAGCGGCAGCACAATGCAGGAAGAAGATCATCTTTATAGAAGTGTCCTGCACTGTGCTGCCACTTCTCGGAGAAAGCTTGAACTGCTAGCGTAGAGGACGTAATTTAAAGTACCATGAACTCCGGATATTTATTCTAAGGACTAGTAAGTTTCTCTATGCTTAAGTTACCAGATGGAAGTGTATAGCAATAAAGCTTATTAATATATGTATGTAATATGGGACATAGGTAATGGTCATCATATTCCACATTCTCCCTTAGAAGTGCCCTGCATTGTGCTGCCACTTTACGGAGAAAGCTTGAACTGCTATCGTATAGCGCGTTATTTAAACTGCTGACAACAACAACCATTTGAAAATTGAATGGTTTTTGAAGACATTGTATGAGTATGGCCTACGCCATATATGGTAATATTTTTCCTACTCTTTCAACTATCTATATTGACTTTGAACCCTTATTTATATATAAAGATGATACTATTATTATTTACTTTAAGATAATACATTAATTAAAAAAACAGATCATATGTCAGAATTATTCAGTCAAAAGAATTTCGTTTTAAAAAAACACAAATTCAACTTATATGTCAATTTTGCAATCATAATTTTAAAAAAATAATATTCTTAATCTTTTATTGTTAAAAGTTTAATCTCAATAATTACAATTCTGAGATACTTTAAAAAGTAATCGATGGGCTAGAGTGAATGATATAAGAAATATAGTTCTCTAAATAGTATGTGTAGTTTTATTTAGCCTGTGTTGGTGGCCAAGTTTGTAACGCATTGAGTGCTCAAAGGTTTTGATGTCCAAGTTCTGAGTCCTGTCAGAAAATTTGCTGATATTGGATGGGATGTATTTGAATTCGTAGGTATGGGTTAAATGTAAGAGTGGTAGACCAAATTTTATTCTGATTAATAAAGGCTATTTATTATTATTTAGATAATCCTCATTATAATACACATTTATGCGTTAAAGTGAACTCTACCCTCTCTTCATTACACGAAAAATGTATCTAAGAAATGATAAAATTAATGCATATTTCACCGAAATGTATTTTTACCTCTGAATGCTAGTTCCTGCTTATTATGATACTTACAAAAGTTTAGCACTGCTCTGTTATGGTTATAATTACATTTTTAAAAACCTATTTTGATTATTTCAGATTCTAGTTTGTGCTTTTAATCATGAATATCCTCTTAACCATGCAATTTCTATATTAACATTTTAAATAATATTCTAATTTAAATGCATGAAAGAAATTTTAGAACCACTCTTGATAGTACAATCTTTTACTCAAATGAAAGTAACCATAGGTCTTAGATATATGGAATGAAATATTTGTATTTATTTAAGTTTTTCCATCAATCATGAATTTTTCTTGCATCGACAAAAGAACAGCTATTTAAAAGTCATAAATTTTGTTTTTTGTTATATCTGACACATTTTGATTTTCCATGGAGTAGATATTAGGTTTTACAATAAGTAATTCATTTCATAAATCAATACTTAGGATATAGGCATTGATTTAATAAGGCTACATTTGTTAAATAATACAAATAGTATTAAAATCATTAATAAATTCATTAATAATGATGACATAAATTATTAAGTGTAAATCTTAAGAATAAGATTTTGGGAGTACAAAGTATTAAGATTTTTAAAATGTATAACCCTAGAGCAGTAATTAGTTGTAAATGATAATTTCCCATTTATGTATAAACTTTCTAAAATATTTCTCATTGCTAAGATTTCATTATCAATCTGTGTATGGATTTAATATAATTGCAATATGTCATCAAAGCAAGCTTTATAATATCACCATATAAATATTAAAATAGAAAACTAATTTACCGTATTTTTCGGACCATAAGACGCACCTGACCATAAGACGCACCTGACCATAAGACGCACCTGGTTTTTAGAGGAGAAAAATAGGACAAAAAATGTTCTGAACCAAATAGTGTAATAAAATATTTAATAATGTATAACAGAATAATATTTGAACCATATAAACTAAACAGCAGTCAACAGTGGCATTAAGAACCATTCTCACACATAAAGGTAAAGGTTTGAGTACTCTAGTCCAGGGGTCTCCTAACTTTCCAGCCTTAGGGCCATACTGATTACTCCAGCAAGAACCGAGAGCCAAAACCATATTATACCAATTACATAACTCTCATTAGTATTTAATATGTCATTATGCTTGTTATAAGTTATGTTTTTATTTCAAATGTATAAAATGTTAGTTGGATTCATTTCAATAATTTGTTAGTTAATATATACTGAAGTTAAATTTTCTGCATATTATACATGTCTTTACTCATTACAATTCTGTGTTTCTTTATTCAACTTATCACAAAAACAAAAAGCCTATAACAATGTTATGAGTAGTTAGCCCATGACCGTATCAATGTAGATGTCAAATTAATAATTATTCAACATAAAATTAGAATTCTTCAGTAAACTAAATTTAATTTCCTATAAAAAATATGTTCTCTAAAAGGAGTTTTCAAGTATGCTAGCTCTCCAAAGGGCCAGACAAAATCTGTCTGCGGGCCGAATGTGGCCCTCGGGCTATAGTTTGGAGACCCCTGCTCTAGTCTTCTGAAAACCCCGCGCACTGCTGTGTAGTGTAACACCGCCTACTACATGCTATCCTTCATTAGCATACGGCGGTGACACAGCGCAGAGCAGCATCGCGCCTCCTGCAAATGCCCGGCATTAGTGTCAGCGGGTCCCGCTGCCGCTCTGCAAGTGCCTGGACACGGGACCCGCTGCCGCTCTGCTTCTATTCGGACCATAAGACGCAGGCACCTTTCTCCCCACTTTTTGATGAAAAAAAAAGTGCGTCTTATAGTCCGAAAATACGGTAATTCATGGTTTTTAATACTCAGAAAGCATGAAATATTCATAAAAATCTTATATCTATAACATCTTCTAATGTCTTGATATTGAAAGTTTTGTATTTCTGTCCAAGCTATCCTCCAACCTGTCAAGCATAGTTGCATAAACTAAAATAATCAAAACAATGGTATTAAAGATTCAGTCAAAATAAAAGAAATTTAATTTATTCTTCCCAAATTCAATTTTAGTTGTCAAGAATGGACATATATATAATAAAAAATAATGCCTTTTCCATAAAAGTAGCATAAAATGTAGGTATATCAAATATTGAACTTATGAGTTGATATGTCCAGATGAAATATATCTGCCTTATTAAATAGCTTGAGAGAGGAGAATGTACTTATGGAACAATTTAAATGTGCAGGAACTATCAAAAGTAATATGCAAGGAAATATACTTTACTTACTTTTCAAAAATAAAATGATATAAAATACAAATATTCTCATAAGAAGATAATCTTTTGTAATTTAATACAAAGCAACATAAATTTCTTTAACAATGTCCAAAATAAAACAAAATGAGCGTGTTTTTCTTCTTCTTACAACAATTTCATTAATTACATATAAATTATCATTTATTGCATTAAAAACATTGTAAATTTTTTGAGCACCTATTTTTTACTAAAAATTTATCCATATAATATATATTTTATAGAAAAAACTATGCTGCATAGGTGACATAAGAGTAATATATTAATAAACAAAATTAAAACAATATATCCTTCACTTTAATACTGTAGTGTCATAATTTTAAAATTCTTCTATTATTACTCTATCATCTTCGAAAAAATATTTTGCGTTACTACAATACAATTCTAAAAATTTCAAGGTAATCTAACTCCAAAATGATTAGAGCCAATGAAGAGCCAATAAAATGGGTACAGAAATTTTATATTTAGTCTTTATAGTCAACTTAGTCATATTCGCGTAAAATTTAAACAAAAGCAACGAAATATAAACCACAGATCACGTCCTATATTCGCTAACGAAATAACGCGGTAAATCTTGTGATAGTTAACTTATTCAACCATCACTATTGGCAATGTTTCTTAGAAAGGAATGGTCAAATTGACGATATATCATGATGTGGAGATGTTCCACAGAGATACCTCTCTGATTAAAATGTTATGGTGACTGACCGACCTGACAAAAGGCACGGGTAAGGAAAGATAATCGCGTCATCATCATACAAACCTTACTTAAAGAGCAAATCCCATCTACGCAGGTTCTATAAAAAAATATTGGATTAGGGTACATTAGTAATTTCTTAGATAAAAGGAAAGATTTTCAAAGAAAGGAATGTGTTAAAATCGTTTTACTGTACGCTAATTCAAAGTTTTGTGAAATAATTTTTTCTCATTTAGCAAGTTAATTAATAAGTTACATAGTTGAAATAGCAGATATCAACCAGGGTTACGCAACGGTAGGTTTTACGACTTCTCGTTAACTCATCCTATAAATGTTCTATCAAGGCAAACGGATATGGATATCACGTTGGACACAGAGTTTTTTAAAATTTCACGGAAAATGTTAGCACTACCATGAATATCGTATTCAAAAGCTGAGTGACTAGGAAAGATTGGTTTGATGGTCTTAGCGAGTTACCTCAGACAGATAGTTTTATCCAAAGGAGTAAGTAACACAGCATGGCTTATAAGGTATATTACGATATTAAGAGCAGTAATATTAATTATTTATTCAAGGGCAGAGCTCTTTTGCAGTGTACAAGACTTTTGCGATGGAATATAATAAAATTTATTTCTCATATATAAATTGGGAAACATATAGGCATAATTCCAAAGCGATTATTCACTAGAATACAAAAACGTTAAACAGCTTACGTGAAGATTATATTAAATTGAATATGTAGAAAGTTAAATCAAATAAAATTGCAAAATTATTAGGTGTAAACAAAAAGCAGAAAAAGATATCAAATACCAGTCATTATAAACCATCGCGATTCGTTTTACATCATTTTACAGGTCTTTAATTTGATGCTAAACCAAGCTCTCTTTTGTTGCCTATTTTCTAATATAGTCTTGAGATCCTGATAACTCCCTTTGTTTTTCTTAAGGTCATCCATAAGTTGTTACCTTTTTTGACCTTCAATTCCCTCCTTGATCATCCATTCTCTTCTTTTACTCTGCCCTTTCTGGTTGGCTTCTTTCCTTTGTGTTTATCTGTTTCTGTTTTTTCCTATTCTTTATAATATGTCTTTATTTCTGATCTTCTATACCCAATCAATATTATGCTCATTCAGAATAGTCCAAACCCAAAGAATTATAACCCGGCACTTCCATTCAAATATTTATTTTCCGTAATATCCAAGCGTCTGTTCCTTATAAGACGTTACTTCACACTTCTACCTAACGTTTTCATTCATCTAAATCAGAGATTCCCAAACTTTTTTGTGTCGTAGCTTGCTTGCGTATTTTGGTTTTGAGTAGACCCTCTACTTACCTGACATTAATTTTGTTAACTGTAGTGAAGTTTAGTGTTAAAAACTTAAAGTAAAAAAAAAAGTTTTACACATATATTTTTTAAATAAATTAATGCAAATATGTACGAACATGCTACTATTAAAAAGGATTAGAATGCACTATTATTTTATAAAGGACTCTCTCCGTCTTGTAACGATAAAGACTGCTAGTGGAGCCGTGGTCAATGTGTTTGCAAATTCCCACTAAAGGTTACAACAAAGACGTCGATTCTAATTACAAATATTTTATATGGATGACTGTAACCATGAAGCAGAAAACTGAAACTTTTGGTTTTTTACGTACACAAAAATATCGCGTTTCACACAAAACCTGTAAGGGATGACATTTCACGTTGCCTAAGTTTCATGAACGTACAACTCAAATATTATTATGTAAGTAATTAGCTACTATCAGTGTATGTTGAGATCCATTATCGTGGACACCCATTTTCATTTCATGGACCCCAAATATATTTTTCGCTGTCGTAGACTCCTTACAGGTTGTCATAGACTCCTGGGGGTCGATATACACCGCTTTGGGTATCTAAATAGTAAGTGCAATCTTTTCTCTATTGAAGCCCGGTTTGGCTGAGGCTATTCTATAAGAAGATCTAACTCCATACTCGACCTGTTCAACCGCTTTAAAATTTACCCTTAACTTCAATTTATTTTTCCATCCTCCTTCAACTCAACACTTAAATCGTCTCTGTGTTTATAGCCACATTCTCTGCCACGTACAGTAATTCTTTTGATCATCTTTTACTTTTAAGTCGGCCAATATTACGTGATCGGCAGCTTAATTTACTGATTTTACTGTCCATCCTCGCATCTTAAAGACATCTATTCCCTCAAACGATTTAATGAATAGTTATTCTATGTTTACGTTGAACATTATTAGGGTTAGAAAGTAAACCTTCCATACTCCTTTATCAGACGCCTCTGGTATCATTTAGCTTTAACATTACCTTCAAAATGTATTCAGAACAATCCAAACCCTAGGAATTATAACCTCGTACTTCAATTGCTAAAAATTTTTACTAAGTACAGAAAAATGAAGCATGGTTATAAAATCAAAATAAGCTTACCTTTAGATAATGAAATAAAAACCTGATTACCGAAGGAGTAGGAAAATTAATTAGGAAAAATAAGTAGGAAAATTAATTAGTCAAGAATTTTCCGTCAAAAAGGGATATAATATGAGTCCTAGAAAAGAACGCAATCTTCGAGCTCCATCGAAAATCAGAATATAAATAATTCTAAACATCCTGAAGGTGAACGGAGTTCGACACAATTACCCGGTTGATCGCCTGAGAAGATTTACTGCATTCAATTCGCACGAAAAGAACCGGAAATCTTTCTAACAAAGAAATAGTTACTAAAAGAATTTTAACTATCGGTAGTTCTTTCCAAGAGAATCTTTAATGGTAGTTTAAGTAAGGGCTACGTTGCCCGGCTTCTCCTCATTATCACACGCTAATGCAGGATTAGAGGGCGTACATATAAATCTAAAATAAATCCAAACGTGTATATCCATTCCAGAAGAAAAATATAAACGTAAGAAAATCGAGTATCTGACTAATCTCTGAGCATAATCTCTTATCACCTTTCCTTCAAAATTCCCATACCAAAGCGTTGTTATATTTCTCCCAAATCCTTCATCTACATCTGCATGAACAACCTGCAAGCCGCCTATCGGCGTGTGATAAGTGGATATCTTCGATAGACAACTTCGAATGAAGTTCTTCTTTGAACATGTCCACCTGTTCGTAAACATTGGAAAATACAGCTCTACTAAAAGTAGTTCTCATTTAAACAATAAATGCAAAAACACTGTCGAAATAACATAATGACGAAGTAAAGGAAACTTTGATTCAAAACACGTAGTTACTACTTTTCATCACACTATGCTTCAATTTTGTTTATAGAACCCTTGAATATATATGAGCAAGAACGTGAAAAGCAAAAAAGCATTAAATATTGTTACAATATTTATATAATCACATTAATGTAATAGATTTCGAGAAAGACCTATGGATGGCTGAGAACGACGCATCATCAAATTTTTGTGAGTAGAATAGCAACGGGAGGAAGCTAAGAGTAAAGAGATTTAGAAAGCATTTGATAAGAACATAAAGTATTCTATGTTAACTTGATGATGTTTGATGACAGGAAGATTCAAAGCGTTTCAAAGTTGCTCTTAGCTTGATGAAACACTCACTCACTACTAAATAATATTTATCTGGATATATATTTAGATTATTAAGATATATTTTAGGAACTTTGGCGACTGGTTATTCCTTACCATCATCTTTACCACTCCAATTTTCATTGTGGGTGTGAGAAGGGGGGTAGGGCTAAAAATATTTGCTCTCTAGCGATATATTTATTCTTTGTTTATTTACGTACTTTTCATACATTGGAATCCTTTACAGATGAAATCTTAGGAACTTTTGAAGAAATGAACCTATTATGTACACGAAGTGGGAATGGATTCTTGTCTAAACGATAGCGACAAATATTTGGACAGAATTTTTAAATCTGAAAACCCGATCATATTTTCAACTAATATCGAAAAATTTCAGGTGAAATGAATCGCTCTAATTTCGTAGCAATATACGATCAATTTTTGAACGCAGTTTATGAGTAAACTCATTTAGAAAGAAGATGTATATCAATGAAAATTTAATTTCCTATATTTATACGAGTAAATTTCAAAATAACGAACATTCTTTTCAACGAAAAAATAGAGCTATAAAATATTAAATAATACGTCAATTTTTCTCCATGATCTAACACGAATTATCTAAGTTACATTCCGGACATTATTTAATTCATGCTCCTACAAGCTCCCAAAAAGAATTCCCTTGCTACGAAAGACGACGAATCTCATATCCCCTGGATACTCTTCCTTCCCGGCCCTCAGCTCGCGAATGACAAGAGAGACACAAGTTCATTGTTTTGACGCTAGAGGGAGCGAGTGTTGTTGACGGTCGCGCTCAGACGATGTGGGTCATGGCGGTTGAGGATGGAGGTGATCGGGTGTGGATTAATCATCCAATGCCTCCAGATGAAAAAGATGACTAGGTCTAAGACCTTTCACAAATTTTAACTGCGCCTTTTTAAAATCGAACCAAGGATGTTTTATATTCTGCGTATAAAAAAAATCTCATCCCGGAAAATGAAGACTGTAAACCGGAGATTTTTAACCTTTTGTTATAGAGGTCGATGATGAAATTTGCCAATCAAAAGAAATCTGAATAAATGATTGTACGTGAGGGAACCAATATTTTAAAATAAGTGTTTGAATATGTATTTTTATATTTTGTTTTGGGCTCTGGAACAACTGGATCAATTCCTCCCGCTCTCTTCAGGAGCCTTCATTCGCCCATGAAATTAACCTATGAATTAGAAAGTAATAATTTTTCCTCGGCCTTACCATCTCCTTCTACATCCCGAACCTCAAATTTTCAGTTTCCCGCGAACCTACTTACACCGATCGGGTCATTACTTTTAAATCAAAACCGTCGTTTCCCTCAAAAACTTTCCATTTTACGTTCACTTACTGACCGCATGCTCTCCATCTCCCCGATATTGAGGGCTTCGAGAAAGAATTTTCATTTTTAAGTCATATTGATGATGAAAATGGCCATCTCCACAGTATGTTTGAGAAATTTTTTCGTAGACGAAGATAGAATAGCTCGAAACGACATCTTTCGTACGAAAGATCTTAAATATGAAGATGGCAAAGCGAAATGGGCGAATTTAACTTTCCTTAACACACAAAATCGACAAGTAAAGTTCTGCCCAAAGAAAATTTTGCACCTTCCCTTGAGTCGTGGATCAACATACGAAAGATACTTCACAAAGACAACATTCCATAAGGCTTATTTTCCGAGAGGAATTATAACCCTGAGAAAAATCTAAATTCTACAAGTTTAAATGCAATCTCTGTTACGGAGTATATTTTGGGCATAGTCGGAGAGAATTTGACTTTAGAGCTACGAAGTTTAAAAAATGTTTATAATAAATCCTTTAATTCCCATTTAAACAAGCAATCACTGGAGAACAATTATCTTCAGTTTCTGGTTCTTGTTTCCACATCCCTCCAATTCCACTTCCTATAGTTTACATCGAAAATAACGTAATACATATACACGTAGCATTCAGTACATATATACGCAGTTTATTTCTCTCTCCATGTCCATATTTTTAGTAAGATTATCATCCACATCCAACTTGCCTAAGCGAGCGTTAAAATCGCCCAATATCATTCTCCAGTGTTGTACCAGTTTGTGTAGATTCGTGACCAGAATCTGGTAGAATTTTTCAATTTTTCTCCACCGCTTCCAGCAGTAGGAGCATTCACCTCACTTGCAAACTCATTCAGATACGTTTTTTATTTTTTTCCAAGTTTTTCTCCATTTTATATTTCTAATTTTATACCTTCAACTCCTCCATCCTCTGTTCCTCAGTTATACGGAAATGCCCTTCTTTGAAGCAATCAGGTCCTCTAATTTTCTGCAACCTGACTAACAACTTCTGAAAGCATCCCATTTGATCTTCGCTGCTTAATTCAAAAGTTCTAGTCGGTCTACGGAATAGACTAGATGAAGGGTGGTAACTCTTTTTTAATGATGTTCCTCTGTTATGTCACCACCTCCCAAACATTTGCAAACATCTCCCAAACATGGCGCTTTTTCCTTGGCAGAAACAATCGAATTTCTTTAAGATCTGAAACCGTCTTATGTTCTCCTATAAAAAAATAAATATTCCCTAGAGGGCTATCAGATCTATTGATTTCCGGAATACTTTAATTAAATGGTATATTGTGCGATTGGATATTCTACGCTTCCTTTCTATATTCCAGTTACTCTTCAAGTGTAGAGTTGTGCAGCAAAAGTGCAGCAGTTGTAGTCTGAAGCGATCTGCAAGATAAAAGTTCCTTCCTGCATGACGGACCTCCGCAATTTTATCACCTCCAAGACTGAATATGTAAAATATTTATCTATTATCTAATTCTATCGGCTTCGTTGGCATGCTAATCTTCTAACGCTGAGGTCCCGGGTTCAAATCCCGGCTGGGAAGTAAATTTTCCTCTCAGGGTGTGGATGTTTGTAAACGTCCGTTGTTAAGGTTTAGTGTAACGCATGTAATTGGGGTATTCTGTTTGCGATAAATAAATTATCATAATTATTTACGTAATAATTATAAATATAAATATAATAAATTTACGGATATTTTATATATAGGAGAAAGGCTCATCATAAAAGACGCACTATTTTTGGATGATAAAGAATGATGATTTACCTGACCTCAGGCTAGTGAACTTAAACACTTTTAGGAGAGACATGATTTATACATGTCAGAAATAGAGTTATGTCTAAGTCAATCGAAACTGCAAGTAATTGATCAAAATTTCATCTAAGGGTACATCAAAATTTATTGGTAAAATAAGATGCAAAAAGTTTTCAGCAAGAAATGGCAACAAATGACGCTGGATCAAAAACAAATAAGTTTGGGAATATGCGAATAATGCCCTATTTGTTTTAGAAGAAACTAGCAAGGAATTATTGGCATGTTTGCGACTATATAATAAACGAGCGTTAATTACTATTCCCAAGATTCAAACGGCAATCAAAGTAGAGGAAATACACTGATTCTCCTCCGCCAATCAAAGCAAAGACACTTCTTTTAGCCGGAAAGGTTATAACATTAGTGTTTTAGGATGTGAATGGGATTCTGTTCGTAATTTATTAACAAAGAGGAAAATATATTACTGGAGAATACCAAAATAACAAATAGGACTAATTAAAACAGAATATACGCGAAAAAGACGTCTTAAAAATGGAAGATAGTCATCATCTTCCATCTACGCAAAACACGCCTCATCACATGTGCCATCGCCATGCTAGAAATGACATGAATTAAGATGACTCCAGACTAATAGGCAGAGTTGACAATTTTTGGAGACCTGAAGGAAAATCATTTTCTATTTTGATGGGTTCAAGACATTGTTACATCCGTGGATCAAACGCAATAGGCTACGAAGATATTGCAACGGGAAAATATAAAGAAATTATAACGAAGTTCTTACCTTCTCTTACCAATTTGATGGGTTATTTAACCATCCTCGAAAAATCTCGAAGAAAATAATTGTCTGAAAGAAGGAGACATTATATCGCTGATAAAGCGATTTTGATAAGAGACTAATAAAAGATCTTCTGTACCTGCAGAATTGAGGCTGAAAGTGGAACGTATACGTATGAATCATCATACACAATTTAGTGCGGAGATAATGATTTGTACTCACTTTTTCCATCAGCTCCTGAGATGTTCCACACTGAAAATGGAGTCTTTGTATCCTTTTCACGTAATGCAACTCATCAAAACGGAGAATAGTATAAAATAGGAATCTATCGCATGACAAACAATCTCTGAAATCAAATTGCGAAATCTAGGAAAATTTAAATGTAAACACGAATTAGCGAACACAAAACTCAAATCAGAAAAATTGCTATTAAGGCTATCCATTTACGAAACGAAGAGAACAGAATAAATCTGAAAAAATCTCATAGATAGCGCACAAATTTCTACGCATATTGTACCAGAGGATACGCTTTTTGAATAGAACAATATTACCGCAGGAGATGAAAGATATAAGAGCGTATATATGATTTATGAATCTACTATGAATCCACACTTCAAATAATAGCGAAAATATCGATGGAGAAAAAAAATAATCCTTTCGGCCGAATAATTCCAAACAAGAATGGAAAAATTACACGTTAAAAGGGAAACAAGAACAAACAACGACTCACTTAAAAAAAGTAGATGCTAGACTAGTAGAGAAGTCGGGGTAGGGGGAGGTCGACCGACCCGCGGAGGTGATATTCAAGCGTTAAAATCACGTACTAAAGGAGCCAAGTTTTATTTAGAGGAAGTGGATGTCATACGAATAAACATTAGCCTTTCTCCGAAGAATAAGAAATCTCGGGGTCAACTTCGCTGCCTTCCGGTTTCTCCGAGGTCAATGCGTGGGGATCCTTCTATAATGGCGTCCTCGGGCAAACTCGTTGGAGAATTCTATGGAGGTCTAACCCGAAAAGGACAAAAGAAACAGCGCAAAAAAGAAAAAAATGACAATCGCCGAACGATCGAGGAAATATTGAATAGAGACGCAAATAAAAAAATCAAATAAAACTTAGAATGGACTTAAAGTAATAAAGTCATTTAAATGGATCTCTTACGTCTAGAATGAGCATTATATAAACAATCTAATACATAACATCTTCTGATAAGATTGCTCTAACGCAGCGCAATGACTAATCGCCGCATTTAAGGTTTTGATATCTTAGTGTGTACGTTGTAAGAAGAATCAAATAATCTCGTAAACAAATGATCGTGAAAACCAAAACATCTCATTTAAAAATAAACAAACAAAACAAACGCGTGGAGCGCTATACGTATGATAGGAACTACGAGGAGGGATAGAATGCGAAAAACGTGAGTAAGAACGATGACAGTTGTTACGAGCGTAGGAGAAGTGAGATCACAGAAATGTGTGTGGGTAGGTCACGTGGCGAAGAGAAAAGACAATAGTAAATTGTTCTGAAATGGACGCCGAGAAATGTGATAAGGCCGAAGGGAAGATGAAACAGAGACACAACCAAGTACTTGGGGGGGGGGGGGGTAACTCGGTAAGATACAATATTCGGTAATAGACAATCATGTTCTTGGGCAGGCCTACACCAATATAAATGTATATATACGTATAGAGGAACTCATAGAGTGATATTTTGATATAAAAGAAAGACCTTAAACAAGAAAAGGGCCGTTATGAAGTCCGATGTTCTCCAAAGTGAAAGACTCAACCAACTCTCCTCAGCATAACAATTAACTTCTGTAATGATTAACTGGGACTCTGCAATTACTCAGCACTAATCATCAACGACACTTTTGGCTAACGACGAAAGCTCTACATAAATGTCAGGTAGCTTTGGATCTTGAAACTACTATTGTCTCGGAATCCGGAAAATGTCGTCGATGAAAATACCATAAGAAGGTCCTTCAATTAATCAGGTCGCGGGTTCGAATCCCACCAAGGACATGGCTCTACTTGATTTCATCTCCTTCGAAACCATCTCAAGTACACGGCACGCGAAAAGAAAATATATAAGACGTTCGATATTTCGTACGCGGTTTCGGACAAAAGTGTCATCCGCGATGGGGGGGAGACCTGAACGAGGGAGCCTTTTTGTTCAACTGCGTCTTGTGAGCCTTCGAATGCGGCGATTCCTAGAATAGCGAACGCATCGTGGAAAGGGCTTTCGGAAACAGCTGAGGAGGAGGTGTAACGTGTGCACAATTGGGACGAGGCCAAGAGGAGAGAGAGACACTCTGATTTTTCACCTCCGGAACCACTCGTTTCGGTCGAGGAGTAGAAACTGGCACAAGGTGATTGAGGGGAGGAAGGCCTCCAAGGAGGAGGACTGTGGAAGATGCCTTCGTCGGAGGAGACTATCTGTTTAGTAAATCAGAGTAAAAATGACAAGACATCCAATATTTATATCGCGTTAATGAGACTTCGAGAAAAGAATATTTTATCGTCGTGTCGAAAATGTTTTCTGATTAGGATGCCGGTAAAGATGGCATAACTATTAGAACCGCATGATAATGAGACGAGCTTCCCGAAATTTCTTCTCTTCATGTACTACTATATTGTGGAAATTGTTAATTCCGAAATGTAACTTACCTATTTCATTTGCTTTAAATTTAACTTAACCTATTTGTAGACGCATTACAGCTTAGACATCACGAAATTCCCCATACGTTCAACTTTTTCTACGCATTCGATACACATAATCCTTTCCATTATATAAGTTCCAAAACGTTAGCCTAGGGCGTATCGTCTACACCTCTTACCTAACCAAATTCGCCAGAAAAATGTTTAGATCAACTCTTGCTATGTTTGCGAGGGAATTTTCATCTTTCTTCTACGCACTTAACGTTCGCAGGAAACAATATCTCCATTGTATTTCATTCCATTTTCTTCATCCTACCTAATCATCCTGTTTAGTGGGTGCCTTTAACGTTTATGACACCCATCTGCTGAGAACTAAGCACTTATATTGCAGCTACAGATGTTACGACTTCTAGTTGAAGACTATTTATCTCATCTACCATATACTATCGTTAACCTAGGAATATCTTTTTATACGCAATTATAATTTCTATTCATTATCTAGAGGTATCTTTCTCTGGTATCAACTCCATCCTCTCATTGAGATAATTAAAACTTCACGAGTCGTAACTCTCATTATTTTGCGGTTCAGCGCAGTTAGCTGCTTCGTAATTATTCTTCCTTTGATTTCAATGTCTGAAGCGGTTTTACTACGACTCATATATTCAATTTCATTCCTATTTTTTACAAAAACTTTATGTCCATCAGATCAATTGATTTCTTACTTATACTTAAGATCCGTATTTCAACTGCACATGAATTTCATCTTCTTTCTAAATATACGTTTCTAATACAATAGTCATGGTACAAACACAAATAGAATCCATTGCATTTACGCGCTAATAAAATCTATTCTAGTAACTATCCGAAATAATAATTCACAACAAAATTTGCAGTAGGACATTCAACAATCAATTCTTTTCTCCATTTTGCAAAAATATAAAACGTCTAAACCCTGTTTTACACCTCTAAAATCAGTTACATAATTATTCAAAAACCAAATAGAGTATTATAATAGAAAAGCCGTTTAGTGATTGTAGGCACAGGTGACTTTCACAAAAAAAGAGAAGGGAAGGTCATATCACGAAATTTATTGACTTCTCACCATCGCTTGATCCAAAATTAAGGCGCGCCTCGTACTTTTAAAACATCGCGTAATTGAGAGGCTAATGTTACGATGAAAAAAGTAGATGCTTTCCCGAAATACGTAACATACGTAATAAGAAATGACCGTTAGTCATTAATCGAGTGGAAGAAACATTATTATATATTGGTGAACATCATCGGTGTGTGAAAGAGATCACCTTGACCTCCCTCTCAACCAGCCAACTTCAGGCCTCTCATTTGGTCGACCATGCAAGGAAACAAATCTTACTTCCGTTTCTAAAGGAAAATTATCTCGGCAGCTGCTTCTTTGTACGCGGAACATAATTAAAAATTACTCGACTTTTTTCTCAGATTTGATCGAAATTCGCTTCTGATTCAACTTGGGAAATCCCCGACATCTAATTAAGTACTTGCTGTACTATACTTTTATCTTATATGTAGCTGTTAAAAATAGTAAAAAAACTTTCCGATGATAAAAGGAAAAAATTTCATTCGAACGTCATCTTTTTCAAATTATTCGTATTATAGAATCAAAGCGTGATGTTTAATTCATAATGTATTACGTACATAATACATACATAATATAATATGCGTATGCATTACGTACACTTTCTTAATACGTGCGCAAAAGAAAATAATGACTTTAATTCCCTACGGGTCGAATAGAAGATCAAAGAAGCCAATCAGCGACTCCGTTAGCATTTTTAAAGACGTCAATCTGGTTAAATTTCAGGCGTTCTGAAATGTTCGCGTGATCGCTATCTTTATAACCAAAGACTTACGAAGTATGATTGCGCTCGTAATAAAGAACTTAGTTACGATAACTTTATCTTCCTTTTAAGGATTCTTCGGTGGATTTTGTCGTCATCGAGCGATAAATGTTTACTTTGATATGAACCAAATAAAAAGCATAAAGCCTCGTCCTAATCAAAATATATTCATCAATATATAATAAATATTAGTTATAAAATTGTAGAATGTGCTTGCTGAAAAATTACCTATATTATGCGAAATTTTGGGAAAATTTATCAATTTTCATCAATTTAGTCCAAGCATTGAAGACGTAGGTAAAATTTTTTGGGATAGCTTTTCATGAGATACTCATGAGTAAGAGAATAAATCGTTAACTATTAGACTTTCAAATAAGGTGTAATTATATAATTTACGAAACAGAACGGCTGTAACTATTTGCTAGAATAAATTTACCTCAATGCCTTATTTGACGTGATCGTATTTGATTATTTAAGGCATAACCTTAATCGCAAAACGGTTTTTTGAAAATTCGTTGAGAAATCTCATGAATCCAAGTTTCGTATTCAAATTTATTCAGAATTTAGGACGGAAACGTTAGCAAAAGTAATGGTAATCAATGAATTCAATCGTAGAATCTTTCAATTTTGGTATTCATAAACAGGAAGCATAGTAATACGCCAAATCATGCTCATATATTTAATAAAAGAACGGTTTCTATGTAATGCACGCTCGAGAACTTTTCTAACCATCCTCGTAATTACGTAAGTAACATCCTTTTCCGTCATTGAGTGGATCCCATTAAAGGTTGTAACCTGCGATAAAATTCCTCAATCAATAGTTTCTCGATTAAATCAAATAGTATACGTCTTTTCGTATGTATTATTCATGAAAAGAATCGTTGATTTGCGTCATTGAAGTCGGAGAAATAAATTAGCCGACTTAGGGCGTGTTCGAATAAAGTAGCTTATGCATTTATGTTAATACATAAAATATATTATAGTTATAAATTCAATTCTGTTCCCATTCATAGATAAGCCAACTTATTTCCAGCACGTATGATGCTTACCATCGCTTCAAGTAGGTTCCTCTTAACGTTTGAAGGATGCCTCTACTCTTTCTATTCTTCTTCTGTTTGCTTTAAAACTTTGCAATCGAGGCCTTCGAAACAAAACCAATTTACGTATCACATCGGAGAAGTGAATGTGACGAAAACTTTGAACAAGCTTTGCTCTCATTACGTGCTTGCGTATTAACGTTTACATTAAGACCTTAAAGCCTTCAACGATATGCGGCTGTCTCTCAGATCTGCTAATTTGCTTCAATGATATTTTAATTTGCATTTGAATCGATATCGGCACCAATTAACCTCCTCAACCTTCTGTTTACAATCCGTCCAGAAACAAAAGAATACCGTTCTCCTCCAAAATCGTATTTTCTAAGAATCAAGCGCCACTCCCTCGTAGTTTCCTTTCGTTTCTTGGCCTTCACCTGAGCCTTCAATTGCCTCCTTTTATATTTCCTTTGACTCATTCCTCTATTTCCCGACCACAATTCACAAACTTAGAGTTTTGCATCCTTTCTTGGAAATTCGAACCAATCACTGGTTGGGAATTTCCAAAAAAATCTACTATCGAAAGTTAAATAGGATTTGAATATAATGACATAGCTGTGACTGGAACCTGGTCCCACACCTTTTTTATAAATTAATGCTTAACTGAATTCAAATTACCATGTTTATATTTTTTGGTCTATGATTCATTCAAAATATATAATGATAATAAATATAGCTCGTATTAAATAGTTGGCCTGTGGTATAGAAATATGCTAAAATAGCAAATATGATAAAAATATAGTAAATTCTTAGGAGAACTAAAAACGTCCTGGTACATAATAAAAATACATACGTTGGCAAAAATACCAAGAATGTGCTAGAAAAGAATGGAAAGAATACACAAAATCATTAGTTTCAGACAGATAAGAAGCAATCATGCACGTTGTAACAAAATCAAGAAGAAGCAAAAAAAGATAAAACAATCATGATATACGATATAATATAATAATATAAAATATTAATAAATATTGCACAATTTTAAGAAGATAATATGATTTCAAAACAGATATTATAAATGTTTTCATTAAAAATAAAGTAATTAAAAACTAATAATTTCTACCGAACTTGGAAATGGCGAAAAATGACAAATCATGTTTAAATTTTATTTCAGCTCATTTCCGATTTGGAAGATAAATAAACCAAATTCAAAAATATCTACTTCCAGACACGAACTCGTTATTTTAAACATTTGAACCGTTAAAGTACATAAAATGAACGTCGATAGCCGAACATAAAAGACAATGAAAACTATGAAAAATACGTGCACTTTCAAAATTGAAATGTTTTAATTTTTTCATAGAATACCAAAATAGTACTAATTTTTAGAGAAACATAAACATTTAAATTACTTATATTTAGGTATTTAAATAGAATAGTTGCCTTCATCCTCATAGAATTCGAACTCTTTTATAAAAAATAATTTATATGAGATGGAATCATCATTCTTATATTTCATTCGTGCATAATCAGCCCTCAAGTATACTATTAGTTAAGTAATAGTTAATATAGTATATATATATAGTATATATAAATAGTAATAATATTAGTTAAATAAAGTAATACTATTGTTTAAAAAACTAAATCGAGCCATTTCTCTTCCTTATTTATGAGGGTAACCTTAACAACGGGAAGGACATTTTTCAGGATAACAATTTCATAAAATTATGATCGCACAATAATAATCAGACACAACTTTTTAATCCGAGTGATTTTTAAAGTCGTTGGACGATAATAGTTATGAACTAAATACCGAGATATGTGAGGAGGCTGTGAAAAAAAGATCTAAAGAAAGATGGAATTGAGACATAATAAAATACTTGAGAAATAATCTTTCAAAGGGTGTTTTGAATCGAGAAAATTGAAGAGTTAGAGGAGACGTAAACCCGGCGTCGGATTGATATTTCCCTATGTCGATGTTATTAAGATACATCTAGTTATTTAGTTATTGATATGTGGCCTTCAAAACACATCGAAGTTTCATTTCTCATATGAGTGTCGCTGAATCGCGAAATTTTCCATAAATTGATCTAAATCCGGAGAAAATAAATACTTCCCCACTTTACTGCGATATTATCGTAAAAACTGATAATGCCAATGTCAAAACTTCATCTTCCCTTGAAAGATACGTGACGATAGGTGCATATGGGATTATTTCTCGGTATCAAAAAGGAAAAGTGCAATCTGAAATCCAGAGGAAAACAACCGAGATAAGAAAGTCATTGGCGCAATCACGTAATCAAGGATATTTCTTCAAAATAAAAATTATAAACAAACTTCGAGATATTTATCCATGACATACATCGATTTCGTCCGATGATTCTGAAAATAGTCTGAATCCGTCTTATCATCTTACGTCTGTCGTTTCTCTAAGAAAAGTCGAATGATTCTTATCTCCTCTTACGTTGGTCCGATTAAATACTCATTGCGGGTACTTAGCGGCTAATGCGTCGGTGGTGACGTTAATTTGATTTTCTCTGTAATCACAGATAATCTTCTTGTTAAGTAGTCTTATCGAAATGATACTTCCTTTTTCTTTTCTTTCGCGCAAGATAATTCTGTTCCTTTTTGCAAGGTTTCCAATAAAGCAAGCAACTTATGATTGGTTACATTCAAATGCAGATGATTATATTTGAATTGGTACAGAATATTTGATTATATTGAATAAGTAAAAGTTAGGAAAACAACTTCCCATAGAACATTCTAAAATCCTTTCCGCGTTTTTATCGAGTAGGTATATCGTAAATAAAAGATCCTCTATTTATTGGTTCATTAGAAATTATCTTAGAAAATATTTTAGCTGGAATTTCACTACGGAAAACTGTATAATTCGCATAATTAAAATTTGTTGCTTAACTGGTCACATATAACTATGAGATCGTAGATTACATACAACAATACATGTATCTTTAGAATAAACTGTTATACTAGGTTATAAAAAGTGCCACCAATTGCCAAATCTACTATTTTATTTATTTTTATTTATATAATAATATTTATTTCGTTTATTTTTATAACAAAATATTCTTCTCATACGGATGTATCCTTTTCCCTCCAATCCCATCCAATTAGTTGGAAAGATCGTACAGAAATAATCGATAACAATTACTCATAAAAGAGATTTACTGGATTTACCGTGAAAGTAGTTAATATAGCTCGATGCCGGAACTTACCGAGTGGATTCAATGGGATTAAAGACCTACAATTATGTTACGGAAGCAACATTTTTCTAGATGTGGGAGCGGATCAATCCAATTCTATTTTCTTATTGTTAGGTTTCTCCTCACATTTACGTCATAGTTGCGACAATTTGATTCCTCATGCGGAAGATTTTCGATGAGATGATGGACAAATGAGCTGCACAAATCTTCTTAAAAAAATAATAGCCCTCTTCCAAATATCTCGCTTTTTAAGAATGAAATTTTCACAAGGTCGACATAAAACAAGTTGAGCCTAGATTAAAGGATAGAGTAAACATCAATTTGGAATAAAAAGAGTATCAATAATAATATATAAACACAGAAGTTCGGTTAGTTTTATTAACGACTGAAAAATACGAATTAAAATTTATTTGCATAAAAAAAGCTAAGACTTCATCGTAATAATTATTAATTCACTATTTCAAGCTTTAAGAAACTTTCATGCGTTTTAAGTATTCAACAAGACGATCAAAATTAATTTGAATGCCTATAAAGAAAAGCAATTTTGATAACGAGACGTGGTTATTGTTACATCTCTCATAGTCATTCAATTACAAATGCTTCATTCATTAGTGGAGTTTATTTTCGTTAATTTAATAAATAATTTTAAAAGCATAACATGATGGTATTAAGCTAAATAGAGTGTTTCTAATATTAATAGTCATTGATGATATTCAATTAATCTGGAATTTATCCTCAATTACCCTACTATATTCATTTCCAATGACATTTCGTAATCGATGTTTCAAAATGAAGGTTGCAATCTGTGGGAAGACAAAGATTTGAACTGTCGATGTGATTTCGTCAAATTCGTTTACATATCCATTATTAATAGACGAAATGACTGACACCAGGTTTAGATGTAATGACGACCTCAGGTCGAAGTCAAATTTAATAACAGTAATAATTAACATGTATTAAAAGTTAATAGGCGATTTAAGTGACAAACAATAAGGCAAATTTCCCTAAAAAAGCGTAATTTTTATCGCTCCTAGATTTGCAACAAATACTGAACGGATCTGATGGAAAAATATATCATATGAATAAAAAGATTGATTATAATTACATATGCCGTTGATTCGGAGCTATTCAGGTGCGACAGTTTTTGACTTTTCGACGCCTTGGTTGCGAAAGACACCTCCAGTCCGACCTTAAAAATTAAAACTCGTTTCATCATTGCGAAATCAATAAGGATCAAAATTCTCCGAGAGGAGAAATTACATTTTCGATGTTCATTTCATAAACTGCATGCATGTTACCGGAGGGTTTAGCTGTAGGAAAGGAATCTTTTCCAGAAGGATGTTTACCAGGAGGTCGTGCTAACTTTTGTATGGTTGCGCTTACCCGTTACGTGTGTGCACACTTGGAGAGATTCCTTCGTAATACAGAAGAGATCGATAATCTTGCGTTGTGTAACCGAATACATGTCTCTTTTTATCCTACAACTCGGACTTGTTTTGTCTGTCGTGATTAGCAAAAGTCACTGAAATCTGCTTAGGATTTTCGAAGAATTCTCTCATACGACTCAGCATTAATTGGTAAAGGTTAGGATTAAGGACAGGTGAACTGACTTTGCGCCATCTGTGAGTGCGACTGAAATACCACGATAAATAGAAGTGAAAAATCGAGGTGACTGGGACTCGAACCCAGATCCACACTTGCCGGCAGATAAGGCTGATAATTAAATAATAAGGTTATTTTAGACAAATTTCACGAGCTCTATGATCTCTAATTTTTCTATAACAGTAACGTAAACCTTCGAAGGTTTTTTGATCGTTTGGATTGTGTTTCGTGATAATAGTAAGACACGAATGGGCAAATACGTTGATACAATACTAAAAATTAAAAAGTGGAGCATTTCAAGGACGCGCGGATTTATGAATTGGAATCATGGATGGATTTCCAATGGTTTCCAAAGGATTTTCAAATAATGGCACGTAATGTCTATTAGGATTCTAACACAAGGTTATTCACTATATTATTAACTATGACCTCCTAAACTTTCAAATGAGGGGTAAATAAAAGATAATTCTTTTTTCAAACAGTATCTTCAAAGAAGCTTTCATTTAAATGTAGATCGACGTACCAATGACGATTCCGTAGCAACATTGTAAACTCTGGCAAAAAGTTTACTGGCCCCAACGTGATTCTAGCCGAACGGTTGGAAGTTACGAAATCTTCCCTTCTGGTGATCTTTTCAGAGGTAATATTTTATGATTTCAGAGGTCCTTCTAATAAGTCGTCGACCCGCAAGGGCGGATCTATCAAGGTCTTCCAGACCATATGCGCATTTCTAATGAGAACTGAACCTACAAAAGAGATCGATGAAAAGAAAGACGTAGAAAGCATGAATAACCAGGAAAAATAGAGTGGAACTGGTTTCGGAGGTTCGCTATGTTAAGAAACATGAAAGTGATATTAGAAATCCTAGAACAAGTGACTGAAGATATTATGTAAATAAGGACCATATTGATACATTGGAAATGAAATTGTCACTCTCAGATGACTTCTTGTGGAAATACATCCGGACAAACCATTAATATCTGCGACGCAAAAGGAAAAACATCAAACAAAATCATTTAAACGTTATGCACTATTTTGCACAGATAGCTTTAAAAAAAAAACTAAAATTAGTATGCATCGATTCGAATGAATTCATCAACAAACGCAGTTTTCCTCCTTCGAAATGATGCGCATCATCTTTTTTGCAAATTAATTCTGTTTTTTTTAACGTCCTATTGCAACAAAAAGTCCTCGACGAGCAACCTGCTACGTTAAGGAATATTCAATGACTATTCACTCGTTAATAACTACCTCAAACCTAATGTGGTGATTATTATTTGAATTATGAAACGGTGAATTTTTTCGAAGTAATTTATTCCGAAAATCGTTACTTTTAGTATATTCAACGGAGAGAAAATGTGTTCAGACTAAAAAGAAGAATAAATTCGTCTTCATCATTCATTCATCATTCAATTCATCGATTCCTTAATAGCCTTATAGTCGGGCTTTAGCATCATGTACTGGCCTTGAAAAGGTCTTTAACTTAGGATTCCAATAAAGTCCATCATATATTCCGTCGAACTTTGTGGAAGGACATTCTGAATAAAACGAAAAACGCAATAGGCTTCCACGCTGGGTGTGGAATAGTATGCAAATTTAGAGGGAAGCTATAATAATATTCTATATTATTGTATTGAAGTTCGTAGAGTAATTCATTTTCTAATTAAAGGTTACCAATTTGGAGTATCCAACGGGACAACCATCGGTTAAGGTGAAAGCTCGGTTAATAGTATTCCAGATTAAGACATCAGACTACGATTACCAAGAGATCAAACTTTGAAATTAAAGCAGTAAAATTTGGTTTCCGTTATCGTTAAAAATACTAATTAATGGTTATTTAGTGCTCTAGGAGAATATAAAGTTGCAGCATATAGTATGGTATAAAATCGAGACTTATTATTGGGTTATGCTCCTGAATTCCGAATTACGTAAATTAAATTGAATTGGGCAAAGATGAAGAAATACGAAAAAAATAATTAAAAATTTGATTGCGAGTAAAAGTAATGTTTTCTCTAGCCTTGAATATTAATTATTTTAATTCCGACAAAGGAGAAAGCGATACACTATGGAGAGAAGGAAATTCGATAAACGATGAGATAAAGTATACATGGCGATACTTTAATTAATGCATGATACTGCGATTTATTCCGTAGTTTTACTTTAAAATGCCACCTTCACCATTATTTTAGACATCAGTGCTTCCCCAAGGCATCGATCTCAATGACACGATCTTGTACATCTTTAATTCCTAAGTTCATAATATAATTTGAAATTTAATTATATAAATAAAAATCAATCTTGCTAGTATCAATGAAGAAGAAATTGATTGGGTGCAAGATAAAAAAAACAAATAGTACACGATGGGATTATCAACGTTACCTCTGGCGTCCTTCAGGGTAGCGTGATTGGACCATTTCTTTTTTATATTCATAAGCAATTTGATTCACAACACAAGGTGAGGATATTACCGAATGGCACCGTTATATGTAAGCAAATATCAAGCGAAGAAAATCCTGAAACTCTTAAAAGTGACTTAAAAGTTGGTAGTAAATGTTAATGCAAAAATTGGCAACTCTCGACAAAAAAATTCTCCGCAATAAATTTTCACGAAAGAAAACAATCATGGCAGGACAAATCGTACAAAATTTATGGAACGGAAATAAAAGTAGTAGACTCGGTCGAATGTCTTACAGTTACGAATAACATGAACTGGAACACGTACATCCGAAACATTTACGCTATAATCAATTAGAAAGCGCGATTTACTTAAGCGGGTGCTCGGTAGATGACGGAAAAGTTAGAGAACGATGTATTTTCACGTGAGTTAAGTCCCATCTGAAATATGCATCAAGTAAATGGGATCCAGCTCACGAAAATTGCATTCGTAAACTCGAGAAAGTGGAACAAAGGAAAGCAATAGAATTCATTAAAAAGGGCTCCAAAAAGTGCGGGTTACCAAAATGCTCTCAGACGCAGAAGGAAATCCTTATAAGATGTGAGATTAAAAACTAGATTGCGAATGGTTGATAAATTCAGGGAAAGTAAGTTGGTGAAAGTTTTTGCATATATTATGCGACACCCCCTGCTGCCTTAAACGATTTCATGATGATAAGATGTATATGATGAGCATAAAATAAGAGATGTAGATTCTAGGACGAGTTGTTTTAAGGATGTATGCTTACCGAGAACTATACTATATATGACACTATCTTAATCTTTTGTCATGTTCTCAGTATTTCCATACACGCCGTAAGGCAACTTATAGGGTTTTATCTGGTAGTATCTAATTTTTATTTGCCCATTGAATCTCATTTCCGAAGAAATAATATAATATTCAGTGTCTTTGGAAGGCTTGCGTTTTAATATCGATAACCAAATCACGGATTTTTATTTAAAAAATTACTAATTATTTTATTTTTCCTACAAATTCTCTTTCTGTTAATAAGGGAGATGTTGGTGGATTACACAAAGGAAGTTTATACAGCTGTTAAGTTAAGCATAATTTGAATAATATAACGCATTTACCAATCTTTGCTCTGTTGGGAATTAATATATTTAATAAGTTTCAAGCGATTGCTCATAAATTAAACAAACTTTACTTACAATAACTATCTTATCCAAGTTTTAGAATGAAAAATAAGACAATTTTAAAATCTCTAAAATAAAATCATAGTGTATACATGTATTATATATTATGTAGAGCTATAAATTCGTTAAATGCTAAATTTATTTGATGCCGCGTAATATAAGTCATATTTGCTCGTCATTTTCCTTCAAAAAAAAGTAAAAATGAAAAATTAAATAACAGAAATTAATTGTTCCTACCTTTTTGCTTCATCACTGTTGCTTCACCATCTTTCCAGATCACTTTTCCCTAATTTCCAAACCTGAAAGAACGAACCCCGAATAAAAATCTACAATTAATTTTTGAAACTTCAGTAAATAGCAATATTGCCCTTCCACATATTATGGTCGCAACAAAAGATGAAATTCAAATTTACTAAATCATAAGTTTTTAGTCATCATATATACTAATATTAGAAACTAATCTCTCGCAATGATTTACATATTACATCATGAGCCTGAAAAATATCTTTTATCCAGAATTTCATACGTTCGCCAACTAATACCTACTTTTAGCACTTGTATGTATGTACACATATCTCATCTTCAGACATTTGAAATTTCCAATCTTGATTCTACCCCTAAGACAACTCTTGTATCTATAGCACTGATTTGCGTGTCCATTCAAGAATATCTGAGTGAAATAAATGAAAAAAGAGTCAGAAATTGTACATAGGGTATGTCACTCTCATTAGAGCAGCTTTCGAGAACTTTACACCACAAGTAATACTCAAGCGATATCCTTAAAACACCGCATATGGTCATTCTAACTATCACCAATAGTCTCATTTTCTGCATTCGATTCTCAAGTTCAACGTATATAAAAATAAACCATGATATCATAGCAACGGAAGTAAGAATAACACTTACCCGTGTTTTTAGTTGTTGATTCTCCCATGATGTATTAATCGAACATTTGTAAAATTAATACAAATTGAGTACATAAAGGCGTATCTAGTTCATGCGCGGAATAATATCTCCACCACATATTTCTTTGAACGAGGAAAATAAACAAGGAATTCCTTTTTTACATGGAATTCTCTTCGCTGGAGTAAATCCAAGCCAAACAACATCGCCGTAACACGAAGAAATGTTTCATCATGCTACTGTGTCGTATCAGTCTTGTGAATGGAGGATAATTTTAACATAATTTCGTAGATATCATAAACTAATTAATAAATATTATTATATTCATATAAATAATCAATACTTTTATTTTTAATTTCGTAAATGAAATACGATTGAAAAATCCTTAAATATAATATAATCTTATACTAAAATAAATTTAAAAAAAGACTACATGTTATATCCATAGATACCGCCTGTTTATCCTATCCCATTTCACGGCCATCTGCATATTAATATCCAATATATAATCATGTGAGGCATTTTTCAGATCTCATAGTCTGCGAAGGATGAATTCTTCACAGGGAGTGCTACGAATCTTATGGTTGCATTATCCCAGGACATTAGCATTGACAGGACGTAGGGGAGCGTATTTTACATTTTACACGAATTTCCTCGTATACTTTCTGCGCCGTTCTTCACCGCCAACTCCCTATAGTTCAACCTTCGATGCTTTTAAATGGAGACTATGAGGATAACCTCGAAAAACTTTCATTTTCTATTCTAACTCTAAACCTGGGGTTTTCTTTTACTCTTGACATTCGGATTCCTTTACACCTCCATAGCCATGATACAGTGATAGCTGCTCTAAGGACTGTGGGAAAAGTTTTTTTTGCCAGACATCATTTTTTTGTTTTCGGAAACGATTTAACAGGTAAGGGATTGATTTAGGAAAGATTCGATTCTATGTTTCAAGGGGAAAATGAATACGACTCTCGAGTTTAAAAGAAAGATGCGATTAATTCTTTACATTTAAAAAGAAAGGGAGTGATATGTAACCTCATGTCACATCCATATGTCAGGAAACTCTCACAAGTAAAAAAAAAAAACATTTTCAAATCGATGTTAAACAAAGTGAGTCCAATTCGAAAACGTAAAAATTAAGAAAAGGAAAAGATTTGCTAGAGTGATAGCTCAAACCTCCAGATCTAACAGCTTTTTTCTAAGGTGCAAACTCCATTTATGAAGCTTATCAATTTAAAATTTTAAGTTTTCATGCACGCAAGAATTTCAGTCTGCAATCTTTAATCTTTCCGGCAAGCATGAGGATGTGCGTGAGTTCTCTGAAAAACTAAATTGGAGGAGTCGGTGAAAAGAGTCCGTTACTTTCAGTTCGTGGACGAAGTAAAATCAAAACAGAGTCAGTCAAACATATATTAATCAGATATCTTTCTTCTCGTTAGAGAATTTACGACGCTTCGTTTAATTCTTTGATTTTAATCAAGAAGAAAAACTATGTTTAAACTGCATAAATTTATCAAATTTCCTTTTGATAATATGCTCCCCAAAAAAGGTTATTCTCTTGGAAAATGATATTCAAGTGGTGTTATTGCTTTTATCATGCTAGTTAAAAAATAACTCTATTGCATAATTTCCCTATATTCCATTTCAGCACAAAGTATAAGTAAAATATGTAATAGTTACCCTTTCACTTGTACACATGTAAGGCATCCTTCTCTATTTCAGAAAGCTACTTTTTTCCATACTTAAGTAGTCATACATATTTCCATGGTTACGAAATTAAGGAAAATTGGTTCTAAACAGACGGAAAACGCGCAGTATACTCGTCAGAAAGTGATATTCCTAAAGGCTACTGGTGTCTTCGATACATCGGCACAATCAGGTGATGATTTCGATGTATCGAATGTAGATGTTACGAAGCGATTTTTGTTTATTTAGCACTGCTGCATTCCACAGAGTTCAGCGTGTGCATATCGGGAATAGTTTCGTTACGTGGTGAGAGAATAGGGATTTATCCCAATAACCGTAGCTGAAGAGCTGAGGAGAGACCATAGTAGTATTATTTTGCCGTAGCTTACTATGAATAAGTTTGCGACTTTATTACGTAATATTTGGCGTAACAATCTTGAAAAATTTCTTTACGATCAGCGTGTTTTGATTTGAACGCATCCATGGTCCACGAAGAATTAAATGTTGACGTTAATTCTCAACTTAAAATTATTTGGAACAGGAATTATATGGAAAAGGAAAAAAATGAATAAAAATGTCTGCATATATATAAAAATGAATAAATAGTATATAACATAAAAATGTATGAATCCGAATAAATATAAAATATAAAAGAATGCGGCTAAAATTCATGAAACATCGAGGATAGGTCTCGTCGTTAAATCAATATTATCAGTCAATGTTTCATAAGCTTCGTTATGTAAAGTTCCCCCTCAGGAATTCATGTCAAACTGTATTGCTTCTGGTTTGGAAAGAAGCAGGGAAGTATATAAGTAAACCAGGAAACACTAATAATGTATCTGAAACATAAACGTATAAGTCAGAGTCAGAAAGAATTGTATCACGAGTAATTCCTCAAATACTCAGGATCTAAAATAATAATTAATTTGTGCCCTTTAAAAGCGATTGGTTTGACCTTTTTTAATACACTGCGATTACAATTCATTTTTGGTAAACTTTTTCTCCGTATTTGGTTGATTATTGTCCACATCATATACCTTATTACAAGTTTGATATATTAAAATTTTGACGAAAATTTTAATTAACGAATATTTAAATAAAATATCAAACAGAACATTTCCACATTGCAGACAAGTTAAATATAATTGTATGCAAATCTAGAATCGTGTTATCGCAGTCTTTATTCATTATTCAAAAGGGTTTTAAAATACTTCCTCATCGATAACTTTAACTTATCGCTCCTTCATTTACATTTCATAGATAGTTTCTTATGGGTTGCCAATTAGATTAAGTGGATTGCTGTTACATATATAGTATAAGTATCCAACTTCTATTAGTATTCAAACTTAAGCCTCAAATAATCTCTCAATATGAAGCTGTGTACTATAAAAAGCAAGTGGTTGAATGGAAACGTAGCTGGGTTACCTTGCAAGATGAGATAAGCTTCAATTATAATTTACTGATTATCCAACGACGATGCCATATATTTTAAATTAAAATATTTTATATTTCAATTATTTTCATAGCATTTTTTGCATCAGTAAATTCTATAAAATTTATTTATATTATTTTGCGTCGATAACTCATTCTAATTTTCAGGAGGTTAGATGGAAGAAGAGACTTTTCAATCTCAATCTCAACTTAATAAGGACATAAAGACCTTAATAAAACCTTCGATATATCTGGTTTATAATAACACTAAAAATTTATAGAAAATCGAATTTTAGTTTCGAATCAGATCGCAACGTTACGAAGTACTTAATAACGGAATAGACTGTTGTCAAACACTGAATATATTTGGAGAGCACAGTTTTATATTTGATAGCTTAAATACGATTTTATAGTGTTTGCGAGCAAATATGAAAAAAATTGAAATGAAGAGAATCAAATGAAATGACGAAAGCAACAAAAAATTTAGATATAAGAATATAATGTTTTTTAATCTCAACCTCTCCTCTGTATACAAATAGTATTTATAGCATTTCCTATTTTTTTGCTCGGGGTTTTTGTACGATACAACTTTCTTTGTTAAGGAAATGCGTAAATATTTATCCACCGATTGCCAAGGGCTTTATTATATCGATAAAGTTATCTAAATTTCCAAATTTCTCTTTACTTAAGAAACTTTTTTTCAAAGACCGACTTCAGTAATATCGAAGCAACCCAAACATTCTAATCTAGAATTCACGAAATCATTACAAAATGGATAATGGAAACATTTCCCCACGATAGAACGCCAAACATTTTGTTTGCATTTCTCCTGTCAGATATATGATCGAACAGGAAAACACCTTATTGCTTCATCCTATCATCATTATCTCACCCACGTCTGAGTTCATCGTATCCCGCGAAAGAACAATGGATTCGTTCGGATAAACCTTAGATCCCATTTACGAAGGCTTTCCCGTATTGAACACAACGGCCGCCTTCCAAGAATCCAAAATCGCAGGATTTGATCAATATCGTCACGGAAAACATTCTGCGGAACTTCAGATATGAAGGATACGAAGAATAATTAAGGCTAGATTGGATTAAAAATGAACAAATATAATACTCAACCGAAGTAGAGCAGAAGTGGAAAATAGCGACATGTTCGGGATTCGAACCCAGGTCCCCCCTTTAGCGTGGAGGTATGTAGAGCAAGAAGGAGACTATGTTCCTATTTATCACTTCTGCTCAACCTTGTATTCGAATCTCACCAACGTCGTGCTAAGTTATTTCACCTTCTCTTAATCCTACAATATTCTCTTTGTTTATCGCAGTCGATATGTATTTTCGCTACGAAAATCTCTCGACAGATAAAAAAAAACTTAATCAGCAGCTGACGACAATTCGACGTGTCACAGACTTCCCTTTTCGTTCATATTGTTCTCGTCCGTTTCTTTCGTAAATGACCCCACCTTGAACGGTGTGAAGGCATAAGAAGGGAAGACCAACCACTCATTGGATAAGAAACTGGTGATGGTTTTACGTCACTTCCTAGACCATGTTTATCCTCTTAAAAACAACCCTCAAAGAAGGCAGAATCGCTCTCCGCCATAATGCGCTTATGAACGAAAATTCAGTTTTAAGATGTATCCTCCTAAAAGATAAACATTCGTCTATAAATAAAACTCTTTTGTTAGGATACCACCTCATAGTTTCCAGTGACTACTAAGATTAAAACTTTAAGTAGTCTCCGGAATTAATTACGTATACAAATAGAAAATAAATCAAATGAATAAAGAGCTTATTGCGGTAATAAATAACCCTGTTCAATCTTAAGATTTGTTAATATATACATTTGTTTGATTAAAAATTACCTAAGTACGAAATATTTAAACCTTTATTTATTATCATATTTGAAATTAATTCATAATATTATGATTTTAATAGATTTCAACTATATCTGTTTAAAAAATCACATTACAAATGATTTAAATTTATTAACGTAGTAAACGTAGTTGATTATCGCAAAATGACACGCAAACAAAGTCGGAAGAAAATTAAACATTTGAATGATAAACAGTAACATTTCTTCTCTTACGATACATCATTATCTCTCATACCTTTGATATCATAAGGTCTATATGACCTTAAATGTGAAAGTCATCGAAGAACGGTGCTCTCATGTTTTATGTCAAGGATAAAAATCAGCCAGAAAAAGTTATACATTGAGGTTGTTTGTGAACAATGTATATATTTCATCTATAAATATCAATTTTTTTTCACGGATATTAAAAAGCTATTCATAGCAGGGCCAAAAATATATAAAGGCGCATTGTTCTTTTGTTAGAATTCCATTTTGCCTCTCAAAAGGAAATATAGATGAGTAATGAGGAGTATCCGCAGTTTTAGTAAAACATTTTCAATACCAAATTTGGGCAATACGTTTAGGATGACTGAAATTTTTTTTTGCCAGAAAACCTCTTCGAAACCTCATTAAGTATTGATATTGTTTAAGCCAAAAACTAAACATTTGTAAACATTTGTATTTTTTAATTCAGGAATAACGTCAATATGTTCCTGCTTCCTACAGTTCGCGAATTTATGTGCCGAGGCAACAGAAATGAGATAATCTCTTTCACTTCCCTTCCACAGTATCATATCATTCCATTTACAAATGGGCCACATTTGAAAGTAAATATGAAGGACATTACATTCTTTTACGGACTAATTTCTACATATTGCTCACGGATTTACTACTCAAATCTATTTATAGAGTATTTACTTTAATAGGGACGATAGGATGATCATCTACTGTTTTAAAGCGATGTTATAAGTAATAATGCAAACTTATTAAATGAAGGAGTTCAGTCTGAGAAGAAATTTCAAGCAATAGAGGTACTGATATGGAATCCGGGTTCGATCATTAATGTTTTAACGCAACAAAACCCACCACTTCGACTACCTGCTCGTTCCTCATAATGAAAATCTATATTTATAGATGTAACCTGGTGGAAATTTATCATAAAATATATGAATACTTCATACTATTCCACAATGATTTGTTTCTTTCGTAAATGAATTATTATCTTTTGTGGAAGAGTTCGAAGTATCCACTTATAGTTTCCTCATAGTGAAATTAATACGAAATAATACGAAAACGAAATATTTTTCGTTAATTAGTCACCTTTAGGAATATTGTTAACCAGATTCATAAATAGCAACCATCGTTGTCGTTCTTATTTTTTCTTCTTTATTCATATTTATAATTCATAGCGATTCTTGTTATGGTCTGAATAACAACTCTTGTGCGTGAATAAATCTGAATGTATAACGTGTATATGTTTTTATATTTACACAAATAACATCGTTCCTATTATTTTTAGGCTTCGGCAGTCGTAGGAAAACTGTCATGCCAACCCAACACGGTGTCCCTTCGTAATTGTTAGATAATCATAATGGATACCGTAAAAAATTCATCGCGTTAATCCCACTCGAAATCCTCGTAAGATATTCATTCTACTCTTCAATCAGTATAAATAAAATCCCCCTAAAGTAAACTACAAAATTCCATGTTCGCAGAGTCATCGGAACCTTAATTCTTGCCGCATCCACATGAATGAACACCGCGCGCAAGTGCGAGGGCAGTCCTTGTGATCTCGTAGAACAATGCCCCCCATTCCACAAACAGAAAAGATGTGCCTCAGTTTCTTGACTCGAGGGGGAGTGTTCGCTAAACCAAAAAAAAAAAAGAATCAGGTCGCGAAGAAACCGAACGTATTCATATTAGTTACGACATTTCGTCGGATGAACGGAATTCATTGAGTCGATTAAAACCGTCTTCGCGAGCGTCATTCGGTCGATTAATCCCATTACGACTCCAAGGGAACGAACGCGCGTAACCGAAATTTAAATGAAAGCCGACTACTATGTAAGTCCTTCTTTCCAACGGAGGAAACTGTCTCGCGATCCACGTAACACTCTTTGATGGCTTCTTCCAGAAAATTCCAAATCCTCTTTCCATTCTTCTTTCCCATTGAATGCGGGAGCGCTTAACTCGATTAGAGAACAACGGCTGATGCAAGAGACAAAAATGTCTCTCTATTAGTTTCTCGTCTTGTTTTTCGATCGGGATATACGGCTGAACTCATCGCTATCCCTCCTAATCACCCGTCTTTGTAAGTTCAATCGACATTTACGTGATTCCGTAATTCGATTACTCGAATGGATCGATATTCTCTCTTTCATTATGTCATGGAAAACAAGTGTCTAGCGTTAGAGAGGTTTAATCCCTTCTTCAGGACGGGAATATTCATCCAAATTAGCAAAAAGGGATTTAAAACTTCGACACGTTATTGCATTATAACTCGTCTGCATTCCTTATCAATTCATCGGCAACTTATTATTAGATAATTATACATACTAATAAACAAAAAAATATATGTATGTTTTTTTGTCTCTTAATAAGACGTACGTATTTACATAGAAATAGAGAAATATAGTCTTCAGGATGATTTTAATCATAAACGTTTAAGCTTAGAAAGGTATAATATTTAATCTTGGATTCAGCCAACCTCTAATTAGCGGAAAACAAGTGAAGTTCAAAGAACGACGGATACACCCGCGAGTTGAAAATGATGAAAGAATAGGTCTTTTCGAAATAGTGACGGATGCACTCACACATGCGGGTCGTGAGGTCTTGAAAGACAGTAGATAAAATGGCTGCTAGATTTCGATTTCTGAATAAATTACTAAAATAAAAATTTGCGGAAGAGATGACTAATGTTTTACGATCTTCTGGTACTTCTGGGGATGAGAAATCGACCGTGAATCACGAGGTATGGATGATGAGTCGTTTCAGGAACTCATTCCCTCTCCCCGACCGATATGCGAAAATAATAAGATTACGAACGGGTCGATATTCTGAGGTAACACTTTTTGGCATCTACGACTCGGTTGGCTATTATATAGATGTAGAAATGTATGTGTACAGCATAGAGTAGTCATTTATGGTCTCATGTAACATTACGTCAGTACAAAGGTTTAAGCGCAATTTTATTTCATTAAATTCAAGCAACTTGGAGGTAACTACAATTACTAATACATTTCGATAATTACTTCTTTTAATATTTCTCATAACATAATATAATCTATATTAATGACTGGTTGAATAAAATCTAAGGATTACTAACTCAAACATTATAAAGTATTATGGATCGCGTGATTTTGTAAAAATCAAATTATTCGATGCAAAATTCGTTCTTAAAATTATCGATTGCTAATAAAAATTACTAAAGAAACTCCTTTCAATATTAATAAATGATTCCAATCAATCATTTACTTATAATATTTTTCAGTTTCCGGTCATAAGTTTTTCTCAGAAAATATTTAATCCTTTTACTATTAGATCAATGCTCGAAAAATAGCCTTCTATTCAGAGGTAGTCCTTCGGAGTAATAATACTTATTTTGATTAATATTATATTTTAAGGTAATTGAATATATCTTAATTAGGTATATATTTAGTGCTCTGGACAAAACCCTAATTGCAGTTGAAAGGAAATCTCTTAATCGTCGCTAAAAATTGCGTACTGTTTTCAGCAGACGGTATAATTATTATCAAGAATCGCCACGTAAGATACAACTTGAATTCTGTTCTATAGGTCTCGCTCCTATTGAAGTTTTACTAAATTTATACTTACACGAAAGAGGTTACTTGATACATTTTCTGTGAATCTACCAAAGAAGTTTCATTTCGATCAATTTTATTAATACAAAATCGGAATATATTCAGGTAAGAGCGAAAAATTGTTCTTATAATCCTTTTTCTACTGTTTTCCGTTGGCATTCCTTCCTCTGCTATCCGTTCACTCTTGACCACAACCAACATCAACCAAGTGTGACTTCCAACACTTAATGGCGAATAGTTCAACCGCATCATAAAACGCGAAATGCATAGTGCTTTATGATGCGGTTTTCACACTATAGGGCGTTTGAAATTGCATTAGAAGTCGCTTTATTTGATTACGTTTTTCTTCGTTCGTAGGTTCAAATATTATTTAAGTATCGTTATATCGCCTTTTCATTATAATTAAGATAAATCGAATAAAAATAAACACCGAACGTTTAAATGTCAACTGAAATTTCAAAAGGAATTAGTAAAATGACGAACCGAAGAAATATTCTTTCGGAATGATGATATAATCGTTTGTTACATGCCACTTAATCAAAGCTTTAGGAATCAGATAATTCAAGAACCAATCGTAGCAATACGTAAAGAAGTAATTGTACGTCTCACCGCTCCTTTTTATACGTTTGTTATCCATTCATTGATTTCTATACGAGAGAATTTTCACCCAAAGTCATCCTTAACACTTTACTATGTACATCTAAAATGAGTATCTCACCAACACCACTTTGTATGGCTGATGCAATCTTCTACTTTGAAGTTTCACCAAAGTATCGTTCATTCCTTCATTATCATAGAATCATTCCGAGACGACCTTCTCCTCTTCAACGGTCCAAATGGGAAAGAAGATTATTCTGCCACTTGATTCGATACGTAAGAGTTCTGTGTACAACCTCAAGTTACGAGAAAGAAAGGAACAACCACCGTAAGAGGAGGAAATCTTTGTAGGGTATCTGAACTAACCGAAGGCGAAGGTGAATGGAAGTGGTGGTCCGTTCTGGCGATCTCTTTCTCTCCTCATGTGTGAAAGTGATGGATGATTATTGTTAGCAATTAGAGATAATTGTGGATTTCTAATTTTACGGGATGCACATTTGGATCTGAATGCTCAAGTTTCTCCCGACCTTTCAGGGCTAAGGTTAAATGAGTGCATTGTCTTACATTTACATTACTATCCCGCAAACCGTCTTGTGGCGTATGGCAGTGGGTGTCAAGACACCGAAGTCCATAACTACTCTTTTTGTTCGCATATCTAATGCTATCAGGAAAGAAAACCAATAAAAACTTTCCGTTCGAGCGATCTTCATCGATGTTCAAGATTACTTTCCATGGAGATAAGAAGTAAATAAGGAAAAAATATGACAAATTTGGCTTATTAAATTCTATTTTTTGTGGTTTAGATTTTGGACACAGCTGCATTTCTAATTTGAGCATTTTGTTTCGCAAATATATATACGTGTATACATTTAAAAATCTAAAATGAACTTTGCTTCGTTTTTTTCATCTGCATGTGTATTAAAATATTAGCATGAAATTGAAAAACGTACTCCGACATGCTCTTGTTTGGAAACTTTAGAAAAAGAAATGTAATACCATCTATTACTTAAACATTTGCGGTTACTTGTGTAATAGAGATAGAACATTAATTTACACAATTACATTAAGTTAAATTCGATTTAAGTCTCCAGTTATTACTGCTATCCAAAATGTGATTTAATGATGATTGGAAATATGACAATCTTATCGTATCAGCAAAGAGAAGCATGTCACTTAACCGAAAATTACGAAAAAGGATAATATATCTAGAGATTATATTAGTGATGATCAAGCACACCGACTTGCGGATCTCCAGTTATTAAAATAAGATAGAACAAGATAAGACTACACAAAGAAATAATTTACGTTACAATTAAAATCGATGGAACTTCATCAGCGTCAACTGTGCAAGGAGATTTCTGAGATGAAATGGTAAACTTTTTGAGGAGAAGTTTGAAGTTGGAACTGAAGGCATAATAGATGGGATTATGGGATTTGATAATTAAAGGGGACAAGGAAGGACTAGCTTGAGAAATTATTCAGGTTCTTTAGCCTGTCGCATAGGTGTTCGCATAGTAGATTGCATTATGAAGGTTATGACTCCATCTCCAGTTTTTAACGTATGGAAACATGAGAGTTGAGTCAGAGATATCATTGATTGACTATGAGTAATCTCGAAAAAAAGGGCTTTGGATATTCTACTGAGGTCATCTTAAACTATTTTCGATTGTTCGCAAGTTAAAATTTTCCACTCTTAAACCACAGAAGGAATTCACTTAACTCTGTTTTCACAAACGGAACGTGGCCACTGATAACGGCACTTATTCACTCGTACAATGGTCCATCCCATCCTAAATCGCAAGGCAAATGCATTCCATTCATTCATTCCAGAGCGGTAATAAAGGGCAACAATTAACGCCCAACCATTGACCTTCGGGTCAACCACGGAAGGGTTGAGACTTGAAAAGAGGCAGCTCTGCGGGATATCTCTTATGGAGAAATGGTGAAAGTGGCATTCAGGGATTCATGGTCACTGAGGAAGATGTTGCGACAGGCAGAAACGGCCAGAGAAAGAAGTGAGAATTTGATGAAGTCCAACGCTCCCTTTTTACATTCATTACGCGAAATGCAGCTATTCTCAGAGCAGATGATTCCTCTTAAATTTCAGTAATTCGCTCTAGTTTTTATATTTTTATAGATAATTAAACTGCCTTTGAATAAATAATTTTTTATCAAATTTTCGCCGGTTGTTTATAAATGATTATTAGGAAGAATTAAGGACCCAGCACGCAACCTTGAGCTACACTCGATGTAACATTGATTTTGTTGAGCTGCTTTTATCCAATGTATTATATTCACTATTTCTTTCAAGATAAGAATTTCCGTATCCTCTTGGGTTTAAGGGCATATTTCTTAATTTAGGAAATAAAATTTTATTGTCTATAACGTTAAAACTCTTTTAAATATAAATCTATTATTGCTGATTTGACGTGATTCTCGATTCACTTTGTATAATTTTCACTCTTATATCTGTAATTCGCAAGAGAAATTTCTTATAGAGCCTTATCGATCTTGGTAAATCCATACCTTATCCTCCCGATAATTTGGTAACTTCCAAAACATAATAATAATCTTTCTACCGGTTTCGTTAATGAATTTATTTCATCTGCCCTGAAAATGTTAATATTCGTTATAGCATCATTCCAGTAAGTCAAGATATCAATCTTTCAGATTAATATACGCATAACTTCAAATATATGGTTAGATTGATCGAAATAATAAGTTACCTTTCACAATCATTTCGGCATTCGTATATTTCAAAATATTAATTAAAATGTATTTTAATTATTAGATTACAGATCGTGTATCGTAAGTAGTATATCATGAATCAGCACATCGTTCAAAGATTGTATTTGTGATAAAACAGGAAAAGAAATGAAAACGAATTATATTACAAATAAATTCCTAGATGGGGATGCTAAATAAAAGAAATACTTCTTCCCCATCCAACTTATTCTCTGTCTACAACACTTTTTTAAAAATCATTTAGAAAATGTCTAACAAAGAGAAACTAATGGAGATTTAAACTAAATGGAGATTTCTTGTTCCTAAAAATTAAGGCTACGACTATACATCACAAGTGAATTCTTCGTGACAGAATCGGGTTGAAGACTGGAGCCTTTCAAATAATTAATCAGCCCATGATTTCAAACGAAGTAAAAGTCAATTGTATCCAAGTAAAGAACGGAATGAACGTAGCAAAGCATGAAATAACAAATATAGACGGTTATTCGCAGTCGTTTATCGCATTTTAAATTTGAAAACAGGGTAAATTCGATAAGGTTTCTCAGTAATTTGTCGTAGTTTTTTACGTCAACATTTATATCACAGGAATAAGTAATTTGTCGTAGTTTTTTATGTCAATATTTATATCACAGGAATAAAACGATGTAATTCAGATATTAAAGAATAATTCAAAGACTGCGTATTTCAGTGAGGAAGGCTCCAATATTATAAATAATAAAAATAGTATACAAATAAAGAGCAAAGGCAATGAAATCAGCAGAAAAGCCTATGGACGTAGTATTTCGGCATGCGCGAGGAAATTTCTGCACCAATCACTGATGAAAAACCGGTCATACGATAACTAGAGCGTATTATGCACTGGCTGAGGAGAAAAAATTTCTAATTTATCCTCTTCCATCATGGATAATACATGGGTGAACACCAACACAATTTCAATACCCAATATTATGGAATTTAAGCTCGAATAAAGAGAGTTACAGCATCCTTATTACTCGAAGGATGTAATTTCTTTTCAGTTCAAAACTTGCTATTCATTACACAGCCTACGACTATTAATATCGAATGAAGAGAAGATCGACCATATAGCTCTATATTCAATGGAATTTTGAGATACTATTTCTTGAGCATATTAAAAAAGCCATAAGAGTTAACAATAGTATAATGAGTCATATAAATTAATATTGAGATAGTTAATTATTGGAGATATTAATTCTGATATACAACTTATCTTTTCGTAGATCGCCTCTTTTCTTGATCTTAATCTTTAAAATTGTTTTTAGAAGTGACTACAATGTATTAACGTTTTAGCCAAAAAAAATATCCTTCGTATATGCGTGTGTACGTTATATTCTCAAATTTACCAACCGTCAAAAACGTAGACTTGATGTTTCATAAATAATAAAATACAAAAATTCTAATTCGATAAAAAGATGTCATTACTTTTATCTTACATATTTGCATCAATTCGGGGAATATAAAAGAGAAGATAAACCGATGAACTAAGATAGTATTTTGACGTAATTATTCATACCAATCCACACGAAAAACTTAGAATGAATGAATAATACTTGGAATAAAATTACGACTGTCAAACTTCAGTTCTTCAAAGTTTTATGAAAGATGTAAGTTGAAAAAATAAGTCAATTCAAAAATTATTATATTTCTGATAAGCTTTAGTTCTTTTGACTGATATAAATAATAGCTGATTCAACATTTGAAATATTAAATGATGAACAATATCGATGAAAAAAATGAATCAATTCTTGAATCCAAACATTATTTCGATTAAAAAACAAAATACGGTTTAAAAGGATTTACAATTATGTCTGATTAAAACTATACCGAAATAAAAACTTTAGCATCCATTTTCAATTGAATGATTGTTTCTTACCTTAATCACATCCAAACTAGATAAAGTGCGACGTAAATCAACAACAGTTAATTCCATTGTAACGAAAGCTTGCAAATCGAGTTCCTTGAAGATTATCGAAAGTGGGACAACATCTCTGTGCCTGGAACGTACATATTAAATTATTTACATTATCGTATGTTTTATAACTATATAATTGAGGTTAAAATTCTACTTTAAAAATCAATATGTAAAAGCTTTAACCTTTTCTTTTCCATAAGGATGTTTTTCTATTCATTGCGAAGGACCCCCACGCACTGTCTTGTGTTCAAGAAGATGCCCTTGACCTGGTAAATCAGTCTTAAATGTCTGAAAGAGATACCATATGCAGCAGTCATATTAATTATTTTATAATAACAGAAAATTATAATATAATTATCATTCTCGAGCAGTAACTCATTTAAATTCTAAAATGCACCACCTAAAATTTATCATCGAATATTTGTCATAAGGGACGACTCTTGAATTCGAATTATTTAGTAATATTAACTCATTAGAAGATGATAAGTACTTTTTTATTTATTGTTAACGATTAAGTTCCATCAACCGTGAAATATTCCTCACGGAATGTAAAACTGTACATATTACGTCCTAATAGAGCAATCATGTAGCGTATGTATGTTACTTCAGGGTCGTTCTATAAATCCTACGCTGTTTACGCCCCGTACTTAACTCATAAATGGGAAATAAATTTTATAATTGTGATAAATATGTCATTACATGTCATGCTAATATTGTGTTGTAAAGTTAGGATACTGCCGAATGAATGAAAGGAATATGGAAATGTGAAGAGAATGAACATGTGAGGTAAATCCATGATTTTCTTGGTACTAAAATCACAGTAATTTAACATTACGCTGGAAATACGTTCAAGAATTTTCTAAAAAGCATCCAAGATATTAGTAAAGAATATCTATATCTCTGATATTTTATCTTGATTGAATAAATACATTTTTTAACATATGCTTGTCAGAGGGAAATTTAAACTATTCATTGATAAATTAGAACGAATTAAAATTAATTATACATTGCATTAATTTAGATATACGAACTTCACTAAAAACATATTGGGAAGACTAAGTTGTCATACGACTAAGATGTTAAATTTCAATCTCTCTAACCATAGTATCCCTATATATTATAAAATATACCCATCAATTTAATTTTAATGACACCTTCAAATCCTTTACAGATAATTGATCTTAAATACGTAATACTTTTAAAAGAGGCAGGAAAGGTTTTTGAATATATTCGAATAGAAGAGAAAAAAATCAAAATAATCAATTATTACTCAAAATAAATGTAAATTTAACATGTAAAATTTGAATAAATAAAGTGATTCTTTTAATCAACCAATGTTCTCTAATTTTGCAATCAGTATCATATCTCTTCAAGGGTGACATTGCACATTAAATGAAATTACGATCGGGAAGTATTCACTACTGCGCAATTTATCCTATTTCCTTGCGGAAGCGTCCTTCGAATGCAATACAGGGACCTCAATTTTATCTCAGCTAGCGACCATCAACAACTGCAACAGACAAATCTATCATTCAGCGAGGAATATATCACTGCAAGAAAATTTAAGGGAATTTGCATTTCCTCCACTAAATTAATTCCAACAATTCACCCATCGCATACATTTTATTTGAGTACTCCTCGTCTATCAGCAGTTTAAAGGTCACTTTCCTTCCGTATTCCTTATTCGATCAACTTCCTTTCTTCCAATCACTTCCAAGTCACTTCCACCCCGTTTCATCATTAATCAATTTGATCCCCAATTTTGGTTCGAAGGTTAAAATGAAACTATTAAATTTTAATTATGATTAAAACGAAATATATTTCATTATAGTCTTTTGTTGATAATATATAGTCTTTCACTTTAAATTATTATATTTAACATATTTGTGGGTATTTGTTACTCGTAAACTATAATTGGCTTCGAAATTTGTATAGATACTTTTCCCAATGAATGCATAAATTATATAAAATATTTAAATACATTTTAAGTAAGAATGTCTTATGCTATAAAAGAGTGAAGTTTAAATGTAAATTTGAAAAGACATTATATTGCGGAACCAAGGGATATTGTGACTGAAATATCCCATATTTTATTCGCTAAAACCATCCAAAATCAGGAGTAAAGAGCCAAAAATTCAATAAAGATTATATAATTTTATTTTCACCCATTCTCATAAAATTCTAAATTTGATACATTGTGAAAAGTAGTTGAGTGTTTATGACAATTTGCTAAATTTCTAACATATGTCAATAATGAATGTGTATGCATAAATTTTGGAGCAAAGAGGTGTGCACTATTATCAAATGATAGTATTTTTCTCATCCCGATATTCGTTTGGTTGATACTGCTTCAGAATATGATGATATACAGAAAAAAATAGATTCAATTAATCACAAACTATTGGTTATATATCAGAGACTAATACCACATAAAATTAATTAATGCAGTACATCTATATTTATGAATATTAACAATGTTCATCGATAATCACCAATAATTGATAAAGGGATTTATGAAATATTTATTTTACTTGTCCTTTACTTTGGGAGTGATTTGTTGAAAAGTAATTTATCACATATATTTATAATTATTTTTAGATAACTTCGAGTCATAAAGACTGTAAAGAATTACAAGTGTATGCACTAATTCCTGATTTCTGAGGTCAAAAATAATTACAAAGACAGGGATCCACAAGAAGAATAACATATTTTAACATACTAATTTTTGAGAAACTAAAACTTTTTCGCTCTTACTTAATGTTATGAAGCTAAAAACGCGACAGTTATTTGAATTGAGTATACCTCAAGTAATTAGAATTCAGCAGGCAAAAGTTTTCGATTAAACGAATAAAGTTTTAATAATGGTACAGGATTTATAGTCAAAATAGTAACAATTACCATTATTTCGCAGAATATTTTACTAATATGATAATTTTGCGTGACACTGATCACTGTGATCTAAGTAAATAACAAGTATAAAATCAGATTAGCAAATCAATAGATGAAACCGCTTCTCTTATCAAATGAACCCCATTTACCCTCATCTATTCTTAGATCAGGGACGAACTGACTTCTCAACTAGTTGTTTACTCATAAAATTGCCTTGAGAAACTTCCTTTAACTACACAGGAAACCTTCCTCGGAAGAAAGACAACTTACTGTAATAAGAGTTCATAACCAGTTCTTTCAATGCAATGTCGAGCATTTCTAAATATTTATTAGCATTGTACATATTATAATACCTCAATATAAAATTCGATACGAAAATTACTAAACTAAAAATATTATTGATTCAAATCTTCGCTTTGCTAAATTTGAAGCCCAAATTTAAAGTACAATGTATATTCATCATTAAGAAGAAAAACATTTTGAGGCCAAACTACTTATTAATAAATAATCGCTCGTGCTTCTTGATCACGTATATGGTACATTAATAAATTATATAATAAACTTATGCAATGTGTATATAAATGGAACATCAAACAACGTACGAGTAATGTAAATCAAACTTTAAATATCGAACTTTAAATTTCAAATACTCAATTACCTCAAAAATTAACCAACGTTCGATATCCAAGTATGCAAACGAGGGCTCAATATATTATATAAATACTGCTCATCCTTATTTCGTGGAACATTTATAGTTGGATATTACTTCCTGAACCTATTCTGCTAATAATTAGAATCGCCAAACAGAAGGGATATGATACATCAACCACTTAAAAAACGAACCATTCTAGTATTAATCGAAACATCGCTAAGTACACATCCCTCGAGATATCTCAATGTTAAAGGAAACACCGCGTAAATGCCAAAGTCGGAATTCATATTCGATGTTATCATTCTTCGCGGGGGACAAGGAAGAGTTGTATTCTAACTTTCTCTCACGAACACATCCGAGCAGAGGGAGGAGAAAAAAGAAGATTTCGTCTCTAAACGTGACACACTGTTACGTTCGGTTCCAATTGGCAACAGTGACTCGTGAAAATCAACAAAGATCGATGGGTCTTTTGAAGAGGAAAACATCGATGTACATTAGCGTCGAGTCAAAGAAGTCTTCATTCGCTCGAGCTATCTATAACTATTGAAGTATGGTGTCTATTGAAAGGGTGGAGGTCGCTGGTTCGACTCTTTCCTATGGGAGGTGCTCTTCTTCCCGTAATAACCTTACTTCGCTACTTCCTCCTTGGCGCTGTTCCTTCCGCCCTTGGAAATCTCAAAGGACAACTTCCTTTTCGTATGCACCGGAGATCATTTGTTTTATTCTCAAGGAGAAGCTTTTAAACGAAATGGGTCGTGAGTCCCGATGTCTTTTAACAACCGCTTGCAATGTGCACTTTATTGAAGTACTTTGCGAAATTGAATTAGGGGACTTAGTGACACTGATCCTAATTTTATTGCGCGAACTTGGAGGAGGACTCCACTTGTGATGCTTTCGTTTGATCGAGATAGTTTTATAAGGATGCATTTTAGACTACTGATGCTTATACAATCTCGTGTTTTTGCATTAAATTGAACAAGACGAACTCAATTTTAGTCATTTAACACTTTCATATGAAAAAAACGTGCAAGTAATATTAGCCAACGTACGTAAATTTTCGCGCACGATATGTCATAATAATAGGATAAAATACGATACGCGATAGCTTAAATAGGTGTTTACACCCCTGCCAACACCGAAAGGCGGCTTACAGAGTCCTCATGTAGATGTAGATGAACGTAATAAAATTATTCCTCATTGTACCAAATACAACTACTCAACTAAATGAAACAATTCAGATTCCTCACCTTCAAGGTTGATTGACATCGACGACTATTTATAGAAAGATGATCATTGAAAGGTAAGCTTCAGCGACGTAATTCAGACGGTCGAAGACCCACTGCCTTTTTTGCCTGTTGATGCATTTAAGACATTTCCGAGAATATACTAAACGTCAAGGTCCAAAAAAATACGAATCAGATGTGATGAGATTAAATACACCTTTTTCCCGTAACCAAGACAGTCCGTCAACAACTTTTTTAAAGGAAGATTTCAACAACATGACTCTTGCAACACCAATGAGACACCGATGATACGACATATTTGTTGTCATTTTGAAAACAAGACGTTTGGAACCTATTCTATGATTCCTTTCCTTAATTATGTCCTTTGGATGCTGTGATAGACGACAAATTCAGCTTATCTATATGGAAGTCTCTCACGAAAGCATTGCTAATAATATTGACGTAGTTTCTGTTTATCGCACAAGATACTCGAAGAACGAGTATACAAAGTTTACTCACAAAATACCCTCTTTCTGATGCTTGTTTTTGCATCTATTACCAAATTGAAGAGGTCATAATAATTCTTTTGATGCACCTTAATTTATGCATCAACACACTCCCAGAAATATTGAGTATCAATATTTTTCCTCTTGTTTACATTTACATTATTACCCCGCAAACCGCCTTGTGGCGTTTGGCAGGGGGTGCTAAGACACCAAGTCCCTAACTACTCTTTCTTGTTTGCGCATCTTATACTATCGGGAAAGAAAGACCAATAATAACTTTCCGTTCGAGCGATTATCTCATGAAAGTTAGAGTGAACTTTACCGAAAAAGTTAAAAGATCTATGAGTGAGACAAATCATTACACTCATAAGAGTCGTTGAGACATCAAAATTCAATAATAACAATTCAAGGTTGTATTATAGAAATACTTTTGAAAATGATTAATTCCCTGCTTCATTTGCATCTTTTTAATAATAAACTCTAGCATACATCATAGCTAATTCAGTATTTCATGAGTAAACTTTTAGCATAAACATTAAAATAGGACAATGGGGTCTAAAACATTGCAATTAATTATGTATGATAGATGCGGAATTTATTATCATTTAAGAATGTGTGTATTATTAGACCAAGGATATTCGTACGATTTCAGAATGAAAATTACGCCGTGTTTTTTTTTTACCCGGAGTATTTAGAAAATGTCATTTTATTAGGTACGATGCGTTAAATTTACCGAACCCTTTCCAGCAATTTAATATTTGATAGAAGTAGGCTGTTATATAACCAAAAATCAGCGATGAAATATTTATTTTATTTTTAAATATTTACGATAGAATATTAATGAAAAATCTTCTTGACAGTTACCAATAAACAAATCGATGTCTTCATTTATTTAATTATTTACTAATACATATAGATGAAATAAAAACAATCTAGTTGAAATTTTGGAATGATATTCATGGATAAGAATGAATCTTTGAAATGAAATTATATATTTTTTCTGATCTCAAACCTTTACTGTAGGAAACGCCCTGATCCTGATTGAAAGTCATTCACGACCTCCAGAAAAAACGACCGGAATTATCCCTTGACGAAAGCGATAGTTTTATTTAAAACTTTTCCTCGAAGCCTACGTATGTAAAATTGTGTAATTTAATCGCGAATAGAGTTCAAATCGCGTATTTTTCACGATCTCCTCTCGTAAAAAACAATATTATGTCTAGACGCATTAACTCGTACGCAATAATAATCAATAAGTCGAAAAAATCAATCATTTTTCTACTCATTGCGTATTGATAAAAAGACTCCTTCGTCAAAACATCGCGATATCGTACTCATCACCGCCTGCTCATTTAGATGACACAGCGATCTGTTTTAGCAATACCGATCGAGGCTATCGGACGCTTTATCTCTATGGCAAGATATGTATGGCTGCAGTGCATATTATCATATTTCCTTCGTTTTTTCGCTCCACAATAGATTGCAGACGTGGAAGGAAAGTTCGTTCGCAGCCAGCAGTCGGCTGAGTCGGTCAAGGTCGACCGGCGGTTGCAAGGTCAGGAGACTGAGCAAGGACTGGGCGGGATTATCTTCGTCAAGGATCGCCGAAATTTTTTATCGCAGCATCGCCGTATTCATCTGGTGAGGGTACGCTAACGACGCCCCGATTATAAATGGCCATTTATATATTTCCTAAGAAATACCGGAAGTTATATTGTAGTTCCATCACCCACGGATTTACCTGCTCGTACCTTTACCACCTGATTTCGGAAGAAAATACGTTCCCCGTGACCGCGATGATTTTAAATTGAAGTTGCTCTTCTCTAAATCGATTAAATTAATTAAAGAGATGACTCACGAGAAAGGGAGGTTTTTTTTACTGTACGCTCGAATAACCTGGGAATCCCCCGACTTATGAGTCTTTTACCATGAAAATTCAGACGAGAGAAAATGGCTACCTTAAATTAACTCTTAAATTTAATGAACATCTACTTCCAGTTAAAAATAAATACAATTTATAAAAATTGTTACGAAAAATATCGAGCGTAACTAAATGGCTATCAGATGCAAGTTGGGTTAAAAAGAACCGAGATTGTAAGCTTGGCTGAGATTGCCTGGGAATTTCAGAGGAAGTAGCTCTACGGAAGACGTAACATAAGTTATACATCCACCCCGTTACGTCACTCGATTTGATAAGGTTTATAAAATAGGGAAAATGATTCTCTAACCAGTTTTTTTGTTGCTAATGAGAGACGGAGGATGTCATAAATATCTGTTTTTCGGGAATTATACAATGGAATGAGTTCCTAAATTCACGTTTTCGTACCAATTGCACGGTAACTACTTGAGTAAAGAAATAGAAAAGATCAAATATGATGCTTAGTGATCGTAGCGAAGGAATCTTTGAGATAATCACAAAACTTGTTTGGTTTAGAGGTTGTGGTTGTATATGATTGGTTTCTTTTTCTACATGGTTTTACACACGTAATGATCATTAATTATTTAAAAAAATTGAAACAATAATTTAACCAGCCTTACACCGTTGGGCGGTTTGCGGATTATATAATCTATACAACATTTGGATAAGATATTCAAGTCGCTATTGGTTGTGAATAGTGCGAATGAATGAAAATGTGCCTTCTGAATTTTTATGTACATAAGGGCGTGGACCGCAAAGAAACTCTTAATATTATTTAAGATATGCCTAATGCAGAAGAGGAATAAAATCGGTCCAATTACACTGCCTAGAGGTACTCCTAATTTCACCTCCCTTATTATAGAGAAACTCCTTCTAAAATTATTCCCTGGTCCCTTCATGTTACGAATGATACATTATGGTGAATTATTGGATTCTCGATTCAATAAAATCTGAGTTTCTGATGGAATTTAGCACGTTAGTGTATTCCTAAAAACTAAGAATAAAGCATTTGCTCAAAAGCCGTCATCGGATGTATGCATTACGTCCTGATTGAGAAGTGCTAATTGGTTCTCACGCAAGGGAGAATGACTGCATGATCGTTAAATTTTCACCGAAAAAAAGTCCTAATAACAGAATATGATTTTCGGAAATATTTCAAATATTTAGACATTGATGATATCGTCCGGGAGTTATTTGGTAAGGTCTACTTCGTTACTGCGCTAAACATAAGTTTTCTACCACCTGAAGGAAACAGACATATCAAAAAATAAATTAAAGTTCGCAAAGAGGAGAGCATGCTCATTCGCTACCTTAGAAATTACAAAGGCGGACACGCCCTTTGGACCGGGAGCTTTTTTTAATCTGTAATAAAAAGGTTTCTAATTCCTACCTCGCTCAATTCTAACTTACCCATTCTGGAAGCGAAACAGGTTGGGAATGCGTTGACTCGACTCAACTCTAATGTGAAGTATATTTCAAAGTGCAGGTTAAGAATGCTCATTTATTTCATCAAGGTCATCTGTTACTATCTCTCCATTATTATCAAAAAGGTGGAAAACGGTCCATTGTTTGCCTCTACTCACGTGCACACACGACAATAACTATTTTAGACGATTTTCATGCGATTAGCCTCATGTAACAGGTTTCATATATATATACGAATACATATATATATATAGATTTTGATTTGGTTGCTGAGTGGTTGCCGTACTGGAAACTAGTACTCGCACCCCAAGGTCCCGCGTTCTAGTCTTGGCAGATCGGATTTTTCCGATTTGGCATTGATTGTAATTGTTCGTTTTCAGTGTACATGTTCTTCTTTACTGTGTTGAATGTTAGAGTGATCTTTTTAGACTAAATTTCGTTATCGATAAATATATATCACTACTATTATACATGTAATGCAAAATAATTGGTCAGATATAAAGTAATAATTGCTCCGAATTCACCAAGACCCTAATTTTTATTCTAACTTTTGATCTCTGATTATTTCCACTGCTGTTCTTTATACTCATTTTGCAGGGTCAATTCTAAGAGTGCCTTTGAGGAAGGTAAAATAAAACTTATGTCCATTGAATATTTCTGAATAAAATTATAAAATCATATTTCTTGTTCAGATAATCTCTTTAGCTACTGATATTCATTCGCTAAAAAATCAGCTAAATTATTTAATTCAATAATAATAGAACGTCACGAATCACTTCATAATCTGGCTGAAATTGCATAAAAAATTTTTAAAAATATAAATTCCTTTACCATCATAGCGTTTCTTATGGAACGTTTTATACTTTTCCAGAAAATTAATAAAGATAAATATAGGACGAATGAATTAATATTCATTCGTACGCCTGAGTGTGCCCTGCCTTCCAACGAGGTTAACTTCTCTGTTTCATTGCTATTCGCAGAGATTATCAGTCACCGAGCGTTCCTTTATTCGCCGTTTACCTCATCTTTCAATAATTTAGCATCTCGTTTCCCATATTCGGGTATATTTGTAAATTAGGATACATAAATCTCAACTGCACAGGTACCACTATTAATATACCAATCCAACTATCTTTCTGTGTGAGAGTATATGCACATATTTCAATATTTATTTATATTTATGCATACAACTTATATACAATAATTCATAGTAAATGCACAGTACCGTTAATAGATTTTTAAATAAATAAATAAATAATCCTCAGCAATGATAAGTTTCTTAACACATGGAAAGCTTCCAGATATTTAAAATGCGTGACTTAGAATGCATTTACCTTCAATAGTACAGTTATTATTTAGTGAACATATATTTAACATTAACCATAGACGAGAAAAGAATGACCGCAGGCGAGAAGATTATAGATAGACATGGATTGTTTCTATTAACGAGAAAAGCCATTGGAGAAGGCTTTTGTATTAATTTGCTCGGGGCAACGTATAAAAATAAATCAATTAACTCCTACAATATATATTTATCTCCGCTATTTTTAGCGGCGGATATATTCGTCCAGTTAAGTTTCGGAAGATTAAAATCCCATCCTGCGAAAGGGGTTGCGTAGGGTTTATACACTCGTACTTTAGAAAGTGTCAATGGCGGGACATCGATGGATTCGTAATCGCCGTAGGGAAGGACTATAAAGGGAACTGAAATAAGTTTTCTTCGCATGCCGTTGAGACAATGAGCATGAGATCATCTCACGGCGTTGTACAGAACTTCTAATTGACCTGCCAAGTTATTCCTAACTGCCATGAGTACTCCACAAACCTTTCTCCCTGTCCTTGGGATGTACTGCGGCGCGTGAGTGAGGTAAAACTTCACTGAATGCTTAATTTCTTCGGTGAGCCAACTCCCATTTCCGAGATACAATCGGCTCATTTCTTTTGTTAAACGGAAGAATTCCATGTGCGATGATTCCATCCCGTATGAACCATGAACCGGAATCTAAACCTCTTTGTCCTCAAGCCTCGAAACCTTCGATTGCAAACAAAGGAACCACGGTCTGTCACCGGAAGTATGAGTATGACACCCGAACGAACGATTCACTCTCGACACGGGCGACTACATATTAAAAGTATCTAAAATCTCTTTTGGACTCCTCGAGGCGTTGTTGGTGCACTACCGCTCGCGGTGCTAAACAGTTCGAAGACAATATTCACGTTTCTTTTGTTTGTTCATTTCCTCCGTCACCTGCGGGAACGTACCTCCTGGTAAACATCAGGAATTCGATAATATTGTTGACTCCTTCGTGGACTCCGTCGCTATTGAGAATTTTAAGACTGCACTTTTGTAGTGATGAATGACGAAAGTTACGTTCCACTAATATCATATATGGCTTAAAATGGCAAGTCATTTTGCCTAAAGGGGTAGGATGAAAAAAATATATATGAGGAAAATATGAATTATAGATTCCGCAGGGACTGTGGTGACTATGTAAACACCATTTCTTCTAAGTGCTTGATAAATACTAAAGGGTTTTGGATTATGATAAACTCCGAACGTGGAAATGATAATAATACATCGGAGCTTTCTTATGAAGAAAGCATATCACCTTTCTAGAGAAGATCGTACTGATCCATTTTCTAAATTTTTCAACGAATTACCCATAAGTACTTAATCAAACCACTATGAATTCAAAATATCATTTCAATTGTCATTTCATTCCAGCCCATACGTCCCATTTCCGATTATCCGTGAGAATTTTGAGATTAAAAAAATTCTATTTCACTCAATAGGGCAACTCATATCGATCAGTACTTTTGACAATGCCCATGTTTTTGAAACACATATCTTAAAATAAAATCAATATTAGAAGGCGTGACTTTGTAGAAAGCAAAAGCATAATGAAAAAAATTGTGATTTACAAAGAAAATCTGATTTACTCGCGACCGGTTACGTAATTTTACATTAAATATTCAAAGATAAAGATGTGTAAATTTTAATCTGACGATGAACTGTAAAAATTAAGAAAACATTCGCAAGTAAGTTAAATTTACAATAGAAATTGCAAAGTTTTTTTATTGTATATCTGAAAACATTATTCACAAGTATCAGTTAGCGGTTTAAATACGTTTATCAAGCGTATGTTTTCTTATTGAATGGAAGAATGCGAATACTCCATCTCTCTTCAAATCCGAAATATGACGACATTATTTCTCTTCTTCCTATTCACTCAACAGCGTTAGGTTCAATGATACATGATAAATAAACGTATATCGAAATAGGTTAAGAAATACAGGGATTATGGCCATCATAGAAAAGGTGTTATCGCTGGAATGGGTGTGGTCAGGTAAATCGGTAAGTAGAAATAATTGCTTTACGATGTCAATAGATATGAAGCAGATACCAATAAATGAGAAGAGACTGAGGAGAAGGCCGAAGTAATCTAATTGTAAGTACTAAGGAGTCATTGGCGAAGGAAGAATGGAGATATGTAAATGAAACAAGAATCGGGAAATCTTTGAGACTTCGGGTGGGTCCACATCCGGTGTCAGAGTTAAATTGGCTAATTATTGTATCATCTACTTGCATCTAGTTATTTAAATATTAATGTTTGGCCTTCGAATCGCAGTGAAGATTCATCTTTCGCGGAAATGAACTCGATTCGCGAAATCGTATGTGTATGAATCATAGTCCCGAGTGGAGTCCATCGTTCCGTAAAAGGATACGTCTCAGAAGTATTTAAAAGGATTATTTCTCAATATCGGGAATGGAAAGATACGATCTGAAATTCAAAGGGAAATCACCGAGATAAGAAAGTTGTTGGCGCACGTAAAGTTATCATCGATATACATCGAAGTAATTTTATAAACAAAACTCGAGATCAGTATCAATGACGTCCATCGATTTCATTCATCGATTCTGGAAATAGTGTTATCATTTTACGTCTAACGTTTCTTCCAGAAAAGTCTAAAAATCTTATCGTCTCTTACGTTCTTGTACGATAACATACTCTTGACCGGTATCTAGGACCTTAATGCGTCCATTGTGACGTTAATTATTAGACTTTCTCCGTAACTATTGATTTTCTTCTTATTATGTGGTCTTATCGAACAGTTCTTTTCCTAGCATTCGTTCCTAAAGCTAGAATTACTGTTTTATATCACGATTTTAAATAATAAATCAAAAGAGTAATTCCTTTCACTCGAATACAGATAAATGATATGTTTATCTTCACCATCATAAGCCATTTCCGATCGGACTTCGGATTTACTCTTCTCAAAGCACTGCAAATTTCTCGATTTTAGGTCTCCGTACAATATTTACTAATTAGCTCTTGATTGCGTCTTTTACTTCCATTCATCGGTCTTATCCTCAGCCTCTCAACATTATTTGGTAACCGGTTCAGATACAATGACACCTAAAGGTTCTTCTCCTTTCTTCTTGACACACACCCTCCAACATTCCTCTCAGTGATACCATATCTTACGTTTTCTATCCTTTATTGTAATTCCTAACTTACAACGTTCTCTATCTCTTTGAGTTTTCTGCAGTATTAGAATTACTTTTATTTTTAACTCCGAGTTTCATTTCCGCTTATCAGTACAGGTAGTACAGAGAAGAAGCCTAAAATTTTGCCAGCAGAACAATAATACTTGAATTTACGAGCATTTCGTGGTCTTCCATCGAATTGACTCACCGAGAAGATTAAATCTTACGCACAAGGTGTGAAATCCATAACACCAAGGATGGAACAAGTAAATATCGATTTAGGAAAGGACAAAAATTTTCCCAACAGAAACTGACGATAGGAACACATACAGAGACAAGATATAAAAGTGGAACGTTAAGTCACAGAAGAGGGTGGTAACAAAGAAACCTTGGAAAATGTGGACGGAAGAGGGAAAGAAAATCATGGGAAAAGAATGAGAGGAGTGGGGAATTAACAAAAAGACAAATCGAAGAACGGAGTTAGAATAGAAAGGATTTCGTGTTTAATTAGTTCGAGTTTGAATAGTTTGCGTGAACCGATTACGCTCTATACGGAATGTATACACCTATCTTTGTAATTAGTGCAGAGGTACCAAAACCAATACTACAAAAAAAACAAAGGGATAATAGATAAGACGAACTTTGGCGCTATATAACCAGGGATGAGTCAGCGTCCGTGTTTCTACCCAAAGAGACAGACGAATTCCACATTGAGAATGGAGTTCTACAAGGTGAATGTCTATCACCCGTCCTATTTGCACTAGTCTTGGAAGGAGTATTCCCTTTTCTAAATTGATGCTATATAATCAACGTCAGTGAATATGTACTGATACGGCGTGGTAATGGAATTGTCCCAAATTGAATAAAAGAAGTTAGAATGCAAATTATTAAATATACTCAAAACCAATGCAACCACGAAGTATAATGATAATAATATTTATAGAGAACGACAGTTTCAATACTCGAAGGAAATACAAAATGGTGAGATGAGTTTTCCAGAATCTTAATCATATTTAAATTATATCTCTGATTTGTTTTACTTCCTGAGAGAGGTCAAAGGGTAGAGATCCCAAACATTAAGTCACATACAATTTTAAGGATATTTACTTCTGATGCATGATTGACGAAATACAAGCATATTTATATATTCAAACGTAGAGAGACCCTTACTATAATCTACGTTAGTTTTGAAACATTTCATTTATAAATGACCTTTTGCACAAACGTGTTTCCCCACAGAGGAAGATTCGCTGGATATCTATCCTTAATGACGTGTATATACAGTTAAGAAATCTGGAAGAGCAAAATTACTCAATAATTAATATTTGAACTAGAATCGCCTCATCGAACAAATGAACATCGCATTTAGAATACCCAAAATTGGACCTTAATTGATTTTCATTAATAAAGCCAATTTTCTTCATCAGTAATTGACTCATAAGAAGGATCTTTCTGCATTCTTTTCAACTTGAAACAGTTGTACCAATAAGGCTCAGCCAACAATTTTATTTATGGATCCCTAATTCTGCAAGATATGTGAGAACCATGTAAGAAGAACTCATAGAAAAGTTTTCCGTAGTATTGCAGACATTCCTTCCCGTGAAAGAATCACTGAAAGTGCTTGTGTTATGATGCGATGTTATATATGAAGTTGCGAAAGGTCCTTACGCAACCGAAGTCTTAAGTCGAACTAAATATCGTCGGTTAATAAGCAGAATTCCCCATCTCAAATGATGCAAATAGTGGTCATTCGGCTCCAATGACTCGAATCATCATCGGAAGCTCTTTAAGAAAAACGCTAGGAAAAAATGGATTTGAAACTGCCCGCCTCTACATGAAAAAAAAACATATTTCAGTTTTTGTAAAGCACTGAATATTTGAAGAGACATAATTAAAGAAAGATAGGTTTTTTATTCAAATATTCTAGCACACCTTCCCGGCAAGTGGAAGACCTGGGTTCGAGTCCCAGTCATGTCGCTAATTTTCACTCTTGTTTAACATTTTCGAAGATAAATAATAACACGAACAACGATAACTACTCTTCTTTCTCAGATGAAACTGTAATGTAGGTAAAAATAAGATGTTGCGTTTCGTACGTTATTTCACTGACCAAAAATGCCACTGATTAGAATCGTTGCCACAAGTGTTTCTTCCGCCTTGTTTTTCTTCATTCTCTCAAAATATTTTAATACCAAAGTTGTTTGATTATGGTTGCACATCGTCCGCAGTTTATATTTCTTTCATTAGAAGGTCAGTGTGTCATCTTCACAACAAGATCTGTGAGCACAAACATAAGCAACGCAAAGCTTTTATAGAATCTACACATTATAACGAGAATCGTTAAAAAATTCATTCGAAATCATAGATATATTAGACCTCAGCACGCAATGATAGCAAACGTTAGGCTGAAATTAAGTAAAGGATTGAGTTTCTTTTGAGAAAAAAATAAAATTAATCTAATGTTTAAATATGCAATAGCCCACTTAACTCATTACTTGTGAATGGATGATTCGATAAAGTATCCCTTAAATTTATGGGCAAAATAGAATAAAATCAATGTTCATCCCTGGAAATTGAAAAATAAATCTATGCAAGAAGATTAAAATTACTATTCCATCCAACTTGGTGTAACCGTAAGCAAATTTACATATATCCAAGCTATAAAATGTTTTCCAATTCCAAAATCTTTTGGCACCTGCTAAATCCATCAGCCATGTGATGATTATTAATAAGAGAGAGCTTCCAAGTAAGAGAGGAATAGGTGATGAGTGGAAACTCAAACAGTTCCTCTGAGTTTAAACGGGAATGAGGAATTCAATACGCGCTTCCTTCCTTTGATCCATCAGATAAACACGAATTGAGGTGACTTCGCGCCTTTAAGGTAAAACTGGATACTCGCGGATTCATATCAATCAATGGAAGATGAATCACAAGGTCTTCTACGGGTTCTGATAACAAACGATCGAATTCCTTTCGGAGAAAAAAAGCGCATCGAGGACTTTGACCCCTAACGTCTCTCGAATTGAGCAATAAAAGTATGGATGAGGAAAAGGAGCGAGTATACACTGCACAAAGATTTCGATCGGATTAAATTAAAAGCTCGTCCTATTATGTCGAGCAGCTGACGTAATGCTTTGTCAACCGTCAGCGAACGAGATGACGGTTGTTCGAAAGATTTAAGTAGATTTGAATAAAGCTCGCTAAGTCTTGAGGATTGAAAGGGTTACAGAGTTGGAAGCTTACAAAACAGTAACTTCATGTTTGCGGTTATTACGTCGTTTGGTATTCCTAAGGGATTAGGATTCAGTTTCTTACGTGATTCAATGAACGTTCCGTCTTTCTTCATCTCTTTTACGCACTCAAAATGTGTGATAAACCGCGAAATAGTCTGTTTAACGTCACGAGATGGGGCTTTTTCGAAATTGAAAGAGTAATAAGACTATTTGCCATGTTCTCGATGACATTCTTAAATAACCTTAATAATAATCTAATACTATAATATATAATAAAACTAATATATAATAATACTATAATATTCCCCTTTCGTGTTATTAATCATTCTGTAAGGGACAGCAAAAAATGATCAAATTGATGAAAGCAAAAAACACTGTTGAGTCTATACTGACAATTCCCTTATAGCCAAAAAATAACCATTATATTTATTTGAGCTCAAAAGCCCTAACTCACATAGAATAACAAAATAAAATAATTTGCGTAGCATATTTTTGTTACAATAACACAAGTTGTAATAGTAAAATTAGAAATAAAAATTGATTCTTCAGAAGCCCATACTTTGATTGCCGAATAAATATTTTGATGGACGATTATTCATGCGTGGAGGAAAACGGAACCGTCAGAAGGCTTTCACATTACTCCCACAAAAAAGAACAGAAAACACTCGATCTTGAATTTCATGGACATTTTGCAAAATAGACCAAAAATATGTGCATAATCGTGCACTTCTAGTGGAGATGGTAATTGGGGGTTATGACCATTGTATCAAATTTTTTTTCTCAATAATTGTAAGAGGTATTACAGTGTCTGATATTCCTTTCACCATTTAGAAAATGATATTTCATAGACAATTTCCTGAATTATCTATTTCTGATTGCAAAAGGAGACTGGGTTTCAGAGAATTCGCTCGAAAGAAATCAAATTCGTACCCTGAGCTATTCAAAGGAAGATATGGATATATTTTTTTGAAAATGCATATTCCGTATTTTAACTGTAAAATTTTCAGTGAAATATCAATAAATTATATTAAATTATTTCAGAAGTTAACTATTAGTGAGCGAGCAACATCTTACACATATTACCACAACAAGTAGAGGTAATAATTTATATAGCCGTACCTGCTTAAAAATAAAGAAATAAGGAGAATTAATAATTGCGAATCCGAAAGAATTTCCGTCGACTTTATGACAGACGTATGTAGGTCATTATAATGATCGAATGATTGCTGGTCCGCAAATGAAAAACGCCTGAATACGTCAAAATTTGCGTGTCGGGAAAGAATCGCTAGAAATCGAAGGAGATTTAAATTAGACGGATGCGCTAATCCATAACCCTTCATAACATCTCACATCACGCATTTGCGAAGTTGAAGGAAAAAGAGACCAGATCTAGAAATCGATCCAAATAGGCAATGCGCGAGTGGATTCGACGGCACCCTCCCCTCTTTCGCATACCCCCCCTGCGCATGCGCGCACTTCGCTCGAGGATTTATAAGCGGAAGGCAAAGGTCTAACAGTATTCACTAGTGAAGGGAAGTGTGCAACGTACGGATAACCACCTCGACTGGACAGTCAAAAGAGGAGCGCTAGGGGAGCGAGAGAGTGAGAGCAGTTGTGTGTTGAGCTCTCTCCTGCCGCGTGTTTGCGACCGCTCCAAAATGCCCGTTCCAAGCGAGGAAGCGATCCCTAACATCGTAGTGATGCCACAGTGCCCAGGAGAGGAGGACCTGTTCTGCCCTCCGCCCATGAAACACCGCGACACGAGGGACAGCATCTCGTCCGTGGACAGCGATATCTCTCTTTCGTACGATTCCTCCACGCACAGGGATTCTGTGACCAGCACCGAAGGAGGCCGCCCGGACGCCGGATCGGATTCTGGTTCCGAGTCTTCCACCGGAGGGAAGGACTCCGGCTGTGATCAGGACCCGGAGGAATGTCAGGATGAGGCGAAGGCGACGGTGACAGAAGCGGCCGACGAGGCCCCGTTCGAACCTCCGGACGATGACCTCGCAGCTCGCATCGTGGCTCAAGTTGAGTTCTACTTCTCAGACGTGAATATAACCAAGGACGCGTTCCTTTTGAAGCACGTGAAGCGTAACAAGGAGGGATACGTCTCGCTGAAACTCATATCGAGCTTCAAGAGGGTGAAACACCTCGCCAAAGACTGGAGAGCCGTGGCCTATGCACTTGAGAAATCCGTTAAATTGCAGGTTAATGAGGCGCGCACCAAATTGCGCCGCATTGACCCCCTGCCGCAGTACGATGAGACGACCCCGTCTAGGACCGTGGCGGCCATCGACCTTCCACTGGAAAGACCGACCATCGAAAATGTGGCCGAGCTTTTCTCTCCGTGCGGAGAAATTGCCCTCGTGCGAATCCTTCGGCCCGGAAATCCCGTTCCAGCTGATGCACGGCCGTTCGTGGCCAAGCACCCGGAGTTGGCGAGCACCGTGTGCGCCTTAGTCGAATTCGAGAAGGCAGAGTCTGCAAGACGTGCAGTGAAAGAAGCTGCGGAAGGAGAGGGAAAATCCAGCATGAGAGTGCTGGAATTGACGAAAGTCACATCTAAGAAGAACTCGAAGGGAGAGGCTGCAGCCAAGAAGGAGATACAGATGCTGCAGCAGCAGATACGGCAGCTGCGCCAACCTCAATCTCAGCTGCTCAGCGTCCAGCCCAAGAAGAAGGCCAACGAAAGGGCCAATGCTAGACCCTCGTTCGTGGCCGATACCGTGATGGGAGGAGGAGCAGAGCATATGGAGGAACGTCCAGCAGGCCGAAGGCGGTGGTCGGGGCCTTTGGAAAGACTTCAACACAGGAGGACCTCCAATCCATCCTGTAACAATTCTCCCAGGTTGCAGAGACACAAGCCTCTGTGCCAGTCCGCGTCATCCCCAGTAGACGGTGGCAGCAGTCCATGGGTGCAGAGAAGGATGGCAGCCGTCGACCCACGCCCCACTGCGGATTCCCCTCAGCCGCGCCCCAGAAGCAACAGCGGTGCCCTCACCGGAACTTTGGTCCTTCCAACGAACGTGGTGCGTATGCCGCGGGGACCAGACGGCAGCAAGGGATTCAGGTTCGGAAGAAGGGGATCAGCAGACACTTCCGATTGTCCCGTCGAATGCTAATAGAAGCCATAGACTCAAGCTCCGAAGCGGGGCGTTCATTATCCTTCGTTTTTATGAACGAAAAATGGCGGATTTCCGTCCACAAGTTGATATTTATAAACTAATAATTGACGGACTCGACGTTTTTTGAGTTCGAGTGAGAAAATCGGTCGATTTTCCTCTTTTTTGTTCCTCTTTTTGTATTTTGTAAGTGCCTACCAGTTGCGAATGTTTTCGAGGTGTGATTGAATGATTAAGTTATTTTTTGGTGTGTTGACGATGCGAAGACGCGCGAACCAAAGACTCGATTCGATAGAATTTTGTTTTGTTGTACGAGTTGTTACATTAAAACTAAAATTCAATTAAAATGTTGCGAATCTCATTTACCCCTGATCACCACCCTTCGGAACGCACAGTCATTTCAGGTAAATGGGTCTCGGCCGTCTGAGAAAGCAGTCCAACTGGAGCAAGAAGGTGAGAAAGCAAGGCCGATGACCAGAGGGTATTTGGAAAAGCGGGACGAAGAAATGAAACCTTGGCCTTGAGGCTTCTCCGGAGAAAGTCCACGCTCTGAATGCTTTCGGCTGAAAGTTCTTTTTTTTATAATGCGAAATTTTCGAGAGTTGATCTCTAACTACAGAGCGAATCTAGAGAAATGAAAGAGATCGGTAATCTTCTTCAAAGTATTACCACTTTTTTCCCTTTTTTGTAAATAGCTTTCATATTTATGGAGCATTCAAATTTCTCAAAACTTAATAATTAAACCGATCAGAGAAACCTCGACAATTTAGAGATTACGACTTTTCGAGGTCAGATTAACAAGTAAATAATTAGTCAAGGTTAATTAAGCTTTTGTTCTTGAACAATTGACTCATTAACGACTATCAGTAAAAACATCGCTTAATAAAATATATTATAATTTGAATTCGCGCTCAATAAGATCGATGTTGCACCGTTTGATTTTCAAAATAATATTGGATTATTCTAACAATGAAGCGAAAAGGATATAGTCTGCACTTTTTGCAGGACGATGACCTTCAAAGATTATATTCATCAATCCTTGATTCGAGATATCTAGATTTTCAAAATCCGCACTCATGATAAATCGGAGACGAAGAGGATGTATTCCTTCAAAAATAATTGAGATTATTATGGACTGCTGAACATTACTAATTCATTGAACGGAAATTTTCAACCTTATAGAATAAATTCGCTGTGCTTCGTAAGATCCTAATTGAGTAATGCAAATGTTTTGAGATAAAATCTGGCTGAGTCATCGCTAAATATTAGTTCGGAGGAAAATGCATTTATTTTGAGAGGTCTAATTATGCTATTATAATTATTTCCTTATACATGTAAAAAAACTATTCCTTTTTATTGTATAAATGTCACGCTAATATATAGCTTTAGGGTAATTCATAATTAATTATCGTATTATAAATAGTGATTGTGAAGAATGGAAGTAAAAAGAAAATCGTAAGGATTTAAAACGTTCAAGACGAGCATTTTGTTCAATATCTCATTTTAAAGAGCTAAACTTGTGACTTGTCACTTACAATCAAATCAATGAAGTTGTAATTGATGGATGTTTAATCAATACGCCCTACTTTGGTTTAACTTAAATAAAATTTAGTTTGAATAACAATTTATAGATGTGTTTAATTCCTATTAGACTCCAGTTCACTAACCTTTCGAACAATATCTTCTAAATAGCAGATCCCTTTCCCTCGCAACTTTTGCAGAAGTGAAACTCATAGACTTTGAGACGTAGGAAGAGGGAAGGAGTTGAAATCCCGATTGTGTTCTAAAAAGTAGTCCAAGCCGCCTCTATATAAAGAAAACATGTTAGGATGAAGCAGGATAGAATAACGTTGCCTTAAAGTAGATCCTAATTGAGCACATTACTAAGTTAATATTTGTTAAACAGGGAGTAAGATCGTCGCCTTCAAGCCACTCTTAATTTCATCTCAGCAAAAAATAATGCCAAGGACAACTTTTATGCGTATGATCTGTATCCCTGAACTACACAGAATCCCCAAGGAATGTTCTACCGAACTATTTATTTCTACAACCAATCGCACAATTACGTTCTGCAAGGTCAATCTTATTGAAATACTAGTGCAAATAATGAAAAGTTTACAGAGTCGTGTTAGATCATTTAATCACACGTAAGATCTCAGCATTCGGTAGTAAAATGGAACCGGCGATTCAACGAATGCCCTCGACGTAAGAAAAGGTTCGCTGATGGAGACTAATTGATAAGGTTAACATAGATGACTCATCGCTCAATATCTATAGGAGTTCCCGGAATGGCAGGGGACAATAAAAGTTAATGCAATTACTCAAACATGATATGTTTGTAATTTCATGAGGTTCGAATAACGATAGTAATCATTCTCATTAGATTAGGTATTGATTCTCGTCTTTTACAATTCTTTATCAAATACTGAGCAAATACTCAGAGAAAATACCCAAAGATAGGTCGTGAACAGAGAAAACATTAAAAACTTGCGGTGATTTCAACGATAGAATGGGTACTATAGATGCAATGCCACTGATAGACCAACCGCACGAATCTTACGGTTTACATCCTGTTGCCATTAAATTAATAAAATTGATGATCAATCCCACGCTATGGGTTCGTGTCGTTCCACGGACAGATTTTTTACAATGCTTCGAAAGCTCATTTCGCTCTCTACAGGAAACGCAAGGGAAAGGGAAACTGCAGCCTAGAGGCGAACTCATTTCTACGTTGGGAAGCTCATGGTTCCTTTCATTTTACCTGTCCTTTCTTATTGGGTTTAGAATGACTAACAGCATTTCAAAAAATTTCTTACGATGATAATCGTCCGCGATCAATTATCGTACGGGGAATAAAGAGTGAGCTTCAACCAATTCTTCTCTACTCGCTAACTGAGGAAAAATAATTTGACCGCGCTCAATTCCTTGAAACTTCAATCTAAGAAAATTAAGAATTCCTTCCCAGTTAGAAGGAGACCCGGGTTCGAATGACAGTTATCTTCCCCCCCCTTTTTGTGCGTTTTTCTAATTTAAGACTTTCCAAATGTTTTTTGTGACTTGCTCGTCGTTCGCGAATGTTCGACCTCATTGTGAGTGAATGCTATGAACGCAAAGTGGATCTTTCAAAAGTGACTCAGACATTTCTCCAAACCTCGCTCGCTATAAAGTATAACTAAAATAATCGCTATAAATTATAAAATTTTATTGCGACATTCTCCGAACACAAACGGATTGGTAATAATAACTGTCAAGGAAGAATATGTCATCGAATTCAGGTTTATGTTTCTTAGATTGCCGAGAAACGAAACTAAGCATCAATGAAAATTACAAATATCAAAGCACTACGTTTTGAAGTAGGTATTTATATCATGTTAGCATCATCCAATTTAAACCAATTGAGTAGTGCATGGGGGTTTTAGGAGAAAATCGAGCATTGTCCTTTACTTGATTAAAGTCCTTCAATTTTTTACATTCTAAATAGTTTAAGTTATTTTTTCCATATCAAAACTTGAATTAATTTTCTATTTTTAAACCTTCAATGATAATCGACAAAGAAATGCGAAACGCTCAGTAGTTTTTTACGACCGTAAACAGTTTATGCTCTGAAATTAGTGTAGACGCAAATCTGAATGAATTATTGAGTTATTCCTCTTATTAAATAACTAAGCTCGATTGTGATAATTGTATCCTAATTCTTTTTGAGCATTTATTGTCTAATCATGCTAAATGCCACTTAATACTCGTAGTTGTGACATCAATACGGATGAACCCAAGAAACTGGGAGTCAAAGAGTTCAGAGTAAACAAAATAAGAGGAAATCAGCGTACAAAATCAAAGAAAAATTATTTTCAGAAATGAATTTTATCTGGAGTTCTTCCTCTATCTCAATAATAGATCATATTATTTTATGATACATCCACAAAACGTATATTTCAGCAGCAAAAATATAAAACGATGGATCCGTAAAGATAGGATCAAAAGAAATATTCTTTAATCATAAAATCAACTTTTTTAGGGTAACTTATAGTCACGAAACCAAATACGTTTTTTTATAAATTTCTCTGTTTTTCAGTTTTCACAACTTTCACCAATTTTTCATTCGGTAAAATGTAACGATAGAAAACTGACGTTTTTTTTAAAAAAAGGAACCACAATTCCTAGTTGCAGATCTAAAACTCCTTTTCCATTCAAATCTAACAGTCGTGTTGGCAATGCTTAGAATTATTAACAATCGAGACAATTGTTGGGTGATTATCTTCAATAAAAACGGAATTAAAAGTTATAGACCCAGAATATAATAATCTAAAACAAGTAAATCCGAAGCAACTTAACCTTTTTTAAGCAGTTTATACATACAATGTTAATGAGTACTTATTTTTGTACTTAAGTTAATCCTCATGGGGGGAATTTCTTTTGTTTCTGGGAGAGAGAGTACGAGACTGCGCGGCATCGGCGGAAAAAAAATACTCCACGTATTTACAATGTAGAACGCATTCGAGTTCCGTTCACAATAGATTATAATAAAAAGTTTACAGCGATCTCAACATTGTATACATTTCTTTCTCTGAACTTGTATCGCTCTCACTTCTGAAACGATTGTACAAATCTTGCAATTCATTTTGAGCAATTTTAATTCAGTTATTAATTAAAATCGCAGATTGTGCTTTCTTGGTAACTTTACCCTCGGTAATCGAAAGAAACTTAAATTAATCCTAATAGTAAGGCACTCATTTCGCAAACATCACTTGCTAAATTCGATCGATTTAAAAGTTCTGTTTTCTCTCATGCCATTCTTGTAATCGTGAGCTGATGATACAGAAAAAATAAAGATATTAACTTAATGGCGAGGTGTATTATTGAATTTTCCAATATTAATAATTGCAAACACGTTCTCCCTGATTAAAAAGTAAAAATCATGAGTTTCACGTACTGATTCCGAATCATAGCACAAACTTCCCTGATGGCAATTAAAGAAACCATTTAGTTTTTTAAATAACTATTATAATAAAATGAAATATATCATACAAGTTCCTTGCTCCCCTAAACTAAAGGTGAATGCTTACACTAGGAGTAACATTAAGCTAGGCATATGGGTCACGAAATCAGGAGAAACCATATAAGGGATTTCTTTTTACATCATAGCTGTTTACTGTAATCGCCAATGACGTCAATCGGTTGAGCAAGGGTTCGAAGTAGGGAATAGGATATCAAATTGAATTTTCCAATTTGACGGAAAGAGATCAAAACAGAGGAAAGGTACTATGGGAGGAAAACAATACAAATGAGAACATAGGCAAGATAGAAGTCCAAAACAAGAAACCCTCTCGAGTATTACGTGGACTAGCGTAGATGAAAAAGCGGTCATATACCCTAATGTCACATGATTTATAGCACTCTTTTTATAAAATTAGTTCGTTAGTTATTTAGTTATTAGTTAGTTAGTGAAGGGCTTGAAAGTAAACGCCGAAATTATTTCTGAACCTACTAAAAATCATGTAAAATGAATCTTTGAGACGAAAGACGATTCCATCTTTGTGAAAGCGAGAAAGATACTTAAGAGCAGAAAGATTAATTTATTCACATAAATTAGGTGAAGACTGATTTAAAAATCATAGTTTGCCGTTAGGACGTTTAAATGTAGATAATCAACCTCGTTCTTTCATTTTATCGAGGAACATTTTCCCTCTTCAAACGTGTAAAAATTCTAATTATTCTAATTTTATTCACTCACTTTTTCCATAGAATTGGAAAATTGAACATTATGTAAGGAATTTTTAGTTGTTCGAAGGATACAGAGACTTACCATTTAAGTGAAATAGATAATTTAAAGACATACATGTAAATGTGTTGAAAATAATATAGCATTATGGCAACGATAAAGAAGGATGGTATTACAGAATAATTTAACAAAAGAGGAAAGATATTACGAAATGCCATATAGAGATATTTTTTGCTAAATTTTAAGAACAAAAAAGCTGAAATACAAATTAAGTTATCATCCTGCACAGAGATCTGCATAATTCGCAAATATTCATTCCACTTTATTCATCATACCAAAGTGAACCGCAAAGCTTGAGAAATTTTTGGCTTTGAACTGGCATCCCATATGCAAAACAACTCATATTGGATGAGATATTCAGTGTTAAATAAGTGAAACAACATTTAGGAATCACCAAATTGACAGCTTATGAAGCACCGGTTACTTTATCCTTTTGAGGAGTTCTTTGATTTAATACTGCTTATCTAGTAATTGATAGTTATTTTTAAATGATAAGTATCATTGCATGATGAATTGAATACATTTAGCAGCAAGTGTGATGAATAATAAGATTAGAAATTTCAATGCATAATGTAATGGGTAGAAAGGATGCAATATCTATCTAATTTATGGGAAAAACTATTGTTCTTTACATATCCTTGCTAATAACATTTTGAGGGAAGAAAACTTCTCCAGTATTTGAATCTATCCAACATATCCAACAAAGTAAAAATAAGCTCCAACAAAATGCTGAGTTACTACTTAAAAATTTATACAGAGTATAAACTTCTTCCAAAATAAAGATATATAAAGAACAAAGAACCTCTCTGATCCTCAGAAAAAAATCATACGAAGAAGAATGTCCAAATAACTTTTTAAGGGATTTTTTTGTTTTTTTTTAAGAAAACTTTGTTATGATTACAACCAAAAGTAGACCTTTTCAAATATTCTAAATGCCTTCAATTTTCTTACAAGGGGACCTTTAAATAAAAAAAAATAAAAAATTTTCCATGAAAATTATATAGACCATGAAAAATAAAATAAAAAGACAGCATTTAATTTTTTTTAGCATTTTTAAATATTGATTTCCAAAAAAATTAAGCGATTGAAAAAAAAAAGAAAATTATAAATCAGGTTCGAACCATGTATAGTTAAAAAAATAATCTAATGCACTAGCACTAAGCCACCATTTCCTTAAGATAAGTGGTTGTTGAGGGGGTTTATATAGTGAGCAGCTAGGATTGACAATTTTTAAACATTAATTACAAGGGAGCATTGGCGCCTATAATTTTCAGGTTGTAATAAGTAATATCTAAGCTACTCATCCATAACGGTTTTATCCAAAACCCAGTGCAGCAGTCTTAAAGGTCCCCTTGTGAGAGGAAGAGGGATGAATTAAAAATTGAATTTTAAGTAAGGTGCACACCTCCACTTCTATGTTGCTAATGATTGGTAAAATTTGAAAAACTAATCACTCCCCTAATTGTCAGCCATGTTACAGTATAATTAGATACAGAAGCACTTTCCTTCATAATGATTACTTTGGCCAATAACCTGAGGGTAAGGAATACAAGACTACACTATTTGAAATATCACTCCTATGATAAAGTTTTAGTCAACCTTTGTTTTCGAAGTAATATGTTACTCTTGCTTTTAGCTCATACTTGATGCCCTTCTTTTAACTAGTCATTAAACTATTCAGCAAATTTATTTTCATGTGATGATGGCTTTTTTATTGTTAACAGCATTTGTTTCTTCAGGAACATATCAGTATTTATTTTTTAATAAAATATGACTTCAAATGTCTAACCTTGTCCTTCGGTATGCTCAGGTTTGTCTAGTTTATCGAAAACCAAAGCAAGTTTGTTATTGATTATCACACAATGAAAACTGATACTCCTACACAGTCGACCAAGTTAGATAGGTTTTTGCCAAAATAATTCAGCGCTAATGAAAGCCTGAATCAGATTGTAAAGTTCATATAATTCCCCAATTTTCAACTCTTGATTTCACATGTTAAAACATTTAGATGCTGCCTTAAATAAGAGAAACCAAACCAAGGGTCCTGACTCATCACATAAAAAGATAATTTATGGGACTTTCATTAAATGAAGAATATGAATAAAACTAGTGCCTGATGTGATGTCATATATTATCTTTCCAAAAATTTCTGAATAGATCACTCACACATTGAGAATAAATCAAAAGCAGTTCTCAATCTAATCAAGAAACTAGAGATTACTAATACAAAGTAAAGAAGACTTGGGTCTACGCATCTAATCAAACATACTTAGAAATGAATGTTGCCATGCATGGGACTAACAGTTATGACCATTAACTTGTACATAAATGAGCATTTTCATTGGAAACTCTTTGACAGGTAACAGATTTGGTATTCAAGAGAGGAAAAAAAGGTAAATTTCAAGTCTGAACTGGACAATTGAGTGATCCAAGGATCAGTTTCTCTATGTAGACATTTGAAACTTGCAAGTGAAAAAGTTTATAGTTAGATGTGGCAAAAAAGGATGTATCCATGTCTTAGGAGAGATGACCGGCAAATAAGTTACTAAAGGAAGACCCTTGCAGATAGCAAGTTATATTTCCTAGTCAACCTTTTTGGGGAGATCTATGGAAGATGCCAATGTGTTGCCAAAAAATTTCATTATACCACCTGAACATACCAAGAAACCCAAAAATCTTTCTTAAAAATATATTTGAGAAGCAAGAAATACTAAATTTAGGTAACAATTTGCATTATTATGATCAAAAATTTTTTATTTGAGCTTATATTATTTTTCAAGAACAACATTTTTAGCTCATTAAGAGTCTTCTACTATCTTTTAAAGTGAATGTTAAATAATAATTCGTCTCAAAATTGAGTATATTTTAGTTTATAATTTTTATTAAAAAGTATAAATAGATAATTAATTCTCTACCAATTAGAGCCTGCTAGACTATTTGGACTAAATAAAAATTCAAAAATCAATGATATAATTCTGAACAATGAAGTGTTTAGTTATTACTGAAAATTCTACAGGATGTTCATAATTTCTTCCAATCATAAAATTACATTGAATGATGGCTAAAAATTCATTATACATCACCATAAACATTCGATATATTACCTGTATATTCAGGCATACTCCACTTATTTACTAGTAAATTATATGGTATAAAATTTAACAGTAGATACTTGAAATATTTTTCAATTATATCTTTTGAATTTTTTGCTGAATAATTGAGTCAATTTTTGTATATCTTTTCATCTAAATCCAAGAAAATTATTTAGACACGAAGTTCATTTTTCCTACAGAAAAAATAATATTTTATAATAATAAAAAGCGAAATATCGTAAATTAACGGAAATAAGGAGATATCACACGATTTTAGATGTTTTCGCTGTGCATGAAAATAAATATTTAAACATCTATGTAATATGATGAACGTATTGAGTACTTTTAAATCAACGTACGAAGTAATAAAACCATTTTATAGATATTTTAAATGATTCCCGTAAAATAATGAAGTTGCCTTCCATTCAATCCCGGTAATGCATGTACATAATTTTGCTTTTTTAATATCCTTCAAAGTAACGTTACCTAGCTACCTTTTACATAATACAAGTCAAAGAATAGATTTCTTGGACACTGTTTTTTACTGAATAATAAATATATATTTTTCGAAGAATGATAAGGAGATAATTCTGTTGTGGGGAATATTGTTAAAATGAGACAGTTTCTGCTTCAGTACGTAAGTACAGCTGCACATATTAGCTAAAGAAGTTTCAGAGAGTGAAATTATGCTTACAGATCTTGGCAAGTAACTTGCAGGCATCATTTTCATGCTTAAATTACGTAATTAATCTTCCAGAAGAAAGTTGATCTGAGGATAGTGTTTTACTATCATGATCCTGGGAACAATAAAAAGGTAACGTACAATAATCTATAAGATAAATATCCAAAAAATTTCAGAAATAATCCATTACGGAATTATTTAATTTGAATCAAATAGGGCAATGTAACAACTCAAAGAAAACGGGAAATTAAGAGAGTGCTTCTAAAAACTTCAATTTTCAAATTCTTCAATTTTTCATAATTTCTTTACTAATCTTAAACGTGTACTCTATGTTTATTTACAGATATGAATTATATAAATTACCTCATAACTCATTTTAATATTATTCGAAATATAAAATGGTGGTTTTTAAAATATAGAAAAATATATTGACAAAATCAAGGCAAATATTTCATCTAATGTCACAATAGCAAATACAACGTCCGAATGATACCTTCAAACGCTGTCTTAAAAGCGCGTTAATGCACAACTACATTCTGCTCGGTTCAGGGCTGAATCATTCTGCTCTGCTCTTATTTCGTAATTTTCCCGCGTTATCGATAGATGACACTACGTTTGCTAAGCTCAAGTCAGGTGTTCTTGTTAGGGAATGTGGGTTACCTAATTTAATTAATGTTTTCTCCCTGTCTTATTCTAACAGTAACAAGTGTAGTTCACATCATCTAAACTTTTTAAATACTTGAAACAAATCGAATATTTTTTAAAAAATCATATCGTCGGGAGGAAAAAAGATATTTTTCCTTCACAAAGATGTGGTTCGAAGCCGATGAATTAGCCGAGATATTTAAAGGGTATTTTCCCTATTACCTCATCATTGCGCTACCGCTATTTATTATTATATCACCGGTTAATCCTGTCGGAGCTGCACATGAATTTCCGGCCTATAGAATGCAGCATTTTGATCTACACGGAGTACCGCACGGTAACTTAGTTATTTTCGAATATTTTATCCATTTCGGGAATAAATTTGTTAAGAATAAAAATTTTCATTTTTACTTAAACTCAATAATATTTATGTTGTACAGGTTGCAGAAGTGCCCCTGTCAGTTTAGAAGCTCGTCCTTTGCAAAGCTGGGGGTCATCTTCATCCACATCTCAACGTCATTGTTTAGTTGCACCCTTATCATCTGTAACTCCACAATTGCTCAGAGAAGCTTTAGGCGGAAGTGGGAATGGAGGAGCCTCCAGAGCCGGTGCATTACTTTTTATTCTTCCCTCCAAAGGTAGCCTCTCATCTGATGAAAGACAAGTAAGAACTTTGATAGTTTTATATGGATTATTATCTTTCTTTTGAATCATTTAGGAAAGTTTGTATTTAAATTTTGTGGTCCTGCCAATGAAAGATACATTTTTAGTTAACCATTGACTCAGTTTGGATTTTGGAAACTGTGTCAGTGACCGTTAACCCTGATTTTAGTTCTTTGGCTTATCATCATCTAAGTTTCTTATAATTATGTTTGTGAATTACTCGTCCCGATTCTACACATCAAGGAAAAGTTAATTTTCATGAGTCCTGTTATTGTTATCTGTTTTAGAAAATCTTGGAGACAGAAGAGACCCTTTTATGGGGCCAGGGAGCTATTCCAATTCCAATTTATTTTGCTCACCATAGTCCTCAACTGGTTACTATTCTTGAAGATATCTCATCTAGTTTTCTTGTTGATAGCCGGCCAAGAACAGCTTTGCAAGGTTTGTGAAATTATCAAACTTATCTTGGGCTTATATTTATAAGCCACCCCCCCAATATTTTGACTTAAGCTATGAGAGTTTCAAAAAAAGTTACAGAGAAGGAAAAGTTAAAACAAATAAAATTCAAGACTCATAATAATTGCTCACATATTTTTTGTATGTACTACCCTCTTACTTTTTTGGCTTGGAAAAAGTTGAGAAAAAGGGTGGATATTATACATATTATATATTATATTATACATATATTATATTATACATGAAGAAATGTGGCAAGTTCTATATGTTAAGTAAATTTATACTTTGTTGAAAGATTTAGGATAATCTCATCAAGTGATTCTGGAAGATATATATTTACTCAAATTTTTATTTTTGTTGAGTTGAGTTTTATTGATTATTAAGAACTTTGTGAAAAGATTTTCTTTAGTTTATTAGGGAAGTCAATGCAAATAAATGATGTACTTATAATAGTGTTGAAACTCTTTGACATACTAAATGAAGTTTTGTATATATTACGATTTATATTATAAAAACACCTTGGAACATGCTATGTTTGTGTAACATCTAATGTTTGTATTTCAGCTCTAATGAATGCAGTCTCAGCCAATGGATATCAAGTTTCTGTGAATTCTGGCCAAGCATCTCCAATGACAAATGTGTTTGTGGCAAATATACAGGTACAATATACTTAGCAGGCCATATTTTATAACAATTTAAAAGTTTCTATGCTGTTTTATATATGTAAGTGAAAGCCAAGTTCCTAAAACAAAAATTTTAGAATTTTATAATTTAAGCATTGATAATATTTAAAAGATGTTTAAAATTCTGTAGGGTATCAGAAATTTATATCTTGTGAATGCATTTTTAAGATCCCACCACATGGTAAATACAGTGTATATTTAAAACTATTTAAATAATTTATATCCGATAACCATAATAATAATTCCTAATTTACTTTTGAGGTATTATGCTTATCTAGATGATGCTGAATAAATAATTTATTAATTTAATATTAATTTTTATGAGCATATCTAGTATGAATAAAAAATATACACGGTATTATTAGTTGGAAGTGGAACAATATTTTCATTTATTAAATTATTTTAGTCCCAATTTCATGTAGCAGGAAACTATTAACTTTATGGAATTTTTCTCTTTTTTATCAAAATGATTGACTCATTTGTTAGGTTGAAATTGGCATTCATGTATTATCTACCCTCTTTTAAACTTTAATTGTGAATTCTAGTTATTTTTATTTATTACATACTGCATGAATCTCATATTAGATTTGAAGATATCCATTATAACATTTTCTTGTTATTTTTTTTATTTATTAAAAAATCAGCTTGATCTCCCCTTGAAGCCTTTAAACAGTATCAATCATTAGAAATGTTTTGATAATAAAGATTATTTTGTCTTTGTAAAATTGTTTTTCATTGATTGTTGTTTGGAATTCATAGTTTTAAAACTAAAACATAGTTAAAGAGCAAAAATTCTGCCAACACCTATATTCCTTTTGTATCTATATCATACTAATAATTTGCCCTGTTCTTTTTTTCTTGCTAGGGGAAGCTGCCCGGACATGGCCTTGAAGATAAATTACCAACCATAGCCATAGTAGCACATTATGATAGCTTTGGAGTTGCCCCAGTAAGTAAAAGCTAGGTTAAGTACTTTTATTCAAATTTGCTGTACCAATTTTTGTTTTATTCAATTAAGACGGCGATCAATTAGGTCACATTAGGGTGCTTATTGGAATTGAATGAAAAGAGATTTAATCTGAAAATTATTATGGTTATTAATTTTTATTCTTAGTATGTTGAAGACTTTTACTATTCTATGTATCTGCAATAGAAAATACTGATTGAGCTATAAACTGGAAATTTAAAAAACTATTACTAACTAAATTACTTTTTTCTATATATATGATTTAACTTAGATAACATTATATATATTAATAAAGTTTTCAAATTTATGATTTTTAGGAGCTTTCTGTTGGTTCAGATTCAAATGCATCAGGGGTTGCACTCTTGCTGGAATTGGCTCGCCTATTTTCTCATCTTTATTCCCAGCCACGCTCACATCCACATACCAACTTGCTCTTCCTTCTCTCTAGTGCTGGAAAATTCAACTTCCAGGGCAGCAAACGTTGGCTTGAGGATCACTTAGATGCTTCTGATTCTACCCTACTTCAGGTAAGAAATTATATTAAATTACTAAATCCAATAGAGCTAAAAAGAGTTTCTGACTATATTTTTGAAATAATTTTATTTTTGATTTAATTATGGAATATTGTATGTTGATTTTAAATATTTCAAGCTCTTAAATATTGATTTTCTTACTTATCAGTTTATTTCGGTCCTACCTTATGTCATGTATAAATAGAATACATATTATCAGAATTATTTATCTTATTATTTCTTTCTGTAATTTAATGTAATTTAATCTATTATGATATTAAATTTTATTTCTGATTAAATAATAAATTTCAAGCAATCTGTTTAATAATTTTTCAGGATTCACTCTTTGTACTCTGCTTGGACTCCTTGAGTTCATCCATGAATAACAATCACACCCTTTATATGCACGTTTCAAAACCACCAAAAGAAGGCACTCCTGCAGCCCAATTTTTGCAGGTAAGTGTAAATTTGTTTTTATATGTAAGTTCTGAAACTTCTATCTCCAATGAAAAAGTAGTCTGTGTCTTTTCTGCTGTTCTAGCGTATCTGATCACCTTTTTACTTTTCTTTAGATACTTAAAGGGGTTGCAAAAAATATGTATGGTGGTTCCATGTCTGTGGAGCTCATCCACAAAAAAATTAATTTGGCTGAAGAATCACTTGCTTGGGAGCATGAACGTCATTCTATAAGGAGACTTCCTGCTTTTACTCTTTCAAATCTTCAGGTAATTTTTTAAAATTGTATTTTTATTTACTGCCACACTGTCAAGTTTGGATTTAAGATCTAAGTTATTAACTAATAAGCAATACAATATATTGCACTTGCCTATTTTTAGGAAAATGGGTTCATTCTACTTTTCATTCAATTTTTGTGGCAAACCCATAATTATTTTTTTACAAGTATGTTATATACAAGTTATAATTATTTTTTACAATTGTTTTCTTTATATGCCTAGATTAAAATTATATAAAATATGTAAGATCTAAGTATTAATAGTTAAGGTAGTGGCTTGTGTGTTCAGTTCTTTAATGTTTCTTATATTTTGTTATGGTCTCTTTGATTTACCTGTTAATAAAAAAGAATTGCAATTTCATTTTAACCAAAATGCAATTTTTGATATCAATATTACAAAAAGAAGAATGTTTTTGAGGAAATATATTTAATATTTTGATAATAATTTATTTGAAATGTGAAAAAATACAAAAAAATTTTATGAGTAAAAAATAATAAATGATTAGATGATTATATTAAGACTTGTTTTTGTAGAATTAGTTTATCATCTTTGATTTTTTTAATTTTCAGTCTCACAAAGATCCTAGAAGATCCACAATTTTAGATTCTAAAGATTGGAATGGAAATAACAAAAATGGAGAAATTTTGGTTAAGAATGCTCAAGTTATTGCTGAAGCGTTAGCATTGGTTATGTATAACCTTTCAATTGAACATCAGATTTTCTCCAACTCTTTGGTTGGTATAATGATTTCATGTCTTTCTCTTTAATTTTATATCTTATTAGTTGGTGATTTTCTTGAAATAAAATAATGTTTTTTTCATAGTTACAAAATATAGTAGTATTTGGTTAAATTACTTGCTATAGGAAAGAATTATCTCTTTATGGTTCTTTGTTGTTACTAAAGTCAACTAATTATTAAGAGTTTTAGCTGGATGGTAGCTTTAATATCATGCTCCTCTATTTATTGCAGTTTTAATCTTTTTGATGGTATGATTAAGTTTTCTGAGAGTTTTCCATCTTAAAAATGATGTACATAATTCTGATTTCCAAAAAAAATTATGGATGTTATTTTACTTATGATAAAGTATCATTAATTAATAAATTAATATTTTATCTTTTCATCATCGTATTGCTTTGTAATTTTTTAGGGTGTTGATCCCTCTTCTCTTGATGCATGGGTGGATTATTTGTCATCCCAACCACGTTCTGCTCAGTTATTAGCCAGTAAGCAAAATCCCTTGGTGCTTACCTTGCAGGATGCTATGTCTAGGTCTGTATTTTATGAGAAATTATTTTCTATGGTATTCTTACAAGGTTATGCCCAGAGGTTTAGAAAAATATTTTTATGGTTGGAGAAATTAATTACAATTAATGGAATATTATTTGTATAAATTTTCCTTACTAATTCAGCATATATAATTAATTTAATTTTAGTAAATCACCACTCCCTCTTGCTCTTTTCTGCGATTGTCTCACTAATGAATAAAATAGTTAGCTATATGTGTACAAAAATAAAAGGGCCCAAAAATACAAGTGATGTACCATACTTTTTAATGCTTTTATTTTCCATTTCATTCTTATATCATGCAAACATTTGCTGCATCTCTTAGAAAGACTAAAAATCTGTGATGATCAAATTATTCCTTCAAAATCATTTCTTTATATTCTATGAAATGTTGATGCCATTCATCAATTGTCTTACAAGTACATTTTGGAAAAGATTTCTTTCCCAAATGCAGACTGGACAGAAGCTATTCCATACCTTGACTCACCTGTTAGAAATATATCTCTCATGGCAAATGTTTAGAATAAAAAATATTTACTCTTAGACGGCATAACAAGGTATCATTGTGGCAGAAAAATTTTCACTAAAGTAAAATATTGATGGTAGTTTTTGTCAAAATTGAAATAAAATTAAGATTGATGAAGATTTGCAAAGAAACCTGAAAGGTAGTGGAAGTTTTCCAAAAGTAAAATATTATAGTGAAAACTAATTTATATGAGTGATTTTATATACTCTGTCAATGTAATGATTTAAGGATATTCTGTTGAAATCTTCCAAGAAAATCTGAAATATCCATATTAATATTAAAATTTTTCATCTTTTTCATTGCTGCTTCAAAGTATAGTTTAGCTTTATGTTCAAAGATAGTATTGTTTATATTCTATAAATTATTTCCAGGTACACAAAAGAAGTCAAAGTTAGCTACTTATCTCCTGACAAAAGAGATCCTGAATTTGTATTTTATGATACCACCAAAGTGATTGTAAATGTTTACAGGTATGTATAATTGTACACTATTTCAAGCTGAAATCCAATTAATTTTAATGAAGTTTATTCTGTACATTTTTACAACATTTTTGAGAAAAGAAAAGTTTGAGTTTGTCTCAACTTTAATTTTTGAAAACTGTTAAAATGTTGTAAATCACTAAAACCCACCTTTGTGTAAACTTTCAAGTTTACCTGTAGAATATGCAGCCTATTCAAAATGTAATTGTACTGAATATTTTTGCATAATAATTAAGTTCATGAATCATCCTAACATTTGTATCTCTGTTATCTAAAATAAGTATTCTTCATGAGTATCTTTATTGCATCAGTAAATGTAATAATTTATGCAACCTAAAAACTTACATATATATAACTTACATGTTGGATTTTTTACAAACTGCAATTTGGATCCTTTTAGTGTCATAGGGTTATGACCTGCAACAAAAAACTTCAGAAGTTAACCAAAAATATGCATTATGTGAAATAGGTCAGCTGATCTTGTGAATAAAAAAATATACTTGTTAATTTTCTGCATGCCCTTTTGTTTTATGACTTAGTCATTCACTTGTTTCTGTGCAGACGTTTTTCCTGTAGGTGTTAACATTGAGGAAGATGTTCAGTAAGATGTTCTAATCACCCTTATAAAAATATAGACTCTTGCACCTTAAGAAGTTACGCAGGATGTTGTAGTATAGTAATGCATTTATGCAATCTTTGAATGAACAGCAAGTTATAAAAAAACTCCAAACCTTTAAAAAAAATGTTGCTGTAGTATTCTTCACAATGCTCAATATTTGTAATTGCAAAAAAATTAGGGTGTGTTTCGTCTTTAATTCCAATGATGAACATGTGATAGTATTTACTTGTTCATGTGCCATTTACCACTCATGTATGAATCATTTTCTGTTTCCATTGTTGACTATATGGGATTTTCTTTTAAATTTTAGCGTCAAGCCTGCAGTTTTTGATTTGTTTCTCACCATCGCCATCCTTGGCTATTTAGCTGCAATATATGCATTCATCCAGGTAGGTTCTTATGTTCTTAAAATTTGGAGCTCAAGCTTAGATATTTGTAGTCAATCACTGTAAATTATATTTAGATTTCATCTTATATTCAACCGAATAGTAAAAGTTCCAATTTGGTTCTTAAAATGAAATTATTTCAAATAATTAATTATATATTGAATTTATATTGATTCTATACTTTTTATTTATTAGCATTTGTATAATTTTTGTAATTTTCTTTTTGTTTTCAGAAATTCCCACTCATCTATGAGGGAATATCCAAGCTATCTTTTGGATCCAAAGTTAAAGCACATTGATGTTGTTTGTTACGTTTTGCTGGAAGAAAAGAGCATTTCAATGAGGAAATTCATTCTTCATTCTTGTTATACTTGACTTGTCAAGGGTGTCACCGACTAATTGTCAATACAGCAATGAGTTGAACTAGTTTTTTTCTTTCTTGTGATTTCTTACAAGACTTGTTTTTTAGAATTCCCGTAGAATGTTGTTTATTGGCTCTGTTGTTTGATTTTTATTGATTGCATCAATCCTATTAACAAGTAATCTCTCTCATTATCATCTTGTAATTCTATTGAAGGTGAATCTGCATGTATGAAAGACTGAGCCATCCTGTGGATATGTGAAAATCACGCTTTACTTTCTATAAAATTTATTAAAAATAGGTAGAGAAAAGCTGTTTTATGTGCAAAAATAATATTCACATCAGATATTGTTGCTGGGGGAACATTTTAAAGCAATAGAAACTATCATAGAGATTATTTTATAAAATTCTATTTTAAAGACTTCTAGTCTACTATGAATTGATATCAAGTTAAAAGTCAGTGATTGTTTAAAAAAGAATCCTATATTCTAGGCTCTAGCTTATTTACAAGTATTCTTTGTCTTGTTAATAATACTCTTGAATGGAGAGAGATTTTTTCATTGAGAGTTGGGAATGAAAGTTTTTAATATTTGATTGTAATTATACTTGTATTAATGTACATTGGATTCTACAAAAACTTCCTAAAAATCATAGTGCTTTGTTTCCATTGTATCTCTTTCATCAAAACTAAACTAAAACTTCAATAAATTATTGAGCCTATGATTGATCTCTGGGCAACCCAAATAGCCTGGTGGACAATGTGTTTGATTTCAACAAAAGCAATACCACATCCAATCCAAAGTACGGGTTCACATTCAATAATTACTTTGTTCTATTGAAATCCAATTAATTGAATTGAAAACTAGCAAGAGGACTTGCACATTGTAATTCATTGAAGACAACCCAAATTGTCTAAATAATCTTTAATAGGATAATAGCTTGTAGTCAAATTAAAATATTACGTTCTTTTAACTGGATGTACCTTATCTACTCATTACAATACAAGAATGTTAAAATAACATTCAGGTTCTTTAAACCACTCCGTAATCGCTAGATCAAGCTTCCTAAAACTTACAAAAATTGGAATTTTCCATTTAAAAGGGTGTTTTCAACAATATTTTAACAATTATAACTTTGATTATAAAAAAATTGGAAAGACATATGTAAAGCTCTTCAACTATCCACTCAAACCTATAAAGATGCTTTCGCTCAAAAATATAGAGAATTATGAAAATAATACTACAATTGAAACATTTATATTTTATTGGTATTCAGTCATATTTTGTTCTGGAAAGACTTGAACCTTCCATTATTAGAAAGATTTTTCACATTTTGGCTGTATAGTAGCACCTATGTTAGTAAAAATAATTGTTAAACCACTGTGTGGTAACACCTGATTCAAATTTAAACCTAGACACTCAAATTGGATAAAAATTTTGGTGATAAATAGAATTGATTCAAGTTCATTTCATTTTTGATGCAAAATAAAAATATTTACCTTATCTGCACAATCAAATCAATTTTTTGAAAAAGTTATGGCTTCAACTTAAAATACATAATACATAGAGAAATTATCCTTTGCAATTGGATATTTAATAACTCAGGTTATTTAAAAAGATATATTGATATTCATCCATAAACAACCAATTCCAAAATTACAAAGCAATTCAGAAAACGGTGATAACCGTTTCTTTACATTATATAATATACAAAAAGGATACACATGCTTATAATAATAAAATACTTCAAATGTAGGCAGGAATCAATCTTTCACTATAGTTTATCTATAATCAGCCATTTTTCTGTAACTTTTTCAACTTGACGTCCTAATATTGGATTGCGGATGCGTAGTTTCACTTCAAGCTTGCCCCCAACTGGCTTTCGTCCATCCATGAGCTGATGAAGGAAACAACCATCTCTTTATAATATTAATCTACTTTGTCAGTTAAGTCTAAAATTATCATTGAATAATTAGGATAAAATATCTCAATTTCTCTCCTTCCAAGTGAATCTGTTCAAATTTTTGGATGAATTGGGAGAAGCAAGTGTGACATTAAATGTATCAACTAGGTTGTTTTGCATTTTTATGTTAAATGTTGAAAAGGACAAGAAGATTATAAGAAATTCATACATAAAGAGAGGGCATAAAAATGGAGAGAATGGAATGGTAGTTTTTGGCAACTATGTATTTGTTTATTAATAATTCTGTTGCAGTTAGATCGTTGACCAGGTGGTAACAGTTGAGGGGTGAATTAAGTCACCAACTCTGGCATTTGCCCTATTCTATTTCATCAGTAGGAAACCCTCCCACAGACAGAATTCAAAATAACAAAATCATATATGAGAGATATTAAAAATCATAATGAAATCAGTGATTCAGAGTAAAAAATATTTCAAAAAGTTTCATAAAGATATATCACTAAAATGTGGATATGGATCAAAGACTAATCCAACCAAGCTAAAGACCAACTTTTATCTAAAATAGAAAAGTTAATGATGATTAACTTACAGGAAAAGAATCATGCAAAGTGCAGTGAGTTTCTAGTGTTTGCAATTTGACAGCAACTGATCCAACTAAGGAATCGCCTCGAAAAAATCCCCTGAAAAACAAAGAGATGAATAATCAAGATGTATGCATATTAAATGAAAATGTATTAAGACTATTAAAATGTAAATTTTAAAAAGGAATTTTTCTTTTGATAATTTTTCATGTTAAGTTATTAGCCCATAAAAGCTAGAACCTAAGAGGTTCTTTTACAAATATCTTCCTCAAGAGTAGGCACAGAGAGTACCAAGAATAAGCACAAATTTTAAACTAAATAAAAACCGAAGTTAATAATTACCTCAAAGTGTTTTCTTTTCAGAATCTTATAAAATATAACATATGAAAATTATTATAAAACACTTAAAACTATGACAAAGAAATAAATTTTCAACTTTCTGATTGGGATAAATATCCTATCACCGATTAATTTTAAATTTAAAATTCACACTAATAAACATCCACTTATTATGTAAGAGAAACCATACCAAATAATATACATGTATTTATTCTAAAATAGATAAGCCTATTTTGAACAATGAACTGTAACTATAAAACTTCTAACAAAATTACATGGTTGTCATTAAAACCAAACCAAGTATTACATATAAATAGAGCAAAAAAAATTAAAAATATTATAATCAACACCAATGGATTTGAAAGTTATATGTATATTTTTTCTCTCCCTCACACACACACATTTATATACACAGACACACTATATATAAGAGAGACATTATTCAAAACAAAAGACTTAAAGCTATAACTTTTCAAAATCATAAAGAATACTGATTTATAATTTGAATAAATTATTTTGTATAAATAATACAGTAGTGTAAATAACTTAGTATAAAAATATAAACGATTTACTTCATAAATTAGGATCAACCTATACATAACCTATACAAAATTAGAAAAATTATAATTAAGAATGAAATAACTACATTATAACTATCAACCATTTTCAATCTAACATGGCCTGAAGACCTGCCCAAGCAGTCTCATTTTCTCCATTCTCTTCTACCTCTTAACATCTCAATTACAATTTAACATTGAATTGAATTTATTCCTTTCACAATCAAAGTTAATGGTGCAATCTTGTAATAATTGTGCAGCAGTTTCATGTACTAAGCTTATTTTCCTTGATTTCAGGGAGCTTCCAAGGTGAACAAAATACTGGAGCAAAACCTTAGATTTAAGGCATAAATTATAAGGCTAATAGGACCTATGGTACTCATTTGTTACGTAGATAAAAATCTTATAACATACAGATGTGGTAAATTATTTTAATCCCTTCTTGAATCCAGCTTGCATTCTTGGAGGAGTATTGTCTTCAGAGATTCAGCCTAAACTTTCATGAGAATAGACAAAAGCAAGGACGCTGATGTGTTGTTAATTCCAGATTTCTTTATTTTCTTTCTTGAGCAGGAGAGTGATCCTTGCATGATTTTCACCCTTCCTTGCATTAGGCAATTAGTGAATTATTGAGCTTTAGTTGTAATAACCTGGAAATCTACCCTGACTTATATGAACAATAAAATAAAACTTGTCGTTGTTATTCAGTTAATTAAGAGTTACTTTTATTTAAAATTTGTAATTTATTTTTTATGGAAAATACATTACTCTAATTTATGACTGAATTTGACTGAAATAGACCATTCATTTATTTTATTGTCATAAACAAGGACCTTATTGGCATAATAATGTTGACTAGCTAAACAAAAATAATTTCTTCCAACTCAAATGCATATACCATATTGACAGCAATAGATAATTTCTATGAATACACATAGTATTCCATAAAATTTCATATAACCTTTGAAACGAAACATGAATTGTTCTGGTTTGTTTCCTTTAATGATAAACCTTGCCTTAGTCTAGATCTAGATAGTTTTCTTTTAACTCAGTGATTTAATCTATAGATGATTATTGATAAATACATTTAATCTTAAATAATAATACTATAAAATATAATATTTAAAGAGCATTATTATTAATCATCAAATAAACTAAATCTATCATTGCAACATGGATTTCATACAAGATAGCAAAACTATAACATGAGATTAACCAAAAGCAAAATCATCAAACAAGTTAAAGATATTTCTTATGGATTTTACTTTTGAAGGAAATAAAAGTATTAGTAACTTTAAGATTCATGAAAAATGTAATCAAAAGGTAAGGAAATGATTTTAAAAAATACAAGCAGAAGTATTTCATACCATTTCATATGAAACAGATATAAAGCTTGAAACAACTTAACAAAGATATTTGAGAAATGGAATCAGTAAAAAAGTTGTCACAAAGCCTTTCCATACCACATTTTCTAATACAAATTCATCAGACATAATAAACTTCTTTTGATTTCATTTATTACCTGATATAATCAAGACAACCACTTATTCCACAACAGTTGCAACAAAAGTGACAAGGACAGGACCTGGAAAGAGTTATTTACTGGAAGATTAAGGCAACTTTTTACAAATAATGATGTATTATTCCAATTTTTAGAAAGTTCAAACTGGTATGCTTAAATGCAGAAAAAATGTATGTTCATAATTCTATAGGGGCACAAAATATATTAGATAAAACAGTGACTCATATATTAACTGTTTGGCTATATAACAAGAATAGGTTTATTTCTTTTAATACTGACAATCTAATGAGTCATTCTCCATTTACCACAACTAGCTCAGAAAATTAATACCTTTAGGTGAGCCAATAAATATTTCCTCTTACATTATTATATTTGTCTTCATGAAGTAAAAATACTTACAGAAACAAATATTAAATGAAGGAACATAAATATCCATAAGAAAAAATATAGAAAATAATAAACAACAGATATTGAAAATAAAATCCAAGATAGTACGATGATTATTAATAACATAAGAACCATTAGTAACTGATGAACAGACAGAGGGAGATAGATTTAGCAGATTTTAAGGACAGTTATGTGTAAAAATAAAATATATTCCAGGAGATTAATAAAAAAGTTATAATAAGAATTGCTGATAACCTGATAAGACCCTCAACACTAGAACAGCAGAGGGTGTCTTCAGGACACCTCCCCCATTTAAAAAACATGCCATTTTTGTAATATTTATCATAGAAAATAATCGTTCAGCAACTTTTATTTATTTAACATTCTGCACTCCATTTCACCAAGTTTTATATTTATTGGAAAATTTTCATAGGAGATAAAAACTTCATTATTTTAGATTAGAAGCTCATAAGTAAGTACTTCGAGATAATATTACATTTTGCTAGAATTATTTCCCTCCTCTCTAAAAAAAATGGAATTATATTGTTGGATATAAAAATTCTAATGATGATTTGAGTCGGAAACCTTTTGCCTTCTATTTTCTAATATTTCCATACGTAAGATAGGTTTCCCATTTCCACTGTTGCAATTCACAAATTAATCCTCTTTCTTTCTTATGGATTAGACTTAATGAATATTGCCAAGCTTGCTACAAACCCAGGAAAAAAAGAATGGTGAATGATCAGATTTTTCCCAGAAAGTGTACATGTCCATTCACACAATTTATTCTTGATGAACCCAATAAATATGGGCTGCAGTTTCAGTTAGTAATGGATTTTAATTCTATATATTCATTGAATGGATTTCCATACATTGTGAAGATGGAGGATAGGCCATGTTCCTGAACCATGTGATCATGACATTGATGGGATCCTTTCTTAGAAAAGGAATTAACCTAATGACCAATAATTATTTTACATAAGGAAATCTATTTAAGAGGCTGAAAAAGTAGGTATTTCTTGATTTAGAACATCGAACTAAATGCAATGAGAGTCCTTTGAGTTAAAAACCTGTACAGATCCACTGCAAACTCTGATGTTGTTGCAACATGAATAAATATCCATATTTATAAAAGAAAAACTTGTAAAAATGTTCTTCACGTCAGTTAGATGCATTATGATGTCACAGTGAAAAGTACTAGTATGAGAAAATCAGGCACGGCGACATACATACTATAAATCCAACAAAATACTGCGTAGTGGGCCAAACGGCGCATAGGCTCACAGTAAGAGCGGTTGCAACGCTCGGCAATTCATTCTATTAACATAAAACCCTACAATAAAAATGTTTCTATGCTTAGCTATGAGTTCATAAGCATTTTAGGAAAGACTATGAACTTCAATACGACTGCATCATACACTTTAAATGTAGTACAAGAGTGAGTGTCCTGAAGACACCTTCCGCTATTCAAGGGGGGTGTTCAAGTCCCACTTTTCTAGTACTAAGCATATTAAGCGCTGTTCAAAATATTTTTAAGGTCACATTTTTGTTTGGAAGATTTTAATGACGTTTCTTTTTCCCTTCGAAAAATCTTGAGAAAACTGAGGAATTAATTTTGGCATAAAATAGATTCCAAATATTGTTATCAGTGACAATAAAGGATTGATAATAATTTATGATGTATCGGTGAATCAAGAGTTTCTTGCAGCCTGTAGTGTTAACATAATGGGCTCTATTATGTAGTTTGGGAGGAGTAAACAATATTTAATATTTTAAGTAGTTGATCGTTTTTGTTGTTTTCTCAGAAATTCTAATTTAAACCACAACAATGTTGCATATAATTATGAAACCATATCTAACTTTTGTTAATCTAAAAATATACATTTTAAAAATGAAAAAAGTATATATTAATGATAATTAATATTCATAATTACAATCATATTGGAAATCATTTTTGAATACACATTCAGTAATTTCTAATCTCAGAAAACAAAACTTATGCAAGAATACAAAATCCTAATGTTCAAGAGTAATTAACTTCCAACAAAGTGTGAGCAATTTGTTCGGCTAGACCTGTGCATAAATTAATCTTATCACAAAAATAGACATTTTATTTATCAAATTTTGGCAAACAAAAATATTTCCTTTCATTATTAAAGAGAAAATTATAGATATGCATACACTTAGTAGACTAACTCAATATGATTTTGTCTGCAATCACAGTTTAGTTAAAATAATACCAAAAGAATATTTTCTAGAAGTTTTAAATAGTTATATCATACAAAGCATCATCACATCACAGAATATATTAAAGGTTGAACAATAGTAAATCTGTATAAACACAAAATGTAATACCTAAATCATCACCAAAACTTTTATATTACAGGCTATTCTCAGACACATCTATACAAATAGTAAAATTAAAATTTTGAAATTATGGACTAAGATGTATAATTGTATAACTCTTGATACTTTTCAATTTGAATATGTGATATTGATTAGTAAAAACAAGATATCAAAATAAGAATGATAACAAATTTTCAATCACAATCTATCACCAAACTCTTATTGAAAAAGTTAATGAAAGTTAAACAGAAGCATAGTACGGCATAAACATGGCACCATGAATGTTACTCAACATATTCTCACCATGGAGCCACATTCAATTAAGATGCAATACCTATTCTGAAATGAGGGACCTGGTTTCCAGTTCAAGTCAAGTTGCTATTAATTACTTCTGTTTAACTTAGTATACAAGTTACAAGAAATTACCATGCAGAATCAATGCACCCTTTCTTAAATCTTGTGAGGTTGGTAAAGTAAGAAGTTTGAAACATTACGACAACATTTGAATGCTATAATTTCATTGGGGATACATTAAAGATCTAGAACAGAAATTAGTCTAACAAAACTAAGACTCCTAAATCTAATTAACCCAATCCATGCATTAATTTAATAGAAATCTAGTTCTGCTTGATGTTGATCTTGAGAATTTATCTGTCAGTATTTTCTTAGTTACACAAGGTTTAAAAAAAATCCTTAAACTATACCATAAAAATAAAATAGTATAATATTATTATAATATAACATAATTACTCTGCATATACATCTCCATTCAATTCATAGATAAATAGATCTTCCATAAAACATTTCAATGATAGAATGCATGCTAAATTATGTATTTCACAAAGAAAGGAGATCTTATTTATAAAATATTTTGAGGTATTTACATACTGTAATATTATTGAAATATTATTTATACAAAATCTTACACATAAAATATCATATTTTCATCTCCAATATTATAACAAAGATTGTAAATAGGTTGCACAATAACCCTGAACTAAACATTCCTATGCAATTTAGGGAGATCATTGATATTTCAAAGGAAAGATGTTGACTGAACATTTTACTAAGGTTAATAATGAAAAACAAAAGAATAAAAAAACTGAAAAGAAGATAGACTAATAAAAGTGAAAATAATTCATTAAGATCTGGTCAGCTAATAAATAAAAATATAAATAATAGTTATCACTGTCAAGGATCACTTATGTAAATGTTGTTAAACTACTGAAATGAATTATTCCTTAAATTTGAAACTTACCCTTTGGACCAAACCTCCAGTTTAACAGCTTGCCGTTTAAATACTCGCTGGCAAGCTCTGGATGATCTTTGCATTGATAACAAGACAGTATGTTCATAAGAAGGATTATTGTCTTTTGCTGAGACTGTTCTATCTTTCTGAGGACTATCCTGAATCAAATAAAATAGTAAATATATATTGAAAAAGTGAAATACAACAGTTATCTCTGTAAAAATATGTACCAATACTTACAGTTGGAAAAGGGAATTCATATCTCACATACGTTTCTGCACCATTGTTTAGGTTGTAATTGATCCCTCTAACGACTGTTAACTCTATATCATTGTCAGAGAGATCTGTGTTGCATCTGAAAAGAATGAAATATCCTTCACCTAATTTAATCTCATAAAATCTCGACTGAAAAACTAATATTCTTCCTATTTCATACTAAATTTTGAGTCTAAATGTAAATTATGAGAGATAGATGGAACTGATACCAGGTATTATATTCCACATAAAGCAGTAAAGATAATGCTTAAAATTTTTATTGGAAAATCAAATCAAAATAGGAAAGGGACCTGCAAAGGTAGAAGTATATGATTAACAGATCATTTAACAGAAGTTAAAGATAATATTTCATTGTAAATATATATTTATCCCCTCTAAAAGACATCAAGGAGTTAAAGAAACTAACTTTCTGACATAGAAATAAATTGGAAGAAACACATTAATTAAAACAAGATTATTGAATATGTTCAAAAAGTAACTCATTCAATGTACTTACTTGACAATTGAAAATGATCTTGTCTCATAATGAAATCTAGGTGGAGCAGCTTCATATGGAATTCCAGATACTTCAGATTTTGAAACTTCCAGTTTATGAGATAATGCTGCAGCACGAACAGCATCTAAGTCTTTTTTTGAATCAAGTGCGAGTTGGTCAAAACGATTTCCACTACCCACATCTCCTATTGCACGAAAATGATCACGTGTACTAATACACATCTGAAAAGTATAAGGATAAAAGTTTTGATAGTCAACACATTAATACAATAGTGATATTTTCTTTATTCAACTAAATAAACTTAATTTAAAAAAGATAGAGCAAATAACATCTATGAGTTCTTGAGATAAAATTCTTTATAGATATGAGATGAAAAATAGAAAAACAAAATGCAACCTGGCTATGTAACAATAATTTATGATCAAATGAATTGCATAAAAATTATTTGAAATATTCCATTCCCATATGTGCATATTTCATGAATAAGGCATCTTCATCCATTTTAAGGATTGATTTAAATTTATATTTAAACGTTTTTCCAGATGATACATGAATATTTATGAAGAAATTAATGTAGTAAGGAAATATAAGATAAAGGAGAGGTTAATTTTTGCACTACTGTATAATAAGAGTTAAGTTGAAGGGAAAATAGCATAATCCTGTCCAGTTATTTTTTACTTATGTGTAATCCAGTAAGGAATTCTTCATTTAGTAGTTACTTTCAAAAGTATGCTTACTGTTATCTGCTTGAGTAGATTTTCTTCCAATTTCTCATATACCTCAGAAACACTTCCTGGAATACAGTCTTCAGAGGTCACAAAATCAAAATCAGTCTCCAAAAGAGCTGTTTTTTCTTCAGGAGGCAAAGGAAGCTAAATTGGAAAGAAAAATTGAGAAAATAAAAATTTTCAAATTGCTTAGCAACCCTGTTGCAGACAAGTATACTTGTCGTACCTGAAACTCTTGTCTTCATTCTTGTTCAAGCAGAGTATACTCTTAGGCTCGAAGTAATTAAATTTTAACTAGATGCTGTTTGTGGACGGAATACTCAGGATATCCAGCAGATATTTTTGAAATTATTTTATTATAAATCGAATGAGTATAGGCAATGTGCGACACAAATTTCATAAAATTTGTAGCAAGAAGTAATAGCAAACAATTTTTTTTAATTAAAGAGAAAATTCATCTTAATTTGATAACTTATCTATCGCATGATATATTAAATGTAATATTTTCAATTCTTATTTATAAAATAATGAGTAATATTAAGAAACTTATAAGAAATAGTTAAAATAGTCAACAAAAAGCTTAGGATAAACAATTAAATATAAGCTTAAGAAAAAAAGGTACCAAGTACTTCTTCTTAAAAATACAAAAAGAAAAAGAAAGTCAAATAAATAATATGACATTTTCTGAACAAAATTTTAAAAATAATGCATCAGGGAAGTGGTTAACTTAGCAGACATTAGAAGTCTGTACAAAGCCCAATTTTCATTACACAAGGGGCCAATAACATCTCATTACATTTTCTTAACCTTTTAAATACAAAAAGATATTTACATTATCAGGAATTAAATCAAGGCAAGGAAAATGATACAAGCCTAGGCATACATTCAGAATATCAATTTCAATTTTTTCAATGTATTCTATGATGATATTACAAAATAGATTTTCACTGTGAATATGAATAAAATATCAACAGTAATGAAGTTTTTTCACTATTCTCCCATAAAACTTCTGAAAGAAGAACTACTTATCTTGATATAGACATGTCACTCAGTCATACTTGTATTAAAAATAATATACATATCATTTTCTCAGTATTTTCAAGTGATAGCATTTCAAGGAAAGTAACAGATAATGCTCATAGCACAATTTGTGTATAATTTCAGTTTCAAATTTAGTAAAGAACATTTCAGTGGTAATCAGATTGTTTGCTTAAATTACCACTGAAATGTTTTTTACTAATTTACAAGTATATTATTAAAATAATTTTAATGCTAATAAGGAAGAAAATTCAAACAATTACCGTGCTCATATCTACAGGTAATCCAGAGCGAGATGCTTCAATCAAAGGATCAATGCCTTTTGCAATCCTCAAGTGTTCACGCGCTTGAGCCAAGTCACCTTTCTTTTTAGCTTCCAAAGCTGCTTTCTTGAATACTGCTTGCCTCTTCAATAATTCATCTAGCTGCCGCTCCTGACGTGTAGATAGCTGGTTTGCATTGGGGGTTGATGCTGCCCCTTTAAGTTAATTAAACACTTTTATAAAGATTTTTATATTATAGCAATGGGAAATAATCTAGAATTTGCCTAAAGACAAAATGTCTTTATGCATGATTATGATGAAAATATACTACAACCATATCCTGTATTTTTGCTATTACTTCTGTTGTTTATGCACTTTTAGACCATCATTCATGTTGAACACATTGAAGAGATACATGTTTAAACACATCTTCCAATTCAATAAAATCTAATTTTGTTTTTGATGTAAAAATTTGTCAATCACTCATTAGCCTTTAAAAGATGGGACTCAATCTCAGATGTATCTCTGAACAGCCGGGCATTTAAATGCTGAAATTACGGAAACTCTGCAGCTCTTTAGTTAAAGCTAAATAACTAGAAAACTATTTAAGATAGCGTAATAAAACAAACAGTATATGCATGACAACACCACTGTGCCACCGTCTGCTTTTTATTTGCACTAAAATTTTTTTTTCTATGGAATATGCACAGTAAGAATCTGAGCAGAGAACTAAGGAATGGAAAGCATTGAGAGATTTTCATTTTTCTCTTATTTTTTTTTAGATAAGGAAATGGATGGATTACTTAGTTGTACAAAATTAAAAAGATACCAAAGAGTGTTTACAACCACCAAAAATAAGTAGGATGAACTGTAAGAGAATATCGGGACTATTTGCGTTCCAGAAGCAGAGAAGGTAGCGTCGTTTCGAAAGCTATTATGGATATAAACCTTGTATCAAGTAAAACAAGTAGCTATGAGCTTAAAGAGAGGACCACTCCAAGAGCCTAAGAAAAAAATCACTCAAATCCGAGCTAAGTGATAATAAGCAGACCTAAAACGAAGCGTGTGCCAGTGGTCCCTAAAGGGACCGCTCGGCCAACCGCGACTACATCTGGTGGTCCCTTAAGCGACCGCTCGTACGTTAAAGGTTAATTTGTTATGATACCAAAATACTTCCAAAATAAAGATGCTATTATGGCATTATGTTCCGTTACTCCATCACAAAATATGCTGAGATATGAAAATTATAAACAAATGCATAGAGAGATGTGTACAAATGTAGAGAGATCTTCATGAAACTACACACTTAGATTGAAAAGCAGCATTATCTATAGAGAAATATAAAAAATCTAACAATATAATAATGTATCATATGAAACTTATTAAACCTAAAAGATGAAATATCTACTATGTTATCATAATATACATATGCTACCATTCTTTTAGTGAATTGGCATTTAAGAATTACTTTTGATTATTAAAGTTACATAAAACAACATGTTCCATAATTTTTTAGGTCTATTTGGCATTACCTAAAGATTAAGTGATCAAATGATAATTCCTTGCATTCTTGCCTTTCAAAATCCACCAAAAGTTATTGCTCACACCTATTCAGTTTCAACCACAAAAATTTACTAGCTATTTAAAGACAAAGCAGAGTAGATTCAACAGAAGATTTAGTCATTAGACAAATATAATGCTTTTGCACCTATTCTGCTGCCATAATGTTAAATTGATGAAATTTGCTTTTTAATTTTCAGTTTAATATAATTTAGAAAATGCACTTTTCATAATTCAACAGACAGTCAGAGATAGATAACCTTACAACAATTTTAAATCACTCAAACAAAAATTAAATCCAACTGCAAAAGTTACTGTCTGGATGTGAAATTCTAGGACACCTGTCAATTCAATTATTTACACAACAATTTAAGGTAAACAAATCCATACAAAAATTTTGCACTTAACTATTGAAAACAAGAACAAAATATATGTTCTTGATCCTTACTTTGCTTCAAAAATCCATTACCAATGAAATGACAGCCTTGCATCAATTGAAAATAATTCAAAATTAGACTTATTAGTAATACATGTAAATCTTTATTTTCATAAATCATACTAAAATAAATCAATAAATTTTACCCTTTGAAACTGGAATAGAAGGTCTATTCTCCTCTGCTGAGCCATCTTTTGTTGTAGGAACTGTAGGAGCATCTTCTTTAGATTCATCCTCTGGCTCATTCTCAGTCACATCAACATTTAGTATAGTTAGAGGAGGAGGAGGAGGCTGTCCTGGAATAGGAGCAAACCCTGGAAAAGGAGGGAAATATTTCAAACAATGATTAAATATAAGTTGTTTACATTACGTTCACAAAAATGTACTAATAAAAAATTTTAAACCAAAAATTAATAAAAACATATCTTTTAAATTAATTGACTTAATTTCAAATGTATTTGTAGAAATGCTAGAGGGTTTACTAGAATATATTTCACATAGACATTGGAACCTGAATTCTTCCCACTTGTTTTTTGAGAGCTAATAACAAAAATTATGGTTATGGTATGGTATGAATTCCATTTTACAATATACTATTTAATAAAATGACTTAAACATTAAATTATAGAAAATAATCCTTTAACTATAAATGTGAAAGAAACATTACCTTCAACCTTACCATACAGAATCTTTAAATCTAGGGCAATTTTACCTGATTTAAGAAAGAATCATATAAAAATTCTAACCACTGCAATTATGACTCAGAAAAAGTATTTTTGTCTGTAGTAAATGGATATTATGATCAGAATAGGGAAATGCATAAAAAAATTTACTAATTTAACTAGACACCCAAATATGGCAGTATGTTGATAGAGAGTTAAGCTTAATGAGCTGTTCCTCTAGGCAAAATATTTATCTGTTAAAAATGCACAGAAACCAGACTATATAAAAAAATTCTCACTTATTATTGATGTATGATTTAGAAAATACAAGGCATTACCTGGTGGAGTTGGTAATTCATCAAATGCAACAGCCTTTCCACTTTTGTGAGCAGCAATGGCAGATTGATATTGCTTGACAATACGTCCCATCCTCCTAGCCTTAGAACTATTTCCTTCATCCTTAGCAGATTTTTCAGCTTCTTGATAACGTTGAAGACGCTGTTCCAAAGCTTCCAGAACAGAAGTAGGAGCTGGCAGGTACAGAAGGAAGATTTGAAAAGTATGTCAATTGCAGAGCACATAATCATGAATTCTTTTATAAACAAATTGCAGTCTAAAAAGACCATTAAGATATAATTATAGAAATAATATAAAGTTCTTAGTTACAGTTTTCAATTTTATGACCGAAATAGTTGTGTTAGAAATTGCTATTCACATACAATTGTGAAATTTAATTACTCTAAAAATAATCTATATGAAAACTAACAAAGATTTAAATTCATAAATCACTTTTTTGATAATTATATTAATATACAGCAGAAATATTATTGAAGATATTGAGATTTGAGTACTTTAATAGGTGAGAAATAAACATTTTTGAATAAATCAAAGTACTTCTTATGAATTTATAATAATAATAATATTAGGCATTGTTGCAGTAGAGATTGGGACAAAACTTCTTACATATAACCCATACATCTAACCAAATAAATGAAAGCAAAGAGATACACAAAGTGAAAGAGTTGATACAAAGGAAAAAGTACTTTCATACCTACAAATTTTATATTCCCTGGCATTTATAACCATCAAGTCTCAGTTACTGTATTATAATCAAATGGAGTGATTTTGAATCAGTTAAGTAGTTCAGTAAATTATACTTCAGTATTATAATGATATATTTGTCAAACCAACTGTTCACAATTCTTAAGATTTCATAATATTACTGTATTTATGGTATGCCTTTTAAGGTATAAGTATTATCCAAATAGCAATAAATGATTATTAAAAGATAGGGCAAACAACAATAAAAGCCTTAAGATGTAACACAACTAAAGGTAAATTAAAGTAATGAGGAACACTACTCACTGGATATATAAGACAGTAAACCAATTATTTTACAATTTATAATATATATATATATATATATATAAAATATAAATAAAATTATACTACATATAAGTTGAAGAATTTAAAGAAAATAAAACAAGTTAAAGTAACATAATCACCTTTAGGAGCATTTGGAATCACTTGGTTTATATCAGAAGGATTAGGACTAGGAGTGTCAGCTTCATTGCTTTGGACAAGAACACTTTCCTGCTTGGGCCTCCTTGGAGGAGGTTGAGGAGCCATTTTTACTGTTCCTGGCATTGGAGGCATGTCAGAGAGATCAACTGGTTGACCACTCTTCACTGCTGCTATTACAGAATCAAATTGCTATAAAATGGGAGTAGTAAAATCAGTACCTTGGTATCATAATGGAATCAATTCTCCAACTCTAGCTTTTACTTCTATAAATAAAATATATGAAAATATTCGATATATATATTGAATTAAAATATGAATGTGAGACATAAAAAGTACTTTAAATCAGGCAACTTTGACTAAATCTTATATAAAAAACATACTAATTAAATATTTATAATAAAATTGACAAGTGGGATGGAAAAATGATAAAAAAGCATGATTTTACTTATTGTCTATCAGCATACAATAACAGGTAGTCCATAAAACAATGGCAAATCAAAAACCTTGTTCTTACACTTTCCCACTAACTTAAAAGGAATTTGATTAATATGCATATAACAGAAAAAATACCTTCACTATTTTAACACATTTCATTGCAGCTTCCTTGTCATCATTTTTCTTTGCAATCAATGCTTCTTGTTTATATGCATTCCTCCTTTCCACAAGTATGTTCAAAATTTCTTCTTCGCGATTACTTCCTGCTTCCTTTTTCTCAATTACAGCAGGAGAGGGATCTACATTCTTCTCCTCTTTTGCATCTTAAAAAAATATTATTGATAAAAAAATCAATCTTTAAATTTAATTAAGATGTTACATACAGTTACATTGACTTTTTCTCTGCAGAAAAACCACAGTTATTCAATTATTTACCTACAACCTCCTCAACCTGGCTGGCTGGTTTTCTTTCACCTAGTGCAACAGGTGGTGGAATATCAGCTTCATTGATCATTACACCTGCTTTGACTTGCTTCAGTTGATCTTTTATAGTCTTAATTCCCCGAGAAAACCTGAAGAATAAATTTAGCTTGAGATGACACATTCTCTAACAGGGATAAGCCAGAGATCCATTCTGCTGGATTTTATGAGGCATAATCATGAAAAATTGTCAACTGTTCAGATATTTAATGCTAATATCAAAATTTGTACAAAAAATTAATTAAAATAGATAAGATATTTATGTTATATATGTTTATATGATGTTTAAAAAATATTTATCTTTTGAACATAAATCTTTTACTCTATATAATACTTATTTATGTGTTATCATTGTCAGAGCTACAAAATTATGGACTACAATTAAATCAACCACTATAATAAGAATAATAATGTGACTTTAATGACTGAAAGAAGAATATGAGAATATAAACAATATAAATTCAATTCAGAGGTAGAAAAGATAGTAACAAAACTAAAATTATGCTTTCAATCCACTCCGTTTAAGATATGAACATCATTAACAGTACGCAAAATTTCCAATATCTATTGCAGATCTTCCTAAACAATCTTTAAATTTCTCTTTTTTAAGATTCTGCTGACATTCTAACAATAGATACATGATGATGATTCTGTTCCTTTTCTTCTTTACAATAATAATTTTGATGATATCAGTCATTTTCATGTCTAGTTGGCAACTACTTATTCTACTCATTTTAATTACCTGTATACTACTACTATAAATTAAAGCAAAAATACTACCAATTACATTAAGAAAACAAAGGGAAATATAATAATAAAAGAAAAAGATAATAAATCACAAATGGAAAGAAAAACATAAGAATAATCATAGCATTCATCAATTTTACTTTTAAATGAATTTTGTTATTACATCCAAATTAAAAAATATATAAATATACCACAATAAATGTACACTAAAAAGAATGATTGCATGTATGTATGATATTGTATTAAATATACAGTGTAGAAGAGTCTCACAGATCTACTGAAGTAGGGAATGAGTTCAAAGTGTTGGAAAAGCAGACTTGTAGATAGTTTCCCCTATAGACTGCTAAACCGTGTTTCCTTTAAAATGTACATATATACTTATATGGCATACACATATTAGTTGTTTCATTCTATAATTTGTAATTATATTTGTTTATGCAATCTTTAAATCATACAATAGTCTCGATTCTATTTCATTAGGAAATGAATAATTAACTTAATCATTAATTCTATAGCAATTGAAATTCAACTTTAATATAAGTTCCTAAGAAGAAATCAGTTAAAGGTACGATTACACATAATTGAGATGAATTGGCATAATGATAAGCACAGCTGTAACTTACATCCGAACTTCCGAAATGTGGTAGTGTAGAGTGAAATAATAAGTAATACCTGCGTGCTCTGTTTGCTTCACCAGCTGCCTTTGCATTTTGCTCTGCTTTTTCATACATCTGTAATCTCTCACTTAGTATTGATTGAAGATTTGATTCAACTCTTATAGGCACTTCAGGAGCTTTTTCTAAATCATCTTCCTTTGATGGTTCTTCTACTATATCCCCAAGTTCAGCCTGAAGAAGACAAAAATTCTGTAAATTCAACTTCAGTATGGCAAAAACTCTTAGAATGATAAAAACCTTACAATAATGAAAGGGAGAAGGGGATAAAGAATGACTAGCATCTATACTCAAAATATCATTCAACAATACATTCCACAAATATATATATCTTGTTTACATCCTCATCTCCCTTATCAATCCAACATCAGAAGTATGCCTCCCTCTGTAGTACAGGTTAGTATTTCTCCAAGTTCTCTGTGTTAGCCTTTCTTATGCAGGATAATGGTACTTGATACTTGCATTGTCCCCCCCTCCCAGGAAAATTCTCCCTCATAGAAAACAATTTGTTAATAATTTCCCTTAAGTGGGATCTTCAAAAAGCCAAATTCTCAATAAGCCAACATACCATATGATTCTCGAGCCCATTCCCATTTTTCAAAGGCTTGATTGCCATCCCAACTTCTACTGGGAGAGTGAAGAGATCAAAACAGTTATTATCTTCTTCACCACCATCTTATTATATTATCTGTGTTCACCATTATCTATGTTTGCTGAATAACTCTGACCAATTAAGTGAACATTTCCTGTTTCCAGTGTTAGTTCCATCTGAACAGAAAATATCTATTTTCTTTCTACAGCTAGCTGCTGTTTAGCTTTCTTGATTGTCATGTTTTTCTCTTTATCTACTTCTACCACTTTCTTGTTGACTATACCAAAATCCTTCTTGATTCAATGTCTTGCGGCTTATTATTATTTATTTAGTTCCATTTTGTATTGAATCAGACAGCGAGTACTACAGCTTTTTTCTGTTTCATCATTTAATCTAACCACTCATCTGTCACTTCTATTGTTGTACTTTTAAGTTAGAATTGGTATAATGTTTGTCTACTGATATTTAGTAGTTTCCTATTACATTTCCACCTCTCTATGTCCACTTCCTACTTGAGTTCTTATGAGAAACATACTGTATATGTAAAAAGTGATACATTTTGAACACTGAAATCCTATACGATTAGTATAATGTAGGCAATCTTACAGCCCATCGGTGAATGCCAGATTATTTATTGGCTGTAGATACTGTTTATACTGGATAAGCAAGGTTGAGTCTGGGTTACACACCACCTCAACCCCTTACACACCACTCTGCCTAAATTAGCCAACAAACTGTGGCTGTTTGATGCGGGGTGTGCATATATTTATTCATATTATTGGCATATATTAATATGTAAGCAAATATTTATGTTCATAAAAATCTAAAAGAGAAGGATAAATAAGACCAGAAGGAACATCAGAAACACCACTATCAGCTTTCTGTAAATTTTTGAGTCTTAAAAAGTGAATGTAAATTACAAGGAAAATTGTGATAAATTGTTAAAAATTATTAATACTTAAATTTTTCATTCTGTCAAACTTAAAATTAAGTTCCTTTTAAGTATATAATATGAATATTAGAGATACTGTAATCACTTAAATTACTTACAAACAAATTGGTATCATACAAACATATCATTCTAAAGAAGGACAAAAGCACTAAAATTAATACAGTTATCACAAATATAACAAAATAATCAGTAGCATAAATAAATGATAAAAACCTAATTAGTGATTTTTTTATGAGAAAAATAATGAATATGAGTACAAATTTACAGGATCTTCCTGAGAGAATACGTTGTTTCCCCGTTCTTTAAATCTTGTATGTAAATTTTGAAAAATACAACAATAATTTAGGATTATTATTTCAAATGGAGGAATTGAGATTCAAAAATTTATAATACTATGTGAGAAACAAATTCAAGATAATTATTCAATCATTATCCTTGGACTGATTACATTTATCTCGATGACTGATAATGCTTTTCATCCTCACCAATAACTCCGGATCGCTTTCGTTCACGGAGTCATCATCATCAGAAGGAACGTCTTTCAAACTGGCAGCGATCATCGAATCCAAATTTACTAGTGACTTCTTTGGAGGAGCTAGTGGATGAAAACAAATAAGTAATTTTAAAAGTAATTAGAATTTTTATTATCGACTTTTTAGAATCAAACATACTTTTTTTCGTTTGCTTTGGTCTTCCTCCTGAGGTCAGTGCTAAAAGTTCTGCCTCAAGATCGTCGTCATCATCATCCATATCATCTTCCCCGGGTTTAAAATCATCTAAATCACCCGGTATGTCAAATATACCTAACTGAAATTGAATTCATGATGGATCAACATACTAGAATTAATTACAAATATATAAATAACAGGCAGCTGAGCTTACTTGAGGAGCACCTTCCCTCCTCACTTTTGGTTTCTCTACTTTCGAGCGACCAAACATTATTACCGCGCTAAAAAATGCTTTTACGGGAAAGTTTGGGAGAAGTTCTGCTTAATATACTTAACACTTTCAAGTGTCAAGATATAGATAGACATAATATATAACGAAACCTACATCACCGATGAAATCACTAAAAAACGAATTAAACGATAGATCGAAGTATCTATGTTGCCAACCTTAAAAAATCTCGAAGGTTATTATGTTTTACGAAGTATGTTGAGTAATTAATTTTATGTTAACGAAATTGCCGATAAATTATCTGCGTTTAAATACATAAAACGTCTACATTTCATAGATGGATATCTAAAAATTGAGTGTCTATCAATTATCAATAAAATATTTTTTCTACGATTAATTATTTGAGATTATCATTTATAGCACCAGTTCTGTCTTATTTAATGTTAGGGAATTAGATATCTTTCCTATATGTATATTGTTTCCTTTCAAAACCTTTGTATAGCTGCATTACAAGATGTAGTTATTTGGTTAGGGCAAATGGTAGAGATATTAAGGTATAGTAGCGCCTTGCGGGTGAGAATCACTAAAAATCTTACAGACGTAGGACTTCTCTCAGAACCTTCAGCTCAGAACTTTCATTTGCGCTCTTGAAAACAATGGATAGTCGATTATTTCGAACGCTTATAGATTGAAACAAATAATTTTGGTGCCATTAGCTCGCAGAGGAAAAGTTGTGATATTCATTGTTATCTTGTTAAATGAGCTACACAATGCACAAGCTTACGGTCTATTATTCTTGGAACAAGAAATAATCTCTTCTTGAAGAGAATAACACTCGAAGTTGTCCTTAAATTCGCGAAAATAATTTTTAATTTCCTTGATACCATGGACGGTAAAATGAAAATATCATTCGGAATAAAAACTTCTCAGCAGAAAACTTTGGGTAAACCAGCTCTTACAGCTCGCACGGATGTGGAATATATAAGTAGCTTTGATGCCAATTGTAAACCTCTAAGGTGAGTTGAAGGAAATATCAAGAATACCTCTTCTACATTTTAGTAATCACTTTATTAAAGCAAGCATTCATGTTGCTGGGCTTTAAAGTATAAATATATTTAAAGTGTATCTATGCATATTAACTATTTTTTGGCTGTTATTGCTCCTTTTTCAATTAAAGTCTGTCTAGTCTCTAAATTACTTATCATGGAGTTTAAAGTAATGGCCATTATCTCCAATTATGTAAAAAAGATCATAGTGGTTGAATTTAGTATTTTATTCATCCCCTATTGTGTTGATTTAAAAAAATGCTCTAAATTAATAAGAAATAAATAGCGAGGTCTAAGATAATTTTCTCACTAATAGTTAAAATGAATATAAAATGTTTCTATCAATGTACACATTCTATTTCCTATGATTTTCTTGTATTTATGTGAAATATTAATTTATTCTATGAGAATGCTTTGTCTATGTTATGAGCATTATTACCTTTCATACAATTTTAATATAAATTGTAAATAGTTTTCTAGCATCATTCTGTTCCCTAACTTGATGTATTTATTATATGTAATAATTGTATGAGATGGAATAGAAATTATATAAGGGACTTGCAATGTACTTGAAGAAAATGTTATAACTATTCTTCTGTTCCGTAAAAGTTGTTCAATTTTCTTTAAGTTTCGAGAAACCCAAAGAAGAACTTGTCATACCTATAAAAGGAAGCAAAACTGTGCTGGATTTAGTGGAAGACTCTAAAAAAGAAAAGTTGAGCAACAATGAGCAAAAGAATTCATCTGTCCCAGAGAAGATTGCTGATTCATTAGAGCAGTTGGCTGTTAAAGAAATTATTGAAGGTTAGTAAGATATTATAGCTAAATTCTAGAGTGTATATTCCAATGCTAAGGATTTTGTGTATTGTACACTACACTAGCCATAATTATTGTCAATGAATAACAAGCTCTGATATTAATCTATACTTTTCCATAAAAAAATTAAATTATAAATCTATTTAACATAAATTGTTATTGATTTTATTATATTTGTGGATTTAACTGATAGATATTTACAATCTTTAGGACATGGTAAAAGAGAGCTTGTAGAGTATTCATATTAATGTAGATTATATTGGACTGTTTATTTATTGATAGTTCATTACTTTTCTAATGTACCATTTGTAAAAAATATTTTAGATTATTATTGAAAAAGCTTGTCAGTAAATATAGTTATACTCATGTCAATGTAATACAATCTATATAATTGATATCAAGGTAACATGGGAGTAGGATATGATAAATTTACAAAGTGATTTTTTTTATCCATCCATTTCTAGGGTCAAAGAATTCCACAAAGACAAACCCAGAGGTTGTTGAATTACCTTTATCTCAAGCTTCAGATGCCAAAGAGGTGAGTTCATGAATTTTCTTACAGACTTCATAAAACAAAAATTTTCATTATTAGTCTTCCTGTTAATTTATTCTTTTCATATATTAATTGCATATTATCAGAAATTTGTATCTTGAAAAAAGGATGATGCCTGCCCTATTACTCTTCATCCTCCTCTATTGTGTCTCATTTTATTACATTACCCCTTAAAACTTAGTAAAGTATCTATTCCTTCTATTTTTGGTCTCTGCATGTATGTAAGTTTCTAGTTCTGAGCTGTGGAGTTCCAGTAATTGTCCTCTCCTCTTGCCACATGACCTGCAAATGCCATTTTAAGGATCTTGCATATGGAGTGAGGTGCATAACTGCAGTCATTGCTCACAATCTTTTGTTGAAATTCAGCACTCCTACTTATTACTTGCATGCAGCGTTCAGTATCTTGATTTGCTATTTGTAGTCTTTGTTTGATTGTTCTTTACAATCTCAAGTTTCATTTCTGTAAGTCCATACCTGGTAGGATATATTGGTTAATGATCCTCCTTTTTTATTCAATGGGACTTCCTGTTTTGAATATTAATGGATATCTAAGGAATACACTCAGAGCAAGCTTGATTCTTTTATTTACTTTGTTGAGACAGTTGTTACTTATTCTTCTAATAATTTATATTATATTCAAGTATCCTGAGTATACATGTATATCCTGAATGATGTGTTCTTATGATTTTGATCTACTCTTAAGCTACAAATGAAACCTACTTCATCTTCATTAGATTCATTCTTAGTCCTATCAATTGCCTATAATAGTTACATTTTTAAAGCTTTGAGATTAATATAACTGCCTATTTTGTGAAGAGAAAAATATAAATAGCAAATTTGTATGACATGTGTTTTCCATTGTTGTACAGTTTACTACTAGTCTAATGATTTAGATATCTTGTACAGGACTTCTATGAATTGGATAGGGCAAAGGTAGTGATATTGTCAAGCTCCATTTGGTTACTTTAAACTAAAATTTTACATGATTTCTTCTATAATTGTTTTTTATAGTTCTGTATATTAATTATCATTAATTTTTTAATCTTAGTTCTTCTGTTTTGCTTGATTACCCTTCTGTTTCTATCTCTTATAGTTTTGTATCTCACTTCTTCTGTCCCTTTATTGAATTTTCATTGCTTCAAGTTGGACTTTTATTGTGTGTTGGACTGTGAACCTACTTGTTTGTTCCAACTAATTCTCTCTGTATAATGATGTATGTATATATATATTCAAACTCTTATTATCTCATAACTCTCATTAAAATTAAGTTAAATATAAATAAAAGAAAATAAAAATAATATGCTCCATCCTTTAAATCTCCCACACACGTTTCAAAATATATTTATATTGTATAAATCTTTCCCATACGCTATAATGCTTCTCTAAAATTTAAACTGATACCATAAGTCTTCATTGTATTGCACCTTTACAAAGTATGTAACATATCTCTACCCTAAACAAAATGTTTTGTGTGGATGTATGCAATTTTTTTATTCTTGTAAAACTTGTATTGATTTTTCATCATTCATTTTTTGTGCAAGTGGATGTTTTGATAGACATCACCTCTAATAGACAAGTTGTGAATGTGATATATTATATCATAAGAAGATTCAATAATATTTTTATTTTATACTTTCTCAGATAGAGTATGTAACATAAAAAATTTTGCAGGGAATGTAAGAGTGGATAGATTCATATTTCAATGAATGCCTGCTTAATTTATGAAACATAAAATTGCTTAATGGATAGTTTTATATTGAAATCTTACTATTGACTCTCAAAATATTTGATAATTGGTCTAGTATAAACATATATTTGCAAAAGTTCTGTAATGATGGATTTTATTTTTGGTTGAAGAAATCAATAATAACTGGTTTATCATTAATAAAATATTGTTTATTGTTCACATTCCTTTGCAGTCAACACTGGAAGATTATGAAGACATACCAGTGGAGCAATTTGGCAAGGCAATGCTTAGAGGAATGGGTTGGAAACCAGGAAGTGGCATTGGTAAAAATACTAAGTATGTTAGCTTAGACAACCAACTCATCAAATATGGTTTAAATACTCGTTCATTTAGATTTTTCATTTATTGAATTACCGTATTTTTCGGACCATAAGACGCACCTGACCATAAGACGCACCTGGTTTTTAGAGGAGAAAAATAGGACAAAAAATATTCTGAACCAAATAGTGTAATAAAATATTTAATAGTCTTTATTTTGGAGGCGAGATTGAGACTAAAAAGTCTCTTCTTCCATCTAACCTCTTTAAAAAGTTTAAAGTACCAAAAGAATTAGAAAGAGAAAAATAATGATTATAAGAGAAATTTAAGTGGATATAAAAACCTAAGAAAATTCTTAGAAAAAAATCCACTGCAGGAAAACACCCACAATGAAGGGGTGTGTGAAAAATCTGCACAAACCTACTGATAGAATTATCTAAAAACAGAATACTAAAATTTCAATATTACAAGATAATCAATGAGTCAGATCATGTTAAATTTGAAAACATATCTTATAACTAAACAGGTAATTAAAAACATTCAATGGTATATTTAAGATGATTGCCAAAAAGAGAGGCAAAGTGTAGATAATAAAATTAGAAGATATTGGACTGAGCTGCAAAAAAAAGAATGTTTCAGGGCAGATGCATAGTTAAATGAATTGGAGGTTAAGAGTGAAAGGAGCAGTAGAGAGAGCGTTGATCAGTGCTGTAGAGATGTGATGACTGTTGATAGAGGAGATAAATTGGATATATGATTAAGATAAGTAAGACATTTTCTTCTGAAAGATCGGGTGGAAATGGAAGATTTTATGTGGGAGGGAATGGTATTCCAGAGCGTGGTAGCAGTTATAATAAATGATTTGTGATATGTCTCCGTTCTGTGGTTCGGTATTAGTAAATTGAATCTCCCTCTAGTATTAAAATTATGGACGGACTCAAATCTTACAAATTCGGAAAAGAGATATTCAGGAGATTGCGTTCGCGAAACAGTGCATGAAAACGTTAGAATGAGTAGTTGTTTGCGAGTTTTATCCAATCTAATTTTTTAAATGCACCGGAAATATGGTCGAATTTTCTCAAATTAAATATAAATCGAACGGACACATTCTGGATGCGTTGGAGCTTATTGGCTAGATCTCTTGATAGATCTTGGTAAACAATGTCACCGTAATCAAAGTGGGGCATGATCAATGAATTTACTAGTCTACTGAGTCGAAGGCTTTACTAAAATAATGTATAACAGAATTTAATAATGTATAACAGAACAATATTTGATCCTGCCGGTCGGCTGCAGTGGGTCCCGCTGCAGCTCTGATACGAATGCCCGGCATTAGTGTCAGCGTCTTAGTACAGCGTCAGTGTCAGTCTTCTATTCGGACCATAAGACGCAGGCACTTTTCTCCCCACTTTTTGGTGAAGAAAAAGTGCGTCTTATGGTCCGAAAAATACGGTATGTTAATGTAATAATTATGAAAATATTATCTCTGAATTTATTCTTGAATAATTACATATTTTTTGTTATTCATGATTATATTATTAAATTGATGTCTCAATTGTTTCTTCTGTAAATATTAAGTATGATAACAAAATAGATAGTTTGAGTAAATCTTATATTATCGTCATATTTTTATAATTATTCAGGATAGTGGCTCCTGTAGAACCACAACTGCGTCCTAAAGGGTTGGGTCTTGGAGCTGATAAGATGGCTGTAACTAACCCAGTCACATACTGTTCAACTTCATCTGCAGATAAAGAATGCCTTAGTCTCGCAAATGGCTCTCCAGCTCAGATTGTTGCTGGGTCTAACAAAGGAATGTATGGAAAGGTCAGTAGAAAGCAATAGTTTACAATATAAAAACATTAGATAATTTCCTGAATGTTAACTTCTAAATAAGCTGCATTTATGCTGTAATATTATTTCACATTCTTCAAATTGTGCTTAATTATGCAATTTTTATCCATAAATATTCTCCCAATGTTTTTATATCTGTAACATTTTCCTGGAAATCATGACAGAACCTTATACTTAATATATATCCATGTACCAAAGAAAATTATTATATCCTCTAATGTAGACTCATATAAATTGTTATTAAACCAACTATTGCATCTAAGGAAAAATGTTAATGAAGGTTACACTTCTACCTTTTACCCTTACAAAATTCATTTCATATTATCATATATCATCATTCATATATTGTCTTACGTCATCTTCTCAGTACTGTCAAATGTCCATTTATCTAAAACAAGTTAATGTCCTTAACACGTGATATGGAAAAAGTGTCTTATATTACTTAGGAATTGTAGTGATTTGTGTTATTCTGCAGTAATGCAAAAATAATCTTCTTGAATTCACAATGGTGCCTCTAAATACAGCAGTTCAACAGGGATTCTCTTCATTCAATCAAATGTGATAAAAACTTGCTATGATACCATTGGTAAGACTAAGATTATGCTTTCAGACTAACATAAATCTTATATCTCACTCAACTGAATAATTATGATTCACAGGATTGCTAAAGAGATCCTACACAATTGATTCATTAACTTCTAAAAGCAACCATAAGAGCTAATATATGCACTAATAGACACTTTCTCTGGTGGATCTTTATCTAAAACATTGTTAACACATCTAGCCATACCTGGATAAATAAAGAGTGTTTTTCAGAACAGAAGTACACTAAACCTTCACCTATACATCATTGTGTCACTTCAATCTTTGACACTACTAAGTTTAGTGTAATTAAGGATGTCTTAAACAATTTTAACCTTCCTTTCCTAATTTTATAAGATATCCTTTCTATGTTATCAAAGTGTATGAGCATATAGCAGTAATTTTCAAAAATAAATAATTTTGCAATACCACTAATGAGAAAGTATATAAAATTGGTCTTATCACATAATTAACTTTCTATTATATTTGTTAAAGTAATTTCCTGTATATTCAATTATACGGTGAATTAAACTTCATGACATAAATACTTAAGTTCTTTTTGTTGTGCCAATACTGGATTCCTCATGCATAAAAATTATATTGTCCATTCTTTTGTCATGTGCCTTAATCTTATTGTACAGATTGTGAGCCACAATGAAGACACAGGTAGATGTATAATACGGTTAGAGATTGGGGGATCTACAGTTTCAGTAAACGAAAACTTCCTCAAACCAGTGACAAAAGAAGAATATAGCCAAAATGCAAGGGTTTTGAGTAAGTATGGCCATTCTATTTTTTAAAAAATTCCCTATCCTTGTTAAAGATTATCTGCAATAATTCAATGCCAAAAAATATTTGATTCAATATTAATTGTATCTCAGGAAACAGTATTTTGAAAATCTATTGGTAATTAGTATTTAACTAGGCTATCACATTTGCCCCTTACCAACTGTCCTTTTCAATTATTCCATGCATAATATTTATTAAACTAGTTTCATGTATATTCATATGGAAATTGTATTATTGAAAAATTTCCTCCGCAGATGCTGCTAAGTTTAACAAATATAAGGATTCTGAGGATTCTCATAATTCGAAAAAGAAGAAGGAATATTCCAGAAGCAGTGAAAGAAATTATTATGATTCAAAAAGTCATAAGCATTCCCAAAGGAGGAGAGATAGATCACGTTCTCCATAGACGACAACTAAGAAGCCCATTTTTTAAATGTTATTGCTATTGTATGTACACTTTTAAATATCTTTTAAGTCAATAAACCTTTTTATGTATAGTTATCTCTCTTTAATATTAATGTTTCAGTTTATTTAATACCAGTTTTTCAGGATTTTAATTTAAACAAAATGGAAGTTTCTCTAATTCAGATCTCTACCACTGAAGCATCATATTAACAAAAAAAATGAGGAGGGTAAACAACCTTTTGCTATAATAATATGTTATACCATAACATATAGTACATATATCTTAATAGCTGTGTAGGTAGTGATATGAATGGTGTTATTTACATGTACACTAATATATGTAAATAATTTATGATTTACTAAGTTATTTGTTAAATATTTTTATTAAAAACTCGTCATAAATAATCTTTTCATAGCTATAAACAAAGCCAAGTTCACTGGATATAATAGAGATGATCGGTCAGCAGGGGCCTTCAAAGGCAGCCATCAAAGGATAACAGGAACATGAAAGCCACAACAGGAACAGTCAACCTGAGAGAGTGGAAGTTTTTGTTAGATTCAAGCAAACAATAAGATATAATAACGTTAAAGTACTTATTTGCATATTGATTCCTTGTAATGAAACATAGCCCTTACCACTCCTGATAGTTCCATCGTATGCCCAGCCTGTCGGTGGTACACGGAGCGATTTTCCAAGTACATCTTTGGATTCTTCTGGGGTAGAACTGTTGGCTGATAAATCCAGGTGGATGATGTTATGTTCCCATACAGGTCAAGAATATCTCTACCAAAAGAAGAATCCTATGTGAAAAAAGGAATAAGAATTAATCCAAACTCCTACTATATATTTCATTAAAACAGATTCAAAATTACGATCACCTTCATACTGCAAAATGGAAATTTTAATTTTCTTACCTTTGATGTTTCATCGTTAACGGGTAGCTCCATATCGGATATTGATGTATCACTGGTACTGGAGTATAGAGACCAACAACCGCTCGAATCGTTAGTATTTGTAGGAGAAGGAAGTGCTGAGGTCTTCTCCGGTGATGATTTCAGAAGGGATGCAATATCCCCAACCACGTCAAGAAATTCCACAAGGGAGGAATTGCTGCTGGTGTTCATGGTGGTCGTTATCGTGCGTCTTACTATAGAGCTTAGCAAATTTCTGAACATGAGAAAGATTTGTCTCCTTTTATATGATATTCTATGAGCCCTGAATACCCTTTCTACCCAATGGCAGGGTACATCCTTTCACTTTTGGCAAAGCGGTCACTGGTTGGTCCTGTTGCATCGCAATCCCTTTCACCAATGCCCATAGACGCTATGGTAATCCAAAGCAAGAGAATATGCATAGCTTTGGTTTTTAAGCTAAGTAAAATTTTATCCTCAACATTAAATTGGTCAATACTTTTAATATGGCGAATCCCATTTTTGTCCGGAAACTTCGACTTAATGGAAATCATATTTGAAAATATTTATGAGAATTTTAAGTGTTCATTGTTAATAATTTTATAATGAAATTTGTATTAACGCAGTGAGCATTTAAATTAATAGATACAATAAGAAGGTTATCACTTTATAGTAGTGAGTATACCTTATCTTTCTATCTTAAATGAACTTAATGGCCGCAAAATGTTAATTGTCGGCTGGCATAAGTCATCGATGAAGTTGACTTGAAAGTTACCCTGAATTTGTCCAAGAATTTTCATGTTTTTGTAATTAGCAAACACGAAATAAAAGGGAAGGATAGGATTCTGAGGAGTAAAATAACGGAGTATTGACTTCCAAAATATTTATTGAGGAAATTTATGTTCCGTCAATCTCGCTCTTGATTAATTCTTAAATTTTCTACGACTTTGGGGTTCCAAAATAAGATATTAAATATTTTTTATTTTCTTTATCCACTATCGAAATACTGTTAATACCTTACTTAATTCTCCGTTCTTAAATTCACCAATCCTGGTAAACGTATCTATTAATGTGAATTCAGGAATTCGCTAAATTAATGCATAAATGCTGGAATCGTTTAGAATTGATGGTTGTAGATTATTTTATAGAAATTATTATATTGAATATATGTATATTGAATTCGGGAAGAGATTATTATTTTTTTATTTAAGAATATTTAATTTTCTTAGTGTTATTAGTCATCCTTATGTTCTTAGTTAAGAATGCAAAACTAAGGGATATTACGAAGAATCATACTGCATAAAATTCTTATACATTGAAGTTGTTGATTTTTAATTCAAACTAATATATTCTACATTATTCGTGTATATTAATAAAATATCACGTGAAACTCTACCCGGGGCAATAGTAAGAAAAGGGTTGACAATTTTTAAATTTATATGAATATTATATATATATATATGAATATTTACATTAATACATTTATTCAGATGGCGTGATTTCATAGTATTAGAGAAAAAAACTGTAATTTCCACAGGAAATATACAGAAATATTTAATGTAAATTACGAAGTTTTTTCATCATAAATTTTTTTGTACCTTTATAACTTTACTAATCTAAATACGTTCTTTTTAAGTGACCACGTAAAATATGTTAATAATAAAAATACACTTGCCGAAGAAAATATTTTTTATTTCAGCGTTTAAATTTGTATATTGGAGAGTAATATCCCCTGCCATATGCCATAAGGCGGTTCGCGGGGTATTGATGTAAAATGTAATACATTTAACTTCCAGGCTTAAATTAATGCATATAAAGCAGAAAACGTTCACTGTCAATAGAAAATGTACCGCAACATACGGAATCAAATAGTAAATTGATTAACGGACAACGTAGGAGACATAATATCTGCCCAACGCACTCCATTGCAGCCATTATATGGGCTGAATGGGTTAATACCCCTTTAAGTAGGCATTTTTGTGGTTGTAGATCCCCTTAAGCTATGGTAAAATTGGAATCTAATATGAAAGTTTTATAAGATGTTCTCACAACCTGCGCACAATGGTTGAAAGATAATTTATTTCCGTTCCTTATTTGCTGGTTGATAAATATACGAACTATTATTTTCTATTTTATCGAGAATGAATTTTGTTCGAGAATTTGGGTTATTCTCACTGATATGCATTCTCCGTTCTTATTTAAATATAAAATTTTGACATTGAAAAATAACAAAGACCTCCTCAGCTGTGGAAATTGTGATTCGGAAATTAATCTAATCAAAATATTAAATTATCTTTCAGTTCATCTTACGAATCGCATGTAACCATGTAATGTATCAAAGCAATGGATTGAAACGCAAAATTGAGTTATAATAATAACGATTCCGAGTGTTTGAAGAATGTATTTAATAATATTAATCAATGTCTTTGATGAAGATCTATCTATATCAACTTTTGTCACTAGGTCAAATCACGGGTAATTTACTCAAACTCTCTTTAAAGTTACTTTTCCATAGTTTCCTTTAAATTATTTCTGAACAAAAATTAATGATTATATCTTAATAGTATCATAAAGTATTTATGGTTTGGAGGAAATATCAAACAAAATTTTTAAATGTCCTGAATTAAAGTAGAAAATGTAATTATTCTTCAGAAAATCATATTATAATGAGTTATTTTCACTGAAGATATTTTTTAGAAATACATTTTATGTACTAGAAATGTAAATTACATATTAATGATTCTTTGGATCGGTATTATTGTCTAACTGCTTGATAATACCGTCTATGTATTCGTAATCATCAATTATGCATTCAACCATCCTATTTCTTGCGAAGTTATAACTGTGAGACAAAAAGCTTAATGATTCACGATTTCTCTCTTTTAAGGTATTAACAATTTTTTCCATTTTGGATTTCATTAAGTAATAATAAGTAAACGTTTTACTGCTTTAAGTAATATCAATCATTTTCTAGATATTCATTTTATTAAATTTCAATTAGAAATTATTTTTAAAAAATCATATAGATATCATGTCTATTTTACATAAATTGTCTATCTATATTATGTTTACATCCAGGGTCATTTTTTTCGTAAGGACACTACTGTATGGAGTATAAAATATGTTAATTGTGATCAATAATATCAATTAAGTATATAATACAAACAATTTAATAATTTAATGGACTGAAAGGTAAGAATTTTTTCGTTCGTTAATTAAAAAATGGTGAAATTATAATAGAGAAATAACTGTTTAATGACCGTCTTAGAGTTTTTTTTTCATTCGGTTGCACCTAGATTTTTAATTACTATACATTTGAGTATTTATTATAATGCATAAATATTTGTATTCATTTATGTTGACATGGTGACATACTCATAATAGATGGTAATACACCGTTAAGTGCCATAGAAAGGAAAAAATACAGCGCGCCGAGGGGGTCCCTCCGCAGGACATCAGCGCAACCAAGAAAACACAATTAGCCAGTTACCATTAGCACGCAAATTTAACGTGCGAAATTTGCGATAAACATAATGAACAAAACTCCAGAGTGTATGAGTGAAAAGAAATATCAGAATAATGATGGATAGGAAGTTTGGATAAGTTAGGATGTAGAATAATTTTTACTTCTGAATTTTAATAATGTGCGTTTTTTATTTATTTATTTATTTATCTATCAATTACTCCAAAAACAGCCATTAAGGCCTATTACATTGGATCATAAACAATAGTTAGAAAGAATTAATAACAGTTGTTATATATATATATATATATATATATATATATATATATATATATATATATATATATGAAACAATCAACAGAAATAAATAAGAATAATATAATTAGAGTTAACAACAATAAACTAATACAAAATAAATATATACAACGATAAAACAGGTTACAAAAAAAAAGAACAACAACAACAACACACCATTAAGCGGAAGAGTGGGGAAGTCAATAATTTAATGAAGAGAGAATGGAATTTATGGGAGAGAAAAGTTCAAGGAAGGGATTTATTGAAAAGAAGGAGTTAAACAATTTAGGAATGCGTTGAAAAAGAGATCTTTGGGAAACGGTGAGACGAAAGTGAGGTGTATGAAGGAGGTGATGAATTCGGGTAGGTCGGGAGGGGACGCGAAGGGAAAAGAAAGAGAGTAAATCAGGGGATCTACATCTGCCGTTAAAAATATTATGAATAAATTTTAAGTCCGAGGACTTACGGCGAAAGGGAAGAGAAGATATGCCGAGGGACTTAAGGATGGTGTCGCGTTTTGAATTGTGAAAATTTGGGGTTCGTAGGCGTAAAATGGAGGAGAAAAAGTTTATGGGGCGGTTTTGGATTTTAAGGGTTGAAGGGGAGGCGGTCTGGACAACTACCGAACAGTATTCCAAGATCGGAAGTATATAGGCCGTGAAAATTACTTTTAACGCAAGAGTGTCTCTAACTTCCGTGAAGCGGAATATCATTCCGGTCAGTGCCATGGACCTGGAAGTCACCCAGTTCACATGGTCGCGGAAAGTAAGTTTTGTATCGAAGATCACGCCTAGGTCCTTGTGGGTTAGGACTCTACTTATCTCGGCGTTATTAACTTGATATCTTGAGGGATATACTATTTTTAGTAATCAATTTAAGTAGTAATCAATGTGTAAAAATACGGCATAGAAAAATCTTCACATCCCAATTTAAAGCTATTTTAAATATATAAATCAAATTCAATTTAAAGTCATAAGGTAGCTAAAAGTCCTTTTCGTGAGCTAGCTTATATATATATTAAATTTATCATTTTAAATCATGTTTCACGAGTTTTTTCAATAATTTAACAACTTAAAATGGAAATCTTAGTTGACGCATATGAAATTATTTTATAATTATATAAATCATTAATACACCTCAAAACTGTAAGAAATTCACATGGACCTGAATACAAAATATAATCATCATAATTGTATAAATGTATTTTAATACTCGTTAATTGGAAGTTATTATTTCTTTGTCTCCGTACCTTATATAGAATACAATGCATTGGAGTTTATAAATTACAATATGCAGGATAGTTCCATTAAAAAAAATAAAAAGTTTTGCTCAATCACGATTCTCGTTGCTCTTTCATCCTTTTTCTTCTCGATAACACAGACGATTACATCGAGCATCATTTTCATTGTATTACGCATCCAATTTTGTCTAATTTAAGTTAATAATTTAAGGCATTAAATTAATTTATAGACTGCCAAAATAAACGTTTTGGGCACTGAATTAATACATATATTTGAATCCGTGGTCAAGTAAGTCATGCAAAAATCACGATGAGAATATTTTTGTAAGAAGACGTGTTTATAAATTTTATTATTTCAAAGGAAGAACGGAAATATCTCGGAAAATTACCGTAAAAAATGTTAATAAGAAAACCACAGAAACGTACAACAAAGAGAAATTTTCTCTTTTGGAATCAATCGATAATTCAAATTTTAAATTTTTGCAAAAATTAAATCATACCTTGTATTGTAAGCTTGTAATCATAGTAAATTCTTGACTTGAAAGCATGAATTCTTCGTGTTACATGTTCTAATTATATATAACTCAGTTTAAGCGTAAATATCTAAGGCATTTGGTTTCATACTTTACGTATTTCGCTTTAAGATTGTTATCGGTCATGATCACGATTAGAAGCATCATCAGCATCGCTTCATGCCTCGGAACTGAAATTTCTTGGTTCAATGACAATTTAATATTGTTTTCAATAGCAATTTGTTATAAAGAACAAATTATAATGTAGCCAGGCGATAGAAACCCGCTGATATTTTATTTCTTTATGGAGAACTTGCATCGCTAGCTTACATATACATTTACATAAACATCCCGAAAAACCGAATTGTTGCTCTAGTTTTTTGCACAACATTATAAATTTTTAGTGGTAGTCAATTATAAAATTATATATTGAAGATTTTTATTATATATTAGATTTTTAACTAGGCGATTTCGCTTATCAAATTATTCGACTCCATTCGACAGCGTTTGTTCTGAAGTTTACTTTCTACATATATATTAATACGCTGAAAACTATCTACTCCATTAAAGTAGTGAATTTTAGCGTGATATTATTTTTATTTCGCCATAGTAAAATGAGCTTAATTATCTTTATTAATTTAAGTGATTTCCACATTTATTTATGTACAGCTATCCATAGATTCCTCAACGAGCTTAATAAAACCATGAATTCCCAACCTTTTTTCTTATCCCAACTACTATCGAGAATATTCAGTCACGTCTTCACACATGTCTTATCCCTAGCAAGCGATATGGCGTAGAGATAAATGCTAAGGAATAATTGTTATTCTCAAATTTGGGAGCCACCTGGCCTGGCTCCCCGCTGGGAGTATCGAGACGGGACACTTGCGTTTAATTACTACCTAAAAAATACAACATACTACCGTTGAACGAGCAGGAAGTTTCAAAATTTTACGAAGATACTTACATTTATATGGTATACTACACTCATATGCACTGGTCTTTTGAGTGACCGTTATTAAATATTATTAGCTAAAATTAAATTGCAATTAATATATTAAAATGTTATTTCATAAAAAATATATATTAAAAAACGAATAATTTCTGACAATCCTCATTTTATATAATGAATTCAAGGATTATACGATTGACCTTATTCAAACAATGATGACATAACATCCTCATGACTTAAAACTTCCAAAATGTTGGAAAAACACCTATTACCGATATATGCCATACGCTGACTCTACTTAATCTCTTAATCTCGTTAATACCCCAAAGTTTTTGACCGGTCTTATTTAATATTTATTGCTATACTATTTACGTGTCCAATAGTATCTGGAAAACAGACGGATAGTGAAAATCCGTTCGTGAAATTATCATACGTAGTATTTGTCGATATTTGGGGTTGAAAATTCGCTAAGCTCGCCAAGCATTTTGTAGCGAATTTAATCGTGAAAGTCAGAGATATTTCCCTTGAAATATGTGTCTAAGGTAGTATTTTCCTCCAGGGTTTCAGCCGAGGTATATGATTATGCCTAATATCCTTCTTTTGAACCTGAATCATTCCTTACCGAAACGAGCCGTCATACTTTATATGCGCTCTTGTTCCGAAATAATACTTTTCCTGCGTAGCCTAACCATCGAAAATTAACATCGCTCACAGCCTTTCATCTCCCACTACTCTGATCTAACAGACATAACTGTTATAGTGTTCTACTAAAAATTATATTGGAATCTCCATGATGTATTTCGTTAGTATCCAACCTAACTTCAATACCCACTTTTTCCCAATAAATTGTCATGTTACCCGCAAAAAAATAGACATGCAAATGAGGAAAGGTCTTTGTAGATGAGCCAAAAATGTCTGATGCTTGAGAAATCATCAAGATTGCAAACGAAAATCAAAAAGTAAATTAAAAATGTGTTTTATATGCATTAATAGCAACAGGTTCTGACACAAAAGAAAGAGAAGTCATGTGAACTGGTACCAATTTTATTCAACTTTCATAAATATAACAAAAACTTTAACAAGAGACTCTAATACAGATTATAAAAGCACAATAATATAATGCAATCAGATGCCGTTTCTTTTATTGATGCAGAAGTAATTTTTATGGAAAAATATAAGCCAGCAATATTATTGTTACAAAGTAAATAAAACTCTCCATATCTGTGATTCATTCCTCAGCTTACAAAATAAATGATATATAAAATTCTGTTAAAAACGGAAAAAATTCCAAGGTGATGCTATAGGACTTGGGGGAAAAGATTTTCAATCAAACTGATTCCTTGTGATAATATTTTGCTCAAAGAATCAGGTACGTAAACAAGTATAAACAATAAATCTGTATGTGTCAGTGGATCTAGAAATAATCTATTACAATTTCAAAGGTACTGAATAAATTTTATAGTATACTATGAACATTATCCTTAATTAATAGTTTAATATCTCTGTTCAGCAATAAATAAAAGAAGCTTAAAGCACAATATACAATTCAAAGTCTTTAGCAGTATCATATTCAATAAAATGTTTTGTACAAGATTATTACAACAAATCATTTTTCTTCCAATGAAGAAAGGTATTCGTAAAATGTACCAGCTACATTTAAACAAAAAAAAAAACAAATACTACCAAATTTTGATTACATTAACCAACTTATTATATATTATATTATGATGATAGACTTTAATAGTATGAGATGATAATTTCCACAAGTTTCCTAAAGGATTTTCATAGCCATTTTAGATTTGATTAAATCATATAAGGATTGGTTGTATCATATTTTTTCTACTGCAACGTAAGGATTAATTTCATAATTTATTATCTAGACTTCAAAAACATAATCAAGCAAGAATATTTACAGATTAAAACATGACATAGAAATTTCAAAAATATATCTACCTGTCCACATGAATATATTTCCATCCAATACAAACTGAACCATGTCTTCTCTACAAACTGAATGTGAGCTTGTCAATCACATCTCAGTGAAGAGAATGGCAAAAAGGGATGGAGTTTTATAAATGGGTAAAATGATTATGAAATGATCATTCATGTTCTAGGTAGACCACAATTTTCAACAATTAAAAATAATGGAATGGATGATAAGTTAAAGGGAAAGCCATGTAGCAAATCCCTGTATCACAGCAATACACCATTAAGAGGTGCTAGTAAACTGCATTCATTTGACTAATTTAATCTTTTGTTCAGCATAATGCTGACCAAGTTGCACTCTCCCATATAGAATTGCAGAGATTTGTTAGAGATTTATAAAATGTAGAAACACAATTACACTATTTGTCTGTTCCTTTTTTGTAAAATTGTACCGTACAGAAAATAATCCCAATTATCTGCCTCTGAAATTATGTACTACTTAAACCCACCACTTTATTTTAGGAGACAAATCTAACATGATGAAAGGACAGGATATTAAGCACTTGAAATATGACAAAATTTACATTTTTTTAGATCCAAAAATTTAGATAAAAATTTTTATTTAATTTAAATCAACAACTTAAAATTCTTCGTTGAACTATCCACTGGCTTAAATGGTCGGTAACAATATGATAGCAATATGGCAAGTTATAAATAGGAAAGTGCATTCAATGCCTTTAAATTTTTCAATATAAATATACATACATATATTTATACTTTATATTTAATCTCACAAATAAATTTTACTTTGTCCATCAATCATTAATTTGAGACTAGGATCTTGTTTTTCATAATCCAAGGTAACTACACAGACAGAATGCTAAGAACATAGTTATAGTTACCAAAACAATAGCAACCCAGAAAGAAACAGTAGCTGAAAAGGAAGAGTAAAATAATTAGAAATGACTAGATTAAGAGATACACAAAAACTTTTAAAATAACTAAAAGATATATTTTTCTAAAATTCTCAATTCAGAGATGCTCGAAATTTAATTCCTTAAGCAAGTTTTAAAGATTAAAAATAACATAGAAGTTTGTAGTTATTGATTGTATTTCAACAGTAATTGGATTCACATTTCTGTTATGTGGAAAGGGTCATAATTAATTTTATTCCAATATATACACTCTAGTACTTCAATAAATTCAATACCCATTACATTGAAGTAAGTATTTGAATATTATGATTCATCCCCTAATAGTAAATGCAAATTGGACAATGAGTATCGCATTGAACAAATTTAAAACCTACAAAAATAAAACCTATATCTAATTATGAAAAATTATAAATGAATAAATATGAATCAATCATATCAAAAATTAAAATAGATAAATGTTTAATTTTTAGTTGAGACTTTTAACAGTCAGTAAAAAAGCATATTCCCCATACTTATCTATAAGAAGCCACCATTAAAATTATTATTTTTATTAACTTTTATCTTGGAATTGCAAACTCTAAGACTTAAAAATATGAATGGTATTTCTGTTTACACTACTTACACCTCATTGCAATGCTGTGAATGCAAACATGGTTGTCAACAGAGATGCTAATCACAGCGGTCTCAGTATCAGTGCTGATAGCAGGGCCATACTCTTCACGTGTGGGTACAAACTCAAGACCAGTGATAAACATGCTATGAGCTCCTTTTACATGTAAAACTCTCTGTAATTCAATGAATTTTAAAACTTCAATACTAAATTAAGTCCTCTTGACACAAAGAATATAAAAGTTTCATAAGCTCATATTTATTACTAAGATAAAAAAATAGAAAGGGCTGAAATTTTTCAAAGATTCTAAGACTATCAGAATTCCAATATTCTCATTTGTGAAGATTAATAACTACAAATATTCTGATGATTGAATTATAGTGGACATAGTGGTAATTCAGAATGATAATTTTATATAAAATATGGGAAAATAATCATAAATTTCATACAAACATATGATTTAAGAATATAAAATGACAGAGATAAAAGTTTATTTTTTATTGATGTAAAAGATAAAACATATGATAGATCATGTCATTATATATTAAAAAAATCATAAAACTCACCTGTAAACTAAATGCAATGAAGATATCCACACTACCACTGAACATGGTTCCAGTTGATACAAATCTACCATCATCACTAACAGCCAATGCAGATAGACTCTCACCACATGTTACTCCTTTCAATGGCTCTCCACCATCTGGTGATGGATCCCAGAGATGTAAATAAGCTCCAACTCCGCCTTTGCACAACCCATGAGCACCCTTCCATCCCACTCGGTTAGAGATAGTAAATAGATGACAAGGACCTGTTTCATTGCTTGGTCTCTCCGCAAATCTATGAAAGGTCATTATAACCAATTCATTATTAATTTATTAAGAACGAGTCAAATAAAATATTAATTTGCAAACTATTGTTATTTAATAATACCAGGGAAGTTTACTGAATATGATAAATCAAAGTAAAAATAGCCTAAATTAATTCTTAATGAAAACAAATAGGAAATGTCTGTGTAGCCCTAAAAAAAATTAAACACTGAGACATTTACCTTGAAATTTGAACTAATTATATATTAAGTTACAAATTAGGTAAATTACAAAACAAATCATACATTCAATCGTTCGAGTAACATACAATAAACTTACCTGCAACGCTTGAAAAGGTATTTCATTCCTTCAGGTATTGCCCAATTTAATTTCCTCAGTTGCTTTCCAGTTTTGGTGTCCCATATAATTGCCAATCCATCCTTTGAGATACTTGCCAGCTTTAGAGAAAATTATTAGAGAACCTTATTATTTCAATTATAAAACTTTATTCTTGTAAAATACTATAAATACTATAAAAAGAAGCACATATATAAATAAACCACTTCATCTATGTCAAGATTGTTTTTTCAGCTCTTAAAAAGTTATCAGTAAACTAAAATACTTATTGAAAAACAATATTAATTCAGGAGTAACTTGCCGTAAGTATTGATGTTCAAAAAATTAACTAACTCATGTTTATACAGTCAACAAATGAGAGAATTGTATGAATACTTACGGGCATTTTTATAATTCAGAGCTACATTGAACTATAGAATTTAACTTTTAATTATACAATACATAATTCCAATTTAACTTTTAAATTCAATCTAACACTGATATTCCTGTAAAACTGTTAAAAAATAGACTGCTATAGGGCTAAGAGGCAAATAAATCCTAAATATTTTATCCAAACAAAAAGGATTAAAAACGCTGAAAGTCAATGAGAAAGTCAATAAATATTAGAGAATAGAAAGGATTTATAAAAATGTAAGAATAAGATAAAATTTATTTGTCATCAACAAATCCAAAAACAGCCATTAAGGCCAATTACATTGGATTATAAAATATAATAATAAATAAATACAAAACAACTTAATCTCAATAATATGATCAAATATAGACTGATGACCTTTACAGAGAGTGCACTTCCTAACTATTAAACGAATATAAGATGAAAAAAGATTAAAATTTAAGAGAATAAGAGAAAATACATGTAAAAAAATAAAAATTTTTAGGCAATTCAAAATTTACATAATCTTTCTGAGCAGATCAGAAAATTTCTGAAATCAAGTTGGAAATAATAATTTCTTGGCAAGATTATGCCATAGTTCATCATGGAATTTGAAATAATAAAAATGGGAATCGACCTGCTCTCTAGCTATATAAATGATATTTAGTCGAAAGAGTCTAAGCCTATCCTCTCCAAATACCTATTTTTTCAGGAAAATATTTAAACAGAAATAGATCATAAAATATTTCCAAATTATCCAACAAAAACAGCTAAAAAATTAATTGAAAACATCTTTAAAATTGGTTAATGGTGTCAGTAAATTAGAGTAACTTAAAATCTTAAAACAACAATACAAAAATAAGAATTACCCAACTATCATCTGGGCTTAAGGCTAAATCATCAACTTCTTTAGAATGGGCAGAAAGGTCAACATGTAAGGTGGGCTTCTGAATGAAATCATTCTCTGCCATATTTTCTTCTGAAGAAAACTTCCATAAACGAACATGGCCATCAGTACCACCAGTAACCATCAATTGTCTGTGATGACCCAGTCGAACGACCCGCTGCAGTGGCTCTACTTTACTTTATTAGAGAGAAAGTGATATTTTTTTAAAATTATATATAATTACTTAACATAAAATAAATTAAACCAATAAATACAATGTTACAGTAATATTGAATGATTATACAAGATCTAAACTTAACTTTAGATCCAGGTGAAAATCAAAAATAATAAACACAAAGATATTTATAAAACTGAGAAATCAATAAAACTAAAATTATTAACATCATCTTAAGTCTTAATAATTAAACTATTTCTTTCATTTCTAGATTAACAAATAATTATTAATTAAACAATGATTTTAAAAGCTGTCATAAACTGGTAGAAAGCTACCCATAATAGGATACTGATTTCAATAACTTGTTTGAAAAACATTTTTTTTAACTTTCTCAAGGTTTTAGAACACCATTAGAAAAAATTATTAACTTCTAATTCAGATCAGATTTACTGAAAGTAAATTCAAAATATGAAGGATTTTCAAATTACAACTATACTATATACCTCAGTTATGATTAAATATTCTCCCAGATAAATAAAAATATTTCAAAAGTACTTTAAAATAAAAGTAGTTGTTGCTTTACTTTTTGAGTTCTAATTCATACGTAATGTGTAAAAAATGATTCAACAATCTTCCACTTTCTACATATATATACTTATTTCTACTATACTTTTGTTGTTTTTGAACAGAAAACAGTTGTATTATCAACTAAAAAATGTTTATTGCATATTAAACTTTTATAACTCTGAATTGATTAGATACAGCTAATTTGTAAGGTTATATTAAATATATATTAAAGTCAAAAATTTTACCTAAAATCAGTCTGAATGCAGACCTGTGGTTTAATATCAAAACTGACTCTACCACATGAATCCACATTACTCTGTGTATCCCTAGAACTGTCATTTTGGCTATCTGCTGTTTTAGGACCATGGCCATTCACCTCTTCACTTTTCTCGGTAGTTCTCCTCTTGCGCACACCATCTTTTTTTGACTGAAGATCTAACAAGTATTTAAAATTGTAAATAAAAATTTTTTATTCATATGCACTTGAAATATGAAGTACTAGTGTGCAGTGCTATAATTAAAGGACTATTGCTTATCCATAACTTATTGATCACATTCCATTGCATAGAATAATTAAGCCAGAATTAAATCCAGAAGGACGTTTCCGGACAATTGGATTTTCAACAGTTGGTTATAAATATAACAATAACATTTAAGATCGGACAAAATAAGATGCAAGTTTGTAAATCTTTTTGTCATAAATATATTCAGACTACATCATTAGCATAAAGAAATCGCATAAAAATGTCAAACAATTCTGGGTTCCGGGATAGTACCGCATCCTCAGGTAGCAATATCGGTTTCTTTTGCGGTGTTTGTAATTAGACAGTATTTTACGGAAAATAATTAGAAAAAGGTACCGATATATTTAACACAAAATTCAAATAAGGAACATTATTACATACAACGATACCATATTCTGATTCAAAATGAACCTTTAGACTCAGTTGAATATAATACCGATTGAATAATTAATAGTTGAGAACTAATTACTGACTTAAGTACGTGATCTTATATAAGGTTTGCTGTCAATGCATTAAAACATTCTAATTTGTCATAATTATTTTATTACCTCCATTATTGATCAATTCGCCAGATGTCTCCATATCCATAGTGACTGAGTACAGCTGACAATTTCCTTCTTGTCCAGCAGCAAGTAAAATTTTAGGGTCGGTAGACGATTTTATATAACCAACTGCTGTAGCGCAGTTCATAACAGCGTTAAGCCCAGTTTCATAACGAATCACTTCCTCAACGACGTATCGTTTGCCGTCATATGAGAGTTCAAATATCTCCTGATTATATATAAAAAATTTAGAGTAACAAACTTAAAGAAAAATCTAGAGAACATTATTTTTTAATAGTTTTAGAAGGTCATATAAGCTTAAATCCATTGTATAAATAGGTTTTATATGAAATTTTGATGCTTAAATTTAATATGCTGAATAAAAGGAAAGTTTAACACTTACAAATCCATTCGCAACTCCTGTTTTAGAAGAACCACCACCACCGGCCACTAATATATGACGATTAGTGAGCATTTGCAATGTGTATAGGGGAAAATTGACCCGAGCAAGAAGCTCTTTTTCTCTGCGAGATGATGGCATTTTGCAAGGAATGTAATCTGAAAACGATCTACCAAATATTCAGCGTAGAGTTGTTTACTTCCTCCACGTAGGACAAATTTCATTCATCATTTCACAACTCAATTATTTAAAATGAATCGCGAAAAGACGCCTGAACCGATGGAGGGGAGCAGGTATGAAAAATTTATTATGGATGAAGAGAAACTGATTTCAATCGAATTTTTCCTGCTGCGGATGTGTTGATAATGATGGCATGAGGACACAGTGTTTATCTGGCAATTATTGATAAATTCTAGGTAAATGTAACTTACAAACTTCACCTATGAGTAAAAATCGGGTAGTTCAATTTAGTCTAAGAGTCGTAGTATCTTCTTACTTACTTGCTATAATTTTTTGACAATGAAGATTTTCTGCCGTCGTTGTGCTATATGTCTTCAATTTGCTAATCTGTATTATTTCATGCATTTTTGACAGTTCCATATTTTTCAGAAAATTTAAAATACATGGACAAGTTATGGGATTTTACATATACTAAAGTATAAAAATTCAATATAAATCATAATAGTGTTCCTTTGATAAATTTTTAGCCCAGATCATGAAACGTGCCAAAAATATTATTAACACCAAATAACAGTTTCTACGATTAAGATTGATGTGTGAACTTAAGCAGTCTGACTCGGACTTAAATGCTAACAACTCAAATCTGACTTTCATAAAACACCACGGTGTATAAAGTTTTTAAATACTATACAAGGCTATCCAGCTACCAATTACGGAATCAGCTGTAACCTAGGCGCACTTGAATATTGTATAACAATCATTAACAAGTTTTTGATTGAAGCAAGAACTATATTCCCCTTAATGATGAATGACTGCAAAAGGCTAAAACTGAACCTCTACGTTCCAAGTTTTTCACTTAATGGAATCTTGAACGGTATGGAGTGGTAAATAAATAGAGAAAATTTCTGATTAAATAGATGAAAAAGTACCTAGCTTAGTAGCCATTGTGAATAAATTATATGTAATACCAATATAATCACAACAAATTTGCTTAGTGTAAATATTATACTTCATCTCAAGGTATAGATATAGTCAATCATATTTACATAGTAAACAATATAAGACTTCATGGAAAGCAGACATTAAGATAACAAGAATGAAAGATATTTATTTGATTTTGTCTTTTCGACCTCCCATTCCTCTCCCCATGGATCCAGGACGGCCTCTGCCACCAAATCCACCTGCATAATGATTTCGTAAGAGTTTGATAATTAAAAGAGCAATTAATCACAGTTACAATAATGTTAATCAATTTCAAGATAAAAAACATCACCTCGACCACCACCACCTCCTCTACCTCTTTGACCTCCGGGACGGCCTCCACCGCCTCTGCCATCTCCACGGCCACCACTTCTTGCTTTAGAAGCAACCTCTTCCTTTACCATATCTATAACCTCATCTGGGATACGTAAATACTTGATAGTGCTTCCTCTAACATAACATTCTGGCATTCGCCAAAATTTGTCTCCTTCCTAAAAACAATATCCATTTTACTATTCAAGCTAGAGTATAGTAATTAAGTCCGATATTTATTAAAAACATACCCTTGATGTGCAAATGACTTCCCTAAGCATAATGTTCATCCAATTGTCACAAGTCACCAAATGACCGTTGTAAGTTTCGCCACTTTTTAACTCGACCAGCTTAAATAAATAATATTTAAATAAACACAAATTATTTCAGTTTTAATAAATTTTCAGCAATGAGTTGTATATAACTATAATTACTGACAAACGTCAATATTTACTGACCATGGGATGGTTTTGCGCCGTTTTCAACAATGTTAACGGCAACTATAATACATGAAAAGAACATGGTATTAAATTGAAAGCGTTTTTAATTGTTATGAGATTTACGATTAAGCTTTGTTACCATATTTGATATTCTCTTCGAAAGTATCTACTCTGCCTCACAACCAAAGAAACGGCAAACGTTTACGCTTCGCCTTCTCTCATGAAAACGCTAGAATACTTCAACTGCATTTCATAGGCAGCACAATCGATACTCGCTTGTTTTGTCAGTGAATCCTCAGCAGACTGAGCTAGTTCATAAAATGTGTTTAAATGTTGCTTCTGTGACAGTATGAGCGCAGTTGAGGTAGGATAATGTAAATACTTAGTTTACTAGCCTTGTCCCCTTGATTAAAAAAATAATACGGCTTTCTATTGGCAGCCACTACAGAAACCGTTGCCGTTGGAGCCTTTACCTGAGAAAGCACTAGAGGAAAGACGTCTATGGATAGGAAATCTTGATTCAAGAATTACTGAGTAAGTTTATGAAAATCTATCCTCTACAGGGAATTTTTACCGTTAATTATTCACAATATTTAGCAGTTACAGCAATTAATGTGTTTGCTTTCCTTCCAAACGGTATCAACTCCTCAAACTTCTGCAAAAATATGGCCCTATCGAAAAGTTCGACCTCCTCTTTCACCGTTCAGGACCTCTTGTTGGATTACCTAGAGGTTACGCATTTGTTACCTTCGAAAGCAATGAAAATGCCACCAGAGCTAAAGTGGCCCTGGATGGTAAGCTGGTTGGTTGCAAGAGGATTGTCTTGAGATGGGCACACAGTATTAGCAGGGTGAGTTTTATGGGTAAATTATATTGTTAAGATTTTTATCGTGTTTTCATTGCTGACTCTGTACATATCGTAATTATTATAGAAATCGAATTGAAAGAATTATTTGTCTTTATCTCATTTAGTTAAATCTTAACTCCAGTAGTAGAAGGCCAGTGGCAGGAAGTGTTTGTTCATAACATTACGAGCAGTGAAATTATTTCGGGAATGAAGTTTGATTTTATCGTTAAGATTAATTTTTGGTTCGTACTTTCTAAAGTGATCTTACTAGACTTCCACCAACTGATGTTATTTTGTTGGTATCAAAGAAATAAGCAGTTAGCAGTATTTAAGGAAGTCTAAGATTTAATTTCTCGCTGTTGTTTACGCTATGTTCTTTTAAAAATTTATCGGCTAATATGAGGATATATAATAGGAGAAGACAGAACTGAAATTTTCAAAATTGTTTTTGTTTTGTTTACTTCGAATTAGAACCTCTTAGTTAAAATCTGAAGTTGGCCCTCTGAAATGAATTCTGATTAATATAATGCCCGAAATTGATGATAGTTAGCATTGAGAGATTAATTGAATGCTTATTTAAAGTAAAAATGTAATTCAGAGTGATTATTATCATAATTCCAAGGGGAATTATCCCTTGGAAAGGCATGATAGACAGGATATGAGTGAGTAATGTGAGTTAATCACACTCGAATAATTAAGGTTTAAGGGTCAATTTGTCATATGCTAAATGGATGAAGCTGACTGGGAATAGAATCAATAATAAAACTAATATTAATATAATATTATTAATATATAATTAATAATCCCCTATCTTAAAAAGGCTTTATAGTAATGTTTTACACTGCAAATATAAGTATCAATATAGAAATGATAATTGAAATTGCCATTTATATATACACTACAGAATATTGTGATTTTAGTACTATAAATTCTGTATCTCTTATGACCAAATATTGAAAGGCTAAATAACCATTTGAAGATAATCAAGTAGAAAATTGGGGAAAACTAATTTGATTTTCAGACAGGAAAAGGGATTCCTAATATAAATAGGGAATGAACACTTAGATGAAATTTAGAATGGCATATAAGAATAATATATTGGTTATTTTGCTAGTAAGTATAGTGCACATAATAATTTCTTCCTTTTTACTGGAAAATGAGAAATAAGGTAGAGAGGGGACAATATACGGAAGGATCAATCAGTTTTCTCTCTTAGAATATGCCTCTTTTGCAAATAAGCATTTTTATTGCTTGAAAGTGTTAGTAGTTAATCAAACTTTTCTGAAAAGGAAGTAGCAAAGAAATTGGGGTCTCAATTAAGTTATTGCAAAGTAGTGATTATGTGGTATTCATGCTAACTAATTCATTTTGTAAGCCCTCTATATTTGATGAAGGCAACTTGGAAGAAATTAGTGGCACAGATGCCACTGGGTTGGGTAGGAGTTTCTATCCTATTTTATATGTGGAAGATATGGGTTATATATTGAGAAGAGAGGAAATTCTAAAAGAAGTAATGAATGGAATTAGATAAAAAGATTGGTACAAAATGTGTTGATGAAAGGAATGAGTTACTAGGAAGTGATGTTCATAGTTATATTTAGGGATGTAGTAGGTGAATATGCTTAACATTTATTTTTCAAAATATTCACCTCTTATTAGCATCACTGAATCAGCCAAGGTAAGATTAAAGTCGTCAATTTTTGTATAATATGATTTCTAACTTAACACTTAGATCACAAAAAGTACGAATTCATGAGAATTTTTTAGAAAAAAGGTTTTGTATCACTCATCCTGTAGTAAGAAGACTCATTTTATATAAATATTTCATGAAGACAAAGTATTGATTAGTATACCTGTATTAGTATAATTAATTTTCTTGTATTATTCTGACCTGTAATATTTTGGAGTATTTTCCTTTGCATCTTATCATCTGAAAGCAATAATTAAAATAAAATGCCTTCATTAAAAATTCTTTAAACAGTTTTTATTGCTGGTAGGAGACTTGTTATTACAGAAATTAGTAAGTAAAACCAAAAATGTTCGCAGTGTATTAATTTCTGTATTTCATTACTTTTTTTAATGAAAATTACAGGAGGATTTAGAGAGACCAAAACCACAACTGGAAATTCCAGCCCTTGCTGGCACAAAGAATGAGAAAAAAGTCAGGTAAATATAGCACGTCTGACCAATTGATCTTGTCAGCAACTTTGATTTGTGCTTTAATCAGCAATTATTTTATCTTTAGTCGTTTGAGTGTCATTCAAGCCATTGAGGCGAAATTGAAGATGATGGAAAAGGGTACATCAGAGGATTTTGAACTGAATGCTGGGCCATCAAGAGGACTGCCATTGAATCCAGCCCTAAGCACTGTGAGCAAAACTCGAGGGAATGCAACAAGACACTATCATGACACAAGACCTTACAACAGATCCTATAACAGAAGATGATTTTTAACCCTATGTATGTAAGCGTATATTGAATATATTGACATGTCTTAGGTGAAACTTTGACATTACATGTGTACAAATAATTTATTGACTTAATTACATGTTTTAACCATCAAGAAACTTGTCACTTCTGCAGTGACGCCACAAGTTGTTGACTTCTCATGAATTCTCTGATTCCTTGTAACTGTAATGAAGAAGTCAAGTGAATTAAATGGATGTTTAATGGGTATGAACCTTATAATGACCTTATACGTACTTGCATTTGGTGCACGTATAGAATACTGTTTGTCCTTCATCTGCAGATCGTAGTTGTACAGTTGCATAAGCCATTTTGTCGTTACTGCATATAGGGCATTGTCGTTCAACAAGTGGCCCTTCAGCACTGGACTTACTCTTCTTGTAATCTTTTTTTTCTAAGGTGTTAAAGTATATTGTGTACTCTTTTACCATTGCTGAATAAACTGAAATGAAAACAATTCATTAGGGGAATTTAATTTTACTCTAACATTAATAGTCCTCTGGTTTCCTACCTTCTTCAGCTTTGTAATTCTCTTTACAAATGTAGCAAACAATATCACCCGTTTCTTGCATACACGGAAGTATTGTACCACACTTCGGACAGAAGCCTGGAGCACTCACAAAAGGTTTTCTAAACATCTTGAACCGCGACGCTAATATCCTGTTGTTTTACGTATCCTTCAGCTTTTACTATACATTCATGCTTTATATGTAACAATTCAGAATAATACAAGCTTGACACACCGTTTAAATTATAACAGACGAGAACTCGCCATCTGACGATTGGAACGATCGTACCGCACGATAATTCTCTTGAAGAGAAACAAGGGAAGGTGAAAACGCGAAGTGAGCCACCTGGATTTATTTTAGCCCAACAGCTGTTACATATGCGGTAGATGATCTTAAGAAGGCGGCCGTTAAATTAAAGCTTTATCTCTCGTTATGTCTGTTTCACCAAACTAGAGTAGAATTGCAGTATAACGGGAGATTTAAGATTTTTCTTCAAGAGTAAGTTATATTTTATTCAGATTTGTTCATAGAAATCGCTATGTTCATGGATAATTTCATGAATATATGCTAATTAATGTAACAGGGATTTCTTCGTGCATCGAGATTTATTATTATATCTTCGTATTGCAAGATGACCCATTGTATAAGAATCAGTGGCTCCATGGTTAGTGAAGATTTCGTGTGGAATGGAATGCATCCCTATACCCTGATAAATTAAATTTTTATATAATAATTACCTTCTCCGATGTCCATATACTTTTATTTTTTTACCTTCACAGGCGGCAGTACTTTTAAGATCGACTTTAAAACCAGCCCGTGTTTCTTCTTTCGTGATAATGAAGCATTTTTCTACTCAGCCAAACCTTCCTCAGCTTCCTGTTCCTCCTTTGGAAAAGACTCTAGAAAAATATCTGAGGTATAACAGTTGTATCTAGATAACATCCAACATGAATTTTAAAAAATTAAGGAATTGATCGGATGTGATGTTATTATAGCACTATAACTTTATATTGGATTTCCGGCGTAGATAATTAAATATGTGATAATAGATATTCTTTTGTAAAGGAAACATTCTGAGAATAATTTTCGTCTAATATTCATTCCCAGTTTAATTGTTCAAATGCGTAGATACAAAATTTTTCAATTGCAATTTAACAAGTTATCCTTTATACTCATAACACATTAAATATACATCGTCCATTTAATAATTGAAGATTTTTCTCTGCTTCTTTTACCAAACTAAGTTGCTATCTCTTTTTTGAAAATTAATTTCTCCGAAATTTTAGAAATATTAGATTCTTTCAAACTAAAATCAATGTTTTTTTTCTCACATCAGCATACTGCAAAGCATGCTCACATCAGATACTAGCAAATCCATTACAGGGTTAAACGACTCATCATTATTTTCTAGATTACTTTAAATGTCAAAGATTAGTTTTTGTTTATTTCACATAATTATTATAATTCATTCCTTTCATACTTCACATCTTTATAATATTTTATTCTGGTTATTTGGATTGTAAATCATGATAGTGTAAATATTTCAGGACAGTGCGTCCCCTTGTAACAAATGAAGAGTATAATATCACAAAATCTTTGGTATCAAATTTTGGATCTCCTGGTGGAGTTGGTGAGAAATTGCAGTCTTTGTTGCAGAAGAAAGCTAAAGAAACTGAAAATTGGGTAAATGAACTTTATTTTATTTGATTTCTTTGGAAATAGAGTTAATACCTTAGAGTAAAAGTGCTGATTCTATACAGGCCATACCGACGGGTGAGTTGATATGTAAAAAATCTTAGAAACAAGCAGAAGGAGGAACAGAGTATTTTTATTTCATTTTCATAAATGAAGGATTTTTGTAAAAAGGGCTCATTTTGACAGTTGAATTTGAACTTGTCTATCCAGTTGATTATTTTTAAAATTATAAGTAAAAATAAAGAAACCACATTTATATAACAACCCATATTGTGTTGAATAACCAATAAAAATGATGAAATTTGTGAAATCGCTTATATTTGCAGTAATTTATTTTTATGGTATGTTTTGCAGAGAAAGCATTATTTTCCATCTGATGTAATTATTCTGTAAAGAAGACAAACATATTTTAAAATGTGGATTGCAGAGAACTAAAGGAATGAACTGTTTAGCATATGAATCCATGGAAATAAATAATAAATACACCATTTAATTTATTGTCATAATATACCATTTATAGTTCTTTATATTTGGTATTAATATTGAAAATTTCTGCATTGAGTCCAATTTGATCATTTATATTGTTGTATTTTTATATCTCAGTTCAGACTAAAATGCTTGCAGGAGACTTGGAGGGATTTGATACTTCAATTATTGATATTAGATAGTCATCGCAATTAAATATTACAGTTGTTCAACCCAAATGAATGTACTTCCTGTACCTGCTACTTTGAAATTTTATTATGGTTAAATTTTCAGTTAATACAAGTTACTTTTTGAACCATATTACAGACTTTTTTTGTTGTTGGCTTTCATCTTTATTAATTTAAAAATTCTCACAGTTAGCAGAATGGTGGCTCAATATTGCATATTTGGATTACCGTTTGCCAGTTACTGTGTATTCGAGTCCTGGGTTAGTTTTCCCCCTGCAAAAGTTTTCATCAACTGAGGATAAACTTAACTATGCTGCAAAAATGATTGCTGGTGCTTTGGATTATAAATTACTACTGGATAGGTAAGTGTATAATTGTTAGCTGTCTTAGTTTCTATTTCATATCCCCTAATTACTCATTGTCAATGTCAAATGTTTCCTAAATTTTTTATTTAACTGTGAATGATTGAAACTTGATGTAGGACTGTATTAGTGGTACCAAAGTGGTGTTTAAGATAAAACCCAGTTTAAATTTTATGATTAAAACTTTATGTATATTAACTTTTCAGTATTATGAAATTTTTATTTTCAATTTATTTTAAAGTATACTTACCATTCAATCTTAGTAATTTCTTTAACTCTGTTAATTTTAATACTTATATCAAAAATACACAAAATCATGTAAATACCTAAATCCGTGGTTTTAATATAACTTACCCCTTAAATTATTTCATGTTTTTGAAGTATCATTCATTGAGAAGATTTGGAATATTCTTCCTATTCAATTTTTAACTCTTATTCTCATGGCTGTGCAATAAGCAAGCAAAATATATTTTTGTGAATAGGGCTGTAATTTATTATTTTTTTCTGAATTGCTTGATACACAAAGGGGAAAATAACCCCAGTATAAATAAGTGGTTGGTTATGAATAACTAATTTTTCTCAAAAATTTTGAAAGGAATATTTAACTTTTGTGAGTATTCTTTTTTTAGAAATGCAATTCCAGTAGAAAAACTTGGTAAAGACCCAGTGGATATGTCTCAATATTATAAAATATTTGGAACCTGCAGAATTCCTGGAAAAAATAGAGATGAATTGCATTATGCCGATCCAAGAAATCCTCCAAAACACATTGTTGTCTCTCATAACAATCATGTTAGTAAATTTTCTTTGAAAATTTTTGTTGGTCATTTTTAAAATTTTAAGTAAATAATTGGTTTTATTAATTACATCAAAATATTTACAAAATAAGTTTTATCTTTCCTAAGTTAAAATATCATATTTCTATTTTCTTTACTGGATAATTTATGTATATATATTGATTATCTATTTCAATATAGTTAATGATCTTTTGATGAATAATAATTCAATAAATAGAGTCATTTTTTAAGTATATCTTATTAAAATTTCTTTGACTAGTAAATTTAGGTATAAATTTTATTTCAAAATTAATTAATATATATTAATGATTATTATTTAGACACTAGGAATATAGATTGACCATGTAGTGTGATTTTAACAGTATTTCATTGTAATCCTTTGTGTAATGAATAAATACATATTTTATCATATACTTTATTTCAGTTCTTCAAATTAACTGTTCTGAATGAAAATGGTGAACCTTTTCCCTGGAAGACATACTTCCAGCAGCTGAGAGAAGTGCTTGAACAGTCAGTTCACCCTGGACCTCCAATTGGTATACTTACTTCAGAGAACAGAGGCACATGGGCTAAGATTTATACAAAGCTATCAAAAGGTTAGTATATTACTACTTAATTTTATGTTTTCCTTTTCAAGAGAAGTGTAAGGAGGGAGGAGAGGGTTTGCTTTATTGCTGAATATATCACAATAAAATATGTTTATATTTTTATAAACCTAGCAACCTTCATGACAGCAAATAAATCAACTGTAATGCAGGAATGATATGTTTGTACTGGGATTTTAACTTTAGAGAATACTGTTGGAACCTTTTTTTCTGTACAGTAACAAAAGAGCATTCAAAGAGATACATAGTGTACACTGTGGCTATAAAGTGCACAGCTTTTGTTTGGTGTATGGCCATTTCATTTGCACACATTTACAGTAAGTGTCACTACAGTGTGCAATTTAAGGGATTACTGAAACAGTGTTAAGTGGGGTCTTACTGTATATAATCTTGCTACCTCCTTACCCATCTTCTTGATTATGGCTCCAAACCAGTTTCTAATAAAATCTTATAATGTGGAATATTATAGCATTCTCATTTTTTCCACTTCATAAAATAAGAGGCACTGTTTATGATAAGAATAAACCTTAACTCCTCAATTCTTCAGCAGTCATGAAAAACTCTTATATTATTGGTCACATTTCATTGTAAAGCATTGTTTTTATAAGTATAATTGTTTGTGAACCTCAAACTCTTATATTTACTAATGGAAACATCATTTGGTTTCTAGATTCTCAGAACAGAGACTCATTGAAAGCCATTGAACAATCTCTATTTTTAATTTGCATTGATGGTCCTAACCCTGATCTTGGCAAAGTAAATTTTCAAACTGAAGCAGCACTTACAACTGTTCATGGCAATGGTAGCCAAGGAAATACTGGAAATCGTTGGTTTGATAAAACTGTCCAGGTGAAAGATATTAATTATTTTGATTTTGATAAAAAAATTTGCTTGCTAAGATAAGAAAAATTACATAATAATTTGATGTGCTTAATTCCATATATGTATTTAATATGGGCTCTTACTTCATTCAGTTCATTGTGGGAGAAAAGGGAGAAGTTGGATTGACTTATGAGCATAGCCCAGCTGAAGGACCACCCATTGCAAATCTCATGGACCATATAGTGGATTTCATGTGAGTTATTCTTATGTCTACCAAATTTTGTTATTTCACTCTTAAAGATGCATTGATGAAACAAGGAGTTAAATGGAAGTGAAAAATAGCTGCATGACTGGGACTTGAACCCAGGTCTTCCACTTGCGAGGCAGGTATGCTGACCACTTACCACCACCATGCTTCAAGTCCTTCAAGTGTTGCTATTTATACTTCTATTTAACTCTGTGTTTCACCTATGTTTCTAAAAGAATGAAATAATAGATGACAAATGTTTGCTTCCTCTAATGAAAGGCATACACCTTTTCATGGTAAAGTTAACCTATTCTTCCCTTATATTTAGAAATGTAACCTATATATATAACTAATTTGTTAAATTTGTATAATATTTATTTGTCTATAGGGAAAAGGTACCATCTCAGAATCAGAATCCTAGCCATCCCAAACCAAAAAGACTGCAATTCAATCTTTCTGAAGTAGTAAATGATGGTTTGGAAACAGCTAAGGAAAACCTTGATACGTAGGTATAATGTTCTATGTTATATATAAGGCTGAATAATATTTGATTCCTTTAAATTTCAGCTAATTTTAGATTTTTGTATGAATCATTAGTTTTTGTTTGTTAGTCAAAAACTTTTTAATAATAACGGATTATCTCATTTTTTATTATGAATTAATCCTTTCAGAGAATTTAATTCTTAAATACTTAATAAAATAAATTATATATGATAGGTTTTTGCTGGATTAATGAAGAATTACTTTTTTTATTGCACATTCTTTCTGAAGCCAAAATTTTCCAAAAACATTGTAAAGTGGACATTTTAAGTATTAGGATATTTCATATGGGTCACTAATGTACATTTATGATAATTTGTTGTGGTTAATAAATTGCACATTCAAAAATTCAAATTTTTTGGAATCTTTAAAGTTGTCTGCTTATAATGGTCCTCAGCATATCAAAACTGTAATAACTGAAAGATCAAGTGCAATAAACATTGATTGGAATTATTTAATTTTTTCATATATGATATTAACTATTAAATTCAAATATAAAATTCTGGAGATGGAGAAAGAAATTTTTTCATTAAGTATTTCTTAAAGCTATTAAGTCTCATTATTTATTAACCATTTCCCATTGAATTCTCTCAAAATGTGTATAACAATCATATTATAGGTATTTTGCTGTTAAGGAACCAATAATATATCTCTTAAGATGTAATGAATATTTAATTTATTATAAATATTTAATAATTAATTACTAAAGCTATATTTAGAATCTTTTTATGGATAAAAGAGTCAGATATATGGATACAAAGTTTCCTGTGACTTATTAACTAATGTAAGATTTCTGTCAAAACACTTTGCCTCACTTTCATATGGAAAATAAGCTCATAAATTATTCATGTAAGAAAAGATAACCCTATTAATATGATCACTTTTATTTTAAGGTTGGTAGACGACCTGGAAATGTCTTGCTTTACCTTCAGAGGGTATGGGAAAGATTTTATCAAATCACAGAAATTGAGTCCAGATAGTTATATACAAATGGCTATTCAGTTGGCATTCTATAGGTAAGTCTTCTTATCTGTTGGTGTTATACCTCAGAACATAAAGTAACTGGAAAAATACAATTTTTGGTTGACAAGGAGAATACCATGCTGGTATAACACAGAATCACTTCCTAACACTGACTATCTTGGGATTATCTCTATTTGCAAAACTCTACAACTTGATTTTATTACACTCATGTATGCAAAACTATCCCCTTAAAATTGTAGCAAGACAAGTATGCCACAAACAATAATTAATGATTTGACAAAAACATTTTTTCAGTCTTTATTTCTAGCTCAAAATATCCATTAACAGTGAGACATTGGGCTTACCTACCTAGAGGTCGAGCACAATTATTTCTTGAACTCTATTTTTTCCCACAAGAATGTATTTTGCAAATAGCAGATTAAAGAATTTCTGTTCAAAATTTCTCCAAAAATTTTGAACAGAAATTCTCCAAAAATTTTGTAAAATTTTTATTAATTTCTGGGGTAATAGAGATTCAAATTTAATTTCCAGTGATAGTCTCGTCGTTGTTTCACTGTTTGACATTCCTTTTTAGTTCTTCATAAAATTCTAAAATCAATTAATTTTTTAAAAATGAATTATGTATTTTTCTCATGTAGGATTCATAAAGAACCTGGTGCTCATTATGAAACTGCCTCAACTCGCAAATACTTGCATGGCCGCACTGAAACAATTCGATCTTGCTCAATTGAATCAGTAGCATTTGCTCAAGCAATGCTTGGTGAGTTTGGAAAAAAGACTAATGATGAGAAGGTGAAGGCTTTGAGGGATGCTGTTGAGAGTCACAAGAAGTATACTGTAGAAGTAAGCTATTTTTAAATTAATGTTTGTGAAAATTCTTTTATTTAGCAATTTTTCCCTGATTTTTAGTTTTTTAGCAAGTCTTTCCCTGATTTTTAGTTTTTTAAGATATTTCATCAAAAATACTTTGACAGCTCCCAAATTAATATTCTTGAGATTGACACATTTTACATCAAATCTAGTATGAGTTCTGTTTTAGAATGCATGATATTATGATGAACAATATTCAGTGTATTTTCATTCTGAGAATGTAAAATTGAACTTGATCTCATACCTTTGAAAAACTAATTTTCTCAATCCTGTTTATCCATTTAGTGTTTTTTCTTAACTATGAACTTATCATTTTTCAATCAAACAGAATCAAATGGAAATGTTTTTTAAGTTATAGTGGAATAAATTTTTTCAAAGTATATATCAGCTTTGAATTTATTACACTTCACAATTTAAAATTTAAGAGACACTATCCGTCTAACGAGTATGTTGAATTGAATACTTATAATTCTATTTGTAATTATAAAGTAGATTACAATGGCAATTTTTTTTAAAGGCAGTGAACGGTTTTGGTGTTGATAGACACTTATTGGGATTGAAGTTACTAGCAATTGAAAATGGTATGGATGTGCCTAAACTCTTTCTGGATACTGGCTACATAAGAAGTTCACACATGAGAATATCTTCAAGTCAGGTAACCAAAACTGAACCAGAAGAAATTTTTAAAAGATCCATCTTTTAAAAATTTCTTCTGGTGTAAGATATGTGGTAATAATTATACCCCCTGCCACACACAGGGTACCTAAGTAGTTGTAAAATTAATCCCGTATGTTTGCAACTCAAGTACAGGTCCCTCTGTATTCTGCTCCTGTATGATTGAATATTGAGTTGTGTAACTGAGCAGACGTAAGGAAAACAGGTTTTCTCTTTCAATCCTCTATCATTGTTCACATAAATAATTTAAATGACATCATAACTATTTGATTTTAATTCAGGCAAGGGTTGATTTAAAATTCCTTAAGGTACTACCTAAAGTTTATGCATGGTGTAAGCTGAATGCAATAAGTTATTTTTCTTTCTTTACTGCATTCTTGTAGTTATTTTGGTATGATATTTTATTTATATTGAGTTTTGTTTTATAAAACTCGATGACGAACTAAGAAACCTTAACATCCAAGGAGAATGATGAAGAAGAAGCTGAAAATATACTGAATATATCCTAAAAGTGGAGAAATATAATTTAATTTCTTAATTTCCCTTTCCTTTAATATCAGTGAAAGGAAAAATTCCTTATCAGATTATCTTTAAGCAGCAATTCGCTTGAGAGAGATCTTGGTAAAACTGAACTGTACCATGCAGTTGTTTCTTATAATTTACTATTAGTTTATATAGGTGATCTTACCTAAAAAATACTCCTGAGAAGCAAGTCTTAACTATTTTTTTTCCTCAATCAGTTTCTCTTTACCTTGTCCCTATCCTTTAAACTCATCGTGCTTATTTATCCTTAACACTAAACATATGTTCATGCTATTAAAATAAAAATGAAATGATCTAATTTTTAACCTTCTCATTTCTTTTATAAGGTTGCTGCTAAATGTGATGCTTTCATGTGTTATGGACCTCTTGTACCAGATGGATATGGATGTTGTTATAATCCTCGAGCAAAAGAGATTAATTTTGGTACATCAGCATTCAGGTCTAGCCCTGCCACAAGTTCAGACAAGTTTGCTGAAGCTTTAAAGACTTCCTTCACAGAAATGCATGATGTCCTCTTGAGCACTCAAAAGTCTAAACTTTAAAATTTTTTACTATGCTGAGGGTATTAATTACTCAGAAAGACTGATAACCGATTCCTTATCCTAAAAGTTATAAAATTCTTTGTTCGTTATGAAAGACTAGCATATTTTATGAGCATCTTAAATCTCATTGTAAAGCTCAAATTTTTATCTAAAAATGTTTTTCATTGTTGCTGTCACATTGTTCTCAAGTTTACTGTACAGATTTAAAAGATTTTATAGGTTGTTAAAAAATTGTATTTTTTTACCAAGATTTAAATTTAAAGATAAAATTATATTTTACAAAAAAAGTAAGTTATGCTAGATCTATTTGAAAATTCATGATTTTGAATAAAATAGTGATAAAAATATCAGCATTTTTTATTTGAAAATGTACATTTTTTACCTTTGAAAACTCATTACAATATACTTCCTAGCCATTGAAATGTGATTAGTATATGAATGAAGATTTTTGCCATATCTTTCCAATCACAACCGTTTGAAGACAAAATGCCTTCATCCGCAAAAGAATGACCATTGGTAATACTTCAAGATTAATGGAATGAAAAATAATAATGTAAATTATGTTTATAGTGTAGATATTTCCATAAAAATGACTCAATAATAACTTCAGAAATCTATCAATCATACATTTCAGGACATATCATATTCAACAAAAATTAGAAATCGAAATAAATTTTAAAATCATTTCTTTTTAAGATGATCTCTTTTACACAATATGCATCAACATATAAGCAATTAATGCACCAAATATATAGATTTCAATCAAGGATATTGACACCATAAATGAGTCTCAAATAATGTTTTAGTTAATTACTTCAATTATTTTATGACAACAATTAGGAATTTAAAAGGCTATAAAACTCATTTTCGTGTTGGTGTTGACTTAATCATGAAGAAAAATATGTATTCATCTGAATAAGGACATAAACCCATATAGTATTTCTATGGTACATAAATTATAGATATCATTAACAATTCAAATACATTCATCAGAAAATACGATTTTAGATCTCACACTCGTTTACTATCACTTAAAACACGCACAATGCTACCCAATCCTCCAACTGCATATGCCTTTTCATGCCACAGGAGGAGATGACCACTACTACCTTCAGAAGGAAATTCAAATCCTCGATAAACGTACTTCATTAAGACATCCACTAAGTCTCTATCCAAGGAATTAACGGCTTCCTCGATTTGTGATGACTTGATGGAAAGTAAAACTTTCAGCGTTAGGTTCAATGCCGCATCCTGTAAGAAATCACATTTTACGAAAGATAATAATACGATAGAATAACAGGTGAAGCAAAAAATTTTAAGAGAAATCGATTAACTCATGAGGAAGTTTTAAAGCAATTTATTAGCAAAATATAATGTTAACAGTAAAATATAGATAAATGGGCAGGTAAATACGCTTGATTTTAACACACGGTTGGCTCGTAAATGATTGATATACTGCGTGTAATAGACTGAAGAGCACTAGCATTACAATCATAATTTACTGTACAAGGTACCGTAAACAGTAAACTCATTGAAAAGAATATTTGTCGACACTATTTGGTGAATCACTGAATAGGCGCATAAGTTTAAGAATGTGTACGGCGAACTGTAATATCGGAATAGATTCACAAACTTTAAATAAAAGTAAGAAAAATTTTTTATGTAAGCATTATATGATATAAATGATGTCACTAATTAAAGTACACATAACGCTGAAATACACATAGCACACCATAAAGCTATCCACCGTTTCTTGTCTTGAAACCCTTGTTATATTTCACAAAATCGAACAAATTATATTACAACTGACCTTAACGGACTGCTGTTTAGATCCCAAAGGAGCATTCCTAAGCACTGTCTTCAAGGCTTCGATATTCCGGCCCATGCTCATTATTAAGGAATTATAACAGTTGAAAGGTAATTTACATTTATTCAGTGACGGATAATTATAATTATGAAAAAGGATATTGATTTAACATTGTTGTGACCTCGGCTTCATCAGGTCCAAGAGATGGTGATTGAAGCTCTCCTTGCTCATCTTCACGATAATTATCTTCATTATATTGGTCAACATCAATTTTCCTAAATGCAGAACTGGACGTATTTTTCGCCATGATAATCAATTAAACTAAGCCTTCCCTGTGCTGAGATAAACAGCAGTAGGCGGGGTTCGGGATGCGTTTCTTTTTGTTTATGAATCAACATCCGTTCTAGAGATTATAAAGAAGTCAAGTTTTTAAAAGAGCCATGTTATGGAGACTTAAAATTAAAAAAAAATTATCTATAATAAATTTTTAAAAATTTTACACTATAAGAATAATTTATACGTCAGTTAAAATATTTGAATAGTGTCATTGACCACTTCCGGTATCTGCCACAGTCTACTCTCCTATAGATCCACGAGTCGGCCAACATGGTAAGCTAATGTTTATCTCTCTCAATCTTCCTTTAATTCTTAGCATCTGTTCAAAAATCAACTATTATTTTATGAATGAAGTTATTTTATGCTATCTTCTATTTAATTAAAAGCAAATATTGATCGTTGATAACAAATTTGTTTCGCCGTAATGCAGGGTAAGGTAAAATGCTCAGAACTTCGAACGAAGGACAAAAAAGAGCTGACCAAACAGCTCGAAGACCTAAAAACAGAGCTTACAACTTTAAGGGTAGCAAAAGTCACCGGAGGAGCGGCTTCTAAACTTTCCAAAATGTAAGCATTGATGCTAAAGTCATGCCGAATGCCATGTTTTGGGACCACTTTAACCACGCTTTTTAACTTTTCAGTCGTGTGGTCAGGAAAGCTATCGCTCGAGTGTACATTGTTATGCACCAGAAGCAGAAGGAAAATCTGAGGAAACTTTTCAAGGTATGTGTATATTTGATTGAGGATTACAAAATTTTCGATTTCGTGCTCTCAGTGAATGAGAAATTGATCTAAACTTAAGAATCATATAGAATGTCATTATCATTCATTGGGGTCATCCCATTCATCTCCATTTTAATGAGAAGCTTGTGTCACTACATTTTATTGGAAGTTGATCAGAATTACCATAGGATAGTGGAGTAAAATTTCATAGTATTCGTTAATAAATTTCGTTATTATTCATAATTTTGTATTGATAATATAGTGCTCAAGATATGTTTACATAAGGGTTATTTTAAGTGGCTCTGTAGTGTATAGAAACAACAAACTCGGAGGATTAATAGATTTTGCAGAATGGTTGGGATATATTTCTGTAGATTCGAAGCTAGGTAAGAGAATCATTTAAAATTATCCGCTCATAGATCAAGAAGCCTTATTATTAGAACTTTAAGTGGCTCCTCTTGATGTTCTGTACTACTCCGTGTGTACCGTTTCCAGCATTTACATATTTTTTTAATACGAGTATGTGCAACCAGTAGGGCTGATAATGGAGCTACTCAAGAGGAAGTCGGACGTATTCTGAGTAGGAGTTTTATTTCATTAGTGGAACCATCGCTCTAGCACTGATTCACATTTAGGATCCCTCATAGAAGCATTAAATTTTGATTTTAGTGTGTAAAGCACTTACACCTCATTTCAGCAACTACTAAGGGTAACTAATAATTATCTCTAGTATATAGTGGATGTAATATAATATGGTTACTTAAGGATATTTTGCGTTGCGTTGTATACCAAACGCTGTAAAACAATGAAACTTTCGTCTTTTATCGTATAATTTTATTTCCATTGAATTATTACCGTTTTGTTCTATTTACTTACAATTACTGTATCTTAATATATATACAATCATAGAGCTATGTCGTACTTTGAAATGTAAATTTTATCCTTACTATTAAGGTGTCTTGAAAAAAGTATTGATTTGAAAATCTCTTAGTTTTGCCATTCTTCCATCCTAGATGTTATGTTGTTATATTGAAGATCGATGTAATAAAATGTAAAGGTTTGATTGAAATTTGTTGATTTCTATACATTTCAAATATCCTGTACGATAAAATTTTGAATCTTCTCTTGGAGATGGATGAAGATTCATCCTTTGATAACCATAAATCATCTGTAAAGGATATCTGTGACTTCCATAGTCTGTCAATAGCTGCCTGTCATAGTATATTGCTTAACCAGAAACTTTACTTTCCAACAGGGAAAGAAGTACAAGCCCTTGGACCTTAGGAGTAAGAAGACAAGAGCAATGAGAAGAGCTCTGTCTAGAAGTGAATCTAAGATAAAAACAAGGAAAGAAATCAGGAAGAAGATGCTGTATCCTCCAAGAGTGTTTGCTGTTAAGGCTTAATTTTCATATTAATAAAAAGAAATAAGAAGGCTAACTTTTCTTTTACTTTATGACCCTTGGAATGTGATTTGGTTTTGTTTACACAACTTCCAAAGAAAGATGCAAATCACAGAATAATATTTGGCTTTGATATAAATGGTGTTCCTTCTACCTCTACATTTAAAAAGACTACTTACAAATAATTTCCTTGAAGCAAATCACCCTTCAAATTAATTGGGTTCCGATTTTCAATTTTATACAATCTCAGCTTACTAATAGGTATTTAAGTGGGAATTCATGGACAAATTAAGTTTACTGCAGTATTCATTTATATAAATATCTGCACTGGTTCAGTTAAATCTCACCTAGCAAATTGCCATATTACTTTGCACACAAAGGTGACTAATTGTTTACTGTCACAGAATTGGTACCTTGGTGATACGTATTCTTGATTGTTATATTCAAGGCAGTAGGTGATAATTGGTCAACACAGAAGTAATATCATGCCCAAGTGTGCATGATTCTTAGCATTAGAAAAGAGGACAAGGTTATAACAACCAACCTAACTGAGACTTTACTTACTTATCTGAGGCCTGTAAGGATTACCAGAATTGATGATAGATTTTTACTAATATGTTTGAAGCTATGCAAATAAAATGAAGCTTGCTTTTCTAGTTCACATTACAATATGTCACTGTAGAAGTGAGCAATATCAGAATACTGCTAGGAATAATCTTATTCATCCCTTTCACGTAAATGGATGGCACGTTTGTGTTAATAGAAATTTGAGTGAATGTTCTAGGAAACTGCTATAGACATGTATATTTTAGACCAAAAGATGATTCAAATATCATTGGTCTTAGGGTCTTAAGCTAATCACTCTATAATGAAATATTATAACGATAGAATAAATTGACCATTAAGCATGTCATCAAATTTTCTTCTTTATTGCATCAATAAATTACTTCTCATGTCAATAGTTATAAAATTATGCATTTTAATCTTTGTGGTGGATGATGATTTGATATCATCAAATACAGGTTTTGCTCTAAGTGAATGAGCAATGAATATACATATATGCAGATATAAATTCAGTAATGGAAGAACAGAATCATTTGATGAAAGAGACTAATACTTGATGGGTGACATTACACAGGAAGTTGAGAAAATACTTTGAGATACAAACTTAATATTATAATCCAAGATCCATCAGTTAGTTTCTTCTGAAGTTTCTAGACAGTCTCCAAATGCAACTGCATCTTTAGCAGGCCTCAAGGCTAGCATTCTGACCTCTAGTAAACCAGATGGAAATTTACGTTGGCGATGATTCAACAGTATTTTTAGCCCTGCTTCATGAAGCAACAATTTCAGGTCCTTAAATAAGAGATTGTTTAAAGAAAATTAAATTTATTGGATCATGAAAGGTAGGTATTATCTTTTTGTGACTTCATCACATGTCAAATAGAAGTGAAAATTAGTGACAAGACTGGGACTTGAACCCTGATCCCCCACAGCATACCTGCCTGGCAAGGGGGGTAGTCCCAGCCATGTTCCTATTTATCACTTCTTTTTAACCTATGTAATTTATTATTTACAATGAAAAAACATGAAATACTTGAATTGAGCATTCAGAAGACGGATATAAAACATCATCCACCTCTAAAAAGATTCAACTGCATTAATTGGATCCATTTCTATTTTAAGATCTTCACTCTCTCAGGATACACTGACAGTCTGCAGTAATAGCTACAGTAATTAGAGGAAAATATCAACAATTTGTTGAGCTCTAATCAGTGATCTTCAAGAAGTTTAAGGTAAGCAATAACCCAAGGTAGCTTTGGAATAAGATTCTATCTTCTATTCTCAGAACCAGGGATGCCAGATAAATTTTTCAATTTTATAGAATGGACATTCTCAGGATGAAAATTTTCTTCAAATAAAATCTTTTACTCCATTTTGAGTAAGATATCTCAAATAAAATGCTTATGAAATTTATATTATAAAATGAACAATAAAATGAAAATTACTTTTAAAGGTCTTGTCACTGAAGAATCCAAATCATCTTTCACTACTTCATCAGCTGATATATTTTCTTTAATGACTATGACTCCATCATGGTTTAGTCCTTCCCTGAAAAAGAATTCTTTATTAAAATTTAATTACTATTTTAAGTAATGTCAATAAATACATCAAACAAATTTTTAAAAAATACTGTTATGATAATATCATGGAAATTGATATAATAGTGATGCCATCACTTTTCAAGTTTCAAATGAAAAGCATTAATTCGTGAAATTAATAGGTTGTCTTCGTTTCAGTGAAAGTACTTTAAGTAACCAAGTAATAAGATACAAAATTAGCTATGTGTTTATATATAGACTATACAGTTATATTTGAATATGGTTTTTAGATGTTGTTCATTCTGGATAAAATAAATATTTAATTATTTTAATAAAATATATAAAAAACTACTCAGCCATAGATTTTCAAACTATACTGGGGTAGACTTCAACATTAATTTTGATCGATTTATGTTTCTTAAAGCTAAAGCCATCCAACTTTCATTGATTTATTGAATGTAGATTTCATTGATTGGCAGAAGAAAGGTATATTTTCAAAAATAGGGATAGTCTATCAGGTTGATACGACAAAAAACTATTGAGTAGCAAGTTTAATGTAAAGGGATTTCGTGCTTTCCTTTCTTTCACTTCAACTCTGAAGATGGGGACCGAGTTGGTCCTCGAAACAGCGGCTTTACCGCCATATCTCATCTGTCTGCTCTCCCGAGAGTATCTTCAAAGCAAGTAAAATGGTTGGGAATAATGAACTGAACAACAAAAATCCATAATCGCAATTGATATTCTTCATTGCTAAACCAGCAATTACATTAATTGACAACATTTAGTCATTTGGCAAGGTAAGAGTATATAGGGGCGACGTAAATATGCTGCTGTTTACATAAATATTTGAGTCAGATTTCTTACTATGTATTTTCTCAAATATAATATTTATTGCGATTTTAATTACAAATTAAGATGATAATTTATGAGCCGCCAGTACGCCTTCAAATTTACATCTTATGCGATGAACATCTTACCTACAACGCTGGAAAAACTTCACAAAATCCTTATCAGTTAGATGGCCTAAAACCCACTGGCACCAAATCACATCATACTTTCCAGTTTCAGGAATAAAATTTTGCAAGCCTAGAAAAAGCGATATCAGATAGCTTTGTGATATTCTTGTATAACTTTAACCAAATTCTCCACCAAAATAAAAATTTAAAAGCAAAATAAACATAAACTAACCTATTGGATAGTAACATCCAATTTTATTACAATTGCTTAAATTTTTCTTGGCCTCTTGTAAAAAATTTGGATTTTGCTCTACTAGGTCAATTATTTCAAAATGATTCTGTAAGAGGTCTTTTGTTATACGCCCTATGCCAGCACCACAATCTACAGCAGTTCTTTTACCAGGAGGATTCGGCCACTGAGATAAGGATATATATGAATTTTAAAATACTTCATGAATATTTCATCAATTCAAACGTAAAATTGTAACTTACTTTGTAAATTAACTTCAGAAATTTTTCCGAGCCAGATATATCTGTGTGGGATATAACCCCAAAACCTCCTAGCATTCCATCAACAGTCGGAGGAATTTGAGACCAATAATTTGCCGCATTAGAATAGAATGAACCTTCTGAATCTTTGATATCAACTGATTCTTCTGTCGTACTACCCATTCTAAGGTCATGGATTAGAAGAAAATGCAATTGTGTTGATAAAAATTAGCTAAGACGGGGCAATAATTGACATTTCCTCACGCCGTGTCCGAACATATCCAGCAAGTACCGCGATATTTTGACTAGAATTTTCGGTATTCACTTTTTCACAGTGTGTACCAAAATGCAAAGCATATATCCTTCCCTTTTTCTTCTCTCAGGTGTAAGTGTAGATGGTTATTATAGAAAAGATTAACATTTATTCGCTAATTATGAGAACTTAATTAACGTAGTAGCCTATGCAATGTAGTAGCTGTCATAATTAAAGGCTATTTCCCTTGTAAATGTACTCTTGGTAAGCCTGTAACGTGAATTTACGAATTGCAAACTTCAACGCTTCCAACATGGCAGAAAGAAGTAATGCAGACAAGATTGCAGCGGGGAGACGAAAAGTAATTTAAAGTCATTGAATAACTGTTAGATATTCTCGATTTTTCAGTTTTTTCCTTTTTATCCAAATGTTGATATCATATTCGTCGAAATTCATTTTATTTTCATGTTATGATAAATATATGCTATGATTTTCAGCTCAAGGAATTTCAACAGAAATGTAAGGCTAACTCTCCGGTATTGAACAAAAAAAGCAGGGAAGTAATGATTGACGATAAAGGCGAAGATACTGTTAAATCAGAGGCTATCAACTGTCAGATAGGATTATCGCACTCGAATGAAGAAAACTTAATAACAAAAAGTTCTCAGCCGTTTGAAGAAAGCGGAAATGGAGATGTTGGCATAGATGCCGTCAGAAATTCTCTTTCCAATGAGTCTAAAGTTGACTCTATCCACACACCTCAAAGTTCTGTAAGTTCCTGTTATTTCCATACTGGTTGAAACTGAAATGGACTAGCAATGCATATCAATAACGTTGAGTTCAATTATTCACTTTAAGTGTATTCATAATTATTTTTATTCAACATTAAATCACAGATGTCTGATGCAGATCTTACAGTGGAGGATATTAAAAATCCTCGTTCATATGAGCATTCTACATCTCCTGAGAGATCCAGTTCTGAGGCTTTGAGACAATTAGCTTTGCAAATGGATGATTTAGTTTCAGATCCTTTACTTTCTGGAACGAATCCTAGCAGTATTTCACCTCTAAATGATTCTAGAAATGGATTAGAAATTGAATTACAAAAGAGGAATCAAGAATTGGCAGGAATGCTTGAGGAAGAAAAAAGGCAGGCAGACACCTTACGAGTACAGATGAAAGAATGTGTAGGTGTTTGTTATAGAAAAAAATATTTATATTTATGTATCTAATATAATCCTGTTTTTTGCCTGACATTTATCTCTCAAAGCTATGTTTTGTGATTTTAGTATTTTTGCTGTTTTATTTATTTATGAAATAGAAATTGTCAAGAAAGAGCATCAGTATAAGAAACATTTTTGTCCCTTATTAAGATAATATATTTGTTATGTCCTTTACACTAAATTGTATCAATTCTGGTATTTAAAATTAAGCCATTTATTAAGAATTTAATTGATTGTTGTCACGTACATAAATCAACTATTGATGTAATGTGGAACTTTTAGAGATCACGGGTACTACAGTTAGAATCTGAACGAGAGTCATTGGTGGCTGAAAGTAATGTGCGTCTAGAAAGGGAACTGCGTCCTCTTAGAGAACAACTGCAAGTTCATGTTCAGACAGTTGGAGTGCTAGTTGGAGAGAAAACTGAATTATCAGCTGCTTTATGTAGATCCCAAGTTGTTGCCAAACAAAAATCTGGTGAGAGAAATCTAGATTCTGTCTATACATATTTAGATTTGCATAACTTAATAATTTATTTTGAATTACATGCAATTTTTCCAGCAGCCAAAATCATCAATTATTTGAATAAATTAATAAATCTAATGGTTCTTGTATTCTACTTGATAACTGGAAAATTATTGACTGCTGATAAATGGATCATCTGAAGAAATTGCAGATGATATTTAAATGTCAGTATTGCTTACGACCAATTTCAATTAACTTTTCAATGACTTTCAGAGCAAGTTGAAGAATTGCAAGCTAAACTCAGAGATTCTCAGTTACGAATCACTGAGTTAGTACGTGAAATTTCCCTAGCGAATGATGAAAGAGATTCTGTGAAAGAGCGTGCTGCCAAAGCAGAGGCTAACATATCTAATTATGTGGAAAAACTTAATCAGACAGGGTAAGAAAATATTTTGGGATTTTGATTGAATTTACATTCTTACAATTGTGAAGTTGATCTTATTTGCTCAATTTAAAGAAAAATTGTTGAGGGTTAAGTATTTCTCTTAAAATTTAATTGACATTCTGATCAGCTCTTTTCTTGCCATTCATTCTCAGTTTTGCTATTATTGTTATTTTTTATTGGTTGTTCTCATCTCATATCCACACATGTATTTTTTTGCAATTCACATTACCTACATTCAACAATTTATAATCCTCTTTCTGTAAATATTGGAAACTGTCAGTAGAGTTAGTTTGATATCTCATGAAAGAGTATGTGTTGAATTATTCATTGTGTATGTGATCATTGGAATTTTATTATCTTGATTTAAAAATAATTTTTATTAATTTTTTAAAAAGTAGATTCAATCCTACATCCCTTATTATTTAGTTCTAATATTTATCCTTAAACTAAATTACCTTTGCATGTACAGTCAGTAAATTAGACAATGAAAGTTAGGTGGTTATCATATGGTTGATCCCTTTTCACCTATTTTTAGCAAATTTGCAACTTTTTTAAATCTATCTTTATATGTATTATAGATTACAGCTAGAAGAGCGCTCTCAGGAAATATCTGAGCTTCGTCAGAAATTGAGCATAAGGACCAATGAGCTTTCATCACTTCAGAAAGAATTAGAAGGAGTCAAATCTAAATTATCTCTTTCAAGATTGAGACTTCGTCAGGTTAGTTCTCATCCAATTTACTTTCTCTAGTTTATGTTACTAATTTGTAATTTAAGTATGTGCTGTGTTAAGAATTCAGTCATTTTATTGTAAATGTTGAATTCAAGTAAATCTTGATGTAAGATTCTCCAAATTAGTTATAACTCTTGAGCACTAATTCATGGTATTTGATACAGCTCACTGGTGAAGGAGGTGATGACGACAATCTAGGAATGAATAATAGTGACGAGGCAGCAGAATCATGGCATCAGCATCGTCTTCGTCTGGAGCGTCAGAATGAAGAGCTTCATAAGACAATGAAAGAGGTAGTTGAAGAAAGAGAGGAAGCTACCAGACGTTTCCAGACATACATAACTACACTAAATTCTCAAATGGCTGCTTTAGCAAGGAAGGTAGGGCAATGAAGTTATAATTTTTATTGATATATTTAGATTTTATTGATCTTACTAAAAAAATTATATAGTTTTATGCAGGTCCTTTAGCCAATAATATTTTTCAACTAATTGTGTTCTTATTGATAATAAATATTTGATTAGCAGTTCATAGGAAATTGTATTTTAAGAAGAGAGATGCATACCGTTTCTTCCATTCTGAAAGCAGATATAAACCCTTTTTGTCTACTTTTTTTGCCTGCAGCATTTTCTATAGAATTGATAGCATTATAGCTTTCCAAATGTCAATGGTCCGTATTATTTTTTAAAATTTCAGTATCTTGTATTATTGTTTGTTTTTAAATTCTCTTTTGGGAATAGTCACTTCCATATTGTATTCCAAGAGATATCTGTTATTTAGATGTAAATTTGAATTTAAATACCCAAATATTAACAGTTTTAATCTATTTTGATACTGAGTTTTTGTATATATGTTTGATCTATATTTTGAACTTGCTACTTCATTTTTGTAAACAACTTGAGTTTCTTTCTTTCAATTGAAGTTCAAATGAATCTATGGATCAATAGATGGAAGTAGATAATGAAGGAATGTTAACAATAGTCTATTGATTAATGATGCTAACTTGAAAGGCTAGTCATTATTCATTTATGTGAGCACCACCTATGGGATATTCTATGTATACATCGAATGATCTATATATGTTATTGTGCATCCACAGTTTAGAAATAAAGAATTGAGGTATAATCTCTTTATCACATGTTCTGTACACACAGCTTGGGTCGGGATTGAAACTACGACTGTATATAAATTAAATCTTGCATACTATACTATCTGTATGTACATGAATATTTGAATATCCTTTTAATAACATTCCATTTCTTTTTTTTTAGGTGGAAACATTAACTTCTGAAAATAAAACATTGTCTGAACGCGAGCAACAGTTTGTAAGACATATATCAGAACTTGAAAAACAAATGCAAAAAACTGTTAATAAATCTAGTTCTGATGAATTGGAGGAAAAATCTGCCAAATTGGCTACAGTAGAGGAGAAACTGAAAACTCAGCAGTTTCAACTGAATGAGAAGGTTAGCAAAAGAATGTACAATTTTAATAATTATCCTTTATATTATATACCAAGTTTTTTGATACGTTTTCGTAATTTGGTTTTCTCTTGCTAGTGAAAATAGTACATAAAGAATTCCCTCTCATTTTAAATTAGCAAGACATACCTCCAGTTGCTATTATGACCCTTTGGTTACTGTTCAGAGTAGGGAAAACCATCCAGATAAGTTATTGATCAGGGTAATCAGTTATAAATACCAGTAATTCATTATCCTGTAGAGAATTTTGGGTAAAATTGAATTACAATCGGTTAATGAATACTGTACCAAAGAAAACAAGGAAGTTTGAGAATATTTAAATTAACAATTTGAATGGAGATATTTTAACCTTGCTAGGCAAATATAGCAGATATATATTCATTGCTGTGATATGATTAAATTTCAGTAGATAATGGTTTGTTTAATAGATAAGTTTGTTAAATATGGAAGACGAGTTTTATAGCAAGAGATCTGTACATGTGGTCAACTGTAAGTCATGCTTGCAAATCAAATTATCTGCGTACTGTATGATTTTTGGAAAAAAATGGAGTTCTCTAATAATAGTACATTCCCTCAAAATAAACTCAGATTGGTAAAAAAATTGGTAATCATCTCTTAAAAAGAATTCTAGAAACATTCTAATTTTTAGCTATCTATTGAAATACGCTGTAAATAAAGGCATTTTAGAGAATATTATAATGGAATAGATGGCAACCTAATTAAATTGTGTATATTTTTATATTTTGTCTCCTCTTACTCTTATTTATCATCATCATTAATTTTTTTCCATCTTTTATTGTTAGGATAAATTATCATTCTTCATGCTCTACATTATGTTTTCAGGTACAAGAATTGGAACGGCTGAATTCAGAATTGAAAGATGCATCAATAAGAATTGAAGGCCTAGAGACAAAGTTGAATGAAGAGAGGAAACATAGGGAAGAATCTGCTATGACAGAAGATGAAGGATCTCGGCAGGAGAGGGAGCGATTGCTTTTAGAAGCTATGGAAAGTGATAAAGTGGCTGCATCACGTGCTGTAGATCAGAACATGAAGTTAAAGGCACAGCTGGCTGAACTTCAGGACGCGTTTGTTAAATTGGTTTGTACGATAGAAGTTAAAGCCTATTTATCATTCATTCTTTATTGAATATTCAAGAAAGTTCTTATTGATATTTAATATCCTTGATCTTATGAAATCCAATGATTTATTGAAAAACTGATAGGCTCTGTACCTTATGAGAGTTTAACACCTTCATACTTATATCATAACATTGTAATTTATTTATTATTCATGCATGACAGATGTACATTATATTATTATTTGTAGGTGATATTTCAGAAAATTATAATAATACCATGTAAGGTTTAGGAAATTGTTTACGGCTGCCAATTGGCTTATGCAACTAACTGGAAATAGGGAGGTTCTTGTTTGAGTCCTGGTCTTGTCAGACTTTTTACATGTTCATTTTTCTCTGGGAATTTTATTTACTTGCTTTAAAATAACAGGACTTTAATTTTTTATGAATCTTATTCCACCTGCATTTTTATTTATTAATTATTCATTACTCCAATGATTTAGATTTTCAGTCTCCCGAGCCAGGACTTGAACCCCAAACTTCAACATAATGAAGTTAATATGCTTATCACTATGCCGCCTAGGTCAAAATATATATATAGGATTATAAAATATCAACTGCATATGCTTAATCAGAGTTTATAAATTTTAAAATATTTATTTGCATGATTTGTTCATCCAAATCCATCAAGTTTTCTGTTTTCCTTGGATTTTTTTAGAAGTAAAGTTTTATTTGAGAATATTATTGCCAGTCAGTACTCAAGTGCATGATGTAGTTACCAAATTGCTTATTCTTAAATTTCTCTCAAATATGTTTATCCTGTTCATCTAATGAATTCTATTCCATGCCCTTTTTTCATTCTTTTACACTCCTACCAATGGAAGAGTAAAACTATTAAAAACAACACAGATCATACACAAAATCCATATACTTCCTTAAATTTCCCAGTTGATGAATGAATTTTATCATTTCCTCATTCTCATTCATGAATCTATTCTCAAAATTTATTGACCCTTTTCTTCTGAAATTCATTCATATTTCTAGTTACCAGAGATTTTTAATTGCAAAATTTTGTATGAATTAACAATACCTCTCCTTAATGTCATCATCTTTCATGAATCTTTGCATAACGATGTAGGATAAGACTATTGACTGACTCCTTTTTTCCCTCCAAATAAGATTATCATGACTCCATTGTCTGCCTGTGACAAATATACTATAGTATTGATGTCATTAAATCCAACTTAATTTGTTTTGCAGGAATTTATATTCCTTTCCATTTTAACAATAAGCGTCATCAGGTTATACTGTAAAGATTGCATTAAAAGTTAAAAATAACACAGTAAATAACAGACATAAAAAGTCTGACAAAAATGGGAATCAGAACTCTCACTATCTGATATGTATTTATCCCCATACCCTTGAGCTTTAATACTGAATTTTTTGTTTTAATCAAGTTTTGCCATTCATTACATATTGATTTTTGACATTGGTGATATTTATTTTTATTATGCACCTCAGATATACAAATGAATGTATTTGTGATACTCCTAGAGATTTTGAAGACCATTTTCTTTTAGACATTTTTAACATAAAGTGATCTATATTTGTTTCTAAAGCAGAACTAATGAAATCTTTAATATATGATTTTGTTTTATGAGTAGGGTAAATGAATATGTAAGTATAATGTTTTGGTTATTTTAAATTATTAAGCCCATTTTGGTTTGAACCTAGTTTTACATCCCAGTATTTACATGGAATTTTGTTTCAGAGCAATGATAAATTACAATTAACTGAAAGCCTGAATAAATCAGAGCATCTATCTAAAGAACAGAATGAGAAAATACTGGATCTAGAGGAACAGATTCAACTCCTAAGGTTTGTAATAGAACTGTTAAAAATTTAAATATAGAATTTTAGAGTGTAATGAAAGTTTCTATTTTACTGAGTTGTGGTTTTGACAAGGCATATAAATGTATCATTTCTTCAACCTCATAAATAGGATCAGTAAATCTTTATCTTGATTTATCTTAGAATTCTCTGATGAGCATTATTTTTAATTGTATGTAAATCTTCATATTAGAAATATAAGTAGGAAAGTCGAGAGTTAGAATTTGAAGTTGGATATCTCTCCTAAAAATACATCATTTAGTAGAAAAAGGACTGAAATGAAACTTTTATATGTATTGTTAAAATCTTTAGATAATCCACTAATTGTTTCCAATTTTAGATGAAAACAAATTTCTGTGAGTAAAATATTTGACAATTATTAAAGGCGATCAATTATTGATTTGCTATCTGTAAATATGAAAATCTCCACAGATTCAAGCTTTAAATTCAATCCATTGTATTTGAATGCTAACCCTTATAACCCTTATTAAAAAGTGTATATATAAAGATAGAGTTGTGTTTTTCACTGCAAAATCAAATTCTGTGTTGCTGATGTAATTCATCAATTGAAAAATATTCTGGTTTTGTTTGAGTGACTATTTGTTTTCCCAAATAAATGAGTAAATTGTTTTCATATTATATCTTGTAACAATGTTGTGGCCTAACTCTTTTAGATGCTAATTTACGCAAGGCTAATATTTCAACTTAAATAATAAATGTATAAGAAAAAGCACAATTTTTGGCATTTATAAATGTAGGAATATAATGTTTGTTACTTGTTTTATGAAGTTTTATAGTGAAAAATTTTATGTAAATTTTTGAGATAATTATGAATTTCAGTATAATTTTTTGGTTTTTTTCCCCCCAATGATTGTGTATGTATGGTTAACTTATTTATTTACCATTGTCTCATTAACTAATATTTAATCAAAATTATGCCATTAAATTTTCAAATTTGAGAATGTCTCTCACCTTTCCCTCTCAATCAAAAATAAAAAGTGTATCACTAGAACCAGTTTGCCAGTCCTCATTATCAGTATAGCAAATTTCCTAGAATTTAGCCCATGAAATTTTAATTTGCTCAAAGTAGACCTGATTTTGTATCTGCCTGTATTATGGGAATGGATTGTTGACAAAATTCTTTCACTTACTAATCTATTGATTAGAGTTTCAACGTAATTTTGCAGTAAATCAGAATTCCACATTTTTCAGTTCCTTTGTGAATGAACTACATTATAATTGATTCATAGCTAGTCTAGTTCTTCTTGATAGTGCCCATTAATGACTGCATCTCTTTAAGAAAAATTGAGAAACTATGCATCAAGTTAATGATTTTTTTCTAGAGAGCTATTGTTTCCTTACAGCCCTTCTATTTTGTGCTGCTCAGTGTCTTCATCCTTATTTTCTCTCATCTTAAAAATATTATTTAAAGTATTTCAATATTGGTATCTGTCTATGGAGAAGAACTCTATCAGTCATTCGTTGGCATGATTGATGTATTAGTAGAAAGTCTATACATAGATGTAATGAAATGGACATAAAAAAATAAAATCTGATTGGACCAGCTCGCAAACCTGTATCTCCCACTAACTAGTCTAAAGTACTTACCAATTGACTAATTGTGCAGGAATATTTGCATATACCATTAAAAGATGTTATTTTAGTTATCTTTTGTTCCTTTTATATTTCTAAACAAGATTTCAATGTTGAAAATTTTAAGCTAACTGGATAAACTAACTAAAGAAATTCATCATGATCTTAAAGACAATTTGATAATTTTTACTATTCTTTCAGCAAGACTCTAAGGAAAATCTTTGCTTGGTGAATATCTTTGTTGATAACCATATTTAAAGGGATTTATGATTAACTCATGTTTTTTCCTTTATCAAACTTTGAAAAATGTGAGAGATGTTAATTGTCAAGTAAATATATAAGGTTTCTGATCTGAGAAATTATGCATTTAAGATGTATCAGTCTATCTATCTCTACAAATATTGAAATAGTATACTATTAAAAATTACAGTATATATAAATCTTTTCCAAACCCCTTGCCCCATCTTTTTGATTGTGTATAGAATTTAAATCTTTGATTAAATTTCTTTTGTACTTTTTAAATAATTTATTTACTTAAGTCACAGATAATATCTGAGACTAAAGAAGTAGCAGTAAACTTCAACAATATTTTTTATGAAACTTTTATCAGTTTAGGATATTTTAAATTCTAACTTTTATAATTTTGGAGTTAGGATCTCAGATAAATATGAATTGCATACCAATAATATTTTGTAAAACAATTATTTATTATATCTTACACTTTTATATTCAATTTTCAAACTAATTAGAATGAAGCAAGAGAAGGATTTAATACAAGAAGACCAATTGCAGAAAAAGTACAAGGAAGGCTTAGCCACTCTAGAATCAAGAGTTAATATGCTACAGCTTGAGAAAGAACAGTTGACTAAAGAGCTGCAAAGTTCAAGAGAAAGCCCATCTAATGTTGTCCCTGATTGTTCAAAGGAATCAGGTAATATTAGTCCCAAATATTTAATTCCATTATACTCTCATTTTCAATGTTAGAATTTCATTAAAAAGAGAAGTTGATTGATATTGTATTTAATCTGTTGGGGTCATCCCCTAAACTTATATGTGTTTCAAAATTACAATGTTAATTGTAGTAACATCTGCTAATCTTTTTAAATGATATAGAACAAGCTATCAATGGTGAGCATCTTGTAAACAATCAAATTAATGAAAAAGAAGTAGTTCTATCAGAGACTGAGGCTGTACAAAAATTAGAGGAACGATTTCGATGTGCAATGGAAGAGCTAGCTGCTGTAACGGAAGAGAAGCAAAGACTTGAGCATTTAGTGCTACAACTCCAAGGAGAAACTGAAACCATTGGTAATACTAATTTTTGGTAATCATCATAATTAATTATATATTCCTGAAATTTAACCAAGTTTTATTAATCTTAATAAGTTTTTAACCACATTTATGAATCTTGAATTGATATGTTAGTAATCAGTATTCAGTTTGCTTGAAATAATTACTTGGTTGACATTTAGATTAATTATAATTAGATTGGAATGAGTAAAAGAATTTTTTTACCTATAAAGTACTGTTAATATTATGGGATGTCCGTGTATGCTTTGTATTTTACTTCTTAAAAATTGAGTCACTTAAAAATATCTATAAAATAATTTGACTGTCCTGTTACATCTGCGTGAAAATTTATTTAGGGTGTAATTGTTATTAATTATGCTTACAGGGGAGTATGTAGCACTGTACCAAACCCAGAGAGGGCTGCTTCGCAAACGTGCCAGAGAGAAGGATGAACAGCTTAGAAATCTTGCCAAGGATAGAGAGGAGCTTTGCAGCAAGTTAGCAATGTTAGAGTCCCTTGTCCGTAGACTCATACATGAAAAAGAAGAAAGTAACCAGCAAAAAGGTAGCAAGTCCTAAGTGAAATTTTATGCTATGTTTATACTATCTCAGATTATACTAGATCTGCTTTGAGATTATTAAAATATCAGTGACCTTTAGTTTGCTCGTTAAAATTTTGATGACTAAAATATCAAGAGATTTGAAGACCTTAAATATCACATTTTTCCTATTGAAAATGGTTTTAATGTGTTCTTCTTTCCTGGGTTAAAGCAAAAGTGTTCTGTTTAGACAAAAGTTAGCTATTAATGCAAATAATTTTTTAAAATATGAATTAAAATGTTAGAAAACAGGAACTTAAGGTAACACCCAACTATCACAATATCTCAAAAATAATGTTACTTTTGCTCCAGAGGAATCCTTACTGTGAAGCAAAGATTGGCTTATAGGAAGTTAAACATTCTATTTGCAGAACATGCCTTTGCATTTTACAATTTAGAATTCATATCTCATTTATACTTCTAATATTGTATACTAGAAATAGGATTTGTAATTAATTAAATTTCTTATTAATTACTGAGATGAAATGAATAGTCATTCCAACTTACATTTTATGGATTTGTGCCTAAAATTAAGCTACCATAAATAACTATCTACAAGGGGCAAAAAATTAAAAAAAACAACTCTTAATTTCCTCTTTTTTGTATGTTATTCATGCTTATAAATAGAACTGTCTAAGATCTGTTATTTTTTACCTATGTTGATATTATACAATTTTACAGTAGAAAAGCTTGCAGAGGAGCAAAAGGATGACCCAGAAGAGCAAAAAAATGCTACCGAAGAGCAAAAGAATGCTACCGAAGAGCCTGAAGTCCTAACAGAAGTTCACTCAATGCCAATAAACTCTGGAACAAATAAAACAGCTAAAGAAATAATGGCACTTTTTGCTGAAATAGGTTCCAGTAACAGTTTATCAAATTCTATTCCATCCACTTTTCACCCATGTCCTTGGTGCTCTGGCCAGCTGCTAACTATATAAGTGATTCCATTTTTGTGATAAATTATGTATAGATGTGCAGTTACAGTTTAATTTATTTATTGTTGATTCTTTATTGTTTACTTTGACTTTTTGTTACAAAAGTATTGATAAGAAATTATATTATTAAATATTGAGTTTCCAAGTTTTAGTGGTCAAATGTTAGATTTTATTATTTTAAAGGAAGAGTATATGCACAAACATGGTTATTTGTATAATCTTAATCTTTGTAAATATTTGATAATTTTAATTTTGTATTAAAAAATGTTTAGAGCCCAGAAGAGTTTATTTCTGTAATTCATAAATGAATGGACACCCTTCTTAATGCAAGAATATTTTTTCCTTGATCTATTTTATCAGATGAATTGTTTCATCTCAGTTTTGTCAATAGTATCATAAATGTATATATGAAGATAAGGAATATGCAATTTACATTGTTTTTTTCTCATGAATCGTAACAGTTAAAATTCCGAGCGTGAATTTATTGATGATAATGAAACATAACTGCGCATAGTCTATTCAACATAAGATAATATTTATCGATTAAAGTTTACACAATCTGTTAGACTGAAATGTAGGTAGCTCTTAACTCAGTATCTTGGTTCGAGTGTGAAAAAAATGTTCGGCTTTATCTGCTATAATGGTACATAATGATCTCAATCGTCGATCGATTATTTGAGATGATCGAGCGAACGGAAAACTGTAGTACCACGGTATTTGAACATTTCGTTGTTTCAACAACGACTGAAATAGTTTCAATACTTGAAATTTACATCGTCTCTTTCAGCAGTAGTGAAAATTCATGACAAGGTATCATAATTGGAAGTATATGACTCCTTCAATTCCAGTGAGAGGTTTCGACTTCTCAATTACAAGCTTACGGTTTACAGATAAATATAGTTTACTATTCTATTTTCATAAATAGAAGTTTCTTCATGTGATCAAACAAATATTCTATTTATGCAGAAAATTTAATTGTAAAAGAGACTGTAAACTTAAAGAATATTCTACAGTCAAATCGTACAAAATATAACAGTAGAGTAAGAAAAAAAAGTCCATTATATCAGTTTCCCTCACCCATAGAGTAAATTCACAAGTTATCTCTCAATCACGACGCTTTGACAAAGCGCTACTAACCATTCACATTCTTAAGTACGAAAAGATGCAACATTTTAACAGATACAATAATTGCGTATTTCATTCTTAACCTATTACCGATGTCCCGCTGAACAAATAACACATAATATCATAACTATTCTATTAAGCTACTATTTTAGAAATTTATACAATCTAGAAAACCCTACCTAAATAATGTGAAAAGTGTGCTATGGTACGACTGATGCTTCGTGAATGCGAGGTCATTTACTTACGGGAATGTGAGCGGGAAGACACGTAGATTTAGAATACATAACTGTACTTCTGAAATTTCCTGAAAGAGTCAAAAATGGATCCAGAAGTGCGTAACAGGAAAAATGTAAAGGACATTAAAATGAAGAAAAACAAAGTGAGTAAGCAAAATATTGAAGTCTTCGACTCTAAAGGTGATGATATAAGTGAAAAAGAATTAGATAAATCGACGGTAGTGGAAGAAAAGGTATTTAACGTCTTCTAATTTGCGGATATATTGTAACTTCTAATTCAGCGAGTACTTGTCTATAATTATTAATTTGCTTCTTGATAGGTGACACGAAATGACGAAGAGGAATCTGTAATAACCACAAAGAGGTTTAACATTAATGTAGAAATTGATTTTCTGTCGTTGGCATTATTTACGGCAGCTTTATTTACTCGTATGTACCGACTCGAGGAACCGAAAAGTATAGTGTAAGTTGAAAACTAATAAAATGTTTAGGATTTAGTATTACTTTAATTAATTTCGATGTTGTTTAGTTTCCACTGTTATAAACTATAGATTGATATATTTTACTTCAGAGTATACTGTAATAGAATCTGCGAAATTGATCAATATTATAGTGGAATCGCCTCCTTTAATGTTGTTTGTTGATCCCTACCTTCCTTTCAGGTTTGATGAACTTCATTATGGGAAGTACATAAGTTTGTACATGAGAAGGACTTTCTTCTTCGATGCACACCCTCCCCTTGGGAAACAACTTATAGCTTTAATGGCATACTTAGCCGGTTTCGATGGTACGTTTGATTTCATGCTGTTTATTTAATGATCGAATAAACTAAATATCCGTGTCTAAAGAGTTCAAAAGTTCAGTTCAATTTCGTTATAATTAAATCAGTGATATATATTCGATCTATATGAATGGTAATCCATTTATCCTGATGCTTTATCTTATTATAATAATAAACTCTCGTTATCGAAGTATAATGTAATGATTTTTATATGAAATATATAAGTTATTGTCACATTGAAACCTTGTGCAAGTTTGCCCTAGTTGGAAGATGTTTTCGATATTTAAAGAAAATCTGAAAAATTGACAAGAGACAGAAATGGTCTCTAATTTTTTTCCAAACTTGTGTAATAGTTTGAATCAGTGCCTCAACATGGACAATTCTATAATGAACTAATATAAGTGTAAATCCTCTTTGATTGGTATTAAAGTTCATATTTTTCAAATTAATGATATAGTTTTCTTACCTCTGAAGAATGCATTGGAGAATATTCATTATTCACCAGAAACTCATTATCATTAGAAAATGTCATTACTATAATTGTACTTAACAAAACAAAAATTTGTTAATATGAATGAGTCAATTTTAATTATAATGTGATTTTTTGTGTTTTCTATGATTAGGGATCTAACTTGTATTTAGGGGGTTAGATATACTATTCCTAGTTTCGTGGGCTATTGCTTATTTTTTTCATGTTTATCTATTGAAAAAACATCATTGATTGTTATGATTCAAATACAATTTGTTTGAATTGATAAAACCATTTATCTAAAGCAAAATATTTGTTTTTATAGGTCAGTTTAACTTTGATCGAATTGGCAGTGCATATGCAAATTCAGTACCTGTGTTTGCTCTCAGGTTTGTGCCTGCCTTTTGTGGAAGCCTTATAATTCCAACTGCTTATCATTTGATGTTAGAGCTTGGGTTTTCCCAAAGTTGTGCAGTCCTTGCTGGAATTTTATTCCTCTTCGGTAAGTTTTAATTTCTTGGAGATGTGATAATGACTTTTATTTAATTACCATTGGATTTTATTTATGTGAGAAAATAGAATATGTAGCATCTGTTTTATTCATATATACCGGAAATATATTCTAGCTGTAAACACATTTAATATAGTGGGAAAATGCGATTTAAACATGGAATAATTCTCAGATTAATTTTAATTAAATGTGAGAAATTATTCTTTATGTATATATCTTTTCAAAGTAAATATTCTGCAACTTAAAAATTGTTATATTTTTCCTTCTCTTTATTTGTATCAAGATGATTCAACAATATTTATTTATTTAATTTCTCAATCTTTTGCTGCTATACATCATAATGGAAATTCCTTGGAAATATTTTTTTTCAATTCCCTTCTTTAAATTGCTTGTTTTCCATCTCCAGGATGGTACTCCTATGCTTTTCATTCCCCTGAGGTGTGAGGTAGAAATTTGCCTTCTTTTTCTAACTTCTCGTTGTTTGAACCTCGCCTATCATCTTTAAAATGACTTTCAAACTTCTTCTAAGAAGATTATTCAATTAAACAATATGTACAACATATGAGATATTGAACCCCTTTCTCATCCCTCCATAAACAGAACACTTATCGGATAAATTGCTTTTCACTCAGCTGTAAATAAAATATTTGTCTCTATCTAGTAAACTGTATTAAGAAGTTAATTTGTTGTTCCTCTATAATTAGCTTTATACATGAGAATTTGATTTTTTGTTTTAATGAAAGGGAATGCACTAAGAATGCTAATAATTGAGTATATTTTAATTAGTTACAACGAGGAATTTGTTTACTGATATTACAGATAGAATGTGAGATCAAAATGGAAAAATTTCTTGTTAGTATCTCATGAGATAGTTATGCTCTTCTATGTAAGTTATGATTTAACCATCTGACAGTCTAGTTTTTATGAGTTTTTCTTCAATACTTAAATTTTAAAATTTTCAATAAGACAATAAATTATCTATGTAACATTTAACATATATTACACACAATAAATATGAAGAATAGGCTGTGTTATTGAAAAAGAAACTAATAATTAAATAATATTAGGTTCTGGATATTCTTTTATTGTACAAACAGTTCTTATTCTTTGGGTATAATGATTTAGTTCAATAGTTTTTTTTTTATTCTTTGATAAATTAAGTTGTATGCATTTAATGTATATAAATATCAAAATAAATAAATAATTCTTTTTTATTAAACTTCATATCTTTCTAAAATTAGATAATGCACTGCTGACTCAGTCAAGGTTCATTCTAATGGAATCAATGCTACTCTTCTTGGCATTATTTGGAATGTTATGCCTCCTGAAATTTAGGAAGGTTAAATCCAGATCATTTTCTTTAAAATGGTGGTTGTGGTTGACTCTTGCAACTGTTTCTCTCACTGGGGCATTGTGGTAAGTATTAAAAAAATATATTTTCAGTAATATGCAGCACACTATAGATCAAATTGCATTAGTAGTCAATTTTATATTTTGTGATGAAGTATAAAAGTACATTTTAATGATGTTGTACTTTTGATGCTGGATCATTTCCTAACTATAACCTCATAGCTTTTAAAATTACACTTAGATAAAGAGTTCCCACTTATTTCAAACAAATGTTTGTTTTTATCTGTATTAATTGAACATTGAAAGAATATAGAACCTCACATTATGCCATGAGAAACTAAAAGGCAAAAAATTAAGGTATCCATCCTTATCTTAGAATATTCTTAAAATATATATTTGTATTGCGAAGGAATAAGTGTATTTTCACGTGTTTGTGGTATTGGTGTTAAACTTTAGCAGTCCTTGTATGTGTTGGGATTAGTTTCCACCAGACTTCTGTCTAACAAGGACTGAATCCATAAGTAAATAAGAGATATTTTTTAGTAAAAAAATAAATATTTGTATCATGTTTAAGTATTTCAAGTCTCAGTAATTATTTTGGTAATTTATTTTTCAGTGTTAAGTATGCTGGCCTCTTCACTTGCATCCTTGGCTCTGCTCTAATTTTTAAGGATTACTGGAAACTCTTGGGAAATAAATTGGTGTCAGATAGGGAAGCCCTAAAGCATTTTGTGATACGTGCAGCAGTTGCTTTGTTACTCCCCATTTTCTTGTACATTGCTGTCTTCAGAATACATCTATCAATTCTATCCCGAGCTGGTCCACATGACAGTGTGATGACAAGTGCATTCCAGGCTTCTCTTGAGGTATGGGCAGGTGAGAGTACTTGTAGTGAATGTTGCAGGAAAATAACTTGAATAATCCTAATTGTTTAACAACTCTAATTGAAACTTAAATTTGACTGTCAGTAATTTAATGATGTTAAACTGATATGTATGAACTAGAATGCATAGTTTCTTTCTTATTTTCCTCTAAAAGTATGTTAAGATAATGGAGATACATTACTTCAATTTAGCACTGCTCAATTTTTAGGAAAATTTAAGTTAATATTAAGTTATATTAGTTCTGTTTATCATCCTATTGCTGTAACTTTCATTCTGCATGTTAGAATAATTTTCTTAGTTTTGATATGTATATCTATTATTTTGAGCATTATTACTATATTTTGTATTCATTAATAATTATTATTTAATTATAACAATTAAAGTGTTGGTGATTTTCTTGAGGTGCAAATGAGTATTATGTTATTATGCATTTTATTTATTGAACAGGGTGGCCTTGCCTCAATTACTAAAGGCCAACCTTTGGAAGTTGCACATGGATCTCAGGTAACCTTGCGTCATACTCATGGACGGACTTGCTGGCTCCATTCTCATGCTCATGTGTATCCTCTTCGCTATCCTGATGACAGAGGGTCCTCTCACCAACAGCAGGTAACAATTCCTCCCATTTTTTATCAAATTGAGTCAATAGGTAAAGGTTTACCATTCTGATGGTAAATTTATAATTTAATTTTTGTTAACATGTGAAAATATTTTTCATTATTTATTTCCTTAAGTTCAGCTCAAGTTTCTTTGTACTTACTTGCAATTCTTAGTTTTTCTTTAAATTTGAAGATGATCAAAGTTTATTATTTTCTTTTTAAGGTCACATGCTATTCATTTAAAGATGTCAATAATTGGTGGATAGTAAAAAGACCAGAGAAATCTGATTTAGTTGTTTCTACAGCAGCTTCTTCACAAGATTCTCCAAGGGTTGATGGTATACGTCATGGTGATGTGATACAGCTTATCCATGGCATAACAGGAAGAGCTTTGAATACACATGATGTGGCTGCACCAATGTCTCCACAGAATCAGGTGCAGTCATTATTGTTTGATCATTACAAGTGAATATTTTTATCTAGTGATATATATGCAATTCCAAGTGATTGAATACAGTATCCATCACATACTTATTTGCATTTTCTGAAATCTCTCAAAGACCTTTTGTTCATTTTCCACTGTATTATTCCATGAAGAATTACTCTGTGGAATTTCAGATATTGCTAATAACCGTATTTTTTCACATAAGCAGTTTCTTTCATCAAATTCACATTTAAATGAATAATGCTTCTGTTTAGTACATTCACACATTCTTCAGAATGCATTCAAATAATTTTCAAGAAACATGTTTAGCTGACCCCAAATTTCTTAAATATTCTATTATTTATGCTATCCCTTTTAATGAACAGGAAGTTTCTTGTTACATTGACTACAATGTATCAATGCCAGCTCAGAATTTGTGGAGAGTGAATATCCTCAACCGGGACCAAGTTGGCTCTGTTTGGCACACAATTGAATCATTGGTAGGTAAATGAGTAATATTTATTGAAATCAAGTTCCACTGACCTAACTTTGATGAATATCACTGTGAGTACATAAATCAAGTATAAATTTAATTTTTTAATGTCAAATATTTGATTCTCTAAACTGTCATTCATTGAGTAAAACTATGTCATGGTTCTTGTACTTGGACAAAAACTTAAATCAATAAAACCATAGTCATATTTTATCTCAAAATAATGCTTCATATTACTTATAAATTAGGTATTACAGGTATCTAATTTTTTCAATGCAGTAACTGTCTGATACTATTTAGTATTCTAAAAGAGCTAATTTACATGGAGAATACAAGTCTCCATATTTCATCATTATCAAAAACTATTAAAAATTTCCGATTTATGTTGTTCATTGATATTTTATTTTTCAAAACCTATGAATTTTTTTAGAACTATTGATCCACTTGAGATGTTATTTGCTCAGTGTAATGTAAACTTAATACAAAAAGGTTGTTAAAAATATTCATATGAAAATTGCTCATATGTTTCGTTACTCCAGTTTTTAGTTTTCACACAAAAAGTACTTATATCTACTTGATGGATATGACCATTAGGTTATTGTTATTAAATTTCAGTAATACCAAGAAAATATTTTTATTACATTCAACTTTCTCCAGTTGCATTCTTCTATTGAATACAATTTATATTAATACTGATTAAAAGCAATTATTTTATACATAACTCATTATGGAAGAACTTTGTTTTCAGGTTCAATTTGTTCATGTGAACACCTCTCATGCCGTTCGTTTTAGTGGCAAACAACTTCCTGAATGGGGCTTCAATCAACATGAAGTTGTAGCAGATCGTAATCTTCAAAATGATGATACCATCTGGAATGTTGAGGAACACAGATATACCCAAAGTAAGTATATCAACTTAGATTTAGATCATGAATAAATATACTTATTCTCTGCTTTTCATTAATTCATTTGAATTTACTGAGTGACTCAGATATCATCAAGATCATTAGAAGTTGTTATAATATTAGATTAGAGGTTATATTAATTAATTTATAATAGATATTAGTTAGAAGTTAGATATGTAGATGTATGATATTAGATTTATTTGGATTAGAATTTATTATTCTATGAGTGTACACATTATTATATATATGCATATGAAATTTTACATTCTACCATTATTCAAATCCAAAAGTTACATATTACTTGATGCTTATCAATTGGTAGTTATAAAGTTGGTAAAATGAATATTAAAAATTTTCTGTGAGATTCTCTTTATTTTTCACTTTTATTATATTTCTTCATTGGATTCATGCAGTATATTTTATTATTCCAGGATTATTCAATCAAATATATATATTTTAACTAACTTTTCCTCTTTATAAGCTATTTATACAGAATGTTTATTTGCCATGTTGTGTAGGTGAAGACAAAAAAGACAGGGAGAAGGAACTGGTAAATGCTGAAATGATACCACTACGCCCAACTCGTCTCTCATTCTGGGAAAAGTTTTCAGAGTTGCAATGGAAGATGGTGTTTTCTTCTGGAGGTAGTGGAACAGATATAGTGCAAAATCATATGTACAGCAGTAACCCTATGGACTGGCCTTTCATGTCCACTGGTATAGCCTATTGGGTTAGTCCTGATAGTAATGTAAGTATATCTTTTACATTATATGTGTTCTTAAGATTGAATAATTTATAATTATTTTTATTTACTATTATTTTTTCCTCATAGGCCCAGGTGCACCTTTTGGGAAATATCATTGTTTGGTACTCCGGAACAATAAGTGTCCTTGTCTACTGCTCTATCTTAATTTTCTATCTTCTCCGAAGAAGAAGAGATTGCTATGATATTTCAAATGGTAAGGAAGTAATTCTTTTGTATTAATTCTATTGTATCTATTTCAAAATTTTTATGCTTTTTGTACCTAGTGAGACAATTAATATTTTTGCTAAATATCAACTAACTGTAAGTTAGATGACCAAATCTTAATTCCTTAGCGATATTTCATTTTTTACTATGATATTAGTATATTATTCACTTCAATATCATTTTATAGCTTAAAAGGCTATATCTGGGTTTTAGTTTTTACTAATTTTGATTACATTGAAATTAAATTTCAGAGGCTTGGAACAAGTTCATCACAATGGGGGAGGTTCTGCTTGGTGGCTATTTAATCCATTATCTGCCATACTTCTTCACTGAGAAGACTCTTTTCCTCCACAATTACTTTCCTGCTCTTGTTTTCAAAATTCTCCTCACTGCAGCATTGATGGAGCATATCCACTACTTGGCAAGGTATATAAAGAAACATATTATTTCATGAATATTACTTCCTATTATATTTCAGTCCCATATAGTAGTGTTTTTTGATATTTAGACTAATTATTCCTTTATAACGATAATTGTAAGTTATAAATGAGATTTCATAGAAGATAACTCAATATCTTTATATGTATAAATTTAAAAAAGAATCAAATAATTTTATTTTTATTTTACAGTGAGGTGTTTCGTTGGAGAATTTTGGGACTGTTATTATTTTGGTCAGCTATCTCTGCTTGGCTAGTCTCAGTTGTGATTGTTTTTCGGAAATTTTCTGTTCTGTGCTATGGCACTACGCCCCTGACAGCTGCTGATATTTTACATCTGAGATGGAAGGAATCTTGGGATTTTATTGTCCATCGACAGTAACATTAATTATGAGGTTTGAGGTCTAACTTGAAAGAAAGAATTAAGATTCTTTTGATAGTTTCTTTGATATTTTTATTGTATTTATAATCACTATTCCTTGTTTTGGAATAGTTTGGAATTTTCTTGTTTTCTGTAGCAACTGTTCATCACATTGATGTCCTCTATTAGATTTCCATCAAAGTTATCAATTGTAAAGTATATTCATCAAAGGTGTATATTGTAAAATACTCTCTTATCCTATATTTTTAATTGATTCCAGTTTTTTTGCTAGATGGTTATTTGTTTGTTTAGATATTTGTGGATATTATTTTTTAATTAATTTTATTTTTATATATTTTTGTATTTTCTCAAAGTTCATCAGTATTTAAAGAAAGATTAAGATTATTCTACCTATAAAAGTAAAGGTATTGATAGAAGAGAATTAGAATCTTCTGATGAAACTCATATTTTAAATCTAAATTTGGTATATTTCAGACTAAATTATTGAATAAAAGACATAAACATTCATTTTTTCTGAGTGTTAATCATGTTGTTAATGAATAATTAGTTATATATAATTTTCAAGGGCGTGGGATTATAATATGTTAAACATTACGAAATGAAAAAGAAATTTGGTATTAAAAAAATTACCATCATTGAGTAAGCTAATCTTTTATGCCAGTTATGGATATTATATTTATTTGAAACTTTTTATCAATGGACTTTATAATGAATTAACAATACGTATGATCGTTTTTATTATGATTTAGAATCGTTCTTTTGACAGAATTGTGATGACTGATTTTGAATGTAACTGTGGATAAATGTCTTTGAGAATGACAGTAATGCCCATTATTGAATTTTCTGCAAGGCTTGTTTGGTTGTTTGTTTAGCTATATAAATATCATGGAACATAAAAAATTTTTGATCACCTGTTATTGATTTTTTAAATTTTCATATACATGATCATTAAATATTTTACATACTGAGGATGTCTTTTCCTTGTTTTCCTGCTTTAATTTTTCAGCTATTTATTTGGGATTTTTAAAATGTACTAAATAGCCCCATTATATTATTGAATTATTTCATAAAATAATGTACTTGCATAGTTTTATCCAACCTTTCAGCACTATAATAACTTTTTCATGAGAATGTACTATGGAGTATTTACTATGGACTACTTATGTAGTATAAACACCCCCTAATTTTATGTGTCAGATTTAGGAAAAAAGTATTTCATTACTTAAATAAGGTTGTAGAAACAAAATTCATGACTCAGAGTAATTTCCGGTACTTATAAATTGTTTAGTGCTTGATTAATGAATATTTGTTTCATATGAGCTATAAATTAACGTTTCTAGCTAACGTTACATTATTTCGTGTAATTTTCAAGGTTATAATTTATACCTTCTTTGTTTAAGCATCCCCTACTTTTAGGGGATCAAAATATTGGAGGAAAGAGGAGCTGGTACTCAATAAAATGTGGTAATTAGATTGACTGATTGGTTTTATCAGCAGAAATGTTTTAGAAAACTAAATATATATAATATTTGAGTACTCGATCATCATTAATTGACTTTTATGCAGCTTGATGAAGATACAATCAAGCATAAATAATATATTTTGAAACCTAAGAGCAAATATGTTCTTTCCGGGATATGAATGGTATTCTTTTTTTTCTTGCTTCACCTATTTTCATACTACTTCATTTCTTATTCAATTCTCAGTAAAAAGGTATCATAACTTTGTGGAGCATCCAATAAAACCATTTTTAATCTCCAGTTTTTTTTCCGATTTCAAAGAGTTTCAATTAAATGTCAATAGTATATAAGGAAGATATTATCTATGAGAGTGAAACATTTTAGAACATTATAGAATTCCAAGGCTAAAGTGGTTTATATAATTAAAATACAAAATCTAACATGCAGCAGTGTCTAGGATGCTTAAATATTAGGTAAATTATTTTAAAAAATCATATTCCCTATCAAATGTGTCATTCCTCAGAAGAGAGGTTTGATATTCTTAATTTATTATTTAAGTTGTTCTCTTAAAATATTTTTCTTATTCCTCCTGCTTAGAGTTTCAAAAATTTAATAGAAAAGTATTTTTTTCATAATATTTATTAAATGTTATAAAAATTCTACAAAAGATCAAATGGTCGTTTTTTACTCTTGGGGCTAGATAAAGTAATGAGCTTAACCCTTCGAGGAGTTTTCTTCAGCTCCTGAACTGGGAAAACATTCCCTTTGGTGTCAGGCGATTGCCATTCCTTAGAATTGGATTGCTTCATTGGAGAAGTGTTATTTATCTCTTCTGAATTCCCTTCAGTCGTAAATTTGGAAGAATTTAATAACGTATGTCCTTCACTATCTTTTTCACTTATCACAGTAGCATTTGCTTCTTGCCCAGAACGATCATCCTTATGCAATGAGGATTTCTTACTTACAGCAGAAACTGGACTACCTGATCCTGCTTTCCTGAATAAGTAATAATTTAATCAATATATGTAAAAATATTACATAAAACTTAATTTATGAAACAATATAGATTTTATAATTATTATGGATAGTTATTGTTATAATAGCTTAAATTATTTCTATAAATAGAATATTAGTTTTATTTTCTTGTAGGAAAATCTAATTTTCACTTGAATCTACATATTTTTCATTCTGATGAAGTTTTTCCTCTCTAATGAAAAGAATACATTGAAATTCAGTGCAAAGCAACTGAGTGAATTGGGTACTTTTACAAGCTTACCTTTCAGTATCTTTTCTCTCTGGGGAGATTTTCTGTTGTGAAGACCCAAAGGTTTCTTTGTTAGTGGTGCTTGGACTGACATTTTTTGATTCATTTTCACTCTCTGTCTTCTTACTATCTGCTTCTTCAGTTTCTTTTGCTGGCTTGTAAGGAACTCCTAACTCATCTTCATTGAAAGTTATAGCCGAACAATAGCCATCTGTTGATGAAACCACAAGTATTCTACCATCTGATGACCTGCAGTTTAATCAAACTATTAATTTAACTGATTAAGGGTTACAATAAATATTATATAAAATAATAATCTTAACTAAATTTGTTCTTTTGGCTTGGATTGAAAGAATAATTATGAGCATATATTCTAGTCTTGAATATTTTTCAATTGCTTGAGTAATTAGTGTGATATTACAATTTACCAAAACTGATGTGAAACATTATATATATATATTTTGTATTAAGCGCAAAATATTTTTAGGTGGATTCTAGCCTCCGAGCAGATAACTAGATAATTTCAAAACTTAGCATATAATACAAGATATATATATCTCTTATATATACATATCTTGTATCATCTATATATACATATCTTGTATCTATACATATAGACGCTTCGGGGGGATATATATATATAACATATATATATGATATTAATGTCAGGCCCAAACCGCTTTGGCCACGGAGCCGCCGATTTTTTTCCGTAATGGCCAACTAAATCTCACTTAGGAAAAATTGGGAAACCGACCCTACCTATCATGGGTTCGATTCTAGGAGGCCCCAAAAATCGACTTTCCCCATTTAGAATGCATTGGGCCGTTTTTCAAATGATTTTAAAAATACTTCCCATTAACCTAGAAGGATATGATTTCATGTAGCTATTGCTACTATATATATCTACGGAAAAATGCTATCGCTTACGTGTAACTGATCATGGGTTCGATGCCAGGAGGTGAAATATTTTCGAATTTTAAAAAATCCTAGCTTCCTTAATATGACACTAAGATCATTCACACTTTTTAAACAAATAGATACATATAAAATGTACTTTGAAAAAAATCAACAGTTGCCTATGTGTCACGGGTTCGATTCCAGAGCGTCCCGTAATCTCGATTTTCCCCATTAAGAATTCATGGGGCCGTTTTTCAAATAATTTTAAAAATACTTCCCATTACGCTAGAGAGTTAAAATTTCATGTGGCTATTGCAATTATATATATCTACGGAAAAATGCCATTGATTACGTACAACCGGTCATGGGTTCGATGCCAGGTGGTGAAAAACTATCAAATTATGAAAAATCGTAGCTCTTTTCATCTGATACCTCGATCATTCTAATTTTCAACACAAATAGATAAGTATGTTTTGTACTTCAAAAAAAATCAGCAAATGCCTATGTATCACGGGTTCGATTCCAGAGCGTCCCGTAATCTCGATTTTTCCCGTTTAAAATACATTGGCCATATTTCCGAAAGTTTTTTTTTACACCTCCCATCCACGCAGAGGTTGAAAATTTCACACAGGCATTAAGGGGACCATTCTCATTTGAAAGCTATCCTAAGATAGTCGTAAAAGGTCGTTGGTTCGATTCTAGAAGGCGTTAACTATATCTCCATTTGAAATGCATAGGGAATTTAGGACACATTTTGAGGTACTTCTTGAGTGAATTTCCTTTTGAAATTTGGAGTGTTTATAAAGTCAATCATATTCAAGCGGAAGATAACAGTAACTTTCGTAGGATGGCCTTGGTTCGACGCCTGGGCGGGAATAATGTTGCCGTAAGAAATGCATGGGAAATCGTAATCAATGTAAAGCTCGCTGCGAAAATGTCCATTTACGTTATGTTTAGCGTGGCCTATCAGAATAATATGTCGAAAAATCTTACATTTTATTAAAAGATATATTATCATATTGCTTGCTGTAAGCAAGCACACCTTTACTCGTTTTATATATAGTTTCCTGAGTAAGATTTACATGGCCATTACGCAAAAAAATCAGCAACCCTATGACCCCAGTGGTTTGGCCCTGACATTTGTATCCTCATATATATATCCCCCAGAAGCGTCTATATAAAATAGATATGAAGTTTTAGAAAATAATCAGAATTAAATTCCACTGATAAGACCACTTGCGAGGTATCTTAACTCTATAGTAAAGAATACAAATCTCTTTCCAGTGTATCAATTATTTTATCAGTTCCAATACTTCAATATAGGTATGACCTTTTCCATGAAAATAATAGATAAAAATTCTTTTTCAATCCCCTTTTCCATTCAAAACAATATTTTGTCATCGCAAATTTTTCATCAATGCTAGTATATATTTGTGAAATTTAAATTAGCCAAACCTGTAACCATCATGAAAAACATGTTTTTCCTGTATGAGTAAATATACTTAATTCTGGGGATTTAACTTTTATGTAAGAAGAATTTTACTTCCACTATCCACACCTAGGAAGATTTACATTTAATTAAAAGATATTGTCATGCTTATTATCACAGAACAAAATATACAAGATTAAAGGATTCACATTTATCATATTCAAAAATCTTTTTTTCTCAAAAATTTCAAAGGGAATCAATCATTCAAATAATGATTGGTAATAAGATGAAACACCAAAAATTTTCCATTAAGTTATAACCAACAATAAAGTAAAGCCATATGTAATAAAACTTACCATGTTATATCAGTTAATCTAGTGTAGTGAATGTTTGAGATTTTAGCAAATGGTACAGGCTGCTGGGTATCATATAAAAACACGGAATTTTGGGTGGCTACAGCAAAAACTATTCTATATGGAAGAGCAAATAAAGAGAAGTTCTTTTCCCATGGCTTCTCTTCATCCTTAGAAGAATTTTCAGCAGCTTCAGAATCCAGCCCATCACATTTTAAAATTTCGGAATCTTCAATTTCCATCTTTTCCTTTGAATTTTCAGTATTCCTTAAGTCTTTTTCTTTTAAATCCTCCTTATTCTTCTTCCCAACACGCAACTCAAATAACACTGGACAACATCGTACTGCAATTGTGTATTTATCACCAGTGGGTAAGTAAACTACAGGTCTGAAAATGATAAACAATACAATGAACTAGCTTATCCCAAGATAAAATTCATTTCATACTCAAAAAGTACTCCAAATTTAGATTTATATGGAACTTATAGAATTTATTACTAAACGTGAGATACACTAACACATTTAGAAATATCACTGCCTCAACAATTTCTTCCAATTAAACATTTTCATAAATTATATTCTATATGGATGAATAAAACATGAAAATCTACTTCAATTGGTAGGTTGAGGAATATGAAAATTAAAATGCCTACCTATTAAGTAGATGTCTAGAATATATATAGGTAACATTGATATTTTTCTGTTCACATCCTTGTTCAATGACTCCTGCAGGAGTTATAAGTAATTCACCATCTGGGGTAAATGCTAATCTTCGAAAGAAAGATTTCAAGGTATCATCATGATACAGCCTGAATACTTTATCTTCAGGATTTTCAGAGTTTCCAATGCCAGGCAACCAAGACTTATAAATCCTATGAACAACTCGTTTTGTGTTCACACTGAATATTCTACACAACCTAAATAAAAATATTATTTTTATTCACAGATTAAGAATAAATACTTTTACCAATAAACAAATAACCATAAAAGATGAATACCTATCACTGCTCATCGTAGCTAAATACTGATTCTGAGGATCCCATGCAACACCTTGGACAAATCCCTTATGGTCTTTTAGAATACCTATATTACAACCTACAAGAAAATAATTACTATTATTACCCCTTGTTACCATGTTGACAGGTAAAAGGCATCAAACTCATAATAATTCTTTTAAGATGGATGTAAATTATATTAAAATGAAAAAAGTATCTTTATAATATATTCACATAGTTATTAAAATCATATTATCAATACATAGTATCTAAGAGATAACAATGTGTTCATGATAATGTAAAAAAATATTTCAAAATTGTTGAAATAGATTTGAGCTTTTTTCAAGTTCTTATAATGAAAATATTTATTTGAGGGCTTATTTTTTCCAAAATGAATGGTAGCACCCTCATCATTTACTGCAGAAAGAGCTTTCCATTCATAGAGAATATACAATGTTTATGATAAAATTTCAATCGAAGTGACTTCACATCCTATAAAAGTATTCACAGAAGTAATATTCTTTTAAAAAAGAATAACTAATAGGAAATTAATAGCTACAAATATTACCTATCCACCTTTATTTGTAATACAATTACCTTTACGAACATCCCACAATATAGCCGAATTATCAACTGAGCCCGATATGAGGAAATTACTGTCAGGAGACCAGCAGAGATCATACACGTCTTCAACATGTCCTCTCAGTACTTTCAACGAAATCCACTGTTCCTTAGCAGCATTTCCTTCTTCATCGTTCAATGGGAATTCGGGTAGATCTTGATCTGTTTTCTGTTTCCAAATAAGGATCACCGATTCTTCAAAAAATAAATTCGAATTAGAGATTACCGTTCCATGCAGTGTTGTAACCACATATATGTTGGTTTAACGGGAGCGAACAGCTATAAAGGGAAATATTTACCATCATCACCAGAAGCGAGAAATTCTCCTGATGGAGAAAACCTAACAGCATTCACTGCTTTCTGGTGTCTAACTAGATCTGCGGCAAACTCTAAATTCGCAACACCGGTCTCTAGTATTGTGATGTACCATATCTACAAGAGTAGATTACAGTATGATTTAGTGTCTATTACAGCAGACTTATTATATAACTAAAATAACCAGATATATTTTACTGACCAAAACGTGAGCATCTGTCCCACCGGATGCCAGTCTCCAAAATTCATCGGATCCTCGGCGAGGCTGGATATCAACACTTAATACCGGATCTCTGTTATGCCATGAAATCTCCGGAATAATACACTTCATGTTTCCAGTATTACAGTTTTTACAAGTCTATATATTTAATAACTATAAAAATATATTCTCGCAGTAATATACAGGTATGAATCTTAAAACCACTCATACCCCATAGATCTAAACTAATTTCACAACACCAACATTGTTCCCGCCAATTCGTATAGAGTAATTGATAAAAACAGAGTAAGAGAAGGCGATGCTAAACAGTCACTTTTTTTATGAAGTACGTACCGACGTCCAATGGTCGCAGCACAAGAGTTTTTCTGGATCCATTCGCAGTCTGCACAACAGATATTCGAAGCTGGTTTTTAAGTTAACCTTTCAGATAATGTAATTGCAGGATCCGTCAAAAAACCAAGATCAAGTGAAAGAAATAATTATGGGATAATGAATATCTTATTCGTTGATTATACTTACGATGATTGTTTTCATATTTTGCTACAAGTAGAAAATTGAGATATTTCGGTTGCTTTTTTGTTTAATCCATTGTTCTATTTTTGCCAGAATTATATTAGATACTTCTAAATTCAATTGATATTTTAAACTACTTCATGCTGTTAAGTAAAACGGCGACGTAAATTGAGGTATATAACGCTATTTATGTCTTCTTGCTGTCCCGCACCAAGAAATTATTCAGACAGCTTTTATGTTAGGCATGAAAAAAGACTTAGAATTACAATATTTTCACTTTACAGATGATATATGACTAGTTAAATTTATTTTTATGATCTTTTCCTTTCTTTTACTTGAGTGTTTATTCACTTTATTGTCCAATCCTCAATTGTTAGACCTGTATGTTGACGATGCTGATTTCTGGAGAAATTCGGGTTTATATCCCGAAGGAGTGATTTATCCTCTTCTTTACGTTGAGTAAAATTGAGAAGTATCTGCTTATTATAATTGTATTTAAAATTATATTGTATTATTAATACAACCGTGGGGTATTGTTGAGTGTTGATTCCTTCTCATGACTTATTACTAAACTTGATCTAGTTCTAAATAAGAAGAAGCGAGGAAAGAGTTCACGCCTTTTTTTCTTGCTGTCTATTTTCTTACTAATTACAGAAAGTACTTAGTTACTTTTCTTATTACTTACTTAACCCCATTGATTTATTAGTTTTTAAATAATTTTCAATGAAATGAAATTGAATATTCCTTTTTAAAAATACAAAATTTAGAGGTATCATTTTCACACTTATAGAATGTGATTACCGATTTCTTTTTCCATGGACATGAATATCATTGTTTGTTATGATAATCTTTTTTATATTAGAATGCATCATCCAGTTGTTATGAATATATAATGACTTGAAGCTCTAGCATCTGTTATAAACTCAGCCATTTTAGTTGTTGAAAAATTACTTCAATTCTTTTATAATTGTTGTACTTTAAAATGATTCGTATCATTCTATTTTGTAATCCCTGAAACCTTTTAGTGCCTTAACCTCCTGTCATATATAGTACTGTTGGAAAGTATATGAAGTGAGGGAGCACTGTTGCATTATATTTTTTTCTTTAATTTCTTTTAATGAAATGTTCTCCCTATCATGTGACCCGAACTTGATAATTCTTGATTACCCAATCTTTGTGATAATAATTTGCAACAAAATCAGCATGCTTATCAAAATTTAAATATCTATCTATTTTTACCCCAAAATATCGTTTACTTTCTCTAAGCTATACTGAGCGAAATGATTCAATATAAATTGATGTATACAACCAGAAAATAAATATGCATTTAATGAAGTAATAAGCCGTGGTGAATATTAATGTATTTTTCCAAATGAGAAGAGAGTGTGAGAAATAACATGTATGGCAATTAGAAGACTAGCAATTTTCTACATCTCAGTATTAATTAGTTGTCATCTGGGTGAATTACCATGATGTAATTTTTATGCCCCTATTATTCCTTTGTTCATTTGCAGATGCATGATCTCCTGCTAATAGTCATATAATAATAATTATATGGCAATAAGCAGAGAATAATTTTTTATTCAAAACAAATGAGGAAAAAATTATTTTATGCGTTTCATATCATTTTTAGATGTGTATGTTGTCAGGAAGATTTGAGAGAATCTACCATAAAATCGCTTTGTTGAACAGCTTAAACCCCTAAGTAAAGGAAGCATACATTACTTAAGAAATGGGCGAGGAAAAAATATATACAGAGTTTGAGTGAGTAAATGAAAAATTATTCATGTTTTTAATTTTACTGATCTTATACCATATATTTCTATTTTCCATAATATATCTTATGTCTAAGTATTTCAAACATCACTTCGACATAAAAGAAGAACTTAACATTAATATTATTATTCACATGAATAACCAGATAATTCTCACCCTTTTTTAGATCTCTTAAAAATTGAATTATGATTATGCACAGCTTATCACATACTTAATTTTAATCTGATTTTGCTGTATATGCTGTGCATGACTGGTGTTCTTTGGCTTTGTTTTCAGTTCAATCTCTCAAAGTAATGGCTATCATAGCTGTAATTACTGAATTTACTGGCAAAAAGAAAACTGAGAATTTTTCTATTCTCTCAAAATGTAAGGGTTATTACTTTTTAATTGAATGTAATATTTTTTTCAAGCCATAATTACTTCAAAACCTTCTATTAGGTTAATGAAATAATTTAATGTGTGAATTCAATGTGTTAATCAATGAGAATGACTCCATTGAAACAAACTGTGGAGTGTTTTTACTATTTACGAGCACTTTACAATATATAATAAACTAAATGATACATGATCCACTAAATGTGCCCAACTTCTTATAGCATTGTGTTTTTATGCCTTACTGTGTAGATTACTATGATGAAAATCTTCCATCTCTTACTCTAATCTAGTTTCTCCCTCTTTTTTTAATAATCAGTTATTTTCAATTTTCACCTCCACATCTTCATCTTTTTAGTTCACTTCATTTATTCTTGAGATTGGCAGCATCATGCTTTACCCTGTAAATCTTTCAAAATAGTGTATTTAGGAAAACGATATTTTCTTATTGTCATTTTTCATGAATGTTATATTAAAATAACATGTAATTAAATAGTATGAATTTACTATTTGTTTTCCTAGTCCTATAGCTTATGCTTATATAATCGTATGGTTATTTCATTATTTTATTCATTGGAATTGATTTCATCGGATCTAAGTAAGTTCATGTGAATGAGGCACTAGAAATGTGTAATTGAAATACTCTTGTATTCTATATCTTTATTGTGTTACAGTTTCATTGAAATAGTATAGTACCGTTTGCAAAGTAGGTGGTTATAATACTAAGACATGGAATCTTAAAGCAATTGATATTGTTCAAATGACAGTGTATCTTAAGAAATTAACTCACCTTGGAAAGGCTTACAATCCGTATACACACCTTACTGTGCCATTGACTCCCGTAACATACGCGGGTTCAAAGAAATCTTATTAGAAACGTATTATTGATCGATGATAAATGAATTAATTATTTCATAAATGTATGCGTCAATGAGTTTCAGACAGATTGATCTGATCAGAAACTCCTTTTAATAACATCATTGAGGTACCTATCCTATTTTAAGTAATTTATCTATGAAATTGTAACCATTAAATCGTACTCTACCATTAAGTTATTTATTACATCTCGTCTAAAGTAATTTCATGTACCATGCTCGTGAAATAGCTTCGTGGACCTTGAATAACGTATATTCCCTTTCCGTTCTTCCGTCGTCCTATAGCTTTTCGTGCATTCTGTCTGTTTAAAAAGTCGGAAGTTAGGTCTCTTTAACTTATGAGAACCGTAAAAAAATGATTAATTATATACTAATAACTGCTAGAATTTCACATCCCGAAGTGATTACACTTCAGAACGTTTTGTACCATGCATGAGATTTTCCGAGCCATATTTTACAGACTGGGCAGTAGTGTTCAACTGATTGGAAGATCTTGAAATAATATGGAAGGCAGCACAAACTGAAATAATATACGTGGATTTGATTATTTCTCTATTTTTAAGCATTAATAATGTTATGTTTGTCTTTAAAATAATCTTAAAATACCAGACTAGTGAGCAGAACGCTGCAATCGTGCGAGTGCGATCATCAATAACATACTCTGTTTCAGTTCTGATATAACTTGCGCAGTTAGGACAAGTTTTCTTGATACTTTTCCGGGTAAACTTTTCAGTAGATTTTTCTCCATTCATGTGTGAAGAAACCTTGATATGGTTTTAAATAGTCGTAGACATTATTTTATGTATCACAGAAAGATGGTTTACAGATTCACTCGGAGATAATCAGATGTCTATAGGATGTGAGCAGCATTCTTTGAAAATTTAATCTTTATAAAAATTGTACAAAATTCATGAATTAGAGGATTTTTCAGGTGGGGACTGTACTTAATAGTACTACCTCCCCCGTACATTAAATAACCAGGTTCCTTGTATGCGATATACAGATCCCTTAATTTTTAATTAATGCTCAATCGTGTTTTTTTCCTGATATATGTACGTTCAATTAAAATATAAAGCTCGTTGGACGGACAACCTTCCTTCTTTATTTTGCGTAAATAAAAGGTTCCTTCAGAATTATATTTTGTAGAATTTGATTTTAATCATGTTTCTCTTATTAGGCGCTCTTTTGAAAGAAACTGAAAAAAATCAAATTTGCAAGAGTTGCTTAAAGATAAAACACTTTTTAGATACGTTGGCGATTATTACCTTGAATATCTGTTTTGATTAGGATAACCGATGGGAATGTTAACAGAAAGTTGCAGGGGATTCTTTTCTATACATAGTAATCGTACAAAGGCAGCATAAACAGTAGTTTATAAGATTTGGAGGAAATGTTAACCTTATGCAGTTTTCCAAAAATTTAACTATGGAGGATGCGAGGTTCATGGTTCTAATTAAGGAAATAGTAATATCGTTGTAATAACGAACAAATTGTTTGACTCCCTAGAATGAAAGGATTAATAAGATGTACTTTCTTGAATGGTTGCCCTTTGAGAAATTGAGTAGTTTTCTCATTTTCACCATGTTGCGTAGGAAAGCATCCCAAATTTTTATTGTCCGGAGGTAGGAATACTATCGGATTTAAAGAAGTTCTAAAGAGTATCAGATCGTCTGTTAAGTGAACATTTTAATGTAGTTACCAGATAGTTATGAATATGAAAGAAGCACTCAAATGCAAGTGCACCGTGAGACATGGACAGTGTCTGATGGAATTCTGCATCCTTCATGCTTATTTTTCTTTAATAATTCTTGAAAATCTGATATTTGCGGTATGATTCGATTGCGTATTTATAATTATTGTCAATAAAGTTACAATTGGCTAATCGTCTACAGTATAAAAATATTATATATTGAAGTTATTAATTACAATTGTGATTTAGCCATAGAACGTTTCTAATACACAATAATACAGTACATAAAAATATCATCTACACAACACAAAGTAAACGTTTACAATGTAAAACAAATTTAACACAAACGCATGAGCAACTATTCCATTTCATTCATAGTCAAATAAAAAGGATGAAATTAGGGTTAAAACTACACGTTCGTGTTACTTTAACTTACCCTGTATCTGTTTCTCAAAATCATGTCTGATTTTATTTACGAGTAATTTTCTTCCTTAGTAACAATGTCGCTGGATGAAATCGTGATATGTTATAATGCCCGAATACTTCATAATTTAAAGAAAATAATTTTCATACATTTATCCTAATCTTGCTCCTATCATATTCTTAATTAACGTTAATTTATCGATTATTACTGATGTCTCCTTATTTTAAATATCTTGTACGCTGTTGGAACTTTTTGTAAGACTTATAAGAGGTTTCTAAGTGTTATAGTTATTCAATTGTTGATGCATTCGGTGTTAACTTGGCTGAGTAGTTGGATGCGGTAATACCTATATTGATTAGTTTACTTAGCATAAATATCTTTGTACAGCCTATCGTTAATTAAGTACGACGAAAAGCGAAAGATTTTAAATCATTCTTTCTGTGTTAATTCCAAGTCAAAAATAAGATTTTTGCAAAGTTCTTCGTAAATCAAAGTTATCATATCTTTGGCTGTGTTATGAAGCCTTTCTTTGTGGTCGTACTGGTCAACTGTAACAAGTACTTGCACGTCCTCTTCCCCTGACATTTCACACTTAACGGTGCGTCAAACGTACCTCTCCCGAACACTGTCATAAAATTACTGCTAGAAAATTATTAATTTATTATAAGATAATTAAATGCAGTTTATATATTCGGCTAAAACTGCTTTAATAATCCGTTCAAGTTCCATCGATTTTATTTTGAAATCATGGGTTTATTCCTCTATCAAATTATTCAACGCTATCATAAGTATCAAATTGATATCAGATTCAAAAGTTATAAATAATCTGGATAGATTAATTTTCTTAGCCATTTCGAGTTACAGAGAATATACCATATAGACTAAGTTGTCTAAAACACTCAGCAAGGTAACGCATACCTGTTGGATATTCCTTTGGAACAGATTGTAAAAATTTCTAAAGTAACGGCCCTAAAATGAAGAGATTAAACTGTACTTAATATTTTTATTCAATCATTATTTTTATGACTCTTTAACCGTTTGACTTAAAATTTTTCCTCATGCAGATCTCGAACTGTTTACAGATTGAAATAATAATTTAATATTTCAATGTACGCGAAAGGTAAGACGATATTTTTCCAGACTGTGGTCGTAGTGACTTTTACATAGAAAGCATTCGTGACGTTTCATTCATTACAAACCCTAAGAAACAGAAATAGGACTGAGTCCTCAATAATTATTTTATTTTATAAAGGTCACACTTGAATTATCTCCCAAATGTTTCCACGTTTATTTCCGAGGGATTATAATATAAACAACTCCGGTCAAGGCTTGAGAAAATCTTTCATATAGTTTTGGAGGTCTGGTGATGATTACTTTCGAAGTGCAAATCACAATTGTGAGAAAGTTTAACATTTATAGCAATATAAAATTCGTAAGAATATCGTTGCTCTGTTACGAACAGCATCGCTTCAACTGATTTACTGCTGTAGCTGGTAGTATGTGCCATATTCCTTCTATCGGAACCATAAATACGAGAGAAATTTTCCAATGAAATGATACTAATCGAAGTTTAATGAATATTTACTCTTCGTTGGAATTATCCTCTCTATATTTCCGCTGACGCAAGGCTGACCATTCGCTGAAACCGAAGTGTTTTCGCTCCATAATTGGATAAAAAGTTGCGCATTAACACGTACTTCGGAGTGCTCCAGTATTTATGGAGCTCTCACCTTGTCCTTGTGAACTCTCTGTTCCTCAATTTGCATCTTTGTGTGTTATTGGATTCAAGTGGAGGCTATTGAAGCCTCGCGACACCTCTCAGTTCGCAAATTTAATTACCACTTAAAATGTGTTAAACGGCTCTCAAACGTGAAAGTTTTTCATTCATACGAAATTCGAAACAAACTTATGACGTTTGGAAATTCGGTACCTTGTGTAATTTTCATGACGCACTGTTAATTAAAACGAAGTACAAAGGTCGTTTAAGATGCATGTGTGTTTTTTTATGTATAAGTCTGTCATATTCTAAATATAAAGCGCCGCTTCTATTAGGTTATGGATTTTGATTTCATTCTTTAATTAATATAGAACTGATATTGTTGATGAGGCATTTTTATTACTGGATGGTACGTCTTTCCTCTCGTGCTCGATTCCCTTGATGATTTATGCTTTAAACTCTTTTTTAGAGTGAAAAACGTCGGTCTTCGAATGTTCAAACTTATTTACTGAGCCTAGTGAAACTGAGTGGTGAAAGAACTGAGGAAGATTCCAATGGATATAATATGTATAGCAGCTATGTTATTATGGAATCCTTGTTGCTCAATTGAAAATATCAAATATATCGGGGGTGATATCGAATACATCTGTTAATTGATAAATATCGATATACTCATATGAATGTGCGGCTAACAGTTTATGTCGTCACGATACAAAACAAATACTCTGTCGATAAAATCCATTCAGTGATTTACTATATCTTATAGGGCCTAAATCACATAATCTTCCTCTAGCTTTCTTTACTATATCTACAGTCGTTTTAATCAGGAATATGCGAAACAATAATATAGTTTCACTTTTGTTTAGATTGAAGAACCGAAAATTATCTGAAAAATTTATGTCTTTATACGTGTATTGTATTAAAATTATTTCTGCTGCTAAAAATCAAAGAAAATTTTCTTGTAAATTTTTAGAAAATTCTTTTCAAAATAAAAGATCGAATTATCTGTTTTGTTTCACTGATAACTTGTTCTTTGAGGTTTTATGAAGTATCGGTATGATTAAAATGAATTAACACTCCATTTTATTTTTGGTATTTTCTGCGAAGGATATGAATCTACCCGTTAAATTTGAAATTAAGAGAATATTTAATTTTAGGATGTGAGCGTTTTAAAAATTAAACTCAGTTTATTTTTCCTTGTTATTCAGCTAACTCATACTCCCTGAAACATTTTTAGGCGACTAACATATTATTTATTTATAGAATATACTTTTTTATTATATATAAGTTCAATATCATTATACTGAAGAGTAAAATTTATCTTCTCGATTCACTGATAAAATTATTACTAATTAGTTCTTTGAATCGAAGAATAATTCTTGTGAAACTCAAAGACAGTACAAACACCCCAACAAGAACCAGTTGGTAACGTAATTAGAATTCCTCCGTCGAAAATTTTATTTCTCTAGTATCCCTGAAAATAAGACACGATTTCATATTCAATTCACCGGAAGGCTATCATGGTCACCGAACAGAATAAAGAGAAATCGCTTTTTTAATTTTTTTAATCGCTTCAATTAATTTATTACCGTTTACAAAAAACATTAATAAACTTTATTTAAAGAAATCTTCTCAAAATTTTACAAATTGTATATTTATTATTACAAATGATTTTTGCCAAAAAGGAAATTGCGTTTTAGTTGAATATTATTCAGTATAATTCAATGTTACAATACCAATGGACGTAACATCCAATGAGTCAGATGATTAAAAGATAATAGTTTCGTATTGTTTTCATTCTCCTTTTTTAATTTCCATACGGTTAGTGAATAATTATTTTGTAGTTTAACTTCATAGCTATATACAATCATTCACATTGCAGAACTTGTCAAGGTATTTATTGGCATCGGTGTTAGTAATGGAGATTTTTTGTAATATTTTTGGTAATAACATTATAATTAGAAAAACATCTAGCTAAGTTAATAATAGAGGAAATTGTACTAGTATTACAGGTGCAACGTAGGATTCCTATCCTGCGTAAATAAGGCGCGAATTTTAACCACATGGGACTTTCCTGATGATTGAAAGTTATGAAAAGGTTAAGATCGATTTAAAATTTATTGTCAAAAACACGAATTATTATTAATGAATTATCATAAAATTTTAGAAATTCATTAGATGTTCAGCGTAATTATATTTTCATTGAAATCATCGTGATAACACTTCCGAAAGTACGTAAGAGTACTCAGGTAGAATAATTTGATTGTAAGGTTTATATTGTTTTCTTGCTAGGAAAAATTAAATGAATTTTTCCTTTCTCTATTTTCTTCCAAATGTTGTTTGATTGTGAATTTTTCATAATGAGCGCTTATAATGTTTTGAATAATTTCAGGATGCGAATTTTTAAAATGATTTCGCACTTCGGAATGGACCGTATTTGAAGTGCTCATCTATTCAACAAAAATTTAACCTTGCTTCTAATTTTTCACTATGGATATTCTGCAACTTAAAAAGTGTTTGCAAAGTCAAAACAATCTAATAGTAGTTTTTATCACATCAGAAAAAAGTTTCCCGCCAAAATATAAACTAATTTTAACATGGCTTTCAAGTTCCTTATCATGGCGCACACACTGTTTGCACTTTGATATAATTAATTAAAATATCATCCTATGGAACTTATTTGGCGTTTGTCCTCTCTCGTTGATACATATCAACCGCTGAAGCTGTCACAGCGAGGCGGAGGAACTCCTCAACCGTTGGCCTTTCAGATTTAGTTGCCAAGCCAACGGTGGTGGAGTTACCACTCCTCGCCGCGACCGGGCATAGGCGCTACCGTCGCACGGATGATCAGCTCGGACGACGCCACTGGCATCATCTTGAAGGGAGTCCATCTAGCATTGGCTTCTGCAAATAGGAGGGAAAGAAGTGCTTACGGTTGCCAGGCCGCGCCCTCGGCACTTGAAAAAACAGGTGGTCGGTCGGTCTCCCCCTAAAGAAAAAAAAATGAAATATTCGAGTGAAAATTCGCAAACATAAGTCGTCACATCAATATGTTATTCTTTGCGACTTTGAATTGCTAAGTGTATGCCATCGAGCTCAACAAATCGTCGTCTTTGGACTGATTCTTGGGCTATATCAGTTAAATAATGAATACATGAACGTGCGAACTATGAAATCAAATTATCACTTAGTTACATACATTTTAATTTACGTACGTACACTTAAACTCAAGCTACATCAGCTGCTGAGATTAGCTCTTGGCGAAGATTCTAGTCATATACATTGCCGTGTATTCCCATGATGAGAGTTAACGGTCTTTCGAAATCCTTTAGCTCGAATGAACCGTCATTTATATCCTTATTACGTAATTATTGTTGCCTCGTTATGAAATGGATTCGAGATGTCGTAAAGATAATTTAACTCGGGTTGGCATTTCAGGCTCTGAATTTATTCATCATTATTATAGCTTAATTTATACTTATAAAACTTTCTGCTCCTTATTTGATAAGATACTATCATGTTATAAAAATAAATATAAATAAAACTATAATGTGTTATGTCTTACAATGTTTTAAAATCAAAATAGAAAGTATTTCCGAAAAATTAAACATTTTTAATTATGATAAAATAAACAGCGTATATGTATTTAGTGAAAGCGTAATTTGATTTGCTAAATGCTTAAGATGAATTTATTTGGGTTTAAAGAAAAATTTCCGGAGTAATTGTCTTAGAAATTAATCAGCAATTGACTTCATTTTTGCTAAGCAGTATTTTCGCGAATATAATAACATTACGAACCGATTCTTAAGGGCATCCCGTATCGTAAATAAAGCGAATTATATATTGGGACTCCTAAGAGTATAATGAGCCTTATAAATTAGCATTTTGGGTCATTAAACGTTATCTGTTAAAGATATCATCAACAGAAGTCCATTTCACAAGGACATCTGCTGTAACTCATGAAAATTACTTCGTAATGGAAGGCTTCAGTAAGGGCTTGAGGCAAAAATAGTGTAACCAGAAGCTTTATACATTAATTAAGTCTAGGTTCATCCTAACACGTTTCTCTTTATTTCTTTGATTACCGTATATTTAATCGTGTCGTACACTTTCTACTTTTGATTCCCATCAAGTGCATTGCTAATTCTGTCGTAACAGTTTTTTTTACAAGGAAAGAAAATTATGACAAAAACCGTTGTACGAAAATGATAATCATTCCCCTTCTAATATACGAGAAATAGTATCGCTTCTATAATAAAGCCGTACTGTTTAAGCGTAGGAACCTTTTCTTTGTTCCATATTTATTAGTAGTTAATATGCACAACGCAACTCTAAAGAAGTCGTTAAACTCTAATTCAGTTAATCAAATTCTTATAATTTAATGGCCCTTTTAGTTCTATTTGTAATTGATGACGTCTGGCTAGTATTGATATTGAAGTATGGAAATAAAATTATTCCTTCCGGAAGGCCAAAGCATTATTGGTTTGTTTGCTAAATATTGACTAGTATCAAGAAGTAAATTAATCAGACTCAAAAGAAAAAGGCGTATCCCGGTTATGTGTCAGTTGCGCAAATGAAATTAATATGCGTTACTCTTCTTTTTCCCATATAAGAACGGATTATTTTTTTGTTGTATACATTAAGATTTAAGTTCCAGTGCAAACAATTGCAAATAAAAATATTAATGCACTAACTGATTTGCAATTGTGATTCCGTCATTCTAAACCAGTACGATTACAATCCATCTTTAATGTAAATTGTACTGTTGAAGGCGTCATGAAGTTTAAAAACCTGTCATTACTCGATAGACGATTTATTTAATTCCTCCCTTATTCTGTATAATAAAGCTTCGAACTATATGGATGCTTATTATCTTTTGCCATTGATTCTTAAAAAGACATCTCGTGATTTCGATAATCTTTAAGATAGACTCTCATACTTGAAATCCGTATTTTAATGCGAGTTCTAAGTTACATTTCTTAAGTTATTTCTAAGTCCATTGCAACATTTAATATATTTAAATCGATGCACGTCATAAAATAAATTTTCAACGAATGCTTCCCATCTTCTCATCACCCAAATACCTCCAGAATTCACGATTTGGAAAGATAATTTAAGTACATAAATCATAATATTTTCCTCGCAAAATATATATGATGCTTTCAATCCGTAATTTCTTCATTTTTTTATCTAATTGTAATTTCTTCATTGTACGTCTATGGATGAAAAATCATAAATTCAAGTTTTAAGAATTAGTTATTCGGTTTGTTTCCGCATGGGAATCATTAAAAATGGAAAATTTCATTGTTTTTATTGGTCAACAATACCTTACGAAAAATTCATGAACATCATTTTCTCCACCATTGAAGATATTGGCTGTGGCAATAAGCAATTCAGATATATGATGAAAAATTTAGAGCTCAAAACGTGAATATTGTTTAATCTTCCGAACAAAAATTTTAAATTTGCTCCGAGTCGTGTTTTGGAAGAGAAAGAAGCGAGTTAATAATTAACGGAATTCCTCACCTAATTATTTCAACATAAAACTGATATGAATGTATTAAAAAGTATTCAAGATTTAATCTTAAATAATAATTTACTTTTAAGAACGCATGTAACGTAATAAACATTTTTAATTGTGTTTAAAGTTTCGTCGTTAAAGTTTAAAATTATCGAATTCAATGAAGAACTATATTTCCTATAAATGATTTTAAATTCTTCTAAATCATTAAATAACCTCGAATATTTTAAACTTTAATCTAGAAATATATTGCAGCAATAATGAAAACATAAACTTTTCCTTCGGTTTCTAAAAAATGCCATTCTCAACCGTTTTGATCCTTGGTCGCCTCCATGTTTCTTTGGCTTCGGTCTCAAGGACAATTTCTCTGCACATTGCATACTTTTCAGGAACTTTCGCCGCGCGCATTCCTATCTCACCTGTAATGATATTCTGGAGCACTGGATTAAGTTTGAGATTCATAAAAAGGTCTTTAAACAGCGAACGATACACCGTAGGGATAAAACGTGCGGTGGTCAGTTTAGATCCAACCGTTTATCGCCCATACATTAATAGATTCCCGAGAATGTACATAAATTAGCCGCCGAAGTCACTTCGAAAAGAAGCCCATTCATTCTATCTTTTCGCGTCAAAATTATCCTTGAAATGTTTTGAGACGATTTTTGGTCGAATAAGTAATTATTAGCCTATCTCTTAGATTATTTGAGCTTATTCCGGTTGGATGCGCCCGAATGGCGTTAAAACTAAAAATCTGACCGTCTTTTCACGGATAAAAAAAGCCTTTTGAAAGTAAAAGTGCTCTTGGGTGTTGTACTTGGGAGTTTTTCGGGAGACAGGTGCCGGACCGCAAGGCCATCCAAATCTGTGCTGGGAACGAAGCCGCCAAGAGGTAGCCATGTGCACATATACCTTAGCTGCCTTCGACTTAAAAAAAACGATGATTACGTTACTTGAAGTGGGAAATCACGAAAAACGATGACGAAATGATAGCGAGGGAAAGTTTTCCGAAATTTTGGTCATTCCTACGAGGTCTCGAACCCATTCCGAAGTTATTTGAAACGTATTCATGGAGGTTTTTCGTAGCAGGCATGCAAGTCATAACTTTATACATTGCAGTTTGGTCACAAGCGCGGGTCATTGCGCCACGCACTGCTGCTAATCATCGGGTAAATAAATACCAATTTTTGCGTTGCTACTAAACTCGCATCCGCTGAAATAGCAGTCGCCTTAAGGGAAGCCAGTTTCGTACGAGGCAAAACTCACCTGAGCTTCTTCCCAAAGAAGGTCCCGAGCTGTCACCACGCGTTCGAAGTCATAAATTTCCACGGTTTCAGAACTGATTTGAGCTCGATGCAATCGGCACTTTCCACTTGCGAAATACTCGACGGGGATTAATCCTGCGAAGCACCAACTCCGTCCATCTACTCGGACCGAGGCGGTTCATCACCGAACCTTTCCCTCCAGGTGCCATTGGTGGGCACTCCGCTCACCAGATTTCCTTCCCAAAACACTTTCAGACGCGGCTGCCATATCAAAGCGAACCACCGCTCACGCAAGTTCTCGCAGCTCTACAAACCAAAGCTTGGAAAGGAAACACTCCCCCACCACCACGTCCTCCGCTTCCTTACCTCTCCCTCGGTGTGCGAAGAAATAAAACAAGAGGAATCTCTCTAAAATTTTTTAGCTTTACCCCCCCCCCCCTTCCCCACCTCCCCTCGCAGACCGCAGACGCTTTGACCGGACTGCTCAGACGGACTGACGAAGGGCGGACGGAGCGAGGTAAAAAAGTCAAGTCGTTGGAGTGGGTAGGGGAAAGAAGGAGAAGGTGGGAAACCGGTTGTCAGGGCCAAAGGCAGAAGGCAAGCAATGCGGTGACTGCCATTGGAGACGGCGGTGGATGATCTTTCTCTATTCCTGCATAATCCTCCCTTTCCGACGTCTTATTTTTTCGCAACGTTTCGTCGGTTCCCGTTGACATTTACTTCTCTCTCTCTCCATCGAGTCTCGCCTTCGGAAACGGCGTCTTCGGCCATCCTAAAACTTCCGCCGAGAGCCATATTCCTTTCCAGCCGTTTCCTTTCGTTCGCACTACCATTGCGAGAGATGGCAACCACTTGCGTTCCGTAAGCTCGTTCGGATCTCCTATTCCATCGCACCGAGCTGCGGACTGCTCGTATGAGCTGGACGCCTTTCCTTCCACAGAATATTATGGGTTTCTTAAACTTAACCAGTTGTCGATTTCGATATATATCGTTCCTGATGATCTTTTCGAGGTCGATTAACATCTTCATTTCCGTCGACGTACTTCTTTGATATCTTTATCACTCGATGAACCCTGAGTGATTTAGTTTGATGAGTCCTTGAACCCCTGCAGCTTTTCTTAGTATGCGATGATATTGTTCTGCAGGTATTTCATTTTTCACAATGGAAATGATTCAGCATCGATGTTCAGAGCTCCTTTCACAAAAATTGTAGCTTAGTTTCTATCTCGTTTTATGTTTCGTAAAATACAAAAATAAATGGCTAAATTTAATAATTACCATTTTAACATATTTTCTCGTCCGATTGAAGACACAAACGCTTAACAAGTCATCATCAAGAGAACATGCCATCATGATATTACGATGAAGAATACCTTTTTAACGAACGAAGGAGACGTTTTTAGTAACCGTTAATCTTTATCGAAATTATTTATATCAAAATCTGGAGTAACATTTTACGAAACTAATTTCATAAAAATAAGTTTTGTTGAAACGTTTAACGGAAATTTATAATTATTCCTGTAATCAGAACGACTGTTGAAAAATTAATTTGATTAGGCAGCTACCTTCATAATCGAACATTCGAAAACGATATTGGAGATAAAAGAGAGTATTTTTGGGCTTTATAACTTACATATATTCTTACATATATTTGACGATAGTAATACCTTAGAAGAAAAACTTTCATACAGATTTTGTTATTATCCTCAAGTCGCTTAAGATATTATTTCGATAATTTCACGACAGAAATAATAAAAATAAAAATACTTTTTGGGATTCTGGAAATTTTATTTCAAATTGCAAATCTTTTCTAACTACATTTACAGATTAACTATTTAAATAACCATTTAAGCAATAAAACGGATAATAATTGTGTATGTGAAGTCAAGAACTTTGAGTCTTTATAAATTTCGAACAATTAATTATAAACAATTATATATTATAATTTGATGAATGCATCAGTAAGTTATGGATGATTCATTGCAACGGATTGCCTAAATCCTAATTTAGGAGTAAATTGATATTAGGAATCAACATTATATTCCCAAGCTTAACTTTGTGGAAACGAGATAGAAATCTTCCACGTAATCGAAGAGCTTGTGGTATCTTCTGTAGAAATATACGAAGAAATTAATGTTTATGGACGTTAATAAGCTTTCGACGTTTACTTTGTGTTTTTGGAAAATATAGTGCTCAGTTCATAACCTATAGTTTATAACCCATAGTTTTATTCGTTATCAGACATGTTCATGAGACGAGGCGTGATAGAAAGAACCTTTTTTAGAGGGACGCCCAAGTTTCTTTCCACTCCTCGTCGGCCGCACATTAGGAAGTATTTCCTTCTGTGGTCGGGAGTTAAAATCTCCGGGGGCAAAAGGGCGTCGAAGCAAAAGTAGGAGCTGCTCATCGAGAAAAGAAAACTCATTTCGGTCGAAGTAAACCAATACTAGTATAATAAATTACATCATGGTTTTCTCTGACAACGAATTTATATCGTAATATTTGCAAAACTCCAATTTTGATAGTTCGAAGAGTAACTTTGGAAGGAATAATATTTCTGGAAGCGAAAGCGTTAATTGGGCCAAAACCATTCGGTAGCGAGTCTTAGCCGTTAAAACTGGCGCTCTCTATTTGAAACCCCAGAATGTATGAAGGCGAGATATTACGTCCGTCACGATTGTCCCCTTCGTAGCGCTTTGTTCCCAACGACTCTCACAGTGCAATGCGTCAAATACTCTCGTAGATGCATTTACCCGTGGCCGCGTCTTGCTACTGCAGATACCGGCTTCGATATCGGATGAACGGAAAGGAGTGGTAAATAGAATGTTGCTGATATAGTTATTTATACATATTAGGAATAATTTTTTTGTATTCTTCTTTATCACCATCTATTTGAAAAAAGGCTACACTTCTTTTGGTTAATGAAACGGATTCAGAAAAATTCTTATTCTCTTGATCACGAAGTAAGTCTTCCAACGGAAAGAGTTTCACAATTTTAATTTGTATTATTAAGAGGTGAATATGCAAGGTAATATCTTTAATTGTAGGAACCTTGAAACCGATATGATACTTCAAACGAGCAAAGATAACTACTTTATTTATCCTTGTCTCCCCCTGTAACGTAACAAAAGTATTACTCCGAGTCCTCCATTAAAAATTGATTCTGTAATAATTGGCTAAATTGATAGTTCCAAAAGTTAGCTATTTTAATAGATAGTAATTGACTTCTATCTTTTGGTTTTCGATCGATTCAACGAAAAAGTGAAATTATTTTTATACATCATTTCCTTATTTCGAACTGTTCATTTCTTTGAATTCAAATAATTTAATCTGAAATAAAGAACCGAGAAGTATCAATACTATACGATATCTGGAACTGTTATTTCCTCACCCATCCCAATTTGTGAAACGTAGCGATAGTCGTTCTCATATGGATATATTAAAACTGATTTATAAGACAGCTTTAAGCATTCTATTGTAGTTTAAATCTTAAAAAGTACCCTAAGGGCCGTCCAATTCCATGCAATGATTCCAACAATCATGCACTCCGGAAAGTGTGTAACGAAGATCCAAATCGTAAGGAAACTATTTATGCATCTACGAGAAGAGATTCCCTTTTCAGATATCGGAATTTATTCGTAATATCGGCAAATTTAACTTCAATGGCACTTATGATATGATAAGAGGTAATTAATGTTGTTGTTATGATTTGTGACATAGAGATTTGTACGGTGTTATCGAATCAGAGTTTTCTGTTTAACATCCCACATAAACCTCCGTAGTTAGGTAACTTCGTACAATATTCGACGACTTCAAACGATGCGAAGAGCGTTCCTAACGACGCTGTATGTTTGGAATCATAAGGAGGGAAAGAAAACTTAACCCAAAGGGGAGAAAGAAGACCTTCAGTAGTGACGGACCTCAGGAGCGGACCGACCGTAGGAAAAGCGAGACCACTGAAATGGATGTGGGCAGTTCACACGGCGAGAAGACAGTACAACCGTTGAACATTAATAATTCTGAACTGGATACCAAGAGATGTGAGGACACCTAGGGAAAGATCTGAGGATAGACTAAACATATACATAATCAACTTATTAGGGGTAATGTGACGGAAGGAGGTTCAAAATATAGCTTTCGGAGGTTAACATTCAAAGTCAGTGTTACAACAAGGGCGTATCGTATTTAACTATGCTATATTAATTGTTAGTCAATACTGGACACAGCTAATCTCCATAAAAATCAAGCGGACGTAGTTAAAATATCTTTTAGATGAGGACAAAAATAAAATGATTCAAGACATCAAGATAGCAACATGTTTATGACAATCGTATCCCCTGGAGCTACTTTTGGAATCATCAATTTTCATCACGCATTCCCTTTCAGTAGAAATGTCTCTGCTTTTGCCACCAGCGAATATTGTTTTAGGTCTCAAATCATCGTTATTTCATCTCCTCTCCTTAATTATTTTCTTTGCTACCACTCGAACAAGTCTACCTTTATCCAGTGACGGGGAAAAAGTACTCGGACATGAGTTATAGCCGCCATGGTACACCAAGAAATACGCGATTCTCTCCTTTCGAGAGAACTAGTTTCCAACTTCTTTTGTTTTGTTATTCAGCTCGGTTCTTCACTTTCACGTTTTCTGCCTCCGCCTGCGATGAAGGGATTCATGGGAAAAGAGCCTCGATCCTGCTCTTCCCAAAGTGTTTCTCATTCAAAGGAATTCTGTAGCCGTCAGAAGACTAGACAACTCTATAAATTCTCTCTCACTATTTTTTCGAATAAATTTAGAATCGGATTTTTGCAGCGGAAATAAAAAAAGATCGTAATATTTCGCATTACTTAGTTTATAAATTATATCGCGTAATATCGTAATAATACATGGAGGGAATGCATTTTCTGGTAGAAAATATAATAGCAGAAAACCGTTTCTCGAGGCAATTTGAAGTTTTGCGTAAACATAGGTGTTTTCTACCCTTGAAAATGTTAAGGTATTCCAAGCGAATCAGAAATTTTGAAATTAGATTAATTCTTGCCCTATTTAGCCGATTATACACCGAACCTTTATACTGTTCAACTGTACATCGTCGGTCGTTAATTGCATGACCCTGTCTCGAAAAAGGATACATCAATGATATCACGGACTTCGTCTTCCTTTGGAGGAAGGAAAAACCGTGCGGGTCAACAAAAGGCGTTCCACTGATAGAAAATCGAGGCAAAGGAGAGAAAGTGATCAGAGAACTGGATACGAGTTCGAGATAAAGACCATTCACTCATAATATCGCTCTCTTATTTACTAACGGAAGGTATATTTCAACCTGTCCCTACTGTTACTTAATGAGAGATGATAACTCTTCGATGAGATTTTATCAGTAGCTCGTGTATGTTAAATAAGGCAGCTGTCTTTATTCGCTGAAATTTAATTTCACCCAGAAAATTTACGATTAGATATCCGTATATCATATTGATAATATGGTGCAGGTTATAAATTGATAAATAAATATATTTATATGTAAATACATTAATTATTCCATTTTAGCGTAGTTATTCATTTAGATTTCCTGGAATAATGTATGAAATTTCAATCTGAGAATCATCGTAAAATGAATAGTTTATTTTTATGTAAATGTTTAAGGAAAATGCGAATACTTAACTCAAAGTTTGCGGCACATGAAAAAGGGCGGGCTTTCAAGATAAAGAAGTTTTCAACTGAATTCGAACCTCAGAACCATTAAGTATTAAGAATGCATTGTTCTATACGATAAAAGGAACAATAAGATATTGGACAATGAGGAATCAGCGTATGGTTTCCAGGTTCGCCTTGAAAATCCTTCCGTAAATAATATAGCCTATGTCTCAAAATGGCTTCTTTCCAGCCATTAAAGGTGCATCCCCCCTCACACCTGTACTCCGTCGATCTCATTTCTTCTCCCCTTTCTGTCGCGGCCTTGGAAGACGGCACTGCCCTCTGCAGGTGACCGCAGGAAGCGTCTCTACATCCAGACGAGCGGCATTCCATCCCGCAATCACTGAAAATCAAATTAGCAATAGAAACGGAAGAATGGAGGTAAATTTGATTGGAAATGTCCCTCGAACATGATCCCAGGTTCGGATTTCATTGTTTTGGAATCGTAAAATTAATACATTCCAAAGGGAAGATTTTTATCGCAACCTGGATATACATCGGTTACGGGCTGAAGTTAGTTTAGAATAGCTTTCTTCTGTTGAAAAAGTTTATAGTGAACTTAGGTTTTTACATGGCAAATAGTCTAATAAACAATGTAGAAAGATGTACTGTTTGTACAATGTATGGGATAACGAATGACAATTTTACAATTCATATTATAAAAATTAATCGTATGGAAAGTTTTTGTAGCGTTTTCTTAATGTATCTCGAATCTAGAAACGAAAATAATTAACAACCTAGTTTCGTAACAATATGAAATATAACGTACTTTAAGTTCTCAAACTTACAATCAGAAATATATAATCATCATGATTATATATCAATGTTTAAGCAATATAAAAATCAACTGAAAATAATTTTTATCCTCGCATATATTAAAAGTTTGTCACATTTATCATTTATATAAGTTCTTTACTTTCTTAATTTTTTGCAATTTTAAAATTAACAAGTCAAAGAATCAATCAATATCAATGAATGATTTTTTTTCATTTGTAGCTCTAAATTAAAGGATTATAAATTTCCTTTTTCTCTTTTTGGAGTTCTGTCTTTCGAAATCCTTCTGTATTTCAAAAGTAGGTCTTCATCAGCTTCAATTTTAGCAAAAGAGTTTGGATTATTCTCAAAATTATTTTCACATTTAATTCGTTTTTCTCTAGAATAAAACCTATTAAATTGTTACTGATCTATCAATATAATTTCCACGAAGTAGATTTTAGATTCGAAAGACGAAATACTATTTCCAGGAAAAAATCTTCGACTATATAGCACATTTCAATTTTATTTTTCTATTAAGCGTACGTCTTAATAAAAATGGAATAGTTTACGACTACTAAAGAAAATATATTTGAGAAATGCGAATTTTTCTCATAAATATGCAGTGAGCCTATGGTGATCGTATGTAATTGCAACCCGTGCCTGTATACAAATATCTATTTGTCCATTTCTGATATACTACACCCTGCTGTGCATCGTAAACGCGACGGCCACCCCCATGACTCGCATTTATACAATGTTGACATAAATTAGACTACAAAAAGTCCCAATAAACGGAATCAAGTTTCGAGCGTGAATATAATAATGGACGAAAACAAAACATTATTCGACTGCGATCGCATTATTCTCGACTCGGCTTTACCGTAAGGGCATGCGAGCATAGATGGATTTCCTTTTGATATCGATGTCATGGCAGCAACTTTCTCCTCCAAATAACCTCGAACGGCGTCGGTGGATGAACTCGGAAAGCGAGACTAATTCGGGTATTAATAAAAAATTGACTATCCTTTTTACTAATTTCCAACGACTCTTCCTTCGAATCTCTCTCATCACTCGCCGCCCAATTGACTTCACAGCCGAACAGCTTTTATACTTTCAAGGACGCCGAGTCGCAATCCTCACTCTCTAAATAATCAACAGATTGGGACGATCTACCCGTTTAAATTGTTCTTATATAATATTTTTTGGAGATCTTCGCGAGAAAACGAAACTTTCCCTCGAGTTTTTGTACAAAAATCATTTTAATTTTCGAGAGAAGCTATTCGGTTGCTTTCCATCAAGTTAATTTCGTATTTGAACGATTTAAAAACAGCCCATATAATCGATTGTTCTCCAAGAGTATAAAAAATTTTCTCCCTCGATTTCCACGAAAGAATTTACGAACCCTCAGGCAACGTCTGCCTGTGAATCCAAGTACTACTAGTTTAGCTCTTTATCCACTTCCACAGAGCCTTCGATCGAGAATCAACAGTTTATAAATCTTTTTCGTGTTAATGGTACTAATTTTTTGTGTGATCTCATTTTCCTTATGTTATCTTTGCGTGATATTTGTCTCTTATCTCCAATTTATTGAAATACGAAGTTTTAGTCGTTTCTTTCCCGATATTCACCAACATTAGAGTCCATACATTGACACTGTCGACAAGTAATTAAGTTTAAGGAGAATAATTTTGCCATGGAAAATATGTTTTCTTCCATCCGTCTCTAAAATGATTCATGATTTTTAACGAATGGTGAATGGTTTGAATATTTGAAAATCATTTGGAAAGTTACAGCGAAACAAAAAATCTCTTTTTTGGAATTCGCCCTTATTTTTTGATTGACGTGCTGAGTGTAAATAAAAGGTGAAGAAATATGCCAGCTTGCAATACCCAGCCTATAGTTTTCCATACCTCTGTTTTAAATACATGCTCATAGTTCTTCAAGACTTAGCCAAACATCTCGTGTTAATCCTTCACGTAAAATTTATCTTTGAGTACTCTCATCTTTCATATAAGTGGACGGGCACTTAAGATATATGATTCATCAAGAGAGGAGTCCTAAGCAGATACATTATGTATGTACATCCAGATTTATTCCTTCGCGTTTTAGCAAATCTTGAGCTGCAGAAGAATTATGCGTTATTTTATATTAGGTTTATACTTCCTTTAGTCCTGTCTCTTCCTAGGAACTAGATACCAAACGTAGGGAAACGTAACTACTCCTAGAAGTACCTATAGTTTGTTTAAATAAACTCATGAAGTTAGGTTTTCTGTATGCAATGCTAAGGGAACTATGTCACCGGAAAAACTCAGGTGACTGATGTATTCTCCATTAATTCTCAACTCATTTTCACTTTTTAAAGCGAGAGTTTCCAATGAACTTAAATAACACCCCAGAGTTTCGTTAATAGAATGGGTGAAAGGATGTTACCTTGCTGAACTCAGTTCTCTATGCTGAATTCGTCTATTTCATTGTCCATTGTCATCAACTATTCCTATTTTTAATTCCTATTCCTAATTCCTAAAATGTTAATATAAGACGTTCTCTATTTTCTCTTGTACGTGTCTCCCTTTTTTAAGTTACCACTAACATTAGTACTACGATTGTATTTATTCCATCTACCTTCCTGTCTTTTCTTCCGTGACTTAACGTGCTGTCCGGGTGAAACTACTGTCGTCCAACAGTCATCTATTTTCTATCCATCATCAGATGTCTAGAAAAAACTAAAAATTACCTCAATTACTCCTGGACTTATCGTACAAAAAATGCCTCCAAACTATCCTTGTGCAGCGAGCGTGCACTTGTTTAGCTTATGAAAGAGATAACGAACTCTTCAAGGTAAATATCCAAAGGCCTGGTTTCTCTCAACTTTCCAAAATATTAACAAACTGCATTAAGAATTAATAATTGTCCAATATTCTCTCCTGAAAAATAAACCGATAGCAATAGAAGGATATAAACTCTTTCCTCCTCAAAGCGATCATGATGGGAGGTACGTGGGAAGACTTTTGCTTGATTCCGCTGAAGAGAAAACTTAGACTTGATTACGCACTCATCTTTCCGTGGGAAATGCTTAACAGTTAGTGGAATGGAACAGCATGCTCGCTGAAGTACATATAATTCCCTCGGCAGCTTCCTTCTGGGACGGACAAGGACATTCCGTAACTCGTGTAGCCTCGCGTATACGTTTTATTGTAGAATTTTTTTCGCGGTAACTCTGAAATATTGCGGAATGCGAAGATTGCTGAGAGAAAACTCATAAATCGAATACACGCTCGAAATGTGAAATTAATACATTAAATCCGTACTTCGCAAACCGCCTTTCGGTATGGTACTTGAGGTTCAGACTGACTCTAAATCTGTTATGAATAGGTTGTTTTTAGCCAGTTTTCTGTTACTTCAACATCAATTGTATATATTTAGCACTAAGTAATTATAATCTATCGACCAAGCTGATCAGAAAATTTACCTATAATTTTCTACAGAAAAAATGCTAACAATTGTGGAGGAGTATTTCATACTCCTTTATTTTACCCTATAAATGTGTTTGATGCAATTTCCTTAAATTTAATGCAAATGAGAAAGAGCACAACCCCCTTTTTATCTTTCCTTATTTTTTAATATTTAGAAACGAGAAATCACAGCTTTAAGTACCCTATAATCGAGAATAATATTGAAAAAATATTATATTTTTTTTTGAGTTTTAGTTGATCATATACAATTTTTTTCCGTTAAAACCCGTTTTTCGTACATTCGAGCTCATTTTTCCAGAAATTAACTTTATTCGATCATTTTTCTAATCGTTTCAATAACATTTCTTCCATTTTCTCTCCTAAGACATTCCTATTTCCAATTTATACTTTTATAAATCTTATAAGGTATGAAAACTTGTAATAGAACTCCGAGAAGAAGTTCGATATTTTCCCACAACGTTTTCATTCGATTTATTTTTTCGGTCTAAACGGCTATACTCTCTCTCGTCTTTGAGAGGGTTGAAACTCCCTTTTTCCGGTGTAACCGTCGATGGATACGCTCATAGAATACGCGTCTAATGAGAGACGCTCTCACAGGAGGCTCGAGGTTCGATGCCAGGTGGATGGGTGCCATGGGGTCAAAGAATGGGTAGAGGGAAACACGTGACCGAAGAACATGGCTTCACTGAGATATAATTTGGCGGCGTTGCCATTTTAACAATTCTGTTCATCTCCGAACCTCTCCTCGAATTGTCGAGGAATTTTCAACTCACCACTCGTGAAAGTCATACTCTTGAGAATTACCGTGCTCTTGAAATGTATTCCACAGAAGAATTTTGTACTTTTCGGTACCAAATCTTAGGGAATATTTTGAGCGTAGGGAAAACCATCACATTTATTGCTTGAATTTTTATAATTGCATAATTTCATGACATTTATTACGTTTAAGAATAACGTTACGTTTAATTTACGTTTTAAGAATAATCATGAATCGTGTTAATGAAGAATCTTGGAAATTTTGAAGTCAGATATTGGGAAATATAATAAGCTTAGCGAAAAATCAAAAAAAAAAATTACTAAAATTCGTACAATAGGCTTATTTCCTAATATTAGTCATAATCAATATGCTGAGCGTGAGTTGAAGGTCATAAATTGAGTGATAAGTTAATTATAGTTCCGTATCGTGTATCTTGACTGTTATTTTATTATAACATTTCTTCATATTTATCGGTCATTCTCAATTTGATACTTCATACAGACCTCCCCAAGCTCTCTTCATTTTTATATCTAACATAGAATATTTCTATAATAAATACTTCATTTATCCTTAAATGAAGTCGAATAATTATAAAACCAACGTTGACAGGTGTGACTTAGCGCAAAGCCATTGCGGAATAATAAACTTCGTAATTTTTCCACATAATTTTTATGTTATGTAGTTATGACCTTCCGGAGATGTAAGGCATACTCACGACACCGGTCGTTGAATAAAATTTGTGTTGAAAAATTACGAAGTTTATTTTTCTCGCATTATAACTATCTTCACAATCCCTTTGCGGCGAGTTACCCTTAACCATTTGATTATGTTTGTATTCCATCAATCCGTTCCATCTTCTTCTGATCTTGATATTGATGACTATATCTTTGAGAATGATTATTCACTCGCAGCGTGTCCATCGACGAAAATTGTAAACAGTATATTTCAAGAATGAATTTTCTAGGCTTGCCATCCAGGTTCTTTCGTTCATGCTACTCTAAATTCGCACATTTAATTATATACATTTCGTATAGATATATACAAAACAAAATTCGCCGAGAAAGCACTAGATCCTATCTAATACATTTCAAGGATGATTTGATTCTCACCACCGACGTATAGGAGCTTAAAATTTATGGCTTAATGTTTTTTTCGCGGTACCGAATTTTGTCTACCACATCGGTGGCGGAAATATCTTTTGGAGATTGTATCGTCCTTGAACTTTAAGTCCCTGAGCGAATCCGCCCAGTAACCGGCGCCCGACCTTTCCAAGTACTTCCTTTTGTCATCCAGGTTCTCTTTTTAGGCGCCAACGGAGGACCGGCCGAGAATTTCGGATGTTGCAAAGGGATTCAATTCGCAAGACGGTAGCATAACTCGAATCAGTTGACGAAATCTGTGCAATAAATGAAGGAGACCAATCGAGAGAGATCGAAAGTTGTCCTCGATGTATCGATGTAAATATCGGTAGGCGAATCCTGTACATAATGATAATAAAACTTCCGTAAACAATGTTTTCAAAATATCATACAGCTTTTACCATAAGCAAATCTAAAAACTTATCTTGTATTCAGAAGGTTGAAATCTCGGACGAAGGATTTATTACGCCTCCACATTGTGACTCACTTTTTCATCGTAAGCCTCGGATACGTTTGAATGATTTTCACAATCAGACTAGATTTCAATCCAGTGATTCAAAACCTGAAGTGATGAAATGAGTACTTCACAGTTATCTCTCTCGATATTTATTCATTTAGATCTTTCTCTCGCTTTCCCTAATAATCCTACGAAAAAAAGAACACATGTTATCATATCACCTGAAAATTAGCTAAAATAGAACTTTACGTACTTATTAACTTTTACAAAGTTCGACTAAAGCAAGGCAATTGATTTGGATTCCATCGTCCCCATCCTTGATTCGATATCTAAAAATTTTAATAAAAAGTTAATATAGGAAATTTAACGTTGAAGATGTTCATAGAAGTTTCTTAATCCTTTCCCTTTTAGCATTCCTCGTGTTCTAATACAGTACGCCAAAGTACGAAGTATACATATACAAGTATACTCGTGTTAAGTATTAATTAACCGTAAAAATAACTTAACGCCCGTCTCTTGTGCTTGTTTCCTTCGTTCCCTAGGGCCAAAATCTCTTTCCTTCTTTACTAAGCTTTTGTTCAGCCTTCTTCATACTTCCGTTTTTCTCTAGGGCTTCCTGAACCACTTTCTCCTTCGACCTCCTGACATCTTCCTTAATTCCCAGTCTGGTGGCCTTGCGAAGCACCGTGTATTCAATGGCATCGCTTGATGTGTTCTCCAGTTCTTTTCAGCGATTCATCGTTTTCCGGGTCTCCTCCATGTATCTTTCCATCTCAGATTTTTCTGGATTCGCGTGGCACTTCTTCTGTTACTTCATCTACGAATTTCATGATTTTTGCTTCAAAGTCTTCTTCTTCTACAGCTGAAAATTTGTTTTTCTAATCCAACTGAAGTTTTTTCCCTTGTTTTCTAATAGTTTTATGATACTTATCTCATTTTTGCAGTATGAAGTGAAAAATTTATGTTCCGTTCATGGATTTATCTTCTTTCTGCATTTAACCATCCTATTTTCACTTCCCGCGCTGATGTTATTTATTCTTCTCAATTGTTTATGGTGCAGATATTATTTATAATTATATAGTTTATGTTATTTTTATTCCGTTTGCACCTCTCCATATCCATTTCATGTTAGGGTAAGTTTTACAAAATGTATTGTAGACATATATTCTGCAATCTCTAAAAGTAGACAACCTTTGCCATGCTCTCTTCATTCTCCAATATTTAATGTGCCTCCATATTTTCAAGTGGTATCATCATCTATTTCTTGCTTGCCTACTCGTTCGTTACTATCTCCTATGATGATTTGGTAGTGATTTGCCTGATTCTCTCAATCCGTCCCAGTATAATACAATTCAATTTCTTCTTCAATTTAACTTCTTCCCTCTATTGCAGCATAAACCTGTACAATCTATTAATAATAACGCTTAGCATAGGTTTGATATTTTGTCAGACACTCATCCTGTTTATCCCCGTTTCTCTAGATATCTTGTTAATCGTAAATTCGACTAATCCAAGTCTTCTTCTGAAGTTCCTGAGTATAAAAACGAACAGCCTGACTTACGAGCTGTTTGATTTTCTTCTGATTTTACTTAAATTAGTGGGATAATGTCCCATTTAATGATTTCCAGTATTTCCAAGTGTCGATCTTCCAACTTCAGTAGATATTGATGAATTCCACCTACTTTGCTAAGCTGCATATAGTATTGAAGCCTCCCTAGTATAGTTTAAGCTTGGCTAGGCTCTTCCGCATCTTCTAACATTCTTCCACCTTCACCACAATTATACCAAGAGCAAACGGTTCAATCATCTCCAACGAGGTAAGCAGAGTCTAGTTTTCTAGCAAGGATATTAAGATATAAACAGATTAATAATAGTCTGAAGCTGTACGATTTATCATTCTCGATCATTAGAAACATATGAAGACTCAAGTTACAGAAAAAACAACAGAATTGATTCAAGGATTGATTTAAGCCTAGCTCACATTACATATTAAAAAATATATCATGAATTATTCTCAAATCAAGTTTCCATATTGAAGTGAACAATAAGCCTTTGAAAAAAGTATCCTATAAAAAAGGAAGTAGGCAACCCTTGGAAGTCAATAGCTCTGAATTGGATACGAAAAATGTGAAGAAACCAAGGAGAAGACCGAAGGATAGATGGAACAGAGATATAATCAAGTACTTAACGTGGCAAAAAGTGTCTCAGTTTCGTGAAAATTGGAGAGTGCTTGGGGAGGCCTACATCCGGTGTCAGATTGAAAATGACTAATGATGATGATCATAGGTGCGCTTAACCGTCCATCTCTCTTTCGCTGATCCAAACTGCCTACCGTTCCCGCCATCCTTTGCACCCAAGGACAAATGCTCATATTCCGCGAACCGAATACAGGGCATAATAATACAGGAATTCTATCGAATACAAGGGAAAGAAAGTTATGCTATTGATACTACGACATTTCAGTGTCTACTAGAAGAATAGTTTCTAAACGAGAGCTTCTAGTACCCCTTTGTTATTAAATATCATTGTCTAACCAGATAGATTAATTTCCTTGTATATTTATAATGTCAAATTCTTTATATTAACTGCTTAAAAATTTTTACCTCGTAGTTTGCCTCATTTTTATCATTCGTGCCCATAATTTTCGTGAAGACAAAGCAGCCCTGGAGAACACCAGGCTATTCGTTAAGTTCCTCCGATGTTCTCTTGATTTGGAATGCTACTTCAAGTTGTCCTTTCCTTTTGTAGCAGCTCCTTTATTTTCCAACCCATCTTTTAACGTCTTTTTGCTTCATTTTTTTGTTTTCCTCCCCTCCGTACACCAGTTTCTTCCTTTGTAGTTTCCTTCATTTCAGCACTGCAGACGCCGCCATTGTATTCCCGATAAATCTCAGTATCATTGACTGAAACGATATTGTAACGGTTGTTTTACAACTCGAGACTCAAATTCGTGTATAAAATTTGAAAATTGAACTTTTGAACCTTATTTTTTAAATGAAAATGATCACTTAATTATAGGATATCTTCGATTGCATCTTTATAATGAAATTGATCGTATCCATCCGTATGAGAACTATTTATAACCACCAAAAAGTAAATGAATCATTAAGATGGCTCTCAATGATTTTTTGTGATAATTTAATGATATTTTATAGTTTATAATTAAAGTGATCGGAACATATTTTGGTATTTATTCCTCTCAATTCACGAATTTCGAATTTTCTGTTAATCCCTTTTCTGATACAAAATTAACTGTTAATTACGTATTCAAAGATGTAATTTATTTCGAGAGTAATTGTATTTTAGCATACAAAAATTTGTTTTAATACGAGAGAAATTGTATTTTATGAAACGTCCTCCAAAAATAATTTTAAGCTCAAATTGCAATCTTCCTTTTACGACTAAACCGGTCTTAAATTCAGCTTGAAAATATTGATTTCCTTTTCTTTTTCTAATATTTGCGTGGTTTGATATTTCATGTTCAATGATATAATATTCCGTCGTGAAATCATTACGAGATATTAGGAAAATGAGTTAATTGATCTTCATGACAAGATACTCATTACACTTCATTCGTTCAGAATTCATATACTTCAATGTCTTTTTCAAATTAGGAAGTTTCATGTGTTTATACTCCAAGTGAAATAAATTGCTTTCTATTTATATAATATAATTATGCACAATAAATCATGAAATCAATTTTCTTGGGGAAGTTACTGCGAACATGCAGAGATAAATTTGTTCGTCACCTTTCATGTATACCTTCACGACGGTAAACAAAATAACAAGAGTTTTTACCTCGAAATTATTTTTCTATAGCATCGTTATATTTTACACTGCTATCTATAAAACATGATTTTCACTAAAATAATTAAATTCTTCAATATTACTTTGGATACTATATCTGAATTATTTTTATAGTTTTTTATTCCCCCTTTTTATGGGTTTTATAAAATTTCTAAGGCGGTATACCTAAGGCGGTATTTCCTAAATTCATAACTGAGGTTCATGAAAATCCTCAAATTAACTCCTTTCTTCTTTTTAAAGTATTTTTTTCTTTTTACGGTAATTTTAAATCTTACTCTCTTTTTGATAATGATACATTCTAGTACTAAGAGATGAACTCTTAGTACTATAGTTTCGCGTATAATAAATTCGATCGCTAGTTTACTATAATTGGGGTAACAACTCTATTATTAATCGGTAAGTATTGGGTATATAATAAACTGACTATTTTGATACAGACGCGATTTTCCATTGTCTAGATAATATAGTTTATAGGAAGAAGAAATGCAATAAAACAACTGTGTGGATTGTAGACAATCGTCAATCATTTTTTCATTATTATTTATTATATAGTATTTCAAAAATTTTGAGGAATCTTTGTGAGCCTTAATTATTCTACCGGATGCTGTGAATCTTTGAAGTATCGCTCTATCTTGACAGACCAGTTATAAACGAGTTTACGTTGATAGATTAATATTGAAACGTGTCTATTATGAATTTATGCGCTTAGTCAAACTGCCTCCTTTCCTGTTTATAAATGAAAAAAATCTCTGTTTTCTGTAGCATTCATTGTTCCTGTATGTTTACAATTTTATCCATCCATTTTTCGATCAGAATTGTGATTTAGTAGTAATATTTTAAAATTGAAATTTCTTAAGCTTCCTTCTCGATGGAAATGTTCGAATGAGATTTATTCTTCGATTTCAAATGTATGAAGTAATTCTTAAAAAGGATATTTGTACGTATCGATGTATAGTTAGGAAGTCTAGGGATAGGAGGAACACAAGTTTTGAAATAATCAAACAAGGAGTAGAACTAACATTTTGCTCGAATTATTTTAACGGAGCCTCTTTGCCAGTGTACTTAGTATTTCGATTAAAGAATGCGTGGAAAACTAACCATTTTTTTAAGAAAGACTAAAAAAATCGTTCGCTGTATTATTTATAACGTATATTTCTTTAACTAAATCTTAAAAGATTACGTATGTATTACGTTAAAGTTTCTCCAAGTTATGCACGATCTTTTTTCAACATAAAAGCAAAACGGAATGACCATGAGCCACGAATACAAAAGGAACAAGCTCGCAATTTTATGGATATGCAGGTGGTAGAGAAGGAACAAAGGAAGAATAACATCATGTACGTCCCAAATCCATACTTGTTGGGAATTTTTGGACGTATAATCCCTATCAAACATATCGAATTGTCTGACGGTGGGTATCCTATGCTCGCCTCTCTTCGCGAAGGTCGATTGTCTTGCCCTTCAAAACTGGTCACAAGTTTCTCCGCCGGGATTCAAACCCGCGAAACTGGTCACGTGGTTCGAAGCATCTCCTCAAGGCATTGAATTCCTCGAGTGCATCTCGCAGCTAAAGAGAGCTCTCATTCCATTTCGTTCGCTAGTTTTAAAACGTTATCTGAAATAACGGTTTTTGGTCGTGTTGCACCTTTCAGCGGATCGTAAAGTGGATGCGAGAAATCGTTTTCAAAGCGCAATATAAAAGTTGACGAGATAACGTAACATAAGCAACGAGACAGTAATAACGAAATCGCAAATAAAATTAATAAGATAATACGTGGAATGGCATCTTCCACTACGGAACGTTCGTATCAGTTCGATCGGGATGTTCTGACCCATCCAACCTTCAGTCACGACTTTGATTCATTTCGTAAACTTTCATCTGTTCACCAAAATATAAAAAAAGAATTAGAAAGTTTCAAAGGCGACGAGTAGGTGAAAGGAACTATCACCAACAACATGGCCCAAGAGGAGTTTTGCCAACTGATGATATCATCCTCTATATTGTGTGTACAAGAAAATTTTCGGACGAAGCGATGGAGGCATCTTCGGATGGCATTTGTGAGAATCATCGGAAGGAGAGAAAGTATCCTGATGAGGTAACGAATGGAACAGGTTTCTTCCGACGAGAAAAAAAAAGCTTCCGTTTCCATGCTTTACGAGGGTATCGACCGAATTCAATGAAATGGCAAGAAATTTGAGTCTTATAATTACCCGTTCGCCCTTGAATTTACTTTCTGTCGTTATTTTGCTTTATTGTTATTTGCCGAAGAACGCCAATTGACTCAAATTACAATTGGTGTTGTAATACATCAAATATGATGATACGAACAGTAAGGTGGTCGTTACGTAGTCAAACGAGAGTGACAGTAATTCTAACATAAATCAGATGGAAATATAGACCTTTGGTTGATTATTTTGTGTAATTTATTATGGAGTTTAACTCCATACATGCGATGTTAACGATTTTGGAAAGACAGGCTTGGAATTTTAACGGAAAGATTCCGTAATATCTAAAGCACAACCATGATGGATTTTCACAGCCAATTTCTTGTGCTAATGTTGTGCATATTATTAAGGAGCAAGCTGCATCGAAATTACGCTATTAATGCCAAATAAGATTCTCTATCCCTCCGCAATGTATTACGATTATATATATTGCAATATCATATCGTTTCGTTTATAGACGCGTAGGAAGGCTCTGCAGCCAACACTTCTCTTGTGACGGGAAACGTTTCAAAATGATGCGGAATGAATTGAAACCTAAGAAACGACATTTTTAACATTTGTTGGCGGAGTGGTTAGAATGCTAATCTTCTAATGCTGAGGTCCCGGGTTCAAACCCCGGCTGAGGAGGAAATTTTCCTCTCAGGGTCTGGATGTCACTGAGATTGTCCCGTAAGAGTATGTTTGTGTTGTAATTGTTAATAAATATAAATAAATAAATATTAATAAATTTACGGAGCAGTGGAGAAGCGTGGAGATCTTAGGGAAACACGGTGGCTGCTGGATGTTCGAACTTGAGTAATGCTCTCATGTCGAAGGCCTCGTTACGTTTAGCTCACTCACGCGAGTCTCGGTTATGCTCCAGACGCATCGGATGGTTATCTTCTGGAGGATCTACAGAGTCAAGGGCATCAAAAGAACGCAGTCCTTGGTGGATTTTTAGCGAAAATGCAAATCATTGATCTCTCTAGTCGACCGTTAAAAGAGAAAATTTTAACGATTAATTCCTGTTTCGTAATCTATAAAATTCGTATTCATTATATTCCATCATTCAATCCCTGAATGTAATTTGACTATATTTAAAATTCATTTAATTTAATTCCACTAAACGTATTCAAATTATAACAAAGGAATATTTACGGAAGGTTTACGGATTTAAGTATAGATGTATGGATAGATTGATCCAATTCAGTCACTTTCCGATGATACGGATAAAATATGACCACAAGCTTATTTCCTCTGTTCGAACATAGAGAATTTAAAATTGGATTCCATTATAATTATTTTCATTATTTACGTTATTATAATACAGATTCGATGATAAGAAAACGGTTGCCGTGTGCGGCCATTGAAGTCTTTACTCCCTTTTAATATGATCTATTTTTTTACCCCACCTGAGATATTAAGGATTCTCATCGCGCGTATTGTTTCCAAAACCAGTCTTACAGTCATATATGTCGGCTCTTGAGCTCAGAAAAGGGGAGAAAAAGTCTTCTACCGGTTTATTCAACATTCACTTTTCAGAGGACGCAAGTTTCGAGATCAATCAGATAAAATAGAAATTCGATCTTCAAAAAGTAGTCTTTATTAATCGGTCACTAAGTAGATTTTTTTAAATCAATAACGATGATTTACAGCTGCACTTCACGCAGAGAAATTTCCTTCGAAATAAATAGTGTTATACAATGTCGATGGAAAGTCATATAAACGTTCTCTTAATTGAGTGCAGTTTATAGGTTTTTCGATCTATCACGGCGCATGATCGATCGAAAATGTTTTAGCTCAAAGATATCATCAAGAAGTTGTCGTTTTGAGAGCGATATAAATATAACTTGCTTTAATAAAATATATGAAGTAAAAGATATCGATTTTTGGGCAGTAGTGTTTTTAGAAATTGTTATTTTAATGAATAACGGTAATAAGTAAATAACCTACAACTCTTTCGTAAAAATCACTGCTTGATTACTTCTAATCCCGCTGAACACCAGTCATGCAAGCACTCACCCTATCATTCATCTAAAATTACGAACGAACTTCAGGAATGTGATGTCTCTTACAATGAAAAATTACTTTAATACACTCAAATCGGTTATTTATGAAAATGAGTACATTATTTTATAATTGAATTAATCGTAATGAATTTAGAAGTCATGAGTGGAAGAAAAATCATCTTAATTATTTTATTATTCGAAATATTTACAGGTGTATTGATTTATCAGTATTGGTATGAGGATAAATCGTTACTATTACTTTAGAATTTCATTCTTTTTCTCGAAAAAATATTGCAATGAGTCATAAAATTATATTTTTGCAAAGCGCTGTAATGGAAGCATTTTTGCAACATATATTTTTCAAGATTATTTTATACATTATGAAACCACTATTTTGAATTTTAAATTGTCCCTTCGTATGATTTTTGTGAATCACACTCGTCCCGATGCCATTTTGGCGCCATGTTCATTAGTCGGAGTTAGTATCACGATTTCAAGGAATACGAAAATATTTTTGTGTTTCTCAAATGAAAAAATAGATTTTTAATCGTGATCTCGTTCTTTACCTCAAAATATATTAAACTTTAAGTTAGAAATGACCGCCTTCAAACGAGTTGTACATTTTAACTTAAAACTAGAGAATAAAACCCAAATTTAAGATTAATGAATTATATAGATATAATATTAATGCAATGGATTTGCAATACAAAATTTGTGATTTAATTCCATTGTTTTGAAAAGGAGGATAGAACGAGTTTTATGGATAAACATTATTAGCAAATTATCCGCCTTAGTTAATTACCCTTATTGTTAATGTAAAGCAATTGTCGAATTTAATAGATGGTTTTTTAAAACAGGAACTTTCCATTAACTATAAAATTAATGTTTCATCTTTGCATCTCAAATTCTCATGTACACCTTTGGTAAATGGCAAAGCCTACGACAGCTATGGTCCACGATTCATAGGAAATAATATTAATACGCTCAGATTGCATATGTGGCTATATTTTAATGTAAATGAGAGTATTTGAAGGAAAATAATTCGATTAAAACATGAGATAAACATTCGATAATCGGTCGAAAACTATTGCGTGGATAAGGATATGCGAGAAGAAAGAATCATTTGAAGAAAAAAGATCGTGTCAGTTGTAGCTTTACGATGCGGATGCAAAACTTTCACTCTCCGTGTTTATTTATATGTTTGAGGCTCTCAGTGTGAAGAAAGAGAAAAAAAGGATTTTTATTTTAAGGTCGGGTTGTCCGTTCCAATACCTCGCAGAGATTTTGAATATAAACTTGTTCCGTGGATCGGTGTCACTGGCTTACCTGATTGACGAGTTCCAAAGAAACGTGCATTTTAAAAATCATTAATATATGGAAAGAGAATAGTAGGGCTAAATATAGCTGTGGTTGGGAAAATTGTGGCTATTATTTTACTTGACATGATTGAAACATATATAGCTTAGTATTTTTTGTCTGAGTACATAGAAACCATAAGTAATAGGGTAGACGTAAAGTACAAGATGTACACGATAACAGTTGAAGTGTGATTTTAATGTAATAAGAAATGTATCTGTATATATTGGTTTTTATTTGTTTATTGTTTTAGAAGGTGGAAGTGAATATAACTTCTTCTAACGAATCTGATAACTACTCCTGTGGATTATTTCGTATTATACTGGTTAGAAGTACGAGGGGATTTCATATAATCTGGCCAGTAATAAAATAGAATATTATTATATTAGTATTGGAAGTGCATGACATCAGATAAACTGTATCATAAGAAGAAAACCATTCATATGCTATAGACGAGATAATCGCTGGATAAAGCTTCTTTCCCCAAACTTCTCGTATAAACGCAGCTTAACCCCGCCGTACTTTTCATCCGCAACCGTCGATTATTTTCCCTCGTCCTCACCGTGCGCGGCTCGTGGATGTCGACAAAACAAACAAAAATGTTCGTTTTCGAGAGATGTATTTTTCGGAGGCCTTGAATTCGGTCCAAATACGTGACTCTTGTCCAATCCACTCCTTCAGACTTTCCCCAACTTGTATCCACGCACCTCCTCATTGGCCACCATGCGAAGGCTAAGACCGACTCTTTCTCCCTTCATTGTGGTCCCCGTGCATTTGCCCAAATTCCCTCGCACCGTTATGCAATATGATCTTAGAAAGCCCTGATAGAGGACTTTTGAGCTGTTTCGAAGGCCTTCACGCGATATAAACGCCGATTTCGTACTTCACATTTTACCCTATCTTTCCATTATTTTGTAACCGTTTCCTTCCTTAAAATGTTCGTTATATACGAGATATTCGTTCGAGAAAAATCTTTCGATCCAAAGATCAATTTCTCCTCTATAGGTCGCACGGAATTTTTATGAATTAAATAAAATCAAATACGTTCAGCAAAAGGGGCGATAAATAAGAGATGGGTTTTACATCAAAATTGAGACCAGCCGGAAGACGATATCAATGACGATGAACATACATTAGTTGTCGATGGTAATGGTAGAAACTCAACCAATTCCAATAATGGTAACCGTTGACCTGATTGCGATAAAGCAGCGTAAAGACTTAAAAGTTTTTTTCGACCGATAATGGAGCAAAACATTCAGCAACTTAATGGGTTTCCATATATGTTTCTTCAATCTTGGCTGTAAAACCCAAAAGTCTTATCTGATGATAAGCGCTCACTTGGAAGCGTAATTAAATCGAATTTCTTACATCGTGTTCTTGTTTTCATTCATGTTTCACTTCAGCTATGAATAAGAATACAACTTTTACTCTCAAGTTTTTTGTAATCGTGTGTAGCTCGGAATTTCAGTATGTATTTCTTCCCTGAGATTTTGATTTGTTCAAACAATTACTTTCAAGATTCCTCGAAATAGATGTAGTGAATTTGGACGTATTTTCTTTGGCCTTGTCTCTCTTCGAATAAAAAAAACAAAAATTTAGTACAAAGCAAAGCTGTCTTTTGATTTCGAAGAAAGATAAAATATGGGTGCGAATATGCCTTTGATAATCATAATATTGAAATATTCTTTATCCTCGAAGGCGTTGGATTAACACTTGAGTGAGTTGGACATTTGAGTAAATAACGCGGAAAATCATTGAAGATAAAGAATAACTAATTTAAGATAACAGTTTCTTATAATAATCTTTAATGAAATTTTCATAACATAATATTATTATAAAGTAGCCTCAGATCAGAACTAGTAGTTTGAAAAAAAACAGTAGTTCCCGAAGCATATCTTTATAATAAAAATTCATATCACCATGAACAACACGTATAAAATCATCATTTAGTCCGAGATAAAAAGCGGTCACCTTGTTTTAAAGGAGCCAACGCCTAGGAAAAAGAAAATTCCTTTTTCTCAATTCCTTTTTCGTACATTTATCTCATTGGTCATGACGTTCTCTCGTCGCCAATATAAACATTTGCATTTGAGCATTGATTGATTTAAACCTCGATAGACGGTAAATTATTTAAGAGTCTCCTTCAAATGATTCTTTTCATAGAATAAGTTTCAGGTAATGCCATTAACTCGCAGAAAATACTGATTCGAGCTTTTTATATTACATTATTTTAGCACGGTAACATTTCTTTTCCTGTCCGTATACTATTTTACTTTTCTCCTACATAAAATAAAAAGAAGGTCAATTTGTCCAATGATGTTAATCGGGTGTTCAGATGTTCCGATATAAGATTTTTACGATGTAAATGTACACTCGTATTGCCATTGAATAGAAATGACGATAAGAGGGATAGTAAAGATGCAGTCTGAATTATGACGGGTAGAATTTTGGGAATTTTCACATTGCTTGTAATCCCGCTATGAAAGGAACGCTAGCAGATTTATAGACAGCGGATGGGTGGATAGATATTTTTATTCTTATAAAAAGCTTATATATCTTCTGTGATCGATGGCGATAGAGCGCCTATGACAGGTAACTAATAAAAGATAAATAATTTTGAATATGTACTTTAATAAGATGGTTTAAAAAATAAGGAATCGTCATCACAAGAGAAATAGCACCATCAAAATTTTCCCTTTACTTGAGAAGTTTTATGTAAATTATTTTTATCGAATATAAGTATCATCTTGATACTACAATAGGTGTCAACTTCTTGGTACGAAGTTACTTAAGTAACGTGCTTATATATAGCAGCGAATCGGCTCGATATGGTACCCTTTAGAATGCCCAACAACCCCAATATTGACAGATTCAAAATATCTGGATCAATCACACGCCTCTCAACCAGTTTTTCGTCAACTTTTATCAGCGGTTTCAATGGCTCCCCAAGGTGCCGCTTTCACCATTTCGTACATGCCTCTCCGACCTTGTCATCCTTCGAACGGCTGCTTTTCGAACTATTTGTGGAAACGACGTTACCTACCCACTCACGCGCTCTCATGTGGGTTCGTAAAACTAGTACCACAAGCTGAGTGTTATATTTCCATTCAAACTCCCCCAAATGAATTCTATTTTCTCTGTCGGACGAAATATTGGAGAGATAAACTCAGAGTTGAGAATTAAAATTAATTTCGTAACTTCCTCCCTTGTGTGAAATTTTGTGCTCAAATGTGACTATGTGGTAGCATCTATTACGGAGATCTATATAAATTGAAATTAGGCATTATGTTTCTTTAGGTAACCAGATTTTCAGTGCATTAAATTATAAATTTATTTACATAATTCATTACCTCCGTCATAAAATTTCATGCGTCATAATGCGGAAAAATATATTTCTGTGCTTACATTTATTGAGCAAGTAACATTTTCTACATTTTTCTACAAGGAAATAAAAATTAGGGATTTAAGACATTATTTTATAATTCGGTAATGTTCTAAATCTTAATATCTATGCAGTACTGAGTGCCTGACTCTGCAATTTAGCTTTAGATTAAAAAAGTTGGCTAAAAGGATCACATTCACTGAGTTGTTTTCCCTTCTCTGCTCATAGGGAATTTCATTTAATTTAACATTAAAGTTGCTAAATTATTAATTTATATTTATAGAGCAAATCAAATATATTTTCCTTTCTTTGAAGATTATATAAGTGGTACGAAGTACTTTATATTTATTTGAAAATCAGTTAACTAATTATTCTTCTTAGTTAAAAGAGAAAAAGAAAATATAGAAAGCCTCAGGGAGATCTTCAGGATTAAGAAATACAACTTCAATGAAATATCAATAATCAATAAATCTTCCAGATATAGCAGATTGTTTTTGTTTATATTTTTAATAGATTTATCTATTTATTTATCTATTAAATATTTATGGAATTTCAATTTTCAATTCATAGGAGATTTTGGGATTGATATTATATGTGTTGTGTAACATTATATTAGTAAAAGTGTTTAAATAATTTCATTTAGTCTTTAACTTTTCACAATAAATGGAGACAACATGCCATGAAGTCAATTGATAATATAAACACATCTCAAGTAATTTATGGGAAAGGCAAAGAGGGTATCTCCTTATCAATTAAGAATCTGTTTGATTAGATTTATTTTGAAATAGGTGGAGCATGTTTTTTATACCAAATTGCTGATACATGGGGAACGTACAAATTAGAAAAGAGTAGTGATTAAATTGCTTTAGGCTGGAATTACGTAGCAGATTCGAGCATCAATGGTTGCTCTCTCTTGAAAATATTCAGAACTATTTCAAAGAACTCAGATTCACCTTCCTTCCATCCTCACAACTCTTTCACTTTCTTCATCTGAAAACCTATTTGCATGATCTTTCAAACTTCATATCACCCTAATTCTGGTTGCTCATCTATTGTGTCATTTATTTTAATTTTTTAAATAATTGCAAAATTTAACAGAATTGAAAAAGCACATACTTATAATACAAATGGTTATGAAAACTATCCTTCCTTAATTTATAAATAATTACCTGAATTATATATTTATAACTAAAAAGCACCTCATTAAATCAGTTGTGAAAAGATGAAAGATTTAACCAGCACACTGTATGATTTAAAAAATATTTAATTTAGCAATATCAATGTAATGGAGGATGTATTATATTTACTCTTCATATCAGATGTTTTACTTGTGCTTGGGAGAATATTTATGTAGGTTTTAGCCAAATATTATTTTGTAGAAAATGTGCCTCGCTAAGGGTAGCTGATAGATAAACTTTTATAAAGGATAAACCACTTTGTATTTATTATTTATCTATGCAACTAATTAACCAATGCTTAATTATTAAAGAATAAAATTAAAAGTATATGTAGTGTGATGGTATGAAATTGTTATTGGAAATTCTTTTTCATCTCTTTGGTTACCATAATATAACATGATGAAATTATTGTAATCAATTTATTGTTAGGTAAATTAAAAGTCCACATTCAGCTGATGAATTATTCTAATGTTAAATTTGACTTGCCAATCTTAATGATATAAATAATTACAAAGTTTTTCTGATGTATTTACAGTATTCATCCCTAAAAAGTATTTATTTTGGGATCTAACTTAGATCATTTTTTTCATTGAAACAATCAATCAGCTTATAATAATCTGTATGCATTGGCCATGAAAGTTATTCAAACTGAAGAAATTATAACCTATTTACTTTCTGGGGAAAGAAATGCTAAATATTTACAAGAAAGTATTATAAGAATTGCCTTGAAAATCTCCTGCACTTATCTTGCAAAGTATTTCTGTACCTTTCCCTCAAATCAAAATATTACTTCATAAAATGCCTAATAAGGTCTTCTTTGAGGGTATGTGGACTGATTAAAGTGGATAAAATACTATCAAATTGAACTGCAAACAAAATTGAAAATTGTACCATAAACTAGGGATATATGTACCAACAAAAAATGTTTGGAATTTTGGACACTCCAAGCGTGCAAAATTCAAAAAGTCACCTTATGTTTTGATCACATAAAATATTTATAATATATTTAAAATTCAATATTTCTTTTTCTTACTACTTAATTATATATGATATTTTAATACGTTGATGTGAATTTTCATTGAACTGCAAATAATTTAACTTATTATATAAATAATTTCTTCACTTTGTCATCATGTGTGTATACTTGTGTATAGATGTTCTGACTGTGTTTGAATTATTATTTAGTTTCCCCATTTGTTTTCAATTTCCATTTACTTTAATAAATTTTTTTCAATTAATAATATTCCTTATATGTTTCGTAAAATTTTAGAAGGAGGAATAGTTGACATATATTCATTTTTTTATCTCGTACATACAATAATGAGAATTTTTTCTTATAATATTATCTAAATATATGAATGGGCTGGAACACATAACAGAATTTTTATCTAAATCTAGTCATTCATAAATTTAGAGATGATGATGAAAGAAAGTAGAAATATACGTAAATCAGCATAACAATCAATGTATCAACAAATAATATTTTAGTCAATAAATAAAAATATAATTGAGGCGAACGATTACTTTGATGTCCTATCTGGGGGAAGCTCCCCAGTTTAATTTTTCAATGATTTTTACGTGAAGAACCATTTCTATCTTTCTACGCGTTATGAATGACATTAACCATTTCGATAAGGAAAAAATATTCCTTGTGAAGAACTATACTAAAATAATGTCCAACTGAACTTCAAGAATATATTAACTTCCTTTTAAAAAGTCTACCGCTTTGATTTCAAGAGGCTACCGTTATAGAAACAATAACTTTCAGAGACATGAATTCCTTCTCCGAATGATATGCAAATTCAGATTTATAGACTTCGTAGTCGAGAAACTTGCGGAGCATAAAAGAAGTTTTATAACTCCTGAAAACTGCCAAAACCGCCAAACATTTTGCTTTTAAACTTCCTAAATAAATAGACACGAGGGAATTAACGACCGCTGATATGACGAGGTTATCGCTGTACTTTAACTACCGGAATTGCGACCCGGTCAACTTTTCGGATAGCGATTCTTCACATACTCAAATATCTCCTCAGATTAGGTTCCTTGAATCTTAATCGACTACGTAAAAAATTTAAAGAACGATAAAAACTTAAGGGAATCCAAGGGCGTCGGATGTAAGAGTCACAATGAAGAAACGTGCTTTAGGTGTTAATTAAGTCCGCCGAAACTTTGTATCGGTAAAGATAAAAGGATGCAGCGGGAAGCATTAGGGAATGACAATCGATTTACCTGAGATAAGGAAGTGCTGTTGAGGTCGTAGTCAATATTTAAATAATTAATTTGGTTAAATTTACACTATGACGTATTCATTCCACATTTATTGTACAAGTAATTAGTATTTTAACCAATTTAAACCAGCTAAGGATAGCTTAAAGATTGAAACCTAGTTCCGTCGTGGTTATCTATTCTTATGATATACTTTCCATTTTATATTACACTATAAAAATATTCATTATAGTTTTTGGTAATCTTTATTATTCTTGTTTAAAAGGGTGGAGAGAAACCTTTCACTTTCTCCACGGATATCGGTTGTACATTAGAAGTTAAAATCAAGCATTTTCTTAATTTAAGCAATAGAATGGCTTGGTATTGTTTTTCAAGCTCGTATTCCCTTTCTGACTCGAGAATGACAAAAAAGATTGACAAATACATAAAGTATGTAACGTATGATGTCTCATTCTTGTTTCATCCCTTTTAGTTATTCAAACTATCTTTTTACACATTCTCGAATTTCCTTTTCCAAGACATTAATGGCTTTATCTTTTGTCAACTTTTTTCACCGATAAAATCATACTATCAGGATTATTTTCAAACATTGCAAGAAATTAAATCCCTCCTTCGTTTTATTACTTATTATAATTTTACTTAATATCACGAAGCACTTGAGAACTGAATCATTTTAAACAAAATTATAAGTGGACGAATATATTTATAACTTGAATAATTATTATCGTAAACTTCTTTTGTTAGGCGTTTTACTTAAATAATTAATAAAATTTGAATTATACAGTGTCGCAATGAATTTGAAATTAATACAGTTTATTAATATAAATGCGTTTCTGATCCTTAAGCAATCAAGGAATAATTGTTTGCATTATATTACAAATTATTTTACACATTTAGTAGTAACGAGAACTTGTATTTACTTATTTTATACAATCTGTATTGTTTTATTTCTAAGTCTCCTTTCTCCTTTGCAGATATTATAAGAAACCTTTAAAGAGGTATTTCATCTTTAAGAAGCCTTAGTTACGAGCTAGATACCTATTCGAAGAAAAACGACCGTTACAGGGTAAAGGTTTCAATGTGCAAGGTTTGAGAGTAATTTTCCGATATGTGTTTCAGCTACGATGTACATCTTCAAGAGTATAAGAGGAAATGGATTTCTTAGAGAGCTATCATTTCTCCTTTATATACACTATTCCATCTTGATCTGTCGATTCCTTCCCGGTCACTCGTTTTTCTTGTAAAATCAAGGCTGTCCTATATCTCTATTCTATCTACGCCCTATTCTTTCCTTCCTTGAATAGCGTTCAGGTGTTTTTACACCTTATCAAGATATCATTTTCGCTTGTCATGAAGTGTATTCCACGATTCAAATACATCGAATTGGTTTCCTTATGCACATATTAATTTCTAGGGTACTTTCGTTTAAATTTAATTTTAATAATAAGAAAATAAGCCTCTGAGAATTTTTGCATAATGAAGATGTGGTGGAACAGGATGTAAAGAGGGATTTTAAGGGTACTTGGTTGGAGTGGATGGGTCCCAAAATCTCATCCGAAAGACACCGTCCGTAGTGAGCGGTCTGCCCTTGTCACCACTCATCATTCCCCTACTCCTCTTTCGATTTATTTTCGACTTCTTTTGAGGCCAAAAATACATATAAATATATAAAAGCAATGATAACGTTTAGAAAATATTATGTATTTTTGTCAAGCTAGACGCGAAGGGAATTTTTAAAAAAATTGGATGGATGTTGTCGTCTTGTAACATAGTGTTCTGTTTAATTATTTGTTTAAGTATTTCGTTTAAAATTTTTATAATTTTTATTAGTGTTTTCTATAATAATATTGGTCATGATCTCGGTCTAAAAACTATTTATTTCAGTTGTGTATATATGTATTGAATTTTCTTCACATAAGTTCTTGTATCGGTGGAATGTTTAAAGTCTGTTTAACATAGGATGAATGGGAGCAAGTTTTTGCGAGAAATGGTGATTCGAGTCCATTGGGATGTACGCGTCTGTATGTATAGAACACGCTACACACACACTGCAGAGTATTTATGATTCAGCAGTTTTTGTGACGCACTCACATTTCCTGCAGTCACATTTGAGTTGAGAAATGATTCACCCTCAGTCTGAAAACGTTTGAGAAATTCGCGTTTAGCCGAAACTCAGTGTACCAAGAGTCCTAATTTTTTCTAGACAGCCAACACTCAATATCTCTTTACCAAAGTTTTCCAGATTTCTAGCAAGATACTTCGTGAAAGGCGTGTTAGACTCACTTTGAAAGAGTATTAAGAGTTACGAGAGTAATATCTCAAACTTTTCGTGCACGCCATAATTTTGTCTCTTTTCCTGCACTATTTTTCAGTATCACTCGGCTCAATAACTTTACCATTAATTAAAACTGCGGTGTTATGTACTTAATTAATTCAATTCAACCTTTAAGGTTGAATAGAAAGAGTACCTTTCCAGTGCGCACATCTGTTTAAAATGTAAATACTACAATGAGAAATCGCTGTCTTGGGCTTCATTCCAAACTCCCTTTTGATTGACCTTTTTATAATTCATTCGGTGATTTAGGATACCGTTGTTGGCATAGTATTCATGCAAAGAATACAATTTTCGTATTTTATGCGGAATTTGTTGAATTATTAATGGATTCACTCCATTTTCTCCTTCTTTACTGCCACTTGGTGAAAAAGTCGTTATTCGTTAGCGTTTTTTGAGTTCTTCATTAACTCTATAACTTATTTTAAGAACTTGAGGATAAAAAAGGAACAAGTTAAAGAGCTAGCGCAAGATATTAGACAATGAAGGCCGTCATTATATAAATCGTCTTCATCTGAGTTCTGGAACTTTTGTCAAATGTAACTATGGATGTGGGCATTTCTGAAGATTGGGAATTAATTTATAAAAGCACAATAATCGATTCGTCACCCATAAAAGTTGTTCAGCGGTATTGTATTTATAAGTAAGCCCAAACTGTATTCATAATGTGTTCGCGATTGAACGTTAAACATGTCAGATACTTCTGGTATTCGAAGAGACAAGGGTCATGCGATTACAAAATCTTTATTTATAATATTCAGGAATAATATCCTATTTCAAAAAAGCTGATTTTGGATACATCACTAAAGAATAAAATTTTTTCCTGTTGAGTAAAATGTCAACATTCTTTTCCGTAACGGTGCAACCCGTACGAGATTAATTACCATTCGTTTCCATAGAAAAATAGTCTTCTAAACAAAGCCTGATCGTATCGGATTTATTTATAAGTAAACGCTATACATGCAGGTAAATAGCTGATAACAAATGTTTTTCTGTGGAGACATTAACTATTTTGGCAATCGAATGAGCTATGAAATGGATGCAAATGATCATTTCTCTGATTCATTATGCAAAGGTGTTTATTGTTGTTCTCGTGCCGATGAAGAATCCTTGTGTTACGAATTCCAACTACTAATCGTTTATTCATGGTCGAGTTGAATCGATCTAAATAAGTTATTGCATTCATTCTGTTGACTTAAATTAATTTCTTATGGCACTGAGAATCTGTTCCAGGTGGAATTCCCACTTGTTCCCTTCAATATTTCTAAAACTTATCTTCTTTTTCAGCTTGACATACATTTTTCAAGGTGTCATTTGAGTGTTGATATTCATTCTGCATCTTTACCTAGGGACACTTAAGTGTTATAGCTAATTAATACTCCTCAGAAGATTTTATTTTACATTCCATAGTACACGTCATTTTATACATTCTATCTCTATAGCTCATATATCTTCTATAGCTCTCAAAGTTCCCTTCCTATTTGGGTAATTTTGACAAATTTATTTCATATGAAGACATTGGTATGGTTTGCAAATTCTACCATTTTGTGACCTATTTCATTTCTTTTTCCAAATCCATGTTTCCCAATTAACATCTTCCGCGTTTTTGCTCACACAAGCGTTAAAATCTCTTATGATGATTTTGTATTGGTACTGGTACAGAGAAAAGCTTATTACTTCTAAGTATAAGCTCCTATCAGGAACACTTCCGATTTTATCCACGCGGATTCTAAACTTCCTGTTAATAAGGAATCCTATGCCTTTAATTCTTCCGTCCTTCAGTCCCCTGTATAGAATAAATCCGATTAAATGAGATCCTATTTTTCACCTCTAAATCCTGCATATCCGCCCTATGACATGCAACTTGGAAACTGAGAGAAGTTTCAGCTACTTTCCCTATTCTTTTACCTATGGATATACTGAAAATCCTTGCATATAGTTCACCTACCTATTCTTCAAACTCTCAAGAGTATGATGAATGAATCAAGTACACTGCTTTTGAATAGCGGTTAACTACCTTAATGCGTGATAGCACCCTTTTTTCTTTTTCTAGTCCCTTTTTAACGAATTAATGATGCAAACATCAGTAATTCGTTAATTATGTACGTTATACTCGTAATTTAGAGTATCACTTCATTATCTATGTATTTATTAACAATTCGTTATTCCGATGAGAAAGAATAAATAGAAAGGTTGCATGCTATCGTATAGTTTTTAATGAATCAAATCAATCACTGGAAAATTCAATCGATGGTAATCATCTAAATTGTCCATAGGAAATAAAAGAAAAATATTAAAAGATTTTCTGCCAAGATAACGGAAAACAAACCATTTTGAATAGCATTCTAGTATTTTTAGCCCATATCCACACTTATTCTAATATATTCTCCAATATGAAGACCATAATGAAGTAGAACTGTTTCATTTAGTCTTATATTCAAAACACTGGAGATAGATTTCTGCACTTAATACATTGCACGTCATACACATCTATTAGTAATGACATTTAATTTTGTTAGAGACGATGGTGATGTTTTCAATGTGTTTCCCTTTAATTAATTGAACTCTTTTGAAGAATATTCTGTAGATTCTGTCTCAAATTCCAGTAGTTTTAGAGGCAATACCATTTCCCAGTGAAATAAATAGAAAAAGATTAATATTATAACATGAAAGCATATGCTGTAATTGGTTCTTTCATCGCCAAATGTTAGATTATTAATTTTCCTCGTCGGCATATTGACACTCCGTGATATTTACCTTTTAAGAAAATTGTTAGACGCGTACATAAAAGTAGAGCGTAGTAATTGCAAATATTGAGACGCTCTTTAATTTTTGTTTTTATTAGATATGTCTCGCATCGATCGAAGAACCTAGAAAGAGAAAATATACGCGTTCATCAAAGCGATTAATAAATTCTACGAGGATTAAGTTTTTCTCCCATTTTTTATTAATCTCCCTCGAGATATTTAAATTTCCTTCTCTGTGCTATTATGTATGAAAAATAACTCAGTTCCCTCTTTTCCCTTCACTCACATTCTTTGATTAATAATTTCATTCGATCCTCCGTCGAAAAACCTAAAACTTCGTAGATTGATTTTTTTATAAATGGATCATACTAGCTCATTCGATATTTCATCTTCATTTTATCCAACTTTCTATCCATGTATGAGGTACGGAAATCATCAAAGTCTCGACAGGTTTTTATAACATTGAAAAACTAAATTATATCATTAACCGTTTAGATATTGCGAGCATATTTGAAAATCGACACTTTCGTTAAAAGTAAACAATTAAATAATAATAAATAAATAATGAGTGAAATATAATTTTATATTTATAGGAATAAAAGGGAATTTACAAGAATTAAAATGAAATATGCCAGCGTTCGTAAATTATATTTATTAAAAAATTTTGAATATAATCCGTGGAAGCAGACACTGTTTTTTTCAATTCCGCAATTAACGAGTGACCTTTGATGCAACTCTAACTGTAGATATAAATGTTGAAAAGACCGTAGTTTTCAATATTTTAAATAAGCCCTAATATCACGGAAATAACACATCGTTATCCATTAATAAAAGATGCATTGAAATATTTGCAAGTCAAGCGTACATGATAGAAAACACCAAAATAGCCAACTACGAGTAAATCTCGTTAGTTAGGGATAGAAATATTTTAATACCTATTCCGGAGATAAATTAGATGGTCATGTTTGTCCCGAAAGACAAATTCACGTAGAGGAAAAGTTTTTAACATCAAGAGAACCCTATTATCTCATCCTGGATAATTGTCATTCGGTCAGGATACTCAGAAAAAATGAATGAATAAAGAAGCTACTCTCGTCCCAGGTGAGCCTTGATTAATTTTTTCATTCTCTTCCCTCTCTCCTCACCCTCCCTTCGTTCCACACCTATCCTTTGACTATAAAAGAGGACTGTCGGTGAGTCTTCTGCAGTTGAAAGGAATTAACTCTAAAACACGGAGATGTTCAAGTCGGTGAGTAAACGGTGATGGAATAGCTCTTCCATCGTGTACTTCATTACTTACAATTCTACTACTAACAAGTTAGTAATAGCTCTTCCATCGTGTACTTCATTACTTACAATTCTACTACTAACAAGTTATAGTATACTAGACAATATACTATCTGTACTAACACTATGCTATGCATAGAACATCATGTCCTTTAACAAAGATATTTTGCGAACCGCTCAAGTGCAAACTATTACATTTTCAACGTTTGTCTCATCTGTTTAAATTTGATCTTACTTGGAAACTATTGAGAGTTATCTGGAACTCTTTTCCTAGTCAGACCATGCTAAATAATTTATCTTTACAGAATTATTAAGATTGGTTTGACGCACTGTAAAGGTTCCCTTGTTCTATCTAACCATGTAGTTTTCTAATTCATACACTAAAATTTATTCAGGAGGATAAAACTATACGAATACTTAACAGGATATTGATTGCTACGCATCAACTACACTCGTAATATTTTTCTCGAATATAATTTTCAGTTATCTCTTCAAATGAATATATATACCTTGAATATTTTAAATCTGTATTGATGTAGCTAATCGACATTAATTCACTTCTTGAGGATGATTTTCAATAGAGTAAGAGGCGGTTCCACTTCGTTATTTCATTGACTATTTTGGTTTGAAATGATATTTGGTTGTTATACTCTGTGATAATATCAATAATGTGAGAAAAAGTCAGTTGCAATATTCTTTTGGCTAATGCAACTCGTTAACCTCCTCCAAATCTGCAAATTATAACTTTTCATTTCGAAATTCATGACTTTCAACTCTAAAACATTTAAATTCCTCATTTATTCTATAATTTTCCACATTTTTAGAAACGAAATTACATTATCTTATCTTCATAACTCAGTTTTTCAATATTCAAGACATCCAATATTTCGATATAATAATTTATTCGGCAGATTTTGTTTTTCAGTCTTATCCAATCCGAAGCCCTTTTCTTATGCTATTATACTTCCATGAAGCAGTTGTTGATAAAGATTTTCCTTTTCATTTGAAACTCCTGCAGCATTTTTCAGGGATATGGTGTATATTTTTCTCTTCAATATATACAGGCTGTACTTCTTAGCGCTATTTTAAAAAACTCTCCGACAAAAGCGAATACACGCTGTTAATGCATCAAATATTAATTCCCTTAACAGATATATAACGATTAATGAAGCCATATTACTCGTACACGTGAAAGAAATACTTTAAGAGTGTATCAAGCGGAAGATATTAATTTCATTTTATATAGCAGCAGTGTTTCTTCAAAGTCTAACTCGTGCCAAACGATTTCTTTTTCTCTTTCATATAATATTTTACGAAATATACATCGCGAATATTAATTCCTGTACACACTCCAAGACGATACTCCAAACAGTTGAAAATCTTCTCTCGAAAGTATAATTCATATATTACTGATTAGTACTACAGTATCTGTCGAAATGTAGCAACTTTACACATCCTTCCGGTTCACCATTACTTAAAATTTCATTGCTTGTATTCAATTCGGGTTTTTAGTACATTTGAATCCGTCTTTATCCAGATATTAACCTTTAAAAATATATACAAGAATATTTTATACGCCTTCAACGAAAGTTGCTGTTGAAACCTTTACTATAAGTTGGGTTTATATGTAATGGGTTACGATGGTAATTAAAATGAAATAACTTTTAAAATATTCATAATAATCGTAAATTTTATCTGTCAATTCTCGACCAATTATATATACTTTAAGATAAACCCTTTTATGAGAATATAACGGTTCAAAATTGATGTGTATATGATGAGTTATACTTGTTCTATTTTGCGTCTATTTAGAAGATATTGTGGGCGTACCATTATTTTAAAGGTATAAAGTTTGATATGAATTATTTATGCAGTACTTCTACGTTCTCGCCGAAATAATAAATATTTATGTTTTTGGAATAAAGCGTTTACTTACGTATTATACTTAATATTGCTTTTGCAGTCGAACATTTTCCTTCTGGTTTCAACAATTTATAAATAACGTCGCATTCTAGATTAATATTATACGTATTCTTTCACAGGCTTTCGTACTCATCCTCTTGGTGGTGGCAGCCGCGATGGCAGCGCCCAATTACTACCCCATGGCTTACTACGGAAATTATTATTACCCCTACCAATACGGCGCCTCGCACTACTTACAAACTCCATACGCGTACACATACCCGTATCAACGTACCCTGCCTTGGAACTTATATGTGTAGAAGATTACGTGACCATCAATTTTCAAGGTAAAGAACGGACGCGGTCATGCAAAAAGATACCAACGCCGCTTCGGTTGCATTCATTAAACCGTGGATTACAATAGAGGTCTTGATTACTGAGTGCTTCGTGTGAGGGCAAGTGACCTTGCAGCTCCTTACATGCAAGAATAATTTAAGCTGCGCACAAACCTTATTCGTCAATGATTGTAATTCTTAAGTCAGAGCAGGGAGGTTTATTCTCAGCCATTCATAAACGTTTGTAAGAAAGATAAAGTTATCAGTGGGCTAACTTTTGAGGTAGGAAGTCATTACGAACTATCAGAAAAGAAATTGTTATTTTTAACCCGCAGTTTTACTAACCGATTATTTGAAACGTGTAAAACGAGTAAAGTTACTATGTTACTATGGAAATTTTTAATTTTAGTTTCTGTCTCTTCAACGAGCCAGATGTAAATTTTCATGCAAATATTTGTCTCTTAAAATTCTTTTTACGTGTATAGGGAAAAATCCGATTTTACTATGTATGCAATGTAACTATGTAGGTGAAAAGTGCTTGGAAAGAGTAAAAATTTACTGATCAGCGACCAAATGTTGCCTTTCCATGAAAGTGACTAAAATATGGATTTGATTATCACTGAATTATCTTGATCGTTGAATAGATGGAAGCGAAAATCTCTTATCTTCCTCTTGTATAATTATCCCGAGAGGAAAAAAGGGTTTCCTTCCAACTAATTGGATCTGAAAGAGCTCATTTTTTATTTCGGTCCAAAGGGTAAGTCTTCTAAGTCATCCACGGATGAAATAGAATTTGATTCTGATTATTTTCATAGAATTCATTTCCGGTAGGTTTAGCAAGAATTTTCATCTCCCAATAGTTCTTTAAGTTCGATAGACGTATTTCTGAAGGATAAAATCAATTTATAGATAGCAGCGAAAAAGTCTTCTAAATTTCACTCAAATTTTTGGGAAAACTCAAGTTGACCATGTTCAAGAAATATTATTCTTATATATTCACAGGAATATTGTTCTGTGTTTACCCTTCTCAATATCATTTTTCGGGGAAATGTTAAATTAGAACCTCTTAGTTAGCCTTTTGATAAGAATATTGCAAGATTTCGATATCATCATATCGAATTTAATTGATTGAATAAACGTAATGACTGTCAGTTATTGTTTTTTTAAGCGACTTCAGAGATTGTTAAGAACAAGTTTTCGTGTTGACTTGCCAAAATTTTTTCCACCTTTGAAGGAGCTTACGGATTCATCACTAATTTTCTACGATGTACATAAGTTTTTAAATAAATAGAGCCTACAGGAAAGAAAATTAATTGTTGAATCAATATCTTCAAATTGAGTTAATATTCTTAATTCGCCAAAAAAATATCTCCTCTTCATTCATCAAAATCTTCCTCTTTTACTTTCAGGATGTCCATGGTGCTGACTAATGAAGACGAAATGAAAGCAATTTTTTAACTTTCTATATTTTTTTATACTCAACCATATACAATGAGAAGAATTTTTCCCTAAGTCTTTAAATTGCAAAATGTAAAAAAATGCTTCTTTTCTAAGTCATTTATACACTTTCTACATTTCAATAAATTGTTCAAATCCTATATTCTACGCTTTTATTTGTTATCGTCCAAGAGAAACCAGTAACACTTTTACTGTATAATTAAGATATCACATTACTAAGTTGCTTATGCAACATTTAAGATTGGTCATATTATGGATTGTTCATGATATTAATGCTGAATGAACGAATGCCAAAAAACATTCAAATTGTGCTTTAATGATTGACATAATAAGAGGAAATGAAAAACTTCTTATCGACTTAAAATATTTTTATCAAGTTACTTGTCTTATTTTGATGTAAAAGTACTAATATAACGCCTGTAGTGTAGTAGCAACATCCAGCACTGTTCTCTATTACATTAGAAATCGAGTATTATCAATTTTAGTTTTCTATCGTCTAAATAAACTTATAAGTATTTTATTTATTTAATAAACAATTTACTTTTCACTTTATAATATTCCTTTTACTTTTGATTACGATTCCAGTTAATTTTATCCATAAATATTTTACTTTTAAGTGACTAAAAAGTTCTATGTATTGCTCTTTTTTATTTACATATAAATAAACTTATACACACAATTCTCTTACTTCCGATATATAATATTTATACGTAGTAATCCATAGAAATACCTCCCTATAACCCTTGTATTTATTGAATTGGAAAATCAATAAATTCAATTTCCTTCTCACAATAAATTTTCAATATCACAAACAATAATCTTAAATAGAAATGATTATAGAAATTCTTTTCTTCTTTTAAAATACATTTACCCCTACTTCCCAAGTATCATGCTGGATATCTTGGGGTCCTGTGAGACCTTAACGTTATTCCCCTTGTGCTTCTTGTTACATCCATTCTTCATAAAATCTTTGCTATTATTTGGGAAAGAATAGAACAATATTACAGGTTATCCTTACCAATCTTCCATTGAGAATAATTAACTAAAATTTTTCGATTTAAATAAGAAATTCAATAACGAACGAATATTTTCCATAAATTGAGGTCACTGAATATTTTCAAGTGAATTAAATCGAGCAACATTTATCTTTTCAGCATTACGAACGAGTGAACATTTCCCAGGTCGTGGATCTTGAGATCGCTTTATGAAATGCTTTTACTGAGGCAATCGGACGCGACAAAGGGATATCGATTAGGTTTAAAGGAAATGCGGAGTGATTGACCCCTTTCGAGGTGCTCGATACCCAGGAAGTGGGTCAGAGGGTGTGCTATTTCTGGAAGCGCATCTTTTTGTGCCCTTTTTGGTCCGTTACTTCCGTATACTACCGTGCACTACGTCGGAGCAATGCTTGTCACGGTACTTCCAGGATAAAAGGCTTTCCAGTGTCTCGTGTGCTTTTCCATTAGTATATTGCACGGGATTATTATTAACAATGAGTTTATTTACATGTAAAGAGTTAGCTAGTTTTCTTAATAATTTACTTAAAATTGTAATATATTATTGAAGGGTTATCACGTATAAAAGTTTTAGATTACTTACAATGTTTAATTCGACAAATATGCGAGTAAAAAATTAAAATCGACCGTCTTTAACTATCTAATTTAATTCTACGACTATTTTTATTACTTATTCATTTTATTTAATGTTTTAAGTCAACTCAGACAATTATTTATTGATAAAATAAAATATACTCATGCAAATTTATTTGTCAAATGTTAATTTATTCTTTAGATGAAAATAAGAATTATTTTCCTTGGTATAATATGATATTGAGGTACTTCTATAACTCAATATATAAGTTCAATAAATTATAATATAATCTGTTGAGTGAGGGTTTGAGACTTTAAACAGGTTTTTTATAATTTTCACATTATCAAATGCCCACGTTAGTCCGATTAAAATATAATTAAAGCTTTTCTTAATTAATTCCTGATGAATATTTATTCTCTGCTTGTTGCATCGTAATTTCGTAAATGTAAAAACTTTAATTCAGTAATTTGTATTCACCATTCTTTTATTTGTTCTCAAATCACCTAATGATTATACAACACGTCGGAACTAAGCTTATTCTTAAATAAAATATACTTGCAAATGAGTTTCAATCTTTTTTATTTCATCATAAAAACTACTTTTTTATCGAGCGCGCATTTTGGTTCTAAAATAGGAAGAAGAGAATGAATGACGAAATAATTTCAATGAATTCGTATTTCGACTGTCTTATGGATGCGAATAAAATCAGATGTAAAACGAATGAACTGTTTGCAATATTATCTCTATATATATATGAGAGGACATTTGTCCTCGTTCGACTGTTCAACGAACTCTCACATTTACCCCGTGACCCTTCTCAACCAATCCTAATCGATTTACATCCCTCTTAACGTTACCTTAGCAACGGCTCGTGACGTAGCGACCTAAATGAAACAATGATTTACTCAGTTTCCTCTCATGACACTCACTTTGAGAACACAGCAACAGTTTTTGAATAACATCAAAAACTCATTCGTGTCATCTTTCTTTCAATTCAATGCTTATGCTGCTTGATGAAATCTTTTGGAAATTACGTAACACTTCCTCCCTTTTATGTTGAAATGTTAAGGTTCAAAAGGAATATTTCGAATCTCTGATGTTTAGACTAAAAAATTTTCAAATCCCTCTCTACCTATCAAAAATATTCAAAATATGTATACGTTGGTGACCTCATTAGACAGTGATACCTATACTTCAGGAAGGTAATAAAAAAATGAGCCAATGATTACAGATAGCGTTATTATTGAAATGTTTAAATAATAATCTGTGTAACCTAAAAGATATCTGAGAGTTAAAAGTTTGGACAAATACCGAAGATGGCAGCAGGGTTTATAAAAGATAGTTTTATCACCATTGAAGCCCCTCGTGTTTTATTGACGTACTTTGTTCGTATAAATTTGAAGTGGAATAACTTACTCACGATCGTATAATTTACGGAAGTATAATGAGTGATTATAGTATAGTGAGTTCGAACAATCACAAAAGAGATTCGATTGCAACTAATAACATAGAGAGCCTAGACTTAAGTAATAGACTTGTTCCAATATCACACCCCGTTCGAGTAGGAAATAGACTCGTGTATTCAATATATCATCAGTCGTAGCTCTAAATATTAAGGATGTTGAATTTTATACCAGGTAGACGTATAGCGATACACATACACATATTCATTGTTACAATCATTGGTACAGTCATTTGTTTAATTTTAATAATTGTATATTATATATATTATAATCTAAAATAATCTACTTAAAATTTAAAGACACATTCCTTAAGTTATTTACTTTAGAAGAATTATTAAATTTTTTCCAGGTCTTCATAGTGAAGAACTTTTTAAAATTATTATTAATATTTTCGTACATTCGTTAAACGATAACTATTAAGACCTCCTTCATATTCTTAAGAGATAATTTTCTTTAAGATCGTATACAGTTTTTGTGGAATTCCTTATTTTACTTGTGATTAATAATCATTAAGTATACTCCGTTAAAAATTTCGCATAATTATTCCCCCTTTTTTTCAGTGAGAATTTTAATAAAGAATACCTCACTTAAATCTAAACCACTAATTAACAAAGCAAACATTTGAATCATCCCTCCAATTTCTTTTGCATATCCTCCTCCAATTTTCCGAGTATCTATTACTGTTTTCTAGTTTTCCGCTATCTCGCAGACCAATTTTGATCATCCATCCAGTTTCCAGCTAGTCATTAGCTTCCTTTGTGTCAGCATGGAACTATTAGGTCTTTAAGTTAGTTCTCGTGAAAACAAGGATCGCACCAAAAACGCTCATGAACAGTCGTTGTCGAATTCAGTGCTCTATAAGTGATGCATTCGTAAGTGTGTTAGTAATGTCACTCACAGTGATTGGTGTTTTACATCATTACCTTCCCATCAAATATGCATTCGCAGCTGGTTGACGCATATCTCATCGGGACGCTTCACGACGAAGAGCTTGTTTTGTTTGCCGAGTATCTCTCTTGTTTTAAAGGGAATGTACCTTTAAATCTGCGTCATCGCCAATTGACTTTCGTGGAACCATCATCCGCTGTCAACGTTTATTTGTTATTCCAATACATATTGACACTTTTCATCCTTTTTTTGAATGCGAGGTAAAATAAACTCTCTACAGCATCGTATATAATCGATAATTTCCTTCTGTACGATTAAAATTTATAATAAACCGATTCGGGAGACAGATGATATGGCATAAATAGAAGCGATTTATGTATCCATTAATTATAATTCATTTTAATATATGTAATAGAAAAAGGTTGGTATTGAGGAAAGAGGAACTTCCAGTAAGAAACTCGTTTAATAATTTATTTCGGGACTCAATTAAGTTAATATAAAATGATGAGGTAGGAGAACATGATTTGTAATAAAAAAGGAGTGAAATTCATAGAGTCATTTTTATATTTTTTTCCGAAGTAGATGTTTAAGGCGAAGAAAATATGAGTTCCGTGTTTGAGACCAATAACTGTCAGAATTTATTCACGTCTGTTATTTCTTGGGACTCTTCCAAGCCGCGTGAATTTTATGCGACGCCCTCTTCATTACATAAACCATTTGAAAATGCAGTTGTTTTCGAGAATATTTTATTTAGACTAAGGACGTTTCATTTTGTAATCTTCTAGTTTTGTAGCTATTTAACTACTAACTTGTTAATAAACATTTCGAATGATAGTTACTTTGTACCCCATATGAGATGTGTTGCTGGGCTTTTTGGAAAATCACTATGGGACCGAAATTTAGAAGCGACATATTATTCAAGTGCGAATAATACATCGCATCCACTGTGGATATTTTATGTCACAGCCAGATCGATTGCGGAATAATCTCACCAATTTGCATCGAACACGTAACAGCAAATGAGTGAAAAAGTCATTTAAATTTGAAAGAGATAATTACCGCTCGGCAGCGTAGTGACAATGGATTGGGATGGGAAGCCGTTGGGATGTTGCGAGCAAAATTTAAGGGCATCAGATGCTGAACTTGGAGTTAAGATTTCCGTAAAGTGCTCGGATGCCTAAGGCCTTTTTATTATAGAGATACAGAGAGTGTCTCGCGCTAAAGGATTTCTGTTTCCCCCGAGGAATGGTCTTGTATTTTCCATGCACGATATTTATATTTTTTTACTTTGGGACTTCGAGGATTGGAGTTCTTTCACTTCAGTGCTCTTTCAAGGGATTAACATTCTCAATGGAGAAGAGGAAGATAATTTATCCCGTTTCCTGAGAATTGAGTCACATCTCAACGTAACATTTCCGATTCCCAAGTTTCCTCGAGTTAGAAATTTAAATATTGTATTATTTTTCCAAGTCCAAGGGAATTAAAGCTGCTAAAACCTTTCTTAATTGAGACAATATGTCGGAATTTAAATGGGGAAACTTATTAAAAAATCTTCGTAGAATTTCAAAAATATATTTCGAGATGTTATAAAGTTCTTAGCATTTGCATTTCGTTTCATAATGCAATACAATTAATAAATATAATAACGAATACCTATGTAACTAGTCATAAATATATATTTTCTCAACAGTTTATGTGAGTGTGAACTGAAGAAAAGTAAGCCCGTAATATTTCTCTAAATATATATTAACTGTAGACACACAGAATATTCCGTAAACTTCAGAAGCATTATTCAGAATTCTAAGGAATACATCTGTGAACTTTTAAGTTACTGAGTATAAAATACAATCTACATAACGAAGGCTGATATAGACTTTATGTACAGACGCCAAATGTACGTAAGTAAAGCTAGAAATCGATGGTCAACAAAGAACGTAATTTTACTTAGAAGCTACTTTAATTGCATAAACATCTATTTATCCATACATACATATTATTTACACAAAGTTTTACAGAACTACCTCAGATGGGTTAATGAAAATTTTAGATGATCATTCACTTATTCTCTTGTGGATTTAGTTTTATTTTCTCTGATTTATTTATGTTTACATTGTCTATTAAGGAACCTTTTGATGAGAAAAATAGTTTCTGCCTCGAATTCTAACCACAAAACAGAACGGATTTATATACACAATTATAAGATCTCGTTCAGCAAAGGCGGAGTTACGTATGTTATCAAAAATATATTAAATAGTTATTGTAATAAAAATAGTTATTATTTAGGAGTGAGATTGTCAATCATGAGTAGTCTATTTTTAAGTACAACCATTTTTGACTAAAGAGGTGAATAAGTAAAAGATAAGTAATCGGTGCCAAACGAATCTAACATTAAAGTGGGGAAATTATCAATTAATTTTATTTGAAATTTCTTTTCGCTAAAACAAAGTATATGCCGGGAGTATATATGGGGAAAAAACATGCACAATAATAAGAAGATTGGCAAAAACTTGCGATAAAGTAAAAGAAGAAATTAAAGAGAAGCTGGAAAGTAGGAAATGGAGATTAGAAATACAGCTGGGAATTTAGAACAGTGTCCCTGCACGCCTTCTTTGTGAACTAGAGCCTGAAGTTGAAGGTTTTCCCCAGATTTCCGGACATGAAAACCAAATAAAATCCTCCAGTTGCTCAAATAACGCTACCTACACACAGAGAAGACAAAATGGCTGAAGATAAAGCTCAAGAAGTGATTTTTTAGGCAAGATGACCTCTCCCATTTAGTGGTCATTATTGTGAGCAAGGAAGTGCTTGATCACTGAAATGAACTATGGATTCCAGCCATTAATGATAGACAGAATCAGACAAAACGTCAATGAATTCGAGCATTATTAGATCTTTAACTTCAATGAGAAACTTCAATAGTTATTTTATTCTCAGAAAACGCTAGACTTATTGTTAGATAATCCCAAAGATGGGACGCACTCCAGCTTCTTTAATCTTTTTAAGTCTTAGCAATACATGGAAATAGTATTTAATTTAGTTTTAAATTTTAATAATTAAACTAAATTTTCCATTTTCATAAGAAGAGGAGGTAAATTTTAAGTCAAAGGTGCTATTATGTATTATGTTTAGAAAGTGCAATAAAATGCTTTTCAGTGATTAATCTCAGCCAAGTTACCATGTTAAATTAAATTAAAATTTTGATATCTTATTTAACTTGATTAGTTATATTATATCTTTTTCTCACTGACAAAAGCTTCATCCCTCTCCTTCCCCGATCTCTCCTAAACAGGATTTTGAGGAATTAAGATATATTTAAAAAAAGTTTCAATAAACTTAAAAATCCATAAATTCTTGTTGAACTCACAGATGTTACATATTGAGAAATAAAATCCATGAAATGTTAAACACTTTTGTTAAGTTTCAATGTAAATGTTTAATATAATCATTGTATTCTTTTACCAAGATGGATGAGAAAATGTTTGAAAATTTTATTTTGGTTTGTTATTTAAAAAAATAGTTTGAAAAGTTTCAGGAATAAACACTAAATGATATACATTTTATTGTTTCACAGTGAAATTATTTAATTATCTAATAGTTACAGAAGAGCTCTAATTACCATTGATTAATTCCTTAACAGAACTATATAGTAAATAAAACTCACAGTAGAGAGGTGAATCAAACTTCTCTTTACAGGTTTCTAGATTTTATAAATTTTTTGCAAAATATAACAGCGTAATATAACTTCTTAAAGTTAAATCTTGGTTTACAAAGACTCTATAATCACTTTTGAGGTAACTCGAGCTATCTATTGAAGAACTATCATCTCAAGTCATTTTCACCTTTCCCTAATCCTAGCTTTAGCAACGAAAGGAAATGTATTCCAAGACCTACTTATACTTGCTTCTAAAATTTCTGACTTTTAAAGTATATATCTTATCTTAAAATTTTTGTTCTGATTTTTTTACCTATCATACTGATAGTATCAAAGTTTTTTGAAACAAAATGGGTTTGTGTAGTAAAACTTTACCAAGGAATGAAAAAGTATATAACACAATTATATTACAAGTATACACAAGTATATTATACAATTTATTAAGATAAATCAAAAATAAGGAATTTAATTTTAAAATTTTAGAGCATATATTTATTTTATAAGAGCCAAATCATAACTATATTTTAAATTGACAAATAATGAACTGTTCATTTACTTGTTTTAACTTCTAAATAATATTTTATAGTTAAAGTGTTAATCAAAATTTTTAAGAAAGTCATAAGTAGCCTAGAGAGAAAATTATTTAGGATATAATGTTTTTAATAAAAGTATATTACTCTCTGTTTGCATTATCTTTGGGTTATTTTCAAATCCATTTACCAATAATAATTCTTAAAGTTTAATGATATGATTAAATATATAAATGATTACAAGTAACTTTAGTAGATTTATGCTTGTGGTACTCTTTGGTGTTTTCTTGATTCTGATTAATTAAAATATACACAAGGGTAAATAAGAGATAAATTTCATATTGAACAATATTTTTCAATGATTAGTGTGTCTATATGTTCTTATTTCAACAATGAAAGTACTCATTGCATTGTAAGCATCATATATTTATAGCATAGATATTCATGTCTTTAATTAATCAAGATTATTAAGTATATATTTCTTATATCAACTATGTTTAGTCTTGTATAGGTGATTCTATAAAAGTTTTATTCTTTCAATTAACTTCTGCTAATATCTTTTCCTTATGTTTTATATATCATTTAATAGCAATATCTTACATTTGTAAAATTTCAATCACAGGATTTATACATTTGAGTGTATGTACATTTGATATATATAAATGAACATTAAATATCTTTGAAGACTCAAGAAAATGTGTACCTCCTTTTTATTTTCAAGTATTTTCTCTCTTCTTGAGTTTATTCTTCCTGACTTATGAAACTTGTTCTTATTTATTTTTCTTTAAGGGAATATATAAATATTTTAGTGAGGCATCATGGATTTGAGGTACTCCCTCATAATAAATGAAGTTAATTATTCTATAATTATTACTTGTTATTACAGAAATGACAATATGACACAAATCTTTTAGGAAAGAATGTTTTTATATTTGCAGTCAGTGAATGCATTGGAGATTTTTTGATAGTTTATCCATACTGGAGAACAAATAAAATTTCCCATGAGATTTTTCAGGAAAAACTCCAAGAATTATCATTGTATTGTAAGTTCATTTATAAACTGCCATCAGTTTCTTGAGAAGTTAATTTTAAAAATTTGTAAAAAGATGCATATTAATAAATCATATAAACATACATTCTTATAATCTGAATTTTTTAGACCATTTATAAAATTATATTATTCAAAATATGTCGACTCATATAATTATGGTTATTTTTATATGTTTTTCCATTTACTGTTACTATGAATAACATAACTACTAAGCATTATATTGTTCTATATTAAATAATCTTCCAATCTCAAAATATTTTAATGTTTCTATATTATTTCTACTTTATATTTGCAAAATTAGCAGTTGTGTCCAATAAAAAAAAATTTCGATTACTCTATCAATTGAGCTATCTTTCCAGAACTTTCGGACACGACGTTATGGGATTCTTTGTAGGCGTGGTCTTTGCAGAATCGAGCGAACTAATTAATTTGTGTTGGAAATTGGTTGGATTTAGATATTAGAATAATTCGCTCATTAATTACAGCATACCCATGAATTTAAATGTTACGCAATATATGGATTATTTATGGATCATTTAGAAACTGAGAATAGAATACAACAATGGACGAACTCCACCAGATAAAGCGCAAATTCCGTAATAAAATAAAATTATTTAGCTTAAGAATATTCCTTCAGATGTGAAAATAGGAATCAAAGGCTATTCGCATTTCCCTAAATCATACGGCAAGTTTCCTCATATCTCAGTGAATACCTCAATACATGCCAAGAAATGTTTTCAGAAGATGTGGGTTGAGGATCGCTATTTCGGCATATGCCTTTAAATACTTTGCTTAATCCACCTTGGTTCCAAGGAAGGACTTCATGTTGACAGGTCCATGGGCTCTACGGCCTTCTTTAAGACCTCCGATTTATCTCGCGATCGAGAATTCGCTTTCGGAATAAGGGGACGACGTTAAATAGCACTAATCTTCTACCCTAATAGATTGCCTATCTCTAACCTATTTATTGTACGAGTTTTGAAATTACGTTTTCTGCATTTTCGTTTCTTGATTCTTGAACAACGTGAATTAGTATACAATTTGTCGTGATATACTTCTCTGTCTTTTAGGGCTATTACACTGTTGTTTTTAAGTAATGGTCGAGTGTAAATTCTTTTCTTTCATTCAATATGTATATGATCTGTATTCGTTTATTAGACTCGTGTACTGAAATCAAACATTGTTCAGTTCAATTTTCATTAAAAGAGTTCCAAATTTAAAACTATGATCAATAAAAACTTTGCTGGAGCATAAAAATATCCTTTGTGTTTTCTGGCTATTTATTAATCTTCCTTGGAGTTTAGTTTCCTATTCCATTACAATTCTAATTACTTCTAATCGTTTATCATTCTTTAGTAGTTTTACTTTTAATTCTTGGCCGTATAAGTAGAATTGAGAATTGAGAAACTCAACAAGGACGAATATACGGCAAAGTCTAATTAGATATTCATTGAAATCGGCCATTTCCTTTTCATGAAAAATTAAATAGCCTTCAGAATCTTGAGGGACTCGTAAACGAAAATAATACTCAGAGTGTTAATTTTTCATTGCGTTGATTCTCTTCGTGCCTGAAATTGTCGTACCTCCTGTTTCCACTGAGTTTGATATGAAAGATATTATAAAATAAAACTATAGATTATAGTAATTCGTAAATTTTAAATTTATTCTATTTTTTATATCCTTCTTTCTCCTGTTTGCGTTTAAAAGATGAAATTTTATAATCAAGTCAAAAACTTAAAGTTTCTCATCCAAACCAATGTCCATCAAGGTTTTGAAACAACTTTATCAAAATTTTTATCGTATTTAACTATAGCCAATACTAATATATCCTGCTATCCTTTAAGAAAATTGACTTTTCTTAAAATATAAATGGTCAAAAAGATGAAAATAAAACGATAAAAACCTAAGTTCTAATAAAAAATAATATAATAATTTCGTTACGCCATTAATATGATTATTTTTGTATATTTACTTCATAAATCATTTCTACTGCGCGTACGTAATATAAATATTTAAAACATCCAAGATCTCATGAACTGCACTTCCGTAGATCATTTCAGAAGTTAATGAAATGAATAAATCTAGCACAGAATCACGTACAGCAGAATGAACTTTTTCAATTTCAAAAGCATATATCTCTGAAGTTTTCTGGCCATTAGAACTTAGTAATATCTTTGAGTGGAACTTCTTTTGCTTACTCACTTTGAATAGCTAATAAGGAGGAATTCGTAGAACCCAGTTTTGTCAGCTTTACCAACTGAAAATTTCTAGGAGGAAATTATTGACCGGTTGACTGTACTTGTTTTCACCGAGGTGTTGCGTTTTCTGTCACTCCTTGCAATTCTAAATATACAGCATTCAACAATTCTTTTTGCTTCGTTCAACATTCCTATTATTTTGTATTTATCACCCACATTTTAAGTCCATTGCCCGGGACAGACGAGAGACATTGGTTTAATACCTTTCTCTTCATTTCCATGGGGAGTTTTGATTTGAGACTGTGTTCCTTCCGAAATCCATCCTGGCATCATCCATCTTTTCACTTCTTAATGCTGTTATACACTATTTCACTAGAATCTTCATAATTTTCTCGTTACGATGAATGTCATCTCGTGTAGGAATATTTTTCTTTGTTCCTAAGATCGAGATTATTGATTAAAGTTATATGCAACCAATCAAACCAAATACTCTCGGAATACCAGCCTTTTAGATATCTTTAAGTCCATCGTCGTATTTCTCTACATCATCTTTGCTGTTCGGATATTAGTTTATTCCTTGAGTTTTACCGATTCTAGAGCAACAGAAAAAAATATACTTAACCTTTCTTTTTGTACAATTCATCATTATTCCCAACCAGAGTCACCCTTGAGGTTAATTAATTCATTAATAAAATTAGGACTTTTATATTTTTTTACGAATCAGGTCATTCAAATTAAAAGTTTCAATTACCAGTACAAAAACCAGTTATAAAGATGTATTTTAAATTATTAAAGTCGAAAATCTCCAAAAATGAAATATCGTCTTAGATATCCTAATCGAATTAGGCTGTCTAGATGAAGAAAAACCTCGAATACAATTGTTGCGTTACATTCTTGATTACTTTTTCGCAAACTGTTTGAACTATTCTTTGTCTCGTCTTCTGTCACGAAACCATCCCGTAATCTTTAGCTCAATCGTTTCTAAACAAAGACAGATGGAAATTGAATGGACTTTAGAATAGTGTCAGCGGATTAAATCTATTCTATGTAAATCGGGTCGCTAACTCACCCAAAAAGAGATTTCGAAACATTTCGGCACGCCTACGGTCAAACACCATTGACCAAATGAAATAATTTTCAGCGGAGGATATTTCCAGTTCTCAATCTAAATTTCAATTGAGAAATTTTCATAAATCTTCAGAAACGACGTCCGTAAGATTCGATAATTTATAAGATTCGAAACTATATTAGAATGGGCAATATAAAAATCCCTCTAGATCAATCATCTGATATCTGAGAATTAGTTGCTCCCGATGGGGGTCGCCTAAACGTCTTGGAGACCAAAAGAGAGCGGTTGGGCCTTGGTGGAAGATGCCACGCCCTCCGTCAAGGCCAAAGAGAAAAAAATATTCTTACGTAAATCTTTTTGAACCGCAACAGCGTTAGAAAAAGCATCCTTTAAAAAAGGAGTGAGAGGAGGCGGAAGAAGTTGAACATTTCGGTGTCCGCCTTCTGAAAATGCGAAAAAAAACTTGTCGGAAGGAAAGGGTAATTTCGGAACTGGTTTTTCTGCTGAAAAAACTGTAAATAGATGGGTCTCAATGAACGTTATTTTCATAGCATATGGGAGAGTTGAAGGTGAGGAACTTTCACGCCCGAACCTTTCAGCTTTTAATGAATTCCATACCCTCCTCCGCGTTGATATTTGATTCCTAATAAGGTCTTTAGCAGAATTTGCTTAGATGGACCTTTCTCACCGTAAATTTTTCACTCAAATATCACCATTTTAATCATATATTTCTTTTAAAAGAATCTCTTGAGAATACGGAATACAACGTTCACCTCTTTTGTCTTATTTCCCCTCCTTCTTCACTTTCTCCTCTCAACCACTACTTGAGTTATTCTCTTATCTCAAGATAATTATCTTCCACATTCTGTATACTCCCTAAAAATTACCTTCTATATTTATTATTACGTACTTTCTTTTACCTTCACTCGGCAACTCCTTCTTCTAATTACTATACGTACCGTAATAACAGCTACATATTATTTTTACTTCTCCATTTCCTTCCATTTCTATATTTGTTTTAATATTTTTTTCTACTTTCATTTCTCCGAAAGAGTCTTAACCTTCACCGGAATCAACCACTCGAGAATTCCTCCTTATAAACTGGAACACTACCGCATGACATCGATTTTTCCATTTTAAATTTTAAGAATACGTTTCTAACGCTCCAAACTTTCACTCTCAAAATTCCCCCTTAATCATTTCCTTCGAGTTTCTCATTCCTTCGAAATTAAGGCAATGAAAATAATTATCTAACCTGTAAAAGATTAAATTTATATTTGAATCTTTATTATAATAGAAATATATATAATCAATATTCTATTATATATATAATCTTCTATAATATTCCGAAAACCGCTTCTTTACGTCTTACACGGTGTTACGTTCTCCGACTCTCCTGTTCACAAGAAAGATACATTCATCGTTCCGCCAACTGATAAGTTCCCACCGTGTGCTCTATTTGAAGACAAAACGTGTTTTAGATCCGTCTCCGACCTTCCGGAAAGGACTCGCCTCCACTCGACGCCCTTTGAGAGCAGCGTCTCGACGCTCCCTACGTCACCTTTTATGCTTTAGAAATCGGTTTCCAAGGATAATCGCCGAATTCGGGAACTTCCGGGATCTCTTTCAATTCAACACCTAAATCCGCCATTTCTAACCGATTTCCACGCCCTATACCAAGGTTCTATATAAAATAGTTCGTTAGAATACACCATTACGCGTTTGCTATATCATATAATAATATACACAATCGTTACTTACGGATGTATTTCTCTGTATCTCAATACTCTAAATTCACGTTGATCAAGATGTTGTAAATAACAGAGAATGTTAGTTACTGAATCTGTAAAATAATACTTATTTACCAAGCAATTATTCTATATTATATGTTATATTATACTATAATATTTATAATTAAAAATTTCTTATTTTAATACCAAAGAATGTGCTAGTTATAAATATAAATTTTCAATTAATATTTTATTACAAATTATATTATATTATAAATAATTATTTGATTATTAAATTTATTGTTATAAAAAATTAATTATTAACATTTACTATTTATAATTGATTAATTATTTATGACACCGCATACTTTAAAATAATAAAGCTTATTGAATATTTTTGGCAGCTTCCTTGCTACGTCTTCCTGAAGCTTATTGAAAATTCACTCTTAGCCCTTTGATTAGATTTTTCGATTGAAAGATAGCTTTCATCCCTTCCTAAGACCGCGGTAAGGAAGATCCTATCCCCACTCATCCTCATACGCTCATCCCGTCATTGCTAACACCACTTTCATACAAAAAAGCTATTGATTTAAATCTACAATGAACCTTTTCCTAACACCATATTAACATTAATAACATACATCGCAGATCGTTAGCATTGTACCACTTTGAATCCTTTGTCGTCTCTCGAAGGCTACTAAACTTATCCTGGATGAGATCATCGGATAATCCATTTGTGCCGTGACACTACGTGGAGAAACGTCAAAATGGTGATAAACATTGACCTTCCGAATTCGTGACCGACCATGAAAAGAAGGAAGGGCCATATTTCAAGAGCGAGGTTGAGATAAAAGACAGTTTGAGAGTCTGCGAAGTGTGTTCTTTGGATAGAAAACTCCGAATTCTATTCCAGTTTAATTGCCATGTCTGGTTTGACGAGGAGATCGGCTGTGAAAATTACCGTTTTAGGCTCGTGTGTGCCTCTCGGCGTGTTCCTTTCGGACTGATATCATCTCCGCATCGTCTCTCTCTCTTCCGCTAGAAAGTCTCCTTTGGCCGAGAGATCAGGTGGTTTTTATGGGTGTGGGTTATGGCGATCGAACTTCCTAGTTCGATCGAACAAAAAGTTCGAGATGACGCCTCGACGGGATTCAATACGATGCGTATAAAAGTTTGGTTATCTAAATTTAATGTTCAATCGATGGACATTAATGGTAGACTATGAACCATGAATTTGGAAATCCTAAAGCGTTTATATTATAAATATATAAAATGCTTTGACTTCCAGTTAAACTGATAAAAGATCAAACTTATCCAAACTACCACGGAATTGACGTAAATTTCTTTTTTAAATATAAAAAATATTTCCGCAAACCATCTATGTTTTATTTCATTAATATTGCTCATAAATTTTTACAAAAAGGAAGTTAACTCGGAATTTTGGTTCCAAATATATATATATATATATATGAACCATTCCACTCTATCTTAAAAGAATGAAAGATAATGAATTTCGTCCTTACAACTAAAGGAGACAAAAATAAACTACAACCATATTATACCAAATACATTATTTTATATTATATATACATAAGTATGTTATGTAGAAAAATACATTCTTTAAATCTCACTTATGAAATAAATCAATAAAATCTTCTTAATTTGCAAATAAAACGCGTTCCGTTCATTCCATCTAATGTTTATCTACGAGATGTAGCAGACGACTAAAAATTTTTCTTAAACTCTATAGTATAATTTTAACAACATCCATCCAAAATTACTAATAAAATGATAACTATTTAATAGAAATGACAATTCATTTAACTTTTTTATTGCTCGTATTGGATCAATTGAGCTAAATGAGTTATCCTGGATGCTATTGTTGTGTATATTTCAACCTCTATTGGTAGGACTCACTTTTTCAGTGCGTCAACATTGCGCCAAATAAAACAAAAGATAGCCACGCGTTTCCCTTGCGGATGTGTTGCCAAACGGAACAGCTACGATAAAACGCTCTCTCAATATTACCTGTCGGAATATTCCACTGGGAGCGCCTCTCTCTTCTCATTTATTCATCCAAATAATGAACAATTTCATCTCCACTTCATATTTGCGTAAATTTTTAGATCGTTTGCGTTTAAATTTCTCTCGGAATAGAAAGAACGAGTAAAACTTCATTTGCTGAAGACCATATACGGTTAAAAATTTTCCGCAAAAGAACGCAATTCGATAAAACTACTTTCAATCATAAACATTATGACGCTTGACTACGAACTTTAATAAATACTAGAATATGAGAAGAACCATAATATATTTCACCCATAAATACATAAGAGAAAAGTCAAAAAATTAAAATAGTTCGGCTTGAATGATCTCTCAAAGGCAGTCAGAATTGGAAGTACCAAAGAAACTTATGGAAGATATGCGAGATTTTCCGCTCATGAATTCGTAGAAAAGAGGAATAATGCATCTTCTGGAGCTTTCGAGTTATCTCAAGACAACATTCATCTGGCTGATGCCGGGCGTTCATTCTCATCTTAGTCTCTATATTTTATCTTAGGGCTCTTTATGTCACTATTCTCTATCGAACGACAATAAATAATAATTTGAGAGATTCATTCAAAGCTACTACGAACCAGACATCCGTACTATAACATATACTCTCCGAGACGTATGAGAAACAAGTGCCAAACAATTGAATAACTTATTGGTAACGCATGATCGCGTAAGATACGACGTAACAACCAGCGTACTCCGTTTCCGCCCCCGGACAATGACATTCACCTGAAAGCAGGGACAAAATGTAAGGATGTGACAGTACCCGGATTCTGCCGAGAACTCCGTGGGTACATAGCACAGCCTCTGAACGGCGATTCTTCTACTCCACATCGTGACATTGAAACGAAGGTCGCCCTCATCCCAAGGGCACGCCCCTGGCAAAAAAGAGGAGGGACTTCGGGTGTTCCTCCCAAATTCGCTCGTATATAAACAGGCGAAACACAGCACTGGGCATCACTGTTTACCTGCAGAGTATCCAGAAACCATCCATCCACCATGTACAAGCTCGTGAGTATCCATCCATCTTGACACCCGTACGATCTCTCGTATGGTTTAACTATACGGTCCGAAACGTGGTTCTTTTGAACTATCCAATAGGAACTTCTTATTCATAACAGTTCCCAAATTGGTTTTGCTTATTCTATAACGGATTAGTCTAAAACTTCGATATTGAAGTTACAAAAAATATTCGAAGTCATTTGCACGTACCGAACCGTCTTCTTCTCAGAGCATAAATAATATTTTGCCATTTCTCTTCTTGAATTTTTCTAGCAAACGCTTTATCTATATATTGTCTTTGAAATAGTCTATTCAGAGTTTAATTATTCAGATTTCAAACGTAATATTCATCGCCATAGGATTTTTCCTTGCGGTAGAACAATATATGGATTCGCAACTCATAGCTTAGAAGAAATGCATTTACTCTAAGGAGTAAGCTAAACTCTTAGATACTATACATTGATAGAATACATTGTTTGAATTTCCTCTTTTTTGGGCGTATTTTTTGCTGCTCACTCAATCCTTTGTTTTTAATTCATGAAATTTATTTAACAAAAGTTAAACAATAGAATACACATACGTATCAAAAATCACTTAGGTAATAAGAGGATAGTTCTGAATTGCCAAGGTGTTTTACATACCCTGCTCCCAATGATGTTTAGATGGTCCAAACTAACATTTTGAGCTATTCTCGACAATCGTTCATTGGGGTGACAAAATGAAACTTGCGTACTTTACATGGTTCATTTTGTCTAACGTTATTTGTATCATTTCCAGGCTCTTATCCTCCTCTTCGCCGTCTTGGCTGTTGCTACCGCTCAGTACATCAGCCCATACTACGGCAACGTATACCGCACCGGATATGTTGGTGGGCTCTACAGAGGAAACTATCTCGCAGGATACAACACTCCCGTTGCCGCCTACCCCTATGCTGGACTTACTGGCTACGGCGCTTACCGTTACTACTAATTCTCTCATGAGGTACGTTTGATTATATGTATATCGGTAAATACATTCTGTGAATACTTGTTAAGTACAGTTGTTTCTCTATCTTGAAAAGCGTTGTTGAAAGTCATTGTCTTTAACTGAATCTGCGCCATATCTTTCAGAGAAATTCAAAGTCGTAGCTTTACTTCTCAAAAAGTAAAATCCTCTTCATAGATTAATTTTAAATACACACATAAACACATCATAAATTATTTTTCTATAGAATTTCAATATCATAATAGATAAAAGATACACTATTTTATTATATTTTATTACAAGTATCTAAATATTACTTATTTTCATGTTTTCAAATTCTAATGTATTTATTTCTATTTCAGAAACGGACTCCATCTTCCGTATTGGCATCATTCTCTGTAATATCATCATGTTTCGGCACACAATAAACTAAATTACAGTTCATCATTCAATTTGGTCTTTTTTCCTGATTTATATCCTCTAAATAATTCTCATTCGAGCCAACCCACCTTGAAACCTATTTTAACCCAATAACACTAACCTTATCCGCATATGCGAGTACTCTAGAGCAACATCAAACCTTTTCGAATGGACTTTTCAGTGCGTATACGAAAGTATTTTAAAGGAATGTAACCTTACTTCGTCGTAAGATTTTGGATACCTTCACAAATAATTATTACAAGGAGCAGTATATACACGTATGCATTACTGAGCAGCAAAAAATACACTCAGCGGAGAAACGAAGATCGAATAAGAGTATTTCAAATTAGGATTTTCATTTAGAATAGTTTTAGCCATAGAAGTTGCTATTTCGGCCTTAGCTTTGTGGTAGTTCTCCATAACGAACAAACAAATGAGAAAACTTTACCTTATCGAGTTACTTCAGGATGATCTTTTAAACCGAAACCATGGTTCGAAGAAAAATAAAATCGTTGTAAGAGTGAAAATACCACTCTTTCTTCTTTGTAAATTAGTTGAAATTAACTGAGAAGGTAGTTTTACTTTAAAAGCAGTGACATTTTATTACAAATACCTCATTGGATATGATCAATTCTTGGATTGATCTCAGTGTTATCTCTAACTAATATTTAAGCTTTAAGTCTGGAATTCTAATCGTTTACTTCAATTTTTTCGATCTTTTGGAATTTTATATTTGTGTGAACTTAATCATTAACTGTTAAAACAATCTTTGTATAGTTAATAGGTAAATCACACTTGTTGAAAAACCTTCCTGTTTGGAAACGTGTTCATAGATAGCCATGCATGAGTATATTCTTCTCAAAGGCGCTCCTGCCAATGTTGATACTTCCGTTTACATCACTGAGCCTGCTGTTTTCTCTTGTTGTTACTAGTTGCACTGAGTTGGTACGTTGTGTACATACATCCGCAAGTGTTCCATCAACCTTCACTGATTCTTGAGCTGCTATAGAATGATACATCACGTTTGCTTGCCAACATTATCTTCAATTACGTTGTACTTTACTCTTGAATAAATAAACACAGAGTTTGTCTCGAATTGATATTTGAAACATATCATCGACAGAAGTGGATGAAAGAAACTTTAGTGAAAGAGAGACTATCATCTTTACTTCTAAAACACCAGCAATAAGATTTTGTCCTGTATGGTGAATCCTCCTTGAAATCGTATAATATTTTATAAACATATATATTTCATGAATGTTATGCATTTTGAAATAGACATTCCTAACTTTTAGGAGCTACTCACATTTTTAATTGAAGACTGATTTCATGGAATTCGTTTGTTTGAATTTTATACAGTTAAATATTTTAATTCATCCGCATAAAGAAATTATGATCGTGTTTTTTTATAGAAAATCATTACGTTTGTTGACCACGAACCAATCAAACATTCCAATTCGTTTATTTACCTACGAACCCAATCAAATACCCCTTCGGATATTCTCTATTTTTGGAACAGAAAAATGAGTAAAACAATAAAACCGCGCCACTTTAGAGCGCGGTTTTATAAGTCTTGGCAAGTCCAATTCATACGTCAAACCGAAGTAGAATAATGGACGGGATAAATCCGACTGCGTTTAATTCTGGATGTGTTTGAAGAACTCTAGAAATAGTGTGCTCTCTTAGAATGGGCATTTCGAAACCGATTCTTGAAGCTACAAGATACCGGAAACATAAATCGTTCAAGGAGTTTTCATAAATGCCTTCCAGTTCCTGCTTGTTCTTGTGAGTTTAACTCACATTGATCGGCTTTTGGAAGGTCCAAACGCTTGTCATTTCTTGACCATCATTTACAAATATTTGAGACTTGGAAAAGTTCAAAAGGATGAACTCAATAAAAATCTGATATAGCTATTCTAGTAGAAGATTCAATACGAACAGAGAAAAATCCTTTTGTTATATTTCTTCGTAAACATTCAGAAGGCAAAGTTTCAGATGATAAGAGAATAGAGAAAAATACGGCATTAATGACAAGGTTACTACAATACATAAACCCTGTATTTTTTAAACCGTTACAAAATTAAAAGTAAACAATTTATTACGATATTTCGTGAAGATCGAAATTACCACTATATAAATATTTCCTCCAGAGAGATTTTAAAATTACAAATATTCTGTTTGTTGTATGAACTACGTAAATAATCAAATTCTTAAACATCATTCTTGTGTTAGGGCCATTTCATGCATTCTCTGTTTTATTTTAATAATTCCTGTTTTTAAAGTGTCAAATTTAAAAAATAGTGTCTGACCTTACTTAATCGATCTTCCATTAGATCGTAAACTATGCTAATTATATAATATATTCACTTGCTCATATATATTTGAAATAATGAAAAGTATATATATTATCTGTATGCCATTCATTTGACCCGTTTGGTAAGTTATCCAAAAATTCACTCAAATTCTAATTTGGTTTAGCTGTTTACCTAAAATGGCCTCATTAACTTTCAACATAATCCGTAGTTACATCATTATTATTAGAGTTCGGTAAAATCAATTACTCTTAATATTTATAAAAGATTTCAGTTATACTGTAAGCCTGTTGGTAGTTTCATAACTACATATACAATAACTATAACTAATTAGATAACGATGAAAAATATATAAGGATATCTACTTCATCACCGATTCTTCATCATACTTCATCGGTAGCAAATAAAGTGTTCCATTAATGATAAATTGTAAGGTGTAAAAAAGTTTTCAGTAAATTTTTTACAATCATGTCATTTTAATCTTAAACTTTTATATGTAGCTAATTGCAAAAATGGAAGAGGTCCGAGGAAACTAAAATGCACAGAACGCAAGAGCTGGGAATCGACTTCCAATTGTTGTCAGCGCTTCGTTACAGTCCCATCCTCTATTTGCAATCCAAAAAATTCCCGTCCGACCGTCCGCGCGCAGGAAAAAATCAGTCCTACTACTTTTAGGACACACCATGTAAATTTCACAGAGGAAGGCGTTGTTTTGTAAAACTCCATCTCAAAAACACACAAGAATTAGACGGGATCGTACTCCATACGGGATAAGTACGATCCCGTCTAATTCTTGTATGTTTTACTATCAATTTCTATTCTCAAATCTGTTGGGAATTAATTTTTGGAAAATTTAAAACTATATTTAAACGTAAAAAAGATAAAATTGAATGTATTCGATATTGATTTACGTTTCCTAGGGAAACAGAATGATAATACAGAAACTCCTTCAACGGTTTTAAAGTTAATAATTATAATTTCTTTGATGATTTATTAATACTGAAGTAAAAAGCACCGAGAACTTCTGAAATACGCATAGGATAGGAAACTCTGTTGCTTCTAATTGATCTAATGATTCTTTGTTTTTTGAATGCTGATTAATTGTCCGATGACATTAAACTTTATCTAAATCCGTCCAAAGAATGAAAATTAGAGCATCTTAGAGGAAGAATAGAATCCAGAATTGCTTCAGGCTCCCTGAAAAGCTTCTCAAAGAAATTTCGCGTTCCAGATGTTATTGGCATATTTTTGCTTGAAAAATAAAGTCTATATATTCTTAGAAATTCCTCTGTTTTAGGTTTTTCCAGGAGGAATTGAGCAAAAAAATCAGGCACGTGACTTACGAATATCTCAGACAGCTTCTATAGAGGTAGTCAAAAAGTGGATATCTTGTAAGAAAACGAACTCTGCAAGAAAGAGTAAAATATACAGCAGAACTACTAAATCTTTAATTCTCTTTCAATAGGATGTTATTGAATTCATTCCAGCAATACTGGTTCTGGAATTATCATATCTAGGATTTCTTAGAAATGTTAGTACAGTTTTCGTGGTTTTATTTGATTGACTTGAAATTACTCTAAATTTCGTACCAGAAAACTCTTCCACTTATCCTTTCATCACTTTAATTATTTGTATATTTATTATCGCCCATTTTGATTTTTACCGCTTAAAAGAATTTTCGAAGTAATTGACGAAATTAATTAGATCGTATTTTTACGTAAATGTTCAGCTATGTCGTCATCTCCTGCGTAAGAATTACCAACAATGAATCGTAAATAAAACCTTACTTAATGATAAAAATGAAGAGTGACGTACGAGAGACAGAAAACTCTCGAAAAAGATGTTCGTTATTATTCACAATTCATATTGTTTAATGTTCAGCAAAAGCACTCGAAGGGATTAGAATTTATTGGCGACAAAGGGTTTGAACAGGTCTTGGTTAACCAAACATATATGAACAGGTCTTTTTAAAACAAAGCAGAAATATGAACAGGTTTTTGGTTTTAACAAAGACTCGTATTCATTATAGGTTCATAATTCTATAGCATGGCGCTCAATTTCATAGAAGTGAATATCAGTTCGGGAAAAGAGTTCATACAAACCAATAAGACGGAAACGTTTGCGTTGGACACTTTGTTTACCGTGTCTTGTAGCTGTCAAAACTGTCCCTCGTACTCTGTAATCATCGATCATTCATTCGTATTCTATGGTTTTTTATTTACCTCTATCCTATAATGCATTCTTTTTCTCGACATTATTTGTTTTTACGTTTTTATCGTCGGTCATATAAGGAATCGACTCTATCGATGGATAGAATTGCGCTCTTACTGCTCTGGCGTCTGGAAATCCGAGTTCCTAAGTTAGGGGTCTATCCAGCTATAATTTTATCGTTATTTTTTCCTTGTATGTACCAGACTTTCGCACGGGAGGAATGGCGACTATTTTAAACCACCATCTTGAGCACCTGCAATTATACGAGGCTTTCATTTCAGTCGAGAAAGTACTTTCTTTTAGTGATAGGTCTTCTCCGATAGATGTCTCGCGTCGGTTTTTATCTCTGAGTGAAAAAAAGCAACGAAGTATGAATTCCTCGGGCATTAGTCCAAACGAGAATCAGACGCACGCTCTGGAAATAGGGAGATGCATTGAGCACGTGGGAGGCACTCGTGAAATGGGAAAAAATAGCCCTGCCCAAGATCGACTCCACATGGATGGCAAAAACTACTTTTCTTAAACATGGTTATAATCGCGGATTAAATGAATCTGACAATTTCTTAAACAGTATTGGACAGGCACCAATTATTGCACAGGTTAATTCTTAAAAAGCATTTCCAGAACTAACTCTTCCCATAAATTCAACCGATTGCTTTAAAATATACATGTTTTGAAGTCGAGAAAAGTTACGTTGACAGTAGACGTACGTAATACTACTTGTGTCGATAACCTATGTCGACATTTTCTTTATACTTTTTAAACTTGTTTATTAATGTTTTTCCTAATTGCTGTACATTAAACATTAATGATATTCAAAGAAAACTATGGAAAAAATATAAATTGAATTATTTGATTTAAAAAAACAGCAAAGAAAGAATATTGTTTTGAAACATCGTTCCACGTAAAATAAGTGATAATCTTTTCAAATGAAAATTATATAAATAAATAGACTTAATATCTACTCTTACATCAAAATACATAAACAATAAGATCTTGATCAAAAAAATTTCAAGTTTCTTTCGCACGAACTGAATTAAAACAAATTAAACCAATATGATGCGGTATTTATCCGGAACCGGTGTAGTGATTGACGTCAATCTTGCAGAAATAAGTGAATTGTTAAAATTTCAAGTGTAACTCTACTTAGGTTAATTAATTTAAATTAGGACGTCAAATATTTTTAAATACGAAATAAAATAAAATGATAGCCATGCTTGAGTGCTTGTTTTCTTATACGTTCTATGTACGATCTATGTTGGATGTAAACAATATAACAATACATAATATTTGTAATACGTTTAGAATGGTCGCATCGTTCGCCACACGATCTATGGAACAAACCAACTAGTCCTAATTGCTGATATATTGGTATATTATGTTCCACTTGATTATGTTCATTTCGATCTCAAATTATATAATTCCGATAATACCCTTTGATAGTCTTACAAGTCCACTAATTCCTATTTAAGTACCAAGGCAGGATACGTAATGGACTTTAACTTTATTTACATTTTTTATGTGACTGGAGAACGAGAGACTACGAGGCCAATCACCTTGTATCAGACGGTCTTACTCGATCTTGAATACTTTTAAACAGTCTTACTCGATCTTGGATTCCGCACACCTTAAATTACGTACGTGTGAAGGATTAATTGACGAGGTTTCGATGATTCAGGGGCGAGAGGTGAAAACGCCATCTTCAAAGTCACAAATTTCCGCACTCAAAAAAGAGGACTCAAGGTTTGAGTGAGAGTTTTTTCGGACGTTCCGAAATAAGTGCAGCAGACGAGAGGGGTGCATTTGAGTAGAAGCGGTCGAGGAGGGCGGTCGTGTAGAAGGTATGTCCCTTTTTATCAGGTTGCTCACCGTTTACACTTACGAGCGACTTTGAGTTTTTGAACTTGAAGAATCATTGATATTACTAATATCTAGGGATAGTGTTGGGTCATTCTATTACATTCCCAGCTTTGTCATTTTCCTATTCGTATTTAGATCGAATGAGTTAAATTCTTCAGCCTGGGGGGAATAGAGTCATTACTTACCCTCGAATGAACTTTATATCATACTTATCTTTTCTGCTTTCAATTAGTGCAACAAAATCCACATGTTTTCGTCGATTACATGATTTTTAACTCACAGACTGTATGTTTCATTTTAATCCTTTGAAAACATTTCTAAATAGTTTAAGATACTATTAAGACACTATTAACACCATATTCGTGGTTATATAATCTCTATAAGTGTTTGTAGACGCTATATTAATTTAATCTCCTTATGTCTCCTTACTCTCTTATACATTACTTGAATGCACGTAAATTACATACATGCTTTGACTTATACATAACTTTGTAGTTACTTGGATCGCGATGAAGATTCCTTCCACGTGTTCCTTTAAATTTTTCTCGTCTGAGATGACGTGAAATTTAACGTCTTTTCGGTTTGTGAAATACATCCATCTCAATCACTAGTAGTAGCAATTCTAATTTAGGATACGCTGTAGTAATGCCGTTCATCGCACCGTTTGAATCACAAGGTCAAGAATAGAACTACAAATAGATTCTTCACGATTGAATACGTTGAGGTACTGACTTATCCAGGTGCGAAAGGTGGAGTTCTGGGCCTCACTAACGTGTAAAAGATGTAGAGTTTTAGAAGACAATGCTGCCTATGGTATTTATATATTATCTCTATGACGTAAACTGGTTTCAAATTTGACTGGAGTCCCTAAAGTTACGGACCACTTGAGTTCACAATGGGAACTGTGTGGGCCGAATCCTATCAGTCTTAAAATACATTGTAAGTGGTATCGAGAAACAATAACTCCTGTAACAAGATTGCATGCTTGGGATTGCATTGGATTAATTGAATGAATGTTGATAAATGTTGAATAATTGCTCGTATAATGCCGAGTAAGAGAAATAACAAAATAATCACATTGTGATAAATAAATTCTCCGTTATGGTATAATAAACGTAGCATTTCTTATTTCCATAAAAGTATTTCGTTGTAGTTTTAGACCATAGATTTCGTAAATGTAAAAATAACCGGTATATTTTAAAACCAGTGAAATTAAGAGCTCATTAGACAAAATTTGTTCTGGCAAATAGGTCACACCTAACGTACCGGTAATTTATTGGTATGCGAATTTTTTTATTTGCTACAAATTATGTGACATTGGAAGATAATATACTAATAACACTTGTAACCTGAATAGTAATGCATTCCAAATATACCACTTGTAATCAAAAGGACAGGAGAGTAAATGATCTCACAGAATTCATACCAAGCAAATCTCCTTCAGAATTAATGTAAAGAATTAAATAATTCTTCAAATAGATTCACCTAATCAAATTCTCAGATCCATTCAAATCACATTTACCATTTCCATGACATAGTTTGAAATATCGATGTAATCGATCAAACAGAATATCGTACTTTTATAGTTAGATTCACAGATGTAATGTTCCCTAAAGGATCTTCAATAACTCCTATAAATAAATCTCCTATATACGAATAAACATAATCAGCCTTTTCATCGATACTGGAATCGAATCTTGTTAAAATTGAATCTTAGTCCTAAAAAGCTTGGTCTTCGTTTTGCGTACCACTTACATTCATACGTAATTTTGTCTTTTTCTTTCGCGTAACACCCGAATAATCCGAAGTATAAGTAAACGTAAAGAAAAGCGGACAAGGGAAAATGTACGGCATAAATAATCATCACGAACTTCGCCCATAGAGTCGCCTCTATAATGCACCAAGAGAATTTACGGAAAAGCACAATTTATAATGTAAATTTTGCGCAGATTTTAGTGGGATGAGGCGAGCATCTCTTGTACCGGGGAGTCCCGTGGGACCGGCACCTCCTCCACCAGGCTTCCCGTGGGAACTCGCCGAGAGATGCATCATTCCGGTTATGTTCGCACACGCTGCTGCAGCCATCCTTTCTGTGTTCATCTCCATCTTCGGCCTGCCCTTTTCAACGCTTCGTGTCTTCCTTTGGATAGTGCCCGCTGTCATCGCCGGTCTCTTCTTTTACCACAACCTCAAGGTAAAATGTCAACAATTCATGAAATCCACGAAACTCTCAATGAACTAAATTAAAGAGAATACAATAAATGCCTACAATGCATATTTACGAGTATACGCATACTACATATTTAAACATTAATCAATTTGATCGACAACTAACCGAATTCGTAATATTTTCAAAAGGTTTATCTTCTAATAGTAACTCCGAACCATTTATTTCGTACCCTAATTAACGCCCTTAAGGTAAAGACTATTTTATTCGTGAATCTTTAAGTGTGTGTGTATATATAAATCTCCCCTCCTCAAGCGGCCAAAGTTCATTGCCTCATCAGGGCGGAGGGGTGTTACATGAGCGCACGATCTCTGCACTATTGGGAATACCTCCAGAGGCAAATAGTGCATTGACGAAAAATAATCTAAGAAAAAAATTTTAAAAAAATTATTGTAGTTGAATTTTGTAGAATTAATGTAAACTTTTAATTATTTAAAATCTAAAAACAATATTTCTCGCGATTGTTTCTGTACAGCACTTTCCTTATCTTTTTAAGGAATTTAAATGAGGAAATTTCGATGTCTAATTTTCGTTCTATATAGTAATATCTGGATTACAATTTTTAGAAAAATCTTTCATTGTGAGATTCATCCAGTTGGTTATCCAGTCGGAGAACGAAGCGCGTCTTAAATAGGTCATCCGTTTGTGGTCCATGCAATATAAATACATCTGGGTTTTTCAGGATATTCAACCCAGTAAGCCTCGTAAAAGAGTGGACAGACTTTTTTCTTTTTCCATCTCTTCTGCTCTGATTAGTTTCCATGGATGCATGTCAGTTGTCAAGTGCTTAATGTATGTCAAAACGTTACCCTTGGTACTTGATACTGGTAATCATGAAGATTCGTAAATTAACATTTGTTCATAAGCATTATTAATCGTATTCAATCATATTAATTGCTAATTTTTATACAAGCATTATTTATTAGGATCAACTGAAATCGTTCTAAATTATGACGAGGCATAAATTTGTTCGTAATTATATAAACATCTGAACTCCAGTGGTAAAGGAAACGAGGAGCTAAAGTTCTGGAACAGTATTGAGAGCATTAACTGAAAAATTGTGTAAAATTATTAAAATAAAATTCCATTGTGGCCTTAAAGTTTGCTTCATTGCTCACGAATTTAGTTTTAAAAATGAAATTTAAGTATAGATAGAATGGGAGCTTCTAATCCTTAGAAATGCTAAGGTGGTATCAATATTTCCTCTGTTTTCTGATTCAAAATCATCCAATTCAATTGCTCAAATATGTAATAAAAACAACTTTGTAAATTTCCACAGAAAATTTTCTGTGGAAATTTACAAAGTTGTTTTTATTACTATGGCATTCCACGAAGTCACGCCTTCTCACATTGATTTCACGCTCAAATATGTGTTACTTAAAATCAAATCGTGTCGTTTTACGTCATTCTGAGGTATCGAATATAATTCTACATAAAATAAACCTCCATTTCAGAATCACTGAAACAGAAAATGAAAAGCCTTATATTACAGTTAAAACAACTATATGCTAATAATTACATTAAATTTAACTACTTTTGTCTATTTCTCTTACTAAACATATTCTTACGCTCGAAAGATCGGCTTGGTTACATTGTATCCATCAAGTCTTTTTGAAAATTTATTAGTTCATTCCCTCTATTAACTCGTGGATAGCATTCAAGCAGCTCAAACTTACCTTTCTTTAGGGTATTCCCAACTTGAATATGAAATCAATTTAGTAATTTGCGATCTCTTTTATTACCAGAATATTATTAGAAGAAAACCAACCGCCACGCATCGAAAATCGCTATTCCTAAATTATAACTCAAAACCTCTTACTTCACTCGCATTATAAGTACCGATATGAGATTAAATTTATTTATACGTATTAACGTATAGCGTATCATCCGCTGACCAGCTCTACAATAAACATGATAAATTTCTGTTTCTTGGACCAATGAAATGGATAATATCGAAAATTTATCATACGAAAAACGAAGCTTTACGAAAATAATATAGTTCTTGTATCAAAATTTCCCTCCAGTAAGTCTTAATTTATTTCGTAGCTTAACGGAGATTATTCTTACGACAAACTATTAAATCATTTCTCGAGTCACAATTGTTCTCGCATATCTAGTGCGGTTTCTGTTGGTCGGCTTTTTGAACCGTCTCAAAAGTTATATTAACTCGCGAATATTGAGTAGTTGAGCTGAAAAGAATGTTTATTTATCTCTCCACGCCCCCCCTTCTCCTTCAACGAAACAAATCCGCTCTGCGGGGCTTAATTTTATCCCGCCGACTCCAGATATAATAAACACGATAATTCTCTCTTTTTTTCCTGGTGTTTAGCGGAAGAATATGCTGCCAATTTGTATTAGGAGCGTCTTTGTGTATGTGTTCCTCGCTAAAGAGTCTATTATTTAACAATTCGGTAGCACCATTATAGAAGTAATAATCTCTCCACTTTTGTTCTCTTTGCGGTTTTGGACGCCCTCCAGTGTAAAGAAAAGGAAACCATGTTTAGCATCGATATAAATGCGGCGATTATGAAAGATCTTTTAGCAGAATGTGCATCCGGTCAGGTAGAATGTGTTTGGGTACGTAAATCGCGGTTACCCAAGACGTACGACCTTGTTCAGGGAGCTAAATTCGTTTGGATTATTAATCACCTAAGGAATTGTCGTTTATATTACGTATCCTGGGGAATCGGTTATGGCTAGGATCAGTTTTAACATAAAATGATTATATTTTATCACGGAGAGTATAGAAATACATATATATTTTTTGAACATGTTGTTAATCAAGATTGATCATGTAATTGAAGAGAAAGGTCTTTCGGTAATGTATCCTACCTGTATTGGCATATGGAGGTGAAACATATTTATGGTTATGAGTAAGTTATGTAGCGAGAAGACATGACAACCGCTGGACCTTAATAGCTACGCATACTAAGGGATGTGATTAGATCGAGATGGTTAGATGAAACAGAAACATAATCTAGTACACAGGAGTAACCTGGCAAAGGGAAACTCAGAATCGAGAAAATTAGAGGAACCTTGGAGAGGTCTACATCCGGTGTCGCATTGAAATTGGCTCATGATGATGATACATATTTATATATACGCACACACTTCACCACAACTCCTATAATCTACGTAAGTTTTTCCACCTTATGATTGCAGTTTCCGGGGAAACTCGCAAATAATGCCATAAATAATTGTTTACTCACGTTAAGGATTTGAGGTGACATAAGCTGTCTACAGTAACACCAAAATTCCTCTAAAACACATAAATTTAATATTTTTTAAGCGTAGTACCTCACGATCGAAGGACCCGACCGGAAGAATCAGTTACGTCCTTAAGAATTGTTTCTATGTGTACGAGTACGTACTACCTTGATTTACAGAGCCTGCTCGTTAAGCGGCCTTCGGATAATGAATGACTTCCGAGGGAGTTATATTTAAGATGCTATATCCTATCACGGAGAGTTCATTTAAGGAATCGACGAAAATTAATATCCTATAATTATACTTTTTCTTCAAGAAGGTGCTATAGGTTGGATAATTCATATCCTCGTTGAGTTTTATATTAAAGCAATGCCTCCTTGTGTTCGGTAGCGTTTTGCAATACGTTTTTTATTATCTCTTCGAAACGGAAGAATCAACGGATTATTTAGAGGTTTAGTTACACTAAAGATTCGTATTCCATGATGATGAAAGACGATAAGAGATTAAAATTCATGATAAATCAATTTCTAGATAAATAACTTTGCAAAATTCGCGCAGGTTAAGAACGCGCGACAGAATTTTATATTTTATCATCATTTTCTGGCAAAAATCAAAGCAAACGCATATTTTTAACGAATAAAAAGGGAAAGGTTGGATGGAATTATTAGAGAGGAAAGGTTGAAGTAGCAGTAGGGAAGGGAAGGGTCACACAGAGAGAGAGATAGGGAAAGAAAGATTTTTTATTAATGAAGATAGTGTCAAAAGAAAGATATCACTCCGTATTTCGGTTCCTTCGAACTTCTAAGAATCAATAGATTGTTAAAAGATATTTCGCTAAGTGATTCGATTTCAAAGAATTTTTTCGTGTTTCTTTTTTCTTTAATTTAAATTTGGTAACACTACGATATTTAGAAAACAATTCAAATAGTAACGTAGGAGTTGATGTACCACTGAATAAAGTGATAGATCTACAGAGTCTGTACTTCTATCAAGAAGTTTATTCGAACGAAATTTAATATTAGAAACCAGAAGAGAAGGATTCTTGGAGGAATGAGCTCAAATCTCTCGTAATTCAAAGGTTTATAGTTTCTAACGAGGAGAAGAATAAACAATTCGAGTGAAGCATTTGTTTTTTATCTCCAAGAATTTACTCTTTTGCGTGGGATTCGATCGATGGAGTCAAACGGAAGCCAAAGTTTACCTGCGGAAAATAATGCTTAATTCTCAAACACATTTAGGAGGTGAAAGGAGGGATGCGTGGATAAGGAATTGTAAAGAACAACATTATGGGAGAGATGATGAGAGAGTGATCCGGGATATAGATAAAGATGAGTTTACGGTGAATAGAAAAGTGTAATGTATCGTGGCTTATGGACCGTTCAAGATAGTTAAGGGCGTGATAAAATTCTAATATATGAACAAATTAGAGGGAAAGATGAAAAGAATAAAGGAGTTTGCTAAGAGGTTCAATGGTCTTACTGTTTCAACAGTATATGCTCACAGTAACAAATCGTTTTTCTTTTCTTTGTGTATTATGCACAATTAATAACATAAGATGCAGTGTACTTTGTAAAATTTCTCCCTATATTTTTTATGACTTTGGATTTTCCGAAATATATTTTCGGATAACGCCTTGTTAAGTTAGAGGATTATAAAATTAATGATTGAACGTAATCATCCGTCACCTTAATTATATACTATAAAATATAATTAATTTGATTTAATAATAATTAATACAATCAAAGTGGATCTAATATTCCTACATAGGTTTCCAGATGTCGTCCCATGCATACTTGTTTATCTAGTATTGCTACACTCGCTCCAAATATCTCTGTCAATCACGAAAAATTAGATAATAAATAGTACTAATTAAATACAATAATCAGTATACAATATTATGATTTACATGATGATCGTGATAAATTTAATAACCATCAAGCACAACTTTGTGGAAGAGAGCAAAAATAAATAAACCGAGAACACTGCTCTGAAATTCAAATTACAAGGAGACGAGTTTCGTCGACAATTGAACATCGCCAGGAACAGAGGCAATAGAAGCATCGGAAGGAAGGAGAAGTGAAAGGGATGACGATGGGATGGGAGAAATCGAATCTTTGCTAAAAAGGATGGCAAGGAATTTTTTTTCCTTACCTTACTCAAATATCGACGAAACTAGACAACAACAAATTTCTCTGGAAGTCACTAAGTGCCTTTTAATTTTATTTAGTACCATCGCAAGTGACATCCACTTTCACGAGCGCTCCCATTGCGAATCTGAATTATGCACGCGGATTCTGCATTTGTAATTAAATTCCAACTGGTTTCACTTCGGAGTTGTATTTAAATCTTCACGAGACTAAAAGTACAGCTCCGTGAATTGGATCGAACTCGTACACTACGTAAACTTTTATTTAAATCTCTTCGTACATTTAGTTTTATGTATATTTAATTCAACTCTTAACCTGTCGACTCCTTTTATGGGGGATTTAGTAGCGTTACTTTAAAAGTCGCTCCTTGATTGTCGAATAATTTCCAACTGAATGAAGTTGGAGGACATAATTTTTAAGACGAAACGAAGCGAATACAAGTATTTCGAGAGGAATTCTGCGGAATTAATTTTATATCGTGGAAGGAACATTTACTTATTTCCAAAAAATTTCGCAATAATAAATCGATGCCCAGTCACAATGTATTTAATAGTATACTTTAAACGATCTGTTTTCAAGCGTACTTTCCCAGAAAGTAATATAATTTCGTCAAATATCGCGTAAAAATTTAATGAAGAGCTTGACAACATCAATAAAAATGTCCTCATTTTAGGTTACGATTTGGACCAGCTAGTTCATCGAGACTGGCCTCTGAAATTGGTTCATTCACCAATTCCACAACTCTCCCCCATCTCCCGCATTTAACGACTTCCTTCCACATCGAACCTTAATTTAAATAACTCTTTTTTCTGAATGGTGAGGAGTTTACACACGCATCGGACGCTAATATTAGAACGAAAGACACTTTGGGAGCGGAATATATATTCCTCTCCTACGCCTGCTTCCGAAATTCCGCCGTGAGTGATTCCTTCATTTTTGATCCCTCGCAGTCCTTGGTTTCACTCAGGAGGAGCGGCACATAAATTGCGGTGAACGTTCATTCCGGAAAATGAGGGGTTATTGGGAACCAATTTGCTCCGAACGAGGTCTCGATATCGAGTGGTTTGATTACTGCCATGTTAATAACCTTTGAAAGCATCTTGAATTCTCTCGTGGATGAGGAGACGTCTATGTTACGTCAATAGGATGATGCGCGAAAGTTGACGTAGTCGACATACGTTTCGTCAAATGAATAAAGAGAAAGGGTACATACGTCTACTCTCAATATATCGATCTGTAATTTAAACAAATTGTCCTTTTATTGGAATCGTATTAGATATTTATATATGCGATTATTCATATAAATAAATAATAATATGATTAATATTTTGTATCCGCAATGATAATCGAACGAATGAATAATGATACGAAAATATGGAACGAAATAATGTAACGATTCGATTCGATGGAACGATAGTTTGAAAATCATTAATTTATGTGCGTAAATTCTTCCCTTTTGATCACTAGAAACGCTGAGTGGTTTTCCGTGACATCGGTGGACAGGTGAAATGACAATAAATGGAAATTTTTCTACCTGTAATAGTATTATTCTTCATTAACATACGTTATTTTTGTACCGAATTAAATTAATTGCTACACTAAAAAGCGGAAAATTGCAAAATCTGTGATCGAACACACGCTGCACTATCTTTTACCTGTTATATTACTGTGGAAGATTTGTGTGCCTTAGTTACTTCTTCAGTAAGAACAATCCGGAAAGTTTTTATGACATAAGTTTTTCGGCTGACTTTTGTATAAGCTGAGTAGTAAATAGTTTCCTCAATATTCCCTCTTACTTGAAGTGTATTTTTAGACAAGTTAATATAAACGAATATAACTAGTTAATATAAATAAAAATTTATAATTATGTTTAACGTATACCCAGTTTATCCCGATTCACAAATATCCTCACAATTCAAATTCATCGAATGAACTCTTTGGACCATACTTTTCACTTTCACTTATTCCACCGAGAATCATAACTCTATCGAACATTCGAGGAAAACATTAAAAATTCTGCGATAAGAATATTTATAGCGTCCATCGAAATTTTTATCAAATAAATTTTATCTTAATGTAATGAGGAAAATACACTTTCAGAAGAATAATAATTGTTTAAGATAACGTAAAATTTACTCGAAGTTAATTATAATCATTATATGTGAACGTTCAGGGAAGGATAAGTTTTAACTTGGTACGAGTGGTCGTGCAAATTTTCACTTTCGTTTAACATTATTTGTTACATTTTGTAATTTATTGTTGAATTATTTATAGCTAATTTTCGTGATTTTCTTTTCAGGTAAACGCGGCTGGTAAAGCAGTTCTAGTCACCGGATGCGATTCACGTTTGGGATTTGCAGTAGCAAGACAACTAGACGAACTTGTGAGTCTTTATAAAGTTACCTCGTAACATACTCCATAAATCTAAGACTTAATGCGACGTTTAAACATCACTATGCCCAGAAAATACACTCCTTTACTTTCAGTCTTAATTAAAATTTACGGGAAGGCACGGAGGTCTCAGAGTATTCGGTACAATGGAATCCCGTGTTCATGAATTATGGAATTTTAAGAAAATTTTTGTGGATTTTGCGATTATAAGATTATTACAATGAACCAACTCTTTTCACTGTTCAGCCATTTTAATGATTAAGATGGTATTATCATAACTAGTGGTTTTTCTTGACCTGATACGACTCCATGATTTGCAACTAAGGTGGTTTGAATGAATTTTGTCACAATTTTGAATGAAATTTTTGTCACCATATTTGGGCTTAAATGCGGATTTCACTTTTAGAATTTCATTATAGAGGAAAACTTATTCTATTTATTCTTAGGTATCGCAATCTATACCAGAAACCATTATCCTCGTGAGAAAAATTAGCTTATATCGATTAAATCATTTAATATTGAATCCATGATATTTATTAGGAACTTATAGAGAGGAAATGCACAATGAGCGTGAAGAATTACGCTCTGGAGACATTTTGATATTAATATCGTGGGTTTCTTCTTAAGAATTTGTAAATTTTCATATTCTGTATCGTAACACTTATTTCAACATCCCTTTTTGCTTTGAACAAAAGCAAATTTACGTGAGTGGTTGTCCTGGGTTCGACTCCCAGTCATGATGCTATTTTTCAATTGTTTAAGCTATTAACCACACATATGTGTATAATAAACTATATTTGTTTTATCAAACAAACCCCTCCCCTGAGGATATTGAACATTTTAATTTCTTAATCATTATCGAAGTGTTTCTTGAAGCTGGATGGGAATCATTAAGGCAAAATTTAATAATATTCAAATCAATATTATGCTATTTTCAAAGATATCGTTACATATAAAATAAATGGAATAGAATCATCTAGCGTATTTTAAAAAATATTGTACCTTTAATCATTTAACTGAGGATTTGAAAGAGTGTTTAAAGGGTCATTCTAAATCTTCTAACGCTGAGGTACGGGGTTCAAATCGGGTTTCCTGAGAAGGAAATTTTCCTCTCAGGGTCTGGATATTTGTGACGTCCATTGTTAAGTTTACGACCATACTGTAATTGTCCTTAAAGAGGATGTTTGTGCAGTCTTTGGTAATAAATAAATAAATAAAGGGAACACTTAGATGAGAAACTCATTCCTGTAACAAATGTTCAGTTCGATAAATAATCGTATGTGTTACGATGTTCATTTTGTTTTGCGAATACAAAATTTGAATTTTTGATACACCTATAAATTATACCTTGACTTGATTAGAATTCACGCTAATAATTACTTACGTCTATCTCCGTGCGAAGGGGTTCACCGTTTTCGCCGGTTTCGAAGAGGTGGATACGGAAAAATCCTCCGAATGCACGGCAACGTCCTCTTCGGCGCTTAAAGAGCAGTCCTCAGGTCGCGTCCACATCATCCAACTGGACGTCACCTCAGAGGAACAAATACAGAAAGTGAAAGAGTATATTCAGGAGAATCTTCCGAGCGGTGCCACAGGTAAGGATTCACTTAATCCTGTGATCCTTGTGAATAGTTATCTATTAGAACCTCTTATTCTTCCATCGATGCATTTCTTGCACATTCAGACCCAATTTAAAATTACTTAATTTCAAATTAGTGTTCATTCAATATCATTCGTCTATATCCTTCCCTAATATTTCAGGTATGTTTTGATCATATTTAGTAATATTTTTGGTTTCTTTTTTCGTGTTTTTTTGTTAAATTTAGAAATGAAAAGAAAATGGAACTGAAAATTTTAAATCATATAATTTATACTTCCCACACAAAATACTTATACATATCAATAAAATTCAAATTGATGAGAACGCTATAATCAGTACTTTATGATTGAATTTATAAACATGAACTCTTAAACAATATGAAATGTACATAATATATATATTACTATTGTACACTAGAGACTTAAAAATTCAGTTTGACATTTTCTCTGCCACTTAAAAGTCCGATCCGAAGAAACATTTCAAAGAATATTTATTAATATTCCGAAAAAAGCTCAAACAGTTGAAAGATGAATCACAAATGAAGGAAATCAGCCCTTTTTATTGATTTATTTCCTAAATACATATTCTCTGATTGTAATTCAGTGCTGATCCTTCTAACTATTACGAACGAATATTTATTTAATACATTATAATTATATATTAAATGAACGTAAATAAATTATTATTTACGTAATTTATAAGATCCATTAAATTATAAGCTACATTCAAAAAAACTTGGACGGAATAATCTTGCTTTATATACAAACACAACTTCGCATTAGATCTGATTAATGTTTATTATTCTGCTTTCATATTACATCATTCGCATACATCTTAGACTAGGACATGTATATGGATTCATGTAAATACTTCTGGCCTTGAGCCAAGATCTTATGGTGATCCTATTAATTTCGTTGATAGGGATATGGGCGGTGGTGAATTTGGGTGTGTGGGCATGCTTCGGTGAAGCAGAGTGGCTGCCATTCGCAGCCATCCGACGATCCACTGATGTGAATCTCTTGGGGGTAATTCGTCTGACGCAGATATTCCTTCCTCAGCTACGTCGTACTAAAGGTAAACTTAGTATTCCTGTATTCGTTGTCCTATCCAAACCTACTGGAAAGTGGTCGTTTGTAAATATTTGTTTGCACTGCTTCTGTAAACGAGCTGTTAAACAGTAAAGCGTTACAATCTAACGTTTCAATGTTTGATACTCTACTCTAATTTTTAATCTTGAAGTGTACCTTACATTCCTATAATTTGTAAAGTTCAGTTTTTCTATACTTTTGATTATTTTTATCATCCAATTATTTTCGTGTTTCTTGCTCATGCTTTGTTTTCTGTTCTGTTTTCTCTTTTTCACCTTTTTCCATGGATATTCTTAATATGTTCTCTCTTTTAATAAAGTGTTGTTTTTGTTTGTATGAAATTTCAATTATGAGCATTTTCTGACAAAATTTTAGCATTTCTATGTAGTAGAGGATTTTTAAATTATCTGGTATGTTCACATCATACATCTAATCGTTCTCTATCAACTTTAAATAACTAATAGAAGGAACTTTTATTGTTGAGACGTTCCCCGATCGTGCCTCTCACTTTACCAACAACATTGATGTAAACTTCGAAACTCCTGATCCTCGAACTTCATTAATTCGATTAATACGTAATTATACTCGAATTAGGCGTAAGAAAGAAAGTGTTTGGAAGAAAAAAATTAAACAATAAAAATCAATCGAAGACTTAACCTTTTAGAAATTTCATGACAGTGAGGAAAGTGAATAAAATTCTTCAATACAACGCTTACTTGACATTCAGAGCGTGATTAAAGCCATATCACTTCGTGTCTTTTATGTTCTATATGGTTCAGTAAAACTTTATTTTTATGGAATTTATTTAATCTTATTGAATTTGATACCACCTACTTTTAAATCAATAATTAAATTTGCTTATATAACTCGATCAAATAATCGTTGTCGAACAACAATCGGTATCGAACTTTAATTTTAATCAGGAGCAATTATTTTTTATGTGTAAGGATAAATGTATGCATATATACTTTTCTATTTGTTTTTCGATAAGTTACGTAAACTAAGAGTATATATCGCCCCATATGACTAAAGTTCGTTGACTTCGGAAAAGAGAGGCAATAATGATTTCCTCCTTTGGGATATTTGCTTAGGTCGAGTGATAAACGTAGTGAGTGCATTGGGAAGCATACCTAGTCCGTTGAGGTCTCCTTATTGCGCATGTTCAGCTGCCGTCCGTGCATTTTCCGACTGCCTGCGCCTCGAGATGCGGCGCTGGGGCGTGGATGTGGTGGTGGTCACCCCTGGAGAGAAGCTCTCAGGTCAGTAGGCAAGAAGAGCACTCGGAATCGATAACTTCAAATAAACGAGAATGTCCCGAATCATAACTTTTCACCCGACCCAAAATAATAAATGATAACCGACACAGAACCATTCATTCACCCGAACCATTCAATAACCTCTAGTATCTTTCCTGAAGATACGAAAGCGATGAAAAAAAGTTTTGAAAAAGAACTTATTATATTTTTTGGTTCAACTTTTCAATGAAATATTTTGAATTTAAAATGATGCGTGAGTCGCAAAGGGTCTTTCCCTTGTTGCAAAATATTTTTATGCATTTTACTCCTTTTCTTCTGAGACTACGCTTCGAGTACGAGTAAGAACTTTCTTCTTATTCGAGCGATACTTTTTTTATAGGCTGTTTCCTAACAGAAGAACGTCTGGTTGATCAAGCGCGCTCCATGTGGGCGTGGCTGGGCGATGCGGCAAAAGCTGAGATTGGTCAAGATTACTTTGAAATGAAAGTTAGATCTTTGAGACCTTACGTCGAAACTCAGGTAAGAAGGAAATGGTTCTAGTGATCGACAACTTTGACCCAGTCATGAAATTGATCGGTAAAAATTAACTATTTTATATCGGAATTCGCAAAGCCTATTTACATCCCTAACTAACTTCTGATTTTTCAATCGGTAGTTTTATTTCCTTTGGATGTATTATATTGCACCATAGAAAAAATACCTATTTCTTTTGGAAATACTTATTAAATATATTATATATAGTAAGCGTGAAATTCTTTTAACGGCATTCGCTCGATTTATACTAATATTTTCTTTGTTTTTCTATTTAGCAACCGGAAGCTGATTTGTTCGTGGTCTTAAGATCTCTCACAGATGCTGTAAGCCGCACATTTCCACTGCCTCGTTATCAACCAGTTTCTCCCGCTGAAAGACTGAAAACATTCGTTGCAGAACATTTGCCGCGTTCATTCTATGACATTGTGTACAATTAAATAATTTTATTGATTTGTGTTAGCTTCTTGGCACTACTAAAGAGCAAAGTTGTAATATTTTACATATAAGTATTAAGATTTTATAGATTGTGATACAAGCTGACTGTAATCTAAAAATATTATGAATTACTTAAATAAAGCATTTGGTATGGGTCGTTGTAAAATAAGTGATTTATTTTATAAAGTTTTCTAGTACCTAATACTTTTAAAGAAACCGTACTCTTTAAAGAGGCGGCGGTTCCGAAAAAAAGATAAAATACTAGTTTGACGTCATCGGACTACGGTTGCGCGTCGCGCACTGCTTTTGTTTGTTTGAACGACTATGTCACAGTCGGTCACTGTGGAATCGGAGCTCTCAGAAGGAGTGAAGTTGTCGTTCCAGTTAGAGGTGTTCTCTCGCCGTCTGCTGTAAGAAGCTGCGAAGTGGTCGACAGCTTAGATAAACTGCAACGTATTAGTATCTGTAAATGACAATTTGATAACCAGTTCGTCTATTAAATACTGCCAAATCCAGGTGGGTCTTAGGTGTCGCAATTGTGTAGGTACTTGATTCTCTTAGAATTTACCGCTTTCGTCTTTAAAACTACTACTTTGAGGAGACTTACATTTTAAGAATTAATGTTTTAGAAACTTAAGTGCATATTGGTTATTGTATTCATTCGCTTTCAGATTCTATATTGATTTTACTCGGCATGTGCCTACAGGTAGGTAATAATTAATTGACCTAGTTACCCGGTTTGTTCTACTTTAATTTTAGCAGAAATTTAACTCTATGTGTAGAATTACTCATTAAAATTGGTTTTTATGAAGTTTATGTTAAAGAAATCTTGCCCCACCCCATTCAAATTGTGTTTATTTATAATGTTTCTCAACTGTAAACAAGAGTTTGTTTCTTTGTCTTTGTGACATTATGTCCTATTGACTCATTTTATTTTGACTGAAGTTTAACATTTTGAATATGTGAGTGAAAATTTTGCAGGTAAAAAATGGATGAAGAAAATACCAATCCAGAAGACACCGCCCCTGAATGTCTACCTTACAAAGTTGTAGATTACCGGCGTGAGAAGAAAAAGGGAATAGTAGCGTCGTCATTACAAGAACTTAAATTGAGAGGTACTTAAATAATTTTTCCAATATCGTATAATCCAAAAGTTAAGTAACGCTGCATGTTTTGGCATAATTGCGCAGTATTTGCATAATATCTATTTCGCCTTCAGAATAAGTTCCCCTTTTTGAAAGTTTGCTTTAGGTACTCGGAAAATCATAGCTACTTGGAAAAATAAGTTCCCTTAATATTGTGCTAATATAATAAATAATATATATGGTTGAATAATATATATATTAGTTATGTATATTCGGAAATATTGTTCAATTTTAAGGTCGAGAAAAACTTGGGCTAGACAACGATGCAACTGTCACAGTTGTTCTTGATCAAGACGGAACTGAAGTTGATGATGAAGATTACTTTGCAACACTTGAACGAAATACTAGTCTAATGCTACTGTCAGGTCAACAGAGATGGCTTCCTCCTGGGAAGATGCCTAGGTTTGTTGATTTTTCCTCGCCTTTTCTTTGCTCTTTGTCTTGCCATGCTTTCTTTTTTAATTTTATCCCTTTTTCAGGTAAAAATGAGCGATATCGAAGTTTTTTAAGTCCTAATTTTCCGAGTTCATTTTAAAATTTTCAAACTTAAATAAATAGCAATGCCAGCAAATCTCAGAGTCTGTAGCTTACACCTATGTGCTTTCTTTCTCAAAGGAGACAATTAAAAAAAAATAGTGATCATGGATAAAAGTCAATATGAAAAATAGTGTAAATAAATAGTAGAAAAAAAGACTAGTGAAACAGAGGCCCTTATCCGTCAATTCCAGATTTCAGATTGGCTGGTCAATTGCAATGATAATACTTCGAATTATTGTGAATATCTTATGACCAAATAACTGAACTATAAACTCCACATTTCTAACCGAACAGTATCTAGAATTTATAGCATTAAAGTAACGCACTAAAAACACTTCACTCACCTACATTATCCTATACATTACCACATCATAAAAAAAATATATAATAAACTGTTCAAATGGCAGCCCCTCAGAAAACATATTGTGCTTAGTACAACTTAGATAGTTTAATCATTTATAAACCTTTCATCAAATGAATATTGAAGTGTCTTTTGACTAAAAATCACCTTTTCCTAGCATTCCTTCAGATAAACCAAACAATTTCTCATACAGGCTTCTAGATCAAAATTGTTCCAGCAAAACTTACATATAAATAAGTTTTGGTGGAACGATAAATAGAAATATTCCCCATTTTTCAAATTTATTTACTGAATATTTTTGATCGTCTAGCTTAATAATTAGCGTAATTGCATCAGATTTACTTTTGAAAAAGAAACAATTTGATCATTACCATTTAATAAATTGATCCTTGAAACTAAGGCTTCTTGAAGATTTTATATCATATTAGACTTCTTTCTTTTCTGTAATATCTTTTACCTTTTAAGGTCTTTTTCACTCTATACAATATGTATGTTTTATTTGACCCATTTACATTGAAGAAAAAGCAATCTTTATTTTCTAATAAATTTTAAGCTTCTCTTTAGGTAGTTTTCTTGGTTTCCTGCAGATCCTCTCCTCTAAACTTGGTTGATTTAAGAACTTTTCTCTTTGAGTTATTAGGTTTCTGATTAATCACCATGTCAAGGAAAGAGTCATAAGCAGTTATTGATCTCTCTAACCATGAATAAATAATTTTGAGTTCCCAGCTATTTATTATAAGGTAAATTAAGTGTTTGAGGAATATGTGCAATGTGTCAACTCCATATTTTTTGTATTTACATTAATTTCTTGTAACATACTCATGTTATCTGAGTGTCAAATTTTTCAAGGAAGATGCATGCATTCAAAACATCTGTGAATTTGCTTTCCTTGAATCAATTCAATGATTGGATCCTTTGCTAAAGTCTTTTATCCTCTGATGATTCTTACCTCCCAAAGCAATTGTGATATGTTTCATCTATATTTATGTTGTACAAGAAATAAAATAAGGTGAGGGTGTGATGGACAGGTTTGATGATACCTTTCTCATAATGGTGCTTTAAAATTCTCATCATCTTTTGGTAGGGTGTGTTTATAAATGTAAACTCCACATCAAAGCATATAAGCAATTAAGAATTTAGTTTTAGCTTAATGAAAGTTTTCATGAATTAAGAGAAAATTCCAATTGGCATTTATGATAATACATGGTCAAAGCACTTTCAATTCTTCTGTTTTCTGGCTGTTGAAAGGACCTGATTTTGTAGAATTTAGTTAATACACACAACAATAGGAGGCTTATGCAGGTAATAGATGGATGGGCTATTTGTTTTAGGAAGAGAGATGTCCTCATTAGGCCATAAGTGTGGTCATAACTTGAAGGGAACTCGAACCTTGGGGCTCTGAATATTTCTTGAATCTTCTGTTTTATAGGAGTCTTGCTTTTGCATTTCTATGCCAGTTAGTCACAATTCTTTTAGGATAGGATCCTTGATCCTTGATAGGATTTTCATCTCTAAAGCCATTAAGTTTCAATGCCTTACTTTCCTCAGGATTTGAGCTATTTTACTCTAGGAATTATTATTACTGCTAATTAAGATGCATGATCAGCGGTTTGTAAGCTTTTTATAATATAATGGAGTAATTTCCGTACAATTGGATGCTGTGATTTATTTCAATTTGGCAGAAGATGACATGATATACTGTAGTGGACCAAGGAAGGCCGGTGACCTTCTCAACCAACTTTTAAAGATTAAACCAGCTGGAAACCTGATAGAAATTATTGCTTTTTATATCCCAGGATGTGATTTTATTTTTGATTTTCTGATATTCCCAGTGAAAAAGGTCAATTTCCTTTTCAGATTGACTTCAGATCAGTTAGACGGAATTGGAGATGGAACAGGCTGTGACATTGGTGAAGGAGAACTTTTAGAACTGGTAGAAAGACTGCATCGTGATATAGGATTGATCTCACTGTTAGGTTCAAGAGAGCTGGAATTGCTCAGTGAAATGGAACCCGAAGAGGTATGTTTTAATATTTGACTATCAAGGAGATAAAAACCTTACCTTCAGCTATAATTTCTTATGAAGTCTCTCAGTCATCTTTGTGATTGTGCCCTTATTAAATATAGATGAAATAGCAAGGCTTTATGAGATACTCAAAAATGGTGATTGTTATCATAACAATATTATTATGCTCTACATTCATATAATTTAAAAATATCTTGAGTTTCAAATGTCAACTCAAAACTTGCTGATATTTTATAATCATTGTTAACCAAAACTATGTACTGTTATACCAATTCTTCCTAATTTCTGATGAATGCATGCCACATAGTGATCTTATTTCCTATTTTCTGTATGCTCTGAGAATGTTTACCATTTCTCTTTTACAGTTCTCCATGTGGCACTCATTTCATCTTATGGTCAGTCGCTATTTTACTCTACCATTGGTTATGCTTTCTTGTAATTATTTGTTATTTTCTACCCAGACGATACAATTTATAAAGGTGAAATAGAAGAGGAAAATAGTGATATGACAGATTCAAACCCTGGTAACCCACTTGCTGATCAGGCATGCCAATCATTGCACCATAATGCTGCATCAGTTTCACTATGTTAAGGTAATTTTCAAGGAAATCAACGTCAAAGAAATTAGTGCAACAAATTTTGATGCAATGTGGCTATCTTAACTGCTTCGCAAGTGGAGGACCATGTTTGAGTCCCAGCCATATTGCTATTTTGGCTTCTGTTTAACCTTTTTAATTTACTCAACTCAATTCAAACAAATTTATTGAGTAAAGATGCTTTTACCTTACCTGAAACCTATGATACAGTTTGTTTTTCACTATCATAACTTTCTAAATGAGGCAAAAGGCATTTTCTAATATGTCAAATCTTTACTATCTTGGTGAAATTCCTGTTTGATTTTAAGGGAAAATTTGGCTAAAATGGTTTTAGTTTCAAGATTTAATTACTTAAACAGCGATAGTTTTTTAGGCAAGGCTATTTAGGGAATTGAGCAATTTATAAAATAGGGTTTCATTGAATGAGATGCCACTTGAAGTCTTTCAACTCTTCAAGAAGGTCAAACTTGATTGAAGACCTTGGTGAGTGGTGATGATTCCCTGTTCATTTAATGTTCATAGATATGTGTTTTATTGACTTCTGTTATGCATATGCATGTCTTTAAAAACCATAATTTCTGTTTTAGAGGAAAGTATTTTCTTTCATAATAGAAGTATCATGAATTATGTTCATATTATATATAACAAGTCAACAATTTAATAAATTTTGCCGAAAATTGTAATTTCTATTAAGAAAGTAATTTTATCAAGAAAGTTAATTAAATTTTCTAGTTGTCTTCACAAATTGTATTAAATTGATTCATTATCATAATCAGGAATCTTTGTGTAGTAGGCTATTTTAAATATCTGAATGAGAGTATAAATCTTTTCAACAACAGAAATATTATTTGGAATCTTTTTCAACTTTCCAATGCCTAGAAAATCAACTTTACTTTCAAATCACTCTTGCATCTAATCATCCATTTTGAATTATGATTTCTTTTTTGCAAAAAAGCCTTTTACTATTTTTTAAGCTAACATGATAGTTTTGTATATATTTCAATGAATGAAGAAGATATTTTATTGGAAATCATTGTCCTAAGTGAAGGAAACGAAAAAATCTGATCTGATAGCTCTCAATAATTTCTACTAATTATAGTATAAGGAAATAAAGAGTGGAAGATTAGGAAATCTTATCTACCAGAAATGAAAGAGAACATGGATAAAATCAAAAGTGTATCTTACAAATAATGCAGGCCTATACTAGGTATTAGTAAGCATTATTCTATACAGATTACTTAAGTATATGCATCCAAGAAACTCTTCACTTTTATCAAGTATGAAGTATGAAATTGCAACAAAAATTAAAATGACCGCAGGAGTTAAGTATGCAGAAGATCAATCCTGAAACTGAATTTTTAAAATTACTTATTAGAAAACAAGAAGAGAATAAGATTAATATGTAATTAAGACATGGTTTCTCAAGGAGGATCTTAAAACAGAAATTTTAAAAGTTGTAAAAGAAGAAGAACCTAGATGGAAATCATTGAAGCCCAGAAAATGGTTAAACTACAAAAGGAACAGAAGAGCTGATATCAATCCAAAGATGACTTTGAGTACATATTTTTACACAGAATCATTTGATATAGTGTACAGATTTACTATTTCAATTATTTGGTAACCAGATATCCATAGCTACAAAGGTGGTGCTGAAAAATGAAGCTCATTTAAGGAAGCCTTATTTAAATATTATTAGCTGCAATATTTAATTTTTGAGGATTTGAGAATTTAGAAGAATTTTAAATGAAAATGATAGGGGGGTTTTATTAATTTCAGAAAATTTCCCTCAAAATAAATGCTTGTCATTTATAGTACTTCATATCCTGCTTTCATTCACAGGTTTAAGAGATGTCCTAAATCTTCAGTAAAATTATGTATCTTATTTATTCTGCCTCTTATGAAACTCTCATTCATCGCTTTTCTCAGAGAAATATACTAAGCAGAATATATTTTCAAAATTTCGTATCATTTAAGATAATCTAATTTTCTTATTTCATAGGTTGTGTTATTGGGACTTGGCCTTGGATCAGGTATTAGCACTGGTGGTGTCCAGTGCCCTGATATTGCTTTCCTGGAACAATTAAAAGAAGCAAGTAGTCGATTTCTTGCCGAAAAGAGACAGGCCTCAGAAGCAATGCACCTCTTACGTCTCTACCACAGAGCCAGCGTTGCCGGCAATCAAGTTATACTGGATGAGCTAGATGGCAAAGATGGATGTAGTGGTGATGACACAGGTCTTGGTCGAACCCTTCATCAGGCCTCAATACAACCTGCAAACAAAAAAGAGAGGGTCAATTGAGAACTTTGGTAACGGTAAAACTTATTCCAATCAGTCTTAGATTATTGAAAATATCCTGGTCTATGATGTTTAATATTAAACCTTTGTTTTTCTTTTAATTGTAAAGTTTTTTTTTTCAAATTTTAATCACTACTCTATGATACTTGAGTAATGGGTTTTTAATTTATATTAATCTATAAATATATCTGTTTAACTGTTTTTAGATAGTATTTACCTGATCCCATTGATGTCTCGCATGGATTAGATATTTTATGTGCTTTATTTTAGTGTTGCTAATGTTTGAAGAATTCTCATGTCAGGACCAGATATACTAACACTCAGGAAGAAACTGTGCTGTGGTATTTGTAAGTGCTGGGTCGTATGATAATGTAATTAAAATGACTGCTAGTGTTGGGTGGGATTGTGATAAGTTACCAAAGATTTGATCTATTCAAAATGACCTGCTCATTTGAGAAGACCTTTAACCTTAAAAATTTTTAACTCTTGTGAGTTTACCTTGAGCAACTTTTTTATCTCACTATAAATTTTGGGGTTTTAAAGTGATTTGGAAGTATGGATTACCAACTCATGCAGTGACAATCCTTTGATGGCATTATTCCTTCTTGGAAAAGATACAACTATGAGAATACTGTGCAACAATCAGTTTAGCCTGTGCATTTCCTAAATATAAGGAGATAGTTTCATTCAGCTGACTTGATTGCATTAATAACATGGAAATGTATTGTAAAGTCTTTTGACTAGCTTTAATTTCAAAGAAGAGTTAACAAGTGAAACCATTTCTAATGCCATGAGAAATGATTTTTGGCTACTCAGTTTGATAATATGAGATTTGGATATGAGTATCCAGAAGAAACTTTGTTCACCTAATAACCTTTAAAGGTGTGCTCGTACATTCACAATAATTTATACCAATATAGATGTTCCAAGGCAATGTCGTTCTCCAACGTGCAGGAACCTGTTGTACATAATCAACTATAAAAGTTTGTATATATTTTTTGGATATACAAGTAAATTTGTCAATTACTATAAGCAAAAATAGGTTAGGTTATGAAAATATACAATGAATTTGTGTAATATATTTTAAAGCAATCTGTAGTTGCATATAGTTTTTCTGTGTGGCCTATTGAAAACTACAAGTAGTAAAGATGATAGGAATGGAATGTGGTATGTATTTACAATTTGCTCAGAACCAAGGATTAATTTTTAATTTCCCTCTAGCATTGCTAATTTCAATGCAATAATGTGAGTCTGTTCATGACTTGTGAATTGCCAGGCTAAAAACAACACCTTGAGGTTTACTTCATCCCACCAATGAGGCTGGTCAACTGGCGCTCTTTAATGTGCCACCTTACCATATGGTTTAATAAATAATAATTGACAATTGCTCAAATATTTACCTGAATCCCTCTGCCCTGCAGTGGCAGCACAAATTTATAGTATGCTACTTTAGGGAATTTTTGCACTTGAACTGTAGATTTTTTGGTGTAGATTTCTGATTTAAACAGATTCGATAGGTTGTGAACTTTAAGATGTTAACAAGTTTGAAATATCTTGAGGAAATACTGAAGTGATTGAAAAGCATGTCATTGTTCGTTGATAATGAATCACATACCATATTACATGTTCCTTGACTGTTATCAAAATATATATATATTCGTAAATGTTCATATATTGTTAAAAAGAAGTTTTTAACCAATTCTGGAACAAGAAAATGGTTGTATAAAGTTTTAAATTTGATATGGAAAGAATTTTTATGAAATATTCAATATCAGTGGTATTGATTACTTTATTCTTCCTACAATTAAACTTGTGTATCATGTCAGTTGTTAATCATGTTCTTCTTTTCAAAGCTCTCTCCAGTTAGCAGGTTTTATACTTATAAGGTTACTTAATTCCTAATTTTAAACTCTGTGAATACTATTCCTATTCATTCTCAAATACTGTAAAACCATCTTCCTCATTTTAAATTACAAATTCAATCACTTTATTATTGTTTAGTATTAAATATAGTTTGTTCTACAATTACTTAAAAACTATTATAAATCAAATTATTAAAATCGATTAATTAAATAATTGAGTTTAAATGAGGTTTTAGGATTTTGTTACATATTAATTTTATAAAACATCTCATAGTGTTAAATCTTCTTATAGTTCTCCATTTTCTCAGTTAAGTTTCCAGTTTATTGCTCTTGATGAGTATTATTATTACTATCCACGTTAATTTTGTGATAGTTAAACGGAAAGAAGGCTCTTGCTGGACTTAATTTATTTAGATTAATAGACATTGCTTGTAGATTTATTGGCTGAATAAAGTCATAATTAAAATATCTGAAAAGTGTCATAAGACTTATTACTCTTTTTATACAAATGCTCATTAATCTCACTCAAATTAGGCTGTAAGGTGCTATAAGTGCTCAAAATTTTAGTTTAAACCATCATTCATTTTTATTCCCTTATATTATTTAAGAATCTTGTAGAAGTAAGCATTTAAATATGTATATATCTTATATTTATATTCATTCAATAATTCTTCATCCTCCTGTTCAAATTGCCTAGAGAACTATGCAATGTAAGAATATATTCTGTTCAATATTGAAAAGGCTTCTTTTTTATAGCATACTTTTCAATATGTACTTATAATTGATATTGTTCTGCTCAATTATACATATTAGCTTGTCTTTCTTTTATGGTAGCAAAAGTGTTATGTACCATACAGCTTCAAGTTGGTCACCACTTTTTGAAAGTTATTCCTATTTGAAGTTTTTCATCTTACCATTTATAAAATATTGATATTTAATTATAAGCTTATTAATTTATTAGATGAAAGTTTTGGACCATAATTTTCTTATTATTTTGATTTATTTCTTTTTATTTGTAGTAATTGACTCTGTAACTTGGGTAAGTTTCAATCCTTTATCAGTCTTTTTTGGAAAATTATTATTCATTCTTACTCTTTTTCATTAAATTATTTATATAATTGAAGCTATTATTTTAAGAGCATAAGAATAGCCTCATTAGTCAGGGTATAAATTGTACATTTGTAAATAAGGATTCACAATTGTCACTTGTGTCTAGCATTGCACTCTCCATAGCTTTGAAAAAAATTTCTGCTAACGATGGATTGCTTTTTAAAGAAACTCATATTTACTAAGTTTTGTGTTACTCACAAAATTCAAGCTTACCCATATTTTGTTTGGTTTACTTTGTGGTTATGATTAAGGTAGATAGTGAATGAATAATTTATTATTAATATCACGTGCATTTGATTGAAATTAAGTGATAATAAGCTGCTAATTATTTCAGTGTAATCTTGTGCTCTGCTGTGAAATAACTATGTAAAATCTGTACCAGATATTAAGAATTTAACTTCAAATTTATTTTCATGCTATGTGATTGTGAATCATGTATGAATTGGTCCGTATGAATGGTGTTGAAAAGGATTGTCAAATTGATATGCCAATGTTTGTCTTGGATCTTTTTATGTGATAGCCTAAGTCGGATTGGCACCTTCTTGGCCCCGGTCGTCTTAAAGGCATCAGGTGTTAACACAGCTTCTAACACTGCCAGAAAAACTTGCAAAGACTGCATTTTGCATGTTGGTGGAAATGCCTGCAAATTTGTAACTGTTAAATTTGTACAAAATAGAAACTAAAAAATTCATTCTCCATATGAAAAAATTAATAAAAAGTGCCTAATCTGACCGGTTTCTGGCATACATGTTATTGTTAAGTGGGAAAAGATCAAGAAGGCTGAATTTTCTATAGGATCATTTGATCGCCAGTTTTAAAAGGCTTAGAGGGAAGAATTTGCTGATAATATTGTGTAATAAAATACCTGAATTAGATCAAAAGTCCTTTTGTTGTAGTGTCTTGCATGGAAAATAATATCTACTTAGTTTCTGGATTGATTATCTCAATTATGTATATTCGGCATAAATATTCGGGGTACTATGGTTGATATTTAGATATTCAAGTTTTCTTATAAAAAAGGCAATTATATCTAAAATAGCTGCAAATCATATGTACAGACCTACACTACTGTGGATTGAGATCCATCTGAAATGGTTCCTTTTTTGCTTGTTCCTAATTTAAGTGCAAATCGGTATGGCGGGTTGCAATTTTTTTTAGCAAATTCCAAATGGAAAAATGTAAGAATTATGTCAGTTCATTTCTTCTCTCTTGAAGAACATGTCCATAATATATCCTCTGGTATTGTATTTGTGCTTTATAACATGTTGTATAATAGAAATATTGCTTTCTTGTTTCTATACAATCTGCTGAAGATTCAGATTTTTTTACTGTTTCATAATTTCTCTTAATGCTGATTACATTTTAATGAAATTCTGTTTTATAGCTATTTATGCTCAAGAAACTTTTGTACTCTGTGTGGCTCACACTTCAATAAAAAGTTTATTGCACTTTCCTTTCTTCCTGAGTGCCATTTATTGTTTATTTTTTCTTTGATGACAACAAAATTGAATCTCTCTTAGAAATTATATTTCCCATAGATTAAACTAGAGTGTATATTATCAATAAGTGTGTATACATTGATCTGAGAAATATTTAAATATCACTTTTTCTATAAAGAATATTTGTTTCAAGCTATAATTTATGTCTGGAGTAAAACAGGAAGAGAACTGGACCTATTAATTTTATAATACATCGAGAGACAACGAATTTAATCTTGTTCAAAGTTTTAATTACCAGTTCAGCTACTACCTAGATTCCACTCTTATCGAGTTATCTTTCTATTGTAGATTCAATCTTGATTATTATTTCCTCCTCAGATGGAACAGGAACCTAGGATATTAGCATTAAAAAGTTAGCATTCTAACCACTCCATCTCCTCGCAATATTCTTGACGTTTTTTTATTCAGTTCTTTCGTACTTCATTCTTCCCAGATTTGTTCTCTACTGCCCCATAAACATTCTATCGTGAGTACAGTAAATGTTTAAAAATTTATCTACGTTTACAAATGTCTTCTTTACTGCCCTTTAAGGGTATCTCCTGTATATTACCGTTTAATATGTTTGCTCAGTCGAATGTTAGTACAAAAAATTGAAACTCGATCAATCTTTGAATCTTATAGCCCTTAAAATATTACGAACACTTTCCGGTTAACTAAGGTTTATAGATATTAAGAGAGGAAAATTCTTTCAACAAATTATTGATTCTAACGATTATTTGTTTGATACGAAAGATTAGCGAAGATTGAACTGCTCAATATGTATTATACGGAAACTTAACTCCTCGAACCGCATAATCATAGCATATATAATGCACATATGTACTATGATAAAATATAATAACATCGAAGATGTAAATCAACCAGGAATTCGAACTGAATATTAAAAAAAAAATTATTTCAACCTTCGTCTGAATAAGATAGCAGAAACATGCGGAACGGCGCAGCACGACTTTCATTTGATGTTATTGATATAGGTTCCCGCCATCCCTTGTGAAACTCTTGTCGGTGCAGATTTTCTTGCTTAATTTTCTTAAATTCGATAGTTTTTATTTATTTCAACCTTTTAAAGTCAGTTCAGTTAACGCAATGGCTGAAAGACCTGAAGATTTGAACTTACCAAATGCAGCAGTGATGAGGCTTGTTAAAGAAGCACTACCAGAAGGCATTGCTGTCGGAAAGGAGGCAAGGAATGCCTTGGCTAAAGCAGCTTCGGTATTTATATTGTATCTGACATCCTTGTCCAATAATTTAGCGACAAAAAATAACAGGAAAACAATCAATGGACAAGATGTCATCAGTGCTCTAGAAGATGGAGAGTTCCATCAGTTTGTTGAACCGTTAAAAGAAGCACTCGAAGCCTTTAAGAAAGGAAAGAAAGACAAGAAAGATGCTCAAGCTAAAAGGAAGTCTTTAAAAGAAGACAAGAGGAAATCAGACACGTTTGCGGAGGAAGTGGTGAATGAAGAGGCTGACGTAATGGAAATCGGTGAAGATTCGTGATTGTGAAGAAACGTTGTGAATCCGTGATATCAGTTTAATGATATTGTTGTTATTCTTATCGATTGTCTTTGTGTTCATGTAATCTTTATCGTGTTTAGTGTCATAATGCCGTGTCTTCATTATTATGTCGATAGTAATATTCCCATTGCCAAACCCTCTCCATTAAGTTTTCTCCAATATCATTAGTTTCAAACCTTGTAAATATACACAATAATGTTAATTCAAAAGTGCTTGACAATAAAGTTTAATTGTCGAAAAATCGAGTACAAGTGTGTGTATGTGATACATTTCCACATATTTTTTTAAACTGGAGATGACTTAGAAATTAGGATGATCGTTGCTAAATTATTCGTAATTTATCACCTACTATGCTGTGATCTATCTACTTATACTACTCTTACATTTATACTTGGTACTTAATTAAAGAATGTATATCAACTTAGAATCAGAAATAGACGCTTCAAATTTTGATTGAAATTATTTTTGTTTGTAAACTTTAATTTGCTATGTTGGAAAAAATAATAAATAATGGTTGGGAAATTGAATGGAAATTCAATGATCAATATCAATGATGCATTGTCTTCCTGGGTAATTTATTTGAACAACGTTGAATATGCGGTATTTGTTTTTTGCTGACACAAGGAGTATTCATGGGCTGATATATTAAATCCAGATCAACATTAATTCAGCCTATCATAGCTGGAGTGGTGGAACTGGACTAATCTCACCGTTCATGATTTTAAGAGATTCGACATTAGAAGGATCGACTCCTTCTATTTATGTTGTTGAATACTACTCTCTAACGCTATCATACTGAACCATTTGAAATGTCATTACGTTCCACTTTAGGGGAATAAATAGAACTGTTATGTACTAGCTTAATCTTTTTAGTTTGATGCCCTAGAATTTGTAAAAGAAGCCATTGCCAAACTTCAAATAGCAATTTTGCATCATCAATAACAATACAGAACGGAATTACAAGGATAAAATGGCAGAGCCGCTCGCCAAACTATTTCTCCCACCTTTCATGGTTGCGGGTGAATGGGAATAATTTATTTTTCAGCCATATCAATAAAATTCTAATATTGATGGCACACGTAGTTCGCTAGTGCGAAGCCCATTTCCTTTCCTTCACAAAATTCGCTAAGAGAGGCATCAGACACATTGTTCTTTTGTAATGGCAGATTCACTTTCTTAATTTAAACTTTGACAAATCGAAATATTTTTCGCTGTCGTGCTCATAAGTGGAGATATCTGTAAAAAAATTGCGAGACGGCTTTCTCTCTAGTTCCTTTGGAGGTGGCGATCTCCCAAGTTTGAGGTTTCGACTCTTGCGTTATGACAAAAATATTTCCGCAAAAGACTTCGAAATATTTATTCTTCCACTTACACAGCTATATGAACGAGATAATAACTGAGGTTGATTCCAACTTAGATGCATATGCATTCACTTTCTAAAGCGAATGAGTCAAGAATTCTTAAGTTAGAGTGACCTCGTTTTTATCACATCTGTTGTTTGATGGCAGTATTAGCGAAGGTGTTGCCTTCTATGTCTGATTGTAAGCATTTGTCTTACAATCAGACATAGACTGTTAAACGCAGCTTATCTTAGCCGACAGCTGTCGCCAAGAAAATATTAAAAATGTAATTGTCTACTTTTTTACCTTCATAAAGAGTTGATAGCGCTCTATAGATACGAATTGCAGCAAGAGTGCCTAAGATTTCCTGGAACTTAATCGAAATGTACAATCTAAGCACCATTTTATAGAACTATGAAAAGAATGGAGCATGATTTGTAGTAATATTAGATCTTAAAACTCACTTTCACTAACTTGTCGAATAAAATTAATTCACTTCTAATCCAAAACTGTTTTACTATAAACTGTTATTCCTAAACGTCATAGATTTTTTTCAAACACCCTAACTACAACTTTAACCCGCCGCTTTTAATAACATAAAATTATGTTAAGCGATGCTTCAAGAAAAATAGCTTAGTAGGAAAGGGCGTAAAAAATTCTTTAAGGGATAAGACCATAGAACAGAAGGCCGAATTTCCAGGATTATGATAGCAACATAATTCTAATGACATCATAATTGCGTTGGAGAACCGATCTTTTCCAGTCTTCATGTCCTTTAATTCTTGGAAAAAATTTTGTAGTACCATTCTATGCTTTCCTATAATGAAGAAATTGGTAAAAAAGGAAATTATGTTTAGCGTACTTCAAACATCGCATTAGCAGGGAGCTCTAGATCTCGACGGTCTACCTTCCCGTCTTCCTTGGAAATTTATTCCTTCCGTTTCAAAATTCTGTACGTGCCAAAACAGCGGATACCGACATAACTGATATGTTATGCAAACAGGTGAGCTCTTGGCGTCGTGAAAAAATATTCTTACAATTCTTTATCTCACAATCAGTGTATTCTATTGAGATAATTCCTTACAGTGTGTGTTCAATTTCATTTTTAACTGATTTTCACATCTTATTTATTGACACTATTAGCTAAACATTGTTAAGTAATATTACAAATTAAACATATTTTAACTGATAGAGGAGTGAGATAATCAAGTAATCTTACTTTTCTATGAGATAATTGCACCTAAGGTTGGTGATTATCTCAGTGATGATGTAAGTTAAGTGGAACTCGGTAACTACCTACTCTGTTTTATTTTTTAAGAAAAGAATTTTACGCAAAAATATGGAATAAGAAATATTTTCCAGGTGCTAAAAGATCTATAAAAAGCCGTCCTTGAAAATGTATTCAGATAGCGGAGGGGAAATTATTCATTGGAAAAAATAATTATCGGTTCCCATAAGAATGAATATACTTACGACAACCTTCAATGCTAAGAGTTCATTTACATTTACCGATCGGAATTTTGCTTTATGTCCAGCTTTTAATAACTGAAACTTATTTTTTCGTCTCTACTTGCGAAGACGATGTGATATGTATCTGTATTGAAACTATTTTTGGGTCCTTTTCATACAATTCAAAGTAGCAGTTAGCTATCCTCCATTCGGGCCTCCATGTTATGCGATTTGAACTAAATAAATCCGTGAGATGAAAGTTTTATTTAAAGAAAGTCTCGTTCTAGTTGGCGCAAATACGCGATGGCTTTGATGGAGTTTTTAATGAAAACCCGCATGATTAGCAAGAAATATGAATTTTCCGGTGCGTTGAATCTCAAGAGAGAATGTGGCGAGTTAGTTATGCGGAAATGACTTTGAATATGCTCATGTTCGCGGTAAAATCTTGCTCTGTCGACACGAATCGAGATTTTTTCTGAATGGTGCAAAACCATTCAGCAATTTTACCCCTGTATAACAAAGGGCAAACTTCAGTTGTGGGCTAAAATGATAGAATCATTCAGATACTAATATACAATAAGCATGGTCCTAAAAAAAACTTAACTGGATTAAATACCACTATAGAGATTAGCTTATCGGAGAGCACATATTTATCAACGCTTGCCGGCGAGACCAAACGATAAGGGCACCAAGTAGTCGAGTTTACTGCACACCTGCTCGACCGACTGGTATACTTTCAACTTCTAACTCGTTCTCAAATGCGTTGTTTGCTTCATCTTGTTATGTAAACTACCATCTTCTTTCTACTTAACGGGTGAACGTTTGACGATTGGTGAATTGCCCTGGCGAGTAGGAAGGTATGTCGAGGCCCCCGTGACTCAACCAGTGAGGACGTTTGGCAACACGGCGGTCACCTTTGTGCTCGGCACGCCCCGACTTAGGATGAGATAGGTGCAGTAGTGAAAGAGTTGTGGGCCAGGACCGGTTTAAGGGCCAGGAGTTAGCAGGACTCAACAGGTGAGACAGAAGAGGACTGATTCAACTTTCTCGTTTATATGTCATCATTACATCCATGTGAACATAATGAGTGTATGTGTGCTTAAAAACACCAGTAGAGGAATGAATCTTTGGGAAACGACGAAGAAATAGTTGGGTGTGATCGTAAATTAATTGCGAGAGTACTATAATTAACACCTTGTTCGTTGGAGAAAATCTCTTCAGAAGTGGAAGATACTGGACGGAGATCGAGCTTAGAGTGAGTTAATTTGTGTTTTCTCGTGCGATAAACTATATTTCAGTTCCGTTAGCTTGGTCTCTTGTCTGTTTGCTTACCTGAGCTGGAGACAAATACTGACGTCATTTTATACGGAGACATCTGTGGATTCTGTACCGTGACACTTGGTACCCTTTCTCTGAATTTTCAAGCATGGTTGTTATCATGGATAAATTTTAGTCATTCGCCCGTGAAAAAGTTTGTGAGAAATTTCTTGTGTTCTCAACCGTTATTTACTATTTTCTTTCATGAAACTGAGTTTTTACCATAAAAGGAGAATTTAATATAATGATAAAACCGTTAATGAAAAGACCTTAAGTTTGAAGGAGTTAGTTTTTCCTCTGGATTCTGTTAGTAGCTCTCGGTGTCGAGATTTATTTTATGTTTGTATTAATTATTTAATTAAATATCGACTGAAGACGAAGTAGTCAACGACTGAGTGGTGTAACTAAAAATTACGGTATTGGTTCATGAGTAAATGATCTTTACCTTATGGGAATATTGAAAGAACCAGCGTATTTTTATTTGATGCGTGGGTTTGGAAAAACTTCTTGAAATTTCTTGTCTCGCATTATATTAACTTTCGGATCACGGCGGTTGGTACACATTTTTTCTTATCTAGAGTTGTATTTGTGATGATTGATAACTCCGTACTGAATGTAGCTGCCGTTGTCTTATCCGGAAAGTAAGAATCTAATTTCAGACGTTGACTTACGTATCCATAACTCTGATGTGTGCCGTGTTCATTTCAGGACAGGATGACCCCCTCCTCACGTATTATCAACTTTTTCACGGCTTTGTATTTTATACACGTACTCATCCCATGCGGTAGAGCTGATCACTCGGGAGCGACTTCTTCACATAGAGGAGAATGCCCTCCGGCATTCAACGGCCTTTGCACCTGCGGTATAGCTAAGTACCAGGAGAGTAAGCAGTTTGTGGTCAACTGCACAGATGCTATGTTCACCGATACTGAGCCACTAACTCATCTTCCTAAAGAAACGCAAGTAAGTTAATAAGGAAGTCCGTTTCACCCATTAAAGTCTCTTTGAGAAAAAATAAATTGGAAGGTAGTTATTTTATGTTTTATGTATTTAACGAGGGAGAAAAAATTCTGCTTTTTTAATGCTGTCATTGGTATAGAAATTAAAGGAAAATTGTTTTTTATTTATGTATTAATGCTATTATTGTCGAGGGAGATGATAACTCATAATAACCATAGTCTTTGATTTAAATTTCCTCTCATAAGTGGGAAACTTAAAGCTTTTTGTACAATATAATTTAATAAAATTACATTTTTTTAAATTCTCATACTCTCATATAAAATTCAGCATTATTTTGTATTATGATATTCACAATTTGCAGAGGAGCTTTTATCAAATACTGTAACCTTCAACACAGATGACTTAAAAGATTTTTTCTAACTGTACATAATGTAGATACTGGCTGATTTTGAAGTTTTATAATAACAAGAAATTATCTTACTGCTACTATTAAAAGTATTGAAGGAGTATGACGTATATGCTGGTCATTTTCATTACCTGAGATAGAAGAAAAACTTCAGTAGAATACAATATAAACAGCAGATGGGAATTTTTCCAGAATATTTTGACACACTGCAGCTGTTAAATTCAATATTTAAATTCATAATACTAGAATTTTGGCTTCTGGTTGGACCAATGGAGGACATAAATGCCTTTAGCTAGAATTTTCTTTTGAGTAGTCAATGAAAGAAGTGGCATTAGTTAGCCTCTCTAATAATCCAAAACTTTTCTTTTAGATACTTCTTTACACGGGGAATAAAATTCCTGAGCTCAAAGGAAATATATTTGGTGAGATAGATGATGAAACAAATGAAGGAGTTCCTTATCTTCGTGTTGTTGATCTTTCCAACAACGGAATTACAACCATTCGGGGGAAAGCATTTCATCGAGTATCATCGGTTGAGAGGCTTATTTTAAACCACAATAATATAGTTCTTCATCGACACAAGAATCATGTGAGGATGTTCAGTAACTTTGACAACTTGAGAGAGCTGCACCTAACAAATGCATTCGCTAATCCAACAGTGTCAGATGATGATGAAGATGACGTTAATGATGAGGACACTTTTGATGATGATGGTGAGGAAGATGATGTTCTTCATGAAGAATCTCAAGGTTCTCATGTTGGTAAGTAGAATTTGAAATGTTATTAATACTCTCTGAGTAAGATTACAAGAGTAACTAAAAGATTTTTGGCAATGCTGACGTATTGGCTTCCAATTTGCAATAGGTTATTGATAAATAAATGTATAAAAATTTCTTTTGTCAAACAGCAAAATTCAATCTTTTAAAGTTATGTCCCTCAAAAATTGAGAGTATTTTTTTCCATTAACGTTCTCGTCATCTTAAATTTATTAAGATTTTCAAATCCATTTTGTTGAATTACTTGATGCTAAAATGATAATTATAAAATTTCATTTATTAATTTAAATTTAATTTGTATTTTTGTGTACTTTTTCATTTCAACTTTTTTAGCTATATTGCATGGAGTAATTGATTTGTTACTTTAAGTTTTAAGTAACTAACTAGTAAAAAATAACTTTCATGCATAATATTAGGTTTTACCATTGTATTTTATTTTTAAATTAATGTAATCAATATGTAGAGTCATTATTTGGTGGAGAATTATGAAAGTAGTTAAGAAAAATGAAACAGTTAAGGTTTATAGATTTTAAATAATAGCCAGTTTTGTTTGAATCTTGCCAACTTTAAGTGCAATCTGTAAGAAGCAGAATCTGATGAAAATTTATGCAGTCTTGGAGCAATATTGCTAGATTTAAAATAAATATCAAAATATCTTTCAGTAAGGTCACCTTTAAAAATGTTTGATTTTATCAGAGGAATAAACATAAAAAATTTCAAGTCTAATAATTGGGCTTAATCTTAAAAAACAAAGCATTAATCATCACCTATTGAGATTCCAGCCTTAAATCCTGTGAAATTTTCTCATACCAAATTTTAATCCAAAATTCCAGGTCCATCTCCAAGTTATTTGACTCAGCTTCAAGAAATATTTAGAGCAAGTAATCTCAGCAGACTTGAAAAATTACATCTTGAGCAGAATGAAATTGAATCATTTGCTCATGTTCCAGATTTATTCTGCTCATTACCATCATTAGCAGACTTGCATTTAGGAGATAATAAAATAAGTGAACTGAATGAACTCAATATCTCTTGTTTACCTCACATTAGATTCTTGGACCTCGAGAAAAACAATATCAAGACTATTCCTACAGAAATAATGCATAAATGGGATTTGATAGCAGAAAAACGGCTAAGGCAAAGTATGAATGCTACCTTTAATGAATTCTTATTGGAATAGTTTTTTATTTATACTGAAATTTGCAATATATTATGCTTGGGAGTAACAATAAGGGATTTTTATGCTTTTAATTTCTGTATATCATGGAGTATAAGCAGTCCCTTTTTTCCTTTCGATCCCCAAAAAGTAAGGGGTTGGTTATACAAGGAATGTATATGATAAATCCTTAAAAATGCAATGAATATATGTAACATTTGCTAAAAAGGTTAATTTATAATGCAACTTCAATTAAATATATATTTATAAAAAGTACTAAATTTATAAGTACAGTAAATAACTATGAGTTTTGAATTACTAAAACCACTTTTAATTTATAAAATATTTTTTTGCAAAATTTGACACTCAAAAAATTAGGGAGTGCTTATACTTGATAAATATGGTAACATCTTCTATTTATACGTTCTTCCTGCATACCAAGTATCATTTCCCTATCATGTATAAACCCGCCTAGCTCAGTTGGTAGAGTATGAGACTCTTAATATCAGGGTTGTGGGTTAGAGCCCCATGTTGGGTGAAACATTTTTCCGGCCTTGGTGGCCAAGTGTGTAACGCATTGAGTGCTAGCGCTCAAAGTCTCGAGGTCCCAGGTTCAAGTCCTGGCAGATCGGAAAATTTTCTGGTCTGGGATGGGATGTATTTGTGTTTGTCCGTAAGAGTTAAATTTGAGAATGGTCTACATAGACTAAATTTTGCCCTGATTAATAAAGGTAAGATTATTATTATTATATTTTGTTTAGATATTTCCTGTTGTACTATATAGTACATGGTTTTCTGGATTCAGGCATAATAGAATCTTATTCAATTAGTAGTGTTTTGAGTTAATTATTATAACTTCTTTTATTCTTATTATTATAACTTATATACATAATTTATGACTTTGGTTTCTATCAGCTCTTTGGCCTTCTTTATTATTAACTGGTACATTGGGGGTATTCAAATTTAATTCATTCACCATATTTTATGTTATGAATTAGACAGAATAGTGATAATTTATTGGTATATTTTCTATTTCATCACTTCCTTATTATGTACATTTTACTAGACAGCTCCTGTAATATTTGATAGAGAACTATTTGAATTAACAAACAGATTTTGAAAAAGCAGTTTAGGTTTATTATTCACAAAGCAATGTCAGTTAAATTTTATTCCTGTAAATCACTCTCACCCATAAATCATCATTATATTTGTCTAATATTTTGGTTGAATTGAAGAATACCTAAATAATGTCTTGATTTGACTGCATTGTTTCTTGAATTCAATGTCTGCAATTTTTCTTAAAAATCATCTCAATTTTTATGAATTAATTTATTAATAATTAATAAATCTCATCTTTTACAGGTGAAGTCGGAGTTACGCAGTTCTTCATGGTGGATCTCACTAAGAATAATTTTTCCTGTGATGATTGTGAAGAGATGTTGGCAATTAAAGAATGGCTTCTTAAAACCAATGTTAATCTGAGAAATGAAAATTTCCTTGCTTGCCATGCTTTCAGTGATATAAAATGCCCAAAAATCCCAAATGTAAGTTTGAAATGTTGACATATTGCATGGATTAGGATGTGATTATGATAGATTCTTGAATTCAGTTTGCTGTTTTTTATTCTTTACTTCAAAATTTTCTTTTTTTTTCATGTCTGATTTTTTAATGTATACACTTAGTCTTTTCCTAATATATTTTGTTAGGATTATGTTTGGGTACTTTTTTCTTAAATTACTCAGTTCATGTTTTCAATGCGCGATTTTCTTCAATCTATCATTACCCTCCTACAACAGCTAAAAGTTTCTTTTCCTTCATTTAAACATCTTTTAAATTTCATCTCTTCAAATAATTGTATAATTTAACATTTAATCTTTTTAAGTAACTTTTTATGTGCAAATTTACGATTTCCTTGTTCCTATTATCCATAACTATTTCATCTTCATTGCACATGAACGCATGAATAGTGTATGATCAATATCAATGTTTGGGTAAGTGTAATAGTAAAAATCTCTCATCATGTACCCTAATCTCTCTTTGTTAACTGTGTAATCTATTTGAAGTGTTGGTATATGTTAGGAATTATTAAGTTATGCTGTCTATGATGACTGTGATTAAAACCAGCTGCTGTACACTACAATACTGTTTGTCAAGCAGAATTCAATTGTTCTGTTCCCTCTTCCATCTCTTTTGGATGCCCCAAATTAAAAGAACTCAACAGCAACATTTCTTTCTAGTTATCCCTTAACTACGAATCTCCTTTGTCCTCCCCTCATCAGCTTGTCAGTTTAGTGAATTCTGCCGATAAAAGTAATATAAGTGAGTTAGAAAAGGTCCAACGGAAGGCGATACGTTTTGTTAAAAATTGCTACGATAAATCGATTAGCGTAACTAAATTGCTCAAGGATGCGGGATGGGAACCATTAGAACTAAGAAGATCTAAGCGTAGATTAGATTTGCTAAACAGATTTAAGGAAGAAACGTTCAAGGAAGACGTAGTACAGATCATGCGCCCTCCCTGCTATATAGGTCGATCAGATAGAGCGAATAAAATAAGGGAAATAGATGCGAAAACCGACCGTTTAAAAATTCGTTTTTCCCTCGAACAATACGAGAAAATAACCGTCTAGGAAAGTAAATTCACGGTGCATGCACCCCCTGCCACACACCGAAAGGTGGCTCGCAGGGTATCTACATAGACATAGACATAGACATTCTATATTTTAATTCTTTGTCCTCTAAGCTTATTGACTTCATAGTTGTAAGACCACAATATTATGTGGTTCATTACCCACATATTATTCACTCATTATAGATACTGTTCTATTTAAAATTCATAACTCAATCACATTTAGCAATTTAATAGATTACCTACAAGTAACTTCATGTTCTGATATTTTCATAAACTGAAAATTATCTAACAAATTAATATCAAATATTAACACATTTATAATTATTTAAATTACAGGAGATATTATTTTCTTTTACAAACATGTAGATGAGAGACATATATTAAGATACTGATCTAAACTAATTAATTTAAGTGTATTAACAATATTTGTTTATTATTATTTCATTTATTCAATTATTCATTTGTTTTAAATACTGTTTTAAATTTTATTTTTCATTATTGATGTTTCTGTACTTTTTAATTACAGTGGTATTGTATTAATTAATTTTTCTTCAATTTAGATTCAGTTACCTTCAAATAAAGATTTCTACGAAGAAGAAACACATAGTAGTGCTGCTGTAACTTTAACAACATTACTTTGTCTCTCGGTTGTGGCGTTTTTGGTTGGAGCTGTTTATATGAATCGCTCCTGTTTTTCAGCAGAAAAGTCTCCAATCATTCAAATTTTGACTAGAAAAGTTCATTACACAACTATCTTGAGAGAAGAGGATGAAGTTAGAGAAGTCAATGTATAAAGAGGTTTCAATCAGCAAAGACGTAGTGTTCTCAGTTTTCAAAGTAATGTGCAATTTCTGAAGATTTTAACATTTTAAACTTACCATTGACCATAAGAAGCATGGTCTTAAGTGTAAAATAAGAGTTTGAAGTCACTCAATATCTGAGTAAAATTTGCATTTTATATATATTTTTAATTTTGCGGTTATGGTGTATAGGTATGTGTACCTAGCCTGTGATTTTATTAATTACTTCCAGTGTGTGAAAGGCTTAAAGTATTCCTTGATAGCTTAAAATATTTTTATTTTCTGTTTATCAGGTGAAATCTTTAAGATTTTCAGTAAATCTCTTGTCTTCAATTGAATTCAGTAACCTTGAAAAGAATACTTTGTTAAAATAATTTATTTTGAGTATCATGGTTTATATAATTTATTTTAATTTTAATGACAATAAAAATACACTTTTGTATTAAAAAATGATGTTTTAGAGATTTGTGTGTGTGTGTAAGTTATAATAATCTTGATCTTTTTAAGTTCATATTCAAATTGTAAAAATTGATCTATTGTTAATTATAACTTAATAAAGTTTGTGATATTTTGATATAAATATTTAACTGAAAAATAAACAGTTTGATTTGATATGTTTGAAAATTTCTCCTCAAATCTATTTTTTGTTTGAAAAATAACTATTTTATTTAAATAAAATCGTTTTTATCTAAATTTCATGACGTATACTTAAGGGGCCATGGATTTAATGGATCAAATTTGGGTTTTATTATTTTGTTACTTACCAAATGACTAAAATAATGATAAAAAATTCAAGTGAATATTGGAAATATTCTTTGTTGTAAATTTTTTTAATGCAAACGGAAGAGAGGCTTAGGAACAACAAATTCTCCTCCAGTATTGTAAGATGTTGGTATAAGAAATGCTAAATCTGTCCAATGATTTTGCTGCTTTAAATGTTTAGTTTTTCTTAGAATTATATAGAAATCATGGATATTGACTAAAATTGCTTTTCACAACTTGAGTCTTTTCTATAGATAAGTTTTAACCTGCAAGAAATCTAATATTTAATTATCACATATAGGTAAGATTCGGTTGGTTTGATAAAATTTTTAAGATCAATATTATCAATTGGGTGAATTTAATATAATTCTGTACTGAGTGAAGTAATATCAATTCATAAACAAGCAGAGAACTTTTGCATGAAAGAGGTATAAAATTATAATTAATTACAAAGAAAATATAGATACTAATATTATCAATTAGCTATAAGTTAAAATTCTCAATTAAAATATAATTTTAAGTTTCATTATAAGAAGTAAATCAGTAATTCATTATTTACAAAATTATAGAAATTCAACAATGAAATATTTTGTCATTTGAAAGTTTAAATATTAATATTTAAGAGATGAAATTAGACTAACTACCTAGGGGGGCTATTTTTCACTTCCATTAAATGCCATGTTCCACTGTGTGAGTAAACCATGTGCTTTCTTGTGCTAAGTAAAAAGCCTATTCTTCCCTTGTATTTAAGATATCTTCATACATGCATACGTACATTCTTTCATATCATACTGATATTTTAGTATAAATAGATAATACCTACATTACTACAGTTATCTTCTATATGTTTATTTAATATGTCAGTGTATAAGGCTTTGCCAGTTATTTTTCATAGATTTATAAGCAAATTGAGTGAAGTCCTGACATCAAATTATTTCATTTGTGGGTTTTGATGAATTCAATGATGTAAGTTTAATAGCTGAAAGGGTAATTTTCAATAATTAAAAATAAGGGAGACATTTGTTTCAGTTTGATCTGTAAATACAATATAATACTAAATGTTTCTTGAATAGTTTTTTTAAATAATATTTTCATTTTTTTCATTTACCTATTATTACTAGGTAGAATTATAATAGAATGACAAGCAAAAAAATTTATCTGAAGAATATTTTACTTGAGAGATAATATAATATTAGTATGCATATCAAATAAACTTTAATGGAACTATAAGTGAATGAGAAAACAATTCATTCTAAAGGTGCAATGAAAACATCGTGTGGGAGTATTACTTTAATTAGAATAAGTTGACTACAAAAAATATTTATAGGTTTGGGTTGAGGTTTGTCATAGAATGTATCACATTGTTAATAGCTCCTTTTGCTTAAACAGCTATGTATCATTAATTAAGACTCTCTTATTAGCTCCCAGATTTAAAATTATTAGTAATCTTAAGTTGGTTGTATTGTTGATGACCATTAGAATGGCTAATCATATCTATGAAGTAATCTTAAGTCATGTATTATATAATTTTTTCTGTATTTTTGTACTCATCTTTACCTGTGTTGATGACTTGGTCATCCATTAGTCAACAAATGATTTTGGATGAACATCTAAAACAAATGAGACAAAATTAATGAGTACCAATATTCTTTTAAAAGCTGTATTCAGCACCCAGGGAGAGATAAATATTGCTTGCTATGGTGAAAACTGCCTTGAGTTAAATCCTTATTGATTTGTATGGAAATTTTGACAAGCAACATTACTTTATAAATGATTAAGGTAAAATCATCAGCAATACATAATAACATCTAATTTACCTAGGAATGTATAATGAAATCATTGAAACATTGTCTTGATAATTCAGCATTGAGAGTGTGTTCAAATGAAGTTGAATAGAATATATTTTATTGAATTATTTATTTATGAATGTTATAGTCTAATCTATTATCTTGGTAACAGGATTCTAAAAGAAATTTTAAGTGATTTTTTTCAAATTTACATTGCCCAGTAAAATTCATTTACAAGTTAAACTGATCTAGAGTTATAATTTAATCCTTTAGCAATCAAACATCAAGATTTATTTTACTAAACAACAGAGGAAATTGAATAAAACAATTTACACGAATATCAATGCAGCAATTTTGATGTTACCTTTCATATTAAATCGTTTTGTATGTTCAAAGTTGAAAAGAACTGGAAATATTGTCCTTCTTCATTCAGTACCATTAATGAAAGTTTGTCATTCATTCTAAATAAATGTAAGTGCTCATTAGATCAATGTAAAATAAAATTCATCCTCAATTCATTGATATATTCATTGATACATTATCAAGTGTGGGTTCATTTTAAGTGCGAATTCTGCCTACATTTCATACTTTACAGAAATGCATACAATACACATTTCAAATTATATTTCAGCAAATCATACATTTCATAACTACGATGAACTATCTCATAGCTTTCAGTGATTGAGTTAACCATTAAGGAAGACCTCAGGAATATTTATATGTACCGCGTCTTCCATTTAAAAAGATTACGCTTCACGACCTGCGTATGTTCTCATGTGTCCTTGTTGACATATGGTTATGAAGAGATTTTGGTAGTAATCCGCTTCAATATGGAATTGATAATTCGTCTCAACAATCAGTCCTCTGGTCGAGATAAAATCGCAAGGTTTGTGACTTATTTCTTTACATCAAAAACTGAGGTTAAAGTCTATATTGTTTATCTAAGAAGCAATTTAATCGGCAAATAGGTTGCTGCAATATGGTAGCAAAGCTACCTGCCACTACTTCCAAGATCGGCCCTTGGACCGACCTACCATTGAGAAGCTGCAAAATTTGGAGTATTCTTTCAGCGCATTCCGAAGATGTAATTTTTAATTGAGTATCTTTAAGCAATCCTAATTTTTGCATACGTAATATATTCAATGTTTAATTGATACTTTTGGCATATGCTTAAAATGTATTTCCTTTGTTTTACAGTGCTGCGGCTTGGTCGTTTTTTAGATACGCTGTATGGTGCTTTATCAACAATTCACCATTCTGATATCGTGGTCCGAATCACAGTCACTCTTTCAAGAATATCAAGTGCCTTATCTTTGTTGGCTGATCATATTCTTTGGGTCGGTCGGACAGGTTTCATGAATGTTGATAGCAATCGTTGGAATACAGTGTCATCGAAGTATTGGCTTTATTCCGTCGTGATGAGTCTAATTCGTGATGTTTATGAAATATGGCGTGTCCTTAGTTATAAAGGAGAAAATAGATCGAGATTACCCGCCAAGTCTTCCCAAGATGGTGTGAATTCAATCCACTCCTTGTTCCCACTTAACACAATTAAGTCAATACATATGTTCTGTGTGGACAATCAAAATGTTGCCGTGGATACGTTTAAGAATGCGTGTGATATCTTTATTCCATTAGCAGCTCTCGATTACGTTCGATTAAGCCCAGGTGCTATTGGTTTGCTTGGAGTGGCATCAACTTTTGCTGCCATTCTTCAATTACTTGACCCTATGAAAAGACTCACTCCATCTTGAAATTATTTCTGAATTAATCCTGAAAATTTTGCTCATGATTTTCATTGATGAAGAATAATAGTAAGTTTTCTTTTTCTCTTTTAATGGTTTGAGACAATATTTCCATTCGTTTGTTCGGGAGTGGGTTAATCTAATTTATTCACAATAAAGTATAAATTAATTATGGAACTATCTAATGTTACATATTTAGATATGTTTGTATATTTTTATAGCATATTCCTTTTTTGGTGAGATTTTTAGTATGTGATTGCTTTGGTATAGGAATTATATTTATGGTTGTTAAGGCATTCCATTGAAATATTTCAATAAATGATTTATCATATGTTTTTATCAAGAATGGAACATATTTCATTGCATGAAAATGATCTTCCCAAAAACCATGAAAAATATTTGAAATTACATTTTGAGATTAAATATACTTTTCATTTGAAAGAAGTAATAAGTGATATATGACCTAAAAAGTAAGCACAACTTAATGTGATTTTGAAATTATGATTGAAAATTATTGTACTCTATTCAGCAAGTGACAATCTGCACCCATGTTAAGCTGAACAACATATAGGTAGGTGTACTATAAGTTATTAAGGAAAAATAATTATTATTAATTCTTTATTATACTTCTGCTACCTCAACCTTTTGTGGTATTAAATATACTTGATAAAGATGTGATGTTATTTTAAAATAATCTTATTTCCCTCAATTATTTCAATGGAATAACTCATGAGATTAATTATCTCTTTGGCAATGTGAATTAGTATAAAATAACATATGAGGAGAATCAGAAAACTTTGTCTTCTAAAGAAGATAATATCAGTCTGGTTGTAGGACAAGATTCCAACTACCACTTTTTGTTGAGGTTTGGCAGATAAATATGGTTAGGAATTTATATTTAACACAATAAACAATAGCACAATCAACTCAATTATCCATAAACTATATTAATGATGAGATAATGTATATAAGGAGTTAGTCAGCCAATTGCTGATCTTAAGTATAGCTTAAAAAATTGACTTGAAAACTTAAAATAGATGGTCACTAATTGACATGGCCCCTTCGACTGGGCTTAAATTTAGCATTCAAAACTTGTGAAATTTTGCTGGGTAGTAAAAGGACACAATGTGATTAAGTGGTGAAAGGAATATATTTTTGGAATAGAGAGGACAAATAAGGAAAGCATGAGTAAAGTGAGAGCTAGTGAACACTAGCTAGATGAACAAGGCTAGTGCCATGGGAATGAAGATAAGAGAAGTAATTTGTAACTTGGGGAAAACTGTGAAAGAAAATAAATCAGCAATTATGAAAAGATTTCGATAATAAGCTAGTACGATCCTATAAAAAAGTCCAGAAGTTGTTACTGCTTTAAACTCGTTAAGCTTACTGCAAGAGATAATGAGGAAGTAAAAGCAGAGAGATAATATCTGTACGTGAACAGGATACGGATTTTAAGGTCACATGGATATGATGTGACAGCAGTATAGGACTATAGCGGTAGATATGATTGATTCTCAAGTGTTATATATATATATATATATATATATATATATATATATATATATATATTATTATTAACCCCCATGCAGAGTAATATATTAAAGACACATTAGAAAGACGCGTTCACCATGTGAATAGTTTTTTGATCTGTCATCTCTACTTTACGGTCATGAAATTTTATTTCACCTGAAACTTTTTTTTCGTATCTAAACGTAAATCTGATAGTATTTTCCTGAATTTATTAAGAGTTACCGAAAGTTAATGTTAAGGTATAGTCAATACTCAGAGTAGATGGAATAAATTATAGGACTTTACTAATGCATAAGGAATGCATTAATGGATCCGTATTTTTTCATTTTTTTCAAAATACCGCGTAATATACGGACAATTTTTCAAATGATTGATTTTCCTCTTAAACATTTTGTGCGTTACTCGCCAGCTATATAGAGTTCCACGTTTTGATGATTATTTGATATTAATATTTGCGCGTCTCATAAACCTGTTCATTTCCCCAAGAAAATATTAAAATGGATTTTTCAAAAAATATGCGCGCAGAAAAACGTACATCGTGGTTTGGTTTTGCCCTTATGGCGTACGATGTTGCCAAACGTATGGATTTCCGCGCCATATTTATCAATTGTGCTAGTATGTCCATCTCTTCAACTACAAGGTTCTTGTTTTCCTTTAACATCTATCTTCTTGCTTCTCATATTTCTTATATTTGTCGACCTTCTTTGATTAGATTCGGAGATGGAGTTCGAAAATAGTCCCTGAAAATCTGTTTACCTTACTTTCACTCCCTTGATAAAGACTCAAAACATAAATGAATGCAATAGTGAGAATTACCTTTGGTGAACACTAGCCATTTTTTAAGAGATTGATCTTCACTAAAAATCGTACTGCAAATAACGAATAATTTTCTTTAACAGATCAAATTATTTATCCTATGTTTCTATCTATTTTAAATCGGAGCGCAAAACAAAAATCCATAATTTGCCTGAGTTAAAAAACATTAGCCACCCAGCTCCCATATATTTTCCTAGCTAATAAAATTTAAATTATAAATCGATGTTATCGGTATTCTGATTAGTTAATATCAAATTAAGCCAAAGTTTATCAAATAAGCAAAAACAAATTTGACTACTTATTGAGTGATAATTATGTATTTTCAGTTACACTACTCAATCTATTTTAATCAACACTTAATGCGAAGAATCCAAAAATTTTTCTCGAAATTTCAGCCATGAAATAGATAGGTAATAATAAGTAAAGGATGATAACCCCGAATTATAAAAAATACCTAATAAAATAAATAATAATAAATAAATAATAAATATTAAATAAAATTTAAAAAAATAATAAATGGTTACAGAGAGGGTATTTAAGATCTGATGGCAATCGCTGTAGCTATACACTGAAATCGACAGGTTTTTGCGAATAATTATCTATTTTCTTTCCTTTCAAGTACAACTTCAATGTCACTCGCGGAAAATGTCTAATAAATTACGGAAACTTGATATTATCATCGGTGAGGTCGGGAAAAAGGTAACTTTAGAAATTAACTCGCTACATATAGTGCGAACTTAGCGGTAGGGATGGAGTTTCCGAAATTTCTTTTTCTCTGCTATCCCGAATCATCGTTTAAAGATTAGCAGGCGATTAAATGGAAAATTCTGAAAACATGTACGGATGGTATTACGTTAAGTATAAATGCCGTTCTATACGCCTAAGGGGTTCAAGTATATGTACGTATATATATCCTTGAATCCCTTTTGAATGAGGCTTATTTACATTTTTCCTTCTGTTTTCATTTTTCTTCTTTTATTTAATATCTTTTCTATCTATCTTTTCGGATTCCATTACTGAACCAATCCTTACTGTGTGTAAATATCTTTCTTGAAACTGATGTAGGGGACTGAAGTGAGAGATTTAAAAAGATTACAATTAATAAGGGAAAAAAGCGAAAAAGGCTCTTCGGCTTTTCTAAATTATATCCAGTGCCAAACTTAAGATTAACTCAGTTAACCTTACAAATTAGTGAACTATGTTAATAATTACCTCAAAATAGAGAATTTTATAGAACTTTCACGACCTTTAAACAAAAAATTTAGTTTTCAAATGAAGTAAAAATCGATTGATATAAGTCTAAAATGCATTTTCACTTCTGGTAGATTTTATCTAGAACTTTATCGGAGCATGTTGTTCGCATTTTATACGATTTCTGGTGTTCGAATATTGAAATATTTTGTGCTTTCCCCGAACAATTGAAGCAAAGCAAACCTCCGCTTCGTAAGAAAGTTTTTTTCCTCACATAATTTTTAAGTTTCGCGTAAATGCTGGGACTCGGGAAAAGTTCCGTTTTTGGGATACCGTAGTTTAATTTTTTCTCGTGGTAATTTAAGCAGTCACGACACGTAGAGAAAATAAAATTATGCTTGGTTTGATACAAGAACAATTCCCATAAGTTGCACATTAAGTATATATTAAGCACATATATTTATTAAGTATATATTAACATATAGAATAAATACGAACTTATAAGAACTCTTTCAATGAATTTCTCATTTTCAACTCCTTTTTAGAAAGTGATGGAATGAATGATTGATTGAAGCTGATAGTTTTATGTGGAAATTAATTTTTAGTGCACTGTTTCTATGAAACGTACTTCAATCCTTCCTTTAGTATCTCGAAAGAAGGATAAATATGATATTCATAGGTTATAAATATAATTTATCTCTAATGAAAATATAAAGATATACTAATAGGTTTTTAAGTGAGCGTCATTTTTACCTCTGATTCTTAGAAACAATCCTACGTTTACAGACATATTTTTCGCAGTTTGCCGTAAATGCCTTTCGATTAAAATTCCTAAAATTTATCATTCGTATATATAAGCACTCTCCAAATTTTCAAAAGAATAATCTTATAAATATATAGATGACTAAAAATACATTAAAAATTCACGACTAGGCAAATTCATCCTTGTACTTTCGAATCTCCACCGTAAAGAATGTTTTGCTCCTAAAATTCGTAAGTAAGTAATGAGATATTGAATTGCCATCTTATTTAGAGTTCTCATTTATTTTTCTTTCTCCTTTTTCTCTTTAAAATTTCCAACATGTTCACTGTCGATGAAGACTGTAAACAAAGCCAGTTCGATATTGTCATCCGTTTTCAGAGACTCCTAGTTCAATTGAAAACTCATCTCCGATAGCTTAATGAAATGCAGAAGAGATGACCCGAGCAAAGGTCAATTCCGATGACTGTTCATATAGGTGACGGAAGGAAAAGTGGATTCGCTCTAACTGGGATTTTGCTCGAAAGGTTGTAAAACGTGAAAAAAGGAAAAGAGAGACACCTCGTGGCCAGGTGAGTAAACAAGAGCGCTCATGGGAATAACCCAAAGGTTTGTTCACACGCGGTGGGCAGTAAAAGAGGTTTATTTTTTAAGAGGGAGGAAGGAAAAAGGGACTGGAAAACATCAAGACCAGATTACTTTCGGTAAAGTCGCGCTGCTTTCCATTGGCGCGCTTTCAAACATAAACAGCTCCTCCTTACACACTCTTCATGGGAAGTTCCAGAGGAAGAGGTTATGATAAAGTTGCACTTCTGAGTTTTGTCTGTGGCTGAGAAGTGCCTTCGAAGTGAGCAACAGTCGTAATCGACTCTCTGAAAATTTCGACCAAAGGAACGGAACGCAGTCCATGATCTTTAAAGATCGGAGATAGTAAATAACGAAGTAACGAAACGGTTTATTAATTACGTAATCTTCGAACAATTATATCTATAACATTCCTCGATCTCAGTGGGCCGATTATTATATCTTGCATGTCATAAACTACGCGTAATTAATCATTGTTGTTGATGACGGCCATTTTGACGTTTCGTTTTCAGATATAAATGTAATATGAGTGACCCCAAGAGGAGATGGTGAAGAGATACATTTCGAGGAGAGTCTGGGAAAGAAATCAGTAGAAAACCGAACTCCGAAGAACTTTATGACAATCGAATTTCCATTAAGGCGCAGATCGCGTGTCAAATCAACGTTTTCGAGGAATGAATCAGAAAAGGGACACCTTTTTAAGAAATTGGCATGACGGGAAGTTGACGTCACAGTTCACACGCACTACTGATATTAAATAAAACTTCAGCCATACTCACTTATGTTATTAATATTTCCCGCAGAAGAAAAGTACTACGGAAGTAGCCATTGCGCAGAAGAGCACTAAACAGGGCGGCATTTTCAAATTAAATGAGTTGATTTATGAATACTCTTGTTATATTATTACTTGTCTTCCGACATTTTGTGACTGTTTGAAAGCTACAGGAATCTTTTACTGCACCTCTGAAGTATATTTCGATTAAATGCCAAAAATTAAACGAAAAGAATTGCAACCAAAGTATTTGGTGGTTTATATTATAAACGATAATCCGTAGGTATTCGAGAAGAAAGTAATTAATATATATGAAGCCCACGACCCAAGTCATTTTCCACAGTTACTAATGCGAGTTTAATACTCATATTTCTTCATATTCTTAAAGTCTGTGCAAGGCACACATTAAAGGAATCTTATAGGACAGAATTCAGCGTCAAATACCAAATAATATATTTAATGTGATTTTTTTGTGATATTTTACTTTTTGAATTCCAGATTTGAAGTGAAGATCACGTGAATATTTAATAAAATTGTTGCTAAAAATTGGACAGATTTCGTAATGCAAGAACGTGAAAATTTTATTTGTTGATTTTCTTTCTAATTGACATTCAATCGATTAAGAAACGGAAAAGATACATAAAGACTTACTAAGAAGCAGAAGAAAATCTCTAATTTTAAATATTTCACAGGGAAAATTATTATTACACCCTAAGAAATAAGAAAAATAGGAAATTATGAATTTTAATTCGAATAATCCCAGTTATAGAATTGAACAGAAAAGTTTGTTAGCGAATCTCTCATTTGTCATTTGGAAAACTACCTCAAATAAATGTAAGCACACTATAAAATTAATTTTGCTTCAGTGGTTTTTTAAGTGACAATTTATAGATTTTTTTAGGGAAAAAAGGAGAACCCTAGGAAAGAGAGAGATTCTGTTCCTACCGAGGGGGTATGAAATGGTGAAGAGGAGATGAAGTCTTTTAGTTCTATTGGACTACATCTTCATGTTACAAGAGGTTATCAACACAATATATGGCAGAAGTCATTCGTTTTATAAAATATGGACTGCAGTTTACCCTTAAACACAATTAGTATCTCCCATAGAGATATAGTGTATCCTGTACCTCCTACTGGAAGGAATAGGGGTTGCGGATGATATAAGTATATCAATCACCTGCGCCTCGCCGATAACTGTGTTCTTGGGAGTAAATGCAGAACTCACGTCAGGGCCTCAAGATCTGAAAAAAGGGAAAAAACATTGGCATAAGAATGAACCAAATGAAAACTATGGCTACGTATAGTTCTTTACAACTCAAGAATACGTAGGTAAAACTTGATGGAAACTCTCTGGATACATTCACGAAATATTTATAATTTGTACTATTGATCAGAACGGAAGTAATGGTATGCATAAAAGAATTAAGTATGGCTGGACTGACTTTGGAAGGAACATACATATCTCCTAATGGATAATGCCAATCATAGAGAAGAGGAAGGACTTTAACCGACTTATTTTACCAGTACTGACCCACGGAAGTGAAACTTGGGTGTTTAAGGAAAATATTATGCAAATCACTCAACACAACACGAAGGGGTAGGATTTTCGATGTGCTAAAGGAATTCAAAGATTGGCATAACACGCAACAAACTAACGCCGCAACTTTGAATTTTGAAATTGAATGAGTAATATGAATTTATGAAATAAATTAAAATATTGTATTTGTATTGTAAAATAAATGAAATAAAAATTAATGAAATTGAATTAGTAATAATGCAGAGTCTAGATTCTCAGCGTGTCTGCGGATGGCTTGCTGCAATTACTCACCATCAGAACTGCCTAATAGATGGACTATCGCTTGGTAATAAGATGCTTCTTACGAACTCTTACCATCGACTCTGCTGATCTAATAACCATTGACGAGAATTCTGTCTGCATTTACTCTTTGTCCTCCATATCCTTCTTCAGTGCGATTTAACTGAGCACCTTAAGACAAACTCATGCTTCGTTCATATCTTCATTCTATTTTTATAGAGGAACGGAAGTTTTACCAACAAAAATTTTGGAAATGGCTTACGTTAGAATTAGAATATTGACAAACATCAACAAATTGGTTGAAAATTTATCATAATTTCAAGGAAATACGTTTTCGGAGTAAATAAAAGATGTCACGAGGCACATTTTATTGTTAAGGATTCATTTGGATTCTATGAATTTAGTGGAAAATTTCAGCGCTTTTAGGCGGATTATCGTTGAAAAAAAAGTCTTTATTGATAAATGACTATTATTTTTACAAAAAAATGATTTACGTAAATGATTAAAAAATAAAAGAAACTATGTGAAGGTATTATGAGATACATCTTGACTGTAAACAATTGCAAGTATATCAAACGATTGAATAAAAAACCGAATAAAACAAAATATATATATCTATTATATATAGACGCTTCGGGGGGATATATATAACATATATATATATATATATATAGGATATTAATGTCAGGCCCAAACCGCTTTGGCCACGGAGCCGCCGATTTTTTTACGTAATGGCCAACTAAATCTCACTCAGGAAAAATTGGGAAACCGACCCTACCTATAATGGGTTCGATTCTAGAAGGCCCCAAAAATCGATTTTCCCCATTCAGAATGCATTGGGCCGTTTTTCAAATGATTTTAAAAATACTTCCCATTAACCTAGAAGGATGAGATTTCATGTATCTATTGCTACTGTATATATCTACACAAAAATGCTATTGCTTATGTCCAATCTGTCATGGGTTCGATGCCAGGAGGTGAAAAAGTTTCAAAATTCGAAAAATCGTAGCTCTCTTAATATGATATATAGATCATTGAAACTTTTTACACGTATAGATACGTACCTAATGTACTTTGAAAAAAATCAATATTTGCCTACGTGTCACGGGTTCGATTCCAGAGCGTCCCGTAATCTCGATTTTCCCCGTTAGGAATGCATGGGGCTGTTTTTCAAATAATTTTAAAAATACTTCCCATTAAGTTAAAAGAATAAGATTTCATGTAGCTATTGCTTATATATATGTCTACGGAAAAATGTAGTTTTTTACGTACAATCGGTCCTGGGTTCGACGCCAGGAGGTGAAATATTTTCAGATTTTGAAAAATCGTAGCTCCCTTAATATCAAACAAAGATCATTCAAACCTTCTGCAAATATAGATACATACAAAATGTAATTAGAAAAAAATCAGCACTTGCCTATGTATCACGGGTTGGATTCCAGAGCGACCCGTAATCTCGATTTCTCCCGTTTAAAATACATTGGCCATATTTCCGAATGCTTTTTACAACACTTCCCAACCGCGCAGAGGTTCAAAATTTCACAAAGCCATTAAAGGGAGAGTTCTCATATAAAAGCTATCCTAAGATTATCGTAAAAGGTCGTTGGTTCGATGCTCATATATATATATATATATATATATATATATATATATATATATATATATATATATATATATATATATATATACATATAGACGCTTCGGGGGGATATATATATATATAGGGGATATATATATATAGGATATTAATGTCAGGCCCAAACCGCTTTGGCCACGGAGCCGCCGATTTTTTTCCGTAATGGCCAACTAAATCTCACTTAGGAAAAATTGGGAAACCAACCCTACCTATCATGGGTTCGATTCTAGGAGGCCCCCAAAATCGACTTTCCCCATTTAGAATGCATTGGGCCGTTTTTCAAATGATTTTAAAAATACTTTCCATTAACCTAGAAGGATAAGATTTCATGTAGCTATTGCTACTATATATATCTACAGAAAAATGCTATCGCTTACGTGTAACTGGTCATGGGTTCGATGCCAGGAGGTGAAAAAGTTTCAAAATTCGAAAAATCGTAGCTCTCTTAATATGATATGTAGATCATTGAAACTTTTTACACCTATAGATACGTATATAGTGTACATCGAAAAAAATCAACAGTTGCCTATGTGTCACGGGTTCGATTCCAGAGCGTCCCGTAATCTCGATCTTCCCCGTTAAGAATGCATGGGGCCGTTTTTCAAATGATTTTAAAAATACTTCCCATTAACCTAGAATGATAAGATTTCATGTAGCTAATGCAACTATATATATCTACGGAAAAATACTATTGCTTACGTCCAACCGGTCAGGGGTTCGATGCCAGGAGGTGAAATACTTTCGGATTTTGAAAAATCATAGCTCTATAAATATGAAATATAGATCATTCAAAGTTTTTACACGTATAGATACGTATAAAATGTACTTTGCGAAAAATCAACAGTTGCCTATGTGTCACGGGTTCGATTCCAGAGCGTCCCGTAAACTCGATTTTTCCCGTTTAAAATACACTGACCATATTTCCGAAAGCTTTTTATGACACTTCCCGACCGCGCTGAGGGTCAAAATTTCACACAGTCATAAAAGGGACCATTTTCACATTAAAGCGACCGTAATAGTATCGTAAATGGTCGTTGGTTCGATTCTAGGGGGCGTAAACTATAACTTCTTAAAAAATGCAAAGGGAATTAAGGACTCATTTTAAGGTACTTCCTGAATGAATTTCCTTTTGAAATTCGGGGTTCTTATAAAGGTAATCGTACATAAGCGATAAATGACAGTGATATTCGTAAGATGGCCTTGGTTCGACGCCGGGGCTGGAATAATGCTGCCGAAAGAAATGCATGGGAAATCGAATTTACTGCATTGTCCACTGCGAAAATGTCCTTTACTTAGCATGACTTATCCGAATAGTCTTTCGTAAATTTTTACTTTTTATTAAAAGATATATTTTTCGATTGCTTGCTGTAAGCAAGCGCACCTTTACTCGTATAAAATAAGAATACAATACAACGTACTAGTAGAGTATATATATTAAAATGGTTTTCCTAAAATATGGATTAAGTAGTGATGTACAATATACGATCTAAAGAAATTGTTTGGAATCTCACGCTCTGCACCCATCAATTGTTTCATTTAGCGCCGTTACATTTAATAGTGGACGTAAAATGTTTCCCTAAAGTCGCTCTAATGTGTGCAATCCGAATTTTAGCTTCGCTTCACTCCCGTCTTTTCTTTTTAAGACCTCCGAGCGAATGGGGAGACTACGATGCTATTGTCCGAGAGATGAAAGCCAGTATTGGGCCAGTCAAAACCAGTAAAAGCTCATTTCTCGCACCATAAAATTTCCCATAAAATTATCGAATGTCTTCCTTTTCATTGCCTCCTTATAAATTTTATCTCGTGAATCGATAAATTATCTAATAAATACGAAAAAAAGGCGAGAATAAGCTTCAGAACTTGCCGAACGATCCCACTCATTCCATTCTTGCCGCTAAACATCCTTTTCTTACCCTTTCATTTTTACACTTCTTTAATAAAAATCGTTCAATTTTCCCACATACGCATACATTAAATCTTAATCTTTATTAGGTGTACATTTTTTCAAGTGTAAGGCACAGCACACATCTTTGTTGAGAAGACTTTAATAATGGAATCGTAATGAAGGCCTGACAGGTTTAAGTATTTCTCTGAAATTTCAGAGGCCACATATTTTCCAGAAATAACATAAAATACGCAGTTGGAGATTAATATTTAATAATTTTAGAGGTGGTGGATTAGAGTTTTACATCCACCCTGCGGAAGAATTCCCATCTAAAAGGAAATACCTTTTTTTCTCGTAGTTCTTCTAGTTTGGTCGTAGGAAACATGTACTTTGACTGGTTTTACTACGAAAAATTCTCGACTATTTTTTGTGCACTCTGATTTACTATTCCCCTCACGCACAATCTTTAGAGGGTTTCCTTCCCCTCGCCTCTTTCATAATCGGTATTTTACTTTTTACGACACCAGAGAGTTTCCTCGGGTTTTATCGGAAACGCGGCGTAACTATGAGCTAACGATACACGCACCGTCCGTTAGACAGCCTCGCGCGGCGTATTTCGACGGAGAAGAAAATCATTGCGCCGTCGGATGAAGAGAACGATGTTAAACGAACCACGGTCTGGTATTCGTCACTATTAATTCTCATTTAGTTGACCATTTGGTTCGCACGATCCCACTTGCACTTGGACGTCAAGAAATAGGGTTGATGGTAAAGCAGTTAAATTTAGTGCGTTGAGGGGATCGGTTGAGAGTTGCAAGGGTGCATTATGATGTCTGAGGGCTAAAAGGGATGGCCAATCAAACTTCCTCTCTCTCACTCCCGCCTTTCAGTATACCCTCTCTCTTCTTTCACGAGAGAGCTTCCACTTTCGAGGAGGACTAATCTGAAATGTGGACCGTGCGTTGTGTTTCAACAATAGATAACATGGCGATGTTCCATTGTTGAAAATTTCACGATACCGGTCGACTGAATTGCATTGTGGGAAATTTAACTTGATACGTGTTATAGAATAGAGTCCACCATTAACTTCATTCGTACTTCATTACGTATTCACGAAAAAAATCGGAAACTTTTATTAAAGACGTTTATTCTCTATTATCAGATTAAAATCAATTACAGGGTGATTTATTTTTGCTGTAGCTATAGTATTTAAAGCTATTTAATATTAATTTTTGTATTGAGTATAATAATATTAATAAAATCATTAGCTAAGAAAAGCTCAAGTTGTGGTGAACTTCATTTATTTACTGATATTCAAATTTAATTCTCGTAGTCAGATATTTCCAAATCCAACCGCGAATACTACTGATACTACTACTGATACTATCTTCCAAGAGAGAAAAATATTTAAAAAATTTCCTTATAACCCGACCCCGGAGAAATCTTCCTTTTCTCGAAGGTATACACACATCTTTCATTTTACAAACACAAATTCTTATAGTAGGAATGCTCGGTTGAGAAAATTCTATTTGACGGTTCAAAAAATGGATGCACCTATTCAATTCCAAGAATCCTAGACGATATTATGTCAAATTTTCCCTCGAATACTAGGAAAAACTTTCCGATTCCTAAGCCTTTTGGTATTTGACTGATAAAATTTCTCCGAAAATGTTTATCATTTTCTATTCATTCCAAGTAAACACGTGTGAACTAAAACTTTCGCCGGTCATCAACTATTCTCGATTCCTTGATAGTTCAACGGTATAAAAATTAACCGACTGTAATTAGGTGCCGGAAACTAATATTTAATTAAAAGACCAAGAAATAGTGTACATACAGCATGTTGTAATCGCTAATTTCAAAACGGTGTTTCCGAAAAATCTAAATTCTTTTTAAAATATTATCCTTGTATACAATTAGACGTAGTATCTAGTATAATTTTCCCTAATTGGATCGTATGCTCGCTGCATTTTGAGAGGTAAGATCGTTCTGGCTAATTATGAATCTCATTGCGCACGTTTCAAAAACAAGAGCGGATTTTGTGGCGTCATTATGTGTTTATTTTCGTACTTATGCGTACTTTACCAAGAGCATTATATACCGCGATAATGTATGGATGCAAAGTCTAGTTAATGTAATGCTTGGCTATGAATTACGGCAGTCAAATTAATTATCGCATATCTTTTATCAGATTCAATGAAAATATTATGAGTCGTTAGTATATGAAGGAAAAAAGCGGCATGAATTATTGATGCGTAATACATAAAACTGATTATAGGAAAAAAAGAACATTGGAATGAATCAGACAGTAGTTGGAGTATCTCTGATAGTACATCAGAAGTATGGGTAGCCTCCAAGTGTGTTTTGAATCATGAGCTTGATTGATTGTTGATTTTTGTTATTGAATATTGCTGCTTTGCTTCCTCTGTATTCCCATTCGAATTCATATATAAAAATTTCCCCCTAATGACCATAATAAGTTTTCATTAACTTATTACCATCCTCTTTACATCGCGTGCCGACCAAATATTAAAGAATTTTAACAATAATTTCCTCCAATCCGATTCGAATAATCTTAAAATATAATAGTAGAAGGGAAGTTCTATTGACGAGCAAATAAACAGTAATATTATATGCAACGACAGACCGTCATTTCGCTGCAGACATCGAGGACTCGCGAAACAAAAGAAGTAACAATAAACAAGGCGGTAAGAGTCGGTATCTCCAAACAGCCCAGCGACCGCGGGATACAAACCTCCCTAACAACCATTTAGACGAAGTCACAATAAAGGAGGATGAACTAGATGTTCGGAGAGGTAAATGGGTTATACGTGTGCGACCGCAGGTGTGACTTACATATAGTTTGTGACCACGGGCGCCAGAGGGATCGAGGGTCAGCCAGAGGTACTATCGCTAGAGGGAGAGAAGGTTACTTAGAGGTAGTTTCCCCTCGTAAAGGTCTCACAAATCCACTAGGAACCTTCCCCTCCGTCCCATCGGCACGAACTTCCTCCAGATATCGGTCGCATATTCACCTCCACGCAATGCAATCACCACGACGGCGTCTCTTAGTCACACCAGTGAAACCTCTGCAGTTTCCCGGAGACAGGGTCCGTCTTTGCGTACACGCAGACGGTGGCAAAATAATAGTCGGGGCTTTGCCGCCCCTCTACGTTGCCTAAAGTTTTCCGTGAAGCCCCTTCTACTCTCGTAATCCTACATTCTCCACGTACTGCTATTATAGTGCGCGACCGGGAGACAGTCCTCAACGGACGTTCATTCCCACCCGATCATCGCTTAATCCACCCGGTCACTTGTTGTTCTGCCAATTTCATTTTCTCTCTCGAGGAGTTACCAAGGGAGGGGGTGAGGAAGGGTTGAGGCGTCCCCTACCGTCGGCTGCGTTTGCGCGCGCGCGAGTCGGTTCGCGTGCGTGGTCGTGCGTCTTGCCTTCCGCGTGATTCACACAGAGTGCCATGAGTGCCGCTTCGCCCACCGACGCGTGCTTTTTCCGCCGGAGAAGACGTCCCCGCGACCGAACCGCCGCAGCTCCCGAACTGCGTGGCTGAATCCACGCTACTCGCTCTTCTTCACGACTTTTTGGGTGAAATCCTTTTGAAGATCGCTTCCGAAGATGGCACGGATGCTGTTCCTCGTGCTGGCCGCGGTCGTAGAGGCGGTGGCGGCCAACTGGTGGTGAGTGCTCTCTTCGAACCACGTGTTGCGATGGACGTCGCGCGGTTTTCCCCGATTTTGCCTTCGTTACGAGAGCGTTTTTAACGTATACTTTACGTTTTTAGTCGGGGTTTGAGACTAAACGCTTCCTTTTCCGAGGAGGGTGGTTTGTTGTTCGTCGGAAATGTAAAAACGGTAGTTGTGGTCAATCGACCCGGTGTGTGTGTCCATCGGGTATAATTCTCTAACATTTCGAAGCGTTAATTTTTCGGTGTATTGCGGTTTGATATTCGCGGACATCAATTTTATGATCTCGTTTTTTGTTTTTTTTCTACGTTTTCATTTCGTTTTACAACTTCAGCAGATGAATTTTTGATGCTCCCATCGCCAACTTTCTATTTCGTGCGGTCGTCTTTCTCTCGGAATTATTACGTTTAATATCTATAAATTTGAAGCGTTACTATCATTATTATTTTGCAGTATTTTGTTGATCGTTGAGTAGAATGCAATTAAAGTGAATAGTAAATGAGTGTAAATGAAGAAGTACGAGACGATGTTTTCTCTTATTTTCCAATAGTAAAGAAAAGATCTGGATTTTTCTTAGGTAAAAGTCGCCATCGTTTCTGAATGAAACTCATTTTGCTCCTTATGTGCTTAGAAGAAAATTCTAGACACGCTCGAGACAGTTGGATTATCGCCCCATACATTCATAATTCTCATTTGCCATTGATGTGAATACTGCGGGATATTTTATGAGGTGTATATAAGTTTTGAAAGATCTCGCTTTTTCTAGCGAAAGCTAAGTAACTGTATCTACATTCCGGATGGCTCTTGTTTATGTATCTATGCTTCCTTGAAGTTTCCATTTATTCCAAACTTCCTCTTTAATTTTCGAATTTTGAATCGTTCCATCCCCAGAAATTTTTGGAGATAAATTTGAAATTGTACCCTCCTTAAATTGTTTACCCTAATATCTCTTCATCGTCATACATATAATTTATGAAGGGTACCATATTATACGGTTTTATATTATTATATTTGCAATATTATATTTACTGAGGATTGGGACTTGTGTATTATGAACACATCCCACAGATAAAGAAAAATTGTGTACACTGTTTTGTATGCATATTTTAATCCATTATTTTATCTAATGAATCTATTTATCTTCTACCATTGTTGAATTGTATAAGAGTACATATATGTGCGTATATGACTATAAAAGCAATTAAGCATGCAATTTGATTTAGACCACAAATCTCTAAATGAAATAATTTACCTATTTCCTGGGAAAAAGTATTTTAAGAATTTTTGGAACTAAATATGATAAAGCATACATTTTCCCGGTAATTTTTCGTCGGAAATATTCGTAAAAACTTATATTTTATCTTCCGTTTTGTAAGAAGAGAGGTGATATCTATAAGAAAATCTTAATGCAACATTTAACCTGTGAGGAGCCAAAATATCTGAGAATTGGCCATCTTACAATTCACGATATCTTCAAAGGAACCTTCCAAGAAGGACTAATTCGAAAGTTTCCAAATCCTTATACCCAGATACACTTTTAATTATATAGAAATGAAAGTATTTTGTAAAAAACATCGTCAAAACTATGCCCCAAATGATAATCTCTCATTTCGCAGAAAATACTGCTATCTCATTTTGTTTTGAGTTTTGGAATGAAGGGATTTGTATAATTATAAGCACACATTTAGTAGAAATTAGTGTATACATATTTAGGGAGGAGCGGAAGTGACAAAACGAGGTACGTAGATCAGCGAAAGTAAGATCGCTTCTATCAAAAGTTTACCGTTCCCGTAATATTTATATCATAATTATTTCATGATCATTCTCTTCCAGTTACTACTTTGTCTCTAAAGATAGAGCATGGGATTTAATCTAATTACATCCAAATATCGTTGTTACTCTGTTTCTATCCTTCTCTCAAATCTTTCATATTCTTTATCGAATCGTTTCCTTTCGGGAGAATCGCTTTTTACCGCCATACGAGAGAGGGCAGACGGTTTTCTCTCTTTGCTGCGTGGACATTCCTTCTCCCCCTTGCGATGCAATACCGGGGATTTGATGGAGGTGTTGCCGATTGGGAGTACGCGTATGTGAGGGGAGGGAAAGCAGTAAATAAAAGTAGACCCTATTGTAATTCTTCGATCCTGGAAAACGCTTGCTGACACTCAAGGGAGGATTTTTGTTTTTACGAGGCAATCGCATACGTCTGTTGCTTACATTCTGTTTTCTTGATGGTGCGTCGCTCGGAGATGAAAGTAATTCGATGAACATGGTGTCGAATCATAACCGTTTTTTTTGGAAAATCTCAGAGATTCTTCTAGTCAGCGTTCGAGTGAAATTGAATTAATAAAGCCTCTAATATTCTTTGCAGAATTTTGGATTTCTGAATAGGTTCGGGTTCCTAGAAGTGTCCAAAACGCGAAAAAATCTACGTAAGTCGATTGGAATGGGTCTGCTCGACTTAAAGAAATCGTGGAAACGATTGTGAGTCGTTTATTTATTGCCTTCTACCGCGATATTAACGCATTAAATAATCTCTTATTAGTTGTTATGGATTGTTATGATCGATATTTATGTATTGTCAAGTAGGAAACACGGAATACTTTTCCTTCAGTAGTCATAATTCACGAAAATAATATTTTAACCATTGTTTTGACCCCACAGACTTTGAGGTAAATGATTCACCGGGCACGAAAATAGAAAATTTCTCAGTGAGTTTTGTGCTAAGGAGACAAACGAGTTGCTGATATTTGAAAGGATGCATATACGAGTACAATTTATCACTGCTCCTAAGTTAGTTCGAATGTCGAACATGTTCCTCCATTCCGATAGCATTTTCATATTCACACGAATTTACGGAAAGCGTGATTCATCTGCACTGGTGGGCACGAGGATTGAAACCATAAGTCTATATGAATTGAGGGGAGAATCGCTATGAAACGGGTGCCATGCTTTATATAAGGGTGAGGACATTACAAGGTTTTATTAAAAGTCATCGTATAGTTTATCTCCTTCGGCAAAGGATCCCAATAAAGAGGTTTGTTTGTTTCGGCATCGTCGTCATTTCTGTATTAATGTCTAGTCGACCTTTTTATTGTTATCGCTTCGATAAAACCAGTACTTTAATCAGCTTTTACTTCTAGTTTTACTACTACCACTACTTTCTAGTTCTACCACTCTAGTATCTGTCAAGGTCAAGGAAAATAGTGGGTGTTGAAATTATTTGACACCCTCTTTTTCTAATAGGTTTCAAGGAAAGAGTTTTATATTCTATATCCACGTAAAAATTCGATATGAATTACCCCCTTCTGATCAGAGGGAAAACCTCATACAATCTAGGAGTAATATAATAACTCGATATATCATTTCAATCTCAAGATAAACAGTTGACTAAAAAGGAAAATACAATTAGCTGATTTTGCATTCACGATGTGAGCTTTAAAGTCACACAGACAATTACTTCGGAGATCCCTCTTGGGAACCTTCTGTCTCAATGAATAAGTCGTCGATCACATTTGGAAGTGAGGATATGAAAGGTTTCCATTGTTACTCTTTGGAAATAAATTAATTTGGAGAGAGCGTTACGAAGGAGGATTTTTTTCGAAGGAGTAGAGTTAGAAATAAGTTAGCAAATCGGTAATCGTATTTTACAAATGTATTATTTCGCTGTGTTGATTATTGATGGCTAAATGTTTTGATGTCTACTCCGGCAGTGTGGATAATAGTTGAATCCATTGATAAGGAAAGGCGTATTACAATTGTTATAAGCTAGCAAGGCGCGTCAAATATTTAGCAACATTTATCAAGTTTAAGTTGACTCTCGAACGTACGCTCTCCAATATATTTTCAGGAAAAAGATGAAAGAAAATAATAATTACAAAGACAAAAACAAGACGGTATTATTTGAGTTTCTATTAATGAACGACTAGGACAAGAAAAGGATGTTTATATATTATAAACGGACACAGTTTTGTATAAGGACAGATGATTCTTTCGAACTGCACGAATGAGGATACGCAATGGTATTATTGTAGTCTATTGGTAACAATTATCTTGCATTTTCACATTCTTATCCCTATGATTAGGTAATTCCATTGGTGATACATCAACGCTTACCCTTTCATTTATGGAGGGAAGAAGGAATTTCAGAATTAAGAGGATAGCCCTCAGCTATTTATCCTTTTAGGAATATGATGGACCATTCGGAGATAATCTTTGTGAGCACATCAGTAGGCTTTAGAAGGCTTTATAATGCGATGCAAAAGAAAGTTAGAAATACGAAGTTAGGCTTGAAATTATTAATTGGAGTATATTATTGTTAGGAATCCATCATCATATTTAATATATTTGTTCGAGAGGAATATATCTTATATTTTACTGAAAGCTAGTTTCAAAATAAAATGATGATAAAGCGCATGAATAATTAATTGTAGTATTAAGCTGATAATCTGCGTTAATGTTCCATATGCAATTATTGACATTTTACGAGATGTAATACTTGAATTCAAGATTTTATCTCTGGAAACTAATAAATATCCCTACGATATACACCGAATCATGTGTACACTGAAATGTTCCATTAAATTCAAATCAATTCAAAACTATTGAAAAGTCTAAAATATTTGCTCCGATTCCGTAAAAATAGGAAGTTGTTGGGCATTATTTAAGATACTAAATCCTTAAGCTCTTCGTAAGTTCAATAATATTTAATTATTCCATTATCAAAACGAGTATTCTTTGAGTTCTAGATTCAGGAAAAGGAAATATTCACAGAAAAGAGTGAAAGAATACTATACACAGTAAAGCAATTATTATATAATATATTATGTATATAATTATTGCAATATATATAACATAGTTGTATACCATTATACAACGACTTATCTAAATTTATAATCCCGTGACCAGGTAATAAATTGAAAATAATTATAAGTAAGAATCTAATTAATTAGGCGATACTTCATGCATACTTATGTTTATCAAGTAGAAGAAACGAATGAAGTACTTTTGTCAGCAATTCAATTGCAATCCTAAAATTTCTTAGTTCTAATGGGTAAAATGAATAATGTGATTGTAGATATTTAATAATTTAATTTTTAGTAACTTTTCCCAATACGCGCATAAGTGATAGCGAAATTAGCACTGTTCAACTCGCGAAATACTACGGTTGGCGAAAAAAGTGTTGTACTCTGAAATAGAAGGCGTAAGTGGATTTGGGGGTGTGGCCCCCATTCCGGTCTGTGCCATTGCATCGAATGGCATTCCCTTTTGGGAATGAGTGGACGCTGTGTGGGAGCTGCCATAAAGCGTGGGCAGAAAAGAGAATCGAATTTTGCTCGAGACGCTCTCCTAGAATGGAACTGACTATTTTTTTTTCGTCCGAAAGAAGCGAATCCCGTGCTTCGGAAGTTAAAAAAATATTCTTCTGTTTTTGCGCCATAAGTGGCTGAACATGAAGTGTTTGCTTCGGACACGAATCCTTTTTTTTTAAGTTTTCCATAAAAAAAGGATTTCAACCGAGTCTAAATCGAGCTCGTCGTATTTACAAGATAATAATTCTTTCGTTCTAAAGTGAGCATTTCTGAATTGATTTAGCTGTGGTGTGTCATTAAGGGAGAGTGATGTGTATTTATTTATTCATGCTGAGGATTTGATTTCCATTTCTTTCGATTATCGATTCGAGGAAGAGTGAGGAAATATCTGCGAACTTTTAATAACAGTAATAAAACTAAAAATAAATTTAGACATTGTTTACCTGCCCGGTAAGTGAGGGACCTGGGTTCGAGTCCCACTCAGGTTGCTAATTTTCTCTTCTGTTTAAACCTTTGTATTCGAGTTGCAGGAACTCTACTTGTAAAGATATTTTCCCTTCCTTTTATCTTAAGAAACCCATCCTATTTTTCAAGAAAAGATTTTTCTTGTAAACAAAATTAGCTAAAAAAATTAATATGGGATGAACTCTAGCATGACCCTTTATTTTCACGACGCAAAAATTAATATATGTGATAGATCTAACTAATATGGATGGACTAATGATAATGCAGGAAGAAATTAATAAGCGAAAGACAATATGGAATGGTTAAAAAGACACGGGTAAAGAAAAAAATTCCATAACCGAACCAAAATCAGGACCGTGCTATGAAAACTTATAATCGGTTATTATATGTTCTCTACAAGGCCTTCCTCTGCCCTATCAGTGTGCAAGAGAAGTGGAATTAACAGATTAAGATTCGAGTGCACACAAATGAGTGGAATTATTAATGCGTTGCCGAAATGAAGAACAATGGCAAAGGGATGTTGAAGACGTTTAAATCAATAATCCAATGCCATATTCAGCCGTCTGTGTTCGAATGGAAATAACCGATTCTTGGAAACACGCGCTCAGCCGAACAATGTTCCCAAATTCATGAAAACTTCTTGAAATGGATGACCACGATCTCCGATTCCAATAGAGAAATCCTATGGATGGCAAATGGAACGATGGATCGAAACTTATTTTCATTCACGAGTTCCCCAAACTGGACAAAATGATCAATAAAGAAATGAATGAAATGTTGTTTAAGTATTGTTTAAGATCATATAACTAAAGCACGAGTACTGAAGGTTATTTCTCAAAGCGATTTTCCCCTTCGTTCGGGTGTAATATAGAATGAAAAATTTCAAACTGTAAAAGGGAACAGATAACATACTCATTTTGGCATGCAGAAAAATTCAGCTTCGATTTTAAAATGAAAATTTATGGAATTTACGCTTGTTTTTTATGCTATTAAAGATTATAATTACAAAAATCTATTTATCGCTTCTTAAAGGTGACTAGTTATTAAAATGAAACTCATTTAAGAACCATCACTATTTAAACTCTTCCATTTCAGTTTTCAACTGTTTTAAATGAAAGCGAAACTCTCTCTCTCAATTTCCAAATCCTTCAGTAATGTTATAAAATCGGCTTCTACTTAGTATACTATTTATGACTGTTTTAAGTAGATAAATATCTTTATATAGGGGCTACATAGAATCGATTACCTGGATCATACTTAAATTCTCTTCCTGAAAATGCAGAAAATTTAGAAAATAAACTTGATTTAAATTCTCTGAAAGGTGCCATCTTTAAGCAGTCCTCTAGGATATTACTTAGTTTTCCAATTGCAGCAAAATATATTTTATTTTTAGGTAAATCGCTGCCACCAAACTTACAACATTTGTAGTCTATTCTTATTATTAATAACAATATTCGACAAGGCATCAACAGTAAATTAAATATTACCTTTATGAATACTTATATCACCGGGATACGTTTCCCAAAAATTTTTCGTATATTTGGAACCCGATAGTTTCTTTGCTCGTATACGTAGCTATGTAAGTAAGTACAAATAGAGGTAAAATGCAATAAAACTGTCTTAAGAAATTTTACAATGAGAACCAATTTCAAGTCATTGGGTTCCTTGCTTCCTCGCTTCCTTGTTCAGGTAAAATTCTCATCGGGACCTTACCTGAGAACCAACAAAAACTGCCACCTCGAAAACGAAAGTGTTTTTTTTACGAACGATGCAACCTTTAAGTTAAGTCCATCAGTGCGTCCGGTATTCGCTAACTAGCAATTAAACAACCCCCTCTATGAAGTGACCGAAGAATGAGATAAACCACATTTATACCTATGGAAACCGTTTCGCATCCGATGTTCATTTTTTCAAATTCAGCCAGCTGTTCCGTTATTTTACGGCTGAAAGCGATTGCAAATGCTTCCTTTATTCGTCTTTTTTGGCACCGCGAATGCGTTTCGGCTGAATAGAAGGCAATAACTCGAGCAGGGAAACCATGTGGACCGTCGTAAACCGTCTTTAAGGGTCATAAGGGTACTCTCATTTAGGGACAATGAAAGGATCGAGCAATAAAACATTCTCGTTCATGGTCTTCCGTTCATGCCCCCCGAAAAAAAAAGAAGACAGGATTTCGAATTTTTTGAGGGACGTATAGATGACGCTATAAAACATCTCGGATATTAGAAAAGGGAATTACGGTGTACACCGACCGATAAGCGAGGGACAGGAAGTCACCGCTTGATGTGCAACCAAAATCAACTCGGATGGTTGGGGAAGGCCTTTTTATTTAAGTATCTCGCGGTAGCTCCCAAGTGGTGCGCGTATCCCAAGGGGATGGAGTCAAGATGGCACGTCGCAGATGGATGTCAAGTCGTCGAGGGCCTCTCACCGCTTTTCTTCGCTTTAGGATTCCCCATTGTTGGACGATTCCGAATGCATTTTCCGAAACAGAACGCTATCTCCATCGTATTCCTCTGCTTTGGTGTCGTTTACATCGACTCCTAAATATGTATTTATTCGTTATTTATCGGAGGAAACTGTGCTCGGTCGTTGGGTTCCATGAGCTATGAAGTGTAACGAAAAACAATCTTTAAAAAGGTCGGTGGATAAGCAAAAAAATTCGTCGGTCGATTCCTATTGTAGCTGAAAATCTCCGTCGGGATTAGCTGCTGCCTCAGACTTCATTCTTTCGTCCGTAGGAAATATTACAGGTGAATAGACACCACGCATTACAATAAATTTAACGTAAGTATAATTATTTACGTACGTAAATCAGCGTAATTGTCTTTACCTCAGTTGAGAATAACTAAATCTTTGCCTTTCTTAATTTCGATAACATGGAAATTACGTAACTACGTGAATGGTGATTTCTTTCCCGATAATTATGAAACTCTTTATAAGATTTTTCACTACCAGGAATAAGATATTTAGTCACAGGATATGCCTATGTGCACAATTAAACGAAGCGATATTGATTAATAAATTGAAGATATCGCACGAGAGTGGCGGAGAAGCGATTTTTTGAGCACTTGCATAAAGATTAAAATATAAATTATACAAATAATACGTAAATTAAGATTGCCACGGGATTAAAGAGCTTCCACAACTGACGGTGTGATATACGCTACTGGGACGCGTTTTAACGAGTAAAATATTTTACAGCTTAAAACTGTACTTGCTGTATTGCTGTACATTTCTGTAAGAAATTTGGGATTGCAAGAATTGTCAATTTGAATATCCTCAATGAATGTAACATAAATAAAACTAATAATATTGGATCACCAGATTAGTTGTTTGGATGTTTGGAATCACTAGATTGGTTGTTTAGAGCTATTCATCTCACTAGATCTAGAGACTAATAGAGATTACATATACTCTCCAACTGAAATGTAAGATAAACAGCGACTTAAAGTCTACCAAAATCAATTTAATATTTTCTTCTCTGATTATAAATCTGATATGAACAAGCTCAACTTTACGGTGGAGAGCCACAAAGCTATTATTAACAAGAACACTAAATATCTTTCACAGAAGTAACGCCATTCGTTTATTCGATTCACCCATTATGTTTCTTTGTGCTGTTTACTTTAATTTAATCGTAAATGCTCCGAAACTTGGAAGTTTATTGAAATAGCAAGGAGCAGGATTCCATTCAAATAATGAACGTTAGGATGCTTTAAGGCTTCGTACAACAGAATGCAATTTTCATCTCAAAATTCATTTCGACGGACACCGTACGTTTACTAGTTTTCCGATAATACGCCCGATATCTTTACAATAGCATTCAACCCTATTTTAAAACCCAAACTTTTCAAGTAAAACATTTATCCATAACACTTTCATAGTACCTCAAACGTTTAATATTTTTCATCTTCACGTGAAATTCTTTACCGTGAATCACCCGTCTGACCTTTCCATGCTCCCCATTTTCCAACCGAACCATATTTCGATTACCATCTCCCGGCAATTTGTTTTTTTCATCATCTCTCATGTATATTTCTGGGCCACAGCATCAGCCCCCAAAATGTTTTTCTGGCGCACCCACCGGTGGACGTTCCCTCCACTTTAAGATTGTTCCCAAAGAGGACTATTATATTCTGACCACCTTAGAAGCCTTTTACCTCATCTTTCTCACAGTTATTTTTAGATCGCTCATTTCCTTCCTCAGTTTCCCTTTTTTATACGGGATGTGTCTAGGGTGCGATTTTCGGTATTATTCCGTCGAATCGAGCGGCTTTTTTCCAGAAAGGAGGGTTTTTTTTTCGTGGGCCGAGTCTTGGGAGATTATTTTCTATTCCTTTCGCTTCCTATTGAATACGATCCGTATAGGCTAAGATTTTATTCGAAGACGGAACTGTTTTATTTTACGATAGGATTATGGTTAACGTTTAGATGTATCATATCCTGACTAGAGAAAGGAGATGATAAAAATGAAGGCTTATTGAAGGAAACAATTAGTTTTGAAAGCCTCCAACAAGTTAAACTATCTCTCCACAATAACTTCGTACGAAAGATTCGTATACTTCAACGTGGAAAAATTTTCTGAATAAATGACTGAAAAATACCGAATGAATTTATGAATAAATAAAGTCATTTATTCAGTATGTTACCATTCCACAAAGTAACGCTTGAGTATATTAAATTCACATTGGAAGTGTTTATGTGGATAAAGAGTGAATCAAATGATGTTCAAAAGGTAGCTTATTTTAATTTTTTATACTCAGAAAAGGAATGTCTAACTTGAAATTAATTTATGACTTAGTAAGAACAACCTCGATTTGTTAATTTTACCTTAATAAACCTAATGTTTTATGTATCGAGTCAACAAACTGTTCGGTTGATTCAATTACTCGCCTGCAGGAGTAAGGAATTTTATGGGACGAATTTATCCATTGTTGCGAGAACGTTGAATGCTCCAGGTTCACTCTTTTATCGGCGGAAATATGCGATGCCTATTGCACACCGCTTTCTTCCAATACCCTCTCCGATATAAACCAATTGTTTTTTCCCTTTTCTCAACGTTGCGGGTCTCTCTATAGATTATTCTTTTTTGTTTACGATCGGAATCCATTTAAGCTGTGGTGTCAATGGAGAGAGAATCGCGTAAATTGGGCCGTGCGATGGATGACCTTTGAGAGCATAAGGCGGGATTTAGCAAGCATTAAAACCTCCCAAATTATGATATATTCGTCGGATTATTTGCATTAGTAGAGCAGAGAAGTTCAATGTAGGGAGAAACAGATTCTAGATTTTACACAATATATACATACACATACATATGTATCTTCATTTAAAACATCGACTTTAGAATGCAAGGCATGACAAAAATCTGGCTCCTACACCATAGAGGAATTGATTCTGTAGAGAAATCGTTTAAGTTCGTAAGTGAAAACTGAACATGATGAAAATTTCCGCAAGAACACCTCATCATACCGGTTTCACTTCGTGAAACTACAAGTGAGACCGGTCGCTTGGATAAACTTTGAGTAAATTACGCATTTTCATTCTAACTTATGGTGTTTCGCAGAGTGAAAACATTTATAGTATCAATCCGAGCGAATCTAATTTCACTCAATGAGTAGAATAGTCGAGCGTTTAGTATGTTATCAATCCAGCGAAGGGAACGTAATATTTTGCATACTCTTTCGTAAAGTGTATTTCTGAATTTCTTTTGAAACGATATTAAAATTCGGATATTATTTCTATCGAATACGAATTACGAAGGAGTTCTCCATCTATGCTTCTCGATAAAAAAAAACAATTATAAAATCATCTGGCAATTTATTGGGACTTTCCAGTAGAAGATCAAACGAAAAGAAATATCATATCTCTTGATATGTTTTATAATGTATATTGTGTACTGAATTGATGTATATGATATGATATGTATAATATGATATATATATTGATGTGAATATATACATGTATATCGAAAAATGTGTATTGTATACTTTTATAAACATCAATCTCAGTTTAATGTCTAAAAATATAAATAAAGGTTTTCATGATTGAAACATGCCAATAATGAAAGATAAACAGTGGAGAGAAAATCTGACTGAATCTAATTTTCAAGTTTCATTTTATTCAGCAATGCATCGATTTCACTGAATTCTCCAGGGCGTACTGCTTTCGAAGGCCTCAAATTTGCTCAAGAAATGTATTTTACACACCAGGTGACGATGATAGGGTCCCTGAAATGTTGAGAAAAGAAGCAGTAGACTGTATGAGACAATTTCTTCTCCCCTGTGCTATTAAGGTTTCCGTTTTCACACTTAGGCTCGCTTTGTAGGATTCCGTGCACTTATGCCAATGCTACCGGTTACTTAACACCAAGAGCACTAAAGAATAGAAGAATACATGTCCACTGCGTCTAGTTTCTATTTCCTTAAGATTATTTTTATGCATTGGAAACAATTCGATCGATATAATTATAAAGCTCCATTTGCAAATAAATATCCTGCGTCTATCATAGGAAAAGTCCAATTTTAAGATTTCTTAATCAGGATTCCTACGAAACGCTGTTATAAATCTGTCCTAAATCTCATTGGATGGAAATATTATTTTTTATTATTCGATGATTTAAACCGAACCCACTTTTTTAACACATAACCATCTCAACCTAATTATTGTCTTTCCAGATAACACTCAAATCGAAGTAATATCGTAAACATATTCATAAATTTGAACTCGATTTATGTTATAATAACTTTGAACTCCGATTTCAAACTTCGTGTATATTTGATCAAGATTTACGAAGGAGGGGAGGATAATATTTGTTTGAATAGAATATTCAGGCCATTTTTGACTGCATTCAAAAGAAAACTTGAAGGGAGAGATCTGATTACAGAAGGGACACCCACCAAGTTTATGGAAACCGTTTCTGGCACTTTGCCTAGAGTTGCCCGCTCCCAGTCATTTATTTATTTCGCGTTCCTACGGTACTTGTGCACCGAATTTACGTATCCGGACAATTTCGGGTGACAAGAGAAGTTGTATGTATGCTAATAATTGCGGGGAAAATCGTCCCATATTTAGATAAGATAGTGCAACGAGGAAAACAGAAGTAAAGATCTGAGGAACACATCTACTCGAACCGAGAGAACACGTACTCTCGGCAAAAGTTAAGAGGGTAATATGAATATCAAATTCGTGCTCTGATACGCTTTCATTTTTGTGTAAATCGCGTTCGTAAACCTTTCCGATGCGAATTATTTGACAATATCGTAAAAAATAATTCCGTCGTAGAAACTTTTAAGGAGAGAAATAGTCTGTTTCAATTCTTTCGCGAATATTTGATTTTACTCCGAGGAGTAAGTTATAGATTAAGTTTGTACACTTCTATTTGTAACCGGAAACTTAATTAAGCGTATTACTCCAATTCATTTACAAAATCAAATCTTCATAACTAACGATCGTAATAATTTATTATATTTATATTATATTCACTCGAAATATTTCGAGCTTATTTTGCCCGACTTCGCATTCGTTATTAATTAGAACTCTTAATAATACTTCTTATCATAAATTTACGAAAATAATGATCGATTTAGCGCCAAGAACTTATGAAACACCTGAAGTCTCTATCGATGAACCAGCGCCAGTAAACCTCAGGAGTCAAACGAAACGTAACAATTATTTTCATTCACAACGTCAGCCTGATAACAATGCATCCATTTCTGACCTTCTCCAATCATAAACACAGCCGTGAAGACATTCGACTCATTAACGAGCGACAAATACCCGAAAACTCTTATCATTTTCGTAAATTTTTCCAAACGAATACCTCAAAAAATAAAAATTCCTCGGTTTCGGTAGCTCTCGGATTAAGATAATGAATAAGTTCGGTAATCAGGGAGGAGTAACGGCTGTTCGGGAATAAATCGCTTTTTATTCGGCTAGACACCCTAGGACTGCGAACGAAGGGACTTCATTGTCGGATAAGTGCGCCACGGAACAAGAAGATAATGAAACCAAGGGCGGCTCATGATCACTGTGATTTTCCCCTCAACCACCCGCGTCGCTACCGTAGTTTCTCCCTTTTTCGCATCGGAATAATGACGCCCGAGGATTAATGAGAGGCCCCTAAGCCTATGCATCGCCTCTACGCCCTCTGGGGGAGGATAGCATTGTGACGGAGCGACCCCACGTATTTTTTTCATTAAAAAAAAACACCTCTTTTTCTCCTGCGTCTTCCCAAGAGAGGCCTTCGCCGGGGAAAAGACTGCACGTCGTCGAGATGCATTTCGCTGTTGCATTACCCAGTTTGCTTCGAGGAATTGTTAAATTTTTTTTTACCCCGAGATGACTTACATCCACCCTCCGCTGTCTTTCTCCAGCGATTTCTTCGTTCACTCGGAATGCGATGTTTACGCGTCTGTAACGAAGATGCTCTCGTGAAAAAGATGTTGCCGATGCTTCTGGAAAGTGACGTGTTACACTCCCCTCTCGAATCGTTGTTCTTCACGTTAAAAATTCATTTCTCGAGAGAAACTGTTTTACTACGCGTTCCGTTACCGAAACGTACATACATATAGGTGCATTTGATTCGCATGATGAATTTATACGTCGCATCTTCCAAAACCGGAAATACATTCCGATTCTTCTCGTCACGTGATAGCCGTGGAGGGTAATTATCGATCCCGCTGCTTATGTTAATGACGATGTTAAAATATTTTTTTTTTTAACGGCCGCCAGCAGAAGTAGTCAAATGGGGCCACGGGTGTAGCCATTAAGAGAGTCGTCCCAAATGGTTCTCCAGTTGGGCTGCCGCTTGCATTAAGGCTCCAGTAAAAAGCATTCAACGGGGCGCCCATAAAAGAGATAAAGGAAAATAAACGTCTCTTCCGTACGAGGCCAAACGCGACACTTAAATCCACCGCTCGGAGTCGCTGTTGCACGAAAAAATTTCCAAATTAGGTGACTCTTTTAATTCGTGTGTAGTAGTAGTGTGCTCGTAAGAACTCGCGGGAACCTACTTTTTTAAAACCTCGCGGTCCGTTTTAATCGCCGTCGTAACCGAGTGGTGGATTTTCGTAGTAAAAGGGAACGAAATTTCCCTTTCGTACGAATTTTTTGAGTGCACTCGTGTTCGTTCTTTTATCGGGAACTTTCATTCGGAATATTTCGAGCCGAACGATTTTTGAGCCGATCTTTTTAGTCGACTCTCGATCGAAGGTGTTATTGAATTGAATTCCACCTGGATCACTTTTAAAGACCTTAAACAGAAGGCACTAAAATTTTGAAAATAAATTAACTTTACCCATTTTCTGAAAGTAACAATCTTTAGTACATATTTATAGTTTACGTGAAGTACTCTTTTTGGTATTCATTACTATTTCAATTGCTGTAATAAATATTTTATATGGAGGTTTGACGCTACCACCGTGATTACAACCTCTCTGTAACCCACAATCGAATAAGTAAAGTAAATTAATAAGAAAGGAGAGGATGCGTAAAATAAATGCAACATTTCAGCGCGCTTAACTCTATTATAGCATTAGGATGGACTTCGTGGAAAACCACGATAATAATTAAAAGAAGATACTTCATATCATCCGCACAAAATTTTACAGCTAAATACAATATCAGTTTCGTCTCAGTAGTTATCAAGTAAGAGATCAGAAAAATAAAATATACACGAATCCAAATATGCATACACGAGTGTAAGAAGACTTAAATTGTACGGACTCGTTAGCGGACTTCCACCGACAAGACTCACGAAATAATCATTGCATACACGCAAGGTGTGAAATCCACAGTGCCATGCGCAAGTAAGGATCGGTTTAGAAAATGCACCAATACAATAAACAGAAACTAAAAATGTAGAAAAACATGCAGAAAAGATATACACAAATGGAATGTTATGTAAGAGTGGTAGGCGATAGAGAAATCATAGAGAAAGAGAACAGCACCAAAGAGTTCATAGAGAAAGAATGAAAAGAGTTAGAAATGAGATAAGTAAGGCAAACGGAAGACGAGTCATAGTGCTTGACGTGTTCCAATTAGGGTCTGTATGCAAATAATAATAAATATGTAAGAGCTGTTTTGGGGGGAGGGTTAAGTAGGGGGGAGAAGGGTTATGAAAAGTGCACTCATCGGTAAGGTTATCGGCAGAGGTTATTGGAAATCCAGGAAATAACCTTTGCTGATAACCTCACCAATGAGTGCACTTTTCATAGCTCCTTACCTCCCTTCAAAACTGCTCGTATGTATATATGAGTTTACTTTTTATAGCTGCATACTCATTATAATACTCAAATAGTTTTATATAAGTATTATGGTGTATATTACATAATACTTACTTAATTTTCTTTGATTAGAAAGATATGAATCATCTTCTTTTATATCAGTTCATCGAACTTAATTTAGATTAAGAAATAAATAGAAAACAAGATTAATTAATGAATGATCGATTGTGATCATTAAATGAATGAATACTTATTAGAGTACTTTTGCGCCATCGAATAATGCCATAAATTTTATATCACATAATTTTTTTCTTAATCGTCATTTTGTCCTCTACGAGCTTGAAGAAACTCGACCGTTACTTTGCTCTTTAATCCAAGTTTGTTTTGGAATTAATTAATAATCCTTCGGAGAAATCTAATCAGATGGATGAAATATGTTAGAATAATCGGTTTTTCTATCATTGAATGATCTCGTTCTTATCAGCATAATATAGGAGGATGAAGTTTCATTTATTTCTCTTACGATATTCGATGAAACAATAATTGTTTTAGAGCTACAGTCAGTTACACCTCAAGAACATGTCTTAAAGTAGCATTCGCTAATGAAAATCATAGACTACATATTAGCCTTAACCTTATTTACTTTCCTCCTGCTTTTAGATATATTGAAAAATATATGTTGTAGAGAACTCAATTAAGGTAGAATTAATTTGATTCATTTTTCATTAGTTGAGAAAAGTTTCCATGAAATTACGCTAACCAACTGATTTTATATCTTGAAACGATTTCGATATTATAAAATTGTTTTTGGTTAGGACCTTATATTATAAAAAAAATTCTCAAACATCCGCTCACATTTCTTAGAGTGCACAGATTTTAGATATGTCACGCGAATATTTTTTTCATTTAATTTCAATTAGTCCTGATTTGTATTTGGCGAACTCAAAGTGAACTCGATGTATAAATGTTACTTAACAAATAGCTAATATAATAAATTTCTATTCTCGAGAATTTCTTTTAGTTCAGTGGAAGTATTGTGTGAAAATTTTATCATAAGTATTGAGTGATTAAGTGATTAATTTCCATTGATATAATTGCTAGTAACACCGTAGTTGTTCAACGATCTTTTCACTCAAGATTAGGGAAAGGATAAATTAACTAAAAATAATATGTTCTTGCGAATTTGACGTAAAGGATTAACAAAAGTGAGAAATACCATCATGATTAGGACACGAAATCAGTGCCATCACTTGCCGTTCATGGGTATACTCGGTTTGATTTTTCACTTTTTTCCTTTCCTTCCACTTTTAACGTTTGTTCTTCTCATCCCTTTTCCTTCTACAGTCAATTTTCTCTCATTTCCATCGTAAATTAATTCCAATTTGTCTTCACTTTATCGCATGTATCCGATCAGAGGGTTGACGAAAGAATAAAATCAGTACCCAGAAATGCTTTGAGGATTCCATTGAGGAGAGATTTTTATGGCGAACCATAACCGAAGAACCGAAGATACAGAGTTCTGGATTTGCTCTTTCGTCGGCAGTTGGACATTCATTCTTCTCGTAACATCCTTCGGAAACGGTTTCCCGTTTAATTGCCGGTGGCATAAACCGGAAAAACAACTGCGTCGGAGAGAAATCGGCTGTCGTGGAGGCAAAAGTGTTTCCGAATCCAAATCTCTCTTTTTCATCTTTATTGAGATTGACAAATGTCCGTCGAGAGAGAGGCCTATGCACTATGATTTATGGCACGCTGATCCGTGATCCTTAGATGTGCATGTGGGGTCCTTTTTGTAGCATGAATGATTTTAGACAAACTCTCGATACTTAGAAATCTTCGCGTTAATACCAATGGAAAGAGATCGTCATTGAGACCTTAAATTGAACTAGTTAATACTGAACATAGTGTGATACGAAAAAATAGAAGTTTGTCTTCTGTTTTCCTAAAATTCCAATGGTTCTTTGAATATAATATTGTCGATATCCATAGATGTTAGTAATATGAGTAAACATTCTTTCAGGGCATAAGAATTATCTTCGCGATGAAGTCAGCATTTACATTAAATAGCATGTTGAAATAGACTAGCTTGATGACGAAGAATTGTTTTGTAATACTTTTCTTAGTAGCTGATGTCATAAAGTTTGAAAAGGATCGATAAATTTTAATTTCGCAGCGAAAAACAACCCTACCACAATGTAATAAAGAAATTTATACCCATTCATGTACTGATAAACAATATAGAAATTATTGTTCAACAGTAAATATAAGAATAAATAGTAAAGAATTTAGGAGTTTCCAAATCTGATCTGAGATCTGTCTAAAATAAAAAAGTTAATATGGTCAAGCGTTACTTTGTAGAATGTTAACATACTGAATAAATATCTTTGTCCTTCGGAAAGTAAAAACATTTATTCAGTATTTCCTAAAATAATATTGTATACTTCGTACTTTATTTAGTATGTCTAAATAATATTGTATACTTGGTAATTTTATTGTAGATTTACAGTCATGTCTGCCCCTCAATATAGATATTTTTAAACTGTCAAAATGAAATTTTAAACCTTATTAGAATTAGTTCAATTGATGAAATATGAGTATTTTATCGGAAACAAAAATAAATTAAAAATTCCTGTTATATTCTCTATAGCGTATAGTCAAAAGTATGTATGAAACAACGATAAAATTGGAGAAGAATATTATAATAATATGCAAAAATTATATGATAATGATTGCTGCAACTGAACTTGCTTGAACTTACAACTTGCTGAATGATTATTAGTACAATACGAACCAAAAAGAATCTAAATTTCCTCAAAATACCAAAGGGATCATGGCAGAATGCTTAGTAAGATACAATTATATAGAATCGCCACACGGGTCAACGAAGATTTAAAGGCCAAAAACAGTAAATCACAGATGATTATAGGGAGTAATAATTGGAAATCCCACTTTCCCTATTTTTTCAACTTTCTCCCGATTGAATTCCTGATGTTTAACTACCAAAACGGGATTTGGATTGACAAATCTTTGATGAGCGAATGGGCCTTCAAATTTAGTATCAGGCGATAAATCTCAACCTCACTCTTGCAGCGGCTGATGTCGGCATCCTTTCTGTTCCCAGGAAAAACAAACTTCTGGGCGCATTTTCCATTGGCAGTCGCCACCCTTCATTTTGTATATCTTAACATCAAAAGCGGGATATTTTCTTTATTATTAGACGCTTCCTTTACAGCCCCCCTTCTTTAGTTTTGCGCCTTTCTCCATATTTTTGGCGCCCTTTGGATTTTTAATAATCGAATAATGTTCCAGTAATCCGTCGAAGAGTGAAGTGCAACATTCTTAATCTTCGTCTTCCTAATCCATCGTGAAAAGAAAGACTTAGCTAACTTGCATTCTTCCATCTTCATTTATTCCTATTCATGACTTCTCGCATCATATCTTTCTCTTCATTTTATCTTTCCTTAAAAATTCTTCTATATCCGTAATTAATTATTTAAATAGTTATTCCTCACAATGCATTCTACAATCAACTGTAGCCATTAATACAAATTAAATCGGAAAAAATCTGGGTATAGTATATCGATGAATTCATAAGTTAGAGCAAGTATTTATATTGCAATTCCAGTACAGGATTCTTATACCTACTCCTGCTATGGTGTTCAGCCAGTACGGCACACAAGCCCTTATCCTACTGAAAAAGCTGACAAAAATTACTGAATTTTGAGAAATATTTTAAAAAATCAGTTTCTGAGAATCCGTTTCAATAAGCTCTCTATAAGAGTTGGTGTTTCTTTCCGTTCGCAATTCTTTTAAATTTAATATCACCAATATAATTCTAATATATTTTATTTTTGACATTGCTGCAGGAGGTTAGAACGTTTTAATCTATGGAACCTGTCAAAGGGGTATGCACTGCATTAATTTTGTTTCAAGTTTATTTATTCTAATTATCGATCTCATTTAGCAACTATGAATTGACGTAATGGGTCTTCCCAAGACAATCGAATTAGACTTTACTTGTAAAAGAATCGCAGCTTCTGTTCGAAATACTATCTCAAAATTTCAAATAACTTCTCTACAGAGTAATTCATTCTCGTCCTTATTTAGTTATTATTTAATGTAACTTATTATATTTTAAAGATATTCGAAGAATCAATCGTAGCAAGCTTGAAAACACATATAAGTGTAGAACTTCATCATGTTGCAATAAATCATTTGTGTTTCCTTCACATACTCTTTGACACGATACTAACAGTCATGTTTATTCTATTTCTGTGTTGCACAACATAAATAATGATGTATGGAAATTAGGAGAAAAGGTGTGTATAAATCATGCAAAATTAAGTAACAGAAGTCGTCTGTTATAATCTCGTTTAAGCATAACTACGTCGGCAATCTCTGAGAGAGGAAGGTTTTATGTTTTGATGATTTCTTAATGTTTATGTAACTAATTACATCAAACTTTTTCAGTTGAATAATGGTCTCATCTATCAAACTCTGTACGAGGAGCATAAAATCATGACGAGAAAAAAACATGTCTAACCCTTATTCGAACAATCTCATCAAATTTCATAGCTGTAGATAAACTGATTTACAAAAATAACGCATTACCTATAAATTCATGATAATTTGAGAAAAATTCAAACTTGAATCCCCTAAATGACGGGAGACAGACAAAATATAACTAGAAAATAGAAGCTCAAGCGTGTTGAAAACTTAAGCCACCTCATACTTAAGCTTGAAATGATTTTCGGGATTCCTGGTTGTCTTAATAATGGTTTGAGGCCCAATAAATTTTTCTTCTCAATTATACAGTTATATATCTTTACGCTGAGCTATTTTGATGCCCATTTTTTCCTCGAATACCGGTTAAGATGCTTTTCATCCCTCGGTTCAGGGTTTATAGGGAAGAAATCAAAATTGTTAGGTTGAACTCAGAGGTACAAAAAACAGTCATCAGGCTCAGATAATTACATGAAAAGAGTTCCATAAAATAGATGGCTTTTTCTTTTCACTTCGCCCTGACCACATAATGAATTGAAGCGAGCGAATGCTAAGAAAACAAAAGATTGACGATAATAATTATAAGGAATGAGTTTAAATAATGAAAATTCGGGATATGGCACCACAATTATACCGTAATATTCTTATTGTAAATTAACATCCGAGTATTTTTATGTATTAAATAACGATACAAAATCACATTTAAAATCCCGAAGTATTTCATTCAAATATGAAATTACTGAGAATGATGTTGCTCGACGGATCTTGAAGAACATTTAGACGACATTATAAATAAATTTGAAGGATATTCTGAAGTTATTTAAGTAATAAGTGAATTTCGATATCATAAATTGTATTTCATTTTTTAACTCGACATTGTCAACGGTAAATTGAGACCAACATACAGTATCAAATGAGACTATTTTTCTTAAGAGATACGGTAGATTATAAGGAATGAAAGGAACTTACAAACCAGCAACTTTTGGAATTTCTCTGAACCTCTAGAGGTTAATGATTTCTTGAAAGCTATGAGTATCTTTTGAATGAATGAATCCACTCTCCTCAACTCCTTAGCGTCTGATAACGTAAGTGGGCCTACGAATATTATTCACTTAAAAATGATATCTCCCGAACGATCCTTAAGGAGTGCGATTTTTACATGGAAGGTGGAGTATGTGTACGAACACAAAGGAATTTCCATTCCTTTGTATTCATATAGGTACGAGGAACATTTTACATTCATCATTCATTACATTTAAGTTTCATTCATATTTCAGATAAAAGAGAAAACGATTCAAAAACTAATCTAAACAGAAATTGTCAATGACGTTTTATAATTATAAAAAATTGCTCATAAGAAGAAATGATAATGAAAGGACTACACGTATAACAAAAGACAAAACAATGACAATTAAAAAATACCTCTATGGTACTTTAAGACAAATCCTCCATTCCATATCGTAGCATAAACAGTTTACTGCATAAGCCCTTTGTGTACAAAATATTTGCTCGATTCAGAAGTTTGACAGTTGACTCCATAAAAAATAAGCGATTCGATTATTCTTTGCTCCATTCACGTCATTTATCATATCCATCATCGTCATTCATTATATCCTATACACTCGTGTACTGGAGATGCATTTTAGATAAATATTTTGAAGAGCGTAGAATATCGGAAATCACACGCCTCACTCTTCTACGAACGATCACTAAGTCGGTGCTTTTCTCCGCGTGACCAAACTTTCTCTGGCTCGTATTCCTATCATATCGAGGGATCAAGGCATTCGGTTTCAACTGCATTCTAAATACGGAGATTGATCAAAGCTATTCGTTGAAATTGTAACTCGCCCACAGCGACTTGTAGATGGCGTCGACCTTCAGGACAACGAGAGGGCCAAACATTCTTTGGGCACGAATGAATGGCCCGAAAAAAAATAGTCGAGCTTATCTATCGGAAGGTGAACATTCTCCAAACGAATTCCAAACGACTCTGCTGCGCATACGACCGATAATAAACTTGAACCGGATGGATTGGGCGGTTTGAAAGAGACGAGTCTGCGTGAGAACTGTAAAGTATGGGCCTGTCGATAGGTGTTGTATTAGTAAATTAGAAAAGTTACAACGGAAAGTGATACGTTTCGTAAAAATTGATATGACGAATCGATAAGGGTAACTCGAATGCTGAAGGCTGCGAGATGGGAATCGCTAATGTATAGAATAAATTAACTAAAGATAAATCCATTGAACAGATTTAGACAAAGCATTATCTCAAAAGACGTATTAGGTATTAGACACTCTCTCCTATGTAGGCTGTCCTGATAGAGTAAAATAAGGGAGAAAGATACCAAAACAAACCTACGTAAGAATTATTGTTTCCATGAACGATACGAGTGAGTAATTGGTTAGTTATGTTATTAGACGTTTTCTGTAGAAATTACCAACTCAATTTTTATCATTTGTCGAGGCATACAGATTGCACCCCTGCCACACGTCAGAAGGTGGCTCATATCTAATCATAGACAAACTTCCTTCAATGAACTTATGACGTCAAGTATATCATCTCCGTATAACTTAGTTCCATACCTTTCTACCATAGCAAACAATACGTTTGACGATTAAGATATTTGTGAATTCGAATACTAGTTGTAGCACTTCGTTGCGTTGGTTCTCTTTCTCATTTTATTCTGAATAATGGATCTGAGTATCTTTAAGTACTTCGTCTCCTCAGAGTCACATCTATATCAGTTAAGGAATTCTGTATTTCGTGGTTTATGATAATATGATACTAAACTCATGTGTTATATTAGTTGTTTGAATTCTTCTAGTTGCATCGATTATAGTAAACAGATTATTCTACGAAATTCACCTGTACAATTATACTCATCCGAATACATCATAATTGTATAAATATATGAGCCTCAGATATCTTAATAATAAATTTTCTGTAATAAATTTATTGGTTTATTTTAATGCAGTAAGAAGGTACTTAAAAGCTATTTTTATGGAGGTAAGCTTGGATTTTTAAGGCTCTGAAGACGAAATGCGAAGTATTTCATGAATAAAAAACTACTCTTGAGAAATCCTGAAAGAAATGAATGTCTAGCAATCTCATATTGTGAGATGGCTATTCGTGAAATCGCAGATTAACCTTCTGTATTCATTCTAATTCATAAAATTTCTTCCCTTTTCCTTGAATAACTTTCTTTCCTTTTCCTGTTAAGAGAAACTTGTATTTTCGTTATAACGAGGAATATCACTCGATACAGGTAGAATCCACTGTGTGGGAGTGACTTCTTGGCCAATATATAGTATCTATATTACAATTAACGCTTTAGGAAAACGATTTAATTAGTTTTCCTCCATTAAGGAACTATTTAAAAGACTCAATTACTTGAATCGGCCGTCTTGCTTTTCTAATGAGAATATAGATGACTATAGATCTCTATGAATAAAGAAAAAAACAATGTACATTCTCCTACAACTCAAACGATTCTGCACAGAACGGAGTAAGTTGGAAAAACATACTTTATACAAAGGAAATTACATCCGAGAGTAAACAGAAAGTAACAAAACAAAGGCGACCAAAAAAATTTGTAATTTGCTAAGCGATTCGAACGAAATTGAACGAAAAGTAAATGTTTCGTTCCTCTAAAGAATCATTCTTTCTATTTTTGAACTCCATTCATATATATATTCTGAAAATTTTTTTTGGAGGGCCCATTTTTAACTTCCGCCACCGCCATTCTCAAATTTTTAAATCATTCCTTTTTTAAAAAATATATCTCGGCTCGAACATAAACACGCCGTGGGCTGCAACCCAATACCATGGGTGCGGGGAACATATTTAGTGCCAACGCAAGCATGCCACATCTTCCTTGCGCCTCGTATTTTTTCACGAACACAAACTTGGACCTTATTATAACTTTTCGCGCGTTAACGGAAACTGTACTTGGTCTTTCTCGATGGTAATATGAATATTTGGACCTAGAAGCACACCCACGTAGATTGTTTCACGTGGAAAGATTCTCTTGTATCCAACTAAACAAAACCCTTTTCCAATTTTACCAATGTCCTCAGTTTTTATATAGACAATATAATTATCATATTAAATAACAATTAAATATGTTTTCATTCCTTGACTTCAAACAAAGAATAGAATTTACTCGATATTCCTATCCTCTATATTCCTTCGCAAATTTCGTATCGCATTTAAATAGTACGAAATAATCTAGTCTAGTTTTAAAAACGATCATTTCGAAATTTGTTCTCGAGACAATCTTAAATTGATTACCCGCAAAAATTTATTAACGATTGATAATTTGAAATCCATTTAATGCTGCCTTTTCAATATGAATCAAATTTAAAGTATATTTGAAAACTCCAAGCTCCTTTAGTTACCTGTATACGCTCTATTGCCTTCAGAAATCTCTCCCTCACTTCCCTCAGTTTCAACATCGTCTTCATCTCATAAATACGTATACAGCGGATCGCAAATCCCGTAAGCCGTTCTAAAATAATCCCTCACCAAGTTCATTCACTCAAAAACTTATTATAATAACCTTTCTCATCGTAGACAATAAGAAGAACGACGCTTCTAGAAACAAAAAAAACACTCGCGCCACGGAAGTAAAAAGGCGACCTCTGGAGAGAGAGGCGACTAAAGGACGACCGCGTCTGGGAGGTCTCTCTTCCTCAACACTTAAACGCTCATTTGTTTAATCCCATTATTGCTGCAGCTACGGTGGCATGATGGCGTCGTCTCCGCCCACACGGCTGAGAGGGATGTACAGCCGCAGGAGTCTCTCCTCCGCGTATCACGTGTTCCTTTCGAGCACACTGGAGGGCTAGGGGCGGGCAAATCCCTGGCCTTCTCGTTTTGAGGGGAGGAGAGCAATCGATAGTCGAATGAAGAAAGGATTGATGAGTCCATCCTTCGACGGAAGTTGACGCACCAATGGCGACTGCCACCGGAAAGACGCTTTCGATGGGCTTCCGATGGCTGCGCTTCCATCGGGATTTCCATCGGAAAGGTACTTCCGCCAAGGAAATGAGAGTCCCGTTTCACAAACGATCCCGACTAAACGGTTCGTTTTATTTTAATCGAGTTATTTACTCTTTCGCTTTTCTCCGCTGGAATTCGCCCCGTTTGATGGAAGCGAGGCTTCTCCGTACGAAAATGAACGCGCGGCTTACGGATGATTATTGAATTACTCTCTAACTCGTTTCGGAATCGAGGAATTAAAAACTTATGGGAATAATTATTGGAAACGTTGTCAACTGACTCGGACTCGCGGTAGTTTATCGTTTCCTTTATCTATCGAGCTTCAAATGGTTCTGTTTAATGATTCGGGAGGCTATGTTTAACACCGGAAGATGTATACACTATTGTAGCACCCAAAAATTATTTTTACATATTTTTAATTTAGAGTAATATTCCTAAATCTGTCTCCTGATTTCTTTTCAAAGAATAGATAATTGTGAAAGGTAAAATTTAACTCTTTAACTCTACATATTCCTGAATCTGATGAGCGAGAAGATGTTTCGATACTTACTTTCAAGTTTTCCGATGAAGAAAACGCTTTTTTCAACAATCTTAACCGGAAGAGAGCATTCGGATGGCGATGAATATTGGTAGCGATAAACGTAACTAATATATATGTAAAAAAGAATTTATCAGGCGATGAATGATATAAACTTTTACTAAACTTTGCGTATGAAAATTATCGTCTTGACGTAATTTTGTTACGTGGATTATGCGCATTATACAGATAAAGCAACACCTGTTTGACGTTAACTCAAATTCGTCTCATTTCAAGTTATTGGTTTAGTTTAACTCTTGCTCCGGACATTAGCCACTCGATGTGGAATGGAGTGGGTTTTCTTCATTCGATCGTCGAAGTCACTTCCAAAAGTATTGATACGCCGACTGTCTTGTTAAGTAAGGAAATGGGATCTGAAATTGAATGTGAAAAATTAAAAGATCTCTGAATAACAGATAAATTATACCACAACCTTTACAGTCGGAGAAAAAAGTAAAGAAGTTTCGTTTGAATAATCTATCGCTCGGTAAAAAAAGGATTTGTCAAACTGTCTTGAATGAATTATGAGCTAATGAGTGATTTGAATATTGAAAGATTTGTTAGCTAATCGTTTTTTCGGTGAGAAAATTAAAGTTTCTCAGTGGTTCCACGCTGATGAATCGTTGCATATTCATAACAGCTTAATCTTAAAATACCCTTGGGTCTCTCATTGTCTTATAAAGATACTCCACAACACTCACACTGTAAATATAAATCACCTTCCTGTCGAAAATAGAATACATCCATGGAAATAAAGATTTTCATATTTGTTGTCTCAATATGATGGATACTGATGAAAATGTATTCACCTGCAATGCTTATATAAACTTCCAATTACCAGCCTAATTATTCTGTATGAAGATCACAATTTGGTATTTATAAAATAATTTTATACGGCACTAAAAGATAATTATTTAACTATTTTCATAAATATTCATTCCTAAAGAACTCTATGGTACTACAGTATTCATTACTATTTTTATCATTTGTAAAATTATATGCATTATAACCCAATAAATTTCCAATTAAACATAGGATAAACGTTTTAGAAACATATTACTCCTCTTTTACAAAAATATGTTTAATGTTAATGTGGCCATTTCCCTGGATTAAACACTAACTTATATTGATCCAGTCTACATTTTGATCGCATATAACAAAGAAAGATGTGGATCCATGGATATTGAAAGCCAAATGCGTCATAGTTTTGTTGCAGAGCATTTATTTGTTTGTAAGGGGTAAAAATAGTTGCAAATCTCGTTTGAGACTCAAAAAATAATTGTTTCTCCTACTGACTAAAAGTAGCTCTCTCAAAATGGCGATTTTTCTGTGCCCAATAGCTCTTTTATTTGAGACGAGTGAGTAGGCGATGATATCTCATTTATCATATTCATCTTCAAAATGACCAGACTGATTGAAAAACCGTTCGTCCTCTAAAACCTCTAGGAAACTCGTTCCTTTTTTATCCACTGGGAATTAGAAGATCGATGAGTGAGAATTTGTTGATTGCTTTAGCATACGGAATTCTCTACTTCTCCTCTTTAGTATGCGAAGTTATTTTTGACTCCTGTCCGCCCATCCGCAAAAATCTGGTTTATCAATCAATTATTATTTTTGAGGTAAATTTTCACTTTTCCGCGTCAGAAAGAAAATACATGTATTCCCGGTCGTAATACAGCTTTGGTGATTGACTCTTGCGTAAGTATGCCAGCTATCCTACATTTTAAAGATATATAATTTCAAGTAAACTACTTTCTGCAAACTCGGCTTACACTTCGTGGTAGTTCTCCATAATGGAAAGGGGGAACAATCAGTAACTTATACTTTAGCAGATTTTTTGAGGTAAAGGTATAAGTTAATAAAAATTGTGGTAAAGGTATAAGTTAGTGATGTTTCCCCATTTCATTCAAGTAAACTTTGAAAGCTCAGAGACTTTTCCAATCGTCATATACACCACGAACCGTTGGCTCTTGAATATCTTTGCTTCTCAATAAGTTTGTTTTGCTAATAACAATCTTTCAATTTTTTATTATGACTTATACTTTACACTTATCGTTATAAACCTAATAGCATCTCATATTCATAGAAGACAGTACCTTATTCCCTCTGAAGAGGAATTACCTTTAGGAATTTCTATCCCGCAAGATTTTGATTTACATATTTCTGAGACTTGCGAAAGAAACTGCTGCTATAGAGGCTACCTGAAGAGTTCAATTTAAACGAAAAATTCTATGTATTACTGTTCTTATTATTATAGTTGCATGGAAATACAAATAAGTAAACAACTGGCTGTCTTACATACCCTTGAAATACAATGATTAATACACACGAACAAAGTGACGATGATTGACTTTATTAGTTAAGTTAAAAGATTATTACCCAAAATGGATCGAATAAATTAGGAAAATACTATGTACATATCTTAACTCAAAGCGCATAAAAAGTTCTCAATTACCACAATTATTCGTACGTCTCGACATACAATTTGATTTATGGTTTCTTCAACTTTCTTGCACTGACAGGGAAGGTATTGGAAACTTCTTCAGGAAATAACCTTCAGTCAATAATGGTTCTATTCATAAATTAATGTTTACCAATACCTTTCACAAGCGCACACTTTGGATCCAAATAGCTTAAAATGCTTTAAATCATCCGCGGTCGAAACTCGAAAAATCCACGAAAACATTTCGTAATAAAATTCCTCCTGAAAAAAAAATACGCGGACGAAAGATGCCAATTTCCTTCAACCAGTACGGACCACATATTTGCATGGATACCTCAAAACTGAACGAAAAAGAACTGAATCAAAGGATTACCTCCCCCATAGAATAGTGGTTCAAACATAGACGGATAGACCGGTTGTTTTTCGGGGGCTCTTTCTATATAGATGTACTCTTCCTAATCGAATTCCCTACATATTTCTTTCCTTCCAAACCCATATCCCCTCTCTAAGAACCCAATTTGCTTCACGGAAGCAGTACACTTCCCCTCCCACCGACCGTCCGTTTGCCTCATTGCTTCCATTCCCAACCTCTTCTTCTCAATCTCTCTCAAGGAAGAGGACGTAGTGAACATGGCCGTCTCCCCAACCGAAAAAAAAAGAATAACTCCTCCTCACCCCCCTGTCTCTCCTCGTTCGAATAAAGTGTTGCTTTTGCCGATTCATTTTCATTGTGTTTGCTTACCGTTTTCGGTGGATCTTTTTCGTTTCGAGCGTTCTTTTGATTTTCGGACGTAATCATCGCAGCTGAAACAGGAGATGGGGGTTATAGAAAATTGGTTTACTGTGGACGGAATGGAAGACTGAAAGGATGACGTTCCCCGAAGCCCCACTTGGCAAAAGTATTTGTTACTGAACCAGGAAACCTCATGTTATGTTTACCTTTGACGTTGTTAAACCAATTACGAACATAAAAAAGGGCTGATAATTCCCTCTTTCAAAGGAGGATGAAATCGCACGTTTGCGATGAATCAGTTTTGTCGCATTTCATCCCTCCGTCCACAAGTAATTAGATATCCATGTATTCGTTATAGGTTTTAGGGCGAATTGTCATCAGTAGGCAAGGCGAACTCGAAACCTTCTTATAGCCTCCGACAGATCTCGTTCATTGAAACGATTCATTCGGACCGATTAATGCTCTTTGAATCCTCATTTTAAATTCGTACTCGTGGTAGGTTAGGTTAATATCCTTTACCTCAATATTTTAATGATAATATACATATAAATTATAAATGTATAAGTTACTGATTGTTTCCCCCTTCATTATGGAGAACTACAGCGAAGTCAAAGCCCAGTTAGCAGAGAATAAGTTAATTTCCGATAAATCTAAGGAGGACAAGCTAAGCTTCGCGGAATGGAGCAATTGAATACGATAAAATACTCTGTAACTCCCATATTTTGTGCGCGAGTAAGAGTTTTAATTTCTTCAATTTATTTCCGATGCTCAATGTTATCATTCGGAAAAAGCACCACCAATACATCTTTAATCATGAAAAAATTCATTTTAGGGCCTTATTCTTTGCAATGTAAGTTTAAGCTGTTTTTATACGTTACCAAATTCATTTTGGTAGCGTATATTGGTATTCATTCATTTGCTTTGATTAATACGAGCATTCTATCTATACACATCTTAAGTGGATAATAGATGTGAAATGATTTTTTTGCGAAAACCAAAGTATTTATTCCTCTTCTCGGATCTCACTTTACACAAATTAATTCCGAGCTACATATTTTAGATTTGATGAACTTCTTCGAAATCTTCTTACGTATGTCCCAATGACTCATGCAATATGGGTTCGACCCACGTGACCATTTTGTTAATGAAGAAGGTCTAATAGAAGAGAAAAATAAACTATTCTGGGACTCGAACCTAGATACCCCACTTTTTGAGGAAGTATACTCTATCTTAAAGTTTATTTTCATTTCAGTTATTAATAGGCTTCAGGCTATCGCTTACCCATCCTCGATGAAAATCGGAGCAAGTCCTTAAGATGAATAATATACACACGAATGTAAATAATAAACATTCAGTCAATCTTTCATAATCACACACCATCGATGAATCATTTTAGAAAAGCTTATTTTATAAGGAAAGATTTGTATCTTTAAAATCGACGAGATTGTGCGTGATTTAAACTCAATCCACTTTACGACTATTTTTTTCACTTAGAAATAGCACACCTATCCTAGTAGTGGGTGACCTTGGTTCGAATCACTTAACACTTTAACCTTTTCATACAAATCATACGAAATCATTGATTTAAGTGATATTAACCTTTCCTGAACTCTTTCTTTCTCCTTTCCTTAGCTCTCAACTCTTTTAAAACTACTATTTTCGCAAAATTTTAATTTATTGCTGAAGTATTGAACCTACGCTCACGATTATTGTAATCTTTTCGTAATAATTTTAAACTTCTCCAAACGTTTCGTCGAACCATTTCCATTTCACGAATACGACCTTTTACGACTCCATGCTCAACAGACTTATTATATATAATTTCTCCCGAGAAATACTTAGAACAGTATAGGACGAGAAACAGAAAATAATCGGAACCTTAACTCGGTCCATCCTCGGAGTGCGAGCTAATAAATTTCCCTCAAATGGGAAGGCATTGTAAAAAGCTCCTTTCGAGGAAATCGTTTACAGAATTCTCTCCGAAAGCGATCCAAAATAATAGAGGAACCTTTTTACGAGCCGGTCTTTTTCATCGCAGCAAAATGATTATTATTTTCGACAAAGGACGCCTTCCGTTGAAAACCCCTCCTTTTTGAGACTTATAATAAGCAGTCTCTCTTCGGATTGACGGATGAATCGCATCCCAACGAGCCTCGATCAACCCAAAGGGTTTCGAATAACAACCATGGAAGAATCCTGAATTGAAGAGATTAATTTCATAATATCTCCTGACGGAAGATTTCTCTCGGAAAACTTCGCAAAACAAAGGGCCAAAACACAATGCTCTTGTTTACTGGTCATCTCATGTCCGTTTAAGATCCATCCACTAATCCTCACAATGAAATGCGGACATTAGTTTTTAGAGTCAATTCCGTTTGGGCAAACAATAGTCGCCTTGCGTACACATGCTGATTCACTCTGTTGAGTCTCTCTTGTCTGAGAACTTCGGGAAATGAGATATTGAGTATTGGCAGATGCGAAATAAAGTTTGAACGATGAAACGTCCGTCGGTGACGTCTGTAGTAATATGCGGTATGAGATCTCTCTCTTATGCACAAACGTCAATATGGCGTTTTAGACAGGAAAAGGACGCTGTTTCATCGTTGGAATAAAGTTGATAAACAAATAGTCCTCATCGGTTTAGAATATTACACTCGACGTTAGGTTCAATACGAAAAAATACAATGGTACACAAACCCGATTACATCCGGAACGTTCGATTACCCGGGATTAGATAATATATAATAAATAAATTTTTAGGTATATCTGAATGCAATTTAATTGAAATAAGTACTCGGGATACAGGAATAAAGATATATCTACATCGTTGATACGAAATTTTGGATTTTGTTAAATCGATCAAAATTCCGCTAAAATTTACGATATATATTAGTTTAAAATATATATCAAACTGATGAAATAAAAGTAAATAAGAGAAAATAAATTTGATGATCAGTCAACCAATTAAAAAACAGTCCAATATATTTCTATCACCCTCCAGCTTATCATGTTTGAATGGTTAAAAATCATATTCAGAAATAAATAATTAAACTTTCTGTATTGAATACTCCAGTTTCGCTTTTAAAGCTCCTCATTAAGAATCGAATCAGAAATTTATATTCCACCAACCAGATAAATAACTTTCAATATTCTTCAAAATGTTGTCGACAGCATTTTGTTAATACTTCCCCGACAAAATCATATTTGTTACCTAAACTTCCGAATATATTTTTTCGTAAATTTGCTCGTTTTTTACAATTTAATATATTTTTCATTTGGAACAATCAACTTATTTCCCATTCAATTCCACTCTATTTGTACCAATATATTTATTTTCTAATTCGCAAGCGGATTTTTGAAAACGGTTCCATTTTTAATTAACAATTATCTTTTCCCGAAATGAACGCTACGTAGAAAGGAAGCTATGGCCTTCTTCTGCAAATACGAGGGACGCTCGTGAAAAGAAACGATTCAGCTTGGATCACCCTTTTCGGGTAATATTGACTCAAAGCCATTTCCAATATGCTGATTCCCGCCACTTCAAGAAGATTCCTCAAGTGTTTCCTTCAGAAGACTTCTTCGAGACAATTCTCACCGTGAAAGGTTATTCGTTAGAAGATCTTGTGACTCATAAGATGTGACGTAATATAAACATGCGTCTCTAAACAACGACAACTATTTTCCGTATTATTATTAGTAGAATTTGATACGAGAGAAAATTAATGAAAGATCAGTTTAAAGAAAGAAAATATTTTCACGGATTAAACATAATTGCCACGCTCTATTATTGGGAAGATGGGAATAAAATGTAACTCTTCCCTTTTCAATAAAATATTCCGAAGGAAGCATAGGGTTAAATTAAATCAGAGTTAATTGAAGGGACATGAAGTGGAAGAGCAGTGGAACTGATCGTCTCGGAACGGAATAACATTTCCGACGTACGTGCTCATTAAGAACTAAAACACATCGCAAAAAAAAACAATGATGGCAGTAGAAAGATCGCTTGGCTGGAATTATTTTCATGCAGATGTGCGTATGCAAGTGGATGACATTATAATGTGTTCTGAATTGAAAAAGTATGTCGAGAAGGTAGAAAAATTATTAAAATAAGCAAAACTGAGTGTCTGAGTGCAATTCTGGTCTGATGAGCGTTGGTGAGCCTAAATGACAAAAAGAGAGGAATACGAATCGGTGAAAAGGACTTTATCTAGGAAGAAAAGAAAGAGAGAGAGGACTCCTTTTTAAGGACGACGTGTGTGGAAAGCGTCCACATGTCATCTCTACTAATGAATTGCGTTTGTTTTAGTCTTTAATTACCGCAAAATGAGGCAGTTTAAAGGAAGAAAACGTCTGGTTCATTGCCCTCCGAATGAGTGTACATGAAGTTTACTTTTCCTGTTTCGTTTTCCAATTTCAATCTACGGTTTCCGTGTCAACCAGCAATATCCCGTTTTTGTTTCTTCTCAGTCCACTGCTCGTTTCAGACTCCGAACTGTGTTCCTTCGGGAGAATTGTTTAACGGCTCGAATCGATGGCGCTTCCCCGCAAATGAGTTTCAAATGATTCGCTTTTCCATCTTCATTGAGCCGTGATTCGCGAACAATTATCTCTTGCGTTTAAGAGGAGAAAATTGGTGTGCTATCGGTTAAATATTGCAGTATATTTTAACATTATTCTAATATATACTACTAAATATAAATATATAAAGAACTATATTCTTAAATTATGACTACAATATTTACGATAATAATGGTAAAATAATTTATTTTATAATATATTGTTTCATAGTCTCAAAAAGTAAACATTTAAAAGTAAAAATTTATAAGAAATTGATGCTTTTGCGATCGTTAAATATCGACGAATCGTTCGGTTCATTGATTGATGTGTAATAATTTTATCATTAATAGTCTGTGTTCATATTACGTGTTCTATTTTCATTCCCTATTCAAATACGTCTCCAACCAGGCTTTTGACTAAAGCGGAAAAGTTTGTGAATGATTATAATTATTTATAGTTATTTATTTCTGTGAGTAGGTATATAAAGATAGAATCCTATTTAAATGAACGAATTTTTCGTAAAATTTTCTCCATGGTCAAGTCTAATCAAGTACGTCATTTACTCCGAGAGTTACTGTTCCGAAGCATTTTTTAATACTTCTCACGATATATAATAAGACGATAATAAAATTAAAACATATAATTTATAACTTTTTATTACATCATCGCATCCAATTCCGATAATCATAAACATCCCTAAGGCACATTCTCGCAAAATTTTACGATTATCGAGATGATCCTGCGGAAGATATTTCGGTATCTACATCCAGCTACATCGGGTAGGGCGACACGTAAGACAAATAGAGAAAGCGAGCGAGCAATTTCACTTTTTATTACGAGACTTTCGCATAGGATTATGGGTATTTCTTATACAATGTGTCTGAAGCAGTCCTTCCTTAATCTTCTAATTTTTTGCTTTCGCCCGCGACCTGCGGCCACCATGGGGAGCGATGCCCTTTTACAAAGATCGTTGCACTTTGTTGCTCTGGGGATTCGCTCCCTCCGGATTTACGAGAAGGCACCACAAGATAAGGGTTCTTTATCACAAACGGTGCATAGGGGAATCCTACTCGGTTATTTTTCCCTATAACTCTTACGGTCGCCACTATTTTCCGTGGGAGAAGGATAGGCGACTGATATCATCCCGACCGCGAACTTCATCTCGAAAATGCATGTTAATTTCGAAATTCCGTGTGGTCATCGCGATTTCGTGCGTTCTGCAATTCTGATAATTAACTTCGTAATATTTTTCACGTCGTTCTTAAAAGTTGAACGGTTTAATTTTTATGTGCAGCGTCGTTATTAAATCGTGCGTGAATTCGCTGCATCGGAAAATTAAGAGATGGTTGGGACTCGTAGATAAAGGATATTCGAAAAATATTCAGATAAATTAATTGCTTTTTTGATTACTCTCGAATCGAATGAAATGAGCCAAGGAATCGATCTAAATTTGAAAATTAAACATCTGGATTAAGTGGATACAGAGAAAGTTCGAAATTTCAAACAGAAATCAAGAAAACAAAAATAGTGTATTTAGTTAGTATATAGGTTCGTTTATGTATATTTGTATGTTTCTTGAAATGAAAAGTTACAGAATTTAGGAATATATATATCATAAAATAAGGAACAGTTCAGTTGACTTAGATGATGGTGTTTACGTAAACCTTCATCGTGCATATTGAAGCGAACTGTGCTATTTAGTTCCATCAGATGAGTTCGATTTAAAATGTTTACCACGGAAGAAGTATTCGAAGACGAGATAGTAAGATGAGAACTATAAGGGGATAATTATTATTATTACACTATAATCTACTCATACTGCTTAACAAACAAAAATAAAAGGATCCTACACCGAGGCCACAGTCAACACCGAGCTGAGTCGACCATCCGACTCTTAAAAACAGGACGATTCAGAATTTAAAAAAAAATTACGTAAATTTGCATAAATTAAACACCCCCCGAAAATTACGAGTCTAAAACGTGTCATTCTTTCGCGCGAGAGTAACCCAGAACAAACAAAGGAAAAACGAATCGCGATAGAATAATAACCCACGTGATTGATCAAACATAATTATTAATCGAAAAATTAATACGTGAATGCGTCGTGGGTAAAAACTCGAAATTAGTCCATCGTTTATTTACGAGTCGCGCAATTCTGAGCGGCGACGTTTATTAAAGCGAGGACAGATACAATCTAGGCCTCCGACATCTGATTCCCTCTAGATCCATTCCATTTTGGTGTGTCTCGTTAACGCCAAGTCGTTTATTCCCCCAAGCAGCAAAGCGTCCCTTGACCACGCTCCTGATACACAAATTAATTCCTTGAAAAACTCGCCTTCCCTCGAGGCACGGTCCATGCATTGCGATGAGATGTGGGAATAGCGGAGAGAGAGACCCCTGTGCTGTTGCAACAAAAGAGATGATGTAGACATGGAACTGATTCCTTGCTGACGTACGGGCTTTGTTGAATGATGAGACACCGTCCAAATTACTCGATGAGAACCTCCATTTGCACTCGCCGCCACTCTTTAAGGGCTACTAATTGCGTGGCTACTCGAAACATGCAACGCTCCTTCCATTAAGTTTGTTTCTCCTTTAGAAAACTATACATAAAACTTACGAAGTATCGTCATTATAGATTATGGCGTACTGTTATGAATCCATTAACCTTCGCTTGAAATATGTATATATTATTCTATAATTTATTTCATCCTGTATCTCATACGGTCATCATGATTTATCTTGCTTGAATTTTTCTGTTCATTAAGTTATTTAATACATTACATCCGCGATATTCTTATGAATCTTCTTTGTAGACCATTACCTCCCTATCTTTTCATCCTTCCCTTAATTATCTTCATCTCTTGCGATTTTTTATACGAAGAAGGATAATTCATGAAGGTGATACTTCTTTAGTTATTTAATTATCTTTTCCTGAGCTTAGTGACTTAAAACTTTAATTTAAACAACAAAGATTCAGGTGATATTGAAGTGAAAGTGATCAGTTGTAGAGCTTTGTAAATAGGTTCCTGTATCTTTTCCAAGAACTGCCTCTTAAAAATAACGTTGAACATAAAGAACTAACGAAATTTTAATTAAATGATCACGCTGATCAAGCTTATATTTAATAATAATCGTTATTTTATTAATAACTTGGCTATTTAAGGCGAAGATCGGACCATCAAATCCCCATCTCAGATCTATATCGTGTTACTACAATAAAGAAAGGAAGAGTAAAGGAATAACATTGAGGCTTTCAAAAAAACCTAGCCTTACTGCCCTAACCCAAGTCAAACCTGACTCAACTGTAGCGCATCAGTACATAAAAAAATATCCCGACTTTATTTACATAGTTTTGGTTCATGAATTCAAATCATGCCAAATTCAATCTACCTCAACGATGAAATATATCACTCCTATAAACACCACCAACTTTACAGCGAGTTCTAGACTTTCCTTCCTCGAAAACTTCCTTTTTTTCTCGTTTTTGATCACAAATTTCGCTTACCTTCGTTCGTCGAATCCTTCTGTCCCTTAAAAAATATAATCCAACGGACGTTGTCAGAGATAGAACTGTAAAAATGTGTAGTTAATGAGGTATTTTATTACATTGGCGCGAAAAAGGAACAAGGTATTCGGTTTCAGAGTAGCCGACAGCGCCCCGGGACCTCCGGCAAGATTCCTCGGCTGGTTTTATTTACGTGAGAAAAAATTTCTTTGGCGGAGATTTGGAGTGGTGGCTTCCCTGAGCAAAGGCAGAGTCTGTCTCCAGAGTAAATAGTGGGCGGATGCCGCAGAGACAAACAAACCGGTAGAGTCCGACAAAGTCCCGCCAGTCTATCAAATTTGACGGTAAAACATCTATCCACTCCGACTCAACCCTAGACCCAGTTCTGGTCCCACACCCGTCTGTTTATTCTTCTATGGCACGTCGAACGAGTTTTATTACGTATTTTAGCGGACGTATTTATGCTTTTGTGATTCTGTACACCATCAATACTCCTAGCTACTACCGGATTGGGTAGTATTTGACGTATATACATCGTCACTAACAAAAGTAGCGTTAACGAATGTAATTTTGAACGATTTCTGAATAGTTCGAGCATGATTATTATTCATAATAATTGAAAAGTACAAGAATGAGACGTATAACAATTTAAATGAAATGTAACATGTGAACCCGTACGAAACCAGTGATGACCCAGGAAATGCTTGGCGTAAGTGAACAAAATACGACTATGAGATATGAAACGCTATTTAAACTAAAAAGAGGACAGCTGATCTAAGAATAGTTGGGATTTTAACTCGGAGTCACATCTGACCATTATTAACATATAACCCGTTAACAGAAGAAGACCTAAGTTGGTCACGTGTGAAAAACGCCATCCCGAACGAACTTGGTTATTAGTAGCTACTTAAAAATAGAACCTTTTCACTTCTGCATATTGCACCGTAAGCACCGTAATAATCTTCCCCTGTTCAGATTCATCCCATTTCTTTGAATTTGCGGCATATTATTCGTGTGGATTCGAAAACCTTTCTTTTAACTTAGTTTCGAAAAAACTCGTAACAGAATCTGAACCCTGGACAAGCGAATTCGCTAACTCAAGTATCCCCTAGCTACCTGAGGTATCTCCCAGTTATAAGTGATATTACTATCGACACACATATCGTATTCTTTCCCTCAGCATATTCACGATCGCCATCCTTAAACGACCGATTTAACTGAAATCCCATTAATTCTTTCGTAATCTCCTTATTTACAAAGTCTTTTAGGGGCCGTAAGAAGTCGTTTGTTCTCGCGGGAGCTGTAACTGTTCGATGGTGTGGCAGGTTAGAGCGTTTGACGTCATCGACGTCTACTGGTAGAGAACCACGGTATGTCACGCCCTCGTGAAGATTGAGTGGACGCCCTTTCGGTATCTCGGACACGAATCTGAGACATTTCACCTACGTCTCTTCGGAAGGAGAGCGATATTAATACACGCTCGAATAAAGAGGGGTTGCAATGCATCATACCGTTGTTTAACGTCGAGATTCCCTTCCGCTTTAAGTGTACGCTGTACTTGAATCTTCGTGGAGCTCTCTCATCTAATAATACGTCGGTTTAGTCTCGATTTATTTTTCTAAAATCCATTAAAAAATTCAGATCGGAAACTCATGTTTAAGCTGTGCTGTATTCTTTGGGAAAACTCAAAATGAAAAATCACATTTAAATCTATCTTGTGTAACTAACATTCGAAAGCTTTAAATTGACGAAAATAGTTAAAACAAACCCTAATAAGGACGTAAATAAATAGTTATAAATTTCTATAAAATTCGACGAAGTCTTAATGTCTATATTTTAACCCTCTCTCTCCCCCGCACGCGGATCTTAGAATGAAAATATTTACGTTACCATTCAGCACTTTTTATTTTGGGCTCATAAGGGGAGAGTTATATTGTAGTTAAGCTTTTCAATTAGAAACTGCCGTCGAAGTGAATGCACCACGGTTGTTTCCTCAATTACTGAAATCTCGCATCAGTTGGGTTTCCATAAAAGCACTAATCTTCGGCCCTTCCTCGTTTCCTTCTGTGTGCTCAGTCAACAAACCACAAAACAAATTCAGAGAGGAAAGCTCTTAGAGGTATTAAATAAAGCAAACCTGTTTCCCTGGAGATGGGAAGGGGTGTGAGGGTACGTTGCATCAAGTCCAACTTCTCTCCGAAATTTCGCTGCAGCTGTTTATCTGATGAACGAAGAACAGAAAATTAGACGAAGATGTCTTAGGATCTCTCGTGAATCGATGGAATTTGTGCTGATTAAGATTCAAAACTTTCAAAACGTTACGTCTTCCGAGAAAATAGAGATATCTTACCCTTTGCTCGAGAAAATAAGTGACTTCATTCAGTACTTCACATTCATTCATTCTTAATGAATCACTACTACCAGCAGAAGCTCCAATAGATAGCTCTACCACGAGAAACTTAATTACGTATGATTTGATGAGTGCAGCGCAATTGTTGGGCAAAAGACGTTTCTAAAAATACGATATTCCTAACAATATTTTAAACAAATGTCATCCTTGGATAAATATAATTTATTGTAAAAATAATTATATAAAAAGCGCAGTCAGATTGTCTGTGGAGTCTAAAATCTTACGCACGAGTTATATCTAAACGTAACAGTATATAGCAACCTAAGATTTTTAAGAAGTATAAGAATTCGAGAATTAGTTACATATAATACAAATAAAAAATATACGTTAATTATTTCTAAAAATCATCGCATCGAGAACTGATGACTATAAATTTAAAGAAACTTTCCTCCTTGGAAATATATTACTCTTTCAATCTTCTAATCGGTTAATACATTCAATCCAAAATTCTGACTTTATAAATGCCTAATGCTCTTTTACTCCGATTATTTATTCTCCCAATAACTCGTCTCTTTTTGTAAATATAACGACTTATATTCCATTAATATTAAATACATAGTATTCAAAGAATTTAGAATGTCAACAATACACATTAACAATAGCAGTAATTTATGAGAAAACGGTTGACTTCCGCGGAGAAGCCTATTCGTAATCGCTAATGGTACTTTTGATAATGATATTGTTATTATTATTATTTTAAGAATGCTTTTGTTCTGCCCAATTTGCGAAGTTCATTTTTTTAGTCCCATCCTCAAAAGACTACAGTTCATTGCCTCATCGGGGCGGAGGGGTTGTTTACGGAAGTTAGATACGTTGTATAGCACAGGTTCAACCATGCTAATAAGGCTTCAACAATGTCTCCGGCAAAATAATGAAAGTGGCATTCATCAAGCGGCAGTAGGATAGAGCCTGATGAATTACCATCCTTTATCCCCCAAACAATCTCAGACTTTTCATGATGAGCTTCTGTAATGGAAATTTATCCGTGCGTAAAAGCACCACCCATTGGGAAGTCCAGGAGGTGATGGTATATTAAACTCGATTAGTATCTCCTCTTTACTGGGAGGTCTTAAGGGAAGGATGAAAGTAATTCCAGCTTTTGACCATCCTAAGACCCTAAGAGACGTGCAAGAGAATGCAACATTTCTACACTAAAAATAGTAGACATGTACTTATATACGCTATAATACAGCATTGAGAAAGGAATCCCACAAGGTGACTGTCTTTCACCCATCTTTTTCATTGCGCTATTTGTATAAATTTAAGAATCTATTCGGCAGTCATGTCAGAAAATCATCCATATCTCCGTATTGAAAAAGATTTAAGATAAATAGACAATATACATTTTAATATCCTGCGTTTTTCGATGATAGTTTTCTTTGTAACAAATACAGGAGACCTAACGTCAAGACTTAAAGATTTAAACACTATGGAGAAATAAATAGGACTAAGAATGAACCCTAAAAACAAAGGAATATCCAATTATTTTACGAATCAAAAATTAGGAAAACTCAGAGAAGACCTATATGTATAAATTTATAAAATAAATTTCACATATATTGCCAAATTACAGCGCCAAAGACCTACCATAGACGAAAGATTTGACCTCGACATTCGACTAAAAAATCCATCAAAATTTTCAAAATTTCTCCCTTGACCTTAATCTCTTATTCATTGAATTTTTTGATCCTTTGGTCTTCTGATATTTCAATGAGTCTCTCATTATCCACAGCGTACTCGTACTTCTGTATTCCAGCAAGTTTTTGATAATAATAACTATCAGTATTATGGGCAACATTGGGACTAGTAAGTAGCCTATTACATTCAACCCGTCATTATAACAAAGGGATTTAAAACAGATAAATTTGTGGATAAATAATAAATTTAAATTTTATATTTAAGAACCGAAGACATTATAGTGAGCTTTCGTTATTTATATTCGGGGAATACGTAAAAAATTTCTATTCTCGAATTTCTTCATAATCTTCTCGCCTTGGGACGAATTTCCGCAAAAATTCTTCCACTCTAAATCTCAATTCATAGCCTTAAAATTCTTGTGCAATCGATATTTAAAAACTAGGGAAAGCTTTTGATGAGTCTTTTTCAACCTTTAGGTACGATTTATTTCAAGAGATTGAGAGTCAAATGATATCCTTCATCCATCCTTAATCCTAAGTATTTGTCGTGATTAATCAGACGAAAGGAATTCGGGAATAAAAAAGACTCCATCTCACACTCGTGTCTAAATTATATCCTCTTAAAAGTATTTCCTACAAGTAGTCCATCAAAAAAAAGCTTACTTCAGACGTTATGGAACGAGCATACTTACCGTATAGGATATCATTCGGGATGAAGCACCCGCGTCGCCATCTTGCAAACTGATTACATCGCAGTATAAACAAGCAAGTTGCCATGAATGCGCTTTTGTGTGTATTCCTCTTCCACTCGTTAATCTCTCTCCGGAGCAGATAAAAATTATTTGAGCGAGCAAATGTCTCTATTCTCCGACTCTTTTTTCCTCTCTTACTATTCATTAGCACCGAAACAAAAGAGAGTTCCATGCGCTCGTCGAATCATCTCTTCGCTTTACGGACGAGCGTATGCCAATTAGGAGAGGAAGTTATTTTCAAGTATTTTCTCGAGTGCTCAAGAAACTCCGCGCTGAAAAAAATAAATCCCCCCCTTCCACCGCTCGTCCATTATATCCTAAGTAGCGTACGGAGGGTCGCTCCTTGGTAACATGAGGGGAAGATGCCACTTTTCATACATCTGCCGTCACTTTGCTCCCGACCAACCCCATGTCCCGTTTCTTAACCATCTTTCCTTACTCGCATTGCTGTCTTTTTGTTTGCGATGCATCATCTGCTTTCCTTCTCGTGCCTGCGTTTCGATGGGGATTCCTCAACCACCGAGACTTGGATGTTTCCTCGATCCAATTACCCAATTTTTAATTGTATGTTCGCGAGTTCTCTACAAACGTCTTCCTTCTCGAGGATTTTCGAAGTCTTTTTTTAAGTGTCATGCAGTATTTCATTCTTGATCACGGTGGTGAAATTGGAAGCAGTGGTTGAAAATTAATAATATTACGATAAACTACAATTATTTCCTGGCTGAAAAGTTTCAGTGAAAAATTCGACGTAATATTTTAAGTTTACCTATCCCTAAATCCTTCGGATGGATATAAATTTCTCTTTCCGACGAAAACGATAACTGAATATATTCTATGGTTCAAGTACATCTACGCTACGCAAAGTCTCAGGACGTAAAGATATTAACTAATTAATTATTAAGGGAAGACAGTTTTTCGGGCATCCATATTACATAATATAACTGATGAACATTGTAAATTTAAAAAATTGGATGGTAAATGACGTAAAACTATGAAAAAGTACAATCCAGTTTACCAGTTATTTTATTCAATTATTGATGAATGGAGATTCGAAGCAGAAAACTTTTACGTAAAAAAATTCGATCAAAAATTTTCGACGAAAGTAGAGCAACTTCCATTTGCAATCAACTTATGCTCACTAGCCGTCCAACAAGTACCTAAACGTTCCTCGCATATAGTATTCGTCGAGGTACCTCCGTTAATACTTTCTTCAAACACCTTTTCATCTCCACAAGGTCGTCAATTATTTCTCTTTCACAAAATGCGAACCCACGCTTCCCCCGAGTCAGCCGCATTTAAAACTCAAATAAATAAAAGCGCATACTGTGTTGGGGTTGGATTGAAAGGATGAAAATGATTTGGCGGTGGTAGCGGAAGAGATGCCATCCTCGTGTATGTACTTTCGGTGAATGACGGATCTCAAGGAGGGATGCGGCATTCACCGAAAGTACATACACGCACAAGGATGGCATTCAAGGGCATAAAATAAGATTTTTTTTTGGAATGGAAGTCTTTTGTCCATCGCTGATTGTGCGCGTCACTGGATTTCCTATATATTCGCCACACGAGTCAAAACAGGTTTCCTCGGATTCTGAGGCTGTTTCCATCGCGTGGTTGCACCTTTCCGGCACGTCTTCGTAGTTTTTGTTTAAAAGTGCCTCTATTTTTAGAGAAAAATTTCAACGCGAATTTTAAGAGTTGTGTGAAATGAGAGATTTGAATCTATGATACGTAAATGCGAATATATTCTATAGGGTTTTAGCTCGCACGCCATTTTCTTCTTCTAGGCGGGAATTGTCGCGCTGAAATGTGTATCACGAACGTACAGCACGTCCCATTTCCTATATTTTGGTCCGTTCCAGAGAAGGAATTTTATAAACAGGATCCAAATTTAAATTTTATTGGTCGACGTTTTGTTTATTGGTAAATTGGAGACAGCAGATGGTTCCATTTCGTGCATGGTTAGAAGTCTATATTTTTCAGTAATAGAAATTATCCTTTTTGCGCCCTTTTAACGTCCATACCGTTATCTATTTCGATATTTTCATTCTTTTTCTATAATTTGCCGATTTTGAAAAATATATCTATCCTATATCAATAGAGACGTATTATTAGAACTATTTATCGTCTTTTCGCCAGTGTTGTCCACAGTCCTTCTTAAATACAAGAATAATTTTTTCGGAATTCCATTTCAATTTAAAATTTTCGGACAATTTTCAAAGATGACGTAAAGGGAAAATTAAAAAACTATTAGTAAAAATATTACTATTCAGAAGACTTGTTCGTGAATAGAGGATTCACACAGTACTTCGTAAATCTCACGTGCAGAATCCACTAGCAGAAACGGTTCACAGAAAATCATCAAAAAATTATAGAAATCACCGAAATATTTATTTATATAAAATTTTGCCTTAATTGCAACTTTACCTATTTATCTATAAATAGAGCTTTATTTTATGCAAACCAGAATTTAATAAACTCTGACATTTTATTTCTGAAACAAGTTTAAAGGATCTGTACGCAGAATTCCGCTCGATGCCTACACTTTCGTCTTGAAGAATGCAGGCATGGGGATTAAGACAGAGCAACGAGACTTTAAATTTTTTGAAGGTCACGTCGTGAAAGCTTTTGCAATAATCTTTCAAAAATTCTTTTTATAACTGAAAGTGGGAATTTATACATTTTCTTTCCTTGGCCTTCGAACTCTGTTTTACATCTTTTATTATTTGTGAAGGGGATTAACAAATAAAAAAACTTGAACGAGTTGCTGATGCTGACGAAATGAAAACTTGAAGTGGATGACAATGGAACGAGATAGTTTTAATCGGAGAAATGAATCATTCCGATTGAAAATGAAAAAAATATATAAATGGAGGAATTCAATTCGCGCGAGGAGTGGATGAATAGTCAGGTGGGTGAAGTGGTAGAATAAAAACAGAAGGATTCGTAGGACGTAGTCGCCATGATGCTAAAAAAAAACATCGGAAGGTTTGCATTGGGAGACAACGGATTGGAAAATGTCAGCCGGAGTTTCGAGTACCTTTCCAAAGTTGAATAATCGTTCAAATGAAGCGATAGCAATCAAATTCGAAACCGAGACAACCTTTCTTGTATTCGCAGGAATTAACACCGAGAACGTCGTCTTCCATATGGGACACAGCTGCCTTCCCATGATTCATTGCTCCGCTGGTCAACGGCGAATAGCATGAGGGATATAATTTGTCGTGGGACCAGTTTTCCCGCCCCACCCCTCCTCCTACAGATTTTTCACACCGATGAATTTACACGCACATCATGGTGCAGAACGGCCTTAACATTTATTTTCTTGTTCCGAATTCGTACGTGATAACACCGGCTTAGGAGACGAAAACTTTCGCTTCGATCACCTTCCGTAGACGATGGTATCGTATTGCACGGAGATGATAACATGTAACGTAGGAAACTTTTCAAACAAACACAGTGCTCAAAGCGAATGGATTCCTATAAAGGCGATGGAACTTTAAAAAAGATGAAATGTTGTTACAAATAACAATGTTATTGAAGTTTATTATCAAAGACCGCACACGCATTCACTTTCTGGACAATTACAGCGGGTTCTAATATTAACAACGGACGTTCACAAACATCCACACCCCGAGAGGAAATTTTCCTCCTCAGCCGGGATTCGAACCGGGGTCCTCAGCGTTAGCATATTAGCTTGCGAACCACTCAGTCAAATTACTAGAACTTTAATATAAGAAGCGTTGGAACTTATTTAGTTTACCACTCGTGAATTCAACTCAACCTGAGTACACGGAATCTTATCATTATCAACTTAAAATGAATCCTGGATTTGAAATGTTTAAAAGTGTCATCGATAAAATTCATTGCACATAGTCTAAGTACCTTCATAACTCTCGATATAGTTTCACTTCACCGCAGAATTCGATTGAATACCTTAATGCGAGCTTGATACTCATTTTAATATTGTCTTTTAATAAAACACGTTTCGAATCAATTTCAATGCTCAGCTGATTATTGCACCACCGTTTGTTGTCTCGTACTTGGCAGAAGTTGAAATGACGGCAAACCTTGAAAATGAATAAGGAGGAAGGAGTTTATCGTGCATAAAATTCTATCCTCTATCTTCCACATTCTACCCTTGAAAATCTGAAGGCGTCCGATTGCAAGATTTTCATACGAATATAAACCAAGTAAAATTTTCTCAATATCACATCACGCAATTCGTTTAAATAGTATGCAAGATTTTTCAAACATTAGGAAGGCCATCAAGCAATCATTCTCAGTGACTAGCGACTAAAATTTTTAATTAAAGAATATCTATAACTATTATAATATACTTTGTTCTGAATATAATTAACAAATTACAGCTTTATAGTCTCATTTAAGTCTAAAACCTATTGCCTGGCGGTTTTTGAAAAGCGAATCTTTTATACACAAACAAGGTTTCTTATTCCTAATTCAAACGGAACGCTTGATAATAGATCGCTATTATCCATAAATATTCGTGCATATTCTTGGATGTTCGTCCCATCTAAAAGGTCGTCGCGTTCCTGTAAAACGCTACCACAGGCAGAAATGTGGATGACAGTTACATAAAGCATCTCATGTCAGGCCGTAAACTGGAGTATTTAAAAACACAGCCATCACTGCAGCACAGGATGGCGGGTTGCATAAAACCGTTTCGGCTACAAAATGACGACACCTCGTGATGTAATTTAGATGGTAATATTATCTCGGAAAACTGTAGGAACCATAATGTCTAAGTATTAATGTATTAATTATATCGTATCATCGGATTTAAGACATTTATCGGACAGAGATTTGAACGCCTTGTGTATCGATGAGGGCTGTAATGGGAAGATAATCTCATCTTCTTCTTTAGTAGAAGTCTCACAAAGCAGTATTTCATCTCCATATCATCATCACGTTAACGCTATAAGTGTTGCTCTACCACAAATATGTAGTAGCTAGAGTTATTTTACAATCTATGTAAACATGATTGGTAAGATAATTCATTTATCGATGTTGTAAAGAAATAAGTGAAGTTAGATCAAAATTAATTTTACGAATGGTCTGCAAAAATTGGAAATCCAGAAAAATATTTTTCTCTGAATTTTGTTCTTCTAACTCTTATATATATATATATATTTGGCTCAATACCTTGTATTTCTCTAATATACTATTTTATATCTCTTATTGTATGTCTCCAGTCGATTTCCTAATTACTATCAAGAAAGCAAATTTCACGCATTATTCTTAGTTTTCCTTACCTCACTCTCGCACCATGTTTGAGAAATATAGTAATAATAATAATAATAATGATAGTCTGTATTATATTGGAGCTTGAGACTATGAAGTCTCCTATTACATTCAACTCCTGTCAATATAAAAAGAACTAGAGTAAGTTAACTTCAAAAGGAGAAGAAAGGAATTACTGATGGCTTTTAAAAATAATAATAAGTTATGAATGTATGTATAAATTAGTGGAAAACCAATACTCAACAAACAACAACTCGAAAACCTGAAAATTTCTTTTGCCTAAAAAGAAACGATAAAAATAGATTCTCTTAAAAGTAGGTGGTGGAGCTTATTAATTAATTATGGAGTGCATTAATGATGAAACGACCAATTTAAGACGCAATTTTTTTTGGTCGGATTCTTTCAAAAATAATAATTTTCTTTATAATGAACTGTTTACTCAAACTTTTGTCATTCTTTGATTACTACTCCGCTCTTCTGAAGCATTCAGGATCCATAATACCGAGATTTCCATAATACTTCCGTCTCGATTGTCAATTGGGATTTCATATTGCTTTGCATCCCTATAAAATTATAATCCGAATCTACATCCTCTTAACGGGATAACTTTTTCAAAATTTCAAAAAAAAACATAAAAAAATGTATAATTCGCCATTTTATCCAACTGCAAAACTTGGTGGATTACGCTCGATGAGTTTCTTCGACATGACTTCGCATCCAACTTTCCGTTATCATTTGTTTTTCAGTCGTACGTTTTGTAAACAACGGGGACTCTTCATACTGCTCACATTTACGTTTCGCAAAACAAAAGTCCTCGTTTGGATTGCTTCTTCATTCCCAGCAATCAGAAATAATCACGCATTCATTTCAGTGCACTCGTCGTATTCCTAGATCATTTTTCCCGTTCGGTAGGCACTGATTGTTTATTTCTGCCTTAATGAGGGAGCCAGACTCTCCTCTAAAATCCCGTTTCTCCCTCACAAATGCACTCCATACAAGCTCGCAGTTTCACTTTTTTCCTCGACATATTCCTTTCATACCGGAGGGCATTTTATCCCCGTTTTTATTCGTGAACTACTTTCCCCATTCATTCTTCCTCATCCACGTGCATTTTTTGGCATCGTATTAACAACCGGTCGCCGGAAGATCGCTCAGGGTTATTAATAATTACGCGCTCCTCTGGGTGACCGTGGGCAGGAGGCCGCAATGGTGAAGCGCGCTTCTCTTTTGTTTGGCCTCCGTATTACATCCGACAGACGCTCTACATGTTTCTCTCTTTTGTTTCCACGTATGATGGAGGATCGCATTAAGTGGCTTTTCAATTTTATCTGGCGGACGTAGCATCCCGTAAATACTACCCACCGATTCTCGTGCCTACCAAAAGAATCGTTTGATATTTTTAGACTTGAAAGAGTTCGTTTCTCCTCGAATGTTTACTGTTACTCGCGTAATTTTTCATCTCGCAGCTAAATTCGAGCTTATTCGTTGATAACTATGTATTTTATTTATGGAGTTTATATTTATGTACTTCTATATTTAATTATATAGATATAATTCTTAATTAACTCGTTCCACGAAACAGAATAGATAAGAGGCGCATTTTTAAGCGAATTTAAGTATTTTTTAAATAATAATCAGTAATTGATCATTATTAATCAGTAATTGAATTTTTTCGGAATTGTTTCCAATTTATAGTACAATAATCAAATTTTTAAGGTACTTAAGATTAAAATCACTCTTAATTAGCCAGCGTCGCGATGTATTTTAAAACATTAAAAATTCTTTACATAAATATATATAATGCATGTTCCCAATCATTTACTAATAATAATGTATTGTTTAACGTAGCGAAAATTATTATTTCTAGGAATGAATACCATAACCTATTACGAAAAGAGATGTGCTTCAAAAATCATCCTTCTTGAAGATGAGAGTTATACGATATCAAGTCGTTGTGCAAAATTACGATCAAAGTCATCAGTCCATAATTACCGCTAAGTCTCATTAGTATAGGGAACGACATCGTATTAATAGGTAGCAGACGTTTCAGAAATAATTTATTACTTTCGATATTGATAGGAATCTCGAATAATTCGGTCCGTAATGAGCTAGTAAAAGATTATATGCGATTCTAATCCATGAGGATAGTATCCGGCAATCGGGATCGACCTGAGTTCATAATGAGGCCCAATGAAAGATTCTTCCGGGAGCCAGACCGTCTGAGTGCAAGTTCATTGAAATTAGGACCGGTTTCCAAAGACTCTGCTTAAGATTTCTCTTCGGCCTCCTAGAATGACGAATGAGCCATCTTCATCGATTTTAAATACTGCCTGGATTCGATTCGTCGATGGAAATAGACTATGAAATACGCGCATTGAATCGAGATATATCGAATTTTTGGAATCTTTCTGCAACGAATATATCGAAAGCATGGAATATTACAATTCTTCCAAGCTATTATCTCAAAGAATTATTTCCTTCACTATATTAACTCTCTTTTATATAAAATCCCTATCTTCTTTAGGTAAACACGATTAGATTTCGCGCAATATTTATTATTGCCAAATTCCGAGTCTCTTCGTGGAAATATGCGAGGGAGGGTGGTTGTCTTTTGTACCGTGAAGTGTGGAAGAATATCATCACCAAAATTATCACTCCAAACACTTGCTTTTAATGTGGTAGCGATAGTATCCTCCGATCCGAAAAATAAATTCTTAACCGCACTGCGAGAGGAGACTCCAACGCTTGACCGAATTCGCGTCAACATGGCGTTGCAATGGGATGAAATACGGCCGGATTTACCTCAATACACGCTACCTCGTTACTCGTTTGTTTTCAAAACCCTCTTGCCCTTCCTCAAGAACGAGTGAGTGGTAACGTAACTACCATTAAACATTCCTTCTGCGTTGCATTGAAACAATGCTTCTCGCTGTAGGGCAGCCGCCACTCGTTAGCCACTCCCCCTTGCCATTGGAGGAACGCAAACAAATGAAAGAATTTCACCGAGTTAGAAATTCATACGTCTTCTTTGCCAGCTATGCAATTTGTTGATGGATGAGCTAACTTTTTTGAAATGCGAAATTTATAAAGAATCGGTTATATTTCATCTTATTATATCATATTAGATTATATTTTCGTATTTGTTAGGACGGCATTAAGAGGGGTGATTCATGATTATACGATGGTGTTAAATGGTAGGAATCTGCCTAGCAGGAACAATAAATAGACAAAAAAATAGAACAAAGAAACGATAATCTCATGAAGAACGAATTGATATAAGCCATAAGAAGTTAGAACAGAATGGCTGTCACATAATCATCTCGAAAAAATAGGCGTTGATGACAACCTGAAAAAAATATTTGCAAGGTATTGATCGATAAGTAGCATTATGGTCATTGTACTTTGTCGAACCCACATCGAAGACAAGTCGATTCTTTGCTTTTGGACGGAACGATGAATTGTTAACGAAAGTCCTATATGTAACCGATAACAGCGCACGAAGTCATTTCAACTCATTATATTTTCAGATTGAATTTCATAGTCGATGAGGTTTATAAAGTAAGGAGTGTGATATGAATGGATGTCGCTGACTTCATGATTTCCTCTTATGAGAGTTTTAGCATGAGGGAAGGAGTTAACTCTAATGGTTATTGCTCATTATTGTAACGAAGATATTATAAAATGATTAGAATTGATAATAGATAGCATCGGTCGGTAAGGGCATGTAAGGGTTCTCTTGCAGACTACGGTTTAGTTGTTTTACGGAGGTTAACATTTGAGATGAAGTTTCAGAGTTGGAGCGATAATTTAGTAAAAATGTATTCAATACAACTTTCGATAACCGTATCCGATAATCCCGTTTTGATAGATAAAATTTTAATTACCTTCCATTAGGGAAAATACACCGTGGGTCTTCGAATTTGTTCCTTTAACTAGTAGAAATAGGGACAAGATGATGCGCTAAATGCTCTCTCCATGATTATATTTCACTTCATCTGAGGATTCTGCGTCAGAAAAAGCACTTCGCGAAGCAAGTCCACTGTTTATTGCAGCACCCTCTCACGCTTCCCGCGCAATGGATCATGGGATAGATATGGCAGCCGCGCCCTACTTCCTCATCGCCTTCTCAATTTCATGCATCACCTCCCTCTTCATCATTCCAGGTGTATTTCGAGTTCAGGTAATCGCTCAACGAATTACCACCCTTGTTACTAAAATATTAGGTATCTGAAAAACAAACTTGTCTTGCATATAACATCCATTCCATTCCATGCATGATCATTAAAAATTCAAATTATGGAGTTAATCGCCGTGTTTTAAGTGACCTGGAGAGAAACACGTATGTATGTGTATGTGTAGACAGCTCGATTTGTAATAACGCTATAATTCGATCGAGAGATAGATTCTGTTTTCCTTGAGGCTATATGGGCTTCATAATATCCTTAAATTCTTCAAATGATAAAAATGCAATAATAATTAAGCGATGAGATGATTAATTTCAATATGTCTTATATCGCCTATTTCGAAATAAAATTAAAAGGAAAACAACTTGTGTTACATGCTATATGAATGTGATTATCAAGATCCCCCTGAATCTGAATGTTAACAGTTTTCCGATGGAATTAGGATCCTAATATATAGCTAAATTTTATATATTTTTTTAAATTATCACTTAACTTCCACATCTTAGAAGAATCTCAGTTTACCAGTCTAATATTATTTCAATCACAATTAAATTATCTATTTCAATAAATAAATACAAGCACATGATAACCTAGGAAGACTTGAATATATGACTACAAGTAGGTGTCGTTCACAATCATCTACAAAAACTTCCAAGAATTATAATTTCCGTAAAAATCTGCAAAGATTATGCTAAACATGCCAATGCTAAAATTAATAATGAAGAAGGAATTTAATGCTCTGCAGGGATTTATTTACTTTCACTTTATTTTATACGACCCTCATGAATTAAAACGTAGAAAGAATCAAGTTATTTTATCAAGTTTTCCGACCAGTTCACCCTCCTACCTTGACCGCCCTTATGCTCAGATGGTCATCTTTTCCCGAACGAGAATCCTTTGTGAGGTGATAGAAGGAGGTTGAGGCTGTGCATGAAAGCACCATTCAAAAAGCATTCCTTCCCCACCGCTCTTCCGATATTCGATGATGTTTTTTTGGATCTATTTCACGTAAAATACAAAGTAACAAATTGGTTTATCCCAAGGAGGAACTAGATTCGAATGGAGGAGGTAAAATCCAATTCCAATCGGTGTACTCGTAAGAAATATAGATATGAATATTAGGTAAGAGTTTACCGCTGAATTAAAAATGTCTGACGATGATGATATTAGATGATAAGTGGTAGTTCAAACACTACATAGCGGATCAAATTCCGTTTGATTAAGGAAAAGATAAATAACTTTGCCCTATAACTTCGGGCGACTGGAGTATCAGGTTTAAGGAAAGTGAAAATAAAGACATAACTGGTAATCGAACTCATGTCCCCCACTTTTCGAGCCATCGTCTTTCAAACCGCAGATTGATTGACTGCAGCCCTCAATCACTTTCAATCTAATGCTAACTCTATTACTTCAAGATTTATCTTCTTTCTAACGTCCATCATTATTTAGTTTGAATATTCATCCTTTGGTCTACTTCTAGGTTTTTTTCCTTTTCCTTTGCCTTCAAACGCAATCCCAACACATTCATTATGTCTCGAGAAATGTCCAATGCATCTAATACTTCTTTCACGGTCTATCCTCCATGTTGTTGGTACATCTTCTATTCTTCTATACACTTCTTCTGTTTTGACCCTTCCTGCATTTGATTATCAACATTATTATCAATTTGGTGCCTCCAGCACCATATTTGAAAGGCTCATATTCTTATCTTGTCCGGTTTTCTAATGGCTGATGTCTCTCACTCATTAAATGCCACACACCACACGAATGGTTAATGGAATGGAATGGTAAAATAATACATGTATTATTTCCTTGTCTTATCGAGTTGGTATGCGTAATAACATACATTCCAAATCGAATTTTCTATTTTTTGAATGAAAATAATAGTATTATGAGGAAGGAAAGTATTTAATATTGCTTTGAAATAATAAATTTTATATTTATAATAGGTTTAAAAGTAATTTTTGCACATGCAGTATTTATGTATTATGTGCTGCCACCGGACGATTAGTCAAATTGTAACTTATTTACGATAATAATAATAATGCAGATTGTAGGGATAACTTATACTATAAAATTATCCAACTTCAATTCTTTTTCTGAGATATAAATTAATCAATTTTGGATTAAGAAAATAAAGACATGACCGAAGGCTTTGGAGACAAAATTTTAAGTCTCTCTTAATTTTTTAGCGTAATCTTATTAATTAAGAAATAATCTTTTCAATCCTTAAATTTCATTTTTTGTTATCCTGTCATAGCATATTGACACAATTATATGTCGGATTTTGCAGGGTTAAGGGAAGTTGAATACTCTTATAACAATCTTATAACGAAAATCTTATAAAATCTTATAACAAAGAGTTTGTGCGACTTCAGTTACACTATTGAACAGAAGTGGAAAATAGGGACACGACTGGGGCTCGAACCCAAGTCCTTCACTTCGCAGGAAGGTATGCTGTGTGTAAATATGTTGAATTTGATTACAATGACAATAGTATCCTCGGACGCGGTCAATTTCATATTAGATCTACAGCGTGTCCTTGTTCTGCAACACATTATAAACGGATAGTTATTGAACTGGTTAAAAGAGAAATTCGAGTACCTCATGAAGGAATTCTTAACTGTTGAAAGGAACTATATAATATGTGGTATAAAATAACAGTACGAGAAAAACAATGCACCCATTTTTCGTTATACGCTCAAGTAACCATCCTTAGATGGACTACAGAAATGGAAATGATATGATCTACTTGACATTTTATTTGCATTCTGTGATGTTGATAAATCGTCAAGAAGGTATAGCTATTCAAGGTCTTACACCCCAAGAGCAAAAATAGAAAAGATAAGGCAGTAAAATATGGTTTCGGGAAGATATTTACACCGTAGGAAAGGAGATAGGTACAAACCTTCTGAATAAATACAGATTCAGGAACCAATTTAAGCCGGAAACGGGATTTCGTCGAAGTACTTTGATCTGTCCAAATTGATTATTACCTATAATTTATCTATTCCTTACTTTTAATAATTACGCTTATCCACATTATTAGACATAGTAATAATTGTAAAAAATCTAAAGGAGGTGATGATACCTCCATTAACTTGATTAAACTAAAAGGAAATGCATTTAAGCCTCCGAGTACTTTGTTTTGCACCGTAAATGTTTATTGAGTTATGGAAAAATAAATCGAGCTCCCTATTCACAAGGGTAGATCTGAACTATCAGTAGATATATATATAGTAATTTGACTTCCCAAGAATACAAAATAATGTAATATTATTATTACAGTTTATGTTCATACACGTATGTAAGGAATTGGAGAGGTGCACAATGAGATGTGAGAGGCAGGTTAAGAACAGACAGCATACTTGCGTTAAGTTGCTCTTCGCACTTGTACAAAATACATTTATATATCTGAAATTACGGATAAACAAGATAATTGGACACAGTTGAAACTGATTTTGCAAAAGTATAGAAATCGCACGACCTTCTTATAACAGAAGTACGTTTGTTAAATGTATTGAGCTTTGATCTTCGTGTTTTAAGATGGATCAGAAATTTTATGGCTTCAGGTAAGCACAGACTCAGAATTTACTATTTCTATTACAATGATATCAGAGTCACATCGCCATATTGTGATAGACCTTTCTAGATTAAAATATGACATTACTTTCATATCATTAACCCAGAAAAATTTGTAGTGTCCAGGTGCGGTTTTTGGGGTGGTATTCCTATCGTCTACATGTATAGGCGAATACCAGATAGCTATTGTCTGTTATTGCCCTAACCATTTCCAACTGGTATGGACCATAGTGTGGAGCCAATAAATAAAAGACTTCGTACATCACTAAAAATAGCAATTGAAATAACAATCGACAACATCTACACGCCAGAAATATAAATTGTAATGCACTCTTAATTGAGTCTGTAATTATAACACGAATGTTATCTGAAAATGATAGCTTATATAATTGCAGTTTGATAGTTACTACAGCATGAGGATTTGATATTTTTAAATAACGATTAGAGATTCCTTCCACTTCCACTTTGTGACTGAAATTTAACCTTAGAATAAGAAAGGGGTTTTGTACATCGCAGATTAACATCGCTGGACATGAATCGTGCTCAATTATTACTCTGCCGTTCGCAGTATACGGCATCATATCGGAAGTGATTTGTTGAGCCTTCTACCTGTTGAGTCTCCCACCATCTCGCATGTGTTTTATTAAACGAAAGAGAGAGAGAGTTTTGTGAAAAAAAACCATTCCTCCAGTATCATTCTTCTCTTACAAGTTGATCAATCTTTTTCTTTTGGCGACATGTCCTTTAAAAAATGGACTCGTTTTAAAAACGTCATTCTCCTTCCCAAATCTCAGCCAGTCGTACAAATTAGACTCATCTCGACATAGATGTTCCGCCATGTTTTATTACATTGACAGGAAATTACGTATGATCTATTAATCATTCTATGATGACATCACAGGACTTCCTGTAAAAGGGACAACGGGTAACCGCTTAGATAAAGGAATCTACTATTATGTTCATAATTCTTATTTTAGAAAATTTTAGAGTCATTTTATTTTAATTATCCATCGAAAGATGTAATCGAGTTAAATCGTGTAGTTAAAGCTTCGTGAAACGTCTTATTTGGTAGGAATTAACGAAATATTGAAGCTGGACCGGGAGTCGAACCGAACCCAATTTCTGAGAGCTGGTTCGAGTATAGGTCCTCTCAGATTTTTCAAGTGACTAATTCCGATTTACGCGAGGTAAATTTTTCACGCAAACTTGCCTGTCTCCATTTATATCTCGTCCGGTATTTTTTCGTATTTTTTCATCCTATTCTCCTTCGATAAAGAGGTTTTATTATAATCAATTCGGCTAAAAAGGATTTAAGCATACATAATGTAACGAGATATGGAATTTAAATATATTTATTCTTTATGCTAAAGTATATTACGATGGAGGTACGAAATACCATCAATTGGAGCTATTAAATTAAAACCACACAAATAAGAGTCTTATCGGAATAAAGTTATATTCATTATACGATCCCCATAATCATCCATTAATAAATCCTCAGTCATTCTTTACGCCGTATTGAAATTGGTAAAAATGATAATGTAATAAATGTAACTTTATACTGTTATACACACGGCATACTTAAAAACCTAGAAAGCAGCGGGCGTAAAAAATAGGGAGAACTGGGTTCGAGTCCCGGAGCTATCTGTCTTTTTTTCACGCCCGTTAACTTCTGGGTTAAAATCGAGACTGAATGATATTTGCCTACGAAAGAAACGCTTGATACATTATTTATCGAAAAATGTGCTTTATTAGCTTCGTAAACATGGGCTAATATTTAATCCGAAGAATGCGTAATCGATGCCTTCTGAATGGTCTCAAACGCGCGCTCTTTTGCAGATTCGTAGCTGTGGATGCGGTGGTTAGCGTAATAGGAATGCCGAAGAAAGAAATTTGTAAAAGAATCGAAAGCGTTTGATGAAGGGAGACGGGGTTGAATGGAATGTGAGGAACGGACCACCCTAAAGAGGAAAGAGGGAGGATTCCAGCTATTATGCTGTGACAAAGAAAAAGGCAAACCTCATCTTTCAGCTCGGCTCCCTCCTGACAGCGCCGATAGAAAAGCATTTCAGCGGAAAAGTACTACCATCCGACTGCTTTCTCCTCTTTCATACACTGAATAATTTTTCCCATTTCCACACCCATTGTTCTCTAGCTTCTACTTTTACGTGGAAAATTGGAGCTTCTATATTTCGTCTAGTAACCGCGCCCTTCCTTTTCAAGTAAATCCTATTGTGTATTACTTTTTGAGTTATGGGCAGGTTATGTTGCACACGCCACAGAAATCCATATGTTGAAGAGACAGTTTACATTCTCGCATTCATCCTAGGAACCGCAAGATGGTTTGCGGCATAGGTTGTAAACTAAAGTAACCACGTTTAACACTTGCCGTTTCTATTAGAAGTAGTATTCATTTGACTTTTTTCATTTTCTCGTAGTCCTCATGCCTTCTTAAAATCATTTCTAACAAATTTATCGTGAATGAGTTATTTATTTATTAATAAAACATCAATTTATTGCTAGATGTCAAGTACAGTTGACGATTATTATGATGTAATAATAATGATATCATTAAATGAATGAATGAATGAAAGAATGAAGTATCATCTATAAAAATGTAAAGATGAAATAGATTGTAAAAGATTCGGTTTAATTCATATAAATACTTAAATTGATTATTGTAATGTAACTCTCGTGTTACTTATCCTGAATTGACTCATTATTGAAGAATCGCAATTTTAAAATAATTAATGATTTAGACCCAAATGACAGATTTAGTTCATGAAAAAACTTCTTTTATTACAGCAATTCTATTCTTTAACGACTAATTTTTAATAAATTTTATATAATCAAATCTTCAAAAGTTGTAACACCGTTCATTCATAATAGTGTTCATTTTCGTATAAACTGCGGAAAAACTGACTCGGAAAAAATCTTCAGAAGAATTTTTTCCGTGATTCATTATAATAGATGCATGAATTGAATGGTTTTCAAATCATACATTATGGAAAAGATTATAGTCAATTTTCCTGAAAAAGTTTACAATCGTAGAACGAAGCTGTGGAAAACAAAAGAGAAAGAGAAAGAAAGGAAATAATCACTCGGAAAACAAATTTGTTAATTATTCATCTCACATAGTTATGTGAGCTGGATGTTTAGTTACTATGTACTTAAAAATTAATGTTTCAAATCTTTTATACGATTTTCTCACAAAAATAATGAATTACCCGATAACAGATCGAATTTTTCAAAAGGAAATTATACTTTCTCTTTCTGTGTACGAAGATATATATGTTTGAAATATGTTTTACGTAAAATTCCCCCAACAATACCTCTCATTCTTTAGTTCGAACGGGAATCTAAATTTAGTAATTGGTATCTTTTTAGTATTTATTTTTTAGTATCTTTCAATTTTAAATTCCATAAATTAGAAATGTTATCTTTTACTATGACTAGATGTGTCTTTCCTCCCTCTTGCGCTACTAAGACATAGTGGTTGCTCATATTTTTTCCAAAGAGAATTGGAGATGTAGGATTTTTCTCTCTAAAGAAATATATGATTCATATCTATAAGATTCATATAATATTCATTAGAAGAAGAAATACTATGTTTTCTCTTCGATATTTTCTCTCCCGATTTCCCTATCTTCGATGATTTCTTGGTTACGAATCAACACTTCATAATATCTGTTCCTCTGTGTGAAAATATAAATAATATCAGTTTTTTCCTTGTAGGAAATACCGAAATTTCCATGTTTGCGTGCCCATTTATAATGTGATACAGTGCGATAAAGACATTAACCCTGCTCTCGTCAATAATATCATAAATTGAAAAAATTCTCGTTAATCTTCATAACAACACATTGAATTATGAAGATCAATTTATAAAGTGCGAGTCTAAACCTTTGTGAGAATGAAAAGGAACTGATAAAACTTAAATGAGTAAAGATACACCGTTCTTTATCTTCTAGTTGAGGACGATTTAAAAAATTCCATACAAACCTTGAGCAATAAATTTGCTCGTCATTTAGATACTCCTCTATGTTAAAGACGCAAAGAGAAGATGACCCATCTCCGTTATTGATGAGTTTATGCTACAAAAAAGGCCTCGTGGTCAGTCGCTGGGACATCCGGAAGAGGGAAAACTTCTTTGTCGATCAAGAAAAGTATCGAAAGCTTAACGATAATAGAAATTTATCGTTTAGGATAAATATTAAACCATTTTAGGGTCAGCTGATCGTGAGGATCAAATACTTCCTAATCATGGTCATAGGAGCAGCCAAATGTCAAAGATACGCCCCTCTAGTACTCTTGTTTCTGTGCAGTTGCGTGGTGCAGAATTTCAAATACAAAAGGTTCTAATTTTAAGTATTTAGGGATCGATTTTTAGTACTTAAGGTAACGATATAAATTATAATAGTGCTACGGTCAATTCTAAGGCCACTCAAATGATAAAGGAAAAAGGAAAGAAAGTTTTTACCTTAGCAGATTGTAGTCGATACGGCATGGAGATTTAGAGGTAGTCAGCAATCCTATAATAGGTAGAACCGGGTTCGAGTCCGAGTCATATGGCTCTATTACACTTCTATTAAATCTCTGCCAAACAAATGATGGAAATACGTTTTTGCCCGAGTGACTGGAAAGGGAAAATTCGCATTTAATCCCTTCAATTCTCTTTCATCAATCGAATCCGTAATAGTAAAGAGGAGTTGGATAGTATAACCTATCGCAGCAAAAAATTCTGTTGAGGTACATTCGAATCTTATACGGAATGCGTTCTACACTGCCGAGGGTAGAAGAGGCAATGAATGTCTTTTTAAGGCGGATCAAATCCTCTTTGGAGAGCGCAATATATATCTGAGGACTTTTGGTCCCCCGAATGTGACAGACTACGACACGAGACGGTCGCTAAAGCGCATTTTCTTTATCTTCTTACGATCGTTTTCGATAGAACAGGAAAGGAATGAGGCACTTTGAGAAATAGACTCCATAAAACTATTCTCCCGTTGTTTACTTGCCCGCGCAGTTCTTTTTCGTAACTTCCGGAATAAACACTCGAAATCACTGCGGACAAGAAATCCGCGTTTCAATTGTTTTACAATATGGCAATCGGATCGTAACGTTCTTCAGAAGCGATCGCCAGGAAAGACTCCCAACGACCACATGATCGAATTCATATCGGTGTTTGAAAGATTCTCCAGAAGGGGCGGTGGGGCATCTTCGAAGGGCCTCACCTGTGGGCCCTCGAAAGGAGAGCGTAATATTGATGCTCCTTGGGGCGGAAGATACGATCGGATAGAACTTTTCTCCATTAAACGGGATTATTTCGACCATGAGAAGCGCTCGAGGAAAGATGGGTTGGCCGAGCTTAACTCGGAATGGGTCGCTGTGTAATTCAATTTGGATGAACATTTGCAGCGAGATTGTAGAAACAAAACTGAGCTTCTTAAGTATCCAGCCACTCGTTTTTAATGCTCGTCTAAGTCCGGAAAAGAGACGACTCTGTAAAGGCCGTTTTCTAGTTACATATCTTTCGCTTTGTGCAGAGAAAGTATCCCATGATGCCCTCCGAGGAGTGGCGTCTTGATTCCTAGTTCAATTATGGTGTCTTTCCAACAAAGGGCGCTCGGAATTGAGAAAAGTGATGATATTGAATTTAAATTCACGTTTTTTCGACTTTAAAGTAAACTTGTAGATAGTGAAAACCTTTACAGTACGCAACCTTTACTTTTGTACGCAAAGGTCCAGGAGAAAATTTTCAATAGTTGTATTATTAACGTAAGCTATTAATATTCACCTGACAGGTTACTATTGAGTAATAGTACAGCAATAAATTTGAATTAAAATAGAATGGAAAAACTACGGAATATTATATTATAAAAAGAAAATATTTTCCTAATATTTGTCTCCACTCTTCAAAGTAAATTTTTTGAATATTTAACATTCAACGATTGCAAATTTATATATTTTATATTATAAAGGACTGGAAATACTAAACATTTTCGTAAAATGGTAGCCTTATCCTCCTTTGTTTCACAAAATCAATTTCATCGTTGAGAATGTGTCTTTGTTGACTAATCTCTCTCAAACAAATGTGAATGAGAGAATCTTGCCTTCCGTATCTTTATTTCATCTTATACGTAGAAACAGGTTTCATCGTATTTTTTAACATTGTCTTTGAATACACTTCTTGTCAGTTTCAGTTTGGAAACGATGAACAGATAGATACATTTCTGGTACATTGAGAGCTGTTACATTTCTTATTTTTTTTATCCATTCTTTAAGAATAAATTTTGGATCGCTGGCAATACTGTTATTTCCTGGTATAATTTAGTAATTATTACTTTGGGTATATTTAGCTATTTTCCCTTCTAATAGTTTCCTAAACGTAGTTTTTTATTCTTTTATGTGCATGATATTAACAAATTTGGTTCCAGTATTATAGTACCATCAAGAAAAGTGAGAAATAATTTTGCGACCTATATCATCAAAACATTTTGTTTAGCCATACTTTAAGATTATACACAATTGCCGGCCTCGTTGGCGGAGTGGTTAGAATGCTAATGTTCTAATGAGGTCCCGGGTTCAAATCCCGGCTGAGGAGGAAATTTTCCTCTTAGGGTCTGGAAGTCTGTGACGTCCGTTGTTGAGTTTGAAACCTCACTGTAATTGTCCCGTAAGAGGACGTTTGTGTGGTATTTGTTAATAAATAAATAAATAAATTAGGGAGTATGCTTAATGTTTGGTATCAGAGGGAGATGGATGAAAGTATCAATTTGATATATTATCATTGATGTATCAATATTTTTGGTTGCCGATTCGTAATCCTACGAGGTTAGTTTAAAAGGAGTTCTCAAAATGACCACGAGAGGTGAGCCCTAGTTCGACGAGTTACTCACGTGATATTCAATCCACTGTTGTCTGTAAACACGTGTCATATCGGTGTTCCTGGAAGAGAGCTGTGGCGACAACTTTCTCTATTGTTTTTGGCGGTAAACTTTCCTTACATTCACTTTTGTTGTTCCTGCCTGTTTATTGTCTAATAACGAGACCGGAGCATTGATTGAGAACTTGAGAAAAAAAGAAAGCTATGAAAGCAAACGACTGAAGTTTTAGCTAAGACGATGAACCGTGAATCGGTGGACTAAGTTGAGTCGCTTTCCCCAGATAGCATTACAAAGGTGGCAGAACGGTCATGGCATCAGTGTTGTGGGATGTAAAGGGGATTATAGCTGTCGATACCTCCACTTCGTTGTTTTGTTGATTAAGATAGTCATCATCCATAAAGGAAATACGCATGAGTGTATTTTGCGATGGCAAAATTACACGAACTAAGGTATTACAGGCGCTTTACTCGATAGATATGTCTCCCTCTGACTTTAGCTTCTTTTTGAAGCTGAAAATTTCCTTGGTGAAAGAGGATACGCTTCTAACGAAGAATTATCAACCTTCTACTTAACAGCGAATTTGTAGCCCTGAAAGGCATCCCATTTTCAGTGATTTAAGCAGTTTTTCCTAATCCGTTACGGGAACTTCTCAAAAAACCCTCGGGTATTTGTACTTTCGGGAAACGTATCTCTTTCATTTTCAGTATGATGACTTAAATGAGTTCTTTGATTTGTTAGACTCCTGGATGTATACAACAAAAGGGATATAAAACAGATTACCACGACAATTACACCACCTGGTGGACGTTATCCTATATTTTGGAAATCCTTAATTGAATTATTTTTTTTTTTTATTCCTTAGTTGAGATTATAATGGTTTATCATCAGAAATTATAAGAGATTACTTTCAGTACAGTAAATGAAAAATCATATGCACTCATGATAGTTAATAAATATAATGAGACACTTGTTACTGAATAAATACCAACTCAGGATATTTGTACCCTTGATACTTTGGCCACAATAGAACGTATACAGGTTGGAAAATGTGGCGATGTATAGAAATTGGAAGAGAAGTTCCCTATTAGATAAATGTTACCTAGAAGTCGCAGGATTTTAATTTTTTGGGCTCAACTGAATGACGATAGCAGTGAATAACACTTAAGAAAATTATTAGAATGAAGGATGAATCCCATTACAAAAACAAGACCATCTGCAATAAATACCTTGAGGTAATCATCTGATTTCAGTCTCATATCAATCGACTTCAATATATTATTGATATTTCATAAGAATATAATTTATTAATAACTAAGATGCGGTCGCTTCCACCATTACTTCTTTTATTTTTCTTCATGAAAAACTGTAATAGCAAAGATTTAGCGGGTATGATATAGCCAGCACCAGAAAGCATTTTAAAAGATTATGTCACCACGTTCTGAACGACATTTTTCGATTTACAGCTGATTTACGAAGCTTACTAAAAAACCAAAAGAACTTTCCTTTTATGTATGCATTTTTGAATAAATATAATTCGGTATAAACATGTTTCCATGGACAAGAACATTATTTCCCGCTAAGTTCTCATGCACAAAATGAATAGATGTGAATAAACGACTTGTCTGGGACACGAATACCTGGTCCCCCGCTAGTACTATTTTCACTTCTATTTCACCTTTGTATTATAGTCGTCCAAACCCGCAAATTATGCTTAAACCCGTTCTTATTTTATTTTAAATTAAAACCGGAAGTGAAAAAAGACGAATCGACCATGCCGCACGGAAAGGCGCGAAAAGCTGTACAATTATTAAATTATAGGTTATAAATCGAGAAATGGCGGCAATTGGAGGAAAAACTTGGCGCAAAAACATGCACCCAAGCAGTTGGAAGGCGAGTTCATCATGAATGGAGACCCACGATCGCTGCATACAAGTGTTTCTCGGTGATAGGCACCCTTTCTTGTAACAATCCGTCGTGAGTCAATTTGTAACCTGAAAACAGAAATTCGTGAAGCCAAACAAATATATTTGTGCAGCAACTCATGGCGATCAAGACGGAGGCTTTACGAATGGGGATTTTGTTGTACGGAGGAGGATTTGTAAAAAAATGGAAGATGCGGTGGGGGACCTATTGCACTCATCATTGGACGTCCCACAGCCCTTTGTTCAACGCATCACCAATCAAAACGAAGGGAAACGCGCCTCCCCTATTTCAGCACGGAATTGAATTTCTGCGGCCATTCCATTGGAGCCCCGTGTAACTAGATAGGCTGATCAACCTTGCCTCCGTTTATGTCGATGGAGGTGAAATATAATACGAGGTGAAAGTCAACGTATGTCTTTCTCCTCGATGGGAAACCTCTCCACTGCAAGCAGTTTAAACATTAATTCATCCTCTGTCGCGTGATTTTGAGATCGTGTCCGATAATGCTCTCCGATTGTCCATCGAGGCTCCGTTGTTGAAAAGAATGGGGTTTGGAAAGTAATAATTACGTATATATCACAACGTAAACTGTAGTTTAGTTGGTTTGTTTGCGGTGCCAATTTAAGAGATGGTTGTGGGCAGTAAATGGTTTCCGAAATTATTATTCTGACCCCGATCAGCCCAATTTTATTTCATTTTTAAGAGAAATTGTTTCTGGTTCTCTCGTACGTTCTTCAATTGACAATGATTTTCCATTTTAACGTAATGTCGGATCATCGCATTCTTTCGATGGGATTAATAAAGAATTACTTACGGAGGAAACTTCCTAGCAAATGGATGTGACTTCACCTGACTTTGCTGGAAAGTAAAATCTAAAATTAACCACAGATTATATCTACGAATTTTAGCATCGTAGGTTGTGACAAACGACAATTAATTTCGATATTAGTAGCGAAACTTTCCTTTTCGCATTTCGGAGAAAATAAAGATGCGTAATAAACCATTTGGAGTGGTCGATGGCTCCCGGAATATGTCTGCAGGAAATTCACAGACGTACGTTCTCTCGGAATGCCTATTCTTTTGATTTTCCTCGACGATGGTAGCCCAAGAAACGGAGGTAAACAAGGGAACGCAGTAAAAGCTCCCATTGTGTCCAAGGAAGACGGAATAAAAGGGTTCTACATGAGCATCTCCTAATTAATAATCGGAAAGCGATTCGCGGGGGACCCAGAAAACATCCGGCCCTCCGACCTCGTTCCACTCCAATGCACAGGGGCCCCCTCCAACACACAATGCTCTATTCTCCCCCTTAATTGGACCCCTTCACTCCATTTACATAATCGAGTGACGCAGTAATGACCGAGGAAGCTCGAATTCATATTGAGTCTTCCATGCTTGTAATCTGAACATTCTCGTAATTAGCCTGGAGAGGATGTCCACCAACAACGGTCGAGTATGCGTGGTATTTTTATTAATTGGCGAACATGAATAACTCGAACGAAATGAGCTTTTATGTTCATCACATTACTATAAACTACTATATCATTCCGTCCAATAAAATATGCGAATATCTTTCTCTATCTAACGCACGTCTCTTCGGTGAAAGAAATAAGAGTACCTTGTATACAGCGAAAGATTTGTCCCGCGTCAAATTGACGGTTTAGTTTTCGAAAGTTTTTTGAACCTCAAATTCGTTGAGCGATACTAAAATTGCTGATGGTGTAAAAGCGAAAAACATCGATCGTTAGTTCGATTATACAGTGCGCTTATTATGAATTTACGTAATGGAAAATGGTTCGTCGAAAAATCAGTCTATCTCGTAACTGAATAGAAACTGAACCGAAGGAAATTTTACGTGCTAAATGAACAATGAAAAAACATGGATAATTTGCAAAACTGAATTGAATAAAACGTAGGTAAAAGTTTATTACGTGAGAATCTTCTTTTAAAGAAAGGTTTGGTTCATTAAAAACGAGTTGGTTCCAAAGAAAAAAGGTCAAACTTTTTATCTCCAAATACAAAGGTTGAATGACGATACGTTAACTGATTGATAAAATCCATTTTCAGAGAAATGAAAAATTCTTACGAGTAAAATTCAGAATACTCTCAACAAAAGTTGATTGTATTCAGTTTTTACAAATGATAATAGGTGGCCCTCTCCGTTAAATATTCTGATTACAGGGTTATAATGGTTTTGGTAATTAGAAAAAAATTGCAAGCAATGAGTTTCATAATGTATTTAAACTATAATTATCATTACAAATTATTATTATACACTATTATTATTTCATATTGTTATTATTACACATTATTATTATAATATCTTATTATTATTACAAATTATTATTATAATATCTTATTATAATTACACATTATTATTATTATTACATTATAAATATATTACTTTGGAATATTGCTGGACAATTATATGGTTTCATTCACATACAGCCACTAACAGCTCTTCAATGACCGAGCGACCTGTTTTGAAAAGACTCCTGATTTGTTTTAAACTTTTTTACTCTAAAATACATAGTCGATCTACTCTTCAGACTTCACCTTGTATTAAAACATTAATTTTCTATCCAGCCCCTATCCGTGGTTATATGATCCATAAATAACTGCTGATTACTCCTCAAAGGACAACAGGGACTTAATAATTCTCTGTACAAATTTTTCAATGCATTCCTTTCGAAATACATTTGACTGTATGACCGTGACAGGAAGGAAACGCAAAAGAAAAAAACACAATCGATATTCTCTAACGAAAATGTAAATGCTGCTTCAGTCCGCGATCTCTTACTTCTCGATTCCTTTAAGAATCAAGAAATCGAGATGAACGACAGAATTTTTTACGTATGCAGTCCATAACGCCATCCAGGCATAGATACATCACTGAATAAATGTACGATTTCGTTAACATTGTCATATAGCCAACCTTAGTGCCATTTCTAATAACTTAAACTTCACTTAAAGGCTAAAGTTTTCGCGTCGTGATCGTCAGTTCTAGTACCTTTTTCAAAAGCAATGTCAAATATGCTTGGCTAAAAACTTGATTCTAATATAAAACCGTTGATTATGAATGACTGCAATGAGTAATCAATTTCCGCTTCAAACTGATGCATCGACACTTAATCGTCACAAGCCAACAATTTATACACATATCATCCATGGGTTGGGTGATGAAAGAAGGCTATTAGTCTCCATCACGCCCAAAAAAAGACTATTTATTATTGTATAAGGGTACCAGGGTTCGAGTACCCAGTATTGTTGCTGTATTTCACTTGTTTATCTTCGCGAAAGACAACTGGTGTTAAGAAACACCTATCACCTATCCTACCTGTATTACACCTATTCTACGATTTAGTATTATTATGAAACCTCGGCACTTTCTTAAATGATAGTCTTAATTTTAAAAGAGCGTGAATAATTTAAGGTTTAAGGTCTCGTAAAGAAATCGCGTAAGAATACATAATTGCCTCGGCTTTTTAAAAAACATCCCCATGTAAATTTTCGGCAAATGAAAAAATTACGATCCCTTCCCATGCTTGCGTATATATCAGATCGCGGTGATAATTGGATATGAAAAATATTTCTCTTTATTTTCCGCAGGATGCTCGGAATGCCAACTACAAGTCTCCTGCCGGCAGCGCCTTTGCCTGAGGCAGGATCTGGCCTCCTAATAGTCGGGGGCGGCTTCAGGGACCGCTGCAGACGTCTGCCCTTTTTGGGAGAGAGGCAGAGGGAATTGTGCGGACTCAGCGAAAATGTGCTCACGGTGGGTGCTCCAATCACTATAAAAATCGGTTTTCGCTCAGAAAAGAAAACACTGGCCGCGAAAACAAACCAAAATTTTTGCGGAGAAAACGCTGCGCACTTTGAATTCCGAGGTAGATGGCGTTTTTGACCTTTTACTCGATTAGCCGATGGCTTTTATGAGCGGCTCGGCATTTTCCGCGCGCATTTGTTTTTTAATAGAGAATATTCTTTTAGGTGAGGGTTATTTACCATATGGACTACTCGACTCAACTCAATAACAAGTTTCATACACTGAAAATTTCCGCTTTTAATCAATCTATTCGTTTCAATTATTTTTCGTATTTGATATGATATAATAGAACAAGGTGCTAAATTATAATAAATCGATGTTTCTCATACATTTTTAAAAAGTTTTTGCACTCGAAAATTTTTGCTAATAACTTTTAAAATATCTTAGTTTTGGATTTAATGGTGCTTAAAAGTGTCTTTATAGAGAAATACATTTTGATTCCCTGCTTAACCATTAATATTTTAGAACATTACCTTATTGTTTATATCCGTGCGGATACCCCGCGAACAACCTTTTAGCGTGTGGCAGTGGGTGTAAGTACCATTTCCTTCCTTACCGAATTGCATCTAATCGCCCTCGTTCTTTTATCTTAGGGAAAACGATTTTTTAATTGTTAGTTTTAGCATCAGTTTCTGTTATTTTCTTCGTTGTATCCGATCGGCAGCTTTTCCCTCATGATATTCTTCCTATTCGAGTAAAAGTTTCAAATAATTACTCTACTTCACTATGGTTCCTCCACCAATTGTTTTCTTTATTTAGAGAGATTTTTTTTCTCTTTAAATTAATATTTACTTGGATTTCTTCTACGTATAAGAAGCAGATTTTGAAATCTTCTTCTCTGAGCCTTTGTTCGTCTATAATTTTAGAATAATTATTTCGTCTGTTCAATTTTGTATTTTTGGTGCAATCGGAACTTAGTCTAGGTTTAATCAATTTGCGTAAAAAGACCGTTTAACTAATATATAATTCCAGTCTATTTTGGTTTTCTTCTTTTTACCATTCTTCTCCTTCATCACTATAAAATTGTCGATTTTTTTATGTCGTTCCTCTAATATTCGATTCGATCTATTTATATTCGATCGATATATATTCTATTCGATTAATGTAATTTGCTTTGAATTGAAACTTGCGATAAACTTTAAATGATCGCCGATACGAGCATTCAGAGAATATTCAAATAGTACAGCTCTTCACTGCAGTACTAATTATAATAATTAAACCATAATTATGGATAAGTAATAAGGTGTATAACTTATCGGTATCACTGGTTATTCTCATTAATTATTTCTTCTTGACCTCTCCTTTCTCTAACAATTTACGTCTATTTATATATAACTATAATATAATAAATTTTATTGTTTTAATTCCAAATATTCTTGGGTAAGAGTTTACCTCTCAGTATTTTATTTTTGTATTCAGGTTATTATAATATGATGATTATATTTATATTCGAATAATCTAATAACACACACACGCCATGAATTTTGTAATCTAGATTTAAAATTGTGTACTATATATACTATTTACTTAAAGCATGTAATATTACGTTATTTAGGTATTACAGGTCCATCTACCGGAATAAATATTACAGTTACAATATAATATACAGTTATCGAGAGTTACAAGGGAACGATTACAACTTTTGCCAGCTAATTTCCGTGTGGAACTGGAGAGGCCAAATAACAGAATTAAAGTATTGATAATTACACCAAATAATTCGATTATGATGGTAAATATACAACAAAAAATATAACATCTCTATAAAGACGTTTTGGAGTCGGGGTTTTATGCAAGATTCGCATTTTCGCAAATCCTAAAATCGAAGTATAATTTCATTATATTGCTCTAATTTTGAACTAATTACAATCTACCACAACAAATGCAGGGTTATCTTGAACATCTAAAATACCGCGTTCGAATAAGGTAGGTTTTTATCGACGTCGATTGCATAACTATTAAAAATCGCTCACCATCTCGATCCAATCGGATGGAAACATCCCTAATCCATACATTCCGTATTACAGACGGAATTCCGAGCGACGCAAAATCCGCATTCGGTGGAGCGGAGAAATGACGAAACGATGTTTGCGTGCGATTTTTATAGAACCTTAGCGCGAAATTGTTTTAAAAAATAACTTGGAAGAAACCTCTTGTTAAATCTTTCACGACAGACCCGGAACATATTCCCAACTGGTACAAATAGCGTGTGGCGTGAGAGATAAGGGAAGCCTTTTGAGCCAATTAGAGGGTAAATGGGAGGCTTCTCTGGGAATCAAGATACGTTTGTTTTCGTTGGCTGCTCTGTATCATTCCCTCTATTAAGAGAGAGCCCTTCGACTTTGCGAAGACAAAACCGGTCGAATCTTAAATTCAAAACAAAGAGGACGTACCCGTTGACAAAAATCGATAGTAATTAAGTCCTTTCCTCGAAGAAATTTTTGCCCGAGATAATGAGAAAGATTGTTTCCGAGAAGATCTGGTAGCGAGGGAAGACGTTTTATTTGTTTTAACGGGACGAAAACAATGGTGGAATTTGAGCAAATTTTTTAATGACTACGCACTTTTGGTGTACGTAATGAACATCGAACGATTTACATTCCACAACGGGGCGTTTATCTGTAATTCAGCCCCAAAATATTCCGTTGGGCGAATCGCAAATAACAGTTTCAAAAATCGGAAAATAAATACTAAAATCTAGTCATTCGCAGACGAAATATATGAAACTAAGATAGTAAAAATTTTATATACTTCTTCGTAGATTGATAATGTATGTTTTAATTCAACGATTACCGTGGAGTTTACCGGAGCGTTCTTCGTTTGTTTACCGTGGACGTATTTTAACGTAAACTGGATAAAGTAATCGATAGGGGCGCCGCCTTTGAAGTACTACAAGAAGAGAGTGGTTAAACTTTTAACGGCGCACATAGAGAATGCATGTGGTGTCACGAAGGAATTGAGGGATTAAAGGATATGCGTGAGGGAGAATGGTATGCTCATTGCAATGCTCTTCCCTCAGTCGACTTAAAGGCAGATTAACACGTCCTAAGGTTGCTGTGGCGTTACTTAAGCCATGAACACGCCGCTCATGACGCCGTCGCTCATGATTCCTTCATTTATAAGATTTCTCTCTGGTCATTAGACAAATTAGTTCTCGAGGGAAGGAATTAGCTATGGAATTCGATTCTGATAAGCATCAGGATTTTTTTAACGAGCTCTTTTCATCCTGCTCTTTCGTTTCTTCTTCTCAGTTTAACTTAGTTTCAATTGTGCGAAGAAGTGGTTTCAAGAATACTCGAAGGAAAACATTGATGAAAAAGGATCTTTTTGATTAGATCGTTCTATTAGATCAATGTTACGCTGGGATCTAAATAGCGATATTTGGGAACCGGTGATCGACTTATTAATTCATAATCATTTAGTAATTATACGTATTTAAATTCATTCAATCTAGGTGAAGCTATTAGCTAAAAGTTAAATAAGAAAGAGACCAAACCAAGTAGAGGTTTGACTTTCTGCCGTTAGGAACAACCAGTAAGGTTTAATAACACCTAAGTTTATTAGATATGCAAAGTATGCGTATTTTAAATAATGTATCGATAGATAGTTCGATGATGTCTGTAAGGATATTATTACTTATGTATTATACGTACATGAATAAATTTTATCAATAATTTTATCCATACGATTGAGTTGGATTTCAAATTCATTCATAAATTCAGAAAATCAAGAATCATTTCAATTTTAAGAGTAGTACGTATAAATTATGTCATGCATAAGCTACGTTACCTTTATATAATTTTTTATATTTTTTTCAATACAGTATATTTTTCGGATTATTACCTTGATAATTCTTCATTTAAAGCAACTTTTAATAGATTTTCGAAGGACTTAAACTCAGTCTCAGTCATGCAAACGGTTTGCAACGATCGTAATCAAGACTTCACCAGCACTATCGTGTTGCTGAAACTATTTGTTTGATGCAAGGCCTTCAGTGGAAAACAATTTCCACTGAAAATGTTGAATACGAATTAATCGGCAGATTAATTGTCGTCGCTGCAACGGTATTTTTCTTTGATACATTCCAACAAACTGTAGGCCTCTTCATCGTGTTTTTGAGAGGGACTTTTCTTCTACCTGTCCATTCCCAATCTTTCATTTATGGTCTTCTCGTTCGAAACAGCTGACCAAATTGCAGCAAAAATGATTTGAATACATTAATAATTCATCGACTGAAATTATGTATCGGCAGTGTGGTTATCCGCTCATTCGGTAACTATCAGTAATTTTACGAGAGAAAAAGGTAGGTTATTAGCATACCATTCCTGTAACTATCAAATGTAAATGCAATTACCGTTTCATTTTGCAGACGATAGGCACTGGAGCCCGCCTTGGAATAGAAGAGTGTCAACACCAATTTCGTATGAGTCGATGGAACTGTTCGACCTTCGTCAACTCCACGTCCGTCTTCGGTGGAGTCCTAGCCATCAGTACGTGTCTTCTTCAATCATGGTTCGTCGCAAAGCTCACTGCAAAATGAGCTTAGAAGGACAACAATATTCCTTAATGTCCATTTTATATGTGTCTTGAGAATCCTTAGATCCACTCAATAATTAAATGTATGTATTCTATAAATACCAGAATAGATCGAAACCAGAGGGTTGGGAAGGTCCATCCTGTGTCTGTTTGATGTTTTGACGGTTATCGATTGAACCTTCTTAGTTAAATAAATTTACGCGAAGTAAAAATGCCACCATATCATTTACGGGATAAAAAGAGTTGGATATAAAACGTTTTAAAGCTAAGGAGCTTATCCATGAACGACTATGACACAATACTGTTCAATAATTACTATATGCTATCGAAAGTTTTTAATACGGAAGAATTATTGTATTACAGTTGGCAATGGCATCAACTTTGGACTTTGGCACGTTTACTAGGTACAGAAAATTAATAACTCCTTCACAAAAAGAAATGGAAAATTTTCATCGTTTTTAAGAGTGTGATCTCCCGCTAATAAAATAAGCTTACGCAAACAACAACTTAAACTTGGGAGGTGTTACGATTACATTGAAATGTGGTTGATGGATTTCCGTTCATTTGTTACAGAGAGTCGCGAAACAGCGTATGTTTACGCGATTTCATCGGCTGGAGTTGCTTATGCCGTCACCAGAGCATGTTCACGAGGAGAGCTGAACGAGTGCAGCTGTGACGACAAAGTCCGCCAAAGAAAGGCGCGACGCAACTGGCAATGGGGTGGATGCTCAGAGGTAAGAGAAATGCATAAAAGTACGTGGCAATATGACGATGAACATGTTGAGCAATTAACATCAACACAATGAGGAATGTTACGATGTTGTTATTACTATTACTAGTCCACCGCGTAACATAGTTTCTGAATAACAGTATTTTGTTTGCAATATCTTAACCTAAAGGAGGAAATAAATTCACTCACTTTATTTTAACTATTGTTTTTACTGCCTGAATGGGAAATGAATAATTTGAACACAGGCCTCTAATAAGGATGCAGGACACTCATATTTCATTTAAAGCATATTTGCGAGAATTTTTTTTAGAGGATCTGAAGATAGAATGAATCAGCCTAAAAAATAAATAGAAGAGAGATCTGATTTTTATATTTCATGAGTATTTTAATGGTAGTAATCGAACGTGATCCCAACACAAGCAATATAACGAATTCCACAAGCAGTAAAAACCAGACTTTTCAGCAAATGTTAAAAGTTAATTAAAGTTAAAACGTCGATAATTACAGAAGCCGTTGGAGTGTAGAGAGAATAATCCGATAAAACAATTCGTTAAATTCCAGCAAGTACATACTAGGCATTAATATTGAACGGTGTCCTGCGAGTTTAAGTGATGGGGTCACTTAGTTAGCAAATGGAACCTAAACTCGAAATTCACATTCATTTAGGATAATGGAATTTGAAATCGAATATAGTATATATTTATCGATTTTTGGACGTTCTACGAAATTGATTCCACTCGAAAAAAGTTTATGTACTTTAAAAATAGAGTGCATTAAGGGCGTGGAATATTGGGGAATATAAAATAAAAGCAAAATTCTAAGAGTGTTTATACTCTGCAACTTTATTCAAATTAAACCTGTTCCAAACAATTTAAAAATATGATTTTTGATTTATTTATTGTTTTTATAAATGATATGATTATCCAAAATATTATAATTTGTTTGCTAATCCAAATTCTAGAGATGAATCAAAATCGATTGAAAAGAGCCGAAATTGCAACTAATTACAAAATTATGATTCTAATCAACTATTTTCTGTGATATCTAGGACATTCATTTTGGAGAGCGCTTCAGCAAGGATTTTGTTGACTCCAGAGAGAATCCAGAAACAGCTGAGGGGCTAATGAACCTGCATAACAATGAGGCAGGAAGAAGAGTGAGATTTGTTTTTCTTATTTAAACTAATAATTACGATTTTTAACTATTATGACATATAATTTCTTTATAATTCTATTTTACCTGCTATAATTCTAATTTTAGTCATATTTTTTTCAAATCCTTAATATGTATATCGTTATTATTTATAAATTCATATATTGTTGTATGCATTGGTCCAACGAATTGAAATCTTTACTCTGAATTTTTGTAAATAGGATGTAATCGATTACTTTTTTAAAATCCGGATCGATAGAATGTGTGAATGATTCCAGGGCCAATGGAACTATTTTGGAAATGGAATATTTATGGAACATTATGCATCTCATCTCATAATCATCCTTCAATTGGATTTATTTTATTTTCTGCTTCTTTTCGAAATTTTGCTTGCATGTATTTAATAGAAGAATTTCTTTAATCCATAGCTGGAAAAAGTAATCCAAAGTTTTTTAGAAAGCTTATTTTTGTGAGCCGAAATCTGTAACGTGGTCTTTTCTATTGTGCATTAAATTTAAAACATTAACCAACCATTTTTTTACAATGGGATGAATTTCTTTTGTCTCGTTCAATCACAATGCTACGAGAAATCCTTTGATGTCGCTCTATTTTTCGAATCATTCATTTGACAATCCACACAATTTTCTGTGCATTAAAAATCCCAGGAAACTCTTCGGAAAAACATTGTCAAAATTAGGTTCAGTTTGTCGGTTGCGATCCAATCGCAGATGCTTGATCCCTTCAGTATGTCGGAGTATTTAACACAGTGAGTATTTTATAGATAAACAAAACCGTTTTATTTCGAAGACGTAATTACCATAGTTCCCTCTGATTCATTTTATAGTCATCATGCGATGAGGATCTCATCGTAGGCTCTCCGTGCACGAGCTATGGCAAGATTGCTTCATTAATCTTCCTTCCGTTGTATTCCTTCATTTCAAGAAGAAATTAAACTATTGCACAAATCGTAATTTGTATAGTTATTAATCAAGTGAGGAAATTGTGAAGGGGATATATACATAATAGATAAATAAATAAAGACGTATCATTATTATTATTATGTAAATAAAAATGTGTAATAATACCCCTTTATTATTTAACTAGCTCGTACTTCATTGACAACTTTTCGTTGTTTTTCGCAGTCTATTCGATCCCAAATGCAACGCGTATGCAAGTGTCACGGCATGTCTGGCTCATGTACGGTGAGGGTCTGCTGGCGTCGCCTCCCACTATTTAGGCATGTTGGAGATGCACTCGGTGCACGCTTTGAGGGGGCGTCACACGTGCGTATGGTGGAACGCCGTCCTAGGCACCAGGGCATCACGCATCACAGACGAGGAGAAGAGAGAAGGAAGCAGAGAGTTGGATACCGCGGAGGGCACGGTCAAGGCCCTGGAGAAGGAGATAGACAACAAACCACTACTTACCAACGTATAAAAAAGCTGCGAGCTTTAGGTAGAGACATGAAGCAGCCCAACAGAACAGATTTGGTCTTTCTCGAAGAATCGCCAGATTACTGTGAAAGAAACGAAACGTGAGTATAAAACAATGTAAAGGAGTTCAGAGTAAGGAACAAAGGAGCTTACAACTATTTTAAATCCTTTTGGATAAATGAACTCAGTCGACGACAAGCCTTTACTTTATGGAACTCTATCCTAATGCGGGAGGGTCCAGCATATTAAGTAATATTAGTGAAACTTTTTTAAAGTTTTTGCCCTCCCGAACTATTGACTGATTTGACTCATTTATGAAAATTATTCATAATTTCCCTTAAATATTTCACTTATATACACGTATATAAATACACACACTTTTTCTTTCCAACTCTAAACTCAATCAATGAATTTGTTTATTTTATCACCTGGAATGATCCAAATTGTGAATCAGCATTTATCTCTTGATTATCAAGAGATTATCATAGAAGAGTTGCTGATTGTGCAAGTGGATTAAGTACTGAATGCTTTCCTAAATCTGGTTTGTTCTTTTAGCTTAGTAGCAGAGAATATTTTCTTCAGTTATTTTCCTAAAACTCTCATGAGATCTTTTTGAAGTCCTTGTCTTTATCCCTAAATATGACTTCTGAAATAGTAGCTAAAACATTCTACCTGTTCCTGTTCACCACATGGTTGGAAAGAAAAGAGAGATTGTTCTTCCTTTTCATCTTTTACATCAATAATATTTTTATAGTCCATTTCAGTCTCCATAGTTAATTTTCCTAAGATGTTATCAGCTGCTTCCTGCTGGACTGCAAAAGCATTAATCAAAATAGTATTTTTCTCCTAGTTAAATATCACATATTTATGAGCTTTTTCTTTTAGTATTAACTTTCATTTTATAGTTATTTTGGTGTGGTGGTATCATTGACTATATTAACATATATCATACCTATAGTAGTTAATATGAACTATAATACTTCCCACAGGTAATTTTTCAATATTCCTCTAATAAATTAAACCAGAATATTAGAATCCAAATAATGATTGTATAGTTTTATGAATGGGTTGATAATTTTTATAGAAATATTTTGCTGTATTGGTCCATTATTGTATATCATCAATTAATTTCAAAGTGTAAGGCAAATCATTTAAATAAATATTATAGTAAAATGATTTATTTATTTCATGAATAGTACTGAGTAATGAAAAATAAATATATTACAAAATCGTTCACTTGTAATTTTGGAATATAGAGTAATTAAGTATCACTAACTATGTGCAATTTTTTTCTTGTCAGACTTGGCATTTTAGGAACTAGGGGAAGAATGTGCAACCGCACAAGTCTTGGCCTTGATGGCTGTCGCCTGCTCTGTTGCGGTAGAGGATACCAGACAAGGGTACGAGATGTCACCGAAAAGTGTCGTTGTCGATTTGTTTGGTGCTGTAATGTAGTTTGTGATGTATGTCGCTATCAAAAGGAAGAGCATGTGTGCAATTAGAGGCCAAAGCCTGTTAAGATCATTGATCACATACCATCTACAGGATTAAATCAATGGTGAACAACACTGATTTAAAAGAAAAACTCCAGTGCTCCATTTCATCATGCTGAATATTCTATTATTTTTTCTCATGGAAAGATAACAACTTAAAAGTGAAACTGCCTGACTTAATTCAATTGAGAGTTACTTAATCTATCATGGTGTGATCTAAGAATTCTACCATCTTAGGTAGCTGTGTGACTGTTTAAGGATTGATACATGTGCACTTCATACAATAAATTTAGAAAATTTATGCACTGCAGTGACAAGTTGTCATCTCATCTTCAAATGCAGATTGTGGTACAGCTGTTATGATTCATTAATTGATGAACTTGACATACCTGAAAAGGCTATGCTTGGTATAAAAAACTTTCACTATTTATTCCAAAATTAAAAAGAAATGTAGCATTGCTAAAATATGTGTGACCTTCGTAAATGTGTTTCAAGCAGATGTTAAAAATCAAAATTAGCATTTCAGGGAGTATATTCCTTCTCTATGCTGCTTTGATGGTAATGCTGCACTTGTTATAATGTGTATTATTAGTGTTGTCATAATTGTGGTGTCATATGTTGTCTGATATTGTTTGTAGTTTTTGTTGATCCATGGCAATTCATCATAAAAATGCCAGCATTGCAGTAAGCTCCATTTTCTTTGAAATTTCATTCTACCTATTCAGTCACTTATGTGAATGTATGAAAGGCTGTGTGCAATAATATGATTGTATGAGGTTAGAGTAATCTGCTATATTAAAAGTGACTGATGGTTAGATAAGTATGTGGTATGAAGTACATCATCTTGAACAATGAAAAACAGTATTCTTTTAATAATATTTATTTTCTAAATCTAGATGTTATTTATGTAAATTTTATGTTAAACAATAGATTTCTGAAACAACCAACATTTATCTCATTGCCACAATTTTCATTAGATTTCATTTACTTTATATTTTAAAAATTAAGTGTGATTTTAATGTTTAAATTATAATCTCAAGGAAGAACTTGATGAAATATCAACTATTATGTATATTATATTATAAAATTTCTAAAATAGAGAAAAATTACACTGAGAGAACAGATAAAAAAGACCTACTATTTATATATTTAGTATTTGTAAGGAGAAAGATGACATACTAGCACAAAATCAGACATTTCGGTCTTTATTTTTCTAAGAATTCATAAGCCATAAATAATGAGGTCTAATCCTTTAAAAACTCTGTCTCAATAATGCTATTTGAAACTAAATTTGGAAAAATATTACAACGTGCCATCTGAATATAGCTACTTGAAGCTATTGTACCTGTATTAATCTTTATATTTGTCAAAAATTGATTAATGGGATTAGAATTTTTTATTATAAATTTTCTTTATCATCATCTTATATTTCTATGAATGTGTAAGCTCAAAAATCCATACAGCAAGGAAATTTTCCATTGAGAAATATAAATCAAAATAGTCCTATGATCAGGATTTGAATTAACTTTTCTTAATGTCTGATGGGTTTTATATTTTAGAAAAGTGAATACAGCAGTAATGTTCAATATTCATAAAAACTAATAATTATTCGATGCAATTTACACATCGAAGGAAGTAAAATAGCTAGTAAAAGAGGGGATAGAGAGAGGATATAGTATTTTTCATCTTAATTTTGCCTAACGGTATATTGAACAACTGGTGAAAATCTAATTTGAAACTATTAACTGAGTCCCCAATCCCCACTCATCCGATACTGCCTCTTTCAATTGGTACTTATTGAAAAGTAAACTCTTAAAGAGATAAACCTCTAAGATTAGTAGCTTTAATGAAAACAATAATATCATAATTATTTCATTAAGATAATTATTAAGGACCTTTCCTGCAAGTACATGCTGAAATTTATAACTGTCATTCACTCATCATTTTATTAAAATCCTTAACTGTAATGCATGAAGCAAGGGAGCATTGACAAGAATTTTGCTATAGAATATTTGTATTTTTTCTGCATTGAATTCAGTTTCTTTAACTTTCAGTGATGAGTTAAAGTTTAATTGATATGAAATCTTATCATTTGAGATTATGCAATAATTTGCCTCATATCAGCAATAATCTTATAAGTTTTAGTAATATAAGAATCAAAAATATCTCGTATTATCATCCATATATTATATAAACCACTTTCAATTTTCATTTCTTCATCTTAAAAATTTTTCATTCCATTTTGATTATGATATACTAAATAAAAATTGTCAGTTATCAGTAAATATTAAGTAAATAAGTAATAATTTAGTGTACAATATCGATGACCACAAAGTAAGAAATTCATATGGTTCAAAGAGACACAAATATTTTGCATTTCTATAGTCCCCTAAGTACTGCAAGTAGTTATGCGAACTTGCACAGACAGGCATCATAGCTTTTTTTAATGAAAAGAAAACTAAGATAAACAACATATCTTTCAAACTACCACCTTCGAGAGATCGATTCGTCTTATTAGGCCCTATGCTGCCATCCAGCGAGCAGTGCAACAAACTAATCAATGGACCAAGAAGCTCCTTAGTTAGTTAGTTAGCGTGCGTGCGGAACGTCATATCTATTGTTTTTTAGCGCGTCGAGTTTTTCAATTTATCATTAGTCCCCTGACGTAAAATAAAAGTTTGTCTTTAGCAGTCTGTACTTACTTAAAGTCAACTAGGTAAGTGTTGTTTTCCTTATACTAGGTGCTATATTTCGATAGAAATACATGCTTATCCTTTATTTAGCGGTCTCTGTTTATTTCTTGATGAATAGGTTTCAGTTATGCATCGTTCATTATTTTTGAAAAGGAAACCCACATGTGCCTAATGTCATGTCTTTCGTAATTCGATCTTAAAGCAATTTATATGAAGAAACAAAGCGCCACTAGTTTATACTCGTATCTGCTGCTATATTATGATATAATTTCAGTGTATTTTATTTCAGGTCCAAAATGTCTGCAGTGAATAGGAAAGATTCATTGAATCAATTCATTCAGCAAATTTATGGAAGGCCCGTAGTTGTCAAGCTCAACAGTGGTGTAGATTATAGAGGTAATATAATTTTAAGTTATCAATGTATCAGAAGTTGAGAGATACAATCAAGTCCAATATATTATCCTTAATAATTCAGTCATTAATAGTAGTCAATACAATTACGTTGTTACCATGCTTTATTTAGATATTCTATGCTATATGACAATAAATGCTTTGTGTACAAACAAAACAAAAAAATTCGTTCTGCAACTAATATTTTTTCATATTTAAAGTAACATAAATTCTTGGAAATTGTTCGTTATAGCACCGAAAATATATTATATACCGATATGAGAAAATTTTAATTTATAGAATGATTATATTTGGCTGAATTATTCTGGCTTAAGTTCGTAACATTTACGAGGTATATTAATGAAAGTAAAGTTTTAAAGGAAATTCGGGTCTAATCATTAACCTAAACGTTTAATTATTTTAACTTTCAGGTGTTTTAGCCTGTTTAGACGGTTATATGAACATCGCTTTGGAGCAGACCGAAGAATATGAGAATGGTCAGTTACAAAACAAGTACGGAGATACGTTCATCCGTGGCAATAATGTTTTGTACATAAGCACTGTAAAGAGAAGAACTTAGCATAAGATAATAAAGGTTATTTATGAGCCTGTTAACATTCCATGATATTTTTAAAGTGCAGCCTGATATTTATTTCAAAGTAATCGTGGAAAGGAGGAAATCATAAGATTTGATGTAATACCAATTACCCCAGGCAAAGGGAATTTCATTATTTTGAGAATTCTTCTCATAAACTGTCAACAATAATGGCACTGAAAATATTAATTTACAACTACATGTTATGCAATACCAAGTGAACCTGGTCAGAGATGAATATTTTCATCAGCTTGAGTTATATGTAATTAGTTAGCAACTGAATCATACAAAGCAATGCCATTCTAATAGTTTTTACCAAAATTTTTACTGCACTATCTTACTAGTGTAATTATGGTCATTTTCTAGGCTCATTAATTTTGTCAGCAATATGGATTTTGGTTGTTAATTAATTTTTAACTAACTGTCCATATCAAGGATACTAATCTCTTCAGTTATAACATATATATCTATAACACTGTATGTTTTACACTATGTACCTGCCTCTCTCCATTTTCAATTGTTTAGGTAAATTGGCAGTTGAAATATTAGGTTTAATAAAAAAGTATGTGAAAACTTTTAGGATTTATTATTTGGATTTCCGTGTGATAGATAGATAGTGCTTGTTAAAGTAATATTAGTGTTTTAAAAACAGCTTGAACGATCAGTAATTGAACTTAAAGTCCTTATAATCCTAATATTTGGATAATCTATGTATTTGGTTACTGTTTTCCTCAACAAAATTAGTTATAAAGTTGAAAATATTGAGCTAACCAAAAGGGTTGCTACTTAAATACTGTGATGAATACCACAATGATTGTGAGCACTTTAATATTAAATGCATGGATTATACTTATAATATCTTGAATTGAGTCCATAATGAGTTAATGGAGCCATTAAACATATGGTGAAAATGGTCCCCAATAATATCACTAGGATAATACTGTGTGGGATAACTGTAGAAGTGTTGTATCTAGACTTTACATTCTCTTTTTATCTTATCAGAATGAATACCTCTCTTTTCACTTGCCATAAAATTTTCCAACTTACATCATTAACCACTGGATACAGGTATATAGAACTTACAAAAATGGAGTAAAATGTCTTTTCCGTGCTTTGGAATTTGCTAAAGAAAGATAAGTTATTAAAATTTATATATAAATAATATTTTTCCTATGTCAAACTGAGGGAAATAGAGGAATAAATTAAACATTCACCCATTCAACTAAAATTGCACTCTATGATAGTGGTTTTTGACATCATCAATCATCATGTATAATATACTTTTTTCATACTCAAGGATGGAAAAGGTTAAAGTAAATGAAGGATTAGGAAGGAAAATGGTGCCATATAGTTACTGATGATAGCAAAGGAAGTATTGCATATTGTTTTAGGAATTTATAATTATTTTTATTCTTAAGCCATAGTAAAAATATAGGCCACAAAGGATAGGCTTGTGATTAAAATTGATTCAAAGACATTCAGCATTTGCACCATAACCAAATTCCAGTACCAGAGTGAGCTGCTCCCTCTGAGCCTCATCTATATTTTTTCAACACATTGTAGTCACATGTCTTAGGTATTATTAATACTATTTTCTATTTCAGATCTTCAAACATGTCATAAGGCCTCACACTTTCTTTGCATTTTTATTTTTACTAAATTTAAATTCTACCATGGTCCTTATTCTATATTGAATGTTAGGGAATATTCTCAGATCTCTGTGTCCAATTTATTCTTTATGACTCCTTTCCAATTGCTTCTGTTATCTTTCTGTTAAACAGCCTCTTCTTGTATTAGAGTAACTTTCATTCCAATCACACTTTCTGATTTAATTTGCTCATAATTCTCATAGTTAATTTATTGGAACATATTGATCAGTTTTGGGTAATTAAATGGTGAGGGTGTATGAATAAATAAATGAAAACTGACGAAAATAGAAGTATTCAACATGATATTTATTTCAACAAAACCGATAAAAAACAATTCCAGATTTTTTATTTATAATTTCCAAATATCACAAAATAGATAGATGCATTTTTAATATTTACCTTGAACGTTCAAGTATCATTTTGGCTAACTTGCTTGCTCAATTCCTCCTGAAATAGCAAAATAATTCAATAGAAACATTCACAAATATTAAGATAAAAATAAGTAAATAAAAAATGAATGTGTTATTCAATATAAATGTTCTGTTCTGCAGCACATTGAGTACCATCTAATGACCAAATAGACGTATTAATTATGTACATCATAAAGATCAAATTGATTAAAAAATTGAGGATAAGGATATATATGAGCTCACCAGGTGGCAGAAAGACCAGAACATGAAAAGGCTTTAGGATCAGATGTAGTGTTGTCAGAATATTAAAACCTTTGAGCAATGGAGATAGCTTCCAGTACTACAATTACTAACAAATTGTCTTGTGCAAGGAAAATTTTTCAAAAATGGGAATTTTGCATGAATTGCCATCCAGCAAAAGAAAAGAAATAAAGAAGAATTGTGGACTTAGTGACTAATCAACTTCATCCCTGTTGTGAACAAAACTCACGAGAGTGTTTGCAGGATGACTGAATACAACATTCTTCTTTAGATACCAGTCGTACCATGCTTATACCTGTGCTTCTTGCAAAATTAGTATCTCCTCTACACCACAATCTCTCAATAATCAAGAGGTAAACCCTTATCCATGATTTGCATAGCGTCTATCATAATGCAGCAACCATTTCTGGAACCATGCATAGAAGTTCAAAATCATGTAGGGCATTCAACAGCGTGTCTGCCTCTCATTTGTATTTAACATATAAACACAAGAAGAAGTATTAAATTCACTTGAAGGAAAAGGGAAGTGTGAAGTGAAAGTTAGGAAAAGAGGGAGACAGATAGAAAGACCTCAAACAAAAAATGGGTATAGATGCTATATACTAGGAATAAAAATGAGGGACAGAAAAAGAAAGTATTTTGGAAAGTTGACATGAAAAATGTACATCATCAGAAAGGTTAACAGTTAGGTTAGAATCATTTCTGAAATGGCCACAAAGAAATTTTAAGAGAACAAGAGAAGACATAATGATAGATGGAACACACAAAACATTAAGTAATTATTATAGCAGTAAATTAAGGCTCAGAATAGAAAAAATTGGAATGTGATGGGAGTCCTATAATTAATACATCTTATTTGAGTAAACCATAAATTTAAAACCTTTTAGGCCTGTTAACTCACCAACAAATTCTTTATATTATTTGAAACTGATGCTCGAGTACAATACTCAGAAATAGCTTTTTCTCTCAATGATGAGGCCAATTTACAGCCATATGTCAAGGATGTTACTTTCTCATCATCTAGACTGAGGCTAACATGCTGATCTAAAAGTAAAAGAGGATAGTGTACAGATTGAGCATCATGTACTAGACTCAGAATTTTGCATAGCCGAGATGTTGCACAGAGGTACTTAAACTAAAGACTACAACCAAAATAGGATTGTATCGCTAAGAAAACTATTTGGACTCAAAATTGTTAAGAAAATGAAATATACTAATCACATAAAATTATTGTTATGAAATATACTTAAAAGTCGTGTTTTTTCTAATGAGAAAAGTATATTCTTTCCCAAGTTCAATAACTTTAACCCAATTGAAATTCATTTTTTCCATGCTTTCATAGATATTATACTTATTTTTCAGATTCTCTTGAAGAGAATTGTTATGATCTTCTGCACTCACAAAAATGTAGTTTATTTAGGCCGAATAATACATTGAAATTACGTAAAATAAATATTTATTATTACAGCATTCTAGACATGAACAACTGAATTCCTGATGCTGTTTCATGTTTCACACAATCGGTGATTCTAGATTTAAAATACTAAACTTATAATTCATTTCTCATGGCGACCTTAGGACGTATTGATGAATTCACGAAAATTATAAAAATAGAGATATCTAACAATTCATCACGTCGTGATTAAAACACTAGATCTTTTCACCAAATGCTTGGGTCAAATAATCCGTATTTTAAGTTAATTAAATAAATTTCATACATTAAATATTGAATTAAATGAATTTGAATGATATCTCGTGTGATCGAGCTCCACTTTAACCAAAAGAAGAAAACTATACCATTTTATGGCTCTCGGATGGGAAGTTCAAATTTATTTCACCTGGGGCAACATGGAAGTAGTATTGGCATTGCCCACTAGCTATATGTAATTACTTTAAAAACAAATATATATTGGCGTGAATAATAATGATGATAAAGAATATAAAAATTAAGAAGACATACAATTTGGAATTAAAATTACATAAATCAGGTCAACTACATCGCGAATTAGTTCTATATTTGAAAAGAATGTTTACGAGAAACGAATTGTCGTTCTACGTTCACTCAGTTCGAGTGATACAGTTCTAGATATCAGCCTTCGAAATAAGCTGATACTTGTCCTATTCCTATATTTCTCACCAGGAGAGAAGATTGCGTCAAGTGGAAGATTCTCAATTTTGAGTCCAAAGAATTCAACGCAATTGGAATGAAAAACGTAAACTTGATCTTCAACTGCGACTAGACCCCATTCGGATTCTAAAGATACCAATTTCCCCCTCAGATTTCTATCATCTGAAATGAAAAACATTGCGAGAAAATCAAACATGACCTCAACTTTGAATAATTAAATCTTGCTAGCTTAAAACAATACCATGGTGTTTAACGCCGTTACTGAAACTATTATTCTCCGATGAAACTCGTTCACTTGAAGCTTCCTCTACATTATCCGACTTCCGTACATTAACCGACTCTTTATCAGAATAATGATCACCTTCCACGTTATCATCAGGTCCTTTCATTAATTTAATGAAAGAATCAAGCACCGTCACAAGATCTGAACCATCTAAACTCATTCCGGTCCGAACGAATAGCACCTCTGCGACAGACGAAGAACGAAGATGATGATAAGCGTGCGTATGTCATCTCTTTGTGATTCCTCATGCTCGTAGATTTCAACCATTTCAACAATATGAATAAGTAAAGCTATGTATTCTATTTCAATGAAAACTACAATTCTAAAATACTTGTTCACAAACTTATTCAATGTAAAAGAAAACTTGTTTTGAGAAAAGTTTATCAGTCATAAATATTTCACATCTTCAGAAAACAGTGAACTTATCAGTATGGTTTTATGGAACAAGATATGTATGAGAAATAGCGGCATTTGTAGTAATAAAAATCAATAATGCCAAGTAAAATTACAACGGCAAGGAAAAGAAATATTATGGAATAGGTCGCACAGCCATAACGCATGATGAAACAGAAATAAAATATACTTCAGAATATGGGAAAAATGTGTCTGAAGTTTCTGTTTTCTTTCACCATTTATTGAACTTAACACCTGTAATATTAGAATGATATTTCAAAGGGCTGTAGATATTTCTCCTTTTATAAAAAATAATCAACATAACAGAAATGAATGGAATATAAATTGTATCAATAATGTATAAGAATTTCTTCAATGAAAACAGATGAGACATGATTGTGAGTTATGACAAAGTATTTTGTGAAACATAATATTGTTTCATCATTACAATGCAACTTAAAAATTAATAGAAGAGAAAATTAGAAATTACCTCATTCTCCCTCCCTTCTTATTTCCTCTGTCTCAGAAAGTTTGTTGAAAGTTTACCCTCGCACCTAATCCCCAGCAATCTTACAAATCTTCAGTCATTGTTTTCACCATATCCCATTATCTTCCCTTTTCGAAGTTTATTCTTGTTTTATGTTGAGATCTTAGATTAGCAATGGGCGATCTATAAATTGATGTTCTTGTTTATGACATTCTGGTATGAAAATTGACTACTAAATTAACATTATCACCTTGGGCGCTTGAGGTTTACAATCACTTTGTCGAAAAGAAAATTGTAGAGATGCCATATTTGACAGTTGAATCCAAATTTGATTTATTCATTTTTGCAGAGAATGTTCCACGATTTTAACCATTGTTGTTTAATGAATATGTTGTTGTTGTTTAATATGTTGTAAACGATACCAAAATTTAACTATAACATTGTTCATAATAAGTAATGGTTGCTCAGAGTTACTTTCTTGGAAAATAATGAATATATTCTGCAATAGCATTAAAATAAAAGTGCAAATCCCTTTCTTTGATGAAATATTTTCTGTTTGAGTTTTTCAGTACAATATCTACTTACTTGTTAGAAGTATATTTTGGTAGAGACATAATTTCCGCAAAAACACGAATTTTTTATTTTTGACTAGTTTTTTTCGTTTCTAGTTGCAAAGATGAATGCTGCCGTAATATATACATGGGAAATCCAACTTGAATTTCAGTAGCATGTGAGCATTATACAACTTACCGACATACCTATTATTTATCATAAAAATATGTTTCCTCCTTTTATTCTTACTAGGAGTGTAAACATAGGTGCCCCCGACTTTTCAGTAAGACTAGCATAGGACGATATGGGATAAAAATTACGAAGACCAGTCTTTCTTTTAGCTGCTTCTTGCTGTAAGCTAAAGAGAAATTAACGTTCAAAGTTTGCATTTTTTAAAATTTCGCGCTGGGACAACCCAAACCCGCCCGATTCCGGTTTCCGATAAGACCTCTTTCAAGCTTTAACCAGGTAAGTTGATATGGCTGAGGGGTTGTTAGAGGCAACTAAAGAGCTTTTTCAATTGTCGTTTTTGAGTTGCGGACGCTGGTTCGTGAGCAAGCAACGGGACTTTTTACTCTCTAATTATAATTCTTTTTGCCTGGTATTTATCGTCCTTCATACGCGTACTGAATGAACTAGGAAAAAGTCCGCGAGAGGAACTATATAGGTTTATAAATGTTGCATATTTTTCACCTAAAATTCTTCTTAAACAGCCCGCTTTTCATTGAATTATAAAAATTCTCAACGAGGAAATTTCTGAGAATTTTTCTAAAAATTTTTTTTTCGATTTTACTCATTTTAAATCATCGAATCAATAACAATTGTTCTAATGGTTCCTTTTCATTACTTTTCTATCTTATTTTTTAATTGATATAACATTCTCCTTTCAATATATTTTGTTTCTATTTTGTACATTTTTATCAAAATTTTTCCTTAAAATCTAATTTTCTTCGATTCTCGAGAGAAAATTGCGCTACTTTCTTCATTTATTCTTTCTTCCAACTTAATGATATATTGCATGATGTTATTTTTTTTTCAGTAAGCGTCTTTCACGCGCGCACTCCTTATTGTCGAGGACGAGTACAAGTTGAGAGATGACGAGACGAGTTGATGAAACGTCGTGTCAGTACAAAGAGCAGTCGAATCTGGCCATCACTCTGCCGTGAGACAACTGAGATGCGCGTATGTACATTGGAAGATTTCGGTCCATTGGCATCCTATGATCGTAAACAACCAAAAAAAGCCTTTTGTCTTAAGGTCCCAAATTTAAAGTCGCCTATTATGTGTTGGGCACAAAGACTTTCAGGTTATTTTTATTGTACTCAACGCATTGGCTATTCTTTGGCCGGTGGCGGAGTGGTTACCGTTCAAACGCCGTGGTGGTTCAAATCCGGCCCGAGAAGGTAATTTTCTCTCTATTATTACTGAGATACTCTATATAATCACCTGAGAGTTCTTCTTCAGGTAATTAAATATAATAAATACTTCAAGAAGAAGAACTCTCAGGTAGAGAGATCTTCAGGATTCGGATAATTGTGAATATTTGTGATCGGCCTTTGGTAATGTATGTCCATGCAATCGCCAAAAAAGCCTTATCGCCTTCCTATTAAGCATTGTGTTATTTTTGTCTTAACCGGGAATCTCATAGTCGAAGGCGATATTTTATCATAAATATAAGCCATGTAAGGGTGCGCACAATCTACGATGAAATGGAAATAATCAGCAGACGTAAGTGTTTGACGAGTGAATCATGTATATTAACTAAGGTAAGTGAAAGTTTGAAAATGCATTTAAAAGTGTGATGTATAGACTGAGAATGTAGAATAATCTGAAATATTAAAGGGTTTATAAGCATGGTATACGGCTTGGTTTATTTATTTAGTCCAGTACCTTACGCGTTGTAAATGAATATTGATGGTATCCGACGTGCATCAGCGCCACAACGGCAAAGGAGAGAATCCTAGTTCAAAGGCGATGTATGGTAGATGGTATTGATGGTATATGTAGCGCCACAGCGGCAAGGGAGAGAATCCAAGTTCAAAGGCGATGTATGGTAGATGGTATTGGTGGTATATGTGGCGCCACAACGGCAAGGTAAAGAATCAAAATTATGAAGGTAGGTATGAGTGCGTGGTGAAGAGGGAACATTCGAAATATTTAGAGTACTGAGAAAAAGTTCAACAGATGTCTCTATAATTTTCATCTTCTAGTCATCGAGCATGCCATAATGACAGTAATAGATCGAATATTTCTGAACCCCCTTGGCTTTAGGGGCATGAGGGTGGGGCGACTCCATATAAGAATCGCGTTTCTAATAAAAAAAAATTCATTCCTGTTTTAGATTCTTCGTGATCTTGCGTATTTTAAATTATTACGAAAATTTTCATTCCCCAGGTGTTTTAAATTACGTCATTTAAATTATGACGAATTGGTGATTCCTCAGGTGTCTTAATTTAAATTTCTTTAAATATGGCGGGTGTCTTACATTACTTTCAAAATCTGGTTTGTTCCATTTTCTGGAACGGGAGGTCATGTTGAGGAAATGTACACCGACCTGGATTGGTGTAGCATTTCCTCCATGCCCCCCAAAAAATTGGTTCCCCGTCCTAAACCTTATATACCCAAAAGGTATCCTCCGTAAATGCGAGAAATCAAGGGAGGCTAAGGCGAGGGCTATAGATACAAGGATACCAAGAATTACTTTTGGAGATATTATGAATCCGGAACTAAAATTTGAAATGATGCAAAAGGGTCAATTAATAAAACTTACAAATGAATCTAATTGGGGTGATATTTGAAGGGATGTTTCCCTAAATTCGAATAAAACGTAATAAATGTAGATATTTTGCATTTAAAGGTCGGGAGCCATCTCGCGGTGAATTTTACATAACTTTAATGTAATCAAAATGAAGAGGGAAAATTCGAAATTTTAGATAGATGTCAGAAAAGTTTTGTAGGTGGCTCTTAGTCTTCATTTGAATTACTTGAATTAATGCTTTAAAAATTCGACAAAATTTTTTGCATTTATTTCTGTCCGTATATAATACGAGTGAAATTTAGCTTGCAAACTGCAAGCAAAAAGTCGATACGGCTAACAGTAAATAAATAAAGCTTTTCCGAAAGTAATATGACTTACTTAACCGATGTTGGAAATCATTCCATGTGTGTATTTAGAGTTAAGTTCTATCTTCTTATTTGCCTAATTTCCGCCAAAAAAAGGCCAGGAATTCGTCAGTACGTCATGTCCATGAAGAATAACACCCGATACCTAGAATCCAACGGGAGCCTCTGTTCTCGCTATCCATCTTAATAGGGTAGACCACACAGTATCACAAAGGACTCCAGGTCGGTGCGGCCAATTACACATCATCCTATTTCGAACATCCAGGCATACAGTCTGCCATCAATATATATATATATATATATATATATATATATATATATATCAATGATATAGGCATATCAATTCACCATGGCTGTAACCATATGATGAAACAATTTCACGAGTACGTCTTTTTATAGACACTGTTATGGACCAAAGCGATGAATCCAGTGAGATTACTGTATCTCGGTACTAGGAAAGATATCAAATTTCAGAGACGTTTGCATAATAAAAGTTCGTATTTCACTGTAATTATTAAGTAGATTTGTTCTCATAGCCTAATTAGGCTCATCATAAACGTTAAAATTGCTCTTTATTGGATAAATAATTAGAATTATCTTTTTTGTCTATCAGTTTAAATCCAAAAAACCATTTAAGTTTTTTGATTAATAATCCTAGTAGTATTTTTTCCGATTTAAATAAATAAATAAATATATATATAATATCTTTGTTTATATATATATATATATCTTCAACTTTCATTTAGTTCAAGAATTATTTATTTCCTTATACTCTCTCAAGTTCGGTGTTATGGACCCTCTTCATTATTGCCTGTTCTACTTTAAAATTCAAAGACCGATTTGGCAAAATTTTCTTTTATAAATAGAGGGATAAGGGAATGGAACGCATTACCTGAAGAAGTTCTCATTCCAATGCCAGAGAATTCAAGGAAATTTGGATCTAAGTTAAAAAAGTGATGTTAGTTGTAAATATTAGATTTTTTTTTTAATTTTTTTTGTATATTATTTTTTGTTTTGATTCTGAATGTATGTAATATATTCTATGTATTTAGTCAGACCTACTGCCTTCGGGAGGTTTTGCGGGGTTTCCCTCTCGACTAGGGTAAATGCCGGGCAGAGTATTACATTTGTTCCCCTGAAAAGAGAGCTACCACCAGACCTGGTGCCTATTTGTGGCTCTAGCAACAATAAATAAATATTAAATAAATAAATACCAAGAGACGTCGTTGGTGGCCTTAATGGCTGATTGTGGAAAAATTTCCCGAAGATATTTATAGCTATCTATATAATGTTTTAAACTTAATTTCTTCCAATTCTATAAATTTGAACTCAAATCTTTATTATGAAGAATTAAAGATTAAGGAATCTTTTCTCAGGATACAAATATTTAATCATCACCTGCTGTGTATTTGTCTATAGATTAGGTATATTTGATATTTCAACATCTCATATCGGCTATCATATAACAGTAACTATTAATATCCCAATAGATTTGGTTAGCTACAATGCACTTCTTGTCCTGCCCATGTCCCTGCATTGTCCTGTAGATGTTTCTTTTTACATATCAATCTTTCCACTTTATGAATCAGTTGGGATCAGCAAATGTCAGTTCCTTCAATCAAATCCACACCATAATTAACTCCGACACAATAAACATACAGTCCTATATATCTGCAGATCCCCGGGTTATGCAGACTTACAATAACAGTACGTATTATTGATGAGCTGAAAAAATTCTAAATGATAGATAGAGGTAAAAAATTTCTTTTATTCCGAGAGAAATTATTCTCTCCCCTAATTAATTTTAAATTTATTTACTGTAAAAGAGGATAATAAATGCCACCTATAAAAATCCTTTTAAATAAACAATCTGGCGCAATTCCATTTCATTTCTCTTATAATCCATTCTACAATTTTATGATAGAATAATAAGGTTCCATTCACCGAGAGATATACGAAAGGTAGGTTATGCACCTTCCAAGTACTCCTAAGCGTCAAATATTGATACTTAGGTTCCCTGCTCCATCGAATTACAAATAAGTAATTGCAAGAAGTAAAAAAACTGTGCTCTATTATTATCTAAATGTCAATGGTATACAGCAAGGGTGCGCAACCTGCGGCCGTGGGCAAGAACTTTGGCGGCCGTGGATGTGTGGACAATTGCTGTAAAACTTTTATTTTATACCATATTAAGTAACGAAGAAACTTTTTTACATATGTAGACCAGTAAATTGAATATGTCACATGTATAATACTCCATTTTAATGAAAAATGTGTATATTTTTACATAAATTATAAAGCATTATGAAGTTTGGACTTACTGGCGGCCGTTCCTAAAGTAAAGAGTCTGTAGTGCGGCCGTCAATAGCGGAAAGGTTGCGCATCCCTGGTATACAGGGCATATTGTAGCAGTATGCTACGTGTTTAAGGTAAAAACGATATCATATTCATCAAGATAACGAATTGTGAGCAATGGACGGAATTACATACCCTCTTAGAATTACGCCAATAATCCGATTTCATTTGTATATATAGTTGAATGCGGATGATCATGTGGTTTGAAGCGTAACGTCTTAAACCGAATGATGTTACTTTCAAGAGACCATTTATAAATATAATTATAATTTATTTTTAAATTAATTAAATATAATTTTAGGTCGGTGCAAAACGATTTCAATACAACGCTCAAGAGAAGCGGATATATTTCATGTTCTGCATTTATCAACGACGCACAGTGGGCTAGCATCGAAAAAAGCAGATCATAAATAGAAAATGCGTTTTTTGCGGAAATGTCTTACATCCGATCCAATGATATTCGTAAAACACAATAGCAAGATCAATATTCATGAGCAAAAATGTTGATTAGCTTAATGAAGAGGAAGGCATATGGAGAATGTCTAATGCATAGGACGATAAATATAATTTAGGTAGAGGGTTAGACAATGTTTTTCACTTAATATATTTTTATACATATTTTAGAATATTATCAGTAATGAATGCGAAGTATACATCATTTAGAACGAAAATTATACATCCAAGTGATAAAATTGTATGAAGATACATTAATATATATGAAAATATATTCTTCTTTTCTGAAAAATCGTCTGTAACATAAGTGTCCACCATTTCGTTCCAAATGCGATCATACAAATTAAGTATTATGTAGCATAAAGAATAGGTTTATAACATGAAACCGTTGTGGATACTCACTGGTTTGCAGTACTGATTGAAGCCCCAAAAATACAACAGGGTGAAGGAACACTAGATGAAAGTTAACAGTTTCATTCTTAATATTTTTTATTGAAATATAATACATAGAAATATTGCACTAATTGCAAATACATCAGTAAGTCACAAGACAAGCAAAAAAAATTATTAACACAAATTGGAATCTAAGGTAAAGATAAATAAGATTTTAGGTGATCTTACTGTCTTACTTTGATTTAACTAGAAAATGAAAATAAGTAAAAAATATCAGCTATTAAAATTATCAAATGAAGCTTGATGAACAAATGACAAGAAAAGATAGCAGTCTAATTGACAATCCATGTCTAGACATGTCATATTTCCTCTGCTCTGGTATAAAACAACACAATTATTCTTTTAAAGTATCCATCATCAGGTATGATCAAAAAGAACCTAATTCACTTAATACCAAATAGCTCCATTGACTCAGTCTTAAATTTTAACTTCAAAAGCACGCAAGTTCAAATATTGCAATACATAAACAAAAGTAACGAGTTTAATGTAAACTCAAGATTTATCAAAACATTGAAGAGTAACATCATTATCAGAAAATTCCACTGCAGAGCACTCTTTCAATTCAATTAAAATAACTTGCTACAAATCTAAACATTCATTGAATTCAACAATGTTGAGTAAATGCTTTAAATGATAAACAATATCTCATAACTAGGAATGATTTTAAAGCCTTAGAAATGATTAGAAATACATCACACAGTTTCCCAACCTTTATATAAGAAACAGTAAGTGATTTCTCAATGAATGATAACAAATCCTCATCATTCAATTGAAACTATTAGACTTGACAAAAATATAATGAATCAAATTGCACAGCCAATGCACTTCAAAAAGGAACAATACCACACACATCCAACACAGCTACATTATCACTTGAATTAACTACTTTCTAGCATTTACCATTCCTCTTCTTCTTCCTGTGTAACAGGCTCAGTACTGCATGATTGTTGCTCAAACTGAGGATTAAAGAATTATAAACAATAAGCAAATATTTATACAAAAATGTTCAGAAATAGAGAAAATGAATTTAAATAAATCAATTAAATATGAAACATTTTAAAAATCTAAGTTAAATTTGAAATTATGCTTAAACAGTATTCCCTCACCATTTAGCGCTTTATGGTTTGGGGCTTTAGTGATGAGATTTTTCCAAAATATTAACCCTTTGAACTGGAGGCCTTTAAAAGTTCTTATAAACAAACTAATGTATATAATAATTAAATTACATGAGAATATTTATTTATGGTTAAAAACAACAAACTTCGATAAATATAACTCTCTGTAATCAATTTTAGTGGGATACTTTATAAAAAAACTAAGATGTAATAGCAACAGCACTTTCAAGATTAATAGAATAGAATCTTTAAATATATATAGAATAATAAGAAAGAAATGTTTCCCTTCCACCATACACTTTCTCATATATATCCTGGCCCAATTCACCATTTATTTTTGGAATTTTAAAAATTAATGTAGTGGCTAGGAAGAGAATGATATTTACAGGAACTTAAGACATTGATGAAGACACTGATTAAGACAAAAATGCATATTTTTAAAGGTATACGTTTAAAAATATCTCTCAAAAAAATTATCTTCGGAACTGTCTTTCTCAGACTCATTCTCAGTGACTACTTACTGTATAAATAAAGTATAAATACTGTTAACATATTTTAATTATTCATGTAACAGCATACATAGAAAATTCCTAAAGTCAAATCCTACTAAGCAGATTTTAGCCTTACCCAAAGAGTTCTGGTCCCCATTTACCATGAAACGCGAGGGATCACTGTATTGAACTTTTGGACTATGTTAAGCTCTATAACCAATAATTCCACTTAAGCATAAACAATATACAGAAACATTTTAAGCATTCAATTACGGTAATATCCTATTTAAAGATGGAGCACGAATAAATGGGTTTAAAAACTAGTTTACAACAACATGAAATGACTAACAAATTTTTGAATTCTTACTCAAAATTTACATAGTTGTTTTTCATTTGTTACACATACCAACTTTAGAAGACTAGTATAGCCAAATCCAAAAACATATAGCAATAATTAAAAAAAAACTTAGCTTCCATAGCAAATATTTAGGGTGAATTTAAGGAATTTAATTATGGTTCCATACAACGACCTTGAGCTTGCTCTATGTATGTAACATACAAATCTATGTAAAATGCTTGAATTGTCAAAGGTGCTAACTTATCAGAAAAATTAATATGATGTAAGTATCAAATGAAAAAGTAATAACATTTATTTATGTTGAATAAAAGTGATTAAGATTACCTTTCTGAAATCTCTTCCACCAAATTTACTTCCAATATTGCTGTAACCACTTCCACCCATACCGTCTTCTTCTAACCATGATGGGATTTCTTGGCCAGCCTTGTAAAAGGAAAAGAAATGAAGGAAATGTGTCCTTGACATTGAAACTATTTACCACATAAAGACATAACAAAAAATCTTTAATTCAAATTACATACCTGCTGTAAAATCTTAACAAGATCTTTGGCTATGGGTTGATCCATATCAGGATCATAAAGGCTAGTCGCCTTTCCTCTGTTACCCACTCGTCCTGTTCTCCCTATTCTGTGAACATACTCATCTATTGACTTGGGTAAGTCAAAATTCACAACATGGGCCACATTCTTTATATCTGAAAAAAAAAAATTCTGTCCATAAGTATAAAAAAATGATAAACTGTATCTGAATATACATCCTCAGTCATACCAATTAATACAAGATATTATAGACCTTTATTTTGGTTTGAAATAAAATTTTGAACAACAAAAACTACTATATTTCCCTTTATATCTTATTCTTTCATCTGTAACAATTATCTCCATAAGAATCAAAGGTTTTTATGCAATTTTCATTGGGAAGTTTTGATATTGAATCATAGATCTCTGGATATTTAGCATTGGTTGAAGAAATCCAGTACCTAATCCTCGTGCAGCAACAGCAGTGGCAACTAAAATTGGCATGTGACCACTCTTGAAATCTGCTAAGGCTTCTTCACGCTGACTCTGAAGTCTATCACCATGAATACTTGTAGTTGGAAAATTTTTTTCTGATAGGAAAGTGGCCAAAAAGTCAGCAATTCTCTTCTGCTCAACAAAAACTAAAGTTTTCTCTATTGCTGCATCAAAAAGGTAAAATTTTGTAAAAAAAGAGCATCTAAAATGTTATTGCTTGAAAGTAGAAATCAAAGTAAACAAAATAATTAATTGAGAATAACAACATACCAGAAGTCTCTCTGAGAATTTCCACTAGCTTCTTCCTCTTATCAAATTTTGTAACTTTGTAGAATGCCTGTTCAACATCTGCACAGGCTCCTCCTACAATGCCTACTGCCAGGAAAAGGTAATTGCTTAAAAATTCACCAGCTAACCTCTGAATTTCTACTGGAAATGTGGCTGAGAACATGAGGGTTTGTCGCTCCCCCTAGTAAATGAGAAATATATTATTCATGACAAAAGGGACGGAAATGTAAGAAACTACCTGAATAACATTACTACTACATCGCCCAAAGGATTAAAACTACAATTAATAAAAATAAATCATTAGTTACAAGAGATATAGCAAATAATGGTATATCATAATAAAAGAAGGGCATAAAAGAAATTATAAATTTAAAGGATTTATAATGAAAAATTTTGAAATTTCCACTGAAATTTTGATTCAATTGCAGCAAGTCTCATAATTTAGAATACATCTTCAGGATTTATTCAAATAATCAGTAATGATTTGTAAAATAAACAAAGTAATTTAGGCTCAATATTGTATTTTAAAAACTGAATACTTAGAATCAATATTTTGAGCCTCTTTCAAGAAATGTTTTTAGAAATATTCTCTCTAGATTAAAATTAACTATTAGGAAATAAGCTACATAATTAAGCTAAACATCTTCACATCTTAACTATTAGTGCCTCAATCAATGGGGCTGAAATCACACAAATAATATGTAGTTATGTTACAAGCATCATGTAACATAGAATAACAGCAACAATTTTTTAAACAAAATAACTTAAGATTTGAGTAAATTTAATATTATTTCGAACACTTACAATAGGAGTCATAGCAGAATCATTCATCATCCTTTCAATTTCAGGCTTGAAACCCATGTCCAACATCCTGTCAGCTTCATCTAAAACCACAAACCTAATTCCCCCAAATGATATTTTTCCTCTTGAAACCATATCCAATAATCTTCCTGGGGTAGCTACAAGGACATGGCATCCTTTCTAAAATAAACATGATAGAAAATGCAGTTAAGAAAACTATTTTTCATTAAATTTAAAAAAATCTGAAATACATTTTTAGAAGTTCATGCATTTCATGAGGTTAACTTGTCAGGGAGGGCTTATATACTGCTATCCGATTTCTTCTAGGTGGAAAAAGGCAGCAATTCACTATGGGTTCAAAAATTAACAGCCTTTTGGATCATTCTTGCTACCAAAAGTTCCAAAACCAGCTCCAAGGATGAGTCAATAAGAAATATTTAATATGAAATTTGAAATGAAAATAAAAGCTAATCCTAATTATTAACTCCTCCTTTCCACCAGATTGCAACAAGACTACAGTTGAACATTTCTCCAGATCTATAAAGATTATTGACAGGAAAAACAATCATCACTCTAAATTACAATTGGGGAAAATAGTTTATAAATCATATAATTTTCTTGAAATTGACTTGAATAAACTGCAAAAATACTGAAAATTTCAAAGTTTCATTTTTCAGGTAAATTAGTTTATATCTGTTCTCCAGATAAATTAAAAATTCAATCTGCAGTAGCAAAAAGTGTGACTTAAATGAAATTATGCTTGATTAAATGAAATCCTCGTAAGTTGTGTACTAAACCAGCAGTAAATTCACCAAGTACAGGGACCCATTATGAACACTTTGACTATAGGTATACAGTTGGCAAAAATAAAAAGGCAAAAAGTGCATGCAAAATGTTTTATCATTTGCAGCAACTCAATTGTATTAAGTAAGAAAGTCTTCAGATTAACTGGGTTACACAAATCATGGAATTCCATACAGATCTAGGGTAAATTGAAAGCCATGTTTAAAGATGAGCATGCTTACAATGTTTTTCTTAACCACTTCACTGATGCTGACAAGTATACTCATCATGATAGGTGGTTTCTTTTTCTTTCGCAGACAAGTATACTTATCCTACCCAAAATTTGTCTTAATTTGCATTCACACCGAATATACTATGGCTAAAGTAGTTATTCTTTTAATGTTAGATGTTGCATGTGGACCAAATACTCAGGGTATGTAGAGGATTTTTTTGAAATTGCCTTCTTTTGTGGAGTATAGGCAACCCGCAATGCAAATTTCATCCAATTTGTAGTGAGAAGTAATTGCAAACATATTTCTCTTGAATTAAAGAGGAAATTCACCTTGAATTGATAGCTTTCTCTATCACATGATATAGTCATTGTAATATTTTCAGTTCTTATTTATAAAATAATCAGTAATTGTGAGAATCTTATAAAGAAATAGTCAAATTTTGTCAACAATAAAGCTAAGGATAAATAACGAAATATAAGCTTAAGGAAAAAGGGAAAGAGTACTTCTTTTTGAATTCAATAAATTAAAAAGAAAATCAAACAAATTAAATAACATTTTCTGAACAAAATTTTATAAATAACGCATCAGGGAAGTGTTAAATCAGAAAATGAGCATTAAGTAATAAAACTTTATTATCAAATGGAAATATTTTTTCTCAGTCAAGAATATGATTTTTAGGGACAGTACATATCTCCCCCAGTGTTGAGTTTAGCCTATGTGATGACCAATGCTCAACATAGTGCATCCTGAAGAAACATACTCCAATAACCAATACAGCACAAAACCTTTGCATTAATATAAATTTTCATTTTCAATTTTTAAAGTAGCATAACTTTAAGGGAATAATTAGAACTTTATAACATTATCATAATTAAATTTCAAAATTTAACTTACCCTAACTTGATTGCTTTGATATACTGTTGATGTTCCTCCATAAACAACTACGCAACGCACAACAGAGGAATGGGCAAACTTTCTAGCCTCATTGAAAATTTGTATGGCAAGTTCTCTTGTGGGAACGACAATCACAGCTAATGGCTTGACACTTCGTCCATACCCATCATCTGTTTCTCCTTCATCGGCACCACAGGGATTTTCCAGTATATTGTGGATGATTGGCAACAAATAGGCTGCCTGTAAGGTGAATTTCAACTTTAATGTAATGTACACAATTGATAAAATAAAGATTACTTTTCAATGAACAGGCAGCTTTCTAAACATATACAGGAGTTAAAATGCAGTAGTACTACAGGATGTAAAGACACTTGTTTAAGTTTTTTTTACATAACTAATAAAAATATATAAGGAAAAATTTCCATATAAAAATATTGCCAGATAATTCCATTATCATGGAAAAGTACAATAATTGGATCATTATTTATATACTAAGCCTTATGAGAAGTTCAGGAAAGAATAAACGTAAGGTAAGGTGATTTGAGAGAAGGGTTGAAAAATCAAGGAAAGTATTAGAGAAGGAAACAGTAAGGGGATAATTATTGTAACTTAAAACTATCCAAATAGTATAAACCCAATGGAGATTAACCCTTGAAAGGGTTAAGCCCCTAAAGAACCCTCTCTTGCTTCATATATGACTTGATTGCATTAATTTAATTCAATGACTAATTTTAAAATGTCAGTCAAATTGAATTTTCACTTCTCTTTTAAAATATATTCAATCATTCAAATAGATCAATTGTAAAAAGAAACCTTGAAAAAGTTAAAATAGGAACCAGTTTCAAAATCTTAGTACTAACAATTTACTACTAAGAATTAGTAATAAGAGGTTGTGAATATATAAATAAGTAAAACAAAATATGGCTCATTAAGCAAATAATGATGCAACTTGGAAAGTGGCAGTGTTAACAAACAAATCACACTGGACAAAAATTTGATTAAGCATGAGGAATATATAGATGCAACAGCAAGACTAAGCCAATAATAAGCACATTTTCTCCTGATACTCACTGTCTTGCCAGAACCAGTTTGTGCACAGGCCATAAGATCTCTCCCTGCCATAACTATTGGAATAGCATGTTTCTGCACTGGTGTTGGTTTTCTGTAGTTACATCTCTTTACATTTTGAAGTAACAGAGGTCTCAATCCTGCTTCCTCGAAAGTTTCTATTGCCATTGGAGCATTTTCACCACTTACCTAGGGTATTCAAATGTGTGAATAGATTTTTTTTTAAGTTTTAACAATCAGCATTAATATTTATACATGTACTTACATTGACTTTAATGGAATCATACTTAGCAAAATTAATTCCAGAAGATATGCCACTGCCAAATATTTCACTCTCATCGTTTGAAGGTTCAGGTGGAATATAATTTTCTTTGGGTTTTTGCTCATCTCCACCTGAAATTTCATAATTTTCACTTAATAAATATAATAATAAATGGTCGAATAGGACAATATAATTTTTTTCAATTATTAGCAACAGCAAGTATATGGTCATAAATCTGCCTTAAGAGGAAATCTTGAAATTATTCAGCGTTAGCATTTATATTTGACCTTAAATATTTAAGTCTACACAATAGCTTAGCTTTCATGTTGAAGAGCTTAACAGAAGTGTTTGAATCAGCAGAAAAATGTTTCTCTTGAACTATATGCAAAGCCAATTTTTTTCATGCCAAAAATTTTAATTCACATTCTAATATAAAATGAATTCTAAGCTTTGTTATAGTTTTAGAAATGTAATTAAACCGTTTGAATATTTAGAAACAGTAAAGAACAGAAGACCCAAAAGAAAAAAAAACGGAAAAGCCACATTAGTAGCAATAACAGAGATTGACTAAGAGATTGAACCAAAAATCTATCACATCATACATAAGCCTATTTATAAACGTAGGGAAACTGGATTAGTCTTAGAATCGATACCTATTTAAATATTTAATTTTAGAGTTGATATCAGGAAAAAACTCAAAATTTCTTTTTGAGATAAGTGGTCAAGGTCTTACTAGTTCAGCTTACTACAAACTTACAAATATATAACATACATCATAGAGCTATGAAGAAAATTGAATCATGTTCTAATAATGATTGAAGTTGATATCAGTTTGCCTCAAACTCATTTCAATCAAAACAAAATAGGATGGCTATTTCAGAGTCAAAATTTTAATGGCGAACTTATTATTTTTTAAACTCATAAGATTATTTCTAATTGCTTATGAGAAATAGAATGAAACAATCAAAAATTAATGACATGACTCAACGTTCAACTTCTTTTTAGGTCATGATGATGAAAAATCTTAAATTTTAGTTCATTTACAGAAAAATTTCAATTAACTCTTAAGAATTAATTCAGTTTCCCTATCTGACATCTCTAAATGGATGCTTTACTAGAAGCTAGTTTAAAATAAAATCATCTATATAAGGTATTAAAGAATAGTTAAAAGTACAAAGCATACTAGAATAATTATGCACAAAGAAATATGTAGGAAATATTTTTACAAAGAATTTCACAACTGCACAACCACAAGCATTATTCTACATTCACATTCATCTGTCTACAATTTTCCAAACTATTTTTCTTGGTTCTCATTTTGTTTAAGGTACTGTTACTCAACCCTGTTTCAAAGGTTAAAGCTGTTGTTTATTGTCAAGTTTTCACAACTCACTTTTCCCCCTGGAAATTACTAGGACAATTTTAACTTTCCCTTTTTCTGATCAGTCTCTATAAAGCTGCAGTAGCAATTGGAAATGTCTTGGGAGCATTTAGAATATGTTAATTTGGTTTTCATTTCCATAGTAAGTACTTAAAATTTAGAACACAAAGCTGAAAAACTAAAAATCATTCTTTGGTCACATTATACTTCCATAAAAAGTTAGAGTATTGACAGAAATAAGATAATCCCATTACCAAATGGATAAAAAACAATTACAAATACTTTTAAATTATAATATTAATAATAATAAATTTTGAGCAGCAAATTAGAGAACACACCTTCAGAGACATTGTTGAAATCACCTCTTCCTCTCCCACGGCCTCTTCTATTACCACGGAAACTATCTCCAAATTCACCATCTAATAAGGAAAACAAGCAATCTTAGATATATCAAAAGTATAGAACAAAAGATATGAAAGAGTATCTCACGAATTCTCAGAGAATTCCTTACTGGTTTATGTTCTGCTAGCATTGCATGAGAACAAATATCACCCTGTACCAGCCACAAAATACTGTACTATATATACACAGCAATCACTGACTATTTATTTGAACTAATATAAGCCAAACCTATGAAGGTTTATTTTTCCTTCATGGTTGTTCATCAATTTACTGAGAAATTGTCTCAAAATTTTTAGATGTGTTAATTCAGCACAAATGAATACATTCCTCATATGGATGATCTTCTAATTTTAGGTTAGGTCAAAGAAATTGAAAATGCTTACTCAAAACCGAGCTAATTTTAAAGCACCGGAACCTAAACAGTATAATTATTGTTTCAACTGAGTATAAACAGGACAAGTATATCTTATGAAAATTAATAAATAGAGACTTGGCTGGTTCAAAGACAGCCAGTAAAATCTCAAAAAAAGGCTTAAACCGTTAACAGGATAAAAGTCAATAAAAACGTCTAGATAAAGAGTTCGCTCGCAACTGCGAAGTTGAATAGACATTCTCTAATAATCTTACCAGGTTTGTCTTCATTGTGCATATACTGATTATCTTCGCTCTGGTAATTCTGGTCTCTTCTAAATGACCCTCGCCCTCCTCTGCCACCACCACGGTTTCCTCTAGGACCTCTGGAGCCAAAAGAACCTGAACCATGGAAATTGTTGTTCCTATTATCCCCGAAGTCCCCGTCATCATCAGGCTGACTGGAGTATGACTTTACGTTTGAATACGAATCCATATTGCTCTTAATAATCCCTCGCCCGCGACCGTACCCAGTACCATAATCGACGAAACACTGATATATAAATAATGATGGCAATTATTAAATCAGAAGATTTTTACGACAGGTAGTATTTAAATACTTGAGCTAATGAGCACTTAATAACATGATTCTTACCTGATTTTCGGATATGGCAGGAGAAGGAGAATCATCCCAGTCTTCTTCCATGACAGATTACTTTAAGGAGCTAATAACATAAACAATAATAATTATGAATAGTAAAATAAATCATTCAAATTTAAGAAATTATTAAAGGCGGAGTTACAGCAAAAACAGAAAAATAACACGTGGTTTACTGGAAGTTTGACTAAGCTATGAACTTTCTAAATACCATTACCTTCGACTGATGCAAAATTATATTAACTGGCGTTCTAATAGCAGCTTAATTTCCAGCTGCTTGATTTTAAATTACCCAGATATGTTGATTGTTAGTAGTAAAACTCTGCCGCAAAGGACGTTACACCTTCGCGCCAATCTTCGACCACTGACAGCAACCCATATTGAATAATTGCGATCTTCTTTTTCGTAATCCGATAGTCGACAGATTTCGATTGATCGAAAACTACAGGAATATGCAATGTTCTACAACCCTGATTTGTTGCAATACTAAAATCTGATCGAAAGATCCGTCATTGAAGTATTGAGCCAAAGAAGGTTGATCCTGTTTAGAATCATAAGAAATATTGGTCGATTTTACGTCCATTACATATTCAACGCTTTGAAAGGGCTTCATTATTGTTTTAAATTTTATTTTTAAAATATTTTAGTCCTAGGAGAAGGGACAAGAGAACTTACAAGAATTTTAAGCAGATAGTTAGCAATGATAATTGAATTTGATCATTATGGCTTTTAAAGATCTAATATAAACGAATATCTTTAGATCAGAAGGCGGTGATTATAATTGCTCAGAGGATCGATGTTGCGCGTTCTCCAGCCTTAATTCTCCATATACTTGTTGGGAAGAAATAATGCCCAAGTTAGGAAAATTAAGTGTAGAAAAATAAGTCGTTGCTGAAATGCTTAAACGCAAACATAGTAGGGTAATTATTAAGAGAGATGGTATTACATGGTTCAATTCCTGAATGAATGAAGATTTATGAGACTATGGAAAACAGGACCATCTTTTCTTTTAATGTTTTTAATTAATGTCAATTAAACATTTCTAGAAAACTCTTTGAGAATAAATGACTCCTCTACCCTACTCCATCACTACTGAAATCTATCAGGTTTATATTAGAATCTCCATGCTACGGTCAGGAAGCAAAATGTAATTATTAAAGGATATGATTTGATCCTGGCATTTAACAGTTTCCAAGTAAGTTACTGGTAAAATAAAGCAAATAGTTTTATAGAAGACCAATGCAATGGGGTCCAAGCAATAAATTCCTCTTGCCCCAGCTGAGTTACTTCATTGTTAGATCGTGAATGAAATATAAAACTCTATGATGGTACAATATTGTGGGATAATTGAGCATTTCCTTAAATATATTGATCTACATACAAGCTAAGAACCATAGCAGCATTTGTGTACATACTCTTGGCTTGATAGACTAACATATCCAGATGAATTGTAAAATGCAGTACAGATTGAAATTGTTCGTTTCCATACTAATGCAGAAATGGCACCTAATTTACAACCTTAATTGGACAATTTGATGCAATACTAAGTTTCCCATAAATCTTCTAGTCCTAGCCATGTTAGAACTGTTAACAACAATTTGGTCTCGATCACGATCATGCTTCTTAGTGTGCTATTACATATGTAAAGATTCTTAATGCCTTTATCTGTAGTTTAATTCCATTTTCTATCTTTTATAATCATAATTATAGCATAGGAATGGTCACTCCATCTAATCTTTCTCAGTTATTAAGGCCTGTTAGATTTTGATAATTAATTACACTGTTCAGTGACTACATTTGCATTAGTGAATTACTCATCTTTAGTTGACCATGGAAAACTATCTCTCACAAGATGTCTGAAAAGCACTTGCTTCTTTTGCTGGAATAATGGTTGGTAGTTCACATACAGCTCCTGAAGATTTCATTTATTAAGAGGAAATTCCATCTTCCATAATTAATCAAGAATAAAAGCAGAAGTGTGCTAATCTGGCTCTTACTTTGGCATGTGATTAAGTAAAAAGGACAACTGATGCAGTTGAAAGTGAAAAATATCACTGACAAAAGTAAGAGTACCAAGCTCAGCCTTGTTTGAAGTGAATTTAATTTTCAGTTAGCGGAACAAGTGCTATTATAAATAAATTACTTCCCAATTCTTATCATTTGAATTCTGTATGAAAGCTCTCATTTACAATTGTTGAAAATATTAAATCTACATTCCTGACACAAACTTTCCATAAAATTTTTAGGGAAAAATATATAGATTAAAATTAATAAAATAATTTAAATTATCTGAGATAGTTTGTTGCACAGTGAACAATTCTGACAATGAATTCAAATAATTTTAATATACCACTTACACAAAAATTGGAGGAAAGTATGTTCAAATAAATGATCATGGAAGTTTATAACTGGAGTTTTTATTACCAACAATACATTAGATGACCTACAAAAGAATCCTCTTGACCCAACTCCATCCCCTAAGGGGCATTCACATCATCCCAGCAGCTCCTTGCAATATTTTCAAAAAAAATAATATTTACAGATGCACTGATTTTGGAATATTCTTTTGCATAACAAAAGACTTTGAAACTACTATGCACAAAATTAGAGCATAGGATTCACTTAATTGCTCAAGACACTTTTAAAACTACCATGTCGAGGTCACAAATAATGATTGGTTTACTTGTTAGATGCATTGAACGATGCAATGAAGTCTGTTACCACCTTCTTCAACTTGGTGTCAGTATCATCAGTAATTTTACCCTCTTTAGCAATGCTGGTAAGAAGAGCAGCCTCATTGGTCCTAAAAAAAATATTTTAGTTTTTGAACAGGCCATTAATAACATCAGATTAAAGTCTCTCAAACAAATATCATAAATGGAAAGGGGAGATTAGAAATAACGGAGCATCAAAACAATACCATTTAATAGATAAGCTTTCCTTGTAGTAACCTTACTGGAGATGGATAATAAATGTTTATGACATTGGTCCAAGAACAAATGTTAAACACACAACCATCATTCTTAAACAGACTTTGGTAAGATCATTTGATGTGCAGGCAGTGATGAAAGCAGTTATTTGCACAATAATTGCAAAATAAATTTTGAGATGACTAAGAATGGGAGATTTTGATATTATCTAGATACTGAATGAAAAATTGCTACATCTCAATGTTATTTCTTATATCTTTATGGACTATAGAGGTTGATTCCATGAGTATTTAACAATATTACTGGCTCTAATTCGTCAATTATACTAAGTACTCTAATAGACACTTCAATTGTATATCTACAGTTATATCTCCAACACTATCTATATCTTACTTGACTATATAAAATAAAACGTTCCATTTACATGAAATAAAACTGTCTAACATACTGATTCCAAGAAAACAACTTACTTGATGTGTTGAAGGAATTCCTTCTCAAATGAAGTGATCTTTGATGGGTCCATCTTGTCAAGGTAACCTCTGACACCACAATAGATAACAGCAACTTGCTCTTCAATGGCCATGGGAACTGAAATTATTCATAATTTAAAATATTAAATTTACGAAAATCAATAACCATAATATAATATATTTATTGCATTGTGAATTATCTAGTCTCATACATACCATACTGTCCTTGCTTCAACAATTCAGTGAGTCTCACACCTCTGTTTAGAAGCTGTTGGGTAGCAGCATCCAAATCTGAGCCGAACTGTGCAAAGGCAGCCACTTCACGATACTGGGCCAGTTCCAACTTCATGGATCCAGCAACCTAAGCAGAAAAGAAAGGTCATCTCAAGGAGAACAACAAACTTACAATTTTACAAATAATTTGAGACTTTTAAGTTAATAGCAATACAGGAGACATTTTTCAAACCTAAAATAATTCTTTAGTCTCTCCCAATCTCATTTTCCAAGTCTGTTTCTCCTCAAGACAGATGTAGAGCGAGTTAAACTCATCCTCCATGATGAATGAAAAGCTGTCACTAAGTTTCCTCTAAATATTAACTTTTATAACCTTATATGATTTTTATGAAAAATAATTGCTATTGATAAGAATTGGATGTACTCTTCATGTAACCCAAGATCATATAAGATAATTATATTGTTATAACTGAGAATTTGCAAATATTTCTTAAGCATTGGTAGCATCTTTCATTCTGCTTTGTAAAACCATACTAAACATAAAAAATTACGGTATCTGAGGTTAATTCTCAGCAATGCAAGGACAGTCCATTACACAAACAATATTCTTTAAAAATTGGCATTTTCAGAAAACTGGGTAGAGATTTTATGATATTTATTTGTATGATATATATCATACAAATTTATGTATTCTTAACTAACCAAGGATTTTTCAGGTAATTGAGTTGTAATACAATTATGATAGTTTCTACATAAATAAATTTCAGACTTTCTATCCATAATCAATTTCTGTCATCCATATGTATTACTATTTATATTACGACTACAAACCTCTAAAGAATTTAATTATCAATCACACCTATCCCTCTTCTATTTACTAAATACCAGCTAAGATTACAGAAATTATGTGGGTCTCAGTTTTAAGTTTTCCCTTTCAGAAATTATTAATTAGGTTGTGTAAAAGTAGTTAACCTCAATCTCAATCGACGGCATGTTTATATAAATACACTTATACATTAAAATATCATACCTGCTTCATGGCCCTGGTCTGAGCAGCAGATCCGACACGAGATACTGACAAACCCACATTGATGGCAGGACGAATACCCTTGTAGAACAACTCAGTCTCCAAGAAGATCTGTCCATCAGTAATTGAGATGACATTGGTTGGAATATAAGCTGACACATCACCAGCTTGTGTTTCAATAACTGGAAGGGCAGTGAGGGAACCTCCTCCATGAGCATCACTCATCTTGGCTGCTCTCTCAAGAAGACGAGAGTGAAGGTAGAACACATCACCTGGGTATGCCTCACGGCCAGGTGGTCGCCTAAGCAGCAGGGACATCTAAAAAGCAGTAATCAAAATTGTGTAAGCCTCTGCAAATACATTACAGTAATTACTACTTCATGCAAAATTATATAAGAGTTGATAATTGTCATTAAATGGATGATATAATTGCACCTCAGATATGAATCAATTATATTAAACTATATGAATTAATATTAATTAAACAATTATTTTTAAAAAGTTTGGGAATACTACTGGCTCAAATCTAATCTATTATCAAAGAAAAAATAAACAGTACCTTAAATATTTTAAACTGATGGTTTAATAAAACTAGTAATATTTAAAACTACAGATTAAAAGGATATCTTAAGAAACTATAAACATAGGGATATCGTTTTACCTGTCTGTAAGCCACAGCCTGTTTGGACAAATCGTCATAGATGATAAGAGCATGTTTTCCATTGTCACGGAAATATTCTCCCATGGCACAGCCTGAGTAAGGTGCCAAATATTGAAGGGGAGCAGCATCAGATGCAGTAGCTGATACAATAATTGTGTACTTCATGGCTCCTGTAAAATAAATTAATTAACCTTTATTTTAAGCTCGAACTTTGACTGGAAATAGGATTAACAGACCATTGATCTTATTTAAATATCACTCTGTAAACATTTGTTTAACATTTAAGACTAGAACCCTAAATTAATTTGTATACAAAAAGTGAGATATGAAATAGAGACTTTGCACAAGAGTTATAGATCTCTTAAATCTAGCATACATCATGAATAGTTCAGTGTTCAAAAATATTGGTAATATGGATCAAAGTGCTCCCAAACATCATGATTCCTGTGAGATACAATTTTTTACCAGAGGAAAACTCTACCACTAGAAATGAACTTAAGATGACCTGACATGAAGTTGATAAATGTATGCAAGTTCCATGGAATACTTCATTCCTACAAAATTTATTGCAATTTTCTGCATGGTAATTAAAACTGAATACCACTAAGTTCAGGATTCAATCTTAAAATGTACATAGAAGAATTTTGTGATAATGTAATAGACAATAAATGCATTAAGGGGATACTATCAACATGCTGTTCACCAATCATGATATGAAACATAGTTACAAAGTATCTCACTAACCACTGTCAGTCAACCTCTTCACAATCTGAGCCACTGTTGAACGCTTTTGACCAATGGCAACATAAATACAGTACAATTTCTTCTTTTCATCTTGTCCTTCGTTGAATCTCTGTTGGTTGATGATGGTATCAATGGCAAGAGCAGTTTTACTATAAGAATAATAAAATACAAAACCATGTGAAAACATGAGCCTACTGATAAAGGTGAAGAATAAATTCTGCACAAATAGTTAGGTAGTAAAACTTCAAACATTCAAGAAAGATGATTTATTTGCTGCAACATGTTCATAGCTATATTCACCAACTACTATTTAAAGCTTAATATAAACATTTTATGATCCAATTTATTTTCCAATGATTCCAATTTATTCAATTTACCCAGTCTGCCTGTCTCCAATGATGAGTTCTCTCTGACCACGACCAATTGGCACCAATGAATCAACAGCTTTGATGCCAGTTTGCATAGGTTCCCTCACAGAGATACGAGGGATGATTCCTGGGGCTTTGATTCCAACTCTTGCCCTGGTAAAAAGAGACACCAACAATCACACTGGGATTCTAAAAACTTGAAGTGAAAATTAAGGCAATGGATATTCTGTAAATATTGAATAGCATCTCACTCAATCAAAATCAATAGCAAAATAATCAAAAAATTATCGAATTCAAACATACAAAACCAATTTGGTATAATATCATGTAACATTACAAATAGGGAGTTGTAAGCTTAATTTAAGTTTTCCAAAAATAATACTAATATTCATAAGAACTTTTATATAATACGGGATCTACAACCTTTTTTAATTATAAAAACCAGAATAGAGGAAAAAAACAACTTTGAAAACCTCAGCAATAAAATTGAATTTAACAACTGTTTAATTTCTTGTAAAACAATGATACAAATTATAAACTAATAATTAATTGAACACCCAGAATTGTTAACTCTAGTTTATAAGTTCCTTTTTATAAATATTGACTTTAATTAGGGCTAAGTACCACTTTAAATTAGCCTCATATCTAACCAACCAAAGCTACATAGATGTTCAGTATATTTCAAAAACAATCGTTATAAATCAAAATGCCAAAACAGGTGTATGGGCTGATTCTCATGATGGTCATTCCTGTATTTCAATATTAAATCAATTATGTATCTGATATTTTGAAATGGAAAAAAGTAAAATACAAATATATCTAATAGCTTTAATAACTTTCCACAGTAGTTACACTAGAAGACCAAGGAGAATTTATCAATCAAAGCAGCATGTGCAAGAAAGGTTTAAATGGAAAATTATTGAATGCACAAGTTATTTTGACTAGATGCATCTTTAAGCAGAGGACAATCAATTACAGCAGCAACATTACTTTAGCAGTCATATAAATTTCAATTTAAAAATGTGTCTTACTATAATGTATAATCAATGATTGATTTCTTTAATATGAATTAATAAATCCTTATTAATATAAATCTAAACCCCATCCACTTTTATAGTTTGCCAAGTGTCCCAGTACATATTCTGATGCCTCATCAAGTCTCACATTGTTATAATTATTCCATCAGATAAAAAAATGCCCACCTTTCTTCCCTTGCATCAAAATAGGATTATTATATAAAACTGCATAGTCTGCCACACACCACTTCATTTACAAAATATTAGGTGCCTTATTAAGAATCTTCGACTTAGAAACTTTGATTTAAAATAATCAACTTTCTGAATAGCCGAAGACTTTAATTTAACTAGACCGACAGTATCTAAAATTAAAAACCAACTATTTAATAACCCATTATTGAGCTTTAAGTCTACCCTACCATATCTCTATCCTCAGTAAAGAGAATTTAATTCAGGGTAATTATTTAGCACTTTCCAGTAAATATATCAAATGTGCAGCATTTAGAATATATCTTTCGGGAAAGTACTTTAATTACTTTCAAATATGAAAGAGGTATCCTAATATATTATGTCAAAAAATTATCCATTTCGAGGGTTCGATAGTTCGCCAAATTTTGTAGTACAACTGAAGTCACATAACGACCAAAAAAGTACGCACTAAGAACTCTACAACTTGCTCCTAATACTTAATTCTGTACTGACCAGCAACGGTCTTCAAAATGATATCCTATGCCCTATATACGTTATATGCTGCTACTGAAAGAGAAAATTTCTCATTTATACCTCTGCTTAGTATCCACTTGACCCTTTCCATCGATTGTGTTTCCCAGTGCGTCTACAACTCTTCCTAGCAAGTCGTCACCGACAGGGACATCGACGATGGCCCCAGTTCTTTTAACGATGTCACCTTCCTTGATCAACTTATCATTACCAAAGACTACAACACCTACATTATCGGGTTCTAAATTCAAGGCCATTCCCTGTACAGGAGAGAAGACGTTTATTAAAATACTAAATAATTTTCACTTCATTGCTTACTTCTTAGCTAACAACCGCAACTTACTTTAAGGCCTGAAGAAAATTCCACCATTTCATCAGCTTGAATATTTTTTAATCCGTAGACTCGAGCAATACCATCACCAATACTTAATACTCGTCCGGTCTCTTCAAGATCCGCCTGTTAAGATGAGGAAGGTAAGTAATCTCAACAAATAGAAATATCCCTATTATAACATTAATAATGACCTTTGGTGCGGCTCCCAATATTCTCTCCTCCAGAATTGATGAAATTTCCGCCCCCCTTCGGCAACCAGATAAATGTAAATTGCGACTGGCAACCTGAAGTGCTGGCCATGCTATTTTGGATACCTGTATTAGATATAAACTTTAGATATTTTCAAGTCGCAAGAAATTGCGATTAAAATGGGATTAAAATGCTAACTAACCATTAATCCGAATCATATTAACTTATTTATAGGTATTTTCGCTAGAATGCAACTGCAATTGCATCAGAGAGAGAATCAATCCAACTACGAAGTCGACTTTACAATAAAGAAAAAATTTATTACATTATCGCGACTTCACAAAGATGGCTTACTTGACCGACTATCACCGGTATAATGAAATCGACGAGTAACTTTTATAAAGCATACAACCGTCATAACACATTAAAATATTGTGATAGTTGATTATAATTGATAAATTATTTGTTCTGAGTACCTGAGAGCTTGAACTGGGAATATGTTTCGCCACAGATGTGGCAAATCGTAGGGAGAGAAGAGCCATTGCTGTCTGCCTAACGAGCAACCAAAGATGGAGAACAGGAAAGGCTCTCGTACCCAGTATCCTCCAGTTTAATAAGTCTCCAACTCAGATGTCGTGACGACCTCTTCTCTTCATATTCTGCAATAATATATATTTTTTTGATTTTAAAGTAAATTATTTATATTTATAAATTTTAATGATATTTAAAATAATATTTTATACGAAAAACTGCAAATAAAGAATATAATATAAATTTATATCGATGAGCGAACTCCAGATTTTGACGCATAAACATATATGACCTGAATGTTTACTGCGAAATTCTTAATGCAGTAAACAAAAAGGGGTAATGCCAAAACTAATATCGAGATTCATAATTTGAATAAACGGTCATAATTCTTATTCACAACAATACGTATCTTATTGTCGATCTCATAATTCGATTGCGGGGATTTTGAATACAGTAAGACCCCGCTTAACGCGGGAGATACGTTCCAATAACTTCGAGCGCTAAACGAAACAGCGTTAAACGAGTCAACATAACTCGTGCATATGTAAATATGTAATGGGGATCAGTGAAAAGAACAAAGAATAAAAAAAATTATTAGTTCTTGCCGAATTTATCACAATAAAATAAAATATTGTGCATAAATATCTTTATACACCTAATAACTTTGATGAGAACAAATAAATCAATTGCGACGCAGAAAAGCTGCGTTTGTACTGGGATTGCGACTTAGGAGAATAAATTTAGAACCTTTTTTTCTGGACAGACTAACGAAAGAGCGTTGAAAAAAAAATACATTGTATATCTACATATCACCGTGGCTACAAAGTGCACCGCTTTTGGTTGGTGCATGACCGTTTCCTTTAGACGCATATACTACAAGTATCAATACAGTGTGCGATTTAGGGGAACCCCAAAAATAACTGCGCTATACTAAAACAGCGTTAAGTGGGGTCTAGCTCTAGTGAGAAGTTATCCGTTTGCTTCGATTGCCACAATACGTCTAGTAGCGTTTGTCGAAGATCTTTCTTAAGTTACACACAACTGCATCTAAAAAAGATGCTGATTATTGTACTTATATCTTATTAAAATTATCTCAATTATTAATGAAGCATTCAACTTTTATTTGACTTTGAATTTTCTTCAAAAACAGCGCAGAGTAATGAGAATTAGCCTATTGAATTCTTGAATAAAACTAATTTGTAATTATGATATTTATTACGATAATATTAGTCTAAATTTTAAAACATCTTACTTGATCTGTTAGTACCGTAGATATCGAAAGATAAGTTCTTTCGTGAGATGAATTTCGAATTTATGAACAGAAATTCTTAAGCATAGAGAAATGGGGATTGGAGTAATCCATTAAGTACAAAACACATGAGCTAATCCAACATTTATTAGTTTTGAAATATCATTGCTGCTATGTGCCAAAACTCAAACATTTACCAAAAATAGAAGAGACTGATGGGACCGGGAATCGAACCTGGGTGTCCTAATTGCAAATCGGGTGCTCTGTCCATTGAGCCATCCCGGCAGAGTGTTTTTCTAATCCATTCAGGAAACTTTGTGAGGCAAGAACAACAGTGGCCCAGAACGGCAACTCATAAACAAAGTCAGTTTTATCAGCTATCTAGTTTTTGACTTACATATTATGACATTAATTCATTCCAGTGAATATATCATCTAGATTCTGCTGTTTCCATCATTCCAGCCAACACTTTACTTAAATTCTGAAGTTCCATTTCCCTCTCTTTGTTCTCAATTGGTATTTAGTAAGATTCTTTGATTTATATTGGTCTAGTTGCATTTATTATGGATCCTGATACATATGCCTATCATAATGTTTTTTACCTCAAAACTAGCAGAAACATTTATCAATCCTATATTAGGAATCAATTATTTTATCACCATATACATGCTGATTTTTTAGTATGTCACTGATATCCAAGCCCTATTGAGATAAATAGAACCAAAATACTTACTATTATGAATCCTAAGCTGCATCAAAGCTCAAATCTATCTCAATTACTGTAAAATATAGATAAATTCTGCATGCTATACAACTGCCTATACCTTTTTATAAAGAAATGATCAGAAAGGGAATTCGAGATTTATATAATGCAAAATCAGAGAGCAATTTAATTTATATTTTGTATAAGAAGTTATATTAAAGGATATACAATCATCATCATACAAATATTAATGAATGAATAGCTAGCATGGTGCAGAAACATACTTCTGATTCAGTGAAAGGAATCAAAGAATGTAAAAAATTCAGTTCATTTTTTGGTAAATAGATTCAGAATTTGCCCTACTCAGAATGCATATATGTATATATAAGTACAGTATATAAATTCTACCATTCTTTCAATTTTCCTACCTCAGCATAAGTCATTTATCATGACTGAGAACGCTATTTAATTATAAAATTAAGGTGGAAAAGAAATCATTTCATACTTCTATTCCATTTTTCCCAAATATTGCTCTATTTTACAATCAGCAGAAATGATATAACTATTATGTGATTATACAAAAATTCTAACAGAAACAATGTTTTTGATAGCCAAGAAGGCTAAGGATGATGGAATATTGATGGGATGATAGAAGGTTAATGTTTTACTAATACCCCATTTACTTACAAAAGTATAATATGTAGCTGTATATGAAAACACTCATTTTCTTGTATATTTTAATTATAATATTATAAAGAAAATGAACCAATATTGCTAAAAAGATGTGTTATTAGATTCCAGTCTGAAATTTATTTTAACAAGGCAACTTATTTTGTCCATAAATTTATATTACCCTTTCTTAAATTAATCAACATAAACATAATTAAATTTCAAAGGTTAATCAGTCAGCCAGTGACATAGAATACAATGTCAGCAGAGAAAAAGGATACAGACAGCAGTGTTTCCTCACAACATTTAAAGATTTCTTTGGATGACATATTGATCCAGCCCCCTAAAAGCTGTTTGTTGTCTTTAAGTCTGCTTGTGCATGAGCAGTCTAATAGCATCGTCGACAAATGAAAAATTACATCACAAATGCAACATTTATCATTCAAATGAGCTTAAAAACCAAATTTTATTGCTTGGGTAGAGTTGAATGAGAACTCTTTATTCCTTTATTGCTATCTAAATCACTGATCACAGTTAAAATGCATAACCCTTTACATTGCCAGCAATAGATTAGGATATCAAAATGGCTGTCTTTTACATTTAAAATGGAAAATTACTGTCTTTTACATTTAAATTAGGAAAATTTGAACCAAAAGGAAGGAAAGGACTTCAGGGACTATTCTTCCACAAAAATTGGATTATTAGTTTTTATTTGATACTTCTTACCACACCTCATACAATCTAATGCACAATGAAAATGTTTTGCAATACATAATTCCATAAACTACAAACATGCACCAAGGAAAAGTATTACACTTGTTATTGGGAATGATAGCAGAAAGAGTATATATATATATATATACATATATATATTGCTTTTTGGTTTTATAAATAGGGAAAATAATATACAAGATAGCCACTAAAATACATTTAATTAAATTGACAAAAATCACTAAATGTCTTCTTACAAAAAATTGATACAAAAAGTTCTTAAATAGTTCATAACTTACACATCCAAGTTTTTTTATATAATTTTTTATAAATAATATAATAGACAACACAAACAATCTTTATGGTCACGTTAACAGCATTATCAGATACTTTTCAATAACTGACTGAGCTGAAAGGTAAGAACATACTTAAGTATTAATAGTATAAATAACGCACATCATATAATAATACTATGTATCAGAATAATAATACACAATTGAAATATGAAATACAAACCTAATTTACTGCCTCTTCCAACTGCAACACCAAAAGCTGTATCACCATTCAAATTTACCATAGTCAAATCAGCTCCTCTGAGTAACAATTCATTGACACAATGTGGATGGTCTCCATAGGCAGCGTACATCAATGCAGTGTTGCCATTCTAAGTATCAATAGTAAATAACAACACAACAATGTTTAAATTCAAATAATTAAATCAGATAGGTTCATTATATTATACAATTTGTTGGTTTTTGATGGATTTTAGATGAGAAAATTCTTCAGTAATTCTAAAGAACTGAGATTTATTAATTGAAATAATTTTAAAAGTAAACTCCAAGTTATGGAGGTATAAATGCTACAATATAGTAAGTATTTTAAGATTTTAAAAAAGATTCAGAATGAGATTAGAGAGAAGGCCAATTACAAAATACAGAATTACCTATCCCTTTATTACTTCTCATAACTATTCTTTACATGCATTTTTATTTTTAAAATAAAATTTTGCACAGCTATCAAAGATATTGAACTATTAACACTGAAACTTACTTTACAAGAATATTTGAAAAACAATCAAGAGTATTAAAACATTCTATATTTTTTAAAAATTAAGTTTGACAATCAATTAATTGGTATGCTGGGAAGAGCAGGCTAGTTTACAAAGTTAATTTAATCTATACACACACACACATGTATCATTATTAACCATTTTCAATTCAACATCGGATGTAGGCTTCCCCAAGCATTTTCCAATGTTATCTATCATGAGCTTGTTATTCCAACATACATGATGATATCTCTATTCCATCAGTCCTTTAGTCTCCTTTTTGGTATCTAGTTGAGTAGTTCTGATGTCCCACAGTTGCTGTTTCTTCTCAACACATGTCCTGCTCAATCCACTTCAAGATTTTCATTTTCTCAATTAAGTCCCTAACTTCTGTCATCTTTCTCACCCATGAGTTACACTTCCTTTTACCTGTCATAATTTCAAACATGTAGGGCTCCATGCTTTGTTTCCTCTGGAATCCCTGACTTATTGCTGCATTTAAAACCCATGTCTCACTTCCATATGTTAAGACAGGTAGAATGATTTGAGAGATGATGTTGTAACTGATTTCTTCCAATGTCTTTAGGCAGTTATTAAATGCTTTTACTAAGAAAGGAGTAATTTCTATCCCACAAAGTTTAAAATACTCCTTCAACACTCCATCAGATCCACTTACTTTTTCATTCTCTATCCTTTTAATTGCTGCAGATACTTCTTCTGGTGGAATTGGAGGTAGACTTCTAGATTTTTCCTTGAAATCTTGGTTCTCCCCTTCACAATTTTGGGAATTTTGCTGGCTTCTTCATGCTCTTGCCATTCTTCATAGCTTCCTCCACAATCCTTTTATTGAAATTCTGGATTGCTGGATTACTCTTTGGCCTCCTTCATGACTGGCAAAGCTCAATATACTTTATGCATTTTCTAGGAGTATACAAATTCTTCAGCCTTTTCCACTGTTATATCATTTCCATGTTTTTTGCTTATTTAGAGATTTTGTAGATTTACTGATGCTGAGAACTTACTACTTCTTCTGCTGCCTCTATACAATTTTTTTGGGTCCTTATCTTCTATTTTTTCTTCCTTAAGAGCTGCAAAGCTATTTTTTAGTTCCAGCTGAACTTTTTTCTTTTTTCCTTCCATTTTTGGAGTACTTACCTCATTTCTCTGGCTAAAAAACAACTTATTGTGCTCTATTTAGTTGCTTATCAATTTTGAGAAAACTTCTTTCATTTTATTTGTCAAAAAAATGTTAGATCTTTCCTAATAATTCACCAGGTTGTCTTACTGATGGTTGGTGAACGCCACTTTTATTATTCGGCTGGAGAAGTCGTAGAAGCAAAGCCTAGTTAAACCTGAGTTACACTTTGCCTATACCTGAGATAGCACCCATGAATTTGAGATATAAATCACTAACCCACTTAAAATGCTAATTGTATAAAAAAAATAATTTAACTTTAAATTAACACTCGAGGTGGAAATGAAATGCAACAAATACTGGAATAATGTAAACTAATACTTAAATGAAAATTACACAAACTTTTTGAAACTAATCACCAAAACATCTAATACCAATTATTAATGCTTACTCTCATTAATAAATTAAACTTAAGAAAGAAGTATAAAAAGGAACAGTAACCCACTTATAAACACTTCAACTTATATCATTAGGTATCTTCATATAAATAGATTGATGTAAGTTTCCATTGTTAGAAAGAAACTGATGGTACACCTCTAAGATACTAGCAAACTATCTTAAGAGAACAGAGTTTGTTGAAAAAATCAAAACACATTGGAAATAAAAATTTTTAAAGTGTCGTTAATTACTAAATAACTTAATAATGATAATTAATAAATTGACTTACATCATCAGCACGATTTACTGAAGCTCCTTCAGAAAGAAGCAAGCGAAGTACATCATGATGACCTCCAGCTGCTGCCAAATGCAGAGGACTCTCACCATCCATGCCTGTGCTTTCTGTTTTTGCTCCATGCCTTAAGAGCAGCTGCACAGTTGGCATCTGCCCATACGCTGATGCCCACATGAGTGGTGTAAGTCCATTGCTATCAACAGTATCAACTTCACCTAGAAAATTATTATAATAATTAATTTTAATACATTTTTATTCATTCTCGACATTTTCTTGACAAAATAAAATCAAACTTATCACAAGTTAATATCCATTACTTTAAGCAATTGACCTTTGCCTTCATTTATTTTATGTCTGATAAGAGGGATCAAGGATTAATAAAATCAAAATTATGTCATATGAAAGCAATATCCAAATAGCCAAATCAGTCGAAAACAATGGAGGCATGGTTGATAGTAGAGTATAAAAAAGAAATGTAACACAAATCAAGACATTAGAACCTGATAAACTCATTACTTACACATACAAAGATGACTGTAAAAGGAAACACAGAGGAAGATACCATATGCTTTATGAGAACAAAGAAAATTATTTGATAAACAAAAAATGTATTCCAAAACTCTGAGATAGAAAAATTAAAGCCAAAAGTGAGAAAACTAGAGTTGAGATTTTAAAATATTTACATGACACCATTGGAATAAAAAGACCATTGTGGAAGTTATGACACATCAATCCTCCATTCCTTGATCTACATAGCAGGTTTTATACCCAACTGCTTACTTTAAAATTTGTTCACACTTCCATCTAACAAGAGATTTTGGTGATTTGATATTACTTTCAAATTATATGGCATCAATATAGTGATAAAATAACACAGTATAAATAGTTTGACTCTTGCAGTGGAAAAAGCCAAATACAAGGAAGAGAAAAAAACACCCCAGACAAATGATATTTGATTTAACTGCATGGGAGAGAAACATTAATATTAGAAGGAAATATACCAAGAGATAATGAGCATTTTTCCTTCATTTGATAGAGTGGTCATGACAAGTAATTATTCACTACTTTCTAAAAACAATTTTAGTTCCTAAACGTGACAAAAGACGTTTAAACGTTTCTCTTCCATTTCATAAAATGGATTGTCTTGATAACATATATTCAATTAAAAAATATATAAATTTAATTCGAAATCAGAGAGGAGTCATCACATTTCATAATTGTGGGTTTCATTCCATGGTTTTCAATGAAAATATGATTTTTATAAGAAGTATTATGTTAATATAAATTACTAAAGCTAACTAACGACAAAAGTGATCAAATAATATAACGCCAGGATTTTTACCAAAGAAATAACTGCTCTAATTACTCTAATTTACGAGTGATTCATCTACTACTTTACATTTCAACATGCTTAATAATAATTAATGTATATCGTACAAACATAATAGACACATAACTTCTAAAGATCACAGCATTATGAAATAGGAAATGAATACGCTAAATTTTCGCATTCCTGATACTTCATTGAATAAAGCATTCAATTGTACAAAAAGGAGCGATTTTTACCATCCTTCAAATCGTCGTTAGTTACTTCTCCTTGGCCTGCTCTATGATGTAGGCTGTCATCAATGGGTTCAACCGGAGTTTGCGTTTGGATATTACCGCGTTGTAAATTTGTCAAAACTGTTGTTGGCTGGAGATGAAATTATTTTTAATACTATATAATTATTTTTTTTGCTCAAAAATCTAATAAACTTACCCTGTAGGGCTGGAATGCACTCTTACGAGTACCATCTTGCCAGGAACCTGGCCAACGTATTCCAGATGTGTTTTGAATAGAAGATCTTTCGTGAAGATCTGTTTGGTGTAGATTCGGTTTCACTTCTATTGGACTACACAAACTTCCAGTAACTCCCTCATTTATTCGTAACTCAGGGTTTGTATCTTGCGACGACTCTTCATCGTTCATCGCGCTATAACATGCAAACTTAACTATATTCAAAATTTATATGCAAGCGTTCCTAGAGAAAAGATATTTCTCCATTTTTATTACTAAATTTCGCCATAATTATGAAATGGTAGTAAATAACAAAATATTTAACGTAGAATAAAGGTAAATTCTAGTCATAACAACAACGTTTACGTTTTAAGGCGACGTTTTCCTTTCTCTCATACTGTAAAGCACCCTTGGAACGCTTAGAACCAACATGTCCCTCTCCAATTTAAGAGGGAATTTTTCTTCGGTCCACTCCTAGATGGCAATAAAATAACGTGAAGAGTTCCCGTATATACCTCACGCTTCTTAATAAAATAAGATTCTTCAAGTGCTTTAAGTTTTTTTGACCGTCTTAAACTCAACGGTGTGAAATAAATGAGATTTCTTCCTTTCAAGTACGATATGAAAATACACGATCCCGCTCTCAGTCGCATTTGCTACTGATGCGATTTCCTCCCACCTATGATATAGTATAACCTCGCTCGTAATTTAGTAGCGTATAGCGAATCGGTTGAATAATTCACCTTCAAGAATTCTAAAATATTATCGGAGAGGAGTTCGATTTTAAAGCCCCTGCAACGAGAATTTGTGGGTCTTCTGGATTGAGATGTGCTTGGAGCTGCAGTCAGCTGACAAGCAGAATGGGAAAAAAGGGAACCGTCCTATTCTATTTGGTTAAATTATCTAGCCTCAATCTCGTTTGGAATGAAAACCATTTCAAACGATCGTCGAAGAGGGAGAGAATATCCACCAGTGTCCTATGGCTTCTTTCTTCTCTTCAATCAGTTGTTCAATCGATCATAAGCGGTTGTTTACAGCTTCGTAATTGATGGCATACTTACTTCGTCAGCTGAAAAGTAAAATCCGTTTCTATCAGCATTTTTTGGAGAGGGATGAAGGTTATTTTTTGGTCGCCATGATCGGCAACGAAATTGAAGGAAGCGATAAAAAATTTCAGTTCCCGCAACCCAGTTACGAGTTCTACACCCAAGAACTATCAAATACCTCATATGTTTCTATGTGAAGAGTTCCCCGCGAATTTACAAGTTAAATACGTCTGTGCGCCCATACTTATATGTATTTCCGTACCTTGCACACACGTTTATGATAATAAATAAATTTCTTTCCGGTGGATTATCTATTGAAATATCAAAATTGCTTGAGAATTTTCATAGGAAAGTTGAACCCTGACATTCAATTGTAAACATCTCCGTATACATAAGACCATGAACAGACGAGCCAACGAAAGGAATTGAACAGGAGCATTGTATATTTATGTACCAAATTATGATTGAAAATGCTTGAATTCATCAGAAGCATCAGTAGAAAAGTACTTTTCTTCTTGAATTCAATATTGGATCCATAGGAAGTACCATCATTGAATCTTCAAGCAGATGAAACCATCATTTCACATTGATAGACATTCAATACTCATGGTTCTCAATATTTTTTTTAGAAAGGTATTAATTTTTGGGATGTATCCACATTTAATTCTTTTATTTCACTTTCAATTTTAAGAAAAATCCTTTTTTATTTGAACAAAAAATTAAAATCCGATTTGATTTCATCATTTACTTTTTAAAAGTATAATATGATGAAAAATGAAGAGCTTCCTTCATTCAAGTTAACTAAAGAGAAAAAAATTGTTTTGGAAGTTAAAATTTATTTATCCACCATGAGGTTTTTATTACAGCATTTAAATATAGAGATTAAAGCTTAATATTCAAATAATATTACTCATTAAAAGCCAATTAATGAGCTAATTCAAGATAAACCTGTATATATCTATATGTATACATGTAAATATGAATATACCACATAAAATTTTAAAATACTCATATCACATTGCCATTGAATGACTAAATCTACTTTTTGGTGGGTTGAAGAATATCCAATGCCTTAGCAATGTCACCATTCACAGTCGAAAGCAACTGAGAGAGCCAGCCTCCCTCATTGCTGAATCCCATTGCTATCATCTTTTCCAAGGACTGGGCAATTTGAGAATCTGAAAAAATTCAAAACATCAAATTTAGTCATTTTTTCAACAATACTAATCATTAAAAAAGTAGTACTCACCAGGTAGAAGAGGCATATAAATAGGGATTCCACGCGGACGGACAAAACTTGGATTCCCTTGGTTAGGACGATAATCAAATGTAGAAGCTGATTGATAAGGATAATTTTGAGGTGGAGGTATGACAGTGGTGGGTCTGTATAAGTGGGGATTTTGTTGGAGGGGACTTAGGTTTGGATACATAAGGAAGGATGAATTACTGGGTATATTTTGAGTAACGCAAGGATTAGAAATTGGACGTTGCACAGGTGCTGAGGCTTCTGCTCCAATTACGGGATCTTCAGAAGAGTTACAACAAAAAGTATATAATGATGATATATATGTATATACACACACACACGAGGACAAACATATAATAATTAGACAAAGTATTAATTTCAAGAGCAGTAACAGTTGCATACAAAAAAATAAAGCATGGGAATAATAAGAAAACAGAGTTCGAGTACAAGTAGTGTGACTTGTATTGGTGGATTGTAACTATCAAAATCTAATTGTTAATAAAACATTTCTTCATAATGCTGATGGGATTTCCATACAAGTAAGTTAATCATTTAAACAAATGGCTGTTTTGGCAACAGTTACTTCCAACTTATTTTAGATATTAAATGAAACAGTTGAGGTAAATTAATTTTTTTACATATTAAAGGATCACTTTCATACATTTTCTGGAATCAGTCTTAAACATAGAGACATAAATTATTTATCAAGTATAGTGGCTTGTTATTTAAAGGAAGAATATTGTAAAAGTATACAAGTAACAGTGATACTTTAGAGTATGTAAGACAAATGTGGTTAAGATTACTTTCATAGATCCAAATCTTAATTTAGATTCTAAATAGTCCAAGTTTTTTAAGATACATACCAGATTCTGAAACTAAAGCAGCAGCTTCGGAATTCTTTGAAGTAGATGCAGCAGACTCTTCCCCATTCACTACAGTCCAATCTTCATTGTCTGATGGGTTTTCTTCTTTTACTTCTTTTGTTACTTCCTTGTCAAGTACTGAATCAGTTGATTTTTGCTTCTCTTCTGAACTATCAGAACAGCTGTTATCTGAAGTATCTGCTGGTACATCACTGCCATTATTGGTGTTCACATCTTTACTCATTTTTTTAATGTTACATTTAGTCTTCCCATCTTTATTAGTTTCCACCTCAATGTTAACATCTATACCTGTAATAATATTAAAAATTTAAATAAAACTTTTAAATTTGATATGCAAAAGTTTTCTTACATTAGTTAACTTGAACAGTTTCTAAGTATATATAAAAGAAATGTTAATGTTTTCTGGAAGACTTATTAATATGTATTTACAGATTGAATACACAGTACTATTCTTAGCTAAGAATTAAGTAAGATATTAGACAGATTAATGAGAAAAGGCAAGTTTGTGAATAAAAGAGTAGCATGAATCACATAATATAACAAATAGCAGTTGGAAGAAGATATTGTCACCCTTTTCATAAAATTGAGAAAAAGAAAACCATTAAGAAAGTTAAACAGAAACTGCTTGTATAAACTCTGGGTAGGAAACAGCTATTGGTCAATAAAAAAAGATGATGCAACCATCAAAACCAGCATTTAATATTATAAAAAGATATATAAAACTTAGAAAAATTGAAAGAACATTAGAAATTGTGAAGGGGAAAAGGAAGCAAGGCTAATAACTCACAGAGCACACCCTCAGCTCTTCCGGATTTTAAAACAAGAAACAAACAGATGAAAGATGGAAACGCTGAAGGATCATATGGAATATCAAAACTGGAGAAATTGGAAATAGTTACCATTTCAAAACAATTATTTACAAACTGTCATAAGTAAGAAGATTCCTAGAGTATGGGATCAATTAAGTATCACTATCTAGCAAAAGAAATGAATTAAGAATACTTGAAGATTTACTAACCCTCCAACCTTCTTCTCATTATCTTAAAAAAATGAGGGTTTAAGGTAATATTATCCTCTGCCCGGCCCAGAAAACAAACAGGATTCATAAAAAGATCACACAATCATGTGCTACAATAGGTTATCAACAGGACGACTAAATATGAAATATCACTAATACCAAGCTTTGTGGACAATGCCCAAACATTCAACTTGGTTAATATCTCCTTCTCACTAGAGACTCTCAGGAGTATTTGTATAAATTTTGTAGTAAATAAAACATACCCAGTGGATCCAATAGTGAAGCCACCGTCTCTCCAATAGTTTTCAAATAGTTCAAATGACTATCATCTTTTACTTCTGATGACTTGTCATTATCTTTTGTTTCAGATACACCTTGAGATGAATCAGCTGCCCTATTTTCTTCCGCAATACCTCCTAAATTCTGTGCAGCGCTAATGACAGCATTAGAAGCCCATGCATTTCTAAACATTTGCTGAAAAAGCTGTGGTATTGATCCATAAATGGGTTGGTTTCTGCCTCGTGAGTGAGCAGAAAAAGGACAAGGATGATGATGGTGCCCTCCTCTAGTTTCACATTTTTTGGCAGATTTATTCATTTGATGCACCAAACGGTGGCCAAAATTGGGATTCTAGTCAAACAATGAAATATAAACATCATTACCCCAGTTAGAATGATACTTAAATATAACTTATTAAGTGATGAAAATATCATAAAAGCATGCACCTGCATCTTACTCTTAAAGGTTTGGAAAAAACTCTTTTCTTATAAGTGTTTGAACTTACTTTTACCAATACCTCACTTATTAGGAGATAACTTACCCAAGTTATTGGCTCTGGAATCCGAATCATAAAATGCTCTTTATGGAGGCATTTCATTTCACATGCAGAGCATAAATCATAATCAGGGCACTGGATGCATTTATATCTAAATCCCTTCACCTCTACATTGCAACCGTCACAACAGACATTAGGGTGAGCTATAACGGAATTAAGTATTTATGTTATAATGAACAGACAGAGGATATTTAACGCATTTGGGTTGACTTACCCTCCCCATCTTCACATTTCAAATCAGGAACATTCTTGACCTCAATTTTTAATCTATAAACCTCTCCATTCATTTCCTTCATTGCAATTTTCAATTCGTCGTTACTGGAAATCGAAATTTGATCTCCATCGCTATCTGTAGATTGAATAAAAAATTGGAGTTAAGTTCAATACAAACATCATGTTATAAAAAAACTTAGATGATATACCTTCCCAGAACACAATAAATGGCAACGATTGCAACGATGGAAAGACAATTTTTAATTTTTCCCTAAGGAAAATAAAATCTGTCGCCGCAGTATTCGGTAAAATAAAGCGACGAACTTCTTTTTTCCCCGAAGAACCTTCGAGGTACATCGTAGCTTTGAAAGATACTTCTTCCGCCATACTTCCTTCTAAAAAAGAATAATGGGGAAAATCATCAATAAAATTTAACACTCAACATAATTTGTTACGGCGTACAAACATAATTCATCATGCATCAATAATTCCCAAACAGATACTTCTGTCAATTTGAACTACTGTTCTTTTATATATGTTCAATCCACTGCGACACAATATTAGGGGATAATGACGTAACTGTAAGTTGTCATTTTGCATGGAGTAAATAGAAACTTTTTCAAATTATGGTTTAAAAAAGTATCATTTGTTAGAACAGGTCAAATAATATTCCCCAGAGAATTGCGCATCATAAATTGTGAATCTGTATTCGATCATGATTGATAAAATTCTTATTTTTGCTGATGTAATCCTAAAGAAACGACGTAAATTCATCGTTGCAAGTTTATTTCTTTAAGAGTTATAATTTACCTAAAAATTAGTATGCGCAGATAGTTTTATCAGGTAATAACTTATCTTTCAAGTACATCAGACGCAAACGACAAAGTATAGACGAAATATTAACAACCTTTAGACATACCAGTCCGTCCAGCAACCGCAACCTTTCACGTGACTGGCACAACTAACACTGACAGAAGCGCTTCCGTAGCAGAACTGGATTTTTTGTTGATGACTAATATAATGACTATTGCTACATAGCCCCGCAGTAGACTGTATATCCTCTATTACGTGAAGCTTCTTCGGTTGATATATATATGTATAAATATGATACTAATTCACAGCTTATAGTGCTGGGGCCATGGCCCCGACGATACCTCTACCTATCATTTTTGCGCATTGGCCCTGATTATCTGACTAGGGAAAAATGGGAAACCGACCCTACCGATCACGGGTCCAAATCTAGAGAGCCCCAAAATTGGGTTTTTACCCTTACGTATGCTTAGGCCCAATTTTCAAAATCATTTTTATCGTACAGGTTGTATCTCTGTATGTATCTGGTTATTTTAAATTGGTCAAGATTTCGATGTTTCGAATTTCTATTTTCGATGTAATGGTTCTGTGTTTATAGTTCCTGAAAATTAAAAATATATTTTCGACATATTGATTACTTATGCTAGAGTGATGCAAATTCTCATGATAATAAGCACATCAAACGCAAGCCCTGAAAAAATCTCTTAGTCTCTACCTATCATAGGTTCGATTCCAGAGAATTTTTCGCAAAAAAGAATCGCTATTTTTCCCATAAGAATACATGAGCCTAATTTTCTGATTGTTTATAAAGCACGTTCAAGAAGGGCAGGCGATTGAAATGCATGAGTACATGAAGAGGCTGCATCTCTATGAGTGACTGCCGAGATTTCTTAGTGATGGAATGATCTTGCGTTCGATCCCACTCTTTTGAATTTCCCTCATTTAATATACATGCGAAGTGACATTGAATGTTTATTTAGTGTGACTTACCTAACAGATGGACGTCTGTAAAATTGCTTAAGGATGGCAATTATAATTACCTTTTGTACGGTAAGCAGTTCTTTCCGCACCATTAGTCATAAGTCTTTCTAGGGGGCATAAATTTAACTCCATAAGGATTTAGTGAGAAAATCAGAACATTATTTGAAACAATTCATGAAAGTATTTTACACTTGAAATTTCGAAATTTTGTAAAGACTATAATATATAAGCGAATCCATTGGTTTATTATCTGATTGCTTGCGGTGCTAACTATTGCTCAAATGCAAATATAACACACATCATAATAATGGAACAGTGAAATGCGTCAAGATAAACAGTGGTAGAAGAGAATGGAAGTTCTTGCGAGAATTGTTTATCGTGGGTCGTGGAAATCTGATTGTCAGTGTTTTCGGTCTTGGTTTTTCCGATCTAAAGAGTGTTCAATCAAAAACGTGAAGAATATAACATCAGTAAATTCACGGTACGTTTGTTTTGACGGAAAATGGTCTCCTTTAAAGTCGCATGTTCGAAGTAGTGAACGTCGGTTTTCTTCTACCGAAGAAGACAGTCATTGTAACGTCGGTACTATAGGACACATTGATCATGGTAAAACAACTTTAACAGCAGCTATAACAAAGGTTTTAGCGAAGGATGGATTGGCCAAATTTATCTCTTACGATGAAATCGATAGGGCACCCGAAGAAAAAGCCAGAGGTATAACAATAAACGCCTCTCACGTACAGTATTCCACCAAGTTGAGGCATTATGCCCATACTGATTGTCCTGGACATGCTGATTACATAAAGAATATGATATCTGGTACCTCTCAAATGGACGGTGCTGTGATAGTTGTGGCTGCAGATGATGGACCGATGCCTCAAACTAGAGAGCACTTACTTCTAGCAAAACAAGTAGGCGTTGAGAAAGTTATCGTGTTCATAAATAAGGCTGAAATAGTGAGCGAAGATGTCATAGAATTAGTTGAAATTGAAATGCGTGAGCTTTTAACTGGTTTCGGCTTTGATGGTATCCAAACACCAGTAGTAGTTGGATCAGCTCTACTGGCGCTCAAAGGAGACACCTCTCCTTTGGGAATACCATCTGTTAAATCTCTTCTAAATGCTCTGGATACACATATACCAAAGCCAGTTAGAGACATGGAATCACCATTCTTGTTACCAGTTGATAATGCTTTTACTGTCCCGGGAAGAGGAACTGTTGTGACAGGTACGCTTAGCAGAGGAATTATGACGAAAAACGCCGAAGGAGATTTGTTGGGATTTGATGTACATATAAAGACTTCAGTAGGGGATGTGCAGATATTTAAAAAGTCTGTTCCTAAAGCAGTTGCTGGTGATAACCTGGGAGCTCTTCTACGAGGAGTTAAAATTAGCTCTGTACAAAAGGGGATGTTATTCTGTCAAAGTAAGAGTGTTTCCCTTAGTAACCATTTTATCGCAAACATATATTTTCTTTCTCGATCTGAAGGTGGAAGAAGTAAACCAATTGTGAGTAAATACATTCAACAACTTTTCAGCAAAACGTGGAATATTCCGTGTAGAATCGATTTAATGGAAGGAACTGAAATGATAATGCCAGGAGAAAATTCGTGTGTATATTTAACCTTATTGAAAAAGATGGTAATGTTGCCGGGTCAATCTTTTACCATTCGTGAAAATAATGTTACTGTAGGAACTGGCATAATAAGTGAAGTGAAATCTAGTGTGCAAGTGGTGAAATCAAATTTGAGTAAAGTGAACATTTTTTAGATACTCTCCTCAGATTCTGAATGAAAAGTTCGTTGCAAAGAATTGTATGAAATTAGTAGATAGATTCATTCTGACATTTTCTATTTGTTGTATAAAAAATAAAATTTTATCCACTTTGCGTTGTAGGAAAATTTTTGATGTATTTTAGTTAAGCATATTTAAATCCCTGTAATATATGTTTATCTTTTGATAACCTTGAGTAAAATATCTTAGTTGATGAAATCAATAATGTTGCTGGTGTATGTTCACTTTGTGTCAAATTAATTTTCAAGATAAAATATATTTGCTATTTTACATACTACTACAAGTTAATGATGGCTAAAGCGCATAAGCAGTGTTAATTTATCAAGAGAGAAATTACTTTATTTCACTTAAACTTCTTTGATATGCCATTTAGAATTATATTTTGATTTAATTTACTTCGTAATGCACATAATTATCTTGGCCATCCAAAACATAATCTCCACTTCAGCCAAAAGTATCCAAGAGTTTTTTTTACCAAATCTAGCAACATGATATAGAAGATTCACCTTCAATAACTTTTAAATTGAGATTGAAGTATTGAGGCAGCCCTAAAAAGAAAGCAACAGCAAATCCTTGATATGGAGACTTCGGCCCTCTCCTTGGAAGACTAAACTCATGTTCTGCCATCTCTTGTACAATTCCATCTTGGGTTGATGTGCATGAAGTAATTTTACTCTTTCACAGCCATACATTGATGATAAAAAAACTTGTTATTGTTCATGGAGAGGCTGGGGTGCATGATTAATAATTAATTTAAGTTAAATAAGTTAAGGCTGGAAGTCATTAATTTTAGGATGGAAGTGGAAAAGAGAGTCCATAACTTGTGAAGGAAAACTTTTAGCCTAAGTTTAATTGTTAGCAAAGATGGTCAAACTTCACAAGTCATTTCTAATGGTCTTAGGATCTATTATTGATGAGATTATTTTGGAAAATCTTTAAAAGTTTGCATATGATGAGATATCTGGACCCAAACACAAGGACCAGAGCAGATTTGAAAGGAAACTTGCTCCAAGACCAATTACAACATCAACCACTTTAACCTTTAAAAGACGGGACTCAATCTCAGATGTATCTCTGAACGGCCGGGCATTTAAATGCCGAAATTACTGGAACTCTGGAGCTCTTTAGTTAAAGCTAAATAACTAGAAAACTATTTAAGATAGCGTAATATAGTAGATAGCGTAATAAAACAAAAAGTATAAGCATTACAAAACCACTGTGCCACTGTCTGCTTTTTTATTTGCAATAAAAATCTTTTTCTCTATAAAATATGCACAGAAGAATCCGAGCAGAGAACTAAGGAATGGAAAGCATTGAGAGATTTTCATTTTTGTCTTTTTTTGAGATAAGGAAAAGGATGGATTACTTGCTTGTTCAGAAGATTAAAGAGATACCAAAGAGTGTTTACAACCACCAAAAATAAGTATGTATATAAGATGAAGTGTAAGAGAATATCGGGACTGTTTACGTTCCAGAAGCAGAGAAGGTAGCGCTGAGATGAGAAGAGCCTAGTTTCAAAAGCAAATACAGATATAAACCTTATATCAAGTAAGAGGAGTTGCTATGAGCTTAAATAGAGGACCACTCCAAGAGCCTAAGAAAAAAGGTCAGCCATAATGAGCAGATCTGAAACAAAGCGTGTCCCGGTGGTCCCTAAAGGGACTGCTCGGCCATTTGCGACTACATTTGGTGGTCCCTAAAGGGACTGCTCGTATGTTAAAGGTGAAAGGAGATAAAACCTAGGTGTCAAATAATACCTAAGAGCACAAAAGACTATCCATGCAATGAAAAAGTGATGGTCGATATGATTTTGAAGGCTCCACTTCAATGATATGTTCATAAAGCTACTATATATTGTCATTATAGGATAGATAAATCTATGACTTAGAATGCTATATAAGTGAAATGTCAATATTCACAATATTTGGGATAAAAATAATTTATAGAATAATATTCGCAATATGGGATTATTTTAGCATTAACAAAATAATTAATAAATCAGAAATTCACTCCTTAGAAATCTTTTTCTATATTTTAAAACAAGAATATTTTTTTTAATTTTAAATTATACATAAAAACTTATTGATAAACTTGAGATTTATATTCACTATAATGGAATTCGATATCACCTCTTAACATTACTAATGTAGCCTATTCTTTATCTCTAATCTCAAGGAGAACTTTGTATGGCAACTTTTATAATGATCCAAATGAAGCACATGGTTCATACATTTTTAAAATATTTTAAAAATTATCTTGGATTACTTATTTCCTATTTATATACATAAGGAGGTTAAACAGAAAAGAAAATGTGCTGTAGAATAAGTTTTTTTGATGGGGTTAATTTTTTTAAATTCAAAATTTTATACAATATAAAATTTTTAGCTTATTCAAAGGCAAAAATTTAAAAACCATATTTGGCTTGAGTTTGCCGTCTAGATATTCTATTTTGAGCCCATTGGTTCTTCAACTCAAGTTCACGCTCTTTAGCCTGAAAAAAAGAATGAGAAGAATTAAGAACTGTAGAGAAAATATTTATCTCAGATGTTATAATGTATTATTTTTTCTAAAGCAACAATTTGTAGAGAGTGAATGCATCAATAAAAAATAATCAGATTAGAATAAAAACCTAGTACCAGCATAGAATATGAAATATTAAAAGAATTTTGTTTTTTTACCACAACAATATAAATTGTTTTATTAAATTTGGATTTTGTTTTCTCCTTCTATTTAGATGAACATTTTGCACTTCTGTCTTCAGACTTATTACTCAAAGCTCAATTACAACATGAATAATAATAGGATAGAATAAACTCTATCTTTGTATGTTATTCATGGCAAAGACTAAATAAAATTATGAAAATACTTCAAGAACTGAAAGGTTATGCTTGACTTGATGAACAATTCAACATTATATTTCTTTCAGGAAATGGATTTGAAAGCTCGTCATTATTACAACTGTTATCTAATTAAATATCAGACTTTTCAATTATATGGATTTAAAAAAGATGTGCTTGAAGGCAAGACCATTTAGGATTTAGTACCTGGAAAGCTAAATATGTGATTTGATGCTTGCGTCTTTGTTGAGTTGTAGGACCATCCCGCCTGCGGTAACTTCTTGTCTCCTGTTCCTCAGTGAGTTGCTTTGTTAGCCATTCTTTTGGATCAGGGAGATGAGATTCCCCACACACATTAATTATTTCTGATTCTGATATCTCTTGACGACCACGGCGACCACAAAGCCTCATAATCTGGAATTGCAAGAAAAATTTAATTCAACTCTTGAAATAAAAACATTAACAATCATTGATGGTCAAATTTCAAAACATTCAGATTTCACTTTGACTTTCTTACAACAGAATGCTACATTAAAGCAATATTATTAATCAAACATATACTCAATTCATGATACGTACTTTTTAAGGAAAATTATCTGATTATAAATTATTCTTAATAACAGTTAAGGTAAACAGGATCACATTTTTGTACGATATGTAAGTATTTTGTAAGGACATGTAGCATAGAATTATCACTAACAGAAAATCTGGGTTAAAAATTTAATAGGGAGAAGCTATCATAAAATAGGTTGATACTTATCATAAAATTGACAGCATCAATGAACCCAGACATTTGCTAAACAACATTTGAGATGTAATATGTACAAAAATGAACATAATTAAAATTAGTTCTCTGAACACCTCCAAGTAAAGAAAATTAATTTTTATCCTATTTTAAAAGTAAGCCAATCAACAGATTTTTAAATACATTAATGCACTTTCATGTTGAACAGATACCTGTTGAGTATAAAATTAATATTTGCAAGTAACAATTGCAATTAACTGAAAATTATGGTATAGCAGATATTTTGGTATTGAAATATTACTTACAGATTCTTCGTCCAATTGAAGCTCATTTTCTTCCATATCCACATGAGTAGTTTCTGCGGGCTTTGGACCAATAACTTCATGTGCTGTTTGACTACTAGAATTGAGTGATGAACATGATGGTATCTCTTCTTTGTTAAACGTCACCGGCTCCGCCTTTGCTATCGATGTAGGACCATGATAGGGGAATAACGTTTCATCGGGGATATCTACATTTTCTTCTTTCAAAGCATCTGTCTCTTTGGATGTCAGAGAGAAGAAATCACCTGTTGAAGCTTCTTCACCTCCAGATTCTTCACCGGAGTCTGTATAGTTGGTGAATGAGGACGACTGCTTTACAACTTTCTTAACTACAGGTATTACAGATTTTTTAACATTACTCTCTTTCGAAACTGTTCGAGGTATTAATTTCCTGTTTGTTTCCTTTACCACGAGATTTTTTGGTGCAGGTAAGATAGAGAATAGCCCCGAACCCTTCTGAAATACAGATATCGAATGAAAATAATGATTTGAAAGGACTATTTTCACAACTAAGATAGGAATACAAAAATGTACGTACTGTTGAAGGCTTCAGCTTTTTCGGCCTAGATTCTTCGTCTTCATCGAACTGGATAGAATTAAAATTTGATTATTATTTCCAATATCATAATATTTAATACATAGAAAAGCTTACGAAGGTAACTTGCCTCTGACAGTGAAGGCAGTTTTATCTTCACTACATTCTTTCCCCCGCTAGGAACATGGCCACGTACAGGTTCCGAGGCTACAGATACTTTTCTGCTTTCAGCTGTACGATTTGATTCCGAGGTATTCACATTCTTAGGCAAAGCTGCCGATGAAAACAAAAGACGCTTTGTAAGCTCTTCAGAGCTTAATGTAACTTGACTTAATTTTGGTCGAGGAAGAGATTCTCCTAAGCTATGATGTACATTTGATCCATCAACTTTCCCATTGGATTCTGATGAATCTTTGACTATATCTTGGGAGTCAGGTGAATCCTTTACAAAATTGCCACTTTTAGATACATCTTCTTTTTCATCAATTTCGTCACCAGATTCGTCACTATTTTCATATGCAACGAGGGACATCACTAAGCAGATTTTCTATATTTAATGTAATCAATCCAACAAAATTACACTTGATCACGAACGTCAACCCCAATTTACACCATAACAAATACAAGCGATTTATTCACCTGTTCAATTCGATCTATCGAATACATATCGAGAGTCAATTTATTTGAAAGCTGGCTTAGCAGAGCAATCTTGCTCAATTTTTTACTAAATATTTACTCTTATTTTTTTGTATTCCGAACCGAAAAATATATGGGATATATATTTGGGATAAGATATTTAGGATATAGGGTGTCTGCAAGGCTTTGCCCCCATAAGCCCCCGTTTCAGAGAATATTAACAATAGAGAACTATCACTGTTATTATTTTTTATTGTTACTGTATATTATTTATTATCTCCTATTTTCACAATTATTATTCCATGAACAAGTAGGGTAGTGATACAGATGTTAGATTGATATCTATACGACAAAGTTTCGGATCCTTGTGCTTTTGAAATAATTTTCTCACTTTTTTAAAATAAATATTTTGATAAAATTTTAATCTCACTTCATAGAAATCTATTTCAATTAGCAACTATTAAGAACATTGAAATAATGTAGACCTAATTGTTAAAAATCTATCTATGAACTAGCAAGGTTGGACTTCTTACTCAAGGTGTTACCCAAATCCAAGGTTATATCCAAACCATGAGAAATTCTTTGAGGGGAAAATTAAATTACCATTATATCTTGTCACGACTTTGTACAATATTTCTAGTAATGCGCTATTTAAACCTATTATCTTGGATAAACTTCGATATTCTTAAATTAATATATCATAAAACCTTGCAATTATATTAGCTATAAATGGAATTTTCAGTTATATTCATTCATTCTTTGAACCTATGAATGCATCAAACTGGAGTCAGTACTTCATTATCATTTCATACACAGCAGTTATGAATAAACATGTCTGCTTAACTTGCAATCAGTATTTCATGGTTTAAAGGACAACATTAACTATTTGGATTGGAATGGAACCTAATGCTTTATTACACCAAATGTTTTCTATTTACTAATTCGATTATAAAATTATTAAAATCGTTGGTAAACAGTACTTTCTAAGCTAATGAAAGTATTATTTAGCTTGAAAATTTTAAATATTTAGAAATTCAATGTCTTCTTAAAATTCAAAGATTTTGTATTAAATTTCTCAGGATACTTTGTAATCTCTTTCTTTTGCTTTTATTGATAACAATTTGAATTTAAGCTAAACTTTGTCAAACATATGATGTATATGCTTTGTTCAGGAAAAAACCATAGCTTTTATGTTTACAAGCACAAGAGATAAATATGGAGCTTATCTTATTATTTACATTTATTTTATTAATAAAGTTACCTTATCATTATGTATTACTGTGAATAAATTCTTTGCGGATTTTCCACCAGGTCAGGCAGCTTACAGCTGAAGTTTCGGCGGTAAACTCTGCCATCGTCTTCAGAGCCCTGAGGACGATGGTAGAGATTGCAGCAAAGAATTTATTCACACAATACGCCATGAAAGCAACAATTCTTTCATTATGTATTATACTATTTACTAGCAAATTTAAGTAGAAAATAATGCTTAAAAACACCAAAATTACTTGCTTTAAAGTTTACTTAGAACCAAATACCACTGGGCCTATTTTTATACTCTTCTCTTGAAGCATCATCAAATCATACTATTAACTAATATTGGTATTTATTTAATTTTTTATGAAATCTTAAATAGCCTAAGCCAATGTTTAGCAAAGGCCAGCAAGAGAAAGTATGGTCTTGTTGATTATATAAATAAAAAACTCACTACAACTAGTAAGTGAGATAATTAACCTATAAAGCATCCTATTCAAAGTCATTTATTATTTAGTATAGTATCAGTACATTGTTTACAAAAGAAAATATTACATATGACTCTGCTTTTACATATCCAGGTCATACTATTTCATGAACATTTATTAACCAGAATCAATGAAGTTACATGTTGGATAAACTGACACTGGTTTACTTTGAAAATAGATGAGTGAACAGATGTTGGCAATATATTACTAATGTAAAACTTAACCAGTCTATAAATTCTGTTTAGTTTTTGTCTCAAAATAAACTAAATGGAATGTGTTCCATGTGAATGCATTCTCTCCTGACAGCAGGATTTTAAACTATATAGCATTACCTTAAGAACAAGAGTTACTGGCATTGTGAAAGATAAGACTCAATAAGTTTGGAGAACCAGTTATTATCACATTACCTTTCCCTTAAAATTTCAAATTCCTTATCCAACCCTACAGGCACGGATTTCCAAAACTAGTCTAATCAGCTTCTAGGGACTGGACAATTTTCTACAAATGGCAAAAAGAAGAATTATCTCCAGTAAATATATGGTACTCTCTAATAGAAATGATGATTCTATTGTTATCTTCCAAATATAGTCTTTTCACTTATGAAATCAGTAAAAAGGTATAGTGAACATTATGAAGGTTATTCTCTGCCTTAAATGCTCTCAAGATAAATATATGTGCTTGAACTTATTTATTCTACTCCTCTGTGACTTTTTTAAAATTTGAAAAATTTAACTCTTAATGCATCCAAGTAGGAATATATGTAGTATTGGTAGTGAACCATTCTTAATGCATTGCTCATTAAATGACAAAAGTTCTTTTCAAAACAAATTTTACATGTATAGCACACAGACACTCTTACCAGGAAATTATTAATATAGAAAGATAATAATAATAATGAATTATTTGCAGTACTCCAAATATAGTTTATGTGGAGATCAGTTGACCATTCAGGACTGAGGTAAACTGTTATGTCTGTGTAATTTTTGATTTAATAAATGTTGAGATATTGTGTCGTCATTGGCAAACACAAATATATTTCATTATTTATCCTTGAGAAACCAATTATAGCATTTGCTCTTTCAACAGTTTTCATACCTCATCACACTAAAAATAAATAACTTTCCTTCCAAACTCAATGAGTATGAACCATGCATAAGATCAGACACAATTTTAATTATAAAATTACATTGTGGCGGCACTTTTCATTAGATACTGGGATAATTTAGCTGGTGGTAAGCTATTTCCCAACTTTTATGGGGCAAAAGCCACATGGATATATAAGTTAACCTTAATTCTATATCTAAGGATACATTTTTTCATTGGAACTTACATTATAAAACTTGCATTACATTACAAAATAGCTGGCCCTGCACTTTTAGGAATAAGCATAAGAATCTTTATACAATATTAGAAACATTTCAGCTAAGAGAGCACAACCAATGACAAAAATGGAACAATAGTTTAGCCAAAATAATTTCTCATGGCACACAATCCATAATTATTCCAACATTTTATTTACAATATAGTTTCAAAGATGACTTTCTATTAAATAAAAGTTGCACATAAATATTAGCAGTTATTATAAAAAGGAAATATTGTGCAGATTTGAAAATGAACAGGTTCATTACCCATGATCAGTTCTTGGAAGCCTAAGAAAAATTAAATTAGCAATCACAGAAAATATAAGAATAAATTATACCAATCATAATTTATGAATTGTTTTTGTAGATAAAAATGAAATCCAGATATTCTGTGGGGTATCTGGTAAATCCCAGAAGAGTTATTCTGAAATTATGAGTTAACAAACATGACATTTTGCTCACCTGGCAGTGAAGATTAGGCAAAATGATTATACATCCAAATAAATTTCATTAAAAATAATGAAAATAACAAATATTAGGCTTAAATGCTTCACAGATGTAATGACAATTTGAAAATGAGTATATTCAATCCATGAAAAATTAATAAGTTTTGCCTACAGCTATAAAGAAGCTAGCATATTTGTTTTAAATGGCAGACATTTTTTAAATATCTTAAAATTGAAATGTTCAATTTGTAATCAAACTTTGGAAAATTCATAAGAAGTTCATTAACAATGGTTCATTTCAGCTTATATTGACCAAGATCTTTTGCAAAACTAAGGAGAACTAAGCTAAATTTTTACTAGCAATGGGTTAAAATTCATCACAGTGAGGCCTTTGGAGTTATTAAATACTTCAATTTTTACTAACTAAATCAATTCACACAAAAAATATAGGAACAAATATCCAATTTTTGTTCCTTGGTGAAAAATTAAAATCTATGTACCAAATTCTAAATATTGGTTAAGTAAATATTCCAACATTAATAGCTGTTGAGATTAATGTACGACTTCCTATAGATTTAGAAAACTGGGAAAATTATCTTCCATTTTCCCTAGAATGGAAGAGCATAATTCTCACCACCCTTGAGGAACAAACCATGTCTTCTATTGGTGTGGCTACCTCAATCAACTTACAGCCAAACTCCCAATCAGAAAATAAGCTAAGTGCGCTTGGTTATTGGTATTTAAATATCTAAAATTCTCTTTGGTTTAAAAGCCTGAGTAATACATTTCCTACTATGGGTTTTACAGACCAAGAATGTACCACAGGATACATACATCCATCCATGCATTCATGCATACACTATCACACATACTCCAAAAAAAACACATTCATGGATTCATACCTTCTTGAAACTAAAAAATCAATAATTCATAAATTGTATTAACTTTTCCTAAGTGCTATTGGAATTGACAGGTTGACAATAGTTTTTAACTGGACACAAATTTAAAAGATACGGTAGCAATATCTACCAAAATCTTCTCAGCTTTTACAATGTGTCCCTGTTTTGAATTTTAGGGGATAACTCCTGAGTCTCCAGGAGAATAAGTGTATTTCAGTCTTTCCAAAACAATACTCTCCATCTTATATGATCACTGCATACTGAATATTACAATTGCACCTAGAAACATCAAAACATCAATTGCTCTTTCTCATGCATATTTACATTAGCAAAACCTCCAGTATTAAAAATTCAGCATAAATGGGCACAAAAGCCCAATATGCTTAATTCATGACTATAAATATCTGTACATGCAATTATGTCCATTAATGAGAGTTCTTGAAAGGACGCACAAAAGTAAGAATGAGGCATTCATCAATATTAAACATGCAATAAAAGATTATTATGCAAAGGTCAAATTCCTGATTATAGAAAGTTCAGTTTGCCTCACGCAAAACAAAATACTCCAGCCTTTAAAGAACTGACCATGAGCACCACACCAAAACCAACACGGCCATACTAGGGGCTGTAAAATGTGCCCGTTTCAATTAAAACAACCAGGACAATCGTTGACAATAACATGTTGTGCACTCCTCTCATTCCTCGACCGATCAGTTGACACTGTGACTTTATTAACCTGTCTCTAAGGGGCTTCACTCTTTGGGAGCAATGGAACTCCAACAGCCAAAGTCTCAGGTCCTGTAGATATAGCTGCAGGGTGCATGCTGAGGTCCAGTTTCAGGGGCGCTGCTCTGAGCGTGATGCACGGGGACCAGAGTCGGCGAGGGAGAGGAGGATGGTGGCGAAGGAGAGGATGAGGGTGGTGACGGGGAGGAGGCTGAAGAGGAGGGAGAGGGCGACGACCCCGCCAGGGGATGGCCTCCTCCACCTGATCTCCCTGTTCCTCCCGTCGTGCCTTGCCCTCTGACCCTACCACCAGTAGTGCTTCCTGCCCTCCTCTGTCGCTTAGCCGCTGTGTCTCCGGCCCCCTCCGCCTCTCAGAGATAAACTTTCTTCACACTCCTTGCAGTGCCGAATCCATCCCCAATCCCAGCTCTATGACCCCCTCCACCAACACCTCCACCCCTATGGGCAGTGCCAAAAGAATCTCCTTGATGACTTCGGAGAGTACCAAAGTTATCACGTCCTCGTTGGTGAGCATACGGATCTCTTGGAGGGGGTGGAGTGTAATTATCTGCAAACTGGAACAACGTTTCTGCAGGAGGTGCATTTGCATGAGTTTTCCTCAATGTGCTTTTTGGAGATGAAGCAAGAGACTTGTTTGCAGTTGGTATGAGTACAGGCTCTGCATATGTAACCTCCTCTTGTGGAAGCAACTTTGGTTCAGGTGCCATCCTACTGTAAGGTTGATAGTGAAATAAAATGGATAAATTAAGTAAGACATGAGAGAATAATAATAAGCCTTTATTCAATCAGGGCAAAAGAAATTCTATGAAGACCGCTCTTACATTTAACCCCTAACACACAGAAATATATCCAATTCTAGATAAGAAAATTTTCCAATCTACCAAGACTCAAACCTGAGACCTCAAGAGTTGGAGATCTAACACTCGATGTGTTAGGCACTTTGCCAGCAAGCATGTTAGTACCATGGAAAGAATGTTATGAAACAAATGTATGCCATTGAATATTGAAAAATTTACATCCAAGACATTATCAATTAATTCATCATCTTATATTATTATATATTCTAGTTAAAACATTAATCAAATGGTTTGTACAAATTTTAAATAGGATGAGCATACAGTCCCTAATTAAGAAAAAAATATAATAGCTTACATTAAGAGAAACAGATAAAGCTTTTAAAATAAATTACATTCCATAGCTAAGGAGAATGAGTTACTCATAATGATTTTCTGCTGAATGAAGAGGTAATAGAATATGTACAAGTGATTTTTCAGTCAGTCTTCCAGATTATGCCTTCAGGGATGGAATTTATATATAAGAAGCTGATTGAAAAAGTGAATCAATGAACCAGGAAATTATGTTAAATAATAAAATATATTTCAACCATAAAATCATGTTTTTCTTACTCTATGAGATAACTTGGTCGTTAACCTTATATAGTAATATATACATGTAAATAAATCTAAAAAACTTATTTAAGGTATCTTTGAGATAGACTTGATCTACTTGCCTATTAACATTTTGTCTCTGTTCAAAATATTCATATTCTGTGTCTGGGTAGGGCAAGTTGTCTTCTTCCTCCTTGTGACACTTTCTTCCACAGAGATAACCAGAAACAAAACCCACAACAAGAGCAGCAAGAGAGCCAGCCACCACTGCTATTGCCAAAGTTTCCACAGTATACTGGGGGAGAGGACTATCTGCAGCACTAACTGCTGGACCTGTGAAGCACGGAGAACATGTCAACTTTCAGTTAAAACAGATTTCTACTTAGACAATAAAGACTTAAGGCATTCATTTACAGGAGAATTTAATGATAACATTAAAGGTATATATAATGGTATAGAAATATTTATTTTAGATAAAACAACATTTAAAAAATTCATTTGTTGAATTCAAATTTCCAATGTATTCAATAAAATATTTCTGGAAATGCTACTCTTTACTTACAAATATTTGCACGACAAATCATCCACATAATAAAATTGTATGATGATAATAATGTCTTTGTATTAAAGATAAAACAGATTAACAGATAAATGCTATTGGTATTTTATTGCTCAGATGGGGTGATGTGCATTTTTTCAGTACATTCATGGATAAAGCTCACATATTGAGATATTTATGTAGATAAAAATATAGAAAGAGTTTAAATTCACCTTCACCATTGTGACTCTCTTCATTTTGCATAATATTTATTACTTCACCTTCTGGAACTTCCTTTCCAACTCGTCCCATGTCTGGGTTGTATTTTGGATAATTAGAAGATGATAGACCTCCAGGACTTCCTGCATCTTTTCCAAGTTTACCTTTTACATTAAAAAAATCAAATTCCAATCAGAAATATGAGAATGGACACTATGTAAACATTTATAAAGAAATATAAAAATCATGAGTGTATGTACGTATGTATGTATATATATATATATATATATATATATATATATATATATATATATATATATATATATATATATATATATATATATATATATATATATATTATACTTGAAATATAGTGAAATGATAAACACCAAACTATAATTAAGTCAAAATACCAAGTAGACACATATATATCAGAAAATGATGGATTCAAATCCAATTACAAGAATAAAATTATTATAAACTTGGAATACATCTATATTTAATGAAAATTTAAATATTTATATAAATTTAAATATACATGATAATAATAGTAACACACAAAATTACAAAGAGAATCAATTACAAATTAACTCTCATGAATATAAATATAATGCACTTACTTGCTGGACAGGATGCGTGCACTCCTGTGGAGATGCTTTGATAGAAATTCTTCTCCTCGTTCCATCTAGGAGCACCCACAGCTCTGCATTTCTGATTTTGTTTATCCCAGGCACAATATGGATCTTGCAGAGCAACACATTCACTGAAAATAAGAGTTGGGTTTCCTTCTTTATTGATTCTTCTTCAAAGTTACAAGCAGTATTATTCAAGAAAAACACTGACCATGGCATACAAACAGAACTCTTTCTTCTACATCAGGAATATGTATAAATTCAATTGGAAATCAAATGAACAATTCTTATTTTAATAATAGTCATGATGAATAAAATAAAGAACTGGAAAATTAAACCAATGATGAACTATGACAAAGATGGCAAAGAAAAGAAAGGATGATATAGAGAGAAAAGAAATGAAACATTTATATAGCTCTACTATTTCATATTGAAATATTATTGTCAGTAATCTCCTTTCCTTAAAATCCTTCAAATAGTTTACACAATAATTCCATGCTTTGTTTAACTAAGAAAATAGGAAGAAAATTTACAGATAAATTTATCATGGATGACTATTGGTCACTTTCTTTTCACTTAAACCATCTACAAAAAGCACCTTTGCTAAGTCATATCATAGCCACATCAAAATGAATATAAAAGCAAACCTTAAACTTCATTAATCTATTACAGCCATCTTACTCAAACTAATTATGCATAAAAAACGGATACTAAAAAGATAGGATGACCATGTATTTTATCAGAGAGAAGTGTAAAAATTTCAAAATCTCAGTAAAAGATCTACTTCTCATGACACTGAGGGCCTTTCTTTAATGCTAGGCAATTATATTTAATTATTTGCCGTTAATTATAAATAAAAAGGAACCAAGGTATCAATAAAGGATAAGGAATGTAAAGTGTTTATAAATCATAATTTAAGTCAAACAATTTATAAGAGAGTAATCAAATTACGGGAGGAAACAAAAGGAATGATTAAATAATATATAAACAAAATTCAGACTGTTAATTGTACAACCACCTCAGTTATGAACTTTTCCATACCTGCAGGAGAGAATTTTATCAGAGTAGCAGCGATGAAGACTTAATGACTGAACTTCGTGATCTGAAACAACGATGAGACGACCATTTTGAACAGATCCCCTAGTTTCACGAACAACTTTCAAATTTCTTATAGGCACATTTGGTGGGAACACTTGGATCTCTTCAATAACCACAGGATTAACATGTTTGATGGTATCAGCTGAGTCAGCATTAACAGCCTTTATGACTTTTCCGTTATCTAGAATAACAAAAATTATAAATTTTCACCAATCAACATCTCTATTATTTTTATCATAAATAATGTTATTTATTATTATTACATTATTCTATTTGGTTGGTTAGAAAGTAATTTTGGTTTGCACCCAAAGAATACTAGCCTCATGTCTGCTTCATTATTCTTCAGATAGGATTTTTTCTTTTAGAGCTTGTTAGTTGAAATGCTACTATAAAAAATTCCAAGTTGTTTTGTCAGTTTGCAGAGAAAATTAGGCGTTTCTCTAAAATTATCATTCTTTATTTTCATAGAGGAGAGAAAGTGCCTCAGGCTAACAAAGATATTTCATAATTTTACACAGTTGATTGTTTAAAAAACACTATCAGAACTGGTTTAAAATTTTTTTTCTAGAGATTTTACAAAAAGATGATCAGCATTCTTTTGGACTATCTTTAGTTGATGACTAAACAAAGAAATGTAATCAAATATGTAAGATCAATACAAATAGGTTACACATATTGTGCAAAACTATTGAAATCACTTAAAATGTCATGGATTTGCTAAGAAGCTTTTTGTAATTTGGATTCCACTTGAATCTAAAGAAAATCAATCACTCATCCAATTTCAAGCAATCCTTTAGATGGAAGAAACAACCAAAAAGAAGATGCCAAAAATTTCTTTAATTCATTTCTTTTTGACAAATAAAAATCGCCGAGCTCATGGGAAGTCTTACCTTAGCAGCTGATACAATTAAAGTAAACAAAACAAAATTGAAAATTTTACCATAAACTAGGGACATATGTATTAACATTTTTAAAAATGTTTGGAATATTGGATACTCCAAACGCACAACATTTAAAAATTCCACTTTTTTATCAAACCACATACCCTAGTAGACTTAAAATTGCACAACCAGACTATCACTCATTTAGTTGTTCACAAAAACTTTTCAAACACAAAATATTCCAGCAATGACCATTATCTCAGGATGCACTTGCATGAGTTTTTTGCTGCTAAGAACCAGAAGTTCTATGACAACGAAATTATGAATTTACCAGAAAGCTAAAAGTCATTGGACACAATGAAATATATTTGATTGATAAAAATTTATTTTTATACATAAAAATAGTTTCATCTAACACCAATAAAACAAAATTACTCCTTTGCCAACCAATTTACTTAATAATTAATTACTTAACTTTTAAATTAAATGAATTATGCCCACTTAACCCTCTTACTGTGGATGGGCCGATCTATCGGCCCGGCGTGCTTATGAGAGGGCCGATAGATCGGTCCATCCGCAGTAAGAGGGTTAAATTAAACATCAATACAATACTTTTCTTGAGTTATTATTACAGAAAATATGAAGAAAAAAATTCAGCATTAATGTAGCTGGATATAATTCTAAATGACATTGAAAATTTATATACTTGAATTACTTTAATCTTAGTAACTTAATTTTCAAATATTGCATTTGATGAGAATATGTTAATTTTTCCATTTCTGCAATTCAAGTAATTATGGAAGCTATGCAATACATTTTCTAATAAATGCTTTGAATTTATAAATAATAAAATATAATCATTAAAATGCTCCGTTTAACTCTCACCAGTGCCAATGAAGAGAACATCATATGCTTTTCCTCCTGGTGTCTTAATCTGTGGATCAACTGCAATCTGGGTGAATCTATAGCTGAAAATAGCATAAGGTTTATAGGATATTCTGAATAAACCATATTTATAAATCAGTAAAGAATTCTATGGCTATTGACTTCTCAAGCCCAATAAATTATAAAATGGATCCTTCACACATGAAAATTAAATTCAATAATTAACTAATTCTTTTAATAAATAAATAATTGTTTAAAATTCCCATTTCAGTCAAAAAGAGGCAATTTATAAACTAAAGATTATTTTTTAACTAATAAATGCTTAGAGCTTTATTTTACTATTAGTTCAATTCTATTCCAAAATTTAAAAAAATATTTTAAACAAATGAAGTGAATGATAAAATAATAGAAATTTTGATTAAAATGATGATCATTAGATAATTTGATTCATGATTCAACCTAATACTGACATTTAACCTAGAAATCCAAAACAAATAAATTTTATCACTTTCAATATTGATATTCAAAGAAACAACGGTATAAACATGTCTTCCATAATTGCATTAAAATCATAAAATGTAAAAAATGTATCCTTGGTCGAAAGTAATAGAAGTGAATTATTAAGTCAATCCCAAGATAAATACCAAGATTAAAATAAAAATTCATAATACTCTTTCTATTGGATACTAATAGGATACAATCAATACCTAAAATTAATATGAAACTTACTGAAAACTGGTCCGAATGACTATGGGCTCTCCGAAAAAAGAAGGTACTGATTCATCCATCAAGGAGTGAGTCTTGATGAAATTCAGAGTGAGATCTGGAAGAGTTCTTGAATCATTCGCACACTGGCCTGGTCTTGGGTCAGGGACCTTTAGTGAAAATATTTGAACACATAAAATATTTGGCTGAAAATGTTAACTTCTTATTTAACTAATAATATAATATCCCTTTCATTAAGATACTCTAAATGAAAATGTTACTGAATCAGCAATTTATTTTACTATAACTGAACAATTTAATTTTGAAAAAATATATATTCAGATAAATACATATTCATACATATCCATATCCATAACAAGATTAATTATGCCTAATATACTAATAATTCATAATTTAAATAACAAAGAAATACCAGAAGGAGAAGAGAGCAGTTTAAATTATTTCAAATAGTTATTCTGCTTGGAAATTTCCCAAACAGAAGAAACATGAAAAAGTCTGACATGATCAGGACTAAAACCTAAACTCTTATTGTCTGATCAGGTTTATGAGTAAAATATGCAACCATTGCAGAATATTCACCTATGCCATGATCATTTCAGACAGTCTTCATTTATACTTAAATGGCACAGGTGAATGTTATGATATGATAATTCAAGCAGTGCTTGAGCAACTGACCAGGACATCTTGAATTGTCTGTCCTGTCAGACAGTTTTCTATTCCAACACTTATTACATCTATAAATTTTTTCTAAAGAAATACTTAGGAGACTTCACAATTTTTGAAGCATTAATTGCATTGAATCTTCATAACAATATATAATCATAAGTCATAGTTATATAAAAAGTCATAGCCATTAATCATATCTACAAATTTGTCCAAAATCTCTTTTCCTCCAACTTTAGAGACTTGAATACTTCTTCAATGACTGCTGCGAAGAGGATGGATGAAAGATGGTCACAGGGCGGATTTCCCCTCTCAATCTTGAATTCGTCTGCTCCCTCGTGAAGATGTACCTCGAGGAAGCAGACGAATTCAAGATCGAAATCAAGGATATTGTTCCATTCTTCCACTTCATTCACTGATGATCTTCTTGTATAAGTCTCTTCCATTCTAAATACAGTTGTTAATTCATAGTGTATTTGATGGTGTTGCATTCTTATGCATGCTGGACAAAAGTTGAAAGCTTCTAGTGTAGAAGAGGTGTTAAATGAATCAAATACTTTATGAATAAACTTACAGAAAATGAACCTTACTCATAGTTAATTTACATGATTCTCAGATTTATTTTTATTTTAATCTTAATTTCTAGTCTAAATTGCTTTATAATGTTTGATTGATTTAAAAAAGAAATAGAAGTATGTGATTGAAATGCTGAGAGGCACAAAAAGAAATATATCAACTTACCATGAATAAGATAAATTGAAGGAAGATGAATTGGATGATGGATTAATAACAAATGTTGACAATTAAAACTTCCTTGAGTTGCATAAACACATCATACTAAGTAAATTATACCTTTACCTAATCCTTAACTTTACATGCTTATAAAATGTTATAAAATAAAAATAAAACCATCATACCTTGATGCTCTGAACTGGAAGCCAATTTGCATTTAGAGCGGCTTGCTCCTTAAATGCTCCTTCAAAAGTATCTGAGATATCTTGGAAAGAAAATGCACAAACAGCTGATCCGCTTATGCTGTTAGGTGGAGTTGTGAATACTGCATATATCACTTGTGCAGTCTGTGAGCCATAAACACCTTCTATCAGCTCAGTAGTGGATTCTAAAGAGAACATTTTAAGAACAATAAGAATAAAGTCAAAGTATTACAGGTTAAATCCTTGACATTTAATGGAAAACTAAAATTTGAATATGTAACTATACCGCAAGGAATTTCTTTTTGTAGTTTTAGAAATATGGAATTATTTATATAACATCTTATAAATAATAATACAAAAAAATTATAATAAATAAATTAAAATATTTAATTTAACTATATGGTATATTTTCAAAATAATATTTTAATTATTTTGCTGATTCATATTTCAAAATGCTATCTCTTTCTGAGGTGACAAAGAAATCCATAAAATTTTACACCAGAATTTTACATGAATTTCAAACAAATGGTTTTTCATTCTTAATAATTAATAATTTTAATTTAATCTCTTCCCTACAATATTGCCTTTAAAAATTTGCATTGAGCAATTCCTGAGGTGTAAGATGATAGGCTCTTGCTATAAAATTTCTCTCACTATCAAAGTACCTGAATCATGTATATATTTCTGACTACTTTCTGTCACTTTGTTCATCTGTTGAAAAAGATGATTTTTGTTCCTAAATCTTATGATTCAAACAAAAAATCAAGAACTTTTGCTTCTTGAAATAACTTGAGCATCATTTCCCCTCTATCATATTAGGGAAAATGAAATACTTTCCAGCTGAGTTAAACAGCAATTGTAAATACCTCTGGATCATTAGATTATAGAGCATTTGAGATGGGATTGTGTCAGAAAAAATCTGAAGGGAACTCAAAAAGAAAAATTTGAAATGTATAAGGGGATGAATACTGTCATTGGTTAACAAGGACTACAATTAGGGAAGTCTCCATGGTATACACATTTATAGCAGTAAATGAGGTAAGTGATCTTTGTGATAGAGTGACATCAGCTTTAAATTAATTTCTCTCATACTAAGCCAGCCAGTAAAGCCCTGAGTATCATAAGTAAAAACATATAAAGAAGCACATATTCAATTCAGAAAGAAATAGATGAAATAGACTTACGGATCTCATTGAAATGAAAGGGGAATTCCCCCTGTACAGAGCAATTGAGCCTTGCTTTGAGAAATGATGTCCAGCGGTTTCTGAAGCGATGAGGGCCACCTTTGTCAAGTTTGCAAACCCTTGCTACACGTGAATATACAGACTATAAAAGAGAAACATAATTAATTCCAACTAAAAATCAATCAAAATCTTAGAAACAGTCATTCATTTACTTTAATATGTCATACAAAGTTGAATTAATACTAAGGTGACTTGAATTCTTATTTTTTACTGTTTAAATTTTAGTTTAAGTTCAAAAAATCACATATTCTAAGCTTTAATTTAAATGTATTACCCACCTTCCCACAGTTTATGTATTCAACTGCAGTTTCTCGGAAGAAGAAGAATACGAAATCTCCCATGGTCATTGAACTCACAAAGTTTGGTGCTTTAAAAGGAGAATTAGATTATTATAGCAAAAAAATCAACTTCAGAGAGTAAAATAGTTTCAACTTAAAATATAATTCTTAAACAAAAAGCTACAGTAATACAATCAAAATTCTAAGATTAATTTACCTGTTTCAGAAAGTACAGAACCAGTAGAATATTTTTCACAAAATGGTGCACTTAGAATTCATTTGAATCGAATAAAAAGGATCATAATGTTTACTCTATATTTATCAAAAAATCTTTTTTGACTTAATATTTAATGAAGAGAAAGAAGTTATTAAACTCTTAAGTATAAGAAAATTGAACTACACAAGATTGATAAATCATCATTTAACCTACCATTAAGACTCATTGAATCATATTGCTCTGTTTGTAGAGGCTCCCGATATATGATAGGATCCATGCCTGAGAAATCAGCAACTGTTCCAGTGTATAAATCACCATCTGGAAAAAGATTCTTAAGAATGAAATATTGAGGGAGATTTACAGGAAAACTTATTAAAATATAGGGCATTTAAATTCTTTTAATTTTATTTTGATGTTGATACAATTTTCATACATAATGCATCCAAAACCAAAAAAATAATTCAAATTTTGTTGATAGCTAAATATTATTTACTTACCAACAAAAACAGCTGTGCTGTTATGTTGTGGATCATAAGGACACAGCGCTTGACCTGGTTTCTCCTTATCCATAACATACGTTCCACCCTATATCATATGAATCAAAGATCTTATCACATTTGGATACCAGTTCATTCAAATTTTTCAAAATCAATCAGACTTTTGATAAGGGAAAGGTTTCTTACAATGAAATCTCAATTTTTTAAGCCTAATGAAGAGTTAACATAGAAAAAGCATGGGAATATACAAAATTAAAATTATTTTGAAATAGTCAATGATTACTAATATCAATCTAAGCATTGGCTACAGAAAAGTAAAAATATTTAACACTTAAGTTTTTACTTAAAGAAGAAATTTATGTTTTTGCAAACATTTCAAATGAACAAGATTTTCTTGTCTCATTAATACCCATAAAGATTGGCTAGAGCATTTTTAAGAGAACCAGTTATGAACAATCTCTAAGTTTGAAATATTAAATTGAATGAAGTGAAAGAGAATATTTCTGGCTAGTTTAAGATTTAGGCCAACTCCAAAAACTTTGCAATACAGGAAACATCTCCATCTATTCACTATTCACACCCCATTTGTTTTGCATCCACATTGTGTAAATACGATGAAATGTTCATAATCCTGAATGCTACTCTGGGGATGCTAAGGAGAAGCAGACCGCATACGTTTAGACAGATAATAAGGGTTGAGATTTTCACAGAACAAAAATGGTCAAATTTGAATAAATAAGTTTCTGGAGAAGAAGGCTAATTTTTCCATTCCGAGATTGATACATCAATGATATTGATTTTGATGAATCTTCAAAACAATATAGCAAGGAAACCAGTCGAGGACCACGCGTTTCCATGGTAACTTGCCTCCAAATGAACACATTCGATTAAAAGTGTCCCAAAATAGTGAACCTTTGTTTCAACGTTAATAAGCAACATCAAAACTCAATTCTCACTGCATAAAAATAACCTGTAAACAATGAGATTGTTTAGATTCCAGTGATGTTAGAATGAAAACTACTCCTCGTTATGGTTTGATGGTTGTTTTATAAACACGATAACGATGGATTTATCTTTATTACTTCTCGATTTTTAAACTTAAACTGAATTAATGAACTTAAATTAAGAATTTAAACGTCCCATTTAATACGTAAATAATCACTTCAAAGGTACATTTTGACGATCGCAATTTTTCTTCCTCGTGAAATCGCAAAAACGTTTTGTGAGAATCAATCATGACCATATATTTTCTTGAGGCAAGAACATCCATTTGACAAGCCAGATAAGAAAGTTCATTAGCCATTTTGCTAGAAACACTTGGATTGTTCCTAGATCGATTACTAGAACTGACTAAACTATTAAATAATTCTAAATAAACATTAAATAATTAGTAAACGAATTTGAGGATAAATCACCTGAAAGGAGTATTCACGACAGATGGGCTTGAAAGAATTGGTTCCGCAGATGAGGTATTTGCCAGGTGTGTTAGTCTTCGTCAGGATCCTGATGTAGTTCTGGCAGTTTTCCTGGAGAGAGGCAACGTTAGATAATTAGGTGATAAAAGATTTATAAAACTCGATGAATTGAGTATAACATAAGCATTTCATTGTGGATCCGAAATTATTCGATATGTTGATTAGTAGTAACCACTAAAGCTGGAAAAGATATGCATGTCGGAATAGCCGGTGCGTTGAAAAAGCGAAGGTTATGAGAAGAATACCCACAACAGCGCGTACATTTTAAATCTGGTATGGCATAATAAATATAAAGATTTAAATTCGATAAAAATCTTTAAAAAACTGAATTTAAAAAATTAAAATATTAATGCTGTGTTTGCTTTAAAATATATCGATATAAAGTCAAGAAAATAAGCCTTGCCTACCTTCAATAAATACCGTCAATTTAGATCGGTGGACAAGTACTAGAAAGAAGCTTTTTATTTCGTAATCGACAAAAATAATAAGTGAAAGAAGTGAGCAATAGAGAAAGTATTGGGATTTGAACCCAGATCTCCCGACTTCCTAGGTGGAGTCCGAAATTTTATAGCATACCTACCCGGAAAATGAGTGACCTAGGTTCGATTCCCACTCATGTCGCTATTTATCACTCCTACATGACTTTTCGCTTTATTCATCTTTAAAAATGTCAAAAATACAAATGAGATATATGTAATTTGAAAAGGCAATGTGAAAATAGAAGGATATTCCACGATGGATTATTGAGAAGCCACGTTTTCGAGGAAAACTCTCTCTGGACATGTAACCTGCCTCGACAGTGAAAAGAATTGTGTACTGAAAGATAGTAGTATTCCAGCAATGGATTAATAAGCGAGAGAACGGATTTTAGAGAAAGGTCAACAACTTTCACGCAAAGAGAACCTAAGTTTGCGAGCTTTTCGACCACTTATCTTAGAAATCTTCAGCTTCCATTATAGGGGTACGAATAGGGCTCGTTATACGCGATGAGAATTATTGCGAACGTAGAGAGGCCGAGAGACTAAATTATTAATAGGTTCAAGCTGCAAGAGCATTAGAGCGTAGATAGATCTAAAAGAGAAACGTAACGAATCTCTATTAGATAATATACATCGATTATATATATATATATATATATATATATATATATATATATATATATATATATATATATATAGATTATATACTGTGAACAACTTTAGAACCATTGATTTCAATCGATGCAAAGAAAAATAAAAAATAACACACAGGAATCTATCACTCTTTAGAAAGGACAACTAGTCTCGCCAAAGAATAGTGTCTGACTGACATGAAAGCAGTTTAGATCAATTAAATCATCAGTCATTTCCATAGCAATAGTTTTAATGGACATCAACAAAAGAAAAAAATACAGATTCTTACAAGAACAAACAAGAGGACAGTAAGGAAACTATCCTGAAATTCAAAATTAGAATCAATAGCTTGGGCCGAGGCAATTTAAAAGGAAATATTATAAAATCATTTTTTTAACGATAAAAATATAAAATCATCAAAGGAAAGTACACCATAAAAGGATGAGAATTAAGTACTCCAATAGATGTGCTCAAGAATATCGATACTTGACGTCTCAGCACTTTGATTGATCGCAAGAGATGACCGAAAAAAACAAATTCTAGGAAAAACAGATCATAATACTCTTCGCATACCGTAACACGAATAAGAGAGCTCACGTAAAATCACATATTTTCGTAGATTTGGTAGAACATAAACCAAAGAGAAAAACGAGACACGCCCGTTAGTAAATAATTTAAATTTGAAAAAACTCCTAAGCCGTAATTTTTTCAATTTTCATTTTAATTATTCGTAGAATATATTTTAGTGAATAGAGGTGTAATTCATCTTTTAATTCGGCACCAGCTGACAAGCCGATTATTTTAGGCTTGGCGAAAACTAAATAATATTGATTGAAAATTTACCGATCGTTTCTACTAACGGAAAATGTATTTCTGACTTGTTTCAAATACTCAATGTATCAATTTTTAAATATTTTGTATATTTATACATGGAATATATTATGAATAGTTCCTTTCCGTAATATGCGTTCATCATGAACCACATTCGATTTCGGAATAGATTTCTTTTTATCAATTATCGAAAGAACACGTATCCAATCATTTATTTTCGGTTTGAACTCTTTCACGAGGATATTTACCCTCTCGTCACAATTTAAATTCGATAATAGATCGAACAATTAGAAAGTATTGCAGTATTTGTCCCGTAAAACAATCAAATTTCAAAGTTCAATTAACTTTCAGGTGATATTCTTATGACTCTAGAAAATAATATTCTACAAAACAATAGTAAAGCATTGGTCACGGATCATATATTCTACAGAAATTACGATTCCGAAATACCGTTAGTAGCGGAAGTTGAAATAAAGTTCTGGAAAATTGCTGGTGCTATTGACAACTGAAAATACCACTTTTACACTCGAATAGCTTTTTTTCTTTGTCATTATGTTCTTCGATAATTTTTCTTTAAAGGAAGAGGTACGCAATTCGTATATTCGTCTGAGGATAATGCTAATCATTCATTAATGTGCAGTTTCGTTTAGATCCGTCGACTCTCATACTTACTCTTAACAGGTTATCAAAATTGACGTATCAAAGTATTCTTTTGGAAAATTGAAGAAAAACTTATATTTATATACTGAAGAATCAGGCCTCTCATTAGGTGGCGGTGGTAGAAGAATAATTCAGCTCAAGTTTCGGATGTGAATAAGCTGTACGCTCGATAGATGTCGATCGATGGCACAAAGAGAAGTTCACGTATTTTTTAATCACTGTAGATGAGATTTGGGTCTAATAAATTGACCCTGATTCAAAACAAGATCTTAAGAGTGATTTACTCAGACATAGAGAAGACAAGTTCAAGTTTTTTAAAATTAAAATTCAATAATTCCAAGCCCAAGAGATTTTAATATCTCTTTTTTGGGATGAAAAAAGAAATATGTCCGGAAATGACCTAAAATATGTAAATCATAGTATGTGTACAAATGGAGTTGATACCAATTAAGATAGTTATTAAGTTTTCGATAGTAACGATGTATCATGTATCGCTATAGATAGATTATATATCGATACAGCTCTTGTGATATCAAATCAATTGAGGTTCTTATAACGATCAAATTTTGTTTTAAATTTGATGCAAAGCGTGCATGATGACTGCAGATTAAGCATGAATAATCGTTGGAATGCATAAGTACAGGCGGAAGAACCTACATGTTATGCAACCCACATGGCTGCCGAACATCGCCGGTCGCATACTTTACAGGGCAATAGGTATAAAACACTATAATAATTTAGATTCAATCTCGATAATAATTCAGAAAAAAACTATAAGAAGCTATACATAGTAGATAGAACCGTCGAAAATCAACAGAATACAGGCTTAAATCTAGAAAAACCACAAAAGAGATACCAAATTAGCAGCAGATATAAGAAAAAGACGACTTAAGTTTTATGAACATTTTAAGTAAACCTCCACCGGCAACACTGACCGACAAGTAAGTGATTATAAATGCAAGTCGAATACTCAATACAGTGGACGATACAAGCTAAAAGTGATCAGGAACAAATACACTCGACAGAAAATTAAGATCAGATATTTAAAGTATGTAACAATTGATAAGCAGAACTGCGATATTAGATGTTAGAATTAAATGGATGCGATGGATCGAATTGAAAACAACGATTTTATATCAATAGCTTAAGTCTTCAGGGCCCAGTCATGTGACAGGATAAAAATTTAAAACCGGTTTCACACTTAATCTACGAGATTGATTACTCGTTGATTAAGTATTTAACCGGTCAATCAGACATTAGCTATCATAAGACCAAATAAATAAAATACGAACGCCAAGAAAAGAAAGTTGTAAAACATAAAAATAAAGATCAGTTTAACATAAATAGAAACCCATCATTCGCATTCTCATGATTCAATAAAATCACACAGGGATAAAGAAATCTCCAGATTTTGACGTTAAATAAAACACAAAAGGAAATTTGGAAATTTTAATAATTAAATCAGTTATTACCAAAGCGGTCTATATCGACCTCTAGGGGTCTTTGAAAACTTGCAAGGGGTCTTCGTCATCAAAAAAAAAATTTCGGATTGATTAATTATGTTTTTCTGAGTTGTTTTACAATGTTTATTTTGAGCAGTTTTAATTTAAATTCAATTATCTAATATATAGAACTTAACGCGCGTTTTTTCTTTAAGTTTTTAGCACTTAACTTCAACACAGTTAGATATTTACAAAAGTTCAGGTAAGTAGGGGGTCTACCCAAAATGGATGAACATGGCAAGGGGTCTACGACACAAAAAAGTTTGGAAACCTCTGATTTAAATACTTCCAAATTTTAATAAACGTAAGTTTACGGCAACCGAGGAAAAGAATAACGGAAGAGGAACGTTCAACTTTCGGGTAAAAGAAAAAAATTTTACCTCATCTTTCCCTTTGACTAGGCACATCTTAACACCGTCCTCTGGTGAATACCACTGCAACTTCTGCAAAGAAAGCGATGGATTCAGAAATTAATGAAGATAAAGAAGGAGATCGTCACGTAAAAATAGATAGCGCATTCACAAACGATTAATCGAAGAGCATGAACTCACTGAATCTCTATCGCTCCAGGAGTTGAGAGTTCATGATAGAGCAAAGCAATTCTTTCAATAATAGTTCTAGAAGCGAAATCTCCATGAGGTTGTGTTTGCTCTATTGAACGTTATAGTGCTCAGCCCTTGAAATCTTGATGTTACCACTTACCCGCAAACCTTTTTCTTCCAAAGGAGTAGAAATCTCTTGAGTCACGATGTGTAACTCCTTTCCCAATCTTGAATTCGTCTGTTCCCTCGTGATTGACTCGTAAGCAGACCTTACACACGAGGAAACAGACGAATTCAAGATCAAGATAAGGAAACTGCTGCATTCTCGTTGATATTCCAGGATAGTTGTTGAACGTACTCATTCTGAGTAACGCACCTTGTCATATCCCTCATCAATACTGCATTACTAGAAATGCCAGTAGAATAAAGATGGTACGTAGTGAATTTTCTTATTTTCTGTATACATTCGGTAATAAAAGAAAAATTTATGTTGCCAGGCTCTGTAAGATGCTCGAGAGGGTGGTATTAAATGCGAAAATAAGTAATTCATTGCACAAAAGGCGATCAATCCTTGATTTTTAATTTACTTTGAACTTAATAGTATTAGCTAGGGATCTTCGAATTTCAGATTTGTGACTTAAATGTTTAAAAAAAATAAAATTATTAAGGGTCGATAACGAATACAATTACCATTTTCTGAAACTTTTGCGACAAAACCGAAAACAAGGAATTGCACAAATTCCATTAATCAACTCCTGAACAAGAATCGCTCCAGAAGCGAGGTAAAAACTACCATACAAAAACTAAACTCAATATTCATGGAAGCGCTAAAGTTTCGTGGACTTTAGATATGTTCTTATTTCATAAATAAAAGAGCACATACCTGATTTTCATTGAGATCGACAAGGCTAAGGTTGTAAACCAAATTCCTGAAATGAAAAAGAGAAATGGTAAATTATACATATATAATATACATTATATATTATATTATTATGTATATACACTAATAATCTTATGAAATGAAAATAGTGATTCGAATGCTTCATGGCAAAAGAATAATATCAAATTATTTACGACTACTTATTGAAAATAAGGAATAATGATAGTATTAATAAAATAAGAACTTAAGGGTTTCTGAGATATGAAGATTAACAAAAGTATCACGTTTTCAAATACGTTTTCTAATTAAGCATGAAAAACATTTATAATTTTTGAAAACTATTCTACTATTCTACACTGCGTCCCGCAACTTCCACATATTTTACAGATTCGCAATAGAAACTCAGAAAATTTACGATAGAAATAATCATGGACATTTTGCACTTAATAAGTGCAAAATAAATTAAATAATAATTTAAATTTTTTCGAACGGGAACTTTACGCATGTGCGACAAAATCAATATCCGGAAGGTTTAACCCATATCCGGCCAAAGTTGCGAAAACGCAACATTAATCTTTTGCTCATAATTTATATGTTTTATTGCGAATTTCGATAATTTTTTTTGTTAATTGTGTAGTTTAAGGTTTGAAATTTTTTTTAGTGCAAAAATGGAGCAGTTTAAATGATTCTTTTATTTTTTAGAGATTTTTAAAAATGTCACATTTTCGATCGCATGACTCTGCCCGAATCAAACATTTCTACCATCCTATCAAAATTTTTTTTGGGATTTAAAGTGGTTATCCCGGATAGAAGAAATATTGTTTGAACCTATTAAATCCTTTTTTCATGAAAAAAAAGCTTTTTCCTGTATCATTTTGAAGGCTGAACTTAATGTTGCGTTTTCGCAACTTTGGCGGGAGGGGGTCCGACGGCGTTGCCCGCGCTCTCTACAATCCCCGTGGCTTGACATATTTTAACTTCTACATGCGCTAAATTTTGATATTTAAAAGCATTAGATCTATTAGGTATGAATATGAAATTCATTCCTAAGAAACTATATCTATTTCTAGTAAAATACATTTATGAATTGATTTGAAACAAGATGTCTTTTCAAGACTCTTTCGACTCGCCATATTCGCAATCAATGAAACGCTTACTAACGGTTGCGAATCTATAGAATATTATTCACCGCCAAAGAAGTGTTAGGAAAGTGCATTAGCGGGAAGATTACAAAAGGGTATACAGATACGGTCATCAAGTGGTATTCCCGTTCCCTAGGATGTCATTAACCTTACGCTCGCCGCGGAAAATCCCAGGTGGGTTTTTCCCGCGGTGTAGAACAATTATTATCCTAGAAGAATGCATGCGTTAGTTGGCCAAAGTATTTTGCGCTGTACACTTCAAAGTTCCTTGTGCGTCCTTGACCAGAGGTGTGTTTTAGTGTGCGAACATCCACTTCTACGAGAAACGATATCTCCGTTGCAGTTATAACATCAGTTTGGAAGGTAAGAAAACCGTTTATATTCAATATGCTATAAGCATATATATCGCCCGCTGTTCACTCTGTTTCAAATTTATTTATTTGTGATTCTTCATCTTAGATGGAGCAGAATAGAGAAAGCTTATTGTCTGTTCAGGAGGTTATTGGGATCCTTGAAGAGCCATTTGATTCAGATGACGAACAGATAGATGCGGTTTACCTTCCACCTGATGTGGACACCCTCACTGACGAGGAAAATATTGACGATAATATTATTAGAGAAGAAAATATCAACGTTGATGTCGCCGGGACTTTTGAAATACATAGAAGTTCAGGAGTAATGTTTTCAACCCCTGACGATCCTGAAAATAACCCAGAGCAACGTTCATTGAAAAGGAAAAAAAATCAATGTCCAAAGTGGAGAAAAGTCAAGAAAGTAAAATTTAATTCTGCTCCAACTTCAATGGAGAATGAACACCATGAAAGATTGAAGAGTGAGTTGGGTGGCATGTCTCCTATAGAAATTTTCAATTTATTTATGGACGACGGCGTCTTAGAAAAAATAGTTTTCTTTTCGAACAAATACGCCGCAGATAACAATAGGCATGACTTTCAACTTACCATTTATGATTTAAGGAAATTCATAGGCTTATTAATTTTGACAGGATATAATACGTTTCCCCAACAAGAAATGTATTGGTCGAGGGATGCCGATAAAGGCGTGGATTTGGTCCGTAGTTCTTTCAGTAGAAACAAATTTCGGGCAATAAAAGAAAACATACATTTCTCTGATAATTCATCTTTGGATAAAGGAGACAAGTTTGCGAAAATGAGGCCATTTTTCAACTTGTTAAACGAAAAATACTTGCAATTTGGAATATTTTCTCACAATTTATCCATAGATGAGCAGATGGTACCTTACTTTGGACGTCATTCCGCGAAGATGTTCATAAAAAACAAGCCTGTGAGATTTGGTTTCAAATTCTGGTGCCTTTGCTCATCAGATGGTTACCTTTTCCAATTTCTGCCATATGCCGGAGCCAAGAAAAACATATATGAAACCAAATTAGGTTTGGGTGGCAGCGTAATTATGGAATTACTAAAAGTAATTCCCGATCCATCCCAGCATCGTTTATATTTCGACAGTTTCTTCTCGTCATACACATTATTTTGCATTTTAAAAGAAAAGAATTATTTCGCAACAGGCACTATACGGGAAAATAGAACTGGAAAATGTCCAGTAGAAGAAACGAAGAAATTCTCGAAAAGGCCAAGAGGATCAATGACTAATCAATTTGATAAATCCACTGATCTATCTATAGTGAAATGGAAAGATAGTTCAGTTGTGACTGTAGCAAGCAATGTATCGTCATTCCTCCCATTAGGAACGGCAAAGAGATTCAGCCGGAAAGAAAGGAAGTACATCTCAATTCCACAGCCTTTTGTCGTCGGTGAATATAATAAGTATATGGGCGGAGTTGATCTGCATGACAATGGCAATGCAAATTACAGGGTAAAAATTAGAGGAAAGAAGTGGTGGTGGCCCTTATTCACCAACGCTTTAGATAGCATATGTACCAATTCATGGAAAATATTCCGAAAATCAAATGATAGTAAAATTTCACAGTTAGAATTTAGATCCTATATTGCAGTCACCCTCCTAAAAGGCGATGTGGCTACCACTGATGAAAACTATGAAGAACCAACATATTCTACAAACATAAACAAGGGCAGACCATCTCAATTTTCGTTATCTGCTGATGTAAGAAGGGATAGGGTATCCCATTTTCTTTCTAAGAGCGACTCCAGGAGAAGATGTAGGCTTTGTAAAAGCCAAAGTATTTATAGATGTAATAAATGTAATGTGCCATTACATACGAAATGTTTTGAGATATTTCATAAATAAAAGTCATTAATATATGTTAATAAAAAATAAACTTAATGAAACGAAGAAAATATTGCGTTTTCTTTTAGAGATTCCACCGCATACATCTCCAGAGATAAAAACTTTACGTCCATTTTTTAGTATATTTAATTTATGTAGGACATTTAAAAAAAGATACATAAAAGGAAATCGTATTGGACACTTTGAAAATGTATTAAGTAGTATTTTATAGCATTTCTTAATGTTTATAACGACGAAAAAGTCAAAATTATAAGTGTTGTGCGGGTTGCATCACGTCCACTGGATATGATGGGTTCTGCCAAAGTTGCGAAAACGCAACATTAATTTTTTCGTACTTACAATTTTTTTTCGGAATCCAGATTTTTTATTTATTCTTTCTAGTCGAAAAATAGATGATTCATCAAAAAAAATTGGTAAATTTCTCGCTAATTCTAACCTCGGCGGTTAATGGGTTAATTCTCCACTTACGTAAGTTATGCTATTATTTTTTTGCCGATGAAAATTTATTTCCCTTCAGAGATTTGGGTCGGTAGAAAATGCAAAGATCTGGCCTTATATTTCAGTTCTAATGGGTCTAAAACTGATCTAGAAGCATCCGTTTGAAAATGATCGGTTATTAATACGCAAATGACTTTGAACCGTTATATTCCTGTAAGCACTTCTTTACGTGTTTTATTCCGACAGCTTTTACGATAAATCTAACAATATTCCAGAAATATAACGACCATACACTAGCAGTTCCCTTAGATAAAATATATATCTAACAAAGTTTTTATCTAAAATGACTACTAATTACTGGACAGCTACTGGGATGCTATGAATACGGCCCTTAATCATTCATCAGCTTTCTGTGCTTATCAATATGTTCGAACTATAATTACGCACAAATTATTGATGATTGGCCTCATAATTTATGATGCTTACGAACGTTGTAATGGCAACTGATACATGCAGGTGAAGTATGAGTGACGCGTTGAAATTCAGTTCCTTTCATTATCCATGGAACAATATCTGACATACCAACTTTCGAACAAAATAACGGTTCCCAAATATCCAACGCCCACTACCAAAGGGTATATTGGAAGGGGTTGATTTATATATAGGTACTAAATACTAGGGAAATAAACATCACTTCTACCAGAAGAAGCCAACGGCAAGGTTGGCGAAACGCTGTCTCTAGGGTTTTTTTCGACAACACAGAGAATACCACGAATTCCTTTTTTCATCGATATGTTCCACTTATTTTTAGCGCTGAAAAATCTGTGAGAGACTATCCTGTTGCATTATTTTCAAACACTTTTTAAAACGTGAGAGCGATGTTTTCGAGTTGCGAATATTTTGGAACAATGCCTTCACTTGTGGACTTAAGATACACCGATTAAGACAGAGAGATATTTTTAACAATTCCGTGAAAAATCCACGCAGGAATGTTTTCGGGAACGAGAGCTTTGTTTGGGTCTTTTTATTTCGAAAAATAAGATTGCCGTCTTTGCTGAATGAGATTTCATTAGTATCGCCATTTTCCGATCGAGGCTCGGCATGGTATCTAATGTAATGAGTGTTTGGCGGACATGCGCAACGAAAAAATTCATTAGAGATGTTAGCTTTTCTCTTAGCGTAGTTATTTACACCACGGCCGTTGTCTTTTAACGCATTTACGCGACATCACGCACGTATCCTTGCTCTAAATACCCAAATTTCTTTTTAAATTGTAGGAGAAAATCTCACGTTGTTCGTTACGTTAGTGTCAGATCACTCCGCAAACAGTCGCTGTCTACGTATTCCCGATTTTTATCTTTCGGAAGCCTCCCGAAGGTTTTTAATTTCATACGAAAGTTTTAAAATAACATAGTCTGATAAGAGCTTATTTCGGACGCTTTCAAAATAAGCCTTTATTTTCAATCGTATCGTATCAGTTTACATTAATGGTTCTGTGTTCAGGTCCATCGCAAATAAATATTTTAAAATATACCTTCGGAAAAAAGATCTGATTAACACGTAAAAATACGTGCTCGTGTAATACTCTCAAAAGTCCAGAACATATTTACAATGCATCACGTTCTACATCCATCTTTACCCCTACAGCGTTCCTTAACCACGTGATATATCGAATCAAAAAGGGGAACATAAAAATTAACCGATTAAGGTAATACATGTGTTACTTTTACGCGAATATAAGTTAACATCGTCGATTAGAGACAACGTAATTCTCGACGCGATGAATTGAGTGGTCGATAAAGAGCGTATTTAGATAAGATTTATTGGACTGGCTAATGGCACATAAACGCTCCACAATCTACCGTTAAAAATCATACGAGGCCTACTCAGAACGGCTACGAATACTCTCCACCCCATTACATCCTGACAGTTCCCACGATATATTTTGAAATTTTTAGTATGTAATTGGGGCCTCTGATCTCATCTGTTAGTCGACTTTCTGCGCCTGAATCATCAGTTGAATTTCTCCAGACCAGCCACTTAGATGACAATTCTCCTTAAGTTTAAAGCAGCAATCGAAAAGTTAGTTACGCAGGCTGAAGCCCAATATGCTCATTCTAAATATTTTTGTTTAGAGTATAGAAATAGATAAATATTTTTAAGATTTTCGGCATTGATTCGTGTCCACTCCAAGAGTCAGACTAAAATGAAATTTATTTTCTAAATAACGCTTATATTTAACTGACTTGACTTTTAACAATTTTATAGCATGTTCGCATTAAGAATAGTCCATATCAGGCGATTTCCTGTCGATATTAAGAACGGAACATTTATTTACGTTACGTTTGAATTCCCATTCCTCGCACCATTTCTTCCCAATGATTAGATAGGGCTAATCCATATTCGTACTACCAAATTCTGCGTATATAACGCTATCATATGCGAAATTCTCGACTTTACTATCGACCTCTTTATCGAGGTCGTTAACAAAAACCATAAATTGAAATGGTCCGATTACACTGACCTGCGGAACACATGAGGTGACCTTTACGACGCTGGAGCTAATTCTATCCAATAGTATTCCTTATTCTCTATCGCAGAGAGTCTTTAATCCAGTTTACCATATCGCTCTTGATCCCCAAAACTTTTAATGGGTACAGGAGTTAGTGATGAGGGTCCTTATAGACTATTATACGGAAATTTAAACAAATCGCGTTGAATTGCCATTAATTTACCGCGTATTTCGCGACATCATGAATTATACTCCTTTTCACATTACGAATGGAAAACGTATTTCTTATGGTCATATGTATTTAAACCGGAGAATATTATTTTACATTCTATTATCATAGTGATTAAACGTGATTTATTATTACTACGTGTACGTTGTTCATTAAAAAATTTTTCCTTTATGCTGGAAAGGTTTTTAAACCAAACCCCATATTTCATTCTTTTCTACCTAAGTGTCAACATCGCGCTGGACTATAGCATTAAAAATACAAAGGATATTAGGAAATGCATTGTCCATTCATATGGTGAAACGGACTATAATAAAGTTAACTGAGACTCGAACAAACGTCTTTTACGAAAAGCCTGTTGATTTTTTATTGAGAATCTCGGGGAGAACCATTAAAGAACTAGTTGTTATTGGCTCCATTATTTTCCAGGTCAAAGAAGTTGAAGAAATAGGTCTCCAAATCGAAGGATCCTCTACATTACGAATCGTTACTTCGAAAGCCATTAAAGGATAAAATGAAAATTAATCTAAAAAATAGAGAAATTTACGATGATTCCTTAACACTTGAGTATATTAACAAGACGAAGTGCGCTTCTCTTTTGTGAATCTGAAAAAAAAAATTGATATCACCTGCTGCACATAGTGCATCCAATCGAATTACGTAAGATATTTTCTCCATTCAGCATTTTGACGTTTCGCTAGCCTTGGTTACCTAGGTGACCTCTTTACCGACCGCAACCCTTGTTATAATCCTTTGTTGCATAAAAATCCCAACAATACAGGCAATCGACTGTTTCCAGTTTCATGAGCAAGGTATGTAAACTTTGATTCCATTGAAAATCCATTAACACAACTTGACATACAAAATGTTTACGATATTTTAACCCACTGTGAATTCCATGCACCACTATAAAACTCGATTACTGTAACATGAAATAAGAAGCTATATCTCGCCCTATTCGACGAAAATCGCTCTAGAGCGAGTCCCTGTCGATTGAAGGTGATCTCCTGATTCGACTCCCAGAAAAAGGAATTCCTATAAACGCATAACTGTCAACATATTGAAAGCTTCTCCGTATATGCGTAAATTCGGTGTGCGCAACGCAAATATATGACGACGATTACCTTCCGCCGACGAGCAACCAATTTTCGTCCTTCAGTACAAGCCGGAAGTAGTCGGTGGTAGTTTCGTTTCCTACGAAACGGTAGACGTCTTCCGCACCTGGAATGTAGAAAAAACAAACGTTTAGAGAAAATAATAATAAAAATGGCTTGAATTGGGACTAAAGAATCCCATTAACCCTTGTCACAGAACGAGAGAAAAGTTAGAGGGTAAAAAAAGTCAAAGGAATGAAATGAAACAAAACGAAAGCGACCGTTGAACACAGAACATTTGAAAAGTACAGGGCAAAGCAAATAAATATCTTTCACCGACGATGATTAACCGAGCGAAAGGGAAACAGATCTTAGAACAAGTCTATTTATACATTCATATCTATCACTCATAGGAACCGCGATGTATTAAAACTAATATAGATGGCAGAGAGCCATTCTTGTTCTTCTTGAACTTCTGCTTTGTACCTGTAAATTTACGTAACTAATTAATCGATTTATTAAAAATCGCTGGAGATTGATAACATAAGTATTTATCGAAAACATATTAATTGTTCTCCGTGAATAAGCCACTTCAACGGATCCTTTTTGCGATTTTTAATGCCCCCCTCCCGTGCGTGGAGGAGAGGAAGAAGACGACGGCTATCCGCTCTTGCGGATGATTTAGGAAGCACAGTCGACCCACTTCGGACATCATCTGCAGCCGATGGGATTGATTTGTCCCTAGGATGAGATGGGGGAAGAGCAACGAATGGGCAAGCAAATGAGAAGGGGGACAGTCCAGTTTATGGAAGGACTTCTGAAGTGCGGAAAACGGCTACTGTAAAAGGATATTCTTCCGGATATACCGTTCCGGCGTATATACGAACACATACGTGTACATACTCACACACACAAATATACATATATACAAACATATCGATATCAACTATTTTCAGTCCTACACCCGATGTAGGACTCCCTAAGCACTCTCAAATACTCTCTGTTGAGAGCTGTTTTCTCCTGTTTTATTATTACGCTGAGTAGATACATTTTGTACGTATGCCCAAAGAGGTATTCCGCCTAGTTTATCGATTCTTGAGCTGCAATGGAATCGTACATGATCCTTATTTAATGGATTAATTCTTACTATAACCTACTGACACTGGTGTTTGGTTTGTATCGACATTTAGGTCTCCTACATTTATTTCAATGAGAAGTCTTCGGCCAAAAGCAGGTGACTAAGGTATCCTCTATTTCTCTGCAGCCCCTTTTACCTCCGAAGGTTGAAGAAACTTCACTGCCGCTGTGGATTGGATGGCGTTGAACTCCCAACTCAATCTCGAATTCGTCTGCTTCCTCGTGATTGACTCTAGGAATCAGTTCTGATTGACACGAGGAAGCAGACGAATTCGGGATCGAGATAAGGACACTCTTCGTTGCTTCCTTTGTCCAATTCCACGATTTCCTGGGACACCACTTATCTTCCGGTACCAGGCACTCCTTGTAGAACAGGAATCTTATGCCCCTAGGTCACCCGTCTTCTTTTCCCTTTTAATAGATCCGATGCTTTACCTTGCGAGCTATCAGATCTACTGATTTTGTTTTATCCAATTATTTCCAACTTGATGCCTTTTCTTTCCAAAAGAATTGAAAATGACCATCTTCATTTCCGAGATACTCTACTATTATACTACTACTCAGTTGTAACTGTGGTGAGTTTAAGTGTAATAACATTTTTCTTCGCGAAAAACCATAGGGTGATGATTATACGTCCCGATTCCATTAGAGAGGCTAAATATTAATACTTATTTAAATCTTTATTTTTAAGAATTACAAGTGAAAAAGTATTGTAATTCACCACGCTCTATGCAACAGCGGATTGGTTGATGCCATTTTTATTATTTGGCCGGAGATATTGTTGAAGCTTTCTTAGCGTGGTGGTTTAACCTGGGAAATGCATCGAATTCATACTCGATCAACACTTAACACTCCAATTTCTGTTCTATAATAATTAAATTAGCTGTATACGTCGGAAAAAATTTTTGCGAGTTGTTTGCATATCATTAGACAATGAAAATTTAGAGATCCAATAATAAATTAGTGTCCGATAAAACTACAAGTATACATAAACATACCTGTATAAGTTATCCACAACTAATAATTAAACCTAAGAAACATTTTTACAACAATTTTTAAATTTACAAAGATTGTATTATACAAAACATCCGTTTCTTGACAATTTTACAAATTTCCAACATTTAAATCAAAAATCTGATTACACGAAATATAAATGATAACACAAAATATTATATCATATTAACAAACAACTTTAAATAGTACTCACTTAGAAGCTAACCTCATTCAAATATCCCTTTTAGATAATAATTGGAGGTTTTTTTGGAATCCTTTTGGAATTTTATTTCCATGTAATATAGTGTCTTATCGTATAAGGTCAGTCTGTGTTTGTGTCAATCCATGATGTTCTTACCCCAGATATCATAATTACCTTAATGTTCAACCTTCGTCAACAAAATCAATAATGTTTATCCAAAATGTTGATGAATATAGCAATTTATACTTGAAAATCGACAAATTGTCCTTTTTGAAACTGTTGTAATCATTTTACCATAAACCTGTTGAAAATATTTTTCAAAATAAAGTCGTCTTAAATTTCTCCGGACACCTGTCTTTTGAAAAAATAGCAAACAATGTCCAAGAAAGAAATCATCGAGTTAAGAGTGGAGAAAGATGAAATACATCCCGAGAATTGTGAGTTTGGCAAAAGTTTTTGCTTAACTTTACTTAAAATATTATATTCAACTGTTTGTAAGTTAAATTTCTATTACATTGAAAGATTCATTTTCCGTCAAAATAATTTTCCCATTAATCTCTTTACATTCCCAAGTTATATCGTAGTTCCACATTGACTACAAAACTACGACTCGTACATTCTTGGTTACGAAAGACTTTCTAACATGGAGTTCATGAATTACAACGTAAAATAAATGCACGATTATTTATAAAGTATTATCAATATTTATCATATGTAAATATTAATTAATGGATTTGGAGTGAAATTTGAAATGTCATTAATGATTAATCTTAAAAAAGGATTTAATTGGGACGTCAACTCAGTTTGATATAAACAGAATCGTTGATTCTTTGAATTAACGTCAATTATCAACGTTGAGTCGTGTTTGGTTTCATATTAATCCCGTAGTTTACTTTTTGCATTAACATTAACAAACTACACAGGTTGTGGGAAAATTACATAGTCGCTCGTAATATACGTTAGTAAATACATAATACAATACTATACATAATAATATACACGTATATAAAATAAAGATTCAAAGCCATTCTCTGCTTATCAAAAAAATCGAAGTAATTTTCCATTTCTATAACTAAAATGGTATTTCCAAACGTACTGTAGAGCGATCTATCGTAACAAAAAGTGACAAAGGAAATCTTGAGCTTGATCCAGAGCTACTTGGGAATCGTTCTAAGAGACTACTTACGGAACTCTTTCCTTTACCCTTAAGTTATCCCATTGGGTAAAAAACTGATTCAAGTGCTTTTGAGGATAAACGAAATAAGCAAACAGAAGTTTTGGAAAAGTGTAACTTAATCTATGATTTTGTTGTCCTTTCCTATAACCTAAACAATTGTTATTTTTATTTTTTAATTGTTATTGTTATTTTAGCAGTGCTATAGTTTTAAATAATGCCCGACAATGGTATTTACTTAATATTTTTATCGCCCAACTGCATATACGTATCTATACAAAAACAATAATGTTTGAACCATTTTCGTTTGCTAGATGAGAGAATTTACAATGATTGATGACATAGAAGTGAAAAGGAAATGACTGGGACTCGAACTCGGGTCTCTAAAGACATTATTATGTGGACGGAGTAAAATGTAAACCGCATTATAATCTACTGATGTCGAAGTATTATTTTATTTTTACAGGTGTTCGCCGATCGGTACGAAAAAGCATTTCGAAAAGCCGTTAGTGCTTCCGGCTCTTCCATTAAAAAAAGTTACCTATGAAACCACCGAATGAGAGCAGTTAACGTAAATGCACGAGACGTGGTACCTCTAAGAAAGCCCTCCGCGCAACTGACGTCAATGCGGTAAGGACGAGGGGGTGTGTTAAGGGGGGGAGTGAAGAGAAGGGAGGGTAGCACAATCAATTGGAAAGAACGAGGATGTTTCGAAATTGAAAACTTTAAGACGATGATTTCGATTGGGAGCTTCGTTTGCGAATCAAGAAGAAGTGAATGAGGAAATATTGAGGAAAAATGGAAATTGGGTTCGACGAATGATCCCTTAATGAGAGATGATGGATCTTGCGTGGCCATTTTGCAACTTTCTGCTTCGGCTCGCATGGTGTGCAAATTGCTATCACAGATTTGCTCTGATAGGCGATTTTCGAAGTAGAAGTAAAATGGTCTAAAAATCGTGCCTTCTTAGTAATAAATAATGGGAATAGAATACGTACCTGAAAATAATATACAATGAAAAATTTAATTACCTTTTACGAAGATTCAGATTTTTAACTTTGCGTTACCTGTTGATAAAAAAAGAACTCGATGATTTTTATATATCACCTAAAAACGATTTTTTATACACATGTATTGCGAATTTTACATTTCCGTTCATTTAACAAATTACATTACTACTTTATTTCAACGGATTTTGATGAATTGCTTGGGGGGTCTGTTTAACATTCTCGAAAGAACTATAAATTCCTAAAAAATAAAGAACCAGTCGATATATCACTCGGACATCCTTCGAAATCCCATCCCACGCGTTATTCGTTAAAAATACTACTTTATCGCTCGCTTAAACATTAGACTACGGTGTTATCGATTGGTACTTAATTTCGAGGAAATTATATTAAAATGGAGGACGAATTCGAGTCTTTAAGGTTTCTAGAGACGAATATAGAGGAAAAAATTAGAACAGCAATAGAAAAAAATACTCTTTCAGACTTAGCTTTTGATCACTGAATTGTAGAATTCAATAAGTCAGATTTCCAATATCTATAGTTACTCCTAAGTTTACTTATGACTACATAATGGGTTATGTATACGTTTATAAATATATATCATCCGTATAATTTACGGATTACATTCTCTATTCCTACTATTAAGCTTCTTCGCGAATTTTTATAAATCCAATAACTACGATGTTTAATTAGAAATATCCCTATCTTGAAATTTTCAATCATTTCAACTACGAGTGTTACTCACAATACGATTGAGGATTAGACGTTTTTAGATGAAATTAAACGGGAGATCAACTGAGGTTCATCAAGTGCTACTTTCTTATCCTTGTTCGATAAAAACTTGAACGCGTTGCGTCTTTTCGTCGCTTGGCAACAGCGTTGAGCGGCAGGACGAGATTGAAATACATCGGTGAAATGGAAGTTTTAAAATGTATAGAATAAGACCTCTTCCATGTTGATCATTATACGCGACATGAGCCACTCATTGATCGCCATGTTTCCAACATAAATAATGTTTAACGAGATTTAAAAACCTTTTCGCTACGAATTCTAAGTTTCTTTTTCAAGATACTCTTCATTAGCGATAACTGAATTTGTAGGGCAAAGCATACGATCATTTAAGAAAATTTGTATTAAAAGACGTTCTATTGCATTCGCGTAACGAAGTTCGAGAAGTCGAAAGGATGAGAATTGTGGGAAATGCGTAAATAAGATTCGAATTCGATAAAAATGAAGAACGGAGAAAGATACGATGCAAAGGTTAATTAGAAGCGAAAAATAGCGACATGGCTGGGACTCGAACCCAGGTCCTCTTGCTGGGCATGTATGTTAACCGCCACCGGATAAATATGCTGTGCTTTGATATTGAGTCGCACGAACTCATCGAGTAAAGTCTTAACCTTTCCTTATTCCAGAGATGCGATAATTGAGGAAATTAGAAAAGGAAACTATTAAGAAATCCAATTTCCAGATTCCGTTCCTTCTCGTCGATTTCCTTGACACCGAACGGACAATCTCCGTAGAATAAAATATTGAATTTTGGTCCAAAAATTTGGCTCATATTTAAATAATCATAATGATACGTAATAATAGCGATAGTCAATTTAAACCAACAATCGAAAAAGGATTATTATGCAACCAACGACAAGTAAATTGATAACAATTGCAGATCGTCACCGTCAAACGATCAAAACGAACAGAATAAATGGAGATACGACCAATCGCAGCGACCCACACAACTGAGGAATGTTTGCATTTACCGCACAAACAATAAACGAAGGCTATAAGAAAAACATCGTTCCCATCGTGACTGAACGCAAAGTTTCGGTATGTGACAGGTTATGAGTGACCTTTACAGGAGTCAAATTTGAAGCTTTCTAATTAACAGGCGTGGTCGAACACGACTGTATGTGAGACCCAACTGAAACTGTATCCGAATTCCCAAAGTGTTGCAGAGTTTAGCTGACTCGTTCACGAATAGAAGGGTATTAATCGAAGAAAAATTTAATGTTCGTCACAATATGCAATTTAGGCGATATTAATATACCGATATATTAAGAATTTTATAAGGTTTATCTGATTATGAACTCGTGAATTGTATAGTAAGAATGTTAGAATACACATTCTGTTTCCGTTGTATTGATCACTTATGGGATACCGAACTTCGCATAAAAGCACTTCTTTGGCATTAAACATGGTGGACAAGCGCAAGAATCGGAGTAAATATTTTGTACTATTATAACTATTGAACATTTTCACGAACGCTAGCACAACTCTGCATATTCATTTATGAAAATCACTTTGAATCACCTTTGTCCAGATGAAAAATGAGGAACGGTCGAGTAGTTCATAAGCTGCTGATTAAAAGATTTTACAACGCGTTGTAATACGTCGATAACATAAAAATATCCCTTTAGTGCCCAGTTCAAGTATTACGATCTTTATAAATTTTCAGAAACCCAAGAAAAAAAGCTATAGATGACGAAAAAACCTGCTCCTGGTGTTCTTACCTGCTCAAAAAGACGGGGATCTGGGTTCGAATCCCAGTTACCTCGCTATTATTAATTTCTATTTGGCCTTAAGACCTATCAAGTCCCTCGTATTAATGGCTCAAAGTTAATTTTCCTTCCCATATTCCGATATTGTTTCACCCTCCATAAGGATTCGTATGTATAAAAGAATTCCCTTCCATCGAAACAAGATAATCAGCAATGGTCGGATGAACACGAGTTCGTAAAGAATGCGAATAGGGGATGAGATTTGGGGGTCCACCGTCAATAAAGAAAGGGGAGAACCAATTTAGGAATTGATGAAGTAATTGAAAATAAATACCAGATAAAGTGTTTTCGTAATGATATAAATAACTAATAAAAATGTAAGAGAATCGGACAAACAACTCCTTTTCAAATTTAAATATTCGATATATTTCATATATATAAATGAAAATGTGTACTTAAATGTTTCTAAAGGAAAACATAAAAGCATAAAAGTGGCTTCATAAATTTCTCATTATGCGCGAATGGTAATTTTAAAAATAAATTATAATTCCCGAAATACACTCGATTAAACACGCTGAATACACACAAAAATCTATAATGTAGTACATTGAATAAAATACCCAAAATTTCCCAAAAAGATAACACGATATACATTACGACAGTTCGAATCAAAATTGCAATCTTTCTACGCTTGAACCTTACCAAAAATTTATAACTCTTTTACAGCAATTTAAAAATAATTAATTACCTGGATATTTTACACGAACTGTAAAAATACATCAATGAAACAAAGAATTACTACTCACATTTTCCTTTTGATTGAAATAAACCGTTTTGATCGTCATTAAGATATTTTAAAGGATAATTGATAATCGTCAATAGGCTTCGAGAGTCGTTAAAAATGTGAAAGAAGTTTTCAGAATTATCTCTCCCCATCCTTAAGGGTTTTAATAAAATCAAATATTTTGGAAGAGAATAAATAAGGGTCCGTGTAAGAATGATATGGATCTGTTGAATGTGACTAATCTGATAGACAGAGATTCATTCTCATTCGGCTTAGACTGGAATTAAAGTCAAATGAAAGAAAAATCCCAAGATCTAACCAAAATATAAGTCGAATGACTATTCAAAATGTCCTTTATCTTCTTTAACTTCCTCTAATTATCATATTGGACTGTAAATCCATTTATCTATCCTCTCTATCGATAATAATTTGAGCCATTCAACGAAAAAGCAGAATAGCCTAAGTATTGTGACGATCGTATCCTGACCGATTGCCCGACGCTCGTCCGATCGACATCTCGACTGCCCACCAGCTCGATTGACCGACAGCTTGCTTCAATATGATTTTTAATGTGTTAAACGAATAAAATAAAATATAAACGTTTTAAAATTAAGAATCAACCATTTTGTGAGCAAACAATTTCATAAAAACAATAATTTCGTGAATAAATAATTTTCATCAATATTTCGTTAAATATAAATTATAACTTTTAACAAACGATTAACAATTTCATGGCAGGCCTGACAACCGTTTCTTAAAATTAACGTTTTAAAATATTATTTCTCAAAGACGCCTATTCATCCAGCACACTGACAATTTTGGTTAAGCTGTCGGTCAATCGAGCGTCAGCAACCGAGTTTCGCTCAGACTTGTGTCGGTCGAATGGCGTAGACCCATGACAATCTATAAAAACTGATTCTTTATAGATAAATGATACTGGATAATAACACTATTTTACTGCTAAATAACCTCTTTATCTTATCTTGAATTGCTTGCAATGAGAGAATTCGAAAAATAATCTCCATTTATAGTTCCACAGGTTTCTAAGGTAATATTGTTTATTCGTCCGCAATAAAAGCAGATATGAGCCCTACATTTGGATACCGTTAAAGTCTGCTATAACATTTAGATGATGAGATTATTATCAACCTATTCCCAAACGTATCCTATCTTCAAGGATCAGATACCTAATAGGGTGTTAAGAGAGAGATAAAAGCGAAACGAACGAATATTATGGAAGAAAAATCCACAGATTCTGTTTCGTACTTTCTCGCGAACGTAGAGGAAATAAAGATTACCAGATTAAGATGATAAAAATCATACGTAATGATACTGAGGCAACGCCTTAATTATCAAAGTGTCGGCGAAGGGGTAATGAGTGATAAAATCCGCTTCGTACCTTCAAATATAATCGCTACGGACAACATATACCGACCAATTCTGTTCTTAAACATCAATTTCTCAATTTTCCACTTGTTAGACGACTTAAATATTCTCGTGATGGAAATAAATATGGCGACATGGCAGAGACTTCCTTATAGAGTCAACAGTACAGCTTAACGCCCACCTTCAATGAGCAGTCACAATTGGATCGATTGGAAGATTCATCCTCAGCCTGTTGAATCTCAGTATTTTAAACGTCACGTTAAGAACCTATTTACCAATTTAAAACTCTCAGGGATGAGTAATTTTATAGTTAAAAAAAATCGCGTATAAATATGACGTTATTTATGATTAAGACAAAATTTATTCGGTGAACTGGATTCAAACACCACTCTAACTGTAATAAAAATACGAATCCAAATAGGAGATAAAACAGGAACGGTTATTATAAAATTTCATTTAATTTATAAACTTATAAAATAAAGCAAACTCTCGGGTAGACAATATTGCAATTCTGATTATAATTGATCTGACTGTTTGCTTTAGATCGGAACTCTCGACCGAGTCAAAAAGTAAACACGCATCGCGAGCGATTAATTCTGAATGTTTGCTTTCGAAAGAAAGAGGAATTAAACCAAACATTGATCAATATCAATCGCCATGCTGAAAACCGAAAATTCTATGGCAGCAATAAATCTAATATGGCTGACGATATGGTGGAATATAGGCGTGGCACCAGGAAAAATGGAGGATGTGCATTGGTACATCAATATGGATATGCGATACATGACCATAACCGAATTTATTGATTAAATATTGAAAAAAATTAGAATTTCGCGATTATTCTATTCTTAGGTTCTGCTGAACATTAAAATTTAAATCAAAAAGGTACATTTAAAAGAGCAATTTTATAAATGTATAAAAAACGACTAGAAATAGAACAAATAGAGCTAGAAAGAGATCAGAAAATATAACTATACCATGAAAAATATAATTATTCCATAGAAAAGAATTTCTATTTTTTTAAGAACGCTACTAAAGTCTTTACGCAGTTAAATTATTCAGAACAGTGATAAGAATCAACATTTTTACTTACCTTACAGTAAATGTCGATCAAGAATCATCAAAAACTAATAGAAACGCTGCTCCGAGCCAAAATATAAAAAATGGCCCGGGAGCAACAAGTTTTAATGATTTCTTTTCCTAGGCCGTTCATCACAGATGTCGAGACAGAAACCCTGACTTCACACGTCGACAAATATAATAAGATCTACCGAAGTCGAGCTGATAAATCAAGAAATACGAGATTATTTCATGAAAATAAGAATGAATAAATCGAACATACCTGTATACTTACTGTACGAGGTGCATTCAAGTTACAAGTCCTCCGATCTTTTTCCCACTAACTACGCAACCGAAAGCAATAAATCTTGCCTTACTTCTCGATATAATTGTCTTGCAGCCGTACAAATTAATTGTTGCGAAGTTGTCTCCATGATTCCATGGCAGAGGCGACGGCTTCCCCAGGGGTCCGTTCTGGCCCCTGGAAATTAGCTGAAGCAACAGTGGCACCATAGGCCTAAGTTGTTTTGGTCCGTTATCGCAAAATATTCTGCCTTGTTCGGACTGCAGACACTCCTCAGACATCCCTGACTCTATAGCTAACGTTTTCTCTACCTGGCGACTGATTTCTATTGGAGTCACACCCAGCAAATGCGGAGGACGGCTGATTACACCCTAGTCGTGTAACGTAAACGTCGCCATTTTAAGTATCGAAAATAGTTCTCATTCTGTCCGCTAGTGCTAGAGGTACGTCCGCCCACTCATTTAAACAAATCGCAGGTATTGATCTGTCTCCAGCTCAAATCTGGGGACTAATAACTCGAATGCATCCCGCACACTGAACTGAAATTTATACTCGTTCTTTTCAATTTCGAAATATCGACGAGCAAATTAAAACGAAATCTATTCTAAATAATAAATTTTGATTCCAACATTTACATCATTAAAATCGACTCTAAAACATTGTTTCTAAACGCCATCTTTCTCTCGTGGAGAATAAATATACACACGACCAGAGAAAAACAAACGAAAGGGGACACTCAGCCACTCTCTCAAATCCTACACTTAAACTTCATCATTTCTACGCTAATTAATATTAAAAAGTGTGAAATCACAGTTTTTAGGTGTAGGAAAAAACACCTTTTTTGGGGGAAAAGCTTTCAGAAGAAGATGAAGGGGCTGTCCCTAGAAAATGATTCGAAAATGTTCCCTGAAAAACATATACATGACAACGAGCTGGATTAATGCTCCCCTGTTTCCTCGAAAAGAATACAATGTTACCTAAGAAGGGGACTTAAACGAATTTATGTGGGATGTCAACGCGAAAAACATGTTTTCTGCCACTTTTGGTTATTGCGTTAATTCTACTAACTACGTAGAGCGCTTGTAACGAAGAATATTGCCAAAGATTTTCTAGAGGGATATTTGATCCATAAAAAAAACAGTTCGCGTACGAATCCAATTCGATACACGATGAACGAATTCCATTCAAAACGGTACGCTATCAGGCGAATGGATCGGGTTCGTACGAAAAAGATAGCTCGATGTTCTTAAAAAAAATCTTTCTGGCGTCTAAGATACCTCCAATAAAAGGGATGAATTCTCAATCCTTAAAAGATGGTATCCGAGAAAACATTCGAAAGAAAAAATCAAGGCAGCGAGGATGAATCCGAGAAATTTATTCAGTGCAAGGAGTAGCCATTATATTGATTAAGGATAGGTGAAATCACTTAGAATATTGCGTTCGTGAAACTTGAGTACGAGGCCGAATAGAAATGAATGAATTAAAGATCTGAATATAAAGGTTCGCGAGGAAAGAGTGAATTCCTAGAGGACTCACAATTTGCTTTCGTAATTTGCGCCGACACCCTTACCGCGCCGCATTTTTCACTCTCAACCCTCTCTCGCGAGCGTATGGTGTTGAAACAAAGAGAGTCCATCTTTCGAGACAAGAATTAAGTGTTCCCAGGGAAAAACGAAACCGAGCTAATGACGCACAATGAAGATGACGGCATTCTACAAAAAAGCATTAAAAAAAGCGCAACTACACAGCTGTATTTTTGTGTGAAGAAGACTGACTGCGTTTTTTTACGTATATCTAGTAATTAAAACATTAAATGCGGAGGGTTGTTCTTAGTTCTACGAAATCGAGGCCACAGGATGTTTCTTAGGATGGGAAATGAAGGGTTTTTTTAAAAGGTATTTAATAACAAAGAATAATATTTTTCAAAATTAATTAATAATGAATAGTAACTATTCTTAAGGTATTTCTTAGATAACGTAGGATTTTCCTTTAATGTATTTCATCAATTCGATTTCTCTCTACGAGCTGACATGATACTTTCGTTACTAATTTGCCGGCCTCGTTGGCGGTCCCGGGTTCCAATCCCGGCTGAGGAGGAAATTTTCCTCTCAGGGTCTCGATGTCTGTGAAGTCCGTTGTTGAGTTTACGACCACACTGTAATTGTCCCGAAAGAGGATGTTTGCGCGGTCTTTGTTCATAAATAAAATAATAACAGTATATTTTATGAATAACATTAAAAAGCAATATCTTTACTCGATACTATTTATCGATACAGAACAACTCGAAAATTGTTCGATTCAGGATACTCGTCGATAAAATTTATATCCTTTCCTGTCCTAAACCAAAAGCACTCCACTGGTTTGCGTGGTATGTATATGACTGCGGCTTAAAACGAATGGAAATATTGATTCGATGGTCGAAGGCATAATATTTCGCATGCAAATATGAGACTGTGGTCACCATAATAACTCTTTGCTTTTCATACACAATCTTGTTTATTTGTTTCTGTCGCTCGTTGGTTAGTGTGAGTTATCGTAAAATTTCGTGATTCGACTTCCGCAAAATGCAATTTTCGCCTTGTTAGCTTCCGGGCTCGAAAAATGACGAATTGAAATTTTAAAATAAATTACTCGCTTTCTCTTCATATAAAATTTCTGAATATGCAAAAATATATCTTTATATTACACGGTATCTCGAGACTCTGTAACCATAGAATCAAATTCAAAATTTTAGGTATTACATATACTTGTTTCCTAAGTGTTGTATACTTCATTTTGTAGTCCTTATCGCAAACATATTTTGCGTTAATTATTTTTAGAATAGAAAACATCTTCGGAATGTCAAGAAACAATCGATTCTTACTCTTGAAACATATTATTCAACAATTCAAATAATTCTCATAGGAATTTCGCCATATCATTTTATAAGAGTACATTTTGTTTTATACTTACTTATCATATATTGGTGAAACGGAAGATTAAATTTCGTGATTTGAAAATTAAATATATCATAAATATATAATGTACTAATTGAAATAGAATAGGAATGATTTTCCATTACGTTAATTGGATCCCGATTACCTAATTAAATTTAGGTTCAAGATATTATAGGGATATATTTTTTTAAACTATAAATGGCGTGAAAAGAAATACTACCAACTATTTAACGCTATTATAACAAGAAATTTCAGAGATTTAAAGTTAAAATTATTACTCAGTTTAAAGGTATTTTTATGGGAATTGAAAGATTTGCTACTGGGTATCTTATAGAAGAAACAATCTTTGCTATTCGTATAAAATCTCATTTTTAAAAGCAAATTCATTGATATATTCTAAATTTCGCTGGGGATTGTTACTGCCTTGTAAACTCAAGATAATGATTGATACATGAAAATATTTTTTTATATTTAACTGAATCTTATAAATATCTCAATAGTTACACAAAAATAAATATCAAGACACTTAGAAAAATAAGAAATGAACATGTTTCCATTCTTTTGGCGATCAAATGTTGCTACTTCTCTAGCAAAAATTCAATTTGATGCGCTCATTATATAAATCAATGTAAAATACTTCATCTGGAAAAAAAGTTCACCATTCTTAAACAGAATAAAATAAATTTCCGAATACTTCTGTAGACCAATTGCTACTTAGATTCTTTTTAACGAATGTACAGCGTCACGTAAGGAAATATGGCAAAAAATAATTTCCAAAACTTTCACATCTACTGAATTTTGTATTTTTAATCGGAGATATTTTTTTCTCCTTATGATACAGATATTAAGCTCTAAGAGTATTTAAAATAAAGAAATCTAATCCGATGAAGATTTATCGTGTGATGAATAAATATATACGTTAAAAAAAGAGCCATTATGTTAATGATGCCACGCATGCTGGTTAATTTTGGGACTTATATGGTGAATATAACTCCATTAACAAGATACGTTAGAATCGATGGATACCCAAAAATACATTCATTTCATTCACTGGCTATACAGAAGTATCGATTCTCAATTTGACCCGATTAACAAAGTTACGTAATTCCCTCTTTCAATGAAATGCCCATTCAATTATACCATTCGAATTTAAATTCTATTATAGCCTTCGAAACGAAATATTTCCGACTTACATAATCGATTCGCCGAATGACCCCTTATAATCATTTACTTTTTACATATAACAGTTTGGAGAACAACACTGAAAGGTACAAGATAATAGGGAAGAATTGCATTCAAAATAATTATTTCTGCATTGAGCCTTTACGCTGTAAATTTACCAATTAACTGCTGAAGTACTAATACTACGAACGTGAAATTTCTATCATTTACGAACCAATTTTCTAAGGTTTGAGTCCTAGATTATAACCATTACATTTTACTCTTCTCGTGACTTAACTTTATATTTTACAATAAAATTTTGATTTAATCTGAATATAAAACATTTCCATGTCATTCGTAGGGAAGATTTCAGTACGAATTATAAATGAGTAACGCAAAAATAAAGGCAGAATCCTATATAACAATTCGTTCGATTTTTTCCGAATTTATATCAAAATTGATTTTTCAAACTAAACAATTTGACACGCAAATACACGATGACGTCAAACGAGAAAAAAATGACTCGACGAGCTCAATTGGTGACTTTACTTCCAATCTCATGTCTCACGAATTTCCCCATTGAAACCATAAGACAAAAAACCCATTGTGTATACACGATGATATACGTGCGTGACGGTTTTGCCTAATTCCGACAAGCCGTTGCTAATTTTACATTCTCATAATGGGAGGTCTTGTCCATTGCATTTCAGCAAGAAACATTACAGCGAATTCGTGGTATACTCCTATAACAACGGCTCTCCTATTTATCCAGTTTATTTTTTTTTTCCTTCGAAGAATGATGGCTATCTTCTTACGAAAATATCTCATGGCTGGATTGCTTAGAAAAGTCTAGCTCCATCCACTGACTTAAGGAGTGATCTAGGATGTCTAGCAAATCTCAGTATGTTAATATGGAAATAGTCCATAGCTCCAGAAGTCCTTTAACTTAATTCATCGGTATAATATTTTGTAGAAAAGATCTAAACAGCATAGGATATTTAAAAATAAATGATTCCGAATGACAAATATGAGCTCTTAAATATCTACTTTTTTCTAGCCTTCCCCAATAGAAATAAATATTTACGTATAAATAATATCAATATATATAATATATTTACGTATAAATAATATCAATATATATAATATTTAGGTATATATAATATATTAATACATCTTTTAAAATCTACGTTATTTCGATTTCAACAGACATAGAAGACTTTCAAAATAAGAATTATAAAGTGAATTTTGTAACTTTAACATCTCTTTGCTTATAATAGTATTACCTGAAGCTCTATGTGTTGCTGAATTTGGGGGATTTCCCTCCATAGCGAATTCCATCTATTTCACTTTCCCTAATCGGTTTAACTACTAACATCCTTCTTCTTATAAAATGAATATAAATAAATATGAGATATTCTGGATGAAAAAATTGGATGAGATTCAAGTACTGAACACCTTATTTTTGGTATTTTACGGAGTCTTTCCCTGCATAGTTAATGAATTTATCTAACGAAAGGAATGATAATTCAAAGATCGAATCGAGAAATACTTTCTTTTCTATACATGATCATATATTCAAATCGTTAACTTCCACACAAAGCTAGACTCTATAATTACATACAGATATGTTTCAAAATTCGTGATAGCTATACACCTTACACACTCGATCCAATTTCAATTTTAATACAAAGAGCATCTGTATAATGTTCTAGGAATTTCTTTCGATACACCGTACACCTGTCGCGACAAGATAACCTTAATTAAAGGGAACGATGCCGCCATGCGGACGAACTCGGAGAGCGCCCCACTGGCTAAGGGGAGACCGGAGTGCGATTCCCGCCCCCTTCAGACTTTTTTCAAAGAAGAATTTCTTCCTTTGGATTATCCGATGCGTACACCCTTTCCGTGCAACACCCTTATCCTGCGCATTGAAATTTTCCTCGGTTACTCCCTCACCCTTTGATTCGTAAACGAATCGACCATCAATCAACGATATTCCGCTACGGTTTCAGTGGTGTCTTTTTCGTACAGTAGCGTTCGACCACACCTTTTTCATTCGAAAACGTCAATTTTGACTCACATTGACTTAAATTTTCGGTCCTTTTACAAACAAAAGCGATTTCCAAGGAGACATTTCTGCGGCAAAAGTTAATCAGTTAAGATCAGTTTAAAATGTTAGAATGATTCAACGAATTCGAACGGAATATTTCATCCTACGGAACATTGACCTGAGAAGGAAATGGGAACTTTTAACGACTTTCCATAAAGAGCTTTACGACATTTTTAGAGCTGAAAATTAAACAAACGTGTCCTATTTTCAACTTCTGCTGGGAGACTGTTCATCGGCAACATAATCCAACTAAATCTATCTCCGAGTGGATTCTATTCCTTAAGGGTAGTCCTTTCCACTGCAGTTTCAAACCGGCAGATATCGAACTGCGGACATGAATTACGCGAGAGAGCTTTAAGGAACGGACCGAAGCGGTGGTTTTTCTATAATAAACTTCGAGAAAGAAGCTCCCTAGGGAATAAAAGATAATGAACAGTCTTTTTAGTATCATTTGATATCCTGTACGTGCGGTGAACAGTTTCCTAATGGACGCAGGCTGGATTACATCATTAAACGTGATTTTTTTTCATGAGATAGGAGTTTTCTTTAGTCCAATTGCAAAAACCGTAAAAACAACTTAAATCCTTCGTCTCGGACGTCAAAAAAGCATACGAGAATAGGAGGTGCACGTTGAACAGTAGTATGATTTAAAACATTAAATCTAGCTTAACAAGGATGACAAAACGAGTTACTTAAACATACAAATACCACCAATCACATGACTCGGTCCCAAATAAATTACATCCATTCATATCCTCAAACGAAGCGATAATAAAATTAGCAGTAACACCATAAGATTGAATAGCATAAAAAATATTTGTATATATATATATATATATATATATATATATATATATATATATATATAACTATATTTATATATGTTAAGTATATATACATCGTTTTGTTTCTGGTCGCCTAGTTTAGATTGTAATACCACTGTAATTATCATGAAGAAAATTTTAATCTTCGTTAAAAAATTTATAACATCTAGATGAGAGAAACAATCTGAAGAGATAATAAGAAAATTTCAAACTTAATTTCTTATAAATTTATTTAGCTTTGAATACGAACAAAAAGGCAAGAATTGATCCCTGATCTGTCAATGATCACTGATTGATGCTTCTCTATTCCCGGAAGAGAACAACTGCTAACAAAACCAACAGACGATCATTTTGAACCCAGAATATTTTAAACATCGGAATCAAAATACGTAATTCAAAAGGGATTTACATGAATATATTAACCAAAAAAGCACCTTTCAAAAGAGGGTGCACTCAAAAAAAAATACGAGATTTAACGAAGAGCATCGGATATTTGAATATGAAAAGGCAATTTTATATTACAAAAGCTTTTATCTTCCTAACTCGATCGTATTTTTCAAAGGGCGAACAATATGGGTTTAAAATGATCCTTCGCTCCTTTTGTGAAGAATTACGCAGAATACTTCCTGATAGATCTTGTAGCGAACAAATGTTCAATCGATTACGAGTGAGAAAAGAAAGGTGCTCATTTTTCGAGCCTAGATGTACACATAAAATAAAATGAATCGCGTAAAATTCGGATTTCATCCTAATCCTACCATCTCGTGATAAAAGTATTCCGCGGGTTGAGACGAAATACAAACACCGTGAATAATCCTGAACCGATGAAACTCCACCATTCGAACCTTATTTGAATCCGGCGGCTGCTGAGGAAAGAGACCAAACGAATGACGATCGAAAAGGAAAAACAATAGAAAAAGGATATTGGCGAAGAGAAAATGGAGAGGAATTAAAAAAAAGGGTTCCTTTCTATGGTTTGGGGAGCTAATATGAAGGCTCGACGGGCGCATCGGGTAGATCAATACCGAAGCACGCCGTGATGCGCACGCACGACCCCTCCTATATAGAGAGAGATAGCCGAATGAGGCGTTTTAAAGATCAAATGACGAGAGATCGGATAAATTCAATAATTAGTGTAACGAGAAAGGAGTTGTGTTCCTTTGGTGAGACCATTTGGACTCCCTTTTCCGTCGCTGCATCCCCTTCTGATGCCCGTGCGCCGTGGTTGTTGTAAATTCCGAAATAAGAATAGTCGTGAATTCCTCTATCGAATAGAATCTCCGAAAGAATTTTGTGGATCGCCGCTGTCCTCTTAATCTCCGAGGAAACGACTTTTTCCGCCACTCCTCGATTCCATTCATAACGACCATCGCACGCTTTTACCACGCGAACCGTTTATTCTCGACGCGGAATTTATAGGTTTACGACGTTTCATCTGCATCCACGCAAATGGGCTGCGATATCCGCCCTTGGGCGTGCGTTGGGGGGGAGTTTGCAGTTTTTCATAATCCTCTCTCCGACCACTTCGACGCATTAGAAACTCGTAAATTCTACGTGAATCGATGCTTGAAATACATTCGCTCTTTTTCGCTGCAACCTCGCCCAACTCGATTCCCATCCGCCGATTCTAAATTCATTATTTACGTCGTGCTGCGTAATAAACTCGTTCGCCGTGAATTATCCTTCACGTTCTTTCCGGTCGTGTTTTAAATTTTCGAGAATCTGAGACAAATTATAGTGACGAAATTAAACCTTTACTGTAAACGAAAGAGCATCGGTTACAGAATATTTTCGAATGGTATCAAAGCACACGTGCCCAATAAAATCGGCTGACTTCGCGATAGTTCTCCGTAATGAACAAGGAAGAAATGAAACCAAGATTTTATTTCTACACGAAATTAAGCTATAATTAAACCTAAATTTAAAAATATGCATTTCCGGATGTAGGATTATTTTTTTTATAGTTCAATCGTGGCAATGATTCTTATTTAAATAATATTATATAATTTAAACAATAATTGTTATTAATGTAGAACGCAATTGATAGGAATATGACAGATAAAACTAATTCAATAGTTAGTGATGAAAAACTGGATTTGTTCTGACTGATTTTTTCTATATATACATTTTACATATACTATATATATTGTACATAATAAAATGTTATATTATTCAGCATAATACATAAATATTCATCTCGTTCTGACGGTTTCTTGATTTTACCAAGGAAATCTCTCCCCAAAAAAATCTACCGTACATTAGCTGTATTAATATTCAAGGGAACTTCCAATGATATTTGAAAAGGGGAGAAACGTATGAAAGGACTCATATTCGGGAAATCTCGAGAACTTCAAGGGAGTAGACGAAAAGGAAACGGAAAAAGAGCAAAACTTATACATGAACATAAATAGTCCATTAACATACGACTTGAAAATCAGGCTACAGAAGCACGAAATAAATGTATCTATATCTCTTCTTAATCATAGAAATAACCCCTTTTTAGCGGAAACATTCAGAACGATGACTAAAAAATAAAACTAAAAAATACATTATACATATGAATAAACGCGTTAAAAGGGGTGGTAATAATTCACAACGACAAATGACAAACGTCAATTTAGTTTATAAGTACCCTTAATTCGGGATTATCAGCAACGAAGCAAACTGTAACAAACAAAATAATTAATCAAAATTGACGTGTTATACCACGGGATGAACCCTATTTGCATTAGTTTAAACAACTGTAATATAAAATACATACCGATATTAGATAACTCAATGTCGACCTCATCTACGAAGTCTCTTGAAGGGTAGTAGAAAATTGTTTCGTGAAAATCACTAAACGCTTCATTTCTTCTTTTGAAAATCTTTTCACCGAAATAATTTTAAAATTTACTTCCGTCGAATAAAGTAGCTTCTAAGGATGTTAGTTACTCATGCTACATTTACATAATTACCCTGCAAGCTCCCCCCTGCAGTGTGGCAGAGGGTGAATACTCCGGGGACACGATCTATTTTCTTAACCTATTGTTATCCCATATAGTCCACGTAATGAATTCTTAACACGATTAGGGATCTATTTCTCTTATTTTATATCACCGTGGTGTTGTTTAAGTTACGCGGGATCGCATAAAATTTATAGTAACTTACGCAAACGTTAATTCCCTTAATTTTTCGAACAATCGCAACTTCTTATCTTTTAAGGATACCCAACTTGCGCCTGTGAAACTTTTAAAAGTAAATCGTTCTTTTTTATTGTAGAAATGTTCAGCAAACATCGTAGCTTTCATTCGTACTATCTCGATTCAACGATTGCATGTTTCGTTCTCCGAATACCATACGTATACTAACTCCGAAAACTACGATATATATTACACACGGGGCCAAACTTACGTGAAATAACGTAATTCTCTCAGTTACTTTTCATATCTACCGACCATCCGCATCATAACACCGACAGCCTTCTTATAGCTTTAGCACAAATGTTTCGGATGTGCGTGCTATGGTGCATGTTGTAAGTGAGAGTAATACCGAGATAGAAAAGAACGAGCCGACTTATTTCCGTTCCATAAATTCTGTACCATTTATTCTGTCGTAATTATTTCCTCTCGATAAATTTCACTCCGGAGCATTTACTTGCGTTGATCCCGAGTTAGCATTTTTCGCACCCCTCTTGGAATACGTTCTCAAACTCCCTTATTGAGGATAAAAGGGATACTGGAGGACGGAATTAAATGGAAAGATATTAAATTGAAGAACGAATTGGTACAAGGAGATTAAAGAAACATAAATTGAAATAAATACTCCAATACCGCTATTGTTCCCATGCATCGGCCGACAACGGATTATCGAAAATCGAATGAATCCGTCGACAATTCCACTATACACGCCGGAATTGATCGATTGAAAGCCATAAAAGATATTTTGGTGACATTTATCGGATTCTATCGATGATAGATTGATGAATTACGAAACCCACATAGAGAGAGAGAAGAAGTTATAAATCTCGTGCAGTCCCAATGGTGTATTCAAAATCAGATTGTGAACCCTCGTAATCTAGCTAATCTACCTAAACGTACATCCTTATAGTAGATCAACCGATAGGGCGTGGGAAGTGAACATTTGCGACTGAAAATCTACGTCTTCGCACAACACGGCAATGAATCGCCTTCTGGAGGTGCTGATGAAACTTTTTTTTACAAAAAACGAAGAAGCGTAATTTGCATTTCTCTAGATAACCCAAATATTGACCGTTCCGAATGGCGGTATTTCTCTTACATTCCCGTTCGTGTTTACTCTCGATTTATAAAGCGAGACACGAAATCACGCGATGGGTTCCAAGTCTTGTACCGCCGAACGGGGAATACTGGGATAGAAATATCTTCATCGGGAGATTTATTGAGCTTATTAGCCGCTATAGTAGACCTCTGAGGGTGAGTAAACGCCGCGCGTTGCCAACGACAATTGTAAATAAAATTTGTGATTGCTATTGGATACGACAGTGTTAAAAAAACATAAGCCTAGAATCAACACTTTTTTTAGCCTAATCAAGCATGGTATCCTCAGCGAATAATAATTCTCTCCGAAAAAAACTAGATTGAAAATAAAAGAGAAGGAAATAAAACAGCCACAAATCCATAAATCTTTAAGTTGCGGCGTGAAAAAGAAAACTTCGCCTCGAGTGAATTATTCATAAGAATCTGTCAACGAATTCGAAGAAATAAGATGGATGAATAAATAGATGAATGACGAAAGTCCCGATTCCCTCGATATTTAAGCGAAAACGACTGGTCTAGAAACGATTAGACTTGTTGCTTGGATGAAGAGATCAACTTTTCTTAAATTTATATACCACACCTATATGTGATATAGAGCCGTTATCTCCAGTTTGTTTCTGACGCCATATTTGGATCGAGGGGAACTTCAAGTTTCTTATCGACACATATTATTCACTTTAATACAAACGAATGCTACGCTACCGATGTATAGAAGTATTTGACAAATGTTTGGAAAATGATGGAATTTTTCAACCGATATAGTTATCTTATTTCAAACAAATTCCATCAAACGCGTAAAAGCAATGCACGTAAGCAATACTTAGCTTAATTTATTGTATTTATTTAATTCATGTTTGTTAAATTAATTTTGCATAAATAAACGTATTCATGTATCTAAGATTCTCCTAAACTATTAAAATTTAATTGATTGTTTTGTTGGATAGGTAAAGTTTTTAACATATCCATCGCTTTTTCTGAGGTATTTTTATCTAAAAATGAAACTCCTTAAAATAAATTACAGATTACAAGAATTGAATCGTAAATAACAGACAACTGAAATATTTATTTATTATAAGATACTGTATTATATAAACATATATTACTCGATTGTTGCTTTTCGAGTTCACTTCTTCACCAGATGGTATACTTTGAAGAGAATGTCTCCAATTAATAGAGAAATTAATCCCTCCCTCAAATTATTTTTGAACTTTTAAAGATGACTTAAATTATTTCATGTTCACACTCTTCTTGCGTCTAATATACTGCCTATTGATTGAGGAAAAATTATATTTCGATGCTAAGGTTGAAAAAAGAGTAAAGGAGGATGTATTTCTAGCGTTAAAAAAATCCGCGATAAATATATAAAAAATGTGTACTTATAAAATGATACTCATTTTTATTCTAGACAAGCGGTTTACTTCTAATTTATACCATAATTACTAAACATTACTACAGAAAAGTACAATTGGTAATAATCTATGAAAAATAATTACCTTCTATACTCGTAAAGACTAAGTTCGGTAAAAAAGTAAGGTAAAGTTTCTACTTTAATATATCCTTCTTAAAATACCATCACCATTTCCAAATGATAAATACATTCGCCACAAAAAGAAGATAAATACATAATTCTGTAACACTTATCCAGTTGAATGCGATAAATCGCACTGATTGCTTTCGATAATTAGTTGACGATAGTATCTATATCCAGTCTTTCGATTTTACGGCTTCAACTTAAATGCAAAGATGGACTATACATAGACCAATCAAAATGTATTAAACTGATACCGTGTCACAGATCCGTCCCTTCCTTACCGACAGTATCAATTTTATTTACTTATTGATAATGAATAACTTCTCCAAGAGACAAGAGGAAAAAACCTTTCCAAAACTTTCTGTGGGTAAAAACAACACGTAACTCATTGACATATAGATAAGTTAATGCATTCAGAATCGATGTATAAAGAAGACACGGTTCTACAGGGCAGAATTTATTCGTTGACCTTAGTGTTATAATGGAATTCGTTCGGCATGATCTTGACGTGCCAACGGGTCGCTCCTTACCCTTTAAACCGTTCTACCGACTATTTCTGACCGCCCCCCGTTGCCTGCAACAAGGAAGCTGAGACCGAGACAGCTTCGCATACCTCTTCGGTACATAGAGAAGAGAATCATTGAGGACCGAGTGAACCATCAGTATCCAGTAGTTGACCGAGGAACATTAGGAATGATTGAAAGAATATTGCTCGAGAACGTGCGAAAAAAATCTTTAGATAGATTAGATACACAGCAGTCAGCTACGGAACCAACTCCTCAGAACCACAACGTATACGACCAAAGAAAAATATGGCCGGTGATCGTTAAACTTATCTCCTAACAAATTTAACACTACGTATAGATGACGAAAAAGAAAACAAAGTCTTTGATGCTCTCATCACAGAGTCTTTGACCCATGAGTGTCAGTGTTGCAGGTGGCAAAGACTTAGCCACCCGCAATGTCAGGACCCGGAACTGGAATGTTATTTAACTGTAAGTAAGGGATTTATACCCATAATATGCTGTAACTAAACGCCGTTTGAAAGATATTCACTTCTATCGAGAAAACGAGCTTCGCCTAAGAGTTGAAGAAACATTTAAAAAATGTGAAAAAAGTAGTTCAAGTGACAGGAAACTTTCCGTCACTTAAATCTAATTCAATATAAATATACACCAGACTAAACGTATATGTGATCGAATAATTCAGAGACAAAAGCAAGAAGCAGCCATACTCATATTGACGTAGCGATTCGTAACATCGACGTAAGAGGGTGTTAGTGCGTTTCACTCCCTTTATGAAGTTCCACAGGGATCTGTTATGGGCACTTCATTATTCTCTCTACAGGTTCACGAATGCATTGAAGTAACCAGATACTGTAAGTATCGCCTTTGTACCGAATCAAGTCTACTTGACTTAGTTTGAGCGCAAAATCGGTTAGAAGAAGATCATGTAGGCTAAGTAGGAATTATTCGGAAAAAGTAGAGGAAAACACTCATTTTACTATTATACAAATTCACTACAATTCCACATATTTTCAAGCGATCATTATGAGGAACCAGTAATTATTTATCGTCATGAAAAAAATTAATTAATTTACCTCAACAGATCTAAAATTCATTTCTGTAAATAGTGATACGTCTTATGTTAGTATCTACATGAATAAAAAAATTATATGGTATAAACACATTCCAAAAATGTAACAGTTTCCAACAAAATTTACCACTATTAGCGAAAACATAAATGATATTATCGAAATTAAGAATTATTTTTTCACTTTTTGTTTTGAATGCTAATTTCTTATGTCTCTGAACGAGTTTGTTATCTTGGGATACGTAAATTTTCCGCTATAAGAACAATAAATTTAGCTCTTGTTATCGGTTGGCTTCTTATACTTCTTATATATCACATCCAAGGCTTGATTACGTTCCTATAGAGGAGATCTTCCCTGAGCAAATTGATACAGTTTTTCAATGTACAAATTCATAGTCTCTTCTTTATTTTTTAAACTATCAATTATCCTTAATTTGCAAAATGATTAATTATTCAAGATTAATTAATCACGCTTTCACTGAAGATGGCTCTGATTCGAAGGAATAAAATAAAATTCATGAACGAAATAATATAAATAAATACTACTTTGAAATTCATAATTTAATCGGGTTTTCGAATCTGCATCATTCACTCAATTTAGAATATCGTACTTTTTCGTTGAAACCGTGATTAACGACATCGCTTGCTTTTATTTTAAATAAATTCAACACTCCTTTGTCATTACGGTGAATAATTCTAAACTCTGTAGTTTTCCCGAAAAGTCTCGCAAATAAATGTAGACACGCTAAATACATCGAAATAAATCCACTCGTGAGAAGCAAAATCGGAAACAAAAACGTCGCATTTTTATCTTTCGCACGAACTTTTTATGCCCACTCAATCATTGAACAAAGAGATACAACAAAAGTTCCCTTCTGTGGAAGCAAAGAAAGGAAAAGAAGAGTTTCAAGCCATTTGAGAGAACTCGAGCAGCGAATGCACCCTTTCTTTAAGTCTGAAGATGAAAAGGAATCTATGAGGCATTTAAACAGAGGAAACATTCATCAAAAAGAGGGGAAAAGCGCTCTCTTTGCCACTGTTTAAATCATCAAAGAAGACACCTTGGAATAGAGAATGTAAAAGGAACTGATTCATACTTCAACCAATAAATTGCGTGATGAAAGCAATTAGTACAATTTACGTGATTTCAAAGCTGTTTGGGGAGCGAATGACATGCTGTATTTCATTAGTTTATTGATGTATTACCATTTTTATCTTTAATAACCATAATGTCGGCAAGAGGCTACATTAAAAAATAGATTTAACTTAAAATAAGCAATGGAACTTTATTTTTCGAATAATGACGCATATATTATAACAATATAACGTATAAAAATCCCAGAAGTATCCAAGCACTATTTTCGCAAGTTTTGTGAAACCTGTATATTACTCCAACTTCTGTAAAGAATTCTTAGTAATCCACACCATTAATGTTTTATATTTTATTAACTTAACCTTTTTCAGATAACACCCGCAAACATCCACCTATGGACACATGTGGAATGTACTCGAATCAACAATTAACAAATACCAACATCCATTTTTGGATAATAATAAAATTTCCTCCTTAGCCGGGATTCGAACCCGAGACCTTAGCATTAGAAAGTTAGCACGCAATCATGCTAATGCAATCACGATCGTATTATCAATAAATACGATTTCGTTTAATAATACGATTAATACGTAGCGATAAAATGTGTCCTTAATAATCATGAAAAATTCGAATTAGCCGCGAATTCGAATAAATAAAAAAAATGACTCGGGACGAAAACGAGTTTCCTTCGTGCGATAAACACGAAAACACGCCATCGAGAAAAGAGAGAAACCGCTTCATCCGTTCGGACGAAAATCGAAACGTACGCATTCGGGGCAATTATTCATCGAAGATGGATCGAAAGGGATAAAAAGTAAGAATCACGTGGAAATGCGAGCGTCTGCGGCGTAAGGAACGCGGAAATGAGTCGAAAGGGAAACATTTCTCGTCGTCAAGGAAACTCGATTGTGACCGAATTCATTAAATTACCCGCGTGAAATTAGATTGAGATAAGTATGAAAGGGGCCGAATGGATCGATACGAGAGGAACAAAAAGATCCGTCGGCTTTGAGAGAGAGAGAGAACCCTCTCTCTCTACTGTGCTATGCAACTTGAAGCAATTGAGAGGAACGATCTGCGGACGCTTTCGACGGGGGAAACGAAATGCGACCGCACATTTTTATCGATTGGCTGCTGTAGAAATCGAGGCGTTCTCTTTACTGCCGCGATGAAACATTCCGTTCGCTCATCAAAATTCGCAACATCCGACTCCGAGGCCATCTACCGGATATCCTCGCATCCCCGAACATGACATCTGCATATAAGTACGTACCCTGCGAACCGCCTTCCGGAGTGTGGCATGGGGTACCTAACGCCGTGACTCTACTTGGCTAATCGATTACTTTCACGTACGCTACGAAAAAAAGACGAATTTTTGAAGCGGTACTTTTGCTTATTTAACTCCCGTTCTTTGAAACCCCCACGTGACAAGACGGGCGTATTATTTCGATAACGTCTTCTATGAACGAAGGTTGAACAGAACTGAAAAACAGCGACTGGGACTCGAACCCAGGTCCTTCACTGGCACAGCTGTCCGGAAAGTGGGGGAGCTGGGTTCGAGTACCTTCATCTCGCTGTTTTTCACTTCAGCTCAACCGTTGTGAACAAGTCGCATGATTCATCGTAGTAAGTTAAATTCTACCCTCCTCGTCCCCTTCTATGAATGCTCTTTTCCAAATCAATTCCAAATTGAACCTTAGCTTCCATCTTCTATCTCCTAATGATATACATCACGCGTCCTAAAGCTTCTGAGATACGCTTACCGATTTATCGAGGCAATTTTTTCGAAACGGGTCGCTTTTTTGCCCTTTTTAAAGCTCGAATGCAACACTTTTCAGCGGGGATCGTAAAAACACTTCGTGCGTACTCGAGGTGTGGCCTAATTAGCATAAAGTAGCATCGCTCCCGGACCTTTTCATCGCATCTACCCACTTCATCTCCACGAAGCCGTGTTCTTTGGTGCTTTACCGCAATATATATTGTGAGTGTGGGATCTCCACGATAAGTTATCCGTGAGGGTTATTGCGAGATATTTAACCAATTAAACCGTTATTAAGTTTTACCCTCGGAGACTGTACGAAGTTTTATATCCATCGGTTCTTTAAAAGAAGCTAATAACTGACCTAAATCTACGTTAAGTTTTAATTGCCACTCATCGTTCCGCTCCAAGATTCCATCTAGATAATTAGCAGGGGTTAATCAGTCCTCGATACACAAGGTTTTCCAGTAAATTACCGTGTCCTCCGCAAATATACTTAATTTACTCTTAATGTGTTTACTAAGGTCATTTAATTATGTATGTCATTCCATTTAAGCGATAAAATCTAAGTCACATTATCGAAAACGACACCGTTCAGTGCTTCGTCAATGAGAAAATCTAAACTAATTACTTCCGCGTAGATAACCGAATCTTTAGGCTGATACATTAGTATTTTACGTAATTCACCACAGACTTTCTGAAAGTCTAAGAAAACGCATCGTATTTCATATTCCACGCAATTAAGGATCCGATAAAGAAAATCTGGACGTTTCTGAGGTGAGTAATTTTAGCATGAATTTAAAATGGCGATAAAATATAATGGAATGTCACTTTAAATGAAAATAAAGGTACAATAATAATTAACTGGCTGAATGGATTATGATATTTGTAAGCTCTGCTTTGTAGAATGTAGTCACTTAGCTATTGATGGTACAAAGATTTTTATTTTCTATCATTTCAATTCGCCAATCGATAAACTGAAATGTTTTTACAAACAGTAATGATTGTAGACTCGCCACTTATCACGAGAGAGGCTCTGAATACGACCTATCTTTAAACCCTTCAAAAAAAACCGCATAAAAAGAACTCCGTCTTTGTGTTGGATAAAGCCAATTGGGGTGAAGAATCGTGCATCGATGAACTGAACCAACAGCCGCTCTCTTAAGAAGCCACGCTTTCCAAAAATAGATCACCGTTTAAGCTCGACGTATTTTATACCTTTTAAAATCATATATTTATACATTTTATGCATTAAAAAAATTATTTTCAGATTAAAACTTTTTCATATTTGACGTTCAAGATCAGCTCTATGACGAATAATTTCTTTCTTCTCGTAATATAATCTCATTATGTTAGATATCGTACGTTAAATATACAAGCAAGGACATTCGACGTGACTTAACAATAGCCTTTTTATACAGAACAATATAAACATGACGTTAGTTCTCGTCGTGACCATGATCCAGTAATCATTCTTTAAGAGTTAATCATACATAATTTATCGTTATGAAAGTCTAAAATATTAATTTACTAATGTCAGTTCCACACACAGCAACGATTGCCAGTTTACAGTTGAAGCATTTATATTAATAGGAAGATTTCAGGTTTTCAATCATATCCGAGTCTATTAACACAGATTAAGCCGAGAATCGCAGCTAATTAATGAACTAGTTTCCTTTGATGCGATTTATTTCGTGTACATCTTTTATAAACCCTCTTCTTCTTAACTTATGAGTGATCCTATAATCTGATCCAACCTCATTTCTTGATATCAATTAGAGCTTATGGCGAAAAATTTCACAAATTTTATTACAACGAACATTTATTTTTAATGGAATTTTACCGACCTTAAATGTAAACTTAATTAACCTTAGATTTCGAACAGCAAGTACACTCAACCTAACAATACGTAATCATAATAAAGGTCATTATTACGTAGAAATTAAAAAAAAATCCTTCTGAATTAAAAGGAATAAATTTTAATCATATACTATACATAACTTTCATAACATACTTGAATCCAGAATATTTGCGATATTTTAAGAAAACGCTATAGAAAGACGCCATGGTTTGTAATTTTTGTTCCCGAACAGATAACAAATCTGTCAGCAGTAGTATTTGAAATCATACTATATATTACTTAATTGAATAGCTATCGGAATAAGTAGCTTATTCACCAACTGATAGAAAAAAACTAGCATATTTACTAAAGCACGTATACTTGTACTAAATAAACGTCAAACACGTAAAAATAATATCTTACGAAACCAAGGAGGAATGGTGGGCCTGTTGATTATAACAATAAAACCACATAAATCAAACCGACGACAAATACGACCCAAACGATATCGAACGATTTCTAGCAGAATGCGGTAAATAAGCTCTCTCAATATTTAACATCGATACCACGACAGACTATTGAACCCCGAAGAAATTCGGTCGCTTTTCCTCGTCTCGCCGTAAAGAGGGGCAAGTGTACCACTCCACGGACACCCGCAGCTTTAACATTTTTCCCTCGGGCCCTCGAGATCCCTGTCACTCATAATGCCTCTGTTCCTTTAACCCACACTTTCTTTCGAGAAACACGGCAACGCTGCGCATTACCTTTCCACAACAGCTGTGAGACGTAACAAAATTTATATCCCGTCACCCGATGGGTGCATTCCGTGATCGATGACTCATGCGTAACGATTTGCGACTATGTCGCGAGAAATCGATAGATATTTGGAAGAGTCGATACGTTCCATCACCCGCGCGTCCGGTGGCCATCTGAGGCTGGTAATTCGATCTGGATTAAACCTAATCTTTCGGGGATCGATTCTTAATCTATGGAATCGTAGAAGTAGACACCGGCAGACTCCTCCGATGGGCTGCGACGAAATGCGGCAACGGTGGAACACACCCCACCTGCCCCTTCCCCTATTGCTCCATTGAGCAGGAAGGATACGCTGTTGCCAAGTTTGTTCCATTAGTCACGAGCGGACCCCACCCCGACGCTCTCCCCTATATGACGTTCGGAAAAAAAGTCTGCACTCCGGGCGGGATTAAGGCCTTCCGAGTGCCGCGGTAATAGACGTTTATTGTTGGTTTTTCACTTCCTTGGGTTCGGAAGAAAAGGAGCGGATTTCGGCTGCATTCCGAAGGGATTTTGGCGAAATCGAAGGATGACCACGTGAGAGGTTCGGAAAGACGGCATCGTGGTTGTGAGACGGAATCGATCGCCCACTCGAGGGAGAGGATTTATCGTTATGAATAGAGAGATTCCTGATTTCGGCAGTTTACTATCGAATATTTACGTCGATCGCATTGAGTCTCCTCCTTCCTAGTTTAAATACGAATTTCGACCTACCCGAATCATGACATCGGAATCAGGAAGTGAACACGAGGAAATGATTCTTATTGATTGAATAACTTCCACATAACACATTTATAACATAACAGATAGTTTTGTAGTGCGTTTCGAGTACAATTTTAGATGCAGAAAACAACAATTCATTCAAATTCTTAGAAGATGGAGAACAAAAAAAAATCTTCCTAATAGAGAACCAAGCGCATTCCTGTTCTTATCGTGTGACCCCTGATTCCATCTTTTTCTTGAACTGCTAACCACCCAAAATCCCGTCCTCCCTTTCTGTGATAAAATGTCACAACAAACAGAAATAGACTTGCGTATATTTTCATCATCTAGCTGTTCTTCTGCTTTCCCTTCTTCGAGACGATTCTAACAGCTATTGAACGAGCCGTGACAGTTATCACTTCTAACAAAGTTATTAAAACCTATTCCGAAAATGTATTAAATCTAAATGACAAGACACGCAGACTACAATGGAGTGAAATGTATTGAAGGTAAGGACCCATCAAAACCTTGGAAACTACAATAATCAAGTCATAAGAGCACCAGCTGCCAGTTATTTTCCCCTTGTGTAGAACCATAGCTAGCCATGTTTCCGAAAAACTACTGAAAGCCAACGTCAGAAATGGCGTGGGGAGTGTAAAAGCAGGGTCCCCTTAACGATGCTAAATATCTCCAAGAATTCTTGGGGTGCCTTTAATGAAATTCGAATCGTTATAAAATCATATTAAATTTAAGAATGAAAAAAGGCTCCCGCAAAACCAAGAGCCGATTCATTATGCCTCTAAATTTCTAAAAACTTAGAGAGGACATTGCGTAGCTAAGGTAGTATAATTGCTTACTATCAATATCACATTTATATTTTATTAGCATAAAATTTTGAATTAAATATTCCTTATAACAAAAACACCTTTTGGTATTCCGGAATGATGAGGAGCTGTCTTGAATACTGATACTTAAATCAATACCGATTGAATGTATTGAGAATTCTATCCTTACTCTCGGAATTCTCTCTGAGAGACTCAAGAATTTGTTAGTGCATTTTTTTTCCTAAGATCCAGTCAAAAGTACACTCTTCCTGAGCTAGAGATGTCTCTGTATCTGCCTCCACATAGGGCGTAGTCGATGTACTTCCTTGAATGATAAGTTATCTCCTAAAACTTGGGAGTAGGAGATTCCTCAAAGACCCGTTCTTGGACCACATTCATTCATAAAACATGTAAATGACGTATAAAGAAATGGAATCCAACTGAAAAAGAATTTAAATCGAAGGTAACGGGGAAAAGATAAGGTGCAGAAGTCCAAAGGCCTCTGGAATTTGGTCGGTGTTTTTGGGAGACGACTTTAACGGTTATGTTTGTTTTAACTACGTCCTTGCTTGCTCAAAATCACAAGGAAAACAAAATTATGTTACGAGAGTCCATTGTATAAAAGAGTATCAATATTTCCTCATGTAGCAGAATGCAAGGGAATGCGTTGGAAATGTGCCTCTACACGGGATTGAACGCAAATGTATATCGCTGGAAAATTTTCCGTTTCGATATACCTGAAGCATACGAATTGAATTTTACAGGGAGAAATTACTTTTTTTACAAAGCTACACCTTCCCTTCTATTGAAAATAGGCTAATTTACTCGAAATACGAAAATAACTCCTAATTTTGTTCATCGATCGATATAATATAGCATACTATACCATAAATTCTTGTTGATTAAATACCAATAAGCCTGTTTCGACGACCAAAAAATAAAACGTTTCCTTATGTATCCACTTCTTCGTTAAGAGAACGCTTTTACGTAATGAAAGAAGTTCTCTCCTTAAACTGTTAATTGACCCGTATACTCTGCCGTTGTGCACTAAGAATGCGCTACCGCAACTGAAAGACTCCATATTTTATAAAGAATATTCTTATATTTCCTCGCCATTGTGCCCCTAGCAGGAGATCAATTCCACAATCAGTTTCTATGAGAGATGCGAACAGATGTTCCCTTAGAAATCACTTAACGATTTCCGACGTTTTTGTTCGATGAGTGTCCGCGCTGATAATTACAGGAAAGAGGATGTGCCCATTTAACGGTGCTGAATACATCAACACCCGATCTCTTTTGAGCGGTGGAAAATCGTGAAACAGCTGCATGATAAACATCGAATCTGTAGAATAAAACGCTGTAACATTTTTCCTTGTTCTTCAATACACTAAACCCGCATTCTCGATGCTTAAAATAATTTTTTTTAATATGTATTTCTCTTCAGAATTCTTCTTTAGCTTCCTATGGGTTTTCGATAGTTTTCATTCTTTTTTGATAGACCGGTAGATGCAGCGCGTTGTTCTTATTTAAAACTTAAAATAAAAATAAATGGATAATGTACGTTGTCACGGTGATGGATGCCGTTTTTTGTAATAAGAACATATTAAAGCAAAGGATGTGAGGATTGTCTGAAGATTTAAAATAATATTATAAAATGTCTTTATTTACACGAGAGACCAGGAAAAATTAGTAAGCTCTAGACATATAACTCTTCTCCTTATCCATGGAAATAAAAATTTTAATAAAAAATATTTTCCTCATTCTGAACTTGACGTCCTTCGAGATAAAACAAAGAGGAAGAATTTATAACCTTAAGGCCAGATTTTGAAGGACGAAATGTCTCGTAACTGAACCAAATATCTTTGGTCATGCGGAGGATTGATTAAACTGGACTTTACGTAACTAATGCATCCCTTAAATTCGCGTATAAAAGGATTACCGAGTTCATCCAAAACTAAAGGAGGATACAAGACAAGAGAAGACGTTATTCCGTTCAAAGGCGCTGCAGAAGCAGAACGCAAAACTACCGTTTCGTTTCACAGAAGAATCCAACCACTTTTTTCGGTCAACACACATGTTGGCCATCAAAGATACTGCGTCATTAGCACTTTCGTCGATGCAGTTAAAGAGGATAATTTGAGAAACTAAAGCGCTGTATACTGTAAAAAGCTACTTCGCAACAGAATTACTCGGCTCCGAATCGCATCCGATGAACGCCACTTTTCACTCGACTTTTATCTTTAATACATCGTAGACTTTTTAGGTATCCGTTCGAATGGCTTTCTCTTCTCTTTTGTTCCACTCCCGCAACAAGGGATTTGCTGTAAGACGAGTTCAAATCCAGAAAAATCCGAGAAAAACACGATCTTCCCATTCTCGTAAGACGCGAAATGGTAATCGATGAAATGGAGAGGGAAAAAAATGAAAGAAGTCTTTTCTGAAAGCGCTTTGAGCCGGCTTACGTCATGAATACATAACGGGGACGAGATATTTGTTTTTCCTAGGACCATTAAATCAATCGATGGAGAAATAAAATTTGATTGTTCGGTAACTGCAGCTCCCGATGTACTACTACTAGGAAATGAGCCATAAGAATCTGAGGGTGCATCTTTAAAATTAAATTAATAATCCTCCTTAGAAAAACGATGGTTAAAAAATGTGTAAATTTCCAACAAAGCGCTGCAGCAACCAATATATACATTCATAAATGGAACTATCTTTCACAGTTACGAATCTGCGTGAATTCATTCCCTTATCAGTTGCATTTGGAGCAAATAGATGAAAGGCTTTGACTGCTACCAATTAAGGAATGATCCCGTTAAATATTCATGCATCGTTCGTAAAAAGATTGTCTTTTTTAAATATTAATAACTATGTTATACTTTTATACAAGAATGACTTGAAAGTTAATTATAATAAATGTTACTAGAATTAATAATTATACTTAACAAAAGAGGGAGTTGAAATTTAAATTTCTTTGTCATTCACGAGATTGTTACTAAAATAATGTTTGGTCATAATATTCACCACTATTAAGTATTTCATTCTAAAGTAGCCTAAGCAAAATGATCTTACGATCGAATACAATCATTAATGATAATACTATCTACGGCCACCATCTCAAAGAGGAAAAAAATTTCTCTGCTAATATTGTTTCAAACCTAGTACAACGAGTAAACGGTCACTTTCAGGCTTCAATTAAAATTTCGACGGAATAAATAATACTTATACATTAAAGCTTATGGTATATCGTCATAGGGAATTGGAAGATTACTTACCCAACTGGACGTACATCTTCGGCCTGACGTTTTCCTGCCATGCCGCACTTGCTACGGCCAAGCACAGTGTCCACACTATCCACGCCATCTTGCAGCGGATGTTATCAATGGTCAGCCATCGCGGCCTAGTGTCCTCACGCACTGGGGAAAGAGATTCACGCACTGTACAACTCCCCAGCGGTGATATCTGTGGAGACAAGCATTCAGAAGTTGACTTAGTTAGATGATACGGCTGAAGAGACTTGATACTCGAGATTCTGAGTTTCGCGTCCAATTTATGTGAAGCATGCAAGAGATGAGGAGCTGGGCGGTGCTTTAGAATTGACATTCTCGGAAATCCCTCTGTCGCTAGCTGAAGGCCGTTCCAATTTGGAGTAATTAGAGTAAAAATTAATTTCGAGGGGGAAAACGGGCAAAATGTACTCTTAGGAAGGATGCTTGTGCAGAATTTAAAATGTACAATGATAAAAGATCGATAAAACATTAATTTCGCTGTTTGCAGACCATGTCTAAATAAAATATACTTTAAACCATGAAGTATATTTTGAAAATTTGTTTTCTGCCGTTAGTTACCACATCTAATGACGAGTGTAATGGATTTATTTACGTGAATCTTTGTAAAAGAATGTAATCGATTAGAAATGAGAAGCCCGATGAGAGCATCATCTACTTAAAGACAAGATTCAGTGCATAATCTTATCGCACCTTCAAATAAGAGGAGATGAAGTTCGTGAAAACAGAATGATTGCAAGGAAAACAAATTCTATGTGAAACATGAATCCTTCTAAGGAGGATTTTTCCTATGCATTCCGACAACACTACGTATCAATTCTTACGAGAAAGCTAGCAATCGAATGTCTACGCGAGGTAAGAAATGAGTAGAATCTTAATAAGTTACAGAGAAAGGCAGCTTCTTCTTCGAGGTTACGATAGACAGGTAAGTGTAACAAACATTCTAGAAGAATTGGGATGTTAGAGCATACGATCACTCGGGGCATTTTAGAATTTTAGCTTCACTCTTAAAATATGTTGAGGGATATCTTTCGTATGAGAAACCAAGAGAAAGGATAAGTAGGTCATAGATCTTGCGCAGGGCAAGACGTAAGTATAAAACATATTACTCGAAATTAAAATTCAATGCAAGCAAATTAAAAACATTTTGCTTCTATCACAAATGGGTGTATCAATCTAACGACATATGATGTAATATACAGATAAAAACAGACCAAACACATAAATACAATACACATACATTATCAGGGATTCGAACCCGGGACCATAGGGTGGGGAAATTGGAATGCTAACCACTCCGCCACAGGGGTCTGCATTTACATACAATGTAGATCTACTAACTCACATGGACCTATTTTAAACTGCTATAAATTGATGTATCAAAGTATTTTTGAATGGACATAATTAAAAGCCGAGCATTTATAATATTCTTAATCTTAGGGGTTTAAGAACTAAAGAAAATTCGTGAAAGATCGTTTAAAGTGTGCACTGACTATTTACTGTAAAACAGCATTGAAAGAAATAATGGTTCTTGAGATAAAAGATTATGGTGATTTTCTTGAATAATATCCACGTGAGGTAGAGATATGAAGTGCATACACGCCGAAAATCGCATCTAAAACACAGGATTTCGTCTCAGGAAATAGACAATTAACGGTTATGCGTACAATAGAAGACTTACTAGTCATACCTTTAGGTGTTAAGAACAAAATTTCGGTAGTTTGAGGTTCGAAGAAGCTGTATGTTCTATGGATACTACATTTGCTTTCAAGCAAAATCTACGAAGCGTACTGGAAAGGTTTATGTGGTGCACATATACCTATAGCTTTTTTTCCGTTTCACCACTGATGAGGCTTGGATATATCAACGTCATACTGAATCGAAAGAAAAGCTGAAGAGTGATTTCATTTATTTACTATTTACTTTCGAATGAAGAGGGAATAGAAACTATGGAAGATGGCTTCGACCATCTTACGGATTGGATGGAATCTTTTCAGTATTAAATCACTAGAATCATAAGTTTACTGAAATTCAGTTCGACTATATTAAATAATGTAATTTATTCCAAAAATTATCCCAAATTATTATATTACTTTTCTTATAAAAAAAAATTACTGAATATCCTCGTAGTAAAGGAATGGGATTTTTACGATGTCTGTGAAGGCCTTCTGGACGTGAAAAACCTTACACGAATACGAGAGTATGTTAAAACTGTATATAAGATGAAATGTAAATAAACTAGGTTATAAATACTTGGAGCAGTATCACGTGGCTTAACGTTTACTGCGTTGTGTGTATACCGATGTGATTTGGAAATAGTAATCCTTTCTTTCACGGTTATAATGTTTATTAAGACTTAAGATTTATATGTATACTCCACAAGCCGCCAGATGCGTATAGCGGGCTTTGTGTCAACACCGAAGGCCTAACCTTATCCATCCAGTTCGCTTCTCTAATACTTTCCGAATATAAAGACTGTTTAAGAGTTCACTTCCTTGAAACGTTTGGTGGTCGCCCTTCGAGGACCACGTTCGCTTTTTACCTGAATGAATTATGGTAATGCGACTTTGATGGGTGTTCTAAAAATTTTGATGTTCCATTGATGTCGTAAATTTAATGAATGGTTGTGAATGTTGATTTGGCCATGTTGTGATCCTAAATTTGTGTAAATGACACATCGGAAGAGTAGATGTAAAACATGCGTGACATGATAGTGGAATATATATTTTTTGGGTGTGTTGGAAGAGATACGAGATAGGTATGTTTTACAGGTTAATTCTCCCAGTATATTTAAGAGATATGGTTTATTATTGTGGTGATATTATTCAGGACGGTGACGTATTTATTTGAGATCGGGATAGTGCAGAATTTTTAAGCATGTCTTCATTGACAATTTACCTGGGGTGCCGACAGATAACAGTGTTACTGTAACTTATAAAAACAGTGAATGGTTTAAAAACTGTAAATTTTTCATAACATATATTCTACACTTAAAGGAGAGAAATAAGATAATTAAATGAGAAATATTTGAGATAATTTCTTCAAACGAGCATATTTAAGGACCACTTGGCTCCTTTTCATGCTGAAAATGTCCACTTTGCCGTGATTACGGATTTAATTATGGAATTTTTCGGACTCTTACTTAAATTTCTACAATATTTCGATAGCAAAGAATATTTCTTGTTCGCAAGATCACCGTAAGAGATGACTCAAATTGATATATAAGCAATCATAATGCTTTACTTTGCGATTACATCTTCGCAGTCGACAAAAAAGAAAGAATTTTCATAATACAGATGATTAAAATCTATTCATTTACTAACCAGATTCTCCCATTTTAAAAGATAAATTTTTGCCCCAATTTATAGCAACTCAAAAGTGTATTTATGATTCTACTTAGACTAATAAATAATGAAACTAATACGCCAATGATGTTATTTTAAATGCCATTGAAGTATTTACAGAGCTTTCATGCCACAAACCGATAAATTTTCACATCTTCGCATAGTGCTAAAAAGTTCGAAAGTAGCATAAAAATATTTTGCGATAAGATAAAATGTTATTTTTCACTCTCCTGGGGCGATGACTAAAATTGTATGAGATTTTAAAACAATACATAATTTATTTTCCGTACTCTATAAAATTTTGGATAACGTTTTTCTACTCTATATAGTTACTATTTACGCCTTTAATGCAACTGAAGAATTCAAATTCATTTGATGCAGTTTCACTTGATCGAATTTGTTTCAAGGACCGATTTTATATTCTCCTTCATTGTCATTCCTTTTCTGATAACAAAATAAATGAAAAGATAATTTATATCCTTGAATACTACATACAAAAACTCGTGAAGCGTTAAACCAATACACTCTTTTTACGCATCGCGTCTGAATAATCCTTCGATTAAATAGCAGCTACATTCAATCACGATCACTTCGCACCATCATATTCCCTACAGTCTCTTCCGTGAGTTGAATACTATTTGAACCACTACATTCCGGGATGGCGAGTTGTTGTTGTTGTTATTTCGTTTCAAGGATATGAACATCGAACATGATGGGAGTACGAAAGAATATCAGTGCTTTACCGTAACAAAAAAAAAACAGTCGTAAGGAACTTACTAACGAAACATGGAAGGGAAAAAACGAACTAACGGCTGACTCTCTGTACGATTGTGCCGCAGCGTTAAGCCTCTCTTCAACTGAGAATAACCTATATAAAGACTAAAAGAGAGGAAACTTTCGTTGCATTGGAAGAGAGGCAGGGATTGAGCGGAAGTTACTTTCATTCCATCGCGTTGCACAACAGCGGTTGAAGGATACTAGAGGAATGCTTTTACCTATGAGATGGAAATCTGCTGCAGATGAAAAGGGAGTTTGTAATGTTAAACCAGCAGCTCGGTGTATTGATCAAGGGGCAAATGCGTAAATTATCACTCATTTATACCGTTGGCACTGGGGGAATCGGGATTTTAACCGCTTTTGGTACTTAAAGGATATTCGATATCATTAATCAAAACGTCTTTCTCGCAAAAATTAAAGGATTACTTTGGATGAAATAATTTTCGGAGAAAAAAATCTGTTGAGAGTTACATCATGACTAAACGGAACATCACATACACTCCACTCATACTGAAAAATACCGAAAATACTGTAGTAATACTATAGGTATTTTACAAAGTCTGGGTAAAATTAAAGCTCGAAAGTGAGTTTCTACGTAACAGCGAACTTATTCATCCCACCATTAAATCAAAATGCCAATGAGGATTCCTTGATCCAGGAAGATATAAATATTATTAATAAATTACCCATTGACGAGACTCAGCCTTTTTACGTTTCAAACTAAAAAAATAACAAAATCTACTGATACCGACTTAACGTTGAGGTAGTACCTACATCATCAAAATAATAAGGATAGAACGGGTCTAACCGTTACCACAAAATATTTATTTATTTGACGACCATGATTGATTACGACCCAATCAATCTTCTTCAAGCAATTGATCTTTGTTGAAACCAAGATCGTCGAATAAATAAATACATCTTGCTAACATTAAATATTGTTATCTATTATTTATAGACAAGTATAACATGGCCAATACAATGAGAAAGTCATTTCTTATAAAACTTTCAATAATAAAGATGCTTCGAACCGCTATCGACGTTCCTTGTCTGCGCCGAACTACTCCAACGGAATTTTAAATCGAATGATCAATGAATGTGAAAAAAAGTCAGAAATGACCGGGACTCGAACCCGAATCTCCCAAATTTCATTCTGTGGTAGTTGGATCCTCAGTTTTAATGTGAGCAACGTGAATTTTCACATAAGACACCTTTACCTCACAATAGGAATATTGAATGATTAAAAAAAGAGGCGTGTTGAATGTAACAAAAAGTATTCTAGTTCAATCTTAACTCTTTGGGAAAGTAAAATGTGCACGTTTTGGGGCAGAAGACACCATCGACAGGATAACTGGCGCACATTTGGAAGTAAACTATGTAGTATTCGCCAAGCGTTGACGATGAGGAAAAACCTACCAGAGAAAGGGGAGAGGAATTTTATCGCTCGATTTCGCGTCGAACGAACTTTCGGATTCAATCGAGCTTCCGGGAAATAGAAGTCGGGCTTTCGAGAGAGATAAAAGAGAAGTGAGCCACCTGATTGCAGAACTTCGTGCGATAAGAACAGTATATCAGAATGTTCCAGCGACTGATCTACTTAATAAACACATTATGGATGGAAATTATATGATGCGGCTCAAAATTCTAAAACGGAAATTCGAGATAGCGTGAAAAAGAACAAAGAGAATTTTCATTCCAGTGTCCAATATGGGCCTTTTAAATTTAAGTTCGTAAAAAGTTGAATTAGAGTATGAACTATTGTTTCCGCGAAGAAACATTTTTTAACTTTCGCTATAAATTAAAGAAATAGACTGTAACGATTCGATAAAATGAGACACGAATTAGCATCTTTAACATCGTCTCGTCTCCTAGGAAACTACGAATGAATACTTGGTTGTCTCACAATTCACAGCAACATTTGATCAGGCTATTTGATCCGATTTTGACAACGTTATTATTCTTACGACTGAAATTTGCTTCGTATACATCATTTTACGGAATTTATTAAAATAAATATTCGGTGAACCGCCGTATGGCAGGGAGTGTTCATACACCAATGTCTTTAAATAGCTATCATATTTGTATATATAATGCTATCAAGAAGGAGAGACAAGTAATAACTATCCATTCTCAAAATAATCTCGCGAAATTTTTTAGGCGTCTGGTCTCGCAAACCGCGTTCGCAGGAACAACTACGGCTCGTATTTCATTATGTAAATCCTTTCTCAGAAATTTCTCGAGCAATTTGTGTCTACGCTCGAGTCTTCTATCCCCAGGAGAATTCTAAACAAGGGATTTGACGTCAGGACGACTTCGCCCAAAGGAATTGTGACTATTTCTGATTCGTTCCTATGAAATTATAATATTCGAGAGAATATTAACAGAAAAAAAATATATATATATGATATTGAAAATCATTTCTACGAACTTAGAAATACTTATGGAAGGTGATTAAGGGTTTTTTATAGTAACTTTACGTACTTATAACCAAATAATATGAAATTATTCTCGAAGAAAAATATATCGAACGTGAGAACATCTGAATATCTGATTGATCGAAAGAATGCTGAAACGGTACTTACTTTTACTTCTATTTCGGCGATTTTAAGGAGAGATTGTTATATCGAATGCTAACCATTAGACAATTTAAGAGGCTAACCTCAAATGTGTATTACATATAATAATCCGTAGTAGTTAATATTTGCCCGCACAATGAGGCATCAAACACGTTCTCGATGTAGGATAAAGCAGCTGCATAATATAGTAATAAGTTTGAATAATGTCTTAACTGTATTAGAAAAGCGATCTCTTAACGACAATAGAGACTGGATAACCATCATGAAAAAGCTGCGGATTTTTCACATCGTATTACAAGAAATTGGAAAAAGGCCAAAAGAGCTCGTAAAACAGCACAAGGGGACATTTTATGAGGTATTTACTAAATAAAAATTTCCTCTACCTTTGCAATACTCCAGATTTATGTCTGTATTAATTAGAATCCAAGGGAAAAGGGCTTTACGTTTCCTCGAAGATAAATAATAGCGTATCATTAATTCCTAGCTTTAGTCCCAGACAATATACGAGTTGATTTAAAATTATTAATTTCAGAAATGTTGAACACCGAAGACAGACAATGTGCTCCAGACTTTGATTTCTTTTCGAAAGACATTTCGCATTTTGCGACGAAATAGAGAAACGAATAACAAAACAGGAGCTAAAATATCAATAACGGAAAAGATGAAAAATGTACGGAGAATTAAATCAAAAAGCTGAGAGAGTATTAGGAAAGAAACATTCAATAACAATGACATTCCAGATATTTTAGCATGACGATAGCAGACGCATATCACAAGAAATTATCTTTACCATACAGCGCCTTCAAAATTAATATCTGGAATTCCTCGACGCGTCAAAAATAAAACCATTAGGAAAGGGCGATTTTGAATAAACGAATTCCAATTTTTTTATCTCCTCACCATTCAAACCCTTATCAGTTCACTTCCGAATGTCCTCTGGGTCGCAAACTTCGGATGGTAGCGAGCTTTTCAGGATAAAGAAACTCGGAATTACAAAAGAGCTGAATAATTTAATGTACGGTTCGAAATTTACGCAAAACGACCCATTAAAAAATACCTTATTTACGAAATCTATACGTATTCTTACCTATTATTAAAATATTCAAACTCTTTTAAAGGAAAAAACATCCCATTGGATGCGTTCAATTTCCAGAAACAGAAATCTCGCTCCGCGATCTCTCTCTCATACAGAGGAAGATTACATAGTAACGGCACTATTTATGCAGGAGCAGATGCCGCAATATCAAAACCATTAATCACCTGCTCCGACTCGTATTCTTTCTCGGAAAAAAGGGGTCACACCTACTGTATATCGCTAAAAATTTGAAACAGCTAGAAACATACAGAAAAGTGAATAGAAGACAAATGAGAGGAACAAAAAATATATCAAAAGCACGCTTCGTTAAAAAATTAATACAGCGATATAATATCAAACAATAATTCTTATCGAAATCGCTCGTGGACTGAAAATAGTTACGTGATTACTATTACGATTGTTGTAATAAATGAGAAATCTAAATTTTAGTAGAAAATGGGCAAGTTTTAAAGCGTTCTTAATACAATTTTACGAAACATTAGTGATATTTTATTACAGGAAGAACATCGAAGGCGAGCATATAAGGGGACAAGAACATTCATTACTTTAGAGAACGGCCTAGCATGATGAAGGCATTACGGAAGTTGTATTAGATAACTAACATAAGACTAATTCATAGAATTACGCGAGAAATGTCAATGTACGTAATACAAAGTAAAGGAAACAGAATGTGAATATTTTCACAGGTTTTTAAAACTGTTTAAAAAGCACCACGTTTCTGTTTCCTCCGCAAAAGATATCCTGCTTTTATCCCGAGGTCAATCAATAAAGAGAACTGTAAAATAAATCACACACGGCAAAGGGACAGACGACGAGTGATTTTCACCGAAAAGAAAGCCTTGATTCCATATTGATTTTGTTGAAGCGCTGATCCAACATCCATTTAATGCTAAAATGATGAACACGTTCTACCGTTCTATTAGGGTTACATCTCATAGGTATGTGATACATCCGTCTACAAATAGTGCTGATTTTTCATGAACAGGTGAGTATTTTTAAGTAGATCTGTCAACTCCTTTATATAAATATACAGTCGTCGAAGTAGACGTATCGTTAAGGTGCCTAGCAGGGTATTGACATAGACATACGATCAATATATATATCAATATAATAATCGTATATCGCGGTTTTATTTCAGCGTGGAAGTAATTGAACGTCGTGCAATTATAAAATTCTTACTGCTGGGGGTGAAATTTCACCTTAAAATAGAACAATATAAAAACGGCTCGGATAAAATATGACAGTAAAACTTCTTGAATAAGACACGCGTGAAGGATAGATAAGAAGTACATTCACACTATAATCGGTGTCTAAGATAAAAGATATTGTTTGCAGTTCGTCAATTAATCGAAAAAAAAGAGTAGAAGATTTTTAAGTATCTCGTTGTGCGAACAACATTTTGGCTGCAATTCCAGGTTTAGAACGAACTGTATGACAACGGATGCCGCGTTCGTTACCAATAGCGTATACGGACATACCCGGAAGAATCTGGAGGGTTTTAAAAAAGGATGAAGAGGAGCTGAAGTGTCGAATCATCACCACACTTGATGATACTTGAGTCTACAAACACTATCCCGTATCAAAACAAGTTCTCTAACTGAGCTCGGAAAAAAAGTTAAGAAAAATAACCAAAGTTGGATTTGAATCTTTGCAATTTCCATCCAATTAGCGAGATAAAGCCCCCCTTTGAATTTTGGCTGTTCTCGTATCTCACGAACTAAGAGCTAGGGAAACGTTTATCATCGAATGAAGAGGCAATAGAAGCCTTGGAAGTGTACTCCGACAGCCTTATGGATTCACACATGATGGATGGAATCCATTTATTGGAAGATCGCTCGAATCACAAGTTTACCGAATTCTAGAGCGTTTCCATTTAATAGTAACGTACATTCTAAATAAACAGCGTTTTGTTTGTCCCACGGAAAAACTTGCTTCATTGAGAACTGATCCCTCTCTGACAATACATATCTACAGAATTTTATTATATTTCAACTAAATCATACATACTTAGCCAATGTAATTGCGTCAAAGGTAGTTCTTCAATGTTCATCCGTTTTAAGTGCAAATTCGTAATGAAACTCTTACCATTATTACATCGGTTACGGATGTTAGAGAAAAATGCGATCCTGCGAAGTATACGGCATTTTTCAGAAATACCTTTGAGATGGATTGCAATGGGCTTTCCCTTGTAGACGTTGGTAGAAGATTCTATACAATTCTAATAAAACGAGGTGAATTGAAGCAGCGATTATTACAGTCGCTATCTTCCCTCGTTTAATCGATCCTCCGGTCAATGGCCAGTAAGGCTGATGCCTCGGAATAGAAAGGTAGGGGTTAATTGAGATTGATATACAGCTTGTCCCTCCCATCAAAAATCATTATATACGTGGTAAATGAATTGGTTCTGTAATTGAAAAAGAATTCGAAGCAGAATTTCATTTATAAATACTATGGGAACATCTGCGCGTAGGTAAGACTTCACTCACGTAATAAATGCTTGCAAGCCTATCATATCCTCTGTTTGGACGATAGTTCTTAATTTCGTTTTACGTTTAATACCTTTAATAGCTTTAATTACTCCACAATTCTGTTCGAGACGATGATAAAAGGAAAGCGAAGGAGTCATTACGCTCACCTCCGTCTCTATCAATAGATGCAGAGAACAGTTTAATTAATCGTTGTGTTCCACATTGTGCCGAACGCTTTACTCGCCAGCCTCCCTCGGTTCCCTTTGATGACATAATTTGCCAGTTGAAAGGCTTGCAAATTATCGTTGAATTGGATCTTCCATCGATTTAAGTCGTTCTGCACATTTCCGTATCGAAGACGGGCGATGAAGGGCCGTTACAATGGAACCCTTGCTTCATTCGATGGATAATCTGAGCAGACAGTACCAACAACACGTACGAAACGCAACGTTTTTCAGATCGTAGTAAAAGGTCTGGCGTCAGGGAACGCAAGATTTGGGGGGAATGAGTGTTGAACTTCCGTGCCGGGGAGGATGGATGGAAATGACTACAGTACCCCTCCACACCATCTTTGGGTGGGCGATGAATCATGTTAAGAGTAGAGGTAGTTTCCCTGACCCCAGTTCACTTGGGCTCTGTGAGGAGAAATGTCCGCGTGAGTGAAGCACGACCGGCACTCGAACTCCTCATTCCACGCTGTAAGATTCCGTTTAATTCCTAAACGGCTGATTTTATCACTTAACCCACGAGCTACATTACGGTAAATAAAATTCTACTCCCTCTACGTAAACGAAGGAAAAAAAATAAAAACAGATCAAACCGTATAGGAAAGAAAGACGATACTTTCAAAATTCTACACGTCGAATTTAGCCAATTTTTATTGAAAGAACCCCTTTGCTTGAATTAACAACACGCAAATTATGCATTTAAATATTTCACAAATATTATCTTCTTCGTTTTATTCTAATTCACACTGACTTTCTGAAGTTTGCGACCAACGTCGAGTCCCAGCTTATGGGAATATTCCTCTAAGGATGTTAGCGTTCGTCCTTTATCAAGTAGATAATTTCAATTGTCTTATCAATTGAATGGTTATTGATACATCGAATAGATGATGATGACTGTGATTTTTACATTTCCTATTAACGCGTATTCTATTGGAGACGTTTTAAGTCTACTTGTCTCCCAAATATCTGAATGCCTAACATTCTGATTGATGCATTGAAGAAGAATAAGTGATCTTTAAGTACAGCTTATTGGTCATATCATTTCATTGGATTGTCCCTGAAAAGGATTTGAGTTTCCTGTGATGACCAGAGTGGCCAAAAATAATTAAGTATAGTTCCAAGTAAGCGTTGTAAATTCTCATTAAATCAAGACATTTCCACTGATGATAATTTGGATGGGAGAAAATGTACTTCTTATGATAATTATACTTTATATATAAGGGCTTTTCGGGTTCATTTATTCCGTTCCGGGCTCCGTGACAAAGTGGATAGCTGACTTGCCATCGCCATGGTCCCGAGTTCGACTCCAGGGATAATAGTGGATGTTTGTATTCGTTGAATTTTGCTGTTCGTGAATTTGTGAGGAATTCGTCATATAATATGAAAGGAATTAATAAGGTTGATACATGGCATAATATCTGCCATAATGGAAAAGAAATCAAAAACGTTTTTTTACAATTTTTATGGCAAAAATCTTCAAAGGAAAAATTTTGGACCATATTGTTAATAAGAGTACATGAATCATTAAATTTAACATAGCAGAATGCTAAAACCATGGCTTTTTGAGATCTGAGCGAGAATAAAAAAACATAATATGTAAAGAAAATATAATAAGAAGCCATCACAATTGAGTTTTAAGATCAAAGACAGATTTCAAGCAAGATTTTAGGATATCTTATGAACTTAACTAAAATGCCATACTTATTTTTAATTTTATAAAACACCTGAATATGCTAAATATTCAAATACTCCTCATTGACAATGCTGAGAGTAATTTATTTCCCTAGATAAAATTATTGAGATTTAGATTTTAAAAACTATACTTATGGACTAAAACTAACAATAAATCTAACTAACTAACTTTGACTCAGAGTTTATAGCTTATTCGGGCTACTCTATTAAGTAAATATAATTGCTGTTACAATAGTAATTCCCTTTTATTAGCAATATCAGAGTAAGTATTTAAAATATTCCTTCTCGTTTCAATAAGAATAAAAATTCACTTTCTCTAGAAAACATTTTAGAAAAATGTCAGATAACGGCGATGGTAATATTAAATTACTACGAATTTTAGAGCATTCGCTTGCAATAAAGGGAAGATATTCAAAATAATACTAACTCTAACCCAAAAAGTAGCGATTGAAAAGTTTAAGGGCGACGTATAACTTTTTGTTTTTTTTCATTTGAACACTGGAGCTCTACTTAACTTGTTTTTATATTCGATGGAGCATTTTTTGTCAAAACAATCTATGATTAGGTCAAACTAAAACGAAATCGACAACTAACCTGAGATTACAAAAATGCGTCTCCCACTGTAAGATGACGCCACCGAAATTCCGATACCTAAAATGGCAATTGGAATTCTTTGTTTCCGATAAAACAAGACAGTTTTTTCTTAGATCGACATTACAGTTAGAAGATGAATCCAGAGTACTCCACGCCATGAATTTCATTTCGATAGAGCTATTTCAGATATAAAATACTCTACGTTTATCGAGTTCAAATTCATTGAGGTCAAGCATTGGATAACGAAGAAAGTCGAAGCTAGCTATCAACAATAATATGGGATGACGTATTAATGTTATGAAATTTAGACAGTGAAATAGTGACATTTGTCGTTACAACTTAATGTCTGTAGAATATCGTTGAACTGGTTATGTAAGAACAAGACACGAAATCAATATTTTACATTAATGTTAAATTTTATTCGATTCTTCGGATTGAATTTGTAGTTATAAAAAAATGATTGACACAAATCGTGCGGGAAATCTCGTCGCTCTTTAGCTACAGGAGAGAAAAATTTCGGAGACGAGGTCTAAACAAAATACAAAATCATCACATCAAGCTATTTTAAAATGCGACAGTAAAGAGGGATTATGTCACTCACAATCACATACTAAGAGGGGGACTGACACTTTACGGGTTTGGATTCTGTGAAAGCGGTCCGAGGTTCGATACCCGGTGGGAGCTCACGTGTGATATGATTCGAAACATCTAACCACCCTTATCACGTATGTGCATCCGTAAAGTACAACAGTGAAAATAAAAAGCAAATCACTTTTAATTCGGATTACTGGAACAACAACTGGTACAGAGTCCATCACTGCACTTATAACAGAGCAAAGCTACGCCATAAACTGGGATCATGAATGGAAACGCAATTCAGCAACAAATTTTCCTAAATATTTCTTCTGTAAATGTTCCAATTAATGCGTGACAAAACACTGTGATTAAAGTGAATCTAAGTGAATTAAATTGCATACTTTACAGAATCTTCATAATGTGTAATTCATTTAACTAGTAAATCTTTGTAGAGAGTTCTCATAGTTGTAATTGACAGCTATAAATCATCAACAAACCTTCTATCGATTTAATAAAAGAAATGCTATGCTGTTTACCAAATTTATAAATAACACGAATGCATTAGGAAAGAATCTTACATTGAAAGAGATGTATTGTGTGATGTATTCATCCAGTACACGTTTAATAATAAGACTTAACAAACCCATACAGGTCAAGCGAAAAAATATACCAGATGAAAATCATACGAATGGACGGTAAGCATGCACTTAAGCGGCTCTAAGTTACTTAAGATAAGACTACAATCAATTACAGATAAAAACACAAAATAAAGCTAATTTATTTACCTTTCCTCGTACTACATCGACTCCAATGAGACTGTTGTTAGCGTTAAGACCGAAGAAAATTTTAACCACAATAACTCCTATGGCTTTTTCGACCTATTGAATAAGGATAAGCTTTATTTCCAGCCGAAAGCTTTTCCAAACTAAAACATTCACAACAGTTCACGTTTATCTTACGCAGCAACACCCGCTTCACGACTGTATACTTACAGAAAATATAGTTTATCTAAAATAGTAAGACTCTTGAATAAATTGAACACTATTCCATGCTTATTTCTGCATAATATTTAAGGATTATAAATTTTCGTAAAACCTTCATGTTAAATTACGGACCTCTCATTCCGAGCACTTTGTCAACAGAATTCATCCACACTCTCACTGACCCTAGAAATCGATGCTAGGGTATCTCTGGCGGATATGACGTCTATCAATGTCAGTGCTGCTCTCTTGTGGAATTCACTTTCAGCAACTTCAAGTAACATTACACATAGTGTCATCTTTTAGGGTGAAGATAAACTAAATGATATTTCATTTATCTGTTTCTAACCGCGTAAAACATAATCAAAAGAAATTTAAATACCTCTTACTACCCTTAAGTTACTTGGCGCCAGATTTTACATGAATCTTCTCCCTACCATATTGAATTGAATTCATAATTTTTAAATGAATATTTGAATCTCTGAAATACGCTCGCCTCTTCCCATCGCTGATGATGTATTAAATACATTTCAAACTTGACCTGCAAAGCAAATAACTGGCGATGTAGAAGAATATCCAGAGAGAATTGGTAGATCGACCTTGCTAACCAACATGGAATATGTAGAGACTACTTTTTAAACGTGGAACTATAAATTCATACAATTGAAACACAAAGGATGTAAGATACAGACATCTTCAAACATAGGCATTCGTTAAAAGGTATTCCGGACAATATTATTTCTTTCGTTCAGTTAGTAAATCCTCTTGTTGTCTAAAGGATTTTTATTTGGGAATATTCAATTGGGGATTTCACGAAGTATGGAACTCTATCCTAAATCGGATGAATTTTCTCTTACAAAATTTCTCTTCTTATTGAAACTGTGAACATAAAGACTTGCAATTCATATTTATGAATGAACAGAAGATACAAGTTATAGTAAAAGTATTTATTCGATCAATTGAAAATTATTTTACTTTTAATTTCAGTCTTCCAAGATGATTTATCCATCTTTTCTATCTTTGGACAAATTTATTTTATTGAACCATTTTAATACTTCTCACTACTTATAATTGAAATAATACTTAATAAAAATCACTTACTGTTGATTATAATACCTATAGTTATAGACCTAAATCAAATTTTTACAATTAGTACATTCTAATCACCTTGAGGTTTCAAACAAATTACATTCTAGTGCTCCTATAAGATTTACGCCATATTTTTCTGACAAACATTCAAGTTAAACGGCAGTTACAAAAAGTAACACATTTCTATATGAATGTGTTATTTTTCTTTGGTATAGACAACCAGAAGGTTGAAGACTAGTGAAAATCTTAATCATAATGAATCCTACTCATTTAAATAATCAAGAAGGTGCTAAAATCAACAGCTGATTGTGACAAAGTATTTTTGTGGGTATGATTTTATAATAAATTATGTTGAATACACCTCATAATTTTAGTGGTTATGATTTATCAATACTTGAATGACTTGAGCTACACTACGAAATGGAAGTCCATGCAATGAGTATCTAATCAATCTTTAACATTTATGAAATTTACAAAAAAAATTATATAATACGTTAAGTGTAATAAAAACCTTATTAAGTAAGTTAATTATCCTTAAGTGATTAATAAAAGAAAAATTTGACGAAGTCACACTAGTGAACCTGATGGATATATGTATCTACGAATGTGATTAAACAAACCTAAGTATTGTAATTTTAAAATAAGAACAATGAAATAACATTCAATCATTAATTTTCTGTAACAAATAAATTTTTAAGGTATATCATTGCCAAACCTTTACATTGCATCTTCATAGATTAATGTAAAATTTAGGAATATTTTCTCCCTTAAAATGCAGTCTTTTTATTCTTCTTCTATTGCAGAATGTCACTCAATAATAATTCTCCTGATCATTAGTCTATTAACAAGTCTCCTATTTAAATTCATTTCTGATTCATAACATTTGATGTTATTATATTTGATTTGATCTTGTAAACTAAGGGTGGTTTCTAAGTTCACTTGGAAACATATCCATACATAAAAAGAAAAAGGATTTGAAAGAATTATATTCTCAGATATTTCTTGTGATAAGAAGCCAAAACCTTACTTCATGTTGCTTTACTTGTTTTCTTTTCGCACATATTTATTCCATACATCATAATAAGTAAACTTCTCTTAGATTTATAGGAAATTAAATGATAAATAATCATAGAAACAAGGATCAGGATGAATAATATATAATAGTTGATACTAAAACATTTAGTATAACTACATTCTTAATATTATGAAGTAAATGACACATGAACTTCGAATAACAATTAAAGGCTAACTATGGATAATTGATAAATATAAAAGTATGTATTAAAAGTGTCTCATTAGATAAACAGCAGTCTTAATTATTATTCAATTTTAAAAATGATCAAGATATTTTTATTTAGAAATTTAATTAAGATATTATGAGTATAAATATATACATAAAATGATTCGCAATTGTAGAACATTCAAGAGAGTAAACAGAAAATTGTTGAATTCAAAGACAGGTTGAAAAACATACCAGAGAATTATCAATGAAAATTATACACTCTATAATCAAATTACATTCTTAAAACTCGTATGTAATCAGAACCAGTAAATGTACAACAAAACTCAACTATAAGTTACATCAGTGAATTCTCTTAACTTAGCAATCCTATCTTCAGAAATGATTATGTTTGGAAAATGAGTCTTGCAGGCAAAAAGTATCCTGTTTAATGAAAATGTAATCACTTCTTTCATAATAATTCTCAAACGTACATTCTCACACAACATATTGCACCCATGAAACACTGAATTTGAGCTTAGCCTTATAGACTCATCCAGGGATTTTTTTAACTTGGTCAAATGATCTATCAAACCAATAATGTCGGTTTGGATTATCCCATATTTGTCTTCAGTGTGGGAGAAATGAACTAAAGAAGCTAATCCTTGAACAGCCCAAGTTACAGGTTGCCACTGTTGTTCTATAAGCACTTTCATATCAATTCCGTCACGCTTCATAAAAAGCCACTTCACAAATCTTGAACTCCAAAACAGAACCAGGAGTATTCTCATCCCATGTCTAAAATATTCTTGAATGGTCTTTTTGATTGATATTCTTTTATATCTCACTTCAACATTGCCCGTCAAGTTACGAACAACAATTGGAGGGTTATAAGATGGTTCTTCTGGTTCGGGCACTGGAATACTTGGAAGTAGCTCTTGTGGAATGGTAAAATTGTTATTCTCCTTTTGTTTCATACTACTTTCAAGCTGATTTGTGAATTCGTCCATTTGTTCAATGCACTTAAGATATATTGCTCTCCAATTCCTAGGATTTCCACCACTAGAACTAACACTGAAAATTTTTCTTCTTCTATCCGGTTCACTTTCTGTTAAAAATGCAAAATCATAAAATGCAAGATATTTGATTATTGGGAAACCAGGAGAGGACAAAGCATCGACTAGTATGTATCGATTTGTGTCCCATAAGGAAGGCTGGATATCAAACTTGGCATGTTCTGTCAAGAAAATCCATATCAAGGAATCTATTGTGCGCATTATTAGTACGAAAATAGATCCAATTACATACGAGGCAATGAGTATGTTTAAATGGGGAATCTTTTCAACAGAATCGATAGTTTTCATAAAAATACATTTACTACCGAACTTTTCACTCTCCACGCAAGTGACATAATCACCATTCAAGGAGCAGTCGATCGGTTCACTCAGCCAAGCATAAAGAGGAACAAACAATATTGTTCCCAACTTCCAATTAAACGGCAAAGCAAACAATTCCCTTCGAAGCATTGCCTTGACAAGAGTAAACTTAGACAAGCGCAAAGTAGGGAACTGTAAGGCTTTCCGGGTCTTAACTGATTCGGTTAAAAAGTAAAACAAACCAGTTAAAGGGCCATAAACCAATAAAAATGTCTTTCCAGCATTCCAACAATATTGACGAGATAAAATACCACAGGCAACAATTTCTGATTCAAATTGGCTACTATGAATTATTAGGTATAGACTTGAAATACAAAATCCAATGACAACATGTAAAAAACCAATAAACATGATAAATCTTCTTGCAATTAAGCATTTTATAAAGTCATAGTAAGTTTTAACATAATTTATACCTAGTACATATTCTCTGGATGACATTATGAACAGAAGAGAGATACATGAAACTAGCGTACTTATCACAATGAATGCATGAAACGATGTCCACAATTCATAGATTGCAGTAAAAATATAAAAGGGCTCAAATAATTTAAACTTAACTACACACAAATATAGAATCAAATATCCCAGATGTATCAAATTGCTCACAATAGCGGCCACAAGTACTCTCAAAGCCACAAATTTGGGTCCAAACACAATGTTCTCCAACAGAGCCCGCCGCAACTTATAAAATACATACGGTCCATTTTCCTGTTTAATTATCTCGTTCGCCATTATTTTGTAAATTAGTCTTTAAAAACTCTGAATATTATCACCGAGAATCCACACGAACTTTACTAACGGTCAATACTTGAAACGAACCATGCCGCTACAAATTTAAGCAATGGGTGCATTACATGTAGATGTCACTGTAAACCTTTTCTACGCAGATTTAAACTGTGACCCGTGGCCGACCATAATTTAACTCGATTATACTGAAAGAGTATGTCTGTATATTCTATTTGATATTAAAAGATATGGATACAATTTATCGTTATAAAAAATGAAGCAAGTGCAGATAATGAAAACTAATTTACAAGATTATATAATAAACGCATTAATAACAAAATATTAAACCATGGAAAGAAGAAGGAACTTAAAAAATCTATAATTTTTTATAAAAATAAGATTATTCACAGATATTAAGATTGGATGAATTTTGATATTCGTAAAATTTAAAAGGTCTTGTAGGACTGCCGAAACTGAAATATATTTCGAGTTTCTCAAATAAGACATAACTTCATGTTATAACCTCTTTCCTTCCTGTATAACATCGAGCCATTTTTCACGTATTAAAAGACAGATAATTAGCGAAGACAATCGATGCTATGAGAATTAGAACTTAATAAATTCTGTAGGTAAACATTTAAGCATTACCCACATGGAAAAGGAAATTTTACGAATGAGTTGATTTTTCTAGGCTCCTCTTTCACCTTTGTGGTTTGCACGATTTCAGAATGTTTGCTTACTTTGCATGTTTTTCGAAATTGACATTTAATTTTTCTCTTATTTATACAGGTTATCGAGATAAGACAAACCGCAGGATTGCAAACCAATACTGCAAGAACTGCACAGGATTCGGTCACATAATTGGGTTTAAACCTCACTGAAAATTCAATACTCATATAATTGAATTTTATTTATCCCTTAATTAGTTTTTGCAAAACTACAGTATTTACAGTGGCTGCATTTTGTTCATTCAATAATTTTAAAAATTATGATTTTGGCAAATCTTTAACATGATTGATAACAATAGAAGTCCCGGATGATCAAAAAAGTTTAAACTTGATTATTGGATAGGATATAGTTGGAAATAATTGAGCCTACCGAATCTTAACTCCATCTATTCAGATTAGATCTTTCTGTGCTAAGCCCCTAAATTGAGTGTTAATACCATTCAGGGCTCATTTCGTTTTTCTAAGATACTTTTCCTTTAATCCTTAAGAAAACAAAACCATGAGATGGATTTTACTAAAACTTAAACTACTCTCTATTTTGTAAATGCTCATATTATTTGAATATTTTCAACCTCCACTTGCAGAATGCAATTTTCCTATTCCACACATTAATTTAGCTAAATTTTAAAGAGCACAAACACATGTATGTAATAAATAGAATTATCCCAGAGATAATACCTATTGTGGATTTTGAAAATGGATTCTGTTACTTAATAAAATCATTACAAGCCAATGCAGTAATAGCGCAAAATATATCAGCTCTAAAATTTTTGGATGTTTGAACTTTCACTTAATATTTATTATCGAATAAACCCAGTCTTGATTAAAACCTTTGAATGCAAATGATTAGATAGTTTACTTGAGAACTAAATAAATTATGACTATTTATGGAAACAAAAACAATTGTACTGATAATTAATTGAATTTACACTGCTTTATGTTAACTTACACTAACTACAGCATCCATAGATGAAATAGGAGTTGTATAATCTGATATAGTTCCCAGTTAAATATTGATCTGTTACAAGGAATCAATCAGGAAGAAGTCTGATCCCCATGTTTGACTCATCCTAAAAATTATGTATAAAACGTTAAAAGAATCTTTTTAAATGTATTGCAAGATGGAATCTATTTCACTTCCAAGTTTTGATTATCATTATATTAGCAATATAGTTTTGACTATAGATTAGCAATAAAGTCTAAAAGTAATCAAATCAATCCTTTCATATTTAAAATTTTAATGTTGTCTGCAAATCCACATAAGTACTTGTCCTCCAAAACTAATTTCATGCAAAAAATCTATGCAAAGTTTCTAGAAAAATACATGAATGCATAAAATCATTTTTGAGTGCTTAAACTGAGTCTGAGGTGTTGCTAGGCTAGTTTCTAAATTAAACCTCATGATATTCAGTCACATAAAAAAACTGTCTAAATAATATTCTACAACGGTGTGTGTCAGAATATGATCACTTTCAAAATTCTTACATAACTGGGGTTAGTACCACACTGGTTTAATTCCAGATATTATTTAAAACTGATGAGTGGTTTATTCACTGGAAACTGAAAATTCTTTAATGAAAAAAAAGAGTATTTCACAACTATAAATCCAGTGAACAAAGGTTAAGTTATTAATTTCACACAAATGCAGTGCAGTACTCTTCAACATAAATTACACACACATATACATAGTATGAATTTCAAATAAATTGACAATATTTATTTTTTATTAAAATCAGAAAACTATAGATTTTCATGGTAGCTAGCAAGGATGAGCTTCCTAAGTATATATTTTTTATAAAATAAAGGAAATCTTTCCTTTTAAATTAGCACAGATAAAATAACAAGAGAGACAATGTACCAGAAAAATCATTTAATTCAAATTGCAGGATAGCAATTCCTTTAGATAAAAAGGTAATTTTCTATGATGATGAGCAGCACTGACAACAAATACTGTACAAGAAAAATGAATTCCACAAGATGATAAAATTTCTTCATGGTAAAATACACTGACATGCTTAATCAGCTCTTGGTATGCTTTAGTGAGATAAATTTCAACAATATTGAAGTAAAAAGGAGTTTAAATAAATAAAAAATCTGTAACAATCAAATTTATGTATATAGTGTGTATAATTGAAAATTGTGCATTCACACTTCAAAATGTTCAACAATTTCGGACAGCACCTTAAGTATCATGTGTGAGGGAGGAAGTGGAGGAGGCGTAAATTACGATTATAAAATAATTTCATTAATCTATCATTCAACAAAGGCTTTAGCAACATAAAAAGAACTATAATTTTTAACATCAGTTCAATTCTTAAAACTTAATCAATAAATTTTCTGTAAATGCTAACGCCAAGTAAAATTGACACAACATGAACAACCTCTTATATTCCTTCCACTTTCCAGATTACACACACGACCACACTCACTCATACACACAAGCATTATGCCAGAATATTCTCTTAAAATATATAGTTCTTTTAAAGAAAGAAAAACATTTTTGATAAAATTAAATTTACATCACTGTAACTATACAGATGCATGTCATTCCATTTCTTAGAAGTTAATACTCTATTCATTAAAAAACTCATTTTGAAAAACAACTTTTGTACTGGCACACACGTATCCTTGAAAATAAAAATTCAAGACACGTGTCAATGTATGAATATGATAATATCTATGTGTCTACTCCTATGTGGCCCCATATGGTTGCACAAGCCCTCATATAAATGAATTTGTGAAACAATAAAAAACAATGAATTCAACAAGCACACTAGATATCAAAGTTAAACACAACTTAGAATCTATACAAATTTACAGGATTGTACAACTAGTATTTACAGTATAAAGTTGTCTTTTGACCAACGAGGATGAATTACATTCATTTCATACACCACACTTAGTGCTATTCAGCACTTCACATTTTACGCATACAATGGCCCATAATAAAAAAATATGTTAACCCAAATCAACTAGCATACACTCATTTGTAAAAAAGAAAACAACTTCAGCTCATTGTGTTAGTATGGTCCTTACATTTTCTTTTCATGTATGTAAGAAAGAACCAAAATAGAAATAAAAAGTCTGATCATATAGAATTGAAAGTAAGTCTCCCTCACGCCAAAAATTACTCCTGGATGAATGAATGGCAAAATATGAATACCACTGAAAACAAAAGTTAAAACTAAAGAAGAAATAAGGCCTATCATCCATATAAACTTCTATAGATCACTTTAGAACTTGAGAACTATATAAAGCCATTTTTAGGATAAATCTTTTAAATTGTGCGTTCTTTATTTTTACAGTACTAACTTCTATTGCCATGACTCTTGTTACAACTTACCCATTCAGCTCTCCTAACAATTTTGCCAATGCAAACTGCAGGAAAAAGCTTAGGCAGAAAGTAACCCAATAGATTACTTTGTTTAAAAGCAAGTTCAAGAGCATATTTAAAAAGTCATATGAGTCATCAGTCATATATATTTTTACGACCCTTTCCCTCTCTCTTTGCTTATCCTACATTAGGCTGACTGGCAGTTTGCTCAAAAATTTATATAATAAATACATTAAAACTCAATAAGGATTTATAACGTTTAGCAATAGATTAATAGATTTTGATAAATAAAATTTAAATGAATACAAAAATGTGCAATTAATTTAAAGTTAGACGTGAAAAATTATGCAGTACACTGAAATGAGAAACTGTTTATATCAACTTTGTTGAAACATGCTGAGTTCAAGATAGATAGTATAGGAGAAATTAAATAAACACAGCATTGAGTTGCTGCTACCAAATAAGTAAGAGTTTGGTTTATACTTATATCCTCAATAATTATGTTTTATAGATTACTTCATTCATATTGATAAAAAATATAAAATATAAGTTTCCGTAATTTGATTTTAATGGAGATAAAGTTTTGTAAATTAATAAAAACATAACAATATTCTAAACTTTTTCTTTCTTTCAAGGATCAAACAAATCAAGGAATTATGTCCTATTTTAAGTCCTATTGAAATATATACACATTAAACATAACAAGAATTTTGAAAATATTCCAGGAAAACACAATTATCTTACTTATTGGTAACTCAATTCAATCTCTGTCTTTGGGTAAGATTGACTATGTTCTTTTGCAGATCAATTTCTTCTAAGCCCTGCAAATATATACTTATATTTGCAGGAAAATCTGCATAAAAGCTCAAAATTTATAACAAGAACAAGATCTCTACAAAGAGAATTTATGTATTTCAACATTATGCATATATTATAATGCACTTCTTTTTCCAATGAAAGAAAAATATTTCTGTCAAGTCTACTATAATTATTTTCTTTTAATGGACTAAATCTTATCACAACTATAAACAGCATCCACTTCCTATCCTCTTTGTATGATGAAACCTTGCTATCAAAACTCCATCCATTACACTTCAAAACAATTTCAGGAATTTGTTTTCTAAATTTGATTAAAAATCATAGTATTAACTACTGTTTTAAATATACAAACAAAGAGCATTAGATTTACAGAAAAAGCATATTAAATAGTAGATGAGATAAAACAATTCTGCTACATTAGGGTTCAGATAGGAAGACAACTATATCATATATTAGGGGGCAAATAGTGAGTACAATTTACCATGATCACATTTTGAAAGGCAGATGACCCCAAACTGTCCAGGTACGTCATAACATTTACATTATAAAAATCACCATGGACTAAATTTATCAACATTTATAGAGGACAAATGGTGTCATGAATTCTTGAGTAACATACAATTTACGTTACAAAGTCGTGCAAGAGAAAAATCTGCCATTAAACATTAAGGCAGAAAGCTGTTGACTAGGTTAAGACTCATCACACCCCCTCCCAAGTGAGACAAAAGAGAGAGAGCATGCAAGTGGCAAGGCAAGTAATAAACCAAGTCAATTTGCCACCAATCTGCCATTTGCAGAATGGATATGATAAAATTAGAGAGATGACAAAGGGAGCGTTTGGAAAAATTATCACTCAATGGAAGCCTTAAGGTCTTCTCTGGCAAAAGGAGGATCAGACAACTCCAACCACCACCCAAAATCCTTATTTAACTCATAGTCCCAGATATCACGTTTGAAAGGAAAGGGGCAAAGTTTCTGCAATTCCTGCAAAAAAATAATATACTATTATTAATAAAATTGTCATAATTTCAATTAATAAAACCAATTGAAATACATCAATAAATTTTAAATTGTTGCAATGAAGTACATCCTTACAGACTTAGTAGAAAATAATTAAATAATTAGAGTTTGCAAGAAAAAGCTGATTTTACTGAGTTAGTAAATTAAACACCAGAATTTGTAGCATAATCTGTATTTGAATTTTTATTATATTTTAAATTCAAAAATTACTGAATGTAATAAAGACTATGTAGGAGGCATTGAATTAAACTGCCAGGGTGTGTCTTCTTATTGATGTCACTATGTAAAACATACTCGGGTCACTTTTAAGTAAGAGGCTCCACCAAGATAGCGTATGATCAGTTTCTTTCTAGGTCATTACAAATATTCCTTCCACAACTGATCATTGGTCATATATTAAATAATCATCTTCAATAAATATTTAACATTTAACTTCTGCTAAAGAAACATCTAGGCATTTTCCTGATTATTAATTGAGAAGTTTTCACCTCTTAATCACAGATTCCGATGACACATCAGCATTAATAATGATACACTTCTATCATTTAAACCAGCTCAATAAGTTTCTGCTAGAAAAATTGCACTCTAAACCAATTTATGAACAGACATATGAGGAGGTACAATTGAGATCCAAGAACATAATTATGGGATGTATCCAAGCAGATCTGAAGACTTACTATCACACAAGCCTGTCCTTGAGGCAGTGGTGTAATTTGCACATCCTTGCCTTATTAAGAATTATAATAAACTACTCTTCATAAACTACAGCCGATCATGACGAAAATGATCTTCTGTCGCTGGATCAGTAATTGAGTTCATGTCAGGATCGGTGAGCATATGGAGGCCATCTAAATCGATCGGAACTAGACCTTGTCGAAAGGCATCTTCATCATCTAATGAGTAATGAGATAAATCATCGTCTCCTATAATTCCTGAAGTCTCACTACCAACTTCCCCACCAATCACATTAGTAGAGTCAAAGGCACCTGCACCAGCAGCTGCTAAGACTCTACTGAGGTCCTTGGTTAATTCTGTTCGTGCTGATATATCATCACCAGCACTTGAAGAGAAATCTGTAAATGAATATAAAGGAAAATTAATGCATATTTCTATATAAAATGGCAATTAATATTAAAATATATTTATTTTATATTCTCTATAGATCATTCACCATATTAAAAAAAGATTTAGTTTCTTAGACTCAGTAAAAGTCCCCAGCAATCATGTGAAGATGATGACAAACTTGGTAATCAGAACACTAGTACAGAAAATATAACCATATAAAACGTAGCTGAAAACTACATAATCCTTTTTACACTTATCCACCAGGATAGCTTAATATTTAAAGAAATTTTGTTATTCAATTAAAGGTACAGTTCAATTCATTTTATATTCTTATAGATATAGAGCTAATTTTCCGTGAATAGATGTACATTTTCATTTACCTAGATCTGCAATGCAAATATAAATTTAAAGCTGTTTGAGGTTGAATTATCGCAGTATTTTTACGAATGACAAAATTGAATGTCATATATATCTGCAAACTTGCTCTTGAAAGATGTAGAACAAAAGGAAAACTCACATAAGATTTTCAAAGTTAATTTCAAAGTATAATTTAATTAAGAACCAAATAAATTTATAAAGCACAGTATAAATATTTATAAAAAATATATAAATATTAAAATATACATATTTTTATAAAAATTATATACACGTATAATGGGGGAAAAGTAAGAAGGCAAACGAAACAGAAAGAATTTTAAATATATATGATGTATTAATTGAATGATGCAAATGAAGAATATGAGCAAGATCTTCTTTACTTTTCAAAAAAATAAATTTAGATAAAATAAATCATATCATTGGTACCTGTTAAGATAATGTCCGGAATACTGGTAGGAGTGTTGGGAGTTTGAGGTGCAGTATGATGTCCACTTTCACTGAGATTCCCTCCACCCCCTCCTCCTCCTCCAATAGGATCCAAGGGCTGAGGTGGAGGCTGTGACAATATTGATGGCAGCTGTCTCATACCAAACTGAAGTTGCTGCTGGTTTTGATGATGATGATGGGTATGATGATGCTGTTGCTGAGACTGACGGGATGGATCTACAGAGGAAGGTGATGAGGGTGACTGTCTCCTGCTGTAATAACCTCCATCCTGACCCATGTTGGATGTATCTTGATGTGGAATGCGTCCAATGGTATTGCCACAACTTAGTCCAAGACCAATATCCAAACCAAGGCATGTCAGACCAACTCCATCTGCCATTCCACCACCACCGTCATCTGGGCTTCCAACCACACTTATGCTAGGACTTGCCTTAACAATTAAAAAATAATTTTACTCTCTGTTAGTGATATTAATTCAATATTTTCAGTATTTAAAATATAAAATAAAACAAGTTTCAGAAAAGACACTGAACCTCGCAAGGAGGAACAACAGTTATATTTTTAGCTAATATTTTGCATTACCTTAAATAAAAAAACAGACTATTATTGTGAGTTTTGCATAATTGAATTGATTATTAGAACTGACTTTTTGATTAAACTGTCCGAAAAATGGCTTCTTGAACTGAAGATTATATACAGTGTTCTAGTTGGTAATTTTAAATACATTACATTCTACTACTTAATCTAACTGCATATTATAATCCAACTCAGAAGGAATTGTAAAAATAAATTTAGAAACCTACATTCAATATATAGATAAAACTAATAATAATCAATGGATTATATTTATTATTGTTTATAAAGAAAACTATTAATAGGAATAAATTAAGTCTGCTGCTTTTTATATTTTTCAAATTTCAGGCAATCAAATAAATTCTGAGGATTAAGGTTTTACCAAAAGAATTTAGTATATTATAAATTTATATAATTATTTTGAAGAAGTTGATGGAGAAACCTTTCAGTGGGATGGTGATTAAATAAAGAAACTGCTAAACTTCTCATTACATATTGTTTCAGTTAAAGTACAGAAAACGATTATTTCTGATAGGAATCGCAGGCAGAAAAGATCACTCAGCATAACAGTTACCCTAAACATAACATCTAGTGTCAAGGAAATAAATAATGAATAAACGTAACATTGAGATTTAAATGCAAGACGAGATACAACGGAAGTGAATTTTACATTTTATATTAACAGCATAAGCTACCAAGGTAATTAAAAACTGATAAACTTAAGCACCTGCAAAAATTATCAATAGACAGATTTTTTATAATAAATCTATACTTAATTTTAGCAGGTAATTCAGTTTTGAAACCAGTTTTTAATAGCTTATTGATAAACTTGAATATTTATAAAAGTACAAATGATGTATGCTCACTGTGTAATGAAAACTTACTTGTGAATAATTCATACTGTTACTTTGAGAGCCAATGAAGTTAATGCTGGTGGAGACAGGATTATCCAACTGAAAAAGGGTAGGATAAGATTACATTATTAAGAGTAAAAATTTATAAGAATAAATATCAATTATAGACACTACATAATATGAATATAAAAGTATAATGTGATAAATAAGGAATATCTATAAAAGTAAACATTGATCAATTTAGAGAAAAAAAAATAAAACTTAAATGTAAAATATTTCAAAAAATTAACTTAATCTTATTTAGAATACATATGTTCATTCCAATAAAAATGAAACTAATTTTAAACATTCAAAATGTATCACTGCTTCATTCCATGGTATAAATACTACAATAAAAACGGTAATACATTAAGTATAGGATTGGCACAATTAATTTTTATAACAATCATTGTAAGGACATCTCTTCTTTTAGTAGAGTTCTTTAGCCTTTACCAGGGGGATTTTCACTCAGTAGAATCAGTACATGTAAAAATAAAAAACTGAAACTAATTTACTAAATGAAGATTAAATAATATTTACATAAAACCATGCAATGGAAATTAAAAAGCAAATGATAATGAACTCACAAACTGTGTAAATATTTTCTAAATACATAAGCTACCTTAAAGAACTACATAAAAATTTCATGGTTCTGAAATGACATGCTCCATCTCAAGATTAATTCTCAAATGACAAATGTAATCGCCTTCACTCTTTCCGGTATATTACTGCAGAGAAAAGAGAAAAGATAATATTAAATATAAACATGCAAAAATGTTTGTGTACACTTGTGTGCAATGAAATATATCCAGAGACATGATACTCAAAATGTATAATTTGAAGAAAAACAACAACTAGATAATAGAAGCTCCAAAATAATTAGAAAATGGAATATATTCCAACACACAAGCCTGACACATTATCTCCATTAAATTATATAATCAACATGGACAAAGATGGAGAATAAATAAGGCAATGAGGAGACAAATGAATAAAAGGAGTAAATAATTGAAGAAGACGATGATGAAGGCTTCATCACCTGGGAGGTGTTGGGCTCACTCGAAGAAGTCCAGCCGCAACTAGTCTCCACTAAGCTGTGAACAAGTTGGCACCAATCCTTTTGCGGTTTGCCAGAAGGGAAGTAGCGAGTTATGATAAATAATAATTTTCCCATAAGCGAGGCTAACAACATTAACAGCTAACAAACAAAAACACACTGGAAACATGAGATATATGTGACTAGTAATCTAAGTATAATTAATACAAGGTATATCTTTACAAAGAAGTTTCTACTTAATTTTATGAATGAATTCTACGATAAAAGTCCTTAAGACAGTTAAAAAAAGTATAGCAGAATTACCAAAGGTAAATATTTTACCAAAAATCAGCCACATTAGGAGTTCAAGTCACCAAAGATTTGACTTGAAAAAATGTAAGTAGTTAATATATGAATATTTTCAGATTGGATGCATACAGATGACAAGTGTACCTCCATTTTTATACTGAAAAACACTTGTTAATACTCATATGTTACAAAAGAAATGGCATGCAAGTATCCTGCTTAAAGGAACTGAAATAAAACTTACCAATTCATTAATTCTTTAAGGTATTTCTTTTGAAGAAAATATCTTACGTTTTGCTTGGGAGTAAATATATTTTGAAATAATACCTAAAATCTTAAATAATTATTTAAATAAGACAGTTAATAATTTAATTTTACAAATCTGCTGATTTTCACTGATAATCATACTTGTGGAGAAAAATGAGAGAAAATAAAATATACACTGAGGAAAGATCCTAGTTTAAAATATGAATATATTTATCAATTTCTTTCCCGATTACTTCTATGACATAACCAACAAACCTTGAGGAAGGCTACTTATTATTTATCAATTTTATTAGGTATTTTGGAACAATGTAAGATTAAGCTTTCATAATTGTATTATTATTCTTATGCTGAAAAAATTACCCGCCTTCACTAGGTACATATTTTTGTTTAGTAGAGTCTATTTCTACATCCCATTAAGAAAGGCGTTTTGCGTAACTACATCTTCAATAAAATCAAAATTATACAAGATTGGACTTATTTCCATAAATTATGGAAACAAGTACAATCTAAGCAAAATTTTATTTTTATTGAAGTATACTTATTAAATAAAGTTTGCTTCAGTCAATAAAATTAATTTTCTAGACATTTTCCTAATTGCACAAGGCAAATAAAACATATACTTAAAAGCTATGCTGCAAGACATAAGGTAAAACTTTTGTCAGGAGTCAAATTTATGAAAAAACTTAGTCTTTTGAAACTTTATTCTTAAGAACTCTTCTTGAACTTACCTTACCATCTATCATAAACCGATCTAGCTTATACACCAATTATGAATACATAAAATTCATAAAATTAGATGATTCTCATATTCTTATAAATTTCTTGTTTACTTAGAGTTACTATTAGTACACATGATGATTTTAAGAATTAATAATACTATACTTTCTATTATGGTTTTAGCTCAAGATTACCTAACTTGGTTCTACAGTCAAAACAAAAATATGCCACCATTATTAGATTGATAGATTTAGACTTTCTATCATTGTCCCCTTTCGTAACTGAACTAATGACAAACAGTTAACATGGATGAAGTATCCTCAATTCTTCAAAAGAGCATATTTTTAAAGCCACTATGAGAGCCAAGAGTACTGTAGCTGGTTAAAAAAAGGATAAATGGATTATTTCTCCCATACTATTAATTATTTCCATCAGAATTACATTTTACCTGATTTTTCCAAAAGATATTTATGACTATTTAAGAATATACTCTATGAAAAATATTGATAAGTAGGAATAAGGGAGAAATTTGAGGGAGATTTAATAATTATTTTCAAAATTTCTCATGAAAATAGATACATGTTTCATGACAAATTAAATAATTTTATTAACTTTAGTACTTTAAACTAACCTTAACAAACTTTTACTTTTTGCTCATTACTATCCTTGTAGAGTACAATATAAATAAGGTAATATAATTTTTAATGAAATTGTTTGTGTACATGTATTTATATATACTCATCCCAAATTTCAACAATTCATTGCCACATCAAGGCAAAATGTGTTAAAGGAGGTTGGAGGTGATGTCGAGAGGGCTTCAAAAGTATATCTGGCAAAATAATATACATGTTAAAGAACAACTAGCAGGATATCCACATGAATAAAAATTCTTTATCCTCTAAACAATCCCATAACTTTCACAATTGGCTTTTGCCATGATTGCCCATTTTTTTCAGTAGCAAAAGCACCACCCATTCAGGTACCTAAGAGGTGATAACATTACAAAAGTCCATTGTGAAGAGCTACTGTATGAAAAGCAGATGATAACAAGGATATCATTGGGCTAAGAGAAGAAGTGGTTTGAATATAAAGAGGATGAATTAAAGAAGAACCCAAATAGGAACTGGGTAAAAATAAATGACATGATCATACCTCAAACGCAGAACATACAGAAAACATACAGAAGCAAAATGGACAAATTTAATACATTTTTAAGCAGAAAAATAATAGGTAGAGGGAGCAGATAAGCACACATAGAATAGAAAATGACATAGACGCTCCATATTTCGGTATAAAAACTCTACGTTATTTTAAACTGACAAGAATAAAAATCTTCAACACTGAAATAGTCCACAAGATGGTGAGATATAGACTGAAGACAATGTATAGTCAATGACAAATTGCAAAACTGAATGAGTATGAATAAGTGGAAGGGAATAAGAAGAAATTTCAGCTGGAATAAAAAAAAGGTTCTCAGTACTAAAGGAAGAATACTTTTAAGCTATTAACATGAAAATTGTGCGAAGCAGCAGAAGAAGAGCCAAGAAAATCAACAAGAGCCAGCAACAGAAAATCATGTTACATGTACATAATCATGTAAACTTATCAGACACACATAATAAGATTGCTTTTGTTTCATTGCAAGGTCATCAGGCAAGGAATCAAGGAAGATGTAAGGAATCTCAGCAAAAAAGTTGTTCAAGAAGCCATTAAGAATGCCTGAAGATTGAATGAATGGGATGAAAATAGAATTTTACCTATCTGATAAAAGATTCAATAACCACAAGGAGCAGGCAGATGAAAAATAAAACTTTCACAGGGTAATTTATGAGACCTTGCCAGGAATACAAGAGATGCTGAAGGGAAAGGGAAGACTAATAACTCCAACACCACCCCCTCAGTTTTCCAAGGAGATTTCATTACTACAATCAAGCATGTGAAGAATCAAAGAAATGCAGGATCTGACTCTGTTTTTGCCTAATATTTAATGGAAGGAATAAGGGAGAGAGAGCATTTTAATGCAATTATCCTGAAAAGGTGGAATTCCCCAGGACTGGAATCATGCAAGAATCACTCAACAGTGAAAGAAATGAAAAAAGAATTTCAAGACCTTTTCTAGCTTCGGAACAACCTAATTATGACCTCTTGTGTATAAAAATCTCATGAGAGTTTTAATTGAAAATCAAAGTAAAATATTCTTCATTGCCCAAACCAGAGAACAAGCTGTATTCAGAAAGTAACTCAGTACAAAGGACTGCATCCAAGTGATAACAGAGGTTATTAAAAGAATAGATAAGTATTAGATGCCATTTTTACCAAACTTGGTAGATTATGCCAAAGCATTTTGTTTTGTTAGCATCCCCTCAACAATAGAAGCCCTTGAAAGTCAAGGGGTAGATATCAATTTTATCACACTTAAGTAAAATATCAAGAAGAAATATCATAAAAAAGAATGCAACAGCATCCCTTATTTAGCAAAAACAACCGATGGATTCAGCACTGAGAAAAGAGTTTAACAAGCTGCCAGATTGCCTTTCACAAATCTAACTCTCAGTAGTTTTAAAAGAAGAATAAGTTTCAAAACTGGGAGGAAAAGAAGCAAGATATAACGAGAATATTGTGTAAATAATAACAGATATAGTATACTTCACCCACTAGTGTTTTCCGAGGTTATCGTTTTCCTTACTAGCAATTCTTATATTATATTATTACTATTATCTATAATAATACTTTTCTAGAAAAACATAAGAACTAATGTCAAGATTTCAGGAAGTGAATGCAAAGTGGCCAGAGATGGGGACAAGGAGGAACTTAGTGAAGAATGATTCTGTACCATAGTTTTGCAGCTCAAAAATTGGTAAAAGTGAGCAAAATACAACCATCAACACAGTATCTATTTAGGGAAACATGTAGCAATATAAGGGGAAAGCATAAATTTCTCAAATAAATGAGAAGAAGAATTAGGACAGGAGATCAGAGTGCCTTCAAAGTAATTTACATATTCCTAAACAACAATGGAAATGAAGTGGAAGGCGTTTAATCATTTTATTCTATGTGTACTAAGTTAAGGAAGAGGAAATTTGATGTAAAATGAAAAATAATACCAAGACTGCTAACAGCAAAAATGGTTATGGATGAGGATAATAGAAAATGCAGCAAAGGGGTGAGAGCAATGACAAGCATTACGGACAGTATTGAAAAGGTGAGAACACTAAAATGGACGAGGGCAGTTCATGTGAAAGAATAAACGGCAACTGTCAAGAAATTGTGGCATCAATAGTTCTGATTTATATACTAAGAGATTTGAAAATACCTAGGAGAGGATCGAAGGATAAATGGAAGAGAGAGATCATCAAGTAAATAGTTATTTTATTATGGCTCAGAATTGAGAAAATTCTTAGGGAGGCCTACGTCAAGCATTAGATTGATAACTGCTGATGACAATATCTATTTATAAATATTTATACACATACAGGAGACACTATTTATTTTACTTTAGAAAATTTTAATGCTTCTTTCTAGTTATTTCTATAGTAAAAAGGGGGATGAGGATTCAACATTTGATATTCAGCACTCCATGATGAACACATAGGGTTATAAGTTATATAAAGCAGTGACATCAGGCCTTTAAAAATCATGCGGTTCAAACAAATACATAAGAATTGATGATTACTTCAACCAAAAGGTAAGGTCTCAAAACAGAGCAAACAATTTTAAAAATCATACTGAATATTTAAAAACTACCATATGAGAAAATTCTTTTCATAAAAAATAGAAAGTGGTTCTTGAATATAATTCATTGTTGAAAAACAAAAAAGAAATTCCCTTTGACATATTAGAATGGCAAGAGTACGCACAATATAGATAGAATCATCTTGTGCCTTTTGTACACTTGCATTTGCATAAAACCAATAATAAGCTGGTTTTCTACATTTTATCAATATCACATGCCAAGGGACAGCTTGCAAAGATCTGCATTTCTAAACATGTGGTAGCATTTGATAAGAGTGATGTTGAGTAATATATTTATTTAATTTTTATCAACTGCTATGAGCTTCTCAAAAGGAAATTGATTGCAAAAATGGAAAAAAAATGATTAGCTAGGAATTATAAGCAAAGTGATGACTTCATGCTCAATGGACATTGCTTTTAAATGGGTCTATTTAAGTCTGATACCTTAAACTAATTTAATTTTAATGTAAAATAGTGGGATCAAATATTGTTCTCTACACATTAACCAACAGCATTATATTGTTCAATAAATAACATACTTACCACACCCTTGATGCATAGAAAAGAAATTACCATGAAAAGCAACAGGAAGTGAAGCTATTAGAAACTTTTTGCATTAAGCAAGAAGGTGGTACAATGTCATGAATGTTCTAGCACAAAGAATCTACATTAAATGGAGCATAAGTATATTCTAACATGAGAGAGAAGGTAATGAACTTACCAGTCTTTTAAATGATCTAAAAGCAACAAATTCTAACAAGATCTACTTTACTATGCATTTAAAAATAAATTTCTTTGTAATAGAGCAAACGCTATTGATAGATGGCAAGTGTTCCTGTATACAATTATAGTGAGAATGTGTGTGTGGGGTGAGAGAGAGAGAGCACAATGCCAACCATCCAACAGTTAAACTAGATAATATTTACCTTTAAATGGATACATCAGGTAAGAATTACCTAAACTGATAAAAATCTTAAACTTACCATGCTAAATTGCTCTAAGTGCTGCTGAACCAGATAGTAGTTGTTCTGCTGCTCTTGACTGGCTGAAGAAGAGTTTGTAGTAATGGCTGAAGTAGAAGAAGATGAAGATGGTGATGATGGTGAAGGGGATGATACAGAGTGTCGGTGTTGATGGGATGGCATACTGGACAAGGAAGCCGATGTCTGATTCCCTGGAGATGAAGATGGTGATACTGGGCTTTGTGGTGCACTGTGTGGACTCACTCTGCCTCCAGGACTAGTACTTCTGTATCCTCCAAGAGGGCTATTCTGTTAATACAATTTAAGGTATGATTTAAGATAAAAGTGAATAAATATTGCTACATGAAATTTATATTTGTCATTAAAATAATAAGAGACTACAAGGTAAATTATACTGTGACTAGAGTCACATATAACACTAAAAGAAATGCTCCCATAATCCATTAAAAAAATTGTAATGCTTACAGATATGTAAATGATTAATTTTCTCATCAACTAAAAACTTATTTAATAGCCAGAATCTTGCTTTCTTAACCTTGAACATAACTATATTTCAATGAATCCATCATTGATCAACCTCATAATATAACTATCTATTGTGTAGTTCCCAAAAAGCATATCCAGCAAATCTGGAAACTTTCATGAAGTCTTCTTCAGATTTTTATAAACATATAATTAATAACTGTTATCAATAAAAATTACTATCATGATTTTAGCTAAAATATTTTTGGCAGCATTACAAATGCAACATGAAAAGAAGCAATAGAAGTTTAAGGTTCAGACAACCCAGGATTTAAGATACAGCTAATTATTAATACAAGGTTTCAAATATATGCACAAAAAGAACGATCTTAAATTCAAATGAAAAGTCAATTAGGAATTATAAAACCTCGAGCAACCTACCTTCATATAGTTAGCTCCCTGTTTGTTGATCCCATAGTCTTTTCTTTTTCATTGTTTGTTATATTAGGGGCATGTTACCTCAGTTAAAAATATTGATTTTATTAAACAATTCAATGACTTTTAATTTAATGGTATTTTTATAGTCTCCAGAATTTTACACTATAATCTAGCAGGTAATGGTGTTAAGAAAAATTAAGTGTAGTGTACATCAAGTATATTTTCAGAATCCATATATAAATCTTAACCTCAACTTAAATTAGTATCTTTTAAGGAAATCAGGTTTACAAATATATCACTACCATGTATGTCACTTAAATATCATAAATAAAATGAAAACATGAGTGCACCTTAATAGTTCTATCTATAAAGATGATTGCAATGTTGTGTAAACATATCATGTACATCATATCAAGTAGTTGGCTTACAGCAAGTAATCCATTTATATTTCTAATGATGAATAAAGAAAAATGTATCAGAAAGTTGTATAAAGGTCATATGCAACTAAATTTAAAATCATTATGTCAGAGTACTTTGGATTGAGTTTTGATTTATTGTGTATATTTTATGGCATCATTCTTTACAAAAACAGTGTAAAACTAAGAATAATACATGCCATGTTTGTTCATTGTTCACAATAATGTGATAGTCTTTGTTTTGAAATTATTTTTTAATTTGAGGAAAGTTAACCTCATGACATTGAACTCATGACCATTCATAGGAAACTAATAGCAATATATTTTTTCTATAGATATTTATGAAATTCAAATTTTCTATGTGCCTGGAAAGAATTTTTATTGATAGGATGATTGGTACAGTTGGTTGCCCATTAATTGCCAGATCAGGATGTAGGGGCTAGTATGTAAAAAATATGATGAGCCCATACCCTCGATAGTTTAGGCTGGATGTTTGTATCCTATATATTTTTAGGACATCCCTATGAAGCAGCTATATATAATAGATATTAATAGACCATACATATCTTTCTTCTTTTTGGGACAAGTTTAATCTAGATAAATTTTAAATCATACAATTACTGAAAAGCATAGTGTTGCCAAGAGCTGTATAATGTAATTACTCAAATAATTTTCATATAATTAAAACCTAACTTGAAAGTACATGGATTTTACATGAAAAAAAAATCTGAGGTAAAACATAGTTTTTTATATGTTCACTGTTAGATGCCTTTTGAATATATACCATATAAATGAGTGAGCTTATTACTTTTTCGTGAGGAAATTAGGAAAAAGTAATTAAGCAATTCAGTACTGATTTTTCTAATTTTACTTCTTATTCATTTCTTTTACATAATAACTTACCGGCACAGTTAGCCCAGGAGAGCTCTGAGGACTTGGTCTATTGAGGTGGGAGCTGCGGTAATTCATGTGCTGCTGAAACAGTTATACACATCCAAACAAAAAATAAAAAAAACATACAGAATGCCATTCCAATCTTTTGGTTTTTACTAACTTATAACTAAAATTCCATCATATATTTTAGCATTCTCAACAAACATTCACTATGGTTTCAACATACAAATATATACCGTGCAAGGCTGAGTTCAGTTACTACAACAGCAATCAACTTATCATGACTCAAAAGGTAATTATTACTGTATTTAGTTAACAAAAATTGCACATATAAATATTAATATCGATTATTTTTGAAAAACTGAACAGAAAAGTAAGAATAATCAGATACAGGTTAAGTGAAAGGTAATTAAATAAAGATAGCAGCAGGTCTACCACTAAATGACATCCTTTATTAAAAAGAAAAGTAAATCTTAGTTTGAAGCAGAAAAATTTGTAAAGGTAAAGATTGATGCAATCTAAAATAAGGGTCTGTGTTTTGCAATAATCTAAGAATGTATGATGGATCAAGCTTCCAAATTGTCTTAAGGGTAATATGCATTATAATGAATAACTAAATTCTTTGTAGTGGTTAAAACCCATGAAATAAAAAATTCAATAATAGTAACAGCTTCATTTTCACAACTGATCATAAAAAATTAAATTTATAGGCTTAAAATTAAGGTGTGTGTGTATATGTACATACACACCTAATCAAAGAGAATATGAAATGCAAAATTATATATTATACAATAATGTGAAATTTAAGAAAAGAAGTAGTGTCTCAAGTAGTGAGTGAAGTAGTAGTCTCAAAATATTACATAGCAAATAAGATAATCTGAAGTATAAAACTGAGCAATTCCAACAACCTCACAGTCAAATCTTATTACAATATAAAATAAACAATGAAATGCGATACTTTCTGTAATTAACATTGAATTGGATTCCATAATTACAATTAGCTGAAAATCACATTACCAGTGAGGATAATACATTGAGATAGTTATTTGAAATTGGATAACAAAAACATTTGTTTTTCATGATTTATATCTGCTAGGTAAACCATCATGAAAATGACACAAAATAAGACAATAAAATGAAAAATATCAGTATAGCAATGATAGTACTTTATTATTCATTAAAATATACTAAATTTTGAAAAATATTGAGGATAACTTCAAAAACAAAATTAATTTTCATATTTAAATAGATAAATTAAAGGAAATTATTCAGAAAATTAAGAATTACAGACTTATTTAACAGATTAAAAAAAAAAACAATTTTTTAAAGCATGAATTAAAAAGAATTAATCATATTAGGTGATAAGATTCTTTTAACTAATCACTGTGGAAATATTAAATATTATTCTTTAAACCGATATCCTTTGTAAGGCTTTCTGTAAAAATTCATTGAATTTAGACAGAAAACCTGTAATGGAAACATTAAGATCTGGTGTAATTAAATACATTAACAAAAATTTAGAAACCAAGTTCACAGTCTTTCTTTTATGTTACAATTTTTAAAGGATTTCAGTTATGAAGGTAAAGCTGTGATTAAATTATGGAGAGTAAATGGGCTAATGAGTAAGCATGCTAGGTCTTCCAAAAATGAATTTTAGAATGTAAACATATGTGATGATAGTGTTTGAAGTGTTATCCTGCACTGGCTAATTTTTTTAAACATACCGTCGGGATGCTTTGTGAATTGAGTGGTGGGCTGCACTGGGACTGCTGCTGTCGATGATGAAGCTGATTCTGAGGTTGGTGATAAATATATCGATTTTGATGAAAAGTACCCATCTGCATATTACTACTGTTATCAAAGGTGACACCCTGTAAGGCAAAAAATGGGACCCCCAGTGTAAGTGCAAGTAAAACCAGATTACTGACTAACATGTTTAAAAAAAATCAAAACAAAGGAAATATGGAAAATCAAAAGTACCATTTAAGAAAACAAGTTTGAAATAAATTGACCTTCATAAGTGAACTATTTTAAGAAATTTAGAAACAAGAATTTGAAAAGTTTACCTTCATCTACCAAAATCTTAAAATAACAAATTAACTAAATAACCATCCAAACTAAGAGAAATTAACTAAATATTTAAAAAATTTAAAGTCACTTTCATAAAGAAACCCTTTATCCTTTTAATGTTTCAAATGAATTTGTACAGCATCTCTTTGGCTTGATAATTGCTCATAATAAACATAAATAGCCATGCAAGTGACATGATTTAGATTCAGCCTCACTGAATATGAATAAGGCAATACGTATAAATATTTATAGGATTCATTAAGTTTTAATGTCAAAATCAGGCAAAATCAACTTAAATAAGAAATAATTACAAATATAAATATGCATCAGAGAAATATCTTATTTAAGCAGATAACTAAGCCAACAAAAAAACATCGACCTTCTAAAGATAACATAATTTAATTGTAACAATTTCAAAATTCAGTTTAAAATGTCTCAATAGGAAAAATGATTTTGGGAGATCTACTATCTTCTAAACAGGAGATCATATGTTTGCATACGATACTCTTCTATTACAGATCATTATTTTGTGCAACAAGACAAACATCAATAATATTAATACTGACTAATATATCAAAGAAATTTCCTTACCTTAAGATTCTCACAAGCATGAGAGAAAACCATTACCTTGTTAAAGGCAGTTGATCACTGAATATGAATTCTATTCCAAAATTGAAAAAATTAACATCATACTTGCCATGCAAAGGAAAATAAATCTGCCAAACCAATCTCCAATATTATAAAACAAAACATATGAAATAATTGAAAATTTAACTGAGTGCCATTATAAAAATGATTAAATTATGACAAAAGATGCAAAAAATGCTCAGCCGAATTATCTGAGACATATGATACTTACAAAACATAAAGGTTATAATTTCTCTATGGATTTAACTTCTTCATAATAAAAGTTTATCATAAAATTAAATGGCAATAAATCAAAACTGAAAGAATTTACTGATATGAATTGGAATACTGTTTACTGCACCAATAGTACGCTTAATCATGCTAAAAAAAATACAAGCTTTGTGTATGAAACTAACCTTACATGAATGCAGGTAACTGGAGTTGACAAGGGATGGGACAGAAAGGTGATTCTGAAACAGTTTTTAAAAATAGGCAAAACAAATGTGCTTAATTGTAGAAATAAAATTATTCATAACAAAAATTAACTAAATTCTTATGCAGATTAATATATAAAGTAAAGAAATAAAAGACAATTTTAGAATGATGAAGCAATAAAGATACATAAATGTGATAAAAATCTGCATATATCTGCACACTAAAGTAAAAACAAATACATATTCACTAAAGAAACATGACTGAATATATATTCCTAGTTAGTTCAATAACTTATAAATCAAGCAATCTATTTTGACTAAATACCCATAGCTTTCATGCATTGGCAGAAACAAGATAACCAAGCTAACATAATGTAAAATTCACAGGCAATTGGGAATCTCTGTTTTGATGCATTAACTCACTGGTGAATGGGCTGCCATGTTAGGCTGCTGGTGGGGTTGATGATGATTTGGGGAATGTCCTGGACTAAGACCTCCCTGGGGAATGGGGATTGGTGATGGAGGAGAACTGGAGCTGAATGAGAACTTTCCTGCTGAATGTTGTCGGGGAGAAGTTGAAAGTGCCCCACTTGTAGGGGATAGAGTAGTAGGACTGGTGCCGCCTTGTGGACTCTAAGAAAGTAAATTTTCTACTAACACATGAACTTGCAAAAATAACCCGATACTAAATGTATTATATAAGAGAGGTTATTAAATTAAACAATTATTTAAAAAATTCTATGATGTTAGACATTTGACTTTAAAGGAGATGATTACAAAACGATTTATTAATTATTAATAGCATGAAGTCATACCTTACATACTTAACATTCAAGTCTGAAAGTTATTTGACAAGGGAAATAAAAATATTATGACAAAAAAGACAAATAACTTAGTAGTGCATAATTTTCTGTAGCAGAAAACATACACATCAGCCACAACAAATAAACATAATAATAAGTAAGTAATTACTATGAATATTTTGTACCAATACCAGACAGCTTAATCTTTAATTTACCTATGGAATCTTCTTCACAGATATCATAGAATTATTTTTATATTAAAATAGTAATAATATTATTAAAAAATCAAGGTCACATGCACAAGACAAAACCTGAAGCTCAACATATTACTTTAACATCATCCTAAATAAAAATTTTCAGTAAAGAATTGTGCCAATGGGAAAAATTTTTTAGAATTAATTTACTTGATGGAACAAATTTAAAGTATCTTTTAAGATAATACCAGCATTAAACCCTTATAACTACATCTGGATGATGCAGTAGCAAAACACTAAAAGTTTGATCATACTCATTCAGTAAAAGTGGTAACACCTATGGATGTGGAAGAATTTAACATCATCTTCCTCGGCTGGAATAATATATACTATTATAAGTACTATGTTAGAGCTCCAAGCGTTAAGGGTTACTCAAACATTTGTATTATCCCTCTTTATTATCTCAAATTTTATGCAAGATTTTAGCCTTTAAAACATGACCATAAATATAGGGAAGGCTACAATATCAACCCTAACAATGGGTCTGAAGAACATAATTCACCAGATAGCTGTGAGGCAGTTAGTTGCAACAAGATAAGGTATTGGCTATACTGAGGAAGTGAAAGATCTAAACCAAAGTAATAAAGTAAGCCAAAATGAAGTTTATAATGATGAAGTTAGTCGAAGTTAAAAATGATGAAGTTAAGAAATTATGATGCCTGATTGTGTGAAACAATATTATTCTTAAATAAGTAAAGAGACAATAAAATAAGATGTAACTGACAAGCAAAATAAGGATAGAACTAGGATACTTCAGTAATCTGGTAAGCAGCTATTGAGGAAGATAGAATATAAAACAATAAAGCAAACACTATGAGGAAAATTCCCCCTTTAATAAGGATGAATGAGGAAGATGAAGTTTCTTAAACATACCAAGCAAATAAAAGTTCTCTTTAAATCAGAGCATTCAATCAAATCCAGTATTAATTTGAATTCTCATGGTATCTTGAAATAAGCACAAAGTCCATAATTTAAAATATGTGTTTGGAAAACAGATTCAAAATATTGTATTGTATTAAATATTGTAAAAAATTATTACCCAAGATGCACATACATATCCTTTATCTTCTATGTATTATAAATGTTTTAATTAACTGCATTTACACCCTACGCACTCACATAATAGCAAAGAAATATTAAATATCAATTCAAGCAATGCATTTCAAAGAGCATAATAAATAACTATTATATAGATGAGTAATATAAAACCTCCAGGAAATAATCCAAGAAGAATAGAAACATTCCTATCAAGTTGAGCAAAATTTTAGGAATTTTCATTGCAAATAAATTTATATCATGAGAAGATTAAAAAAATTTCTGATTTATATTGCTATTCTCCTTCAATTTTAGAATAGATAAATATGATTTATTCCCATAATATTTCTTGATAAATACTGAACAATTTCAAGGCTATTGAGATTCTAAGAAAAGGAAGCCAAACTTAAGAATTGATATATAATAATATTTTCATGTTGTATTTATAACAATTACAACATAAGTATTGAGCTATAGTTCCACAAAAATAAAAGTAACGTGGGGCGATCTATTTATTATGTTCACTTTTCAAATAGAAAACTTAGGCATCAAAATTTTAAAATAAATGATTATTATATTTTACATTCTCAGATATTCCAAATGAAAAATATCATCAAATACTTATGATTAGTTAATTTTATAATTTAATTGTTAAAAGAAATGGCCACCCTCAAAATTTAAGCTAAGTTTTCAAAAAGTGGATAAATAAACTGACAGCAAATATAAAAAAATCACTGAACACACCAAACATTTATTAGGCCAGAATTTTTAATATAGCACATTTATATTTCACCACTTTCGTAGGATTTGTCAATTAGGTTAGCAAAAATAAAACATTCTGTGAATGTATATAAGGCGCAGACCATTAAGTTCTGTTTCTCTATATTTATTTCAAGTAAAATAATTTCAACTATATAAGATTTCTCAAGCCAAGTTTTTATATATTTCTATTTTTCTGTCACGTTAATATGAAATAAGGGAGAAAGGATACTATAAAGAATATAGAAGTCCTTAACAAGAAATTAAAGCATGCAAAAATATAACAAAAGCAAAAATAAAGTTTTCTTAACGATAAAAAACTTATGATTGGAATTTTCAAATTTTGAATATAAACAGAGAAAACAACAACGTAATTTGTGATGATCGATTTTGTTCTATATTACCATGTTTTACATGTAAGACAGATCCACCCTAACATAACACCTAAAAATAATAACATTATAAAAAATTGGAATTTAATTTCAAAACACTCACATTACTACTATATGGGGAGCTACTGTTGTGATCTTCCACATCAAGAGGAGTCGGTAGTGGAGATGGGAAATGAAAATTGGTAAGATCTGGTAAAGAGCCAGTATTGTTTCCGCTTGGGATTTGCAAGGTTCCAGGTTCCTGTTGAGATGAAGCTGGGTAGATACTGGAATCCAACATCCAACTTGATTAATGAAAACCAATAAAAAAGTCTCAAGATCAATCCAGAAAATGAAGTTCTATTTAAATCACAAAAAATAAAACAATAAAAATTAGTAAATTAAAAATAGTAAAAAACTAAATATACATAAACAAACAACTCACTTCATTCCTGGTACACGAGGAACTTCACAACAAGACCTTGGTCTACCTCCTCCATCTCCGAGAGGGGATGAAGATGATGATGAAAGCAAAAGAGTACGCCCACCTCCACCTGGATCACATGGACCAAGGGATCCCCCTCCTTCTACACCACCGCTACTACCACTGAAGCCAAGATATTGCCCATCCAAAGCTGTAGAGCATTAAAGATAATGTTCAATATTGTCACCGCAAGGATATATAATAAATTTAAACAGCCAACAATTAAAAGAATAAGATAAAATAATGAATAAAATGAAAAAAGAACAAAAGAAAAAATATAGAAAATTTAAAACAAAGATTTGAATCAATGAATCAGAAGAAATATTTGCATTCATAGTCTGTATAAAATTTGGAATTTGTTTCTGCGTTGACTGTCCTGAAATATTATCACTTCTACCCTGTCTTGCTGGAAAAGTTCCTATACTGAAGATGTCTAGATAAAATTTTAAAAAGTAAAATATACAACAAAAGTGTGAGCGCTGGCAATCAAATTAAGTATTTTAACCCTTTCATGAAGGTAACTTTTCTCAGTAGTCACTACTTTGGAGTTCTCTGCTATTTCAGTACTGTTTCTCTAAAATTCTACTTGAATTTTGGAATTTAAATTTTAAAAAAATGTAGAAAATTACTTCAAATACATATATACAAATACTCATATACCTATTTCTAAAGCAAAACAAAGATTCTTGAAATGACAAAATTTGTTAAACGAAGCTCAAGATAACTATCCAAAATCTCTCATAAATTAACTGAGCATTGCAACAGCCATGAAGGCAGATAACAAAGAATTCTCACAAGACAGCATTTATAGTACTTTAATTAAGTATTAGAATAAAAGCAAAGGTCATCTATATTTAACAGAACAATCAGATTCACCAACCTCTTCGTGGAGAACCCTGGCCAAGGTGTAAAGAATTGTCCATTCCGGCATTGCTACCTCCCTGACTCCCTCCACCACTCATTGCACTGTGGTGATGGAGGGCCGAGTCAGAGTTGGTTCTTCTCCAGGAGGTGGCATCAGAAGCCGGTGGAGGAGACAGATAAGCAGCACTTCCATATGGAGAAGTGTCAATCCTCTTCTCTCCTCCTGGTCTTGAACCCCTCATTGGACCAACTCCCATGCTCCTTCCGCGCTCTTGTACAGCTTGACCTGATGCCCTACCTTGTGACCCACTACTCCCACTTCTACCCCCTCCCGATGGTGGACCACTTCCAGGATTAGGAGATACACTTAGTCCTACATCCCCACCTCCTGAATTCATCTCCTCAAGATTGCTGAGGGCACTCTGCAAAACAATTGAAAATTATAAATAATTAGGATAACATGCTGATTTCATCTTATAATATTGGGAATAATATAATTTGGCATTGCCAATAATTGGCATTGTACAAAAGTTATAAAGTCATCCATATCCAGTGAGAGTAGGACTTACTATGGAGGAAAATAGAGAATAATTAATTTAAGGAATTATTTTTTTTTACTCAAAATTACAAGGTCATTAAATATAAATAATTCCAACTAAAATTAATCATACATGATATCTAATATGTATTGAAGTTGATATGGAAAAAATATGTCCATTAATAAAAGAATATGAAGAGTTATTCAGTTACAATTATCAATCATAAATGATAATAATAAAACATAAAAATCATTTCTTTGATTCATTATTTACATAAAAATAGTAACCAAACACTTCTTAAATAAAATCATATCTGCTTTTAAGGTACATCTTAGTCAGAACCAAATGCAGAATGTACAATAACTCATACTGCTAGTATGAGTTATTGTACAATGTACAATTTATATGACAATCATAAAATAAAATTTTCCAATTTTTATTTATTTATTTATTAACAAAGACCGCACAAACATCCTCTTTCGGGACAATTACAATGTGGTTTATACTCAACAACGGACGTCATAGACATCCAGACCCTGAGGGGAAAATTTCCTCCTCAGCCGGGATTTGAACCTGGGACCTCAGCATAAGAAGATTAGCATGCTAACCATTCCGCCAACAAGGCCGGCAAATAATTAATTCTGCTGTTATTTAAGATATGTATTGTATGTATTCCCTGAAAATATAATAATCATGGAAACTTATACAACCAATTTTCACAACTATGCAAGGTTACAGTCAAACTTTAATTTCTTACTTAGTTCATACCCTATGAAACTATATTTGATATATTATTTACTTCCTACATATCATTATTCCCTGATTCAATAAAGGCAATTTATTATTATTGATCAACAGTTGATGATCTAGTCAGAGTAACAAACATCATTTAACATTAAGTCAAGTAATTATTTATTAGAAAAAGGAGAACATTTTTTTAATAAATGCATTGAAAAAAAACCGGTTTAACGGTTCTGAACCAGATGTAGTGAACTTTATTAATATTATATAACTCCCACAAACTTTATTAATATTATATAACTCCCACAATATAACTTCAATAAAACTACACACTAATAAGCAATTTTATAAACAAAGTAGACTAAGGAAATGGAGAAAATTACTCCGAGAATATCTAAAACAATTATGAATCATTTTCCTACATTAAAATCAGTAACTCCTATCAAACTCGTATGCGGGAGGAAACAAATACTTTCAAAGACGTGAAAATTTGCTAAGTTCAAGGACGATTTTTCCAATGGATCTGACTAAGCGCCAAAGACTTTCAGATTCTGAACGAAAAAAATTTTTGTCTTGACCTTCGCCAGGGAGATGAGAGAGATGCTTAATTCTAATAAACAAGAAACAGAATTCGTAGTCCACAGCGAAAAACGAAACTTTAGACCACCAAGAGAAATCGATCACTGAACGGTTATTGTCACAAAGAACGCAAGTGAATTATTGCATTAAAAATGCTCAGCTACTAAATTCGCAGAAAAACTGATAGTTTTTCATTTAGAAAAAAGAGACCTCGACATAGAAGACGTTAGCTTCCAAAGTCCGTTAAAATAGCGTGTTACGTTTGAATCTCTTGTATAGAATACATTTCAAAACGATACAACGAGGAATATATATGAGTGCGAATTACGTTAAATTTATTCACGAATGTAGCGTGCCGAATTATTATACTCTATGGCGACTTGATCAGTAAAGACTCTCTAGCTATTCTAAATTAAACAACTTTCTAAAGTTTCAGTCGTTGAAATCTCTAGAATGAAAGTTCGTAGTATTGTTCTAAGCTGAAAATTATTACCTTATTCAAGTACAGTCGATTGAGATATAATTATGGGTGTTACCTACATATATTATAAGGAAGGGTGGAGCGCTTTTACTTCGCTACAATGCAGATAGCGAATTAAGTTCGCATTAGATAAAGAGAAAAACATCTTTGTCATTCCTACAGCTGCTTCATTTTAGATGTCATTAAAGAACTATATAAAGAAATCGTCTCTTTAAATAAATAGTTTTTTATTTCCTTGAACTTTCCCTAGAGCGGAAACAAATAGCAATCTAGTTTTTTGGAGACCTTTGCCATTGTCCAATGAATTTCTCGCATTTTCTTTAAACCATTTGCCAGGATACGCATTTCCTTCAAAACCAATATCTTCGCGTGAAAGAGGATGATATCGCGCAGAATTCAAAGCTGTTTTTTCTCCTCAGTGAATTAGCCAATCAAAGACAGTCGGTGGAACGTAAACAAAAATATAGTTCCCATCCTCTTTAAGATGTTTCTATTCATATTTTTCAACGTATATTTTCAGGATTAACCAGAAATCGCTTAAGATACAATTAATGACAATACTTACATTAAAACATAAATAACTCCAATTTTTATTTACATTGATTTAACACATTGATGTTTCGTGAAACGGTGCCTTCATAAAGGTGAACAGTGATTACTTTTAGACGAAAGTCCTACACATAGGATACAGGGAAGAGCGAGAATACGAAAGAACAATTCGTTTGAATTTGGTAAATAAGCCAATCTTATCCACTCGTGTCGAGCCAAACTCCTTTCTCCCATAAGATTCGGACACCTCATAAAGTCAGCACATTTCCATGGATATGTTGTATACATAGCGCATGTTATACTATTTCGTATGCTTTCATACATAAGATTCTCGAGTTGTTTCTTTACTAATCGGTGAAAAGGCGCTCAAAACGTCCCCTTTTCGATACCACTTCTATATTGTTGATCGATTACACATTGAAAGGCGCGCAGATCAATGGAAAGAGGGGAGGTCTCATGGTTGAAGGCGAGATAAATAGTGGGGTGGAGAGCGGCAATGCCGAGTATAATCTGGATGTGTTGGCATAACTGCGCGCTTACATTAGTACGAACGGCACACGCTTCCGACGTCTGTAGATACGATGACGACGAACTCTATTATCAGAGAGCGTAAACATAGCAACATATATGTTTGCGTGCACGTATAAACTATTTGGGCGGCACCCGATTATGAGAATGTATGAGATTTTAATCGCCCTTAGAAGAAATGTTTCACTCAGGCAAGCAGTTTGTTATTTTGAAATGAAAAATTCTTTCGTTGACAATAAGAAAGAATCTAACAATTTTAAATTGTTTGAGGCCCACTACCGGAGACTGAGTGAAACCCTTACTGTTGTTTTGATTTCTTCGACATGACTGTATATAAGACGAGATTAAATAATTACACGGATTTCATGTACTACGGCCAATCATTATTACGTCTTAACTAATGTAACTTGAAATAGCACTTCGCAAATAAATCCTAGCTTCTTGAAAACCTTTCCGAGAATAATAATAATTTATTAAACAATAAAGGATACCCCAATTACATGTGTCATGATAAATTGACGACACAATATATGTAAGAAATGGAATTGAACACGGAATCACTAACGTGTAGTTGCATAAGATAACATTCCTGGTCCTCTCGCTTTGACTTCATTCATAAAAATTACTCAATGAACATATCGTGAAACTATTTAAATTTCTTAATCATCCACTCAAAGATGTCCCAACAGTTGGATTCATCGCACTTTAAATACGCGACGATGACAGTGGAAACAGTTAACGCACGCGTGATTATGACAAGCACCAATCAAACGACGATACAGATATATCTCAGATTGGAGGGAAATTTTCTACCATCGATGAATAAGGCGCACAATATGTTGTTCACCAGTTATGCGAGAAATAAAATTTCGTATACGCGTAGTTGGTATTTACAATTTAGTAAACGCCATTTTTTAAGCTCTTTACAATTACGCAATGCAATGAATTAAATTATATTATTTTTTATTTATTTTAGAAAGAATAGAGTTTCGAAAATTTAGCTTGCGTGACGTTTTATAGAACTCGTACGTATTTCCCATATCCACATCATGACGTGTATCAGCGTCATATCCAGGTACGTAGTTAAAACGCTTTATACGAACCTGATGCTTAACACCTTACGCATGAGAAAGAAAACCGTAGCAACGATCTTCTCCAATAAAATTAAATTTTATGAAAGGAGACTAACATTTCCATGATGGGGACAGAGAATATTTCTCATTTCAATCGAACTACAATAATTCGTGGTAAAGCCGACGAATATTGAAAAGAATAAAACGTGAATATTGATTTGAAACCATTTAGAACCACTAGTAAACAAGATAAAAAACAAAATAATGATATAGCAGTTTTTATTCCGCAAATTAAAATTAATGACACGGTGCATTTTAATGTGTTCGCGTCATCTCCGGGAGTAAAGAACCTCTTCGATGATTAACGATTATTACCTTCTACACAAAAACCATCCCATTTCCTTTGCCTCCTTCACCCCTTTGCTTCGTATACATACACACCCTCCGCTTCTGTTCCTCCCTATAGACCGAAACGCCGCGAAGATGTTGAAACCGGTTACGTCATTAATATTAATTTGTGGAATAAAGTGCTGCTCCAATATTCGTTAAGGAAAGAATTCCAATAATGAACATGCCCGTACCGAAAGCAACTAATGATTTCTTCGGAGATAAAATTATAAGTTGCGAACAAGGAAGGAAAGACTTTTCTTCTTTTAATAAACATTGAAGTGAACCTACTACACGTTCCTTCCTATACAAGCTTTCCAATACGATGAGGGTAAGTAATGTCTCAAATGTGTCCGGGAGAATCATTTTTCGAAGTAGACAGTGCTGCTACGTAACTATACTCATCAGGAACGACATAAATCAAACATTACCTGGACTCGCAAAATAATAATGCTTTTATGAAAGAGAAAATAGTTGACAGAACAAACTTATGCTTCTTTATTCTTATAAAGATGAATCTTTCACTTCAGAAACCAATTATGAAAATGACATTTAAAAGATAGGAATGAATGGATTGGATGAACGAAGTACAGATAGAACTTTAAGACGAATTGAAATGCCGAACATTCGTGAAGAATTATAAATTGACTTCTGGGAAATTTAGATTTATAACCGGCTTAAATAAAACCAAGATTAAAATAGGTCAGAACTTAGCGACACAAGACAACCGGTATAAAATGACATAATACTGATAATTACTCGAACTCTGTGCCAGGTGAGAGCCTGTTAAGTTGTCGAGAAACTCAAACGGAACCATATTACGACTTTCTTTATAGATTGGAACTAACGAGGGATGAATCAAACACAGACCGAAGTAAGTCTTCGCAGAGTTCAATCTGGTAAGGGCACACACTACGAAGTTGAAAGTGATGCGAACTGCACGAAAAATTAAAACAATTATATTAACCTAAAAAAGAAACAAGAATAAGAAATAACGAACAATAATGAAAGGCAAGACAATGTTATTAACAAACAAAGGCAAGGGATATTTCTCAAAGAATAAACACCTAATGGAGCTACAGTAAATGTAGCTCTATACTTTACGGCACATGCAAAACACTTCGCGTACCGAAACCGTAGCCCAAAACGGATAAGCGGAGACTTTCAAACCCGATGGCCCAGACCTTGCCCTTCCACCTGAGACGGAAGGAACGTTTCTGACGAAGGATAAACGGATGAAGTCCGTAAAAAAAACCCACTGAGCAAAGGAAGCCGGCGGAGAATTTTTATGAGGTATAAAAGAGATAATAATACATTCCTAAGGACTCTTCACTTACATAGATGTTGTGTTTACTCGCATCGCATGCTTCGGTGATGAAAGAAACTTCCTCGATCTTCATCTTGACTTTCCCTCGTGATTTATGGATCGAGGTTCAAATCTTCCCCGAGTGCATGAGATATAAATATTTCATTTTCTCTGATTATATTCGGAATATAATGAAAGTGTAATCGCGATTCGTTAAGAAGCCTTATTTTCCTTTCGATCCTAAGTCTGCCGTAACACACCGCAAAGTGAGCCTTAGTTCTATCCTTTCAGCAGCGATATTATTTGCATTTACGAATCCGTTTGAATGATCGCGATAAATGGATGCAGTCGCTCAGAAGTGGAATGCCTTAGGGGGTGAGGAACATGTAACCGTATACATTCCATGTTTTTGCTACCGACTCTAAGCAACAGTTTTGTTTTGAAGCCATCTTTGCCTTGTAGCTTATATATCTCTGATTTTAAATTTTTTTTCACGAAATGAACTTCTTGATCGGTTGCAGCATTCCGCTTGTTCAGAAGCATTTCTTTTCTCTTACTCTTCCTTCGACATCTCATACTCACATCTCATATCAACTTGGATACTTTGTATAATAAATACACAAAATGCAACTAAATTTACACGTATTTCTTATTTGTTGTATAATAACTTTTTCTAATTTTCACGGACTTCCTTAAATTGAATTTGGAACAGCTTTTTATCTATTTCATTTAAATTAAAGCATTACAATTTTATTCACTCGAAAATAAACAAATATTAATTCACAAAACATTTAGGCGTGCTTTCTATCGCTATCTATTAAATGAAAGAGAGTGCATTTTGTTTGAAGAGACCCTTACTTCGTTCGCATTCCTTGAAGTATGAGTCGCGTCCCAAAAGGAAGGAGTGTGTCTTATTTGGGAAAAAGGGTAAAATAATTTTTTTAATGCTTGATTCAAAAATAATTTTTCCAAGATTTTTCCAAGACAAGAGGTTACTCACTATTACCTTCTCCATTCTTTAGAACGGTAAAAGCTAAACAAATTGGCAAACAATTTTTTGGCTGTGCCAAATCTCTATCCTTGAGAATAATTGCAATTAGCACCCTCTTCTAATCCGCCGACAAGCAGTAATTGTCGAATGAAGCATCAAAGATAAATTTTACGTAAGGAACTTCCTGTGTTGCCCCCGAATGCTCAATGCTACGTCATCTGCACCATTTGATTTATTATTTTATCATCAGTAAACATCCCTTAACACCGCTATCAAATAAAAATTTAGATTTTTTTAAAAATGAACCCTCTTTCAAAATGTAAAAAACGAGTGTGCCTATGCAGAGGAAACACTGACAATGGGGGATATGAATTTTGAGAATCCTAACAATAAACAAGCGTATCTCTTAATCAAACCAGCTTCACAGCACCATTGTACACGTAAATATAAAATAAATCATATCAACTAACGCAGGATCTCAATTTATATTTTCTTGGACATCGAAAAGTGGAGCAGTTCAAATGAAAATAACGAAATCGTTAGAATGTTTAAAAAATTAAGGACGAATTAAGTGCGGCCCTTCTCGAAGTACTTCCACCCGTCTTTTGACAAACACGCTAATAGATAACTCTAACGGAAATGCGTTTTTTCGAGAAGATGAGAGAAAGCAAGCTTTCATACGATGTGACAATCCTAGATGCAAGCGAGATGGGGTTCGTGGGAGATAGCGGCTGCAAGGGGAGAGCCAAAGTTCGGCTGGCGACGCATCAAGCATATATATCTCGCAGAGTGAAAAACTACGTCTCTAATCGCTAAGAAATTATTGATGTAACCAGCTACCGAGCAACGCCGTCTCCTCCGAACTTCATATTATTTAAAATAATATAAGAATGAACATGATCTATAAGAGTCATGGTATAATCAGATCATTTTATTGATATCCAATATCAGGAATATTTTACCCGAGAATATTTGAACCTTATCCCATTCGCAGTGGGAAATTAGTGCCCGTAGTTTACAACACTCAATCTCATTAATTCCCTGATCGGTAGATCCAGATTCTGAACCTGAGGTCACTGTGTTGGGCATCATAGTGTGGGATTTTTTGATGAATATGTTTCAGTAAATTTTAAATAAAGAAAAATATCTCTTAATCTTTAAATATTTATAAATTTATAAACCATTTAGTGAAACTCTTAGGTCAAGGTTTTAGATGAATACGGAATTGAGATGCAATAAGAAGAGAAAGTAAAGATATTGAATGTTTATCCGCTGGAGAAGAAAATATTAGAATAAATAAAATATCCGGTGATCACGAAAGACTACCCACGATTCACGCAATAATCGAGAAAGTAAACAAAACTCGCAGTATAAAATTCTTTAAAATTCATCAAAATGGGATTACAAGTAGGTATATTAACAGCACATAATATAACATAAGATATAATTTATAAATCGATAGACTGGTAAAAATTAAGTATATGAGAATACTGTGAGGCATAATAAATAAATATACAATGCAAAATATGTCCATCACTGCCAACTTTGCTAAAATTATCGGATGACACTCCAAATAAAAACAAACGAAAGATGAATTGCAAGAAAATATTAGCACTGCAACTACATGAACATTTAATTACGTCAATAGGGTAACTTTGATTTACCTCTGAAAACGAAGAACTGTTAATCTGCATAAAAACCATGGCTGGAGCAGCAAAGCATTAAATATTCGGGATAAAAATTGATGATGTACGGATGAGTGACTTGCATCCTTCATTTATTCAACTCTTTATCATCTCGGTATCCTTTCAATATAATTTTTCACTTGCAGCGAAAAGTCCTTCGCCTATTTTGAAGTGTACTTTACTAACCCTAACCAATAAAAATTTAGAGTGATTTCAGGTTAGTAATTATTGTACATTCGGCGTATATTATTACTCCTGTTAGTATTATCCCACCAACGAAAATAAATGAAGCGTAAAATCAGCAAAGAAGTGTTCTTCGTTGAAATTGCCTCTGTAATATTTACGAAAGAGAAAATAATTTTAAGTTGGAAAAACAAAAAAATTCTGCCCAACCGCTATCGAACTATCGATTCGGTATCGATATCGAACATCGGTATCGAAATTCTATTTTTAACAATTTTAAAGCTTCCCCAAATAACTTTAAAATATTTTACATCACAAATTGAGGAAATTTAATACTGGAGAGTTAATCTATGAAGAAAGATACGCCTGAAAAAACTAGAGCTACGGGAGAAACTTTTATCAGTGACGTTTTTCTTTTAATGAAATTATCGAAAGAAAGAAAAATTAAATAATAATTTTAAATTTAACCACGTTTTAACTGATTTTAACTAATTCGAAGAACATTAAAAATAGATACAAACAGAAATTATAGTAAAAATATTAATTCTTTGTTTGAACCTCTCAGAAAAAGATATTTTACAGACTCACGAAAATTCAAAAAATTAACAATGAAGAATACCTAACCTAATATTCTATTATGGAAAAAATATTGGAAAGGTTTACCCAAATGCCACTTAGTTAAAAAATATTTTCCGAAAGTTTCATCCAAATCGATCGAGCACATTGAGTAATCCATCCGAGCGTGAAAACTTAAGTCAATAATGTTTTAAGTTTCGTTGGCGGGAAAAATAAAAAAATCTTTTATTTAAATCTTCTACTGCTATAAGCTATTCTGCGAAATATAACACGCAGTTTTCGTCCTATAGTGAATCAAATTTCTTCAACTTCTCATTGTTGTTCTTTCTTTTTATTATTATTTAGACGAGTTTGAAACGAACATTAAGTTTTCCTTGTAAGATTTATCAAAGTTTGAAGAAATTATTCTGCAACTCCCTAGGGGGAAAACCTAACAACGGATATCAAAAATATTTACAGAATATCGTAAGAATTTTGCAATTCATCTATGCAAAACATAAATGCGATAAAAACAAAAAGACATCAGACTTGAACCATGGTCCATTAATTTCAACTGAACCACAGCTTCATACATCTATAATTAGATGGGTGAATAGTAGCTTTGTTTACAGTCAATTATTCCACGATAAGGAGCCTGAATGGACAAATCTCTTCCTACTCCTACAACGTCTTCCTATAACTGCCTTTATATAAGTAAGTTATCATAATTTTTCCGATAATCGATAATCCATCCTCGTTAATCAAATTACTTACATATTTAGAAAACAATCGTTAATTCATCATTCCCTGAATATCAAGTAGTATTAAGCAACACCAAAAACATAAAGCGGAAGACAAAATACTAGGCCACACAACTAAGACCGAACTAAAGTGTAAAGAAGAGGGTTTACTGCAGTGGCTCATGCACAAAAGACAGTTCATTCTGTATTGTATTCTGGTTGTGACAATACCACGCATTTGCTAGATAGATACTTATTTGGAGCAGAGATTCTCCTACGATGAAAGAGCATTTAATTATCTTTCACTGGGAACGTGTAAACAAACAAAATTGTATGTGTATTGACTCTTCTATTCGCACATCATCCCTAGCATATTTTTCTAGAGATTATAGAAACTAGGGTACACTTGAATTGTTCTCAAACGCTTAAAACTCGCGGAGACTATATTCAGAACAGTAACTTCCAATGCTAAAGGACAGATATCAAGAGCTTCTAATTAAGAATGAATTAAATAACAGCTCTAAAAAGATTTTTAAACAATAAAATGCAAAAATGCAACGTTCAGACCCACATGCTTATCATTTAGGCATTTCGATTGGTCTACTAGTCTTTTTGTTAGCAAGAATTGATAGGTAAAACCCGGGAAATCTTAGAAACACTTGCACTAATAATGCGTGACACACTTATCAAGGATGATCAGTAAAAAACAAAAACACAAAAATTTACAGCAAATATGAAGAAAAGCGGAATGAATACAAAATATTTTACATTTTTTCTGAACCTCTCTGAACAAGGAACGATCATTCTTAGCATTCCAATAATGCCCCACTTATATAATTTTTAAAAGTTCATTGGAGTCCAGTGTACTTCTCCTTGTTTGCTTGATAGACTTGTAAACTTTTACTTGTACGGAGGACCAAATATTTTTAGACGTTGGATTCATTATTTGGGACAAATATTTGCAAGTTTTATTTGGGTAAATATTCTATGGGATGATTTGTACGTAGTGATCAGTTTACATACAAGGTATAAAATCGTAATATGGGATTTTCCGATTCGATCAAGGTGATCTCCAATTTCTGTGCCGATTTTCCAAGGAATTTCACTCTATCTTCAATCTGTTGGCAAAGGTCTATGATCTTTATACCGTTCTTGTGCGTCAATACATTAGAGGGAATTTTAGATATAGTTTTCAGATAAAATCACCTAATAAAATTCCTAAAAATTCAACGACTTCCTAAGTTTTCAGAGTGAGCGCAAAGAAGATTATTAAAACTTCAAATCAGGATGCATCATGAATCACCCGCCTTCAACTTGGCTAAATAAATTATTAACTCTCTCAGGACTTAGCCGGTCACATTTCACCGAGCACCACGCTAGAATGGCAATCCAGAGAACAGCTTTTAATACCTAATCCTTATCCCCTGGATTAATAAATTGAAAACAATTTTCTTCTAAAATAGCACGATTTTTTTAAATATATAAAATAATAAGATAGTACTAATTATAATTTATCAAAAAGTAAGACCATTACAAGGGTGTTCCAAAAAATGCTAAAAATTTTAATCAACAAAAAAAAGGGTGAAAGTGTTTGTATGCGATACAGTTCACTGGCAACGTATCTGTAGCATCACAATGGCTCTAAAACGGTTTATGTAGTTTAAACTCTACTACAAGATACGAAAGTCACTTCAAAAAAACATCGGCATCACTGTGATAATTACACAGATACGATTCGAAGGTTATTTAAACACATACGAGTCACATTTATGGCTTTATATAATTAGTACAAAAGGTGACCTCAGTTTCGAAAGAACAAGGCATCTCGGAAAATTCTCGAAAATTTATTCGACTAATTTCGCATAATGAAATATTAATCAACGGCTTTCATTCCATGTGTTATGGAATTTTTGAATGAAAATTAAATGAAAAATGGATGGATAATTGGAAGACACTCAGTTTATAATACAAACTTTAATCCCATTACTCATTTAGAAATTAAGAATATAAGTATATGAAAATAAAATTTTTGATTCGAACAGCCTCCATTTGGAGTATGGATAAAATACGATATTTGGATTTGTTGAATGAAAACAGCTAGCTTAAACATGTCGTAAACCATATGGTAACGGAATTCATCTCTAGTGTCAGTAAAGAAACAAACGGGGCAAAACATCTGAGTAATCACTAGAACTGCTTCTGTTCGCACATACGAGGCCAAGAGATTAGTTTTGTAGAAAAAATATATTTACGTTAATCAACTCCGGTTTGAAACTAATTGAAACCAAAATAATTTTGTGTTAAGCTTTGGGTAGTTATTTACTAACATTACTGAACAACCAATAGTCGAAAAGTGTAGTCGTGTGTCTATTGAGCGAAAAATTGACGAATTATCATTGAAATATTAGGTCAGTAATTCAAACGAAATTGCAAGCGGTTTCGTACTGTTTAACTTGATTGCGGGGCTATTTTTCCATTCACCGATATTAGCTTTCAAAATACAACACAGAAACCATAAGACAATTCGGTTCTTCCTAGCATCTTTCAATTAAGATGGGGCCAACATTCCAGAGGATTATAAAAAACTCTTGAGGATATCCGCTCGGTCTGTCTCTCGAAAAGATATGTACAGCTGTCCGACTATACTTCGATACTTCGTTACAATCCACTTTCCCATGGGTGTGTTAAAAGCTTATTTGTAAGGAATGTTCAGCCTAGTTTATTAGCATCTATTCACGGCCTTTATTAGCATATAGGATATTGAGTTTCAGAATCCAACGACAGCATAGTCTCCCGACAAAAATTACATTATTTTCCCCGAAAACTTGAGTAAACCAATTTCCAGGAATACACAACTTCCTCATCGAAGTTCTATGGTACTTACAAAATGCTACCACTAAACTTTCGCTCCACACATCCCTAAGAAGCTACATAAAGCACATGACGAGAGCAAAAACTCGTGACGATAAAAGTATAAAAAAAAGCTCTCCAAGGTCGCAAAACGGATTTCACGCAGGAAGATCCTTTTTCCTTATTCTTTATATATATATATATATATATATATATATATATATAATCGAACGAGGACATCGTTTGATTAGAATTGTTTAGTGAAATAAAGACATATAACCTTAAGTTATTAACAGCATCATATATTTCAAAACCTGATCAAATGAAAAGTACTTCTAGACGGGATATTACATAAACGAAAAATTATAATAACAATGTATGGGATTATTCTCTTTTTAGAACATACATTCTTGGTTAAGTGACGAAATCTTAGGTACGAGCTATAGGCAATTTGGTGTCTTAACTCGTTACACATAAACGAGTGCAAGAATGAAAGAAATTTCGTATGGAGTTCGAAATATTTGTTAACGTATACTCAGCGAGCATACTGATTCCACTCGAGTCTACTCTGGAATTCCTTAAATGCTGAACACTACAAAAACATAACCTCAATTGGTTCTTGAATCCGTCTACAATCACTGACAGTCAAAGCCAAACATGTCTATGAGGAAACAAAATGAGAGTTGAAAAATTCTCGTGGAAAGATGAAATTAAAATCCTAGGACGCAATAAAACGTCACAAATAAAACGAATATCGAGATAATCTGGTTCCGAGAATTCCGCTTTCCCACGAGGGGCAGAAATAAAAAGCATGAAACCCAGATGGCGTAGTTCAATCCGTTAGCGGCTCCAAGTTTTGAAATGCCATCGCAGTAAACTCATCTGAAATTTTGTTTTGATGATGAAGGGAAATATCGAATAAAACAAAGCTCGGATATGATGACTCTGCAGATTCTAAGAGATGCATTTATTTTCTCTGAAAGCTCTAAAAATGCCGATTCATGGATTTTTTAAATACATCAAATTTAACACAACTTAAACCAACAAATGAAACGAGCACAGTTTTAAGAGTAAAACAGAATCGCCTGAATTAACAAATCTAAGATTTCGTGTCGAGATGCATTATTTCAATTCTTCCATTTCGCAATTATCTTCAGTAAGAGAAACTTACACATCCGGCTTCGGGTCATTACCCCTAAAAATGTCAAGGAATATTATGCGTGAAAACAGCAAAGAAAACTTCTAACAACTTCGTCAAATAAGATGTTACGATAGTAAGCAAACGATAAACAAGAGTACTGGGATATAATTCATCTCATAATAGTAAATAATGTAATAATAAATTCGGCATTATCAAAACGAATAATAGGGCACAATCATCCCGGTTTTAATAAAAAAGAATGATTTTTTACATATTTTCGAGTGAAATTAAATTAAAAAGAAGTATAATTCTATTAAATTCTCATCATGTACGGATATGATTCGAGAAAACGGTACTATCAAACCTCTTCTCACACAAAAAGGATAAATATTTGTAAAAATATCGAGATGACTGGTACTCGAACCCAGGAACCTGAAATTTCTCCATTTCCACTTCTCTTTATCCTTCGTATTCAAGTCGCACGGACTAATTGTGTAAAGCGATTTTCACCTTTCCTTAATCTTTTTCTCACGCACACAAGCTAAGAGGTGTAAACATGAGGATGATCCATCTCAATCTTTCCTTCATCGTAATTTGTTCGCGATGATTTGATCAGGTTAGAAAAAGAATACACATTTACGTTTTCTGCCTAAGAAAGGTCGACTTAATTTAAAATGAATGACAAATGAACGAGATGGATTAATTTACATTTGGTATACATTTATTAATTTACAGTTGGTAATTGGGTTACTGAGGAGTTGAGCATTTGTATTATATAACCAGGGAAGAAAAGCGATGATATTTAAGTATGTCATTCATCGCCTATCAAAAACTTTGAAAAATAAAGAAAATGTGCTCCTTCCAATATCACGAGACTAACGAGTCTTTATCTCGAGCGCCTACGTCATATTATGGGACTAATCAAAATCTTTTCGTAAGGCAATCTTTTAGAGTTTAGCTTTCGATTTTTATGCGTATAATTTCTTCCGGAACCGACGAAATCCAAGATTTTATTCTAGAATTAACAATAGATATCTAAAATCAGAATTCGATGCAATTAAGTGATTATTGGTAATTATGAATTTATTTGCTCATAACTGAAAATATAAAAATATATTAAATGATAATGACCAATATTTCACTTCGTTAGATAATTATCACATTGGTAATCCGGTTAACTGACAGAATAGTTTTAATTCCAACAAGAAGAAGGGTTCTACCCTACTTATTTTCTAATATTATTATTATTTCATTATCGCGAGGATAAAAAACACAATTTACTTCCCACGAATTAAGTTACTCTTTAAAAATTATTGAAACATTAAGCACCTTTAGTAATCAAAACTGAGATACCGTCTGACATACTTCAGTTACAAGCTATCATTAAATAGCTACGCTGTAAGGGCACTATTTCACAACCGTGCTTCTTCACAAATATCCCACATAATGGATAAAAATGATCGCTAACATGCGAAGCCGTACTATTAATTATTTAGTTAATGTAGTAGCGAAAAATTCAATTTTTCTTCATCACTTGTTACTTATCAAAATTAGAATTTCTTGCTAAAAAACTTACTTAACGTCCTTTTATCGAACATTCGAAATAGTGTAAGAAGTATACTCTAGAATGAAAAGCTATGACTCTGTATTAGGAATAGTAAATATCTAAAAATAGAGAAAAACGAAACATACGTGTGAAATAAGTGAAGCCATAAGATAAGACTAATCCCCTTAAGGACAAGAAAGAGTGGAATCAAAATATGCAGATTAAACTTTCGATCATGATCTATGAAACAAGGACCTCGTATTGAAATTCGAAGAAAATCGAAAATCATATTCCAAATTCATGTTATGAAAAACGATGAAATATATTATAATTGGAAGAATACAGAAACAGTTAAAATTGAGACGAGCTATGAGGTAGGCTGTATAGAATTTAAGTGACTTGTGAAATTAAGTAAATATATTCCTATCCATGAGAACTGTAAGTTCAAGATTCAAAAACCACTCAGAAACAATCGGTTTAATATTCTTAGTTTCGTTGAATACTAGGTTGTCCACTACGTTTACCGTGCGAAAAAAGTTACAGATCTTAAATAAGTTATAAATCCGTCCGATGATGGTGCCACGTCTTCATGAACAGGTGTGCAGGTTCGTGTAGATCTATCAACTCGCAAACTTACTGTACTTACAGCTGCTCAACGTTGCACACTTTTTGTGGAAGGTTTTGAGTTATTCGATTATAAAATGTTTCCACTTAGCAGTTGCATAACTAAGGAAAATTCCCTAGGGATTGATAAATCGTAACCCTCAAATAGAACTGTAAAAAGACTGGTTACCGATTTGAAAGGTGTTGGGAAAGTCTTGGAGACGATCCACGCGAGGGACAATAAAAAGGGCAACCACACCGATATCGCGGCAAAAATACAGGATATTGTTTACGAAGAGTCAAATAACCAAAATAGATCAAGTGTAAGACTAAGGCATCTTTTCAGATGGTGATGGAGCGATATTTTTCCGGATTCTTTGGTTCAAGAAAACACAAAAAAGCTCAAATAGGTAAATAGAAGAACGAACTGTTGCTATTTCAACCCCCATCAGCCAGATTAAGGCGCAGCTGACTTTAGGTTGTACTCGTATCTCTGAACTATTTCCATCGAATGAAGAAGCAATAGAAGCCTTGGAAGAGTACTTCGTCAGTCTTACGGATTCTCACTTGAGGAATAGTATCTATTAATTAGAAGATCACAAGAAGCACTGGTGTATCGAAGTACAGGTGGATTACAATGAACAGTAACGTACTTTGATTCGAAATAAATAGCATACCTTATCGAAAGTTGAAAGTTATAGAAAAACTTGATTGTTCCAGAAATCGGTCTTCAAGTTCCGTCAGCTATACTCTAATATACGAGGTGAAGGGGTTTCTTTTTGCAAGATGTAACCTATGCTTTCATATCTGAATAAGGGGTTATTTACGTCCAGACAAATGTCCATTACAAAAGTTCATTATGATTGAGATATTTTTTAGGGGATCGAGGATAGTAATTCATAAGGTTATCCTTCTGCCGAATGACGAATGCCACCATCATTGTTTTGGTGGAGACATTATTACAGCCTAAGTAGTACGGCAGAACCTGAGCTATACATCGCCAAAATTCCGCCGATACCCTACCTTTTAATTAAATTAATAATTTAAAAATAATTAATTTACCGATTAAGCTAATAAATGGGAAATGTATGACATTAAATTTTTTTGAATAAAAATATGCGTAAAAGATACATAAAACAACAAATTTTTAATTTACACAGGGTTCTCGTTACGGTGGAAGAGAAGTTTATTGAATTCCTAAATTCTAACCATAACTCTATTAAGCTTCACAGCTGGACATTTTTGGTTCATTCGACTGTACGCGCTGTACAATACACTTTTGACACGATTTATTTAATCTGCTGGAAAAAATTAATAAAAATATTATACGATAATATACAGAACAGAAACGACACTACATATTTATAAACAGGTATTGGATAAACAGCTTTCGGATGACAACGTAATAATTTGAATTAAATTTCTAACATAGAAAAAGAAAATTTCCTCACAAAAAAGATAAATAATAAAATTAATACTAACAAACGTGAAACGGAATTGCAAATAAACAATCGGGCCTGATGTAGGTAGAGCAGATCAAAACAAAACAAAGTTTATTTTAACATAAACGAAACAACGAGCTGTGTTGAAATTTTTCTTACAAAAAATATAAGACGTATTAGGAATATACCTTTAGATTGCAATAGAGAAATATTTTATCGTACTTTTTTGGCGGATTTAATTGTAACTTCCAACGTTTACAGTTTTGGTCTCTTTTTTCACGGTCGTGGAAATTAATTAGCAACGGGTAAAGGGTATTCCCACCTCTGATTGGCTAATTCACCACAAGGTGTAAATCGCATTTACAGAGTACATTTAACAACCTATACAGTATTAATTGAAATAGCGAAAATACAATAAAAATAATTTCTTTGCTTATTTATGTATACATATAAATAAAAGTTCGCTACAAAAAAAAAAAAACAAGGAAAAATATCCATTATTGGCCTAAGACTGAAGGAAAATACTTCCAAAATTACATCATGTACAACAAAATATTCCGTATCGTTTTTAACCTAGTTTTACAAGCTTTCCGTACTTAGTATGATATCGGTGGTACAACATCGAAGGAATAGGACACACCGTATTCAAAAACCCAACCAAATTAAACAAAAGATCTATAGAAAGATTCACATAAACATTACTTCGTACTTTAACCACAATAATTTTCTTTACTTGACAATTAAACAAACATATCGTCCAATCAATTAAAGACTTAATTACATATTTTTGGTTAAAGTACGAAATATTTTTATAAGAATCTTTCCATGATCGAGAACCACACCACCTTGCTTGATTCATTGAAAATTAAAAGAAGATTCATATTTAAATTACCTTAGGTGAGCCGGTTTTACTTTCTATCTCGAGGTTCTTCTGTTTGCCTTATCTTATCCTAAGAGTTTATTCAATTTTTATCGTAAAAATTCCTATCAAAAAACTCAACATTCCATTCACTCGCAACTAAAAATCAGACTTCATAGATATACCCTAAGAAGCCAAATATATGTGCAGTACCTCCCCGTAAGATAGAGATTACATGTTCTTGCTCCCGTCACTAAGAAAACAGCCAATGGGTAGATAAGAGCAACAAGGGACCACCGCATTGAACGACTCGATTTAACTATGAATAGTGGTCACTTCTTTTATCCGATAATAAGTAACCTTAACGAGATGATATTCGTTTATCACTCCAATATTCAGTGAGAGGACTCATTCTAGTTGAGACGAAAAGAACTATTCAACCCCTCAACCATTCCATTGCCATTAGCTTCGTTTGGTTTTAAACAAAAAGAAAACACTGAACATTTTAATGATTGAAATTTGAATTATTTGATTCTTTAATTAATGTTGGAATCATGTTTCACAAACGTTATTTTAGTAATCAAAACGGAATGGGTAGGATAAATCTTTTTTTAAAAAGTTCATAGAGTAATGTTTGTATTAGCCGTCAAGTTAGCTTTTTAGCCGTCGGTTAAAATATCACTACTTCTTTTACGTTAAATTCCACACAACAATGTAAGCGTTCCGTTACAAATAAGCATTGTTACTTAATGGTTAGATGTAGTACCACGCAATGTGGTTGGAATTCAAAACTTTTAGAGGCCAATTAACTCTGGAATGTGAGGTCGGTTATGACTAGGATAGAGTGCTAACAGTAAATAATCAGCTAAATTTTTCGCACCAATAACAGAATAATACAGAATTTTACTGGAGTATCGCTCATTAGTTTTTCGAAAGGGATTGTTAACACAAATCGATTTCATATTTAAACAATAACAATACACAAACAAATCTTGAATCGCATTCTAAGTAAATATTATCATAAAATATCGAAACTAAAACGTGCAAGATTCTTCCAAAAATTAAAAAGGGTATTAAACCATAGTTAAAGACGCGTAGATGCAACTAGGTTCTACGACAGTTTCACTTTCAAAGAATGTAACCCATCGATTGCATTAATACGCGGCAACGAATTTCCTTTGTAGCGAAAGTGGCGCCGCTACGAAAGCGCGTGCCAAGAGTATAATCCGCCTTCTCCAGTCACAACATTTCACCCCACCCTATGGTAACATCCAAGAGTTGCCCTCCAGCGGGAGGGGAACATACTTTGCCGCCTTCGTACGCATGGGCGCCCACTCCTCTCTTCCGATATCGGACCTTGCAATTTTCATTCCCCTGCATTGGTTAAACAATATCGTATTTGATCTATACCGGGACAGACGATTTCTTTAATGCTCGGGTCTTTAAGGACAGTCTCGAAACGTTTCTTTTCCGCAAATTTCGTGGAGGAACGGTTTTTCGGGATAGGTTGCAATTCCGGCTTCGTCGAGAAAACGTGCCATTGATCGAACGCGAGGAGTGATGCGCCCTTCCGCTTCCTTCGCGCCAAAACATGTGGACCTTGAAACTTTTTGCTTCGACGTGCCTCGGAGGTAATTAGCGAGTGGATGCTACCAGACATTCGGCATTATTAATTACGATTCTCGAAGGTTCCGTATATTATAAGAATGGCGGGAAATTTTGCGTAGTTTCCGTCCGCCCTTGAAATCGCGGCGTTGGTCGATTCGGACCTTTTACAAAGCAGAAAGTGTGCTCTATCGAACGGGAACAATAAGTTCCCACAACGCGACGTATATTAAAGTAAACACTGAGGAACGACTCCAGCAGGACTGTGAACCTCTTTTTTAAGTTTGATTTGGCAAGCCCTGGTGACCCAATGCGAAAAGGACAATCTGTCATCAAACAGGACAGGGGGCGGTAATTACTGATGCTTTCTCACAGGTTCGCAGTACACCTCTAATTTTATGAGACATTCTTCGTTAGGTACATAGGAATTCTACTTGAAATAGTCATTGATGCTCATTACGACTTTCACATTCTTGGGACCCTTTTATGATCTCCTTTCTCTAAAAATACTCTTTTGGAAATGTATTGGTCTATTCAGAGTAAATTGCTGATTGTTAACAGAGTTTGGCTAATCTTCTGTTAATATTCATTTCATTAATAAAGATACATCATAAAGATAAGTACTTAAGCAATGGAGGGAGTGGCCAATGGAGTATTTCGCGTCAGGGACGAGATCGCGAACGGGAAAAAAGACTGAAAGGAATATAACCAAAATGTCACCCAAAATAGTGAGATCGTCACTCATAAAAATAATGTTTTCAAAAAGAACACGATTACACCCACAACATTCACCTCTTCCCTTACCACTCCTATGTGCTATATTGATGAACCTGTCTCCTTCCCTACCCACTAACCCCCGAGATTTGTTATGTATACTACTTTTCATAATGCACATTTGCTTACTTGTAGATTCTATTGGGGGTGGCGATGAACTGATCAGTGTGAACCCTGACGCCGCTGTATATCTAACTCTTTCCAGTTATTTATCGTGCTTCCTGTTACGAAATTCCGCAAAATTAGCGCTTCCTTGATTGATTTTAATGAAAAATTTACTTGAAACCGTTGATTTAGCTATTTCGTGCCCTTGTGTCGAAATTCCTTGGGATTATTTATGGCTGCCCGTCGACCACTGAATGTTTAAAATGGACTTACTGACGAGGCATAATTGAAATGAGTAATATATCCCCGAGATATTTCAATTAAGTTTCATTCTAACCGAATTTCATTTACTTCGCGAGTCAATTGAATATCTACGAAAAGAAACCTATTCGTAATGTTGCCTATCTATTGACAAATAATGTTTGTGAAGTGGGGAATGAGGATATCGTATAGTTCCAGATGAAGAGAGGTTTAAGAAAGAAGTACTTTGATCCCCGTAAGTGACTCGTGCAGAATTTTTGAAAAATTAAAAAGCTTTACTAAAACGTGAAGGGTAATTTTAGTCAAATTGGACTCAGATGATGCGTCAGAGGCTTTGAATGAAGATTCCTGAACCGGAAGAATCTTTTTTAAATAAAATTATATATATATTTTACAAGGCTTTTTTTTAAACCGATTTTTTACGATTTTCATATTATTCTCTTCCAGAAGTGCGAGATAAATGGAAAAGACCAATTTTCAAAATAACATTGTCTTCGTATGAGAAGACGTTCAGTCATATGAACGAAAGTATGATCGAACCAAGATGTAAACATCAACTAAAACCATCTCTCTGTGGTGTCAATTTTTTTCTATTATCAAAGACCGCACAAACATCCACTTTCTGGACAATTAGCGAGGTTCCGAACTTCGGTCGTTCACAAATATTCACACTCTAAAAGGAAAATTTCCTCTTCAGCCGGGATTTGAAGCCGGGACCTCAGCATTAGAGTTTTCTTTTAATTTTCTAATAATGTTAATTAATTTTTTAATTTTCTTTTAATAATATTATTCGGTGGTTTAATTCGCGAGATCGTAATCTACCTACAATTTAAACCTTTACTTAGAGATGAGACTAAATACAATTAGTCCCTTTTTTAGAAAATATTTTTCTCTGAGTTTTTCCGTTACACTCACTCCTAAAATTATTTAGTGGAAAATTTAAATTTGGCGCTATAATCAGGCGGTTAGTGTAAGTAAGTCTGGCAACATCGTTCGGCATTAGAGTATAACAGTGAACTGTAAAGGGAACGATAATATAGTTTCAATTTATTCCTATTCTTGAACGGCATACGAATAGGATTTTATCGTAACTTATCCTTGGCAAGAACTCCTTTCTTTAAATCGATTCAAATCCTACCCAGAAATATGATCAAAATTCAGCAGCATGCGTCATGAATAGTTCATAAATAGAATAGCATGACATCACTATAATGGAACTAATGATAACAAAACTGTCGTAGACCGGAAAGTTAATTTATAGTAGTGAAGAGTTATCGTCTCTTTTCTTTCTTTTCAATATTTTAATTACAAAATTATTAATGATCAAATATATATTTTTATTTTTTTTTCTATACGTCTGATACGCCTGATTTTGCGAAAAATACATCGTGTTATCAAATGAACAAATACGGAATGTACATAAAACTGAAGGATGTTTCTTTAATTAATAATTATCATATAATAAAATAAATACGTATAAAATCACTTTCTCTCGAATTCTATTTAAACGATTTTTCCAGAAAAATATATTCGGTAGTTTTATAGCATTTACGGCGATAAACAGATTCGTTTAACGAATTAAAAACTCTGTGTTTTGAAAATCAGATACCTGTTAGAGTTTTTACATAATAAAAGGACCGTGAACGGGATTGATCTCGCTGCCTACAGAGAAAATATGTAAATTCTAGAGATTTATACGAGTACGGCTTCGGGCAGAAACTCTTCCCCGCAACGAAATAATGACTCTGTGACAAATTGTCCACTTACGATGCATATTCCAACGAATTAGCCGTGAAGTAATGGTCTTGTACCGCAACATATCTCATAGGATATGACGTGCAATCCAGCTATTTTTATAAAAGAATAAGAAAAAAGATTCTTATGCAGTACATTTTAAAAAGGAAGCATTTTCGATGGAAAAGAGTCAGTGGACGTTTGAGCGAATATTGGAACTAAATGAAACATCGCGAGTTGGTACTAAATACTACTAATGAAACGACTTATTCTACTTCGCAATAAAATAAACAAATATTTGCTATGGAATTCAATATATTTTGAAACCGATGAAGATAGGAGAAATGCAGCAAAATAATTGAAAATTCCATGTCAGCATTCATGTGCGGGAAAGGTGACAACTCCAGAATAAAAAAATGTAAATTTAAAGGAGATTATTTTTCATCCTGAACTCCTTTCGTATTAACACCATATTTAGTCGAAACTGACAATGTGACAATCGAATCGAAAAAAAGCGAACTATATCGAACTCAGCGACAAGCAGGTGTGCAAGCTTAAACAACCCGAACAACGTATCGGAATGTTTTCTCCAATTAGGTAATTAAACGTAACAATCGTAGCGACTGAGATTTGAAGAGCCAAGCTTACTTGGAGATTCGGCTGCTTTAACACTTGCGTTGGACAACTACGCTTGGGGAATCGATCCACGCGATTTTCGCGGAGCAGTTGCTAATTGCAATATTCGCTCTTCAGAGCGTGTGAGCCGATGAAGCAAATTCGCATCCGGTCAACCGTTCTCAAAGTTCACGAGCGCGTGAGTTACCGAAAGCGAGTTTTCCTGTTGAGACAGCGTCGCGAGTTCTCGAATTATGCACTCCTTGCGAAACTATCGGTCAACGATCGACGCTACATTAAGAGAATGCAACTGCCTCCGATATTTGACCTTTTTCAGGCATACCTTCTTACGATATAAATAAAGGAAAGTATTCAAAAATCTATACTTCGGGAGAAATTATAATACTATTCTGACGGAAACCCTCTCTTCCCCTTCATATAACATCGATGTATTAATGCTTTAGGAGATTGAATTGGATATACCGACCAAACAAGGTTGAAACGAAATTAAGAGATGTAATCCATAAAAATAATTCCATACTATTTCCTTACCTACAAATTTAGTTCGCTTTGCATTGAGATTTCCAATATCACAATTTGCGGTCCATAACTAAAATAAACATCAATAATACTACTGCCTGCATTAAAATCAGTTTTTTATTTTTATCATTCTTTATCACTGAATCTCTTGGGCAATGGCAATTTTATAGATTTTTATAGTAACAATAATGTAGGCGATGATATTCATACGCCCTCGTACCACACGCCGAAAGGCGGCTACTACATACATATTTACTAAATTATTTCCCATTTTCCTTATGGGTTGTTCCCCACTGGTTTATTTCCCGCTCTTTCGATAAACACACCTGCGATTCCAATCGGCAGCGATTAGCCGTGCAGGCCGAACGATACCCCTCATAGGTTTACTCCTACAACTCTGCAAGTTTAAGGCAAGATATTCATTGGGGCATTATATAACAGAATGAAAAGAATATTTCTTCAGTTAACGAACATATTCATTATATTATATATATTATACTTTCGCCTGTAAATCAATCCAATAAGCAACGATGCCATTGATAAAAAAGGCGGTCAAATTCTTTCCGCCTTCGTCCATAGAGTGCTGTTGATATAATAATAATAATAATTAATTTAACGTTAACAGGTTGCCCCAATTATATAAAGCTTTGTCTTACTAATCAATAAAAAAAATACAGAAAAATATATACAAAGAGTTAGTTGTTTTAACTATTGAAATAAATCCTTCCCAGCTATCGTCTCGAAGATTTATACTCAAATCATCAAATTATTTCTTATGAATTCCTATCTTATGTGGTTTCCATGTTACTGACATCGGATAACGAAGGGAAAATAATAATTCATAGCATTGGAGATGTGTTGTGAACATCCAGAAAGTTTCTATAAATCTATAATTTTCCTCTACCCAACGACTATTAATAGATGAAATCGGTCAATTCCTTTAAAAATACGCGGAATATATTGAATTACAATTACTCTTTCCGAAGGAAGGATAAAAAAGAATTATCTTATATTGGACAGATTTCGTTAAACACTTGGCAGTTTAGATTATTGCTTTCATTAGTGATATTTATTATGCAAAAAAAGGAAACTCAAATGAAATATAACGCAGGTGCTTTTTTTATTTTAATCTGTAATTTTCATGGTACCACTTCCATTAAATTAAGTCAGATTTCGTTCGGAAATTCTTCGATAAAATACTTTTGTAATAACTTAGTTCTGCAAAATAAATAAATATTAAAATTTGCCTTACCGATAAATGAAAACAAAGTGAAAGACCGAGACATATTCAAAAATTCATAAAATAATAATTAAATGCAAACCTTTCTCTAACATCAATTTCCATATCAAAAAATTGTGAATTTCTCTAAAACTCTTTCATAATTCGTAAAATTTAACCTAAACTCTAATGAACTTAATAAGGCGAAGACTATTAGATATTAGAATACGACATTATTAATTACAAGGGATGAAATTACACCCTGAAGTTATTAAAACAATTGTTTCAACATATTTTAAATTTTTCCCCCAAGAAACGAACGTCAATTTTGCATAAAATTGATGAATTAATGGAGTAATGTACGAGAAAACATTTCTAGATTTACCGCTTACTTTCTCCTAATCAAATCGGAAAGCCTTCTTCGTAATTTTCCGAACTAAGGATGTTTTTCAAAAAAATTTCAAATCATGGCTCCAAACCATTTATTCTTCATTAAATACCAGTAACCATTAAAATGCTTTCGTTTAGAAAAGGCAATAGATAAGCACATAAAACAGATTTCCTTAAAGATATTATTGAAAAGTAATAGTATTTTTCGGAATAAACATCTAAATTATTGATAAACGTTTAAAAAAAGAGAGATTAGGTTTTCAATTTCGAAACTGCTTCGTGAGCTGATTCACAATGCTATATAAATCCAGAAAAGAAGAAAATGAAAATTCCGTACTTATTACCTGGATGAAATAGTGGAAGAATGTACTCGGACATTAACGTGTCGTTACTTTCCGACAAAATTGAATCCATCAGCACTTAACCCTATTATCTCTTCCGCGTCAATTTTCATTTCTTTTTGAAAATAGATGTAAATATACGATATACTTGATATATACTCATATATTTGATTCCATAGAAACTCATTATTTTTTGTAGCCTGAGATGATTTGATATCCGGGAAAACGATTACCTAGAGGAAAATATTTACAGGATAAGGAAAGATAGATATTAGCTTCGAGTCGTACGAATTGATCACAATGGCTATACAGAAGTGAAACGGGAAAAAAGTAAAAGTTTTAACAGAAAGTAAAAATGTTTGATATGACACTGATAATAAATTATGGCGATGTAATGGAAATTTAAGAAAGTTTTCCATTGGAAACATTCAAAATTCTCTTCAAACATCTTCTATAATTCTACGTAATTTAAATAAAATACACAGAATAATGAGAAATCGAAGTTATTCAGTCGGAGCAATGCTAATTAACAGCGATCTCTTGGACAAAATACTTTTATCATATTAGATCAAGGATATAAAGAGACCAACTCGAATTGATCTTTAGAACAGGGGCTTAAAAATACATTTACCTACAGTTTTCGTTCCTACGACAGGTACCCCCGCAATTTCAATCAAATAATTTCGCGTTGGGATTGACGGCGAATGCGAGTACGGTAAGAAATCGAGAGGTTTAAAATAAAGGAAAAATAGTTCGAGTAGAAAGGGAACATCTAGTCACGTGCCTCGGCACTATACGCATTTCCGATATAAAACAGGAATGAACATTCAAGGACGCGGAAATTAATAGAGAGAAGGTGCAACCAAATACGGAATGGGCAGAATACACAACGCGAAGCCCGATATTTAACAAAGGACGGCGGTGCGGGTCGAAACGGCCCGAGAGTGCGATAATAAAACATTAGAGGGTAATTATTCCAGACAACGCGGAAGACTAGCGAGAATTATATTTTACGTGCGGATATAGGGCTGTAATAATATAGCAACGGAAGAATCGACTATTCGATAATTATTCGGTAATGAAACGCCGAAGGGTTGATAAAACAGACGCGATTCAGCAGTAACCGGCGAATGTATCGATCAAAAGGGGGACAAGAAGTAAATTTCGACATTATAGCGAAATATTTTGCGGCAAAGAATCAGTTGTAGAAACAGAATAGAAATATCATGGGCGTCAAAATTAGGGTGGGTGAAGTATGAAAAGGGCGGTTGATGTAAACGCATCGGGCGCGGGTCCACGTGGTTCGCGTGGCAGCTCCCTCTTCCGGCGTAGTGTTGTTGACAAGCCGTATAAGCGCTTTTTCAACAAGATGACTGGTGGAAGAGAGAGGGAGGAAACGGGCACAATGTCAACACCGACCTTGGCTAAAAATTAACGAAGGGGATATTAATGGAAAAAGACGAACAATATCGTAGTTGGAATGGGGGGAAGTTGAAACCACCCTAATTCTTCCACTAATCGCTTGCGGGCTTCGGATTGTAGTCTCCTACGAATGAATTCAGGGTGGAAACAGAATAAGGGGACCAAAGAACGATTTACAAGGTACGAATCCGGTTTCCAACTTAAATACGACAAGTTTCGCATTCGATAACTGTGAGGAGAACTTGCAGACGACCCGACTATACTTATCAATTGGGGAGATACGGGTGTTTCCATATTTCTGAGTAAAGAAACGAGATTGTTAATGATATCTCGTGAGATATTACATGCACTGATATAACAGTTAAAATGCCATGCATATGGTGAGGTGATAGCAACATTTTCGACATAGTAACTCTCTATCTACATCTAATACCCTAATAAGCTGCCTTTCGGCGTGTGGCTAGAGGCAATTCATTGTAAATAACAATATTAAAAAAAGATAAAACCTTTTTTGTTGTTTGAATAATTTAACATATAACTAATAAGCAAATGTTATCATAATCTTGAACAGCGCTTTCGAAACACGCACAATATCAACCGTTAATATAATAATTTTAATAATCCAATTATGTAAAATAAACTATTCTTGGTAACGACGTTTGTGAACAAAATTAATGACAACATGCTTAGCGACTTCAGGCAATTTTTTTCAGAGAGCAAGACACATCATTCATATTATTTTCATTATTAATGCTAAAATCTATGCAACACTGATGTGCACTTAAAGTTCGATTGCAAAATAAAACACTGCTGGAAACCAAAGGCGAGCAAGAACACTCAAAGAACAACATTGAGCTTCATGCCTACCTTTAGATCTATAGAATTACTTCCTATGTGGTTGACGTTCGGCAGCGAACCTCCACGGTATGTGCCGAGTGATTGATTAATATGAAGATGCTGCTTAGGGAGGGGAAGGGGAGCGTTCACCTAGAAACGACATAAGAGCAACTACAACATCAACAAAACCCGGTGTGAGCTCTAAAACTCTGAGGTTTTGTCACGGCTAAAATACCTAAGGCAAACGCTAAACTGCAAACTATATACGAAAATTCAAACAGCTAACCATCAATTTCTGAACCGATAAATAAAGGTTTAATCGTTTGATAATATTCCATAGCAAATGCAATGTCAGTGTTCATAAGTGACAATCACACTACAGATTCATCAATGTGACAATTACCTCCTAAGGCATAGATGAAAATATTTCTTGTTGAGTCAATTTATTAACTTAAGTCTCACTAAAACACAATGACATTGGAAAACATGATATTTGATGTGTAATAAATAACATTCAACAGAAAGATTCAAAGACTTAAATATTTGAAACTTAGACAGGAATATAAGCTAGTCATACATTCATTGGGAAAACAATTCCTGGGCAGGTGTCGAGGGCGTAATTACAAGTGTGTAACGATTAAAATTGAGAAAACTTTAGAACTAAAGCGTACTCCTAAAATACAGTTTTTATTAGCTGTTTGAATTTAAATATGTTTCAAAGGCAACACGGCAAAGCACTTCCTTATTCACCTTGCATCGTAAGGAGTTTATCTACTGTTTATGTTAAGAATCGAGTTTCAGGTATAGTCCATCTATATACATATAAATCCATAGCAACATTACTTACTCGGGCAGTTGCATCTGATACTTCTCGCATGATCTTTTCGAAGGCAGCTGTTTCTTCAGCTTGTTTTTGATTATGCAGGGCAATCTTCTCACTAAATTTCCGTGGGTTCGCCATGATGGCTGCTTCTGTAGTTTGACTTGCAAGGTAACGCAAATGGCCAATGAAATCGCTTGGTAGTAAATGCCATCTGTTGGTAAACCGTATAATTTTTAGGATGGAAATGGCCGCAAATGTATCAAGATGTAACCTACAGCCGGCGACATGGATGAAATTCGGCTTCATGAGCAAATATAACGATTTTCTCGCAAAGTACAGGTCGTGCCTTCATAGGATTCTGAGTGGAGTTTCAGTTTCGCGGAAACATGCTCTTGCGAAAGAAATGGATTATGTCTTGGATGAAAACATTCATCGAGAAGTCGATCTTTGTGATGAAGGGTGTTTAATGCTGAAAAATAATTCATTTAAAACTGAAGTATATCAGGGATCTCTAACTTCAGCAAGAGAAGGTAATTTCTTAGGTATTATTAGAAAAACTCACCCGATTAATACTCTAAAAGTTTATCAACATGGTCTGCAGTTCAGGCAACCATTTCGTATTTTCTCTAGTGGGGACGGGCCAAGACCGAAAGGCCTTCCCCCGCTCATGAATTTTCCGCAAATTATTTGGCCTAGTATCTTCAAAAGTATCAGGAACTGGATTCTTTGCAACACCATTATAACTCCTTATTTCGATCGTGAGTTCAACTTGCCGGATTTTATCGCTGGATCTAAACAGGTAGAAATGTATAGGGTTAATTCTCATTCCTTTGCAGACGATGCAAAGACTTGCGTGTAATGGAAATGTACCTTTTCAATTTGAGAAAAATATTGAGGTTATATATTTTAATGCAGGCTGTTGAAGTAGTTTCTCATGCCATATCTAAAGGAGATTGGGAGCAGCTAACTCCATTAGTTGTAGAAGAAAGCCTCTCTGAAATCAAACAATCAGTTGCTTCGTTTTCGGTAAAGCAAAAACACGATTTAGCAGTCAGCAAAGAAGATATATTTTTTTGCTTTCCGTACCAAGTAGGAGTCATGTTTGATGATGAAAAAGAAAAACAAGGTATGCCTATTCAAGATCGGATATAATTATATTGAAGGCTTAATTAAAGTCATGAGTTTTGACGTCTTTATATGAAATTATTTCATAACTTAGGTCAAAATTCATTAACGTATTTATAATAATATAAATGTATGTATGTATTCATCATATCAGATAACTTTTACAGACTATTGTAAAAGTTGATTTATCTCAAAACTTATTCATGCTACTTTTTCTGTGATTTCAATCATTTCATCACATGAGAGAAATTTATTTTCAAAATCGATTTGTTTCTCAATAAGAATATATTTCTTCCCAGTTTACAGACTCAATTCTACATCTGTTTATCACTTCTTTTCATTGAAAACCATTTTTAGGTGTGCAGCAACGTTTTGTGGAAATAACTATGTGCTATCATGTACTTCTTGGACTAAAAGAGCTTAGGGCTCAAAATATCACTCCTCCCTTGAATGTTGGCTTATCTCCTGAATATCAGGACCGTATCTGCATCTGCAACTATAGATTTATTCGAGAGTTCACTAAAGGAAAAGAAGAGGAATCAGAATGGAAAGTTAATGTTATTAATCATTTCAAACCATCTGATTTTATAAACTCATGACAGAATGTTCTATTACGGATAATTATCTTATAAATGAATGTAGACTGATTCATTGTGATTAATTTAAATTGTTATTTTTGTGAATTGTTATATATAAATACGTTTCTGAATATGTATCAACCTCCTCATTTGTGAGTAGAAATAAAATTCTGAATTTACTAACACAAATTGTTGTAAATCAGGATCCAAAACCATGATTCTGAATTAAATCAACTATAAAAACCTTCTCAAATTTCTTTTTAATAGACATTTTCCTATATATTTGAATTTTAAAATTTTATTTTCATTCATATTGAGAATTTCTTGATACATTAGAATTCAAGGGCTTAAAAAATTGGTTCTACCTCAATATTTTACAATTGTACAAATTTTTCAACAACAGATGGGCTGAATTTAGTTATTAATGAAAACTTTAAGGTTAAATGAAAATTACATCCATTGAGAACATAGCATTACTCATAAGGCTGAATTATGTCCATTCTTCTCTCATGGTAAGTATTTTCAGAAATATTTCTAATATTTTATGATTATGTTTCTCCTACTTAAATAAATTTTAAAGTAACTGAGTAACAATAAAGAGCTTGGATAGGTAGGGAAAAAAATGTGAAGGATTTTGAGATAAATTATGCACAAGAAATGAGAGAGTTTAATAATGGATTGATACCAAAGAAAGTAATACTAAAATTGTTATTCAATTTGTTCTAAGAAAATCAAAGGATGGATTTTTCCTTGTAATATAAATAATCAGATTTTAGCAACATAACTAACAGCTATTAAAATTTTCATTACACAGAAATCCATATGTTTGCAACAGTTTAATGTTGAATCAAAATAAACAAACATTGCTTGATGTGATCAGCAAAGTGATTATCCCTAATAATTCACAAAATAATAAAAAGCTGTAAAATATTTCATGATACCTACTGCTATTTTGCCATGTTATCCTAAAATTCAAATGATTTTCAACAATACAAACATGTAAATAAGTACACTCCATAGAAAAGGAAATATTCTTCAGAGGGGTTTACAAATGAATATCAAATACAAAACAAAATAATTATGGTCAAATTGTTTTTGGGTGCTCCTGGAATCATCAACAATGATAGCTTGATAGACAGCAGAACAGTATTATTAAAATACCTCAGAAATTAAGAAAATCAATCTAGAAAAGGCATTATTTTAAAAATAAGGGACCCTTTTAAAGAATATGCTCACATGTGCTTGATCATATTAAATGCCATAAGTCACCTATTTGAAGTTAAATTTAGTATATTCTGTCCTCTAATGACTTTTTCTACCTACTTAAAAAATATTGCTTAGCAGGGAAAAGTTCATGAAAAATAAAGAAATTGACATCTATATGGTTACCTTTTAAAGGTTAAAGAAATGATTGAAAATCATATCTTTAACCTCAGAGGGGATAGAGGAAGATAATGTTTTAAGTTTGTGAACACATTTTCTAAAGAATTTTTTTTCCAACATGTTCATAAGGAAATGTTGATGAATCATCTATCTGAAGCACTTCTTTGATGAAAATTATTACAACTTCCACTGTGGATGTTGTAATTTCATAATAATCCAAAATCCATCCAATTTCCACTGGTTCCCAAATAGTAACAATAGCAATAAGCTGCTTCCACTAAAATTCAGTCGATATCAATCTCATTAAAATTAGAAGAAATCTTCCTTGTAATTTGGATGTATATTAATGATCTTCTGTAATTTTTATTGTTTATTAGTTCACTGAAACTGGTGTATGTTTATGAATATATATAATGTGCAAAAAGGACCAACTACCCCTAATATAAATCCTGAATGACTTTGCTAGACTTCAATTAAATATCAAATAAAAATCACCACAGACTAATTTCAAAGGTAAAATACATCAAAAAAGAATAGGGAATACAAGTGATTAAAATTTATTTTCCAAAAGGAAATTTAAAAGCTGATATACATTACAAATAGATTTGACAGAAGGTAAACTTACATGCCACCTGCTTCATTGCCTTTCAATGTACATCAATAAATAATCAAAAAATATTTACTAAGAGCAGTATGTTCTTCATTTAAAAGAAACATATCTAAGAAGTTTTACTAATCATAGTTTGATTTCATAATAGCTTCAAAGAATGATAAAGAAATAAAAATGAAAAATTATCCACATTGATATATAAAGCTTGAATTGTCAAGATTTAAAATTGAAATAAATATATTTTGCCAATCAACAAGAATAAGTTTCATTATAACCCAAATATAATCAGATCAGTTTGCTTCTGGATTTCAGACTAACTTCATAATTATCTTTCCCATTAGTATTTTGGTATTCAGACATTTCTGATGAAGTTAAATTGTTTAATTTTTGTATCCTTACATACAATGGTTTTCAAAAGTAAAGTGATTACAATATCAGCCCAAGTCAAGAGCATCAAGAACAGGACTCTTAAACCATAGTTCCCACTTACACACTAATGGTTCATTTAGTACCAACATGTCGTCATCAACAGTATGGCCAGTATGAGGATCCTTAAGTTCCACTGTGATCATAAGCGTACTCTATAAAAGGATATGTGAAAAAATATAAAAACATAACATAATGCACACCTTATTGTTTAGGAAAGAAACTTACCTTTAGCCTCTGCAAGTTGTGAATAGTCACTATTAATCCATTTTCTGTCCACTGCTCTTTCAGCTCAAGTTCCTGCCAATATTGCATTAATATGACATATAATATAATTCCATTAACTTGTCTTCATCAAGAGAAGGCATAAAGAAAAAGAAATTGTAAAAAATGGCCTTTGAATTGTAGAAATGTTTTCCAAAGCAATGAAAATATATATTTATAAAGAATCGTCAACAACTAAAAAATCCCAAATAATGCACATAATAATTTTAAGCTATACCTATGAAATGAAATCACATATTCACAAATTGTTTTATTTAAAAGGGCATAGAAATTAATAGAAACTTACATTGTTTTCAAGAAGAAATTTAACTTTCCATGAATCAAGACCAACTATTCTTATATCCATGGAATTTAGAAATATTCTCCTATGGGGTGTAACAAAAGCTTTTGCTGACAAATTCCTTCTTGAGAAGTTAAGATCAATTACAGCCTGAAGTTCAATAAGTTCTTCATACTTCTTTCTGGCTTCTTCACTGCCTAAGTCCAAAAGAAAAATGGATCAAACAGCAAATAAATTCTTTAAGTATTCCATTTAATAATGATGTTGAAATAAATGACAAAAAAGTTATGGTTAAATTGTTTCTCAAACTATATAACAGACAAAAAATTTACAAAATCAACCTATTGACAGATAATTCTTCTCTAACTCATCAGTATCAAAATATTAAGATCAAAATGCTAAATTATCCTTGTATTAAAAACCAAACTCTCCAACTGACCTTAGTGATCGAGAGGTTAACAAGCTCAATCACTGTGGTTCCAAGTTCCAGCTCTAGCTAATGGGATATTTCATGAAATCAATGTGAGAAGGCATGACTTCATGGAAAGCCATAGTAATAAAAACAACTTTGTAAATTTCCACAGAAAATTGTTATATTCGTGACCGATTTCGTAATATGAATGCCTGAAGATGTAATTTCATATTACGAAATGCAAAATGAGGAAGTATACAGAAGAATAGGAAAGGCTCAAAAAGCATAAACTGGAAAAGGAGAAATAGACGGATTTGAAATATCTTGAGACACTATTGAATTAAATTAACGGTATAAGAGAAAAAAGAAGAAAAACCACCAAGAAATAGACCATAGGGTTAGATATTATATAAATCAAAGAAAGAGGGATGTGGAATGGAAGTGATACTAGTTACCAATAGAAAGAGAAGAGAGGAATGGAGAAGTAAAATCAACCAATCTATGGAATGAATGACAAATATTACGATGACTAATAGGTCAAATACTGAAGTGGAGTGTTGAACCATTTGTAAATAACACCTTGGAAATACATACCTTCAACATCAACAGAGAAATAATAATCTCTGTGTAAATTATGACCAACAAATGGAATCTGTTTAGCTGATGCTTCACCTCCTTCATCTGATACCCCTAAAATTAAAAATATTGACAGTATCATAGCGTGTTTGAATTAAATGAAAATTTGCAATTTTATTTGTGATTTACCCTTATTAACTTCTTCCATTACTTTGATAATTGGCAGATCGTGATGATCAAGAAGGGCCTTTGCTAAATGCTTGGCATAAATTCCATTAGTTTCAGTGGAGCGTTCATATGCTCCAAGATTGCTAGTTGTAGCATAGGCTGTGACAAGATTTCTTGAAGGTTCAAATTTATGGACTGGATGACTCTCTTGATGTATTGCTGGATTTTTAGCCCTAAAATTCATTAATAAGTGTTTCTGTTTCAGTAAATAACAAGTATTATAAACATAGTTATATGATTCCTTAAGAAGAGCATTTAAAGGAATAAGGTCAGCTGATGAAATAAAATGATTAGTAAGACTGAACCATTACTGGTGTCAATTGGATCACAAAATATCTACTTAGAAAAGGATTCACTCAATTAGTTACCACATGACATTATATCAACAGAGCTTAATTTTTACAAAGATTAGGAGCAAGAGAAATAAGTGCTATTAAATAGGTTCCTTTTGTTACATCAATCTTAATAGGAAATTTCAAATGAAATACAAGACCAAATAATCAATTACAAGTTTGAATTTGAATAATGTCCTGGATATTTTACATACATTATAAAAAGCATATCTAAAAAACTGGTTTACATTCAATGGGCTGGTTATGAGCAGGTCTTATAATACAAATTCTGATTTGTCACATTCTCATGGTACAAATTCACATTCCTAACAATTGATGTAATCGTTAGGAATGTTGGCTTATAGACAGGTAATAATAGGTAAGTTTCTGCAGTTGAGGTTGATTTCAATACTTTGAAAGTTAGGAATTTTTCAATTTCGCTAATATAATATGGGGGTTTCCATGCCAAGGATTTCTTAAAGCAGTATCCTAGTTCACTACTATAAATTTAAAAAATAATGTACATTTTTCCTGCGACTTTAATGCTAATGTTCATACAAACTTGTAAGAAATGGGGATGTTATATAAAAATACAATTTGTAGCAAAGAAGTAATGAGATTGATATTTTGTATTCCAAATTTTTTATTTTTCCCAAACATCAATGTAATCCCCTTCAAAGTGGTTCCCTTGGGCATTAACACACCAATGGAGATTTTTTCCCACTTTTTTAGGAAGCACTGGAAGGCTGTTAGTGAAGTTGTGTTTCAGTTGTGCATTACAAAATGTAATAGCAAATTTTGGAGCAAATTTGTGTCATTCAGTTTTGTGTTAAGCTTGGAGAATCAGCAAAAGTAATGTTTATAAAGTTGACAAAGGCCTATGGAGAAGATCATTTAACCTGAGCACTTCCTTTTTGCTTGTACAATTAATATTTGGAAGGCAGAGAACATGTTGAAGATAAACACTATTCAGGGAGGCCTTCAACATCAAAAACTGATGAAAACATAGAACATCTAAACTCTCTTGTGAAATAAGACCATCTTTTAGCATTATTTTGAGTAAACAATTATATAAGAAAAGATCAGTGGTTCATTAAATATTGAGGGAATATTTGCACAATTAAAATGTCAGTGCAAAAAAGCTCACAATCAAGCAGAAGGATGTTGATTGGTTAAAGAACAAGTTGGACACTTGCCAACCTCAAGTCTCAGTGACATTTTATTCAAAATATAGGTGGACAAAATATGCTTTAATTCTATGATAATATCTAGAATCATCTTTTTAGTAGTATTCTAATAGAAACTCAAGTTTTATCAATATTTACTCAATTTTATGACATGCAAAAACAGTTTAATAAGCAGATCATCAAAAGAGTAGAAGAATAATAATTAAAATTAGCTTCATACTTGTCAGGAACAAGAAGACACATGTCTAAAATGAGAACTAGAAGTCCAGGTTCAGTTTCATAAATTTCTTTCAACACCTCTGTTTCAATGAGACAGTCCGAGCGTAAATAAGTGGCAGGAGCATCAATGGGCAACATGCATTTTCCTCCAATTTCAAAACCATGACCAACATAATAGAAGACAACTATTGAAGATAAAAATATAATAAATAAATATAATAATTACGTTTAAATGAACAACTATTGTACACGTATAGATAAATTCACAAACATACACACCATAAATTTTTAGTAAAGTAGTCATATATATGCTTAAAGTTGAGCAGAGTTTACATCAAATATAAGATAAATTAAAAATAGAAAATTAAACAAAATTTCCTGTAAATATTTTAAGCTCTTATCCAAGTAAAAATCAAGCAATCAGATAACACATCCTTTCCCAAACTGTATCATCAATATTAATAATAATGACCATTAAGTTTATTCACATTACTTTCAGATTGAATATAGATTCATACTACACTTTATACTATGATAACAGATTATTTTAGGAAAAGTAGAGATGAAATTGTGTCATACATTTTAAGCTAAAAATTATTTTCCTTCTAAAACATGGCAAAATATCCTATTTACTTATAATTTTAAATTTACTTCCATACATAACTTGAATTAGACTTTAATTACAAACAACAAAAGAACTCAGTAAAGTATTTCAGATAAAATCTTCACAGACTCTATCTTTTAACAAGTTAAAAATACTTAACCTATAGGCCTCTGTCAAAAAAATTCTTATCACACATTCAGACACCATTTTATTTATTTAATGAGTTTGCTTGCTACAATAAAGGAGAGATAAAAACACATGACCCAGAGCTATGGCCAATTAATTTTTTTAAGCTTGATATGACTACCCAAGAGCTTCAATGAAAATAACTCTGGAGATAGTGGCCCAACCACATAAGGTGATTAACAAACTCATTACCTTTCCAAAATTCCTTATTTTTCTCATTCTTTAACCAATATTGAAAAATGCATCCATTTAAAAGGTATAGGAATTGTATATGTTTTCTATTTTGATTAATATGATTTAGATATTTTAAAAAATATATAATGATTTTTGCAATATTATTGTATTTAATATATATTCAAGAGATACAAAACAGAGGAGGAAGTGGATCACAGAGATAAAAGGTGTTACTATATTATATTGCATTGGATCAAAAGTGAATTGTAAAATAAGCACAGTAGATCCAACTCAAACAGCCTATACAATAATTAACCATATAATTTAACAATATATTTATTTTGTTTCACTAAAGATCAATAAAACAGTTCTCAATGCAAAGATAAATATAAAGAAAGTTGGGAAAGATAGTAATAAAATTATCTAAAACTTGTAACAAATATAGTATATAGATATTAAATTTAAATATAATTGTTTTGAATAAGGACAATACTATAATTGCCTTGAAAAGTACATTAATTTATATACATTTTAATATGATGAAAATGAGATGATATATAGGAAAATGGTCAAATTTTAAGCAAACTTTGATGAATTGAGGCATATACATATCAATAGTCTTATAAATACATATTAATTAAGACAAAGTTTATAATTTAATAGAAGAACATATCATGCAGTATCATATAAATATCATATCACAGTAGAATATACAGGAAGAATTCTGTAACTCACCATAAGTGCCTTCTTGAAGCATTTGGCAGAACTTGTGTAGAGCATTCCTCATTTCAATAGCAGTTAAATTAGTTAATGTAACCACTTTGAATTTTAGTTTCTTAAAAATCTTAGCTAATGTTTCTACATCTGAGGTAGGAGTTTTTAAGGGATGTAGATGAATATACTCAGCATTGCCAATTAGTAATGCAAATTTTTCTTTTGCTGTAAAAAAAGTCAAGTTTTGAAAAAAGAAAGTGAAATATATAATATCTTTCTGGATTAATTTTTCCAAAATTAATCAAATAACTTCAGCAAAACTACAAGAGAGTGAGAACTGAGTTGAGAAATAGTTTAATGACAGGGGGACAAACTCAGAACCATCACTTTCACAGCAGGTATGTTAGCCTCTACAAAACCATACTAATTTAACATTTAATTAAGTTAATTATTTGGCAAGGAAGAAAATGTCCCTTTTATTGTAGTACTGATTACTTCCATCAGTTCTTATAGGGGGCATGGACTCACAAAACAGTTGTTCTGAGGTCTAAATTTTACTGTATTATATTGAATTTTACACTAATATTGAGATAAAATTCTATGAATTTTAATTACCTCTTTCTCCTATGCCTTCATCTGGTGCTTGATAAACCTATATGTAATGAAAAAGTTGCAAGTTCATACAATGAAAATGGTTAAAATAAAAAATATATAAATACAAATAAAATGTACCAAGACCACATGCATTATTCAAAAGATAACAAATTATTAATTAATTTCACAACAATGAAAGCTGTAGCCGATACAAGTTATTGAAACAACCTCTTCAAAACCTGGACCAGATATTAGAATCTGGAGTATATAATCTTTGATTAAAAAAAGATATTTTGAATATCTTTATAAATATTTATTTGGGTTTCAAAGCACATGATCATATAAAACACATTTATTGAAGATAAATAATTAATTCTCACAATTAATAAGAGATTTTGTAATTAAGCAACAATTTTAGGGTCTAACAACCATGTATAACATGATGTAGATAATAAGAGGCTATAAAAAATCTTCAGCCCAATATAAACAATAAATAAAAATTTTTATATGAAAAATATTGTAGCCATAAATTATTTCTATGCTATATGGCATATGATATACTCACGGTGACTTTAGCTTCATCAGTCCATACCTCTCCCGCTACATTACGAAGGAAACATCTGTAGCAACCCTCATCAGTATTAGACACATTAGGAATCTAATAATGAGAAATATCATCACCTTTCTTTATAAAAACGAAGTAAATCTCAACAAGGATGAGTAACACAATTTTAAATACCTCTAAGTCCTTGCTAGTGCCATTGGGTAATGCTGTATTTCCCTTATACCATTGAAATTCCACAACACCCAAAGATGGTATCTCGTGAATTTGGAATGTTATCTTAACATCAGTACCTTCACGACAAGTCTCAGAATTAGGCTGTTTTATTATTTCAGGTAGCTCTGGCAACAATCCGACAATAACAGATTTAGATACTATCTCTTCTGATCTTCCATGATATGGCAATTGTTGACTTACTCTACAACAGTACTCTCCCACATGCTCAGCTCTAAATTGTAAAAATACATAATATATAAAACTGTGACAGGAATTTATTTTTTAAACATAATGGTTAACTTCAATTTAGTTCAACCAAAACAATGATAACATTTGCACATTCAATAATGCTTTATAATGATATCGTGATGGAGTCATCATTGCATCCATGAATGTATCTTTACTTTAATTCTCTTTAAACAGAATATTATGGATTCAATTAGTGAATTAAGGATTTTTAAGGCCCTGAGTCATTTAGAAAACATACAAGTGCACACCATTATATTTTAACTATCCTACATAGTGTGTTTTCAGTTGTTTCCACAAATGATCCTCTTAAATACTTAAGTCAATAAAAAAACCTAAAAGTAAATATTCTCAATTTTGTTATAGACCATGAAAACAAAAGCTTTGCAATAATACAGAACTGAAACAGCCAAGGAAAGTTAAAGGATTTTTATTTATTAAAGTCTGCTATTTGGTGACATATTCTATGACATGATGATGAGTAAATTTGGGGAATTGTTAAGTAGTTTTTACTGTCTTCTTTAGCTTTCTGAGATTTTTAGGAAAATATCTGCTTGGAAAAGTGAACTGAATTGTTTTGGCAATAAGAAGTGAGGTTTTTTAATTTAGAGATTATCTGAAAACTAACCCAAAATCATCGATAATCAATATCTCCCCAGAGTGCCCTAATTCTTCATTTTCCCTGAACCATGCATAAACAGGTGGGGGAAGACCTGTGGCTTTGCAGTGTAACCTCAAAGTTCCTCCAAATGGTATGAGTAAGGATTCCTTTGAACTGTCATAACATAATTCACTAGGTGAGCATGGATGTTTTACAATCATCAATGGCTCTGAAATAATAGGAAACAATTTTTACTTCACATACCACTGTATTGATAAGTGATGTTATAAAAATCATTGTTCCTTTTAAGTTCCAAACAGGGAGGATATGCATCAATATACTAAAAAACCTCCAGAGTTCCTCATAAAGGCAGATACTAAAAGGTGTACTCCTCTTAGAATACCACAGAAGTAAGGAAAGGTGAAATAACTTTGAACATCAACAATCGGTGGTTGGCGCCAAAATTTGGAGTGCCGGTGCCTCACTTATCCAACATTACTTTTACAGAATACCATACAATTTTATTCTAATCACATGAACTTATTATGAAAATTTTACTCTTTAAAACCTTCAATTAAGTTCATACTTAAATATGCATGAGCAAATATTAAGCAATATTTTGAAATTTATGAACAATATTTGGACTGATTATACTGACAGAGGAAAAACGTATACAATTCCCCATAAAAAGACCATACCCTAACTAGAATTTTAACTACTCAGATAATTCTAAAATAAATCAAATCAGTACAAAGTTCACAATTCTTTTAATTAATTCTATTAATTAAGGACAATGAGAATGTACAAATATGAGTGAAGATGAGCTATTTAATCTGATAAGAATGTATGTCATAATTTTAAATTTATTAAGATATATTTGAATCAAATATATATTATGACGATATAGTGCACACAAAAACTAAGAGTTCATTTTCCAATAATTTTATTCTATAGGCAATTAAAATACATTTTTAAAACTGATTCAAAATAAAAAAATCTTACTATTAAAAAAATCCTGGAAATAGATAAAGCTATAATATTTAGTGAAAATAATATTGGGTTTGATGCAAGAGGGAACCTGCAAGATTTTAATTCTAAAAGCTTGTGGTAATAAAACTATTTACTCAAGTAAAAAGATTTATTATTGAAATTTTAATATACAATATTATAAGATGATTTACAAATATAAAATTGGATTAAAAATAAAGACAAAACATAGAGGGCATAAAATCTATTAAATCCTTAGCAGCTGTAAAAATTACATAGGCATGTGGAATTAACTGCCCGATTGTAGTTGTGACCTAATATGATTATGAAAGAAATAATTACAAAAATACTTGCCAGGTCCACATATAGCATAGACTGCTAAATGTAGTTCACAGTCACGAAGCCTTTCTACTAAAATTTCAGTAGTGCAAAGACGATTTTCTAGCTCCTGCAGGAGGTAAGTTGCAGGTGAAGCACTTGCTTCAAAATTATGGATTTCTGCATTGCTTTAAAATACATATATAGAATTATGTAAGAATATTAAAGTATATTGAGTTCTACAGTACTGTAAATACACAAACGTTTAGTTTTACATTAGCATATTTAAATAAGTTGAAGAGGAGGCTCACCTGAAAATATAAAAGGAATCAGCTAGTTTTTTCCATGATTCAGACTCATTCAAGCAGTCAATGAGAATTTTTCTAGTTCCATAACTTTGAATAGAGAAAAGAAATATCTTAATACTAAAATGAAATTATGTGTATGATAACACAGAAAATATTGTAATCATAAAATTTAAAAGGCCTCTTCTATCTTAACTTCAGCTATAATGATCGTCTTATTGAAAGTTTGCAAAACAATTAATAAACAAGTTGGTCTTTTTCTCGTGGAAATTGTTATTAATATAAGACGTTAATAGAATGTTCTTTTAAAATGAAATCTTAAACTAACCCATTTACGTTAATGTAACACGGTTTTCATATAATTCAATATTTTTCATTTAAACATCCTTTGGAAATTCATTTGAACGTATTCTGAATTTTTTGTCCAGACTAATTTCGTAATTTATCAGGACATAAAAATAAAATAAGTATATCTTCTGATTTTCAATTCACTCTCGATTATAGGCATCATTTTGATGATAGAGTCCAATTAATCTGACTCAGGTATAACATAATTAGGAACATGAACACATGATTAATCGACAGATAGATTCATTTTACCTCAAAGTACTTAACGGAGTGTCAGAAGAGTAACTTGTATCAGTTCTCTCCATCTCACCTATCGAAAAATTATAAGAATTAAAGAAGCTTCACGAGAAACAGAGCACATAGTCCCGTCTCAGAATTAATCACTTGGTGTTCCGAAAACTTTGGTTTAGAATCTCTGTAATTGGCTGAAGTCAAACGAGGAAAATGATGATCATATTTGAACGTGTATGTTTACTTCCTTCAGGGGTATCAAGATCATTCGATATATATACTCAATCCGCCAAGACAACTCGAAGGAGTTAAAAATTTATAAGGAAGGGTGCTCTGCTATCGCGGTAAACTAGCTCCAATGCAGAAATCAACAACTAACTATTTCGACTTGAACCCTTGAATTTTCCCGCTGCAGACTCAATGTGGAAGCTTTTTGGCAAAACGAATGATGTCCGGTTCCGTGATTATCCAGTTTCACCAAAGCTCAATAAATATAATTTGAGGTAAGGGGAGGAAGGGCTAAATATATTAATTTAAAAAATTGAGTTAAAGAAACACTTCAAAATGTTGTTGATACGTATTAAGACAATTTAAATAACACATTCAGATTTTGTTAATTTGGACGCTTCCAAACTAATGATTTTTAAAGACGTTGTCGGACTTAATACTACATTGAAATAATTTGATTATGGCAAAATTAAAAGGGTTGCTTTTATGAAAACTCGTGTCAAACTAATTACGAGCACGGAATGATTCGTGCAAAGGATACTAGAAGCAGCTCGAATTGAGGGCGAGAATGGTCACAATCACGAAGCAAACTAAAGCATTTAAAATTATGCGGTGGTATGGGTGTGTTTATAATAGTTTCATGATTTTATATACAATTCGTGTCCTTCAGTGGCTATAAGTAAGTTTTATTTATGATTTCTATCTTTATGATGAGTCTTTCAATTATGGAAGAGTTGGACAAATTATATAATTTTTAATGACACGATGTATTAATTTTAAATTATTTAATCGTATAAATGATTTCATTTGAGCCCTCCTTGGTCTGCAAAGTTTTCGATGGAATTATTCTTCAAGAGCAAGTAGCAATGTTAACATTTTGTTTATGAGTCAGTGTGCTGTTTTAATACATCTAACACTTCATAGATTCCAGGAAGAAAATGAAAGCGTTGGATAGAGGCATTTGTCTCCATTGCAAAACCTATAAGATCTCATTTTCCAAGAAGTGAATTACAATGGAAAGGACTCGAAGGACTCCTCGAATTAATTATGTTTAGAAGAATATCATTTACTTACCTATCCAAGAAGACACGCTTAATCATCTGGAACGTAGTGGATTTTTACATTTATATATATGTATATATATATATTGTTCATAAACTTAAAATTAAAGTTTTACAAAAAATTTATTAGTATAGCATAATTCACTAGAAGCATTCCATGTAAGAGGAATTTTAGATGTAATTCTCCCAAGTATAGTACAACAAATGTAAGATATTTCAAAATGAAAAGAATGTTCAGGGAAATTTAAACCGAGCTTTCAAAGTAGTCGTCCTAACCTTATACTGTGTGTAGTTCGAAATTCGAATAATGAATTATCATTAATTTAATGTACTTAAAGATTTTTAATCAAAATCTTATGTAAGATGTCTTATAAAATAAAAGCACGATCGATTTTCAAAGGGGGATTAGCATCTTGCATACTAATATTCAATGAAGTCAACTTTATTAATCCTCAAATTTTTATCATTGTCTTTTAAACTTAAATATATTTTTTTAACAAACGGATTTTTCAATTATCCCAAGAATCGCTCACGAGAATACTTTCCTCTAAAATACGAAGGAAATCCATTGATTCTTGTGCAGATAAAGATCTTCTCAATCGATATTTTCTCTCGTAGTTACACGTTTCTTCGACTGGAACCACGTAACTAAAAGTGTCGACTTGCACGCAATATCGCTTAATTCTACTAAAAAAATTGGATTTTATCTGTAAACATCCAATGATCACAAACAGCTATAGGCAGAATGTAAGCCACTGTACAATTACACATCTAACTTTACTTGTATTTAATTATATATATATATATATATATATATATATATATATATATATATATAGGCGCACGAGCGTTAATGGATGTTGGTTTCCATGTTGAAATGAAATGAAAATGGCATTCGCCAATTGGCAGAAGGATAGCGAGGTGTAAAAACATTTATCAGATCCAAAACATCTCGCAATTTGCATGATGAACTTCTGTAATGGAAATTCATTCGGACGTAAAAGCATAACCCATTCGGATGTCTGGTAGCTAATGACATTACGGTGTTCCATCACTGATATGAGAATTGCTTCAGCTCTCCTCGCAAAAGTGCCGCGGCTTGAGGGGAGAAGATCAACTCCTGGAATTACGGATTTAAGCAGAGAAGAACAAATGTGACGTAATCCTACTGAATTGAAACAAAGGATAATCAGAAGATCTGATAGCACTCACGGCAATTAAAGAAGTCGTATGAAATCACGCCAACATATAACTTAGGATAAGGATTCTTCCATTAAGTTATTTTGATATTTATACTTAAATTAAAAACCCGAAAGCCGGCTCTAGCGTATAGGGGGACAATAAAGTTAAGTGCTCCTTCGGCGTCAAGCAGAAAAGAAGAATTTAATGGGAATTTTTTGTTTAAATCTGGGCACGGATCAAGACAAAGAGGCACACCACTATAGAATCCACAAAACCTGATTCATGAGGTTATCAACAGAACAGTTTAGAATGAGATTCCTTATGTACAATGGTTTAAGAACTACCTAAATGCATTAGACTCGGTTAGTATCCTCTTGGTAGGGGAGGCTCTCGGAAGTCAAGGGATATATGCTTAGAACGTCCAACTTTAGCGTAATATCAGAAAGAGCGCATTAGCGACCATGGTTCTATACAAGGTAACAAATGAATACGGCGTTGACGAGAGAATATGATAAGTTGACCTTTCACACATCTTATGTACAGTGGTCTTGAAAAAGTATTAAATTTTGGGAGGAAAATTTATTTTCGATATATAGAGAAAATAAAAGTCAATTGGGTTTTTCCGAACATCTACTTGTCGTCGCAAAAATGTGTAAGACTTTAAATCGAGTCTATAATATTTACGACCAGAGAGACAAAAGATGAACTAATGAATGAGAATGATATTGAATGACTTTGATGTTCTGCTCGTCCGAGCTTCATTTTCAAATTCATGCTTAATGTGATTTCTCATTGTTTCTTACTTATGTTACAGATAGAAAACACTAATAGTAGCGGTGATTGTTTGGTTGTTATACTTCCTTCAGATAAGAAACTTCCTTAATTTTTTTCCGTAAGGGAATCTAAATCGGGATCACTTAGCAAACATATTATCCACGTATTCATTTAGCTGTCCTTGAAGCGACATTGCGGTATTAAATGAATTAAAGCGATAATTTCAAGAGAAGATAAAACGCGAAAAAATGTCATTGATGACGAAATGATGAAGGACAGCCCCTATGAGAGAATTAAGTAACGGTGCACATACAGTACAGTTCTTGACAATCAGTTTCCCAGATGACCGTTCGCCGTTGACTGAAAACAATAATGCTCAAAGGAAAAAGTAAAAAACATTTCAAGCTTTCCTTTAATTTAATTCATGACGCTTCGTCGCCGGATATCACATCATAAGGAAGTTGTCGCACTCATTCAGCATCAGCACTCATCCACCCGACCATAGTACCAAAAACAGAACCGCGCCTTCTCCTAGTCCTTCCAACAGAATTCAACAAGAAGGTGCTACCAGGGAGACACACACTATATAAACAAGTTTTAATATCAACGTGGCACATTCTTAATTGAAAAATTGTGTTCAAGTAACTTTAGGTCGCTCCTCTTTTCTAGCAGATGAATACCAGGTAAGAGTTTTATTTTGCAATTAATTACTTGTAAACAATTAAACTTTTCCTCGAAATGTAACGTGCGTAAAACTTTGAATTAAAAATTGCAGTTTTAACATTTTCCTTCTGATAATTGAAAGAAAAACTCTATCCCAGTTATACCAAAGATAATTCAATCACTATAATCATCTAATGGAAATTATTCAATCCAATAAGATTTAATATTTTGGATTAAACACAGCCGCTTTTTAATAAAATTAAATTGATAAAATTGACGAGAGCAATTAAATTTATTAGAATTATTGTAAAATTTGACCGTCTTAATATGTATTCAGAGCACTTTACGTCTGCCGCATTTCTAAGAACGAGTCAATGGGTGAATGAATATATTTCACAATGAGCATTTTCGAAAATTTATCTTTAAATATCCATTTTGAAGGTAAATAATAAACTCACTTCTCCTGCGCTCAATACTAATCAGATATTCAGCAGTATTTTCGTAAAGGACTTTGACTTGAACCTTAGATATCGAAAGAAAAGTGAGAATATTTGCGGATGATACGGTGAATTATAAAGAAATAACCACCGTGGAGGAGTGTTTCCGTATCAAAAGATTTAATTCGTATTCGACGTTGGTGCGAAAAATGACAACTTGACCTTAAAATGCTCCGTAGTAAATTTCTTCGAATGAAAACAGTTGCGTATGAATATAGCGTACCAAATCAACAAATTAGATATTAAAGTGTTAGACTTGGTTAAATATCTCGGAATAACTCTCACTAATAAATTGAATTGGAGCACGCACATACGAAATATATGCGGTAAAGCAAATAGAAAATTCGGTTTCATTAGGCGTATTGCTGGTAGAAGCGACGAAATATTGAGAGAACAATGAAACATCGCGTTAGTTAGACCACAACTAGAATACGCATCTAGTATTTGGGATTCCGTGGACGAAATTAGTACCCGCGAACTCGAAAATGTTCAACGTAAAGCAATACGATTTGTAAAGAATTGCTACGATAAAAAGGCAAGCGTAACCATACTATTATCAGACGCAGGTTGGGAAAGATTAGCAAATTGAAAATTTGCAGCCAGATTGCGTTTATTAGATAAGTTTAGAGAAAGTACGTTTTCGGAAGACGTGATTGAAATTATGCGACCACCCAGCTACCTAGGCCGAACCGATAATGCGCGTAAAATACGCGAAATAGATGCTAGAACGAATCGATTCAAGAATTCCTTCTTCCCGCGCACGATATGCGATCGTAATAGACTAAAATACGCGAAAACGTATAATAGGTGTTTATATCCCCTGCCACAGGCCGAAAGGCGGCTTGCAGGGTACTTATATAGATGTAGAAAGAAGAAAATGTTCAGTATGATCATTTCATACCTGAAGAATCTTAAATTTCCAAGAATTGGTTTAGAACGCCTAATATTTGGTATATGAGATAACAAGAATAAAACATATATTGCCAGACAGCGCGTTCATTATTTAGTTGAAAGTACGTCTCACGAAGCTTATATCCCAGAAACCTCCCATAAGGGGATTTATTTCGAAGAAAAATAGTGTATTTAGTGGTTTTTGATTGTAAAAATTTTTATCATTCACCAATATTTAGTTCGATATCTAAAAGTAATTAATGAGCCATCTGTTAATTTATATAATGCGCAAAAAGTAAGCTATGTTAACCTTAATCAAGAAGGCGCTTACCATATCTTCTGTTGTGCAGTTTTTCGTATCATTCAATGGAAAGTACTAGAATGGCCGTTTACTGAGTGATTCATTTTAAGAAAAGATTCAATCTATTAGCATAACTCAAACTTAATATTCATTCTTTATGATTATCACAAGCATAAACTCATGGGGGTGGCTGAGTAATTTCGCCTCGCGGAAAAATTTCGTACATGTATAAATTAATGAACACCTTTATTAAAATACGTATTTTCTTATTTATTTTTCTTCGAATTATGTACGTAGCTCACGTAGAATTATCTCTTAAGACTCATCTGGAGACTGTTTCTGAAATGTATGATTAAATACGATGAAATATCAAAAAATTATTATGCCAAAAAGAGATAATCTCCGAATATATTGGAATAAACCATCGCAAAATCTAATCAATTCGTGTAGTAAGGATATTATTCAAAATATGAACATTGAAAATTCAGTAGGTTTATGATGAAAGCAAGCTTTTCGATCTTGATTTTTTATTTAGCGCATTCAGAAGTTTATTAATTTGTAGTGGGTTCGTAGTATGTAAATTTGAAAACGTGCTTAATAGAGTTCTTATTGGTTGCTCCCAGATGGCATGAGGTTTACGCTGCAATATGGCGTGTACATCGTCGAAATTCCCACAGGAGCCGGACGACAGGTTATTCGGTCTTCTGAGATGATTTACCGATTGATTTCGTATTCTAAGAAGATAAAATTTATATGTAAATGATATACAAAAGACGTAGCGGGAGAAATAGCTTTCAAGAAGCTGGGTTCTGCGTTGAGCTGGTCAGTTGACCATCGAGAGCGGTCCATCCGTCCTTGTTTTGGGTATGTTACTGAAGAGATTAGGCAACTTTGTGTTTGGCTTATCCTTATCTTTCTCGCTTGGTGGAGAACGTGTAGATAGAGTGTGCCTAAGATAATCAAATACTCAATATTGACAATGGACGGCGGGAATTCAATTCCGAAATAAAGTCATGATTCCTAGTAAAGGAATAAAAATTATCTATATATTATCTTAGCTGGTTGAATTTTTCAGTATTTATCACTTCTATTTATGGTTACAGCCACTAATTAAAATATGCAAGTAATTCTGGATGGCCTATATATCATTGTCACTGTTGTTGTGATTTTATGTTGTCCATTGAAATGAAATTAGTTCCACAAAGACTTGTTCTGTCAATTAGTTTGCCTATTTGCTTAACTATTTATTTTAATTAATTAGATATGAGATCATAAATTAGAAAAAGCTCATCTCATTTTTAAAATAATCCGTTCTTTTACCTTAAAATCGAATTCGCGTTCTAAACATAACATAATCATCTATAACAATCAACGTTGTTGATCGTTATAGATGATTATTCTTTCTTGCTATAATACATTTGATATTAAGTTAATTTTCATCAAGTGTAAAAATGTATTTTGAAGTAGAAGAATCACTGACTTCGTACATTTACCAATATTCTCGGACATAGGATGTCTTTTGAAAGTAGTCTTTTTGTGAGGAGATAAAAGAAACTGATTCCTAAAAAAAGATTAGAGACTCTAACAAAACCTATTCTTAGAATTCTCATAATGTATAACTATTTGTTGTGTGGTTAACATGATAACTTTTTAACCCCAAGGTCCCAGGTTCATATCCCGGCTGAGGAGGAAATTTTCTTCTCGGCATGTGGATCTTTGTGTATGTCCATTGTTGAGTTAAGAACATCTCTGTAATTTTCCAGAAAGTGGATGTTTTGTGGTCATAGTTAAATAAATAAACTAACTATTTGTAGTTAGTTCTTCCTAAAATGGAGCACTACTGGCCTTGCCATCTATTACCTTCTTGGCTAAGAAGCCACTTCTAATATGAACTCACTCTGATACAGAATTTGAAAGGAATTGAATAAATTTTCTTCCTTTTTATGCTTCTTCCTCTAAGTAGTTGAAGTCAATTTTTCACTACACACTAACACTATGTACTCCCTGTAGTGTTTGAAAAAGTAAATGTTTACTAATATGAACAGATGGAGAAGATTTATGATGAGGAAAGTGATGATGGGGAGGGAGGAGGACCTGGATCATCTAGCCATCCAACTCGCAAATATCTGCGGTGTTTTGCCTTCTGCTTCTTGGTCCTATTCTTCTTACTCATGCTTTACTTGCCAGCATATAATCAAGTGCAAGTCAGAGAAGGTGAGATTATGGTTTTTTTATATATTCAATTGTTATAATGATAAAAAATTCAATATAATTTAATGACAAAAATAAATGTATTGATAAAATGTAATTATATATATTTAATTATGTGTTAACAATTGCAATTTTTTACATACTCAAATTCCAATTAGCTAATAAGACTACATTACAACTTTCCCTGAGTTATTAGCATTTTATTATTAAATTATATGAATATAAAAATTTTTAAAAAATCTAAATAATAAAAAATTATTATGCATGGTAAAATTGTGATGATACATTGATCAATTCATTCATTCGATAAAATTAATTTCTTGAATGAAAGAAATCTTTCATTCCTCTCAATCCCAGTAACATTCTAGCCCTCAGTTCTTTTTCTGGAACTTTTGTATTTCATTCTGAATCGAATAAAAAGTTTCTTTGTAAGAAATTAGATTGCTATGTATGCTTTATAGCAACTTAATTAATTGATATTCTTTTCTATTTTGTCTATTATTTAAAGTTTTAATGGAAAACAAATTTGAAAATAACTTTAATTCAAATTTAACATTAGGCAAAACCTTACTCATGGTTTTTGTACCAATGTTTTCATTCTGGTGTGAAAAGAAATATTTAGATGTACAATAATGATATCAGCTCAATTATTGTCCATTCAAATGTAAATAGATATTTTATTAATCAATTGTCTTGTTGATAAAATCAAAGTAATTGTAAATGTAAGAAAAGCAAGTAAATGTTATATATCTATTTATATGAGAAAAATGTGCAACAATAAAAGATTTCCTTCTTTTATGCCCATCATTTTCACATTAAATTTAATGCCATATTTATAGTCTCACCTTTCAGTTGTTAAATCTTTAATATTTACTATAGACTATAGAGTTACTCTGTGAACTAATATATTAATATTATTTGTACTTTTTATTTGTAAAATTAAAAATGGTTAAAATATCTATTCTGGATAAAATATAAAGGAATTTTTTTGTAAAAATAGAATTTATTCATTTTTAATTGATAATGGGCCGCTAATTTTAAAATAAAAATATCAAAAAGTATATGACTCTATAAATATCTCTAATTTTATATCCATTATTTTATTTAAATCCATTTGTTAGATTTATCAGTAATGAAAAAGTACTCTCTGTTATACATAGCACCAATATTTGGCTGGAGCCTCAACACTACAAGAGATCTGCATGTGTATGTGCAACCAGATAATGATACTACCATCATTGCAGCTCCAAACATTTGCAGTGTTCCAAAAAATGATGAAGATGGAAAATCAGAAGAAAGTGGTTTGCTTCTTCTCGTCATTGTCTGCTCATCAGTTGCTAACTTTGAAGCTCGACAAGCTATTCGGGAAACTTGGGCATCAGAGGCAATTGCTCCAACAGCCCAAGTTGCCTTTCTTCTTGGTAACCCTGCACGATCTGTGGAAGAAGAAGAGGAAGATGGTGAAGTTCTTACGACTAGTGCCCTACAAACTAAGGTATATGAAGAAAGCCAGCTTCATGGTGACATCATTCAAGAAGGTTTTGTGGATACCTATAACAATCTCACTCTCAAGTCGGTGATGCTACTTAAATGGACCTCTCACCACTGTACTTCTGCTCGATACATAATGAAAACAGATGATGATATGTTTGTCAATATTGGTGCAATTGTGGCACATTTGCAGGAAAGAGTACGTCAGAGAAAGAAGTGGCAACAGAGGAGGAGGCTAGTGGAATCTGAGGTGGTTCAGCCACGTGGACCAAGGGTTAGGGTCATGGCATTTGAAATGGAAGACACTCTTCTTGAAGGAAATCTTATTTGTGGAGCTAGACCAATTTCCAGCACAAGATCTAAGTGGTATGCACCTAGGTATATGTTTCCTGGAAGAGTTTATCCAGATTATTTGTCTGGTACAGGGTATATCATGTCACATGCTGTTGTTAAAAGACTATATGTAGCTGCTCTCTCCACTCCACTTTTTCATCTTGAAGATGTATTTGTAACTGGGATGTGTGCTAGGGCAGCAGGATTGCATCCTAGAGACCATCCTTCTTTCAGTTATCAGAGGAGAAGGATTGATGATCCCTGTGGATATCGCAATTCTTTTACAGCTCATCGTTTGGATCCTGCTGAACTGAGACTAGTATGGTCAAGAATTAGATCTCAAAGTCTCCGCTGTCCAGTTACATCCCCTCAACCTTCTTCCTCATATACTGGTCGACCTGGCTCTTCTCGTAAGAGGATTGGTGCTTGTGGTTGAAAAGGTCAATAGCTTTGTTAAGATAGATCTTCTAAAGCTGTCTGCTTATTTGGCTTTCAGATTTAGTTATTTGATGACAATTGCTATCAACCTCATTTTCTTAAAATTAGTGGCACTTCATTGATGCGAATTTATGCAATTTTGAGTGATAATTTATCATAGTCAATATCTCTCATTCCTCAGAATATGATGCAGTTTAGATTACTCAATTGATTTCCTATCAAATACTCATTACTGTAATTATTTACTTTGAAATGATTAACTGGATATTGATTGAAATATTAGTATTCCTAAGGCATGCATTATTATTATTTAATTTTATCTAGTATCATTTATTGGCTAATTTTCTGTGATAGGAATTTGTTCATTTTTCAAATGAAAACTAAAAGAAAAAGTGTGATAGATTTCATCTCTTGAAAAGAATTTTTTGTTGTATATTTTAATGGTACCAAAGATTCAGGCATCATTTTGAAAATAGCTAATTGTAGATAAATTAGTAAACTATATAATTTATGTATAATTATGGTGATATCTTAGTTTGCAATTCCTGCAAAGGATAAGCATAGCATAAAAAGATTCTTCCTCTTATTTTTCTCTGTAAATTTTCTTGAAAACCATGTAGTGTATTTTTATGAAATGTTTCACTTTAGTGAAATCTTTAGTTTAACTGTATTGTTCTCTTAAAATCTGGAAGTATTATCTCAGAAAAAAAATTATTATTATTCTAGGAAGTATATCTTTTACCTGATATTAAATATAAGCTATGATATTAAAAGAAAAGAATTACATGCATCTGTAATTAGATATAATGCATCTGTATTTTTGGCCTTAAGGTTTTAAAGCTGAGATTTAAAATCATTGGGCTTTCAAAAAACACTTATTCATTCCCTGTATGTATAACCTTCTACAGATAATCTTGGCTCTAAGAATTTGCTTATTTTCTCATAATAACAAGCACTTGATAATTTTCTGTGCTAATTCTCATAAAGGCTTCTATACCATAGGTAATATAATAATTTTTTAATCTCATTCAATATCACCTGCAATTCTTACTCATGAAATCATTGAACAGTTGCATTATCTTGAACTTCATTAGACATAAATATCCTTAAAATAAGTATCTGATAACTCTTTTATTCTTGGCTTTCCTCTAAAGGGTGTTATGAAGGTTTGTGAGTGTCTTTGACGAGAGTTTGCTCAAATATTTTTAGGAAAATTTTGAAGTTGTGCTTAGAAATACAGTAAAACTTTATGATGTGATCCCGCTTGAGCTGCTTTTTATCCTTATTTTGTCTGTCACTTACACTCAGTCACTTCTGGCATCTAAAGAAAAAATAACTCTCCATCTCAGATATATTGCAAGCCAAGATATTTATTTGTTTCATTCCATGAATTATGAGTGTTTAAGTCACCATCCTTTCTTTTTATTTATCGTATTTACATCCTTTTGCCTCTGTTATGACAGGGGATATATTCTATGATGAATTAAGTAAGTAGTATTTCTAGCATTATCTATCATCTCAACTAGGCAGAATTCAAAGTTTTCATTGTCAACTGGTGGCTGATACTTAAAATGCAATTTTATGTTAGATATCAAAGTTACTTTGAGGGTGTTGGGTATTCAATTGTTTGGAGTCTTAGAGAGACCGTCTCTCAACCTTACCAGTGAAAATTTAACCATTTCCCCCTTATTCTTTAGGAGATGGTAAATTCATTTTAGAGTGAATGATAAGAAAATATAGTAGCAAATCAGGGTATTTTCTTTACCTTAACAACTGGCTAATCTTCTCAAACTGGATGAGAACTCAACCAATTTTTTCTGTTAAAGTTTTCAAACTCTCTAGATGCCATTGTCCTCATGTTATTAATTGAAAAAAAAATTGTTTTAATTTTGAAGTTGCTATTTTGTTATTAAAGAGTTTGAAAACTCATCCTTCTCCTTCAAGCTAATAACAGTAGATAATTTTGATTGAATTTGCTATCCCCATCGTAAATTCTGATAAAATAATTCTCACAAATGCCTTTGAAAATTTGGCTAGTTTTCTGGCATTTTAAAGTATTAAGCCACATTTATATGAGAAATCTTATTCAATTTCCTGTATCAATTGTGGCCTAATTATTTAACATGGAAATTGTGAATTTCTTTGGTTTTTGCATTTTTGGAAGTGATTAAATGCTGGTGATTCAGGATATATTATATCTACAGCCAAATATTTTCATCTATGATGTGGTTGCATATTTCAAAGGGGGGATATTCCTACTCGGTAATTTCGCTGCCAAGGCATCTTTATATTTTTGAGTAGTACTCAATTTTAGCCACATCTAGTGTATTAACTGATTAAAACAAAAGGAAAAGTTAATTTTACCAAACTTAAATTCTTATAAGCCTAATAGAATAATATCTTATTCTTCTATTCAAAATTTTCTCCTTAATATACTTCTTTCATGTCTTTAGATATGAATAACTTAAATGATGTAAATCTCTGAGTGAATCTCCCATGTTAGCTCTCTAAGCAAACATCATTAAACAGTTTTTCATCATTATCTGGCAGAAATATTTTCACTATTATTTTATGAATCTTAGAATTTTGGGTAAATCCTTACATTAACTTTTCTGTTATTCTGTATTGAAATCACCTTTAAATAATGCAGTTCTGTAAATTAACATGAATATGATAACTTAAATCCTTTTTTGCAATTTTTCCTTTTGAATAGTACCATTTGAAACATTGTGATATTTGATATAAAACTAATGTCATTAATGTCTTTCAGATGTAGATTCCTGTTTTCAATACTTAGGGACCTGTAATATATGATATATTTGCTAACCAAGGCTTGTGGACAGTCAATGAATTTAATTGTGTATTTTTATCATATATAATTTGTTTTATTGGTTTGCTCATGCTCTGTTTGAAGTATTAGTATTATGTACAATGTAGTTGTATATTTGAGTATAAATTTATTCCATAGACCTTAATTTCAATTTGATACATCCAAATTGCTCAAACAGGTTTAATGTATTACATTAGAAACCTCTGTAAAGTTTTCAATGTGTTTAGAAATTACTTCATATTTTGGAGCTGAAATTTAATATACTTTAATTGGTTGATATTTATGTATATAGAGGTTGAATATATGGTTTACAAAAACTTTGAAAAATGTAAGATTGTGAACTGGTGCTAAAAGTAGTTGTTCCATACTCATAGTGTAATTATGTGTTTGAACTCATTATCAATTCTTGATTGAATCTGATAACATATTAATTCAAATCCTGCAGTTGTTGAATATGATCTGGAAAATAAGGAATACCTTCTTTTATGACAATGTAAATACACGTTCTTGTATATTTGATCTATTCTTTTTAGTTAGAACTTGTTCGTTCTTGCCATTGTTCCCTAAAGTAAGATAATTTCATACAAGAATTAGCTCTGTACATTTGAACTTCCCTTCTCGTAATAATTTAATTCCTCCAAAATGGTATATAATTATTGATTATGGTGCCTTTTTTCATTTTGCTATGGATGATTTAAATTTAATTGCAATTTTGATTACCTAAGGTGAAGATTAGATAATTTTTAATTTAAGCTGTAAGTGAATATACTCTTTCAGTATTTCATAAGAGAGTGTGTAAAAATTGTTATATTATCATTAAATTATTGATTTTAATTTTTGAATTTTATATTTAGTCAAACTCGTTTAACACATTTAGGCATACATTAAATATTCTTTTTTAAAGAAATTGCAAAAGGCAACCTGTATTTCATAAATTGCTGGAGCCACAGGATAGCAGAAAATAAGATTATACATAGACATAAATAAGATCACAAATATCTTTAATGCTGTAGGAAGTGAGAAATGAAGATTGGCTTGAGAAAATAATGTGTAACGTTAACTGGAATAATCATATATTGATGATTCTGATACCAAAGCTTCAAAATAAACATAACTATTACAAAATGAGAAATGTATTTGCAAAATATCACCTATAAATTACTTGACAAGTTGTCAAAATTCTGGCTGTTAAATAAAATAAGGTTAATACAAATATTTGTTGCTGATCCCTCCAGGCACTAAAAGATGGGATTACATAAATGCACTACCCTTCTTTGTTCGAAAAACTACTTTGAGAATTAGTGGGTTGGCTCAAACATTATTGATTTTGTTGAACAATTAGAATGCATAGGTGTAATTTGTTTTTCTTCTTATTATTTATATTCTGCCTCAATGGTCCAATTTAGGTTCTCATCCAGTTATCATTGTTTGATTTAGCTAAAGTTTGATTTCTTAAACAGAGCAATGTTTTTGTCACTCTAATCTCTATTTCCTAAGTAAGAAATTTTTCTTATGGATATTTGTGTAAATGTTTCTCTTCTGGGAAGAGGCATGTATTAGTAAAAAACATCATTTTAATTTATATCATTTCTAAATTGCACTGAACTCCTTATTGAAAGTTGGAGCACTTAATCCATTTTTTCCTAGTTATTTACAGTAACAATGACATAATACTCTAAAACTCATGTCTGAAGGATTGTCTGCTGCATATTAAAATTGTTCTGAATGCCAGTACTGGGCATTGTATGTAATAATCTATGGCGGTCAACTATTGTAAATGACTCTTTTTGTTGTCATCTACTAATAGCTTGTGGTATGCAGTAATAAATGATTTTCATAGTAGATATTGTTTATCACTTATTAAAATTGAAAAATTTTAATACTTTGGCTATTAATATTCCTACTTAGTCAGAGCTAGGACAATTAAGTGAATTGAATTGAATAGCAAATGTTTAGTGTACATCATATGTACACTTAAAACTTCACAGTATTAAATTTAATCGTATCATAGCATGGAAAAAATTTCTCAAAAATATAAATATTATTAGATATATTGTTAAAGTAGAGAATCATTTCACTATAATTGGTTGACTCTCTTAAAAATAATTAAGTAATACACTTGCAACAGGAGTTATTAACATAATTTGGCCTTGGCTTTCAAAAATATATTGACCTTAATTTCTATAATTTTAAAGCAATTATTTTCTGGAGTATTATTTTATAATTTTATGTGAATAATTGTTTTATTTCACCATTAGGGAGATATAAAATTATTTCCCAGCTTGATTAATGCAATCAAGACTTTAGGTGAAGTGAAAAACAGTATTGAAGGACTTAAACCAGATATGATCAAACTTAACTTTCTGAAGAAATGAAGTATTCTGAGTAACCTCCTAATAAATTTATTTCAAGGTATAAGTCAAAACATACCACCTTGAAATAAATTTCAATGGATATTAATGTATCCCTCTATTAGCTAGTATTTAGAAAATTGATTATAATGAAATATTTGTACAATAATCTGGACAACTAATGAGTATTTTCCAGACTAACTGCAAACAGCAGTTTTAGAAGAACATCTGGAAGGATATGTGATTTAGAAGCTGATAGAGATAATTAGCTATTTTTTAATATGAAATTATGTGAAATGAATACGAATTATGTCATTGAATGTTATAAAAACATTATTATATAAAACCATTACTGTCCTGCAGATATTACCAACGTATGTTTATCTCATGATATAGTCTATATTTTATCTAGCACTCACACTCTCAAGGTCCCAGGATTGACCCCTGGCATGGATTTTTCCAATTTGAGATGGGATGTATTTGTCCATTATAGGGGTTAAATGTAGGAGTGGTCTGTTAAGACTAAATTTTGCCCTAAATTAATAAAGTCGAATTACAATTAATATATTTATAAACTAGTATATAAATATAATAGCTCTACAAATATTAGTATAAACATAATTAAATTAGAAATGCATTAAGTAGTTTCATAACTTAGCAATTAAACTACTGATAACGATATCATTTTGATATCAAATTTATCATAAATTTATAAAAAGTTTCATAATTATGACTTTAAGTATTATTCTGAATTGAGCCCAACAGAGATAAGATTTTATAACAAAAATGATTATATGAAAGTTAGAGATAAAATGTAGATTTTATCAGAGAAAAGAGTTCTACAATCATATTGAAGTACTTGTCTCTTCTTCAGAGAATTTGAAATACAAGGGCCAGAATTCTTATACAGGATATAGGATTATTTAGACTTTTAATCTATTCAAGTATACTTATGCACCGTACGTATAGAAAATATATCCAATATCTATCTGTAGAAAAAAAATAATGCAGTTTCGATAAACAATTGAATCGAAATACTTCTCCGTAAATGTTAGATTCATTCTGACTGGGAGATTCACTAAGTCGGTTACTGACCAATGATTAAACATAACCGATTTAAAATACGTTATGCCCTTAGAATAGATACATAAGTAGAACTGGCAGTGAGGTCAACGAGAAATAAGTAATTTCCGCAGTACCATTCTAAGCTGACTATCTTTCGCTGTCAAAGCTGATATGGGATTAATTTACATAATGAGAATAATATTCATATCCATACTAACTTCAATTTGAATGTTAACGAAGTAGTCGGTCATTGCAAAAATATTTAGATCCCACTCGACCAAGCCATGAAATTTTCGAAGAAGTTATTGGCGCTTTCATCAGCAAGGAATTTTTATTTCTTATCATCCTCTGAAATAAATAATATTAAATAAGAAACTTATAAACAACGACTATCATTTCAAAGCACATTGCACAAAGAGAATTAGATTTTATCAAAAAATGATAGATAGTTTAGATATAATGAATACCGAAACTATTTACTTGGCAACAAACCATCAAAATTTGGTCATGAACATGATTATGTGCTTCAATTAAACTGTAAACAAGAGTATTTCAATTCATTTCCACAAAAATGATATATCAGGAATCAGACGTGTCTACGGGTAGGTCAATAAAATGACCTTTTCAATGGAAGAACCTAAATTGCAGTTTCTAATTTTTGCACGAATTTAGAAGGGGAGATCCTTGAGTGGAAAAAGTGCCCAATGGTTTGAAGTAGTCACGCAATACGATCATCATTATAAGCTTAAAACTAAATGGGCTTAAAAACATAAAGTTATGGATTAGAAACATTCACTACGCTCAAATACTGGAGTGTGTAATTATTATTTAGTGATAGAAGTCGCATATAAAAACAAAATTATAAACTTGGTTTAATTGATGGTTCATTTTTTAACAACTGAAACTCGTTAGAGAAAAGAGGTGCATTTTGTAGAGCGCATCCTCCTACTTCGGCTAATGTAGTCGGCGATTTCAATCTTGAATTTTATATATTTACACCAAATAATTACCTTAAATTACTTCTATCTAATCAGTATCCATTATGCCGTCCTTGCTTTTGCAAGATTCATTAATTCCAAGTAAAATTAATGGTTTCCTTTTCGAAATTTCTCTAAATTTATTGAAATGGTTTAGATAAAGTATATTAAATTTCTTTTCAGATGAAGAATCCTGGTTGAATGACATACGTTTGTATGAACCCTTTGAAGTAGAACAGGTTTTATTGACCGATTTTGCAAACTGTCTAGCCGTACAGGCATATTTAAAGATGTGCAATCTGAGTTTCAATGTGGAGATGAGAAGCAATGCAGAATTTATGTCCCCATCGGGTAAAACTTGTGAAATACATTTCACAAATGTGCTTAATTATTGTAAATTCACGTCTATCTATTACGTCTCTTCCGTAGGTCAGGTGCCATTTATAAAATGTGGATCAGCTGTTGTATCAGAACTTGATCTTATTGTTGCATTTTTCGCTAACAAGAAAATAAGTTTATCAAATAATTTGGACGAAAAAAGTAAAGCGGACATGAGAGCATACATGTCTTTAACAAACACCGTCCTAACTAATGCTGAGGTGAACATGTTAGACTTTTCATAAAAAAATTGAAATCACATTACATGTCACTCTTTATAACGGTTTATGTATTCGCAGCAATATGTTCTTTGGAATATACCGGATGTTTTAAATGCTGTCACAAAGCCTCGTTATGGTTGCGTCTACCCTTGGCCTCTAAATTCTTTACTTTGCTGGCGGAAACGAAGACAATGCCTCGCAAGGTTAAAGGTTTATGGATGGCTATCGAAAAGCCCATCAGAGGTATGTATATTATCATTACAATCCTGTTTTTATTGTTCAGATACATCCAGTGCTTTACTGATGAAGCTTTTAATTTTCGTGTATAGGTTTATGAAGAAGTGCATAGGTGTTGTTCTACTTTAACCAGCAGATTAGGGCAAGGGCCCTACTTCTTTGGGCCAAAGTAAGTAATTTTCATATTTATTCTAATTCAAGTGAGTTATTTCTATCTTATCTCGCATTGCCATTGCAATGAAATATGAAAAATAATCCATGATATAAATTACTGAACTTAAATTCCATATTATACATTTTTATTATCATCTGTATTTTGAGGATATTTGATTGCTCATCCAACCTAGCGTATATAATGAATAATTCACTTTTAAATTAAACTTATATCAACATATTTTATTGCAGGCCTACGGAATTGGATGCTCTTGTGTTTGGCCATGTATTCACTCTTATGAGCACACCTTTGCCAGATAATAGATTGGCATCCATTGTGAGAAGTTTCCCTGAATTGACTAACCTATCAAATCGAATAGAGAGGGAATTCTTTGCCAATAGCGAGCACATGAAAGCCTTATCAGATGCTGCAAATGCCACTATTTAATTTCAACAATCCTTTCACAAGACTTCTAATTGGTAGATTAATGATTTTCATGTGAAGAAACTTCATTAAGAAGCTCTGAAATCTTCATATCTGCTTGTAAAGTAAATGAGAGTTAAATGCTAAGAAGTGTTGATAAGGAAAAGAAAAGAATGATAGATATGTGTATATAATAAATATAGCTTAATTCTTCGGAATTCTTGTTAATCTGCTAAGAACTGTTGAGTTCACAATCTGGAATCAATCTATTGCCTGTATAAAAACTTGGAGATTCACAATTTTATACTGTTAATTTTACACTCAAATTGAGGATTTATTTCAGATTAAATTGTAGTAGTTCAAATATCCCAAGAAGATTGAAGCAGAAGAAAACTGATTACTTTAGCAACAGACAGTTTTAGTTTGACAGTTGATGGAAATAAAGGTAGGATATTACAATGATTGAGCTTCTTGATATTCTTTTTTCATCAAAGCATGCAAAATGTACTTCAAGAATTACATTCTCTTAAAAAAAATAAATTATAAATATCCCAAGCATAAAAATATTTTAGTCTACAGCATCCAAATTTGGATCAGTTGAAACAATTTGATTTACTTCTTCTTTAAGTTATTACACCTCTGTGTGTATGGAGTTGTACTATAAAATTTAATCCTTCATGAAAAAGGTAAATATAGGTAGGGCTTATTTAGTTTAACACCAAATATTATAGTCATCATTGTAGTGAGTCTACAGCTGTGAGTTTTTGAGTAACTGAAAAAAATGCTTTAGCAGAAATGAAAGCTAATGCAATTTTTTAATTTATTCTTTTTTTATAGTATTTTAAGAACTGTTCCTAGATTTTGATTTTAAACACTCCAAACATTATACATCCTCAAGTGCATAAATACATGTCCATGTAATTAACTGATGACAAAAAGATCATGTGTTACTTGTCAACTACATTATCTGAAAATTTCTATGAAAGTCTGGCTCTTGACGTACAAGTAAATAAATATGTTCTGCTAATGTAAATTATTGCAAAACCTTTTTTTAAAAGCTTGTAACTTATCAATTTATCTCTACCAAATATTTCTGGCAAATTAAATAGTATTTGACAATAGATACTCTTATGATGCTGTAAAGACACAAATGAATAAAACCAAAGAAGATTAAATGCTGAAGTCTACCTGCTTATTACATGAGATGCTTTAATTTAAATCAGAAGAAAATCTTACAATTTTCCATCTCTTTCATTATTATAATGAAGCTTTTAAAAACAAATTTTTCAATGCCAAAATGCCTCTTAGAGGATATAACTGAAAAGGCGTAACAAACTCAGAATGGTGAGCAGATATAATGCTTTATAGAATTCACTGATGAATGAAATAGATCCCGCTGCAGATGTGAGGTAACAGATTCTACTCAAGTTTACTACTCTATTCAAGTTTATGAATAAATGGATTGATTTAAAAGTGGAAATGAAGCTGTTAAAGACGGTTTACAGACAGGATGTCATGATCTCTGGGATAGGCATGAAAAGAGCAACAAAAAATGAATTTAGCAAGGGATTGGCTATTTGAAAGCTAGCTGAGGAGCTGAATATCTTGCAAGTTGAGGCAAAGTACTTAAATTGAGGAGACAGAAGTCTCTTAAAGTTTTCCATTCAAACTATTCTCTTAAATATAGCATTAACAGGATATCCACTTAGCCATTTTTGAAATTATGGTTTGTACAAGTAAAGGTGCGCTTGCTGCAATGCAACATTTTTCGAAAGATTATTCGGATAAGTCATGCTAAGCATAAACTAAAGTAAATTTTCATAGTAGGTAGCATTATTACTGCCCCGGCATTGAACCAAGGTCTTCCTCCAAAAACACTATCATAATTCGCTTGAGTATGACTGACTTTATAAACACTCCAAATTGCAATGGAAAATTTATTTAGTAAAGGTCTCAAAAAAATTTGCATTTCCCTATGCATTTCTTATGGAGATATAATAAATGCCCCCCTAGCATCGTACCAACAACCACTTACAACATTCTTACAGACGCTTTTGGTTGAGAATGGGCCCTTTTATGGCTGTGTGAAATTTCGAACCTCTGCGCGGTTGGGAAGTGCCATAAAAAGTTTTGGGAAATATGGCCAATGTATTTCTTATGGGGAAAATTGAGATTACGGGTCGCTCTGGAATCGAACCCACATCACATGGCAAGTGATGATTTTTTTTAATAGTACATTGAAAAAATGTCTATAAGGATATAAAGTTTGAATGATCTACGTACGATATTAAGAGAGCTACGATTTTTCAAAATTTGAAAATATTTCACCTCTTGTTGCAGCTAAATTATACCATTCCGTAGAAATATATAATAGCATTAGCTATATGAACTCTTATCTTTCTGGCTGAATGGGAAGTATTTTAAAAAATTATTTGAAAAATGGCCCCATGCATTCTTATGGGGGAAAGTCGATTTTTCGGGCCTCCTAGAATCGAACCCATTAGGGTAGGGTCAGTTTTCGATATTTTCCAAGGTGAGATTTAGTGGGCCATTACTTAAAAAAAATCAGCGACTCCGTGGCCAAAGCGGTTTGGGCCTGACATTAATAGAGATATTACCTATCCTCTATTATTTGATGAAATGCTGATATCTTAAAAAAATTTGCTGTTTAAAGCTATTGTTTTTCATGAAATAAGGTTACATCATGGACATCAAAAAATTTACTCTGAAAGAAAATGAAAACAACATACCACCCTCAATAAATTATACAATACTTGAAAAGTATAAATGTCTTCAGAGGCCAATTTCATGATAAACCATCGACTGCAACCTCTGTGGTGGCCATTACTCTTCCATATGGACCAAGTCTATAAAAATCAGTTAACCTTGACATCTGTGACTCAGAGAGATGGTTGGATATAGAAGGAGATTCCAGTAATGCTTTCGAAATAGCATGTTTTGATTCTCTTACACTACCCATTTCATTACCATAACTTGTCAGAAACTCCAAAAGACCTGAAATGGAAAATGAATTAAATATTTTTAATGATTTGTGAGATTTGTGAAAATTTAAAGGACAAAGATTCATAATGCTTACACACATACACACTATATGTATACTTATGATGAAGAAAAAGTAAATCTTAAAAACAAAATCTTAAGGTAACTGACCAATAGATATGAATGTTAGAGAAGAAAGGTGCATACAACACCAAAGGACACTGTAGAATGGCAAATGCTTGGAAAAAGAAAAATCAAGTATTCAGGTAGAAAAAGAAAAGGCAGGCTCAGATATAAAAAATAACTATAGAGTAGTAAAATATAAAACAATAGGGTAAAAGCTTGAGATATTTTTTTGCAATATTGCAATCTTTTCATGCAATAGTTTGTTCCCAAATAATATAGTATATTACCTTGATATTTACAACATATGTAAAAACAGAAAAATTCAAATATAATACTAGAAAATACAAATATGGAAATAGATCAACTATTAAAACTTTTTTGGAAGATGTCTACAAGAATATAGGGGGCATTGTGCATTTACCTGGACAAGTAGCAATCATCTTTTGTCCCCATGGAAGTACAGCTAGGCACAAAAATAGCTGGTGACCTGCAAGTTGTAGTTCAGGAAATGGCTGTTGGCAAATAGAGGCTATCATTTCCACAGAATCCCATTGCTTTGAGCCAGGGTGAACAGGGCAGAGGCCATCAAACCAGCGCTGAGTTATACTTAATAACTCAGGCTCTTGATCTTCATCCTTGTTAAACAAACATCATGTTACTAGTAGTACAAAAATCATATTACTAGTAAGTTATAGTATCCTTCATAAAGATAAGAATTGTTTTTATTTATGAACTAAGACTCACTTATTCATACAATAATTTCCTAAAAAACTTTTACTTATGTTGACAATTACAATTAGAATAAATTTTAGAATAATTAAAACTTAAAGTATAAATTAAAAAATAATGAGAACCAAATCTTAGAAGTTATATTACATCCAAGGTGCAATAAAATGGAATTTGTGGAATTATAAATTAAAGAGGAGGCAGAGCTATTGTGGTAACCAATCTTCATAAAAAAGGATAACCGATGAATACTATACCACAGCATGATGATTCGTAGATGATCAGTTTCAAAAGATAGCAACCAATTTACATCCTATCCTTTGAAATAATAAATATGTGGGCAAGTTTTACTACGAAAAGGGGGTCCGTGGGCCAAAAGAGTTGGAGAAATGCTGCTCTAAATCATTCTATTTTTATTTAATCATATAATTTTATTTATTAATTTTAGGCTAAGTCATCGGATCCCAACTGTATATCAGGTTTCAAAAAGTTTTCTGAAATTACTGAGATTAAAAGAACCAGCATAAGTTTAGTTTTGTGAACTATTTCTTTTAGCTTCTGACAATGAGATGATATCTCAGAAAATAATGATAACATGACTTAGTCTACCTACTTGAGGAAAGGGATGGTAAGTAAATAACTTGCTTAAGTTTGACAATTACATCTATTAAAGAGGGAGGCTAAATTGCTATCATTAAGAAATTTTCAAAATAAGTTTTTTATTAAAATTCTTAACTAACAATAGAGTGTTTACTAGCTAGGAATAACAGATGAGCTCATGAAAGAATGCTGCTTTTAGAAGAGTCAAGTAGAGGTGAAGAGAATAGTATTATCAGTATAAGAGAATTTTAAATAAGAAAGTAGATGCTAAAATCAAGAGAATAATTTGAGTGTCACACTACATGGTCTTAGTTATCGAGAGAACTATAAAACTTCATGATAAGAAATTTAAGGCAGTTGGTAATGAAAATGGAAAGAAAGGGGTACAGTCATCTGGAATTTCTTCTCTAGGCACAATGTCACAGGCATACCAAAACCAGTTTCCAGTATGTTTTATTGGACTGGAAGTTTATTTTCTAATTATTACTCAATAATGTAAGTGAAAATTAGTATAACAGAGCAGTCCAATGGTTTGTAAATAAAATAAAATATTAAAAAAGTAGTCATCTGGTACAAATAAGAGGAGCTACTCTATAGTCTAATGATAGCTATAGCATAAATGTTCATGTGGCTCAGATTAAATACATTAAAATGAGAATGAGAATTAGTGTCAAAATTTGGAGTTGAATTCTAAAATATTTTTGATAGCCTTCTTATTAAAAAAATTCAATAGCATAATATATTACCTTCAAATTAATGAGGCAGGAAACACTATTCATCACCCGAACCCTATGAGGTGTCGGCGAGTTGTTGATCATTTTTCCTAAATGGCGCATCACTTTGGTCATATCATCTCCTAAAGAGATACAATCACAATATATTTAAAGCAATGATTTAGGACAATCCACCAAGTTTCATTTTCTTGGAATTTATTAAAAAAAAACAATTACAAAGAAATTAAATTAAAAAACAAAGTTCCACATAACATTTCAATGACTTTCACATTAAATCCACCTTTAAGCAAGGAGATTAAAATAAATCAAAAGATATTAGAGTAAGTCTAACTGTATTTTTACAATCAATATTATCTCAAGATAATAATATACACAAGAAAATTATAAATAGAAACACCATTTTGTAATATGCAGTATCACCTTTCTTAAGGTGTTGAGTTTAGACTAAAAAATGAAAGTTACTTATTAAAATTAGTTCAACCTAGCAGATGATATGAAAATGCACTCTAAGTTTTCAAGCACTACAACATAGAGCAATACAATGCTTGTCCCATTTTAGAATAACTTACAAGAATACTTGAATAATTTATGGCCGGAGATGACTTTGGGTCCACTTCTATAGTACAGTCAAAACAAATAAAACATGCTGATTCTTAACTCAGATGGAATTAAGGGATCAGTAAGAAGTATGAATTGAGCACCTTCATAACTAGAAATTTGGTTAGAAGTTGGTAGTTTTTTCCTCCCTCAAAATTTTCTTGCATCATTTACTAAGCTGGCTACTGCTTTGCTTGAGGATGTAATCTTATTCTTTGGATAGCAAATAGGAGTTACAAAATTAAAACAAAATAGCATTTTAAGTAACAAAAATAACATTTCCAAAATTAAGTTCTTTAACCTACTTAACCACTTCCCTGATGCGTTATTTTTAAAAATTTCGTTCATAAAATGTCATCTTTTACTTCACTTAATTTTTCTTTTAGTATTTGAAAAAGGAAGTACTCGGTACCTTTTTTTCTAAAGGTTGTATTTAATTGTTTATCCTTAGCTTTTTTTTACTATTTCTCATTAGTTTCTCAATATTACTCATTTTAGGGTAAGTATTGATAATATTCCATTTGCTATATCATGTGTTATTTGAAGTTATCAATTTAAGATAAATATCCTCTTTAATTCAAGAGAAATATGTTTGCTATAACTTCTCACTACAAATTGTATGGCATATGCATTGTGGGTTGCCTATACCCATTCAAGTTAAAATAAGATAATTTCAAAAACATCCTCTACATACCCTGAGTATTCCATCCACAAATGGCATCTAGTATTAAAAAAATAACTACTTTCACCCGACGAGTATACTCGGCTTGCATACGGAGGAGGACGAAAGTTTTGGGTAGGACAAGTATACTTGTCGGCGACAGAATTAGGAACCACCTATCAGGACGAGTATACTTGTCAGCATTAGGGAAGTGGTTAATAATGATAGCATACCTGCTCCAAAAGTTGGGGACCTTGGTTTGGTTCCCAGTCATGTTGTTATTTTCCACTTCTGTTTTACCTCTCTACTAAATAGTATTAATGCAATATGTAATAATTCTACTAGGGAAATTAATCAGTTTTTCTGCCGATGGTTGATATTAATAAATAGAGGTATTATGGATTATATTAAGGATGGCAAAGGGTATTTATACAAATATAAATACTTACTGTATAAAGCATATAGTGCCTCTTTCCCTTTTCGTGTCATTCCAATAAATCCAAGTGTTTCCACAGCAACACCAATTATAGTCAAATCAGACCCTTGAATAGCCTCGAAGATAGCATTAGGGAAAGATGGGTATGCACTTAAAACTTCTTTCGGTCGAAGATGTGCAATTCCACCAAAAAATTTCAGGAGACCTGGTTGATGAAAACAAGCAATAACACTGCATTAAAATAATGTCTCCGTATTCTTTGGACAGATGTATTTTAAAAAATTAAATTATAAATTTAATTAGTGTCTCTTAAGTATAGCAAAATCTATTACAGTCACAAGATCAAAGATCCAAAGGATGAAAATGTCCATTTTTAGGACAAATCTGAATCCTACATGGCAAAATATAGGATATTTACAACATCAACTCCACTTCCTTGATTTGCCAATTGAATACTATTCCTAACAAGTAATCAATTGATAATGGTGCTGTTCTTGGAGCATTTTTAAATTGGAAATTTCTGTAATTTCTGGTACTAAATAAGCTAGCAAACATACACTATTTACTTGACAAGCTAAATGAACCTTTGGATAAACATAACAACGAGTTCTTCTTGGTTTAATTCCAGGGCAGTGAGAATAATTCTTTTAAGAAAAGTTATAATAAAAAAGAAGTATGTGGGAGGAAGAAAGGTTATGGAAATGGAAAATATACAGGTAGAATCTTGAAGATGATATTGGAAGACCTGGATTTGTTTGATAGATTGATTTGAATTTCGTAGACAAATGATAGTTTTTCTTGTATCATTTAGGATTTTTATGATAAAATGAGATAATCTGGAAAATAAGCTAAAACAATAAGTTATCATCACCTGGAAGCAGCAGTGAACTTGTTAAGAGATCATCATGAGACTGAGCAAGGATTCCTGCCAATGTTTCAGCAGCACCGATGTCATCAACATAGCGAGCACCATATTCAGGAGTGGCCAGCCTTCCCAGGAGCAATAGAGCATTGGCCTGAGTAAGAATATCCAGGCCATTACCTCCTCCTCCAAGTGCTTCCCTTATCATAGGGTTCAAAAGACCTGAGTCAACCACAGCTGACAGGTGCTCTGGTGAGTGTATTGCAATTTCCACCATAATCTGAAGTTTCAAAGGATAGAGATTATCAATTATTCTTTTATTTGATGAAAATAAATCTATGTACCATACAAATTTTAAAAGAAATAAATAGTGTGGGACCCCTAATCCAGAAATCATGTAAAGAAATTGATTTGAATGAAAATGTAACCTTCATGATGATTTTTCTAGACATCAATAGTAGAATTAGGGCAATCATATTCTTCAAAATTAATGCTATAACATTTAGTGTATCTGATACAAAGAAACAGAGCATCATTTACTCAACATAAGCATTTCCAGCATTACTGAAAAAATTATTTGCTATTGCAGTTTTTATCTAATTTCAAAATCTGTAAAATTTGATGCTCTTACAAAATTATTAGAATAAATTAACTGTAAGATAGGTACTTTCCTTGTTTTCTACTCAAAATTCACCTATGCATCATAAGAAACCTGTTACATAATCTTAAAGGTAAAGGAAATTTAAAAAATAGACAAGTAGATTTCACAAACTATCATGCAGTGATAATTGAGAAAAATATAAATGAAGGACTAGCATGACCTTATAAATCAGAATTACGAAATAACAGAAAAACTTTTTACTATGGAATAGACTTATATCAATTCCTCTAAAAATCTGAGTACTACATGAGTGACTTCTAGCTGAGAAAAATCCATTAGAATGATTTGGTGTGGACCTTAAGGAAAGGAAATTCACTGCTTCTCTCAAAACTATTCCAACCTCTCAAATTCCTAGCCAGAAAACTCTTTCCTTAACCTCCTCCACATTAATACCCATTTTCACAATTCCTAAAAAATGGGAATAAGTATTTTAGCTGGTGACTGAAGTGTAGATATTAAATAATATCAATTTATAATATTATTCAATCATATTAAATTCTTTTAATTCAATATTTTAAAAATATTACATTGATAAAAGTTTATAACCATAAATAATAGTAGTACTGTATTAAAATTGCAATTCCTCCAGGTATACTAAATAGTCTATTCTGGGCACCCATTTCTCATTTGAAGAGAATTATGCATAGAAAAGATATTTTCTGGGTTCATAAAAAACTAAAACCCCTTATGGACCATTTTTGAGCAAAAAGGGAGGGTATGGAAATATTTTATACTTTAGATAATATATAAAATTTATCATTGTGTACTTCAATAATTCTTGCTTGGGAGAAAATTTCATGTAAAATTTAAAAGTGTTATGAAATCTTTCTTCATCTTCTATGGATGAACTATGGATGTATATTGATAGTTCTCTTTTCTTTGGCACATGAGCTTCCCACATCCATTTCAGGGATCTTACCTTACCAATGATGTCTGTAACGTCAGTCAGATATCTCACCCATATGTTGTGTTATCTATCGTATCTTGCGATTCCTACCTCTTTGTCTTGTTTGTATGACCTTTACATATAAAACCAGTTTCAAAATTCTGATTTAACAAATTTCACTTCTATAGGTCATCCAAGATACATTGATTCCTTCCTCTTTAGTTGAATAAGCATTCTTGATTTAATAATATGTTCCTGTTCCTTCTAAATGCACTAAGAGAAATATTTAAACAGCACAGGGCTTGTGATTAATTTTTTCTCTCTGTATACACAATCCATCTTCATTCTAGGCTAGAGATATCAAATCTACTTTCCATAAATACTTAATTTAGATGAAGAGTGCATTTTTATTTTAGTCCACAAAATTAATAACTATTGACATAAGTGCATCAATTATGTAATAGGCAAAAATTAGGAGAAAACCAAAAATGAAAGAAATTTACCTCAAAGAACCTGTATTTGATGATATCATTAATTAAGGATTTCTCTCTAATAGCATTTATCATAGAAGAACTTCTTTGAAGAAGACATAGCCCAAAAGATGTGGAGCCAAGAGATGAGAGAAGATTAACAGCTGCTCTACTTGCAGCAGCTTCCTCCTCCTCTTTTTGAAGATTTCCATCAGAAACATTTTGGCTTGGACCTCCAGCAACTGTATCTACAATGGGTTGAAGGATTTCATCTCTACACACACGCTCTGCAAGCTGTGGGGCTGTCTTCACAATCCTGTTCAACTAAAAAGATATTCATTTATTGAATCTGAATTAAAAAGAAAATAAAAATAACTATAAAAAAATTGTGAAAAGATTTGCATGAATTTAAAATTCATCGTAAAAACAGAATTCAGCATTCCCTCCCAAATTCATCCTCTCCAATACAGATAGTTAACAGTGACAGTAATAGATTTTATCTCAATCCTTCATTCGAAATCAAAATTATAAATGATAGCAATATAGAAGAACTAATAGTTCCTTAGATTAGTTTAGTGAGTGAGTGAAAATATACATCCCTGTATTTCACAAAAACTTTTATGTGATTTATTATATACTTATGAGTTATTCAATATTCAAAAATAGGATTAGGCATAAACATACCTATTAAAATGTATTTTATTACCATATAAAATTAGTATCTAAGCTATCTTTTCACAAGAGACCCAACATTAATAAACACAAATTTATCAATTAAATCAAAAGCTTAGGTAGATTTACAAAGTCTTAAACTTTTCAGCCAATTCCTATCAGTATCAATGACTGCAGTTGAATCCTTAACTCTCTTTGCTAATTCAAATAATAATCTCAATAGAACTAATTTTGGCAATATAAAACAATTATATTTTCTCAATTATCCATATTATATAGAATTTACTCCATCCAAAATAAAAACCATAAATGAGATTAATGACTGAATTAAAGTTAACACAAACACTTGGTCAAATGGAGAACCTTATTATCTAAAATGTAGTCATACCATAAACAGTATAAACAATTTGACTTGCTAAAGAATTGATTGAAAGATGAAGAATGTATATTGAAGTATAAATAAAAAACAATAATTATTCTAGTAAAATGGTAACCTATAAACCATTTGATGAGTTCCAAGCTGTTACAATTAGTCTATAAACAAATTAACGAACAGCAAAAAGGTATTTAAATATATATATATATATATATATATATATATCTTGACAAAGCTATAAAATATAGATAATTAGACTACAACTCTTCAACAGTTATATTCGAAAAACTTACCATGACAAGTTACATTTATTTAGAGCATCCTAATGCTAGCCTTGACGATATTTCTAACTTTAATTTGATTAGTACGCCAATGTTTTGCTTGTAAAGCTTCTAAATATCCTATTTTCCCGGTTAATTTATCAAAAATCCATAAATGTTATAAACAAAATCCTTCATAGTACACATGAGTATGAGACCGCTCGAAACTACTATATTGTTGAACATTTCTACGTCCTGTTAGCAGGACAGAGCTTAATATTATTGAACAGCATGAATTATACAGTTTCACTTAATTTGTGATACCTAAAGAAAAGTTGATACCTCTGGCATTTAAATAGGAAATATCCCATTTATCGAAATATAATTTTCTTAAATAGGTATAGAGAAAATGGTGATCAAGTTTTTAAAAGGTAACAAAATATGTAACCTCCTTTAGAATAATTGATCTCAGCTTAGGCGAAGGGTGAGTTAATGCTCTTGTTAACAAATCTTCGTAGCAATCCAAAAGAACTATTGGCTCCAAAGAGGAGAGCAGAGGATAGAGAACGTCACATGCTTCGACAACTTGCTCTCTGTAATAAAAATATTGCGAATGGCACCATTATATACTTCTAACACAAGTTAACAAATAAAATCTAAAACAAAACAATGAATAACGTACTCTATTGAAGAATTTAGACAGTCGAAAATTAATTCAAATCGTAATTTAGATGCAATTTGTCTTTTCTTGGACGGGCTTAAAGCTGAAATAGCCGTTTTCAACTCGGAGAGAATTTCAAGTCTCTGAGATTCATCAGATAACCGATCTACTCTCTCTGTCATCCACTCGATTTCGTTTTCCATGACTAATTATAGAATTTTTATTTTAAATGTATATACTATAACATACATCGATCGCCAAGATAAGAATTAGAATTCAAAAACAGTTTCACACTAAAATTTTAAAATGCTTCCGATACGTGTTTGAGAGCTACTAGCAGCACCACGAGTGTCGGTAGCAGAAAACATTGTCAGATAGATTTATGCACAAGCGTAAGACCGCCATAATACAATTTTTTCTTAAGGATTTGCCTGCATTTTTGCTATTGCTCCTATTAATCTGGAATCACACAAGCAGTATATGGAAGTGTACGAAAATGGAAAAATTAGACCGATTCACGAAAAATCGCCTGTGAAAATATCTTAAGGCTGAATCAGGTTATTTAAGGCTTTTTTGGCTATATGAATTCTTAATTTCTTTTTTTATACGCCGTAACTGAAAAAGAATTTTTTTTAGTCTGTGCGACCACAATAATATGATGGCTAACTATTGCCCTGTTTCCATGCACTTCAGCTTGATTTAACGCTCCTAGTTTATACTGAATTGTGTGGCTTAACATTTCGTCATATTTCAAAGTGTATTTTTTTGAACAAATAGTTTTAAGCACCGATACCAATACCTTCAAACAAAGACGCGGGTAAAATTTTTGAGACTTAATTTAGCAGAAATAGTGCACCTTATATGCTGTCAAATACGGTAATTGATGTACTAGGAAGATTGTTATTTATTCCAAAGAGATACTAGGTAAAATATAAAATACTAACCTAATACAAGTTTTTCTTTTAAAGATAGAAATAAAAGTAGCAAGCATTAGCAGTTCATAAAACATATTCCAGAGAACTTGGTATGTGATTTTCCAAGAAATTCTATTCCATAATTTTTAATCGAAACAATTTTATATATATATATGCATACAAAGGATGAAATTTAAATTAGTGTGAAATACATCAGTTTCAAGAAAATCGTTGCTAATTTTAAATTTTTTTTGTCATAATTATTTTCCTTTTTCCCATATAATTGTGATACTATTTGATCATAATTAAATCCTCCCGAGCCTTCTAAACACTCTGATCTGATCTTGGAAATGAGATTTCCAATATCAGATTTGGTCAATTTTATTTCCAATGTACAAGTTGCAAGAAAATATGCCTATTACCTGTGGGAGATATATATATATATATAACGAAAAATTCATTTAATCACATTACTCAGTGTATGAGGGAAATTTTATAACTAAATAAGTAAGCAAGTGAATATGTATGAACAAGTATAAATCAAGCTACAGAAAGTATACAAAAGAGGGAGACGCTCCAAACAAAAAGTGACATTGAAAGCACAAAAAAAGAGTAGAAATCAAATAAAAATACTTACCCTTAAATTATACGAAGTCTACTGATTACATTAAAAAATAGAGATGTCTAACTCAGCCACACATCGGAATAAGATGATTTGAATTTTTCAGGCAAACTCCCATCAGCAAGACTCACAAAGGAGATAGTTAAAATTACTAAAGATGAGAGAAATTCACTAAAGCATGGATAGTACCAAATAAAATTGATTTACAATTTCTTCAATACACTTATCAGAAACTGAATATAGAAAAAAAGCAAGCAAGAAGAAAATTTTAAGAGGGAAGGATGGAGGTCTTTGAAAACTAAGGACAAATTGGACAGAAGAGAGAAAAAGATAGTACCTTGAAGGATTAAAAACCAAAGACTGTAATTTTTACAACAGATTTTTGAAATATTATTCTATTGATATTGGAGATGCTTTAAAATATTGCTTTATATGTATTATTAGGATGGCATGACAAACCTTAATTATGGTTATAATAAACCTTAATTACTTCTGTCATAAATGATTTTCCTCCATATTTTAAAAGACCATTTCGGTCAAACTTAAATCTATGTTTTGTAATATGGACTTTTTTAACTGACTTATTAAAAAGATTTCTAGATGCAACAAAATGTTTTTGTATTTTTATAATTGTAAATGACACAATGAATTTTTACATGATTGGCAATGATACAAAGTTGAAAAACTAAAAAAATGTCCCAGCTTCAATCCTTAATCATTTTCAAACAAAATATTAAACTAATTTATTTAATAAAAATGATATACAATATGTTGAAAAGGGATAAAGAATGACAGAAGGATAATTTAGGGACAAATATTTATAAAAGAATATGTACTTCTTTTTAGTTTTCATTTCATTGGAATGGAAGCACAATATTTGCTTTTGGTAGAAAGCCAAAATAATATAAAATGATACTTAAATTTCATATAATCCCTTAAAATATAGTATAAATTTTAAATGAGGCAAAGTAATAATTTCAAGTCTTTTTATTCTGCATTCTTAAACTTTTCTGTTATTTCCTTAAATAAAGAGAATCAATCGGAATGACTGAAAAGTATAGTTATTTGTTCACATAACTGATGAGATAAATTTGAAATTTCATTAGTATAACTAACATATAATAACTAACAGTTAAGAAGTATCTTCTTTACCTTACCTCAATGATTATATAATTTCTTGATTTATTAAATAAGATACACATATCCAAGTAATCATTTGCCATTATCTGTTAACAGATGCAAATTTAAATAAAAAAGTACTTAAATATGTAACTAAATTATTCAGAGTTTCACCAGTAATAAACAAAGAAGATTATCTTGATTATGAAAATAGATGGTAAAATCAATATTTTAAGGCATTCTGTGAGAAGTTTGTCACTGATTCATGAATAATCAAGGAATTATAATAATAGATATTGTCTAAAAGGTAAAAAATTCAAAAATTATGGAATGCTTAACAGAAAGGGTGCAACAGTAGAACACATCTTCATATCTGCATTGCAGAATGAACCAACAAATCATAATAATGAGGATATTTCAACAAATATATCAATTCATTTAACATACATTTTTATTCCAATAAAACCCTTGAAAGAATTAATTTTGAAAAATCCATGGCATAAAGAAACTTGCACTATTATACAAATACTTCACATTTTTCACAGTTAAAAATTACTGTGAAGGCATCACAAGATGTTCATAGAAGCACTTGTGAAGATGGCCAGAACTACTGGAAATCATAGGCAGGATGAGAGATGCTCATGAGATCACATTTATTTACTTCCTGTCTCCTAAAATATTAAGGAGAATTCTTTTATATTGCACTGAACATGCAGAGCAGTATATGGGTTGAAATTGTTGAATACTTCGAACAACACTCCCATTCCTCAAGTCACTTTTAAAATATTTGAGCTTTCAGTAACTAAATATGGTCTCCTGTAACAGGACTGCCACAATCCAAGAAATTTAGAGCTTTTCCATTCATAATTTGCAGCAGAAACTTAGTCGAACCTTGATTTTCCATCTCCAAACAAGTAAAGGCAGCATCGATCCATAAGATATGCCAAAGCAAAATCTCCCATCATCAATTGAAGAACATCATACTGAAACTGAAAAGAATGCAAGAAATAAATAAGCTGTATATTATCATAACATGAGAGAGTTAATATGAAAAATTAAAAATATGGATATTGACATTATGCAATTTGAATAAAATAACTTATTAAATAAATATATTATTTCTCAAATCTATTTTCTATAAAATTAATTTCTACCATTTTGGAAAAAAATTCCTTGAATACAGTAACAGTTTATTTGTATGAGGAAAAAAAATTATTGAACAACAGTAAAAGAAGCATGTACAATGTATTCAACTTAAGTAAGATTTAACACTTTTGAACAGAGGATCCCAAAATTTTGTGTGTTGTAACACACATTTTGTGTACCCCTCACTTAAACTGTAGTGAAGTTTAGTGATGAAAACTTAAAGTAAAAGCACATGTTAAATTTTATAAATTCATTAATTGAATTTAAATTATAACTACTCAAAATAAAATATTGTATCTGTTATATAAATATACTTAACATAAAATAAACTATACAACAGGTAAATGTTGTAGTGGGAAGGGTGAACCTGATGTTTTTATAATAAATTATCAATATTTGGTGTCAATTTTGTAAGGTTTAATCTTGAATCTCCTCGGCTAATAATGACCAGTCCATTTTTTTTTTCATTAGGATATCGGTAACAGTGCTGAACCCCTTTTCCCTTTCTAGGAATGAGAAGGGATAGAAAATTAAAAATTTCCTCGCTATATTCCATAATATGGGATAAGTAATGGATGTGTTTTTTTGAATCCAGAATTGCTGATATCTGTTTTTAAAATGAACCTTATGTTCTTCGTTTGTATTTATTTCAGTCAGTTTCTCTTGTATTATGATATTCATTTCTTCTACGTTACCATATGGGTTAATTATCCATTCTAAAACTAAACCTAGTTTCAAAATCTGAATAGGGCATTTTAAATGTTGAAAATAGGTTGAAATATCTTCTTCCTGGCAGTTTGACTGTGGTAGATTTGAGATCTGGGAAAATTCGCCCCGTCCAATAATTTGCTTCATTAGTTTAACTCAGGCAAGAAACGCTAATAAGATGGACTTTGCTTTAATCGAATTTAGACTCACTTTGTAACTGCATATAAATCATGTTAAATTTTGTAAACAAATCTGTTAAATAGGCAATGTCTGTTAAATAAGTGGTCTTTTAAAATTTTATCCTTAATATCCAGAAATTCTAAAATAGTCTCAAAAAGGGTAAAGAATCTTGTCAAACAAAAGCCTTTCGACAGCCAGTGTACTTCAATGTAAAGGAGCGATTTTTGAAAGTGTTTGTCATTTTCACCACACAACTATGCAAATAACTATGTGTTCAAAGTGTTGCTTTGGATTCCGTTCACTGTATCAATGACTAATTGAAGAGATTCATGCAATCTAACACTCAAATTCATTAACATCCGAATCTGAACTTTAAAAACTGAAGTTGTAAGTGATGTTTTGCCATACTTTTGCCAACTTTAACTTAAACTAATATCTATGACTTATAAATATAATATTTACCTGAGGGGGAAATTCTACTATTTCAAGCTGGTTGGATAAACTAGGAAGAAAGCCTGTAGCTAAGGCTATGATTACTCCTGCTGAGCCTAAAATACTGAGTAGCATTCCACGATTTTCTGCAAGATTCTGCATGAATGGATGACCCTGAGCAAGAAAACATATTTTCAATCATCAAACATTTTTTAACTAATAATCAGTTAAATATCATGATAAAAGTTCAGCAAAGTTTCAATGACCCAGATCTGTTATTTTCATCTAAGGGGTTATTTTAATAAAATAATTTAAAAATACTGCATATTTCTTGTTCAATGATGCTAGTGTTATGAAATGTATTTAATTCATTAAAATAAAATTTCATCATCTACCAACTGAGTTTTAAAATACCCCAAGATATAATTTTTCTTCTTTTCAATAATAATTAACTTGATAAAGTATCTTATATTATGATGATCATATAGTTACTACTTACCCGATAGTTGATGGTGAAGTTTGCCACCTGCAATGCCATAGATATTACATACACTCCACTGTTTATTATGTTTGGATGAAATTCATCATCCTGGAAACTCTTTTCCATGACATTGACATCAGTCCTATTAAGAATAGAATGCAAATCAACAATTTATCAAATTGATTAATTTAAAAAGTAACGATTTTGAATGGATTTCTTAAGAAATAATATCTAGTTAATTTGGATACATAGCTATCCAAATTACATTATATATATATTATCATAGTTATATGAGATATATAAAATATGAGGAAAACACTAAAGAATTATAATATTAACAAGGTGTTTTATACTCTCAAATACTTTAAAATTGCATTTTTCATTCCAGTTATAATTACAATTCAATCTGATTGCATTCATGAACACTAACTCCAAACAACAAACAAACAACATCTACCACAAGATTAAAAACTATCAAAAAACTGAGAAATAGACTTAAATCAATGATTAATTTCAATTCCTCTAGAAGATATAGATGCCATTTAAATTTATAACAAGAAACTGATTAGAGACAATTCTATAAGATTGATCCTAAAACAATATGTACTTGATATGTTCAGTAAACGCAATTAATAAATTATATACCCATTGTTTATATCTTCAACTGGTTCCTTCTTGTCCAAATGAGAATACTCCTTGGCTTGTTGTACAAGAAGAACAAGACATGCAAAGTGGACAGCAAACTGAAGCAGTACAGTTAGAATAGTATATAGGTTGAAGATGTTTGGTAATGGCCTTTCTTTTGAAAGTACTTTCAGTGGCTGTAAAAAATAAATCCAAGATTTTAGAATTGTATTTACCACAGTCTCCTCATTAAAAATTGTATATAAAATGATGACATAATAAGTAGACAGGGAGCTTAAATTATTGACACAATGTAATATGTTTTGATAGTTATTCTTACCTCTGGCACATAATAATAGGATGAAAATTTAAGGTAATAATGTAATCACATAAGATAATTTAAAGTGACTTTTGATTAAACCTAAGCAATCTAGTTGAGAAACTTGAAACAGAAAATACTTGAACTAGCAAATATTATTTTTATGGAGAGAACCTCAAAGGGAATACTATGAACTCAAAAGAAGCAAGATCACAAACTCAAGTCATGTACTATTAATGAGGTTTGTATTAATTTAATCATAACCTCATAACATAAATTTGGTGAAGATCAATTTTTCTTTTAGAATTGAAATACTGAATGCATAACTGACAATGAGGACAATAGAATTTTTAGCATATTACTTTTTAAAGTAATGGTATAAAATTATGGTAAAAGCACTATCAGTTTACTTTCTAACCATTTCAAATCAACAGCTTGCATAGTGAATATTTTATAAATGCAGAGCATTAAAAAAATATGTTTCCTACTTCCTATGGAGGATTTCATGATATTTAAAATGGATTACAAAATAGATATCCAAAAATAGCAAAATATTTGATGATAATTGAAGATACAAATTAAAACAATGAAAGCAATGTACCTAGAGGAAGATTTTATCATTGAATTAAATTTTTACATAGAGTTAATTTCCATATTATTTGCTTGATTTAAATAATAGTTAAGTATCTTTATATATAAAGATGTAATAGAAATAATAATTACCTTAGATCGAGAAATAAAAAAGAAGCAGGCGGCCAGGAGCAGACCTTGCAGTGTAGCTTGAGCATCACTGAACTTCACTCCATCCACATAAAGTACTGACTGTGAATATGCAAGGATGAGTGCATTCAAGGCCAGGATTTTGAACATCTGTAGTGTAGTCACCAATGTGCACCGACCTTGCTTTATTACATGACAAACTGAAATGGGGATATTAAAAACAAATTAAATTTTTGCCTTTCATTTATAAACATAATGATTTAGCATAAAAAAGATAAATAATTATAAGTAAATTACTTTAAGGAGAAATGCTTATGAATAGGAGAAATTATATGAATTAAACAATTTATAAATTGGATATTACTTAATAAGTTGTGTTGAGAAATAACCTAGGTTTGATTTAAGGTCATGTCAAAGAATTGAGAAATTGACCAATGAATGTTTCTAATTATTACACAAAGATACTCACTACATTGAGTAGAGCTAAGCTTAGAGGTAAAAGGTGCAGCTATGCTTGCATCACCCAAGCGAACCACCAAGTCGCGCTCTCCTTCCTCTAATCCTCTGAGCATTCTCTGCCTAAGGCTTGTAGTTTGAGCCCCACTATTATTATTATTGCGTAAAGTACGCATCGTAGCTGCTAGGTCAGATGGTAAAGGGCCAAGAGTCGATACTGGAGGAGGTCTCCTTCCTGGATTAGTGTGTGGAAAACGGTGTTGGTTATTCACTGGTAAGCTAGGTATCGTTTTCTCTAGAAGGCGCTCTGGAGCATCTGACAAGATAGCCACACCTGCCAATGAAACGTATAAATAAAGAATTAAATTAATTTCCAATTTTACCACTGCATTGTTATCCTTAACAATTTGAACAAATAAGCAAGTGAACTTTAAATTCTTGCAAAGAATTTAAATGCTCTCTTTCAAGATATCATTAGTTGTTCATAAAATCTAATAATAGTACATTTATGTAACTCAAGATATGTCATATTCGTTGAGGACCATTTGAAACTACAAAACACAATCATAATGTAGGACTTTCAAATAGTCTAGCGTAAACAAACATTAAAAATAATTTTACTCTCATTCTGTATTTTTTCTTTAAAGGTTTATTGCTTGATTTATTTATTAAAGATAGCCTATACAAACATCTACTTATGTGACTGTTATATTGATGTACTCAAAACTTGTTAAAAATAAACATCCATTCCCTTATAGAAAATTTCATAGTGACTAAAACACAGAACTTTACAATCAGATATTTATATATGAATAACTTGCTGCCTCAATTGTGAACACCATAGAGTTAATAAATCATAATTAGTTTAACTTTGTTAAATTCTCTAAAGATACTCACCAACATGAGCATGTTTAAGGGCTCCAACATCATTTGTACCATCACCACACATAAGTGTCACGTATCCAAGCTCCCCTAGCATTGTTATCACAAGCTCCTTCTGCTTTGGAGCAACCCGGGCAAATACACGAACATGAGGTAATATTTGCAATAAGAACTCCCTATGACTTTTACTATTTCCATTCAGGTATGCTAGACCCTACCATAGATAGAAAGGATTCATTTGTAAGTTTCATATAATTCTATGGAGAGTTTATAATTATATAATGATAACGAAAATATAGATTTTTATTATTAATTTCAAATAACAATGATTCAATAATTAATCTTATTAAATCATTTCAGTAACAAGAGTAAGATGATAAGAAGAAGATAATATACACAAACTTTCTATTATAGCTAATGTTCATGTACAACAGGTGAATGCAATATTGATGAGGCTCTGTTAGCAAATAAGATCTTTTATGATACTTCAACTCTCAGCCAAAGAAATTAGTAATCTGAATATCTTTTTGATCATAATCAAATAACTGATAGTCCACTTAAAGTGAATTACTTGAAGTAAATGTCATATGATTTAAGAAAATAAGGATACAATTATAAGACATGTAGACTAGAACGTACATATCGGTAACTTTAGTTCTTTCACAATATACAATTGAATATCAATCTTGGTTAATTTAAAGCTAACATTTCAAACGAAGAAAAGTGGTTAAAAATGAAAATCAAATTTTAAAGCTAAAAAAGTAAAAAATAGGACTTACTTCACCAGTGAGACATAGATCATGTTTTGAAATTAGATCATATACGTTGACATTCAAATCAAGTGGAATTTGTAAAGTTCCATTGATGCTTTCCCAATACCAATTACTTGGCTGTTGATTAGAATTGATGGCTTTATCACCATGGAGATCTGCTGTTAGGATCAACATTTCATTATGCCTTACAAAACGAAGCTCACTAGCAACATGACAGGCTGTCAATGGATTGTCACCGGTAATCATGGTAATCTAAATAGAAAAGAAGATACTTATATAGTGCTAATCTGCTCACTGAAAAGGGTCCATAACTTTTATATATTTGAGTCTCAATCCTTTTTTTCTATTTAGCATTTACATGCCTCACTACTATTTGAATATTTTTATTATAATATTTGGATCAGTTCTCAAATTACATGCATATTAATCACCAATTCTCATACCGATGAAACTTAAAACTTTTACTTAGTATTTTGGCAAGAAATTTAAGTTTTAAATCAGCAAACTAAACTTATTTAGATGTGAGCCAGAAACTTTAGAACAACTATAAAATTAGGTTCATCTTTAAAAAATTCCAGCTAAAGGAATTTTGACAAGCTATGGTATTTGTTTTGTTTGTTTTTCATAAACCTAAGACTATCAGATTAAAATTTTAAGATTATCTAAATTGATGAAAGATCCAAGTATTTCTTAAAAAAACTTTTTCTAGAATTTGAAAAAGGAGATGATACCTTATGAGATGCATCCATAATTTCCTTGATAACGGAGCGTGAATCAACTTTGAGTGGACAGGACACTACAACAAAACCAGCAAAATGCAATTCTGATTCAAGGTACTCCCTAGGAAGATCTTTAGCTTGTGAAGGATTTGCCAGCCTACCAAGCTCCTTCCAACCAAGTGCTAGCACACGGGCACCCCGGCGGGAAAATTCCAAATATGTTTCCTTGTACTTAGCAGGAGGATCTGAGAACTGAATTTTTAAATATTTCAGAAAATAACAAAGTGCAATTTAAACAAATAAGATAAAAGTAATCTATAGTAATAGTTATACAATCAGCCATACGATGGACCTTGAAGAGTTCCCATTGACTATTACCCACATCCACATATATGGAAATTATAACAAAATCCTTTTCTACATCACTGATGAATTTTTACAAAATTTTTTAATTTCTTTGTTAAATTTATTATAGTAAACAAATTACGAAAAATATTTCTCTAGAGCTTTTCAAAACACTGCTTTGTATTTTTTAGCATTCATAGAGGGAGTTTTCTGGCCTAGTGGCCTGCAATGAGAGAATTTTTTTCCATGCTTTGATATATGAATAATCACCATCCTAAATATTTACTTTAGAGTTTAAGATGCAAATATCTGAGTTTAAATAGGCTAGTGGATTTTCTCCAGGACTGCAGTTTATGAATGTTACAATACGATAACAAACAGTGGGTCTGAAAATAATTATATAACTCATTCATTGAAATACTAGAGAGTAGCAGACTCATATCTAGAAGAAAATATTTCAAGTATAATATTTAGATATACAACAAAGAAAGATGAATCCATTAAATATAAGTAAGAAGATATTAAGGATTCATTATTATTATATTACAGGATTATAATTATTCATGCTCTTACATACTAATAATTTAAACTCTTACATTAAGCCCCTAAAGATAAATATAAATACAACCGATCCCAGATTGGAAAAATCCAATCTGCCAGGACTCAAACCTTGGACCTCGAGAAATTGGGTTCTAACAGCTATATACTCAGCCACCAAGGCAATATTGACCTATAAACTTTGCATTACTAACCAATTTAACGGCAGGAAGTCATAGGAAGTAATATGAGATGAAATAGGTACTAATAAAGTGATGAAAAATATCATAACTGAGTGAAATTTATATTTAAAAAATACCTATACAATAGAAAAAGATGAAAATACTTTTGCATCACCCAAATAATACTCATCACACAATGTAAAATTGGATAAGTGCCATATCTAAATTATGCTTTATATAAATATATTTTTTTTTGATATGATAAGATACTCAATATGGATACTGCAGTTATTGCTTAAGTAATAATATGAGATCTTTTTATCATGATGGGTCTCAAGTTTTCAAAACTAATAATATAAATGAAATACAAATAAAGTATATAAAATATTGATAGAAAGCAATAGAAAAATTCACTAAGTATGACATCATGACCTAAAACTTAAGTAAATTACTTTACCATAATTCTTATGACAAACGTGTTAGGGACATAGATGAAACTGGCAACAAGAAATTCAGCATAAAATTTGAAATTTCATTAAATTCTGTAGTATGTGAAAGTATGTATAAATATAAATTTGAACTATGGATAATGATTCATACCTTGTATCTTGATGATGCTTACATGAAAAATTGCATTTTATACTTTGAAAACATTAGAAACAACTCCTAGTAATTCTTTGTTCTTCCTGAATCAAATAATCAAAGGATGAGAATATGATATTGAATGAAATGTACATACCATTGGAGCCAATGTCTCTGGTGCTCCTTTTACAGAGGCGAAGTATGTTGTATTAGTAGTTCCAGGAAGAGTGCACCCAGCAACCACTGACATGCGTTTCAGGGCTGATGAAAAGTGATACCTATGGAAAATCTTCATCCCCGGAGTTTTACCACGTCGAGGAAGAACAGCATCACCTGTAAAAATTAATTTAAATGTGATGTATGTAAAACAATAGCAGTTTTAATTATAAACCGATTCATGAATTTCTTTATATATAATACATAGAACAGTAGAAGGAAAATGCTCACCTTGTTATAATAAACTGAGAATGGTGATTAATAAACAGAAAACAAAAAATACTGCTAAGTACTGGTAATTTCTTTTTTCATAGATGATGTAATAAATTTGACAGTATTTAGAATTTTAGTGATTCAATTACATTTCAAACAGCTTGAATTGAACAAAAAATAAATATTAGCAGTATATTTTCACTCTAATATAATTTTTACCAAATAAAGTACTTTATAATAGTGCTCTAAAATAATGTATTCCTATATACACTTTAATCACAGCAAGATCAAGAAGAGGGCCTAATTTCAGGTCTTTACTATTCAAACAAACAGTAAAAACTTTCTTCTTCCCTTTCCTTCTAACAAGGGAACCCCTTAGGCTTGTGCCATATTTATCTTAAAAATCCTTTGAAAATATTTCTTCAATAATTAGTCATCAAAACTTTAAAATTTTAAAGCATTTCAACCACAATTTACTATTTCTTAAGTAATTAGGGAAAAAGAACTGCTTCGATGAAGGTTTGAATCCATTTCAAATTGTCTCCATGGTGGATTGATTGTAGAAATGACAACATAGGTTTGATTCCTTTTGGGGAAGAACAATTTTGGAATTATTTTTATACCAAAAACTTCTTTTCTATTTTATTAATAGACTATCGATTTTAAAGCATAACCCACAAAAAAGTCTTTGCTGATTTTGTACTTCATTTAAATATTAGCTGAATAATGCTTGTATATTTTCTGGGAGTTAAATTACTCACTTAATTACTTAAACTGTTTGAAACAACCATTTAGGTTCCCTTGAAAGTTAGCAGGATGATCCAATGTAATGCTTCCTAGCTATTTCTTTCTTGGACATACTTGAAATAATGCTGATTTGGTAGACAACAAAAATAAATGACTAAAAATAAAGAAGATAAAGATCACATGATAGGCATATGTACTTCCGACTTTTCATGATTAATGTTTCACTTCTAATATTTGCTATTTTCTAATTGCATATGAATGTTTCACCTTTGGTGAGGGTCCAATCCAAAGCAGCCAAAGTTGCTTTCTCCATTGGGTCACCAACAAGCCCATCATCCAACTGGGCTAATGAGTGGCAAGTAGTAAGGACTCTGACTGTCTCTAAAGGCACAACTTGAAGAGGAACTACACTTCCAACTCCTCCACTGAAAAAGTGTTTTATTTAGCACAAATAAGAAATATCCAATGAAGATCAATTCATTCCTATGAACTCACCCAAGACCTGCTACACCCTCAACCACTAAACGATCACTAGTAAGGGTACCAGTCTTGTCAAAACAGCAAATCTCAACCTTCCCTCCAAAAGGAATTCGGAATGGCTCAGTGCAGAAAACAGCTGAAATAGAGAGACAGGGAGTAAATTCAACAGTGAAGAATATCAATAAAATGAGTACTAAAATGGAACAAATACTACTTAACTCGAATATCTATAACATATATTCCAAAATATCTAATTCTATAAATAAAGTGTGTATAAAACTATCTTCTTCTTTTAAAAGGTTACATTTTGGCCACACATATACACATACATACAGCCTTCTTCAAATAGGCAAGGTTCAATGATTTATAGTGGTAGTGGTGTATAAAGGTTAGAGGCAAAGCATGGCCCCAGGTTAAATTACATTAAGAGGGCTTTAACACTATCACTCACAAAATAATAAAAGTGATGCTTACCAACCAATAGTAAGATAACCACACAAAGAGCCATCTTTTACCTCTGCAAATAATCTCACAAGTTATATGATATACTTCATTAATGAAAATTTACCTTGATGTAAAAGCACTACCCATTCAAATATGTGGGTGATAGTGAACAGATAGAGGTCCATGATGAGGAAAAGTACTACCACATTTCCTGGCCAATAAGGCCCACTTCTTATACTCCAACATGTGCTCTAAAATCAGTCTGCATCTTATGCGCTGATGTTATCATGGGTATAACATTATTTTTATAGCAATCCTACAATACCACTGCTAAAAAAAAAACTCCCTTATGATTCTCATAGAACCTTGTTGGTTAAAACCAAAGGAAATAATAATATTTGCTTTGCATAAGACTTGATCTGATGATATTCATTAAAAATATAGATACATGATTATATTTTATCGTTTATTATGAACCATTAAAAAAATTGAAAACATCCTATTCATTACTTTATCCTTAATAAAAATTTAAATTTATATATACATGTTAAAAACTAAATTAAAGAGTGAAACTTACCCAACTTAGATAAAGATAAAAGAGACGTGTTGACTGCCATTGAAAGCTCTATAGGTAACTCAGGCGGGACAACTGATGTTAAAATGAGGGTACACTCTAAGAACAATTTGTACTTGTTCCGCTTTTCATCAGCAGATCCTATAGGATAGAATATATTTACATGCCTTTATTTCACATTATTTATATTAATAATTCAATGATGAAATGCAACTGTATCTGATATTACGCTTAAAAGTACCACTCAAAGTGATGAAGACAGGAGCATTAAAATCTTTGATATTTCCATTTTTCTTAAAATAAATTTTATTGATCAAATACATTGGTTAGCAGAATACTATCAGAATAGAATTAATGAAAACATCATAAAATATAGCAAAGAAAGTGATATATCAATTTCTAAAATTTTACTCAGAGAAATAATAAAATAAAATAGGAAAAACATTACAAAAACTTAAGAGAGAAGAAATACGTTCCCAATATTTTTTAAAAACTAGCTTATGACTAAGGTTATTTTAATGCTGATAAAGAAAGAAAAAACATGTTTAACTTAACCTTATGGATGGACTAAAAATCTCAAAGAAATCTCTAATAGTACATGATACAGCTGAAGATCCTCATTCTACATACACAGTCTAAGTTTGCAATTTTTATTTTTAAAATAATAATCCCAAAGATAAGATATCCATAAATCTTAAGTTAAACTTTAGATTAGCAATACATATTTAAATTAGAATTAAAATAGTGAAATTTTTGTTAATCTCTTACCTTTAATCCATACATAAGATGCAGCAGCCACTGCAAATACAAGAAGGAAAAGGATGAAACAAAATGTCTCCAAGTTATTTGCTGTGACACGCTTTACTCCAAAGAGAATAGTGCGCAAAAGTTTTCCTTGAGATGTATCAAATCCGGTGCGAAGTACATACGCAACACATCCATTGTCTTGAGCTGCAAATATTTAATAGAAAAATGAACTACATCATCAGGATATTTCCTCTGTTTCCTTATATATTCAAAAGAGCAAAAATATATGCTAGAAAAGGATAAGAGCAGACATAGCATAGGTGTTGAGTCAATAAGGGTCAAAAAATCCACAATTATTTCTTTTGGTACAATAAATAGGGTCAAATAAGACTCTCTGTGTGAAATAAAAATTTTCAGGCTGTATTTCACAAAGAGTAATGATGAAATAAGGATTTTTGAGTGCATACATCTTGTGCTACAGTTTGCAATACATTTCTGGGGAGATTAAATAAGTACGTATTTTCTAAGTTTCATTTCTCTATTCTTTATTATCATTCTCTTACTTTATTTTGCTTTGTTTTAATTCCAATATTTTAAATGTATTATTTTTCTATATTAATCAAAATTATGATGAAAAGTCAGAGTTCTTTTTGTTACAATAAACAATGATCATAAATGAGAATTATGGTGCAGTGACCTCCTATCAGAAATAATAATTTTATTTGTGAAAGAGCAAGGACAAAGGTAAGGGAATTGTCAAAAATTGCCAAAAGATAACACGAAAGGTGATATATCCTGATTTTCTCCAACTAGAAGAAAGTTCCTGCTCATCTTCTGTATTCTTTGCAGATTGTAGGGTCTAAATACTGGAGCTCTTTATCCAAAGATATAGTAATTTTTAGCACGATGAAAGGTTGTAGACTTAAGTTATTGAACCATCTTTTCTCTGGGGAGTTTTAAAATTATTACCTAAGACCATTGCATCTCTATTCACTTTTGCTATGTTAACTTTTAACAATACTCTGTTTACTTATATTTTATCTTTCATTACTTCATTTTTCTGGATTTTTCTCTTACATCTCAACGATATCTAAAATATTGTACTAATTGTCCATTCCTATCTGATGTGTAATTTTTGCTCAGTTATTTGTATTTTTTGATTTCTAGTTGTTTCTCTGTACTTACAACTGTGTGTTGTACACCAGGAATTTTCCCTGAGCATATTAATAACAATAATAATTTTTCCTCAATTTTATTGATAAGGACTTTATATTAACAATTTTTTTAGTAGCCATCATCATAATAGAGAGTTGCAAAGAACACTTTGATTTTAAAAACGACATTCTTCCCTTGTGATGTTTCCTTTGGGTATCTTTAGCAAATATGTTGTTTACTTCCACCTCATAGTATTTTCAAGGAGTTCAATGGTCTTTCCTTATTTTAAAGGCATTACATCCTAACAACATTTACCTAGTTACTAAACGCATAAACATCATCCTATCTAGATTAGAAATTTTCTCTATTCAATAACCTGTAGATCTCCTTTATATCTTCCTTCCATTCTTCCCAACAGTAACAGATCAAGGACAATAGCAATATAAATGTGAGCCTAAAATTTGTGATCCCAGGAGCTCATCCGGAAATTATAATTAAAGGGTAAGTAATATTTAATAATGGAATTAATCCAGGAGAAGAATAAAAAATAATAAATTACATACCACGTAGCCCAGCAGAAGTCTTTCCTGGTGGGGTGTGCTGAAGAACACGGGTTCCTCCAAAAAGAATATGAAGTTTCCCATCATATTCAAGATCAAGTGTTCTACTTGGATCCAGCAATTCAGCCGGCTCTTTCATCTGTGGTACTGACTCTCCTAAAGTAGATATAAGTAGTAATGAGAAAGTATTCAAAGTAAAAATGAGATAAGTTATAAACATATCATATGTCATAAGTCAATTTAGTCATAAATTTTTAAGAAAGAATCAGGAACAGCTAAGGGAAGCTAAAGATCTGCTGTTAATTAAATATTGTGAAATATTCACAATATATAATTTAAGTGATCAGAAAAATTACAATCCTTAAATGGAATAACTTCATTTCCATAGTGTATTTTATCGATATCTATTTCTAAATCTTCAGGTGTCATCTTCAAACTAACCAGCAGTGAGCAAATATATTACCACTACATACACATTACATCCAACTCAGTAAATCTTGACTTAATAAATACAAAGTAGAATGGTTTCTGCTCCCACTATATCACACCAAACAGTATTTATAAGGTTTTCATGTATATGCTTGTATCAAACTATTTGTTATTCAAGAAAATATATTCAACCTTAACAAATATATTTGATTTTTATACCTGTGAGCATGCTTTCATCCACAATACAAGGTCCACGGAGCAATAACAGGTCACATGGAATTAAATGTGCACCTGCCTCATTCATCCCTTGAGTGGATCTTCCAACAGAGACTATATCCCCAACAACTAGCTGATCAGTTGGGATAGGTCTCCAACGTCTTCCTCTATATACCTGTAGATGATGCATTATAGGCAAAAAACAGAAATTAAGAAAATGAACAAGTAAATTTCATCAAAAGTGATACTTTCCATTGTATATATCAATATCATCAATTTGAACAATAAATATTTCACCAGTATTTTGTTTATTACCCTCTACTGTCACATTAAATTAAATAAAAAACTTTTAATTATTATAGAGATGTCACTCTGTCCCTTTAAAATTAGTAGTTTGGATAAAAACTGCTTTAAAATTCAATCAAGCTTTTACATCAACTCTCGCACATATTACTTCTGAATAGACAGGGATGATAAGTGAAATAATTTTCGAGCTTTCATAAAACAAATAATATACTTATAAAAAAACTATTTATGCTTAATCAATTTAAAGTACAAAGTTTTAAAAAGCATAAAAGTTAGATCAAATATACAAAGATATATGTTTATTTTCAATATACACATAATCAAAAATAGAAAGGATGGGATTGTATACTTCTGAAAAGTAAAGTGAATCACCATATTATACACTATACAACATTCGTGCATGTAAATTGTTAAAAAAAATCCAAAACATGTATACTGAATAAGCAATGTTCAATTGGAGCAACAAATGCTGGGAATGTTGAGAAGCTACTATTTATGTATACACTTATTTACTTAAATAACTATGAGGATACTAAAGAAATAGCTAATGAAGAAGCTTTCATACTTCATAATTTTGGAATAGATAAATACCTGAATCATGTATGGCTTATTTCCCATACGGCGTATGTCAGCCATGTTGCGCATTTGTTGGAAGACAAGAGTGCACTCAAAAATGACCAACATTCCCAAAGTCACAAGAGAATAGTGCCAATATTGATCCAGGCACCACAAAGCTACGCAAAGCACTTGAAATACAAAGAAAGGCGCTGTTGCTCGTTCTACAAACAATTCCCAAAACTCAGGTACTACCATATCCAACCTGTAAAATTAAATCATAGTCTCCTTTAGTTAAATAAAATGCAAAAGATATAAGATATACACAACAATAAAACTAAAGGAACATTAACACTAACAAATGGCTTAGTGTAAAGTATGACTCAATTGCTTGGTTATATTTCTAACACTATATTTCTGTATCTCACCATAACACTCTTTACAATATAATAATAATAAACTTTTCTCAATAACAGTACGATTTGGGATAAAATTAAATTTAATACAAACTCATTGTAAAAAGCATTTTACATGAATAATCTAATAAAACCAAGACAAAAAATAACCCAACATAGCCGAAGTATAACTAATAACATCAGCAAATCCTTTTTAAAGTTTTTTTACTCTGCAAGATACAGTTGTATTGTGCATTGTAAATTAAATAAATATATTAATTAAATTTAAGAAACAATTCAAGTAAACTTCTATTTAAAAAATTATTACCACCCATTAACTTATGCAAACATTAAATACTGTGAAGATAAAATATTATATAATTTGTGTGCACAAAAATATCCTGTAGTAGGATGACTGGATTTTATGCTCATAAAGATCCGAATTGAATGCATATTTTATCTACATAATTGTGAATATATTTGAAACATTTTCTATGAAATGAAATATTATACATTTTAATGGAACACTAAAATAAGATTAAATATTCTAATATAAAGATAATACTCGCATTCAGCAGCCAATTTTGAGTACAATGCTCCAAAAAAATTAAATAAACTTTGTTATGAAATATAGAAAAATTTTGATGGTATAATGTAAGAATCTGTATGTAATCCATGTTTGTATACCTCAACCGATTCTAAAAACTCTCAAAGACAGATATAACCTAAGTAACTTACTGATTTTTCCCGTACTTCTGTTCAGCAACAAGTAATTCACTTTCTTCTTGATAACCTTTCCATTCCATGTATTCGCCAAAGGTAAGATCAATCGGAAACTCGAGGCCTTTAAAAGTTTTCTTATTTTCATCCCAAACATATTTAGTTTTTTGGAATATGAACCAGGCTCCAATAACTTTCCCACTATCACCATCCTAGAGAGGGTCATTATTTTTAATGAGGAATTATATTTAAAGGTTTGTCATTTTATCTGCCACATATATATTTACATATTCACGATGAATTTTGACTAGTTCAGGTGATCCATTATTGGGAGTTGGGACAACCTTTGCCACTTGAGCTTTTAATGCATCTTTTTCCTGAATATTTGTGTGATAGAGAACCAGTTCAAATCAGATGTTCTAATTCGAATAAAATTTATTAGAGAGCGATTCATTTATCTTCTTTGAAAACTTACCGACCGGCAGGATAGAAAACAACGCACATGCACTGACCACTGACAAAACAACAAACTAAGTATCTGAAGCAAGAAAATTCCTGCCAAACCTATAAGACCAGCCTCTAAATACTCCTTTATTCCATATAAAGTCCAACAATAAAACCATAAACCGTATAAATAAATGAAAGGTAAAATATATCCTCGAAGGAATATTGGTTTAACATTATGGTATGATACTGATTGTACTAAATCGTCAATTCTTGAATTATGTGCCATTCTAGTGAAGCTAAATTACAAAAAGTTAAACGTGTGAGACAATAGAGTACAGATATTCCCATGTAGGAAAGAGATGAGTGTTTATATGAAAGTAGTTCTGTTAAAAGTAGTTTTGGCGCTCTTGTCAGTAGAATGAGTCAATCCAGAAAATCGATTTTTTAACATTATATCCAACAGTGAAAACTATGTAATGAACTGAAACTCAATCAATGTCTTATACCACAAAGATTTTTCATCTGAGTTGTATATTATATAGAATTTTCTATAACTTTTTGATTTGGCATAATAAACAGAGCCCGACGCAGATCAAATGAGGAAAAACGGATACGTGTTGTTGATGATGATTATTATTATTCCTATTATATGATGCTGAATATTATTTGCACTTTACGCAGAATTTGAAGCAAAGGATTCATATGCGCAATAATACTTCATGTTTAAGTTTAGTAGAGGTTGGTATGTAATTTAGAAAATTTTACGGACACTCGTTCTATTCCTCCTGTTGTCACTAAGTACTTGTGACTTTTAAACAGTGCATTTTTGGTTTCAATGAATTATTTCTCAGTCTCAAAGTGATCAGAATATTGCTTCCTCTTTTCAAGCTCGTGAAATAAGAGCGTCGCTGCTTTGAAAAAAATCTAAACTTACTCGTGTCTTATCATATACATGAATTTCTTTTGACTTATTCTGAAAATGGAGAAAATTTGAATGGGATGAAACGATTTGCAAGAGTGCTTTGGTCATTTTCATGAAAAAAGAGATAATCTACATGGTGTTACTTCTCTTCGATATTTTCTATGTGACAAATAATTCATATCAATCTTTTAAGAGTTAAATGAAAAGATTTAGTATCATTTATAAGAATCCACTTTGAAAGCAAAGCTAATTAACACTTCAAACTAGAAATCTTAATGATTTACGGTACTGATGGAAGGTATATAATGGAAGTGATGTATGAGACAAGATGAATATATGATATGAGATGGAAGTATAGCCATAGCTTTTATTTAATCTCCTGCCAATCACATCTAACAGATGATAGACACAATACGTGCAAAATAAATACAAATATTATATGAAAAGAATTCGTTGACATGAATGTGCGCGCAAAAAGGTCATTTCATTCTGAATTACCATATTAAAGCATCCTTCCTTGAAATAAGTTGCTCGACTAAAATCTCAGATTTTACATTCTTTCTCAGTTGGCCACTTTCAATCCCTCTGATTACAACCAAAAGATTGATTATTTTGTATACGTATTGAATTTACCGTACACTGATGCTGTGGAATGCTTCAGCAAATAACGTACTAACTATATTTACATATAATATAACTATAGAGATATTTATTGGAACACACAGAAAAGATTCTCAGTTATCTTTAATTCAAAGCGCAGAAAACTATCAAATTCTTCTTTTTTTCTTCTTCCGGATTCCAGAAATTTAACATCACGTCCCTACTAATTCGAGCATCTTCCTCAAATAATTCTTATCTTTACTACGGACGTTTGAAATGGAACGTATTTAAGCTATAATTTAACTTTAATATTAAATATCGCATGAATTTATTCAAGTTTAGTCATTTGACTTTCAATTGTTGAATTTTAAACAGATCATTGTACACAAACGTGACTTCTCCCAAAAATGTGATTCTCTCTGCACCATCAGGTCGCTCATAAATTATTTAGCTATTGAAAGAGCGTAAAGGTCATATTCCAGTCGATTTGTAAAATATGTAATCAATGCTTTAACAGAACATGAGAATTGGAGAATTGTAAAAAATGCTATATTTGGTATTCAAACCAAAATCTATGTAAAGTATTGGCAAATTAGCGTTGAAATTAGTGGAATCAAGAACGACATTCTGGAATGTATAGTCATATAATAATATGTTATGATATTATGATGAGGGCTGGAATGAATAGCTATATATAATTATCAAGTTATCAGTGACAATCGTAGTTTAAATATTAATGACCGCGAACAGAATGCATATAGAGCACAGTAATTATTCATTTATAGGGGTTTAAGGGAATGGAAAGTTTTTTCCGGGGAAAATCTTAATCTTATGTCACAATATGTGAAACCATTTAAAATAGGCTCAGTTTTATATTTATGATGTGCTCTTCATTTGACCTTACTCACGTAATTAAAAAATATATATATATTCATAAATAGTAATGTGCAGGCGTCACACAATTTCTATTTTGTAAAATTATTCTCATATCATTGGAACGGATATTCTTTTTTGAACGATTTGAATGAATACCTAACACACCCTCAAAACCACTATATTTTCAGTTTTCCAACAAATAAACGGCAGAGTTGAGTCACTTATCATCCTGATGACTCCTCTTTTTCATCTTCTGTTAATATTTTTATGAGCTATTTCATATGAATTTGAATTTGTTCTGTTGACCTTGCACTTGATTATAGCATCGGAAATGTTATCTAAATTCATCGTTTTTAATGAACGTTGATTAAGAAGAAGTTTTTATTTGTATTAATTTTCTATTGTGTTAATTATTTATTGTAATGCCATTTTTTCCGAATTATCATAATCTGTAAGTTCGGTGTTTTTAAATCGGCGTCACTATGAAAATTCATCTACGAAAACAGTACAGGTATATGAAATTTCGGATGTCATGATAAAATAGTTCATAGTAGTTACCACCTGAAAAATATATACTGAAGAGGGGTCCTCAAAGAACAGCACTTTACCAAGGCCGAGATAAATGCACAACTTACAGTATAATGGTAGACCTCGGTGCTTTTCCAGTTCACGCTTCTTTCATTTTACTAATTCGCTACTCTCTTTCGTACAAATATTTCCTCTATCAAGGTACATATTCCTCTCCGCATAAACAAACCACACCTAAATTCCAACGAGTGTTTTTTTTAAGCTTTGCTGATTGATAAAAATTAACGATGTAAGAAGTTGTACATTTTTAACAGGGTCTCTCTATTTTCAATTCCCTCTTTCGCGTTAAAAAATTTAACGCGACCACAATAGGCCGACAGGGAAATTAAAAGTTCAAAGTGGCGCATGCGCCAACTTAGCGCCACCTACGTAACGATAGCAACGAGAATCAGCTGCCCGATCTATATTTCCGGTGCGCTGCCGCCACGGCGCAACGCCCCTCCCCTTGAGTATTTCCATCGACCATAGAACCCAACTTCGAGACTTCCAAAATGCCCTGTTGACCAGATGGAGCGATTCTCCTTCCCTTCTGGCCTCATGATGTCATGAGCACGCAGGTAAGGAATCGTCGTTTGATATGCACGCTACGATTAGAATAATTGCTAGTTCGGTTCGAGAGAGTGTGGGAGAAGTTTGGCGTGTGTGGAGACGGAAGCCTCCGTGTATATTTGCGGGAGCGATGGTCGTACGTGCGACGGGCGCGAATACCCACACGAACACCGAAATATTCGTCGTTCATACGGAGATTAGTGTTCGGAAAAATAACTGATCGAGGTCTGTGTAAAAATTTCAGACATCGATGGTGTTCGGTGATGGTGTAAAAATGTTTTTTGACAGAGACGGCTCGGTGGATAGGCGTTGCGAATCGTCGCTGCGTTTGTATATTTTAATTTGCTGAAATTCGAAATTTGACCGTGCGTTCTAGAACGCTGGAGCAAAATCTCAAAATACTTCCAGTCTTTCCCTGCAAAAGTCATTCAAGCTATTTGAAGAAGAGAAACTGTGCGAAACTTTATAACAAATGTTATCAGCAATTTTTACATCCTGTAGAGCGATTGACATTTTCGGTCTTAATATAAGAGAAAATGGGGTAATTACATACTTTTCCTGTCGCTTTCTTTTACGGATTGGATTGTCATTCGATTAAAACGCTATAGTGCCCCCTCATACATTGACTAGTCGTAACCATACTGAGATACTTCGAGGCATGCTTGATTGTGAATAAAAGAAAATACGAAAAAGGTGTCATAAGCGAAAGTTTTAACGTTAGGAATTCACGGTGGAGTAATTGGCAGGGAAATCTCATGCTTATCAGAAAATAGAATTAATAAAGTGTACGTCTATGAAATTAGACTCTATAGTTCAGCTTTTTTTAATCCCAAGAGGAAATAAATAGTTGAAATACAATTTATAAAATCTTTGACCATTTCCAATCTAGCCAAGACTAATTTCATGTATAGTTATTTTCAATTTTAATTAATTATTCGTATGAAAAAATAGCTTCTATTTTATAATTTATCTCTGGCTAATTTTGGAGATGATAAAATAACAACTGTTCATGTGTCATTTCATTGGTTATTGATTGTAATTAAAGTTTCAACTTCTGTGGAAATTAGGAAATGCTTCTCTCTTTCCAAATTAAATAATATAGTGGAAACTCGGGCGCAAATGTGGCAGAGAATAAGTAAGGAACTGAAATTTAAATATTATTATTTACTTCCGTAATATTGTTCGGATACTGACAAATATTAAGGTATATAATTTCTTACTTCCCATTTCGATGTTCTCATATTCTTGATTCTCTTATAAAAAATGTTACGGGAACTAATGAAAAACAGTAAATTTTGATTTTATTTCTTAAAATCTTTCATGAACAAAATTATTTATATAAGAATATAAACATTTTACTTTTGTACTTAATTTTACCGATAAATTATAATTCCAAACTGATGCTCTGTAATATTTAAAAGAACTTCTAAAGAATCCTTATCACATTATTTCATCGGATTATTTAATGAGAAAGTGTACATATGATTATTATCAAATAAATTGTAAATATATTTTTTAAATGTTAAAGTTCGCTTTGTGTAAGAATTAGATAATTGAGATTTGTATCAAAATTAGACAATTATCGTCCCAAAAACTTTTTAAATTAATTAATCGTTCAATAGTAAATGGTTCATCCTATTTCGCAAAATTAAATGCATTTTTCCTTTTCGTTCTTGAGCAATCAGGCTTTCATCATCGTTATACAATCAAATGTTTAATCCTAGAACGAGGCGTCACCCTGCGAGCCGCCTGTCGGCAAGTGGATGCTGCAATTTTTCCACAATATGACATACGATCATTGATTGATTTCTTTATTTTTAATGAGCTGTCAAATATTAAAGAGTGATCGTTATTTGATTTCTTTTAATTGAATTTTAGACCAGATCACGTTATATAGCACAATTGAAAATAATTTATGATTTTTAAGAAATTTATCGAGGCATAATTATTTTCATCAGCAACAGATTCACCCTTCTGCGTCCATACAAATAGCCTTACCACTTCTTCAGCGTTTGATTTACGTGTGATAATAAAAGTATTAGCAAGTCAGTTATCCATATCCATGTCACGTATCAATTTATATCGAGATCTTGACGTTTAAATGAAAATTTGAATAAGCTGGTTTATGATGATTTTTACCTCTAACAATCATGTCACTATACTTCCAAGCAAAGGAAAATTTCAATCAGCCCTAAAATTTATAAATATGTTTCTTTTATATAAAATCATTATTAATTTTAGTTTATAATGATTTAATTTCTAGTTAGTCTAGCGATGCTCTTTGGAAATGCATAAGTATTAAAAAAACATTTACAACTTTCAAACAATTTACGAGTACATCATAAAAAACTTTCAGTAAAAATGTAGATGACTAGTTTCGGCAATTTATCGATATCACGTATTGGAGGGATAAAAAAATGAAGCAGTATTTGTTTGGTCCTTTCAAGAAGAGGCTGATTGTTTTGGACAAACGAACGAGTTTTTTTTACGGTTAAATAGATTATCTATATGTAAATCATTCTGAGCTTCACCAATACCATCGCTATTACAGATCCAATGATATGCACCATCGCAAGATTGACCGCACTAAAATTAACTCGTATAAAATTCCTGTTTGAATTCAAAATAAACTATTTCCATTACGCATAGCAAAATATTATCTAAGTATCTTTCTTCTTTTTCAGGAGCAACGACTACATAATAAATATCATGTTGTTTATAATGTCAGTAATAGTGATAATGCGTAAAGTACTATGAATAATGTATATAATTAAAATAGATAATTGATTACCTGGAATCATTATGTTCCGAAAAGCGATTATAATATAATTTTTAAGACCCCATAATTTTCAGTGTTTCTCTCCTCGAGAAAACGACCAAATGCAATAATAATTATTTCCATATCCTAGACAAAAACGTTGCTCAAAAAGTGAACAACATGATACAGATGTGGCACCATTTTTTCCAAATAGTTATCATAATTAACAAGCGTTATTTCTTTTAATTAGAGCTGTGATGTTGTTAAAATCATCGAAAGATATCGAGGACTGGATATTTGAAATGATTTGTCCGCATTTATAAAATAGATAGCAAAATCTGAAATAGCGGATATCATTCCATAATCCATAGAACCTAACTAATTTCTCGAAGAAAAAATTATCGGAATAAATTATCTTCGAGTCAAAATAGAGTTAATTTGTACGAATACTAATACGGCTTGGAAATGAGGTGTAAATTGCTTTCTCTTGGAATAAGAAAGTGATGCTTCTCTTACATCAGAATCTTTTTTTATTCTCCATTCTTCCGATTTTATTTTAAACTGTCTTGGTTTTATCTCTACTCATCTTACAGTGGTCTTTCACTTTATTGCTCTTAAGCTAAATGCTCCCGCATTGATCAGAGTAACCCTTCACAGAAATAGCTGCTCCTGTGACGCAGTCTCTTCCAATGCCCGGAAAAATGTTGAAGAACTATATGATATGTATTCCTGCTAGTTGAAAATAATTTCTTCCACAAATTTCAAAAAGAATATCAAATCGAAACATCGAGCCGAATCGAAAATAGTTTTTAAAAGAAAATTTTCTCCTCTCACGAAAACATGACCTAGCCCTACAGAATTCATTAAAACTGTTTTTTATTCGCGATACTTCTATTTCTATAATATTTTTTCAAATTTGAATCGCACTGTCCTTTTTCTTCTACAACAACACTTATCATTAAATTACAATAATAACGTACGTCATAGCGATGGAAAAATAGAACGAAGAATTTTAATTCAACACTAAAACGATAGAAAAGTATGGATCATGATGTAAATATTAAATATTTCTTTTGGCGAATCTTTGGTGAGAAAACCAGCGTTCGCTGGGGATAAAATGTTTTCCTTAGGGTTATGAAGACACCGACGATGATCCGCGCGTTTGGTTTCCAAGAAAATCAACAACCGATGATAATTTCCGAAAGATGGAAGAGTACGCTCTCAGAATCATTTTATTTTTGTATTAAATTTGACACATAGAACTTTTTACGGATGTTTTAGACATTAAAGTTCTCTCAAAACTGTTACATTTAGAAAAATAGTAATGTCCGATGAAATTTTCTTGGGATCTGATAAATAGAGTAGATTACTAATCAGAAATCATCAAAATGTTATAATTGGTGAATAAAAAGTGATGTATAGGTGTGTAGGAAAAAAGGTATGTTGGTCCCAAGAGGAAATTGTAGATGAAGCAAAATAATATACGCATTCTATAAAACTGAAAGTAATAGTTCCTATGAAAGTTTCTTTCAATTCCGAAGATTTAAGCGCATCACTTTCTGCCAGATAGTAAATTAAATAAGTATTATCGATGGAAAGCTTTACTCTTTCTTGATAAAGTTATGCAACGAACGCTATGGAAACTGTGGAAAAGCAATTTTTGGCAATGGCACCACAGTTACATGCCAATTCATACTTCTTCTCACACTCGTGCATTTTTGAGAATAATCAACACAACCGTCGTGGTTTCGTCGTGTTCCAAAACTGCAAAAAAAACGTTTTGAAAAGAAGATTTAGTAACATTAACGGGGTCAAGCCAATATTGCTCATAGGGACAATTTCAAAAAATACCGCAAGGATGTGAGAAGGCAAGCATTCAGAGATTGTGTATTCAGTTACACAGATTTACATACAGTGTACAGATACAGTGAAGTTGTTCAAAGGATTACTAGATTGATGAAAAGGATATAATTTTATTGCTCGTGCGCGTACAACGTAAAGCGGTTCGTTCCGTTTAGGATGACCACAGGTTCAACAGGAGCGCGTCGGATTAGATCAAATCTCTGAACTAGAATTCTCTCTGCGATAGGAGATTTGAGTTTAGGATATTTTTCCGAAAAATTCTTGAGCAATGACTTGTGATACGATGAAATATCGGATATTCCTGTACTGAGCGAACACGATTTTTGAGACGAGACGCCGAAAATATTTCGTGAGAGTATAGTAAGAATGGGTATTTTGAACAAGTTTCTTTCTATAGTCATTAGACGTATTAATAACGCGAATATTTAAGAGCCATGGTGTCATTAATACCCCTACCATACGCTATTTGGCGGTTTTCGGGGTATTCGTCCAAATGTATACACGATGGTTCATTATCAGCAGCAAACATCAACGAATACGATGTACGAAATAACATGCAACTAATAAAAATAGGCCAAACGTGAGAGAATCGTTTGGAATAATACCATCATACACAACTGTTCGATACATGGAATCATCAATGAACCCTAAGTTTGATAGGGTTAAAGATGACTGAACTTATTTTAATTTCACTTTGATTAGTAGATCTTAATTTGGAAATGATCCGTTTAAGGGAATGAGGTTACATTATCATATAACTTAAAATTAATAACTTGTTAGTATTAACTAATTAACTTGCTAGTATTTTCCGTTCATAAAATCAGTTTCAGAATTTCATTTTCAGTTTGTTATATTACGTTTGCTTCAAAAGAGGCTATACGTAGAAGCATATAACTCAGTTCCTAAGGAAACGAGGATGGAATGAAATCTGCATGATTGTCCCTCTTTAGACGTCATAGCGATTCATGCCGAAAAGTTCAATCGAAATAAGGATTAATAAAATAATATACGTGTCTTCGAATCAGTCCAGATCACGTTAATCAGTAGGAAATTTTGATTTCATTTCCAGCAGCTCTGTCATGAACTCTTCCTTAAACTCGATGGCCGTCCATTGGACCGTCCGTATGCTTTCGCCGACCACCGTCCTTTCATCGTGGCGTTGCCTCAATTGAACTGTATCTTCCGTCGACAATGGCTAGGCAGTGGGACAAACTTTCACCCGCCGAGTTCCAGCAACTCCAAGATTTCGCAGCCTGTAAGTTCCATCCATTCACTACTGATACAATCAATTTCACTAAATGAATGTTAACCCGCATTCTTACGAGATTTTTATTGTTATAGTTCTATTGTATGTTAAGAATCTGTCAATTTTCTAATGCTACTGTTTCTGCTTGCTATTGCTTCATACAACTTCAGTGAATTTAGTTAATCACTCGTGGTGGTATACGATAGAACTCGATTTAATATGCACTTCAGTAATTCGATATGTATCTTTCGGTATTTTAGCACGATGTTTTCATTATAACTACTAATCTTGAAACTTGATGAAAAAATTAGCATCCTTTATCATCCTGATTTAAGTTTAATATCACAGTTTAAGAGTTCACACTATGTTTATTCGGATGTTCTTAACACTCAGACATCTAATCGAACATCTTATTTTCGAATCTAGAAAAATCTTCAATCCCTCTTAAAGTTTACTTTCCTCGCTTCTCTGAAAATTATCATTCTGGCTTAAATATTTCATGTAAATCATATGATTTTTCATTCATTATATATTTGATATTAGGAAAAGGAGAAATTTTGCACGAGATAAAGTCGTATCATTATTATTATTATTATTAGCATTTTACTAAATTCTCATCGTTATAATAATGTTATTGATCATAATATTATTATTCATACGATTAGCATTATTCACGTCGTTATCTGAGATACTTACATGATTTATTTAAATCCCTCAAAAAGCACCTCGTTCAGATATACTTATAGCACGCTTTATTTGTTTTTACTGTATGCAAATCTGCATTTCCATCTTCCATTATTTGCACCCTATGCTCATGTAAGAATAAGTTTTAATTGATGACTATGTTAGTATTTTCATTAATTATGTTAGCATTCTTTCAGTTACTAGCGATGGATGTCAGATAGTTAAAGAAGAAAATTCAAAATACATATATAATCGCGACGAGACATCGGTGCAAGACATTCTATGAGAGTTTCATTATTATTTAAACAATTTTATCGATGTCGATAATAGTATGAAAACGAATTCTCTCGAAAAACACATTAAAAGTTTAAATTAAATCGTTAAATTTTTGAATCTACCCTTAATGATTAAAGTATACAGAGAAAGAAGGTTGAAGTGTTGCACGTAAATGATGTACGCAAGGGAAAAATTCCAAGAATGAATCGAATTGAGGTAAGGCAATTGGGAGACCCTGAATTCCAGATGCCTCATAATAATAAGCTTTTAAAGGTAATGCAGTCTACTGGAACTGCGCATAGCGGATGGATGAAGATAAAATATCAAAGTTTATACTATCGTTTGTATGTTGATGAAATTCTACGAGATGAAGATACTTTTATCCTAACGGTGACTAGCATGAACAATGAATCCTGTTTATGTAATACATTCATTTATGAGTGAGAAAGTGGAAGGAAGAAGGAAACGTATCCACATGGAAACGCCACGCCTCAAGGCATTCTTAAATCACATCATTGAGCAGAACCCTCATATAATATTTACCATAGAAACCGAGGAGAATGCTAAGCTACTATTCTTGGATATCCCTATCAAAGGAAATCCTTATGGCTCTCTTGGGAATTGCGTGAACCAGAAACCAAAACCTCAATGGGAAAAGCTACCACCATCCGGCGTAACTCAGGTCAGCCCTCTCATCGCTGACCCGATGAGTGTATCATATCTTTATGCTGAAAGGGATCCTTGTATAATTAATCATGGATTCTCACAATAATATCCATTTAAAATGGGAGGAAAAACCTCCTGAACGAGGAAAAGCCAGTGGAAAGTGAAAGATTTACAGTTCGTAAGCATCGAACAGCAAACTTGAATCAGAATATCTCAAAATGCAGTAAGTATTCTAGATTGAACGCAATCTACCACGAAAGTTTCGGGATCTGCTGCCCCAAGTAAGGGTTTAAACTAAAAACGTCTATTAGTGTGAGTGCGGAAAGAATAAAAATTGGAAAGGACCAAAACAACATCAAAAGAAGAAAGAAGCAAGGATTGGTAAAACCTTTTTCTGCAGAAAATTTGAAGAGAAATACTGGGCTCGATTACAATAACAGTCAGCAATGGGGATATCCCCCATGAGGTGACTCCTACCGATTTTAATGAGAGTTGGGAATGTACGTGATGCCTCTTAAACTCCTTGATAAATCCAAATGTAAATAAAATATAAAAAGTAAGGTTTTACTTTGTGGTACTTATCGATGAAAACATAACTCCATGATGTGAGACTTAAAGTAAACCTTATGAAATTAAAATTATAATATCTACAGGCTGTGACACCATGGTCGTGTAGTTGTACTTTCATGCGGCTCATTATAAGTCCCATATTATGAACTCCCATACGCGAATCTCAGCATTTGGAGATGATTCGAGGAGACAAATCGTTGATTTCATTGAAAGAAACATTCAATTACCATCTTGATGAAACAAAAAGGTAACGCGCGGAAAAACGCCAGTAGAATCATCTAACATGTATTTTTTAATGTTTTCGTAAAACTTGTTGCATTGCTTGTTGTACGTAATGAGTGCTGGATATGGCGTGCATGAGATTTGTTAAGTGTTGTTATATTACAGACTCAATTCCATGCAATAGCTTTTTAGGATCCTCAAACGCTCAGGCCAAGTCTAAAAACTAAATCAACGAAGTTTTCATTAATTTTTATTTCACCGAAATTCCATTTGTGTATGCGTCTCGTCCCATAGAAACGAGAGCAACGGAAAAAATAGCAGTTCTTTGTCGGAATGTGTTTCAGGTTTTCGAACAGCATTCATTTATTTTTACAGATTCAACGAGAAAGCTAAAGGATGTTCTGGAAGAGTTCAGTGGAAGCGGAAGGCTCGCCAAACACAACCTCGATGGAGTAAGTCTTTTTTTATATATCTTCATTCATTAAGTGATGATCATTACCTGTTCGTTCTAGGTGTTACCGTTTCTTTAAATCAGGAATCATTTGCATTCTATATTTACTAAACCAAAGAACAGTTAAATTCTTCTAATACGTATCTTTCTATACGTGAGAATGAGCTTAAATTACGGAGTTAAAAAATAATGATATCCCAGTATACCTCTATATATATAAACATATTTTTATGTATCACTATGTATTATTATTATTGTACATCATAAATTACATAATATATTACATTACTTATAGGCGTGGCTAAGCTAACGATGTTAATCACTGAGTTGCTCCTTTGCAGTTACTATCAGAAAAGATGTTCTCTCAATTTGGTATTATTTTACTTTTATACACACAGAAGTGCTTTGACCTAATTGATATTTCATTTCACTCTAAAATATGGAAGAAAAAATAGCTAAGAAATTGTCATAGTCTAACTTGTAAAGGTAAAATTTTTATACTGTACATTTATTGCTCAATCTCACACAAAAATACTAACTGCCTTAAGGGTAAATGTAAAACTGATAAATAACGAAAGAACTAGAATCATAATATAAATATGATATAATATAATAAGCTAGTAAATTATAATATAAAATTTTCAACTATTTAGTGTGTGATTCGTTCTGATCAGATAAGGAAGATGAAGTATACGAAAAAATAATTAGGAATATCAGCCTTTTTAAAAATATCACTCATGATTATTTCTTTAAATGTGATGATAAGAATTATGATAAATATTCGGTAAACGATATGTATCAATTCGTACTAAAGACTATTATTCAACATGGTATGATTTTAGTTCAGAATTGTATAATTAATTTTGCAATTAATGGTACACTGTAAAAGGAGAACGTTTATGAAATTATTTTTAAGTGGAATAGAATAGAAAATAAAATAAGGGAATAATGGCCATTTTTCCTTGCTAATATTAATTTCTAAGCAAGCGTTGTACGAGCTCAATTGTATCGACAGCAATTAATTGCTTCGATCTTTTGTCAGCTGAAATTCGCGCAATGAGATCTCATATGGCCCAGGGATATGTATGGTCCTTAGTTTTTCAGCTTTGAAGTATTGCTATCAATAGAAAAATATCAATTCGTTTTAAATTCTGGCATAGCTGTGTTCTTAAGACTCTATGGAATGATAAATCTGTTTAATCTTTCCATTTGAGGAGCGTAAAGAAACAACTTATTTCTCTTAATTCCAAGGATGTTGATTTGGAGGGCTTCCGGGTATTCATGGACACTTACCTCGAAGCGGAGGTTCCAGAAGATCTGGTGCGACATTTATTTTTATCATTTGTCAAGCGGCCGGCAGGTGGTTTGGCAGGCAATCAAAAGGAAGCCGGTAAGGTGATCAAGGTAAGAATGGCACTAACAAACTTTTCAATAAAAGTCGTGAGTAATGAATTTCTTTTTATACATATGATAATTTTTAAGTACGCATATACATGGATTTTGATTAAGTTTTTCTCCGAAAAGTTATATTACCTTCCTCGTCCGAAGGTCTCGAGCGCATAACATAAAAGCAATTGACGACATTTTAAAAAATTGGCCAACTCTTTTTATTCTTCAATCGGACGATAACACTTGTGATCCTTAGTTTATCGAAGCACATCAATCGTGATCGATATGATCTGTATACGGTCAACTTATAGATTAATGCAAAATATCTGAAAAACTGAGCAATATCTCATGAAAATATCAATCGGAATCTAAAAAAATTATAGAAATTATTGAAGTTCATGGGCTTGAGCTTTGATCAAAATTAAGGTTTAGTTTTATTTACATATTTATTATTATATACGAAACAGTTAGGATAACAGCGTGGTAATAAAATATCAATATTCTGCAGAAATTTAACTACAATTCAATAATGATTATGATATTATACCATATCGTACAAAATACTTTTTAATATAACGACCACGTTCTTTGAATAGTAAGACTGCTACTGAGTGTGACTCCCAAGTATTTATTACAACCTAAAAACAAAAATGGATATCCTTAAATATAGCAATACGAAATTCAAACGTTATTAGGACACGTAAAAGACATATCAACGCACAAATTAATGATCGAGGCAAGCTACTGATTTTTACATCCACCACGCTTAAGGTCCATCATAAGGATTCAGCTATCTTCTTAAGCTTACTCCATATTTATAGCAGTATCGCCACAAAATACTCTGCTTATTAATTAGTAATTACGCTACTGCGCGCTTACTTAATACTTATTTCTTACATTAATTAATTGGTAATAAATGTAGATTATTAGAAATCATATCGGTCGTTAAACATTTCCTTGCGGTACTCCCGTTATATTTAATTTGTCGGAGAAAATTCCGTCCAATGCAAAGCGTTGATTATGACTAATTGCTCCCTTCTCGGAGAAAAGCGAATAATTGGGTCTTTTATATAATACGCTCCATAATGTTGCAGGAGATCAAAGTGAGACAAATTGGCCTATAGTCATCTGGCCTTAGGGTACGACCTTTCTAAGGGACCTTTGTTGTAGAATACTTGGGCAGCTTTCACTTCCTCTTTCTGACCCTTTGAGCCCCCGCAGGCACGGTCTTTCTCTTCGACAATCTGAGACATTCCGTAAGATCCTTCACAATATCGAATATCTGGAAATATTTTAAATAATAATTGTCTCAAAGAAAGTACTGTTCTGCCGTTTAATATCATCCGCTATGCATTCACATGCATACGCCGAAAGGAGACTTACAGCGTAAATATGTATATGTAGATGTATTTATAAAAACAAAATTTACGATCTATAGCCTTATAGAGCGTAGAAGTGTAAAAACGTATACCATAAAGATTTTTTTCTCATGCCATGATCCTTCACATCTTTGATTACTTCTCTATACTTAATAAAGAAATCTCTTTATCTTCTAGCGCTGGATTGAGTTGGACCAACAATTTTTCCATTAAATATTTATTACTTATTAAATCAAGTTTACACTAATTTGACTCCATTACCTATTCTTAAAAAGCTAAATTGGACACAATCTCTGGTCTTACTCAACCTCTTTTACAAATTTCTTACCGACTCCATCCTGCTTATCTCTCTTACCATTTATTTAAGTATCTTACATGAGCTTAACATTACATATAGTTTAAAATTCATCCATCTGATAAGAATAATTTTCTCCACAACTATTTATTTCGTTGTTCTCGAAGCGAAGTACCGAAAATATGTTTGTTTTTTCGCTTTTTCTTTATTTCATTCCTAAAACTATAATTATGCTCAGAAAATCATCAGGTGTTGATACTGAAAAGATACAATTCCGAGGAAAAAAATATAGTTTTGATTAGGATATTAATTATTTTCTATTCATCTTTTTGTTAACACTCCAACATATATACATATATATATATCATGGTTTTCTTCGTTGTAAATTTTATCTTAAAAATATATTTCCTATTCGCCTTTCTTCTTCTCTTATCAATAAATAAATATTTTATTTTCCATTATTCTCATTAACAGTACAAAGATAATGTAAGATATGAGTTCAAGGGTTTAACCTCACCAGTATCAAAGATATTAATTCCTAATAATCTGTAACTCACAATCCGTATCAAATAAACACTGTGCATGCTCTATAGTTCATCAAAAATTAAAAAAGATACAATAGTAAAAGTTAAATTTTAGAAGAGAGAAACGAATTTCCTCGGAGTATATTGATTCTTCTATAACTGTCATTAATTGAATTTATATATGTCATTCGATGCATCATGTTGACGTAAAAGCTAAATTGCATACATAATATGTAAATTAACGAACTCTTTAACATTCTGTTTCGATAATTTCTTACGTAAATTAAAATTTCTAATTCTACTAATTTTTAGGAGATGGCAGCAGTCACTTCAGCGACAGCATGCGCACCGATTACATCTCACACGACTTTGGCATCCCGCAAAGGTGGTTCCGCACCCAATTTGATGGGCGTGATAGAGCCTCACCCTCCCCCTCCATCAGCCCCTGGTCTCGCCGAACGAATAGCTGGTCTTCTTTCCTTGTCGGCTCACAACAAAGCGGGAAGAGATCACGGTGCAAGAGGCAGGACAGGTATAAAATGTTCATATAACATACCGCTATATTAATGTGAAGAACATAATTTAAGATTACTGCTAAACGAATCGTACAAAAGTTTTTCAAAATTTAGTATTTTAGTAGAAACATATCTCATTATCCTCTCTTTTATCTCCTCTGTTTTTTTTAAAATCTTCACTAGAGCTAGCGAATTACAATTTTTCCATAAGGGCAATCCTTCAACTATAAGAGATCAAAGCATTCTCATTGAAATCCTAATTTCGTGAATCTCTTCGCCTGCTGCAAGAATAATGATCCATCACGCTATCTTAATTTCCATTCTGTGAATTCCACTTTAATCATTTTATCGGAGATGTTGTTGGAGCGTCCATGATTTACCTTTACGAGTATCGAGCAATAATAAGAAAACATCATCTGCAGGTAGCTTGGGTGCGGCCGTGCATCCGATGGTGACAGTGACGGGGACGCCATCGTATTCTTGTTCACCGGCGCCTCAGGAAATCGCCAAAGGCAATTCTTCACCCAGTCACAGTCACAGCCTCACCTCCCGAAATTCGTCCCGCAAATCCAACAACTCTCTGCTCATGCTGCCAACAGCATCCAACGGCAGACTTGATGGTAAGAGATGTTTTCAATGAAATTTTCAATGAAATCTAAAATTAGTACTATTAAGAATGTTAAGGATGATCATGATCCACCCAAAAGAAGCAACCATATCCAATAATTGCTCCGTAATTGATCTGTAGTTCTCAATTAGTCCGAGATACAGCGACATCGTGGCACAAATAAAGCAAGGGCTAAACATACGTGGACTTATCATTTCGGACAACTGATAAATTTTGTAGTATTTTGATAATTCGACATTCTATAAATCTTTCATTTCGAGAATTGAAAGGTTCGCTCAGTTGTACAAGAAAAGAAACAAAGACAAATAATTACTCACCCATCTGATTCCTTCCTGTCGTCCTTAAATCTTCCTTGAGAATGTTTATTAAACGTCTTAAGACAAAATTATCCTCCATCCAACCCAGAGATCAAACCGGATTCAGGAAGGGTACAATGGACCACGCTCTTGTTTTACAAGAGGTTGTCTATAGAACAAATGTGAGCAAAATGCCATTCGTACAATACTTCGTAGATTATGCTCCAACCATCGGTTAGCATTCCCATCGCAAATCAAAAGGTAAAGGCGTTTATTACAACTATTGCGCACTGCATGCAGTAGGGTCCGTGATTCTGCTCGAGGAAACGGAGAAATTAAATATTGAGGTATTTGTTGACCAGATCGGAAATTGATACATATTTGTTCTTATCTTGCCTTTTTACTTTTGAAAATGAGTTCAACGAAAATTGACCGATACAATTTTCCGAAGAGGCAATTTCTTTGAATTATCTATCGTGCATTTATAATCATAATATCACATTCCAGAATTTAATCTTCTTTATTTCAACCGAGTTGCATGTTAGAATATTTTAACCCTGTTAACTTTGTTACCCTAACTCTTTCATACAAAGCGGATGTTCATGGAACACTTTTAAAAAATTCTCATATGTACGTCTTATGCGCCGTAGTTACACTCTTCTCACTTACTCTATTCGGTCTTAGACAAGGTGTATTAGCATAGATATTTAAATTTTTAAAGAAATCTACAATACCAAAAAATAAATTGAAAATTAAAAAATTATAACTTTCGCCAATGAACTCGCTGTGTTACAATACTTTAAAATTCTAATTTATTGTATTATATCCAACAAACTGTGATATTGGATACATTCAAACTAGTTAAATTACTATTTTGCTCAAAATTTCATAATTCTCGATAGAGTCTTCTCATTAGTTATTTTAGTTACCTTATAATTTTTCTCATCGAAAAATTTAACCGTATAACATATGTCCTAAAATATTAGTTGCTCCCACTTTTATGCTGTAAATGTAACATAATTTTCTACATATTTTCTAGATATGCGGCACTTGATGGCTGGAAGAGCAAGTTGTGTGGACGTTCTATCAGCTAGAGTCCCTCTCAAGGATATTGTTTGCTATCTTTCTTTATTAGAAGGTGGTACACCGGAAGATAAACTCGAATGTAAGTATTTTAATCTAAAAAAAATCAATGATAGATTACCAGTGAAATTTACTGTAATCTATTTTTTATTATTTAATGCTTGTGTACTAATTACTAATAGAATCTAAATTACACCAATGTAAGGTTTCAGTTTTGACAACTAAAATATCTCATAAATCGTCCGAAAAAATGTCGTATGCAACAGTTCAGGAGTTACTATATTCAATAAAAGAATGGTTAGCTAATAATCATGTGGATAATCCATTAAATTATCAAATACATCCATCAAACACTTTTAATAATTCACTCTGATATGTTATTTAGAAACATCCAATAAAAAATAATGCATAGTTTTAGGGCAATTTAATCATAAAAATATTACTCCTTAGTTTATAAGCAATTATAATTTCTAAGTAAGGTGATCCATAATTTTACATTGAATTTTGCTCACAAAAGCTAGTTCAAAGATAATTTGTATTCTTGTTAATATTCCTTGTTTATTTTGAACAAGTTTCTTCATTAAATATTTTTCCATTACCATTATCCTTCTTTTACTCTAGTGGAGCAGAATTAATTTTTAGCAAAGGATAACTAAATTTAAACATTTAAGTTTGGTATTTTACATGCACTAAATTTATGTAGATCTAATTAGTTGTTCCAAATATCTTAATATATTTCATTAGTTTTATCAACCATTCTCCCTAAATTATAATAATTACAAACCATTCCATTCTATTGATTTATATTTCTTGAGGCCGATGTCTAAAGAATTTTGAGTAAAAAACAGGTGTGAAATTTTGGAGATGAGTATAATTTTTATTACAGGTGATATCAAGGCGAAATGCTGTATTATTTGAGGAATGTTCACTTATAGTAATACAAAAATTCTGCCATTCTGAATGTTTAAAAGCAATTAGGGTAAGTATTTGTTGAGTAGCAAGTAAAGGCTTCCCATAAGTACAATAATGTGTGCCACAAACTCATTTCACAGCTTGCTTCTTTAAAGCGACACGATTCATATCTTGCACTTTCTATAGAGAATAATAGTTAATGAGGATTAAGACAGAGGGTATCCTTCAAAGGAGATTATTTATCATCAAAATTTGGTGAAAGTAAATAAAATTAACATACATAGCACATTAATTTACATTCCTGCCTCACTTCATGACCACTTTCGGCTCTGAATTATAGATTGTTTCATCACTAAATAAACAGACAGTCTTTAATTTACATTTATCCTCTCAGTTTTTATTACATGAAAAGTAATTCATCATTATTTTTTTGTGTTGTCTTATTAATACTTCTATTGAAGATAGGATGGTGAATCTACATGCAGATAATGGAGGCACTGGTTGCATGACTTAAGCATGTTTTTCATAGAAAAGTTGCATATATGATCAAGGTCTTCTAAGCTATTTGAATGTTGTAAACAGGCATGAATAGCATTGCATAGCTTCATTACAATAAAAACTGCAGGTAGCATTACATAAAGCAACAATCAAGATTTTGTTAAAAATTATCAATAGGGATATATCTTCTTACCAATCACATATTACAATCACTTTAATGACACACAGAGAAGTTATTGAGGAATTTTCAACTATCGAAGATTAAATCAAATCCAAATGGTTAATATAATACAATATACAAAATCAGTTTTTACTTTTTGCCATTAGGAGTGTAAGTAATGTCTGAATTGATTCAATTATACTATGGTCCATAAATAAACTGTTATGTTCATATACTCATCTATAAACTATCACAGTTTTTTAATTCTTATGTTAGAGCTTACAGAAATATATATGGAAGAGATTGACGTCAATGATTGGAATTAAATTTACTTAAGATTTAATTCTATAAACAGGGTTAATGTAACTATCATCCAGCTGATAATATACTAACCATAAAGAGGAATGATTATAAATATTACAACCATTGCATGATAATCACATATTTGAAGAAAATTTTGTATTGTCAAATGTTATGTTATTGCTTGTTGTTGGTGATTCTCTATTTAAATAAAGTCAAACTTTTCTCCAGTTATGTTCCGGCTGTATGACTCAGATGGAAATGGTGTGCTGGATACAAATGTAAGTAAATATTAAATCAATAATTCATCCTGCTATAATTTGTAAATTTATAAATTTATAAATTTATAAATTGCATGACTTTATACTCAAAGAATTTATATTCAGACAAATTTGGGGTAGCATATTAAAAATGATGATTGTAAAAATAAAATTTTCATGATATTAATAGATTCTCTTTAATGAAACATATATGTCATCATGGGCTTTTTCCTATTCAACATTAGATACTGACACAGCCAAATTCTTTTGAATTTCTGTTATCGTGAGCTTTTTATTCCCAGAATAAATTCTGAAAAGTGCCACTTCTCTATTCATTCTTTGAAAATTGTGCTTATAAGAGCCTTTGAATCTCTTGGTTTCCATTTAAAAAATCTTAGGCCATACAGTAGTCCTATTCACTCACTACCAATCCTGCCCCCATCTGTTTCTATACCCTCAGTTTTTTAAGCATCATTTGTATTATTGTATTTCAACAATTGAAGTTGAGTTCATGCTACTCTTAAATATAAAGTTTTGAAATAGGTTTTCCAAACTGTTTGCCAATCAGAAATATTACTTGAAAAACACAATTCCTAGGTGTCAAATCACCTCTATCTAAACCTTTAATTATCGTAGCTCAAGTTATAATAGTGGAGAGTTTAATTTCCATGTAGATTAATGTACTTGTTCCACTTATTTTCCCTTAACCTGATTTTATCTTGAGATTACTCTAATGATTAAATACGGTTGTTATTTCCTACTATCAATCATACCTTTGAAGTAGATCTTCATCAACCAGGGGAAATTATTAATGTCAATTATGAATATTGGGAACAGTTGAGAGTCCTACAGAGGCAAATAAGGCCGATGAGGTTAAAGATGCAATAAATCATACCTATTATCATGTTATTTAGTGCATGTCAATGGCACATGTGTGCAGGCACAAATTTTTCTGATAAAGGATGATTTTATTCTTTGCTGAACCTTACTTTTTTCTTGCACTTTTGCTATAGTTATTCAAGGAGATGATCTCCAGCAATTTGTGCCCTGTAGGAACAAAACCTATAGAAAATACTACTCATATTCTAAAAGTCTTACAAAACTTTGATTCTGGCAGAAAGTATTGTCTTTTCATTAATGGCAAATAATCATCATGTTTCTCATGCTAATTCTTTTTCTTGCTTTGACTCAAAAGCATGTTGGACCCAAGAAAACATGTGTTCAAAAATTTGTGTTAATATTTTTGTTTATTACTCCTAAATGAGTTCAGTATTATTTTGTAATTTATATATTTTTTAAAGTTTTCTTAGGTTTTGTATGGTTCATGTGTAATAAATTCATACATTAATAAATTTATTCATAATTAATAAATATTTAATGCTGTGCTTTAAGCGCATGAAAGTTTAATCTCAAGTAATTTTCTTTTTTTCCACAAGAATCACTTATTCATAAATAATATATTATTTCAGGAAACAGACTGTATAGTGAACCAGATGATGAATGTTGCAGAATACCTTGGATGGGATGTTTCTGAGCTAAAGCCGGTAAGTCTGAAGATACTACCTTATCATCACTAAGATCTGTTAGTTTAGTTGTTATAAATATTGAGGTGATGGGTTACTTTAATGAGCATGAAACTAAATTATTTCTGAAAAAGAAGAGCATGATTATTATGATAATTTATTTTTATTCCTAAATTTAATTAAATCTCGTAGTTTATTGTATGATTGAGATTTATATTCAAATTAAGATTTCAATAAATTTGAATTTTATTTACTATCATTTGTTGAAATTATTCCTATCGATTTTCTCACATTTTTCATCTTTAAAATGATTTTATAGAATTTAAATATCTCTTCATTGTTTTTGGAACATCTGCTGCATAATAGATCTTACAAGATATGATGTGTGAGATCGACTATGATGCCGATGGAACAGTATCCCTTGAGGAATGGAAAAGAGGGGGTATGACGACTATACCTCTACTTGTTCTTCTAGGACTTGATTCTGTAAGTATAGTAATTCCACCAATGTAATCATCCTCAATTCTTCTATGTGCTGCATTTTATCTTTCAGTTAATCTTTAAATGTAAATGAATTATAATAGAATGAATGTCAAATGAAGCTGTGATACTAGAATTTATTTTTATCGCACGCTTCTTGGAAGATAATTTTTTAATAAGGGATGGAAAACAAAAAGTTTCATTGTATCGAAAAAATTGAATGTAAATAGATTAAAATTTATGAGGAAAGATTGGTACATATGTATTGGATGAGTTAGAAAAAAGGAACAGTACAATTAAATAAATGGAAAAATAAGTACGAAATCATTAAAAAATTCAAGATATCCAATATCAAACAATATATTTTAGAGAAAATTAATATCGGAATCATAGATTTCATATAATAATATTAATAAGGGAAGGATTAAGATAAATTCGTAGCCATGCATCAAAAATCAAAAAAAGAATTACATATTTTACATGGCTATTTTTATATTTCTTTCCCAATATATGAAATCGTGGTGAAGAATATTGAAAAATGTTGGTACCTTGGTGATGTATTTTGTAATAAATAAATGATAAGTATATATAATATGTAACTAAATATGCTTGTTAAATCTCAAAATTATATAGTTTGGAAATGCGTAATAGTAATGATAAAGATAGAAAAGAATAAGAAAGTGAATCGTAACTATTAACTAACTGTAAGTGATGTATTATCGAAGAATGAGAAATGGTCGAATTTCTCGGTTTTGTATTTCTCCTTTGCAAAACGTTAGAATGACATTAACACGAATGAGTCGAAATGTCAGATTCTACGCCGTAATCTTATGCAACCGCACTCTTGTAAGCACATTGTGCTGCATAATTTACAGGATAAATGTATGTTTCTTCGTAATTTAGGCTAGAATGAGGACGAAATGAGACTTCAAGGACAATCTTGACAATACTGTACAAAAAGATCGCCCTTTCATCGTGATGAATCCTGTGGCTTTTTTTACATATGAGAGATCCGCATAAGAGATCGTTCAAGGTTGTTGATATCGAATTAGTTTTGCGGTCACGGAACCGAGAGCAGCTCTTCTTGAGAAAGCACCTTCAATCTAGACCGTAAATAGAAAGACGAGTCCAGCATCAATATTTTGCGCTAACCACACGATTGAATCTAAAAATAGCGATAGCCAGAGAGCTTTTTATTTTTCATGTACTTCGCATGTACTAGTATAGTCTAAAAGTATACATAGTTTATATCATTAAAAATTCTATGTATTATATAATGTGGCAAAAATCTCACAAGATAAAACCGAGAATTTTCATTTTTTTATTCAAAGGAAATGTAGAAAAGATATTTCAGAAAAATTACAGCACTAACATTACGAAATTAGAAAGTTTAGAAAAATATAATAAATAGAAATGAATGAAATTTAATAAATAAGGCATAATAAATACTTGAGAAGTCAAAAGAATTATTTACGTGTGTACGACTTAAATGTAAAATAAATTTAAAGTGCGAGTGGTGTATTTTTTAGAAGAACTTCGATCACGGAATCGTTTAAATTATTTTTTTAAAGTTCGGCATTTGAATTTTGCCTCTCATTGCTGACGGATCCAGTCTTCCATCATAGTTCATTAGCTGAATAGAAATCAGTCTATTATAATCTTTGATTGACTTTGATATTAAAATATTTCAAAAAGTGTGGCTTTTCATTTTTGGAGTTGTCATTTCAAGTAGCTCTTAAGTTTCCCGAATAAATTATATAAACATTCATTCATTCAAGTCATGATTTTTGATAATTCTTTTCAAAGTAGAAGTATATTGCTGCTTTTTCAAAGCCCTTCCTCTTCCCTATCGTTTGCCACTATTACAGCTTTTCATAGTTTATCAGTAGAAGGGAAGGTTATTTAATCTTCCTTATGATGCAAAGAACTCTAAGAGATCTGAAAATAACCTTTCACATGAAAAATGATTGTTATAGAGCAATTATAATTTAATATAAATTCGTGATGAACACAGTAACAGGCAATTTTCATTTTATCTGTTGCTGTATAATGAAAAATAGGTTTGTAATACACTGAGATTTTAGGAAAAATAGATATATTGAAGCACTTATTTATTTAGCACTTAAAATGACAGATATATTAAGTCTTACTTGTTGAAAAAACTGAATATGTTAGATAATGCTAATGCACTTAAAAGACTTGTTATCAATATTTATTCTTTTATCTGATAAACTGAAATTTATTTCTCTTTTTCTTCTTTAAAATCAGGATGTGAAAGAAGATGGAAATCACCTATGGCGTCTGAAGCATTTTAACAAACCAGCTTACTGCAATCTTTGCCTTAATATGTTGGTAGGTCTAGGAAAGAAAGGGCTCTGCTGTGTGTGTAAGTAAATCTTGAAAAACATCTTCATCATTTTCTTTAAAATACCTATACCTATACATAGCAAACTTGTGATACTCTCATAAAAATTTATCTGCAAGCTTATAACTTAGGATGTGATGGTTAAAATTACATTCTATACACATATCTATCGAGATATACTCTATAGATAAACATTCTAACCAGATGGGTGATATTTTGTTTATTGGATTATGAGAATTTACAAATAACAGTGATGAGAAGTTATTGAAAATAATAGACTATTACGTAACATGACTAGTATGTACAGCAGCATGCACAAGAGTGAAAAATTATTTATCTCTTAAAGAAAACATCAGGGTGGATGTTATAAGATTTACAAATAGAAATCAAAGGCAGAATTATTACCAAGTTTTTGGTTTTATTTAGTAGAAATAGAAATCATTCATAAAGTTAAACATTTCCAAGCATTACATTAAATATATTGAAAAATTTGATGTTTTGTGCAAGAATTTTTAAAAATTTCCTCTGAGACAAATTTTTCTTTTGTTTAGTTTGCAAATATACAGTTCATGAAAGGTGTGTGCAGAGAGCACCTGCCTCATGTATTGCAACTTATGTCAAGTCAAGAAAAGCTGGAGTTTCAATGGTCCATCATTGGGTCGAAGGGAACTGCCATGGAAAGTGTGGAAGGTGTAGGAAGGCTATAAAAAGCTACAATGGAATAACAGGTCTACGCTGCAGGTGGTGCCAAATGACTGTAAGTCATTTCAATTTTTAAATTATGATAATCAAATTTTGAACACGAAGTGAAGGATTATAAAATAGAAGATTATCAAATACAAAATAATGTCAATTCAAACATTCATAGAGAGAGTATCTATAATTGAATAATTTACTTTTTATTGTAAAATATTCATTACAGATTTTCATTGAATATTTTATGTATGTTTTAAAAAATCCAATACATAATATAATAGTTTTATTCAATTAGCCATAAGTAGACTGGCCAAAATGATTAAATACTAAGAAAAATTATTATCATTCATACTCATACTCAAACTGTCAGTGGAAATCTCCTTGAAAATACAATTTAAGTTTATTATTATTAAAATCAGTAGTTTGGCAGTGACATTGCATGCTTCAAGTAATTATAAGTTATTTAGAAAATTAAATCTAAAAATTGTTTAGTTTATTTGATATAGGTTTATAGAGGAGTATTAATGGATATAAAAATGACAAGAAAGTTTCATCATGTCGGAAAACAATAATTTTCATAAATTGCAAAGTTCTTGGAATAATTTGAATGATTGCTGTTATTCACTTAGTGGGATTTAATCAAATGACATTAAATTTTGACATTGACAACTTGAATATTTTAATAATATGAAACATCTATTCCATGAATATGGTTGTTTATTTTTGTTAGTAGAACGTCAATACATATAATTTGAATTGTTCTGAATAGCTCCTTATAAATAATATTTATTTAATCACTATGATTCCAGTTACATAATAGGTGTGCATCTCAAGTAAAACCAGAATGTAATCTTGGTGAGCATCGTGTTCACATCCTGCCTCCAACTGCTATTTGTCCCATGGTTTTGGATAGAAGACGCTCCCTTAATAGAGCTGAAGCCAACAAAGGAAGTCTCTCTCCACCTTTGTCTGCTGTGAGTTTTGAAAAGATTCCCATGTTGATTCCCAAATTTCTTTTAGACTACTCTTTTGGCCTATTAACAACTTGCAAGGAAACGAATAAAACAAACTATCTAAGGATATTTAATAAAAATATTGTAATTCTGCTTTACCCCCAGTCCCAAATCAAGCACATGCTATGCACCCATTGCTCCAGTTTATATGTGTAGTTATTTTGCCATCTTAATTATAAAATTAGGAGATTAATATGTAGCATAGGTAATTTGCATTAAATATCTTATGGTAACTCTCTAACTGTAAGTTAGTCTTATCTTATTTATCCATCTGATACTGTTATAGAATTTTTGGAAGGTCAAATATATATATATATATATATATATATATATATGTTTGTGTTTTTTAAGTAATATATTATTATATTCTTTGATTAAAATAGTGATTCAAGTTTTTGATTTTGAAGAGTTCAAAATGTAACTTGAGATACGAATATTAAAAACTAGCTCTTAATTAGAAGGGTTTTTGAAAATTTTGCTTGACATATGGTGATAATTTATAGTTAAGAGAGAAAAAATGAGCTGAGAGGAATTTGAATTAGATTCAATTTTGTTTCTTTACTGGTAAACCTATTAAACAATTTTTTTGTTAATCGACTAAGTACAAGTATTTTAATATTGGGTTGGAATTCTCTACAAACTGACTAATCATTATTGATTCAAACTACTTATTTATTAACAGCAATGTAATTATGTATATAATAATAAATCATCAACGCTTCATTATTTTTCAATTAACCATATTTTTGGATAGGCATTATTCATATGCAATAGTCATTTCAGTGTTTAGTTATATTAAAGGCATGAATAGTTGGGAATTTATATTTAATTGCTTGCCATGTTTTGCTTCTTTATAGTGGTGAGTGCTTTAATGCCATAAGAGTAATATAATTTACTTAGAAGATAAAGCTGCCGTTTTGAAAAGAAAATTATAAATTATACTAAAATAGCAATGATCTTATAGTTAGAGCAACGTCCAGGTGAGCAAGGAGGACCTATGTCATTCCAGCTTGCGCCTCCATTGTCCAGCATCCCTCTCCTTGTATTTATTAATCCCAAGAGTGGAGGACGACAGGGTGCAAGGATGCTACGAAAGTTTCAATATCTGCTTAACCCTCGCCAAGTTTATAACTTAGCTAAAGGAGGACCTGCACCAGGACTTCAACTTTTCAAGGATGCAACATGTTTTCGAGTACTATGTTGTGGGGGAGATGGAACTGTTGGATGGGTACTTGAAACCATGGGTTAGACATTATTTTGTATCTACTGGTTCTATGGCTAATTGCTGACTTAATTGATAATGAATGTAATTGATACTTCAAATAACATCATAAAAGAGTGCTTAATCATTTATCTGGGAATGGATTACAGAGATGTCATAGCTAGGATTATTGGTATGATGTCTATAACTATTGCTTTAATGGGCATGCCATTCTATTCTATTATGTAGCTTCTCTTGTTGCCTTTTACATCTTTTTATTTCCCCTCTTTGTGGTATATTGATTTTCTTTTATTTTTTTACAAGAAATTCATTTCTTGTACCTTAACCCAGCATATTCTTCTTGGGTTGCATAAATATTTTTATTCATGTAGTGATTTGGTTCATAATTTCAGATAAAAATATAATTTAAACAATCATTAAGAGTATTGCCAAATTTTATTTTCATGATAGTTTATTGTAATCTTTTCTATAAACTTCCCCTGCTTTCAAATATATTCTATGGCTCCATTGCCAGGATCTAATTATTTTCAATTATAGATAATTATAATTATTGTGAGCACTCTTTAATCAACTCTTCATAAAATGTTAAATAAGCTTGATTTAAAAAATTGAATGCATCTCCTTTTGCTTATATTCCTACTATTATTAGGATTTCATCTAATCACAATGGAGAATACACACAATCTCTCTTAAATATTTTCCTCCCTCAATTTATATTTACCTTCACATGTTGTTTGTAATTCAGTATCCTGCAATCAAATGAGATTTTTTTATCAATACATGTTCTTGTGAAAAGTATGATTAAAGAATCCCAAACATATCTCAATTTCTGGAAAATTAAAAAAATCCATTATGACAATCATCCAAACTTCTTCCAAAATTTTTGAGAAAAGTAAACTTGTAATATTATCATCAGTATTTTCACAATAATAGGATTCAAAAGCCTTTTCAAAAAATAAAGTAATCTCTCTCCATACATAACTTTACCTTTTATTGTCACCATGCATTTTCTACAGATCGAGTTCGATTGGAATGCCAGCCAGCTGTTGGAGTTGTTCCTCTGGGAACTGGTAATGATCTGGCCCGCTGTCTCCGCTGGGGTGGAGGATATGAAGGGGAATCAGTTTCTAAGCTACTTAAAGTAACTAAAATATATTCATTTTTAATTCTCTTACAAAAAACAATGCTGTGAATGATGTAATCTCAGATTCTGGTACTATGGGAATATTTTCTTTTTATATATATATATATATCGTAAAAACTTATATAACTTAATATAATTTTTTTACAATAATGAGCTATTTAAGTGTTATTCATTTACTACTTGCTCAAATTTTAAAAGAAAAACCCTTTTTGACTCTAAATAATACCCAACTATTGGTTCCTCTTCAAAAATAAAAATAATGAAAATGAGTTAGCCTTTTTGATTTTTTCATGTTAACTTTTATTTGTATATTCTAAAGGTATTGTAACAAATTTAAAAACAACCACAATAATTCAATTCTACAAACTAAGGGTGATGGAAAATATATCAATTATATATTAAAGATATGTTATTATTCAAAACCAACCATAAGAGAGAGCTTGGGATTTAATTTGAATGTAATGTATTTTAAATTTATTATTTGATTTTTATTTGTTTAACGAGATATCTTAACATGTATTTGTTAATTAAAATATTTTGAGAATTTACTTGAACATGATTAATTTTTCAGAAACTGGAAAGGTCATTGCCAGTGATGATGGATCGGTGGCAGATTGAAGTGACTGACATAGCTGAAGATGAATCAAAGAAAAAAGGAGATCCTATACCATATAATATCATCAATAACTACTTTTCTATAGGAGTGGTGAGTTTTTATATACATCCTATATATTTGTACTATAGATATTTTTTATCATTTGCTGCATTGATTTTTACCATTCACTTAGATCTTAGTGTATGAGCTAAGTATAGAATAACAGTTGCAAAACAATGATAAAATTGAATTAAAAGCCTTTCAATTAATTACTGCTGAAATTGTACCTAAATTCCCAGTAAGTGGAAGACCAGGGTTCCTAGTCATGTCGCTTCTTTACACTTCTGTTTAACCATGTTAAAAAGAGTACACTTTAATGTACAAAGTAAGAAAAACCTATTCTTCCCATATTTAAATTGCAAATTAAAAAATTATCACAAGTTATATACTCAAAATAAGACTTATATGACTAAACTTAAATTTGTATAATAATAATGGGAGCAGAGAAAAATGGAAGAAATATTATTTATCTAGATCTCCTTATCAGTCAGTGCACATTAACATCTGCTTTTTAAGATGTAAGTTGATGATGATTTGAATATTATAAGCTTGAGCTTATGAATTATTATCTTAAAATTCTCAAATATACAGCTTTATTCCATGAGAAACATTTATTGCCAAAGATTTATTAAAATAAGTCATTTATTTATATAAATTATTTTGAAAATTATAATAAACCAATCATTGAAATTAAATTTACTGTTGATATTTTTAGGATGCTGCTATATGTGTTAAATTCCACATAGAAAGGGAAAAAAATCCTGAGAAATTTAATAGCAGAATGAAAAATAAGCTCTGGTATTTTGAGTTTGCTACATCTGAGCAGTTTGCTGCCTCTTGTAAAAACCTTCATGAGGATTTGGACATAATGGTAATTTTTCTTACATTCTTACATTTATTCATTATTGCTATTTTTAAGTGAAGGAAAGAAAGAATTTTACAATCCTTAAATCGAAAATTCACTGAGATGTTCATTGTCTCAAAAGTTATTACAAAGTATGCAGAATCCATAATGGTGATTATTCTAAATCAGATGCTATTTGATGACTATTTAATTTAATTTACAAAGTATGTTCTTTGTATTCCTTACCTTGTTGAGTTTATAACATTTTTCTTGTAATATGGCTCACTCTTTCATCAGATAGATATACCCTCATTCTTTGTTTTTCTCCTTGTTCCTCATTCTATGGTTAATTCTTCATTGAAGAAATGTGCACAAAGTTGGTATGAAGTGAACATGTTATGTATAGAAGAATAGACAAAGAAGTAAATCTTGTTGTCAATAAATTTACTTGACTCTAAGTAAAAGGGATCACCTTATTTTTCTCATTTCTGAAGATCAGATAAAATAATCACTTGCCAAAAGGAACTATTTCCTCATTTGTCATTAAACAGAAAATTTTACATTAAATTGTAATCAATGATATTGTTCCAGAAATACAAGAAAAATTTGCCATTCAGGCTTCATATTTTTTACCCATCTATGTGTGGGGTGTTACAAAGTAATTCTAAATCATGAGAGGTATTTATCTTTGGAATATAAGAATGTTCATAAATTACTCATTTTTTCATATAGTGTGATGGAGTCTCCCTTGATCTAGCTAAGGGTCCACCTCTGCAGGGTATAGCACTATTGAACATCCCATATACCCATGGAGGATCCAATTTGTGGGGAGAAAATCAACAAGGAAAAAGACGAAGCACAGATCAAGGGAATTGCCAAGGTTTGTTTTCGTTTCCCTTATCGTTCATCTGAATCGTCATTCATATTTTTTCCTTGACAATTTCTTATATTATTAAATGGATAGTGATAAAAAGTTGGTTTAGTGTAAGTATTTGTAATTTAATAATATCAAGTTAAACTGAAAAATTTTTTGTGCATTAAAAATATCGAGAAAATATGGTTATGTAATAATTTCTATAAACATTTAAATTACTGCTCTGACTCAAAGCGTTTAAATAAAATATATCCCATCATTATTAGCTGTTGATTAGATTGCTACATCTTAGATTCCGCTCTGAGGGACTTCGTTCAGAATGGTTTCCTAGCATCCAATTTATATACAAAAACAGGAATAGTTACAAATTAAGGTAATCAGTTGTTATTTATAAATTATTAACTTGATTACTGGAAGAGAAAAAGGGTATAAATAAGCAGATGGGAACCTAATTTATAATTTTTAGCTGCAATGGTGCACATTTAAAAATAATCATGGTCATCCATGAGCACTAATGAGCATATAATTTGGTATCTTGGGGAAATAGCCTGTAATATAATATGATTGTAATGTGATATTGATATCCAGGAAGGTCCAAAGGTACCATCGCAAGTCTTCGCTCTCACAACTGTTTCTGCAAGAAGGGCAGTGATGCTCAAGTTCCCGGCACTCCATGTAGTAGTTCCATTGATCTAGGATCAGCTATTCAAGGTAAGAATCAAAAGTTGCTCATTGTCATAGATACTATTGGATTCACCAAAATAATTATAGCAAATCCTTAATGGCAAAATTTACAATGTAAAACTATGAATAAAATATTCTATAAGCATAATGTTCAATCAATGATAAATTTGTATAATATCTTTATCATTTATCAAATATTTTAGGGAATATGAACTTAACTTTTTATTTTAATGTACAAAGTACTAGTACAGTCTGTAATTATAATTTAAGAACACTCTTCCACTCAACTAAAATTTTTAATACAAAGTTTATCTGGGTAAGATCAAATTCCAAAAGCAAATCAAATCAAAAAAGTATCTTTTTTAATAAATGTTAATTCCTAAGGACACATTAATTTGAAATATATAACCTTATAAAGCTTTGATAACTCAAATCAAGAATTGTTTTTCATACATTTATAATTATTTGGACATTTTTAATCTTGATGAATCTGAAGAATAATAATATCTTTGACTAATAAATTTTATAAAGAACTATCACATGGTATAAAATTTTAGATATTTTTACTAAGACTTTATAATCTTCATATTTCATTATTCCAACTTATCTATATTTTTATGCTAGATTTTCTAAATAAAGATATACTCTACACTATAAATTCTCTTTTGTTCCCTAAGATGTTATGGTTTTTATTTCAGATATTGGAGACAAACTGATAGAGGTTGTTGGTTTGGAAAATTGTCTGCATATGGGCCAAGTTCGCACCGGTCTTAGAGCATCAGGAAGGCGGTTGGCCCAATGTTCCTCCATTATTATAAAAACTCGTAAAAGATTTCCAATGCAGATTGATGGAGAGCCATGGATGCAACCACCATGCACTGTAAGGGATTGTTTAATTTAACTATTCTTTTGCTCATTTTACAGATTAATTATAAAAAGAGAATATTAAATGTGAATTTTTATAAAATATCATGTTTCATTTTTGTACTTTTTTAATGATATCTAATTTATAGCAGCATTTTTAATTTTGAGTATTTCATTTTCAAAAATGTCAGTTTTATTGAAAAATAAAACTAAGTACTTTTCAAAACAGATTCATTATCAACAATGATAAGTATCTAAAATCAATAAAAATGAACTGAATATTGTATAGAATTAACTTTAATTATAAAAAGATAAAAATTGATATGAATTATCTTTACTCTGTTTTTGAAAAGGAAAGTAATAGTGTGTGATAGTTTGCATGAATGTTTAGTGCGAAACAATTGAATGATGAAAAATTTGGATTCCTAAAATTCATTGTTCTTATTGGAATACCATTAAGTAATTTGTGTCCATTTTATGCATTGGTTATTATTTATTATATAGTAAAATATACATAAGTTTCCAATATTTATATTTTATCCCTCATTCATACCTCTTTGATAGTTCAGAAATACTGTAAATTCCACATTTAGTTGATTAAATCTAGTAACTAGAACAAGAGGAAATTTTGAATTGATATATTCTGAGTTATAGCTTTTAAAATTATTTTGTTGCCTGCTCTTGTAGAAAGTAAATTTTTATGTTATAAATTCAACCTGCTCATGTGAATAAATCTAAATTTATCCTACAAAAAATTTACAGATATCAAAAATATCCTAAATTTACCCTCCATATCTGTGGAACATAAAATTTAAATAAGAGAACAATGGTTTTATGGTTAAGAATGAAGATATTATCACTATAATAAATGAATTTATTTGATTTTGATACTTGCATTTATAAATTTCCCATGCCCTTGAGTTAAAATTAAAAAAAAATGAAAAACTTTAGTGTAATAAGCATCAGAGAAAAATGAAACATATTACAGAATTTTTTAAGGAAATGGACATTATTTCTTCAGTTTATTATATATAAACGCCTATCATTAAAATTAAGAAATATTGTTTCTATATTTCAGCATAGCAATTAATTTGGTTAGAGAATATTAATTCCAAAACTGAGGAATATAAAATAATTGGGTCCCGACCATATGACCGACGATTATCTCCACGACCAACTGACCGACGGACCGCTCACCCGATACCTCACTTTACCGAAAAAAAAAACTGATCGACGACTCGCAGGAATAAAATTATTTATGTGCCGAATGAGTGGATTTTGTATCTGCCTTTATACTTTGAGAAAGAGCAAAGATTTAATAAGTTTCGAAGAACAAAAAATTGAGTATTAAAACATCTTTTATTAACTTTATCGAAATATTAAATTAACAAAATTCATTAGAGGTGTATGTAAAGATATTTACTGCACTTTTCTCGAAGATTATTTTCTATTTGGAATTAATTCATAATCATTAAAAAAGGTAATTTTATTTTCCCTTCTAATTTAAATTTTTATATTGAAGCATCAAACTTGCTTATATTTAGATAATGAATAAATTTCACATTTCTACATCGAGTTGTTACATATATGAAAGTTATTACGGTTGTAAATAAATTGAATACAAAAAGAAAATAAATACTTAAATATTAATTTAAGTTGAATTCAAGCCTAAAGAAGTTAGTACAAGAAATTTCAATATTTAATTTTGTGTACTTTAAAAATATAAATTTTTATGTGATTGTACAAAATATAGATTTTTTACAATTAAGAAACCACAATTTTTTGTACAGATAATTCATGAAACTCAGAATTTCGTGAATAAATAACTTTAATTATTATTTGTTAATAGCCAAAAGTTAATGTCAACTACCGATTTATAATTTCACGGGGAGCCTTCCAACTGATTATTTAATTTAACGATGTTAAATATTTTTTGCAACGATGCCTTTTCATTCAGTTCATAAATATTTTTTTGCGAGCTAGTTGTCGGTCAGTTAAGCGTCGGGGAACCGAGCGTCGTGGAAATGATCGTCGGTATATAGGAGTAGACCCAAATAGTTTAGTAAAATTCCAAAATATCCTAAAATTTCTTAAGTAATACTCATTGATATTTTCTAATATAGTTATTCTAAAGACAAATGATAAGTGATTTAAGTTTTGGAAAATGAAAATTTAGTTGATAGTGATTTATTCTAAAAATCAAAAGGTGACAGTGTATTAGTAGTAAAGTATTCATCATAATTTTACAAAAATAATCTTTGCTCTAACTGATTGGTAACTGTGAAATTCTTTACAAGGATATAGTCAACTATTTGGGAAATAGAATCTCTATATCCCTAGGAATATTCTTTTTAATATCACTACATTCTTTTTATTCTTTTAAGTCTATTTATGAGCAACTTTTTTTCACTAAGGTTCTGATAACTCACAAAAATCAAGTCCCGATGCTAATGGCCCCTCCTGCTGACAAGAGGAAAAACTTCCTCTCCTTCCTACGAAAATAATTGCTGCAGGACTGTTGGAAGTTGATTAAACCAGACCAAGGATACATGGTGACACCTTAAGCTATTGCCTATAACAAATGAAAAGTAAAATATTTGGTAGTGGAGACATTATATCATGCAGAGCAATTTATGTTCCTTCTATCAAAAAGAAGTTTTTCTTATTTATAGTTGAAAGTTTTTAATCTTTATGGATTGCCAAAAGTTATTTTTAGAAAATTACTCACAAGGCAACTTGACTGAATGGTAATAACAGTAAAAATAATTTTATAAAAATATAAAATTCTTTATTAACAAAGGCTATATTAAAGTTTTTACACTACAATTTTCAATTATAGTTGTTTAACAAAATGCTTATAATCTAAAAATGTTAGCAGGGAGATGAATTGAAATGTTTGTGATGAATGGTTTGTAGACAATTAGATGGAATTTGTATGTGTTGAAAGTGATGATCACTATTCTTAAAATAATTTATTAATTAATTATGCCTCCAGTATGCTGAAAATTGAATATGAATGAACAATTAAGAATTAATGAAACATTGAAATGTTCAAAGCAAATTTAATTTGCAATTTGATGCTTATAACTAAAAAATTACCTGACTTTATCATGTAGATCAATTAGCATATTAATTGGAATATCAAAGAACACAAGAAACACATAATTTGCCTTAGGTTGTTTGAGGACCATCTTGCCTTTCTTCTCTTAATGAAACTTCATCAAGGATGAACTTTTTTTTCATCTAATGCCAGAGTTACACTGTATTAAGAGCATAAAATCAGTTTCATTACTAATCAATAGTTAGCTACTCTCTTTAATATGCCAATATGTCTCAGATTTTTTACTTGAGGTATTTTGTAAAGAAAGGTTTTGTATAATTATTATAAATATTGAATTCAAAAGGAGTTGCTAGAATAAAATATTATAAGCAATCCTATTTCATGAATTGGAAATTGTGGAGCCTTTAAAGTAGAAAAAGATAGGATTTATGGACCTGCTAACAGAATTTTCTCATCTGATATTTTATCAGAATCTCTGCTTGAGAGCAACTCATCAATCTGTCTTTTTGATGATTAAAGCTTTTTTGCCTAAATTGAATGTCTATTTTATTTGTATGTCTTTTATCATTCATTGATAAACATGTTTGTTAATGAATGAATATCTAATCAACAGGGAGATATGCTATTAACTCAGGTGATTTTTGTAAAAAATGTTGAAAATGGGAGATTGTAAGATATCTTTATCATTACTGTTCATCTTTTATTTATTTTATAAGCAATATCAAAATCAAAATTTTATTTGATAGTAATAAAATTTATTTGAAGGGTACTAATCCTAAATGTAAAAAGGTTAATTAAGGTTAATATTCAATTTTTGTCAAATTAATCAATGTTTTATTGAGAAAATAAATAACATGAGAAACAGATTGCTTGAAAGAAGATGAAAAGCAGTCTTGGTAAGTTTTCATTCATGTAAATGATCCAATACTACTTTCTCTCTTCTTTTCTGATCAATCCTTGTGAAGATAGACTACATTTCAAATGATGTTATGTTAATTTATAGTCTTTAATTAATTAATATCTTAATTAATTCCCAAGATAAGAGTGATTTTATGATTTCAGTAATACCTTCAGACAATATACTCACCAACATCATTAAAAGTTTTCAATTGTTTGCCTTATTTACTTCAAAATGAGTTAAACATTACTAATAATAGTTGAAAATTTATTTTTAAGATTGATCTATGGTAGCTTTAAATTCAGCACTCATAATTTTAAGTGTTTCTTTACCCTTACCCTAACCTGAGCCTATAAGGACTCCCAGTTCAAAGTATTTCTTATTCTATCATTCCATTACCATTTTAAATATACCTATATTCTTTTGTGAATTACTTTCATTTTACCTAAAATTAACTATTATCTTTGTCCTTAATTACCAATTCATTAATTAAAAATATGATAGTTTACATCCATACTAATTTTTTTTTCTAAAATACAATTCTTACCTATTTGTTCAGGTGCAGTATCACTTTCTTCACTTCATGTATCATTCTATTAAACTTCCACTACATACCCTCATTGAAAAGCAGACTCTATTGAAAGCCTCCCTTTACTATAATTTTCTTTTTACATCCTAAGAAATTCATTAGAATTTGAATGTGCTCTGTTTGACAATTTCTCAAAGCTTTAAAAAGTACTTCACATCTCTGTCTTCTAAATACTCAAGCATTTAGATTGGCTATATGAATTTTATCATATAATTATATTTTTAATGTTTATAAAAAAGTTTGATAAAATTGATTTGATTTCAAAAGCAGAATAACATTCCTATCTCTCTGATTTTATAGATTTCTACATTTTCATACATAGCATAAAATTCATTCTACAAGAACCGCCATAGGACCATTCACAATTCTGCAAATGTTCTATTCTTTATTATTTTAAAGTATTCATCTTCATGGGTGGCCAAACTATTCTTTCCATACTGTCTATCTTTTTCTGAATTCTGCATTAATATACCTGAATAGTATTTCAATAATAAATGTATAATTTAAAGCAATGCTCATACGAAAATTATTTATGAAAATCATACTGTTTATTGATGCAATGTATCAGCATAACAAAATCAAATGTGGGAAATATTGATATCTCTTAATAAATTATAAATAGAATATCCTGAAAAACCATCCAACCCAGAGCTGTAATTGATGAGACAGAATGATGTAAATTATTTTAAGATTAAGATACTCTAAGGGAATATACAATGTCAATTTAATTTTTATGCTTAATTTGAAATCATTGATGTTAATATTAACTCTAAATAAAGAAGAACTTTTTGTGCTGTAATTCTTAGGAAATGTAATAGATTTCTTTCAGCTGTTCGATTACTTTTTTGCCTATATTGTTGAGTTTTTTATTTGGATTTATGTAAAATCTATCTGATAACCTATGAAAGGAATCAACTTACATTATATATTCCTTTACTTTATTTATTTTCTATTAATTATTAGCAACTTGTTTAATGAATTTATTCTTAATGCATTTTTTGTCTTCACAAAAAGGCTATTTCACCATACCACTCAAAAATTATTTAATTATTAATATTTTCTAATAATTATTTATTATGAAATATTATTTACATAATTGATGAATTAGTAATAAAATCTTGATTTGTTTTCTTCAACAACCATGTCTATTGAAAAGGATATTAATAAACTCTTTTGCATTTATGATTAAATTAGGCTTCTAACTTGGATTTAGATTACTGTTTTGCAGTTAAGACCCTTAAAAATTCCATGTTAAAATTCTTCATTAATCCTTCAAAATCTGGTGATACTTATATATTAATGGAATAAGGAGAAGAAATCTATGCAGGTAATGAGGGTTTAATGAATTCTAATCAGAAATGATATCAACAAATATTTCAAAGTTTGTAATCTATTTGTACACTTTTATTTTGCAATATGTATTCAATTTGAAAATTACCTGTATCCACTGGCTGCTTTTTCATGTGTACCTCTGTCTGTTGTGATGTTAGTACAATGTGTAAAATGTAAATGTTGACTTACTGAAGTCTACCACCTTCAACCCTTTGTCATTTCTATTTCTAAATACAAATCACATTAAATATTACTCCTGATTTTGTATATAGAATGTTAGATCTTTTATAAATCGTGTAACTGTCATGAAAAAGAAATATCTTGTGCTACAATTATATTTTATATTAAAAATAAATTTTGATCTTATGATTGAACCAGTGTGTAATGTATAAAAATAAAATAACCAAAGTTAATAATGGTGATTGTAGAAGAATTCATAAATAGTCAAAAACAATTTTTGGTCAGAGGCTCTGTAAGGCTATAAAAGATACTGAACTGATACTTGATGTTAAAATTGATTACTACCCTAGTAAGAATGTAGAGGAAGATAATACATAATTAACAATAAGAGTTATTTTTCCTTAAAATTTTCACCTTATTATTAGCAGGAAAATATTTAAATATATTTACTCTTACCTTCTGTATTTGTTTAATTCCTTGAGAATGTTGATGTGATGTAAATCATCAAAATTTCTCCATTCAAAAAACCTGCAAGAGATTTCTTTTAAGTTACTTCTATACTATTATATATTAAAATCAATATTTTCTACACAAAATTTCAAATGTTTCATTGAGTAACATTATCATATTAAATATTAGTAACTTTTCTGTAAAAAATTTTTACTTAGGTTTTTTTTTTGTAAACGGCATTCTTTATGGACCCTCTTCAATAACAGAAATGTATGGCAGTATTGTTGTATTTTAACATTCCTTCCTTCTTAATTTAATTCATACATGTTATGCTCACACACACACATTTTTTTCAACACACAATATCTTACTTTGTATGTATTTCAAATAATAACAATCTTGATTATTCACAAACACATAGAGGAATATTTTTGTCCAACAGTTAGATATTAAGAATTATTAAAATTTCAAATAACAACAATCTTGATTATTCACAAACACATAAAGGAATATTTTTGTCCAACAGTTAGATATTGAGAATTATTATCAGAGTAAAAAAAAGTATACATCTATTGGGCAACAAAAAGAATTATGTAAAATGTATAATAGTTTTTCTCGTAATGCTAACCTTAAAAATCAAGGTGCCTCTTATAGCCCAGGAAATACGATATGTCCATCATATTATTCCAATGAGTTTACGCTTAATTTTTAATAGGATAGATAATTTTCTGATTTTTCTGTAATTTTCAAGATGGTAATTTGCTTCAGCTTTAATTATTTATAAGTCACTTTCTTCTTATACTTTTTGATATCTTTCATTTATACTTTGAAATATATCAACTGATTGCAGGCTTCTACTCATGAATATACCGTATTTTTCAGAGCATAAGACGCACCTGGTTTTTAGAGGAGAAAAATAGGACAAAAAATATTCTGAATCAAATAGTGTAATAAAATATTTAACAATGAATAACAGAATAATATTTGAACCATATAAACTGAACAGCAGTCAACAGTGGCATTAAGAACCATTATCACACATAAAGACAAAGGCTTGATTACTCTAGTCCAGGGGTCTCCAAACTTTCCAGCCTTAGGGCCATACTGATTACTCCAGCAAGTTCCAAGAGCCAAAACCATATTATACCAATTACATAAATCTCATTAGTATTTCATATGTCATTATGCTTGTTATAAGTTATGTTTTTATTTCAAATGTATAAAATGTTAGTTGGATTCATTTCAATAATTTGTTAGTTATTATATACTGAAGTTAAATTTTCTGCATATTATACATGTATTTACTCATTACAATTCTGTGTTTCTTTATTCAACTTATCACAAAAACAATAAGCCTATAACAATGTTATGAGTAGTTAGCCCATGACCATATCAATGAAATGTCATATTAATAATTATTCAACATAAAATTAGAATTCTTCAGTAAACTACATTTAATTTCCTATAAAAAATATGTTCTCTAAAAGGAGTTTTCAAGTATGCTAGCTCTCCGCGGGCCAGACAAAATCTGTCCGCGAGCTGGATGTGGCCCTCGGGCCGTAGTTTGGAGACCCCTGCTCTAGTCTTCTGAAAACCCCGCGCACTGCTGTGTAGTATAACACCGCCTACTACATGCTATCCTCCATTAGCATACGGCGGTGACACAGCACAGAGCAGCAACGCGCCTCCTGCAAATGCCCGGCATTAGTGTTAGCGGGTCCCGCTGCAGCTCTGATACGAATGCCCTGCATTAGTGTCAACGGGTCCCGCTGCCGCTCTGCAAGTGCCTGGACACGGGACCCGCTGCCGCTCTGCTTCTATTCGGACCGTAAGACGCAGGCACTTTTTCCCCACTTTTTGGTGAAAAAAAAGTGCGTCTTATGGTCCGAAGAATACGGTACTTAATATTTGAAAAATAAGGACCTTGTCTCAATTTATCTCTTTTCGCACAGTCTAGAGACTTGAATACTTTAAAAATTAAAAAGCTTTTCAGTAACAGCATTTAAATAGATTTTCAGCACTGTGTTCACGACTGTAAGACGTTGAATTACGATAGATTTTGCTCACAGTCATTAAATATACGTGCTTATATTATTAAAATTATGAATGAGGAATTTAATATTAAGGTTTACTGAGTATACTACTAACTTAATTATTTCCCACACAATCCTTAGGACCAATAAACATTGTACTTCCCGTACTATTTATTATACACTTTTGTTCCTCAGCATAGTAAAAATTATTTTTTAAATAGGTTCCTTAATGTCTATCCATTCCACGTTCCAAAATATAAGATGTTTCTGAAGAACTATAATCATGACAGCATACTCATAACTGAATTTGCTATTCCATCCACTCGGTACGAAATTTCAAGAGGGAAAAACAAATGACTGTAAAAAGTCGTCGAATGTAGTCGTTCGTCTTAGCACATAAGAAGTTCCATAACATGCGTGAGATCTAGAGAGTAAATACAAATGGAAAAAGAACCTACAGTTTTACCGAGTAAATTTTCAGCTGGACCTCATGGACTTGGTAATTCAACTTTAGGCTTTCTCGCAAATCAACCTGACGAATTTTTTACACATATCACGTTCAATTAAAATTATAGTAGGTTTATATCATACTTCTACATATGCGTTTTAATATTTTTATTGAATCTTCTAGGTGATCCAGACGACAAAACGCTGAGGAAAGTTGAGCTTGAGGTCATGGTTCCTAAATTAATGCGAGAGAAAGCGAAAGTAGAAAAGTGCAGTCAAGAGGTTACCGGTAGGGACATTATGATTGCTAAATCCATTTTTCTCTGAATTTTTGTGTTTATTTTATGTTCTTATTCTATTATTGGAATTGTCATTCTTTCAGATTTTACCAGTTGTTGTCGAGATTCAAGTTTGGCCATGATTTTTAAATGTCGAAAAGAAAATAGCCGCCTGAAAGACTGTTTAACTCATTGGTATGCCGATGAGGGATTTCGCCAGGAATGTGTTGAAGAATATTTGCGAGAACGTAGCGAATACCGAAGGACAGGGTTGTTGAAGAAACACCGTGAATTTTTAAAAGCATCCAAAAGTAGTTAATTACTATTGTAGAATGTAGAGGAAGTGTTCCATTAGATTGAATTATCAGTGATACGAAATCGATACGTCAATTTACTTACCTCACGAGTAATTTTGGGTGTCGTACTTAGAATTCGATGTCATCAATTTTTAGGAATTTTTTGTTACAGGACTACGTTGAAGAATTTTGACGAGGAATGAAATATTCACCTACAATAATATTTACATAAAAACAAGGAAATAAATTTTATTCGAATTTCAATTCACAATAGTAAGTAATTAAAAACAATATTCTATCGGCTTTCAAATAATACTTTGAGAGATAATAGTCTGAGCACTAAGGCTCCAAAGGAATAAAAGAACTATTATTATCATCATCAGAGAATTCTTCCTCAGCTTCCCTTTCTTTCATAGAAACCCATCGTTTGACTATAATTTCTTCAACAATCAAACCATTGAGGCATTTTGGAGTCCAAAGCTGTGATTCCGTTATGAATTCTGGCCAATTCACTCGACATATCAGCAGCTCCTGTTCAGGTTAATTGATAGAAGCTTAAGATATAATGGTAATTTATTTCCATCTACATTCTAAAATTAACTCTTAACCTAACCTATTTGAGCTATGCAGACATGTTCTTATTTAAAAGTAAGTATAAATATTCAGTGCTCTGAAATTCAATTGTATTATTTTTCTCATAAATGAAGGAAGTATAGGACTCAATTTTCACATTTGTGTTACAAAGATATTAAAAAAGATTCTTTTGGGGAATAAGGAATTGGCATTCCTTTTATTAGAATTTACGAGAAGGTTAACATAGTCGGAGTTCTTAAAGAAAGTATATTCATGGGATGGTAGAAAATAAAAACTATACGGGTATAGTGTGTACATACTACTATCCCATATATATGTAAAAAATATCACATACATGAATATTATACAAAAAAGATCCTCTGTTTTCTCCTTGACCTTAATAGTCATTATCTTCACTAAATAAGATTCAATATCTCAGTTGTGTTTAATTAAAGCACCATTTAAAGAGCTTTCCGGTAAATTTTTTATTTATTTCTAATGAAATAGAACATTTAAGGATATACTTGGAGCAAAAGTGTGAATGATTATGTACAAGTAGTAGCTTGGTAGATAGCTAGCAAACCAATAATACACTCATCTCCTCACGTTTTTATCACTGTATACTTACTTTAAGCACTGTGAGGACATCATCAATTTTCCAATTCTCCTATCAGCATTTTGACATAATAATCCAGAGCTAAAGTAATTTGTAAGCAATCTCTACATATATAGCATCAAGATTTGGCATTCATAACCAGCGAATTGTGTTTATCTGATTAACCCTAAGATCTTCACTTATCAATCAGTTAGATTTCAGATTGACCTTTCTGTAGTATTATAAATCTAGAGATAATTTTTTGCTCTTAAATTTGCTTATGTAACACACAAGATGAAATATTTTCATATAACCTTCAGTGAACAAAATCTTAGCTTTTCAAAAATTGCTGTACTGTAAACACATTACCATTTGTTTTTCAATGAATACTAATTACTCAAGGAAAATTTAATTTGCATAATAATAATTTTGAAAAATTGTATACAATGTGCATTTATTCCCATAAATTTTGTAAATTTGTACATAAAATGTAAGATCTCTCTGGGTACTAGTAGAAAATGCAAAGAATAGTATTTTGGGTGTTTGCGAAATACATTGGCCTCCGGGCAGGTGATTTCCTTCCAGAGTGTCAAACATTATTATGCATTCAGACAAAGATAATAAGCTATCAGGATTAGGTATCACAGGGTAACTTAATTGTAATGAGAGACTGGATTGCCATGACTGGAGAAGGAGAGGATGGAAGCACTAAAGGTAAAAGAGAAATGTTACACACTTTTTGAAAAAACATCAGCTCAGAATTATATGGAAAATATATATGTATGTATGTGCATAAGTGTCCCAAAAAAGGGGAGTGATTTAGGAAACAAGATGGAACTCTAAAGCCTTGAAAGAAAATTATACAAGAAGAATATTCAATCAACCAATGAAAAGCTAGAGAATAGGATGGATATGAATTTTGAAGGAAGATGGAATGAAATGAAAAAGGTAATTACAGAAGTAGCAGAAGATTAGATTATAAGCAACAAAACTGATACCAAGAAACCATAGACAACAATGCATATATGAGAACTGATGGAGGAGAGAAGAAAAAGCAAGAATTCTAGGAGTGAAGACAGGAGAGTGCTCTCTAAGGAACTGCACAAGCAAGTTTTATTGGGTTCATGACTTTTTGCTCTAGAGGTTAATAAAGACATTTATCCATGCTAGTAATAATTCAATGTAAAGAAAGCCTTCTGTGTCTTTTTGGCAGAGAATTTCAGACTACTAAGCAATTTTCATATTTGGCTCCAGTCAGTTAATTTAATTTTGTAGTCATGGTACTACTTTTTAGAAAATATGTTTAAATATTGAAAATATTATACAGACAAAATACATAGAGAGAGACTGCTACCAAAAATGTGGTTTTTTAGAAACCTAAGAGACTGCCTTATGGTGACCTTTATTTACCAGGGAAATCATATATAAATATTAATCAGTTCTTATAATAGAAATAAAATATATTGCTTAAAAAATCAATGACACAAAGTATTTTGAATGAAAGTCACATATACTAAAAATTTACAGACCTTTGCAACATTTTCAGCAAGCCGATTTAACCCAGCCAGTGTATTCCATGAGATAGAGGAAGATTCATGGGGTAAAGATGCATCGATTACCACCAAGTAAGATGCATGGTAAAATGAGGGGCCATCCTTGTAGAGCACTGTAGATAATGAAATTTCCACTTAAATTTAAGTAAGGTACGATTCAAAAATATTAATTGAAGTTCACTCAATTTCAGCCCATAACTTTTATTGTAAAATATTAAATAATTTCATAGTTCTATATGATAGCATGGTAAGAATGGTTCTAAAATTTGGCATGATTAACAAGGTTCAATGACCCAAACTGTGAGAAGAATTCCAAGGTAAATCTAAGTGAAAAGCAAAATTGCTGATCAATTTTGATGCTTGGATTCTGAAGGTAATATTTTTACTAAGCCTTTCTGTTACTAAATCTATTGTAATCATTACTTTTTTAAAAAGGTTTCCTTAGTTTTAGGTAATATATTATTTATTATATTAAATTCAAAGTTCTATGCATGCAGTATTTTCCTTTCAATTGTTACACACAACCATAATACATACACCATATACTTAACACTCACTCACATTTTATTGCATATAATTTGCAGCACTTAGGTTGGGAATACATGAATGCACTATGAAGGTCTCTCTTGCAGTTGGAAAATATTGAGACTCCCAGCTTGATTTTTAAATAATAATTTAAGTATAAGATATTTCACATTCAACAATACTGATTTTATACTGGAAATGCAACATAGGTTTCTTCTAAGAAAAGATCTTCCATTTATCTTCAGTATAACCACTGAGAATCATTACTGAAACTATCTTAAAACATTTCACCAGCTCTTAAGTCTGACCCTTGAGTTTTTGAAGAGTTAACTGTTCACTGCTTTTGATTTTTCTGACAATAGTTCTAAAAACAGGAGATGGATAACCAGCCAAAAATTCTAAATATTTTAATTTCAATATGATATTGCTGAACAGATATGAGTAAGAATCAGTAGGATTGAAAATGGATTTAGGAAGGCTATAAAAATTACAGACAAAATGGAGTTGTAAAGGCTTAGTCAAATATAGCAAATAGATTAGCCTATTGCATTTTCCCACTTATCTGATGGGTGGATAGATTGGCACTTCAATTCATATGATTTTGAAGATACCCATGGAGACACAGAGGATAATGAAAAGGATAATACTACACTGCTATAAATCTTATGGCATGATAACTCAATTCACAGAAACTACTAAATGGCAACTTGGAGATCTAGGTTGAAACTCAGTCACATCATATTTCATATTCATTTTGTCATTAAAATGTACAGCACAGTATTCCAAATTGGCAAAGAAAATCTTTTATGAGGAATCTAAGAAAATGAATGACATGAAAATCTAGATTTTCCTTATAAATAATTTACTTAGATTTTGTTTTTTTTTTCTGATAATTGAAAATAATTTACATCTATCTTTTACATAACTATTTCCTTTTAAAGTAATGAATAGCATTATCTTAAATAATTTGTCATTAATTCAATATCAGGAAAATATTCCACATTATTTATATAATTTTAAATGAATTAAAATTTGGATACAGCCAAATTCTTCTAGATCTATATATAACCTTTTTAATAATAATAATAGTATGTACCATTACTTACAGAAATCTCCACCAAATCTAATTCCAGGTTTCACCACCCATCCCTTAGAGCGGAAATGATGATAAACTGCATACGATGACTCAAAAGAAATTGAAGAATTTGATGTACGGGTCACCCTGAAGGCATTCCAAAGCTCTTGCAAGTTCATTGGCTTATGATGAAATTTAAACATTGATTCAGACGTCTGTGCACTATTGATAAATTCAGAATCTGTATCTGCACCACATTTGTCAGGAGTTTCTTCATCACCTATATGACTCTGTGGAGGAGGGGAATCTATGAGGTCGATTACAGTGATCGAGTCATTCTTGTTACTATAATCCTGGGAATATTTTTTTTCACTTACATATGATGAACAAGCTATGGAAGATTTAGTTTTATCTATCAACAATTGATGGTTCCCATTGTTCACCTTCTTTCTTTCTATTTTATCATTTAAAACATTTTCCTTATCATCTTCAACTTTCTTATCAGACCCAGCATTTTCCCTATCATTCAAACTGGGATGCTGTTTATCACATTCTTTGAGAGGATTTTTCTCTTTTAATTGGACTGACTTATTTTCCTCTTCTGTTATCCTCCCATCCCATATTTGGACACACCCAAGAGCATAAGCAAGGAAAAATGCTTCCTCTGGGAAGAGTTGGAGCCACTCTAATGATGGAAGGATGGCAGTTGGATCACTTTCCCACTGAGGACCTCTATCTGTTTCATCTTCAGAGTCAGGGATAACTATGCAAAACGATGCTTCACTATAACTTTTTGAACTGCTAACAGGACTTCCTTTTCCTTCAACATATTTAACATCTTTAATGACAACCACATCATCATCTTCACATTCTGAAATTTGCGTCTGACTTTCCTGATTCTGGGAAGTATTTCTACCATCCACCTCCACTATTTCACACTCATCACTACTATTTGATGCTTCACCTAAACATTTTTTCTCATCCAAAATTTCCTGGGAGGCTTCTTTATCAGACTTATCAAAAATTAAATTTTCCTCACCTTTTAACACATTCTCCTTCATTCGTTTTACCTTGTAACTCTTTTGCTCATCTTCTAACCTTCTCTTGAGTATACTTGTTTTTGAACTTTCACCATTATTTTTAATGGAACTATCCAACATTTCAGCAACATCATTTTCCTCAACACTTTCCTCCACAACATTATCTACATTTTGTGTCTTTTCCTCTGAGTTTTGATTGAATATTAGTCCTATTGTATCAGTCTTTAATTTGGAATTGGAAATTATCTCTCCACTTACCACTAGAGATGAAATAGTACTAATTTCACTCTCTTTCTGTGTATCATTTTTGTCAGTATTATCCAACTTTTTTTCAATTTTCATACTAGAATCTTCTTCCTTATTGACCACAGTATGTGCTTCTGAACGTATTTCCTCCATGACATGCATTATCACTTCTTCCTTTCCTGGCTCTTCTTTGATTTTTACCTCTATTAACCTAGTTGGAAATCCCTCTCCATCTCCATCATTTTCACCAACTTTCACACTCTCACTAGATGCAGTCTCTGCCAATGCATCTTCTTTGCCCATCACATTGATTTCCAACAATGGATCTTTCTGCTTCAAATCAAATCTTTTGCTATCAGAGTTTCCTTCCTGCTTAGAATCAACACTTAAATTATTGTCTTTTGTACTTCTTCCTTTGTCTTCAGTAGCACTTGCATCATCTTCTGAGCCATCTAAGACAGAAGAAACCAATTTTTTATTTGATGATGCCTAATGAAAAAAATTCAACAATAAATTAAATGAAAAAATGGCCCCTTTTACTTATAAAAAATCAGTTAAAATTGCAAGATAAAAGTATGTTTTTAAAGTCTCAGGAAAAATCAAGGTCTTAAATTACTGATATGAAAAAACAAAATAAATAGTTTTTCATACAGCAAATTTCTGTCTGCTATAGTTTTAGTTTCTAAGCTATCTATCTCCTATGACACTACTAATCATAGAATTTAATACATTTATGCTTTTTATTCAAATAATAGATGTTTAGTGTTAAACCCTTTCAATACGGAGGCATTTCCTGAAAATCTTCCTCTGTGTACGAAGCCCTTCAGTGGAATAACTTCCCTGTGGCGTTTTTGCTACTCTGAATATGCCAGGTATAGAGCGTACCCTTTTCTCAGTGGGGTGTCATATCCTATCCTCAGCAACAGCAATTATGGAATATCATCCATGGATGATCCACCTTCCCTTTTACAGCATTGCTTCGAAGTATGGCCATTATTAATGCAGTTGTATTTCTATACATTTTTTTGTAGCACTAATTGCAAATATTACAATGAATATTAAAATTTTGTATTTTGCTATGTAGAAATTTGAAATGAAATTATACTGCTAATTTTAAGCTCTGTAGCATCCAACTTAAATGACAATGATGAAATTGTGTTACTCATTAACTACCTTATTATTTGCCATAAAATTTTGTTTAAAAATTCCACAAAGTCATCAAATTTCAAGGTCTTCTTTCCAAGGTAATATAAACAATAATTCCTTTAAATGAATATTTAGCAAAACTTTTGCAATAAAATTTAATTTGCAGTGGCGACATGCTTGGAAAAGGTCTGCAACTCCCTAGAAAAAGGTCAGAAAGATTAGAATATAAATTGTAATTCTTTGCATCAGTACCCTTGCACGATTTCTACTTCTGACACCTAAAGACAGCGCTTAGCGTAGGAAAATTCCTGTCATCTATAGACAGCATTTGTATTCTAGAACATAGCTTCATTCAATCAGATTACTTTATCTTTTTTACTTTTATTTTATATAACTTAATAGATTCTTCACCTGCTTCATTACTTTATCGTCATTTATTATAATTCGTCTGATTGCACATCTAATCCAGCAACTCCTCATATCCTCCATCTCTTGTCCATGACTTCTAAGCTTTTTGGATTTGGGAGTGTAAGAACTCTTCTTTTTGACAAAACCAATTACTACTCTCTCCTAAATTTTACCACTCAAAGTTCTTCATGATATTTTAAGATATTACCAAGTTCATATTCAAATTCTAGCTTAACTTCCCATTTTATTGTGATTCACAGAAATATATTTCAATACATGTTATCTAATTCTTGTTATTGAATCCAATAAAACCTGATTAAAGAAAGAAATAGCCTTTAAAGATATATGCATTTTTGAATTAATCGATCAGTCATACAAATTAATTGTAGTGAATTGATTTTACTTCCAATTCAGGAGTTTTTATCTTTTAATTGAATTGAAAATATTCTTGAATACCCTAAAGTTATATGTATTATAAGACTATTATAGGATTAAATAAATTATGATTTGAAATAAACCATTTTCTATGCTTTAAAAGTTCCTCCTTAAATTACAAAAATTGTAAATTATATTATACACCTGCCATGAAGGAAAAAATACAAAAAACTTGCATAATTACCACTCTTTGTGATCACATAACCAAATTCAGCAGCCCAATTCACCAGCATCTCCCACTGACGTTTCCTCATAACAGGAATTCCTTTTGAGTGAGGGTCATGTCCCCTCTCTTCACACACCTTTTTTCCAAAGCAACCCTGTTAAATTGAAATCTTATACTATCTTCCCACATTGATAATGCTATAATAGATAACCGACAGAACAATATATGAAACAGTAAACTGTATTTAGAGAGATAGTTGATAATAGTTTTTTTTTTAGATACAGAAAACATTAATAAGAATTGATCAAAATGAAGTTAATGAAATATATTCTGTTAAATATCATCTTGATTGACAGAAAAATAGAAAGTGACTTTTCAAGGAATCTGAGAATTATTTAATTTCTTAAGAGCTAACTACATCAGGGTTTCTCTATATTAACTTATCTTAAACCTAAACAAATATTTATTTAAGGATAGAATAAGAAGTAGAATTGAACATAGACTTGAAAGATTATTATGAGGAAAAAAGGCAAATTAAAAATATTTAGGTACTTCCAAAAATTACCAATATTTAATTTAAGTATCTATAGGCAATAAAGGTGTATAAAACATAAGAAAAATTATACTTATAAAACTGAAAATTGAGCTCACGAGTTAGCCAAAAATTATGTCAACAATAAAATAATGGTCAGTGAACAAGATTAAATATTTGAAAAAAAAAAAATAAGTGGGTTAAAATTTGGATATTTAAAAATATTAAATAATTAAAGCACAAAAATAACATATAAAGAATGAAAAATGTTTATAATATGAACATTATATAGATTTTAAAAACAAATAATTCAAGAGTATTCCAAATCTAAGGAACTACTCGATTGACTGCATTTCTACCACTTTTACCTTAGCAATGCATCGACTTAAAATATATTTACCAGGATAGAACTGAATTATAATAAGAACTATAATTTACTTTCTATGCAAGGATTTAGGTATAATTTGGCAAATTTCTTGGGTGGATAAAATATGATGGAGTGTTTCAGCATTGCAAGTAGTAATGCATGTACTAATTTATTTGTAACTAATGTTCATAATAACTTTAAACTTCATTTTGATAATAATCAGTTTCATCCTGATCATTTACAATATCAAAAATATATCAGTCATTGTGGGGTTAAATAAAAAGTAAAAACTAAAAACGGTAAACTAACCATGCTATGGATGTCGCTGATGTCCTCCGAGGATGTAAAAATAACACCTTCTCCATCAAAGAATCCATTGTAACAAGGCCAAAGATCTGTACATGGAGGGATTCCTAATTTTTTCCAAAATGTAATTGGGAAAGGATTATTGGGAACGACACCTGGTATTCTTTTCTTCCTTTTAGGCTCCTTGAATTCCTGCTCAACGGCTCTAAAATTAATAAGAAAAGAATTTCGTTAAAGTTTCAAAACTGCTAAAATTAATGAAGGAGGACCACAATAATGAATGTGAGAGAAAACTCTAAACATAAACTTATTCAATATAGCAATAAAAAAATATAAATACACATTTTTCGTAACAAATTTCATTTTTTCTTGTCACTCAACGAGCATTCTAAATTATAAAGCATATTTATGAAAAAAAACAAATTCTGCAGCTAGGTATTATTCATGAACACCTAAGTGCCCGAAATTAAATACAGTCAATGAATTACAGAAATGGCCAAACAACACATTAATATAAATGATTTTTAAGGTGAAAGGGCGTTCAACGATCAGTAAGATAGTCTAAGTATATATTTTATATAAGTGTTTAACCAAACTTTTATTACGTTCAGACGTTTAAAATACGTCTCCGGCTTATTTTCAGCAATCATAGAGTACTAAGAGAATAAAAACATACGGCGTTTTCCTTGAATCCATGATCGATGCCTTTGCCGAAACCAGCCACTTTGACAAAGGTAAACAACATCCATCCGTTCTGATCTTGTTGATAATTCATGCGCGACCCAGGTTTCGAATCTGACCCAACGCGACATGAGAATGAACTGTTTTCAATTCAATCTCGGAATATCAGGCATAAGTGTCAATCTGTGAAAAATTCGGCTTGTTAGTACCGTTTGTCAGCAATAGAGAGCGAGAGTAAGGAAAGATTTACGCGGGCACAATATAATATCCTTGTTAACAAAATTACTCAATCTCACACCACAGAAGGAGCAAACTGTGGCTAGTATCATCCTTCATTTTATCAGCTCCGATTTCCCATGTTAATTTTTTTTCTGTTTAGGAACTATTATCATTATAGTCTAGTGTTAAACTCAAGGTATTGATCTGAAATCAAAAATATCACGAGAATCATGTCGTTGAAGTTAAAACAGTAGACTTGAGAAACTGTAAAACTATTCAAATTTATTATATTTTATCAGGAGTAAACTGGGATATTGATATTTAAAAAGGTGTGCAAATCCTATCTTGTTTTCGCTGAAGTGAATTAAAATGCTATTACTCTATGTTAATCATCTTATAAAGCACCCAAAATTAGTCAATTTCTAGGCATTTTCTACTGCTAACGTCATCGAGATCTTCTGTACTAAAGGTAACGAGTAAATAAACGATTAAAATTTATTTTAGAGTTTATTTAATAAGATAATAGAAATAGGTAAAAAAATTAATTGACTGTCCATTAAATACCAAGGAAGTGCACATTCTTGCAATATAAGATAATTTTGGAACTATATTCACTTACAAAGAATATTACATGCTCAATGGGTAAGGAATCACTAGAAATGTCTGTCCATCATTTTCTTTGATATGAAATCATTTAAGATAAAATTTATAGGATATTTTAATATAACTGATCTAAATCCATTGAAATTGCAGGATATAAACTTAAATTTTAGGACCCAAACAACAGCTGTGGATCTAATAAAGGGTTTTCACACTCAATATTAAGATATTTTTAGAAATATTCTATCAGCAGCTCCTAATTTTCTTTCAACTTGGTGTTTAAGTCTAGCATTTTCCTTTTATCAATAAAAATTAGTTGTCAGTGAAATACGGTTTCTATCAAAGTAAATCAACTTGGCAGAAATTTATTCATGAATATAATAACTCCATAAAATTTCAAAATTGTTATTTAGCAACATTTCCTCTTAAATTAGATATGAATAAAGTGCTGAAAGTTATATTCATATATACTGAAGATTTCAGTCATATGAAATTTATAATGTCCGATTGCATTAATTTAAATTATTGTCTGATAATCTGTACTCTAATTCATAATGAAAAAGATAATTTATATAAATGTCATTTCAACATTATAAAGAAACTACATTCATCTAAGCAAATTTTATGTATCTCATTTAATTATTACTAAGATGCCTTTTTTTGAAGCATTAGATAATTAATAAAATTACTGCAAGGGCAAGAACAGTAAAGAATTTGGAAGTTTTTTACTTACACTTGTTATCATATTGATCTAATAGTAAAGCTCAGTGAATGCCAAGAATTATTTAATGATTTACGAAATATTTGAATAAGACATACATATGCATTGATTTCTTCATTAGCTTAGAATTACTCACTACTGAGTATTGCTTAGTTGTCTGGTTCTTACATTATAAGTGTAAGACCACTCTGCAACTTATTCTGAAGAAAATAGAATTGAAGAATTCTATTAAAACAGAATTGTTTTGGCCCTGGATTTTATTAGTTTTATCTATAAAACTTTCTTGAGTATATACAATTGTAACCTATCATAAAAGTAGTAAATATGGAAGGATCAGTGTTTTCAATAATTACAAAAAATCTTTTGCTGTGTGATCTAATACTTTTTATCTACTACTAAAGTACTGTCCACTTTCATTTGCAATAACTGTAGTTATTAGCTTTCCCTTTGTGAATTTTATTTATCATGCATCTTACCTCATTTTATGAATGACACTTAATGCTCTATATGTAAAAGGCACCAACACATTTACTTATTTTATCATACAAGAATTTATTCTATTTTTCACTTTTTTTATAATTCAGTGATTAAATAACTATAAGTAAAATAAAATCAGTCATGAACTGGAAGATTTTATTAAAAGTATGGTGGATGAAGTTTTGTTCCTGTATATGATGAGGTTGCATCCATTTAAAGCTATAATTCTGATACCTTGCTCCATATGTATATTTTTATGTCGAGATTGAAAATTTTTTAACTCATTGATCAGCTTTCTGAGATAGGAAAGTGAGGTTATGTATATTATTTTCAAAGAACAGTATGGATATTAAGCAATACAATGAGATATACTTTAGATTTGAGTCAAAGGAGCAAATAGATGAGAAACTAAGTGGGTATAATTTTCCAAAAAGGTCCATTTGATTCTAAAACTTCGATTTTATATGACATGACTTGAATAGTAACTGCAAAAGTACTGCTTGATTTCTAAAATAATTGTAAAAAATAAAAAATGTATTCTTCACACAGATTATAACTTGTGTATAGGGCCAGACCTTCCCATGTCCATATTAAATGAAACATGTTGTGATTGGTAGTAACCGTAAAAAAATTTGGTATGGATAAAACATATCAATGAGTGTATATGGATAATAAATATTAATGAGGAGAGCACTTATTTTGGTATTTATTCTTAGCTCCGAATATAGAACTTGTAACAATAATGAACCACACGTATTACTCAACATTTACGTTGGGAAATCAATGAAGTCTGCTCATAAGACTGACCCAATCTACACTAATCTTCGCTTAACTTAATTAAGAATGAAACAGAGCTTAGTAGTTCTGTTTAGTTTAGGCACATATAGCAATCAGTGAGAACCTATGAACTACTAATTTGGAGCAGCGCAGTAAAAAAGAAATATACAGACTCAATGAGCTTAATGAATTGATCTTAACCAATACATTTTTAAATTTACTTATTAATCATATTTATAGAAATTCCTCCTGTTTTCCATCCAATATTTTAGTGTTCATTGTGATTACAATATTGTAATTTAAATATAGACAACATTTAAATGTGGTTTTCTTCCCCTATTGATCTTGAGGGTCTAAGTTGAAATCTAGTTGGCATATAGAAAATCTACCCTTGCTTAGACTAATACCTTCACTCAGTAATTTTTTTCTTCAAATCTTTCAGTCAGTATTGTATTTCTGTTGTATTTCATATAATTTTTCATACCACTTACACATTTCATGAGTGTAAGTGATGAAATCTACTGTAAATTTTAATCCACACCTTGAACATTCTTAACTTACTTCAGTGTTTGAAAATGTAATTCTAGCCATCTTCATGGTGATATATTAATACTTTCTACTGGAATATTATTATTCATTAAAAACATACACATATCATGTTGGTTGTACGTAAGGGTGAAATTATTAGATTTACTGTATCCATAACTGTTGACATGGTCATGCAATTAAACCAGCATGCAGTGATATACATTTGCTTTTAGGAAGACATATATTCTGCTATATGTTTTCAAAAGTTCTGGTTTTCTGCAGAAAGTGAAATAAAAATGTATTGAATTAGAAAATAATATTGTCTATTGGAAACATTTAAATATTTATATGGTGAAATACATTGTATTCCCTTTGAAATAGGTGCATTAAACTAGAATTTATGCTCATGTTTTCTTTTTGAGAAAATGAGAATTTACTTTCCTTATACACATTTATGAATATTTGTAACTTTTTTAAATATTGAGTTAGATGATTTACAACCATCAATTTAAAGAAAAGCAATTTATTATATACCTATGTGTATCCTGTAAGAAAGAACAAGTATGATTAGAAAATATAAAATTTACTGTGTATAATGCTTGTTCTTCAAGCTCATAAATTTCATTTGCTGTGGTAGCATTTCAAAATTGCTTCACCATTTAAATGTGAATTAAAAATATTGATAACCAAAAAATAATTATTTTTAATTTTATCATAATTTCATTTAATGATAAGCTGCAAAGATGTAATAACAATGCAAATAAGCTTTCATATATTTTCATATTATTGGATTTTATTTAAAAGATTTAAGTATAATCACTAAAAATCTTAAGTGAAAGAGTTGAACATTTCATTTATAACACAGAAATATAAATATATTATACATCATTTTCATTTGATGATTTTACTTATTAAAAAATAAAATTATCAATTTCTTAATTAAGATGAAATAAATAAAGTAATCTTAAAAACTTTGAGAAAATTATTGGGCTCATAATAGTTAAGTTTCATTTAAATTAAGAAGAATTTAGCTCATTCAATCTTGTGTTAAATACAACGGATTTCTATAAATCAGTTCTTTTTTAGACTTTCAAGAACTATATATTTTACATTCATAACATTTAAAGACAGAGAATTTAGAAAGGAGCATGTTTGAGCATGCAAATTATGTTTATGTGCTTTAAATATAGAATAATTCCTAGCAAATGGTCAAATAACACTTGTAAATTACTAGTAAATTAAAATTTTATCAACAAAAGCCAATTATTCCTTATTTATAATTATTAATACTTATTAGGATCAGAATGTTTAAATATATTTTTTTAAATTAGCTGTTACTTTTAATGAGTTCAATTTTTCCATTAAGGGTTAGGACTTTCTTCAGCAACTGATTTTCAGCTTAAGCCAAATGAGTGATAATGTAGTTCATCCAATTACTTTTATTCTTTTACTAACATGAATATTACATGAATTATATTTGAGCCTTGTCATCAGATCTTAAAACTATGAAACATGTATGATTAAATAAGTGATCCTGTGCATGCATCACATAAACGATAAATATCATGCAATGATTTTGTAATTGACTGTAACAAGATGTCTTTGATGACAAATACCCTGGAACTATAATTCACTTAATTAAGATAAATATTTGAATAATTTCCTCTTGGAGTTTAATTTAAACATTATTTTTAAACAAATATATGGTAATGGCTATTTTTATGGAACATTTTACACATATATAAACAGCATAAAACATACCTGCCCTGTTCATTACATCAATCATTGTTATGGTTATATTTTGTTAATTTTTTAATATTTAAGAGTAATTATAGGAAACTTCATGCAAATAAATTAGATATAAAATGACTGAATGATGATGAGATCAAGATGACTTGTGAATTGAGCTGCTGCATAGGCATTTATAACAGTTGATTTCAGGTCTTAAATAGAGTATAAACATTTAGGATTAACATCTAGTTTATAAAAATATTTCATAAATCATAACACAAGAGTTATTTTACAAAATTTTCAGTATTAAATTTTTATTTATACAATATCAATATGTTTCTCCATTATGCATTAAAATCTTTGATACAAAGTATTAAATTTTATTGTCATAAAATTATAATTCTTGCATTTACACATATTAACACACATATGAAACTATTATTTATATTTATATAATTATATATATATCTATATGTATGCGCACACACTCCCATGTACATACATATATCAATATACATACATATTTATAATTTTGGTACATATGTATACATATGCATAGCTAATGGAACATTCTTATCATATGAAAGGATTTTGAATCAACATGTCATTTTGTAGCTGATAAAAAAGTGACAAACTTTTGTAACAACGTATTTTATTACATTTGGAAATTTACTTACATTGTAAGAACTTACATTGGTAATTCTTCCTTTTAAGCTAGCAACAAATAGTTTCTCATAATTCATGCTTCATTTTTTTAAATCTCTGGTGATTGGCATGTCTTAAGGACATTAAGATAAGTCATATTGTTAATATCATTTTTTGCCAAATAGCGTGATTAAAAATCTTCAGTACTTTTTGAGCATGAAACTCCTATAGTATATTACAGCGGAGTTTTTGGAAAACCTTTCAAGCTGTTTCAATATTTTCCATTTATTGCCCAGATGAAGTTTTAGATTGCAAACCAAGAGAACCTTCTGTTTCCTTATTTTAACTTCATCAGAGTTTACTCTCCCAAAGAAAATTATTTGTATAAAATTCTGATTTTAGTGAAATACAATTTGAATCAATACAAACTGATTACGAATCCAAAGTTGGAAGACTATGCATAATTGCCATATTTATTTTTCAATAAGAAGAACAAATATTTGAATAGATTTGCGGTTCATATTTGAATTTACTTTGTTTATATTGACTCGTAAAATATCTCTCTTGAATTTCTTGATGAAAGGAAACATAAGTGAGATTTATAGAACTTTTATAGACTAAGCTGAACTGAGCCCCAAACAAATATGAAAATATCTTTTACTTTCAATCAGCATGTGTTATGGACAATGCTGCTGATTCAAAGTTTAGTTTTATTTAATTAAACAATATTTCTGAAATTAATAATACCATTTGTCCATTTTACAAGTAATATAAAACACTCCATAGCATCAGAGTCAGTTGCATAACATACAGTAATTGATAAAAATCTTTCATCAAGAGACTCATTTTTATGAGCACTGGTACATCAAGAATTCAAGTTTATTTATCTTATCAGAAGAGTTCTGCTGATCAATACCCTTTAGATTTTTGCATACTTATTTTTAAAAATCAACCTCATAGTTTCATTTTGCTTTTAAGGAGGTATATTTGATAGGAAATAAAACTTTATTAACATACCTGAGAGATAACTGTTTGTTGAACCTGCTATCATAAATCAAAACAAAAGTGATCAGTATTATTTAATGGTAAAGGGACATTGCCACAAAAATATGTTTCAAATTATATTGTTATGAGTGTATTTAAAATTGATTTAAAAATATTCTTAAAACTAGACAGTAATTCATTGTTACTGTCAGCTAGGGAAAAAAATATGTACCTAAATACCATATTTCATTAACAATAATGCTTGATAGACTCCAGGAATTTTAGAGATGTTAACTTTCCAGAATTTAGCAGTGTTTTCAGTTATTGTGCTGGTTGGAGGTTTCTCAATATAAAACTGTGAAGGAAGTTCATAGAAATAATCCTCATTTTATTTCTTTAAATAAATCAAAGTAATTTAATGATTAAAATATTCCATTTGAACTGCTGAATGTAGTAATTAATACTGTATAAAACTACAAGGAGGTGTTTACACCTTTGCCTTACTTACTTTCTGAATTTCTGATTACCTTTAGAATTTATTAATCTATGGCAATTGATAGTCTGCTTTTGCTTTAATCAGTTCTTATTAGACTTAAAATATTACTAAATTTGATCTTGTTTTTCCAATGAAAGTTTGAAAATGTACTTGAAATTATTCACAATTGATTTAATAATTCTTGCACTTGTAATTTTTACTTTAAATAATGTTTGTGCTTTCGTTTGAGATTTTTGTTCACGAAATTGTTCTTGATTTGCAACATACTTCTCAAATAACACTCTCTATTCACTGAAAATGTTTCCACGTGCATTTGCAATTGTTTCCATAAGTCTCCCTTCTTGTAAACATATGTCACTCATGTACATACAAACAAGATAGCTAAAATGTTTCACTTACCAAAATCAAACTTAAAAGGACAATTCTTGTCAACATTCAATAACAATAACTGCCTGCTCTTGTAAACATCATCTTCCTTATAAACAGTGTTTCTTAGCTATCTTTCCCTAAATTTCATCATTCCTGTTTCATTCAAAGACACTGCTTTAGGTTTATGCTATGAATCACAACACTGAATAAATTATTGTAACCAGAAAGAGATCTACAGTCTAATTGTTCCTTCTATTTCATATTAACCAGGAATTATATCAATCTGATGAATAAATTAAATAGGTCTCCTTCATTCATAACAGTAAACTTTGTACATTAGACCTAAAACCAAACATCTCACATTCAGTACAGAATAACTTAGCCTGGGTATCAATCTATGCATCTTTTTACTATGTGATTCTTATTGGACAACTATCATTTCATTGTTCAAGAATGATTAACAATTAACTTTCACTCCTCAAACAGAAAGATTGAGCGATTAGACATTCCACAAATGTTATAAAATTGATACATAGCAACGAATATAGTCTATTGACTTTTTGTATAAAAATGTCTGAAAGTTTTGCCACAACAGTGTGCAGTTAAGAAACCAGCTCTAACAGCACTTCTATAAACTTGGTGTTCCATAAATTTACACCAAGATCATTCTAAGATGAATCCCAAAATGTTGACTCTTTCAGAGGAAAGATATCTCGGCAATGTCATCAAATGGAACCTTTAGTTCACACTCTCTAACCTGATGCAAGATATATCAACTACTGGATTTTCTTATAGAAAAAAGCTCATTATTCCCAAATTACCTTGCAATGTGTTGTGGAATCTGTGCTGAAAAGAAACATCCAGGAACACTGAGCCTTGGTTACTGGACAATGATGTGTGGCGCAGAAAGAAGAACTGCAACAGTTGCAATGACAGTGAACAATGTAAAGACAATGAGGCAGAAACGGTCAACTACCATTGCAGCAAACTTCCAGTCACTTATCAGTTCAGCTTCTTCGTCAGCTTTCCTCATACGATTTGTGATAAATTGAAGCTCTCTGAGAATGGCTTGCAGCTCCCGTTGAGTTAGGGCACATGGTGGGGGTGAGAGACGCCTGGAGGCAGCAGATGCAGCTGCTGCAGCAGCCACAGCAGCAGCGGCAGCAGCAGCAGAGGCAGTGTCATCTGCAGCAAAGGGTCCACTTGTAGAAAGAGAACTGCCACCTGTGGCAGAAACAGCAGCCAGCCCAGATCCAGAGCCCCGGAATAAGGAAGAAGCAGGTGCCGTGGCAGTGGCTGCAGCACTGTTAGATTGCAAGGTACCACCATGACGAAAGTCATCATCTATGTCCAAAACATTTGCAAGGAGAGACTTAGATGAACGTTCCTTAAGTTCTAACTCTTTCATTCGGTTGCTCATAAGGATAGTCTTACGGGTTATCTTCTTCCCTGGACGACTCATGCCTAATATCCAAGGCAACCACTGGAGAAAGACACATTTTATCTGAAAAGAAAATTTATAATATCCTAAACAGAATATGAATGTAAATACAAGGTGAAAATATGAAATGATTGAAGAGTGGCTCTGAATTGTGCTAAAAATTGTGGAATTATCTATAAAATATCAGAGAAAAACTAACAACCTCAGTTTTTCACTGAATATGATACTAACAAAACATGGATTTTCATTGTAGTATGATAAAATTAATTTATTTTCTTATAAAAGGTGCCTTTTACATAAAACTATTACCAGAAAATTATTTCTAACATAGACTAATGAATTTAATGCTTACTATTTTAGAGATAACAAAGGGAAGAATTCTCAAAAAAATGTTTATGTTTATGTTTAAAAAATGTTTCTATTTATATTGCAAATATCCGAAAATATAAAATTAAAAATTGATTATTGAATGTATATAAGCATTGGATTTCAAACATAGTGTAATTATCAATGAGATTAATATAGAATAACTAGATTTAAGTTATGCAAACTGTATTTGGTTTGAAATATCAGTCATTTCTGATTATTTCTAAGTAGTTGAATACGTATTAAGCTTAACAAGGATTACAGTCTTTCTAATCTTATTAACTTTATTATGAATCTCCAACAAGCACTAAAGAGATACAAGAAGAAAATTATTCTAAAGAATAAGAATTATTCTATTGTTCATCAATTCTAGCTCTTGCTGGACATGCCTGTTCTGCAAATAATTTATAGTCTTAAGTAAGTTCTTTTCAGTTATATGGAAATTTTTACATTCTATTCTAATTATTAAACTTTTAAAAAAATTAGAAATTTTCCATTTAAATAATTAAATTCTATTTTATCATTTTTCTTTCTATAAAAAGGGTAAGTCAGAAAGAGCCTAATAACCCATGAAAAACTATGAAATCACCACTCACCATGTAAAATCCCTTTTACTCACCCAATGTGGCATCTCGTGAATATCTGCTGTTCTGTGGTGATAGTTCAAGACGACTACCGTTAGCACCACCGAGGATGCCACCATGAACATGATGCAGTTGAAGTAAGTGCCTGGAATTCACCATTGATAACAACATGAATGGCTCAATTGCATCTCAGTAACAAGTGTGACCAAAGGCTAAGAATTCCTTATTTATAACTGCATAAGAAGTCGTAGTATAGCTTTTTTGTGGTTGAATTTGGGTTTCTAATTACAAATTATTAATTATGTAGCTATTATATCTGGTAAACTAAATATATCATTTTATAGCATAATTTGGACGATTAACTTTAAAGGGAATCAAATAAATGAGCACAAACTTCAATTGACTTGTTTTAATAAAAGATTATGTAAAGAGGACAATAAATAATACACCATACTGGGAACTAGTATACCAATAACTAGGTCTAAAATGTGTCGTAGCCTCCTCATAAATAATTTAAATTTTAAAATAGGTGCAAAAATCTACTAAAATGTGTTTCAATACCAACAGTTATAAGCAAAAATCAGTTAATTTGATTGTAAGCATTCAATAATTAAAAGCAGAGTTTTTATTAAAAAGAGAGCATTATGTTTAACTTGGAGATGAAAATCTGCTTTAAACTATAAATTTAATTGTCTTTTATTGATTTGATGGCACCACTATTGCCACCAGGAAGGTTTCATTTGAGGTTCACTAAGGAAACGGAGATTATATTTTTATTCAATAAGATCTACTTTAGCCAGTTGACATGCATGCCAATTTCCTTTTGCCCGCTTTATACTGCAGAAAATTATACAGAGTCCACGCTTCTAAGTTTGTTCATGATTCATCTATTTTACGATGATTAAAGTATTTTTGAAATGAGGATTGTTATTTTATTATTAAGGAGAGAACAAAGTAAAATTTACAGAGATAGCCTAGGAGCTTCATTTTTATCCTGGTTCAGTTCAAATATTTGCTTAGGACTCTTTCATTTGAGAAAATATTTAAGTAATGGATTTTATTTCTGACGTTAATTTACCTTCAGTGCTTACCAAACTCCAAAGGCCTTAATTCCATGGGATTAGAGAGATGGTTGTTTATATGTCCTGCCGTTAGGTGAAGTTCCGCTCCTTGCGCACTGAATGCACGACAAAATAGATTTTAGGAACAATTGTTTTGTTCTTTTTTTCTTTATAACAGGAGTGTTTAGATTTTATGTAACTTTTAAATTTCATAACGTTGCATTTCTTGGTATTTACATGCTTAGGAAAAATGTCCTTGCAATATGATATTGGTGAGGAGGAAACGAATCCATAATAACAAAGAATAAGAATAATGATAAGTAGAACACAACTATATGTACCAAAAGTACGCCTTTATTGTGATTGGGACAGAGTCAGTTGATACTTGGAGGTGGAGGGTGGCTTTAAATCTTTTGGATTTTAATAGATCTCGTAATAAATAAAGTAAGCAATCTGAAATCAAGCTTATTAGAAGTTCAACCACAGAAAATTCATGGGATAACATCAGAGTAGTATTTTCAGGTACATTTCTAAAAGTAAATAAAATTATTGGATAAGAGCATGATTTAATTACTTATTTCTCTCTCATCAGGAAAAGGAATGGCAGGATTAAGAATAAAGGAAAATATTGGAAAGGAAGCTATATCCTCAGCACAAATGCATCCAGAGGTACATGACAGCGGGTGCAAGGTCAAAAAAGGCAGTAATCAGCTGTTATTCTTTTTTCGTAAGATAGTTGAATGGACAATTGGAGTACATTAGCCAGGCGTACAGTTAACAAGTGTAAGCATTGGTTTCATAGAGAAGAACATTATTTTAAGCAAATGAGAGAAAGGAACAGGTAATGGAACCATACAGTTACTTCTTTAAGCTTTGTTGTTTAAAGGTTGGAAATTATTGTTAGAAGAAGATGTTAAATAGACATGTTAAAGTATAGGATTTGACTGAGATAAAGTTCTTTGGAAGGCAATGGCTTAAGCCATTAAGGTTATGCATGAATGTGAGACCAGAAGACAAAGCCATGCAACAAAGCATAACTAAAAGCATGTTTCACCTTCACTGTTATATTGCAAGCAGAGAGTCTCATTCTAATTACTCTACAGTGAGTATGAAATTGGGAACTAGAAGGAAATATATGTAAATCTTTGCATTTTATTTGGCAGTTATTTACGTTAAGGGAATGAAGTGTCCAAGCTACCAAATGTTTGTTTGCAAGGTCTGAGTTTCTTATCTTATGTAGGAAACCATAGAAAACTAAAGGAAGTTATTACTGTGAGTCAAATATTAAGATATTAAAGAGAGGAATTTAGCAGGAGTTACAGGAATTCAAATATGTATATATGTTTGTGAATGCAATTATGCATACATATACAAACATATTTATACATTCATATGTATTTTATGTTACCTATTTTACTTTTTATAAGTCATTTATGGAATTGGTGAGCATCAAGACTCATGCAGAGGTAATTGAAAACAACCGAACAGGATTATGAAAACCGGTCTAACCTATAAGGGGTATGGCATCAGAAGTCTGAGGCAATACGTCGGCCACAAGAAGGGAGAATACTGTTAGAGACAGCAGGATAGTGACACCTGGAATGTAAGAGACACTCTTCAACGTAAGGCAGTGCAAGAAATGGCCAGAGATCAGCTCATCTCTTTCTGGTATCAGTTCCACTGCCGAGTGCTTCAAATGAAGGAAATCAACTATTTTGCATTGGTGTGTAAATCTATGGTTAATCTGTTAGAGGACAAGCTAAGGAAGTTTTCTTAACTATGAGATTTTTGGATAATCATGTATATTGGCAAGTAAATTATAATGGGCAATTGGTACAAAAACATCAGAGAATTAAAAGTCAGTTTACCAAAAATATTAAAAAACATAAGTTTTCTTCAAAAATTATTTTGCATATTTTATAAACTCTTTGCTTTTATTTTCTACCCTCTATTGATGATTTAACCCTTTATATAAGTTATTGTGAAGATTCCTTTACTTAGATCCATTTTATAAATTATGTTAATCAACTTCCACTCTAAATCTAGCATTTTTTTATAACGATGAACGATATGGTTTAGCAAATTTATCACCAAATATTTACTTATATTTGTCTCTTTCAATCCTTTTTTAAGTTTACCAATTTTATTTGCTCATATTGTTTAATAATTAGATTTTTTCTCTCTCCAATATTATTTATATTTTCACCCTTTATGAATCACGGAAGGAATATCTAATGGTTTTGAATGCTCCCTGAACTTGTCCTCTTATAAAAAATTAAAATATTCATCAAAAGGGCTCAAAAAATTCTCATTACTCTCTACAAAAACCAATGGAAGAACGAAACAATGGGAGCAGGTGCATGATTACTCAATGGGATGAACCAACCAACAGAGGGGAGGACCATGGGTTGTAAGCGTTGTTAAATTAAGCATCAACCGAGAGTAAATCCCCCTCCTCCAACTATCCAAGTATCACGAAGCAAACAACTGTCACACACAGTTATGATCACCAGCATCAAAAACCAAGAGAAAGGCTCCAAAAAATTGATGATGCCACACTCGCAATCACTCACTCAGCCACACACAGATCATGGACACAAGAGTGAACCCGAGCTACCTAACAGGGGGATCGCGTCGGACACTTGGGGGAGGGTCTCAGCCACGAGGTTCAGGAAGACAGTCAACGAGAGCAAGATGGTGACTCCTGAAATAGAACAAGGCGTTTAGTATCCCTGAAGTCCTTCTGTAACATGCTATGCACACATTAATTCTGCTATCCTTGTAAAAATGTATACAAGGAAACCACTGAATCATCTAAACATTTATTTAACCAATACAATTCCTGTTGTCTTGAAATTGAATGTTAATTTATTAGAGTACATCTGACTGATAAAGAACTAAAAAAATGAGATTTGTAAGAATTTGTTATTTGGACTTAAATCAGTTTTACTCGTACACATTTGAAGGGAAAGATACCATCTGCATGGTTTGAATGTAATATCTATTGGTAAATCAAGAGAATAAAGTAGTTTTCTTTCTATGGTTTATGGAGGTGTTTTCCTTCAATTGTAACGAATCAAAGTTAAATTTGAAATCAAGCGCTGAGACCAGTAATAGTTATTTTATGGCAAAGTATTACATTTCAGATCCTTATAAATATTATTTTTAGTAAATAAATCTTTGTGATATTAATTAAAGATCATACAAATCACAAAATAAGATCACTGTTTTTCTACCTCTGTTATCTGGACTCTTTCCATAGACCTTACTTTAGGATCAAATTCCTACTCATCTTGGAAGAAATTATCATTGAAAATCATCTTAAATTATGTACTTTTCACATACTTCACATAAAAGATTTTTACTGCAAATGAAGAATTAACATCTACATTCACTTGTGAGACTCATGTTGTTGGTGAAACAAGATGATGGTGAGATGGTTAACATGAAGGTGAAGTAATGGCTGCAGTTCATAATTATGTAATATAATTTCAGCACTCTTAAAATATGTTTGTCCAAAAGTGTAAACAAATTAACTTACACAAACTTCAATTCTAATTTTTTCATTGAGAACAATAAGTAAAAGTAAGCCTATGAAATATTACAAACTATGATCACAGATTTCACAAAACAGCATTGTTCCTAATAATCGGTTGAAAGAGTTAAACTTTATTACCATTCATTTAATATAGTAACGTACACAAGGAATACAATAATATTAAGCAAAAAAATTATGAAATTTCTCTTGCCTTTTCTTCCTTCTTAAAGTAATTTATCATTTTATAAAATGTAAAAGTATTTTTAGCAGTTATAATGACTAAAAGAGGTTTAAGAATTAAAGTAGAAATATCTTTTCAAATTATGATGAAAAAAGAAAATTTTTGTTACTGATATGGTTCTTAAGGTAGAGCTCATAGACTAAATATAAAATCAGAAATGAACCCATGTGAATAACGGTAAGATTTTATAATAAATGCTACTGAGATGGCATATAGTATTTCACAATTCCTCTTTGATACCCATTTATTTCAGTCAAAATTAAGAAAACCCTCAGATATACTATATTTCTTGCTCAACCCTCCTGATCAAATGTTCTTACTTGCTTTTTTGTTTAAAATAGAATTTGTCTACTATGTTTAAGGCAAATAATTTGACATTTGTTGTGTTTAGGTATTAGGAACCTAAAAGGTTTTCATTCAGTCTCTCATAATTTTAAGTGTCTGGCAACAGATTTAAATGTAACAATATCACTTCATGATTCTAGTGTTCTGGAAATGTAATGATTGAGAAATTTTTAAAGCTAAACTATCAAATACAGAAAAACAATGGTATTCATAGTAAAGGAATAAGTCTAAGTTCATGTTTAAAGATACACTTACGGTTGAAGCAGTAATGCTAGTCTAAATTCCACTCTAAATGTAGCACTGGGATAGAATTTCAGCATTATTTTTAGTTATCATCAAATTCATTAAAAATTTTAATACAAATAAAATATGACAATTATCCTTTATGAACAGTGGATTCAATTATAGATTACTAGAAAATACTGAACCTTATAGCCATCTTTTTCATAATCTTAATTTCATATGCCATATTTCTATTTAATATTCTAGTTACAAAGCTTATTTTGTTGTGTCTCTACCCATTACCTGGATAGAAATGCCTAAAAATAAAGTAACTGCGGTAAGAATAAACTCAGGCTATAAGAATCCCTTGTTATCATGGAAAAAAATTAGAATTAAACATTCATCATATTCCTTATCTAAAACTATATCTACTTCTGGCCATTAGAGCACCTTCAAATTTACACAAGAGAGAAGGAGAAGAGGTAGGAAAGGGATAAACCCCACCAATAGACACAAGTCCTTTCAAGGTGGAAGGAGGGAAGGCAACAAGATTGCTGCATCTATTTCTAGTTGAAGGCTCACAGATTATCACACGCTTAGCACAACATATAGCGGCGGAGCTATTGGCTGGGTGGATGCTGTATGGAGTAGAGGTTTAGCAGGTTTAAACACAGAAAGGGGAAACCCCCCAAAAAAACACACAGATATTTCATGGTGTTTGTTTGTGGTAATGTTTTCAGTGTTCTACATTTATGTACTTGGAATCTCTAAAAGAAATGGTTTAAGTGGTACAAAGAAAAGTAGCTGTTAGTAGGAATACTTTTCTTTAATATGATATATCTAAATATCATATGAGCACCATGTAACAGCTGAAACATATTGTAGTCATTCCCTATGAAGTGAAATGGTGGTGATAAATGGGACAAGCCCTCCAAGTATCAGATTGACCTTGCCTTCGGTCATAGGCCAGAGAGCTGAGGTCATACCTATCAGTGGTACAGCATCGGAGGTTGAGGGCATCTTTTCAGCAACTAAGTTGAGAAATACAGTCAACGAAAGAAGAATGGTGACTCCTGGAATCAGATTTCAGAGGTGATATTTAGTGATGAACTGAATCAATTCATCTCTTAATCCCATAAGAGTACAATGAAAATATACTTAACAGAAAATAACAAAATGAAATTACAAAAACCAAAAATTAATTCCCTTGCTTAAGGAAAACAAGCTGCATTCAGAAACTTTTTGATAAGAATTCTTTCATAGGTATCTTCTATCTATAAATCAGCAGCCTATTGAAAAATAATAATTCTTAACACTCCCAGATAAATAAATAATTTTGAGACTAAGATCAGCAAAGATCTGTTAAGAAACATAAAGGAAATTAAGATTATGATTGGCTCAATTCGGCATTTGATATCAACTCACAATTAATAATATATCAGTGTCATTTCAGTTGAAATGAGATTAAACAAATGAAATACATAAAAGATCTTTTAACCTAAAAATCAGCGAGTGAATGCAATTTCCTTCCTGAACCATATTGTAAACATCTGAAATGTCCACTGAGTGAATGGCCCTATCTTTTACTAGAATAATGTTGTCTAAGAGATTATTAGTTTATAAAATGATGAGAGGTAAATAAAAATAACTAGAAGTCAGTAAAATGTTTTACTAAATAATTTAATATGAAAAAAAAGTTTAAAATTTCCTACCAGTTGATATTTAAAACTACTAGAGAGAATGGTACATACAATAAATACTAAGTTAATGAATTAAAAAGAAAGTAAATGAGACGTAACCATTAAAGGTAAGAATTAGTGCAAAATATTTTTCCGCAAGAAGCTAATAAAGAAATAATTCAATGTCTTTAGTGAATTCTTTCAAGAAAATCTATGCATATATTAACTAAATAAATATATAAAAAATGATGATGAAAATGCAAATATGATGAGTGTATGAGGTAACTAAGTCAGTAACAAGAATTTAGCTATTATTTCCATATTTTATATTAACTTTTGGAATAGTTATGTTGTCTTGAAAACTGTACAGTAAGTGCATTTCAATCATTATTATAAGTGAATTACATCCCTGTACATAATATCATTAAACTCAAACTAAAAGTTGATTCAAGTTTGTCAATATTATTCCAGCTCAGAGAAAGATAGAAAAAACCTATAAATGTGATAATTTAGATCATTGCCTTTACATATTCCGTATCAATCTTGAAGGTATTTGATATTCATCTCTGAATATTGATATTCAGAGACAATAGTAGAATAGCATTATTTTTCAACAATCAATTTGGTGCTTAAAGAATTTATCTCTTCAGAAGCTAATATAATAATATGATATTCATAGATGATTTAATAATATTCATTGCATCTTAAGCATTTGAAAGTCAATATGGAAGCTTTTAATATAAAAATTATTGCAAAATAATTGAATCCATTTTAATCATGAAAATTTTGTAATTGTGTTCTTTAATTTCTATAACAATTGCAAAACTGAGGATATTATAAATAAATAGTGAAGAAGTAATCAGTCAGATAGAAATAAATAATTGAATTGAAATTTCTGAGTATTTGGCTTTTATAAGAATCAATTCTGATATTTTGAAATATGATATTAAGAAAAATGATTTCTTTCAGCTTTTACTGATGATATTTTTTTCCTGGAAGAGGACTGAGAATATATTGAAAAATGACTTTGTCGATTTAAAGTATCCACCCAGAATATAAAAGTTAAGTAAGATACATTTTTCTATTTAATTTCCTGTTAAATGATGATCTAGTAATGCTCTTTAATAGATCGAGACCATATTATAACTTAATGAATTTAAAATGTCCTATTAGTAAGACATAATTCTTTCCATATCAGATATTATTACCTATGCTCATTTTAATAATTAATTTTAATCTAAATATTTTATTGTTTCATTGCAACGCAGCATTTCTTCTGTAATCAACAGCCTCACTAAGCTATTACAGAAAGTAGTATCCTGTCCTTGTCATAGTGTCTGACATTTCAGTTTTATATAAAACATAAACTTATTTCCTGATTATAAAATGCATTTTTCCATTATTTTATACTTCTATCTCATAGGAAAAACAATGTAATTTTCTCATCGGGCAATGATAACTTAATAATCAACTTCTTCTGTCCTCGACAAAATATTTCCAGGTGAGCCTTTTTCCAGTTGTAGTTAATCATCCACTCAATGGACCATTCAGTGACCATCAAAACCTTTTCCACAATGTGACTGTAGACCCATGTCAGAGGTGGGATTTGGTGGATTGGAGAGGTTTAAGGAAATTGAAGGAGATGAAAAACCCTGTTGATATGACTTGTTATTACCATAATGGGACTCTGAAAATCACATGGTGAAATCAGACCCATTAGAACATCAGAGTTATCCTACCTAGAGTGAGCTTTTCACCAGAATCTGGAGGAAGAGTAAATCCAAGTAGCGCCATTGAGGAAATCAGGACACAGGGAACGATGAGGTTAAAGAAATAGTAAAGAGTCCTCCGACGAATTTGTATGGTGAAGGTGACATCCACATAAGGCTCTGGGCAACACTGATATACAATGGTGTTCTTTTTACCTGGCATACCTAATCATATATAAAAATAAGAAAAAGAGAGTAAGAAAGTCATCCACAAATGGCTTAACATTTTCAAAATTGGATTTTTCTAATTTTTAACAAACATTGAATACCCTATACTCCAGCAAGAACAATAAAAAAATTAAGTTGTGTAAAAAAAATTGAAATTAATTCTCATCTTCATATTTCTTTTTTAATGAAACCATTGAAACAAGAAAATATTTCATAATTCGTTTTTAAGTTAATAATGATCATCAATTACCTCAACTTGAGTGAAAATTTCAAACTCATTAATAGAATTTGGAAGCATATAGAAAGGCAAAATTTTAAAAGAAATAAAAGGAAAATAATTCTTTAATGTAATATAGCGGATTCATAATAAAAAATACAGGGTAAAGTCTTAAAAAATATTAATTGCCTCTCAACAAATTGGATTGGGTATCTATTATCAGTGATGAAAAGATGATGAATCAAGTTTTTTTTTTTCATTGTTATTGTTGTACTCAATTAATGCTTTAAAATACCCTTTGATTTCACATAGTCTACTGCACTCACCTAAGAGATACCATTCTCCATTGGTTATGAAGTCAGAGAGATCTCCTCCTTCTTCAGAATTGAGAACTAGATCAAGCTGTAAAGGATCATTGGTTAGCACGTAAATAGGAAATGTTGGAATTGTAAAATGGGATGCCAATTGAACAATCCTGCATGCAATGAGGTACTCATTCAGAAAATTACAAATGCAATCTACCATTTACATAATTATACAAGAATTTTCATTAACTAGCAAAGACATTTTATAGAAATGTAATAGGTTCATGCATCATATTATTCTAATCTGAACAGAAAAATGAATACGAAAAGGGAGTGATATCACATTATTCATGACCTTGTAAAAATAACCTAGTAAAAATTAAAATAATTACTCTCCCACCTTAAGGAAATTAACAAACATAGCAGTTCACCATGTAAACTGAGTAATTTTTTTCTTCATAAATTAAGATTAATTTACTAAACTAACAGGCATTATGTTAGGGAGAATGGCCATCTGAGTTTCTTCTTTGAACAATTCAGGCCTGCCCAAAAGGAAATATCTTATTGTATCCTCATAACCGATTTCAGAGCAGTACTTGATTGAAGAATTATCACAAGGATACAAGAGATTGTTTGTGAAATCGGCTTGAGGATCAAAGAATCACTATGCTCCATGCAAAATGGAGTCAATATAGCCTTTGCCTCCCCATCTGATGATCAACCAAACATGCCTTCTTCTTCTGCTATTCCTTTAATTAATTTATCTTTTGGGTTCATGGGTGAACTATTAAGTCCTCATTTAATATACAAAGATAAATAAGGATATCATATGCATACATACATACATTATATCTATAAATTGAAAGTTGATTCCAGCAAAGCTCATCAGAAGTATGGCATCCTTAGCTTTGAATGATGGATGGATAGCAGATTTATCCAAATCTCATCCAAAAATTTAGAAATACATACCAAAGTATGCAATGAATATTAAAAGAAAAATTAAGTTTTTAATTCTTTATTAATGACACTTTGATGGAGTCCACAGTAGTTATTTCTAAGATGGCTGGTTTAACTTAAAATTAACCTGTACCACAATTTCTTTTGAGGAGATTAAATAATGTAACTAAGTAGCAAACTTAACATACATGGATAATTTTTTTCTAACAATCCATTTCCTATTAATATGAAATGATATTTTAGTTGAATAACTATATTATGATATAATTACTCCTTGACCTTGTGAACTGCCAAGAAACAATTAGAAAAAATGATACTTTATAATGTATGTTTGTATATATATACACACACATATTAAGGTCAATAATGTCATTGTCTCTTACATGAAATGAACCAGTCATGGATAGAGAAATGTTTTACGTATAAAGATATTGGAAAAGAGTTTGAAATGATCACAGAGCATGATAAAGATGGAAGATTTAGCCTGGTCCATTTAGTCTGTACATTTCCATTTATTTTCATGTTCATCAGTTTTAATCTTCATCATTTTTTTCAGCTTGTAACCTGAAATCTTTGAGTCCTTCATCTTCATTTAATATATTTTACTACACTCTTAAATACTCCATTCATATATGAAAGACATTTGTACATTTCACATCAGCAGTTCATAAGGGTAGAGTTTTCTTGGATTGTCTTAGCGAGCTTCGTTCACTAGATTAACTTCAATCAATCTAATTGAATTTAATCAACATCACACTCCCTTTTATTATTATCTCATTTTTATTATCATTTATCTTGATATTTCTCAAAGAATTTGTAACCTTTCAATAATGTTAAATTAACCTGCAAGATTAATTAACGATTTGGTCGCAAGAAGAAATGTGCATAACAGTTTCAAGGTAATATAGAAGTAGAAATAATTTGAGAAGGTTAAAAGGCTATTGTATTTCACAAAAAAATGACCTATAATTGTTCAAATAAATCAAGAACCAACAATATCTGCTGTTACCACAATTTGCAAGAAAATATTATTTCAAGTCTATACCATAATACTCGTATGCAGGATTGCAAACAATTTTGTATACTATCTATTTATTTAAATATTTTTTACATGTTGTTCACACTATATATCAGTTTCAAAAAAATGATTCATATGGACTGAATCAATGAATATCTAGTATACTGTTTGAAACAGAATCCTACTTTTAATACCATTTGTATGCAGGTTTAAAAACCTCCTGTAATATAATGTGTTGCAGACTATTTTAAAGAAAATTCAGTTTTTGGAACAATGTGATACTTTAGAGCATAATAATGAATGTGTTTTAGGATGAGAGAGAACATAAGGACTTTTTATGAAAATGGATTCAATTTATGTCATATCATAACACCACATAAATATAGTTTTCCTTGATACCTGATTGCCATCATAGGTCCAGCTACCAAACTTCATGTCACAGTGTTGGTCATCAAAGGGGAACCAAGTAATGTCTATCTTGCATGTGCTCTTGAAGATGCCCGGAGGAACGTACAGGCAGCTGCCGTTATGTCTGACCACAACGTTTGTGTGGTACGTCCCGTCGAAACCTTCATCGGCACTTTGGGGTACACAAAAAGTCTCCATTACTCTACTGATTCTTCTCTTTGACGATATTTTTTAACAGAAATATCATTGGATATTTTTAGAATCCGCAATCAGTGAAAAAAAGTTTTACGAAATTTAATTCTTTATTATTTCATTAAAATTTGGATTCATTCAGTGATTTTACGGAATAACTCCGAACGTGTCAAGTGTATTAATCACGTATATTTAATGAGTTGTTACTTTAAATATTAGTTAAAAATTTTAAAAATGAGAACCAGGTAATTTATTTAAAAAGCATTTAGTTAAGGGATCTACATAATCAAAATATCTATTCAAAGAATTAAAATGCGCAACTGCAATTAATGGAATTATAATTTATTTAAAAAAACAAAATGTACTTAATTCCATGCTCTTTATTGGATAGTCGAGTATCGTGAATAACATTTTAATTTATTACTTCTACTGAGTGTAGGCAAGGGTGCGTTAAGATTAACCTCTGCTAAGCCCCTTTAGCAGGTGAAAAAAACTGTACAAGCTTTGTATTTGCAAATTTAATACATGCAGATTTTCAAATATCCTTTCATGCTTTTTTCGACGATTAATGTCTAGAGTTATTAAACTAAGCATTAGTTATTAGTTTTAAATAAGTGCGAATCAAAGAGTTATTATTGAGTGTACTCATACATACATTGGTTACGTAAAGAGCGCCCAGTGACACCTTCATTGCATGAAAAGAAATTGAATTTTAGTGGCCGAGAGTGTTTTGTTCAATGATTTCAGTAGTTAATGTTTAAATCACTTATGACACAGTAACAAGGTGGAACAACAATCGATTGAATATTATATAGAAGCCTATTCGAAAAATTACCTACATCTCTAATCGTTTTATTAATATAAAGGCACCCTTATTGAAATTCTCTTTATTTAAAATTGAATTTTACGGAATAATTATGGGGCTCGAGAAGATTATTGAAAGTGCATAGTTATTACACTCTTCAATGAAATGAATCGTGCGATATGCTTGGAAAAGTAAAGGGAAGAAATTGATACAAGATTTCGCCGAGGTAATTGAGAAACCCACGCCCGCCCGACACCAGGGAATGATGTGCCAACTAACGAATGTAGTTTTTACACTGGAGAGGCGTGCGGGGTCCTCTCTACCTTTTAAGGGAAGTATTGTTGTGGCCCACAACAACGGCTGCCTGTTAAGCGCCCTCCGATATGCGGCCGGCCGTTTCCGACTTGCGACGGCAAAGGGCAGGCCTGGCAGAAAGTGAATAAACCGTGCCGCTTCGATACCTCTAACAGTTCATTTTGGAAGAAACTAAGGATTCAGAGATCTGCATGGGTTGCCCATCCAACCCTTATCAGCAGTAAGTCATCAGAGAGGGTAAAAGCAAGTTTTAATCAAGTTCCCTCCCTTTTATCTTCGATTTACTTATCATCCTGTTTTTTATGCCAACTGATCACTCATAGGCCTCTCTAGGGCACTAAAAATAATGACATCTCATGTGACGTTTTTTTTAACAATTTTCAAGTAATTTACCTATGGAGCGACGTAAATAGAGAACGTCCAACTTTTGTATTAACTGGGTACGTATGATAGGGAAGGAGTTGGAACGATTTTTCAGCAGATGAAGATTAAAGTTTGACATCGAAATACAACCTGCGGATAGGGTTTATTGCAGATCTCTGAAAGGTTTTGGATTAAACGGGCCACCTCATAGAAGATAAAAATCAATATTTGTAAATGAGAAGAAGGGAGGAAAGGATGCAGAAGGTTTGTTGATACTCAATAAGTTCCGCATGCACACGATCATATGTAACAATCAATATTAACAATCTACTTAAGATATAAAATGCATTTGAAGATTATCCAGGATAAAAATGAGAAAAGAGATGGGAGTTGGAGGAAGAAAGGTAGAAAAGGTTTGGAGAGGAGTATTAATATACATTTGAAAAAATAGGTACGTCAACAAAGAGGGTTTCAGAATTTTCTATTCATTCACCTCCTAGTAATCGATGGCCGTTCCTTTAATCAAACGCGCTGTCCAACCTGATCCGCAGTTAATATAAAATCTTTAATTATTAATGAAAGTAGCCTTTAATTGAAACTGCAGCTAAATCCCATTAAACTCCACGTCCCTTTGGGATATCATTTGCACAGCAAACTTCATTTCTTCAGACGACATAATTTAAGATAATTTAAGTTGGAAGAATTTTTATCGTCTAATTCAAATGGTCCTATTTTAATTAAAGGTTCTTTTATTGCTTCGTATGGTTTATACTTTTCAATATGTTACAGAGCATTCCAAGCCAAGAGGATTTTAGCAATAGCATGCATATGCAAATGTAGAATGTATTATAATAATAATGCCGTGATGATATTATACTTTCATGGTTATGATTCTCTTCTTTCTGATTACAGGATTTAAAGGAACATATTTAATACCATCTGCCATACATAGAACATACTGGAAGAAAAAATTTTAAAATGTTAATGCAGCATTATGAATTGAAACGAACAGATATACTTGCTCTGACGCGGACTGTTAATGTTTTTGAAATATACTTGGAAGAATCACTGCAAAGTGAAACTGAAAGAGTATTTACATTTTATGAGGAAATTGAAAAGTTATGATATTGAAAAGTAATCAAAAATTATAATTATTAATTTAATAGAATCGTATCTGACTTTCAGAATTCATTTTCTGTTATTTATTAAGATCTGAAATCGTATGAAAAGCATTTAATTATTCTTAATACACATAATGGCGAGATTTTGAAACCCACGCAATATATGATTTCATTTATTCTTAAATGTTTTTATCGTTAGAAATAGTTGAACTTATAGGAGAAAATATATTTCAGAAAATGGAACTAAATAATTTATATACCATCACCTAAAAGTTTTTGCCAAAAATTTTGAGTCATCTGAAAGAACGATTTTGTCGAAACCATTCGTAGCATCATTATCTGTGGAGAAATATCTGTATGAAATCCTTATAAAATATTCTCATTTCTTCTTTGAATAACATTGGTATCATACATGTGTTTCGATCAATAAGTTTAACAGCAAGCCAAGGTATCAATGCAGGTGATTTTAGGCGAGTGACGTAGATTCGAGCAAATCAATTATAAATCAATTACAACTTGAATATTCTCATTCGATTGCAAAATCTCGCCAGGATAGCTTACTTGAAATGTCTTGGGATTGAAATTCCACCGATTAGGCGTTAGAGGTCGCTGTTTTACCTGTTGTACATAAGGACATCTGGTCTCCAGATCTTGTTGGGTGTGATGCGCAAGTCTTTCACTCCTCCATACTCAGTTTCGTTCCACCGAAGATTGTAGTCATTCCACTCCTGCATGAGGTCAAGAAGGACATGAGGGGCAAACGAGCAACTGAGGATTATTCAACCCTGGAGACTCTATCGAATGGACTCAAAATTAATTACACCCACTTTCACATTTGTAGAGAGCTTTACATTTTAGATTCGTGTAAGATCCATGATCAAATCCAAAGGTGAGTTTTTGCTTTGAAATACTATACTAATATTCGAGAACGCATTGTGCTCTTTTTTATTTGATTGATAATCATTTCACTCTCCGTTATTCGATGCCTAATGATTGACATCATTCGCATCAATTTCCAAATGATAGCAGTCAATGCTCGATGCTACAGACTGATATCGTTGATTTATTATTTAAGACCGGTTAATCATTTAAATTTTAAACAGCGTAGTATACGATCTTTTAAAAGCAGGAAAAATGTTTATCGATGAGACGATGATTCTTTTTTTCTCGATTAATTAAATGTTTATAAATAAAACAATTAAATCTTTCGTGATTTGTTTAATAGAGCTGAGGTGTGACTTTGATACGAAGCTGTATTTTTATTATTCATTGCGGTCTAAAACAATGGTTTTGATGGAGTGCATTAATATTGTGAATGTTAATAATTACCGAAAATTATCCCTGAATCAATATCATTTAACATAAGACATGTTCAGGTATTACCGGGTCAAAAACTCGCCATTGAATTTAAACATAAATATACTTTTTCATTCGTGTAAACTTGAAGAAAGTAGGGTTGAATTCTATAGAAACGGTAAGTTACAATTAGGTAGCGTTTTTCAAGAATTTTAGATCGAGAAAAAGGAGGGTTTTAGAGATAAACCGTATATTAATGTGCATGTTAAACATACAAAGGATGGACGTATTGTCAGTATTTACTTAACTGGATACATTCACCATCTTTGCTATTTTAGTTCTTTCTCGCGTTTAATTCAACGATTTTATTACAACAAATGTGATCTTTAATATCTCACTGAAACAAGAGCAAGAAGATTTTATTGTGGGCTGTTTTCTCCAGGGTGATAAAAATATAACACTAGTCGTATGATAACTAGCAATCATATATAAAGTAACATACAAGCCATTGAGAGGAGAAAATTTTTAAGGTATCGAACAAACATGAGAAACAGTTTTCATGCACTACGCATATTGATTGAGTCAACTGCAAGCCAAGGAGGGATCATGCAAAGTCGTTCTAACGTCTCGAAACTGTCAAGTGAAAGCTGTATATCACATAGTCAAAAAGGGGAAATAGTTTCCGTCAAGTATCGACCCATATAACAGATACATCATTTATAAAATGCTTTCCGTAAGAAATAAAGTTTATGTTAATATTATTATTACTATCTTTCACGTAATTTTTGCAATCATCTCCATTAAATTTATAAATGATTAGTAAGCAAGAGTTGCAAAAGCTATGCGTTATTTATAATATAATTTATACATTCTCTTAGGGAAGGTGCCGAGGTATATTTATATTTTCAGCGTATTTGTTTAAAATTGTCAGGATTATAGGAACAGAAATATGATTTATTTTTAGTTTTAAAGATCCTTTCAGCAGATTAATTTCTAAGAATAAAATGTCCTAAATGGAATGAGAAAGGTTTCTATAAATCTATTGCACCTTCCTTGACATGAAGCTTATTATTTAAGTTGTTGATATTATTTTGGTTTATTAGTACTTTATTTTTTGATTTGATTTTTAAAAATTTTAATATTTTATTAGTCTAAGAGAATCTGTAAATGTAATTATTTCAATATTTGTGGTAAATTCGCGAATTGTAGCTGTATAAAAATATTGGTATGTATTTGCGATATTAATACCAGAGAAACGAATTTATATCGAGTTATTGAAAAGTGAATGATTAATTAAAACGATTGTACTAAAAGAAGTAGATTTTTATTTAGTGAAATTTTTATCTGTCGATGCAAGAATGTTGTTGGGTAATGGGTCTTCTTTGTTTAGTTGGTTAGTGAAGGCAGTGTAATATGACTACAGTAGATGGCGGTTACTACAGAAAAGATCGAACCAAGTTTGTTGGTACAGGCATACAAGAGGTGTGCGGATGTTCTTCTAAGAAATAGGCTGTTTTAATTAATTCGAGTTAACTTTGCAGATTCAAGGATAGTTAAAGAGTGAGCTTTTTAGAAAATGATTCACACACGGCAGTCTCGTGTAGTGAGAGAGGCATGTCTATATGAAGGAGGATAGTGATGTTTGTAGAAAATGAAAACATTGCGCCGGATGGAAATACTACAGAAAGATGTGGATGCAACCATCTACAGAGTTGAATTGAAATACTAAAATTTACTCTATAGCAATATTGTAAAATATAAATTTACTAGAAACACCTACATAGATGTGATTATAATCATAAATCAGCATTTCTACGCTTGTCAAACAATTGAGTGATAAAAACGCGGTATTTTCATTGCTTGATAACCTTTTAAAGAATCAAAGATCACGATTTCATAAAAAATGAAAAGCTTCCTACTATTTGTTCTTATTCGTAAACCTTTCGTATTTTTTCAAGAAATCGTAAAGGACATTGTCTTCAGAATTGAAAAGGAATGTACATGAAATATTGTTAAAAACTACATACATGATAAAAAATTTGGTATAGTAGAAATCGGGAGACATGATTAGGGAAGAATCAGCTTCTTTCGTGAAATAAGTTCCAACGCTATACAAGGGATGGTTTTTACATCAAATTGCGTTTTGAAACCATGCATAGTTAAATTTTGCAATAGAGTTTGGGAAAATCGATATTTAGTAGCTGGTTTTTTGCTGGAACGTAAGAGCACTAGTTCACAACAATAAGGAACAGAACTATATAATAATGAAGCCTCATAAAACTCTCCTATGAAATATGATTCGTCAGTACCTATGATAAATTGTTGAATTCAATGATTCAATAATGAAATTATTATTGATCTTTAGTGATTATAATAAGAGATGCGTTCTACATTTTTAATTTATAATTTAAGGCCAAAATATAACTCTATTCTCTTCAGAATAGCTATTACAACCATAAATATCCCATGCACCGAAGAATCTTGAAAAGTCGAACCTACGTCAGCAATCTATTTAAAACAGCTCGTAGACATTGCATTGTGAAAAAATATAAGTTGAATTTTATTTAATTACTGATTAAAATAGCGAACATATTGTCGCAATTCTTGTAAATTATAGAAAACCTCCATATTTGATGAGAAGATAGGCACGTGCACCCAGTCGCTTTCAAAATGAATGTTAAGTTTCAAGATGACAATTTCTATTTTTTCCCCTTCAAAGTCCTTCGTTAAAGCATGGTAGTTATCCATTTATGATGGTCGTACAGTTGAATCAAATATCTCATATGATTTATCCAATCAAGATAAATCCTAAAATCTAAATAATTCTGTTTTGGATTTTGATTAATGAGTTTGAGAAATTTGCAAGATTTGCTATATATTGTTATTTATTCAAATTTTATCCTCGCATATATATTTTGATTGAGAATAATCATAAGCAGATGCTAAGGTTGCATCCGAAGGGAGCGTAGTTGAAGATATTGGTCACACCACATCTCCGTATTCCTGGTTCATTTGATGTCTAACTAAAAGTTTCCTACTGGTCTTCTTACTTCTACCAGCACTGGCATCAGGATGGAAGCTTTCGCAAACTTAGGCATCGACTCCCTTTAAAAAATCCATCTGAACTATTTCCTGCTACTGTTGATTCAAGAGATTAAAATTCACTTCAAGATGGAATTAAAGTTTGATATATAAATTAAATGATTAAATGATTAAATATATTAGTATCAGGTGTTTTTTCGCATTTTCCCCTCAAAACAGAGAGAATTTGTTGTAATGATTTCAAGCCATATGAGATGATATCGTATCGTATCAAAAGAAAGAATCTCAGAGTGAATTTTGGCGCACATTCTTTGGAGCGAGGTGTAGGTTTGAGACCGCCGCGTGTGTTTCTTTAGAGGAGCAACTGTTGTTATGATATAGAAAACTTACCAAGGAAAGCCAAATATTTGTTATTAGGAGTTGGTTCTTCTCGTCCTATAGTAAGACACAACAAAAAGGGAAAACAACGATTGTTAGTGATGTCACAAGACACATGCAAACAGCAAACAAACAATGGCGGAAGAGACATTGGAGGTGTAATGAGATGCAGAACGATCGGTTCGACAAAGAAAAAATATTGGGAAATGAGTGGATAACGCTTCTTTGTGGATTCTTTCAAAAAGGTTCTTCTGATATTCTTCGATTATGACTTTTTGTGACCTTTCGGATTCAAGCTCAAGATACCTTATTACCTATGTATATTGATTACAGCAGTAGTAGAAAGGTAAAAAAGATTGAAATGGTAACACTAAATGTATATACCAAAGACTCATTTCATTGACGTATCAATTCTACTTTGATCATAAACGGTACTCAATGAGAATATTTTACGATTATCTAGCTCTGTTTGAAAGCAAGGGAAACTGACGTAAACAAAAAATAACTCTTGTTAGAGCAAAGAGAAAGAGTGTAATTATCTTGGAATTAAAGAATGAAAACGCTCTTGAAAAAAGCAAGCCTTAGATAGCAAATCCCGAGAATAATGTGACATTCGAGAATCCTTCGGGTAAAATGATTCGAAAAATGGGTGGTGAATGAACTTTCAAAATAAATCAATTAATATTTAATGAGTATAGCTCATAGTATTAAGCATCGACAGCTTAATGAATATACTTAATGAATCAAAGGTGAGGTTAAAGTTATGTAAATTCATTCTTAGCAAATTTTTCCTCTGGAAATTATTTGCGTTAACAATCGTGTTTTCTTCAATTTAAAGGTTACAATAAACATTGATTTTTCTTCTATTAAAAATAATGAATTGGATTGTCGTTTCTTTCATCGCGTAATTATACAGAGAAAATAATCGTATTATTAGTTTTTACTAATAATTGAATAATTCAGTCGTTTGTTATCGCAAATTATCCACCCAGCAAGGAACTTATTATTTTAGCCAAAATTGTACGTAGTTCAAAAACTTCGCACCAATTACAAAAGTGGAATAGATTCTGCTCATTGGAAATAGTGTTCCGCATTTCTTCTGACGAACATTATAACCATCGATTTTATCATTGGTTAGATTGGATTGAGCAGCTCTACGTTTTTTGATTATTTACGTTACACAACACCGGATTCCATTTTATGTGGTGGAAGCCTGATCGAATGTTGAAGGGCAACTGTGACAGCATCTCCTTAAGTCCATCGTCTCTTGCGCCTCCGGCATAACTAGCAGCCACGCTTGCGTTTAAGCAGCCAACGAAGACACACATCCAAATTTCCAATCAAACACACAAGCAAAATAGTTCTGTGGACTCTCCCACATTTGACACATTTGTGGCCAGAGAAATAAACCTTCGACATATAACGACCTGATTTGGTATACATATAGGTTAATAAACGAAAGAAGATGGGCAGGAAACAGAAATTAAGAAATAAAAAGTTTAACAACGTTAAGTTTATGGAATCATTTTTCTTCCTATAATTCAAGTTCTGGACTAGTGTGCAATAAATCTTTCGTGATGCACGGTTCGTTGGAAAACAACTCAGCATGAAAAGTTTTATCCTAGAAAAATAAATCAGTTTTATTAATTTTGAAATGGAGTCTTGCTAGTTTCATACAGTACGTGTGTTTAAGTGAATAATATTTTTAGAATTAACTCTCATCAAATTCGTTTTAAAATTAAAAACAAAAAGTGATGAATATACGGCTCAAATCTACGCAAAGTTTCAAAGGAAATTTCATGGTGGGAGCGAGTATTTGGGTTTTGTTTTATTTTACCATACTTTATTTCATTAACATTTTACTTCGATGGGGTAGTGAAACCCGATGAAAATATTCAGTATTAAACCATTGAACTAAAAATTTATATATATTAAATTATTAAATGTATTACCAGTTTTCAGTTTTCAATAATTTAACTTATTAAAGAAAAACGTAAATAAGCAACGTAAATTTTCTTTTAACCGACCACCAACCGACCGACAATTGTATTATCAATTTAGAAAGGGATTATTAACTTTTCAATTTGTTAAATTAAAATAGCGCTATATCTTATTCACTTGGAATATCTCTCACTGCTTATATAACAAGCTCGTTACTTTCAAAGATTCGTGGCCAAGCAAAGGTGTCAAATACGAAAGAGTCTGTGATAGCTTTGTGTCGGACTGCGTCGCACCCTATACAACATGTTAGAATATACACACTCATTCACATATATAAATGTATGCGTGTATACATGTATATACACGCTATATATGTAAGCATTTTCAAATATATTTATACACACATCACCAAAGATTCACTTACCAAATTCAACCAAGCGTTTGTCGTCAGAATTTGATTCTTTTCGTCCTAAGGGAGGAAAGTGGTGAGAAGATGTTAATAATTGAAGCAAATCAGGGCGTCCCTTAAACAAACAACAGGCCGCACTCAATCTTCCCTCTTTCTAGTTAATAGAGAGTTTCAGGAGAGACACCACTGATTCCGAAATCAGCAATTTTCATGCTTGAAGCCATCAACTTCGTCCGCAGAATGTTGCTGCGCTATTGTTCGAAACGTGATGACAGTTTTAGTGATATTGTCAAAAACATCTATCTGAAACTCTCTAATGCATCCGGTTATACAATGATTTCGTGAAAAAGAAATACGATGCAACTGGATACAATGAAACTAATCGCGAGGAATCCATGCTCCTAACCGCGTTTCGAGTGATCGAGATATCTCGAATTAAATCGATCGAATTACATATTCATTTCTTCAGGAATAATAGGAACATTGAGAAACGACTTTTTATATCTTAAGTTGCGTACTCGTCACGGAAAATTATTTTACATTTAAGAATACGATTAAACTTAAATGAAAATAAATAACAAATTTCTTAGCAATTTAACAATTGCCGCGTTATAGGAATTCAGTATATTAATTGCTTAATTTTTATCTGGAAATGAAAGATATATTTTGGAATTAAAGAATGTAGAACAGTTAAAGATAAAAGGAGCGAGGCATGAATGATGGTAGAATAATAGGTTGTGTATTGTTAGCGTTTAAAAATAAGTATCCGTTGTGATAACGATTTTTTATACATCATCATCAGCCGTTTCAGTTCGAACACCGGATGTAGGCCTCTACGAGCGTTCTCAAATTTCCTATATTCTGATCCTCATTATATCTCGTCATCCTGAAATTAATGATGGTACCACTGTTTCGTCTATTCTTTGGTCGTATCCCCAGTCGAATCTCTCCCATCCAGTTCAGAATTATTGACGTCCGATGGTTGTCCTATCTTCAACCCACATGACCACCCCAAATCCAATTAATCGACATTCTCTTTCCGATGATTTCCATAGCTCTTGTCATTCTCACCCACCAGTTGTGTCTCCTTTTTCTCCTTGAATTGCTCGATTTAATTCCTCAATGGAAACCGTCAGTCCTGCTCTCTTTTTTTCATCACTCAAGTGCTTTCTGTGCTTCATTGTGATTCAAAATACAATGTACGTAAAGCGTACATATAAATAGTGATTTTTTATTTTTCTTATTCACTTAATTCGATGAACTTGGTCCATAACTGGTTGAAATTATTGAATTGGATAATCCGAACGTCAATTCATTAACTGAAAGAATCTTTGAAAAGCTATATTTTGGTAGATATGTTAGCTTTCCTCAGCGTAAACGTCGGGAATCGTATCAAAATGTATTTCAGGTACATTTTTCATTTTTAGGAAGGGAATAACGTAGCATATAGAGAGTAATTTAATAGTGGACGCATAGAAATATTCTTTTGAATGAAATCTCTCGGACTTAAATCGTGACAAGGAGTGGTGTATATTAAAGATGTATATTAGGTAGCTATTGGCCTATATATTGTATATTAGGTAGCTATTGGTCTGTATATTGTATATTAGGTCACTCTCCGTACAACCTTACACAAACGTTTCATATACCCAGGTATACTATAAGTCTATCAAAATATTTAATTCTCTGAGGTTAAAGTAATTTTCGTTGAACTATAATTCAACTCTGTAAAAAACAATAAGCATTAATTTTGACTATGAATAATTCACCTTTATGGCGAGGTTTCTCTCTCTAACTGCATTTCTGTTTTAAGAGACAACCATAATACTTCTAAATTAATGTCTATAATTCTTTATTTCCGTTCCCATTACTCCATTTCCCTTTAACTTTACTTCCATCTATTCTTTGATTTCAATTTTATATGGCAATTTGTCTATGCTGTATTTTAGTTTAGGATGTCAGAGTACGGAAGAACTATTTCTTTAATTCCAAGCTCAAAGACGCAGTTATTACTACTCTATGTTCAACGAAAGTAATTTCCAACCGCTTATAATTTTGGGGAAATAGAAACAGTGAATTCACAGACGTATCTACAAATGAAATTGATTTGGCTTTCTTCGTTGTTTCTGTTTGTAAATTCCTCTTTTTTGATATTTTGTACTACTCTGGCTCAATTTTTTGGTTTATTTGTATAAGTTTAACAAGTAATTGGCAAAAATAGGTACCTCTTAGTAGAGCTTTTTCCTCAAAAATTTCTCTTATATTTAAAATCGTAGCTTCCGTTTCTAAAACATCTCTAGTGAGTAAGATATCTCACTTATAACTCACAATTAACTCCTACAGTCTAATATTTACATGAATTTCACAATAATCCCTTGTCCATAGTTTCTCCTCCTCCATTTTATTCAATTTTTTCTTACTTATCTCTATTATATATATATATATTCTTACTTATCTTCTTGCTATCTCATCATCGTATTTTTCAGATGCTTTTAATAAAATCCACTGATATATATAATCATTACTTTATAATCATTTCATATTGAAGGATCTTTAAAATCTCATTTTTATTTGAAAGATTTCTCCCGCTTTACCTCATAATATTGTTGATGTAACTCGAAATAAGAAATCCGTTGCCGATCATATACGAAATTAAGATATAGATTGATAAAAATGAAATTTAATAGATTTATTACAGTAAAATAGATCTATGCACATACTTCATTCTTGCTCAATCTTCTGTTCGGCTTTAAACAGCTATGGATGGAGGATACAGATTAGGCCTGATTATTACTATTACTTTTCGTGTATTCACAATTAATACCAAACATTCATGTATAAACTACTTACTCGATAATAATTATCACTTTCGCAAGCTAAAAATCGACTCTTTTATAATTAAAAAAGATTTCATCGACAAAAATGCAAAATATTTGTTAGGTGTAGGATCCAAGCAACCTGTACATTAGCATACTTGATGAACGCATTTGTAAGATGGAGAAGTGTACATTTCGTATGACAGTGTGAGCCTCGTCTTTGAATGAAAGCCTGCCAAATCCGTCTGTGTCAACATGGAGAAGATGAAATAGCTGTAAGAGAACAAGCAACTCGTGTACAAACGAGGAACAACCAGCATCCGCCAGGTTTCAAAACGGTAGGTTTTTCTTCCAACCGTTTTCACCCGAAATTAATTGATGCTCTATCTAAAAGTGAAAGGTCAAAACAACATTGTTTGACCAAAGAAAACGTTGATTTTTAAAAAAATCTTTGTTCTTGGACGAACACACGGTCTCCCACCGGATTTGCACTCACCACGTCTATGATCTGCTGAAGAGTGAGCCCAAACTTCACTTCCAATGGCTCCGATTCATTCGAAACAGGTCTCTCGAGTGTGTTGTAGTTGGAGAGGAGGTAATTTAGCAGCCTTTTCTCGTGAGGTCCCTGAAGAGTACCTGAAATGAAAAATCAATATCATTCTCACTTGCTCCTTTGCAGTGTCGCTTCATTCATAAAGTGGGCATTCGAGTGTTGGAAGGAAGGCGGTAATTGTAGGGATACCTTTTTCAACATCAGATGTTTCACGTTTTCATCCTACTGAGATTTCGATGTCACCCTAATCCGTGTAATCCTTCGCATCCCGAATATGATGACCGGAGATTTAATACTTTTAGCGGGAACTGATTCAAATTCTATTATATATTATTATTAATATATTATATAGTTTCCCTCTGTGTAAGCAGTTCCTATTTAATATATGAATGTATCATATTACAAATTTCGATTCACATGCTACTTTCCATGGCAACCATTTAACCAAATAATATCTAAAATATAAATATTCGATTCAATTCCAAACAATATGAAATTACAATACTATTTCTGTGAGTTATAAAACAAGTACTTATTCCTTTTTTCTTAATCTATGCTCCATAACTTTTTATTACATCGTTCATTTTAATTTTACTTAACATCACCGGAATGCATACAGCTTCAATGAAAATGTAACTACTATAATATAGGACTATGTTCCCTCACTTACTTCCATCCTGAGCCTCCCTTTACCACGTTACTCTTAAATATTTGACGACTACCTTCCATCTATCCTTCGGCCCTCACCTCGGACTCTTCCTCCGATCACTCGATATACAGTTGCACAGAACAACTTACGACCAATGATTATTGTTTCAGTGATCTCACCTTATTGATGATGTCCGTAACCCTTGCGTTACGTTTTATATCCATCCATGTAAATCCCACCTAAACTACATTTAACTCTACTACCAAATCAATGTAAGTACAATTACAAATATACTATGAAGAATGCAAACAACGGAATTTAATTTTAGAGGTTCCATTTCAGAGACTTGCTGCGTGCTCTCAGGACTACTGTATTCATCTTTCATTCTAATCTCAAGGTTCCCATCTTACGCTCAGTGCTGCCAAATTCGGTAAAAACACTCCTAGTGACCTACAAACCAGAACGTAATATATTTTTTAATGACCTTCATATGATAAATTTGACACTTTCAATATTCTTTATACTAGAGATAGACAGAATACTTTAAATAGATAAAGTTTATCTCAGAACGCATGCTTGGTTATTTATCACTGCGGAATTAAAGATTCGAATACGGTAGATTGGGCAACGAATGACAGTTTATTCATCCCCTCACCTGTCCCTGAATATATTACGAAAGGGTTTTTTTGAGAGGTTCTCTTCCCCACTGAGGCAAATGTCAGGGAGATCTTTTGTTCTGCTTGCTGCTCAAATGACTCTCAACAGATACCAATTAGTGAACATGAAATGTAATGAAAATAATTAATATATTAAAGGGGCGCACGGATTCGACACAACCTTCAACTTCCCCAAAGAGTTCCGGTTTCTTATCGTTATTTACAGATTCTAAAACCGCGAAGACAATCATGGTTAAGTTGAAGTTATTATAAATGAGTCAAGTAAACTATTTAATATCCTAAATATTTTTCTATTACATATATAACTTATAGAGTAGTTGCTTGTGGGTGAGGGTGATTTTAGAGGTATTTGAAATCACCGACACCGAACGTAGGAGCAATAGAACATCATGACCCGGTTGATATTCCGAGAAAACATCTCGATCTATTTTTAAAATTAGGAACAAGTAAAATACTAGTTTGACCCTATGAGTCCTTGGGAAGAGTAGATGGTGCTTACGCGGTCAAAACTTCAATGCCCATTTCTGCATAGTATCCTTCAACAGCTGAATTTTCTGGCACAATAGCTGAACATGTTACAAAATTTCATTCAAAGGTACATACAAACGTAGGCGTGTGCAATCGGCTGAAGAACGATTGATAGCAACGTCCCAGCTACTTCGAGGTTGACTGGGATCACTTGCGCACATTATGGAAATAAGTTTGAAAAGTTCACCATGATGAGAGGTTTTTTTAAAGAACTTGCGCAATGATTTATTATGTGAGATATATTCCACATTAACTAAACTAAACAACAGTGCTCTTGAGAGAAAGCTATGGTATTAGCGTTAATATTATTTTATTCCTTTCTTTTTGATTAAGATGCGGATAAATAAACAATACCTGAAACCGTTCGTGAGTAATATGGCAGTCTTAGTATCATAGACATGGACCATCAGAAGAAGAACGGATCAGACAAGTATATAGGCCTCCATGGTGCAGAAGACGGATGTTGGAGATCAAATGGAAAGATAGTGTCAGAAACTGAGTAGATAGATGAATAGAAGATGTATCAACATCACCAGAAAAAGAAGTAGGTGGATTGGAAATCTCCTGAGACATACTGAATTTATTAGTAAGGCAAAGTAGAAGGTAAAAACATCAGAAAGGAAAGCTAAGGGATAAATATTTAAACCAAATAAAGAGGGATGTAGGAAGGAGATGTCAGGGTGTAGCTAAGCAGGCACTAGGTAGAGTGGAACGCAGGACTGCAGTCAACCATTCTGCGGATTGAGCAACCAATGCTGATGAAGGAGACGTATGAATGCTGAGGATATGCTTTCATTTATAGAATCTACTGTGAGATTCTTCTCCTTCATTATTGGACCGTAACCAAATGGAAAGAGGCATTAGTATTCGGTCGGGAGAGATTAGGATTCGTACAGTGGTCGGCAGATGTCGGTCTGCAGGTCGGAAGATGAGCCACTACCCTACAATAACATTGCACAAAATGGTCGCGGAGTATGACTGATTAGAAAGAAGAAACATCTCAAGCCTTCTGGTTGTCATTATATGATATTTAATCGAAGAATTAGGAATAGATTATTATTATGAGGTACGAAATTCTAGACGATGAATCACAAACGTGTAAGAATGGAATTTTATCCGTTTGAATTTTTTCTCGAATTTGTAACACAAAGGACGAAAATTTGGTCCACTTTTACTCCCTAACCATTTTTATCTACCATCAGAGAGAGGAAAGACTATTCTTCCAGCTGGAGAGGTCATAACATCAGTGTTCTAAGATATAAAGAGGGTTTTTTTGTCACTTGGTTTTTTTTATCGCTCCACTCGGTTAACGATTACTAGAGAATACTTTCTGAACAAAAACAACAGAAGATTCGCGTTCCGCGTCAAGGATTAGCAAGAAGGAAGGTCATCTTCCATTAAGACAATGGCCCCCCTGACACATTCACAGTTGCCGTAGCAAAATGACAAGAACAAAGTCGTAACAACCCCCTTCAACAGCTAGGTTTTAGTTATTCATTAAAGTGAAATCGACCAAGGCCAGTATCATGCTTCAATTTTCTTTAGTTATTCAAATTATTGTAATTACATTTCCCTACGGATATGAAGACTTAAATACCTTTCTGTTTTATTCATTAACATGGTAAGAAAATGTAATTTTCTAATGAAAGTCAGACACTGCTTTGGGTAATGCAAAATTTCTTGTGTTATGTTAAGGAATTGGTTACTGCCCAAATTCTGTTGAGTTCTTTAGAATTGCTAGCATAACAAACGAGTAAGAACTTTTGTGTTATAATATTCAGAAAAAATAGAAAATGAAGAGATCTCTCATTGTTTTAATAGCACAAGTAAGATAAATATTTACAAATCAATAAACACTTTAAAAATGGACCTCATAAATAGAGAGATTTTCATTGCTACATAATGTGAACAAATGGTAAAATGGAAGGATGATGGTTTTGGGAGTGGTAACAAAAGAATCACACAATAATCCCCTGGCGAGGGGAAAAATTTGTATATTTACTAATTTTAAATTTAATAATCACTTTATTTAGGCAGTTCTGTCCCTTATTTCCTGTTTTTTTTTTAGGCTAACAAATCTTGATTTGGGAATTTCAACTCCTCTTTGGAAAAAAGTATAGTTCATTTAGGAATCTCCAATATAATTCAGATTATCCATATTAAATTCTATTTTTCATCCAATTTCATTAACAAGCCCTTCGATGTAGATTTTTGGGAGATGAAAGACATAATAACATAAGTTTAGATTTGCTCAACCTAAAACTCAATTTTCTTTGCACCCATAAACAACGTTTGCTAACTTCGAGAAAGAACGAAAAATATATATTTAAAGAGATCAACGCTTTGATTAACAGTTACTTTGTTTGGTTTCCTTTGTGAATATGCTGTGAGGTTGAAAGATGATATAAAGACAGCATGAAAACATTCTACTCTCTTCGCTCTTGAAAGGTAAGCCGTATTTATGTTTACATCATATAGTTCCCCTCCCTTGTTACGGACTATATTTCTCTCGAGACAGAATGGATTCTCCGGGTCGCCATTGGGCGCAGCGAGGGAGTGACGCGTTCGATACCAATCGAAGCACTTGTTGAAACCTTGGTATCGATTCATAAAATGCCACTACTTTGCTCGGTGCATCCTGAGGGCGCCCTGACGCCCTTCCCTGTCTCTGCATTTACTTCCTCTAAGACCTTGTTCGACCTATTCAAATTCATTTCCCAAGCGGCTCGTAAGGGGAGCGACTGAAGTCTCTTCGAGTATCCGATTACTATCCCCTTCACCGTTAGATATCACGCCCCAATACTCTTTCAGTGTATACATAAAAGACTGGATACATTTCCTGTTTTGATTACAGAGCCATCTTCAGGTTCATTCTATACAAAACCAGTAGCTCTGTAACGAAACATTTCTCTGGAAGACATATACGTGAGTGTTATGTAATGAATGTCTGCAAAATCACGCCCTCGTTGGTAGACTTCTTCATTTGGAAACGTATATAAATAGCGATTCTGTACACGTTTCGAAAACTCATCCTCATCTATCGATAGTCTATTGCGAACACTCAAGCTCGTCGGTTATGAAAGTGGCTAGGGAAACAATCTCTCACGTAACATATTATCACGCTGCTTTTGAAACATCCCGCTTTCCTGTAAATCACGTTATCTGTTATCTATCGTAATTTGCGTATTTTTTATTACGGAATTTCTGACAGCGACCGTTCATTCGCAATTGACTGCTAGAAAAACGTCTTTATCTACTCTCATCTTATGTATTCATTCACTAAAAAGCTCCAGTTGAATATAGCTGGTGGAGTGTATAAACCATCTTCCTGCACAATCGAAAAGACTATATCTAGAAAAGATATCCTTTAAACAAGCCGCAATATCACGAAAGATGTGGTATTAGTAACGTAAGAAGCCTGTCTCTATGATCACATTCACAAATATGAGCTGCAAAGCAGTTCGTTACAAGCTCCTAATTCGATATATCTCCATTTATTACGCATTCATACTCGTCTTGCTTTAAAAATCCTTATTTCCTCTACGAGAGAGACAAAGGAAAGAAACATAAACACACGGAAATGGGAGTCGGATTCCATGTCGTATATCTGCATCTTCTCCCCGCACTTCTATGTAATCGATTGAAGTCAACATTCTCGGGCTGATCATCTGACTTTCTGCTGATTCTGCGCAATGGAGAACTGTTTAATGTAACCGAATACACCTCGTTCGGAGCAGAAAAGGACGTAAAACAGTGCTCAAATTGCATAATTTGAATAAATAAAGATGTATCCATAGCAACGGAACTCCAAACGGATTATTGAACAGCGAAAGATAAACGAGATGAAAGTGAGACCTTGTTATTAATTCAGAACTGATACCTTTACTTCATCTAGAGAACGACTCGTGAAATTCCCTAGCTTTGCTTTCGATCGGTGGAAAGGCATCAAACGGTGGATGGAAAAGAGCACTCTGCATTTTCAGCATTGAAGATAGTCGATAACGGAACGGCATTCTTGGAAATGAAACCGAATCCGATGGCAGCCCGTGTCCAGCGAGCCATGGCAGCAAGGGTATTTGACCATTGAGGCCTCGTTTAATGGTGAAACATCGCTTTTAAGCTCAAAAATCAAAAGGGCTGCCATCGCAGGGTAGACTCGAGCTCAAGAAAGACCTCTAACCTTCCCTCTGCACTTCAAATGGGGGAGGTTAGGCAGAAAGAGGGAAAGAAATAGGCCTTACCTCTTGGAAGAAGTAGCAGAAGGATTGCTGCCAGCAAGGGTGGCCACGGGGCCCTCCGCCGGGCCCCTCTTGGAGAGTGCGTCGGCCCCATCAGCGCCCCATCCCGTGTTTCGCTCCCCCCGCCCCACTCGATTCTCCCCGAGTCTTCATGGTCTCGGGATGCTGACGCGCTCACCCTTGCACCCGGTGTGTCCCTAAGCTACGTTGCGACTCACATTCCGCCGCTCGCCGCACCGTGGCTCTTGCGTCGCTAAAATGCGCCAAAAGCTACTCAACGGATCCAGATTCATTTATCCACTTAGTGAAGCACAATCTTCATGCTCGTAAAAAAACTCACGATTTTCAGCGAAAACAAATTCGAAAGGGAGGATATGGCATGAAGTGGAGAACGGGTTTTAAAAAAATTGGATTTTATCCAGGCATGATGCCAGTAAATCATCGCTAATATTTTTTACCATTATCCCTAATTAAAAATAACACTAACCTTTACTTTGATTTAGCATCGATTTTTATTATCTATTTCCCGCGTCTTCATCGTATGATGAATATCAAAAATCAAGCTTTACGCATAGGATTCGTTCCATTAACATTCAGAAATAAATCGATCACCGCTTAAATAACTCATCAAAAGATGCAGTTATTTTACAATTAATTAAATTTGGATAACTGTTTTACGTCATGATTCCATATTCCGCTATTAAATTTCAAGTGCAATTACGTAATCATAGTTTGTCGATGGCCCGCAGTTTCCTCTGTGACCCAACCCTATTCGCCGAAGTAAATCAGCGTAATGGATCGGAACGATTCGGATACCCTTAAGTCTTTGTCTCTAGAGGAAAATAGAACGATTTCTTCATCTCATCATCGAGATATCTCCAAGTACTTGCAGTAAAATTCGGAATCCCTTTTCCCAAGTGCTGAAAAAAGGAAATCTACCGTTGTGATGAGGTGAGGCTTACTTCCAAGGGCGAATGAAAGATAAAATATAAAAAGTTCGGCCTTCGTAAGAGGCAGTATTTGTACGTATGATAAGAAATCAACGAATTATTTAATAGTACAATACAAAAGTAAATAACTTCGATAATAAATGACGTGCATGCTCATTATTAACAGCGATCTAATCCTGTGCTCTAGGATACTGATGCATATAAACCTACGCTATGATTGATGAATGAACTTTCACGTATCTTCCAAGATTTCAAAACCGATCTTTTATTTATAACTATGACTTGCCGAATATTTAATATATGAATGGAGCGAGAAAATTTGGAGGGATTGATTTTATTAAAGATGGATTTTGGAGCAGGATGAAAAGCTGAAATTGATTACACTAAAAACAAGCTGTAATCAATAGGATATTACACAGATAATCTCAAGGATATCGTAGCCATTCAAAAATCATTTTGTGCTTGAACGTGCAAAAACTGAATTGAATAATGGAATACCTCCGACTGTAATTAACATTTGAAAGTAACGTACATCATACTATCAATTGATTCAAGTGAATTACCGTACATAAATTTGAACACATCTCATAAAATAGCCATTCTAAAGCCATCTCTTTTTTCACAGAAAAACGATCTGTTTTTCCTGATCCTGTATCATTTCAGTGCCTTTTGCTTTTATATTCCATTCAAGTTACCTACGATTTAACTCATGATATATCACGAAGTGAATTTTGACGTAATAAAATAATTTTAATTTATATTTTTATTTAATCTTTTTTATTTCACCCGGGATATTCCGAGCTTATTTTTTAATAAAATAGGGAAAATCAATGACTATATTAAATTATATAGGTATTATTTTTGGAAATATTTTTGATCTCATATTTGCTCGATTTCCTTCTAGCAGTGGATGTATTTTGTTTTAGAAACTCCAAAGTTTGTCTAGATTTATTCTTCTCGCATTTATTTTCTAATATATTTTTAATCCGTAATTTTACTCCAAATTGGTAGGAAGGAGAGAATTCTTATAGACATTTTTTATCAATAGCAACACGAACTGTAAAACGATAAATAACACACAAAAGCCTCTTACGCGTATTTTGGGTTGCTATAAAAAATAACAGATACCTACCTGGAATGTAATAAATGACTACGTGACACGAGATGTGGATTGAATTTACTGGATATTTTGGGGTTTATGGCAAACCTCGACAACCGCAACGGGTAAAACCGCTCCGTCACTCCGTCAGACAATCCCTCACTTCCTACATGTAAGTCCTTAATTACGAAAATGCTGTACAAAAAAGCAGAAAAGGTTTCTTTAAAGGTTTCACATTCAGGTAAGCATCTTAAGGGTGATAAAAGTAACTTATTCCGTACAGCAATACCTCCATTAAGAAAAGAATACTTTGCCATAACTGTTCCTCGCCGAAGAGGTTTGATTTTAAATTCATGACCATCTTACCCGAGGAATTCTGGGTTCTTGATTGAATATTTCAAAGCTACCCTTTCCATCAGTGCCTGAAATATTACGAACTAGACGATTTATTTATTTTTCTTCCTTTTTTCGCAGCTTATCCCATCCAAGAGTCCTTATCGTTCCTGTGACCCGAACTATTTTCCACATTCGCCCCATATGTATTACGGATTTATTTGATCCTCTTCTACCTCTTTCATTTACTTTATTCGATATCATTCACACAGTTCCGCACACTCTTCGTATGCTCAAAAATCTTCCTCACGAGTGATAACCCTTTTTTCTTGAGCTTTCCTATTACTGTCCTTCCACCTCCCAATCCCTTAATACTGTAACATTTTTTACGTCTAGGCTAAATTTAAATGAAAGCTTTTTTCGCAATTCAGATTTTTATCGGATGTGACTTTCACGTATTTGCGATTATTCAAAGTTCTTGTTCATTCACGTCTCAGATGATGATTGCGGGAATATGGCGATCTCTTTTTTTGCAAAGGAAATGAAGCTACTCTTGCTCGTGTTTAATATTCATTCTGCTTTTCGTTTCCCATCAATTCCAGATAAATTAAACCTTGCTGCAGTACGTCAATGTCTTCTTTTACTAATTGTTCATTACAAAATGCATCTAAAATCGAATTTTTATTTGAAGCTCAAAGATAGTTTGTTGACATGCATAACAAAGAGTCATATTTCATTTTCTTGCGTTTTTTAAAATTACTTTTAATATTTTAGGGTAGCTGCCTTCAAATTTTTGCACGTTGAGTCCTCTCATTTCGAAAAAAAAGACCAATAATACTGTCTATGTTTAGATTCATCTGAGTGAGCTCTGAGTACGTGATGGGGTATCGTGTCAAAAGCTAAGGCTTAATCGATTATAATTGCATAAAACGTATAACTGTTGTCTACCGCTTCATCTACGTTCTGATGGGATACTAAAAACCCAAAAAATTTAAAATCGTATGATTTTGTCAATGGAATTATTCATTCAATACTATCCATTTAATTCATCTTGGGAACTAATAATCAACTGCTCTAATCCATGCTGAGGTGTGCCTCACCAAAAGTATTCATCACTGAATCACCTGAGACTTCACAGAATTGTTACTAATTAACTTATTACACGTTGAGCTGAAAGAGTAATTATTTAATTTATGACGTATCTAATGCTATTCTTATCAATAATGATAACTTGAATTTAATTATTTCACAGGATAAAAAGTTTATTTAAGATTTAATATTTCAGTAATGGTATATTTTTACCCCATACATAGACGTTATTTTTATTATTAATATACCTTAAATTCAAACTGTGAACAAATAATTTACATAATTTATGATAGTGGAGCTTGGATTCATTTCAAATAAGTATCGATTGGATAAAATACACGGGAAGAATCCGACGTGAAAAATACCAAGTTTGATTGCAGGTACTCATCTCATTTTTACGGACACGGATGTCATGCATATCAAATAGAGATAGTTTGATAAGTATCGGAACAAATATCAAAATAGCAGTTGCTCCATTTACAATTACGCGTGCATAGGGTTAAGGGGTCAGTGGGGCGCTCCTATTTGAGGGGTGGTAAGGGTAAGATCAATACAGGTGTGTGCATGCGCAGGAGAGAAGGCGTGGTTGACGCTGCGGACCTATTTCAAGCATTTGTTCGAACTTATCACTAACCGAATGCATTCAATAAATTCTTTCAAAGAAGGGGTTACGCCTTAAATAATCAGCTTGAATAAGCTCCGTTAATTATCGATTTTCATCGGACGAGCATTTCTTTTGTAGTTTTTTTGAAGCCAACAGTATTCATTGGAGGGAAAAGCATTTTCAATCTATCATACCTCGAAATTATTGGTTTCCTCCGCTTTAGCATGTTGCCTAACATATCTCATTCTATGCATCCAAGCCATTCTCGTGTTATATAATTCCTTCAATAATGAAATGTGTCATCTAACTCACCATTTGTTTTACGAGCGATTTTAAGTAATAAATCGATAGCGTTCTGTTTATAAAAAAGTGCTTTTGTTAAATTATCAAGAGGTTGATTGTCCAATGGTAAGCGATTCACATTTTCAACAATGTAAATAAAACTCGAGTTAATAGGTCTCCCGAATGATGTTATGCAACGCTAAAAAAACATTCATAGTAATTGCTATAGTATTCACCAAAATATACTGACGCATGTATTTCAGCGAATATTAAAACAGAGCCCCGTTTAAATTAAGACAGCCAACTTTTTTTGGATTTAAAATATCGAAGTAAATAATGCAAAAGCACATTTCCTGTATTTGTACATAGCCTCGATTTTGGGTTTATTATATCTATACTTTAATTACCAGAATTAATCGATTTCTTTCTTGAAAGCCGAATTAAATTCAATCGAATCAAAGCTGAATTTGTTAAATTAATCGATCTGCAATGGAAAGATCTTCAGTCAGGTCCCGGTACAATATACACGGATACGTACGGATTTCTGAACCATTTCCCCCCCCATAATTTTCCCCACAAGACGAGAATTATCGTCTGTTTACCTCAATTCGTTTTTTATCGATTGAATAGTGAGTAATTACTGAAAATGATCATTCTTTTGCCAATTATTTAATATATTATATTATTATAATAATATAAGGTATCATTTTTTGCATACAAAGACATTAAAAAGAATGTTTTTATATTTAATATCCGAATATGGATAAATGATACTTTTTAGCTGAATTATTCTGTGTTGTATGTTTAACGTCTTAAAGCTGCTGACACGTAGGATAATTAAAAGTGAACCGTAGGACAATACGTCAGCTTTGAAGGGCTGAATACTCAAAAGAAGGATCTTAATTCTTGGCAACCATCCTTTGCCCGTGAAAGCCGATAAATTGGAGAATCGAGTCTACGAGAAAGATTCAGTTGCAAAAGCATACCTAAAACCCTTCGTGTACCATCGATTCAGGCTCCTGGATATAATGAGAAAATTGTATCGAAAGCAATTAATTATAATTGATAGCTACTTATAAAGGTATAACAGAAAAACAAACAGTTATTGTTCAACATTTTCTCAGTTTTTCCGCCTAAAGTGAGGACCCTGTATCACCGGCTCACTGCTTGTATTTGGAAGAAGGATTGTATGGAGGACCCTTTCTTGCAGCAAAGAAGATTCCGTTAAGGATCCCTTCCGACCATCTTCTTACAGCTTCCCTCTTTACGTCTTTCCATAAGTCATTTCCACTCAAAACTACTTATCTTGCGCGAACGGTGGCACCATAATTTACTTTGTCAGAAGATATAACAAGGTAGTCATTGATTTCCGAGATTGCTGTGTTCTATCTAAAGGGAAAGGAAATTAGCTGCTTCCCGTAAAAATTCCGCATATCGAGCGATGCCTCCTAGAACTCAATTCCAGAGAGAGGTGGTTTCCCTCCAAAATAAAGAAGTAACTTCGGAAGAATTCTAGCAGAGTTTCGCACGAGAACTTAAATCAAATGGAAATGAGGAGAGAGCCAGGGATGAAGATGGTCCTGTCACTCTCTCAAAATGGCGGCACTGCAATTACTTCTTCGTAACTTAAATTTGTATGCCAGGCTATTGATCAGTTTCAATATTTAAAAGTGTAAGATTGCTCTAAAAATTAAATTGAGAAATATTGGATCCATTAAGAGCTTTTGTAATTTTAATTCTGTCTTTCCTACTGACAGGATAATTAATTGAAAAATCGTTCCTGTTGAGGTCTTTCAGTCAACGAACGTTTAAATTAAAGTAACCACTATCCGTTACTTAAACGTGTGTTCCAAAGTATTTCAAATTACTTTGGAAAGATTGTCTTGCATAAAATGTATTCAAAGATTACTACGGTAAGGTATTACTATAATGAGCTATTTATTTTTCGTTCCTACTACTCACGCTATACATCGATGTATGTTACTATATCTTTTCTTTCCTTTAGGATTATTATCGTGTTTAAAGTATCGACCGTGGATATTACATGAAGAAAAACTCATTATGGAATCATTCCACTTATAAATGCGCCACCGAAAAGAGAATGGTCTCCATGAAGGTTAACAGTAGATGTATTCAAAAATTACTGGATTATTTACGTAAATACATGTATGAACCCTTGCATTAATAAACAGAGGCATTTATATACCCTCACTCCTCCTAGCCAACTTTAGATGAATTATTATTAAAATTTGGTTAAACTGAAATTAAGATAATAACATTCATATTTTCATTCGTGTACGTAATTTGATGGATGATATTTATATTTTAATTAATATTTTTATTAAAGCTTAAGAGAAACGTTTTTCATTTACAAAGATGTGATCACTTTGTCATATAATGCTCTAAATAATTCAATAAAATGTCATCAATTAATTTATCATAATTGCAGAGAGAAATACATATTATTTTGCCATCCTTTTCCTACGAAGATTTGTGCCTATTTAAGCGATCACTCAAACAATATTTGCATTTCAATATTATCAATTTCAAAATATCTGAATAATTTCAAATGATTTCAGCTGAAACATTTTATTTTTAAATTATTTTTTTGCGAAACGACAGTAAAATTTTAGGGGATCATAAACTTTGATGAACATAAATTACAAAAGAGATTACTTTAATTAATTAATTTTATAAATGCCTTGATCAAGATTCCGCAGAATTAAACGGAAAATGGATTCAATCGGTCGACAGTATGACGAAACTATGAGCTAGACATTCTATATCAGTTGCTAAGTAAAATACATTTGTCCGAACTACATATTAATTTCTCATCATCATTTTTTCTTTCAAATTTTAATCATATATAAATCTAATATTTCCGTTACTGTTCAGTTGGTTTCTCATAGCTACATTTGCTCCTTGCAATTTAGTACGAAATTGCAGCATTTTGACCGTCGACTAAGTGAAATTCAAATTCTTATTCATTAGAAACATTTTTTAAATTAGATCTTATTTTACGTATGATTATATAAAAGATAAAGCTATTCTTGCCCAGAATGATCAGTAAGATAAGTGTAAGATAATAAGCAAGATATAGATAACTTTGAGGTACCCTATCATTATGGAAACTTTCCCTCAAAGTAATACTCACCTTTTGAAAGAAAAATTCTTGCCCTCTCCTCGAGAAAGATTAGAACCGTACGAGAGGACTCATTGTCAAGTGTAACCTCGCCTTTCCCTTCATCTGAACTCTCCGGAACTTCACAATGCCAACCACGTAGCTATTTTGTCAAAAGGGATGGCTTACATTTCTCTCGCTATAATTCAACAGCAATTAAGAAATGAAGAAAATAATATAATATCCACAATCAGAATACATCTCTTTCGTATTAAATCCAAAGTGTGGCAGGGAGACCAAATACTGAGCGATCTACTTAATATTTTTTATTAACGATATAATGAACTATTCGCAAAAGAGGGAGTTGGAAGACATGCCTCATATTTGGCACTCAATGATGATTCGTTCCAAAATGGCATAAATAAGTCAACGATAGGATATATAAATGTATTTTTGATATTATTTTAAAACTTTTTCTCATCTCGCTTTTTATTTGACGAATGCGCTAGAGACATTTTAACGATTACTACTAGTAGTAGTTGGTTTTTGGGATTCAACCAGATGCTTCTAAATTAAAATTAATTCTCAGTTAGGAATACAACAATGTAGTAAATGTTTGCCATTAATCCGAAGCCTATCTCGAAGTTTTTTTCCTCTCAAGTACCTCGAGACATTTAATAATAAAATTTAAATTACTTTATCGTGTGACATACATCAGATTCTGAATTAATGCAAAATTCAAGACGTAGACTGACAATTATAGAGCCGACAATGCATCTCACAAATATGTCCTTTTTTTCTGGTGCTCTGGAGGTGGTTCTACGTATATCTATTTCCCAATAGAAATTACTCGTGAGGTCTCCTGAACAGGATTTATAATATATTTTTTAAAATACTTAAGGTCGGACGAAATATTTTCCTCTGAAAATAATAGTTGCGTACTAAATATTTTATTTAGTTAACCAGTTATTAATTTTCCATCCGTCCAGTGAGTAGAGACGAAGAGTGCTTTTTCTTCAAAGTTTGCTGTATTAACTTTCGTCATTGGGACTTGTGGAGAGAAACGGATCGAATAAAAGTCATCAATGGGGCATACATTCCCTTATAAAGAGATTTAACAAAATCGTTTCAATAATACCCGTAAATGAATCAAATATCAAAGAAGAGGTTTTGAAGATAATAGATTAGCGAGTACGAAATTCATTAATTGAAATTTTATATAAATTTAATTTTCTTACCTTATTAGTAAATCTTTGATACTAAACTTTTTCCACCACTTGCCAATGAGGAACTGGGCGATAGACTCCGAATTCTGAAATTGTGAAGCTCCACCGTGGCCTCATCAATTGCGTAACTGTAATGCCGTCAAATGAGTATGTTGGATAGGAAGATCCTCATTGAAAAAGGAAAATTCTCGCCGTAAATAGAAATTGCTAAGCATAGTGACAATTAAATATTTCCGACTAAATCTCTTTTTACGGTTGACAATGAGATTGGAGAACCATGTTTAGCCTTGTTCGGTGAGCGCCAAATGTGCGTAGATCCAACGCAGCTTCAACAATGATTTGCGAAATGTTATCCAGCCTCTATTTTTAATACACTAACGTGTTTAACAATAATGTTATCGATAGTTTGTCTGAATTTCATACGATTATCGTCTCTTAAGCTACGGAAGAAACGAATTACGTGAAAATACTGACTGACGAGTAACGCCCCATTCAAATTAAGCTGTACCTATTTTCTCCTTACTTCCCCTATCCAAAACCCAACCTCCATCCACTGATTTTTAGTATAAAAACCCCTGAAAATGCTCATTCTCTCCATTATCAGCTAAACGTGTACCGAGTCCACATCACGACAGACGGAGCAGACGAGAGTTAGGAAAGATTCTAAGTTTGAAGATTTTTCTGACAGTTGATGGCTGATATACCAAATCTACCGCGTTCTTCAGCTTTCGCCATGTCTTCTTAGGATAGAAGCAGCTGAACTTCTTTGGTTTTTAGTCTGCAAAAGTAGGAAAATTTCGCGCAATTAGCCAAGCAATTCCTTATTTATATATGGATTGATTCGTGGAGGACTTAAAATTCTTTAAGATTCTTATTGGGAAATGTTTAATCCCTATCAAAGCATTATGCTTTTCGTATATTCCACGGAGAGAGACCAATTGGATCTTCAATGTCCCTCGACGGTCTTCAACACGCCGATCAAGAAAGTGCCTCCAAAAGCAGAATCTAAGAAGACATTGTGGATGTGAAGATTGTGAGTGTAGTGAGTGAAGTGTTTAATGGTCATTCTAGTGATAAAGTGAGTGAGTGATATCAAGAGGAGTTTCGGTACGCCGATGGAGAGCGGAGAACCTCCGACGCTGGAGGATGACCACAGCAAAAGGTAGGGAATCCACGCTTTTCAGGTGAGAGGGTAGGTTTCTTTAGAAAGGGGCCAACTGGCATTAAAGCACAGGTCTCCATTAGAGCAGGCCCACCTCATGGGCAAAATCATTTGGGGGGAGGGGAAATTAACGTATAGGCACTACACACACTTGCACAGACCGGCTCTTTAGCCAATAGAAAATAAACTTAAATTTAGCCTTCTAAAATTCTCTTCTATCTTTTCCGTGGCGGTGGTTTTCATGCCATCGCCACACTATGGTTTCATAGGGCTGGTTAATTGCAACTGATGTCGCGTGCGTCCCCCGTATTACACTCCAGTTGCAACTTTCTGGCGAACCCCTCCATTCAAAAGGGGTAACGAACTGTGCACGGTACGTCTTTGCGTGGTTTGGAAACTCGTGCAAATTTTCTTGAAATTTTGCTTTGCATATGTTTTAGACTTATTTACATTATTTACATGTTCATCAATTTGAATGCAATGCAATGATTCATTAATAACATGATGGAGAACAACCTTTTGAAGGTTATTTTTCATTTTTTTTATATATAATTGTTATAAGATGTGGATGTGATGCTAAAAATATTTTTGTAAATATCTTGTTATATCTTAAGTTCTATAATCGTTTTTGTTTCTACAACTACTTCGCAGGTTGAACAACCCAGAGCTGTCGCTGCAACACTCTGCCCAGAGAATCTGGGACTAAAAGACTGATCCTTACACATCAGCTAAGAAGGTATTGTGTAAATTTTGATTTAACGGGACGTAAATTATTTTAACTTCTTAATTCACTCAATTTCAAGCTCTTTTTTTTAAAAATATTTCCCATTGTAATTTTCCTAATAGGCCTGAAAATGTACATCATAAAGACTCGTTCCTATATAGTATCTATTTTATTCAAGCCTTCAATTCTAGTCCTTAATTTTTATTCTTTTGATCTTGCAAGATTTGCCTGCATTGCAATATAATACATTTCATATTCAATTTTAAGTAAGAAGAGTTTCATTCTTAAACATTAATTTTCGAAGGGTTATTAATTCGTTTTCTTTTTATTTCCCACAGATTCTTCGAACCAGAGGTTGGTAATGTGTCACTTCTGATGAAATATTTATGGAATATTAATTGTATGATACAATAAAGTTTTATTAAAAAAATTTACCTTGATCAATTATAAGCTTTTTTACCTCATGTATAAAAAACTAAATCCTGAACTCCTGCCAATTGAAAGATCTATAAAAATGGTTAGGATAGTAACTTTAATAAACTTCTAATAAGAAATTGATGTAAAATATTAAAATACAACGTAAGGAGGGAAATTTATTATAAAAATCGACATATCTTTTTGAATTTCTAGTTTCTTTAAGCAAAACCTGAATTATCAAATCATAATTTATTGAAAAATCAAATAAATAAATCCTTTGAAATAATCAAAGTGTCCTTTGCCTAATGTATTAAGTTATATAAAATTGTAGATCATTCATGAAGTACATAATATATTAATTCAGTTAATACTTCACTGTACAGTAAAATCTAGTTAAGATGTTTTCAGTGATTATTACCTCTTACTTTTGAAGAATTGTCTGCTTGTTGAGCAAAAACAAAATCCTTGTTGAAATTTGTTAACGATGATGCAACCAATAAGAAATATTAACACATGCTAATCTTCGAGAGAAATATTTTTTAATTACTAAACAAAATAGTATTTTACATTCATTGAAAGAAGTCATCATCATTACAATTGTCTTTCTTTTCATTTAGATTATGAAAGTACTAACTAAGATGAAAGTGGAAAGAATGAACAGAATCCAGGTAGAAAAGACTTCTTAAATAAAACAAGGTTATGCCTACCTTTATGATATGCTTTGCTGATCAGGAATTGCTTACATATATTTTTTTCAAATAGCAGTGTCTTATTTATTATCTAGAGAGGAAATTTCATATGATGTTATAATATATATATTATAAATACATATTTATATAATGGTTAATTAAAAACAAGAAACTCCCAAGAGGAAATGAATTATTATCCTATATCATCATGTTACACAGAATTGTTCATTTTAATTAAGGTAAGGAATTAAAGGAAAGGTAATTTAAGGAAAATTCATCCTTTTTTCAAAACTAATGTTCTAGGTGAAAAAGAGGGTTCAATATCTCTTTAATCATACACATAATTGTTCATGTTAAAACTGCTTAATTATGAAGATATCTGGATATTTTATTTTTATCTGAAGCACTGAGTGGAAGCTGATATCAACAAACAGAGGAAATATAATAAATTCTTTATTTATGAAGATGTATATACAAGTAATAACTGTGCTAAAAGTTTTTTATACAGCCTGAACAGAGAAGAGTATTTAATGTTTTATATGCATCCAAATATATCAGAACTCTTGGTGTATTTATATTATAATAGATTTCTGTAAAAGATGCTTTATTGTATTGAATTATACCTAATTATATTACCTTTAATAGGATGTTTTCTTATGAAAAGCAAGTAGGATAGACTTGAACAATGAAACCAAAATGATGTAGGTATCTCTAAATAAAACTACAAATACTATTTGAAGAACTATAATTCTTGTCTTACTCTTAGGATTTTATACTAAAGAATTCTTTATAAGTATCTAAAAATAAATTTATTGAATTTAAAATTAAATCAGATTTTAAAGAATGAACATTTAGAAGATTATTTTACTAATACTCGTGTTTGAAAAACTGTCTTCTATTATTTATAAACTGTATTTATCATAATTACATGGAAATTAATATAACTTATACAGTTAAGCTCGTCACACATACCTTTTATTTTGAGGGAATTATAAATTCTTATTTAATAGAAGAAATATAAAGGAGAGAAAAAATTCAGCTTGAACAAGGAAACGAGTGTTTAAATTTTGCGCTTCTAGTTAAAAGTTCACACATTCTCCGTGTAGTGGCAGCACAATGCAGAACAAGTTTAAGAGAATCTAGAATTTGATTACTGTACGATATCCAACCATCTAAAAAATTCAACCTTTTTCCATATAGCGGCAGCACAATGCAGAGCAACTTTATGGAAGAATCTAGTACACGGAGAATGTGTGAACTTTTAACTGGAAGCGCAAAATTTAAACATTCGTTTCCTTGTACAGTATTCTCTTCCACATTTCTTCTAAAGATTATGAAGTTCTATATTCTATTTAAACTATACTAAAAATATGTAGAAAGAAATCAATTATATAATCCTTGAGTTCAACGTAATTATGTATTATATGTATACGTATTATCGAAGTTTTATTAAAAAAAACTATTATCATTCCTCTAAAATTTTTTTTGTTAATTAAGATATTTTTTAATACAAAGAGCTAAGAATTCTAATTCATTAAGTTAATTGTCCATTGCTTCATTTTTGAGTAATTTATAAGTATTGAGTTCATTACTGTGGCAATTCTAAAATCACTTATTGATAAAAAAGTAGAAAATATATATTTTGGGTAATTATGATTGAAAGCAATTGAAAAGGGAGTGATAATAAGATCGATATAAATGTTACCTTTACACATGTTTACTTAAAAATCCTTAAACACTGCTAGAAACTAAACAGTCCATATTTTATAAGCTTTCAGAAAAGAGAAATATTTCCTAAAATATTAATTAAATTTTCAATAAAGACAATAAATATTAGATAATGCATTGAAATAATGGATATTGTTACTCTGATTGTTGAGTTAAAAGGTCTCAACAAATATTCAGATTTCTTATATTAATAGTGACCAACAATGGGTAAAAGAAGAGATTAAATAAAAATGTATCATCATTTCAAACAATAAATACTCATAAAAATCCAGTTTGATATTCTTCAAAAATTTTCAAATACAATATTTCTATGTAGGATGCAATTTATCTAGATAAAGTAATGTTCATTCATTCTCTGCAGAGTTTGGTGAAATTTACTTTTACTTTAGCTAAAATAATAAATAAACCTTTAATGGTAATAAATATATTTGTATTAAAATCTGCTTCAATAAAGTTCATTTCCTTTACATTGACCTTTTAATTTGACTCCTCATATGTATGGACCCTCCAGTGATTTGTCTATAGTGTTATCACTAGAAAAACAAAGTTATTTTGGCAGAAAATAATGTTTTTATTCGATCATTTCATCATGGAACCAAAGGGTTGGGCAGTGAAAGAAATGGATTACAAATCTATTTTTTATCAAGATTATTCAAGTTGCAGCAAACCAAATTGTTGACATCTCAACTAGTTTGGTGTTCTTTTGTTCAAATTCAGAATATGAATGGAAACAACCTCTTCCTTGCCACTCAATTATTGTCGTTTTAATATGTGCCTGTTTGAATACATTTTCCCTTTCTCTTACCCATATCTTCAAATGTATTTGAAATTATGCAACAATTTTTTAACTGATACTTCTTAATTATGACAATGAATGTTATCTACTCAAAATCCAAGCGAAATGAGCATTTAAGATTTTTCAGCAAAGTTCATAAAATTTTCATGTTCTGAATTTTCTGAATTTAAGTTACTATTTTTGTAGCAGGAGTCCTTATCATTCATTCAATGCTGAGTTTTATCAGATTTTGTTGAAATTCCATCATTTATAAGGGAATAACTTCAGCTGGGCCATTGGGATGTGCTTTGTTAAAATCTGCTTCAATAAAGTTCATTTCCTTTACATTGACCTTTTAATTTGACTCCTCATATGTATGGACCCTCCAGTGATTTGTCTATAGTGTTATCACTAGAAAAACAAAGTTATTTTGGCAGAAAATAATGTTTTTATTCGATCATTTCATCATGGAACCAAAGGGTTGGGCAGTGAAAGAAATGGATTACAAATCTATTTTTTATCAAGATTATTCAAGTTGCAGCAAACCAAATTGTTGACATCTCAACTAGTTTGGTGTTCTTTTGTTCAAATTCAGAATATGAATGGAAACAACCTCTTCCTTGCCACTCAATTATTGTCGTTTTAATATGTGCCTGTTTGAATACATTTTCCCTTTCTCTTACCCATATCTTCAAATGTATTTGAAATAATGCAACAATTTTTTAACTGATACTTCTGAATTATGGCAATGAATGGTATCAACTCAAAATCCAAGCGAAATGAGCATTTACGATTTTTCAGCAAAGTTCATAAAATTTTCATGTTCTAAATTTTCTGAATTTGAGTTACTGTTTTTGTAGCAGGAGTCCTGTTCATTCATTCCATGCTGAGTTTCATCAGATTTTGTTGAAATTCCATCATTTATAAGGGAAAAAATTCAGCTGGGCCATTGGGCTGTGCTTTGTTAAAATCTGCTTCAATAAAGTTCATTTCCTTTACATTGACCTTTTAATTTGACTCCTCATATGTATGGACCCTCCAGTGATTTGTCTATAGTGTTATCACTAGAAAAACAAAGTTATTTTGGCAGAAAATAATGTTTTTATTCGATCATTTCATCATGGAACCAAAGGGTTGGGCAGTGAAAGAAATGGATTACAAATCTATTTTTTATCAAGATCATTCAAGTTGCAGCAAACCAAATTGTTGACATCTCAACTAGTTTGGTGTTCTTTTGTTCAAATTCAGAATATGAATGGAAACAACCTCTTCCTTGCCACTCAATTATTGTCGTTTTAATATGTGCCTGTTTGAATACATTTTCCCTTTCTCTCACCCATATCTTCAAATGTATTTGAAATAATGCAACAATTTTTTAACTGATACTTCTGAATTATGGCAATGAATGGTATCAACTCAAAATCCAAGCGAAATGAGCATTTAAGATTTTTCAGCAAAGTTCATAAAATTTTCATGTTCTGAATTTTCTGAATTTGAGTTACTGTTTTTGTAGCAGGAGTCCTGTTCATTCATTCCATGCTGAGTTTCATCAGATTTTGTTGAAATTCCATCATTTATAAGGGAAAAAATTCAGCTGGGCCATTGGGATGTGCTTTGTAAAAATCTGCTTCAATAAAGTTCATTTCCTTTACATTGACCTTTTAATTTGACTCCTCATATGTATGGACCCTCCAGTGATTTGTCTATAGTGTTATCACTAGAAAAACAAAGTTATTATGGCAGAAAATAATGTTTTCATTCGATCATTTCATCATGGAAACAAAGGGTTGGGCAATGAAAGAAATGGATTACAAATCTATTTTTTATCAAGATTATTCAAGTTGCAGCAAACCAAATTGTTGACATCTCAACTAGTTTTGTGTTCTTTTGTTCAAATTCAGAATATGAATGGAAACAACCTCTTCCTTGCCACTCAATTATTGTTGTTTTAATATGTGCCTGTTTGAATACATTTTCCCTTTCTCTTACCCATATCTTCAAATGTATTTGAAATAATGCAACAATTTTTTAACTGATACTTCTGAATTATGGCAATGAATGGTATCAACTCAAAATCCAAGCGAAATGAGCATTTACGATTTTTCAGCAAAGTTCATAAAATTTTCATGTTCTAAATTTTCTGAATTTGAGTTACTGTTTTTGTAGCAGGAGTCCTGTTCATTCATTCCATGCTGAGTTTCATCAGATTTTGTTGAAATTCCATCATTTATAAGGGAAAAAATTCAGCTGGGCCATTGGGCTGTGCTTTGTTAAAATCTGCTTCAATAAAGTTCATTTCCTTTACATTGACCTTTTAATTTGACTCCTCATATGTATGGACCCTCCAGTGATTTGTCTATAGTGTTATCACTAGAAAAACAAAGTTATTTTGGCAGAAAATAATGTTTTTATTCGATCATTTCATCATGGAACCAAAGGGTTGGGCAGTGAAAGAAATGGATTACAAATCTATTTTTTATCAAGATCATTCAAGTTGCAGCAAACCAAATTGTTGACATCTCAACTAGTTTGGTGTTCTTTTGTTCAAATTCAGAATATGAATGGAAACAACCTCTTCCTTGCCACTCAATTATTGTCGTTTTAATATGTGCCTGTTTGAATACATTTTCCCTTTCTCTTACCCATATCTTCAAATGTATTTGAAATTATGCAACAATTTTTTAACTGATACTTCTTAATTATGACAATGAATGTTATCTACTCAAAATCCAAGCGAAATGAGCATTTAAGATTTTTCAGCAAAGTTCATAAAATTTTCATGTTCTGAATTTTCTGAATTTAAGTTACTATTTTTGTAGCAGGAGTCCTTATCATTCATTCCATGCTGAGTTTCATCAGATTTTGTTGAAATTCCATCATTTATAAGGGAATAACTTCAGCTGGGCCATTGGGATGTGCTTTGTTAAAATCTGCTTCAATAAAGTTCATTTCCTTTACATTGACCTTTTAATTTGACTCCTCATATGTATGGACCCTCCAGTGATTTGTCTATAGTGTTATCACTAGAAAAACAAAGTTATTTTGGCAGAAAATAATGTTTTTATTCGATCATTTCATCATGGAACCAAAGGGTTGGGCAGTGAAAGAAATGGATTACAAATCTATTTTTTATCAAGATCATTCAAGTTGCAGCAAACCAAATTGTTGACATCTCAACTAGTTTGGTGTTCTTTTGTTCAAATTCAGAATATGAATGGAAACAACCTCTTCCTTGCCACTCAATTATTGTCGTTTTAATATGTGCCTGTTTGAATACATTTTCCCTTTCTCTCACCCATATCTTCAAATGTATTTGAAATAATGCAACAATTTTTTAACTGATACTTCTGAATTATGGCAATGAATGGTATCAACTCAAAATCCAAGCGAAATGAGCATTTAAGATTTTTCAGCAAAGTTCATAAAATTTTCATGTTCTGAATTTTCTGAATTTGAGTTACTGTTTTTGTAGCAGGAGGCCTGTTCATTCATTCCATGCTGAGTTTCATCAGATTTTGTTGAAATTCCATCATTTATAAGGGAAAAAATTCAGCTGGGCCATTGGGATGTGCTTTGTAAAAATCTGCTTCAATAAAGTTCATTTCCTTTACATTGACCTTTTAATTTGACTCCTCATATGTATGGACCCTCCAGTGATTTGTCTATAGTGTTATCACTAGAAAAACAAAGTTATTATGGCAGAAAATAATGTTTTCATTCGATCATTTCATCATGGAAACAAAGGGTTGGGCAATGAAAGAAATGGATTACAAATCTATTTTTTATCAAGATTATTCAAGTTGCAGCAAACCAAATTGTTGACATCTCAACTAGTTTTGTGTTCTTTTGTTCAAATTCAGAATATGAATGGAAACAACCTCTTCCTTGCCACTCAATTATTGTCGTTTTAATATGTGCCTGTTTGAATACATTTTCCCTTTCTCTTACCCATATCTTCAAATGTATTTGAAATTATGCAACAATTTTTTAACTGATACTTCTTAATTATGACAATGAATGTTATCTACTCAAAATCCAAGCGAAATGAGCATTTAAGATTTTTCAGCAAAGTTCATAAAATTTTCATGTTCTGAATTTTCTGAATTTAAGTTACTATTTTTGTAGCAGGAGTCCTTATCATTCATTCCATGCTGAGTTTCATCAGATTTTGTTGAAATTCCATCATTTATAAGGGAATAACTTCAGCTGGGCCATTGGGATGTGCTTTGTTAAAATCTGCTTCAATAAAGTTCATTTCCTTTACATTGACCATTTAAATTGACTCCTCATATGTATGGACCCTCCAGTGATTTGTCTATAGTGTTATCACTAGAAAAACAAAGTTATTTTGGCAGAAAATAATGTTTTTATTCGATCATTTCATCATGGAACCAAAGGGTTGGGCAATGAAAGAAATGGATTACAAATCTATTTTTTATCAAGATCATTCAAGTTGCAGCAAACCAAATTGTTGACATCTCAACTAGTTTGGTGTTCTTTTGTTCAAATTCAGAATATGAATGGAAACAACCTCTTCCTTGCCACTCAATTATTGTCGTTTTAATATGTGCCTGTTTGAATACATTTTCCCTTTCTCTCACCCATATCTTCAAATGTATTTGAAATTATGCAACAATTTTTTAACTGATACTTCTTAATTATGACAATGAATGTTATCTACTCAAAATCCAAGCGAAATGAGCATTTAAGATTTTTCAGCAAAGTTCATAAAATTTTCATGTTCTGAATTTTCTGAATTTAAGTTACTATTTTTGTAGCAGGAGTCCTTATCATTCATTCCATGCTGAGTTTCATCAGATTTTGTTGAAATTCCATCATTTATAAGGGAAAAAATTCAGCTGGGCCATTGGGCTGTGCTTTGTTAAAATCTGCTTCAATAAAGTTCATTTCCTTTACATTGACCTTTTAATTTGACTCCTCATATGTATGGACCCTCCAGTGATTTGTCTATAGTGTTATCACTAGAAAAACAAAGTTATTATGGCAGAAAATAATGTTTTCATTCGATCATTTCATCATGGAAACAAAGGGTTGGGCAATGAAAGAAATGGATTACAAATCTATTTTTTATCAAGATTATTCAAGTTGCAGCAAACCAAATTGTTGACATCTCAACTAGTTTTGTGTTCTTTTGTTCAAATTCAGAATATGAATGGAAACAACCTCTTCCTTGCCACTCAATTATTGTCGTTTTAATATGTGCCTGTTTGAATACATTTTCCCTTTCTCTTACCCATATCTTCAAATGTATTTGAAATTATGCAACAATTTTTTAACTGATACTTCTTAATTATGACAATGAATGTTATCTACTCAAAATCCAAGCGAAATGAGCATTTAAGATTTTTCAGCAAAGTTCATAAAATTTTCATGTTCTGAATTTTCTGAATTTAAGTTACTATTTTTGTAGCAGGAGTCCTTATCATTCATTCCATGCTGAGTTTCATCAGATTTTGTTGAAATTCCATCATTTATAAGGGAATAACTTCAGCTGGGCCATTGGGATGTGCTTTGTTAAAATCTGCTTCAATAAAGTTCATTTCCTTTACATTGACCATTTAAATTGACTCCTCATATGTATGGACCCTCCAGTGATTTGTCTATAGTGTTATCACTAGAAAAACAAAGTTATTTTGGCAGAAAATAATGTTTTTATTCGATCATTTCATCATGGAACCAAAGGGTTGGGCAATGAAAGAAATGGATTACAAATCTATTTTTTATCAAGATCATTCAAGTTGCAGCAAACCAAATTGTTGACATCTCAACTAGTTTGGTGTTCTTTTGTTCAAATTCAGAATATGAATGGAAACAACCTCTTCCTTGCCACTCAATTATTGTCGTTTTAATATGTGCCTGTTTGAATACATTTTCCCTTTCTCTCACCCATATCTTCAAATGTATTTGAAATTATGCAACAATTTTTTAACTGATACTTCTTAATTATGACAATGAATGTTATCTACTCAAAATCCAAGCGAAATGAGCATTTAAGATTTTTCAGCAAAGTTCATAAAATTTTCATGTTCTGAATTTTCTGAATTTAAGTTACTATTTTTGTAGCAGGAGTCCTTATCATTCATTCCATGCTGAGTTTCATCAGATTTTGTTGAAATTCCATCATTTATAAGGGAAAAAATTCAGCTGGGCCATTGGGCTGTGCTTTGTTAAAATCTGCTTCAATAAAGTTCATTTCCTTTACATTGACCTTTTAATTTGACTCCTCATATGTATGGACCCTCCAGTGATTTGTCTATAGTGTTATCACTAGAAAAACAAAGTTATTTTGGCAGAAAATAATGTTTTTATTCGATCATTTCATCATGGAACCAAAGGGTTGGGCAGTGAAAGAAATGGATTACAAATCTATTTTTTATCAAGATCATTCAAGTTGCAGCAAACCAAATTGTTGACATCTCAACTAGTTTGGTGTTCTTTTGTTCAAATTCAGAATATGAATGGAAAGAACCTCTTCCTTGCCAGTCAATTATTGTCGTTTTAAAATGTGCCTGTTTGAATACATTTTCCCTTTCTCTCACCCATATCTTCAAATGTATTTGAAATAATGCAACAATTTTTTAACTGATACTTCTGAATTATGGCAATGAATGGTATCAACTCAAAATCCAAGCGAAATGAGCATTTAAGATTTTTCAGCAAAGTTCATAAAATTTTCATGTTCTGAATTTTCTGAATTTGAGTTACTGTTTTTGTAGCAGGAGTCCTTATCATTCATTCCATGCTGAGTTTCATCAGATTTTGTTGAAATTCCATCATTTATAAGGGAATAACTTCAGCTGGGCCATTGGGATGTGCTTTGTTAAAATCTGCTTCAATAAAGTTCATTTCCTTTACATTGACCATTTAAATTGACTCCTCATGTGTATGGACCCTCCAGTGATTTGTCTATAGTGTTATCACTAGAAAAACAAAGTTATTTTGGCAGAAAATAATGTTTTTATTCGATCATTTCATCATGGAACCAAAGGGTTGGGCAATGAAAGAAATGGATTACAAATCTATTTTTTATCAAGATCATTCAAGTTGCAGCAAACCAAATTGTTGACATCTCAACTAGTTTGGTGTTCTTTTGTTCAAATTCAGAATATGAATGGAAACAACCTCTTCCTTGCCACTCAGTTATTGTCGTTTTAATATGTGCCTGTTTGAATACATTTTCCCTTTCTCTCACCCATATCTTCAAATGTATTTGAAATTATGCAACAATTTTTTAACTGATACTTCTTAATTATGACAATGAATGTTATCTACTCAAAATCCAAGCGAAATGAGCATTTAAGATTTTTCAGCAAAGTTCATAAAATTTTCATGTTCTGAATTTTCTGAATTTAAGTTACTGTTTTTGTAGCAGGAGTCCTGTTCATTCATTCCATGCTGAGTTTCATCAGATTTTGTTGAAATTCCATCATTTATAAGGGAAAAAATTCAGCTGGGCCATTGGGCTGTGCTTTGTTAAAATCTGCTTCAATAAAGTTCATTTCCTTTACATTGACCTTTTAATTGACTCCTCATATGTATGGACCCTCCAGTGATTTGTCTATAGTGTTATCACTAGAAAAACAAAGTTATTTTGGCAGAAAATAATGTTTTTATTCGATCATTTCATCATGGAACCAAAGGGTTGGGCAGTGAAAGAAATGGATTACAAATCTATTTTTTATCAAGTTTATTCAAGTTGCAGCAAACCAAATTGTTGACATCTCAACTAGTTTTGTGTTCTTTTGTTCAAATTCAGAATATGAATGGAAACAACCTCTTCCTTGCCACTCAATTATTGTCGTTTTAATATGTGCCTGTTTGAAAACATTTTCCCTTTCTCTTACCCATATCTTCAAATGTATTTGAAATTATGCAACAATTTTTTAACTGATACTTCTTTATTATGACAATGAATGTTATCTACTCAAAATCCAAGCGAAATGAGCATTTAAGATTTTTCAGCAAAGTTCATAAAATTTTCATGTTCTGAATTTTCTGAATTTAAGTTACTATTTTTGTAGCAGGAGTCCTTATCATTCATTCCATGCTGAGTTTCATCAGATTTTGTTGAAATTCCATCATTTATAAGGGAATAACTTCAGCTGGGCCATTGGGATGTGCTTTGTTAAAATCTGCTTCAATAAAGTTCATTTCCTTTACATTGACCTTTTAATTTGACTCCTCATATGTATGGACCCTCCAGTGATTTGTCTATAGTGTTATCACTAGAAAAACAAAGTTATTATGGCAGAAAATAATGTTTTCATTCGATCATTTCATCATGGAAACAAAGGGTTGGGCAATGAAAGAAATGGATTACAAATCTATTTTTTATCAAGATTATTCAAGTTGCAGCAAACCAAATTGTTGACATCTCAACTAGTTTTGTGTTCTTTTGTTCAAATTCAGAATATGAATGGAAACAACCTCTTCCTTGCCACTCAATTATTGTTGTTTTAATATGTGCCTGTTTGAATACATTTTCCCTTTCTCTTACCCATATCTTTAAATGTATTTGAAATAATGCAACAATTTTTTAACTGATACTTCTGAATTATGGCAATGAATGGTATCAACTCAAAATCCAAGCGAAATGAGCATTTACGATTTTTCAGCAAAGTTCATAAAATTTTCATGTTCTAAATTTTCTGAATTTGAGTTACTGTTTTTGTAGCAGGAGTCCTGTTCATTCATTCCATGCTGAGTTTCATCAGATTTTGTTGAAATTCCATCATTTATAAGGGAAAAAATTCAGCTGGGCCATTGGGCTGTGCTTTGTTAAAATCTGCTTCAATAAAGTTCATTTCCTTTACATTGACCTTTTAATTTGACTCCTCATATGTATGGACCCTCCAGTGATTTGTCTATAGTGTTATCACTAGAAAAACAAAGTTATTTTGGCAGAAAATAATGTTTTTATTCGATCATTTCATCATGGAACCAAAGGGTTGGGCAGTGAAAGAAATGGATTACAAATCTATTTTTTATCAAGATTATTCAAGTTGCAGCAAAGCAAATTGTTGACATCTCAACTAGTTTGGTGTTCTTTTGTTCAAATTCAGAATATGAATGGAAACAACCTCTTCCTTGCCACTCAATTATTGTCGTTTTAATATGTGCCTGTTTGAATACATTTTCCCTTTCTCTTACCCATATCTTCAAATGTATTTGAAATTATGCAACAATTTTTTAACTGATACTTCTTAATTATGACAATGAATGTTATCTACTCAAAATCCAAGCGAAATGAGCATTCAAGATTTTTCAGCAAAGTTCATAAAATTTTCATGTTCTGAATTTTCTGAATTTGAGTTACTGTTTTTGTAGCAGGAGTCCTGTTCATTCATTCCATGCTGAGTTTCATCAGATTTTGTTGAAATTCCATCATTTATATGGGAATAACTTCAGCTGGGCCATTGGGATGTGCTTTGTTAAAATCTGCTTCAATAAAGTTCATTTCCTTTACATTGACCTTTTAATTTGACTCCTCATGTGTATGGACCCTCCAGTGATTTGTCTATAGTGTTATCACTAGAAAAACAAAGTTATTTTGGCAGAAAATAATGTTTTTATTCGATCATTTCATCATGGAACCAAAGGGTTGGGCAGTGAAAGAAATGGATTACAAATCTATTTTTTATCAAGATCATTCAAGTTGCAGCAAACCAAATTGTTGACATCTCAACTAGTTTGGTGTTCTTTTGTTCAAATTCAGAATATGAATGGAAAGAACCTCTTCCTTGCCACTCAATTATTGTCGTTTTAATATGTGCCTGTTTGAATACATTTTCCCTTTCTCTCACCCATATCTTCAAATGTATTTGAAATAATGCAACAATTTTTTAACTGATACTTCTGAATTATGGCAATGAATGGTATCAACTCAAAATCAAAGCGAAATGAGCATTTAAGATTTTTCAGCAAAGTTCATAAAATTTTCATGTTCTGAATTTTCTGAATTTTTGTTACTGTTTTGTAGCAGGAGTCCTGTTCATTCATTCCATGCTGAGTTTCATCAGATTTTGTTGAAATTCCATCATTTATAAGGGAAAAAATTCAGCTGGGCCATTGGGATGTGCTTTGTTAAAATCTGCTTCAATAAAGTTCATTTCCTTTACATTGACCTTTTAATTTGACTCCTCATGTGTATGGACCCTCCAGTGATTTGTCTATAGTGTTATCACTAGAAAAACAAAGTTATTTTGGCAGAAAATAATGTTTTTATTCGATCATTTCATCATGGAACCAAAGGGTTGGGCAGTGAAAGAAATGGATTACAAATCTATTTTTTATCAAGATCATTCAAGTTGCAGCAAACCAAATTGTTGACATCTCAACTAGTTTGGTGTTCTTTTGTTCAAATTCAGAATATGAATGGAAACAACCTCTTCCTTGCCACTCAATTATTGTCGTTTTAATATGTGCCTGTTTGAATACATTTTCCCTTTCTCTCACCCATATCTTCAAATGTATTTGAAATTATGCAACAATTTTTAAACTGATACTTCTGAATTATGGCAATGAATGGTATCAACTCAAAATCCAAGCGAAATGAGCATTTAAGATTTTTCAGCAAAGTTCATAAAATTTTCATGTTATAAATTTTCTGAATTTGAGTTACTGTTTTTGTAGCAGGAGTCCTGTTCATTCATTCCATGCTGAGTTTCATCAGATTTTGTTGAAATTCCATCATTTATATGGGAATAACTTCAGCTGGGCCATTGGGATGTGCTTTGTTAAAATCTGCTTCAATAAAGTTCATTTCCTTTACATTGACCTTTTAATATGACTCCTCATATGTATGGACCCTCCAGTGATTTGTCTATAGTGTTATCACTAGAAAAACAAAGTTATTTTGGCAGAAAATAATGTTTTTATTCGATCATTTCATCATGGAACCAAAGGGTTGGGCAGTGAAAGAAATGGATTACAAATCTATTTTTTATCAAGATCATTCAAGTTGCAGCAAACCAAATTGTTGATATCTCAACTAGTTTAGTGTTCTTTTGTTCAAATTCAGAATATGAATGGAAAGAACCTCTTCCTTGCCACTCAATTATTGTCGTTTTAATATGTGCCTGTTTGAATACATTTTCCCTTTCTCTTACCCATATCTTCAAATGTATTTGAAATTATGCAACAATTTTTTAACTGATACTTCTTAATTATGACAATGAATGTTATCTACTCAAAATCCAAGCGAAATGAGCATTTAAGATTTTTCAGCAAAGTTCATAAAATTTTCATGTTCTGAATTTTCTGAATTTAAGTTACTATGTTTGTAGCAGGAGTCCTTATCATTCATTCCATGCTGAGTTTCATCAGATTTTGTTGAAATTCCATCATTTATAAGGGAATAACTTCAGCTGGGCCATTGGGATGTGCTTTGTTAAAATCTGCTTCAATAAAGTTCATTTCCTTTACATTGACCATTTAAATTGACTCCTCATGTGTATGGACCCTCCAGTGATTTGTCCATAGTGTTATCACTAAAAAAACAAAGTTATTTTGGCAGAAAATAATGTTTTTATTCGATCATTTCATCATGGAACCAAAGGGTTGGGCAATGAAAGAAATGGATTACAAATCTATTTTTTATCAAGATTACTCAAGTTGCAGCAAACCAAATTGTTGACATCTCAACTAGTTTAGTGTTCTTTTGTTCAAATTCAGAATATGAATGGAAAGAACCTCTTCCTTGCCACTCAATTATTGTCGTTTTAATATGTGCCTGTTTGAATACATTTTCCCTTTCTCTCACCCATATCTTCAAATGTATTTGAAATTATGCAACAATTTTTTAACTGATACTTCTGAATTATGGCAATGAATGGTATCAACTCAAAATCCATGCGAAATGAGCATTTAAGATTTTTCAGCAAAGTTCATAAAATTTTCATGTTCTAAATTTTCTGAATTTGAGTTACTGTTTTTGTAGCAGGAGTCCTGTTCATTCATTCCATGCTGAGTTTCATCAGATTTTGTTGAAATTCCATCATTTATAAGGGAAAAAATTCAGCTGGGCCATTGGGATGTGCTTTGTTAAAATCTGCTTCAATAAAGTTCATTTCCTTTACATTGACCTTTTAATTTGACTCCTCATATGTATGGACCCTCCAGTGATTTGTCTATAGTGTTATCACTAGAAAAACAAAGTTATTTTGGCAGAAAATAATGTTTTTATTCGATCATTTCATCATGGAACCAAAGGGTTGGGCAGTGAAAGAAATGGATTACAAATTTATTTTTTATCAAGATCATTCAAGTTGCAGCAAACCAAATTGTTGACATCTCAACTAGTTTGGTGTTCTTTTGTTCAAATTCAGAATATGAATGGAAAGAACCTCTTCCTTGCCACTCAATTATTGTCGTTTTAATATGTGCCTGTTTGAATACATTTTCCCTTTCTCTCACCCATATCTTCAAATGTATTTGAAATAATGCAACAATTTTTAAACTGATACTTCTGAATTATGGCAATGAATGGTATCAACTCAAAATCCAAGCGAAATGAGCATTTAAGATTTTTCAGCAAAGTTCATAAAATTTTCATGTTCTGAATTTTCTGAATTTGAGTTACTGTTTTGTAGCAGGAGTCCTGTTCATTCATTCCATGCTGAGTTTCATCAGATTTTGTTGAAGTTCCATCATTTATAAGGGAAAAAATTCAGCTGGGCCATTGGGATGTGCTTTGTTAAAATCTGCTTCAATAAGTTCATTTCCTTTACATTGACCTTTTAATTTGACTCCTCATATGTATGGACCCTCCAGTGATTTGTCTATAGTGTTATCACTAGAAAAACAAAGTTATTTTGGCAGAAAATAATGTTTTTATTCGATCATTTCATCATGGAACCAAAGGGTTGGGCAGTGAAAGAAATGGATTACATATTTATTTTTTATCAAGATCATTCAAGTTGCAGCAAACCAAATTGTTGACATCTCAACTAGTTTGGTGTTCTTTTGTTCAAATTCAGAATATGAATGGAAAGAACCTCTTCCTTGCCACTCAATTATTGTCGTTTTAATATGTGCCTGTTTGAATACATTTTCCCTTTCTCTCACCCATATCTTCAAATGTATTTGAAATAATGCAACAATTTTTTAACTGATACTTCTGAATTATGGCAATGAATGGTATCAACTCAAAATCAAAGCGAAATGAGCATTTAAGATTTTTCAGCAAAGTTCATAAAATTTTCATGTTCTGAATTTTCTGAATTTGAGTTACTGTTTTTGTAGCAGGAGTCCTGTTCATTCATTCCATGCTGAGTTTCATCAGATTTTGTTGAAATTCCATCATTTATAAGGGAAAAAATTCAGCTGGGCCATTGGGATGTGCTTTGTTAAAATCTGCTTCAATAAGTTCATTTCCTTTACATTGACCTTTTAATTTGACTCCTCATATGTATGGACCCTCCAGTGATTTGTCTATAGTGTTATCACTAGAAAAACAAAGTTATTTTGGCAGAAAATAATGTTTTTATTCGATCATTTCATCATGGAACTAAAGGGTTGGGCAATGAAAGAAATGGATTACAAATCTATTTTTTATCAAGATTACTCAAGTTGCAGCAAATCAAATTGTTGACATCTCAACTAGTTTAGTGTTCTTTTGTTCAAATTCAGAATATGAATGGAAAGAACCTCTTCCTTGCCAGTCAATTATTGTCGTTTTAATATGTGCCTGTTTGAATACATTTTCCCTTTCTCTCACCCATATCTTCAAATGTATTTGAAATAATGCAACAATTTTTAAACTGATACTTCTGAATTATGGCAATGAATGGTATCAACTCAAAATCCAAGCGAAATGAGCATTTAAGATTTTTCAGCAAAGTTCATAAAATTTTCATGTTCTGAATTTTCTGAATTTGAGTTACTGTTTTTGTAGCAGGAGTCCTGTTCATTCATTCCATGCTGAGTTTCATCAGATTTTGTTGAAATTCCATCATTTATATGGGAATAACTTCAGCTGGGCCATTGGGATGTGCTTTGTTAAAATCTGCTTCAATAAAGTTCATTTCCTTTACATTGACCTTTTAATTTGACTCCTCATATGTATGGACCCTCCAGTGATTTGTCTATAGTGTTATCACTAGAAAAACAAAGTTATTTTGGCAGAAAATAATGTTTTTATTCGATCATTTCATCATGGAACCAAAGGGTTGGGCAGTGAAAGAAATGGATTACAAATCTATTTTTTATCAAGATCATTCAAGTTGCAGCAAACCAAATTGTTGACATCTCAACTAGTTTGGTGTTCTTTCGTTCAAATTCAGAATATGAATGGAAAGAACCTCTTCCTTGCCACTCAATTATTGTCGTTTTAATATGTGCCTGTTTGAATACATTTTCCCTTTCTCTCACCCATATCTTCAAATGTATTTGAAATAATGCAACAATTTTTAAACTGATACTTCTGAATTATGGCAATGAATGGTATCAACTCAAAATCCAAGCGAAATGAGCATTTAAGATTTTTCAGCAAAGTTCATAAAATTTTCATGTTCTGAATTTTCTTAATTTGAGTTACTGTTTTTGTAGCAGGAGTCCTGTTCATTCATTCCATGCTGAGTTTCATCAGATTTTGTTGAAATTCCATCATTTATATGGGAATAACTTCAGCTGGGCCATTGGGATGTGCTTTGTTAAAATCTGCTTCAATAAAGTTCATTTCCTTTACATTGACCTTTTAATTTGACTCCTCATATGTATGGACCCTCCAGTGATTTGTCTATAGTGTTATCACTAGAAAAACAAAGTTATTTTGGCAGAAAATAATGTTTTTATTCGATCATTTCATCATGGAACCAAAGGGTTGGGCAGTGAAAGAAATGGATTACATATTTATTTTTTATCAAGATCATTCAAGTTGCAGCAAACCAAATTGTTGACATCTCAACTAGTTTGGTGTTCTTTTGTTCAAATTCAGAATATGAATGGAAAGAACCTCTTCCTTGCCACTCAATTATTGTCGTTTTAATATGTGCCTGTTTGAATACATTTTCCCTTTCTCTCACCCATATCTTCAAATGTATTTGAAATTATGCAACAATTTTTTAACTGATACTTCTGAATTATGGCAATGAATGGTATCAACTCAAAATCCATGCGAAATGAGCATTTAAGATTTTTCAGCAAAGTTCATAAAATTTTCATGTTCTAAATTTTCTGAATTTGAGTTACTGTTTTTGTAGCAGGAGTCCTGTTCATTCATTCCATGCTGAGTTTCATCAGATTTTGTTGAAATTCCATCATTTATATGGGAATAACTTCAGCTGGGCCATTGGGATGTGCTTTGTTAAAATCTGCTTCAATAAAGTTCATTTCCTTTACATTGACCTTTTAATTTGACTCCTCATATGTATGGACCCTCCAGTGATTTGTCTATAGTGTTATCACTAGAAAAACAAAGTTATTTTGGCAGAAAATAATGTTTTTATTCGATCATTTCATCATGGAACCAAAGGGTTGGGCAGTGAAAGAAATGGATTACAAATCTATTTTTTATCAAGATCATTCAAGTTGCAGCAAACCAAATTGTTGACATCTCAACTAGTTTGGTGTTCTTTCGTTCAAATTCAGAATATGAATGGAAAGAACCTCTTCCTTGCCACTCAATTATTGTCGTTTTAATATGTGCCTGTTTGAATACATTTTCCCTTTCTCTCACCCATATCTTCAAATGTATTTGAAATAATGCAACAATTTTTAAACTGATACTTCTGAATTATGGCAATGAATGGTATCAACTCAAAATCCAAGCGAAATGAGCATTTAAGATTTTTCAGCAAAGTTCATAAAATTTTCATGTTCTGAATTTTCTGAATTTGAGTTACTGTTTTTGTAGCAGGAGTCCTGTTCATTCATTCCATGCTGAGTTTCATCAGATTTTGTTGAAATTCCATCATTTATATGGGAATAACTTCAGCTGGGCCATTGGGATGTGCTTTGTTAAAATCTGCTTCAATAAAGTTCATTTCCTTTACATTGACCTTTTAATTTGACTCCTCATATGTATGGACCCTCCAGTGATTTGTCTATAGTGTTATCACTAGAAAAACAAAGTTATTTTGGCAGAAAATAATGTTTTTATTCGATCATTTCTTCATGGAACCAAAGGGTTGGGCAGTGAAAGAAATGGATTACAAATCTATTTTTTATCAAGATTATTCAAGTTGCAGCAAACCAAATTGTTGACATCTCAACTAGTTTGGTGTTCTTTTGTTCAAATTCAGAATATGAATGGAAACAACCTCTTCCTTGCCACTCAATTATTGTCGTTTTAATATGTGCCTGTTTGAATACATTTTCCCTTTCTCTCACCCATATCTTCAAATGTATTTGAAATAATGCAACAATTTTTTAACTGATACTTCTGAATTATGGCAATGAATGGTATCAACTCAAAATCCAAGCGAAATGAGCATTTAAGATTTTTCAGCAAAGTTCATAAAATTTTCATGTTCTAAATTTTCTGAATTTGAGTTACTGTTTTGTAGCAGGAGTCCTGTTCATTCATTCCATGCTGAGTTTCATCAGATTTTGTTGAAATTCCATCATTTATAAGGGAATAACTTCAGCTGGGCCATTGGGATGTGCTTTGTTAAAATCTGCTTCAATAAAGTTCATTTCCTTTACATTGACCTTTTAATTTGACTCCTCATATGTATGGACCCTCCAGTGATTTGTCTATAGTGTTATCACTAGAAAAACAAAGTTATTTTGGCAGAAAATAATGTTTTTATTCGATCATTTCATCATGGAACCAAAGGGTTGGGCAGTGAAAGAAATGGATTACAAATCTATTTTTTATCAAGATCATTCAAGTTGCAGCAAACCAAATTGTTGACATCTTAACTAGTTTGGTGTTCTTTTGTTCAAATTCAGAATATGAATGGAAACAACCTCTTCCTTGCCACTAAATTATTGTCGTTTTAATATGTGCCTGTTTGAATACATTTTCCCTTTCTCTCACCCATATCTTCAAATGTATTTGAAATTATGCAACAATTTTTTAACTGATACTTCTTAATTATGACAATGAATGTTATCTACTCAAAATCCAAGCGAAATGAGCATTTAAGATTTTTCAGCAAAGTTCATAAAATTTTCATGTTCTGAATTTTCTGAATTTGAGTTACTGTTTTTGTAGCAGGAGTCCTGTTCATTCATTCCATGCTGAGTTTCATCAGATTTTGTTGAAATTCCATCATTTATATGGGAATAACTTCAGCTGGGCCATTGGGATGTGCTTTGTTAAAATCTGCTTCAATAAAGTTCATTTCCTTTACATTGACCTTTTAATTTGACTCCTCATATGTATGGACCCTCCAGTGATTTGTCTATAGTGTTATCACTAGAAAAACAAAGTTATTTTGGCAGAAAATAATGTTTTTATTCGATCATTTCATCATGGAACCAAAGGGTTGGGCAGTGAAAGAAATGGATTACAAATCTATTTTTTATCAAGATCATTCAAGTTGCAGCAAACCAAATTGTAGACATCTCAACTAGTTTAGTGTTCTTTTGTTCAAATTCAGAATATGAATGGAAAGAACCTCTTCCTTGCCACTCAATTATTGTCGTTTTAATATGTGCCTGTTTGAATACATTTTCCCTTTCTCTCACCCATATCTTCAAATGTATTTGAAATTATGCAACAATTTTTTAACTGATACTTCTGAATTATGGCAATGAATGGTATCAACTCAAAATCCAAGCGAAATGAGCATTTAAGATTTTTCAGCAAAGTTCATAAAATTTTCATGTTCTGAATTTTCTGAATTTGAGTTACTGTTTTGTAGCAGGAGTCCTGTTCATTCATTCCATGCTGAGTTTCATCAGATTTTGTTGAAATTCCATCATTTATAAGGGAAAAAATTCAGCTGGGCCATTGGGATGTGCTTTGTTAAAATCTGCTTCAATAAAGTTCATTTCCTTTACATTGACCTTTTAATTTGACTCCTCATATTTATGGACCCTCCAGTGTTTTGTCTATAGTGTTATCACTAGAAAAACAAAGTTATATTGGCAGAAAATAATGTTTTTATTCGATCATTTCATCATGGAACCAAAGGGTTGGGCAGTGAAAGAAATGGATTACAAATCTATTTTTTATCAAGATCATTCAAGTTGCAGCAAACCAAATTGTAGACATCTCAACTAGTTTAGTGTTCTTTTGTTCAAATTCAGAATATGAATGGAAAGAACCTCATCCTTGCCACTCAATTATTGTCGTTTTAATATGTGCCTGTTTGAATACATTTTCCCTATCTCTCACCCATATCTTCAAATGTATTTGAAATTATGCAACAATTTTTTAACTGATACTTCTGAATTATGGCAATGAATGGTATCAACTCAAAATCCAAGCGAAATGAGCATTTAAGATTTTTCAGCAAAGTTCATAAAATTTTCATGTTCTAAATTTTCTGAATTTGAGTTACTGTTTTTGTAGCAGGAGTCCTGTTCATTCATTCCATGCTGAGTTTCATCAGATTTTGTTGAAATTCCATCATTTATAAGGGAAAAAATTCAGCTGGGCCATTGGGCTGTGCTTTGTTAAAATCTGCTTCAATAAAGTTCATTTCCTTTACATTGACCTTTTAATTTGACTCCTCATATGTATGGACCCTCCAGTGATTTGTCTATAGTGTTATCACTAGAAAAACAAAGTTATTTTGGCAGAAAATAATGTTTTTATTCGATCATTTCATCATGGAACCAAAGGGTTGGGCAGTGAAAGAAATGGATTACAAATCTATTTTTTATCAAGATTATTCAAGTGCAGCAAACCAAATTGTTGATATCTCAACTAGTTTGGTGTTCTTTTGTTCAAATTCAGAATATGAATGGAAAGAACCTCTTCCTTGCCACTCAATTATTGTCGTTTTAATATGTGCCTGTTTGAATACATTTTCCCTTTCTCTTACCCATATCTTCAAATGTATTTGAAATAATGCAACAATTTTTTAACTGATACTTCTGAATTATGGCAATGAATGGTATCAACTCAAAATCCAAGCGAAATGAGCATTTACGATTTTTCAGCAAAGTTCATAAAAATTTCATGTTCTAAATTTTCTGAATTTGAGTTACTGTTTTTGTAGCAGGAGTCCTGTTCATTCATTCCATGCTGAGTTTCATCAGATTTTGTTGAAATTCCATCATTTATAAGGGAAAAAATTCAGCTGGGCCATTGGGCTGTGCTTTGTTAAAATCTGCTTCAATAAAGTTCATTTCCTTTACATTGACCTTTTAATTTGACTCCTCATATGTATGGACCCTCCAGTGATTTGTCTATAGTGTTATCACTAGAAAAACAAAGTTATTTTGGCAGAAAATAATGTTTTTATTCGATCATTTCATCATGGAACCAAAGGGTTGGGCAGTGAAAGAAATGGATTACAAATCTATTTTTTATCAAGATCATTCAAGTTGCAGCAAACCAAATTGTTTACATCTCAACTAGTTTGGTGTTCTTTTGTTCAAATTCAGAATATGAATGGAAACAACCTCTTCCTTGCCACTCAATTATTGTCGTTTTAATATGTGCCTGTTTGAATACATTTTCCCTTTCTCTCACCCATATCTTCAAATGTATTTGAAATAATGCAACAATTTTTAAACTGATACTTCTGAATTATGGCAATGAATGGTATCAACTCAAAATCCAAGCGAAATGAGCATTTAAGATTTTTCAGCAAAGTTCATAAAATTTTCATGTTCTGAATTTTCTGAATTTTTGTTACTGTTTTGTAGCAGGAGTCCTGTTCATTCATTCCATGCTGAGTTTCATCAGATTTTGTTGAAATTCCATCATTTATAAGGGAAAAAATTCAGCTGGGCCATTGGGATGTGCTTTGTTAAAATCTGCTTCAATAAGTTCATTTCCTTTACATCTTTTAATTTGACTCCTCATATGTATGGACCCTCCAGTGATTTGTCTATAGTGTTATCACTAGAAAAACAAAGTTATTTTGGCAGAAAATAATGTTTTTATTCGATCATTTCATCATGGAACCAAAGGGTTGGGCAATGAAAGAAATGGATTACAAATCTATTTTTTATCAAGATTACTCAAGTTGCAGCAAACCAAATTGTTGACATCTCAACTAGTTTGGTGTTCTTTTGTTCAAATTCAGGATATGAATGGAAACAACCTCTTCCTTGCCAGTCAATTATTGTCGTTTTAATATGTGCCTGTTTGAATACATTTTCCCTTTCTCTCACCCATATCTTCAAATGTATTTGAAATTATGCAACAATTTTTTAACTGATACTTCTTAATTATGGCAATGAATGGTATCAACTCAAAATCCAAGCGAAATGAGCATTTAAGATTTTCAGCAAAGTTCATAAAATTTTCATGTTCTGAATTTTCTGAATTTGAGTTACTGTTTTTGTAGCAGGAGTCCTGTTCATTCATTCCATGCTGAGTTTCATCAGATTTTGTTGAAATTCCATCATTTATATGGGAATAACTTCAGCTGGGCCATTGGGATGTGCTTTGTTAAAATCTGCTTCAATAAAGTTCATTTCCTTTACATTGACCTTTTAATTTGACTCCTCATATGTATGGACCCTCCAGTGATTTGTCTATAGTGTTATCACTAGAAAAACAAAGTTATTTTGGCAGAAAATAATGTTTTTATTCGATCATTTCATCATGGAACCAAAGGGTTGGGCAGTGAAAGAAATGGATTACAAATCTATTTTTTATCAAGATCATTCAAGTTGCAGCAAACCAAATTGTAGACATCTCAACTAGTTTGGTGTTCTTTTGTTCAAATTCAGAATATGAATGGAAAGAACCTCTTCCTTGCCACTCAATTATTGTCGTTTTAATATGTGCCTGTTTGAATACATTTTCCCTTTCTCTCACCCATATCTTCAAATGTATTTGAAATAATGCAACAATTTTTAAACTGATACTTCTGAATTATGGCAATGAATGGTATCAACTCAAAATCCAAGCGAAATGAGCATTTAAGATTTTTCAGCAAAGTTCATAAAATTTTCATGTTCTGAATTTTCTGAATTTGAGTTACTGTTTTTGTAGCAGGAGTCCTGTTCATTCATTCCATGCTGAGTTTCATCAGATTTTGTTGAAATTCCATCATTTATAAGAAAAAAAATTCAGCTGGGCCATTGGGATGTGCTTTGTTAAAATCTGCTTCAATAAAGTTCATTTCCTTTACATTGACCTTTTAATTTGACTCCTCATATGTATGGACCCTCCAGTGATTTGTCTATAGTGTTATCACTAGAAAAACAAAGTTATTATGGCAGAAAATAATGTTTTCATTCGATCATTTCATCATGGAAACAAAGGGTTGGTCAATGAAAGAAATGGATTACAAATCTATTTTTTATCAAGATTATTCAAGTTGCAGCAAACCAAATTGTTGACATCTCAACTAGTTTGGTGTTCTTTTGTTCAAATTCAGAATATGAATGGAAAGAACCTCTTCCTTGCCACTCAATTATTGTCGTTTTAATATGTGCCTGTTTGAATACATTTTCCCTTTCTCTCACCCATATCTTCAAATGTATTTGAAATAATGCAACAATTTTTTAACTGATACTTCTGAATTATGGCAATGAATGGTATCAACTCAAAATCCAAGCGAAATGAGCATTTAAGATTTTTCAGCAAAGTTCATAAAATTTTCATGTTCTGAATTTTCTGAATTTGAGTTACTGTTTTTGTAGCAGGAGTCCTGTTCATTCATTCCATGCTGAGTTTCATCAGATTTTGTTGAAATTCCATCATTTATAAGGGAAAAAATTCAGCTGGGCCATTGGGCTGTGCTTTGTTAAAATCTGCTTCAATAAAGTTCATTTCCTTTTATATTGACCTTTTAATTTGACTCCTCATATGTATGGACCCTCCAGTGATTTGTCTATAGTGTTATCACTAGAAAAACAAAGTTATTTTGGCAGAAAATAATGTTTTTATTCGATCATTTCATCATGGAACCAAAGGGTTGGGCAGTGAAAGAAATGGATTACAAATCTATTTTTTATCAAGATTATTCAAGTGCAGCAAACCAAATTGTTGATATCTCAACCAGTTTGGTGTTCTTTTGTTCAAATTCAGAATATGAATGGAAAGAACCTCTTCCTTGCCACTCAATTATTGTCGTTTTAATATGTGCCTGTTTGAATACATTTTCCCTTTCTCTCACCCATATCTTCAAATGTATTTGAAATTATGCAACAATTTTTTAACTGATACTTCTGAATTATGGCAATGAATGGTATCAACTCAAAATCCAAGCGAAATGAGCATTTACGATTTTTCAGCAAAGTTCATAAAAATTTCATGTTCTAAATTTTCTGAATTTGAGTTACTGTTTTTGTAGCAGGAGTCCTGTTCATTCATTCCATGCTGAGTTTCATCAGATTTTGTTGAAATTCCATCATTTATAAGGGAAAAAATTCAGCTGGGCCATTGGGCTGTGCTTTGTTAAAATCTGCTTCAATAAAGTTCATTTCCTTTACATTGACCTTTTAATTTGACTCCTCATATGTATGGACCCTCCAGTGATTTGTCTATAGTGTTATCACTAGAAAAACAAAGTTATTTTGGCAGAAAATAATGTTTTTATTCGATCATTTCATCATGGAACCAAAGGGTTGGGCAGTGAAAGAAATGGATTACAAATCTATTTTTTATCAAGATCATTCAAGTTGCAGCAAACCAAATTGTTTACATCTCAACTAGTTTGGTGTTCTTTTGTTCAAATTCAGAATATGAATGGAAAGAACCTCTTCCTTGCCACTCAATTATTGTCGTTTTAATATGTGCCTGTTTGAATACATTTTCCCTTTCTCTCACCCATATCTTCAAATGTATTTGAAATAATGCAACAATTTTTAAACTGATACTTCTGAATTATGGCAATGAATGGTATCAACTCAAAATCCAAGCGAAATGAGCATTTAAGATTTTTCAGCAAAGTTCATAAAATTTTCATGTTCTGAATTTTCTGAATTTGAGTTACTGTTTTTGTAGCAGGAGTCCTGTTCATACATTCCCTGCTGAGTTTCATCAGATTTTGTTGAAATTCCATCATTTATAAGAAAAAAAATTCAGCTGGGCCATTGGGATGTGCTTTGTTAAAATCTGCTTCAATAAAGTTCATTTCCTTTACATTGACCTTTTAATTTAACTCCTCATATGTATGGACCCTCCAGTGATTTGTCTATAGTGTTATCACTAGAAAAACAAAGTTATTATGGCAGAAAATAATGTTTTCATTCGATCATTTCATCATGGAAACAAAGGGTTGGGCAATGAAAGAAATGGATTACAAATCTATTTTTTATCAAGATTATTCAAGTTGCAGCAAACCAAATTGTTGACATCTCAACTAGTTTGGTGTTCTTTTGTTCAAATTCAGAATATGAATGGAAAGAACCTCTTCCTTGCCACTCAATTATTGTCGTTTTAATATGAGCCTGTTTGAATACATTTTCCCTTTCTCTCACCCATATCTTCAAATGTATTTGAAATAATGCAACAATTTTTTAACTGATACTTCTGAATTATGGCAATGAATGGTATCAACTCAAAATCCAAGCGAAATGAGCATTTAAGATTTTTCAGCAAAGTTCATAAAATTTTCATGTTCTGAATTTTCTGAATTTGAGTTACTGTTTTTGTAGCAGGAGTCCTGTTCATTCATTCCATGCTGAGTTTCATCAGATTTTGTTGAAATTCCATCATTTATAAGGGAATAACTTCAGCTGGGCCATTGGGATGTGCTTTGTTAAAATCTGCTTCAATAAAGTTCATTTCCTTTACATTGACCTTTTAATTTGACTCCTCATATGTATGGACCCTCCAGTGATTTGTCTATAGTGTTATCACTAGAAAAACAAAGTTATTTTGGCAGAAAATAATGTTTTTATTCGATCATTTCATCATGGAACCAAAGGGTTGGGCAGTGAAAAAAATGGATTACAAATCTATTTTTTATCAAGATCATTCAAGTTGCAGCAAACCAAATTGTAGACATCTCAACTAGTTTGGTGTTCTTTTGTTCAAATTCAGAATATGAATGGAAAGAACCTCTTCCTTGCCACTCAATTATTGTCGTTTTAATATGTGCCTGTTTGAATACATTTTCCCTTTCTCTCACCCATATCTTCAAATGTATTTGAAATAATGCAACAATTTTTAAACTGATACTTCTGAATTATGGCAATGAATGGTATCAACTCAAAATCCAAGCGAAATGAGCATTTAAGATTTTTCAGCAAAGTTCATAAAATTTTCATGTTCTGAATTTTCTGAATTTGAGTTACTGTTTTTGTAGCAGGAGTCCTGTTCATTCATTCCATGCTGAGTTTCATCAGATTTTGTTGAAATTCCATCATTTATAAGGGAAAAAATTCAGCTGGGCCATTGGGATGTGCTTTGTTAAAATCTGCTTCAATAAAGTTCATTTCCTTTACATTGACCTTTTAATTTGACTCCTCATATGTATGGACCCTCCAGTGATTTGTCTATAGTGTTATCACTAGAAAAACAAAGTTATTATGGCAGAAAATAATGTTTTCATTCGATCATTTCATCATGGAAACAAAGGGTTGGGCAATGAAAGAAATGGATTACAAATCTATTTTTTATCAAGATTATTCAAGTTGCAGCAAACCAAATTGTTGACATCTCAACTAGTTTGGTGTTCTTTTGTTCAAATTCAGAATGTGAATGGAAAGAACCTCTTCCTTGCCGCTCAATTATTGTCGTTTTAATATGTGCCTGTTTGAATACATTTTCCCTTTCTCTCACCCATATCTTCAAATGTATTTGAAATTATGCAACAATTTTTTAACTGATACTTCTGAATTATGGCAATGAATGGTATCAACTCAAAATCCAAGCGAAATGAGCATTTAAGATTTTTCAGCAAAGTTCATAAAATTTTCATGTTCTAAATTTTCTGAATTTGAGTTACTGTTTTTGTAGCAGGAGTCCTGTTCATTCATTCCATGCTGAGTTTCATCAGATTTTGTTGAAATTCCATCATTTATAAGGGAAAAAATTCAGCTGGGCCATTGGGCTGTGCTTTGTTAAAATCTGCTTCAATAAAGTTCATTTCCTTTACATTGACCTTTTAATTTGACTCCTCATATGTATGGACCCTCCAGTGATTTGTCTATAGTGTTATCACTAGAAAAACAAAGTTATTTTGGCAGAAAATAATGTTTTTATTCGATCATTTCATCATGGAACCAAAGGGTTGGGCAGTGAAAGAAATGGATTACAAATCTATTTTTTATCAAGATTATTCAAGTTGCAGCAAACCAAATTGTAGACATCTCAACTAGTTTAGTGTTCTTTTGTTCAAATTCAGAATGTGAATGGAAAGAACCTCTTCCTTGCCACTCAATTATTGTCGTTTTAATATGTGCCTGTTTGAATACATTTTCCCTTTCTCTCACCCATATCTTCAAATGTATTTGAAATTATGCAACAATTTTTTAACTGATACTTCTGAATTATGGCAATGAATGGTATCAACTCAAAATCCAAGCGAAATGAGCATTTAAGATTTTTCAGCAAAGTTCATAAAATTTTCATGTTCTGAATTTTCTGAATTTTTGTTACTGTTTTGTAGCAGGAGTCCTGTTCATTCATTCCATGCTGAGTTTCATCAGATTTTGTTGAAATTCCATCATTTATAAGGGAAAAAATTCAGCTGGGCCATTGGGCTGTGCTTTGTTAAAATCTGCTTCAATAAAGTTCATTTCCTTTACATTGACCTTTTAATTTGACTCCTCATATGTATGGACCCTCCAGTGATTTGTCTATAGTGTTATCACTAGAAAAACAAAGTTATTTTGGCAGAAAATAATGTTTTTATTCGAATATTTCATCATGGAACCAAAGGGTTGGGCAGTGAAAGAAATGGATTACAAATCTATTTTTTATCAAGATTATTCAAGTTGCAGCAAACCAAATTGTTGACATCTCAACTAGTTTGGTGTTTTTTTGTTCAAATTCAGAATATGAATGGAAACAACCTCTTCCTTGCCACTCAATTATTGTCGTTTTAATATGTGCCTGTTTGAATACATTTTCCCTTTCTCTCACCCATATCTTCAAATGTATTTGAAATAATGCAACAATTTTTTAACTGATACTTCTGAATTATGGCAATGAATGGTATCAACTCAAAATCCAAGCGAAATGAGCATTTACGATCTTTCAGCAAAGTTCATAAAAATTTCATGTTCTAAATTTTCTGAATTTGAGTTACTGTTTTTGTAGCAGGAGTCCTGTTCATTCATTCCATGCTGAGTTTCATCAGATTTTGTTGAAATTCCATCATTTATAAGGGAAAAAATTCAGCTGGGCCATTGGGCTGTGCTTTGTTAAAATCTGCTTCAATAAAGTTCATTTCCTTTACATTGACCTTTTAATTTGACTCCTCATATGTATGGACCCTCCAGTGATTTGTCTATAGTGTTATCACTAGAAAAACAAAGTTATTTTGGCAGAAAATAATGTTTTTATTCGAATATTTCATCATGGAACCAAAGGGTTGGGCAGTGAAAGAAATGGATTACAAATCTATTTTTTATCAAGATTATTCAAGTTGCAGCAAACCAAATTGTTGACATCTCAACTAGTTTGGTGTTTTTTTGTTCAAATTCAGAATATGAATGGAAACAACCTCTTCCTTGCCACTCAATTATTGTCGTTTTAATATGTGCCTGTTTGAATACATTTTCCCTTTCTCTCACCCATATCTTCAAATGTATTTGAAATAATGCAACAATTTTTTAACTGATACTTCTGAATTATGGCAATGAATGGTATCAACTCAAAATCCAAGCGAAATGAGCATTTACGATCTTTCAGCAAAGTTCATAAAAATTTCATGTTCTAAATTTTCTGAATTTGAGTTACTGTTTTTGTAGCAGGAGTCCTGTTCATTCATTCCATGCTGAGTTTCATCAGATTTTTTTGAAATTCCATCATTTATAAGGGAAAAAATTCAGCTGGGCCATTGGGCTGTGCTTTGTTAAAATCTGCTTCAATAAAGTTCATTTCCTTTACATTGACCTTTTAATTTGACTCCTCATATGTATGGACCCTCCAGTGATTTGTCTATAGTGTTATCACTAGAAAAACAAAGTTATTTTGGCAGAAAATAATGTTTTTATTCGATCATTTCATCATGGAACCAAAGGGTTGGGCAGTGAAAGAAATGGATTACAAATCTATTTTTTATCAAGATCATTCAAGTTGCAGCAAACCAAATTGTTGACATCTCAACTAGTTTGGTGTTCTTTTTTTCAAATTCAGAATATGAATGGAAAGAACCTCTTCCTTGCCACTCAATTATTGTCGTTTTAATATGTGCCTGTTTGAATACATTTTCCCTTTCTCTCACCCATATCTTCAAATGTATTTGAAATTATGCAACAATTTTTAACTGATACTTCTGAATTATGGCAATGAATGGTATCAACTCAAAATCCAAGCGAAATGAGCATTTAAGATTTTTCAGCAAAGTTCATAAAATTTTCATGTTCTGAATTTTCTGAATTTGAGTTACTGTTTTTGTAGCAGGAGTCCTGTTCATTCATTCCATGCTGAGTTTCATCAGATTTTGTTGAAATTCCATCATTTATAAGGGAATAACTTCAGCTGGGCCATTGGGATGTGCTTTGTTAAAATCTGCTTCAATAAAGTTCATTTCCTTTACATTGACCTTTTAATTTGACTCCTCATATGTATGGACCCTCCAGTGATTTGTCTATAGTGTTATCACTAGAAAAACAAAGTTATTTTGGCAGAAAATAATGTTTTCATTCGATCATTTCATCATGGAACCAAAGGGTTGGGCAGTGAAAGAAATGGATTACAAATCTATTTTTTATCAAGATTATTCAAGTTGCAGCAAACCAAATTGTTGACATCTCAACTAGTTTGGTGTTCTTTTGTTCAAATTCAGAATATGAATGGAAACAACCTCTTCCTTGCCACTCAATTATTGTCGTTTTAATATGTGCCTGTTTGAATACATTTTCCCTTTCTCTCACCCATATCTTCAAATGTATTTGAAATAATGCAACAATTTTTTAACTGATACTTCTGAATTATGGCAATGAATGGTATCAACTCAAAATCCAAGCGCAATGAGCATTTAAGATTTTTCAGCAAAGTTCATAAAATTTTCATGTTCTAAATTTTCTGAATTTGAGTTACTGTTTTTGTAGCAGGAGTCCTGTTCATTCATTCCATGCTGAGTTTCATCAGATTTTGTTGAAATTCCATCATTTATAAGGGAAAAAATTCAGCTGGGCCATTGGGATGTGCTTTGTTAAAATCTGCTTCAATAAAGTTCATTTCCTTTACATTGACCTTTTAATTTGACTCCTCATATGTATGGACCCTCCAGTGATTTGTCTATAGTGTTATCACTAGAAAAACAAAGTTATTTTGGCAGAAAATAATGTTTTTATTCGATCATTTCATCATGGAACCAAAGGGTTGGGCAGTGAAAGAAATGGATTACAAATCTATTTTTTATCAAGATCATTCAAGTTGCAGCAAACCAAATTGTTGACATCTCAACTAGTTTGGTGTTCTTTTGTTCAAATTCTGAATATGAATGGAAACAACCTCTTCCTTGCCAGTCAATTATTGTCGTTTTAATATGTGCCTGTTTGAATACATTTTCCCTTTCTCTCACCCATATCTTCAAATGTATTTGAAATAATGCAACAATTTTTAAACTGATACTTCTGAATTATGGCAATGAATGGTATCAACTCAAAATCCAAGCGAAATGAGCATTTAAGATTTTTCAGCAAAGTTCATAAAATTTTCATGTTCTGAATTTTCTGAATTTGAGTTACTGTTTTTGTAGCAGGAGTCCTGTTCATTCATTCCATGCTGAGTTTCATCAGATTTTGTTGAAATTCCATCATTTATATGGGAATAACTTCAGCTGGGCCATTGGGATGTGCTTTGTTAAAATCTGCTTCAATAAAGTTCATTTCCTTTTCATTGACCTTTTAATTTGACTCCTCATATGTATGGACCCTCCAGTGATTTGTCTATAGTGTTATCACTAGAAAAACAAAGTTATTTTGGCAGAAAATAATGTTTTTATTCGATCATTTCATCATGGAACCAAAGGGTTGGGCAGTGAAAGAAATGGATTACAAATCTATTTTTTATCAAGATTATTCAAGTTGCAGCAAACCAAATTGTTTACATCTCAACTAGTTTGGTGTTCTTTTGTTCAAATTCAGAATATGAATGGAAACAACCTCTTCCTTGCCACTCAATTATTGTCGTTTTAATATGTGCCTGTTTGAATACATTTTCCCTTTCTCTTACCCATATCTTCAAATGTATTTGAAATAATGCAATCTTTTTTTAAACTGATACTTCTTAATTATGGCAATGAATGTTATCTACTCAAAATCCAAGCGAAATGAGCATTTAAGATTTTTCAGCAAAGTTCATAAAATTTTCACGTTCTGAATTTTCTGAATTTGAGTTACTGTTTTTGTAGCAGGAGTCCTTATCATTCATTCCATGCTGAGTTTCATCAGATTTTTTTGAAATTCCATCATTTATAAGGGAATAACTTCAGCTGGGCCATTATGCTTTGTTAAAATCTGCTTCAATAAAGTTCATTTCCTTTACATTGACCTTTTAATTTGACTTCTCATATGTATGGACCCTCCAGTGAATTGTCTATAGTGTTATCACTAGAAAAACAAAGTTATTTTGGCAGAAAATAATGATTTTATTCGTTCATTTTTTCATGAATTCAAAGGATTATTTAAGGGTTAACATTGTGGCTTTTAAAAATATTAATGTTTTATACAATTTAATATAAATATGTATCATTTATTCCAGAAAAAGATTTAAAAGTGATGAATATAAATTTTTTATTTTCATTTCCTAATGGGGACCTTTGGAATGTCCCCGTCCTAGACATCTTAACTGCTAAAAAATTATCCTGAAGAGAAACTTGTCAAGACTATTTTGGTATTTTTATGGCAGTAAAGAGACTATAAAATGAGGATTTCTGATGAAAAGATATAAGTATATATATAGAATATTGAGAAATGAATGATTATTCTAATTAGTTACTAATCTTCAATAATAAAGCAAGTGTTTCAATTGGTCAAAAATTCATTTTATTAAAAAAAATATCTCAATTTAAATAGCATACAATTTATAAATAAAATTTACATTTCCACTTTCATCAGTAACAAAATGCAATATATTCTAAATTATTGTACAAATTAATTTTATGGTATAAAAATAAATAAATTTACTCAATCTCTTTTCAGCTATCTAGAAGCCATGACTTCTTAAATGAGTCAGCATAAAAACATGGATACTTGATACATTGATGGTAAAATTACATGAATTAAATGCTATTTGTTCTCTTTAGAAAGGTCGAATTTTTATAAATATTAAACTGAAACAGAATTACTTTTTATACCAAAAACAATTATCCAATAATAATAATAGGGTACGTGAACTTCTTTTTTAACATTTACACAGAATTTAAATGAATAGTCATTGACCATGCTGTAAATACTGGGTCAAATCACATAATCTTTGATCTCCTTAAGCTCTTACTCATTGGATGAAATGAATAACATCTTCAAATCAGTACCCAATTATCATTCTTAATTTGTTACCCAATAATCTTATAATTTCAAGTACTTAATATAATTTTGAATGGCATTATCAGTTCAATTCAAGAACAGAATAACTATTGAAACACTCACAATATAACTTTAACATCACTTTCAGAAAATTTGCAATTCCAGATTAACATGAGCATAGGTACTAAAATGTAATAAGTTAGATTGAATGGTTAATATCCATTTTGAATTTACCATTTTTCATCAAATAATCAAGGAAATGAATCACTAGTAGAGTTTCAATCAATTGTTTATAGTTTCTTCATGTTTCTTGAATAGTAAGAATATATTTTATGTTAAATTTGTATCACTTTCATCATGCTTTACCAAGCGTTATAATGGATAATTTGTATGGAATTCACAAATATATCTATCTATAGTCATCATTATAATGGTTTCCTGAAGAGATGATCAACCAAACTCTATATGTAGATACATATAAATATTGGGTTCAACTAGATATAGGTTACAATGTTTATCATATTCCATAGAAAGTATTGTTCCATTGAGAATCTCATGACTTCTAGAAATAATTAGCCAAAATGAAGAATGAATTAAGTCTTTGAATCTTGCACTCCAGATTTGTAAGAGTTGGGAACTAATTAATTAAACATGGCTTTAGGCAAAAATATATCAGGATTTGAATAAAATTTCATGCACATGATTTGCTCTAACCACAAAAATAGTCCTGAACAATATCATTTGGCAGATTTTCAAGTCAGTGAACATACCACCATTTTTAACATGCATCAATGGAAATATTTATCATTTCCATAAATGATGATTTGACGACCTCATAAACTTATCACACATAAAAATGTGAATAATGGAACCACATTGTATCAAGCCTTGGATGGTTATTTCCAAATTTAATACTTATGGTTTCAAAAGTCTCCTGCATAATTATCATCATCATTTGACATCAATGAAACTATTAAAATGAACTACAGTTTTCTCATTGAAGAGTGGCGATGAGCAGATGTGCGAAAATATCGAGCTTCATCTGCTCTTCTACCAAATGTCCTATTTCCTTTCTGATCCCTTACCCTAGATCTCTTATTCACTGTTTCTAATGAATTTCCCTTCCCTCTTTCACCTTCATCAACTATTCCAGACTTCAAGATATCATACACTTTTCGAATCACACTATCTTTTACTTCCTCTGAATATGAAGGAGTGACAGAAGTGGTTTCTTTTGTCACCACTGGGTTGTGGGATTCTTTTTGTAAGTATGCATATGTATTTGTTATTCCATGGTCAGCTTTTGTTACATTGGCTGATCCTTGGGACTGACTGCATGGCCTCCATTGATCCCTATCTGCACTACCTACATAGCACCTGTAAGGAAATTTTTTATCATGAGAGCAAGGTTAGAATACCTCTTATTAATCTATGTTATTTATATGCAATGTTTTAGAATTTGTTTTAAGGAAATTATAAGGTATACTTAATTCTTTATTAACTATTTTCACTATAAATTAATAGTTAATCTATTAATGATTTCTCTTAATTCTGTAATAACTTAAAGATTTCTCTTCCAGACAAATATTGTATTAGAAGGAAGGATATTTTTACTCATTGATTCACTTTCGTCACATTGACAATAAACATTCTTTAATGCCAGTTTCTATTATATCTTAGAATTCTCCCATCAACCCTTACTTTTACACAAGAGAGGGAAAAATTTTATTAACCAAGGCATCAATTTGTTGAAAAGTGAGTAATGAAATATCATATAAATAAAATGTTTATTTATTAGTGTTTCAGTCTACTATTCTTAGCACAGCATTAAAAAACTATTTTAAATACTTCAGTTCCAAGTATTGTTCTGCAGTTCTGCAATTTATTTTGTTTATCAGTTGCAATGAACATGAAATCTCAGTTAATGATACTATTTGCAAATGTAGTCAAGTAGGTAAAGAAGGATAATTAAGATTCATTGATCTATGATAAGATAATGTTTATACCAATAAATTTCAAGGTAAACATATGAGAACATTGGATATTCATATAATTCATGTAATTTCTAGTTTTGAGAATTATTTTTATAGCATTTACTTTAAAGTAATTATTAATATGATAACAGTATGAATTATTTACTTTTTACTCAGATATTTTAAATGTTCATATATTCAATCAATCTTACCAAGGAAGATGGTATCCTTCAGAATATCCACACTGATGTCCAGGTCGGCAGCAATAGTCCCAATCTTTCCCAGCATTCTTGCCTTGAGTTTTTGCAACAGGACAGCCCCAAAATCCACCATCTGGATGACGTTTACAGGAAGTTCCTGGGGCACATGGTAGGCCACCAACAGTCACATCACTAACTTGCTCTTTTATATCAGTGCTCCAAGAAGAACCAGGTCCCAGAGCTATAGAGAAATAATAATTTCTTGCTAAAATTATCACAGTTTAGGGATCTAAAAATGAATAAACTATGATGTGAGTAGCATAGTGATATAAATATCACTATGCTACGCACATTATTTTCTAAAACGTAGTTTCATTTTTCACAAGGTCCTATTCTATTTATCATTAAATGCAATAATATAGCCTTCTATTTTTTAAAACTTTAATGTTTTTATTTTATGTTAAACTGACAAATTAGAAGACTAAATTTATCTATATGTCTTCCTTAAAACGACTACTCATTGATCATTGTATTTATCAAGGTTATCAAAATATCCTTGGCATTATGATACTTTTCATCTAATTTATTATTTAATATAACATAAGATATTAAAAATAGTAAAAAGTTAACTGAAAGATTCACTGCACAACTGGAATAGGAATCCAGAGCACCCAAAATTAGGTAAGTCTCTTTCAGTCTCTTGATAGAACTTAACAGTGTTTATATCACTTACAGAATACTCCTTGACAAGCTTTCCTTTTTTTTCTGACTAGACCTCAGCTCATCAACTTCATCCAATTATAAGTATCGAATCAACATTTTCATGCTCATCATTGAAGAAGACTTATGGAAGGAACTTATGAACACTTACAAAGAATTCTTAGTTTATTCAGTTGTTATAAATTGATGGAGGGTGAGGTTAAAATTTTCATGATCTGCACCTCACCCAGTATTAAATAATAAATAAAGTAGAGACCTAAACTCTAAATAAAATTGTTGGAATGGGTTAGATTTGCAGTGTTAAAGACACTAAAATATTAAGATGAAAACATTTGATCAAAGGATTGCAAATTGTTGAGATAAATGTGCTAATTAAATATGGCAATAATTAATTTTAAAATTAATTTTACTGGAAATTTATTGCCATAATTGCAATGGATGTTAAGGTAAAATCCTAACGTCAATATATACTAAAATTTTGGGTAAATATTTCATTCCTTGCTAAAATTTTGGAGCAATAGCCAAGGTTATTAGTAATTAAAAAAAAATTCCATGAAAAAATAACCAATACTTGCCTTGATATTTACTTCTAAAAATGGTTTCAGAAAATTAGGACATACAGACTTTTCTCAATTTTTTGCACTTAAATGTCAGATAGCCATTTTACTTAGACTCACTTTCTTGCCTGAAAATCTACTTTTTAAATTCTGCAAAATTTTATTTGGTTTTGGACAAATAGATATTTTTAACTATTTATCTCAAGTAATTAAAAGATTTATTCCAGTATCAAAAATGCGGATGGGATGATAGGTTTAATTTAATTTTATATTAAATACTTAGCTAAAATTACTTTATTAATACACAATTTACAAATTATTCATTTCAAAAACCCAAAATATTTTATTTAAGAGTAAGTTTTACGGAGGAAATCTTTCATAAACACTTTGTATCAAAGCAAATAGTGAGAATTGATTATATATTTATAAATATCTTCCAAAACTAATACTGCAGGAAGAAAGAGCCAGACATAAATAAACTCACAACATCCCTTCAATTCATCTATGTCATTAATTAAACATGACATTTTTAAACAAAGTTATATGAATTTTCAATAAATTCATCTTCAACAAAATATTTTCTTTATATTTTATTTTTATGACAACATTTACCATTAAGACATCAAAGTTAAATTTTTAATAATTCTATTATACTTTTATATAGTTTTTCACTCAGGGTCTATGGGCAAGTTTTTACTATAAAAGAGGTCCAATGGCAAATTTTGACTATGAAATGGAGTCCATGGGCCAAAAAAGTTTCAGAAACAATAATTTAAACAGAAGAAATACTTTCTAATTTCACTTACAGTTATCAAGATATGGTGGTGGTGGTGGTGGTGGTGTTGAAGGAGGACTTCTAGAAGGGGGAAATGCATTTTGTAGAGGGATTTCCAAGGATGCCATCATTATTGAGTCGTCTCCACATGCTCTTCCCTTAGTCTTGCCATAGACATCATAATCTCTGTCTTGCATGAGGTCTTGGTAAGGATCTAAATTTTGCAGGGGTGAGCCACTGAGGTCACAGTTTGATAGACCTTGAGTGCGTGGATCTCCATTAAAACTGCATAAAGACAAATGCATTAAAACAGAAATAAGATAACTACTACTACCAATTATACTAACTTAGTTGAGTGTATAACCATTTATAGCATATCCAAAGACTGAATGTTTCTCACTATACTTTGGAATATGATTATAATAAAAAAGGTCCGAAGACTTAGATGGAAGTGGTAGAGTACGGTATAAAAAAGAGAGTTGATCTTAAAAGCATATTTTTAAGAATGTATGTACGTACATGTAGAAGAACTAAGTACTGTAAGATGGACATTTAATTACTTCAAAGTTTTATTTAATCATTCAATCCATCAATAACTGTGTTGTAATACTGCTCATTCTTTTAAAGTTATCTTATTCCTAATATCTGGTATTGCAAGTAGACTTCAAACAGTATTGAAACCAGACAACTCATACCATTTTCAAGCACATGCATATTCTGACTGTTGGCATCCAATAATAATTCTTGTTTTCATTGGAAGATCATTTTAAATGATTTGAACTAATTTGAAAGTTTTACGAGAAATATTATGTGAAAATATGTTAAGATTGCATAAATTTGAAGATAAGAATAAAAATAATTTAACATTGAACAAGCATTGTATTAACAAATGACTTTCAAAATATACCATGCGTTAATAATTTATATAAAAGTATGAAGCTACTTTAAGGTTTCATTTTCGTTTATTTCTATTAGGAAAACACCAATTGCATCCAAAAATTTTCAAGGATAAGGAGAATACTTCCTTTATCAGCTCAGGATATGCTACCAACTGATAAAGGTCAAATCTCCATTTCAGAACTGAAGATCTTTGAGAAACTACATATGCCAGAGAACATTTTATAATGCCTATAATAGAACTAACAACAGAAGAAAATTGCAGTCATCAAACTTATAGTAACCAGTAATCAACATTTCTATAACAAACTATTATGGCCATTAAAGCTTAAAAGATACTGTTTTATATCCCATTTATGATTAAAACTAAAATTTAATAATTAACTTACTACCTATTTACTTTTATTATTAACTTACTACAAAGTTAATCATAGATGAAATATTTATTTATAAAGCTGAAATTTATTCTCAAAGAAAAGTATTTTGTGGTAAAAGGGATATGAAGAGTGCAAGAAAGACAAACTAAGTCTAAATGAAGTTAGCATATATAATTGAGAGAGATTCTTACCTTCTCTATATAGAAAATGAATAAAATTGAATCTTGGATTACATACACAAGTACAAAATATTACTTTACAAGTATCTTGATAATTATTTTTCAAGTACATCTTTTTAAATAACAATTTTTATTTATATATTATTTAAAATCACCAATGTTGGAGATTTAAGTTCTAAGGATACTTGCATTTTCATTAGGATACCTTATTTTATTCAATCCGTTAATTTACATTTTCCATTGTAAGCTTCAGGATGTGAATCTCTCTTTCTCTCAATCTTCAGTACCATGCAATATTAATTTACCTTACCTTCCATGCTATTATGTGTTGTGTTGATGTAAGTAGAAGATTTATTTGAATGGGCAAATACATATGTTTTCAATTCCACAGCTTTGGAAGGAATAAACAAGAATTGAAGTATAAAAACAATCAATTCACGATAGAATATTATATCAAATACCCAAACATTCATATTTTCATCAAAAATTTATCCTGGTTTTGCACCTATGATGATTTTACTACAGTGGTGAAACCAGTGACTAATTAAATATACAATGTCAGATGTACAAAGTATTGATTATCCACCTGTAATGGCATCCTATGAACTTTTTTAAAAAATTGATAGTGAAAAATGTTGGATCATGAAAAAAGTGTAAGGAAGGAAGTGAGAAGTTATATTAAAAGGATTTGATATTTTAAGAAAGGAATAAATTGATTGATTTGATATACCTCTCGTCAAGAGGTATAAATTACAAAGTGGTATATATTTATGCAAATATTTGTTGCTTGATTTTCTGCTCACTGCATTAATTTTTGTAAGCTGCAGTAGCAATACCATATCCAATTATCTGCTGCCAATGTAATCAATGATATTTTTTACCCTGTTACCACACCTTGAGACCTATGATTTGCTTGTCTCGTAGGTCATTTATTCCTCACCGATAACTGAAAGCTCTGCATTGAAAAAGTCTGCTCTGGAAACATTCTTTGGCACAATCCTCAGGACTTCTACTGCGCACTCTCATTGAAAGGAACAGCATCTTACTAGTATGGTCATTAGATGAATCAGAAGTAAGGCGGAAACCTCTCTTCACTAGCACAAAACACTCTTGTGGTTGCTTTTTCCACATGTTTGCAGAGGCATCTGCAGATGGATAGCGGTCACCAGAATGAGGGAAATGAGATGCTCCACTCCATGAGATTCCCTCTGAAAATAAAAAGCAACTCTTTCTTCAGAAATAAAATCATGAAATAATATTCTCCACTCCTAAAATAATTTACTATAATGTTTATAGCCATTTCAATATATTACTAAAGTAAACTTCCAGCAAGAAAGAACAGAACTCTACTAGGAAAAATGAACTCTCAAAAATAATTTGATTTAAATTGATTTTGGGAAAGGGTGATAAGGAGATGCTGTGAAATGCACATATATGTGTTTGATTGGTTGAATCCATTTGCTAAATTTCTATAACTTCTCATTTAGTTTTATGAATGCAATTCATATTAAACATTTGAATTTGTCACAGTTAAGTGCAGAATATTTATTATATTCTTCAAAATAAATCATTTTAATTGATTAATATTTTTTATATAATTATTTGAAAATAGCCCCAAATAACTGTGATATAAAACTTCTCAGAATTTTTTCAAACATAAAAAATATGGGTGAATGAAAAAAATCAAAATAAACTGTACTGATGTTTAAAGTTCTTTTCTATTTATTTAACTATCATATCAAAATATCTGTTAATAATTGAATTAGTACATTAAAAACTTCAGAGTATGTGAAAACTAAAACGTGTATGACCTATTTCTTAAAATGATAAAAATAGATTTTAAAATTCATCATTTTGTGCACTTTAATTTAATTAATTAATAAAAATATTTAATGCAATGATTTGTGGTATAGTGGTTTATCTTGGGCAACCACTTCATGGACCATCTTAGCTTGCTGCACCAAATAAGTCTATTATAATTCTCTTGAATTCATTTTAAATTAAGAGACTACATACCATCATATAGACAAAAAGAGAATTTTCTGTGCTGCAATTTTAAAAAATAAATTAGAAAGGGAATAATTTACAATACATAACTTCATCATCACAGTTATGATGACATTTACAACTTGAAACCAGTTGTGTAATAAATCTCTCGTGGAAAAAGTACAAATATTGTCTCTTTTATTGTACATGATGGATTACCACCCTGTCTAGCTGACTTCTGTGAGTTTAATAAAAATAGAATAGCAAAGAGTCTGCATTTCTGATGTGACACACTTCTTTATTTGGAAATACCTTTCTTCACATGATATATATTACCTTCACGAACTGTTTGCTCTAATGGAGAATCTGGTCTAGCAGTTCCATAGAATCCAGGAAGTGATCCAACATGATTTGATTGGGGCTTTGGAGGAAAGGAGGAAGACATACATGGGCCATCTCTTGCAAAGTATTCTGCGCGATCACTTCCATCAAGATTTCTAAACTCAAGTGATGAAAGTGGAGCGGCAGTCAGTTGACATAAGTTTTCATCCCATCTAGAAGCAGACAAAACATTAACGTATTTTCTGGGAAATCAAAGCAAAGATTAATTTCATTTATATTAAATATGAACCATATAAGATATTAATTACATATCAGTATACATTTTCGGGTTCCTAAGATAAGCAAAGTAAATCAAACATATTCTTACCATAATTAGCAATAAGTTCATGAGGTAATATCAATAATTATTAGTCATTGATTTTATTTATAAAAGTATTCAAATTATGATATCTATTAAGTTGAAGGCTTTTGTAACCCTATCTCAAATTAGAATAGACAATTTTATTAGACAAGATGGCAATATAAGAATTTTTGGAAGGTAATCAAAGTGTTAAACTTTTTTTATGTATATATATTTTTTACATATTTTTAATTTTTTACCTTTATATTCATTTATTTATTGCAAAGCAGTTATTTTATCTTATTCATGGATAAGATAAAATTCTAAAATATACGTATTAAATCTAATTCTAAACGTAAATTCCAAGATATGTGGAATTTTAACAAACTAAGAACACACACCCTATTAAATCAAAGAAGATAAAATAGGATGTCATCCTGATAAAATAGAAAACATATCTGAAAGCATACGCAATCTTATACTAACAATAAGATTGAATAAACTTTACTGTATGAAAATAGTACAATTAGTAGTAATGTAGTACAATAGTAGCAATGCTCTCACAGCAGCTAGCTATTAGGCTGCAATTGAAAAGTTATGGTGTTTTAGCTGGACCTCTAAAAAATCATACACATGCAGACCAAGGAAAAAGGCGTAATCTTGAAAGGATTCAGTACAATGGACCACATCCACATGCTGCAAGCGGTTACTAACAGAACAAAAGGGAATAGTATGCCACTCGTGCCACTCTGTGCTTTATTGAATGTACCCTTGCTTTCAATTTGTCTACAATCTCCTCTATACTAGTTCATACACTATCTAATCTATACAAGTTCATGAAAACTAAGAGGTAGCTAATGGGAATATCAAACTTATCTAAATCGCAGCACCTATAAGAACGCAACAGCGCTCATGTTTCTGTACGAGGTAATAGACGAATTAAGAATTGAGAAGGGAGTTCGACAAACAATATCTTCTCGCCCATCTTATTTTGTGCAGTCTTTGAAGGTGTGTTTAAATCACTAGACTTAGAGGTTAGCCAAGAGTACATCAGTCATCGGCCCATACCATACTTGTACTCTTCAGTACATTGTTGTACTCTTCGCCAGAAATGCAGCAGATCTAGGTTCGTGACTTAAAGAAGTAAATTCAAACAGTCAAGAGATAGGTCTAATGAGAACATGAATCAGGTGTTATTCTTTGAAGCTCAAATATGGAAAACTCGAGGAGAATCTTTGAATATACTTGCATAACATATATACTTAAGAGGACTGTGTTGATGAAACCAAGTTTTTCGAGTGATGGTCCACTAATATCACAGATGAGAGTACTCTAATGAGATAAACGTTACATGAAGGATTACTCCAAGGTGATTGACTGATTCGACTTTTTATGAGCTGCTTTCTCGGATGCTGTGAGATTAATAATAGAGATTTTCTTTCACAAAAGTTAATAAAAGTTTGTTTGGATTGGGCTCAAATCTCCAATCGTCAGAGCAAAAAAAAACTTTTATCTAAATAATTCAATAGGTTATTTTTTCCACATTCTATTACACCCTTATAAAGTACTGTGTCTTCAGCTTCACCTGTAAACGAATCCCTCGCAGCGGAACTGATGCTCCATGGTACAAGCCAATCTGCACTGTTCTAGGCCCACCGAAGGCACTGTGCGGTGAACGAAGTTGTCCGGCAAAAGACGACCCATTCCAACTCTTCGAAAGCAATCTGTAGGACGAAAAGCAAGCTCATTCAAGACTCTCGGTTTCATTAGAACAAGAACAATGCTCATAAAAAGTGCATCTATCTGACAGCTGCAACCTTAGTAACCTAAACTCTATCATAAACAGTTATAATATCATCGTCGGGGAATAAAGCTGCTCGAAAATCATCTTGACGACAAGTTCTATAAGCGTTCAAGTTTTAATCAAGATTTCTTATATATATTATGCAAAATAAATTTGTGTAAAACGAAAATGTTTGCTTTTCTTAGATTTATTAATGAATAAATGACCATCCTCCCCAGAGCTTAGTAAATATAGTCGATTTTATCCTTTATTACAATTAATTTTGGTTGTGATTAATTCATTCCGTTACATTTATTTTTACAATTAAGCGTCTAGGCTCAATTATCTTTTCTCGATAATTTTTAAAAAATTAATCGCGAGTAAAGAACGAATAAAAGCACATACATGTATAAATATTTCAAGAGCATGAAAATTTATAACTAGCAAAATATAGTGGGAAAAATATATAAAGCGAAATATTTTGGATGGATTTTTTCTTTATGAACTCGCTCTGAATTCTACATAACTCTTGAGTTGGAACTTATTATCTTTTTTCAGTACGCGAGAAGTTTGCTTTGCCAATTACATGGCGACCATACTTTTAAAATCGAGGAACGAAAACAAAAAAACTAATGTGGTAATCTATTGATTCAGTATCGGGGGTAGAAGGGAATGGAGAAATTCTCATTCTCAGAGTCGAGAAGGCAAACATTACTTTTTAATTAGCATTCATTATAGCAATTTTTAAAATCCTGGAATTGTTTTGATATTTTTACAAAAATTACTTGAAAAGCTCTATATATGACTTATTGTATGTATTACCGATGATGTATTTTGTGTTCTTTTCGACAACTGTATTTGATTTTGGTGGAAGTGCATTAATTCTATTAATTGGAAGTTTCTAGTGAGGTTTTCCTCTCATCTTTTATATTTATTTAACATGGCCTCCACACACATCTATTAATAGTGCAATTACGGTGAGCTTTTCAACAAAGGACGAATACCAACAGCCATACCCTGAGAAGAACATTTCCCATCATTAGCATTGGAAGTTAAGATGTTAACCTCTCTGCCGCCGAGGCCGGCAAATTAGAGAGACCACCACACGGGCATCAACATTTTTCTTACGTTCCTCTCGTTAACCTCAAGTAAACATTGAATTGAAACGTTTCATGATTAAATAAGCATCATGAATAGAGAAGATATTTGATTAGTATATTAGGGTTTGACATAATGAGTTGAAGAAATCATTGCTAAAATTGGAAAAATTTATAGAAAACAAAAGAAAGTACCAAGAAAACTCCACTGATAATGTAGCAATACGTAAGCTAATAGCTAACAAACGAATTACCTCTATTGCAAAAATAAAAAAATACCTCAACCATAATATAAAAAACTATAATTTTAGAAAATTCTATAAAATCTACGTTCTATTCAAAATGAATTAACTGTTTTTTTGTAGAACGGCATTACATAAACGAGAGTAAATAACTTCAAGTATTTTCTTAACTAGGAACACAGATAAACAAGGAGATATTACAAGACTTGACTAATTCGATACATGTTGAAAAAATGAAAGAAATAATTCTTTTCATTCAAATATGACGATCTAACCACGCAAAAGTCGGAAATTTAGCACTCAATATGGTTTCGAGATAGTAACTACCGCCGCCTTATCGAGGTATAAAGAAGATTTTCCATACCACATTAACCACGTAAGATGAAATATTTTTAAATTTCTAATTTTTATAACCTTCATGGAAAATATACATATCTAATCACCAAACTTACGATTTAATGATTGAGATAAGTACTAAATGTGATGTACAATGAATGTATCTCATTCATTATATCATCAACGTTTTCCGTGATGAAGGTCAGATTGAGTTCGTTACGTGGCCTCTAGAATGAGAGAATGCTGTAATAGACAGCAAGCCGTCAATACATCAAAACATAAACAATTCGGAGATGCGTCACAGAAACGTCAGCTCTATTTTCGGCAATCCACCCACCAGAATTAACCTTCATTTCCGGAAATAGAGATGGGATTATTTTCCGTTGACTTACGAAAGGAAGTGGCGAAGGCCGAGTGAAAACCAGAATAGATGTAAATCTGAGAGACGACATCCATTCTATTCAAATCAACTCTTACGAGAACATCACAGAGAATATCTCTCGGCTCCCATACATAAACGTAATCGCGAATCTCTATTTTATGAAATTTAAAACGAAGGTAACTTAATCTATTACAATATGGTGACAAATGGCAATACTACAAGGGCATACAAATTAGTTCCTGGGAGGAGGGGTAAATAACGCTTTAATGCGACTTCACCATGTTCATTCGGAAAATGTATTGAAAATCTCATCATACTAACAAAGAGAAAATTAATTTATGAAAATTCACCAATTCTATCTCACCTTAAAGTTGCAATAATTGAGGGGACTTTTAATAGTTCAATCTTATAAAAACTTCGCGTAGTTTGCAATCCTATAAACTTTATTATCCTGTATTATTAAATAATAAATAAATAAGTAAATAAGAATAATCTCATCAATTTCATTGAAGCCGTTAACCTTACAGTTTTACCAAAATTCTCTATAAAAAACACTGTGCCTTCATTGAATCTTCTTTTTTTGGTATAACAGATCAATCTGATGATGACTCCATAAGTCGATATCCTCATGATTATACGTAACTGCAACGGGTTTTGACCATGACGTCGAGGATGTGTAAGCAATCAGTTTTATCTCATTCCGTAGTAAAGCTGATGGACGCACGCTGGACGCTTATAGTTTCTAAAAACTCTATTAATCTAATAATCTTTCCTAGCCAAAGAAATAGATTGAAACAGTGTCGTCTGCATATCCGAGCGACAGCGTTGGTGCTCATTCTGTTGTCCACAGTTCTGTTTTATTTCGAATTTCTCCATAAATAAATTTGATACCACGGGCGACATGAGGGATCACATTGAAGCACCTTCTCTCTGCTCAAAAAATATCCGATTCGAGCGGGAACCAACAGGAGGAATTCAGTTAGAAGGCTCGGACTTTATAGTGTATTATTTTCCATTAGTCCACAACAGTCTCACAATTTCCACGGATGCTTTTATCGGGGCACTCGTGAACAACTATAACACGACAAAACTGACCAATAAACCCGTTCCAGTTAGCTGCCATTTCAATGCAATGGACGGAATTTATTTCGTAACAAGATGTGAGACCAATGAAAGGGCATGTAGTTGCGATAGACCGTACGTTGCTATAAAAGCGATGATCGGAAAGAGGGGTGTATGGAATTTCGGCAAACCGTAAATCCGTGGTGGTATTGGCGAAGAGAATGGTAGGGGAGGAAGTATTGCATGCGTTCCGTGAGGAGGGCCTTGTCAGCGAGCTGCAGGATTCACTTTGCACTTTCAAAATAAAATTGAAGAGTCGAGAATGAGTATCCAAGATGTTAGTTATTTGATAATCAGAGTATTAAATAGTAACTTGAGTTGTTATTGTCCATTTCATAATGATATTCCACAGGGATTTTTTGCCGTATAAATTAACAGGATACTTTCAACAACACCACAAGCTCTACTGAAACTTAACTTCGTACTTTCGAGGAAAACAAATCCGCGGATAAATTTCTATCCGTACTAAGATATTTATTCAGAATGTTAACATTCCACAAAGTAACGCTTGACCACATTCACTTTATACCACAAGCTCTTTCTGCAACCAGAATCACTTATCATTGTCTTCCAGCACTTGATATCTTCAGTCCAGTTTAGAGATTTGCTATATTACGTCAATCTAAGATAAATTCACATTTTCCAGTGGCCCTGCAGTCACCAATACTTCGTGCTGACAAATCATATCTCATACGCCTATTCTTCTACATATCTTCATCCACTTGTATTATTTTCAGAGGGTAAATCTTATTTATGCTTATAATAATACCCTTACACTCACTGTCAGACATACTTTCCATTTCATCACATTGTTTCTCCACTTCTTGTTAATCATGAATTCTGCGTCTCACAATCTTCCGTCCTTTGTTCCCCTGAAACAGAATACGTTCCCACTTTGAGAGCTATCAAATCTTCTTTTTCCAACTTCACTTATTTCAATGATGTCCAATATTCTCTGCTTCATTCAATAGTCTCAGGAGTCTTCACTCTTCAAGTTAAGGCAGTTGTAAGGGTAGGCATTTCCTCATGAAGGACCTCCGTAATATCACCAGCTCCCGGACATACGAATTTTTGGTGATTCTTTGACGTCCAGATTCCATTACGGAATTTCCACTACAGAGACTCATGAGTTAAATCGTTAGATTGATGGTTAAATGGATGGTCATAAATGAAGGTTTTTCATCAGGCTACCGGTTGATGAATTCCATGAATTAACGAACACTGATAAATAATTAATCTCAATGTCCAAAATGTTGACTAAGGAAAAAGAACTTTCCTCACGACTTTGCTTATATTTTTATTGTATTTCATTTTACCTGGTAAATTACTGATTATTGAGCCCAGAATAGTCTTTCTAAATTCTTACTTCACTGTGTTTTATTTAAAAAAGGTATATATGTTTTATTCTCACAAATAATATCTTATTATTCATTCCTATTTCTCACTATTCTATCTAAATTCTGAAATTTTGATCAATATTTATCTGCAAGTAATTATGAATTTGTAAAAACTTTGACTTCTGAGTCTGAGTGTTAGATAAGCACATGACTCCAAACTTCGCTGGATTGTTTCTTAATTAAATCATACGTTTACAATATAACTTGGGAACATATATAATATAAAGAAATAAATTTTATGTTGGATGATTAAAAATAGCAAGATAATAGAATGGAACCCTACATAAAAAGACGCGCTTTGGTAGTTAGCTGATAAATATTCACAATAAAACTTCCACTTTTAATATAAATTTGATGGGATTTCTCCTGAATATTTAAGACCAAAAGCTGCCAATCTATAACCTTTCTGTACACTCAAATATAGCAGATATAGTTATAATTATTACATTCCCAACTGCATACTTATAAACACTATATTTAGTCATAATAACCATCAAAATTATTAGGGAAGCAACCAAAATATCTCTGCAATATCCCATAATGCATTATATAAATATATTCTGTGGAAATGCAAATATATTCTCAAAAATCGTAAAGGTAGTACTCCTTCAGCTGTATCCATTCCTTGACTAATCGCATTATATAATATCTAACAAAGCGATGTAATAACTCAATATGCATAACATAATAACTGAAAATGGTTTGCAATCATTTCTCAATGTGATTCACATTAAATAAATATTTCAATACAATTCATAAATAAGATAATGCTGAATGAACGAAAGTTCGAAAAAAAATGAATCTACTTATGATACTTCCAAAATAAAGTGATAAGCATAAAAGAGATACCGAATGGCTTGAGAATCTTTATAACACGACTCGTGATTCGGGCAGAAAGAAATAAAAATTCACCAACTAAATTGACGTACTCTAAACGGAAATGCAATCTTAACATTTTACATATTTGCCCGAATATACAATAGCCTTTGTTAATATTAGTTTTCGAGCACAATGATCAAACGAATTACCTCAAAAAATTCAATAAATCGATCACAGACGATTCGATTTTATATATGTTGCCCGAATATACGAAAGTTCTTGTTAATATTAGTTTCCGAGCACAATGATCAAACGAATTACCTCACACAAATTCAATACATCGATCACAGACGAATTGAACATTGTTGAATGTAGTATTTTCCCAGAATTCAATCTGTTGTGATAACAAATCAATCACGTGGTGCACGTGGGATCGTTATCTGGAATTTGAAATTAAGTTACGTTGATCGCGCTCACTTTATGGTCTCTAAAACGAAACTTAAATTGTGAAAATAACTGAAACTAACCTGAGAACGTTCGTGTAATGAAGAGGAGAAGGAGCGAGCACAACAACGGTGGACTCATGTTGGCTGAAAAGACTGCACTGAGCGTGACCCTATTCGAGAGACTCAAGGAAAGTGAAATCTGTTTGTGATGGACGTTTGGGGCGAGGGGTGCCGCTCATTTATCGTAATTTCCTGTGCTGTCAGTCCTCGATGGCCACCTTTTTGTTTACGCGCAGTATATACGGATATTTATTGATTGTCAGCGGATCAAAGGGAACTCCCAAAAATATCGACATTTAAATTCGTCATTGAATCGAGCTTCTATGTTTCCACACCGTCAATTACTTCCTCGAAGATTGACCATGCGGAGATTTATAATTTTAATTCGGAGAAAATTTGCTTGCGCATTATGGTGGTTAAATCACCTTGATTCTTATCCGACACAACTCATAATTGGAATACAATGATTCGAATAGTTACTGCTCTTTTATTTCCGAATGTAAGCAGTCCTAGAGGAGTAACATGTTGTAGAGATTTAAGTTAGGAATAAAGTTTTCTTTAATTTTAAGCCCTGCAGAAAAAGATTTTACGTTAGATCACGATTAAAAATTACAGCAACTACCAAGGAAATACAGAAAAAAAATTTGTGATATTTTATTGTCAACATATGACTTTTTGCGTCGATGAAGGGGAAATTGAATTTCGGTTCCTTCTGGTATCATAAATCAAGCAAATTATAACAATTCTACTCGTTTTTATATCGCAGATGGTAGAACAGCTTGGGCATAGGTCAACCTTCGTAATCTGTTTCCAGGCCGTGTTGGTTCTGCGATGATTTGGTCTAAGATAACTTTTTGCCAACCGACCCCGGAGATAAAGTGGTTAGCATGCTAACTTCAATAACCCTATGTCCCGGATAGAGTCCCGCTGTTGATGTTACATATAAAATTGATAACGAGATAACTAGGTGGCTTTATTTGACGCAAATGTAATGCAAGCATTCAAAATAATACAAAGAGGTGTGGAGCGCTATATTCTAGGTTTAACAATACAGAAAGTGCAACGTAGGGGTTGAAGCATAGGATAGGAGAGGCGTAACGGGCATCATAAAAAGGTGAGATTATTGCTATGGATGCGTGTAAGTCGTGATGGAAGAAGAAAGAACAACCTTCGAATGTCAATACCTCTGAATTGGAAACAGTCACCAAAAATCTGAAGAGCCCAAATAGAAGACTGAAAGATAGATGGAATAGAGATGTAATTAAAAGAATTAGGGATTAATTGGTACATTAGGCATAAAATCAAAAAATATTGAAATAGCTCCTGCTACTATACTTCCGGAGTCGAATGATAATTGCTGATCACGATACTATGTATCTTCAATGCCTACGATCTGTTTTTAACGGAAAAATTTCTACTCGAGGTTAATTCCCCCATTGTTAACTGTATCCAGGAATACCTAGAGAATATACGAACATATCCGTTCCTTGATTATATCTGCGTAGCGGAGGGGAAAATAGGAAGTTCCTAACCAAGGGTCGTTCGTTACAGCAGGTCTGGTGGACAGCCGTTACTTAGTGATTACGAGGTGATTTCAACGCCTGCTGCCGATAATTTTCCAGAGCCATACTATATTTAAGCGGCCGAGGTGATGGTATTTTGCTCATAAGTTGTATTTTTAGTAGCATCAAGTTTACTGTAACTCATGTAAAGGAATCCATGTATAATTCCTGACACCTTTCTCTGTGACTACATTCTCGTCAATTATATTCCTTTTCTCAGAACTAAGTAATGAAGCGAGTCTGGTTTGCCTTCCTCGCTTCATCTTGCCTTTTGGAGTACTGTTCTACATAAAGATTTATTAATGCAAAATGTTATTTGAGGCCTTATTCGTATCAACGTGTAGCCTTAATCCTAATATTGTATCTCTGAGTAATTTAATCAAATTAAAAACCTAAATTTTTTCAGCATAAACACTTATGAAAGTAAAGTTTAGATAGAATACTTAAATGCCATGAAATTAAATATTCGACCCCAAACAACGAAAATATATAACGATCATTTTCTCATTAAATCAGTACCACCTCGAAAGAGAATAAAGTCATGCAGTAATGAAACAATTCAAATTGATATTTAATCACAGTAACCTCAAAATACTTTCTAAAGTTTTTTCTTAAACTACCTTGAAAATTGATTCACTCCTTTTCCGATTTGAATTTATTTCACCAATCAGCAAAAAAATTCTTAAGTTTTCCCAGATTCGTCGTATAATTTTTATTACAGTTTTTTATAACATACTTTTATTATAATATCATTATCATTGCTCACTCATATAGTAATTACTCAATGTTTCTCTTGTATTCCTCATTTTAGGAAAGATATTCAACCTGGAATCTACGATATAGTATTTGGAGACCCTTAGCTTAGATAAACAAATATTTATCCTCACGTAAGATTTTTCAGTTTCGAATGGAATAATATCAATTATGAAGTTCATTGATAAAGTTGTGCAATACTATGTGAGTGACACACCAAAAACTATATCCTGTGAAAAAATAATAATGCTAACAAGACGTACTCTAACATAAAAAGTTAATGAAGTATCGAGATCCACGATAATCATTGAGTCATTTGTTATGAGGAGGCACTCACCCGGGAAATGAGTCGGTGGCCAAGGACGTTGAGGCCTGAAGGCGGGAGGGTAGGGGAGGTAGGTGGGAGTTGGTGTTGGGCGCATAGGGGGCAACGGGGGAAAAGCGGAGGGCTGGAAAAGCGGCGGGGGCTTCAAATGTACTGATGGTGAGGGGTATCTTGAGGGGGGGGAAGTAGGTGGAGGGGATGCGGAAGGAGGGGAAGGCCGGACGGTGGAAGGGGGTGTCCGGACGGAGGGAGGGGGTGTCCGGACGGTGGGAGGAGTGGGCTGAGCAGTAGAAGTGGATGGCTGGACAGAGGGAGGGGGAGGCCGGACAGATGAAGGGATAGGAGATGGATGATGGGTAGGAAGAGGCCTCAGTATCCCAGAGCTTTCCCCAACAGGTGATCTTTCACAGACGGATGATGGACGTCGAATATAGAGGTCGAAGTCCACGTCAGTGTCTCCTAAAAGCGACTCCGGATCCTTTTCTTCTTCTTTCTTTGTTGCATTTTGTGTTGTGGGAGGTGTTTCAGGAGCCTGTGGGGGTTCTGAAGAATTATCTGCAGAGAGTTTCACTGTGGAAGTTGATTGAATGTGTATTGGCACATGATTCCAGAGTGCTGCACCCAAATCACACGTTGCCTCCAGTTGATTGCCAATTCTGAAAGGAGGATTGCTTTAAATTTAATTTGCTTTACAATTATTTTCTCTTTATAAATTAGATCTATAACATATTTCTTGTCTTATCTTATAATAGTTCTGATCATTAAAAAAAATTACAGATATGTTTCTCTTTTATTCATAATGTATCAACCATCAGGAAAGCTTCATTGAGCAAATCAGTTTTTCATCTGTAATTTACTCGCATCACAAACACATTCATACTCTTACCCTATCATTGTACCTTTGTAAATGAATAATTTTGGAGTAATTTGATTCCACTCATTGGACAATGAGATAGTTCAACACCAATAAATATACATATTTTAACTAATTCATTTAATAGGATTAAACATAAAGAGATTTATATTTAATTGCTGCAGATTTAATGATTATGATTTTCAGTAATAATAATCATATGGTATATTGAAATGTGAGTTTTCTCCATTTCAATTGAAAGATCTTGAATCAGCAGTTAAGGATCAGAAAATTTTAAACTTATCTATTTACAACAGAATCTGAGTTCAGTATGACAAATAAAATATTTAATAATGATAACAATTATCTCACCATAACTCACTCAATTTAATATTTTAAATATATTACATAAAATTAATATTTAATTAAAATGGATAGAGTTAAGATAGCTTCATTGACACTTTAGGAATTATGATCAAGGTGCGTAAAGAAATGAACATTAAAAATATAGATGAGAACCTTCATATCATAAAGGATATTTCTTGCACCATTGAATAACAAAATTATTTACTGCTATTAATTTTGTTCAAATAATTCATATATTATGCTGATTTAACCTATCTACTCTACAACAAAACAAGTAAATAATTTATTCTTATTTGTAAGTAATTTCTCTCTATATTGGTATCATTACTGATTCTTCATGCATTATTCCCGAAATTCCTTCATATTATATGACATAATTAGAATTAAATATTTGTTTTAAATATAATTGGTATAAGTACATTAATATAAGTGATAATGACAAATGTTTATTATTAATAAACTTTTAGTGCTATAGTATAATTTAATTTACTGTGCCTATCATGGAATATAAAATTAATGGCTACTTCTATTCAGGAAAAATTTATTTACAAATTTCCAAGACCAAACTAATTGAGAATGTAAATATTTCAACTCTCACCAACTCAAATCACAATATTTATCAACACATCTCTTAATTAATTTAACAAATTATTTTTTCCTTGCCCTTTAAATCAAGCTAAGACAATTCAAGCTTCATTTGCTAAGTTCTATCAATATCTATTCTTCATCCTATATCAAATATCTGTACATTTATCCAAACCCTTTTGTTAGCATAGGATGTAATGGATCCATCAGCCAAAGCAAAGCTCTAAAATCCTACCATATGACTAATTTAAATCAGACAAACTTAAAGGAGATGGAGAATTGGTATCAAGTCTCATGCAGACTTATTTAGTAGTTAGAGCTTTTAGAATAAATGTTTTTACAGCCATAAATTTAAGAAACTAAAATCATAATTTAGGATTGTTATGTTACTTTAACCATGAAGAATGCTGTGAAGAGAATACTGAAACAGCTCAAATATGTGATGACAGTTTCCATTTTTTTATCTTTAATATTAGCTTGCAATAAATCTCTACACCAAGTTATATATTAAATATACTTAAGTATAAATGACTTATTTTAGAAAACTATATACCTATTTACTTATTAAGATTATTCTGAAATTCTAGGACAAATGAAAGTGTAAAAATGGTATTCATTTCCTCAGGCTCAACCTATCATCATTTAAGTCATTTTCAATTTGATTAATAACAAATGCCAGCAGAGCATCCTTCTATTATTTCAAATATTACCATCCATTTATCACTAAATGCTAGGCTATTTCCTTCTTCCTCTTGGCCCTTCATACTGCTATCTAGTTCAGAAGTTTTGTTCATTAACCATTAATTTGTCCTTATATCTTTCAAGATGATCTGCCAACAACTTTACATTTTTTTATGATGCCCATCACATGGTTCATCATTTTATTCCATGTTTTATATCTGTCACTACTTGTGATTCACAACATGCATCATTCCATAGCTTTCTGTCTTTGAGGATAAGGTACTCCAACCACTCTTGATTCATCACTTCATTCATCCTATTTTTACCAAATGTCCTTAACATTTGTGTTCCATACATACTATATGCAGAGGTTATTAACAGTTCTAAGTATTAATGATTCTTGAAATATAAAAGGATTTGTATTTAAATTTGTTTATACAAGATTTATATTTCTTTAATAATAAAATCATTGAGAGAAGGCGTGACTTTGTGGAAAGCCATAGTATAATGAAAGAACTGTGTAATTTCCACATAAAATTTTTCTGTGTAATTTTCTGAGGAAATAACAAAATTTTTCAAATATAATACTTCAAATATAATACTTTCAAATATAATATTTACAAATATAATACAGTCTTGAAGTTAACTTCAAGACTGCTAGAACTCTTCTGTATGTTTTGAAAGATAAATATATCACAGATAAAAAACAGGTTATTGATCTATTCTCCATTATTTATACTCCCTTTTCCTCTTTGTTTAAAGACTTTGGAAACTTCATCTAGGACTGCAATGAAGGTTTTACAATGTTTGATTTATATTTTTCTTATAATTATGCAAACTGATGTATTCTTATAGATTTTGTGAAAAGGTTTGATTGAAAATTTATATCTGCCCCTAGATTTAAAAAGAAATTCTAGAGTAAAGATAGTAGAGTAAGGTACTGTTCAAGTCAAAAACCTATATAGCAAATATGCTTTACATCTTTGTGAATCCATCTTTCCTGTAGGCAACTGTCCACATTAAAATGGGTAGCTGTTACAATTAAATCATGCTTTAGATATTCTACCAACACTTAAAGTCTTCGGCCTTTACTTTCTTTCATCTCTTGGTTGGATCAATGACTTGATGTACTGCATAAAAATCTTAGAGGTCATTGTAGGAGATATTTGCCTATTCTCTTTTATTCATTGGCTTTTCTATGTAAAAATTATAAAGAATAAACCTCCCTTAATCTTGTTTTCCTCTCTCCTAAATACTTTCTTCATTTATGAGGTACAATATCAACTTATTGGATTTTGTTCAAGGTCAATATTCTTTCAGCATTTTATAATTATTAGGGCACTTCCAACGTTGAAGTGTTGATCACTCAACGTTGAACGATCGGTTTTGAGTCCTTTACAAATATGTTATCTGCTAAATTTGTGATTTCATTTGGGCCTCTTTTCTTCACAAGCACAATTCTTGTTTCCAGTTTTTGAAACATGTGTTGCACATCTATATACCTGAACAGGCAAATTCTATAAATTGTAATTGAGGTGCAGGTATTTGTTTTTTCTCACTCATCTCAGATCTGAAGGTAAACTCTCTCTTTGCTTATCAAGAATATCAAAGTTTTCATAGATACAGAGTAAATCGATTTTTTTCTTTATTCTTCTAATCCAACATAATGGCAATCTTTTTTAAAATTTATTATATTTCAAATTGATGCTATGGAACTAAGACCCTCATTATCTAAAAAAAAGGTCATTCAGTTTTTGTTTCTCGTATACAATATCAATGTTAATTATCAATCATCAATCATTAAATATATATCATCTTTGCTTATTTTTAATATTTTGTATGGTTTAAAACTGCACTTCTTCCTCCTGAGTTATTCTAGGCACCCTTAACCTCATAATCACCTATTTAAATTGTTAAAAGATAGTCTCCACCAGTCTGCACAACTTAATCCCTGTAATTAATTTTCAAGCCATTTACTAAAGTAAAATTAAATTTATCGATAAATAAATATTTCTAAATGTGAATTATTCTTTCTAATTTTCTCATCAACTTTACCTTCAACAATGATATTCTTTTCTTCCTAATTAATATAATATAATATAAATTCCTAATTATATAATAATAAAGTTAACATTCTTCAGGATTATAAGTCATACTATTGTAATTTAAATAATTATAATTACAGAAGCAAATCTTAACGAAAATCTATTATGAATGCCCACCTCTTTTATTTACTCTATAAATTTTAATTTATTTTTTTTAACTCACCCAAAAGCAAAGGAAGCACATAGAGGACCTCTCTGCTGACATGCTTGCTTGCAAAGGGTTAGAGTTATTGCTCCTGAAACATTGCTAGCTATCACTTTGTCAGCTGCTATCCGATGCCCAACAGCTATCCTCTCAAAGCATCCTAGAATAAAATACCATCAACTTAAGTTTAACCTTTTAATACCAACTTTGTTATTTTAAAGAGTTATCTTTTGGGAAATAACAAAATGTTCATCTAAATAGTTTCTATTTAAATAAAATTTCTCCTCCCATTTCTAGTATTATCATGACTTAATCTTAATGATTATCTCATAAAAATATCACCATCTTTTTGTTGAAATTAGACCAAATTATAAGTATATGATGATCATGAAGTTAAACATAATGATATAGAAACAAAAAGAATACATTTTCCTGTTTTATTGAAGAGATATATAAACAATGCACAATGATGAAACTGTAAAAACAAATTAAAATTAATATTGAGAAATATCCTCAAAGATATTAATTATTCATTTTATATATTGATTCATATTTAGAAATAACATTATGTTAATAATAATGAAATTCATATTCAGGAATTTCTTAATATATAATGACAGTAAATAAAAGAAGATTCAGTTTTTTGTACATAAGATAATTAAATGTTAAAAATAAGGAATCTTTAATTTATAATTAATCTAAAATTTTAATTTCTGTATAAATACCTGCATATACTATAAATTAATGTTTATTCAATAAATTTTCATTAATTATTTGCAAAATAATTTATTTAGATTTATTTGCTCTAAAACTATTGGTATAACAATAAGATTATTTCTTCTTACCTGTTCCTAAACTCAGTTTACCCTTGGCATCACATAAAGTTTAAATTCTATATATTAAAACACAACATGAAATTTCATTTGAAATATTCAGATATAATGTAGATCATGGTATGTAGTAGGATAAATGGAGTAGAATGGATGTGGAAGGAATGATTATTATAATCTAATATAAAAGCCAATAGAACTGAAAAATTAAAAGAATGTATTGTTGCTATATTCAATGAATGTTTGTAATACATTATAGACCACCCACACAGTGTTTAAACAATAAAACTATATTGTGGGGTACTTAAAGACCTTCCTTCTGAAGAGGAATACTTAAGTTAATGCTTGAATCATGAAACTAGTGGATTGTGAGAAACATTGCATCATATATGATTGGATTGATGAAATTATCAATGGAAGGTTCTATTAATAATAGATTCTTTGTCTGTAATGTCTTCATTATTAGAAAATGGTTCATATTTACTAATACTTTACTTATAATCCAAAAGGCTGCAAGATTGTTAGGTTCCATGAGAGATGAGGTAGTTTGATATTACTATCCTCTCTGACTTAGAGAGCAAGAACAGTCTCTTTAATAATGACAAATTTTGCAAGATATATTTAGATTACAAAAACTAGTAATAGAGTGATTTTCTTATTCTTATGAAAGGTTGTTATGCCATTCACATCAACTGTACTTTCATTTCTTTTCCATCAAAGAGAAGAAAGTAAAAAATTACTCTAATAAGATTTCTCATGAGTTGAATTTCGAGGATTTTAACATAGAAAAGACAACTGATAAATTATTGAAAGACAGAGAATTGGAAGATTGAGAAGATTCACAGAGAGTAGTCACAGAGGTATCTGTGAAAAGTCTACCTTTATTTTACACCTATTATATCAAAGTCTTAAGTCAGAAACTATCAAAGTAAACTTTAAATACTTTGGCTCTCCCATTCTTCTCTGAGAGATGTATGAGAGTGAATAAATTATTCACCATAAAGTAGCCTTGAAAACGAATTATGAATGAAAACCGCAAAATTCCAAATTACCAAAATTTGATTCTAATCCCATCATCATAATTTATTCTGACTGCATTGCAATAATCACAATTTGGTTAGGATTTATCTAAATGACAGCCAATATAAAGAAATTAACTTACACTATCAAAGACTTTTGTGTTGGTGCACTAAAGTACTCTTACAAAATCATTCTCATAAAATATATCAAAAAAGGCTAATTGACTATACAGCAACAATGGAACCAAACTTAAAGCGTACTCTAAACTAATGAAATTTTATTGCCGTGTTTCTTCATATTTTGTGTTTGTTGTGTATTACAACAGTTTTGATTATTAAATATATATTGAGAATGTATGTACAAAAACTTTGCCTTCAGTTTATTAGAAACTATAATTGGGAGCTAGAAGTCACTTACTGATTCAGGAGGACCGTTAAAAGAAATAGTTCCTTGTTTTTGTCAATAATTTTCTCTACGTAATGGACCGTATCTCACGGGCCATGGTGCAACGAAATGATTTTCATTGTAGATATATAATTGTGACAGCCACATATAATAAAATCGCATTAGTTTGATGTTTTTCGACTGTACTCTTAATTAATTTATGGTGCGATGATGTAAAAACCACATGGATATCTTCAACTTAAATCGAGTATTTTCAAGTCAGGTGAAAAACAGATTGGAAAAACGGATTCTTTCTTTGTTTCTCTTCTCGTAAATAAAAAAATCGAAAACCAACAATTTCAAAGCTTATGGTTAGCAAAGTTTTCACTTCCTTATTTTTTAAGGATTGCAGAGACGGAGACAGGTGTCAGCCACACCTCTGAAACTCCCTTCCCATTATTCTCCGTCTTTGATGGGCGCTATTTCAACCAGAGGTAAACGTCGCGTCGTTGCGGGTAGTGATCCGAGAGAATAACTTTCCTCTGTTCTGAGTAAGAACATTTATTAAATTAATAGTTTTTATTCTATGAAAAGACTAGCATAAAATTATGAATCTCATTCTCGTTCTTAATCTCAGCTGTATTGATCACTTGCAATTCTAATACCTATAGTCATGAAATCAGTGGCAATAATCAATTTTTAATTACACCGCGGACCCCCCTGTTCTTGATCCATGAAGAGAGCCTAGATAAGATACTTAACTTCTTCCATCGATCAAAATTAACGGAATATCCCAAATTCTAATCGTTTTCTTCCACAAGTTAATGAAAAATACAAAAAAGAATTGTTGTCCTTTGTCTGTGGGATCTATTCTTTACAATTATCAAATATATTATTGCAATAATGTGTGTGTATATATAAATAAACCCACGATTAACTTAGGTTAGAAGTAGAATGATGAGATAAGAAATCTGCTATTAGAACAATATCTAATATAAAAGTTGATGTTTACGGAAATTCGAGCGCTTCTTCCTTTAATTCTAAATACGATGTAAGCAACCGTCCAAAAAACACTTTGTATATTGACAAAATTAGGTAATTAGAGGATATTATAAACATGAAAATCAAATACCAAACTATTAGGATTATTATCGCTTTTGATAGGTTAATGTTTACATAATTTTATGAAGTTGTAACCATATAATGTACGTGAAGAAAAATGATTGTGTGAAAAATGGATGAATCTTTGTAATAACTTTGAGAAGATGGATCGATGATGATAAGGATTCAATCCTCTTTTATCTAAAAGAATACTGATATTGTCATAAAAGATCCTATTATTGTAAGTTTCACTTCAAAACTTGCCTTTTGAGAAATTGAAACGTAATGATTATTTATATATAAAAATGAGTTGATGTACATTAAAATAATAATTTTAGCGATTTACATTCAATAATCACTTCACTTATCACTTTGCTGAAATGCATTCCCCCAAAATCTTCAGCAGTTTCTCCCCCTAACTCTGTTCGTCTCCCCCCTCTACCACTCTCACTTTCTATTCTTTCGGCCTCTCTCGCAAATAAATTTACTAACGGTTTTTCCATTTTACTTGATAATTTTTAATCATTCTCTAAAATTTAGTTTCGTTTCCTGAAAACCCCAATGAGACAATTAACCTTTTCATTCTCAAGAAGTCGTATTTTTATAACTTCAAGAATCGCCTGTGGTATGAGTAAGTAACCATTGTGTACAAAAAAATGTGGTTTTTAATAAATTCAATTGACAAAACCTTCACTTTGTAGAACTCTATTCTTAACTGAATTCGGAAGTGAAATCATAAAATTAAGTAGGAAAAGTTAAACCTAAAACATGATGCATACAAATGTCAAACTTCAGAATTAATTTTAAGCAAAATAACATATATGAGCTCAATTCGGAAGGGTAATAACTAGGGGAAAATTCTTATCTTTTATAATTTATTTACGATCGTTTTCGAATTTGTGTTTCATCATCCGGCGCCATCACAAGTATTAATCAAAAATACATAGCAATTAAGGAGAAACCATACTAAACAGTGGGAGTGGGTTACTAAAAGTTACAAAATATTTCAGAATTGCATGTTTGATGGTGGGAAAGTTGCGTACTTTCCATTTAACATTTCAATTTAACATTTAAAACATAATTACAACCTATCAAACTTGCACTTCTTCCCCTTGGCCCGATTGGCGATTCACTCCCCCTTCCAATTGTGTAACATTTTTGGACTACCCCCTCTATTTAGAATGATTTCTCCTTACTTGCTATGCATTTGCGCTTAATACTTGTGATTATGCAAAATAATAAACGACTAGTTCAAAACTAGTCGCAAATAAAGTACATAAAATAAGTGGAATTTGTTTAGTACCCTTCCGAATTAAGTTCCTTTGTTATTTTTCGAAAAATGAATTCTAAGGTTTGAAATTCGTATACATCATGTTTAAGGTTGAAGTTTTACTACTTAATTTATGATTATTTATTAGGGTTTTGAATTTCATGTATTGTAAGTTCACTATGAAAGAGAGATATTTCTCACTTATATCTAATCTATTGTTTCCAATATCTATTCAGCTATGCAAATATGATTGATGATGATTCTTAATGAATAAAATTTATTACTGTTAAGGCACTGAAAAAATAAATTACTTAAATTTTGAATATCTTGTTTGGTTATATTTTAGAGCAATAATGTTTAATTTAGGAACGGTCGATATGGAAAAAGCTGAAGAATTTGCCCTTCGCTAATTTCCGTAAGAAAATAATTTTCCATAAGCCAATCTAGCGGATCTAATTGATAATATCTCAAAGGATACGATGTGAAATTTGTTATATAGTAAGCAACAGATTGTATGGCAGCCTACTAACCTAACCAATATCTATCTCTATTAAACGCTACCGCTACATGTCAGACAAACTTAAGAATGTGAGCAAATTAAGTGCTCTGTGGTAACCACGTTTGTAAACAGTCTAGTAAAACGCGTTTCAGTGAATACAATAATATATTACCTGTCTTTCGACTTTTTATGTTTGGTTTTGTTAAGTTTTTGCATCAATTTATTGCATGATACGTCATCTGTCCTCGAGATTGTGCGAAAAGTCAACTATTAATCAAACTATCTCAAACATATCAAAAAACGATTTAACCTATATAAGAAGTTATGGTTTACTATCTACTAATAAAAGTACATATAATTAATGCAGTCAGGCTATAAATCATATATATATATAGTTATGAGATAAATCTTAACATCCTATTGGCAGAAAGTGCTTTTTCCCTGAATAATGATAATATTGCTCGCGAGCATACTTCACGGTACAAATTAAACTAATTCACGTACTTTCTTTAACCGTATTAAGCTATTGTACTGATGTGTTCAATAAAAAATTTTTAGGTCTGAAGTACTGCTTACTTAGGAGGGTTGGATGATTGTTATGACAGTGGGAACATCAAAATTTGGATAGTAATTCTGCTAAATGCATTGAAGTCAAGGAATTCGCTCCAAAACAGCGGCTATTTATTTTTTTACAAGGGAAAATTACCTAGAAAACTTATTATTAATAGCAATTTATCATTTTGCTGAATTATTAAAAAGAGCGTATGTCGATCGTAGTTCTTCATCCATAAGAGATGATAAGATACCAAATGACACGAGAGAAAAAAAGTGAATCGAATAATATTCTCTATGGTATCAAACTTGAAATCAAACGCACCTTCATTTCCGGCTGTCGCTGAGAAGACCATGAGGAGAAGGCAGACTGCCACGGCATTGTTCTCTAAGCCCATTGTTTACTCCTGAAAAATAAATAAAAATGGATAAAAGCAAGAAGAGCATCATTACCCTTAATCGAGATAGTAGTTGTACTCTGTCGTTTGCGGATTTAAGAGATACTGTAGCATTTTTTCACTGCTGAAAGCTTGGAACAAGTTTTAAAAGATATTAAGAGCCATTTTGTTTTTATAGGTAGGGAACGAAAAAGACGTTTTTGTAATAATGTCTGGTGATGAAACCAGGTTTGTAACACTTTACAACTTAGAATAAAAGGTAATCTATGCATTGGAAACACAACACACCCCCAAGTGTGAAAATATTCAAGTTAGAATTCATTTTCCTGATTGATTTTATGCACCGTAGAGAAACAATTAACGTATCCTTGAATTGTAAGATCTTAAATAAACTTCCCCGGGCTATTAAAAACAAGAGAAGAGACTGACCTATTGCGTGTTCCTTCTTTATTACAACTCATGCCATAACGTTGCCTGTGCCACGATGTAACTTATGAATCAGTGCGATTGTTCTGTTCTGACCCATCCACCTGACTGTTAAAAGATGGAACTTTTATAATTTCATTTATTCACCAAAATGAAAGATAAATAAGTTTGGTAACATCTTAAAAGGGAAAGGAAATTTGTAGAAGCAGGCACCAACTGTAACAAGGAGGTGAAAAGCTTCAACAAGTATGAGATTTCAAAGGATAATCATCCGTATATAATATACATTAAAGTTGTTGGATATTACGTATAAAATAACGTATATTTTAATAATATTTCCTGTGAGCTTCGATTTCTTTTAATAAAAGTGCGATTTGGAAAAGAAAAACTAAATTAGTGTTCTTGATGGCCCTCCTATAATGACGGACAAGTCAATGCTTCCTTGATTCCTGACTGTTAGTTACCTCACTTAATTAAGGTATATCGTCAAATACTGACAAAATTCATAAATTTAAAAAGAATAAGTAAAGGTGAGTAAACAAGCTTGCAGCATCCCAAGCGACTATGGAGCGACTATTCCTGGAAAGGTATGTTTACCTGTAAGACAAGGTATTTAAGGGTATTGATAGGGAATGCAATTTTTTAATTCCGTGAGAATTATAAACCAGAAGTGAAAGTTCTAATTTATCTCAACATCTAAATCCAAATTCTGTCAAAACCAAATCGGAATCATCATGAGTTTGTTGTTTAATTGTTCTATAGTATAGTTATAGTTCTAAATAATCTGAGTGAAGGTTTAAAATAAAATAAGATATTAAAAACCTTTGAAATCTGAGGAATTTGAATGATGTTGAACTAAAAGAAATGTCTGTGATGTTTAATTATTTTAAGTCACCATAATATTTTCTATGGACAAATACAATATTTAATGACCAAGTTTTAATGAAAAATACCTAGATTCAACTTTTGAGATCATTCTGCATTTAAGTATACCAAATGAACTGAAATAAACGAAGACTCTTCTACCCGACTGTATGTCCATCTTAACACAGTGAAAGATATTTTAAATTGCATTATCATTTTCTAATATGAATTTCATATAGAGGACCTTAAATAAGGACTGAACAGGAATAGAATGATTAAAAACATAACAATATGCAAGGATGTTTTCAAACAAAACGTGAAGAAAATTGACGATCCAGAGGGTCATCTTAGCTATCGATAAATCTTATTCTTGCTCAGTTTCCGGTATGCCTTTCGTAGATTCACCTGTTTCCGGCGTCATTTGCTGAATAAAGTTTTGTTATAATTTGATCGTTCGAGATTAATTTTCCAATATTTCTTACATAGAAATATCATTGTCGCATTATGAAATTCTACAATGTCGAGCTTTAGTATCTGAATTCCCTAAATATTTTAAATAAGGAAAAAATTAATGGTATACTAAACTAAATCATATTTGAACTTAAAATTAAAAGTTTGTTTTCTTTAATTGCACAACTTATTGAGCTCGTAAGCTACCGATTTATAAGAAACATCGCCAGAAGATACTACACTACGCCAGTACGTAGGTCATGAATTTAGAATACATTTTTAAGAAAATGTTACGAATATTTTAAAAGCATTAATTGTAGAGTTAAATACTTTGATTCGGTAAGTATTCATAGATATTTCATATATAGGGAGGTAATACAAAGAGTAAATAATTTAAAGTAACTTTTAAATTAATCAAATGAAGATTTAATGTATATTGTTATTTAACATATTCTGGAGCATAAATTACGGATTCCATTTATTTTTAATGGTAATTTAAATTTTAGAATCAAATTAAATTCTATATATTTTAAATAGTATTCAAGATCAAAATAAATGCAGTGGCCGGAAATACGAGCGATAAAGAAATTAATATCTGAGAGATGGCATGTACTGATAAATATGGTCTGCGGTATAATCTGGATTTATTTCCAGATAGTTTCAAGATACTGGAACTATAAATCTTTTATCGCTCTTTTCTATTAATGTATCGTTAATTTTCATGTATAAATGTGTACCCGATTGAAATTGGGTCCTTAATATTCAAAGCTACTTTAAGTCAATTGAATAGCAATAGCTCGTATGATACGCAATCTAAGGAATTTATCAGTGACATTTTTCGTCATGGGGACTGGTTATTTACAACCTCCAAGTTTAACGAAAATGTTCGTATATTCTTACATTTAATTTCTCTATTTTCACACACTCCTCAGAACCTATACGATTGAATGATAAGAGATTAACTGCATTGTGTTTTCTCAAGGTCGAAACTCTTAAGATCGTCGGGGTTAAATTCATCGGGTTAAGATACTTGTACAAATCCAGAGGTTTAAACCAAGTTTTCGGTTGAAAAATGCAATTTTCTTTTCCAAGAAAGCAACGTTCAGTCTTTCATTCAGTAATATATAAGTTTTGATAGATTTCGTCTCATTTACTTTATTCCAGGACTTACTGTAATTTTATTTTCATGTTAGGATTAAATTTTAAAATGAATGGAGGAAAAACTCTCCTAACTTAATAACCCTGCAATAAGCAGTTTCTGGTACGTGCTAATGCGAATGAATATTCGAGCTAAGCTTTCGAGCCTTTAAAATTACTAACTTCTTTTCGGAGTATCTTATAGGCTAATTTTTACTTACAAAATTATCCCTGATCTGACCTAAGACTTGGAAAAGAATGCATATCCATTTTATGCTTTCCAGCTTATTTTATTTGAGAAATGAAAGCATTCCAAGAATGAAGAGTAAGCTTTAAAAATTAACATACATAATGGAAAAACAAAATGGAAGAAATCACGATCTTAATTTCTTATTGGAACTAGGAATAATATTTGAGTTTCTAAAAATCATATAAATTGATTGGAATGTCTGAATGAAATGAAACGAATTAATTATTTAAAAATAAATAGCCTAATAAGATTTTTTCCGAATTCCATGTATCATTTCATTACTTACGATTATATATTATATATATTTATGAAATTATATAACACTTTCTCCATCGCAACGTATTTCTATAATTGCTATTATAGAAGTATATTAAGTATACAACGACAATTTATAGTATTATAGACGAAGAAAGCTGCTATTTTATATTAAGTAACAATAATTTATACTTTTAATTAATTACTAACGGATTATCATTTAGTAACCTTTTAGTGCTGAACAATATGAGTTCAATATTTAATGTGAATAAGCTAATGTGAAACTACAATGTAAGGTCTGATATATCTAATAACCTGATCAATGAAGAACGAATTTCCTTATCTGGTGTTCGATTCACGTCGTTTTCCTTCAAGAAAGTTCAAATAAATGTAATCTTATCAAGAATCTTATTCTATTGAGAAATTAGGAGGACGCACAATATGGAATGAAAATAGTTTTCAAAAGAAAGAGATTCTAAAATCTCAAAAAATATTCCATCCATTCAACTACTTTCGTTTTTAACATCAAGGTTTTACTCTTACAATTATATAATCATAGAATTATATTGTATCCTTGGTATTTCCGTTATATGTAAGGGGACAACATTATTTCAGAATAATTGACAAAATTTTCTTCATGAGTTGCTCCTTATTCCTCATCTAGAGCATCTAAAGTTTTCTAAGGAATCTAATACGTCGTGAATAGTGAATTTTAGATAGATAAATCAAAGCTAATAGAGGAAAATGTCTCGACTAATCAGATCATTCCCTTGCCCGTTCCTATTATTTGAGTAGAGAGAATAATGATATATTTGATAAAGAGTATTATCAATCCTGGTTTCAAATTTAAGACCACACTATGAGATGAATGTTAAAGAAACAAATATTAAATCATTTCAATAATTGAAAGCATTATGTTAATGGGCAAAAATGATATAAGCCTCGTCGTTAAAAGATTCAACTGTGAAAAGAATACAGAATAGATTAAAATAATAAGAAGAACTAAAGTGTGAATAATTTGAAGAATAAATAGAAGATTAATGAGGAATTAATTATATGAATTTCAATGATGGATGTCGCAAGAGTGTGAAATTCTTGGGCCTGCTCACCAATACTAGAAATAAGTCCGTATATGGTATCGAGGTGTTCCAATGATAGAAGTGAGAGAAGTTTTTTTTAGATACTTAATGCACTGACTGGATTGACAACTTCCTCGCGAATTTTTGACGCGTCCTGTGTTTGATATCTTCTCAAGTTATCACGCAAATTTCATTTCCATTCAAGATTGGTAATGTTAAAATCTACGATTATTTGGAATTTCATTTAGAGATTCCTCATTTAATTACATGAAGCATAATAATGGGTGTGTGAACATAAGAATGATTGAAATAATGTTAATAAAATATTGTAACAGCAGTAATTATATAACCATGTCTGTACATTGTAAACAAATATCAGCCATTTAGTTCAGCTATATTATACAGCTAAGTAATGGCTTATGTTGGATGAAAGAAATTATAGATAATTTCCATCAGATATCGCCGGAAACAGTTAATTACTATTATTCATATTATATTAATTCTAATATTTTCATAATAATTCTTTATTTGTTAATTTGTCTGTGAGTAAACACCAGCATTACATCAACCTTATTCAAGACCTGATCGAGAAATTCGAGGAGTGTTGATTGGTCCACTCTTAACTCCGTCTTGGCTATATTTTTCTTAACGGGATTTCCGGAAAATTGGCGGTAGAGGAAAATATGAGGTTCCAATAGATAGCATTGGAGAGGAAGGCAGAAGGTGAACTCACGACGTACAAGGTGAAGGCGAAATGCTTGTTGGAGGATCAGGCGGAGTGATACGATCATCATTCCCTGGGAACCTCAAGGAGACCAAACAGCTTTAGGTGGGAGTCGGCGGGAAGAGCCACAACGCAAGGAAGCAGAAACAAGACGACATAAATATTTTTGGTGCTACGCTTGAGGGGAGAAAGACCACATTAGCCCAGACTGCCCGAAGGTCACTGAAGTGAAAAAAGACGTCAACCGCAGAATGAAACAGGCCGTAGAATCGTTGGTATAGAGGGACAGGTACATTAAATCTGCAGAACAAAGAGCACTGCAGAAATCAGAAGATCGGAAGGTTTGGCTTTTGGACTTATTAGAGCCCCAGACGGCATGGCATAAATAAGGAACCTATGAGAATCTTTGAGGTCATGGAAGGAGACTCTCCATGTAATGGTGCATCTGCAAACATACAGACACTACCGACTAAAATCTTTCTTCTTCTATCAGAAATATTATCATAAATATAGAAAAAATGGAAAAAAGAGAGAAAATATGAGGAAGAAGGTGAGGATTTAAAGAACCGAAATAACAATTTGGGGGAAAAACTTCACTGCAAAAACACCGGGATTGGGGGCGATGAAAAACCTGCAGGACCTACTTATTATATAGGCTACGGGATATTTATGATATTCTGCTTGGTCATTACAGGGCAATATTTCGCTAAAACATTAAACAACAATGCACTATAGCAAATGCCCGGTATGAAAGTAAAACATTATATTCTAATTTTGAATTTTTTTTACTTATTTTACTTCAAATTTAAGTCATACAATTTAAATATTACTGAAGATGCTCTAAGAAAATTGAAAAGACTCCATAAGATAAACGAAATTGATCATTATAGACGCCTTGATAAGAATAGAAATAAATGTATACGAACTGTATTTATAATTTTAATGTTTCGATAAAAGAGATTGGTTAATATTTCCCGACAAGTGGAGGGACTAGGGAAATGTTGAAACATGATTAAACTGCTGCTTTCTTTTTGATGGTGCTGGAATGAATAAGATGTGGAGCAGAAATAGTAAAGAAATGGAAGATTTAAAATGAAGATATATGCACCTATAAATTTGAGCATCCTTCGTATTATTCCCTCTCTAACAGAAATAAGTTAAGAAGATTCTAAGCTGGAATGTACAGAAATTCCAGAGTCTGCAGTTCCAAGGCATGGTATTTTGATGTTAGAACGTGAAGCCATCGGCGAAGTTTGAGAAAGTCATTTCTTTAAGAAGAAAGATAATCGTATTTTCTTAAATTCAACCAAAATCGAATAGCCTAAATTTCGATACGTGACATCTTCTATCTTGTACTCAACACAACAACAGTCAAACCAATGAATTAACCATTTTCATATAAATAAAGGACGCAATGAAACTACCAGGACATCAAAAATAATGAGTGGAAAGAGAGGTTAACTTAAACATGGATCAGTCAGCCCCTTGGGAGTCTGCGATCAATAATGACCTAAGAATGAGGGGATTTGTTAGAAGAAATCCGTTGACGATTATGAATTTGAGAAGCAAATGAAACCTTGGATATGGGATAGAAACATGCAACGGAATTTTTTTATTATATCAATATACACCGAATTAAAAGCTTATTTAAAGCATATTTAAGCTTAGTAGTATTGATATGGTTCATTTACTACCATCTATATACTTGTTAAATGAACACTCAAAACCATTACAGAAATTTAATTTTTGAGAAACTAGTTTCTTCAATTTATCAATATCGTCAGGCACTATATAATTGGAAGTAACCATGTGTTTTTTGTGTATACAAGGAAAGAATAGGTTATTTACTTCACACTAGAAAGCGTGCTTCTTTTTCACAGTTCACTGGTTTCTAGTCCCAGTCATATCGCTATTTATCCCTTCTGTTTTACTCCGTGTTTCACTATTTTTTCTGTGTATTTATTTTGACTCCCTACCATACAGTTGAGGTTGAGGTTTCAACATTATACACATTAAGATAAAGATGTATTTAAAATTACGAAACCGGTCGCTAATAAAGCAAATTTTCTGTGGAAATTACAAAGTTTTTCATTATACTATAACCTTCCGCGAAATCACGCCTTCTAATATTGATTACACATAAAAGTTTCCAGTTTATCCACAGACTTTTTAAGACCATTATATATTTTAATTATGGCTGTTGCTGCGCAATGCGACTTCCAAATAGTCCGTTCGGGAGCTATCAAAAATCGAATATTAATTAAAATATTCCGAAACTTGATGATGTACGAGTTTTTAAAGAGCTTTTGATAGTACTTGAAGGAAAGTGAAGGGTCGCAAGTCATCAGAATTCAAATCGGAGTTTTGCAGTATCGATGCCTTTTGAGCTCGTTTCCAAATCTCTCTGTGATAAACGATACGCTCAAGTTGTTTGTTATTACGTTTACCAAAGAATTGAGTAATTCATTTATGGTAGCAAACGAAGTGCCATTAGCACCTTTAGCTTCTGAATTTTTACTATTTAGGGCGATAAACACTTTTTATTGAGTAACTTCTGGGAATGTGAATTCAGATACAATAGAGGAGAGAAAAAGGTTTCTTTTTCAGACTCAGTGATACTCCATTTTAATGATCCTTATCAATTATGGCGCGGGTAGGGGAAATTTCTGGTTGAGTGATTCGAAAGAAATATCAATTATTGATGTAGGTAATTGACGTTTTAAAATATCTTACCTCTTCAAATAGAATGTAGAGGTTAGCTGTACGTTTCCACGGTATGATGGGAGAATGGGACTTAAGTAAACTGTTTCGCGTCCAAAGCGTGCAAGATAATTAAACTTTTCAGGGAGTTTAGGAGTAAATGGGACGTAAAACTGTCTCTTTTACGGAGGTAGAGAAGTTATGGGAGGGTTAAAAAGGAAACTTTACATGCCCAGAGAGTTGGTAGCTTTATTAGCTAACAATTTAAGACGGAAAGTTAATGTACAACATTATAAGGGTCAATTCGTGGAAAGCAGAATTTCCTCTCAAGCAACATTCAAAACGTGGCATGCACATTTGGACGATGAAACTTCAAAGAAGATTTCTTGTAATGTACGAATGGATTAATGTAACGAAATTGTGACACATTGGAGGGGAAGTGAAGCGTGGGAAATCCCCGATTAGTTCTGGAGGAAAGGCGGAAGCAATTCTTGACCGAGTTCATTGGGATGTTTCGGGCCAAATCTCTCCTACCACAATCGGTGGATGTAAGCATTTTCATGCATTCATTGGCGAGAGCGGATGATTTGTTGGTGCTAAACCCATGAAGAGGAAGGGGAGGTGTTTGAAAAATTCAGCAGATTCATAGATTTGGTTTGGAGCTGACAAAGGAGAAAAAAATTATTTTCTGATAATGAAGGAGAGTATACAAGTCACAATTTCAATAACCATCTATCTAGTGAGGACTGGAATTCTTTACCGTCTTTCTGTTCCTCTTAAAACTCAGTAGAATGGTAGAACGACAAGAACAAACTATATGAATGCAACCTCTAATTAATTCACGTATTTTTCATTAATTCTAGGGGAAAGCGTTCAGGAGAGCTCACCGTAAATGCAATAGGTGTTTAGCATCAGCGCCTCAGAGATAAAATCCCATTGGACATGTGGAATGAAACCAGAGTTCATTCCTTCTAATTTTAAAGGAAAGAGGTTTTGTTCCATAACCGAAGGAAGCGAAACTTTTTCTAGCTTTGAAAAATGTGTGACGTTCTTCTACCATTAAGGTATAAGATAAGAATCAGAGAATTAAAAGGTAAGGAGTCACAATAAAAAGCGATATTGAGAAGGTTTTTTAAGAAATTAGGAATAATACTGAAAAGATTTTGTACGATGGAGATCAATTAAGATAGGAGGTTGCATAATATCTGAGGATGGAAACAAAAGACTAACTTCAACCGGTTAAAGAAGGTTGCCAGTTGCAGAAGACGAGAGCGAACAAATCCCTATTTCTGTACGAGAGGGGATAATAAAGTTGAAGAGGTCTTCTAATAAAAGTTTTCCAAGAAAATGCACGTATTACAATATCGTGAATGGCACATGGAGAAGGGAGATATTCTCTTACGTCGTGGACGAGTAAATCTTTCAATTGTCTCGCTTGAAATATTCCATGAAAAATAAATTAACCTCAAGGATTGATGAGCCTACATTCCTCTTACTTCATCTCTCCCTTTTGCCGTCATCATTGTTTTGAATGAGTTCTTTCGACGAATCATCTTTCTGTATTTATTTATTAATTTCCGTTGTAAACACAGAAGAGAATTATTCAATTTGTCATTAAATAGGCATATACAATGATCTGTCACTTAGTAAGTCCTTTACCAGCAGTAAGAGAGATGTAAGCTCATCAAGGGCGTGATATATACAAAATAAAAATTTCAAAAAACTGTCCGACTCCATAACGGTATGCCGCAAACAACTTAGTTCCTATTGTCCGTTTCTCATGGTTAGAACGCCAAGGTGCCGTAACAATGTCTAATCATGATTTATTGCTTATAAATGATGACAATGTCATATTTTTAAGCTCTTGCTCGTAGCCACACAATTCTCTGAAACTGCTGACTTTTGCAATATTTTCCGCTTCCATATAGGGTGAAGTACATTTACATTTTATTGACAACTTGAATTATAATATAGTTACTTATACATAGAGGAGTGTGCTGAATCCGATAGAATGAGGGATTAGAGCTAAATGCTAAAAAAGGAACGTTTAAGGGTATTCAATAATTTACTTTCCACATTACGTAATGTGGATGGATTATAATTAGGAAGAGGAAAGAAATTGATTTATCTCACATTCACAAGTTAATACGAACTAATAAAGAGAAATTAATTTAAACAATTAGTTCCATAGTTACATAATACATGCGAAAAAAATAGTTAAAAGAAAAGAAATTAAAAAGCCAATTCGCTAATATATAATAAAATAAACCACCATATACTCGAATTGTAAGAGTATTTCTCATTCACTCTGACATAAAGATAATATTGGACCAGTTATATCCAGGTTTTCTTCATTATATAATTATAAAACACTCATAAACGCAATTTTTTTGGAAAAATACGTAGTCCCCTGCCATACGCAGAAAGGCTGCTTTCAGGGTGTTTATGTAGATGTAGATATCCGTGCAATGCTCTTACTAATAGCGACCATACAAATAAGATAGATATCATATCGATTTATTATTTCGATTTTTCGCAATATTCGATAACTCGATCAGTCGAAAATAATCTTCTAAAAATTGAGCTAAACGTGTGAAAATAGTTTCAAATGAAATACCAGAATATCCTTCCATTCCCACGTCCTTCTCATGATCACTGACCTTTGCGTGTCTTATCTGCATACGCTATCACTTACAAATTGGCACCTAAACCTTGGTTTTGAAGTATATGTCCTCGACAGGAAGCGATTCTTCGGTGGAATGCCATAAGGAATTACTCGGATAATTGTGAATTCTTTTGAGGAACGGAGAGGTATTATCCATTCAAAAATCTTCTTCCATGGCGAATCGATCCGAGAAATAATTTGCCGTAAACAAATCAGTTTCCTATCGACTGAGGATCTGTATTGGATATTTAGAAGCGTTCCGGAGTTGTTGTATTACATTAATTTTTATTTTAACGTTCAGTCTAGTAAGCTTCTATATTTATAATAATTGAGTTATCTTTTTATCATCACCGTTCGTTTATTTCGTCCCATTTGCTAGAAAAAATTAAAATCTGAAAGAATGAAAACTACTCCGGCGTTTTATTTCGAAATTGGTGCATTGGTTCATTTAATGATTCCAGTTATTCTAATCGTAGTTTTTTTTAATGCCTCTCAAACCCTACGATGCGAAACACAAAAAGCTTCCGCCGTCATGGATTTCTTCTTCTCCAGTTTTGGGACTTATCTTAACGTATCAACGTCAACGTATCTTACATAGATGCATTTAAGTGTCTTTATGAGAAATAATTCTTTCGACCGTTTTTGATAAAGAATTTCGATTCGCAATACCACTAATCCTCAGAAACATTTTAAAACTCGTAAAATTTCAATCATGTTATGTATCTGATTTTTATAAGATATTTTTTTTATTCTACACAGGGAAATATGTACGTTTCTTTTCTGTAATTCCTTTTACTTGAGCTGTAATCTAGGAGAAGACTTTCTTAAAAATACCTGGTAACGACGTGTAAACTATGTCGTATTTAAGGCTTTTACTTCGGTTATGAATTGTGTTTTTCATTTATGATAGTGAAACGTCATTCCATGGCGTAACGATGAACCGTATCAATTGAAATATGTAGCCCAGAGACTGGGATATAGGGTGGGGTTTTCCCCATGATTTCGTGGGTTATGGACTCCATTATGCCCCACCCTTTAGTATCAATATCGGAGTCTATAGAAATAAGACTACGTCGATGTTCCATATGAATGCTTTAGAGTGTCAGCGAAGAGTTCCATAGTCGATTTATTTTATACGTTTATCCTCTTTGCCATCTCCGTATCGTTTTCTTGAATAAAACACGAATACGTTTATTGAGTAAAATACGAAAACAATAATTAGTAAAATATAGTTATTAATAATTGATCAGTTACAGTGTGTAATGCATATGCGTTAAATTGACCTATACCTAACCCAGAAAAAAATATGGAAAAGAACTTTTAAGTGGGAGAAATTCAGAAATGACAATTTTCAACTACGACCGAATATTGGAATTTGCAATAAAACTAAATCCGCATGTGGAATACTAATGGATACTTCTTTCCACAATTGGAATTTGTTTCTTTGAATATGAAAAGCATAACATATTAACGATTGTATTATATTCTTGCTATATAGATTGATTTATATTGTCTTCTATATTTATAAAAATTTACACGCCAAGGGAGATATTTTCGTTATTGGAGGACTAACTCAACTAAATTACAGCTTAAAAACGAAATTCTCGCCTTCGTAAAACGCTTTGGGAATATCTTTCATGAAGTGAAAGGAACTACTAAAGGTATGCTTATCATGTACTTTATAATCATCTTTATCGTAAGTATGGACATAAGCGAGGTTTATAAACGGTTTAATCACATAAAGCATCCTCTAGATTTCTAAAAATATGATTGGACTATTCTACATTTGAAATTTTATAAGAATTTATGAATATGTATCAGAATATTCACATCACGTAATATTATCTTAGAATGGATAATCGGAGGCAATTACAGGGAGACTAATGGAAAACGACACCGGATGTAGAAAGCCAATCTAAGTCAAAATTTCAGCTCATTGTGTTTCACACGCAACTGAGTCGCCAATATACCTTAAGTGAAAACAAAAAGAATGAAACAAAGAGAAAACGAAAGTGGGTATGACGAGAGCAAATATTGTATGATGTAATTGTGAGCAGATGGACGAGCAAATGGGTTTTAGAATGCGTGAGTCAGGCATACGCGAATAAAAGTGAAAAAATGTATTTTTACATGTTGGATAGTAATAAATATTTATCATACACGTAAAAACACATCTTTTGCGATGATTTAAAAATTTCTAACATAATCTTATTTTTACTTTCCTTAAATTCTTCAATCTTTCGTCTCGAAGAGTTTCTGAAACTTTTTATAAATAGGGACAATAACTTTTTTATCTATTTAACTTAGCTTCCACAAACAAGTCTTCTAACTATTGTACAATTACACTTAGAAACTCAAATTAACAACATACGTACACCATCGTCCATTTCCTAAGAGAAACATTTCCTCCTAATTTAAATTCATTCGTACCCGGGACCTTAGCATTGGAAACTTGTAGGACGCCTAAAAAAGTAAGTCTTGGAAGGTACTCGAAGTTGGCATTTGCTTGATAATTCCCTATGATGATATGATGATTCCCCATTTTAATGTAGTTCAATTTTAATAGTTCATACAATATTTTTTTAATATTTCCTTTAATTGTTCTTCATTGCATTCAAAACTGAATTATGATTTTGAACAATTTTTTTCTTTAATGATCAATGTTTATTTTGTTTTCGGGTATGTGTTTTTTTCTACGTCATGGAGAAGAAAGGAATAATAAATTTGTTATCCTTACATATAAAGGAGTTTCATTCCACGAATAATTTCTCCTCTTTTATCCAATTTCTTCTTTTTACACATGAATTTAACCATACTGAATTCCAACTTTATCTTTTTATTCCTTTACGTACGCATGAAGATGGTTTAACAGGAAGGAAGACTGCTTGATAGCGTTCCCCACCCCTGCTATCATCGCTGACTTGAAGGGAAGGTCTTTTACTAGTCGATCGGCGTTGCATCGTCAGATTCAAGACAAAAAACCACTTCACCTTTGGGATAATTCCGTCAATAAAAGTTTATGAGCCTAATGGAATTTTTCCTGTTCCCTTCTGGATAATGATGTACAGATGATGACTCACTTAAGTTGTAAAGAATATCGCTCCTAGGTTCTTCTGCTTCTTCCGAGCGAAGAATTCTCTTTATCCGTAGATCCGGTGAGGTAGGTCGTAGGGAATGGCTACTGTAGAGACTGGCTATTATAAAAAAGGTATCCGCTGGGAATAGTGATCGGGTTATCCCCTCAAGGAAACATTTACAATGACATCCTTCCCTTATCCGACACAAAGGAGTGTGGAAAATACCGGCATATACAATAAAGTACACAACTAATGTTTCTGATATGAAAGGGCAATAACATCTATCACGTCTCTATACAATCTACAATATCTCTTTGTTGTCTTAATTTCAAAAGTGCATAGTCCGAAAATCACGATTTAACTCATTACACAGTGTAAATGAGTTTTAAAAAAATTTCACCAGTTATTTTTGTTCGTAAACTAAAATCCGTGCACCATTTTACGTTGATGCTCGTTTGTTTTTCACGTCCTGCACTGTTGTACACGTGTTCAGCTCCATCATCATCATCGAAGAATAACAAGGAGTTCTAATGTTAAAAGAATTAAGTAATGAAATTCTTATTAATACTAACAGTCTTACTGTTTCATACTGTTTAAAAGATACGTTCTTTAAGGTTGCTCCAGTTTATTATTTATCTGACGGTTCGAGTAGATGCCCGTATATCAATTAATGGATCATGACTGGAACTCATAACTTATTGGTATTATAAAATTGACAATACCATATCAAATCCAATGAGAATTAAGAACTACTAGAGCTTTCTAATTTATCGTATTTCTAAATTAGAAATTCATTAAATGAATATTCGAATATTCGTAATGAGTTGCAGTTATAAATAATCTCAGTATACGTTCAAAATGCTTCTTTCTTAGATTTTGTTTGAGGTATTTGAGTTAACAACGAATATTATAATTATATACACTTCTATTATATCAGATTATATAAGGATCCTTTCATTTTGTAGATAATTATTTTTCAAAATATAAATTGAAAGGAATACTGGATTAAGCTGAGCATGACGAATAAAAACATAACAATATGCAAGGATGTTTTCAAACAGAGAACTTGAAGAAAATTGGCGACCTAGAGGGTCATCTTAGCTATCGAACCATCTTATTCTTGCTCAGTTTCCGGTGCGGCTTTGGAAGCTCCAGCTGTTTCCGGCGTTCTTTGCCAGATTAGTTTTATTACAGTATGCTCATTCAAGTTGCATAAATCCAATACTTGTAATATTGGAATATCGTTCTCTCATCCATGGAATTCTGTAAATCTAATTTTGAGCATAGAGTAATTTTATTTTGAACAAAAGCAAAATCTTTCATAATGTAAATTCGAACAAAAGGGTGAAATTATGGTTGTAAAAATATCGTTTTCCTTAGCTTTTTATTCCTATATCAATGATTTCCTGATTAATTAAAGATCTAGGGTTTGTCACAGAGCATAATCAGAAAGTAATAAATGTAGAGTACAGAACCAAGAAAATTACAAAGATTTTAAAAGTGCTAACCAAAGAATTGAATCTTAATTGGTAATTATTCATGACGTGTATCATGAAAAGAATGATCATGTACGAATGCGTTTCTTTAAATGACTTATAGCAAAAGTAAGTGGAGGTATTATAAAGGTTGATAATTGACATATAGATATATATAAATATGTTATATATAACTTATTTCAAAATCAATAAAGCTAGAGAAATTTTAATCAAGATAAAAAATAAATATCCAAAAATGGGATGTATATATAAATATGGTATGCGGCATAAATTGGATTTGGTTCCTAATATGATCTGTGGTATAATCCGGATTGGTTATTTTTTATGGTCTATTGTCCCAATAGAATTATTTATTAAAATTTTGGAATATTAATAACTATTTTATTTAATTTCTCTTAATTTAGTGTAAAACTGTCACTCAAAGATACTGAACAATGCTTAGTGCTCCAGTTCCGTGGACAAGAGATGAGGAACAAGCCGTGTTAGAGTAACTGGATGGAGGAGGATGATGTTCATGGGTCTACTCTGTACTATCGGAACAAACGGCAAAAATTGAAATTTAATTTATACCAAATGGAGTGATTGTAACAAACATCCTGAAGAAGACAGCCCTTAAACGAGAAAAAGGCATTTATGAACGCATTCGGTCGTTAATGCACTCAACTCAGTCACTCTTAACAAAACTTCTTATGTATTAGAAAGTGAAGCAGACACTCCAGAGACGATCGCCTTAGTAATTAAACACAGGAGAGAGAAATCTCTTGTGTAAATGGCGAATTTATAATTAAGAATTTTTGTTCAAAAGATAGGTGTAAAAATGTAATAGGTCAGTGTCAGTTCTGGATCAGATAATCAAATTATATTAGGAATATTTTAGATGTAACGTTCCAATCTGAGCCATGAAACCGTATGAAAAAGTTGTACGATAATCTCAAGAGTACTAACTGACTCCTACCGGAATTTCCTTTGGGGAAACCGTATCGCTTTCGTGAAACTGCAATGAAATGCTAACATCTGAGATTGGATTCTAAAGTTTCTCTCTTGAGTTGAATCGTTAACTTAATTCTTTGAATACTTGATCACGATATAAATATAATATTCTTCTAACAAATCACCGTACACCATCCTACGTGTCTCCGCAGTGAGAGTGAAACGTATTATTTTGAATATTCAACCCGAGAAGCCGATCGAAAATGGTTCCTTGCTAGTCAAAGCCGTTATAAGCCAGTCAACCAGAAACGGCCTCTTTGATTGTATACAATATAGACGTGCTTTCTATATAACATCTACCGCTGAGAGAAAAACCCAATAGCCCAAAAAATAGCCCAACATTCTGTTGCTCTTATCGCATTCTCACACGCTAAAACCATCGCGAAGTTTCACGTTATTTCAGCACAGCACTCGAGGGTGGCCCCTTTAAGAACGATGATAAAATAGTTCGCTTAAGCGCGTTGATAATGTAATGCGAAGATCCGTGAGTACGTACGTTTCAGTAGATAGTGCGAGGAGAGAAGAGCAATTTCAGTGGCGTGTCCCTTGCAGCGCAGCGGGGCGATGTCCTTTTCATGAGGAATTCGCTGGAAGTCTTGGTAAGCGCGGTCGTGGAAGTGGAGAAGATCACAGTGGGAGCAATGAGCAACAAGTGGCGGCGGTGGGAAAGAAGGGAGGGCAGGTGGAGGAAAAGCAGGTGCCTCAGATGATGATGTCACGGCCTGAGGGAGGCCTTCGCAATCAAAGCGGAGGACGGCTAACCTTTTGGGAATTCTTAAATTTTACTTAAATAGTAGGTGGCGAATCAGACAACTGAAGTGTCCGGATTTAATAGAAAATTTTCCAGTAAAAAAATAGTTATGTCTGTATGTATTTGACATGTTAATGATTTCTTAACTGAAAGGTAAGAACCGGAGATGAAAGAAATCTAAACATATAAGCAAATACTAACAGATTCTACGCACTGTATGGGCAATGAGGATGATTTTAGATAACAATATAACAAAAAGAGAACTTGGTATTCACTAAAATATATATTTAAATGTGAGAAAGTTCAAACCAATTCTACATTCAATTTGTGATTTACTGTGTCGTAAGATAAAAAATAGATCTGAGCTTAAAATTCAAAGCAAAAACCAAGTTAAATTACAGTAGGTTCCCATCCCATACCACCATCGTAATTTATTCTCATCATCTTCATCGTAATGATTTAATGTCTTAATAGAAATATCCCGAATAGCCGATGCATTGAAGTTCCCAATAGCTATTTAAGTTATATAAATCCATTTCAAAGAAAGAGCATCAAAGAACTGAAAAGATTATAAATTTAAACTTTCTGCACGTTATCCACTCTGTCACGAAGAATAATGGATCATAAACACATGAATCTCATTAAAAATAGCCTTAATCTAACGTAATGATATGGCGTAAATTCTAAATTTCAAATTTATCGAAATGGTAATTGTTAAATAGTATTTCCCAATTTAAAAACTATTTTCCTCTAATAATTGTATATAAAAAGCAAAACATTTTCTGCTTGATTAGAGTTGGACTCAAATAAGAAACGTTTAGGTTTATCGCATAGAGATAAATGTACCAGCCTCCTAAGATGAGCCTTCGTATTGATATCGAAAACAAATTACGAATGATCTTTATTTCCAATAAATATAAAGTTCAAGCGAAAACAAATTTTGCACTATTAAAATAAGTCTCATGATTGTTTCGTAAGGATGACTTTTGACGCGCAGCAAATATCCACGGAACGAGTAAGATTTATGAAATGTTCATGGTAAAAGATTCGCTGTATACATAATTTCCAGCAGAATACCTGCAGAAAACATCGCTCTCTTTAACGCCTAAGAGCGGAGAAGCTTTGAGATCAGCAGAGCGCAGAACCGTAAGCGATTCGCCGTTATTTCTCCAATCGCTTTTCGAATGAAAGTTCGCAGAAAGAAGTTCGAGGGGGTCTTTTCTAGGAAACAGTTAACCATCATCGAAAGGGAAACACTCTACTATTCCTCAGCTGTTCTCTGTCTTGGTTAATTAGATTATAAATAACTAAATTTGACTAGTTTATTGATTGATAACTTTCTATAAAAGATCGGAACGTTTGTAAGACACTTTCGGGAGGTCCAATCTTTTTGCGTTTCATTTAGTAGCGCATCCAATTCAGCGTCCCATTTCCCCGATTTCGAACGGCAGCTTTTTGCCCAAATCTTCGTGAACAAGTTTTCTACTAGTCCTTGTATCTTTCGTCCTCTTGATTTCTTTCCTTACATTTATTTGACCCGCTTAATAATTTTTTCCAAAGAATTTTCCATGTTTCCAACAAATATTTTTCTGCATCAATCGTAGCTTGGATATAATAATGAAATTCAATAATTTTTAATATTAGATCGAATTCATATGTTATGTAATGAGACAGCATACCAATTCAGAATCAACAGAAAGTGGTGAACCTTTTCATTGACAGAGTTATCGTTCGATTCGGAAGTACTTGTACTAAACTTGCGTTCATTAGTGAAAAGAAACGGGGAAAGTGGAAAGCTTTTCCATTGCAATGGAATTGAGATGCAGTCACAATTGGGTAAATTGAATTTAATGTTTTCCATACGTCTATTCATTCGTTCACCTTTATTACATCTGGAGTCACATTTTTCCATTGGTAAATAAATAACTAGTACCGAGGGATTTCAGTGCCAAATCAAATCTACGTAGTGCAGCACACGTCTTATTTTTGTCGACTATCGAACGTTGAAACAGCGTAGTACGAAAATTCGCTTTCTTCGATAATATTTACGAAATTTCCCTTTTCTTTTGTCTTGTGCTTAAACACGAACAATGAATGGAGCTAATGAACTGAGGAGAGCTTCGACATGACAATGATGAATGTAATTCAGTGAATATTAGTCTTTGAAATTATCTCTTACAATTGCAATAAATATCGGTATATTAATTAACACCTAGCATGGGAGATTTTCCCGGAGGAGCTCTTTTCTCAATTTCAAAACTCAATAAAAAGAAAATTTATTTTGTTTCAGCATCTCTTTCTTATTCAGAGAAACATCTTGATCGATTCACTGTAATCCAGGTACAGAACAATAAGTAGCCATATCTTTCCTTTCAAACCATTGTAAACATGTACTAATACCTGAAATATAGCCTTTTAACTCAGGAAAAATTATGACCTTATAGTTCTTTGATCTATATTTGATAAATATCCGTATCTTAAATTCCAATTATCAATATCAATTGAAAAAATAATTCAATTCATAACAAAATAAACAATTCACCGATAATATTTTACGCGAATTATTAAATTGAATAAGTACTTTTTCTTAAATATTGAGTAAAAAATTACATTAAATTTAATATTTACACGATTCCTTAGTAAATTCAAAGACAATTTAGCAAAAAAGGCAGAAATGTTGTGAATGATTATAGTTTAAACCAACTTATACTCTGTACAGAAAATGCGTAAGTTTAATCGTGTTAATCTTCTCACAACATCTATATTGATAAGTTGGAAGTATTTTAGAGCTAAATGCTAAATACTAATTAAATATATAATTTCTGCAAGAAGTCGTAAACAGTAATAGAAAGAAAGATGAATTCACGAAATTTTAACCATTTGAATAGGTAATATTTTGCTACTGCAAATTAGCTCAAAAGTCATTTTTAATGTCTTTATTTAACCAAAATTATTTAATACATCCATAAATGACGTATAAAATGTACTTGAATTAAGTTATTGTATCATTGGTATGAATGTGAAAACTTTAATATTAAATTAAAATTTATGAGTCAGATATTGAAAACATTCATTGCATTATTGTTAATTACGTTCAAAGGAACCGATAAAATAGTATTCTATAGGTCGCTGGTTCCTATTGATAATGTGAGGTAGCTATTTCTTCTTTAATATGTAATAAAAATATCGAGGGTGAATTTTTTTGAAAAGAAGAAAATTTTGAATTTTCGAAAAAATAATAGAAATAATATAGGCTCCTTAAAGTTCTGGAAAAGTGAATAGCATTCTCGATTTAGTCTATCAGCTAAGAAAGTTCTCCCGCTTTAACTTCCGTCAGACTTTCTGAGATTTCTCTCAATCGTTTCCTCAAGCATACGAAGACATCCAGCCAGGATTACACGTCTCCGTTAATTTAACAAATAGAAATAGACCTATTAAATTTTAAAAACGCTGATGAAACAACTCCTGAATATGAAAACATCAAACCAATTCTGAAAGGACTCTATTCTTTATATTATGGGCAAAATCCTTTAATCAACCCAAAATACTTCTCAGAGATATTTATTGAAGAGCTTGAATTAGTTATTGAGATGGTATTCAAAATAACATTTATCGGATTGAGTGAATTGCAACACATGCATAACAATACATTCACTAAATGCAGAGTAATTGTTTTGAATATTTACAATGATTAGCATCGTTTTATTACTTATACTGGATTCTTTACATTAAAACGTTCCATAGATATAGATTTATACAATAATAATATTTTTGCTAAAACTCTTTTGTCCCAAGGGTAGGAAATTTCTGAATAAAAAAGTAATCAATAGAAAAATTAAACCTTTTCACTGCAACAAGGTCTCCGGTAGAAGATTATTGTACTTAACTAAACGAACTCAAATATTCTGATTATTTGAATGAAAGAGAAATTCCCTTTCTCAATTCCATCAAATTTAGTATTTATCGTCTTTATATTTTGAGTAAATTTACATTAACTCTTTTGAAAACCGAGGTTAGGTTAATTAAAGTAAGGTAAATTAAGGTAAATAGATGTAATTTTTTTCGCTTACCCAATTCATTGGAGCCAGAAAATTAAACAATATATATCAGGACAAATTTATTGAATTATAATTAAAAACTGGTTTAATTATCCAATAGAGATATCAATAATCCTGAAAGACCTTTATCCAAGCGTATTTGCATCCGATAGTAGCTAAAGTAAGTTACGGAAACAAGAACAAAAGCTTTATGACAGCTATTTGTTTTACTGAAGAATTGCTAAACTCTAGCGAACGATTAAGCAGAATAAATCATAACGTTTAGAAGTTTTTACTGCTAGAGCATTGAAAGGGTTAGCCGATAGATTAGCTCAATGCCTCCAAACCGTTTTCTCCGAATCGGTGAATGAAGACAGCGCAGCGTCTCAATTGACTGGAAATCAGCAAATACTACGCCCGTTCAGAAAGGAGGATTGAAGGACCACCCCGGAAATAATAGGTCAATCTCGTTAACTTCACTGACAGGATAAGCATATCGTTCTTAGCTCACAAATGAACCTTTTAGATAGAGTTCGTTATTTCCATAAGAATCAAAAGGGCTTTAGAAAGTCACCATCATGTGGAACTCAACTTGCTATGTTAGTTCACGATAGTTTAAAATATTCAGAGACTATTAAGCAATTGGATGATATTATCCTCAACTTTAAGAACGTGCTCCATAGATTTCCTCGCATTTAATTGTTATTAAAATGAAAATAGGCTATTATAAATGAAGTATTTGACCATTTCATTAATTAGATATTGAAAAAGTTAGAGCATAATATTATTTTACGTTATGTACGCTTCTAACTTAAATATACAGCAGGTTGAAGGGATCTGGCGGACGAAAAATGCATTCCTCAACTCCAGAAGGTACAAATCTCGATTCATTAAAAAAGTTCCATGGTAAAAAATAACTAAAATGCTCTCAAACCCAGGTAGAAGGTACTTAAAAGATAGGAGATAAGAAGCTGGGTTTGGATTGCTCGAAAATTAAAGGGAAAGTACGTTTGCGAAAGATGCACTAAATATTATTCGACCTTCCTACTACATTATGCGACTTGACAATGAGTAAAATATAAGAGAAAAATTTGCTTGAACGAATCGTTTCAGGAATTAATTCTTTCCGCGAGCTATGGGGGATGATAGGAGGTTATAAATTTAGTCGGCATTTTCAACTCTGCCACTCCCCGAAGGGCGGCTAGCAGGATATAGCAGATGTTACTCAGGGTAACGTTCCTTAAAGAATAAGGAGTACTTGTGCGTATTATGTGATTTACAAGAACACCACGCAAACTTGGGATCAGTAAAATGAGAAACATTAATTCAGAACCATCTGCTGGTCGACACAAAAGTAAACGTATGTTTCCCATGCGAGGAGAGGGATCCTCGCAAGTGTGGAATTCTCACGACCCGTGGGAGCTCTTAGACTGAATTGAAGGACATCCTCTTTGAGGCACCTTATTCATTGGAGCATAAATGGCATTCGAGGGAACTAAGGCCATTACTACTACTCCTAGGTTAACAAAAGAACCCTTGTGATGATACTAGTCTCTAGCGAAAACAACTATCTGAAACTATATTGTCACAAAAAACATGAACTGTTGATAAACAATTCTTATGAAATTTATTTATAATTTTAAATGCTTTTGATGTTTACCTGCTTCTTTCTCACATAATAAATGGAGATAACCTCTCCTCTTTGAATCTTATGCCATATTTTGATGATTTAAATCCTCTAATATAGGGCATTTTGATTGGAGGTTATAAAATTCAAGATTGTAGGATTAATGATCATATACTCTTTTCTTTTTTATTTAAATATATGTATAAACTTTTTTATGAAGTATCGTTTCAGTAGCAGCTGATTTTATATCGATTATAGTTTTTATTGCCTATTAATTAATTGCTTTCGAATTATCTATTTTTATCCGTCATTAAGAATATTTTCTAAAACACTCCGCTTCTTCTGATGATTTTTGAAGAAAATTTCATTCGCTACTGCTTCAAGTAAATTTTTTTCCGCTCTTACTTTCAATGATATTAAAATCATTCCATATTTTTGAATCTGTGCAAGTTGTACCTTAATATTTTATATCCTTTATGCATTAATTTACCTTAGAGACTTTTTATTACTGAAACAAGAATTAATATATACCCCGAATTATGAAGACAAATCCTTTTTGAAATAAATAAGATTGTCGCTATATTTTATAAAATTAATGACATCCCGTTGCCTTGAAGGTCAGAGAATTAAAATGCATTTATATAATGATATTTTACAACGGTGAACAGTTTACTGAAAAATGTCCAGCAACTTTTTCCCTGATATTGTGTAAATACAGCCTTTCCATATTCTTCTTTTTGTACGCTTTTCCTCACTGATAGTGAACTCTTTCGATTGTACAGTGAAAAAACTCCAGAAAAGAGCTAACAATGCTTAAAATTGTCGCCAAATATTCTATCAAGCTTCACAAGAACATGCTTTGGAGAAGCAAGTAGAAGCTAAGAATACATACCACACCTTCTCTCATGAGTGATGAACTGATTTAACCGTATGAAGAATGGTAAAGCTGGAAAATCGGATGGAGTACTGTGAGAATATTTATAAATGTACACAATGTTGCCTTTCTAGTGCAATTGCTCTTAAACTTGAGAATTAAGAATCCACAAGGAAGGAAATAGTGCAAAGATTGCTTTCCTGCTCAAAAAAAGACTTCAAGAATTACCTACCCATTAGCCCCCTGTTCTCTTTTAATATCTCCATAGAATTTTAACTGTGTAGCAATAATATCACTTACCGAGCCTGGAGAAAAATCTGATTCAGGAAAGGATTCACTACCATGGATTACATTTGTGTACTGAAAGATGTTATCAACAGAACAAATGGGTATGAATTTCCACTTGCACTATGCTATAATGGACTATGCCTAAACATTCGATTTGGTATCTCCTCTACATTAGAATCTATTAAGATCTATTATCTATTATTAATCTATTACATCAAGGGATTGATGGAATACAACCACCATACAACAACCACCTTTTGCACAAAACATGTCCAAAAATGGGATAGCATACTTGATTCAGCACCAAGAAAAAGATCTGAGAAATATTACTAAGAGAGTTCAGCAAGGTGACCTTCTTTTAATAATCTCTTGTAGCAGTCTTGAAAGAAGTACTGAATTCCACTGACAGAAAGAAAAGGGGAATATATACAATTGAAGATTAAATTTGTCAACTATGTTTTACCGATGACTTGAAGTAAGCAATAGCAAAAATACAGATTACTCATCATTAAGATTTCAAGAACTAAACATTTAAGAACAAGATATATAGAATAGTGTAATGACTGGAACCAGTACGTCATATCATTACTTGAAATATTGGGTTTACGAAATAGATAAAAATAGATACATTTTCTTTAACTAATAAATTAACTGCACAAATTTGTGAGACGAATTAGAGGATGAAAATGTTTGCAAAACCTTTTAGACATAAGAGCAGAAAAAGGAAATGGTCAAAATCAAAGTATACAATCTTTAAATAGGTTTCCAGTTGATCAACATCGATAAATTTTATTTACATTTCATAGAATAATTTATCTTCAAATATAAAGTGAGGTAAAACTTCTTAACAAAAATCAAATCACCTGTACATGATGATAATATGTAGATGAAGAGTGTGGAACTGATGAATATGACATTAGCTCTTTTTAAAGCAATAATCGTGTTGCCTGATTATTTACATTTTTATAAAAGATATAAAAGTTCTTCAAAATAATTACTCCTTGTTTAACAATCAAACGCCAGTTATTACAGTTATAAAAACTGTAAAATTTGAGTCCAAATACAATATCTATGCATAAAGATAGACACTTTTAAAAATTTCTGGTTAAAGGATGTTCAGCAAAATAACCATGACTCTCAAATATTTTAGAAGCAATCTTCTTGTAGTTTTCATCATTGTTGAATACTGGTCCATCAACAATTGAATTCACATTATCCTTTACTCTCTTGTGAGCATCTTTACAAAAAGTGTAAGCCATCAATATCTGCAATTAAAATTTTTTGTTTATTAAACAAATAATTAGCAACACATCATAGACCCAACATATTTTAATCAAATCTTTATAATTTAAATCATTAACGATTAAAATTTTTGTAAATACTACAACAACATCTAATAACTTCTGAGTAAACTCATTAAATTTGCACTTTTTTGTTCCTTCATAACCTTAATCAACCCCCACAGGTCACGCTCAACACATATATAACCACATAAGAGCAAAAATTACTGGCAGTGATGAGGTAACTTTTCATACTCATGACTAAATAAGAGTAAAACTTCTTGATGTATACTGTTGATGAATATAGAATTCATTCCAAAAATTTATTTTTGAATGAAGTACATGCTTTTAGCAATCCTTTACATAGACTAATGATAAGACACCTGTGTAAGGCTATTGTTTTTTGAAATAATAGAAGAGAATGATTATTAAAAAGTTCTGTAAATAAGATGGCCCTTTGATTTTTGATTTTCAGGGTTTATTCATGTATAAATTTTAATCAGTTAGCAAATACATGAAAATAATTTTACAGTTTATATACTAATTTGCCACAATTTAAAATTTTCTAATCAAATTGTACTTCAAACTACTTCTAAACAGAAAAACTGTGCCTTATTAATTTTTTATTCAAAATATGATTTCTGATGTGACCATAATATGATTATAATTTTTCTAATCAGTAATTGCAATAGAATTCTTTTTTGTATACATTTAAAAGTTAATATCGAGTCTCCGATACTATATGATAAGTTAAAATATTTAATAACCAATCCTGAAGAAAAAAGTTGAACCAATATGATCACTGCTGATTCCACCAAATATGTACTACCTTAATAGAGCAATAAAATCATTTTAGGGGTTGGGTTTATGCCCTCAATACCAAGAAGGTAAGAGAAGCAATCACTTTGATTTTTATAGTGAAATTATAATTGAACCATATCAAAACGCATTTCAAAGAGGTCAAGGAGAAGGACATATGTATCAGGTAAGGATGTATGTATCAGTAAGAATTGAAAATTTAAGAGTTAAATTAAAATTAATTAAAGAATTGAAAATTTAAGAGTTACATAGCCATAGAAACCTTAGTGACTAGTTCTAATAGATCAAATTATGTTAATATTCATTGAACTTTAGAGCATTATGAGCAATTATAGTTTCTCTTACCTCATCATTAGCATTTCTTAAGCCAATGCAATAAGATCTGGATGCACGACTCAGCACAGCGGCCATTGCATATGTATCAATTACTATATTTGCTAACTTTGCTAGGGTCATCTGCTCCTCTGTAATTTTTTTCCCATGCCTAGCTAAAGCTATTTCAACTGCATACTGCAATCTTAGTACACAATATTCAAGCCATTTTGCTGGTACCTGGAGATGAAGACATACTATATTAATTCCAAAAATTAAAGAGTAAATAAACAAAAATAACTTTAAAGAATAATAAAATTCCAATCCAATAATTAATTATATACTGCTGCATACATAATTTTTTACTAGAAAATGCTTCAAACAAATTACATTATTTATGCACATCTTCCTACTACCATATTATAAAGTAAAATTTTAAAAGCTTTTTCTAAAAATAACAGTAATTCAATAATACAATACTTGCCTGTAATGAAGGGTGTAAGTCATAATCCAATTTAAGGTTCAATTTAGGGTTATCTTGGCCTTGTAATCTCCTTTCCCAAAAGGCCTTGAAAATAAATCCTGGATTCATCAGAGGATTTCTCAACTTCTTCACCGTTTCTTTGAGTTCTATTCCTGCATGTTGCAGTCCTATACAAAACAAAACATGAAGTAGAAATTTAGACAACAAAATTACTATCTTTCATTCCATCCATTAATCTTTATCACCATCAAAACATAAGTTCCTGCTAATAATTTTTCTATTCTTAAACTGAATCTGGTATTAAAAATATTCACTTCTTTATCAGATTCAGGATAAAATTTTCAAATATTTTTAAGACATGGTCAAAATGGTACATTTCACAGAAATTTCTTACTTATAAGGATTATAAAAGAAGAGCCAAATGATTAAAGCAGAAATCACAATTTCTACTGAAATTTTTTGTTTCACAGAAGTAGTACTCAATCTTATAAAGCCGCTATAAAAGGTGAATAGTTGTTTTAAGAGGGGAGCAACAATAACTTTAACAGCATAAAAAATTATTGAATATATGGTATTTGCCATTATTATATTTTACTTGCTATAAATCATTAAATAATTAAAAACAAAATATATCTTGAGTTCAATTTGTTTGACTTTTCTTCTCAGTATATTGTCCACACCATTTATTAAAATATAAGGTACCTCTTGCCAACACATCTCTAAGAATTAAAAAATATAGCACAAAATATGCCTTTTTTAGTTGGCATTTATAAATAAAGCATTGGTTATAGTTAAGTTTCTCTATGCTCATGCCTCTCCATTTCTTTCATAATGAATATGAGAGTGATAAACTGCTTTCCTGTTTAATTATTGTGAAAAACTACACTTAATACCTTAAAGTATAATTTTAATTTCATTAAGACTATGAAACGTTCATAATATCTATACACAAGTGAAAATTAGGATGGAGTTACACACAAAATTTTGAATTGTTGAATGTGATCAGGAATAGAAATATTAGTAGATAGAAAATTAAATTTATAACAATTATTTTAATCTAGGATATACAAACACTTTTTTCTTAGTAAACTTCTAGTAGAAAATTTTTGCCCCACAACCTTATTTCTTTTGAAATATTGATGAATTGCAACCAATTTCTTTCCTCGATAGTTTAAATAAATTCTAGAATGTATTTTTAATTTTCCATATTCTTTACAATCAAATGCATGTAAATATCTAGGAAGCTTGTTGGATGGAAGCCACCATTAAATGCGGCATAACCCCATGAACTGTGTACATTAATAAACTTTAAATAAATATTCTGAGGGATACATAAAAAGATACAAAGAAAGAAAATATCAGGCACTTGTTGAGTGCAGGTTCTTTCTTGTATAAATACTTTTTATGCAAGAAGACCTTTTTTCATATCAATTTAAAGTAAAAGGAGTAGCTTGCAAATTATCAAATATATTGATTTCCTTAAGGCAATATAATTCTATACAAGAATTTTTGAAAAATTGCATAGGTTTTCAAAAAAAAAATACTAACTTACCCATCAAAGAAATAAAAATTCTTAGAATTTCATTGGTTCCTTCAAATATCATGGTAATTCTAGAGTCTCTCAGATATCGCTCTAAAGGCATACTCTTCATGTATCCAAGCCCACCCCAAATTTGAAGTAACTCACTTATTGCATACCAAGAACTCTCTGAGCTGAGAACCTATTGAATATTGAAAAAAAGCAGAGTAACCAAAATTTGCAGTCCTAAATATGCAACTTAGTTAAAATGTATCTGGAAAATGATTATCGAAGACCAATTTTCTAAACAAATTTCATCTACTACAAACTAAGCCAAATGAAATTCAAGCAAACTTGAATTCTCTAATTTGTAAAAGGTAACCTTTTAATTCAACTGAAATACAAATGAAAAAAAATATGAGTATCATAATACCCATTACAATATTAATTCGAAAAATATATAAGAATTTATTTATTTAAGAATGCCTTAATGGGTAATTTACACAAAAATGTCTACTGTATTCTTTCTTTAAATATTATAACCAATCAATAGATATTTATCAATTTCAGTTTCATTAAATATTGTGATATTCATTATTCTATATGTTCACATTTTTAAATTGATACATATAAAATGGTGAAATTAAATTTCAAAAATATTTATTGTTTCTTAACATGAGACAAGCATAAAGTCAACATCGTCAACAATTTGTTGGAGTGTTAAAGCAGAGTTTGATTCCTGAATCATACATTATTTATGAAAACTATTAGCTATGAATACTTATTATATGCCAATTATGCCAATACAATATATGCCAATTTACAATACTGCAATAACCTATTTCACACTCAAACAAGATATCACTTAAACAGATGGTTAAAATGATGTTATCACTTAAATCCATGCTGAATGAATTTAAATTATTTTATACAACAAATCATCCACCAGCATCTCAGAAAATTTCAATCTTAGAAATTCATTTTTATCGTATGATTCTATTTATATATAGATTCTTTTATTTATGAGTCAAAGTAATATATTATTGAAATAAAAATGTATCAATTCGTTAATAATACTCTACCTCTCTAATATTTTTTATATTCAAATAGCAAAAAACAAAAGATGAACAATATGAGTGCATATCATAGTAACCCTTAAATTATATTTTATAAATAAGGTATAAGGTAGATGGTTTCTTAAGCAAACAGGTATAAATATGTATTTAGTTAGTGTATGACTTATTAAGCATATTGTATTGAAATTTTTCATTGATAAATACAATTATCTTGCCTCTATAGTAGCAGTCTGTGTTCTACACAGAATGTACAAACAGCTATACCATTGTACAAACCTGACTACTGCAATAATAACCCACAATCAGCTCCACTTACACACCCTCCCTTTATGATTCTATCCTCACTCTTAATTCTATACGGAGGAGGTAATAAATTAATTTGTGCAGTAGTTTGCTTAACATTAATTAAGGATTAATTAAGAACTTTAATTTGAAACTGATGTTACTGCATTATATGACTGAGGTTAAATTAATTCCTTGCTAATTATGTCTTAATAGATTGGAGCATTCATATCTAACTTTTTGAGGAAGTTTATAATTTTGATAATCAAAAGACTATGACACATCCATCCAAAAATTAATGAATTAATCTCACTTTCAATTTCTCAATAGTTGTATGGAAACAGTGTATTTTGTGTCATCTCAAAAGTTTTATTAAGAATACAACAAACTTGGTTGATATCAATTCTAATTACTCATTTTAATTTCATAATCACATGTTTAATTTAGAAAAAAAAAATTAAATTAGAAGATATGTGATGTTATCACTTGTTACAGTAATCTTTCTTTGGAATCAAAGGTTGATCATTATCAGATATTCTTATCTGTTTTGAGAGACTTTCAATCCATTGTAAGATTTCTTATAACAGGAAACATTGTTACAAAGTTAATAACCAAATAGGATAGACCTATGAAAAATTTTCAGTCGACTAGATATTTACATACATCTATTTAATTTTGTAAGTAGAATAAGAATATGCCATTTAGATTTCAATAAATGATTTGGAAAAATTACATTAAACCATAAGATCTAAGACAGCACAAAACTATAAGAGAGTTATAGGTACAGATATATAAACTTAATTTCTAAAAATATAAAAATTTTCTCAAGTAAGTAAATAATATTGAAAGAGATCTAATCAGTTACAGAAAACAAAGATAAGTTAAATCATCCTATTTTAGAAATTCTAACCTTGTACTTTTACCCCTTAATAATAGACTTTGTATTAAATATTCTTTTATCTCACATTTGATAAAATATAGTTTTGGATACATTCCAGCCATTTTAGATCTAGTGATATACTTGTCACTAGACCTTGCCTAGTTGGAAAGTTTAACCTTGAAATCTTATTTAATTAGTTCCCACTAGGAAAAAGTAAGATCATTTTATTCAGAATTTCAAATATGTCATTGTACATAAAAAGGAATAACTTAGTTTGCATGTACGGAATGAAATACAAGGTTAAAATCATCAAAAGATCATTTCTATGATACCCATTTAAAAATTAAAAGATATTTCTTTTAAAATAAATTGCTGCTGAAGTACATGCTGATACTATTTTCTTTAAATGACTTCAATAGTACTCTATTCTAGTTATAATTCCAAGATATAAATCTTATTGATCATAAATTATGATAATTCTAAACATTAAGATAATCATAACTTTATTCACTAAACATAAAGACTATAAATATATCAAATATATATGTATATCAATTTCCTGAATAGTTAATTAACTAACCTTGACAATTGCAGCTTCAACAGCAATATCAGGATCTTCATATAAATCCATCATGCCAGCAGTCAGATATGCAGTGCTTTCCATAGCATAAACCAAGCATGCAATTTTTGCAAACTTCTCTTGAATCAATCCAAAGTCTTTTAAAGGAGAGCCAAATTGCTTTCTACTGATGGCATGCTCTGCCGTCATATTCATAAGTTTCTTCAAAACTCCTGCATAAGATTAACATATATTATTATTGACACTTGTACTGATAACAAATTCTAACATTATGAAGATTATCTATAAATTCTGTCAGATAGAAAACAAATAACTTCAATTTCAAAATAACATACAATTAAACAGAAATACTAACCAGCTGAGGAGCTCCCCATGCTGAATCTGCCACTGTTCAGAATATTCATTGCTATCTTGAATCCATCTCCTACTTCACCCAAAATATTTTCAATTGGAATGGGAGTGTTGTCAAAATTAACCTGAGAGAAACATTACTATTTTAATTGTTTCAAATTGACCACAGAAGATGAAGTGAAAATCAATTATTTCACATTGAATCCCTTATACTTTCAATGCACTACTAACTGTCGATTAATACTAAACTTAAAACTACTTCCAAATTTGATGGACATGAATATTTTGGAAATTAAGAATGGAAATTGTTGTTCTGATATTTAGTATATTTTACAGTTAAATCAATTACCAATTGCACAGTTGAAAATGATAGCCAATTATAATAATTAAATCACTTCACAATCACACTTAAAGGTATCAAAAAAACAATTTGTCACTAATTAATCTTTACTCATCAAAACATTATAAACATTTCAGAATGGTAATAAAATGATCCTAAGACCTCATAAAATAATGTACAGTGTCACTACAATTGTTGAAATGAAACTCTACAAACTTGCAAAAATCATTATAGTTTAATAATGAAAGTTATATACAAACCTCTACAGTATTAGATCCTCTAATGCCAAGTTTATCTTCTGGCTTTCCATTAGTAACCCCACCGAAGTCCCTCTCAACAAGAAAGGCTGTTACTTTGTCTTTTTTGTTTCCAGCAATATCAGAAACCTTTGGATATGTGACATCACTATGAGTATAGAACCTCAATATTCACTTGAAGACTCAGAATATAAAAGAGCATTACCTCAGTTTTGGCAAACACTGTAAAAAGATTGGCAATTCCTCCATTGCTTATCCAAATCTTACTTCCATTCAAATGCCAAGTCTTTCCATCTGAGGAAAGAGTAGCTCTAGACTTTATTGAAGCTGCATCAGACCCACTTCCTGGTTCAGTTAAACAGAATGCTGCAACCCATTCTCCAGTTGCGAGTCTTGGGAGGTATTTTTCTTTTTGTGCTCTGTTTCCAGCAATCAATATTCCCTTGATAATGAAAAAAGTGAATCTAGTTAAAAACTGTAAGTGCATAATTAGTAAAAACAAAATCTGAAACTAACTAAACAAATTCATCAACATAGATTCTCATTTAATCTGTCATATTATTGAAAACGCTACTGCCAAACCAAACTAGATAAATTATGATTGGTTTGGTTGACTTTTAGCCCTCAAACAGACATTTTCTTTAAACATTGCAAAAAAATTTTATCAGCTAAATATTGCCTCCTACTATGGGCCATGCAAACAAGATAGTCATGCAATTATAGAAGAATGGATGAATATTATTTCCAATGATAACCATGCTATAAAATGAACATATTGGAGTGCACTCATAAAATCTTCACCTTCAGTCCTATTGCCTGATGAGCAGCCAGAGTCACAGCGATTGAACCATCGAGGGCGGTAATCTCTGCAAATCTAGCATACTCAGTAGCACTAAGTCCAAGACCACCATATTCCGTTGGTATTTGCTGTCCAAATAATCCTAATTCCTTAACCGTTGTTAACGTTTTTTCAGGTATAGTAGCTGAACGATCTATCTCTTCGGAATCGACTTGAGAGAAAGAAAGAAACTTGAAACAGTGGAAAACATATCACAATGTAACATCACTAAAGGTCGATGCAAAAGATGGGTTATAAAATATATTAGACATCTTTAAACTACAGTGAGTGCTCACCCTCCCCGAAAAACTTTTCGATCGGAGATAATAATTCTTCCAAATTTTGTAACTGCTCATTGTTCAGAACTTCAGGAAATGCTAAGTATTCTGTATCAAACTTCCCTAAAAAGAGGTTTTTAGCAAATGGACTTCTTTTCGGCTTCTTTTTGATATTTGATAACTCATGTCGAGAATCGTCGTCTATAGCCTCTTGGACACTTTTATCGCAGAATAGACGAATACATTGATAATTTCCTCTTTCTACTTGTTTAAAAGGCTCTAACCTGCTAAAAAATCTAGCGAAATGGATACGATTCATATTTACGTCTGCACTCGGAGAATTTTGGCCCTTAGACCCGTATCTGATACGACTTCACAACTTAGATACGGGCCTACCGCACGAACCGCTGACCCACATGAGTCAGCTGAAAGTTTCTATCTCAACCCTTGCGTCTCAAACAGTACGCACGCCAGGCGCTAGCTTTTGCTGGCAGCATTCTTCAGAACACTCAATTGTTGGTAGAGAAGATTTAAAATAACTCTCTTTGCCTCTCGAACTATGAACTTAAAGTTCTTTTGTGTGTGTATTAAAATTCTCACCCCTCATATAAGTGTAGAATCCTGGCATACATTTTAAATATGTAAATAAACTAAGTATAATAATTCCCTTGCCATACGAACGCGATTTTCGAATGCCAATGACGAAAAGAGTTTATTGAGACAGTCTTTCTATGATTCAGTACCAACGAACTTTATCACATCTAGACAGGACATGAAATTTGTTGGTGAAAATTGTGCCCTTCAATTTTCCTAGATGTAAAACAATCATATACGATTAAAGACGATCTCTTTTATATTTTCATCGTCATTGCGTGTTCAAAATTCTATAGAAAATCAGAATGTAAAAATTCATCAATATGCTCTTCTCGTTTTCAATTATTTTTTTATCTCTGTGATTATTATTATGGTGAAGAAGAAGAGTTTGAATGAATAAGATGGTTTACGTGTGAATGAGGCAATGGTATGACTACGTAATGACATTATAATCAAATTCCCCAATACTTTGACAAATTTTCATCATAAGGAAGGTATAATCAATGAAAACTACAGATAGCTGATAACGATGGCTCTCAGCCATTTCTTTGTATGGTTCTCAGATGTAGTCTTCTCTGTTCCCCATTCATTAGAAATTTAGACTGAGTAACGCCATAACAATTCTTTTAAAGAAGTGCAAAAATTTGATTTTGAGGGAGAAAAACTCTAAGTAGTGCCTTTCAAGTATTAACATGTAGTAGTGAACAAAAGTAGTTCATTTACCTTCTATAAATGGTGAATTTAATGTCACTAAATAATATACAATTTTAATTTAACTTAATCATAGATTAGTTTTATTCAAGTATAACTTTATTTCCTTGTAATTCTATGTTGCTTTGTTTAATTTTTTATACATCTGACTTGTGAATGTATATGCTAATTTCATGTATAATTATACATTTCTTACATTATGAACAGGGATTTTCCTATGAATTAAACATAAATATAGTATTACATATCGCAATCTCAGTTTTAAAATATTTGTACTTCAAATTCATATGAACATATTATAAAAGAAACTCTTAAACAATCTCAAAACCATACAATTTTTCTTAAAAGAATCAGTGTATACATTCAAATATGCAAGTGAGTGAATTACAGAATACTTTATCACTTTGGACAGGAATATTACAAAATAATGATATTTGCATTTCTGGTTAAAAACTTCCTTTTCATCCCAGATCTGGAATTTTTATAATATCATATGGAATATAAATGGAGGGTGCAGGCCAAACTACATCTGAAACGAAAATTTAATTGATGACAATTTTCAATCAGGAATGTTATACTCACTGATAATTCTAGAAAACCCTCTATAGAAGAAATATTAGTATTCTTCAGAAAAACCATTAGATAGGAATACCCAAGTATCTTTTAACTGGAGTTCAATATTTAGTTTTCATATCACAAAACACAATATTTGTAGGTTTAAACAGAAGTGCAATCACTTAACAACTGAGGAAATGTATAAACTATATTTTCCCAAAACTTTATCTTAATACTTACAGTGTTTTCTACTGCACCATTATTAATCACTATTTTTTAACAAAAATGACAATATTAATGATAGTAAAATAAATAATAACATATGAGGAAATTTTAATCTAGCATTTGATCTAGGGGTCAAATGGTGTTGTTATTATCATTCTTACCACCATAAGCTATCCTTGATATATGATACATTGATTCATAAGCCTCTTGCAGACCAAAAAGGACATCACAATTTGTTAAAAATTCGATCTGATCTGCATCTGGCAATTTTGGTACAAGTCCTACTGGAATGGGATCTATGTTTTTGGAATCACCATTATGTCTATCTGGAGACTGTAATCAGATTTTCATTAGAAAAACAAATTTAAAGTAACAAGTCTTGTTTTTAAAGAGCAAGTTATATTTTTAATTTTTAAAGAAAGTTATAAAAATTATATTATAATATTATTAGGTGAACTCAGTTTGAAGTTATTGATGATCATGAAGACCTTTTAAAGTCTTGAAGATGACAGTAAAATTGTGGCGATTATAATCTAATGATGTTGCCATTAAGAATAATCTATATCTTTCATTTTTCCTCAGGATTGATAATATGTTAAACATATGGTTGTTATTGGTTTTTCCTCAGCTTCTTGGGTAAGATCTAATTTAAGAAAGAATATTTTTCCTTCACTTTTTTGGTATAATTTGTATGAAATATGCAAGTTTTACACTTTTTTCTGCAGAGAGAAATAGAATTGAACTAATGAAAAATATTCATTATTACTTCTAGGCTAGTTTTTTGGGATCACAAACCATCTGTGAACTTTCTTTCCCGGACAGTGTTTCTGCCAAGTTGCACATGGAATTTATACACAGCCGAACAAAGGGTGAGGCCTGGCACGTAGCATAAACTTTATTGTCAGACTTTCTGGGATGACCTAATTTTGCAAACCAGCTGTTAGTAGCCCGCTGCACATAAGATTTTAGAGTATAAATTATAATCATTATAAGATTGTATAAGGATAATTAAAAAATAAATTTTATTTTCAGATAAATAAACATTCACATGATTCAATAGGTATGATTATTTATAAAGAACTCAATTATAAGTATTTAGAGTTATGGGAAGTAATAATGATATTGCATTATGGTTATAGTATATAAGGTTATGCAATTCATTCATCAATAATTTGCATATAAGTTTAACAATAACTAATAAGTGCTTATGGTTACTTAAGGACTTATTCAGAAATATCCATTTATGTTTTACCTATAACATAATTGGACCATGAAATAAATGATGTTTATAAAATTGGTATATTACCAGTTCTGCTTACTGTACCATTAGCAGCAATTATTAAATTTATAATTCCATGAAGTGGGAGATCTATTAATCTTTGGGCTTTTCCTAACAACAGATTTTAAAATTAAGGAATTTGATGTTCATTATCATTCATTCATTAAAATATAATCCAGGAGATAAAGCAGAGGATAATTCAGGGTTCAAAAAGATTTCAACTTGGCTATAATTTAAATAAAAATTAATTAATTAAAATAATTCTGAATTCTCTTCAATTGAGAATAACATGAACATCAGAACTGTTGAGAAACAAAATAAATGATTGTTATACAATTGAAATTGATACTTCTTTGGATTGGATACAATAGAATCTATCCATTAATTAAATATAGTAATATTATTATACATACTGCAATCAAATGTGGCCATATTATGACGATTTTCATATTATGAAGTTCACTTGTCCGCATTTCTGAGCACAATAATACTAAGTGAGAATTTATGACATCTTCTGATCCCTATTGTAAGAACAAAAGTAATATCAGCTTCATAAGGTATACTGTATTAAAATATTTACAAGTTCTCAATAAAGAGTGATTTTTGTGTTGAAATGAATGTATGATGAATTCTAGTTAATTAACATAAAAATATGATCACAGGGCATAGTTAATCTTCATTTGGACTTATATGAGACATGTATGCTATTAGCTTCAAAATCCAATTGATGAAAAGGATACCATACATATTTATGAATATGGCTGGCGTCTAATATCTTTCGCTACTTATAAAATAATACAGAAGGTGAATATTTCAAGAAATTATTCATTCCTTCATAGTATTAAATCATTCCTTTGAATCCTTACACTAGGATGAAATAGTTTTTTATGGATAACTATTATTCTCACCTCAATCAAGTGAATAAATAGATTCTGATAACATAGCAAAAATCCCGTCAATTTTTCGAAGGAGTAGCAACGGTTGCTATGATCTATAATTCGCTGAAAATATGATTTCAAGTCCTCAACAATGCTAAAGTGATGCTGACCGATGTAAATAACACGGTAAAGGATTGTTGACTGACAAAGTAAAAGAAATTGCGGTTTTAGATCTCAACTTGATGATCATTTTGGATAGTCAAGATTTACCATTCTTTACGCACTCTATTAGCCGTTTCGAAGGCTTCCATTAGATAGTCTTTAATGGATTTAAAATTTTCCATAATGATGAACTGACGACTAAAAGAAACTGATTTTTCAATTGCTTGCTTTTAGGAATATTGATTAGCTTGTCTCCAAGGATACTTATGTAAATAAAATGGTTTCTTCCATTTTGGGTAAAATCTAATAAAATACTTCGATCAACGTTGTCTGGTTAAATCATAGATACAACATTTATCGAGTTTTTTTCCTAATATATATCAACAATAGTTTTTAAGTGGATTTTGTGCCCTGTGGACATTAAAAAAGTAGCAGATTGACTTAAAGTATGCGAATTATAGATGTGAGAAATTTCATTCCTGATGTTTCTATCAGTCTATAGCAAAAATATTTGGAGCCCGAACTTTTAATTCACAATAAGTTAGAAACAGCCATTTGGTAAAATTTCATCGCTCTTATCCCATTTTCCCGAACAAAGTTATTTCTGTTGCTCAACACATACTATAATAGGTGTTTCTAGCAAAAATTATTTACATTTGTATACACTCATCAAATGAATATAATATTGAATTCTATTTAATGTTTCATAAACAAAACTGTTACTGTTAGCCAAACAATAAAAGTAAGAAATACTATAAAGAATATCCTGGCGACAATTGAAAAAGTAGCAATAATTCATATATTTTCCACAGTGTAACTGAATTATTATTTATTATGCGTAATGATCACGAATAGAACAGAAAAGTAAGACCAAGTGAACGCTTGGTGTGTGTGATCTAGCGGCTTTTGTACATACTTTTTGGAAAATTTTCACTTTCTGAGGTGGATTGTTTTCCAAAACATCCTAGGTTGGTCGTTAATCAGCTGAGCTTCGAACCATTTAAACGTTTCAGAATTCTAACTCTTAGGAATAAGTTACTATTTTGGCGTACAAGTAATAATCTGTATCTTTCCAACAGTCCGTTTGAGAGTAACTTATATTGTTTTGCTGAAGCAATGCCGAGAAAAAACTGAAAATGTGGTTTGAAGAATTTCTGCACGAGTTATTTCATTGATGATGCTAATAAAAGCATGTTTTGTTTTCTTAAAGACAAGAATAGGTAAGAAAAATAGGTGTGTGCAAGTACGGTGCACAGCGAGCTTCTTTTGATCAAAGCCTGATTTCAAATTAACGTTAATTTCTATTCATCTAATTATATCACTCGAGAGAATTGGAATTTTGAGTTTCGAGGTTAAATTTAAAAGTGGAGTATTATTTTTATCCCTTGAATAGATTGTTTATTTTAGGACTAAGCAGAATATATATATATATGTATATATACCTAAAGCTGAAAAATGCTAGTAATACTATTTAAATTTCTGCCAAAATCGATCCACCGCCATCTTCCGGTACTAATCTTGAACTACAAAGAACTCTCAATGCAATTGAGTACACTTAACCAGTAGTCAGTGCATCAATTCCGTGATGTTCGTTATCGGAGTTAAATGAACGTTTTTGGCCAGTTAAAGTTATTCAGTCAGTTTAGTTTGAGAGTGCAACATTCGGTGTCACTAAAAGATTTTTAAGACGTATTTTTTCGCTCAACTTCGTCGAAAGACCTCTTTCTCATAGACTCTTCATCTTACCATTCTTCAGTGGCATACTAATTTAAATTTTACTATCACCCTCGCCAATTAGGATTCTTAGTCCCCCTTGCTTCTCAATCTCGGCCTCAGCCATGTGGAGATAAACTATTTCTTCCTTAATACCATTTTATGTTTTATCTTATTATTAATACAAAATTAGAACCACATGTTATTTTTCTAGATTTATTAGTTATTTGACGAAAGAAGCTTTCGTCAAAGAACGGTGAAAGTTCATCAGTAGTAGTTCATTTGGATGAATTTTACTTGCCGTTTTTATTTTTGGGAACTTTTCAATACAATCCTATCTAGGTAATTTTAAACAGATCACATGGCGTTTCAGGGTCTCTTTAAAAGACCTGAGATAAATTTGTAAGGAACGTTTAAGGTAAGTACTGGTTGTATGATTGTTAATTTTATTGCACGAATATGATGAATTGCGAAACCTGACGAACCAAGGGAATTGAGCTTAGCTGGTGTGGACATGTTAGCAGCCGTCCCGTTGAATCTTGGTGCTTCTCGAGGGAAGATTTCATCTTCCCATTAGAGAGGCACTGTAAAGGCTCGGGGACAGAAAGCTTTAAACTTGGTTACAAGCCGATCAGATAGTCTATGGTTGGTTTATCCAAGTTTAAGATAATTCCTACCCTTGAAAATTTTTCCTTTATCATTAGGCTGTTATCGGTTCAGCCAGTGGAGCCTCCCTTGAATTTAATGATGATTCTTTAGTAATCTGATTATTTTACTTTTTGCTTCCCGTTCTGCTATTCTTTCACCTATTTAATACTTTTGTCTCTCTTTTCAGCCTGATGAGGATTAGATGCAGGTTGGTTTGAATACTTGCTGGAGGAAAGTGACTTTAAAAAACTTCTTGGGCTGTGCTCACTATTGTTAATAAACTTGAGAAAGTATTTTGAAGAAATAAACTTTTGGTCGTAAAGAACTTCTTGTATGTTCAATTTATTCAGATCACCCATACAATATGAAATACCTCATTTCATCAAGAAGTGAAAGTATTTAGTTGCACAGGTAATTGTTTGAGTCCTTTTTCTTGTAACAAAGTTTTTCATCTACTTCTTGCAAAGTACCGTATTTTTCGGACCATAAGACGCACTTTTTCTTCACCAAAAAGTGGGGAGAAAAGTGCCTGCGTCTTATGGTCCGTATAGAAGACTGACACTGACGCTGTACTAAGACGCTGACACTAATGCCGGGCATTTGTATCAGAGCTGCAGCGGGACCCGCTGCAGCCGACCCGCAGGATCAAATATTATTCTGTTATACATTATTTTAGTAAAGCCTTCGACTCAGTAGACTAGTAAATTCATTGATCATGCCCCACTTTGATTACGGTGACATTGTTTACCAAGATCTATCAAGAGATCTAGCCAATAAGCTCCAACGCATCCAGAATGTGTCCGTTCGATTTATATTTAATTTAAGAAAATTCGACCATATTTCCGGTGCATTTAAAAAATTAGATTGGATAAAACTCGAAACTCGCAAACAACTACACATTCTAACGTTCTCATGCACTGTTTTGCGAACGCAATCTCCTGAATATCTCTTTTCCGAATTTGTAAGATTTGAGTCCGTCCATAATTGTAATACTAGAGGGAGATTCAATTTACTAATACCGAACCACAGAACGGAGACATATCACAAATCATTTATTATAACTGCTACCACGCTCTGGAATACCATTCCCTCCCACATAAAATCTTCCATTTCCACCCGATCTTTCAGAAGAAAATGTCTTACTTATCTTAATCATATATCCAATTTATCTCCTGCATCAACAGTCATCACATCTCTACAGCACTGATCAACGCTCTCTCTACTGCTCCTTTCACTCTTAACCTCCAATTCATTTAACTATGCATCTGTCCTGAAATATTCTTTTTTTTTGCAGCTCAGTCCAATATCTTCTAATTTTATTATCTACACTTTGCCTCTCTTTTTGACAATCAACTGAAATATACCATTGAATGTTTTTAATTACCTGTTTAGTTATAAGATATGTTTTCAAATTTAACATGATCTGACTCATTGATTATCTTGTAAAATTGAAATTTTAGAATTCTGTTTTTAGATAATTCTATCAGTAGGTTTGTGCAAGTTTTTCACACCCCCCTTCATTGTGGGTGTTTTCCTGCAGTGGATTTTTTTTCCTAAGATTTTTCTTAGGTTTTTATATCCACTTAAATCTCTCTTATAATCATTATTTTTCTCTTTCTAATTCTTTTGGTACTTTAAACTTTTTTTAAAGAGGTTATATGGAAGAAGAGACTTTTTAGTCTCAATCTCGCCTCCAAAATAAAGACTATTAAATATTTTATTACACTATTTGGTTCAGAATATTTTTGTCCTATTTTTTCTCCTCTAAAAACCAGGTGCATCTTATGGTCAGGTGCGTCTTATGGTCCGAAAAATACGGTAGTGCACATCAAGCTACATTTCATATCATGCTTAAAGAGATGAATTTAACAAATCATCTTTTTTTCCCTTGGAAAATTTTCCATGCGCATCAGAATTTATGAAATTTTTCACAAGGTTGGTTTGCTAATTGATGTTTAGTTTCCTTTAACTATCAAAGTTTAAATATGTAATGACCGGTTTGACTTAAGTACAAATTTCAGCCTTACATGTGCAATTAAAATAATAATGTATAATAATTGGAGATTAATGAGAAGATTTAAAGACTTAAAAATGAGTGAATTGTTAATTTATTTCTTCATGCTTGCATGGAGTAATGGAATTGAATGGTTAAAAGACAGTCATGTGAATGGGCCCATGAGATGTGATGTATTAAACTATCCTAACTCTTAGAATTATAAATTATCATTACTCATAAGCATGTTCTGGCAACCTGCTGAAAGAATACATATCTTAATTTGTAGCAGGAAATACTTGACTTTAGTTTATAAATCTTAATTAATGTAATATGTTTCATCAGTTATAACTCTGATATCAAATAAATACAAGCTAAAGAAACTCTGAAGAAAGAAAAGTGAGATTTTATTAATGGAAAAATATGTGAAATACTCTAAAAGCATATTGTAAAAGGTTCTTTATGATACATATTGATGCAAGATTAATAGGAGTCGAGACTACCAAATTTTAACAAGGTGAAATAACCGTTTAACAATTGAACTACAAGAGGGCACTTGTGCAAACAGTAAACATTTTTGAGCTGATCAAGTGAAAATTTTAATTTCTGTGGATACTCAAATTGTTAGATATAACTTTTCTGATTCATAGTAAGTAAGATAGCATTCTCTAAGATAGAAAGAGCCTTTGGTAAATTTTTAATTTTGTTTTGGAGAAATATTATTAAACAAGTCATAGAGAGACAGTTATGAGCAATAAATTGCATTATAAATGTACTCTACCAGCAATTGACCCTGCTGATGGGAAAATTGGATTGCCATAATTTGTAGATGTGATATAAGTTGCATCAAAGGTTCTAGATAAGTTATTGCTTATCTCACAGTTCAAACAGAGACAATTTACTAGCAAATTACCATGACTTCATAATGAAATTAAAAGGCTTAGAATATAACCCATCGATCTACCGATTGACAGCTGCTTACTTTGAGCGTTGGAGCCATTGTGATATGCTACATTATTTTCAGGAGATCAAGAGAAGGTTAAATTCAAAAGTGAACGCCAAGGCAATTAATTCATCAGATTTTTATAAAAATTTCATTGAAAAAGATGGACAGACTCATAAAGATATTACAAAATTTACAAAAAAAGGAATGTAGTTTAGAGAGACTTCCTCACAAGAAAGACATGGTCATGGATGATCATTGTGAATGTGATGTAAGATATTTACAAAATTCAGCAGCAAATTATCATGTTTTGCCATAAAATTTTTTGTTCAGAAGAAATAAGAGGAGATTGATGTTCAGCTTGGCTTTTCCAAATATATCCATAATTGAAACTCCTTCAAACTGAAGCTGCAACAAATTCTACAAGAGAAGAATAAATCATAATATTAAACATTTAAATATATACACAATTTTGTAGGCATTAGTGCTAGAGAATAAAATCACAACATCATAATAACATATGATGACTTATCATAATTATATATTACTCAACTAATTTCATAAATCAGGATATCGAAAAAGTTATGCAGTTGAAAATTTATAAATAATGACTGATTACTTACTCCATAAAATAAAATAATCAACATTATGTTATGAACATTGCACTAATTTCTACATCATTATTTTCCTAACAGAGTGAGATTACTCTCTTAATTGAGAACCTTTTTTTCTATATACAATTAGATAGAAATTAAAACAGAGGCAAAAAAATAAACAATATCTTCCACGTCCATCGATTCCCATTGTTTCATGAAAGAGCACAACATGAAAGCATACCTGTATATCCATTTCAATTTTTTCCATTTCAACTCCCATAAATTTGCCTTTTACTTCAAAAACTCCATTTTCTTCTGTTGGAAGAATCTCAAACAACACATTTTTGAATTGAGATTTAGGAAGTCCTTCTATCTCCAGAATAATTCCTTTTGCAAAAAGCTTTTCTGCAGTGTATCTTATTCCAGAACTGGATTTGAATTTTCCAGGATACTTATTTGAACCTCTCAGATTATGAACACTCCTGTAAAAATAACATTAGAGTATTATTTTGAAGCTATTAATGACATAATATTGAAATGATAGAAGTTTAATTCAAAATGAATTGACGAGAGACAGATTCAGCTCAATTCATAATAATTAAAAAATAATACAATCACTGAACAGGAAGGTAAGTAGGTTTATACCAATAAGTTGAACCATGGTTGGATTAATGTTAATTAAATATTACTTTAAGACACACTACTAAAAATAAGTTTACAATACTAAATAAATTATCTTATTTATTATTCAGTCGTAACTTTATGGCAGGATGCCATGAAAATGAGGTAGAAGTGTTGTTTTTTAATTCACATTTCAAAATTGCCTAACAAAACTACTTTGAAAAATAATACTACAGAGTGATAATAAATTATAAAATAATTTCAAACATAAGTTTGAAGATAATGCAGGTGAGTATTAAGGGAAAAAAAATGATAAACTGCAAATTTTAAAACAAGAGTAACCATCCACGAGACCCATCATTTTGTTATGTTTCAATTATTCAATACATTTAAACATAAAAAAAATAGTATTATAATTTTATTCAGGGTACATTTTGTTACACTGGATCACAGCCATTTCTAGGCCTAAAAATATCTTACATGTCTGGACGTGGATGTGAATCTTTGATGGCAGCAAAGCCAGCATAAGAAAGCAATAAAATAATAAATTTTTATACAAAAATAAAAGAAATTTCGATTTTTCTGAGATAAAACACAAATCAAGAGAAAATAGAGATATGCTGGTGATGTAGAAAGCTTCCAACTTCACAATTTTAGTGATAAAAGATGTCTACACCAAGATTTTATACTTTCTTGTTCTAATTACAATAGATGGTTATAATTATGTGAAGCAAATTTTAAAACAGTTCAAAATTTTGATATCAGACAATATCAAGAGGTATTGAAAACATTTTCACAATTTTTCACAAAGTTTGAAGACTTTCAAATGGTTGAATATCGCATTACTTTCTGAAAGATAAGTTCTTTTATATACATTTCTACAGTTAGAGTTTTTCTTGAAATGAAGATTTAAAAAGAAATTTCCTTAAAACAGAAATATTAAAGAGCAAAATGAAATCTTTCAAACCTTAAAATGAGCTCTCCAGATAAACTTAATTAACATGAGCTATGACTCAAGTTTACTGGATTTCTAAAGAATATTTTCAAAGAAATCTACATTATAAGCCATGATATATTGAATAATACCTTTGTGCACTTCAACTATGAAAGCTATGGAAATACATATAAACTTAAGACTTACCTTTTACCAGCATTGAGATTTTCTAGGCATTTTTTGATATACTGATTATAATAATCCACTTGCTCTTCATAAAACTGTATCTTCATATCCAAGCTTTTCTTTGTAGCTCTAAGTGTTTGGAGTTCCTAAATATAAATAATAAAAATACAATAATTGATAGAGAACTAGGAAAATATTTCCACTCATTTTCACAAATACTTCATTCTCTACCTCAATCATTCAATAACCTTCATTTTTATTTGATCTCAATGTCAGACAAGTATTTTAGATAAATTTTCAGAAAAAATATGAAATCTATATCATATGAAAGAAGGATTAGAGATGAAGAAAATAAATATCACAGGAATTCTTGTTCTCTAATGAACACATAAGATTAGCTAATACAGGCAAGATTCCAATAGGTAGTTCTGGAGTAAGTGCACTGACAGGTCTCTCAGATGATTATCCCTCAAAAGGAGATCTTCCAATAAGCAGTCACATCAAAGCGACAAAGGACAAGCTTCCAGGCTTTAAACCACATGGGATATTTACTTGTATTGGATATAATTGCATTCAATTTCAAAATTTTAACTGATTACTCAGAAATAATTTAGGTATAAATACAAAAGATGATGAATATGAAACATAAAATGAACGATTGTATTTGAAAAGTGAAACAGGGAATTTTAATGTTATTAATATACCCGTTAACTATTGTTTTCTAACCATTAAAGAAATTTTCCTGAGCTCTAATTCATATAATTAATTCATCATCATGTTAGTATCAATTCACTGTGTTAGCTTTCAAGGTAGCTTTTTCCTTTTTAGGAATCATATTCTGCTGAATTGTGTTCACTATTTGTCTTATTTATATATATAGGAGATTTATTTCCTCCATCACTCCTAGAAAAATTTAATTCTCTATCATAAAATTTATTTTTCTACTCAAAGGTTACAAGAATGCATACCACTATCCTGTAATATATACACAGAGCCATATTAATGGTATTAAGGCATCTGTAAATTTTTCTAAAAGGAGCCTAAAACAGGATCATACGATAACATTTGGTAGAAATGAGCATTTAGTTCATCATTTGTAAAACCCATGTGTTCCAGATCTTTTAAGGAAATGGAATCATACATATATCATGATATATGAGAGATATAACAAAAAATGGATTTATTTTAAAATTATTCATCTGCCATTAATGGTAATTTGGGCAAGAAAAATGTTTGGAACTACTTCAACATAAAAGAGAGACAAAAACTTTACCTTGAGACGAATTTGCCTGTATTTTCTTCTATTACAAATGTCTCTAGCTATAGCAGTGAGGACTGTTTGATAATGGTCATCCTGAGAAACAAAACCTTCCAGCTCTAACTTTGCTAAATATCTTCTTATTTCCAGTTTACATTCATCTAAGGAGAATCTATGGTGATAAAAGAAAAAAAATTAGTTACATTTACCCTTCAAAAGAATTGTTGATAGAATATATAATATAAGTGTTTAAGAATATTAACATAAGTGCATTCCTTGATAACTATTCTAATTTAAATATTATCCTTGGTGTATCACAACTTTGAAATATTTAAGACTTACTAAGAATGTTTTGTCAGCCTTCTTTCAGAATATTTTTTTCTTTATTTAAACAAATTGGGTATATGAAGGCAAAATAAAAATAGTGGCACAAAAACTTCAGAAAAGTGATAAAAAATACTGCCATTACCCAATTTTATCCATACAAAATGAGTTGGATAACATTTTAGTCTCATTTTGCTGCTGCTTCAATCTATATTCTTGGAATTCCTCAAATCTCTTGCTCTGTACAGAAGTTGAAGGTGACATCAAGGCTTCAGTAAGATATTCACCACTTAAGTGTGGCAAAGCCATAACTAACAACTCCTTTGCTCTGTAAATATGTAGAAAATGAAAGTAATATAATCAATCATTCAATTATAGGATAGAAAAATTTACTGTATGCTAATTATAAAAAGTGTACTTCATCTCTCATGAGTTATTTGTACATTTAAAAGCTTTATTATTATAATAATATTAAATCCCAGAAAACATTTTTTTACTTCCTTTACATCCTACTATATTCAAAACCAAATCGATATATATATATTGATAACTGTAGTCCGTTCTACAAAAGCTGACAGTACGGGAAGTTTATGGGGGAAAGAAATACACCTAAATTCCCATAAAGGAGCAACCTAGCCTCTCCATAGTGGTCAGTTAATTATTTCTGACGTACTTTTATGGATAAAATTAAGATTTTCTGGTTAGCTGGGTCAATATTTTTCCAAAGTTTTGGTGAAATATATATGTATAAGGAAGGATGGTTCTTTATATCTTTCATCTTTATATCAAAAGAATAGAAATAGAAATTCTATAGCAGAATGAAAAAATGGCTGCAAAAACATTATTAAAACTGCCATTCCTCTCATCTTATCCAACATAAAGTGCCAGTTTTCATTAGATTACTCTTTATACTTTATGAATACATAAATGTCGAATTATATTAATTTTTGACTAATCATATCTTATTAAAAAATAATTTAGGTGGAACGCAATCTCCGAAAAATTGGATCTTGCAGTCCAATTAATTTTTTGTTTCTTACGTTACGAAAAACTTGTTGCAAGAAAAATTGACATAAATGTTATTATTTTCATTTACAAGTTTTTCTGAGTTGATATCTTGGATCGAATTATAGTTTTTGAATTTTAAACCTGAAAAAATAATTCACTTAGTGCTCCAACTGTTAATCATTATTGTTATTATTATATTAGAAAACAATTATTTATAATAAACATAAAATGCAATTTTTACAAAAATGGATTGCATTGAGATCAAATTCACATATAATTTGTGGAAAAGCTACTTCAAATTTAAGAATCTAAGGCTACAAAAAGTAACATCAAAAAGGAATGACTTAGGTAAAAATTTAAGTTTCATGGATGAAGATGGACAGAATGTTTCAAAAATAAAATTACAATAACTGATATATCTAAAGTTATAATTTCACATTCTTAATCATAGACGATGGATACAAGCAATGCTTAACTGCTCACTACTTACTGGATAAAAATCTTATTGGCATTTGTTGCATCATCTTCAGGAACCTCAAATTTGTTGGTGAGGGTCAACTGGAAAGCTGTATTTGAAGCTGCTGCACCCTCTGGATATAGTTAGAGATTTTATAAAATGTAAATTTATGAAAAAACCAAATATTCCTTTTTTAAAATTTATAACAGTTATTTCTTAATTGGTATATTTCTTACACTTCAGTTAAAATACAATACATCAAGTAGTAATTTTCAAAATAATTATTGAGCATAGATTTCCAATGTGATATATATTTCTAGAATAGTAAATGGATATTATGAAAAAATTAAATTTAAGAATTAATATTTGCCTTCCTATACCATTAATACCAACAATTCACTTGTTCTTTTTGGTAATAAAATATGACTCCTATATATATAATTTGACACAAATGCACTCATGAACAGAATTTGAAGAAAAAGAAAGTTGTATTGTCATTGTACTTATATATGACAAGATATAATAGAATGACAAGAAAAAGTTATTAATAAATTTTCATCAAACAGTTAAAATACCAAAATTAATAAGTTCAAGCATAACTTGTCACCACTAGGACAAATCTGGTAATGATAATAAAAATAATATTTGTGGAATATATCAATAAATCCTTTTTTCTTGAAGAAGTACCATTTAGGCTTTAAAAAGAAAATTTCAAGAAATAGAAAAGAGATTATAATTTCATTAACTCATTTAAAACCCTAAGTTAAACATTTACCACCAACAAGTTCACTTAGGCATGGTTTAGAACCAAGATCCTCAATTATTTCATGGATAGGGTCCATAGGATCAGGTGCTATCTGCTCTTGATATTCCAGCAACAGGGAATGAGTGTCGCATATCTCCTACAGATATGAAGAATGAAAAATTATAATAGGCGTAAATTTACATAAAACCAAACAACTGAATCAAAATTGACACCTCTTTAGAAAATAACAAAATTGATATTTATTTCTTAACTATGGACATTATGGATGTCTATGTGGATATACAGCTATACATCTTTATGTGTGCGGAAGAGCATGCAACTACCATGACTATATTTATCAAAACAGTTACTTTTGCAAATTGTTAGAGGAAAAATGAACTTTTAAATTTTTAAGTTGTTCAATCTATTTAACTTCTTTTACGCATTGTATTCATATATTCTCTATTATAGGGATACATTCTCTCTCTACTAGAGGGTGAATATTATGCACTACATGAATGTTCCATCAATGAATTCACACCGTAAATCTAGTGTTTGTACTGATCTAATATATTCTAGATTTCCATTCTGCATGTTTGAACATTTGAATCATATTCCCTGATTTGTCATATAAATTTTTTACCACCATGCAAATAATTTTATCTACCATAATACTTCAACATCAATTACCACGATTGCAAATGTATGCAGTGATTTTAACTTTAAATTTTAATAATCATTTAAAATTCTCAAAAGCTGTAAAAAGTCATTAAGTCAAATGCAAAAATAAATATAGCTCAAGAATTCTTTCCTTATCAAGTTTAAATAGAAAAATACCTCAGCTACCGAAACAAATAATTCTCTGCATTATTCAGTCCTTTAAATGTGAAGAAATCAGAACATTCACTGTTTTATCAAAATAAGAATGATTTATAATAAGATTAATTAATTAATAAATTATAATCCCCAGTTTTGGGGATGAAATTTCAGATTTGCAGTTCTTCATAAAGTTGTTTTGGATGCTTTATTATCCTACCTGAAAGGTTATATAGATCACTGGCCTGGATATCATGGTTGCTTCAGAAAACTCATGAATGCTGAAATGCTCCTCTGGCTCTTCAACTTCACAACAATCTCGAAAGAATTTTTTAAATTTCTCATGGCATTCAATAATAAATGGATTTAAGCATGTCAAATGCTTTGATTCTTCTCCGAACTGGAAGAGAGAGATTTTTAAAAGCAGTATTTAATTGTTATTATTGTAATTGTATGTTAATTTAAATAGGATAAATATTTTTTAATAAATCTTACTGACCCCTTTCTTGGATGCTGCAAACTGGAGAATCTTGGCAATGCTAGCCAAATTACGCCTCCGGTCATTTGATAAACTCTTGTCAGCAGTGAGAGTAATGATATCAAATGCATCAGGTGCAACTATTGCTGAATTAATAAATTGATAATAGATGAAGTTTCCAATCACCTAAAAACAAAAGTTTCTTTTAAATATTCAAGGGTAGAAAACAGTATTAGAGTCAATGAAGCAAATTCTACCACAAATACACCTATATTAAACAATAATGTGAGTAACTTTTGAGTGATCTTAATTATTTTTGGACATCTTATATTTTACTTAAAAATGGTAAAACCTTAATATTAATAATTTTCTTTGTTTTAGAAAGTAATAAAATGAACAAATAAACTTCTTATGAACAGGAACCTATAAATAAAGAAATGAGAGAAAAGGAATATCTTTATTTATTAACTAAATTTTGCCCTTCATTAATTAAGTTAAATTATTATATCATTATAATCCATAATAATACAATCTAAAGCGTAATTTTCAATCAATATGGAAAATAACAGTTTGGGTTTAATCTTATTTCTTACCTTCAAAAGATCCTTCTCATGTGCATTTGGAAACTTCACTTTCAAAGAATTTTTCAGAACTTTGGCAATGTATAAAAGGCCATATGGTAACTGATTTTTTGATTCTAATATATGATTTAAAAACATCAAAGTTGATTCTTTGAGATTCTCAATTCCTTTACTCAATCTTTTCTGCACTTCTTCAAATGTTAATGCTTTCTCCTGTGTGACTGTATATGCTAAACCACTAAAGATAAAAAGAAAATACAGACACATCAATAAAGCTGTATGAAAAATGTACGTATTGCTTGCATGGAATACCCTTCAAATACTGAAGTTTTACAAGCTGATAAAATTTAGAGTTGGTCAAAGCTAATGCAATAAATTATAAATCTTAAAGTATATATGTGAAAAACTAGACGTATTTATGAAAACCAAAAATTGAGATGAGTAACACTGGTTATTCAATAATATACATTCATATTTAGTATATATTTATACATATTATACTTAGGTTTGAAAATGATCAAGTTAGAAAGACTCAAAAGTGAAATTTAATGAACTTTCTAAATATTACTAAAGTAAACTCTGAATGTAATTTAGTTAGTAAGCAGAGATTTGGTTCAAAGGGACAGATTTTATTAGTGATTGTGAACATTTTCAGAAGTTCTCTAATTATCTCTCAATATGAATGCAATTCTTATAAATGAAAGTGTATTTCATATAGTGAGGGAATATTGACATGGTATTAAGTCTTTGAAAATTCTATCTAAGAACATTATGAAATATCTTTAGATCAAAAAGTAGAATGGACTAAGAAAAATTTTAGGTTTACCTTGGTTTGCCAGTTTCTGTTTCAATCTGATTTATCCACGATTTGTAAATTTCAACTGGATTTGTTTCTATTACCAATGATTTGTTATTTAGGATCTGAAACAAATGAATATAAAAAGATGAAATAACAAACAGATTGCTATAGAGAACATGTTCCCATAGATGCTGTATTTGGGAGCCTTATTCATAAGGTAGTAATTATATAATAATATTATGGAAATTATAATAATATTGTGAAAAATGTACATATTTCACTAGAAGGTTGAAAGCAATACTGTTGAGAAACCAAGGCTATTTGATTCAATATCATAATCCTCAAATAATCAAAACTGTTTGATATATAATATTTTAACAACTCAGGTCAATCATTATCAAACCAAAATCTAAATAGTTTTCACTGTGTTAAGTTCACATTGCAGTAATCTTTAGTAGAAGTGACAATTTAGCATAATAAAACCATTAATTATACTTTAAAATACTCGAAACTTAGATAAGAAGTTATCAAATGCAACATACCTTTTCAATTAGAGGCCCAACAATTGCATGTAAGCAGTTCTGCCCGCTGTGTTGGCGTGCATACCTTATAACCAATCTTAGCACCAAGGGGTTACAAGTAACTGCTTCTGAAATCTTCTGAATTTTCCATCTATACGTCAAAAGATTGAATTGTACAAAATATCAACTTTTGCAAAGAAAAAACTGGTAGAGGAGGACTTTAGAAAATTAAAATGGTAAACAGTATCATAACCATAGGAAATATTTTACTGCATAATATTGGAAATTAGTTGCCATTTTCCATAAACCAAGGTACTTGGTTCTTTATTTCAAGTAATGCGGTATTTGGCAGCAAATTTAATATCTGTTGTATTTTCATACATATATGAATATCAAATTATTAACAAATATGACTTCAGAGGTTAAGTTTAAGTGAGGTCCTAGGGCTCAACCTAAATTATTTCAGATAGCTTGTAAAGACTCACTTGACCTCTTCTTCTAATGCAGATTGGAAAAGCCGCAGCAACAAGTACTCCTCTCTTGTATTAGAGCCAAAGTTATAGAGGGTAAGGATGACTGTTTGTAAAAATCTAGTTGTTTTGCTTTGTGGGAGACAAAAGATCAGTTTGGACAGGTAAGATGGCCTTGTCTGGAGCAGATAAAATAGATTCTGGTAGCCCTCAAGCAACTTCCTGCTTTCTTTTGTCAAGGATTTCAATCCTTTACAAGATGTTGATGAACCACCAACAGTTTCCAAGACATTTTTTTGGTTCCCATCTCTCTTTTTACTTCCTTTTGCTAAGTTATTCAGGGTTGTTCCATGGGCGACCACATCCTTCAATATCAATGGTGATTTTCATGAAAACATAAAACACCAATTTGCTGAGTTTAAAGACAAATATATGCAAATGATATATAAATATCAGTGCATTAGTTTAGATAGAAACTTAATTATGCACCTCAAAGTGAATGAGTTTTCAGTGTGAAAATCACCACACTGCAAACAATTTTTTTAAATAAACTAGCGCACATGAACTTCTAATAAGACATAAAATACTATAAGACATTCCACAATAAAGAAGCCCTTTTCAAAACTACTTTCACATGAAAATTGCTAGACAGAGTTGAATTAAGGAAGTTGTGTAACAAAATGATAATATTAATACTAACAACACTAAAAGGGAAAATGTGAACAAAAGCTTAAATTAGTTTAAAATTGCACATAAAAATATAGATCTTAAGTTCAACACAATCTCTTTGACCTAATTTCAGGATTTTTAATGAAAACTACATTTATATCCATTACTACTGAGATCATGAAATGAAAAAACAACAAATCACCTGTAATGTGATTCTGTTCTGAACAAGAAGTCCAATTTTGATGTCCATGCTGTCCAACTGCTGAGAGAGTAGTTGACTATGCCGAATATTCTGCACAACCTGCCCTTTGAGTGCCTATAGAGTATTTAAATAAATAAAGTTAATCAATCCCTTAGAAAGAAAAAAACTGTAATTAGCTTTCTATTGAACAAAAACAGACTGAATAACAAAATTAATGAAAAATAGTAAACATATTATACCTATAGATGTAAGAGCTGATTCCGAGGTTAAATTATTTTAGTTATTTGGAAATTTAATCACGAAAAATAGATATGAGAATTTATAAATGAACATCAAGAGAATCAGTCATTAGAAATTTTGATAAATACTCTTTATTGGCTCTTCATTAAATAAAAAGGATTTGGTTTTTATGATAATTTACATCCACTATTAGTTACATGGCATAAAGAGCTTAAGTTTAAATTTAATAGATATACACAAATCATTTACAATAAAATAAATAAGTATCTCAATAATAAAACGATAGAGAATTTTTATACAACCTCCATAATTACTAAATAGCTGTAAACAAGTTCATGTCACCAAAATAATGTTTCTGTGTATATCTGTTAACCAATACATAATTATAAATATAATAAATACACATAATATAAATTATATATATGTAATATAAATAATAATATATACTAAGATAAATACCTGAAGTTCTATCTCCTTATGATAATCCTCTCTGTTCCAAGCAAGAAGAGGGGCAAAGTAACGAACAACGCTTAAACTGGGATTGGGTTGATACACTAAAGCACGAAATGCTTGTCTGGCTTGATGTCCTCTCCATGCTGCCTGGATCTTCACTGCCATCTTTTCCTACCATTTTAATATTTTATTTGAAGAAAATTGATTCACATAATGAACAAAAAAGTGACAGAATCCATACCTTTTCCATCAAACTTGGCTCATCTGAGTCTATTTTCTTACTCTTCCTCCTTTGAAGGACTCTTCTCCACCATATCTGAAAATAAATTAATAATGAAATTTTAAATATATTGACAAAGATCGTAGATACATTTATTATCCAATTATTTTTAAGAGAATAAAAAAAGTGAATAGGAGATAACTTTCCGTACTTGGAGGATGAAGGCTTCTTTTTGTCCTATCATGCTCACAAAACATGTCACTGAAGATTTATATAAATGGTTCAATAATGTTTTCTAATGAGTTACCAATGATTTCCATCATGGCTGCTATATAGTTTAGTCATGAGAGTACTAAAAATGTTGACTCAAAATTTTCTTTATTTTACATTTCAATCATATCTGTGAAATTTGCAAAAAGTTAAAAATGAAAGGAGCTGTAAAAGTGATAATTAGCCATTTAGATATTGATTTGTTCAATAATGGATCTGATCTTAAAGAGAAGCTAAATCCATGAGGCAGTGATGCCATGCAAGGAAAAGTAAATGAAGTATTGGTCTTTGATCTGAAGAATCTGAACTCTAAAAACACAAGCAAAAGTTTACACTAACTCTCATTTAATACATCTAATAACATATTACTCTAATAAAATCTCATACAATACATCTAATCAGTGATCAATCACCATGCTTTGCTTTTGCACCCGTATTTACAAAGTGCTTAATCACAGCTTAAATCTCAATTTTTTTTCCATCTTTGCAAATCACTACATATGAACAACATTACACATGGGTCATCTCCCTTACTCTTTTCCAAATAGTATAAAGTCTTACTAGGATTTACTGACAACAATAAAATGAGAAACAGGTTTCAATAGAGCAGATCTTTTGTGATAGAAAAACATTCAAACCATCCTTGTACTTTAAATATCTATACAATGTAAGTATTTTATTAATTTTATCAATAATATTGAAGCAATGAATCAAAATTATCTGCATGTATAATATTATAAGAGATGGTACTTATATTAAAATACTAGAATAAAAAAGAGGTTTAGTAATATAAACTGAGCAGTCCATATAGGCAAACTTTACTCCCATTCTTTACCTTTACTCATATTATTTCACATTTGGATTTGGATCTGATCATTATTTGAGCAAAAATAGTTTTGAAGAACTGAGGATTTTGAATCAAGGGAATCATACTTTACACTACAAAATATAATTTTTAAGAATAGTCTTTGCTTTCTTTGGTAAAGGAAAAGTAGTTTCACTGTTCCCATTGTTGTTTAGTCTCTTTAGTACATCATACCTTTCATTATGGAAATTACTAAGATTATATGCATGAAAATAAAATTTGAAGTCAAAATTGTAATTTAAAGACAGACTAACCTGAATTTTCCTGGCAGCACAGTTATTCTTCAATCTTTGTGATTTTTGTTGAATCAGCTTTTTTCTTAATAGAAAACCTCGTGCATGAGCTTGAAAGCAGATTAAAACAGCAATCTGAATAGCATCATCTTCTTTTGCTACATACTTTCTATTAACATATGCTATCACATGCTGAAAGTAGATTGTCATCATATAAGTAATATCATAGGAGTCTTACATTTTCGTGATATTTTTCTATAAAGAGTTTGTTAAACAGAGATTATAAAGATAGGAATTAAAATAGAAAAAGTGAATTAAATTTATGAATATTTATGAATATTAATGCATTTATAAATATGAATAAATGAAAAATTCATAATTATTAAACCATTTCATGTATTTGATTGCATAAAACTAAATCAATGCCAATTTAAAGGCCATGTACTCAATATTAAGGAAACAAAATTATATCTAAAGCACACACTCACTTGAACTTCCTTCAAATCCAGGAAAGATGAGCCATATTTAAAATCTTTAGGTGGTTCCCAAACAATATCACCTTCCTCCACGTTGATAAAAGCCATAGTTCCTTCTGTTGTACAGTAGGATATCCATGGATTTTTGTATTGATTTTCCTATGAAGAATTATTTAAAATGATTTACAATCTACAACTTGCATCAATTATGAAATACACTAACTAAAAGTAATCTAACAAATTGGGCATAAGAACAGAAAATTTAGTCCATTACTCTCCAACAGAATTGAGTAATTGCAAGTCTGCTGATATTTTCATATTATCAATTCTATTTGTACTAATATAGCTACCACAAAATTAACTCTGTGTGTATCATGATAACAGAATATAATTTATTAAAAACCATTCTTAGAAAATATACATGAAGTTAACCTTTAGCTTGGGTTGGATAATAATATCGATAATGACTTCTTTTAAAATCAGAGATATAGCAAAATCAAAAGAGGTTACATAGAACATGAGTTATATGAGAAACTTTAACTATAAACTACTTACATATAAGTTACATATGGCATTAAATTAAATCCACAATTGCCTTAGAACTTAAAACTGGAAGCCTTTTGATTACCATTTTAACTAACAATGGATTAATTGAAGCTTTTCCAATTTTCTTGAATAAACATTTATATAATTTAACTTCATCATCATGCAAGAATGGATTATTACAACCATCGTGCTGCTATTACTCCTAATTAAATTATTTATTTTAACGACATTGCTTTAACTTTTAGGGCATTAACATTGATAAAACTTATAAAATAAATCTATGAATCTTGAATTTCAAATTGATTTAATTTGAGAAATGATATTTTCAACTAAAAAGAGGAAAATGAATTAAAATAAACAAATCATACAAAATAGAAGTTCAAATGCCTGAGAATATGAAATGAGGTTAGATGAGAAAGGACAAAAATTAAACACCCTAAAACGAAAGTAAAGAATTATTATAGAGAGTAAAGAGATTAAAAAAACTAATAAACTGAAGGTTTATTCTGTGGTGATACATCATTATTGAGCATTGATCAAAGTTAAAAATAATTACCCGTTTTTGTTTGTATTCCTGTAGTCTACGGAAGTATATTGGCTTCAAACTCTCACGAATCTTTTCCTTGAAAGGGTACGAAGTCATTGCACCAAAACATTCATCACATTCATTACTCATCAGATTAAAATTTATTTTCTTCAATGCATCCCGAACTGGAAAAGATATAACATATATGAACAATACTTCAAAGCTCTTTTTCTTCAGATGTGAAACATGAAATAATTACCATATTTGACGGCATATAAGACGCACTGTCGTATAAGACGCACCCTCACTTAGTTTGCCACATAAGGAAGAAAAAGGTTAAAATGGTCTGTGCAACAGCGCGGTATTAAAATAACATAATGACACACTACTGTTTCCATGCACTTCAACGTAATTAAACACTCCTAGTTTATACTGAATGGTGTGGCTTAATCTCCTGTTTCTTTTAATCATTTTTCTGACAGTATTTTATTAAACAAATAGTTTTGAGCACTGATACTAATAGCTTCACATATAAGACGCGGGTAAATTTTTTGAGATCTAATTTAAGAAAAAAAGTGTGTCTTATATTCCGTCAAATACGGTATACATGTTCAACAGAAGTGAAAGATAGCAATATGACTGAATGGTTGAATGAATTATATTAAATAAATTATATATTTCATGAATAATATTAAATAAAAATAAAAACTATGCTTAGAAGGTAGGTTACATTCTGTAATATCACCTACCAATTATGGTAATTCTATTAGGGTATGCTAACCCTTTAGGACACTACAAGCTTTGGAGATCAAACTCTAGGAATAAATTGCTAACATAACACCTCCTATGCAAGCCAGAGTTATGAAAAAAGCTAGAAATTGGTTTGCTCAGAGTATACCCATACACGTAATGATTTGATCTTTAAAAATATGTTAAACAACACTTCAAAATGTACCTATATTACAAATAAAAACTTTATAATTGATACAATGTGAATAATTAAGTATTAAAATAATGTTGCCACACACTGTATAGACCTTTCTCAGTACTTGCATGCTGAAATGTTTAATTTTGGAAATTGCCAGGCTATTTTACAGAGAAATCTACTAAACCATAGTTATACATAAAAGATTGCTGTAAATAACATTTGAAACACTCTCTTTTCATTTTACTCTGCAATCTTTAGTTAAGGAATTAGAAAATAGTTATTATAATGATTATTATTTTACTATAAAAAATATTTTTATTTCTAATGTGACTTCTACAGTTGTACTTAAGAAAAATAATCAAATAATGAGAATTATATTTTAACAGAGATATTTTAACTAATAAAAAATAAATAAATGTCAAATAATGCATAAATGATTTGAAAAATATTATATTACAAGTAATTTCTATTAAAAATGAAAATGACAATTTATTATTAGGCTTATAAATTATAAAATGAATGCTGCAATGTGTGAAAGTTAAATAAAATTGAACCTATGTTTATAAAAATGCATGAGATTATGAATTATATTATTTTAATTTATAGCTTTCACAAAAAGAATGTCTCAGAATCGATGGCCACTTAGGTATATGGATATATATGTACCTATCCATCAGGCATTTTGAAATTAAATTAATTACTAAAGTTATTCTCAGTATACCTTTCTTTGCTTCCTTGAATTCTGAATTTGCAGTTTTGATGACTCTTAAAACATCATCCAGCCATAACTCTCTATCTTTATTAGAATTTTTGTCGTTTATTTCATCCTAATAAAGAAAAAAAATCCAAGGATGTACCAAGGTCAAAAGAATAACAAGATCTTTATTAACACAATCAATTTAAATTACCTTCAAGAGTTTTAGATAAAGAGGGGCAAGGGTATCTTCTATTTCCTCAGCTTCTATCGATGGATATCTAAGAGCCATTAGCAAGCCATTTTGATCATTTGATGTTATGGCAGCATTTATTTTGTTTAATAAATGAATTTCTGGAATAAAAATCACAATATTTAAGTGAAAACCTGAAATTGTATATGTCATCAATACCATCTTAGTAGAAGAGAAAATTAAATAATTGAATCACCATATAAATTTCAAGTTAGTTAAATGGAAATCTATTTCACAGTTGTATTAGAGCAGTTAGTTAATAATCATAGATTGGAATTCTCTTGTATATTCTAACCAAATATTATGAAAATGACATTAATTTAAAAGATATTAGAGATGGTAAAAATTAAAGAGGATCCTGTCCTCATTGGACTGCTTTCTACAGAAAACGAATCTTGCAAATATCTATAATATAAAGAACATGATTTGTAATACATCAATAAAAGACAATATACTAGCAATATCTGAAATAAATAATTTTTCCACTGGTCTCAATTTTCAAAGTTTCATTACACCTTGGATTTTACAGTTTTCCCTTATTCTTAAATACTGTTACCTTAAAATTGATTTCCATTTTCATTAGTCAATACAAGCACATTTGATAAGGTAATTTGCCACCTTGAGTTAATACAATGTTCTCATTAACTCTAATCTTACTTTTCCAAAGCATGTCATTCCCAGAGTGATCATTGCCTATATAAAAATGCCCTTACTCAATCTGTTTTCCTCGAATTGAAGGTTTACCATGTAGACACAGTCTTGAATGTCCATGTATGTCAATAATGGACATGAAGCATTCGTAGACATTTTGGATTGACTGCATTCATAGAGAGCTTTCCAATATTGATTTTTCATTGATGGTTCCAAATCCTGTAATAATAATGAATGAAATTATAAACAAATTCAAGAAGACCCAAACTTAGTACCAGAAAGACACCTTACCTTGATATGCAAGTCAGATTGACTGAGGGCTATCCATGTATCATTCACATTCTTGGCATTAACCATTTTTGTGATGTTTGCAACCAAGGACAAGACTCTCACACATGCCTGTATTTCTGATAATCCAATATTTGCCTGGTAAAAAAATTTTAAATAATTATTTTATAATATTTGTTTAATATTATTGCATTATGGATATTGACAAAACAGAAAGCAATGAATTTATCACGATAAAGGGGAAAGTGACAACTTAACATGAAAATTCAAGCAAATTGGATTAAATTCAGGAATTAATAGTCAAACCTAGATCCCTCTATGCCTTCTGTCCCTGTGTTTCCGTAATAGAATTTTCTAGTGCTATAGCTATATACGAGTAGCTAGAGGAACCAACAAAGAAGAGACAGTTGTGCTCAACACCTGCTTCTTTCTTCTAACATGATTTTTTCCTTTTTGTAATTTCAGGTTCAGACTAAAGCTCATTTTCCCATACAAATAATAAAAAAAATGATAGTGGAATTTCATCAAAGATATAATTGTTTTAATTTACAGAGAAACATTCATTTTCATTTCTCCAAGTATCTTTATCTACATGGTCTGTCTAAAAAGTATCAACGATTTTTTCCTGGCGAGAATGTATGTCCCACTGCATTGGGTACGAAAACATTGGATATGATTCGCCAAGTCATCAAAAATGAAAAAATGTCAAAAAATGCCGGGAGTGTTTTGATGACGAGCCCTGCGCTGCCATCCATGTGGACTGCCATCGACCTCAAGAATTGAATGAAGAAGAGAATGTGTGCATGAAGTGCTGAATTCAGACCATTTGTTAAGTGCACGCATGATCACAGATTGAACGAGCATTCATAAAATGACAGGGCACACCATTATCACTGAAAATTTGGCAATGCGAAAGATCTGCTCCAAACTCATTCCGAAGGTCTTCACAGACGACCAACAGCAAAGGCGATTGTCTTTCTGCAAAGACCTTCTGCAACCCGATGAAAGTTTCAGTTTTCTATAGAACGTATTCTTGCTGGAAAAAGATATCCTTTCTGAAAGGACAAAACCATGAGACCCTAAGTGCTGCCAAAGACGCTTGCATGTGTACCCTTGAGGACCTTCCGGAATCAGCCTACCAGAGAGCCTTTGAGTGTAGGGATAGCTGCTGGAAAAAGGGTGTCGATGCCCAAGGAATGTACTTTGAAGAATATTAAGGTTTTGTACCAATATCTCAAATAAATCTATTTTTCTGAAAATTTTCTCGATACTTTTTAGACAGCCCATGTATATATGTACATTTTCAACAATCTTACTATATGATAAATTCATTTTTCAGAAATTTTCAATCTCTACAATAATCTGTTCTCTTACCCCAGAATCAGCTCTATCATTTCGCATTTCTTCATAGTATAATGGAGCAGCAAAGTCATCTATCCCTTCCAGTTGGAGATCACTATTTTTCAATGCTTTTAGAGTATCCCAACAGTCACCAAAATCCAAAGAATTGTTTACCAAAGCAACAGCATGCTCTTCTGCAAATGCATAACAGAATCTTTTTAGATAAGGTTTTCCATGGTTAAGCTTTCCATAAAGGCTAAAATAACTTACTGGCTTCCTTTAAGAGGCTCAAATTATTGCACTCGTCAACAACATCTTGGAGGAGAAATCGACCCTCCGAGATGAAAATATTGTTGTTTGTGTTTAAGTTGTTTATCTTCTTGCTAAAAAGCTCACAATATTGAGGTACACAAGCCACTCGTATTCCCTAAAAATAAATTCAAACACAATTTAAACAAAAGTTGTAGACAAAAATTTTTCAGCAAAGAATTTCCTATTAATATTGATGAAAATACCTTAATTTGCAAAAGAGGTGACTGCAAAAGTTCTTTAAACAGTTTATATTGCCTTTTTTCAGCAGATTCAATCATTTTGCACCAATTACAAGCAACTGAAATAAAATTAATATCAATTAATAAACTCATTTCCATACAAATTAAAATAAAGAATTGATGAAAATAATAATACATAATTAAAAGCTAACTCACAATTTACAGATGAAATATGTCCTTGAATCTCCCCTAAGGTAAGTAATTCATCATAGGCATCACTAATGTAACTTTCACTTAATGACTGCAAGATAAAAATTCATATTTCTATTCTCTAGTCAAAAGCCAATAATAAAGGATCAAACATACTCGTAGAGAATATCAAGAATCCTTAAAAATACCTTACTGTAATAATAATAATAATAATAGTATTTACAAAAGTATCTTTATATTGATAAATTTTGGTTATTGTGATGTTTTGGATGCAAAAATTAAATTTTGCTTGAAAGAAATTACTGTGCATACAAATGTTTTCGTTAATAATTACTTTAATCCAATTGGCGCATTAATAATTTCATGAAAAACTCAAATTTTCAAAAAATTCAGAAGAATTATGGCATAGAGTTCTGATCTAAATATAACATATAATATATAAACTAAAAAAACTTCTCAGAATATATAAAACAGAGGAAATTTAATACAGCTCCTGATAAGAATACTATATATAGTAGGTATTTTAAGACTCAGAAAATACTACATCTTCCTCTATTTAATTGAACAATGAAAAACAAGATTACCTTATTATGAGCAGTAGTAGTCTTAATCCTCTTGGCCTCGTACAAGATATCTTGATACTTAGCTGATAATTTCGAATCAACATATTTCAAATCTACGATTGGATTGAGCAATGCTTTTAAGGTTTCATTATGATCCTGAGTAAAAATTAATTAATTAAATATATCTAACAAAAATGTATAATTTTCAATCAATGTCAAGATTAAAAAATAATTTTTAATTACACATTATTAGTTATACATTTCATTTATGCATTATAAAATAATTTTTCATTACACATGATTTAAAATAAAAATTAAACCGATTAATATTGTAACTAACAGATTTACTTTTATTAAAAGCTCATTTATTTCATCTTTTTTAATCATTTACAGAAATCCCTTCCCAATAATTATGTAAAATTCAATAAAATCTGTACATTTTTTAAAAATTCATACCATTTTATCAACAGATTCATTGATGACTATAACAGCTGCATGTAGCTGGGCCTTGTCTCCATTCAAATCATTTGTTAGAATTCCACCTATTTTCTGGAATGGGGGCATTTGAATTCCATATTTTTCAAGTTCTTTGCAGACAGCATTTATCTCATCATCTGAAAAGGTTTGCATTTATAATAACTGGAAAAATAATTAATTACATTCAATATCATACCTAACACTAACAACTCTTAAGTATTAGTTAAGTTGTGTTAATAAATTACAGTTAAGGGCAATGAAAATTGACTTTGCTATATATGCAGTTATATATTTAGAAATCTTGGACAAATAACAAAATACACCATTTATAAAGATAAATTTTGATGGAGCATAGGTCATCTTCCTCAACACTCTCAAAAAATCTAAAGAGCCATGTACAAAATTGATATCCATGATTTGAATACTGTATAATTGTCCTTTGTTATGAATATGTGCAAATCCATTAATGAAAATATAATAATAAATACAAGGAATAATTATTTTGCCATACTGGGGTAAAATAATATTTATTGAAGTTTCACCTGAACAGTTAGACATTGTGAGAATTGTATTAATTACATAACTAATAATAATAAATAGTTACATATTTAATTTAGATTACTATCACATACCTGTAAAGTTCACCTGACCATATAGATCCTGCATGAGTGGTGCTTTGCCAAGTTTGAAGAGGTGAGTGCTTAATGCATGAAGGCAGTAAATTACTCTAGGCATATTCTTTTTATCATAAACATCAGTAGTTTCAGGATGAAAGGTCTGTTTTGAAAATAAATATATATCAGAAACAATATTGAAATGGAAAAAAATATAAGAATAAGTAAATACCTGTGGAAGTCCAACAGCAGACAAGGATTTTAGCCAATAGCTGATGTTATCAGTATGTCTAAACTGAAGGCCGGAAATTCGGAACCGCTTTTGCTCCAAATCATAAATTTTACTCAAACAAACTGTTTCAGGTGATATAAAATGGCCAATTTTGGCCAGATAAACGCCATTCCTCAAGTTTTCCTCTAACTCAGTTGTGATAGGTAACTCTTCTTTCAAGCAAGTCTCTAACCATCTACAAAAAATAAATAATGAATTTAATGAATGTCATGAATTATTTCAAGACTAGAGCCTCAAATTCTCAAGGTAAAAGAGCTGATATCCTCACTTACTAGATAATATGATACAATTAGCTATTAATTTACAAGAGATATTTATGTCATGAACTTAAGGGAAAATATAAAAAATTTCACTTAGATGCCTGAATGGATTAGAATTTTTCTTGTGAGTTAAGGAATTGAAATGAGAGACATTTCACAATAATACTGCAATAGTTCAATTAGGCAAACTGATAATTTGAAAAAAACATGATCTTAGTTGATATGCAATGTGTTTGATATGTAATGTTACTATAGTGAAAAACAATAAAGAACTAGATTCACCCATGAATCCATCTGCTTTTAAAACCTCTAAGAAAAAACAGCAATTTCTCAAATTATGAAAATACCACACATTAATTCTTGACATGACATATTTAGATATAAATTGTCATTTAGTGTGATATATAATAATTATTAAATAAGAAAGTTTATCAACTATTTGAAAAATTTAGAGGTGACCTCTCTCAATCCGTAAGTCCGAGTGAGATTAGAGAAAATTTTCATTCCATAAATTGGATAAATTATAAAATCAAATAACATGGAAATTAGTGTATTTTTGTTTATTGGATCACTTATACTTGAATATAAAAAATACGACTCTGAAAATTCAATTACTAGATCAACATAATGGAATTATATGAATTAATCTTGAAGAATCAGTTTTATAACAAAAAATGGTTATGGGCAATAATATTTTAATGGTTGACAACTAGGAATTTTGCATTAAAAACAAAATATGCTATTATCTTTAATAAAATACATAAATAACTAATGCATGTTTTAGCTTTCGGTTGTCTGATAAATGTAGCTGTATCATTATTATCACTCATTTATTAACTTCAAAACATCATAGCCTCTTTTCAACCCAAATGTTACAGTTAATATTTTGCATGATAGAAATAAAAGAATAATGCTGTATTCAGGCAAGCAAATATTAACTACAGAAATCTGTAAACAATACATGACAGCTATACAATTTCTTAACTTACAGCTAGAATATAAGAAAAAGTACAAATCAACCACTACAAATATTACTCCCTACCACGTGAGTATGAAGATACAATACACAAATTGATGACGATATTGACTTTTCGTGTCTACTTACTTCTTTGCTTCTTCCAGATGACATAAATACTGATATGCAACATTTTTCTTACGTATATCATCCATTTCCTCCGCTGAATGACGGAGGTCTGATGCTGGAGGACCTGTTCAGTAATAATGATAAAACAAGTGAGACTAAATGCTGGAGATGAACTTTAAATAAATGTCTAAGTATGTAAACCGCCGATATTTTTTGAATTAAAGTACAATTTTTAGTTAATATACCAAAATAAAGTTCTGACAAGTATATTATACGACTCACAACTGCAAGGAACAATAAATGATCATTGCTGGATTAAGAAAATTTATATAATGTGATCAATATAATTAGACCAAAAGAAACAGGTAGATATGCGATTCAAAATACATTGAATTCATCTCCTAAATCTTCTATATCGTCCTTATTATATCAGAATTACTTCCCTGCTAAACAAGAAAATTTATAGAGATTCTGATTTTTACACTCGAAAGACAACAACAAACTACTGCGAACAGATGTGGGTGGTGGTCAGTTTAAACCGAAAGAAATACCTGTTGACAAAGAAAATAACAGATACCTACCTTTTTCTCTATCGACTGAAAGAATTTCTGAAGCGCTGATCATCTTAACAACTATGTAGAATCATACAGCACTTGATTTTCGACGAATTACGAAGTGTTTTGATATCGAGGTCTCTCAAAATTGTCGTTATGTCAAACACACAACCGCCAATTTGCCGGAATGGCCAACTGACAAAATTTTAGGGGAGCTATTAATTTTCTTTTAAGTGTAACCCTAGCTTTCAACCCAGCACATAGAAAACAATATTTACGAGATTTTGATGAATTTCTATATACTAAATCCCAAAATACTCATTCGCATAACTCTGGAAGAAATCATTATGTTACGTTTTGAAAAGTTTTCAATGGATTCACAATGAAATTTTGGTAAATCCGTTCTCAAAGCAGGAACCAAGATATAACCTATTTCTTCAATATGATTATAAGATCCGATTATATAATGAATTTAAGTAATTATAATTTGAGTGCTTCAGTTTTGCTTATATTTTGCATGTTGGTTTTCCTGCATCGGTAAACATAACAAAGCGAATTCTGAAGTGCATATGTTTCAGTTCTTTACGCTAGACATGCTAAGTGGCAGTATGAATTTAAGTTATCACTCACGACAGTACTATTTTCCACATATTTGACTTTCGTTGACTCAATAATCCAAAATACGGTACAATGATCAAATCTTGGAAGTATTTAATCATTTTATCATGGGCTTATTTTATGTTAGTAGTATCTATACTTCTTTTCTCTCGTGGATTCTTTTTGAGAAGAAATGCCGTCCTTGAAAAATCCCAATGTTTATCTCCAAATTTATTTGATGAAAGTAAAAATTTACTTTTTATGGATAGTAAACGAAATGCAACTAATGGATATAACACTAATACTAGGCTTTTGTTAGATATAATTTCCAACTCATCGATGTGTGTTCCTTCGTCAACCAAAGTGATCCTCATAATTGTAGACGCCCTTAGGTATGACTTCTTGAAATATGATGATAATCTAAACCAAACCCAATCATTTCGTAACAAAATTCCAATTGTACGTGATCTTATTAAACACAAACCCCAGAATGCTCGTCTATTTAAATTCATTGCCGATCCGCCAACCACTACGATGCAAAGACTGAAAGGAATAACTACAGGGAGCTTGCCTACTTTCATAGACGTCGGTTCTAACTTTGCAACTTCAGAAATAATTGAAGATAATTTTATTGATCAGATTCTGTCTCGGGAATGGAGAATCGTGTTTATGGGTGATGATACGTGGTCAGGTTTGTACCCGAGAAAGTTTGCAAGAGAATTCGCCTTTCCCTCCTTCAATGTGTGGGATTTGGATACTGTCGACAACGGCATCCTTAAACATTTAATACCTGAAATTCAGAAGGATGATTGGAAACTATTGATTGCTCATTTTTTGGGAGTTGATCACTGTGGTCACAAATTTGGGCCAAGGCACCCAGAAATGAAACGAAAGCTGGAGGAAGTTAATAAAATGATAAAGTAAAGTTTATATTTAATTTTACGGCTCGTATAATTTGAAGATTAATGTATATTTTGTGTATATTAATTTTCACTATTCCTATTTACAGGAATACTATAGATGCAATTGATGAAAAGACAGTTGTTTTTGTTTTCGGAGATCATGGTATGACAGCTACAGGTTTGGATCATGAAATAAAGGTTTGTCATAGCAAATTCCTCTATATATATGAATGACTGATCTGTGAAAATCATTTTCAGGAGATCATGGAGGAGAAAGTGAAGACGAAGTCTCAGCAGGGTTGTTCGTGTATTCTTCATTGCCACTATTTGCTAGGGATGTTGTAAAATATTCTGACACAGTCAACCAAATAGATATTGTCCCCACACTTTCTTTTATTTTAGGCATACCAATACCTTTCTCGAATTTGGGTAAAGTTATTCTTGGAGCTTTACCGTACTTGGATAAAGGAACTTCTCTTATTGACAGGAAGTATGCCATAATGACTCTTTGGAGAAATGTGCGTCAAGTAAAAGATTATCTGGATTATTATACTAAATACTTAGGAGGATTTCCTTCTGATAAGCTAGGAAATTTAGATAACTTGTACAAAGAAGTACAAGGAATGCTCCATCTTGCTCATGATTTTGGAGAATTTGAGAAGATTTTAGAAGCTTCTTTCAAATTCCTGTCGCTTGCAAGACATATGTGTGCTGAAATATGGGTTCAGTTTGATTTCATCTTAATGACTGCAGGCCTTTTTTTCATGTCAATCTTTATAGTTTTATTTATATTCATACAAGGAGGTTTGAATGATGAAAGGATGCAAAAATTCACTAGGAACAATAGAACAGTTAGTTTCATGGTTTTCCAAGTATTGATATCTTTCAGTGTTTGTGTACTTCTTTACAAAAATAATTTTATGGAAAATTATGACGTGCTATTTTATATGTTTAATTGCTCACTAGCATTTTTATTTATACTTTTAGCTTTGCTTAAAAATTGGAGCTATGCAAGGAATCAGCTTATTGTCAACCTGAAGTTGCAAGATATGGTTTCAGTTTGTGCTCTAGTGATTTTTATCGCTTCATTATTGGGAACATTTTCAAATAGTTATGTTGTTGAAGAATCATCGGTTATATCCTATTTTCTCATCACATTATCTTTTATTGTTTTATATGGCAATTGTTGGAAAGAATCAAGTAAATCAAAACATCCCAAGAATCGACATAGGTGGAAGTGTCATCAATGGAGACTCAAGACTGTAGCAGTGGTTTTAATGTTTGCAGTTACTCTCAGAATTTCTCATCAATACTGGAGGTGTAGAGAAGAACAGAAATGGTGTAGCATATCAGATTGGATGAAAGTTCCATCATCGTCAGTTTTCAGCACAATTGGTGCCAATCTACTGTACTCTCTAGTTTGCTTAGCTCTCCTTGTGACATTATTCAGAATGTGGCTTCGATGTTGCGGCAATTTAGTAGGATTTTCTCTAATAGTGACTGTAGTTAGGTATTTGCCAACAGTTATAGCAATTTGCATCTCAGCATATTGGGTTTTGCAAGGTTTTCCCAAAACTGGCAAATATGGAATGAACATGTGGATGATACAGCTGTGGCCTTTAATGGTGTTCATATTTATAGGGTTTAGTATATTTATATTATTTGCCTTTCCTCTCAGTATTTTCATAATGCCAAAAACAAGAGTGTCCTTACAGGGAGTTTATGGGCAGGACAACATAATCCCGCATCTTTTCAACCAAATTAAAGGATCTTTAGATAAAAGAAATAAATATGGGAAGTTGAATAATCTGGAGGACTTCCCTGTGGTGTATGGATTGGCCACAGTGTACAGTGCTTCTGTCATAATTTTCAGCTTGTTTGTGTTACTACTTATTATTTTGTTATTAGGTTATGTCTTCACACCATCTGCATTTCTCATGTTTGTAGCCACTATATTCTCCTTGGCCATTTACGCACTCTCACGTCATGAGAAACTCATCATGTCAAGTAAGTGAAAACAATACTAAATTTAATCTTTTGTCTATTGCTCTGATATTAATATTCCAATATTAGTTATTTAATTGAAACTATTTATATCTCTTTGACTTTACTTTACCATGAGGTGAGTATACTTGTCATAGTAATGCTCTTCCTGCTATTTATACATTTTTTAAGTGAGATCATATTTGTTATCCTTTTGAATAAATATGTATTCCATGACTCTAAAAAATATTCAATAAGCTGAAATTTTGGAATTCACCCATTGAAATTTTTTTTAATGGGAAAGAAAATGTTGCATAAATTTTTTGGTAACTTATCACTTTTCAGTGGAAATAATAAGAATACTATTATTTAATTAGCAGTATTTATGTCATTTTTAATAGCTTGGCCAGCAATGTTTTCAATTTCATGTTGTAATGTATGTTTTTAACTTTTTTTTGTTTATGATACATCACCAGAACTAACCTGCTTGCTAGAAGAGATAAACATACTGTCACATCTTTGTCGCATAACCAAGCATGAAAACTTCCCTCATTGAAAGGTGTTATTGTAAATAATTGAAAAAGCTTTAAGTTTGCTTCAGTCAACTAAATAATGAAAGAATTATGGCATTTGTTTCTCAGAAACTAGTTACGTATAACTCCTTCACGGTTTTACCTATTCACCTCATACAATCTAATATGCAAATAAATTCATTAGAGTTGATGGAAAAATTATTGAGTTAATATACAAATCATTTAACTGTTTAAAATGAAAACCAAACTTTTACTTTGAATAAAAAATTTAAAAAATTACAGCCGGTAGATTATTTTCTTTGTTTAATTTAATTTCTTCATTTCTTGTTGTACTTCCTCCATTAAAAGGTCGAGGCAAAGAATTAAATTATTAGATAAATTCAGGGAGAGCTCCTTCATAGAAGACGTAGAAAGTATAATGCGTCCACCTATTATATAGGCCAATCTGATAATGCGAGAAAGATCAGAGAAATAGATGTACGAACGGAGCTTTTAAAAATTCATTCTTTCCGCGGACTATTCGCGAAAATAATCGCCTAGGGAAATAGAGTCATGGTGCATGCAACCCCTGCCAAACGCCGAAAGGCGGCTTGCAGGGTAAATATGTAGATGTAGAAAAGGATATAAGTATATAAACCTAAATTGAGTAAATGGTATGATACTGAAAGTCCTTGACTGAGAAAATTGAAAATATTAGCTTATAGAATTTCTATTTATTGAAGTATGAAGTAAGTATAAATATATTTAGATAGTTTCAATTCCATGTTATATCAGAAATTTCACTAATAATTGGTTAAAATAAATTACTTTAAAAGGCTGACAAATGTATATTTTCCCTAAAATAATACTATTCTTTTATTTGGTATCAAAACTGTAAATTCATCATTATTCGACTGTATTATGATGATGATATTTTACAAAATATTAGCATTCTTTTTTATAATCAAATGATATTTTATCATTATTGTTGAGGAATTCCATTTTTTATATTAATAGTAAGTTTCAGTATTTGAGGCTATCCTTGCATCTTTATTTGAACTATTGTTACTTCTTTTAAAACAGCTCAGCTTTTTTACGTCCCATGGTCTGCAATCATGTGGTGGTCCTTCTTGAGTACCTATTTTTTTTATGCCACTGGCCATCAACCTACATTTTCTTCAATTCAGTGGGATTCTGCTTTTGTTGGCTCTGAAGGAAATTTCTCAACAAATGCAATACCTGCATTTTTGATTGTGGTCAATACATTTGCATCTCATTTGTGGTATGGAGTGACCTTACCACTTCTACTTCTATCACCATTTACAACTGCTGTTATGTTTCCAAGGCTGATCAAAAGTGAAGAAATGAAAGAAGAGATGAAACGAGGTGAACTGATTCTATATGAGAAGGAAGGTCTCTTCCTCCATGCCTTATTCTCCCTCTCATCAAAATTCGTGCTGCTTAGTGCAATCAGGGTGAGTGTTTTTATTGATTAAAGGATAAATTGTAGATGTTAACTATGTTTTACTTACATATTTACTATCTTAACAGTGTTTTATTTCAACTTCAGTTCTATCAACCAGTTATGAATATCTTTTCCATAACTTAGTCATTACTTTTAGAATTAATTTATTTGATTTAATAAAAGTAGAGTATTCAATTATTCCTTTAGCTCTTTTGTATCTTATATCTTATATATTTTGTATCTTATATTATTAAGTTCTCCTGTCCCTTTAACAATTCAATTTGTTTTAATAAACAGATTTTTTCCATGAAGGTAGCCTTTATAAATGTTCAACCTCTTGATTAAACTATGGGTTTAGTTCAGAATATTAATGCATTTAAGACTTATTTCATGTAATATTAAAAATATTCTGAGAATCTCGTGCTAAGTCAGGTTGCCAATCTGATGAGAAGAATATTTCAAATCAATAGTTTCAATCATGTCGTGACCTCTTTAATATATAAGTAGATGTAAAATAATGCATTTATTAATTATGGCTCAATTGAATTTTTGAGTATTGAATATATCCTAACATACATGTTTATTGATCTAGAGAAATTAATTTGAAAAGTACTTCGGCAATTTACGAATAGGCAATTTAGAAATATAATTTCATCATTAGTGATTGTAACTTTTCCCTTTGTTTTCTGCTCTATCATAAATCACTTCCATGAAAACTTTTGCTATTAGACTGGCCAGTAGAACATAACAAGGAGTATGAACATAAGGATGTAAATCATTTTCTTGAACATGACCCTTTGATGACACAGCCTATAACACTTTTAACTGTTCCCACATCTCCTTCCTTAATGATTACTTCCTATTTTTTAATGAATTTTGGTTTTAAATACACTCTTTTTAAAGGTAATGATAAATGATCCTTAAATTGCATGCTTTTAGAGGATTGTATAATTTTTTGTTTGGCTGAAATCAGAACATATTAAGTTTTTCATTCTCCGAATCAATGGAATGTCTTAAAAGAAACATTCTCTTCCCTTTTATCAAACTACAAGGAACTTAAACAATAGAATTGGTATGATTAAAAACTATGTAATTAATTTGTAATTATTTTACAGGTATTTTCTTGCATGGCTGCAGCTGCTCTTCATTGCCGGCATTTGATGGTGTGGAAAATATTTGCTCCAAAACTCCTGTTCGAAAGTTTTGGTCTTTTTGTCAGCATGATTGGAGTGTTGATAGGTTTCATGCTTGTTCTTCGAGTTACAAAATCCCTTAAAGCATTGATGCGCAGTTTGGAATGAGTTTTTTTTTTCTGCATTAGTATGTAAAGCATTAAAACCATAGAAATAAAATATCTTTTACTTAGAATTTGCAATCACAATCTTTTTTTTTTGATGAATGCTTAACTCTGACAAGGCATTAAAAATGTAATGTATATTCCCTTGCTCATTATAACTGTCATAATTTGTTGTCAAATATCATGAATTTCAGGATAAGAGGCAGGTTAACTTAATTTTTTATGATTAACTTTTTATCATACAATACTATTTCTTATATTGACAGGGTTAAATGGTAGAGGAGACTTTTCAGTCCCAATCTCACCTCTAATAAAAATAACACTAACTCACAATCTGTACAGTGAATCATTCGACTTAATGATAAAGGTGATAATGAACAGAAGTGAAATAGATTACATGGATACATAGATTACATACATACAATAGGTGACATGAACCCAGGCTCCCCATTTGCTGAGCAGATATGTTAAAAACAGTGAATTAGATGTGGCATGGTGGTGTTAGTGGTTAGCATATTTGTTTGGCAAGGTATCAATCATGTACTCTTAACTTGATTAACTTAGCATTTACTCTTTCATTTCCAAACTTGTGTTTTTAAGTACCTCAATATTATATGGACACTACCCACTGAAGAATTAATATATTTTTCTTCTACGAATACATTTTGTCCATATTTATGTATTGAAATATAGATTCTAAAGTAAATGAAAAACTAGAGCTTATAAAAATTTATTTATTTTTAACAATGATAAATAATTGGAACAACTTCTTTTTCAAGGGACAAACACAGATCAACAACAATGACTTTTATCTTTAAATGTTTTAATCCATCTTGTGCCTAAGTTCATGACTATATGAATTCACTTAGCTGCGAATAGTATAAGATCTATCACATTTTATTAGGGCGCAATCACTCAAAGGAATATGTATTTAATGGAAAAATGAATTGTTCCTCCATATTTGTGACTTTAGTGGTTGATTGAATCCCAAATGTTTAAAATCCTATTTCACAATCATTCTGGACTTTGTGATGGTGTAGTTTCTAAAACAATTTCCTCTGTTTCACTCGCGATTGTACTTGAAACCAATTCAGGTAAGGTAGTTGTTGCATTGATTGAAGTCTCAAACTCCAGAAGCATCTCATTAATCATCTTCTCCATATCTAAAGTATCTAATACCTCTTGTATCTTTACCTTCAAAGGTTCCTCTAAGGCATCCACTATTTGGAAGCGTAAGAGATTGGGCAGCACATTTACAACATACTCAACCACGTAATCTAATGTGCCTGCACCATCCATTCGTACCTGGATGTTTCCCAGTTCAATATCTAATTCCTCCAAAACAGCTTTTTTCTTTACATTAAGGGGTTGACTAACAACCACTCGGACCTGAAATTAAGTGAAAAAAATTAACTAAATAAGCTCTGGTACACTATGAATAAGCATTGGTATTTGACTGAATGAATCACTGTGCTTAAAATGTTACAAATTCAGAATATTATTGGTTTTAGAGGGAGGACTGAACATAAAATTTACCTGCAAGGAATCTAAAGCAAATCTTGCCCTCCCTCGCCTGGATAAAAGTCCCAAAGCAGTGAAGCGCCAATGGCAAAATCCTTCTAGCCTCTTTGTGCCTACATGGATTCCAGCACTCAAGATGTTGTCTTCCATCGTAATAGTAGCATTCCCAACGCGATGGAATGTAGAGGCACCAGTGACCCAAGCTTTTGTTACCTGAAATTGAAATACAATACAATATACTACTGAAAGCTGTAAAGCCATATTGGCCTTCTATAGTTAAAGTTCCCCCAATAGGTCCTTTTATATTAGATCACAGAAGTCGAGGTTTAGTATGAATAGTGGTGAAATAAATCGCCTTTCATCGATGGAAAAATAAATTTACCTGATTGCATGTTTAGCGAATAATTAAAGTTTTATATACGTGAAGAAAGTGATTAAACCACAGTAGTGCTATGTTCAATATGAGTTTACCGAATTAATTATTTCAGGATATCCGACCATTATAGCTTGAAATTCATCAAAATTTTTAAAAGGTATATATAAAAAAATCGGGATTTATAGAAAATCGCTACCAATTCTCAATTTCTTGGGAGATTTATCTTTTATAGATGTATCATCAAATACCATTGAAAATATATCACTAAAAAACTCCATAGTGAGAACCTTCTAAGTCAAGACCAGCTCTTTAATGAAGTTCACTTACCTCGAGACGAATTCCAGCATACTCAAAGGCCCTATTTGGAAGACGCAGGGGATCCCAACCCTGGTCTCTTACCCACCGCCTGCCTTCCGCCACTGCCATGTCCAAAGGTGAAATGTTGTTTGGAAATCGCTTCGGCACTAGCAGAAGCTTCTCATTGAGCTGTCCTCTCACATTTTGGTTTACCTCAATCATTATCAATGGCTTAATACTCTCGAACAGAACACCACCCAACGAATTCACCAATGTCTGTAACGGGGAAAAGTGAAACCACTTATTCAATACACCATCATATTATGTACATTGAGAACAAGCTAACTTGTAAATGTAAGTTCAAGATGAATGTATGATTCTATAGCTTCATTGGTTGCAAAAAGTGAATAAGCATTAGGAGAGAGCATAATGAAGGAAACATCGTTTAAAAAAATGCCGGTTCTGACTCGTGCAGTTTTTTTTTGTCATTGCTTGTGCTTCGAAGAACGAATTCATCCTTCTCTGAGATTTATGAACTCATCTCGTTATTATTCAATTTAATTATTCGTTTAATACAAAAGTTTCCCTTTCATAGACCAGCACTATTATTAAATGTGCATTTAAAGGAATCTGAAGGTTACATCATATAAATTTTAGGAAATTCGAGAGTATGAACTATAGATTCTTATGTGCGACAAGAATGAGAAAAACAAGCAATCATGGCGGAAATATTTTCATATTTATTCAATTGGTTGAATGAAAGAAGCAGGATAAGGAAAAGGTAAAATAAATTCGCAGAAGTGTAATATAGCAACCCGCCATTTCGCTATTTTTCACTGCTGTTTAAACTTAGAACGAAAAAAGGTATAAATTGTAATTAGGTAAATGCAAGCGTATTACAAAAATCACTATTTCGGCCTTAACCTTTTGGTACCAATTGATGATGGAATATAAAAATACTTTGTCCACGACTTCAATGTAAATATAGCTACAGTTTCGAAGCGTTTCATTACCATCAAATACAGAAAACGGAGAGCAGTCCTATAGGAAGGGTGAAGGGAGGGTTAGTAAGTGCACCGGAAATTAGATAAATTTTACATTGGAAGAAAGGACAGGGGAAGTGAAGGGGTACAAGCACTCCTTCGATTATGATTTCAGAAAGGTTAGTTGGCGGTTAAAGAAAAGTAAGAATATTAGCTTTTCATAGTGGCTTATCCTTTGTCTAATTTTTGGGGAAAATGCATATGAAATAGACTTCCGTGGCCAGTTTTAGGTTCTTCGCTATTTGAAATCTTCCTAGTTCGTTCAGCTTAAAGGCGTCAGAGTGTTCCGTTCATTGAATGATAAAGTATCCTCTAGATAGCCGAAGAACCCAAGGTAGTCATCATAACCGAGGCGTAATATGCCGCTTCTTAAAGCAAGATTTCGTGGGTCTTTCCCGTTCTTTATGAGGTCGCCAATTATCCGTGAGAGTCTGTTCCTCTTTGACGTTCTCTCTTAAAACTGCAAGCCCGCACTTCCCAGGTATTTGAGAAGGCACCATCTTGAGGTCCTCTCCTCTTCTCTCAAAGATACGCCTTCAGATAATGATCTCCTTAAAGATTCTGGTCCATGATTTTGCGGTAAAAATCATGCATTTAGCGGTGGAAACGCCTTGGTGGCGGGGAACGGATAGTGGAAGAAGATGAGGTGGTGGATAGGGAGCCTAAATGGCTATTATACATGGAAACGGGATAGAATCCGCGTTGCTTTACTTAAGAAGAATTTGATAAACGTGGGTGGTATTCATTGATCCTTACACGATCGCATTAGATGATCGAAGAATTCGAGTGTTCCATCATAAAGTTTTAACAGCGTGGGGAGATTCTCTTATAGATAATAAGATAATTATTGATCTGACGACCAGAGCAATTTAAATAACTGATTACATCATCAACGATACCACCAGAGGTAATTTATTCTTTATGTATCGACCAATGGAAGTGAAACCATCGTTGGCGATGAAATGAAACTCCTAAAGAGGTATGGAACGATATATGCTGAAAACGCAAACATGGGTATGACGTGAAATTAAAGACATTGTCATAAAGTTGAGGTCACTGAAATTAATGCGGGAAAGTTATGAAGTGAAAAGTCACTAGTTCTGAAAAGGGTACCAAGGAATTTGAAGAGTAACGAAAGAACAAATGTGATAATGCCCTAAGATATTACTTGATATAGGGAGGCCAATAATCGAGAAAATAGGAAAGTGTTAGGGGATCCTACTTCCGTTGTAAGATTGGAAATTTCTGTTGGTGGTATTTACTAAATTTTTAAATAATGCCCCTCCCAAACGCTGAACTTCAGAACATCTTGATACAGGAAGGATTAATAATTGTCCATTCAAATTTAGATGTCATACATATAATCTAAAAAAATAAGAACTAACTTGAACATGCATCGGATCTATGTTTCGCAGCCAATGAAAATTTGAAGGTATTAAGATACATAAAAATTTTAGATAAAGGAGAAGGGATGTTAAACGCGAAGAAAAATTAGACAGAACAGTGATAATTAGTATATATGGCTTAGACAAGGAGTAATATTTATAAATCCAGATTAATGCTTGGAAGACGAATTAAGGTATCCAACTGAAATTAGCAACTGATAATTGTGTTTCCAAAAGAAATATTATGCATGATATTTAGGAATAGATTTAGGGAAAGATTTCGTGAACTACTTAGACTGGAGTTTTTTAAAGATGTTTTTCGCACTTTTCGTAGATTAGAATAATTTCTCGGTTATTTAAACACCAACCTGAACCATGCCTCCCAACATTCCGATGTTTTCAAATTCCACTTTAATATCTTCGAAAGTCATATCTAGGATGATCTCTTGGGCCTCCAAGTGCCCGTCCTCGTTCACTTCAAGTTGAGCGTGACCCACTGCATTGACGTCTAACATTGTCACAGTGTAATTGCCTCGAGATCTGCTGAGTATACTTCTTAAATTGTACAGTCCTACGATGTCTACGGTTTCTAAATGGAGATAAACAGTCACCTGAAACGAAAGAAACACGTTTAAAAGATTCGTGTAATATTGGGAAATGGTTTCAAATATTCACTTTTATTCCTTGAGGCTTTCCACATTGAGAAATATAATTACATAAAATTTCAGAATTTCTAGATTACAGGGATTTATTTACAATATTATTATAATTTTACAGGATTTTGATCTGATCATTTCGTTGGTAAACGTTGGCACGTCTTTAATTTACCCTCTAGATATTCACTAATTTGTATACATGATGCTACTCATTTTTAGGAATAGCAAATATTAACTAATTAAGTTTTAATCAAATTATATCGATTCAGATACTGCATCTAGAATACGATATACATAATAGCGTGAAATAGTAGTAATTTTTCATAAAACACTTCTAAAATTAAATATCCGATGTAAATCGCAATACTGTAAGCTGCATATGTAAAATTGATGAAAAGTGAAACTTCATAGTCGTGCAACTGGAATATTAGGATAAGTTATACCAAAGTATAAGTAAAAGTAAAAAATAGATATATAACTAAGACTCGAACCCAGGCCCCCCACTTTTCGGGTAAGTATGCTAACCACAACAGCACCACTTGGTAGATGTAGACTAGTACAACGTGAGCACAACCACTCACATTACCTTGACTCAATGGATTGAATGTTAAAAGTTCGTCAAGTATTTATTTTACACTTCTATTTAACCTAGATGTAACATTTTTTAAAACTACTGTAGTTAATTCAGCATACCTGCATCTCAGCTAGATCGGTGTAAACATGTTGTATCCTGAACTTCGATAGCCCGATGACGCTGGAATTCTTGAATTCAATGACGCCTAAAGAAATAGATTTCTTTTGATCTGGAATAGGCATAGGGTCCGCCAGATTTGTTCCAGGGATACCAACAGGATCATCCTGCTTGAAGTGCTCCAAAATTTCTCTTATTTGTTTACTCAACTCTGCCTCAGCTTCCAGTTGATTTATAGACCCGGACGGTTCCTGATCGCTCTCGATATCATCTGAAAATTTAAAATAGTTACAAAATTAAGTTTCGAAGTTAAATATCTTTAACTTTACCGCGGTTGTTTACAAATGATAATGATATGACTATCCTTTTCAACTTTGGGTTAAGTATCCAAAAAGTGATTTTCTTAAACTTTTAAATATTTCGTGAATTATTTAAAAAATCTTGAAAATCCTCAACCAATTTGAGCTTTAAATCATTCCCAGAAATCCTATCTATCCAGATGGTAGAAGATAAAATCTCAGAACGAGAGAAAAAATTATTAAGAAATAAAAATAGCCCTAATAAACGTAATGATCGTAAACTTACTCTGATATTTGAGGGGATTTCTTGAACAAATCGACCGAACCCCAATATTAATAACATAATTTTGGAAATAGGCTTAGACCACGATGTACGGGTGCTACGGACCGATATTTGAAGAAAATTTAGAAGCCGCATCATTTTGAGGGATATAGCTTCCGAACTCAGTGGAAGCGGTCAGTTTTCAGTAGAAAAATTATCTTATTTGAAAGAAACGTGCGAGTGTGCGTTAAAGTATCTTCGTTATCAGTTTATATTTTTGGATAAAGTGGTTGAGATTTTCATTTCTCCCATCTGATGATAATGTACTGCTCATTTTTTAAAGTACTAAAGTATCTATATCGATGACAAAAACACAATCGAAGAATATTACGTTTGAGAGTATCCTTGCAAGATTAAAAGAATGATTATTTCTTGTTCGCTACTTCGATCATACCGTTTATGGGTTTGTATATAAACAAAGTAATGGAGAATAGATGGCGTCTTCAAACAGGATCAGATTAACAAGCATCGTAAAAAGATCTTATTTGGCCAAAATATGTCGATTATCGCTCGAATGTTATGGAATAACTATCAAGAGTAACGCAAGGATAGAGAACTATGAATCATCATAATCATTTACGAAGAGTATATGCGCTTTAACCTTGCAAACAAATATTGGTATCAATAGTTGTTATCGCATAGGCGACTGCCCGCGTCCTCTAAAGGTCCTGTCAAGACGTCATCATCAGAGTGAGTGGAACCAATTGTCGCAAGATTGCACGATGGAATGTAATTGATTCCAGATGAAGAAATGCGATCGTTTCCTCAGAGTGACGATGAGATTATCCTCCTGACGGGAACTCGCAATCAAAAGATATGCAATCGTAGTTATTGCTACCAATAATTCCATCCGATGATCCTAGCGGACTCAATTCAAAGTTTCTAAAGTAAAGGTGACGTTAATAATATGAAATTCAATATTTTGTATAATGAAAACATTTAACTTCCAAGCTAATGCGAATAGAGCAATGGTCTGTTCTAGTTTCAGAATAAGGATTTGGACATCAGAAGGATATTTCATGTTAGATCTAAATTACGTACCTAATTTAAACTTAATTTTAAGTTTAAGAACGATAATTTCGAGGTTGAAACTATAGAAAAGCATTCCAATAAATCAACTCTTCCCAAATTGAATTTTACTTGAAATTGATTTCGACGTAGTTTACGTATTACGTTTTGACATTTTGATTGACAGCAGTAAAGATCGCGGTTTTCAGGTTCACAATCTTTCAGTCAATTTTTCTTAAGATCACTCAATCTGATTTGAAACCACTTTATGTAAGATCGAGCTGATTCTTTCGTGCTTTACACTTCGATTCTTCGATCAAAATTGTTTCCTCTATCTGCTTTTGTGGAGATTGTTTTACCGAATCTGTCTTGCGTTGATTTGGCAATTATTGTATCTTTAAGAGAATTTATATGTGTGGTTGTCAATGTTGTAACTTTTATAGCCTTCAATTTCATAGTTACAAAAGGATAATAAAAATGTCTAATAATTATCGATTTTGACGTTAAAATATTAACAATTTAAGTTACGTAACTTTAAATTTAAATTTTTATTCTATAAAATACAATTTTACTACACGATAAAAATATTTTAAAATCTAGGTCATCATTCAGTTTTTCCATACGAAATTTAAGGGTTATTTCAAAATTTCGATCCAATCATGAACTCCCTGATTTGCGCGGAAAGAAGGTATCGTACTTCAATGTCTAATTTTTATTATCGATTCTTTTCTCCATTTCATAATTTTATATGCACTTATTAGAGTTTCGTTATTCATCTTATCTCTAAAAATATTTCCTGATTCAAGTAATGATTTAGTTACCCCTTACTATAAATAATTGAAGGGGTATATGGAATAATACTTTAAGTGTAATAGGTTAAGTTAATAGGTTTAAGTGTATGAAATAAACCTTAAGGTCTTTCTATGACGATTTAGCTGCCCAAGGATCAACATAGCACCAGTTACGATTAGGAATTAGACTCTAACATCATTTCAAAATTAAGTATTTGATGATAAGAGACTACTTACTCCTTAAGTTTAAGATTATTTTTTGGGTATCTTTAATGAACTCCTCTCATATAAAATTTAAGTACTTGTTCACACTTTTAGGAGTGAGCATCAAATTAAGGCACGACCAAAATATTTTACGATAGCTTTAAAAATGCTAGAGATAAGAGCTATTTTATGCCAAAGAGGATATATAGGATTTTAGGATATCATATCACTGTAGTATTTCATTTTTAGGGTCATTTTTCATTTATATATTATGATAGTAACTTATTCAACATTTACAGAATAAATTATGCCTTTTCCTCGATATATAAAATATAAGAATAGTTTAAGATGATAAGATGTTCACTTGTTAATAAAACATGATTATAAAATAGTCATTAATTATCAATTTTCAGGGGAAAGTTATCGACGTTCAATTACCTTTTTTAAGAGAGATGTCATATACATAAATGGACTATGTATACATGACGTTCGATATGATGAAATATTTTGTTTAAAATAAGATAAAAATTTTCTTCAAACCAGAACATCCGTCTGAGTATTGCCCTATTTCACAATTATAACATTTTCCCATTTACTCTTTCATTTACCTATTGACCGAAAATTAAAAACTGCACGTTATACATACAATATATGAACAAATACAATAATATTTACATCCATCCATACATAAATTGTATGTAATAGAATGAAACAATCAGGTAACTGTGAAAAAGAGCTAAAATGTATTTAAAATAAGGGAAGACGCATATGATCATTCGTGGAATATTATCTTGACACAGACATTTAGAAAAGGTGCATTATTCTAATTGCTTCTAAACTTTATATAATCACCCAATTTCAGAGTAATTGCTCTTGTCTAAATCTCTTCGGCCTAAAATAATGCTCTACTCATTCGATCCCAGGAACTGGTATAATGAACGTATGAATGTAAGGAGGCTAGTGTCCGAGAAGAATTAAGTTTTTTAATACATTTTCGTAATTTTTGTGCGCAAATATAACGATTTAGCGATACGAAAAAATCATCGGGAGATTCTCCGCTGATGATTTTCATTTTTACCGCTCTCCTCGTTTAACTATTGTTGAATTCAAAAAGCAACCGAAGGAGGATAACTTTGTTGAATGCCGCTACAGGAAGCGTGGCGGAATAACGAAACAATATTTTACCTTACGATTTGCTTAGTTATTTCAACACGCTTTCCATTTTCTAAATTAAAAAAAATATGCGTGAATAAATATTAAATGAGGTACTTACCAATGGCGGTAATTACTTGGATAGATATCCAGAGCGCACAGACGCACAGCAAAACGTTTCCTCTGACCGCCATCACGTCTCTCTTCATTCTCGTCGTTCAATGAGTTAGGATGGGTGCTTCTTCTCAGATGGTGCGGGCAACGAGGTCAAAGGCCAATGCTAAGACGGAAACGAGTCGAGGGTTATCACTGTTTGCCCCTACGATGTTCATATCCTAGTGTTTTGGTTTGCGACATCGGCCGTATGAAAACAACGACGAATCGCTTTCAATTTTAGATGGAAACTCGAACCTATTTGTGCCGCACTTTCTGTTCAACACGAGCGTATCTCAATAGTTCATGGACAGGGAGGCCAATGAAAATCAAGCGGGGGGCAGGAAATTGGGCTAAGTGGCCGAAATCAGACACTTCGCAATAAATACTAGACGGCGATGGTTCATGCAGAGATATGACATTATCAGGAACTTTCATATGTATAATCAAACATTATACGTAACTATACAATTTTCAAGGCTCTATAATTCCATTTTAAATTCTTCTCGTGGATTGGTACGCACTTCATAATCGTTTGCACATTTTGAGGGGAAAAATTTTGTTAGTTTTCATCCTTCGCCGATAGTCGAAAGAGTGGCAAATGTCATCAGTGATTTTGGACTTGCGACTAAGTTGAAATCGAGAACGTGCATATAAATCTACGTTAGATGAGGTAAAAAGTGCAGTACCTTACTGGGATTGTTAAAAACCTACTGTTCATGCTTATTTTCGATGAATAAAACAAGTATTTACATGCGGAACACATGCTTTTAAAAAGGACCTTGAATACACTGAGAAAATCGAAAGCCTATGACGTCAATGTGAATCTACAACCATTGAAACGTAAAAATATGAAGAAAGAACTAAAGAGGAATCACAATCAGATAGACTGGTGATGAGTTTCGCGTATTATTTGGGTAATGTGGGTCATTATTTATTTTTGATTTGAGTATTCAAGTAAGGGAAAGCGAAATTTGTCCTAAAATCGTTACATTTTCATCATCGCCGAATAAATAACAATCGAGCCGTGCCGAATAAATTAATATCAATCGCTGAATGAAATAAATAAAGATCGGGAGCTTTTTAAACCAGTCGGTGATGAAACATGGATGTAGTGATCGTGACGTAGGAACCACAGTTTAAACATCCTTAAGAACCGAGACCCAAAGAAGGACGTAGTTTTTTAATGTGAATAGTAATAGTTCATCATTAGACATGTATGGTCGTACAGCCAATAATGATTGGTTCCAAATATCTCCTTGTTATTCGTAATAGTAATTCGTACAAAAAATTTGCACCTTTGGAGAATAATGATGAAAAATTTCAACAATCCTTGTGTTTCACAGTTATAATTAAATTTAAATCGTAAGTATATATCTTGCTAAGCTGAGTTACAAGTCCCTTCTTTACAGCTTTCTGGTATTTCGGTATTCCTGGATTCCTATAAAGAAGATAGGTTAAATTAATTTCCGTGGAAGATATGGAACAGTTACATCGTTAATGCAAAAATGTTTACATTTCCATCCACCCAAAAAATAACGGAGTCAATTGGGTTCATTATTATAGTAAATTTAACTTGAACTGGAATGGGTAATGTCTGGATTCTTTATAGATTCATGGACGCCTGCATCACTGTCTGGAATGAAGAAATCTTATTAAAGTTCATTCATAGAATTCTACGTAGAAAAAGTATAACGTACTTCTATAAAATATATTGAGTAATCGAAGATTCAGAGTCTATAAAGGAGAAAAGTAAAGACGTTGGCGAACAAAATAATGTTATACCTATCCGTTGTCGAACCTCTTCCATTATGAACCTGTACGTAAATTATATACATACTAAAAGCTGCAGAATATTTTATTATGTGGGCGATAAACTCTGGAATAATAATATAACCAAATATTAGGATAAAGTTTACGATATTTACGTGAACAAGAAATCTTTTATCAAAATTAATAAAAACTAAAGCTCACAGATATATTTATTTTTAACAATGATAAATAATGGGAACAACTCTTTCAAGGGATAAACATAGACTAGCAAGAATGAATTTTAACTTGAAATGCTATAATTCTTCATTCCTAAGGTCATAACTGTATGAATCTCACTTAGCTGCCTATATTATGAGATCTTTCGCATGTATCACAATCAAAGAAATGTGTATTCAATAGAAAAAATAATTTTCTCTCGATATCTGTGCCTAATTATAGCGGTTGAATGTTTCAAAGCTTTTTAAATTTTAATTCAAGACTCTATATTGGTATTGCATCCAGTTCTTCTGTTTCACTGACAACTGAGCAACCAATTCTGGTGAGAAATCCGTTGTTATGCTTACATTTTCAAATTCCAGCCACAACTCACCGATAATTTTCTCCATATCTAAAGTATCTAAAAACATCTTTTATCTACACCTTCAATGGCTCCTCCCGAGCATAAACTATCAGGAAACGGAAAATGTTGGGCAATGCATTTACAACGTACACAACCAGATTATCTAACATTCCTGCACCATCTATGCGTACCTGGATGGTTGCTTACCGTAACTCCTCGTTAATAGTTAACCGGACAGTTTGGGTTTTAAAAACCAACAATCATATCACTCGCACTCACTAATATCGATTACTTTGCGAAAGGAAACATTGTGTTGATCGGTATCTACATATCAAGTGTGCTATACATTACTTTCTCTTTGCTAATGTAAAGGTAATGATCACGGCAATAATTATTATTTATCACGGCAATGTACTTATCCTTTCAAATAAACCATAACATTATTGACTCCCTGTCATATGTAAAATTTTAATTCTTTGATAAATCGCAGTGCTCTGAATCTGAATTCCACAAGGGTTTTTAAATATGTAAATGATTATAATAAATAAGAAAATTTTATAGTTGATTTTTTATAAACCGAATGACCATAATTATTTACGATTTGAATGTATTAAGAGTTATTAACACAATATGAATTGCTTAACTTACTTTACGACAAATAGCGTTCATTGGTTTTCGAGAATTACTCCTTAATTTTCGTATTTTGGATTTCTCTACTTTTCAGTTTTGATGATTGAAACAAGAATAAATTACTCGTAATTCTCCATAAACCTTTCAGCACCACAACTTTTCTACATTATGTATATTTTTTTCAGTATTAGATTTTCACCTTATACAAAAATGTATAATGTTAGCAGTTATACCCTGGGAGAGCAGTAACAGTAATTACGCAAGCACGTGTCAATCCTTCGGTTACTGGGATTTATTTCTCGTCCGTTAATGGAAAATCTACGTTTGACTGTTTCAATGTTGTTTATTAAAGAAAAAAATCCACTTGTTCGGCCTCGACCTCGTAGTAATTCCTCATTATGTATGAAATGAAAATACTTTCAATCGTGATAACTTCTGTACTTTGTGATAAAGAGTATAAGTTTTCTCGAATCCTTAATTTCAGGCTTTCGATCTCAGAAGAGGATCTTAAGTTTTGCAGATATTTTTAGGATATTAAAAACAGGTTTTTCTGGATGGTGAGTTATCTCTTGTCAAGGATGAGTAGCAAAGATATATTAAGTAGTCAAGGATAAAACAGTACAACTCTAGATGTTTCGGAGATATTAGTGCAGCAGATAGCTAGGGAATATGTCATACACTCAATATTTATTGTTCATTGCCATTCGTATTTTGCTGATATCTCATTCTTATTTGCCATACTTCTTTATAGGAGAAAGACACCAAAATATTGTATTATATATAAAAGTTCTGGCACATCAAAAGATGGGTTTCAAGTGTTTAACCTTACGACGACGAACTTGATGGAAAGTAGCAGGCAAGCTAAAAAGAATGACGAAGCTTATTTCAGAATATGCAACAATCCAACCGAATCCGCACGATAAAATAATATGAATAATATTAAAAAACAAGTCAATAGGAGTGCATTAAACAAATAAATAGGCAATAAGCATATAAAGAATTTCAGAAGTTCTTAGATGGGATTAACTAGAAAAAGCTGAAAGTCAATAGGTAAGTTAAGTATTTTTCATTTAAAATCCCCGATGACGCATGAAAAATAGTTAAATTTTAGATTGTAGATACTAAATTATGATGCTTACATCATAATGAAAAAGTAGACTTAAGAATTTAAAAGGAAAATGTAATCTGTTATTTATTTTAAATATGATGTGAAGGAATGGAACTTGTTGCCATTCAATCATTTCTCAATTTCCCGCAAGGAATTTGGGCAAGCGTGTACGAAAATATTAAGAATATTTACTACAATTAAAAAAATAATGGGTTAATTAATTACATATATGATATTAATATTTTTTAATTTTAAATTCGACTGCTTAATAAACGATGTGCTCCATTTTGTAATCAATTTTATGTAAGTTGGATAGTAAGAATTTACGGAAGGAAGAAGATGCGGTAAATTACCTAATATAGACTGAAATAATTTTTTCTTGAAAAAAATTTGGTTTAAATGAATGGGTCATAACGGCTATCTTTATTGGATTGAGGGTTGAAGATAAATATTTGAATTAATATCTTTCATCGATAGCGGTAGGTTCCATGTATAAGTCGCGTATTACATGATTTTATGTTGAATGACCGACCACAAGTTTGTTTATACATTCTGGAATTCAGTTTATTGAATTGTGATCTGCAACGCTTTCATCGTTTCATATTAATGTTTAAAAATAATATTACGATTTGCTTACTCTGCTTTCCGACGATGAGCACGGAACACAATCGTAAAATAAATAATTCGCCGCCAAAGGTTTGAGTAATTCCTTCCACAGTCCTGACATCTAGGGGAATCGAGAGAAATACTTTGAGAATTGTTCTTCATCGGTTGCGTCAAGCGGACTGGAAAAGCCGATGTTTGGTTGTTGTGTTTATGTTTACCGATGTTCACCATGGTGAAATTCACGATGGAAGATTTGCCGGATGAAATTTTAGAGTATATCATCAGCTTAACTTCATCATATAAGGATTTAGAAGATTGTAAATTAGTCTCCAAAAGGTGGCATAGGAGCGTTTTAAGTCAGTGTCTTATATAATTTATTTTTGCAGTTATCATTTTACATTAAAATTATTTTTGTTTTAATGTTACACAATTCATTTTAGATGTAATTCGTTATAAAAAGATTAACTTACTTCGGGCCATAGCAGACAACAAAGTACAATGGCAACATATGAGACCGTCAGATATGGCCCCAACTATCACCAAACGATATTCGCATTCAGCGTGTTGTTATGGTGAGTTCAGAGAACTTGAAATGACTTTTACGATTTTTCATTTAAATGACAATTGAACTTCTGTTTGTCGTCTGCTATAAATCTTTCTCCAGGAAACTCAATGTATGTTTTTGGTGGTTGCACCTCTACAAGTACTACATTTAATGATCTTTGGAGATTAGATCTAACTCGGAGGCAATGGGTTCGACCCCTTGCAATGGGTTCCTATCCTTCACCTAAAGCCTGTGCGTCCCTCGTTATCCATAGGGATAATCTTGTACTATTTGGAGGATGGACTCATCCTTCACCGTATCCTCTGCATCAGGTGAATTAATTAATCAATTGGTAAATTTTATGTTTATAATTTTAGTTATTATTTTAATAATAGTTCGTATCCAATAGCTTTTCTACAAATTTGTTTAAGGCATGGCGCCTTTTCAATGAACTACATATGTACTCTATGGAGTCCAATCGTTGGATACTGTCCTGCACTCCTTCGACTCCTCCACCACCTACTGCAGGACATTCTGCATCTGTCCACAAAGATATCATGGTCGTGTTTGGGGGATTACAGATGCAGGGAGGCCTTGGTCACTATGCCAAGTAAGCTCAATTCCAAACCGTGCAGTTACTAATTTTTATGATTTCATGTTTTACTGTAAACATCTGTTATTGATTGAAACAGTAGTCAAAGCCCTGACTTTGTGTAACTACGATCAAAGCAGGACGGCTTAGCAAAAGTTTCACTTTGAATGTTTTATTTTCTGTGACCAATTAAGGTCCTTGACTCCCTTTTGAACACTTTTGACTTTTTCATACCTTTTGTGTATATATATGTATAATTTGAAATGGTGTCTGAAATTGAAACCTTTAAAGTGGAATTTTTGCTTAATAATAGCTTGATCTATGCAGGGTTGAGTTTCATCTATTATTGTTTGTTAGTTGATCATCTTTACTTATTATTATTCTATTCTTAAGCTTGCAACAAACATTGATATGCATTTACTTTTGTTTTGCTCATTATTTAGAAATAATGTTACTGCCTTCATTTGTATTTCACATTTATAATACTACTATGTATAATGTTAAAATTTTAAATAATTATTTTGATTTATGTATTAATTTTTTAAAAAACTTTCTATTTTATTATAATTTGTCTCTGTTACCTTGAACTTTGCTTTTCCATGCATATTAACAAATTATTTGTCAATTAGACTGTATAATGAATTAGGATATAAAGAAGTCTTTTATATTATATGGATTGTCAGCAAATTATCATCAGCAAATAATATACTCAGAATATTTCATGTCGCTTAGAGATGTATAAATTCATACATGTTGTTTACAGGAATTATCCTTGACAGTGCTCATATGTTAGAGAATTTTGCTTAATTACTTTATATTTTTTTCTGAGCAGCTCAAATGATGTGTGGGTGTTTGACTTCGAGAATCCATCTTGGCGCAAGCAGGCAATAGCACCTGGACCAAAGCCACATGCTAGATATGGTCAGTCTCAGATACCTTTGGATGACAATCATCTTCTTATTATTGGTGAGATTGATTTATTTTTATATGAAAATTGAAGCTATTAGATATTTTACTAAAATTGAATTTTTTCTTTTCTACATAATGAAAGTGAGGGAGATGGTGTTTATTATGCAAAAACCTTACTTCTTTAGAACCAGTTATCTCTCTTATATTTTCATGGATGTGGTATGAACAGCCAATCAAGACTAATTCAGCAAATATTTTATTTATTAAAAAATCAACCTGCATATCCATGCTTTTCTCCAATTTTTTGATGAGGAAGAGTTGAAATAATTATTTGGAGATCAATCAATGTAAGAAGTTCACAGAAAATCGAAAAAGTCAATCCTTATAATTCTTTCATATTGCTTCAATTCATAATCATGTCTTGCAACCTGATAGTATTGGTAATAGGGACTCATTGTCAAAACTTCAATTTTTATTATTGAATGTATGTCTATTTATCAAAGATAGATTATATTATAGAAACTCAGTATCAAGTTTGGCATAATTCATGAGGAAGTGAAAGTTTAAAGTGCATTCTTTTAAAATACCAATTATTATATTTTTGAAATCATTTCGTCAATTTCAGAACAAGTACATTCTAATTTTCAATAATCTTCACATTTTACTAACTAAAAATTCTTTATGTTCTTCTGAGGTGGATGTGGTGGGCCTAATATGGTCTTCAGTGATGTGTGGCTTCTAAAGATGAAGGGAGATCTGTGGATTTGGAAAGAGCTTCCTGTTCATAATCAGCAGAGGGCAGCTTCTCATATGTGGTGTCATCCAGCTTGCAAGGTCTTGGCCATATTTATCATTACTTAATTTGGTAGCAGTTTACATGAAATATCTTTCCATTAACAAATATTGTTTAATAGAAACATATCCTGTCCCTCCATGTATACAATTATGTTTTTGTGTTGTTCTCTCATTATGTTTTTATGATGAAGATGATTTACCTTATTGCCATCTAACTCATTTGAAAATATTTATTTTAGTTACAATACAATTAAATGCACTTTAGTAGTTATATAGTAATAATTTATAGTAGTAATCTCTGATGATATTTTTATTACAAAATCTCTGAGGAAAGAAGAATATTGCTATCTTTTGAATTAATTACAGATCATTACTTAAGTATACACAGTTGTATTTTTGAGCTGTTGTGAAATTTTCCCTTTAAATTTAAACTTAAAATTAAATTGATATAAAACTTATAAAATTTACTTTTTTCAAATTTAACTTTTATATAACTTCTTTCTTTTCGATTAGGCTAAATTAAAATAATCACATAAAATATTTTATTTTGAAGAATTTTAAATTTGGATATGCAGTCTGTATATTCTTATTTGCAACCAAGGGTCCTTGTACACACTCCCAACTCCATTCTCTATAATAATGTATGCATGTATTGTGGGTCTGTTTTATCTATGCTTTAATCATTTAGGTTAAATATTAAGAGTCTTTAAAATTTAAATTTATTCCAGTTTCCCTTTAAAATAAAAGAAGCTGAATTTCGTAGTTGAAAATGGTTCTTTATAAATTACATTGCACAGCAAGTGATTAGTGTGATATCTACCTCTCTAAAACCAGCAGATTCTGTCAACATATTTTAGTCTAATTTCCTATCTTCTAGTGTATAATTCACCATATATTATACTTTGAGATCAGTGACCAATGTCAAATGGAGATAGTCCTGAAAAAAAAACAACATTGGCAGACATAACTTTATGAAAAGCCATTGCAGAATAAGAAACTTAGTAAATAAATGATTGTGTGGAAAATTTACTGAATTTCATATTGATCAGTGGCATCACTAGTTGATCTGTTATATAGTCTAGTGTTCTATTATAGAACATAAAAGATTCTTTAATCTCAATATTGGTAATATCATTCAACTAGCTCTTTACTTGTGGTGAATTTTTAAAGTATTTCAGTGTCTAGTAGTCATTCGAGAGGAGAATAAAATTATGTATTATGAATTTATTTAGTTTTCCAAGTTTCTGGTTAAAATTAATTTCATTTATTATAATTATTATATCATATGTGTATTATAATTGTATTCATTAATTCCTTTTCTTTAGGTTGGTCATAATATTGTGGTATTGAGTCGTAGTCAAGGAGTAAACCCTGTTGGACCATCTGCTTCCTCTGTACGATTGCCTTCTGATGTAAGAGTGGGTGCTGGTGCATCACAGATGCTTCGTCCTCACACCTCAAACATATGGGTGCCCCCCAGAGCAGAGGTGGCTATGGAAGAAGAGTCTACTCAATCACCTCATTTAAGGTATTTTCTAGTTGATAGTTTGGGTTACTGGCATTTTAGCCTCTTTCCTGCTGATCATAGTGGATTTTAGGACTGAAAAATTCCTTTCTTCTTTTGTAGCTTTATGATATTATTAAATTTTTTTCTTGATAATTTGATTGTGAGTAATAAGCCTCATTTCTCATTAGGTTTTTTCAACCTAGAATTGATTCATATTCTAATAAAATCATCTTAGTAGACTTTAGTTTAGCATCATGTACCATAGCATAATTTGTAATTTTTTTAATCGGTTGATGATTCTAGGATGGATAATTTAAAAATTTGAAAGTTTCATGTCAACCTTGGCTGTCAATTAGATACAGTTTTAACCCTACTATTAACTTAATAATTCAAATAAATGAACATTTTTATGAAAGAAGAAAAGTACTTAGTGACTTTCACAATTTATTATAAACTACACGACCGGTTTCGGCAAACTGCCATCCTCAGATTTGATGGCAGTTTGCCGAAACCGGTCGTGTAGTTTATAATAAATTGTGGAAGTCTCTAAGTACTTTTCTTCTTTCATCATGTCCTTCCACCAAGTGCGGCCTGACAAAATCGAACTTATATGAACATTTTTATGATTGGTAAGAGAGATGTAATCACTTTTTCTCTCTTATAATATTTTCTTGATATTGCATTTTAATAATTACATTTAATAGTTAAAACTCACTTCCTTGAATATCTTGTCACTTTATTCTTATCTGGTACATGAATTATTCTAACCAAATAATGTCTCCATTAAACAATATGTTTCAAGTTGACTTCTACAAATAATTATCAGATTTAATTTTTTAAATTTCTATTATTGTAGGAATGGAAAATCCAAGGATGGTGATCGAAATCCCAAAAATTTAAGCTCTCTTGAGAAAGAGTCAGATCATCAGAAAGAAGCAAGAGGTGGTTCACCATCTACCAGTTCATCCAAGGAGGCACAAAGTTCATCATCATTAAATGCTTCACCTTCTGTTACGGGTAGAAGCAAACAACCTGGAATTCAGAATCCCTTTGCTGAAAGCTCCAGTTCTTCATCTCTTATTCCTCGATCGCCCCTTAATCGGTTACCATATGGTTCAAATCTCCGTATTTCATCAGAAGAACGGAACTCTCTCCCTCACCAAATGGCAGCTTTCCGAACTACACCAGCATTACAAGGGCGATATCGACAGATGCAGCTGGAAACTCTTCGACGGATGGAAGAAGAGCTCTGTGGCCGACGGGGAGCAGAGAGTGGGGCACCATCTGAGAGGCTTCCTCAGCCACATCCACTGCCTTCTCCATCACAACTTCCTCCACCACGTAGACGCCCTCAGCGTACTATGAGTTTGCATGTATTGAATACCTCCAATGCTTTATCAGAGGATGAACCATTTGTGTCATGGTTACCAGTGCAACATGTTTCAGAATCATTTGATTCTAACATAGGACCAGAGGAGACTATCTTGTACACTTTAGTTCTTGGAAAGGGTGAACTTATAATGTTTGGTGGTATACGTAAGGAAGCTGCATCAGTGGCAGCCCATGCATCTGCTGGTGGAGCAATGCATCGAGGAGGGAGAGCAGGGATACCTACTGGTGCAGACTATGCCTCTGGAGGAAGCTCATCCAATAATATTGCTGACACTGTGTCTAACACTCTTCATTTCATTATTCCACCAACTGATATAATTTAGTTGGAAACTATATTGTTATAGTTGTGATGAAGTCATTATTTACCAAGAGCATAACGTACCTCATTATTTCTTTCATTTTTCTTGATTTCTTATTCATGTTTTTTAATTCTTGCCAACCTTCTAGTCTATATTGAATGTACAGAAATGTGCAAGAAACCTCAATTCTCTTATGATTTTTCATAAAGTGGTAGTGCAGCTTACAAAATGCAATTTATTGTTTTTTGTCTGATATGGCATTAGACTTTTCCATCTGGATGAATTCATACTTACTGGATCAGTAAGGTATTTCAGTGAAAATTCTAAAAGTCTGTTAAAGAACCTGAAAGAGATAATGATAATTCCACAGATAATTTTATCCGTGGAATCTTTTGAGTGTTGCATTTAAAATATACCCATCATCACTCAGACATTCTATATATGATTCAGTAATACTGAGCAAACATAAATGTTGCAAATACTGGATGGATCCTCTTGCTAATGATCATTGCATGCTTTATGTGTAAAACATGAACTTGGGTCAAATAGCTTGGATCTATCTTCCATGAGACTTTTATTAATTTTTTCAAAAGCATTTATACTTAAAGCAGAGATTTACAATATGTCCAGAGAATTCAGGCTTTTTCTCTTTAATCATTTTAAACTACTCAAAGGAACAAATCCAAAACATTAACCTCAATAGGCAAATCCTGCATTCATTCTTGTCATTTATCTTCAGTCACTTTTTTACCCTTTAGAACAAGTGGTATGTTCTATTCCTGTTAAAAGTTTATATCAAATAATAAATAATTTTTGAAAATCAAGCTATAAAAATATAATATTTAATTGGTTTACTTATTTCAGAAACCCAAAGGATCATCAGGAAGTGATATAATATGAGAAAAATAAACATGTTAAGTCTAATTTATACTTAACATGAGAAAATCAGTTTGGTCCTTCTTTTTAGTTTTCTCTTTCAAAGTATATCTATTGCAATAACTTTATCTGAAAAGTCTTCCCTATAAAATATTAATTTTATAATGATTTCAATTTTAAAGACTTTCAGCTGTTATGAAATCCCAGAAATTGAATCAATGAAAAAACTTATTGTGGTCATTTTAACAAAGCATTTGAATAAAGTTTATCGTCCTGCTTGAAGGAGCTTAACTTCAGCTTTTAGTGATTAGATCATCCATTAAAGAAGCTAGGATCTATCTTATTAATGAGAATCCATTCAAGGTTCCAAAATTATGGATGTATTGATAATTTCGTTTTTCCTAAATAAAATTGTTTCAAAAGTTTAGTTATAACTTATACCCTCTTTACTTAATAAAAAAATTACAGGGAACACTTCTACTGACCTGAACATTGTAACATTTTTCCATTACAAAAAGGTTTTTCATTTGTTCTTGCCTCGCTGATAATTATATATATGATCATTTCTTAGAGGAATGGTCTCTCATTTTATAAAATATTTGGTTTGAGACCATTCCATTTTATGAGTTTAAGAACATGCCTTTAAAACTCTAAATGAACTTGTTAAAAACTCGCCTTGAATCCTTGTCCTTGAGAATTTAGTTCCTGGTTCAGAAATAAGTACTTTTTTAAGTTGATAAAATATCTCACATACAGTTTTACTCTATGGTTCTAAATAAATAAGTCCTATACCAGAAAATAGTCTTTGATTGACTTATATAACATATTTTTAAATACAAGTAATCATATAAATTAAATTTATACTGACTATTAAGAGATTAAAATTGTTTTGAGAACTATTTTTTTTGACAGAAAACTTTCGCTCAAGCCCCAGGAGAATTTAAAATTCATATAATATTTAAAATTTCCATTGAGTGAATTCCGTCACTTTTGGTTTAACTATTTCTGACTGTTATCCCTTTAACTCGTTACCAACATTTTTCAACAGTGGATGTGAACTATTTTCTTTCTATATAAATTACTGACTTTAAAATTCACTCATTAGGCCTAAATTCTGTGATAGCTATTTGTAATCATGCAATTTAGTAGAATTCATACTTACAACTGCGGGATAGTTTAATAATAAGTACCTAAATATTTAAGTGCTGTATCATGAGATACAAAATGATGAAATCTCTAACAAGACTTTATATAGCTTCATTATGTAGAAAAAGAGACTACTTTCTGAAGACAATGCAAGTTTTCAAATCTAATATCTTAATCTTATCTTTAATTTAATTTTAATATAATATCTAATCTTAAGAATATTTAGGCTAGATAGAATTGAAAGCTAATAAAGGTATTTCTCTTTACTTTAATTTCTAATATTTGTGTGTTACGGAAAAAGAAATATCATATTCAATAAACTTTTCCTTATTTATCCTGCCTCTTTTATGGTATATGTATAGACCTATGTCTGCTATCTTATTCAATCCTTCAAAACAGCTTTCCTCCCACAGCACCTATTATCTCTTCCTTCTAAATTTTTTATTTATGCATTTCCATCTCTCGCTTGGTATTCTTTCCTCCTTCCTTCCAAATGTTCTTCTAGATAGTTTTCATTCGCTTGTTCTATTCATAGCTGCGCAAATTAATCTCCTTCTCTCAATTTGCATTTTATGTCAAACTTTACCCAAGATTCCTTTAATTTAATCGTTAAGAGTCAATGTTCACAAACTAAAAATGTCACAATGTACACCAGATATGTGCTAAACACAAACATGTTATGCATGATTGGGAATGTTTCCCTACAAGACAAGTGTTGAATGCTTCTAAAGGAATCCACAGGCATCTCACAATCTAATTTTCAGTCTCCGAGTATTGGGACAAGTATCTAGGATAAAGAAGCTGAATATATAACCAGGATATTAGGTGAAAAATTATAGTTATTCTAATCTGTAAATTCTGATTCATAACAGAATTGCCAGCGTTAAAGATGTAGCGTTGTTAATGAACGCTGTGAGTGTAAACAGATCACGATGATTAATAAATGCAATAGCGCACCTCTTGCGGAGAAGTAATAATCGAAACAAAAGACAACCTTTTAGACCGTGTTTCGAAAGATGTGTCGCTTCCGTCGAATAATCTAATGTAAGGTAAAAAGAGGAATATAGGTATTTTACCAACCGTTACATGGAGATATATATCGGCGCATGTATTTTTTTCTGTTGATAGTTCTAGTATTTGAAGACCTACAATTTTTCTGAGCAACGTTATGGCTGAGCGGACAGAAATTCCAGTTGTATCAACTACAGTTGTTAATGATGAAGCTGAATCTGAGGTAATTTATAGCTCATTCCATGTTTAATTTCTCTCTCTCCATAAAAACGAGAATGGAAGCTTTACCTTTGTGCTACTGAAATATTTCAAGTCTTATCTCGTAAAGATGTTAAGATTGTCATTGATTATATCACTGCAAGTTGGTAGCGTAATCTGTAATGACGAAATTCTTTACGCGTCTTTGTGCTTAGTTGTTTTCATTGTTCACTAACTACTGTTTTTATGAAGTAGCGTGTATATTTTTATGAAATTTTTTGTTGATTTGTTTTCCTCTACTTAGTTTATTTTTCTCTAGCTTGTAAGATGTTTATTAGAGTAAGCAATTGGCTGAATACCCAAGCAGCAATGTTACCTTATCGAAAGAAATTCATGTTTGCATGTAGAAGATGCTTAAGCACTTCACCCGACAGTGATAGTAAACGAGGACCTTTGGAAGGTATAAGGATTTTAGATTTAAGTAGAATAGTGATGGGTCCGTATTGCACTATGGTATTAGGAGATATGGGAGCCGAAGTTATAAAGGTCGAGCGTCCTACAGTTGGAGACGAAACAAGACGATGGGGCGTACCTATCAGTGGCGGAGAAACCACATACTTTCTTGCAATCAACAGAAATAAATACAGCGTTTGTATTGATATGAAATCTCTAGAAGGAAGGAAGACATTATTTGATTTGGTTGCCGTTAGCGATGTTCTTGTTGAAAATTATGTACCTGGTAAATTAGAATCACTAGGTGTGGGATACGAAATGATCAGAAAAATTAACCCCGCCTTGGTTTATGTCTCATTGACGGGATACGGACCTGACGGTCCTCATGCTAATAGACCGGGTTACGATGTCATCGCAGCATCAGTTGGTGGATTACTCAGTATCACGGGACCAGAGAAAGGTGAACCTTGTAAGGTTGGGGTCCCGATTACCGATATCACATCAGCTCTGTATGCTCATGGAGCTATATTGGCGGCCTTGTATAAAAGAGAGAAGACTGGAAAAGGAGAAAGAGTGGATGTCAATTTATTGTCCACTCAAGTGGCTTGTTTGGCAACGTCCGCTTCTGCTTGGCTTAATGCAGGTGAGGAGGCCCAACGAAGAGGTTCCGCTCACGACTGGATTGTACCTTATGAGTCCTTAGAAGCGAAATGTGGAGGAAGGGTGACGGTGGGAGCAGGCAGTAACGCACAGTTCGAAGCTTTCTGCAGGATGATATCCCTTCCGGAGCTTGCGGTAGACGAGCGTTATAAGACAAATGCTTTACGAGTGGCCAATCGAGACACACTTATGCCAGTAATACGCAAGCGTTTCAGAGAGAAGACTTCTAAAGAGTGGTTGAGTGTCCTGGAAGGTGCTCCTTTCCCGTACGGACCCGTTAACACAATACCGCAAGTTTTCGAAGAACCTCAAGTTAAACATTTGAATTTGGTTAAGAAAATGACCCATCCTTCTGCTGGGAATATTAGTGTTGTTGGACCCCCTGTAAAGTTCTCAGATGGTGTGAATGAAGTGCGATTTAGACCTCCTCTTTTAGGTGAGCATACTAGTCATGTTCTTTCTACAATTCTTAAATATCCAGATGCCAAGATAAAAGAGTTGCTTAGTAAAGGAGCTGTTCAACAAGGCAAATTACAATAATCCATCCAAAGTGAAAAATAATTGTTTTGGCTGATTTGTTGAGCTACTATTTTGAGTTTACAATCCTTCTCGAAATTTTTTATAAAGAAGGACGGGAGAGGAAATGTTGTCAAGGGTATAACAATAATCGTTATCAGTATTTGTTTCCTTGGTAGAAAAAGTAACTTTAACTATTGAGGTATAAATTATATTTTTTTGAAATCTGACAGTATCCATTCTCATGTTTAAACTAAGAATCTACAGTTGTAGACCATTGACATAAGAGTGATTGCAATGTATTTCATTATTGTCAATTTTTCATGAGTATTAAGGTTTTTGAAGAATGCTGATATATATTTCTGTACAGATATTTGTATAAGCTGTAAATACATAAGGTGTGAATGAATATTATATGGTGACTATGATCGATTTGAATCTTATTTTTATCAATTTAAAATTTGTTACAAAAATATATTTTAATTATTGCATTTAACTTGTAATTTTTAATATGACCATATATTTATGTAAAATGATAATGATTTATCCTAAATCAATCCTATTTATGTTGATATTAATAAATTTTTAATATTTTTTGATTTTTCATTAACAGGGAAACTCCCTTCTGGTTTTAAATGTAAAATTATATTCCTGCCATTGTTAAAACTATCACATGGTATCATGATTAATGATAGACTGGTTTAACCTTTGTTATTAAGATTTATTATTAAGATGAGGCCAAGCCAGTATAGAAACCAATAGAAGTTTAATTATTGAAATATATGCTTAATATGGAATACTGTAATGCAAGAACAATGAAGAGGAAATATTAAGTAAATTAGTTATTTAATGTTTTAACTAAGAGAATGATAAGTCTCTGATGATAGAGAATAGGAAATCATTCTAGTATGTAACTCTTAAAATAAAAATATTTTGAACATAAATCTCTAAGTATTATCATGTTTAGTTAGCTAGCTGAGTGTGTAAGTAGGTGATGTTGACTACTCAATAATTTGAATAATGAGACGATCAATAATAATTTAGTAATTGATAATAATAATTATATTTTAATTGTCAAATTAGTACTTGGCAATAGTCGAAATTTCTCACTTTGTCTCAAATATTATAACAATCAAGAAGCATGGTTGTTTATTCTCATGTTATCTTCATAGTGAAAGGGGCTTAATGGTGGTGATGACATAAAGTCTAATCGGAGAATTCAGTTGGAATTACATTTAGAACAGCTGATAATTTACACACTAATCTCTTAAATAAATTAGTATACTAAATTTTGAGTAGACTTTTCTGAGAACAAGCAAAGGAAGAGTCATTTTCATTATACTGGAAATTTTCCTTAACGGTTTGGGAAAATACTGTAAGAAAGCATCCAAGTTGAGCTATAAAATAACCCTTGTATATTGATAGATTCTGATAATATATTTGATTAATAGGTAAGAGCATGATAACTATGGTAAGACTCATTTTGCAGTCTATGTAGTATTTCATTACGTAGGATGTAAACATTCAAAAGAAATATCTGAATAGCTTACAATGTACATATTGTCCTAAATTGACAGTTTTCTATTACTTCCTCATAGGTGTATAGATCTTTTTTGTAGCAGTGCAGTATTCTTCTGCTAAGGAAATTAATATTAATATGAAGTTGATAATTAGGTACTTCATCCTTTTCCATTGTGTGTTAAAAATTTGCAACATCTTGATGCAAGAGTGATATTTTATATCTGACAATAGAATATTGATTTCATTGTCAATAGCATATTATTCGTGTATTGATTTCAAATTTAGATGCTGCAAGTCAAGGTATCTTGTTGAGCAGTAAAATTCCAATTTTATTAATAATCCTTACAATTACATATGACCACTCATACGTTCTCAAGGAGGCAACCACTTTCTTAGGTAGATTTATTTACTCAGTTCTAAAAAATGCTAAGAGTTAAAATGAATTCCATCCTATTTTGTTACTAAAATTCTTTAGTTTATAATGTACTTACAATTATTTGAAGGCTTTTGGGAAGCATTTACCTAAAGCTCATCCAATATAGCTGTGGAATCAGTATTTCCATGCATATGTTTCTCACTATAATGAAGCTAATTATAAATAGATATTTATTTTAAATTACCATCAGAAATATTAGGAAAGAACCTATCAGTAACAACCTAAATTCATAATAAATTAATATCTAGACAAGAAAAAATATGTTTGGAAAAGTATATTTGATCAAAATCACTCTGGTTATAAAAATTATCATTCAAATCTCTGTTATACTATAGGCTTATTTGAGAAAGTGAGTCTGTGAACTTTATTGTATTCACTCTATAATTAGTAAGATAAATGCAATAAAGACAGCTTCTCTTAACAAGGAAATGTATTTTAGAGATATCCTCTAATATCTATCAAACCAAAAATTTATTTGTTTTCTGCAGCATAGTGAACGGTTGATCTTGAGGCTGAAGTTGAGGAAACCAGACTCAAAGAAGAAAGTGCAGTGGGAGTCCGGTACAGTAGATAATGAAAACATGAACAAGAAAAAATCCAAATGTAAGTTTTATTGTACTTTGAATACTAATTTTTGTGGTATAGTATCCTATATTTTTAACAGTATAGTATAATATCCTATATTTTTAACAGTATATTCAAGCTATGGTTAGAATATATTGTTATCAAAACTTAGGTTGTAGTAATAAAGTCATCCTTACATATGTAATCTTTTACACAGTTATTATATGTTTTAAACATGATTCACTCTCAATTAAAACGATTATTTTATGTACCAGAAAATATTTACCAATTATTATAATATTATATTATTATCATGTTAAACTGGTGCCATTAGTAAAACTAATAAACTCCTTTTACTGAATTTCAGAGATATTTAAAATCTAATAAACAGATTTATTTTGTTTCCAGTTTAAGTATTTCTCAAAATTAATATCAAGTAGTTTAACAACTCAATTATAACTTACTTGACTCACTTTTATCAGTTATGTTCCATTCAATAGGGTTTAAGTATTTATTATCTTCAATGTCTTCAATACCCTCTGTGAATGATATGTATCACATATAAAGGTTAAATTTATATATTTAATATTAAATAATTCTGATTTTAAAATATCCTATGTTTTTCAGCTTTTTATCAAATTTTTCAAGTATTAATGGTCCATTTCATACACACTATATGGTCATGTTAATCCTACTTTTTTATATACCTGAAGGACTTAGATTGGCCTAACAATAAATTATTCTTTTCCTGGTTTACTCAACTCCTGGATAGTTTAAACTTGCATAGTTGTATTAAAATTATAAATAACTACTTTTTCTAGAAATTTAACTTAAACATATCAATTCTATGTATTATTTCTTTAGAAAATTATCCTCATTTTTTTATATTTAATAGGTATAAGAAGATGAGGAATACAAATCAAACTAAACTATAATATACTAAACTATATATAATACTAAACAAAAAAGTTTAGTGCTTGTAATCATAATTCTTATATTCTTTTTAAGCTTTTGATCAGTTTAGGAAACTGAAGTCTCTTACAGAAAACGTTATGAGAAATCAAAATTTGAATCGTATTCGTCAATGATAAAAATATTCCTTTATTTTAGGTTGCTGTATTTATCATAAACCTCATGAGTTTGATGTAAGCTCATCAGAAAGTGAGGATGAGTGTGAGAATTGCTTTGGGCATGTAGAGATGAAGAAAAAGAGGAGGGAAGAGCAAAAGTCTGATGAAGAGAAAGGGGATCTCCCAGATAAAGATAGTCAAGAAGGAAATGTACCTGGGAAAGATACACCGTGCCACTAACTTCAGTATTGTTTTATTTTGTGTGATGCAAATAATTAATGGACAAAATATCTGTAATAATAAATATGATTTATTCTTAAAACAAAAGAAATCAAAGTGAGCAAGATGTATATAGATGAAAACCTTTATTGCACATATTGTGACTTGTTATATACTAATTCTATTACCTTATAGAATTTTCTTATTTGCAATTCTTGTTCCTTTCATCTTAATTTATTTAAAATTATGCTGATTGTTTTTGATTGACCATGTTTATTAATAATATCAGTTGTGTCAATTTTAAAAGTTAAGGATCTATTGCAGCTGCATCTATTGGCTTGGTAAAGGGACATGGAATCGGTCTAATGTCTAACTGGAATTAACCTGGTTCTCCCAATGCCCTATATAAGTGTATATGTGCTGATAGATGTTTTGGCACAATAGACTCAATTGATAAAACCAATTGAGGGATTGGGAGATTCAGGTCCAATTCTCAGCAATGTCAAACTTCCTTCATATCTTTTGATTACTTGTAAATGTGTTGTTAACTCTTATGCCTTTTTGATTTAACATGATTGATGTTCCATGTATACTCTGCACATGTTTATACTTATTAAGAGTATAACTTTCTTGTAAATATAAATAATTTCTTTTATAATGAGGTCCTCAAAGAATCATTTCCACCTAGTCATCCATATGTAGCAGAATTCTTCAAAATTCTATATTTTCTGTGTCTCCTTCAATTCTTATTGAAGGAAATATTTTATCACAATTTTGCAAACAAAATTAATTGATACCCTCAGTGGCACTCCACAACAGTGTATTAAGGCCACATATCTTCCTTATTTATTGGAAATTGGAGGATCATATCATACTGAGTAGTATTATTTATAGATTCAATAGAGGTGAATAAATGACACTTCAGTATTAATAAATGCCTGTTAACTACTTTTAATGATAACATAATAGTTTGAATAAACTGCATTCATATGATTAAACATCAGTTAATCCTGTTTAATCAGTATATTTAATATTGCCATAGCAAATAATTATGATAAACATACAGTAATCAGTTTGTTTGTGGATTTCTCTTGCATATAGTAACTGAAAATCATACATTCTATCAAATGTAATTTCAGAGTATGAAGTGAAATGTTGCAAAGTGAGAGGTGTTACTTATATACCTCAACATCCCTTCCATAGGATGGGAAGGGTAATTTGGATCCAATTTGTGAAAAGTATATCTGCAAACTATAAAAAAGGCTTACTGATCAATACACTTTATCAAGTCTTACCACGGTAAAAAATTCAATTGTTAAGAAATTGATTTCAGATACAGGTTGGATATTTCTGAAAGGAAAGAGTATTATAAATAGTTGGTGATAGATGTTCACAGAAGTTAGTAAAAAAGTTTTTTTTGAATTCAAATGTTCAATTCACTCACCATTGATGAAATTAGCATAGCAAGTAGCCTATTCTGCATTCTAAAATTATTATTTCCTAAACTTACCCTTCACATAATTTTCTTTAATTTTATGACAATGATTATACTCTAAGCCTTTGTTTATTTCTAAAAATTAGATTAATGTTTCTGTTGATTCATTTACTGAATAAATAATATTCAAATAATTTTATCTTGCTAATTAATGTTGGATTAAAATATTGTGAAATGAGGCTAAACGAAAAACATTTTAATTTAGCCGAATAAATCATCAATGATGACCTCCTCTTTATAGATTTCAAATTTTTTATATATTTTCAAGTTATGTATATGTAATGGAGCTGCTTGGGTTGTAATAAAATAAATAGTACAATAGTAAAATGTTAGATAGTTAATGACATCAAAGTTGTTAATTTTTATTGCAGAATATTCAAGTTGCTGCAGAAGTGGTAGGCTAAGCACAAAATTGTCTCTCTTATTTTCTTCCATCGGTCTGAATTAGTTCTAGCTACTTACTACTGTTCTAAACTTTTGGAAAACCTGATATAAAATCATGAATTGCTGATATTATTTTCCAGAACTGCTCAGAAAAAGCTCTTGCATCTATCATGCTGTGAAACCAAATCAAAATGAATTGGCTCTACAAATTGTTTCATATAAATACAATATTCTGGTTATTTTGACCTTCTAAGATCTTCCATCAGATCGATTCAGAGCTAGTAAAATCTAGCAGTAACATATGTATTTTTGTATCATTTTACTGTTTATCAATTGGTAATAGAAGTACTGAAAACAAAATAGTCTTATTTTGGTTTAAAAATGTGATTTGATCAAATGTATACTACATTAATTATCTTTAAAAGGTGTTGTAAGCATTGTGGAGTAGAATCATAAAATCAATTGTTCAAATATTTACTGTTTTATGACAAAAAAATTATGAAAATGGGGCTCCAAATTCAATAAATAAGTAAAAAAAGATTTTTGCCTATTTTATTATGTAGGAATATGTTTTGCATTAGTAGTTTAACAAATACCTTATTTTACTAAAATTCTTTACTGGTATTAGAAAGATAATAAATTATGAATGTATAACTTCTAATTACTAAATATGCTATTTTTTATTATATTCATGCAAAACGAGAGAGATTAGGAGGAAAGCTTTGACTAATTTCCATTTTAGTTTCTGAGCCACTTGTGCCATGAGAACCTTTTAATATTTAATTATATGAAAAGTAAAATTTTGACATTAGTTTACTGTATCTCTTCTATTTATTCTCAGGTACTTTTCCATTTTTGTTATGAAGTGTAGACCTACTTCAATAACGTCAGTTACCTATACTTCACATTGTATATAAAAGGTCTGCTACAAGAGAGAACAAGTTTGATATCATCTTACTTAAAAAAATTTAACACTATTTAAAGATACAAATCGTGAAATGTTGTGTTAAGTCATTTTAAATTTTTTGAGTTTCCGAAGTAATTTTGAATTTTATTTTTTCAGAACCTCATTCTAAAAGCAAAATTGAATTTATAAAGTTTACATGAATTTTTTTTGATCAATCTCTCAATATTTATACACCCAGAAATAAAAACCATAATTGAAATTAGACTTTACACAGCGGAATTCTGCGACACAAGCGAGGTAAATAATATATATATATAATAAAATTTTTAAAGTTCAAGAGATTTATATTTACCGCTGATTTCAGTTTAGTCTGGCCATCATCAGGTACAGTATGAAGAAAGTAGTATTTAAAGACATGAAGTTGGAAGGGGAATGGTTCAGGATATGTACTTTTGAACCATGTTGGGATCCCTGTTAATAATATCTGCGATAGGAGTGGCACATAGGATTCAAGGGTAGATCGGATAGCGGGAATACTCATAATTGAATGGTGCATACTAAAAAAGATTCAAATAAGAGAGTTCGATTTTGAACGCATCGCTTTTAAAAATCTTATCAATTGCCTTTATTAACTGCCAGTTATAAAGTGGTGCTTGAACGTTTTTTACGGAATCAAAATTTGGAGTAATCATAGACATAGAAAGCTGGGTTAAGGAATATCAAGATCAATATTTCAAGATGTATGAATAAAATGCGGCAAAGTATGCATTGTGGTTAAAAGTCATTCGAAAAGCAGTTTCAAACATTTATAAACGAATGTTGTTCTATAAGAATTACTTGCTGAACCTAAATCTCTGTGATTTATACCAAACCTGTCGCTCCACGTTAGTTTTTGCGTAGTTTCAATGAGGAATAAGTCACTATACGTGAAAATACTAATAATAATACCTGAAGTTTAAGGGGTGGAAATTTAACGTTTCCTAACTTCCTCAATTGATGAAAAAACGTAGTTATGAGATAAACACAAATAATTATTCTTAGAGAATATTGTAATCAATTCGAACCTTATTTTCCGATGTTTCAATTAAAAAGTATATGTTACAACGTCGAAGACACTTGAAATTTGCTCTTAAGGAAAAAGCGCAACCTACTTATTTGCAAATTCGTTCCCTAAATAAATATCTAAAAAAATAACAATCTTAGATGGTACCTCAAGAGCGACATTAAAATTTAAAATGTAAGGCCAAATTTGTACTGGAACATCGTATCAATGCCGATAAAAATTATAAGCGAATACAAAAGAACCGAAATGATACAAGCAATTAGTGATGCCTCTCGGCAATTAAAAGTGGAAGTAATAAGTGAATACGTAGACGAAGAACCAATAATGCCTAGGTCCTATATGTGTGAAATTCAAGGAAAAATAAGAACAGTAGCCTCAATGAGAGGCGAATTTTTATTTTGTGTCGCGAGAAAGAAAACTAAATTTTAACAATTATTTTTAAAGGGCTTTTACGGAAAATCGTACTTAAGATAGCCCTCAGAAAGTCGATCATTCTAATCAAGCCGATATCGTAAACCTCCTCCAGAGAAAAGGGCCAATCATAACTTTTGCGTCAGGTAAATATAAACACCTGGTCTCGAGGACTTTCGAAGTAGGGTTTCTAAAGAAGCGCCGGTAACCTTTTCATCAATTTTCCTGTCTCCGTTTCTTGAAGAAATTATTGAAAAATATATTAGGGAATGCAAGGTGCCGAACGACTGGAAACTGACCTGGTTTTTGTAACTTAAAAATGTATTGTTGGAGATCAACATGGATATAAAAAGACGCTATTATAGGTATACTAGGTTGCTTTACTAGTATATCATGTCGAATGTGAAATAAGAAAAAATAAGAACAAAATTGGGACAATATATACTTGTAAATATTGTTATGTTTTAACAGATAATTTATAATAATTTAGGTAGACTTTCCATTTTTATAAGATATCACTGAATAAAATCTTTCATTTACATGATTTAGCCTTTGAAAAATTAACCAGGATGGTTCCAATTCGTACCTGGGCGATCGTAAACATCAACCCATCCCCGTGAGGAGGTTATCTTTTAAGGTAATACCAAAAATATTAAATTGCATCCACAGAAAAAAAGTAACTTTATCGAAAAAACGAAGTATTTCCTTTATTTTGATCTTCGAATGAGTAGTAAATAATGAATCACTCTTCGTAATCGTTAATTTTCAAAATAACGCGCTGAACGTGGTTGTTTTGCTTTCTTGTATCCTTACAGATTTGGCAACCTCTCTCCTCGATTTAAATCATTGCTCATCTTCGAGGTGTTAGTTTGTATTGTCGGAGTAGTGAGGGTTGTTGTTAATTTATTTTTTAGCTAGTAGGGAAAACTTGAAAGCGGACTTATGTATTTCTGATAATAATTACTGTCATACGAACATTATTTACGGGTCGGCTTGTCAATTATTGGTACTGAGAATGTTGCTTACGCATTATTTCTAATGCATGGAACATAGAAAGAAACTATTAAATTTCCTCTTATCCTTGTTTTTTCCGTTGTGATAGTGTTGTTAAAGAAATAACAGTATGGATGATCAGGTGTGTCCGCGTTGTAAAACAACAAAATACCGGAATCCCTCGTTGAAGTTGATGGTTAATGTTTGTGGACATACACTATGTGAAAGCTGTGTTGATCTACTGTTTTTAAAAGGTAAAATTGGGAATATATTTTTGAAATTGATTATTTGAATCCGTAACCATATATTTCAATATTTTTCAGAAAGAATCCCTCATGTTTTTATTAAAACCTACTTTTAAGATAATGAGATGAGATGAGAAATTTGATTTAGACCTTATATTATTACTGATTTGCCACTTTTTCCAGGATCTGGTTCATGTCCTGAATGTAATGTACCCCTTCGTCGTAGCAATTTTCGAGTCCAGTTGTTCGAAGACGCAGTGGTCGAAAAGGAGGTGGATATAAGAAAACGTATACTTAAGGATTTTAATAAGCGACAAGAAGATTTTGGTTCGCTCCAAGAATACAACGATTACTTAGAGGTAAAATAATTTCTCATTTTCTTATTTTGTAAACATTTTTGTTGTCTTCCTTACTTTAGCCGGACAACAAGTTTTTTCATAAAATCAATAATTGATTCAATAAAGAAAACAATCATCATAAATATTTCTCTCGAGTTAAATAATTTTCAGTTAAAAACTTTGTTAAAGAATATAGATGTTTAATAAAATTCCTTTTTCTTACTTTCATGCTGGAATTGGGCTTAGTTTTCTCAAAAGCCTAAATACCTATGTATCGATGAAATTGTATCGATTTGAATTATAATATGTGATAATTGTAATTATATTATACATTCACTATTTAAATTTACCTAATGATTTTTTCTCTATCCCAGTTCATCTTATAATCTTTAATGTGTAATTTAAATACATTTAAAAGATATGCGAATCATGATATTTAAGATGTTCTATATATAGATATGTACTAAATAAGTCATTTTTGACAAATTTAATTAGTATATACTTATACTCAGGGACTATTTTATATTATAATGCTTATATTTTAGGCATAAATAGATTGACATTTAAGATGCAACTGCTTTAGGCATTCATGATTTGATTGGAAAATTATCACCCATCCACCTATAGATTATAGGGATTTTGAGATATTTGCATGATTATGTTGAAAGAAGAAAGTATGCAAGTTAACTTGTGTTTCATCTTTTAAAAAATTAATTAGAGTAATAGGTATATGTTTCTATAAAACCTTGTAGTAATTTATACAGAAAGATAATGAATGAACATTTTTGTTCATAGTGTTCCATGTAATTTGAAGACATAAAAGAGGACATCAGTATGTCAGGATGAATTTTATTATTTTCATCATTATTACTTGTGTTATATGCATCCTTTTTATTATAGGAGTTGGAGACAATCATTTGGAATCTTACAAACAACATAGATGTGATTGCCACCAATAAAAGAATTGAACAATTTAAGAGGGAAAATAAAGATGTAATATTAAGAAATAAGGTAAATACATATAATCTATATTCCCATCATATGATTACATTCTAAAGTTAATTGTGATAACTAAATGGAATATTGTAAATTTATCATTAAATTTGGTAGAAATTTACTAGTTTTCAGTGAATGCAGCTGTAGGTTTGTATACTAATATATTCCCTACTGAGCTGCTCTTATTATTGCTTGGCATTAAAATATTCTAATCAGATGTACTTTTTGTAATATTCAGATTGTTTTTTCACTGATTGTTAATCAGGAATTGAACATCTTTTATGTATGATCTACTAGTAAATTTATAGATGCTTATTAGGACTTATAAGTCTAGAGTCTCAAGTCTTTCAAGCAAGGTTTTCCTTCTTGATGTTTATATGAAGTCAAATAATGATTTAGGCTATTCAAATGATTGATTTCAAAAAAGCTTATGTGTTATTCTTTTGTTATCTTTGGCAGCAAACTTTACAAATCCTATCTTAAATTTTTAAAAGCAATATCCTTCCAATCATAGTCAACGAATTTAATGTATTTCTATGAAACAATAAGAATATCGGTCTATTTTCTGTTTTCGGATGACAGGTTATTTCAGATTGACTGTTTGATTTCAGTAAAGTTTGTAATCCAATTTATATTAATTTTGTAGTATAACAAAAATCACAGCGCATAAACAAAAGTATTTTCAACATCTAGTTCAATTTTATCTTCTGAATTATTTATTTATATTGAGGTTATTTAATCAAAAGCTTGTTATGACTCATTACAGAGTAGAATGAGTCGAGAAGAGCTTGAAATAGAGGAGCTATTGGAGGAGGAGCAGCGGCAGGGAGAGTTGCGTCGTAGAGAAGTAGTGCGTGAGGAACAGGAGGAGAAGGCAAGGAAGGTGAAGACAAAAGAAGCTCTGATTGATGAGCTTATGTTTTCTGATGCTGATGCCAAAGGAATTTTGCAGAGTTTTGCTGAGAATGCACAAAAGGGAAAGGAAACTGTAAAAGTCGAAAAAGAAGTAAGTAGATTCAGTATACTCTCATTGCAGATTTCCTTTAGAAACTTTCTCTTTGGATGGGAAATTTAAGAGTGACTGAATTGAAAATATTTTCATTGTAAAAATATGGATTTAAAATTTTATTTTTCAAGTAGTAGTATTTTACTTTCTAACCATATTTTAAGGTAAAATAACACATGCGTTTTCATTAAAGTACAGGACAATCCTATCACAATATAATAAAATAACAGTCATTATAACAAATTTAAATGTGATTTTTTAAAATTTTCCTGTTAGCCTTCTAATCATAATTTATATTTAGATACCTCTTTATCTGTCTCTTTATATAAAAAATCATTGAACCATAATTTTTATCCAATATATTATTATATAGTATGTTTTATTACTGCTTATGTGTTATAATTTAAGAAGTTATTAGTGGTAAAGGAATAATTAATTTGTTTCTTTGATATTAGGAACCTCAACGCCCTCCAAGTCACTTCTCTACTGGAATCCAGTTTGGGCGATCTTCCTATCTGCCAATTCCAAAACTTGGTGAAGAAGGAGAGCCATTCATTTACAATCCTCCAGAAGCACCTGTTGGACCTGATGATGGACCACCTCTCCCAAATGGTGGTATATCTGCATTGAAAGAAAAAGGCTACTTATGCCATGTGCGGGCAGTTTCAACAGGTGATGCAGCTGGAGGATATACACCATTAGTAGCATGCTACCGAGCTCTGCAAGAGGCTTTAGCTGGGTTATATCATGTTTCTGAAAGGAGGGAAGTGGTCAAGTTTGCTGATGAAGAGAGTAGTGGAAATTCCTCTCCTAGCTCAAAGACTGGAGGAGATGATGATGAGATGAGCATGGAATCAGGGGCTGATTTTGAAATGAAAGTTAGGTAGTGAACTGATTTTTTATTTTGTATGACATCAAACTCTTAATGAAATGATGTATGAAATTTAACTTATGTGAAAATGTTCTGAAGAGGTAAAATTTATCTCAGGAATGTGATTTATACCTGAAAGTGCTTCCTTATTAAAGGTAATGCTGATTATAAATAAAGGTTTGATATTTTGAAGATGTTAAATAGTGTAATTAATGTACATAGTGTTATAATCATAAAATAATGTTTCATAGATATTATTTTTTATAGTCAAGATTATGCTTAAAAGTGTCAGATGGTTTATCCAAAAATAATGATATAGATACTTTAAATACTCCTTTTTCAATTTATTGGAGTATAACATCCTATTTTATCACAAAGCAGTTAACTTTTGTTGTTTGTGCACTGAATTAATATGTTCTCGTTTATAGAAAAAACTAATGCTATATAATTGACTGTTCTGGTGAAAAGGGAAAAGATTACCTGATACATGATAATTAGTTGATCAAAAAACAATTTCTGAGAAAAATTTTTGGACTGCTGCTGAAAAGGATATGTCTTAAAGGTATTTCATTATTTCCAGAGCATATTTAATATTTCTCACTTTGCTAAGTTTTTAATTAAATAAAAGTCAATAATCTATTATTATTTCCCCGTATGTTTCTCAGGAAAATATAGAAAAAAAATAATGAAAAATATATTCCAGCAATGTGACTTAATCCACAGTCCTAACAATTATTATTGCAACATCTAGTTCATTATATTCAATGCATATATTGGATGATGGTTGAAAATCAGATATAATCAAAGGTATTACTTAAGGTCATATTTCCTTGGAACTTAGGCCCATGTGAATGAAGCTTGTCACTTTTCACTATCTAAATATCTACTTACAGATGGAATGAATTAGATCTTTTTTCTGAACATCAATATAAAATACTCTCCTTGTTATAGGAAGTGCCTTCAGAGATCTACATTCGGAAAGAAAATCAAGTAAAAGGGAAGAAGGCAAAAGATTCCAATATTGCTCTACCAAACATTTTTGGTATGTTAGTTCACTAAGAACAGGTTGCAACACTTTAACTGCAAGAAATCTTCCTATTAAAGTTAAAGTACTTAGAAAGATGAAAAATACGTTGACTGCTATTGAAGCCATTAAAACTAAAAAGAGAGAGACTCAGACTCAGTTGCTGCAAAAGATGTCTGTTAAGGAGAAGGCTTGCCAATAACAATGAAGAGTTGTAAATAAGGATGAATCTCAGTAGATAGACCTTTCAAAGGTGATATTAAACATAACTCCATAGAAGTATTTTAGTAATTAGGAACTCCTTGTTATGGTATGGAAGGGCTGTATATTTCTTAGGTGTCATTAGCAGAATGTCTTCTGACAATAAGGGCTGACAAGTTAATAAAATATTTTATTGTGAGAATAGGGTATGACCAAAAGGTGAAGATGTTATTCATTGATAAAAGTGCAAAAAATATCAGGTCATTTTTGAGGTGAGAGGGGACTAAAAATTCCTAATCTCAGGCATAACAAAACTAGTTACTAGTTAGTTATGGTCGAGGATTATTATATATGTTATTATATTTTCTTTGTGGAAAGTAAATTATTCTAATGAGATTATAATTTGGAATGATGTAGCTCCAGGTAAATTAAGTTGCGTATTAGTAATGAGGGGTTATATTCACTGGAAGGGTTGAATGTCTTTGATCCAAATGAATGGGTTATTAAGAACAATTTGAACAGATTCTGTTTGGATCCTCTCATCTATATAAATACCTGAAAAACAATATTTTGTGTTGTGGTTGTGGTAAACACCATATGCTATGTCCTTTCATTTATCTACTGCATTTCTGATGTCTCCTGTTTCCTGATTTGTATGTTCTTGGTGAAAGTAAAGTGAAAAGCAGTGGTCATAAGGAGCGTCAGAAGGTAAGTGGATTAGGTAGAGTAATAGCAGATCTATAATCTTCTACCATTACAATTGATTACTGTACTTAAATGGACCATAAAGAAGTTTTTGACTTTTTTTAGTTTCTTCTTAACACTTGTATGTACATCATATATCTATATAAGATAATAAGTACATCAGTATGAAACAACATGTTCAATGAAGTTAAGAGAAGAAACAAGCTAGCCTAAATTAAGAATGCTCATTGAACTGTAAAGGAAGGTCTTTTACAAATTTATTTTAATTGTGTTATTGGAAAAAGATTTAGGTGTTGCTAGGAATTAAAAGGAGGGACATAAAATACAATACATGGTCAAGATCCATGACAGGAGTAATGGACATAGTAAGAAAGTTGAGATTACTGATATGACTGGGCAATCCATCTGGCGGGAAGAAAGGATAATCGCTTAACGCAGATAGTTTTGAACTTGAAGTAACCAATGGGAAGATCGAAAGATAAAAGGAATAGAGATATAATCAAGTTATATATAATATTCCGCTTCGCGTGCTCATTTAATCTAATAGTGAGGGTCACTTTCCTCTTTTGTTTACATTCTCGTTTCTAGGTGTGGTAAGACGAATTAAATATGAATCATGGCTTACATTCTTAATATTCATCAAGAGTGAAATAATTTTTAGAGTAACTATTTACAAATAATAAAATCCCCCTCGATTTCTGTTCGTATATCATCATAACCATTAACTTATATTACGTATTCTTTGTTCACTGCCCAGAAAGAAAGGTACAAGACTTACAGAAGAAAATCATATCATGACTAATGGAATGTGGAATATTTTGGCAAGGGGTTGAGTATATTTGAGACTTAACACCGTTAATAATTTCAGTTGTGGTGGTTTAAACGTAAAATTGTCAAGCAACGGTTATATGAAAATGGGGTTGGGAATATAATTTATTTTGTGCAGTCAATTCAAGGGGTATAAAACATTAGTAACAGTTACAAGTATGGATTACAATTTCTTTAACGTTTTACTCTTTGGAATAAATGTACGTATGCAATTATTTAGAGAAAAATGTGAGAAATTAGTGAGATTTTCGTAAAAACCACTGAATAAATGGTCAAACATAGGTTTTTTGACTATTTCTTTAGGGAAAATAACGAATTAGCTTTGAAAACAGAATTTTCCTTTCAGTTCCTATGTAGCGTGTGGAATGTGAATCTCCATTGGAGGGTGACGAGTTTCTCGGCTATGTACAAGGGCGTTCGAGAAGCTGACTTCTCCTCTCTATCGTTCGTTTAATTAACATTCTTTCGATGAGCAATTAATACTTGAATTATGTAATACCATTTAATGATTCAACTGTGTGAGAATGTCTCACACCGTTTTTGCACTCTTATAAGCTAAAATAAAATACCGAGTTATTTATTTATTACTGAAACCTTGCCTCAAATACGTATTTTTTAAACATTGAAACGTTTTGTAAATTTAAAAATCAAAATGGTGAATATCAAAGAGAAATCTATCTTTTGGGGTCATTATTCGTTAAAAATGTTTCATCATCTCCAAATCTCTAGCATTAAAATCGTTTCAGACTGTGAACGGCGTTGAATTATTTGCGTTACAAATTGTTCTTATTTAAACAATTATGCGAAAATTATTTGAATTGCATCGTGGAAAGGGAGAAGTTGGTTATCATCAGTATGTATTCAATTAGAGTATTTACTGTTAGCAAACGAAAAATTTTCTACTCAACCCGATTTTGAAATATTTAACGTTTAATACGTCTATGTAAAAAGTCGGGAAATCTTTTTTTCAAAGATGATTCGAAACCAAAGAGAAAAGTTTTATTTGAAGCTGTTCCTAATAAAATGATTCCATTGCGTAAAAAAATTCTTTTCCCAATTAATTAAATAGTAAAATCTAGGAAATAAAGTACCCTTCTATGTCATTAACATAAATAACTCATCTTAAATATTCTTCAATATTCCGACATTTTATTTGTTAAGTTCTAGTAACTGTCAAATCTAAAGTAGGAGTAGGAAAGTATATATTTTGCCCACTTTCAGTCACTTTAACTTTCGTACTGCCTTTACTTTTTTAATTTGTTCATTTATCCGTGTGAGGTGCAATTTTACGAACTGTAAATGTGTCTATGCGATATTATGCGTATGTATGTTAAATTTTGTAATCATAATCTCTGTGAGCAAAATTATATTCCATCCCTAAATGTATTCCGCACACTAAATCTCTTAGGTAAGGAAAATATAAAGCATCTTTCAAGTTTATGATTAAAAATTACTTTTCTTCGTGGTAGCTATTGATTTAAGTGAAGTGAACGCTATGTATGAGTTTCAGTATAAAGTTGAAAGTTTTCTGTAAAAGATTAATTAATTTAATATATTTTTCAGTTAAATTCCAACTACACACTTTTTTCATGCCGCTTTAAAAGGCGACCTTACAAATTAATGATGCTACGGATTGTTTCTGTGTCTGTAGACTATTCATTCAATGGAATGTTCAGTACAAATCAAATTTTAACCGACACTGTCAATCATTGCTCGTCGCAGAGAAACTCTGAGAAGGAGAGTGTCCCAATTTACTTCGAAATATAATAAAGAAAAAATTCCCACTCCATTTTCACTTTCATCCCTCCGTGGACGGGGGCGTTGTCCTGATCCCAGAATGACACATTCTCAACCGTTTCCACCTCCTCTTTTTGGATGATTTCAAATGATCCACCTTCCAATCTCAACGTCTGAAAGCAGGTGTTTTCGTAAGTAATGGAATATCCGAGGTTCACTCGACTGCATCTTTATGCCACACTGCTACGGACGAATTAATGAGAAAACCCATTGTTAATTTTATCGTAACTTAAATTGGCATGTGCTTGAATACGAGTCATCCTCAGATATTCGCGATTTCTTTAAAATATTCAATTTCAATAATATTTCGTGTTCTTTATTTCTGAGAGTAGAAAGTGAAATTTTCAAGCGAAAAGTAATCGAGGCTGCATAAGATCTCTCGAAACATTTTAGCGGAGCACCAAAATCATCCATTGAGTTCCAACGAACCCGATTGATTGCATGAAATACGTATATAACAAAAGAATCACACTGCGCTTATGTGCAATATTTTTGGCGTAACTGTAGGAATAGACCAGATGCACTTGATGCAAATATGGCGTTCGCGGTCTACAACAAGGAAGGAGTCGGCGAAGGAGCGAGGTCACTCAAACGGCATCGCTCCCATATACGTCTTCAACGGCCGCGTCTCGCCCCCACAGCGAACGGTTTACTCACAGTACCCGATTTTGAAGATAAATTTCAAGTTTCAATGTTAACAGTCTCGCGATACAGATTTGATTGGAGGATGGAGACTCTAATGCGCGTTCATCATAACTTATTATTAGCAACGAACGCCAATGCGTAACTAACGCAACGTTTAGTTCCTCCTATACCTTTGAGCCTGTTATAAATCTCGTAGATTATTGCTACATTCATTTCCAACTTATAAAATTATGTAATTAAAATGTCGTGAAATAATGTAATTTATCAGGAGCCATGGTCCTTGCCATCTTCGGAATCGGTATGGAGTTCGTATTTTCCGCCATGTTTTTATGTTTTCTCTATCCAACAATTTCCGATTAAAGAGGAAGGAAATGACAATGCAGTGAACGTCTTCTTCCTTATTTCTTTTATTTCTATAAATCTTCAAGTGATGCAACCACGTTACTATGAATTTATACCCAAATATCCTTAACTACATAGTTCCTTATTTGGGCCGAGATCCGTTACTTGTGACTCACTGATTTCATAATATCTGCATTTCTCCTTAAGCTCGTTCATCTGTGGAAGATCTTAATTGGTGTATGTTCCCCGTCAGTTATTCTGTCGTTAAAAATTTGTTCAATGAGTGAATTTGAAAAGGAAAACCTCCAATTATATCCTCCCTCCGAATACTTTGAAAATGTTTCGGCGCACGTCCTACCAATAATATTTTGCTTGATTCCTAAAAGTTGCGAATGGAATGGGAAATACTCCAGGATTATCAGTCACGAATAATAAACGAAGAACACCTAGAAACGTACTCAGAAGTTATGGATAACGAGAAGTTCTCGTTTCTATATTATGTGTATGTTTTTTTCTGTTTAATAGACTTCGCTTAATGGCAACGCATTGGAGCATATCAGTTTTACCGTTGTCATGAAATGAGTAGACTGGTTATTGTATTCTAAGTACAAAGAAAAGCTTTTCGTTAAATCGTCTTTCTAATGTTACTATCGTGCTATAAACAAGTTGCGCTATTCATTGACGAGACATGATGTCCAAATCTATTCTCAATAAAATTGAAGTGTGTTTTATTATTCATAGTTTGTCTAATATCCTCTTACAAACTCCTATATAAAAATTTAATTTGAATCAACATCGGTTGCAGTTAGTATTGGCGCAAAGTACGCTGTAGACGATTTCCCCAACTAGAGGATGAATCATATCACAGTTGAGGTCGTTAGCCCACATTGTCAAATTTTTGTCACCTTAGGGTCGCCTGATCGGATATACTCTACATACATCAATGACCTGATTTGCGAGATTGATTACAGCGTATATGAAGAATCGTATTAACTCTTGATGAATAATTTTCCATCACTATTCAAAGGAGATACAAAGAAAATAATATTATAGAAATAAAATCCTTTCTCCAGCTGTTAAACGAAACAAAAATTTTGAGAAGCAAGACGAATAAATTTTACTGATCCACGTTATTCTATATAGTTTCGCCACATATTAATCAACTGTAAGCTTTAAAAAGGCTATATAGATATATAAATTCTTAAAGTATTCGTTTGAGTTTACAATAGGAATACTACGGAAATCTACGTTTTCTAAACTTTTGAATTTGATGCAAATTTCAGAAATTATCATCATCAATGAATGAGATAGATAAAAAATTCGGAAAAATATTCAGCAGCTAAGAATCTTTCGTACAAGAGCTAACGTCGATCGATTGAGAGCTTTCCTTGAAGAATATATTTTAGAAATCAGTCGCGATATCGTAATCTTAGGAGAAATAACGATTGCAAAGATTTGCACTGAATGACATACGCTGAAAGGTGGCTTTCAGTGTAATTGTTGAAGGTAAGAATGATATTTTCACCATTGTTTCAAAGCATTCAATCAAAAATAACGATCATTATTTGAATATCAATTGAATAAAGAAATTAACTATGCTAAACAGTGTTTCCCTCCCATGAGATAATTAAGGACGGGGACAGTGTATTTACAAAAGAAAGAATTGATGAAGCCAATTATCAAAAATTCGAATTTTATGCAATGATCGATTACAACGCTTAGAGATTTAATCACTTGCTAAGTGAAATTATCTTTATCGAGCAAAGCGAACATAAATGCTCATGAAATATTGCTAATTTATAGAACTCTTTATATATTCTATAGCATATACATCGTAAAATGATGAAAATGATAGCGTTTACTTGAAATAATGTTGGATCTAAGTTTATTGCGTTGCGATTACGATACGTTACAATAAATCGTAATAGTGCTAAATTGGCGGTTTCTTGATCTCGCTAGCAGTTCAGGTTACAGTGGCCAGGTGGCACTAACGACTGAGATTCAACATTTATTACAAAAATTTCGAATTATTAAGTGCGTTATACATCCGAGAATCTATTGAGATATGAAGTTTTATTTAATTTGTCTGTATTTACAGTCCATTGTTTTATATTCAAGAATATTTAAAATATTTATTAGTTAAATAGGCTCATTTGTCTCTTGATCTTCAATTCATGTTTGTTAGATACATAGAATATCCTCTCGCAAGTATTACAACCGCATTTACGTATAGAAATGTTTTCAAAACTTAGTTAAACCAAAGGTAATGCTTTACGCATAGCGATAACATTTTGAATAACTCCACATACATGAAGTTTTGAGACCACGTGACTCTAATGGCCAATCACTTTGAATCTGGGTCTACCAAGTTTGAATGGACCAATGAGAAATTTTCCCTCAAACGCGAAAAGCGTGGGCTATGGGTGACAATATAAACCTCTGACAGCGTTTCAGTGGATCACACAAGCTAAGAAATCGAGTGTTGAGTGGAAGTGCTCCGGTGCTGGAATTGATTTGACTGAACTCTTCTAGTGTTTATACTATTCTATTAAGGTTAGTAGTTATATTTTAAGTTATCATTAAGAATCATTGAAATGAAGCTATTATTCGGAGATGTTTACGCTGGCGTCGGTTCAAATGTAGTTGGATGCTCTTGAAGTTGAGAGGGAATGTATTGTGCGATGTAACATTAACGTTCTGCTGAGCAATAAATCTAAGAAAATTCTTGATTTCAAACTTGAAAATTCTTGAAATTTTGTTGACTTATACCCTTGGAATTTTTCAAAATGTGCGTTAGCCATGTCTAATATATTCGACTCGTGCCCATTCTCGTTTCTTCTACTTTAACTACCCATGCATTGCCGAGGATTGTTCATATGTTTCGATTTTCAGATTTCTTAAAAATTTATCGAATGAGAGTATTTTTAGACAATGATATGTAAGTATCATTCTATTTTAAAGGCCAAAAAAATCGAAAATTGCAACTCATTTATCCTCAATTATTACTTGAGTCTCTGAATTTAACCAAACAAACTTTGGGTTAACCCTGAGCATAATTTCAATAGATATGAAATATCTTTTACATTAAACATAAGAGGAAACATTCTTACTAGTGAACATAAAACGAGGAAAATATGTCAATGTATTTTCGAATAGAATGTTGAACCAGTAATCCTATCACTCTCTTTGGATGCTGGCGAATTCACCCAGTATCTTTTCCGTTACAGCCGTTTTATTTATGCTCCACATTATATCTTTATTTAATATCATTCTCACAGTTCTATCAAATAAATGTGTCACACCAAACATTAATTTTAATGCTAATTCATCACAATTTTCTCTTGTTATCGACATCAAGAAAGATGTTATCTTTTCCTGAACTTTTAATATATTTATTCAGTTCACTAATGAAGTATTATCTCACCATATTTTATCCCTCTTCAATAACGCAATAAGAAAAAACTGCATTTTATTAATTAATTCCATGCTGATCAGGTTTCAAATCTATTTTCATTTATTTGTTTGCTTAATCATTGCTCCTTTTGTTGAACATTTTCTAGACTTATTATTATAATACTTCAGGTCTAGTGTCACTTTATTAATTTGTTTATCGCTGTTATTTGTTTATTACTTTTTATTTCACTTTACATTTTTATTTCTAAATAATTACTTTGCTCAAATATATAATTTCTAAAATCTAATGAAAAATGTATATAAGACCAAAGTGAAAAAAGATTAATTTATTTAAATTGTCAAAATGGCTAATATTTAAAGTTTTTTCATTGGTGGTATTGAAAGACAATTGTTGTTTTTCCTATTGAATAATATACTATGTTGATTTTTGTTATAAATTGGACCTCCATAGGGTTACATTAGCTAAATTCCCCTCAAAATACTATTTTAAAAATAGTACTTACAGAAAAGAGTTGAATACTGCAATCATATTTTCCCATATTTGGAGGGAACATTTCATTGGTATTGGAAATTTTCACACGTAATTAGCATGCAATGACTTTGTTCTTGTTGATAATGATTCAAATTCGTCTCTCTCTCTCTAAAAAATTAAAGAATTTCTCTTACCGTAGGAGTATGGTTTAACACGATCAATCGAAAACAAAAGTAAGAAGTATTATGATATCTTCTAGCTTATGAGTCCAATGCTTTCTTTTTAAATTTGGCATTCATGATTTTCTGTATTAAAATTTCATCCATCCTGCATCATCTTCTTTAGGTGACCAAACGATCGATGCTTAATTTGGCTCTCAATCCTTCTTTCAATTTTTTTTAGATTGATCTTAATATTTTATGCGATGAAAGATTACTAAAGGTGAATGACTTTCAAGAGTTTCTGGAAGAAACCGGGAGTGGTTATTTTCCCTTTGATCAGTTCACATACATTTTCGTTCAATTAACATAGACTTATTTGATGAAATAAGAATTATTATAGTTTCTCCGTTAAAGCCGATTTTAGCGTAAGTATTTTGAGTTTCACTCCATCAGCGGTATATGGCAGGGTACTAGTTAGAGCTGCCATCCTTACCTAATCAAGCATGTCAGCCCCTTTAATGCTGCGAAGATGCGCTTCTCAATCAGCTTTACTTGCTAGATTAAGAAAGAACCAGATCTCATTTTCTGCTTTCTAGTTCGTTTAAGGTAAAACAGGTTCAGCTTATTTGTCAAGTTCAGATGACGTTTGACCGAGAGGGTATTTTTTTACCCCGAATTCTTTTCACATTCATCCCAAAAAGAAGAATATTGCGAATAAAGCTGTCGATTATGGCAGTCTCGAGCCCCAATCCTACGATACTCCGTGGAGGTAATACAGTATCGCGATACGTGCTGCGTAAATAACCTATCAAGTCGTAAAGCATCTATTGCAAATATAATAGCCATGAAATCGCTTTCCGTTGACGACCAACGCAAGAGCAGTGAATATAGTTCTGTCCAGGTGAAAACCCTTAACCCGCAACGTGTTCGGTTTTACATTGAAAGTGGATCCTGCATTGCATCGTTTTCCCCTCCTCTCTCACCGCGCCACCTGCCCCTCGCTCACTCAGACTCTCTTTTCTCTCCTCACAGCCCCAGTCGGCGAACCGCTGCAGTGCCCATCTCCGAGCAGACCAACTCCATGCCTTCGACCGCAATGGACAAAGAAGGTAGGTCAGGGTGTCTGCTCTCTTATCGAACGTCTGCGTGGCCCCGTTTTTTATTCGGAATGTTCGCAAAATCTCGGTGGAGAACGTATCTTATCATGTACAGCGAACATTCCGCTACTCACGCAGATTTTCATTTCATGTTTTTTTTATCTAATGTTATTGCTATGGAATAAATTTTCTAAAAATCATTTTCTGCGTTGTGTAAGTCCCCGGGACACCCTTCCTAGTTCCGATCCATCATTCATCGATTGATCTAAGGTATTTGGGTCTGTCGAATTCGTGCTGCTCACATTCCGGGGGATGTATCGGTTTAGTTTAATAGGGCGCCGCACTTGCTCATTAGAAGTACTTTCGAATGGTTCAATTAAAGTGGTATATAATGGCCCACCGATTCGATTCTACCGTTAAAGATTTGAAACGGGATATTTATCCTATCCACCCCCTGTTAAATCCTCGGAAATTGAAGAAATGTTGTGGGCATTTACTTTCCTTCTCGCAGTGGTGTCAGTGAATTATCCGAAGTACCCCTTGTCGCGGAAAAAATCTTATGGTTGCTTTGAGACCTTGAGAGTCGTTTCAGGTCGTCAAACTGTGTAATTTTCTCCAAGTTTACCCGTGCCTCTTCACCTTGTGGAAAGGGTTGCATAATTGTTCTCCTGTATCACTCTTTAACGAAATGTCAGTGCCATTGTGTTTCGGGGACATTTTTAGATAAAGCAGATTGAGTTTTTCGTGTTGACTGACTACGGAAAACTACTTAAAGAATCTTTAACTTACTAACCGTCAATTGCGCCATTGAAGCTGCAAGGATAGTAAAATATCGCAAATAATTTTACATTCAGTGTAGATGTGAGAATTCATCGAAATAAAAGGTTAAAGGCAGTTGACCGCTCGATGAATCCATTTACAAATGGTGTACTTTAATTTAAACCTCTGATTTTCCTTAAGTGCGTCGTTGATTGTCATCGTGTAATTTTCACTTGCACTTTTTACGCTTCGGTAAAGTTTTAAAGTTACGGGCGAGTTTTTTCAATCTATTATTTCACTAGTTTTTCATGAAACGATGAGGTTATCAAGGACGGTCTCGAAAGAACTTTTTGGAATCCAGTTTTCTCGACGTATTTTCGGCCATTTTAGGATTTTGGACAGTTTCGACATCCTTCCGTAGGGCGAATACTTTCACTTGGGGCAAATGCGAGTAGCGACTATTTTTGCAATTAAAAGTAAGCGACTTACCATCTCTAGTTGAATGGATTTTAAGGTTCTATGGTGATTCGTGTATTATCATCAGGAAGCAACGTGTTGGAGAGTTATCTAAGATGGTTTAAGCAGATGCATTCATTTTCTGGAAGATACTAATTGGATGTATTAATCGTAGATGTTCATAGCAATTTATTCTTTCAAATTATTTCTGTAAAATATACTGGTATGTGTAAATTAAATTATAACGGAATTCTTAAAGAGGAACATGTTAAATTATCTGCTTGGATCTTTCTCATCTATTTGCCTAGTAATTAATTGCCCGCATTACTTTAATCATTGAATGCGAGCATGTTTAGATTTTCTAAGAATCTGAAAGTTATAAAATTAATATAAGCATTGTTGTTTTAGTTAAATTATGAACGAAAAATTTCGCAGTCATTCGATGTATCAAAGATAATAGTAAGATATTTGCAACGAAATCAGAATAATCTTGTAGATAAGTCTCATTGGTTTTGAATAGCGGCAATAAATCTAACTAATAGTTTGTTAATTTTTCTTAAGATGAATGCTTATATAAAGACGAATCTTTAATTCTCTGAACGAAGGGACGTATGTCAATTATTGCTTGCCAGGGGTGTAAGCTTTGTGCTCTTACCTTTAAAAGATCGCTGATGTTGAAAGAGTGCAAACCCGGTCTTAATTATGAAATGCCGTTTACCGATTGAAACGGATCGGATTTTGTTATCGTTCTATATTTCCAATATTTATATCAATCTATTTTATGGTCGTAGAGATTGATCCGGGCAATTGAACCAGCTTCAAAGCACGGTCAAATTGACAGCTCAATTTGACCGTGTACATACGGGAAAAATTTAGCGAACTAATTTGACTTTGTTATATCGATAACAATATGCAATAACGAAACGCATCAATCAAGACTCGACTAACTTTTGGTATACACGCAAGAATGTTCAGCGATAAGTTAAATGATGTCGTCTTCTATAATAAATATAAAATTAAAATAGTATTTGATATTTTCCAACTACGATCTGTTTTGTCCGTAACGGTCGTCTTCAGGTCTGAACTAAACCTGATATGACCGTCACGTTTTATTTTAGATGGCTTTCCAAAGTAACAAGCCAGATCTAGTTACTTAGAAGTTGTCTACGGTTGTTCCTCAAACACTGTTGAAGTTTCTATGACAGGAAAAAGTTTCAAAGTATAACTATTTACAGAATTTTAAACTTATTGTGACAATTAATAGTAAAATAGCGCGAAATCTATTACTGTATTAGTATGATATCAATATTAATCTTTATTTCATTATTTATGACGTTTGATTTAAAGCAAATTTCTTCTAGTTATCCCAATCCTGAATTTTTACAACTCATAGAATGAATAAATGTACTGGAATGTGATTTAATGATGGGTTTTAAAATAATTTAATTAACTAAATTATTAATAATTTATCTTTAAATTTAGAAACTTTAACGTATGTTCAAAATGAAAATGATTTTATAAAATTTTCTTCGGTAATTAACGTTCTCCTTTAATACCTTTTATTTGTTTTATTTAATCCATTAGCGACCATTGCTAAAAGCAGTAGCGAGTGAATGGTTTCTCCGATGTTCTATGGTTCATTTGATTAAAATTTAGAATTCAGCAGAATACGAAGGTTTTGGGAAAAATTGGGTTAATAATTAAGTTCATCTCTTCTCAGGTCATTGCCATGAGTTTTAAGGGAACGATACTTTAGGGGATTTTGTAGAACGGATTCGTTAAGAAGTGTCAGGGTACGATCGCTGCTTGAAATTTATTTTGGAGTTTTAAAAATTTCTCGTCCTTAATGCTATATTTCTACGAAATTAATGTCAATTGAGCTAGGAGATTGCGCCATAAGTGTAAATTACGTTGTAGATCATGTAAGTTTCTCTTTCTTAACTCCTTCGGTTTGATCTACCTTTTTCTTGGATTTCTTTATAAGATCAATGTGTATAATTTTTCGTGATTGCTTACCGCACTCATTTTTATGGCTAAATTTTGCAAATTGAATCACGTGAAGTAGAATTTCCGCTCTTGGACAAGATCCATTCGTCATGAAACCTTCGCTAATAATTTTAGAGTGCAAAACCTCGTTTATTCGAGAAATTCCGATTCTCCATCTCTATAATCGCCTCTGTTAATTATTATAGTTCTTTACCTTGAGAATGAGGTTGTTTTGTCCAAATTTCAGTATGGCGAATCTTTAGAAAGTGCAAGTGGAAGTTAAAGCCCTTGAGCTAGGGCTTTGGTATCTTAATTTATGGAGTATTCCTGCTTCTAGTTTGGATTATGATCATGGATTTGCTGTCGCGAACCAATTAATAATTTGTATAGATTGCGTACTAACTGCTTTTATCGTGACTCCTTCCTTGATCTTCTTTTTAGCAAAATTTCATGCACATCAGAGAATTGACTGATGAAATTTCGTGATCACATTGCCATTCACGTCATATAAGAAATTATGATCCTAGTTTCGCTGCTTTGCAGTAATTTTGGTCCTTAAAATCCATAGTACGCGAGAGGAACGTTCAGAGGACACATTATTTAAAAGGACAGGGTGTAAGTTACATCTTCGGAGGGTTAAGTTCCTTAAATGTATTCGTAATGCGATTACTATGTTAATGTATTACATAGGGTTTAGAGACCATATCAAGCAGTAACAATTTTGAATTTGATTATCTGACTCGGAGGGAAGTTTATTGAAATCATTGAATAGGTTAAAATGTATCGCTTATATAAAATAAGGATCCATGGCTGAGTCAGCGTATACGAACACCCAGAAGTCAGCTGATGGATACGTCGTTCCATCCACGGAGAATCTAATGATCGTTACGACATGCCATTTGTTGCATGGTTTAGAAATTAATTCCTTATCGAAAACTATTTAATGAATTTTAGCGAACAAGCTTGTGTGTGAAAGTTTGAAGTTAGTATAGTTCCCAAATTACTTTCTCTGAAACGTTTAACTTAGGAATGCAAAACCGACAGTATATCTATTACAAAAACCTTTTCGGTGAACATGTTGTACAAGACACGCTATCGACTTTTTGGTCCTCAAATAAGCATTTTTTTCCTCTATGATAAAGTACATGATGATTTTCTAACGAAAATTTCGATTACGTCAGATTTAATTCGTTTGACAATTTCTTGATTACGTAAAGCCAATAATTAATTTTTTATGTACATTTTTTTAATATATCGTTTGAATTACATGATCAGAATTACATTGTTCCTGTCCGAGATGAGACGAGAGGAACCAATGATGTGAAAATACCCCTGTGATACGGAATTCTAGAATATTCGTCGCTAGACGCATCAACTTTCTTATGCACATGAATTGTTCTTACTCCTTTAATTTGCTTGAATTCGAATTTAGAGTAGATTTACTATTGCCCGCAATTTTTCTTGAAAGTCTCCTCTAAAATTTAATGGGCGAGTATGACAAATTTAAAATATATTTTTTATATATATTCCTTCCACTTTATACGTTAATCTCTCTATGTCACTAAAATGTAAAATAAGACAGTTCATACGACGAATTGATTTATAATTATATTACAAGCTCGGGAGTAGATTCAGTTGGTGAATTGCTCAATGAAGTTAATTGAACGTACGTGTAAAGCTCGGAGAACCTTGGTTCAGGGAATTGAAGTGTGTAACGAATGCAGTGGGTTCATTTAAAAAGCAAATTAAACCTTCGATTCTGTTCAAGTAGCCTAAAGTAGCAAGAAGGTAAAAAAATAATTCACGGTCGGTGTAGTTACCATGTTGGAGCCCTCTGTATAAGGTATAGATTTCGTCTGTAAGGTGGAATTAAGAATAATTATATTTCTTTTGTCCCAAAAGTGGCTACTAAATCCCGTAAAAGTGATTCGACACACATTCTCCCGAATTCGGGGAATCAATTTAATTGATCTTTTTTCTGAAACGCTCATCTGCATAAATCTGCATCACTTCGCTGAAAGGCGAGAAGGGACCCTAAACCTCGAGTACACGAATTTTTTTAAGTATGAGTCATTCAGTTTTTTCGTTACGTGGAGCGTTGATAATGAACATCGTAAGAGTACTTTTGCTCCAAAGGATTAGGAATCTCTATTCCGGAAGGATTTCGACGAAACGTGCCATATTTAGTCATCGAATGGTGGAAAAAATGGGATCGATCGTTTGATTTATTGGCTTTTTTAAAGGATAGAAGGTAAGGATGGTCATATTCTGAGAAAAATTATTTTTTCTATCACTGCTGTTCCTGCGGTGTTGCCAAAATTGCTGTCGTTGGTATCGACCCCGGGAATCGATTAGAAGGGAGTGGGGGAGGCGGCGCCCTCTGCCGGCGTCACTGTGCGACTGGGGTGCGCCAAGGAAGGACCAGAGAGAGGGAGGGTTTCAATCCGCTTTGTCTACTCTCCTGTAGCGTTTTAACTTTTATTTAGTCTCTGAACATCTCGACATGTTGATAGGACTCGTGAAGAATTCCGTGCTGCAGTGCTTTTGCCAGACATGTCGCGCGCCGATGGTTGCAGGTAATCTTATTCATGATGTGACTTAGAAATGGAGGATTTTCTCTCGCTTTTCGGTATGCCTTTCTATAATTTCGTGGCTTTTAACCATCGGGTTCCTCGTCTCATTCAGACTTCTTTGATTTCACATCGTGCTCGTATCAGATTTGAATAACTTACTGTAATTTCAACTCCGGAGGTACTTTAAAGGCTTATCGCCGGCTTTGGTCGGTTTGTTCGCTATTAAAAATGCTCCTCCATTTGTGCAACTGTTGGTGTGCATAATGTGACTTCCCTAGTGCAGAAGTTTTGTGCGTGCGTTTACAGATCGGCGCGGGGCGTTGCCTCTGAAGAAGGCGAAGACTAAACCACGATCCAAGCAACCCAAGAAAGTAAAGTTCATAAGTAAGTAGATACCATCAGCATCAATGACTTTGAGTTTTCTCTTTGTTTTCCAGTCACTCTTGTCCGATTACTTGGTAAATTTCGATGCATAGCGCAGTAAATGCAATTCTTTCGCTCGGAGGGTGCCATCTTCGTAAATACTGATAGACGATCGGCGAGCTAGGTTTGTGCAGGAAAGGACTTTTTTCGTGGGGGTTCTTTTCATCGTTCTCTCTCTTAGTTTTAATCTATCGATTAAATTTTAACGTTATCTGGCGTTTTGCAGACTACATGTATGCATTAGTCTGAAGTATTATTTCAAACGTTTCTGAGAAGTCCGAATATCTTCTGAGTAACGCTAGGTCTCAGTTTGCCCTCATCTGTTCTTTTCGTCTCCTCCATCTTGGGAGGTAAATTCATCGCAGGTCACGCTTGCAGTTTTTTGCTATTTAACATCTATTCAAGTCCGGCCTGTCTTATCTTTCCTTCTACCTCAGGGTTTGCGGGGGTTTGCACGGGGATATCTACGTCCTCGCATATACCCTTACCATGCGGGCTTTCGGCATGTGCCAAGCATCGCGATTCTATGTCTAATGTATATTATTAATATATTATCTATATATTTCGCTGATAGTTCGCGGAAAAAATAATTGTGAGAGTCTTTCCATCAGTGTCCCCGCTTTTTGCTGTTTTATCCGCCTATTTCAGCTGGGATCTCGCGTAATTTCGGAGATTCCCTTAGTAATCGATATCGGAATATCCTGAGCGGTCGATGAATGCACCTGATCATAGTGTGCAGTGTTTTTCAGCTGTCGTCGGACTGCATGTGTCAGTGGGCTTTCCCTTTTAGACCAAGCAGCTCTGCAGTGTCTCCCCTTCCACCACCCTCAAGCGCCAGTCTGGGCGCTGATGACGTCATGTCTGGTGTAGACAGAGCGGCGCCGCCCACAGAGATCGATATACCCTCTGCAACCCGCACGCGATATCCTGTTTCCTGGATAAATTTGCCCGTTTTGTGGCGACAATTTCAGGGGAAAACCGCCTTGTCCAGTCTCTGTTAACTTCTCATTGTATTATACCATCTAGCCTGAAATCTTTCAAGATCAATGGCGTTGAAGTCTCTGTTCCCCAATATATCGACTCAGCGAAACCCTTATCCGGCGTATACTCAGCTCGGATATAATTACTGTGCAGTAGTAGGGATTCAAGCAAGTCTCGAAAAGGAAGTTTCTGATCCACAATGAATGGTCATTAATCATTAAATACTTAGTTTAATTGGTCGAAGCTTAACGCCGAAATTTTGCCGATTCCGGCTAAAATTTTTTTCTCTGTTGAGGTAGATACTGTAAAATTTGACCTCGTCAAGAAATATGAAAGAAACGGAAAAAAATCTCTAAGTTGTTACAATTTCAAAATAATTATTTTAATTTAAATATTGTTTCTTAGGAAGTTTTACGAATAAATATAGATTTCGCACTTTTCTGGTTAAATTTGATATTAATTTTGCCGATTAATCAGACCAAATGAGTTTTTGATTAAAATCCGAATGGGCCGAAATGCTATGCCAAATTAATTACAGAAATTTAAATTTCTCTCGCTTCAATGGATATTTCTTTATATGGAATTTACTTCCATAATTTTTTGATCAGAGCTATTAATTGACTGGTAGTTAAGTAGAACTATCAAACACAGGGAAATGAATGAGGGTTGTTTTAATTTCTGAGCACCTTTTTTTTGTTCAGTCAGTGTACTTTTGTTTTTAAATTTAAGTTCATTCAGATGTCCTACCTCATCTCTAATAAATCTTCATTCAATCCTTTGTATATTTTGATCAATGTTATTTTTATAATGTGGCTACTATGATCTTTTTCTGATATAAAAATATCTTCTACCTATTTTCCGTTTTTTTTTCTGCCTAAGAAAATCTAATATTACCAGTTTGTGAGTGCCTTTCTTGCACTTCTATGCTATGCTTATTGTCATGTAAATTTTAGTCCTCTACCACGTATAAATGTTATGTTAAATGTCTTGTATAAGATTCTTCTTTTAGGCATTTATCAATAATGAGAGTTTTTATTGCAGTGTATTTTGATGTTAAGAGAGCGTATTTAAAACTTTTGTAGATATTGTTTGTGGAATAAATTTGTTCAAATGTTGAAATTACTTTATGGACTAAGTTGGTTATGAATAAGCATTTGCATCTTAATGCTAGGGATGTTTTTAAATTATATTTTAGCATTCTAATTTGATAAACTTTTTATGGTAATATTTCCTGTAAATTTCTTAATAAATTCCTTGTATTTTCTCTGCTAGCTTTATCATAAAGGGGGCAATAAATAATTAAATTTAATTTATTCCTATATTATGTAAACTTTGAGCATCTGATCATAGCATATTTGTTGAAACAGACCTAGCTAATATTTATATAATGTTTTATTATTTCTGAAATTTAGATTAAATTTACTGCACTAAAAAAATTGATTATATTGTGCTGTGGAAATGGATAGCATTAAACAATGATATACTATAGTGTAAGCAGGGTGTATCTAGAATTTACTACTTGTAGTGTATTTAATGGCTATGGACAAGAGGCAAAATGGGGTTATAAAAAATGGAAAATTATCCTTAAAAGAAGGATAAAAACTGTGGATAATTAATGGTAAATCAATTTGTTAATCATTTTAAAGTACCTCACCCTGATAATTCAAGTTTATCTTCAGCTAGTTCCTATGTGACACAGAAATACAAGCAGTGTGTGATGTTTCAGAGGAAGGGGTCATAAGGGAACTTTGGTCAAAGATGTCAGAAGAGGGCAAAATGATTCATTCATTTTGAATAGGAGAAGTTTTGATGTTGAAAAATGTCAATACTATGCATGATCCTCTAAGGGTCTTTATGCAAATAATGATAATGGAGTGTATGGTTTGTACTGTAGGAATGTCTTTTGAGCGTTTTCTTAAATTATATTTGTGTATTTAAAAATATTTATTAGTGTATCATAGAATTAGGATTTTGGAGTTGCTATAGCATATATTAATTATTTTTGATATATTTATTTTGCTTTTGTAGATGTAAAACAACACTGCTGTTGTGCAGTGTATAGAAGAAGTATTCGTTAATAAATTATAATACATAATGTAGATCAATGGAACTAATGTTCCTATCAATAAGTTTAGTTCATTTGGAAGTATCCTTCATTTAATGTTCTTAATGGAAGAAAATTCATCATCATAATTTTTAATTTTGACAGTTCTGTGATTTGATGTTAAAGTGAACTTGTTATTGTTGCTTATTTTCTAGTATAGCCTTGTGATCTTCATAACTCTTTCTAAAGGTCGTCCATTTGCTTATACCTGATCCCTTCCTATCCTACCATCTACTTTACCTTTAATTACTTCTTAGAACATGCATCACCTCTCATCTTGTTCCCTATCTAGTTAGCTTTTCTCCATCTTAATTCTCTTAGTCCCCAGCAAAATTTGTATCTATGCAATTTTAGAAATTTATTCTTTTTAGAGTGTACTAAAAATTATTGGAGGTTTAATTACATTAACTTCTTTTATTCTACTTCCAACACATCTTATTATAGCAACTGAGATTAGGTGCCAGGAGAAGTCAAAGGGTGGCTTAAGGTATGAGGTAATCCTGGCTGATCCTATTTCTGAGACCCCACCCAAGAGGCCACCATCACCTCCATCTGCAAAACCTGTTTCAGTTGAAAATATTGCAGAGAAACTAAAAGCAGCCGAAGAAAGAAGACAGGTAAGCTTGATATTTTCATTCTCCTCGTTATTTGACATATTTGTATTGCTCATGTTTGCTACTTTATTTTTAACTATAATATTTTCAAATGTTATAATTGATTCATTTATGGCATTTTTCTTTTTATAAGTTATCAAATTTTACTTCATACTTACTTTAAATAACTTTGTATCAATAGCTTACCTATTTGTCATTCTGAATTTTACTTATTTTTAACGTACATATAAGGTTAGTTAAATAATGAACAATTTGAAGAATGATATTTTGTAACCTTACCTGCATTTTGTAGCATAACTTTAGGAAATTAAAGAAAGAGCTAAATGGCATCTATTTAAAATGTAAAAAAAATATACGGTTCACTTCTCTCTAAATAATTCTTTTGGTCATTTCAGTCTCTTGAGGCAAACAAAATGGCAACTCTGGCAGCTAAGCTGTCTCGTATTGAAGAAGCATCAAAGAAGAAGGATGAGCAAACAAATGCTTTCATTTCTCAGACAAGGGATGCTTTGGAACAGAAGATGGAGATACACTCAGGGAAGAGAGAAGCATATCTTAGTGACTTAAAGGCCAAGCTAAAAGATCATGTCAGTTTCTATTTATTTTATAATTAACTATGATACTTCAATACATTTTGTTATATAGTTTGAATTTTTCAAGGAGACTATCTACGCTGATATCATTCCTTATTTTAATCATTTAGAATTCAATTTTTGTGTTTAATAATTATGAGATACTACTACTAAGATAAACAAGTTTTTTTTAGGGCAACTGAGAGTTGAAAATTTAGCTTCAAACTATGCTAGACTTTTTGTTTATTAACTTACTTTGTCATTACTCCTTTATCATCAACTAGCATGTAATTGGTTTAAAAATATCCGTGCATCCATTATGATCCATTGTTTTCTATCACAAAGATAACATATTCAAAGAATTAGGGTTTTTTAATTCATCTTTACACAGAATTTGTTGTTATGTGAATATTATTAGCTATTGATGAATCATATATTTAAGTTCACTCCAGATTATCCATATCCTAAATCGGAATATAATAAAAGAAAGTATTTTAGAATATTGTTGAATATAACTTATGTCGAATTATATTCAATGTGGTGATCTTCAAATATTCAGAAAATGTGATTGTGAGGAATTCAATATATATATATATACATTAGTCTGTTACTGAAATATTAATGCTATTGAAACGCACAAAATATTGAACGTTTTTATCTCTGAATTTTATCAAAGTTTTTAACTTTATTTCTTTGTCACTTTCATTTTGAAGTTGGAAACTGTTGAGAAGACCAGACTCAGCCTCGAGCAACAAACTGAAGAAGTGAGGAATGCAGTTGAAGAAAAATTGAAGACTGCTGCAGCTCAGCGAGATGAGAATATGAAGAAAATGCTCGAAAGGCTGAGGGACCATGTAAGTTACAAACTGGTTCCTCTTTTTTGGTTTTTGTAAATATAAGCAAATTTTGTTTTACAATCAAGCCAGAGCACATTTTATGGTTTGAGCTTTTCAATGAAATTTTCATTTAATTGCAGTAAATATAATATTTAGCTTACTTTCATATACCACGTTTATGCTTTACATACTTGTAATCATGAATTGGATTACTGATTAAATCTTAGTTAGGTCAAAGTATTTTCCAATTCTAATAATATGTAAAGTTTTCTCATGACCTTTCTCTTGCTACTTTCAGTAGTATCAATTATTGCATTTCATGGAAATATTAATTTTGATGTTTTAAATAGAGAAGGACGAAAAACTGTATTAAGAACTATGATAGCGAACAAGGGTCTGAAACTTAAAAACCTGTTTATTTGCAGCATCAGAATTTGCATTTTACTGAAATGCATAAGATATAATAAATAATTGTTTTGAAAATATTAGTACTGAGAGAGAGCTAAGTATCCATTAACAACCAATAGGAAGTGGTATATTGGCTTTGAAATTTTTGAAAGACTATCATTTTTTACTCTTTAGAACAATTCTTTTAAAGGATAAATTTTATAGAGCTGAAAAAGATACTAATGTATCACCTATTATTTTTTTGAAGTAATAATACAAAAATAATTCTAATATAATTAGTTTGATAAATTCTTTGGATGGAGACTGAATGCTCTTCCTCCAAAATTCTTTATCCTCCATTTTTACTATAATTTCATAATGAGGTGAGAGAATAAATTGTAATGAAATCTGATTGCAAGAAGAATTAAACATGAAATTGTTTCTGCTGATGACTATAATTTCTTAGAGGGTCAGCTGGATATTTTTGTTGCATTATCACCCCACCACGTACAATACTTAGAATTTTGCTTGTTTTATTACCAAATACAATAAGTAGCTGAAATATATGCTCATATTTTAATCATTTTTATTATTATTATTAAATTTATGGATTTTATATACTTAATTTCCTATTAGTGCAGTGAAACTACTGTCTGTGAGAAAACTTTATAAAGATAATTTTCTCTTTAAGCTTTACATATTGAATGATTGATATTAACAATTTTCAGACTTTTATATATCAATCATATCTGTAAATATTGCATTAACCTATAATGTTTTCCAAAGCCTATCTTTAATGTTCTTTTTACAGCTTCAAGAAAGCCTTCTTACAGTCTAATTTTAAGTGTCTTTTAACACCCCTTTAAAATATCCTTTGATTTTCTTGTTCCTCTGAAAATCAAGGAAGATGCTGTCTTAGTTATTATTTGCTTACAATGATGTATATTGTTAGTCATAGATTCCTCAATAAATGTATGCTTTTGGTGAGGAACTAAGGTTTAGCCTTTGAAAATATTGAAGGTAAGTAGGGGAGCTATGGTCTCCATCTCTGGTTGCAGTCATAGAATGAGGTAAGGTTGTGATTGATTTTTGGCATGATTTATGGAATTTAGGAGGACTATTCGCAGAGAGTTCGCAATAATACACATGAGAAGGTACAGCAGCTCGAATCCCAAATTCAAGAGAAGCTGGATCTTGCGCAAACAAGGCGAGAACAGTTGGAGCAAGAGCAGAAAGATAAGCTTCGTAATCATGTAAGTTACCAGTTGATCTCATTTGTGTGCTTTTTCTAATTTTTTCTTATACTTTATATTGAGTGATGGTGTATATGTATGGGAGGATTTGTTGTACGTACATTTACATAAATATGTAAAGCAAATGTATGTATATGTATTAATATTTTAATTAATATAATTTCCCATGTATTTATTATAGCAGTATTCTTCCTTCTTGGGTACAAACGAAGGAAAATCAATACCAAATTTGTTGATGATCCCTATTGATGTCACAATCTTTAAAATTTTTCTATTTTTCAAAGTAAAGACTCTAAGGAACAGCCTCCTAAAATACTTCGCTTTATCCATGTATTCCTTATGGAGATAAAGTAAAGAACCCTTAGAATTCAACCTATGACCGTATATAAGAAACTAATAACAGTTCTAAATAGTGATAGTTTTTTTTGATAGGTGAAATTTGAATCCTCCATATGCTTGGAAAGTACTTATAATTTGTATAAAAAAAAGTGTCATGATCCATTTGTAGTAATTAAGTATTTATACAACATACTCAAATGGTTTAATCTAAATTCTCAGCTTCGTAAAGAATTATTGATACTTCCATATAATTTTTCAACATATTCATATAGCCCATTTTGTATTCTACAAGAGAATACTTTGTTTCATAAAATTAATCCTCAATTTAACCCTTAAAAAATTGATGGCTCTTTCACTTTCCAGTAAATATTTCCTTGTAATAATGTCACGGCTATCCAATTTATTTCCGATTCTTTTGGTTTGCTGAACAATGTTAATGCTGCTTAATGTTAATTGTATGTTAATTTACTAAAAGACTATAGCGCTCATTTGAAATGGAAAGATACCTCCTTTCTTCCTAAAATTGCTTTTCATATTTCATATTTTAATTTTTGGCATGATCCTTAATGTTCTGTCATACATCACCTTCTTTATATGAAATAGGTTAAGTGAGTAATGGAATTAATATGAATGTACGTCAACAATCCTCTAACCATATCTTTTTTGTTGATTTTATTGTTTAAATTATTAAATATATGAAAAGCTAATGATACTAAAAATTTTATATCAATAATAACAAAATATATCTGTCGTTTATCCTAATTTCTCAGTAAATTTCAGTTTGGCATTAGTTAATTCATGAAATTTAATGGTTCTGATTCTGCACAGAATTTAAAAATGTATTACCTATCTTATGAATTACATTTTCGGATTTCTTCCAATTCCATTATTTTAGTTATTGCATGCATTATAACTGGGTTTAATTGCATAATAAAGCATGAATTTGCTACTTTCAACTTGACCCTCAACATTTTATTTGTTTACTGTTTTGAATCATATCATCAATAGATAGACACTTCTTGATACTGCTATATATGCATATCTCATGCAAATGATCTAGGAGGACAGGGGTTACCTACTTACCTAGGGCTTGCTTACTTATACCAAAAAGAACTTATGGAGTTCTAAACCAAACTTCACAATCGAAAGGAAACTAACATTAGGATAACAGTTTCACTTGTCACTCATAAATTAGAGGTAATACTTTGTTGCGTGAACTATACAATTTAATGGGCAATGTGGAAATATTTATTAGAGACAAGTTATGGGTGACATTTTCTCCTTAATAACTCTAGATTCAAGCAGGTGACTATGTATCTCAATTAGCTGGTGTATTGAAGAAAGAGGTTATGAAATTATAGGTAATATTGCATTTTACTTAAAAATAACACTGTGAAAGAAAATTGAAAAGTATAGTGCAAGTTTCAAGAATAGGTACTTCAAAATTTTATATGCATATTATATTTTTATACTTCTAGAGCAGTTAAATCAATCTTGTTGCTAAAAGGCAGTTAAATGATACTACATTAACAATTCTTTCTTCTATATGCAGATTATTTTAAAATTTATTTTTGTCAAATTAAGTAGACTGTATTTCTTAGATCTCTCATCACAGTTAAAATTGTGATCAATTATCATACATATTCTATTATCTTTATTTTTTAATCTAAATTTTTTTTATAGAACTTTACAGTGATAAAAATTCCTGATATGATAAGGCACTTTATTTAGTTGATTTACTGTTTCATAGGCTAAAATTTCTTTCAGTAAATTGATATCTATTTCTGCGTTCATGTTGAGTTTTTTTCTATCGTAAAATGAAATGTAGAGCATAAACCCCATCAACATTAGTATAACAGCAAGTGTGCTCCAAGCATTTCAAAGAAAGACATTTATGCTTTTGAAATGATTTTGTTGTAATAATGGTGATTTTGTCCATTAGCTCTGTCCTTCTAAGTTTTCTTGAAATATAGTGAGTAATAGGAGTGTCTGTTTAATTTTTAAAGTGATGATATAACAGTTCTTAATTTTTAATATAAACCTCAATTATACGTTTTTATTCTGAAAACAATGTTTTGCTTACATATACATATTCTAAGGAACATTACTGTTATTTCCGTTCAATGTTAGAAGAATACTCTTCTTACGAAAAGTGTATTCTTCATTAGAAAATGTTTTTTGTTTGCCTTGCATGATAAAAAAATACGCTTGTATATTTGATGGTTGGGGCAACAGAATGTACTGAAACTTCAAGAGGTGAGGCTGAGTGCAGAGAGTCAGATGAGGAAGGTTGAACAAGAGGTTCAGAAGGAATTGCAGGAGAAATTGGAGGCAGCGGAGCAGAAAAGGATTAAGGAACAGGAGAAGAAGTTGGAGGTTATTAGAAAACAGGTCGGTATTTTTTTTATAATACTGCATGTCACTCTTAAGATTTTTCTTCCTTAGAGGTGAGTATTTTGATATGAATATTGTGTATGTGAATTCTGTTCTCCCTAGACCAATAGGATTCTCTGTATTGTTAAATTACGTGTTAGTATTTTCATTATTAAAGGATAACAGGCACTTTTTATATTGTACAGAATAAAATATTCATTTTATTTGTGTAAGCATGACTGATGATTTTTGCTATGGTTTTGGTAAAATTCAGTCATGAAATAGTGTGCTACTTGATATTAATACCTCACTTTATTTACTATGGAAGTCTTGGAGAAAAATTGAAACCTCTAGCAAACCTCTCATATATCAAACTAATTTTGGCTATAAATATTGAAATATTAAAAACAATTCCCAGCTACCTCTTAAATTTGTTGGGAAAATGAAATGAGATGATAATAATGAAACTGACAAGGATGATTCAGATTACCAGGAAAATTTTATGAAGCTAATAGTATTGAGTCAGGTGTAATGGAAATGAAAGAATTATACTTCATCGAAGAACTTCTCTAATTAGACAAGTATTTTTGTCATAGTCCAAGCGAGGGAAATGTTAAAGTACATGATGAGGGAGATTTGTCTTATTAAGAGTTGTATCACTGTTTTTATTAATTTTAAATTGGAGTTTCAATGGAATACCTGTTTCAAACTATTCCATCTTGGCTTTCAAATACGTGGGGTTCCTTAATTCCACCATTTTGTCACTTGATTTATGCTGGTTGAAATTCATTCAGTAAGTAAGATCTCGATCCTATTTATGTTGCTCTTTTACCTTTCTATAATCTTAACAAGTTTCAACCTATTTGCTTCTTGACATCTATGCCCTTTTCTTACTTGAATTAGTTGGATAGCCATTAAATTAATTAAGGTTACATGGAAGTCATACAGAAAGGAAATCTCAATGGATTAGCATATTATTTTTACCTTAAGGTGATTAATTGTAAATAAAACAGCATTTTTAAAAAGGGAATCAGTGGAGATTTCATTTGGAGACTACCAAGATTATTTTAAGCACATTTATAGTTGTTGCTCACAGGGCTTATGGTGAATTTACCTGAAGAGTGATTCTATATTATTTTTCTATTTATTCCTTGTAAATTAAAGTTTCTGATTGCCGTATGCTGAAAGTTTAAAAATTAGGGTATATGCCCTTAAAAATTAGCAATAGCTCCATCTCGTTGGAATTCTGTAATTGAATGTTGCTTTTTGACATTTTCAGGAGCGCAGGGCAGAAATGGTGCGTCAGAACAAGGAGAGACTAGCCTTGCAGAGTGAACAGCAAACTGCATCTTCTGGCTAAACATTTGGAAAAGGGTCCAAGGAGGAGAGCATTTCCCACATTCCTCCTATCCTCTCATAATCCCTATTCCACATCAATACACTTGGAGTCGTTAACCTTGTGTCAGTGAAACACTGCCGGTGCTCCGGAGAAGCTTATCTTGTTCATACGCTTTTTATTGATCCAAGGATATATCCCCCTTGCTCACTGACCATTACTATGTAAAATCCAAAGTATCGCTTCCCTTTGTATTTGATTTTAATTGATCCTGCCCCTCACTACTTTTGAATCCATGTAATCTTATTGTTCTCAGTGTTTTTGGACTTGCCTCCTTTTTCTTGTAATGAATGTTTGAATATATGTGAGAGTGCTAGGGAGAGAGTCAGAGAGAGCAAAGTGTGCACTCATCTCAAAATCGCCTTACCCTTAAATAATCAGCAGAATGCTTTTGGGTTGCAGTTCCTTGAGAACTGTTAACTGCACGCTTTTTCTTGTTAGGGTGTATCAGAGTGAGGTTATTCATTTTGATTGTGTCACTAAAAGAAAAATATGAAAAATTGCTATGATTCAGTTAATTGGAGGGAATTAATTATTAAGAGGCGGTAAAGTGATCAGTCTTTGTGCAAGTATCCATGCGATTTGGTACAATTTTGTAGATGTTCACTTCTGCTTTCTGAGGTATTGAAGCTTCTGGTAAAATTGTGAAGTTGACGCACAGTTCAAGCTCCTTAATTAATTCAGGAGCAGCAATGTATGCTGAAATTGAATGTGCACATCTTTGTTTACTCCCTTTGCTATGCTTTTGTGAAAGTGGGAGAGTTTGCTGTTGACCAATGTCTCTTGGTGGAACAAAGAATGTCTTTTGTTCACACTTGTATTAACCTTGTGAAATGATTAGCATTGCCAAGCTTCTGTGATGTTTTATAAATGAAATGTGGTGTGGTTGAATTTTTGTAGGCTTGAGGAGTGAAGTGGTTTTAACTGGTATTCATGATATCCTTTGGTCTGCCATGCTACATCCATGCTTTTAAATATGTAGCAGAAAGAACTAAGTAGATATTTTTATTTATCTGAAACTATAGTTGAAAGCATTCTCACTCAATTATTTTTAGTTGTGGATCAAGTCATTGAAAATATTACAAAGGCTCCTCATGCACCTACATCACTGTGTTAAAGTGCCTGTCATTTAGAGGAAAGCGCTCTCATCTTCCAAAACTAGCATTCTTTTTTCTATATGATCTTAAAGATGATATCCCTGTAAAATATATCACTTTAGCTGTTATCATTGATGAAAGGCTTGAAGAGTTTTGTGATTGCATTGAAAGCCGTGATAGCTGTCTTCTATCCCTGTGTCTTTTTTAATTTCTCAATAATTCTTATTAACATATTTAATTTATCTATTCGTTCGAATTTTAACGTACCCATTTTAATGCCCATAACCTGTGTGAAGTTGCCTTGGGAATTTCCTTCCCTTCTTTAAAGGATTGAGAGAAAGAGAGAGAGGTCGTTTGCGGCAGTTGGTCTTAGTGTGGTTTCTTCAGATCTCTATTTTTGCATACTGTTTTTGTAATTTTGCCTGTTTTGATGTTTGGTTTATTCATTTTTGGTGGTATGTGCTTAGTCATAGTGTTAAAAATAACAGGCCTGAGCGGTAGAATTATCGATAGTTTACCTCAATAAAACTATTACCACTGAAAATTGCATTTTTATTCCACAAAACTACCGACCTTATAACGATAAAATGACCATGACTATTTTTATAGCGTGCTTCTCGTTAATCATCCCATCTTAATGTAGCAGTTTCGTGGTCTGCTATTCATATGTTATGGTGCCGGAAATCGATGTAGATGGCGGAAGCCAGTCAGTATTGCGAGTGGTGTGCTGTGAGTAGTGGCTGATTAGTTGTTAGTGCTTTAGTCATACTGGAGTACGAATGTTGCTGAGATCACGTTAAAAATGTTGATAAAGTATTCTCAAACTGACAAGAAAGTCAAGGTGGCATCGGGTTGTAAACAGCAAAGAAACACCGGTAAGTATTACCAAAGCCGTATAACATAATCTTCAAGATGGCGTCTATGAATTCTTACATTTCCTTATTCACAATGCAGTAGGCGTTGCATTCACTTCAACTTTGTCGATATACTAAGTTCTAAACATTCTTGATGTGACGGAAGCTTCTAATAAACATGCTTACTAGTCTGTAATTGTTTATTATCGATTAGTTCACTTTCTTATTAACTTGACGAAAAAAGAGCAACGTTGTTGCATTGTCAACAGTGATCATTGATTTCGGTAATTAGTGCTAATGCAACATGTCATTATTTACGTTGTTTCCAATTTATAGTGGTAAATTACCGTAGTATATATTGGCGTTGGTACACCTAATATTGTAGTGTCATTCTCAACTCGTATTGATGAGAGTTAATCCATTTTTCATATTAATTAACCGCAGTGGACTGACGATGAACCAGACATAAAGGAATTTAAATTCCATTTTAATATGATCGCATGATCTATTTCGGTACGCAGTCTAGTGTTTAGCTAATTTTTTCTCTCGCATCTTTTGGGACTAACGGGCCTAACTCCTTACGATAATGTTCGTTATTCTTTGCTGTTACTTGTTCTGAATACTGAGAGTAGTAGTTCTATTTCGCGACTTTTTAAAGTAATTAGCATCTATTGAATCATCAAGGTTTTAAATTTGAAAACATAAACAAGGAAAACGTATTGTTTAGGATATTGTTAGACGCCAACGCCCTTTAATGCATTATTATCTGTTCTCCAAAAGGGGTTGAATTTTTATTTTCATGCATTTGGGAAGGCTATATAATTTAGAAATTTTACGGATGTAGAGGTATTAAAGTCAAATTATTTTGAAATTACTTGGATCGAAGCCTGTGCGTAGAGGTTATGTCTATTTCATTGTCATTTCATACTCTCGGATGAGCAGAATAATTTAAAATATTCTTGAAAACGTTTTAGAATATGGAGTTGCCTGAAAACAAATTAAGAAAAGTTTATATAAACTACCGTAAGCACAATGTCAGTAATTTTCACAGGTGCGCGCTTCAACGATCAACGAGCCATAAGAATTGTAATTCATTTGCTAACGTTAATTAGTGAGACTTGCTGTGTTCTGTCATGTCCACAATATTGATTTCAAGTCTTCTTTTAAGAAACGTACTTTCAATTACGAGGAAATACACGTTGTGTGTACAATACACGATATCTGTACTTGTTAAATATTTTTTTGTAGTTTGTCCTATATACCATATGTGTCACATCTCTCACCTCTTCCATATCACATCTATTCTAAGTAGTTATTGACGGTAAGAATACCTATGTGTTGGTTATTTTTTCATTTTATAAGATTCGGTCAAAGTGTAGACAGATTGTAATTATCTTCTGAATTTCTTATATCTTGCATGTTAAATCTCCGCCCGCGATAAATGTCGTAGATGTGTACTATTTGTGAACATGCGGTTCATAGTGGTATTTGAGCGATAGAATTGCTGACGTGACCGATATTCTCATTTAATGAGACAATAATTTATCAAACGCCGAATTTAATTTCATAATATTTTTTCCAAAGTAACGGTGAAATGTTTTATCGAAAAAGGGTTTGAAAAATATCAACAATCGATCTTGACATTTTTATCTAAGCAAAAATATTTTTTCCTCTTTTTTAGAATTACCTTGTTTTTTTTTAATAATTAATGAATTTGACGTTTGTATATTCTATTGAAGAATATAAAGTTCATATAACTTAAAATCAATTAAGATGAGTATGGAGTTACGGATTGGCTTTTTGGTCGCAATTCTTTAAACAATAGTCCTTGTTTATTGCGTTTTGGGTTCATTGATTGAAATATCATTCACTTCGATCAATCTCAAAGATGAAAATTTTCTTCGCTGTTGTATGTTTCATTTGTGTATTATATAAAACGACAAATGCAGTAATAACGTTCGTGTAGTTAGTGATATTTAATGAAAATGATAAATAATTGAGAACTTTCGATGAAAAATTACTCATTGAGGAGGCACCATTGGCGAGAATGTTAAATCGTATATTTCTTTCTTTGTTTACAAATTTTGCTGACAGCAGTCTACGGGGAGATGTTATAAATGTACAAGAAATATGTTTATAAAAATCGCAAGTATCTAAAATCAGCTCCTTCACAATACAATAATTAAGATTTTTCTTGAATTATTTTAGCATTATAAGGGAGAGAATAACTTAATCCGCAACCTTGCTAGCTTTTTCCAATCTAACATTTCTCTTTTTAGAAGAGATTATTCAGCGAAATTATATTTTCTTGAGTTTCTGTTATGACCTCTCCTTATATATTCATTGTTAATTATAAAAATTTAAATATTTTACATCTCATAGCACCTACAACTATCCGGTAAACACCGCCTAGACTGTTTATAGATTACCACCTGCTTTGAATGTCAAATAATGGAAGTCCCGAGCTAAAATCATTTCCTATATAGTTTCTACAGGTTCGTAACTAAAAATATCCCGGAGCGATGTATCAGATATGCTAGAAAAGATACGAAACTGCTAAGAAAACAATCCTCGTACTAATAGGCTTACTTAAATTGATTTAAAGCCACTCCGATCATTTGTATTTTTTTATTTTCAGCTTTCATGTACAATCACTAAGCACATTAGAGTCGTTCAATTCAGGGTTCACACAGCACGAATTACTATTTTGCCACTAGTCAACTATTTAATGAAAGATACTACACGTGTATTTTACTGATAAACGAAACTGAAAAATATTTCAAATGCATATCTTTCAGAGATATGGCAAAAATTATCTTTTTGTTTCTTGAGTTAGGCATCTTATAGTTTATGTATATATGGTGTATAGAACACCACGAGTCACATCAGAATAAATATATATAAATACCTTCTCTTACTTTAAATACCATATGTGTATCTAAAATTCTGTGTAAAAACCCATTTGTATGTTGTCTTTCCGGTTTTTGTATCCCGATATCCATCGTTATCGTTTTAGTGTTAAACTTTTAGCCTCCCATTTACCTGGCAAATTTTGGTGCTGAGAATGACTTTTCCTCCTAGGAATGAATATCGTCAACGTTAATTAGTAAGATCAGAGGAACAGAAACTAAAGATTGCATTCGGCTTTTCCTTGTTTCATCTTTATTTCCTATGAGATATTATTATTCGGCCTTTGAATCGGTAAAGTTGGTAGCCTTACGGTTGTCACTCACTTCGAGTATCACATTGGCATTTACGAAGTTTAATGGGTAAACTGTTGTTAACTGAGACCAATACAAGACGAATTAGATGGTAAGAGCGAATTGGATTGTAAGGACCACGAGATTCATTTAACAACGTTCGCCAACGTAACAGTTTTCGAATGAACTTTTCTTCCATTCGATATTAAGCTTTAGCTATCCTTACAATGCTCTTCCGGTCACTCTATCTACTTAAAGTGAAATTTAGTAGTTACCCTCCGCGCAATAGTTTCCATCCGAGAAGGTCTTGAAACAATGGAAGATAAACATGTTTTTCAACATGCTTTTGGACCATCATTCACAAGATATTTGTTTTACTGTTTGGTTATCTGCCGGTGACGCAGTTGCGATGTCTTAATTTTGTTATATTATCGTGGGCACAATTTCTGTATTCACGGAATAAAAATATTTTTAGTAAAATAAAAGTAATTAGCAATTCTGTTCGCATTAGGGAAAGAATTGAGCATGATCATGCTATCTCAAGGTCATCGATTTGACGAATTGGCAATTTTTCACTCGTATTTACGTTCTGTCGTTATTTCGGGAAGGTAATTTGTGACATTAATCGCACCTAAATGTAATAGTGCACCTTTTATTAACGAGATGAATTTTATTCTCTCAGAGATCTTTTTCGTTTTCGACAGCATGTTTCTCAATTTTTCTCTACACCGTCTCCCTCCTTTAATGTATTCCACGCATCGAAACCAGCTTTTCCTCGGCCTTATCTTTCCTTCTTCAAAAGCTCTCAAACTATAGATCGAAATATTAATGCTATTTATCGATAACACCCACATCTCTCATCAAAGAATGAAATTTCATCGTAGAGAATCAAATACAAATCCTTTATTTGAAGTAAATGGTTTCCTATAAGAATTACATCAACCGAAGTGTTCTAAGTGGAGGTGGCATTTCAGGTCATTTTAAGAGATAATGACAGTTCAAATAAACTAGTTCGAAAAACACGAAAGAGCGATATCAAGTCACTCATCCCATCGAATTCTTCGACGATAGATTTATTTTTCACTTTTCTTCCTCTAAAATCGCTCTTTTCATCGTCGAAATTTTTTGAAGTCCATGCTTCGTTGATGCGATGGAATTAAAACAAGGCATCGTCTTTTTTGTTCTTTAATAGAAAATTAGCTTCGTCTTCTTTTTTGTCCTTTCACAGTTTGCGATCGAACATTTTTAAGCAGAATTCTCGAGGATGCAATCAGTTCAAAGACATGATTAATCGGTAGATGAAGGATTTCTTCAAACAGGTATCGAAAGGTAATTGAAAATTAATTCGTCGAAGATGATTACGGGAAAGCATTGGATCGTGTCTTTCAGGAAAGCCCGGTCGTTTAGACCCTCGAAAGAATCCGTGTTAATCTATCCATAACTTCAACCTTATTAAATTTTAATTCCTTAATGTTGATCTGTAATATAGTCTAATGGAAGAATGGCGAGATACATAAACTTTCTAAAGGAGATCGTAATAGATAGGCGGCTTTCATCGTTTCCCATTAAGTTTGTTTGTTTCCTTTCCATACGTACTTGACTTTCAAATCTCAACTGAAAAACATCATCAAGGCCACTGATTTCTCAATTGGAGGACCGGAAGCGTTTCGGTCGACCAGCTGCATCGTCATACGATATGTTGTTTCGTTACTGTACTCGCTTTGTGTTCTCAGTTGATATCTGTGGAGGACTTGTTCGTTGAAATCTCTTCCGAATTCTTCTGCATTATTCACTCGATAGATGAGATTTGATGGGATTTGATTTATCTTGTTGTCATGCGTCTCCCGTTGGAAGAGTCACATTTTCTTTCAACCTGTTTTAAGCCAGCGCACAGTTGGTTTGGAATCTTATTCGTTGAAATAAAACGTGAAATATATCTATGCCTTTGCAGGAACGTAAATTAAATGTACATTATTGATTCAAAATGCCAAGAACCAATGTTGTTGGTTCGAAATCGGGTGCGTTATCAAGAAACAAAATTATTTTCTTGGAAGTCGTATTTAAGATTTAAGTATTGTGAAACTGTTTATCTCGAGTTTTTCGCTAGCTTAAATGGATCTGTTGCCCTCAAAATTATTAGAAAATGATGATTTTTATTGAAGAATTGAATTGTATTCGTTAGTATCTACATTTATCTTGTTAGGTTATTATTCTTTCGTCTTCTCAAAATGCGAGCGATCTCATAAAATTTACTTTACCTAAACCTGTGACGCATAGTCTCAAGGGCCATCACAAATCACATCGAAACATCCGATTGTGCTTATGATTCCTTGCATCGGAGGAATATTCGTCTACTCAAACAATAGAACTTCGATCTCGTACTGAAGTAAATAGATAACTCCCTCCACCGCCCTAAGCCAAACGTCGCAGTGTGTAGTGGAAGATGTCCTTTGAAAACATCTGTATGTATTATATAACGGTCATAGTGTAATTTGTGTACTGCATGGTGACAAATGCGCAGAATAGCTTAAGTGCCTATAGTCCTATTATATTATCTTAAACATGAAGTAGAGGAGTGTTGTAGGTAGTGGTCGCGCTTTCGAAGCATAGAAAATGCGGCAATTTGATATTTATGTGTACTTATCTGATCCAAGCAGAAAAAAGTTTAAGTTCATTGCGTTCTCAAATTAGGACGGTAGGTTACAAATCTACATGGAAGCAGACGGTGCCAGTTTAAAGCTATCTGATTAGATAATGACGGATACGGTTGAAGATACGGTCTGGACCACTTAGGTAGCTTTAAAACTCGGTGATGACAAGAATTTTAAATAGAAAACTGCGTGAAACTGATAATAATGTTTAAAAACGGATCCTATTCAAACATAAGATATGAAAAAATAAAAATTAGGACGATTATCTGTAAACAGTTTCACGTTCGTTAGAACGTAGCCCTACTCCTGTTTCCCGTCCAATTTTGATTAGTATTCGCTATTAACTCGTTATCTCGTTTTCATAATAATGGCGGTAGTAATACTGAATCGTAAAGTTTAGATTAAATACAGTGTTTTCCATATCCAACTTTAAATCCAATCGAAATTTTCCAGCAAATCAACAACTTATATATTTTTCTGGTGAATTTTGGATGGAACGTAACCCGTCTGGTCGTAATCGTTCTGCGCCTCTACAGCTTTCCTTATACGAATGTCCCTCAGGTATCCTTGACCATTGCTGACCGTGCAGAGGCCGTCCTGCGTGAACAACTCTCGGCCTTTCCAAAATTGATTCTTGCGTTTGATCGACGTCTAACAAAAACTTTCGGCTAAGTTTTAACACCTGTTCTACGCTTATAACCCTCACTTAGATTCGAAACATCAAGTCCGTCTCATAGGCTCTCGTTCTCGCCATCCATGGTGCTGAGAAATGCTGGAATAGAGATTCTTTGTCCCTACAAAGCAGTACGTTAATCTACGCTGCGTATGGTAGCGATGAAGGCTAAAAGAGTCTCTATTTTAAATGAATCTTCTTCATAGCAGTTATGAGTTTTTCACTGAAATAAAATGGAAGATGTCGATTTGGGAATAAAATATTTTAAAAGCAACCTGTAGTTGCCGTTGTCATTCCATTACTAAACTTCATTTTCTGGGGATCAAAATTGAATGAGGTAGAATGGTTGCTCTTGCGAAGTATTTGTCTCGTAATTTTCTAAATCAATGTAACTCAGTCATGATAATCCGTTTTAACGGAGCTAAGCTAAAAATTACGCCCTGAAGTCGGTTTGGTGGAATAAAGTTCTACATCAAATTTGTTAGTTGACTTAGAGAATTGATGACGTATTAAGTATGAAGTTGTGTAAAGATAAATTCCCTTCCTAGTAGTAGTAATAATAATTCCTCCATATTTAGTCAGGCTGAAATGGTTCAAATACACTTAAATGTAAACCTATAAGGGACAAACGTAAATATATCCCCTTTCCGGTCGAAAAATTACGTTCCACCAGTACTCGAACCTGGGACCTTGAGTGTGTGAGCACTAGCAGTTATGGTACGCTAAGCATTCGGCCACGTATGCTGAAATATACCTTAATTCTACACAAATAATTTTGAAGCATTTCAAGAAGTTTCAAAAGCTATAGTCCCTTTGATCGGGCGAACATATTGCCAAATAGAAATGCGTGTTAGGTAGATTAATTCTTCAATTTGTTTGGTCGTTAACGAGATAGATCACAAATCACTGCAAATCCTCAACAGTATACGTGTATTGGTAGAATTTTCGAATTAAGTATAATATAAGAATCCAATAGCTATAAATTTGAACGCTAAGCAATTTAGTTTCAATTAATCATAAATGTCTAAATTAATATCCTTTGGAACCTTAAATTGAGACATTTATTTAGAGCTGTATGGTTATATAATTTGGCTCGATGATATTCGAGTAAACTAGATAATAACTAGAACTATATAATCAATATAGCTTAAGAATAATCTTTTAAAAGGCTAAAAATAATCACTCGAATCAAGAGTTTATTGAAATTTTATCTATTATTCTGTCCTCTCCACGGCTCATCTACATTTATCTGGTATGCAGTTCAGAACTAATGTCGTTCAACAGTTGTTGATGACCTGCCCAAATCCATTTCAGTGATCTCACATCTGTATGATATCCGTAACACCTGTTAACCTCTTACCCCTCTGTTGCACTTTCGTCCTTGCAATTCTCAGTATTCAGCGTTCCGCGCCTCTCTGTGCTGATTGCATTCTTCGAGTTACTTTGTGTTTACCTCGTAAGTTTCACTATAATATAGGAGACATTAGTTAAAGAACCCTTCAGTTCTAAGGGTGTTCTTGAATTATAATATGTACGGTCTTTCCGTAGCAACTTCTACCGAGCTTGATTCTTCTGTTTACGTAAAAGATCCTGTTCATTTCACCTGTCGTTAATTGTTGTCCTAAATAGGTATATTCTATACATATATCCAGAGATGTTCCATCAAGTTTTACTTATTTTTGAGCTGCAAAGCAAGTATTGATTGCCTTTGTTTTTATTAGGGTTCATTCGAAGTACTTTCTGTTTACAAATAGGGTATAGTCCTTGAAACATTAGTATTTATGTTTGTATTGGTTGGAAAGTCATCTAAAATTCGGAGATTTATGATATATTCTCCATCCATTCGGACTTCCTAACATTCATTCCTATTCCTAATTCCCCCTAACAAAGACACTTTGAATAGTTCCTCCAAGACTTCTGTGAATGGGAGTGGTGAAAGGCAGTCGCCTTGTCGAACTCCATTCTCTACGCTCAATCTGTTTCTTTGTGCAGAATCACGGACGTAAATGCATTCCTATGATATTGCGCAATAGTTGGATGTACTCTGCATTTACCCTTTAACTTCGAAGAGCTTCCATTCTCTTTGGAATGCTGACCTAAGGCTTGGAAGTAGTCCACAAAACATAGTACGGCTTGGACACCTCGGAAGCATTTTCCTAAATTCCCTTGGATGCTGTCCTTTGTGTGTAAATATTAATTTCTTTCCTGAATCCGGTCATTGATTACCAGTCATTGGAAGTTGTTCCTATCTTGTTCCTATGGAAATCGTTGCGTTAGAGTGCTGCATTGGGTGACTTTTTTATATTCGGTCAACACAACATTTCGAGCCTCTCCAGTGTAATTGTGCTTGTTGGTTGTCATAAATTCTCCAGTTAGAATCGGGTTCGGTGGAGTTATTTGCTTCTTCCATTTCCTCTTCAGCGTAACCAATATTCTAGTAGCTCTCCGTGAGTACTAATTGACCGTTTCGTTTTGTTACCGTTTGCTACTTACTTCTTGTGGTCGATCCATCTTTTTCTTTGGGGAAAAATCTATTCTCTTTTAACTGGTAACTTTTGTTTAACAATTGAATATATCTGTTTTCCCTATGTTTCGTAAATCGCTTTCTCTTTGAAGTTTTTTATATTTACCTCAAATATTTCCCTGATGCGATTTATTAATCATGACGTCAACATCTTACGTTCCGTTTGCGTGTTGGTCTCTATTCTGCATCTCACCATCCTGTGGTCACTTCCTGTGGAGTTTTGAAGTTATGTAATACTTCACATTTTGCAATGTTGTATAGTATAATTACCGAGGTCTGAATCATTTTAAAAATCCATCTTGAACTTTCCATGTCCAATATCTATTTGGGTCCTTATTTAAGAATATGTTGCTCGTGCATATAGGCAGAATGTTGGTTTATGTGGGAGTGTAATATTAGGAGGGTTATGTGAACTCTACCAGCAAGTTAACTTTAAGTTTTTTTTTCTTGTGATTTTCATCATCTGGGTGCTGCTTGCCCACACAATCGTCAATATCCAACACGAAAATTACGTAGCTGTGTACCTTCTCCTTCACTGTGCCTTCATCTCCTCACTGCTTTCAATTTTAGAATCCTATGCCTCCAAGTTTTCCGTCTTTTGTTCCCATGTAATACAATAACCGCCCGTCCTTGTGAGCTATCAGATCTGATTTTCATCTGCCTTCGCTTATTCCTATGACGACGCATTCGATATCCTCTGCTTCATTCGGCAGTTTCGAGGTTCCATATTCATTCTTCATTTTCCGGACGTTGTACGTGATGAGCAGTAGGAATTTTTTTTCTTCGTGATTGATCTCGTTAATGTCACCTCCTCCCGAATGACTGATTCTTGTATGTCTTGAGTTTCATTTCAGAGGATCATCGTTGTGAGGTTCTTTGTAGGGTATGGGATAGTAATTCACCAGACTATCCTACTGCCGATTGGTGAATGCCACTTACATTATTTGGCCGGAGATATCGTAGAAGCCTTCTTGGCATGGTTGAACCTGGGCTATACATCGCCTCCGTTAATACCCCTCCTCCCCGATGAGGCAATGAACTTTGGACGTTTGAGGAAGAGACTTAAATATATATAAATATATACTCAATCGTCTCGACATTCGTATCGCCGCTGGCCCCCCATGGAAGCTGAGGGTTACGGATAATCAACGTTACGAATTGCTTTTAAGTTGATTAAGTTAAGAAAGAAATCCGTCTAACCTCGTATTATATAATTGTATACGTACCTAAAGAATAGGCATAATTTTTATAATCATCCATGTGAATATCTTTTCTCTTTATCCTTCGCTTATATATTTTTCGCGTGATTTATACGTGAATAACATAAATAGCCATGCTTTCCGCTACATATTCATAATCGTGAATTATGTCAGAGATTCATATTTTTTGAAACGACTGTCGTAAATGTACTATTTATTTCAAATTCACCTTCAAATTTGATGTTTTTATATATCAGTTTTATTAGGATTCCGTTTATTGGTTTATTTCTTATACTTTATACTTTTACTTCTTTTATACGTTTAATTCTTATGATATCTATTATTCCTTAGCGAACCTACCGTTAGCACTTTACCTTGAAGGTTAACCACATGTGGTCTAGAAACTCCCATGTCTAACTATTCACCTGCTATTTTTTTAATGTCTAAGGTTTCGCTTGTTTAATATTGCTCCGATCCTGATACATGTCGACGCTATTTAGATGCTTCTCAAAGCGATTTTTAATCAAGAGCGTGTCCTATTCAAAATCAGAATGCCCACTTCCCTAGAACATTTCGTGTCATTATATTACAAAAGTCTTGAATTTTCAATTATTGTCTCGTTAAGTTTTCTTTGTAATAATTATAGAATTTGTTTGTTGGTTAAAGCATATTTCGCACGCACAAGTTCGTTGGTATTTTTATACCCTACCCGAAGATGAAAACGCTAAGCTTTTTTGACGCACTTTTATCTCGCTTAGAACACTGTTGGTTCGTGCGTCTCTTGTCTGTAATGGCGGATTTAGCCGGCGATTTGTCGTTCGGTGCTTTTTTAGGGTCTTCCTGTCGATTGAGTCTACATCGTTGTTTGAATACCTATGTTCAAGTTCCTTAGGGGGAAAAGAATTTTTTCAAATTAGAATCCAACTCCGTTTTAATCCTATTAGCGTAAAATTACTTGAAATGCACTCCTCGAACTTCTGTTTATCTATTTGCAGAGTCTCAAATGATTTAGGAAGCTGAATCATATTGAAAAATTATAAGCTTAAGCAAACTACAGTTATGGATATGAAAGGGTTTTGAGCAACTTTCAGTAATTTTACTGTATTATTTTAAAAATCAGAATTTGCCTTCGTCTGTGACTTCCTATGAGACCTACATGGTTGTGTCCATCAGATCTTTAGAATACCATAATGATTGATTCTCCATTAAATAGTGATTGCAGCGAAAACTGTTCCAGTTGACATTCACTAGTTTCCTAGTAATCATCGTTTAAACAATAAGGTTCGTTTTCATTGAACATCTCTTAATACATAACTCACCAGTTGTTTCCGCGAACGCGTTAACCACTGCTCCGCGGAGGTCGTCTTGAATGACGTCAATGTATCGGGAGTTGGATTTCGAAGAATTAGAAGAACTCCGTCTACACGAAAGTATAATTGATTTGAAATATGGGTAATCAGCAGAATAATTTGGTTCAGATAACTCGATTTCCAATCTACCATACGGACCCTGTACTTGTCGAAGATAAAATCCTATTAGAACGAAAAATGAAGGAAATATTGAAGGTTTTAGAAAAGTAATATAGCATCGGATTAAGAATACTCATGGTCCGTCTACGTATAGTAATGAGAGAAGAATGCTTTTTATGAAGACGTAGAATTCCTCCACGATTATTCCGACATTAATTTCCGCGTAATGACGAGACGCAAATCCTTCGGAAAATCCGCAATATGCATCAGTACGACGATTATTGGCGGTTAAGGAAATTCCCGGTGACTCGATCGGAATGACCTCGTTCCTAGTAAACGATCTCGTAGAAACTAACTCCTATTCAGTTTGATTACGTTATACCAAGCTTCTTATTTCCCGTTCGAATAGAGAATTGTCGTAAATAGTCGTTAAAATCGATTTCTCTCCGTATCTCCCTAAAACTGCGTTTCGACTTCTTTGTCCATTGGACTGTTCAGGTAAATTACCAATCTGCTTGTTAACCTAAAGGTGGTATAATAACCATTGTGAATTTTTGTTACGTTCAATTGCTATTACTATTCCCTCAGCGCCGTGGGTAGTGTACTGAACTACCTTGAGCGTGAAGCCTCAACGTATCAGCCAGCTCATAAGAAATATAATCTATTCCAGTCGATTCTCAACAAAAAGAAATTTACGTTTACGAAAAGAATAAGTATGAGTTATTAGTTTCATAAAAAAACCTTGGAATAGGAAGAGTGGGATGTAAGTACAACAGAGGATATTTTTCATGTTTTTTTTTTTAATTGCTCCATCGAGCAACTACATAATGTGTGAGAACTTTAAGTAAGTAAGAATATTAGCTTGGAAATATGAAAACTAATAAAGACTCTTTTCCCTTCCGTCGTTGTTTTTATTCCAGAGTTTAGTTTTAGTCTTATATTTTTGAATGTATCTTAATATTTGTCGGTTATTTAATTATTCGAACCTATCTACCCAGACATCTATTTTTGGACAATTATAGTGAGGTACTCAAATCAAAACATGGACGTATTCTAACCCATCCATTACCCCGGTTCTATATATCTTATATATTTTAAATAAAAATAATTACTGGAAACGAACACATTGATATTTCATCTTCTTTTAGGATCATGTTTGATATCGGTCTTCAGACCTTGGGACACGCAATCGGAATTTCATGCTCTACATCGTCGTTCATGAGTTCGCAACTTCATAAGTTTGTATAGCCACGTCTATAATTCAAACTGGAGGTGTACTTCAACATGTCAACATTCATGCATTAATATACCTTACGGAAAAATGTTTTTCAATCTACCGTTTTAAGATCTCGGAACCTAAAGGGAAAAACTTTCGTTATTCATACTACTGTCTTGTTTATTTTATTAATTGTCACTCAGAGCTATATTATCCCCAATTTTCATTCCGACTGTTTTTGGTGGCAACCATTACTTTGATAACCTTGTGAAATTAGAGGAGCGTACGAAGTTAGATTTCATCTGGTATTTTCCGAACCCTTTTTTCCAGAAAGTCCAAAAAATGCTAATATTTAATTTTTTTGCAAAAAGGAGGGTCAGTTTAGTCTTCAAATAACTTTAGTACGGCTTCAAATTATGCAATAAGTTGAATGGAAAAATGGAACGCTACTTTCCGGTCCTAACATGTAGACATTTTTGACGCTCGTTTGGCTTATTTCATAGCGCATATGGTGAAATCATAGACTGTTAGAATTACTGTCAATGGTTATAATAGGCTAGCCAAGGCTCACTCGGTGAGATATTTATAGCATTTAAGAATCCATCGCAGGGACACAAGCTTGAAACATCGCTTAAAATGCTCCTGCGGGCAGTTTATAAAATGAGATTTTATCAGTGCATAACTTATGCCTCTGGCAGAGATATTTTCTTTCTGGAAATAATATTTTGATAATCGATGGTTCTTCATGTTTTAATTTATTGCCTATATTTATTGTATATGATTGCCATAAAAAATACATATTTTGTTTTCTAGTATTGGAAGATATGGCTTTGAATTTCTTTTTTTAGGAATCACTCTATTCGTTTCTACATTAGTTGGATTCACATCGCTTTTATTAAAATTTCTTATTAATTTGTAAATCGGTCCGTATTAGCCTTGAAACCTTAATTTAATATATTAATATTTCCACTCCGTGAAATGATTGAAGGTCTGAAATTCTGCGCGGAATAAGTCGTTTTACATTCGGAGTCATCTTTATTTCCTGCTTTAGAATAAATATCATCACAACAGTTTTATTTATTACGATGCCTATCTACCGGTGCTTTAGAAAGTACGGGTTCCGAACGACCTCTAACAATCGAATTCCTCGATAGTGATATATCGACTCTCTCTATCCAGTACTCCGATGCTGGTGATGATGCTGCTATTTGTTTATGAATGATTATGTTACGGTATGTTTTGTGATCGCACAGAAAGAGGTCAATGTTTTGATGTGTAGTAGCGATAGTTCATTTTTCAACTGAACTAATGTCAATTATAAATCAAACTTATTAGCTTTCCTTAGGAAGGATCTAAACCTCCCAACGTAAAGGTTACGTCGCGTTTCTATTAATAAACATCCAACTTGTGTGCTTGCTCATCGATGAAATCTTTTTTTAAGTGGAATTCTACTCCTACATCATTATATAATTTACTGCTTGTGTATAGAATGCTTGGTTCATCGCTACAGCTTTACCCGCATGATGTAAACTTTAATTAGGTTCTTTTTAATGCATGTTTTCGTTGTTTATCTGTTTTTTGGATGTTTTTATCTTTTATTGATTTAAATATTATTATTTACGACGTTGGTGAACCATTCGGATGAACGTGCATTACATTTTACGGAAGTGAAGATAATGTAGTCTTCGTATTTATGCACCGTCTTGTAGAAAATTTAAATTGTCCCGCACTAAAAGCTGATAACTGTATCAATTTCTCCTCATCAAATCATTTCGCTGCTATAATTTTCAAAGATCTATTGGGAGTGATATTGAAAATGAAATTACCGTAAAACAATATATGAAAACTTCACTTCCTCTTCAGTTGTGTAAATGAAAGTAATAAAATGTAAACTTGTTGTGATTCATAACAGTTTTATTATTGATGTAGTTAAATTATCAATAAATAATTCATATTTCTTACTGAAAAGTTTAATTTATTTTAAACATTATGGACATTTCTTCAATCAAAACACATATGTATCAGTGAATGAAAATAAAACATTATATAATAAATTTCCATAGGAAAATTGTTGGATAGGTAATATGAACAGATTGTTCCATCTTAAATCTCGTATATATTATATAAATAAAATTTTATAACTGTGCTCAATTTAAATATTTAAACTCTGACTAAAATAAATTTTTAATTCTTATTATGTTTAAATATCTAGTAGCAATATTAAAAAATTTTCGATAGATAGAGTCTGTTGCTCTGTACAATTTTTTTCCTTAAATTACATTGTAATACTCATAGTTTATTTAGTTTTATCCATGTAGAGCTTTTTTGATCTTAAATTTTCCTTGGATTATGTTTCTCCTTTTCCTCCTGTATCTAGATGCCTATTAGCCTAAAGCCTTTCCCTCAGTAAAAGTTTATAGTGAATATCACTTAACAAAAATAATTCAGTGAGTAGATAATGAAAATATCATAAAATCTTTAAAATGCAATCTCCATTAACTGGAACTGTATTTAACAGTTTGATGATTATCTTGAACAATTTATTTATTTATTTGATGGTGTTCTATCACAATTATGTCACTGACTAGGTGGTAATGGTTGAGGGGGAAATGAAAAAAAAACTGCCCAGCATTCCCCCAAAGTGGAAGGGAAAAACCTCCCACAGACTGAACACATACTGTCAATTACATACAAATAATTTACAGACATACATTAAACATACATAAATACAAATAATTTATAGGTTATCAAATTCAAGGATATTTATTTTCCAATAACTTAACAATGCTCTCTGGCACTGAATTTGATTTGCTCTCATTATTACTAATTGATAATATTGAATTCAGTCACAATAGTTCGAGAAATGAGTGTGAAATAAATTCCATTTTTTATAATTAGTGGTATAGTTATGATCATTTATATTGAACTGGAATTTTGTTTAATTTATTCTATATTTATGTATTTTGAATAACAAATATTAAATTCCACAAAATTTCCCTGATTATTTTTTACAATATTTCCTTGAAAGTTGGTTTCTATTCGAATTCTCCATTTGGTTTCATGTAAAATGGTTCTGGATCTAAGTTTTAGAAGGTTTTGTGTTCAGTTGTTCCTCCGAACTCTTTCATCAGTGAAGTTTTATTTTTTTGCAGTGATGAAATGCTCTGTGGCAAAAACTTGTCGGCGAGCAGCAAAAGGAACTTGTTCCGTAGTCTCTAAAAAAGCTGCAGCTCCACACAAAAGGATTATCACATCAGGTATAATTCTATTTTTATTTGTCAGTCAGTAGCTTTTCCTTTAGTCTTTAAGAATATATTAATTTATGATTTTATGCTTAGTTTTCAAGAAGAAAAGAGAGAGAATAGCGGGCTAGAAATGCCATTCCCTGTATTTCCACTTGGTCACTTTAATCGTATAGTTAATCTGATGCAGCATTTAAACCTACAATTTACATTGAGAATTTTCCTACTTATCTTAATATGTAATGTTACTTCCTACTTAAGTACTTGAGCTCCTCTTCTGCTTTGGATAGTTAAGAGTGTAGAATGTATTCAAGAAACTATGCACTATCATTTTGAACCGAAGCAAGTGGAGGAAAACAAAAAGTTTGTAATTCTTCCAACTTAGAGCAGTAAAAATGTCAATTATTGTTATATAGATATATCTAAGACAAACAACAAATTCATGAAAGAATTAAATGAGCTCATAGTTAAGAATTGTTTCACAGAGTTTTAAACATCATTGTTTTCTGTGGAATCACTTTAATGAAAGAATTAAAATGTTTAATAGCAAAGGAGCATGGATAAATTTCCTTGTCACAGAAAGGTAGATAATATTTTCATTCTTGGATATAACATCCCCTTACTCCACCACTGAATGCTTGCAGAAAAGCTGTGAAATGTATAAACTAAGATCACTGCAGTAGGTGAAGGTTGATTATTTTTTGTTTATCAAAAACTTTTGAAGTTTAAAGTGTGTGATAAGATATGTAGAGAAAAATAGGAGTACTTTGTAAAGTAATGAAGAATCATAATTATTTTATAGGTTGTTTCTATATTCTTTTGCTTATATGTATAAGTATGTCTTAGAGTGCTGTATATTTATCAGATCAATTGCTAAACCTTGGTGATTGTAGTATAGTGAAAAAACTATTTGCAAATTCTCATATATACAATTTTTTAATTTGTTGGTCAATTGATGCATATCACTGGATACTGTCAGACAATCTTGGATTTAAGAGTGAATTTAGTTAATTGGAAGTTTTTATTCTAGCTGCTGCTTCATCCAGGCTTTCAGAAGATACTAGGGGAGCAGTAGGTGGCAGTGTGGGAGCATTAGACACCTGCGATAATTCAAACGACTCTGGCCTGGGATTTGACCACTCATCTGATAGTCATAGGGTGACTTCCATATCAAACCCATCAGTAACCAGTGGCCATGTGCTTCATTTTGATCATCAAGAGGTAAACTTAAAATCCTCCTGATGTCATCTTTTGCTTCCCATCTATACATCTGTATTCAAAAATATATCTTGAATAAAACTATATCTTTAATTGGTGTATAATAATATTATAAGCTTCTTAGCAAATATCTATTAAAGATTGTATTGTCATATTCTTGTATGTAAACTTTTTCTTAATTTCAGGAATCTTGGGACAACCATTATCCAGAAGTTAAAAGGAAGTGTTTGGGCATAAAGGTTGAGAAGTCTGATGAGTTGAGGGTTGAAGATAGTTTCTCAGTATTCTCTGCCAGCTCTTGTGATAATTCTCATATCCCTAATCAAGGGTAAGTTTTTAATAGTTATGTATGTAGTTATACATGTATCCAAACTATTTATTAACAATTCTCAAGTTGTTAGGGAATTTTGTAGTACTTAAAATATTGTAGGATATTGCTATTAATAGAAAAAACATTTTTTTATTGGTACTAAGGAGGAAACTCAATATATAAGGGACTCATGATGTCAATATTGAGATAAAATATCATTTCCCAAGATAATGGATACCTGTTGCTTGATTCTGAATTCCATCTTTAGTAATCAGCATAAATCAAGAATGTATTTGCAAATTAGGATTTTTTCATTTTTCTCTGTGTATTTACTCAATTTATTTAACTATCCATAGCTTCATTGGTAATCAAAATTAAGGGTTAGGTATTTGAATGTAATAGATTTCAATATTATTTAAAAAATGCCACATCTCATATTTTGAGAGCCCAGGTAATATAGAAAGAGATTTATTTAAAGAACCCCCATAGGAAATGAAAGAATACATTGAAACTGTTTAAAAAGATCTTACTTGAATGGAGTCGGTTTTGTTCTTTTTAATAAAATTATATTACATGTTAAATTGAAACAATTTCTTTTATTGCAGGCAGCAAACAGTGTCCACGGTTGTTCCTTCTAATTTGGTGAGATCAGTTGTGCAAAGTAAGGTGATGCCAGTTCCAGCCAAATCTCAGACAATGAAGCGTAAGGCATTGCATTCTCATGCCTCAAACAGCTTTTCATCATCAATGTTACTTCCACCCCGTGGACCTGATGGTAACTATCCATTGTCAGCTCAGTTGCCTTCTAGCACTCTGATCAAGAATGAAGGTACTGTTCCTACTTTGGCTCAGCTGCTCATTTTAGCTCAACCTGAGTCTCAGCACAGAGCTCGCTACCAAACAGAGGGTAGTAGAGGAGCTGTGAAGGATCGAAGCGGAAATGGTTTCCCTATAGTTAAGGTATTTCTCTTTTTGACTTCAAAGTTAAACACAATTATAATTGCTAACATACTTTTAAATTTAAGATTCTCGTATGTATATTTTATTCTTAAGTAACTTTGTTCAAAGTTAAAGTTTCCTATTCACACATTTAAATTATTATTTATTCTAATGACCTAAAGGTGTAAATAATGCTTGAATTGTGAGACAAACTATGTTTTATCAGTCATTACTGGAACTGATAGAATGATAATAAACATATTTCCTTGTTTTTCTGTACTCAAACAAGTTAAAATATCTTCCTATATTGTATCAGCTAAAAAGTAGCATATTTTGTCATGGCTCATAAGATGTAATTCCAAATTCAAGGCTCAGAAATAAGGTTTTAGTAAGGCATCTAATGGTTATATATCCTCTTCTCTATCTTTTACTTAATGAATGGAAATTGACTATTTTTTATATTGATTACATGTAAAAATTCTAATTAATATATCTGTTGAATGAAATTCACATTGAATCTTTCTTGTTACAATGTCTAGCTCTATCATTTCATTTCATGTTGAATGTATTATTTTATATTTGCACTTAACGTTTTAGATTTACCTAAAATTTTAACTAAAATTATCATGCTTTTCTCTTTTACAGTTGGTTGGGTTTAATGGGCCAGCTAAACTACAAGTGTTTATTGGCACGGATTTAGGCCGTGTTGCTCCTCACATGTTTTATCAAGCTTGTCGGGTCAGTGGTAAAAACTCTACTCCTTGCTCTGAGTTGAAAGTGGATGGAACAATTCTCATTGAGGTTGACTTTGACCCATCAAAAGACATGGTCATCACGTAAGTGGCTGTATAGTACTTTTGATGCTTAAGTGAGACAATGCTTAAGTTTTACTCATGTAAAATTCTTAGTCTAGGAGAATAAATATCCCATTCGTCTGTGAAACTTGAGTAAATTACTCTTTTTTCAGTAATATATTATGGAAAATAGAAATAATAGTATGACTGAATATTTTAACAGTGTTCCATTTATCTGAGGAGGAGCTAGAATTATTAAGTTTTTAACATTGATTTTGATGTAAAACTGATGTAATGGTTTACAAGAATCATATGTGTTAAGTGATGGAATATATTCTCAAAAAGGTACAAATAGTAATTATATATTTAAATATGTGTCCAATTAAACAAAACAAGAGTGACAATTCCAGGCAAATTTAGATCTTTTGGTCAATTGTTGGATTTTGTTCACAGAAAAACAAGGCATAGGTTATACTTACTAATATTTTATTAGGCTTCTCAATCAGTAATTGAAGAAATATCCACTCAGTTTTGACATTTCTATTTTTACCAAATCATTCATTGTGGAAACTCTAAGATTGTTTTTCCTTTCCTGAATTTGAAGGTTTTTTTCTCTGAATTATAATTCTTTTATTTCAGGTGTGACTGTGTAGGCATTCTTAAAGAGCGCAATGTTGATGTGGAGCATCGTTTTCCAGACCACTCCCCTGGAAGGAGTAAGAAAAAATCAACTCGATGTCGAATGGTGTTCAGAGCCAATCTGCAGCTTCCGAATGGCTCAATGGAGACACTTCAAGCCATCTCACAGCCTATTGTTTGCAGTATGTTCTATAAATTCTTAACCTTACATCTCAACTGTTCTAAAATTCTATATTTAAATAATGATGGTGAATTGTCATTGCCAAATGTTTTACTCTAAATACAGGGAAATATCTTTTACAGATTTACTTATGTACCACTACAGTATATTTTTCTTAATTCAGTTGGGATTATTACATACAATAAATATATATATATATATATATATATATATATATATATATATATATATATATATTTTTTAATATTGAGTTGCATTGGAATCAATGAAATAATTTCATTACGTTAATTATGTCACAGATTCTTTCATTCCTAATATGTATATAAATGTGATTTAACACAGTCTATTTTGTTTTATATATCAGCTCAACCTCCTGGTGTGCCAGAGATCTGTAAGAAATCACTGTCGAGTTGTATCTGCACTGGGGGTGCAGAGCTATTTATTTTGGGGAAGAACTTTCTTAAAGACACACGTGTGGTATTCTGTCTAGATGATGGGCTTTCTGAGGATGAGGATTCTTCTGACCACAGGGATGCGACTTGGGAAGAGCAAGTCATTCCGGACAGGGAGTTTTTGCAGCCGGTCAGTTTTCCTCAAAATTTATTTTCTCATAAATTTCCCATTTCCCCATAAATTTATTTTCATAATAATCTTTTAATTATTAAGAACTTTGTTAACTTTCCATTCATTATATGAATTCCAACCATTCATTAGGAGTATTGTCTATAGTCATATGACTGGAACAACTGTCACGTTAGATTTCTCCGATCTTCACAGTGATAAAAGAGGTTTTGGCAACTGCAATCTAGTTCAATTTTCACTAACTTGAGAATTGTCGGATGTTATCTGAGCATTATTTCTGGTTTTTGTTGTTAAATCCCTTATAATTTGAACTTAGATAATAGTTTAATTAAAATTTTCTGTTCACTGATGTATATGGGATATTTCTTAAGTATCTTGATCTGTAAAGGTGATTGTGATCTTAATATATATTTTTGCTGTAATCAATTTATATAAATGAAGGACTAACTCTTTTTTCCCTCTTCTTTAGACTCACCTCGTTTGTGTGGTCCCTCCTTTCTGTCGTAGGGACATAGTGGATCCAGTGCAAGTGAAGCTACTAGTGACCTCTAGTGGCAAGAAAAGTGAAGCTCATAGCTTCACCTACAATCCTGAGGGACCTCCTCCTCTTGTGAGCCCTAGTGGAACCTCCCCAACTTCCCCAGCTATGACCACATCCTTATCATCACCTGCCACCTGCATAGGTAAGAGTGGTTAAGGAGGAGAAAGCAAGAGGGCCAGGGATGGGCAAAATGGGAGGGCAACCAGAGTTCTTCCAAAGGATCTACATTCTTGTCAAAATTTCTCGTAAAATCTTGCTCAGAATTTTTTTTTAGTACTGTTCTCAAGTATCTACATTTGCATAACTAAGAATTGCAAATTATTAAGATCAAAGGCTAAGAGATAAATGCAAAAAATATCTGTATTTGAAAGAAAGTAAAAGAAAGAATGATCATATTTTTTGATTACATTTTCACAAATGTTCAAATTATAAATATATCTATTTCAGTTTTGATCACTGACAATGTGGGGAGGGTTTTCATGGCATGAATGAAGTAAGTTAGAGGAGAAAGTTTTGATAGAGGGAGGGGAGTGTAGGGAGGGAAGGGAGAAAGGAACCATCAGGAAATGTAAGAATTACTGGCTTATTCATCTGATCTCTCAAAACAATAATATTTTCAAATCATGCTAGATATTCATAAAATAAAGCCAGTAGATTTTACTTTATGCCAATGCAGCAAGCCAAGGTCTTGTCTAAAATTTTTCTATATCTTGGTATCTTTCATCTTAGAATTTCAAATCTGATTTTCTGATTGATTTGACAAATATCTATCCCAATCTATGAATTTATTTTTTGTAATAAAGATTATTTTAGCCAAAACCTTGGTTTAAAGTATGTGCATCCTGATGGTTCAAGCCTACTATAATATACATCCATGTAATTTTATTCTATCTATTATTGCTAACTGTATTGTGGTCAGCATCATATGGCAGTGAATTATCACAGTTTAAAATTTACACTGAAAATTTGAAATTATTATAATTTTTTATAATCTTTTATCCTTTGTAAATTATAATTATAGATGTTATACCAACTTCTCTTCTTAAAACTTCATCTTCTGTGAATTTATTTATCCCAGTTTTGCTTCTCAATCTCCTGTTAATACAATATTTATTTATTTGTGGCCTGGTATGTTTAGGCAAATATCCCTGCTTAATCTTATGTTGGAAACTCCATATTCCAAGGAACAATGAATAACTCAGTCTTATTATTATCTCATTGTTACCCTCAGATTCTTTTAACTTTCTTTGGAGACCCTTGCCTATGTAGATGCTCACCACATTATGGAAAGTTGCCTGTCATCATGGAATTTAGTAAAGAGAGTATTTTTGCACAAACATTAATCTTCTCGACCTAAAAGCCATGGTAACAGTCTGATTTGTGTATGTGCCTCTATATTTAGCTGATGATTAACTTTAGGTTTCCTATGTGTCAAATGTGTACAGGATTAATGGTGTGTAAACTTGGTCACCTCAATGTGTGGTTAGAGTGTATGTTTTTGAAAGAATGTTGGTAGAGGTGGTGATGTGATTGTGTGTGCATGTGCAGAGGTTTACTGCGAGTGCACAATTGTGAGTATGTCTGCGTGTACACCTGTGTATCTGAGTAGCTGTGGCAAGTATGGCTGCCGAGGTGGCTGGGTAGGCATGGAGTGAAAGGAGTTCTTGGGTGTTATGGGATGCCTTTGTATCATCCCTGCATGGAGTGATGTGCGTTGTGAAAGAAACGAGTGTGTGAGGCCTGTGCTACCTTTGACACAAAGGAAATTCCTTGTATAAATATGTGACATACTTAATAGTAATTCTTTATTACAGGTCTTGGAAAAGTGATGTGTATTTCTTTTGGTCACTATCTTTTTCTATTCTTTCTAGTTAAATTGAATTCAATTTTCTAAGGAATGGTCAAGCATTTCTCATAAATTGTAGAATATACTGAAAACTGATATCTGAAAGAAATTTTACTGGTAACATCACTTATCCAAACAATTTGGTATTCAGGCTTTGCTTGATTCTTTAGGACTATTATTTTCTTTTATTTTTCTTGAGATTGATTACAGTTTTCCATCTCTCACCCTGTAATCAAGCTCTAGCCTGAATCCATATCACTGTTAGCCATAATTAAGCATCTTAAACTTATATTATGATTGGTTAAGTTTTTATTTATGCGGGTCTGTATGATGATGAGAGGTTGAGTGGTGGAGTATGAAAGATTGAGAGTATGTCTTTCACCCGCTATTATCATGTTGTTTTTTCTTGTTTCCTGTAAAGGGGTTTGGAGCAAGGTGGAAGTAGTGACCTTGTTTAAGGTTCTCCTCTTCCTTGCCTCCGCCCCCCCTGTCCTTTGCAGAATCTGGAATGCGGTATGAGCTGGACCAAGATCCATGATCGGTATACATGGTGACTACTCATTATATTTTTATCACTTATTGCTAATAAATTGTAAACTTACTCACTTTATAATATACATATTCACTGTTAATTACTGCAAAAGAAAAAGTTTAATGTAGCAACATTTGGTTGTTATCACTGATTAAATTTTTGACGATTTAATGATATTAAAAATAATTTAATTGATTTCTGCTGTGCAAAACTTAAGTTCATCTTAAGTATCTCTCTTTTACTAATAATTCTTACTATGAGATTCGTCACTCTTTAAATTTTTGGTTAGTTATTGTAAAATCATATTTAATAATGAAAAATGTTTACCTTTCAAGCCCAAATATTTTATTGCTAAATTATTCTAGTCAAATTTCCAGTAGTATAATATATTGCAGCATTATCTGTTAATGATCTCTACTATGCAATTGGAAAAGGGTGGATGAGTGATTCTTTCTTTGAAAATTATTTCCAATTTGAGCATTCAGAGTCCAAGCAATATCAAAAAATAGAAAATTTTATTTATGTTTCCAATGAATTTGACTAATATAAAAATTTTTTAAGATCTAAATTCAATTCGTTATCAGTTTTTCTATGTACAGATATTTGGAATATATTTTATAAGACAAATTATGCATAGTCTAATGAATTGCCTTCCTTTTATATAATTAACCTTTGGAAAAGGTCTCTCCTGATGATCAAAGTCTATCACATATGATTAGTAAACTAGTAACTTAAATTTTCCAGGATATTGCTATCTATAAAGTGGCCAAAATCTCAGACGCAATTATTATTTATTCTATCACTCCTATATTATCTTGGACTGAATGAAAGTTTCTTTCCTTTTAAACGATGTTAGTTTTTTCGGTTTTTATAGAGGGTCAGTGGAAATCATTATTTGGTACAGAAAGAATTCATTACAATTCATAACCCTTTTTCTTAGATGTTAATATTTAATGAAAGTTTATTCAATTTTCTAATTAAGAAGTTAATTAGGTTTAGTAGCACTAATACTGTCAGTAATACTATCTAATAGATATTTATTAGAAAGCATGTACATGTAGATAATATAAGATGTTCATTTAATTTTTCTAGCAAAAACATTTTCCCTCAATTAACCACAATTACAAAAAGCCAATTCTGTTTATTTCATATATTCGTCTTCATGTTCAAAATCTATACTTAAACATTTTTGTAAAGATATCTTCATTGAATCCAGAATATGGTTTTTTTCACTTAAGAAAGTTCATATGCCTTGAGATTTTAAATTGCCAGATGTATCTCGAGTTATTGTGTTGAGGTACTGAGATAGTTCTGCATCCTTAAGCTTGAATTTTTCTTACATTTAAATAAAATTATTTTTATTGACATAAACTCTGATAGTATGAAGGATAAAAAGTATGTATTAAAAAAAACTTGAGGTGATGTACTTAAAATGGTCAGTGAATGTAAAAATCACCATAGAGTATTACTCTACTAAGTTTGATGTCAGTTTTTTAGCTTTGATTCCAGCAAAAATAGTTGCCATTACAGTAATTTATTATTCAAAGAAGTTAAATCTTAAATACAAAAATCACACCCTAACTAATGAGAAGTGAAATAATAGAGGTGTTGTTTTTGATGATGTTTTTGTTAACTTAATCACAATTCTTTTCACTTTGTATTAGGAGTGGTTTTCCTATGCTGAAGTGATGAATGAAAAAATTGTCATTCAGCAAATCTTACAGTTTTTGGAATGGAGTTACCAAAATATTCTGGTAGTGCTTTGTATCCAAATAAGTGATGAAGTGATTAAAAATCATAAGTTTTAGGTAGAATTTTCTTTTACGGATCAAGATCAAAACTTTCTAAAGTGTTCCAACTCTCTATTGATATTCTACATAGACCGAGAGTTATTTTTTGTGCTTTTTATACTGGAGTATTCAAAGTTTTAATAACTGACTAAAAATGAATCGTTCCAATATCTTGCATATTCTTTGTCAAGGTATTACTTTCAATGCATTTAAACCTGCGGCTGTTAGGAAAAGTAGCTTTAATCACATTAATAAAAATCGTAAAATTAGCTGCTTATATTGTGTATTTTTGGTGTATATTACTATATTTACCCTATATGTCTTGATTTTTCTTGTTTAATTTTTTTGATTTTCTAATCTACTCACCAGCCTCCTTCCAACGTGCCCCGATTCATCCAATTGGTTGATCGGGGCAATTGCGTCACTGCGGCGCAGAGTGTGGTGGCATGCCCTCCAGCTGCGATGATAATCTTTGAACTCCAATTGTTGCAGGTGTGAGAGCGGGCGGTATGTGAATCGTCTGCAGGGGGCAGGGGACAGAGGGTCACATTAAAAAGAAAAACATTTACCTCCTTCACATCATCTTCTGGAAAAAAAAACACCTGCTCATAAACTATATGGTGCCTGAATCCCTTTGTTTTTCTGAATGGAATCGACAAAGTACCACATCTACTACGATTCCTACTCTTTCTTCATCCAAAATATCCTGAGACTCAATGCCCTTCCTAATTTTTATACAAATGGAGGATTAACATATCATATCTATGTGAGACATTGTTTCTCAGTAAAGCCTTGTTGGATGTTCCTAATCATGCTAGAAAATCTTTTCTCTCATCTATATCTAAATCATGATTATCATTTCCCTAATCCTAGAGCTCCAAAAATGACACTTCTCTAACTTTATAACTATAAGGAAAACTGTTTTAAGTCTTCAATTACCTTCTAAGTACTTTTTTATATAAATATATACATTAATTTTTTGACAAGTTAGTCTCCCAGCACCATTTACATCCTAAGTTTTAATATTTACCCAACCCTTAAAACTTCTCATGGCAAACAGATTCACCTAACAGTTTTATCTTCAATGGCTAATTCATTGCTATCATTTTAGGAATGTTTAAATTGGATAATATGTGATTTCTGGCTTTTTGAGCCTTTATAACATGTCTCATCATTTGTTGCAGTATGACATTCATTCAATTTCTCAAATATTTTTCAGTTGATCAGTTTTTTGCAATCTTTTACTTTTGAGTAATTAATTCCTCAATTAGGCTGATGCTTAAAAAAGTAAAAAGGTATCTTTATATTTTATTAGAAAATGAAAAATTACTTGAATATGAATTCTTTAAAAAAAAGTGGTTTGAATTAACATAAATTTAGCCCAAGTATTTGCTTCACTCATCCTTCATTTTGAAATGGAAGCGGCTGTCTCCATACCTTTTTTACTCAATTTTTCATTCTTGAAAATCAATTTAACTACTTTTCTTTCTCAGAAATTTCAGTTTTAAACTTCAGGCACCGTTTCTGAGATGCCTTCTCTTGCATTCTCTTCCTCATCCCTCCACATCCTTTCTAAACTGCAGAGCTCCGTCTTTAGTGCTTGTTGCTGTATGCCTGTGAATTGGTTGAGTGTCTGTGTGAATGAATATGTATGAATGATTTTGTCTTCCTCCTATTACCAAGCTGTTGATCCTTTAAATTAGAAATTCTTTTCTTTGATTTGAAAATGCATGCTTTTCTTGGTATGTTGTTTCTTTTTATGGAACATTTAATGATGCATGAACGGTAGCAGAAGCGTATATCTAGTCAGGAGGCAATACTCTTTGTATTATGCTTAACTTGCCCCATGAATTTTAAAAGTTCTATTTGCTCATTGTATGTAAAGAAATATTTATTCCCCTTATTTTCATTGACGTAAGGAATATGTTGTACAAGCTGGTTAAGCTGAAGTTCCTCAGTTTGGAATTAATGCAAGTTTTTGCATTCCCCTCAGATATTGCTTATCTATACTATTGATGAATAGCATAAATTTATTGATTTTTTCCTTTTTAAGTCTGTCTTGGTTGATATCCTTCTTATGCTTGAATTAAGATATGAAATTTTTTATGCAATTCTTAGTTCCTAATTATTAGCAAGACTTGCAGGATAGTTACTTGATCATGATGCTTAAACCCTTCATTTTTGCAATAAGTGTTTTCACTTATATTGTCTTAATACAATGTTAGTTTTTGGATCAGTAAAGAAAGATTAAAACTATTTTTGTAATTTTTCCAATGACTTGAAATTTTTATATTGAAAGAAGTGTGTTATTAAGGAAGTGATTAATGATAATTTCATTTTGTATCCTATGCGGCTAGTATAATCCAAAAACCGAATTTGATCAAAGAACCTCTAAGACAGCTAGTAAGATTTTTATTTTTCTAAATACTCTCATAATCTGTCAACATATCTCATAGTTTTGTTTTTTTCATTTATTTTAATGAATAGTCTTTTTCAATTTGAATTCAATTGAATTTCAATTCAATTGCAGATAGGGACAGGCTAAAAGAAAAATTTGAATGAAATATGAGAAATGTATTAATTTTCAAGTCGTGTACAATGTAAGTGAATCCCTTAAAAGAGTAGTGGTCATAATGTACATCCCATGGAATGCTGGAGATGACCTTAATGATGTTTGAACTGATGTCATCTAATAGAACTCTATTTTTCTCCATCAGAGAGGGAGTCTATTATCTAGTTTATTTTATTGAATTTGGTCCTCACAATTTTAAGGTATCTCGTGTTTCTATAATTTGTAAAAAGATTTTCAGAAATATAGCATATTGGGTCAACTCACCTTAAATTTTTTGCAGGTTACTACAGAAAATGCAAAAATTATATAAGCTGAGTTTCTCAGGACTGTATTTTATGAAAACCGTATAGATTCTTATATCAAAATTTTTAGGTTTTTTTAGAAATTCCATTACAGATCTAGTGATCATATTCTCCATTATTTTATTAGTCAAAGAAGTTAATGATTTTGAAGTCTTTAGTTGCGTTAAAGTGTTATTTTATAATCTTTAGGGATTATTCCATTTCTCAATTATTTTCCAGATATTAGCAAGTTGGAGAAGTAGCTACAATTTCTGCTACATCTTTGAACATTTAACCTAGTATGTCTTCAAAAATCTGAATCTTTATTGGGTTTAGTTATATGAAAAAGGTTAACTATCCTGTCCTCTCTGAAAGTGATTTTTATAATTGCCTCCAAATGTTCATCTATCACTTTGAAAACTTACGTAATGTTGCATGTGATCACACTTGAAATAAAATTATGTAAGATTTTAGCTTTGCCTTTGACATCTTGAATATTAACATTGTTACTACCATCATCACAGATTACTCTTTTAACAAACATACCATTTGTACTCTGCCTTGGAACTCACTCGCATACAGTGAAAACTCTAAATCCTGTATTGCAAATTATTTATTATTGAAAAAAATATATTCTTGCGTAAGGTATCTCAGGCACTTTCTAAGCTTAATATTTTGATTTAAAAATAAATTCTAAGATTTTGTTGATTTAGCTTATTATATCAAGAAAAGGTTTATGTAGCCATCTTTGGGATTAATATACAGGCAAACAAATACACTCATTCTTTATTAGGACAAATTCCCCCCATTGTATTTGAACCAAAGATCTTAGAGCTGTAAAATTAGTATGATTATTGCTCAGCAGTATTGAGGTTAGAAACAGAGTAACTGTATATCTCCTAAGTACAAAGACTAACTGTATAAGTCCTATCAGAAATACAATGTTATTTAATATTGTAAAAGAATATTTTCCTGTAAGATATTTCAAATGATTGACTTCTTCTTGATAGATTTCAAATTAGAAATACTTATTTTGGAGATATAATTACTTAGCTCTCTGTTATCCATTAATTTCTATCTACTTATTAATGTGCATCTCATTATATCATTTATAGTTCCTGTGATTTTCTTTTCGAGAACCAAATCTTATATCTGTTTACCTTTCAATAACATTAATTTTGGAAGAAAAAACTAATTATCCCACTCCATTATTAGTTTGGAAATTTTGCCTAATATATTTGAATTCATCTATTTCCCCCAAAATTATGGTTGCATTTGCTGCCCTTTGCTTGTTCACAATCAGATTTAAGTACTGCTGAAATCATGTTTGATTTCCGTGTTAACCTATTATAAAATCATTTTCTTTGCATAAAAGATTTTTTACATTCCTAAGTTTTGCATTTTTTCATATATAGCCAGCAGGAAAAAATTCAGGTGGTAGTTTCTGGAGTTTTAGAAATACTCAATCAGATATTTATTCTTTATAATCAAAGCAGATCTTTTTCTCATACACACTTTTATTCAGTAGTTATTGTTGATTCTTTCTGTAGATTTACAGTAAAGAGATGTAATTATTAGTTAAGCAAATATTAAATAATAAATTATTAACATGTTAATCCATAGGTGGATCTCTATTTTCTGAAACATTCTAAGCAATTTAGTGCAACTTTGTATTGATTATAATAATTATATGAAACTAAATTAACAACCATTCTCATTGAATTTAATGCTGTGTACTAATGTCACTGTTAATGGTAGAATTCATCGAGGAAAATATTTAGTCGCCGTTATCTTTTAACCAGAAATTACTGTGCGGTTTTCTCTGAAATGTTTTATCCTATCCACTCCCATTTTATCAATTTCAACAAAAATTCATTTCTTGTTACATTAGGATTTTTGTTGTTTCCCTTTAATGTGTAATATGAACAAATAAGACTCATTTGAATCTCTGTCATCTTTAATTTTTGATCATATTATTTCCTACAATTTCATCTGCTGTCAATGTAAATGTTTATCAAAGAATGATATTCACAGTTTATTTTGCTAATCATGTTTTGCCATACTGGTGTTAATTTTATCAGCAGTGTCATTTGTGCTTTCAGGCTTATTTGGCAATGGCTTTCAGGGAATTTTTAAGAGTTATTTTAAAATCAATTGCCTCTATTCATATTATTTTTTAACAATAAATATCTGAGAAATTTAGTGGGTGCAGAGTGAAAAAAAAACACAAACAAAGAAAAGGAAGGCATTATTTGTAAGAGTGACAATAAAGTTATAGAATATTGAGTTTTCCTCTTGGGTACAAATGGTTGCCTCTCACATGAATGTTAGCTGTGATTGCTGAAATGGACCCTCTCACTCTTTAACCAATTACAGAATGAAGTCTGACTTAAACCATACAAAATACAATTTTTTTCTTTATTTTTCTAAAGAGTTAATTTGGTTAAAGACTATTTTCATTAAATGATATTACTGTAACTCAATACTAAATAATTAGATGGCTGTAGCTCCTTCTGCTTCCTATTGTAAATGTGACTTTAGTCACATGAATGAATGTGGTTTGTGAGATAAACATTCAAAGGATCATTTGTGTTTTTGTGTGACTGATGGAATGGTTGATTGTATGCTTGAAGATGGTGTCTGGAAAATTTAAGGTGAGAATGGTTGATGGAGTTCTGTAGTTTTATTCTTCATTGCGTAACTCTGGTTCACAGCTTATTCTGAAAAAAAAAGAAAATGTTTAGTGTCCAGCTCAGTGGTCATTGCATTGTTATTATCTCAAATTTTATGACAATTCATCAATCCTTGATTATGAAAAAAAACTCAAATATGTCCAGTTGAAAGTATTCCTTCATCAATATTTGTTTTTATTTATTTATAAACTAATTAAGTAAAAGAATATGCATTGTAAACAGTAAAAATCTGACTTTCATGTTCAGATGTTACGCTTTGAAGATATATTTCACTGAACATTCCAATATATTATCCATTTGATGATTATTTCTTTGAGTTTTGGTTTTCTAAGAGGAAACTGAGGAAGCTCAAACTCTCTCTTAATTTTCCCCCTAAATCTCTCCCTAATTCATTCATATGGTGCCCCTTTTTTGTTCCTTCAAATCCATTTCCTAATATTTGATGAACAGTCATGCCATTCATCTCCACCTTTTCCTTCTCTCTCTTTATGTATACAAATTTGAATGTGCAAGAGAGGGAGGGATAGAGAGTTGGAAATTCCCTGAGATATATTTTAATTCTATAGATGAACTGTCTCCTTTTTCTATCTGTTAGCATGTATTTTAGCAGGAATGACCATGTGTTGTATCAGTATTTTTATCGTTTTCTTGTTGTTCTCCTTTTAACCTGTATAGCACCACCTGCAATGTGTCTTGGAACCTCTCCTCCAGGTGTACTGACAAGTTCTTTGGACAACGCTGACTCTCCCAAAATGTCTGTTCAGCTCATTGCTCCTGCTCTCAGCACAACAGAACCTCCACAACAAGCTATATCTATAGGTAAGTCATCACTTTCTCATAGTTATCTCCTAATAATTGGACCTCTTATTAGATATCTTTATCAGTATTTCATTGTTAATATTACTGAAATTGAAGACTAACCCCTTAATTTCTTTTCGATTTGACCAACCGTGCTTCAACCATCCATTTCTATTATAATCTTTCCTATGACTTTTGCTCTTTACCCCCTTATGCTGTAAGTCAGGCTTCATCTTTTATACTATATTACTTTGCAAGATCTATAATCCTATTTTCAGTATATATTAAGATCACTTTGTTAATTAATATAGAATCTTCCTCAAAATGATCTTGAAAACATGTTTGCTATGGTGAGCTGATGATTTGGTTACATTTCTCATAAATTTTGCTTGTTTTATTAGTATTATTAACTATTGACTTTTAGACAGTATATTATTTATTCAAAATAGAGAGCATTGAGGACAGAAAAACAAAAGATTCATATTTTGCTATGATAATACAATTAGAAAGACAGGAGGTTATCGTAAAAATGGAAGATGTTTTTTAATCTTTGCCTCATTAAAAAGTTATGTATCCTGGTTATGGAAAGTTAGTATTGTAAGCTTGTACACAACTTTCTCAAGTTTTTATCAATGAAATCCATGGCATGTTTACTATAATAACTGGTGAGTTGGTATCCTGCATGTTCTCAAGATTGTGTAATGCAGGCATTACTTCTTCCGAGGTAATCAGATAACATAGTCAGAAACTATTATCCTTCCCTTCGCTCTATCTAATATTACTGTACCTCCTGCTTATTCCACCTCTTAAAATGAAATTTAATATAAATAAATCCAAAATAAGTTGTCTCTTTGTATCTGAAAAGTTTTTTCATGTGCACTTATATTCATGCAGCCTTGGAAGCAAATCCTTTGATGCCCAAGATGGAACCATCAGATTTGCCAATGCAGTCAGCGGCAGCTAGTATTCCTGAATCTTCTGTCAGCGGTATAAGCCACCTGCCTACTGTTGATGCCCCATTCATATCTTGTCATCCTCCTAACCAAGGTAATTCCCTTAAATTTTACTATATATGCATTGTAAACTTATTAATTTATTTAATCTGAGAGGATATTTTTCACATTATCTTTATTGCTTATTCGAATTTGTTTATTTAATCTGTGGTTGTTTGTGTTAAGAAGTAAAATAATTCCTTGATTTAGCTTTAGATTTTGATATGTATTCATGGTTGGTATCCTATTAAAAGAATGCAGTCTACTCAATAAATATAACATCATGCACAAAATTAATTTGCTCATTCTATTCTATTGACCAAATGCTGAGTTCAGAGTGCTCACTCCTGTTTTTGTTAAGATTAAGATTTGCAGTAATATTGATTAAACTTTGCTTTTATCCTATCCAACACAAAATGATGCATTATCACTCTTTGTAAATTTCATTTGCAATTATCTGAATTTCCATGTAAATTGACTTACATTGAGAATATTTTTAATGTTTAATTTTAGATCTGATATGCTGAGTACCCTCCAATACTTGAGTTTTTCTCTCTCAGAGTCTATTTTTTATCATATTACTAGTCTATCTTCAGATTTTTAGTGGAATAAGCTTGAAGATTATTTAAGATTCCATTAATGTATCTTTCACACTAGAACAGTGGGACACCTCCCTAAAACAGCGGAAGGTGTTCTTATGACACCTACTGTTTTACTACATTTAGAGTGCATGAGGCTGTTCTATTTGAATTCATAGTCTTTCCTTAATGTTATGAATTAATAGCTAAGCATGGAGACATTTTTATCAGCAGGGTTTGATGTTAGTAGAATGAATTGCTGAGCGTTGTGACCGCTCTCACCGTGTATCTATGCATTGTTTGGCTCACTACACTGCATTTTATACAATTGTAGTTTGTCACCATGTCTGATTTTCTTGTACTAGTACAGTCATCAGTCATCATATCAGTGAATATAATGTATTAATTCCCTCATCACAGAGTTTAGACTATAATTATCTATATTCCCCTGCATAGAAATCCATGAGACCATTGCAATATTTTTATTTAAATTTTGAAATCTTTTTCTCTATTACAGGTGGCAGCGTAAAAGAAGGTGTCCATCCAGTTGTCCTTTGGTCTTCAGACATGCGTAATATTAAGGTTTTGTCATCACCTTTGCAGCTGTCACCCTCAGCATCGTCTGTGCACATGTCACTTCCTAATACTTTGAAAGAACAGCAGATCTGCCCCTCCCGCAAAGAGGATTTGACTCCATCCACTAACATTCCTAAAACTGAGGGTAGTTTGATGGTGACATCAAATTCTGAAGTAAATCTAATTCAACAATTTGTTTCTAATAATATAAGTTCACCATTACCTGCACAGTCAGGGCAGAGTGTGGAGAAGTTCCTATCTTGTATAGAGCAGAAACTTCCTAATTCCTCGATGAAAGTGGAAGATAGTCGGGCACATGCCTCAGATGGTCTACCTACTGATAACCCATCACTGCCATCAAATATAGTGATGCAGTTTGCATCCATGCTACAAAATCAGAAGATTGTAGTAGAGCAGCAAATACCCTCTAACTCTACTGAAATCCCCACATCTGTCATTGACCACAGTTTGGTAATGGATTCATTAACGCATTCCATTCCATCTGCAGTGAAACCTGAATCAAATACAGCTTCTGTTATAAATAATCAGCCTGAATCAAGCAGTTTGTTGGATGTAAATCCAAGCAGTATTGCTCTAGTGAAACCAATACAGGAGCAAAATATTTCAGCCATCTCAGTTGGAAATGATGCTTGTAATCATGTCATGAGTAGTCCATTACCAATAGCTCCTGCAAAGATCTCTTCCAAGAAGTCAATTGATGTATGTGAGATAACTCTTTTGCAAGGCATTTCAAATGGCCCTGAAGTTAATAGTAATGATATTCCTCAATCTCTGGGATGCATGGTTGATATACAGGATTCTCGACTTCCTTTGGTTTCTGTTCAGACACCCTGCAACTTAACATCAGAACCAATTACTGACTCTCTTTCAGATGGGGCAAGACTTGCCTCAACATCTGATCCACCTCAGGTAATTCCTCAAGTAAATATAGATCATGATAGTTTGATCCCAATTGTGGCTCCTACTGATATCCTGCGTGGTATTGATTCATCAACCCCACCAAAAGACCTTGTTAAGAAAGTTAATTGTGATTCAATGACTTCTAGTGATGCAATTTCCTTGGGAATAACAAACTCAGTCAGCTTGGCAGAGCATTTAGAAAGCACAATGGGGACCAATATTCAAATTGGAGTTAATAACCTAGAAAGTAGAAGTAATGAAAACCAGAATCTCAGAATTTGTTCACCATTGGTGGAAAGGTCAGACAGTTGTCAGGTATTGCTTCGTCATGAGGAAAAGGAAAGACCTGCTGTTCCACTTCCTGACATACATAATGTAGTATATCCATCTGTACGACTGCCTGTTCATCCATTGGCTAGGAAAGACATTGAAGATGAGCAGAGGTCTCAGAGTAGAGTTGCAATGCAGGGTGCCCTTAAGGAAGGTATTTCCTCATTGCATACAGAAGTTGGAGGTTCATCGAATCCTTCTACTCATCTGCACCTGGCAGTAACAGTTGGTCCTCGCAAAGGTGAAGATGGTGGCATGGTGCCTCAAGAGCTAACACAGATGTCTGACCATGATCTGCTCAGTTATATAAATCCCAGTTGCTTTGACCAAGGTAAGTTAGAGCTTTTTAATTTTTAAGTTTGTTTAATTCCTCTTCTGTATTCATTCTATAATCCAGGGGTAATAATTCTTGGGACTTTATTATTCTAGGAAAGACTTAATATTGATAGTTGTAATCATGCTTCTGTATAAACCTCTTGCAAAATTATAATATAAAACTGGGTATGATGTCCAGGAAGGTATGCCTTGCTTCTTCCTAATAATCATATTTTATTTCCCCCTTAATGATAAGTAAGAAGATATGAAGCATTTCATTATCAAATACAATTAAACTTCATTACAAGTTCGTTCAGTTGAGTAGAAAAAAGTAGTTTTGTGCTGAAACTTGAATATTTTTTCCCATTGTCACCTTCTAAATTAATTCACTTGACACAGCTATGTTTAAAGTCCTTAATCTCATCTCAAAAATCAAAATCCTTGAGGCATGAAAAATAATTTTCTTTTACTGCTATCCCTTTCTCAGCTAGAAATGAATCACCCTCCCTCAAATAAAATTTTAAAATTTAAAGAGATGGAAGTTTGCTTAGGTCATATCATATTGTATATAATAAGGAGGGTGTTCATATCATTCCTTATTTCTTATGATATTATGATGTTACACAATTGTTGGTGCTCAATTTCTTGATGGAAGATGACCACTCTTCCTTACTAAATATGTTTTACACATACTTTTTGTTGTAATTAGTCCAGTAGGAGATTTCCAATAAATGTTTGCTTAGTGAGAGATAATCTATTAAAAGAATCCGTTTCACACCCTAGAACACCAAGCCATGATCTTTTGGACCAAAATAAACTTTTTAATATATTAACTTAAATAATTTTCAGTTTAGAAGTTCTATACAATCAGGGTCCTCTTGTGTATTTTGGAGATCAGTATCGGTTTGCTTTCTTAAAAATGTACTTAATCATTGTTCAAATCTCCTTTCTTCCATCATTTTTTGAACATTATTATGCAAGAACAATAACAGAGCTATATCACTCCTGCAACTTTTATCCAAGAGCATTTATGAATGTTTGCGGCTAGAGCAGACCTCTCAATATGATTACAAGAATCAAGCAACCTTTGTATTTCATATGATTGAAATATTTTATCATTGTGTTAGCAATTGTCTAAGTGACATTAATCAAAAATTTAGTGTATACTCTTATGTTGGTACTTGTGCATAAAATTCTAGAATCTAAAGAGAGTTATTTTTATTTTTCAGTGTAAATGGAGCAGTCTTTGGATGTGTTTTTGGAAGCAAGCTTTTGTTCAGATTTGGTTTGCAGAGCTGATCATTATTTGTGCCAAAATGGTGCCAATGAACTGAGGATGATGTATTTGTGGAATTATTGGAGGGATTTAATTCTCCTCTGCTTATTTATACCACAGAATGTGATCGAAATTTTTTTTGAAGTATATTCCAGTATCGATTACATCTTTGAGCCTTATATAGAACCCTTGCATAATTGGTAGAAATAGATGGTGCTATGTCTTTAAAATGAAGGTTTGTAATCTCCTAATTTTGGAGTATTTACAAGAATCAATTGCATTTATGAAAGGATTTATATGAGATGTTATAAAAGTGGTGGTAATGAAGTGTGCAAACACTTACCTACGCCCACTTAGACATATATTTTTAGATTTCCGTTATCAGATGTCATATATAATATTGCCAGTTTGTGTATCATAGTAATTTCCTTGCAGTCATATTTACAGTATTGTTTTGTTTTAAAATTTTATTTACCTTTGTGTATCCGTGTTTGCTTTATCATCTCCTTCTCAAACTCCCCTTGGTAATTTTGCAGTAAATGCAAAATTTTATTTATTACTCAGTAACTGCATCAGTTGTTTATATGTGTATAATGTTGTACCATAGATTTGCTCTTCTCAATTGTTTTCTGCATGTGTATTATGTATTTTTATTCAAATGAGGCGACGAAGAAGATTTTTCTAATGCTTAAAGCTGCCATGTCTCAAGTTAAAAGTATATTTGATAAATTATATATAAAGTGCAGAATGACAAAAGCCTGCTTCACTTATGCTGTTATTCTGTAACCAGATTCCAGCATTCTCATTTAAATTTCTTTCATAGCATTTTAAATTTTCTAAGCAGCCATTGCATTGTTTGTTTTGTGTAACAATGATAAATTTTGGAAAGATTTTGTATTGAAATTTATTTTATAGTTGTTATTTCAGTAAGTAGTGCATCGTTGTTTTACTGGAAAGTGTCATTGCTTAGTGTAAATCAGTATGGCAAATTTACTTAAGTATTAGGTTGTGTTAACAATGTGATCAGATTGTTTAATTTTGCTGTGTATAATTATACATAAAAATGTGGTTTTATGAAAGTGTGTTGTTATTGTGACTGTTAGAACAGTCTCATTTAATATATATTTGTAATACATATCCTTACTATACCTTAAAATCGAATTTGTCATGAGGTTTATTCAGAGTATATGTGTTAACACATATGTGTTGTTGAAAACCTTATTTGCGTAAGAAAAGATTTTTCAAGATGTAAGAATAAAAACTTATTGTTTTTGAATATAATCCACTTGAAATTCAGTATATTTAATCCAAATGACTAACTTTTTGTACACTTTTCTAGCTCTAATGTGATTTACCAACTCCTCTACTGGAACGGTTTCCTTGGTTTTGATGAACATTTGGAAATGAATCTTTATCCCTTAAACTATTTCTTCATGTATAATTAGTGAAATTAATTGTTCAATATCCAGGGAAAACGAAATATATACAGTGAATATTTGCTTTTAATTTGGGTTACTGAAGTTGAAAGCAGCAATCTTTATTAATTAGTAGCATCTTAGCAAAGAAACTGCTGATTTTTGCTCCTAGAAATTTTTTCTGGATCAAATGTTAAAGGATACAGTTCTTGATTTTACATTCTCTTCTCCGACCGTCTACTTAATCCATGAAGAATAAGCATATTAATTAGCAATTTAACTAATTTTTGTGACCGCCTTCACAATTAGGGATTCTTACCTGGGCAGTCTAATATATGTTTGTAAAATTTTCATGTTTATTTATTTTTCAGAAAACGCAAGCTGATAAACAATATCTGTTTCAGCAAACAAGGAAATTAATGGATCTATTTGAAACTTTGCGGAACGCCTTATGAAGAATCAAACGTGATAGACTTAACAAATCGTTCGGTCATACCTATACCGTCTCTGAGGCTGACCGAGAGAATTTCGAGCGTCTTTAACAAAATTCACTAAATAGGTTTTCCGAAAATCATGAAAAAACAAATTTATTTTTAAATAAAGTGAGGTCTTATAGGCCTCAGTGTTTCACATTCAAATTTTCGTCAGTAATATTGTAAATTTCAAACTCTGATATTTCAGTTCAACCTTTCACTCGGCCGTCAATATTAATGGGACCAGTTTGGCGCATTGGCCTATTCGCATACTCGATCCGAACAAAACGGCTTCCAGAATATACAGAAATTCATCAAACCCTCCTTCGCCGATCTGAATTAATAAAAATACATATGCGAGTTGGTTTTCTTAGCAAATTGTCGATAGATATTCACCTCTATCTTCTTATTCCAATATCTTTGATCCCTTTCTCTCATGTTGCATGATAGCGGCACAGGTGGTGATCAATGGAATCAATTACGTCTTTTATTCTTCGTTACCTTTGCGTATCCTTGAACTATATCTTTTTGGTTTCATAAGATTTTGTATTTCCGAGGAAGTGAAACGTTTGATTTTGGTATGAAACAGATTTGGAAGTTCGCAAAGCACATGAAATTACATTATTCCATTAAATTATACTAAAAAATTGTGAATGAACAGCATTTCACCGAGAAATGATTGCTTAGATTTATGAATACTTATTATGGTTGTAAACAAATATCACCCCATCATATATTAAAATTAAACCATTGGAAAGTACCTGCTAACCAAGGACTACCGAAGCCGTTCTATAGAACTATAATTTCGTAGAAACCAGATAAGTAACCTAATTTTATTGGTCCTCGGCTAATCATAATAATAGGAGAATACTTTACAAAATCCTTGTTGACTAAAATCAACTGAATACCAATATTGGTTTCAGCGAATAGTAAAATAGTATAAGGTAAGGTATAATAGTAGAATTGATTTTCAAATATAGGATTACAATCATACGACTTTAAAAAGTTATATCTATATAAATCATATTAATATCTTACTATTGTGATGAGCTTTCAATAGAATAATATATTTTACCCTGTAAATTGCTTCAATTCTTTGTAACTCGTTCATTTAATTTCCTATTAGGCATGTCATACCCGGAAACTAATTGTATACGAAGGAGAGAATTTCTACAGATTTCAGCTGACTAAGAGTACTAAGAAAAGCATAATTCTACAATTTGACATCCGATTGAAGAAAGCTAAGAAATAATGTTCTCCCGTTTTAAGGAACTTCGGTGTATGGAAGAGGTAAAATTTGGCATTTTTAGATCTTAGTTCATTACTTCATAGTTACTTAATACTTGAGAATTATTTCGGTTTAATATTTCAATATTTATACACATTAAAGTGAAATTTCTGGGAGCTTAAGGGTAAATCTCGTTATGGTCTCCGAAGACAAAGTTAAGTAAGCGAAGTTATCGGAGAAAACCATTAACGAAAATATTTCTGCTCCGTTGGGAAGGTTTCGTAATTTTGCAAGGGAAAGTACGTGAATCGGAAATCGCTGGAATGTAACGCCCGTGGTAAGGACAGCACGCTGTATGTGAAAGGAAGGAATTCATGGTCAACGACGGATTCGGAAGGAGAGCGACGGATGTGGGGCGGGGTCATTATGTTACATGAAGTAACGATCATTTTATCGCCCAATCTGTCCGTTTTTAAGATCCGGATTGAAGTCAGCGTACCCTGCGTAGCGTACCTGGTTTCAAATACAATTTTTTTGTTTTCCATTTCCCTATTTCCCTAATCTCTCTTTATCTGCTTTCCGGTAGAATTTTAGATTTCAGGACTAAAAGTGAGATATTTGTATTGCATTAACAACAATTAAATACGTTGCTAATTGTGAAATAATTACAATGCTCTTTTGTTGAAATTAAAAACATTTTCCTACCCCCTTTTGATTAACCTATCAGGTCTATATGAAGGAAGGGGTTGATATTTCCGAGAAATTCGTTCTATGCGATCGAATGTATAATTCTATATCAGGTGTCGTTGGAATAATTTCTTGGCAGATGAAGCGCATTTTACATTAAAGAAAATTGTATTTTATTCCTCATTCAATTACATGAAACTTAATCAATGCCCATTTCATAAAATTGACATTAAAATTCTTGATAATTATTTACTACCCTCGATTTATTTCCGAAACGGTAAGAACCCATTCGAAAAAAGCATATCATTAGTTTCATGTATTTACAATCGTAAATATATTTTAAAATTCTTCAATTTATTCAATCTTATTTCAATTTCTTGTAAAAGTTACATAGCATTGTAATTGAAAAAAATTGTTTTAACAATTTTTGATAAAGGGTTAAACTTCGTATGGTCCTACTACACATTTAATCTGCTGCTGTTTTCACAGAAGTGCTCGATGGTATCCTTTGGGTACCACCCGGAGATGTAAGAACCCTTGGGAAGCTGGTCTCTCCAAAATGACCTGTTCAAAAATATGAAATCATTTTCTTGTTGATCTAGATTTTCTACAAGGCAACACCTTCCACTACCCACTTCTGTTTCATTTGGTTTCCTGCTTGTCTCATTTTATAGCACGTTCTCTCCTTATCCATCAGGGAGTCTCGCTACATTCATTTCCATGTTTCGCTAGGAGCGAATTCAAATTTTTTTATTCGAATCACTCTAATTGCTTCCAGTTTAGTGCGATATCCTTAGATGGCTAAGACCAAAAAAGGATCATATAAAGTTCTAGAACATGGCTATAGCTACCTACTATAGGTTTCACCTGTTTAACATTAAAAAATTTGGCCTAGATGAAGTTCTCCAAATTTAGGAAATCATTCAGCACTCTTGATGATTTATGATAGGTTGAAATCGAACACGAATATTCTAATCAAAATTTCTCGTAACATTAGTAAGTATTTGAATGATAATTGTAGATCTTAATCATGCATAGGAAAAGGTTTAGGTATTGAGCAGAAATAATGGAAAAATCCCAAAAAAAGATTGGACTTGAAAGATGTGTAACTATACAGGGATCGAACTAGGGTCTCTCAATTGCCGGTCCGGTGGTCGAGAGCACCCGACTAGGTAGGTGGGAAAGGATGGTGCGATTCTTAGTCCATTCAGTCTTTTTCAAGTCCGTTTTTCCTTGAGATTTTATTTATAAATTATTATAGAACAAAAAATAAATTGAAAATGTTTTTATGTGAATTTTGATTGAAATGAAAAGAATACTCTATTGGATTGGTTGAATGCTTTTTACTCTGTTAAATAATAGATATTTCGGTTTTTAATTAAAAAATATAAAGCTTTTCATTTACAATGGCAATAAGGTATAAATTAATAATGCCGAAAAGGTATCAATTAATAAAATTACTATTTTTTAAACCAATAATTACGGAAACGAATTCAAAGTGGCATGATGTTTATAAATCTCTCAATATTTAATTTTTTAATTTATATTATATATAGTTAGGAAGGCGATTGATTTTGTCATTACCAACTCCATATAAAATTCTTTATTGAGCATTTAAACATATTATTTAAACCAATTTTTTTTCCGTGGATTTTACAATCCACAGAATCACAAAAATTTACAAAGTTGTTTTTATTACTATGGCATTCCACGAAGTCACGCCTTCTAATATTGATTACAATTTTACGGATTTTAATTTTAATAATTGGGATTCGGAAATATGCAATTTAATAGGGCTTTTATTAAGGTAGAGAATAAATTATTTAGGGAAAATGTCCCAAGCAAAATACAAAGTGTTACTTTGATTTATACAAAATTGAAAACAGTATTTACGGACTGTATTAAAGCTACAATAAAAAGTATACTATCTAGCTTAAAATCCCCATTGCACCATACCGCAAATCACCTAGAGTGCTGCTGTTTTATTTTTAGATATCACGAAATACAGATATGAAAAAATTACCTATTACGAATCAAAGAGCTCCTTAATCCCACTCTTCAAGAAATCTTGAAATTAGAGAAAATATGGGCCAAGGAAATGAAAAGCATTGTGAACTAATAGCTGGAAAAGGAATGGAGTGAGAGATTATAAGATCTCAAGGAAAGAGAACGCAATAGAATGATATTATGGAGTAAAGAAAATAAAAATTGTCGCAAATAAAACTCTCTCATAGTGAAAATACATTCGAAGGAAAATTTCTATATTTACGTAGGAATTACTAAATTTGATTATTATATTATAAATATATCTGTGTAAAAGTATCATCATTAGCCATTTAAAGGACCGAAGATGTAAAACTATCCAAGATTCAATTTTAGTATTGTTGAATTTTAAAATTAATTCCCCTAATAGTCATTAAAATTCAATTTCCAGATGTTATATATAAGTATATATAAACGGGATATCAAGCGTTAAGTGATAAGTACATCCAAATTATGTGCAATATAAACAAATATTCAGCTGTGATTATTCACAAGGAAAGAGGCATATCCATTATTTAGAAGGAAGTTAGACAAGAGAACTTTCATCCATCCTATTCATAATAGTCATGGAAGAAGTATTTAAGTCTCTAGACGGGAAAAGAGATTACGGATAAATGTAGAATACATTAGTCACCCCTTTTTACCGATGACGTACGATTCTTAGAAACAAATGCTGAAGACCAAACGTTAAGAAACTTTTGAGAGTTCTAAGAGTTAAACTAATGGTAAAAATAATAATAATATAAATATCTTTTGCAGCTCAGGAATCAGTAAAACTGATTACCTGTGTGTAAATATTTATAATATATCTATTTAAGATATATTGAAAAAAGAAGAAACGAATATTTACTGAAACCACGGATACCTCTGGAACTGGATTTTCAACAGATGTATCCTAGTACAGGACCTAGTAGGTGACCTGGGTTCGATTCCAGTCATGTCGATATTTTTCACTTCTGTTTAACTTTTGCTATCCCGTTGTTATCGGTTCTGAGTTATTAAAGGGAAGTTCAAGAGTGTAATGTAAAAGTAAAACAAAAAGGTTGTGGAACGATGTATGCTAAAAATTTCGATGAGGGACTGAATATTCATCAGAGGGGTAAGGTGATATGAGCATATTCTAAAAGGTGATATCATTAAAACGGATTTGTGTAGATCGTGTGTGGAGAAGGAAGGATATAGGATCCGTATACAACAATACAACCGTAGACTCAACAATTGCCATTCTCTTCTTTGAGATAAAACGACATACGTACATTAGGGGCTAAGAATAATCACTCAGTGTAATGAATGCTGTTCGTCTCCGTTGTGTCGCAGTATTGCCCTTTTTCCCTGTTTTCTGCGGAATCCTCAACCCTGATAACCGCCCTCTAGCGTTTGAAGAAGGGTTCGTACCGCCATGATTTTTCTTCTAATCGATTATTATAACATCATATAATACAATTATTATATAGTATTATTTTACGTATTGTATGATTAAAAACGGAATTATGAAGCTATTTTTTCACATTGATTTCTTCTATTTCTGAATGTGTCTGAACGACCCATCTAACAAGGCGTGCACATAGTTTCGAGAATATCTTCTTTGGAGCCCGCTAAAATGTATTTAATTAATCGATTTTTTAAATATTCTATCTTCTATAATTTATACCATTCGGCTTCCTCTGAACATCCTGAGAATTAAACATCCGAGACACGTAGTATTATTTTACGAAAACAAAATCCCCTTTTGCTGCATCAGTCTTTTTATTCGGGAAATAAACGCTTTTCAGGGAGATCACAAATATTTCGTGCATAAATAGCGACAGGTGGCATCGCTCCCGTACTATCAACCCTTTTCTATTGATTAACCTGAGATTCTTTTTAAGTTGTTGTTTTTCCAACCAAATGCAGACGCTCCGTTCTGAGAACTTCTCTTTGTTACTTACGTGATTTTTTAAATCATACTCGTTCGGGTTGGTCTTCAGTCTAATGTAAAACGACAGTTCTAGATTCGTACTAGTTTTTCGTAGTGTAATGTTCAAATATTTCGCTTTTATTACTTTTAATACTTTTCCTTTAACAAGTTTAGCGTTATTTTCTTTGCGTTGACCGAGCGCTTGTTTAGGATAACCTCTCTCGAGACTCCTGAATTGTTGTTCTCGAGTCCCTCAACCCTTAGCGGAACTATAGCGTAGAATTTGATGGTAGCGCCCCAATCACCCAATGGCTACGCAAAGTTAGATCCTCGGGGTGTCCCATGCGAGCGATCAAGGCTGACCCGAAGGTTCCATTGCGGGCGATTGCCAAGAAGCCTGATGAGTGGAAGGAAGTTTCCATTTGGGGGGGAACCGCGTGTTGATATTGTGGATGCAGGGAGTTGACGAGGCCTTGGCCGACTCTCATATATAGTTGATGGTTCCTCGGAAAACACTTGGTATTGGCAGAAATGCTTAAATCACTCAAACCTCCGAAGCGGGTGTATGTATTTAGCTTAGAGACATTGTCGTAGATCAGAGACGACATTACCGAGTGTAGAGAGCTAGTAAGTTTGCACTCCGTTATTATTAGTCTGTTAGCAGAGCTGAGTTCTTCTGAATGATCAAAGGAGACTTAATTAAATGCGTTTCGAGAAAAGGGATGCGCGAGCTTTAATGATCCACTTTGGACAAAGCCGATTTGAGAGCACTACTTCGGAAGCAAATACTCTTTTGTTCCAAATTGAGAATTCTTGAAGCATGCGGAGAAGATTCAGAATTAAAGAAGCAAAAGTATAGAATTAGTGTGTGATAGATGACGAAAAAGGCAAACGAATTACTTCAAGATGTCATGCATGATTTAGTACGTAAAATAAAAGAAAAGAATATTATAGTTAATATGAAAAACGATATACTTGTCCAATTCAGCTATAAAGGAATGAGTAGATCCTGTACACAAAGCGCGTTTATAGATCCACTGTGACTAGGCTTTTATCAAATATTGTATAATTGTAATATTGTGCAGGCGTTCAAATCAGAAGAAACCGGCATTGGGGGTTGCAAATAATACAAATAATTTATTAATCAAAAACAGTTTCGTCAATCGAATGAAATTTGGCATAATATAATAAATAATATAACCGAAATGAACAAAATTACATAATAAATAACTATTACTATAACTACTAATAAACAAATAATAACTACAGAAATAAATAAGGTACAGATAAAAATTACAAGATTGTAAGAGAAACAAAGTAATGCATAATTTGCTCATTAAAATGTTAGAAATGCTGCTTAGGCCGTGGTTAGAATGTCCATTTAATATCTGGGATGAATATTATTAGTCAAATATAAAAGATGTGGAAAAAGTTTAGCGGATAAATGCTAGATTTGCAGCAGGGATTGTGCTTGGATACAAAAGCGTATCGGACATGATTGTAGGATTGGGTGGGGCTACACTGAAATCTCGGAGGGAAGTTAAAAGAATAATAGTATTGTATCAGGAGTATAAAGATAAACCGAATTTTAATGAGGTTCAGAATAGGCTAAAACGCCCAAGATTTCTTAAATTATATTATATTTATAATTTATTGTAAAATAAGCTAATATTTCTAAAAAAATTCACGATTAAAATTTACAGAGACGGTCGTAGTATTATGAAAATGCATCACGTAATAAAGATGTACATATATTTTCGTAGAAATAAAATATCTGCGAGAAATATAAATTGGTGCTCTTTGATTTCACAACTGTTGCTACGAAGCCTGATTCTTCTTACATTTATATCTGTTAGGATCATCGCTATGATATCGAAGCTGAGATTTGACTTATTGATTTATGGATGCATCCATGTCACTGGTATGCCATAGAATGTGTCATCAGCAGAGGGACGCCTAGGTTTATTCCATTCATTTTCCAATAAAAGAATCAAGGGCTCAATCCACTCGTAGGGGCACTCACTTTTCGCAGATTAAGAAGTTGATAATCGAAGTAGATTCGGGGAACGGAAGCGACCAAAGTGGAAAAACTCCGTTTAGCAGCCTTTGACAGATGACTTAAAAAGGACTCAAAATGTCCGTCTCCCTATCAAGTAAAGTGTGGGCGTGTTGGAGTCAATTGTGATTTGAGAACTATCGATTGAAAGTGGCTACTTGTTGCCTTCCCTAAAGGAGGATATATCTCTTAAAGCAGAGCGTCTTTTCATCTGAAATGGTGCTTCAAAAGGTGAGCCGAGATTCCCAGTTTAGTTTGAGATCAAACTGATAAAAGCGACTTTTCAAAAGAGACTTGTTTTATAATCGCTCGGTGTTCGATGTAACGGTTGATAATTCGAGAAGCACGTACGCAGACCGCGATGCAAGCAATCTCATTTCAGGCGTAAACATGGATGATACTAAAATAACGCTAAGAACTTGAGATACGAAACAATACCTTTGGAGGTAGATTCACTTTTCCTTTGCTGAGGGCTACTCTTTATTCGTAAGCAATTATCCTCACCGCGCTAATGAGGTAAGACGCGCTCAATTAAATTATTAGTTTTAGAATATGCGTAAATGACTGCAGGATATACATTTATGAAAGAAACAGTATGAATGAACATGAAGCCTTATTATGAACGAATTGTTGACTGAAATTCGCACGAATGTCCAAATAATTAGTTTATATTATATATTTTCCCCAAAATAGATAATTTGTGCAATTAATGCATTGATAATTCATTGAAGAAAGAAATGAGTAAATAAAAAATCAACAATTCGGATGACGAAGCGGAAATACCAACAATTCATTAGAGCCATTTCTTAGTTCAGGTGTCTCTATCGACTTCCAATTCTTGTAGTTTTCTCTTTGGAAGTGACATGTATGTGACAAACCTCCCAAGGAAAGCGAATAATGAAAGACAATTTAGATGACTCCCTTTAGCCACCATAATCACCATGGACGAGTATTGTGACCGTATGACGAAACAAAAAAGAAACGTGCGATTTCACCAAAGACCTAACCATTGTGTGGCTAAGCAAGCGTAGGCTCTGGAATCTACACAAGGTGTTGCTCACAAGGGCCAAACCACCATTGGAGTATATTATCAAGCTATCGTGACAAGGCTGTTCAAGTGAGCGATTTCGTTCACTTTGCACCATCGTAAGTGATCCGTAGCTTATCAATCATCTCCCTCGAATTCTATTGAACCCAATGATTTTTGTTTGGGTGATGAATTACTCCTTTGCACAAAATGAACTGCCAGAAGCCAGAGGTTTTCTGAACTATCGAATTGCGGACTATTACAACCCGATAATTTTTTCATCAGGTCTTTGTCGTCTTATTTAAGAGTGTATATTAGATAAATATCTTAAACTACCACCAGCTTTCATGGTCGTCCATAGTCTACTTTGGGGTCGAAATTGGTCTTTTGTGAATTTGGTCAGATGGAACTGTTTTCTCCGTTTCCACAGGTTGCTTTCTATCTATTAAGAATCTGTTACCATTATGAATTTTTAACTTATCTCCGCCAATGATTTGTATTTATCAAAAGAAACCTCGTGATAATAATCTTATCGAAAATGATACGACTGCGTTTTCTGCTCGTATAGCCATAGTCTGTATTTTGAGTTTGACCTCCAAAGCTATGGTTTACACATAACATTTTGTAATACCAACAATCTTTTTGATAAAAACTGATATCGTTCACTTTCTTTTATTGAGAATACAATAAAATTGGCACTTCTATGACCAAAAGAATAAGCGTAACTTTTAAAACAAAATCTGCCTTATCTACGAATACAAAATTTGATTCGCCTAGATTGAAATGGTTGTTCTATTTTATCATTTAATTCATTGAAGTCAATTAACACATACATAATTATAAGTAAAAATAAAATTAATGAATTCACTTATATATATTTATGCGCAAATATTATTGTTGTAAATGACATTATGTATTCTTTTATCGATTAAAATAAAAAGGATTCATAATGTTTTAATGAATTAACTTTATTGTTTAATTAATCAACTAGATCTGTTAACACGGATTAAGAGTGACAAAATGCTGAGAACAGTATTATTACGAAATAATTGATACTTTTGTCTTCATAAGAAATTATATAAGGAACAAAAATAATACCGTTTAAGCGTGTGAATTCGTAGTTGAAAGAGAAATAGATTCAGCAAGTACAGGAGGAGGAGTCCACGAAAACTAAGAGCGGGTCGATAGTATGTTTACGTTTCAAATGGGTTTCTTAGGTTTGATTAGAGCTCGAAAAGGATTTGTGAATTTATACTCTCGTATCGATTCCTTATCTATTTAACTATCAACGTGGTATTTCATCCACTATTCCAAACCATCTGAACTTCATTCCTTGAGAAACGTAATCGAAACATTTTTTATATATTCTTGCCACTTCAAGTTCAATTACCTTGCATAATACGTCGTGTGTTATTCATTAATAATTAATTCCTGTGTATCCGAGCATGTATTTCCTATTGCTTCTCGATCGTTATCTGGCGCTAGAAAAATAGCGCCGCGATTTCCAGATTCGGTACTTCAACGTAAGAGCAAATTTTATGGATTCATAGTAATTTGTTACATTAATCGTAAAATCTACAAATGTAAATATTCGATGAAAGAAATAGAAAACGCTTTATAATTTACAATCTCTATGAGCCATTTTCTAAATAAAACTAAGAATACACTGGTGACACCCACTTTCTTCTCTAATGGTTTCCCTTGCCGTTTACTACTATCCGTAGTTATATAATAAAATCAAGCCTTCGTCCACCGTTACTATGGCCATTTGGATATTCTCATTTCTTAGCGCTCGGTTTGGAGAGACGAAAATCAAACTGGCTTCCTTTTTACCGCGATTAAACGAGGCAGAAAGCATTGTAAGATAAAGTCTTACTCTGAGAAATAATGAGAATATTTCATAAACATTAATACGCTTGAAGGAAAACAAGTTAAGGGGAAAAACTCGGAAACTATAAATGAAGATGATAGAATGAAGCAGCTTTAAATGCTTTTCTAGGAGCGTGCTAGCTGGCACTGGCTGGCATTTTGTGGATATTTATTTTTTTCAAGTTATTCTTTGAAAAAATATCCTTTCAGGTTTATGAAGCGGAGCTTAGTAAATCAGCAAATAATAAGATCAAATGCTGAATTCGATAATTAATAGATAATAGACATAGATAATTTGTTAGACGGAAATGAAATTAATTCGAAAAGGTATTGTTAAAGATATTAGTTCCGGCCGGTAATATTAAAAAAGAACTGTCTTTAAAGTGGCGTTCTCACAATTTTTTTCCAGATTTACTCTGTTCCCCATCATGGCGGTAGTTCATGCATGTTGAAGGCAAAATTGAAACCCAAATATTAGATAGATAGAAAGCAATTCGAAAGATCGACTAATTGCATTTTAATTACAAATGCGAATATTTTTTCCGTCTTCAGCATGCCTTTCACGTTATATAGTTCGTCGTGCGTAAAAAGACAGACACGAGAAAGAAATTCTCATTTTTCCTCGGTAAACAAAAGATTTAAATAACCCTTCGTAACGCCTATACTATCGCGGAATTGAATCGCAAATTTTCAAAACTTTCTAGCCGTGGACGCGAGTGAGCGGGAAAGCGAACGCAATGGCTCAACAATGGTATCTGCGCATGCGTGGCCAGCGCATTCGAAGGGACTCGAGGTAAAGGTGATCAGTCACCCTTCTACACTCTTCGAGTCAACTGCTCTCCACTACTACCTACAGGTGGGTAACTTATCGATCTAGCGTATTAATTTACAGCAAAATTAAGCTTTGAAATCGGAACGACGCCTGTTGGTATTTAAGCGTCGCATACTTTTCCGTTGAGTAAACGATTCTGTTGCGAAACGTAGCTCTCTCGTTTACTTTGTAAATTAATTCGTGGGGTGCTAATTTAAAGAAAACTTTTCTTAAAAATCCACCCACAATTTCAGTTCACGCCCCACAAATTTTCTTTTATGGTAGAAGTTCTGAATTAATTTGATGATCTGCGGTGTATAATGGAATGCAAGTAGTACTGCGTGGATGTGTCAAACTTGTTCCTTGGGTAACTGATTGGAATATTTGTAACGCAAATACATCACTTAAAACCTTGAAATTATTGCGTAAGATGATTATATCTTCCGAAAAGGTTTGGGAATTACTTTATCTCTCTTTGGACCACATAAAGGACTAAGAATATCTTTTTTACGAAGAAAAATTTTAATTAAGCGCATCAACAGAATTGTGATATAAATGAAATGTCTGCTTGTATCTTTAACTAATGATGCTGTAATTTAACTTTTATATAACACCGTCAGTTGCCTTAATTCTATAGTTGCACAATTTTTGAGGAAAAAGGGTCGAGCGCGAAGGAAATGTACCCGTCGCATTCCTGCTGAAAGGGGGATGAAAATTATGTTTCTTTAAAAATTGAGCTCTCTTACAGACATTTCTGATTTGGGCTTCAATTTTTTTCTGGCCAAAATTTTTGGTATCGCATATGGTTTTAAGGTCTTTATATTTCTTGTAGCAAGTTGGATACGCCATTCATCCCTGATTAACTACGAAACATTTGTTAAATTTATAGTCCTTTATCCGTAACTGTTATATGTAGCAGTCAATGTTTTTCCGTTATATTTTTCATTTAACTGAAATAACCTGAATGAATTTATTTGCCTTTTTCCAAGAAGTCACGATTTATTGAAATCTATTTAGTTACATCCTGAAGCTTTCTCAGAATTTAAAGGGGCAGGAGAAATAGCGGATATAAGGTGTCACTGTGACTGAGATTAGATTCTCCACTTATCAATTAAAAAAATCATTTAAATTCTTGATTGGAAATAGGATCTGTATGTTTATATTTAATGTCTTAATGTAATATTTGTATTAGATATACGAAAAAGAGCGTAAGTCCAATCATCAACAGTAATTGAATTTTTTAAATTTATACTAATCGAAAATTAAACCTTTATTTTGACAGTGAGATTCGTAAAATGAAGTTATCGATCTCTAATAGTTCAGGTATTTTTTTATATCGGTAAGTGAAAATTTTTCAGAGCGAGGGTGAACTGGATCAATTAAATTAAAATAAAAGTTATCCACCTAGGGACTAAAAACGACCAGTAGATGATACGCGCAATGCTTACAAATTCTAATAAATATAAAATACTATACATGCTATACATCCATAAACGTGTGCTTGACGACCGAATAAACGAATCGCTTTTAGATGTCATCTATTGAATTTAAATTTCGCAAAAAAAATTCGGATACTGATTTTTATTTCGAATATCTCTTTTGTCTGTCTTGATTTTGTAATAGGCAAATCCTTCTTAACCACTAACGTTATTAGATTGTTACAATTAGTTCGAGTAGAGATTCTTTATTTAGATCGAAAACTCAAATCGAAGCAACTCTATATCTTCAAGTCCAATTTCAAATCCGTAGAATATGTAAAATATTGCTATGGAAAAAAACTTGTACTAGAGGTAGACAGTTATGATTAAAGCGTAGATGAAATGGCATTAAATTACCTTTCTTATCCTTAAGCGGAAAAGTTTGATGGCTAAAGAAACTCGCGAAGAATTGAGAAGGATTGAATGGCAAGGGCTTTTATATAGCGATGTTTTTTCCTATTAATCCGCCAATTGTAAGAACATTTAGGTTAGAATACCCCTTTTTCGTATCGCTACGTCAAATGTCTTTTAGCATGATTTGCTCGTGCGCTATATACCGGCGGTTGAATATTGGCCACCAAAATAAGACGGTGAATAAATAATTAACTGGAGCTTTTTTTCTTATCGCTTACGTTTAACTCGTAAAAATCTGTCATGTAACCTTTTCGTTCTTATTGCCGGTAAACTCCATATATGGTCGACCATATGAGTAACAAGGAAAGCAATACTTTTACGGGATTTCCCTCTGCAAGAGGAAGTGGTTGGGGAAAACCCCTACAATGGGTCACTATACTACAGAAGAGAAATTTGAGCCAAGAAATGAACGTATCTAATATCTATAACTGTAGCGCTGGATGGGAACGTAGGTATAGAAAGAGTAGATGGGGAATAGAAAGGGTGGGGATGGGGAGAAGGGGAGTTCAGAGAGACTGCGGAGCACCGATTGATATTTCGTACAAAACGAAGTGATACAGCTCCTCCCTTATTCGCAAAGAAGCAAATTTTTCTTATCTCTAGGTGAATAAACCTTCACTATCCCGTCAAGTAGATCTAGATAAACCATCTTCTATTGTTTCAAATTTATATCAGACATGAAAGAAATATAAAATTTAAATATCGTTACTTCTAAGCCTATCAGACCGCATATTAGCATCCTCATTGAAATCAAGCAGCTAACGCGAAACTTGTGTGCAGCCATTATGTTTAAGGATGTTAATATAAAATAATATTTAATTCGATTGAAGCCTACTGTCTTTCTAGCATTGATATAAAGGCAATTACCAAATTCTCATTGTTTCGTATCGTTTTGAATAGATGAGAATCTCCATTTAGTAAAAATTTAAATCGTGATGCAGTTCTCTATACTTTTGTTTTTTACACAAAGTTAAAACGAAATCCCTCATTGAATGACAAAAAAATTTTATTGAAGTCATCGATTTCAAGCATTTTGCCAAAAATCAAGAGTATTACTAAAATAATTCTTTATAATGTTAACTTTTATTATAAATAAAATTGTAAAGGTTTTAGACTCTTAAAGTGAATTGATTTTATAATCTTCCTAATATCTGACCGATAAAATTTAAACACAAGGGAAATAAACATCCTTTTCTGATCGCGAATAAGTTCACCATGGCCTTATATTGCATAATTTAGTGAATAATTCTAATTATATTTTTCCTAGTGGTGTGGAAATGCCACCTAAAATTATTCCAATTCCATTCAGTATTTGGGGTAAATCAAGGTTGTCTGGGTAAATATCTTGTTTTAGCATTTATAACATTTCCGGAAAAATATATTACAATATTTATTATATTCCGGCACTATATATATTATTGTTCTTAGCCCCTCTTAATTATTATCATCGACATATGGATAAATTTCTTAGTTAAGCGTTTATTTTTCCGGCAATGCATCCGCTTTTTTTGTAAGAGCGTAGGTTTCTTCGTCCGTGTCCCCAATCTTTGGAATCCAGAAGGTAGAACTGTTGATCTGGAAATCGGTCCAAGGACTTCTCCACGAGGCCTGGTCCATTAAATTGGAGACATCAACTGGCGAATCGGTAGTCTCTTCCACGTGATTAAAATTCTCTTTTGATGAATTTTTACCAGTTTCCGACACAGGAAAGAGAGAGGAAAATTTAGTCCGTTAAAGTGGAATAGAAAGCCTTCGAAATTATACTGTCCCTCAACCTTTCACTATCCACGTGCCAAGGGCGAAACACGAGCAATCTCAGACAGCAGTATCAAGAGTGATCGATGTAGTATTACAACAATAGTAATAATACTTTATATATAATTTAAATTTTTGTATACACTAAAAAATGTATATTAAGAATTTGAATGAAAATATTTAGATAGGTATTGCAATTTCTACCGTAAAAAGTTACGTAGCAAATGGTGCAATCCAGAAGAGATGGTCATCATCATTACTGAGAACGTCTTTACTATCCCAGTAATTTAGTCTTGACACTTAGTATGCTGCAGCCATAATTGGTTGAAAACAAACAGAAGTTCAATTACATCCACTTGGTTATGAGATAGAACGATTTTGCTTCTAATGGATATATTATTATCATAAATTATGAAGAATCTGACATCCTCGTAAAACTTTTATGGCGGCAAACTAAATCACGGAAGCGTATTTTCTTTGATTTCAAATCGTTAAGTTACATAACTATCACATAGTAGTCTAATGGTTCCTTCAGGAAGACAGCTGCGTTTTCTGCCAAAATTAAGATTTCTGTTCTGAGACATCGTTTGACTGAGAAAGGCTCTGTCAGTCGTCAATCAGACTGAAGACAACTTTTATTGAGCAATATAGATAAGAGGCGTAGAATAAAATGATTACGATGATAATTAATCTAATTGCATTATTTTTCTCTAGAAACTAGTCTAGCACTCAGCGAAACGTTGGTTAATAGCCGAACCAAGTTAAATAACGCTTTCATGGAATCATCTCTTTCCGCCTTGTCTTTGTTCAAAGTGATTTTTAATTTTGCATTCTAAAGAGGAAAATATCATAAAACATTAAATCAATATCCTCATCATTTGACAAGCATTGAAACTAACTATAATAGTTGCGCGATTGAGAACTTCCTGTTTGTGGTAAAGAATTGATTATCATTGTTTATAATTGACAAGCATAAAATTTATGGGGTCTGTTGTCGGTCAACGAATAAATGTTTCCATGTCTCGACTATGCTAGGTTAAAAAATCTATGATAATCTTGGCTATAACTCTTGGGAAAGAAATTCACATCCTTTAGACAAATAAGATTTCTTGAATTTAAATTTCATTAGTATGGTTAGGTAATGATAGATTTCAGGACTTTTCTTTCTGGTGGAAGAAAATAATTTGTATCGTAGTTCTCTCTTCCGTTAAACGTGCTGTTTTAAGGGCCATTTCGCAGAGCTGAAAAATTATTTTGCATTATTTTAGTATGTCTAAAAAATTAGAGTTTATTTGGATAAAAATCTTATTAGTATTGAAATTTTTTAAGGCTTGAATGTCGGCGAAAGGTTTAATTTTCTCATTCTTAGAACATTTCACTCCTTTAAAAATATATGAATTTGATTCTTCTTCGTTTAAATGTATTCTATTTAAATACTCAGATTCCTAAGAGCTTCTTATAAGACTTTATTTTTAGCAATCGGTTGAGATAATTGACATTTGAAGTAGAGCAATGTTGTGCGACTATCTCCTGGCTTACGCTAGAGTTCAAGGACTTGTACAGTTACAGCATAGGAGATCAAATCTCTCTCGATAATCTCGATGGTCAAATAATCACTACACACAGTAAAATTTTAATAAAATACCCTCAAATTATTTTATTTTAGTAAAAATAGGATCAATTCGTAATATCTTCGCCAAAAATGGGATTGAAAATGAACGGAGGTTTCCTAAGGGTTTTCTCAATTTCCTGACCCAAATTCATGGAAATTTTTTTCTATCCGTCATCCTCTTCACGTTTGTTTTGAAATAAATGAAATTTATTTATTCAGTGTTTATTGTTTATTTATTTAATTTTGTAAAATTTACTAATAGGTGACGCACTTGCAATAGTTAATGAGTAATTATATTGTATGTATTCATTTAAATTGTTATGGATTGTAGAAATTATAGATTGCATTGTCACAAACTTCGTAATTTCTAGATAAAAATACATAGTTTATCTTAATTACTAATTAGCGTTTATTTTTGAAAATCGGAAAATGACCACAACTTAAGTCAATTTTAGAGAATCATCTAAGAAATTAGCGTTCAGGGACCAACAGAGGATGCAAATGAATAATATTAATTTTTCTTCTTTGTTAGCGATATGTGAACTTGAATATCTCAGGAAACTTACTTGGCACATAAAATTATCCAATGAAGGAATCGTGTAGCCCTCATTTTTATTGTAACCCCTTCCTTTTTTATCGTGCAATATACAGGTATTAAACATCACCCCTGCCTTTCGCACATAGATCCCCTCAATCTTAATTTTTGCACTATCTGTTTTTCGCTCAAATCAACTCTAATGCATAAAATCTTATTACAAGACATCTTGGAAGCGTTGTCGTAGGATTACGTAAAGACTTAATGAGGATTATCTTAATGATAATGACAAAAAATAAAAGGATAAATCAGAAGATAATTAGAAGAGACCTAAAAAGACGTGTTCCTGAATACTGCAAAAATGATAGTTTTTACGAAAGACAAAGGTAGAAAGGATGTGAAAAAAATTACGGCTCAACGGGAATCGATTCTACGTCTCCGTCTTTTATCCCATCGCATTAACTACTATGCCTGGGAGATGGTTAATTTCAGACACGATGTACTGAGAATAAGATGTTTAGGCATTGGAACACTAATTTTTTAGTGCTTATTGCTGAGAAAATAGGAGAGAATACTACGTCACAAGGCATTCAAAGTCTTAATCCTCGTACGCCAAAGAATCAATTCTTAAAAGATTATGATCCGTTCGAAAAAACGCTACAGGTTGTGCTGTCAGAACCAAAGCTCTTTTTACCGAATGAAAATTTTTATCGATTCAATGTATGTATTATTATATTATTTTTTGAAATTTTTGTCTTGGACCGATACATTGCTCATTTTATTTATTATCTTTCTCTGGTTACATCGAAAATCGGTTGCGACGTTGATTCAGTCGCCAAAAACTTACCATGTAATATTTACTACCTAAGTTTTATATTTATCTAACACACGCAAGCTCAAATTTATTCCTTTAAATGATTCCCAACGTGAATTTCCACCGTTGATAATTTTTCTATAATATTAACAATATTTGGCTGAGTATACCTATCAATCTCATTGTAAGTGGTCAAAGCGCTTGTAGATGAGTTCATTATGAATTAAAGAACAATAATGATATGTAAATGATCAAATATTGCTTAAGCCATCATTTTCATTTTTAGGCGAGATAATAACTATCATAATATATTCAGTATTTCTACAATAAAGAATCTTAGTATTTTTTCCATGCGAATAAGGCATTTGAATAGGGATTTTATATTCTTATACACTCATAATATAGAGTATAAATCACTATTTTTTATATTGTTCATTATTGTGACCTCAAGACTGTCTCAGGTAGTAAAATATTGCACAACCTCTTGGAGGTATCATGGTTGCAGTACTACTTCATTAAATGGAATCCTTACTTAAATATATCTATGCCATTAAAAGAGTGTAAAATGACATTCAACAACTTTTTATTAATTTTCCAGTCTATGCACTCTACTAGCTAAATCTTCCATCTTTTCCTGTACTTGCATTTAAAAGGCCTACATAATCAAAGATGAAATGTTGACTTTCTTTTAAGATTATTCTGTATGTATATTTATCTCTTGTATGTATGACTTCATTTTTTATTTTATTGCTTATTCATAATTCTACGGTTAAATTTATTTATTTGTATGTATATTGTGTAACATTCTGAAATGGGTTCTTGGACCATTGAATTTATCATTATTATTATATATTACAGCTGAGGCAGCTGAAGAGATTGTATTTCATGTTTTGATGTTTTTCTTTGTTTCTGATTTTTTCTAGATTGAATTGAGAAAATGGAGACAAAAACCTTCAAAGAATTTGCCAAGTGCATGGTCGATTATATCGGAGAGTACATGGATAATATCAGGGATAGGTATGTCTAAACATAGAATAAACATTGTAGGCGTTAAAATATTGGATTTTCTATACTCTTACTTAGTTTAAATAATATAGTTGAGATTAGATTAATTATACAGGTGTCCATTTTTTTAACATCAACAATGTCTGTTTTTGAGTTTTCAATGTAATAAATAGGTATCAGCTCACTAAGCCTACAAAATGACCAAATTTTTTATCAATAATTAAAATCCTCATAGTTATTGAAACGCACCTTATTTTTATCTCTGAGAGACAATCTTGAATTCTTTCCATTAATCCTGGATCCTACTCCTTGGATACAAGTTTGACCTTACAGAGATGCATAAAGTAGAAACTTGTGAGAAAAAGTTAAGATAATCAGCAATTGTACATTATCAGCATTTTTCTCTTGGACAGCATAGGTTTTGAACATTTTTGTAATAATATTTAACTTAGATAAGAGATCTTCAATCATTTTCTTGGTATTTTCTCTTTACAATTATAGTGTAGTTCAACTATTACATTGTTTGGGTTAATTCCCTTCTATTCATCAACTTGTAGTCAATTAAAACTATCCATTTAGATAAGTAGATTATAATATTTTGTGGTAATGTTTTTATTTACTCCTAGCATGCATATCTTAATACCAGATATGCTCTTCATTTTGCACATATTAAAAAAAAAAACAAAGTGATTATAAGATTCTCATAATAGGCTTAGTTTTTTTTGTTTTCTTGCTCTTTTGTTTTAATGAATGGGTTACAAATTGCAAAGATAAATATATTGTATACTATCTTATAATTTAGGTGTTTAATAGTTCATCTTTCTTTAGTAAACAAATTAAACAAGAAATGTATCCAATTTGTTTCTTATTTTGTTAGGCGTGTACTTCCAACAGTGGAACCAGGATATCTACGTCCACTGATTCCAGAAGAAGCTCCTGAAAATCCTGAAAAATGGCAGGATGTGATGGCTGACATTGAACGTGTCATAATGCCTGGGGTGAATATAAGTTATAATTTTCTAATTAAAAGAAAGTCTGTAACATCTTAAATATCCAAAAATTATTGACATACAAAAAGTTTTCTTCCTGCCTAATCTTTTTCATAGGTCAGTACAGGTTGGGTACTTTGTTTATAGACTTGATGATTAAAGGAAAAGGAAAGCATACATTTTTTTTATTCTTTCATTAACTATCTCTCGTATCTTTATATTTAGATCTTGATATTAAGTCGGTATTTATCAGACACCTTTTCAACTTTATTTATGCTGTTTCTTTACTTCCTGTTATTCATAAATAGTTACTTCCATCCATTAGTTGCGCAAATTATAATACTCCTTACAAGCTATTAGATCATCAAATTGTATTTGACTTCATTTTTTTCATTATTGTCCCATATAATCTTGAATGCCTCATGAAGTTATTTTAAGAGTCTATCTTTTCTCTTAAACTACAGAAGTTGTAAATAAAAAATATGGAATAATAATTCTTTTGGTCAGAATGGACTTATCAATTTTGTCACCTCTCAAAAATGCAAATGGGTGGTCTTTTATAGAGATAAATGTTTGTCAAAAAGTTAATCATAGTAATTAATTCAATGCTAAAGAATCGACCAGTATTGTATCCTACTTTTGTTTGTCGATGCCAAATTCATAAATAAACATATATTGTTTACTCTTGCTTCATAAGATTGAAGCTTGGCTATACTTTGCCTCTAATATCCATGATCACACATCCACTCTGATAGAGCTAAATTATTCTGTATATTTTAAGTAATGTATTATATAACATCAGCTGAGAAATATGATGTGCCAAAGCTTCATTAGTCAATGAATTATTTTGCAGGTGACTCACTGGCATTCTCCATCATTCCACGCATATTTTCCAACAGCAAACTCATATCCTGCCATTGTTGCAGATATGCTAAGTGGTGCCATAGCTTGCATTGGTTTCACATGGGTAAGAAGTTATCTTTAATTAATGAAAATTGACAGCTAAGTGGAGTGTTTTCTTAATTCTATCTCTATCAGATTTCTAGCCCTGCATGCACAGAATTGGAAGTTGTGATGATGGATTGGCTGGGAAAGATGCTTCAGCTGCCACCCAGCTTTTTAGCATGCTCTGGAGGCAAAGGTGGGGGAGTGATCCAGGTATGCAGTAGAAATCATAATTGAAGGGTTAATTTATTAGTTATATTTTACTTAAATGCTTTTTATCAAAATATGGTAAACATTAATGATAGATATTGCTATAATGTTCTCCAAATATCCTTTCCTTGAAATTGGTATCTCATTCAGTTGAATTCTATCCCATATTGTTAGCAATGAAAGGATAGATTTTATTTATTTACTTGCTGTATTTTACCTAATGATAAACTACCCCTACATTGGCTTTGATAATGTCAAGAGTTAGATTTTGCTTTGTATCAGCTTCTTAAAGAGCTGTGAATCTATGAGTCTTATAAAATAAATATTTTGATACTCATATTCATTACTAAATTCTTATTAATCTTAATGAAGGACAAGGTAAGTGTTCAGCTCATTATGAGAACATGGCTTACAATATAACATACGCTTTTAATCCAGTAAAAGAATTTAATGCTGCGTATATTTCTACTCTTGATAAATTTGATCTGTATTGAGGTTACTGTGTTGTTTATTCTTTTCCCATAATTTTCATAGGGAACTGCAAGTGAAGCAACACTAGTAGCCCTCCTTGGAGCCAAGGCTAAGGCTGTAGAAAAGGCCAAAAAGGAACACCCTGATTGGGATGATTTCAAGATTATTTCTAAATTAGTTGCCTATGCTTCAGGTATTCATATTATAAAAATTAAATTATTTTTGTTATTGTTTTTGCAAGTTTCTATAAGCTTCAGAGAAATTTCTATGATGGCTATAATTTGACTTATAGAATGTGTGCTTGTTTCCAAATTCACAAATTTTCATCCAAAATGTTTATTGAAATGAATTTTTATTTAATTTTAGTGGAAACAATTTTCTTTATCAGAGAATGACAAAGAGTTTAAAAACTAAAGTTCAGATAAAATATGTAAAAACATAAAACTATTAGAAAAAATTAAGAACAATTCAGTCCATGTTACCTTTATTGAATATGTGCTTATGTAAATCTAAGTAAAAGTAGAACTATTAATTACATCTTTAATTTTCATTTGTGTAGACCAAGCTCACTCATCAGTAGAAAGGGCTGGTCTTCTTGGAGGAGTGAAGATGAGGTTACTTCCTGCTGATGACGACTTTCGCCTAAGAGGTGCAACTCTTGAGAAAGCCATTGAAGAAGATATTGCTGCTGGACTTATTCCATTTTATGTAAGTTAGCATTTAAAATAAGATTCCTTGAGGAAATTGCATGCAATCAATAGTGTTTAGGAAATGTTTATTAATTTTTCAAATTATGAATTGTAGTTCATATTTCTCTTTCTTTAATATTTTCTGTATAATTACCTAATTTTTTTACTTCAATTAAGGAATTATTTTTATTATTCATTAGTTTCATATTATCATCTCCATTTTCAGCAATTGATAGATGTTTAAATTCTAATGATATAAAATCTGCATTTAATAAATTTTTAGTTTATTCTTTCATTATATACAGCTAAAAAAGAATTATGCTTGCCTATCATGAATGATACTGAAAAAGAATAAACATTCATTGTATCTTTATGATAAAATAATCTACTAAAAGCTTCTTTTTATTGCCCCAAATCTTCATATGTATGCAAAATGAGACTTCAATTTTTATAATGTGCACTTCCTGTTGGTTAAATATATATATGTTAATAGAATCCTAATCTCACCTTATCAGGTTAAGATTTTATTTAATTGTTTAGGAGTTATTTAAGGATACACTAGCATAAATGCTAAGTAAAATGATTATAATGGTTTCACTGATTTACTGTTTATTAAACGTTTCAATAATAGCATGTGGTATAATTCAGGAAATTATTCTTTTTAATAATCAAACAAGTAGGCTCTATGTCCTCATCAACAAGCTAAGATTTATTGATATTTTATTCTTCATAAAATTAGTTATTTTTGTATATAATTTTTTGGAAATTTTCCAGAAATCTCTAATTTTCTCTTTGTTAATTGAAAGGATTTAAATAATTTATGGCCATGCTAATTTTTTCTATGAACAGTTTAATTCACCAGTTTTCAATTATTCCAATTTTGTGTTTTTAAATTCTAGGCCGTGGCTACATTAGGAACAACATGCACATGTGCATTTGACTACTTGAATGAAATAGGCCCAGTCTGTAACCGCTTCAACACTTGGTTGCATGTAGATGCTGCTTATGCAGGTATGTTAACTAACAACGGGTGTGATTATTTTTGTAGAATACATTTGATGTACATAATCTCCACCTACAGTATTTTTATAATTTGCTATGTACTGCAAATAAATTAATTCATTCTTAACGAATCTTTCTTATTTATAAAAACAATAACCAACTGTTTGATCCAAAAAATTCCATGTCATGAATATCATTGTATTTGCACTTGAAAGCCTTTTTCTGATTAGATTTCATTGACTCAACTTTGATACTTTCCTTGATCAGGCTCAGCATTCATTTGTCCAGAATTCCAATACTTAATGGCTGGTGTGGAATTTGCTGATTCATTCAACTTCAATCCACACAAATGGATGCTCGTTAATTTTGATTGTTCGGCAATGTGGTAAAGTATTTTAATTGATTGTTGAAATTTAGTATTCTCTGACTTCTCACATTAATCATTTAATTATTTATATATTATTTAGCATGTAATGGTTATTTACTTTGTTTTTTCACTGTAATCCTTCTTTCTGCTTAAGATCATATCTGATGTATAGGTGATAAGTAACAGTATTATTTGAAACAAGGTCTTTCACTTCACAGGCAGGTAATTTGGGAGATTGGAAGGCCTAGGTTTGAATCTAGTACATTATTTCTCAACTTTGTCTTTAAGTTGCATAACTTTACATCATGTAAATTTATTTCACCATTCTTTAATCAGTATCAAATTCATGAAATGACTTAATCTATGAGATAATCAAACATTACTTATATACTGTGATATTTATAACTTTCATGAATCTCTATGAAGACACAATATGTTGTATATACAATATTTTTTAATATAAGGGATAGCTTTCTATTTATGATTTAGTATCCATGTGATGGTTTAACTTCATCTTACAAGATTTTTTCTTTTCTTAGGCTTAAGGAGCCAAATTACCTCGTTGATGCATTTAATGTCGATCCACTTTACCTTAAGCATGATCAACAAGGATCTGCCCCAGACTACAGAGTAAGCTTGATTTAATTTATTATTCATCAAAATATTTAGCTTATCTTATTTTTTAATGATACATTATAGACCCAATATTATTTTCAATTCTGATAGCAATATAGAAAAGGAAGAGGGTTAAGTTAGTTTTCAAATTTAAATAAAGAGAGGACAAAAGTTTGTATTAAAAATTCATTGAAAAAAGTGCATATACATACATGGTGTCACTAAGCTGTCCTGGTGAATCAATTACATTATTTGCTTGAAAATACTGTTGATACCATCTTAGCATAGTTGAACTTGAGCTATAGATTGCCTATAACCTTCAAGATTTTAGTTCTTAAGTATATATGTGCTTTTTTTTAATAAATGATGTAAGCATTGTAAATGTTTAAGTCTCAAACTAGCTTATTTTCTCTTCATAGCATTGGCAGATTCCATTGGGAAGGAGATTTCGTTCACTGAAGCTGTGGTTTGTCATGAGACTCTATGGAGCAATTGGTCTCCGTCAGCATATTAGAGACCAGGTAGCTCTTTCACACCAATTTGAAGACCTAGTACGTATGGATGATAGATTTGAAATAGTATCTGAAGTCATCATGGGCCTGGTCTGCTTCCGCCTGAAGGTAATTATTTGATTTAAATACATAAAAAAAATGATTCTTAGTGTTAATATAGAGATTATGTATCTTCCTGTTTATAAATTAGATCAAAAGCCCAGTGTTAATGTTTCAGATACTTAAACTAAAGGTTTGGGGCATTCCAAATTCTAGTATCCAAATATTTAATAATAATAGATATAAAAGTGTCCTAATGCAAAGAAAAAAGATATGATATATTCCCATCAACAAATTGATGGAATAGATAGAGAATATTTATAAAGGATGAAGAAAGTTGAAAACAATTGGTTTTAGATTGAATTGGCCTGTAAAAGACTTTAATTAGAAATTGGTTTATTTATTGAGAAATTCATTGAATGTTGGTACTCTTTGCTAATATTTTTTGCTTGAGTTTGTGATTATGAAATTTTTCCATAAAATGTACAAATGAATGTTCTTGGAGTTTGTCTGAGATTTATGAGTGAACATTAGATACTGCTACAAGATTCCATTTGTAAAGAGGAACCTGGTGTCAGTAGTGTGAATGTACGAATAATAATAATAAACACTTGCACTTCCAGTCGTAATTTCATGAAACTTAAGTGTCTTGAGGGATAGATGGGAAATCATTAAGCTATGATGTATAATAATGAGTAAAATTTTAGTTTCTTATGAATATCTTATTTATTAAAGCTTTTTAATTAACTTTATAACCCAATTTCTGTTATTTGATCTTCCCTTATAGTTTTTACTTGATTAAAATTAGAACTAGAGTAAATTAACATTAATCAAATATATTGCAGGGATCCAATGAAAGGAATGAAGCTCTTCTGAAGAGAATCAATGCACATGGAAAAATTCACCTTGTTCCATCAAAAGCAAGGTCTATTTATTTTCTTCGATTTGCTGTGTGCTCTCGACTAACCCAACCAACAGATATCGCTGCATCCTGGAAAGAAATCCAGAATATGGCTGACGACATTCTAGCAGAAGATTCACTTATTCCTGGGAAGTAAAGAATGTTAATAATTCTCATCTAAATGAATCGCCTGTGGATTTACAGAAAAGCTCTCAAATGTAGTCATCGAAGTGGAAAGAATTGGTATAAATTATTTCATGAATCCTTGTAAGAGTAGTCATTCATGTGAAAATGATTAACTTATGGTTAAGTTTCTTTTCATGATCAAGATGTAAGAGATGTTTGATATAATTGCCTTCATCATGTTAGTTATGTATAAACTTGTAAGTGTTTTAATGTATAGATATATTTATTTTTACCAGTCAATTTTAAGCTTGTTAAAAAAACTTATATTTTTATGATGATAATTCTGGGAAGTGGACCAAAAATCAAAGCATTGTGATTGTTTTTCCAATATCTCTATAAATAATACTTAATAGAGATTTATTTCTGAAAGCCTACGAAAAAATTTTGCAAGTAAAAGTTCCAGCGATTTAATTTCTTGGCTATAAATGTGAAATGGAATAATCCTATGCAATGTTAGAGTCCAAATCTGTTAAAAATTGTATCACAAATATGTGGACCAGTAGAAAACATATGGTACATTATTTGTACATGTGTTATGTAATTAAAAAATTGTGATTAAGAGTTACTTGATGTGTAAAGCAAGTCATAAAAATTCCACAAATAAAAAGTTGATGTTATTTTCTTTTTTATTCTGTTCGTATTCTCTTTTCATGACAGATTTTCTGGGCATCTAGAATGTTCTATTATGCTAGTTACATTGGCCAATGACCAACCAAATAGGTGTTAAACCAGAGTTCCTGGTCCAGTCAGGCTTTGCATTTGCTATTCCTTGAAATTGCCCAGAGTCGCTCGGAAACTGCTGAGAAATAGTTATTGATGTTGAACTTCCATTTATTAAGCTGGATAGCAAATGTATTAGTTATAAAAATAATAGAATGAGAAAGAATATTAGTGACCAACATTACAAATTACATTTGCTCTATGCAACCTGCAGTACTCTCCAAAATGATTCAGCATCTGTGAAGTTCATGATAGGATAGGCTGATTTTTGCAGCAATAGGTGATCGTACCATTAGATATTATCTTCTTCTAATGCTAAATTGGCTAGTTTGATATTTTAAATTGTGTGTTTCTATAAAATAAAACTCGCAACTAAAATTTCTAGCAAAAGACTATCTAGCTTCCCCTTACGCACAACCTCATCTATTCCTTTCAAGCACTAGCCCTGACTACTATCCATATTGGTCAAGTACTCAAAATTAGACAAAATTATGCTTTTATAAAAATATATAGACCCTAATTTTGATAAGTAGAAGACGGCTGCAATGCTCATGATGCTCACATCTAAGATTTACTCAACGAAGTCATTTCAAAATATATTAATGTAACTGATTAGTTCATACAACCTCTATTTAAAGTGACATCTTGCAGCTCTAATGTACACTACCTGACAAAGTTCTTGGAATTTATACCCAGGGGCTTCAATGAGTATGATTACTTTCTCGAAAGAACTTCTTTTAACACGATCTAGCGCGACGAATTAATCTTTGATAGGTGAGACTATCTTCCCTTTTTAAATATCGCTCTTTATTTCTTCAATACAATAATTAAAAATAACTTGATGTTACTTGCGATTTTATGTCAAGCATACCTTCATTCAATAATGAAAATTTTTTGATAACTATGAAGAACGTGATCCTTTGAATAATGTTGCGGACAGGGCGGATATATTATTTTCTAATTTGCAGTTTATATTGAATCTTGAATCGTGTGGGAAATATCGGAACTTGAACAATCGATTGAGATCGAAAGGTATCACATATCGAGACATCTAAATGCTCTGTGATTGAATTCCAGCAGACCTACAGATGTGGCTGTCATTTCAGTGTATTTATTTTTAAAACTAATTAGTTGAGTGAGTTTGGGAGTGATATAAATATTTTAGTGTACTACAATGGAAGACGAGGAAGACTTATTGGATTTAATAGATAGTCATCTCCAGCAGAATTTAGAAGATGAAGTTGTTCAAGAAATCGTCAAAACAGGCACAGATCTGCGCCAGTATTCAAAGCAAATCGAAGGAGAATTAAAACAGGTACTTTCTGATGTTATAGGTATCTTCCTATCACCGGCATTGATTTCAATATCGTTGAACAGGTGGAGAATAAGTCTATAAAGGATTACGTGAAAGAAAGCCAGAATATAGCGAGCCTACACAATCAGATAGCTGCTTGTGATAGTATTCTTGAGGTTAGTATTAAATATTTTTATGCTTGTATTATGATAAAGTTTTAGTTTTTCGAGTAATTGATATGATAAAATATTTGGCTGTTTTTGAAAATTATGTCCACTTCCGAGACATGTTATTTCATTCTTAGCAACTAATACAATCTTTATAAAAATATTTAAAGCTGAAAATTTTCATTCATTCTGTAATAAGTAATTTAACTACTTTCCCTAATTTTATCATTTCAGAGAATGGAGTCTATGTTACTAAGTTTTCAATCTGATCTGGGCAGCATCAGCAGTGAAATAATGTCTCTTCAGCAGAAGTCAGTTGCCATGAGTCAACGATTGCACAATCGCCAAGCCATCAGAGGACAGATATCTCAATTCATAGATGAAATGGCTGTGTCAGAAAGTCTTATGTCGTAAGAAAATCTCTTTCTATTGATGATTTTAACATAAAAATTAACACAACTATAGAGAAATGTTTTTTTCTCTTGATGACATAAATTATGTATAAAATTTGATCTTCATAGGAATTATTATTTATACAGAAGAAAGATAAACCTTCACAACTGAGAATCAATATTGAAAGAAATAATTTGATAGTGATATTTATGTTATTTATACTTTGTAATATATATTATTCATAACATTAGTAGTAACTTTTAAATAAACCGGTGCAATTGAATCAGTCGTTATATAGCTAAATTCTGACCTCAAATAATCACAGCTAAAAACATGAATTTTAGTATGTATGTTGATGCCTGAAGACTTAGTGAATATAAGAAATGTTAGATTACATTAGGATTTTGTCATAAGTGCCATAAAATGTTTCAGCTTTTGATTAATTTAAGAATTTCTCTTGATTAGTTGGTTGGAAATAAATCACTAACATCAGTATCCCTCACTCATAGCTCATTTTTGACCCCTTTATAACCTCTTTTATTAATTTCTTTAACTTTTCTAATTTCAGACACATTCTGGATACACCTGTTACAGAGAAAGATTTCCTGCTTCAACTACAGGAATTAAGTAAAAAGATAAACTTTGTTAAAACTCAAAGTTTTAAAGGTAATCAAAATATATTTTGATCCTTGTATTGGCATTATTGATGATTTTATTGGAGTAAATTTAGTTAATTAAATATTCTGTTAGTTAACTATTATATTTAAGGTAAATCATACTATGCTTCAAAAAGAATGTAAGTCCTTTACATTAGTGACTAATTGCATAATGTGGTAGATGAGGATGATTTTGTTTTTGCCACCCTTCACTTCTAGTTCCCATACCATCTGTCTTCTTCTGGTAACAGATCTTTTTCTTCCACCCTACCTTAATATACAAATTCCCTTCCTTCTCATATATATACATACATTCTTCTAATGTTTTCTAAATGTAGATAAAACTAGATATTCCCTAAATTAAGTTTTATTAAAAGGACTGTATTTTTGTAGTTGAGACATCTAGGTTTGATTATAAAAGTTCTCAAATACCGAATTCTTCCTAGGATATTGTTTTTTTGAGATATTGCAGACTAAATGTATAAATGTTTCTTACTATCCCATGTTATAGGAATGTAACTAATACTGTTTTAACCCTTTTACTGCCTGCCCATTTCGGGTGGGATGTGTGAAGACTGCCAAAGCTATTTTCTGGAATATGCAAGATTTCAAATTCTAAATTATTTCAGCTACTTAACTTTATTTAATTCATCTAGATTTCTTCCCAATGCTAAAGATATATTTATAGATATATTTAGAACCATAGATGAATTATGGGGGTTAATCTTTTTCTATATTTTCTTCCTTTTTCCCTCTTACACTACACACACAACAGTTCTTTTCTTTTTAATTAGCAATTTTATAAGTTTTTTTGAGGTATGTCTCTGAAGATCCGGGTTGCATATCTCGGTTTTGCTTATATAAAAAAAAGGCGGGCCAAAAAAGAATATTTGCTTATCTAGCTGGAAACTGACACTCTAAAACAAATACTTAGAGCCACAATAAAACAGTTCAGCTCGTCTTGCGACAAACACGAAAGATAATACTGTGCTGGATGACGCTTGCCCGAAGTAACGAAAATATCCGGACGAATTTACAGGGAAAGATCACTGTAAAATATCAAAATGTATCGCATGGTAAGGTGAAACCATATAAGTTAGATAAAGTAAGCAGCAGAGATACAGCACATGTGTATAAATGAGACGGCAGCTGTTAAAAAGGTCACAATCACGAAATAAATAATGTCAAATAAGTCGGGCCGATATATCGGCCTGCTGGCAGTTTTCGCACAACCAGCGAGGGCGGACATATCGGCCTGCTGGCAGCAAAAGGGTTAAAGCAGAGAAATAAAAATATCTAGAATGAATATGCATTGCATTCCACTATTCTTTTTTGGTTAGTGTGCTTCATGAATGCTTTACAAACACCTTTGTTAATGGTGCAGATGAAACTCTTCAAGAGAACAGGGGAATTATCATATATGTGAGAAATGTTTGATAGGAATGGGAATTAAACCTAGATCTTTCAATTTCCAGTCAGTTGCGATAGTCTCTAGGATCTCATAATTTGGGATGGTTTTCTAGCTTCTATCTATATAGCTTCAAAGCAAGTGCAACCAATTGGAAGTCAGGATATTCTGATTTGAGTCCTAGGCCTGTCAGACTTTCCTCTCATTTGTTGATATCTGCACTTAATTACAGCTGGTGATTGTTATGAAAAGTTCCTTCACCCCATTATCGTCAAGAGAAGTTCATTCATATCTTTTAGTGAACTTAAATTTTAAAAACCGTTAAGAAATGGTTTAATTGAAGAAGAATCACTTTAAATTAATAACTTCCAGCTTTTCTACTTTTAGTGTTTCAATTAAGTTTAGAAGATGAGTTTATAAATTCTTCCATTGCTGTTGGTTTTATTATTGATTTATGGTTTGTCATTCATAAAGGAAAGGATTAAATATTTTCATGTGCCTTTGTTGACAATTTAATGTTGAAAAAGCATGATTATTTGCTAAATCTTTTTTTAAAACATCAATTTCATTGATTTTTTATTAATTATACTCATCACTGATCCATATTTGTTGCGCTCTAAGGGACAAAATAATGATTGTTTTTTCAGATGCTCGTTCTTGTCAAGATGTGAGGGGAGTGTTAGAAAATCTTCAGTTAAAAGCAATCTCAAAAGTGAGGATGTATCTACTCGAGCAGATATATAAATTTCGGAAGCCAATGGCCAATTACCAAGTAACTCAGAATACTCTACTGAAGTATAAGTAAGCTGGTAAAAGTTTTTTTATGCAAATATCTTCCTATGTCTCTAAGCTAAGCATACTTAATTACTTTATTATAGTCCATATTTATCCTATTATCAAATGAGTATTATGGTCCTTAGAGAACCTTTGCCTCTCTTAAGTAAGAATTCTCTGTTTATTCTCTCCATTATCATTTAATCTCTGTTTATTTCTCTAATATTTCATTTCTATAAATCTGAGAGCTGAGGGAAAAATTATTATAAATCACAAATCCTCTTAATATCTTTTCACCAGTTGTTTCATCAATGGCATCCTTGAGTTTCATCTTTTCTATCCTATGTACATCTCCCAATTATCTCAGTCTACCAGTCTTAATTGTGGTTACTTAATCCTGTAAATGCTTTATCTCTTCAATTGTCCTTATTCTTCAAATTTCCCTATCACTAATTAGGTTAAATAATTTCCACAGAACTTTCCTCTGACATATTAAGATTTCTTTTCATATGTTCGATTAGTGTCCTGGTATCACTCTCATAAGTTAAGCTTCGTATTATTTCATTGTTTGCTGTCTTTACTTTCTTCCTGAGATTCCTACTTTTCAGTTTCCGATATAGTACTGCATAATATCTGTTGACAGATTTTGTACAATTGTTTATATCTGCCTCTACCTTGTCACAATGGATCCAATATGTTGTCTTTTCCATATTAATATTACTCCTTATAATATTCTTCTTTCATCATATCAAGCATTTAATTTAAGCATCCATACATTCCTATTATCTGTTGATCTGTTTCCTTTATTGCTTATATAGTTTTCTTTCACATTTTTTTATTCATCATTATCTCTCTTTCCAAGTCCTTTTAAAGATTTTTCTATTTTCAATCAGTGCACTTTTTCTGCTTATTTAGGATTATTTTGTCTTTGCAGAAATTTAATTAATGTATTATTTCATATTAGATCTTGTTAATATCTTTAAGGTTCAGATCTAATTCAGTTTTGTTATCATGCGTGGAAATTTCAAAATCAAATGCTTTTAGATCTTTGGTAATGTGTTACTCACTAAGTTTTATGCCATCCCTCATTCAGCAGGTTATTTCTGGTTTAGTATCTTTCTATATAATCTTCTTGTTTGTACTACTGAAATTTTCATTCGTCTTCTATTTTTTTATCTTATTGTCTTATTAAAGCTTTTATTTATTTATTAATTTATTAAAATTTATTTATTTTACATTATTAAGGAAAATATACAAGTGCCAACTGTCAACATTCCTTTTTCTCTCCTTGGTGTATCTTACAACAAGTTTAATTCTTTTCAAATTTTCATTTACAGCTAGTCCATAATTGAGTGTTGAGCAGTTAAAAAAGGAGGTTAATACAGAAGATTTTTCATACAGTATATTTTTTATTTTTATTTTTTCCTTTTACTGCTATTAAGGATCACCACTCAGTGGTTGATGAAATGTTTTCAAAAGCTGTGCTTTATTATCTCTGTCATTTATTATAAATGGCTTTATTATTATAGTTTATTTTACTGATTACTAGAAAGTTTGGCAAAACACCTCAACTAGAAATTTTCCATTCTATTATTCCATGAAGGTATTCCCATTGCCTAAGTTTTTTTACAGTGTTTACAAAAATGTTCATTTTCTATCCTTATAGATTCTTTTATCAGTTCCTGATGTCCAATGAGCGCAATGCTGCAGAAGAAATCCTTTGTGAATATGTGGATACAATGAGCAAAATTTATTTTTCTTACTTCAAGTCTTATTCTTCAAGACTGATCAAACTCCAGGTTTGCATGTTTTTCCTTCACTTGAGTTTATTTATGTTTGTCTTAAGTTGTACTTTTTATTTATGGAAGATTATTCAATAATTTAGGGCTTTGTGAGATAGGACCCCAAGGGCGCAGGCTCTTTTCTCAGAGAATTGAGTTTTTTGACTTGTTTCAATGATTACTCCTTGAATGGAAAAATCGAGAGATCAGTATATCATAAGTATATTTTGTTTAGGAATTTATGAATTCAGAGTATGATAACTCACCATATTTCATAGGAAGATTGGCTGTCAATGTGTGGTGTGAAAATAAGTTGTATTTTTAGTAAAAAATAATCTTGTTATTATATCAGTGGGTGTGGTCAACCAAATAATTTTTAGAGAAAAGAAACATGAAGGGTAAAATCATTAAAACATATGGATCATCTATAGTGAATTGATTATTTTATGTATAGTTAAAATTTTAACATAAAGTAAAAATATACAGTGAAAATTCTAGCAATTATGAATTATTTCTTTTTATCTTTATTAAAATATTATAATTACTGATATAATTTCATGAAAACAATAAACCTAAGAAGTGTGTGAGTAATTAAAGTTAAGTTCAGAGAAATAATCTGTTCTAATTTAGATAATATTTGTAGGAAGTTATAGTACTTTTCAGTTAAAAATTAGTTATCTTTTACAATTTTTTACCTTTACCTCTGTTAAAATTTACCTCATACTTTGATTAGCCTAGCATATGGATTGAAGATCTTTACCTTTAATTAATAAGAAAGCCACTTTTTTAAGTTGAGTCAGTAGTAAAGAGAAAATAAATTTTTGGTAATGCATTTGAGACTTGATAATTGGTTAGTTATATTTAGTCACACTCTAGCTATTCAAACATCAAAGGTTTCCTGATCGTTATAATTTTATTCAATTATGTCAGTTATCTCCATATTGTTTCTAAAATATCTTGTTCATTTTTGCTGAATAAGTATGAGGAGGTGGCAACCAAGGAAGATTTAATGGGTGTGGAAGAAGGTGGAGGTGCGAGGAGCACAATATTTGGCCATCGTATTCCCATGCGTACTCATGGGACCCTCTTCTCGATGGGGCGGAGAGGGGATATTTTGACATCAATGCTTGAAGATCCTGCTATTGTACCTCATGCTGCTACTTCTCAGAAGGTTCTTTATTCACAATATATCTGCATTAATTTAAAGAAGAACTTTTCATTATGTTCTGTTTTATGCTTAGGTCTTTAATTTTTCTACTTATATGACATAGAATTATTGTAATTATTGTATATAAAAATATACTGAGTATACACTATTTTAGATAATTCATTGTCTCATTCTCTAGAATTATTTACTGTATTAAAACTATAACTTTTGCTATCAGTTTATAAACAATATTTGTTGAATTCAAATTTAAAATTTATTCATTACTTTTCAGTATCCATTTGAGGCTTTATTCAGGAGTGAGCACTATGCTCTTGTTGACAATTCATGTCGAGAATATCTCTTTATCAAGGAATTCTTTCTAGTCACTGATTCTTCTGCAATGGATCTATTTCATCAAGTCATGGGTCGTTGCATGGCACTTCTTAAAGTAAGTAATTCATTTCTCTTAATTTTGGAATTAATATTACAAAATACACTATGAAAAATTGACAGAAAGCTTTAAACCATTTTCTATGTCTTGTATTTGGCTTCAATGAAAGTATCAGGTGGGACGTAGAGTATTCCTATAGATGCTGAAGAAGCAAAAGAAATGAAGGTTCTCAGAAATTTTTTTAAGTATTTCTTTGAGCGTCTCTCTGAGCTCATGATCATATTGGTTTAAAAAGTACTTGAATGTTCTTTCCTATAATTCCATATAAGTTTCCTCTATTGCATCATATCTAATTTCAGTAAACTTTTACTAGAATATTCAATGTCTACTACTACTGTGAACAAATTTCTGATGTGCAGTGCTTCAAAAACCAAATAGTATGTCACGAAACAGGAGTAATTTAGGCTGAGCTCTAAATTTAACAGCAGGCTTAACTAAAATGCATATTTCCAGTACCTGTTCTCAAATTGTATCGTTTCTTTTAAGAAACTGAGCTTTAAAACTTTGTAAACTTTACTTGACCAATAATCTCCATAATGACTTGATCAATATCCCTTTGGGTTAGCAATGCCACAACTGAGAGCTGTAGAGATTAAAATATTATCATTATTTTAGATTATAAGTAACTTTTATGCTACTCTTCAATTTCTTTTAATTGAATAACTTTCCAGGATATTATTTATCTTAATACATTAAAAGTCATATTTTTAAACCATCTAGAAAGTTTCTTCCATAATTATGTACATAAACACTTTTTTGGTCCTAAGTTTACTGAGATTAGATATGATGCAATAATACCTTAGATCTATTAAAATTATATCCTTCTCAAATACTTATCATTATATTTTATAAATCCATCTTTTACTCCTTGATTTTCAACTCTTCAATGATAAATTCTTGTTTCTCAAGAAAATATGTACCTGAATTGGAATCCTAGAGTTGTATGATAAAGATGGTGTAAAATTTGATCTGTTTTCTTAGTAAAGACTTAAATTGCATGATAATGTTGATCAAGAGCATATTTTTTTCATTCTGTCAGTTTGAATGATTGAGCGAAGAAAAGATTTTAACGTAGTTAAATATATCCTTTTCCATTATGAAGTTTTAGTAAAAGAAAGATATATTTGTTTGATATTTAGATAATTGTATTGTATTCTTTGGAATTGCCATCCTTAAAGGTACTGTAAGAATATGATTTCCTTGAAAGGTATGTGTAAATATGCTTAGGAAACTAACCACTGATGAAAATTTTGAAACATATTCAATTATATAATGTCTTATTTTGGATGTATGACTATTTATCATTACATTATTATTTACTGATAAATTTTTATGTTTTGAAAATCATTCATTGTTTATAATTCCTATATAACTGTGAATGTTCTTTTAAATTTCACTGACATGGTTTAAATCTATGTATAGCCATTATTTCTTAATTTTTGGAATGTTTTGTTTTGCATATCATCCATGTTATATTTGAAATTATTGATATTTTTGCAGAGAAACTTAGAAGGATATGTTGCTGAGTGTTACGATGGAATTGCATTATTTCTTTGTGCACAGTTGGTACTCAGATATTTAACTTTATCACAGAAAAGAGGAGTTCCAGCTCTTGTCAAATATTCTGACGATCTTATAAACATCTTCCAACCAAGGTTAGCAAATAACAATATATTATCACCTTCTTTATTTTTATTCTTTTATTTCACAGTCATTGCCAGTATTTAATTGAAAGTCATTCTCAAACCAAAACCTATGAATGAAAACCTCTTATATACAAGTTATATGAACTTTCAAATTAGAGATGTTTATTGTTTGAGTTACAAAGCCTAAGTAAATACTGCTACAAGTATTATAACCTTTATAATATCATCTCATCACTAATAAAATCTTCATGATAATATTCAATTCAGATTGATGTTGTTATATATGGCGTCTATTCTGTATTATTTCAGATTCAAGTATGTCTTAGATCTTCACATAAGATCTGTGAGAAACTTCAGCACTGAAAAGTTCAACAAAGTGACTAGGCCTCACTATGTAAGTCCAACAGAATAATTAGGCCTTGTAAAATCAATTATTTTCCAAGTTTGAAAAACATTTACTCTTAGTAAGTTTAAAGAAATAAGTCATTATTATTAAATTATTATTTCTTAGTTCATTTTGATCCAAATATGTTGCAATTAATTTATTTTAATGCTAGTTCCTTTGAATTTTTAATTCTTATTCTGTGCTAAATAAATAATCATTCCTGATAAAAGTGTTTGCTTAGCTCAGATGGTAAATATGTATTTCTCTTAATTGGTCTGCTTAAGAAATGGTTTGTAGTGCACAAAGAATTTATTTTTATCAAATCTACTTTCAAATTAGTATCATATTAGAATGTAAATAGGGTGATAGATATTAAACCTGTAGGAAGAATCAGATTCGTAAAGTAATGATTTTTATTATTATGAATTTAGATTTTCATACTCGAAAATTGGGTATAATTCTAGAAAAACACTAATAAAGAGTCCTTTTTCTCAGATCACTAGAAGGTATGCAGAATTTAGTTCTGCCCTAATTGGACTGAGTGAAAATTTTCCAAGTGAGTTAACGAAGAGCATGTTAGCAGAATTGCGTGAACTTCGAGATGAAGTGCAATGTTTTATGTTGAAAATGGCTTCTGTTTTTCCAAACAGAGAGGAGCAAAACATATTTCTTATAAATAACTATGATATGGTTTTAGGCGTGTTGATGGTAAGATTCAATTTTGTCTATTAAATTGCACCGACAATTTTTTTTCCTGTGTACAATAGTTAATTAATAACAATTTTCTTGAAGAAAAAATTGTTGTTCTATGTTTGAATAAGCAGAGAAATTTTATGATATATCTACCAGTTTATTTAAAAGAGATATATTAATGATTGATACTCAGGTCTAATGAAATTTTCCTATCTTTATTAATAAATTATCAAAACCCCACTTGTATCCTACAATTGTATAACTATATTTATGAATTTCTAGCATTGAAAGTTTGTCTTACTTTTAGGAGTGGACAAGGGAAGACTCTTCTGAAGTGGAATCATTCCAGAGGCTTTTGAATCAGCAGAGTGTTGAATTTGTAAAAGGAATTCTTGATCCTCATTTTGGAGAATTCATGCAGTTTGTTATTAGAGCTGAAGAGCTTCAGACTGATGGTAAATTGGATCAGTTAAGAAATTTGGAAGGTAATTCAATCATTTTATTTTAAAGTCTAAAAAACTGCCCAGGTAGTAGAGCTTGTCAGAAGAAGAATACCTATGAAAGTCTCGTCTTCTCCCTAGTTGGCATGATATTAATAATATTAGAAGAAAAATTAGATACTCATGAAGTATATTTTAAATGGTATCATCAGTGTATCTAATTAAAAAATATCTATATCTGGCTTTTAATATCCATAGTAAGTAATTTCTAATAATTTAAATTGTTTCAGGGAAAGCAATGCAATTTGCTCGGTATTTTAATGACAATTGGAAAAGTGCATTGGAATTACTGAAGGAAAAAGTTCAAGGGATATTCCCATCTTTAGAGAGAGAATCCGTGATTCATCAGATGGCCCTGTCAAGAGTTATTGAGTACCACTTCCGCTTTCAACGACTTTTTCCTTCAGTAGCAAGAGACCACTTAACTAATAGTCATCACATTTTGGTTGAAATGAAGAGATACAATCCTTCATTTTGAGAAATATGAATTCAAACAATGAGACTGAATTCAATTCTAACTTTTCATTATCAATCTACACCTGATAATAAAGTACAGATATCACAGTGATATATTCCTTAAATATATTGTAGCTTATGAAATTCATGAATTAAATGGATGTGGTAAAATCAATATCTCTTTTTCATTTCTTGCAGTTTCCGCAATGTTTTAGTTTATAGCCATTGTATCTTTGGTAAGTATTATCAATTTCAGTTACTGCTCTAAAGTGAGTAGTTGAATTAGTTACTACTATTGATGATGGTACATTTACAAGATAATTTCTATTTCCAGACATTATGTCTGTTTGATTCATAAAATTCTCCCATGAAAAATTTGGAAAATATTGTTAGATTAGAAAAAATAATTAATATTAAATATTTTTTATCTAAATACATGATAGTCATAAAGCTTCAGAGAAAACTGTTAATTTTTAGCAGTAAAACAAAATTGAGAATGGATGGACACAGTTACAATGGAAATAACAACAATGTTGTCATCTACAAATACCCCCTTTAAATGAATGTTGAGGAAAGTGTTATAACAAAATTAAATCCTGATTGCAAACTAATATGGATGTTAATGGGGGTTACCCCAATTGAATTACACTAATGACTTTAGGATATCCTAGTATATTTTTTGAACAAAAAGGAATCCTATAATAATTACATCTGGAGTCAAGATAATGAATATCATCTGTCAGTGAATGAAAGGTTATTTTCTGTGAGGTTATGTGAACAGGCTGACTGTAATAGGCTTGAAAGCTCAAAGATTTCTAGCTCTACTCATCATTCAAATGGTGAAACTGCTTTAAGTAAAGTATACTTGTATTCAAGAGAGAAATATTGCCTGCAAATAAGTTACTAATTTGGTTTGATTTTGTTCTGAGATAAGTATTGAAAGTTAATTGGTGAACCATAAAGTGAGGCACAAGACTTCTTCAGCCCATCCTCTTATAGGCAATGCAGAATCTATTAATAATGGTAGAAACTTGTATTCTTAAGCCTTCTCAAATGACTACCTCCATTGAGCATAAGAATATTTTCTGAATTCTTCAATATTTCTGAAAGTCAAGCTGATATATTTAATTTTCATTAATAATTACATAAGATTGAAAAATATTATTATAGGCAAAAAGAATCAATTTAATTATTTTTAAGGTTTTGAGAGAAACATCCGAAAATCGAGCGTTCTAAAACTACCCAAAACGGTAGCTACTTCTTCTCACTAGGATCAAAATTTTAAACTTTGATATTTCTTCGTGTATTCTTCATATTAATGACATTGGAATATGAGAAATGTTCGCATCGGAGATAATGTCCCATCTGACAGCAGATATTCGCTAAGGCTGTTTTTCACAATGTTCATTTGTCACCTTCATTATAACAATTATTTGAAGAGTACAATAATGAATACATTTAAGATAAGCGCGTGGTCGCTTGAGAGTGAGCGTGAGACGTTGATTCGTGAATCACCGTTATCGAAACAATATCGCACTCAACTGCTGAAAATCTTCGAAATTGGATTATGAAAGTAAAAAAAAGTAGCTAGATATGCAATACGAATGATAATGAAAAAATTGTGATCGAATAAAGTATAATCTCTAGTTTTCACCGTATGATGATGTAAGCAAAGAAAAAAGTGTCTGTTGTTCCTCCTAGTATGATCATATGTCATGTGTCTAAGATAAATGTTCAAGTGGTTTTGATATCGTAGTATTCCTGATAATCTGAATTTACGTAAACTGTTTCAGCATAACCGTATACGATAGAGTTAATGTTTAAATTAGTTACTTATTAATTAAGTCGCGAAACTATATGCGCTAGGCTACTGAGAAAGTGCCGAAGCATCGATGGCGTGCAAAAGACAGTTGCTTCTCTTATCTACGTCTACCATTCATGGTTCCGAATATTTACAGTATGCTAAGCAGGAAATAGACTCATTTTTTGAAAGGTTAGTTTTGATTTAGGGTATTATGATTCAATTGTTGCTGCTGACTAAGAAAGTGTTTCCACAGGAACAATGTTTCCAAGATATTATTCATCCCATTTGCTCTTCGCAATCATGAAGACTACGCGAATAAAGCCAAATCTGCGCTGAAAGCCTGGGGTTGGTTTTAATACGTTCTAATTGAATTATATGTATTTACCCTAAAATAATGAAAGTTTATTTCGCACAACAGGTTATGATGTAGATAGCATACACGAAGCTAGAAACTATCTGGAAGCTGTAAATGAAGCCCAGGCATTTTTCGTTGGTGGTGGAAATACCTTCCAGTTATTGAAATCGTTGTACGACCATTCATTGGTCGATGCTATTAGGAATAGAGTAATGAAAGTAAGTAATAAATATTGTCGCACACAAGCAAGCACTCGAGAACTCCCCACGCTCAGTTCTCACTTTTCCTTCCACTCGCTTGTTGACACACTCTTACTCGACCCTCTTCCCTGTCTCCCTTGTTACTGTCTCTCGTTACACTTCCTCTTTACGGTTACCCTTGCCCCCGGGTCTCCAACCCTGCCGCCAGGAAGCAGCACGGGGGCGTCAGCCGACAACCGCGAAAATATATATTGAAATTACTCAGTTGGTTGATGTATTCATTACCTTGTGTTTAATTTACAGTACTTGTAAAATGATTCATTCTTTCAAGTTCTAAAGATTTTTTTTAACTTTGTCTCTTACCATGAAGTAAGCATTTAAGCATAAACCTCATTCCTTGTTAACTAACCCTCCATTATAGAATTTCCTCCCAGGTATGAGTCTTAGACTGAGTGAACTTTGGGTGAATAGGAAGTAGGGTGATGCTTTTCCATTCCTTTTAATTTCAACTACTTTTAGTATTCTTATTCTTAGAACAACTAACTAGGGCATGAGAGTAAAGGTGCATTAACTTCAGGCATATTTGCAAAGGTGACTTATATGGTTTATATACAAAATACATATCACTTTACCATTTTCGTCAAAAAACAAGGTATAAGTGTGTGGACTCCGTGTTCTAACCTATAACATTAATATTGACTTGTATATTATTTTTCAGGATGGCGTTCCATACATGGGAAGCAGTGCTGGGACAAATGTTGCAACTGTGAGCATATGTACCACAAATGATATGCCTATAGTACATGTGCCAAGTCTCACTGGGCTTGGTTTGGTGCCTTTCAACATAAATCCTCATTATGTAGATCCAGACCCTCATTCAACCCACATGGGGGTAAGATTTAATTTCTTTCATCTTCCATTTTATGAAGTATCAATGACCCTAAGAATATGAAATAATTCATTTTCTAGGATAAAGCTAAAAAATAAACTTTTTGGAAAACTAAGCACAACATAACTCAATAACTATAAACTTACTAACATTGAAGTATAGTGCTGAAATACTTAATATTTTAAAAAAATGGCAGCATGTATTCCAAAAAAAATAGTTTATATATTAGCTGAAGAAGTTCTAAATTTCACATTTGCTTATTGCTCTTGTTTATAATGTATTATAATTGTAAATTTTACACATGCGTGGATAGAAGTCTGTTTAAATTACATTTTAAAAATTGATGAATACTTAATAACTAAAAAAAAGTTGACTAATTTGAAATTGATTTTTGTAAAAATTTGTATTAAAAGGAAAGTATTAAATTATTTATTTATTTATAGGGAGTTGAGGTTTCTACTGATCATAGTTGTGTAATCAATCAAAAGAGAGAAATTTTTGTTGTTAGAATTAATAATTATGTATATGCATTCAGTATTTTCATTTAATTACAACCATAATGTTCATATTATTTTTCATCAATATTATCTACATCTTACCATTTTCCTTTACAATACAATTAATTATCATCAAAATTATTAAGCATGCTTATTTTGATTAGTATTGAGGAAGATATGTAAATAGTTTATGATAATTATTTATAAGTTAGGGTAAATTTATTTAAATATTGTATTTACTTATTTTTTTACTTTGGTAAGATCATCATTTGTGGTATGAATTTTATCTTTAGGAAACAAGGGAGACTCGTATTAATCAATACCATGAAATCCCTGGTATGCCACCAGTTATTGGTCTGAGAGAAGGGAACATTCTTCATGTTGATGGAACAGAACTCAAGCTTCTAGGCCTCAAACATGCTCGTTTATTCATGCCGTGAGTTTTTTTTTCTTCACCTTTCCTCATGAGCTGAACACTGACTCTTTAAATATAATTATTGGTCTATTCTGACTTAGTATAGTATTTAACTTATAAAAATTTGTTTTCAATTTTCTCTTATTTTTAGCTCCATGATTGGTACTTATTATTGGTATTATAGAAATTAAAGTGTCACTGATTGAGGATATTAGAATAGAATAACTCTTTGATTTTTGAATAATTGATGTTTGTTTAATTAAATAGAAATTACCTCAACTCAAGAGCATTGCTGGCAATTCAATAACTTTTTCTTTGCTTTAACAGTAATGCTTAATGTCTAAATATTGTTTTAAAGTAATTTTTTTTCCAACATTATTTAATTCCTCTAATTCTAATTTAATTTTAAAAAGGGGAAAACCTCCAAAGGAATATGTCAGTGGGGCTGACTTGAGCTTCCTTCTGAACAACTGTGATGGCTAACTTGTAGTAAGTGAATAGCAGAAAACAAATTGGCTTACGGGATCACATTTTCTTCATGATATGTGTCATTGAAAGAGATAAATAAATAAGAGATAATAAATGTGTATTTGTTTAATGTGTTCATATGTTATTTTTAAAATTATTATTATTTATTTACATTATTATTATACATTTTAAATGTGTACCGTACCTTATAAATCAACTTAAGGTTCAGATAACTTCTAATGACATCCACAACTTGAATAATCAGGATAAAATTTGTTTGTAGGGCCAGCATAGGTACAGATACCGGAGACTGAAATTAGAATTTCTACCATATTCGTAGTTTCATCATAATTTCTAAGTCTAACATTAAGATATATACAGTAGAGGATAAAAACGAATATATTATTAAAGCTTTCATTTGATTTTATTCATAAACCACATAACTATTAGGGGTAAAAAACTAAATAAATAATTAATTTTTTATATTTCTCTTTTGTAAATCGAAATAATATTGACACATTTTGAAGAGCAATTTTCCGGAAATACATGTATTAAAAACAATTCATTCTTCTAAGGTGGATTTTCCTCATGAACATGAGATGATAAAAAAGATTTGCCGTACCAAAATATACTCACCATTTTCGTAGAGGAAAATAGCTTCCAAACGTTCATTTTCCCAAATGAAGAAAACACGCAGTGATATGCCGGTCATTAAATAATTTATTCAATAATCAATAAATTATTCTTAACATTAAGTTAAATGACCCGCTATCTTCATTAAAAATTTTTACCTCAGACTCTTCGAGCAGGAGATATTTAGGGAGAAAGATGGGGTATATTACCCCATTGAGCATGGATTTATGTACATTGCTTCCTCCTGCTTCTTAAGTAGAAGGTTTTTGATTTTTGCCATCTGTTAAATAATTGAGATAAATTGTTACATTTAGCTGTGTAGATATTATGTTTACTTACAGATCATTACCTGTTTTATACTAACATCAATCTGAACTACCAAATCCTCCTTCGATGTTGTTTTCACACTTGCAAAATACTTCCAGAAATTAATAGAAACTGAAGGGTGAATATTATGGCAAAAACTATATTCTTGAGTTTTATTCTAGAATGTGTATGCTTGAGGCAGACACCTCTGGAACCATTGGAAAGTGAGAAAGATTGACTGTTTAAATTATGAGTCTTTCCTGGCAGAAAATAAGTCAATACTTTGTATAACTGAGAGAAAGGACTATGTATTGAATGAACATGATATCTTTTGGACTTTTTTTTATTTTTCATCTTTTGTGTACAATATAAAAGAGAAAAATAATACAAATTAAACATTCAATAAAATGTTATTACCGTAGGGGAGGGGTATATAAGGGTTGACCTGGATCTTCCGAAAGAGTGGAAGCCGCTTAGTACTCCATGCGATCTCCTCTTCACCATCTGAAAAGATTTAAAATATGTTAATACACATTGAAATTAAGAATAATTATATCAATCTTATGAAATGATTCTTACTCCAAGGAGGGAAAATTTCTCCTAGGTCCAGGATCGCCTCCAACTCCGCTTTGTATCACTATAAAGATAGGAAAAGATAATAAAAGATTACAATACATAAATCTAAATGGGGAAAGGTATCAGTAAATAGAAAGAAAATTCTAATAACTTACATCGCATCTGGCACCTGTCGAAATATCTTTTTGTTGCACGTATGACTGGTACATTTATTTATTATACACCGATTCTGAAATCAGTCTACTAGAATAACACTTCGATGATGATATCAATGAGTTCTTTCATCACACTACATCACATCATTTAAGGACAACCGAACCTACACTAATATCCTGGAAGTCGCTGATCTTCTCACTCGGTCCCTTGGAATGAACACAGTCCTTAGACATCCGGGGGGACATCTGTCGCCAAGCAGAAGGAAGAGTTTCATCAGCATAGTCTCCATGGACACGGGCACTGTCCGATGGGACTTCATCTCCCGTTATCGGAAGGAGCAGGGTTCCGTATTTCTCGCCGCTAGAGGGTCTTAATTCGTAACCTCTGGATGGTTGGAGAAAAAGTGAAACCCACCATCTCTCTAATTCATCCAGAATTTTATTAGCCCTATCTTGCTCCTCCAGGACCCTCCTAACGGCCGCGCATAGGTTCTTCAATTCCAGCTCCTGGATCATGGCGTAATCTCGACGACGTTGACATCTCTTGGAGACCCGATCCTTCTTCTTCCTGGGTCTCCAAACAGGGTTACAGGAGTTTCTCCTCCTAGAGCGGAGGATCTTCACCCCCAACACCGTTGTTAACCAGCCGTCGAGAAGATCGAGGGCTGTGTAGGAGTCTTCAAGGTTTGTTAGTTCCCCGACTCTCCAGGCGCTAGGAAGGCTGACACATTATTCTGCCAGCCTAGCTATTTCAATAATTATTACAAGTTATCAAGGGGGCTGCTAACCCAACAAACCCTGTGAGAGAGCCAGAGCCCCCTTAGTCCCCCCTCGATTAACTGCCGTGGGGGCTCATGCCATCTTACCACTTTCCTCCGGCTGTTTCCCGAGCATTGGGGACCGAGCACAAGACTTGGGACCCTCCGCGAGGTGTGTCCCGAAGCATTTAAGTGAGAGCATTACTTCTCCTTCCCTGATGGAACCAGGGACAGCGTCGCATACTTCTCTGCATTGACCCTACGCGTGACATACTAGGCCATCTTTTGAAGATCACAGGGGCACCCTTCAAGCCACAACGTCTTTGGGGGCTGAGGCAGGTCATCCGACCAAAGCTCCAATATGGTTTGGGGGTCAGAAGGATGACTGTCGGGCGGATGAAGGAACTGGATATTTCAGTTCATAAGGCCGTCCAACAGTGGCTCAGAATGCCGAAAGCCGCACGGACTACTTCCACGCTCCATTTGCAGGAGCAGGATTAGGCATTCCACCTCTTCACCGTAGGATTCCAGTCTTCAGGAGGAGCAGGGCAGAAGCCATACTCCGGTTACAGAGACCACTGCACATAGCATCTAGAGCTGCTGGAGGACTCACGACGCCATCGTTGCTACTTTGGGTTCAGCTTTTGAAGACAAGGATGGACGATGAAGAAAGATGTCAGGATGGACATTGAACAGGGCCTCAGGAAACCGGACATCGTAGCCACGAGAGGAGATTATGTGAACATGGTAGATGCTCAGGTCGTGGGAGGAGGATCATTGCTACTCCCAAGGCACCAGCAGAAGGAATCAGAAGTATGGTGAAGATGCCTGAGTGTCTGAGAGTGAATAAGGAAACAGCATCCAACAAAACACATAGGATTCACGGCCTGCACACTACCCTGGCAGGGTGTCTGTTGCAGCTCATCAGAGAGGGACCTTATGGCCATGGTACTAAGGAAGAAGACACTAGGAGCAATAACCACCAGAGTGCTGCAGGGATCACACACGAACTGGACTAGATTTAACCAACTATGTACTTATAAACATACTTATCAAAATATTATAAGGGGGTGACTTGAGGGGATAACGGTTGTTTTTATGTATTTTTAATCTTTTTTCTTGTAAAAAAGAAAATGAAGTTTTCGAAGAGGGGACAGGAGGTTGCCCTTTTTAGTCATCGATCGTCCCCTTTTCCTTACTTAATTTTTAAAAAATAGTTAGGTTTACTAGTTCTTTTTTGAGAATATTCCTCCGCCTGTCAATTAAGTCTAGGAAACGGCGAACGATGTCACTCCACCCAATTTTGAACGTTCAACCGTTTGGTGGTTTCATAATATGATCTTCCTATTCAAAAAAAGGGGGAATGAAGCTTTATTGATAGAAAGAAAGGACATCATAGCCATACGTCATTTGTATTTCAGAAAAATAGCAAAATTTCGTGAAGAACGTAGCAATATTACATATTTGGATTAAACATGGGTCAATGTTGGATATGCCACTTCTAAGAAATGGAGAGACAATCAATTCTTCCAGAGAAGCAATGAAAGAAGGTCTTTCTACTGGCTTAAAGGGACCGGCAGTTCCTCGTTTTTCTTCTAAAAAGCAACCCGAGGACCATCATGAAGAAATGGATAGCACGAGGTTTGAAGAATGGTTCAAATCTAACCTGTTACCCAATATAAGTGAGGGCTCCGTCGTAGATAAGGATCATACCATGTTCCACTTCTGGAAGCGAAAAAGAATCCCATTTACCTGAAGCAGAAACTGTGAAATGATATCGTAGTTGTCGTGAAGGAGATAGATTATCCAAAAGAGTGGCTTAAGAGTGAACTTATGAAGATTATAGATTCGGTTAAAACCAAATATACAAGGTACGAGATAGACAAAGCGGCAAAAGAAAACAGTGTATTAGTATATCAAAAGAAATGGGAGCAAAGTCTCCGTTAAAACGAAAGATTCGTCAAATGTAATTCTAGCTCGCTGAATGAGAAAGTAAATTTTGCTGATATAGTGATCCAAAATCTACCAAGTACTTCCATGACTCCAGGTTAGTATTGTAAAGAAATAATTCCGAATTTTGAATGTTTTAGATCTTACGTAAAATCATTTTGGTAGACACAAGAGGACAGCTGGAAATTTCGATCTTTCAAGCGAAAGAATTAAGAAGAAAAACGGCAGAGATTAGGTCCTCACAAACTACAGCAAACTATCATACGGAGCAGCGATGAATCTGAGAAGCGGAGGAGATGAGGCTGCATCTAAGTTGATTAAAGAAATCACTACCACAACACCTACAAGAGCACGGAGGGTTCTCTCCAAGTGGAGGAAAACTGACCGTATTCAGTCTCAGCTGTCAGGGAAGGAGGCTGTCTCCTTAATTATATCGCCTGAGTTAACAAAAAATCAGTATCAATCTATCCAAGATACTGCTATTAGCCATGGTCATACGCTGTATTCCTAGTTATGAGGTAGTTAAAAAGGCCAAATGTGCAGCGTATCAAGATGAAATCCACGTCACAGAAAATATGTGCGAGGTGAAATTACAAGCACTCCTGTTACACACTTCTTCCCGCATCGTTACATCAGTGGCCACAGTTTCTGAATCAAAAAAGTAAAATACGCTAGACTCTAATTTGTGAGTACAGCTTTGATGGGAGCTCCGGCCATTCTCAGAATAAACAGATGTGGCAAACGGAGGAAAATTCAGATGAATTCTTATTTATGAGCTCTTTGGTGCCTTTACGTTTACTTAACGATGCGTCAGGTACGGAATTTTTTTGCTATCTTCATCGAATTAATTTCAACTTTAGTAACAACTGTACGATAGAAATCACTATCACTTTTCCCTAAACAGGTGAAATAATGTGCGAAATACCCGACCTTCCTCGCCAAGATTCTGTAGGCCAATTCGCCTTCAGTGCATGAAAGAAACTAGGGCAATAATGAAAATGGAAGAAAGCTACCTACAAAGGGAGATAGAGAAATTGAAGACAATTAACGTAGGCAGTTATCGGATAAAGTTTTGAAATCAATGTGAGAAGGCGTGACCTGAGGATAAAGTTTTGTTTACTGCTTCCCATGATAAACGGAAAGGTAATTTTTGTAACCTCCACTTGTATATGGAGTACAAGTATTTTTTAACGATGAAATTATGATATCTGTAACACATTGACGGAAAGCACAGGAAAGAAGTGTTACATCTGCGGTGCAAAAATGTCCAAGATGAACGACATACTGTCAATGAGGAATACACCGCTAGATGTTGAAAAACGCTCCTTTGGAATATCAACACTACATTGCTACTAAGGTTCTTTGAGTGTCTGTTGCACATATCATATAGACTGAAAGTTAAAGAATGGCAGGTGAGAGTTCAATGCTTATGACTGATATGTAATGTTTTCTGTAGAATTCATCTTAATTTTTTACTTTAGCATGCAAATCGACGCTGCAATCAGAGTTTAGAAAAAAATGAGTTTGATTGTGGATGTTCCCAAGCCTGGATATGGAACCATAAACGATGGCAACACAACAAGACGATTCCTATATCCGAGTGCTATATGTATCCCTGATAGATTTTCCATATAAAATGAATTAAATTTACATCCATATTCAATGTTGAATGTTAATTAACAGTAATTTTCCCAACAGGAATTGAAGTGGTTTAAAGTTAAATGAAAGAACCTTTGAAGCCTATTGCTAGACTACAGCTAAATTGAAAGACTGTTTTCCATGCGTATTAGCTGAATTCGAAGAAGAGGCCGAAATGCTTTTTTTAAACTTTGGATCACCTTAATAACCAACACCCCAGTATAAAGTTTACAATGGAGATGGAAGAAAATGCTCGGCCACCATTCCTGGACATTCTCATAAAACGGAAGCATGACGGCTCCCTTGGGCATAGGGTATATAGAAAACCAACACACACAAATCTCTATCTCAACGGAAAGAGCCACCACCATCCAGCGCAGCTCAGGGCCGTTCTCTCATTGCTGACCCAGAGAGCATATGCTATCTCCGATAAAGAATCCTTGAGGCCTGAATTGCAACATTTTTGCAACAATTGCAAGGACAACCTTCCTAAGGAACAGACATAAAACAAAGGATGTAAATGCGGTGCTTGGGAAAAATCTCCATAAGAATGACAAAGAAAAAGAAAAACCTATAGCAACAACGTGTATCCCATATACCAGCACAATATCAAGAACTACTGCGAGAATCTTAGGGAAGCATAACGTAAGAACAGTGCACAAACCCCCAAGGAAACTGAGGAGCTTACTGACCTGGGTAAAAGATAAAACTGGGCTAAAGACGCCTGGTGTTTACCAGATCCCACGTGAATGTGGATCAATCTATGTTGGAGAAACGGGATACACAGTAGAAACCCGAATCAAGGAGCATGAACGAAACATCCGCCAAAAACAAACAGAGAAGTCGGCAATAGTGGAACATGCCATGAACCATGGCCACAAAATAAATTTCACCCAGACAAAAGTAATTTGTAGTGCCCCAAAATTTTGGGAAAGATTAATTATAGAATCAATTGAGATTGAAAGAAGAAAAAACAACATGAACAGAGACAAGGGCTACACCCTCGGTAAAACATAATGACCTGTCCTTCAGAAAATCTTGGAGGAAAATAATCCCATTGGCAACTACAACAGCCAATCCTAGGAGAGGAGGGGGGAAGGAACAACGGAGAAGGCCTCCATTGACCCCCTACCCACCCACCCCCACCCCAACCAGCCAATGAAAAAAGTGAAAGGTACCCCCCAAAAAGTGAAAGGGAGCAAGAAAGCTCCCCTATATAAACCACGGAAGAGACACACTGCATCACTGCAGTTCCAGAAGTAGGCTCCAGAAATGTCGAGGCACTATGAGGATGTTACCCGGATGAAGACCCGAGAACAATTTATACAGCTAAATTGTTCTTTCAGCTATACCCGTAGTACTATAAGCCCACTACAGTGCATAAAGTTTTAATTCATAGAGTTGTAATAGCATAAGTTGCAATCCTTCCTATTGGTCAATTATTAGAAGAAGCGATGGAAGCCCGAAATAAGGATACGAGAAAGTAAGGATTTGCGATTAGCAACAAACGAGGCTTTGCTGCGGAGACCTTCTTACATCAGATCCAACAATATCAATGAAAGCTGCAAGGATATCACTGAGATCGAGATCCATGACTTAAGAAGTGAAGAAACTCCTTATACTAGATAATGAAGGCAAAGAGGATTCCGAAGAAGACGATTCTTCGGACGATGAAAGTAATTGAGGCAGAAGGCAAGACTAAATTCGTTCATTACAATGGTTATCATGGTCATTTTTATTTTTTTGGTATGAGTGAATCCGTAAACATTGATGTCCCTAACAACTATTTTCCTCGCTTTATCTAACAAGTTATCGTTCCTGCGTCGCCTCAGTAGGCGGCTGTCATTATTGAGCAGAGTTCGTTCTTGTAATTTGTGAATCCAGTTTCCCCATGCTTTTGTTACGCCGTTTTGTATCAATCGAATGGCTATAATAATAGTGATTGTGTCAATGTTATTGTGTTCTGTTATTAGCAGTGCACATAAACGGTTGATTAGATTGCTTAGTAGATGACAATGTGACATCGTCATCTCTGTGTCTATAAGTACAGCTAATCGGGAACATGGAGACAAAGGAGGAGTTTTGAGAACCTTGTGGCTCAAGTCACAACTGAGGCCGGCGCAGCGCTGAGAAAGAGTAGAGGAGGCGGAGTAGGTGAAAAACCCCTTGACCCTAAGCGTCTTCCGTCCCTCTACAAATTCAACAAAGGAGCCCCATTCCGAGCCGCCACGTTCTCGAATTCCAAGATGTGCGACATTGCTGCGGAGGCTGTGGTGCAGCATTTCCGCCAGGAAATCGCCGACGTCGAGGATTCTCCTGCCCCCTCCGTCGTCCCGAAGATGACCTTCAAGAAAAACCGGGTGAGAAGGAGAAGCTCACCAAGAAGATTACCCCGATAGAAGTCAGTCATCGTCTCCGGCGGTGCAAGAAGTCCGCTCCCGGACCAGACGGCGTCCCTACGAGGATCTCAGGAGAGTCGACCCGGACTGTCGTGTCCTAGCCGGGATCTTTAATCGTTGCCTCCGGAATGGCTCCATCCCTGAAGCCTGGAAGGTCTCGCGGACCGTCCTTATTCAGAAAGGGGGAGTCCCCGCGGATCTCTCAAGTTGGCGTCCAATAGCTTTAGGGGCGGCAAAGAGGAAGCTATTCACCGGACTACTCGCCGATAGGATCTTTAAGTGGGAGAGGAGTGGGCTGCTCTCCTCTCCCAAGACGAGATCACCCTCCTCGGTTCGTTCGTTCGTTCTCTTAAAATATGTTTCGGCTTAGATAAACAAAAGTTTTGTAAGATCCCTCGCCGTATGGCGAACTGACCAATGAGTCCGATCCTTGCAGCCCTGGGTCAGTATAAAAGGGCTTCGAAAATCGTAGCCAGGCACTCTTTGCTCAGGGGTCCAGTCGGCTTGTCTCTCGCTCAGACTCCGACGCTTCGGCACTGTCTTTCATAGACTCCGAAGAACTTAGTTAGAACTCGGCCGTGTCTACCCAAAGACTCCGTGTGGGATAGGACCGAACGGATCGTTCGCCGGAGGCCCGCGATAGATTCATTCCCCAGAGCCTGAATTTCGAGCCACCTCGGAACAGAGAGTGAGTAATAAAACCTTTTTGTATATAAATACCGGCCTTCCATTAATAGTCGTAACCAGCACCCTACGACATTTGGTGTCAGGTGATTTTTGTGGTACGGACAATTTCACTTTAAACTTATTCTAATTTCTGCACTTTTAAATTTTATTTCAATTATTAAGTAAGTTAAATTTGAGTAAGTTCCACTAACCCATTTTTATATTATCATGGCTCTGATTTTTCACAAAATTGCCATAACTTTATTGATCTTTCGTGAACCCTCAATGTTATCGATGATGTACCTGCCACGACGAACGATGCTGTTACGAACGATAGGGTTCCGAACGGTGGAGTACCGAACAATAGTGTTCCAAATGATAGAGTTCCGAACGATAGAGTTCCCAGTGCATTTTCAAATCCGGTAGGAAATAATGTATACCTGATTCCCACGTTTAGCGGAGATAATACCACTTCCGTCGAACAATTTTTACAAGCCCTTAAAATCACCGCGCACCTAAACGGTTGGACAGAGAACCAAACATTTTGCGTAGCGCGATTAAGACTCCTTGGATCCGCTTCCGATTATATATCAGCAAATCCGCATATAATGGAAACCTACGAAAGTTTCGCAGACCATTTAAAGCGTCGCTTCACATTAAAAGTCTCGCCTCTTGCCTTAGAAAAACTTTTTACTTCTGCTTCTCAGAAACCTCTAGAGTCAGTAAGCGAATTCTCTACAAGGCTTAGAACAATGGCTCGACAATTACGAGAAAGCTATTCAGTCTCAACGAGCGAAGCAACGAATAGTATTATGGAGGAAAGGTGCTCACACAATTCCTTTTAGGATTACGAGAAGAAATAGGCCGTTTTGATATCGTGAGAAACCCAAAAACCATGCGTGAAGCAGAAGAATTCGCTCTCTGTGAAGAGGCTACCGCACGCAACTACGCACAAAAATCTTCAGAGCTTGCAACAACCCACTTCCAGATTCATAATATCACGTCTGACCCACCCGTACGTCATTATTATGACAAGGAGAAACCGAACTTACTTAACCGACCCCCTCCGCTAGAGACGACAAACTTACGACCCACTCAGCGGAACCGTATATCACAACCCTCATTCAGAAGAAAACGAAGAAACATGCCGGAAGAAAAATGCTTTCGCTGTGGCCGAGCTGGACATTTCGCCCGATATTGTCGTTCAAGTTCTCGTACTGTTTTCCTTTGCGGACAGAAAGACCACGCTCAAAGGGTGTGCCCATTATTAATTTGCGGTATTTGTAAAAAAACAGGGGCATCGCCCTCTTAGAATGCCCGACCAATGTAGCATCCCGAGATGCGGGAAACTTGAATCCCCCGATCGCGAGATCGGGGAGGAATTAATACTGGCAGTAACTCCGAAGGCAGGCTTAATGATGGAAGCGGATATTTTTGAGACGAAATATAGATTTTTAGTTGATACTGGAGCCGCTGTAACTAGAATTAATTTACGAAAATTCCCTTTCGGAGAAATTAGTATTAGCCCCTCCAATACCACGAGCATCGACGAAGTTGACACCTGGAGATCTCCAGGCGGGAGGATAGTTTATTTTCCTCCCAGAGGGCTTTAAGGACAGCTGCAGGAAAAGGACGCAAATACGTCTGCCACCCTTCCTTCCCTATCCTTTTTAATAGCTCCAGGCCGTACAGAGCAGTGATATACCGGATGACAGTTTTGACAAAAATTTTTCGCGGTAAGATTTTTCTTTTAATAAATAAACCTGGGCAATGGGTCGCAGAATGTGAGTGAAAACTTCCACCTCTTCGGGATGCACGGAAAGTGAACGGCATCAGCACTCTGGTAGAGAATTTCATTCAATAACCACAAATAAGAAACGGACCTGCTGTGACAAACATTAAGTGAAGTGTGTTGTGCATACAAAAGGAAGGGACGCAATTACTTTTAAACAGTGCGAACCACGCCCTCCTCCAAATTCATAAAGACCAAAAACATATAGACCATAGACAATATAGACAATGAATATAGTATTATTGAGTAATTTTGTGAGTGTTTTAGTGAATATTTTTTTTGACATCATTTATTTTTTTATACGATTTTTTTAATTTTTGATTTGTATTATATATTCAGGTGTCTTGAAACTCCGCCCCCCCCCCCCCCAAGTCTTAACTGACGATGGGGTGATGTGGTGAGGATGGTCACAAGAGATCATTCTCACCATTGCCCCGTTGAAGAGAGCAGTACGCCAAGAAGAACACCTGTTGCATACTCTATTTAATTCGGCGATAGAGCTGCTGATCCGCTCTGCTCTGCAGAAACGGGCGGTGGCGGGATACTCCTTCGGCCCCACCTCCCTTTCCATCCTAGATTACGCCGACGATATCGTCCTGACCGCGGGCAACGGAGGGATGCTGCGCGCTCTTCTCTACGCCATCGGAAGGGCAGCAGATTGGTGCGGTCTTATCTTCAGGGGGCGGAAATGCGCTACTTTACAGATGGACTTTCGGAAGGGTGGTGGAAGGAAGGTGCAGGCCTCGGATTTTCAGATTCAGGGCGAGGACACGCGTTCGCTAAAGGAGGGGGAATCGTATCGTTACCTCGGTTGCCCCATCGGGTTTAAGTTGGATTCAACCCCATCGGAGGCACTTGGGGCTCTCCGGGAAGACCTGCGCTCCCTCTCCGATAGTAAACTCCTCCCCTGGCAGAAATTGGATGCTCTCCACATCTTTCTGCTCCCGAGGCTCTCCTTTCCACTTCGGATCGCGGCCCTCCCCTTAAAGGCGTTGAAGGAAACGGACGACGCCATCCGGAAGTCCATCAAGAAGTGGATGGGACTCCCGCAGTGTGCCAGCAGGGAGATGATCAACGTTAGGACGTCCCACGGAGGAGGAGGATACATGTCTCTGCAGGCGGAGCACTGTATCCTCACCATCACGCAGGCGTTCCACATGCTGTGCTGCCGAGATGCCCGGGTGAAGGCCGCAGCCTGGTTCGGGCTGAAGGATGCGGTCCACAAGCGGATCGGAAAAGGTAAAGACCCTCCAAGCATGGAGGTCTTATGTAAATACCTTTCCGGTTCGATGGAGGACGATCTGGCGAGGGACGCCGGCGACGTGTCCTCCCTTTGGACGCGCACCAGGAGAGCGGCGAGGAGTCTGCAGCCCCTGTGCAGAGTGGAGTGGAGCTGGAGCGAGCAGCGGCGGAAAGTAGGGATTAGGATCAGCCACCCGTCGCCTTCTTCGGAATTAGTGATTGTACCCGAATCTGCTTTCCGCCGCATCACCGAGTTCCTCCGTGCAGGGGTCTTCGAGGGAGAGCGGCGGCGCCTGACCGCCAAGGTGGACCAAGGGAAGGCGATGGAGGCGGTATCGGCTTCGGAGTGGAGCAGCCATTTCCTTCGCACCGGAGAAAACACGTCTGTGAGCGATTGGTTTTTCGTGCTCAGAGCTCGACTCAATGTCCTCCCTCTCTTCAGTTCCATGCACGGGAGGGCGTGGCGGGAGGACATTAATTGCCGGAAGTGCGGCGAAGCGGTCGAGTCTCTGGTGCACGTGCTGAACCAATGCCGCGCTCACAGACAGGGGAGGATCAGGAGGCAAAATGCGGTGCAGGACATTCTGATTGCGGCACTCGGATAAGGCGACGATGGATAAGAAGATCCCAGGAGACGACTGTTTGGAGACTCTTACAAAAGGTCACGATGCCGCAGCATGCCGTAGGGTCAATTAGTTTCTCCTCGATCGTTGTTGTGAACAGTTCATTTCGTCCCAGTTGCAGTTTCTAAGTGTCATTTTTGTAACTGCCGTTGTTTTCCGCTTGTGTGACACATCGTTGTCATTGACGAACCAACAATTAGCAAGACAGAATTTCGAACATGATGCCACCGACCTGTTTATAAAAATTATACCATCATAGACTTTGCGGAATTAGTCCGAATTGTTGACCAGGCGGATCTATCACATAGTGACGAGCAAGAAATCGTAGCAGCAAAGTCGGCATCCACGTAAAATCTACAGTGATAGTGAAGCAAGCGAAGATAACGAATTTTTAATTAGAGGGAAACGATCCTGAGGAAGAACTGAGATTTCCGTGAAGTTTCCGTGGCCAATGATAGCGAATATAATCCTCGGCCACAATTTACAGAAATACTGAACCTAGACATATGCCAGTAAGAGATTCGCTGCCGAGAGCATGTTTTGATCTTTTTTCACCGAAGAATTCACCGAGTTTATTGACATGTGAGACCAACCGATGTGCGAGGCAATTCCTGAATAGGATCAATGTTCCCTCAGGATCCAGAGCAGCATAGTGGAAGGCAACCACAGTGTCAGAGATGAGAGCGTTCATTGCTGTGCTTCTGAAAATAAGTGTAACGCGTAGACCGGCATTTTTTAGATATTGGTTCACAAACCACAGACACATCCCATATCTATACAGTAGCGTCAGGGAACTAAGTCCTTTAGGCTTTAACTTTCTGAATCAATTACCAGGTGTACAAGTATGAAATGCGGATTTCAGACGACGGATGGTGCACTAATGCAGTTTGTGCTGTAAAGATTTGACACTGCGCCATTTTGTTGTATCATCAACAAGTATCAGACGCACACGAGTGATAAATTGGAAAAGTGTGTGCATAGTGTTGTGTTGTTGTGTTCAATATGTCGAAATTTATACCGAATAAAGAGCATTTGCGGATAGCATTAATTTTTTGTTTTCATTTGAAGAAAACTGCTGCTGAATCATACCGATTACTTCGAGAAGCTTATGGTGAACATGCTCCATCGCAAGATACGTGTGAACGATGGTTTCGGCGTTTCAAAAGTGGTGACTTCGATGTTGCAGACAAGGAACATGGAAAACCGCCAAAAAATACGAAGATGTGGAATTGCAAGCATTGTTGGACAAAGATGATTCGCAAACACAAAAACAACTCGCCAAGCAATTGGGCGTTAGTCAACAAGCTGTTTCCAATCGGCTACGAGAGATGGGAAAGATTCAGAAGACCGGTAGATGGGTACCACATGAGTTGAACGACAGGCAAATGGAAAAGCGCAAAAACACATGTGACAATTCTCTTTTGTCCCTTAACCCTTACCTTGAACTGTTTTCTTCCATCAGTTCACTCATATCTTCCATCCATTAATCTTTGCACTTCTGTTTATTGTTTCGTTGTTCGTTTTTTATTTTACATATTTGTTAAAACTATCTTATATTTTTTATGTATATTACGATTATTGTACCTGTTAATTTATTGTCACTCTGTTGTTATCGATTCAATGTTATGGGCCAATTTGGTTGTTTTTATCTAATTAATTAAATAAATAAATAAATAAGAAATTGAAACCTTTTCGATAATATATATAACTAATATAAGTTAATAGTTTTCAAGATCTTTTCATGTTCTTAATACACGGGAAGGAAGTGTGTTTCCGTTCCTCGGACTCTTCTTGAATGATGAAGTGATCGGGTATATCACCAATGAAACGAACCGGTACGCAGCTCAGTGGCTCAGCAAGAAACCATCCTCTTCGAGATATCAATCGCGTGACACAAGTGATGCGGAAATTCGTGTTTTTCGCTCCTTGATAATGCTGCAAAGTATAATTAAAAAGCCGGAACAAGAGCATTATTGGTCGAAAAGGCGATTATTGGCTACGCCATTTTTTGGAGATTCTATGTCATATAGGAGATTCGCAAACATTTTTTACGGCTTACGGCACTGTCCGCGTAACACTGAAAGGAATGCCACAACAGATAAAGAGCAAGAGGCTAAAGAAATGTGAGGTGGCAGCCTTTCAAAAAGGGAAGATAATGGTGCTTCGATGAAAGGACAAAAAGGAGGTAACATTGCTATCAACTGTGCATAACAACGAGATGGAAACTGTTGAAAAAAGTAGCGTTTCACGTAGGAAACCGAAAATTGTTGTGGATTGCAATGACACTTTGGGAGGTGTTGATAGGGTGGACCAACATTTAGCTGATTGCCAAATTCCCAGAAAAATGGGTAAAAAGTATTGTAAAAAATTGTTTTACCATTTCCTGGAACTCAGCATATGGAATTCTTATGTACTATACAAAAAAGTGGAGGGGGGAAAACGCATTTAGATTACCGATTTGATGTAATAGAGAAATTGATAGAAGTTTACCAACCTTGGGGTATCTAGCCTAAAGGCGGGAAGACCATCTATAGGACCAGTCTCCCGTCGCCTCACTGAAAAGCACTTCCCAAACATGATCCCAGGGACTGATAGGAAGGCAAAGCCGACACGAAAGTGTATCGTCTGTTCGCGAAAAAATACGTATCACTTTACCATTTTCGTCAAGAAACAAGGAGTGTGGACTCCGTGTTACAGAACTTATCATACAATACAAAATTTTAATGTGTTAATTTTGCATCGAATTAAATTATTCTGTAGAATTTGAAACTATTCTACCTTCTTTTTGTGAGCGATCACAAAAAGAAAGATCGCGATTTACCTTCCTTGGAAAGATACTAAGTACTAACTAAAGAATTGACCAAGAGAAAATCCGCGCGGAAGAAGCATACCGTACGGATAAAATCGACTTAGGGAACTCGGACGAATTTTACAAGTATTTACGTAAGGGAGATAGTAATCATTTGCACGCTATAAACTCTGCGAACGGAGATAACACAGGAAGAGGACATAGCTGAAGAATTTAATAGCTGGTTCTCACAAGTTTTTAGCAAAGATCCTCCGAGGACACACGAATCACTGAAAGTCACGAAAATATTCTCCGAAAGGAGTATATTAGAAATATTTGACGGTGTCGCGCAGATCCATGAGTTACACGCCCACGCCGGGAGAAGCAGTACCACGTAGTACCTGCGCTTCGAAGGATGGGAGAATCTGGAGGCTGCGATGATTATGGTCACGATTCCTGGAGTTTTTCCATAAGGAACAAAACAGAGCAACATCCCCAAAAGTGAAGTCAGACGTCGTTACAGTTTAATGTATCCGTCGGTGTGAGATCATATACTTTCGAACTTTTTTAGATCTATATTGTGTACATATAGCTTTCATTATATTACCTACCATTTTTAGTTACCTCATTTTAGGAGTCATTTAGTTTAGTTATCTAACATACTCAGATACGGTTGGCTCTGCAATTCCTTTACGTCTGTATAATGTTGTGTAATTATTTGTCTCTCCATATCTTTCAACTTAGTTAGACTGGCATTCTCTCTATGTGCATTTGTATATATAGGTAAAAGTAAAGGAATCATACAATAAAAGAGAAATTTCTTCAAGAGATATGAAGTTCCTCTTTAAAACACTAAAAGAATATACATCAACGCTAAAAATATGAAGAACCCATGTCTAGGAGAAACGGAAATTGAAACCTTTTCATTAATTTAATTTATTAATATAAATTAATAATTTCTGTATGTTTTCAAAATCTTTTCATGTCCTTTATACACAAAGTTTCAATTTTTTACCGTATCATACATTTTTATAAGGTACAATACTCTTAAATAATGACTTCACCAAAAATAAGACGCATATTTTCGTGTCTTATAGTTTCGTGAATGCAAAGTTTCTGATAGAACATGCAGATGGTACGAAAAATTTCAAATATGTGATTTTACCCTTTCTGATGATCCACGCTCTGGGCGACCATCTTTGATCGACTACGATACTATGATGATCATGTTAGAGAAAGAACCTTTTTTGACAACAACTGAGATTGCAGAAAGGCTTGATTCAGCACAACAAACCATTCCCGATCATACTCTGAAAACAGGGTTTGTGAGACAATATTCGAGATGGGTGCAACACATGAGTTAAGTGAGAAGAGTTTGAATGAACAAATCATCATATGCACATCTGTTTGCACACGACAAAATCGAACCTTTCTGGGACCGGATCATAGCTGGGGATGAAAAGTGGACTACCTATGAAATCATCAAAACGAAAAGGGTGTGTATTGTGAACTCGGAAAACCTACCCCCCACCACCTCTAAACCAAAGTTGAGCATGAACAAGAGAATGTTGTGCATGTGGTGGGACATGAGAATGGGACAATCGAGGACCAATACATTTTAAATGGTTTAAACCAAACGAAAGGCAAAATTTGGAGAGGAAATGTTTGCAATTGGATGAATTAAAAGCAGCACTCAAAGAAAAGAGAGCGGTGTTGTTCAATAGGAAGGGCATCATACTGCTTCATGACAATGCCAGGCCACATGCAGCTTTGAGGACTCGTCAAAAAGCCGCAGAGCTAGGCTGGGAAATTGTCGCATCAACCATACTTCTGGGATCTAGCACCTTCGGATTATCACTTGTTTCTGTCCTTACAACATTTCTTGCAGGGCAAATAAATCAAGAATGAAGGAGATATCAGACAAGCACTGGTACAATTTTTAACCTATACAAATAAAACATTCTTTAAAAATGGGGTAGACAAATTGCCATCACGCTGACAAGAAGTAATAAATAATGATGGCAAGTATATTATGCAATAAGGTTTATTCAAAGTATGAAAAAAATTTATCCTTTTGTTTAATTGTAAAAATGGATGGAACTTTCCGGTAGACCTTGCATTGAGGTTAATTTATTTGCCAATAACTCATCATTGTTAACATTTGTAGGCTGTTAGGTGAGATATATCGAAGATGTTGTTTGTGTTGAAGAAATTTAAGTTTATAGCTGAATACTTCCCATTCGATCATAAACTGTACACTTATAATAGGTACTGACAATAAACAATTTTCTGGACCTTACTCTCACCAAAGAAAATAACTCAACAGAATTTAAGTATTTAGGAAACCCACCCACACCAATAAAACTATATATGTTGTATCTTATCCTGTGGGTTATCAGAGTCGAATACACAGGCTTCTACACAATCCCTTTAATCCCAAAAACTTATCAAGGGAATTCGACACCATCAAAAAATAGCAACCAATGCCAATGGATACAATTATAATCTAAGAAACAACATTCTCACACAATTATTCAGAGAACTAAATCTGTCTAAAATATAACCTTAAATTAGCAGTAAATATATTTTACTTTGGGGAAAACCCCCCTTCATTGGAAAAATTTACAAACTTTCCAACCTACTCACACATCACAACATAAAAACAGCTTAACAACAGAGATAAATTCAATGATCCACAATCCATTCTATGAATGACAGTGTAACAACTGCGATGTCATTTACATAGGATAAATTTCCTTTAATCTACAGATGAGAGATAAAAAACACCATCAAGCTTTACACAAAGTTACAAAGAGTAAAAGTGAGTGTAAGAGAAAAAGAGAACTGAGCGAGGGAGGTGTGGGGAGTTCCAGTGTGCGAGTCATCTTTCTTTAAAATCATTTGCTACCAAGTAGTTGATGCCTTTCCTATTCTGACAATTGAGAGATTACATAATTTCCCCTGAAGGGGATTTCCCATAAATTTTTGTTTTGATTTTGAATGTATGAATGCAATGTATTCTATGTACTTAGTTAGTACTTAGACTTTCTGCCTTCGGGAGGTTTTGCAGGGTTTCCCCTCTCGACTAGGGTAAATGCCAGGCAGTGTTACGTTTGTTCCCCTGAAAAGAGAGCTACCACCTGGCCTGGTTCCTATTTGTGGCTCTAGCAACAATAAAATATAAATAAAATTAGTGTGAATATGTAGATTTGTAAATTTATCTTAGCTCTCCACAAGGAATTATAGGCAACAGAGGTGATTCTCACCGGAGCCCTTTACATCATCACTCAATAATTAGTTACAAACAAAAAACAAATAATACATTCTCAAATGAGATGTGATATCAAAATTTGTCCTGTGTAACTGTGAGATGTGTGTTGTACTTAATATGATCAGTTAATCTTTTCAAAGCTCCTCACAAGGAAGTGATGACAACAAAAGTGATTCTGACAAGAAAGCCCTTTCTTTCTCCCAGTCTTTACTACACATGTTTTCCATTTTTACTCACTTGTCAGCAGGATTGGAGGTGTAAAATTTCTTAAGGAAATGTATCTCAATCATGTTGCCCAAAACTAGCTGATGAACTTCATTTTCATTAGTACATGAAACAAACAAAGCCTATGCGCTTGCACAAGAAGAAGAGCATGCTTTACCTTTTCCCTTAATGACCTTCATCAAAATATTTACAAAGAAAAAATTCAGACTGCCTTCCTGAATGTGGAAGCAACATTGATTATTGAGATGCTTAATGGTCACTAACTGCTCAGGAGAAATAGATCATTTTAAATGCTCAAAAGAAATAAAATTGAACACACATGAATTATTCTCTTTTCTAAACTTAGACCACACACCCAAAACACAAAGTGGGTATGTTAGGAATATGATGATGTACACAGGGCAAGATACAGAACTTGCAAATTATATGGATAAGTTGTGCACAGTTTCTTAATTGCTCCAACGGATACCAGGACAGATTGACAAAAGAAATAGAAATTCACTTAGAGAGAAGAGACAACCGTGATGGGGGCAATGCAATCAGCCAATCATGGATACACATCCTCTAACACATCAGAGAAAATTGCCTTAGAACTTATCCCAATCAGGACAAAGCAGTACCCCCATAGCAAAGATAATAAACAGGACACAACTTGACCCAGCACTCAATACCCTGAGGGAAGATGACAGAGTTAGCTATCAATACACCGCAAAACATTTGACCTGGTGGAATTCCCAAGAAAAATTCATCCATGTGTCAATAAACCTAAAAAAATTATAAGCAGTGATGTACAGAAATGGCATTTTTGGTAAGTAAAAGTTTTTTATAAACAATATAGCATTGTTGTTGTTTTGTATGTGACTGAAAAAGGCTGGATAGATAAAGGGGATGTGAAACTAAGGCTGAATAATGCATGAGCAGATGACCTGTTGGTTAATTCAAAAATAGTCACAAAAAATTGTGTGGGATATGTAAGGTGCCCATTAAACTGGTACACCGGTAAGTAAACGCTTTTAAGACTAAAGAGATGTGGAAGCTATTCCAGCAGGATTGACATCATTGTTTCAGCCACTAGATGTGCATCTAAACAAGCAGTTTAAAGACTGCATTTGAGACAGTGGAATGAATGGATCGTCAGTGGTGAAAAGTCTTACACAAATGGAGCATGCATGCTCCACAGTTGTACATTGTGTCAATTTCTCATAAAAGTCAGGAATGACAATGTGCCTCTGTGTCATTTTATGTGGCTCACAATGAAGAGCTTCTAAAAAATGGGTTGGAAGAAATTAAGAATCTAATTGATGAGGATAGAAAAGAATAAAAAAACCTAAGTCACTACGTTTCCTTATCGCTCAAAGGGCAAGAGCATGTGTTCCAACTATCTCGCCTGATAGAAGATGTTAGACACGATACTGATGTACTTGTAGATGCCGTCTTAAATGCTCAGAAAGGAGTTCTTCAGCCTCAGATTATCAGTCCGGAAGAGATTATTGACCTACTAAGGAGGGGACAGGCGGATATTCCAAAAGATTTATCCCTTCCCTTTCCCCTGAGTGTGGCTTACAGCAATGCATTGCTAAAGATTTTGTCTTTTGATGTTTTTATTAATAATGGGATTTTAGGTTATGTACTATATTTGCCACTAACTTCGCATGTTAAGTATAATGTATATAGAGTAATACCTTTGCCTACCTCTTCAAATAGTAATTCTAACAAGTTTGTGTTTATTTCTCCTGAAAAGGAGTACTTGCTAATGGATAAGCTTAAACGATATTATGTTAAAATGGCAGAAAGTGAATTTTTAAATTGTAAGTTGTTACGCGATAACTGGAGGGTGTGTAAGTACCAGAACTCAATCCTCTCTGTTGGAGTAAACGAGGATTGCGAAGCCTTGTTATTGCATTCTGAAGATAAAATTCCAGATAATTGTGATAAAAGAGTTAGTGAGCTGGACGGAACCCTTTGGTTACCAGCAGGAATTAACCAGTGGCTATATGTAGCTCCAAAGTCAGAAAGTGTCACGCTGTTATGTAATGATAAGGATCCCTATGATATTGTAGTAAAGGGGACTGGAAGACTTGAGTTTTTGACATATTGTAAGGGATATGGGATAAATAGCGTATTGCAAGGACATATTGTTGTGCAAACCAACAGAACTTCGAAAGATATTATTCCCTCTTTGAATTTGACTTTTGATTGCTGTTTTTCAGAAGAAAATATTAATTGGTCAGACATAAAATTTAAACTTCCTCTAAAAAAGCTTTCAAACCATTTGGATGAATTAAAACTAGCAAGCAAAAGTATAGATGAAGTAGAACAAATGGTTGAAGAACAAAATTGGAAAATGCTCCATTTTAATAATTTATCAAGACTATCAGTCTTAACATATATATTGCTAGTTATAATCGGTTTAATATTAATATACTGTTTTTGCTGTAAATGTGGTATGACTAGATGCTTTAGAAATTATAAGTGTTGTAAAGGTGATGTATGCAGAGAGATTTGTGTGGTGATAAAACCCAGCATTGTGAACAGAATTCACACTGGAAATGAACAAGTATCACAAAATGACAATGAAATTCTTGAACTAAGGAGTAGAAGTACTCCCGCTACTACAGATTCCATCAACAGAAGGTTGACAGAGACAGTGAAGAGATAAATTGTGAATTTCCTTATATCACTTTAAAATGTTTAGCTTTTAAGACCTAACATGATACTTTTAGGAAAGGTGTGATTATAGTGATTTTATCAGTTTTTTTTGTGGTGAATCATAGTGACATGTGAAGTTTAAGAGAAGAAACTAGATATAGTTTTTCTCTTAAAAAAAGGGGGGAGGTGTCGCATGTGGCAATGCTAGCATGAGGCCACGTTATCTGGTGCCTACATCCGGTGACTGTTAGTGGCCAAAGGTGACGATGAAGCATCACGAGAAGACAACAGCACGTGGTGATAGCATGGTTGGACCCTGACCCAGAGAGGAAGAGCGTGAAAAACGAGACTAGGAGGGTGATTTTGGGCAGTTGGGTTGTAAAGACTGAAAGGAGCAGTTGGGAAGGTGGCTGTAATCAATAAATCCCATCGTTTATTTCTCCAAAGGCTCTTAGTATTCTTCCTTGAGACAAAAGTAACCCTATCCCATAGAGGCAGCCGCTCGTCTCTCTAGGATATTTGTCGTTAACATCCAAACGCAGACGTCGGGATGTGACAATTGATGTACAAACAGTAATCAAGTCCTTCAAAAAGTCTGGCATATCAAATTAGATGGTATGGAGGAGGCTAACTTGTGGAACAGTTAAGAGGATGCTTAGGCCACACCATCTGATATAGTATTACCAGATCCATACAATGACTACCTTAAAACTGTATCACAAGATACAATCACTGATGAACTTTTCTAATCAGATGATTCATAGGAGAATTTTGTAGTCTTTTAATGTGAAACTATCACCCCAGCAAATTTGCTGGGGGCTTGCCCTGCACCTTCTCTCTCTCCTTCTGAGTATGAACTTTCCTCTATCATTGACAGTTCCAGTTTGTTTAACACATTAGAAAACAAACAGCATGGTAGCTCTCATAAGTTAATGGTTATTTTAGGTTTCGTGAATTTATTTTAATATTTACTGTTCGTGTTTGATGATATACAGCGTTAAATTAGTTTTCTGGCTAAATACCTGCATATAATAAGCATATGAATTTAATTTGCAGAAATAAAGATCTGATGTTCGGTTCAGTTTCACTTTGTGTACAGAAGAGAGGGTTAGACTAATACTAGGAGTATATAAGAAACTACATTTTACGTAGAAATGTTGGGGGTCTCGCCTTATATGCTGGCAAATAGGGTAAGTTTTTATATCTCCAAAATCCAACACCAACATCACAGGAATCCAAACACAAGTAATACTTATGTTACCTTCTAACATACTTATCTGATTGTGAAGTTTGGAATGTGTGAACAATACCAAGAGACGAAGTGCACAACATTTGTATGATACAATTCCAGCAACAAAACAAAAACAAAATCATAAAGACCATGCTACGTCCAAAAACACTAAGCCCAGGAAAAGCCTATGAAAAGACAAGATATTGGTGCCATGAAATGAAAGAATCATGTTTTAATGCTCAAACGATTGTAATACTTTGAAATATTATTCTTCTCAGCTTCTTGTTGTTGATGTTTGTTATCTAGATTCCAGCAAAGCCTTTGATACCGACCCTCTCAAACAAACTAGAGCATTGTTTCAATATTCACAGACCTTTCCTTACTCTTCTTATGAATTTTCTCAATCAGCGTAGCCAATGCGTGGTCCTCGATGGATACGTCTCCCCATCCTCCCCCATTCCCTCCGCGGTTCCCCAGGGTAGCGTTCTTGGCCCCCTACTGTTTTCCCTATATGTTGAAATCCTGGAGGAAACAGTTGAAGTCACTGGAAGTAGAGTCCTTCTATACATTGACGACTGTAAGGTTTTCAGACGGGTGGACAGAGCAATAGACTGTCACATTTTGAAACTTTCTCTCAACGCTTTTGAGGACTGGTCCTCGAAGTGGGACTTAAATATTAATCCAAATAAGTCGTCTTTCATTTCCTTTAGTCGAAAGAAATTATTATATCCCTCAAGATATCACGTTAATAATGCCATATATGTAGAGTCCTAACCCACAAGGACCTAGGTGTGATCTTCGATCCCAAACTAACATTTCATGACCATGTGAACTGGGTGACTTCCAGGTCCATGGCACTGACCGGCATGATATTTCGCTTCACGGAAATTAGGGACACACTCGCTTTAAAATTAATTTCAAGGCCTGTATTCTTCCGATCTTGGAATATTGCTCGGTAATTGTCCAGACCGCTTCCCCGTCAACCCTTAAAAACCAAAACCGCCCCATAAACTTTTTCTCCTCCATTTTACACCTACCTACCCAAAATTTTGCAATTCCAAACGTGACACCATCCTTAAGTCCCTCGGTATCTCTTCCCTTCCCTTTCGCCGTAAGTCCTCGGACTTAAAATTTATTCACAACATATTCAACGGCAGATGTAGATCCCCTGATTTGCTCTCCTTCTTCTCCCTTCCCGTCCCCTCCCGACCTACCCATAATCATCACCTCACTTTTGTCTTACCGTTTCCCAAAGATCTCTATTTCATCGCATCCCTTGGCCTTTTTTGTAACGTGTTTTATCATTATTTATATGATTATTGTTGTTAACTCTAATGTTATTATTCTTATTTATTTCTGTTGTTTGCTTCATATATATATATATATATGACAATTGTTATTAATTCTTTTTTAATTATTGTTTATGATCTGATGTAATAGGTCTTAATGGCTGTTTTTGGATTAATTGATAATAAATAAATTAAGCTGTTCTAAATTAAGTGATAAATAGTTTTTGTGATTTAAAACATTAAATCTGAATTGATTCAATTAACATCAAAAATACATAAGATCAGAGTAGATGGAAAGGCAGAAATAGAACCTTAAACAGTTTTGCAGCATGCAACAAGACGCTTTCCAGAGAATGAGATGCAGCTTTAGTATTTACTTGTGTTAAGTGTGCCACGATGTTATACTTTGAGCAGATATTCAAATTACTCCATACAGATAGAGCCATAATTGTTCCAATTCAGTGCTCTAAATACTTCTAAACTTCTCATCATGCTTTGTGGTAACAAAGCATGATGAGAACAAAATGATGAACAAATGCTTCCTAAGCATGAAAAGTTATTACTCTGTAAGGGTTGCTGGAGTGATGGACATCTTGTGCTGGAATGTATGAACAGACATGGAAGTTGAAGCCAACAAAATTGAAGAGTGGAGATGCTAAGGCTGTAGAAAAGGAGACAAATATCTTCTTGCCTATGATGTACAAGACTAAGCATAGTGGACCCTCGTACATAGCTTAAAGGCAGGAGAAATTCTACTACATTGATCAATATGTAAGAGCATTCCTTTCACAACCATTCACCCATCATGACCCTAACACAAGTGTTACCATTAGTGAACAAAAAAAAAAACAATAAATCCAGTAGAATTCAAATGCAAAGACTTGTTCTTTTTCATATGTATTTACAGAATAAGGAAGCCAGTTCACCCAGGAGAATCAGCTACTGCACTCTTGTTGGGGTAAAGGGTATGATTACTCAAAATGAAAGTAACATGGATGCGCATTTTCTGTGATAAGATGTGTCTATACATGGATGGGGAAAGGGGAGATCAGAGGTGCAGAAACCAGAATTCCTCACCTGATCCAATCATTAAAAAACGAGAACCTTATTATAAATTGGTTGGTTCAAAAACTTGCTCAACATTCTAAGAGCATTGGGACCATATAATACAATTACCTATAACCAATTTTCAATTTCATTCACACTTAAATGGGATGAGGGCTACTATGTTTTTGTAAGAGAGAAATAGGCTTTGATATTAATTCCATAACCATAGATAAGAATTAAATTGTTGGAGAAAGGTACTCACTTATTTCTTATTCTTCCTTGGATTGTTAAAGAAGCCCAGACTTGGATGATGCATCACTGTGACATCCAACAAGAGTTTATCATCTACCCACTCTAGGAAGATTAGCTGGCTGAAAGCTTTCTTACAATGGATATCAAGTAGTCATATGCACAGTAGTGCATCTCTCAGAGACTCTCTCTCTTCCTTCATCAGGAGTAGAATTGTGCAACACCTGTTGGGACTAACCTGGTGCACAGGGTGCTGGACCTTTCCTGTTGTTAGGAATAAGAAAAAAAATTAAAAACATGGTCCAAAAGAATTATATTAGCAACTCCTATCTACCACCTGGACAGGAAACTTTCAAAACAAGCCAACCACCGACTCTTTAATCAGAGATAAGGAAGACTGTTCATTAACGAATGCAGTAGCTACTCACAAGGAAGATGGTGAGAGCAATATTGCTAATAGTGGAGAAGAAAATTGATATATTTTAAAGATTGGCAATTGTGGATACCCAGTATAAATAATCTTCTGCCTCCACCTCTTATAAAGGAAATAGTGTCAGAGCTGTATAATGCTGGATATGTTAAATTAGGATTGAAGGTTTGATTTCAATTTGAGTTTGTCAATTATATTCTTTGTTTGCTTTCTTTTCCTTACGTCAACACAATTAACAATTTAAATGCCATCTTAGGGAAAACCATATTTCATTCTTTTTACTTCATATAATGTTGGAGGGAGACTTTCTAAAACATTAGTTAATCACACATTTTATACTGCTATATGAAATCATTTAACTACTTGACTATTGACCATGGCAGACGGATGTGACTTGGAACACCACAAAAAAGGGTTACAGGATTTCCCCATTTATCCACAACTCAAAGAAAAAGTTTAAAGAGCGGCAGCTAAAGAACCTTTATTTTAATATCCTATATTTTAAAAGTAGTCTTTTAACACATTTAGTGCGCATTTTGGGATTGATTTATAATTTAGCAGACCTCACCTACACTAAAAATAATGTTGACACACACCTTTACATCCTCTGAAGCAATCCATCTTACTTTCTGGGATCAGTTCATGCAGCATTTTTGGCCAAATCCAAAACTGACATCTACATCTGGGTTGGAATAGATTATTGCAAAATTAATTCTCTTGACTAAATAATACATAATTGACTTATCCATTAGAATGCAAAAATTTGTCTTGATTTTACCATTCAAATCTATTCCTGCATAACAACCTTCAACAAACTTATCTATGACATGAAAATATTAGAGGCCTACTAAGAAAACTTATCAAAAATTTGAAATTGAATCATACACAATAATATATTATTCAATATAAGTACAACCAAAAGAATTAACTTTTCTCAACATAACTATATCCCTATAATAATACACCAATAGTTGTAACGAAATTTTAAAAACATCCAGTGGAACTAATCTCTTGCGTCATGTTTAAGTCAGATGCAGGTTAAGTAAGTAATTTTAAATAAAGAATTTAGAATTTATCAATGATAATAGTTTCATTTGAAAATTTTGCTATAGCATATGAGTTAGAGTTCAAATCTAGATTTGCATGAAACTTCGCGTTTAACTTTCATTGTCTCATATAGACATTATAACTTGATATCGTCAATCCTAACTAAAATCAATACACAAAAAGATATACCCAAATTTTCCTTGCCGATTCAAATCTCGCACGCCTTAAATAACCCCACAATCCTATCGACATCAGTATCTCCGAAGTTACACCTAGAGCTGATACCCATTAAAAGACGACGCATCGTATCATATTTCTTCTCTGAACAAAGTTTTAATTTAAGAATTTTCGCTTCGCAAATATATAATCGCAGTCCAAATTTAAAAATATTAAATAAAAAATGCTGAGGCACATACGAAAATACGAAGATTGAAAGAATTCATCCTACATTCAAAGTTAAATCACTACGACATTTGCATCAAGTATCAAACCTCACGCTTAAAGGAATGTAAAACCAAATTACACAAAAGATATCTCACCTTTACCATGTAACTTAGCGTTTTCGATCAGACTATCTTCTGCAAAAATCGTCTCACTCACACCCATATGCTCATTAAATGTCACTTACATACTCAGTAAAGTGGTAAATCAAAGTACGCCGATTTTCCAAAACGTTTGAGAACGCCATTAATAAAACGTAAAATGTTACAACTTACATTGAAACATATAAGAATTCCAGTTATTTCACCGTATTTCCCTTCTAACTTTGAACATGAGCATGCTCATCTCCTCATGAGAATTCGATTCCACCGGCTTTCTTCGCACCACGTGGTCAAGTAGGAAATAAGAGACAAGAATACCGCAATGGCGTCAGCTTCAAAAAAAGTTCCCATGACCTATTCCGAATTGTAATTATATATTACACAATATTCTACCCACTGTTATTAAAAAGCGTTCTGCTCTGATATTTTTCTGAAATATTAAACATCAAATACCTAAATAACTTCTTAGTACGTTTTACCATTCATGAAATAATATTTTCCGAAAACATAAGCTTTACATCTTTGTCAATATTTAATTGATTATATATATGAAAAGCTATTTTAAAATGAAAAATTAAAGCAAAGGGGATAAAAACTTAATTAAATTAACTTCATAATTCTTTGATATTGTTATAATTACGTAATACGCACTTGATAAAAATATTAAATATTCATATAAGCGCTTAAATGGATATTTGATTCACGGATTGAATAATTATACTCTAAATTAATAAAATATATTACTAAATATAACTCTCCAAAGAATAGGTTGATTATAAAATCATTTCAAAGCAAGTTATACTTCTTCCATTTGTATCTTACAAGCAATACAATTCAAGTATGAAATACTCTTTTAAAATTTCATGAAGTATAATTATAATAAAAACTGTAAATATGGCACAATTGGATGCAAAGAATAAATTACAATGACAATTTACCATTTCCTTGCCAATTTAACACATGCACGTTATACTCGAAATTTGAAGATGGATATGCCCTAAACACTTAAGTAAAAGAGACACTAATTGTCCAGATCAGAAAAGCATTCAAGGAAGAATTTAGAAAAATTTAACTTCTTAGGGGTAAAAGGAGAGAGGAATATTTATGAATATTTGAACTTGAGCATTGGGGTAGGAGTTCAGGAAATTGAGAAGGAAGAAATAGAGGACAGGCAGCTATAAATTACTTACATAGTTACAACATGCATGGAGGTAGATAGTATATTGAAGCAGTGATAATTCAGATTGAAAATTCATCAACAAAATAACCAAATACAAGGCTCAAAGGAATAACAATAATTGAAATTAAGTATACTAGAATAAGACAAAAATATAATCAATCCCAGAGAGGAATAAGGGGTACAAACAAAGAAAGAAATATTAGTGAAAAGGAAGGGATATTAGAGCAGGTAATATCCCAATAACTGAGAAATACTTGTTAACAAAAAGGGTCTTCAGAAAGGATATACCATGCATCTCCACAGCAAAAAGCATGATATTCATACAGAAGAAAAGATACATTCATGGAAGGAATAAGTTATACATCATCTGAACCAAATATATTGTTTCATCAACAGATCATAAAAATGTTATAAATAGCCATAGCCAATAGCCACGTTTCTTAACTTAACCAAACACTCCATGCATATGCTATATGTAACTTGTCTTTAAGAAATTACCGTGAAACCTTGCTTCAATGCAGTCGTGGGAGGAATAAGTTATACATCATCTGAACCAAATATCATGTTTCATCAACAGATGATAAAAATGTTATAAATAGCCATAACTTTATCCCACACTAGAAATGATTCCATTCTTCGGTCAACTTGCTGTAGCATTCGTAAAAAGAAGAAAGAATGCACTGAATAGAAAAAACACCAAGGTTAACATGATGCAGCAGGAAAAATATCAACAACGCCTTATTGCAGACAAGTGGAGCACGGTTACAAATTCATCCCTAATTATAACAAGACGACTGTGTCAAACGTACTCAGACATTCATTGAATGCAATTGGGCTTTGGATAGGTGCATCATCTTCAAAGAATAAAGTGCACCTCCAGATTTCTTAACTGGAGCATATCACACGGATGTGGAATATGGACATTAAGGGTCCGATCTATGGAGATGTGAACTACCTACAAGGTCTCAGGAGCAACAAGGTTGGAAGTGGGAATGATAATGAAGTGCTTTAAGATTTTGATGAGGAGAATGAAGAAAATTAATAAGAGGATGAAATGACAAACGGCTGCAGATACAAAGTAATTATAAAAAAGATATGACATTGTCAATATTTCTGGAATCTTATTTGGATGAAACACAAGAGTTGAAAGGACATGGAAGACCGTAAGGATTTGGCCGTGGAAGGAAATGTTCCAAATATAACTCTCTGCATTCAGGATATCAAATGGCACATTTTTTAAAATCTTCCCTGCAAAACTTGGACTAATTTATGAGGAGGTGATGATTTATTAAATACATGAAAATGTTTTAACTATTAAAAACCCTAAAAAATACTCATGACTTGTAAAAAAGGGGACACATTCATAGAATGTTCCTCTCCATCACCATGACCTGAATAGGCATCATTCTTTCAATAATCAACAAAGGACTTTGGTAAGAACAGCTTACCAGGAGAAGTCAAATTTTGAAATCATCTACCCTATGGTTGTTGGTTTTGGCCAAAATTATTATAATAATCAAGTGAGCTTAGCATCACTGTTATGAATTCTGTGATTCGCAGCAAATGTCCAGCGTTCAGTGTACCCTGAACTGAAAACGTGAATTGTATCTCTGAGGTCATCATCATCTCCTGCCCTATCATCGGATTGACTAAACAACAATTCAGTTGTAACGGGAGTTGCAATACACGTTTTTCTAAACCATGAACTGATATCTATTGCATCCTACGAGAAATCAATAACGATTTAGATTTCCATCCTTTTAACGCTTAATTTCAATGGCAGTTTTCTAAAAGAGTGCACCTCATTGATCGATGATTGTAACTTTAAATATCGTAATAATCAAGTGCGCTTCATTATACAGTTCAGAGTTCTTAAAAGCTTAGTGAATGTCCACTATACCATAAACAAAAACATTAACTGTTCCTCGAAGGTCCTACTCTATCATTAGATTGAATTTCTCAAATTCAGCCTTAAGGAGAGTTGTAATCCATAGCCTTCTAAAGCACTGACTGATATCTATTAAATATTAGGAGGAATTGATGATGAATTGGAATTTTGTGTCCTTTTCATCTTTAATTTCATCGGCAGTTGTTCTGAAGCAACACATTGAATGAATTACGATGATGTTACAATATATTTGTAGATGCTGTCCTTAAAAAAGTTTTAAGATACTAAAATACAGATTAAAATAGGAAGTAAAAGGACTTTGGTAAAACAAAACATTTTGGGAGAGAAATACCTAATTCACTGATGTTGAGGATGTCGTCACAAGGATGAAAAATTTAAACACGGCAAATGGAAGGATGAGAACCAATAAGGGTCCCTGAGAGGGTCTCTGGAATGAAATGGTTGGAGGTGGGAGTACTTTCAGATCTGGATGAGAAGTTTATGAAGAAAATTCAGAAGGGGATGACTCGATTTTGAAGGATCTGCCACGTTACGACCGAATGTTAAGGGTATGAGAAAGATTTAAGTCTGGGAGAAGGATTTGTTTGGGAGACAAAAATGCAGCAGGCATGTCACAGGATTCAAGGAGTTTGATATGGATCGACGAAACTGATCCATATCATTTGCTTGAATGCAAAAATGAACTGGAAGTTTGCCTAGCTTGTCATTGATTACCAAAACTTGAAAACGTGAGGATCACGGTTCAACTGAAAACAAATGGCTTCATATTCATAAAGGGAATAAGAGGATGGTAGATTTCCGGAATTCAATGTCCAAATGAACGAGAGCCCAATGCAAACAATTCCATAATGTTATGCATCCCTCACCACCAAGGTTACAATTATCAACGCTCGCCAGAGTACCTGCACACACACATAATGATGGATTCACATCGGCAGCAAAAAAAAAAAAAAAAATGATTAAAAACTCACAGAATTATCCGTAACTGTCAATGTTTCTCAGGATGATTGCTTGGATGAACTTTGCGGGGCCATGGCGAACAGAAAGTCAACACGAGTCGTGGAAGAGATTCAGGATGATTTTCTGGGCACGCTGCAGACTCACTGAGGAGGAGGTAAAAAAATTTCATTGAAACGTTCAGCAACGGATCTGCAAATACTAAAATAAGCTGCAAATGGGAGTGCCCATTTATGGAGTATTCTTTCCTTAGCCCCATGGCCTGATTATAATCTTTGAATATACAAATGAACAACAGCCAATTCCAAAGGAAAACCTAAGAAAAACAGTTCAAGAAACATTCAAATTATGAATTTATTCACGAATGAACTTGTTAGGATGAAATTGTTGGAATGATATAAGAGTGCTTGAGCTCACTATGATTAAAACTCTTAAGCTTATGAAAAGCAAGGATTAAATCACTAAACCAACAAGAAAATCACCATCGTATCTCAAGGTATAGCATCTCAGCTCCGTCACGAGTAAGTTATGCTTGTAATTTAAGTCTATTACAAATATGCCAAAGATAATGCTCTCCTTACAAATCTCATCATCAAGTTGCTTCTGAAATCTTCTCTTATCTGCAATGCAATTTCATGCAATGCACTGAATGTAGCAAACCGTTTGGTGGTCGTTCTCAGTTGGAAACGGTCAATGTAAGAGTTGATTTGCAAATGAACGAATGGATTAAAAATTATTCCAATGGCATCTCCGGCTGTCACGAGAGAGTAACTGCAGGAAGTGTTGGTTGAAGAGAAAGTGATGCTTGCAATTTATGCCCATTAAAAATGCGCTTAAGATAGTACTGTTCAAAAGCATTTAATAATCGAGGTGCTTTTGAGATCTCTTTAATCTGCCGATTTCATGCAATGCACAGAATCGTTAAGAGGATGATGTATTGAAAATTATTTATTTGGAAGTTGTTTTCCTGTTTCTTTTTTAATCATTAATGTTCGCCCGTCACTCAAGGAGATCATTTACATTTCCATCGGTTGATACCTGACATTCTTGGGTTCATGACAACTGTTGGTCCTTAGAAGAGTCAACAAGTGATGGATGCATCATTGCGACAGTGCATCGATTTACCAGGGCTTACTCTCCGGATATCTCGGTTTGGGTAATAGAGAAAATCGGTTTGAGGTAGATGTCTCGACATCCTCTCGGCGAAGCATTTAATCGCATCGAAGAGCAGGCGGAGCGTTGGCATGACAGTCATAATAGTAGAGAGAGAGAGAGGTTTCAAAGGGATGGTGGAACACACAGGTGAGGAATGCATGACGATCGTGACGTGATGTGCACGAGATTGAATGAGTACCTTGGAAGAGATTATAAAGGGACAGCGCGAACGCAGTCCCTACTACCAAAAATTACGCGCCCGAGTTACCCACATTTGGGGCAATCGCAGGGGTCAGCCCGACCGGAGTGCAATGGCCGAGCCTCGTCCTGGGGGAACCGCCTTCAGGATCACGGTAGCCCCTACGCCAGGTAAGTATGAAATTTTTTCCGCGGGCTAAACGACCCCCCATCTGCATCCTCTGCCTACGCAGCGATGATTAACAACTAAGCCCCTCGTCCCGCTCCATCGACTAAATAATCACGCTTCCCATCCCCCCCTTACGACTCATCGCAATCCTCGCCGCCTAACCATCTTTCGCTTATCTCCACTCCGCTCCTCCCTCAACGCCTTCCGTGCACTCCTTCTCCCCTCCGTCTCGCTCCTCGACGCGCCAAATTCAAACTCGCACAATCCGTCAATTCCTCTTCGATTCCCTCCCACAGCCGAAACGAAGCGAGCCAAACGATTAGCCCGCGATATCTGGCGGAACTCGTCCATCGTTTTATTTTTCATTCTTCGCTTCTAAACAACTATACTCGACATGGGAGAATCATCATGGCGCGATCATTTCCCCGCCCGTGCATTCCCACAAGGGCCTCTCCCAAGAACAATGCACGCATCCCTCCGATAACAACCTCGTCATCTACTGCTAGCATAGCCCTGCCTAAAGTAAAATTAATACCGAGTTGCTGCGAGGACAATAGACATAGCGTACCAAAAGCCTTGGTTCTAATAATCGACATCATTTATCATTCACATAGGGGTGAAGTTTGTAACAAAAAATCTCAGCTCATGTCAAAAAAAAGGCTATCATTGTAAGGGGGAATTAAAAAAAATAACAATAATAATCATAATAATAACCAAACAACGCACTTTTGTTCAGCTACATAATGAAATAGTGCAATGTTCATTTCCTAACCATAAATGCAGCAGTGACTGAATGCATCTTTCTTGTAGATGATGCTCTAAATACAGTGTCCCTTTACAATCCGTGATTTCAGGGTGACGGAAGAACGGATCATCGGGTGTATGCAAAAAGACCGACACAGTTGAGCCAACCAAGTAACCGGGAGTAAAGACGGATCATGTACTGACTTCTAAGCATTGCTTTATACACTTAGCATCGATAATGAGATACACGTTTCTTAACTTAACCAAACACTCCATGCATATGCTATATGTAACTTGTCTTTAAGAAATTACCGTGAAACCTTGCTTCAATGCAGTCGTGGGAGGAATAAGTTATACATCATCTGAACCAAATATATTGTTTCATCAACAGATCATAAAAATGTTATAAATAGCCATAACTTTATCCCACACTAGAAATTATTCCATTCTTCGGTCAACTTGCTGTAGCATTCGTAAAAAGAAGAAAGAATGCACTGAATAGAAAAAACACCACGGTTAACATGATGCAGCAGGAAAAATATCAACAACACCTTATTGCAGACAAGTGGAGCACGGTTACAAATTCATCCCTAATTATAACAAGACGACTGTGTCAAACGTACTCAGACATTCATCGAATGCAATTGGACTTTGGATAGGTGCATCATCTTGAAAGAATAAAGTGCACGTCCAGATTTCTTAACTGGAGCATATCACACGGATGTGGAATATGGACATTGAGGGTCCGATCTATGGAGATGTGAACTACCTACAAGGTCTCAGGAGCAACATGGTTGGAAGTGGGAATGATATTGAAGTGCTTTAAGATTTTGATGAGGAGAATGTAGAAAATTAATAAGAGGATGAAATGACAAACGGCTGCAGATACAAAGTAATTATAAAAAAGATACGACACTGTCAATATTTCTGGAATCTTATTTGGATGAAACACAAGAGTGGAAAGGACATGGAAGACCGTAAGGATTTGGCCGTGGAAGGAAATGTTCTAAATGTAACTCTCTGCATTCAGGATATTAAATGGCACATTTTTTAAAATCTTCCCTGCAAAACTTGGTCTAATTTATGAGGAGGTGATGATATATCAAATATATGAAAAAGTTTTAACTAATAAAAACCATAAAAAATACTCATGACTTGTAAAAAAGGGGACACATTCATAGAATGTTCCTCTCCACCACCATGACCTGAATAGGCATCATTCTTTCAATAATCAACAAAGGAGTTTGGTAAGAACAGCTTACCAGGAGAAGTCAAATTTTGAAATCATCTACTCTATGGTTGTTGGTTTTGGCCAAAATTATTATAATAATCAAGTGAGCTTAGCATCACTGTTATGAATTCTGTGATTCGCAGAAAATGTCCAGCGTTCACTGTACCCTGAACTGAAAACGTGAATTGTATCTCTGAGGTCATCATCATCTCCTGCCCTATCATCGGATTGACTAAACAACAATTCAGTTGTAACGGGAGTTGCAATACACGTTTTTCTAAACCATGAACTGATATCTATTGCATCCTACGAGAAATCAATAACGATTTAGATTTCCATCCTTTTAACGCTTAATTTCAATGGCAGTTTTCTAAAAGAGTGCACCTCATTGATCGATGATTGTAACTTTAAATATCGTAATAATCAAGTGCGCTTCATTATACAGTTCAGAGTTCTTAAAAGCTTAGTGAATGTCCACTATACCATAAACAAAAACATTAACTGTTCCTCGAAGGTCCTACTCTATCATTAGATTGAATTTCTCAAATTCAGCCTTAAGGAGAGTTGTAATCCATAGCCTTCTAAAGCACTGACTGATATCTATTAAATATTAGGAGGAATTGATGATGAATTGGAATTTTGTGTCCTTTTCATCTTTAATTTCATCGGCAGTTGTTCTGAAGCAACACATTGAATGAATTACGATGATGTTACAATATATTTGTAGATGCTGTCCTTAAAAAAGTTTTAAGATACTAAAATACAGATTAAAATAGGAAGTAAAAGGACTTTGGTAAAACAAAACATTTTGGGAGAGAAATACCTAATTCACTGATGTTGAGGATGTCGTCACAAGGATGAAAAATTTAAACACGGCAAATGGAAGGATGAGAACCAATAAGGGTCCCTGAGAGGGTCTCTGGAATGAAATGGTTGGAGGTGGGAGTACTTTCAGATCTGGATGAGAAGTTTATGAAGAAAATTCAGAAGGGGATGACTCGATTTTGAAGGATCTGCCACGTTACGACCGAATGTTAAGGGTATGAGAAAGATTTAAGTCTGGGAGAAGGATTTGTTTGGGAGACAAAAATGCAGCAGGCATGTCACAGGATTCAAGGAGTTTGATATGGATCGACGAAACTGATCCATATCATTTGCTTGAATGCAAAAATGAACTGGAAGTTTGCCTAGCTTGTCATTGATTACCAAAACTTGAAAACGTGAGGATCACGGTTCAACTGAAAACAAATGGCTTCATATTCATAAAGGGAATAAGAGGATGGTAGATTTCCGGAATTCAATGTCCAAATGAACGAGAGCCCAATGCAAACAATTCCATAATGTTATGCATCCCTCACCACCAAGGTTACAATTATCAACGCTCGCCAGAGTACCTGCACACACACATAATGATGGATTCACATCGGCAGCAAAAAAAAAAAAAAAAATGATTAAAAACTCACAGAATTATCCGTAACTGTCAATGTTTCTCAGGATGATTGCTTGGATGAACTTTGCGGGGCCATGGCGAACAGAAAGTCAACACGAGTCGTGGAAGAGATTCAGGATGATTTTCTGGGCACGCTGCAGACTCACTGAGGAGGAGGTAAAAAAATTTCATTGAAACGTTCAGCAACGGATCTGCAAATACTAAAATAAGCTGCAAATGGGAGTGCCCATTTATGGAGTATTCTTTCCTTAGCCCCATGGCCTGATTATAATCTTTGAATATACAAATGAACAACAGCCAATTCCAAAGGAAAACCTAAGAAAAACAGTTCAAGAAACATTCAAATTATGAATTTATTCACGAATGAACTTGTTAGGATGAAATTGTTGGAATGATATAAGAGTGCTTGAGCTCACTATGATTAAAACTCTTAAGCTTATGAAAAGCAAGGATTAAATCACTAAACCAACAAGAAAATCACCATCGTATCTCAAGGTATAGCATCTCAGCTCCGTCACGAGTAAGTTATGCTTGTAATTTAAGTCTATTACAAATATGCCAAAGATAATGCTCTCCTTACAAATCTCATCATCAAGTTGCTTCTGAAATCTTCTCTTATCTGCAATGCAATTTCATGCAATGCACTGAATGTAGCAAACCGTTTGGTGGTCGTTCTCAGTTGGAAACGGTCAATGTAAGAGTTGATTTGCAAATGAACGAATGGATTAAAAATTATTCCAATGGCATCTCCGGCTGTCACGAGAGAGTAACTGCAGGAAGTGTTGGTTGAAGAGAAAGTGATGCTTGCAATTTATGCCCATTAAAAATGCGCTTAAGATAGTACTGTTCAAAAGCATTTAATAATCGAGGTGCTTTTGAGATCTCTTTAATCTGCCGATTTCATGCAATGCACAGAATCGTTAAGAGGATGATGTATTGAAAATTATTTATTTGGAAGTTGTTTTCCTGTTTCTTTTTTAATCATTAATGTTCGCCCGTCACTCAAGGAGATCATTTACATTTCCATCGGTTGATACCTGACATTCTTGGGTTCATGACAACTGTTGGTCCTTAGAAGAGTCAACAAGTGATGGATGCATCATTGCGACAGTGCATCGATTTACCAGGGCTTACTCTCCGGATATCTCGGTTTGGGTAATAGAGAAAATCGGTTTGAGGTAGATGTCTCGACATCCTCTCGGCGAAGCATTTAATCGCATCGAAGAGCAGGCGGAGCGTTGGCATGACAGTCATAATAGTAGAGAGAGAGAGAGGTTTCAAAGGGATGGTGGAACACACAGGTGAGGAATGCATGACGATCGTGACGTGATGTGCACGAGATTGAATGAGTACCTTGGAAGAGATTATAAAGGGACAGCGCGAACGCAGTCCCTACTACCAAAAATTACGCGCCCGAGTTACCCACATTTGGGGCAATCGCAGGGGTCAGCCCGACCGGAGTGCAATGGCCGAGCCTCGTCCTGGGGGAACCGCCTTCAGGATCACGGTAGCCCCTACGCCAGGTAAGTATGAAATTTTTTCCGCGGGCTAAACGACCCCCCATCTGCATCCTCTGCCTACGCAGCGATGATTAACAACTAAGCCCCTCGTCCCGCTCCATCGACTAAATAATCACGCTTCCCATCCCCCCCTTACGACTCATCGCAATCCTCGCCGCCTAACCATCTTTCGCTTATCTCCACTCCGCTCCTCCCTCAACGCCTTCCGTGCACTCCTTCTCCCCTCCGTCTCGCTCCTCGACGCGCCAAATTCAAACTCGCACAATCCGTCAATTCCTCTTCGATTCCCTCCCACAGCCGAAACGAAGCGAGCCAAACGATTAGCCCGCGATATCTGGCGGAACTCGTCCATCGTTTTATTTTTCATTCTTCGCTTCTAAACAACTATACTCGACATGGGAGAATCATCATGGCGCGATCATTTCCCCGCCCGTGCATTCCCACAAGGGCCTCTCCCAAGAACAATGCACGCATCCCTCCGATAACAACCTCGTCATCTACTGCTAGCATAGCCCTGCCTAAAGTAAAATTAATACCGAGTTGCTGCGAGGACAATAGACATAGCGTACCAAAAGCCTTGGTTCTAATAATCGACATCATTTATCATTCACATAGGGGTGAAGTTTGTAACAAAAAATCTCAGCTCATGTCAAAAAAAAGGCTATCATTGTAAGGGGGAATTAAAAAAAATAACAATAATAATCATAATAATAACCAAACAACGCACTTTTGTTCAGCTACATAATGAAATAGTGCAATGTTCATTTCCTAACCATAAATGCAGCAGTGACTGAATGCATCTTTCTTGTAGATGATGCTCTAAATACAGTGTCCCTTTACAATCCGTGATTTCAGGGTGACGGAAGAACGGATCATCGGGTGTATGCAAAAAGACCGACACAGTTGAGCCAACCAAGTAACCGGGAGTAAAGACGGATCATGTACTGACTTCTAAGCATTGCTTTATACACTTAGCATCGATAATGAGATACACGTTTCTTAACTTAACCAAACACTCCATGCATATGCTATATGTAACTTGTCTTTAAGAAATTACCGTGAAACCTTGCTTCAATGCAGTCGTGGGAGGAATAAGTTATACATCATCTGAACCAAATATATTGTTTCATCAACAGATCATAAAAATGTTATAAATAGCCATAACTTTATCCCACACTAGAAATTATTCCATTCTTCGGTCAACTTGCTGTAGCATTCGTAAAAAGAAGAAAGAATGCACTGAATAGAAAAAACACCACGGTTAACATGATGCAGCAGGAAAAATATCAACAACACCTTATTGCAGACAAGTGGAGCACGGTTACAAATTCATCCCTAATTATAACAAGACGACTGTGTCAAACGTACTCAGACATTCATCGAATGCAATTGGACTTTGGATAGGTGCATCATCTTGAAAGAATAAAGTGCACGTCCAGATTTCTTAACTGGAGCATATCACACGGATGTGGAATATGGACATTGAGGGTCCGATCTATGGAGATGTGAACTACCTACAAGGTCTCAGGAGCAACATGGTTGGAAGTGGGAATGATATTGAAGTGCTTTAAGATTTTGATGAGGAGAATGTAGAAAATTAATAAGAGGATGAAATGACAAACGGCTGCAGATACAAAGTAATTATAAAAAAGATACGACACTGTCAATATTTCTGGAATCTTATTTGGATGAAACACAAGAGTGGAAAGGACATGGAAGACCGTAAGGATTTGGCCGTGGAAGGAAATGTTCTAAATGTAACTCTCTGCATTCAGGATATTAAATGGCACATTTTTTAAAATCTTCCCTGCAAAACTTGGTCTAATTTATGAGGAGGTGATGATATATCAAATATATGAAAAAGTTTTAACTAATAAAAACCATAAAAAATACTCATGACTTGTAAAAAAGGGGACACATTCATAGAATGTTCCTCTCCACCACCATGACCTGAATAGGCATCATTCTTTCAATAATCAACAAAGGAGTTTGGTAAGAACAGCTTACCAGGAGAAGTCAAATTTTGAAATCATCTACTCTATGGTTGTTGGTTTTGGCCAAAATTATTATAATAATCAAGTGAGCTTAGCATCACTGTTATGAATTCTGTGATTCGCAGAAAATGTCCAGCGTTCACTGTACCCTGAACTGAAAACGTGAATTGTATCTCTGAGGTCATCATCATCTCCTGCCCTATCATCGGATTGACTAAACAACAATTCAGTTGTAACGAGAGTTGCAATACACGTTTTTCTAAACCATGAACTGATATCTATTGCATACTACGAGAAATCAATAACGATTTAGATTTCCATCCTTTTCATGCTTAATTTCAATGGCAGTTTTCTAAATGAATGCATCACATTGATCGATGATTGTAACTTTAAATATCGTAATAATCAAGTGTGCTTCATTATACAGTTCAGAGTTCTTAAAAGCTTAGTGAATGTCCACTATACCATAAACAAAAACATTAACTGTTCCTCGGAGGTCCTACTCTATCAATAGATTGAATTTATCAAATTCAGCCGTAAGGAGAGTTGTAATCCATAGCCTTCTAAAGCACTGACTGATATCTATTAAATATTAGGAGGAATTGATGATGAATTGGAATTTTGTATCCTTTTCATCTTTAATTTCATCGGCAGTTGTTCTGAAGCAACACATTGAATGAATTACGATGATGTTACAATATATTAGTAGATGCTGTCCTTAAAAAAGTTTTAAGATACTAAAATACAGATTAAAATAGGAAGTAAAAGGACTTTGGTAAAACAAAACATTTTGGGAGAGAAATACCTAATTCACTGATGTTGAGGATGTCGTCACAAGGATGCAAAATTTAAACACGGCAAATGGAAGGATGAGAACCAATAAGGGTCCCTGAGAGGGTCTCTGGAATGAAATGGTTGGAGGTGGGAGTACTTTCAGATCTGGATGAGAAGTTTATGAAGAAAATTCAGAAGGGGATGACTCGATTTTGAAGGATCTGCCACGTTACGACCGAATGTTAAGGGTATGAGAGAGATTTAAGTCTGGGAGAAGGATTTGTTTAGGAGACAAAAATGCAGCAGGCATGTCACAGGATTCAAGGAGTTTGATATGGATCGACGAAACTGATCCATGATCCATATCATTTGCTTGAATGCAAAAATGAACTGGAAGTTTGCCTAGCTTGTCATTGATTACCAAAACTTGAAAACGTGAGGATCACGGTTCAACTGAAAACAAATGGCTTCATATTCATGAAGGGAATAAGAGGATGGTAGATTTCCGGAATTCAATGTCCAAATGAACGAGAGCCCAATGCAAACAATTCCATAATGTTATGCATCCCTCACCACCAAGGTTACAATTATCAACGCTCGTCAGAGTACCTGCACACACACATAATGATGGATTCTCATCGGCAGCAAAAAAAAAAAAAAATGATTGAAAACTCACAGAATTATCCGTAACTGTCAATGTTTCTCAGGATGATTGCTTGGATGAACTTTGCGGGGCCATGGCGAACAGAAAGTCAACACGAGTCGTGGAAGAGATTCAGGATGATTCTGGCACGCTGCAGACTCACTGAGGAGGAGGTAAAAAAATTTCATTGAAACGTTCAGTGACGGATCTGCAAATACTAAAATAACCTGCAAATGGGAGTGCCCATTTATGGAGTATTCTTTCCCTAGCCCCCTGGCCTGATTATAATCTTTGAATATACAAATGAACAACAGCCATTTCCAAAGGAAAACCTAAGAAAAACAGTTCAAGAAGCATTCAAATTATGATTTGATTCACAAAGGAACTTGTTAGGATGAAATTGTTAGAATGATATAAGAGTGCTTGAGCTCACTATGATTAAAATTCTCAAGCTTTTGAAAAGCAAGGATTAAATCACTAAACCAACAAGAAAATCACCATCGTATCTCAAGGTATAGCATCTCAGCTCCGTCAGGAGTAAGTTATGCTTGTAATTTAAGTCTATTACAAATATGCCAAAGATAATGCTCTCCTTACAAATCTCATCATCAAGTTGCTTCTGAAATCTTCTCTTTTCTGCAGATTTCATGCAATGCACTGAATGTAGCAAACCGTTTGGTGGTCGTTCTCAGTTGGAAACGGTCAATGTAAGAGTTGATTTGCAAATGAACGAAAAATTATTCCAATGGCATCTCCGGCTGTCACGAGAGAGTAACTGCAGGAAGTGTTGGTTGAAGAGAAAGTGATGCTTGCAATTTATGCCCATTAAAAATGCGCTTAAGATAGTACTGTTCAAAAGCATGTAATAATCGAGGTGCTTTTGAGATCTCTTTAATCTGCCGATTTCATGCAATGCACAGAAGGGGATGATGTATTGAAAATTATTAATTTGGAAGTTGTTTTCCTGTTTCTTTTTTAATCATTAATGTTCGCCCGTCACTCAAGGAGATCATTTCCATTGGTTGATACCTGCCATTCTTGGGTTCATGACAACTGTTGGTCCTTAGAAGAGTCAACAAGTGATGCATCATTGCGACAGTGCATCGATTTACCAGGGCTTACTCTCCGGATATCTCGGTTTGGGTAATAGAGAAAATCGGTTTGAGGTAGATGTCTCGACATCCTCTCGGCGAAGCATTTAATCGCATCGAAAGGCAAAAAAGCAGGCGGAGCGTTGGCATGACGGTCATAATAGTAGAGAGAGAGAGGTTTCAAAGGGATGGTGGAACACACAGGTGAGGAATGCATGACGATCGTGACATGATGTGCACGAGATTGAATGAATACCTTGGAAGAGATTATAAAGGGACAGCGCGAACGCAGTCCCTACTACCAAAAATTACGCGCCCGAGTTACCCACATTTGGGGCAATCGCAGGGGTCAGCCCGACCGGAGTGCAATGGCCGAGCCTCGTCCTGGGGGAACCGCCTTCAGGATCACGGTAGCCCCTACGCCAGGTAAGTATGAAATTTTTTCCGCGGGCTAAACGACCCCCCATCTGCATCCTCTGCCTACGCAGCGATGATTAACAACTAAGCCCCTCGTCCCGCTCCATCGACTAAATAATCACTCTTCCCATCCCCCCCTTACGACTCATCGCAATCCTAGCCGCCCAACCATCTTTCGCTTATCTCCACTCCGCTCCTCCCTCAACGCCTTCCGTGCACCTCTTCTCCCCTCCGTCTCGCTCCTCGACGCGCCAAATTCAAACTCGCACAATCCGTCAATTCCTCTTCGATTCCCTCCCACAGCCGAAACGAAGCGAGCCAAACGATTAGCCCGCGATATCTGGCGGAACTCGTCCATCGTTTTATTTTTAATTCTTCGCTTCTAAACAACTATACTCGACATGGGAGAATCATCATGGCGCGACCTTTCCCCGCCCGTGCATTCCCACAAGGGCCTCTCCCAAGAACAATGCACGCATCCCTCCGATAACAACCTCGTCATCTACTGCTACCATAGCCCTGCCTAAAGTAAAATTAATACCGAGTTGCTGCGAGGACAATAGACATAGCGTACCAAAAGCCTTGGTTCTAATAATCGACATCATTTCTCATTCACATAGGGGTGAAGTTTGTAACAAAAAATCTCAGCTCATGTCAAAAAAAAGGCTATCATTGTAAGGGGGAATTAAAAAAAATAACAATAATAATCATAATAATAACCAAACAACGCACTTTTGTTCAGCTACATAATGAAATAGTGCAATGTTCATTTCCTAACCATAAATGCAGCAGTGACTGAATGCATCTTTCTTGTAGATGATGCTCTAAATACAGTGTCCCTTTACAATCCGTGATTTCAGGGTGACGGAAGAACGGATCATCGGGTGTATGCAAAAAGACCGACACAGTTGAGCCAACCAAGTAACCGGGAGTAAAGACGGATCATGTACTGACTTCTAAGCATTGCTTTATACGCTTAGCATCGATTATGAGATACACGTTTCTTAACTCAACCAAACACTCCATGCATATGCTATATGTAACTTGTCTTTAAGAAATTACCGTGAAACCTTGCTTCAATGCAGTCGTGGGAGGAATAAGTTATACATCATCTGAACCATATATCATGTTTCATCAACAGATCATAAAAATGTTATAAATAGCCATAACTTTATCCCACACTAGAAATTATTCCATTCTTCGGTCAACTTGCTGTAGCATTCGTAAAAAGAAGAAAGAATGCACTGAATAGAAAAAACACCACGGTTAACATGATGCAGCAGGAAAAATATCAACAACACCTTATTGCAGACAAGTGGAGCACGGTTACAAATTCATCCCTAATTATAACAAGACGACTGTGTCAAACGTACTCAGACATTCATCGAATGCAATTGGACTTTGGATAGGTGCATCATCTTGAAAGAATAAAGTGCACGTCCAGATTTCTTAACTGGAGCATATCACACGGATGTGGAATATGGACATTGAGGGTCCGATCTATGGAGATGTGAACTACCTACAAGGTCTCAGGAGCAACATGGTTGGAAGTGGGAATGATATTGAAGTGCTTTAAGATTTTGATGAGGAGAATGTAGAAAATTAATAAGAGGATGAAATGACAAACGGCTGCAGATACAAAGTAATTATAAAAAAGATACGACACTGTCAATATTTCTGGAATCTTATTTGGATGAAACACAAGAGTGGAAAGGACATGGAAGACCGTAAGGATTTGGCCGTGGAAGGAAATGTTCTAAATGTAACTCTCTGCATTCAGGATATTAAATGGCACATTTTTTAAAATCTTCCCTGCAAAACTTGGACTAATTTATGAGGAGGTGATGATTTATTAAATACATGAAAATGTTTTAACTAATAAAAACCCTAAAAAATACTCATGACTTGTAAAAAAGGGGACACATTCATAGAATGTTCCTCTCCACCACCATGACCTGAATAGGCATCATTCTTTCAATAATCAACAAAGGAGTTTGGTAAGAACAGCTTACCAGGAGAAGTCAAATTTTGAAATCATCTACTCTATGGTTGTTGGTTTTGGCCAAAATTATTATAATAATCAAGTGAGCTTAGCATCACTGTTATGAATTCTGTGATTCGCAGAAAATGTCCAGCGTTCACTGTACCCTGAACTGAAAACGTGAATTGTATCTCTGAGGTCATCATCATCTCCTGCCCTATCATCGGATTGACTAAACAACAATTCAGTTGTAACGAGAGTTGCAATACACGTTTTTCTAAACCATGAACTGATATCTATTGCATACTACGAGAAATCAATAACGATTTAGATTTCCATCCTTTTCATGCTTAATTTCAATGGCAGTTTTCTAAATGAATGCATCACATTGATCGATGATTGTAACTTTAAATATCCTAATAATCAAGTGTGCTTCATTATATACAGTTCAGAGTTCTTAAAAGCTTAGTGAATGTCCACTATACCATAAACAAAAACATTAACTGTTCTTCAAAGGTCCTACTCTATCATTAGATTGAATTTCTCAAATTCAGCCGTAAGGAGAGTTGTAATCCATAGCCTTCTAAAGCACTGACTGATATCTATTAAATATTAGGAGGAATTGATGATGAATGGGAATTTTGTATCCTTTTCATCTTTAATTTCATCGGCAGTTGTTCTGAAGCAACACATTGAATGAATTACGATGATGTTACAATATATTAGTAGATGCTGTCCTTAAAAAAGTTTTAAGATACTAAAATACAGATTAAAATAGGAAGTAAAAGGACTTTGGTAAAACAAAACATTTTGGGAGAGAAATACCTAATTCACTGATGTTGAGGATGTCGTCACAAGGATGCAAAATTTAAACACGGCAAATGGAAGGATGAGAACCAATAAGGGTCCCTGAGAGGGTCTCTGGAATGAAATGGTTGGAGGTGGGAGTACTTTCAGATCTGGATGAGAAGTTTATGAAGAAAATTCAGAAGGGGATGACTCGATTTTGAAGGATCTGCCACGTTACGACCGAATGTTAAGGGTATGAGAAAGATTTAAGTCTGGGAGAAGGATTTGTTTAGGAGACAAAAATGCAGCAGGCATGTCACAGGATTCAAGGAGTTTGATATGGATCGACGAAACTGATCCATGATCCATATCATTTGCTTGAATGCAAAAATGAACTGGAAGTTTGCCTAGCTTGTCATTGATTACCAAAACTTGAAAACGTGAGGATCACGGTTCAACTGAAAACAAATGGCTTCATATTCATGAAGGGAATAAGAGGATGGTAGATTCCCGGAATTCAATGTCCAAATGGAGAGAGCACAATGCAAACAATTCCATAATGTTATGCATCCCTCACCACCAAGGTTACAATTATCAACGCTCGTCAGAGTACCTGCACACACACATAATGATGGATTCTCATCGGCAGCAAAAAAAAAAAAAAATGATTGAAAACTCACAGAATTATCCGTAACTGTCAATGTTTCTCAGGATGATTGCTTGGATGAACTTTGCGGGGCCATGGCGAACAGAAAGTCAACACGAGTTGTGGAAGAGATTCAGGATGATTCTGGGCACGCTGCAGACTCACTGAGGAGGAGGTAAAAAAATTTCATTGAAACGTTCAGTGACGGATCTGCAAATACTAAAATAACCTGCAAATGGGAGTGCCCATTTATGGAGTATTCTTTCCCTAGCCCCCTGGCCTGATTATAATCTTTGAATATACAAATGAACAACAGCCATTTCAAAAGGAAAACCTAAGAAAAACAGTTCAAGAAGCATTCAAATTATGATTTGATTCACAAAGGAACTTGTTAGGATGAAATTGTTGGAATGATATAAGAGTGCTTGAGCTCACTATGATTAAAATTCTTAAGCTTATGAAAAGCAAGGATTAAATCACTAAACCAACAAGAAAATCACCATCGTATCTCAAGGTATAGCATCTCAGCTCCGTCACGAGTAAGTTATGCTTGTAATTTAAGTCTATTACAAATATGCCAAAGATAATGCTCTCGTTACAAATCTCATCATCAAGTTGCTTCTGAAATCTTCTCTTATCTGCAGATTTGATGCAATGCACTGAATGTAGCAAACCGTTTGGTGGTCGTTCTCAGTTGGAAACGGTCAATGTAAGAGTTGATTTGCAAATGAACGAATGGATGAAAAATTATTCCAATGGCATCTCCGGCTGTCACGAGAGAGTAACTGCAGGAAGTGTTGGTTGAAGAGAAAGTGATGCTTGCAATTTATGCCCATTAAAAATGCGCTTAAGATAGTACTGTTCAAAAGCATGTAATAATCGAGGTGCTTTTGAGATCTCTTTAATCTGCCGATTTCATGCAATGCACAGAATCGTTAAGAGGATGATGTATTGAAAATTATTTATTTGGAAGTTGTTTTCCTGTTTCTTTTTTAATCATTAATGTTCGCCCGTCACTCAAGGAGATCATTTACATTTCCATCGGTTGATACCTGACATTCTTGGGTTCATGACAAGTGTTGGTCCTTAGAAGAGTCAACAAGTGATGCATCATTGCGACAGTGCATCGATTTACCAGGGCTTACTCTCCGGATATCTCGGTTTGGGTAATAGAAAAAATCGGTTTGAGGTAGATGTCTCGACATCCTCTCGGCGAAGCATTTAATCGCATCGAAAGGCAAAAAAGCAGGCGGAGCGTTGGCATGACGGTCATAATAGTAGAGAGAGAGAGGTTTCAAAGGGATGGTGGAACACACAGGTGAGGAATGCATGACGATCGTGACATGATGTGCACGAGATTGAATGAATACCTTGGAAGAGATTATAAAGGGACAGCGCGAACGCAGTCCCTACTACCAAAAATTACGCGCCCGAGTTACCCACATTTGGGGCAATCGCAGGGGTCAGCCCGACCGGAGTGCAATGGCCGAGCCTCGTCCTGGGTGAACCGCCTTCAGGATCACGGTAGCCCCTACGCCAGGTAAGTATGAAATTTTTTCCGCGGGCTAAACGACCCCCCATCTGCATCCTCTGCCTACGCAGCGATGATTAACAACTAAGCCCCTCGTCCCGCTCCATCGACTAAATAATCACTCTTCCCATCCCCCCCTTACGACTCATCGCAATCCTAGCCGCCCAACCATCTTTCGCTTATCTCCACTCCGCTCCTCCCTCAACGCCTTCCGTGCACCTCTTCTCCCCTCCGTCTCGCTCCTCGACGCGCCAAATTCAAACTCGCACAATCCGTCAATTCCTCTTCGATTCCCTCCCACAGCCGAAACGAAGCGAGCCAAACGATTAGCCCGCGATATCTGGCGGAACTCGTCCATCGTTTTATTTTTAATTCTTCGCTTCTAAACAACTATACTCGACATGGGAGAATCATCATGGCGCGACCTTTCCCCGCCCGTGCATTCCCACAAGGGCCTCTCCCAAGAACAATGCACGCATCCCTCCGATAACAACCTCGTCATCTACTGCTACCATAGCCCTGCCTAAAGTAAAATTAATACCGAGTTGCTGCGAGGACAATAGACATAGCGTACCAAAAGCCTTGGTTCTAATAATCGACATCATTTATCATTCACATAGGGGTGAAGTTTGTAACAAAAAATCTCAGCTCATGTCAAAAAAAAGGCTATCATTGTAAGGGGGAATTAAAAAAAATAACAATAATAATCATAATAATAACCAAACAACGCACTTTTGTTCAGCTACATAATGAAATAGTGCAATGTTCATTTCCTAACCATAAATGCAGCAGTGACTGAATGCATCTTTCTTGTAGATGATGCTCTAAATACAGTGTCCCTTTACAATCCGTGATTTCAGGGTGACGGAAGAACGGATCATCGGGTGTATGCAAAAAGACCGACACAGTTGAGCCAACCAAGTAACCGGGAGTAAAGACGGATCATGTACTGACTTCTAAGCATTGCTTTATACGCTTAGCATCGATTATGAGATACACGTTTCTTAACTTAACCAAACACTCCATGCATATGCTATATGTAACTTGTCTTTAAGAAATTACCGTGAAACCTTGCTTCAATGCAGTCGTGGGAGGAATAAGTTATACATCATCTGAACCATATATCATGTTTCATCAACAGATCATAAAAATGTTATAAATAGCCATAACTTTATCCCACACTAGAAATTATTCCATTCTTCGGTCAACTTGCTGTAGCATTCGTAAAAAGAAGAAAGAATGCACTGAATAGAAAAAACACCACGGTTAACATGATGCAGCAGGAAAAATATCAACAACACCTTATTGCAGACAAGTGGAGCACGGTTACAAATTCATCCCTAATTATAACAAGACTACTGTGTCAAACGTACTCAGACATTCATCGAATGCAATTGGACTTTGGATAGGTGCATCATCTTGAAAGAATAAAGTGCACGTCCAGATTTCTTAACTGGAGCATATCACACGGATGTGGAATATGGACATTGAGGGTCCGATCTATGGAGATGTGAACTACCTACAAGGTCTCAGGAGCAACATGGTTGGAAGTGGGAATGATATTGAAGTGCTTTAAGATTTTGATGAGGAGAATGTAGAAAATTAATAAGAGGATGAAATGACAAACGGCTGCAGATACAAAGTAATTATAAAAAAGATACGACACTGTCAATATTTCTGGAATCTTATTTGGATGAAACACAAGAGTGGAAAGGACATGGAAGACCGTAAGGATTTGGCCGTGGAAGGAAATGTTCTAAATGTAACTCTCTGCATTCAGGATATTAAATGGCACATTTTTTAAAATCTTCCCTGCAAAACTTGGACTAATTTATGAGGAGGTGATGATTTATTAAATACATGAAAATGTTTTAACTAATAAAAACCCTAAAAAATACTCATGACTTGTAAAAAAGGGGACACATTCATAGAATGTTCCTCTCCACCACCATGACCTGAATAGGCATCATTCTTTCAATAATCAACAAAGGAGTTTGGTAAGAACAGCTTACCAGGAGAAGTCAAATTTTGAAATCATCTACTCTATGGTTGTTGGTTTTGGCCAAAATTATTATAATAATCAAGTGAGCTTAGCATCACTGTTATGAATTCTGTGATTCGCAGAAAATGTCCAGCGTTCACTGTACCCTGAACTGAAAACGTGAATTGTATCTCTGAGGTCATCATCATCTCCTGCCCTATCATCGGATTGACTAAACAACAATTCAGTTGTAACGAGAGTTGCAATACACGTTTTTCTAAACCATGAACTGATATCTATTGCATACTACGAGAAATCAATAACGATTTAGATTTCCATCCTTTTCATGCTTAATTTCAATGGCAGTTTTCTAAATGAATGCATCACATTGATCGATGATTGTAACTTTAAATATCCTAATAATCAAGTGTGCTTCATTATATACAGTTCAGAGTTCTTAAAAGCTTAGTGAATGTCCACTATACCATAAACAAAAACATTAACTGTTCTTCAAAGGTCCTACTCTATCATTAGATTGAATTTCTCAAATTCAGCCGTAAGGAGAGTTGTAATCCATAGCCTTCTAAAGCACTGACTGATATCTATTAAATATTAGGAGGAATTGATGATGAATGGGAATTTTGTATCCTTTTCATCTTTAATTTCATCGGCAGTTGTTCTGAAGCAACACATTGAATGAATTACGATGATGTTACAATATATTAGTAGATGCTGTCCTTAAAAAAGTTTTAAGATACTAAAATACAGATTAAAATAGGAAGTAAAAGGACTTTGGTAAAACAAAACATTTTGGGAGAGAAATACCTAATTCACTGATGTTGAGGATGTCGTCACAAGGATGCAAAATTTAAACACGGCAAATGGAAGGATGAGAACCAATAAGGGTCCCTGAGAGGGTCTCTGGAATGAAATGGTTGGAGGTGGGAGTACTTTCAGATCTGGATGAGAAGTTTATGAAGAAAATTCAGAAGGGGATGACTCGATTTTGAAGGATCTGCCACGTTACGACCGAATGTTAAGGGTATGAGAAAGATTTAAGTCTGGGAGAAGGATTTGTTTAGGAGACAAAAATGCAGCAGGCATGTCACAGGATTCAAGGAGTTTGATATGGATCGACGAAACTGATCCATGATCCATATCATTTGCTTGAATGCAAAAATGAACTGGAAGTTTGCCTAGCTTGTCATTGATTACCAAAACTTGAAAACGTGAGGATCACGGTTCAACTGAAAACAAATGGCTTCATATTCATGAAGGGAATAAGAGGATGGTAGATTCCCGGAATTCAATGTCCAAATGGAGAGAGCACAATGCAAACAATTCCATAATGTTATGCATCCCTCACCACCAAGGTTACAATTATCAACGCTCGTCAGAGTACCTGCACACACACATAATGATGGATTCTCATCGGCAGCAAAAAAAAAAAAAAATGATTGAAAACTCACAGAATTATCCGTAACTGTCAATGTTTCTCAGGATGATTGCTTGGATGAACTTTGCGGGGCCATGGCGAACAGAAAGTCAACACGAGTTGTGGAAGAGATTCAGGATGATTCTGGGCACGCTGCAGACTCACTGAGGAGGAGGTAAAAAAATTTCATTGAAACGTTCAGTGACGGATCTGCAAATACTAAAATAACCTGCAAATGGGAGTGCCCATTTATGGAGTATTCTTTCCCTAGCCCCCTGGCCTGATTATAATCTTTGAATATACAAATGAACAACAGCCATTTCAAAAGGAAAACCTAAGAAAAACAGTTCAAGAAGCATTCAAATTATGATTTGATTCACAAAGGAACTTGTTAGGATGAAATTGTTGGAATGATATAAGAGTGCTTGAGCTCACTATGATTAAAATTCTTAAGCTTATGAAAAGCAAGGATTAAATCACTAAACCAACAAGAAAATCACCATCGTATCTCAAGGTATAGCATCTCAGCTCCGTCACGAGTAAGTTATGCTTGTAATTTAAGTCTATTACAAATATGCCAAAGATAATGCTCTCGTTACAAATCTCATCATCAAGTTGCTTCTGAAATCTTCTCTTATCTGCAGATTTGATGCAATGCACTGAATGTAGCAAACCGTTTGGTGGTCGTTCTCAGTTGGAAACGGTCAATGTAAGAGTTGATTTGCAAATGAACGAATGGATGAAAAATTATTCCAATGGCATCTCCGGCTGTCACGAGAGAGTAACTGCAGGAAGTGTTGGTTGAAGAGAAAGTGATGCTTGCAATTTATGCCCATTAAAAATGCGCTTAAGATAGTACTGTTCAAAAGCATGTAATAATCGAGGTGCTTTTGAGATCTCTTTAATCTGCCGATTTCATGCAATGCACAGAAGGGGATGATGTATTGAAAATTATTAATTTGGAAGTTGTTTTCCTGTTTCTTTTTTAATCATTAATGTTCGCCCGTCACTCAAGGAGATCATTTACATTGGTTGATACCTGACATTCTTGGGTTCATGACAAGTGTTGGTCCTTAGAAGAGTCAACAAGTGATGCATCATTGCGACAGTGCATCGATTTACCAGGGCTTACTCTCCGGATATCTCGGTTTGGGTAATAGAAAAAATCGGTTTGAGGTAGATGTCTCGACATCCTCTCGGCGAAGCATTTAATCGCATCGAAGAGCAGGCGGAGCGTTGGCATGACAGTCATAATAGTAGAGAGAGAGAGAGGTTTCAAAGGGATGGTGGAACACACAGGTGAGGAATGCATGACGATCGTGACGTGATGTGCACGAGATTGAATGAGTACCTTGGAAGAGATTATAAAGGGACAGCGCGAACGCAGTCCCTACTACCAAAAATTACGCGCCCGAGTTACCCACATTTGGGGCAATCGCAGGGGTCAGCCCGACCGGAGTGCAATGGCCGAGCCTCGTCCTGGGGGAACCGCCTTCAGGATCACGGTAGCCCCTACGCCAGGTAAGTATGAAATTTTTTCCGCGGGCTAAACGACCCCCCATCTGCATCCTCTGCCTACGCAGCGATGATTAACAACTAAGCCCCTCGTCCCGCTCCATCGACTAAATAATCACTCTTCCCATCCCCCCCTTACGACTCATCGCAATCCTAGCCGCCCAACCATCTTTCGCTTATCTCCACTCCGCTCCTCCCTCAACGCCTTCCGTGCACCTCTTCTCCCCTCCGTCTCGCTCCTCGACGCGCCAAATTCAAACTCGCACAATCCGTCAATTCCTCTTCGATTCCCTCCCACAGCCGAAACGAAGCGAGCCAAACGATTAGCCCGCGATATCTGGCGGAACTCGTCCATCGTTTTATTTTTAATTCTTCGCTTCTAAACAACTATACTCGACATGGGAGAATCATCATGGCGCGACCTTTCCCCGCCCGTGCATTCCCACAAGGGCCTCTCCCAAGAACAATGCACGCATCCCTCCGATAACAACCTCGTCATCTACTGCTAGCATAGCCCTGCCTAAAGTAAAATTAATACCGAGTTGCTGCGAGGATGATAGACATAGCGTACCAAAAGCCTGGGTTCTAATAATCGACATCATTTCTCATTCACATAGGGGTGAAGTTTGTAACAAAAAATCTCAGCTCATGTAAAAAAAAGGCTATCATTGTAAGGGGGAATTTAAAAAAATAACAATAATAATCATAATAATAACCAAACAACGCACTTTTGTTCAGCTACATAATGAAATAGTGCAATGTTCATTTCCTAACCATAAATGCAGCAGTGACTGAATGCATCTTTCTTGTAGATGATGCTCTAAATACAGTGTCCCTTTACAATCCGTGATTTCAGGGTGACGGAAGAACGGATCATCGGGTGTATGCAAAAAGACCGACACAGTTGAGCCAACCAAGTAACCGGGAGTAAAGACGGATCATGTACTGACTTCTAAGCATTGCTTTATACACTTAGCATCGATAATGAGATACACGTTTCTTAACTCAACCAAACACTCCATGCATATGCTATATGTAACTTGTCTTTAAGAAATCACCGTGAAACCTTGCTTCAATGCAGTCCTGGGAGGAATAAGTTATACATCATCTGAACCAAATATATTGTTTCATCAACAGATCATAAAAATGTTATAAATAGCCATAACTTTATCCCACACTAGAAATTATTCCATTCTTCGGTCAACTTGCTGTAGCATTCGTAAAAAGAAGAAAGAATGCACTGAATAGAAAAAACACCACGGTTAACATGATGCAGCAGGAAAAATATCAACAACACCTTATTGCAGACAAGTGGAGCACGGTTACAAATTCATCCCTAATTATAACCAGACGACTGTGTCAAACGTACTCAGACATTCATTGAATGCAATTGGACTTTGGATAGGTGCATCATCTTCAAAGAATAAAGTGCACGTCCAGATTTCTTAACTGGAGCATATCACACGGATGTGGAATATGGACATTAAGGGTCCGATCTATGGAGATGTGAACTACCTACAAGGTCTCAGGAGCAACATGGTTGGAAGTGGGAATGATATTTAAGTGCTTTAGGATTTTGATGAGGAGAATGTAGAAAATTAATAAGAGGATGAAATGACAAACGGCTGCAGATACAAAGTAATTCTAAAAAAGATATGACATTGTCAATATTTCTGGAATCTTATTTGGATGAACCACAAGAGTGGAAAGGACATGGAAGCCCGTAAGGATTTGGCCGTGGAAGGAAATGTTTTAAATATAACTCTCTGCATTCAGGATATTAAATGGCACATTTTTTAAAATCTTCCCTGCAAAACTTGGACTAATTTATGTGGTGGTGATGATTTATTAAATACATGAAAAAGTTTTAACTAATAAAAACCCTAAAAAATACTCATGACTTGTAAAAAAGGGGACACATTCATAGAATGTTCCTCTCCATCACCATGACCTGAATAGGCATCATTCTTTCAATAATCAACAAAGGAGTTTGGTAAGAACAGCTTACCAGGAGAAGTCAAATTTTGAAATCATCTACTCTATGGTTGTTGGTTTTGGCCAAAATTATTATAATAATCAAGTGAGCTTAGCATCACTGTTATGAATTCTGTGATTCGCAGCAAATGTCCAGCGTTCACTGTACCCTGAACTGAAAACGTGAATTGTATCTCTGAGGTCATCATCATCTCCTGCCCTATCATTGGAATGACTAAACAACAATTCAGTTGTAACGAGAGTTGCAATACACGTTTTTCTAAACCATGAACTGATATCTATTGCATACTACGAGAAATCAATAACGATTTAGATTTCCATCCTTTTCATGCTTAATTTCAATGGCAGTTTTCTAAATGAATGCATCACATTGATCGATGATTGTAACTTTAAATATCGTAATAATCAAGTGTGCTTCATTATACAGTTCAGAGTTCTTAAAAGCTTAGTGAATGTCCACTATACCATAAACAAAAACATTAACTGTTCTTCAAAGGTCCTACTCTATCATTAGATTGAATTTCTCAAATTCAGCCGTAAGGAGAGTTGTAATCCATAGCCTTCTAAAGCACTGACTGATATCTATTAAATATTAGGAGGAATTGATGATGAATTGGAATTTTGTATCCTTTTCATCTTTAATTTCATCGGCAGTTGTTATGAAGCAACACATTGAATGAATTACGATGATGTTACAATATATTAGTAGATGCTGTCCTTAAAAAAGTTTTAAGATACTAAAATACGGATTAAAATAGGAAGTAAAAGGACTTTGGTAAAACAAAACATTTTGGGAGAGAAATACCTAATTCACTGATGTTGAGGATGTCGTCACAAGGATGCAAAATTTAAACACGGCAAATGGAAGGATGAGAACCAATAAGGGTCCCTGAGAGGGTCTCTGGAATGAAATGGTTGGAGGTGGGAGTACTTTCAGATCTGGATGAGAAGTTTATGAAGAAAATTCAGAAGGGGATGACTCGATTTTGAAGGATCTGCCACGTTACGACCGAATGTTAAGGCTATGAGAAAGATTTAAGTCTGGGAGAAGGATTTGTTTAGGAGACAAAAATGCAGCAGGCATGTCACAGGATTCAAGGAGTTTGATATGGATCGACGAAACTGATCCATATCATTTGCTTGAATGCAAAAATGAACTGGAAGTTTGCCTAGCTTGTCATTGATTACCAAAACTTGAAAACGTGAGGATCACGGTTCAACTGAAAACAAATGGCTTCATATTCATGAAGGGAATAAGAGGATGGTAGATTCCCGGAATTCAATGTACACGTGAACGAGAGCCCAATGCAAACAGTTCCATAATGTTATGCATCCCTCACCACCAAGGTTACAATTATCAACGCTTGTCAGAGTACCTGCACACACACATAATGATGGATTCTCATCGGCAGCAAAAAAAAAAAAAATTATTAAAAACTCACAGAATTATCCGTAACTGTCAATGTTTCTCAGGATGATTGCTTGGATGAACTTTGCGGGGCCATGGCGAACAGAAAGTCAACACGAGTTGTGGAAGAGATTCAGGATGATTCTGGGCACGCTGCAGACTCACTGAGGAGGAGGTAAAAAAATTTCATTGAAACGTTCAGTGACGGATCTGCAAATACTAAAATAACCTGCAAATGGGAGTGCCCATTTATGGAGTATTCTTTCCTCAGCCCCCTGGCCTGATTATAATCTTTGAATATACAAATGAACAACAGCCAATTCCAAAGGAAAACCTAAGAAAAACAGTTCAAGAAGCATTCAAATTATGATTTGATTCACAAAGGAACTTGTTAGGATGAAATTGTTGGAATGATATAAGAGTGCTTGAGCTCACTATGATTAAAATTCTCAAGCTTATGAAAAGCAAGGATTAAATCACTAAACCAACAAGAAAATCACCATCGTATCTCAAGGTATAGCATCTCAGCTCCGTCAGGAGTAAGTTATGCTTGTAATTTAAGTCTATTACAGATATTCCAAAGATAATGCTCTCCTTACAAATCTCATCATCAAGTTGCTTCTGAAATCTTCTCTTATCTGCAGATTTCATGCAATGCACTGAATGTAGCAAACCGTTTGGTGGTCGTTCTCAGTTGGAAACGGTCAATGTAAGAGTTGATTTGCAAATGACCGAATGGATTAAAAATTATTCCAATGGCATCTCCGGCTGTCAGGAGAGAGTAACTGCAACCATGAAGTGTTGGTTGAAGAGAAAGTGATGCTTGCAATTTATGCCCATTAAAAATGCGCTTAAGATAGTACTGTTCAAAAGCATTTAATAATCGAGGTGCTTTTGAGATCTCTTTAATCTGCCGATTTCATGCAATGCACAGAATCGTTAAGGGGATGATGTATTGAAAATTATTAATTTGGAAGTTGTTTTCCTGTTTCTTTTTTAATCATTAATGTTCGCCCGTCGCTCAAGGAGATCATTTACATTGGTTGATACCCGACGTTCTTGGGTTCATGACATCTGTTGGTCCTTAGAAGAGTCAACAAGTGATGCATCATTGCGACAGTGCATCGATTTACCAGGGCTTACTCTCCGGATATCTCGGTTTGGGTAATAGAAAAAATCGGTTTGAGGTAGATGTCTCGACATCCTCTCGGCGAAGCATTTAATCGCATCGAAAGGCAAAAAAGCAGGCGGAGCGTTGGCATGACAGTCATATTAGTAGAGAGAGAGAGAGGTTTCGAAGGGATGGTGGAACACACAGGTGAGGAGTGCATGACGATCGTGACACGATGTGCGCGAGATTGAATGAGTACCTTGGAAGAGATTATAAAGGGACAGCGCGAACGCAGTCCCTACTACCAAAAATTACGCGCCCGAGTTACCCACATTTGGGGCAATCGCAGGGGTCAGCCCGACCGGAGTGCAATGGCCGAGCCTCGTCCTGGGGGAACCGCCTTCAGGATCACGGTAGCCCCTACGCCAGGTAAGTATGAAATTTTTTCCGCGGGCTAAACGACCCCCCATCTGCATCCTCTGCCTACGCAGCGATGATTAACAACTAAGCCCCTCGTCCCGCTCCATCGACTAAATAATCACTCTTCCCATCCCCCCCTTACGACTCATCGCAATCCTAGCCGCCCAACCATCTTTCGCTTATCTCCACTCCGCTCCTCCCTCAACGCCTTCCGTGCACCTCTTCTCCCCTCCGTCTCGCTCCTCGACGCGCCAAATTCAAACTCGCACAATCCGTCAATTCCTCTTCGATTCCCTCCCACAGCCGAAACGAAGCGAGCCAAACAATTAGCCCGCGATACCTGGCGGAACTCGTCCATGGTTTTATTTTTAATTCTTCACTTCCAAACAACAGAGTTACATGGTGTTCCAAAAATGGAACATTAGGCAAAAGAACTACCTAATACGTAAAAAGTACTCTTTGGTATGATAGTCCTGTGAGCACTTTATTTGAAGGGCAACATTGCATTTTTTACAGCAAAAACAAAGGGCTTGAGTACCACTTCTTGCCATGAATTGATGCTCTATATTTGTCAATATTTTCATCCTCTCCGACTACTCTTCCCATATTTTTGTTATATACTTCTATCATATTTGGCTGCTGCACTTGGATCTTCTTTTTATGGTTTTGTGAATAGCGATTGACAAGTCACAGCGGATTGACGCCAGCACCAGATGATGCAACTGTGACAACACTGTTATCATTCAGCATCCAGATTGACTTTGCCATCAGTTCAGTAATCAAACGCAACCCTTTCTTTATTTTTTAGAGCATCTTCTGATTCCAATAGGGGTTTGCCCCTAAAACCTTAATTTAATTAACTTCATAATTCTTTGATATTGTTATAATTACGTAATGTAATAATACGCACTTGATAAAAATATTAAATATTCATATAAGCGCCTAAATGGATATTTAATTCACGGATTGAATAAGTATACTCTAAATTAATAAAATATATTACTAAATATAACTCTCCAAAGAATAGGTTGATTATAAAATCATTTCAAAGCAAGTTATACTTCTTCCATTTGTATCTTACAAGCAATACAATTCAAGTATGAAATACTCTTTTAAAATTTCATGAAGTATAATTATAATAAAAACTGTAAATATGGCGCAATTGAATGCAAAGAATAAATTACAATGACAATTTACCATTTCCTTGACAATTTAACACATGCACGTTATACTCAAAATTTGAAGATGGATATGCCCCAAACACTTAAGTAAAAGAGACACTAATTGTCCTGATCGGAAAAGCATTCGAGGAAGAATTTAGAAAAATTTAACTTCTTAGGGGTAAAAGGAGAGAGGAATATTTATGAATATTTGAACTTGAGCATTGGGGTAGGAGTTCAGGAAAATGAGAAGGAAGAAATAGAGGACAGGCAGCTATAAATTACTTACATAGTTACAACATGCATGGAGGTAGATAGTATATTGAAGCAGTGATAATTCACATTGAAAATTCATCAACAAAATAACCAAATACAAGGCTCAAAGGAATAACAATAATTGAAATTAAGTATACTAGAATAAGACGAAAATAGAATCAATCCCAGAGAGGAATAAGGGGTACAACTAAGAAAGAAATATTGGTGAAAAGGAAGGGATATTAGAGCAGGTAATATCCCAATAAGTGAGAAATACTTGATTAACAAAAAGGGTCTTCAGAAAGGATATATACCATGCATCCTCACAGCAAAAAGCATGATATTCATACAGAAGAAAAGATACAGTCATGGGAGGAATAAGTTATAGATCATCTGAACCAAATATCATGTTTCATCAACAGATTATAAATATTTTACAAATAGCCATAACTTTATCCCACACTAGAAATGATTCCATTCTTCGGTCAACTTGCTGGTTCATTTGTAAAAAGAAGAAAAAGGCGCTGAATAGAAAAAACACCACGGTTAACATGATGCAGCAGAAAAAATGTCAACAAACACCTTTATGCAGACAAGTGGAGCACGGTTACAAATTCATCCCAAATTACAACCAGACGACTGTGTTAAATGTACTCGGACATTCATTGAATGCAATTGGACTTTGGATACGTGCATCATCTTCAAAGTGCACATCCAGATTTCTTAACTCAAGCATGTTATCACACGGATGTGGAATTTGGACATTAAGGGTCTGATCTACGGAGATTTGAATTACCTACGAGGTCTCAGGAACAACATGGTTGGAAGTGGGAATTGTATTGAAGTGCTTTAAGATTTTGATGAGGAGAATGAAGAAAATTAATAAGAGGATGAAATGACAAACGACTGCATATACAAAATAATTATAAACAAGAGATGGCATTGTCAATATTTCTGGAAACTTATTTGGATGAACCGCAAGGAACAAGGTTTACAAAAATGGAAAAGGCATGGAAGTCCATAAGGATTCGGCCGTGGAGGGAAATGTGTCAAATAAAACTCTCAGCATTCAGGATATTAAATGGCACATTTTCTTTATCCGCCCTGCACAACTTGGACTTGTGAACGAGGAGGTAATGATTTATTAAATATATTAAAAAGTTTTAAATCATAAACGACCTAAAGAATACTCATGACTTGTAAAAAAGGGAACACACATTCATAGAATGTTCCTCTCCATCACCATGTCCTGATTATGTATCATTCAATCAATAATCAACAAAGGAGTTTGGGAAGAACAGCTTACCAGGAGAAGTCAAATTTAGAAATCATTTACTCTATGGTTATTGGTTTCAGCTTAAATTATTATCATAATCAAGTGAGCTTAGCATCACTGTTATGAATTCTGTGATTCGCAGCAAATGTCCAGCGTTCACTGTACCCTGAACTGAAAACGTGAATTGTATCTCTGAGGTCATCATCATCTCCTGCCCTATCATCGGATTGACTAAACAACAATTCAGTTGTAACGAGAGTTGCAATACACGGTTTTCTAAACCATGAACTGATATCTATTGCATACTACGAGAAATCCATAACGATTTAGATTTCCATCCTTTTCACGCTTAATTTCAATGGCAGTTTTCTAAAAGAATGCATCTCATTGATCGATGATTGTAACTTTAAATATCGTAATAATCAAGTGTGCTTCATTATACAGTTCAGAGTTCTTAAAAGCTTAGTGAATGTCCACTATACCATAAACAAAAACATTAACTGTTCCTCAAAGGTCATCATCTCCTACTTTATCATTAGATTGAATTTCTCAAATTCAGCCGTAAGGAGAGTTGTAATCCATAGCCTTCTAAAGCACTGACTGATATCTATTAAATATTAGGAGGAATTGATGATGAATTGGAATTTTGTATCCTTTTCATCTTTAATTTCATCGGCAGTTGTTCTGAAGCAACACATTGAATGTATTAAGATGATGTTACATTCTATTAGTAGATGCTGTCCTTAAAAAAGTTTTAAGATACTAAAATACAGATTAAAATAGGAAGTAAAAGGACTTTGTTAAAACAAAACATTTTGGGAGAGAAATACCTAATTCACTGATGTTGAGGATGTCGTCACAAGGATGCAAAATTTAAACACGGCAAATGGAAGGATGAGAACCAATAAGGGTCCCTGAGAGGGTCTCTGGAATGAAATGGGTGGAGGTGGGAGTACTTTCAGATCTGGATGAGAAGTTTATGAAGAAAATTCAGAAGGGGATGACTCGATTTTGAAGGATCTGCCACGTTACGACCGAATGTTAAGGGTATGAGAGAGATTTAAGTCTGGGAGAAGGATTTGTTTATGAGACAAAAATGCAGCAGGCATGTCACAGGATTCAAGGAGTTTGATATGGATCGACGAAACTGATCCATGATCCATATCATTTGCTTGAATGCAAAAATGAACTGGAAGTTTGCCTAGCTTGTCATGGATTTCCAAAACTTGAAAACGTGAGGATCACGGTTCAACTGAAAACAAATGGCTTCATATTCATAAAGGGAATAAGAGGATGGTAGATTCCCGGAATTCAATGTCCAAATGAACGAGAGCCCAATGCAAACAATTACATTTTGTTATGCATCCCTCACCACCAAGGTTACAATTATCAACGCTCGTCAGAGTACCTGCACACACACATAATGATGGATTCACATCGGCAGCAAAAAAAAAAAAATGATTAAAAACTCACAGAATTATCCGTGACTGTCAATGTTTCTCAGGATGATTGCTTGGATGAACTTTGCGGGGCCATGGCGAACAGAAAGTCAACACGAGTTGTGGAAGAGATTCAGGATGATTCTGGGCACGCTGCAGACTCACTGAGGAGGAGGTAAAAAAATTTCATTGAAACGTTCAGTGACGGATCTGCAAATACTAAAATAACCTGCAAATGGGAGTGCCCATTTATGGAGTATTCTTTCCTTAGCCCCCTGGCCTGATTATAATCTTTGAATATACAAATGAACAACTGCCAATTCTAAAGGAAAACAGTTCAAGAAACATTCAAATTATGATTTTATTCACGAATGAACTTGTTAGGATGAAATTGTTGGAATGATGTAAGAGTGCTCGAGCTCACTATTATTAAAATTCTTAAGCTTATGGAAAGCAAGGATTAAATCACTAAGTCAACAAGAAAATCACCATTGTATCTCAAGGTATAGCATCTCAGCAACTTTGAAGTGTTGGTTGAAGAGAAAGTGATGCTTGTAACTTATGCCCATTAAAGATGCGCATAAGATAATACTGTTCAAAAGCATTTAATAATCGAGGTGCTTTTGAGATCTCTTTAATCTGCCGATTTAATGCAATGCACAGAATCGTTAAGAGGATGATGTATTGAAAATTATTTATTTGGAAGTTGTTTTCCTGTTTCTTTTTAAATCATTAATGTTCGCCCGTCACTCAAGGAGATCATTTCCATTGGTTGATACCTGACATTCTTGGGTTCATGACAACTGTTGGTCCTTAGAAGAGACAACAAGTGATGCATCATTGCGACAGCGCATCGATTTACCAGGGCTTACTCTCCGGATATCTCGGTTTGGGTAATAGAAAAACTCGGTTTGAGGTAGATGTCTCGACATCCTCTCGGCGAAGCATTTAATCGCATCGAAGAGCAGGCGGAGCGTTGGCATGACAGTCATAATAGTAGAGAGAGAGAGAGGTTTCAAAGGGATGGTGGAACACACAGGTGAGGAATGCATGACGATCGTGACGTGATGTGCACGAGATTGAATGAGTACCTTGGAAGAGATTATAAAGGGACAGCGCGAACGCAGTCCCTACTACCAAAAATTACGCGCCCGAGTTACCCACATTTGGGGCAATCGCAGGGGTCAGCCCGACCGGAGTGCAATGGCCGAGCCTCGTCCTGGGGGAACCGCCTTCAGGATCACGGTAGCCCCTACGCCAGGTAAGTATGAAATTTTTTCCGCGGGCTAAACGACCCCCCATCTGCATCCTCTGCCTACGCAGCGATGATTAACAACTAAGCCCCTCGTCCCGCTCCATCGACTAAATAATCACGCTTCCCATCCCCCCCTTACGACTCATCGCAATCCTAGCCGCCCAACCATCTTTCGCTTATCTCCACTCCGCTCCTCCCTCAACGCCTTCCGTGCACCTCTTCTCCCCTCCGTCTCGCTCCTCGACGCGCCAAATTCAAACTCGCACAATCCGTCAATTCCTCTTCGATTCCCTCCCACAGCCGAAACGAAGCGAGCCAAACGATTAGCCCGCGATATCTGGCGGAACTCGTCCATCGTTTTATTTTTCATTCTTCGCTTCTAAACAACTATACTCGACATGGGAGAATCATCATGGCGCGACCTTTCCCCGCCCGTGCATTCCCACAAGGGCCTCTCCCAAGAACAATGCACGCATCCCTCCGATAACAACCTCGTCATCTACTGCTAGTGCTCTAGGAGCCAAAATTTTTTACGACTCTCTTCTCCATTAATCCAATCTGGCCAATTATTTTTATCCTAGGCAGCACACGAATATACTCAGTAGGACGTTGCGGGCAGTTCAAACATTTTCCGAGGACCACCAGCTACGACTCAAAATCCATCTTCTCCTTACTTCATTACGTTCGCATTTCCAATGCTACTGAATTTATCAACCCTTTCTTTCTTCGTGCACGAGATTGAAATCGAACGTGTCACAATAACGCGATTTGGATAAGCAACCAACAACCGATTTCTTTTCGTCCGCAGTTTAATAGTAAATCTACCTCAAAAAAATATAAACTAAGGTGCTCAGAAAACGGCACTTTTTCTGGGTTGTAATATAGCGTAATATAAAAAGTCAAACATATAATAATTACAAGTAAATGGTATAACCATTGGTAGGATAAATGATATAACGGTTAATTGATAACTTATCTATTTCAGACAGAAAAGCATTTGGACTTATTTCGTTTTCTTCAGATTTTTAATTTTCAAAACTTCCATTATATTGTATTTAATCGACATCAATGTTTATAATCGACCTCTTGATTGGATTTCGTTAAAGGAGAAAAATATTCAGATAATTACATTCTATGCCTGATTTATAAATTTTGTATGACCCGAAGATTTAAAAATCAGCCCTAGTTTCGATTTTCATTGTTTTTATCATGATTTGTTGCTAAGCGTTCGTTTGCCGCTGGCTTTCGTCTGTCCTTCTCCCGTCCGTTTTCCGCAAATCGTTAGCTAGCCTTATAGCTTTCATAGGTAATAAAATATAAGTAATGAAATTATTCTGTAACTCACCCCTAGGATTCTTATCTTCATATTCACCATCACTGTATATCCTGATACGCAGCTCATTCGGTGCTCTCGAAGAATGCTTTCAACTGTTCTTTCGCTCACTCTGGCGCATAGTGAGGTATTGGTTGTCACGTTTTTAGATAAATTCAACCCCTTTCTACCAATGGTTTAAAGAATTTTCTAATATTTTAGATATGTCTTTGTCGTGCTTCGAAGATTTCGCAATTTCGCTCCAGATTCCTCAACATCAAAACGTTCCATGGATCTCGAAGTTGATGTAGCGGCGGGTGATTTCGAACTCATAACTTCGGTTTTTATTGGAGGCATATCGTATCGCACTTGAACCCTTGGAATACAGACACACTATTCCAAAAGACGTGAACGTCACTAAAGAATAAGTAAGACTGCGGGATTGTACCGGAAGGTCTATTAGCGGAATAGCAAAATAGGAAATTGTAAATTCTTTGCCTCGTTGGCGGAATGGTTAGCATGCTAATCTTCTAATTGCTGAGGTCCCGGGTGCAAATCCCGGCTGAGGAGGAAATTTTCCTCTCAGGGTCTGGATGTCTGTGACGTCCGTTGCTGGGTTTGAAACCTCACTGTAATTGTCCCGTAATAGGATGTTTGTGTGGTCTTTGTTAATAAATAAATAAATAAATAAATAAATAAAGGGTAGCAATTCCGCGAAAGCAATAGGGTGCCAGGGGGAATACCCCACCGCCAAAGATTCGGCTACTTTCACTACACCCTGCTGATTTCGTGGAAATATAGTTCAATGGATTATACTATCCCTTACTGGTAAGAGTATGGAAAATAATTAAATCTGGTTAGGTAACATAAAATGCTACACTACACTTCACTCTGTCATATTCATAGCTGAAAATGTATTGAGAGACACATGGCACCTAAGAATTACATATAATCTTAATGTTTTCCAACGAAAAAAGCTACAAATATAGCCACCCTAAAAGTATCCTACCCTAAGAAACAGTTTTGGTGGAAATTTAACTTCGGCCTTTGAAATTATGGCTTCTTACGTTATATTTAGAGATATATAATCGCAAAATCTTCGTTAACATTGTATTGAATTTGTTCATGTCCAGCTTTAAGTTCGATCGAGCCAATAAATTTCCCTGCGAGCAGAAGGTCATACATTATTATTTGAAACATTTCCAAGTATACTTCTAGTATGCCAGCAAACGCAGTAGAGAGTGAGTCAGTCATTTTTGGTAATGTTCATCTTTCCCTGATTGATCCTTTTCGCAGAGAACAATTTTGTCAAAGTTAATCCATCTTCTTGTACACTTAATGGCAGGAAGCGGGAAAGATTGAACAAAGAAAAGTAACAGTGCGTCAAAGACACTGTAAATGAAATCAATAAACTTTTAAATAACAAGACTGGCTATCGATACTTATCCTATTCGATATCGATTATTAAAATTATTTATTTTTTATCCGAAATGCTTCTTCGCCTCATGCGTTCTCTCCTCGTTCGCTCTAACTGGTTTTCACAACTAAAAAAAGATGAAAATTACTAGGATAATTGAGTCCGGTTTCTCTATTTCAACTCCTTGAAATAATCGTGGGAAGGCATAAAATAATATGTGGAAATTTAAAAAATGGTCTGTGATGAAAAGTATAACTACACGCAAATAAGGTCTGATCTTCCTTAGCTGTATAATTTGAACATTGAGACGTTTGGCCTAAACAGACAGCAATGAGTGATACCTGACGAGTAACCTATTAGAAAATGCTTCTCTAGTTAATTTCCCTGCATTTAACTCCCCTCATGTTGCTTCAAAATTTCCCATCCATCAAATCTCTACAAACATTCAAGGGAAATAAAAAGTTTGTTTGTTTTTTTTTAAGAGCTATCAATTGCAATCAACTTAACGAATAAAACCGTTGGATCAAAGTCTCATTTTCTTACTCCGTTGGGTTTATTTTTTCTAAACATTTTATGACCGAGTATATTATACACCTAACTAACAGATGACTAAAGCAAACTTTAATTTCTGGAAGCGCATTCGAAGTCTTCGCAAAACCAGTCGGATTGCAAACATCAGTGGAATTTTACCAGTTCTTTCATTTCCATTATACAGCCTTCCACTAAGTCACGCCCGATCAATCTGAACAGAAGGAGAAACATACGCTATAATAGCTATTGACGCGGGAGTTGTGGAATTCATATTGAGAATGGAGATGAGATACTGAAATAGATTGTTAAACTTCTAATTTTATTATTTTTCTGAATTTTAACTTTTATGCCTACAAAGTAAATAAAATTATGCTTAGTTTGATGTAATAACAATTCCTGTACGTTGGGTACTAAGCTAGCAATAAATTCACGAAGTCCAGGAGCACATAATTAATACTTCGACTATGAGTTGATTTCAAGACCAGCTCTAAAACCTTGAGAGGCAATTTGAAATCCTCAGTCAGGAGAAAAGTTCATTTACATCGAGCACAATGTAACAAGCTCCTGGAATGAGAAGTACAAAAGTAACAATCCGTTTGTTTACATTTCCACGAACATTTCATTGTACGCAAAATTATGAGAATATCTCCATGACCTCGCCTCCGAATTCTGTGCACGATCGCTCAAAGAATAACAGCATTTATTAAAAATCTGTACCGGTAAGTTGAATACAATAATGGACGATAAGTTTCGAAAATTTTAACGACTGACGCAAAGAGCGATTGGAATGCTATCTTTCGTAACTTTCGATTGATTCCAGGGTGACATTTCCAAAGCGAATAAATTTCTGCATTCTATGATTCATTTATTCCTGTCATTTTTTTATCGATTGGAAACTGGAGTGTAAAAGGAGTGTCCTTACGTAAGAAAATCTGCACATGAGTACTCACGTTAAAGATCAACGTGATTATTTAATGGGCAGAAATAACACCATTTCTTTCGTTCTTTTTTAAAACTGTTTACGGATGAATGACCGGAAATCTCTGTTATAACTTCGTTGAGGTTTCTTATAATGTTTACAAAGTGTATCACTTATGATATAACTTAAGTTCATGTGGCGTAACTATGCTTACAGTTTACTCAGATGAGCAATGAATTTTCAAGTTCAAATACGATTTAATTACCGATATTTTCACCAATTCCGATTAAATCCAATCGAAAGTAAGAATAGTGGAAATAACAGCTCTGCAGTATGAGATCAGCGAGTCAGTGAAAGTAAGGCTAAAAAAATTTCTTAACGAAAAATTTAAAACTTATACTAAATATATTTTATTTTATCAGCCAGAATTTTGTGCTATGTATCCATGCTAAACATACGGAAAACGCTCGGTACCTACCAAAGAAATATTCTTAGCAATGCGTCTATTTTTGTCACTAATTGAAAATCGTGATGAACAAAAGACAATATGAAGAACGGGACTAAAATAAATTAAGAGGGTAAGTCATATTAACACACATAATTTCCAAAAAGGACCGTGAAAGGCTGCCTCGACCGTGATGTCCTTCTTCGGGTTACGGTTACGTTTTACCCTCACAATTTATTTAAAATTCCTTTTCAGAATAACAGGAAGGGACCGAAACCTAGAAAGACATAAACGAAACACCCCAGCTGGCAACTGGAGAATACTTCATCCACATTTTTCTCCGGAGAAAGCACTAAATCCTTCCTGGGCTAGAACATTTTGAGCACAAGACTATACAAGAAGAAGATTTGTAGAGTGGTAATGGAAAAACCCGAAATCTTAACTGGAAAAGCCTAGAAGAAAAGAAAATAGAAGATTCTTGGAAAAGGATAAAGAAATAAGGGTTCGTTTTCGAAAGGAGTTGAAACAAGAGCCGCCCACCGTAAACGTACGACGGGGGGCATCAGTCCGTGTTCCGTACGCACCTCTTACCAGCGAATCTGCGAACTCAAAAAGAAAAGTGGAGGCGGCATGTAGCAGCCATTGAGGATCAAAGCGTCCCGCAAATTCACAATTGAATGTCCCTTCCCCAAACTTTCACCTCTAATTTTCTTAACAGCTATCCTTCTTCAATTGGATTTCGGAATTCCCCATGACCACCCAAACATTCAAAACGTACTCTTTATTCCTTATTCTCGATGTCCTTCAAGAAATCGATTTCGTTATATGAATTGTAATATTTTTAAAATAAAAATAAACATCTGAGAACAATATCAATTGATTTTTCATTATTACTTGATACTTCATTACTTCGTAATGTAACATTGGAAAAGTAAATTATGTTTTGAGGATTCCCTCAGTTGATTTGTAGTCCGTTCGAGTTCGAGACATAAAGAATCTATTTAAATATTACGAAAAAGCAAGGTCACTTAGCGTGTGGTACAGTGACACGATACTCTTGAAATGGATTCCTGAAAAATGGGAATACGGATATTCCTATCAATAAATTACAAGGAAATGTTGAATCCATACGAGAAAGATTTGATACTGGAGACAAAGCGCGAACAACGCAGGCGCAGATAGTTCGAGAAATTTTAACTTTCAAGATGAAAAATAGCGGAATTCGCGACATAACGATTCCTGGGCTAAGCGTAAGTAATTTTCGAGACCAGAGGTCGAAAAACTTCTGATAGATATTACTAGTCCCTCCTTCAAACTATCCTTAGATTAATATTATAGACCTTCGGAGTATTGATACTACAACATACGCCACGAGGCGGTTCGCGGGGTATTTGTGTTAACGTACAATGAACATCGAGAAATGATCACGACTCGCGACATTTCTTTAACACCCACGCTTTTTGTTTCGCTGTTTCGTGACCTGCTCGTAAGGACGTCATTGCATTTGATTGCTTGAAGAACAATTAAGTTGCTCGATCCGATTGGCTGTGACACGAGTGAAATCACAGAGGTGAATCATTTACGAGAGTGAAAAGGAAAGGTAAGGAGACGCTCCTTGAGTAATTGCAGACTTTAAACGTCTGTGTTTGTTGCAATTATCGTGACCATCTTTATTGGCAGACGGTTGGAATTTCATAACCGTTCGACGAAGATCTATCGTACCAGTTTGCGATAATGTGTTGTCGATCACATATTTTTCCATAAATTTCACTCCTTCGTGCATTCCATTCCGAGAGGTACGTCTATTATAATCTTCCCTCGCAGCGTATCTGCACCGATTATCTCCTCGTAGGAAAAGCCATTTATAAATTCCTATAATGTTGCAGGTAAGACATTTTAGACAAATTCACTACGAGTCCCGTGCATGAGGATGAATCAATATCCACAGCAGAATCTTATCGGCTCCATTCCGTGGATGATAAGAACAAACTATTACTAAATTAACGGAGGATGCTTGCAAAGAAATTTATGAAAATGCAATAAGTTAAGGTCGATGAATCATTACGATACGTAAGCTTTTAAAGTTGGAATTCATTATCATTTCATTTCCGATAAATTTATTTCGCAAAGGCAATAAGCGTATATGTAACAGATATACGTCAACGTAGGTAATTATATATTTCTGACAAAGAGCAAGGCATACATTCGAAATAAAAGGCTTAATTTACATCTTTGCACATACAAATTTGGAAATCGTTTTCCAAAAATAAATTGAACACAAAATTTAGTAAATATACTTAAAAAAAAGTAACCGCTCTTCTCTAGCCTAGAGCTACCAAACCCTATCCTTATCGCACAAACTTGGTTTCTAATTCTTTTCTCTAAGACTGAAATATCCTCAAAATACTCAAAGTTAGATATCTGAATATTGATTATAAAATAGGGAAAACTCTCTTTTGCATCAGCTTCAGCTATGAGTATTAGACGCATTTAACAGATCTATCCTCACCGTTGAAATTACCAAACACTTTTTTGGGGTCATTTCATCTTGGAAATTAAAAATGAGAATATTCCCAGATAGGAGAATGAGATTTAAGAAAGATCTCGCGATTAAATAGGATATCACTGGGTGTCTAAACTGGGTGTCTGAAATCGAACTGATTCGTTTTCAATTTCAATTCAAACCATGAGATAAAAACATGTTTTCGGAACATTTGAATCTCTCAGTTGCGCGGATATCTTCCCAGAATTCCACCAATGACAACGTACCTACGAAGGATGAAACCACTCGAGTTAAGCTCCTGAGGGAGACCAGCAGATGGAGAAGAAAATTCGTAAGCTAATTCGACGCATCGGGCTAAAAGATAAGAGACTTACAGTTTATCTCAAGTCCCCAGATAAACACTCTTACATCAATCTTACATGGTGAATGGGTATTAAGATTCCTACACCAAAAAATGAAAATGACAATGGCATTATCAGAAATAGAATTCACATCAATATCCCTGCGGCATTCGTCCCAAAATTACTTCGTTGATTCACTACGGCGAAAAACGTTCCTCCCTAAACTACAATGCCTAACTCGCCTAAGATTATTATAATCATATACCCAAAAATAAATTGGGTAGATGGAAATACAAGTAGCTGTATGTCGGATCTCCTAAAATAAGTCATTTTCGTTTCCTACTATGTTATTCTTTCTTATTTTCGTATACTTATCAGTTCATCTGAGTTTCTTGAATTGCTTCCGAAGCAAACTGATGATAAATTTTACACACTTAAATGCAAATGAAATCGTTATTCATTTATAGAGAAATAAGGATTTCTTTTAACAGAATCTACAGAAGAAACGCCACGCAAATTTCTCGTGTCTTGAAATTCTCACTGTATCTCCTCAAGTGTCAATGTTATACGCTCAAAAGCAGGGAGTACAATTGCTAATGATGACAAAAGCTAATTCAAATTATTTCCATACTTTATAATTGGCAGCACTATGATCTATATGCATTTCTTATCTTTCATTTCTTCATCACTACTCTATATTATTAAATCAAAATCATCATTTAAAATATGTCTTATCTTAATAATTTCCACTACGAACACACTTAGATTGCCTCTTTAGAAAGGGTTACCCATTACTTATTAAAAGAATTATGAAGCAGTAACTTATGAAAGTAGCTAATATAAACGCTCGACTTTGAGGCGGAAATGGTATACTTCATTGTGCATAACTGTAGTTCATTAGTCTTATGTGATAATTCGCTGGTTGCAAAAACAGTTTCTCGCAGAATGTTCTCAGTTATGACTAGTACTTTACACTTAAAATATACTGGATTGAGAAGTCAATTAAATACATTAATTATTAATTGGTTAAAATTAATTTACATTTCTCTACAAGAGTTTCCCTCTTCATAAAAAACGGTCATTTCATTGGGTCATTGGGAAATTTCAATAATTTCTACACTGCCAAGAACATGATATTATAGAGGGTCGAGAACGGAAATAACTTTTGAAGGAAAGACTATCATTATACAATGTATACATTTATAAGTAAGTTAAATTATATTTGTATGCTAAAAAGTTTGGAGCGTTTCCGTCCGGTTCCCGTAGTTGCTTAAATGTGATAGATCATATCACAATAAATAATAATTATAATGAAAATAAAGATCTCAATCGTAATTTCTTTATAGATTTTAATTTATGTTCGAAGTGCTTCTTGGGTCACTTCCCGCTCTTTGTTTATCTTCTAGACCAGAGTGAATCATAACTAAACGCGATTAACAAGCGCGATTAAACGATTCGTCAATGATTACATTGTTGAAGGGTGAATCTCAGTACTATCACAGCATGATATTTACTAAACTAGGATTTTATTTAAAAACAGACTTCAAGAATATGTAAAAATTAATCTGAAAATATTTCACTGAATTTGATTAATTATTGGGAAATTAACCAATAATTAATGAATAGAACGATAGATAAAAGATAAGTCGTAGAGTTAAAATTGAAAATAACGATATTAGCTCCGGAGATTAGACTACTGTTTTACTCACACTACCTGGCGTTCACATTTTTGCAAAACCTGATCCATTACATCAAAATCACATGATAAACGCAGTGACCATCCTGTAAGCAATTAATAGTATCCATAGAAATAAAGGTTCCTACCTTTCGAAGGACCTCAGGGCAGCCATACATGATTGTTGACCAGACGACTTTTCTGGTGCAGCAATTATCCGGAACACGGAGATGACCATGTAAGACTGATGAAGGATCCACATCTTGAATAATGCAGGCCTCTGCTATTTTACCGCATTTTACCGCGAAGGATGCGATTGGACTTTCGCTGGACTCGTTGGCGGCTTCTGAGATACCTCCTGCGTACAAGGGTAATAGATTCAACAATAGATTAAAGCGTCTCTCAAGACGGTTATGCAGTTTAAAAAATTCGACGTAAGTCTGAAATAATTTAGTCTCTTTTACATTACAGCTTAAATTCTTGCTGACATTCGCACTATTCACTGTTCCTATAAGTATCTCAGAGGTATATTAACTTTAGAAAAACACACTTTCATTGTTCTTTTCATAGCAATACTTAACTAACGAAACCAACGTGACGAATATTTTAAAGTTTTTAACGATATAACCGTTCGACCAATGAGATACTAACAAACTGTTACCGTCAACAAGTTTTGAGAGCCCCGTAGTGTGCATCGGAAAATAAGAGTTTTTACAGTAAACAAAAGAGTTAAAAATAATTACCGTTCACGGAAGTCGCTCAATCAGCATAATAAGTATTACACAAATTTAAAATAAAATGTATCACTCGTTCAGGACTCAAAGAGCGTCTTTCGAATTTTCCTTCAACCGCTTTTGCTGCCTTGTGTGAGTGAGTCTGAGTGCTTCACTCTCTAGTTTCACGTCTTCACCCAGGAAAATTTACAGGCAGACTGTGCAATTTGGCAAACCCATGTTTCCAAAGTGTGGCACACCAAGGGTCACATCCTTAGTCCAGATGTTTTATGACATTACCTGCTTAAGTACCCTACGGCCATCCTACGACCCTGCTATTTTGCCGCCGCACTTCATAGGCGCGTGCGTTTCCCGTGATGCGCAGGATTGTTTTGTCTTTCGCTATTCGTTTATTACTATGAGAAGATGATCGGAGCGGCAGATGCCCAATTCCGAAAATATAGCGGGACGCTTGGGAAGACTTTGACGATCGAAGAGCTCACTATAGTTTCAGAGACATCCCACTAAAATAAAAATTATTTGGGTTAATCAAGACTCAGAGAAGCAATAATGTAGCCGATAGATTACGGCTCAGGAGGGTAAGTGCAATGATTCGTTTAATTTTTCATTACTATACATTTTCAATTAGTTTTCAATATATGTATAAATCTATGCTAAATTTCGCACGAAAGTTATAACCTGTTTAATTCAATGTAAGTTTCCTGAGATTTCTATATGTTACTCGTAATATTTGCCATGTTCTTCGTAAATTTGAATGCTAGAATGTTTAAAGATAGGAAATAAATAAGTTCTTGGCTTCGGCAAGATAAATATTCAAGCTCAATGGCAATATGCGTCTGATCACGACTCATGTTCATTTTTTTACAAATTACCTTTAATACATAAGACTTTTGGAAGATGGAATTTTAATAATGGATTCATTGTTGATGTAAGGCAAAGAAATGATCTAAGCCTAACCTCTAAGGAATATTGTGTTCATTGCCGAGGTTTTTTCCTCAGAGTTTAATTGAGATTAATAGAAATCGTTCGCAAAGGCTTGAATGAGTCATATCTATATAGAACATTCATTCATTTTATCTATCATGAAATGAATGTAGATTGCCGTGACCTTTTTCAATTTGCCAAGTTATGCTTCTGGAACTTATCGAGCAGTTCCTCAGAACTTGAAGTTAGAGATAACTTACAGCCTTGAAAAAATACCATTATTAACACGATGCATACTTATAAGTTTATTTTACTCTCATGCGACATTCATCTCTCAAATTTGGAGTTGTTTGAAGAGGCTGAGAATTGCTCATGTCTTTTGATTCAGTACAATAATCAATACCATAAAATATAAATATATGGTTAGACCAGCATCGAGAATAAAAATTTTATTTCCTTAAGAATTACATGCGTGAACAATTTTATGCTTCGATAATATTAACAGAATATTTATATTGTATAAAGATTCTATTATAAAAAAACAGTTAAATATCCCGTTTCCCTAGATTCTGTATTGAATTTTCTATATACTGAAGATCTTTGGTTTTTAACAATTCTGAAAATATCTGTATCCTACGATTCATCACGTCTATTTGAATACCCTGCGAGTAACCTTCGGTGTGTGACAAAGGAGGATACCATGACTCTATTTACCTGAACGAGATGAATCGTTGCCTGAGAGTCGTTATCCTTTTCCGTGTCGCAAATTGTCGCAGGATGTCTTTCAGATTCATCTTCAGGAAGTTTCAAAAATATTTTGATATAAATAACTCTGTGTACATCATGGTACGGCTATTTTCCTTACACTGTGGGAAAATTCGCTCTGAAATAAGGGTTCACAATTTTTTACTGTAAAGGTTACGAACAATGTTGGAAAAGATTTTTAATCTGATATTTTTCTTAATTTGGATTTAGCATTCTTTTCGAATATATAAAAGTTTCTCAAATTTCGGTGACCTTTGACACCCTGTAGAATTTTAATACGCGGTAACGAACACCAGAAGTGATAAAATAAGGAAATATTTCCGGTGATTTGCTATAACTTAGCTATGCACCATTATTCTCAGATCAAATGATTACTCCATCAAAGGTTTTTGAATGTTTGTATAAGTTGGTGTAGAGAATGATGATGATAATATTTATTGCTTATATATATATTTATAAATTTGCTTACCACTCCCCAACCGTGGCTGGTTATAATTAAATTCTATTTATTTATTGTGTGTTAGAGCTACAAATAGGCACCAGGCCAGGTAGACAAATGAATTTAAAATACTCTACAAGACGGTGATGAGGCAGCTATAAATTATAATTTAACTTAAATGTGTCCAGTGTTTATAAATGTATCGGCATTTGGACATAGGGCATTCTTCTAACAAAAAACGAATTCGAAACTATAAATAGGGATTCCTTAGATATGAATATGAGGACAAGTGAGCAAAATATCGCCGTACGATAAATAGGTCAGCTAACTAACAATCAATCCTTCGGCTAGTGGTATTCCCATATGACCAAAGTCAAAAGGAGATACAAATAGCCGATAACTATCCCAAACCTTCAGTAGAGGTCAAGGACCTTATCGGATGATATGAATCACACGGTATGCCCCAAGTTCAAGGAAAGGGAGGTTGAATTTTTCGTATTTCCCCCTATTATTAGCGAGCTATTGCTAATGGGGACAAGCGATATTACTCCGATGTAAGGAAGACAGTCCCGTCCCTTTCACTTCTTTTACGATTACCACAACGTAATCTGGAAAGAATCGGATTCATCTGGATAAACATCTGGAGTTTTCACTCAATAACGTGGGCGCTAATAATATAATAATATATATGTAATATCATTCTTTTAAATTTTCAACTATTATGATAAAACATATTTCTTAAAAAGAATACTGCGTAGATAAAGCGTTTAATTTACCCACAAACATAAATTAAAGACGGAAAATTAAGACAAAGAATCAGCGATAGTGATTTTTTAATAAATGATGTTTCCTTTTATCCTGTTTGATCTTATAATGGATTAATTGGATAATATTTTGCAGGGGTTAAAGTAGTTTCGCACAATATCCATTGGGGTAATAAGTTTGTTTTATTTGAGACAGCGTTTGATGTTATTAAACTCTTATTATTGTAATTCTACAGTCCACTGCAGTCTCTCTTTAGAAGATAGGCTTCGTTTGGTTTAGCGTGACTTAATATGTATTATATGTATAGTATTGTGGAATTACCCTGAAATATAGATGTATACTTTCCTTCCAAGCATTCGAATGAGATTTTGAATGCGAATTACCTCAAATTATTCGAAAAATTGCCATAATATTTGGCAATATACATCCCGTGAGAGGATTCTTCTTCCTGTTGGATACTGCAGTCCCTGAAAAAGCAGTTGCCAGGCAGTTCTACCCTTTTACCTTGTCCTTGTCCTCGAGAAGTTTTGGATAAGAAAATCGAAAGAGTTTAGTGGAGTGGCAGTCTTTTTCATTTCACCGTCGCGAGGGTGGTTAATAAATAATTCACCTTGGCAACGGACTTTTTGCGCGATTTGAGAAAACTGTGGAAACGGGATTGGAAGAGAAGAAACGGAAAAAGAAATCATACTTGAAGTTCGGGGACTGACTCCACTCCAAAAGGATATCGAAGAAACTTTGAAGGTTGCTACCCCACGTGGCGGAAATTTTTTTACCATCGGATTACTTCTTTTTACTCCCGCGAACTTTTTCACTTACCTTGTCCACGCTCTCTTCTTTCACCTCCAGTCATTCTTCCATTAGAGTTTAATAATAATTATGTTTTGTTGATCGCAATTATATATCACCCAATTAATCATTGGATGATAAATATACGAACGAACGCTATCCCTTACGTAAATTATTCCCGTTAGCCGAGATTAGAACCCGGGACCCTAGGGTCAGAAAGTTAGTATGTTTACCATTCCACCGCCGAATACAGTTCAGCAGCTTAAAATTTACCGCGCATGATTTTCAATTTCGGATCTTGAAAATTTAACATACGTGTTAAAATCAGACTCAGTTTTAAAACGGCATTAAAGTATTTCTGTTTTGCTTGCGGTTAATTACTGATCATTTATCTCCTTAGGTATGCTACTGATGATGATTTTTACGCACAAATAGCCTTCAGTAATTATTAAGAAACGTTGAATTTTATGAAGTTTTAAACCAACCTACTTTTCTGTAGTTCAATCATTTTTAGCCAAATCTCCAAATAATTAGGCAATAACTAAAGCGTAATAATCTTTCGTATTCAATACATATTGATATTTCTCCGGAATGATTAAATGACATAATAACATGATAGGGATCCATACTCGGGGCTTTACTCCTTACTTTACATCGATCTAAATTTAGATCAAAAAAAGGACATGTTCTAGTAGGCAGAACAGAATATTCTATAAAGGAAAATCTCGTCTCGTTGTTGATGCAGACGTTGTAGTGAGCATTGCAATTCATTGAGAATAAATTTGTTTCCATTGATATTGATTTAACGACTAAAATCTTTTCTTATCCTCATTGATATATTTTCAAGTTGTTTCCTTGACAAATATTTCATTTCCCCGTAAATTTTCTTATGAAACATATCGTAGATAACATCTTGATTACTCTCTACATTAATTCTGTAAGATATTCTTCTCATTTCTGCTGTTCCAACATCCATTACGAGCAACTCAGTACTCCGGAGAAACTGACATAAGATCTCGGCGCAATTTTCGATCAATAAAACGGGGTTACGATCGTAAGGAAAGCAGCGACATACTCGTTACTCTCATTTTAGCGGCTCTTTGCCATATTTTCCCGCGCCCTCTCCTCTTCGCACTGCTGTCACACATAACATTCCTCCACCCGACTCCTTCGAGGACACTTTCCTGCTGCTTTTGTTTCCTCGTTAGGTAACCCGTCTCCTTGGTCGTGAAAACGACGCTGCAGATGGGGATGTGCTGTGTAGAGCGGCGGTGGTTTTCGAAAGTCTGTTGGGTATGGCCTTGGTATCGGCCCGATGAGGGGAGAAGCGTAAGTTTTACTGTCAGTCATGGTCAAGAGCAATAATAAGAGGGCTGGGCGCGGCAACGAGAGAAACTTCAGAGGAGAAGATCGCAGAAAGAAATGACGACGCGAATGCGCGTTGGGGGAAGATGATGCTGGCAATGGCGCGAACTATTCCCTAAATGACCCCCTCCCCCCTATATGTCGGTGTATGGATTCGTCCATAAGCGCGTGATATTCGCAATTAGAGATCGTAATGTATATAATTGCCCTATTAAATAATATAATTTATATCTCGGTAAGAGTAATGATTCATTTAAATTGTACTTGTTACATGATTCACAAGAGATTTTAAATTTAAGTTACGCAGAAGGCATAAAAACAAGGCTGAATTATTTTGTGATTAATCTCAGGAATGCATTGCATCTTCAGGAATATTTAGGTCTAGCGAAATTATTACCTGTTAAATAAAATTATCGCGGATTACAAGTTCTTTGACTATATATTGTGGTTCCCTTCTACAAAGTTGAGCTTGTTCAAATCAGATTTGATAGATAATTCTTTGAAATGTACAGTAGATAAATACGTGAAAATTCAGTTTGCGAAATTCCTAATTCAGTCCAATAAATGGATAGTACAAAAGGGAATTGTGTTTATAATAAATATTCAGCTGTAATTTAAGTTATAGTTGATTTTTTTGTTGATTCCTTGAACTTTAATTGGTTCCGTGCTGTATTTTGATTATGATAAATAAATAACATACTGATAAACTGTTATTGGTGATCAGGGTGATTACAAATCTCACTTTGTTTAGTTTCTTAATGTGTAAGGGTGGATAATTTACCATTCGAACGTCTAACTAATTGACACATTTTACGACGAAATTTTCTGCTTCATAGCTTCATTGTTTACTAACGCAAATTTTCCATTTCCTCGCGATTAAGGTGACGTTAATATCGCCCCTTCCTGCGTGGAAGGTTTCTTCACTCCACAGTCGATACTGAATTCATTTTCGTGCCAACTTTCCGGCTGGAAAGATAAAGAAATACCTCCACTGATGGTGGCATACTGAATTGGCGTTAATTGGTAAAGGAAAATGTGATGCAGAGGTTTCGAAATGTTTGGATCTCGGCGTGGACAAAAAATGCTCCGCAATAGTCAACAGCGGTTGCATTGCTGCAGCGAAGCGGAAACTTGCTGCCTACGGACTCATTCCCTTAATAGATAACTTCCTACCTTTCATCTCCGGTGAAAGAGTTTACAATTGTTAAATTATTCCTTCGCTATGGACCTTGGGAGTTTTTTTTACCAAAGCTTCCAACGGAAGGCTGTATGTATGCAGTTTTCCGCGAAAGAACACTTCCCAGTTCCTTCACTCTGTTTTTGTCGTTCGCAGTCGACTATGTAATAAGTGGAAGGAATTCGGGCGCTTACAAGAGCCAATAATCACAATGCATATTCTGTTTGCGGTGAGGCTTATAACGGGTAACAAAATTCTTGGAAACGGAAGCTATAAAAATTCCGATTGAGTGACGTATTGCAAATTTTCCATTTCTCCAACGTTGGAATTTTAAAAAGATAGATTTTCTTGGCCCATGCAAAAGCGTATGCAAAATACTCGAGATACTATTTCTACTTCGGTGGATAATTGAACCTTTTAATAGTTATTATAACATTATTGACCCTAAATTCCCAATTACCGACAGAAAGAATATTCTTGAATTATTTTGAATCATTTTCAAAGATTTCTAAGCTCTGTCATTCTGCGTTATAATGAGTTCTATATGCGTGACAAATTGTGGTCCATAGCCATATCCACATGAGGTTGACAACGCTCCAGATTGAAGCTGTAGTCATAATTATTTGATACCTAGCATGGACATAAAAAAAGATTTTTACCATTACAATGTTATGGTGATTTAAAAAATGAGATTTATATAAATATATAATGCTTAAATTAATAATTTCGGTTTAACTTTATAGTTATTATCAATATATATTATACTCTTGGAATTAAAAAAAATTATATTCCAAATGCATATTAATATAAGAGATTGTCCAAAAACTTTGAATGGATTTTAGGTGGAATAGAATGACGAATTGATGCTCTAATACTCATGCTGATTTACGAATGTTTAAACTTTCGTTGTGAAAACAAATGGAAATTTCTCGTATTTTCTTGGATATCAATTTGTTCGCTTCAATTTCAACGATCAACGATCCCCTCAATAATCTGCCAACTACTGCCAATATCCATTGTTTTGAGAACGAGGAAATAGAAAACAAATCAACAATTGGAGAGTAACGAAATAACGTATTATTATGTATTGATTTCTTTCCTCCCATACAATTCTTGTCTACAATTCAATTGTCTACTATACAAAATTCTTGTCAAATCTACAAGTGGTTTTTTTCCTAAGAATTTTCTTAGGTTTTTATATCCACTTAAATCTCTCTTTTAATCATTATTTTAATCATCTCTTTCCAATTCTTTTTGTACTTAAAACTTTTTTTAAAGAGGTTAGATGGAAGAAGAGACTTTTTAGTCTCAATCTCGCCTCCACAAATAAAGACCTAAAGACCTAATTCTTCTTCATTGAGAAAACGTGAGAAAGATTTCTAACGTTGTTCTTCTCTGCCTGATGTTGCTACCGCTTGTTCAATATCTTTTTGTGAAGCCACTTTCGGCTATCAAATCCATGATTATATTAGACAATTTATTTGAAGTCATTTACTTGTGATAAAAATAACAACAATAACATTATTAGTATCAAAAATTTAGAGATATGCGTAGCAAGTGATAATGATGTTAAATAAAAAAATCGATGTATTTCGAATGTAAAATAATCTTTTATACATTTATCGCGTTCTAGAGAGATTTGATAAGTCATTTTACTCGTAGCAAAAGAAGCATTCTGCAATCACTATTGTATGGCTCGATGTTATAACATTGCCATTAAATGAAATCGTAGCAGAGTAATCTGTTCTCACGAAGTGATTAGGATTCAATTGAAAAAATTAAGTAGCCTTGAAAGAGATTTTGACCTTCGGAGATAGGGTGACGTGTTTCTGCTCCAATGCAGGATTTTTTGCTCTAAATGCAAACAGGTGCGCCAAGTTTGATACGGATTTCCTCTTCCAGAGCTTTACACTCACTAAAAGTGGATCGGGCATCACGATTCGTTTGATTAACTACGCAAACATTGCTTCTCGCTCTCTATTTTTAATGATTATTCATCGCTTTTCGATATTCAACTATTATTCCAATTTTTATAATCTGCCACGCAGATATATTTTGGGAACGCTAAGAAAACTAAATGGCAGTTCGAGTTGTGGGTTTATCGATTGAAAAAGTGTTTTATATTTATAATGGAACTCACAAACTGTAAACAATACGGTAAATTTGAGGTTGTTTGACGATTTAAGATTTTTCTTTCACTTTCTTTATTCTTTCATCTCATAGTAATCTATCTTTTAGGAATTGTTTTACGAAAATGAAGACATATGAAAATTATAGCATATGCCTCCCTTCTTAATCTTCGATTTAAAACGAGGGAAATTCTATCAGTCGAATGCCTTTATGAATGTCGAATCGAATATTATAATTTAAATATTTTACTAATCCGTAAACAATGCAACCAAGTGTCGCTACATGAATCGATTTCAATATCAATTATAAATATTAGAAAAATAAGTTGTAATATTATTTAAATTAATATTTCGACATATTGAACGTGATAATAAGTTTTCATCGTGTGTAATAAACTTACATAATACCTACTATTAATGAAATGCTTCAAAGTTTCTCATAAAGAAGGGTGAATTCAAAACGAGCAAAACGTTCCCAGCCTTAAAAATGAAACTATAATCGATCCACCTACGCAACAAAAACTGCTAAGCTTTTCCCGCCGCTGAATACATAAATAAATCTGCATTGCTTAAATATATAATAGTATTATCCTTGTCTGTTACTGGCTTTTTATAGTGAAAATTTATGACCGTGCTAATTTTACTGATTTGAGCAAATGACATTCTTCAGAATGTTGCTTTTTATCTCATATTTGTAACTATCGTATCTTTTGTTCGTTGCATAGGATTAGTAAATGAAATTTAAAGATAACAAACATTTCCCATGAATCTCTTACTTCCAATCTAATATTTGTATTTGAAAACTTCAAAAAACATCCAAAAATTAATTTAAGATTCTACTTAAAATCTATGTAGGAAGTGATAGGTTTAAATTCCATACATTCGATTTTTCCATGTCGTCAAGGAAAAAAATGCTATTCAATACTTTCAACCGTTCATAGTTTCTATTTTCTCAGCTTCTACACTTACTTTTTAAGTCGCTTACTCAGTCTTTTCTTCTCTTTATTGCTCTTTTCCCGCCATTTTCAAACGATTTCTTTTTTATAACCTTCGAAACCCTGAAAGCTATAAAAATCTATCTGCTCCTTTCAGTTTCCAATTTTTGTCCGTCACGCTCATTTTCTTTAAGGTCTTTCTTGAATTCTACTACCGACATCGGTTACATTTTATTGCGTATTTAGATTGAAATCAAACACTTTGTATTTGAATGTATGACAGTGCCATCGATACTTTTTGGCTAATGGAGAATGTAAATCACCGATTCCTGAAACTTCTTGGAGTAAAATCGTCCATGTGAAATTATCAAAATAAGCGTGGAACAGTGACTGGAGTAGGATATCAGTATTTAAATTCACCCTTTCTTTATACGTAAATCACATCCCAAATATATGGTAACTTTGAAGGATAATGTATGAAATCGTCTTATCGGATAAACAACAATGCGTATTCACAATTATGTGCGCATTTACAAATCTGTGTACTTTTATACTCCGGCGAATGTAAATGTTATGCTTGGTGTTTACCTGCTCCCCTTTATTTCGCAAACGTAACAAATTATGAGCAGTGAAAAAAACAGACCAATCTTCAACAGCGACTAGCGTACGTATCAAGAGGCTATACATCACGATCTAGATAATGGAATACTTATGAAAGGTGGAGAGATAATATCAGCTGGCGAATTGCCTGGAATGCACAGAAATGCTTTGCCGTAAAACTCACGTGTTCATTCAACGTTATCCGAATACATACCTACTTTCTGCGAGGGATATATAACTATATGTATATTATTGTTTATCACTTGGATTTTCGGTTATAATATGACATATTAATCTAAGTAAAACACTTGTGCTGCAGTGGGAACGCGTAGATCCTGTTACATTATTTTTCTACCAAAAATCGGTGACGTAGATTCATAAATTCGTTCTATTAGAGTAAAATATTTCGATAAGATAGATTGATATAAATATGTGAAAAATGATGATTCATTACATATTAAATCTTCTTAGGAGTTTCATAATGAAACTGCCGCGGGAGACACCAAGTCTACAGGTTACGCCAGATGTAAACAAGAGCCTTTCTTTTATTGAAGTTTTCGATTAATTGGTATAATCGCGAGTTGTTAGTGATAGCTACTGGAACACAATTCACAACAAATGATTCTAACCTTCAGTTTTAAACCAAAAATTAGCAAGTAATTGCAAATCAAGGGTAAAGAATAATCCAGCTATTTAATGAATTATATATTATTTAGAGTCCTTTATTTAAATATATCCTATATATACTCGTAATATATACACATATCAATACCTTAAACGTTCAAATCTTTTCTTTCTGTAAGACTTTATGTGAGACTCTATTTCAACTCATTATGGAATTTACAGTTACGCTTATTTAATGAGAATAAAAGAACAGTTAAAATTAAAAGTGGAAAAAATAAGGTATTCTGAAGTTAAATTATCCTAATCAGATAAATACCCGCCTATTATGTACCCACTCATAAATTGAATCATTTAAATAAAAAACAAACACTTTAATTTTTTTGCTATCTGTTGGTACTAGAGTCCAATCAGCTGTCTTGGAGCTGTGCCAAAAATTTAATGAGCTTTATTGCAATTATACAACGAAGTATTTCAATTGTTATTAGAAAATTTATCCTTTAATGCCAATTTTATAAGTTAGCTTTAGCTTAGTCCTCGAATTGTTTGTTTTCATTAAAGATAATTTACCAGCAAGGAGCTAACTGAATAATACTTAGTATCATTACTGATTAAGGAAAGTTGAATTAACTGAGCATAATTAGTTCATACAATTACATCCTTGCGGAATTTATTATATACTTCAAAATATTAAAATTTTACTTCATTATATTCTATAGATTAGTATAATATTTAATGATTTTACCTTAAAGGATTAATCCTCTGGTACATGTAACTGCATATTTTGTTATCAAAAACATATTTGAAATTTCTGTCCATAAACTACGAAAATGAAAGTATATGGTGTTATTATGGTGCACTGGCCATTTCATTTCCATTTTCTAAAGAATAGAAGCCTCTATATCTAAAACCACCAAACTTAAATTTCTCTCATATTCAACTTATTTAATCCATTATTAATCAGACATTGCTGAGTAACGTTTAGTATAGAATATTTTAGATAAATATTTTTCACTTCACTTTAATCTGCTTGATTCAGTTTTACTTTTAAACAAATTGAGGAAATTGACTTCAAAATTTAGTTATAATTATAAAAATATACAGTTTCTGTAAATATTTTCTATTGAAAATATGAAAGGATAGAAGTGTCACAAGTCTACGGTCACATCTAAAATGCTATCCTAATTTTAGAAGGTAATAAAAAATGGAGCAAAATGAATAGTTATATACATAGTATGTAAGAACTTCTCTCAGGTTTCCAATTGGGTAAGGGTGATCATAAACATCATTATTTCAGATCCTATATAAGCAGCCATCTACAAACTGGACAAGCACAAACCTTCATAAGGTGCATCTATATATTTTTATATATCTATCTATAAACCTTATGACAATATCTATTGGGTAGTGTGACTGTGAATAATTAGAGATATTATTTTTTTTACTTGGTAGCTTATATTCCAATGTTGTATAGATAGCTGATTAATGTTACTGAAATTAATAGTAATATCATTGTTCGTGCAAACTATAGATATATCTAGAAATAGATAATCATTCAATTAGAGAAATATTTCGATGTTAGGAATTTTTATATTGTAATAACCTCAATAGGATATTGGAATACTGTATAACTAGCAAAAAAATAACATCACTAATTATTTATTGTCACATAAACAAAATAGATCCAAAAATTACAATAAAACTGTAGAGCAGTATAGTTGAAGCTTTATGTATGAAATATTATTTTTGAAAAGTAAAATATAGCTTGCCATAAGGTTTCAAGAAAATCCTAGTCATTTCTAGTGAATGTATCAGATCACTTTGAATGCAGGAATGGTTAATCTTTTCATATAGTGAGTCCAAAATAGTCGCCAAAAATTTCAGATAACACTGTTTCCCCAAATATATTCTCAGAATAGTAAAATTTCATACATACCTCAGAGTAATTATTGGTTAATTTATTTATTTTAAGAAATGAGGTTTTTGTATAGGAAAACTTTCAATGAAAAATTTAGAAAGATAATATATTTTTAACAGGAAAATTATGCATCAAGTTTCCAGCTGATATGAAAGGGTCTAAGAGGATTAAAGTATTTTACACTAAAGCAATAAAAAATAAACATTTAAAAGTAAACACAATTAATGTGATAAATAAGATTTTATATGTATCAGGAAGACTGAAAGATATTTTACTTAAAACAATATAGACCCTTCATCTCTCTTTTTTTCTAGTGAAAAAAATATTCAAATATTTTCTATACCTATTATTGCATCTTACCATTATTACCTCTCAGAAGCTTGTAATATTGATGGATGAATTAATAAATTATAGTTTTAGATGGAAATGATACAGGGCATAACATATAGTAATATGATAATAATTTTCTACTATTGAAACCCTTTCTTATGATTTATTTAATAGTCTGACACAATCAATGGTCAACCATGTAATAGTTCTGTGCAAAAACTAAGGAGAGGCAGAGTTATTTCTTGAATTATGTATCATGAGCTTTGTTATCATTGGAAATTGTTATTCCAATGTTTCCTTGTATAGTTGGGAGTTCATGCGAGTTATGAAATGAATATTTCATGCATCTAATGCTCTTCTTGCAGTATGACACATGATTGATGTTTATAATCTTTACATGGACTTTTTTACCAAAAATTTGTGGACTTTGTTTTAAATATTAAGCTCTGTAACTTATATTAAAATGTCACTCATTCATTTTTACAGTATAACCCTTGTGTTTTTTTTTAATCTGTTTCTGTGGGCCCAAGAAAACTCTTTATTGCTATTAGATTCATAGTTTTTTCTTTTAAAATTCCCATTCTTCTTGCAATAGTGTTCTCTTAACAATTTCATATGATTCAGGAAGATGAGATTCTATCAAACTCCTTTTCATCTCAGGGGTAAATTTTGGATTTATCACATGCGTATTTTAAGAGAGAATATTATAGGGATATATTAGAAATATTGATTATAAGTAAAGAAAACCAGAGAAGAGTGTTTGCCTCCAAGTTGTGGGTCTTAGGAATTATTTTCTGGACTCTGCCACTAGTAAAAAAGTATTACTTTCAAGACATACAAGGAGTTTAATTTTCTTATGTAACTGCATGAATATAGGATATTCTTTGTTTAGATTTGGAATGAATTAAATGTTTAAATGTTGATCAATATTTAAAAATTTAAGCTTAATTGGAATAAATATAAGCAGTACTCCTTTTTACATTATCGAGCGATCAATTGTAGTTCATGTTTTCCCTTCTTTTCCATTGCTTGCATACCATATGAAACATGTTAAATATAATCTATGTTCTATGCAAAACTGTTGCCTACTCTACATAATTTTATGTAACAAAAATGATTGTTCATCGAAAAATAATATCTTAATGATAAAATTTACTTCCCACAATATAGAATCCACAGTCAAAATTTGTTTGATTTTCTTAAATCTTCGAATTTTAGCATACAAATGGCGTATAAGAATGCTATTTGACGCATTATTCTTTATATTATTAACAATCGATCATCAACTGATTTTAGATTCTCAATATTTATTTCTCTAAAATAAATGCAGCGATGTTGTCGATAGAATACCGTTAATTGAAGTTTTCCTATAATGGTGGTTTGTTGAGAGAGGTTCGTCAGTTTTCTAAGCTTTGGCACGTACGCGCACTTCTGAGCTTGTGTTGAGCGATAGTGGCTGTAGGGAATGTTTCCGAAACGCGGCTATCGTAAGAATAGAATCTGAGAAAAACGACTTTTCCTTCTCTTTTTTCACTGAAGGGTTAATCTCGAAGTGAAACGAAAGTTATGTTGCGAAGGCAAGGCACTTATAATTTCACTGAGTAATTATAGAACTTAGAGTTACTATACAATTTAAAGTAAATAAAAATGGGTGTGAAACTTTCGTATGAAATACGTTGAAATTGGTAGAAAGTAGGAATTGTTAAATTATCTTAATAGCCCTAATGTTCTTTACATTCCGCTTTTTTTGTAATTATTCTGCAGGTATGATCATTTTCCTTGATTTAAGTCTTTTCCCTCTATTTCCATCCAGTACTGTAAATAAGATGACGAGTCAAAAGGTCAGATTGAATGGAACAGCACGGGTCAAATACAATACAATACGCATTACACTCCATCCAGTGTGTTGCATACAATATGGTATTTATACGTACTAACGTATTTCTTGCAAGAAAAAACAGATTAATAATTGGCAGAAGGCAACTTCATGGCAATTTACGGATATTTAGCTATTTCATGAATGTGATATTGTACCGTAATAGTAGAAGAAATAGGTGAGTCATTTCTTCTATTATACTGGAAATTGGCAACGATTATCCTCTATTGTGCAAATGTTACTATTTATTTCAAGTAGCACGATATTTGTCATTATAATCTACCTTATCATTTTCCTCTTTAATTACATTTTTGACTTTTTCCGTTTGATATTTGAAAAGGATATCTTTCGGGATGTATCGTTGGCAATGCGAAAAGCTTTTGGAAACATATCGAGAAACGTTGTCGCCCACTTCTTATCGCTTTGCAAAAAAATTCCATGGCAACTGTATTGAGGAAACGGAGAATTTATTAACAAAAAACGCCCTTCGCGTTAATTGCAAACATAATGGGAATTATACCAATGATTATCATATATCGTAGCTCATGGTTGTGTGTGTTACCATCCTCTTTCTGTTGATTGTTGAAAGATTCTGCTGATTTCCTTGACTTGGCAACCAATAGGAATTTTTATGATTTTATGTAAGTCTGTACAATTTATGGAGAAAAAAAGTTTTAAAATATGAAACTTTAAAATGTTTACCTCGTTTAATATTTTTATTAAATTTTTTTATCGTTATAACCCTAGAATAGGAAATTGACGATAGGATATTACGAGGCGTGTGGACACAGACTCCTCGAAAAGTATTAATAACTAATAACATCGCAGTATTATCATACATACATATAACTATACATCGTAGTATTCTTAGTCGACTTATCGAACAATAATATCCCTGTAGAAATTAAATAACAATCGAACTAATTATTTCGGGAATTACGAGCGATTAATTCAACAATTCCTTAACGTGCTCAATAAGATGTAAAATTGTTGTTATTTATTTGGTTCGCATAAACAATCGGGAAAATAGAGATGACTAAGCAAATAGCCAACGAGATTTGAAGGGTTAAAAAGGAATTGAATCATACCGCAAACAGTGTGTGAACGACCGTTTATCACCGTTCTATATAGTTTGTGCGCGAATCTGTATCTGTTATCAGAATGTACTTACGCCAAATCAATGAGATCGACCTTTGGTAATAAAAGGAATGACAAAGACTTTTCGTAAATATTTGATCAATCGAGATATATTATAGACTTGTAAATTATTTATTGTAGCGAAATTAAAATAAATACGATGTTCTGATTTATCCTACGATCAGATGACGAAATTTCGAGAACTTCCTATTCATTCGGGGCAATAGTATCCTATTATAGATAGTGATATAGTTCAATAGGTTACCATTTCACAACAACTATGCATCTCTAAATTTTTATAGAAAAATACAAATCTAGAGATACCCCAAGGTCCGAAAGGATTTCAAGGTCTCCACGGAAGTCATGGCCTTCGCAAGAAATCCACCGGATGTGCCCTGACGTCTATTTACTATGAATCTCAGAGCTATAATGATTTCTATAATTTCCCAAATCTTTATCTCTATTTTGATCACTGTGGATTTTCTTCGAATCTCCTTTATCGTTAGGTGAAAGTGGGAAATCCAGCAGCAAGATTTTCCTGTTCAAAGAACCCAAGAGGTAATTTACCCACTCATCGCTTACCTTAACCAAAAATATACATCCGGGAATCGCCAGTTACCTTTCTTATCGTTGCCTTCTGGACTACCGTTGGCTATGGATTTTCTGACGAAGGATTTTGCGCCCGGTTGTTATGTAATCGGGGAAACAGTTCGGGTTTATTCTGAATGAGTATATGTTTCTCTTTATCAAAATTCTTAAGTTGATTCTTCTTACAAGTTGGTTGGTTGGTTTTTTAATCTGTATTAAAACATTTCTACTACAAAAGCATGAGTTTGAAAAATATTTCTTTTGAATTCTGATCTATTTATTTTTCCGATCTCCGTAACTTACAGTTAATTTAATATACACAAAAATACAGTGTCCGACCAAATGAAGATGAAGCTTGAATGAGGAATCATTCGACCCTTTATTTACGCTAATATTCGAAGGAAAGCATAATAATAAACTTACTTTAAGACAAAAAGCAGTTCCTTTTGAGAATAATAAAACGCATCTTTAGTTCCGAAAGTGTTTCGATTTATATTTTTCCATTAAAAAACAATTAATTACTTGTTTATTACATTCATTGTGATTTTCGTGAATTAAACTTTACATCTAAAGAACATTACTATTGTCTACAATTGCACTATTGTCGAAAACCCTTCTCTCAGATCGTTCAACAATCTGCTCAATTTTGGAAATTAATTATCTCTCTGATATCTCTTTCGAAAAATATTCAAAAGATCATAAAATCTAATGACGTGATGAAATCTAACGTATCATTTATTGATGTTTAAATTTTTCAGCTGGAATGTGCCATTTCTGTCCTACATTTGGAGGACACTAAAAGACTCGACGCGGAAGAAATTTACCAAAATTTGAAAGTTTTTCAAAAATATTTTTCAGAATTATGTAAGTAACGGCTGGTTTCATAGATCTTTGTTTTCCTCCCGCGACGTTACGTAAATGAGTGTAGGCTTTTTGTTCCTCAAGGAAAGTATCGAACTACATAATTGATAGAAAGTCAAAGCGTTTAATATCTTTCCGTAATTACCACCTCCAAGTAAAACCTTGCCACTTAGTCTACCAATTGACAGGAATTCTGATTGCTCTGATTCATTATTATGATTAACGGAGGTGGAAGAATAGATGAATTAATAACTGTTATCCGTTAATGACGATCTATTAGAAAGTCAAAACAACGGAAAAAGTTGAATGTTTGATTGAGCTGGATTGCTTATGAACTGTTTTGATGAGAATGTTTTCACGAAACCATAATTTCTCATATGTCTCTTGAAATTTCAGCAAATACAACAATGATTTCAACATCCGAAGCCGCGGTCTATTGTACTAAGGATGCTAATGCAATGTGCTAGAAGATTACCCGATATTTGTCTTTCAGTTAGACGCAACTATAATTCCAAAATCTTATCACTAAGAACAAATATTAATAATATTTAATTATTAATTTTCATATTCTTCAAGGGAGCATACTTATCCTAATTAGTGAAAAAATATTATATTTTGACAACTTAGCGATGCAAAATGTTAGCATTACAAGATGGCCGCTTACAGTTTCCGTAGGGTTTCCATGGCAACCAATTTTTGTTTATATTTTATTATTCTGACCTCGAAAGCATACCGAATCAAGAGTCCCTGATTTCTTCCTCCAATGATCATGGTTAAAACGCTCGATTCCGTAACTTAGGATTATCGACGCATCATTTAGAATGAAATCTCATACATTAATGGTAATTAAATCTTTGACACACCATGAGTAGTCAGAGAGACGACATATTGAATAATATCCTGGCGAAAAATTTCGTCGATGTAGGTAGACGATTTGCTAACGTTTTAACGAGATAGCACCCTTAGCCATAATTTATGATGCGTGTATATGAAATGGATGATAACGATATTGTTTCACCTTTAATCAACAAAAATATTACGTAAAATATTACTTATTAAAAAATCAATAAAACTTAATACAAATATTACTTATCATTAAAATAAATATAATGTTCAAACGGCGTATTCTTGATCCGTATTCTAAAATCGAGCCATATTATCAAAAACAGTTTATAGAAATAACTTCTCGAAAGATTTCGGAAATATTGTCTCGTAATGTGATCAAGAAAGTAAGGTCATTTTCCAAACTCTCATTCATGCCCTTCTATATAATTGTTCCAGTTTAACCTTTAAAAGCCGACGAGCCTCATTTTTCGCAGATTATTTCGGTAGTGGACCAATCTCCAACCTGAGTCACTCTCTCGATAAAGGTTAAGATTCCAACAAGAGGGGATGGAACAGTCCACGATGGACGCTGTAAACATAAACATTCCCATAGCAGCTGATTTCAGGGAAAAAAGATTCTTCGGGTTTTTCCGATCTTCACCTCCTCGCCCCCACCCCCCAATGACTGCATTCTCCCTCCTTCGTCAGCTTTGACCCATTCCTCGGACATGGAGGAATTCCTCCCCCTTTCCCCCCCTCCCCCAGATCCCGCGGCTTCAATACTCCGGCCGCTTCTATTTGAATAGCACTTTTGGAGCGGTGCTCAAGAGGACAGTACGCTCTCACTCTTACTCCCCAACGGACATGGACGCCGAGCAGTTTCGCTCTTTCGGTAAAGCCACCGTCGACTTCATCGCCGACTATCTGGAAGGAATACGAGACAGGTAATACAATGGTCACCGCCAATGAGCGCCGGCGTCCCTTCCAAACGCAGCTCCTTCGGGAATGTTAAGTCCTATCCCTGACCTGCAACACTCCATAATCTTCCCTTGACGATTGAGCAATTGAGCGGGAATTGGAGGGAAGGTGACCGACTCGAATCGAAGTCTCTCGTTCTTTTTTGAGTTCGTGTTGTCTAGGGCGAAAGTTTGATTTTTCGGTACCTCGTAGATCTTTGTCTAATCCCATGAGGGCGTTTGAAATTAATACGCAATTATTCTCCATCTTTTAGAGTTTTTATTTACGTAATTTACGGGCTCGTTACGAGAGATTAAAATTAGAAAAATAATACGATATTTATTTATAATCTAAACTACGGTCTGATTATTAGAAAGGGTAGTATATAAACTACTTCAAAGCATCCAAATAATCCATCGAAAAAATATATATATTTATTCTTATTTAGAGGAAAAATCTCAAATTTTAATATGAATGAAAAATTAATAGAGAGTTTAATCTGGATCGATTCTCCCTTAACAGTTCGAAGCGAACCTGCGTTGATTTTTAATTTACGAAATTTTTATTCGGTGTTTTAGAAATACACGGATGAAGTATGAAAATGTAACATTCGGTGGAAAAATATCCATTAAAGGGAAAATTGTACATTTTTAGATATCAACGTATGTACCTCGCAAATCCTCCTGTTGGAGAGTTCGAACCTTTAATCTTAAATCGCATCGAGGTCCAACGTATCTACTAGATCCTGCTCATCTTCTAAGCTTTTAAAGTGGATGAGCGATTATCCAAAGTATTCTACACTTTTATCCAAAAGATATTAGACGTAAAAGTATAATATACTTAAGTGACGACAGTGGTATTTTATTTACTCCAGTAAGTTTTTCAGCGATTCTCTTACGTTATGTATGTATGAACATCGGTATTGAAGACGATGTCAATTTAAACAAGCTTATTTTGCTAAAGATTTCTTTTGAGAAAAAAGGAATTATTAGTTCACAGGTATTTTCAATTTTTAAAATATTCAAATATCATTTTCCAATGATTACTTGTACATTCATTGAAGGTTTCATCTCTAACTTAAATATGCATAAGGAATTTTCATTAGCTGCGGGAAATTAATAGTTATGATTGCGAAGGAAATTAAACTAACTAACCATATAAGAAACTTAATTATGTGGGTTCATTCTGTTCTTTCATTCTTCTTTAACTGTTTTAGTGCCCTTTTTCCTAAAGATTGAGCAAGTTCGAAATTACCTCATATTAATATTCGCCATATCCTTACGTAAATATATGGTAGGAATTTTCATTTACTTCTACTGATATTTATATTAATTTTTCATAATTTCTCAGAGCTTTTTTCTCAGGAAAACTGTTTCGTTACCATAAAGTTCAAAATACTTTCGATACGCAGTGAAATTTCCCCTTCTGAAGTCCATTTCCCAAACATCGCGGAAAAATTTTAGGAATCTCGAAAATTTATGCGGATAATATATCAATTTTTTATTCCTTCGCGTTTCCGAAACGCATTTATTTCAAAGACACGGTGAATGAACGGGGATAAATTGTTTTGGGTCATAGTTCACTCGTCAAACGCTTAATACCCTCTGAGACCCAAATAAAAGATTTTAATAATTACCTCTCTCTTGTTTCGACGATCCCGTAACCATAGCGATGCTCGGAGGCATGTTTTAATCGTCCCTATCGTGTTACATAACCAATTTCACGGCCTCCTTGATAATGAAATATGTTACGCGTGTTTTTTTATCCGGATTGTTCCGGAGAAGGTCACCACTGTAATCCTTTGCTTGAAAAGTGATTGTATGAGGTTTTAGACCTTGGGTGATGGTGGAATTAAAATTTCCGGGAGAGTCACGGTCAAGAGCTTACGGGCGAGGCTCATGGGCGAAGAGAAGAAGAAAGGGTGTGAATATCGTAATAGTTCTTTTTCGAGAATTAAAATTTGGAGAGAAAATGAGCATGGGTGACATTGTTCATTGAAAAGGATGCCGGAGCATTATCTTCTTATTATATATTTATTTAGCGTATTACTGGTAATATTAGATCCTTTTTTGATAATAAATACTTGGTCTTTGGACAATAGACGCCATATTTTATTTGTTTACGTAATAATGAAACTTATTAGCGATGAAAGGTCTGATGTCTATGGTTAAATTTATCTTAATTAGAATGTGAAGAGTCGAGTAAATTACGTGAAAACGTTATCGGATGTGTTAAACCGTTTTACTTTTACAAAGAATCGAGCTTGTGAATATTTCGAAGGACAATAGTTTTATCTGTTTCGAATAAGCTTAAAAATAATGCAATGTGTTATTTTTACAACTTATAGGCTAAAATTTAAAGTTAGTTTTAGTTATAGATTTCTTTTTGTGTAATAAATCCCATATATAGATTGATCATTTGTATATTGATATAAAGTTGATTAGTTTTGACTGAATGAGATGGAATGATTCACAGCAATGAACGCAACAGTATTTGTATTGAGTTAGGCAAAGTTACGTTTATCTCTCGAGCTTTTGCTTTATTTTCGAATGTTTCCGTCAATCTTGGAATCAATGTATGAAAAATTTCTCTTTTCCGTCATTAGGTCCATTAAAAAATTGCGATTCAAATTCTAACAATAGTGCCTTTGAAAAATTTTACGCAAATAAACACTCGATGCATTATGTTCAATTACGTAATAATTAAAACATTTGTTGTTGTTATATTCTTAGGAAATATAATTATGCTGAGTGTTCCGCGCGAAAAATTATCGAGTTTCAGTCGAAATTTCTTTTCATTAAACCTGCAAAGAGATACAGCAAGAATGAATTTTACGTAAGAATATATTTATAGATTCATTTCGAACATTAATATTCTATGATTGAACCTTGAACTAGGATGTTTAAGAATGTCGAGAATGATATTATACCAATATTGCTTCAAAATGCGCGAAAATCTGGCATAAAACCATTTCACATTACAAAAACAAGTTTTGAATAACTTGATCTAAACTCATTGAATCTCTCTGGTGATTCATTTATTTTTTAAAATTATTATATATCATTTTATCTTTATTCATTTATGCATAAATTATGCAAACGTTCTGCAATAGTTTCTCTATATATTCATTCTACTGGATATTTAAAATCTGATGTTTTATTTTACTTCAATCTTTGGCTTTTTATCACTGAATTATTTTACTTGTAGAAAAGCCATTTCATGGACAACTCTTAACTCTCGCATACTCTATTATTAGTGTTTAATGGAGATGTTAATCCTGAAACGTATTATTACTTGTAAATGACCTTACATTATTATATAACATGCTATTTCTCTTGAAAAATCAACGGTAGAAAAGTCGCAGATTAAAATTATTTTAGCTGTGAATAAATTTTTTAAATGAAACTTATAATTAAAATTTTATTGTCACTCTGCAATCTGAAACAGTGGAATGCATTTACGATCCAGAGCAGTAATTCTTATAATCGATTGAATAATGGGATAATAGTGTGGTTTCGCTAAGTTTACAGTTAGCATTTATTGCACTTTTTCTTTATGATTCTATGGCATTTAAGCTCTTAAAACCGGTCGCATGTTATAATTAATGCAGGATTTAAACGTATCCATTCACACTCCATTGATTTTATGGACTTCGACTTAGTAACAGTTGCAACAATTGGCTTTAGAAAAGGGGGAAAAAAGCACTTCTTTGTAGGAGTAGTTATTTTATTGGTCATCTCAAAGAATACTTTCATTCATGCTACATTATAATAAACAATCTGTTTGAAAATTTAAATCCGTATTGTTAATTAGTTGATAATGATTCAAGAAAGTTCGTAATCTAGCGAGAAGTTAAGAAATTGAAATTGAGCACTTGAATAAAAATAGTTTTTGAAAATTAATTTTATTGCATATTAACCGTTGAAAATACAATTCTCAACTTTACAGAAAATAATGGCATTCCAATTAACGTATTTAATTGTAATTTTATGCGATTGTGGAACTGATCTTTAACGGTTTAAAATTCGGTTTCATTTTATCAACATTAAAAAAGTGAAGCATAGATATAAATGTATCTATTGTCTTATGTATGTGTCTATTGTCTTAGAAGAGATGAAATCACGGGCTTGGAAGTCATTCCTTTCCTTTTTCCTTTCGTAAAACATACATATTTCAATGTGAATCAAAGTAAAATTATTAAAAAATTATCTCCTGAATTGGCTGAACGGTGCAGTAATTTATTCTTCCAGTTTGAGATCCAAAGTGACTATTTTAATCTTTAAAAGGCATTTACAGTCATGTGGAATGCAGAGGTAAGAACCAGATCAATGGAACTGTATTTAGAAACAGAATTAGTTATCGATAATGGGTGGTGAGCCAGGAATTCTTAATTGCGTCACGTTGATCAGCTGAAAGAAAGCTATTCAATTTAGCTATCGATACACAAAGATCAAAATACTTTAGTTGCGTTACTTATGAGCTATTTACTTAATAATGTAAAGTGTTTTCTTGGAATCCTATCGTTTTTCGCTGAGAATTAAGGCGCCTAATTCGAAGAGAATAAGATAACAAAGTCGAGAAAATTGGATTTGAATATGAGTCGATGCTCAATTGTCTACAAATTTCGCGACGTAATCTCGTAATTATTTCTGTAATGACTTATTAGAATCTTGATGTGAAAAATTTAATCATGTACGTTATTCATAAAGGTTTTTTTTACATTTGCTTAATTTATGAATTTTTATTTTGGTATCATAAGGAGCTTTTGGATTGGTAATTGTCTGTTTTATAACACTAAAGATTCTTTTCGACTTATATCGGAATATTTTATCGAACTGTTCAATAGTAAATTTAACAACCTCGGAGAGATTACTAGCTATGATTTGCAGTCTCTCTCTTAAAACATAGACCAAACTAGATGAATCTTACAGTTTCTAAAATAATAATTATAATAAATAGAATTAATTATTTAATCATCAGTTTAACTAGTATTTAAATTTCGTGCTGGCTTTTTAGAAATATATCTTAACCTTAGCAACCGATAACATTCTTACGACTTTCAGAAAGAACATCATAGGCACGATGAACTTTCGAAAACCAACGTACACTTTTTCGACGAGAACTGCTCTCACTTGTTCATATGCCCTCAAGCAAAACTTGCATGTATGTTAAGTTCAAAATAGAACCGATGTTTGTTAAATTCCTTAGATTTGGTAAACAGTGGTGTGGAAGCGTTGAGAAATAGGGTGGTTAGAAACCTGAATGCAATATTCTACGTGAAGTAAATAAGGATGGAATTGAGAGGTCTAGGGGGCTCTTTCGTGATATTTTGCCACAATGTGTTTATTTTTCCCTTCAAGGTCTTTCTACTTTTCTCCGGAAAAAAGTTAATTTCTTTTCCGCAGCCTCTCTGTTCTGTATGATTGCATCTAGATTGATGGTGAGGGCTCAAAGCCGGTGCTCGGTTTTCCTCGTTGCAATCGTCGGTTCTTCCCCTTTCATCCAGCAAATATGAAATAAGAAACGCTTCGGGAGTTTTCCATTGCATCTCCTTGACTAACGATTATCTTTCCATCTTTGCGTTACCTATAAGTTGTTCCCCCTCTCTTTGTTTCTCAGTTGTTGCTCGGTCGCTAATCAGATGCTATAAAAAAACTCCAATCAGTAATCTTCGTTAGCAATGTGTACATCGACACATTCGTAAAATTTCAAACATCTAGCTTGAGGAAAAGAAAACAACTAAAATTTCGAAAGGCATGATATACGAAGAGATTAGTAGAGGTTTTTTGGTAACAAAATTTTTAAATAAGCCGAATTAGAAAGGTTGGATACGCAGTAGTTATATATAGAGGTTATAGAAACACTCATTATAAATTAAAGCGTAATATTTCGTAGGAATCAATATAAAGGGAGCTTATGGATAATTTAAAGAAAATTTGATTAAAGTGTATAAAAGAATTGTCTTCCATTAAAGATCTTGGCGTGGATGTTATTATCCGTGTTATTTCCAATATAGTTACAGCGGCTGCGGCATCCAGCAGGGTAACGTGATCGGGCCAGTGATGTCATCAAAATTGACCTTAGTAACAAGGGAAGAATAGGAATTGGTTATTAAAGACTGCACAATAATTTTCGGAGAAATGGAAATAGCAAGTAATGACGTCCGACATCTTAGAATTATGAAATTACGCGATGAATGGAAATCATAATTCGATCTTCAGAGATGTTGAGCAATGGATCTCTTGGCAAGGAAATAGTTGACGGAGGAATATTCGTGCTCCGAGGGATGAGCCGAGACGTCCTTAGCAAATAATTCCTGCGTATGATCAATTACGTACTTCCCCATTTCATTTCAGCTTGTCAGTTTGTGGGAAAACCGTAAATTCGTACAGTATATTTGTTTTTCGAAAAAGTTGAACTTGAAGAAGAAGTTGAACAGAGATTTTAAGGCTCACGAATTGAATAATCGGGATAGAAAGAAATTAACTATTTTTTCCCAGTAAATATCGAGAACTGAATTGTTTAAATAAACGTATAATTAATCAAATTACATTTCATTTTAAATCGTAAACCTGGGATGCGAATCGAATTATGTTTATAAATTGAGTTACATTCTATTATTTATAATTTCATAACAAAATAATCTTTATTCAATTAAAAAGCTTGGAAATAGGAACATGAAACAAGTTCAAGTTGAGGATTGAAAGAGCTAGAGTAAAATCCCGTTACATTTTTAGATTTTGATCAAGGTTTATAGAATAGATCAACTGCCAACAATTCGCCAAACAAAAAAGTGCACGGAGCCTGGTTCATGTAAAACCACGCAAATGGGCGGAGCTCAAATCCACAAGGTCAGGAATGATTTTATTCGAGGTATCTTAGTCGTGGACCAATATCTCATATGCTGCATAATAGGTGCATTTTCACTTAGCAATTATCTAGGCAAATTTCTGCACGCGATTCTTGGAACGAATTTCCTAGCGTGTCTGATTTGTTTGAAGACGTGAGCGTTCAGGTATTTTGACTGGAAGAATAGAAATAACACTGCTATAGGTGTTTAATATTCATTTATTACAATGGAATTTTGAAATTCGAAGAATTACTAAATGCATTATTTCCTCGCATGCACTCGAGATTTGACTCCGAATCGCATATTTTAATATTTTTTAATCGCATAATTCTTTTTACATTTGTGACAAATCGAAAAATTTGAATTATTTCATGCATTCGATGGTTACTTACATTTCTTCAAAAATTCCATTCCTGTTTATTCCTCTTTTATTACCCTAGATTCATGATATATATATATATATATATATATATATATATATATATATATATATATATATATATATATATATATATATATATATATATATATATATATATATATATATATATGGATTTCTTTTTTAATATTAAGATTATAATGCGTTATTGTATTTTCATTCGGTAAGAACCTTTAGTATGCTGGTAATGTGTTTCCGAAGTTCGACTTGAATATAATTAGATCTCATGCGATGTTACTTTACTGATTGATTACAGGCAATATCACATCAGATTCCAATTACATTTCCAAAACATTTCTTACTGTTACCTTATACGATTTTAATAGTAATGAGATCTGTACATATTGATTAGCTTGTCTTTGGGTTATATATTTTCGCAGTTGAGTTTACCAATAAATAATACCGACAGATATATAATTATAGATAGATAGATAATATCGATGGATTCATTTTTATATTTATATAATTTCCCATTTCATACTAATGCAGTAATTTGTTAATCGGGTCTATTAATATGTTCATCCTTGTCAACATATTGATTTAATATAATATCAAACTGATTCTGGTTCAAACTTCCCACCAAGTAAGTGACATTGACTATTGCTCCATGTGTGGTTCGATGAATTGAGCCTTGGTAAACGTCATGAGAGTCTTGTGCGAATGGGTCAAAAACCTAATAAAAGGCACTTTTATTGGACGATAACGCAAGGATACTCGTAAATATTCTTAGAGTTCGTACGTAAGACTGTTATAGATTGATTAAAATATTGAGATTAGAGTATTAAAATGAATTAGTTTAATAATGCAATGAAGTTTGATAAATCCTTAACTAATATTTCCTGTCTTTTGATGTTAAACAGAAGAATAATTGGGTGCTGATAATATTTAATGATCGAAATGTATGAAAACTTGATAATTATTTTCCATTTACATATAAACAAAGAGAAAGATTTATCTCTATAAAGAAATCAACATTTTTCTATGATCATTAGCTTTCACTGTGTAATTAAAATTTAACTTACTGAAATCATGCAATATATCGATGTTTCGTCTAGTTTGTTTGGCTGTACGGTCAGTATCAGAAATTATTGTAGATTCAAGTGGAGTAAAACCCTAGAAGATACAAGAAAATATAAGAAGTTCATTGCGTAACGATAAATTTAAAATATTATTTGTACAATTCCACTAGTTATTATTCTTATTACTTTGGTTATTTTTATCAGTTTGATTTTATTCAAGAAAATTCGCGGAAAAGTTCTAATAAGATATTAAATTAGTAAGGTATTCATTGGAAAATATCCAGAGAGATGGGTGAAGGGAATTCCAACAGCTTCGGAAGCAAGAAATGAACAAATGACATCTTTATTCGGGGAAGGATCGAGCGAAAGGGCTTCTGCTCCAACTGGTCCCTCATCTTCGTGATATATTCCTTGGGTACAGATTAAGAAGAAATAAAGAGGGAGAAAACGATCGGTCGAGGTCATACCGGAAGCCAGGTCTTTAAAGTTACGCAAGGGAAGGGCTTAAGAAACAACACTCTAAAGGGATAAAGGCTCTCCGAGGTCAAGGGACGACGTGACGACGAATTTTCATCGGTATCTATTGATGAAAGCAGCGGAAGGACAAAGTACAGCGCCTGAAGAAATCGATTGCCCTCGGAAAGATTCTATGTTTTTGAACGTACCGAAAGGTTTCACATACTTCCTGCATGTCTTGATATCTGTGTAGCCTTAGCTATCAAGAGTACCTCCATCGACTAGGAAAAAGACAAATTCAGTTACGATATTAACGAGAAATAATTAAATTAAATCTTGGTAGTGAAATTGCTCGTATCGGCATTGGATGTGAAATGCAAATGCAAGTAAAATGTACATGGAAGATGTTTCGAAGTTGTTCCAGTTGAACAAGTTTTCTCAGGCAAATGGAAAATCATGTTCAACCGAACTTTTGTCCTCAACTTTCATCCTTTACCTGTGGAGCAGCTTTCTTAAAATTTCATGAGATTGGCGTTTTAAAAACTTCTTAAATAGGGAATAATAAAAGTAAGCGAGCTAAAGGTTGATGAAATCAGGAAGAATCTTTCATCAGAAAATTCGAATTGTTACTATAATAAATCCTTGGCTTCGAACGCCATTAAAAATATAAAGAGGTTTCGACGTATAAAATATTGACAGATAGCAAAATTTCAAAACTTTATCTACGTACCATCTGCATTGAGAAAATTTATTACGAAAGTTCTTTTAGGAAATGCGATTCTATTAGTAGGATTGTTAGTATCAGATTAGCTGTAAATTGCTTTGTTGTACATTGGCACAGTTATAGTAGCAGTTTGCCAAAGACTAACATACATGTTTACATAATGAACGATATCTCAATCTACTACGGAGATGAAAACAAATTAGAATACTTTCTGAGTATATTGGTAGTTCTCCTTATCAGTTTGGTTCCGCGTCAATAAAATTAAGAGTCGTCATAGCTCTGAATCGTTATCTTAAAATAGAGCACCATTTCCGTAAGATAAAAGTAAAACTGAACGGTACATGAGTGGAATAGATACAGATATACATAACTCAAATTTAATCTAGCAATGAATCAAATCTTTTTTTTTAATTTTCCCTTATCTTTGAAGTAATTTACGATTGTTGAGTTGAAGTGAAATATAGTGACAAAATAACTCTGTATAGTGACAAAATAACTCTTTTACTCTATTAAAAAAGCGCACGCTTTCTTACACTGATTATGAAATATATTCTTCCCTTATATTAGGATTATTACCGAACAGGAGCCTAATAATTCGATATAAGAACTAACAAGAAACGAACTCTAAGGAATCCAAGGTGTCGTTTTAATGAAAAGCTTAAATAAGTAGTTTAACACTTACAAATACCCTCCTAATCAACTGAAACGAACCGTTTGACGAATAATGAAATTTAATTTTTATATCTGTCGCGATGGTTTTGGATGCATTACCTCTGCATGAACTTCTCGAAAGCCGCGATTGTATACAATGAGAGTAGAGCTTGATTTGGTCAATGGGACCACGTCCTCATTTCATCAAGGGAGACGTAAGGTCAAACAAGTGCCGACACGCCTCTTCCGAAACGTATTGGTTGACATCTCAAAAATAATGTTATTACGTGTGAAAATTGCACTGAAAATATGTAGTCGCTAGAAAACCACTTTCATAATGTTCTCATAGTTACAAAATCAGGGTGACATCCATGAAATGTTCCAAATAAACATTGAATGAATAAAACTATAAACAATGTATAAAGGATCTTCTATCTACTCGTGAGTGGCTTTTAAAAAGGAATGATTCTGCAAGGAGATCGCAATCCATTTCGACAATAAGAGTTTAGGAGTAATCACACCTTTATAATTGAGTTGGTTAAAAGTAGTTTTAAATATAGTGAAGAAATATAATCGAAGTTTTCACTACCTTGCGAGGCATAGGCATTCCAATTAATGAAGTACATGCAGTTGATGCAAGTAGTTTCTTTCGAAAACTTTTCAAATGTCCCGTATTTTTCTCCACTTAATTGCTTAATGTAAAGTATTAATCTTGACTGGTCACGAAATGTAAATAATGATGATTGGAAATGTTCATTGTATACCTTATTCTGCTCCCCGTAAGCATAAATAGACTTGACGCAATATGATGGGCAATCCAATGCTCATTTCTTTTCGTGTTTCTTTGTTCCTGTTTATGAATTTTTATATTTATTCTTCTTGTATGGAGAATATTAAACCATTCATTCAAGAAGCTACTGAAAGTTTTGAATATTGACAATTTTATTCCTTGTAGCCTTAATCGCTAGGAAATTTCTTGCTTCTTTTCGTTAAATACGGTACTTTTTTAGTATCGTAAAGAATGATTGCGACATAAAGAGAAATATTCATCTATATTTAAATCGCATCTTAATTGTTTTTCCTTGTTCACGTATAGATTATAAACTACTTGACTGCGATACGCAGCAGTTTCGCGATATTAGGGAAATGGAATGATAGTTAATGAAAAATCATAACCTTAGGAATATAGGGGTTTATTTGTATGTAATTAAATTTATTTTACAATTTATTCTATTGTATCGTTCTAGGAATGTGTTGCCTTCTGTGGAGCCAGGCTACATCAAGCCATTATTACCAGACGAAGCACCAGAAGAACCTCAGGACTGGCAGGATGTACTTAAGGATGTGGAACGTGTAGTGATGCCAGGGGTAAGGAAAATTGTTTTTCGGAAACCTTTTTCTCGTGTATCTGTAGCCAAGGAAACCCGATTCATTGCTTTACTTGAATACAAAAATCACCATCAAATATGAGGAAATAATGAGCAGTTATCTTTAGAATTCACCTGAATTTTAGTTGGTCAATATTAAAGACATTGAAATTAAGTTACAAATACTCATAACGGAAGCCTATTATTAATTACTATTATGTTATTTCTTTTTGTCGTTTAGGTTTAAAATAAAATGCCGATCATGGGACGTAAATACCTCATTATTTAAATATCCTTTCAGGTTACCCACTGGCATTCGCCTCAGTTTCATGCATATTATCCTACGGCAAATTCCTATCCAGGTATTGTAGGGGAGATGTTAAGCGCTGGTATTGGATGCATCGGATTCAGTTGGGTAAGTTTTTAAAAATTTATCAGATTATAATAAATTATGTATCAAATTCAGAACATTATTTACTAATGAAGTCTTTATAAATGGTTGCACAAATATATCTAGCCTATATTGGCTCACATTTTTAATGCAATCCCTATTCTAATGTACAAAATTTATTATTCAAGCGATATTATTATCCTTCAAATGTGTCCACTTAAAATAATTTTAAAGATAAAAATAGTTCAGGAAATAAATAATGTAAATTTAATAAAATAACCAAAAAGTATAGATTAAAGTAGAAAACTAATTTCCTAAATCTCATGTATCTAGTACTATATTTATATCTATTTTTTTAAAATTTCATCTATACTTGCATAAATACAAGCCACCATTTGGCATATGGTAGGTGGTTGATTTTCTTTCAATTGTGATTTATATCAGTTATCAGGAATAGCTCTTTTGATTATAATTTTATTACACTCTCACTGTGTTTGCAGATGACAAGTCCAGCTTGTACAGAACTTGAGGTCACCATGATGGACTGGCTTGGAAAGCTGATTGGATTGCCAGAAGAATTTCTAAGTTGCTCTGATGGACCTGGTGGTGGTGTCATTCAAGTGAGTTAACAATAAACTCTTTCTTTTGTTTACATTTCACATAAATTCATAAAAATCTTTAAAGTATACATATTCTGATATTTCTATTGATAAATTTACTGACATAGTCATGCACATATTTATTACAATTCTTTATTTTAAAAGTTTTGCATTTAGATTGATTTATCTTGAATGTTGATTTATCTTTTCTTTTAGGGATCTGCGAGTGAAGCAACCCTTGTAGCATTACTAGCTGCCAAAGAAAGAACAGTACAAAGACTTATGAAAGAACACCCTGAATGGGATGAGGGCATGATTAAAGCTAAGCTTGTTGCATATACATCAGGTAATTGCAGAGTAGGGTTATGATAAATACATTATTTTTTAGGATTTTTTAAATTGCTGATTTAAATTCAAAATAAACTTGAAACTGCTATTCTTGTCAATATAATACAGAATTGATCCTAATCATTACTTATTTTTTATTATTAATGGTAACAGACCAGTCAAATTCATCAGTTGAAAAATCTGGAGTTCTTGGATCCATGAAAATGAGGCTTCTATCAACCGATGAAAATTGCAGTTTCCGTGGACATACTCTTGAGGCAGCCATAGCTAAAGATATTGAGCAAGGGCTCATTCCTTGCTATGTAAGAAAATAAATTTATATTTCTTCATTATAACTAAAATATTTTTTAGCATCTACATATGGACAGATTAATAATCCATATTTCAAAAAAATTAGAATGAAAGACTGAGTATTAGTTGTTTAATCCATATCTCAAATATAACAGATTTTAAAAATAATCTTTTGAGTAATATCTTGCTAATTTATGTACCAGATTATTTTAATTGGATAGGAAATTTGAATCTAAAACTTAAAAGGAAATCAAATTATTTTCTTATGCCTTCCAAATTTTATTTTTCTTTAAATATTAAATGATTAAAGAAATATTTACTTCATAATTCAAATATTTAAATTTACATATATTCCTTAATTTTAAATTATATGTAGATTTATAAACTTAAATGATGAATTTATCAAATTTTGCATGTCAATTCTAAAACTTGTGTACCTTTTATAAGTGCTCTAAACACTAAATTACATTACAGGTCATTGCAACCCTTGGCACTACAGGTACTTGTGCATTTGACAATCTTGAAGAGCTTGGGCCAGTTTGCATAAAACACAATCTTTGGCTGCATGTAGATGCTGCATATGCAGGTTATTATCGATAGAAATTTTCTTATTCCCTAGAAAATTTATGTGAACAGCTTAATTCATGATTATATTTTTTGTGAAGGTGCTGCATTTGTCTGCCCAGAATATAGACATCATATGAATGGTGTTGAATATGCTGATTCTTTCAATTTCAATCCCCACAAATGGCTTCTTGTCAATTTTGACTGCTCTGCTATGTGGTCAGTATATTTTTTGAGAGTTTATAACTATAAATTTCAAGGTTATTTAAGTTTTGGTTTTAAGTGTTCAAATTTCTTTAAAATATTTTATATGTATCATAATAAATAATAATATCTTCCTTTTCTAATGAATTGTCCTATTCTAATGAATTTTCTGTTTTAATAACATTCATTTTATTAATTATATAATTTACATGGATATAATATTTCAGCTGAATAACTTTGAGTAACTTCATATTAAAATATAATAGCATATAGCAAATCAATACTCTTTGAAATGAAATTTTCACTATATTATTAAAACAATCTTTGACGCTGATTTTATGAAAATGTTTGAAATGTATAATACAACATGGAGTATACATATTTAATAGGTTTGCACAATTCAAAATATTTATCACTATATCAACCCAAACTTAAATTAACATCACTTGGGTAAAGGTTTTGCATCTTTGCTTTAGTAATTCAATGATTTCAATTTTTGAGCAATTTTATTAAATGAAATGTATAAACTTGCAGGGTAAAGAATGCACATGATCTAATAGATGCTTTCAGTGTGGATAGAGTTTATCTAGCTCACCAAAAGCAAGGATTGGCACCAGATTATAGGGTAAGAACCAAGTTTTTTTTAGTGTTGATCAATTAGATTGTATCCTTTTTTTATTATATACTTAATAATTAAAATTAATGAAAAGCAATCCTTAAGTAATATTAACTAAAAGTATATTCTATAATCATTTTACTTTATTACTCTGTAATATGAAATTAATCGATCTTTTTGGTATAATGATGTTCAATGATTTAATTAATTGGAAAAAGATAATGTGTTAGATATACTGAGTTCTAACAATGTCAATGATACACTTCAGAACTGGCAGATCCCTCTTGGAAGAAGGTTTAGATCACTTAAATTGTGGTTTGTACTGAGGATATATGGTGCTCAAGGATTGAGAAATCACATCCGTAAGCAAATTCAACTGGCAAAAGATTTTGAAGGTATGGTTGAAGCTGATCCAAGATTTGAAATTGTTACCAAAGCTAGCATGGGAATGACCAGCTTCAGGCTAAAGGTAATTATTATTAAAATCATTAATTCAAAACATGTTTATGTTTTTTTTTTTCAAAATGTTTTTAATTTAATATTGTAATTAATTATTTTTTCTAGGGCCCAGATCATTTAACAAAAACATTGTATGAAAAACTCATGTCTGAACGTAAGATATACCTCACTGCTGCCACTTATGGCAAGAAATTTATGATTCGTTTTGTGGTCTGTAGTAGATACACTGAAGAAAAAGATATTAAGTTTGCATGGAAAGAGATTTGCAGGCATGTTGAACCTTTAGAAAAAAATGAAATTGATACTGATAAATTAATAGAGATAACATCTCTTAAAGCCAACAGCTGCTCTGCAGAGGAATCCTTGCATAAACCAGTTATCCTTGAGAATAGCCGCTAAGGATTCTCTAATAGCTGTATATTTTATACAAGTTCCAAGAGGAACAAAATAGAGAGGCCTTTCTGCTTTACATTTTGTGTTTTGGAAATTTGTATTGAGCACCAACTTATGTTTTAATGTCCACTTCCACCAACTGAGGTGAGCAATTGATTTTGCAAAAGGCATATCTTGCCATTGTTTATATTTTACATGTAACATTTTCAGATGATTTTTAAAATTATATTTTATTAATAAAACATTTTCTATTTTATTTCTAATTTAGTTTTGATGTAGAAGTTCATTTTATTTATAATACATTTCCTGAAATAATATAAACCAAGAGATGTTTCCCATATCAATCAAAGAGAATGAGCTTTACCTTAACTCTTTACTATGAAGTATTCAGAATATAGATTTGCAGGTAAAAAATTAATACTTTGTACTATCTATAAGCTTATTGTCCAATTGAATTCTCTAAAGACCAGCTACACATTATTCTTTTCAACAGTTGATTATTTTTAATCATAGATTAAATATATTCAGAAATTACTAAATAACATCATTTCATATAAATAGCTATATTATCTTTTTCGTTAAATATAAAGCTCTAGTTTAAGATAGTGAAAAGGAATATTAAACATTATATCTATCTTAATCTCCATTAATAGTGATATTGAAAAAATATAAATTTAATTTGGAAATTCTTTGAAAAGTAAAAAATATATACTCACACACACATACATGAAACAGTGTGGGAGTCATTTCAAAAGACCTAAAGTAGTGATAATATTTTCACAGAAATATTTCCTGAATTGCAGTTTTTAGCTTTAAGTAATATTTTGGCTTAATATTTACTTTATATCCAACATAGCCTCATTTTCCTTTATAGGGCAAGATATTGAAAATACTCAATTAAAATATAATATAAGGAAAGTAGTAGAAATAAACCACCGGATGAAATATTATAAGCAATATGATACTTGCACAAAAGATAGATGTTTGTAAATTATGAATGCATGTTATTATAATTGCACTAAGTCATTAGACCGCTATAGTAAACAAAATCATGAGTGTATTCCTAAAGGAAGGAAAGTGATTCGATATTTACCATAATGGAAATCACAAGCGTCTTTCCTGAAACGGCGTTATAATGAGACTCCAATTCAGTAAACATTCTCTCAAAATATCTATGAGAGCGTAGTGAATTAGGGAAAAAATATTTTCTTTGATTTTAACCCGATTTGCCCTTAATTTCCTTAATCACTCAACTCAATAATCCCGGTCTAATTCTTATCTTTCTTTCAGATCAACTCTCGAATGTATTAATCTCGATTAAATCAACTCGTAATAACTCTCATACCGCTATTTGCATTTGAATAAACTTCTTTGTTGATAATGCCTATATGGAATAAAAGTCATTTTGCGTGTGAATTATGCACTCGTAGAGTCGAAAAATAATGACCTCGGTAGCCTTTGTGTTCACGAAAAACAATCGCTCTAAAGCATAAAAGAAGCAGTTGAAGAATTAACTTAAAAGCACGAAGTTGCAACATGGTTATCGGCATTTGATCGTTTTTATAGAGATATAATCGATGGAGGAGGATGAAATGCGTCAGTAGCAATGGGTGTACTGCATAGGTTTATATATGCGCTAATTATAATTACATAATAATATAATTATTCATATTATTATTTTCATTAACTGAATCCATGCTTTATATAATATTCTCTGCACTAAATGTACAGAAATAATACAACACAGCTAATTGTCGTTGAAAATAAAGAAACTACTGGTTAATAACACTTCTTATAAATCGCGCTTTACTTTCATCGCAATAATTTAAGATAACTCAGCTGGCAAAGGAGTTTTTGAGGGTGTCTCAATATTTTAATCTAATTCTCAATATTAATCTTCCGGTTTCGTACACATAGAGGGTCGGACATGAACTCTTATGAGTAAAGTGAACCTTAACAGCCACTAGAATGTTATCTTGGAGTGCAATGCGCGAGTTCAAGTTGAAAACGTTTCCAAGCACATAGGTATTTCCAAATAACGTAAGTTAAATTCATAGGTAACGGGAGGAGCTGAAATTTGCTGCGTAATGTACTTTCATTGATGGTGGAAAAGGAAATGGTTAATCGATGCCCTTGGCATTTAAAAACAAGGATGCCTCTTACTTAATTCGTTTGTTCAGCATCCCCAACTCGTTGAAAGAGCTGAACTCGTCCACGAACTATTCGCCGAGTGTTGAGTTAAAATAGTACATATTTATGAATAAGTCATATTTAAAGAGCGTTGCTCGTAAATGCCAGAAAGATAAGTGCTTCTGCGCGATCAATAATTCCATTCGGAAATTTACCGTTTCCATAAAATTTGGGTGATATTACGCAATCCAATTGAAAGAGAAAGTAACGATTCGCCGAGTGTTGAATTAAAATAGTACATTTGAACATGTCACATATAAAGAGTTACTTTCTTACGTAACTAACTTACGTTACTTGTAAAAACCAGAGATAGATCTGCTTCTACTGGATCAGAGATGCATTCGGAAATTTACCGTTCTCACAGAATGTTTTTTTTTTCATAACAAAAACATGACGTCATTTCCTTCCAGTGCCGTCTACATACCGTATTTTCCGCTCAAATAGCTCACTTTTGTGGATTTTTAGCTCGATCTCCCCTCAAAGGATCAATCGACCAATGACAGACGATACCTTCGAATTCGACCAGCTCCGACCTCTGTGTATCTTGTAACTTCATCCCCAACCATTACTCTCGCTCAAACATATGGGAACAATCTATCAATTCCCTGAATAAAGGATCATTAAATGGTACGGAAAAGATGCTAACGGCGTATGTGAAATGAAAGGACAGCATGTTCAGGTATCCCATTTCAAATACTTGATATTCCTTGATTTTGATCTAAATTGATATGATTTTATCATTGTTTATATCTTAATAGATTGTTTTTACTGTATAGTGAAAGTTTTTGAGCAGAAGAATACGAGTTATGCTTTTCTCGTGGTTCAGAAAAGAAATTCTTGCTTTAACAACAATTACTCTAAATACCGTTTATGTTTACTGCAGTCGTTTATTGTTCCGAAGTGTTTGCAAGCAAGTTTGGATATACGTAGTATTTTAAAAGTATAGTTAATATCGATTTTGTAAGAGCTTATATTCCGAGGTATGTTAAAGAGTTATTATTTTTATTTGCTTAAAAAGAAATGCCATTTTTCTGTCGCTGTCTCATGGGATAGGTATACATTGTAAGAATCATGATGACTTTTCAATTGTGTATATTCGGCAAATATGTATCAATCATTCAGTATAATTCATGTAAAATCCCTCTTCATCACATATGAAATATCTTCAATATTATTAACCTGTTGGACCGATAAAGGACATTAATGATGCATCATCCTAACATGCCTTAATGGTATTCTTTATAACTACTGTAGAACTATATAGCTGTAGAAGCAATAATGTTCAACAATCGAGCTTTATCTCACAAAACCTACTGATATAAATAAGCCTATCTAGCGCTATGCAGTTTTAGTAAACAACTGACGAATTAAAAAAAACATTTAAATTAAATATTTACGTCTTAATTTTCCCTTTGTTTTATGCTGCCATAGTTCTTCAACAGGTGGATGCATACATACTTATTTTAATTCATTTTTTATTCTTATTCCTATTTTATAGCTAAATATTGCTTGTCAGGTGAACGAAAAAAAATTGACGACGAGATGGAATCTCACGTTTTCTTCAATTATTAATAATTAATTAATAGTGAAAGATTCCTTCAGAATCTTAATTTTACGAACGAGGAGTATGATATTTTTCCATCGCACCACAATTTTTCAATCTTCATTGCGATAGTCTTAATTGAAAGTTATACAAAACGGAAGCGCAATGATATTTCCAGTAATACTTTTCGCAAGAGATGCATATTTGTTGACTATCACTGGAGATTAATCACAACTTAGTTATTTTCATATAATTATAATTATGAAATTGATTAGTATGAGGAAAATAATTTCACGAGGAAAGAAATTGAATAGAAAGAAATGAATGCCCTTGTACTGTAATCGTTTAAAATTATTCCTATACTCTTTAAAATACCGTAGGAGCTTCTGGATAAAACGTGGGAAGAATCTAGGATAGACGGTTACTCGTGCATCGAAGACTGCGTAGATCGGTGGTTCTCAAGAGGGGGTCCCCTGAACCCTTTGGGGGGTTTGCTAGTTCCACTCGGGGGGTGCGTAGTACTCTGCATGAGGCTAATACTGTAGCTACAGTCGATCCTCGATTGACAGGTCATTGAACGCATCAAAAGTTCATGGAAAAATTTTAACATCCATCTCACTTGAGTACGTCAATCACTCTCAAGAAAGGAATTAATTAATATGTAAAGTTGTTTTAATATTTTTCGTCTCACAAATAGAGGTCAAATGTCAAATAGAGGTTTGTAATAACGGAACGTAATTATCGTTCAATGGAAATCAAAAACGTTTTGCGCGGCGGAATAGAAAAAGATTTTTATAGTATTATTCTAAATATTATTTCGATATATTCTCGTTTTTACAATTATTCCACTCGTTTGTCTGATTTGCGTATAAAAACTTCATCCCTCTCAAAATTATTTATGAATAATTAGGTGATTGGTACAATATCCAATCATTAAGGAACACTACGATAGCTTTAAAAAAATAAAGGAGATTCTTAAGCCGAAGGCCATTCGAACTGTGGTGCCTTCGTAGTAAAATAAAAATCTCAGACCTGGTTTCCGATCTTTGGACCGATTCCAGCTCTAGAATACGACGATGAATAAATCAGTTCCCAAACACTTATAGGATAAATCAACAGAAAATTACGTTCACGAAAAGAAAACAGTACAGTATGGAAATTTATTATTATAATTTTTCGTATACCGTTATTTATTTGTTTCTGTTGTTATGGATGATATAAATTTTGTACTTCTCTCATTGTAATTAAAAAACCCACGACATTTTAAAAATAATAATACTTTCATTCAACAAAATACATGCTTAAAGAAGTTCTTCATTCTACTAGAAGTCCCTTGTGATGTTTCCTCTTTTATAACACCCAATACCGAATCACTGACTTTTAAAATCTATCCTTTATAAATCCAGATCGATCTTGGAAGAGATTCGATGCATCTTAAAATTTTCAATGATTCCTCGATTTTCCAATGAATGCTTGTGAAGTCGTTTTGATCAAATCCATACTTCCGCGAAGCATTTTAATGCTTCTGACTACCGCTTCTTTTTATAAACGATCAATGAAAGAGTCGCTCTGTTTTTTCAACGTCTTTATAACCGTTCATCCTAAATCCATTAGTCTCTTCGTTTGTCATGCTTTCTCTTCCACGAAAACACTTCAAAAGGAACCACGAACTGTGGGGAAATCCGTCTATTCCTCCAACCAAATAAAGTTGCACTTGAAAGCGTAACTGAGGCTTTATCATGCAGATATAGAGTAAAGAATTTGATAGACTGTCCTAAAAATATATAAGTTGATTTCTTCGAAAGAACTATGCCGATTTAGGATAGGTTAAACATCTTTAGACGAAGATTTCATAAGACTGAATATCAATGGTTAAACAGAAGTAAAAAATAGCGACATAACTTTTTTAATTTAACTAATATCCAATACTTTATACTACTATACGTGTTCCACGAAGTTAGATAACTGGTTTCGAGTCATGTTGCTACTCTTCAGACCTGTTGATCCATTGTAATTATGCCGATGCCCATCAATATCAAACTCGATGCATGGACATTGGCACGTAAGTAACGCCGAATTAAGACCCGAGAGGTTTCAAAGTTCTGCCCGCATTTTCATCTCCCAATTAAAGTTCTCTCGCTTTTCGTCCGATACTGCGCGCAATCTGGAAAACCCCGGCGCCACGATGTATAAACGGGCAAATGAAAACCGTCCTCTGTTTGCCAAATTAATACCTCCGAGTGTTACCTAGTGCCACCATTTCTCGAATAAATACCTCTTATCGTATTAAAGAAAGAAAAGAAAGCTTCCTGTTCGAGGTGAATTGGTTCATTGCACTAGTGATAATGTCAACAGAAGTCCGATAACCTCTCAGTCGAACCAGTTCCATCGAGCTCATCAACAAAGTTCCTGCGATCTTTCAAGCCGTGCGATTAAAGCGGAAGGCCATTTTTAGCATGTGTCATTCATTCGCTGAAAAACGTGAATGTGTCTTCGCAAATGACGGTCTAGCCTCCCAATGTTTTCCTTTATCGTCACGTCCTCTCCCTGATTTGAATGCGCAACTCAGTAATTATCGACTCTTAATATATTCAAAGAGAGTCCACGCGTTTTACTTTCATCTAAATTTTTTCTAACAGTCGTTTGGTCCATCGGCGGCGTACTTTACCATGAAGTTTTTTTTTTTTTAAATTCGTATCTCAGTCAATGTTCTTTGATAGCCTCAACACCCGCAGCAATTATTTTACCTATCCTTCGCGTTCTCTCGCTCTAGAATTCGATAAATAGCAAATTACCGCACTTGCGCTTGCATATCATTTGTGGTTACGACACTAACTAACGACTTTTTTAAAGAAAACTCTTACGGAGCGAATTGCTGTATGAAAGTTTTTTTTAGACGTCAACCATCTACCAGGTCAACGCACACTTATTCTAGGGGACGCAAATATTTCTTCTTTCGCACGAGAGGAGAAATATATAAGAGTATATTATAACTGAGAAGAGGAACTGAGTGCCTCATGCTAAAACTCGTGGTTGGATACAGAATAACTATAATATAATATGGATGATACTCAAAATATGGACATAATGTCTACTTCCGTTTTTAGAATTCTTCTACGAATATAAAAACTGAAATTAACGAAATTATGTGTACTTATCTTCAACTAGGCCTGCTATTAGCGTTTTCTCGATATCTAAAACACTCATATCACAATCCTAACACAAACGTAACGAATCCACACCCGAAATCATGAAATACAGTAATCTATTTGCGCCATGCATCATTCCGTTTCGTATAAAAAATATCAAGGATTAGCTCAGCTTGATTCCATATGCTTCATCGACTAGCGTTTCGTTTACATCGCAGTTGCGTTGTTTATACGTACGTGTATGACGAACGAACTCGAAGAAGCAAGTTTTGGAAGTTCTTAAGGGAACCACGGGGTTGGTGAAATAAGTACAGACAAAGCAATCAAGCAAAGTAAAATGATAGATACTTTTTTCCGGAGCAACTTACCAAGCTTCCAGGAGGAAAGGACTCAGTGATGGAGATTAGAAGGGCAAACGATCGAGACGTTCTATTTATAGTTATATGTCAGGCAAATAGGATGCAAATCATTCAATAACATGGAGATTTCCACCGAAGAAAGAACATCGCTCGTCTACGAGGATGTGAATTACGAGGTGAGGAGTTAAAAATTCATTTGTCTTATTTTTTTCAACTTTATTGCAATTCTTACGATTCAGTTATTTCGCAATAGCTGAGCATAGTGAAAAAAATGCGAACGAAAAACGTCGCACGGTTTCTTTGATAGGAATACGGAGAGGGATTCTAAATTTGACTCCGTTATTAATTTGCGGATGAATATTTGCACGTTATTAGGAGATGTACGGGTGCCCGCGAAATTGAAGAAAGATAAGATACCACGGATTTCTCAACAGCCTAATTTCCATGGTTCGTTTTCTCCCTTGTGCTCAGTCGGCAATGAGTTTTGGGTAATGATTCGATTTTGTTTTGATATACTTACGATATTGATCGATATTAACATATAATATTTTATATTTTTCAGTCATAATTAAAACATTAATGTTTTTCTCAAATAATGGAAATGACTCGGCGATTAACCATTAAGATTCTACCCACAACATTTTGAGTCTTATGTTAAAGAAGGGAACGGGATGTCTCAAGACAGAACCACTTCAGCGGTAGATTAAAAAACGTTTTTCACACCTACCGTTTGGAATTCCATTCTTAGAGATGAATGTTTACTCTAACATTTTCACACATGCGGCTGTGGTTATTATGAGTCCTATCTTTTTGGTCTGTTAGTGTGTGATGTAATAGAAAATATCTTCCAGGGACCGTTACGTTCTATATTCTTCTATATCTTAGTGGCATTTCATAAACTTTTGGCCTATTTAGCAGTTTTTTATACTTTCTTAAAAATATTCTGGTGGAAAAATCACCCTAAAGAAACTTAAAAATCAACTTTTCGTGGACGTAATGTTTGAGATCATAGAAATTGAGGGCTTTGCTACCATTATACGTGGAGTATACATATATGTTTGATACGAGATAAACTATAGTTTAAGATAATTATCTGGTATTATTTTCAGCCCCTAATTTTTATATTGTTTATATATTTGAAACCGCTTTAATATTCATCAATCTTAAAAACTTCATTCAAAACATCTTTTTACGGAAAAGTTTAAACTGTTATTTATTTGTATTTTTTATGAATTAACAGATAAATTCCCAATTAAGTCAACCTGCCGTTTTATAAAAATCAGAGAAGAAAATCATTTTCATATTTAATTTACTTCCACTTTCGTTGAAGCTTGTACAGAGTCGAACTTGTGTCTGGCGTACTTCTATCCAAGCTCCGCACATAGAAATATTGTAATACATATTATTTGTGTAAGCACATTTAAGAGTTAAGTTTTTAAAGGGATCCATGCGGATAGATTTATAATCACAACAATGTCATTTTCGCGCGGTGTTTCCATACGCTTGGGTTACGAAGCTTTGTCGACAGTGTTTTTTTACTTCAAACAGAAACATCTCCGTAAACAACAGTTCGGATCGAAAAATATATTTTCGACTCGCACTTTGATCTATAGAGAGGAATGGGATAGCAGTCCGAATTATTTCAGACGCTGATTCCACGTCGGTTGTGAATTCACAATAGTGTGAATAGATCAAGGGAGACTTCCAAAGTCCAAAACATTACGTCATCGTTTCAGAGTGTGTGAAACAAACGAACGCATTCAAAAATCGGATTAAGAAACGTTTAGACTGTAACGTGCGATTTTATCAGATTTATCCATTCTTCCCGTTTCCTTTCGTCCTGAAACGTCTTTCACGCATCGATGATCAGCGAATACAATTAACCATTCATTGCCATCTTCTGAATTTGTTGAGTATTTCAAGGATGAATATTCGAATACTTATATAAACGTTATGTAATATAATGTAATTCATATTTTATATACGTAATAGTATGTGTGTGTATATACATACTAGAAACTATATATTTAAAATTCATTTTATTCATATACAGATATAAATTTAAAGTTCAGTTAAACATCGCTCTAAGCTATTGTTACGAATTATAAATATTAAAGCATCAAAATCTGTCGATAACCGTAGTTTCATCACAGCATCTGCCCTTTCATTTTACGAGTTCCCTGTTACCTATCGCAGTTTATCCGAAATACACAATATTTACAGAAAGAGACTTTAAAAGAGCACTTTAGCTTCTATTAAAAAGGCCACGATAGAATGGCTTGGCAGTCTTTCAAAGTTGCTTTTATTATATCATTATATACCCATTTACCAACACTAACAGCCCTAAAACAAAAAACTCCTTTTCGCCGTGAGTTTGGCAGTTTGCTTGTTCTATTATATTTATAGCGAATGCTCGTATACATGTATGTTGCCTATAAAGTTGCTATACTATGGTACGCTGTAAAAAAGCTCTCAGAATATAGTAATTAAGTTATATTTTTCGGAGATGAATAAATTAGAAATACCTTAATTTATGGAAGCGTATAAAGCTTGGGATCAAGAAAAATAAATTTATGGAGGTACCCTACGAGCCACTTTTTGGTCTGTAGCAATGGATGCAAGCAATGATTCTACTAACCTAATTTTACCAGTCCCAGTTATATCGTTATTTTTCACTTCTGTTTAATTTTTGCAATCTCGCGTATCGCTCGAGGGAAAAACGAATTATAAATCGGTTCTTTTTGTCACGTGTTTCCCTCATTTTACTCGCTATATCCGAATATACCAGGAATGGTGCATTATATATAGAGCAAGATAGATCGATTACAATTTCTTAGAACGTATTTTCTCTGAATTTATTCAATTAATTTATCTCTATTGTTGATCTCCGATATTCCCATGCAATACATATTGCATGGGAATATCGGAACACTTAGGCCTATGAGTTAGTGCGCCAGAACCGTTTTAGGCAGAGCGGTACGAAGAATAAGCTGAAACACCCATGTCCCAAAAGAGCTCCCAAAACCGTGCATACAGTCCTTCGACCTTCCTCAGAATGTAATTGACCCTGTTCCTCTGCGGTAAAGTGCTGCTGATGGATAGGGCTTGTCAACACCTCCCCACCGCACTTACCAGCACGCCCTGCACCACTATTCCGCATGCCACCATAAAATCGGTTTCCAGGCACAGAAGAGAGCAGTCAAAACTAGTTAGGGTACAGCCTATCGTATTAGTCACAGCTAGCAGGTCTACGACACGGCTCGTTGACGTTGATGGATGGCCAGAGTTGTTGCCCTCCCGCAGTGGTTGAGGTAAACTCACCCCTAAAGAACAAGCAAGCTCTTCAACGACCATCGGTAGTCATCGGGAGCCACGTGCCCCTAGTTTGTTGATGTTCAGCTTCCTTAAGTGGGCTATTGAGAACCTGGCCTGTAAGAAGCCATGCGAGGGTAAGAAGTTTACGATGCACTAAACGGCGAAGTAGAAGGGAAACAGCCAGACAACCGATATTTACCACTTACTGGAATTTGGCCGCCTAAACTAACTTGCGAATAGAAACTACAAGTTTGTCAGAGATGACACTCAAAATATGCACCGATAGACTTCTCCTAAGGAATTTACTATTGCTAGTTGCTGAGAATTTCCACAAATATATTAAATATTTATTGTGAAGTATATGTAAATTCTACAAAGAATTTTAAAGATGATTTAAGTATACACTGCGAAATCGGAACGAAATAAAAATATAAGCTTATTGCCCTTTATTGAAATATTTGAATATTTAATTTGAATATACTAATTAAACGATAACATATAAAGTTATACTAAATGCGTATTTTCTTGAAAGGCACGAGTATATAATTTTAAAAAGTTATTTCAAAGTTCATTGGATTGTTAAAATTTTATGAACCCGTAAAATTCTAACTACGATTCATTAAAAATAAGCAATTTGTGTTATATATGAAATATTTATTATTTTTGCATCTGGAAGTGAATTTATCAAAAAAATTGGGGTAAACAATTCTTATTTGCAAAAGAAATTTGGTATTTACTGATGAGGAATGAGAATAAAGATACTTCTCCTTCCCATTTCTCTGATTTATCGACAATTGAACATATTTCGACATAAAGTATTCTTATAACTCTTAAAAATATATTTTATTATTATTTACAATTTCTTCCAAATTCAAAGGAAAATATAAGAGTCGAAGGGGAGTATTGCACAAGATTCAACTACATCGATGATATCTGTTTGTCCGTAGTTCACTTTTATATTCCATTTAGAATGAAGATTAGATTCACCGCTCCTTAAATATACCTTTGTTTTTCTTCCGAGAAAATGCTTATGTTCTGAATTTTATTTTCTCTGCATTATTCTTGGCCAAAAGTCTGCGTTTGGTTCTAGAGGTGGTTAAACCTGCCGTAGGCAAACCGATGCCAAACTCGCTCTCTTGGATATTCAAAGCTTTGGGAGTTTCCTTCTCATCAAAATTCTTTACTCGAATATATTTCCGAAGTTTATGTTATACAGAATTCCTAAAACCTTTCTACCTTATATTCCAAATGACACGAATCGAAAATCCTGCCCCCTTCAGAGCCGAAACTATTCTGAATTCTAGGGAATTATATTCCCACATTTCAATCAGCGCCATCGCATTAAGATGTGTCAAAAACAGGACCGAGTTAAAACACGTCAAATAAGGATCAGCTGATCGATTCTTCAAAAGGCAGCTTTTCCACTAGGAAACGAAAATGAAACTTGCTCAAATAGATTTCGCAACTTTTTTTGGCGATTTAAAAATATCAGGGCTGGAATTCCACGCCAGTGGTGCCAATTTGGCTTTTTTCCCGCGAGATAAAGTGGATTTTACCATCTTTCAGAGGGAAAACGTCAATCCGCTCGTTGCTTGAGAAGCTGTGTGTGTGTGTAGGTTTCATGACTCCTTCTGATGTACGACTTCGTAAAATATTTCGACAAATGGATGTAATCCAAAGGAAATCCGTGTTTCGCGATGGGATGAGCCTGAAGGAGTTTCGTCTTGCGATGGAAAGCGTCAGTTTGACACACGGAATAAAGATATCTTGCGAAATTGTTTTTTTTTTGGCCGAAAGTGAAATTGTGGTACGATTCTTTTGTCCCGTATGTTATAGAAATTTCGTAACATCGACCACTGTTAAAATCGAGGGAAACTCTTCATTGTTGTATCGGAAGTTGTAATTTTTTGTTGATCCTCAATTGTTTAATCAGCCTCTATAATATGAAACATCTATGGAAGTTTAAGAAACGTATGGAAGTTTAAACGTTGTTCAAAGGAAATTAAAATAAATCTAAGCGTCAATGGATTCGCATTCGAAAATTTATATTCGTTTTGATGCGTTCGTTTTTAAACTGCTAAATATTCTCGGCTTTAAAAGTTTACTAACCAGATCTCGATCGCTTTAATAATGATATATAACCCTAAATATAAACATCATATCCTTGGTTTACGGTAGGCCATGTGTTTCGGAAAACAGACCACCGTATATTTACTCACGCGATGCAATTCGGTCTTTTGGCCAGGTGGCAACGGTGAATGAGACCATAAATTACATATTAATTTTGATCATTTCTTGGCGCAAGCTCAAAAACAAGAGCGACCTACATATAATTCTACCGTAGACAGAACATTTCTGACATGCGGTGAGAAGTTTGTAGATAAAGAAATTCGAGTATATAAAAGTGAAACATTGAGAATTTTTCGTGAATAGGTAATCAATGAAAGTTTGTTTAGAATCATACTGAAAATTATGAGTATTTCATTGAAAAAGATATGTGTAAGACTTTTAATCTATGAAAAGTAAATATTGTAACTCTTAAGTAAAAATTGTAAAAGAAAGTTGTTTTTTAAATTTTGTAAAGATCTTGCAACCTAGAAAATCTTCATTAATAAAGATATTGGAAATATCTCCGATACATACTTCATTGAGGAATTGAGACAATTATTATTCCTTAAATTAATATTTATATAAGAATTAATAAATCATTTTATAAATTTGTATAAATTAGGATAAAATATTATATGAAATTGTTCTATTAGAACTTAGTTCTTATAGATTGAAACAATGAAAGTGATCGAAACAGTGGTAAAGAAGTTTTATACGAGCAATATAAATCCATTATTTTGCATTTATCCGTGGCAAGATTGAATCGTTTGCAGAATTCATAAAAAAGTCTTTTGTTAGTTCATCACCCGTCATCAGACACGTTATGTTTACTTCAGCGGCATTCTTGTATTGCCTTTGCATGCGGAAACATCCTTTTCCTTTATTATGTAAGCGGATGCTCGGTCGAGGCTACCACCGGAGCAGAATCTACGTTGATTAATCCGTAGGCAAGCGTATATTTCACGAATATTCTCTCTCATAATACATCGTTACCGTCTTAAATGTCCCTCCAAGGTTTCCTAAACGGAGAACTTACTTGAACGAAACTGAAAAGGTGAAAACCGAAATTAAAGTTCGTCGATGTGATTTGATTGTAAGAATTTAAACATCGAAAGGAATTAAACTTGGAATTAAAATAGGAAGTATTAATCTAACGAAGGATCCAATACTACCGAGACGTCAAGTGGTTCACAGTTCGTTCCAACTCCTTGGATTTCAATACGGAATAGTAAACAATATGGCGTTTGCGTGAATTGTTGTGAAACAGTAACTGTAAATATGCAATTGATGTCACGTCTTATCGGTCGCGTGACGATCGGAGGTTAATAGTGAGTAAACTCATTCATATGTCAGCGATAGGAGATGCGCTGTAAATTCTGCACCACGTCAAACATCGAGTGTCTTGTGGTGATTAAGTTTTTGACCAGGGAAGGACGCAAGCCCTCGGAGATCTACGGACGCCTAAGGAATGTGTATAAAACCGACTCTCCTTCCCTTTCTACGGTTAAACGATGGGCGAAAATCTTTGAATTCGCCGAAGATTTGAATAATGATGACCCCAGCCACGGAGGGCAACCGGAAGCTGTCGGAGACGTAAAAATCATGAGCGTCGAAGGCGAGATGTTTCAAGAGAGTTCCCTCGAATGCAAGGTGAGAAAAGGGGCACTTTAAAAGTTACACCGGGCGACCTACGGTCTCTGAACATGACTCGATACGTTATTAAGTGACCGCAAGCGAGCCTTCACCCCTTTTTGCCCTCCAAAGCACACCATGAGGTGCTCAAATTTCGCGATAAAACCGACCACTCATTTCGTCCTAATTCAGACTGAGGAAAGAACGAAGCGATATGCGGAAACATTGTTGTGTGGCATTTTTTTATCACGATTGTCCACCAATTATAATTAAGAGGATGCAATAATGATGCGGAAAAGGAAAAATTAATTTTCCTTAATCGGCTTATCCCCAGCGCATTGGGTTTTTCATGAAGTACATATTCTTTCCCAGTGACGCGTTGCCTCCACGACTTCTGTTTCACAATTACTCACGCGGTTTATTTCTGGGGATAGAAATTAATTTAATTAGGTTTAATTTCGCTCTTATTGGATATTCAATGCAAGCAGAGAGTTTCCAAGTATTTTGGTAGGTTTCGGAAGGGTAGCTGAGGGATATGCGAAACAAAGTTGAAGGAAAAAAATTCTTCGTATTTTCCACAGGATATTAGCTCATATCTTCTTATTATTAGCTTCATATACCATCATCAGGTGATGATGGCATACGAGCCGAAGCCGGTCGTTCAATAAAAAATATCCTGGGGGAAATACGAAGTCATTTTTTTCTTCAACTTAGAATGTCGTTCCACGAAGTGCGGCCATCCACAATAGAGTTTATTCGAAACAAAGTTACACTTTTGTTGAATGTTTAAAAGGCAAGAAATATGAAATACAGGAAACGGTTATGCATGTTATCTTTCCAGCAGGTAATAAGATTTAGATTTTTCAAAGAAATATTATAAGGTTTTTCATAAACATTGTCTTGAAAAAAATATGAAATTCATGAGCATTCTATCAATAAGTCTTCACATGCACAAGGAGATTTTGTCATTCGATCTTTTAATTAATTTTGAAAATAATATTGATCTGAAAGACTTCGTTACTTTCTCAAGTCTTTAGGACTGTAATGCAAGTTCAGTTTCAACCTCATGTCTTCCAAACTTTTAGATCCCCGTATCTATTAGCGTCTGGGACCTGTAAATTATATCAAGTGACGATGTATTTGATACCATCCATTCATTATATGAATTCATCTTATAGAAATGATAATGTACGTATTCAGGGATTTTTTGTAGAGAAGCCACCTCTATACATGGTCTGTCCTGAAAGTAGTAGGACTGATTTTTTCCTGTTCGCACGGACGGTCGGACGGGAATTTTTTGGATTGCAAATAGAGAGGGGGACTGTAACGAAGCGCTGACAACAATTGGAAGTCGATTCCCAGCTTTTGCGTTCTGTGTATGTTAGTTTTCTCGGACCTCTGTCAAGTGACCTCGTCACGGAACGTCACCACGATCTCACCGACCCGTGGTGACGTCCTTTCGGCGGATTTTTAAATTTTGGAAAGAGAAAGAAGTACGAGGGAGCAATATCTAGGCTGTAGGGTGGGTGAGGCAGGGATGCAACACCGTTTTTCTCAAGGAAGTTGGAAACAATGAGTGCGTGTGGGCCCGCGCATTGTCGCGATGCAGGACCCACGAGGCGGCCATAGCGGGTCGGACACGGAAGATGCGTTTTCGCTGTCTTTCGAGTACTTTAACGTAAAAAGTTCGTCCGATAACATTCTCACACTCACAGTGTTCAATAATTTTTTCACTCGCGCCACATTTTCGTCCGTTTTCGAGGTCGAAGGGCGTCCGGAGCGCTCGGCGTCTTCGACGTCTTCTCTCCCCTCTCGAAAAAGCTTGTGCCGCTCAAATACGGTTGAAAAATCAAACCTTAAGCTGCCTTGATGAGTTTGTGTCTCTCCTTGCCATTTTTTACGAGTTTTTAACGCAGAATTTCACTGCATAGCGCTGCTCCAGCAAACGGTCCATTGCGTACCGTGACGAGGTCACTTGCGGAGGTCCGAGAAAACTAAGATACACAGATCGCAAAAGCTGGGAATCGACTTCCAATTGTTGTCAGCGCTTCGTTAAAGTCCCCCCCTCTATTTGCAATCCAAAAAATTCCCGTCCGACCGTCCGTGCGTGCAGGAAAAAATCAGTCCTACTACTTTCAGGACAGACCATGTAGTTCTGCGGAACTACCGTACGCTATTCTGGTTATTATCAACTGCTCTACGAGTTAGAAAAATACTGTAGAGAGGCACGTACATTCAAAATGTTGAATGCATTCAAGTTCAATTTTAAATATTTGCATTACTTGCGCGAAATAAATTCTGCAATCGATGTAATATTATAGAACGATAATTCCCGAAAAGATTAGTTTAAAATAATTCGGTAAAAACTTATTTTCGCAGGAAAAACCGCATTCGATTTGTGTGTTCGGTGTATATTATATTCAGCTGTGTACTTTGGATAACGACAGCCCTCTGTGAGCGGAGTCAAAAAGGTCCGAGTAGGCCCATTTATATCTTTTCATTTCAGTTCTTCCGGAGCAAAGACTTTCTCCTTAAAAATGTGTTCAAGTGAAGGTGTTGCAACGTAAACATAAAATTCCACCTTAAGAGAAATTAAGGGGCAATAAAATGAGGTCTGTGCTGGAAAATATCATGTCATTCCATATCGGTCGAGATACGTAGGTGGTCGCCATTTATTTACTTCGTTATTTTACGTATTAAGGGAGTTTCCCGCCATTTTACCTGTAAAAAGATTTGGAATACTCGTCTTTCAAAAGAAAATCGATTTTTTTAAATGAATTGGAAATGAAAACGATTTACTTGTTTTGCCTGATACGCACACTTAATGTAAGGAGAGTACATTGTTTTCATCCCTTCGTGGTTCGCGGCCCAAGGCAACGATCAACAATTCTCACGCGTGAATAAATACAATCCCACTCGTGCCAAATCTCGCGATTTAACGCACCGCTTGAATGAAAGTCGAAAGGAAATCGGTGCGAGGAAAAACATTTAAGAAGAGGCAAAACTGAAGCTCAAAGAGGAAGAGGAAATGAAAAGATAATACACGATAAATACCCATTACAAAATCACTGGACATCTAAAATCTTTAAGTACGACAGCGCTGCCGCATTAAAAATAACGATCTTACTTAAGTTAGTTTCGCCTTGTAATTATGCATTCCTGTAAATATGTCCCTAGCGTACGTGTGTCCGCTAAAACTGTTCAGCCACAAATCTTTAGCAACATTGATATTACTTAATTTTTTTTATCAGCAATTTCCGTGACGTTTGGAAAGTCGCCTCTCGTGAGAAATCCCCGCGGAACGGTATATTCGTGGCATTTCGATGTTTCGTTCACGAAATAACTTGGGATCAAACGAACCAGTTCGACGGCCTTCATTTTTGATTTTACGTTCACCTTTGGCACTTCTCTCGCAGCTCCTGCCCCAGTCAGTGTACTATAGTTGTAACTCAAAATGAATTCTTCCGATGGAAAAAGACTGCTTTAAGATTCATGACAACACTGTGATCCTTTTTCGCTCAGTGACGTGAGGTAAACGATGCTTTATACTTTTACGTATTTTTTTGCGAAGTATTTTATAATTTACGATGACTGTGTTAATTTTATTGTGAGAAGTTGCAATTTATCATGAAGTTGAATCAGTCTCGACTCGAGCATTATTTCATTTCGTTATTCTAAATTTGTCGGTGTTTGAGTCGTATACTTATGGAGTACAATTACCTCTCCGCAGATATTAGACGATAAAAGACTTCGCTTGATGATGAGATTCCAGAAATTACTACCTCATGTAGCAGTGAAATCGTTGAGTCGGGTGAGTGGAAAAAAACATTATCCTATTATTTCCTACTCTACAAAAAGTTGTTAAATTTAATGGCGAATGTAAATGAGACATTTTTAAGTCGTTGCATAAGTTATCCATCACGTCGTTTTTTCTCCGAATTCGTAACCGAATAACGAAGAGAAAGAATAATGTACAACAGACAAAACAAAATGTTTGTAAGTTTAATCCATACTTAAAGAACTAAGTTCAAAGACCAAAACACCTCATCTGCGCAAATTTTTGGAAAGATGCTGAATGTTACGTTCTTAAGCCTTCTTTCTTAGTTCCAGAGAAAAGGGAAAGGACATTTCCTCTCAAGAAGTTGATCGCGGCAGAACTTTCAATGAGGACGTAGAAAGTCTGCATTTGCTGGATTATAATCGTTACAGTTTCAGCAAATAATTCAAATTCTCCCAGATCGTTACAGAAGATATTTTCAGAATAGGAACAATATCATTTTTACAGTAAAAGTATATCGAAGAAAGACAAACGCAATGATATAGCGGCTAAGGTATTCGAGGAATGAATGTGCTAACGGACTGAAGGTTCCTCCGTAATCGGCATCATGTTATTTCGATGCATATATATCGTATCTCTTGTTCAAACGACCGTAAGATCAACAAGCGACTTAATATTTATCACCCGAAATCACTGTTATGAGTATGGCTAAAGGATAAAAGCGTTGGGCTGAATATTTAAGTTAACGGAGCACATACACCCGTCCCCTCCCCTGCAACAGACATAAATAAAGCCAAAGAAATTCCGTATTCCTTCGATTAGATAACCCATACGGAATACACCGTCTCACTTCCAGCTTCAATCATTTCGTGACCGCACATACATTGACGTCGCCGTGATGCTGACGTCTCCGCCGCCTTCTCCTTGGTCACTTCATGACCTCACTCGTGACCCACATAGATAATGGCAGCAGCGTGGGCCATCGCACGATCCCCGGTAACTAAATCTCTCAATTTTCCCCATCGAACGAGCTGTATCTTCCCCCATCACCCGGACCCTCTTCCGGTTAGCCTTCCTCTCCGCGGCTGCACTCCAGCTCCTTCTCCCTCTCTCCCGCACGTTCCCAATTACCGCCGCTTCCTGTATTCCCACTGCTTTCATCTCCCACTTTCGTTCCCTCCGTCTTTAAAACCTCCCGTTCTTCGAATTACTGCACAAACCGGCACATACCTATCAGACCGCCCCCCTCTAGTTTCCCCGCCGTCCCCCCACCTCCTCTCCGGCACCCCGATGGATGCGCGAGGTCCTTCTCAGCCCGCGCTAGCCCGATTTCATTCCGTTGACAGGTGCCAAGGTGAGGGCGTTGTGACGACAGTTTCGTTCTGAAACAGGCGTCGTTGCGGGCAGACGGACCTGGCATACTCGGGCACCACTCTCACGCACGCCTATTTCACGACGCCAGAGTGAAAGTCTCGCGGCGAGGAGAAATCGGGCCGCTTTTTCAACTCTTTCGTTCGTTTCGGGTTCGAGAGAGAGGGAGAGAGAGCTGGAAAGGGAGAGGGTTCCACGAGCGAAAGAGGTCGACCCACTCGCTTCGCTCACAGCCACGGCGGCGCTCCAAGGGTGACGTAGACGACGACAAATGAAGCACGGACTTAGCTACGTCCCACCAGTCGGACAGGTATTGGTAAATCTGCCTGCAAGTCCGCTGCTGCCGTGCTTCACCGACTGAGTTTCGGGGCGTTGGAGTCGCGCCGACAATCCGTCCCGAGAGAGCGTTAGTGGGCGTGCGCTCGGCAGCACGGCGTGCGAGTGTTTTTGTTTACGTGTGCGTCCGTGTCGAGAGCCATCTTCGTTTCCGAGGTCATGGCGAGAGACTCGGCTACCTTGGAGATTGAGGGTGGCGAAGGCGCTGGGAGTCAGGTGAGACAGAGGGCAGCCCCGTTGCCACCAAAGGCTGTGCGTGGGAGAACGCGCGAGTATTTTGTTCTTCCGAAAGTCTTTTCGACCTTCGTCCTTGACAATATTTAAGCTAGCGTGAACGGGAAAACGTAATTAAGCGCGAGTGGTTTTTTGGGAACTCGATTTATTTCTCCAAGTCGATTGGAGATGCGGTTAATCCTTCATCTCCTTAGGCGGAAAGAGCATACCTGTTTAGAAAGCGGTACTTTCAAGTGTTTTGTCACGATCTCGCGTCTCAGAAATCTTGGCAAAATCTATTACCAAAGTCATTGTGCTTCCCTTGCAAAATGTACGTGTCTAAATTCTATGAATTTACTCTCTTTATGCAAGTAATTTCAGAAATCTGTTTGGTCTTCGCTTCGGTTGACGGTTGATCTTGCATTTTTCCTATTTTTTCCCGATATCAAGCGAAAAATAAATCTCCTGCTTTGAATAATTCTGTCAGAACCTGAATGTTTTGAGTGGTCCTAAAACGTTTTCAAACTACCTCAATGATTTTTTGTTTGTTGTATGGAGCAAAATTATTCCCTTATTTGTACACCATATGATTAATCGCACGTAGTATAGTAAAGAATTTTCTGAGGCAATTTAATACGAGTCATTTAAAGAGTAGCGCCTGAATCCTCGATATAAAGTTTTTAATGATTACTAATTCTTTTAAATTTCCAAAGAATATTTCATGGAAGAGCATTAAACGTACTCAAATTTCATCGAGTTGAACTGAAATGTATTTGATTGAAGTTCAATTTTAGTGTTCACGTTTAGTTCATATGATATGAATGTCATCTTTTATTTTTTCGGTAAGGCGGGAGTTTCAATTTCCCAATTTATCGCGACGTTGTAAATATGACCAGTTAAATTTATCGTTTTAATGTAAAATGTTATAAATTCAAGTCTTATGATTATACTTTTTATTTTTATTGACAATACTTAAATAATTAAATTGGTTCATCTCCTTCATTCATAATGATCCGGTGTCTGTGGAAATTTGGATTTTTAAATTTTCATTTAACTTGAATTAGCTCAAATAATTCAAAATGTTATTAACATTATATTTTAATTATATCGATTTATATATATAGCAAGGGTGTAGACGGTTGTTCTTCTGCTTTGAGTAAATTTATGAACTAAAATGCGATGAAATTTTATTTATTAAATCAATAGACAAAGTTTCTAACCTTTTTATGAATTGGTTTTTTTCTGTCAAAGTTCACTTTTTGATATTGTAAACCATAGTCTGGAGAAAAATGCGTCGATAAATTTCATTATTTTTCAATGATGCTCATACATGTACATGCTTACAACTGAAATAAATAGTGAGGTATATATATATTTTTCCAAAATTTTTAATAGATTTTGTTTTGAAATAACAGAATTGTTCTGTCCTATCCTTGTATAAGTAATCTTGATTATTGCATGTTATGCAATTTGAGCTATAATTATAAAAGATAAATTATCAATGATGAAATAAAAAAATAATTATTCTCCTTTCATTTTTACATATTTAGAAATTCCATTTTTCAATTTTTGTTAATTTGCACTGAAAAAACCTAGGATTCCAAATTGAAAAGGTCTAAGCTGGTTAAAAAAGCCTCAATTTTAAAATTACTCTGATAATAAAAATACCCCAAGGAAAACTTAATTATTTCAACTCTTTCAAAAAATAGATGATAATTAGATGTCACATCTTCAAATTCTACAATGATATACCTTTTTATCAATTATAAGATAAATAAAAAAACTCTTCAGGAAATGTAATCAATTTACCATTATTCATATCATATTATAATGAGATCATATCATGTGGGATCTCAGTGGAGATCAAACCACAGATCACATTCATCAAGGTCAGCTCTAGTTATCTAAGAGCACCTGAATGTAAATTATATAAAGAAGGAGAGTATATCCATATAAAAATTAAACATCCTCTTAAAAACTTATAATGACATGAATTCTGCTTTACTTTTATATCATAATCATATTCTGAATTGTTGTTTATAGAAATTCAGTTCTCTATGAGGTTGAAAGAATAATTTTAAATCCGTTACAGAAGGAATACAGAACTTGATATCTAGCACATGAACTACAAAAATATACTCATCTTATCTTGAGCATAAGATACATATTTTTAACTCTTAAATTTTAATATAAGTTTTTCAAAGGAATATTTTATATATTAAAAACTAAAATATTGGAGTTGCTTTTAGTGGAAGTTAATCATTCCTATCCTATATCTATACTTTTATATAGCTATTCAGTAGATTTTTCTGTAATTTTTACAACTTTGATTAAGTGTAGGAATATTTCTTAATTAATGGGAATTCTTGCATAAATGAAACTGTTCTTTAACAATTGCACTGTAAACTATTATATGATAATCTATATACATAAATATAATACATAATATTAGTCATTGCTAGTGAAAAAAAAAAACATATTTCCTTCTATATGGGTTATTTTCTTTAAGAATTCCATATAAATTATTTACATCATAAACTGCAAAACTAAATTTTCTTGAAATCTCTTTGACAGCAGGGGCTACTTTCCAAAAGCCAGAAAAGGAGATGGCGCACTCTTGCTGTGATTGGAATCATTGGAATTGCAGTTATAATTCTAGTGGTTGTTTTGGTAGTTTCTTTAATGGGACATGAAAACATGGTTGTAGAATTAAAAAGTGTGGCAGAGCCTCAAGCAATCACATTAGAAGAATTCATTGATTATAAATTAGTACCAACAAGATTTAATGGAACCTGGATATCAGGTTGGTAATTTTGCTGGAATTCTGTTTTTTTCATATACTGATTTTTAGCCTTCTAAATTTATTAAGGAGATTAATTACCCTTTTCTATACATTTATTTCTTTAAAAATCTATTCATCACTTGGAAAACAATAGTCACTTTTATCATGTCGGTGCTTTTGGTGAAGAAAGTGATACATTGGTTCTTTGTTACATTAATCCATAAAGATCTTTTTCTAAAAGAATACATACTATTTAATTTCCAGGTTCCGAAGTGATGTACAAAAATGAAAATAACTCTGTTTATGTGTATGATTTCAAGACTAATGAGGCACGTCCTCTAACCCTATTGACTGATCAGGTGAGCTAATTCTTTATTCTAAATTTCCATATATTTTATATTAAACTAATACATAACTGTAGTTTGAGAGAAAATCTACTATATGAAAAATGGCTATGATAGCTACATACATAGTCAAGTCTATGAGGAGAAAATGATAGATTTCTATGTTAAAATTTCACCAAAATTTAAAAACCATAACAAGATATTGATATCTTTTATTTTTTCTTTTTTTATTCTCACTACAAAGTTAAGGGAAGGAACTCCGTGATACTACAACATTCAAAATTAATGTTTTTTCAAACATACATGAGTTGTGAATGAGTATATCTATATACTATTTGAAGTTTTAAGAATATTGGATTTTTTATTCACTCAGTAAATCAATTTCAAATTCTCATTCTTTGATTTAAATCTATAAAATAGACTTGAGATATTCTAATTGGAATGTATGCTATTAATATATGGAGAAAGATAAATGGAACATTTTCCTAGCGTATATTTAGTTTGTTAGAATGTTTAAAATATGTTTTTTTTTTTTAATTTTGTGATTAATTTTTGTTACAACTTGAATGTATTTTCATGTGTGTTATAAATTTCATTTCAGGTCATAACTCTTTCATACACCCAAGATCTTTCACCTGACAAAAATTATTTGCTTGTTGCTAATAATGTACAGAAGGTAATAAGAATACGTAATTTTTTATTAATTTATTTGATAATGTAAATAAAACATATCCATTACTTTTTATCATGCTAAAAGGCTTTCCAAGAATCTACCTTATGTTTAAAAATCAAATCATCTTTTGCAAATTATTATATTTACAAAGGTTTGAATAATTAGTATTATATCTTAAACCTTTTGAGAACTTATTCATAGCAAATATGCTAGAATAAAATTGAAACTAACACAGCTAACCAAGTATTGCCATGCAATTTACAAAAATAGTTTTAAATTGATGATCTAATAATCTTTTATAGGAACCATAATTACTTCATACTTTTAGCTTACCTTGAAATTCATTCATAACTGATGCCAATGGTTTGACAGTTTCTAATTTAGGATAAATTTAAACTCATATTCTTATATAGTTATTATTATTAGTTTTAAGAAGTAGGCATTCATAGTCTTAAATCAAACATATTGAAAGTTTAATGAATATGAATTAGTGAGGTTAACTTAACTATATTTACAATATGCTGATAAAATTTTCAGAATTCTCTGTGAACTTAGTTCTTGCTAATCTTATTTTGATGAGGGTCTTTTTTCAAAATTCTTCATCCTGATCAGGGTTTCATGGAGCAATAGAATCTCTTTAAGTGTTGGTTAAGTCTCAAATGGTGCATTTTATTAATTTATTTTAAACTTTACACTAAAGTTTATTTAAGATAATATCACTCTCTCAATTATGCTCAACAATTTCAGGTATACAGGCACAGTTTTCTTGCTAAATATGATGTAATTGATCTCAGAAAAGGGTGAGTGTTTCATTAACAGATAACTTTTATTTGGAAGTAGAAGATCCTAATCATAAAATCAACCAAAAATGATAAAATTACTATTTCACCACAATTAAATCACACAGTAAATAAAAATGAATTTCTCAGTAATATTTCTTCAGAAAAATGGTTCTATTTGAACCCATGCTCTTCTTTGTCCATTAGAGAGCACAAATGCCAATTAAAATTAAATTAGCAATTTATAAATAAACGTAAATTTCAAATTCATACATTTTTATTATCGAAAGACATTTACTGATTTATTGCTTGAGCAAATATGTAAACTTTATTTTTTATATTATCAGTATCAGTTATAATGCCATCTTTCTGTTTGGGAATTAATGTTTCTATCTGTCTATAATTCATCACATTTGATTGGGGAGACATACTCTTTTGTTATAAATATATTAATTTTATCATTATTAGTTTTAATTGCACGTATATTTTTATACATGAAAATTTGTTACTCTTTTCTATAAAATTAAGCATACATATTTTATTTAAGACAGAATATTCTAAAATTTTGTTAATGCTTTGTTGAATATATCTTGGGTAAAATATACCAAACTATCATGATTGCAATTTGTAGACAACGTTTAAGTATAAACTATTCTTCCTTTATAGGTCAATTATGCCTGTTTTGGATTCAAATGTCTCTCTTCAGTTATGCATGTGGTCTACCACAGGAAATGCACTTGTTATCGTCTATGAAAACAATATTTATTATAAACCAACTGTTTCAGAACCTAGAGTCATTAAACTTACTGCAGATGGCATACGTGAAAGAATATACAATGGAATACCTGATTGGGTTTATGAAGGTAAGAAAAACTCCTAAGTAGTATAATCTTTAGACATTTTTCAAAGGCTATATTGTCTCCTGCTCTTACTAAAGTTGATGTCCAATATGTTAAACATATTAGAATTAAGTTTTTAAACCAATTTCTTTGCCTTATGCTTTCTTATATTAAATTATTACTTTTGATTGTAATAAGACTTAAAAAGATATAATCTCTTACTAATATTTGTCTCAAGTGTATAATTATAAGCATAAGAGCGAGATAGTTGCTAAATACTTGTAAATACATTTATTTAAACTGTTGAGTATAGGGTAAAACACTTTTAAAAATTAGAAAAACTTTTGTGGCATTACAGAGGAGGTGTTTGGCTCTAATTCTGCTATTTGGTTTTCACCTCATGGAGAAAATCTTGCCTTTGCAACTTTCAATGACTCAAATACTCAAGTGATGAATATCCCTTATTATGGACCACCTGGAAATTTGCAGTATCAATATCCACGAGAGATTCATTTACGTTATCCTAAGGTGAGTTAATGTCTTTCAGTTCTATGTCATATAGTAGGGAAAGTCATATAATACGGAAAATGTGATGCTTCTGCTCTCATCATTCAATTTTCTTCTTTATTATCACACAGAACCTCATTAAAACTTTGAAAAATAGCCCAGATTTTAATACTATTTTAAATAGAGTTTGTAAGAAAAATGAGAAATGGTCACCATTAAACGCAAATTTTTATGAATGCAATTTTGTTTCATTTTTATTTTGCTGAAAATCTTTTTAGTATTAAAATAGGATTCAATAATTCATTTTATTAAAATGAAGGGACATATCAAAGTGTGTGAATTTGACATAGATAGTAAAATTGTAAAAAAATACTTGAACATTTTAACTTTCAATACTTTGTCTCAAGGAACATTTCACCATGTTTCATTTTACATTGCAGCCAGGTACACCAAATCCTCAGGTCTTCCTGAATGTTGTGAATCTCAAAGGAACTGATGATGCTATAATGCAGTTAATAAGAATACCAGCACCTATTGAAAATGTTACGAAGTAGGTAAATGAAATTTTCATATTAATGTAGTTTGTAATTTATATGTAGTTTTCAAATAAGAAAATATATTCAATTTTTAAAAAGTATTGTTCACATCTTCCTTTTGCAGTGATCACATACTATCAGCTGTTACATGGGCAAGTGAAAATGAGGTAGTTTCTGTATGGATGAACCGTGTTCAGAATGTTGCAATTATAGTAGCTTGCACATATATACCAAGGAAAGAATTGACATGTAAAAAGGTATTTTGGGATGAATAGTTGAATAACAGCATAACAACATAACTAGAGTACTGTTTGTGTATGTATTAATTAAAGAAATTTTAAAATGCACTAATACTTTTCCACTTTTATAGCTTCTACAAGTATCAGAGCCTCATGGCTGGGTTGACATCTTTACACCTCCAATTTTCCCTAAAAATAGCAATGGATCTTCATCCATGGTATTAGTTTTACCACAAGAAGTAGAAGATATCAAGAAAGGAGGTGATTATTTCCGACATGTTACTAGGATAGATCAAACACCAGATGGGACAAAAATAACTCCTCTTTCACATGGGAAAATGACTGTCACAGAAATATTAGCTTGGGATGATGCTGAAGGGGATGTGTAAGTATATTAATGGTAAATGAATTAGTAAGTGCACATTTAAATTGGTTTACAATCAAAAGTTAAAATAGGAAACATGATCGGAATGTAAAAAATTTTAGCTTGAAAGGATTTTTTGAGCACTCATCATTGCTATACTGTCAAGAGTGATTGAATCTCTTCAATTTTACTTTCTTTCATAGATGGATTAATTGAACTTGTTATTCAGCTGATTCTTTATTTTACAGATATTTTACTGGAACTGTTGAAGGAGACCCTGGACAAATACACCTGTACAAAGTTAAAGACAGCAAAATCTCAAAGGACCTCAATCCTGAGATGAACTGTATTACATGTGACGTGATTAATGAAGCTGCTAAGAACTATTCTGTGCCATGGGGACCAAAGTTTAACTGCTTGCATAACTCTATTTCCTTTAGTAAAGACAACTCACTTTATTCTTTGTATTGTGGTGGTCCTCAGATTCCAGAAGTATCAATATTTACAAAGGTGAGATTTCATTAAATGTTTACATAGTAAATGCTATGGAATTTATATTAATTCATATAAATTCATAGTAAATGCTATGTTTATGGAATAAAATTCTCACTCTTGGGGTTTTTTAAAAACTAGGATGGAAATCGGATTGCAACATGGGAGGAAAATATCCCCCTCCATGCACTTTTAGCTAACAGAGCAGTACCTGAGCGTATGAGGCTTAAAATACCTTTACCTGGTGATCTGGAGGCACAGGTACAGCTCTGGCTTCCACCCAATATGGACAAATCAGGGAAAACAAAGTATCCAATGATAGTCAATGTGTAAGTTACCCTATAATTCATGAATTTTTTTATAAAGTTTTCCATGGACTAGTAAAGATTTAAGAAGATATTTAACACTTCATATAACTTTAGAATATAAAAAATAAAATATTTATACTACAATAATATATATATATATATTTCAATTCTTGAATCATTGTTTTACATCAAGAACTTTTCCAAACAAGAATTTTCTTTTCAATAACTTGAAGATTCTTTCTCATGAAAATGACTGGGTTTGTTTGGCCTGATAAATAGAGTTAATGAACTATATAAGAAAATTGGACATTACAAAAAAAGAAGATAAAAACAGCAGAATCATAGAGAGAATAAATAACTGTAATAATTAAAAGGTTATCATTAAATATTACCTCTTTTAAAGTAAGGTTTAAGGATGATGATGATTTAGCATATTAATTCTCAATCAACCCAAGAAATTGAGCCTATTTTGAAATATTCTGTGATGCTTTATAAAGTTAAGTGTTTAAAATGATGCTGGAGGTATAAAAGTAAGTGCTCTTTTAGTGGTTAACATCCTCTTCGTGTTGCTTTAAAAGCATCACTAAAAAAATCAGCACAAAATGATGGACATAAAAAATCTGAATGGAACAAGACACAAACCAGGAACCATACCCAATAAATAGGAAATTTCAAATAGCAGGAAGATATAATTGTTGCTCTTTTTTTAAACACTTTTATAATAATATACTATAAGGAATGCCACTTATAAATTTCATTTATATTGAAAATTTACCATAAAATTATTCAAATATCAATAAATAGAAAATTTCTAGTTAAAATCATAGTAACACAGACTATTGGATTTTTCTATGGAATTCACTTTTTCTAGTTATGGAGGTCCTGATACTAACAGTGTCACAGAAAGATTTACTGCTGACTGGGGTACCTACATGGCAACAAACCGTAGTGTAATATATGCAGCCATTGATGGAAGAGGTTCAGGAAACAATGGAAACAAATTATTGTTTGCAAATTATCGCAATCTTGGTTCAGTTGAAATAGAAGATCAGATAAACGTAACAAGGTAGGAATTTTTATTTGCCAAACCAAATTATACTAACATTATATATGTGGCTTGGAATTCTAAAAAAATATTGTTTTTTTTCAGACACCTTCAAAAAACTTACCCTTTCATTGATAGTGAAAGAACAGTAATCTGGGGTTGGAGTTATGGAGGATATGCAGCAGGAATGGCATTGGTGAAGGATGATACTAATGTGTTTAAGTGTGGTATTTCAGTTGCCCCAGTCACTGACTGGGCTTACTATGGTAAGCACAATTATACTGCATTGCATATAGTAAATTTAAATATAAATCAAGCATTTCAACTGAAAGATGACCATTATTAAATTACTACTTTCCCTTTTCAAAACAGACACAATTTATACAGAAAGATACATGGGCCTACCCACTGTGGAAGATAACATTCAAGGTTATGCAAGAAGTGACCTGAATGGAAAAGCAGAAAGACTTAGAGGAAAGGAATATTTATTGGTGCATGGCACTCTTGATGATAATGTACATTTTCAACATGCTATGATGCTCGTCAAAATCTTAGTAGCTAAGGACATCTATTTTCAACAATTGGTAAGAATGTAAAATTATAATCAATCTATTCTGATGACTCCATTACTATCTGAAGTATCTCTTGGAGTTAAAGTATTATTTTAAGGGCTATACCAACAATTCTTCATATTAAAGCTACCCTTAAATAATGATGATGTATTTTTTTAAAATTCAGAATGCTAATTTGCTACAGAATTAATAATTTTAATGTCTAACTTCCCAAATACTTGAGGACTTATTCCAAAAACATATGGGATAGAATTATTAATATCTTTTTGATAAATTTGTCTTGCAGAGTTATCCTGATGAAGAACATGGACTGACTGGTGTGAGACCTCATTTGTACCATTCCCTAGAAAGATTTCTTGATCAGTGTTTTCAAATAGAGGAAGTAAAGACAGAGTGAATTTGATCACACAGACTCTCTAGAATATTTTGGAAGTGATTTCACAACTACTAATTTATAAAACTGAGAGACTATTGTAAATACATTTCATTAAAAGAATTTTTTATTGTTATATTCTCAAAATATCTCAATGGGTAAACATCACATCCTAGTTAAGGTGACACCTTTATATGGGAGAAAAATATTGCAATTTTTAAAAATTCATAGAAATCACCACAAGTTCAGAAATAACACGAAATTTTTATCTTTAATTAGTGAAAATTTTCCATTCCATTCAGCTATTGCAATTGTTTCCAATACTACAGTTTTATCATGGTGATGTGTGCTAAAGAAGTAGTTTCAACCCTGCCAACACAGAAAGATTGCTATAGAGTATTCATGTAGATGTAGAAGTGACACTGATACACTAAATTCATTTTTGCAAATACCAATTAAATCAGTAAATAGCCCTATGACCTATAATGAATTTAGAAATATTTATCACTGAAATTAATTCAGAAACGACATAATTATATTACTTTACTACTCTCAAGTACACTTAACAGTGAACAAAACTGTATATAGGTATAGACAATATCTATTTTTATTAGTTTTTAGTTATTTATAAAAAACAACTTGCTAAAAAAAACTTGTGAAAATTTTTTAAAAGCACTTATAGCAATCCATGTAACATTTTTTGAACAGGGAATTGAATAATATACTGAATGGGTCTTAAACTTTCAAATAACAAAACGGATTTTTCATTGCATAAGGACTATGCATTTTGTATAGATAAATAACAAGTAAGATTGGAGCATAGTATGCCTGTAAATAATTGATCATTTGGAATATTGAGTAACCCAACTCTAGAGAACAGAAAATTGATGAATGGGTCAAAATTAATACAATTAAAAAGAGATGGATTCCAAATCTTTCCTGAATTTAATCAACCTCCAAGAATTATTTGGAGGACATACAAAAAAATAATATATGTGAATTCCTACTGCGATAATTTTAAGACAACTACTTATGCAAAAATAATTTTCCTTGACTTTTAAGAAAGAATACAATATAGGTTTTCCTTTATTGTATTGATCTTGATTTAAATATAAATGAATAGTACAAAATCACATTCAAAAAAGGATAAATAGATTTAATACATAATACACATTCTTATAACAAATTCTACAAAAATAAATTTATTTATCAGCAAATATAAACTTTCCTCTCATGTGATTTGGTAATGGTACCACTCCTGGGCATGGTACTTGACCTGGTATTTCACATATACAGCTCCTAGCATAACCTTTACCAAAATTTGCTGGATTATCTTTCTTCTCCATAGCCACAGCTTCTAGTGCCAATTGCTCACTTAAATATAATAATAATATATTTAATAAAAACTCTGTACTATATTCTGAATTCTAAAATAGGTAATCTCATATAGTACTGTAAATAACATATTCTATATTTATCCTATTATATAAGTAATTGAAACTCATACAGGATGAAGGAAAATTATTGAGAGGGCGATTTATAAATGATACAATTCGAATAAATCAAAAATGCATAAATGAGCTGATTCCAAAGAAAAACTATTAATATTGTACGTTATCTTATAAAAGAGTTTTTTTTAATAAAGCACAGTATAGTAAAAACTTAAAATATTAGCTACTTATATAACCTCGTACTTATTGTGTAATAACGCGGATTTCTGATGAGACCATGATTACATTTAGAAAATTATAAATATATGATTTTAAAAAGGTATAAATGCACATTTTAGTATACCGAAGTAAATAATCCAGACACAAACCTGTAGATAAACAAGTTTCTTATCATTAAGTTCAACGAGGTAAGTGGATTAACAGTTGTTTTGATGTTTACAATTTGGCATCAATTGAAAATGCTATGGATAAGTTGGTCGAAGACTCGAAGGATAAAAATCATGACTTACTCTGTTTTACATAATATGGTTCTTATGTGACTGTGAACTTCTTCTTTGGTTTTGCTATCAATATCCACGATAAATTCCTTTCCATTATCTAGGAAACATCTGATGAAAGGGGATGGAGTCATGTTTTTAAATGTGACCACTTGGACTTCGGGGTTTTTATACTGGATCTGCGGCACATACCAAAACACGAAATCGCTGAAAAGAAATGATTAAATTAATAACTATTTCAAAATAAACACGATGAAATACACAGAAAAACTTTTCTAACACCTACCGAGCACCTTTATGATGAAGTCCAGATGTATTGTAATTAATGCTAAATATTTTAACTCCTTCTTTGAATACAAGTTTCCCAGCTTGTAAGTACTTTAAAGTTCTTCTTATGGGTGCACTTCCTTTCATAAAAGGCATTTTTAAGAATTAGTAAAATAAAATGTGCACCAGACACAACAGCTGACCGGCAATCGTCTTCGTTAGATCTCTTTTGTTTCAGGGGGAAAGTTGAAATCTCAAATCATTTAGAGATCCGATTACGATTTGCGTAACAACTCTATTTAGAGATTTTCTCATGCTGAATTCCAATAGAAACTCACGAATTTTGTTTATCTAACATTATGTTTTATCAGCAAAAATATATCTGTATTGGAAAAGGTAAAATAAGTTAAAATTATCAATTTCATTAATTTATTTCCGTTGATAATTCAATGTATTAGCTGATCACAGCAAGTAGTTCAATGGATTGAAGATGAAAGAGAGAATCCTTGCATCATTTTTTATTATTTGTGTACCCGCAATAATTATGATACAATTATGCTATAGTTAATTACATACAACTCCATTTCCACGTACAACTTCCACTGAAATGAATTCTCAATGAATGATTAACAATACAATTATGGGTTTGAAAAAAGTCACAATATCATAGTGATATAAATATTCAATTGTTGACTCATTATACAAATAAGATTTGATTATCTGCGAAAAGTTTTATGAATGAATAAACGGTTTCAAAAATCAAACTGGACAGTGTCAATATAAAAATTGATCTAATTGTAAATCGTATTCCTTCATTTCTATTACAATTTCGAAATGAAAGTATCGTTACAAACATATCTATTGAATAATTTTATATAAGAATTATTTCCCCTTACCCGACAGACTAAAATAATCTTAAATCCATGAAATTTAGCGATATTTTTAGGGTCCTAAATGATCTCACACAGTGAAGTTAATAGTTTCTAAGTGAGATATCTACTTTAATGTAAAACTGGTTTAAGTTAAGCCAGTATGAATGGTAATCTACTTTTAAACACGATAAATGTTGCAAATTTGCCCTACTCTGCCAAGACCAACATACGTAAAATAATGAATGTATTTCTTGCACATTGCAGTAGATAAGGGTTACAAAAACAAGTCAATGGAACAGGTGTTACACACTGTAGTTAAATTAGTAATTTAATCGTGCAATTGACTTCAATGTTCATTATCTTTTTTAGGGATAGATTCATTTTTCCTGCTCGTCGTGCTATCACTTAACGAGAGAGTCGAAAATAGTCGTGGCGATATATCCGTAAGCTAAACTCATATCGAAGAATCGATTAGTCGACCCTGAACTCCCGACGAGGTTGACGTTTAGTAAAGCAATATAGAAATTTTGTTGAATCATGGCGACCGTTCTTGCTCCGGAGGAATCCCTTCCAGGATTTTCTTTTGAAAATTGCCGCAGGTATAATTTTCCTCCCAACCATTTGCTTTACTTTCTTCTGAAGATGATTATGAATTAAAACTATGTTATGCATCCCATGCGATAATTGCATCGTCATTAATATCTTTACAGGAATGCATTTTTGGTAAAGAAAGGATTTCCTTTGCCTAAATATACTAAAACGGGAACAACTATTGTTGGCATACTTTACAAGGATGGAGTCATACTTGGTGCTGATACAAGAGCGACTGAGGATACTATTGTTTCTGACAAGAATTGCTCCAAGATTCACTACCTAGCGGAAAATATGTAGTAAGTATGTTATTTATATCCAAAGAGAGTATATATCTCCCTTATTCCTTGTTTCTTATCTATGGATATTCCTATTGCGTTTCCGATTATTTGTAAAGGTTCGTGCTTATTAGTAATTGAAGAAACGGAGTCTCTCTTAGTGTAATGTTCTTCCAAAGTAATATCTGTAACGCTTTCAAAAGTCTTCAGTTTGGCTTGCCTTTAAATGATTATGTAATTATTCGTCCTTTTTATCTCCATTTATGTAAGGGAATTGACGCGGCGAATATAGATATCAATATTTAATTATAAGTACAGTTAAGTTTGAGAATCAAGTAGTTCGATCTATGTAAACCATTCAATGATCTTTTTCTCTTAATTTTCAAAAAACTTATATGAAGTATAGCATTGATAATTTTTAGTGTAAAATGAATTAATTCCTAAGAAAAGTATGCGGAATAACTTGGTGGAAAGTTTTAAATTTATGAATCGTCTTATGCGGCAAGGTATAGTTATGGTCTCGATCAGAAAATGAGAAACTCTGAGTATTTATATGCAATTATAGTTATCCGTTAAGGGATTTTATATTTTGTAAAGAAAGAATGAGTATTACTTGGGAATAATTGAAATTATCACTGGATATTCAAGTATGTATGGAATGTTCTACTATGTCCTCTTCTATTCCCACGCTTCCAATAGAATAATCTTCTGGGGTTCCTCCATCCAAAGCACTAACATCTTCAGGATCTAGAAAAAAATTATTAGAACTATTTGCAAAGCCCCTTATAAAGCACACAGTAAAACTCTCTTTGCAAATTAGTCTTAACTATCCCATAAATATTTATCATTAAAATTCTTCTTTTTACAAGGCAGCTTTCAAAAACGCTGTACAAAATTTACTCCTGTAAAAATTAGCTTTTGGTGTAGATGAATTTTAAAAATAGATTCACCTTCTAAGTTAATCTACGACTTGTAGACTAATTACTAATGCACTCTTATATTTTCTGTGGAAATTTACAAAGTTGTTTTTATTACTATGGCATTCCACGAAGTCATGCCTTCTCACATTGATTTCAATATATTATTTTGTTTATCCCTTGTCGACTCCTATGCATGTATTTTTTATGTCTTTGGAGTATAAATATATTATTATTATTATTGAACTTAATAACTGAAGTATATTTAATTTTTTATTTTAGCTGTTGTGGTGCAGGTACTGCAGCTGATACTGAAATGACCACGCAAATGATAGCTTCTCAACTAGAACTTCATAGACTCAATACTGGTAGAGTTGTGCCAGTAGCCACTGCTAATAGAATGCTGAAGCAGATGTTGTTCAGATATCAGGTAATATATGAAAATTCTTCTTTATGTTGCTTTGACGAATCGTTTTTCGTGATTTAAACAGTATTGTGAGAGTAATATACCCTCATAAATCAAAAAAATTGTAAGAAGGGCATAGGTAAACTTTGCATGAATAGGTTATTAATAAAAAAAACTTTTTAGAGCTTAGTTTTAGATACTTTAGGAGCAACCAACTGGCAATTCCTTGGATTTCAAAGTAAATGTCTGTTAAATTAATACATCAGTTTTTTCATTTTCTACTGTTTCTTTGGATGCCTTTGATTTCAATACGTTACATTAGTAGGAATTACATGAAAATTTTTAAGAAAATTTGCAGCTTTGTTAAAAATCCATAGCAGTAATACTCCAAATATCAATTTTTTTTGTATTTGATACATATCCTTAAGAGTAACTAATCTTGATCTTTAAATATAATTCCATCTTTTGGAATAATTTTATCATGTAACAACAATTTACATGAAATTGATAATGATTTGGGACTGGAGGAAGAAATTGTCTGCAGGAAATTTCCAACCTATCATTTTCACTTGGGTTTATTATTGCCTTTATATTGAAGCATTGTTTTTAGATTATAAGAATTATATAAATCGACTTCTTATAGAAAATAAACTTCTTTTAATCAATTTTTAAACCTTTCTTCTTTAATGTCAATACATCTAATTTATTTAACTCAATACATCTATCCGTCCTGATGGTGTTAATGGAAAAATATCATTCTCAGTTTTTATGTAGCATTTGAGTTATGACACGCATGTGCTATCCTTACAATAATTTGACAATTTAAGGTTTAAATCTTTACTGTCTATCATCGGCTACAAGTTAGAACAAGGATTTTACCCTTAAAAGTTTGAACAATTCATTCTATTCAGCATTTTCTTACAAATAAATATTCTGAATGTTTTAATTTTTGTATGTAATATAAATTCATGATTGAAGATCATATTGATTGTTTTTATTCTATCATTTCTTTTCAAAACTGCTCATTTTATAACTGGCATCAATTTTGCCACACCTGATGATGGCCATCTTCTTATATTCTTGTATTTATTGCTCGTTTTATTATTTTTAAAAATTCCTTAATGGATTGAAATCATATGGTGATATATGCAGTGCATGGTTAATAACTTGGATTTTATTATCAATATAGATATATTTTTATCCAATGAAATATATTTTACTAAGTATATGTAGTCCATCTTTAATAAGAAATGTATTTTGATCACGCGTTCATTATCTCCTTAGGGTTATATTGGAGCAGCCCTGGTACTAGGAGGTGTGGACTCAAATGGTCCTCATCTTTATTGCATTTATCCACATGGGTCAACTGACAAATTACCCTATGCCACCATGGGTTCAGGGTCATTGGCAGCAATGGCTGTGTTTGAGTCTCATTGGAAACCAAACATGACTGTGAGTCTTGGATTTGAGTCCCAGTCATGTTGCTACTTTCACATCTCTTTAGCCTTTGTTAGCATATTGCACTAACTTATTGTGTTCTTTCCACCTTTCTTTTCTACCACGTGGTACATATTTTCTCTGAGGGTTTTTGGCGATTGGCAAGTCCTAGTACCTTAGAGCTGATTATATTCCATATGAAGTCGTATCACTGTTTTAAAATATCATTCCCTTAGTAAAATACTTTTATTGATATGTTTAATGCATGATGAAAAACCTTTCTGAAGAGATTAAGTTATTAAGTAAATTATTAAAAATGTAAAAGAGAATTTTATATGCTAAACAAAGATTAAATGATATAGGGAGTTAGTCATTCAGTCAGTCAGAATTTTATCAATCATAACAAGAATTTTATAAAAATTAGAGTATTGAGTGATTCTTAATAATCTACCATTTCATGCCAATTGATGCAATTTCAAGTAATTTGTCTAATGTACAGAAAATAATCTATGTACCATGTTGTTAAATGAAAGCAAATCCATATACTTCATATCATGCTTTTTTTTATAACTAACATACAGTTTTATATTTTTATCACGCTTGTTAACCATTCTCTTTTAAAGGAGGAAGAAGGTAAAAAGCTGGTGAGAAATGCGATTGCTGCTGGTATCTTCAATGATTTAGGATCTGGAAGTAATGTTGATGTATGTGTTATAAGACGTGGCAGTGTAGATTATATTCGTCCTTATGATCAGGCAAATATAAAAGGAGTTAGGTTAGTATTAAAATTCTATGTTTCTAAATAATTGATTATCAATTAAAAATTGATTAAATGAATTAATGAATTTTTTTCATTCATGATTTTTAGATAGTTTATAGAAGGGCCAGTTCAAACAATTTTCATTTCATTGTAAACTAAATGATACTGATACTTGTTTCAAGTATTTATCTGCTTGTCCAGTCATGGAATTTTCTGAGATATTTTATATTTATTAGAGGATATAGTCTCTTAATTATCATAATATATTCTTAAAACTAAATCATAAAAGGTATCCTTAAATCAAGCTATTTTTATGAGTGTTTATAATTTTCTATGTTTTTTCTGTATTACAATAGACAAGGTTCTTATCGCTACAAGAGGGGAACAACCGCAGTATTGACTTCACACACCATCCCTATTGTGGTAGAGGAAGTTTCAGTCAAAAGGGTTGAGCCACCAGAGGAATCCATGGAATCTTGAAATTTTTGCATTACATGAAAGCTTTCAATTCTTTTGATTGATGTGTAAAATTTCAATTTGCCGCAAATAAAGTTTAAGTAAGATGACCTTTATATTCACCTAATGAATGAATTGTGTTTCAATTTTTTCTATTGATTACTATTTCACCCAACAATGACAGTATGCCCTTTTTAATATTTTAAGATTTAACAAAAATTGTACGGTTTTTGCATAAATATATTATTTTTCTTAACTTGCACACTTTTTGTGCAACATCAAAACCTTTGTTCTGACATGTTATGATATCATCATATTCAAGGTGCTATGAGTTAAACATTTGTGAAGTTAATCTCAGTTTAATTTTAAATAACTTTGAATTCAAACGAACAGAAACAAATCATTCCACTAGGATTGAAGAAGAAACTTTTTAGAATTTTCATTACTTTTGAAATGTTTTCAAGGAGTATGTCCATCAAAGAACGACTGATTTCTAAGAAGCTTTGGAAAAATAATATGGAACCAATTGACAATTCTGAGACCTAATGAAATACATAACAATGTTTATGCCAACTAAAGTTAAAACAGGCCAGAGCATTGAACAGTTAATAAAAATATATTTTGTAAATTTCCTAATTTTTGAATAAATGTAAAATTCCTTGATTATACTTTTTTTATTCTAAATGCTTAAAAATGGATTAACACTTAATGCAGATAATGATATTTTGTACATGGTGCATCAAATGTTGTTAGTAAATAAAACATTCAAAATCATAGCCAAATCAAGTATTATAAATGAGCTTCCATAAAAAAGATATATCTGTTCAACAATTCTCAGAAAGATGCATTTATTAGGTAAAATATGTAGAATTATTTTTCCATTTCTTCTGCTCAATAGTAAATATTGAAAGTGTGTAATATGACTAACTTTTTTATTTTTGTCTATATCCTAAAATCATTTCAAAAGTTTAGTTGGAAATTTCATAGGACAACTACCATTTATTGATTTCTCTCTAATACATTCAGAAAATATGGCCTTTTTATCTTTAGATGCATCTTGAATGTTGCTCACCGAGCAATTAAGTAATGCTTTAAAGACAGTATCTCAAATGCAATGTAAGTATCCACTTCAATTAAAATCCTACAATATTTAGCAATTATCCATTAATGTATTTAATGGTGCTCCAAATTGAGTATGTACAAGTAAAATATAATAATAATGATACTAACTTGTTAGACAAACAAAACGGTGAATTTATTCATAGGTACAGAGGTGAGGATTGATTATATTCATCAATCAAACCATTTTTTTCCTGTGTTCCATTAACAAAACCATTATTCATTGTGACGTCTGAATATTCTCTTCGCACATTATTAAAGAATTGGCTAATCAAGAGGTATAAAGAAAGCTTGATCATGGTGGGGAAGCTAAACAGTTCTGGGTACGATTCCTTGTCATATCGCTATTTTCACTTTTATAATAAGTCCCAAGGCTTCAAGTGCTTAGTTAAAAAATCCTATCCTTTCCTTATCCTGATCACGGTATTTTTCTCCGATTCCACTGTATCAATAATAATTATACGTGCTAAAGATTGTAATTTACCTCTAGTAGGGAAACCTTGCTTACATATCCTTGATAACATTTGATTAAACATTTTAAAAATTTATGGTGAAAAAGATTAATCTTCGACTAATCGATAATATGATAGTTCACTCACTTAAGCCAAAGAGATTTCAGAAGAATCTAGCTTTAAAGAGTTAAATTTTCCGCTTAACTCCCTCATGACATTTGAGTACCTATAATTCTGTTATCATTTCCAGGCGCCACTACGAGTTTTTGTATACATGTTCATAAATGAAACATTTTGTGTATAATGTATTCCCAAGACCCTTGATCCTTCTTGCCAGTCTCAGTAACTGTAGCGCTATAATCCGTTGAAGACGTACTTGATTATATCGCAAATTATTGGGTGAAAATGGCGAATGAATCGCTGAAAACTGAATTAGACGAAGTGAAAACGCAGAGCCAAAATCGAGTTAGTGATTCACTTAGTTTATTCGAACGAATATTAAGGCATAATCGCCGTAGTTTATCAACAGACGTTAAAAACTTTGGAACGAAGGATGACAAACGTCATAATGAAGGAAAGGAAACTCTGATACAAGAAGTCTTTGCTAAAAGCGCTTCGGAGATAGTGGTTTATATAATGGACAAGGAAATTTCTATATCTCAAAGGCTTAATGTATTGAACTACTTAATTGAAAAACGTTCTGATGATAGGACTTTGGTTGCTGATAAGTTGATTCGTTTTTCCGAGGAGCTTTGTCGTCTTTACTGTTCCCCAAAATCTTCGATGGACCAAGAACTGGAGATGCTTCTCCCTGTTCTGAAAGCATTAAGGAAACTTGACGAGAGAGAGCAAGTTTTTCCTCGGAATGTCAATTTCGTTTACGACTTAATGAGAGCTTGCTCAACTTGTGTTACGTCTTATTTATATGCATCTAAAGAGTTACGGAAAATTACCCTGAGAAAAACTTTAGCTGGAAGAGTAAAAAGCCTTGAAGGAAGAAATTTTTTCCAAGAGATCAGCAGAACTCTTGGCGTTCCTGATATTATGGAGGTAGTGTATCGTGATGATAGATTTATTTCGTATCTTGCTCCAAAAGTGGTTTGGAAATTCTATAGAATTTTATTGAAATACCACTCTTTAGTGCTCTCGTGAATTTTTCTCATATAATATCATCTATTGAATAATTTACTTGAACTCGCAGTATAGTTTACTGAAGGATAGTTAACAGTAAAGTTATTTAAATTGCTGTCTAGATTTTTAAACAATCAATCAAAATCTGTGAATTCTGCTCTATATCATATAGATGCCTGTAATTTTAAATATCTTTAACGTTAACACCTTAGGATTCAGAATTTCAATGTTCCAAGGGGATATTTTCAACTGAAAGTATGTTGTTACACCTCTACGATACAACAAAATCAGATTTTGAAAGGGATATTAACAAACACATTGAAGAAATGAACCTTCCTAAGCTACCAGCACTGAACAACAAAGTTAAATCATCAGATGATACTTCTGGAGAAGTATTTCCTGAGTCTGTAAAGAAAGAAGAATGGACAGATGTTGAGATTACTCGGGTTCTTCCATTTGGAGAAATTTTGGCAGCAACTGATAAAGATTGGAGAGCTTGGGTAAATCATGTTGACGGGGAATTGATGCAATTCCTTAAATATTGCAGCCAAGAAATTAAAGAAGAGGAACATTCAAGATTGAAGATTGGAACACCTGTTGGATTTTGGACTTCTGTAATTAATTTAATTTTCTTAGATATCATGATAATCCATTTGTGAATAGTTTTTAATATTTTTTCCTTCACAAGCAATAATCCACTAGTAAATTTAATAATTAATCTTTAGTTCACTGGTCTAGTAAGTTAAGAAAAGAAGTGATAGTGGAGATCAATAAGTCTTGCGAGACTTATTCCATGTTCTTTATTCTTTTTGTTTATTCTAAGTGACTTCTTATGTGAATCTAGATTTTTTAAAAATAAGCTATCTAAATAATAAAAATTTTAAATGTTGCAATGCCTTTCTATATCTTACTTCTAAGTAAATTTTTATCTGCCAATTGAGCTGAAACTATTGACATACAGAATAAGTATTTTGAGATATTTAATGAGATTTGAAAGCCCTCAAAATTTTTAACATTTTAAAATTTTCATTTTTCTCTCACTAATAGATTGTTTATTAGTTAGTTTTGAATTTTTAAATATATGGGTTTATATGCCATTTTATTTTGCATACATTTATTTATTTTGCTTTGTGTGTATTTGATGAACGTAAATGATGATAGGATGCAAGCATTCCTGGATGTAGGCTACCAGTCAACACAAGATGTATGAGAGGCATTGCTATTGGAAAAGCACCTGTTGATTTTTGTGAAGGTGCTAATGTTTCTTGGGCCATATGGGCTGTTGATATTGGAGTCTTGGCATTCTGCAGCAAAATTTGGCCTTTAAATAAAAATCTCAAAGACTATAAGCCATTGATGTCACTTTGCTCGCTTGATTTACAAATTAGAGGTATGCCAGAAAAGTCTGTAAGTAGTTATAATCACAATCTTCTTCTTGCAAAAAATTTCAAGTTACTTATCAGTAAACAGTATACTTCAACAATGTTATCAAACATTTTTACTCGTTCTGCAATTCACATTATGGTTATTATTAAATAATATGATTTTTATTTATGAATAAAAAAATCTAATAAAGATATTCATTTAAATTTACTTGATGACATGGTAGTAGCAAAATATTGTGTGACAAAACTCATCATAAGGAATGATTTTTGGTTTGTATTTTTCATTCTTTTCTCAGCTTTGAACTTTCAGATCTGTTTTTTCTCACTTGCGCTGTTTTGTTAATTGCTTTGCTTTTTTAAATTCTTCAGATTCTGGGAAGAAAGAAAGGGAATTTCTGTTGGCTGCTCTGCCAATACTAACTGAAGTTTTAGCAAACAAACCAAATGCTGCTAGACATATAATTACCCATGATGCTGGAAATTTTTATACTGAAGAAGATAAAATTACCAGTATGGATCTTTTGTGCACAGGTGGGGCATTTCTAATGCTCATTGAGTATCCAGATGGTCCTGTAAGGTTGGAATTTCTCAAGCTAATACTGTCATTGACAAGGAACTCTGTTGAGGTCTGTTACTTAAAGTTATGATGTATTGTTGAATGGAATTTAATTTTTTGATATTCTCTTTTGATTCCTAAAATTTCAATTGACCAATTGCTACTTTTTCCTCTACTTATGGCTTAAGATGCTTCATGTCTTGTAATACCTTGAAAGATATGCATCTTATTAGTAATTTAACGGAAACATAATAAACATTTGTATAGATATGAGAAAGTTTTTTTGCTGTAAATAAACTTATTTGATAGTCCTAACTTCAAGGAATGGAAGCTTAGTTTGATGATCTTCATGACAAATATGCTTTTGTGTTAGCTTCTATTTACATTATGGAAGTGAATTTAAAAACAAGGAAATGGATGAAAAAGTTTACTACCGTGTGTAGAGTTAAAGGAAAATTTGTCAAAAGATGAATGTAATGAAATTAGTTGAGTAAATGACACATGAATTAACTTACTACACCAAAAAATGAGCATAAAAGGTTAATTTTTCTTCCTAATGCGTATCTTCTTATTATATTTGAAAAGAAATGTTCAATTTACCTCATATCTATATAGTTTTATTATTTATAATGCTTAACTTATACATGTGAATATTAGAAATATTTCAACAAAGAAAATTTTATGTTTTCTTTTAGCAAATATTTAACATACTAATTAACAAGTATAAATAAATATAGCTCTAGCAAGTCATCTTGCACTGGGTTTAATTTTTTTATGTTCATTATTTTTTTTATTCATTATTCAGTAACATAGTAATCAGTTTTAAAATTTTAGGTTTTAAATTGTTTGATGGAATTCAAATTTTATCTGGCTGTATGTACTCGTCTTGAAATTCTTGTACATTTTTGTGGGGTTGCATCTGAAGATAGCACATTTTGGCCCGAACTTCATCTTTTGCTAAAAGTACTTACTGCTATCCTTTATGAAAGTGAAAAATATACAAATGAAATACCAGGAATTCCATATGTGCAGAAAGGTACTAGTATGATTTTTATTATCTTGATTTCATATATATATATGTTGCTCATTTAATTCAATGTCTGACTAAGATCTTGTGAGTTATTTTTGAATTTTCATATGAAAGTTCTTACAAGATTCTAAGTTGTAAATATGGACACCAAATTTCTTATTTCATTCTTAACAAATGGGACAGATTTAAATAATTGTAATTGATCTCTTTGTGGTGTGAATTTTATTTTGGTTTTGAGAGTATTTCATGAAATTAATATAATGAGTATAAATCAAAGGAGGATCATATTATTGTATAATACTATCATGAATCTCTGATACTTAATTACTGTATAATGCAATGCTTTAAATTTGTCTTTTTTTTCTTCCAAATGTATAATGGGTTTAATAAGAATATTATTCTTTCTTTGAAAATATTTTTCTTTTGTAGTTCTTATTATGCTGACAAACATTGACCACCAAATTTTGAAATTTATGGCAGCTAAATGCAATGCTATTCTGGTAGATTTAAAAAGTAAACTCCGAGCAACCGAAGACTTTGGTACACGTAAATTAGCTAGGAGAAAAGTCAATGAAAATAAACATGGAGCTACAGGTTTATTGGCTATTAAAAAACACACCCACACTCTTCAAACTAGAACTATGCCAATAATAGATTCTAGTGGCACATCTTCTATACTAAGTGAGACGAAAGATGTTGATCCTGAACCAGTTTTATCGGTAATGGACTTGGAGGATGATGAAGATGATAATGATTATGATACATCCCTCCCTGCAGGTTAGTTTCCAATTAACTTCACTATTTAATATTTGTCGATGATTGTTATAAAATAAATATGTGCATAAAATAGAATAGCCCTTCACAAAGTCTTAGGTAATCTTTGAGACATTTGATTTGAATTGACATTAAGAGCAACATAAAATAAGTATAAATATAAACACAGAAATAAATAGTTTTTGTTTATAAAAAAATTAAATCAGAAATATGAAACATTGATGAGAAATGTATTCGAAACTGAAGGTTGGCAGTGCAAGAAAGAATCATTATTAGGAATGAATAAAGGTTTACACTAGAAGTAGTCATATATGAAGTTAATATATCTATGTATATCCTGCCTATATTTTTGGCAGAGTGGTTAATATTCTATTCTTCTAAAGCTAAGGTCCTAGGTCCTTTCTGGTAGTTAGGAAATTTTCCTCTTTCCTCACAGGGTGTATCTGTGAATGTCTGTCGGTAAGTTTAGAACCACTCTATAATTATTCAGAAAGTGGATGTGTTTGCAGTGTTTGATAAATTTATAAAACAGCTAAATCATATTTGACAAATTCTTACAAGTTTTCTGCAACTATCGTTTATATAAAAACTTAGGATAATTGATTTAGCTCAATCAACAGAATAATATATATATATATATATATATATATATATAGTTTATAAACATATATTATTTAGATAATACATATGATCCATACTTATTTAGATTCTATCCTTAAATAATTTCTATAAATGAAAGATGTTTGCAACATTCTGTCAAATATAGGGAAAACCCAAAGGAAATTCTATCATAGTGATCAGTCGTGTTATAGAATTTATGAATTATAAAAATTGTTTGTGGAGTACATAGTTAAAATTATCAACAACTGAAAATAGAATTGAGTAGCTTATGTCTCATTTTACCTTATTCTGTATGAGAAAGTAAAGTTTTCTCTCATGTAATATTGCATATGAATTCATAGATGATATAGGGATCATCATATGAAGTTGAGATATGGTTTGATTAGAATCATTCATAATTAGGATGTGAATATGTAATATCTCAGCTATATAAAGCATGTGTAGGTTTATTTGATGAAGAGGTGAGATAGCAATGCTGTTTTACTTTGGGCAGTCAACATCTTATGTACATCACATGCATATAATTTATGTGGGTAAGGTGGATGAAATGATTTAAAAAATTAGAACTGTGATTGAGTGATAAATTTTAAATCTGTACTTTTGCAGAGTAAGTTATTAATATTATCTATTGTTTTCTTTCAACTGATCTGTGATTTGATGTCAAAGCAAGTTCTCCGTTGCCTATTCTTGGTATAGCCATGAGATCCAAATTCTTTGTTTTCTTCTTTAAGGTTGTTAATCAGTTGACTCCTTTTTTACCACTGTCTCTTTGATAATGATTTATCTTCTGAGAATATTCCCTATCTATCAGTTTCTTTCTATTTTTTTCATTCAACTTACTTGTTAATGTAATTACTTTCTATTGAAAGCTGTTTTGGGCTTGGCTATCTTTCTACCCTCCTTATTCCTAATATTTTTCATGTTGTTTATTTTTTGTTTTCTGATTATTTTGCTTTAGCCTGCACTAGGTCATGTTTGCCTAATTTTTCTCTACCTCTCTCTGATAGCCATATTTCTGTAATCTTTGCAGCAATTCTTCTCAACTCATGTTTTAATCGCTTGGGATTCCTAGTAGCTTGTACTTCCATCCTCTTAGTGAACTTTCTTCCCTGCTCCATTTTTTATAGCATTTCTTGTGTAACCCATGGTTCTTAATCTTATTATTCTGTTTTCTAGTGTTCTTTGTCACAACCTTGTTGATTGTATCCTTGATATCTGTCTATTTTGCTTCTATTGACTTATGATTTCCATCAGGATTTGTAAAATCATCATTAAACTGGAAGTTGAACAATCCTTTTGCAGAAATTCCATTTTAACTATCCCATCCTTTTAATTTGCTTAAGTTTAGTTGCTACATGTACTATAATTAGGTCATGATTTGAACCAATGTCTGGTGGTAGTGCCTTTCTAGTTGTCCTTCCCATCTCACCTCACCTTAAACGTTGCTACTCTCTTCAATGTCCTAACATTCAAACTGCCAAAGCATAATTTATCCATTTATCATTTTCATTAGACAGTCCCAGTGTGAAGATCTGATTAGGGGATGATTTTTTAACTCCTGATTGTTTTATTTTAAGAGAAAATATCAAACATAAATCATTACCTGGGGGAGTAATGTGGTAGTTTTCTATGGTTTTTAAAATCACAGTGCTGTAACCGTTAAAGTCATTCTGACCATGCCTACAGCCATTTATTGTGAACTCTTCCAACATTATTTGGTTTAGGTTTGGTAAGCTCTACTTACTATATTACTGACAAGACTGCTATCTACTGCCGTGATTGTTTATGAAAGTGGTTCTATTTTTGTAAATGCAAATGTGTCCCTATGGCATAGCTCTATCGATCAAAAAAACGATCAAGTCCTCTCTCCTCAGTCAGGTATGAACCAATTGGAAGGGATTTACTTTTACTTCAGCCTAATAGTTCTTCATGTCTATCAAACAGTAAAAAGTAGTTTTCTTATGAATGTCTCTGCATCCAAGTTCCTATCTCCTAAAATATCCATTGCTTAATTAACAAATTTAATAATTAAAAGTTTATAGTTCTTATAATTGATGTTATCACCAATTAAATCTTGACATTCATATTTTTCCCTACAGTAAATGCAGTTTTATACCCTAAAGTAAAAAGGGATTTTTATGCAAAAGGATGGCAGCTTGACATGAGAAGTTCTGATACAATTGAGCTGTGTCCAGAGAAATCACCTAATCAAATTTCTGAGAAAGATTTGGCTACAGTAAGTAATTGATAATTTTTGTCCTGTTATATAAATAGTTGATGCATATAAAAACAATATTTTTCAAAAAAGATTATTATTGTATGTTTAAATGAAAATCACTCATCGAAAAATATGAATTATGAAAATAATTCTATTATTTTTGGATCATTGATAAACCATGTACATTGAAATATTGATTTACAATACTCTATACAGCCCAAGATATTGAATAAAATTTAGAAAATAGTTGTGGAAAATAGCAACTATTGTTGTCATACCTGCCCAGAAAGTGTGGGACCTGGGTTTGAGTCCCAGTTGTGTCACTATTTTTACTTCTGTATAACTCGTTTTTCACTCAACAAAAATATCTTGTCAGCATCTTGACCTCTATATTAATCCCTGCAACAGAAGTAGAAGTCCAAAATTTTGTTTAAATTTTGGACTTTTACTGAGCTTCCTTTCTTATAAAATGTATGCTGACTGGTTTATTTCAGTCTAAAGTCAACTGAATAAGTAGTCATTAAGTACTTTTAAATCTTATCCTTTGTCAAAACATTTGGATTCTTGCACACATAGATGAACATAATAATTAAGGACTAAATAATATTAATACATCTTTGTTAATTCAGGGTGAAATTTGGTCTGATAAGACCACTCTTATGTTTAACCCCTACAGAGGACAAACACAAATACATCCCATCCCAGATTGGAAAAACCTGATCGGCCAGGTCTCTAATATGACACCTTGAGAGTTGAGAGCTAGTTGCTAGTGCGCTATGCACTCAGCCACCAAGGCAAGCAAAACTGGAATTCTCATCAGAAGATGAGACTTTTTAGTCTCATGTGTGCTAATTACACATGCTCACCCATTATCATTTTGTATACCACAGAGAAAAATTATAAACTTAGATTTTAAAGTACACTTTTACTGTATTCATCAATGTGGTCACCATTTGTCTCTCTCTAATGTTTTATATGACCTTCCATTATCTTTAAAAGTCGAGTATTATATTGAGCAGATAAGTTTGAGATCTTCTATATATTGAAGGCGATTATAAAATTCTTTGTTGTTTACTTATATAAGGCAACTCTAATAAGAGAATACCTTACTAATCCCTTTTCAGATTGTGTGTAGCTTCTTAAACAATGGCACTGGTGGAAGTGTCTTCTATGGTATCAGCTCTGAAGGTATAGTTGAAGGAATAAACATTGATCGTCTAAAGAGAGATACTTTCAGAAAAGGTGAGCTGACAGTTTATTTGAAGATTAATTCACTTGAGAATGTCCAATTGCTGTCTTGCTTGTCTTATATAGGGATTGATCGTATGATGATAAGAGGTATCCATCCTGAAGTACGTCCAAACTGCTATCAAATCAATTACATACCTGTGACTAGAGGCGGAGCAAAGATACCATTATTGTCAGCTCATAAAACATGGGTGATTGAGATCCAGGTTAAAGCTTTACCGGTAATATTTATAGTGATTTATGATTGTGTTTTGTTAATTAACCGTAACTGTAATGATTTATTAATATTGTTATAAACATGTGCATCAACATAAATTCTAGTAACCCTTGACTGTCAACCTAGATATTAGAGTAGTTCTGTAATTAATGATAATTCAGATAGATAATTTAGAAATTTAATGAAACAGCATATACAATTTCAATGTTTTTCAGCATCTAATTTACACTGTGGCCTCAAATCATAAATGTTATATCCGGAGAGGGACAAAGTGCGTAGAAGGAATCGCATTATGTATGAGACAAGATGCAGCTGAGCAAGCTAAACAAGAAATTGAAAAGGCTATTCAGGAATTCAAGGCTAAGATTCCAAAAACTAAAGAAAAACTGGTAAAATTTGTTAGAGACTATTTAAGTGAAACATCTCCGAATTTGAAATTGCAAAACTAAATACTTGTGGTAATAATTATGATAAATTGAATGTATCAGTCATGAAAGGTAACAGGGGAAAGGTATATTTTGCATATAGTGCTAGTGCTGCTTGAAAATTCTAAGGATTTTAACTGAAAAAGATGTCTTAAACATGAAAATAATCGAACAGAAATTTGACTAAAACTCATATTTAGTCAGTCAGTTGCTCTATCCAATGAGTGTTTTAGTAGAAACATTTAGAACAACTCAATGGATAGAGTTACTGACCTGCATTTGATAGATCCAGGTTCAAGTCAAGGTCCTGTGAGACTTATGACACTTTGTTTAAATCTTGGGGGATCCTTCATTGATTCAAGGAAACTATTCCCTCTAGAAAATATTATTACAACTTTTTATTGGAAAATTACATTTCAAAATATTTAGTTTCATTAATATTTATTATAATTTCTTTTGGAGTAAATAATTAATTTTTTATATTACCAACAAATATGGTAAGATTTATTAAGTTAAACTTTATTAACATATGGTTAGTTTATTTAAAGACATTTTTTCTTATCAATAAAAATTGATATATATTAAAGAACTATGAAAGGAAAGAGATTCACAACTGTGATTTGAATTGTGATGAATATTTTAAGGCTTGTTGCAATAAACACCAAAGTTAAATCAATACATTAATAAATAATTTTATTTTGATGTCTTTCATTTCTTCAACAATCCTTGATTATAACAACAATGAGCAAAGAAAGATTTTTGTGAGAAAATATTACAGCAAATTTAAGTTCCAGAATATTTTGATGCCAAAAATTTCTAGAAATTCCATCTTCCTAGCAAAACAACAGAAGTGAAACATGATTTCTATGATACATTAACAGCATTTAGCAATAATTAGAAGCATGAGTAATGACAGAATAGATTATCAAGCATACATGACTAGACACTGTACATAATTTCAAAATTTTAGTTGCTTTCAGATTTGTACAAACAAATTGTACAAAGCCTTTCAATCATCAACTCTAGAGGCACCTGCTCCTTCATTTGATGTTGCAGTTTCTCTAGGAGCTTCATCTGGGTTTTCTACAACGTGTTTTTCACCATAATAAATTGTGAATATCTTATTCAAAACAGGGGAAGCATCAACATCATTTATCCAGATGTTAGAACTTGATGGTGTTTCCAAAATGGAAAGATATGCTGTCAGAAAAAATTGTGATTACAAACTTTGGAAATTGAAATAGAAAAACACACAAAACTCAGAAAATTAAAATTGTCGAAAAAGAACTATTTAAATTGACTTACCCAAAACTAACTTTGGATTGGTTAGACTCATCTGCACTAAAGGCTCTGCAAGTATAGCCTTGAAAGTAGAGGAATTTGGATCTAGACCTTTGTCTGCTTCTTCCCAAGAGGATGATGAGGGGGGTACAACAACAGATCTTATCTCAGAAAGTAACCATTCACACTGTTTAAAATAAACAATTATTGTTAATCAGAAATTTTCTAATAATAAAATAATATTCATTTGCTAAAATTTATATATGGTGTGCATACACCCTTTTATATTAATTTAATAAAAGAAACATTTTCTGAAACTCTCAGGATTAGTACAAGTTAAATCAAGATTTATTTCTGGAAAGAAGATTATAATATAATGGGGACTTAAATGAATCTATAAATTTTCCAGTGGAATATAAAAATATATTATTTATCAACATATTGGAGATAAAGAACACATACATAGAAAATACTTATCAAGAACAATCCTTGTTTTCTCATAACTTATTTGGATGCAGCTTGAATAAATACAGAAATGGGCAATCAAATTTTTTCTTACAGGGTAAAAAACATCTGGTTTATCAGATATATATCTAAGATTCAGATGTTACATAAATTAGGTAAATAAATTATTAATGGTGTGATACTAGATAAAAAAATATTTATGATCCTCCATCCAGAATGCAATGTCAGGTTTTTTTACTTACTGCTGTGAACTGGCAGTTATCCGTAACTTTAAGAGCTTCAATAACTTCCTCCTCGCCAAATCCCATCTGAAGAAGAGCACTCATAGCTTCAGGATTTGGAACAAATTTTGGCTTTTTGAATGAATCAAATGAACGCATTATTTCAGCAGCAGACCAAGACTTAACATTTTGCTGTTCTTGGCAACCTTCCTGGAATTTTAATCATTAAATATTTTGATGACTTCAGGAACTATTCATACACTTTAAAAGTATAACATAACACTATTGTGGTACATAACAAAGAATTTAAGGGAAAATATCAATGCATAGAGATATACATAAACATCTTACTAAATGCCAGCAATGATAATTATAATACATAACAATCATAATAATGGAATGAAAAACCAATGTGTGAGTGGTGGTGGATAAATTTAAAAAATGATGTATGAGATTACATGTACTTGATGAAATGAGATGATAAAGGATCCGCATTTTAAAAATTTGAACTTTATATAACATATCCTATTCAGCTTATACTCCTGTCTCTAATCATAGTTTCAATCTATCTTCATTCACATACGATCTAAGAAGTTTATTTATTCATACAGTTTTTTATAATAATTGTAAGTTATTTAGACAACCTTTAGAAAGAATAATCTTAAAATTACAAATACAAAAGTAAAAAAGTATCAATTAAAAAAGTAAATTTTCTGTTTTACAGATGATTAATTTTAATTCAGAATTCATTCTTATAAATGGGAATGTATAATAACTTTCATGATTCTCTGTAATTTATTATATTCTTGTCCTCACTACTATTCCTTTTCAATTCATTATGCTACCATATTCTTGAGGTAAGATGAACAAACTCTGATTCATCCAAGTACTTTCCTTGCATGGAATAAAACAAAATGTAAATAATTGTTAAAATATGCAAAATAAAAACAAACAAGAACAAGATATACCAAATCATTCATAAAACTGCAAATTGCTTTATAATAAAAATGCAGATTATGAATACATGATTGTGATATTTGTTTCCAATGGCAGTTAAGAACCATTTCATGGAAGGCTGAAGAGAATTCAAGTGATATATTTTGTCTAATATGATGAGACAGAAGATGAAGATAGGTTGCCTTGCCTCACATATAGATCTGAATAAAATCAGAGGAAAAAAGAACCTAATCAGAGAACTTATAGTGAATAATAATGAGAATGCAGCAACAGGATGAAGTAGTCATGAGTATGCTTTAACCTGCACACACTCATAGGTGATGTGGAGAAACATTGAAGATAACTGTGTAGACGGAAAAAAAATTACCCTTTTATCCTGTTTGAATAATTCCACATTTGCTGCTCCACCTATGGCTTCATCCGTCACTCCAAGAAGAAAATGCCCTTGGTCAACTTCCTGTCCATCACTACTTACATTCTCCATCCATCTTCGACTCTCTAAGTTTCTGACGACAGGGATGTAAGCATCATCTTCTAAATCGTCATCATCATCATCATTATCATCATCATAATCTTCATCATGCTCATCCTCAAAGTCCTCCTCTGGGTTATCCTCAAAGTCATCTTCATGGCCATCCTCATAACCATCTTCATTTTCCTCCTCGTCATCTGCTGTTGACCAGCTTCCAGCATCAGAAGGGGAGTTTTCTAAAAGCCACTCCACAGCTAGGCTTTGATCCATCCTTCAAATTGACAATAAAAACAGAATCTTATCATAATTTAATTAGCTTTTCTCTAATCAATGCAACAATAAAAACATTATTAATCTTTAAAAATTGATAAACGAATTGATTAAAACAATAGTTTACACTATTTTTAGTATCTAAACAGTATTCCTATTCAAAATACTAGTATATTAATTAGTTGAAGCTCCTTTTCTAGCACTAATTTTCAATGAATGATAAGTCCAAACCTTTTTCTTCTAAGTGCACGAATAACCATCTCCTCAGAAAATCCCATATCTACCATCTGGGCCACAACATTTGGATCTGGCACTCTAGGGACCCCCACACTTCTGTCACCAGAGGAAGAGCTACTGTGTCTGGAATTACTTCTCTCCAAAGTTACTCCATATCCTATATTTTCAAGGGCCAGACCAGATTTCTTCTGCTTTTTTTCTCTAATCAATTCTATAACTTGATTTGCTTGTGGTGTATGAGCTAAGACACGTGCTGCAGTTTCAACTAGTGAGATGAATACTTTGCGAATCTCTGTATCAAGCTGAAATAGAAGAGGGATTAAATCCAAGATATAAGAAGGGAAAATGGAGATAGACTCTCTATGATCAAATAATCACGATTTCAATAAAATTTAAACTATTACAACCAATTTATGAAGAAATTAGAGCTAATAAATCTTCTGAACTCTAGTGTACCACAAATGGTATTTTCAAGCATATTAAATTCGAATAACAAAAACAAAGCAATTCCAAAATTCTTCCTATAAACCATAATAGTCCTACTACTCTAATTATATGAGATAAGTAGAAATACATTACACGAAAGCGACATATTTGAATGATTAAATAAATCTTAGACCGTAATGAAACTTCTATGATTTTCCTGAAATGTCACAGGTTAAATTTCTCTAACATCGACCACTAATCGAAGTTGCAGGAGTATCAATCAAACATTCATAAGAAATTGATAGCATTAATATTTTACACCGAATATAGTAACTTACATCCACAGTGGGCTCCAAAGGCAAATTACGTGTTACTTGACTAGATTCTTTCAATTTCGCAGTCGCTTTATCTATTTCATCCGGCCAAGGTCCCTTCAAAGCCTCATCTGGTAACGGATCAATCTTAGGAGCAGTTCTCCTAGCTACTATTAAAATTTCATCTGGAAGTAAATGAATGTGTACATGATAGAAATATAAAATTAAAACTTTTATACACTAAGTACAAAATATTAAAATCTTTTTTATCTTACCATTATTTTTCAACTCTTCCATAGCGACGGAATTATCATTAGTTAATACTTTACATTTGGAAACAAGTACCATCTTATAATTTTGACTTTCTGTTGGGTCCTCTAACTTTAAGAAAAAACTAGGAAGACGGAACTTTAAAGACCCAATTTTATCACTTGGATTCACTTCAATTTTATACGTATCTCCTACGGGATTCATGATTACGAGCGAGAGAAGTTCCGATTCAAAGAAAGCCTCCGAAACTAACATTTTTACTGAGTGTCAAACAGCTGATGCACCAACGATATGAGAGTAATTCGTTAACACGCACATCACACTTATTAGCGATTCATTTGTTCCTTGTACGCACTACCTGATAGTAATGCTTGATCAAATGGAAGAATGAAGCATAGTATTATAGATAGATAATTGTTAATCTTCCTGTACGAGACTGTCACATACATACTTTCCTTACAGTTGTACCGCTATGACTTTATATATACCATTAAGTGTATTGGGAAGGTAAGTTTCTGTTACACTTCACGATTGATACAGAAATTCTAATTTATTTGCCACTGAGTACTCCTCATATTCCATCAATTTTAGAATTCAGACTAGTAATTTTTTATTATTTCACGTATTTTTAATACCGTGAATTACTTCAGTAGAAAGTGAGTAAAATTTACTTTTGTGTTCTTTAATATTGTGAATATTAAAGAAGGTAATAAAATATCAATCTATTAACTTATAGAGGATTATTTATTGACATTTTTTTAATGGTAAAATCATCGGAACCGTCTATTACATTTGTGATGTGTGTGTTCTGAAGACGTTTCAGACAGCGACTAGAATTTTGATAAACCTTTTGATTTTTATTACTTGTCATTGTATACCTGAAAGAAGCTATCCACTCGAGCATCATTTCTTTAAATTCGGAGAAATATTATGAGGGTAAATATAATGATGTCACAAACGTAAGAGCGTATCATTAAATTCATTTCCTTTTTTTGAGCATTGAACCGAAATTAAGAGTCAGTGATTATTATATTTACATCTTTCTTGCAAGTGGTTCTTTGAGTAAAATCTTTAGGTATAGATGTAGTATTTCTTATTATTCTAAAAAATTATCAATTGAAAATATTAGCTAGTCTTAGTTACAAACATAGACTGAATTAATTATATTACTTTTAAAGTATGACAATTGTAATCTCAAAGAAGCAGATGTGCTCACATATTCTTCTCCAATGATTTGAAAAACATTTTGTGAAACGTGAAAAAGTGTTAATTAATGATTCGGAAGTTTCAGTACATTAAGTTATTTACATATTTAACTGATAATCCTTATACATTTATTTACTTTCTTTAGTAGAAGTAAAGTGTCTGGTTGATTCTTACAGTAAATATCATCACGCTTGTAGTTCAAAATACATAACATGTACACACTAAGGAAAAGAAACATTCTGATGGTAATACATAAAGGCTTATTTGAAGAATCATGAACTTTTTTAAAAAAGGTAAATTATTGCAGAAAATACAATGTTCACGCAACTAATCTAAATATGGAATAATATGATTGTCAATAACAGAAATATTCAAATGCCAATCAAAATGTTGCACTCCATCACAGACTATGGTAATTAGCCGACCAGATTCATCCAATGTCTTCAAACCAAATAGATCTTTGGTATATATATCCCTTTCTCTCATTTCAACAACTTCTTCACTGAGATTAAAATATCCGAAATGACTGAAAAGAAGAGTTAATAAATGATGAATATCATTAAACTCAAAGACCCCATGGATTACCCTAAGCACCCAATCCATTAATTTTTAGATAGGAAATATTAATTTTTCATCAAGTTAAGGAAACAAAAATGTGTATAATAATTATAAAACTTATTTGATTTTTCACATTAAATTGTTTCTATACAATAATTGGTATATATTTTATACTGTTTTAAATTCCTTATAATGCGTTTATTATATAAGAAAAATAGGTTTTTACCTATATAGAAATTAATTAATACAATAGTTACAATAATCATTTAATACAATTTCATAGGTTTTAAAACAGGGATCTATGAGCCAAAAAGTCAAATGAAATTATGGATACTATACTTATTTTAAGTGGAAAGGTAGTTTGCGAATTACATGAATTTTTTATTTTATAGGAAAAATTACAGTGGAGGTACAATATAGATTGGGAGATATTGGATATAACTGCAATGTTACATCTTAGCAAAATTTTAAAGACCGAAATCATTCAATAAGATTCTAAAAGCATGACTGAAAATAAAATATCCTATCTCATTTACCTAGACTGCCAAGGTGTTATGACTCCATCATCAGGTCCTCCTACTAGCACAAGACGGTCCAGTGATAAAATTCCTTCAGACTGACTTTCACTTTTTGGACTAGATAATTCATTGTTGAGGTAAGGAAGGAAGTTGCTATACTTCAAATAGAGAGACTGATGGTATGGGTCATTCCAATAATTAGCTACCGATGTGTACTGCCCAACTTCAGAATAAAAGAGCTCATATGCAGTCTTCTTCCACAAGTTGGGAAAGAATAAATGTAGGAATTTTGCTGTAAAGATATTTTGAAAATTTTCACTTCTTAACAAGTTTCTTTACTGATAAGATTATTGATAGTGTGTAATGAAGAATAGAATTGCACATATCTTTCACATTGGGCACTTTGTACCTATGCTGTTTTCTTCTGCTATCTTGGCAGTTTAAAGAGCTATGGTATTAATGGTTATTGTTTGCATGCTTAACCTTTAGGAAATACCTTAATTTTTAAGTTTGTTCAAAAATAAGTATACTTCTATAAGATGGAAAATTATTCTTGAAAACCATTAATACAAAGAAAACACTTTATTTACAAAATAAACCACAGATGAGTAAAATTATATCCTCCTAATAACATAAAAATTTATTCTCCTACTAAAGATTTCCTTTCATGAAGCAATATGAATTCTAGTAAATTTGATGGAGTTTGGCCATAAACGGAATTAATTTACTGGTTTGAAAATGTAGTTTTAAGAATCCACTGTGATAGATCCTTCTGTGGACCCAACAGTTTGAGTAATTTATGGAGTTGCAGTACATTAGATGTAATCAAAACATCAGTTTTTATAAGAAGCATGCATAATTATAATTTGCAACATAAATTCTCATTGGAATCCAAATATGGAAATAAGAGGGTTTTTATTCAACCTCAGGCATCAAATGGTGGATTTATCATATAAATGAAATGTAACCAAAATTAAATTTAGTGTATAATTGCCCCTCTACAGATACAAAAAAGATTAATTTATGTATCCCCAGGGTTTAGGTGCATTCAAATAAGTATTTAGTTTCAAAATTTATTTTCCATAATATATTTCCTTAAGATCTTAAAAAAATTGAAGGAGCGCAGCTTTTTTATAGAATCTGTGTTATAAATACCCTCACTTTTATATTGTACTCGGTAAACTATTTATCAAAGTTTTCCATGCTTATGTAAACTGATAAAATAACATACTTCCGTATTGTCCTGCTTGAGGAGCACTCAACGATATGAACGTTTTTACGTTATGCTTAGGAAAGCTCTCCAATATTCCCCTTGCTATGAGACCGCCCTGAGAAAAACCTGAAACATAAAATAAATATTAATGATCTTTCAGACTCGAGTCGAAGGAGAAAATGAATTTTTATGAATACATAAGTTAACGATTAAAGTATCAATAGAAAGGTACATGATAGCACTTTATGAGAATTTTTGGAGATTAAGGAAATCCCAAGGATAATTTAGCTTTCCTCGACATTTTTCACTCAGTTACTAAACCTCAAATTGGAGTCCAAAGTACCAATTAGATGTATTCCGTCAGGATGTTGAGAAGTTATATTCATAAGATCAGAACCAAATGCTTTCACTTGATGCCACATAGAAACAATACTCGACCATCCGTCAAATCTATTGCTTACATAAATTTTGGTATCTGGGTGAACCTAAAACGAGTTTTTAAAGTTACACTAAATTCTCAAGATATAAGCCTAAGGGTACGAATAATAAAATGGAGATACTTCATTTATCCGCTTGGCAAGAAGATCGAGACTGCCGCTCTGAGCCATTATTCCATGTATAAGCACGACTGGCTTGTAAGCAGTACATGTTATTATAAGTACAAACGTGAAGAAGAGAAATTTCAACTTCCAATGCATGTTATTCCCACTGATTTAATATATTTCTTCACCAAATAGTATACGAACACATGTAAAACATGAGCTGGGTAAAAGCCATACTATAAAAGACACAAAACTATCCACTCATTATTCAATGAACGATGACTGAGTGAAACAACATACATGTCCAAATGTTTATCCAGTGCAACCACCATTACACATTTTAAAAGAAGAGTCTTACAAGTAAATTATATTTTTAGCCTCTAGCTGTCACGAATTTTTAATGTATGGCAACACTTACATAAGAAGATAACGTATGAGTTTATTTTGTTACTATAAAAAAACTTGAACAGCATGATTTCACTGAATTAAAGACAATCGGATGCAAGTCTATCTTCCATCGCGAAAAATCATCCTTAGAAGCAGAGCACCTCCTGTTGTAATCTCTATTTTATATATCAAAATTAAAAATTCATGCATTAATGTCTTTCAAATTAGATAAAAACTGGAAGTTGTTTATATGGCTAGTAAAGTGAGTTTACAACAAATTCATCTACCAATTTGAAATTTGTCATGTTGGCTCTATCACCTACTGAAGTTGAACTTCTAGCCCTCTGGGCGAACGAAAGGAGATCTACACGTGTTTGATCTGTCCTGCCGTAGCCGGGCAGAGAATACATGCGAAGTTTTTGATTGTAGTTATTTTTGCGTGAATGAACGCCAGCCATTAAAATATTTCAGCAAATGTATGTATTATTTTTCTTAATCATGTAGAGCACTCATCTTTAAAAAGTGTATACACCAAGAAAGTTAAATCCTGTTCTGTTTGACTAAAATTGTTTCTGACTTATACGATCTATCTTAGACAATCTTTATTCTTCTTCCCCAAGGTACTAGTGGATTTAAAAAATGGCTAATACATCCCTAGCCCAACAACTGAGGCAGTTAGCACTACCCCAGACTTCCCTGCTCCTAAAGACACTCAAACGAGATTCATTCCTGTTTGATCCCAACGATGCGGCAAATTTAGACTTAGAAACCGTACTAGAGATAGGTAAGATTATGGAAAAATAACTTTGTTTCACCGACGAGATATTTTTGTCTGTTATATAGGATTTATTGTTATAGGAGTAACTTCTTTTTTCAGGTTTGAGCGGTTTACGAGAACTTCAAGAACTGAATCCAGAATTTCATGTGTTTGAGGAAAGTCTCTTCGATATCACATCTGTCGGTGTTCAACGTGCTGTGCTTGAAAGAAAAACAAATGATTTGTTGGATGAGAAAATTAATCGATTTCTAAGTCTATTGAGCCCGTATATATTGTTGAAGCCAGCCCATCGAGCTTTGGAGTGGCTCATTCAACGGTAATTTTCTCAAAACGTTTGACCTTTTCCATAAGATCGATATATTCTGTTTTCTCGGAAACACAATAGTTGTACTAAAGTAATGTTTCTGTGATAACTTTTAAGTGGGAAATCCGTTTTTGCGCATCTTCATTATTCGTATGATTATCAATATTAATATGTAGTACATGGTATCTCTAGTGGATCTAAGTTACATATAATAATCAGTTATTTCTATCAAATTTGTAATTACGGTATTGTTAAAATTCTCATTTATTTCAGATTTCAAGTGCATCTATACAATCGAGATGCATTTATATTTCTCTGGCTCCCATATCATGAGACAAAAATATTTGTTCGAGCCATTCAGTTGGTAGAATTCTCAAAAAATACAGATCCTTGGTATTGGCTTAATTCTGTAAATCAGAACGGAGCTCCATTGTCTCGTAATGCTATCATCAACCAAGCTGCTGCAAATAATTCTTTTCTTGCTGGAGTTTGTAATCATGTACTTCATTCAATTAAGGTAAGTGATATATATGTTTTGTTTCTCAAAATTAATTGAATTAAGTATTAAAACTTCCTCTGCTTAGTAATATCTCATTGATTACCTTCTTATATCTTCCTTTGTACTTGGAGCATTTTGTCTTATCTATATATATTTTTGCGCAATTTTCCTTGATGTTCAAGGTTTTTTTCCAAAATGCCTTAATATATTTTGCAAGGATTCAAAATCACAAAAACACTTCTCCACAATTTGTGAGAAATGGCTATTTCTGTAGTAAACATCAGTGACTCTTACCTATAAGCTGATTGATTTTTTTTTCTCTTTCAGGTACATAAATCTGAAGCCAGAGCTCTGGCTTCATTATTTGCATTCTACTGCACTACTATCGTTGGAGCCATTGAAGGTGTCAAGAAGAGAAGAAAAGGGAGTTTACAGAGTGCCAGAGAATCTCAGCTTCAAGTGATTTTACCCTGCCTTCTTAAGGGACTTTCATCCTCTGTGCCAGATTTTGAATCAGCATCTTATATAATAATCTCTGCTCTCTCCCGTAATGGATATATAGGCCTCACTTTGCTCCACAAAATCATAAACAAAATTTTGAAAGTGAGTTATTCTTTTAAGCCTTTAAGAATATTTCTCTTTATTAATAAATGTTACATCTGATCTCTCTCAATGATAAGAAAAGTAAGTTTTCCCATGTTCAATTTGAAGTCTATTTTATTTAAAAAAGAAAGTTTCTTTGAGCATCATAAAATAATATAACACTGCAGAAATGAAGTATTTGAAGTATGAATGAACTCTCTAGATATGACTCATTATTATTTAAAGAGAAACTTCCCCAATTATGGGTTTCATCAATGTTCAATGTGAACATGGGACTCTTTCCTAAGTTATCTAAGAGAGGAATAATTTATCTGTTAGTATAAATACTCCTGTAATTTACAAAACATTCTATTTTATTTGGCGAAACTGTTTTAAATCTTCAAAACTAAGTTTAATAAATTTTGTTGTATTAGTACTTTTGGTATTATGGTAACTATCTCTCATTGGTTTCTAACACTATTGAAGACCTTTATATAATAAATACTATAATCCTATAATCTTGTTCCTTATTAGTTCATAGAATACTAGATTCAATGATTAATTAGTAAGTTTTTTTTTCAGAATTGTTCCAATGAGAGTTCTTTAAAGGATATTGCCACTGTACTAGCTGTCATTTGTGAAACTCAGAGCTCATCAGTATTGAGTATAATACCATCTTCTGCTCTAAAAAAGTTACTAAGGAAGGATGTAGCTGTATCATTAATTAAAGAATTAGCTGGAGTTTCTCAAGAATTGTATGTAGACAAATTGTCAATGGCACTTTTGGCTGGTCTTTTACCATTAACAAAATCCTCATCTGAAGTGGAAGACAATGATTTGGCTGTGGCTGCTAGAAAAACATTGGATAATTTACTTTTAGCTATTTCTTTTGAAAAAGATAGTGCAAAGGAAGCTATAAGGTATAGTATTTATTATTTGTTATGTATGATTAAATTATTTTTGTAAAATAAACATTTGTATACTTAAAATTTGCTTCATTAAAAAATTAATTAGCTCTAAAATAGTAGTCATGTGCTGAGATGGGTGTTTAAACAATAAAATACTATGCAGTTGAAATCATTTGTATGTTCTTGATATAAATTTTTGTGAATTAAAACCTAAAATGTAATGGGGATAGTAGAAAATATTTTTAAAAGTAATATTTTCATTTGAACAAAGTATTTTTGAAATATTGATGCTCAGAAGTTCTTTATGCATCCATGTAACAACTATTGTTACTTAAATTATCAAATATTATTGGATAAAATATTTGGGTGGAAATTTCCAGATAGAAGAATTTAGTTGTTAGATGTCATACAAATAAGTTGTTATTCTTAGATAGTTATTGTTTGTAATTGTACAAATTTTAGTCAACACAGATTCACTTTAATTTCAGGTTTCTGGTTTCTGCACTTGCAGAATTGGTGGAAGGGAAAGATCTAGAGGAAAACTCTGATGAGGATTACTTGAAGTGGCTGGAAAGAACTTTGCAAAATATGGAGAATAGATACCCAACTGCATTTGATGCTATAGTACAAAAAATGACTTTGGGAAAGGGAGGTGATAAACAAAAAGTTGCTCCATCAGTTTTGGGTAGGCTTCTTGGTCTGTCAACTTTGAATCAAGATGTGTGTAAAGATCTTATGGAAAGACTGTGCCATCCTCAAGAAGGAGTTAGAGTTGCTGCTATTACTGCATTAGCTGAAATAGATGTGGATTCATTGAATGTAAGTTGAAAAATCGTGCTAGCATGAAAAATTATTATTTTTTATCTAGGATATTATATTGCAAGTGCCCCCAGTTGTTGGATTTTATCACAGTGTTGCTTTTTTATATTCATAGAAAAGGGAAGACCATCATTCTCTTGTATGGGTGATCAAGCAAAGGCTTCAAGATGATTCACCAGATGTAATTGAAGCTACCTTAACGTTGCCTTTTCTTAATTTATTCATCGAAAAAGAATCATTGTTAGAAATGGTGATTAGTGTATTAAGTATAGGCATGAAAAAAACAATGGGATCCTCCAATGTGGAAAAGTGGTATGATGTTATTTTGATAGCTCTGAAAACGCTACTATCAATGGAAATACAAGCAGAAGAAGATATAGAATCTGTAGAACAGCATAATGAAGCTTTATTGCTTAGAATCAAGATTATTTTTAATGTTTTGCCATTTTTATGCCCTACAACAAAAAAGGATTTCTCAGTTGTCAAAAAGATCTTGGCTATGAGCTGTAACGAACCTCTCCTGGCTGGGCTCTTCAAAGGTTTGTAATACATCATATATATTTTTTTGTAGTTTATATAACTATAAGTATATCTATAACTAGGCTTAAATAGGTGCAGTTATCCTTTGGGTTTATTCTATGATCTTTCAGCATTTACACTTCTCTCAGAAAAAACTCTAATAATGTTTTAAATGTTTTTTAAATAATTTCCCAATCTTATATAATCAGAACCATGAAATTTATATCTTAAGTTGCTTAAAAGAAGTATTTTTGCAGAATAAGATGCATTAGAAGTGTGAAGAGTTGAGTCTGAGGAGTCCTTAAATTTAATTTAAAAATATTATCTATAAATTTTAATTTTTATGCTGTAATACTAATTTTCCTCCTTTGACACTCCTGTGATGTAAATATAAAAAATAAATGTTATGAAATTTTGCAGAACTTTCAGAAGCTGATAATGCACATAGTTTTGGTAGTAGTGTGCATGAATTTCTATTGAAGATCCAAATATTAGCAGAACAGGAAGACATAAGTACAACAGAGTTGGCCAGAATCATGATTAAATGTGGGATTGATGTGCCTAAAAATCAAGTTATTCAGTTTCTAATGCTTATTAGCCTCTCTGCTCTAGCATCCTCTGCAACTGCTGATATGAATTACTTGATATTGAAACACTCAGTCCAAGTGTTTGAAAATTCGAAGGTTAGTCTTAGATATGTATTTATTTTAAAAATATTTTTATAATATAAAATAAATATTTATATTTAATCTAAAACAAATATTTTTATTTAAATCTCAGATTATGGCTGCAGTGGAAAACAGCGAGACAGAGTGTTTGACGTACAAGATATCGGAAGCGAATATGAACTCTTGTTTGAAGTGTGCCAAGAAAGGCTATATGCCTTTGCAAGCTTTACTGCACACTCTTTCTGCCCTCTTTTCATCTTTTGATTCCTCTTGGTTTCCAACTGCTTCCTTCAAGGAGTGCAAATGGTGGTTTATCCATTCTTTTGAAGGAGAAAACTCTACAAATATCCATATTCAGCTAGTGGTACACATATTTGATATCTTGATATCTGGTTGTTTTTCAAATGATGGGATACAGCAGTCAAAGATGTTGGCATTTTCTCAAAAGTTGTATATTCAGTGCCTGAAGGATCTCTTTGAGGTAAGTGTCTCATGAAATTAAATTACAATGAAATAATCTTTTATATACTTCCACAGAAATTTGTCTTTGCAACATATTTCACCTGCAAATTGGCATCTTCATATTCACAATAATATTCATCAAATATAATTTTAATCTTTCTTAATGTTGATTGTCATAACTATAATTAGATACCTTCAATAACTATTATCTATATACAACACTGTTACATATTATATAGTACTATCTAACTCTCATGATTAGTGCCATTTAGTTTCTCATGTATTGATTTTTGTTCGAATCTCTGAAGTTATAAAGCACTCAGAAATTTTAAATTTAAAAGTTAACAAAATTTTTATTGGAGAATAGGTAAATAACTGTTATATAAAAATAAAGAAACTTAGTTTAGTTCATCTTGTTATTTCTAACTTCTACCAGTTAATTAATACAATTTTATAATCTTAACAATGATAATTTTCTTTGTTTCTATTTGTAAGGTAATATCTTATGAAATCATGAGAATTTGTTTCTATATTAGCCAACTTTAGGATAGTTATAATTTTTCATAATATATTTCAGAGCTAATATTCCATTTTTATGATTGAAATTAAAACTTAGAGCATCTATTTGTGTACTTTACTATTATATCAAATATTTCTATTGATTTTCTAGATACATTTACCTGAACTTCATCACAAGCTGAATTTTCTCACTAATTTCTGGGTTGCTCATGAAATCCCAACAAATACTCCACCTAAGGATGTTATTCCAGTGGTTAAAGAAGATTCAAAAAAGTTAGATTCCTGTCAACCCATAGTTTCAATGTTTACCAAGGCATACTTGCCAGAACTCCAAATCAGATGCTTAAATTTAGGAGAGGCATTAATTTCCAAATCTGAAAGTCCAGTGAGCTGGTTGTTGAAACCCAGCGGAATGGGAGCTGGAATTGTACCTTCTTTGCTTGTAGCCTGTTCAAGTCCAGTCAAATGTGTAAGGATGGCTGCTGTCAAAGTGCTTAAGGTCATGAGTAATACAGTTGCAACTCACTTAGCATCAGGAAAAACTGGATATGCACCTCTGGTGAAAGAGATGGTAGAACAAAGCGAAGAAATCATTGCTGATTCAGGGTGAGTGCTAAAGGCATTGAGTAAACAGTTAAAATTATATCTATTCTTACTGTGCACCAATTTGATTTTTTATTATTATACTATAAATTCAGGGTATTGTCTCAAATTTAAATTTGTGTTAAATGTGTTTGATCAATGGAGGATTATCTAATTTTACATATTACATCTTAACCCTCTTACTGCGGATGGGCCGATCTATCGGCCCGGCGTGCTTATGCGAAAACTGCGGATGGGCCGATCTATCGGCCCTGTTTTTCTACTCAGCAGAACTCCTCAATTATAGTGTATCTGTTACTTCTGATTTCTTCTTTATTATCTCTTGTGCTTATACGTTAGAAACAAACCGATAGTTGTGCTGAATTAGTCATCTTTAATTTATTTTCCATCTGATATGATGATATATACGTATCTCGATGAGCGGCCTGCACTCAAATACTCGAAAATATGGTGTTTTAACGTTTTCTACCTCGTTTTTTGACTATCTTTATAAAGAAAATCTACCCGCAGGCATGAAACCAATGACATGCTTATCGTTTTTAATTAGTATTATATAAGACCTTTCCTAGGAGTGGCATCAAATAAAAGGGTCACCCGTCGGACATCAAAAGAATCCCTTATTTGGGAAGTAAAGGTTTAAAAATGTACCCCAAAGAAAAGAGAAAGACGTGTATAGTGTGCTAGTTGATAGTAAAAGAGGAAAGAGGAGACGAGCACGCACCGTTTGTGCAAAATGTAAGAAATGACTCAATGGTGTATGCTTCCCGCAACACAAGTGCCAGAGGGTAGATATTTCTTAAAGTGCAACTTTTGATAAATCTATCTCAATTTTTTCAATAAAATTTTATATTTTAATAGTTAAAAGACCAAGCTATTGACTGAATGTGAAGTAACAAACATTTTCTTTGATTTTCTATGAGTAAACTATCGTTAAAATGCATATTTTGTAATATTATTTATTAGTTTCTATATATATAAATTTTTATAATATTAAATAAAAGTGGTAAGCGCGCAATTTTTTTTCATTTTAAACCTTATGATATGATACATAAATGGTAAAAAATATAAGGATTAATAATAGTATTTATAATTATTACAATTTATTAAACAAGAACCTGCATTTTTGCGGGAAATACCTCCGCAGTTTTGGCATACACCTCGAAAATTCGGTCCGCAGTAAAAGGGTTAAACGCAGTAGAAGAAATGCTTTGTTTATTTTCATTAAACATCTCCTTTGGCCAATTATGATAACTATTTATACATATATTTCTTTGAGCTGTTCTTATGATAATGAATTAAGGATGATTTAAAAAATGTTATTCTTGTAATGTGTATTTTGTTTCAAGTTTCTTAAATCTTACTCTTTTTGAAGTTATACCACACATTTTCATAATTTTTGGCAACTGTATTACCTTAATTTTAAGTGAATTATATCACATGTTTATTCATTGTTTCAAATTCCAGGCATTTAGTCTTGCTGATGTATACACAGCTGTCAACTGAACCAGATGTACTTTGTCTTCTCACAAATGAAAAGAAGAAACAAATGGCTGAAATTAGGGAAGCTTTATGCAACATAATGGAACCAAAATCAGGTGTTCCTCATCATTTAGTGAGAGCATTGCTACAGATTATGTATGGTGTTAGATCCTTGGTAGGTATATTTCATTCTTATTTTTCTCATTTCTATTCTATATTGAGTAGTTTATTTAAATATATCTCAGCTTAAACAGTACAATTGATTGGTCATATTTTTTAATAGAGCTATAATACATAAGTTGTATTGTATGTTCCATCATAGTTTTGTAAATGAATTTCTCTTATATATTTTTAGGCTGAAAATGATTGATAAATAATTCTTACCTTTCTGTCTCTGTTTATCTAGGAGTTAATGAGAAAATTTGCACCCTTGGGATTATCTTTGTTAGAGAAAGGACAGAGTGAAATGTCTCTTGATGAATATGAGGCTGATTCTTTGGTCTTTGTTGTTAATCGATTAGATGAAACTGTTGCTCCTTTTGTGGATGAAGAAAAGGATGAAAATTCTGAGGCATGGGATTTTCTACTGAAATCCTTGTCTGATACACAAACTAAGGTGCCATTAACAAATGATGTAAAACAGTTTTTATCCTTATCATATGATGCAGATTTAGGAGAAACTTGCCCTTCCATTTTGATTGCAAGACAGGTGAGTTTATTCGCCCTAATTTGAGTATTTGTTTTTTTTTATAATGTTTCAATGCTTAAAAAATGGTTTTCTCCTACACTATAGATCTCAAGAAACTTTTATGATGCTCTTCCTTCCGAAGATCACAGAAAGCAGATTTTATCCCTTCTAATAGATGTTGCTTCCCAGAAAAACACTGGAAGCTCTGATGTTTCTTTACCCTTAGGTGAAGCAGCCTCTTTGGCTGCTAAAAGGGTGATGAAAAAATTAACTCTAGATGCTGAATTGCTTGTCTTTGAGGTTTCTAAAATGCTTCCTGAAGTAGAAGAAGGAGCTCAAAAGAAGATATCTATTTTGAGAAGTAAGAAGTAAGTATGTGAAATATTTGTATATATTTTGAACATCTTTCCAGTTTAAATTTTTCCTAAATTTGTGCCTGTTCTTTTTAAGTATGCATGGATTCAATTATCTGTATTATTATATCTTTTTAGAGTGTCGCCAGCTATAACATTGAAGACTTTACAATCACCTCAATGGATTCGAGGGGTGACTTTACTTGAAATATTACAGAATAAGAAGAAGCTAAGAAATTCTCAAAAAATATTACCCATTCTATTTGAAATCCTTCGAGCGTAAGTATAATCCCCTAACATTTTCTGGAAAATAAATATTATGGGTTTTCTTGGTTTGAAAAAATGTTTGAGTGGACAACCCATTTAGTATCATAAGATGATTTTCCTCCACTATATTTAAGGATATGATAGAGAAACAAGGGTTGTTTTTTCCATCGATCAACCTTTCCTTAAGTGTGTCCTTTTTCCGTTATCATAAATAAAATTATCGATAAATCCTTTTTTACAGATGCCTTCAGCTTCAACATCAAGAGCCAGTTGAATACACTAAACAGTTAATATTGGCTTGTGCATTACATTCCCTTCGGAAGGTTTCAAGGAATAATGAACAGTTAGAAAGTGATGATGAGTCAGATGATAAGAAAATAGATGAGCAGCAGTTTGATGTTGAAACTATCGTGCAGTGTATTCGGTCAACTCAGAATCCACATACACATCGTCATGCTTTATTGCTCCTATCAGCAGCTGCAGAAATAGTTCCTGTAAATATCTAAGTATTTCTGTATATGGTAAAATGTCTCATAATTAACCTTGATGAAACCATTTTACTCTGTTTTAATTTCTAATACAGTGTGCTTATAAGTAGATAGTAAATTTTTGAAATTCACAAAAATTAATAATAATTTGTTGAATTAGTGTTTCAGTTCAATTTTTTTTGTAGTTGAAAGATTTTTATGTTTCTAAAGCAAAAGAATTACTGTAGTGGTAATGCTGTTGTTCATCTAAACTCAGTTTAATGACTTAGATTTATACAACTTGTACTAAATAATTTTTCTTAGTTAAGATTACTGTTTTTATTGGGATTGTTGAGTCCAAATAAGATATGAATTAAAACCTGTCTGAAATGATTCCTTTAATTTACTGAGAAAAGCCCAATTACTGCTTCCAAGCATAGTTCCTTGCATTATTTTTGAGTTATTATATTATTTGAAGTGGTTAAACAACTTCTATAAATCATGATTCCATGAATTTTATAAAATCAAAATTTCATCTTTGCCATGTATGACTTTTTATTATAAATTATTGCTCTGTGAAGTGTTTAAAATGTTTGGCTTCTCTTTCAGGATAATGTTTTGCATAATGTGATGGCTATATTTGCCTTTGTTGGAACTTCCATGGTGCGTCAAGATGATGAATATAGTTTTGAAGTGATTTCTCGAACTATAGAAAGTATTGTACCTGTTCTTGTGAAGGTATATCCAAAGCATGTTTCTCTTCTTTTTGAATTAGAGTATCTTCAGAATCTGAATTATGTTATGAATGAATGTAATGAATCTGAGTTATGTGAAAGCAATCAACTGTTTATTCTCTAATTTTCTTATTAAAATCTATTTATAAAATATTCAGGTTGCCCCTAAAGCTCTTGGTATGGTCAGTGCAAAAGTGGGCCCAAGTCTACCTGAAGGAATGGAATTTTTAGAAGGGCCTACAGTTGAAGGAGCACTCAAAGTCATGAGAGTTTTTGCTGATGCCATCCCTGATGTACCACCCCATAGAAGGGTTCCTCTTTATCACAAGTTGGTAGAGACAGTTGGATGGGAAACTGGGCTTTCTCAGCTATTACTTCTCATTATTGAAGATCAAGTATTACATAAAAGTTCTAAAAGCAAAGAAATCGAAAAATTGTCTGGTTCTAAAAATGAGCTTGCATTTGAAATGGCTAGAAGAGCTTCTCCATATGCATGTATTCTTTGCTGTTTGAGAATGATCCAGTACATTAAACATCTGCCAGCTGACAAAGGTTAGATTTCTTCATATGAAGAAAGTGAAAGCTTAATGATTACTGAAAATTTCAGCTATATTAATTTTTTGCTATAGTTATTGAATATTTTTTATTTTGCTCAGTCAAGTTCATGTTTACTATCTCCAAAATGTCAGTACTGTTTGATCTAAAAATACTGTTCAGACATGATATTGTTTTAAGCCTGTCAGAACTCTCATATGTTATCCTTTGTTTCTCTATATATTTTAGAATCCGGAGGCAATGGAAAATTATTGTGGCATCCTGGTCAGAATGCCGTGTCATTTTGTTCCTCTGCAGATTATCTTCACATATTTGATGTCAATAATCGTACCGGAGTTCAGTTGCGTCAGTTTAAGCACTCAGTTCTATCATATGTCACTGACATACTCTCAGAGCCTTATCTTGCCGAAAAGGTAAAATAACTTCTCTGTATTCACTTTTAATATTTTTTGTGTGGCATCTAGGATAATTTTTAAATGACAGTGAATTATAATATAATATATATAATATAATAAATTAGTTCTAAATGTGTAATATCATAATTAATGCTTTTAAAAGTTTTGCTTTTCTTTGCTGTGTTATAATTTTAATGTTTATTATAAAATATTAGACATTGAATCTTCAAATTCAAGTAAGCCAAATCTTATAAGAAATATCCATTACATTGAATCTTAAAATAATTCACTCATAGTTCAAGTATTAACATTTACTAGCTTATGGTAATTAGTTTTGAAAAATATCTGAATTTATCTAAACAGCTAACTATGGCAGACTGGGCTCCTGAATATCAAGACAAGTCTCATGAACTTCCAGATGGACAGGTCTTCCAATACTTGATTCAGGAATTGCTGAGCTATGTTGCCAACGTAGCAATGGAAATTGAAGAGAGCAATTCTGAAAGCACATTGTACAGATATTGGAAAGTTATTCAGCAGCGTTGTCATCTTCTTCTTGAAAAGGTAAAATTATAATAGTTCTGTACTATTCTAAGTATAATTAATATGGTCAGTTCATTTATATCTGGAAATAAGATTTGAGGATTTAAGCAATTTCGAATATAATTAAGAAAATAATGGAGTATAATTCAACTATAAAATCATTCTGATAGTTACATTATTACAATATATCACATTTAGAATTTGACACATATACACTTTTTTTTCCTACCTTGGTATTGGATAGGGATATTTAGATGCTTATTGAAATATTAATAACTCTCAATGAAAAATACATTTTAAACATAGGAATATAAAAAAAATAATTTTTTTGTAGAGTAAAGATTTACTATAATTAATTAATTATTAACTATATGTTAAAGTAAATGCATGTTTGTTTATCAAAGGCATTTTTAAAGTTGTTCAAACAGTTACGAGACAGATTCTTCTTGTTTAATCTTTTTCATTTACAAAATGTATTTTGTTTAACTTTCTGTTCTTTAGGTCAATGCCCTTCTTCCTGTTCCTTTGTTTCTGTCTGTTGTTAAAGGACTTCTTGGCCATCACATACCATCAATTCGTCGAAAGGCAGCTGATATTTTAAATGCTAGGCTGGTGGTTCTTCTGAATGATAATGATAGTTCAGCAACTCTCTCAGAAGATGATAAAACTTCTCTACGTGAAATTCTGTTGGGACCTTTGGTGAACATGGTGAAAGTAATGGATGGATCTATTGATCAAGGAGATAAAAATATTAATAAAGACTCAAATCTTAATTGTCAGATTAGTTTGCTGACAGCAAAACTCATAATACGGATTTTGGGTCCAATGGAAAAACCTGCCACATTGAAGCCAGTAAGTTGACTCGGTATATAATCCAATTTTCATGCAAATTAATATCAATCTATTTAAAAAATTTTAGGTTTGGAGCGGTCCTAGTATAATTTTATTTAGTATTATATGAACATTTATTTTTATAGTACAGTCCTTCTTTAGTAGCTATTTATTTTACAATCAAAATTTAATTTAAACACTCATGCAACATTCTTTTTGCAAATTGTATATAAATTATTAAAATCAGAAAGAAGTTATTCTAGATTCTCTCAAGGTTGGTATTTCATATATTTTAAGTTAATCTTCATTATTTTTAAGTATTTGAATCTATTCCTTAAGTGTAATAGTTTATATGAAATTATTTAATCCTTAGTAGTATTCATCAATGTGGCAACCATGATATTGTGCAACATGTTGAATTTGAATTAACACAGCCATACAAGAATGCATCTATATAAAAACTGCCTATATTTATATTGAAATGACTTGTGTATTCTATTTGAAATTCAATCAAACTGTCGATTGCTAATTTGATTATCTAATTATGACCTAAAGTTAAGATTCTTTACTGTACAGTAAAATGGAATGCTATGTTTCTCTATCTCAATTACTAGTATTAGTGAATTAGAACTAGTCAACTGGTTGATTTTTCTGACTGTAACAATATAATACATACTGTCAATGAATACAATTTAAATTTATCTGTTGGAATGGGACTGGAATCAAAATGAATCACCTGTGAAATTTGCCTTTAATATTACATGATTATTTATTTTCAGATTCTTGTTCTTGCCACCAAAGTTGCCAAAACTTCTTTGAGGTTAGAGGAAGAATCTATCCATACCTTTGGAGGTATTCTAGCATCAGCATCCCTGTGCATTGCAGAAGTATGCTTCATGTTAAAAGTCAAGGTTCTGGAAGAACTTCATAACTTTGTTCCTGTCTTACTTTCTGCTCTAACCTCACAGCTGAATGTCAGGTAATAATTAAGATTTAATATTACACTTGCTGTTCATAAGCATAAAGGGAAATGTGATATTGTATTGAAATTTTTGGATTGACCTATCTATAAATTGTCATTTTATTTCAGTGCTACTGTTAGTGCAGTAAAACTTGGTATCGTTACTGCTGTGCAGAGAGTTGTTGAGAGTTTGCCAAACTTTTTATCTCCTTACATAAGACCTTTGATAATGCGAATGTGTCTCCTTGCTTCTCAATTTACTGCTGTAGAGGCAGCAGAGTCATCTAAAGAAATCAAGAGTGATCCTACATCTGTGAGACTCTCTGCTATATTGTGAGTATTTCCTTTCATTTAAAGTTTCTTTATTTACATATTTATTTCAAAAATTCACTTGTTCATTTTTCCTTTATTTTTTCAAAATTTTTGTCATTGAGTGATCTTAATTGATATTATATTAGTAAGAGTTTACTCAGAACTTTATCATATAATCCCCGTTTCATATTATTTTATGCTACCTGATTTCCAAGTTTGCTTACATTCCCTCTCACAATTTAAGCCATAAATTCAGCACTTAAGCGAGGACAACAATATAGCAAATAAGTGAAAATTATTTTCTTGTTCTGCGACTGCAGTATACACGTAGAACATTAATGGAGTATAAATTTTTGGTCTCCCACTTACTTACTAGAGGGAGACGTGGGTTTGAGTCCTAGTCATATTGCTATTTTTCACTTCTGTTTAACTTTGCTTGATGCTTTAATGTGCTAAGTTAACGTCTATCCCATCCTTTACTAAATCCATGTCAACAGCTAAATCATTCATTTATTTACTATCCCCGTTTCTACTTATAGGAATAAAGTTGCGAAGGCCATACCTTTGCGTGTTCTTATACCATCAGTGAATGATTCTTTCAAGATGCTTTCTGGAGATCAAAATGAATCTTCATCGCTTACAAATTCACAGAAAAGCAAAAAGCGAAAATCAAGAGGGGAAGAAGAGCGGAGTGATGCATCAAGTGATGAATTAGGAAGTATTGTTAATGATACCGAAAGACTCATGGCCATAATACCCCTTATGCAGATGTTTTCGTATAGTTTGTCGGAAATGAATCATGAAGATTTAACCCATCACCTTCAGGAGTTGGAACATTTTTTCCTTTATGCATTGGATTTCAGAATAAAAAGGGAAAGCAGTGAAATGAAAGTCATGGAAAATGTAGAAAGTAGTGTGATACAAACCATAGTTACATTAGTTTTAAAGCTTTCTGAAGCATCTTTCCGCCCATTCTATTATAGACTCTATGAATGGGTATCTCAAGAAGGAGCTCCTCCCAAAAGATCGATCACATTCTACAGGTATTACTTTTCCTTTAAAGTTTTCTATGATTTCTAGGAATAGTTTGACAGATGAAATAACGATATATTTTTTTTCAGATTATCTAATAAATTTGCAGAGGCTTTGAAAGGTCTCTTCGTTCTTTTTGCTGGAAACTTCATCAGGCATGCAGCTAATCTTTTGGATTCAAATAACATGGCTCAGATAACCGAAAGCAAGGATCAAGAAAAGGAAGATGAAATGCCTGATCAGAAAGAACTCTTCTTCAGTGATGAAGATACAGATGGTTCTCTTTCTCACTCTCTCATCAAATATATACTGTCAACCCTCCATGCTGTATTTCAGTATGACGGCACTGGCCAATTTGTCACCCGTGCTAGGTTTGAGACATTGATGCTCCCACTTGTAAATCAGGTATTGAACTATTTTTTTGCAGCAAGTCTGTATTTCTTCTTCAGTAACACTTATAATAGGGGTGATGATCCTTCTTACCTTATTTAAAGGTTTTATGGCCTTTTTTTAAAATCGAATCCTGTCCCATCCATCCTCTATTCTGTTAAATAAATTAGTAATGGATGCATGTAAACAAATCTATCAATATCCTATGGAAAAGGGACTGTTTTTATAATAAAGTATAAATTTTTATTTAATCTGTTAAGTGACAATGCCATCCATGCACCCTAAAACAATATTAAATATACCTAAAAAAGACGTATTGCAATTTATAGATGTTTTGTATAAATTAAAAGTTGACTCTGAAAGCTATATGACATTTAATTAAACTTATTTTTATTTCAGCTAGAGAACATGGTTGGAGGAAAAGAACTCTTTCAAGAAAGATGCTCCTCTGTGGTCGTTCCCACCATTGTTCAGTTAGCAGTGTCATGTGCTGATGATTCTCTTTGGAAGCAACTCAATTATCAAATATTATTGAAAACTCGTCACAGTGACCCTCAGGTATGTTCAAGTCTCTTATAATTTATCCCATGCATTGTATCATCTTATTGTATAATTGATATTTAATGTCTCAGGTACGCTTGGCTGGTCTTGCTGCTCTTTTGGAGCTGGGCAAGCAATTAGGAGAAGATTTCTTGCCTTTACTCCCTGAAACAGTTCCATTTTTAGCAGAACTAATGGAAGATGAAGAGGAGACAGTAGAAGCTGCTACTCAGTCAGCATTAAATATATTGAGCGATGTTCTGGGAGAGCCTCTACAGAAATATTTTTAGGGATTTGGCAAATTACTGGTAATGTTTTACTAGAAAGAAAGTAATATAATTTTTTTTTGCTTCATTTTGTAAGATTTTTGATTCTAGTGCTAAACATGTTGTTCAGTTCTGAAGAATCAAATTCATTTTCACTAAAAATTACCAGTGAATATGAAAATATTGACAATGGATTAGTGTTAACTAAGTTAAGTTATCAACTTAATTGTATTCTACAGTGTATTGTCAATAAAATAAACCGAATAGAAATGGCTATGTTAAATCTTGTAAAAATGCAATTTAGATTATATAGCAATTCTTCCATACAATATAACCTGAATAAGGAATTATTATCAACAATATTTTATAAATTTTTTTCAAGGTGAAAGATAAAGAAAAAAACTTAGTGATGGTGAGCACCCCTTCCACTCTGTAATTCGGCCATGTTATATTCACCTTAAGCAACATATAAAATCTAAGCTTGAGGAGCAGAAAATGAAGTTAAGACAGATGATTATAAATCTGGATTTTTTACTCATGTACTTATATCCTCACCATATATGATGTAAATCCCTAGTCACCTTATCCTCCCTCCACAGGTGGATGCAGGGTTAGTAGCAAAAATCTTAGGTCTGCTCTGCATCATGACCAGTTCAGTAAATCTAGAGGAATTCCTTAGATATTTATTTTAGGTAACAAGAGCCTTTTGGGATTTAAGAAACATAACATTCGGGCACACAGTATTTATCAATTAATTACCTAACTAAATATTTTGCATAAAAAGTTTATTGAAAAATATTAACTTTTGTACTCTTTTTGACCTTTAAAAACATTTCAATTTTTCTTAATAAGCCATAAAATTTATTGTTTGACAGATAGATAGCCAAGAGTTAAGCGTATGAAAGCAAAAAATCAACAACTCTTGCAATAAGCTGAAATTTTAAGTCCTCTACTTAAATAACATTATATACACATCATATAAATTCCAGCTCTTATTGCAAGTCATATTTTACTTACACAACTATGATTAAATAGTTTGAAAATATTACAGCTGCTCTTTTGAGTAGATATTGATCCTTGAGATACTTCTGAAGATTAATAAATCTACTTAACTAGATGAAATGAGACTTTGATTCACAGAAGCTTCTCAAGTTGACATATTTTACTGGTTAATTGGGACAATGTTCTGTAAAAAAATACTTTTGATGAGGAGTTGTGACATTTTCTTCTGTAGTTCTTCAGTTCTACAAATCTTCTTTCACTGAAAAATAATATAATACTAAATTCAGATGCTTAAAATATTTAACTTACAGTTACTACTAACACAAAACTTGAAGCTGTGAAAGAGAACATGTTTATTTCTCTATCAATGGTATCTTATATTAAAAACCTTACATAAAATCTAATTTAGAATAATCAATTCATACCTCCACCATCTCATGAGAGAGTTGCAAACTTGTTAACAGAAGAATACTATATCAAAATAATTAGATAAGGCTCTACATTTCAAATACAACATAAAAATGTTATCGAGGTACTTCATTCTAGTCTATTTTTGAATGAAGAGTCACCTTGGTGAATTTTTAATTTATTTTGCTCCTCTCCTCTGTGCAAATTTGCTGTTCCATCAGTATTTTTATGTGACCATACATAAACATACCTCAGTTCACTTCATAGTAAATACTAAGCCTTTGCTACCATATTTGCTTCTTTTAAGAAAATCTCTGTTCTTATGTATGAAGAAGTATCTATGAAAGCAATCTTTCCCCTTCAAAGAAAGATCATTTCCCACTAAAAATATCGTCTAACTGAGACTAACTTCTTTACTTTAAAATATATTCATAAATAATTTAAATTTCTCATCTGTTGTTAATCGAAAATGAAGGAAAAGAATGTAACTCATTCAAGGTAAGTTCAAATATCATCATTGAAATTTTTAACAAATCACTTGATTTTGAATAATATTATAATAATATCTTAGCAAAATTCCACTTATTTTGTATAATTTATTTACAATCAGTTTTGAGCAGGTCATCATCAGTCACAAGTAGTGAGCAAAAATGCATAGCATAAGTAAGTCATAACAAAAGGGGGAAGTCAAAAAAGTTGGCCCCATCAATTATTAACTCACCAAACTCTTGACATAATATAACGTAAAATCCTCTTTTTACACCACCAGCAAAATGGGAAAAACACGACTAAACAAGAAAGACAAATTTAATAGCACATTTCTATCAGCTGTAACTAATTAAAGTCCAACAACCGTACATGGGAAAACTGTCCTGCAACCTACAGATTAGAGCCAAAGATATCCATGAAACATCCTATAGAATACAACCTGCAGTTAAACTTTATCACCTCTCTTCTACTTTGCAAAACAAAAAGGCAACAAATTAAATATTTTATAAATTTAATTAAAATTAAGGCAAACCTGGAGCAAATGGAAATTATATGACATTTAAGACTTAATAACAACATATCTAACAAACACCTCTTCTCCAATTTCCTCCTCCGCTGTTCAATGTACATTTACTCCCTCTTCTGCTACCAAACACAATACTAGGTAACTTTTTAAACTACCCCTCAGTTTGGTATGTTTCTCCTAACTTACTATGCATTTTTACAAACTAATTGTAAGTGTGCCTTATGATGAACAACTAGTTCCAAATCACTCACAAATAAATTATATAGGTTGAATGTTTAAAAAAGGATGAGTTAGAAACAATATAAATTGCTCTTGTAAAGAGAGAACTAAAACATGTTTTCCTCTTGTTTCTACCTTGAGTGAAGCCATAAATCATTATGAGAATAGAGCAGATATTATACAATGGACAGTTTTCTAATTACCTTATTAAGAAAGAGCATCATCAACATATGCTTCACATATTTCTTTGACCATCTTTATCCGATGAAGTATCTTCCCAAGGGCATCAAAACCAAGAGCTATACTGGAATACCACACAGGACTATCGGGAACACATGCTCTTTCAGGGAGTAAATAAAAAAAAGCTCCATCCCGCTTTATAGGCTCCGGACTAGACCACAAAGAAAGCATATGATTAATATTTCTTTAATGACATATGGAACTTTATATTCAACTAGAACTTGAATTGAAATTGGATATAAAAACTAAAAATGAATAAGATTAATAATTAACTTACCATCTAGAAAGGTAAAATTCGTACAATTTCACTGGACATCTGAGAGGTGTTTCAAGATTCTCATGCTGCTCAAACACTTTCGTAATTGAATCTAGAGCCAAGAAAAAAATGACAAAGACAGATATGAAGAAAAATTAACTGTTTTTATTTGACTATTATAAAATTAAATTTGAATAAAAAGAGTGAAGATTTGGATATTTGGGAAATAAATACATACATTAAATAATTAATCTGAAATGCTCTTAACAAAATTATTTAAATATTCTGAATGATAGATAAACAGGAATGTCAATATTCATCCCAATGTAAAAAATAATCTTTCCAAAAATAGGTATCTTTCACCAAAATGATGCATTTTAAATTATCTATTATTGGTGTTTCATGTTATAACAACTTCTTCTGAATTTTATGGAAATGTCTACTAGAAATTCATAGATGTCTGAAAATTAGACAAGAACCTTGATTATAAAATTGAAACTTATGGCATCCTTTTAAAACACAAAGCAACTAAGTTCAATTTAATCATCTTTGGCAAAATCTGGCACACATGCAAGACTAACCTGGATGTGTGTATCGTAGAATGGAATGACTGATACGATTTCCAGGACATCCTGCCTTCAAGGTCTCAGCAGATGGTCTTCCTCTTCCTTTCTTTATTCCTTTTACAACACTGGCAAATCTCAATTTGGCATGGTCTTCTACAGTCTGTAAGTGTAAATGCTTGTTAGAGTCAATCAATAGAAGAGCAGAATTGAAAATGATGTGAAATTTTTATACTATAATTGTATAGTTAACAATATAAAGAATTATTGAAGTTGGAAAAGAGTAAAATATAATTAGCATTTACATATATCACATGAATTTAGACCAAATATATTTTCCTTTCAATATAGAGTAGGAAAAAGCTTGACAGTCCAACATTATTTATAAAAACTTTTATTTTTGTTCGTATACAACAATATAGCTGTACTTAGAAAATATTATAAACCAAAATAACATGACTTACCCATAAATGGAAATATTTAGTGTTGAAAAATACTAAAGTTGATAAAAGTACATATGGAGAATGGGCTCCAAGCTGCCTACTTTCCCAAAGATGTTCTTCAGATACCCTTGTAGAGAACAACCCTATAAAGAAATATTTCTCCTGCAGACATTTAATGGCATTGAAAAAAGAATATAAAAAATGAATGCAATCCTTTTCCAAAACTCAAAATTACCAGGCCTTGAAAAAATAAAAATCATTTCAATTACTAGATAAAAAGTACTCAGTACCTCCCACAGATATTTATTTTTAAGCAACTAGTTTTACTGAGAAATCAACAACTTGAGACTTGAAAGGTAAAGGAGATGTAAGATTATAAGATCAAGGAATACAGAGGGTAAGGAGTCAAAAACTAAAATCATCAATAGAAAAGGAGGGGTGAAGGATTAGGTAGATGCATTGAGGGATCTATACTTGTTCTTACATGTCCAACCTGTTTCCTTTAATTTCATTACGCCACCAATCCAATATTATTATAACTTCCATAAAAACCAGGCTCAAATAATATTTCTTACATAAACTACAAGACCCTCATGATATTAGTATGTATATATCCACCAAAATATTCAAACTATATTGAATATTGAAACACCCACACAGAAAATTATATGATAAATTCATTTTATAGTTAAATTTTGAATTACTATAGTTTATTCCAAAGTTTACATTCATGGAAAATTCTTGAAAAATAACCAAGAAAAGAATTATATTTTCTTCTTTAACTTAAGAGGATAAAAGTTAATAGTACTCGAAGACATATTGCATCAGATATTATATTTCAAGTCTCAATTTTACCCAAAATAAAGACAATTATTATTATTATATTTGTTACATAGAAAAGATATTTTCTTACTTGATTCTTTGGTTAATGGAGGGAATGTTAAAGCAACTCGATCCAAGCATTCAGTGAATTTCTCAAAGTAAAGATCTGTAAAAATATTGTCCAGGCGCCCATTCTCTGCCAGATAATGCTGTATTCCTACAGGAAAAGAATTAATTTTAAAGAATTAAAATTTTTATAGATCAAAACAAGAAAAAATTGTATGGGAAAAAGATACAAACTTAGATTTTGAATAATAGCAAATTAATAGATAATAAAAATAGATATTATGTAATAATATATAAATTCAATTAAAAATTTGGCAATTGAAAATTGGCTCTTGTTGAACCAAATTTGAAAAGTTTAATATTTGGATAACCAGTATTAATATGCCATATTTTACTCTGCATTTCAGATAAATGAACTTTTAAAATTAAAAAATCAGACTTTTAATCTCAATGTAATGCAAGAATATATAAATCCACAAACCCAAACAGAAGTAAAAGATGGTATCTGCAGCATACATCTCTCCTCCAGGCTTCCTCACCTCTTTGACAAATAAGCACAGAGCATAGTTCAACTCTTCCAAATTCATTTGCAAGAGGTCAGTTTTAAAAAGTTTGAGGCGTATTGAATTGGAAGCTACATTACTAAGTTCTGCATTTTTCTGTTGAACCCATGAACTCCATGCATTAACACCAAGATAAGCCTTGAATAAATAATAATAAATTACATAAAATTTTTATTTGTAAAAATAAAGCAAGTGCTTCAAAGTATAGTATCTTATTAAAAAGGCTTATAATATACGCTTTTAAATATGCTAGCAAAAACCTTAAGAGAATAAAAAATAATAAGCCATAATTTAAAGCAATTATTGATAAAAAACAGGTTTTACAAACCGCTTAATCTATTCTTAGAAAACTTTAGCATCGTAGGCAGGAGTTGGGAGTAAACATAACATCAGTGATAGAAGTAGAGAATTAAGATAAGCTATCAAAACTGTAAAATAACTATTTCAAAAACTTTAGTCTATCAAAGATAGAAAATTTTCAAATTTTCCCAAAAAATAAGAATATAAAGAATTTTTCTCCTTCAATGAATGCTGAGTAGATTATAATTATTTTCACATAATACTATAGCTCATAGAAATATTTGATTTTAGAGAGCAATTTAAGTGGTTTAATCATAGTTGTGTAAAATATAGATTAAAAACTTATCATCAATAAGTTAATAAACTAATTTGGGTGACTTGAAATACAAATGCAAACTTAATCTTTCTCCTTAAAATTTATACCTTTAACTCTGCAGGTTCACTTTCATCTGCATTATCTTCTGAGAAAAGATGAGGCCGTTTTGGTTTTACAACTTCGAGTCTTTCATTAGCCTTCCTCTTCTGCCTAGTCCCTATTTCAAGTTGTTGTTCTTCAGATGTTTCTATGAATATGAAGCATAAACGTTTGCATGAAGTTACACACTTTGACAGGAAGTGTATAACATAATCAAAAATGGAATGAGACATAAACAAGTAGCAAAATAATGTGAAAATTCTCATAGAAATAAATGAGAAACTAGGCTGTATTATAGTATACCATAGTATTTATAATGGCTAAGCCAATACGTAATTCATACACCTGTATAAAACGGCAAGGATAATTAAGGATGTTTCCTCCCCCCCCCGATCCCAACAAGGCTTTTTGATAACACAATAGAAAATTGAAATGCCATAAAAACAGAGAACTTTTGACTGCCTCAGAAGGAAACACTAACTAATTACATGAGATAATAATTAGAATTCAAACAAATGTATTTTCAATGATCAAGTAAATTTCATTACTTCAATAAATATCAAAATTCAATACATACTTCCAGCTGTATTTGTTATCCAAAATAATGTACAACAATAGAGTGCAAATAATGTCTAAGAATATCAATATCATTTCAATAAATGTATAGCAGTTTAACACAAGATTGTTATACTCTCTCAAACAATTTCGATAAGAAATGTAATGAGGTAATTCCATCGTAAGTATCACTCAATGAAAATCCACTTCTTGTGAAAAACAGTGTCATAATTCGGATAGGCAGTTGTCATAATTTACAAAAAATATAATTTAAAAGATAGAAACTCACTGAAATATTGCCATACCTTCAACGTAAGCAGGACCAACTACTGAAGAAGTTACTATCAGTTGTTCAAGATCCACAGGTTCCCATCTGTCTTCACTTTCAGAATCTGATGCAACATCTGACTGAACTTGATTTTCGCAATCTTAAATAAAATTAAAAAAAAATGAACCTGAGATTAGTTTTTGAAAACTTAATGCAGAAGTTTAATTAAATACTTATTTCTATACAAATTATAAACTATAATGAATAGCAAATCTATTGAAACCTGAAAGTGCTTCATAATATGACCAACATAATATGATTAACTGGTAAATCACCTTGTCCTACAATAAATAAGTAATAAACATAGAAATTCCTATCCTGAAGATTTGAAAATACTGATTTTAACTTAACAGAAAACTATGAGTAAAAAAATTCTCAAAAATTGATAATTAGTGATGAAAAATTGCCCAACCAGAGGCAAAACTTGATGATCCCATTTAGTTGCTCTGATGAAAATGCATTACTGTAGAGGATTTCATGTCAAGGCTGATCCTACTGCTAAAGAACCTTGAAGGCATCTTAGCTTTATTGGGCTGTGATGTAAACTTTCACAATTTTTCTTCTTTTTATTATTTAATTCTTATTTATATTTATATTTTTATGTATTTTGTTTTTTCGTGTTCAACTGTATAATTTCTTGTAACGCATGTAATGGGGGCCCTGTTTCCGTTAAATAAATTTATTATTACCATCAACATCATTGTTGATGGTGAGTAGAGGGCACGGTGAGGTAGATTCAAATCAAGATTAATCAGACTCGTTACTTTTCAGTCCAACCATGTAGTCCTAAGAAAAATGTTTATTTTCATTGATAAGTCCTACTGAATAACCTTAACCTTATTTTCAACAGATCAATAGATATTATAAAAATGAAGTAGTATGAAATAGTATGAAGAAAATTTTATAGGATAAAATATTACAAAAGTTATCCAAAATGAAATATGGATTATGAAAAATAAAAGAATGTTTCTTTTGTTACTTATATGCTAAAATAAAGTGTTACTTTTACTTAAAAATATAAAAATTTAAAATATAACCACAAACATATTATTAACTATATAACCATAATTTTTTTTCACAATTTAAATTTCTTAGGATTTGACAGGATGAAAGTACTAGTCAAAGGCGTTTAATATACAAACCTTCCGGAGGAGAAGGGATTTCATCTAATTCAATAGGGGGTGAGAGATCTAGAACATTTTTTAATGCTTTGGGTTCTTCACTTGCTACAAGCTCAGCCATCATTAGAATTTCTGCTTCTTCTGGAGCTACAGACTCAAATTCCTGTAATGTGTAATCAGAGTATGAATTAATAATTGACTGATGGCAATAATAAGAATAGTTTTAGGAAAATTTAGAATTAAATTAATCATTTTTACCATCAAGACTTGAGGTAATCAAATTGTAAATAATATAATGCAATAATTAAAAATAGAATGCATGTTCTAATACAATAGCCATTGATTGGAAATTAGTAATTAAGCACCAAACGAAAGCAAGAAATTTTGGTTTTTCAAGTATTATCAATTGATTTGAATACTCAAGGAATAATTAAATATTTTAAACATGCATTCTAACCTTGAGGTAGATAGTTTCAAAGTTATAAATGATAATTTGAAATAAAAATTTGAATTTATTATACCTGTGCCCTCTTCTTAATTTCTTCATACGACTTTGTAGATGGAATGACAATAGGTACTGGAATAGGAAGAGGAAAAGGCATGGGTACAGGATATGGGCAAGAATACATGAGCATTGGCATAGGTACATATATGGGCACAGGAACTGGTACCAAAGCAATCGATGAAGATTCATCTGCAAAAGAAATTTATCACAAATGGTTAGAAACACATTAAAACTGATAAAGGAAAATAAGCATAAGAAATGTACACAAAGTAATAGTTGAATGATTTTAACACTTGTAATAACTTAGATTTTCATTAAAAATAAGATTTAATCAAATCAAGTACACAAGTAACCTAAGGTAATAATGAGATAAAAAAAGACAACATAACAAAGATATACAGTTCATATCAATTACTAAGCTTGTGAGGGATTGAAATTTCTTGTAATTACCTGTCTGAGTTGAACTATCTGTCAATAAAGGTTGACAACTAACAGACTTATCAACCACAGTTGGTTTACAGCTAGTTATTTTATTCTTTACAAGCTTGGGACTAGGAGGCTTTACTATAATTTGTCGAGCTGCCATTCCATTAATTGGTTCTGAAACTTTAGCTTCAGGCATTACACTATCTGGTTGTGCTGGAGTCAGGGAAGTAGGAATCTAAAGATAAAACACACCTGTTAAATGTAAACTCATTATTCATAGGAGATGAATAAAGTATATTTCATTTTCCTGAAATAATAGATTTTGCAAGTAGAAGAATAGTTTCCATGAAATCATTTGCAATTATTTTTATTTTCATGTAAAATATTTCTAATAACAAGGAATAAAAGGAAATAAATACATATATATGACATACGAAAAATACAATATGAAAATTGTATTTCAGATAAATCCAAATTACTACTCACAATGTCAGGATCTGTAGGTGTGATGGGGTCTGAGGTTGTCAAAGACTGAGTCAACATATTCACAGGAAGAGCAGATGGATCCAACTCTAGTTATAGAAGAAGACATAAAAACTTTGTTTTGAATCTACTCAATCACTAATGAATCCTTTATACAAACAAAATAACATAGGAAAGGAAAAATTTTACAAGCAATAAGTTTGTAAAAAAAACACCTTAAGCTGACTTACAGACTTTGGCTAACAAAACATCAAATGAATAATAAACATACAATAAAAAGAAACATTTAAATTATATTTCTACTTAATGATTTTTAGAATTAAATTTTCAGCATGAGAGTGGACAAATATACTGAGTAAGTAAACGAATTAATTAGTTTGAGAAATTAGAGTAAAATAAAAACTGACTAGAAAACATTTTATAAAAACAAATTTACAGGAGAAAAAGCATATTAAATTAGAAGTATTTATAACAATAAAATAGAAATGATCTTAATTCACAATTATATACAAACCAGAATCAGCAGATATTGACTCTTCAGGCAGAGACAAGGGTGTTCGATTGTATCTAGTCTGGAAAGTCATCACACAGTCATAAGAGCAGAAGTTCCTCACTGTGGCATCAGACATTGTGAGATGATATTGAGCACTAGATAACTGATTACAATAATCACAGTTCATTCTGTAAGATAAAGTAGAAATTGGATATTTGATTAAATGAATTATTTTTATTTTTATACATTATGATCACAGTAATTAATAAAATAACACTAATACATTATGACATGGACCAAAATATTTTTCAGGAAGAGTTGCTATTGCCCATGGGTAATTAGAGCAGCAAGAGATATTTTCCAAACACATGAAAAAAATAGGAGGATGATTTCCATATCCATGACAATTGGAAAAATGAACTGCAGACAATGAATCAACCCATCATAGGAGAGCAATACTTGTAAACAGGGTGTAAAAGTGACCAAAAACAATAAATATTAATTTGGGCCAGAAGAAGACGGATATAATGTTGGCAAAATGATCAACATCTAATAACAATTACTATAGAAAAGAACCTGGAAGTCATGCCAAGACTTACCTAATATAAATAATTTAAGTTCGTAAATTCATCATAAATTGAGGTAGGAATACTTGATTTATTAGGATGACTTAACAAGAATATTTTTACTGAAATATAATCCTGAGTAAAACTCTTGCAACTAGAATACCACAATTTAATTTAATTATTTTGAATAAGGCAAATAATACTAATTTTAAAATGATAGATTATTATAATGGGGGAAAAATAAGTATCTATATTTAGGGAAATATAATGAGTTAAAGAGTTAAATAAACTGTTTACACTAATCATTAGTATATTAATACAAGGAACATAACATTCTCATGTCATAAATATCAGTACCCTGATATGGAACAGGATCATTTCTGAAGCAAATTAGTCACTTCCCTGACGCCTATGAGTATACTCGTCCTGATAGGCGATTCCTTTTACTGTCATGGATGAGTCGCATCCAAAAATTTCGTCTTCTTTTGTGTTCAAGCTGAGTATGCTTGTCAGCTCAAAGAAGTTATTTTATTAATGCTAGATGCCGTTTGTTGGGATGGAATCTAGAGGATATTTTTGAAATTATCTTACTTTAACTCAAATGAGTATAGGCAACCTGTGACACAAATTTCATACAATTTGTATATAAAGTAATAGCAAAGACATTTTTTTATTAAAGAGAAAATTTATCTTAAATTGTTAACTTTATCCATCACAGGATATATTAAATGTAATATTTTCAGTTCTTATTTGTAAAATAATGAGTAACATTGAGAAACTTATATGAAATAGTCAACAACAAAGCTAAGGATAAACAATTAAATATAAGCTTAAGAAAAAAAGGGATCAAAGACTTGTTTTTTAAAATACTAAAAGAACAAAATTTTTAAAATGATACGTTAGGGAAATGGTTAAAAGGTCAAAGATTATCTAAAGATGCTCTACCTATTTAAAACATAGGAATCGTAAAATAGCCTGTTTAAAACAAATATTAATAAATTTACAGCAAGAAATTTAGAAAAAAATGATATAATAAGTTAAAAAAAAGGAGCATTAAAAAAAACACTTTTTAAGATCTTTTAAAAAAACAAACTGATATCATTAAAAAACCTACACTTGGCTCAATCAATAGAAAATTACCTTAGTGAAGAAAGGGCACTCATTGACACTTGGAAGAGATTCAAACAGTTAAGGGAACATGTCATCAACACCTTTCCTGCTGAAGACACTTTTTTAATCATGTCAAAGTTGTACTTCCGCACCTTAATTGAAGAGGAGAAAAGAAATTGGTCCAAATCACAGGCATTCATAAATGAAATAGCTATAGCTAAATATAATAATGATATTCCTAATTCATTTCAGTCTTATCATATTTCATAACTATTTCTACTTGTTTCAATAGAATAAACTTTATATCAAAACTGTACTCTGATACAGAGTATGAGGACATGTCTAATTTGAACCATGTTAACTATAAGGATTCAATGAAACAAAATGGTATTCTTAATAGTTAAACTAATAAATAACATTCTTGGGATTATAATTATCATTGATTTTCAAAAGAAATCTCAGTACAATGATATTAAAAAGACATACTTACACGACACCAACTACACTGCATTATTTTTCTATGGGTCAAAATATAAACATTTAAGCATGCTTTGCAGCAGCAGTGGAATCTACCATCATGAAAGAAGGTAGCTGTCTTTTCTTCAGTTAAGGAAATGTCAATTTGTCGCATACATGCCTCACATTGTTCTTTAAAAGACAAATAAAGGTTGAGAATTAGAGATATATGGTCAAATTATTTGATTTGCAATTAATATTACCTCATCTATTGAAGATCTTCAACAATTCTATTATCAACTAAAAATTTTTATATCCTTATTTGCTTTACTTTAAAAAATTTGACAGAAAATGTACATTTAATATAATATCTAGATGCTTTGTAGACATTTGTTCTTCTTTGCAATGAAAGAGATTTATTTCCCTTTAATGTTTTCCATTAACATATTTGAAATTCTGAAAATAAATTTCAACCAAATGCTATAAATCCCAAAACAAGATTATTTGGGACACAGTTCAATAAAAAGAAAATGCTAAATAAACAAAACTGAGAACAGCAATTTTTAGGAGTGTTTCAGAAAATTTTGACATAAATTTTCATAAAATCCTTGATACTAACCTGTTTTCAACTGATTGACATACTTAAATGCAGCAAAACAGGGCTCTGAACACAAACCATAAACTGAAGGTTTACTGTAAGGTGAAGTGTCTTTGCTGAGCCTTCCAGCTATCAACTCAACATACATTGGTCGAGCTTTGTTACATACAGCACATGAATCGATTTTAATTGGTGGCCTGGTTCCCCTGCTTATATGATCATACTTTTCCATGCATGCAGAGGAGCAAAAATCCTGTAAAAAAATCGAGATACTGTGAATAAATGGTTCAAGGATAAACATTGGCCTGCAAAGAAAATCTCAAATTAATCCTTTGAAATCCCAGATCTCCCAAATTTAGATGGAGTAATTTACCAGGACTACCTTGGTTGCCACAAAAACCTGACATGGGTACCAAAAATCCAATACAAGTAGTTATGTATAATTTGTCTGATAACCATATATGCATTGTACATAAATTTAATGTGTGTATGTATGTCAATTATTGTTTTTATATACAATGCAGAAATAGCTTCCACCAGGCTTATAGGCTGTTGGCAGTTTAGATCAAATAATAAAAATAATACATGCCTTGAATTGTCCTTTATCCCCAACAGGTGCTAGAAATCCTTCTGATCCACTAGATATATCCTTTTGACAATATGTACAAGTTTTGAGACCTTTCTTGAACTCTTCCAAGCAAGTAGCACAGCAAAACTGTTTGATATTATAACCAAAACGTACACAATACTTTCCCATACTGACTTTTTGGACCGGGACTTTGCATTGTGCACAATTTGAACCTAACTGGTTTTGATATTTCCCTGTAATTAATTAAAATGATAAACTTCATCAAACTGACAAACACTACTACACTTTCTCTACCTAAAAAACTATCAAAATAATATTTACTTCAAGAAATATGATAATAAATAGAGAACTTTAAGATTGAAGTTAAATAACTGTTGTACTTAAACAATAATTAAAGGTTTAGAAATTTATAATTGGATCAAATAAAATAGAGCAGCCACACATTCTTTACCAACAGGCATCATAAAGAGGTTTAATTACTTGAGAGCTGAAAAAAGCTATACAATTCACAGTTATATTTGAAAGATATTTTGGAATCATTCAGTTAATACTGCATGTTCTTTCTGAAATTGGATAGAAAAAAGTGAGAATGGATGCCTTTACCTAAACAATTTTCATTGCAAAATTCCATTGTTTCCCAAGAAAGTTTTTTTTCGTGATTTGCCTGGGGTAAAATAGGTGATGCACAGGAAGCACAGGTAAGATATTTATCTTTTACTACAGGTTTTGTAACTGGAGCTGATGAACTTTTCCTTTCTGTGGTAACTGCTGCTTCGACAGAGGGTATTACTTCAGAATTTTTCAATTCAGATTCTTGAGTCTTATTACTTGAAGTGCTTTTGGCAGAATGGTTTTTCCGGAAAGCTTGAAAGCACAATGTTGAGCACATATATCGTGAAGCACCATTCACCAACAAATGATACTGGCATGACCGCAACTAAAAATTAAAATAATAGCTTAATTCCATGTGAAAATCTGATGCTGAAATAAAATATCCATTACAAAATAAAGGTAATATTGAGCATATTTTTTAAAATGTTGCCGTAGCCTTGAGATCCTGATTACTCTCTTTATCTCTCTTAAGGTCCATTTTTATGATGAAAATGGTCAAAATTTAATGACACAAACTAATTTACTATTCTCACAATATACTCATTGAAAAAGCATTCTTTTCACAAGTCTTCCTCTTCATATACTTTCTCACCTTATTAGGTTAAAAAGGTTATTTTTTTATTTTAACATTTACCCATAATCATTACTGATTTATTGTGAAACAGAATACATTTGGTCAAAATTCATGCAAGTTCATAGAGATGGTGGACTCTTTCAGACACAAGCATACGTTAACTACAGATGAATTAAACTAAAATTGAAATAAATAATTTGAGAATTAAGTTTGAATAACTGGGAGACCCTATTATTTACCCTGCAGCACTGAAAGCATATCATTTTTGGAAAGGTGCCTTTTGCTTCAGGTGAATCCTCTGATTCTTTCCTTTCACTGACTCCTTCAACCATGTCTTCCTCGCTGCTCACAATTTTCTGAAAAGAGAAAATGAATTGTTAAAAAATGCAGACAAATTGAAGAGTGGATTTCTGGGCTGGTTTTCTTTGTTGAGAGAGAGAATAAAATAACCATAAATAATGTTCTTCTCAATTACTGAATTTGTCAAAAAATCATCTATTGACTGACAAAAAATTCAATGAGTAGTAATATATAAATGTAATCCTTTTAAAAATTAGATGCCATGTTATTATTCAAAAAGATAGTGGTAACAGTAAATTAATGAAGCAAATTTTGAATTTATTATATCAGGATAAATATATATAATATTAGGACCTGCAAAGACAGGTCTATATTTCTAAAAATATAAGGTTAAAATACTACATTCTAAAGAGAAATCTGAAAAAAATAGAATTTAAGATATATCTAACATATCGTATATGAAAGAAACAAATAAATATTCACTACTTTAAAATCTACAAAGAAATGATTCTATAATTTTCTGGCCAGAACTTGAGACTCATTTTCATACTTCTTTTAAATCAATATAATATATAAGACCCTAACTTTTATTTTATTGCCTGCTTTTCGGGCTGCCTTTCTTCGTGGTCGACCTGTATTGCCATCGTCCACTTCTTCAGCAGTCTCTAAACTCGGTGAAACACTGAGCGATAAAGGAGTAGCATTTTGTTTTCGTTGAACGGTACCTCGAGAGCTTTCAGCATCTGAATTTGTTACCTGGGCGACATTCTCTCGTTCGTTATCTTGCCCAACATTAGAAAGATTTACCTCCCCTTCAGTATTTGAATTTGGAACGTTCTCCGATACATTGGAAGCAGAAACATCATCTACTACCGATGTGTTATCAGAAACCTCCATTTCTGGCACCACATCGTTTTCAGTTTCTTTCACTTCGGAGACTTCCACCTCTTTCAAGACCACTGTTTTCTCTCTACTCCGATTTAAAGCTACAACCTCTTCTTGCTTCTTTAACTGTATTTCTTCCGAACTCTCAGCTTGCACCAATTCTACATCATCACTTTGACTCGTTTCAGACACTAACGAGCTTTTACAACCATTATCTTCAGTAACATTTTTGTCTCTGCCATCCTCTTCCACATCAATTCCCTGTTCACAGCGAAGTGTAGGAATGCTTGGTAATGAACTCAAGTTTCCCACATCAGATATTAAGATGTTCTCAATATTAGCTAACTCTTCATTCTTTCTATCAACACCCTCCTCAACATGTGAATTCAATTCAACCTCCACAACATCGTTGTGGAGGTTAAATCCTTTGCTCTTAGTAACCTCTTCTTCCATGACCTGCTCTCCTGCTATGTTTGACCCATCTTGAGCTAAAAATAATTTATTTTTCGCGGGCTTTTCTATTGCCGATATCTCTCCTCCGCTTTGTTGCTGATTATCGTCGTTGGCATTAAGAGATTCATTTGGGGATTCAATATCAACATCATCTATTAAATTTGAGACTATATTGCGATCATCTTTTATGCCCAAAATATTGAGCTCGTCTAGGTTGAACATGTGTTCATCAATATCACCAACAATATCACTAGCAGAAGGTAGTTGCTCTTCATTATTTTCACCTATACTTCCATCCATATTTAAAACAGTTTGATTAATCTATAGACGACTTAGAAGTAAAAAATATCAAAAACACAGCTTGATGTAACAGTTGTCAATAATTTGTACTGATATCTACCATGAACAATAGTGCCGGTCATGGACAGAATAACAAAAATGCCGTCAAAACTTTAGTAAATAGTGCTTCCATTCTATCTAGATACCGAAAAAGATAGAGAAGATCACAGCACAGAATTTATCCTGTTTGGTTACACTTCGCCGTTAGCGCTCAAATGAACATCGAAACTGTGGTATACAAAAAGAGAAAGGCCGATATTGTCAAAGGTGGCGCATGCACCCACAGGACAATGTCTGGCTACTCACGTAAATGATTGATTTTCCAGCTTCGTCGAGTACAATGAGAACAATCTTAACACAAAGTTAAACTGACTGACAAATCTTTTCCATCCTATTTCATTCTTTATTATGCTCCCACCTCAATCTTCAAATAACTCCATCCGATTGGTGGCTTGAGCATTCGAACGCCTTCGAACGATTGGCGTATGAATTACGTGAAAGGCGCGGTTTCCACGGTCAGAATAGGATTATTTAGCAATTTATGAGAATTCGGAAGACGTTCGTTTTCGTATGGTGACACGTCACTTTCATAAATTAATTTTCATCATAATTTCAATTGAACTACTACCCGCAATAATTTGTATCGATAGTCAATCAGCTCGTGATATCGACTTTAATGAAATTATTCCTCACATTTTTCAACAAAAATAAGTGTCTATTTTTAGATATATGTATTTCCTAATTTCTCTTCTTTCAGTTTCCAACATATTTCGAACATATATTATTCAAATCTGTCTTTAGGTCATCTAGAGACTAATTCCACTTCTGGCTGTTTTTTTTTAAACTCGTCCACTTCTCATTTCAATTTTGAATTTTCATGTTATGCACAACATTTTCCATCACTCATCAGAACTATCGTTTATCAAATTTAAAGAATTTCTAGGGAAGGATGAGGTTTCTTCTATCTCTTTTATGGACTTGAAGCATTTACCACTTTAATGGTTGCAAGTTGCTGTTCAATAATTCAATGATACCAAATGAATCATTTAATACAATCAGAGATAACTTAACAAATTGTAAATATCTACAGGCAAGTTCAATGCCTTAGAAAACCTTATTAAACCTGATTTTACTAGTTGTTTCATCTAGTCTTAGCAAACATCTTGAGGAGTCCAATTAGTATTCCTTCTTGAATAGCATATCCATATTATTTCATATGTATACTTTTTTTATTTGTAAAACTTTGCAATAGCTCTCCGAATAATCTGACTGAATATAAAAACTTGAACGTACAAAAAATATGGCCAACAATGTACAACTAAATTTATCTTTCTCTCAAATGGAGGATCTGGTCTCAGTGTCAGCTCCTGAGTTCAAATCCTGGCTGAAGAGAAAATTTTCTTCTCAGAGAATGGATGTATGTGTTTGTACATTATACAAGTATATTCACCAGCTGTGATATATAAATAATTATATATGCCAGTAAATGAGTGCATGGAATACCTATTATATTCTGCTTATATTATTATATATTACGAGTAAAGGTGTGCTTGCTGACAGCAAGCAATCGAAAAATATATCTTTTAATAAAACTTACGATATTTACTATACTAACTAAAGAACATTTATGCAGCGTACCGTGACAGTTTGAATGATCTATGTATCATATTAAGAGAGATATAATTTTTTAAAATCTGAAAATATTTCACCTCCTGGCATCAAACCCATGACCAGTTGTACGTATTAAACAGAATTACTCCGCAGATATATATGTTAGCAATAGCTCTATGGAATCTCTTTCTAGCTTAATGGGAAGTATTTTTAAAAAGTAATTGAAAAATGGCCCCATGCATTCTTACGGAGGAAAGTCGATTTTTGGGGCCTCCTAGAATCGAACCCATGATAGGTAGAGTAGATTTCCGAATTTTTCCTGAGTGAGATTTAGTGGGCCATTACGTAAAAAAATCGGCGGCTCCGTGGCCCCAGCGGTTTGGGCCTGACATTAATATCCTATATATATATATATATATATATATATATATATATATGTTATCTTATATATATATATCCCCCCGAAGCGTCTATATATAATAGATATTCTGGATATAGGATATGAATGTCCTGCCTGAAGTAGTAGGGCCATGGGCACATCAATTTTTTTGCATAATGGTCTCTTCCACCTGACTCACTAAAAAATGGGAAACCAACCTTACTGATACTGGGTTTGATCCTAGCCCCTAAATCAGATATTTACCCATAAGAATGCATTGACTCAATTTTTGATATGTTTTTAATAGTTCCTGACGTAGAAGATTCATATTTCACAGATCTAAAGATTGCTTAAATAATATCAATTTATTGCTATTTATTTCCTGCTAATGCTATAGGGTTCCTTGCAAATCACTCACTTGCCTTGCTCACTCAAAATTCCCCCATTTAAAATACATGGGAGGCTAATTTGAATACCATATTTGACGGCATATAAGACGCACCCTCATTAAGTTGGCCACACACAAGGAAAAAAGGTTTTATTAATCCGTGTGACAGTGCGCTACCACAATAACACAACTTACTACTGCTGTTTCCATGCACTGTAGCGTAATTTAATACTCTTAGTTAATACTGAATGGTGTGGCTTTTGCTTCCTCTAGTCATACTTCCGAGGGTATTTTTTTAAACAAATAGTTTTAAGCACCGAAACCAATACCTTCACATATAAGATGCAGGTAATTTTTTTGTGACCTAATTTTGGAAAAAAAAGTGCATCTTATATGCCGTCAAATACGGTAATTATTTTTAGACACTCATCCCATACCGCTGTTACTTTGCATTAAAGTAGAAATTCTAATTATCTTCTGTAAGATCTGAAGTAGGTCCTGAGATTGATTCATAACCAATACACAGGAAAATAGACACTTTCTGACAGTATTTAACTTTGAAATTGGGATAATTTTAAAGACAATGATATTGATGAGAATAATGAACAAATTTGGTATAGGCTGTTCTTAGTTTGATACCCAGGCAGAAAAATGCTGCCATAAGAAATATATGGGAAACCGAACTTAATTAAAAAAATGAAGTAATGATTCTAAAACAAATTAGAGCCCTGCTATCACATTGAGGAATAAAATGGAGGAGTGACTCTCCAAATCCTTTGTTGAGCACATAAGATATGATGATTCAAATTCTTTGAGGAATTATAGTAATAATTCATGACCAAGTTTTCTCTGAATAATTGGATTTGAAAAACGAATACTTTTTTGGGAGAATTGTTAAAACATCCCCTAACTCTAACAAAAGATAGGTTATAATTTTGTGGGGCCAAGTATTGAAGGAGAGGTAACAAAATCTGAAAATGTTCACCTTAGTTCAAGTGGAGTGCAAAGATTTATTTGTAAAAAATAAGATATAGCAATTGGAAAAATCAAAATAATTATTAAAACAAATAGTACCTAAATTATACATGCAACAGTAAAAATATCTAAGAAATAAAACATTTTTGTGGGAGCTAGATTGAAATAAGAATTAAATTTGCTTGTACGAATACATCAATATCTTACTGATGTTATTATTATTTTTAGTAGAAGATCATTTAGGCCAGAACATAGAGAAGATATTCTAGAAAAGTTTTTATTTTCTATGAAACTGAAGTTATGAGCAAATATTATTTCACTGGAGAATCAATTAATTTTGACCAATCCAAAGATATGAACAGTTATGGGCAGTATTTAGGTGGTGGAAGCTTATGGCCATTCATAAAAGAATTAAAATTACAACTTGGCATACATATTTCTGTACACCTAATAGAGGAATAATGTAACCAATTCTATATTTAGAATTAGAACCACAAAATTGCAAATTCAATGATTCTAGACAAGTATATAGTAAACTTCAACTGATGATTCAATTGCTAAATTAAGAGATATTTTATTAATATTAAACTACTAATAATTGATGATCAAAAGCTACTTATTAAGTAATTAAAGTGAAATATACTGATATTTTAAATTTCCAATAATCATCACATTTATGTTGTTAATATGATTGAATTACATTATTATACAATCTGAACAAATCCTTTAGATGAAACATCTCCACTATATGGGGAGTATAAATATGAAATTATATGAGGCAAGCATATGAGTAACCCAATATAAACCCCCTTTGGAATTGGAGGGGTTGAATAGTTCTTAAATTTTGGCCCAAAAGGTAATGGCCATAACCAAAGACCTCTACGGTTTCCATCTCGTATATGATGAGAAAGAAATGCTGTTATACATAACCAAACAAACCGTTGTAAATTTGTGTAATAAGATGCTGAAATCTGGATGGAATGAAGAAGTAGTAGTAAAAATATACAAGAAGATAATGCTAGAGATGTGGAATGCAGAAACGGTCGACTAGGAAGGTTGACTGCATCCTGAAATGAGACAAATAAAAAACATGAGCGGCACTAAAGACTTATTTAATAAACTACCGCGTATAAAATTTGGCGATTGTTTCTCTCTAGACAAGCATATATAATTCTTTGAAAATACTATAAGAATGAGACAGAGGCCCAATTTTTGCTTTAGAATAACTAATCAATACAAGTTCATAAATATTTTTCAGAAAGAGCTAATTATTTAACAATTATGAAAGAGTAAATTACGGCTTAAGCAATTTTAATATATGTCAGATATGTAGTAATTCCGAGAGCAGGAGTAAAATACTTCAACCTTGACTAATTGATTCGATTAATTACTTAACTCTCGCGTACAGACAAATATTAAATATAAGTATTAAATATACTCTTGCCTTGATTGAAAATGAGTGAGCTGCAATGAAATGGTCCACATCTATTGCTGAGGATAGCAAAGCACACAGGAGAGCATCCATAACTCCCTTTTTCAGATCGTAATGAGAAGCAACGATTAACCAAGACAAACCACCGATAATACCATGCGTTACACTATCGCTCATAGCCCTAAGAGTGTCGTGATGAGCCATTTTCAGTAAAGAATCCCCTGTCACAGCCGTAATTACCATTAATATGGAACAAAACAGCTGACTTTTACACATAAGGGGAACAATTGTCATTTTTGCTTAAGTACGACAATGAAAAATTTTATCACGCAATTCCGATTCGAAATGCGATTTGCTTCGTAACATTCAGCAAGTTTGCTTTGCATGACATTCTGCGTGTGATAACTATATAATAGTATCGTTCGCACAAGTTCAACAGGCCACCCACGGTCCACAGTTCAGAATTCGTTTCCTCCGGCTACAATCAGCTCAATATTACCAACCAATATTGTGAGTTAAAAAACAATACTTGCCAACTGCAAGTTTTTACCTCCTCATTCTTGAAGACAATCGAACTAAAGTTAGCGTAACTGGTATTGCCAGCGGTTAATTTCGAATGAGAACAACGACATGACGTTTTTTAGATTTCCTTTAATTCCTTCTTATCCGTTAAAACATGATCGGAATAGAAAATTGTAAACTCAACATGCTTCTTTCTCAATGAGCAGAAAATTGATGGGAATGAATTTGGTTTTTAAGGTTTGTTTTTTCAACTTTGTAGGAACAGTTGGTAATTAATCAAAATATTCTAGCTAAGTGAGGATTACTGGATTCCATGATATTAAAAGCCAAAAGTATTTTCTAGATTACTCATTACTTTTGCGTACAACATTCTTTACATTTTCTCTCTCTGAGCTTCGATGCATTTCTCCCAACCAATTATTTTTATCAATCTGAAGGATTATGAATTTTTAACTTCCGAGTATGGTAATGCATTTTAGCAAGGAAGAACTGCTGTCACTGGATCAGCTTGTTAAGCAATTTTCACTTCCTTTACTGTTAAATCATATTAAAGAGTAATTGATTAGTATAACATTCTTGTAACTAATATAAGAATTATTTACGAGTAAAAGTTTGGTTGCTTAGAGCAAGCAATTTATATTTCTAATCAATGTTAATATTAATCAATGAAAGTGTATCTGATAGTTAAGTAAAACTTAAATGCCATAATAGTAAACACCCCCTGGAATCAAACCCAAGACTATTTCTATCAAAGTATTAAATATAAAAATACATTTATCTATGGATTCGTGAAATTTGAATCTTCTTTGTAATAAGGGAGTAATTCTTTAAAAATTGGGTCAATGCATTCTTATGAGGAAAAGTCGGATTTTCCCAGGCGTAGTGGAGTGGACCATTAAGAAAAAAATCAGCAAGCCTATGGCCCCAATATTTTGGGTTGGACATTTGTATTTTATATGTATACATACCCTAAGCAGCTAAATATAATAGATAATAACAACCATGATTGGGATATATATTAGCAATGTAATTATAAATGCTCCTATGGAATAGGGAAATTAATTTTTTCAAAGTTACCTATCAATGATTATGTTAACAGCATAATAAGATAGGAAAATGGTTTCCTAAATTTACAAATACAATTCTACATAAAAGTATTCATTATTCAGCTCTAGTTTTTCAGTTTCACCAGCAGTTATCATACTCCAAGAACAGTTTCAGATCTTTGCAAAAAGTTGTACGTGTTGAAACAAACGTAGTTGGTTTCATACATGCAAGATTTTCAAATAAAAGAAAATTAATTAAAGAAAAAAAGAAGATTATTTAATCTACTGTGGGAGATTAAAACTAGAAAATAAAGTGAATGAATTTTACATAACAACAATAACATCACCAAATTCAAAGTACCTTATCCCAGCTGGCTGCAAGTTGCTAAATCTTGAAGGAATTCTTCCTTGTTCAAAACATGTGTTTTTTTAAGCTAAAGATTCATTTAGAAATATTAAAGTATTTTAAAAATGATTCTACCATTACAATGATTGCAGAGTAAATATTATATCATTGATTGCTGTATTCAGCAAAAAGACATTTCCCAAACACAATGGAATCAATCTCCGTATTTTTTTTAAGCAATAAGAAGATAAAATCATAGAAAAATTTAAACTAATAAATATTAATATAAAAATTAAAATTAAGTCTACTAAATTCTCAAATGCTACAGATTATTATTTTTTATTGAAAATTCTCAAAAGAATTTCTGCATTTATCAATATTCTGCAATTATCTCATCCTATAGTGGCTAAAATTATGCTAATAACTAAGTGATAAAATTGAATTTTTGTCAAATTTTAGGGAAATATTCACTGTATTAATTTGAAGAATAGCACATTCTTGGCAATTTATTACAACTTTGGCATGTACACTGGTAGCTACTTTTCTTGTGGCCATGTTTGCATTAAAAATTATCTTTCTTTACAAAAATACCATATAGTTAGTCAGTTATTTATAGAGCTGCACAATGATATTAAATGCATAAAATTTATGAAAGGGTTGACTGCTTTGGCAATGGCATCATTAGTTTACAAAAGATTTCCAGTTGTATTGTATTATATATATAAGTAATTTACTCAAATTATTTCCAGAAGTAGTACATGAACATTCTATCACAGAGAATTCACATGCTTCAGGTCTTTAACACTTAACAATTTTACTTATTCTGATTGGTGTTATTTGCAGACATTTCAATAATTAGAATCGCACAAAATTTTTCCTATCACTTTCGCAGGTCAGTGGTGGTCACAAAGAATGTTTAATTCCACTTCCTCTTATACATGTATGTTTTATAACTCAATCAATCTCTGAGGTAGCATGAAAGAAGGTAACAATAAGAGACTAATTTCATTGGCCCCACATTGAAATAAACTATAAGTGGAGTTTCCAGCTCATTGCAATGATTGAGGCAAATTTATATGAATCATAACTTTCCAGCAAACATTCACAACACAGGTTTCTCTTCAATGCCACTGATGTGTTATATTTGGATCCATGGTCTTCTTCTGAAAAGTTTTCCATCTTCTAATAATCATAACACAAACAGCTGAATTAACAACATTTCTCTAATTAACAACTTAAATGAAGGCAAAATCAATCCCTGATGATATGTTAAATACACATTATGGTTACCTGACTCTAACCTGCAAAAGATGAAAGACTAATTGATTTAGTGAAAGTTCATAATATTAACTCTTATGTGCAGTGAGGCAATGAATGAATAAAACCTGAGATATTATAAAATTAACGAATTATATATTTCTCTCAATTCATAACAAGATAACATATAATCTTCAGCTGACATGTAGATTAATTAAAATATATATAATATATAAAATAGTTAATTTACCACTAATTACAATCAACAAAATTACTTGGAGAACCTAATGATCAATCTCACCAATAAAAAGCTTCAAATTCATACCACCAATTTATCTAATGCACAAACTAAACCAGTTCACAAATTTCACGATCTAACATTTTTACAAGAATGAAATGTAACTTATAGGATTAAATTATTCAACAGCACCTTTATTCACTTCACATACTGGTCACTCTGTCAATCACAGAATGTTATCTTCATAGTCTTATTGGACCTAATGGGGGTTAATTGCTGCGTGCATCATTTACTGTGGCAGGTACTTTCACTTCTAGCCCATCAAGCGCTTTGGTCATAATGATTTGACATCCCAACCTCGAACTAGAAAGAGGAAAGAATAGGTTAGGAAGCTGAAAGACAGATAACCAGCCAAGTTACTTAAATAACTGTGACAACCATTTCAGTTTCCCTAATGAAATTTCAGAAGATTCCTTGAGCTAATAAGGATTTACAACTTCCTTGACTTAATTATATAAACATGAAATAATTATAACAGAAAAATGTGCACTTAATGTGACTTTCGCTTAATAGTATCATAGGAGGGAAACATAAATAAATCATAATTAATAAGATATAGTAGAATCGTTAGTTATAACTTCAGTAGATAATTGAATCAATCAATCTTGCTTTTTCTATTATATTGAAAGATCATTCCAATCTGAATGCTTTAAAAATTAAAAAAACTCACATAAATAATGATAATTAGATTATATTTATCTATATAGATTATTTACTTTAAAGCTCAATTTAAAGTAAATTTAAACAGGCATAATGCATTGTCAAGATTCCCTTACTTTTCCTTATTACTTCAAAATTTAAAATAACCGCTTTTATTTAAATCATAAGACAATTTCTTACGTCTCAGTCAAATCGTAGGCTAGATCTAACATATCCATTTCTTCATCCGTAGGTTTACTTGGAAGTCGATCATAGTCCTCCTTCTTCAGTATTAAATGGCAAGTTGAGCAGGTAAGTGTCCCTTCACAAGCACCTTAAATGAAAATTCATGAATCAAATGTGAAAGAGAATGGGTATGGTGATGTTAATTTCTAGAAGATAAAAAATTCCTTACCATAACCCTCCAAATCTATTTCATTATTGACCACGATATCTAGGAGACTGTCTCCTTCCTTCCCTTTGGCTTTTATTCTATCTCCGTTTGCTTTGACAAAGGTAACTTCCACTCTGAAATAACAAGATAATATAATTAATTATATCCCTTCTAAATTAAAATTGCATATTTCGAAACAGCGGGGAGAACTTACTCCTCCTTTTTCAGCAGCGGTTGCGTGAGAGAAACACTTCGCGATAAGGGAGGTCTCGTAGCACATCTGAGCACAGATTTTGAAGATATATGACTAGTTGCCCTAACAGAATTTGCTCCTCTGCATAACACCATTTTCAGCAAACCCGGACTTGCCATTTTTAAGTAGTAAAGATCACTGAATAACTAGATACTCGCATCAACTACGTCAGGTTGCTCCTTCTGCAGCGGAGGAAATACTACTACTGACACCAACGTCTGAAACTGGAATCATTTCTTCCGCATGCGCAGAAAGTGACCTTGGCTGTAATCAGATGATTAGAGCGAATTACAAAAACTGCGACCAGTTGATTTCAAAGGCGTTTTTCCTTTAAGAGAGCTGAATCATTCAGAGTTCTGAATCAGAGGCAAAAGAATTATTTAAGTATTATTATTTTTAAATATTCCATAAACTATGAACACGCTGTGGTGAATAGTTGGTAGTAGTATCTTAAATCTTATAGACTACCAACCAACCTCGGGAATAGAAATCTGAAGGACAATAGTCTGATTTATGGTTGTGTGTCTCTTTTTCTTTATTGCTCTCTTCCTATTCAAGACTTATTCTAAGACTAGGAATTTTCGTATGTCATAATAGCTATAGTTGTATGGTTTGTTTGTTTCTGGTATTTTATTTCGAATAAAGATACATTTTATTAGTGCAATAAGAAATTACATCATACAATCAACGTTTAATTCCGAATGTATTTATTTCGGAATATCTTATAACCATTGTGGTGAATAATAACGATGAAAGAACACAAGGGGATAAAATTTTGAAAAATAGGTAAAGTAATAGCTATTTTTAAAAGCTTAGGAAAAAGATTTCCATAAAACTTAATCGAATGCCACTTTTACTTACGTATGATTTATGTTATTTCTAAAGCATCACCATCACTAAACAAAGGCATTGGGAATCAGATTTACATTTTACTTGTACATATGCGAGATAGGAGTGTTCGCTGTATTTTATCGATTCCTATCAAATTATCCAAATTTAGTCCGAAATTTATCCAGAAATGTTCATTATCACTGAAAATTGCTTTTATGAAAATTATTGAAGGCTTCCCTCCGAATATATCTCCTAAAATTAAATTTTATAATGCTTCCTATGGGTGATTCAAGCAAAATTATTCGTATATGATATTAACTAAATTCTAATTTGTAACAATACTATAGAGGATTTTTTTTCTATAGAGAATGTATACTTATAAATAAATGGATACAAGCAGTGTAACTAAAGGCTTATTAGCATACGGGCGGTCGGACAGGCAACGTACAGTAAACTCTTGCGTTCTTGAATTATTTATCATCCTTATGTGTTAGCAGAGAACCGAGTGACGTGAGGGTCGAGCATTCGATGAATGAATAAAGTGACATGCAGTAGCAACGAAGAGGTTACCAGAATCTTAAGTCTGAAGTGGACCATAGACTTAATTCGATCAACAAGCGAACGAACGAAAACGAATTGGGAAAAAAACTCAGAAATCGCTACGCAATAGAGGAATTTGTGTAATTTTTTTCTACATTCGAGATGATTAAGGATAGAGTTACGAAAAGTCACCAATCTCGGCAATACGCGGAGCCGTCACATAGAGTTGCTCAATGAGAGTTTCTAAGAGATACTGCATGGATTGAATTCTATTCCAAGGTTTAGAGAGAAGACGATAGGATAGATACATCCCTGAAATTTCTGGCCTCCTGTTGCATCATGATTCACGAGAATCATTTTTAATTATCGTTCTAAATTCAGTTGAAATCGAACGATCGAATTAATCATCCAGTTTTCCGAAGTAACTTACGCTGCCAAAAATACCACGAAGCTTCAACTAAGCTTACACCGAACAGTAGAATTGCTGAAGTTCTTATCTCGTGATAAAGACGTTTTTAGTTTTTTTCATCGTTTTTGAATGCGAGATAAAATGCGAGATTCGTGTAAGTCATGCAGCGATGCAATCATGGACACTATTTTGGTCTCGCAAATATCACCTTTGAAAAACGCACCAGATTAAGTATTTCCAAAAAGTGTAGTGTTTACAATATCAACTCTATCTACCAATGGGAACTCTCAGATAGAAACGAGAGAAATAAATTAAACGTATAGCTACACTGTTCCAATAATGTATCCTTGGCATATGTAATGCGGTCGGAACACGAAAAATAGGTCTCATTACTCATTTTATCTATGATAATAATTTGACATATAATTGAAGAACACTACATGATCAGAAAATTTTTCTAATTAGGATGGACAGCACAGTTCCATGTGTCATAAACGCAAAACATTAATAAAAACAATGAAACAATAGATTCGAAAAATGTGTATATAGATTACTCTCCATAGCTTACATACAATCTAACAACTTTTCCACTTTTACTCCGTTTGTCTGTGAATCATTCAGGTGGAAGGCCAATTGGAACCTCAACAATTACAAATTCAGCTACCAACATCAACGACAAACGAGTCTCTCCACAGAAAATGAGGAGTAAAAAAATTTTCTCATGCCTACCCCACTTTGCCACAATGCTAAAAAGGAATGCATGGGTGTGCAATGAATCAAAGACTGACGCATTTTATAACAATTTACATTATTTTTAGTTTTAATACAATTTCACTCTTAAAATTCACTCAAAACTCTTTCGTTTATCGCGTAATATTAATAATTATTATTACGCTATCGCGAGAAAAATTCGTAAAGAGCATTACATTAAAAACAATTATTATTAAGCACAACATCCGGTACCATGAGTTGAATGAATAACAATCGTTGCGTGGAGAAAAGGCAACGTACGCTCGTACTGTCTGTAAATAACTTTGGATGTGAAAAAAACAATATTTTTTCTAAACAATTATCATTTCCGAGTACGTAATGCTTCAGCAAATCGTGTGGATTGGAACTATCTTAAAATTCGTTATAATAAAGAAAGTCCTAAGGGAAATAGTGAGTCATTTTTCGGAAAACTCTGAATAATAAATAACTAAAAAGGAAGCAGAAGGATCAAGGTGATCGTCATAGCGAATTCTACAGAAAACTACACGCACTAAATATATTTACGCACCATTCTCTGCGCGTCCTAGAAAATTTGGCGTTGAGCCAACAAGCATCATTCATCAGTGCACAAGCTGAGGTTATCAGCCCTAAACAACAAGATAATTGGCTGGTAGTGAAGTGGCGAAAATGTCTTTCGAGATAAAAAGATAAACATGTGGCAGACATTAAGCCGAAGGTAACCAACAAACAAACCGAAGCAGGCCTCCTTCTATCGCGTGTTTGATAACACGATCGGTAGTGACGAGGATTTTTACGCACACCGGATTACGAACCTGAGGATTAAAAAATCACGATTTCAAATGCACATATTAAAAGCGCGAATTTTAGATAATTTTTAATTGCGTGATAATGCATTTCATATGCCCTCGGTTTGCCTCACAGCTTGCAGCACGAAACTAGCATCGGTTGCAAGTGTTTGATCGTATTTAGCTGAGGAAATCTACGTACGTCCTTGATAAATATATTCCGAGTGCGCGGCTGCTTGTGTACAGAAAAAGCAATCGTAGACAATTAAGCTTATTTTAACGACTTGAACGACAGCCCAGATTTTAGCTTTTATCTTCCCACGGGTGCGTATGTTACTGCGCTTTGAGATATTTTTCTTTCATTCCATTCAATATCCATCAGAAATGTTCTAAAAATTTGTGTAACGTACTACCTGTTTATGCTGAAGAGTATATAGAGTATAGAGCTAAGCTCTGAAATCCTAAACATTAAATTCGAGAGTTTTCAAAATGTTCTTAATACACGGAGCAAGGTCCAGGATTATTATTGAAATATGTTTAGACGAAATGATGCAACTTCTCCGATACAAAACTTATCAGACGTTCCGATAAATATTACAACTATCTTCGCGTCCTTCCAGCGGCGAAAACACGCCGTTAAAAACAAATCCAATTTCCTCTCGTCCTTTGAAAGTTAGCCGACAAGATAGGCAGTGAATAATTTACTCTAACGATGCATTCTAATGGATCTTCAAACGAAAACATTAGCTCGAAAGTAGACGTGTATGAGACAATTCGAAATGTGATGGAAGTTACATCATTCGTAACGACATCCATGAAGAATTATTTCTCGAGAATCCTCCTTAGCGTAGAAAATTTAATACGTATGATAGAAATACCAATCGAAGAAATATACCAATGACACTATGGAACTCTTCGGAAACTATAATGAGCGGGAAAGAGCAAGATTAGGTCAGGGATCCATGCACTGATAGATAGATACGAGCCCTCTATTGCCCAACAAAGCAAGAATGTGGAACTCTCGACCGCTGAAAGACAGTGATTGTACTCCTACTGACCTCTTTCAGTCATATGGACCCGGTCGAATATCTCTAATCTAATTAAATGCTAACTAGAACTGACCTATCCTAAGCTAGAAAGAAATCGAGTAGAACTTGTTAAAGGGAAATGCAGATGTTAAAATTAACAGTCTCATTCTGCTGCTTTAAACGTGTAATCTCGAACTGGCCCATTTTCGAGTCTGCACAGCTTTTCAACGCTCGTTGCCCTCTCTTGGGAATAGCTAGGTTACGGGGATCAATGACACATATATAATGATCCGTTCCGCATATCTCGTTCGATAAAAAATCTCTGGCGAAACCTATTTACGCTGAAATATCGAGGCCCGGAAGTACAATGTTTAGTTAGCATGGGACTATAAACCTCGCTTTCACTTCGTAGCGCCTTTACAATGAGTGAAGACGAAGTGAAACTCAAACTTCGCGTTATGATGCCGTGAACGTGAATGAGACGGAGTCCGAATGCTTCAACGCTTCGTAAATGGTCTGTTATTCAATGCAACGATTGGTTTAACGCAAACTTAAAACATCGTATCGTATCGTATCGTATCTTTTCCAGACAAAAATTTACTGCTGTACAGGAGTAATATAATGACAAGTAATATATTTACAGTCAGGATCAGATTAATGGAGCAATAATAATAATGAATAACAAAGTACTGCTCTGGTAAATGCTGAGATGAAGTTCAACAGTAGAGCGTATGTTCCAGAAGGCAGAATCGTCTCCAATCCGTACGCCATCCACTTCCCATCTGTGGTGTTATTAACCACCACCGGACGGGGATCCGATACGTGAGCAGGGTTGCGTTGTACGTGCCAATATTCGGTCTCATTGACCGCTATAAATCTCAATCTCGTATCCTTCATGCCATAAAACTTTGAATTCTCAAGCCGTCCCATTGTCAACCCCTCCTTCACTCTATTCAGCCCTATTATTATAGTAACACATTGTCAACTCTCATTAACACCGTTCGGTTTTTACATTGTAGTGACCAGATTGATTAATCTCCTCTAACTTGCTTCGATGGATGACGAGAAGAAAGGGGTTTTATAAGCAAATTTCAGGGGAGAATGGAAAAAAATTGCTAGGACTTTTCCTAAAGATTTGCGTTTTCAAGGGTGGGCATAGTAATAATTATAAAAGTATCTAATAACCAAAACTTTTAAATATTTTGTTAGTCTTCTGGTTATTAAATCATTAATTTACACCAAATATCGCTGACTAATATTCGATGTAAAATTTTTGCTTTTATCTCTTTTTTGTGGATCATTACGTGTATTAAACTGGAACAAAGATAAAAATACGCTTTCAATAAATCATACAGTCCCACTCATCCGTGTTATCAAGAGCTGAGAATGAAGTGAAAGAACAGTACACATAATCAAAGACTTGGAAACAAGATTTCCTTGGATTACGATTGTTTTTGCAACGATCGTATTGAAGGGTTTCTTTTCATGTGGAAAACTGGGAGAGTAGAACAATTTTCTAAGGGATTCATCAAGGAAAGTTAATTAAATAATAAAAAAGTATCATTATGACTGGTATTATTTTATTCGATGAATAAAACTAGTTTTTTTTTCTAGGAAATATTTAATGATACTCGAAAGCCTTCTTTTTTATTTAACTTAGTTCAGTTTGGGAAAAATGACTAGACAAAAGAGTAATAATGATAGACCGAAGTCCATAGTGCTTAAAAACTCTTTAGTTATTCCATGTACTTTTTTCTCCTAACATAATCTAAAATTCTCATCGTTCTTTAATACCGATTTATAGACATATTCATAAATCCGTAAGTTTCTTTGGATTGGATCATTTCATTAATTCACGATTTCTAATTTACATTACTAATGTGGACTTAGTAAAAATATCGAAGAGAAATTTTTGACGAATACGAATATTAATGAACCATACCCAGTTTCACTCCTAATCGGCTATCGTGAAGTATGATCGGGATTTTAGAAACTGAATGAATCATACGTCTGTGAGATATGATAAGATCAGAGACGCAAGAAAGATTTGATAACCGTGTTATCATACTCGTCCCATCCAAAGACAAATAAATATTTTATAATGGCTCAATGGCTCATTAATGTAGTCCTATGGGTATTTCTTAATCTATATAACGTAGGCTAATTATAATCCAACTGTAAATGATTATATTTAGTATTGTTTCTCCTCTTAAAATCAAAGTAAAACCAACAAAATTATGAATATAATTAGATATTTTAAGGATTGCCCCATAATTTAAAATTTTAATACACTCTCAGTAAGAAGTTTTATAAGTTTTACTACAGCCTCTGTTATATGTGAACAACTAGAAATGATAGAAAAATCGTATCCTCTTGTAAAATCGTAGTAAAGTGACAAACATATAAGAAGTGGGAAAAGTGTCGAAATAGATCACGATTGCCATTAAAGTTAATTGCACGATTAAATTTTGATTGGAATATACCCGGAAAACTGTATCGGAAAGATGGCTGACACTAACCTATGAAAGTGCGGAAAACAGCTGTTAAAACTCCAATGGCTTATATCGGAAATTTCTTGACGTAATCGGTCAACAGAATCCTTGTGTATCGATAGAAAAACCCGACTATCTTTTCCTTGGAAGATCCCATCCAAAATAGCTTTTACGATCTCCGACGAATTGGGTATTTCCATCATTACGAGAAAATTCTGGTATCTGGTAACTGCACTGAAATCTTTATTTCAAATTCAATCGAATTTGAAATAAAAGTTATCCTTGGTTTATCGTTTTGTGAGAATGATTTCGCAATTCCCACATCAAAGAATAATGATTTCTGGATATAATATCCTAAACGACACAGATTCAGGGGTTACTTTGTGGTAATTATAATCAAAATTAAAATCTATACCGAGGAAAACGTTTTTATTTAACCGCTGGACCTGATGATGCAGCTGCGAAACCATCATCGTTTATGTACTTTTCTGTGGTTAAGTAAAAACTTTTTCCTCAGTATGGATTTTAAGTATAATCTCGTAAATTCATTTTTATAAAATAGCGAAGAGAGTACTTCGAAGAAAAACTCTTAGATTATTTACTAAATTATTGACAAAAAGACTGAGCAACTCTCATAGTCATGGAGATTCATTTTGATTAGTTACTTTTTATGGTTTAAGATTATTAACTATCTATCTGATAGATAGTCAATAATCTACACTGTCATGGCAACGATAAGATTCCTTTGTTTCAATTAATAAATTCTTATAGAATTAAAAGGCACACAGGAGTAAAAGAAATGCGTCTTTCTATGGGGTAAACAAAGAAAATATAAATTTATATTTCACTATTTTCTGTAGATATGGTATTGAGATTTGATTTTTCTATTCATTACATATAATTTTAAATAAAATCGTTAATGTTCTGTGTAATCGTTAAAAATCGTTTTATGTTTATGTTTTATGCTGTTTCATTTAAGATGATTATGTCACAATTCTACGATGTGAACATTGAATAAATTAATAATGGAAATGGATTATACAAATAATTAATATCCTTTTCAATAACCTTGTCTCCTTGGAAAGATTATTTCTCAGCTCTTTTTTTATCACACATCCCGTTGACAGCAATGATAGACTTAGGACAGATATTAAGATATGCATTGAGGTGAAAGTGACGTTGTATGGCAGCATGTGAGTACATCTTGATATCTCTTCATAGAATGCCATTGAAAATGTTGTTGTTATTGATTGATAAGGCTGTCTATCCTTTATTGATCTTCTGTACATCACATACTTCTTTGAATTTTTATGTATATTTTAATTAGCTATTTCTTTAAAGATTGGTTTATCGCAATTCATTAATCTATGGACCGCCACTTGCGATATTTACTCGTTTGCAGTTTTCTTTTAAATGAAGAAATGTATAAATTTATTTGAATCAATTAATTTATTTATGAATGATTAATTAATGATTTTATGTTCTTATGAATGATAGAAAATTTGGAATTTACAGATATTAAGTCTTTTTTCTCCCTTAAAAAATATTACGTAAGAATTTCATTTTAAATATCGCATTCATAGTAAATGAGCAAAAAACCTGGTAACGTAAATAGTCCTTCTACTTTCCAAAATACAGATCCCTTATCTTATCTATTCCGAAATTGTTTCTCATCTACTACAAAGAAACGAATTTATGGATATATATCATTGAGATAATATTTTTTCATTCTATTCTCACTGTAGTTGCATTCAGTATTCATTCCAGTGAAATATTTCGAATTTTATTCATGTTTACCATAATGCATTCAATGAGTATGAGGTCTGGTATCCCTCCACTTTTTTTCTCATTATCAAATTAGGAAATAAAGAAAAATTTAAGTTAATAAGTTTGACATACGTTATTTCTTTCCCATGCTCAGCAAAGATTATGATATCATCATCATGAAAGTCCCTTTATATTTATACAACATTATTTTAATAAATCTGAAAACCAAGGTGATATAAATAAAAAAGAAACAATAATTCAATCCCATTTACTCACCCAATAAAATCGAAAATTTTATGTAACGTCCACTAAAACTATTTAACTTGTTTTGACAATATAAATAACTGATAAAACTGTATTATTTCAATTAAAAGCGGCACTATCTTATATACGACAGTATTAATAGATGGAAACAAGAAAAATAACAACATCAAGCTGATGCAATGCTCCTATAGATGAAAGAAATAACTGATGCGTAAAAATCAGTCGATGAGTGCAATTACCTTAGAACTTATCTCGTGCTTGCCTTGGTTAAAAGCTAGCGAAGATCAGCTGAGAAATTATTTTCTTTAGATATGTTAGAAAAATGGGATTAAAATGTGCAACTGATAAAATACAGCATCGGGATGCGTGTATCGAGAGCATCTGCTCGTCGCAAGATGATATAACGACTTTGTTTTCCTTCGATAAAGATAGATGTGATGACGATGCAGAAAGAATTCAAAAGTTCAAACTGCACGGTCATCAATTGAAGCCTTTTGAGACACTAGGCAAGAGCGCCACGACTTGAGGCGGATGAAGTGGTTACTACGTCAATCTCTCGGCTGCCTTCGAAGAGAATAGCGCGAAAAATAATTTGGGAATGTTTTACTAATGAAGAAACAAGAAACTGATATTTTTCTGTTACGCACATAAGAGAAATTATTTGGAGGTTGTATAAGAGAAATGAGGATAATTACTCATATTATTGAAATACACCCTCCTAAAACTAAATTAATTCTAGCAGCAACTTACTTTTTAAGTCATTAAATGAAAATGCTGTAGAATTATGTGATGATAATTAATTATTGTGAAAAGTAATCGTTTATCAGTATTTTAATATTAAATTTCATCCACCATAAAATTCCATCCCTTCACAGAACGCGTAAAATAATGGTCTAACTCTGAGAAGCTTGACTTCCCTATTTATTTTATTAAATTAATATACGCATGAAATAATAGGGTTAAAATATTAAAATATAAAAAATAATAATATTTAGTAAAATTGATGACTTTGCCTGAGGTTATCTTGTTCCATACGCCCTTTGAATCAAAATGCCGACGTATTATATTAACGTCTAAGATTCAAGGTCTTCCTAAGCTACAGCTGTGGGCCTTCCCTTGCGATGTTTTTGTATCGAACAAACTATTCGAGGTTGCTTACCTACGAGGAAGATTATTTTTTCACCAATTATGAAAGCAACAAAATATCAACATTTTAAAATTGTATAATATTTTCGAATGATTTAAGAGTTTAGGTGTTTTTCCTACGATCGTTACGTCCGTAATAAAATTTAAAGAGAATTGCCACCATTTTTAAAGGTAATTAAACTATATAGGAGTTGTTTAAAAAATTCGATTTCGAGGACGCCATTTAACTTTTAAATCAGGCAAACTGAAAAAGGGATGGTTTTGGGAAGTATAACACAGAGCCTATTCTTGAATAAATGGGTAACTAATTGTAAAATGTTTATCTCCCTTCATGGAGAGATATCCTTATCGATGGAAAGTATTAAAATATGACACGTAATTTACTAATATTGCGATTTTTTCACTTCTAATAAATGAATTCATAAAATGAAATTCGTACGAAGAGTTCCTGCCTTCTTTTATTTCTTCAACGTAAATGGAACTAATTAATATTACAAGGAATATAGAAACTAAATACCAATACTTATACAAAATAAAAGTCGATTACTCAAAAAAACTTTTTATCTTGATGAATTAAGAATATTAATGTTTTAACCTTAAATATTCTATGACATATAAAACATTCAAAAAGTCTATCTCAAACGGAATGATCTTCAGCCAAAAGGGGACGAATTTTAGTTTTAAATTTAATTAATAGTCTAAGTTTAAACAGTCATCTTACAACAGAAACTGATTAAAGGGAGTCAGTTTACTAACCACGTATATTCTTATAGTGTTAGCTTCTCCCGATAGTTCTGTTGTGAAGCAGAAAATTCCTGATAGATACATGTTTATCACTGGTCATTGCCTCCTATCTTCGTTTTAATATTATAAGAGTTACTATTTTTTACACGGAACAGACGTAGTATACTAGCTTTGAATAAAACGTAGATACAAAATAACGGCATGACTGATAATCAAACCTAGTTCAATACTGGTAAGTATTCCAACCATTGACGGGCAACCTTTCTCCTACTTTCATTTTAGCTAATGGAGCGAATTTTAAAGAATAGGTGAATGACATTTCATACTGTATTGTTGCAACAAACAATACCACAGTCCTCGTATTAGTAGCCAATTAATATATGCATGCTCTGTTATTCAATAGAATGTAGATATCTAGTTTTAGAGTACACTAATAAAGGCAGCGGGATTGGCGGTCGGTTGAAATTAGAAAATGTCCAGTTAGAGTCAAGGGGAAGGTGTAATATGCATTTTTCTCTGCAACAATGCCTATAAAGTTTATTATTTCTTACTTTACATGATTCAGTAGTTCGTTACATGCGGTTGGATAACGCTCATGAAATGTGTGGGCATATATGGAAGCGATTTTGATAAAGTTTGTGTGTGTGTTGTTTGTGTTTGTGTTGTGATAAGGTGTGTTTGTGGATTCTTTATAAATCAATTTCGGCTAAAATAATTGCTGAAAAAATAATAAAATTGCAAGCTTGAAATTTGATTTCGAATCCTGTAGTTATAGCAGACCTAAAATGTAACATCTCGACACAAGCTAGCTGGTATATTGGATAAAATTTAAGTTTAGAGGTTTGTTTAAGGTTTGGAGGGCGTGAGAAATTCCTAAAAGGGATTCAAGATCAATGTTTTTTGTCAGAGGGAAGCATCTGACAACTGGATCCCATGAACCTGGATAACGTCACCCACGATTTTTACATAAAGCTACTATTCCACATCGATTTGTGTATTTACGGAATCACACTTCATTGTAGAAACATCTTTGGGTAACTTCTATTCACTTAAAAAGCGTTATAAAACATTCAAATCCACCTATTTTTAAGAGAACCTGTATACAATCGCTCTGACCCGTTTGTCGTAATGTTAGGAATTAATAAAATCAACAGTTTCGAAGAATTTGCCTTTCATACATCATGTTTTTCCGATCTGCAACTTTAATAGCATTTATGGAGCGTCATTGCAAACCAAAATCTTTCAGACAGTATGTTGTTGCATATTGAGATTAAATTAAAGAAAAGAGTAAACAACTTATAACAATAATTTAATTTCTACCGCTCGATATACATATTTTAATGCATTTTTCTGAAATACTATAGAGCTAGACGTGATAAAAAGGTAGAAATGTATACATTGATAGTGATTCACGCCATAACAAGTTTTTCTGGTTATCTTATTCCGTAACGGATCACTGATACCGCGAAAGCTTTAATTTAAACACACAGTATTAGCTGTTTCTTATTAATAATCTTTCAAAACAGAGCAGTACTCTATTTCCGCACGTTCCGAGGTTCGATGCCTTGACAGTTCCCGAGTGTACTTCAGCAATAACCTTAACCCATTGTAACAATAGCACTCCTGGAACACGTGGCTATCGCTTCCATTCGATTCACATAACAAAGGGTGTGTAAATCCTAGCCTTCTTTCTCGATGAATTCATGAGGACCGGTTTGAAAATATTCCCAGAAGAACGTCCTTTACCCACTCCCTAAACTCCGGTGGGTCAACCATCAGCATCTCTGCGACACCAGACAACCCGCCGCCAAAGCAACGTTGATGCACCCCTTCCCCTGCTCCACCCTTTCAGCGGAAAAAAGCCCCTCTCAGGTAGGGAGAGGGGGAAGGGCCCTTCCAGGGGGCGGTTGCCTCCCCCATTGGATGGGGCCACGTGAAAACGAGGCGGGATCTTTCCGGCGGACAGCCAATGGCATTCGAGATGGGGCTTCGACTCGCGTCCTTGCGGCAGCTCGAGTGCTCACGAAAAAAATGGACCGATATGCGCGCGTCCTCGTAGGAGGGATGAACGAGGCGTCCCGTGGCGCCCAGCGGCAGCTCCAGGGACTAATCAAACGACAAAGCGCCTTACAGCAGACGTCCATAATAGATCCACCGCCGTTTCCGACATGTGGCATGGAGGAATTTATTTCGAACGAAACATCCAGAAGGAACACGCACTTACGAGGCGTTCCACTCTTGAGTCGAAGATTCCACATTGTTTAGAATACGTCAATTCACTCAAACAAGTTTAAGAAGTAACTACGTAGTTCAACAGTCTCTCTGTGAATGTTACGGTGGAAGAATTTTCCTTACTAAGGTAAAACTCGCATTGATTCATCACCTACTATTGAAAGTAAATCCATCTCTACATTATTTTCTCTGAGAGGTGATTGTTAGTCTATATTTTGTTAGATTATGTTTCGTTTTCTCCACGTCGCTATTTTCGTCATTCGGCTCGGTTATTTCTCGAACGATCCATGATATTCATACGAAAACTTGTGATGGAGACAATAGGAATTCGAGAAGATGGCTCCTCAGAGCCCAACGCTCCTCGTTGTTTGAGGTGATGTCCTCCCTTCTCAAGGTCTGTTTGAAAACAAGCCTCCGCTGCCAATGCAAACGAACGTCTTTCATGGTCGAAACTTCATCCTAACATTTTTCGATTTACTCCAACAGGTTGCAACCACGAAGAGGATTTCTCGTCTCTCGTATGTACGCTCTAGTATCATAAACTAAAAAGACGTTCTCGCGAAGTCGTGTTTAGCTGAACATGATTTTCCGACCATTTTTACAATCTATCTACAATTGGATTCAGGCTGCCGTCCGTTGTCCTCAGAAGTATCAATATTACTCGTATAAATTTACTAAGTTTATAACATTTACGAACGTATATCCTAAGGAAATATAATAATGTTATTCGTTTGAATACTTTGAATGAAATTGAGTCGGTGTTGAAGGAGGTACTGAAAATTCAACGCATCGCATTATAACAACAAAAACTAGTTTAGTCTTAAGTTTAGCGTTCAATTCTTTTTATTCAATAGGTTTACAGCGATTGATATGTTATGGGAAACTATTATTAGTTAGTTGCAACACTCAAGAAAGGGTGTAAAGGTTATGCTAGATGTAAAATATTGCTCATTATGACCTTAAGGTTTTATTTTTATAATTAAATACTTTATTTAATGAAATTCTGCCGAAGTTAGATGAATAAATTAATATACTACGACTATGAATGTTTGCTACCTTGCCATATTTTAATTAGTGTCTCTTGTAATTGTAAAATAAGTAATATAAATGTGCCAATGAAGGTTTATTTAACATAAAATCCTACATACCTCACTCTAAACGAATAGTCCTATTTGGCTTTGTAAGATATATACAGTTCTGTGTTAAAGCTCGGAAAACTTAAAACCAGATATAATATCCTCGTCACAGTACAGGAGTACAGTACAGGAGGAGAGAAAGCGAGTAAAAATCTATCCGTAGTCCTGATGAAACAAGAGTCAAACAAGCTACACTACATAACCAAGCTTCAAAAACATGAAGGAATACACATTTCAACATATTCAGAGAAACCCTAATTAGACTAAATGACCTACCACTCGAACTTTGTCGGAAAAATATCAACATAATACTGGGAACTTATACAATCATATTTGGTGGAATTTCATGTAAAAGTTGCTGAAATGTTAACAGTCAAAACGACTCCGTTTACAGCATGGTGTGCTTGAGCTCGAGAATCGGTTTCAGCATGAACTTAAACATTCAAAAGTTAAATAATTGTATACAATTAGAATTTTTAATGAGAGTGCCTTTTTCCTCTATAGATCTAGTGACTTCTAATGCAATCATAGTGACACTGCATGGCTGTTGTACAAACTGATATATACAGATCCTTTTCACGGTGGGAATTCAGACGGGCGGATACGCATTGCATACGAGAGGAGGGAGCGTGAGCTGGTAGTCAGCTGATTTCCGTTTCGTGGATTAGTTTGCGAAGTGATTTGGTATACTTTCTGTCCACAGATGATGGGAAGTGATTTCTCATCGGCGCTCTCCCCTGCAAACCACTTCCGCTGTCAATTTTCCCATCTCATATTCCATCATGTTCGAAGGGAAGGTAAAGTTTGCTCTACACATAATGTGTTTCTTTAATATGTCAGCCTTTTCAATCAACTATCTCCCACTTTATGTATCGATCGGCTAAAACTGATGGAATAGCCAATCTACCGATGAGTTATACTACACAGCAGCATATCTGTGAAGTCTGAAGCTGTAAATATTTTTATACCGCTTTATAAGTATCTAGCTTCTTACTATCTTCAATTTGTATTGAATTAAATCTCATTTCTTTCTAATAATTTTTCCATTAATACACAAATTCTTAAACGCAATATCGGGTGAGTTGTATGGAGACAGTATCATACTGTTTCTCATAAATTTAAAAACCTCTCCCAGTGCTTATGCCTGCGTAATGTCTGTTAATAAGTAAAGAGTACCAAGCAAGCAACGTTTTTCAAACAGGAGGGATGTTTTTCGCTTATAAATAATGCCGAATTCCGTGGGAATATTCAAAAATTTACCAGCTTTTCGTAAAGTGGATTTCACAGACAAAAAAGCTATTAAAGTAATGCGTAACCGAATACAAGGAAAATAGATCATCTGCATAGACAGATATCAATAAAAAGGCTGGAAATTTATGCATATGATTATGATGGAGATAGTCATGTGAAATGTATGGATATGAAATAACTGGAAATGAGAAAGCTGTATAGTGTAGTCTTTATATTCCTTGTTGGTGAAATGAATTTATATTTTATTTTCTACATAACCTTTAAATTAACATTATCACACTAGAGGTATAGGGAATTTCAAAGGTTTTTTGTAAGTATAATATAAACATAAGAAACGACTCCTAAAAGTTTATATGCATGAAGTAAGATTTACATCCTACTAGTATGGCATCATCTTATTAATATGGAACTTTTCTAGGCCATCATGTTTTCCCTAATGTTGAGAAATGTCACATTAAACATCACAGACTTTAACTTAAAGTTAAATCCAACTTGAAGAAGTAAGAACTTTTATTGAAAAAAGATTTAAAAGTAAATTTAAGAGCAGTTGAGTGAAAGTTACGTGATACTTATTCATACACGCAAAGAGGATAGCAATTGATTCCTTTATTGACCGTAAAAGAGTTATTCGGTCGGCGCTGGTGGTGATGTACAGGGAAATGGGCTGCTGAATGAATGATGAGTGTTCCTCTTGCATTTAAGACCGACTTATATAACTAATTACGAGTTGAGTAGCGGACTTATTGGGGAAATAGCGCTAATGCCGAGAATTCCTTTGGACGATAATTGACCTGCCGTTTCCCTTCACTAAAAACCCGAGAGGCGGCCATAAAAACCAATTTCGGGAAACTTTAAGATGTATTTTGACACATCCAATACCTTTAGGTTGAAATTAAATGAATCGAAAACAAATGAAAGTGAAGAGGCGCGGTTCGCTTTTGATCGCGTACGAAATGAACTCCCGCTTCCTCATCTTTGGAAGGGAATTCTCCGAATGTTTGTAACGGAGGGCGCCTCGTATAGCGGTACGTGTTCGAGAGGCGACTAATTGAAACATATGTTAACACTCTCGAAAATCGATGAATCGTATACAGATGAAACCTTCGAAAATAACCTTTAAGGGCGAAATGAGATACGATGGTGATTTATCGCGTTAATAACTATTTACCTGTGCATGCGATTGTGATGCAGAGGTTATAACGACGACGTATGTAAGAGAGATCATTCACAGGTAAGTAAATCATAGTCCAAATCAGATGTTAATGAAAAAACATGGCCTATTATAGGTATATTGGTGTTCGTATGTTGAATTTTTTCCATAAATATTATAAATAAAGATACCATCCGTCAAAACGAATAAAATTATTGCTATTTTTTATTTATTTTTTGAAAATTCGTCATTCTTTTAAATATTGAATGAAAATTGTTGATGAAAATGGATATTTTTAAAATTTGATAACCTTGCGTGATACAACGTTACGCATTGATAAGTGCTAATGGTGAAATCTACATATTACATAAGTTGAACCCATTTATTGAATTTTTTTCTATTTAAACTTTAACCAATCAATGCATACATACACTGCTATCTCCTACCAGAGAAACAGTAGAATGAAGTTTGTTATAAATTTTTACAATGGGTATATTGGCTGAGTTAGCTGAACAAGCATGATATTAAATGTATTTCATTCTTAACGGAATACGTTGAAGTGTAAACGCATACATGCAATTTTGCTAATACGAAAATAATATGATGTTTGCTGACCTTATCTCCTAACATCAGATATATTATTTTCAATTGCAGAAGAGCGATATAATTCGATTGTTGATTTCCAAAATGATTACTTACGCTGATGATTTTAAACGCAGAGTTCCAAGTAAAATAAATATACAATATATCGAGTTTACTGCCTGACTCAAAAAATCAAAAATTCAATTTCAAACAAAACTAGCGTCCGCTGTAAATAATTTTTCGTTGCCATATCTAATAAATCACCATTGTAACCTTAACGCTTAATTAAATAGGCATATAAAAATATTACGTACGAAAAATCACACACCGAAAATTACGCACTCCATAGGCCATTCACAACCCGAGTAGTTAAGAGGTTGGACACTCCATCCGACCAAATCCATTCACTCGCTTTAGAATCCACCTTAATTAATCAAGCGACGAGGGTATAACACTCGGGCAACTTCCCCAATTAGCCATCTCGGGGCATGCGCCCTCCGCGGTGGACCATCCACGTGCGTCCATCCAAAGGGGCCATCGACCCTTTCGCCTATCGAAACCATCTCGCGATCGGGAAAAAAAAGAAGAAACCTTCCTAGCACGCGCTCTGTTGAGGGGGGAGGGAAATTCGCGCCGAGATTGCAAAAACAAATAAACAAAGGAAGCGCATCGCGCGGCGAATCGGGCCAAGGTGAGGGCGTCGGGGAGGTAAGCCTCCATTTTGTTCTCCCCCCCCTCCTCTTTGTACGGGGCCCGGCCCTCTCTCTCCTGGCTCTCCCCACTCAGTGCTCCATTCGTCTCTGCTCGAACGTGCTGCAGGGGTCGCACACCGAGGCGTCGTCGCTCTACCGGCTTTAGGATCTCCGGAGGGTATTCCACAGGGATCCGGGAACGGATATCGAAGGTGAGTTCTACCACTCAACCCATTCCGGAAGGTTTTAATTTCTGCAGAATCTGCGGCCGTCGAAAACCGTGGCTCGGTGAAGTTTCGAACAGGTGGATGTGTCGTTCGTGTTTCCAGTGTCGGTTTATCGATACTGGATGTCTGGATCGAAAACGGTTGCTTGGTAACGGGCGAGCGAGGAATTTTGTTTGTTGAGATTCGGCGGAAGTGGGTGGGTCTGGACTGCGTGGACGCAGCTTCCCGATGGTGCCTCCGAAAAGAAGCGGCGGTCGCGGGTCCCGTGTCACCGCGATGAATTTGTGTTTACGTCAACGTTCGCGTATTTTAGACTGCTTTGAGTGTTAACTATGGTTGTAGTATGTCTAGATGAGTTGGTTTGGTTGTAGTACGTCCGAAATATATCGCGGTAGATCCGAAGGGATTACGGCGTAAGAAATGGAGGGATCCACTTCGATTTTATTACGTTAGATCTTTGAGAAAATGGGTTTTGTCAATACTGAATGGATTTCTTGTATCTTTACTACATCGTTCGCGATCAAATTCAAAATTTACCTTTCTGAGTAATTAACTTTTCAAGAGAAGCCATTGTGAATTTAGTTTTGATTTGATAACATTAGGAAGGTTTCCAAAGGATGGGAGACTAGTATAATTCAATATCGGGGATTCTCTTCTCTCTGAATGGGATCGGGAAAGGAAGTGATGAAGGTTTTCGAATAATCGGGATTTTAAAGCCTTTGGATCGGTGGTTTATTTACGTTAGTATTCATTTCAATTTGCGGAATGTAATTTCCCTGGAGTTAATCTATATAAGTTCTTGGAATAGGCCGAATAATTCAATATTTTAACGTTCAACGGGAACTCGATTTAAGTTAAAGTAGTTAGTAACGTAGTAAAGAAACATACGTGAAGAAAAGGGTTAGAAAAGGTTGCCATTCAAAGGAAATTCTTCCGAGTGTTATACTACGTTGAGATCCTAGAGAAACAGTCAATAACGTGAAGAATATCATTTCCTTCGGCATTGTATATTTTTATTACCAAAGGAAACCTTTGCTACGATATCCAATTCCTTTTTGCCATAAGGCGAGTGGTACTTGCATATCTCGAGGAGTCCCACTCTAGTCGTCGGAATTGTTTGAGATTTCTACAAGGCGTTTGCGACCTTCGGTGCATCTCGATGGAAACAAAAGGCACACACCAGTTGCACAAACAAAGTTCAATAGTTGTTGCCTTTGGAACGCGTCTGGATTCCTCCTCCTTTACACCGGCGACTCGCGATCTGCACGCCGCGGAGGTGTTAACGCTCCAGCGGCCAACGAACCGCCGGGTTCTCCGCTTTGGCATTGCCACCGCGATGTTTTGTCAACAAATATACAAACTCGCGTTACTATAACCTTGCGATCAATTACCTAACGAAGCTGTTATTACATGTGCGTTGCAAGCCTTCGGGAAGGTTACAAATAAAGAATAAATAGTGCAGTTGAACTTCGTGGTGTACTTGAATCCTGCTAGGGTCTGGCGTCGCTGAAATTTTAGTTCTTTTCCGAACGAATCTCTATTTTTAATGATGGAATAAATAACGAAATATGTCAAACTGCTTACGATAGTATTTCAATTAAGATCCTACCCATAAAGGACTGCTATGTATAAGAAATGTCATATAATAGTCCTCAAAAGTGACGGTTGTTGTAAGGTTCCGCAGTGGTTTAGATCCAAACGGCATTCGAAACCAAGAGCTTTTCCCACAACTGAAAATCTTATAATCCTTTTAGCTGTCTATGAATCATTCCTTCCTTAAATGAATCCTTAGCTAATAATGTGCTATTTAAAGACCAGTTGACTACGGAATTGTTTACTTTGTCTTGCCAATCAACTCTTTTCCCTAAAAGTATATCCTTAAACCGCCTATAAACTCTAAAAATACTGATGATATCACTAAAACTGTCAAAACCACGTGACACTTCTCCAACGCTACGAATAGGTTATAAAATCATGCTTATCATGCGAACAACAACAATCATTTTAAAACCGAGATCTGTTATTTTTCTCTCACTATGGATAAACCAAGTGTCCCATTAAAAGCCTACGTAAGGCGTGATTACGTGAACGTTGCATCTTTTGCAAGAAGACACTGCGTTGGAAGAGATAGTTAAGAAAATCATAGTTGAAGCTTCGAAAACAGTTATCCGAGCATGGAAATGAAAACAGGGTTGGATAATAAATCTCCACGTGTTAACGAGCCGTTTCCTTAAGAGGGAAATCTTTCTTCATCGACCGTTTCGAATGATGTAGAAGTTTGTAAACATCGCTTCGATTTCATGAGTACTTAAATTTTGTTTATCGATTACAAGGCTCAGTCGGACAATAATTGACACGCACTGGGTGTTTTAGCTCTACAGGCGTTGTTTTACTGGCTAAAGAGATAAGTACAGGGAAAGATTATTTTTATTGATTATTATATAGTCTAAGTTAACAAGCGACGCATTTATTGAGATTTTCAGTGTCTTCTTCATGCTCGTAAGATTTAATCCAATTTATGTTGTAAATAGCTGCACGCTATTGAGATGTATGTTTGACTGAATTCGTTTTCAAATCCTATGAAAGAAACATGAGTGCTCTATCATTTTGATTATCAATAATTACCAACGCTGTATAGAAAAACTTACGTATTCACTGATTACTATAGTCTGTTCCACTTTTCTAGGCAGTATGGGGCTTATGGAGAAATCGAATAGCCTCGTACGCCGGGTCATTTTTCTGGAATATCCGCGATATCCACAAAATTTGCCTTCGCAACGGATGAAATTAAGATTTTCAACTTAGTTTGGTGGATTTTTTTCCAGTTTTTTGGTGAAATTTGGATAAGGAAGGATGGTTCTATATATTGACGGAGTTTTTTCAACATTTAAACAAAAGAAATAAATTTTACAGCGAAATTAAATAAAAATGGTCACCTCACCAGCCGTGAACGATACTAAAACTGCCATTTCTCTCATCCTATCTAACGTAAAGTGCTAGTTTTTTCTTAGATTACTCTTTATACCTTATGAATACATAAAAGTTGACTTATATTAATCTTTGACTGATAAAATTTTAGTAAAAAATAATTTAAGTGGAACGCAACCTCCGAAAAATTGGATCGTGCAGTCAAATTTATACATCGCCTAAAAATTTTTTGTTTCTTACGTTACGAAAAACTTGTCGCGAGAGAAATTGAGATAAATGTTGTTATTTTCATTTACAGGTTATTCTGAGTCGATATCTTGAATAGAACCTTAGTTTTTGAATTTTATAACCGAGAGCGGGTCCGGATCAATCCGAATTACGCTTACGGGTCTATTAGTCTCGAACAAAAAGTAACAATGATTAGCAATCGGAGCGCTAAATCAATTACTCCCTCGGTTATAAAATTCAAAAACTAAAGTTCTATTCAAGATATCGACTCAGAATAAACTGTAAATGAAAATAACAACATTTATCTCAATTTCTCTCGCGACAAGTTTTTCGTAACGTAAGAAACAAAAATTTTTTAGGCGATGTATAAATTTGACTGCACGATCCAATTCTTCGGAGGTTGCGCTCCACTTAAATTATTTTTTACTAAAATTTTATCAGTCAAAGATTAATATAAGTCAACTTTTATGTATTCATAAGGTATAAAGAGTAATCTAAGAAAAAACTAGCACTTTATGTTAGATAGGATGAGAGAAATGGCAGTTTTAGTATTATTCACGGGTGGTAAGGAGGTCAGTTTTTTTCATTCCGCTATAAAATTTATTTCTTTTATTAAAATGATGAGAAATCTTCGTCAATATATAGAACCATCCTTCCATGTCCAAATTTCACCAAAAAATTGGAAAAAAATCCACCAAACTAAGTTGAAAATATTAATTTTATCCGTAGAAGTAACTCAGAAATAATTAACTGACTCCTTCGGGGAGGCTAGGTTGCTCCCTTATGGGAATTTACGTGCATTTATTTCCCCGTAAGCCTCCGTACTGCCAGCTTTTGTGGAACGGACTATAGTATACACGTATTTTTTATATATTTATTATTATCTACTTTGGTTTAAGTAGTTGAATGAGATATTAAACATTTAAATGATGTAACTACACGTATATCGTGAACGGTGAACTAGAAAGATATTTTACATTAATTTTGAATCGGTAAATAATAGATTTTATTATTTGATATGGAGATTGAAATTGAAATTCCAGCTTCGTATCATAGCTTCAAATAAAATGTAGAAGGGGTTTCGGGAAGCATTGCAGTTACTTATTTCAAGCGAATACTTTCGTAAAGTCAGTTTCATTAGGACTCTTTACTCTACGTGTATACTCTAGACATGAGTAAATATCATCTTTAGGTTATACCAATCACAAAGAAACTGTCTCGTTAGCTTTGAATTCTATAGAGGAATGCTGCAAACGCCTCTACCGCGTCTTTCGCGAATCTGTTGACACCCGATAGACCAAGTCCGTTATTTGTTCTTTAATTGGTTAATACGCGTTAATGATGAATGGAAATATTGTCAATGGGTACGGAAGCACTCAGTGCCTTGATTCAAATCGTGCGTTAATTTATAAGAAGTGAATAATTTGTTTGTGCCTCAATTTGGTTCGTTAAAATTCTTGTTTTCCTATACCGTAACGATGTGTTTATTCAACAGCGTAAGACTTGTTTATAAAACTCCGGAAGCCTTGTTGATCCGTAGTAAAGAGGGATTCAATGCCGCAAACGGCATTCTCATGACTCAAGGAAAGCAATTTAAGAAGTAGAGTAGGTGAAATAGTGATTGGGCTATTTACATAATGCGGTCTTGAAATTGCGTGACCACTCATTTGGAGATTAAGGTATGATCTTCCTTCAATTATCGACATTATCATTTGATTTTAGACCTTACTAAATACGATTTTAAAGTAAATATTGGGAATTCAATTATAATAAAAATCATTAGCATTCATCAATCTATCGTCAGCATAATGTATGGGGGAATAATGAATTTTATATATAAATATATTAATAAAAATTGTTATCGGACCTTATGGTTTCCGTATCTAACTCGAAAAGACATGTAGTTTCTAATATTTTATGGCCGAATATGTTAGTGATATTTAAAGTTATGCTATCTGATGTATCATTCATATCCAAGGAAGATCCGTCAGAAGATAACGTGAATGTACTATGGACGATCCGCTATTTCGTCACACACTGAAATTTCATGTACGCAATAGGAACGGGTGACGAACCGTATCTATTTCATTGCTAGAATACGAAGATTTTCGAAAACATTTTGTGAAAAGTTTCATAGCATGATTTATAGGAACTAACGCAGTAGAAATTTGTTAAATTCATCATTCCTGCATAAACTGAATCGTAAATAGCCAGAAAATAAGTTTCAGAGCACTTATAAATCTTTCAAGAAATTATTTCACACGTATATATGTATATATTTATTTATTCTTCCGTATTGCAATCATTCTATAATTATGCTCATCCTTACACAGGATTTGAAGTTCAACGTTACTGAAACTTGTTTATGCTTGAAAATTTGTTAAAAAAACAAATCCATTGAAAGAAAACAATATTGGTTTTTTAAAGACTCGTATCCTTCAAGAACGAATAATCACCATCCTGTTAATGATTATATAAATTGTAATTATTATGAGAAATATTTCTTTTTTGGGAGATTCTGAAATAAAATTCTAAATTTTTCTCTCCTTCAATCATTAAGCTTGGTATATTATGCTTAATATCCTTCAGTCTTATAAACACACAATTTCAATCGGCAGAACAAACCTTCGATTTAATTTTTCTTTCTTTATTTTTTTGAAATTTTGAAATTTTAAAAGAACATTGAATTTTACTGGAATTCGATGTAAGTGAACTTAGGAGGTAAATTTTACAAAACAACGTAACCAGAGTTAGTGATTTCAACGACCGAATCATAAGTTAGATAGTTTTAGATATGGATAAAAGTAGAGTGATGGAAGGACATTTCCATTTTAGCTAACAAAACATATTTTTCTAAAAATAAATATTGAATATTATATTAATAAATCTCTCCTAAATCTTCTACAATATGGATAATCACGACGTATAAGCAATCATGTTTAACTTCTTAATAATTTTCATTGTAAGCTTATTTATTTGAAAGTAATGGTGCTAAGATTATATATTTGTATTACCATATAATCAGTTATCTCAAAAGCTATGGCTGTGATAAACTAAAGAACCAGCTAGAAAGTGCAATACAAGAGAGGGAATATGTTTTCTATCGTTTACTTGGGATTTTCAACGGAACGAATTGCATTGAATAGTGATAATTATTATAAATACTTCAGATGAAAGAAATATAATTTCTTAGATCTGTAATACTCTCAATCCAGTCAAAAATTCGATATGTAGTGATTGTGAAATAATTGTAATTCATAATATGGACTCGGAAATAGCAGAAAGTTCCGGAATCCGAACGGCGAACGTGTTCTAGCTTAGGAAAGGTCTTCCAGCACTCGAGGATTAACTGTGATTCCGAGAAATTTCTTGGGGGAATTCCCCGGTCTTCAATCCTCCCAATAAACCTTCCCTTCTCCTACCAAAGAGGTATTCAACCTCTAGGGTCAACAAAACACGTGTTACAATTCGTGAAACAGCTGCACTTTGGAGTAAAGGCGTGAATCTTCCAAAAGGTGTATTGCTGCTCATCAGAAACGGTAATTTCTAAACTCTCATTTGTTGATTGTTCATTTGCAACGTTGGATGTTCTATGTCTACAACGGTGCCAAAGCAAAGAATAGGAGTTATGCAGAAGCTTTTGATTGCAATTCATCCGTGTGAAGGTCTTTTAAAGTTGACGAATCTAAATATGGATTTATTAAATGACTAATCTTGTAGAATCTTAGAATTCCAACAAAGACAAATTCTGGAACATTAATTACCGTTTGTATTGTAATTTTTAGTGTAAGTGAGGAACTGAATTTGGTTTAACTTACAAAAAATACCTTGACTGACAATATTATTCGGAGATACTGTTTTCTTGGAATAGTAAATTTTTCTTTCGATACAAATTTTCAATTCTCCTTTTGTTACACTAATAACCCTGTCGTTCTGCTTCGTACTTGTGCATATATTTTTACCGTAATATTCAATATCAAATCTCGTTCTTTTATTACTTCCCTGGCTATGAATGTTTCAATCTCTTCTCATTAAAATATTATATCAACTGTTCAAAGCAGCGCCTTACATCTCCGAGATAGCATAATTGTATAAGCAAGAGCTTCATTTTATGGAAAATTTACCCTCAACCAAACGCATTTCATTATTTAATATTGATATAGGATATATATTATTATGCTTAATGAAAATTCTCTATTTTATACTTTATTTTCTACTCTCAAAAAGAAGTAGAATAGAAATATAACTGTAAATAAAATAATAGCCGAATAAGACAGCAACTACATGATTTGCGTTCAAGAAGACATCTTGCATTCCTTCCGGTATTCAAGCATTAAATAGCGAACGAATTCCATAAAACAACAATCGGAAGGGTACTGTGATCTATACAATTTACTGATTCGACCTTTCCATTATCATACCGCGGAATACCAACAATCCATTGAGGGTACGGTGTTCTTTGGGGGCGTTCATCGAACTCACTGTGGAAGAAAGGGTCAATTTACTCTTGCAACAGATGCTGGAAAAACCCATCGCCTTGCAATAGAGGGAATAGACAAGAGGGTTTAGTGAAAGTGCTTGGGCAGCGCTGATTCCCATAATCCGAGGTTTGGGTTCGCGGTGAACGTGCCTTGACGCTCAGGATGAGCAGTAAATGCAGCTGTTGCTACTAAGTCATGCACTCCCTCAGAATATGTCCCCCGCTCGATTTAAAAATATTTCTTCCACTTCCGGCACATTTCTTTAGCACCTTTTTAAAAATCTCAGAATGTTAATTCCTGTGGAACTCATCTCGAAATTTCGTTCACGTCGTTGGTGAACCATCTTTGTTTCAGACAGTCAGCGATAATGTTTCTGTTGGTATCTGTTGATGTACGTAGCAACTTCGATAAATAACCTACTCTCTAAGCATTTCCACTACCTTACAAAATGTTTATTACTTACAGTGGTATTGTAACTTAAATCTGCTGTAAACGATATCGCAATAGTTAAACAAATGAATAACTATATCTGTATATTAAATATTAATACCAAATATTTTGGAAAGGTACTCAATATTTATGCTACATAAGCGCTCTAAGAATTTATTTTGGGAGAAAGGTGGGGATGAAAAACCTTTCAATAAGGAAAAGGTATTATTATTCGAAACTTCCGATTTGTTTTTGCATCTTTCATGAGCATTTTCTTTACAAAAACGATAAAATTACATCATTATAGTGTCATTGTATTTTAATCGCGTATCTGTACCTTGAGGCATCTTCTGTACATTTCTATCAGTCCTTCAATTATGAAATAGTAATTTGGAAGTAAAGTAATAGAGAGAACCAAAATGATACCTGGAAACAATAGATTAGAGCACCATATTATAGAAGCACCAATTTCTTTGATAAATGAATTCAAAACAAACCAGCTCAAAACTCAATTTAATGCCAACTAGAATATTCAAACCAGATATTTCTCACACCGAAAAAGTTTGCGCGAATTCCCTCTATTACATTGATTTACCGAAATATTTTAGTGAACTTTAATAAAGCATAACAAATAGATCGAATGTTAGAAAATATGGTCGCTTAATCGTGGTTGAAAGTAGTCAAAAATGTCAATCCATTCGCTGTGAACCGACAGTTCCACATCACCAACCAATCCACCCTTCGCTTGATGTAGACTTTCCCAGTGGAATCGTCTCTCGTCATTTCGGAGCGCCCACCGACGAATGAGCGCTTTAGCAAATTATCCGCCACTAAAAAACATCAACGGCCGAAATGTTCGCCGTTTCCAGCAGAAACGCAAACAAATTCGGCCTTATTTACTCAAAAACTAATGGACGGGATTAAAATCCTGCCGACCAATTATCCATATAAAGGGAGAATCGAGCGTTCGGGAAAAAAATGTTGAAAGAGCTTATTAAATATAGGATTCTCTCGCTGGACTGCTATATAGTCGGGTTAATGGCAGCGTGATTCATTCTTTTGAGGCAGGATTACGATTTTGCTTTGATTTCGGCCGTCATTTCGTAACGAGACGGGAAATAACGATCCTGCGCTAAGTATTGCGTTGACAGCGCTGAAAGCAGAACGAGTAATAAATTAATTTGAAAGCGTTCGCCTGCATGCTGATTGTGAGACGTTAATAACGGGATTTTTTTCTATTCCGAGCATAATCAAAATTTTCGCCGATGTAATCAAACGATTTATTTGCTGGAATTAGCGAGGGAATAGGATGGATTTCCTTTGCATTCTATCGCACAAATTAAATGAGTTTAATCCTGGGACTATTTGAGCATAAAAAACTCGGAATTTTATATTTAATGGAGGTACACGGTTTAATATGTTAAATAATGCCCACCTATCTGTTACAAACCCTAAAATGATGAAAAATACAATATTATGTTCGAAATATAATCCAATTTCATCGCCATACTTTTTGCAATCACTGTATCCGCAGATATAGTTTTATTTCTAATCCTTATTAGAGCTTGATATACTTATTTAATATAGCCCTCAATAACTTCCACTTTTGGACGATAAGTATGCGGTACTTAAATCGGCTATGTACTAACATCCATGCACTGAGAGGTAAATTTCCACCTCTACCGGGATTCGAACCCTGGACCTTAGCGTTAGTAAATAAGCGTTCTTACTAAATATTTTAAAGCATTATACGTTACAATTCACCTGCAGTTATTATGGTGTCAATGTTAGGGAAAACGTTCCCCAGTAGGTTCTTAATTCGAAACCTTATCTTTGCTGAGAAGTTCATTTTTTATGATTGACTTTTATCTCGGACATCGATTCCCTCTATAAGGCAGCTCTTCTATTTTTCTCCTCATCGAGCACATCTTTTGACCTACATCTAAGAGGGGAATTAGCGACTCGAGGATCGTTAAATTTCAGCTGAAGACATTGATACAGTCTCTTTAGGTTTGCAATTAAAATGACTCTTTCTAATCTATAATAGAAGCAAAGGTTGAAATAGCATATGGAAACAGGAATTTTACATGTAATTTACGCTTAAAATTTGAAAACGAATTCCAAAGTCTTCAAATATACTGGAAAGGGCTTTAAAGCTCCCCTCAATTTTAAATATACCATTTCTTCATTCCTGCACTAGTAAATGAGTACTTGGCTAAATTCGATCTTTGGTTAATTAATTTATTTTGATGCTCACAACAACTTTCTTCTCTCCAAGGTATGCCCTTATATTTCTCTCGATTCCTCCAAAGTATGCAAATCATGGAGTTATAATTATATTAATTATTGGATATCTTTGATAGAAATAATTTCATAAAATATGCATGGAATCTATTCATGTTTACAGAAATGTCCTTAACAATAACATACATATATCAATGGAATTAAATTAAATCCTATTATTTTGAATACTTAGTTGTTCATTTACTATTTCTAATATTATTATTTTGTATTATCTGTTGCATTATTACCAATAATATTATCTTTTCGTGAAATCATCAGATCTATAAACCTCTGAAACAAAGATGATCTTTCTTTCCAACGAGAAAATTTCCAGCATCCTGAACAATATCTACGTGTCAAATATCGTTGGTATAAAATAAATTATTCATTACCGCTCAATATAGAGTATATAGATCACCACTTTCAACAGAAGAGCGCATCAGAAAATTTTTCAAAACCCGCGTAGAAACAGTACATGCAGAAAGTTACGACTCCCGGCTAATCTCCTGGGCAGAGGCGCTCTTTGCCCGCGCTCCCACAAAGCGCGATCGCGACCAAAATAATGCTTCCGCAAGGGAAAAAACCCGCGGATTATAGGAGAGGCGTCGTACCGCGTGCGGAGGGAAGGCCACGATCTCACGGCGCGCCATGTTGTGCTTCCCGGTCACGCTCCCCGTTTCGGCACGTCCTCCCCGAAAGCCGCCGCACGTGCAGCGGGCGCGTGGGTGACGACACTCGGGTGCGAAATTCTTGACCGTCGCAATCCTGCGGATCGATGGCTGGAGGGAGCGGAGTCTGCGGGCCGAGTTCGTGACATATCGGCGCTACGTGCCTCGGGGTTAAGCGAGCGAAGGGCAGTCCAGAAGGCGTGCTCTATCGCGCTCTCTCGGGGATCTCCCCTATTCCCCTCCCCCACGGATAATTGCGTCAGGGGCGGGTGACGCTTCTGCCGAAGGCGTGCCGCAACCGTAGGGATTTTTTACCGCGTGATTTTTTTTTCTACGTCGGAAATACGAGAGAGAGAGTTCGAATCGGTTGGTTTGGGATGCTCTTTAATCACAATACTCCGGCAACCGCGCCCTTTTCGGTACCCTGATGTGTTTTTTTCTAGCGCTCGGTTGTTTTATCGAATCGATCGGTTTGGAAAGGGCACAAGTCTTATTTATCGTCGCGTGATTTGGGATGTCAATGGAGATTGATGAATGGGGACCCCGAAAACGCTTTCGCTGGTGGAATACGTTAGATTGACTTTGATTTCTTGCCGTGAGATTCTCGCCCGAGTCTTTATCGTCGTGATGAATGCTGAGCTGTAGAATGCGTCAGGATATGAGTCCGTTAAAACTAAATCTCGATCGATAACTAAATTTTCTCGGAAGGATATTTTGGATTGTCTCTAATTTTGCTAAATTGTTATATATTTTTACGTTACTGAAAGACAAGTATCATTTAAGTGTTCATATAATTAAATAGTTGAGTGTACATTATTATCTTTCATTTAATTATAGTTACTTTAAATCTTCATAGAGAAGGCGTCAAGGTTTGAAATAGAGTAAACGAGGTTCGAATAGGAAATATGGAGTCAAAGATGCATGAATTTGGACGATTTTTTTGATGGCGCCATAGAATCTATTAATTTCACAAGGAGGGAAAATATGACATCGACTCAATTGTTTTGTTATTTGGAAGGCATGTCCTTCAAGACAAGACCCTCTCTGTATTAATTTAATTTAAGATGATTAAGGTTAATATTTTTCAATCCTTGACCAGAGCATCGAGTATGACTTTAGCTCAAAATCTACCCTCGCATTCTTGTATCTAGAATATGTATCTTGCAATAAAAGATTAGCAATGACAGGAACATTCAAGTAGCTAAGAGTCTAATTTTTATAAATCGAATAAAAATTAGTCATCATATTTCGTCATTGTTAGAAAACTCGGTCCAAAAAGATCGGATTAGGTAATCGTTAGTCATACCTATTTCTAAGCTAAATTTCCCCTGCTTACTAACTTTTCTACCGATAGATATTTTCTACATGAAGTTTTGTCTTTTGCTCCTTAACGTCAGAGTTTGTTCTTTCGTGGGAAAATTTTAACGACTACTTTTGAGCTCAGGTTTATTTATAAACCTCTTTTCCTCCACGTTATCTCAAACCATAAAAGAAGTAATGAACGATTTGCGTGAAATATTTATTTGCCTTCATCGGCGTTAACGGCTGCTCAAAATCGCTCTTCTGCAGCACATTTTCGATTCTTTCCAATAACTCTTATCGTGGGAGAGCTCTTAAAAGTTTGACTTCTCCATAAAATTGCCATTACGCAAACTCGGGGCTTATCTTATGGATTGGTCGCTCGGGAAGGGTTGCCAAGATTTTGAGGATCGTTCAAGGTACGTCAGGATGGCTTATTACGGAAGCGAAGTAACGTAGAAGACTGGAGAAGAAACAGAATACTATAACAGAACTAATATTGAGTACAGTGCTACGCTAAGTTTCCATAGAAACTCATCTAAGGTTTAGTCTCAGCTTTGGGCGAAGTATTCGTTGAAATACAAGGCTTATTCACACTTCTTCTATACTTCGGTATTGGATACAGTACTAGGACACTTTAAATCCAGACTTAGCAATAGGGCGGGTTCAATTCGATTCAAATTCCATCCAAGATCCTCCCCATCCAACTTTCACCACCGGCAATACCATTCACTCCTTTTTATCGAACTCGATTCTACTAAAGCAAACTTCTTAAACGATTTTGATTCAAGTTCTTGTCAAATATTAGGATTACTCAAAAAGGTCACCAACGGTAGGGCCCGCCTTCCTCCACCCTTTGAGAATACGCCTACTTCTAATGGTTCTCAAAACTCAGCAGCCTCCACAGCCACCCACGAATCCGGCATGACGTTGTGGCTTCCGAATTCGGAAGGCCCGCCTTTGATTCCGTCGTGAGCTAATAAATGGCCTATGACGTATTCTCCATTCGGGCGAATCCGCGCGTTCTTGAGAAAGTTCGTAATGGGACTGCACACAAGGGTACAAGTCCACCGTGTACAACATGTCTCGGGATAAAAGTGATTTCGGCTGAGGCAAGAATTTCCCCAAAACGAGCTTTGATGAGGACCGAATTTATTTGAGATGCGCCTCGGACAGCAAACAGCAATTAGCTACCGGAGCAATTACGTCATGCGTACACAAGGGAAACGAGAAGTCTTTGGGAGAGAAGCAGCAGCTCCTCCTTGGGCGAGCGAGAGCTGTTTGTTAAATGGATTTCGAGGGGACATCGATTGGCGTCGGAGGCTGCATTCGATTGGCGGAAGCAATGGAGAGCACCGCGCCTCTCTCTCCAAGGAGATCGATTCTACGCTTCTCGAGCTGTTGTGCTCAGCTCAGCATCCCGAACGTGACGTCAATGACATCTCCGCTTAAAGATTCGCACGATACATTTGAAATATGGAATTATGTTACGCAAAATCTATCTCGTTACCATTTGCTCTAGTAGCTTAAATTGTACATTTATTACTGATTTAATGTCGCAAATGTTTTATTAATGATTTCATGTAGTCTCCCAATAAAAAACTTCGATCGATTAAATATCTTGTACTAAGTAACATGAATAAATTACAATGCGACTCCAAAATTCACCTTGTAAGCAATCAAACGCTAAAGGATCACTTTTTCTTCTATAGAAGGTAATGGTTAGAAGGGATAAAAAAGTGAGCAAGTGAATATACGCTAGGCAGGCCACACCTCGAGTACGCATGTTATGTATAACCTAATGGGTCACATCAGAAGGTAAAGAAAACATTTAAGTATTCAGATTGATAGTTTGATCATAAATTATGAATATTTTTGATATGAAATCACGTCATCGTGAAATATGTTATAAGATTATTTTCAGACTTTACTCGTACCCACTCATAGGTTCAAGAATTATATCTAAATTAAGCCAATTACACAAAAATTTATATATTTCCTATAGTTTGGAGATATTCGGTTGTAGCGCATGGAATGATTGTATTTTTAAATATGTTGCGATTCCAGTCTCCGGACTCTTGATAAATAATTCATCATAGCTATATGTTTAATTCCCTCATTGTCTGAGTACAACATACATTTCTCGGGTACATCTACTCTCAAAAATGCTCCGTTTGCTTAAATTTTACGCAATATCTACTCCTAATCCCCTTTACTAATTAACTGAGCTGCAAACACATTCAAAACCTACGAGGTTAACTTGTAGAAACGGGAGCTGGCGTCCATTCCCTTCAACAAACAGGATACCAATTGCAAGTGCCACCGACAGAGTGTTATCCTCGTATTTACCCACATCCCTTTTTAAGGATATCCATTTTTTGTGGACTCATCTTATTAGCAAAGATGATGATGAAAGTTTCACCTTAATTTATTTGCGATGATATAAATAAATTTAGTAAGGCCACTCTATTTGCTTCTCTCAATCTTCTCTTTTTCATTTACTCGGTACTTTCTAAATGTTGTGTGAAGAGAGGAAGCGCGATGTTTGTGCAAAAACCTTCACGTCGATGTAAAATTAGAAAATAAAATGTGCAGTTGTGCACGCGAATGATCTGGGATCATCTAGAAAATGAATCTACAGTCTTTTTGTGAGCCACCACAAACTGAAAGGAACTACGAAATAGCAGATTACTCACTTCGCAAACTCGGTTCACGTACTTGTTACGTGAAAAAAACTCGCTTAATTCAAAATTATCTTCAGAATCTGAACCATTCTAATCATTTTCAGAACGGAAGAGGTATTTTATTGGAATCGATTACATTAATGTACCAAGAAATTTATTGTGGTATTACTTTATATAGCGATTATCTGATATTTATCCTTATAACTTCAATGAACTCATATACACAGTATTTGTATATTATTATTATTTTGCCAGTTGAGCCCATACCATACGGTGAAATGAAGCTAATCACTCAATGTTTCGTTGGAATAACTCGTTCCTTTTTGAATCGTAAATCGTCGCGTTAAATTTTTACAATCTGGAATGTCCTTCGAGAGATTCCTTTTACATATTTACATCGACGGCTTTATCTTAATCCAATAAAAGTCACAATTAAAAGCCTTTGGGGTATACATTGGAGATGGGAGATTTCAACGATCGATATTATGGCAGGAGAAATGAAAAGGGAACGTGTGTATGAAGTGAAATGGATCGTTGCTCCCGCGAATTGCCATTCCTCGAGGAATTATTCTTCGGAAGCCTTATCTGAACTTGTATACGCAGTAAGTCGATCCGAGAGGAGCCGTGACGCACGTGTCGAGAGAAATGTGAAATGTTTCTTCTTAGAAATGTGAAATCATCAGCGCATAACAAAGCAGAAGGCTGATAAAACGCTCTGTGCTGTGAGAGCACGGTCCGTAGTCTTTTATGCAGTGACGTAAGAAAAATGGAACCAATAAAGTTCAGTGATTTAAAAAAGACGTTTTTGACAACAGGCAAGGGCGTAAAAATCACAATATTTTGTGTTTTAATGCGTCATTTAGTGTGTAATGAGGAACTCCATGGTTTTATCAAGGGTTTGAGTGTTATTTCATAAGAAATAATACATTTCTTGTAAGTGAATAAGAATCAATGGCAATAGCGTATGAAATAAACACAATAAACCTTTAGTTGATCATGTATTGTTGATCTTTACGGGAATGATAGCAGATGAGACATAATTGTGTTTTAAACTTTAATGAAATAAACTGAAATGTTTGATAGGAAGTTGATATCTAAGATTACCTAGTCAGCACAATTTTGACAAGGCTCCTTTCATCAAATAGCCACTTGAAATGTATTTACAAATTAATCAAATACGATAGAGTATACTTATCAGTATATTACTTTTGATTTGCCTGAGAAAATTAATCTCTCTCTTGTTGGCCTCGTAAGGGTTAAAAACATATTTGAATATATCTTGTCCATTGATATCAGAAGAATAGAAATTGAGGAGAGTGACAATCGTAAAGATATAAAAATCCTTGGGAGTATTTCGTAAGCTGCATATATATCAATCCATTGTGTTGGACTCTATGGCAATGAAGATTTGAAGTGAATCAGTCAACAGTTGCCTCACAACGTGAATCATTTATGCACCTAATGGGAAACAAACGACTTTTTAAAAATTGAATCCTACAAGTTTCAAGTTTCGTCATCATCAGCGTAGGAGTTTTCTGAGTTATTCGTTTTTAAACCGAACTTATTATTCAATTGGGATATTTACTTTTCCAACCAGAAACTCAAAGTTTGGTGATTCATTATTGGAAGATTCAAAGGATGAAAGATTCGCTCTTAATTTAATATGGAAAAGCTGTATTTTTTTCACCAGAATATTACATTTTTTGCTGGTTGTATGGTTAAAATATTTATTCTTTGCTATTCATTTTCTATTAATATTCTATCAAAAATTGTCTCAGATGGGAAATACTTAATTGAAAGGTATTTTTTTGTAGATATATAACTCATTCGTATTAAATCATTTTGATTCAGTATTAGAGTACAATCGCTCGAAGATTTTAGATCACCAATGAATGACTGACGTCAAAGTAGGGGTACGAAGTTCAGAATATAATTTGTATAAAAGAGTCTTATTAATAACGAAGCTTCTAATCGACATTATACAACGATACTCGATTACTTTAAAGGAGTAGGTTCCAGTGATGGATGACCAGAGAAGTTTTTAATTGTTCGTATGTATTAGCGAATAATACTATTTATAATAATAATAATATTTTAGATTAGATTATTGCATTGTGTATCAATATGGAATGTAAATTAGATTAAACTAGAGTTTAAAGTTATATATAGTATAACTTTCCGACATTTAGTTGCAGTTCAAGTCTTTCAGAAACATCCGTTTGTGTTTTTCATTCCATATTATTTAAAATCATCCCTAAAAATAACTTGTTTTTTCTTTATAAAAGTTTCCAATTCTCCCGCTTCTAAGGGTACGGGTGCGAACAATTATTTTTATCGTATTTAGGAACGAATCGGAGCGGGAAATAATTCACTCGGAAAACACGCGAGCAGATTTCGCCCTTCGTAACATCGCTTGTACATTTTGATTAACCGCATATCTCCGTGACAACCCTCCATTCGACAGACGCCACCGACCGTTTTCTTTTTTTTAACCCTTCGAAGGGTATTCACAAGATGGCGCCTGAGGGGGGTTTATGCGCGTCATGCCTCCCTGCCTTATTCATTTTCATTGCGTCGAATGGAGCACTTTTTTGCCACCGTACGAGATTCGGGCGGGTCGATCGGACGTATGATTTATGAGACGAGAGGGGGTTTCGCTTAATCCCATTCGCTCTAATCCGTGTTTACTCATTGGCTCGCGTCCATAAAGTGCGATTCGTATGCGACCGAATGGTGTGTATCGGCAAGCAATGCACATGCAATTATGATGAAAGGGACGCCACTCCACTAACGGATTAGGCTCCACTACCACCGGTGTTAACTATTCGGAAAATTCGAGTGCATCGGTAGAACGCTCGACGTCTGCGGTCTAGGCCATTTGCAGATCGAAGCGGAAGAATTATGGTCAAATATGTGATACAGAATACTTAAGCGTGGAATATATTAACTTACGAATTTAACTGCCAATAATCGATACAATTTGAAGTAGTGTGGGTAGAATTTTATCACCTCTTCGAAAGGAGATAAGTAAAATTTTTGATCGGAAGCAATAGCTAATTCCGTATCCCTTTTTTTGAATGATAATGGTTGTATTTATAAGCTTTATTTATGCATCGCAACCAGCGAAAATATTTCTTGGTCGTATTCCTTTAATCATATGCGAATGCACTTTCATAAGCGGTTGGTAGAGGATATGTATATTGAATATAAAATTCTATAAGAAGAAATACTTCAAAGGAAAATCTAACAATATACTTTAACTAATAACTACAATGCACCATTCTAACAAAATTAGGGACACCGCATATTAATAATGTAACGAAAACGCAAGTAAAAGAACGTATATTGATGCATCTAGCAAAATGTTTTCATAGTTCAGTTATCACGATTAATTGAAATATCGAGCTAAAAAGTAAAATTTCATGCATTTTCCCTTCTCGTTGGATTCGAAAGAATGATAAATTAGTGATGAAGGGAAAGGTAAAGAGGGAGGAAAAACTTTAGTTACATTCCTACCGATTATGGAACGTATTCTTCTGAATTGATTATCACGTCTTTCAGAAGTAACTCCATATTTAATTTCTATCCAGTCTTAATAACATAAGTTATTACAATGGCCCAAGATTCTTAACACCTTATTACCAAAGAGAAGATCCCAGAAGATTAAATTATCAAACAATCGATGTCTACGATGAAAACGAAAACATAGATCCTGGCAAGCATCAGACCACATTATACATACAGATTATACAACAGATATTAATAAAACTCCTAAGGGAACATAGTTAACCATAAAAGTTACAGTTTATAGTGAGTACCCTTCCAGCTTTAAGCATAAACATCCAGCGTCTGCAGAGAACTCACCTCAATGAAAATTATTCGAGTGAGCTGTGCAATATATTCTAAAAAAAACCCTCTGGCGATTGTAGAAAGGATTTCAAGAAACCACTAAAACCTTTGGACTTGACCAAAGAACACCATTCTAAACGTAAACGTTTCATTTCGCGTTACTTCTGAACATCTATAGCGCTTATCCTCGACGTGGGGGCACTGTAGCTTCCCTTGAGGACCTCTGTGAGAGAGCACCCACTCGGTTTCCGAGACCTCAGACGAGACATAAACTCAAATGTTTTTTTTTTCCTCGCTTCTCTACGAATCCGACGCTTTTGTGGTGGGCGCTGAGTGGAGGCGCTCACGAGTGTCCACGGAGGACGCGTCTCTTTGTAGAAGGGTGACAAGTGTGGTCTACGCTGTGTGTCCAGCTGGTGGCGAGATTACGGCATTAACCATCATCCCCTCTCCGAAAACACTCGGGCAAATCTGAAAATCGTATACGGGGCGCTGCCATTACTCGGATTGCCACGGATACTTGTCCCTTGTTCGGGATTAGTGTGGCCGGAGGGGGGGGGGAAGGAATGTCGCGGGATACACGTGCTATACAACCACTAGACCTCCACACGCTCTGAAAACAAAGCGCCCTGAATCCCTACCTCTGTTCTCTGCCCGTCTTCGTATCTTTTCAACCCCTCTCTTACAGTCCTTTCCGTGAATTCACCGCGCCTACTTCTCGTGCCCGTTCTGCTATAGATATCTCGGAGGGAACTCTCACCAACGGGTGATTCTTCGCAATGAATAAAATAATATCGGTATAAGTCAGGATTGATTTGCAGGGTGTACATTATGAATTTAAAATGCTTCGATAGAATAACAATCTTGTGTCCAATTGTGGTGGGTACTTAACGCATTTGATTTACCATTCCAAACGCGCAGGATTTTAAATCTACGTAGTCTTGAAACACTTCAAAAGAGTCCTCAGCTCACATTGGTAAAATTTAGGTTGTTTAACGATATAATGAATGAACTCAATGGAAGCGATTAATAATACGGACGAGTAGTATCAATGAATTTTTCCTTCAATTGTATTTCTTCTTTTCTGACGTAAAAACTGCTTTATTTGTGAAATAAAATTCACTTAATAAAATTATGAGATGACTTATTTACTAATTTACTTGTTAGGCATTATTAAAGTAATGTAAAATATTACTTCAGTTATTGATGTAACCGTTTCAATTAAGCTGACAAGTTTTTCTTTGTTTATTCTCTCTTTATCTTCCCAAAGATGATACCTTTTATGAAATTCCACTTCGACTAATTGAGGGTTTCAACAGCTCCTATACATTACTTGTCATTAGACGATATTATGACAGGAAAATCCTATCTTTCACTTAACCCTAAGGGTTATGGAATAATAGCAGAAAATATCGCTATTCCTTACGTCAAAATTAGAGTGCAGGATTAGGTGTGAGATAGATCAATCCTAGCAGGCGAAGGACCGATGTCATTCGATATCGCCACATGCCGAAATGGGGATTATTGGGGAGAACGGTGGGTGTGAATAGTTGTGGATATTACCACAGAATAATTCCCCCAGAAGAACACTTGCTATTTCAAGCCTCTAAGAAGCATAGTTGGTGAACACTTAGCTCGGAAAACATTATAAATCATCTGCCTCACTTTGGTTCTTGGAAACGAAGAATTGCTAGATGAACAATGTTTGCAAATATTATATATTTATATTGCTCTGGCGTGGACAAAAAAATCCTGAAAACTCTTCATTGTTCCTTAGCAAGGACTTAATGGTATTTATCAAATAACAGCTCTTCATATCCACATAGAAGTCCATGTATTTAATTCCGATTGACAGCGTTGTTACATCGATATCGACACGAGAACTTAAAGATACGTGAAGATATTTACTAGTATGAAAATGGTTGTATTGGAAATCCATGGAATAAAGAAATCAAAACAAACAGCAGAGAATATAAAGACAATACATTAGATTATAATACAACATAAGGCCAATATATCCTGCGATTGCAATGCTGAATCACAGATACACTCTGCAGGACCCACGAGCAACAATTTACGAGGAGCATTTCTATACCACAAGACAGGCAGACGAAATGGGATTTGTGGAAATCGGTGTGGACACCCTTTCGTTGCCGAACACGCTCTGTAGTTAATTGGGAGGGAGAGCAATGCTCGTGTCCCTTACCCCGATGTTCAACAAGATCGTTGGTAACGGGAACTGGCGTTCTTTGGCCTGCAGCGGGGGGCCGAGGATTTGCGTGGGGGTGTGGCAGCGGGTGGTGCGTGGGAACCGGAGAAGTGTGGACGGCTCTCTCTTTTGGGGAAAACCCAGCCTTGGGATCCCAGTAGGGATTCTAATCCGTTCCCCAATGCGATTCCTAATGGGCCCGAGTCAGAAGTGGTGAAGTGGGGGCTCCTGTTAGTGCATTCATTCGGAAAAGTGGCGGATAAAAAGCTCTTGCATCGAAGAATCAAAGGTTAACGTTCCGGTGAGTAATGGATGGCTCTCATGTACATCTTGATGACCTTTGTGTTTATTAGCGAAGTGAGTGATTGTGTATTGGGTGTATTATTGTTATAAGTGTGCAAACAACACTTCTCAAGATGGTATTATTAGTTGATTATATCCCCCTTCGGTTTTGCTAATTTAATTGACATTGTTGATAGTTTTTGTGATTGTTCCGTGGCAGTGTTAAATGGTTCAAAATGTGGGTATTATTTCTTGAAACCCTGGAAACCTTTTTGTATTTTTGCGTTATGATAAACATCTTAAGCGGCTTTTCGTGTGAATTGTAACCTCCGGTACGTTAAGTAATTGAGTAGTCGTCGATTGTAAAATTACGTCCGCGTCGTTTAAGTAGTATTACCGCAAAATTAAAGTCTCTGTATCTTTGGATGAAGTTCAGAATGATTTCATAAAGAAGGATTCATATAATCAGATTCAGCACATGTTTTGTTTTAGCGATTGATCGGATAGAATATCTTAAAGGGTATATAGATAAAGGGATAGGATATTGACGCAACATAAAATTAAGGTTAAGTGATTTCTTAGTATTTCGAAATCAAGTTTAATTGAATCATGAAGTCACCATTCGAGGTGAAAATAATATGTGTCAACTTCAAAGTTGTTATTAACGGATTAGCTTAGTCTTATGGCAACTAATGGGGTATAGTATTCCGTATATTTAACGCTTATAAACCAGAAAAGCAAAACTCTACGGATGTTTTCCAAATGAAGGCTTTTTCTATTTAAATTTTAATAGAAACAAGAAAATTTGCTTCAGATAATGTCAAAGTAACATCATCATATTCATGACATTGTATTATGTAAACATAAGGCTATAAACTCCCTTTTAATATGCAATTTCAAGCGTAAAGATTTTTTACTAGACTAAAACATCGCTATATCTTCTTTTATGGCTTTTTAGTAGCTTTAGAAGTTTTATACGATGTCCACAAAAACGCAAAACGTTATCCATTTTGTTCTCATGCTGAGTCTGAAGTCTGAAAAGAATTTATAAGGGAGTCCAGTTCTTACATTAGACGTAATGTACCGGTGACTGAATATACAGGAAGTTCATATTGACTCCTGGAGAGTATGAAAACAAACAGAAGGTAACAAAGAAAGAAAAACTTGAGCGAGAGAATGAAGAGAAAAGCAAACTTCTGATGAATGAATTAGCTGGAAAGCATATGGTGTTTGAGATTGAGATGTTTGTGATGGGTGTAGTGAAATGTGAAAGAAAAAAGAGGAAGGATTTGTTCACTTTTTATAATTCGGAACCGGTACACTGTTGTTTTTTGGATATCTGCATTCCTTGATGCAATAGAAACTTCTCACTATTCTTCGGTGAATATAGGAAAATTTTATTGTAGTTACATCATCGTAAAGGATTCTGCGATTAGAATATAAGAGCACGCTGTAGTCCAAACGATATCATACGTTACTCCAAGGTGGCAGAGAAGTATCTTTGTTAAAGTGAGTACTGCTTTTAATGCTCATTTCTCCTTGATGCTTTTAGATACAAAGCGTTAAGAATACCTCATCCGATTGTATAAAGGACGTATCTTTTTCAACACAGCACATGAATATAAAATCGATGACGGTTTCGACTTAAACTGAATCGAAGCAACTCTAGCATGATTATGTAAATTACAGTCTTTCTCAAAACTTAAATAAGCGAAGTAAATAGTTGGAATAGAATAGTATCATGTTTCTCTCTATAAAGAAAGATCAAGCTTGTGAAAATAGTAGGTTTTACGTGTTATAAATGTCACAACTGCTCATTCCACGTCCTTAAGATTAAAAAAATAACTAAAACTTACTAGGAACATAAATGTCCTCTTAAAATCAAAGAAAACAAGGTATTTCGATACATTTTCAAATTCATTAAATAGAAAGCATCCTTAAGCTATCTGAATGTGAACAGCGTACTCTTATTTACTTTTTACTTATTTTGCGTATTTCGTATAAACGCAGCTGGGCTTCCTCAGTTTCAAAACCGTGTAATAATGTTTTAGCAATAACATTTTGAACCACGCATCGTGCGAAGCATACTTGCTTACAACAAAGAGAATAATAAAAAGGGAGTACGTCCCTCTAAATCAAAAACCCAGGCATCGCAACCTTCCGACATTTCAGCGCAATTCGATAACAATCCGAAAGCATCTTCCGCCACGACCTCCATTCCTCAAATCCACAATATTAACCTGTAGAATTCCTCGAGGGGTAATCGCGTTCCTTTACGATGGAAGAAACGCCGTGATTTGAGACTCGGTAGTGGAGGGATTCCTGGGGGGAGTGGGGGGAGGGAGATGGGAAGCGATGGCATACCTCGGAGGACGCCTGCGCACCTTTGCCAGAGCCGTCGACAAAATGGCGCCCGTGGCGGGACTCGCCCTTTCCCGCCTTCCAGACGGTGGCCCCGGCTTCGAATCCCTCCCTTAGAAAGGGGAAGGAACGTAAATTAGAGCTCTGTACCTTCCGTTGCCACGCCCCTTTCCACCCACAGCTGCATTAGCCGTTATTTATGCCGTCGTCCGTCCGGGAGCAAACGGGGACGTGTTTGGGTAGCGGAGGATTCGCCATTGGAAGCGCAGCTGTGGCGGTGGGTCGCGGGGGAAGTTCCCACCTTCCCCTTCTCGGTGAGAGGATATATAGCCCAGAGGATGAACTAGTTGGAGGAGAGAGAAAGTCAGTGAAGATGAGGAAAGAAGTGGGAAAGTGCGGTGGGATGCAAAGGAAGAGATGCCACTAGAAGAGTACGAAGGAGAGACGAAAAAGGGGAAGGAGACAAAAGAGGAATAAACAATTATACAGAACAACGATTAAGGATTAGAATTTAGGGAAAAAGGGGATCTGTTTACGTTAATTATAGTATAGTATTTGATATTAGTGATAACACAGTGAGTTTATATTGTAGTAATGTCAGTAAATGTTTACTTTTAATTTTTTGAATTCTCTTTGAAAACAATGAGCCTATAGATACTAGATATAGGAAGTCTTCAAAAGCAAAATAATCTAGAAATAAAAGTAAATCTGTCTTAATCTAGGCACATTTAAACTTCAAAAGATCTATCGTACATTATAATTTAAATGTTTTGCACTTAGATATCAGTAAGATAATTTTTGAATGATTTGCTGAACATTGTCTGTAGTTGTATCTACATGAAATAATATCATATTTAACAATAAATTAATAGCATTACATTCTCTCCGAAGTTCTAAACTACTGATCTTACTTCATCTTCAAGTTTCTACATATAACAATAATGAACCGTTCGCAAATTACTCCAAGTATATTCCCATTTCGTAGGATTTATACTACGCGTTGAGGTTGAGTACTATTTATTGAGGATCTTCTGAAGTCGTACACGAAGAAGTCTATTCCATTTAAACTATTCAAAAATTGAAAAATTTAAGCTTCAAACTACCAAACGTATATCGTATACATTAATCGTGATACGAATCTAAACCAACCGCTATACAATTACACGGAACTTTTCGGATAGGAAGGAGATTTCTAAAGATTCGTTATATTGTGAATATTAAAAAACTGCCGAGTTGCTGGAATAGCTGTTTCCGACGTAGATACGGAGGAATGAAGAGGAGGAGCACTTGGGAGAAGAACATGGATAAAGAAGAGAGAGGAAAACAACGAGGAGAAGGAGAGAAGAGCTGTTAAAGAGGGAAGGACATTCGAGGACTGCGAAGCAAGACGAGAAGGTCAGAGATTCAGCTGTATTCGTCTGCAGAACGATTGATTGTGTTCTTAGAGAGGAGGTGAAAATGAGCATGAGTTAACCCGGAAGGAGGAGAATGGAGCTATGGAAACAAAGATGAGGAGGAGTTGCTATTTTGTCTGACGGCGTTAGAGTAGGATCTTTGAAGTCCCACGGGAGAGTCCCGAAAGAACACTAGAACGGATAAAAGGGAAAGAAAGGTCGTAAATAGAGAAATTAGAATGAAAGAGTAAGCGGAAGATAAAAGGAACCTAGACGAGTTGGGAGTATAACCAATATTGTACGTCTTTATCTAGTGAAGAGTATACTTCTTTCCAAAAAACGATTGTATCACCAAAACCACATTATATGCATATTGTATACCATCTCCAGGCATGGAATTCGTTGAATATAAATCGATGTAGCTATAAATTGTTAAATGTAACGAGTGAAACCGTTTTGGGTTGAATGTTAGGAAAGTCATAAAAGTCTAAATATTATCTAAAAAATTAAGTGAATTCATTACTAGTATAACCAGTAATAGTAAGTAATAACTGGTAACGATGAAAAATTATAATAAACACAACCTAACTGGGATATATACCAGCAATCAAACAACCAGCGCATCGCTTAAACGAGGTTTGTTCTAAAGTTTCGCGTAAATTAACGTTTTACACCATATAAAACTTAGGAAGCATCATTAAGGGAAGCTAAACGAGGAACTGACACTTTATGGGGGCATAGTCGTTCGCACCAGGGGAACTTAAAACGGGTGAGGAACATAGGTTTAGCTGTAAACTACGAGATTGACAACCGTTCACGGTGCATGGAAAAATAATTGGGGGGAGGATGCAAGAGGGAGTGAAGGGGAGTTCCTTAAGAGGTTAGGCGATGTGTAATTGCGAGAGCTTCCTCTCTCCTTCTCTGGGGAAGGATTCCCACATGATGAGATCCCCAGCCCTCTCCCTACCCTCTCCTCCTATTCAAGCCAATGCAAATTAACTTACCCTATTAGTATAACACTCTCGAGTTACGGAATTCCTCAATGTGGAATAACCATAATGTATTTCGAACCACTGGATATTTGCGTAAAATTTAAAGGGGAGCGTTTATCGATAAAAGACTGCAACTTCGTAATCTTTCTGCAAGGCTTTAACGCAAGGGATATTTAGATCCGGCCATCCATGGATGAACCACTGACGCTTACATCATCTTCAATGTTTATCCAGCACCTGTCTTAATATAAAAGCCCTATTCCTTAATGTCAGATGTATTATTTAGTTAATACATAGAGAGATAGGTTGAACATCCATGCTCCTCATCACCTATACATAAGTTCTCTGAAATAGAATAGATTGTTTCTTCGAAGGATATGTTGATGGATGGATGATTTCCTAATTAATAACAGCGATGAAAGTGCCTTGATTCGACAAATATTTCAACTTCAACTAAAGATCAGATCTACGGGAAATGTGAGACCTTTTTGAAGTCCTGAGTAGTTACGATTAACATATCATAGTTAGATTCCCCATCAACAAATGATATCTAGGATCTAAGTACGAAGATTCAAGTTCATCATTATGTGGTTCACTTCTACAGCTACACGGATTACTATTGCTTTACGAGTTACTAAAGTAAGTGTTAAAATTTTGTGCACGCTTCGATAATACTAAATTCGATAATATCTCACAATTAAATCGTCTAGTAAGTTTTTTTAGAACGCCCTAGCATATTCCTATTTTTGTTCGGAGATTTTTATAACGTACATTTTAAATGGGTGAATTTATTCCGGTTATACGTAGTATAGTACGTAAGTTATGGAATCTGTGGATAATATAAACGGCACGAGAGATTAGACGAGAAAGGCGTTATTGATCAAATCCCGTGAGGGCATCATCACGACTCCCAAATTTCAAAGCCTTCTTTTGCATGTTCTCCGTCAGCCACTCACCTTTGGGCCACATCCCCTTGACCTCTCCATCTGAGGAGAGATAAGGATTGTGGGAGATGAAGAGAGAGGTGTGCGTTGGTGCTCTTGATGGGGGACTAAAGCCCTGTTTCACCGCATTAAAATTGCCGTCCGAAAAGTGTTAGAGCTATTAGGATAGGTCCTGTTCCGAGACTATAATGAGTACGACGTTTGCATTTATGTGAAATTGTGAAGGTGTTTTTGAGTTTAAAATGTAGAAGGCTTTGATGGTTCGCGTTGATTTAAATTTTTAATTGGTGACGATAATGAGTGTAAAAAATATTCACGAATAATCAGAATAATTACGTTTTCATAATTATCACCAATTATCATTGAATTATGGTGCGTTTATTTTAAAGTTTTCGGTATTTTAAAAGTATGAATTTAATTCTCTTTGATTATAACTAAAATGTAAAAATTTTATTAACTTTAGTTTGCATATTAATTTCGGCATTTGATATGAACTTATTAAGATAATTATTACCGTCATTCGTCCGATATTTCTTTAAATTTAACTATTAAAGTAAAAAAATCATTATAATGTGACCCTTAATCTGAGAAAAATACGAAGTTTATATAGTGCTTTGCGAAATTTACGATGATGATAAACAAACAGTCGTATGAGCAATTAGCATCCAAAGTGCCTAATTTATTTTACGAAATATAACCTTAATAAGAGAAATAACGAAACAAAAATAAGTATCATTGCGACAGAACGTAAAAAGCGAATTAATTTATATTTAGAGCACAACATCTCCATATTGTGGAATACTATTGAATCCAAGACTTCCTTTAGACTATTTTAGCATAATTTTTTACCGTAAAACATGGGTAACGGTTTCGTGGTTCTAAAATTGGATACAGCATAGACGTCTCGTTAGAGCTTATTATCATTCAGTACAACTGAAAGTGGTTGGAAATAGCATTCGTAACATCGCTACGTACGGCTTTTTATACATCTGATTTAAGATAGAACTTATTGTAACATTAAGAATATTAACTGTTAGTTATATTCTTAGATATTTTCGGTAAAAGAAGCTGATAAAAGAATCCTTCAATGTCACTGATTTAAAGCCGTGAATTATATAAAAATTCTAGACGTTCCAAACAATGTGAAATTCCATTTTTGGCTGAACGGAAGTAAACTTTACGGTTCCAAACCCTTTCTTGATCTTTAATGTCATCAATATTACGTTTCCTCCACGCGCTAACGAGCATTAATTATCACCTTCTTCTGGGAGGAATTTTCTTCCTTTTCGCTTCTGCTGACTCGTTTGTCGCACCGGAGGTGGTTTAATTGTATTATCTATTTTCTATTAATACAGCTGATTGTGAGTGGAAATGTAATTCAATTAACAAAATACCGTTGTATGAACTTTAACTGAATGTCTGAACTGTCTCATATCAAACTTAAAAATATATACTACCGGTGTAGTGAAACGAAAGATTTATCGGTCTATCGTTTGGATATTATTTAAAGTTTGACTTAACTCTTTTGCTTACCAAAATATAAGCAAAATCACTTAAGCATGAGTGAAAATGTTCGACAATATTTTATCATAGTTGAGCGTTATATGAAATAAGATCTTGTGATGGTATATTTCACTGCAGATTCACCGGCATTTATATTTAGTTATTCCAATTTGGTCATGTTGACATTCTGAACGAAAATATTTATTTCCGAATCTGTAGAATGAGATTCATTTGGAATACCGAAAGTCATAATCAAGAATTCCTCCACCTGACGTACCACGCCATTTTCAACACGGTGGACCCGCCCCTGATTAATTCCTGCCCCCGCATTCACAATCACAAGGTCGGAGAACCATTTTCGACTCGCGAAGTGGTCCCAAATTGGACGTCGAACTAAGTTGAGAAAGCTCCTGTTCTTCCCCTTTCGAACTCTCTCCTTCACCCCATCGTCAGGGGGTTAACCCTAATCCAATATGTTTAATGAGACGAAGGAAAGCATGGGTCTTTCGTGCAACCGCTCCCCTGCGTGGACACGGAAAGCGAATCGAATACGGTAAATAAGACAACAAATGAAAGCTCTCAATTTCGGTTGTTTGCAGTGAGACGAAGCAGTGATGAAGGAGAAAAGCAAGAATGCTGCCCGCAGCAGGAGGGAGAAGGAGAACGCCGAGTTTCTGGAGCTGGCGAAGCTACTGCCGCTGCCGGCGGCCATTACGTCGCAGCTGGACAAGGCGTCCGTCATCAGGCTCACCACGTCCTACCTCAAAATGAGACACGTCTTCCCAGACGGTGAGAACATTCCCTTTCTCATAACTTCGCGGGCACGTTCTGTTTCACTCCTCCGCAATGTGTCCTTGTTCGTGGCCTTAATTTCGGGGCGGCCTGGATGTAAACATTGCTACTTCTCTTGGCCCGGACTAACCAAGCGGAACGAACCGTCTGGTCTTAAGCGATTAGTTCTACTGCGTTTGGAGAGACGCGTGCAGTTTTAAGAAATCCGATCTCTTTCGATTATCGATTTCGGTCGTTAAAGTCTCCCGCGGTCACGTCTTGGGACCGGAATGTTTTCCGTTCTGGTTGTCAGTTACGGTTTTTGGTCTCGGTTTTACTAAAGAATAAATTATCATACAGATACTGCTTCTCTCAACACTTTGATACATATATTATACATTCACTTCAATGATACATAGATTCCTTAAATTTCGAGTAACTTTTTTAAGATCTGCGTATCATCACGTACGCTCACTGTTAAACTTTTCTTTGAAAATCAATAAGTTTACTTCATTACACATGCTTATTAATAGTCTCTTTTATGACGACAAAATACTGTAAAGTTCGATCTAAATTCAAAACGGTATTAAAAGAAATATTCTGATATTTTCTTCTGGTCCATTCCGCATCTACCATTTTAAATCCATCGCTGCAGACGGATTCCCACGCGCAGCGCCATATTCCCTCTCGTTCCGTAATTCAATTTTTCTCGCTCGTTTAATACGCGACAAATTTCGTACGTAGGTGAATATTGAGGCGCAAAACGAAATTTGAATACTGTAATCGGTGCAGCTTTGGATGAATTAACGAGTCGCCGTGCATTGGTCGGTGTCGCGTACGTGGTGTACATGCCTCCTCCATTTCCCCACTTCTCCATATTATGCATGCTAAGTGTCCTACCTTTATTTACGGTGGATGGAAGTATGTGGGGTTCTCGAAATGGAAGCAGGCGTGTATGGATCTCTTTAAAAGGTGTTCACAAAAGGTATGGTTTCCGATCATTTGGAAGAGTGCTATGAAGTCAAATACTGGTCCCGCCTCGATAAGTGAACATTTCTTTACGTCGGCCGCGTTCAAAAAAGTTTCTCTCACTCTTTTGAGAGATCACTAAAAAGTATTCGTGGAAATGTTCATTTGAAAACGCCTTGAGAATTTGCCTGTCGACGAATCGTAATTGAATACGAATAAATGCATTCTATGAATATCCGATTTACATCGCTATCGCTAATATTCCACGCGCTTTGGATGCGAAATTTGAAAAAAATAGCTCGTTATTCTGGTATTTTCACACTCAGAATGGTAGTTTGTAGACGTAAATATTTCACTATTTACCTTTTGAGGAACGGTGTTCATTCTTTAAAAATTTAATATCCTTCATCTACACAAGTGGTGCCATATAGTGTAAGAAAATCAATGAACTATGACTAAGGAATAGAAACCGATATGCTATTCTCGTGTATAGAAGAACTGCAAATGTTCTTTGATAAGAAATCTCTGGGTTTTGTTAGCGTAGAATTAAAATATTCAATCTCTTTCCATGTATTTGTATACGAATCATATTAGTAATCCCTTAAATTTGACGAGAAAAGAAAACATTTTATTCTTACTTCTAATCGAAAACAATAAAACATACGTATTTGCTTCATCATAATTTTTAAACAACTTTCAAACTTAAATACGTTAAAATCAAGACGTATTATTATAACATTCCTTCAAATATATTCTCGCATTTCAGCCTCCACGAATACACTTTAAAAGCACGATTCATCCACTACTAAATTAAACTTCTATCTACAATAAATTTAACTTATATCGCTCAAGAAAGTTCGGATCATGTAAACGATGACGTATGAAGAGTATTTTTGAATTCGTTAAGTCAATTCTCTAAAGAGAAATTTGGCCAGAGGAGGAAATGTTTTACGAGGAGACGAAAGGAGATTCATGTAAGCGTGACTCCAAATTAAGCGTATTTGGAGAGATAATCGAATAAAATGAGGAGGATGCTGGGGCGGACATTTTGAGCGATGGCCGATGGAAGCCCGAAGTTGCTGTTCAATCACCGCCAGCGTCACTAAAAGTCAGAGACGTGCTATGCAAACAATGGGAGAGACCTTGGCTTGGCTTTGAAGTGGAGGCCCGGCAGATGATGCCATGTCTCATCATAGGGAATTTCAACGGAAGAGTTACGCGGCAGAAGATGACCACCTATCTCGGCGAAAGAAAAACGATCTCGAAGCCCTTTCAATACATCCTATTAGAAGTGATTATGCCGTCTATTCTCGATAAGCAACAATGCAATTTTCACAATACATTTTGGACTGAATCAACCATTTTATTTTCATAATAGTCCCTTGATAATTTTTTCTCTAAAACATGCGCGAATGCGTAGATGAAAAACTCACAGAGCAAATACGGAAGTAGATGAGTGATTTTATATCTCGATCATTCAGATTTTAACTTGAATCATGAAAATATTACCAAAACTTAGTGAATAGTAACAGAAAGATGTTGCTACACAATCAGCACATTCCGCAATCAAATTTCGTAATTTTATCTATCAATTTTGTTACATATATAACTTATCGTTCAATATATCTCTTATTAGTAGATCAATCTGTTCGATTAAGTTTGAATTATTAAGAAGAACTCTAAAACTCATTAGAAGTTGTTGTATTTATTACAAAAAGCTCATTTTTCATATCGATTTTTTTGATGGATGAATTTCTTTTCGGACAAAAGAACCAAATGAGAAACTTTTGACTGGCTCATAATCATATCTTCACAATGTGTTTTCATTACTCTTTTATAAGTTTTTGTTTATATCCTATTATGAAAACACGTGAAAAATAAACAAATAATTAAACATATTCACTTAAATTCAATAACGAAGATACTTTGAGTGTATCCTGTTTCACAATTATTGCCATGAAAACGATTATCTATGTTATGATTAGATAAAATGCTTTCCTTTATTCAATACTTCTACTTCCTGAATCTCTTAATTCAGTCCCGCCAAAAGCAGACATTATCTGGTCGGATTTCGCTTGAAAGTATTGATTTTAATCGCGTTTATAATTATCAGAAAGTAACACCCGAATCTGTTTATTCGCTGAAGAAAGTATGAAGCTGACTGTTAACAACATTCTAGCGAGTTGATCGAGCGAACTACCTCACTCCTCATATCGCAATATAAGCATCATTCCCTCCCTTTAACTCCTAAGTATTTAAACCCACGGATTTATGAAGAGTCAGAATAGCTTACGAGCTGATCATAGCAAACCGGCCATCGGCCGTTACCGCAGCTCTCGATCCCTAACTCAATTAATTAGCCACTCTCAAACACGGCTCCCGATTCACAACACAGAGTACACGCACACATGTGCCGAAGGTGCAAATACGAGAGGGAAGGAGAAAGTGGCGGTGGAGAGAAATTTTAATTCGGGACTCTACCGCGGCGGCGTCTTTGAGTCGAGGGAAAATCTCTCTCGCCTTTCCACCGATTGCACACGCTTCGTACTCACCGAAGGGTGAATGGAAACGAGTGGTGCAGAGAGAGAGAGCAGCCGTGACGCAATAAAAGGCTTTTATCGATAGTGCGCGAGGGATCTCGCCGAACGCGAGACGGATTCGATAGTAAACGAGAATCTCCGAGAGGGAACACAAACAGCCACCCACGTGCGAAAAACGCCCGCCTTTTTTTTCTTTCCTATCGTTTCCCTTCACGAGGTTTCCACTTTTAGCGCCTTTCCTACGCGATTTGATTTATTCCCAGTCCGTCTCCTCTTTCGTCGGAAGGCTTTAAGAGCGTAACTCGAGAACGCGTAGGTCGGGCTGCGGTCTCCAAAGAATCGACCGCTTCCATGGGAACATGTCTGCTCGAAAGATATTCGGGGGAAGTTATACGGAACTTTAATCGTTGTTTTCTTTTGGGAGGGCGAAGGAAATACGTGCAGATCCGTGACTGCGCTAAGGTTGTTGTTGCGAACTTCTGTAACCACGGTGTGATTCGTGATGTAGAACTCTCGAACTATAGCTCTTGGAACAATCACGGACTCCTCGAGAATGTCTGTGTGTGTTATACGGGAGCGTAAGAAATCTTATATACATTTACAAGTACTATGTTTCAAGCTAATTGAGCAGTAGTTAACATAATGCTATCGGTACACAATTCTATGAAACGATCCAAGGAACCCAAGACTGGATGCAAAGATATGGATGCTTGGTTTTAAAAAGCTCGTATAAGATTTATTACATCCAGAACTCCTCCTTTTCAAACATCCTTACGGTTTTAATTTTATTTATCCTACGTATTTTATTGCCATAAATTGCTATGTTTAAGTTCATGAATCCTATATATAAACTTAAAAACATATAATAATAGTATCATTTATGTATTTATACATAAACACACCCGGACAATTCTCGAAACTAAAAAATAGGATTCTCACATCGTAAATGTCTCTTGGAAAACCTTTAAAAAAATCCCAGATTAATATTCTCATACAATATAAACATAAACTTATATCTCCGAAATCGTTCCCAAGTGGATATTTGTTGTCGGAGAAAGAAGAAAGTAAATCTCGTAATTTTCACATTCCCATTGTCAAATACTATAACCATTCTTTACGTTCCGCCTTTTCAGAGACTAGAGACTCCGCTAACTCGATAGATACTGTTCCTACAATACCAATAGCTCTCTTCTTTCTCAAACAAGGCGGGTTGAATAAAAAAGACTTCTCATTCGGGGAAAATTTCATTCGACGTGCAAATAGGGAGGAGGGAGAACGGGCGGAGCAGAGAGGAAAGGGTTTAAGAAGAAATATATACAGAGGAAAAATAAAGGGAGGCGAATGTAATCGCTTGGATGCGGTCCTCGATTCCGACGGTGTGAAGGAGGAATTGAAATGTATGGGGGGCGTGGGTGGTCGACGAGGGGACGAGTTTTTTTCCGTCGCTGTGATTTCACCGCTCGTTAAAGTCCCTTACCCCCGGAGGCGTTGTGTGGGGGGAGGGGTTTGTTTCCTCCCCCTTCTCGTCTCATGACCCCGAGTTATAGCCCCGGGTCACCTCGGGGCGTTCCTTCTCAAGTGTACCGACGAGATGCGTTTAACAGTCGCACTCCCAAGCGGTCGCCTCACAAGACGAAGTCCGAGGAAAAGATTGTTCCTGTCACATTTTCAAATAAAACGAGGGGACAAGATCGGACTAAAGAGACGTCCGGTGGTTAGTGAGTTGCGTAAGGGTGGGTTGGACGAACTTAAGTATCGTTCTCGTAGTATTTTAGCATAAGGAATTAAGTCTTTCGTATTCAAACTTGAAGTGGTCGTTTTATGATATCAATCAAAAGAATAGTATGCTAATTTTATGAGAAATAGGATAAGTAGGTACCTAAAGGCAATGGATTGGATTCGAAAAAGTATAAAAAATAATTTGTAAGCAATAGATGACTGAAGTTTAAATTACCTTAACTCTAATCGGAAATCGATTTCATTAAATTCCGGAATTCGTGTCTTTATAAACAAAGGTTGGTTCAATATCATTATTAATAATGTTAAGTAAACATTTAATATTCTATTCCCTAAGTAAATCTCAAGTACAATAATTTTCATTAATAATGACATATATGGGATGATTTTATGTATTTTTTATATTTTATTCTTAAACATATGGATATATTATTTAGTACATTCATACATTTTTACGGCTTTGATTGGAGGATCTCTAACGATTAGCAAAATTATCTACGAAGACTAAAACTGTGGCTGTTTTCCCAATAAATACATGATGTAGTTTATTGAGCTTTACTCGTTCGTTTAGAGCGAAAATATCCCTTTTTTCTGAATTACGAACGAAAACGAAGTTCAGTAGAATAAGCTATCTCGAGGCTGTTTGTGTTAGGGAGTTCATTCTTCAAAGGAGAAGAAACTTTCTTGTATCCGACTCATTCTTACCAAAGAAGGGAGACGATAAAGTTCAGTGCTCTACTATTAAAACTTGTGCGTAACCCATCTTGTTTATGCGCCTGAAACAATCTATTTTAAGTATTCCTTTTCCGGCCCTGTGCGAAGCTTCTTTTGTTGCCTTTTCGATTGAACAAGCTTATAGTCCATCTTTCTTTATTTTGTAATTTCTATATTTTGTGATACAATGCCACTTAATTCAAAACTAAAACCATCGTTTGTTGATGTTTCAAATGCTGAGACTATTATAGAAACTCCCCGTTTATTCTAACGAATTTTTTACGCAGAAACCGTTAATTTGTCACGCTTTCAGATTCGAAACGCACCCGAATCAGCGATGACCCTCTTCGAATCTTTCAGTGAACTCGTAAAGATGTTAATTTACAATTCCACAATAGAAACACTTCGTCAGGAAGCAAGGCCTCCCCTTCCTTAGCCACAAAACCCCAATCGAGTAACGAGACATAAATACTTCCGGATAGGGGCTTCGGAGTGAACGATTTACAAATTCGTGTTTGATTTGCTTTCAATCACGGACACATCTATAGATATTCCGGGTGCGGGTCGTAAAAATCTTTTGATTGGGCCCATGTCGGACAGGGCCCCAAGATGGTCGATAAACAACGTCCTATAGATGTCCCTCCCTTTTACGATTTCTTCGGGGTCTTAGGAGACTTAATATAAAAGACTATATTGGGACCTTTTGGAGTATTTCGGTGGACGTAATCGAAGGGATGCATCGACGGGAACAATCGAATGCGCAACAATGGGAAGGCGGCCGCAGGGCACACACGAAGGGAACGTGCCGCCTAAAGAACAAAGGGCTAGGGATCCCACAAAACTTCCATCGTTTTCTACTACTCTCCACTAGAGATGTCGATTTGGGGAAGATGTTGATCTCGTTTAGGGAAATTTGGCCGTTCGATGGGGGATGACCAGGTGAGGATGGATTTCGAAGAAATGCATTCCGCCGTTGAATAAATGCACGACTTAAAGTTGTTGTTAACGCACCAAAAACGATTTACTATGGATTCTCGTATTTATGACTATACCTTTGCTTTCTAAGATACCTACGGAAGGATTAGTAGATAAATAAATCATATACTGGGTTATCTTAGGTTATATATTATAGATATAGGTTATCTTTTTAGGAACAGTAATTGCTTTTTGATAAGAGAAATTGTGCTTGATGAATATATGTTTCCTGGGAAAGAAAGTGGAAAACAATTTTGCCTTTTATAGAGTGTTCGTTTCCCATAAGAAGCCCATTTCTGCAAAATTACCTCAGCCATAAAAGTAAATAATAATTCTACCTTTTTAAACACAAGGGCTTTTATATTTCCGGGTAAGGATTATGTCAACTGTGGGTGAATTCTTTACCATTTTTTTATATGTGTTCCAGGAATATATGTTATCTAACTATCTTCATATCTATTAAATTTATGTTCATCTTGTAGTTTGAATAATGCGATGTTTATGGTCGCAAAAAAGATAGAAATCTACCGTCTCAGTTTTCGTTAAGCTTATCACTTGGTTCCCTCGACATACAATTAATACCTCGACATGTAATTCATTTTAGTATTAACATATTACATACTGCGGGAATAATACGTTAAAAACGTTTTCTTCCTTCCTGGCCCTTAAATCCCTACCCTTATCTGGAGACATTTTCCTACTTATTGAAGCATTTCCAAATCGGTCTAATTGTATGCACATCGGAGGGTAATTCAGGGAGTGTGTTTCACGCCATCTCAAGAGTACGTGCACATGATTATGCATGAAGGCTCGGGAAATAAAACCTTCACCTTAATTACGATCATTGCTTACATTTAGACCATGTTGTTCTTTGTCAGCCGTTCATTTTTAGAACGTTTTACGATCTTCGAATTAGAAATCTTACGTCCTAAGAATGCTATTATATTTAATTACGGTTTTAATTAGGAGAAGATTTAGACTTTAAAATCTAAATTTTACCCTTAATAAAGACGTTTATGATTAATTAAATATTTTTCCGTAGCGAATTAGAACGAAGCGAACGAGGTTAAGTCCAGCAATATGGAATATACGTTTCTCACCATATAGCTATCAATGCGATCGTGTTTTCAGTTAAAATAATATTCGGAAAATATCCCAAAGACTATAAAAAATCATCATTGATCCTTCTAATCAACGTCACTTGATCTCTCTATGACCTATATAAGCGAGATACATTGATCGCAATCTCGACACTCAATTAAAGTAACTATTTTTCAATTTTTTCACAATCTTATGGCAGCAATATCACATGAACCAGTTCATTATGGCACTCAATCATTACCAATATTGATTGGATATCGTTTAAAGTTCGCACAGTTGCTTCGTATCGAGTTTGAAATACACCATAGGAGTATTTCTACTGATAAAAAAGTCTGGTGGTACAAGCGTGAGTAAATAACTATCGTGGAATAATTTATTGCATTGAAGGTATTAGAACGAGATAATGAAATGATTACTTGAATAAGTATCGTGAATAGGACTCCAAAAAACGGCGTGACCTTTAAATAATTTTTAAGGATGATCTCGTTTAATGTCGATTAGTCAGTCATACTGATTACGCGATGTATGGATACGATATAGAAATAATTTCTTGGCATTAAGGTAGAGCATTGAAAATGAATCGAGAAAAAAGGCATGAGAGGGTGTGAAGGACAACTTCCTGAGGATATAAAATGTAAATCGTTTAAAAAATACGAAATAGGACGGAAACATTACGCGGAAACATTTAAACTAATTAAACATTTAATTCAATCTGGTTAATAGTCCATAAAATTCACGTGATGCAGAAAAAAATACAGAAAGCGGAAGAAAAAAAACATTCCAATTAATGAGAGATAATAACTGCACATTATAATGTTAACTAATTATTTTGGGTCTTACACATTGAAACATATGAATTCGCACATGCAAACCTAAGTAGTATTAGTATTATGGGTTCAAGAAACGTCGCACTTGGGCTTGTCCCCTCTTTCTGCTTATATGATTTTCCCATCGCCGCGGGCAAAAGTTAAGGGGGTGTGTGTCGCGAAGGTCGCCGTCGAGGGAGGGCGTAACCGGGGGAGCGCGTTCTAATGACGACGCGTGTCTTACGACGTCCGAGCGACCCTCAGCGGGTGCGCTGAGATGAAGAGGGAGCGCATTAACGAGGCCAATGAAGGGATGACAAAAGGGTTTTGATCGATCCCCATTGTTCGTGCGAATGAGGGGGTTTTAATGGCAATGTTTTTTCCGGAAGGGTCGCGTGGGATTACAATGCTAGACAAAGGGCTCGAAGTAATTGAACGCATGATGATTCCATTTAAATTTCCGACTAATTGTTCACGAGTACGAGTGTTTTGCGATGAAATCACAACTAAGGGTTCGCCTCATTTAACGCTATTGCGTTCGAAGGCGTAGAACTGGAAAATGTGAAGATGATGTTGTTTTTAAAGGCGTAATAAATGCTGTGTTGCGTAAGGAGTTGATTGGTATTGGTGTTTATCGGTTGCTATGAGCTAATTTTTTATACTACGCTCAGGGACCTGAATACCATCTCAAAACAAATTGATTTAAGCTTAATCTCTACGCATGGTACTTCATATCAGCTTTAATGACCATTTATTTTTTTGGATTGGGAATACGTAAAAGCTTTCTAAATTCTTAATGCTATAAATATTTACGCTTTCTTGTCATACCTTTCTTTTATTTTAATGGAATATTTTATTTAGGAGACTTTTAATTTCAGATTAATTGATGCTAGATAAGTAAAAAAATATCATCTCTCCACTGAAATTGTTTTCTTAGTTGCAAAGTGGTCATAGAAGTTTTTATAATCTAGTTATAGATTTCGCAACGTTAAATACAAATTTATAAACTTTACATTCTTTTCGTTCATCTACTTAATAGGATAAAGTATTATACAAAATTTGGTATTTTATATTCCAGAAAAAATAGCTCACTGCTCATAAAATAATCAAATGACTTTCTAAAAGAAAAATATTTGGCCCAAATAAAAAATTAATTGCAATTCAGTCATAAGGTACATGAATTCAGGTTTTTCATCAAAACCATCTGGTCATAGTCAGGTGGCATCACGCCAAGGTTAACCGAGTTCAACTTAAAATAATCAAAACGGCTAAACAGCTGCAAATTCTGAGTAATACAAAGGCCGACTTCGAGTTAACCTTGATTTTCAAAGGTCATCGGCGAAAGCTAAAAATTACAAGATGCGCAAAATTTTAAACGGGCTGTATACGCTTACGAAGTCGACAAAATATTCTCAGGGTTTTAGAGGCAAATATTTTAAACATATGTAATGTTTACTGTCGCAAATACCAAGCGTAGATTATATTTCTTAATCAATCAGCAGATGATAATTTAATTTCCCCTAATGAAAACAGTTTCAACGACAATAACAAATTAAAAATCAACTATACCGACGTACATAAGTCAATATTTCCTCCTAAATTGGTTCTATTATGTGTGATTAACATAAAAGATCTTGTAGAAGTTTATTGGTTTGGCCTAATTAGAGCTAACACCTTATAGACCAATTTATGTTATCCTAAGACAGCAATAGAACCCGATCTATGAATTTTTCCGTTAAGAACAACCAGACAATGCTGATGTTAAAGTTTGATACGTTAAAATTCCGTTTGACAAACCGAAAGAAAACGCTAGATACATTGTCAAAATACCAGATCTTTTTTTCAGCGTGTTCCCTCATTGTGTTTCTTTAACCACAACCTTCCTCCAGGTCTGTTATTCGAATCCAAAAAAAATATTCTTCTCTAAAAGTCCCCATTCTTCCCATAGTCACCGAAAAGAGATTGATAATTCACTCTAATATTAAAAGTCCGCCCCGAAATTTGATTACGGTTCGAGAACCACGAATCGCTCCCTCTAATCTTGCGCGGGGGAGAGAAAAACTTCGGCAGCATCAGCCTCTTTTGCCGTAAGGAGAGGAGTCCCGCATGGGTGCGTTATCTGCCCTCCTGAATTATCCTTTTGTGGCCCTCCCCGGATGCGGGGCCATTGAACGCGCGGGAGGGTCCTCACACCCTTTTTTCGGGTGCTCCCCTTACAAATCAATTTTCGACACCGCAATATCGCACCTAATAACCTTCCGATGGCTTCTGGTATTCGACGTCGAAAAAAAAGGGTCGCGGAAGATTGGGCTAGTGGTTGTATTTTTTTAAATATTTCTTTTGTACGTTATAGGTTTGGGAGACGCATGGGGTGCCTCTCCACCACCGGGGACTCCTCGAGAACATGGGATCAAGGAGCTGGGATCGCATCTCCTGCAGGTGAGTCGCAGAGTTAAAAGCGACGTGGGTGTTCCCCCTCTGGGGTCTTCACGGGGTCATTCAGATTTTTGCGCCTATCATCGAAAGTGCGTAACGTAATATTTTACCAGGTCCTTGCAGGAAAGAGATTTCACGAAAACTTTCAATTATTAACTGTGATTCCGTTCGTAGAAAATCGATTTACCGCAACATTTATCGACAATAAATATTAATTTTATGGTCTTGATGGTAGATGTTACGTACCTTTATTTTTGTTTCAAATAATTAATGAAGAACTTCACAATAATTTTTATTACTATTTCTGAGACCAGCTTAAATTTATTTTGTTATTTTTTAAAATTAGTTATTATTTGTTTTAAAGTTACAGGAAGTTGTATAAGTTTTCAATGTACAGGTGTAGAACGTGGAACCAATTGATAGTTTAAAAACATTAATCATTTGATTAGTCATTTAATAAAACATTTAAGAGTTTTAATTATCATTCCTACACTAGTTAAAACATCCGTTCCCTTGAACCTAAGTTTCTTATGTTGGACCTTACGTCTGATAAATAAATACAGCCTTCAAAATAACCTTCTATTCAATATAACCTTCGATATCAACTCAATGAATACAATGGTCAATCACTCTCAAGATGATACTGACAATGAGTGGTACGGAACGACCATTTTAATCCTACGTTATACATAAAATGGACCACATGACGTAGACCCTAGAGCGGCTGATAACATTTCAGAGAGATACGCATATCTCTTGCAGTCTCACAATTAAGTACGGATACTAACAGCCAAGCCGCAATGAGACCGCGTATATTCAGATATGTTTATACTCAGCTCATGATAGTGGCCAAGTTCTTTCATTTCTAGCTTGCGAAGCACTTATAAGGACAAGTGTGCTAAGCAAATTACGTTCGAGGCAAAAACAGCTGTTCGCGCATTTCAAAGTTGATGACACGAGGAGATTTAAATGAAAGCTATTCGTTCCCTCGCTAATAGTTTTATCGAATGCCTCAGTATAAATTGGTAGAATCCTTTTTAATGGCTTCGAAACTCAATGGAATGTTTTGTAGAAGCATTTGGATGATAGTCCACCGTATCGAATTGCATAGCGACTTTAACTCAAGACGGTTCTAAACTATGAGTCATCCGGACTCGGAATGTTTTGAAATAAAAGCTATTTCGAATCGATGATTCAAACAAGAAAAAAATACACTTCGATAACAAAACCAAACAGTTTCATTTCCTATTTGTAAATTCAGTAATGTTCTGCAGGTTGACCCATATTTCGATTTACTTTGAGCGGGGCATGGTAACGTGATACTAACCGCTCTGGTTAACGGCGCGGTTCAACGGGAACCGGAACATCGTTTCTGTTCCGGTTTTGCCTCCTTCCACCGGATCTATCCTATACTATGTAATCTTAATTTAACGTATTTTTGTATCTTAACGTATTTTTCGATTGTGAATAATATTTAGTCAAACTTATTTTTATATACTCGGTAACTAAGTAGCCGTCGGTTTATACTCCGTAACTAAGTAGCCGATAACCGTTAATAATTAAGATATAATTCCTTCAATTACGCTCGATTAAGATGAGTAACTAAGGAACTAATTAACAGAGAATTTTAAAATTATAACTATCATTTATTTTCCGTGAATTTCAACATCTTTTCCGGTTTTTACTCCCAGCTATATATTTGATAATCCCTTCCCCTCTACAGTTCATCACTATGGCTACGCATGCAACAATTCCTTTAATTTACATTTATCTCATTTCTTTTCAGACTTTGGACGGATTCATTTTCGTCGTCGCTCCAGATGGGAAAATCATGTACATCTCAGAGACAGCATCCGTGCACCTAGGGCTCTCTCAGGTAAGGGTGGTCTTCCTTTCCCACGCACTTTACTTCCTTCCTCTATGTGCCGCCCTCATCCACTAATACTTCCGCACTTCACTACTCTTCCGTTTTCTCCCATACTGCGGATATTTCCGAAAAGTATCACTGATAATGGGGCACTTCTATTAAAGAAGAGGGCTCTTTATCCCCTTCCGTTGTGGAGTGCAGGATGGAACGAGAGGATTCAAGTGGATTATGATACTAATACGTATGAGATATTACACTTTTCCTTCCGCTCACAGATTGGAACGTAGAGCGTGAGATGCTTCCGGCTAAAATGTATCCTAATTAATGTACGACCACAATTTTTCTGAAAATTCAATACGAAGTCATACTTCATGGGGTTAATTGTAAATCATGCATATATTTTCTGACAAGAAGGTTATCAATACGACAAGTGATAATAAATATTCATTTTCTTGTCAAGTAACGATGTAAATTTCATTCATATATTTCCTTCTAAATGTTTACGTCCTATACAATCCACTATTTCTAATGTAGATAAAGTCACTTGCCTCTTTTGTCTGAAAATTTTTATATTGATTGTTCCGAATGTAGAAAAACAAATGAATAATCAATAACGAAAATAGACCAAATATCTCTAGCATGGAAATCAGGAACTGAATTTTGAGACAGTTTTTATATCACAGCTGAAGGGAATCACAAGACATAAATTGTATCAGACCTTACTTCTATTTTTACGCTATTTAAGATACAAAGTGTATTAAATGGATGTAAATGGCTTAAAAGGTACCGTAAATACGTATGTATGTCACATACATACGTATATAACTAACTAATAATTAAGATACTAAATTATTAACTGTGGTTATTTTAAAGCTCCGAATCCTAGCTCGTGTACAAATGGCTGAATCCTTTTTATTTGAATTAGGGAAACGTTTTTTTTACAAATATTTTAAAATTTAATTCTTTCGTCTTTGTTGAAATTATTTTCGACAATAATAATAAACGCTATTACCCATTTTCTATCAAGTATAAACCGTTAAATGAATATTTCGTTGATAGAAGAATATAGAATATATATTTAACTCTGAAGACGAATGAATGTAAATTACGTTCCTCCATTAAATGATTTATATTTCTTATTTCTTAGGTGGAGCTTACGGGAAACAGTATATATGAGTACATCCATCCTGCAGACCACGATGAGATGACGGCAGTGCTATCACTGCACCAAGCACCACCTCCCCCGGCACAACAGCAGCCCGGTCTCGTGCATCACGGCGCTGCACACGTTGTTCATGGTGCGTGATTCAATATTACTTTATAGAATATCGTGATTGAGTAATACGAAAATATATGAATATCTTAGTTTATCGAATGCAACTCATACAATCCAAGAATCGATTTTTATAAGATATATTCCGTTAGAGTATAATCGTGGCTAATGTTATTTGTTCATTTCTGAGAGTTCTTTACTCAAGCTAAATATTTAATCTAAAATTCTTACGAAATTGTTTACTCAAAATTAAATCATTTTTAATGTAACGCCTTGATTTTTTTTTCAATTTTTGTACTTATTCGAATATCGATATAAAATTCCCCGAGATCATTCTGCAGCTCTGAAAATTTGTTCTACGAAAATCCGCGTTCCTGTATATGTTTGACTGATACTGATGTTCATATATCTCCTAATAATACTAGCAAAAATTAATTAATGGAATTCAAAGAATCTCAAAAGTTAGATTCCGCTTCAATTAGAAAGATCGTCTAGAGCAGAAAGAGATTTGATAATAGATTTCGTCTAATTGCTATATATACTATTAATATGGCAAAGAATTTTCTCTGAGAGGAATGGTCCAGCGTGAATGAGATAGAACATAAAAGAGAGATGAAGAAAGGGAGTTTAATCAACAGGTTGACATTTGTTTTCTTTCTCTGACAGCGTTCGAGGTTGAAAGAGTGTTCTTTCTGCGGATGAAGTGCGTGCTGGCCAAGAGAAATGCAGGTCTCACTGCCGGAGGATATAAGGTGAGTATAACTGACTGGTCGTTTGTCTCTTTTATACCTACCATTGCACTTAGACATGTCAGTTGGGAAGGGGAGAATTATTTTCACACATACACGAAATTCAATATGAGGTAAAATAACAGTACACGTTTTCCTCTGCGATAGTTCCTTTGTTGTATAAACAGACGAAGATATCCTCCTCGTAAAAGTAGGCTAAAATATATATTAATTTATTCCGCGTAAACTCTAGTATAGCCAAGATGAATATCTTATACGATTCAGGAATTTCCTTACTCCTTTCCCACACATCACTCTACGAATTCACTTTTGAGTAAATTAATCGGTAAATGTTTTTGCTTTACGGTTAAATGCCGCTAAAACGTGAGTGCTAAACGAATTCGACTCATATCTCTTTAACGCTTCTTATTTGGAGAACTCGGTTTCGTTATTCATCATTTAGCGCCCATTTTGAGATGAAATCGTTTGATCGATCATTTTTCTCATTATTTGTTTTTATTATCTTGGATGATGAAACTTAGGAGGATTTACATTCTTGAGATATAGTTATGGTTTTATTGATTCTTGATACATTCTTCTTATCATAATTTATGGAATTCTCTTCATTAGGGTTGAATGAAAACTACGGTTCCGCTTCGATTTATATTCGAAAGAAACTTATTAGTGATATATATTCGACACGAACCTCATTGCTTTTAATATACGGATCTTAACTAAATACAAAACTATGAGTAGGCATTTCCCAAGTGAATCTTGCTTTTCAATACTTGAAGAAATAGGCTCTTTGCCTTTACATATTGCGCTCTACCTTGATGCAATACCGGCAAATACGTTCGTACAAGATTATATTCAATCTCAACAACCCATATACCAGATGTACCGGAAGTCTTAATGGCTACTATTCAGTATGAATGAGTCCTCTTTCGGTTCTTTATGATACTGGCATTAAAATCGTATACATCCATTTGAGTCAAGGCAGCAATATATTTTTGAAGGAACCCTTTAGTAAAACGAGTGTTAAAAATTGTACGTTTCAGTAAACCAGTTTCCGACGGGATAATCGGATTGTAGTCTTTGTCGTTTACGTGTTTATAGCACATTTTCAAGTTTCTCTAGCTGATGTTTCTCAAATTTGAAAATGTTTCGAAGGAAAGGAAATAAGGAATAAATCTCTATTTAAACGGGATATCTCTCTCGCAGTCGAATTTATATTGAATATAATTGTAGAATTGAAACCTTGGGATATAACTGTTCCTCATTGTAGAGAGATTAAGACTAAAGTAATAAATAAACCTTCCTACCGCTGCAGGTATTCAATTTTTGGTTTCGCTTAGCGTGTTGCCTAACATCGCCGGAGTAGCTTTTCCTAAATTTTGCGTAGAGCTTTTTTCGCAATTTTCTACTAATTCTTCTCCGCTTAGCAGAATTTTTACTCTTACCCCACAAATTTAAACTCCGAAATATGTATTAGGTTTATTTGGCATGTGTAATTCCCTCCATTTTGAATTTAGAATGTTATTCGACACGACATCTTATTTATAATCTTAGCTTATTGTATGTATATCATATATCTTCAATAAAATACGTTAGATTAGTAAGCGCAAGTTCCATTACTTAATACTACAACCTTCCGCAAAACTACGTCTTCTGACGTTTTACTGTCAGTTCAGAACGACACCATATTGTTTACGCCACGCAGAAATTGTAAACCTGTACAACCATAAGTGTAAGGGATGAGAGATAAACAAACGGTATCGATGACAACACAAACTCCATACGGGAGTTTTCCAGAGAAATTTCGCGTGTTTGCCAACCTGTTCCTTCTCCCAGAAACTGCACTTGCACTCTGGAGAGAGCATGACTCGGATTCCACGAAACCCTCCGTCTAATCCCTTCTCGAGGACGTGCAAGGGCGTGTCCTCAAAAGGACGCACGTGAGAAAATGCCATCTCCGCACGTGACAATTTCCCAAAATCTCGCCAAATCGTCATCCCCCGACCGGAACGTGAGAAAAGCCCGGACGGAAAGAGAAGTCGATGGCCATCCATCGATCTCTGAAGAGGAGATCGGTGTCACTCCACACGACCGCTGCGCTAACACCTTAGCCAAAAGGTGCAATAAAAACCCATTCCTAAATAGGTGTCACAATCCCCCGGCAATTAAAGCGAGCGTCCTGCCCTTAGCCAGCTAATGTATGCGGAGTGGCGATCCCACTCCACGGATCTCAAAAGGCGAGAGTTATGCCGGGTCACGCCCCCGGGCCCTCTCTCTCACCTGTGGGAAACGCCCGAACGTGACGCTACAATCGGATTCCTAGGGATCAGTGCGCACTCACGGGTCGTAAACGTAACAGGGTTTGCCATTGCATCCGGTGAGGATGGGGTGGGGGGAGGGAGAGAGAGAGGGGGGCTCGTGTGCATCTCTTGTGGAGAGATCGCGGTTCTTGTTGTTTTTTCCGCGTCGGATGAGCAAACGATGCGTCGTGATTTGTCGAACGGTATCTGGCGTAAGATGAAGGAGATTCCGCTACGGATGCAGTGTCCTCCGAAGGACGCGGATGCAGAAGGGAATTGATTTGCCGTGAGGAGTTGTCAAAAGTTGCTATAAAATGGCTACGCAATATTGAAACAAAATGATTCTACGGCAATTGAGTATTGAAGAGCTGCTATTCGCAAAGAGCAATGCATAAATAAAGATGTAGATTGCGTTAACGAATGAATAATAATAAACGAAAATAAATAACTAATGAAGGGAACCTAATCACAAGTAATAAATACGTTAGAAAAAAGAAAGGATAATATAAGTACTGCCGGTATATTTTTTAAACGCATAACGCATTTAATTATATTATTTAAATGACCGCTTCAACTTATCAAATCGATTATTAATTTTGTATTTTATTTATGATCCTTTTTATTTATTATCCTTATTTATGAGATTTTCCTCTTTCGTATGTTTTATCTTACCACCTTCATGAGTTAATGCCCTCATCATACAGTAAAATAATTAAAATATTCAGAAAGAATAATAAAGCAAGTATGATATATATAAACGAACGGAATTTCTTTTGATATTAAGTAAAAATCATCTGAAATTTTACGCGGCGTAGAATTTTCAATTTTTTATACTTTACGTACTTTCTTTAAAATTTCAAGCTCTTTTTATTATTGCATCGGCTTTTCTAAGCGATCCTAGTATCAGGAACTGTCAGAACATAATTTTTCCCGTAAAAACCGAAAAAGATATGTAAATTAATAGTCTTTTGGATCAACCAATTCTTTTCTAAACTTTGCATTTGCACCGAGCATAAATTCATATCCAATGCTTAGTAATGGAGAATGTTAATGAAGAAATTTTCCTATTAATAACTTTCTTCCTACTTTACTCATTAAAATGCGAATCTTTTCTTGAAGATATTAGAGCGATGGATATAATTAATATAACAATAACTTTTCGGAGGAACCGATTTATTTAAGTGACAAGAAACATTCTATCGGTTACTAAAGGGATGTTTAAAACCAATATCTCCCCCCAATTGTGTTACTTCCTTACGTGTAAGCATATATGGCGTTCTTTCTCTTTATTAACTAATACAATTTTATTCATCAGGTTATCCACTGCAGTGGGTACTTGAAGGTGAAGCAATTGGGAGGTCTGGACGCAGTTGGAGGAGGCTACGACGGCGGGGGCGGTGGTGCAGGAGGCTGTCTGCAGAACGTGGGCCTCGTCGCCGTAGGACATTCCCTCCCTCCCAGTGCCATCACCGAAATCAAAATGCACTCCAATATGTTCATGTTCAGAGCTTCCTTGGACCTCAAACTCATATTTCTGGATGCGAGGTGAGCTTTCAACATTTGACGGTTAATCACAAGTTACAGAATAAAACTTAAGAGTTGTAGAGGTTTGTCTAACTAACGCTGTGGGAATCAGTAGCCGTTTCTTAATATAACTGTTGCGAATAATTCCGCTTTTCCTTTAAATAAATAGTTCTCCTAAATATTTACGGTTCGATATATTGAGAAACGAAAGATGATTATAATAAATTATTTGTTCGCCTTAAAATTCCGAGTAAAATCGTTTTTGATCATGGGATTTTTTATACATTATTGTCAAAGTACAACTAACTCTAATGTTAAAATTATCTTGAAGAAATGAACAAACTCTAAAAAATTCCGTAACATCTCTATAAATAAACAATGACAACCAGTGAGATTTCTTTTTTTTAGTGGGAGATAATACTCGCGGAATGGGGAAGTCCGCGATGTTGATGTTACAGCGATTACAGAAAAATGTCGTCATCAGTTTCTTAGCCGCTTTCTATTGTTAGAATATTCTTCTTATCTAAGAAAATAGGAAGATAGGTTTACAAAATCGTTAATATTGTTTGTAATCGTATATTGATATACTGCTGAAGTCACCCTTCACAGTCAAAGATGAACTATTCGTGTTATAGATGAGGAAATAGCTAAATCAATTTCTATGTTTTCTATACAATTTCGAAGAAAGAAACGCCTCAAAAGTTTATATTAGACTAAGTGGTCAAATAATATATCGGTATTTAAATCTCCTAAATTTTATTTGTTCTCGCTCGTGTAAAACATCTATCATCTATACATTTCTTTTTGTTAAATCGATTAAAATGGACGCTTGGATACTGTTAGTAACCAATCGCACTAGGATAAACAAACTATAATTTACTCTCTTCAAATGTTCTGATTGCAATATTAGAAAGATCAACCGTAGCTTTTACAGCGTTCTGTAATCCAAGGAATTTACATTACAAACGATAACATTCTGAGCGATTGTCATAGTATATTTGACCCTGGAAGTGGGGATAACCTGTTCATACTGGTGCAGTAATACTTTTCCAGTTTTAAGAAAGCTATGTAATTAACGCTTCATTCCAGGGAAGTACCGAAAACAATTCCTTTCGTATAAATCCGAACAAACTATGACAAACATATGGTTCAGCTTAAATAATTAGTATGACTTAAACTAACATTCCATAACCGGATAATTCCTGGTAAGCCGGGATAAGAACCTTTCCGTTCCCTGCTTGCAACCGCGGGCAATGAAGGAGGAATCTGCAAAAATCAAAATGGCGAACTGGAGACGAGATTTCAGAAACGTACGATCGTATTATACTCTTTAATTTAATTCTATTCGGGGTATCCCTCGCGGGTGACTCAGGCCCTGGAGAAAGCGAAATTAAACGAAAACGGAACAAACGGTAGTATCGCACAAATTGAGAGGTAACCATCCTGTGGGTATTTTCTCACGACTTGGCCTTCTTAATCCTCTTCCGGCAATAACCCGAGGGCCCGCAATTGGTGAAAGGGCTGGAGGGCCCTGGGAAGAGTCCCCGAAAGTGTGTGTACGCCGGCGATTTCAAAAGCAATAAGTCCTTGTGATGCCGTTTCTTCGGTTGCTCGGAAGTAAGCGGTCATAATTACTCCGTGAGAAATGTACAAGTCGGGAGTTCCTGAGGCCTTCCTGAGGCTCCCGCTCTCACACGTTTATTGTGCGGGGAAAACCCTGGGCCGCGGTCACTCTTGCCAATTTGTCTTCATAATAATATTTATGCCTCGGCTTAGTTATGTTCTCTTGGAGATGTTTTTACCGAGGGATATGCATACATTGGCCATTGGATGACCAATGAGGTGCCGATTCGATCGGTGGGGTCCGAGTTTCGATTCCCGGTAACATTCAGAAATTTTCGCACGCCCCTGACTCCGGAGGTAGGGAAGGAATTCGCTCTAAACTTGCTAAAACTCGAAACTGGGACACGGAAGTTGTAAAGGTATGGGAAAATTTTTGAGGGGATGCAATTTGTAAAGTTGTATCCGTTGCAGCTGCGTAAATTACGGTGTAGTAAGTTGGGCTGTATTTATTTTGCGAAACTGAATTTGCGAGACAAGTTCTCTTGGTTCTCACGTATTGGATCTTTAGAAAAATTATCTGATTATATCGTCGTTCTAACAACATGAAGTATCTGAAACTTAAATATTACAGAATACCAATACGTAATACAAAACTGGAATGAACTTTCAAAACTTAACAAAAACTCAGACGTTTCATAACGACTAAACTTAAATACATTAACTTATTTTTAATGTATAATGTTTCTAAATAGATATAACATCGAATTATCTTTATCGAAGTGAATTAATTTAATATCATATTGTACATAATGATGTAAACAAATAATTTTACTTCACAGAGAATAGTTTCATGTCCTAATTTAAAAGTTGTCATCTCATTTGAAGCTCCTTCGTTACGTACCCATAGATGCCTGATTATTAATTATTATATGTTCGCATTATATTGTATATTAAATCTAAAGATAATATTAGTGTAGTTTGTGAATTACTCATTCTAGATACTTACGATATGTATATGAAACAAAGCCAATAATTATGTGCAAAAATTATCAGTTCGTTTTCATTTAACTTCACTTACTATCTACGTGAAGGATCATTTATATAAATTTTCTACATCAATGTTTCCGACGTTGTAAATTGTTAAGGTCCGTACCCTAATTACGTGTAGATGAAAGATGGAACTTCTTCATAGTCTATAATATCTTGCCCATAAAAATGTCGTATTATCATTAATGCATCGTTATAAATTCCTTTTAAATGTTTATGGCCTCCTTTTCCTACTGATACTAATAATTCACTTTTTGTCGCATAGGGTGGCGCAGTTGACTGGTTACGAGCCTCAGGACCTTATCGAGAAGACGCTGTACCACTACATCCACGGCTGTGACATCATGCACATGCGGTACTCCCATCACACATGTAAGTACCACTTAAAGGAGATAATGGACGGAGAGAAGGAGTGCTTGTGTCCCATTCGCCTGCTCGTAAATAACTGAATTCCAAATATGCATCGTTAAGCCGAGATTTTGAAGCCTCATATGCATACAGGAGAGAAAGAAGGAGGGAAAACACTTGAAAGTCGATCAGAACGACGTCTTTAAGTGATATTCTGGGAAGGGAGTTAACGGACATGGCCACGCCATTTTGTCGGATTCGAATTTATATATACGGAGTATTCTTACGTAAAAACTTAAAAAACGCGGGAATACAGAGCTATAATCTATAATAATAATTTAATAATAAAGAGGTTATTTGTTACTTCTTAGAATTAATTTTTATTTCAAACTAACAATAAATAACTCATGTCGTATTTGATAATGATCAACCGTAGAATCAATTCTGCGTGAATTCTTATTCGTTTAAAATATGACTATATCCTGTAATATTCTCTTAATCTTCGATTATTCCTTATAATATCATGATATTTTTCCACGAAATATTAACAGAGACTGCGAATTGCATTCAATAGTAATGATGGAAAATTTAAGGTCGAAACAGTATAACTATTCTCTTTTCTATCATGATATATTTTCGCAGAATATCGTCAGAAACTGCCAACTTTATCCAATGACAATCGACGGTATAGGAATTTTTTATTCAAGCGATCTTTTTCAATCTCGATTAAATCAACAGAAATAATTAAATATACACACAATAGTTAATTCGTTTTTAAAGTCTAAATTTCAAACTTTAGAATTCATTTCAAGATGAATTCAATTCATAGACATTCTAATTGACGATCCAAGCGAGAAACGATGTTACGTATGTTTCATACGAAAAAAATCCTCTCTCGAAATGTCTCAAATCACGCCTTTTGAGTTTGCGAGGTGAGAGGAATTCTGGTAGGAAGTCCTCACTATCGATCATTTTCCTCAAAAGGCGCTAAGGCAAATCTCGCCCACATTCAACTGAGCTTCTGACGTTCTACGTTCGTGGCGCCTCTGACACTGGCAACAATGATTGTATAAACACATCGATATCTGCACGACGTTCGAGAAGATTAAGATTTTCGTTTTAATTCATCACTTGTTACCATTCACCAATGACTTCGCGAATAGTGTTTATAGGCAAAATAAATGAAAACCACTGAAGAAGAAGAGGGTCTATGGTGAAGATGAAACGGTGGAGTAATTAAACTAAGACTGAATTTGGATCAAGACAAGGATGAGTGATTTTTAGTTTACTCTACTAGTGGATACCAAGTCGAAAATGTTAGCGAATCTTTTGGAAAAAAATACTTAGATTTACATTATCAATGAATAATTTAAGCTATAGCTGAAGCATAGGTAATGATGACAGCCTTGTTTTCTCGATCCCCAAGAGCAAAATCAATCAGTGGAAATTGGAAACTTAAAGAAGAGGCTTCAAACTATCAAAGATCATGTACGAGATAGAATGTAAAATCGTGCACATATGGAGTGAAACGTTGCTTTTAAACAATGAGTATAGTGAGTGAATAATATTTGTTATTAGTTATTAAAATAGACATGAAAGTGAGCGAGATAAATATTTCTAAAGTCAGATCTGCTATTTTAACCACATTAAGCAGTTTCTAAAAAGCTTTCTGGGGAAATTGTGCAACTAACTATGTAGTTATAAGAGCTAAAATTTATAGATATATTAAAGCCTTAAAGTCGTAAAAGATTACGCATTTTCTCACCAATCTTAGCGCTACAAATTGCTTTTGAATTATAGAAGATCAATCGCGAAAAGAAATCATACCTAAATTCTCAGAATTCGATTAAAAACAGAATACGTTAAATTTAGTTAAAAATTTATATGTAAACGTTCTGTTTACGACCTAAAATCGTCTCTTAAACAGAATAAACCGCGTTTTGGGTAAAGAAAATTCTTGCCACCAAAACTTGAGTTCAGGTAGGTTGGCGCTAGAGCATTTTCCGAAAAGAATCGATTTCTCTTGGCTCATCCCCGGACCTTCAAAACGGGAGCCATTTCGCGATCTCTCTTCTTCTCCGGGAAATCCTACAATTCACTCCCCTTTTCCGGAGGCTGCAGGAGAGCGATAAGGGAAGTCGTCCCCATCCACGCCCTGCAAATCCTACTCCCCCTCCACTTCATCCCCCCGTGCGAACTGCCAAGTGTCGTTGGTGGGCCCTCCCCCAATCGAGCCGATAGCAGTAGATGGCGCCTGCGCCTTCTAATGCTACATTCGGTACGATGGCGCCCTCCCTTAAAAAGTGGGGACCTCTTTTTTTTAAAGCTATTTATTCTACCAGAGGGTCTTATAAATCCTTCCTCCGAAAGCTATTTCGCCACCCGTCGGAGGCGTCTATGAATTTTCAACATCTCCGTTTGATGGATGTTTTAGACTACGCAGAAGCTTCCGGAATGACGTCATCGATAACCGATAGGGGTGTGGCAATAAAGGGCGTGAGCTCTCATAAATAAAAGTAGTCCATTTAAAAAATGGATTCCCGTAATTAATATTATATCCTCTATTTCCGATTGGGGCTTATGTAGCGCATAGCTTTGAAATATATTGATATCGAAATACGTTTGAAAAGGGATTTTTTTTATATCGACGTTCGTAATTAATATTATATTCTCTATTTTCAATAACGGATTACGTATCGTTTAGCTGTACAAATATTGATATGGAAACGGGTTTAAAGAAAAGGAATTTTATTTAGGAAATTGTTCGATCTAAATATTGGTACAGAAAGATTTTTAAAAGAGGATTTGTCTTAGAAAATTTGATGGATATAATTGTTCGCCATTGCTGAAGGCATTTTTATGCTCGCGATTGATGGTGATTTTGTATTTCCTGCTGATGCTACACACTTTTACTTACTATGATCTTCTAATACAAGTTAGATGCCCTATGCTTTCAAGAGAACGAGTGGAAAAGTCTGCGATGGCAATTTAGTTTGGTGGTTGTATCTAAAATGTCGAAAAGTTTAACCTCCAGAATTTCATAGCACGAGAATTATAAATTTGGGAAATCAGAGTATATTCACGGGTAATATTTATATGAATATATTGATCTTCATCCAATACAAAGCGATGAAAAAATAGTGCATTTTTAAAACATTACCTTTGAGGTGAATATTCGAATTCAAAGATGATAAACTTCGTGTCTTTGAATGAAGACTCGAAAATTTTGCTCAAACTATTACTACTGCTAAACTCCACAATTATCACTTTTGTTGGACAACATTAGCCTCTCTTACATTACCACAACACGTAACATCAGATCCAATAGTCTTTATATAATCATCGTAAAAACATTTATTTACAGAAACTCATTCCTTCGCATTGTTGCGCAACGATTAATTTTCGTCTGGCAAATTCATGTACGCTCTCCAATTAAAATCTATGGATATATATAAATATAAAAGTTGACCACCTCTTCTATATTTAACGTTTCATTCCAACATTCTGATTATAACGTATTTCCTTCACACAAATATGCAGAGTATTTTAACCCTCTATATCTCTCCGAGGCAAGTTTCCCTAAAAACAACCATCATACTATTGTACACCTCTTACTTCACCCTTCCATTATATACTCAAATTCGCACTTCTACCGGACTAGGAAGGAATTACTCGTTACCTCGCGTATTTACTCCTTTAATTAATGGCCATTTCAGCCACAATGCTGGACCACACTCCGTTTGTTTGTCGAGCTTTCGTCTCATTCCTCCACTTTTTCGTATTTTAACACTCGATTTTTCTTTCTCCCCACAGTGCTCTTCAAAGGACAAGTGACGACCAAATACTTCCGTTTCTTGGCCCGCGATGGCGGATGGGTGTGGATGCAGAGCTACGCTACCATCGTCCACAACTCCCGCTCCTCGAGGCCCCACTGCGTCGTCTCCGTGAATTACGTCCTCAGGTGAGAAAAGTAGCTAATTGAGCCCAACGAGCGAATTCTGTTTGCTCTCGCGTAATGAGCCGAGTTTTCAGCACCTAATTATGCGATGCTCATTGAAAGGAAGAGTTGAAGGCAAGGCGCGAAAGATTTTTTTTGTTGCCTGGATACCGTTTTAAAAAGCATCCTTCCCATCGTAATGACCATTTTCGTGAATGAGAATTCGTCGATGGAAATTCGGCACGGGACGAATTATTTTTTTTTACCGACTCGAAATCATTATTCTGAATTCGTAATATTTAAAAAGGGCTAACCGCGCGGGAATTTAATACAGCCGAATATTTCTCGCGTATGTCCGATTATGCATTCGGAGTTATGCCGCAAAATTATTGTCGTAGCTGTGTAACATTTCGCCGGTTGGGTAGATTTTTCTTTTCTCCCGATTTTTTTCCCGAGTTGTACTAAAAGGTGTCCTTTGTGATGACTAATGTATTTGTGGACTACGCTAGAGAATAAAGAAAACCCCAAATATTCTTTTGAAGTGGAGAGCGTTGCAATTAGCGGAACTAAAAATACGCGCACTTTTAGTTCGGAAACATATCCGGCGATAATTGAGTTAAAAGCAAGATTGGTTTACGTTTGAAAATATTTGAAGAAGTTTAATGCTTGTTTGTAAATATACGAAAAAATTTAAGGGATTCCATAGAAGAGAGGGAATCAAAAGAAAGAAATGGATTATTTTGTGTAGTACTCATTGATGTAGAAATTAACTATTTACATAGACTATATAAATGTATAGCTTTATACCGCGGGAAACTGAGTAATGACCAAACAGAAGAATGACTATTCTTCAAATATTGAAGATATGTTTGATTCATAATTATAGTTGTTAACTAAATAAGTTTAATTCAATTAAATGTTCAATTCACTTAGCATATATCGAATATATTTCTGCCAGGTATAAACAATTATACTTATAATACAAAATAAAATGTATTACTGTTTCTAGATAACGAAGTCGGATTTTCTTTTAATTAGATAATTACCATAATATATTCCTTATTTTAGCAAATCTACGGTAATTTTATTGTATTTGATGAATAAGATAATCCCATTTGTACCATAATGTACTTCCGACTTAATATACTCTGCTCTTATTTTAGTTGCTTTGTAATCAATACAACTTATTTTTGCTAGCTTATATATTACTGAAAAGCCTATCTTTCAATTTTCACAAGCTGTTAATTTTTCTCTTCCTGAAATGAGACAAGGCTGGAACATTTTCCATTTCACAATGCATTTGCATGTCATTGACTCAGTTCCGTCTCTTTAACTAAACGTTTCGATTCATTTACAGCGACCTCGAGGCTAAGGAAATGGTGCTGAACGGCGAGCAGATGAGCTGCAGTCCCCGGGAGGACGTGTGTACCCCTTCGTCAGCCCATCCTCCACCCTCTACCGTCCCCTCTTCCGATTCGTCTTCCTCCTCCTCATCCTCATCTTCCCCAGTGTCCTCCTCATCCGGTCGCCCCTCTCCTACGCATCCCAAATCTCGCTCCGCCCGCCCACACATCGTCCCGACCGTTGAGAAGTTCCGCCCTCCTCCACCACCGCCCGCCGAGGACCACTTCGGAGACCCCGCCGTCAGATTCGACTACCACCAGCACCCAAGAGACGGCATCGCCCAGCATCAGGACGCCTGCAACGGAGCCATGGCTTACGGGCACATCCCACACCCCACGGACGCCATGGTGATGCAGAGCAACCACCACCCCACGCACCACAGCCCCCAGGAGCAGCACCACCACCACCATCATCAGCAGCACCATCACCATCATCACCACCACGGCAGCGGTGGCTACGCGACCGTCCCCGAGCACCACCATCCGGACGCCTTCGGTGCCTACCCTGCTGACGCCTACTACGGCAGGCCCATGGAAGGCGTCTCCCCTTGCAGGGGCCCAAAAGACGATCTTCTCCTTTTCGGGGGGTTTGGGGGACCTGAAGAAAGCGACGGGGGCTACGGATCCCTTCTGGAGCCTCTTCAACACCAGCAAGAGAGACCTTTCAGCTCCGCCTCCAGCAGCTGTAGCAGTAGCAGCAGCTTCGGATCGGAGCCTGCCGTACCATCCCACCACCAGCACCCGCACGTGCACCATCACCACGGGCACGCGCACCAGCAGCACAGACCGGACGCGAGGCTTCTGGGTCCACTGGAGGGTGTTGAGGACGACAGGGTTCGCGAGGGAGCGCACCTTCCGGTGCTGGACCTGGAGGCAGCGGCCTGCCTCAAGAGCCTGTACGGAAACAGCGCGTTCGTCGAGGGCGCTGATGGGGAGGTGACGGAAGTACCGACGACGGAGGCTCGATTCGCGACGGGACACCACGGCGCGCTCATGGCCAACGACGAGTGCCGTAAGGACGCGCTGCCTTACTTCCAGACGCCCACGATGGGAGACGGGGACGAGAACGGTGTAGTGGACGGTACTCCAAAAGGCGTCGGAGGGTTGCCCTTCTGTCACACGGGGGTTTTAGTGAACTGCGCTCCGGAAGCGGCTTGCAAGGAGGCCCTCCACTACTTCCCGGACTCCTGCAAGGGTGCCGGGAACGGAAGGGGCAAAGAGGCGCACCAGATGCACGCGGCGCAGCAGCAGCCTGGGTACACCAGCGTAATAGTGGACGCGCAACAGTACAGCCTGCATCACCAGATGACAGCCGACGAGTACGTGCGCTGATTGAGTGGTGCGGTGTAGTGCGGACGCTTTACGGGTGCCGTGCGTTGGTCGTTCCGTGGACCAAAGGTGCTAATTTGAATATCGTGGTACTGCGAAATATGCTGATGGATTTCAGGAAGTGCGTATCACGAAAGCGCGAATGTGCGAGACTTAAATAATTAATTTATTATTCCGGACACTCATGGTGAGTGGAATGCGGCAGAAATTCAATTCTGCTTCTTAGCCAGGAGCTAACGCCAAAGACTTCGAAATGAAGACGTACATAACTCTCCGTTTACATCCAGTGGTATGAAAAATGTAAATAAAGCCTATCGATTTGGTATGTAATTATTTCTTTCGGTTGGATAATAAAACATTCTCATATGACAACGATGAATAACAACTGCTTTATTGAGAGTTAAACCCATTTGATTTTCATCTTCCCCTTTTGAATATAAAATTGTACACATCTTTTCCTCTTATAAGCCTACATAAGAATGACGTCTTTATGAATACTATTAACTATCGATATCTATTATATTAAGACGCATAATATTGGTTTGGTCAGGCAAACCAATAATATTAGTTTGTTCTTAATTTTAGTTTCGTTTTAAAAACCGTTCAATGTGCAATCATTACTAACACTAAAAAATAATCTATATGATGTAATGGAGATGAACTTACGGAAATTTCCGCAATTTCCACAAATCGGAAGAATTTGAGACTTAAATTTTCGGATAAAAGACTTCGAACGTTTGAAATGTGCTAATTTGCTCCATGAAGAAGTTTCTAGAATTTAGAAAATTAAAATATAATACAAAATAGTAAAATCTAAGCAATAAGAATTTAGAGAAAGAAATATTTCATCTCTCAGTTTCAGAAAAAGCCAAGAATAAGGTTTCATCCGTCCAAATTTCTAAAACTTTTTACCCCCAGTTTCGTGAGAAGCATATCTTGAACATAATTGTGAAACCGCCCTAAAAGGAGAGGGTTTCTCAAGAATACCATCTTCAGGACTTCTCTGCAAGTTTAAGAGCCTTCGAAATTTCCACCCAAACATCAAACGCAGCTTTGACTCTTCAACGCAGAGGAAAGAATAATATTCTAAGACCACGTAATTTTTGAACCCTTGAATATGTTTATGCTAGATCAATTAGTAAGAACTACAAATAGATGAGCGTATCCGAGGTTGTGATTTTATAACTTAAGTAAACATTAATAACAACGCAAATAAGATTCCAAATTTTACTCCTAACTCTGTTTGTGCTTCTTTGTTAAGTAATTAACCTTCCTCATATATTCGAGCTTTATAAGCTACGGAAGATAATTCTACTATAGCGTATTTATAGATTACTTGGAACGTATATCTCTTATTTTTGTCCACCTTGACTTCACATTTATAATAATATCTCACAAAATATAAGGAAAATTTCTGCTGATAAGAAAGAATTGGAGGCAAAAAAGTCGTGCATTTGCATTCTCCTCAATTGCGTGAAAGTGAATGGAAAATATCGTTTATAGGTAATTTATGATAGATAAAAATAAACAATCCAATGAAGTACCAATTAAATTACTGAAAGTATATTTTATTAATAAAAAGTGCTAATTTAGTAAGTGACATTTGCGAAATTCAAACGAAGACTTGAGAAAATTGTATTTAGGTTATATACAAGAGGTAACAATAAAAATTAAATTACTAAATGTTAATGTAAATTCGTACAATTAAATTATTAAAGATATCAAATTCGTGCAAAGTTTCGTAGACGGCATTTGTGTAATTAAAATCACACTTCAATAATTAAGATATTTAAGAATTGTACTGATTATACCTCGACAACTATAACAATATAACATAAGAGTATTACAAACCACTCTTAATTCAAATAAAAAAAGAATCCAAACGAGATTCAGTCGATACTATTCCAATAGGTTGACCGAGCATAATAAATGATTTTCTTTTGAATCAGTATACATCGAGAGGAACGTTCTTTTTATTAGGAGAAAGTTCTAGTGTTTTGGCCATCAAAGAAACTACGGTCGTCCGAAATAAAAATCAACCTGGTAGCGATACAATGCAAGTTTGGCTGTAAGAGGAGAGGTCTAAGAAGAAAAAAGGGCAAATCCAATTAAGGAGAGGGCTTTGGTGGAAGAATTATTAAGAGCATCACTGAAGAATGGTTATCGAGGAAGGCTGTGTCAGCGGTCGGGAGTTGCATAGCTCTTCACTCACAATGGCACTGGAAATTTTGATGAAGGCTCTAACATTCTCCTTATCCCCGTCCTCTCCCTTTCATACTTCGACCACCTCACAAAGGAATATTTGGCTGAATAACCATTACTTAAAGTTAATTCTCGCTGTGAGACACATTGAAGTTTGGGTCAACGACGTACCTTATCGAGTTGTTCCACGTAAGTTTTTAAATTTCAGTGAGAAAGCTCTTCTTAGCTTGGCTAATAAATTGATTCGTGGACGATTTTTACTTAAAAATTGATCATTTTGTCACAACAATGTTCTTTTCTACTGGGTATTACCTTAGAATTAATTGTTAAAACAATTGTTAGATGAATGCATTATATGTAAAAATAAGATGTGGATATCTTATCGAATTAATTTACAGAAATTTCAGGCTTAATCCATAGAGCACAAAACAAGGAAAAAGAGATGAGGTGTACTACTAAAGATGATGATAGAGGATATTTTCTCAGACTTAGTGCTACAACAAAACAAGCCATTCGCACTGTCATGAGAGGAATTGACATTATATTAATACGTAAACATCAACTGAACGGATTTAATTGTAATTAAACAAACAGATTTAATTGTGATTAAATTTACATTAGTTGCTTCGCATGTTTTCATCGCAAAAGCAAAGATAGATTACCTGTAAATTGTAATCATTATTCAACTCTATCCCATTACACAACAGTCGCCTTCCTCAACAGACCGAGCTTGCTAATTCAACAAACAATACCCTTTGTATAAGGATTTATTGCATTCAAGGATGGATTAGAGGGAATGACGTATTTCAGCATCTATGAGAACAATGCTTAAGTAAAATTGAACATTAAAAAGTGAAGATTCAAAATAATTCAGTACGTTCGTTTAGAGTTACGGTAACAGATCTGCTCTATTCATTCTTCTACTCCTATTTTATTCACAATCTAATTTAGAGGAATTATATATGTTATTTATTAACTCAACGAAACATACGAAATAATCCAATTATAGCATAATATTTACTATTCAAGATTAAATATGAAGCTATAAACAGGATTTCGTTTAAACTATAGTTACACTAATTAATTAATTATAATAAGAATTATTTTAATTTCATTATACATTTGTGATTTAAGAAGAAATAAATCAAAGTACTGATATGGCAACACAGTTATCGAAATGCGACGTTGATTGTTCCTTAACCGTCTGCATTGTTAGATGCCATTGTCGCATCGCCCTTCAAAGCATTGTTAATCAAGGACTCAATAGCTATATATTTTTAGATTCGTGTTGAATTCGGGATTTTGAAATTCGAGCAACAAGCTGTGGGCGCTTCTGGTTCATGTGCGAGGTATTGGAAAACTTTGTAACGAAAAGGTCTTAAAATTGTTGCTTTGTTACAAGAATTATGAGAGAGTCCCAAAATAATCCTGCACTCCTTGGAAGACGTTTTTAAAAGAGGGGGCGAAGTACGGAGCCTAGAACAATGGTGCAGCGATAAACGGAGCACTCTGCAGCAAGCCCTTAGACATGCACTTTTCCTACCTCATTGTGAGAAGGATTTCCAAATGCCTCGAGTTCATGAGGAGCTCGGAAGGGTATTACTAAGATTATGTATGCCTTTAAATTGCGATATAAATAGGGTTCGAATATATATCATTTAATGAAGAACATCAAACATGCCTATTATATTATAAAATTCTGAGTATAAAGTAAATATATTAACTTATTAAAATAATGATGAATAAGTAAGGCTTCTAAAATTTATTGGAATTTATTATATAATATACATTGGAATTGGAACTTATTGTAATACTCAAATCAAATTATAAATCCTCTCGGTATTTAAATCAGTATATTTGCTAAGGAGGAATAAAATTTGAAATTTTACTTTCGTGCGAACTAAAATTCGTTCAAATTTATGTCTTTCACTTGGAATATAACTTCCAAATCTTTTAATTCACTTTCTTATTATTCTAGTGCGTATGTATAGTTTCTTATATTATATTTTTTCTAATCAACGATGGGAGATGTAAACGTTCCTGTGCCATAAACGTTAAAATGCAACGTTATATCTTATAACAATGGTCATTATGGATTTGAAGAATTATACATCTCAAACTAACCTTGTTGATGATTCGTCCGTAACTAGAAGCAACCATAGGCAATCTTCTACGAATTGAGATTCCAAATCAAAATTTAATGTAGACGTTTAAGTCAAGTCAAGGTTTAAGTCAATTCTATAGATGAACTATTTAAGCTCTATCATTATTATGTATTATCAGTTCATGTTTTTAGTTCAATATGTCATAGGAAGAAATTTTAGCTTATGTTTTAACTATTTAAAAATACGCAAAAGAAAGTTCTCGTAAATATTGTCACGGAACGATGAATGCGATTTACTTAATTATGAATGTATATAATATGTTATGTACAATCCCAAGAAATTTATTTTTTAAAAGAAAACCCGGAATGGAGGAAAACAATAGCAAGGTACTCCAAAACGAATCTTCACCATTAATACTTTAAAAACTTCTTTTTCTTACTTTAACCTTCAGAAGCCTCCTCCTTTTTTTCACGCCTTGAAATTTATCGGGGTAGAAAAACATCTTTTCATTTCATCTCCCTTCAAACTTTCAGACATAACAATCATGCGTCTGCGAATAAAAAAAAATCACGTTCTGTCTCGTTCCCATGGAGATGGAAGTAAAAATAACGTTCCATTCGTTTAACAGCCAACTATCGTCGTAATCCTGTTTTCAGAATATCCCCGCACATGAGACAGATCGCTTTCAAAACGTCGCTGGTAAATAGAGGGAGGCATAATAACCGACCGTTTATACGCATTAAACCGTTAAGAGCGCACCATCTTTACGACGCGCGTTTTATTTTTCGCGCACTGCTGAGCACCGTTCTCATTGGGAAGCGGGAGAAGACGGTGGAGATGCGAAAGGTTGCAAGTATCGTAACGTGACCGCGTTTCTCTCTCGAGCAACAGATGACTCACGGGCGCAAGTTGAAATGACGTTCACAAATAAAGAAAAGAACGGCTGACATTGAAAAAAACACCGCGTCGACTATAATTCCGCACTCAACGTCCGTGAGGACGTTGCGAGCCCTTTGCCGTCACCTATCCGCTCCTCTGTGACTCATCGTTTGTAAAAGAGAAACGCGAGATTAGCTTGATGGAGGGCGGCAATTATTGTCTCGGTCCAGTCTGAGGATCGCATTAAAAAAAAACTCGTTTTAAATATTTATCGTAAAGAACGCGTTCGTCAGCTGTCGCGATTAAGACTCGCGTCGATATAAACAATCCCTTGGCAACCGAGTAAATAAACAAACCGTAAGAGTCGCTATCTGCTCCATTTAAGCCACACGGGGTTTTAATTATGCGATAGTATAATTGCGGCCTCTCACTCGTTTCGTCAACTCGACGATAACAGATCCGCTTTCAAACCCTCTCGTGTTTATGCGCTAACTTTTTAGTGTCTCCTTAATATTATCGCTAGGGGATTAATGGAGCACTCATCTAGATCACAAGCGAGGATATTTTGATTTATATCTATATATGTATCTCTTCAGATACGGTCGGCGTTCGACACCAGTGTTTAATCCGCGTGGGCGGCTTTCCGAGCACGAATCCGCCCGATGGCGACAATGGAGCATCGTGCGTCAGATGACTATAAAATGTAATTTATACTAATAAAGTATCAACCCCGTCCCATCTTGTAAATGGAAGAAATCATATCGGTGTCTCTCCCTATGGATCATCGATGCAATACGTGAATAGAACGTGGATATATAGGTTCCATCTGTGGACGTTGAATATGGACGTATGGGCGTCATAAGGAGTTATGCCGTAAATTAGCGAGGCTATTACGTGTATCATATATTCCATAAGGGCTATTATTGCAATTATTACTCTTTGTAAGTACCATTACCTAAGACAGGAAAGAAATTATTAATATTGGAAAGCTATAAAATATTTTCAGATAAAATATTGCAGCTTAAAAGCCCTACATTACATAAACCTAACAATAAGTCATGACTTCTATCACAAACTGTAAGTACTCTGCTATTTAAGCATTTTATGAAGCTTTGATTTTCATAATTTATATCTATATTGAATTAATATATATTTTATTATATTTCGCTTTACAGAGCACATTGAAAAGTGTTTTCTATGTGTGAAGATCATCCGAGCTGTTTGCAAACAGTGACCTAGTAGTATGAATAAATTATTTAGGAAAGGATCTCGTATTTTTATCGCCCCTCATCCAAAGATATTATCCATCAATACAATTTCAAATAGTTTTCGTACTTCATAAATAAACCATCGGATGGAAATGTTCATTCCACTACATTCTATCAGAATAATTTTGGTAATGGATAAATAAATGAATACGGTACGCCTACCTTTTGATTCGACAAAGATAAACATAATTTTTCACTATATGAAGCGACTGCGATTTTGATTCATAATATTAAAATTTATTTACGAGGAACTTATTCATTATATGATTGCCTCCGATTTGCAAGAGAAATTGGCTTTTGGAGGCATTAACTCAGTTCTTTTTCTCGTCGAAAATTGATTGGGTTATCACTCATAGTTATTATACCTAGAAATCACTTGGCCTCTTAGCGCAGTAGGTAATTAGTCATAGTGAAGAGCCTCGATCCTCAATCCAGTAACACTCTTGGTCTTCCTCGATTGCTTATAGCGTCTGGTTCCGGCATAACTTCTGACTCAGACGGACAGACGCCCTTCGGAACAAGAATTTTTCGCTTGTCAAGCAATTCTTTACGAACGGCCTAAATTAAATCCCTTCCGAGAAGGATTTCCAGACTGAATAAAGTACGTCCGCAACTTCCCACTTCAAGGGACACAATCGACTTAGAAGTCCTCGTTATCTTAATGATATGGCTGGTGGAAGCAGAGTTGATAGAAGTGCATACACAGGCGAGTGCATGTTTATGTGCGGAGAAGAAGAGAATGGACTATTCTGCTGCACTCACACGGCCGAGTGCTGTGGGAGACACCCTCAACGTCTCCGGTTACACGCAATCAAGCAGCGAGGGAGAGATTTTTACGAGGGAAAAAGGAAGAGGAGAGAGATTTAGAGGGAAAAAGGATTTCACGGGAGTGTGGGGACTATTAAGGGAACAACTGATTCGAGTGAAACAAGAGAGTCGTTTAAGAAGAAGGGTTGACGTCTGGAGAATGGAGTCCATTGACCGATATATGTACACGCACTAGAAGCAGCAAATATATTAGATCTGGTTTTCCTCTCGTTTCTTAATTAACTGCAGAAAAACATTGGAATGGAGTACATTCGTGGTTTCATCTTCTTTTCGAAAACAATTTGAAGCGTTGAAAGGCTGTTCATATACGTGCTGAAGTGGTACATCGGTGAGGTTGTTCTGCGAATCAGTTTTCGATCTATTATAATTGTATATATTTATATATTAAAAACGTGTGGACATATGAGGGAAGTCTAACATCAGCCAGACCCTAACTCTATATCCAAGAGATTTTCAAGCTCCATCTGGTTGTTGATAACACCTCTTCGTGTCTGTATAATTTCAAAATTTACGTAATCAAAGGCTGCTTAAAGGGTTAAAAGACCATGTTAAAAAAAAGGAAATTACATTTGTGATAAAAATATATTTTAAAAATATTTAATATAATAATCGATGTATTGAAGCAACCAAATCCGAAGAAGTTGAAATAAAACTTCAGAGTTATTATCTACAGTATAAAAAATTGAATTAATTTCAATATCATTGTTACCCCTTTATGAATTTCGTAATATTCTTTTTCGTAGTTATTACTATCATCGTTTAAAATCCTCATCGTTAAAATATTTAAATTTCTTAAAAATTATTTACAAGCTTCAGCTCGCTCTTTAATTTTCATCCCTTTTCCCTTACTAATTTATTCGCCAAAATATTACCATTCTTTTAGACATCGGAGACATTTAAGCAGTAAATTCCTCAATTTCATTATTTAATCTTACTTGAAAGACTGATATAAAAGCATTACGCATTGATTTAGCGTAATTCTTCGATAAGTTTTATTGTTAAATTTAGAAACTAAAGCATTTTCATCGATCATACGAAGATAAATGCACGTTTCTTCGAAAAAATAATGTGTATCGTTCGAAAAAATAGACGAATTTCGTATTTAACTCTTTCCTATTCAAAACATCTCCACATTTCTTTTCGTAAGATACCCGATCTTCAATATCCGCGTCGCTTTCCTGACGGTGCAGGAATCTTACCAAACGTGAGCGAACCTCTCTTTCGAATAGTTATTTTTTTATCGCTCAACGCCCATTACGAATAGTAAACTGCTATGGAAAGATATTTTGGTGCGTGAGGTCAACCTCACGTGACTCTCTGTCTTGTTAGTGACTGTCGTTCGCCAAGAGGCAGTAAATAATTCAAATATCCTGACATTGGAAAAATCAACACACAAAGACAGAGACAAATATACTGCTAAACTACAGCACGAGCTTCGATTTCAGACGCTTACTTTATGTATTTTTTTAGCCTAACCGAAAGAAAGGAACTGTTTCACCTCATATTGAAATATTTCATCGAAATATTGTTAGGATGGAAATGATGTTAGTTTTTTTAAAAAAGGAACAGTGAAAATCTTTTGAATGCACTCTTAATACTGATACGCATTACTCTTGAGTGCTTAATTTTATGCCAAATACGGCTTATAAATTACCCAATTAAAACTCCATAGATTTCATTAATAAATATACTTATATCGTAATAGTATATTTAAATTATAAACTATTTTTAGAGAAATAATACAAAATGCATAATACTAGCAATATAATCTGGACATATATAGCATCTAGTAACCACACGTAGATATATATTGTGACACTTTTTGTATTCTGTATACCCTGAACTTCGCATTACTATTCGTATCGCTATTGTTAAACCCTCGCGAGTTATACGCGCCGAATATACACCCGGAACATCGTAACCCGTGACGACAAACAACAAATACGTCACTCCGTGCCAACCGATAAAACAAACCTTTACGGACCCCTCGTGGCGATCGCGAGTCTAAACATTGTTCCAAAACGAGACCGACGGCATTCGAAACACCTCCCGACTCTCGAGCGAAGAATCCGCTGTTTTACCACCAAAATCTCAGCCGTGAGAATCGATCTGTTTTCTCACCCCGTTAGAGCCCCAGCGCAGAAGTCCTCGGCGGGCAAGACAAAGCGGTTTTCACCGGTATCTCCCAAAAAAGAACAGTCCGCGATTTCGCGATCTCTCCAACCATCGAGGACGCCATTTCGCACGGAGCGGCTATCGACTGAGCGACACCCCAAACCCTCTTCCCCCATCACCACGGAGACGGCACGGTCCTCACCCACGCCACCCGCCACCGGATGGGGGGAAAATCCGATCTGTTTGCTCGGCGATTTTATACCAATTAGGAGCTTAGGCGCCCCCTTCTGCGTGGTGTGGGATTCGCATCGTGGGAGCGTGGGGACGGCGATAATAGTTCCTTTGTTTTTACAGAGGGTCGAGGGAAAAAAGGTCCACGGATGCGCGCACGCACGGCGACCGCCCTCGTCAATGGAGCGGATGCGGGGATTTGCTCGAGGATGCGCTCCACAAGAAAGGATTGATGTCGTATTCGCGTATGTTTTTTCCGAGTGCAGAACTGTATGATCCCCGATTTTACGTCTCGAGTGGGGTTCTCGGTCCATCGATCGGTGGACTTTTTTTGGAAGTGTGGGTGTCAAAGGACGCGGGTTATTTTATTTTTTTTTGAATGGGAGAGGAACTCGCATCATGCGTCATCGAAACAAACGAATCCTGAAAATTTTTCAAAGCTGCCTCTCGACGGAACTCCGAAGTTGATGATGTACTACTTTCATTCGAGAAGAAATTTTTTGTTAGCAAATATCTTATGAGGGAAATATGAAGTAATGGAACTCTAGAAAACATGGACCATAAGATTTTCTGGTGCTCTCTCTGAGAATCTCCAACGAATCATCATCTTGAATTTAAACTGACATGTCTCGAGAATTGAGAATTTCCACAAACCTCATAAAGATTGTATATTATGAAGGACATTTTTATGTCGAAAGATCAAAGACATAAGATAATAAAGCAAAAGCGATCTTCAAACTTGCGTGCTTAAAAGCGATGATTACAGTTATATTGTCTTATTATTTAAACGATAACGGTACAGCCCGTAACCTAGGCAATAGGACAGACTAACTAAGAGATTTCTTGTAAACATCATATGATTAAATAGCTCCCAAAGTAGTAACAATGTATAGAGAAGACTTTTGAAATATCCAGTCCACTTACTCTTTCATATCCATTTACATTCGATTCGGATATTAGAATTCAAGGGAGAGTGATATTCGTAGGGGTAGCAGAAGATGGGTTTTACAGCGGTAAGATTAGCTCATTAGCTATGCCACGATGTCAGTTTTAAGACTTGCTAGTTCGTTTTGTATTTAGTGCATGTTATTACGTGTTCCTCTTTTAATTTTTCAATACTCTTCTATTATCTTTCGTCAGCTGGATGTTCGTGCAGTAAAAGAGGGAAATAAATAAAACTTTAAAATGTGATGCTAGGTGCAGACAATTTGAATGTGAAAAATATTTCATTGTTAACATCCTGGCCCATTAGCTCAGTTGGTTAGAGCGTCGTGCTAATAACGCGAAGGTCGCGGGTTCGATCCCCCCATGGGCCAAATACTTTTATTTCCGCTATTGCTTTGTTGATACTACTACTAAATTATATGTAATGGATAATCTAAAGGTATATATTTTTCTGAAAAATGACTTCATGTAAATTTTGTGTTCCTTATGCGGGAGGTTTTTTTGAAAGTTTTCTTCCGACTCAGCGCGAATGCCGGACAGTTTATGATTTTATTCAACCCCTCAACCATTGCCGGCTGGTCAGCGATCTTATTGCGACGGAATCCGCAATAAATAAATATACGAAATATAAATTTACTAAATAAATAAATTTGCTAAATTAAAAATACGATCACGACCTAAATCTCTTAGGACAAATTGGTGGTCGAATACGCACATTTCTCACGATATTGTTTCCGCTGTCCTGTTACCTCCCGAAGTTTACATCTGCCGCAGGAAATGAAATAAAGAGAGTAAAACTGGGGCTTAAAATTTACCACTAATAGCACCGCGGGGATTTTGAAAGTTCCGGACCGCAGTGAATTTAGCACTGCGGGTGCTAAAACTGCGCGAGTGGTCCCTCCTTTGAGGAACCTTTGCAATTCACCTCCCCACCTTCTATCCTTGCACCTATCACCCTCTCGTCCTTCGGGGTGTGAGGAGGAAGTATTGCCCTTAGGTTTCACTTGACACGATAAACGTTTCCAGAACGGAGTTCATAAAACTGACACGAAGTGCGTCATTAGCTATTTCTGATATTGCTCCAAAACTATTGGCTTCGCTATCTTCACGTACGGCGTGACTAGGAAACCATAAAATTCTCGATGAGATCATTGTTCCCTAGCAACCATATTGTAACCTACTGTGGAGGTTGATTCATACATGTCCATTACGTCAGATATTTAAGTGATGATGAGACACTTTGTGTCGGTATTCTTTCTTTTATTTGTTCGTTGTTTTTGGTATGAATCCACTTGAACATACTTATCGATTAAATTTATTTTATGCTCTCCGAATACCAGTGCGTTCGTATATTGAGATGTGTAAAAGATTTGGATGATTAGTAGAGTTAGAAAAATTTTCAGGATTCATTTGTTTCGATGACGCATGATGCGAGTTCCTCTCGTATTATGGATAGAATATGGATGAAGAAATTAAAGAGAAGATGAAACATTTTTGAAGTCTCGTATTTTTCACGGTATCGTTTTTTACCTTTTCCAGTTGGATTCTCGATGAATTGGCACGAATATTCTTGTCGAATAAAATTAATGAATCGTGAATTCCAAGACTAAGTATGAGAAAGATCTGGGTGATGCTTCTTGTTTTTTATTGGCTAATCACTCAATAAGTAGTGCATATTGTCAGTCGATACAAATTTCTTCCTAGCGAAATTGTTTTTTACCATAATAGTCTCTAAACAAGACCAATAGAATCAGTTAGATCATTGCAAAAAGAGTAAAATTAGAGAGACTTTTAAACCATATAATATGACTTAGTTTCCTCATTTACACAGATAAAATAAACCCGCAAACGTGAGGTTGAAAAGAAGAGCAGATACGCGTGAGAATGCACGTAGATTAGCGATGCTAGAAAAATTTAGTCACGGAATAAACGTGACTATCAAAGGGGACAGCAAAGGTTTCTTTGGGAAGCGTGCTTCATCCTATCGCGTATCCTACGTGAACATCATCACAGACCGGAAAGTATTTTTTAGCTGAGACTGAATATCACACTCTTTCGAGGTTAGAATTGCCAATCCAACGTTGTTCTACTAAAAAGAAATGTATTTTAAATAGTCTTCGAATATTTTACATTCGTGACATTAATTTTAAAATAGCGAATAACTTTAAAATACTTTGATAAAAGTTAGAGCTGACTATAGAAAAGATATTTATATATACATTATGAATATTTCTTAACTTTTACTAACTCTTCAACGAAATATTATGAACAATTATATACTACTTCGTAAGTTATATATTCCAAGACACTCTTTCAAGGGATAGGTTAGAAAAGCTTTATTACGAACTGACTTTTGCTGAACTTATGAACTATGGTACACGACAAAAATTCAGTCATATATTCGCTAAGGACGATTATTATTCTCAAGAGGTATTAGGAATGGAATAAGTGATTCCAAAGAAAAGGGAGATGTTTGAGAGGGGAACGTTTGCTAGGGACCAATTGTAAATCCCGGGCACGCGCTCATTTCAGTTCCCCGAGATTTTTCCCCCCTCCTTCACTTTTAGCGCTCCAATCACAGGATACGAGTTATTCCAAAAATTATATCCCGACAGATTCTAAGGGAGCAACGTTATTTACATACGAGACACCCTTCTACTTGGGGGGATGAAAACAAGTGAGGGAAAAATAGTCTGTGGAAAAGACCATCCATCTGACTGTCAATTTCTCACCTCCTCAAGGGAAATCGGTTTAAAAAATAAAAAGGTGGAGTTAAGATTCATTTGGGTACTGTCCTTCAATCCTACGATATATATAGGATATTGATAACGGTATTGATGAATCTTATCAATCCGCTTTGACTTAATTGTTGGTATTTTCTTAGACAGTCATTACTGAAATTTAAAGAAACCCACTTTCAAACCTCTTCGCAAGGATGGAAAATGCTTTATGCAACTTTTGGGACAACGTTATTCTTTTCAAATTATGGTTTTGAATCATTGCATTGAATAAATTATTAATCTTTATGACCAGAGTCTTTTAATATTACATCCTTTTTAGATCAGATAATGGAATCCTAAGTAACTATACTCAAAATGTCGGTACGATTAGAAATAAGATACGAAGTTTTGACTTGATTGGATAAAATTTCCTTCCAATCTTAGCCATCTTAAATCCTTGATTATTATTCTCTTAATCCGCAATCTCCTTCCTTATAACGAGATCTTCTAAATTGCTGCCCTTAAAAATAAATCACTCCTTTATCTTAAGCGATCAAGATTTATATTACCTTTCAATCACCGATCCTCATCAACTTCGGTCGAAGGAAAACATGAGTTATGGCTCCGGTTAATTGACCTCAGTAAAAAATTAAGGGTTTAATAAAGAATTTATCTCGCATGATTTGATTGGATATCAAAACAGAACTTAATAGGGTGGAAACTACGTATGATCGTTCATTTTTATGCTTGGATAAGCGAGATTTATAAAGAAAGTTGGAGACGTGAATTTTATCGTCAAGTTATCAAACTTAGCAACTAAAACCTGAATCTCTCATGAAGAAGAGCAATAGAATGGAAACAGAATATCATAACTGCTATCTCAATAAGTTAAAGACGGAAAAATAGTACATTTAATGATTTTATTTATGGAAAAATTATATTAAGTTATTGAATTATATATTAGATCCAAGAAGATTCTTTATAAGTCAATATTCGAGCGTAAATTTTAATGTGCAAGAATATTTTGCCGTATCTGATACGTAGGATATGAAAGACTATAAAACATGTTTAAGAGGGAAGAACAGAAAATATATTGTTTTAAACACGTAGAGATAGTTTACTATTCCCATCTTAAAAATCATTTCACCCAAACTTTAACCGGTAATGAGCAGAAAGAAATATTTTATTCAGAACATATAAACAAATTAGGACATTTATAATCAGTATATCAAGCAAGCAATAATTCTCCTCCTTTCATTAACCTACTCAATGTAATATTTAATAAATCATTTCTTTGTAGAAACATTCTTATGGGTACTTACATAAATGAAGCAAGTTTCCGGCTGTCTTTTGAATCCGATTCGTTCCTTTAACATTTTTATTTAATGACGCTCACATTACTAAATGATCGAATCGTATTACAACTTAAAATTCTCAAATACGTAAAAGATCAAATCATATTACAACTAATACATTTCAATCTTTGGAGAAAAGACAAAAGACAATCGCTTATCGGCTCCTACTACCAGTACGGGATCGACCTAATTTCCATGCGTACACTCCTCAAATCCAGATCGTGCGTCTTTCCCACTTAACGAAAGAATACAAACGCGTTTCCTACACAACATCATAATTCAAATTTCACGCTAAATATTCATATTTCTCCACAATTCACCCTCTATTCATAACCATAATAATGTATTCAAAACTCGTTATGCAGACTCGACGAAGCGAGGAGCCCTCGGATCTTTTGCGATAGATGGAGCAAAAGAAAGGACGCAAGTGGGTTTCGAGTGCCTCCGTCGTTTCCCGAGCAGATGAAGAGGATGTGCTCGAAGGGGTCGCCGAGATACCTTTCTCCCCATTGTTCAACTTTAATTGGTGCCGCGGGAAGAAGATGCGATCTGCAAAACGCCATCTTGCGAGCGCACGTCGAAACACTCGGGAGCGGGGATTTCGAAATCTTCAGTCTGTTCGGATGTTCATTTCGTGACTTCTCCTTGAAGCGTCTTCTCAAAACGATCGCCGATTCGCAAAAAGATCGGAACAACTCGTGCCTCTCTCGAGAATGTTCTTCCGCCGCTGGAGATGAACTCCTCGTTTCTCACGATAGAGCACCCACTGAATCTTAAGGCTTAGCAACGGGATGGTTCGTAAGGACATGATTAAATTGAATTGGTGGTTTTGAAAATTAAGAGTAGCGTTAAAACATAAAATTACGAAACGAAACCTTATAGTGGAGGTTTTCTCATCTTTCAGGATCAGAATATAGATACGAAAAAATAGGAGAAAGAAATAAAATGAAAATGGGATTGGTGTGGAAGTACAGTATAACTAATGAATGAATATCTAATGAAATATTGAGCAATCCTTTACTTTTTAAATTCAATCGATCTTATGTCCTAAATAATCTGTCGCTAGTTAAGCGTTTACATACTGATGAAGGGCACTTTTTAGCCCATTAATAAAATCAATATCAATACTAGAGCTCAGTCCAAAGACAACCATACGCAAAAGGGTTAGTACTATCTCAGGCTATGGAAATATCGTAGAAAACGATCCCTAACTTTTTTCAGAGCTATATGAGATTGAGTAAAATGATTTTTAGTAATAAACCAATATTATTACGAAATTCAGAAAGATGGAGAAAAAAAGATTTCAATTTTGACATTTTTATTGTAATTTTTCCATTTTTTATTATCCTTTCCATATTTGGTATCGAATGCTGTAGAGGGGAATCAGGAAGATTTGCGATACACAAAAATAAATACCATTTTTCAGAATCACTTGAGTACCGTTGACTTTAATATAATGACATGCGAGAATAAAATATATCGACTGATAAAGGATGGATACGCTTTTCTTCATTCAGTACAAAAAAACTTTTGATATTACTCTATTTATCAGGATTTGCTTATAATGTATAGGTATGTATATGCTCATATTTGTAGATATTCTAACAGAATAAAAAGTAAAGTTTTATCCTAGGATAAATCAGTTTTCGGGGAATCTTCGTTACTTATGAGAAAATAAAAAAATTGCGCATTGATTAATATGACGCTACTCATACTACGCACTCTCTTTGAAAAGAAGACGAAGTCTGATACGAATTCGCCACTGACTACCCTGAAAATCACTTCTAAAACTCGTCAGTTTGTGAGCTAAGTAAGAAGACAGAGTAACCAAAGACATAGTTCGTATAAAATGACCTTAAACTTGCCTATTTCCCCATATTTTTTATACTTTTTTTACTCTTTGCTACCTCTTCACTGAATTAAGGTAAAAGAATCTTTATGGCACAGCAAAAAATCTTTCGTGAACGAAAACTCACTTCTCGGAGGAGAATAATGAAATTTTAGCATGGCAATCTCTCCATGGTTTACCTGAAGATCTGCAAACGTGTGAAAGGAGTGGCACGCGTGAAAATGCCTACGTACGAATGCAGAATTTGGTAGCGAGGATGGCGCCCTTGAAGTCTTTGCGCCAGGGGAGGTCGCCCCGCGTCTGCAACGTGAAATACGGGGGAAGTGCTGTAGACGAAGAGAAGTTTGGTTTTCCTATCAACACATGCCACGAACTATTGGCTACACGGGCACACGCCTTTTCCAATGACAATGTCTTTACACCTCTCGAATCAACCTCATCCGTGTTTTCTCGAAACGGGAAAGCCTCGGAACAATAATTATCATGCGAATTTCTCGCATACATATCTCGAAATTTAAACATTTAAACAGACGCGAGTGACGAAAGCAAAAAATGGTTGAACACCAAGATTTCGCTAGACCATAGAGGAATTGCTCTTTAACCCTTGTTGTTTATTTAGCTGTGGAATAGGCGTGGTATTGTTCAGACAGTATTTGGCTAGATATCATTCTAAAAGAAAGGAAAACATAGCGGATACAAAGATAAATTAAGGAATAATTTTTAGATAGACACTTTTTGTACGTTTTCCCCTATTTAGCATATTAATTCTATCGCGCAACACGGACATGCACAAAATGTTTCTCCGAGTTTATCAAGTAATAAGGTTAAACGATGGGTTGTATCTTCTGTATTTTATGAGCTATAATATTAGCAGCAATCAGGAAATGTTTCTAAACTTATATCTCATACGTCATAATAGACTGGATTATTCAAGAAACCATAGGTTATTCAAGTCAACGATTTACATACAAATTAATGCTTAACGACATTGGAGATATAGAATTTTCTATTAACGTCAATTCCCTAACTGATACCTAATTTAACTAAGCATCGTATTCGCTGGTTTCGAGGTACGTCAATGATGTATTGAAATAACACATCAAAATATTACTGAATTAAAAACTATAACATTTATTAAATTTAAAAATAACAATCCCTGATCTTGTTAAAAACAATTCAGTTTGGTAACAGAAAAAAGAATAGTAAATATATTACACACACTTCCATCAATAGAAAGCTACTGATTTGTATAGAAGAATGATATCAATAAAATAGAATCACTTCGAAGCCTACGTAGTCAATTGTTTACTTAATAACTCAAAATCTTAGATATTCCAACCTTCACAATTACTTAACTACTACTTAACAGACTTACTTACCTTTTCACGGATGATACCAGTTTCTGGCAGGTGGTTTTTCTTGATTTTTGATATTAACATAGTATAATCACAAAATGTAAACAATGATAGATAAAAAAATTTGAAAATATTTATCATCGAAAGGGCTTAATGTACATTTAGAAAAATTGAATATAATTCACGTTTAAAGGGCCTGAAACATTATTAGCATAAGAGTTTAATGAACTGTCGACAGACATGTACGCTGGAAGTTCAAAAGTAATAGTTGCGAATGTTATAAAGGTATGATATTATTTCTTGTCCATTATACCGTGCTTAGGAACGCAGAAAATTTTAAGATACGTGATTAACACCTATGATTAGTAAATTTTAGTGCTCCAATTTTAACAGCGTCAGTTTACCCTTTACGAATTTTGGGAGTGAATTTTAAAACATACTATTATGTTGTATTTAATTCACTTTATGAGATTATGATGCGTACCAAGTCCCTAAAATCTCATCCTATTTTTCCAACGAATTAACACAAAAAGCTCCTTTCTATTATTCGAAATTGAGTTTATTATTTAACTTGATTCATTCTAGTCGTGATCAATGAGCGAATCTTAGTTGATTAAAGTAGTAGATTAGTTGATCAAAGAAGTAGATTAGTTAATATACGTAACTCCGAACTTCGTTCTAAGCATTTCACATTTTTTCGTAATTCGATCGTAAAAAATATCAGAATCAATTCAAATATGATAATAAAATGCATTAAATACGTAATTTAGTTTTTTTAGTGCTTGATTCTCTAATTACAAATTGAAGATAGGAATCTAATTAACTCATTTCAAGTACGTAAACATTTTTGCTTCAAGTTTGTGATGATTATGGAAATTTATAATCGATCAGAAATTAATAAGAGTTACTAAAAAAATAAATATAGTAGTTTGATCTCCACTTACATATTCTTAATTGACTCTGGGAATTGATTGAGAAGACAAGACATTGGCGATATGGACAGCAATGGAGGATCATCTCATCACAGAAGAATGGAGCCACAGAGTAGGTTAGGGAAAGCCAGCATCCTATTTCAAATTCTAAGTCTAGTACTCCTAGTTTCTTCCATTGCTACAACACATTAAACCTTTTTGTAACATGAAACTTATTAAAATTTTTTTCTAATATAATGAAAGATAAGGTTATACATAATTGTGATAGTCAATGTACTTTAATAAAAAAATAAAAATGTTACTTGATTTGATTGATATTAACATGAGAGAACGATAAGTGAATGATAAAAAAATACAAGTATGTAACTCTCATAAACATGATTTCTTTAAGTAAAGAAAATGAAAATAATAATGAGAATGAAGATTTATCCATTCCAAATCATCCAAAATTCTCCAATAAAATTAATAGTGAAAGATGTTTTAGATCTGTAAATGATTGTAATATTATATTTAACTAACAGGAGATTAAATAGGGGGATATTAAAAACTTAAACTGCACAGAAAATTAATTAAACTATATATCCCCTCTACATTTACTTATTATTATGAGGAGATCCAAAAGAAGATGAAAATTTTACTGATGTACCATAGCAGTAGAGCTACTCAGTGATGCTCAAAATAAATCAAATGAGTGGCAAGATATTGGAACTAGAGTTAGAAAATAAACTATTAAAATCCTCACCAATGGTATTATTTTTGGCAATAAAGACTCCAAAATCTTAGATCTTACTTAGTTTTCAGGTAAAGGTTGTGACTGATGGAGTGGAGTATTTTGAGATAAAGAAAATATTAGAAACTGAGATAATTAAAAGAATGGATAAATCAATATTAGTGAGAAGGAATTATAAGGTAATTATATATAGGCGATGAATTTGAAATGAAGGATAGATGAATGAGATTGTATGGTACTTTCATAAAATATTTACTAAAAATATATACAAGCTGAGAAAATAAATACATCTATGAAGTACACATCAAAGTTACACAAAACATTGATATTCAATGTCTAAATTTAATAAATTCATATTTGATTACCAAAAAATATACTATATTCTAAAATATCGATTACCCAATTTTCAATTTGACCATGTTACTAACATCTTTGATCTATTATGCTATATGTCTTTGATATCTATTTTGAGAATAAATTTATAATGATGATTTTTTTAGGTAAAAATATATCAATATTTTGTGGAAATAAGGGCCTATAATAGTAATATATAATAAAAACATCAACTAATTGTTAAAACATTAATCTTTTCAGGGCTTTTGAAGATTGAAGAACAGGAACAATCATACCAATTGTTTTAAGAGAAATATACTAATAATATTATATTTTATTGAGTGATTATCATTATAAGGATATATATAATTTAATGTATTTATTATTTAATTTATTATTTATCTAAAAGTTTAGTATTTATATATATCGATCTTGTCTGTCTAAATTGTAATACCCAAATTTGTCACGGTATATAAAATATAAGAATAACTGTGTCATGTCACAGACCTTTACAGTATCATAAAATATTTATTTCTATTTCTTCTTCTGATTCCGGGTTTTTTCTTATATATCAAATATCACTCAACTTTTTGTTGGACCACATTATAAAATAATAAAAATGTAAAACATAAAAACTCTCTTTCAAGTTTGGATAATTATTTTCACAGATCTTTGAAGGGAAGGATATAATATTACAACAGAATAATTTATATTGATAAATTTCTGAATCTGGTGGAAACAAAGAGAAAAGAAAAAACTAAATTCCTTTATATTATTAAAATAGTCAATACAGATTTCAATAAATAATAAAAATTAAAAGATTCAATTCTTGTCTTAATAGATTTCAAAATAGATTAGCTGATAGGAAAATCGATTTTAAAATGTAACAATTTTAGAGAATATGAATCTAGAGAATTGTTACAAAAAACTTTTCAAAAGAGATGAGTTTTAATATTTTACATGAATATAAGAAACAAAAAATAAAGGTATTCAAAATTTTACAGAGTTTACAGTTACCAGTTGTTTTCAATAATAAAAAATCATGCAAAAATGATAATTCATTAAACAATTTCACTACATTCATTCATGCTGAAGCATGTTAATTTTTAAAATGAAATGTTTAGAACAAAAAATTTTGTATACTACACAATAATAACAATTCATAAGAGCCAATAAGTTAGTTGATTTCCACAGAATAAGAGTAGGTTTCACACATTGAGGTTAAAAATATTACTCTATATCAAATTAATAAATAAACCTACATAGATCTGAAAGTAAGGATTACTTCAGAAGCAAGTCCATTCTTTGCTTTTCCAGAAGCTCTTGCAGTTGAGAGCACTTTACTAAAGCTCCTTCATACTTAGCTTTCAACTGATTGTAAGCCTCTTCCTTCTTGGCTACTGTAATCTCCACTCTAATAAATTAAACAACATATTGATAAATGATAGATACTTAACACACTAATTCTCATAAAATAAAATTTTGATGTAAGCTATAGCATATAATATTTGATTTTCATTTGTGTCTTAGGGTCACAAATAGCATACATATTTTCTATTTAATTAAAAATTCAAATAACAAGCAATGGATAAAAAAATCAATCAATTAATGTCTATAAATGTATTAAACTTTGATAAATTTCAGATATACGGAGTATTTTATTCAACCTTACTGGTTTCTTACAGAAATTGCACTTATAAAATGTATCTTAGATCAAAGTTAAAATGCAAATTTGAGTAATGGTGTAACTATGCTTATATATAACAGAGTAAGAATTTTAAAAGGTCCAGATCATTCATAAAAAAGGTTACCTTTTCTGGATTTGAACCAACTCCAATTCTCTCTCTTTTTGCAACTGAACAAATTCTATTGCTTTTCGGTCTTTCTCTGCATTAATCTGAGCTTTTAGTACTCCAACTTCTTCTCGTAAAGCAGCTACCCTTGCAGACCATTCTTCCACTACCAAGTCTCTAATTTGAGATCGTTCTTCATACAATGTGTTATTCATCTAGATATATAAGTATAGAAAACCATAAATATACTTCAGACATTGTCCTGAAAATTAGATATACTAAACCTCCTCCTTTCATTTGCAATAATTACTTTTTGGAGCACAAAATTTCATGAAAGTATGACCAAAATTCATACGAAATACAATCATACCTTGTGAGCAGATTCTAACTCCTTCTCCAGTCGTGTAACAGTTATCTTTAATACAGCTACCTCCTCTTGTAAAACAGCTGTTTGTGAACGAAGGTCAGCACTCACTTTCCTCTGCTTTTCAGCCTCTTCTTCTGCCATCTTCACCTGTTCATCACATCTTTCTCTCATGCGTCTATCATATGATACAAAAAACAGCCAAAGGTAAGAATAAAATAATGGAATTTTATGGAAAGTTACTGATTCAAAGATTCAATAAGTAACTGATCTGAATGAGTGCAAATTTCCAAAAAATTAGAAGTAAAATGTAAAAAACAATTTTCTATTTATTTAATATGTTAAACTAAGCATATACACTTTCAGTATATTAATTTTAATTAAATAATTTTCTAAATTTAAGAATTTCTTAAGAGAGACCTTCCTCAAAGTTTTAAATGTTTAATACACAACATTAATTTATTCTGATACGTCACTAACTCTAATCACTTCATCAAATTTTGATAGAATAAAACTTTATATATCAGTATTTAAAGATTAAGAGTTTTAGGTAAAACCGCAGAGAATATTTAATTTTAAGGTTCATATCATCATATTTCATTAAAAAATATAAAAGTATAGTAGAGATATAGTCACAGCAAGAGGAATCAAACCTACAAAATAAATTTTAATGCTTCCTAAAATTTGTCTTTTGTTGAATCATTCCTAAAAACGTATATTTTAAATAACTTAATAAATACTGAATGCTATGATCACTCACCCAAAAGAACAAAAATTTAGTATAGTTGATACATTGGCACAATTAATCAATAAATATATTTCAATGAAATTTTTAAAAAGTTAATAAAAACAATAAATGGTTGTACATAAAATAAAATTATCTTTTGCAACATTTTGCTTCAACACTAATTTTTATTTTAAAAATAATATAAATCGTTGAAAAAAATCTGTAAAATGAATAGAAGAAAACGTTACGCATACCTTAGACTCATTTCAGCCCTTCCCTCAGCTTCTAGTTGGGTCTTCTCAGTCTGAGCTGTTAAATGAGCGACTGCTTTCTCAATAGCCTGATCCCTTTCTGCTCGGAAACGTTCTTTCATCCTAGCCTCTTGTTTTCTGTAGTCTGCCTCCATTAACTCCCTTTCTTCTTTACGAGCTGTCTCCAAAGCCATTTCCCTTTGAGCCCTTTCCTTACTCAAGGATATCTACAACATGATAAAATACCTCAATCAAGCAAAATATAGGAACAACTAAACACGATCATAAATGATAGAAAAAATTACTAATGAGCTCAGAATTGGAATTTCCAAAAACTGATTAAAATGTAGAAAACATCATCACACCTTTACAATTTTCAATAAAAATAAATGCTCAAAATTAAGCATGGAAAGAAATTTATAGCAAATAATTGAAACAGCTTCAAGATTAAATGAACATAATACAATAATATTAGTAATTATGGAAAGCTTTAAACACAGAAATCAATAAATTTCCATTGGATTAAATTGCCATGTTCAATCCAATTTCCTTTAGAAGGAAAATTAGTAAAGCTCTATGTAATGAAAAGAGTTAGAGCTAAATCAACGAGACCAGCAATTCTTACTGATGTGACTCATCAAACCACCTTTCCCAAAACATAGATATTGGTATGGTCTGAGGAGAATGATCACACTCATAATTTACATATGAATGAATTACATATGAAAAATGATCTTAAAGTGGAAATTATAGAAAAAAATCAAGCCTGCTACTATAATTTGCACAATTTAATTGCCATGCAATTGGGTTATATAACTATAATATTTTTTAAAGCCTAGAAACTCATACATTCCATTACTCTATGAGAATGATTGATTGTCATATTTATATTTCACTACGCAATCGACCCACTTATTAACCATATAGACTTTAGTTAAGATATCATTAGATTTCAAACACTAATGAGGCTGGAACTATAGGAACAAGGATCTTTTTATCTCGATAAGAAAATTTGAGTGGTTCTTACTATTACTATTTGCTACAAGAAAATAAACTTTAGGCCATTTATGATCAAGTAACTATCAAAGAGCATAGTGATGCATTTAGTAGTTGGTCTAGTTGATGTTGATTCCATCACTGAAATATTTACTTACTTGATATCGATTATCCATTTCTTCAGTTAGTTTTTCTATTTTTGCTTGGAAGCGCATTCTCTCTGCTTCTAAATCATCTGCACGACGCCTGCGAGCTTCTTCTTCTATTTCTCGGACCTTCCTTTCTGCCTCCTCAGCCCTTCCTCTCAACACACATTCTTCCGAGAGAAATTTTCTTCGCTCTTCCTGATGAAATCTCTCTAATTCTTCCACTCTCTCTTCCAATCTAAATTAATGTTGAAAAATAAAAAAGATATATGTATCATTTTAGAAAGAGATTTTGACATTTAGAAAGAAAAATTAGGATTGGGGAAGGTATTTCAAGTACTGGAACACATTACTATCCATTATGGAAACTAAAAACATACTGATAATGTAAACAAAAAATACCTTCAAAATACTATTTATTAATATAGGATGATTAATTAAATTATTAGGGCTGATCCTTATAGTTAAAAATCAAACATAATGCACAATCATAAAAATTCCAAGAATATATGACATAATGTTACCCTTTGTTTTAAAAATATATGAAAATTATCTGCTTCCATGATTTGAACATTTTATGAGCATTCCTTAGATTTTTTAAAATTGAAAATGAAAAAAGAGAATATGATACATTCCAAATTTCACTTCATTTAGCAGAATTTCTAGATTTTATTGTTTGTTGAGTGAAAATGGTATTGTTATTAGAAAGAAAACTGGATTACTTTTATGAATGGAAAAGTTAGGGAAACTCTATATATTATTCATAAATAAACAACTTATTCATAAAAACCTTTTTCTGGCATTCTCCCTCTCCCTTGCCATGCCCTCCTCAGATTCTCTTTCAAGCCGACCTCTAAGTTCATCTAATCTTGCTCTCCACAAAGCCTCTATTTGGTGAACTTGTTCAGACACAAGTCGTTTTACCTCTCCCTCAGCACCTTTTGCTGTCACAGCCTAAGTATGATTTTTTAGATTAAATAACGCCCAAGCATCCACTTGAAACTATTATAGAAACTGCTTTGAACAGTTAAGTAGAGATATGGAGCTATAAACAGTGTGAAATTCATATTACGTGTAAATTTTTTACATCTTTCACTAAATTAGTTATATTTTTTTACTATAAATTTTCCTTGAAATTGAAATTTTGAAATATCTCTTTCAAAAATGTATGCAATCTCAATATAAAATTTAACATAAAGTACAAAGAACTATTATGACTACTATAGGAAAATCTAGTCGTGAAAAAAATATTCTTGTGAGACAGGTTCAAAGAATAATGAAGATGATTGCTCTTTATATAAATTCTTTCCAATATTAAATATATGTTTATTATTCTATGTGAATAGCTTATAAAATACTTTCTACTTTCCACAAGATTTGAACTTGAGAACATATGAAAGTACTCTTCTAATATATAGTTGAAAAGATTTTTCACAATGCAAGGTCTGAAAACATTAAATTTATGATATATATAATATAGTAATGTATCACAAGAGAAAGATTTAGATATAGATAGCTAAAAATTTTAAGGAGGGTTATCGGATGGTGAAAATAGTGACCTTACAACCTATTCACTTTGGCTTAAAGGTCAAAGAATAATTAATGTAGTACATAGGAATTATTGGCCAAGAAACACATTTATCTAAAAAATGCCATTTTTTTAATAACTGATATACAATGCAAATTTCTACTATGCAATTTTAATGTCACTTACTTCATTTCATTTTAGAAAAGTAATGTCAGGGGCAAAGACAATTTTCTTGATCTCTAGCTGCATATATAAAGTCCAATTTTTTTTGTTTAGATTGATCTAGAAAACTATAAAAAGCTTGAATTTTACTAAAGCTTCCTGGAATGTATTGGTAAAAGAAATTACCTGTATTTTTTGAGTTTTCTCTCGCATCCACTTTTCCCTGGTAGCACGTTGTTCCAATCTAATACGTTCACGTTCATTACGTAGAGCAATGGCATGCTGTTCTTCCACTGCTTTCAAATTTCTTTTGTGATTCTCTTCAGTTTTCTTAAGAGTTATGGTTAATGATTCACATTTGTCTGCAATTGCTTGTTTTTCAGCCAGCAGCTGAAATCAAAAAGGAAGAGTAAACACAATGAATTTAGTAATTTAAATACCTTAAGCAGTCTAATTTTTTCCGATACTAATATTTTCTAACACCTAATTTAATATTGCTACTTACTGTATTTTATAACCATTAATAAAATGTATAATTGAAAATATTTACTCTTATGTTAAAAATATCGTGAAAAGAATAAATCCCCAGCTTTTGATTAAGTAAAAAACAGTTTTACAAGAACATAACATAAATATGTAATTCTACAAAATAAAATATTTCAAAAATGTATAAGAAATGATAAATTCAAAAAGTGTAAGAAACTGTTGCAGTCAGAAGAGGTTAATATATGAAGGAAAATTACATACAAATAATTATGATATCACAATCAAATGCTGAAACCCTCCTGAATTTACTTAGATAAAGAAATGAACTTGAATGATTGTTGCTTTTTTATCAATTCCGTAGAATATTAGAAAGTTACATCTAAGTCACCCATAAATCTTAACTACCAGCCAATAACAATCACTGAATATGCAGGCATATAAAAAATTACGATTTTTCAAATTAAGCAAGTAATATTGTATTATAGAAATTCAAAGAAGATGGTAAATCAAGAAATAGATGACTTGATTTCCAAATTTCAATGATTAAATTCTATGATTATCACCTTCTGTATGAATTCTTGATGCCTTTTAACAACTTTTTCATTCTCTTCTGTAAGACTTTTCCGAATGTCTTCTTTTTCTTTTTGAAGCCTTTTTCTAGTTTCTTTGAGTTCCTTTTTCATTATAGATAATCCTTTGGCTTGCTCCTGAAGTCTCATTTCGAGAATATCATTTGAAGTTGCAGTTTTATTGGGAGTATCTTCTTCTGATTCTTTAGAAATATGTTCCATATGATCGCTGAAATCGGTTGATAAAATTTCAATGTTGATGTCCATAATCTTAATACTTAATTTTTTTCATATTACAAATGTTTGCTTGATGAATCATTTCTATCATATGTTAAATAATTTGCACATATTAAAAATTACTATTTTTAATCTCTGCAAATTATTTTATTAAGAGATTAAGATAAAAGAACTGCTAATTGCCTTGCCAATTCCATGTTTTCATGGCAAATAATTTTATTTTTAATTCCTTTTCTAATGGTAAAATTTATAAATAATAAAATTTTCAATACTCATTTTTAATTTTACAAAATTTCAACGCTTACAAATTGAAAGAAGCCATTCTTTTTAGCCTCCTTAAATTCCATGTCTTCTTTCAATAATTAAAACAAAATTGAGCTAAATTTCTCTTAAAAATTATAAATTGAATATGAAACTTTGGCTTTAGCTTGGAACAAACATTAGAAGAAATAAATAAAATTTTCAAATATCATATTCAAAATAAATTGGATATCCCAAATAATTATATGTCATAAGTACTCACCTAAAGAATGTCAAATGCTTGCTTGGAAAGAGGAAAAGATTTTAATATTGAAGTTAACTTGTAAAACTCACTGTACTGTAACTTTTGGTAGATATATTTTTCTCTGTTATGATTACTATACATTTTAGGTTTTCAATATTTTCCTTCAGTTAAATTGAATCTCAAAAACTGATTGGATCTTTATTCAAGTACTTTTATATAAAATAAATTAATAAATTACAGCATACCTTTTATTTTCTTTAAGTTTTACATCACAAGATACCATCTCAGGGGCAGTTTCACAGGTTTCTTCCACAGTTTCCAAGTAAGATAGAATATCTCTGGAAAAATGAAGAATACACAGTCAAGTAAACAAGCATTAAACACATATCATTAAAATCAACAAATAAGTAATTAAGTCTTACGTAATTTTTACTCTTGGGGTGTTACCAGACTCGGATCCAGTGGGAGGTGGCCTTGACGAAAGAATTACTGATTGAGATAAAATAGGAAAGTAAAGTAAGACAGGAAGTATAATAATTCCTTGATATTTATCAATTGTATCAATAGTTATAGGAACTTAAATTAATATAACAAGTGATAATGTTTGAGAATAATTTATGACTTTATGATGTATGTATATACAATTGTAAACTATGCATAACAAATTGCAGTTTTTCTTTCATCTTTTAATATATTTCAAGGTTATCATTATTTTTTCAAAAAACTGTTTGATTGACTTTCAACTTATCCAACTCTTGCCAGTCCCTTCTGTTGATCTACATCCTATAGGTTGTCACATATTTAATTATGATTTTAAAATATATATATTAAACAATACTCCAGTAAACTTACCAGACTCTTTTGCCTCCTTCTCTAAAATTTTCAGAGCTGATACCACATCTTCATACATAGAATCATCATCTGATAAATTTTGACCTTCTAAAACAACATTTTTTATATTATTCTTTATATTTTGCTCACAATTTTCTTCTGAGTATTCATTTTTTGTTTCATATTTTCTAAGAATCTCCCTATCAGGAGCTGTAGCTTCATTTTCTAGAGACTTCTCTCGAGTCATTTCATACTCTTCCTCCATATAAGAAGATACTCTCTCCAACAAGCTTTTAGAAGAGGAATCATACAAATCATGTCCTTTTCTATCATCTGGCTCCCTCTCATCAAACTCTGCCCAAGTTTCTGGTGATTTTCCAATGCATGATGTTGGCCTTCCCTCAATACTTCCTTGGTTAGTATTTACATCTATGGTATGGTATTCAAAGTTTCCTTTCTCTAAGCTTAATACTTCTGCTACTCCTTGCATAGTTCCTTCAGAATCCTTCAGTACCTTATTCACTTCTGTTGTAGGAGATGGTAGTAAAATATCTTCAGCTATAGGCTGTACTTGTGGATGATTTAACACGTCATATGCTTTAATCTCATTTGGAACTTCTATTTTGCTATCTTGAGTTGGATGATCACAGTCTTTAAAAGACTTATCATACTTCTGAGAAGATGAAGTTTCTTCCAACTTTGTTTCTTTATCTTCTTGGCTAATCAGTTCACTCTGTTCTTGCAGTAAGAGTGAGGTTTCAGTTATATTTTCTGAACCTTGATCACTATCATTTTGAACACTGCTTTGAAATTTTACTTCATTCTCAAGTTCAGCAAGTAGGGTTTCCATGGTCTTTTCAACATTTGATACTTGAGCAGTTATTAAACTGGTTTCTTCTTCCTTTGTAAATCCAGTGAGAAGGCTGCCAAATTGAATCTCATCATTATCTTCAGATAAAAACTGCAAAATTACATTATCAAGTCTATTTTTTTCATGCTCTTCTATCACATGATCTTTCTCTTCTGATTTGGAATTAAAATCAACTGTATATTCGTCTTTATCTTCAGAATTATTGCAATTATGTTTGTCTTCATCTTCAATAATACTCGTCCAGACTGATTCCTTCAGGTTTTGAAGATATGATGATACCCTAATTCCATTAAGATGATCCCCTGATTTCTTAGACAAATTATACCGAGAAGCATAATTTATGCTAGATGAAGTTTTTTTTACAGATTCTGAAGAGTTACATGCAATATTAAGTTTTTCCAGCCTCGAGCTCTCCTCAAAATCATTAGCTTCCCTTCTACTCTTGATTTTTGATTGTCTCAAATTTACTGGCTGTGAGACATAAATTGGTTTCTCTATGCACTTCTCCTGTAAAGGAAATATTACATAAAATTAGTATTACATCATTCACATTATGTTTCAAATAAATATTTTATATAAGAAATTGGCTTAAATATATGGAATCTAATATCCTTCCTTGTCCATGGGTGCAAGAATTTCAATCATCATAAGCATAATAGAAGATTTTCCAAGTTATTACCCTTTTACCTTAAAGTTAATACCTTTGGAGAATCTAAGTAGAAACATTGTGGAAAGACAAATTTGTTTTCTTTGGCTTCCAAAATAGAAGTTTATTTGAAAGAATTCTGATGTTCAATTTAAGAATTAATAGTTTAATATTTACTAATAAATGTATTTTACAAATAAATTAGTTTAATATTTATCAAAAGAAATTACTATCTCAACTGTCCGAAAAATCCTTTACAGACTTTAATTTTATTCTTAAACTATTATAATATTAACAATAGTTGACAACCATTAAGTCAGTAGATAGATAACTCAATTTTCTCAAAGTAAATAACATAAACGCTACATCACCCGAGATTCTTCCTTGAGCCTCTGTTTTTGTTTCTCTCTATAAAATAACACAGTATCAGCTGACTTGGGTCTTATGGAGGTATCGGAACATTTCCCTAACTGAAATACAAATAGATATGAAAGTTAAGTGAGCTAAAATATTCATCAAATGTTTAATTCTATCTACCTACCAATTTTTTCCTATCATGCGTTGCTGAATTCGGTCTTAATTTACCCGTTAGGTTGGCTCTTGAATCACTCTTAAGATTCTTGGATCTTGGTTTCGGAAGTATCTGAATTTTCCGAAATATATGCATTGATCATACATCCCAATTTAAAGTGGAAAAAACTTTTAAAGAAAACTTCTGCTACTTAGGGAAAACAGAAATGAAATGCTTTGATATATATTGTACTACCTGAGATCCTTTAAGAGATAATCCGTCAGTTTCAGACATTTTAAAATTCGTTCTTGTATTTTCTGCGAGATTTGATTCCGCTACTTCATAACTCGTATGATTACGAGCAAACATTTTCGTCTCCCTAGCGTACTCAGTTTGAGTTAGCTTCGCGTCCAAACATCAGTTGCCTAGCAACGAGCAGCTCGTTTTACAAGACGATCTGAAAGAAACGGAAAAAACTTAGATTTACCGCATATTATGAAATAGTTTGGATACGAATAAATATAAATGCTAAATTATCCCCCAGGTTACTACTTTTTTATTTATAACATACTTTGTATCTAAAATATTTCATTAGCGTCTCTTGGGAAACACCAATTCACTTGAAAAACGATTGCACTTCTTAAGGTAAAATTATTTCAATCTAGACAATATGTCTATAGATGAAATTTTACTGACCCATACATTCTCTCCGATATTGAGGAATCAATGTTAACTTAAATATTTCAGTTTTCTTACCATGCAATACTAAAGATTGCATGAATAACTCCTGAAATTTATGGCTGCAATTAATTTATACAACGAATAAAAAATTTATTAGAACTGTTTAAATATTTTTTGGTTTTTTTAATTGTGCCGAGTACGATTAAAGTTAGAAAGTTAAGTTTAAATATTTGATACCTTGTGCATTAAGGATTTATTGACTTACTCGTAATAGATTATACCTAATCTAGAGTTAGTTGTCATCTCATTTGGTACTTGTAATTTACAATATCTAATTATTGAAGAATAATCATTGATGCTTGCCTCAGTAAAAGTTTAAAAAATTGTTCATGGATTTACAAAACATTTTTGTTTCTTACGACAAAGAGATAGATGAATTTGTGCGGAACTGTCTTTACGTTTCGATGACCTAAAATGATTTAAAATTATATTAATCTAATAATAATTAAGGAAGGAAATTATTTCGTTTTTCATTATATAGTCACTCTAATTGTGTACAGCTTATGTATGAATTGTATGAATTCAAATTACCGCTTCTCTTTCGATAGGTATGGTGCTTCGATACTCAAAGAAAAAATAAGCGATCTTACTATTGTTTTCAGAACTTTTAGGCTCAGAACCTAATCACGATCGGCATCTAAGGAGTTTTTTTCTTTTGTAGGTAAATAGTCTTTTATAAGCGAGGTCGTATGGTCAATTTTCTGTTTATCATATACCGTTGTTTGTGAAGACTGGGAATGAGTTGACTTAATTTCCCAGATAACCTACTGTTACAGAATGTGAAAAACTGGAGCAAGTACATTTGTTAATTTTCCGGTAAGGTTCAAGAAATATCTCCGATCTCCACACTTGAGTTACGTTTTACGAGTGAATAGAATCCTAATTATTTCTCTGGACGCTCTAAATGGCGAACTGCAAAGAGGTTGACGAGTTATCTCTTCAGCTGTTGCAGCTGATGAATGAATTTATGTCATGTAAAATTCAGTTAGAAAACTGCACTTCCGAAGGTTTTCTTTATATGGCTAAATCTAGATTACTTATGGGAAAAGAAAGAGTTTCCACATTACAGCTACCTATCGGTTCTGAAGATGACATCTCGCCAATTTACACGGTGTCGAGGAAGAACGAGAGCGAAGACGAAATTTCTCTCATTGATAAGCGATTTCAAACGTCTCTTGTGATGAAAGATGCGGAGAAAGTATCCAAAGTGTCATCTGATAAAGAAGATATGGTAATAAGTCGCAGAAATGTAACAAAGATTGACAAAATATCTCAGAAAGTGGATGATGAAGATTCATCTTCTGAGATGGAAAAGATTCCAGAAGAAGCAAAAGAAAAGGTTACCGATCCTCTGAAATGGTTTGGTGTTCTAGTGCCGCAGGAGCTTCGAATTTCGCAAAAGGCGTTTGCTAAAGCAGTATCTTTAGCTGTGGATTGTGCAAATATTCAGACCAAAATGGAGACTACAATGAAAAAGTTAGAAAAAGCCAAAATGAATATTTTATAGAGGCTGTGGAGACTTAAATTTTGTTTGCAGTCTCAAAAGATTGAATTTTTAAAATTGTTAAGTGTGGTTATTATGGGACCAAAAGGGGAAATAAATGTAAGATATTTAGATCCTGCTTTTATTTGCCATCTTCAATCATAGAACCAATTTTTCAAGAGAATTGTTAACAGCTTCAATGAAGAAAGGTAAGGTATGTGGATGAGAAATACGTTTCGTGGAATAAGAATTATAAGTTTAGTTTCTAGGATACTAAGGTTATCGTGAATTGATGCTCGAGGTCCTTTCTAAGGTTTTTACTATTAAATGTTCTGTGGTTGCTCTAATTTCCTTTAAAGAATTATTGCAGTGGAGAACTAAAACTTATTCTACACCATATTCATGCATGCAAACTTATTCTTTTAGACATTATTGTAAAGCTAATTATAGCATAGATGATAGAAAATGACAGCTACTAATTCTTTTTATCTGATTAGGTTTTGAGCGAAAGACTACTAGAAGATCCAAATTCTTAAGTTACAATAATTGCACTGTAAATTTATCCTTTTCATAGAAATTTTTTTACATAAAAGATGGGAATAAACAAAATGCTTTAAAATCTAGTTAAGGCTTCTGTTTTGTCTGAGAATGTTATATTATATAATGTAAAATGTAGTCTAATTCTGTTATGTTAGTGTAGTAACTCTGACACTACCACATTCAGAGAATAAGACTTTTCTTAGACTTATTTTGCCACTAAGTAGCATAAATGCTTTCACTTTGTTTTGCATCACATCGACATTTTGGAGACTTGGTCTACTCCAGTGATTATAAATATCAGTTGAATGGTTTGCTATCACCAATACACAGAATTAGATGTATGTTATGCTCTGTCATTCTATGAACATTACTTATTTTTAAATCATGGACATTGTGCATTATTTCAAAGGATATAAATTAGGAATTAATATATAAATGTTACCAAATGATAAAAGTGGTATTTGATTTATATTAAATTAAAAGAATACCTTGGTGGGTGGTAAGGTTCAAGTTATATCTTCATCTTTCACTTAATATTTTCATAATCATAAACATTTGTTAGTTACATCACTTTTTTAGTTGACTAATTACTATCACAATGTATTCTCTATAACCTCTGTTTGATGTTATTTATTTTGGGAATACTTCTTTTAACTTTTCTGATAAATTTCATCAACAGGAGAATTTGCTAGATATCTCAAACAAATAATGCTGGTTTATTAATCACAGTAGATAATCAAACACTGTTGTACTTTGTTTCCTTAAGTGCTAAAAGATCATATTACATTACTCAAAAAAATAATAGAAAAGGGAAGGAAACCATGTAAAAACTTAAAATTTGCATGTAAAATATTTTTCAGGTTAAAATTTATAAAAAATAAGTGCACCAACTGAATGAATGTTGTCAAATTTAAGTCACCAATCTATTCCATGAGGTTTAGTTCTTCCAATTTTGTTTGAGGGAAGTTCATTATTCACAGTTGTTGACTCTGGACTTGTCTTCCTTTCGGCCTCTATGGAATTTAAAGCACCTCTAGTTTCCTGAGCATCCACTGAATTTTTAGAGTCACTTTCTAGTGAAACCTTGGGTTTTCCTTGATTCAAGCTATCCAATAATAAACAAGATTTACAGATTCCCCCAGCAGCACTTGAAATTTGTCCACACTTTTTGCAATGACCTCTGCTTGGAAGTTGTTGCACCACACCCACTTGCAGGAATTCACCTGTGATAAAGGATGAATTCAAAATTAAATCATGAGTTAGGAGGAATTAAAAACTAGTTAACTCATAAAATTTTTAAAAAATTATCACAGACTGGAAATGTGTTATGTCTTTAGTATTATCATTCAACATTTTATTTTCAATTACAAGAAAACTTTTAACAAACTCGATTAATCTCCATTACAAAAAAATGAAGAGATACACAGAATTTAACATCTTCAGAATATGATTTTCAAGATTTAATGCTTGAAATAAAAATTCAGTTTTTATTATACTCATTAAACAGGATTTGAAATAGGAAACAATTGAGGTTTTGAAAATGAGGAGAAGCAGACTGATGTAAGAATAGAGGTATATATAAATTAGAAGTAAATACTGTCATTAAAATGATCTTATAGAGCGGTATGGGAAAATCAGTCTCTGAGCTCTATAATGTCATTTGTAATACTACTTGTTTTAAAAAGATGGACTAATCCTGAAAATCAAATCAGGATTTTTCAGGACGAAAACTTTTCTTCGTATAAGTAAAATAATTTTGAAAATTAAATTTTTACATTAAAATATATATATATTGAAGGTCATTATTAGAATTTATTCCAGCATATGCTTGATATTTACTAGTATGGTAAACTTTCTTGAGATAAAAAAATTTATGAAGGCTAATTTTTATTGCATTTAACATTACCTGAGTGAATTATATCCATTATTACAGATGGCCTCAATCTTTCTAAATCTTTAAGAAAAGTCCTAGCATGGCCCCTATATGCAAGAGGGGAGAAGGTGCACTCTGTTGAAAAATATGGTAGTTTGGCATAATGTGCATATAAAACTATTTCTTTCTCATAACAATATCGAAGAGGCTTTACACGAGGAATATCTTGACCATCATTACTATTGGATGCATTACCAGAAGATTGCTGAGATGTATCCTGCAAATTAAAATTACTTCAGTACAATTAAAAAAATAAGAGATCTCATAAAGTAGTAGGACTATAAAGTGATTTTCAAAATAGAAATAAGTTGTGATGAAATGCCAATGGGTTCTATTCTTATGTAGAGCTGTAACTTTCATATACTTGTGACCTGCATTTATTCATTTAATACTTAATCATAGTTAAACAGAAAATATGGGATAGTATGAATACTTATTTTAATCTGCATATTCATGAAATTAAAAGTATGTAACATGCTTAAAAAAATTTAAATGCATATAGAAAAGAAATTTTCTTTCTTTTGAAAAAATTAGACTAATGTGTATTATTGGGAAATGTTTATTTGATCCTGCATTTCACAAGTTGTAATCTTAAATGCAATAAGCCCAGCACTAAAACAATTAGATTGTAGATATAATGATAGATATTAAAAAGAATCAATTGTTAATAAATAGTTGAATTCATTCACGTACAACATAATAGTCCTAATTACCTTTGTTATTGTATCACAGCAACGATGAAGTCTTGCCACATCTCCTCTCATTATGTTCATAATCACAGTTTCAGCCATATCATCAGCATTGTGACCTGTTGCTATAACATCAGCTTTCAACAACGCAGCACCACGTTCAAGAGCACCTCTACGAAAAACTCCACAATATGTGCAGTTACTTCGACGACCTACCTAATTTCAAAACAGCAAAATTTCCAAATTGTTCAAAGGGTTCAAAGTTTGTCAATTATTTAAGAATAAAACTGGAAGAAATATTTAGAATCATGAATTCCATAATTTCATTAACTCTGTAATTGAATACAATGTATTACTACTTATCACATTTAAAATAAGTTAAAAGAGAAATTTAAAACTGATTTTATCCATGCTACTCAGTGCTCTAGGTCATGTAAATAAATTTGCTTCAGTATCATTTTTAAGTATTTTACAGATTTACTTAAAAAGGCGGGATAAAAGAAATCAATACAAATTTTCTGGATATGGAAGACAAAAAAATCACATCGATTCAGTTTATCATTTAATATAATTTTAAATCAGAAATATATATCCAATTATCTTATACTTACTTCTTGTACAATAGCATCCATCGTCCAACCATACAGATCTTTGTAGGAAAGTATTTTTAAGGGAAGGCCGTACTCGTCACGATTCTTTTTCACCATCTCTAAACTGTCATCCCTATATCCTACATTGTTATTTTATGAAACGCAATTATTCATACCATTAAATATGGAAATAAATTACATAATAAGACAATATTTTACATTTAATAACCTGTTATTCCTTCGTCAATTGACAACAACGTCAGCTGAAGACCATAATTATAGCGAATATTTAGAGCTCTCAGGACATATGCTAAAACGGTGGAGTCTTTCCCACCTGAGGCACCGATTGCTACATGTTGTCCTTTATGAAAAAGCTGACCTTTTATAATTGTGTCATGAACTTCCGTCTCAAATGCTATAAAGAAGCATTCTTTGCAGAGAGCACAGCCAGTTTTTGGTCGCTAGTAAATGAGTAATAATAATAATAATAATTGAATTAACTTTCAGTGACACAGCAGTAACCTAATGGATAAGGTATCTTAGTCCAAATATCTAATTTAATTAGTTAATCTACTTTCTAAAATATATAAGACAATATAAATTAGCAAAATCGGTTGCATTTTCACCTTCAATATCGCGTTTTTCCCACATTGGGTGGAACATGGTATTGGCATTGTTCACTATGTTAAACTAGCAGTACGGAAAGTTACGGAGCTCTAATGTTACGCTCTAAGGCTACCAACGTTAACATAAAGCAAAGGAAGCAAAATGTATTTCTCTTGCTAAAGATTCTGTAACAATTTTGCAATTATTTACAGTCCAACACTAAAAAATATTAATATTTAAGTTCGAGGAGAAAAAATAAATACGCACTCAAATACTCGTTGGCGTAGTTGAAAACAAATTCAAGAGCAGCAAAGGATTAAACTCTATAGATATTTGGGGACTGCTTATTTAGAGGGGGGCTCTATTATACTAAGAAATCACTTGAGTATTTTATATATCCTATTCCGAGAAGTCTAAACAAATAAATAGTTAAATCAGGAGTATTTCATTTCGTCGTTTGAAATCCATCATCAAAATGTTGGCAAGATCGACTGACACTAAACGTTCGAACACAGCTGAAGTTGTTCCCTGAATGTGTACTGTTTACCGTACCTCTCTGACTCGCGCAGAACAACCATCTTCTTAGTAATTTTATCTAAAGTACATAAATGCAATATAATGGTTATGAATGTAAAAGCGAACGTCCTTGCATTTATTCTTTTGTATATTTTAGTCGTATCTTGCGAAGAGGCTACTGTAGAAGGTATACATTCGCGAGTAAATTGGTAAGAGCTTGTAAGACCATGAATAATCACTTCTTACTTTTCAGAAGATGAAGCTGACATTAAAGTTAACAAAGAAAGAATTAATTCTAGTGAGACATCATCTTCAGTTACAAGTGTAAGGGAAACATTCCGTTTTGAACCACAAGGATCTCTATGAGAGACTTCACTCATATACTCCATTTATTTTACAGGTAGATGAGTCTAATTGCCCCTCGGGACTGGAGTGTCATAAATTGGGTGATAACTGCATAAGCTGTGATTACAATTATACTTGCGTATATGGGGAAAAAATTAACGTCACCTGTCAAGCAACCACCAATTGCATAGTGAGTAGAAAGATATTATTCTCAAAACGGGTCATATACTTGGCACTGTTATTTATGCTTCATTATCCCTCATTATTTTAGGGGAACAAAAAGTTTCAAGTTCCGATGATATGCCGTTATTGTTATCAAACTGAAAATTGGGAGCATAAGTGTATTCTTAAGGCCAGTTGCGACTCAGTTGCCTCGCCAAGAGCTTATTACAGGTAGAGTGAAAATGTATGCTGTGCTACATTCTAGTATTCTTAGTCTTTACTTAGTGAAACGATTTGCAAAACAAATTAATTAAAATACATTAACCACCTCAATTATCACGATTAACAAATCATAATCTCGCGATCGCTTTTGTTGAAGATTTATCCTGTACGACGATAGCCAGAAGGTATTTTATGAACGGTTCCGGTTTTGAATATTAATATTTAATGGATGCTACCAATTGTAAATTATTTATGATTGATAACTAAAAATCATTTATCAATCATTCCGATTTTGAAAAGCATTACAATTTTCCGCATCATAATGATCTTCTTATTAAGGGAATTCGAAGGAATTTTATACTATCATAGCAATGGACCACATGCTTGTATTATTATGTACCTATAACTCCTAAGAGATCACTTTCAGAAGCCACTTGTTGATTGGGTAGTGTAATATTCTAGTTCAAGTGTCATGGTGTGATTTAAAGCATAAGGTGTATAAAAATGAGTATATAAATTAAGAACTTTTCTGAATAAAAAGATTCATGTATTCATATGATCATCCAATGCAGTTATTGGTTGAATTCATTGAGCTACACTTACATGAATGAGAATAGTTTCACATTTACTCTAAAATGTTAACCTTCCATTTTGAATTTTCTTCTATGATTTATCTCCCATAAAACTATCATCCCTAGCTCTATTCATTTTTATATTTACAGAACAAACTGCACTGTTAAAAGTGAAATCAGATGCCTTGGTCGTAGGAGGTTCCTGAAGAACTTGCCTTGCAATTGGACTGGTGGTTATCGTTGGTCAACTGCTTTGATACTCAGTATCACACTTGGGGGATTTGGAGCAGACAGGTTAATTACCTTTTATTTAATTCATCCACTATATTCAAAGATCATTTCACCATCTCACCTTTAATGTGTTCATTTTAGGTTCTATCTTGGCCATTGGCAGGAAGGAATTGGTAAACTGTTCAGTTTTGGTGGACTAGGTGTATGGACACTTGTTGACGTGATGTTGATATCAATTCATTACCTTGGACCAGCTGATGGCTCATTGTACATTTAATTCTTTAAAAACTTTTAAAGACATTTGTTGTATTCAACTTCTGAGAAGTTACCTCAAACTTAATAAATTATGAAGATGAACTTTCCATTTTGTTTTTATTGATTTCATCCTCCAAGAAATTCATCAGGCTTGATTGGTCACTTTTAAATGCTCTATAATTTACCTGTAAAAGATTATTCATATTAATAAAATACATCTGCTATTAAGAAATGTATATAAGCTAACTCAAGCAAGCTCTGTTTTACTTGATGAGTAAATTAATATTTATTGCTACATAATGTAGTGCATTACCAATAAAAAGTTCTATGGTGTTTTATTTCTTTAAATACAATACTGTGATAAAATACAGAAATTACAGTGCTGAAATACTCTAGAATAGGCCATAGTTTCAATAAATAAATTATATTGGTGTAAATAATCCCATTCCTTATGAAGGCTTGATTTGGAAAATAAGAAATTCCATCCAATATTATTATTTTACTATACATGAATAGTTCATAAACCTTTCATTTAGTTTCTAATTTTTTTATACGATCTAAAAAGGTCACTATGGGAAATTAAATAGGTGACACCACCATACAGGAAGGAATAAGTTAACCTAACTGAAATAGATTGATTAAAATCTAAGATTATCCTTGCAATTGTAAGAAGGTTGTTGTATTTTTATATTAAATGCTCTTGGTATAGGAATGTAGAAATGGGATGGAAGTAAGGTTCCTATAGAATAACAAGGAGGAATATTTTCATAATAATTCTTCACTATAGTGACTTGTTTTGATGGATAACCTCTGAGACACTTAGTTTACAATAAAAATAGTTCTCATAGTTGTAAAGCTCAAAAAAGGATTTTAAATATTAATTCATACCTCTGAAATACTATATTTTTTAACGTTGAAGAGAAGAGAATGAATACATTTATCCAATATCTAATATTTAAACCACTATTCAACATCCCAATATTAACAAAATTTATTTGGGGTATCACTCAAATTTTAAAAGCAGCCTATTTTTGGAATGAAGGAAAACAGAAAAACTGAAACTCTGAGGATAAAAGTTTTAGTCTGCTACAGCTCTTTAACTCACCAGAATAACATGCTTTCCAAGCTTTCGTAGCAATCTAAGTTTCAATAGCATCAATCCATTTGGAATATCTGTTTCATGAAGACAGGTTGACTTTTCAAGAACTTCTATATACAAATTGCCACTGAAAAATTTACACATCCTTATGTAATTTATTGAGAGTAATTGGTTTTAGCTTGACTAGTATGCATACTTATTTTATCATTTAAATTACAAAATGCATTTATTTTAAATTTTAGTTTCAACCATAATATATCATCATACCCATTCTGACCATCACTTGCTTCAAGCAAAATGCTTGGTATATTGAGATAGGGAATAGTTTTTCTGCATTCTACAACAGAAAATCCGAATTTCCATGCTACAGATTTTACTAAATACAGAACATCAAGAAGATCAGAGCTAGGCTTCGATGCCCTTTTCTCTTCATAGTCTGACCAGACTGGGGTGATCCACTGTTCATGTGAGAGATCCTTCACTACTTCAGGAGATTCAATTGTTAGGCAAGTAATAAGCAACTGAAGGCGATAGTTGTGGCGCAACTTTTTTGATCCTGTGAAAATATCATTTTTTACATGGAAAAGTAAAACTCATGCTAGATGATGATAAATAAAAGGCCACCAGAGCTTACTTGACATGAATTCAATAGCGTCCCTTGAGGTAACATAAGGTAGCAAGTCAATAGGCTTGTAGCCCATTATCCATAGGGATAAAATTGTGTCAACCAATGTTTCTAATTTTGATCTGTACAATCCTCTAATAGCTTTGTCCAAAATCATGGGAATTATTTGTTTATTGACCATATCTGAATCCATTTTGAATCCAAGGTAACTCGACGCCCATAAAAGTCTAGCTAAATCCTTTATTCTAATTTTTTTGAAGAAAGAATTTTTACTTTTATCTTCGTAGGGATTGTACGAACCGCTGCTAAGCATACTTTTGGTAGCAGAATTTATTTGATACGATAAAAATGTCCGGTTACCATATGAAGCATCTGCGAACAGAGCTAAAAGATGAACCTGTGCGGTAAAATTATGCTTTGATAAGTTCTTACTAATAGAAAAATATTTCTCTAACTTTTCTAATAAGATATAATCGTGATATTTGTTTAGTCTCAAGGTTTTCACGATGGAGACGAAAATTGCTGGATCTGATAAATAGCTTGTATCTTCTTGAATCACGTCGACAACATGCCTAATTAATAATGGACTTAAAACTTTAGTGCCAGTTCTAAATGCTATGTTCGCTACTAGAACAGTTTCCAATGGAGACATCATCTCCATATGATCTTTTCTACAGATTTGCTCTAATGCATTATGGATTATATGTGACACATATTGGTTTTTCGTTTGAAAACCGGCATAAAATAAGGTTAAAATGATTCCCTGTAAGCTCAACTGTTGTTTATCCAAGGCATTATTTAGAAGTTCTAGACTCAATGGAAAATAACGAAGCCTGGTTATATTAAATCCCAATAACTTCAACCACGTGAAATTGAGTCTCAACGTATCTTTCACCGATAGGTTCCATTTTTCTTCACAACAAAAATTATCAACACAACGTATAACTTTTTCACAATTACTTAACTCACAACTCAAGTTTTCATCACTTAACGAAATAATCAGATTTTGTACATCTGGAAAACTTTTTGACTTCAAAACACTTATTATTTCAGCTTCTTCCTTCGAAAGTTCATTGATGTTCCATGGAGTTTTATTATTATCCAACTTGAATACTACATACTGGCTGTACCTTGAATCTTTCTCAAAAAAATTTAAGAATCTATAAACCAGTGTTTTTCTTGGAATGCTTCGATGTTGTATTGATCTTGAAATACTAGCAAAAAAAGGGTATCCATGTCGCAGTACTCTTGACTGCTTAACAAAATGAAATACTATCATAAGCACTTCCTCTCAACAATCACAAAAATAAAAATTCTACGTTTCCTTCTGTTATCTTTAGACGTGATGAAGAACTTAATATCTATTAATAATCTTCAAGATATAATTTTCGTATTTATTACATGAGCTGATAAATGAAAATACCATAAGATTACTTAAGCTATCTTGGAAAGACACAATTTGATGCTCCCGCATAGCTCTAGGGCGAACGTAAACAACGTAAGCGCATTTCGTTGCTTTGATCAAGACACGGTATTCAAAAAATGTATAGAATAATCATAATTTCTGGATGAGAAGGGGATCTAGGTACAAGTAACGGGATAATTTCATTTACGAAAACTATGTTACTCACTATTTGGATCAATTTAAAAGAATATGGATATTTAAGCGGTTTAATTGCTGTTAATCGTCCCTAAGTCAACTTTTCACTTATGTTAATTTCCCTTTCCTCACGTTATTATGATAGGGCAAACAGCTAATTAAAGCCTGTTCTTTTTATTGTCTTTTCATCGTATTTGAGTTGTGCAAATTAATGGTAAGTTTGAAATCAAAAATGTAAATAGTTAATAGTTCGTAGCAGCTGATGTTATCTAAGAATATGCTCACTGACACGAGGTTTTTGCAAATGCTTGCAATTAAACAGTTTCTTTTAAGGATTTTAGATTATTGGAGCATAATTTAATTTTGGGTCTCTGAACGAGGAAAAGTACAAAACAATGAGGTGGTTAGTACACAATAGCCTGCCTCCAACATTGTCTAGTTGCAAAGTGCTATTTTTACCTTTAAGAATTATTTTTATTTTGGAAATAGTGCCCTCAGCGCAGCAGATTTTACGAGAACCACTATTTATTGATAGCCATCTTCTTTTGATCCAGGGGTATGCCTCAAAATTTTCTGTATCTTAGGAATTCTTACTTTAATGACAAAGAAATTTTGTAATCAAGCCAGATAAACATGAAAGTATGGATATTTCTGCTTAGAAAAAAATTATTAGAACACATGATAATAATGATGCATCTTATTAAATAATTGGTAGTTGGAAATACCACCTCTGCAATTACCTGGCAGCCAAGAGGAAACGTTTTTTATGTACTTTGTATAGAAAGTCATTATATCTTCTTTCAAACAGCCTTTGGGAATTGCAAGCTTTTGCGATCGTTTCTTGTTATTAATATTTAAAAGTAACTTCATTATTGTATGAAATTGAGCGAAGATATGCATAGCCTTCAAGACTAAAGCACTTCTGATTGTCCTTTACATTTTAATATATATGTATTGCATCAATGAATAAGATTCCATTTAAATACTCCACCTAAAAGGTTTATTATTCTGTAAAGGAATATTAAGATCGTCAAATTTTTGTTCAAAGGAAACTTTTAGAATTTTTATTTCAATGGTGTTAAAATCCATTATATTTATTGAAAAATATGAGGTTAAATTAACAAAATTCATGGAATTAAGGCTATCATAAATATTCAAATCTTAAATCTACATAGTATACACATAATTACGCTTTTTATTTTGTGCTTGGCTATTTCAGCATGCCAACCAACATTTCACCATTAGTAACCAGTTTTCCTGCAGCAGACAGTTTATCTCAATATCAACTTCACAAATGGACAAGCTCTATGCAAATGTAAGCAAAATGGTGTCATTAGGCACATAAATATGTACTACATAGTACTAGACTTACTTGCAACAACATTCATTTCATATCCTAGTCTGCCAACACATCAACTATTTTAGTGAAACAGGCAAATTGCCACCAAGGCTCTTTTTCCTTGAGGAAATGTTATTGAATTTTAAATTATGGACATGGTTGGCAATGAATAGCCAATTAATTGAGCTAAAAATATTAAATTTAACATCACTTTTATGTTCATCAAAATTGATGCATTTGAAAATATCTTCTTTAAATTCAATTATTAGATCAACACCTTAAAGTAAAATTTCAATTTATGTCTATAAAACTCATTTCATAGTAACTGACATGGATTCTTAATCCTAATACTCAATTTCATAACCATAAGCATATTTCTTCTCATATATACCAATGCTTAACATTGACAGCATGTTTCAACAAATGAAAAATTGTTTTCTCACAATATACTTACTACCAATCATTCCAAAAATGCAATTACAATTTAACAGTGATGAGAACTCGTTGTTTGATCTTGACTACGAATTTAAAGCCTGTGAACAGGGCCAGTGCACTAGAAAACTCTTGACATCATATTTTACAATCACTGTAAATTGGTCCTTTTATGTAAACGTTCTATTGCAACATCATCCACTGAAATAAGCTTTTCTATGGGGATTCGAGATAGCTCTCCTTCTACACAATCTGGACGAAGCCATTCTTCTTTCTTAGGTGGAGGAGCTGGATGTGTTTCCTTATTTGCAGCTGCTCCTTCTTTAGCTAGAGCATCTCTGGCTCTCCTCTCCTTCAACTTTAAGGAAAATATTGCCACACTTCGAGCCCTCTTCAATAAACTTCGTTTCACCCTTGTCTTCTTTGCAGCCAGTTCTTCTGCAGCCTTTACAGGATCAACCACCTCTGTGGTTGGTGTTACAGGTACTTTTGGTTTAGCACCCGTGTTCTGATCTTCTTTTAATGTCCCCTCAATGGGTTCACGAGGTTGTCTCCGCACTCGCAGTACTCCTGCATGACTACCTTCAGTTGGTTTTTCAGGAGTACTTCCTGACCTCTGACGAAGTCCTTCATTTGCCAAGTGATTCCTCTCTAGACTAGACAGAGTTTTCGTACTGTCAGCAGGAGAGCCAGAAGGCAGGGAACCTGATTTGTCTTTCTCAGGGGAGAAACGGAACTTAGACCTTTGCTGATCGACCCATGGAGGGGCAGAGCGTAAGAGATCTGAATCTGATGATGCAGAAAGTTCCTTGGGAGGTACAATGCAATCAGTACTATGTCTTATGGCAAACTCACCATCTCGAGCACAATGTGCATCTGGCAAGGATCCCATTTCACCTGTGCCATTGATGGATGTTCCTCGTCCTACACCAGATCTACCACCTTCCATCAACCTCCTGACCCAATCCACCCCATGTGGGCCGATGGTAAGGTGATGGCCAACATATGGTGCACTAATTTCAACCCCAGGATAGCCTACTCCTTCTCGGCGGCTTCTGCCATCCCCATCACTTCCAGACCATTCCTTGGATTTTTTCAACGCACTCTTGCTGATGGATGGGAATGAGGACGTAACTTGCTTCTTCTCAGGAGATTCTTCTACTTCCTTTAGGGTCACTAGTGAAGAAGTTTCATCAGCTGGTAGAGTAGGTGCAGCCTCATTTACAGGAGTGATCAAACTTGGCATGCTCTCATTTGAAGACTGAGCTTCATCAGTTTTCTTTTCTTCCTCCTCCTCAACCTCATCTGTACTGTTCACGCTGCTGGCAGGAGACACAACAAATCTGAAAGATAAGTTTAAAAGGTGATTCATAAAAATTTAAAGAACCAGTTGACACTATCTTCAGTGTTACACTAACCTCCCAATAACAAGACCAGGGGAAGAAGTGGTAGCAACATTTGACATTCCTTCTGGAGGAGGAGGAGGAGTGGTGGAAGAGAACCGTCGGAATGCCTCTCTCCTAGAGAACTCTACTTTAGCCATTTCAGTAGCAACCCACTCAGGCAAATCAGGTATTGCATAAGTAATTATAAGTCGCAATATCAACATGATATGCTAAAGAAAACGAAAGAATATTGGTAACAATTCCAGATATATTTAGAATTTTACTAATCGATTTCTTTCATCATTTATTACCTCAAGTATGACAATAAGGAGAATTGTCTGCGTGGTAGACATTTCTGGAAACATCCGATGAACTTGGCCAGACAAACCAATTAAAGCACAATTGACCAATACAGCCATCAATCCCATCACTTCCATAGCATCCTTCAGATTAAATGAATAAATTATTTACTACCAATATATTTCTCATCAAAATTGTTCAGATTTTTATGGTATACAGGAACCAACCTGCCATGTTCCAATATTTGGTACTCTCTGTCCAAATGGCCTTTGAAAAATAAAGCACAATTTAAAGGCATCACTACGAATTTCAATTACATTATTGAGTAATGCACATAGTCCAGCCATGGGAAATGCAGAAGAGAACAGAACAACATAACCAAACTGGATAAACATCTCTAAATGGTCATCAAATGTCCCATCATACTGAAAAATTTAAAGATGAATATGAAAATTTTTTAAAGTAAAGGTACAAAAATGAATTTTTACATCAGATAAATTTATTTCATAAATAATTAAGAAATATTAGTCATCAAAAATTTTTCAAGCTCAAAGTTTGTTACCTTGTAGAGGGCACTTTCCAGTTCAGCTTGATTAACACTGCGGTTAATTATCTGTCTTCTTGGATGACTATTATCATCCTGCTCTGGAGCATCTTCCTCAACCTTATCAGTAATGCTATCTTCTTTCTTTTCATCTGATGGACTCAGAGCACCAAACAAGTCAAAGCTTAACTTGGCAATACGAAATTGTTCCAAAAGATATGGTAATGCTGATTCCTTTATATTTCCAATCACTTGCCTTGCAATTAACAATGCAGCCAATTGCTGTGGGATAAAATGTTTCACTTTCATATACAGTGTTTGACTAGAGCAATTTGCAAGTTAACTGAAACTGAAGCTCACCTCTTTTAATTTTTCTTGATCTTGAAGATAAAATGCAATGTAGAACAATGAGAGGAAGGAATTTACAAACTGGAACTGAAAAAGAGGAAAGAGCTATTAATAATTATTTAGACCAAAATATATTTTACAAATAATATTTTAAATTATATCTATACATAGTGAATTATATTCTAAACCACATTTGAACAAACTTAACTAAATAATGCAAATTATTCAATCATAGCTAATTATGATTCAATGATAGACAATTATACAAAACTATAGAGAAAAGCTGAAGAAGCACTTGTATTTGCAAATAATTATACTGAAAAGAAAACATCTAATTGATGCTAAAATAAACTATTGATACACATACATGAGCCAGAATTCCTAATATCTTGATAAAAAGCAGCAAACACTTACTACAGTTCTTGAGTGGAACTAAGAGGTGATAGCAAATAAAAATTGTAAGCCCAGTGCCGTAGCATGATTTAGGCATCTGGGATGAGAGCAAAGTTATGATGTAGATTGAAATAGTAAAAGATTAATACTTGAGAAAAACAACATGCTCCAATTCAATATTCTGTTTCACTACCAAAATCTTTCCTTTTGATTTTTATCAAAAGGTTGCAACTAGACTACAGAATGAATCAATATTACGATATATTCTGCCTATAAGGCAAACACCCCACCCACCTATCCATTGCTACAGCTCTGTAAAATCATAGGTATAAATGGCAGACTAATTAAACTGTTCTATAACACATATATTTACTGCCAGATTGGGGGATCATGCTCATACAAGAAATAGCTATTCACAGTTTAAGCGTTATAAATGTATCTCCAGATACAAACCAATGCTACTTTGACGATAAGATGGTTTTCATACTTGGTGTCAAGCCTGTAGTTTTCTGGTTAAAAAGAAGAAAGAATTTTGGAGTATTTATATGATTATGAAAACACTAAATTCCCCACAATCCTGTTAACAATCTAGAACAATACCAAACACTTTCCAAAGGCCATCTGATCACAGATAAAGCTCATTTGATTAAGTTCATTCCTTTCAACTACAACACTAACTCCCAGGAATTAATTGAAAACACTCATGCTATTTCATAATAATGAAATAAAAATGACTCAAAATTTTCATTCAAAAACACTGAGAACAAAAATTTATTGATTGAATAGTTAGAAAACTAGTAATATGACAGTTAAAGCATAGCAAGTATTTTTTGACATTGAGAATGTCATGTTAATTTCCAGAAATCTATTTATAAACACATCTAATAATTTATCAAATGTTAATAAAAATTCACACACAAATACAATTTCCAAATTATATTTTAGCATTGAGGAAATTTAACTATTTGAAAGAGCATATAAAGTTAAACATCAAACTTGAATAAACAATTTTAAACTAAGATGTACTAATTATGAGAAATATGCTTCAACCTATGTACATAATTAGAAAAATATCTAAAAGAAAACAACTAAACAGCAAATCTTTAAATTTTTGATCAACATGTCATAAAAGTAATCAAACTGAAAAATATAAGTATTAAAGATGTTTCCAATAAAAAATCACACTATACATGATGAAGAATAAAAATGTTTTATCTCATTACTGATTAAAAAGGTAGTATGAAGGAACTTTTCTCCTAGAACAATATCCCAAGCATTTTAATTATATGAATATCATCTTATTTCTATTGGAATAGATTCATAATTATGACGCCGTAATTCATCAACTGTATATAACCTCAGGTTCGACTCCAAGGATAAATTCAAGAATAATTACCATGAGACAAAGACTTCTTCACATGCATTATGGATAAAGATAGGATTTATCTACTCCCTTAATTTTTGAGCTATCTTATTAAGTTTAGCAACAAAGCCACTGATTTACACCTTCTCATCTATGGAATGCTTAATTATTAGCATATATATATAATTATGAATTTATATACATGCTGGTAAATCATGGTGACATGGATGTAATGGAATGAGTTTTCTAAAATTAAATTCTTTCAAATGGAAAGTGATGAACTTTCATGTACATAGGAAAATGATAATCTAAGTGATTAATTGGAACAATTAAAAATCTTAGTCCATTGCATCAAAAAGGAAATAAAAAGCTTCAACAAATGTGATAGAAATGAAGATAATTTTTATCCTGACTCTCTGAAACATAATAGCATATCACATATTTTGTTTTGCTACAGAGTTATAATTAGTAAGGCTAAATTTTAATAAACTGAAAAAACTCTTCTGAAATCATATGTGGATTATTACAATGGATATAGTTTAGATTAGTTAAATTATTTTCATCAGAATAGAGCATTATATAGAGGTATCAAGTTTAAATAGAATATCTTTGTAGATGACTATTAAGAGAAAGAATAGAAGAATTTCATAAAACTTCCAGTAAGAAAATGGTAATTTCTCAAACTCTGGCATTTAAATCATTATCTATTAAAAGAGTGAGGAACTGGTAACTTACTTCATCAAAATTATTACTAGTGAGATTTCAAAACTTATTAAATATCTTTTTAAATTCAACAACTTCAAAATAATACAACTATGCAATTTAAGATCATGAATAGCATCTTACTAAAATAATTTACATTATGTATTATATTCTCCTCATAAAGAGAGATTTTACTTGTATATCAATTACGATTACGATGAAGTAAACTAGATTTTCTCATTCACAAGGCATCACTGCTGATTCTTATTAGATATGATACTTTATATATATTTCTGAAGAGAAAAATTTCAGCTTTCTTAATGAAATTGAACATGTAGCAACTCATGGCTTTCCAAGATAATGGTCAATTTTGAATGAATTAATTGACACACATCAATAGGACTTGTATGCAATTAAGGGGGAATTAAATACTACTTCTCCTAAATACTATAATATAGAAAACAGTAAGAAAAATGCCTTTTGTAAAGACAAAATTTAGTAAAATTTTGTATTAAAATAAAAAGCATACCTCTATCATTCAGCCAACATGCAACCTTGTGGTAAGCCTCATCTAAGAGAGTGATCACCACAGCCAATAGAATTTTGGGTAAATAACTCAGGAAAAATGGATAACTTTTCTCTTCTATCTTTTTGTCCCACCAATCCTAAAAATTGGAATAATGTTAAGATAAATATGAATGATAAATCATTAAATATCATATTTCCAGCAAATTTATATAAGTATGTCAATTCAAGAATAATATGGACACATTTTAATATTGTAAGAATTTATTTTTTGTAATTCAACATTAGTAATTTTTAATAACAGGCTACATATTTCTGAGCATACATTTAATAATTAGAAGAATGATAGTGAATTCTTGAATATATGTTCAAGAAGGTACAAGGAACAAAATTTTTATTTTCATTCCTTTTTCAAAGTTCAACAAAATCAATAACAACTTATTTAAACCTATATCTTGTCTTAAACCAATTCTTTAACACAGTAGCTATTTTTATGCCATATTATTAATTCTGCACTCACCTGCAGCTGTAAAATTAAAAACATAACAATGAAGACCAGAGCTAAGCACAGGCATATGATGGGTAGGCTTACAAAATATCTAAACACATTCCGTTTCCAGGCAGGATATGTGGGCTCAAGACGTCCAGTTACTGGGCTTACTTCAAGAGTACCCTGGAATGAGGCAATATTTATCTAATGATTAAGACATTCAGAAAAAGAAGAATATCAACTGACAATGAGGTAGCCTAAGTAGGTTTCATTTATCATTATTTCTATAAATATTTTATGAATTTGTACATGAAATTTACTTCATGAACACATTCATAAGTTTGATTGATTGATGCTAAAATGCATTTTCCATAATTTTAAAATATACATGACATTGAAATACTTGAGTTTTTGTTTAAAAGTTTTCTAAAGGAAATGATGATAAAGGAGATGATAATAGTAGTTAGAGACTCACTGTGAAAAGTGGTCGAGGTTCAACTAAAAGCTCATCCCTTTGATCGAGTGTGCCCCAACGATAGGCTAATTCTGCACTGTACCTCTTCCATGCTTCTAGATAAATACTTGCCCAGAGCACATTGAAAAATGAAAAAAGAACAAAGCCAACATCCTCCAGAGCTTGATCAGCTCCACAGAAACCAATCTGAAACAAATATAAAAAAACTTCTTGAAAGGGTATTCATTAAACAATTGCAACATAAGATTGAAATTATCTCCAAAGTTTTTAACTGGAAAAGCCATAGAAAATAAACTTAAAAGATAAGAGAGAAATTATATGTACATCATATATACATGAATGTAACTTATTAATTACGAGGCACTCTTACAAATTAAATAACTAAGATAAACATTTAAAAATCCGAATCAGCAGGATTGTGATAAATCTATACTGAATGATTAAATTGCAAATAGCATGCCATTTGGAACAGTATATATAATTAACTAACATATGATTATGATTTTTGGAATCTTCTTTAAGACTTTTTTAAAATTCAACCAATAGAGATGTTATTACATTCAATTCAACTGCTCAGAATTGATATCTAACTCAATACGCATATACTCAAATAATTTTATATCCCTTGAAGGTGAAGTTGCCTAAGTTACTATCTATAGCATGTGACAAAGATTATTGCTGGAAAAAAGAATATTTTCCAATGGCCAATCCTCCGTAGGACTTCTACTCTGCTATTGAGTGCTTAATCTTTTAGATTATCTAAAATTTTGGCTGGAAACAATCACTACAGATCTACTAGAATAGCTTTAAAATTACAAAATGTACAGCAGTAAAAGTGTTTGTAAACTTTTCTGTCTAAATTATAGCAAAGAATAGAATAAAGAAATGGAAGAATGAGCTCATGTGTCCCCTAAATATTTCTACATACAAACAGGCATGAAATTTCTGATAGGAGCAGGAGTACCCATGCTTATTTTTTTGACAATAGATGTATGTTACTAAGATTACCCCAATTAAGAAAATATCAAGGCAAGGTAATACACACATATTGGTGTGCTGGTGTTGCGAGGCATTCCTCACACCTAATTCTGCTTCAGAAGGACTTATGATAAAGTTACAAAAACTCAGCAAATTCACGCATATAAATTGAAAGATAGCAATAAACATACAGCAAAGATTGATCTAGATCATGTAATCACAGCATACATAATTCATCCCTCTTTTTACAACATAGTAATCATCATTAAAGTACTACAAGCACTAAAATCATTATGCTAGAAAAAAGAATATAGTTATAAAGGTTACTCCAAGGTTAATAGACTCACTTGTTTCTTACATCATTTTACCAGTCATTCTCTAACAAACCTAGAAAGCAATGATACACTGCAATGTATTTTACGAGGAACAGAGATATACTAAAATGGAATTTTATAATTTGATTATAAGAGCTAGTTTGATGAGTATGATGAAATATTCCATATAATTTATGAACTAGTAATAGCGTTAAATAGTAAAATAACCCCAAGAAAATAGTTGAATATAAGTATACATGTGAAAATGATCTAAGAAATTTCAAAATTTTAAAGCAAAATCCAATAACCACCATGAAAGAGAAGACTAGACAATTTAGATATCAGCACATTTTTATAATTCAATTTCAGCATTGTACATAACACAAAAAAAATCTGGATGGGCTAAACTGAATTCAAAATTCTTTTACAATAAATAACAGTGACATTGTTAAAGAGTGATTTTCAACTAAATACAAATGAGTTAACAAATGTGTTTACACTCACTTGAGTTTTCAGTATGCTATGAAATTGTACATTCATATCTTACAAGCATGTTCAACTTCTGAAAGTGCAGAATCTATCCATTAAAAAAATCCAAAATATTTATTAAATCGCTGATTTAAGAAGAAGAAAGAGATTAAAAATTAAAGTAGTTGGTATCATCAATAAAAATAACTCCACAATATACCACTCAATAAATAAGGGTTTTACAGTGCTCAGAAAATTTAACATTCTTTGTACCCATAACAAACAGATGATCATTCTATTACAAAACATTCAATTACAGGAATGAGAAACAAATATTGTGCTAGTAAAGTACCCAACAACAACGGAACATTTCAAAACCTCAAATTATACTTTATTGCAAAACTGTAAATGAGGGAAGACATTTTCAATTCTAGTAAGATTGAATGTTTTAGTCATGCAAAAATAAGGATTTAATAACCATAGCTTACCCAAAAAACAAACCCCACCACAGCAGGCACAATCAGAGCTGTTGTGTAGTGGCCCAACCACGCAAAATACATGGCTATCTTCACTCCAAAGTAATCACATATTGAATCTACAAAAAGAGAGAGAGTTCAAGAGAGAAGGAAGAACAAGATGCAAGATGACTCTGATGATCCTTGGGTGGCATAGACAGTAAAGGGAGGAGGAAGAACACAGAAGTAAAGAACAGAGTTCTAAATTAACCATGCATAAAAAATGTACTGTAAAATGTTTTCATTCAAAAGATGCAAAAATACATAATGTTACTTATGCATACATTGAGTGCAGGTGGGCTAAATTGGCATTTAATTAAAAAAAAAACAAAAAATAGAAATATATAAATTCATATTTGGAAATAAAATATGACTTAAATTACACACCTCTTAAACTTCAATTTATTCCTTTGAATATATATAAAAAGTTGATATTGATATCATAAAACCAAGAGATTTATCGTATATTCATTCACAAATTTATTCTCAAGGATATCTATATAATTCATAAAATATAATTTAAAGACATTTCAGAAGATGATAATTTTACTAAAATGTTATCAATATGATATTATGGTTCAAGCATTCAGACGAAAATACTTCCAATATATAGAAAGGAACTTATAAAGTTTTACACATTAATTCTACAATTTCAAGAAGTATCTACCCCATCCAATTGTGCAAACATATAAAGGGGCCCCTTTCAAATTTTATAAGAAAAATTAAGGGACGATAGCTGCAACTACAAATAATGGAAGTTGTTAACAGACGTAAGAGAGTTATTAAATTGAGATGATACTTTCTTTGGCATAGATATATGTATAAGCAAGCTAATTGTTTGATTAATACAACATCACTTATTAGAGCTGAAATGTATTTGTAATATTGATTTATTTGAAATACTGAAACAAGGATTGAACATGTTATAAGGGAGTTTTGCAGAACTAAATTAACTTTACAACAATTTAAATTAGGTTAAAGAAAATTTGATGAAAGTTTAATTAAAATATAATGCATTGAGTATAAACAATGAAAATAGAAAATAATTCAGACAAATTATAAGATCAGTTTATAGAACAGCCAAGGTAGCCACAGTATCATACATGTGTTCACAACAACATGACAACAAGATTCCTGGGTTTAAACACTCAAAATTGTGAAATTCATACCTAAATATAGATGCTCAAAGCTTAGACCTCAGTGTACCATTTACTATTTAAATAACAACTCCAGCATATTCAATAAAACAAACTGCTTTACAAGTTAAATTTAAATAAATTACTTTAATACACACATCATTATAGCAATAAACTTATATTTCTGTACTATGAAAATTTCTCTTACCTAGGGGTTGCTTCTCAAAAAATGCACGGACCCAAGATTTCTGCAGCTTTTCCAAGATAGGAGGTTCGTGAAGAGGAAATACCTGAGAAATTATACCAGCTGATAGGCATTTAGGAACTGAAAGAAGAGAGGTTAAATTATTGATGAATGATTGAAAAGGATCAAGAATCCAAAATTAAATTTGCTTTTTGTGTTTTAAAAAATTTCAAATGATTATTTTTGTTTGATCAAACTGTCTTTTGCTTTAAATTTGCTTGAATTGTTTCTAACACATATATTGTGAATTAAACAAACCCTTTCAATTTACCTTATTGAAGACATTGTTTTAAGTCTAGATATGAAATATGTACACCAGTGATTTAGGAAAATGAATTGAATGTCCCTAATCCTAAAATGTGTGCTAAAATGGCACTTCTCTAATAGTTTCTGTAACTAGTTGCAATTCTCCTTGCAAATAAATTTTACGTAGGATTTATAGCTATGAAAATATCTTTTTCTTAACCTTACTGAATTAGGAAATTAAAAAGCTAACATTGAACCAAGTTTTATAAGATAGTAACATTAGGTTGTTACAAAATCACACTTCCCATTTTATAATGTAAAAGCTATTTAATAGAGGAAAATTTCAAAAGCCAAATATCTAAAATAAAGAGTAATAATGATATAATGGATTGCTTGAAACATATATTTTATATATGAATTTCTAAGCTAATAAATAAAAGAATGAAAATTAGAGGGAGTTCTCTTAAGAACATGAAATAATGCAGTGTTAAATAAGGAAATACAGCAAAAACAAATTTCTTACTAATAGATTGTCCCTCAATAAGACGATGATTGCCCACTTCATCTCCAGCAACAGCTCTTAAGGAATGTAAAACATGAAGAACAAGATACTGTCTTTCCTGGGAAGTGAAAAAAGTGTTCTCATCTTCCATCCCTTCAAAACAAGCAGCTTCTGTCAGTATAAATTCCTTCAATCCTCCACCAAATTCACTTCGCACTTTCTTTGGGAGATGAACTTCTTCTGCCACCTTGAGGAGCCTAGAATAGTACATACATATAACACATTTCTAATCTAGAACGAAAGGTTTAAATTTCTTGAGTATAGAAGTCTTGAGTTTGAATGTTATTTAAATTTTAAATCGGAGACACCGTTCATTTATTGATTGATATTAACCAGAAGAGAGTAGTACTGACAAATATAAAAAGCTAAGCTAGTAGTTACAATTTGTTGGTCAGTTTCATCGGACATTTTATTTTTCACGCGAAGTATTTTAGTAAGGCAATTATAAATATATTGCACTTTGGTAAACTCCTTGACTTTGAAATACCAAACAATTTTTACTTACACATTGTAAGGTGCTGTAATATAAAATCCATAACAGTCAGACGATGCATGATGTCTGACATGCACAACTAGTCCGGGAGTTCCAGTTTTTAATTTTGATATTAACCACATCAGAGTTGAGTCCTCTACGCCAGATGGGAAGGTGAGGACCACATCGGAATCCTGTAATTTTTAAGAGTGCTGATTAAGTTCTGCCTCAGTTCCATAGGCACACTATGTTAAAAACCATAAGACGAAAGTTCCACGAAAAATTTCAACTAATTTTTACAGCGATAGAAAATTAAATTTATATGTACTTTATGAATATCATATGATTAACCTTTTCGCCAGTAATTATAGAAAATATAACCGCAAAATACATGAAATAAGTAATACGTATAATTCAATTTCCCCGCTAAGCGCTCGATGAAATACGTTCAGCAAACAATAATTATAAGACTGAAAATGATTTAAAATGTTCTGATTGTGCGTTACATATTTTAAAATTATTGATAACGAGAAAATACGATTCTAAAACTCTAAATATTCTGCTCCTCAACTAACCTGCGTAGGAACAGATTGCAACCATAATCGCCGAGAAGTCATAAAATGTCCAGAACAAGGAATCTTCCGCCTTAAAAGTCTGGAAGCTGAGATTAACAAGATATGTGAAATTTACAATAAAGATCATTTATATTATCTAAGCGATTTCAAAAATTTGGAATCCCTTTCAATTTACCTGCAGAGAGTGTATGCTTAACATGCGTAAATGCCTTTCTTCGTCGTAAACCTGAGTCTTCTTCTGTATTATTAGGATATTCCTTAGGATCATCTTGCGTGCTGTCACATACATCCATACTAATTACGACAGAAGAGACGAGTTAACAAAGCACAATATTGTGGACTGTACACACCCCCCTACAACACTTCATTCGCTCCGCGTTACTTCCCTAGTGCACCTATAGGAAGCAGTTGTATCGAAAGAGAGGCAAAACCAAACGCGCGCTTAGAGGTTTCATATGTTTTCAACTCAAGCAGACTGTTTTATTGGGTAAATAACTAGTAAAGAAACCAAATTAAAAGCATTCTAAGATTATTATTTTCAAAATTAAAAGCATTTTATTGAATAATGAATTTTTACAAAAGGCCCATTATTATAATTTGCAATCGTGTACACGACGAGGTAATTACACAGTGAGAATAGTACAAATCATAATAAAAGGAAATAAATATAAACATACATAGCTCCGATTTCATTTCCCGGAATCAAAGGAATCAATAACAATTTTTTTCATACATTATTTTCAGCGAAAATATTTCCGAAGAAATACATTGATGCAGAATCAATGAAATTCAATTAAATACGTCATAAATGGATACATAAATTAAAAACCTTTTTCTGATTAAGATATTTTGAAAAATCATTTTATCTTTTTATAAATAATAATTTTCGCACTTTTTGGGCGTACCATTAGTGCTCAACTGTACAAATGGCAAAACATCCGAAGTGACGTTGACCTTGGAACACTGTCAGTATAGTCTATCAGTTAATTTATTTTTATCAGGAGTATGAGTTCTGCTAAAATATTTTCGACGAAGATGATTGCACCATCACACACATATTTGGTATTTTAAATGGGCACCAGCACAGTTCAGACACACGCACAACTAAACACAGTTTGTGGAGCACCAAAATTGCTATTTCACTCATACCAAGCATTTCATGTGAATTACTTAACACTCAATACATTTTAGTCTTTCACTCGACCGGAACTTGATCTGCGTCAACCTTTGTTTTAACACAGCGCCCTCTGTAGCATATTTCAGTCTCTAGAGATATTTCCGTTGTGGTCGAAGTTCCAAGAACTCGAGGTGCTGAACTGTCTGTAGTGATGCTAGTAGTTTCCTCAGTTGTGAACTCTGTTTTATCCTCAGTCTCATTAGATTCGTTATACATCGGCTCCGTACTGCTCTCAGTTGCAGTCGTTTTCTGCTCTTCGTTTTCAGGAATATCGTTTCCATCCTCTGCTTCTTCTACCTTGTCTTCCTCTTCTTCTGAGACATCAGTAGAGTGGATGGGCGATTCGGTAGCTTCTGGTTGATCAGCGGCAATATCAGGAGTTTCCAGGGGCTGTGATTCCTTTAATTCTTCATTTTCAAAGGATTCTTTTTCAGCCGAGATTTCCTCCTCGTTGGGTTGATCCTCGAGTATCTCTTCCGTTGGTTCATCTTTCATTTCTTCATTTTCCTCTCTGCTGGCGCTGACCTCCTCTGATTCAACTATTGAATCGGGTAAAGTGGTCAGAAAAGCTTCCACTTCGCCTTCTTCTGGTTCTTCCTCGACATTTACTTCGACGGGCTCCTCTGGTTTTTCCTCGATCTTCTCTTCGGTGGGTACTGGCTCTACCCACAGAGGTGGGGCTTCGGTCTTTCCTTTCAAGGATGGACTGAACTGAAGAAGATTCTGGGACACGGTGGCCAAGTTTTGGGATTCAGCAGCTTCCAGCATGTCTCCTGGTCTGCGACGAATCGTTTTCGTTCGAACTCTCACCCAGTTACCGCGGCGGCGGCCAGGCACCTAATAATTAAAAAGAGACGTAATAAAATCGTCCTACTGACACTTCAGGATTTTAAAAATTCATTGAACTCTTTGTAATTTATCTTTAGTTATGATTCGAAATGATTCAAATTAAAATCAAGGGTAAAAATTTGTTTATGCATAAAGTCATAATTACAAAGGAAAGAAAGTTTTCATAAAAATAAGGGATAGGATCTTCGAGTTTTTACATTTTCTTTACTCAATAACAAATTGAAATACTGTATCACATCACTTAACTACAACAAACAACAATCGCATAACTTAATTATCTCCATGAAATAAATGGCAATAATCAATGAAACTGATTAATCGAACGAATTTTCATAAGAGAGAGTATTCTAGGAGATTTTAAACAAGGAGTTTAAAAATGTGCAAAATCAGTTTCCATTAAGTTGCCTCATTACATCTCATACGGAGTTATTTATAAGTCCGTTCTCTAAATGAACGATTTAAAATAACTTTTATGATTGCTTTAAATAAATCATTTTAAATTTATCGATTCATATTTCAAATTCTCATTCCTATAATTATTTCCAATTAAAATTTCAAAGGAAAAGTGTTCATATTCTTAATTTAAGGGAAAAGGGAATTATTACCTTTTTTATTGATTGCCCACTGCCCTTTTCCTCTGCTTCCGCTGGTATTTCCTTTCCTTCGCTCTTAATCGGTTCACGGTTATCAGTAACTTCGGGTGCAGACTCTGAAGTGATCTTCATCTTCTCGGTTTCATCTGATGGCTCGACTACTTTACTAGACTCGATGCTCTCAGCGATTTCTTCAAGCGGTACGTTCTTCGTTTCCGTGTATTTTGTGACCTTTCCTTGCGACTTTGAGGGAACGCTCTCAAATTTATCGAAATATCTACTCTCCTCTCCAGCATCCAGTTCATCTCTCTGTGGATAACTGGTGTCCGCTGTACTCAGTCCGGAAAAGTTAATGACGAAGTCCCTGGACTCATCCTCGTACTTAACCCTTTGCCTGCTGCCTTCAGAAAATTTCCCATCTTCCCTGTTCGCTTGTGGATTTTGCTGAGGAACTTGGTAAGACTGCTGACCCGCTTGCTCATATGAAAAATCTGCTTCTTCTTGGTTTGAAAAGCCGGCAGGACTGACTGACTGACGAACAGGAGGGTTTTGATATTTCAGTCTCGATTCCTGAACGTCGTGCTGCTGCTGAGTATCTTGAGGGAAGTAATAATCGTTGGGCTGATAAACGGGTATCTGATTAACGTTTTTGATTTTGCCTTGAGTTTCGGCTACTTTCGTAGGGAGCTGGAGAGGGAATTGATTTTCCGGAAGAGAGATCTGGAAATTTGATTGCTGGGTGTTATGCTGCGCCGTCTCGTACGAATCATCGTTGACTTTGTTTCTCGAAGGTTTATAGTCTTCGTTCTGTACCGAAATATGCGCAGAGCCTAATTGCTCTTCTTCGTGTTCTCTGTATTGAGGAGCGAGAGGCTCTGGAGGTTGAGTGGACACGCGGCGTGAGGAACCCCTTACTCGTTGACGGTACTGAACTTGGGCTCTTGGAATTTCATCTTCTTGCTCTTCTTGGACTTCGTTTGAGGATGGTTTGGGTCTTCTGCCACCTGCTACCGGGCGTTTTCGTGCACGGAAGTTTCCTCGTGTGCTTCCAAAGTTATTGATTTGGTCATAAGGAGGAATGTCCGCTTGAGTCACTTCTGGGGCTTGGGTGGTCAGGAAGTATGGATTCTCAGTGGTGGTTGTCGTAGTGGTCGTTGGTTTGGTCGGACGGCGTATTCTCGCGCGGGTGGTTGCAGTCGCAGGGGCCCTGGTGGTGGGACGCCTCGTTGGACGAACCGTGTATACTTTGTGTGATGTGGTTGTCTCAGGTGAGGATGTAGTTGAAGGAATAGGATTTAAGGGAATAGTTGACTGTGATGGTCTTCGTGGTACACCTCTTCCGGCAAAATTACCGTACTTCCTTCCTGGTTTAGGGGGAGGAATCGTCGTTGGTGCTTCCGTCGTGACAGCTTCAGGAGTGAAAGTCTCTCGCTCTTCGCTGTGCTGAGGCTGTTTATATTGTTGTACATCCTGATATGCATTTTGAGAGACTAACGAGATAGCATCGTTACCGGTTTCTTGAACAGGTTGGAAACTCACGATTTCAGGGCCAAGGGCAGAATGAATGGGCTTGGTGAAACCTGGATCCTCTTTCTCTTGTTTGGGATAATTCTGTGCAGACTGCTGTGAGCTATCAAAAGAATAAATCAGCGGATTAGCCTCTTCTTGAGTAGATTTTTGCTGCTCTTGGTAAGGGGCGTCTTGAAATATATGGTGTCTTGTCACTCCAAGATACCTTTGTTCTTGATCCTTTGCCCTAATAGGAGCGCTAGTGCTACTAGCTACGTTCTCTTGACCGTTATAGCTAGCTGCTTGGCCTCTCTGTCTTGCTCCAGTCCGTTCTCCAGGTCCACGGAATCGACCCCTACTACGCACATTTGTTGGTCTCTCAACTTCCACAGGTTTATCCTGAGCCAAAGGAGCTTGAGGTACGCTTGAGAATTCGGGAGTTCTCAATTGATCTTGTGAGTTCTGAGATCTCTGAGGCTGCGATAAATCTCCCCCAGCTTCGTATGCCGACTCAACTATCTGATGAGCTTGTGGCCTTGAAAATGGTTCACCTTCAACTACTGTTGGGTAAGTCGTGCGAGGTACTTCAACGGGGATGTTTGCTCTTTGTGGAATGGCCTGTTTGACTTCTTCAGTCACATACTGTGGTTGTTCTGGAGCGCTTTGAGTGGGAACAACTCTCTGGCGTCCTCTATATCGCTGTTGTCTCTGAGGCTGATATACTGCCTCCTCATCGGCTGGACTTTCAGTGGTGTGATAACGACTTCTTGTTCTTTGAGGTGACTGCCTAGTCCTAGTCTCTCCTCCGTTCCTGTATTGCTGTTGACGATGTCTTGGACGTTCTTCTTCAGCTGCATCAGAACTTTCTGGTCGCTGATGGTTGTATGTTCGTTGCGGCTGTCTTAGTTTTGTTCTTTTTGGCTCACCCTCCGTTTGGACTTCAATTACAGATTGCTCAGTTGTTGTCGTTTGGAATCTATGAGGTACTTGGGGCAAACTTTGCTCGATTATTCTTTCTTCCTGAATGTTTGGAACATCGAAAACCTGTCCAGCGTGTTCCTCTCGGTGGCCTGAATTAGCATGGAACTCTTGATTGAGAACATTAGGGATTGGGATCGAGGAAGGCTGCTGAACTTGATAAGTATTTTGACCGGTTGCAAAATTTTGTGGGTTCACATACGTCCTATTAGGCGAATGTGTAGGATTGGGAATCGGCGTAGAGATGATGAAAATTTGCGGTTGTTGACTAGCTGGTGAACTAGGCGAATAAAATGGCAATGAAGTGGTTTGTTCCTTATGGGACACATCAGCTACCTGAATAGAGGGATTAAATTGGTCGGGAAAAGCTGGCTGGTTATGAGCATTTTGCTGTATGTTTTGTCCTGCACCAGATTGCTGATTGTAGTTTTGGTATCCTCCACCAGCATTATGAATCTCTTGTTCAGTGGTAACTGGGTATTGTGATTCCACAACAGTCCCCTGAGTTACTCCTCGAACATTTTCAGGATAAAACTGGCGATTGGATGTATTTGAAGGATCTTGCGCCCTCTGATGGCTTGTAGGACGTGATGGTTTTACAGGAGCTTCATTGTCTTCTCCATGTGTAACCTGGGAATGAGCGATTCCTTGGTTCGTGAATGAGCCTCTCTGTCCATTATTTTGATTATAAGGTATTCCCTGAGACTCAAAACGTGATGGAATTCTTTGTTCATTGATAGGTCCTTGAGTGCGAATGTTGGGATTAGATTGAGCATTATGGGCCTCAAATGATTGCCCAGCGTTTTCACGATTTCCATCGTAAAAATTTTTAAAAGAATTTATATTTTCAGGCCGCTGTATCTGTCCATTGACTACGTCTCCCAGCACTTGTGGATGCTGGAATGCAGTTAGTACGAATGCCCCTTGATTTCTGAGTTGTCCATCCTTTGAATTTTCTTCTATAATGGTAGACTGAGTGTAAGGGTCATCCTTACTGTATTCTTGCTGCTGTTGAATCGTTGGCGGAGAAACTTCTTTTATGTGGTCATTGCTGTATATATTCTGAATGGGAGTTGAACCTTTGATGGATGATTGCAAGACTTGATTTGATGGTGAGACTGGATTCAGTTGTTGCTCGTAATTATCATAGTTGGAAACTTCAGAGGTCGCAGGTTGCTCAGTAGTCGTTGTCGAAGGTCTTCTCCTTCCATCCCATGGACGTCTCGTTCGTACAGAAGGCTGTCGTGTAGTCTCACTGTTTGAACTAATGCGGTACGATCCACGATTACGGTAGTTAGAGTCTACATCAGGCGAATTATTCTGAGAATAAGACTGCCGATATCTGCCTCTACCTCTCTGTGGCCCTCTAACATCCGGCGGTGGAACCGTTGTCGTTGTGGTAGTCGTGGTTGTTGTAGTTGTGGTGGATGTCGTGGAAGGATTTGGATTGGAGAAATAAACTGGGCTGACCGAAGGAGATGGCGTGGTGTACAACAGATACGTGGGTTGCTGTGAAGGCTTTGGCGATTGAAATTGCTCTTGGTCAAGTTGATGTTGAGAAAGCTCATGCTGCGGAACTTCCTGCTGAATTGCTTGTTGTTGGGAATAAAGCTGCTGAGGGAATCTCTGCTGCGGAACTTGTTGTGGAGGGAATTGATGCTGAAGCTGCGGGGGTGCAAATTGCTGTTGTAATTCCTGCTCGAACTGCTGTTGAGTAAATTCTTGCGCCGAGAGCTGTTGAGGTTGCAGACGCTGCTGACTGAATTGTTGGCGATGGAACTGTGGTTGGGATGCACCTGTTGGAGGCTGCTGTTGGCGGTGTTGCTGATGACGATTGAATTGTTTCGGTCCAGATTGTCGTACGGGAGGTGGTTGCGAAGTCAATGTGATTATCTCGGGGGCATCATCAATTGTTGGGACCAATTCCACATTACCTGGAGAAACGTTAGAATTCTGAAGTGAGTTTACTTGATGAGATAAAATTGAGGACGCAGTGGTCTGACTTGCTGAAGAGACACTTTCTGTTGTGCTTTGGATAGGAGTCGATGAGACTACGACAGATCCTACATGGGGTGCAGGAAAGGGGATTTTAGCATAGCCAGGAGGAGGTTGGAAACTGAGTGGAGCAACGAAGAAAGGAAGACGGTCCACTTTTCTCTCAACTCGGTTCATGTCCAGCATAGAAAGATATGGCAGTTCGAACTTGGCATAGCCTTTAGGAGGCGGCAAGTTTGATGGACCAACGAATACCTTTGGTGGACTTGAACCAGCCTGTTCTAGCACTGGAACCGATTCCGCACCATTCAAGTTCTTTAGGACGTCATCAACGGTTAAATGGTTTGGCCCTTGACCCTCATCATCCTCCATGTAAACTGAGAGAGGAGGTTGGTATGGCGCTGGGGTAGTAGAGGAGTGAACTGGTGTGGAAGGAAAGCTAGGATGTGGCAATGCTGTGGTAGGTCTTGGAGTGCTGTGAATCGGGAATGACTGGGAGACTTGTCGTTGATCATTTTGGTAGTTATTCTGGCTACTCTCTTGTTGGACACGAGTTGGCTTTCTATAAGGCTGTTGTCTTTCCCTCTGAGGTTGTCTTTGATGCTGTATTTGATGTTGTATTTGTTGCTGGTTAACCACTCTTTGCTGTTCCTCTTGTTGCAAGTTTTCCAGCGTTTGAATGCGATAGGTGGAATCGGGAATAGGAATGCGTGTTGGAGCTTCCTGATAAATAACTTGTCGTTGCCCTTGCAGCTGAACATTATCGTGGAAATTCTGAGGGACTGGTGGAGTAAAAGTAAATCTCTGGCTTTCTACTCCAGCAGAAGTTGGTTGCGGTTGAGTGGGTCTAACATTTTGAGCATTAAATTGCTCCTGATTAACTCTTATGTTTTCTCCTTGAGTATATTTCACATTGACGTTATCAACTTGTGAAGATCCCTTATTTGCCTTGAACGTCTCAGTGCTCTGCAATGAGGGTCTTCCTTGTTGGTAGTGCTTGATTTGGAAGGAATGGGCAGTTTGTCTATCCGGAAAAGCCTTTTCATTCTGGTCTTGACTTTGACCTCGAATGACCTCCTTATTAACGCGGTTTCTTTGTCTCAAGGCCTCGACAGGAACATACAGCAGCTGTACCTCTTCCTGGACTTCTTCTTCTGGAGCAGATTGAGGGTTATTCTTCTCATCATTATTCGGTGCACTTGGAGAATCAGCCTGGGTTGTCGGAGTCGTTTGAATGCTAGGTTTGGGAGTTGTTGTCTGTTCCAGCTGTTGATTTATATTTTGTGGTGGTTGAATCGATTGAGATGGCTGTGGTTGAGGAATGAGCTGCAGATTTGATGGCCCGAGAGGAGGGGGAGGAGGGTTTCTGACTGTGAACTGCAGAGGTTGGCCTAAAGCCGATGGAGGAAAATTATGCAATGGGGCAACGAATGGAGAGCCGAGAAGCTGTTGATTTATCTGATGGTGCAGTTGTTGCTGGATAGCGCTTTGTATCTCCACATTAGGAATGGGAGGCTGAGATGCATGTGGCACCGGCAATAATTGGAGCTGAGGACTTTGGAATCCATGTGGTGTCGGCAAGCTGTTTTGATGGAGCAATACAGGGATTTGCTCATGCTGCACGTTCTGCAATTTGATTTGTTTCTGAGGATGCTGTAACTGTACGTTCTGTGCCAACTGCTGCTGATGTTTGAGTTGCTGTTGGAGATGATTCTGTTGGTGATGCTGGGCCTGCTGTTGTCGAAGGAATGCCTGTGGTGGGCGTTGTGGTTGACTCTCTTGTGACTGTACTAAGAAAGGCGACGGCTGCCTTCCTGAGTGATGGAGACCACCTTGTTGTGGGCCTTGATTGACGATTGAAACTGTCGGGAAAACGACTCTATCCTGTTGAGGGTTGTATCCGGAGTTGTCAGGAAGGAAATTGAGCTGATGCCTCGGTGGACTCTGGTTATAATAGAGTCTCTGATCTCTTCCCTGCTTTCCTCCTTGGTGATGTTTGGCAACCGGGGGCGGAGGAGGTCTCTGATCCGTTATGTATAGTTCAGGTCCTGGACGTTGTGGCGCTCCCTCTTGGCGCTGTACCCTCAAGGGAACTGGAGGTGGGCGAAGCTCTGCAGTGTCTCTAAAGACGACTTGCTGTGTAGCCGGTGCTGGAGCAGCAACTTCAGATCCGAATGCAGAACTTGCTTGTGTCTCTTGATCGGCTCCAGAAGGGCGGCACGTTTCGCAAGGTGTGTCCAGAGGTATCCATCCTCCGTTGGACGCCGATCTTTGGCTCCACTTGGGCGGGCCGTCGTCTGAAAGAACTCCGGAAACCGCCAGAGAGACGGCTAGCAGGAGTACGGGAACCGATGGACGCGCCATGGTCCTCTCCTGAAATTATAAAGATATTGTCTCAAACATTTGCGAAAATCAAGTAAACTTAAAAAATAAAATTTCTAAAATAAGACGAATTAATTAAACACAGAGATTAATAATTCGCGCGACAATACTAAAACAGATTGACTTAAAAAGTCATATTACTCCTCATTATTTGTTCGAAATATTGATTCTCTCATGTACTTCATATTTATTTATTTAGGTATAATTGATACCAGATATCGTCCTTTTGCAGATGAAGGAGATTTCATTATATAATGATATTAAAATTATTTAATTTTCCTAAGAACTGAGTATATTATCCGGTTTTAAATTTAATTGTTTATCCCTGAAGCAGAAAAACTACAATTTCATAGTAATTGGGTATACTTTTTTCCGACTCATAATTAGATTGAGATTCTATATCATTCGATCACCATCAAAGTTACTCTAAGAAGAAAAGAATGATCTCGAGTAGCAACCGAAGGGCTTAAAACGATAAAGATAAAGGCTTTAAATGATGCAGAAGAAAAGAAAGGCCAAGAAGGAGATGCTAGTCGATGAGATTTCCGAAAAAACAGATCCATTTTTATTCCTTCCCTTCTTGGCTTCGAATCCTTTCTCCTTTTCACATGAGCGAATCATTTACTATGTTCGTTTAATTTTGCAGAATTAGAAAAAAATTACATTTTAGTTATTTAAGGGGAAATTTGGTTTCGTTTCATTCCAACCTGAATATTTCCCTCGATATCTTCTTTTTCGCGATAATTTTTCGAAGAAATTTATACCATCTTTAACTAGGTTTACCAAGCTTCTTTTCTAGTTCATTTAGAAACTATTTCTCCCGAAGAAATTTTCTTTGCGCTATTCGTGTAGATTAAACTGAGCCATCGTTATCGATATAGAGATGCCCACATAAACATCTCGGGAAATGCGATTCAGCGAACAACTTTTCGTCCGAACATTCGAAAGACTACTTTCCATCGGCGGTGCCGGAAGCGATGGCATCCCGAAAGGAGATGAGGAAGAGAGTGTCGAATGTAGGGCGCATCCGGAATCTCATCTCCGCATCCCTCAGTAGAAAGGTCGCCATCGAATGTCTTCGCTTTCCATTCCTCGGGAAGGCGGTTTTTTTTACGTCCATGTATCGAGTGGTCATCAACGAGTTCAACGACTGTTCCGCCTTTTTTCACATTTAAGCGGATGAGGGTCAAGGTTCTTACGGGAAGTGTCCGAGAACATGCGGATAGATTTCCCATCGGCCGTCCGCTTATTTGAGTTGGACATGCGGGAAAGGACGACGATTCGGTAACTACGCAGGTCCAACGACTATACCGCGCGGTGCACGCCTCGCGAAGATCTATCTAACGCATGGTTGAATCGAGTTAGAATGGCCTCGACGTTCCGTTGCGTGGAATATCAAATCTCGCGGTACGTTGCTGTGGGAAACGGTAGCTGCACCGCATACACGCACGAGTGCCACGTCGATGTGAATGTACCGATTCGTTCACCACTGCTCGTATCCTACGCTCGATTTCCTTCTACAGTTAATTTTCATCGTTCGATTACATAAACACTTTGGATCCTTTCACTTCTATACCGCCGAGAGTCTGGTGGAGACAATTATGGTGATTTTGTATTGGCTTTCGATTAATTGGTCATGGTTTTCCTTGGGTGTTCGAAATGGATGAACGATAATTTAATACACGTATCTATATTGAAGACTATTTTTCTCTGAATGAAGGTCATTTGCATAAAAAACTATACATTGAAGAGCGTATTGTATGATAAATTTCACCATATATGTTTTCTTTCATTGGTTTTAAACAGAGTTCTATTGGTGCATTGTTTATATATCAATAAGTGGTCCGTGATTTCGCATTAAAATTGATGCCCTAAATTTATGAATATTATAAAATGAATCGATGCACTCGAATCAATGCACTCTGCTTTAGTGAGATTGAAACGTGATAATTTCTATTATCTAAAAGATTTTAAGAACGCTAAAAATAAAAGCTTGGATTCTATCGATCTTTTATCAGAAAATTTGAAATACAACTAATATGCAAAAGATATAATTTCTATTTGTCTGGATTAAATTTTAAGTTAAATAGTATTCCTTAGCGATGAAAAAAATATTTACCATTCGCACTGCAACTTTTTCCTGATCGGTTAAGTTAATATTCTGGTTCGCCTCTTCTTTCGGTTCGATATTGTTTGTATTTATCAATTCATGCAATACAATTCGATGAATACAATTAATAGCTTGAGGCGTTATTTGAATGTCAGACCATATTTTACATAACACGTAATTTAATAAATATATTTTTATACAGCAAGACACAACGTTATATTTTTCTTATTTTTCGTGTACAACAGCAGAAACGTGGGAGGAATATTTTGCCATAAAATTCAACGAAACATTCTTCGATTTATTTTACGACGCCAATTGACGCGATTGATTGATGGACATTAGATACAACATCGTTGCCAGCCATTCTACTCGGAAGTGTATCGGGAAAATCCTTAAGCTTTCCCAATGAATAATTACGTACCGTTCCAGAGCTGTGCTTCATTACCCCCCTCCATTTCTCAAGGCCTAACTCTTGAGTGTCCGGTGGGTGGCTTACGAGTCATCCACTGGCTTATTTTCCGCGACGCTTCGCTCCAGAAAGCGCGACTCTGCACACAGTCGCCGTTCTCTTACGTAATGCGATTTAAAGAAGAGCATTCGTACGCGACACACCTACGCCGAAGTGCGTCGCCCCCTTTCCCTCAAACCGGAATCGAATGTGCTAAAAGAATGCAGCGCGTCGGAATGTAGACGAAACGTATCAACTGGTTGACTACAGAAATACGAAAATGCATTCGTTGCGAATGTATTCTGTCTCCAAATATTCTAAAATAATTTTCTTTTATTTAATTTTCAATATAATTTTTCCATCATTAGATTCAGCAATTTAAACGTAACATTCCTTTTGATCAATATCATCTATAATCAGAACACCCATATAAGTTAAGAGTAGTTTAATTAAAATATTAGCACCTGCCACTTTAGGATGTAAATTTGTCGAGAAAGTTAGTCGTAAAACTAAACAATATTGGAGAAAAAGAATTAGTCTTTTTTACCTTTATAGTGGCCTTTGAATGAAGAGGTTATCCATATGCTAGAGTAGAATTGTCGTACCGTAAAATTACTGGTGTAAGACTATACAGACTATAAAAAATTTCAAAAAAGGAGTTCTTAATTAACCAGATGTTACAGGAAATTGTTTTAAGGGAAATGATATTGATCAAATTCACAGAGAAAAGCGTTGTTTTGTGTGTTTTTGAAATGATATTCAATTTCGATACATATTTTAATTAAGAAATTATTTTGTTGAAGGCAAAATTCATTTTCATTACTCCTTTGAGTTTTTTAATAAGGTTTAAATAAATATTCTGATAAGTAAGTGAGTAGTAAATTAAGAAGTTAAAATCCTTAGATAAAAATGGTTCAAATTCAATCTTATAACTAAGTGCGTTCGGAATTGCGAATGAGTTTCATCAATTTATTGTGCCTTGTTATACCAAATAATAAAATTTTATTTATATCCTTAATCAAAGTATAATACGGAAAGTTCATTTCATATTCAGTATTTACTATTATTATATTATTATTATTATTATTATTTACTATATTCAGTTCAATCTTGTAAAAATTGTTTCCTAAGAGAAAGAATTCTTTATTTTATATACTTAATTATAATTTATTTGGCACAAAACTGAGAAAACTGGTAATTTTTTTTAAGTTTCCAGCGAATGCAATTACTCTATTTCTGGATAGGTTCTGACGTTTAACTAAAATGTCCGTTTGAAGAGGAAGTTATTTTGAGACTTTGATAGCTGGGAGATTGGAGCGGAGTTGAACTCTTGGGCCATGGATCGAGATGCATCGAATGCTCTTGGGAATTCAGGGACCGGATTTATCCACTTGTTGTCGAGATTACCAAAGGTCAAATGGTCACATTTATAGACAAGAGCAATACCAGTCGATAGCTCGTTCAGGTTTAACACGAAGTTCTTAACAGAAAAAAATAAGAATTAAAACGGAACGGTACTCCCTTTGGGATATGAAATAGTGTTACGAATTCGGTAATCAAATTTTGCGAACATGTAAGTAAAAAGGCCTTCGAGGCAAAAAGATAAAACAATTCAAATTTCAATTAACTATAAAATGGGTGAGTTGGAAAGAGTATTTCATAACAAAGTTATTGAATACGTGCGAATTTCAAAAGGAGTTTAAGCATGGATACGAGATGAAAGAGATTTTTGTTAACTTCATAAGTCATCACTGCCTAAAGGAATTGGTATAAAACAAATAAGTACGGATAAAATACAAACTAAAATCATATCAAATAGAATTTTGCAGTGAAAAGGTCAAAGAATCCTCAAATCGTGAACACGAAGAAAATATTTCCGGAAGGGAAATTTTAAAACATCAAGTTGAAATAATCGTTTTCAACAGTTTCAATCATCCAGTTGCGGTAAACAAAGTAACTCTACAACAGCTAAAATAAAGAGATACACATCAGAGCATGCAATTACCACGATTCTTAAATTAGTGTGAGTGGAATAAGGACGAGTCTTTTCCATGAAGTGGAATGTGGGACGAGACGCAGAAGAGCATGGCAAGCTGTTATGTGCAGAATTCCTTTCCAGAAGCGAGCAACATAGAAGATTTAAGAAGCAATTACGAGAGTATGAAGATTGCGCATTTCCTCATTTCTAAAATTTTATCGAATGCATAAATTCCAGGTTTCGGATTGGATACGGAGGGTGGAATTATGGCCATAATAGACTAAGGAGTTGAGGCGTTCCATTAAAAATTTTGACGTTTTTGACTTTTTCCTTTCGATAGAAGAATCTACGGTGAGTGGGCAAGCAACGGAAATGTTGAATGCACAGAGCGTATCATCGGGTTTTATGGAGAGGGAGCAATAAATCCTCACGGCGGGTTTTCGTATTAAGGCGTTAGAGGCAGATGTAGAGAAAGAGAAAAAATTGTGGATTTCATCGATGGAATTTTACGATATAATTCTTTTCGATTAAGGAAAGGATTGGCGTGAAATATTTAGTATCGTATATTCATTCCATATTATCGTAATCTATTAGTTATCGTAATTTATTTTAACGTATATTTATTAACATTTTCTTGAAGAATTTAATCACAACAAATATAAAATTGGTTTACAGACATTATTAAAGATATTTCCTAAAATAATATTTTCATATTTAATAGTAAAATAATTACTTTCAATGAATAATTAATTTGCGGCTTTCAAATATCATCTCGACACGAATCCCACTTTAAATCCATCTCGGTAAACATCGCCTCAGTTGCCGTGGAAGTCTGTAGATAACACGCAACGTCAGCGGTGAGGAGACTTCAAATAGAATTTCTTTTCCCTCTAAGTTCGCGTTAGACTCACCGATTAAAATCTAACGTCAAGGCCGCCGTGTGGATTGAGATGCGGTGAGGCGCATGTGGTTTTAAATGCTAGGGATTTCTTTCGCTGGCATCTGACCCCACGTCCTAAATTTCTACCCTGCCTTTTATCAAAGCTCTTTCTCTAAAATAACCGCCCGCTCGGCGGATAAAAATTTTAGAATTTATTTTTCAAAACCACGCCTTTTGAAATTAGAAATATGACGAGATTCATCCATCGTTATTTTTCCTCCCTTTATAAACATCTCATTATAAACAAGCAGTCACCATCGTTACGTTTTGCACGTAAAGGCACTGATCGCCGTTTCCCTAAAAGCAGATTTCGAGAGAAAGCCGTTAAGTAACTTTTCCTCGTATTTTCCGGTGCATTAAATCTTCGGTATGATAAAGATTTTTACAGTGCATAAAAAACCGCTTTTTTCTCTTCGGAGAAGGGAGAAAACGTTCGTTTTCCTTCAAATCGGTTCCACACTTTCTCGAACGAATTTCTCACTCACGGAATGTGTCTCTGTTCGACGTCCATACGTTCGTTTCCAGTCACCGGAACACTCGTATTGGGGTTATAAATCTCGGAAATGCATATTTGGAGATCCATGTTAACGTTCGGATGTTCTTTCCGTGAGTTTTCGCTTTCGAATTTCGTTTTAAAGGTCACGAGGGAAATTGTGGATTTAAAAGAATAGAATTTTAGAATGTGATTTTCTTTTTTAAAGTATTAATAGCTTGTTAATCGTAATTTTTAATTGTACTTTATTTTGAGAAATTTAAATTATCTTAATCGAACAGATTTTTAATGTTTCATGTATCAATTAATGTATGACGTCTCTAAAAGGGAAGTAAAAGCCTTAAAAGTCTACAAATACATTTTCCCTATCAAATGATTAAGTTATCTTTGTCTATGTAAGACAATGAAACCTAATTTAAATAATTATAAATTTTGGAACAAAATAGTTATGTGTTAAGGAAACATGTATGATACTTTGAACCCTAAGTAAAGTTAATTATTCAACAAATACAAAATACTGTCTGCTTAAAAAAACTACGTCGCGTGAAATTAGCGAATAAAATAAAATAATATTAATTGGCTAAATTAAGTCTTCAAAATCTCCAAATTCATTTTGCTCATCATACGATTAAGTTATCTGTACTCTCTATAAACGATATATACTCTATCGGTAGATCATGGAAGCTGTATTTAACGAAAAGGATAGGTAAAAAAAATTAATCTACAAAACATAGCAAATTAAACGTAAGTAAAGTTACGTATTGAACAACAATGAAACATTTTCTTATCCTTTTTATCTTCATATTCCTCAATTACCAACGTAACATTATATCAGGATGAATTATAACCCCTCCACCAGTTCCTTTCAATTCCAATTATCGCGAAGGGGTTTTCCCTAAAGACTCAAAAAAAATTCCTCCTCAAACACTCGCCGTTGACGGCTCAAGAGCTGCGGCTATTAAGGGAACTAAAGAGGCCGAACGAATCGCGTCGCGTGTGAAATGCTACCGTCGCAGAAGTGTTAAGAAAACAAAACGCTTTAGACTTTGAGTTACCTCTCTCCCCACACAGAAGCAGTCGACTTAATATGCATTCGGGTTGCTTTAATATAAAGCCGACGTTTTTGGCATTCTCCAAAGCGAGTGTGTATATAATTTTTTATATTCCCCATTCTGCGGCGCACATAGTTCTGGGCATTAAGCCAAAATGGCGAAATTTTTAGAAGAGCACTAACAACAATTAAAAAAAGGGCTATTTCAACGCAACGTTAATCCTCGTGAAACGTGAAACATTCATTTCTCGATGCATCGGTTCAAAAATTAAATCTGTTCGAAAGCATTTTCCTGCGCTTAGCGTTCAATTAGTATCGTCCTGTTGAGCTTTGGATTTCACGCACGAACGGATGTTCTAATGAAAATTACGTTCGCCGCAGGTCATTCCGTTCCATTCCCTTTGCTTTTCGATTCGAAACTTTTTTTTATAGACACGAGCGATAAAACGTAATGAAATAGGTTTAACTATTTTATTGCTATGATTTATAACAGGTTTAAAAATCGCACGAAAGGATATTTATTACGAAAAAATGCTACTCGAAATGCACGATATTTTTAAAAAGATTCGAATTCGTAGGAAATAAAACTCCTTCCGGGAACTTTTCGAAATACGTAATCTTGAGGTAGAAAATGGAACACCAAATAATCAGGCTTAGGATTGCGAGTCGCTTCCATTGATAAGAAGAACGCCTTGAAGATTCCTAGTCCTATTGTCCGTTCGTGAAATCATCAACCCAAATCTGGCCATATCTTCAAATCCCTCCACCTTTGGCTAGCAAAACCTTTGGAGGGGAAAAGAGGCTTGCAGAGATAGCATTGGTAGCGAGGCAGTCTACCTTTGATTTTCTGTGTTAGAACGTAATAGATGGAACAGATGCATGCAAGCAGAGCACCGAGTAATTTAAAGTTTTAAGGCATATGGAAAGGTAAAACTAGGATGGATGCCGAAGTTTATAATCATTAAAATCGTGACTACTGGCTTTTTATCAGCAAAACTGGAATAAAAGTGAATCACCCATAGAGTTTAATTTGTCACGTACCTTTAGACAAACGAGAAATGTTTTTTAAAAATTAGAAGAAGTTATACAGAATGATATGATAATGGATTGAATCTTTCAACTTTGTTCAGTAATTGATGTGGAATGGTATTCCCATGTTTTGATTACGTTTCCAGAGAGCAAGAGACCTGGGTTTAAGTCCCGGTCACTTTGCAGTTTTTTCTCTTTTAATCCCATAGTTTTTTCGTATACTTTTACCCTCTCTTTTTAAAAAAAGTCCTACACCATCCCTTTAACCACCCCAAAAGCATTCCACACGGCAAGACAGATAGCAGGGACCCTCACATACGGCATAGATCAAAACTAAAGATTGTATCCATGGACATCATTGTTTGCCTCCCAAACGTTATTAGGATCGACGGTGGCGCCTACCGCGGCGCTAGGACCAACCATCGACCCGTGGGCGCGAGAGCGTGGGTGCCTTCTTAAAAGCGGAATCCACCCCCTCCCTCCCCCACTAAAATTGCCCTGCTCTCCCCCTCCCAACCCTTCCACAGTCCCACCCCACTTCATCGAGCGGTTATTTCGACCCTCCGGATCGGACCCCAGAGACCTTTCCGAGCGACCACTCGCCCTTTCTGCAAAACCCCATCGCCGGTGCACTGATTCGATGACTTCGCTACACTCTGCCGTTTATCGAAGTAATGGACAGAAAAAAGAGATATCGCTTATCGAGGGAATAAAAAGAGATGGAATCGGATACACGTTATCGCGTACGCGGGATAGTTGCGTGGTCGTTGCTCTTTCCCGAGGGTCTACGAATAAAAAGGAATTTATTGCCGTGTTAAAGGTAGACGTCGGATATTCCCAGCGGGCGTTGACATAGGGATTGACGACGCAACTTAACTGCTAAACTTATGGCGGTGGAGATTTGTTTCGATCCAACACTTTGACGCATCTCGTAACTGAATAATATATATGGGGCGAAACAAAAAAACTTTGATGTATTTATTGCACGACATATACCAAGAATGAGTTGCCATATTGCTTCAAATTATCAAGCATTTTTTTCTCGCCAAAACTGATTTGAATTCCATTAAGTTAGGCTGGAGCGTATCGATTCTAATTAAGTCTATATATAGTACATTGTGCATTCATTGCCGTAGACTTTTGTGTATAAATTTGAAGCGAGTAAAGAATTTAGGCCTTTCTTTGTATGCTGAAAGTCTCTACTTTAAAAATCAGCATCAAAATCGACGACTGTTTATCTTAATTAATATTCATGACATATATACATAATAGAAGGTTTAATTATTTAAATAAGGTGGTCAAAGCCTCTATTATAAGTTAATCTAAAGCAATAGCAGCAATGAATGATTACCTATGTATTTGTTATGACTTGCCTTAATTATCACTACGAAGTGCTTATATTTATGAAAAACTAAACGTATAAAAGTGAATTATTCACATACTTCTATATCCTTATTTTACGCTTTGGAATCGCATATCCTTTATTCAAGCGATAATTGTAGTGAAATAATTCCTACTTTCCAATTATTCCCTCTTAAAGGTTTCCCTCATGAGAACCTTCATTCTCAAAAACTAAACCCTATTTCTAAGATGTAAGCATATTAGAGAATTCATAAATATACATAAAATAAAACAAAGGATACAAAAAGACTTGAGGCGAATTCATTTTATCTACATTTGTCGAGTGTATCGATGGGGAATTAAGGCTACGAGAAGATTAAAATTTCTAACACTTCCATATACAAAAAAAATCTGCAAGGAAAGACGACGACTTCCATTACTGCAAACTCCTCGAAAGTTTCCGGCATTTCCTTATAACTACACCTCGTCGAGGGAAAAAGATTGTTGAGACGGGTTTCCAATCCTCCCATCGAAGGCATCGATCGCAACCCTTTTTGATGAAATGTTTTGACGTCTGGGTGGAACAGGGCCTTCTTCCGCGCACTCTGGTGTGAATGGCAAAGGGTCAAGCGGTCAGCGTGCTTGTTTTCGTTCCGAGGGTTCATTAATCAGCGACGTAGGCGAAGATTGCATGACGCCCCTAAAGATTTACAGATACCCAAGGACACACGTATCCCACGAAAGTACGAAAGCCTCGCTTTAAATATATTTATGTACGCTTGCGTGCATGGTAATTCCATGAGAAACCCTTTCTAAAACAAAAACATCGATCGAAAGGTTTTTAAAAAAGCGCTCAAAATTCGTAAAATTACGAACGTTTAAGCAAAAACTGACTGATCATTCGCAATTTGATTCAAAGGACATGAATACGAGACGTGAAAGTGCTTGAAGTTTACCTATACAATCCTTTCTATGAATGCTTTTTTCCCTCGATTACGGCCGCTTTCTCCCCTTGTAATCTTTTAATAAATCGCTTCGAAAGAAAGCATTCCGATGCACGTTCAAATGAAACGTGTTTGTCATGGTATCGGGGATTCCATTAGCGAAAAAAGAACCGAGTAAACACGCCGCCTGACACACTTTTCTCCAAACGCTCGCAGAATGCACAAATGGAATTTCCTCTGAGCTTGCATATTTCATTGCAACCCCCAGCGACACTCGGCGTTTACCCCTTTTTTGGTTTCGTCGTTAATAAGGCTTCGGGAAAGAAATGGATGATACTGGAGTTGACACGGTTTTTCACACTTCATACTTTGCTATTTTTAAACTAATGAATGAGAGGTTATATATGGACTGAAATAATACCTTCCGCTGAACCTTTACGTAATTTCTATTTCATAAACTCATTTTTACGGCGCAACTATCTATTAATTGCAGAGCCACACGTAGCTTATTGACATTATATCTGCAGATTCATTCTGGTATCTAAAATATATATCTCTCTGCCTATTTTTCTTTATCGAGTAAATGATAGAATTCAATAAAATTCATAATTATGGCTGTTATAACCGTTTTCATATTTGTAAATTTAAGACATGAGTCTTACGTAAATAATTTGAAAATATTTTACTCAAATATTTCGGACGCCGGACGAAATTGCAAGCTTTTTATTTTCAACATTTTAGAAAGTTTATTCATCTAAAGTATGAAGCTAAGTTTACTTTTAATCAAAATACCAGAGTATTTATGAGAATATGAAATATTATTATTCTATGAGACAAAATAGCCATTCTATTCTTCCTTAAACCAATAAAATATAGCTTAAATCATTCAGAATAAATAAATGTAGTATTTATTAAATATACTTGAAACTAGAAAGGAACTTATATCACTAAACACTATTGAGTAAGAAGAGAAGTGCTTGTTGACGATATATAACAAACTTTAATGGAATGTGCCTTCGATACTCCATAGCAACCACCTTTCATACTTGGCGCTTGGATATAGTATACGAGCGGATATCGCAAACCTTCTCAACACCGGAAGATACGACGAAGAAATAGCTTCAACTCCTTTCCACGTCACATGCATTCGGAACTTTATTCAAAGGCATGTGCTGAGAATCCTCTAGCAGTTTAGTCCATTCTCCACCGCCAATTTGATGTTTCGAAATGTGGGCATTTTTGTGTGGATCGATCGATTTCCCATTTCTAGTGCACGAAGTCCCTCCGAAGGATTATTTTAGCATGGGTATGGGATAGGGTTTCCCCTTCTTCTGGTGGGATATCCCAAATCCCACAGGCGCTCTATCCAAAACAGATTCTCTACCAAAGCCCACCTCTCGCCAGAAATGGAAATGCACTAGACGGTCTCTGCGCCGGCCACCTAACTCATCTTCCAGTTCTTTTTTGTTCGACCGTACATCTCTCGCGCAGACGAACGTTTTGGCGATTTTTGATGAGAAATGGACTTGGCGAATAGAGTAGACGTTGGATCCCTTCCTATCGTTTTCGCATAGCTCACATCGAGGGTAATCGAAAGAAGAGGGATGGGAAAAGTATTTCCTAAAAAGTGGCTCTCTCTCAGATGTTCAAACGTTACGTTTTATGAGCTTCCAGTTGCAGCAGTCCAACCCATTTTTAATTGTGATTTTTTTATTATTAATTTGTTCGAAAGTTTGCTACTATTGAATTTCAATAATACGTAGATAAACGAATTAATTCTAGATTAAATTTGCTTTAAACTTTATATTATTAAAGATGTAATTATTATTTGATACTATCCATCCTATTCTCGGCTGTTATTTAAATAAATAAATAATTTAATATTAACAACAAGTAAAGCATTATGCACTATAGTATTATGGTAATATATATTAATATGAAAATATTATGTAACGGTGAGTTCTAATGATGGTAGTTAATGTTAATGTTTGTTATAAACTTTAAACTTTTGATTCCACGGAATTGAACTCGCTGTTTCAGAAGAGGAATATAAAATTTCTTACCAAATATTACCAATTTAACTTGTTAACAATATTAAACATTTACTCGATATATAATTGATTTATTCTAAGACTAAGTTAGGCCAAAATATTACGTATTTAATTCGATCGATTTCAACGATAATATTTTGTTTAGCATCCTTTTATCTCAGAAACATCTTCAGGTGGAAAGTTTTCCTTTGAAATAACACACGCCTTTGCTTCTGAATGCTTAGAAACGTATACGTAAAAACCCTGCCCGCTACTCGACGATGCACCAGATCATTCAACCCTCCAAAGAAACCGTTTTCCATCGTCTCCTTTAATGGATCGCGGAATTCCAAAAGGGACATCGATGAAAAGAGCGATGGCCACACGTGGATTTAACCGCTGCTGAGGAGGAGCACATGGCTCTCTTCTGACCTAATGTTGCGCACCTGCTCCATTTAGAAGACCCCCCCACACCCCGCACCTCCTCCTCCCTCTTTCTTCCAACTTTCTCTCCGGGTGTCTCGGGTGGCAGCTACGTAGTAGAACCGCAGACGCAGATCGCATGTGTTCCTTTTCGGGGAGTCGACGGAGTGGAAAGGATACGGCGGCGCGCTGAAAGTTTTCGGAGCCGGAAGTGACGTCTCTGGAAGAGGCGAAAATGGGGCGAACGCGGCTCGTAATCTTCGTCGTCAAAGGACTTCTTCTTACGGTGGCCATCGATGGTATGGGGGGTGCCGAAAAATGTGCGGGAAACTCTTCCCGGAATGTTTTCAAAACGTTATCGATAAAAGGAATCTCTCTGTAGAAAGTCGATAGAGTGGGGCTCTCTCGGGGATACGTCGAGGACTCGAAACTGCAAAGTAGGTCACTCCCGAGGATAAGATTGCAAAGAAATTCCTCGTTGGACGTACGGAAATTTTCATAATGGGGCAGGATGGAGGGTGGATGCAAATTCGACAACGTCTGAGTACGTCTGAGAGAGTGTATTTCCATGTTATGATACTCGACGTGCATGAGCGTAGTCTGCTAATACTTGAGGCAGTTTTGTCTCTTAAATTAGGCTATTATTTCGTTGGATATTATTCACGGACGATGCTGTTTATACTACGTGTCGTAATGATGAGTTTCTAGATGCATCTAAGACGAAGCAAGAAGACGTAACTTGAATTATTGTTATTTAATAGACGAGTAACAAAAGACGAAGAGTAGATAAATGTAAATTCCTATTATTTTATAGTTTCCACATTTTCTCACGAGTAAATTTATTTATTCGGAAATTTAAACGAAGAAGTGCAAAAGAAAGTTCAATTCTCTCCAAGACACCAACAGAGAGAAGAAAAAATTCTATTTAAAGAGAGTTTGAATAGAGAAAATTTATATAAAATAATTCATCTCTCTCCCTCTACAGGAGTTAGAATAATCTATAAGAATAAGTTCACTGCGAATCGTAATAATTAACATAGTCTTCGTCTATGCGGAAGAGAAAATTATAGCTAATTCTCTTCAATCTTTAATGAACTCCACTACTTTAATTTAGGAACCTAAAGATGTAATTTCCATTTTAAACCGAGTGGAGGTATTTAGCTAAACGAAATCCGGCTTCATCCATTGAGGACGGTTAACAATCAACCCATTAGAAATTTCGTTTCAACTGAGTTCTAAAGACCTTTATAAACGCATTAGAGAAAACGGTTCCTCTCCCGCTGTCAAATCTTCGGGGAATTTTGATAATGACACGTTCTAAAACTAGTATCTTCCCGAAATAACGATCAATCTCAATCCAAATGGCCTAATGACAGCGTCGCTTCTTCGTTGAAGATTTACCGCCTCATCCCAACGGGAAATAGGGACACTCTCGTTATGCGGGTTGTATAAGATTTAGGATACTGCACGTATTGCAGCGAAAAATTCGATACCGAAACACGTTTTCATGTAATATGTACATTGCCTTGCATATGCAACGGAGAAGATGTAATTTTAATATAATGATTAATGTAAGAACATTAAATAAAATCTAAATCCGGTTTCATCTTCGTTAGTTAACATTAGATTAACCTACTTCACAAATGGAATTTAGGTTGAAATCATTTATAGAACGTCAAAGTTAAAAAGTTCTATTTATAGATAGTAATAAAAAAGAAAGGAGAGATGATGAGAAATAAAATAAATTTATAAAGCGTAAGGGAAAAGTAGAAAATGATTAATATAGTACATGATGTCCACTATACCCACAACCTCTTTCAAACGTTCTCAAACACTCTCATTGTATTATTATTATTCGGAAAATCAGTAGCAATTCTCGACGCATACATCTCAATTTGTCCCTTTGAATCTGACATAGACCCTCTGCCAACTTGGGTCGATAAGGACCCATCTGGACCCTTTAGGGAATGCCTGATTGAGATGAATATCGTAGGCGGGATTGAGGAGCACCATAAAAAACAACTCGATTCGGATTTTTTGTGCAAGAAGCACGTGATTTTGTGGAATCTTCCAGACCCATTCTACTGAGTTACAGCTGTAACGATTTATTATTATTACAGCAAAAATATTTTCTTGTTCTCTATAAATTTCTCTCCAGTTTTCTAACATAAAAGTAAAAACATTAAAGTTTTTAATGTTCCTTTAGTTTTTCCTCAATTCTGATGCAAGTTACAACATATATGATTATAATTTGGGAATAATCGATAATTATTACTCATTAAATATCAATCACTGACTGAATGGGATTAAGAAAGATTTCAGCACAAATGCTCATTTAAATTCAATCGAATTCTTTCTCTTTTAAATTAATTAATAGCTAGGTAACCAAGCACTTCATTATAAAACAGGCAATTATTAAATGGGTTTTCTTTTCCGATCTGAATAACACAGAATGCTCCAGTTAATAATGAAATAGTCGAAAATTTCCACGGGCAACTTCAGAGCATTCTTGTATCTTTGTTAAAAGAAATTAAATCTCTTTAATCTGTGAAAATTTAAATAGAAGAAATAGAATTTTAGACGGAATGACATCTTTTGGATTTAGATAGTAATATAGTATAGTGATTTAACATTAGAAATCGACAAGAACTATTCTGATTCCATGTATCTTTACTACGTACTTATCAAACGATTATATAATATCATAATACCTACTAAAATCACGAAATGAGAGACGAAACACGTGAATCTACTAAAAAAGAAGACGGTTCAATAAATACATAAATATATATATAGATAATAGCTTCGGAATAATTTCCCGAAAAACGTGAATCAATACGTTATTGAGGTGTCGAAAGTAAGGTCTATCTAGACGCTTCTTTTTTTCCATCGTATCGAATTCACCTTTGACGTTCCCGAAAAAACTCCTAGTACTGCACATCCGTATCTCACCTCAATTTTTTTGGGAGCCCATGAATAACTTCCCGGTTCGTTATCTCATGCGGCGAAATACTTAGTTTGCTCACTTTCCAGGCGCGGTTTCTTTACTCCATGGAAACCTTGCCAACTCCGGAACGACACGAGGTGGATGCAGTAATACCTCGCGAGGCATTTCCCGTCTTAAATGTTCAACTCGCGACCCACATATATATATTTAAAAAAAAGCTCGCGAGTTGACTTTGGACCAGTTCCTTATCCATCGTTTACCGAAGGAGATGCGTCTGATATTAAAAAGCCGTCGAACGACGTATTCTATAATGGAGTGCTCGGAATACGAACTAGAAGAGGGAGATCCGTGCGCCATCTGCACGCGAAATGCCGGCAGTTTGATTTGTGAAAGGAGGACGGAGAGTTTTAATCTGATGCTCTTGGGATTCGAGTGAGGCCTTGATTAATGAGCTGATGCTTCGCGATGCGGAGAAGGAAGACGACCTGATGGCTTCCTAATTAACGCCGACTGCGAACCGGAAATAGAGGAAGTGGGTTGGATTTCGAACCGTTGGCGGCGTACCGATGCATCTACTAGCTTTATTTCTGCATCCGTGCGAATGATATTGCCCATGGAATCTTTGTGGGAAATTCTTTTCGCTCTACCCTTTGAGATGATTCGTTTAGTGTCTGCTTATCTATATTTGGCAATGGAATAGAAGTACAGTTGGAAATACTTTCCTTTAATATACGTATGATAAGTATCTAACGGAAACCAGGTTCGATTAACGAGCTAAAATATATAGGGTTAGGTCTTACTCGGTGGTATTTATACATAAAATAGAAGAATAGAGTCCATTATTTGGGTTGTTATTTTATTTTTTTTCGTGGTTCACTAAAAATCTTAAATTATGGAGTTCCTACGAGTAATATTTTTCAGAATAAACTGTGACATGAAAATATAGGTAGAGATTAAAAGAGAAACCAAATCTGATAACAAAAAGAAAATTATCAACGGAAGATCCGAATCAAACTTCCTAACGGAAGAGTCCTCAATTACAACACGTGGACTCAATTTTTCTGTATCATTCAAACAAACCACGTAATGAACACAAATATAAAAGTACTTCTTACGTATCGAGAATAAATACGCCATAACGTGAAGCCTGATTCTCAAAAATCCTTTTCGAGCCAATTTATGACGAATAAATTTACAGAATTTCCTGGAATCTTCTAGGACTACCTTTGTTATAAATTTTTTCATCAATCTACCCAAAGCCAACGCTAATTCTTTTTCGTTTCAATATCTGCTGCACCTCTCAGATCATAGATCACCAATGGTGATCCGCCCTCGGAATACGATTTATCTTCCAAGAACTCCACCAAGAGCACTCGAAGACCCAAAAACATCATTTTTTACGTACGCGAACCGCTACCTGACCCGACTTCAAGATTCATAAATAAAACACGATCGTCTCCTAGGAGATTGGAATGGGGGAGATGCACAAAACCGATCGCGGGGAAGAATTCTTGTATGGATTAACCTTTTGAGGCATTCAGAGCGTGGCCTGTGTGGCGGAACTATGAAAAATAACCGCAATCCCCAGAACGGTTTCTTTTATTACTCGATCTTTAAAATTTGAAGTTTTATTTCGCCTCTGTGACCCACATGGATGATGATACTGAAGTCCTAAAGTTCACCAATTAAGCGGAGGGAAATAAATATTAGTCTGACGGAGTATAAATTGAGTTGACATTATTTTGACAGGTTTATGATAATATTATTAAAGAGATTATTTACCCACAACTTGAATATAAACGCGTCATTTATCGTTATATTTCTATGAATACTAGCGATGATTACCATAATTGGGCCCTATTCATTGTTCTTATCCACTCGTTCGTATTTTTGGCGTTATAATTAATATATCTTTTATTCAGCATTGAACCTTTCTTCAAGTGATTCCAATACAATAAATTGTCAGTAACACAGCCTTGATATCACACAATCTCTGTACAACGCTTAAAGAAAATTCATTTGTTTATCTTATAAATACTACAATTCTTCTCTGCTTATCATTAAACAACCGATCTTTCTTGATATTCTACAATAGCTATTCATTTTCTCCTCAAATCACTTAAATTTTTTAATTCCCCAATGTATGTATTTTATAAAGCACGTTTTTATGTCCTTGCTTTGTTACAAGAGTTACTATACCATGGTAATAACCGATAACCATGGCGATGACCAAATAACATAAATACGATCTTTTTCACAGCCGTAGAAGTGAGAAAAGTCAAGGGATCCATTCAAAAAAAAAATTAAATGGGAGGTAATGAACTTAATTGCCGATCTCGCTCGGTCTCGGATTTCCCGCAGATAAATTCTCGAGATGTTTCAAAACCATTATTAAACGTCCCATTGTTTTCGCGGGAGAATTTACGTACGCCTCGATACGTACAGACTACGATGTCGGCGTCAGGGTTTTGTAGTTGTTTGTGGAGGACTTCCATTAAAATTCTCTAGGTCATTTGGATCGCAGTTTCGCAAACTGTGTTTACCCGCGTGGGTACATAGCCATAACAATGAAAGCGTCAGCACTTCTTATCTCTGCAAAACAGAAGCCACAGACAATTCGGAAGCGGTCAAGAGGGAGAGAGGGTTTATTTCACTCTCAGAGGATTCACTGTTAGTGTCACCAAACACGTCCGTCTCGTTAAAAACGCTTTTGAAATTTACATGAACTTCGTAACCTACGCGAAGGAGTTTGAGACAACTTGTCACGCCGATGTAATTATATACGATCTTCCCGTCCACTAACTGGAAAGTTGTGGTCGTAAATAATAGTATCATCTCCTTTAATTGCCACTACATTCGGATGAGAATTTGTGTTATACTTATGTTTTACGTGAAGTTTATTCAAGCGAGCCATCGGCCATAGTCCTGATTTATGATAATTCTAATTGCAATGCAATTAATTCTTGGAATATTAGTCCTATCTGTGCAAAACATTTTGCCTTCCTTTTAGGTTTTGGAAAGGTAATATACTTAAATTTGTTTCCATATTTTAAAAAATATACAGAAAATACTTGCTAAGTAAACATGCTAGAAAAGTTTACGAATGAAATATTCCAAAAATCATTCAAGTATTTTTCATGCAAGTTATATTCTAATTTTATACATAGATAAATACATGATATGCTTAATCTTTTATTGACTATTCAAATTTAAAGTTAAATAGACGTATATGAATATCTTTACGTGTCGTAAATATGAATATTAGCCCATTTATTTTTGTACAATGCTTAATACAGTTAATTTTTCCATCCAACTTTCGTTAACAGTTACACAAATTGTTTTACGGAAATAAATTAACTTCACGATAGAATAGTACGTATCTGCTGGGATTATCCTTGCGTAACTGAAGGAATTCCAAACGTTTGGCACCGTGTGGAGTAAATCACCGATACGTCCACATTTCAATGAAATTATGGGATTTATTCGACGCGATGGAGAGCATAACTTCCCTGGCACATACTCCTGTGTGACGCGTGTTCCAGAAGCCCTACAATGGACCGAAATTATCCCAATGAATTCCAGGGGGGCCCCAAGCCTCCATCTGTCATTCATGAATTCAATGGGACCTATGAAGGGACTGCGATGAGCACTGTCGTTTGGAAACGTTTGCACCTGATTGTGGACTTAGAATAACCCGCCAATCAGCTATTCGCGAATAGTCAAAGAAACGATATTGGCAGCCAGATAAAGGGATCTACGAGGAGGTAATGATATCAATTCAGAAACAAAACGTTTGAAATATTATGGGTAGGTGCATGAAAATTTTATCAGATTAAATCTGGCTCTTTTATTGCGAATCTTAAATCTCTTAGATTCCCTCAAATGAGTTAACAATGGATCTTTTGATATCGGATATCTACTCAAACCCACTTAAAATTGGACAAGAATGTATTTACAATTATCTTGCCTAGTTTGAAAAATACTTATGTGTTGTACAATGATCGGAATTTTCTGACGCTATATGATGCACTTAGTCTCATAATTCAGTTCATATTTTCTATAAAAAACTCATTCTTCACAAAGTATATTCCATTCCAAAAGGAAAGAATTCCTCTCATTGAAAATGCGCTATTAAACTTCCTCGAACAAGGGTCGTGTATCCAGACTTAGACGGACAATCGATCACGCTAAATTCAAACCCAACACGACTTAGGGTTGCGTGAGAATAATAGGCTTTAGGCACGTGCGCTATTATCATTCAATCTCAACTTTCCCTTAATGATTCACAGCGTGTGCAACTTTTTTACGCCCCTATCTTATGCTATATGCGAATACACTGAATCACGGGTGTAGTGCTACACGACAATGGGCTTAGTACAAAAGGAATGGCTCTGAGGACGAGGAAATAACTTCCTCGGAAGTCATGAGACTTAAGCTATCGTTTTTCCATCACGACAGTAGATTATAAAAGATATGAGCCATCGATTATCTGGTTGATAAGTTTTATACACCCCCCTTAGAGGCACGATCGATGACTCTTTTCTTGGCTCGAGATGCAACTACCAATCGATCACCGAGCTGCAGCTCAAAACTTATCGCCCTTGTAAAATCTTTCCGTGCCAAGCTGCACCGGAACGTAAGAAATAAAAGGGAGTCGATCATCATCATCATCGAGGGAGAGGAGGGTGTGCCCGGCGCTAGGTACCGTCGTCCCCGCTCTAACGACGTCCGAGGGGAAGGAGCCTATAGTATAGTATAGCCTCCCCCGCAGGACAAATAGCACACTTGCCGAAACACAGACTACAATAGGGTTCTCCTCAACGTAGACACACACACACCGCAGCCTTTCCCACCCTTTCTAACTCATTCATTTCGCCTTTCACCGATCGATAGAGAGAAATGTCTCTCACTATGAGAGAACCGGATTCCGACTATCTTGGAGCATTCCAGAAATTTCTAACGAAGTGGTTTTTCTCCCAATGTTGTGGGACGGAATACTAAAGCACGCGGATTGCATGGAGGACGTAGAATGAGTTTGCATGCCTTCCTGATTTTCTGTCTAACATTTTCTGAATACGCCGCTGAACCCCTCTCGTGGGTGTTTTCTTATTGTAGTGTTTTCTCTAGGAAAATGTTTCAAATTTTTCGAAACGCTAAGTGGCTTTTTTACTTCTTTCTATATATTTTTTCGTTACGCTTCGTTCTGAAATATGACGGTATTCATAGTGACGTATTTCAATTTATAAATAATACGATATAATACCCGACGACTAAGTGGTCTCCTAAACATCCTGTTGCTATGAAACGAATCTTAGGTTTCGTTCATTCATTCGTAAATTTTTAAGACTTACATATATTATATAAAGTAATACCAACCTAATTAAAGAATAATTAGTATTTTAATCATTAAATATATATTAATCCATTTTTAATATTACAGGTGTGAGATAAAATAGTCTTTGATGTATTAACCTCGCCAGAAATTAATTACTTAGTAGCCACCATTTTATTAAACTTCTTTAACAATATTTTTTTAAAAAATTCATATTTCGACTACACGTATCCAAAAGTCACTCGTACATAATTTACGATCCTTCCGGTTATCACAAAGTAGAGTTCGAAATGCTTCAAACTTTACCCGACAGAGAACGTATTTTTTTATCGCATAATGAATGGAGTTTAGAGTAAAATACGACTCTCTGGGGTCCAATGAACAAAGAGGGGTTTATCCTCCAAAAGGGAGAAAGTGAAAGACAGGGGAATTCAAAGAGAAGATTGATTATTTCCCTTTTTGAGATGGAAAGGTAACACAGCGATTACGACCTTTGTTCCGAGGACCGTTTTATTTGAACAGAGATGGAATCTTTTCGGAGACAGGTAATCGAAAAATTACGCCAAGGAGAGTGTTGATCAAAGATCGCGTGGGAGACGGATTGGGATGAGAAATAATTCGCACGCTCTTTTCGACGCTGAACCAGAGAACGGGAAAAGGAAAAATTATTCAAATGAGGACGAAGAAAATTTTTTTTCGAAAGCCGCTATCCCAAGAGACAGATTCCCCTCTCTTTTTTTTATGGAAAAGGATGTATTAAAGCTTTCGCTGTTACACGGATGTAAATTGAAACTATACACGCTGTTTCTTTTAAAGCAATGAGCGGAACAACGTAAAGGGACAGATACGCTTGTCGATTCATTCTGAATATTCTGAAAGCCATAATTCTATTTTATATTCCGAACGAATGGCTTTTTGAAGGTTTGGATCCAATTGAAGAAAATGCTTTTTGAAAGTTTTTGTATCGTGTTGAATGCGTATTTCACACGAATTTTACGGATTTTACGGATAAAAAACTGTTTAACAGCTAAATCTTTTTCTCAAATACGTTTTTATCGGTCGTCAACGTATGAATACATCGTAGCTAATAATTAATTATCTCTGGCGATATCTGATAGAACACACGTAATTAAGGAATGAAATTACTGTATTCTTCATGGACGTAGACATACTGTTTTTTGCTTCCAACAATCATAGTTAATAAATTACGCGATTTTTTACACGCTTTATTCCTGAAGTAATGAGTTTCAGAAGTCTTCCGAATTCACGAGAGCATCGCCACACGGTACAGTGAACGAAAACGTCGAATTTGATCAAAAATGCGTCTAGTTAATAATTCAACCTGAAACGAAAATCTCTTTGAAGTACAGCCATTAAATTTTGATACGAGCTCTGAAATATTTCTGCGGAGATTCGCGGTACACGGGGCCTTTCCGGAGACTCCTACAAAAACCACAAATTTCGCCAAAATGAGAATCAGAGAAATTTGCGCAATATTTCCGCAAAATAAGAACAAAGTAATCTCGGAGATTATCGTTGATGTCCGAAATATAGAGCTCATTCTATGAGGGGCCAAAGTCCAAATGGATCGGGATCACGATCGTGTATTTGGCTCGCCAAAGAACAATTTCGCATCTCACGAGCCCCACGCACGCGTTTTGCCCCGTGCATGTAAACGACCCACTCACTCCAATATCACGCGAGGGCGTCGTGGCGTGCATTTTTTCCCGAATTTTGCCCGAAGGAGACGCGAAATTAAGTCGGAGAAAAGGAATCTCTCCGGGAAAACAAAAATTTTTAAAGGAACCAACGAAGCGAAGGAGGCGTTCGATGAAAAGAATGCCGACGGCGTGTCACGAAAGAAGTTTTTCCGAAGAAACTGAAAGGGTCGTGATTTTGCCACTTGGATGTTTGGAGTGCTGGAATGAGCTTTTGAAGTTGAGCTGTTTCCTTGAAGGAGAATCATGGCGAGAGAACAAAGGGAATAATTGCTCTCTCTCTCTCGACTCATGTGAGGTCGCCCGTGTTCGGAACAACAGATGATTGTAACTGCGTTCTTAAAGACTAAACGCAGCCGTGAAAAACAATTTTTTGGATTTGATTCTAGATGATATCTTTTTCCAAACAGAAGGTTGTTTGTGTAGCCTTTTTCCAGACCCACGATGGAAAATTATCAAATTATTTTAGGAATTATTATCGAATCGCACAATGGGAACTATTAAGAAAGGTGTGATTAAAGCGAAATATTTTTAAATTGACCATTACCTTTGAAATCGTTACGACGCAGTTCTAAAATACGACGCAAATTTTAAAGGTCAAAAACGGTTACTGAAAACATCAAAATTGCCGAGGGTTTTAATTTGATGTATTCTTCGGTGTTCCAAATGGAGAATCAGTTCTGCTTCAGCGAGGAAGACCTGCGTTTGTAGAGTGAAATCATTTCAGATCTAGGATACTTTACAAAGGCAACAAGATAGCAAGTGAAGGCATTCACAATAGTGCTCTATAGACAATAGGAGGAAAAGCATCACAAGTAGCGGAACCGACGCTTGTTTTCGGAGTCGAGTGGTAAGTGAAACCGAAGGCAGTGAATGGGAATTGGAAAAGTCGTGACAAAAAGATATGAACGATGATTTTGGAGAAAGCGAGGCCACAAGAAAGTTGTATATCGAGAAGAGAGTCAACAAATACAAAAAGAAATCTTTGTTTTGGGGTTGGTTTGTCGGGAATTTTAAAATTAAGGGGCAATTTTCGGTAAGTTCTGAGGATGAGCTTTCTCGAAATTATTTTTTCTCGCCACCAGTAGGTAAACGGAATTCCTGTTTTCATGGCTCGGAATATTCGAGAACACGTAAGGTGAGGGTCGTAAAAAAATATGTTTCCAAATGGTGCCACCTCCGAAAATTTCCAATTTTATGACTCGTTCCTGAAGTTGGGTGGGCGTTCGATGATGATGCGAAAATATTTATTACGTGCTTCCGTACGAGATTGAAAGTAAGCTGGGTCAAGTGATAAGAAATAGATAACTTTATTAATATTATATATTGATAATTTTTTTATGTATATATATTCTTTATGCATGTATTCTTTGCAATCAAAAAATACCTATTCTACCAAATTGATATCTGTTTACCCGTTGTCATAGTACTGTTTACTCGAAAACAAGAAACAACAGGATAAACTTTACACTTTAAATTTAACTTAAAAATACTACACGTAATAATGACATTCCTCTTACACAAAAAACTTTTTCCTATTATCAACTCCGAACTCGGGCATCTTTGATCTCAAAAATATCCTTCAAGTCACTTCCCGAAATCTGAATAATTTTTAGAGTGCAAACTCCGTTGACGCAATCATCACCGACTGAGTTGATTAATTCCCGCCGCATTAATTTATTCATCGCGAGATTTCGGCACGAAGGAAATAAGGGAAACTCATCACCCGGACGGAGCATTTGAATAATCGAAGCCGCCCTCTCTGGGAATCTGGGAAAATTAATTCCATCGCAAAACGGGTGGGTGATGGTTCAGTTCGGATAAAACAATAGCCCTCCGTGTCTCCCTTCTGGGAATCAACTCTGACCCTTCGTAATGAGTACGACTGAGTCAATACTTAATCCCCGACCGGTCCGGGAGGATTCTCTCTACTCAAATATTGACCACCGCAAAGGAGAGCCGACGGCGGCCTAAACTCTCTTGCAGAAGGCGCAAAAAGAAAAACCACCCGCGAGACGGGAACCATAAGGAGAGCGGAGTTTCTATTGTCGGAGTCGTGAAAAAAATCGCATCTAGCTTGCTTTCACTGACGGGGCGCCACCTGTTCGATGGGTGGGCCCTTTCCATCACGCTTTGATTCGGTTTGGATGAAGAGAAGGGGAGCGCAAGAGGAACGGGAGATTACAGTTTTCGAAGGATGGACAGGATGGTGCGTGAGTGAAATCTTGATGCCGGTTGAAGTGAAGGGAAGCGAAGGAAAGGTATATGATACAGCGGGTGGATGCTTAAAATGTGAGGAGATGGAAGAATGGTCTACTCGACGAGACTGTTAATTAGCTCCAAGCGCGTTACTCTTTCGCGTTCCAATTATTTTCGCCCATGTATTGAGTCTCTTAACGGAGTGGATGTGCGTAGTTTACGAAGAAAGGAATTTTAGCAAGCTAGATTGCTAGAATTCGTGGAGCTTAAACGAGCGTAAAATAAAATTCAATTATTGGGAATGAAAGTCGTACGTGATTTTAATGTAATATTCCTAATGTTTTGTAATGGAGTCCCTTAAGAAAGGTATTTGTTTGGTTTTTCCGTAATAAATCTTGGGCTAATCAGAACTTATTGTTTCAGTCCCTGTTGGAATTATTATTAAACGATATTTATTTCAATTTCATAATAATAATAACAGTACTAATCTTTGATGAGCATAAGTTCCTTATTATAAATTGAATATTAAGATAATCTATTTTTGTTATTGAGCTGATTCAAGATAACGATATTTACACAAATTAAAGAGAGATACTTTATTTTATTCAAGGTATTCCAAGCCAATCTAACAACCCGAATTTAAATAAAGTCTAAGTAAGTCCAAATGAAATATCTAAAATATTCTAATAATGTTGACTAAAGAAAACTTCATTCTGATTGTAGAAAAATTTAGGTCATTTAAATCAGTGTGCGTCTGTGATGTTTCATACAGGTATTTGATAAAGATATAATTAAAATGAAACTTAGCAACCAGGAAGAGATAAATAAGCCTGCATAAAACTATCAAAAACAAATACGCATCGCAATCCATTTAGGTAATAGATCACATTCGTGCGCCCCAGTTCAAGAAATGCACTCCCGGAGATAACCGTCATCGAGATTATCGAATTAATCCAAGTATGAAAAATATCTCACATAACTGTTCCGAACCGCGATTCATCGCTCCACGGACATATTTTTCAACGAACCAAGCAATTAGGCCAATTACTTGCCTACATCATTAATAGCCTTGAAACAGTAACAACCTTTATTATAACGGTTTATCACTCTGGATGTCTACAAATGTTGTATGCTCATTAAGAAATACTCGTAGTGAGTTCATCGATTCAATTTGCTTTTCAATAACTGTTAATATCTCTGTATATTTCTTGTATAATCAATTGACATTAAATCATAGAGGAATATTCTGCCAGAGACATATAATACAACGAAGGAAGAAGCAGTGGAAAAAGAATAGGTTTGACTATGACAGCCTAATTCTGCAAAAAAGGAGGAATAACTATACTATTATGGGGAATTATATTGTTCTGCAATTGAGGTAACTGGTAAAGTATTTATAATTCTTAATATTACTATTATTAACACTATATTTCATAGAGGAACTACGTAATTATGATCGGTTTGTATTATAAATCACTAATATTCGATACCATCATCTGTTATAAAAATAAGACGTAATCAGTTACGTTAAATCATACACAATCTCTCCTTGAAAGTAAACGAACGAGATAAACAATGAACGTAACCGACGGAGATCGATTTTTCTCCCAAGAGATAGTCGTCAAGACGTTAAATAACAACGGCGCACTTCCTGAAGGTTGAGGATTCGAAAGACGTCCTCGACTCGCGGGCAGTTTCTCTCGTCCCAAATCCTTTGCCATGGAATGACGCAGACCCAAAGCCGTTCCAAGCGAATTCTGCTCGCGTGCGGAGTCGAACTTGAGTGCCACGAGCTGAGAGGATCACGTAAGACAAGGGAGGTCGAAAGGTTCCGTTGTTTACAATCGCTCACATCTTTGAGATTGGAGATGGTCAGTGGGCATCTCTCTCTCTCTCTAGCGGTGGATGGAAAGAGGTGAAGGCCCCCTTGGAATGAGGAGGTGTGGTGGTGGGTTGGGGGAGACCTCGAGGCGGTGAGAATCCGGGCAAATCGCGATCGAAAATAAAACACGGCGATAAAACCGGCCGAATTTCCTTCCGGGCACAACGCCATCAATCGGAAACAGAAATGCCCCACCATTTGACTAGATGCGAAAATAACGAGCCATAAATCGTTGCGGTTTATAGAGAATTCATCCGTGCGTTCAAATTTTTATGCTCGGATGTCTATATATTCTATTTATATAAGAGGCCAAAAAGATGTGTTTCCTAATTCTGCGGTGCGAAGAGAAAACGGGCCCACTTGTCGGTCAATATCAAGGTCGGCGAGATTAGTTTTTTAGAATGCGGTTGAGTGGCGAAATCGTGAGGTTATCGACCGACATTTTGGTAAATATTCGGGATGAAGTTGATTCGGAATTTTCTGGAAGGATTTTCTCTTATATATAGAAATTGAAAAGGAAATGTGTCATGGCTGGATTGTAACTCTTTTTCTTTCGCATCAGTGATGATTACATTTCCCTTCCATCTATCGAAGCGTATCTTTTTTAATATCCGAAGAAAAGTACATTTAAGGTATCTGTTAGCTGATTCTGTTGTTGCTCTAACAAGTTGAAAACCAAAGAATAGTAATACGACGTCTAACCCAAGAGCTTTTTCATGTTCGAATGCGAAAACTTTTGGAACTAAATAAAAAGCCATTAAAGCTAATGGTATGGAGAGCTTTTAATGACGAAGAAAATGAAATAAGAAAGCTTTGTGCAGATAAATTGGTACGTAGAAAATATCATTACATCCATACATCAACATAAATTTTCACCGATCAACTAAATAAAACGAAGTACTTTACTATTACTATTTTTGCTGGTAATATTTAGCTAATATATGTAAAGAAGAAAAATACATTCTTCCTTAAATCAACCGCCTTCAAATCGATAAATTAATTAACATTTTTCCGTTTACACAAAAACCTCTCGAATATATCTACATTAAAATTTTTACGGAAGCGAAATTATCTTCATTCTCGTATTCGACGAAAGAGGCCTCTCGAACTTTTCATCCACTTTTTCTCTCGATTTAAAAATGTTTTCCCGAAGACCAGGCACTCGTGTGAAAGAATCAAGAGGTTTTACAAAGGACGAGAAGAGCTCTCCAGAGAAAATAATTATACATCGAATGAGGCTGAGATACTGAGCTCTCGTACGTTCCTTGGATGTAAACAAGTGGTGGCTTCTTTGGATTGAGGCTATGGCACGAGCACGGAATCGGTGCATTCCCTTGATGAAGCTTCCTTTTTAACACGCGACACAGCATATTTACATATTTTGCTACGTGTCGCTGTCGAAGAATAAACCTTTTTATAATTCTCGTTCCAATTTTGAAAGGAATTACGGGCGATATACGGAAGACGTGCGGCGAGGTTAATGAGGGATCGTGCACTGTGACCTGGCTGTCGGGTCAATTTGAGCTAAACACGCTAAATGGATGGATGAGTTGCACGTAATCCTGTTACTAGCTATCTTCTGCTTCTTTGGTGAGATAAAAGTAGAAAAATGCAACAAGAAGAGGAATATTTTGTACGATATAGACTGTATGGAAGAGTAAAACAGAATAAAATATTTAAATTGAATATATAAATTGCGCTTAATAATCCTTTTCCGATGTTTATACTTCTTTTACGACGAACTTCAAGTGATAAAATTATAGTTTTACTCCAAATATTTAGTAAAATAAATATATCACAAAATGCTTGTTTCAATGTCTTTTCTTTCTCATCTACTTTATCCGAGAACCGATTTTTTTTGTGACGATACACAGTGTAATAACGTATGCGCAACCCGCCATGTACCTCCTTTTTCCGAAGGGTAAAGATTCACCGTGCACCGAATGTTATCTTTGAATAAACAAGCCCGAATCCCACAGTTCGGAGCTTAAATTGCTTTTGGAGAGGGATTGCTAGTTGCTCCAGACCTCTCTACCCAACTTGAGTACTCCAAGTAGAAGTGGAGTACTAGAACAAGTCCACCAGAGTTAGGCACAGTTACCCTTCGAAAAACTATGAACCCTACGATCCAGGGCGAATGCTAATGTACGTAAATCATCCAGGTTTTACGTATCAGAGTAGCTTTTACGTAAACATGGAATTGAATGTGATCCAATTGTTATCACGAAGTACGATTGTCATGGAGTCTGGCTGCAGTTTTCGATTCGGATATTACGAATCGTTACTACATCAGACGCTAAATTAAAAATTTAAATTGTACGTTATGGTAACCATTATCATTATATGGAATGATTCACTTTTTTGTGTTGATAAAACGAAGAGCCTAGAGCGAATATCAGAACCACGTCTTGTATACCCCAGAGAAAATAACCACGTGGTAAGAGATATCAAATTTACAGGGAGTAACACGAAAACGCTTTTATTCGTCAAAGATAGACGGATGAAACCAATCAAAGGTTATTTTCACTTCGAAAGCCGCTGGATGAGCACTTTATCCAATTTAACCCCGAAATTAAGCTGTCTCGATCCATTAGAAATGAAAAGTCGAGGACCGGAAGGAACGGGAGCTTCCGCCAACAAAGCACCATCGGAATTGGGTCCGACGTCACGCCGTGCGATCTTCTCTCGCCCAAAACGTCGGCCAAGAGCAAGGTCGCGGTCGAGGAAGTGACGTCACTGCTTCTCCGATCGCTGCAGAAGTCAATCGAAGATTCCACCGCACGAACTCACGCTCCCATTCGCGGTGGCATCCTATTTTCTCACGAAAAAAAACACGCGCGATATGAATGACGTCCGCATTTGAATAAACCGTTGGAGGAGAAGAAAGTAAATGAAGTGTGGGTATAGAAGACGCGGATCGAGGGAACTGTTTGGGGCAAAAACTGGTTTCGCGCCGGTTTTTTCTCTCCCGAGTTCGATAAAGAGGCGAAGAGAAATCGGCCTTTTGTATCCAGTTAATTTATCGCAGCCTAATAAGTAGGCTGATTCCCGTTTCGGAACTTCCGAACGAATCTCTCCTCGTTTTCGGGACGGTCCATCCTCTTTAATAGTTTTGAGCGATTTTGGATGGTAATTCGATCTGATTGTACTTATCTTTCTATCTAAATTATATGAATGTATTTAAGGACGCTAATTTGCATCACACGGAATTATATTCCTATTTTGATTATTTGATGCGATTATATTAATTATAAGAATTGTTTAGGAGAATATTTAACAGAATTAAGTTATAACTGTGTTTATAAAGGTCCAGAAAATGAATTCACCATCCAAACTAAATTTTATGATGAGCTTCTAATTCGAGAATTGTGATTGAAAAATGTCATATTACACTATGTATCTTTCAAGACACTCCTTATGATTGGTAATTTTCAGTTCAATTCATACTTGATACACATACGATACACAGCTTGAAAGAGGTTAATAGCGCGGTAGTTTCACAGGTTGATAATATAAAGGTTCGACAAATCATCATTATCAAATATCCTCTCTTCGAGGAAAAAAATACTAATTTTAATTGTATAAATAATTCATAATTTCTTATTATAACTAACAAATATGTAAAACCTGATTTCTTTAGCGTCCTCAGCCTAATAGGGATACTATTATAATGTAACTCCGCGATTGGAGATGTTACAACCAGACCGAATTCTTATTTACATAATAAATGCTTAATTAAATGTGATCATAACTGCCTGATATATCTCCCAGACATGCCTCAGTGACTTATGTTTTGTAGAGCAGAAAGATTAAGTCATAATTAAATATTGACGTGACTTAATAATCAGACTGAAGAAAAGGTTATTACGAATCAAAATTGGACGGACCTGGTTGTATGGATTCGATGGTAAATTAACGTAAAACATCATTGCGAACAATTCTTTTTAAGCGAGAAAAATTTTAACAACCGAGGTGAACGAGCATCCATCCATTTATACCTCATAAAACTATGTAGGTGACCCTAACATCGCATGCTGCAATCAGCGTATCTCACGCATTGTCTTCGGGGCAATTAAGCCGGTGAAATAGATTGGAAGAAGCGCGGGCCACGCTCTGATGAAAGCGACGATGGCGTGCGATCTCGAGGGCACAGACGTCTTCTAAACAGCTTCTCGGAAACAAAGGTAGGCGTTCGAGTGTGAAAGTGATTCGTTTCGGAACCCATTGGATCGTAACTCCCACACCTCTCCGAAGTGTTTGACGATGACAGAGGGCGGCTGTTTCCGATTGCCGAGATGCACCGTTATGTAACTCCTTTGATCCGATCGTTCGAGATTCCTCTCTCTTCAATTATAGCCGAGACGCTAAAGCAGTCTGCGATTCGTGTCAGTGGAACAGTTTAGAACTCTCTTCATTTCGAACCATCGTCTTTTCTTTAAGAAGATCTGCTCATTAAAGTTCGTGTCCCGAAGACGTTTATCGATAACTTCCGTGATTGCACTAAGTCAAAGGGAGTGCTTTCTTACGATAGGCAACGAGATTGAAGATGCGGATATTGATTTAACATTGTCCAAGAAATAAAAAGTACGTTACTGACAGTTGTAAAACGGAAAATTAAGCAACCAAAAGCCTCGTATGATGTCAATAATACCCACGCGATATAGAATTAGAGTAGCTGTACTATTTCAGTTAAAACGATTTTATATGTTTGCTTTAGAGAAAGAATCCATATAATTCTTACTGTACATTACTTATCTTTTCCCTTTGACAGTTACAACAGAATAAATGTGCTTGAATAAGACTTGCCTCGAGTCATTGAGAACTTTCTGCAAAGTAATGCGGCAAAATGAATTATAAATCAAGGAATGAGACATTTAATAACAAGGAGAGCTATGCAATAAAGTAATTATTTCAGAGCTTAAAGCTATTTTCAAAAATTTTGCGGAACGTATACTTTTTATTATTTATTTATAATTTTCAGACCATAAGCTAGCTAGCTAGTTGCTAGATGGTTTTCTTGTTTCATTTTCATCCAAACCGAGATTATATGCATGTATAATGAGCTAAAACTAAACAAAAACTTCGGATTCATCTATTTTTATTCTATTTGTTATTACGAAAGTATTTGAAAAATATAATTTATGTATAGAATATGATGAAAATGATGATTTCCAAGAAGGATTGAGTTGCAAAGAAAACAGGAAATTTGGAATTGGAAGGTCAAGAGCACCTTCAAAACTAAACTCCTGAATTCAGCGGTCCTACTTGGATAGAAAGTTAGCTGTCCAACAAGAGATTCATTAGCGCCTACGCTCTAAAGAGTGAAACCGAATCCAATCGTGAAACTTGGTTCCTTCCGTGCATAAATCAGAGTCGAGTGCTCGGGAAATCCCAAACATCATGAGGACCTATTTCCGAGATGATAAACTTCACTTCCTCCAAACGATTCACGCTAAAAAAAGAAAGTGTGATTTCTACGAGAAAATCAATTTGTTACAGCTTAGTACGTCGTTTATCATAGTTACTCTAATTTTAGAGGTGGATAGCCAAATGAATTGCGCGCACCTCTTGGAAGAATAGAGTCCGGATATGACAGCAATGTAGCGAAAGAAAATACTTTGTAATCACTTTATATCATTCTGTTAATACTACCCACTACTTGCTGGATTTCTTACGCTTAAGGAGCAACTTTATTTATAGCTTATATCCTGCTAGAATCGCGTCCTCACGAACAAGTTTCTTTATAACATATCTCTGTTGTAGATTCGGGGTACTCGTCGATTAAGGGCATCTTTAATCAAGTTATACCTATAATTATAATTCATGAGTAACAAAAAGGAATTTTCCGTTTGATCTTTCCCGTCGATTAATCTGCACTTCTAATTATCTATTATGTTCGAGAATCGAATGGAAGTTTGCCGATGAAGATTACTGTTACAAAGTAGGTCAAAAGATTAGAGGACACCTGCTCAAAGTAACCAAATGGAGGAATTAGAATTCTTTAGATTCTTGATTTCTTAAGGAAATTCCTGGTACTTGGGATTTTCAATTTTTAATTCAAAGCTGAATAAAAAATAAATCTTTGAATTCCAGACGTGGTAATCATAATATTTGCAATGATAAATTAATTACTCATTTACGGAAATTACTGACACGCCAAAACTCGGAAAACATCGTAATCATCTAATAAAACAAAGGAGAAATCGAGCCAGCTTAAATATTTGCAACTTAAACTCTAACATAGCGTGTATTTATCCATCCTCATCCGTGAGTCGGCATCATCTTAGGAGCAACGCATCGAGTAGATGTCGACTCACACTTTCTCGCCGTGTATGGGTGTCGACGAAGTATAAGCAAATTACAAGCGCCGAGCGTTGACTTGTCTAAGGGAGAGAGGCAGCGTAGAATTGCCTCCTCCCATCATTACCTCTTCATTTGCACTCTCACCGGAGCATTTGCCTTAGAGAAAGACGCATGTCTGGCGACCATTCCTGTTCCTCCGGTACGAGGGCAGTGGGACGCGTGAGAGAGAGGTGGGGAGATGTAAAAGAGACGATGAGGACATGGGCAGAGATGAGAGAGAGAGACAGATGTTTCCTCTTTGAGATCCTACCTCGCGGAACTCGCGCCTCGTTTCCTCATTTCCCGTCTGCAGTGGACTGTGATGAAGCCGTTCGTCGGTTACGCACACGTCACCAGACAAGCGTGAGAGCACTGGCATATATTAATTCTCGTACGATATGGAAAGTAAATTGTCCGACGTAAGACCGCGTTGCACCACTGCTTCGAGTGGTGATTCCGCATATGTTCCATTCATTCACCCGTGCAAATGCTACGGACTTTTAATTCTGCCTCGTAATTGTTGAGCGTATGATTAGAAAGGAACGGGATTAATATGAAATCGCAACTAAAGATTCAGTTATGTTTCATAACCAATAATCGTTTGGTGAATTATAATACTCTTCCTGTTTATAAAGAACAAAGATGTTCTAATTCATATAAACTCGTACATGTAAATGATATCTTCACAAAAATAACCTCATATTAGAAAAGCTTAGCTTCGATAATTTTTGGCCGAATAACCGAAAATTAATAGGAAATACATTTGAAATATTCCCGATTCATATGTAAAAACCTATTGATGAATAATTTTAAAATTTCTCATCATATTCTAGATTATTCTATTTATTCAAAAAACGTAAATGTTTTCACTGATACGAACGAAAGAAATTGCCGTTGAATCTCGAAACCAATATACACACGTGAAAGAGGTATCATCGAAGTTCCGGTATATATAATGCAACGCGAAACCTAACTCTGCGATTCAGATTTTTCTCTTCAAAATTTTGAAAAGATATTCCAAAATTGTCAAATGTTGAAAATATTTGATAAAAAAACTTTGTCGGCTACAAAAAATGAATAAGTTCAAAGAAAACTTACTTTAAAAAGTTAACCTATATTTATATGAATACGCGCTCTAATTTAAGGAATGAAAATTATTTTCCTGGATAACTTAATCTTTCGAGTTTTCCACGTTGTAAAATATCAATCCTAACTTAGAACATTAACTTATTTCTCGGCAACGAATTTTTCTTTAGTATCCTTTCAGACGAATTTTACTGTTACAGGCGAATTTTCAGTCGAATATATCCCACACGTACGGAAAAATTCACGAACTAATCCGCAAACAATTCTAGCAGCTTTCAGATCAACGAACCACACTAAAAAAATTCTCCAGAACGACTTTTCGGGGCCACAGAGCACAATTTCACGGCGGAGACTTCAACGGCCGAAGCGCGCAACTCACCCTGGTCCGCGTCGGGAGACGCGTAAGCCCCGGTTATCTGAGTGAAGCACCGACTCCTTCCACCGGAGGCAGGGGTGTGGTCACAGTCCAAACACGGGGGCACCACCAGAGTCTCTCCCAATAACCAACGATCACAGAGTCCGAGAAGCTTTCGGTAAAAAACAAATCACTGATCCGCACTTGGTCGGGCCATACGGAACTCACTACTGGTGGTTTCTTGCGTTCACCCAAATGTTCCTTCTCCTTAGAATCCCATTCGCTCCTTGGAGGCGACGCTCACTTCACGGCGGCCTACCTTAGAAAGTCCTCTTCGCTCTACGGGTCCCTCTCTTATAGCGGCCCCGTTTTGCGGGAGGGCGAACTGGGACGCAAGTGGGTTAGGTGGAGGCTGCGAGAGGGGGGTGAAAGGCTGCGGGGAGGCGGACCACCACGGAGGAATGGAAGTCGATCCGAGTGCATTGTCTGGCCGACGTGCGTTGAAATCTACCGGATGCTTCCCGATCTTTCAGATACTGTAAACACGAAACGGTTGATTCTTCCGGCCTCTTTGGCTTCTGCATGTCGCTCAGGTGCACCCGAGTGTTTTGCCGACGCACCTCGATGTGCAGCGTCGATGAAAACTGTCCAGATATCACCCTAAATCTTTAGGAGTGGCGTGAATACTTTTCGCGCGCATATTTTTACATCTGTAGATTGGATGTACCTTTTCCCTCAATATTATGCTTTTACCAATATTGTTTAAGCGAGACTATTGGTGAAATTTGAAGACACTTGTTTGCGAACCTATATTTTATCTCAATCGTTTTATTGTTTGAACTCACACTAACAGCATGGTGTAGGCGTATCGTTTGATCAAATATATTAATGGAAAACTTGAAGAAATAGTTTTTACGGTTTTTTTGCTTATAAAGTAGGGTTACTACTTATCCGGGATTCATAGAGTTTCTTAGAAAAGGAGCTAAATATCACGATTAATATCGGTATGTGTTTAATTTAAAAACTAAATTTGTTTATATGAACCTAAGATGTAGATTATTTTACAAGGTATAAAACTATTCAACATTCTGTTAAGCATAACAAAAAAGGTGTCTATAGTAAATGTATCAAAACGTATTTTCAAAACTAGAAACATTCGTATGAATTAATATTTAAAGGACATTGTTGTACTTGCAAACATTTACTTACATCAATTTTGGACATCCGTAGATATTTACTCTGTAATAAAATATAAGTACGTTGAACACCAAAGAGTTATATTGAAATATTTTTAGGAATCCTTAGAATAGAAATGTAATTTATATGCGACTGATATTTTTTGGAATAAAGTAACTCTTCCATAAAACATTAATTATCAAGAATTTATTATCAAAGACCGCGCGAACATCCACTTTCTGGGCAATTACAGTGTAGTTCTAAACTTAGCAAAGGACGTCACAAACATACACACCCTGTGAGGAAAATTTCCTCCTCAGCCGAGATTTGAATCCGGGACTTTAGCGTTAGAAGATTAGCATGCTAATCCAATATTAAAAATTTAAAGCATTTAAGTTAAAATACTTCCAAAAATGGATTCCGTAAGAGCACTAAATAGAAAAATGAAGGCGATTTTTTAAATAAAGGATAAACAACAAATTTCTAATACTTGAAGATGGAATATTATTTTAGAACTTATTGACTGTTCGAACCAAATATTTAGTGCGATTATTGAGTTAAACGTAGCTTCGATTTTCAACTATACAGCAGGGCTTCTTAGTAAAATGAATTATTATAATTAATACTTCACCTAATTAGAAGACAACATATTTTCGTTCTCTTTATTTGATTTACAAATATTTCTTTTAGTAGTACATCTGATTGGAATTAATGATACATCCTTATTATATTCAGCTAATAGAATGAGAAATATTGATTTCTCTCCCTTTCAGCTATAAATATTCAGCAGACATATTTATGGAATAGGTAAAATCTTTCGGAAAGTTTTCACCGAGTAAAGGAGGCCAGCATCAGATGGACTACTCAAAGGTTTCGGAAAATGAAAATTTGTACGGAAATCGACTAATGTAGTTTCAAATCCATTTCTAAATAGAGTGCTAAATCCAAATGTTTTGAAAATTTCGAGTGAGTGTTGGGAAATGGAAATGCAAGCGGGACTGCGTGGGAAAACAACAAAGGTATAGAATATATAACGTATGTATAGAATTTGATAGAGAGGATAGAATGTAATAATCCTAAACATTTTTTGAAGACGAATTGCAAGTATAAATACATTAGAAATAGACATGAATGGATAAGGTAGAGATGAAAACAAAATTAAATTACATCGAATTAAATTAAGGACTGGAACAGGAACGTACGGTGTTGGTGTCAAAAGAGGAAACATTTTGAGGTACAACCAATTATTTATTTCAATTATATCCATAATCTATATGAACCATTACTCTAAATTGCCACCCTAATCTCTAGAATTTTAAACTCAAGTGAGAATAGCATCTTCGTGAGATTCCTAAAATCAGATCATTAGGCTCTTTAAGGTGGTAGATATCCGTCCTAGAACCTAATTTCGAGAATAGATTCCTTTATACCTGTCGTTTTTATAGTCTTTGGTTAGGTCAGGTCCGTCTCGCCACTATCCCTTTCTTTGAGGGTTATGGTCATTCGGAGCGACCACCTGCTACTCCCAGATCCTCAGAGGAGGAAATTGAAATCCGGGGCAGTATTTTAAAACATTCCTAAGCCCGGGAGGAGGGTAAAAAAAATAGTCTCGACATATGATTCAGAGATACCAGAATTCCTACCCTAAACAGAAACATCGGATTTGTGTCAATACAGTTCTGAAATGATGAATTTCTCCACTCCTTTCCATGGGCAGGTTGAAAATTGTTCGGAATATACCTCAATGTCCTTAGTAAGGGTTAATCGTCATAGAAAATTTATTTGTATCTCTAAAAGAATTGATAAATTGCTCTGTTTGACTATTTTTCTTATACATTCTTCAGAAAACATCAAATTTCAATTCGCACCAACAACTATTACATACATCTACATTTTTGTGTTAATGAGGATTATTTACGCACAACCTATCGATAAAATTCATCAAAATATATCATAAATTCTTTCCACTCATTACACCAAACGAACAATTCAGTCCATCCGGTCAAAATTAGGAAGGAAGTAAGCTTTTGGAAGTTTAAATGAACTATATATTCGTTCCAATTTATTTATTTAATGGGTGACTAACCTTTTGAGTCCTTAATTGAAAGGAATTAGCAAATAACTATAGGGATGATTACAGACCTATTTTTATCTTTTCAATTTAAAATCTCCGCGCCGCTGCAAAAAGATATTGTTTTAATAACTTTATCTTATTAGAGAAGTTAATCTACCGCAACGTTCTTGTTTAGTTATAATACCCTCAATTGGCATGCCATTACACAGGAAAGTTTTCATCCTCTAACCGTTCCCATGAAACACGCAACGTATTTTCTAATCGTTGAAAGTCGAGCTAAATATTTAATCTCTCTAATAGCTAACTATATATAAATTGTTGTTTAGTTATTCATATTTGGCTTAGCGAATTTTTAGGTCTCCATTTCAATTCTAAAAGCTTCTGCGTTTAATTATTCTGAAATGATTCTCATTACAGTTGGCTGGTATACGGATAATAAATGTACATTACCCTTTATTACACATTTCATCTGATAATGCATACAAACGTTTGTATTATTTATTAATCTTCATAAAGATCAATATTGAAATGCGCAACATTATTTAGTACCCGTATATTCGCATTAATTGTACGTTTCGGTATGTTATCAATACATCAATAGGAGTTGGATATAATAATAGATAGGAGTTTTCATCATCTTGTCTTCTGGAGTTTATATTTTAATTGACAAATCAATGGCTTTCTGACTTTATGGTAACCTAACATGAAAGCTAATTTTTAGCCTGAGACATACAGTTGATGACATGGGAACTTTTACCAACACTAACAAACATTTGTCATACGCTTTGATTTATAATGATATTGGATTTTAGTTTATGATAAAAATCCGTAAGAATAGCGCCTATTTCGATACATAAATAGCTCTTTCCCTCGAGAATTACCAGTATTACGGAAATTCCTCCTCAATGGGGAGAGCACTTGAATCGCATAGTAAAGAACATTGACCGGAAATTTGCCAATGTACGCAAAACGAATGCAGTGTAGAAGAAGCCAACAGGAACACGCGGGAGACAAGTAAACCGTCCATGAACATGCGATGGACGGCGCACGCAGGCGGTTGCATTGGAAGTCACGTCTGCGAGTGGTTCTCAAGCACCAAGGTCAGCAGGCACTTGGCACGTTGTGGACTCTTATGTAGGCGACATGGATTGATGGATGGCCATTAGATTAGTCACCTCGACGATGCATAATAGATTTCTGTTCCGTACTCTGCTCTGGATTTTGTCCTGGAATCGATTCGCGCTGGGATAGGAGGAGAAGTTTTAGACAGGTCCCTCTAGCTAATGGGTTTTCGATGCCAATCGTGAGGGCTCGCCATGTATTCCCAGGAGACACGTTCATCTCTACGAACGAGCCATTTCATTTCTGGTGTTCTCCTTGACAGTCTGGCTGGTTTCGGCAGAGTGAGAAATTTACTTTTTTCCGTACATTATAGGTTTCGAACAGGTTCATTCTCCGATGATCGACTGATACATGCCGAGATAAAACGGATACCGTTGGACCGATTGAGGTGTTACTTCCACGATCGACGTTAATGAAGCCTGCCCAGACTTATTATTGCGCTGTGACGTATTCGGGCGGAGCGGAAGTAGGGTGTATGGTTATTTAAACAGTACTGGTCACTGGTTCTGTTTCGTGTTCCGGTATAAGGGTCATTGATGCCAGACTTCTAATGAATTTTATGTAGATTTACCGAAATTAAAATTTGTTCTTTCCCCGATTTAATTAATTATTTTACATTTATAATTTTATAGTATTATTAATATCATTCATTTAATTAATATTTATTTTACGATTTTTAATTGAAGAACGTCTGAAAATATCTAATAAATTCCGAAAGATTTACACTACAGAAATATTTGCTCTAAATAAAATATATATCCTAATCTAATATCCAAAAATACGATTGCGATCAAGAAGAAAGCATAGAGTGGTAATTTTTGTAAATCTTATTGTACCTTTCAATTCGGGAATATTTTTTATTGAAATCTACTTCTTTGAATTAAGATGCTTAGTGAGCTTACAGACACATCCTTTTAAGGATTAATTGAAAAGTTGTATTAACAGTCATTTTTCGATAATTAATAAAAAACTATGGCTAGAACTAATACACATACATCTATAGACAACGTAGGTTTTTGTGTTCCCTTCCAAGTCGATTTATCGGTACAATCCGATATAGACAAAGCTCTACCAAGTTTGAGTAGTAGCAAATTCCGTTAGACAAACTATTTGGAGAGAAGTGGCTTTACTCATTCAAAGCAGAAATGAGTGAGGAATTCCGGCGAACAGGGTTTTCTCGGATGTTTGTCTTGCCCTTTTCTTTGCTCATCTCAGCGGAATCAAAACTTTCGCTGGCATGAAATTTTTCGATTACTTTGGGTTCTGCACTTGTAACATAACGGATGCACGGGAAAAGAGGATATTGCCGTAAAGAAAGAACTTTCTTAGGGAAGTTGTGGAAGTAAAAATAGTCTTCTTCCAGCTCTTGCCAAAATTCCTGCATCTCATCATGTTGTGTAATACGGCCAACTCTATGCAGCCTGAAATCTTGGCTCCTTCTGTTACCGTGTTTGGATCGACTTTGCTATAAAGAAGTGAACGAGATGGCGTAAATGTACTAAGTTTATTACATTCCAAATTGCTCAGGATGGTAATAGCTTATTTTTGTATTTACAACTCCTAACTTCTTCTGGAAAATATCTCGATAAAAAGACGAATGAGTCTAGAAGTTCTAAAATCTTTATTGAACATAAACGAATATTGTTTTTAAATCTTTCAGAATCTTATTTTGTTGAAAAAATACGTTTCGCTAAGCACTTCAAGAAGATGTCACAATTTAAATGTTACATACATCATTAACGGAAACAAGTTTCTGTGAGAATAAAGACGTAAAATTCAATTTAACAAAAAGATTAGCCGGATATTTCCATTAAATGGATGGTAATTTAAACGCTTTATTTCAATCGAATTTGCAAAAGCGAGTGAAAATGGTGATCTTACCATATGAATAAAATGCAGATTAAGGGAATCAATTAAAATATACAATTATATTTTATCTACCGTAAAGTATTCTATAAATTAAGAACTTTTTACCCTGCAAGGTTTCCAATATTTTACTGGGAATAATGGCCAAAAGCGATTCATACATTATCGAAAGCTCACGTCCGCACCGAAAAAAAACGTAGAATCCTAATTCAAAATTATAAGTTCAAATACGATTAAATTATAACTTTAGGAATGAAATTATGCAGGAATTGTAATTAGGAACCGCTTTATAAGTCAGCGGTGGGAATGATAAAAATTAGGCAAATGAATCGATAAACACAAAACAAGTATCGAGGTGAGTGCAACGCTTTTAACAGTATCACTCCCTACGCAATTACCATTTATATTCCGCTTGCGCCAATTCTTCCTCTCCATTCAATCGGAATTCTATTGGGAGCAACTCATCTTTAAAACATATTCCACGGAAATTTACATCTATTTACGGGAATACGAAAATAATGGAGCATGCTCACTGCAATATAACAAAACCTGTTAATCGATCATATTTTTTCGTGGATTTGGAGCTATCGAATATCCTAGTCCATAATTATAACTTCGGAATCATAAATAAATAAATAAAACGTTTCCCTTACGTGTTCGTTACATTCATTCGATTAGCCCTATTATGGACCTAAAGATTCAATCAAAATAACTGACTAACGAACACCTCTAGATTAGATGTTAGATAGATTTACTAATCTTAAGCTAGTAAATTGCCACTCAATTTCGATCTTTATGATAGAAAACCTGATTTAAGACGTAAATTAACTAGGCGGCGATTCTTCACACTTCTTTATCGCCCTCCATTTCAAAAATCCATCAAATAGCTTCCAAATTATATACGATTCCACTTTAACACGTGACGAACTAACAATAGCCGCGGGACAAAGATGAGATAGTCCCCCTAGAGCAAGATATTTCGTCGAGATCGTTTGTGTCATATTATTAAATAACTCATTCGCGTGTTAGGAAATCACACGGTTTCCTGCATGGAAATTATAACGAAACGATAACTTTCGTAACTGTTAGAAATTTCAGCCAAACGTTAGATCGGCGCTCGAGGGCTTGAAATTTCCACGCCTTTTGGAGCCGGATATCGAGCGAACGTGGAATTGGCCGTCGACAGACGTTTCCCTCCTCGGAGATGTTCCGACATATCCTCCGCAGAATAATTTAGCGAGTGTGGGAACCATAGGGGCGGAACTGCACGTCTGGGGAATTGGGGGAGTGATCAAAAAGCCGTCGTGGGAATTACTTCTGCCGGTCCCCGAAAGCGGAGAAATTCATCTTCCCGACCGAACGGAGACAGTGAATTGAGCCATTAGAATCAACAGGGGTAATAATATAAGCGGAAGGATTTGAAATCAGATCTACCACTGATCTCTATTTGAGGGTCCATGTACGCTTTTAGTCCTTCGTTTGTTTCTGGCACGTGCCCTGTCTTCGTATTGTTACAATCTTTCGATCCTAAAGCTTCTCAACAGTTAAAGCTTAACACTGAGTTCAACAGAAGTGACAAGTTAAAAGTAGTTTCATTTCTGCAAAAAACTTAACACTTCATTGTGTGAGCTTAAGAACTTTCTACGGTAGTTCAGCTAAAGATCTACCTTTTTCAATTACACAAAGGAAGTGCACCACAAGAAGAAAGAGCTTTGTCTCAGGATATACAAGGCTATCTCTTTCAACCTTGATTTCACTACAGTCGGGGTATGATTTGAGAACGTAAAGCCATCAAAATCTTATTGAAACTTTCTTATATAAAACCTTTATAATTTTCTTTTCGTATTCTTTTGAAGATAAGGGAAAACTGTCAAGTCAGGTTCTTATTTTAGAATGAAGTAACTGATACAAATGTGCAATGGACACGTAATGCGTACAACCAGATGACCTTGCTACCGCTTTAAAGAGAGCGTTAAGTAAAATAACCGGACGCGACTATCGCTTTGAAAATCCTTTCACTCTAAGAATGATTCTCGATTGCAGTAAACAAAAAAATATGGATAATGCTCTTGGTTTTATTATTTCACTCCTTCCGCCGATACATGGCGTGACTTACACGTGAATAGACGTAGATTGTTATCCCTCTGGATATGATACAACTATCTGAAGTGTGTAAATATCCACAGGTGCTTCTTCTCAGATACTTTCTGAGGTGATATTCTATTTCTGTTTATGTCTAAAATTCTTATCAGGCTTATCCTCATTAATGACGAGATTTTGAAGGAAATATTTGAAGATATATGAATAGAGTATATGCGATAAAATCTACTGTTTCAATTTTGTAGAAGGAAAGCTTTTCCTGAGGAAAGAATTTTTTTGTGAAAATTTTACCACTATCCTCAAATATCAAAGCAATTTTAAAAGATTTTGAGAAGTGTCATAAAATTTTCCGTTTATAATAGATAAGTTTGTGCCAATGACATCTTATGATAACATTAATATCTGAAGTACGAATTTTTGATGCATCGAAGATGATTGAATTTCCCTAATTCCCTTGAGGAATCCTATAGCTTTATTTATCTGCTTGCTCTGTGCATTCTCGAGCTTCAAACGAGATCAGACCTTTAAACTCTTGGCTACCATCATATAACGACAATTCCTTTCACTACCAACAATCGACTTGGAGTAAACAAGTGTATATGAGTAGAAAAATACTAAGGTTACGAGAGGTTTAGTAAGACCTGATTTATATCCATGCATAGCTACACGAATTCCTGAACAGGTTAAATGCATCCCAAATGGGCAGTGGGCAATCTCAACGGTAAGTCGTGATCGACCTCCATTCTGCAACGATCTGTGAGGATCGATGGAAAACGACTTGTTGGCGTGATGCTATAACAGGCAGTACTTGTGTCTTCTTGATTCATGGGTTGCACTCATTAATGGGTCAGAAAGGAACACAATGATTGCACGAGAAGTGTATTTAAAGACAACAGAGTCACCATGTTCACGAACTCAGGTAAAATAGCGATAAATATCGCGAAATTTAGGACATCTATTTGCATCAGTTCATTAGGATGCAGACTTTGTATTCTCTGCGTAAACCGATAAATGTTTATGGGTAAATTTATATAAAACTAAAATAGACATTTTTCTGCATTAAATTACGATTTTAAATTAAAATTTGGAAATAATGATAAGAAGACACATGTACGTACATACACTTCACCACATGGTTGTTCTTTGTATGACTTTTTATGATTTTGGTTGTTTTTTGTACGACCATTTTTTCGATCCATTTGGTCGTCTTCAGGTAATTCTACCCAAAACCATGGTCGTATAAAAACCAACCTCGTGGTGAAGTATATTCTTTAAATAAAAATAGGAAGTCTTCCTATTATTATTTTATTATGGAAAATTACCACAAAGTTAAGGCAGTATTTTTGGATTCTATTAAAATTCGGGTGAAATTCGTGTTTCAGTGAATATAAACATACGAAGATGTAGTAAACATTAATAAAAATATGGTAAATGATAGATAAGTAGATAGATAATAGAAATGAAGTGAACGGTGAATTAAGGAAACGGAAGTAATGACGAAATATATATGGATTAAAATTATACTAATATAACTCAAAATCTTTTTATTTTCAATGAAATTAGTCCCTTTAAACCGAGATTTACGTCATCCCATGACATTAACTTCGTACGCCATACGGAAACATAAGGATATATAACCCTTCCTAGCTCTTGTATCATCCGTCACGGACTTACGGTCGTCAGAAGCTTTCCATTGCAAAGACAGATTCATCATTTAGCACACGTTTGCTGGGTTAAGGCGTTCCGAATGTAATACGGGACATATTTCAATGCCTTTGCACGGCAATGATTCTTCCGCAACGAAGGAGTCCTTCATCTGGAGACACCCTAATTCCCAATCTTATTTTCCCCTATCCTTCGCCGCCCCAAGGTTCCTCCTTTCCGAGTGAGAAGATTCTCTCATTCCGGTTCGTCTTTTTCGGGGGCGACGAGAGAAAACGGATGCGCAGGTTCGAGAAATTCGGGCCGTAATGAATTCGACTTACTTAACCCATTGGCTCTCCTTTTCTCCGAAACATAAACACGCGGACGGAAAAGTGCTCCCGATTTTTGCATGCGCTCCTTCGTCTCCCCAAGGACGTATCCTTGGGAACGGAAAATTGTTGCTAATTGCTCCGTCGTCGTTTGTTTCTTGTCGCTCCGATTCTCGAAAAGTCTTTCCCCGAAGCTTCCTTTTTTTGTTCCCTCGCGCGAGTTAAATACGCGAACTCATGTTACGGTTTTTGCTCCACCTTTGTGGCGCTTTCGGGTGGGAATATCCTCCCTCGTGTGGAAGCAGATGTTTGAGGCTGATTAATTGGAGGTCAGCGAGTGTTCGCGTGGTTTTTGGAAGTTGCCACCGACCCGAGAAGATGTTAAGGATATGATGGTACAATTTAGGCGATAAGTTATCGTTTCTTATTAGATTATTTTTCTTATGATTATTTGGAATTTTTTAGAATTTAGATTATTAAGAATTTTCTAGATCGCAAATTTTCATACGATAGGATTATCGTCATGAGCGATACCATTTTTCGGATTTTTACATTCCAATTACCAAAATATTCAAATAGAATTTCAAGAAGTCTAGAAAATTGACGATAAAATACAAGTGACAAATCATCACCTTCCTGACAATCCTCTGAATACATCAGAGGCTTAAATTAAAGTGGTAAACGTTCACAGTCGCATATATTTAGAATAGAGTCGTATTTATTCCGGGGTTTGTATAATAAATAAAGGCTTACTCTACCATCCAACCCTTGTCACGTTAGAATTCTGAGAACAAAGGATGGTCGATCATCATGGAAGGGAAAATATCAAAGAAGCAACCAAGCAGATCAAAAAATCTGAGCTATTTGCTTAATCATTGCAGGAAAAATTCCGGAAAAGGTGAGGTACAGAAAAAAATTGCTATAATAAACCGAATCTTTATAACGAGTAATTCCAGGAAAGTATTAGGTTCTTAAATTTACGAATGCTCTTCGTATTTCCGTTACCCTTTTATATTTTCTTTAAAGTAATCTCGATCTAAGCATCTATGCTCTAACATCAAAATAGGTTTGTTCCTATCAACAGATTTAATATATAGTATAGTATATTATAAGAATCCCGCTTGTCTAAGAAATTTTATATACATCCGGTAATAATCAAGTTTGAGTAATAGTAAGAACTGCACCTTACGAGCGTTTCCTGCATGATGAAATACTCATAATATGATTCACTCTAAAGCCTTTCTATTTCCCATATTTCGTAATGCATATCCATATGGCGTCCAATCACTTCATGATTCTCTTTAAAAAGAATTGACTTTTCATATAAACTTTCCCCACATAACAATCCCCGTTAGTGTTACATAAAGGAAAAATTACCCAAAATATCTCGAATTGCATCTCGATTTTACACTCTCTTACCACTTCGTAAAGTGTTCGAGATGAGCAGTGAAAGTGTTTTGGAGATTCAATACGTTTATCCACAGATGTTCGCTATCATAGAGTCTATTGGAAAACACATGGCGTCCTTCTTCCGATGAAATTTTTTCTATTTTTTTTAGTCTCCTTACACCTCTAGATTTAAATCGCACTCTGCGACAGCGATTAGACAGCTATGCATGAATGAAGCAGAACAGGGGTTTCCACTAATAATAAAAAGGTGTACTATAATAGAGCAAAGATTATTCCCTTTGATTTAATTTTAATCCAATCAAATCGCTAAATTTGAAAATTGAATTAATCCTCTTTCACGTGAATTGAAAGAAAATTTTTCGTATTTCATTTAATAACTCACATCAAATTTCTAAGGCAATAAATATATAATCATTTATAAAATAAGATTCAATAAATTAAATAATTTAATCCCTTTCAAACGGAAACCATCATATTTTGACAACTCTTCTACTTTTCATTTTCACCCAATAGCTCATTACTATCAGATTAATAATCCAGGAACATAATCATCTATGACACTACTCAACCGTAAAAGTTAATTATTTCCGTTGATATTTAATCATCAGAAAGTAGAATTATTAAATTAAATACTTATTATTCACATTTTTATCCATCCCTAACTATTCTAAACGATCTCTACTGAAAGAGTTAAAACAATCGATGATTAATTTCCCCTCACAAGGTAGCACACTTAAGTGCGGCACCCAGCACGCGTTCGTGTGGATGTCATGGCACAAGAGGAATTAAGTTCCCAAGCTAAATCAGCGGTCACCGGCAAATTCAGCGCCTCTTCTTCGTCCCATTTAAATTCCGTGGTAAGAGTTGCGTCCCTCAGCGCAAAACAAAAGAGATCGTGAGAGAGGGAATTTGCATTGAAGACGCAGAAATAGATGAGAGGCGTATCCTCCGTGGAATCCTTCCCTTTTGTGTAACTCGCCCACGTAGTACACGTGAGTCATCCTCGTTGCTATCCTCTGCGCGGGCAATAAACCGTATTACAACGACCCTTTCCTTTTCTTCGATATTCCTTTCTCCCTTTTATTTCTCTGTTGTCAGCGGACGTCTGCAATGTCAACCCTTCCTCAGAAGACATTCTCGACACGTCTTTGCTGTTATGCTTCCTCTTAAATGCGCTTTCGAGACGTCTTCCGCTATTGTCCGATGGGGAATCGGCGAGTGGATGGTTTTTTGAGACGTAGAAGGATAAACAAACCGAAAAAGGTACAAACAAACTGTAAAATTACTCTTGGATGGATTATGTGTGTGGTGCGTGGGGAATAATTAAACAAGCTTAGGTTTTCCTTAACGAAACTTATAAAGGAATATCATCGTTAGTGGTATGTATAGTATTTACGCTGAAGACAACATACGTCTTCCTCAGTGTTGGCGTCAATAGCTAGTGAACATTTAATGTCTTGCAAAAGGATTAAAGTTTCCGAGGAATTGAGTGGTTAAGATTCTTATAATACCGGTGTGTTCATCATTATTAGATGTAATATCAGCGATATTTTATGAGACTCAAAACTTATAATGCCTTTCCAAGGGAGCCAAATATTTGAAGCAAAAATAATCTATCATAACCATTATGCAGTTTTCCGTAAACAGGAGAGATATTGGGAAGCAACTTCATGCAATAAATTTTTTGACCGTATTGCTACGTCTTTCATAAAGCGAAAAAAGATAACGATTCATATTTATGAAATTATAAATACATCTCTTCGAATATAGAAAATAGAATGAACCATTGTAATTGAGGCTCAACTAATAACAACCCGGTATTGTCTAGTGGTTAGGATACCCGGCTCTCACCCGGGAGGCCCGGGTTCGATTCCCGGTACCGGAATTTTTTTCCCTATCACAAGACTGAACTCCTACTCTTATTCACAGAATAGAATAATAACGATCAATATTACAACTTTTGAATTTGATGGTTTTAAACTCTAAAAGATAAATATATCTTTCTCGGAATAAGTTTAAATCCTTGTGTATCGAATTATCATTTTAATAAGTTAGTCTACTTTCTGCACTGAATACAGTAATAATGATCGATAGGTTTCGTACAACAAATGCGAGCACAGAAGTGATATAAATACTCGGATTATACGAATGGATAGCAATATACGCGCGTATAATAATCGTACGTATATTCTCGCACGAAAAGCTCTTTCCATTTCATTTGTACGATCATCAGCTCATTCGAAACAGTGACATAACTTTTCTCGCTCACGACTTTTATTTCGCTATAGATTATGTCACCATTGTTTCGAACTGTGCGGTGTTATACGTATCTCTACCGTTACAATGTGTAAGATGTAATTTAGGAGAACCCCACCAAAAATTCCATCATCCACCTAGAATCAGCAATCATCCAAACCCCGACCCATTCGGAGCAAAACAATACTTGGCCAATATGTCACGGGTGTTATAAACCTCAAACGGGAGAACTTCTCGCTTTGACGAAGTGACGAAAGAAGTTCCTCCGCCCCATATTACCACGATTATCTCGTGAAGAATGGATTCGCGACAATGGTGTGCGACACGCCCATTCTTGCGGTCGAAGTCGGAATTGCGTCGCTGGAAAATGTCATCGCTGAAAGATCGTTGCACAAGATTTTTTCCGGAGCGTATTTTTGCTCCACCCCAACTCATCTCCTGCGACCGGAGGAGCGTGACCTCACTATCGGCCCGACTTTCGCAACGTATGTAGGCTAGCATCCGCGTCGCACCTTCCTTCCAAAACAAGCGGATGACTCCCTTTACTTTCCCTCCGAGCGACTTTCGCATCCCGACGGCTATCAACAATGACTACGCCCTCTGAGAATCATTACAACGGTCGCATGAGATTTTCATACTCATCCATCACTCCTGAACTTGGGTTCTAGAGCGTATATACATCGTGCAATACATCGTTGGGCGAGATATCCTCCGCAAGAAAGATTTACCAATACAATAGCGCATTTCTAGGTCTTAACTTCCTGTAATGTATTTACGGTGATAAATGTTGCTGTACCACGTGTACCACGCCCTATATGTAATGAATATCTTTTAAAATTATAAAAAAGTCAGTCAAGTCAATTCAAATCCAACCGTGTGTCTACGTCTATGTCAATGTCGAGTCACCTTTCGGTGTGTGGCAAGGGGTGCATGCACCGTGAATTTACTTCATTTAACCGTACGAAGTAATTAAGAAGTAATTAGCTATAATAAAATAGAAATAAATAAGGGTTGACGAAAGTTTTATGTCTGACTGGACCAGTCTTTAGATAAAAATGTTACGAATGCGTCAACATTAAATTTATTTTATTGGTGATCATAGATATCATAGACCTCACAAATATTCCCTTAAAATTATAGAGAAGTACCTAACATTAGTACAATCTTTTGTAAAAAACAAGGAATTCTTCTTAGTTAGGACTTGAACTAGGTACATGGGGATTAGAAATGCTAACCGCTCTTGATTTAGTCTGTTTGATAAATATAATATAACGAACTAAATGCAAAAGGCAATACATGTATGTTTATGATCTATATAGGTAGATTGATTACAATGATAATAAAAGCAACCAAGGAACTGTAAGATCTGAGCAAACAAATTGAGGAATATACTATTTAATTCCTGGAATTCCCTTTGTAATTTAAACAGCTCTTAATTCAAAGTTATCACACAAAAAACATCTGCAGATATCTTATAATTAATTTAACGATTTATGATTGGAAAGGAGGCGTCTTGGATCAAATTAATTCAAAAGTAATTTTTTAATATTCCGCGTAGAAAAGGATGTTGATGCAAAAATGTGGCACACAAGGAGTCTTTGAAATAAATAAAGAAAAGAGAGAGTTTACGAGCTATTCAAATCAAAGGACCGTCGTCAACAATTTGAACTAATTTGAATTGTTAATGTAAAATATTCAAATCTACGTCTAGAGCACCCAACCCAGTTATTTATAGGGAGCGATTCTAATAAAATATAAAATGCAGAGCATTAGAGTTGGTTCAGATAGCATTGTTTTTTTTACAGTAATAAATCTAGGACTTTTAGAATGCAATATGACGATTCTAAAGATATAAGGATCATGAATGCGGTTGTAATTTGAATGCTTCCATATTCAGAATTAGGCTTCGAAATAAGAAAATGATATCTCAAATTTAATAAAGCTTACTAAAATTTGAAAATTTTCGTTCGGCGAAACATATGAAGACAACAATAGGACTTATATCTGCGTACTTCATTTTATCTTAAATGATACCAATGGAATTGAGCATAAATATATAATTTGATATTAAAATTGTCATACCATAATCTAAACTCCGATTTTTAATAATTTATATTCACGTGACTTTTAATCCCAGCATTTCTGCTCCACTTTTCCTTAGCAAACTCATTTAATTGTGCCACAATTTCTTTCGACAAATTTAAACGTACGATCACATTAAACTGGATAGGGAATCCAGCGAAAACTTCGCACAATGAGTAATGGAAAGGAGAGGAGATTAATGGTGGATCGTAACAGAAGATCTTTGCTGTGAGCCTCAAAGGGCATGAATTATCAAACTCGCAGTTGGCTCGTCTATCACTCCATACTGTTCGCGGAAGGGCTAACTTCTGAAACCGGTTCCCTAGAGAATATACATCTCTCTAATTACATCTTCGTGATGTAAGCGGCCAGCGTAGATGCATTCTACCTTCTTTATGACGTAGGGAAAATATTCAACCGGAGCAAGTTTGACAGTTGCATCTTAACTCTTGGAATGGCATCTACAGCTACCCATCTGTTCGAAAGATTTATAGAATTGAAGTAAATCCAGGCCGTTCCAGTACGATGCGCTAATACGGAGAGAGGTTAGACACAGGACCGGGGGTAATTTAATACTGACGTGAAATATATCTTCAAAATGAGTGAGTATTAGTTACTAACATAGAAAACTGCGGCTGAGGGTAAAAAGCATTTAGCCACCAAAATTAATGGAAGTTAGGGCATATTCACGAGTATCTATTGAAGAAAAACTCTATATCAACAAAGGAAACTCAGATTTCGTGATAAAGTGAAAATGGAATAGATTCATCTAAGGTATATCAACCAAAGGAAATAAGATCTTTGTGTGACCGAATGCTCTTTGGATGTACTCTATGCAGATTCCAAAAACCTTACTAGGTCGATGAGACTATTTTGAAAAGGTGATGGGTTCATGAAGAGAAATTTTGCATTCTAATTCTGAAACGATGACATCCTAAGGACTGAATTCATTGAGAAAGAGGGAATATGTATTCTGAATTCGTCGTCGCCAGAGTTTTGAACTACGAACGACGATTACATCACTTCAGAAGATAATTTTCCGAGAACTATGATTCCAAGGAAAAAGAACTAAGATCGGTTAAGATCGGTTTACAAAATTTCAAACACGTGTGGCCATTAAACATTGTGTTTTTTATGGAATGATAACAATGATATCAATAACTTTGATCGATTGTTGTCAGCCACAAAAACTATCTTGGACATGAAAAAGTGTTATGATACTATGTGTACTATACTCACTTAAGTAATTACTATACTCACTCAAATATTTATGTCTAAGAAGGATAGTTAAATTCAGTAACATTTAATGTGAATGTCATCCATTTCAGAGCGCAGAACATCACGTAAAGGATTTGAATTTAACTCTCAAGTACAGAAATATTACGAAATAGCAAAAGATTTTCGATTACGAATCCCTTAACCTAATAACTTCATAATAATTTAATCTAGTATAGCTCGTCATTGGCTAAATGTGAACAATTGTAAGTCCTTATTCAAAAGAATTTTCCTCGTTTTCCTTTATCCATCCCAGCAAACCGGCGAAAATCATCGCTGCGTTCGGTTTGTTTGCATCTGCTTTTGCCTCCCAAGGTCTACTATTTCTGAAGATTTCTTGGAAAGGATATTAGCCATCCGCAAAGCTGCCTTTTGATTATTATTCCTCTATGCGGGGGAGGGATTGACTTATGAAATGCCTTGGGCGGAAATACCAAATCGAGCAAGAATACCCACAGCGAAGAATAACAATTTTGTGCGAAAGACTGAGGTGAGTTATAGCACAACAGATGCTCTTTAAAACCGACTAGAATGAAATGAGGAACGTTCTAAATTGTTAGCAATAAAATAATAATAAACGATATAATAATAATAAACGATATAATAATAATAAACGATATAATAATAATAAACGATATAATAATAATAAACGATATAATAATAATAAACGATATAATAATAATAAAAGATATAATAATAACAAGAAGAAGGAGCTTAAGGTATAATTGAGGATATTTATTTCGAAAAATATTATAAATAAATAAAACATATCTGTTCCAGGTTGTAGGTAGATAGATCTGTCTAACCAAAAACTCTGAGGAGGTCGATTCTCGAACTATTTTGCGAAATGAATTTCTGGAGAAATACATCATTATGAGGTTCTAATTTCTGTGTACTTCAGACTATAAACGCATAAAAATATACCACAGAAAGCGCTACATCTTCCGAGCCATACATCATCTATATTCTGTTCCTTTCAATAGCTATTCGTAGGTCTATATATGTGTCAGAGGATGTGGTACCCCAATAAACTTACATAAAGTTCTCTAAAACCTTCTGTCTCCGCTCTCACAAATAAAATTCTTTGCTGGAGATACGTTAATCCGAACTTATTTTTGGCAATTCTCGGAACACCCACAATCCCAAAGCGTCAATTACTTTAGCTTCGACGAGCAGCCAAGCCTTTACGTAAAGCCCTACGCGTTTCGTACAATTCCTATCCGTCACGGCGGGATTAGAGAATATCCGGTGATAACGCCTCTCCCATACGCATCTGTCAACTGCGCAAAGAGATATGAAGGGAGGTCATAAAACGTCAAAAGAAGGTAAAAACATGAAATACCTACTTGGAAGAAAAAACGTTCGGATGAAATTATTAATGATTCCTTAAAAAATTACCCATGCCAGTAATACAATGAAAGAATTCTATCGGTATCAAGGGGAACGTATCCATAATTACAGAGATGGATACGCAATATGTCAGCGCCTACGTGTTATATTTAGAATGTTCATCTTTCTTTATGGGTACCATAGCAACCTACTTTAGGCTCTTTTGTCGCTTAGTCAATATACGTCTTCACACAATGAACGTAATCTTGTACGTCTATGAACGTTTTTTATCTTACATATTTATGCTCTTTTTGAATAGTCATACTGTAAATAAATTCCCTAAAATATTTATATTTTAATTATGATTTGTGATCTATTTTAATTATAATAATCTTTTTATTAATTTGAATGAAAATTTTTGGACCTGGATATACATGTATTGTATTATTTCCACAAGCTGTATGTTATAGCAAACGAGAATAAGTTAAGGAGAACAAAGCAAACGAAAAGATATTCTTTAAAACAACGTTTAAAGTTATACCATACGATTTAAATGATATTAATTTCAATCTTTTAAATTTAAAAATGAATTTTTTGATTCATTAATAAGTAAAAGATTTAATAGTATGTTTTTCCTTATTTAGCAGCGTCTACACTTTTGTTAAGAGAAGAATATTTTGCGAATCAGAATGGAAAATAACTATAACACGAGAAATATTTATTTCACCACGATAGTCCAGTTTAATATTTCAACATGATGAAGATGATGTCAACATTCAACAATTAGTCAGAAGATTATGAAAGAGACGGAAGTTTTTGTTCAAATTAGCTTCAACGCGTTAAACTTCTGTATCAACTAATCTCAAGCATTAGACCTCTTTAACATTTATTTGCAGGGAATCGGGAGAAAAGTATATGTGGGCAAAAGGGCAATGCTTTGAGTCTTTTGTTCTCGGGAGGAAACGAAGGTGTTGGAGAATTAATACTTTAGCCTATTGCGAAAATCGCATGCAAAATGCTCATAAATTAATGTGCTATTCAGTTTAATACCAAAAGCTGAATTTCACGAGAGCCATCTGGAAGATTTAATTCTTCCTTCTGAGAGAGAGTTGAGTTTTCTTTGCATATCGTGATCGACGACTTTAAGTAATAACTAAATTCAAAAATCCCTAATCACTTTTATATATCTCAGAATCTAATCTAGGGAATAGTAATATCCTATCTTATAATGGAACGACGATTATAACTCTACTTCACGACCTATCCTCTGATTTGAATTCGCTGTTCGTTCGAAATCGATATTTCCTCGAATGGCTTTGAAAACGGATCTTCAATTCGAGCACGAAAATGAATGGTGAGTGGAATAATCTCCATCTGATTTAAGATTATTTGAATGCAGAGAATTTAACACGAACCCCGAGGTGGAAAAAGCTAATGTATTTATTCAAGTATCAAATTTTGCGTCTCTCATGGAAAGTTGAAAAATGATAATACATGTATATTGATTCATATGCACGATTCGATTGTATCTGCGATATTCAAACAAAGAGTTTTTTGCACATTTTCTCTCAATTATTTATGTATTTTATTTTTAAATTATTCGAAAATCATTCCAAATACATTAATTTTTCGACTTATTTTATATAATATTTTTACCATTCTATAAATTAAAATGTCTATTATGCTAGCATAGCAACGGATACACAATTTCGAATCCTATATATGGTATGTTTGTTAGTGTCATAGTTACAAGACGATGAAGTAGTATTAAGAATGATCTGCCAAGAAATATATAAGCTCCAGATTATTGAATCTTATTAAGTTTACAAATCAATTTTCAGACATCTCTATTGTCTAGTTCATTGTCCTTGTAATATATCCGTAGATATGATAAAAAGTGAAAAATCTATCGAGGTTTTGTTATAATTGAATGACAAACAAAATTATTTGAGGAATTCTTGATCATAGGATGAAGTCATTCGGAATAAAAGGTAAGGGAGTTTCAATAAGGAAGAGAATATTTTAGAAGGTCATTCTTACCATTAAGTATATCAGAAATTCACCAATTGATTTAATTTTAAACAAAGTGAGGATAGGATTATGTAGATTAGATTATAATCAATTTAATACGTAGCTTCTATCTCTCATCCGAGCAAGATTTTGCTCGACGTAAAAAAAAAACTTTATCAGTGCATCACTCCATGTCCTTCCACCTCTTATCGATCTTACATGTATATCTGACGTAACCTACATAAAATTAAAAAATCCTTTACCCTATTATGCTTTTTCAAGTTCTTTCAATCCAATTCAGTCGTTCAATTGTCATTTATAGAACCATAGAAATATATTCTATCTATTCAACCTTTAATGAGCCAAGTTTTTAAGCATAATCATGGGCTTTTTAAATTTAAATCCTGGTTCCATAAATATGTAAATCTGATGTATAAAAAGTGAAAAAATTAGCCTTTAATATTCAGGCTAGCATCTCGATAATTCTTCGCGAAAAAAAAAACTCAATAAGAATCGATAATTTACGAGACAACAGGAGGAAAAATATATTACCATAGTTTCCTGGCTTAGCAACACCTTGAGGTAATCCAGGCATGCATATAAATGAAGTGAAGCTACGAAATCACGGTACTGGATTTCTTAAGTTCTGGTCTATTTTGGTCATCAAATACAAATTACTCATTAAATGAAGAAATATTCACGTAAATAGCTCATGTCTATAAGAACTAAATCATTTCCAGAAAATATACATCAGACGAGAAAGTACCGAACATCATAGATCACTTTGACTCCTGAATCAGCCAAAGACGAAGAATATATATATGAAGTACACTTACTTCTTAAATTACGTATTCGAATCAACTCCGATCCGCAACCGAATCGTCTAAATGCTACGGAATGAAAAAAAAAAAAGAAACGAAAGCATCTCTAGAAACGCGCGTGGAATTCCATTTTTCCCAAAATTAATTAAATTCGGTCTCATAAGAGGAGAAGGAGTCCGAAGTTTTTAATTAATATCGTGTGTATCTGTTTCCGGGGAGAATGCATCCTATCACGTGACCCGCCCTCCTTAATTGTCCCGGGCGATTAGGGGAAGTTTACCTTTATCACCCACGCCCCGTTGCCTAGGGAGAGAAGGAAGATGATTGCAATACGTTCTCTCCCCCTCCCCCACCGACTCCTCCTACGTCATTCATCTGCTATCTCTCCTTTCTCCTTCACCTGTTTCCATCCGCACCACGGAACTTGGGAGGTATTTTTGCGGTGTTCCTATATATCAACCTTCCGACCGCAAGTTCGTCTTTTCGCCAGAAAAGGAGCTGCTAACAAGTAGGCCAGGTTCGAGTGAAAAGGACCGCAAGAAGAAAGTTATTTTTATGTTTTTTTTGTGTGCCTCGATTTCCTCCGAAGGAAAATTCATTCGAAGGAGTTGAAGGAGGAGGGAAACGTCGATGAGTTGTTTCGTTTTTTTTTCCGAAATGTCACGGAGGGATAAGACGTATCCGTGGGGAGGAATCGCTTCTCGGGTTCCTTACGACACGGGATACTCTGCTCATTGTGTTTGTTATGATTAAAATATGACGTCTTTGTTTACAAAAAAAGGTATTATGAATTGTCGTATTTTTACAGATCATTTTGTGTTAAATTATTCTTTAAGTTATTACAATACAGCGAGTATCAGATGACAGAGGACTGGAAGCTTGCCAGAAGAGGGTTATTAAAGAAGATTTCGTAATTAATTTTTCTCTATTCTCTTTTAAAAATGCAATAGGGTTCGATGAGTACATTAAAAATTCATCAATCGCGGAATATCTTTGCTGTTCAATTCAAAATAAATCTTTTAGTCATATCCTAGGAATTAGCTTTAACAAAGTCACCGTGTCGGGAAAATGCCCTTTAAGAGGCTTCATACACTAGCAAGAGATGCTTTATAATCCAGTATTCTATCTTATGCGGAATATATAACGAGTGATACGTTTGGTACCTATTCACATATGGAATACGTCAAGCAATTCACATAATACTTTCTTCCTAATCAGTAAAAACTTACATAAATTTAAATTCTAAAGCAATTCACCAGCTGTCTCCGCCGTTTTAATAAGTACAATCCCATCCATTTAAATCTTCCTTTTATTAAAAAATACCATACTATTCCTCATGCAGCTTCATTTATAATGAAGTTACTAGAAGCAGCGATCTTATAATGAGCTATAAAAAGGCGTAAAGCTAAATATACTCACAATGACCCTCGGTAAATAACGGTATACTAAATTAAACATTGCATCCACCCATTCGTGTTGACACCGGGTCGGATCTCAAAAGCGTGGAATAAAGGAACTTTTGGCCAAGGTTTCGAAACATGTTTAGGACATGGGCTTATTTTCCTGCAACGAGCGAGATTTTAATGAAGGCCCAATTTCATAAGGAAATTCTTTCATCGAATTTGTGAAACTTGGAGTATGGGCGAGGCCATTGAAAACCCTGAGGGATAAAACCCCTGCGGATTTACGTCGTAGATAGTGGGTATTCTGCTAATTGGACTCCAATGGGAGCAGCCGAGAAGCAAAGAAGGGCAAATCGATCCTCACACGACTTTTCTCTAATTGCAGGGAAGACCCACGAAAAATTATGGTGCAGTGATGAAGCCGTTGGACCTCTTTAAAAGGAACAACTGCGTCGAACCACCCACGATTAAAGCGAACGGTCCACTATCTATTTCCCTCGAGGATTGGAGAGGAAGATCAAACAGATGGGCGATGTTTCCATGGTGAATTTCCTAGTGCAAACAACGATGTATTAAAGCTGTAGGTGTTGCAATTTTCAGCTTTTTATTTACATTCTTTCGTTTGAAAATACGTATATCTTTTATACATCGCAATATCGCAAAAATTCTTTAAGAAAAATGGTGGAGATGAATCTTTGGGGGTCAATAGTTCATTGAAAGACCATTTGATGCATCAAAAATGTAAGAATGGAGAATATATTTATTAAATTAACACAGATATCACAAGGATCAATGTATGAGACAGTCACAGTGAGGTACTCAACAATCAACGAATGCGAAATTCCATTTCCAGGAGGGAAAATTCCTTCAATCCGGGACTCGAACTCCGGAACTTAGCTTTGAGTTAACAGTATGCTAATCATTTCTCCACCAACGTTGATAGACAGGGGCGATAAGACGATAAAATGTAAGATACGATATTACTCGTGGGCTTGTTAACATAATGGATTGATTTAAACACGAAACGTACAAGACGTTTACTACGTAATAAATAACTTGGAAATATGTGGAATTCTAACAACACCATACTAAAGCAATGGGAGGGCCCGCTTTAGAAAGATTTTTATCTTACACCTCTTACTCTTTCTCTCTCTTAATCTTAGCCCTACTTTTAGCTACATCACGAATATTCGACATTCAACTTCTGATTTAGGTTCTTTTGAATATTTATGCTTAGGAAGAGGAAGTAATAATAACAGAGATTTCCTTCACGTAAGAAACTAGGACGACCGGGAAGGATTAAAGAGGCGAATCGATCCTAAAAAAATCATTCTTAGAATAAAATTGTGGAAATGTATGTTTCGGGGTTAATTCTTTCCACGATATTCTTAATTTTAACGTTTAATCTAAAAATATTCGTACACAAAGCGAACTATGCGATGCCTTTAAATTAATCTATTATAAGTTCCGAATGATTTAACTCGCATATGCTTAACAATCGGATATGAGATATAGACGTCTTAAACGCTGATAATAAAGTCAAACGTAGCTTTAATAAGGATTCTTATTGTCCTAAAGTTTAAATAAGGTTTCGTACTCATCCTACAATAGTGAGTGGGTACGAAGAATTAAGGAGACTTCATTCAGTCTAATCTAATTTAAATGCTGTTTATCTGAGTTCGTTGACTCTGGTCCCTTTCTCTCAATAAATGGAATTTACGTAAAATGAATTCCTCCATCATTTAAATTATTATGAATATATAATCTGAGATATTGGACATCAAACTTTATTATTTCGATATAACAAATTTGGCAATAAACAAAATAAAGAAAAGAATAAAGTACTGTTATTTTGTTCCTCTAAAATTTGAAGATGCACCGAAAACAAAGGAGAACTGAATTAGAAAATAAAACATTACAGGGACTCGAACCCAGGTTCCCTATTTTCTGTTTACCTCTCCTGCAAGAAGGTGACCTGTGTTCAAATCCCAGTATCGTATTTATTTTTCAATTCCATAAAACCCGTGAGTTCAAAGGGCACGAACTCCTCGTATAAAGTTACATTCACCTTTCCTTCATCCTGTATTCCGTCGTGAAGTTATTTAAAAAGTCCGCGGGAAGAACGGAGACGCGTCGCATTTCGCAAATGCCGCAGACGAGGAAAACCGAGCTCGGAATATCATATTTCATCCAACCTCTCGATCAGATCAACTCGATTTTTTCTCTATAATATCCGTTTCCTTTTCCAGTTAGGTTTTTGAATAGTTTAAAGGCCTTCCTCTCCACCAGCCCTCCTTCCTCAAACACTCCCCCGAGGATCGACCGCTACCCTGCGGGAAGGAAAACACACGCCTCTCCATTCTTCTTACCCTCGAATCTCCCATCTCTTGGCTCAGAAATGTAGGTAAATGTAAGGGCTCCGCTCTCCAAGAAAAATACTTGCTTCAATGGCTAACCGAGAAGATTCTTTCCGTATTTTTTTTTTGTGGTAATCGCGTGTTTAGTTAATTCGAACGGTTTCCTTTCTCTTTATTATCGTGAAAATCATATACGATACGTAAAAAACTTGATGGAGTTTTTTCGTATTTTAAATATGTATGATTAAGTCCTGAGAAAATTATGTTTTTTGCAAATTATAATTTTAATTGACAATTGATATTCCATAGCATACTAATAGCATGATTATTTTTAAGATTGAATTGAGCAATAATTGTGCTTATACTTCGCAATGAAAATGTTTTAAACGTTTTATTGATAGAAAAATCTATTATTTTCAACAGATTTATTGATATGATATATTTAGGATAGAAATCTTCACATTTTCCTTGAAATAACAAAAAATGAGATAAATTACCTGATTATGTATATGAAACTGAACATTTTTATTAAAAACGACAATAATAAGGAGAAATAAAAGAAGGATTTTCGTATTTCCGTTCTAAAGAAATTTAATGACGTAAATATATCGATCTAAAATTCATAAAAAATCGACCTTTTAACAACCAATTTAACATTACTCTTATACTCCCTTTATACGAAAAACCATTACCACTACGCTTCCACATTTTCAAACCTAACTCATCGAAAGACATCTCTAAAGGGTCGATGTATTCCCAGCGAATACTGAGCCAGACTTGGAAGGCGACGGCGGTGCTTAAAGTCGAATTTTTCATTCATTTCCCCTCATTCTGCACTGATGAGGACCATATTCTTCTCCATCGTTCCATACGTCACTTTTTCCTCCACTTATATCCTTTTTTCATCTCCATCCTCCCCTCCAAAAGCCTTCGAATCAACATTTCCGCCCGAAGGTGATATCACCGTGGGAGGGACTGTGGAAAAAAGGGGATTTTCCTCTCCTTTCCATATTTTATATTTCTCTCCGAATTCCCACTTTTAAGCCATCGGGGTGCGATAAATTCCGGATACATTTTCCGTGCGAGGAGAATTTTAATTTATGCCGCGGAAATAGGCGACGTATTATTTAACGCCCTACGACAATGAGCTATTTTACTCTCGTCTCGCGTATTTAACCTCCCTCCTAATTGGGTCGTCTCGCGATAAAAACAGCCCATAACGAACATCGATGGAATAATGAATCCCCTTATAATTCACAACGGTGATGTCACCATGGAAATCGCTACTCCAAAATCAAAAGGGTGTGATGTGTGGTGACCTTGATGTATAAATCAAATGCGACGTTGTTTTTCGCTGCCTTCATTAATATGGTTTTTTTCTTTTAACCGATATCTGACTGGCGCTGTGATTTTTTTACGAAGCCATGAATACGAGTTCGTTATGGAAATAAAGGGTCGGGTCGTTCACGAATTTAATTCAACCGTGGGAGGAGGATTCTCAAAAAAAAAGAAATATATAATTCATACAAACTCTATTCAACAATAAGGAGGATGATTCAAGGATGGTGCAGAACATCTAGTTAATTAGGTAGCTAAATATAATATAAATTTGTTGTGATAACATCGTTACGAACACAGTAACCCAAACAAGAACGCCCAAGAAGAGTGATGAATAGACGAGGACGTTTCCACAGCACTAGGTTCTTTCTTAACTCGATTCCCAGCCTAAAGTGGTTTTGTTTCGCAACAGGCCGCTCTTTAGAATCTTTTTGAGACCATTTTGACCTCAACTGCTCCTCCATGCTAGGGTTTCTTAAATTTTTCTAGAAGTTCGTTTACTTTTGACCTCGTTTAAAATGGGATGATTCTATCATTCATTCAGAACTATTTATACTGATAATCTTTCACCATCCAAATGATTCATCCAACCAATTTATGGCATATTTAATAAATTATTGAAGGTTTTAATATGCGGAATCCTATATTAGATGATAATTTTATTTCTCCGATTTCCTTCATTTGATACATACTCATCTATCTACCTTATCTATTGGATTCGTATATTTAATTAGTGAATTACTTTACATCGATTTTATATGAGAACGTAGAAAGCGCGTTTGGAAAAGATTATAGTAGTTCCGAGATTAACTACACTTGGAATTCTATGTTAGCAAAATCAATTCAGATTTAAAAACACGTTTAAAAATTTAACTAACACTTAAAAGATATTCTGAGGAACTCCTTGGTCAAAGCCTTACACTTTGCCTAATGGAACGCGCTTGATTAAGGAAAAAAGTATTAATTCACTCCCACTTTGATCCTATTTTCCCTTCTTTCTCGTAATTAATTAATTCTCGTAATTCTTTTGGTTAATTCGTAATGAAATCTACCAAGTAATATAAGTTGATGAACTATAATACTGATTATGGTATTTTAACACTAATAATGATACCTCTTGTGCATATAGTAACCAGGAAAGAAAAATAAAAAAATAAATAAAATTATAAATTTATTCTTAAAACGAATTTAAATTTTACAATCACCGAACTTCACTGATCTCTTACCCATTTTAAAGGAGATTTATGTGTTTATTCCGCAATATTTATGATAGTTATAAGAGAAAAGGATGATTATTCACAATGTTAATTTAGATGACGTACCATTAATAGATAAAAACAAACTATTGAGTAACTATATACGTAAAATATGTATTAAGAAGCAATTTTTCATAATTTATTAAAAATATTTATTTTAAACGTAGATTAAACGAGAGATTATTAGATATTTTTTAAAGCTACTTCAGCTAATATTCTAAGGATATTTTTTCTAGAAAAAAATTATGATTTTTCTCATTCCTTCATATTGGAAGCATCATCAGTTACCCGAAACATCAGCATTTATATTTCGGAAACAATCCAATTCGTGTAAAGGTCGCTATCATAAACGTAGTACTCCTTAGATCGATCCTCCTCAAAACGTGACCCTTATTCGCAACAGCACCGTTGGCACTATCGTCCGATTTTGCGGTTACCACCTCTAAAGCCTCTTCCTTAATATCCACCCGATGCTTTGGTCTGCAGAATCGGGCACATTCTCCGATACACGGCCGTTTCGAAACTCGCGATTGCCGAACGGACAATCGACGTGTGTTCGATACGGCTAGCGCCCTCCGGGGAGCCCATCGAGGAAACGGCTTTTGCTCAACTCCCGAAAGATTCTCCGAGAAAACCTTTGAAAAGTGCCTCGGCGGCAGTGGGACGTGAGAGACAATAGAGGTTCTAATTTTTTACCTCGCAATCGACGGAAATTGTTGCTTGTTTCTCTTCTGGGTGCAGCGCAGGAACTCTGCGAGATATCGTCGGCTTTTTTCAATCGCAACATCCTTCGGGAGACAAAGGAGATAAAACATTGCGATCGATTTTTTGAAGCTGAAAGCATTCTTTGAAATTCCCAGCGCTCGTTACGTGAGATATTTATGGTATCTTATTTGGGGATCATTAAATTCAATTCATTTTACCTCGTTCTAGCATCTCTCAACTTACGATAACCTAGCATGAAGAAATATCTTACTAATTCTGAAAACTTTCGATAAACCATAATGAGCATTTTACCATACATGAGAGTCAGGATACTTAATTTTAATAATCTAGGACTCCTTAAGCTATTGTGTTCAAGGGTAAGAAAACAAAAGACAGCTTACCTTTGGTGTGGTTCCTCTGATGTCTATGGTAAGATCCAACGCTGAAGGGAAGCATGCAAGTCTTAAGGAATGCTACATACGCATTTTGAGGACATAATGTTATATTCATAAGTAGCTCGGTTTGATTATCTATTATTAAACATATGAAACTCTAACGGCCGTATCTCTTTTAATTTACCCTAATTAAGGATTCAAATTTGAATCAATGTACTTATTAGAGGCTTAACCATAAACAACGAACAGACATTTTTACCAAACCAGGAAAATCAATATAGACTTAGGTGAACAAGTATTCGATATTATAAGTACGTTCGTGGCTCTGCTATTTAAAATGTTGAACCATAGCCGTTTTCTACTCGAGGAGAAATAAATGCGATGATGCACTAATAAGAATTGTGTACTCATAAATTAGAGCAGCTTGAATGATTCATGAATGATAAACTGAGGAATTGTATTTGGATTCGTATATTTAGAAGAAATTTTATCTCAAAAATGCTGATAGTAAAAATTTACCAAATAAATGTTTCCGCCCGGGCTCGAACCGAGGACCTTCCGCGTGTAAAGCGGACGTGATAACCACTACACTACGGAAACGATATTAAAAATCCGTATTTATGGAAATTAGTATAAGTATCTGACCTTAGGTATGTTAGAAATCGACTGAGAAAATATTGGCGGCTTATTTAAGTGGGAAAGTATAGCTCATAGAGTAAAGAAAGCATTCTTTACTCAAATATAAAGTGAAGGAAAAAGGCGGAATTCACTGTTGTATTAAAGATGATAAATTAAAGAAAATTCTGTTAAATCAAGAAAATGAATAATGAATTAATAATGTGTAGGAGAATTTGAACGGTGAATATACTGCACTCTAACACTCTAGTCTAAAATTTTTTGCAAGATAGAAAAAGTAAGGATATTTCAAGAGTAAACATACGCGCATCAAAAACTGCTTCCGCCCGGGTTCGAACCGAGGACCTTCCGCGTGTAAAGCGGACGTGATAACCACTACACTACGGAAACGATGTTATTTTATTTCCAAAACTGAACTAATAAGGATTAAATATACTATTGTACAACATATTTTTTGAATAAAGTTGCCAAAGATATAATTGGATATTCAACATTATATTGAAATGGATTATTAACTCAGGTATTCAGTCAACTCAGAACTTATAATTTTCTCGACTTTATGGGAAAAATATGAATAAACGATAGAAATAATCATATGTACCATTAACACAGCAAACTCTTAAACGATCATTCAGGCATGGAACTCTTTATATTGAATCGAAAACATGTGCAGGAATAGAAACAACTGAAAATAAATTCACTCCTAACCGTGAGAGATAGCCAATGTAAGGAATAAAGAGTGGCACTTACCTCCGTCTCCGCAGCTGTTTCTTGAGTCCAAAGTTGTAGAAGAAGCGGTATTTCGAAGGCACTAAATACGGGACACTAACTTTCGGAGGTCCAACTTCCATCTTCAGAAGCTTATTTAGTCTGTTCACCCCGGTGAAACCACGTTCTTCAAATCCTATCTTCTTTTTTTACTGGCGGCACTAACTCTTCCATTCTCAGTGCTAGAAGAGAATGTTTAAGAAAAAATATTAATTATAATTGTTATCAATAGGTAGTATTAACTTCTCTAGAGGATTAATTATTTTCATTAGAGAAATACATTAAATTACAATTTAAATACATTAAATACATTCTATATTTTATATACATTATATATTAATATGCTCTCTAACTAACATTTTCATAATCATAGACAGATGAAAAGTAAAAAGTATTTTTTGCGGCAATATCTAAATGCGAATTCAAAGTAATTTATTCAGTTGTTAAAAAATCATACCATTCCAGAGCGAAGAAAGAATGATTGCCTTTGAGGCTTGCTACTCACTCAATTATCACTCCAGCGAACAGGAGCTCAAACAAACAGAAACGAACCATATCTCAGACATAGTACAAATTCAATTATTTTAAATATTAAAGTATTCATTGGATGTTGATAATGAATTTTTTTCATTCACATAGCATCAATGAAAGCAAGGTTCCCTTTTCCACAACAGTTAAAGGAGCTGAACCAAATACAGATGTAAAATATTATAAAATTGTAGAGGTCATTCTTCACTATTTTGAAAAGACCTTTTATCCGTGGAATTTAAGAGTGATTTCCTTGACACCATGGAATAGAGTCATCTGAATTGCGTTCAATATCCTTCATAAACTACCATAAACATTCATCTCAGATATTTTATAAATATTGGATCTCTATTTTCTTTAATTAATGAGTTTACTCTTCCTACAGATAAATCTAATATAAAGATATAAATCTATTATTTTGGATTCCACTTTGATTTTCCTGAAATAATTCGCCTGAATTGCTACTTTACCTTTGATCGATAATTGAAATATAATTATAATAAATTCAGAAAGAATTCCAAACAATTTAAAAGGATTAACGAAGTCTCTTATATTTTCATCCTGAGATAAGATTCTTTGCATTAATTTTGAATATTTGTTCCTGAATATGAGTGCGTAATACATTAAATATACTTATTATCACATCACATGCATCCTTTAACCCTTTATCACTACATCAATTTCAAAATGAGAGTTAATTTACTTGAATACTATATTAATTTCAATACAAATGCGTATCATATTTATGGATCATGTATCGTTTCCGTAGTGTAGTGGTTATCACGTCCGCTTTACACGCGGAAGGTCCTCGGTTCGAACCCAGGCGGAAACATCTGTTTTTGTAACCTTTTCCGAAAGGTTATTTTAGGTTTTGAGACCTCCTTTTGATAACTCCAATCCAAAAAAAAATGATTAGAGAAATGTTTTAGCTAAGAAATCCCTCTATTAAGTAGAGAAATAAAAGATATGTTCCCGGCCGGGTTTGAACCGGCGACCTTCCGCGTGTAAAGCGGACGTGATAACCACTACACTACGGAAACGTTACTTAGTACTTATGATCCGAATCAAACAGTTTGGAGATGAAATGAATTGATTAGTTGATCAGTCATTATAGCGGTAAATCCTATCCTCAAAAATATCCATACAGGGAAGAAATAATTAACACGGTAAAAGATGTAGAACGCGAGGTGAAACTAAAAAAAAAAGATAATATCCATAAAATAAATAAGTTATGCATATAATTTGAATAAATTCAGTTGAAGCAGATTCATAGACTGATGATACCCAACCTTATTATACGCATCATGACCTGGACTAGAATCCAGACAGTTGCAAAGTCAAGACGCGATGAGTGTACCTTAGTCAAATCGGAAACGTAAGTGGGTTAATCCTCGGATTTAATTATTGAGGCTAGAGTATGATTATACCCTTCAATATAAGGGACTAGAATCGCGTGCGATCTTTTCTTCCAATGGGAGCATGAAAAAATGGGAGAGAGAGATACCTCCTGGGTAAGAATGGAATGCAAGGATTAGAGAAAGGAGTGAATTAACACGTCCTGGAAGCATTATTAATTCCGCTCTGAGCGTATCTCGGAGGCGAAACCTTTTAGAAGGAAGCATTAGAAGAGAGCTCTATACTCATCATCCCGTACTCGATCACTCATTGGAGAGTGCATTAAGCACGCGGTAATAACTTCGCGGAAATTTCATCGAGCGTTATCGGTGAATCGACCTCACTCGAATGGCTTATAAGTCGATCGGGAAAAATCAAGATGCCGAGGGAATTTATCGGTGTTTAGGGCCGACCTTCTGGGTTCTCCTTACGGTCTCTCTGGGGAGGATGGTGGGAGTAAGAGTAAAGAGAGGATGGATCCGTGGGAGAAGGAGAGAGAGTTGGCTAAAGATTGGTCCCGAGGGAATACGTATAAGGCATTCGAGAGAGAAAGGATGGTCTGCGATATTTGGGTTATCGTCTTCGCGAACGATTAAAAACGGATCGGTTGGGATCAAGGACGATCTTTTTAAAGACGTCTTTGCCCAAAAAAGTGGGTCGCACTGAGTTGGTTCCTCATCCGGGTTGTTTATGGCTGAGATACCCTAGAAAAAAGCCTTACGAAACGGCTCTCTTGATAGGGGTTCCTATAAGAGTTTTTGCGCCGTCCCTCGTTACCGCCAGATTCGGTTTGTTTTCACCACGACTTCCTTGGAGACGCTCTTGATTCGATTGTCGAATTTTCTGAATAGACCGCACGAATTTTGTCTCGTGCTCTTTCGCTACCGATTCTTTGTCATTCATACAGGGTATAGTAAATGAGATAAATAATTCTTTCCATAACCAATCATACCGAAATCTTAATAATAGTATTAATAAAACTTTATTCAATCAGAGCGAAATATAGTCTTTAAAAACCACTCTTACATTTAACCCCTACACACATACAAATACATCAAATCACAGATCAGAAAATTTCCAGATCCAGAAGGACTCGAACCCGGGACTCAGGTGCTATGCACTCGACCACCGAGGCCGGTAAAAATGAAATGCCTCCTGCGAGGATTGAATTCACGACCCCTGGATTATGAAACCGGTGCTTTGAGACCTTTGAGCTAAAGGGGCAAAATTTACTGACAGCGGTGGGATTCGAACCCACGCCCTTTCGGACTGGTGCCTAAAACCAGCGCCTTAGACCGCTCGGCCACGCTGCCTTGTGATAAAAGGCGCTTTTATACTAGTTCATCAAATGTATATCTCATTTTTTTATATGATTCATAGAAGATAACAATGGTGTTGATCGAAAATGTTCGTATCCTGTAGATGATTTATTGTTATTTGTAAATCTCTGAAGCTATGAAGTACTTTCTCAAGGTTAAGTTAAGATGAAGTTCCATAATGTTAAGCCGGAACACTTCGAGTACATGTCTATCGGTCCATATTTTAAATTCATTCATTATGGAGTTTTAAGCTATAAAATAGGTGCCAAAATTATTCCGTGTTACATTTGCGTTAACCATTCAGCTCAAATTAAACATTGGTTCCCTTATTCGTTTAACATACATAATGTTTACCAACAATCATACTATGAAATGAAATTAGTATTTATTCTCAAATTCAATACTAATTTTAATTTAATTCTGTTGGAAATGACTCTTTGCAAATTTGGATCAAATGTTTTCACTGCAGTTGCGCCCATTCTAATACTAATCGACTTTTAAGAGAAATCACCCATTCCCATAATAAAGAGGGTACTAATCGATGTTTCATAGTCACTTAAAGGCAGAGATTATCTACAGGTTTTATTCTTCATTTATTCATAACATAATTTATATGAGCTCAAATAGGTCTGTGCTCTGGTTGCATTACACCATCGTGACCAATTCTCTTCGTTTTCTATCGTAGGCTAAATAGTAAACAGGTAATGACGCCTTGAAAACAGAACGTGAGAAATAATGCACTGTTTTCATACTCGATCCAGAGCACTGTAATGGGAATATATACACTTAACACTTCACGATTGCTGCGTATTTTATGATTTATAGCATTTGATGTCGATTAAAATGGGATAATGAGAAATTATTAGGTGACTGCATAGCTCTTCAGTATGAAGCGTTAGTACGATTACCATCGTTAAACTTTAATGAGAAAATAGAAGAAAGTTTTTACCCCTCGTGTTCCAAACCATAAAGCTAATGTAGGCTATAGATAGTACAACACGCATTAAATCTGCGATGCTACGATTAACAAGTAGCTCGGGAGAGTCAAATTGACGCAAAAAAAATCTCTTTGCATCGAACAAGGAGTTTAAAGACGAGCTGCGGGGGTCATTAATTATGGGAAATATTTCCCCTCAGTCAGCATCTTCGATTGATCCTCAGTGGGTCGCTTCTTTCATGCCTCGAGGACGTTCTCGACGAGAAAGGACGTTATACCTGTCGCTCCTCCAAGGATTATAAAAAAAAGAAGCGTGAGTCCGTATTTTGCTGCGTTTGCTGTGTTCCATCGATTGGACTCTTCGGAAATTATCGACCGCTATTTACCAATGAGGCGAGAGAAAGTCGGCTTTCGCTGAGGAATTCGTCCGCAACAAAAACCCGAAAAGTTGATTTCAATTGCAGATTCGCCCAGAGAATGGACGAGTTGGTAATTTCCCAGAGAACTCGCGATCGAATCGAATTTAGTTCTTCTTTTTTTGTTAAAACCTTCGGTGTTGCTAAGTGGTATTGATTTAGGGTTTTTAAGTCCGAGAGGGTTGCTGGGGAGTGAGGAATAAACAACAGCTGAACTAAATGTGAAGGAAACTATTTATTAGGAATATAACTTCTTAATGTAAAAGTATCGTAAACTTTTACTCGGATCCAGTGGTATATAAGGAGGAGTTTATTACCCAATATCAAATTTTGGGATAATATTATTTAGAAATTACGTTTGCTTTTATTTAAATTGCTAAGTTAAACTTGCAATGTGGTTATCAATATCTTCAATAATACAAAGTAAAAATTAAGAGAAGAAATTTAACTCTTCGGTATTTTGTAGTAACTATTAATATTTGCTATAGGTACTGCTGCGTTCTAAAATAAGCATTCATATGTTAGTATATTATTAAAAAGACTGTTTCCGCCCGGGTTCGAACCGAGGACCTTCCGCGTGTGAAGCGGACGTGATAACCACTACACTACGGAAACGGTATACGAATTTGAATTATAGTAAGGATTTATAATTTATTTATATATAAATTCAACCTTGCGGTTTACTTAACATCTTAAATTTTAGGATTTAGGGAAAGAGAACTAAGACACTACTTGTTAAACCACTTATAGTGTTAAAAAAAGGATGGAAAAGGTTTTAATTCCTAGAGAAAAGAAAATAAACCCATTCAAGAATGACGGTAAAGAAAGAGGAAACAGAAATAGTACTTAGGATAGGTTAGTTAAAGATACTTAAAGATTGAGGTAATCACTGTCAAAATATGTCTCCGCCCGGGTTCGAACCGAGGACCTTCCGCGTGTAAAGCGGACGTGATAACCACTACACTACGGAAACGATGACATCATTGGAAATATTATATATTTTATCTTAGCATTAATGTTTTTTTTAGTTATACGTTTAACAGAATCAAACAAATGGTGATATGAGTGGGACTCGAACCCAGGCCTAACACTTTCCGCACATTTACATCACATCTGTTCCGAAAGTGGAGTTCCTGGGTTCGAGTCCCAGTCATATCGTAACTTTTCACTTCTCTTTAACTTTGTATTCCAGTCACTCAAGCTAATCTTGTAAAGTCATTTCTCTTTCCCTAAATCCTAAAATTTAAGATGTTAAGTAAACCGCAAGGTTGAATTTATATATAAATAAATTATAAATCCTTACTATAATTGAAATTCGTATACCGTTTCCGTAGTGTAGTGGTTATCACGTCCGCTTTACACGCGGAAGGTCCTCGGTTCGAACCCGGCGGAAACATTTTTTTATGGAAACCACTCCGATACTGTAATTCCACGAATAGCTTTTGGCCTTCACGAAATATGCTCACCTTAAGTACAATATGTTTCAAGCATTTTCTTCTCAGTCATTATTCCTCTTATATTCTGCTATACTTTATGGACTCAGATTCAATGGGTCAGAAGCTCTTTATATAAATCTAAATAAATAAAGAGCTGGTTCGATCCCGGGCGGAAACAAACTTTTTGTAAATAACCGAAAAAACTGTTAAAACTCAATTCTGATTCTCTAAACCTAATTTAAAAAAAAACCATCAGCTGCAATTTGAATTGTGGACAACCGCTTATAATCTTTATAAGGTCTGATTTGCGTTACTTATATATTTACGTATTAATTCTCTGAAGTTATAGATATTAGATTAGTTGGTTGCTATGTAACATAAAATTCTAATAAACAGAATTTAAAAAATAGGATATAATGCAACTTAAACGCTAATAATAATTGTTTTGACGAGAATTTGACGAGAAGATTCCTTGATATTCTCAACAACCGGAAGCCAAGCATTTTGAGTACGCGTCATTAAACTACGACGATAAGATATATACGGCCGTGTTAGTTTGAAGGAGAGGCACGAGTCTGAAATTCCTCAATTAAGATTAGGGTGAGTAGATTGGAGCGAATGGCTAATTCCCATGCGAAGAGAGGATTCATGCATGAAAAGGCGTAGATATTTAACGTTTGAATTCAAACGCCGGATATTGTTTTCCATTCTCATGAATTAGATCTAAGCCGTTTTCACTAACAGTCAAAGAAAACTTTCCCTTTAATAATCTTCCCAAAGTATATTTCTGGTAGAAGCTTAAACCTAACTGGCCAAGATGAGTGAGTTTATGTTTTTTTTAGTACGAGATGAGATTTTGATGTTCGTCTGTTCTTGAGATTGATTTTCACGGCCACGTGGCCATCTGAGAGTCCGATTGGGAAATCGTACGCCACTTTCCTAATCGGGAGTATCCGGCAAACCGGAAATTAAGGAATTGGGGTCCGATAGCACACTGATCACTCGAAACGAGCTCCGGTTAATAAATCACGCATACAAATATATAGGGATATATCGTAACTATGGTGAAGGGTATTGTTCAATTTCCTTTTTAATCTTTCGAAATGTTATTTTCCTCCGTGGGAAACTTATGATTTGGAAGATTGGCCCAGAACCGGATGGATGTGGACGTCTAATTAGTAACCTTCTCTTATTTCGATATGCTTTTGTTTTCGCTGAAACTAATAGAAATGGTTTCGAAATTTTAATTGCGTTCTTCCTTTCTTTTCTAGGACTCATAATGTTATAGTTAATGAATAACTAAGAGCTAGACACCATTCATGCTGTCCTCTATTCTATCAAAAATTAATGCGTAGGTTGCCAAATTTCCACATCTATCGGTCACTACAATCTCTTTCCAACAATCACTAACAATTTCTCACATCGCAACATATTATTGAGCATTTCTGATTCACTCCAAATTATAAATAAATATTCTATAACATAAATCGGATTATCTCGCGGAATATTTTACTACGCTAAAATAGCGATATAATTTTCAGCGGTAAATGAAGAAGTCAGCACCGCTTTCCTAGTTTTTGATAAATATCAGTGACACACTTATATTTTAAACATGAACCTTCATCATCTACGAGTTCATTTGCGATCCATTACACAAGAAAGGCTTTCAATAGGCAAGGTATAGCTCATCGCATAAATAAGAACAGCCTCTAAACTGGAGCAACATCTGTCGACCCGTTTACTTTGCAGCGTAACGTTCTTGCGCACATTGATACGATCGGATTATGCGTTGCAAAGATGCCCTTTCTCTTCTCGAACTTCTGAACTACTATTTTTCTCTAAATAATCTTTGTATTGCTTCTTAGATGAAAGTAGGTTTGGCTTAGACTTTAAATTTAAAAAATTATGAACGGTAAATGCTATATAAATTATAATTTTCTAGAATATATTCAAATTTATACATTTCTTAATTCTCGAATTGTATTCATAACTGTAAATTTAATTTGTAACTCACAATTTTTATCGCTTCCCTAGTATTTGTAAATCGTAAGTAACATATCTATATTCAACATCAATCCCCACCAGCTTCGTGTTCATATCTTAAGCAAAAATAAACTTATATCTATAACTATAATCAATCTTATAATTCATAATCATATACAACTATTTACAATTAAAATTAAAAAAAACAAATGATAGATTTTCTCACGGTAAGGATGGAAAACTCTTTTGGAATATCGATTGAAATTTCCGTTACATTTCATAGCCCGTAATCTCTTATTAATTCATCATTGAGTCTTTCTCATAGCTCCCTTCCAGAGTCTTTCGATTGTGGGAAGATGCCGTTCTCTTTACAATCGGATAATCGAACTTTCATGGATCGCCCTTGATTAACTCTCTGCGCATGTTCGCTCCAGCATCTCTCAACACACTAATCCGAGGAAGAATTCGGGACGGATATCTAATAATTAACGAGTGGGCGTTGGAATTTGCGAAACAAACGCTTTCTCTCGAGGGCGCTAGTCATCCGTGGTTCAATAAGCCCTCTTGGGGACGATGCATGGATGTGGGACATCGGGAGGGGGTTCCCCCTTTTAGGGGAATTCGAGGTGGGATGAAGCAGAGTAGAGGCATGCGGTGGATTCAAGGATGGATTGACTCTATATATAAGGAAGGAGACAAGAGGTTATTATAAACACAGTTTCCTATGTATCTTTTTTAGCTTGGGATATCAATAGGTTTGCTCAGTTTTTTTACACAGCTATTATATGAGGGTGTTATTGTCCTGTTGATATTTTTTTCTAAGTTAATACAAAGGTTTTTACATCCTCCAATTCTTTCAAATCTTTTTCATTATTTAATTTTACAAAATAATTCATGCTTCTATAATATATTGACAGAAGGGACTGTATAGTATCGATCTCGCCTAAATAAATACCTCGTAAGATCTTATTACGTTATCCCTCTCTTGCGAATAATCTGCTAAAGCGTTATATTATTCATAAATATAATATAAGCATTAAAAGAAATAAATAATACATTAATATTCAAAACAAAAAAGGACAGGCAATATGAAGGATTATCTATAAAAACTAAAGATTGATGAAGAAATAATCCATGATGCGGGTAAATATCCACAAAAAAGTGAGTTAAAAAAACCACTGCAAACATAGAAAGACGTAAAATGATGAAATATGATTATATCAAACGGTAAATCATGTAAAATAAAAGCGTACATCATACAATAAAGCTTGTTAAAACCGAGAATTATTATACATGTATAAGAAATGGATATGGGAAAAATTAAATAAAATTGAAAATGAAAGTAAAGATCGATAAGCAAAAGAATTGGAAATAATTACGATAAGATTTGAAACCATGAATAAGAAATGGAAAAAAACAGAATGAGCTGCTAATTTGAACACTGTCTATTGTTAGATTATCATCACCCCATCCAGATTCCTTCGTTTAGATTTAAAGGATGGGAAGGAAAGACGCTCGATGAAAGGCCATCTCCCACGACATGCAAAGCAGACTCCAGCCACTTCTCCTCGGGGATTCACCGCGAATTGGATGCAAAGGGAAGAATGCTTGCGTGCGAAAGGACGTTGACTTCCACAGGAGGCGCTCAACTCGTTTATTTAGTCTCAGGAGCTTCTCTCTTTATCTCCACGTACCTGCGTCTCCATGACTCACACTGCCTCTTGTTTCCGTGGACCACGTTTCATCGCTGATAAGAACGCAGTACAAGTTTGGAATAATATGCCGAGTTTCGTGGAATATTTATTTCACAAAAAACGATGATTCAATCCAATGACGAAGAGAATTATATGTGGAATGTATGTGGAATTTTTTGGGGTTCATTATTATTGTTAAGATAGAACTCTACGATCTGAGATTTTTACTAAACCAAAAATATGTAACCACACGGCCATGGTTTCGCATCCTTGCTTCATTTCAGGTTTTATAAGATCATAAACGTGTGTATTTTCTATTGATACGAATTATGGGTTCTGGGTTAGTAATAAATGAAATTCTGAATATCCAATCAGCTAAAGGGACTTGATTGGAAATGTACTTTGTACAAGAAATTACATTTCATGTTCTATATTTATTTCCGTCTCGGAGAGCAAGTATGTATCGTTTCCTTAGTGTAGTGGTTATCACGTCCGCTTTACACGCGGAAGGTCCTCGGTTCGAACCCGGGCGGAAACAATTTTTAAAGTGTTTTCGTTTTACCTTATCTTTCCGTGATTCACCAAATATTTTTCTAATGCTTGCAGACGTGATTGGTGCAATTCACTTAAATTATCGTTCAAATTCTTCTCTGTATTCACTATTACTGCAAACCTTTAACAAATATACTTCAAATATTTTTTCGTACCCTTTAAATGCTTTTACTTTCAAAATATATTTGATAGATTTTAATTTATTTGCTAACTGCACTACAATTTACAAAGTATTTTATAAGTAAATAAGCCAATAACATCTAGCCAATTCGATTCACGTGCTGACATAAGGATGTGTTCTTAATAAATTTTGGTGCTACTAATCTCATGGAGAAATACACCGCGTTTCCGTAGTGTAGTGGAAACATTTTTTGATGAGATTCCGTTTTCCCTCAAATTAACTTAATCTATCCTGTGTACCTTTCCTATGTTTCCTCTTTACTTCATTATAATTCATGAATGGACTTATCTCTTTTCTGTGGAAATAAAACCTTGTCCGTCCCTTTACAACAAATATCGGAGGCTTAACAAGTAGTTTTGTATAATAAATTAGTCAGTTTAGTCATTTCATATTCGATAACTGAAAAGTAATACAAACTCCCAGGTATAAATTTTTGGATTCCACTTTGATTTTCCTGAAAGAATTCGCCTGAATTGCTATTTTCCCTTTGATCAATAATTAAGTTAATTATAATAAATTCAGGAAGAATTCCAAACAATTTAAAAGTATTATCGAAGTCTGTTATCATTTCTTCCTGAGATAAGATTCTTTGCATTGATTTTGAATATTTGTTCCTGAATAAGAGTACATAATACATTAAATATACATATTATCACATCACATGTATCCTTTAACCCTTTATCGCTACATCAATTTCAAGATGAGAGTTAATTTACTTGAATACTATATTAATTTAAATGCAAATACATATTATATTATTCATTCATACATCGTTTCCGTAGTGTAGTGGTTATCACGTCCGCTTTACACGCGGAAGGTCCTCGGTTCGAACCCGGGCGGAAACAAGCTTTTTATGAAAAGCTCTCCTATATTTTACTTCCACGAAAAGCTTTTGGCCTTCAAGAAATAAGTTCACCTTAAAGGCAATGTGTTTCAAAAATTTTCGTCTAAGTCATTCCTCTTGTAGTTTCCTCCTCTACGTTATGGACTCAGATTCAATGGGTCAAAAGGTCTTTATAAATCGAAATAAATTAAGAAAACGTTTTTACGTTGGCAAGCATTACTGGTGCTTTGGCAACCATTCGCGAGGTATCTATCGAAACTAGTAGCCAAAATAAATCTTAAAATGAAATAAGAAAAATGAATCGTTTATTTCGTTGTTCTATTCCATGAAAGTATGCCCGAAGGGATTGGAGGGAACCTTGCCAATCGGCGTCAATATTTGTTGAAAATTCATACGCTTTTAATTGGTATTAATTAAAAGCCTTGGAATTCCCACGAGTCCTAAATTACGTTGCTTTTCAATCGCTGCCTTTTCGATCATCTGGACAAGTCCTATGCGTCAATAAACTGCTAGATATAGGAAACAAAGTAATAGTCATTCATTAAATTAATACCCAAAATTTCTGCTAATTATTATAGGCAATAGGGAGACCCGGGTTCGAATCCCGGTCCTGCGAGACTTTTTTCCTTAGTGTTCAGCATTGCCTTATACCTCCTCTACCATGTTCCTTAAAATTATCTTCATTAAATTAAGATTATAATAATTAGTTTGTGAATAAAAATATTATACTGAGTTGTTAAAATACATAAGTATAGTAGGGAACCAATAAGATTTCACTCTTCATATACATTGTGAATAATTAATTTCAACACGGGCTGATTTTAAAAACTATTACTTTACTCGAATACAAGTTCCTCCCAATGAAGTTATTTTTCACTTCCGTTTATTCCTGTTATCCAGTATCAACGAAATTATTATAAAATCATAATTCACGTTTCTTTCATCATGCAGTAGCTATCACCAGAATACAATTAATCGTTTTTTGACATGCTTATACAAAAAACATATATCATAATTGTGGCCACCCTCATTAAGATGTTCCTATGTGATCCATATACCATTTGTTTTTTGCTGGTTATTTTCTACTTGTTATAATTTTAATCGATAATTACTTCGTAATATTTATAAGGTCTGTACTCTTTGAGGTTGGTAATTATGAACATTTGAACACAAATAAAAATTTACAATATAGGATTCGCGTAATATGATAGCCAAACGATTCGGTAAAAAGTATACTAAACGACGAACAAAACGGTTCGATGCCTATTCTTGCAACTTTATCTTTTCTAGTATAATGGGCTAATGAGACGTAGTCGAGCTAAAGAAGTACCCTGAGCTCCCGTACTATCATTCACTCCGCCCACAGATGTAAAGATTAGAGGGAACGGCTGCTGTGACGTCATGGGAATATCTCGCGTGGCGCTAATAGAAATAAAAGCTGAAGGGTACAAAGGGAAGAGAATCCTTTCGCGGTATTCCCGGAAGGAGATCGACCTGAGTTATTTTTTTAAGGGCAAGGTTCAAAGGCGTAGGCACTGCTAATGGCTATCGCGTTAGGGAGTGATAAATCGATCGATTTATATTCATTTTGCACGTGGGTGAGATACAGATGAGATTAAATATGGAACGGTTGCCATAACGACTTCGTTTTAGGAGTTCAAATGAGGTAGGAAAGACATTTCGGAAGCAGTTCGCCAAGTATTTCAGACTTATCGAACTCCATGAAGGGGTTGTATAGAACTTCATTAACCCTATAAACGTTTAATTGAAAAATATATTTTGTAAAAACCTATTTCATTTGGGATTCGTGTATCTTTTAGGAATTGAGATTCGGGGATTTATACATATTTTAATACTAATAGCGATAACTAAAGAAAAAAGGTATCCTTTATAATTATTTTATGATCTATTTAACGAAGATTTCAGTTTATTCGTATCCTTTGAGATATTTTTGATAAGTATCTTTATGAATATATATTCCTATTAGCAATAAGAGGTGTAGCCTAATGACGATTTTGTTAGAGAACATATTTTACGACGGATAAAAATGATATTCAACATAATTCAACATTCCATAGATGCAAATGTACAAGTGAAAAGTTACCTATTCAATGCGCAATAACTTACGAAAAATTCAATTTTAATTTTCAACGGTATTAAATCGAGATACCTATTAGCATTGGAATGATATGGTAAATTTAGATCGTAAGAATTACTTCCCTCCAACTTATATTAAACAAAAACAATTGCAAAATTATCGGGATAAAATTCGCTAAATTTATACCCTTCAATAATCTTTTATGTATAACCATATAGTAAAGCCTTCCTCAATGATTATAAAGGTAGCTTTTGTTTGAGACCGCATAGAGCTCAAGAGGTTTTATAATAAAGAAAACAATCAATCTTCCTGATGGACTGATGTAAGAATTTCCATCTAAAGAAACCGTGCTCTATTAAAATTAAGGGCCTATAGAATTTTAGGGTTCTCAGTCGTAATCTCGAAATCTTTCAGAATCAATTGGAGGAATTTTTTGTGAATAACGAAATAGTCGCAATATCGATTGTCTGATAGGATTCTAAGATATGCGAGGTCAGGCACTAATCTATTCCATCTAAACTTATCTAGCCGAGCGTATGCCCTTCTTGTGGTAAAACGATTTAAAACGATTGTTCAACGAACAGTATTGATGAAAATTCCAACAAATAAAATAATATATATATATAAACTATTGTTTTATTTCGTATGTAATTGTCAATACTGTTGTCACTATCAGCGATTGTAACGATAATATTATCACTGTTAGCGATTGTAATGTATTTGGACTTCTTTACTGTTTTTGAATCTTTGATAATAAATAAATAATAAATAATATCTAAATAAATACACACATATATTAATCCTAATATTTACGTATTTAACACTTATCTATAATTATCTGTAAAATCACGATTTATTAACGTGTTGCCATGCATTGGGATCGCGAGTAAACAATCAAACAACAGCTAAAGGAAACCAGGGAACATAAGCATCATTGGAAAGTGAGGCATCAAAACTTCGGGACAGAATCTCACGTCCGCCATACAGAGACCGCCGTGTGAAAACTCCCACAAGAAAACGAGCATTAATAACCCGATTAAAACATTAAAATATCACCTGCATCCATTAAAAGATGAGGAATGGAAGAGTCGAACGAAACTCTCTTATCGAACACGCGCAGGAATGCTCAAGTCTCAAAGAATGTAATTTCCCCCCTTAGAGAATTTAAACTTCCACGCAGCGTAATGGAATTCGAGGAGATGTTTATTCAGCGATTAAATCTTACGATTTTTTTTGCACCGAAATAAAAAGTTCACCTTAATTAGAGCCGTGTGCGGGAGTTAAAGTCGCAGATTAAAGATTCCTTCGATCAATTTGCGCGAAAAAGTTTCGCATCCATTAAAGATGGAGTTGTCGGAAGCATTAAATAGACGCTTTCTATCCGACGAGAAACTTAAACTTGCGATAAACTGGAGCGACTTTAAACGGAGGTTGCCGTGTCTATCCATTCGAAGTGGAAAGCACACTTTCGTTATAGATGTTCCGCTCACCGGTCGTTAAGGAGATGCTGAGAATCTGGGAAGGGAATGGGATAGTTTGAGAGCAGTTACCGCCGGAAACTTTCATTGCCGTGGATGTTTTATCGCGACGAAAGGCTTTTACCTGAACGCAAATGACTTTTTTAATGCCGTCCTTCCGCTGTGAATGTGCGCATAGAGATTCCCTTGTTGTTTAGGGTTTATTATCGGCTATATTGAACTGTCGCATTCGTCCCTCAAAAATGTGATTATTGATTACGTAAAATAAAATACGGGAAGAATAGGTTTATTCTACATACATGAGATAACTTTTTCACAGGACTCGAACCCAGGTCTCACTCATGTTGCTGTTTTTAACTTCTGTATTACTCTTTGATTACGTATATTTATTTTATATACGTATTTTATATTTGAGCTATCAACGTAAATGAAACATAACGTAACCGGTCGTAATATTATATGCACTGACGTTTTTACAGTAATAAAAGAGTCTGAATACAGTAATAAACAGATATTACTCAAGCATTTTAATAATCTATTCTTTAATCATCTTTATCTAAGAATTTTTAGGATAGATAACTAGTGTTGAATAACGAGAATCTAATTCATTTGTTCTATCTCAACTTGACCTCCTCACGACCTTATGATTACCAATAAAAGAGATTCTTTCTTTATGGGTTCAAGGGTGTATTTCAACATCACTTTCCCTCGCACGAGATGAAGATTTTTTGAAGGTCGTTCGACTCATAACATCCTCTATGTATCCATCATTATAGTGAGAAGAGAAAAGAGCTATCCAAGTAACCTTACAGCAAAACCTGTTCGTCTTTTATCCAACGGGTGGGAGGATACCGAAATTTGTTCTCGACCGTATAAATCAGTCCAATTTCTAATGAATCTAACAAAGTTTTACTTTTTTATCCTTCCCATACATTGGTTCGTGTTGTGGAATTTAGATGAGGCTCGAAGATTTTATCTACGTTTGTCCTCGGAAATTTTTATTTCTGGAATTGATCGAATAGAATTGAGAAATAAAATTCGTGATGATTTGCGTGTTTTGTTGGAAATAATTTACATTTAACCTGATTAAAAATGTACAAAAATTTTCTCGTTTTATATTCATTAAAACTAATATTAACTGACGATGTAATACACGAATATAAATAGCTTTATGGAAAGTTTGTTCAAAATTAATAACGTACGATTAGATGACAAAAACGAACTATTGGGGTGGAAAAATTTAATGAAACTTAAACATCCAAACAGTCAACAGATCACGGCTTCATTATTCTGTGCGTTTGATTGCAGATGGAATTAATTTGACGTTGACAAGGTCACCAAATGGAGCCGAGAGAAAATATATTTTTATCGTTGGAAATCCGTTTTTAATAACCTAGCATTTAATGAGTGAGTTAACTTTGTACACTTCCACAGGTTTATTTTTACGGCTTCTCATTTCGCTAATGAAAAAGAATCATCCAGTATAGTGCAATTAATTAGATTATATTTTATACGAAAATGGAAATGGAGAGAGATTGGTTATGGTGTACAGAACTGGTTGGAAGGGTGAAGAATGGGAGAGAGAGGGGTTGAGGTCGATTTAAAATATAATTAATTAATAAATTTCCTATTCATTAGTTAATTTGTTTATAACATCAGATACATAAGCATCGGTGGTTCAGTGGTAGAATGCTCGCCTGCCACGCGGGCGGCCCGGGTTCGATTCCCTGCCGATGCAGAAATTTTAGATCAGAGAACTAGTGTACCGATTTCTGCAGATATTTTAGTCAGGATATAGAATGATTATGTATCTCAGTTGAAGTTAGAACGAACTCTTATTCTGTCTCGTACGACGGTGTACATATATTCTTGATTTGAATTAATTTTTATCTACTCCAGATCTATCTCTTATGGTGATGAGTGATGCATTCTTGTTTGCCTCATACAGTGCATAGCTTCATTTTCTTAAGAGCTAACACATTATCTCAAGCATCCTAGAAGTAAAAGGAATAATATAATAGGCGAGATAAAATTTACTCTATGCTGCATCTTAAAGAATTCAAAAGGATTCTACTTCGTCAAGATATCGTGTGAGAAAAATACAATCTTCCTTCAAAGCAAGCTTCAAGTAATCAGTGCAAGGCCACGATAATTCCTGGCATCTGAAGAGATTTAACGGTTTTTGCCTTCAAAGAAACACTTAGGGATTCATTCTCATAAAACGCAAACAAGTCTGTCGTTTATTACAACTAACGTAATCGTTACCTTCCTGTTTGCACCGAATAAATAATATTCGTTCTTACTATTTAACGGTTTCTGCATCCTATGAAACGATCTCTTGAACGCGATGGTATCGATTCTTACGCCAATCGCAAACAAACTTGTTTACGGAATGCGTTTCGTTCTGCTTTCTATATTAAAATCTGAGTGTACGAGAACAAGACTCTGTGCGCAATAAATCTCGGTAAATACTTTTAACTACTACGCCTTTCTCCTGAGGAAAGGAAACAGCGGAGCAGGTGAGTCAAGAACTTCGAGAGAAAGAGAAAAAAATAATTCTCGTGAGAAGTCGATCTTTTCTTTCGAGACAAATCGCTTCCAGTGATTCTGGAATCGACATGGAATGGCTCAAGGGCTCATTCCGAACACCGGAGTTATCAATCCGAAATGCTCTTTCTCCGACATCAAGGTCGTTCGAAAGACTTTCTCTTGAGGGATGCTGGGTCCCTCCCACACTAACCTCATCTCCGCACCTCCTCCTTCAACGCTAACCTTTTCCATACACCGTCGAGAATTAGGGTTAGCGTCACTCGCCTTACTTTTTAGTCCCTCCCCTGTTTCCCCACCCGGGGGCGTAACTCGCACGCGTGCCCCTTTCTCTGCATTCCTGCATCCTTTTACTGGAACCGGGAGAGAGTGTGATGACACCTCTGAAGTGGAAAGTGTGGATGGGGAAAAGTGATGGAAGGATGGGGGGGTGACAGAATCCGGATGTTATTCCAGTGTGGGACGCTCGTACGAGGCTATTGTTGCATTAATCAAGTACCATTTGTCTCTGTGGTTACCGCCTCAGCGGAGACGGACCGAGTGAATGAGATACGAACTTCCATCACGCCTTTTGGATGGATGAATCACGCGAAAATGAATTTTGTATTGATTCGTTTAATAACGAACTATTTGTTGTGGTCTTTCATACATCTAGAATTATTTAAAAATTTATCAAATAAAATAATCTATTGATTAAAGCGACCTTTAAGCGATTAAAGATACACCTATATACAAGTATATTTATATTGTTTTACATTCAGATTATAAATAAACATAACATTTTCGACTTACTAGCAATTATATACTTCGTAGAGTTATAATTAAAATTAATTTGACGCTTTGTAACTTCCTCACAATATAATAATTTTTTCTATAAATACGATTCCATTCCACAACATTGAGTTTATCCATTTAAGATTTAATTCGAAGAGATTCAAAGTCGGAGGAATTTGTTTGAGCTAGATATATATATTTAGAGCTATATTCCATATAGAATATCCGATATTAAGCTAGGTAAGATTATGTTAGCGAAAGTTTGCGGGAATATGGAAGTTCATCAAAAAATATTAAAATGGAATGGAATAAAATGGAAAAAAATAAGAAATCATCGTCAAAATGTTTCCGCCCGGGTTCGAACCGAGGACCTTCCGCGTGTAAAGCGGACGTGATAACCACTACACTACGGAAACACAAGTCAGATCATTTTGGTTTAGATTTAGATGATTTGTTCATGTACCATTCAATGGAGCCTGTATTGGAAAATGGGTAGAGTGGTTTTACATTATGGCATGTGTATATATTCATATATGATGTGACAATAAGAGTGTGATACATTAATCAATTCCATTTAAAGAACTCAAAATTCTAAATTTAAATATTCCGATGTATAATATCTCTGGGAATATATTAAACCTCTTTAAATCGATTGAACTCTTTCATGAATTTATTGGAATTAGCTTCATTATTGATCAAAGCTATCAATTCAGGAGACTTATTGTAAGAGAAAAATGAATTGTGTAATAAAATGTGGATCTAAAGGTATTATATTTATTTACACATCCTGTATAAAATGAAAAACCGATCGTATTTGAAACACTTGTAAAACAATCGGTAGCTTATTTGTCAAACAAAGGAATGGAAGAGTTAATTCCAGAAGAAGATAAATAAGTGAATATTCAGTAATTATAAGTATTATTATTCATTTAGTAATTTTAAGGTAGAAAATAAGAAAAGTAGAGATAGAATAAGAGGATAGGTCGGTTTATGTTGGTGAAAGTTTCAGGTAAGACGGAATCTTATCAAAAAATGTTTCCGCCCGGGTTCGAACCGAGGACCTTCCGCGTGTAAAGCGGACGTGATAACCACTACACTACGGAAACGATATTAACAGTTTGTATGAAAGGGGATTAGAGTTAGAATTTTACTTAAAGTACATTAATGTCGGCATAAGGGGAAAATCAATAATAATAAGATAGTATGGAAGTGACAAGCTAAAAAGAATCCGTCCCGTGAAATAATTACTAGGGATCCAGCTGGTAAAAATTGAATTGATCAAAACATTGAATAATTCATTTCTAATTTAAATTTACCAATGAATTTACATATTTTTCCATTACTGAGCCTAAAAACGAACTCTCTATAAAATATTCGTAAAACGTAAAATGCATAAGTTATGAATAAAAACTTGGAAAGAATGTTTTGTTCTAAGTAATTGTATAAATATAGACTGCAAATGCATACGAATTTTAGATATTAATTTTCAAAACTTAAAAAATTTTTTATAAATGATATTCTAAATTTATAGCAATGTAATGTTCTGAATAAAAATATAGCTGTCATAATAATATGTAATTATTCCTGTCGTTACCGAGTGACTATGGCAACAAAACCTGCGAGATATATTTATAACTCGATCAGATTTAACAACCTTCCAATAAACATATTAGCCTCAGAACCGTAGCAACGAACGACTCGGGGCTAAGGAACTCTACCTCTAATAGAGATAATTAAGACAGCGAGGGAGTGTGTGGTTACAGCAGTGTGTGTGTGCATTTTCAGCTGATAATGACACTAATCGTGCGTCAGCTGCGAGGAACGAGGTTTAACTCAATTAGTCTGCTTAGTCTCCTTTCGTGACAGACGTTCTGAACGCCGGGGAAAGAGCAGGATGAGTTTTCTGGAAAGCGTTTCCATGGATATTATAACTCGATAACTTCCCTCCACTCGACAAGTCGAGGGCTTTTCCGAGCTAAGCGTGCGTGCCCAAGGAGAGGGTTAAGGCAAAACGTGCGTGCGCCTCAAGGGAAAAAGAGAGAATTTTAGGCGGAACGACACACATGAATCCATTACGAGGTCATCCGCTGCGGTGGATACCTCAAGCGACCGTCACTTACTACGTCTTCGTAAAATCGGAAGTGAAAATCTCGAAATGAAAAGTTCCGCTGCAAAAGTACGTACTTTGATTATAGGTGCCACGGACTCGCGTTTCCGATATTAAAGACCGAATCAGAGTTCCGCTCCGAGACGGTTTTCCATCGGAAAACTCGTTAAGAGAAGTCATTCTCAAAGTCAATGCGATGTTTTCCTCCTCTGATCCCAATTACTTTATTCATGGGAAACATTCGACGAAGTGAAAAAGACTTTTGGACGGCGGGCTCCGATTCGAGAATTGGTTTGATGGATTTCGGATTCTAATTTTGGGGAATTTTAATTAAAAGATCCTTCCAATACGTAAATGGAGCGAAGGAAGTTCTATTTATTTCCTATGCTAAGGCTTGACATTCGTATAATTTCTCTGTAACCTCAATGGCTTAATTTACGACTGGATGTAATTTAAAATAAAGAAATTTTACGATAAAAGAATTAATTAATTATTATTAGTGATTAAGTTTCATACATTTTCTGTATATCAAAAATAGTCATTTGTTATAACAGCTCTATTCTGTTTTTCGTATTTGCTAAAAATCCTATTTCGTTTAGCATAACTCTAAAAATCATATGATTAATATATATAATACAATATGACGTAATTTTGACACAACAGGCTTTACCTAACTAAACATTACCTAATGGACATATTCCACATTAAATATTTATCAAATCACTTGGTAACTGATGAACAAACGCATTAGTACTATAAATGATGGAATAAAATAGAAATTGCGTTATTTTAAAACAAAATTATTCGATCCAATTATTAACATGGAATCGAAAATAAAATACCTGAATACCAAAATGTATGTTTTAATTAGCTATTAGAAATAAATGACTGAATCCAAAAGGAACAAATTATCCAAAATCCATTATCATCCAGAATCTGATGAGCAAACACATTTCATTAAAGGAGAACTTGCATTGCAGTTTAGCCGTTTTCGGAAACAATGAACCATTAAAATGTCTGTTTTAAATGCCTCGCTTGGAAAAGAGGACAATTTACGGTGAGTATCGTTCCATGGATCAAAAGCTTATTAAAAAGGCGATGATGGATTTGATCTCCTGCGAACGATGACTCAGCGATTCATCACAATGCATTTTCAACCGAAAGGCTTCCAGAATTTCTCCTCTTTTGTGAAGAGTGACAACTTCATCACAGGGTTCATTCTCATCGATTTTGGTCTCTCATTTTACAATTGAACGTATTGTATTTTTAGCTACCTCATTTCCTTCTCTCGACACAAATACAATTTTCGACGACAGTTTTCCTATGCTTTTAAAATAAAAGTTAAGGATTTGAAAAAATGAGATTTTAGCTTTGAAATAAATTTGGTTAGAAACTTTACGCATATTGGGCTACTGAATTCACAGGTTATGCCCTATTGTTTCTTATGTGTAAAATTTGTAGGGTAGTTCTCGATGTAGTTAAGGATCAGCCATTAAAAAACCCATCTCTCGTGGTTTATAAGTTTACTTTGTCACATATTCGAATTATTATAGCAAATTAATTTGTTATTTGTATCGTATAATTGAAGAGTTAAACCGACTACAATACCGCTCATATGGCAAAAGTCTTAAAAAAACTATTGGACATACAAACATAGGCTTCTATTCCTACAATAGAATATTTCATATCTCTAACTGTAATAATATAATACATACAGTGTAAGAATACATGTTGTGATGTCGAAATTTTTGTATCAATAATCTCCATGTGAAAACGACAATATTGTCCCTTATCGTACGTCATTCATTATGAAATTTGAACGTTTGTAACAACACACCCCGTGAAAATGTTACTTACTTTACATTCCGCCTTCTTAATGAGAAATTACTCGTCATACATAGTATTTAAATCCATAAAATTCAACCAAAAAGAGCACTTAGTGAATTTACTTGAAAATGACGCTTTTGCGTTGAAACACCTCGTGTGTTTTGTGTTGAGTTTTTGTAGTATTTATCAGCAAAGATATTTTGAATAAATTACCAGTTTCGTCCCGAAAAGAGGCTATTTTCAATACCTGTCATGAAATAATACTAAGTGAATCACCGCCCCGTACAGTTTTTTATATTTATCCTGATTATTTCTATTCATCGTTCATTCTCGTAGGCGAACATCACGCTAAAGAACCCGTTTTATATTTATATATTTTATTGTAACGAAACCAACCACATCGATAGAACCCTCGTAGCCTGTTGACTGCGATTCGGGAACTCTGAGGGGCGATTCGCAGCCCAGAAATATCCCAATCTGGGCGAAGGATCTCGTCCTAAAAAGGTGGTGGGTACACCGAAATCTCGCTTTTCGTTAAAAAATCAAGACCCAAAAAAAAGCACTTATATAAGCGGAGGATTCCTTCGCATTTTCCGGTACTCAGAGAGAGCTCTCCTAATCCACGAGAGACGTATCAAATCCTCGGACGCACACAATGAGCCAATCTCCATAGCAGATTGCCTATTGTATTCTTTACGAATGGACCCACGGAGGGAATATCTCTGAGGGAAAAATGTCAGCGCCTCCCATTTGAATACAGTTCGATTCTGAGGCTCGAAGGAGGTCAGTCTATTTTAATATGGGAGCGAAAATTCCCTCTGCGATGACGTAAGGAAGGCAGAAAATCCTTTTGTGCGGGGGAGGTGGCGGGATATCTCCGTTACGATTAGAACACTCGTCTGAGAGGTCCTCTGGAGTGGACATTAGTACCAAAAAAAGAAAATAACCTGCCGCGACCTTGCAACCCGCGGGAAATCGATGGCTATTGATTTGGGGGGTGTACAATAGCGGCCGGAGAACCACTTGGGGACCTGAGGGAGTTCTCACGGGCTGCCTGGAGTGCTACTGCGGAAAGAACCACTCGATGCCTTCTTAAGCGCTTTTCTCATGCTAATTTTTCCAATTTCCGTAGCGCACATTCCAATTAGGAGACGAACGAATCTCTTTAGTATCTATAGGAGTGGAAAGTCTTTCGAAAGTGCGTGCTATTTTGGATTCGATTGGAAAGGTGCCGCGCCTGTAGAAATCTCCGATTGTGTTAAGTCGTAATGGGCTGTGGAACATTTACTTTGGGATTATGAGTCATTCATGTTTCTCCGGTTTTCATTATTTTTTTAATAGCAATTAATGTGCTTGGTGTGCTATTCTGCTTAGTAGTGCTTAGGTGTGCTATTCTGCTGTGAGTAGTGAAGGCAACGGAAAATAGTAATTATTACATGTACGACTTTTTGATTATTAATACTCAGCATGTTGCGTTGAATTTGAAGTATTTAACACTCAGAATTATTTCCCTAATGTTACCATGACATCATTTTCCTGATATCCTAAACAAATATTCGTCTCCATTAAACGAGTAGTGCACCAATATAGTAAGTTACACTTTATTTGCATTAGACATAGAGGCTATTCATAATAAATTATAGATTTAATTTACTTAAATTATTCTCACATTAAAAGCTTGTCGATCACTATTCAGTCAAATTAGTATGCACATGAATAATTATAGCCTAATTATAGATTAGTCTCAGAGTTATAATATATTTGACCTCTTCGACAATATACGCCTTCGTCCAGATAAGTATGAATAAATTCCTATAAATGAAAGCTAAAAGACTTTTGGCTTTTTAAAATTCCCCTAATTTTTCGATGAAAAATCCGGGCCTACTTCTCAGATATTACCTCATAAATAATCTAAAATCCAGTTGGATAGGTCCGGTCCGCTTTCCACCTCGTGCAAAAAATTACATTCCATGTTAAAATCACCGGAAATTATGAATAAAAAAAACCCGGGCGAGAATAATATCTGCTTTTTCCTGCAGTTCTTGAGTCGGGCAGCGAGTTTCCAGTCAGATAGAGGAGGTTTCATGCTAAACAAAACGTACGTAACTAACTGTGGCGTGACTTATTATATCAATCCACCCAGATAAATATTTTTAAACCTTGAATAATATACTCTAACGATCCTATTAATACACTTTCCTCTTTTTTCCTTAGAATCATGACATACGAATTCATAAAAATTATCAAAAATGTTAAATTTTTATATTGATGAAAATATTCTCACCAATTTTAGCATAATATACGTGTACATCATCGAAGATACATGTATGTAAAAATATTACGACCTTCTACAGTAACAATTCTAAAAATTACCGAGGAAACTATCAAAAACTTCATTTTCAATTGTATGTTATATTTATATTATGAATGAGATGTAAGATAATAATGGTTGCTAAGTATCAGGTTAGTTTAATGATGAATTTGTAAGATAAACTAATTTTCATGTGAGTTTTAAAGTTTATATATTTTCTATTCAATGACAAGTATATCGAGCTATAAATAAATTTATTAGGGTAACCGAAGGAGAGCGTTATATCAATGTTCCACGTCTTATAAGAACACGAGTAAAGTTATCAATTTCGAGCTATTTATGCATAAATGAAAATGGTTTGAGATGCCAGGAGCACGGAATGACAAATTGTTTTGGGGAAACGACACTGGAAGCAATAAAATGAAAAGGCCCCTTATACGAAAGGCGGGTTCCGTTTGTGGAAGAATGTCAAGGGAAATTTATTCACCGATAAGAAGTCATGCAATTCCTTCGCGTGAGCGTGGGAACACTTTCAAATAACGACCGTTTGTCCGTTTGTACATAAAAGTCCATGAGATCAACATGGAAGATGGTGAGAAATCGGTAGTATGTTCCACCTGTTAGATTCGATACTAAACATTTCATGCTCGCGATCTTGATTTCGAGATATCGATCGATTTTTGCGTATTTGGGAATGTTTGGCGCGACGTTATGGTATGTGCATCCTTAACGAGAAACGTGTGGTTCATTGACCCTTTGAAAGTGTATATACATATATAAACACGCGAGAGAGGTATTCGTCGTATCGCTCGATGCAATCACGCTATGCCCATGGTCATTTATCACCGCTGACCTCCACTCATTTTTCGCTCCCGAAGATGGATTAAGAGCCAACAGAAACCTGAGTGATCACGATCAATTATTCTCGAGCACTATTCGAAAGTGTTTTCCTCGCTGTGTTCCCCGATGGATCGCAAATTAACGTGAATCGGCTGTAGGCAACCGCACGACCAACAGGTGCAGAACATAAGTCAACCTTACATTTTTTAAGGAATTTTTGGTGCCAATTCTTAGCGAAGGAGCGCTTTTTGAGTATCCTTAACGAAAGAGGAAGTTTTCATAAAAAACTTCACTATTCTCACCCCTCAATGGAGCTAACCTATGCGTGCTTTTGTTATGTTTTATACTGTTACTATAATACTGTGTTTTAAGAATGTTATATGTTCATCGCTAAGATACTTTCTACGTTATTATTTCGCGAAATTTTTGAGAATTTTGATTTAATTTAGTCGATTAAATTCCTGATGATATCTGTCAAGATTTGAAATGGTCTTAAATTGAAATCTCTTGTGGAAACAATATTTTTTCCATAAAAAAATTAATTTTCATTTAGCGAAGATCTCTGACTTATATTTTCAACCTGCTTTAATTAAGTCAACCAAACAAACCACAGAGCTCTCTCTTCGTCCATGGTTAAATTTTTGAAGAACGACAGTAAACTGGGGCGTAACTTTGAATCAAAATAATTTTTAAAACCATCATCATTAAGACGAGGGAAAATGCATATTACAATTCTATTTTAAAGTGTTGCTAGAGACTATACAGTAAAACCCATTATTGTATAGGGAAATTAAGTTTTTTTACTAATTCTCTCTGATGGAATTTACTGTTATTTATTATCAACGAACTTGTTATTTATAAAAAAATAATGAAAGTTTCTTAATAAAACCCCTTCCTAAACTTTTTTCATATTTTATCAAGGACCTGAAGCGATTGTCTTCACCAAATGTAATTTTAAAATACTTGAGGGTGATTGCAGCAACGCGAAATGAAGACGTACTGCAAAATCCAGACTGCAGGAAGTCATTCTTCCTTCTTTTCCTATTCCACACTTTACGTCACCACAGTCCTATTCATCTTTGTGATGGTTCAAGATGGATGACCCCGAGAAATTTCTTTCCATCCGCATTCCCGGTCCTTTATTCCCGAGAAGGATCCTTTGAGAAATTTTCAGACTGTTAAATCTAACCCAGATATGATCTCGAAATGCGCGGAGATTCGACGGAAAATCACTTTTCGAAAAGAATCGACGACTGATCGAAAATTCTCGAGCTGTCTGCACCTTTTTCTTTCGGTCTTCCAGATGGAACCCACTTTAAAAAAATCACTGACTCATTCTCCTCCTTTTGAGGAAACAGTCTGCTTGCGGTTTGATTTTTCGCCTATCCACCACTTCTTATTGTATTCTTCCTTCCCTTCGTTATACGATTGAATAGAGTTGCTAATTATGCTATAAAGTCGTGATTATTTTACTTTTTATTTGTGTATAAAATATATAATATAATATAGTGATAAATTTAAAATATGCAACAAAAAGATTCATAAAGACAATGAAGCATTATAATAACTCATCTTTAACTTCCTCAAATAATTATAGAGCTATATAATAGTTACGAAAATGAAGTTCTTCCAATATTTCGATAATTTTTGCATAGTTTTCTCTTTGAATAGCGTTAAATAAATATTTGCTGTATGAAAACAGAATTTCTCATAAATGAATGCACAATTCTTATAGAAGAGAAACGATTTATATACCAATATTTACCATACGAGTATTTACTATACAAATATTTACTATACGACAATATACGACTGTTAAAATTTTATCGTGGATGACCGTACTTCGTGGAACGACAATCTAAGTTGAAGGAGAAAGTACTTCGTATTTTCCACAGGATTTAAATAGGATAAAAGGATTTATCAGAAGTACTTTTTCCTTCAACTTAATATACGACTGTTTTCCGTTAGTTATTATCCAACTTACTAGTGCTCAAAAGTCGAGGTATAGGTACTGAACTAGCCTGCTAGATAATAGAAGAAATAAGCGTGTCCAAGTAAAGTCTTCTCGTGCCTAGCGAAGCGTACTTCACTCATCCCATTGCTACGAAGCGGTTAAGGAAAAAAATCGAAAGTTTTTCGAGGGCCTTTGTATTCATTCTGCCTCATCCGGATCTCAATTTTAAGGAAAATACACATGCTCGTGCCGTTTTCCCTTCGTTCCATTCCTATGAGTCTTCCCTCTCCGTTCCCACAAATATTTCGGCTTTATGGAGTCGTACACCCACAACTCGGTCCGCATCGGAACGCGGTTGGGATAATCATGTCCTCTGAGGTTTTCGGCTGCGGGAAGCCAAAGAATTGTGTTTTTTTTTAGACCACAATCTTCCTCCCTTTTGGGATCTGACATCATCGTTCAAACCTGATGTAAATCAAAGGTTTATTGATACGTTTTTGTGATGATTGCGATTAATTGGTCTCCATGGATATTTTTACTTCTTATTTACTAATCGTTCATTCATTCGTATCTAAAGTGACGATCGTATTGGAACACGAAATATTCAAAGAATGCATTTATTCTACTCGTATTGGTTAAAACAAATACAAATCAAAACTTAGCTTGTTATAGATTTTCTTGATTCTTGTACTCATAAACATGTCGATGTATTGGAATAAACTACGAAAGACCATTTCACGAATAACTTTGTTTGATTTTCAAATCAAGGTAATTACATCTTCTTAAGTGTTATTTATCGCAATGAAAGAAATTCTCTTTATGGTATTCCGCAACTGATTACGCTCATAAATGCAAAAGAAGATACTCATAGATAGTTTTAGGCCAATAAAGTAACTTTACCTGACGGGACTATTATTTATATAATATTCAGTTTCAGAGATATCTAAACATAAATAAGAGAATACAGCTTTTTTTAGAAATTATGTTAAATATGGATTGATCAAATTCTGAATTTTTCACTTCATTCATTACGTTTGAGTCATGCAATTATTTTTTTAGACGTTTCATTACAATCTGTTTGTCAGAGTAATAATGTGCAGACAGAAAAATCATCGAATTAAAAATAAGATAAATTACAGTTTTTCTAATCGATTTTATAAAAATTTGAAACTTAACTTTCTACAATCGACAGACAGCAGCTATTAACTTAAAATTATAGCCTCATATGTCAATAAATACGTTTCAATTTTTGATTAACTATTTTGTTTTCTAGTTAGGAGGAACGTATCAAACGTAAATGTACACTATTCACATCATTTCAACTAATATTTATTTTCTCAAAGTCAGAGCGACACATCTGCGTGAGCAAGAATTCCCTCCACAATCCTTGTCACGGCCTCTTTAAATATGCATCAGTATCCAAGAGCACCCAGTCTCTCCTTGTCACGCGTCACGTTTCGAGAGCATAACACGAAAAAAATACGCTCATACGCACACGCGGTAATGCATCCGCGGGGTTTACGAGCTAACGTCCTTCAGGAGAAAGAAGAAGACTTGTTTACTCGCGTTGTCAAGGTAAGTGGGTCGTCGGGAGGAGACACTGGGGAGAGTTCACGAAGATTTCGACTCGAAAAAAAAAAATATATGAGCCCTCCATCCATTATGGCACGCATTTATTTCAGACGGCTAGAAAGCATGTCGTCGTCGCTTCCTATGAAAACCACTCAGAAAATATACAATGTGGAAAATCACCACGAAAACCCATCTCCTCAAGAGAGATCATCTTCTTCCCATGCCCTCCGATACTTAGAAGACTACATAGGCGAGCGCTCTACTCCGAGACTTGAAAGTTTTTTCGTATTTCCAGAGTCCATTCTCCCCTAGATTATCCTTGATGAGTTTTATTTTTTTCTTAATCTCGACGGAATAGAATCGCCACAGCGTGGGCAATTTAACGCTCGGTTTGTCCGAATGAGATTGGAGATGGTTTTTCGTACGGTTATTGACACACTTTGAAATGTGAAATGGCGACTTCATCTCATCCCGGATGGGTCGTGAGAGTTTGAAGAAGTGGACGCTCCTTCTGTGATTCATCAGTACGAAGCGAGAGAAATTATATTTGAGTTTCCTTCTTTTATTCAGAACAAACAAACGTTTCATAATTATTATTTCTATAATAGTTCTTTCTAACCGAAACGGCTCCCCTGATTTATTAATATCGATACTAAATATTTCTCTATGTTTAGTTATTAAAGAGGCTATTTCATTGTTATGTTGGCATTGTCATGGCTCCCATTTCAATCTATGATACCAAGTTAACATTTTCTTTAATGGGACCTTATAAATGTTTAAACAACACGCACTATAACATCTGCTACAAGTCGATGGGAGGCTTGCAGGGTGTATCCATAGAAATTAGATTTGTTTAGATTAATTAAGCATCATTATCATCACGAAGCGGCCTTAGGCTCGTTGCTAAAGTATAATTCAACTTCACTATCTATCGATGTGTATATATTTCCCAGTAAATCGATTGATAAGAGAATTAATCATCGATTAATTTTTTCAGTACGAAATTTTGATGTATTGACTTTAATTCCAATATGAATCTTGCACAAAGATGTAGTTAAGTTATTTTTCAACGATATATCTTATACTTTTCCTTTGAAATAGAATAAAAATCGATCGTAGAATGTATTTAAAAGACCTGTAATTTACGTTACCTCTCATTTTAAAGTTTGAAAGTTTAAATAGATTAAAGAGTTCGAGAGAGTTAATATAAGCAGAGCAACTTCTCCTGAATTAACTAATTTTCTCATACAAACTTATATAATCTAGTAAAAATGTTCTAAAATAAATATAAAAATAAAGTTGTTTAGTTATCAAATTTATCTTTACAACACCTATAACATGGTGGATTCGTGGTAGAGTTTAATCTATTTCCTTGCGATTTTTTTATTTTTTCCGATTAACACTTCAATAAACTAAACCCATTTTAAATTGCCATTCCAAAGTATACAGCGATATTGATATGCGGAATTTACACACTTAAGGCTGAGAATATCCTCAATAGTGAAAGCAGGTATCTTTTGGTGGCCTAAAAGTTTGGGAGGAGAAACGAGGTAACCTCTGATGATGAAAATGGAAAGGGTTTCTCAAGGCCACCTATCTATAGGCCCTCTAGTATTTGAATACCCTAAGGGATCGATACAATCGTTCAAAGTTTCTCCAAGGACTTAAAGGTGGAGGTAAATTGATTACATTTTTTCCTTCTATACTTTAAAGGACTGCTTTTTATACAAATGCCTTTTCAATCCAAAATAGCATTCTATAAATAGTTCATTGATTGAAATATAAAACTTGCGTTGATATTCGAATTATATGAATGGATAATGTGGAAAGTGGTTATTGCATAAAAGAATACTTCGGCGTTCACGATTATATTATAATACAAATTATCGCTTCTTCATTCTAGTTCATCTCATTACAGTTACGAATTAGACAAATCTTTAAAACAAATAATGGAATGAATACTGCATAATTATAACAATAGAAGGAAGGTTTATACTGTTTCGCACCGATATATTTCAGAAAGTACGTTAAAAACCACTGTTTTGCTCGAATCGCACGAAAATTCGTCCTAAATTCAAAACTTAATGAATCAATTATGATATATTTGAATATAATACATGATTACCTAACATTTTAAATATTTTATTTCTGAAAAAATAAGATAACTAAACCGTTCAAAAATTACGTGTATCTTCATAACATTTCCTATTTTACAAAGCGGAAATGATAAAGTTACGAGTAGCATATCTTCTCGCGCGAGTATGATAGCACATCGCGAGTTTCATTAAAGTAAATAATTTGAGCAATAACGTAGGTTCCGGCGGAAACCTTCATCTAAATCCTCCGTTCTAATCTGAGGACCCTTTCGTGGAACCGTAAACGTCAGGTTTCAGCCTGAAAATGATAATGATTTTCCCTTGATGATATCCTCCTCTTAAAGGTGTCCTAAACGAGGCATTTCGCCTCACGGAACTTCATTATGTTTGATGGAGCGATAAAAACTTAACTGCGAAAAAATCCTCATCATCTATTAAATTAAATATAGATTACCATAAACTAAAACAGCTCACGCAGTTCGGCAATTAATCTTTAAAGGAACCCTTATAAAGGGCCCCTAGAGACCTTACCCTAAGTCCCTTATAAAATGTCCCCTATGTCTTTGGACCTTCCTCAAAGTATTTTATTACTGTATATATACCAATTTTAAAATTCACAGCAGGTAGAAGTGATATGTGGTGAGACTAGTTGGCATTTACCTATACTATATTCATTCATAGTGAAATATTTACAACTATTTAGTAAGGGCTCGATAAAATTTGCTGGTTTTCTATTCCATAATTCATTTGTTCCATTCAAATACGAATACGTTTTCTTGTATAGATATCGAATGGAATGATCTCTGATGAAGTTTGGAGTAATAGTTGTATATATTTCAGATGAATAAATTTTGATTTAAAGAATTAAAAAATAAATCTTCTCCGAATTAAACATCATTATTTAAATTTATATAATATTTAATCCTTCCTTTACTTCGTGCAATTTTTTCGATTCTGGATAACGTTCAGTGAAAATATTTCACGTTTACCGCAAAGTGTTTTCAATACGTGATTGTGGTAACGGTAATGTGTACGTTAATAAGTCGTAAAATAAACATTCATTACGGTATTCATAAAAGCGTTTCTCATTATTCTAGGGTTATGATTTTAAAGGTCTCATAAAGTTGTACCACGCTGAATCGCTCCGTATATTTCAAGACAGGTTCCCTTTGTGGATACAGGTTAACACCGCTTTCTCGCATATAACCTGAGAGGCCTCATGGAAAAAAAACGATCTGTCGGAAGAGAAAATCCTAGCTTTATACCTGGGCGCGTAAATACGAAGCCTATTTCCGGCAAATCTTCAATATCGCGTCGACGTTTTCCCTCGGCTTCTTCGAGAAAAAGTCTCCCCTGGATACCGGTAAACGAAACCATTTACCGTAAATAAGCTCCTTAGAGACGACGGATTCCATAACTGCGGAGTTTTCTTCTGCCGGAGGAGTAATAACGAAGATCACAGGCATATGCACGATGCAAATGAAATTCTCGCCTTTTATGCAATGGGGTTCCGGACGGAGGGATGCTGATTATATCACGTTTTCATGTGCTATAAATGAGAAAAAATGGCTCAATTTCTTAGAGCAGGAATTCCAACTAGAAGAAGCAGGAGATATGAATTCTTCGCTCCTCTAGAAATGATTTCGGAAAAGAGGGAATTCGTGTGCATTCTGATGTCGCGGCAAAAGGTCAACGATGAGTGATGAGGTATTTTGTGTGTATTTCCGAAATGGGAAACGAGTTTATAATGTTTACTTAATTCATTGAAGATGGTTGTTTATAATATTTTGGATCGTTGTATATCTTATCACCCCGAGATTATTATTATAAAAAGGATTTGTTTCTGTCAATCTTCCTTCATAAGTACTCAGTTCTTGTTAAAGATTCATTCTTTAGTAAGACGTAAATACGTGTCCTCTTATTTTAATTTGGAAGCTTAAAGATAAATTTTACGTTTACAAAGAACACGCTTATTTTTATTGTCGTTGCTAACGTTGACATTTCTAATAAAAACATTATTTTAAGACAATATGAATATTAAATGTTACCCTCTGAGTATCAAAAAACTCTACGTTAACCTTAGATAAAATAAATAGCATAAAGAATAAAAATGAAAGGGAAAGCAAAAGTAAAAAATATGCAAGTCAAAAAAGCCTCTGTTTGCAGTCAGAGATAAATGTAAAGCATCACGAGGGAAAAAATCCCCATGAGGATAAGGAAAGGCAAAAAGTAGCTCGATGACAGACGGGGCTGTAATGAATGAAATTTTAAAGAGAAGGATAAAATGAGGAAAAGAGAATGGTTCCTAACGAGCCGGAAAATGATAACATATAAACATTCGTTCATTAAATAAACTTTGACGGATTTAAAAAAATAAATTCATATACATTAATATGAAAACATTCATATGTATACGTAAATCTGCAATAACATAACGATACACTTTATACGATAAGAATAGAAGTATATAAAAAATCAATATTATGCCAACGACGCACTAAATTGAAATTAACCACTATCAACTTCAATCACTCGTTCAATATAAAACGTTAAGTAGCATAGAAATACCAGACAGGGTATCTAAGGCTTATTTAAGCATATTCTTTCTCCTCACAAGGATACGCATCGATTAAAGACTATCTCCTGAAAACTATCGTAAATGCTAGAAGGAATGAAATTCTTTTCGGAATCATTTACTAAAAATATAAGCTCAGTTAAGTACGGATATGTTTAATACTAAATATATAAACGTATCTATATAAGTCCATTTTATAACATTCATCACAACTAATTTATCTCGTAAAAGCTTCCTCTAAAAATGTCTTATATTTTCGTAGATGTAACTCACTAACTGCGCTATTCCTAAGAAGTTGACATCCATCTTCATTAATTTCCTTTCTCAATGAACGACGAAACATGAACTGTATTCCAACGCGGTTCGTAATTTAAACATGCAAATGAATCGAGCTCAGGAGTATCCTCACTACTTTAGACTATCGACTGAACTATAACATCCCTCCCGCATACTGATGCGGAGCGGAAAATTTTCGAGAAATACAACTCTTAAGAGCACGCTGAGGAGTATTCGTAACATAAATAAGAACGCTATAAACTTCTTGCAATAAAAACATCAGTTAATTCTGTATTGATAAAAATCGTTATTTTTTAAAATTACGTAAATCCATAGGTTAACCATAATTATGATAGTAGCAAGCATCAGGATATAAGACTGATAATGGCTTGGGTACAACAAAATTATCAGCGACAAAACCCCTAGATAACCACTAACCTAACCCTTAAAATTCACCCATCTTCCATTCATAACCCCCATCGATACGTTAAAAAAAACACGCGTAAAACCACAAGGGTGTGGTCTGACTCCGGAGACCTGCATTCTCACCCCATACAAAACCAGTCGAACCCCAGAATACAAACAACAATACGACCTCCTGTGTAACCTCTTGGGCGCGCCACGGATGACGGGAAGAAAACCCTTCCTATTTAAAGGGGACCACACGTACGTCTTCGCCCTCTTCTGCATCACGCATTCCATTCACGTGCGCGCGTGCGCTGTTTACGACGTTCCCCGGACTTACATCACTCTCCCCCGGTGCACCTGCGCCGCCCACAGAAGACGGTGGCCCACAAAAAGGAACGAAAATGAAACGGGTTTGCTCGTCCCGACCGTGAAATCCATCCGAAGAGAAAGGAGTGGCGTCTTGTGGATGGTCCGCGGGCGATCTCACGGAGAAAGTTCTCGGGAAGAAAGAATCGAGGTCATCGGCCCACAGTCCAAGGGCAGGAAGATGAATGGTTGCGGGGAAAGGAGTGGTTCCCATGGAGAAGTAGTATGTTTTCGAGAGAAGATGTTCAAGGTGCTTTTTTTTATATGGATTGGTTTCCTGCGTCTTCGAGAGCATCCGCGGATGGACGATATATATACTCGATGAGGGTTGATTTCACGCCGTAACTACGTACCGGTGCCGTCAAAAGGTTTCCGTCTGGTGTATCGACGGAGGGAGGGTTATTCAAATTTATGGGGATTGTATCCCTTGACGAAATTTCCTTGCGTGTCCCGAACGCCTGTGACCCACATATTTCGTGTTACGGCCAACATCGGGGGTAAATGGTGATGGATGAAAGTAAATTCGGCGGGGTCCCGATTCGTAAATTTGCCGGGAGTCCAAACACGGTGCGATAAAAGGGTATCCATTCATCACGTTTTGTTTACGAATGAATGATGGACCCAAAATCCATTGAGTCCGTTCGAGTACAGGGAAGAATTATGGGTTACTTTAACGTTTTCTCATATCAACAATTGATTGAATTTTGCAGAAAGAAATAAATGAGTTATACTAAACTATTCTATTCAAAATTTCCACATAATATCGGAAAAAATATATTCTTCCTACTTAACGTATTTTGGTCAAAGCTTACATAAATATATATAATGAATAATAAAGCTGTCACTTATAGACATGTTCCGTGGAGATGAAAGTATTCAGATACTAAATTAATAAATATATAAAATAGAGGAAACGTTAGAGGAAAAGGCTACGAGTTTTGGTTTTAAAATTCTTGAATAAGAACTTTATAAGTGTAAAGTTTGAATGGAAGTTGCCTCAAAAAATTCATTATTTCGAGAAACAATCTCTTTGATGAATATATCCATATCAATGATTAAAAAAGAGCATCAGTAAGTGTTGAATTAATTAAAAATTCAAGGACAACAATATGAGGGGAGGGGAAACATTCCATTCCCATCACACTTTTCCCGTTAAAAACAGGCCATTGTTACGGGGAAATGCATATTCCCTGGGAACTAAGAGATTAAATGCATTAACATAACAACTTTGTGGAGGAATACATTCCTCTTACGATGAATTCAACTGCAGTGCTGTACCGTGCACAGAAAATATCGAGCTTCCTTAAAATAAAAAATCAATTCAGAAATCCCATGGGAATATTCTCCCGCAACGAGAAACCAGACGGTATTTTATTAGCCGATTTCACTTCGTTTCCATAGTTTTCGTGGATGAGAATTAAAAAACACTGTACCTCTGATCTCCACGTGGAACTTAAACGATGGGAAGATTAACATCTCCTGGATATGGGAACGATGCTAGGCGTCCTTGGCTATATACGAGCGCCATGGGCCCTCGAGGGATGATGCCCCTTGCGGACAGGGGCCTCTTGGGAAGGCCCTACTGGACGTAGAGGACCTGTCCGTCGCTGATTTCTCCTCTCGTAAATGGGACATCTCTCCCTTCGACCGCTCTCCATCCGGACGGACTTTTTCCACCAACGGAATCGTCCTGTTGAAGGTGTCTCATCACCAAGAGCCATCTGAAATGCAACGGGCAACCGGAAGATGAGATGCAGTCGCTTTACAATGCAGAATTATTTGGCCCTTCAAGCGTGACTTTAAATGGAGCAATCCTCGCAGGATGTGCAACACCTGCGTCCGCCCAAACCATGCCTCTAGAGTTTGCGACGCAGCGTTTGCCTCCAGTTGTTTCCCTAGCAACTCTTATCGCACGTGTTGTTAATCATGTATTCCCACGAAGTATATAAGTTAGTTAATACATCTTCTTTCATCGAATCGAATGTACGTGTCTAGAAAGGTTATGGAGAAATATCATTCCGCGAAATGTAACATCTATCGATCCTTGCTTTCTTTTAAGTTAGTTTAAGAGTTATTGGGTATTTTGAACTAAGGTTTTCTAATACCTACCAATACAGTTAAATTCGCTAAAATTTTATTCATTTCATTATTGTAAAATTTAAAAAAATATTCCTTGACACAACAAGGCTCAACTTTACAGATGAAAGTCTCTTTATACCAAATATTTAACGAAACTAGTGGCTTTTTAAAAAATAAATGTCTATGGTTACAAAGTAATCTTCGTTTATTTAGAATCGATATTTACCGTTGGAAACAAAACCTTAGTGATAATGTGAAAAGGATGGATTAGCTTTTGTAATTCATGAATTGTCTCTACCATTACTTGTACATCTCTAGGTTCTGATTAGGGGTATTTACAAACTATCAAATGAATGAATAAGGATTTAGAAAAAAAACGATTATGAAGGAGGGGAAAAGTTTGATATTTTTTGGGAGAAAAATTGAGGTAATAAAGGAGAAAATAGATACAACATAAATTATGTTTACTTTGATTTAAAAGTCCATAAATAAAAATTCAACTTCAGAAAGTAATTACTATAAGTTATGCTGATCTGAAACAGTGGACTCGTTTAGAAACAAAGATCCTCAAATAGAATGAAAAATAAGTCTATGATTTATCGTAATGCTTTTTTCCAATCATAGCATTCCAACCGAAACAAGAAAGTGAAATAGGATGACCTCATTCCTCATCTTTCCTAGTAAACCTCGTTTCCTTTGCAGAACTATTCGTGGACAGAGACAGAGAAAAATATAGGTCTACATTATTCGGTCTTAACAGTTTACGATGTCAGATAGAGGGTAATTTATTTGGTGAAACGGTCTCATCAACAGTTGCGCCATGAATTTCAAACATCTGGCCGAACCCTAACAAAATTGGCAATCGATAATTAAGAGCGAAATGATAAATATGCTAAAGATGTGGTGAGCGATACGTCCAATCCATGTCGAGAAAATTAATGGTAATTACTCTTTGTAATATGCACGCTAATTCCCAGGGAAAACAAAACTAGTGAGAACCGACTCCTTAATTGCGCTATGAAGTTCAGTGCTCTCGTCCTTCCTTGTATTATTATTTTGTTTATTCGTATGATCTTTTTTTCTTCCTTGGGGTTAGAATTGGACGAATTGGATTATAGAAAAAACGGTTCAAATTGAAACAACAGGATGAATTAAGCAAAATTTATGAATCACATTTGTTTTTCCTTCGGGTATTTTTAGTTGCCTTAAATTAGTGAGCTGAGTGAATCACAATTTTAATGACGAATCGAAATTAAAACTGATCACTTATTCATATATTTAAAAAATAATTCATTATTAATTGAGTTTGAGGTCAGCAATTCATAGCGAAACCTATTCATTATTTTAAAATAGATTAGGAGACAGAGAACGGATAGATGGAAGTAATCCTTTCTTAATGAGGGTCTTATTAAATGGATTAAATTAGCTAACATACTCTTAGAGCCCTTAAAAGAAAATACGAAAAAATTAAACGAGATATTTACTTATCATAATATACTTCCGTAGTATATTTCTTTAATTAGTCTTATTAGATAGTTATTAAAGCTTTTTTCAATCGCTCCAAAAATAACGTACTTGTAGGTATAACGATATCATAATCCTTACAGTCTATCTATCCTAATAACAGTAATGATAATTAAACTGCACAGTACTGCATAAAAGCGTAACCTCAGTTTATAGTTAATTTTATCTATACAGGAAACATTTACAATAGATTTCATTTGAGTCAACATTTTTACTTCACATTAGTTTACAACTGCATCTAAGGATGACGTAAGATGTACCGACTGAATGAATGGCGTGGAAATAATGGAATGCAGGATATATACATTTCCGGTTTACTTTCGTGGTTTTATCTCCCGAAACTATCCGGCGTGAGAAACAATATTTCCCAAAAATAGCCGGACGACATCACAAGAAGAATTCGACCACGATTACGAAGGATATAATGCACCTGAACACAACCATCTAAAACATTCCCGGAAATGCGTTTTTCTTTTATTCCCTAATTTCTTCAGTCTCGTCATCGCTCGGCGATCAATCCAAAACTTCTTAAAAGTTCTTCCGAAAAAAAATTGACTTAAAAAAAAGGAATGTCTTAGCTGAGTAAGAGAAGTGGACTGATAGATAGATCTCTGGAAGCGGACGTTCCTTTTTATTTGAAGATAAAGCGGTGATGCAAGGAAGGAGAGCATCATCTCGAAAGTTTTCTCGTGAAGCCATATTTTCGTTCGAATGTGTCCTATTCACTTACGTAAGACTGAAATAAATGGAGGAGATACGTGGGGTTTGTCTTTCGTAACTGAGAATTTATGATGGCAATTTACTGACTTAATGCATTCACTTTTTATTTTGGAGAGGGAAAAGAAAAGAGATTTATGCCCCACGACAGGAAAACTATTATAAAATTATACGTTTCATCTATGGAGAGGGTTAAAAGAACTTCATACGTTAAGATGCTAACGTAAGTATATTTCTACGAAAACAGTACCTTGATCTTTATTTTGAGAGACTTATGTTAGGTTCTACTACTGATTATTTCAAACCTTACTCATGTTCTTTAATCTTGTTAATTGTATACCGAGATATGAATTTCACCTTATCTCATATATAGTACGATCTACGCTTAAAAAAATATACTATACACTCAAAATATTATAAAATTCATACAAATTCAACATATTTTATGCACTATTTTGACCAATAATAATGATGAATTAACCAACCCGAGTGGTTTTCATACTACCCTTCCAACTCTCATTCCTCTAACTCTTCAAAGGTCCAGGGTTCGAATCCTGGCTTGTTGAAATCAGGGATTTAAGTGAATCCTGTTACGGAATGGATGAATGTATTCGTCTATATATTCAATATATTCAATTGGGTAGATACACCCGTTCGTGATATATAACTGTAATTTAATCTATATTAAACGTCTTTAATGGACAAAACATATATGCTTAAAGAGTCCCATATTCTATTTAAATATGCATTTTGTACGATACTGCATCGCTTCCATTGCAATATGATTCAGGAAAATATTGGAGATAAACTACTTCAGATTTTCCACGATATTCACGAATGAAATAATTCCCAGACACATTAACAACGGAAATTAACAACAGCACGGATAAATATATCGTACGTGTAAAGTAGTTTTTATTCGAAAGTACAAAAAGCGGAGAAAGACTCACTCGCCTCCACCCATCCCTCAAGGAGAACGACTCTCATACTTAGATGATTCTTTCCTGCGCAAGGATAGTTAAATATTTGAGCCGCTCGTCGTAAAACACGCAATATACTCTCTCGACAATAAGGGAAACGTCGTTAAAAAAAACACACACACGGCAACGGACTCTCTTACCAACGTATCGAAGTATCAAGACTGCACCTCTCCCACTCTCCCTCTACGGTACGAAAATAGTATCCCATAACTAGAGAGTGGAATCGATATTGTCTTCCACTTCGCGAATGGCGCCGTAAAACCCGAAAATTTTGAACGGCTCATCCCTCCGCTCGGGAATCGTTAACAATTAATCTGTATGCAAATCTCGGATCGAACGAACGACCAACCACGGAGGGCGTCCTTTTTTGAGACGCCTTCTCAAAAGCTTGCCAGAAAGATTAAAATTTTTAGGGAAACGGGTCGCAGTGGAGGAGACTGGAAAAAAAAAATCGTCACTTATTAGAAAGGATAGATCCGGTTTTTGTTAAAAAAAGTGAATCAACTCGCGACCGTCAAATGTTTCGCCTTTTGGTCCGTGAAGGATTCCGAAAATATACGCTATCACTCGAAAAAGGAGGATGAATGACGTGATTTATACGTAGATGCCTTCTATTCGTGCAGCCCAAAGGTTCCTTGAAAAGTTTTGCTTCAAAGGGAGTCTTAAGGTTTGTTTTTGCAGAGTGAAAGAATGATAGTACAAAAAAGTTCGGTAACTATTTTCAATCAAAGATACGGATTTATTTTTATCTCGTTTGTGTCTTTAGTGCTACGTAGTGGAGGACAAATGAATCGGTCTGGAAAATGTAACAGAAAGATAGCCTACGTTTAGATCGTTTAAATCAAGACCTATCAAGACGATAGTTTCTTTGTTGTTTCGTAGATATCGTGATCATAAATTTCTCAGACAATAACAACAAAGCTCATTCGAGGGTTACGAATCGATAGAAGAATGATCATCCAAATACCTACCATCAAAAATTGATTAGTTGTTTGATATAAGATACAAATACAAGCACAGAAGGACAATTAACCAACAGTATATTACAGTATTTCCCCTCTACCAGCATTCAATGGATCTTTACGAATTCATACTCACGCTTAAAATATCGAGAATGAAAATAATATCATTCGTGTGACACTTTTTCCACTTTCTCCGCACGCCCACAAAAAATTCAAATACTAAATGATATTCAAACGATTTCTCGAGGATGAGTTTTGAAAAGAATATTGTCATAAAGTCCTCAGCAAGTTCGCCCACTAGTTCTTGGAGTGATTCTATAGATCCACCCATGCACAGAACGTGTACTTAACGCTGAAGGTAGCAACAAAGAAAACCTGTTTTACTTCGTTATATTAAACGTACGTAGTTTGTGCTCTCGTTTCGATTGAAGTAAATTCTAGCTCAGTAACGAGATTGAACTAATCTAATTGTTTTACTGATCAATCGTTATTTAAACTTATTAACCAATCACTTCATTAATAATTAACCAATTACTTCATTAATATCTAACCAATTACTTCATTAATATCTAACCAATTACTTCATTAACAATTAACCTATTACTTCATTAACAATTAACCTATTACTTCATTAACAATTAACCTATTACTTCATTGATCGTTAACTCATACTTCGTGTCTTATCTAAGTACTGTATAGCTTCTATAAAACAGCCATTCGTTACATCGATAGGTTCACATCTGCAGTCCTCGATTGCCAACCGCTTACAAAAGGGTTTTCTCCGTTCACAAGCGACCTTCGAATTCGTTTCTACGGATCTTAATTAAGGCTCGCCTAAGCCAACTCTCATCTTCGAAGGGAAAGGACCTTGGATTTAACAACCCCCATTTAAAAATACTTCCTCTCCGACAGACTTTCCCTTTAAAAAAGAAAAATAAACGTTGCTCGGATTTTCCTTATGGAGCGGCTAAGTGACTCGAAAATAAGAGAAGGAAATGTGGATGCAAAACGACGTCTTTTCAAACACCTGGCGAATAAAATGGAAAGTGAAGGAAATTTGCGATCGTTTGCGAATTACGATTGTGTTTTTTGAATCGATATTATGATTTTTACTACATAAATTGCAGTCATCTATTAAATTACATAGATAACAGAAGTATAGAATTATTAAGTAAAAGTTCCACGAAATTTTAGTCTATTTATGTATTTAACATTGCCCCAATAAATATTCCACTTTCTAGATAATTACAGGGAGGTACTCAAATCAATAATTGACGTAAACCAAAATCCATACCCTGAAAGAAAAATTTCTTTCTGAGCCGGGACTCGAACCTAGGAATTGAGAAAGTTAGAATGCTAACTACTCCAAAATATTCCCTATATACTTTTTAAATCGTGTATTCTCAACAAGAAATGAAGCGGACGATAAAATGATCTTTGAGATTAATAATCAAAAATAACTTTATGATGAATAACTATAAACATGGAAAAGTTATTGATGAGCTAATATTATCGATAAACTAGAACAGAGAAAATATTTGAGGAGTATAGCCGTGGAGTTTCACAAACATTTTATTTTCGTCCGCTAAATTTAAAAACAATTAATTCCATTGCAGTAACTGAATTTAAAGGAAATGATTGACGTGGAAAGTATCGACTCTGTCTATCTAATCGAATCAATTCGTAAAATAAATATATTACAAACAAGAAACTCCGAGTTTTGTCGTCTGGTAACTGAAACAAACAATAAATTCTAACAATGAGGAAGAATAACAGAGTACTAGGTAAAATGGTGGAATATTATGCTACTTAAGTTAAAATTAAAGAAAAAAACCATCGATATTTAATTAGACGATGTTTTATGCTACTGATTAAAATTCTATTTTACTTGATGTTGTGTGTATTTATTCATTTACCTACATATATAAAACTGCACAAAATGAAGGCTTACATATTTGTATTATATTAATGAATAAAATAAATGCCTGTTATCACTTTCATATTTACTCATACATATACATACTTCCTAACCGTGTACTGAGATTATAACAAGCAACAACTATTACCATAATCGATGATCGTGATTTCAATTAAGCTCCTTAGCAATTAAGAGCATCGCTTGATCTAAAGTGGAGGGATACATAAACTAGATTTCCGCACCACCTCTGAACCGATAATGGACGGGATCTCTTAACTACGAGGCTTACGTAACTTCCGATGCATTTTTTTATCACTACATTCTAAGCGATCTTCGGCCCATTAGCACGCCCGCCGAGGGACTAACTTTCCCATAATTTCTTACATTTTCTCCTCGTGTATTAAAACGCTCTCACCAAATTCCCACCAACCTTTTCTCCCATCCTCCTACTTCTTATTCCTCTGCCGCTTCTTTTGAATCATTCATCCTAATTCTATTCCCCATACTTCCCCATTTAAACTGCGTACTCGTACATATCTCATAATTATTCGCGTTCATATTTTTACACGGATAGTCCATTCTCACGTGGTCGCGAGGCAGCTTCTCCTTGCGCCCTGATTCCGAAATATCGCCCTAGAAATCCAGCTAGGCATACGAGGAATGTTTTTTCGTACGTATACGGTCACGCGGTTCGAGACCACCGGGACTCAAAAAATCTCGGAGGCGAATGTTGTTGACCCAACGCCGTCAGTGGGTCATCCGGGGCGTATATCACTCGTCGAACAGGATTTTTTTCTCGAAGATGAGTGGGTTATGCTAATTCGCGAGGGAAAAATCTTCATTGTCAAGGTTACCGGCGGCATTTGATATTGAAACAAGCTCTCTTGCGTTCCTTGACGACGCGGTATCTATGGATATTTGCCATCGTTACTCCTAAAGGCACATTTTAATATTCCGGAGAGTGAAAGAATGTGCAGATATTGATGGTGGTGGGAAGTCAGGTGATGCGAGGAGCAGCTTTGAATCATTAAGGCCACGGCTGTGGGACGTGCCTAATATTTGGGATTCCCGTTTGGAATTCGTGAGATGGCCAACGTCAGGCGTCCGGTGTCGGAAATGATTCCACGATGGAAGCGTACGATAAAGAGACGAATCGGAAAAAAAACTTTGCGTCCGAAAAAAAGGACACGAACTTTTTTAAAGGAGCTTTTAGAATCCGAATTTCTTCGTCGTATAAATATATATGGGTCGCCTATCTCTCGGAAATATTTCGTCGTACAAACGAGGAAAGATTGATCGTTTTTGAATTCCCCTACCGTGTGAAACTTTCGACGAAAATACGCACGGCCCTTTAATCGCGAGCGTGTATCCGTAGCGAGACGAAAATTTGAGTGGGATATTCAAGAAGGCGTGATCTACATTTTCGATTTACTTTCGCGGATTTTTCTTTCGAAACCGATTTGCGTAAGAAGCTCGATTTCCGAAAAATGGGTTAGCGCTGCAATCAAAGGAAGGATGTGATTGCTAAGTACGAGATGAACCCAAGGAAGAGAAAATTAAAAATAAAGATAGAATCAACCTAAAAGAAAATTAAAGTTGGAAAGCTAACTATTCAGTTGAATAACATACGCTTTTTCAAGACACTCAAGTCTTTTCATTAAAAAATTCAATGATTTTCATACTCCGTAACTTAGATCCTATGGTCGGACAGTTGAGTTCAAGTATTCACACATATTTGTAGTATATCATATTTCTTAGTAATACTAATTTTGTAGTATACCTTTACGTCGATGATGGTTAAATGAGGTTTAAACGGATAAAGAAATTTATATTTCATAAGGCGATATGGTTTCATAAGACGATTATTGTTCTGGTTTGATTACCCAATTGGTTACAAGTGCATTCCACCAAGTGGAAGATCCGGGTTCGAATTCCGGTAGACTTTTTTAACGTCCGTCATTCCTTAGGTTTTTACGTCGCAACGCGTTATATATACATCATCTATATCCCTCCAAAATCAATACTTTCCATTAAAAAAATAAAGATGACATCTATGACTTTTCTAATGAATAGAGTGTATGCAATATGATAACTATAAGATAGCTAACAGAATTTGACAATTTATGATTTATAAATCTCGATAAAACTATAAGCAACGATTATATATATATATATATATATATATATATATATATATATATATATATATATATATATATAATAAACGCATTTATACAAATCAGTACAACATACTAGATAAAAAATGCATCATAATCAGGACCATTTGCAATAATTTATTTCGTGAATAAAACTTTTCTCTCTTTATCATTTTCCTTTCTCTATCGCACTTTCAAGAAGCATAAGAAAGATTATTACGTATAAAAACCACACATTTGCCATTATAATGAGCTTTTCTTAGTCGTTAAATCTCTCTTAGGATTACCAATGCATACACCGGCTGTATATCATGTACCTAGGTCGACTTAACTCCGATACACGCTATATTAAACCACGCCGCGTACAAAACCTTGACTCATGACGCGGGGTTATAGGGCGAGATATCTTCCTCGGATCCTATTCATATGCCCACGTAACCTAGATACGATAAAAGGTCCTCTCTCGGAGATGATTTGGAGGGGCCCTCGGAGTAGCTATTTGAGCGATGTCAGATAAGCCGCTCGATTGAAGCTGCAGGTGCCCACTCTCCACGGCTCTCTCTCTTTCCCTTGAATCGAGGCGCATTTATTTAAAAAGCATCTCAGAAGATTTACGCTGTAGAGACAAGCCATTTCGGGCGCATTTAAATTAAATGCTTTGGGTCTACGATCCAGAAACGAGTTTTATGCCTTAAGAATCGAGGATTTTGCGTCGTAAAAGGTTAATATCAAAGTCCGATTGCTTATTTTACGTTGGAGACAAGTTGTTTATTCGTTTCCAAGGCACTTGGAATGGCGATTTCGCCGGAAGAATGTACGGATTTTTAAATTAATGTGTGCCCGAGGAACGAATGAAGTTATCTTAATCAAATGTGATTATCTTAGGAATTTCTATAAATAATCTAAGGGTTTACGAAGGAATAATTTACGATTTTGTTTTTGTTTGTTTATTTTAACGAGAAATTTAAAATAATAATAAAATACATTTATACCTTTCATTAAGTTGTACTCACTTTAACAATATCGAATGTAAAGATAAGAAGCTAATACAAATTCTCATAAAATGTTTGTCTGGACGGAAAATTTTAAAATTAGGTAGTATGAAAGTGCAACTTAAAGGAAATATACTTCTAAATAAAGAATAAAGAAAGTAACGTTTACATAAATGAATTCAACATAAAATTTATCTCTCCATTAGTCATGGAATAATGTGTATATATACAATATGTTACTTAAACTTAATTAGTTAATTCCGCATCCTCATCACTAGCCCGGCTAGCTCAGTCGGTAGAGCATGAGACTCTTAATCTCAGGGTCGTGGGTTCGAGCCCCACGTTGGGCGAATTGTTTTAATCGCTTCATTTCATGTTGATTTTTGTTTGCAGAATACAAGTTTCATTGAGGGAAAAGGCCAAGCAGTATAGCCCTGAGAGAATGTTTGAAATTATGGAGGATGAGCATAAAAATCCAATTCTAATTTACGAATAGTCAATAATAGCGTTTATGTAAACATTAAAAATTGATAATTTACATTTAAAATTATGATAAGAGTAAGACTTGATCTGAGAAAACTCCTAGATATTCTCTTGAACTTCTCCTACATTATTAACTCATCATCTGTAATGAATCGTATATCTCAAATTACTAAAATACTTATTTCTGGAAATATTCATATATTATTATATTATATGAACCTATACACTAATAGATTATCACAAAACCTCGACTGTTTCGTTGAATTTTATACTTATTTCTGATTAAATGATAACTCTTTTGCATTTTCTCAATACTCACAAATTTCCAGGAAAAATTGTGTGAAAGAAACGAAAAACTTTACAAGTAAATTTTACGAGAAACTCTTTGGGGATTTAAAGACGAAAAACTTCCATCTTCAACTCTATAGGAATTCGTTAATCTAGCCCCACATAAATAAAAACTTCGCAAAACCCCAAATAAATTTCATTAAATCGTAAAATTTTACGTCGTGTTTAAGAAATATAATCTTGCCCGTCTACCAGGATGTAGTCCGGGATATCAAAGCTTCATCGATTGATTTTTACCATATAAAAAACGATGCTGAATTCTCAAATTCCCTTATCCTTCGAAAAGATCGAGTTCTACTGATTCGAGATTCGTCATCCGGTAACTTAGTCTCTCATTTTATTGCAACACGTTCTATCCTTAGATCTTTTCTAGAATGGAGTGTCTCCATCTCCCATTTTGACGTTGAAGAAGTCTCCTACGAATCAAAGGAATGCATCGGTCGTGTCTCTAAAAGAACCGTGGAATTCCTTAGAAAGTTAGTGGATACGTATGTGTAATACGCATGTGGATTCCGTTTAGTATATTTTTTTCTGTTTAGCAAGAGCGTGTCGCAATGGAAACCCAAACTGCCCCACAAGAAGAGGAACAAAAGGGATGGAGACTTTATCGGATTATATAAATTTCCTTTGAACACAAATCCAAAGATAGGCATCATCATTGGACCGCGGATGACACAAATTGCCAGCGCTATACTCTCTCGCAAGCGCAGCCAATCGATGACGCGGGACAGATAATGGTTGGAGCTCGTAGTAGATTCAATTTATTGCTATACTATGACGCCATGGGAACTTCGTATCAAACTCTATTTTTCCATGGTTTCAAACAAATATATGACTACCCTCATCTAGTGATCTATACAGGCTAAATTTCGCACTAATGAATAAAGAATGATTATTACGATTATCTAGCGATTTTGGAGAGAATTTTGTGGACAAACGTAAAGATAATTTTTGGATATTTAGAAAGGTAAGGTCATTTTGTAGCAGTGGCCAATCGGAAATCGAACCGTGTCTCTCTTTCATCGAATTCGACACAAAATGCAATCATTGTTTTACTCTATGGAAATGAGTGGTAAAGTCTGGGATGTCAAAGGTTGGCTTCAACATAGAATGTCTACTTCAATGACAATATTTTGATTTACCTCAAAATGAGACCATAAGTTTAGTGATACATATGGAATATCCAAATTAAAACTTCCCATTGATTATTTATAGAAAATCGTCAAAATAATGTTATTACTTTATTATGTTTTTCGAATATTTCATCGGTTATTAGTACTAAAAATCTTTTTATTATGATAACAGTACAAGCAAATCATTCATTGGTTTGTGAGTTATTAATTTTTGATCATATGAAATGACATGAGCAATATTTTATATGTAAATGGGTCATTGATTGCGGTGTATAAAATCAATTATTGTCACTGTTCGGTTGAATAATTAATAGAATATATTAAACAGCCCAAAATTTTTTAATGTGATTTTAATAATATGGAAAATCCTTATTATTAGCCATACGTAATCTGATTTGTTTTATTCAGCCAATATTCATTAATTCCGACCCAAAGAATACTTGCATATTATTCCTCTCATGAATAAAAAATCTATAGTATCCAGTAGAGTAAATACGAAGACGTAGATATATCATCTCGTAAAAAAATCTTCAAATTGGAAAAATAATCCTTCTATAAGTCCTTAAGAAAATGTTATTCGTGTGAAGTGAAAATACATAGTGCTTTATAAGTATCAATTTTGAATGAGTTAAGGAATAGAAGTAAATATTTTCATTAATATACGTTTCCCTTTGTGAGTACATTTTATCCCATTCCTCTCCCTCAATTAAGAGCACAAATAGAACCCGCAGCTACAAACAAGCACGCTACGACACTAATAAAATTAAGCAGTGAAGGGCATTCATCTATTATGACCTGTTATCTTTGAGGAAGACTCATAATGAACTCAATTTCCCACACACGGTATTATTCATCGTTATGGCTGTTGAATTACTCTGTAATAACAACAGTAGAGATAACAACGGTACTAAGAGAAGCAAATAGAGTAACGGGCCCTCATAGATTGAATGTTTAATAACCTACTATAGTTAACCTCGTCGTAACCGATCGTAAAGTCAATTTCCGAGCACTGATGAAATCATAGAGTTTGCAGAATATAGATGATGTGAAAGAAAATACAGGAAGAGATGATAATGGATTTTGCAGCTAATGGATGTTTTTCCAACGACATTTATGATCGAATTTTGAATCAAATTTCACTTGAACTACAATTTTAGATTACATTAAAGATCATGATGACGGTAAAATTGATAAGTTGATGAATGTTATATAACATATAATTAGAAGATTACTTTGTAAGGCTGTAAAATACACATCGATTTCCGAGAGAAAATATATTTAAAAAATTAGACGCGACATAGCAACAAGAAAACATCCAGATCTGATCAACAATACCCATTCCGTCATCAAAAGGAAATATATATGACTATATTAAATGAATAAATTTTTCACTTTTTGTTTTTCAATTCCTTCTCTTATTATTGTTTCACTTTAATGCTTTCAGTTACTCTTTTTCGTCTGGTTCATATCTGAAAATTCTAACTAATCCATTTTCAAGATGACGTACACAGGAATTTCATATTACATCTAATGAAGTAAAAAATAAAACATCTATCAATATCAGTCCATTATCAATTAACAGTAAAATATTCCACTTATCGAGTTTAAGTTTTTGGAATTCCAAGTAATACCATATATGCTCATAATCGATTACAATACCACAATCTCCCAATATTCCGGGTGTTACTGGGCCATATTCCCAACTACACTAAGCTGAATAGCATAATAGAAAAAGAAACGAGCTATTTCCCTCTTCAATGAAAAAGGAAGTGCGACAAATATCAAAATGGATCTTATTCACTTTTTTCTGTCACTCTTTCGGTATCCATTGGCCACGACCTTATTTCTCCCCTCGACGCGGAACGAGCGAATTGGAAAGTGTAAAAATGCCAAAGGTCTTCGGTGGGGCGGTAAACGGACGAAACCCGACAGTAAATTCCGGGCATTTGGGGTCAATAAATGGGAAAACTCTCCCTCGGACGAAATCTCAGCCTTCGTTACGACGAGTGTATCGAAGAGAGTATAACGGAAAAGAATAAAAAAGCCGTCCCCTGGCAACGAAATCTTGGAGACTCCTACTCCTTTACAACCGTCGTGTGTTTTTGTTGGAGACGTTATCGAAGGGAACGAACGGTGATGTTCTTCGGGGGAAAACAACTCGAGACGATTCGGGGGGCGGAGGAATCGGAGGCTGTGGAGGCGTAATCCTCTTCCGCAATTTCACTTTTCAATGCCCCGCGAAATGAATCCCTCCCCCGCCGACCCGCATTTCCCCGAGCACATGCTCTCGTGTGGACGATCGATCCCCGGCGTACGTCTGCCGAAAGGAATTCCCTCAATGACGTACATCAACGGCGGGAGACTATTTTGGGAGTCCCCAGATGTCGCCTTCTTTGTGCTCGATTGAAATGTGTGCGCGAGATAAAATAGATGTCGTTCGATGCGAAAAAAAGTACTCTTAAAAGGATTTTGGTCACGGGGTCACGTTCGGGTTTTAAAACGATGGAATGTTCTTTTACGAAAGATTATATATAAAATATAATATATATATAAGCATATTAATATTATAATTATAAAAGGATGATTCGTTTAAGTTTTTAATTGTTATTCTTAAAAACGATATTTCATGATTAGTTTACGTACTAAATAATGCTTAAGAGATTTTATTTTTAACGAAGAATCGTTCTTTTACGAAAGTATGATTCGTTTCCTTATTGAATTATAACTGTTTAATTTGATAATGAGTGACAGCTTTGTGTATTAAATAATAACCGTTGGTTCCCGTTCACTAAGTTTGTTTATTTAATTTCTTTAATAGTAAGGATCTACTTATTAAAGAATCATTATTTAATTCGATAAAACGATCTATTTATGCATTAAATAATGATCCATTCTTCAGTTAAAAATGTATAGTTTCATTTAAGAAAGAGGAGATGGTGTTTTTAATAAATGCAATTATTATTAATTTATGTAACCTATAATTTATTCAATTACATATTTATTAAATAATATAAAGATTTGGTAAGGTACCGTTATTCCTAACGTTGGCCAGACAAACTGTGTCACTATGGTAATGTTCAATTCAGGGTTTTATTTTCTCGCTTAAAGAAAATGATTGATGATTCTTGGGAGACAAATAAGCTTACGATTCCGGCTCCCAACATTCAATTTCATTTCAGTGATGGATCATTTATTAAAATATCAATCGAATGGAACGTAAAAAATCGCCCCTTTTCCGGTAAATATTTCAAATTGATTGATTAATTGAGTATTAATCGATAAAAAATTGCAGTGGAAATGAATAATTGATTCAGAAACCAAATTAAAAGTTCAGTGACTGACAACGATGAGTAAATAGCGGAATCATACGTCATACGATAACCCGTTTTTTAAAACACGAATTCTTATACGTAAATGTTCTTCGCGTCGATGCTTCCATGATTGGAACACTCATCGTTTCCCTTTCGGCGGAGGAAGAAGGTAAAAAAAAAGGTAATTTCGGTCTTGCTCATGGCCACGGTAATGTGAAAGTTTCTGAGGTATGAGTAACTCTGATTAATGGCATTCATCCATAGCCTTTCCAAAGCGAACGTCATTAAAAGGGTTCATTGTGCCCCGATGGGGGTACTCTTTCACTTTCATAGCAATCTGGCTCGGTCAGGGAAGTTATGGCCGACTGCCTGTCTTCTCATTCACCCGCATTCCCTCGTCCGGAGCTTTACGTAGCTAATGGCTTCTGGATTGACGTTATAAAAAGGCCTCTGTGGTGAGTGCATTAAAGAAAGCCCATACACAATAGCTCGGAATATTGTTAGTTTAAGCTTGATTGAGTCTGGAAATTTCAGTTCTATCCTGCGATGTTTTTTTTCTATAAAATGGGATCGCACATGAATAACACATTCAACTATTCCTTATCAGATGCATACATTTATCGTATTATTCTATTTATAATTCCGATAGCTACTCTGTGATTGGATATAACGGTTAAAGTAAAATAAACACGTATATATTATACACGTAATACGTTAAATTTTCAACTTCCGAATACTTTAAAAACCTATCATCTATGCATACATTTCAATCTCTAATAATCGATTCAAATTACGATGATAATAACGTCGATAATACACTCCCCATTTAACTACCGCTTCTACGAAGGCATCAAAAGAGCTCGAGAATTCACTTCGCCATCCAAAGCTATTGCAATCCCATCGCAGAGATAAAAGAAAACGAGATCAAAGACTTTCGCTTTGTTATGACGCGAGCTTTTTAATGGCTTTTGGCCAAAGAGTATGTTTTGATTTTGCGCTAATGGTGCCGTTTACTAGACTCAGTTTTGAAATCCGATTCCGGAATGCTCGTTTTACCCTTAAACATGTCGTATGGTTTAGTATCTACGAAGCGGATTGCGAATCTTACTACAAAGGGAAAGAGGCTATTAAAGGAATGATGAGAAGTGTGGTGTTTTGAATTTGCCCAAGCCAATACGCGGTAAGTGGCAAACATTCATTTAAGTTGTGCAGTATGTACCTTGAAGAGCACATTACTCAGTATCAAAGCGTGAAATGACGAAATAAAAATCATCTTCCATACCCTGAGCGCTATATCTACTATAGTACGTATTACATTGTAATTGATTCTAATTAAATTACAATATTATACGTACGTATACCGTAAATATTTATGAGTGCCATTTGTATTGAAGCCATAATAAAGACTAATCTAAAGAGAAAATAAATACATATAATTCGCATATATAGTAATTGTTATTTTAATCAAACAATTTAAATTTAACTCAATTACAATGGTAAACAAGTGATTTTAAAATTTATACCATCAAATTACATAAAGCATTCACTCAAAAACTGTTTCATTAAACAGCACATTGAGTTGTTGTTTGCTAGTGCACGCTTGTCGATGTAAAAACTTGCTTGTCTGAAAAACAAGACACTAAAGTACTGAACTCGTATTCCTGAATGAATAACATAACAACATAAAAATAACCCTTTGGAACCTAACGACTCTCCTTCGACAACAACAAAACAAAATCGGCTTTCTTTTTCGTTCCCATATAACGATTACCTTATTCAAACGCGCATCGTCTCTAAAGACATAGAGACACAATGTAGCCTCGTCTTCCATTAAATTCGTTCGAGCGGAGCCTAAAATATTCCATGAGACACCGTCGAAAGCCGTTCCGGATCGGGAAATGAGGAAAAAAAGAAAGGTCCTTTTAAGTGTGGTTATTTCCCGGGAAATTGTGGAGAAAGGAGGGATCGCCGTATAGATTGCATGTGTAGGAAAAGTTGGGATGATGATGAAGGCGGGGAACAATGGACACGGAGGATGGGGAAAGTTAATGGAAAAGGGAGGGGGAAAATTTTGGAGAAAGGAAAAAAAAGAGACAGTATAGAAGGAATAGATGAAGATGCACCATAGTTATGAAGGGGAAAGTGAAAGTCTGAGATGGGTGTGGGGCAAATACTTCACTCGGACTTCCATCGGGGGAAAGAAACATTTTTCCCGATAACCTTGTGCCTAATACAACAGCGAGAGATGGCTGTAGTTCTCTTCTTATATAACTTCCCCTAAGGATCTCGGTGGTAAATGATCCATTAAATGGCTTTGTGGTTCTCTTACAAAACCGGGAGCTGTGGAAGTCTGTTTGCGTTTCTGTGCAGACGTTAAAGTGCAAACCGCCATGGCAACTGCTGAGGAATCATAGCAGGGAAATGGGGAGTAAAACTCGGTTTCATGGATTTCGTCCGGGGAACAGTAAACCAACAACGAACGCTGATTCTAAGCTCGAGTATCTGTAATAACCACCCCTCGTTTTGATGGTGCGCGATAGAATCCCTAAGCATGATTTGAACCTGACTAATTAACGAAGATGTCTCTCTCTCTCTATTCTACCATTGAGCTTAAGTAGTCATAACCCTGATACCGTCGTATTGTTTACATGCCGCTATGACTACGTAAACATATCTGTCATTTGAGATTTTATTGCACAGTCATGATCAATGTACGAGAAGCGGAAAATGCAAATGCGGATATCTCGTGATACATGTACTTCCTCGAAAGATTCTTGAAACAGTGATCGTAATAAAATTTGGAATTTTTGGAGCACGAACTCATTGTTAATTATGCATAAAATACCGTAAATAATGACACTGAAAGTTTATCGCCATCAATTAGTTTTGTACAGAAAAAATTCCAAAAATTTTCATAAAATACAAATATAGGAATAAAAGTAACATATTTTCGTCCATAAAAAAAGAAAGACATTCACCCAATTAAAGCAAAGGAAGCAGTAGATAATTAAAGACACAATTAAAGCTCAATGATCAGCACGAAAAATCCTTGAAATTGAAGAAGACAATACTAAAAAATATTATAACATAGCTGATATTCGAACCCAGGCTGTCTTTCGACTATTACAATTATTATTTATAGATCCTTCATTTGGCGAGATCTGGCCCATATAGGACTCTCTTACAACTGAACTCTTCATTCATGTGTGTATATGTATATCTATTTACAAGAGGATGCGTAGAAATGTTTAACAATGAGAAATCTAACACAAATATGCCTAAAAGACATATGGTTAGGAGAACTGAAACAAAACATACCATAAAATGTTATAAAATTTAATTTCACTCTAATTCTTAACTAATTAACCTTAAACTAGGTGAGTAGTAACAAACTGTTCAAACATTCATGTTAAGAAACTATAACCATCTGTTTTAAAATAAGATATTTCTTAATAGAAATAACATTAATTTTCTCGAAGTATAATTTCAAGGATTTAATTGGTGACAACTACATTCATAACACTAAGAATTTCATCTCCAGTATTTTCTTGGAATGAATCCATTCTTCTAAAGAGTACGCCAGAACTTTTCATTTCAGACTCCTGAACAAGCTAAGTTGGCTCTCCTTCCGTCTCCACCATAGGATTGGAATTTTCTCTCTTAATATATGGGAACCTTTAACACTCCACGAGAAATTAACTGCTTCATAAAAAAACTGAAAAGGCAATTACGCCAAAAATTTGATAAATGTGCAGCTATGAAAAAGAAGAGCTGAATAGGCTGGTAGCTGAAGACATGATGGAAGAATAGCTGTGCATACAGGATTTTCTTTTATTGTACGTATTGAACTATTGGAACCTATCGAAAAAAAATTTTCTCCCTCGAGCATTACATGAGTGTAATCGTTTGGTAGATAGATTAATCGAACTTGAACCCACTGCCACACACCGTAAGATAGCTATAATTAGGTGACACGGTATTCTCATAGACATAGACAACAGATATCGAATTCTGGACCGCCTTCGAGAGAAACCATAGCACCTCCCCAACTTAGAAACTAGAAGCCAATTATAAGTATTTATAAAAATTATGTTATTAATTGTTTGATCATTTGTTAAATGGGCGTTTATATAGATGTTTAATAGCACTCCTTTTTATCTTCCTACTATTGTTTAAATCTTTCATCTAAACACTTCTGGGATGTGCCAGCGAAGAGTTCAAATCATTTTTCAATACTGCAAAAGTTGGCAAAGGAAAATGATGTATGGTAGCTGACTAATGCACATCGTACGAGTGATGGTAACGAACCATGCAATGAAATGTAATTGAGTGAATGATTTAAGAGAGACGCTGTGGCCATAATTTGGCACGATGTGTGTGGAGATACTCATTATTTGGGAAACAACATCGATTCGAAACAGTTCTACATAGAAACAACTATAAATTTCGCTCTAAAATAAGTATGAATTATCGCCATAAATTACCGTGGAACTTTTGAACGTCACTTGGTAGATTGTTCGATGAGCTTCATCAAGCTTACAAAGTAACATAAAGTAAACAGTTAATGTCAAAATTACCAGTAGCATGAATCTTGTGATAATTATTTTCCCCTTATGCATATAAAAATATGTTTACATAATAATATTTTCAATATATCAATTTTTAGAATCTCTAGGAATAAAACAAAGTGGAACTGATGTTCAAACATCGGAATTCAAGTAAACCATGATGAATGTACACAAAGGTACAAATATGTTGCAATTACAGCATGCTGCACATTTCATGGTTGATACAATCAACGGAAGTCAACTTAGATCGAAATGGGGAAAGTCTTATAGTTACGAGAAGGAATTCTCTTGGATAATTCACACGTGTTACTTGTTGGGAAACCTTCAACAGACGAAAAGGCTGCGGAGACATTTCTGCCCCACATTGGACCGAAAAAAGTTTGACGAAAACAAGAAAAAGACAACGTACATTATGATAATCTTTAAAGAAAAGAGAGTAAAAACTTTTCAAGATAATTTAGCAAGTAGGTCCTGATTTTCTGACGATTATAGAATTTCAATTTCCTTAATATTTGAAAGATAATTAAATTTGAACTTAATATCTCAAATAACTTCCTTTAATCTCTATACATAAAATTAATTCTCACCTCTTAAATATTTTAACGTAAAGAAGATTGCTGGAATGAGCTTGATCTCCATAAAAAGTTCTATTATACGATCGTATGTGCATAACAATATACAAATAAATATTAAGGATGGAGGATTACATGGTCAAAGCGTAAATTAGTTATTAAATATATTCCAAGTATGACGTAAATACTCTGATAGGTAATAATAATTAGGATATATGATTATAATTCAATTAAATACTATAGGCATGGAAAACGATTCTGTGTCAAATTAACCAAATCTGGGAATTCATCAAAATAATAATAAATCGACTTTATTCTGGGTAAAACTAAGTCCAAGAAACCGATCCTACATTTAACTTTATACACGACAAAAGTTTTTCAGATAGGAGATATTCGTTCCGTTGGGACTCGAACCTGGGACTTCGAGGATGTGAATGCTAATAGATTAAATCACTCTACCGGCAAAACATTGGCAGCGGTGGGATTCGAACCCACGCCTCCGAAGAGACTGGTGCCTTAAACCAGCGCCTTAGACCGCTCGGCCACGCTACCTGCAAATTCCTTTTACAGAAAAATTATATTTTATATTCTCAAATTAAACGAGCTGTAATTTTAAGATTATGCCTTTCTAATTTCACATATTTTACTCCATCAAAAGCTCGTCAAGTATTTACTTTAAAAATTTAAATAGACATTGATTTAATTTAAATAATATATAATAATTTGATAAAATAACATTAATGAAAAAAAACAATTTCAATCCAAAGAGCACGTTATATTTTATCTCTACTTGGAAGCCTTATAAATCGCAGATCAAAAAACAATAAAATTATTTAAATTTGATTTCTAGAACACCCAGGAGTATATAATTAGAGTTCTGAACACATTAAAACGTTAAAATTGCTCAAATACATTTACTCAGTGAAATACTAGTAATCATTAAAGAGAATGTAAAACAGCGCAGAAAAAAAGACATAATTCCCTGAAATAATTCATATCATCCTCATTTATCATCATCACAGTATAATTAATGCATAAATTCTAACTAATGAATCATTTCCTTTGCAAAGTAACATAAATGACAATTTTTATTCCACCCTGTTCTTCAACCTTAAATATATTCCAACTTCCACATAACAGTTTCATCACAATTCCGAAAACGACATTCGCAAAAAGTGCTAAAAATCTCGGTGATATATCAATCCCGATACAAAAAAACTTAGGCACGCAACAGCAATCGCTGGAATGTGTGCAAAAAAGAAAAATTTGTCCCGGAAAGGTTCAAACCAATAAACTCCTACACCGCTTTACATTTCCCTTATAAAGCTCGCGAAAGCACCATTCACACACACCCTTATCTCGTTCGTAGAATGGTTCGCGTAATAACTTTATGGCCTTATTCATTTACCCCAATCAGGTTTAATCGCTCTGAATCTTCATTTACGAGACCAACTCCCGAGTGCCGTGAATCAAATTCCCAAGGAATTGATCGTTAACAACCAATGCACGTACTTTTCATAACGCACTCTAGTGATTAAAGGGCACTCCCATTAATTCGTTCCCTTGCGAGATTTGTGTGGTGGTGCTAATTCCTGCTGCGATTCATCCAAAGAGAGAGTACGTGTTCGCAAGAGAGTGTGGTTGCTGCGTAGGGAGACGAATATAAGTACTTTCTCTTCGAGCTGAATTACGCGAGGAGACATTTGCGATCTGATTTGCTCGCATTACGAACTGCTGAGTTTGGAATGCAAAAGATATTTTTCCGATCGAATTCACCCGTCCGATGAGCTGATAGAATTGTCGTTTCGCTTTGATTAAGGCTATTGTGCATACAGAACTGTTGAAAACTATCTCGCGAGTTATCTGATTTGTCACGCGGTTGTCAAGGCATTGTTTACGTAGATGTTTATACGGATTGGGCTTTCGCGTTTCAATTGAATGGAACGTAAATATTGTACTTGGGAAAAGAATTTGATGATATGATTAATTCGGGCGGTGTTTATCTTTCTTCCTTTTTGTTATATGTTTTATATCGAATATAATATTTGATTCGAAACAATCGTCTGGAAGAAGGGCATTATTTTTCAACCTATTTACTTTTATTTGAGTATGTTAGTCGACGATTCTTTAAATTAAATACTATTTTTCCTTATATCATATTGATCAGAATCAGAATTGAACGGTGTATGACTAAAAATATTTACAAAATATATAATGATATATAACGGTCAATCAAAATACTTTACACAATACAAATGATATTGAATTTGAATGTTTATTATTTATTGTGAAAGTTAAAATATAAAGTTTATTTTACAAATACCTAGTTCTTATCCTTAATTATATAGATAAATAATATAAGAAACTTATTAAACCGCTCGAAACTGTTTTTATAATCCTAAAATGCTTTCAATTTATATAAATATACGTATAAGAGGTATGATATAATGACGAAAATATTTGAAACCTACTTTTTGATAATTATCATTAAGAATGTTAAAATCGTACGTATAAATCCCCCCCTCTATAACGCTCCGCAAGGAAAAACAAAAAACGACTTTGTTATTCATAACTCATCCTTAACGAGTATACGATGCAAAAATCTCGGTAATAATAAAACGTATTTCCACGCAACTCCGACCTAACACCCAGCTTCTTGGCGCATCTTTAAAAGCGAATCACCGTCTGAAAACCTTTTTTGGCTCCACATCCGCCGTTCCACCCACCGCCACCAACACTAATGCTTCCAAGATAATCTGCACATAATCCCTCGTTATCTCTCTCTTTACAAAATCTCACCAAAAGGCGCATGGATAAAAAGTTTCTACGGCGCCAGCCTTCCCTCCTTTTCTAAAAGTCGTCGGACGATCCTGAGGAATTCGTTGCTCTTAAAGGATTTCGATTGAGTTTCCTTTGTTTGGAGGCGCTAAGCAGAAAGTAGCTGGAAACGAGAAATTCTTGCCCCTCGAAAAGGGTGGATGCTGAAAGGGGAGGAAAAGTGGAGCAGCGGGCAGTAACCCGTTTGCGGGCGCCCGAGGGAGGAAAGTCGAGCGCGTTTGCCGACACGACCGAAGATCTCTCTCTTTTGCATCGATGCAACCGTGTTTCAATAGTACGAGAATCAATTTTTTGATCGCGAAAGATTCGAGGGAATTTTAGCCTTTTTTTAAAAGTATGTCTGATGATTTTATTATACGAGCGATCGGGTCAGTGTGCACCAGTCATTGTACAAATGCATTTATTCATGAGCGATATCGAATTTCTTATATTTTATATTAAATGATGTGTTCTTATTCATCAAGTGTTCATTATTTATTTTACGATAGTTTGGTTTCTTCTAGAGTTATCATTCAGGTCAAACGTAGGTTTCAGGAATACAAAGAACTGCTAGTTCAACTAAACGCAGTAAGGATTATGTACCATATCCACTAGATGTTCTATCGGTATTGATACGAACGGAATAGACTGTTTTATTCATTAAATAGTTGCATTTTTCAAGCTTAAGGTTTACGTAGAGTTGTTTTAAATTCACCAAGGAGCTGTAGTACATCTGTGTCTACTAGATTCCAAAACAAGTCTACTGTATGAACAGCCGTGTTCCATTTTCCAAGTTTGTGATGATACAAAAACTAATAAGGTACGAGTGATCCCACCCAATGGCTTTGTTGAAGAATTCTAGCAACGGAATTCTAAGAAAAAGTTTTTTCTCGTCATTGTGCATCACTCATGTTGACTTGTTACGCTTAAGGCATTCCGGGACACAGCAAAATGAATTCAGCGTCACTCATACTTAAAGTAGCGTTCACATTTTCGCAGTCATGAGAGAAACTGGGACGAGGGTAATTTAAACAGCATTTTTCCTGCCATAAAAAAATAACACACTAAAATATCTCATTCCGAGAAGTATGGCTTAATGAAATAAAACAGCAAAGAAAACTCATTCTCAAAGATACCACAATAAGGAGCTTCCGTGTGGACAAGGGGGAGAGCTCGTTCGCTCTTGGTGAAAGTAGTCTGAGGTTCGAATCCTTCCTTGGACTATATTTGAGAAATGACCTTAGCTCTCCGGGAACTTTCAAACAGACCACGAACATACTTTTACTTCTTTTGGATGAAAAAATACTCTCAAACTTTGGTTGCTAAGAAGGGATGGCCGCGGGGGTTTAATATAAAAGAAATAACTGTACTCTTTTCATCTTCCGTTCTTTATAATTTCATTGGTTCTTAATACATAAAAAAACGTTATTACTTTTTCCGAGACGAAAATGTGTATGATACCGGTTTATTTTGACCTTTGTTTCAAAGGAGGACGAGATATTAAACAAAAAAATAAGCTTAATACTATAATTAGCAGCCGAATTAGTAAAGCCCGGACTCGCTTGGGGTCAAATAATGATCTAAGAATCGAGATCGAGAGAATTAAAAGAGGGTACACAAAGATGCCGTGCCTTTCTTTCTTCATTCACACAAGCATACCATACCCTCGAGGGAAACAACTTGTTAGTGGGCACATTAACTTTGTTCTGCGAGCTTTTAATCGAATCGCGCGAAGTTTTGCGTTTTTCCTTTTTTTTCTTACTCGTGCCTAGCGGAGTTAGAGGGTGTTGTAGTGAAAAAAGAGAGACAAAGAGAGAAGTAGGGGCAACGTGTCTACTTAAAAACGCCTTTTTTCGCAATTAAAATGCCGCAGGATCGTTCCAAGTTTTCGCTTAGTTTACGGAGGGAGAAGTACAAACACTTTGAAAGTGAAAATGGGATCGGAGATGTAGGGCCACTCTGCGGCGGGAAAGGTTTTTTTTGCGGTTGTGTTTTTTTCCTCTCTAAACGCCGAGCAGATACGCGTTCATGCAGCCTTGAGTGGTCGCACTTGATTCGGCGTCGGACAGGGTACAAGGGTAGGGAAGATGCATGGAATAGGGAGGGTTTTGATTGATGTTAGTGACCGAAGCAATCGGTAATTGGACGCTGGCCAAAGGAGAGAAGGAAGGATAGATAGACGGAGATTGGGGAAGAGATCGAATCTTCTTCTAAAAGGATACACGCCGACGAAGTATCGATCCACGAATTTAAGAGAACATTAGGACAAAAGCCATCGACAGAATTAGAGTGGAAGTAATAATGTTGATTAATTTTAAAGGGAAACTTCAAAGTGTTCGGAATTATTGGAAAAAAGACGTAAAATTTCAAAAGGGGTCAATCTGTTCCAATATGGGTAGGATTAAGTACAGAAAACAGTCGATTTCTCAGAAGAAATGGGGCAGATTAAGTTACCATGACAACGCACGATATATCCAGCAATGTTTAGGATTGCTTAATAATTATTGATAACCTTCGTTTATATTATTTTCATTACTTCTGCTTCGTAAAAATGTAAGGAAATTCAACAGAACCTCGTTTTGTTTCTTATAATTCTATCAAAATAAGATTTATAAAAATATCTACCTAGCTATCTTAAATTTGTCTACTGCTGATTAAGCATGGATTGACGATATGTGGTTAACCGAACGAGAAACAACACAGTATAATTTCAGTATCTATGTTATATTTCAAAGCCCTTCGTGCGTTACAAAAAGACATGGCCTCCAGCGGTTTAGAGAAGGTGAATTATAGAAGAGGATCCGCAAAACAGTGCTTCTCCTTGCCTGATCAATGGGCCTTGTCGAATTTAAGACCCATATAAGACCCAATTCGTAAAGCCTGAATTCGCTTTATACCTGAATTAAATATAAACGGGGTTATAATCGACTGTTTTTTCAAATTGATCGTTGATTTTTACTCGAGTTTATTATAATTATATATTATATTAGTCTTTTTAAATATTTTTCCACGAAAAAGTTTTACTGTAACTACGTAAAATAAATGGGTATGACTCGAAATAAGCTTCCAGATACAACGTCAAATCAACTTAATAGTTTTCTCAAAAGAGATTATATTACGTAAAAAATAACTACAGATGGACACAATACTTTTAAATTCAAAACTACAAAGAGAAAGAGAAGAAAAAAAATCCCGGTGGAGCATTCAGCGGGGATTGTTACAACGTTGCTAGTGAACAATCAACACCATTGACACACAGATTTCACGAGTCCCGATTCCGTGTCATTTTCCGCCCCATCGATTCAGAAGTGACGACAGACAGATTACCACTCCCGACGACAATCTGCAGAGGGCTTCGCGGTTAATCAAAAATAAATCCTGAAATCCGCAAATACGTCAAAAGAATAATTGTTCCCGATGGAGGGCGTACATGTGTTTGGAATGCAAAATTCTTCACCCTTACTTTTTTTTGTATTACTCGCAGATTAGCGTGGCTTCGTCATCATTTAATTTGTTAAGTACGTCCCTCGTTCATCCTTCTACTAATCCCTTCTGGAATGGAATCCATCATCCCTCCTCGATCTGCACACCACCAGTATCGCCTTCGGGCAAGAATGTACTCTCGTTACCGATCCGACATCTCCGGGGATTTGTTAGTTCACCCGGTTGCGAAGTGGCAACATCTGCAGAAATGCACAGCAGGAAGACGAGAGAAAGGAGCGGTCTACGTAAGGCGGTCCGGGGGTGGCAGTGGGTCGCCCTAGAGGTCGCTCGGGGAGAAAGTGGTTCGCCCATTCCATCGCTCTCCTTTACGAGGCGTGCTTTTTTATAAACCATCTCGGAGCGTGATTCCTAAAAGTCCATTGGAGATCTTCGTGAGATTTTCTCTCTACGTTTCGCGGAAAAAGTAGCTATTGCCCGAGATTCGACCAGCTTCGATTGACCTTTGATTGACTGCGACGTAACGGCAGGAATTGGATTGGATGCGCGTTACGGTTTCGTAATGGTTATAAGCGTCCGCTTAACGAAGCTTGAATCCCGCCATGCAACTTAGGTAGCGTATGTTTCGGGAAAATTAGCCCACGATTATTCCGTTATTCGGATGGTACGTACGACTCTCGCGGTCGCTGTGAAGAGTGGACGCTAAATTAACTCGTCACGGATGCTGCCTTTTCGCTTAATATTCCATCGGAAACATCGATTCCGATCGAATTTGCGAAAGCTGCGGTTTTATACGATGCAGCGAATGGAAATGCGGTTTTTTTTACAGCTCGTTATTTATAGACGATACGATCTCTAAATATATTCAAACGAACGGAATGTCTAAGCCATAAATAGAACGATTAAAGTTTTTTGTTTATTTGGTTACCATGTCAACATAGGCCTTTTTCCCGTCCGTTCTCGCATCCTTCGTTCTGCTACTACTGATTTATCGTCATTTAAGTTCAACATCTGTGACCGTCTGAATTTTTTGCGCGTACTCGCATTTATATTGGCTATTTTGTGGCGTCGGGATTCCTCTTTCCTGTTTTTCGTTCTTTCTTTTTTTACGTTACAGATTCTAATATCTCTTGATCTCGTAGGTTTTATATCTCTTGCTGGAGATATCTGTTTTTATTTTCCAGATTTCAGAGTTGGTTTTGTACTCATGTTACATGTTTTGTGTTCTAACTCGATTATATACTTCAGCCTTCTTTATCTCAACGGAATGACTCTAGAAGTATTTCAGAGGGTTATAAAGTATAGATTAGAACTGAGAATCGATTATAAGTCTGTATATTGACCTCAAATAGGAATTATTACCTCAAATCATCCAGGAAATTGAATTGCTGTTTCATAGCTGCTTTAAAGTAGATATACGCTCTTTTCTGGGATAGTCCAATTGAAGGCTTGAGTCACAAATAGATCTCAGGCAACTCTTTCATCTCCGTGAAGAAACACCTTATGCCTTTCTGACTCACACATTGCATGACGAACGAGGAATTCGCTATGGATCGACTTTATTCTGTTTGAATAGATACATCTAAACGAACGTATGTTGTTGCTCTGCGTACATTGTACCTTTTCAGGTCCGTTGGTGTGGAAGTAATCTTTCTGTCCGCAATGCACCATGTTTACAGTTGCGCAATGAAATTTCATCACCGAGTGAAATTTTCCTTTCTCGTTTATAGATCTCATTATTTCTCGTCGATAGCATAACTCACCAGCAAGAATAACTTCGAAGGTGCTCTTGGGAAAAGTAATCCTATCTGTTACCGAGTATTAATGAAAATGAGCAACGATATTTACATATTTATCATCGAATAATAACTAATCATCCTTTTCCGTATTGAATATGGGATTAGTTTAAAATTTATCGTCGTCATGGATACGAATATCTGAATGATTCCTTTCATTTCCTATGTTAGAAGTCCTTTCTCTTTGAAGGAATGGTTTCCTTTTCTTGCCCAACATTCCCAGCATCCAGGTGATTTCAATCACTCCTCCACTTTATAGAATACCTTTTTCATCCTCTGACCTTTTGGAGGAAGAAGATAATTAATCTACGTAATTTATACCTGACTAATTAGGCACGGTAGCTTCTGCGTATTACGTCACCGTTCTATTTCACATGCAGTGTTTATAGATTGGGGATAGTGGCCAGAATGACTGATATATAAATGTGAGTAAGACTTTTCTCTTCCTTAGGTGATCTGAATTGTTCTCATTCATTAATTAAAGGGATCCTTTCAAGTGTTTAAGCTTCCATTTTCATACAGTAGGAATAAAGAAATATACAATTTAGCTAGTACTAAACCTATAATTTTAAATCTTCAATTGAGCCTTGCTCTCGTTTTTATTGAAAGGGGAACTATAACAGATGTTTTTAGGTAGGTAAGGTATTTGAATTACTTTCAATGCCCCAAGTGTTCTATTATTTATGAAGATGTTTGATTATTTAGTCTCATATCACGAACCAGAGTCAATAATTATCATCCTGAAATAGTAAAACGATAAAAAACTAACATGGCTATAATGTGGGTGAACTAAACTAGCTTAAAGTAAATAGTTAAACTGCGTATAGTAAATAACCTATCCTAAGAAAGAGGATCAAAAATACTTCTATTTGAAATCAACTCCAAAGGATAAATAATGCACTTTAAAATGACAAAATTGATAGCTGTATATATCATTCCTTGGTTTATAATCATTCTCTATCTTAATCTTAAACAATGATCTGATGTTTATAAATTGTTGTTTAAACTTTGACGTGTTTTCTATCCTCGTAACCTTTATTACGCAACATATAGCGGTGTGAATCCTTCTGTTTAATTTATACAGGGATAACCCTCGTAACCCTAGTAATAACCCGTGACAAAATAATAATAGGTAAAACGCAGTATTATGTACAAACTTCAGTAGGATAGAGCTATAAAATATATTTTTGATTAATCATCGCGTTTTATTATTCATACCTGATCAATATATCAAAAGATAAAATTTCATTGTGCATTAGGTCATGCATGCACTAGATGGTTCACTATTATAATACTTTTATTTTATTTACTTAAATTTACGTCATTTGGTAACGGTAGAGTTTGTTTAGCGGAATCTCAATCTGCTCCCCCGCAGATATACCCAATTCACCCCTAAGGGAATAGGCAACCGATCATCGATTCATCTCACACGTAAATTTGGATGTCTGCGCAGTTGGACACTCAGACCCCATATTTTTGTTCAAATTCAGTTGTCTCTCTGATGATATTTTCCCACATTCCTGTTCTTTTATTAGCCCATTAATCTTTATTATTACTCATTTATAATTCAACCGAAAGGTTTTCACGTATCGGCATTCCGACGTAAAAAATGAAAAATCGATCGCAAGTTTATTGCTATCATTATTTGACCTTTTATTACCGATATTAAATCATTGGGTGAAAAAGACGATGAAGGAAGATATTTTAAAATGAGGTTTGACAAAGAAATAAATCAGGTTTTGGGGAAAAACGACACAAGAATTGGTGAAAAACTACCGCAACATAAAGTAAAATATGTATATGATAATCGAATTAAGTACATTATATTCCAAATATGTTCGTGATAAGTGAAATGTTTATGCGATAATCGATACGCGTATTTATTTATTGTAACGATATATGACAAGCAAAATCGATAATCGAAATCGAACGATAATCGAAATTAATATATGATAAAGATAACGAGTATATAATAATCGATAATAATTAGAATACATTTCAACCAAAATCTATGCATAAATTCATCACTACTAGTAACTGAACTATATACAACAGGAATATATGAAGATACTTTATATGGGGAAACCAAAGACGAATCAGTCTAAATAAACCTCCTCTCGCTAAAACTTCTCGTTGCCATGGTTGTATCCGAAACAAACAGCCCCCCTGGATCGAAAACAGACGTACAATTTCTTAAACCGGCACCGTCTTGCCGCAACCATGGACACGGATATCGGTCTGGGAAGTGAGAGATCTGCGGTCTTTCGGACAACGAGGAGAGCGTTCCTCTAATGGAAAGGTAGGGAGAGAGAGAGAATAGGATGGACGGTGGCTCAACGAGGAAATTGCGATGACTAACGGAAGCGTAGGCGTTTCCCAAGAGCTCCTTTGGATGGATTCGTGGAAACAGCGTGCCATTTCTCTCTGTCCGAAAGACGCCCTGTCCGAGAGAGAGAGTACTCGGGAATAGAGATGGGAAGTCGAAGGATGCCGACCGAATCTCTGCACTCAATTTAAGTCGTAATCAAACAAAGATTGCTTTGATTCGTGACTAATTAAATGACGTCGATAAAAATCCAACATGGAGGGATAAAAGAGGCCGTCATTGCGGTGCTTGTGTGTTGTCGAATTACGAAGAAATTGGATCGAAACTAATAAATGCCGGAGTGTTTGATGATTTCGCACGCTTTGTTTTTCGCGAAGCTATTATTATTAGTGGTTGAGGCGTGAACCGGGTCGAATGCGTATGCATAATTTTTAATGTGGTGCTCATTTATTTATTTCCGTTAGTGCTACGTGGGGTGTGTGAATCCTCATTATATTAACTATCGTTTACTGATGTCTAACGAGAATTAATGTTGCTGGCTGAACTATAAAAAATTAGGTAGCAAGAAAAAGAGAGGTAAAAGTTATCTTATCCTTTGAATAACATTTGAAACTATCAGTAGAAAATTTCAATAGACCAACATTGATTCAAGTAATCTAAACAGTTTTATATATAAAAAAATTAATAAAAACATTCGGGTCATCCAAACCTCTTTAGGCTTAGTTAAACAATAGTGACAATAGAAAAAAGTTAATAGCTATGCACAGTTTCCCACACCGATATTTTCTCATGAAGAAGTATTGCATTCCTCAAGATTTTATCGTGCCTGAATGATTTGGCTGAAAGAAGAAAAAGTACTAAAGACACAGACTGGAAACCAGAACTCCAATTTGGCGATTGGATTCTGTAACCAATTGGCAACAACACCAAGCCAGTATATCTTGTTCCCAAAAAGGAGTTCAATTCACAAGTTTGTGTTTCTCTTTTTCCATTATTACCCTTCATCAGATATCACCTACTTTTTAAATGCCATATCACGCAGGAGGTGAAAAACAGAATTAACATTGTCTGCTAACGACTGCCGAAATTTATAATTATACCCTAAGGTAATGTGCAATGCATGCGCTACACAATCCATTATTCATGCACCATAAAACTGCTATCTATAATTTAATTGGTGTACCATGGACACAAACAAGTTCCGATGCTTAGAGGGACGGAATATTTCTTTTCGAAAACAGAATATTGGAATATAAAATTGGAACGCTGCCAAACAACAAGTGTCTATTCCAAATTATACGAAAAGAAAAAAAACTTTCAAAGTCTTTCACGTTCGATTCATCGTTTTAATTGAAAGGCAACGAAATGAAATTTCGACTGGTTCCGTTTGGCGTTGCATTTCATGCGGCGCATATCAGAGGAATGGAATTGCTTTCTCAGTTATCGAAAAATTGACAGACGTTTTTTGACGTTTCACGATCGACCGAACTACCAAAGAAAGAAATTTTAAGCGAATTTTCGAACTGAAATCATCGGAAAAGAATTATACGAATATCGGGAATTAATAGAAGTATCAGAAAAAAACATCGGAGAAAAAATAAAGTAGGGATTTACGTTTCAAAACTCTTCTTCCAGTTCACACTCTGATTGAGACGTGTGTTATCAATCAATAGGTTTTTAAACGCGACATTTTCCAACCCATCCGCGTTAACGGCGTTTGCATAACTTTATTTACATTCGGTTGCTAACGTGGGTTTGTTTATTTGTCTCCTCGGGATGCATCATGGATACGTCAGTCTCCTTCGTGGAAGTACACACCAGCGAACCTATAATGTATGTATCCCGGTACAAAACAAGTAGCTCCGACTTCGAAGCTATGCAACCTACTCATATTCGCATTCAACGCAGAAGAGACTATCTCGACTCGCTTCGTTGAAGCGAATGCCTTACGATTTGGTATCCTCTTTCCATTTCGCCCGAACAATAAAGATAATTATGCTTGTTTTTTTTTTCATCGACTTCCGCGTGCTGCCTCATTCCTCACGATCAACGATTCCGTGACCCCTTCAGTGTTTTTCCCCATTGCATAACTTCGCGAAAAGCTTTGGAAACGTGGGCAGTCCGTCTGCAGATTAGTCGCAAAATCAATCGGGAGCCCGGTCGTTGACTCGAGAAAGAACCACGGTCAATTGCTCTGATTCTATATTTGTCCTATGCAAGCAGTTACTCCTCGTTCAATATCCCCATCGTCATCGTTGGGTCATCACGGAGGTGTGCGCGGTCTTAGAAGTGGTATAATTCTTACGTTCCTCCAGTTTGTTTAATAAGGGTGACGTTGATCAAGGATAACATCGAACGATTGCACTACTAATCGAACCTGCACAATATATACTATTGATGGCAATTCTAAAATAGCCTTTGGTGAATCCCAATCATTTTTAAACATCGATCTAAAATAGCTTTATGTTATACTTCCTCAAAACACTAAAAAAAACTATTACGTACTTTCTAAAACATAATTCCTACCTCTCTTTATCCGATAACAAACTAGAAAACTTATGGTTGTTTCAAAACGCCTTTTAAACTATATAAATTGCAATAAATAATGCGTTCAATAGGAAAATATGATGCTGGTTGTTAATGATAATGTTCTACGAAAAGTATACTTTGGAATGACAATAATGGAATAAGAATAGCACGAGCACAATAATTACAAAATTACAAAGTTATTATTGATTACGCAACAAAAAAAGTTTCTTAAGTAGTCTAAAGAAACTGAAACCAGCATAGCACATTATGAAAAAGATTATTTCAAATTTCAATTTTTAATTATGTACCGCAGTCTAGATGTAATAAAGGAGCGCCAATTTTGGCTACATTTAATAGCATAAGATTACATTGGTATGATTTAGGTATCTTTCAAGATTTTCTCGATTTAACATGCTTTCTCCATAATGGAGAGTCATAACTTTGTAGTGAAAGTATCGTTGGCTAATTTTATGTACTTTTAGTCGTTTAAAACTATTTTGGAACACTGTAATTGCAGGGGATTTTTGTGAATACCTTAGGTTCCAAACAATGTAATTTCAACCCAGAGCTACCAACTCAATTATAGAGAGAGTATTGACCTATTTTGTTATCAAAATTGGATTCCAAAATACTAGAAAAAACAGAACCCTCACGAACCGAGAATTTGCGTGTATACAGAAATCAGGGAAAATTACATATAATTGGTGAAAATTAGACAATTATTGCGCAAATTTTTGGACGTTTCGCATTATTGAATTCTTAGGGAATTATTTTATCTGCGATAATCCGTAGAACACGAACTTTGTAAAGGAAACTTAAGCAGGACAGGGATATAAAAATTAAAGATCGTTGACTGCATAGGTTATTCCGGTCCCGATTTTAAAAAGGTTATACCGCTTTCCCTTTTCAATCTCGTTGGCTGTGTGTTCCGAGACACAATTTTTACTACTTCACTCTCTTTTCCTTGACCTCGTGACTAATTCATTCTCAGCACATGTATGCTAAATATAATTACCATGAGAAAATTCATCGTAAACGAAATCCTATTCATCCTCGTAGTTATTTATACTTATTTATTTCTAGAGACCATGTACTCTTTTGTTTACTGTAGAAATTTTTTTATTAAAATATTTATGAATAAAATGGAAAATATAATACGATTATGGTGTTACAAGGAAATAAAGACAGCTAAAATATTAAAATCATTAACATTTTTATATTAAATAGGCTACTTATGGCTGTTTAGAATCCCTTCTATAAGTATGTGCACGATAAATAAAATAAGAGATAAAGCAATTGCCAATAGACTCCCCTTTCATTGAATAATAAATATATCATAATATTTAATTTAATAATGACTAATGTGTTTGGATTCCATTATTTTTTTCATATTTGGCGCTATAATAATTAACCGCTTGTTTGTAACCATGGTTCGGTAAATAAAACACGTTTCATATAATGAGGGCAAAAATACTCAGTATTTCTATATCGTTTAATTAAATAATCTCACTGTAATGCATTGTTTATGCAGTGGAATAAATTACATTAATTTTTAGCTTATTTAGAGCAAAATAAATATACGTTTTACTCCGGAAAATTTTATCTTGAAACGGATTAGGATGCGACATACAATTTAGAAACTGCGTGAGGTCAAATACTCTACCATTTGTTCCCATCAGCTATGGAGAGCGACTTAACTTAATAGAGAGATGAAGGATGAAAACAGCCTACATTACTTTCTCCGCTGAGACAAACTACTTAGATAGAAATGCGTCCGCATGCATTCCATACAATGACTTTTTCTGAAACACTTTCCATATCACTCGCGAAGCATTAGCTAGGTTGGAACTCACATCATTCATGCCTCAGTAGCTTTCATACTGTCACAAACAGGAGACATGACTTAATGCATATCTTACGGATCATCCTTTCAGAGGCTTTCACACTTCGTAAAAATTTCTCGGCAGAAATATGCGGACTTTCTCTACTCTAAATTAAGCACGCCATTCTTATGACGACCATGTGAACTTATTTATCTGAATATTAACTGAAAGCGAATGGGCATTTACGCTAAGTGTCCTGAACTGGTTCTCTCCTGCAATGGAAAATTTCAAGGCACATTTAGTGCTTTCATCGCCTGCAGCTCATACGCGTTTTATTAAATCGGTGGATAGTTGTCCTGAGGTCAGCAAACGAAAAAGTTTGCGGTCAGTCGATGCGAAATGAAAGGTCTTTGTCACTGGAAAGTGTAACTCCTAAGAAATTGCATCTGCGAATCGAGAGAAAAACCACTGTTCTTGAAATAGGCGAACTGTTTTGAGACAATGTTTTTTGTGCAGTATGTGGCTAAATATTGAATTAGGAGTCAAATTGGGTAACCATAGAATTTTTTATACCTATTTTATAGAGTATCGAAGTATTTTACTGATAATCGTGGATAGTTTCAATGTTACAATTCAGACATATATTATAGTTATTAAATACACTTTGAAACATTCTCAATAAACCCTTGCACAAAAATGAAACTATGATTTAATATCATGCATCCCTGTTTAAACTCTTAATAGACTCATAAAAAGACTCATATACATTCCTTCCGTGTGATTTTCTCCATACAGATTTAAGTCTTATTTAAAGTGTGAATCTACGATTATTATGGCTTATTCTTCATTCATAGGTTACGATTTAAATATTTTTCATCCTAGCTCCTGTATCCAACTATACAATACATCTCTTAGTTGTTTATTTTAGCTTGAATCATGGAAATCTTTGATGGAGAAACCAAAATAATTTTATGTATATTTGAATCCTAATAAATATTATATACTTGATATATATTATATTTATTTGTTTATTTTGATTCCAAAGAAAAATATGTTCAGAAATCTTAGATAAAAATACTATATAGATCAAGATAGATAACGTAACATATGAGAAGATGATTTAAAGATAATGAACGATATAAATAAAAAAGATTGATATAAATCTACTTTCTATTTCTCTCCTTTAAGGTAAAATAAAATTAAAATACAGTTCATTATGACAGGATTGCGTCCAAGTATAAGGAAGTAATGTAAGAACATCGAGAAACAAAAGGTTTGATAATGATATGAGAGCATCAAAAATTGACTGGAGTCCTCAAGTACATCAATGGAGAAAAAACATCCTTACCACGTGCGGTTCATCAATTTGAATAGAGAAACGATGATGAGGAAATTATGAAATACGTCGATTATGCATTTGGACCAAACAAAAAAATCTATGCGATACAACTGTCGCAATCAATTAAAAGCGCTTTGCTAGAAAATCTCCACACGAAGAATGACTCACGAGAAACTTTAATGTATTCCCGAACGATTGCAAAAGTGACCTTATTGGAAACATTCGCTGAATGAATGTAACTATTTTAGTGCTGGTATTCAAAAAAAGAGAAATTTTAATGACGGTTGCAAGAAGTTATTTTTGTGGCAAAAAACGGTGATCAAGATAGAAATGGGAGTGTATCGTATAATGAAATTGTAATTAGGAAAGGTCAACATAAAATTATTATCATTATAAAATCTCGCAACATTAAGTATCTTTCTAAAGAGAAACTGATAAAATAAGTAATGGTGATGCATTTTTGAAACTTTTAATTTGTAATTCGAGAAATTTTTGAGGTGTGATTGAAAATAAATAATAACTCTGATCGTTTCAAAAGAATTCCTGTCGTATTTGTTTCGTAAGCTATTATTTTTGTTTAGTTGAACTCGTATAGATTTCGGCATAGTTTTAAAGGAGAATAAGCTACTGTAAAACTTCTCACCCATCAATTTGCTCTGTAAGCCTCTAGAATTTAAGAAAGGTGAAAATAACTTTGATATTAATAATAGTAAAACGAATTGGGTATGATTAAATATATAAAATCACTTATATCTACTCTGTAACGAATGAATTGGAACTACCCAAATTTAAACAGAATTTTCAGTTCTTTAATTAAGGAGACGTTGATGTAAATCCAGCATCAATTAAAGCAATCTATACTGGAAGAATCGAAGTTGTGAACGTAAAAATCAACCAACACCATCTTTCTCACTGGACTCTATCCTCTTTACAAGCTTCCAGCACCCGAACGGAAGGGACAAAACCCAACTCCCAATTGAACACTCAACAGACAGACGGCGCATCGACGTAACCAGAAGTTTCTTTGAACTTTATAATGGAACCGCATAGTTTTGTTTCGACCTCCGATTCAGTGCATCGCTGAAAAGGCCGCGGCATCCACTTGCGAAACTCCCGGTGCGTGCGTTGGAAGAGATACGGAAGAATAGAAGGGAGTGTCCGAGAAGAGTCCTTGGGTCGGTAAAAGAGAGTCCTTCTGGATGAAATGGATGTTTCACGCCAACGAGAGGGAATTAAGAGTCACGAGTGAATGCAGTTTCGGTGACGGATGGATGGGTTTGGAATTCCGAACGAGAGCGACTTTAAACGTCACTTCCCCTTTAAAAACACGAAAGGATTGCAGCGAGAGAACAATGGGGGAGAGTCGTCCGTGGGCGTGTGGGAGTCGTCGAATGCCGCCTTTGCAAAGATTAATAAGAGATGAATAATCCGTCGCATTTTACTCTGCCTTTTGAAACATGATCTTAGTCTTAAACTTGAGGATGGAAGAAATTCCTTTACAAGACATATGATGAAGAAGCCTACATTATCTCTTTGTAATATCTTTCCGACAAGGTTAAAACCCTCCATCCACCCACTTTTTGCTATGTAAATCCATAATCGTAAGAACTTTAAGACAATTACGTGCTTATTTTAATATTACATAGTTTTTAAAGTGAATATTTATGTTTTATGAGATAACGAGACTAATTAAGAACATACCTAACAAGGAAGGAACATAAAGATTGAGTAACAGCTTTAAAAAACTTCATCACTCAATACGAGGCAGCGTTCTCACTAAAATCAACTGAATAGTATATATTGTGATTTTCAAATTCAAATAAATGTTTTACAAAATGTATAAAATGTATACGATAACTCACCCTGTATCGTCATATTTTAATTCGAATAGCAATTTAAGCTCAATGAGAGTATCATTAATTAAAACTGTTTACATTTATCTGTTCATTATCTGGCTCCTCTTTCAGCTATAATTAAAGATATAAAATTATAAATATGAGATATATAAATTACTTGTAATATATTATTTTAATCCTATATAAATAAAATAATAAAATGAATTCAATTTTTAATTCTAATAAGTACTGATGAACCATCGTAGTCCAACAGCCGTGCATGACGTTATCCTATACTGCGGAACACTCTGAATTCATAAATTTACATTAAAGTCGAAAAGATTTTCGTTCATCAAAACTAGAACACAAGTGCTGACGTGTTTCTTTACACCGACCAGAGATTAAATGTTTTGTATTTAAATTCAATTTAAATATTTCATTTAAAAATTTAATTTGATTTTAATCAACGAATTTTAATATTGAGATATTATCAAACCAAATACATTATCGATTTTGTATATTTTTGAGTCTCTATGGAAATTATTTTCACATAGGAATTAAACACACAAAAATAAAACAAGTCCCAATCGTAAATATTTAAACATCAAAATTAAAATTCTCAACCTCTCCAAACGAAACTTCTCGATCCATCCCCAATCGTAAACAGACCAAAACACTTTCGTGAGGGAGACTCACATCTCTCAGAAACGGTCCACATTAAACGAAGATTCATGATCCGTGCAGACTCTTTAAGGGTTCTGATGCGTTCGACTCGGAGGAAAACGGCACTAAATTTGGAAACAACGACCCTAAAGACACGGGACTCTTTAAATAATAAACACGGAAGAGGGCCCCTGCGGAAGAGTAAATCTTGAGTAACGTGGACAGGAACATCTCTCCCTCAGGGGCTACCTTATGGATCGAGGGTTGAAGACGAAGCGGTCAGCGGACCATTGTTTTATTCATGGAAAGGGTTCACGAGTGACATGAGCGGCGACCCGTGGACGAAGTGCGAAACAAAAAGCGACGAATCAAACGATTAAATCGGCGTAAACAGCATCGACGGGGAAAATCGAACTCTTTCTGCCTCTGTGGACGTACCTCAAAAAAGGGGATTCCGTACGCGGAAGATGCAAAGCGGGGAGGGGAGGCAAAAGGGTGGGCAACGGGAGAAAGGCGGGTTTTGGGAAAGAACGAAAAATGGGAAAAGGAGGGACGAAACAGTAGCGAGATCAGGGATACAAGCAAACAGAGTGCGGGATTAAAATGGCCCTCTTTCTGGACTGCTGGAGGTGACGCAATGGTGGATTATTGCAGATTGGACCAAATTGAGCGGACCTTGTTTGCTGGGCTGTCGGTTTCTATAGGGATTGTACCGGAAACAAAGAAGACTGTCCTGTCCATTTTTCACGTGCGCAATAAAGTTCATTTGCTCCATACCCTCAATTCCAACCGAACTATATGTTTCTAACTACTCGTTACGGTCGAACTTCGATATGTATCGATTATTTATTAACAACGATGGATCGAACTTCTATATCTAGTGATTCGATAATTAGAACTTCGATGGTAATTCGATAAGTAGAGGTTCGATAGTAATTCGATAATTAGAACTTCGATACCTCAATTGCTTGGAATTTAGTAGCTCGAACTTCAATAGTTTGAACTTCGATAACTCACGTTACGATACGTTAAACTTTCGTAACTCGAATTCCGAGAATTCGATCTTCGATAACTCTCAACTTTATAATGTCATAGAAACCTTGCTGTAACGAGAAAATTCTTGAATAATACATCACTGGTAATACAGGTGATATGCAAAAGAAGTACGATGTTATATTTACAATAAATAAATTGAAATTTTGGAATGCCTTCTCGTGCCAAGGGAAACCTCTATAAAAAGAAATTCTAGGCGGTCCGACCTACATATTTTTTACGCGCACAATCACAGAATATGTGTCACTTTTTTAGCCTTTCTTTATCGGAATAGATTAGTTATTTAAATCCAAACGATACCTTTCTTTTGTTTTTCTAATTCTCACCCGAAAAAGCAAAATAGTAGTCAATATAGTGCCGCAGATCCTTTCTTTCTATCATCTCTGTTTATATCTGTTTTCGTTTTTTTTTTTCAAAGCCAGTATATCCGAGATATATGTCACAATAAAGATATAAATTGAGGAAATATTTCACGCGTTTCAGAGGTGACCGTGTCTCCGATTTTATCTGTTTGTATCTCGTCCACCATCGAATGACATCATCAAGTTTTTATGATCACGGATTCGAAATCGAGAAGTGAGATATGAAGTATCTCTCGAGGCGATACTTCGAGGAAATCCGTTCCGCACAATTTATTGGGAATCTCAGATGACGTGTGATTCACCATGGGGATTAATAAGCCGTTGAGAATCGATCTCTATACGATCCCAATACCTATCTGAAACCATCGAAGTCGATCAACTAGCGATTTTGAAAATAAATATCGAAAGCATATAAAACATACCGTTCAGTGCCATGTGCTATATAATTGGTACAAACCGATAGATACGACGTAAGAGATAAACGAGTGTTATAGTAAACATAAACAGATAGACCCGAAATAAATAGGATGGATAGATATATAGGATAGGATAGATAATAACACAAAGGAATAAAACATGTTATGTTATATATATGTTATATATGTTATATATGGTATATATGTTATAGGTGAAGTTTGATGCAGATGAAATCTAAGTAGCTTGACGTGACGTGAGACCGAGGGAGTAAAATAACACGATTTAAACTAAGAAACCTGACGTGTTAAACGCATTCATTTATTAAATTCATGAGGGGTACACTAGATGAAGTCAATACATAGGCTAAAAAAATTAGATGGAATTTAAGAGGTTTAACTCTGAGAGAGAACGATAGATACTAACCCATTTAACTAACACTTCAAATACAAGTAGAAACAAAATTCATATACACATGCTTAAGATGAATATCGGCAGATATTGAACCGCATTTTCGAGAGAAATTCATTATAATATCCTTCTTTATATATTGGACATAAAAGGCACCGCAATTGGTTTAAACGAAATCTCCCTGCGTGTCGTTCAATGGAATGGCTAGCGATTTTACACGGCGTCTTATCTCAGTCGTACCAACATGAGAGAAAAACTACAGGAGTAATAATTCCGTGGCCAAAGTTAAAAGACAAGGAAAACATTTCATAATCCCCATTCAGCTTTTATTAAATGTAAATACGTATTCGGATCGCTATATCACACTTCTATCCATCCACAGCGAAAAGATTAAAAATAAATAACTATTTATACGTAATAAACGCAGTTTCGAAAACAACTACCTCGAAAACCCCGGAACTTCGGGAAAGCCGGAACACTCGAAGAAATTTCATTTCGGAAGAAAACCCTATCGGAGGAAGGAAAACCTCCGAAACCCATATTTCAAAAAAAAAACCCCGCGGACGGGACCGAAGGGGTAGCAACGCAAACATCCCAACCGTTTCCACGGGAACCAAATGTAAACGTTTCGAGATAGAAAAATGTTTGGATTGAAGATCGGAAAGATCGATTTCGCCGCTGTTATATCCGTACAAAAAAAGGCTCGCGCCATACGTCTCTATCTTGAGAGGGGGTTTCGAAAGCGAGAGTAGTATGGTCCCCTCCTATGCAGTCTTTCTCCGCTGCGACACGTGTGAGGCGGGTTGCGGATCTCCAGGCGCCGATCGATCCTTTGCGTGGCCGACGCACGGACCCAAACAATCGCACGTCTTATCCTTTATGTTCGAAGGAAGGAGGGGCTGTAGACGCCGCTGTGGGAATTCCCCGTTCTTTTTCGGGGGAAATGGAGGAAAAAGGCTTCGACGAAGATGATGGAGGGCTTTTAATTTAATGGGGTATTTACCGGTGAGAAGGGAGGGAAAAAAATGCGAGGGCTATCTTTAATTGTGTCCCGACGCCGCGGGATTGGCGGAATCGAACGTTCGTTATATTTCGCTCCCTCTTTCTGAAGGCGTCGATAATCCGTTGATTGAGTTTTTTTGAGATTTTAATTGGTTCCGTTTCTCAAAAGATAGGATTGATTATTGGGGGAGTGAAATCGATAAAGGAACTGTTTCTAAGGGAACAGTCGCTACCTTATATTATTACGATAAATTGTTAAATTAAAAGAACTAAAAACTATTTATAACTTAAATAATACAATCCAAAGAGGTTTATTACCTTTAATTACATCTCCATTCCACAAAGTTGAGCTTGATCATATCGGTTAAGGTATTCTCTGAAACAAATAGCAGTAATAATATAGTTTAATAATAATCTTTCATATTCATACGTCATATAAATGAAATGTATGTGAATTGAAGTAATAGCTAAATGAAACTTAGTCAAATATCCAACTGAATCGTTAAAAAATTACGCATTTTAAATTTAAGTCCACACATACGTTATATGCCTAAATAGTTTAGGTGTAAGAAAGGCACAGCTGGGCCAAATCTCGTACTTTAAAGAATCAAATAAATGAATAATAAATTGGTCACTATATATAAATTTCTTGTTCTTAAAATTTTTTAATCTAATATTAGATATCGAACTGAAAAATAATTCTATTCTTAAATATAAACCTTCTGACAAGCAGTCTTTGCTTAATCTGTCATTAATTCTATATTTACTATTTATAATATATATTTAAACCCTTTAAAAATAGTAACTTTTTTAAAACCGAGGAATTTACGAATGCTCTTATGGAGTTAAAGAAAATCAAGTACAAGGTGGTTGCACTCATTCTTAAAGACGTTGGCATCGATCGATTCTTATTCTCCAGTTGAATCGTGAGTGTAGCAGTGCCTCAACTTATGAACAGCTCTTTGTAGGAACTTTCAGAGCCTCTGTTTCGCTACGTATCGAACTATATAAGAGAACTTAATTTTAAGAGACGTACGGGAGAAAACGAAAAGTAATATTGGAAAACTAGGTTTCGTGATGTTAACTTTCCGAACTTTAAGAACTAGAATTTTGTATTGCTTCTTAACTTCACTTTAATAAGTTAGAGTGGTTCAATTATTCTGGAAGAGGGTACGAATTTTGGGTTGGCTCGACATCAACTGCTCCGATGTCAGACTAACCCTTAGTGTCACGACTTATGGAAAACAAGCATTAAGACAGAAAACGTAGTGTTTCAAAGGATCAAATTCGACGTTTAAGAATGGATATTTAATTTGATCTTCTCAAAGGAATTTTCTAAATAAAAATATATCTTCCGGATGTTTTCTCGATAATTAGGTCAACGAATCACAAAAGTATGATCTCAGTACAATTTCCTGTTTTGGCTTTAATTTAAAACGCTTTCATGAAAGTAAACTTCCATGGCTAATTTGATTAAATTGCATCTGACCTACATCTCAAGAAATACTGCCCTCTATTAATCCTTAACTCCATTCAAAAAAGAATAAAGGGAAAATTTACTACAGGAAAATAATAATTCCTTCCAAAAATACTTTACGAAAAACTACGTCTTTTAAAGCTATAATTCGAAGCTATTACTTGAAAGTATACTCTGAAAAATGACCTTCTTTCGTCAGCAGAAAATATTTCCTCATTCGTCTTCATAAATCATTTCTTGTCAACATTTTTATGCAGGCATTCGTAAAATATATGGAATACATTGTTGGAAATATCCATAGAAACGGGATAAAGACTTTTGGAAAGAAACCAGGAAAGCGAAAGAATCACGCTTTTCTCTGATCTAGAGAAAGAGAGAACTATTTTAAACAGGAAACCTTCGACTGGAGACTACAAATCAAGCAACCTCATTGACCGACAGAGCGTGCAATGATGAAACCTCTCTCCCTTTTTAACGGAATGACCCTCTGTAATTCGCTCATCTAATAATCCTTTGGCAGCCGCCCGAAGGACGCCAGCATCCGCTTTCTTCTGCCCAGATCCGTCAACTATTTTACTCCGTCTTCGCACCAGTTTTTTTTTTTCATCCACTCCGCTAATACTGGAATGCTATCAGTGGAAAAGGATATTGCTGTTGAGGAGATATTGGATTAGCATCCCGCAATGCATCTCGGCCCCTAATCTCATTCCCGTAATCGCTGCTACTTTTACATCGTGTTCGAGTAACTGCATTCGTTTTAAACTCCCAAGGACGGAAATCCGTTACGAGAGGATAGAGTCGGTGTTTAAACATGCGGAAAACAAAAGAAAAGAATCGCTTTATTTTTATACGTTTTAACTCTTACTTTTCGACCCGAGCTTTGCTTCTTTTGAGATCATACACGTTCGCGAGTTAAAGAATTCAAACTCTAAATACTTTAAGAACGATATCCTACTTCAGAGATTAAGAAAAGATAACTAAATGATATACTGGTGTAGTGAATTTTAATAATACGTGTATTACGGGTTATTATGATAAAATAATATGTATTTAATAAATTGCACGTATACTATAAATTGACGAACCCTAATAGACATATAAACAGCGATTTAATTACCTAATAATGAATATCCCACAAATGAAGGATGAATCAAGGAATTATTAATATAAATACATGTATATAAACAATTTTTATGTATAAATATATATATACATAATATTTATAATAAACAATATATATATATAGAAGAAAGATAAAGATAGATAATAACTTTGCCCGATCTGTCCGTGGCTTGGTCACAAAGGTTAAGCAGTAGTGAAAATTAGCGTGTAGACTGGTACTCGAACCCAGGTCTCCACTTGTCGTCAATAAAAGTTTAAATTAATTTAATCTTTAAAATTAACTTCCTGATTGATAATTATGCATTAACACATCATTTTTCGTTACTAATAGTCCAATATAAGTTGAACTAGAGTTTAGTACTAAAATCTCGCGTTTGAACTACCTTGAGTTGGATTATTCAAATTAGAAAGAGATGATTAATCTCAAATTTCTCCTTATTTCTTTCATTTTCCTTTCTTTCTTACTTAAAGTTGTTTATTCGGTCGTCGAGGTAACGAAAGAAAACGAATCCTCGAGAGAAGCTAGATTTAAATTCTAGGGAAGTTTTAGTTACTTCGAAAGATTTCTCACATTTCCTAATGCAGGATAATCGTAATACTTAGTTAAAGTCCTTGAATGAACCACGAAAGTTCTTGCATCACGTTAAACTGTTGCACGATATTCCAACACGAAAGGATAGGCTCCCGTTCCTCATTGGCCGTGGGTGTTTCATTTGTCGAAAGCATTGTTTAACCTCGCACATGGCCTACTTGGATACCCTCTGATGCTGCGTAGTTTCCCAATAATTCAGATCATCACACGACAATAGAATGCTTTCAACTTAACTGCTCTGGTGAAGGTCTGAGGAATGGATCGAGTCCATCATCTGCGATCATTGGTGATTATTAGGCAAAGTCACTGCATGAATTCCATCACGAGTTATGGTTTTCCATTATGAACATGCTGAGTATGATTGGAAATCGTAAAAGGGTTGAAAATAGGAAGGAGTGCAAAAGGTACATGTTTACCAAAGGTCGTAATTCGCTCCAGAAATGGTAAATGAATTTCCAAATGAACTATTTTAATGCAGTATACCATATTTGCTTCATAAACTTCACTATAATAATTAGACGAGTATTGTAGATGAATAAAAACCATGATCTGCTAATCTTGCCAAGACTTTAAAGTATAAACTGTTTGCGACTTGTTTCTATCAAACAAATATTCGCGAAGTATATAAACAAATAACAAATAAGTAATTTCAAAGGAATCAATTAATTCCTAGAGACTTAAATAGTTCGCAGTAACTGTCACGCGCACTATGACAGTTGATTCCATCCGGCTTAAGGCCCATAATACGTCACAGATAAACCTATAGACACGAGTGAGGGATGGAACTGGATAAGGAAGATACGAAAGATGAAAAAAAATCTTCCATGCCTAGATGCATCCCTCCAAGGACGAATTTTTTTTCCTAGATCGATAACGAACTTCAAACATGCCGATTTGTTTACCGATGAAACATTCTGATATGACGATACAACACCGATGTCAAACGTGAAAGACAGTGAGTTTCGCCAAGAGATGTTTTCGTTTCACAGGGAAAAATACCATCATGATTCATCATTTTGAAATCCGTTGAGCAAAGAAAACGAAAGATGGGTGTTAAGATTGCCGACTTACATCGTGAAGTCTTTTTAAATGCCCAATCAAAAAATAGGATCAATCAATTTAACTCCATTAAATATTACATAGTATAGTATAAAGGACACAGATTTCGACCCTAATTGATTTAAAAATACATATATTTTTTATAATCACAAATAATTACTACCATTATATTCATCGTGGGAGAATTCTGGAAACATGTCATCCAAAATTTAACTTTTTTTGCTCGCTAAAATACCTGCACCTTGAATAAACTCGTAGTATTCGATTTAGTAAAAATTCACAGAAAGATGCATTTACTTTATGTTCCTATATACAATAACTCTAACTAAAACTAATAACTAAATAACAAGTAATTAGCTGTTATACTGGTGAAATTCTTACGTAGGAACGATTTATTACATAAACATCGTAATATTTTTCTTTCTCTTAGTAATAACAGCGTACGGAGAACACACTCCTAAAGTTTAATGCCGAGTTAAATTTTTAAAGCGAGTTCAAATCACTATGAATTATCAGTAAGGGAAATGTTGATACAGAGCGTGGCATAGCAACGAATAACAATTGCCCACATCAACAGACGAAATGAGAGTAAACACTGCATTTTCCGCACGATATGATCCACGCAGTAATCTGAAGTTGGATTAACCATAACGCTAATCTAAAAATTATTGAGCGTTAATTAAAAAGTCCCCTCTCTTATTCCATAACGTATTTCTGCGAAGTGCGGTCAGATTGATTTTAATCTCGAACGACAATGGGCCGCAGCGCCAACACAGACTCTTGGCGCCCACTCGAGGGGCGCTTCAAAATAAATATAAATGGCTGTGTTTTTTGGGTGTCAGGAATCATAATGATTTCTGTTATAATGAGCTTAAAATAATGTAAACTTATTACGACTGCAAATAGCAAAACATAGCTAATTTTCCAGGGAAACCTACGACGCACATCGTGTGCGCAGAATAGACCTTCCCAGTCATGATACCATTCTAGGAAGAAGAACGGTTTGGAAAACAGATCAAGAACCTTTTTAGTAGGGGATTTCGAAGATAACGACTGTTTTACTGCCTTCGTATCGACGAACAGACTCTTCGATCACCTGTAAGTTTCTATAGAGACGTTTTTTCCAATACGTAAACTTATAACGCGTTTATCTCACAATGTATACTTTTATAAACCGTGTGATATTGCCAAAGTATACCTCCCTTTTTTGTTGATTCATAAATAATATATTGTATATCCTATTTCGTTGCATTATAAATTCATTTTATTTTTTTATCAGAATATCATTTTGAATAGTGAGTTTCAAGGAACACTCCCCCTTAGTATATTTCAAGGTACTACTAATAAGTTATTTTTAAATATATATTATAATTATTATTTTATGATTCGTTATAGTTCATTATTATCTTCAATCATCACTATTATTATCATAATTACAATTGATAATTATATATGATTATTCGTAGTTATTTATTAATATTCATAATTTTCATTTATTTTTATTTATAATCATTATTAATTATTATCTATATTATGTTATTATATATATTTTTAATCTTTCTCTTATATTAATACTATATTCCCATAAACGGATAGTTTTATATCAAATAGCTCATTATATTTCATAAAACTCGAGGAACAACTGCTATTTTATGAACTTTCTTTCCTTCTATTCTGAAAAGCTAATTTCTCACTTTAATTTAAGCTGTTTAAGGATAATAATTAAAATTTAAAAACTACTATTTTTCATGCACTTTTATCTCTCTCTAAATTTACCCTGTTTACTAAATTCCAGGTGCTAGCAGTATTCTTCACCCTCACCTGCATAGCTCTTGGAACTCATATACTGAAGTCGTTTATCTCACGGAATCATCCTAACATATATAAGCCACAGTCCTCAACTTGCAGCACTCTGCACTCCTTCTCAAGTATATTTCTCTTAAAATATCTCTCCGCATGCCATTCTAGTCCCTCCTCTTGAAACATCCTAGAAGTCCTTATCCTACTGTATTTATTTTTATGCTCGATCTGTTTATCGTCTGTGCGCACATGCTTACGTAACGATCTCGTAGCACCATTTTCGCGATTGGCAAGGCAACAGCAGTTTCATCCATTCACATTGCTACTTAACTTTTTTTTGAGCTCGTAAGTACCTTTCGCTCCTTACGCATCCATAGACCATTTAAAACATTGTAATTGATGTCCTTAACTCAGTCCTATCTTTTATTTCTATCTGTGCCTCTAGTGTTTTCACGGTTTGTCGCTTCTGGCCTTTATGCCGTTAAATCAAGCTGCAATCAGTTTTACGGACGCTTAGTTAGAGTTTTTTTGCTGATGCAAGAAGAGCACGAAAAAGCTGCTTGCTATGGTAGTGTTTTATCTCTTAAGGAAATAGCAATGTATCATTTAAATTGGTACATCATTAACTTTAGTCACCTAAAATTCAATCGGAAATAATAGTTGAATGAGGCTTACTTAGATGGAAGCGGAGTGAGGTAGATCGCTTTGTTAACAACAGGTTAGGGTGTATTGAAAACAGAACAAACTTTGTTTAATTCTACACTATTGAAACTTTGTTCTTTCTTCAATACATTCCAAAATGTCCTTCTACCAAGTAGCGCCAAAACATATAGATTTATTAGCAACGAGTTTAATTGTCTCTGCCAAGAATCACCCCTCTACTCCATTTTCGGGCATAGATGTTAATGTCTATCTCCATAGTAACTGGCTGAATGAGATAATGTAAGTCAATCACCTCATTCCTCATCTCATCCAGTAAGCCTCCTTCTTTCACCAGTACATAGATACCTACTGTTACCAAGGTTGTGAATCAAAAACCCCTGTACGGTTACACAGCTGGACAGTCTATAAAACGACCCTCGACTCTAAAATATTCATCACCGTTTGCGCTTCATTTCAGCCCTCAGTAAAAGTTCTCTTGTCTCAAATAGACGACACAATGGAAAGCTATGTCACTGAAAGTGATTTCCTAGTCGCCCCAGTTAACAACCCCCATAGCGCTCGAGTCTTCTCCGACCGCAGTTTCCGCGTGGATCGCTTCGGACTATATTCAGCCACAGAGCGTGCCATCGGGAGCGGTGCTTTTCCGAGCAAAATCTCGAGGAATTCGCACGTGAATTATTGGAGCACACGAGGGTTTGCAGAGGGGGGAAAGTCGGAGGTGAAAGGCGTCCGTTACGTGAAGGGCACTCGACTAACGCCCGCAGAAAAAGGGAGAGAAATGTCGGATATGTTTTGTCTGTTTTAAAGGAGACCCGGATTGCGATAAAGCGGTCCGAATCGGTTTAAGAAAGGGGAGGGGGCCTAAAGAATGCGTACGTAATATAAAAAGGAAGGGAGGGAGAACTGGAGCAATAACGCTTCGTTGCTTTTAAATGGTTACGTGGCAACCATCGCATATGGTACGATTAAAAAGTATCAATTAAAATTCCGATTGCATAAAGCTGGGATTCGAACGGGATGGATTGACTGCGATGTTTCTTACGTTCGGATTATGCCCCAGAATGGGTCTTATTGCTCGTTTTCTATCGTTCTACTCAACGGACATGATTCGAGGAAACGTATCGGTGTACCTTTAAGGTGCCTGCTAGTGAGCGTTTCTATATATTATCCAAGGTGACAGATTGACTTTAACTGAAATATCTACGATTACATATCAATTTATACTTCCGATAACTAATAGTTCAATAGTATTTTTATCAGTCAATCTTCAGGAGAATTTAAATAATATTCCTGCTAAATGCACTACAAAGTATTTAACGGGCGTTAGCAAAAAATTATTTATCAGCCTAGAATATTCAAGATAATCGACCCTTATTGTTCATATAAAATCTGGAAGACCATCCTGGTTCAATCAACCGTAAGAATAAATAACGAACCAAACTGCCCTTCAATCAGATACATTTCAAAAGGCTGTTCTTCTCTAACCCGGAACCTTGGGCTCCGCGGCTAACACTTCGATATCGTGACCGGTACGATACACCTTTCGAAAAGTAAATAGTGTTACCACACAGCTATCGGTAACTTATGATATACCGCCATCTTTCTATTATGTTGCAATATTGTCGAAATCGCTAATAATTGTTAATCTGCGGTAAAATGATTCTGAATAATATTCATGTCAACAATATATATTTTGCAAAATAGTAAATTTAACACAAAAATTAAATACATATTCCTTTTAAGCAAAGGAATTTACTCGTAAACAAATAATTCGTTCCTAAGGAGTAAACTCCATAAAAGCTGTTGATAGAGATCCATGCGTAAATAAACACAGTGTCTTTAATCTTATTTAAAACTTTCATTCCTCATATTTTTTCCAAATCAATATGATAGATTACTAATTATGAACGCACTTTTTTTAGTTTATTCACAATTATGTATCATCGTAAATACATTTACGATTCTCAAATGGTTGTTATTCCATGTATTTGTAAGTTTAAATAAAAAAACGATAACAATGAAAACATCATGGTTAGCCTTTTCTAGGATTAAGTATTCTTTCAAATACATCTATTCCTTGAAGCTACCAAAACTATCGATGACTTACTTTCGACATCTTAAACTTTCCTGTTTTTATGACCGGCAAATAGCCTCGCATTGAAATGTCACTAGTTCTGATATAAAAGAAAGTAAATAGCTGACAACTTTCCATTTTCATGAACCATTTTGCAATTGAAAAGCATTCAAATGAGCAAAATGGACCTCAATGAAGTCCATGTTGAACCTCTTGCGGAAACTATCACACAAAAAGGTTTTAATGACCACAAAGTCGGTAATTACTGAATTAATTCAGTAGCAGGAAAACTCCATCGCCACAATTAAAGAGTATTATGGAACTTTTACGAGGAATTTTCTCTCAATTCGGAACATGAAATAGGAAACATTATTTTCTTTCTCGACTCTTCCGGGATCAAATAATTCGAAGAGGTTACGGAAAAGAAATTCGAGGAACAGATATTTCGGTCTGGAGTGTTTAATACCTGGGTAAATCTGCTTTAAGAAAAAGGAAAGTGACTTTGAGGGAAAGGAATTCTGGAATGAATAAGAAGGATGTCGAGTATGACCTTTTTTCGATCAATTTTTAAATAACAAGTAATCAGGTGCATTTCGAAGCAATGAATGGAACGATACCGTCTCCTGAGAACTTTAATAACTTTAATTTTTGATTCGAATCGAATTCACACTTTATAATTAATAAGCATCAATGTAACAATGCGATTTGCAAGGGCAATAACTACATTATACAATAACGAAATTCTGTTTAATTAGTTTTTGTTTTGTTATTGCCCTTCCGAATTAGGATGGTGTTGCATATAGTGAAGTCTATAGAAGAATGGAATCTTCTAACAATATTGTATATAACAAGAAAGTTTCATTTAAATAATTTGTACGGTTCCAAAAATGAATGTATAAACTTAATTCAATCGGATTCGGTGCAATTACACAATCATCTCAACTCATACTGATTTCTGATATACGCTCATTGGTGGAAATATACTATTTGAATTTTTTTTGGATATTACATCCTAAAAGTTCAGCCAAATATCGCTTACTAACACACAATTCAAGTTAAACCCGCAGTTGTAAAAATATGAGGCCCTACGGATAAAATACAAATACTTTTTGATTGATGAGGAATAACTGTTTATGAGTGATTTGATTGGACCATTTACGACCAAAAAACATCTCGATATATCGATCTCGATTGCTGTCACTCATACTGTCAAGTACCGGAATCGAGAACGGTGGCTGTCACATCATCTGCATGATCGTTCCCGAATTGCCCAAAAAGGTCAAAAAAATCATTTCCTGCAAAATTTATCTTGACGACACCAGTCCACCAGTCATCCGCAGCATGGGCGCTACTCTCTATTGGGCTTTGAAAATGCGTGCTGTGGATGGTCACGTGATTGATAAACCCGCGTGTGCACGGAAGATAAAGCTGGATCCGACATCAATGGACACATCCCTCCGAGCGGAAAAACAACTATATTCGAGTATACTCTCCTGGTTTTCGCTATAAATAGAACTAAAAAGGCGACTAGTTGCGCCTGGATACGGGAATCGGCGGTGGGAGGAAATAGCGATGAAGGTTAAAGAAGAAAAGCGGGATTATAAGGTAAGCGTTCGTTGTGGATTGGAATTCGCACGGTTAGTAGTGGTGGAGGTGAGAAACTCCGTAGAAAGGGAAAAGGGAAGGACCGACGTTCGTTCACCCCGAGAGGCCATGGACGTCCGCCGGGATAAGAACCTGGCTCCGCCCGACCCACATTTCTGCTAAGGCGAAGGGTGGGTTGGGGCGAAAGTTGCCTCAATGGCGACTTGGGTTACAGAACCCAATTCCGTTGCATTCTTCGTCCGCTGTTGTGCACACGATGATGGACTGGATTTTCTTACCACGCGAACATCTCAACATCTTCGGATTGGTAACCCCATCTAACTAGACATTCTCGATATGCAAACGAGCGTATTTTTCAACCCAAGATGTGCCATTGCCAATTTAAATTTTTAGTATTTTACTATTGCAACTTTAATTTCGTTCGTCATATGTTTTAACGACTCATTAGGGAAGCGTTCTGTATATTCTCGTGCGTTCAGAAGCGCGAAGTATTTATCATCTCGTTCATCGCCTTCAACTTTTCTCGGCAAGTACGCGGAAGACTTGAACGCTTGCAGTTGCCAAACGCGTTATGCGATTTGGAGCTTTCACGTAAGACAGTAAAAAGTCACTGTGACGCAACGCTTTCGTTTCCAACTGCTCGGGAACCGAGCTAGCGATGCAGAACTAAATTTGGCGGGTGACCGTCCACGGATTAGCTGCCCGTTACGTGCGGAAACTGGTAAATCATCCTTTGATGTGAACCGATAGTTACAATACGAATACTCGTAGATGTATTTCATTGTTGTTCAAGCACAGTTTTTCTAAAATTTTTATTCCAAAATCCATTGGTTTCTTTTTGTTGCCTTAAAATCGCTATATATTTAGCCTCATCGGAAGATATTAACTCGTTTTCTTTTTTTTGCAATGACGCAACAAAGTTAAATAATCTGATTAAGATGTATTGGTTGTTTGTCGTAATCTCATTTCTGCGAATAAATTATCATCTTATGTAAACGTACGTATTACAAAATACCTACTTATGTTTGTATGGTTAGTGTTATCTCACTATTACCGATATGCCCTTTCTTTATTAATATGAGTGAATTAACGTGTTTAACTTCAACTATCGCGATAATTTTCATTGTAGTTCCATTACTATCAAATCTAACAAATTTTGCAACAAAAATAATGCAATCTTCACACTATTTCGATAAGTAAAATATTCAAAACGTTCTAAGAACCTTAATTCAATTAATCTATTCTCATAATTCTATTTCCCGATTTCTTAGAAGTATATTTCCGGCTATGATTTCCTGAAAGGATAAAAACGCGCTAGAAATATAAAGGAACTAGTGTGCAGAAACTACAAGGCTTGCTTCATAATAATAATTATTATTCAATAATATTCCTTTCCTATATTATAAGATCAATCATAAAAAACACTTATTTTGAATACGATGGATCAAAATACGCCATAGACTTAAAAGATTATAACTTTAGCATTAATCTTCAATGCTTTTACAGAATTTTCATAGGAAATCTGATAAACTCATGTTTTTATGCTTCTCTTTGTGTTGGTTAATATCTATTTACAATTTCCAACAACCCACCGTTTCGTTGCTTAACAATCTATCTTAACAATCAAACTTTAAATTATATTATCTTAACAATCAAACTTTTAATTATATTATCTTAACAATCAAACCTTTAATTATATTATCTCAACAATCAAACTTTTCAATCAAAACTGACCAAGTTATTTATTTTATCAAAGCGATATCTATTCTTCCCGCCCCCATGAAAGACATTCCCTGTCGAATAGGATACGTGTAACTTGGATTCCAACTGAACTCCGTCGCCAGAATATTTCGCTGAAAATTCATTCGGAGATGCGATGTTGTAGTGATACTACAGAAGCGATCCAGGTCGTACAACTCTGACACGTTTCACCTCAGAGGAAATAAGTTTCCGCTAACGACCGACCTCGGAGTTCCATCGAACAGAATCTGCAGCGAGCCTCTGACCCTGTAACCCTATCTTGTCGCCCTCCTTCCAGGGGACGTATTTCGGATTCGTTCACCTTGATCGACACACTGTCGATCATAGATGACCCATTGGCTGCCAAGGACGTTCATTCTCACGTTACATCGAGGGCGTTACTTCGCATGGCTAGTGTTTGAGGGCAGGGTGGTGTCGGGGACCGTGAAGATCAAAGCGATTGCGGACATAACGCTTTATTTAATAAGGGATTTTGCTCCACATTTCTTCGTTTCCTATAGATTTTAATTGGAAAATAATCCGAAGATTTTCTTTTAGATACGCTTATTCGTACCTTATTTATTTTTCTATATATCGAGTTGCGCTCGGTACAAAGGACTTACGGATATCTTTTTACGTAATTACAAGCATCCTATACCGACATTCACGGTTTTACGATCGATAAGTATGAACTGTATTATGCAAACGTTTCCACAGTTACGCTAAGGTGAACACCAATAGAAATGAAGCATACGATTCTAATTTGATTCTCATTTTACAATTTCTTCCATAACGTCATCACATGTCAATTTTTTTACTATTAAATGCACAATCTTATTATAGCAAATTGTTCTCGTACAAGTTTTTTTGTTTCTGTACTTTGAAAACTTAAAAAAAAAATTTTTTAATTCTCCATGTATATCTTTTGCTCAATTCATCGCACAAAGAACGGGTGATAAAACAACATGACTGTTACTCGATCTCAAGCCTTCCCTTCGTTAATACGTCGCCTTTTTTATTTCTCTATTGTGAATACGTTTATAATACGTATAGAATGCAGAATCATTCATAACCATGATTATATATACTATATTCATTGTAAGGGAGAAAAATGCAGCTATAAATGCGCTTTCGATTCCAATCCTTATAAATTCACTCGGAATAATAAGGCGTTATTAGAATCACTTAAAACACATTCTATGATAGCTCAAAACAATGTAGTGTATTATCTATAATTAATTAAATCCTGGCTAGATAATAATAGACGTTTTACGTCCCCGTAATTTTTACAACGACCCATATATTTGATAAATATAAAAGAAAAATGATAATCTATAACAGATGTACACACTATAATCCCTCTAATTCGACTATTTACTTCCTTTTTCCATCGAGGTTGTTTAAAATAACAAATAGAGCTTCAAAATAAATCATAACATTACGACATCTAGCATGAAACTTACGAGTAAATGTAAGTCTTATAAGGGTAAATAATACAGAGAAAACCGAGATATAAATACGTTGTAAGCAGCGTTAAGTGATTTTTATACATGAGAAAGATATAAATCGTGAGAAAAAAACCCTCCACTGAAAGTTTACGGAAAAAAATCCAAGGAACAAAAAACATCGAGTTAACTGCCACTCCATTTGGGAGCGAAAATAAAATCCCACGAAAACACAAAGAGGTTAAACTAAGTGAAAACTTTATAATAGGATTAAATCTCTTAAGGTGTTGAAAGCTCAATTCTGAAAAGATAAAGAAAAGAAAATACAGGGAAAGGAATTGATTCAAACGTTCATACATTGAAAACATTATACGGACGCATGAATGAGTGATATCAGAAAGGAAAAATAGTTATGAAAATTAAATTAGGCTGGAGATAGAACGATTAATGATTAAGGAAGTCTGTCCGAAGTCCGAATTACAGTAAAGGAAGAAGGAATTTTATTTTAGGAAAGATAATTTTTGATAATAAAATATTAATAAATTTTGATAATGTATTGTATCGTATAGTAAAAACTTCCTCGAAGGATTCCGAAGTAGGCAATCTAACAAATTAACGATTTCTCTTATAATGGCGGAAATTTTGACAGGAAAATACGATTCGCAAAATTATCTAGTCTCCATAGAGACGGATGAAAATAAATACTCCAATTATCACAATCAAGGAACTTTTGGGACGAAATTCTCAAGAAAATTTGTTTTTAATCAAATTAATCACTTGCCGCAATTATCCTTCATACTTGGTGACTGGAAAAAGTAATTAGTATGGCGATCAGTTTTTATTTACTTGGTGACATTTTTAAGAAGAATTATTTACGTCATTGTTAGGTCATCAGGTTCCGATATTATATACAATAATTGTTTTAATTCAATAATATTGTTAGATACATCGTAATAAAAACCACGACATTGTTAGATCATCAAGTTCCGATTTTTAGTCCAATAATTTTATAAACATAAAAAGAGTTTGAAATTAACATCACCAAAATAATTAGCAGAAGTATTAGTTTTAGCACTTTTATAAGAAAAAGCAACACAACGCAAACTTCTTAATTTTGCTTCATTCTCTCTTTAGGTGTCTTCGTCGATTAATTAAAATGTATCCTCCTTTTTATCCACACTATTAAAAGAGCCGTAAAAAGGTAAAAATGTTTCCAGGATCGCGGGAAGATTAATAGGTTGGAAAACGATACGTGGCTCGAATTCGCGTTATGAATTATCTTCACCCTCAATCTGAGTTGAGGTGCCAGAGAAACTCAGCCATCCCTTGCCTTGTGAAGTCTTCATCTTCCCCATGTTTCAGTCTCATTTTAAACCGACTAAAAGCGATTAAAATTTTGATCCATTACTTTTAACGGAAAAAGTATAAATTTACTGAAACTATTCTTCTATCAATCACAGAAAACTTCGAAGCTATTTTACCATTAAGTCTTCAGATTTATTTCTGTGCGCTGTGTCAGAAACCTCTATTTATTAATTCATCCATCTCTCTACGAATTAATATCAACACATAAAATCGATGGACAATTACTTTAAGTTCTGCATTCTTTAATATCTAAATTCGGTACACCTTCCTATCTGTAATAAATGGATCGGATGTATTATTAAGTTTTTCTGATGTAGCTTAGATTCGGAATTATTTTAGAACTCTTAATTGAATTTATTAAATAGATATCCATGGCTCATTCCAATTGAAATTTAAACTAATAAGATATAAAATTAATGCTGGTTATAGTTTTCTAAAAGAGTATTGACTCTTCCAATAGAAATAATAATGAGTTAAAAGAGCACAGCTTAAGTTGCATGAAAATTTATGCGACTCAGATTCAAACTAGAAAAAAATTAACGGTAATATTAAAATTCCCAATAATACTATAGAGAATTCAAACTTGAACAATACAGTTCATAACATCTCTTGATTGAATAAATGCGGAAATTTCATCCTGAAATTTTTAACCACTTTAGTTTCCTCGGGTATTTTATTTCCGTTCTCAATTTATAGGATAAAATTATTAGTGTTCCTTTCCGTTTTAGTTTTCTATTATAAATGTATATTTATATATTTCGCTATTCAGTATTAGTGTACCTAATATCATATTTAATTATATTGCCAAAAATCTCTTGGAAGCAATGAGGAAAAGAATTTTAAAACTCTTCACCGCTTGTGGTCTTCGGGAGGAAATTTCGAATCGAGTCGGTTTTCAACTGCAAAACCGCCGTTTATTCATTTCCTGGAAACCGTCATTAACATCAATTCCTCAAAGAAGGAATATATACGATCGAGTATTCTAAGAACGAATTACGAAAAGTGATAATTGGATAACGGAATCGTGAGATATTTTTAACTCTCGATTTCTCTTGAATTATACCCTCTCGTAAAAATATTACCTCCTCGCGGAAGCTCCATCAACTAACCCTTCCGGACCCATCACGTTCGAGAATATTACTTATGGATAATATATATTCTCGATACGTGCATCGGTCTGCGTAAATGACTTCCTTACTTCGAACGACCTTCCTGTTCCGAGACGAGGCAAAACAACCCTCCACTTTCTCCATCAACAAAAAAATAGCGTGTAACGTCCGGGAAAACTCTTAATGAAGAATGATTTGCGTGTCGAGGAATAGCGCGCTAGAAAAATGGTCACGCGACTACGTTTCCTCTCGTACTTCCTTCGCGTACGCGAAACTGCCTTTGACCGTCCCTCGGAAGAGAAAACGTTTGGATGCGGCGTATTTCCCATCGCGAAAGGTCTTCCGTATCCTTCGAAGGCTGTCGAATCACGTTCTTAAATTTCGGTCTACGACCTTCTTATGACCTTGATGCGATCGCTGCGACCTAGCTTCCCGCCATGCACGTCGGCGGAGGGAATCTTAATTGCTCGATCTGAGGACGATGGGGGAGTAGCGCGAGGGATGTGTGTGAAGGAGATCTAAAATGGTTGTAAAGAAAATTTGAGAGAAATTAAACCGAATTAAAACCGACTTTTTCGGTCGACTGAAAATCGGAAACTAATTTACCTTCGACTTTTCGCGATTCACGTCTTCATCTTTTTTGGAGGGCTCTTTTCTCGATATCGGAGAAAATTAATCGCCGAAATTGAGGCCAAGAACCTCCTGAAACTGATTACGGAAAAGTGCTGGGCAGAGATGAACGGAGTAAAAGTCCGGGGAATTACGTAGCTCATCTACTTAAGAGGCCCGTGTTTATGCACTTTTTTCATCGCGAGAAAAGCTTTCATCGCATTATTTCTTTCCGGTGGTTTGATTTTTCCTACGTTCGAAGCGAATGCTATAAAAATCTCGCAGAGTGCAGCTGTTGGTTTTTTAAAAGGAAAAAGAGAGAAGAGATGCATTTCTTTAACCGGAAACTGGAACGCGTCGCGTTTGTGACGTAGGCCATCGCTTCTTTTCGTATTTCTGATAATACTTTCGCGATGCAAGAGTTAATTATCGAGAAGAATTTTTCGAAGCGGAATTCGCCAACGATCGCGCAACTCGAATTTACTTTGCGCGCACGGAAAAAAAAACAAACGTTGTTATCTAGGGGCGTGATGAAACTGGCAGAAACATCCATGCTATAGAAACGGTTCTAAACTAAATCGCTAAAAGAACACATTGAATGACCTAGATATCCTAGCAACGGCGCTTTATCGAATGGATGAGTACATATACTTTGCGCGATTTAGCAAAATACTGCGGCACTATTCTATATTAACAGTAATCTTAAAAAAGTTTTAGTGCCGATCGAAAATGAATCGTGCTCCCTAACATATATTATAGTCATTTGAGTTCTCATCCAAAATTAAAACCAACCGTTTGTATTTTTTATTTATCTTGAATTGAACCTTCGAGTTGTGAATTATCTAGTATATACATTCATTAAATACGTAAATCAGGCCATAAATCCTTTAAGAAAACTATGTGTTTACTTTACTAGAAGTAGTTCTAAACTCATTCAATAGCTCAGACCAAGCATATCGTGAAAATTAACGATTCCTTAATTGTGCATTCCAGAATGAACACAAACTACATATATGAACATTTAAATATATTTTATCTTCGTTAAATCTGGACATCTTAGTTTCGTTTTGCTTCAATTAACCTCTCTATTCCTTACACTATCGATGACATAATCATATATAATAATAACTAATTACTCTACAATTATTTTCTCATGTTCATTCGTACACTGATAACTATGATTACAATTTTCCCATGTATGTTCGCCCGGTACGTATTTTGCGCGTTGAAATCCCGGGCAACAAAGATGAAATAGAAGAGCTGGATATAACAGTAAAAAAACAAAACAAACGAAGCCACGAGAAGCGCACGCCTCCGTCACGGGTTTGCCTAAGTGAGACGCCAAAAACGTACGTCGAACGATTCCTGCGCTAACGAGCTCCCGGACCGGTGACAATAGTGCAATATCTAACATCGCAACGACTGCAGCTCGTTATTGAGCTAGCGATTCGATAACTCGGGGACTGTGACCATCTATCTGCGATGATGGCGCTGAGGGGGTTCCCCTATATTCGGGGGCGAGATGGTTTGAGTCCACGGACGCGAAACTAATTGATTCCCAGAAGGATGTTCGGTTGCCGGTGCACTAATTGAGCGCTCGTTCGAGAAATAAAACCTCTTTCTCGAGCATAAGCATATACCACGTGCAGACGGTGAAGAAGCGTGGTCGTGTATGGTCTTACAGAAGCGGGTTTCGCGCTAGTGTCTTGTAGAGGGACTTCTAGAGCAGTTTCCGGAAGTTTTATTGCTAAATCTATCAGATATGAAGCTTTTGAGGATTGATGGCAACGAATAGGCCTCCAAGACATCTATGTAAATGCCTTATTTATATAGATTAGGCTCTGTTCAGCTATTTTAACGATAATTTAAAGTATACGTAGTTTTACATATTTAACTTTCGGTTCGTTTTTGTCATACTTCTATCAAGGATTTCTAATCAAAATTATCATTCGTTTCATAATGTAATTCATAATTTATGATCATAATTTTTTAAGATCGTTATTAACGTTTTTGTCACCTACGAAGAATATAATGGTGATTGAATTTCTTAAAATTACAGTATTATCTGAGAGATTTTTTTCTCTCAAAAACATGACTTACTTAGATTAACTTCGCTTACCAACAACCCTCTAAGTAATTAGTTTTCATTATCTAAAGTTTAAATTTATATGTCTTTTTATTCTTTTGCGCTGTTTCATGCTTCCTTTACTTTCTGTATGTTTATTCCCACAAGGCGGGATTGCTCCTCTTTAATTAAGTTGTGATGGCTTTTCCCACGAGCCACGCTTGACGTTTTTCTTGCAAATTACGAAAAAATTATGTCATTACGTTTATGTAAAAGCTTTCTCGGAGATAACTTGGTAGTTCAGGGGAAATCTAAGTTCAATAGGAACACTCAGTGTAAGGTAAACAGGAAAAGATATTTATCACGATAAGATTAAAAGAAAACAGTTTCGTCTTTCCTTCCTAGTATCATTCATATAATCAAATTAAGCTGTATTCCATATGTGATGAGAAAGATGATAAAAATCTATGCTTATTGACAAAACTTAACAAAACTATTGTAAAAGTTGAATGTTCTCAAAAATTCTAACTTCTAATTCAAAAATAATATTGACTTTATGCAATAACTTGAGAATATTCCTAAATAAAGTACTATTGGATATATTTGACCGATGATAAATATAGGATTTTAATATACTTTATTCTATCTGATGGAGTTTTACGTATGTCTATTTTATAATACAGCGGCTTTGATTATGAAATGTTTACTCTTCCGAGCATGAATGTCGCATATGCGTCATTCCGAAGGTCTTAAGAATAATACATAAAGACCGAAAAAACTAAGCGGGGACTCCCTTTTTTCTGAAAGTGATAAATTATCAAAGAGAAAGAAACGTGTTACCTGTTTTCCATAGCCTAGATTTCAAATAAACGAAATTATTGCACGATTCAAAAATATCGACTGATAAATTATCACGATGAAGACAAAACTAAATATGTGTAAACTTAAGAAAAGATGTCTCAAGATACACTTCGTAGGAGTTGCAGAAATAACCAAAACATATTTTTAGAAACCAAACAAGTAGTTAATTTCTAGTAAGTGAGTGAATTTTCAATGCTCCGGTACGACTTAAAGATACAACCTATCTATTTACAGATCAACATCGTAAGTTGGTACATATTTCCGTTTCCAATTTTTTATTAATAAATCTTAAATCTTTTTTGATAAATCGATCAATCAGGTCTTGAGGATGAATTGTAAAGAACAAGACGTAATAATAATAATTAAATCAATAAATGAATTGTGAAATAAGAATAAATATTGTAATGGACTTGAAAAAATTCCCATATTGATTTTATTGACTAAATTAAAATCGATAATGTGGGATTGAATTAAGATATTTTATAAAGTTTAATAATATCTTCCCGTGTAATAAATAAGAGTAAACTTTTTGGAGGATAATTTTTTTCACTACAAGGAAAACTCTTCGGGTCTTTAAAGGTCTTCTGAATCTAAATTTAACTTTAATATAGGAAAATCGACTGAAAACCGATATTTATGAGTTATCGAAAAACTAATTAAGGCAGACAATATACTTTAAAAACGTTAAAGAGAAATAAAAATCCCTCTTCGATGGTGGTTTTGAATTGGGACCCGCGCACCTTTGCCCCCAATGAATTCGCACCTGCATTAATCATAAACCTCCATTATTACGGTCAGTTCTGATTGTATAATCGAAATTCCATTATTACCGCCTGTTAATAAGAAAGATCTGTATCGCTGATGAAGATGAAGAGCGCAGGAAACAGACCGCGTATCCTGAAGTATTAAACTGATTCGAATGGTATGGTTCGTAGCGATGTAAACAGCAAAAATCATATCATTCAATATTAGAGGAAGAAATCCATGCGAGGAGATGGTGGAATTGTCCGTAAATTTTTTGACGAGTTGCCTCCGATATTATTCTGAATAATATTTCCGGCATCCGACTATAACTTAGATTATAGTTGTAACATTAAACCTTGTTGTATATTTAAATATTCATTTCAAATATTTAGTTAAGAGTTTTTATAGCTACATATTAATATTATACCTAAAGGAAAAGCAGTCGAGCTTAATTAACCTCGACGAATTAGAGTTCTAAGAATTGAATTTGAATCCAATTTCAATTCTAGCTACCATATGGCACGTTCGAAATTTCTCATACGAATGTTCACATATTTCCGTTCTTCGAACACATTATAATTAGCTCGGCAAATTAATCGAGGCGACGTAAATCTACGGAAATTGACGTTACAGATTATCTAATGCGGTCTCTGAATCATGAACCTCAATCCCATGATCTTCGAGTTCTTTATATTTTAGCCGTTATTTCCTCGTCAAATGACTCATAAGCATAGCCTATACAAGTTTTTAGTTTTCTTTTCTCGGGGATTCACACGGCTACGGGAAACCGCAACGATATCATGGTTTATCTTAAATCCATGAGTGAATGACCTTGACCCTCGCGCTGAAAGTCAGAGCTATAGCGAGTTCTCATTGGTTGCTTTATTCTCGATGTGTAATCCTAAACATTAGTAATAAGTCATTCAACTTTCTGTGCATCTTACACTAAGGAAGATTGTTTATCAATAAACATGAATCAGGTATTCCCTTTCTGATCGGAAATCACAGAACTACTGAAGATATATTAAGATAATAATGATTGATTCGTTCGAAACTGCTACTCCATCACATACAGATGCTCAAATTTCGTTTTTTGTTGGTCATTTTCACTATTTTCTCCGTTAGTATGGTTTCGAGGCCATATTTCGGGTGCCAAAAGTAAACCTTTTTCCCGATTTAAAAGCGACGAAACTTTGTGAAACTCCGATGTAAAGGAACTTATTTGATCATTCAGTATACACGTATTCGTGCAACACATTTGCGTTCATACAATACATCAGAATATGTAGTAAGAACAAAATAAATGATGAAGATTAAGATTTTATAAGGATATCACAAAACACTTAAATTTTTTGCGACATGATGAACAAATTTTACTTGAAGAATCTCAATTTCATTTCTGCATAGAAGATACTGTTTAAGTTAGGATGTAAACATTTCTTCTGCATGGAATTGAAAGAATTCGAAATATATTTTGGATTATGATTTACAAACGTCCATGACTATACGTCAATATTCTTGAATGCCTAGAGTTATGGTCTTCAATGAAACTGCAGTGAATGCAATCAAATATTTGAAAGAAATAGATGTTAAACTATTACATTACAAATAAGTAAAAGCTCTGTCAAAAACAAGGCAACCCTGAGACGCCTTTCTGTAATTTATGAGAAAAGATGATAATATTAAGATCTGAATGACTTCCTCTCTTTGGACTTATAAGAGAAAGATATGTGACAACTTCAGTATAATTTAGAGATGTGATAGGAGCAGAAAAATGGACAGTCGTAGATTAGATAAGAAGATAGCTGTCATCTCAAAATTTTCCAAAAATAATTACCCAGATGAATTTATTTGAATAGTTGTAGTCATTTCCTTCAAGCCTCAAATATTTTTAGAATTTTACATTCATAATTTCTACAACCTGCATACCTTAGTGTATACCAAATAATTCTCACTTTATCAGCCCATTTATGTGAGAGTAGTTTTCATCAATTCTATTTCAGAAGTTTATTGTTAAAAGAGTATTGGACATCCCAACTTAAACAGGTTTGTGAGCTCCAACAATATTCATTAAATGTGGAGTTTTTTAACTGAAGTTATTTGAATTTGGAAAAGCCTTGAAACTCTAAGGAAAAGTTCTTTATGAACTGAGAATTTCACTATCTACATATATCATCTACTTTATTTTACTTTTTTAATATTACTCATCATAAACAATCAAACAAGTGGTATTTAACTCCATTTAATAGATCAAGCTTACTTACTCAGATATTTCTTTACACGCAAGAAATTTTTGATAAGATTTTAACTAAGTGGATTTACCAGCAATTGTATAAAATAACCAAAAGTTACTTAACATTGTTAATGATATCATGTACTATGATTACATGCATTGTATAAATCCTGCATCTAATGTAAATACCAAACACTTAATAATAGAAGTAATAATAGAATATATGAATAAGAACAATAAATTTTATCTCAGTTTCTAAAAAAAATATTAGATTCTTAAAAGCATAAAGCCTACCATTCCTTAAATATAATTGTGCAATGATTATGTAGTAGAGAACATCATCAGTTAGTAATATTCTTTATCACAGTATTAAAAATGTGAAAACTGAAGGAATAACGGGTATATGAAATGGATGTAGAATAATATAATGAATAGGTCGTACAAAAAGATTAAGAGTCCCTAAAATTACCATCATCATGGAAAGAGATGGATCTCTATGTCTTATAAATTGTATTTACAAAAAAAGAATTGTCTTTATTTTGGATTTGGAACCTTTATCATAAAGATGATTCAACTAATGCCTATAAATGTCAACAATTGTAATTGGTAAACTGATATATGGGCAAAGCTTACATTTAGAAACATTAGCAAATAATTATCAACCTACAAATCTTTTGCCCGACCAATTACAGAAATAGAAGTTAGAAAACATAACTTGAAATAGCAAAGGGAAGCTTAGAATCATTTACCACTGCCACAGCACAGGTATCATTTCCATAAAGTAATCAGCCCAAGCACCACATTAATACTTCCAAATTAATCAACTGAAAGCTTTTGCAAAATGATTAAATTTACAAGATACAATACAAGGAATTGGGAATACTGCCAGATCTCCTACAAAACCAAAGTAGCTTTCCATTGTATAAATAAATAAAACTGCCACAACGTAACCTTGTGAATAATTATGTACAAAGAGTACAAGTTAGCATTTGAGACTAATTGAAAATAATAAATATATGACTGCAAAATGATTCATTAGTAAATTTTGAATTATGATAACCATAAACATTTTAGGACAGATCAAGACGAAAAATGTCTTTTTTAAATCCTTATTAATTTCAAGGAATTCTACAATGAATGATGATAGAGATTAATATTAAATCTGCTTCATGAATCATATGTATTTCTAAATTCATGACGAATTTTCATGAATTATAATTAATATAATATTATGACAGGGGCTTAAAAAATCATTAAGACTTAACAGTCCATGGTTTTCACCTCAGTATTTATCATCATCCTATAGAAATTTTCACAATTCAATGGGTGAAATTCGACATTTACCAAGATGAAAGTCTCCTTGGAGTGTATGATTTCTGAACTTATGCAACAATGACTATATCTTTCCAGAAATTGAATTCAAAATTCTCAAACTGCAGTACACTCACACTCTAGCTCATTTGATCTTTCGATAAATAATCTTAATTACAATCCCTGTGCCTCATCGATTTAATCCCTGCATTATTGATGAAAAATGGTTGTGATAAGTGTGGTTAAAGTACCTTCTAAACAAAAAATCTTACTCAAAAAACGTACGCATCTAGGACTTAAAACTTATGTTAATCATTAATGAAATCAAGAGATACAAAACTACTTTATAAGGGAGGTAATTAAGAATCATCATATACCTAACCGGCATGAGACACGCCGCCGTCGGGTGGTCTTCGCGACATAAATATTTACCCAGTGAGAATAGTCCCGAAAAAAAAAATGTGGGGCGGATGATTCTTTCCGTATTAGAAGGATACGAGCGGGAGGAGGAAGTGAAGCTTCGAAGAAGGTATCGAGAAGGAAGCAACCTCCTCCATAATAAGGCTGGATTTCGTGAGGAGTGGACGACATATTCTAACGATGGGCCATTAGTCGCAAAATTGCTCCGGATGGATTAGATTGAGTTTATCAACTGAGACAGCGATTAAAACAAGAAACTTAAGAAACGATAAGGTAAATCACTTCTTTGAAAATCATATATATATACTTTTAAATTAACCATTGAAACTACAAATAAGTACATCTCGAAACCAGTAATTGCTCTCCTTTTCAAATCATCTTGTCGACAATAGAATTGCTTCAAATGTGTAAATGTGTACTTTCACTAAGTTATCTGCTTTCGCTAAAAACGTTAACTTTCGTTTGTTAAGGGTGAATCAGTGAATGTATTGTGCGACTAAAATGTCATTGATCACTATCATTGAAAATTATGTAATTCCATCGAAGTGCCACAACGTGTTCTTAGTTAGTGAATGAATTATTATGAAAATACTTGTGACAACTCTCACCTTGGATCATGTGAGGTGTGTGAACCTCTGATTGGCTATGATAACGTGTTTTAAAAAGCGGGCGTTTCGAATGAGTTTTCGCTTACTGATCCTTCAAAGGGCTGAACTGAACGAAGAAAAAGTTCACAAAACGTGATAAACTTCTAGATAGAAGAAAGTAGCTTTTAATTTTCCTCGAATACAGAGACAAGAAGAAGCTGGACTTTAAGTAGAAATTATACGATTCAGAAAGTACTTACAAAGTTCTAAATATGAAAAAGGAATTAATATGGGTAGCAGACGAAGAAATCCGCATATGAAATTTTAAGTGTTTTGATAATATTTAAGGATTTCATGTTCTTCATAAATTGTATGTTTCTTAAAAATTTTGTTTTTATAATAACAACTTATTTGTTTCAGGTATGGTCATTCTGACGGGAAAAGTTATTGGACTCCGCATTTAAGAATGTACTGAAATCCATTCAGGAGCATTAAAATCTTGAAGATTTATTAAAAAAAGAAATACTTGTGGTGCTTTAATTCATTTATGGGAGTTAGAATATTTGTCAAAAATGTTCCATAAAGGAAACTACTCTAAGTTATTCCAAGAAAATCAAACTGCTGGTAGTACTGAACTTTTGCCTCTGAGTGAACAAAAAACCAATGAATCTGTTGAGAGTGAAAGTGTATTGATTGATATTCCAATGATTGATTGTGAAGTGAGCGCGGAAATTAAGGAAGACGTTAATAATGGTGTTTGTGAAATTCCAAATGAGGAAAATACTCTCCAAAATGGTCCTAAGAGTCCTCTTGATTTGTCTCTCTCAGACTTAAATACAAATGCAAAATTGCGTAAAAAGTATGCATCCACCAAAATTGGTATGACCAAACACACACTTCTGCATGTTGCCTGTGCAAAAAACGATTTAAAATCAGTGGCAATCCTAATTGAGTCTGGAGCTCCAGTGAATGCAAAGGACTATCTTGGACGCACACCTGTTTTCATTGCCACTTCTTTAGGGTACAGTGATTGCTTAAGACTGTTATTACAATCTCATGCTGACCCAAATATTAAAATTGAATCTGAAGATATAATTCAATCCTCCGTTAATGATTATCTCAAAAAAATTGCAGGGATGTGTAAGGTAAGTTAAAAACTCTTCATTTAATGTTCTGTAAATGAATTGTCAATTATTACAAAGTAATAATTATTCTTATTTAGGTGCCTCTGGTTGTCTGGAGTGGAAGCACAGCATTACATGAAGCTGTTCGAGCTAATAATGTAGAATGTGCAGAAATTTTACTGAATCATAAAGCAAATGTGAATGCTGAAGATAAATCTGGAGTTGCACCAATTCTTTTGGCTGGAGCAGGGTTGGAGGCAGACCAAGAGAAAGACATTATTATCTATGAAAACATGATAAAACTACTGATTGCAAGAGGAGCAGATGCAAAAGCTAAGAACACTGAGATGCCAACATCAGCATTGTTAAATGCAGTTTATCTAGAATCCCTGCCTGCATTACAAACACTTTTAAAGGCAGGCGCAGATCCTGGATGGAGCAGTGAAAATGGAGGCAGCAGCACAGCCATGCATGAAGCTGCTGGCAGAGGGCGTGCAGACCTTCTGGCAGCTTTAATTTGCAGCACTGAAGATCATGAAAGAAGACAAAAGCTAGTCAACATTAAAGATGCAATAGATCGCACACCTCTTCACAAGGCTGCATATGCAGGTTCGAGAGACAGTGTTGCTCTGCTCTTAGAGAATGGAGCTGATCTTAGTCTTTCCTCAAAAGCAGGGATCACTGGTATGGATGCAGTGATGAAGAGCATTCCAGGCCCAGAGTCTTTTATAGAATCAGTCTTCAATTCATGCATTGCATGTAATTCTTCAACTTCTGAAGTTCGTGATTTCACTCTCTATCTGGATTTTAGTGTTTTAGCCCCAGGCAAGGGAAGACAAACTGCAGTATTGAATTCCCTATTTACTTCCACTTGTATTAAGGCGGCTCAAAAACGTGCGATTCTTTTACATCCCCTAGTGGAAGCATTTGTGAGGTTTAAGTGGAACATTTTATGGAAGTATTTCTTACCAGTAGTTATTATTTATGCCATGTATGTATCCATCCTCTCTTCTTTTGCTGTTTCATTGAGAATGCATACCGAAAAAATATCCAATAATTCTATGTCAATCAGTATTTTGAGATACTTGCATTTATTATTTTCATTATTTGTTATTATAATTGTTGTGTCACAATGTACAGTTCACTTCAGGTATTATATTAAGCAGTATGAGACTTGGACCAATGGCTTAAGTGCGGTTTTATCTATTATCTGGAATTTAGTGACTATGACTAATGTGAAATTGGGTGAAGAAGTTCCACCTTGGGCTGACCACATAATAGTTGTAACATTACCACTGGCATGGGCAGGTATGATGTTGCTTTTGGGACGCTTTCCCATCTGGGGATCTCGTGCATTATTGTTTGGAATTGTACTTAAAAATGTATTATGGACATTGCTTGTTCTAGGATGTATAGTTGTGGGATTTTCCTTCAGTTTCTTTATACAGTTTCATGAATCTAACCCTGATGCATTTGGAAGCATTTGGAAGTCATTTTTCAACACAATGGTTATGATGACTGGGGAATTTGAGTATCTGGATATCTTTACTGATACAAAAATTTATCTTCCTATTACAAGCCGTGTTCTCTATGTAATATTCATAGTAATGGCATCAATAGTTTTGCTTAACCTTATTGTTGGTCTTGCTGTTGCTGATACTCAAGTGATGAATTCAGAAAGTGAAGCTAGATCTCTTTATAAAAGAGCAGAATTTGTTGATTTTCTAGAATCTATATCTCATTATTTTTCAGAGAAATACTCAATTAAAAAACTTACCAAAATGAAAGTCCATAGACTTCCTGTACATAAAAGAGCTATTAGTGTTAGAGCATTACCAAAACCTCTTGTTGATTCTTTGGTTAGGGTTGCTTTAACAGAAAGAGCGAAGGAAAGTCTTGAGACCAATGAAAATGTAGTGAAAAATTTATCCTCCTTATTTTCTAGATCCAGTCCAACATTGTTGGAACAAAAAATTCTGTGTGTCACAGAGAAATATTTAGAAGATATTTTAGAGATTATAAATGCTAATAGACATGTATAATCTGTCTGCACTTTCAGCCATACGTTTAATGGTGTGGTATTGAAATATGTGAATGGTAACTAGTTAATTAAGCATAAAAAGTGAATATGTGAATTCACTGCTTGAGGTAGTAAGGAGGCAATAAGATAAAATCCCTTTTAATTTTTCTACATTAGTTTGCTAGTTTTTATAATTCCTAGAAATTATATCTTAATCAGCAAATATTTATGATTCATTAAAAATATTTATAGTTTCAAATTCATCTGTTCATCGTTCCTAATTTATGGTTATATCATATAAACTATTATAATGGTGCTAATTAAAGAGTCACAGAAATTGTCATTTATCCATGAAAACCTAATTTTCATTTTTACTCAGGTGCAAAAAAATGTTTTGATATACATTTACATATGATTCATATTTTTATAAAAAGCTGTAAAAATTTAGCTGTGTTTCAAGCATGGCTTTTATGGCAGTTATTTATAAACAAGGGTCTGCATTTAATGAAGACCAGGGAACTTATTATTTGATTTGTTTGTTAATCAAGAGTTTACTATGCCATTTTAAATATATATATATACTGTGAATATATTGCAAAATATAAAATGTTTTATTCATCTGATTTTCATTTTTGTGATTTTATGTTCCTCCTCTTTATGATACTTGATTAATTTTAAAAATATTTGCTACAGTTGAAATCCTCAAACGGAATTGATTTTTAGAATATTCTATATGAACACCTGTCTAGAGATTTACCTAGCTTAAATTTTTTTAGATATTATTACTTTCTAAATTATCTTTTTAATCCAAATCCTACAGCATGAATTTTTCCTTGTTTTTATGTGAGAACTTTTCAGTAGATGATATGTTGCATCAACTCTAAGATCATACACCAGATAGTTATACTTCTTGATCAATGGATTAAATTATCACCAAAATATAGCTAAAAGATATAAACTTATGACTTTACCTTAATACTTTTCAGAGATTTGTTTTAAAAATAAAATAAATATAATTAGGATGAAATTTTCATGAAGTTTATTCCTTTTCCTAAAGAAATCAGATAATCTCCATCCCTTCAGTTATTTACCATTAATTAGAAGGAAATACCTTCATCAAGAGTTTCCCTTACTTATTTCTCAGTTATCTATAGGAAACAAAAATTGTTCCATTTCAATTCTTTAAATGCTAAAAAACTTTAGAAAATCAATTTCACTTGAGGAATTTCTTAAACTCTGGCATATTCAATCTTTACAATGTCATTCAAAAGAATTGGATATAGAATTTCCTTGGTCAGGTATGTACTTTCATACAAGCTTGATTGTTCTATTGCTTCAGGAAAATGACAAAAATGAATCATCTTAATCTTTTATCGAAACTTATTTTTCTTTATCTTATAACAAATCACTTTCATCAGTTTCATTAAATAATTCAATTCTTTAAATATCCTAAACATTTCCAGTACTTATCTTTAAGAAATAAATTTACTACTTATCTGTGATCTTTCAAAATTGATAAAGAATGAAAATTAGAGAAACCAGATATATCTTGACAGAATTTAAATTAAGAGCTATACTCATATAAGATGTAAATCTTACATTTAGAATAACTCAACAGAATGGGATGGATAGATTTTGTTCAGATATCTAATGACTCTAGTTTTATCTCGAGATATAAATATATTTACTCACCTTCTTCACTGTTTGCTCTTCTATGCTCTTACATTTTGGATCTTTGTGTTTTGTTCATTTGTTCTGAATCAAGTCCCATAAACAGTTTACATAGGTAGGCCCTTGAAAATGATCATACACAATATTTCTGCGACTCATAGAAATGAAATATGAATTTCTAAATGATATGAAATATTGAACAACAAACCTTAGCCAAGTTCGTCTATCTCATGATCCGACTTTTTTGCCTTCTTCCATAACTGAGCGCACACAATTTAAAATATTCTTGGAAAAACATCGAGATCGATCTGTTTATAGAAATGGCGCAAAGAAAATGACCAATGAGAAAAGACTCGGTGATAAAAGTATAGGCCCAGGGAGCGAGACCAGAGTAGAAATAGGCATAATATTTTCTTGCAGATCACATTTTAAAAAATTTAAATTAAAAAATTTACGTATATTATTTTTAAGTACCGTATGTTAATTTCGGATTAGGCAGATATTACCGGTGTCAAGACGTCGACATGTATCGAAAGGGCGCGAAATGAGATGATTGGAATTCACATTAATTTGAATTTTTTATAGGGAATTATTTCTTCCAGAATTAAACACCGATGAAAACTAATAAAATAGTAAATTTTTAATGTTTTCTTTCCATTATTTGTCGATTGTAGGATTTCATTCTCCTTCATTACCCATTACGATACTAAACTGTGCTATTTCAAAAGTAGCGCTTATCAGCAGATGTAATGGTAGGTGTATCTGACTTATCCCGTTTGGGAGCAGCACAGAGTAGACCGATTTCGAAACTTACATCGTGAGAAAGATGAACTTTTTAGAGTCATCCTCACCCAACCGAACTCTCTTACTCCCCCTCCCTCTGTAGTATCCGCTGCGCTGCCTTCGACTGCGTAGACGTAGAACTCATCTCTGTAGATGCGCGCAATTTTTTTTAAATGACTACACTTCTTCTAATGCCTAATTAAGTTGCAAACAAGAAATAACTCGTGACAGTGTAATTTGAAAATTTTTCAGGAATGGCAGATAAATACACTGATCTTTGTAGAAGTTTTCATTATTTTATAACGAATACTGATGATTTCATAAGACCTCCTTAGGAATAACATTAGAGTTGTCAGAATAGCATTGCACATATTTTTATCTCTCTTTATTTAAAATGCATCGTTGAGAAAACTGCAGTTTTATTGACCGTTCGAAGAGGTACTCAAATAAATTTCTTATTAGAATTGTCATAGTTTGAAATCTAACTTTAAGTTTTATATTAACATCTTGTTATTTTTTTAACCATTTCGATGTCGTACTGAGTATTTAAAATTTTATTCTTGATTGAATCCTCAGTGACCAAGATAGAACTTAGGATTCTACTACCATCATCAAGAAGTGACAGAATAAACATGAAGCCATTGGTGAAGAGAAAGGGAAGTTCACAAATCACATTAGAACTCAGGTTTGTAAATTTCTTCTTACCAAAGAATTTAAATTTCGTTTTTCTTGGAAATATTAATTTTAAAAAACTTCTACTATTATGAAGAAAAAGTGGGGAATTTCAGATGATTTGAATATTTCTTTGTAAGTACACCAAAGTTAACATTACATTTACAAGACATTAAAGTTTCAGGAATAAACCCCACAACATCTACTTAATTTTTCCACTGACAATTGCTCATTTGATTCATGGAAAATAACATATCAAAAAATTATTCTATACCTATTTAATTATTGTAAAAAAATCTTCACTGACCATCTCAATCAAACGTCCCTGTAACATGAGCTATAAGAATATTGAAAGAATTTAAAGATATAGTACCATCTTTATTCATGTATTCTGAGTGCTTAGATAATTTCCAAATACTGTCCACGGTGCTTTCAAATACAGACCTTTTGTCATGCTATTGTTAATTTACTTTATTATGATATTATGTAAGCCTATATGCAACTTTCAGAGGGTATAAGTTCCTTAAGTTCATTAATTTAAAAATTAGCTACACAGAAACTTTCACAAAATGCCACCAGAGTAACCATTTATCTTTTTTATGGGATAATTTTTTTCGTGGTTTTTGAATAAGTTTGACATCAGAAATAAAAATATTTCATCATCTGATGCTCATAACCTAATTAAGTAAAACAAAAATTCTGTTTATTTCATCAATGTTTAATAATAGTATTCATTCTTGCAAGATTCTAAAAATTTACTTGGCGTTTTGCAAAAAATATTAATCTTTTCTGTGTGTTTTACATAAATTTCCCATTGATATTAAAAAATGTTATATTTTTAGTATTTCCTTTTATCATTTTTAGTTGAATTTTAACTTTCTATTCCATGCTATTATATAGAGCCTTTAAAAGGGTTTTAAAAATTATAAGCTGATCTCTGGGTTCCAAAACTGTCAAAAGTTTTCATTTCCCTTACTCCTCAAACTAACCAAATCGTGTATTACATCCTTGGATGTATACTTTTAGGTTAATTCCAGACTATGTTCTGAATAGAAAATACAATTTATTTTTAAAATAGGTCACCCATTTTTTCCTCATCAATCCATAATCAATATGAAAATATATTTATTAATACTTGAATGTAAAATACATTACATTTTTCACATATTACTTCCAAGTTTGACAAGATCTAGCATACATTTCATTATTAATAAACATTATGGACGGAGTTATTCATGCTTGAGAATATAAGCTGCAGCTTAGCTTAGTCCTTAATGGTCAAACTTAAATTTTATTGCATTCAGCATATTATTTTAATTTCAACGTCCATATGACATGACTCCCATACAACCAAGTAATTAAAAATTTGTAAAATCTCAAATATTGAAAATTTTACTGGAAAAAATAATAAATGCAAATAAACTCTATTCATGAATCATACAGATAAAACAAATTCTATAATGTCAGATTTCATTCTGGCAATAAACAACATAAGTATTCTTTTAGCTAGTGACATTGCACAATATTGTAAATTCAATCATTCTCACCCATTGGATGTCTAGCATTACAATATTTCAGTCATAATGTCTTTGTATGTACAAATAGGAATCTTTCTTTGAAAAAATATAATAAAAATCTCTCCAGTACCAATGAATAGCAGCAAAAATAGCAATTTTATCTTAAAACTCAACCTACAATTTAGTTTCTGATTAATTTTAATTTGGTATTGAATAAAAATCCATTATTTTCATCAAATAACATAAATTGCATGTATCATCGCTTTCCTCAGATTATATAATTTAATCTTGAGTAATACGAAGACATTATCAATTATGCTTCTGGTGTGGTACACTGAAAAGTAATTACAAATTATAGCGAACGTTATGAAGTCTATGAATATTTATGTTTGAAATATTATTATTCTTAATTTAGCACTTTCATGCTATTTAAACTCAACAACAACGAGAAAAAGATTTGAATTTAATAACAACATACCGGGAAGTTTGGCAAGGCACTAAAAGAGTTCTTGGGCTAGAAAATTTTCCAAGAAAAACACATTTAAAACGCTACGTATATAATATTCTTAAATAGTTATCGTCGGAGGAAAATGTCGATTCGCAGCTTCTAACAGAAAATAATCTACGTGCGAGAATCACAACAGATTGAAGTTTACGAATTATCACAGCCAGCAAGTTTCTAACAAAATTAACAGTTAATTCTCGGTTTTCACCTTACTAACAGATGTACAGTCGAACCTCTTACTCAAACAGCAACAGCGTATCTCTGGGCAACACAAAATAACAACATGTTCTCAAATCGAAGCACTTTTAACGTCCAGGGTGAGAACTCAAATCGAATACAGTGGTGTCATCCTCATCATCGTCTGCGCCTAAAGGAGCCATTTCCAAATCCTCTCTACTGGCTAGTATGCCATATTTTTTCACTTTAGTTTTCTTCCGCCCCAACCTATAGAATAAACATGTTTTTAATAACGCAAGGAAACAATGTATTTCAAGCATCAGCAAATCAAATAGTGAACCTTACCTGATAGCTCTAACAGTAAAGTACATTATCACGATTACGCTTAGACCTAGGAAAACGTAGAAACCTCGTATAAGAGCTCCGAAGTTCATCGTTTCGATGTTCCCTGGTAGTCTTGTCTCACCTATAGTCACATTATTATGAGGTTTCATTTCATCTTTCTGCCCAGCAACACTTGCGTGGTTGTTCGGTAAACTAATCGCCTTCTTACTATCCTCTCCAGTTAATGTGTTATTAGTTGCATTATTAATTAATAATGTCTTCATTGTAGTACTGATATTTTTCTCACTTTTGATCACTGTATTTACACCAGAAGCCGTATTAGCACTCTCTGCTCCAACCGTTAGTCGAAGACAGAGCAAGAAGCACATTACTGCGATCAACTTTGACATTTTAAAATATATGGGAATCTCTCCGTACAAATCACAATCAAATGCAATGAGTAATGAATTCACTCTATCCGCTTATTTCAAATGGGAATACCCTACCGGAACGTGATACATGCAGGAAGTATGATGACATCGAAGCCATAAAAATATTCGAGACCTTATCAAAATCACAAGACAGCGACCATTATATCACAGTAAATTTGACGCCCGCAAATCACTTAAATAACGATCATGACATAATACAAGAGAAGAGCAACGTTACACATAATAGAATACGACTGAAACGTACACACTACACAACAACTCACGTCGACTTAAACAAACCACGTACGAAAACTAAAATGCGTGTGGTTATGCTAGTCGGAATGCCTGCTTTCAGGCGCAATTCAGGTTTCAGTGGGGTATTTGAATAAAACTGTGTTTTTAAACATAAAGCTGCTTATATATTACAAACTATATTACAATATCAGTTGACACACAATAATACAGATACCATTATATATATTATGTACAATGAAGAAAAATATATATTTTATTTACACGGGAAATCTGGTTTTCACCCATAGAGTAAAATAAAATCTCCAAATTCTTGCAAAGGATCTCCTTCATAAATATTTACAGTTAATACTTAACCTGAACAACCACCTCTCACAAAATGACAAAATTCCGAATATTGTGCCTTTTCATCATTTTGGTTGAAACGTTTCGCTTTGGCGGGAAAACACCATATCGTCAATATTTCACCTTAGCACATACCGAACTTAGTCAAGGACGTATTGAACTTGAAATCCAATTAAAACTTTCTCTTCCGCAAAATTTTTTAGTAGCGCAGTAATACTTAGCTTTAAGCCACACATCAACATCACGTTAGTAAACATCACAAAGATGAAGTTTATAATTCGTAGTCATAGCAACGGTCCTGACGTACTGGGTTGACTCCCAACAGGCACTGGAAAATTTCCATCCGTCCAATGAATAAGATTGTGCTCCGGCATTTGCGATGATTGGAAATGGTCTTTAAGAAGCATTTGCGAAAAGTTGCAATGCATCTGATAAGCATCGTTTTCCCTCGCTGGATCACCACATAAACGGTATAAATCTGTAAATACAAAATTAAAATTGGTAGGTTTATATACGATAGATTTAGAATCTACACTCAAGCTGGAAATGAAAAGTATAATTCGTAAAACCACTAAATGACAAGCCTACTTAGATTAATGCATTACAATACTATTTAATATAAATAATTGATAACAGCATCAAAAGCATTGTTTGACTGTAAGCTTTGTGACTATATTGCTGAAACAAAAAAACATTAATTCTTATCACAGTTTAAGTTTGAGGATATTTCCGTATATATACATCACAGAAGCTATGAACTACAGCTCCAGGTCTTAACATAAACTACGCAAGGTTTAAGAGAGATTTCACCATAATTAAAAGTTTTAAAATAATTTTACAAGGAATAGAAACATAAAAATACTTGATTGTTTATTTCATGACTTTAAAAGCCAGTCAAGTGAAAAATTCTATTATCTGATACATGAGAATTAAAATACTTGCATTCTATATAAACAGTAATTTTCCAAACCTTTTAAGATTGCAGATGCCCAAAGCTGTACATGCACATCCGGAATTTTGCTAGCTAGCTGCATTGCAGGAGTCACCATATTCATACTTTCCCTACTATTGCAAAGTGAGAGGAATATGTGACCTAGGAGAACCAATGAGCAAGAAGTCAGTCTATTTAAATCTTCCGCATTTGCCATCTTCAAAGTTTCCCGCAGATAGCGCCTAAAAAAATAACACAGGATATTTATATTATTATACAAATGATTATATATACAGACAATATTAATATTAAATCGATACAAATCAGCTCTATATCACTACACTTGAATAATTAAGATTACACTCTAATAAATAGTATTTAAATCATTACTATATAAATAAAAAAATTTCTAAGTATCACCAAAACAGTCCTTGCAAAATTCTTTTAAACTGGTAGAAGTAAATAAGACTTACTTTGCTTCGTTGTAGCGAGCTTGAAAGAAAGATTGTAGCCCTTGCACATAGTATGCAGCAGCTCTTAAACTATGAGAGTGAGAAGGCAAGGTTTCGGGATTTATGCGTTCAAAGAGAGCAGTGAATTCTTGTTCCCGCTTTGCACGCAAATACACTATCGCCAAATTGAGGTTGGCAAACGTCCACAACTCCTGTTCCTGAGAAGTCTGTAAATGAAGAGACCGGAGATGAGATTATCGTAGAATAATATATAGAATTCATGACCCAATTAATTGCAAACAGAGATTTTCTTACGATTGTAAGAAAGAGAAGAACTTTTCATTGTAATAAACTTAATCTATAAGAAAACTATACAACAAAACAACCCTATTTTAAAGTTTGTGGAAAAGATTATGAGACAAATAATTTTAATAAATATGCATTACGCTGCATACACAGTGTAGCAATTTTTTAAGGATAACATAAAATATAAATCTATCATTCAATAAAAGCCTCAACTTGAATGAAAATTAATTTCACCGGTAAACTTATACTCTTTGATAATTTAATTAGCAACTTTCTCTCAAAATTTGACAAATTATTGAATATGAAGAAACTTACCCTCAAAGCTGCACTGAACTGTGCCTCAGCAGATTCCATACAGTTCATACTCATAGCATATAAACCAAGCAGAGTGTGAAGTTGGGGTCGATGGGTTAAAAGAAGTTTGGGCTGCTGCTGACAAAGGCCACATGCCTGAGATATTTCTTGGAGAGCCATAGTCTTGTTTCCCATTATCAATCGACACATTATTATATGCTCCAAAAGCATCAATTGAAACACTGATAATATTGGCTTGTTGTCCAAGACTAAAAGAAAAAACACAATGAATTTACAATCCTCAACAACACATATCATTTGAAATTTAAAATTCATTTATATTTGATGGAATAGATACAAATTATGATATGATAAATACATAAAAAAAGGCTAAATAGGATTCATCCAATGATGGGATTGTACCAGAAGAAAATCATTTAGTTTATTAGTTTTAAGAGGTTTTTATAAAAAATAAAATTTCATAAAGATAAAAGTATCTTACTTTTGAGCTTGTCAATTTGGGTCAAAGCTTTGTAGGTATACTTCTGGGCCTTGTCCATATAGCCAGCCTGCATACCATGCATTACAGTGACAACGAAAACCAAAACATAAAGATGCTCCTTGGGCATCCATATAAACATATCTCCAACACTAGTTGATGTCAAAGCTGTACAAGAAAAAGGTTGATTGTTTATAATAATTCTATTAGAATAATCACTCAAAATATAATTAAAAGTTAAATAATAATTTAAATTAATCTTTTGGACAATGGGAATGAACAGTTTACAAATTAAATAGAAACACAGCTATCGGAGCTAATGTTTACACTTCATGAATTAAAATTGCTCCAAAAATTGGCCTATCAACATCAATAACTCTACAAAAGAATTAGAAAAGCCTTCTCAGCAAAATAAATTGAGCTTTAAGAGGAATTAACCCTCATGGCTTAAGTTTTGAAAATAACTGAAAATATTATTTAAATTATTTTTAAATTCTCAATAATCTTGTTTCAGAGTAAACTGTATATCTTACCTTCTATCGTAGGGCACAATGGTTGCATAATAGTTTGTATACTTTGATGCAGCTGTTTCAACCAAGGTTTTACACTTTTCACCTGGCCAACCATCAAATAACGACATACCTAAAAATAGACGATCAATTCATAAAAACAAAAAAGTCTTTAGAACTGCTACTACTACTAAAACTAAATTCATAATTAAAACCATATTACAATTAATATGAGTAGTATTAAATACCTGTAACACTAAGAAGAAAACCTTCAAGTATTCTTTTTGATGCTGATCTCCTTGCCAAGTGTCGATTACATGGCCAGCTTGAGACAATAATGCATGAACCTCTTGAAACTTCTTATCAATTAATAAAAGCTAAATTAAAATTAGAAGTAAAAATGGGAGATAAGTAAATAAATTTTAAGAATTTTCAGTAAAATACTACAGAAAACTAAAATAATAAATAGATATAAATAAATAAAAATGGTTTGAAGCTGTTGTTATTTTTAGAATTAACTGATACTACTGGACATAAATTATTAATTGATACAAATAATGCCGAAGGATAAAATAAACTTTAATATAACAACAGTAAAACTTACCATTCCTTTACTTAAAAGAAAAAGAACCCTAGTATAACTTGCAGCTGATATGTGAGCATAATCTACTCCAACGCCGAGTAGGCTACTTGCAAGTTCATAATCTTTTTCGCGGGCATGTATTTGCTAAAATGAGAAATATACGTTAGTGGTTGTAAAACACATTGATCGTCACATAAAAAATTACAATGAATGATTGTTTACTCACCGCTAGTTGGAAAATTAACCTACAATGCCAATATACGCTGTGTTGAGATAGTTCTATAGCTTTTCTTAAGATAGGTTTAGCTAAATTGGGCTGAGATTGTTGTTCATACAGTTCCGCAAGGACACTAGCTGCTTCAAACTTGACCTCATCGAAACCATTGATCATTTGAGATAACAGCCACTAAAATAAACCGAAACAGGTACTTCGTTGAAAGCTATGCTTGTCAAAGGCAACTACAATATTGCACAAAAGGGGTAAGCACTACAGCAACACATATGCAAATATGCCACAAGTATATCTAAATAAATTAGAACATTTTTAAAATTGTTTTTTACGCTACATCCATTTCTTTTTGATACCTACTGCTTGTTCCAAATGGCTTCTAGCTAAATCTATGTTCTTTGTGTGGGTCAATAAAATATTTCCGAGTTGTAAATGAGTTCTAGCCTCAACCCTTGGTGGAGGTTTAAAGTTAAACACCGCTTGAAGACACTGTATACACAGTTTTATGTTGGGAGGACTAGATGTACGAAAATTTTCCGCTAAACCGAGCAGCGACAGATACCAAGCGTCTTGCGAAGACGCCATTTTGACATTTCTGCAGCATTCTTCTGTTTATGAATTCAAACGCCGAACCTCGACTGTTTGCCTGGCGGTAAGATGAAAACTTTGATATCTATAGGCAAGAAGTAATGTCGTTGTGTGCTTTCGTTTCGTTATGAGGAGGCAAATGATGAAAAAATCTAAATATCTCCTCTTATTTTATTAATTTACTATTTATTTAATATCAAGGTTTACCGTTTTAGAAGTTTACAATATATATTTACACGAATCTTTGGGGATTCAAAAGAGTAACGGAAAAGAGCGAAGACGAATTTTTCGTCTGATATAGGATTTCGTCTGATAGAAGGTATAGATTTAAGAGAATTTATTGTAACTATTTTGAAGTCTCTTTGAGAGTAATTATAACAAGTGAAATATCACTATGCTGTCGTTATGTATCGAGTTAACCAAGAGTCGGTAAAAATATTAACTACAACATAATATTTCACATTCTATAAAAGTTTCTTGCATACAATTCTATATTTGGTAACTGCAACAAGCTCATTTAAGCAAATGAATGCATCATGTGTATACTGTAAGTAAATAAAATTGTTAAATATAACATTTGGCGTTTTCTATTTAAATGGATCACTTAAAAGAAATCATTAACCTGAAGTAAGAGCAAATATATTATAATTATGATAAATAATTCGGACTTTTGATATTGGTTTCTATGGCCTATCGGATATTGCTAAAGTCCCTTGTGAGCTATCTTTCTCCTAGCTATAAATAAAACTTTGAAAATAAATTACTCTCTTACTTCTAGTTTCTACGTAATTTGCAACGAAATCAAACCAAATGAGCACCAAATTGGGATTAATACCAATTCGAAAAATTGAACATTGAAAAGCATATTAAAATGAAATAGTTTCGAGTGAAAATAAAAGAAAAATAATCTTTGAAATAATATGTGAGAGATTTTACAAATGTTGAAATGTGTACAAATGAAAAAATTATTCGTAATTATTTATTCGCAACTCATAAAGATGAAGGAAATAATCATTTGCTATTATTTGGATCGGAAAAGCAAATGTAGATGACAACGAAGTAAAAATTATTGATAAATCTGAAAGATGGAATTAATTAACACGAAGAAATGTAAATAAATTCGGAGAGAAATAGTTGGATCATTGGTAGTCCATAAATTCGTAAACGGAAAGATAAGTTGAAAAATTACCAAGAAATAAGACATTGATTATCGTAGAAAAGTGGGTTGTGACAAAAAATTAATAAAGAAATACACATAGTAGAATAATAATAAAACGAAATGTAATAAAAACATGAGACAATATTGATCGACTAAGACTCAATAATGAGACATTGTTGCTAAAGAAATAAATATACGGTTAATCGCGGATACGTAGAATAAAATTTGTAATAATTATATTATTACATTGGATATTCCCTGACATTTACGCAAGTGTTATTTTAAGCGAAAAAGATGGATGGAAGTAAGGATCGCAGAGTAAGACCTGCTCAAATGTTTGATCAACAGGTGCATTTTTAAGAACTTGGGAAGGGAAAGAAAACGACGGCTCGAGGACGAAAACTTAAACAGTTAGAGATGTAAATAAAGCTGCAAGCTGTTATTAATGGAAATAATGTAAAATTCTAGCCGCGAAATTGAAAAACTAGTGTGCTCAATTGAAAATTAAAGTTAAATAGGTATCCTAATGAGAGTAAATCTTATCAAATTAAATAGTTGCACGATCGGTCGAACATCATGCACTCATTTCAAATATTCCAGATGTATGAAGAATATTTGAATTAGACTTCGTAACCTTATTAAGTGCACTTACTTTCGTAATAATCCACAGCGATTTTAGATCTGACTAAATGCGCTACCGTATTTAACTGAATTCTTTGTGTTTTGCTTGAAATCTTCTTGTGGCATTAATAACAGGTTACAATTAAAGTACTCTAATTCCAAACAACCCAACCAAGAAACGTGAAATGTTTTTTGTATTTCGTCTATCCTAAAATAAACTTTACGTAAGTACTTTTACCTTATGAAAATAATCATTTCTCACATTAATTCGCAATCCCTTTAAAGGGATAACTCAAAGATTTATTCATCTTGGGTCTTCACTCCATTGAGATATTAATACTGAATAAAATATTTACTAAATACGAGATCGATAAAGTGCGAGTGTGTGTAAGTGCGATTCTTAGCTTAAAAAAGCTAATTATTTGTAAAATATATTCATAGCTAAAGAAAATCTCATTCTTTTAACTTTCAGGACTTGATATTATAAATTTAAGAATGACTTTATATTAATGCTGTTAATTATACAAACATGAAAGTATGGTGACAGTCAGTTGGGCAGATAGGATCAAAAACGACCACGTGTAATGAGGGAAAGTAGGAAGGGAGTGTTGTGAGGTATCAAATGTGATTGAATAAGTCAACAACTTAAGGAAATGCTCGCACCAAGTAATTACATAACAAATACTGGAGGACCGAGCAGAGTTCCAATACTTTGGAAACACACTAGAAATGCAGATTTTACATTAATAGAAATATTACGAACAGAATAAATTTATAGGGAAATTTTTAAGCTAGATGCTATTGAAGTATCGTGAGGTTATCTCTATCAAAATAATCGAATTCAGTATTTTAATTCTAAATCGGCAGTGTGTTTTTTTTGAGCACGTAAATAAATATATTATATGCATTTTATATAGTTCATATGTAATTTTTCAAGAAATAATTCGAAAAAATTACATCGGAAAATGTTTTGATAATTAATAATTCAAATGATAGAGAAAAAAGTTGCTTATTATTATTTCACGAAAACTACCCTCTTTTTTCAATTATAATATTTTGGAACGATTGGGATGAATATAGTGAATCAATACTAAAGTAAATGGTCAGGTATTATTGGAAAAGAAATACATTTTTTTACCACGGATCAGCTTATGATTTTCATCCATTACGCAAGCGCTCACATCCGGATCCGCGTTGTCTTGAGATCGAAACCCGCCCCATTCACGTTCCACTATAAGATGAATCACACGTGAATGACTCAAACTTTCGTTTTCGAACTATTACGAGTCCACTGAGCGAATTACTCACGGAGCCGTATTTCCCCAATCAGTTTCATTGAGTTCAAGGGAGACGCATTGTAAAGGTTCGTGAGTGACCGGCAATTCACTTCGGCTTCGTCGATGCTATTAGAAATGAGTCATTATGACGCAAAAATAAAGAAAAATTAAATCTATTCAACGATGAAGTTCCTTATTTTGTTACAGATAAAACTATATAAATTTACTATACATCTACATGTAAATTATTATTCAGCGGATGAAAGAATTCTAGTAAACAAGTAGCGATGCGTTCAACCATAGCAACTGGTAAATAGCTGCTGTAAGCTCACAGGTCAATGAACTCTTTTAAATAAATGGAAGCAAACAGGAACAGAAGTGAATTAGATTTTAAGATTATTACACCTATTGTATATTATATATTTGTGCATATTGCATGATACACGGTGTCAAAATTTTATAGGTTAATTAACAAATAATATCATTGTTAAATCATTTTAATTTAAATCACGTAATATTAGGAATTATCGAATATCGTATTTTATACTTCGATCATATTCATCGATATTTATATTAGCGAAATTTTGAATTCAGAATGAAGAAATAGCGGCTAATATCTTTATTTTCTTCATGAAAAATTTACTCATCATGCTATTTCTTTCAAAAGCCTATTTTTACTTCAAATATCTTCTCATTTAATCAATTTTTCTATCATTAATGAAAGACGTACTTCTTTCCTAAACGCGAATAGATAAAAATCTGATATTCGGCGACTGATCTTTCGAAAGGCATTTTTATTCAGGATGATACATGTGATTTCTATGCGAATGTTCCTTAAGAAAGGTCTTCTAAGAAAAGTTTGAAGAAAAATAAAAATACCTTTCCAAATTACTCAACTGATCGAGCAGTTATGGAATTTCCTGTTATTTGTTCTTTGTTGGAATTTCGCGTAAGCAAACTTTCATTCCAATATGTTCAGTTTTATACCGTTCTTTACCTTAAAATTTTTCACTGGGCGAGAAAATCCGAAGTCTTCTAGATGTAGATAATATATGAATGGTTATGGATCGGACATTAAGTCTGAAAATTTATGAATGGCGTAGACAAGAAAGACGAGTGAAAGGGTTCTAATCGTAGCAATTAGTTTCATACCAAAGAAGTTATCAATGAATGTTTTGATCCGACAAATGTTGCAGATCATCGAACAAGTGATCGGTCATGCAGCTATTCATGGTCTTTTGGCGCCAATTCGCATTAGACGACTTTTCGTCCTTGGTTGGAACCCGTTCTTTCGCTTCTTCGTGAAAAGAATGTCACATGAGCGCTTGATCGGTAATTGGATTAAATAAGGGCGGAACACGGGTTCCAGCGAGTAAATAGTACCAAAAACGTTACGATTTGAAACTCTCAAATCAGCGATTCGACGAGAGTTCTATCATCGATGATTAAGAGAATAAAAGTAAGAGTGAGAGATCCAATTCAGACGTAACATTATGGTCGCATGTTAATGCCGCCATTATCACTAGAAATACGAACGTTAATATGAAATTGGCAAAGATGTAAGGCTAGAATCTAAAAGCTAACAATTTATTCATATGATTACGGTTTATTTAAGGTAATAAATATTTGTGTACATTTATATAAATAATAAATTCTGAAAAGAAAAATAATTCCTATAACGAAGGCAAGTACTTACAGTTTTGTGAATGAATATTTATAATTTGTATTTTTGAAGTAAAATTTGTATAAATTAGGTTTAATTACCTTAAGCTATCACGTAGTATCAAAACTGAATTCGAAAAACCAGTTCTTAGAGAATGAATGTAAAGCAGTATTAATTTGCAAACCAATACAGTAACTTTCGATATGGCTTATTAAAATTTAATCGTAAAGAACATCTAGGAAGGAGTAATATCAGCTAAAGAAGCAGACTAATCTAATTGACCTAATACATACAGAAAACGCTACGAAATCACGTTTGAGAACACGTTATGACAATTTCTACCACTGTAAGTATTTTAGACTCTAAAGAACTCTAGTAAAGATACCTCTAAATCCCCATGATCCGTCAATATACATTTCATTCATTTGTTCATTTGAGGAAAGGAAGTAGGATTGCTGATTTAAAAACGTTTCGTTCCAATTGTTATATTCAATATAAATACATTCGCTCAGATAAGTTGTCTCTCGCATCATCTAAATATGTATTCGTAAATACACGTGTACATTTGATGGAACATAATTCGGCTGGTAGCAACGAAAAAAAATCAATTCCCGAAATGCGAATATTCTATGATCAAAGAGATCTGAGAGAGAAAATACGAAACTAAGTAGAACAACGATAGGAGCCATTTTGTACGAATTGAGAGCGTTGAATGGGTCCACAGGAAGCTGATACGAGATGAGAGCATTGCGATTACATTAACGGTTCTTTACCGTGAATGCACTTCGGTGATGCGTGAGGCTTGTTCTGAAAGTGCGAAACGTTAATGCTAATGTGATTGTTTTCCACGTAACGACGAGGATAAATAGACATAACAGAATATTCGCAAAAAGTTGATAAACCATTAGCGTTGCATTCCCTTTGTATTTTTAGTACTATGTTCCACACCTCAACTTTAATCTTCAGATTAAAAGTTTTTGAGGATGCTAAATTGAATCAAGGCTAAATAAAATGAGAGATTTGCGAGGAATAGTAAACTGAAATAATCTACTTATTAAAAGACTTATTTTACATTTATATTTCACAATAGTGAGAAATTATCATTTATAAAGTAATGACTCAAACTAATTCCACCCCAGAATTTTACTTATTACTTTCTCTTTTAAATCTACTTGTAGGTGTAAAAATGCAATATGTTTCATAATAAATATTGTGTTTTCATTCTGTAATCATGAAAATTTTCCAGCAGGTATCGCCAGAAGTAATTAATTACTCTACGTGATATTTTGAAATACTTGGAAGGCGATTAATCTCTTAATTGGTTAGAGCCTTGCTATATCAAGCGAATCTAATAAGACTCCTGCTAATAGGGCTATTTATGTCATGGAGAAGTAACTTTTATTCATTGCACTATCTGTTTCAAAAGTTTATTAATTCCTTCCATATCCTACCATTCCCTCAACAATTGTAAAACATCGAGTTAGCATACATTTATTATAGAAGATCTGAAAAACACATAAATGCCATTAATTTACAAATCATCACACCTTTTAAACGATCCCAAATGTGAATGCAAAAATATATTTCGCAAATATACTAAAATGAAAATCGCGTATTAAACGGCAATACGCGTGAATAAATCCCCTTTGTTTACAATAGATCGACCCTAGCGACGGAATGTTTGTTTTCACATCTGAACGCTCATTACTCCGCTACGCGGTTCGGAAAAACGATTGATACAGAAACCTTTCGATAAAGTCAGGGTAAATCGCACGTTCAAGGCCGGGTTGGAATCGAACTGAGAGAGCCGAGGGCAGGCAGGGAGAGTGGGCTGGCCACGGCACATATATATATATGAGGACACCGGCCGACCAGCCGAGTTCTTTAGAAAGCGCCGCGACATCAGGAAAGTTATGTCGTGCTCTCGGATGGAAAATTCGCGCCGTACACATCGTGGCGACTGAGGAAAACGTACGACAACAGGAAGCTGTCAACCTAAAAAGTATCGGTGAGTACGGATCCTGAAACAAGAGAGATTCGCCGTCCGGAAACGGAAGTTCTGAAGGCGTCGTTGCATTCCAAGGAATTATTAGTCATTCTTCTTTGTCTCTCGTCACGGATACCTTTGCTGTTCGTTTTTGCCATAAGGATAGGAGACGTATTCGGGTACTATTGGTGCGGAACACGCCCCCTTTTGGGTTCTTCTTACGAAGACCTCGGAGGATTGCCCGTCGTTCCTCTGCAGATTTTCTTCCGATTTCCTCAACGATGACGGAACCACAAAAATCGGCACAACCGCGATTTCCAATCAGATCTACCAACCGATAAATTAGTCAATCTATAGATCCAGGATGCCTCATTTAATATTCAGAGTCCGTCACGAAACCTTCGGCAAGTTTCCAGTTCGAGACAGAACCCGATCCAAATCTTGTGCAACACCTTTCGCGGAATTCAGTTAGGGGCGGTTTATAAGCGAATTTCGTCCGCCTCAAAAGTTAAGTAAGAGTTAAATTGAGTGGTGAAGAGCGCGCGCGTAGCAAGATGACGGGCAAATTGAGAGCGAAACATTGAGGAATCTTTCCGTATTCGGGGGTGAGGTTAACTAAAGGAGTGCAGTGCCGGTGCAGTGCGAGTGGAACGGCAAGGTTCCATGTATGCTCGCTGCCAAATACATCGTTAGAATGCGCACTTTCTAAGAGGGGAGGTGAAATAAAACGGTGCTTAAGAGCTACTATCCGATGATATCTCGGGAAAGATGCCCTTTCGATATTCCACGCCCAAGTGTTCCGTGTTCTCTGAGACTTATGGACCATTTAGATCGGAGCTATGTTATCAGTGTGTAGTTCACTTAATTATTTCTCACTTAATTTACTTAACCAATATGTGATATCTACAATAATCTTTTTAATACATGATGAATTACTTATTCGAATGCAGGACTTATGCTCTGAGTTGGTATTAAAATTTCCGTGCTCAATTCTCACGAACTATTTAGTTTCCCTAAACTCAGCGTCTTCTTAATAGAAATTTCGCATTCTATTCGATTTGGTATCCCGAATAAGATAGATACTCAATACTTATTTATATATTTTTTTTAATTTTACCCAATTAAGATTTCGTTCGAAGATAATCAGCATAAAAGGATGAGACCATCTCAACCACCAACCTTCTCTCGGGAAAACTCCCACAAAAAGATATTGCTGAGATGAATTTCTGCTAAAAGAATTTAAGACATTTACAACTGGATTCTAGAATACGAGGTCATATCTCAGCTCGCCGTCAAGGGGCTCTGAAAATAACGGTGTAGATATATATTATAATAGAAGTTTATTTATTTACAAAGTGTCTTTCAACGTAATGACTTTATTAATTAATCAAGGCGAGGAATGTGAAATATGTGAATCGGGAATTAAATGATATTTTTTTACACGAGAATATTTATCGAGACAATTTGATTTCATTATTAAATTAATACGATTCTTCTGTTCTTTATAATTTATACGTAAACTTTTGTTCGGTATATATAGTATGGCGTTATTTTTTTAAACTTTAAATGGATTAGCGTACTTTGGAAGTATATATTAGCCGGAAGTTTAGGTTTTGCTCAAATTTTAAAAACCTACAGTATTATAAATCTATTAATACATCAGATCGAGGTCAATTTGAAATATTTGTCTCGTAATATAAATCGTTTATTAAAGTCAAATAACATAAAGACAAGCAAAGTTAAAAACATAAATAAATGATGACGATACGATAATAACGATCCTCAGGAATATTAAGTCTGAAATATTTTGCCTCTGTGATAATTATCATCGTGAGGAAAAGGGCATCATAGCGCACTTTCTCCCTATAAACTGATAAAAATTTCTTCCACATCCATCTGTCCTCTTCTGGAAGAGATCGATCAGGTATTTCTTCCGTCAGCCAATCACTTATGTTTCGTCTAATCTTCTACCTGGTTTCACTTCCTCGCTCTTTGATTGCGTCACTGATCCTTGACCGAGATCCATATAATAATGCATTTAACTTACTCGTATATGTATCATCATTATCCATACGCCCGTGAATAAAATATAAGTACAAGAGCGATCTTATACCAGCAACAGAGCTCCTATTTCTAGCGTTCGATTTGTTTGTGAATGTTACGGAAGGCGTGCGAAATTTGAATGGCCAATTTTCGTATGTGCTACACGAATCTTGATTATCATCAGACGTGGTAATAGTTATCTACTTCATTTGCTAAATGTTAACGAAGTTGATAGCGTGATATTTATTGATAACGGACGATCAAAACGTTGATACAACCGAGAAGTTTGAGTGATACAAATTATGTAATTCAGGTACAAGATCCTCCCATTATAAAGATTTTTAAAAATTTTTAGAAGTCGAATTAACTATAAATGCACCTCGATTATTACAGAGAACCATTATTAATTATTCATAAAAGAATATCGATCGGATAATATTTGGTTCTTTGTGTACTGATCCCATCGAAAAATTTACGAATAGTTTTGCAGCAATTCCATGTTATATTTTTATTGAATTTGATGAAGAATTAGCGATCCATATTTCATAAATAAGTACACTGTGATACGCAATTCTCTTCGAATATGTATCAACCTTTGAAATGCAACTTCCATATTTAATATCGAATAATTTATATGAAAATATCATTTCTTTCTTATAAATATTTTACGTAAATTTTTTCGAGATTCATCCAAACATCTTTTCCTCTATGACGATCGTAAATTCGCCGAAATTGCGTTCAACAGGTTGAATTCGATGCGGTAAATACGAACGGAAACGAGCGGAATATTTTCTCCTCTAGATTCGTGATTTGCGAGGTGTTTGAGGACGTATTGGCGTGGCATAAAACACCTGAGACAGAGCCTTGAACCGTGAGGCCTGGATAAAAGTCATCTCCCACCGACAAGTTCCGTATTCCAGGAATTTCTATCCGCGAACGACAAAGATCTAATTAAAAATTCCTCAGTTGTACTCTTTATTTATTCCGGGATTTATTTATGTCCCTCTCTGAGAAACTAACATTTTATTCACATGCTCGAGATAAATGGAGATAGATACCGGATACAGACGTTACAATGTTTCACTTTCCCTAGAGCGGTTTTAAGTTTAGGATCAGTCATAAAAATTACACGGACTTGCGAGCCGAGACCCAGCAATCGGAATACATAAGTGCGTAAATGTATATGAGCTCTTATTTGGTCCAACTTGTACAAACGCTCTTAAGCGAGTCCCGGAGAAATCAACCAATAATGGAATACCTTACCATACGGGGAAAGTCCGCCTCATTATTTCGTGTTCAGTATTTTCTTCCCGTCTTCCCTTCTTTTTGTATTTGTTCGGATGCTACGAACTAACCTCCTATTAATCGGTAAAACTCTAAGAGATAATTAGAGCAGTGACCTTGATACCGCCGAGTCCAGCTCCGAATTTATTACGTCTTTTCTCATGGAAGCTTTCAGGGGCTTATATGTTAATTTCGACCATCAATTCCTTTTTAAGTGTTCGCTACTCCTTTCCCTCGACGTCGGACTTTCTCGGCATCATCTCCGGTCGTTAAAAAGAAAGTTAATTAACCTCTGGAGAGACATAGTGTTTACACGGTCTTAAGCCAAATCGTACTCAGAATTTGAAATAGGAAATAAGTTTACGCGATGAGTTCGCGTGACTTGAATGCTAAGAAGAGATGAGAGAAATACAGACACGACTGGGACTCGAACCCAGGTTCCCCACTTCACTGCTTCTAAGCATACCTGCCCAATAAAAAAATTAGTAAGGGACCTGGGTTCGAGTCCCAGTCATTTCGCTATCTTTCACTTTCGTTTAACATTTTTACGCTTATAATTTTTTTTAATCTTTGAGGAACAGAAAATGTTTAGAGAAGATTTTTTTGTTACGTTATATCACTCTAGATTAAAAATGTCGCTTATAATCTAAATTTTCTCGTAACATATATCAAAATAATTATTACTGCAAACACTAGTAGTCCCGCGAATGGATTTGTTCTTTATTTTCGCGAAAAGAAGTGTTTCTTTCTCTGTTCAATCATTAAAAGCTCATCAAGCTCTTGCGATTAATTGGAAAAAATAAAAGTGAATCAAATCAAGACAAGAACATGATTGCGAGTTCCATAACATCATATCTCATCATAAATAACGAAGAAGCAAATAACTTACTTTGTTCTATACAATATTTAAAGCATTCATTGCTAATAAACTTCGACACATTTTCTTGTAGCCAAAAATAACATACTGAAAATTTGGAAAACTGCTAAAGAAATGGCAAAAAAATCAGAGCAAATTTCAAATTTAGGACCAGCTAACATGCAAAATTTCATTTCGGTGAGGGTTATAAAAAAACGGGACTCTTTCTTTTCGTTCCTCTAATTCTCAAGTGAAGAAAGTTGCCCTTGAAAAAAAATGGGCAAAGAGGTTATGATTGGCATGAATCGAGAAAGCCAGGGAATGTGCATAAAAGCGTGGAGATGCGTCAGTTGTGGGAAAGATTGCTTGCATTCGAGTTCACGTTGATTTCAACGAACTTATTCTACGCATGGAGCACGTCTCCCGTTAAAGGAACAACCTCCTTCCAAAATCCTATCCATAGTTTCATGATATTTCGTCTTTCCTTTCATTCCATAAATATTTGATGAACAATAAAGATATTATAAAAATTAATATAAATGAATAAGATGTGAATTCTGTCTCCAAAAAGTGAAACTGCAAGAAATAGTACGTAATAAACCTAGGAATCGGTACGTACGTGTCTTTAATTAAAAACACGTGCGATAGGGCAAACGAAACGCCAATAAATACGTTAATACTTTCTATTCTCCTGCAGAATATCAACGCTCGACAAGACCAAACAGGACCTAAATCTGATCGTTGTCGAAGGAACAAAAGAAGATCAAAAACAAAATGAGATTCCAGATTGCCCTAGTCTTCCTTCTGTACCTTCAAGGGAGTTGCATCTGCGCTGAATCAAGGAGAAGGCACAACCATGCCACGGGAAAGAATTTAACCACCGTCTCACCCAGCAAAGAAATCGTAAATATAATTTATTTTCTAAATTTTTCAATAGATTGGCTTAGCTTTTAATTCACTGGAAATGATCGCCTTTCTATAGATCGATTCATATCGCAAACACTGAGATGCAATCTAAATCGATACTTTTATCTCCTAAGATACTTATTTAAATAAATATCTAAAAATTCCATAAATGCGTTTCGGTCTTTCAGCTTTATATTAATTATTCTCTTTAAAATTATTATGCGAAAGCAAAAATCGCGTTTCAAATCATTATAGCATTGTACTACGCTATTTAGAATTAATTTCTGTTTTTACATACTTGCTTCGTATTTTTAATTGGTTGAAGTAAATTTTAAGAACCTTTAGAAGACGAAATTTAATCCGAATGAAAGGAAAACATTTATTCCGGTCATGATTTCCAAAAAAATATGTAAAATTCGACTTAAGTATTCAATACTGTAATTTAATTATTTTTTAAATCTGCTAAATTTCTTTGAACTTTAAAAGGAAAATTATTCCAAAGTCCGTGTATCGATATTTAAAACGATATCTATTACGATAAACGGAAAGAATAATTAATAGTTGCGAAATCTCTTCATTAATACTCAGAACTTTCCTTGTCGTGATAGTTTTTTGCTGTTTAAAAAATAAATCAAAAATGACGAATTTTCTATATCTAGTATCGATAATTTTTTATATCTTAATAATACGAAAAAGTTTATATGCCAAAAATAAATTATGATATTTGAAGTTTTCCACTAGAATATTTTACTCCCAAAGCGAATAATTTGGCCTTTGATTAATTTTATTGACGAAAATAATACTTAAATAAATCACAAATTAAATCAATTCGTCCAAAAAAATATCTATGAAAAAATCGATAATCGGTAACAGTCGTTTATTATTTGTTTTCCTTCAAACGATTGATTGACTGCAAGTTCCTCTTTCTTAGAACCAGCCAGAGAGCATCGTCACCTCGGAGTCATCCTCCACAACCCCTACGACTGTCGTTATTCCTGAAGAGATTTCAACGACGCCAAGGAAGACTACCGGAAGGTCCGCTCCACGGAGGAACAGAACCCGCCAAAGGGTGACGACGCACGCTCCCAAGTCTACGACGGAAGAATTAACAACTACAGAAATAGTCCTGCTCACGTCTACAGAAGACGAAACGACTGAACCAGCACCGGAGTTGACCACGGATTACTTCACGACCGAGGAGGTTACCACGAACGAAGTGGAGGTCCCCACCACGACGCCCACTTTGCAAGCGGATTCTACAAACAGCACGATCGCCCAAGAAAATCGCTCGTCGCATTGTTCGAACGAATGCGCGGCACTGCGTCGCAGCAACGCAGTCAGATATTCTCCCCTCCTGGCGAAATTGATCCACAGGTTCTCGAAGCCCGGCGCGTTCGAAAAGGTAAACATTGCACACTTGCACTCGTTGATTGCTTTCGACATCTGGCGGAGATGCGTGTTACAGATATGCGATCTAATTTCCTATCAGATACTGAAACTACGGAGAAAAATCCCTTTATGAGACAGAAAACACATTAATTGCTTAGGTTAAACAAAAGTGAAAAATAACGAAATGACTGGGACTCGAACCTAGGTCCCCCACTTGACAGGAGACCTATTAATATCTAACTTTCATAATCATATTATTCTTAATAATAGTACCTAACTTTCTTACCTTATTATACTTTCCTTATCCTGATATTGCTCCTAAAATTTGTTTCTCGTTATTCTTAAACCTATTTTTTAAATTCCGAAGGAAATTTAAATTTAGATTTAAATTGGAGACGAATAATCGAAATTTTACAGGGATTATGAACAATACGAATGAAATTTTAGAAATCATACGTAAATAATATAGTTACTATGACAGTAAATAAACGTAAGTTTATATATATTCGACATAAATGAAGAAAATATACAGATTTGAATAATGATCAGGTATAAAGCTCCAGGCTAAGAATTAATTATTTTTTATTTCTACCTATATAATACCAGAATTTCTTATTATTTTGTCTACGAGCCAATTCTCCATGTGTATAATTTATAGATTCTTTGACGCCAAAACATTATATAATAACTCTCAAGTCTAAAATGATGGGGAAAATCCACAGTTACTCTTCCAAGGAGAAATTCTTTAATCGCATAAAATTAATATCACGCCTGATGTTTTTGTTCGCTAATTTTTCTTTACTCGTATGTATACAATGCAGTCTGGAAATCAGCATCGCTTTCCGTTCAAAGCCCAAGCTTATCTCTAGCGGGAGGTTGCGGAGTTAGCAAACACATTTGTAGTCTACATCTCAGGGGCTGTCTCCTCTCATAAGCGATAAATTATCTCCCAACGGCTGGGGTCTCTAAATGAGAGGCGGAGTACGAATTAACACGTGCGCTGATTAGAAGGTTATACGCATGGGACTATCGATTTATTTACCACTCAAACATTCTTACACCTTGATTAAAATCAATGCATAATCAAAATAGTTGTGATTGCTAGTAAAACAAACCGTCCAGTATCATGAAAGACGACAATGTAAAATGAACAAGTTTCCTGTAATTCGACATACGCGCAGAGTAAAGTAAACATGTTTAGGGGATGAAATAAATACCAAAATAATAAACTCGTCGTAACAAAGGCTGACCGCGGAGAAACCGAATATCTCAGGTTGGAATTTCCTCTCACTTTGTTCGCATGCAAACAACGGGTTTTGGAGCTCTTTAAACTCTCGTATGTCATCGTTCATGTCCGGGAATCGAAAATAAATATAGAAGAACGGAGTGTCAATTAAAGTATGCAGGGATTACAAAATACCGTGATGATTTAATAACTGACACGAACGCAAAATGTATTTTACAGGTCCGATTTGTGAATGCTCTAATTTTAATATTAAATTATCTATTAGAGCGATACGAGCTCTCGTGTTGAAACCTTTCTATTCAAATATTTGATCAAATTTATTGACATGCTACGATACGATGTTCATCAGGATGTAAGGACTGAAAAAATTAATTCAATGATCTCTTACTAAAATATAACGTCGAATAAGTTACAAAGTCTATTTATCTAACAGAGTTCGGTCTTTTATTATCCGTACAAATATAAATTTATAAATATCCATAGAAACCTCTAAATGTCAACCATGAAGAGCGATGAGATGCGTTCAATACTGAACTGAAAATATACTATCATCGATAAAGAGTATCACTGACGATCAGCTATCCCAGGTATAGGAGATTTTTAAAACAAAAGCTTCGATCGGAAATGAAATACTTATCAGGCTTAAAAATATTATCCTAAGGATCATTATGGGCCAGGAGCTACGATAATTTCAAATGTAAATTAAATTTTTCCTTTTTCTTAAATGAACTGAGCCTTTGGGGAAAGGCAGTAGGGTATGCTGAATAAAACTTTAAAACAAATGATTTTTGGACAGTTTACAACAGAATTTAGAAGCGGATTAAGGGTTTAACACCTTTCTCCGGAGTGCGAGGGATATTACTCGTTATAACAACTCCGCTTTACTTCTGATGTTATCGTAAACTCCATTGACATTTTGAGACAAAGAACGTTTCGTCCGCAGGGAAAGTCCGCTTTCGAAGAGGAAGCGGAGCCGGGAGTGACCTTGTGCCCACCGGGTGACATCGGACTGTCGTGCAGACAAGCAGAGGCCAGGAAAGGGGCGGAAGAGTGTTACGGAGGTGAGTACAACCGGCCGGGGCTTCTCCTTGAACCGAGTCCCACACTTCCCTCGGCAGACCTTCGAGTAATTCGATCTTTTCATCCTATCTTCATCTCGATTTTCCACTATCAATCCCCCCTCATCGGCACACCCATCCGAGCGTTGTAACCTCTTTTTTTCTAGCCGAAAATTACATCTCGAACAGAGGCGTAATATCATGAGGACACGCCCTCACCTTTTGAATGGGCAATCCGGGTAAATGCGTAGTAAGAGAGAGACCGGCGCTTCCCCGAATCGTTCTCTACGATTTTAGGGAAATAAAATCTAGGTCTTAAAAATCTCATGGTTATTCCGAAACATTCAAAACGCCACCGTGTTTGGTGCTTCGTCTTTCATACGGAATGAATGTTACTCAACTGGTGTTTCTCGTAATGTTTCCATACCAACCTGTTCGAACAGCTCGTCTCACTGATTGGTAGACTAATTTTCGAATACTTATGCTCTTGATGTATTGAAGTAAAACTATTGCATTTACGAACAAAAATCATTATAATATAATCATGCAGTAAAATATTACTTCAGATCTAAAAAGATATTAAAAATACGTATTTTTTACGTGATTTTTAGGAAAGAAGGGGAAATAGTGCTCTCCTAGACTCTGAAAGACTAGAAAAATTAACAAACTTAACCGTTCCTTTTTAAAAATGATCAATATCTTCCCTTTTATCAGGATCGAAAAAGCGAGTCCGACAACTCTTTTTATAAATGTTCATAATTCAATAATCAACTTGTCAGACATTTAAGAAATCAAAGATCGATAATAAGTGAAAAGCAATCTAAATAAAATAGTTTAAAAGGAGAATTAAGTTAGAGCTGGAGCGAAAGGAGTAAATATACATATAATAAACGTGAAATCTTCGATCTAGCTCATTCTTGGAGCATTCTGTGCGAACGCTGCCATACAACTATGTATACTTTCGATTGGGGTTACTCGGGTGCGATTTTCTTAACATGGATGCATGAATAAGTAACTTTGAGTTGACTGAGCGAATTCGACTAATTCAACCCAAACAAGAAGCTGTGATTTATAATTTGGATCCCTATTACTTTCCACTCTCAAGAATTGAAAAATATACATTTAAAATTCGGATTTTACGAGAGCAAAAGGTGTACATTTTGCGGAAGATTTCAAACACCTCAAGAAATACGTTGTTTTAACTGGAAGATGAATTTCATTTGAAAGAAATCCCTTGATGATGAGCTATCGAAACTCTCCCAAGAAAATCCGTTTTTGCAACTTTGAGATTTTTACCAAGAGAGTGTAACCAGATCTTAAGTTCCAAATGATCCAAAGTAATAATCGTAAATTAAACGAAAGTTGAGCTAAAAATGACCAAGAGCTCAACGATAATGACTAATCACTAGCTTTATAAGAATCATTTTGGTATTTAATCACAACATTATAATACTATAGCAATATAATAATATAACTGCCTACATGTAGACAATATAACCTTATATTTATCACATTTCAATTTTAATTCACTACACAAATCAGTAACCCTGTGCATGATTAACTTCTCTGTAAACCAAAAAGAAAAAATAATGCTAAAAACTGGAGAACAGGACGGTTTAAAAGATCGCAAGAATAAATTTACCTTCACACCGATGATGGAATTGAGTTTTGAACTTGCCTTGATCTACATGGAACGCGTTGCCAAATAATGAACATACATCATCGGCATTGATTGCTCCTCGATATCAACGTAATAAACCTTTCATACCAAAGAGTTACGCGCAGAAGCTGATAAATGCTATTGAATTCTCCATTTCTAATATGAAGAGCTCACAAACAACCAACAAGAAACAATCTAAAATTAAATAAATCCTTACCTTTCGAATTCAAGTTGGAGTTCAAATATAAGCTGACAAATAAATCATACTAGTTTTCCATTTGAAGTAACTAAGTACTATGAGACTTTTAGTACTAGATGCGGAATATCTTAGATGACTAATATGTCACTCACCAGCGGAAATATCTTTCCTTGAAGATATTCGAGTTCTTGATCGCAATTCTTGATCCTTGGAATTCTTATATAGGTTTCTACGCCCTAAGATATTTCTGATCCATTCGATTTCCTTGACTTAGACAATAACTTTGTGCATAAGGAAGTCAAGGAGAATTCAAGGCTCGGATCATAATTATATGTTTTCATCAAAGGTCGGAAGTAAACAAGAGTGAAAAATTGGCGCCAAAACATTTTTCCTGCTCTACAGCGCCATAAATGAAAGTAGTTGATCTTTCTCCAGAGATATTAAATTCTATTCATTATTTCGTTAAATTTATGAAAATGCCAATTCTAATAAAGTGCAGGTTTGAAGAACGCTTATTTTACGTACATATAAAAATATATTTATCTTATTTATCCAATTTATTAACAGACATTTCAATTGCTCGATGTCGAAAAAATCTTCCGCTAGATCTTTTAGCTCTATCCAATTAACTGATTGATTTCAATCTTTCCTACAAGTAAATTGAATAGAATTTCGATACCAGTTTATTCCGGTTTAGAAGTTTGACGTAAGTTTTGCTGTCGCCATTAACACACTCATTGTGTGGAGGATAATGAAAATGGGTCGGGAATACACAAGTGGATTTTAAAACTTAAATGCTAGCATCGATTGATCTTGAATGAGCTATATTTAATCAATCATAGATGCTACTGATTGAGAATAGCAATGTCTCCTCTGAATAAGGTAAATTTCAATTTCGGAAAAAGGCAGTTTGTCAAATACTTTTTTTTTTCTGCAACTGCTTCGGATTGCAAGCCCAAAAAGGATCGTCGACCTGATTGCGTGTTGCAATAAAAACGATAAAAAATTGCTTCAGGCTATTTATCACAAATTGGTCTTGGTTTCCTTTCACTTTCCTGAGTATCAATCAATATGCTAAAAAAATTTGAACTACATTTTAGTCATATATTTATGAATATTATGGTCTTGAAACTGTTTCGAATTACGAGATAAACTTTAAGGTGATTTGAGTAAATTCGGTCTCCATTCTATGCATGTCCATTGTTTACTTTGGGGATGAGAATGAATGTATCATTTCCTCCATTCATAGTCATAGTAAAAGTAAGAGGTTTCAAAGAATAAACATTTAGTGAACTAATTCTACCTGAATTTAATAATTACTATTTACAATAAATTATTACCATCGGTAATTAATAAATTCAATCAAATAACTTGTAAAATAGTAGATACTAGACATTTTTAATTCACTCATTCCTTGCAATTTATATACTTAATTTTAAAACAAGTAATGATATCACATTTAAATGGCCTTATTATCCTTGACCAGATAAATAAAGCTACTATTATTAATATAATTTAAAAGAAATACAATCAAAAACCTAGATTGGTTAATTAAAATTTACTTGCAAAAAACTAGGATTTTGTTATCAGCAACTAAAAAATCATATGCAAGTTATAACTTAAAAGTAAAAATATCTTCTTGGTTAGTAAGATAAAATATATTTAAATTGTAGCTTAGATAATTAATATGCTAGAGTTATAATAAAAGTCAGAATGTGTACTAGATTCATTTAATTGAAACCATTTGAGAGTTTACCACGTATATTATAAAACAACCTTCATTAAAGAAAGTGATCTTTGACACTGTTTCTGAATTCATCAATATCCCCCATCAAAGTTCTGAGGTGAAGTAGAAAGTGAATGACGAAATATAATTTCAGCATTCAGTTTGATTCTATCATTTTTATTTGTGAACAAAACAGTTACCACTAAAAATCAACAAATTTTATAAATAAATCATGTATGGAAGCTATACAGATATCTTCAAACCAAACAACACAAATCCATTAATAAACATTTATTCCAACTAGGTAATTGTGAAGAGTGCAGAACGTGCGATGAAAAGGCCGTAACAAAGTGGCCCCACTGTTGCAGAGACAGTTTCCGCTGTTGCTCACAACTTGCACTTGCTTGCCAACAATGCGACAAGCCGGACCTTCAATCCTTCTGCTCCAAGCACTTCAAGAGATGTTCCTGACATATATACATAGCCAAATATAAAAATGTCCATAGCTTATAGCATACGCCATAACAGTAATGTGAGTTACACTGCTGTTCCTTAATAGTCCAGAGAAAATTGAGGATATTCAGTAAAAAAGGTACAAAATTTCATTCAAAATGATTTAATATCAATCATATAAGTTGGTTTTGGCTTGCCGTGGTAGTACTTTACAAAAGCCGCCAAAATTAATATAATTGATATGAACAGACCATAGAACTTAATAGCATATAATTTACTCTCCTTCTTTAATAGATTGTAGAACTATATTATGTATGCATTTCTTTTACATACAATTTAAAAGAAACTCAAAATAATTTTTTTTCACCTTGTATTTATGAAATTCCTACATTTTTTTCTACAAATACTCAAGATAAATAATACCACTGCCTTTCAAACGGCTCTTATCCCACCATCATTCACACAAGAAGTTTCCCTTTATTCTAAAACTACTTAGAGGGTTTATTGCAGATCTGCTGAAACATTCATTCCACAAGTCATTCATTCATGTGCTCACAAAACCCGAATACACTATTATTGTTCACTGATAATGGAGAGAAGTTTTGAAAGGAGTTAAGTTGAACACACAGGTGGGGAAAACAAAGAAGTATCGACACCATGACCATTCTCAAATATGGAGAAGTAGAGCAAGCAAAGTTGGAAATTTCATCTGGCAATGTGAATATGAGCAAATACTTAAATGCATTATAAAACTGCAATTATACAGTATCTCCGATTTTCCATTACCTCATCTTTATACACTCCTCAATCACTCTATTTTTATTTAAACCACTACTGTGTGGTAAACCTTTTTTCTGTTGCTACATTTACTAATTAAATTACTTAATACTTCACAAAACATCAAGCCATACACAAATTCAAGGATGAGAGGTATACATGATGATGAAAATGTTAACAAGTTTGTACAATGCACAGCCAAGATGAGGCATGCATTCTATGTAAAAATTTACAGCCCAAGTCAATATGGATACAACACACTGAAATTCAGCATTCCACACTTTTGACGGCATGGAATAACGTTCGTATTAAACTAGAAGAGTAGTCCACTGAGTAGTAAATAAAGATATTATCACGAATTACATCTTAATCGTTCTAATAAAACTCACCTTTCACCCAACAATCTTTAAAGTTATTCCAGCTGTGCACCACTTACTTTAATTACGCATAATTTACTGACAGCACTTTCAGAGAGAGCGCCCCGTCATCTGTTAACAGCTGTGTTTACAAGCAATGTAACAAACCAGTACCTTCTTAATACTGCCTTTACCCACTGAGTGAACGTTATAACGAGTGTACACAACAACAACTCATTTCACTTGTACGCAAGGGATGATGTAAAGAGCATGAGAAACTCTGAAAGGGTAATTCCTGTTTACAAATACATTTTCGAATACTTTGAAACGTGAGAATGCACTGGCTATTCCTGACATTGTGGAGTCAAAATGAATATGAGAGAGTGCAAAGTATGAAGTTTGATAAACCAAATTGACATTTCAAAGAGAGACAGCCAATTACAATGGCAAGAGATCACAAACACCTTCCTTGCCAACGAAGGTCAGACAGGAAGCTCAATCATGGTACAAATCTGTTGATTACCCCAAAGTTATCAAATCCTTAAACAAAACACACGTGGAATCAATTAAGGTCCCACCCGGCAGGAAATGGAGGAATTGAGGTGAATGACATTTCATTGTTTTGGTCCGTGGCCTCACTCTCCCTGCCTCCGCTTCCCTGCCTTCTACATTGTTGACGTTGCTGCTCGTGCCGTTGCTGCGGAAATTGACCGTACTGAGGAAAACATCATGTTTTCCAATTCATTCCGCTTCCGCTACCACTCCCCCCTCCCCCACCACCTCCTTGATTCAATGATCTCTGAGGGATCATATCCAATAGATATTGCCTCTGCAAATCTGCAGCTTGGCGCTGTAACTCTACAATGTTTGCAGCAGCGGCTGCCACAGGCCCCTTTCCCCCTGCAGCTTGAGCCATGGCAAGCTGATATGGGTACAACAGAGGTGAGAAGGGGATCATATGAGCAGGAAGAGGCTGATGGTGCTGGGGCATGCGGAGAAGTTGTTGGTGAGCGGCCTGGAGAGCAGCGGCAGGGTGCTGAGCTGCATGGGCGGCTGCAGCTGCTGCTGCTGCCGCAGCAAACTTTGAGTCTGAAAGCTTTGGGATCTGGGCAGCAGCAGCTACGGCTGCAGCTAATGTGTGATGGTCGGAAGCTCTGCTTGGAGGAGTAGGTGGTGGAGGAGGAGCAGGGTTTGGAGTAAGAGGTGGGGGAGGAGGGGGAGGTGGTGGTGGAGGTGGGGCTGGAGTGGGTGCAGGGGGGGTTGGGGCATGATGGACGGCAGAGGCCATGTTAGGAGTGGCAGGCTTCGAATTGGTCTCAGGTTGTGGAGAAACAGAGCTTGACACTTGTGCCATGCGCTGCTCAATCTCCTGCTCTTGCTGCAAAGCCTTTACAAATGCTGTCTTCAAGCGATTTGTGTGCTCAGCTTTGAGAGCTTTCTTCACATTTGTTGTGACACACTGCTCACAGATCACCTTGGGTTCCCTACCTGAATGTACGATAAGAGGTATTTGTTTGTTATTTGAAAGTTAATCCAGGTTTTAACAGCACACAATTCAATTGATCGACAGCATTGCTTAAAGAGAATACTGAGATAAAACTAAGAATTAAAAGGGATAAAATATTTGGTAGATTAAGTGACGAAAATCACTTCACTTAATAAATGAGACAGAGATAAGTTAATAAGTGAAAGGTTTTCTTATCCTAAAATTAAAACCTGCTTCCAAGAATCCACAAAAAATAACTTAAAAATGAATTGCTAAAATAATATTCCATCAGTCTTTCAACTATTGAAGTAGAATGAGATAAAATAGGACGCACATTTGTAATAAGAAAAGAATTTCCATCTCAATTTATAAAACTGATTCTAACAGTATTGAATTATCAAACTGGATGCCATTTTTTTTCATTTCTGACACAAGTATCTACCTTCACATCATTCAATCACATACATGATTAAACAATTTCAATGAATCTTAAATATAATGTTTTCTTCATAATCATTGTCATGACTAACCCTAAAGTATGATGAATTAAATTATTAAATGTGGTGAATTATAATAAAGAATTATTTATTATTAGATTATTGATAATTATCTATAATTATAATTAAAAGGAACTAAAAAAACTTATTGATTCTACAAGGCATTGAATAGTGTATATTTCGAAAAACATTTTAGTAACTTCCGGACATTTTCAAAAACAAATTACTATATGGGAAAGCATAAGGAAAGATCTAAAAGTTGATCAAAAAACGCCGATAAAAATAACACTGTGGTCTACGACCAGAAGTAAGCTCATCTGCATTAACATGAAATGTTATAACACTTTCCATTAATTTAAGCTCTAATCCTTGTGTTATTTACTTACTGTAATTATCAAAGTAAATTAGAATTAATTTAAACTATTAAACAGCCCATAAATGAATGAAAAGATTCATGAAATTTTAATGTAAAATTTAAGTAACTTGGTAAAAGATATAATTGACCTTTGGCAGGATTCTTTTCCCACTTCCACACAGGAGTGAAGTCCGTTTCACACTGAGAGCACTGGAAGGCATCTGGAGGTGGAGGGGTCTTCTGCTCCTTTGTTATGAAGTCAACCACATGCTCCAATCCCAAAAGATAGATGAATTCTGTGTTTGAGGGATTTGGAATAAAATGCATTTCTGGGGGCGGTGGCTTTGGTGGTGGAATCTGGAATGTTGACAATGGAAAATAAATACAAATAAAAATCAATTTTAACAATAACAACAAATAGTATGGAATTATATTTTCAAATATTATCAAATCATGCTCATTATTTGTTAAATGATACTTATGATTACAATTTGATTTACAAATCATATTTATAGATTAATAAAAAAATTTTATTAAATGTATGCTTTGCACATTCAATAGAAATAGAGAAGATGTGCATGCTATTCTAAAATTATTTGCGATAAATATATAAAAAATTCCATTGAATCTTATAGGAACAGGTCAATGAAATAAACTTTGAATGATACTACACTTTAAATCATTGAACATCATAAAAACTACTGTCAATAACATGATGCAAAATTCATTATCCAATCAATTTTTTAAAATAAAATCAAGGAATATTATCTTTCGACAGTAATGCGTGAATTACCTGCAACAAAGTTTTCTCAAGCTGCTTACGTAAAGCCAATTTTGCCGCAGCCTGTCTCTGAGCTGGAGTTTGATTATCTTCAACTCTAGCTCGGTCCTGTAATACAGAGGAAAAGAGTGAATAGTTTGCACAAAAAAATTCAGAAATTCTTCTCCGGAATAATTTTAATGCATACTCTGAACTGATTGAAAGAATTGAGCATGCATTGCAAGTAATCAATTCTTCCAATCATGCAATTGTACATCAACGCAAACTCAAACATAAATTCTCACCACTACATGATATTAAATGAACTAAATTGAATGGGCTGGTTAAAAGGAAGCTCATGTTCATACAAAAATCGCTGAATCTATTTTCTTAGGGCTATAGAAATTAATTATGGCATATTTGCATTTACATTGGTGCAAACACAAACTAGAGAAAAATGATTAAGGAATATACCCAATGTATTACTTTACTTTTAAAAATTAAAAGACACGATGATAATAGAATATCTGCAAAAATTATAGCAAATAAAAATCTGCCAAAAAATTACAATTCTGCATTAAACTGCTCAGCTGAACATGATCTCTTTCATCTATACAGCAACTTGTATATATTCAACCGATAAAGATTTCCTTTAATTACTAACAAATTTAACACATTCAATAAGATATCAATTTCATTCATTAATTCATTACTCTACAGCTAGATGTGAATTCCTTTTACATGTTCTTAACCAAAGTAAAATTATAGATCTTAATAAAAATACAATAATTAATAACTTAAATTGATACATCAGACTGAACAGTTCAATAAACAAAAATTAAAAACAAAGAAATATCTGATAATTATAAAAAGGATATTATTAAAAGCATTAAATTATTTTAACAAATAAATGCAATTATACATCAAATGATTGTATCACATACTATTTACAAGCAATATTAGAATCCGAAACAATGAATTGAAAAGTGACAGCTGTTTCTTCCTTTTATAAATATTTTTTGTAAACTTTTGTAAAACTAGTTAATTATCAGAATTTGGGATGATTTTCAATTCAACTTCAATCAGTTAACACTAATTGCCGATAACATCATTGTATAATTAACAAACAGAAGAGAAGATATTGTTTTAAAAAGACCAATTCAGTATAACTCTTTTTCCTAACCCTCCTAATGGAGTACATTGCATATAAAATAATCAAGCAGAAATTTTTATGAAACTATTTTTAAATAGAAAACTTTTATTTCACTAAGAATTAAAAAACAATATTTTTTAAAAGAAAATTTTCCTCCAATTTTCACCTATCAACAGTCAGTTTTGTTGTTCCAAAACATCATATTATGGTTATATTACATCGTTCTTTCTTTCGTGGCTCATAAAACATAGATGTGACTAACAAAGGCACTTATTAGAAGAAAACACATTTGTTATCACTTATGAATGTGACAGTAAGAATTGTTTTGATGAAAATGGATGTTATTATCAATGTGAAAATATGACAATGCAGCAATATGTAAATATAAGATGGATCATGATGAAGATAGGAATAGAATTATTGGACCAACAATAAATAACAATAAGTGCTAAGAGTACCGCAGATTATTCCAAAAGAAAGGCCAGATTAATTTAAACATGACTGAATTCATGGCAGAAAATCTTAAAAATTAACCGAAGCAAGAACACCAAAACTTTTAGATGAACCTGGATGAGCTAATTATTTGTACAAGTAAAGAGATTTCTTCATTATATAAAAGTGAACAATAATAAAATGGTAATAAGTTCCAGGATATGAAATGATGAAGCAAAAGTAAACATGAATAAAACATTTCCATAAATAAACGCTAGAAAAAATGTATTGAGATAACTTCCTTATAACCTTTGAAATGTAAATGATAATTGGCCAACCAAGCAATAAACACATTAAATATACCCCTTAATCTCTATTAAAAGATACACACACACAAAGATATAAGCTGGACATATTTCCTCAAACTATGAGAATTGATTTTGTAGTTTACATTTAAATTTAATGTAAAATCACAGAGGTTTTTAACTATACTATAAAAATATTAAAAATTTACAGTTAATATAACAGCATTTGACAATTACTAAAATAATATTAAAGGTATAAGGAAAAGTATTCTTTAAATGTAATAAAATTGTGAAATAGTCAAAAAACGCTACGCACTTGTAAACTCTAAAATTTAAGGGAAAAGATTATCCTTCTTTTTGTATATAGATGCCCTGTTAAAGAAGGATAAATATAGGCAAGAATAATGACAGGTCAACTTTAAAACTTGAGATTCATGAGCCTCTGTCCATTCTTGTGCAGCTTAACGAGTTAAATATTTAACATTTCATATATAAGTTGTTAATCCATTCTTATATACATGATAAGTAAATTAATCGGAAATAAAAAATATCAAATTCTGTCAAATACTTACTCAGATAAGTTAAGCTCATATGAATACAGAGAGACAGAGATATGATTCTATTGTGAAGATTTAAAAAAAAAATTGTATTAACTAAATATAGAGCTAGGGAATATAGTAAAATACATATATAATTTTCAATTCTGTTTCACAGTTAAGGATTCCAAAGAAATATGTCTTTACAGATAGCAAAGCATTTCAAAAGATACAAACAATAAAAAGAATAAATTTAATACTTAAAGTTAAACAGAATTCACAGTCCCTCTTAAGGATTTTGATCAAAATAATAATTAATTAAAATAAGGACTCTGCAAAGACTCATACATTCCTGAAGGATTTTCCTATTCATTTTTTTATTTCTACCGACACAGAAGCAGATAAGCTATGGCTAACATGCATTTGGTGATTGGCCAACATCACTCACATAATAAAAATAAGGAGTCAATCAGAAATATCATTTCCATGAGTAAATTTTTCCACTTTTTTCCCTTACAGAATTCACCAATTATCAAGCATTTAACTTTGAATCTTGTATTATCTTATAAAGCAAGCTTCCTTATAATTTATTCATGCAAACAGAATTTGCTTAAATAGTTGTATATCCAATGAAAGAATAGTTACAACATATACTCGTGTATAGGATGACCTAAAATATAAATAAAGGTCTAAGATTAGATAGAGATTTTTTCCTTAGGAGCAATTTCACTGTCACAGAAATTTTATTTATTCTTTTAAAAAAGACAAACACAACTGAACATGATAATGAGGGTGATTAGATTATTGTTCCAAGGTAAATATAAATTTAAAATTAATAACTTGATTGGGCAAACAATTTTGATTTACAATACCTAGATTCTGAATAAAGTTTTTGTGATGATACATGTTCTTCCTAATCAAGGGGCAGCTGAACATCCAAGAGATTCTTTAACTTCCAAAGATTAAGATGTATAGAAGGGTAAAGTTAAAAATCTAATTTTTGGATTTATTTTCCAACATCAGACCTGGATTAATCCAACAAATTATGTGACTTGATTCATCATTCATAGATATTTAAATAAGAATAAATGTACTTCTTTAGTAACCTAGAGCCAAAATATACTTTAGATCAAACGCAGAGAATGTGTTGATTGAAAGTTCCGAAATTTAGCATTCCCATTTAAGTCTATACACGAGTATATATGGCTTTGAAATGAAATATAATGAACATGAAATGTATGTAAAAGCTTACTATTTAGATTCCTCAACTATGATAACTTGCTAGTAATTGTATGATTATTGCTAACTACTAAATGTAATTAAGCAACTGAAAATGAAAGCTAAGAACAATAATAATGAAGTATTATCAATCTCATACCTGATCTGGTATTGTAGTTATGGGGGTATTGACTGTGGATTTGTTTTCTGGAGTTGCCAGTAGCTGCTACACAGAGAACAGTAAAATATGAAAATCTAGGGAGATTTTGATGATGAGCAATGCAATTGATAAAACACTGTAGACTGATGAAAATGTAATGCCAAAGTTACTTTCAGAAGAATATCAAAAAGATACACATTTAATAGGGGATTACCCTAAAAATGCAAAAACGTACTATTTCTGTAGACGAAATTGATATGATGCAAGGCAAGGTTGACTTGGACAAGTATGTGAAATTAAATAATAATGTGAACTTTAATAGCAGCGTAATGTAGCTATGCAAAGATTGCAACTTCTATCAGAATAGATGCAGCATAAATATAAACTTTTGAACATCCAAAAACTCTAACACTTTTTGAACTGTGATATTTGTAAAAAATACAAATAATATATCATAGACAAAACATCAGATACTTGGTTTGAGATAAATACTGTAAACTTATAAAATTGAATACAATAGAGGTGATACAAAAGACAAAAATCTGAGTTCACATTACTAGGGGGTTTCACTTCTTGTCATTAAAATTATATACGTACAATTCCCAAAATCTTGAACAATAAAGATGAAATCTAATTTGATGGACAAGGCAGTTACTGAAGATATGATGGCATGAAATATCACACAAGAATCCAAGAAAACAAGGTATAGTCAATAATGGAACTCTTAAGAAAAATTGAATGGAGAAGAACATGAGGTTAATGCTCAATACCTATGACTGCCATATCCAGATAAATGTGAAGTTCAAATTAACTAGGAGATATTAAACGGAATGCTAGATCTAAAGCCAAGTTTGACTTGAACAATGATATTGGAAGAAATATATCACTTTATGATATGGACTTACTGTTGTTCAAATACAATTGTCAATTTCAAACATGAGGCTATAGAATATAAATATACATGAAGCAAACATGTTGAAAAAAGTTATTAACACAAAGAAAAAATATCAGTACTTTGATTAAAAATCAATGTTAAGCAACCACTTTATGAAAATCATATAAAACAAGCAACAAATGTTCAATGCAAGAAGATGATTAAACATATTATTCAAACACTTCAATAAATTAAATAATAATTAATGTGGTACTTCATTTAGTTAGATTTGCCAAATTTATCAGTAAATATGGAAAAATAACACTTCGATACTGAATAAAGTTGTAAAAGTTGAGATAAGATGCTTTAAACTGCACAAGTATATTTACAGCCTTTAGATTTTAGCTAAATGTTTAAATTAAAAGCATACAAGTAGACCTGCACATTGTGATTGCTTTACCCCTAAAAAAATTAAAGAGATTAAGAAACTTACGGATTGAGGAATGTTAGGGGTTGATGGTGAAAGGTGTGGGTCTTTAGGAGTAGATCTCTCCACTCTGTCAGATGGAGATCCCATCTGATATCCCATCAACACATTAGGAGGTGTTGATACAGGAGTTCTGGCACCACTACCCATTAAGTTAGGAGCACCTAAAAGAGGAGTTTCATTTCATTTCTTGTCACCATTGAATCAAAAAAGTTAAGGTTTATGATTGATATAGTCTCATGACATTTCATATGATGTGGAACAGTGATGTCCTAATACTATTTATGTTCTTTGACATTACACAAATCATTAAAATAATGACATATTTACATATATTCATTCAAATTTGATTTGAGAGCTCAAGTATTATTTATTTCATTTTCCATTATAAATGAAAACTAAAAATTATAATTCTTCATATCAGCCATTTGAATACATATGAAAGTAATAAATAATTAACAAAACAAGGATAACTTAAGTTGTTTAAAAACTTACTGATGCAAAATAAGAAATTAATTTCCTCTCATTTTAAAGTTGTACGTGAAAAACGGTTAATTTTGAACTATGTAGCAAAATATATGTAATTATAACCATGCAGGCAGGAGTTCTACCAAATTTTAGGATTAGGACCAAAGGATTACAAAAAAATAAAACTGAAAAAATCATGAGTCAAAAAAATGTGAGTTGACAATCAAATTCAGAAGCTACAATTAACAGAATACTAAACCTGTTATAAGAAATACAATGAGATTAATTGCTAAGAGATTATTAAAATTTATTCTACAAACAAAATGGAAAATAATGAAATTCTAACTCTAATCAGAGCATCGGAACAATGAGCATCAGAAAAGGGACTAAGAAATATTATGGGATGGACACAATAGAAAATTTAATTTTAGAGAAAGCTAAGACTGTCTTAATCCTGATAATAGTATAATTAAATTACTGTTACTTGGAACAATTATCTACAATTAGCAAGTCCAAATTCAAAAGCAGAATAATTAAGGCAAATGTTCTCTGCTATCATATGTTAGAAACAATTTTTCCTTGCATAAGTAAAATTTAATGGATCAGATGCATAGAATAATAAAAAAAACTGGAGCATGAAGTAGCTTTGTAAATAAATGATTGGATTTCATTCTTTAGACATTTTCAATAGTATTGACTTACCTCGCAGGAGAGATTGCTGAGCCATGATAATGTTAGCAGGAAGCCCAGGAGTATTAGAACCTCTTGGGGTTTGGGGAGCCATCATTAGAGGTGGCGGAGCATGGAGATTCTGGTTTCGAGATGGAGGGGGTTGCTGCTTGAGCAAATAAAATAATTAAATAACGGAAGGATAAGGATAAATTAATTACCAGGCAAGTAAATGCACAGCAACATACATTAATCAAGACATTTTAACAACTTATACATAATTTTTGTCATATATCCTAGATTTGAAGGATCAAACATTTTAAAATCAAGCTAACTTGAGCGACAAAATACCAATTTCATTTCATATAAAACAAAATATTATTGTTTAACTTAATGAAATGAATTCTTAAGAAAGAGAAAACAAATTCTAGATAAATGGCTAAACCTTAAAATAGGGCTTACCTTCTAAATAAGACAAAAAGTTCAAGAATTTAAATGTAAACAAAACATTTACAATGATCTGAAGAAGTTATATGTGATATTTTTGGCAGAATAATTAAATATAGCTATTATTTATGTAATTATATTCTATAATAATAAACAATTATGTACTTTTATTTCTTAACTTTGTTTAAAAAGTTGTTTTTATTAATCAATATTACCTAAATTTGACTTAAGGATTAGGTCAATTCCATTCCAAAATATTCAAAAAGACCCCTTTTCAACTTCTCATTAATTCAAAGCAACATAGAAAAAAGAATTGCATGTTTAACAGAAGTTACCATTGTAACTGAACAACGATATTCAAAACAAGGAAAAACCATTGTATGTCTTCTTCACATATCAATTTGTTAATCTAAATTAAATAATATATAATCAAACAACAATATAAAATGAAAACCGATTAATTAGATTGATTTAATAGAATAATATTTCTGAATAATAGTAAACAATAAAATATACTTGACAAGTATGTTTTATTGTTTGTACTTCATAGAAGCAAAATAATCGTTACGTGATTTACACATGAAGGCTAACACAGATATATAGCTACATTTCATAAGACCCACACATGCTAATATACTGAGAGTATATCTATTTTCAAATCAATAATCTACAAAGTTATGATGTAATTACACTAGAGCCTAAAAAAAACTCTTTTCAAAAAGCTATGAAGATCTACATAATTTCTCAAGGTTAATATACTCGGTCAGATAGAGAGATAATGCAAGTTCCGAAAAATGATTCTGTTATGCTGAGTTATAATTATTCCTCATATTTTGATTAACATACAGAGAAAAACACAAAGAGAATAGCAGAAATGATTAGACTGGTGAAACATGAAAATTTTCCTTACCCCTCTCAAAAGTGGTGGAATGAGATTCGGGCTTGACTGTTTGTTGTGGCCGGCTCTGACTAGAGAATGAGGAGAGGATTGCTGATTGACAGATGACGCCTGTGACTGAGATTGGTTTGAATGCTGATGATGGTCCCGCGACTGCTGAGGGGGAGGAATTTTGCTTATCGAGGTGGCAGGAGGCACTTTTGATGGGGGTAGGGGTGGAGGAGTCGACTGGTGATGATGATGGTGGTGGTGGTGGTGATGGTGGTGAGTCTGCTGCCCTTGAACTGAGTGCTGCTGCTGTTGCTGCTGAGAAGTTGGGGGAACAACAGCAATGTTCTCTTTCATTTGCTGGGACTGTCTCAGTTTCTTAAGCAAAACGAGTTTCATTTCCTCATTCCTCAACTCCTCTCTTAGTTTCTTAATGAGACGCTCCCTTTCCTCCAACTCTTTAGGAGACAGCTCCTAAAATTGCACACATTCGGAGATAAGCACACATCATTTTAGGATAGCTATATATAGTACATAATATTCACTTCTTTGAAATAAAACGGCTAATTCTATCAAGTGTAAATAAACAATTACACAGAATACAGTGAAGAAAAATGCTTCGCTTGGGCCTAAATGTACGGAGAATTCTTAAGATACGAACATTCAATCGGATAAATATGAGCTGAAATGTGATACCTTGATTGGTGGTAAAGGAGGCATCTCGCCACCATCGCTGTCGCTTTCATAACCATTAGTAAACCCATTGACTCTAGGTTCTTCGTCCGAGAGAACTATAATATCTGGGCTTTCGGCGTAATTTCTTTCTGTCCTTGGCCTCAGATTCCGTCTTGGGTATTTATCATCGAATTCTTTAATGCTTCTTGGAATCATATCTCTGCTTATATATGACGGATCAACTACTGCAAGATCTTCCGGTTGAGAAGAATTAGATCTATTACTTCTGGATAAATCCTGAGGTACATCGCTAGGATCTTTCCTTGAACTTGGGCCTCTATCCCTTCTAAATAAAAATACAAATATTTAATTGATTTTCTTACAAGACATTCAAATTCGGCTAATCAGAATTTCATAAAGAATGCAGACTTACTTCACACTTAGATCTACAACAGCATCTTCATCGATGTCCATTTTCTCAACTACTGCACCTGCCATTAGAAGAAGATCTTGGGTAAGATCACTTCTAAATTTGACGACTGATGATTACACAGCTCTGTAAATAATAATTTAAATGAGAAAAATCAAAATCTGATTTTCCAGACATAACAACACCTTTCAAAAACAATCAAATTGACACCAGCATTATAGGGAATATGTACATGAAATTCAACTCAAAAACCAGTAAGATACAAAACATACTCATTTATAGCCTGGAAACATCTAAGTAAACAACCTAACGTTCGTAAAATTATCGAAGCATGCCTCTTCAACGGGCAACAAAACACTAACTCATTGACAGATGCAGTTTGTTTTATAACGTAACCATTCATTTAGAATTATCACTGGGGAGTTAAATATCAATCCGATTTGCTTTAATTAATGTTAACACTTACGTATAGACTTGATGAATACGTATGTTGTTGAAAGCGTAGAACGCTTCTATAGTGTATTTTTTCCTTTCGCGTTACTCCAAATCCGTAGATATTTTACTTATATATCCATGCTGATTAACTTATAACAACAGCTTAGAGTTGCTTCCACTCCACTTAACTCCATCATGCCTCAACATATTCACAGAACTCGATAAAAACAATTTTAACGTCCAAATATTTCCGTAGGGCAATCTGGCACAGTGATCGTTCACTCATCTGTCTCTCCCATAATCCTCAGCGTTCCCATTGTAAGAATGTCCGCCGGCGACAGTTCTCGCAAAGCCGGTCAAAAGAAAACCTTCACGCAGATTTTAACTCGTTTATAGTGGAAGCAATAGTGATTTTTGGAATCTTAAGACATAGCGGTTTCCTTAGACACCCTACTTGCTATGATTTTCTAGAAGTAATTAACCTACCTGGGGGTCAATCAAGAACGTCCCAAATTTGTTAACTCCGGTATAATCGATTTTTAAAGAACGCCTCAGGGAACTTCAATTCAACGATATTTAATTATTATCCTTCCCTCCTTCCGTAAAAAGGGCCCTGAACCCCATTTGTAATTACTTAGGAATACTAATTATCTATTATCCCATAGTTCTGTAAAGTAGGTGAAAAATTAACACCTCCAGGCAGAAATTAAGGGATGTTCCAAAATGGCGCATCCTTTCTTACGGCCTACGGGGATTCCTTCAATAGTGCACGGATTCCATTAACTCATGATCGTAATGAAACGTCGTAACTTACATGTGATTATTTACTCCGAGGGCAAAAACACCTTCTTTCAGGCAGCTGTTCTTTTTTGCTATCTTCCTTTATTTTCCGTTAATTAATATTATTTCCTAAGAAAATCATTAAGAGTAGATACGTGTCACTTGTTTTGGTATTTCGTGTTGTCTGATGTCAATCGTGTCAAACGTTTCAGTTAAGGAAGGGCCCCTACATACGCTCGGGAGGTGATATTTCCGAGGTTAACGCCCCATTCGAGTATTTCCTTACCTTTATTTCACAGGAAATCTCCTATATGCCTTATTTAGAGAATGACGCAGCAATAGTGAGGCCGTTAATTGCTATATCTACATGATTTCGAAAAATTCAGATTTTTTACGCAATATTTATCTGAAGGTTTCCAGAAATTGAAAATTCCCAATGAACAATGTCTTTGTTCACAAAATATTTAATTTTAAATGATGATTTAATATTAATCATTATATCCGTATTTGCATCATGTTTTCACGAAATCTCTTAATGAATAATTAATATACTGAGATGGAAGTTCAGCTAAGTGACTCATTTCCTGAAGGAACTTTACTACAACAATATATCATGGATAATAAGCGACTGAATAGCAATTTCCCTCCATCATATTCACTGAGCAATCATCCAGAATGATGCCAATTGATGAAGTCCATAAGTTACTTCCTATCTTACCACATCTCTAGCTTCATGTTGATTTGTGTTCAGATAGTGTTCTAATGTATCGTATCTTTTTGAGAATCCCTTTGGTATATTTTATTATAAAATTCTTATAAATTCCTAATATAACTATGTAATTTACTGTTATTTTTTGCTACATGTATCAGTACATCATTCATTCATCAGTGCCATCCAATGCACTGAGTTTTTTGTTTAATTCATTTAATATTTATTGAATGAGTAAATTTGGAAGAGAACTCCATCTATCAGTAGACTCATACCCTTCACTATTATTATGAAGAATTTAGTTACTACTTGTTACTCATTAATATTTCAAACTGTTGTTAGTATGATAGTTAGTTAGGCTGTAGTTTCATATCTCTTGAAAGACTAAGGTCCACTAGCTCGTATTCAAGGAATGAATATGGGCTACCTTTTACCAAATAAACTCAAAAGTCAACAAGATATCATTCCCTTTATAATTTTTATTAAACAATGTATTAACAAGTCTTCACTTATTTCATGATGACTTACATTGTATAAAAGATTTCTTGTTGCTTTCTCAACCAAAATTTCCATTATTCTAGGAATCGATACAAATTTTCTTCTATAAGATGCTTGCGTAATGTCTAGATGATAATATGGATGAATAATAGATAAGGATGAAAATACTCTGCCAGACATTTTTTTCTATTTAAAACAAGCTTACTGTTTTGACTTGATTAAAAAATAGAAGACTATGATGCCAAGATGTTCAGCAATCTCCAGCATAAAAAGCTTCAAATTATTTGAATCAGTATCCCTTAACAAGTAACATTACAAAAAAGGTGGCCTTTAACATTGCTTGAATTCTGCCAATTTGATATGTTCTCCCAAATCATTACAACATTATCCCATTTACATCCTTATTTATAATGCTTGTTTGTAGATATATATTTGCTAATTGTTATGATTAATCTCACCTTTTAGGAACACAATATTCTCCCTTAAAAACGGGAAACAGGATAAAGAAAGAAAAATCTTACTTCCAGGAGCACACTGACCAAAATGTTTTAGATTGTCTTTTATAGATTTCCATACAACACAAATGTTAAGTTCTTCGTAACATTTCAATTATTGTAGTCAAATTGTAAATGTAAATTATTGAAACTACATTTTCTTACAAATTGATGTAAAAAGAGTGAAATTATAAAGTTTTGTCAATGATGATGGCAAGTTGACTCTTTCCACTCAATCTTGTTAAACATCAGTGTCTGAATGCTTAGCATAGAAACAGTATGTACAATTTAGTATTTTTTCAATTTATTATTAATATAAATAATTTGACAAATTATAGAAATATATAATTTAAACATACTTAGTTGAACATTGATATTACAGTTTATTTCCCCTAAGTAGGGTTTACATAAAAAAATTATAATGTTTTTATTCTGATAAGCTTACAATGTCAATTATAGGATATTTCATTCCATAGGATATTAACTTAATTTCAGGTATGTAATCGAACAATATAAAACACTAAATTTTGTGCATCTTGGAATTTTACTAAACAACAAGATAAGGATTCCATTGTATATTATATTATTTAATAATTAGATACAGGCTTCTTAAATGTACATTAAAGGAAGAAAATAAACAAGCATTAAATGAGTTTATGATTTATTAACTTCATAATTTCTCACACTGCAGATATAACAGAAAGCACAAATGTGCAATTTTATGTTTCAATCAAATATATAAATTTCATCTACATTTAATGCAAAAAAGAATTTTCATGAGGTTTTACACAGTTCCAAATTAGAAAAATAATTGAAAATAAACTAAAAAAGTCGTGAAAATAGTTACTATAATTTATAAACTCAATAACTGCAGTAAAATATACATTAAACATTCAAACACCATCTCATAGAAGGAATTGCTACTACGCCAAGCGGCAGTGGTTACAAGTAAACTGCTAGCAAATCCTCCTTAAAGCATTGCAAACAAACAGGAATGCATGATAGAGTACATTTCAACTACAGCATATATGAGTGTTGAGAACTCAGAAATGCCACTGAGGCTATAATAAGTTCACAACTTCTACTCAAATTTTGCAACAAAGTTTTTTACACTCCAGATAAAAAGAATTCTAAACCCAGCACTTCATATTATCTATTCCTACATAGTAAATGGAAAATAATTTCAAATGCAAATTGCCCACCACCCATAAAATCTTTGCAACACCAATCATCCTCCTTAAATAAGAGTAAGGGTAGACTTAGATGATTTTCCTATATTAAGAATTATCATCATTACACTGATATTTGCAAAGCATGATTCGGGTGAAAATGAATCTTTTTGCATATTATGTTATAACGCATAGATACATACATATTTGTAGTAAAGCTTCAATGAGTCATGCTGTGATGAACTCTTAAACAAATACAATCCCAGGTTAGTAAACCTCTAAGACACAATAGTGCCATGCCCTACAATACGTCTGAGATCTTCCTTGGCACTCAAGAATAAAAACAACAGTGCCCATATTAATTCCCTATCTATTCACAACCTGGATGGAACCTCTTCTGCAAAAAATGTCCCGAGTGTTAAAGCTGCTCACCATCCCCCACGTGGTGGAGATTAAAGGAATTGATGGAAAAAAGGGATTTTTGTTTGAGAGAATATAAGGGAAATTCGGGTAAGTCACTTGCATAGCAAGCACTCCAGAGCATCAACCAGGTGTCCATGTTTGACTCCCTGATGTTTCATTTTTAAAGGTGGCATTTTAATCTTCAACCAACTACTTCTGTTGGAAGCCCAAAGTAGCCATTCATAATCAGACCTGCCTTAGGATAATTTAACACCCAATGCAAACCGACTGTAAAAGTTCACCATGAAATAAAATCCTATCTTTATATTTTTATATCTAATATATGACTTTTATACAAGATATAGGTCTTTTCTTTAAGGCATTTTCTTTGGCCATCATCATCTAAATAAACATTTTATGTAGTATATAAATTAACTTTTAAACCTTGGGTTTCCAATCTTATAAGATCCTCAAAATATAAATTTATTCATACAAGTCGCTAATGGTATCAACCATTAATGATTAAGCGTTCAGCTATGAGGTGCTCAACTGTTAAGGGTCTGACATTACCAGAAATTTAACAGTAAACCCTAAGTAAATAAAGGTAGAACAAACATTCCCAAAATTTTCTGAGTTTAAACATCTGTGTGAATAGTTTGTAAATATCTAACAGATATTTTCACAAATGTTCTTAAGGCATGTTCAAATTTGGGCTACCTCTGTAGTTCATAAAACTATCATCCTATGTATTGTTTCACACATTCAAATATATAGTTTTGTTAACCAGGAATACCTTGACTGCTCAAGTAGATGCCTGAGTCAGCATGCAGTCTTCAAAAGTTATACCACAGCATTGGTTATGGTACATTCTAGGAGGCCACAGATAAAGAGATCCTCCTTTCCCTAGATGTAAAAAACTATATAAAATGATATTGCATTCAGCCATTTCTTTGTTGTGCTTTTCATTTAGTAAGACTTACAATCATTCCCTTGAACAACTGTTAGCACTTTTTGTTACACCACATTCACTCTTCAATAGGGGATTTCTTAAGAGCAATTAGGGCACCTTAATAAAATTGTCTGCTCTTATTTAAATATATTCTATCATCTTTGCCATTACTATAACTTGTTTGATGAATCTTCCCAAGACCATCTATTTCTTAGTATACCCGTATCTTTGGACTGGAATGATGGGGATTGATTTTTATAGACTTCAGTTTGTTAATTCATCTGTACTTCATTTCACTTAATTTGCTCTAGGAGATATGAGCATTTTGAGCAAATCAAACTCACAGTGAAATCCAATTCTCATAAAAGTTGGATTTATGTCAAGTTACACAACTTAATCTAGGCTCTAATTGGAAACATCATCACCGATTGGTCAATTCTTTTACACAGATGATTTTATAAATGCACTGCCAAGGTCAAATGATTAACAGTAGGCCATTTAGTGTAAAGATATTAGCTTCCAATTCAATAAAAAATAAATATTCCATAAGACATACATCACACAGACACACCTGATTTAAAAAATAACATTAATAGTTTGATGATTAGTAAGTGCTCTTTGCAAAGTAATAATGCTTAGATGACTCATGTATTTGGGATAAATATTTTAGCCTTTCATTCCTCTGAGAAACAGGGAAAACTCTATTTAATCACACGACTAGAGTCTGATGGATAAACTATCCTTTGTGTGAAGATATAAACAATTAGAATAAAATATTTTATAAAAAGGATATCCCCTTGGAATGATGACTACATAAAAGTTGGTAAAAAAAATAAAACCCTCTGTAATGTCATTATCTACACAAATGCAGGTCTTTTACCTGGCTGGACCATACTGTAGGAACATAATACTATTTCAGTTGATCTTCAACATTTTGATGGAGTGTGCGTACTCTTGATGGGCTTTAACAAACTATAACCACAGGTACCAGCCTGTTCAATTTATACATTCTCTTATGTACCTCATTCAGATCTATAGCTGATCCACTTCCTTTCAATTTGGACATGGATTTAATACTGGGCATTAAAGCTCTCAATTTTCCCAGCGACCCGTACTCAAAAGATGTCCACAAAACTCTTGTTTCATATATCACAGCCAACAAACCCCAATTTCATTAAGAAGTTAGCACTTAATACTTATAAAAATTGCTATATATGGTACACAGCACCAGTCATTTAATTTTCTGACTTACTCCAAGATGTTAAATATATATATATCAGATGTAAAATAAAAAGATACTTGGCATAAATCCTACACTTTGACCATATACCATCTTGGATGTCACCTATACACGAGATTAACACCAAACTTACTTCATACGGGCCTTCTCGGTTACAATCACAAGCTGATTTTCATCTGAGGTACCAAAAGATTTTATGGTTTAGTTAAGATGGGAAAATAAAGAATATTTGCTTCCAGCTACAAGGGCTAAATATGTCTGATGTAAATTGCTTTTCACTTGTACAGACATTTGGGAACTTTTTAAAGCCCAAGATTATCACAGACTAAATTAGGAAGCCTACACTAAACATGTAAAATCCACAAAAAAAGATCACAATGTATTTGAAGCATATGGAACTTCAGATAGCCCTAAATAATTATGTTCAACATTCAATATGTCTGTCATGATCACATTCTTTTAAGAGCACGCTAAGACCAAATTAAATATGATATTAGTCATCCTACAGATATCTGCACAGAGGAGTTTTCAATTAATATAAAACATTCTGTCAATATCTGAAACATTTAAACACAGGCTAGATGACATTTTATCATGACCATAAACAATTTCAGCACCAGGAAAATAATTTACAAAAAATAAACAAAATATAGGTCTACAAATCAACTTGTGCTCTTCATGTTTTTGAGAAGACAACCAGCTCTGTAAATTGCATTGCAAATATAAGCCTTATAACTAAATCATTTTGATGAGAATTTAGAAAATTTGCAAGATTCAAAAATTACCAACACATATAACAAAATAGAACATTATAGCATGATTTTGACTGAATGAACAATAGTTCTAACTGAAAACATAATGCTAGAACAGAGATTTACCAGTCTTGATCTTGCAATACAACCGGAAGTATATATTCGTCAGAATCCCCCACTGATGGGCTGTGTATCACATCGTGTACTTTGTCTGTAGTGAGCGGTTGCCAGTTGCGCTTCAAAGCCTGACTGACTTCCTGCAACAGGAAATGTAATTCTAAATTGAATAACAAGCTAATATAGACACCAATTAAAAGATTCTTTGATGATAACAATTAAAATCTTATATCACAGAATTTCAAAGTAAAAATCAAACAAGATCATTCAAATCTAATTACTGGAGTAAGTTGAATAATAAGTATTTTTCAAAACATAACCTAACAGATTATTAATGAGAATACTTCATCCCTTTCTTTGTGAAGAAATGGAAGGTGAAAATAATACAAGAAGTGAAGAAAAATTACATTGCATACTTACATGAACATTAAAAAATGTAAATCAAATTACAGTTATCTTTAAAAGCATTATGTGAAAACATTCTCTCATGAGAGAGATTTTCTCAAATAATATTTGAATTACTTTATTACTTCAGTTCATTGACAACATTTCAAATCATTACGAAGAGTTTTACCAAGAACAATTTCTTGATTTTAGTCCATCATCAGATAAGGAAACATTCAATATGATTATCCTAAATAAATATAATTGAATGTTCTTGATATGAACAAAAGTATAACATCACACACGAACAGCTTTGACCTTCATGGGTCAAAAGTTATATGCTTTGAGGTTCACAGTAACAAAAATCCAAAAGCTAATGTGTTGCAGATTAAACAGCAATAAATAAGAAAATAATCACAATGAGAACATGTGAAACAGAAAATTCATTAAAATAAAATATCATCAATATTTAGAAGTTACTTAGAGATAACTTAAATGTTAAGTGAAATTATTTCTGAAAATAATTTTTAAAATTCTTTGCTGTAAGAATAGTTGAATAATTTTGCTATATTGGAGCTTAATTCAACAACCTCTCAAAAGCACAAATTTCTTTATATTGATATCACCCAATTTATCCATCCATAATTATCCATCGATTTATGAACATTAAATATAATATAAGGTTTAACCAAAAACAGCAATAATTACTCACCATTTGTAAATCTATGTAACCTTCACGTTCACAAAAATTTATTATGCCTTCTTCAGTGACATCAAATCGCTTCAGTTTTGGCCCTCGAAGTCTAGCAATAGCCACAAGATCAGCATCATAACAATAATATCCTACAAGAAAAAATGTTTTGATAAGAAATTTATATCACGCTCACAAATACTTCACAGATTCAATAATAAATACCTATCAAAACCATTTCCTCAAGTTGAGTACATCTCCATGCAGCCATTACAAGTGGATCTGGCTGCTCTTCATCTACTGCTTCGACTGGCAGTGCTCCAGGAAATGCATCAACCCACCAAACAGACCGTAATGTCTTATAATACCAAACAGAGAGCAAATTTAATGTCTGGAAGTTCACCTGAAAATTATATAATTGATACTTCATCAATGAAGAAAAAATTTAAAAATATGTCAAAAAATCTTAAATTTATCCAAATATATTTACCTGTTCACAAAATAATGCTTTCAGATGAGTAAGTGGCATGCCAGGCCTTAGAATATCTGAATGAAGAACTTCAACTGCATCATAAGAATGTATTAATGTAATCCGGAGTTCACAGTGAGGACTGTCAGGAGAAAATATTATCAAATTTGTGCAATACATATGAATTTTAGTTTAAGTAATATATGTAAAGTCACATACTTGTGTTGACAGAATGACAACCATGCATGGTTCGAGGTGTTTGGGTGGTTTTTTGTGATTCCATGAACGTGGATAACGAAACGTTTCAGTCCGCCATTGGATGGTTTTGTAAAAATATCCAAGAGATTGTCGTTGACATGATCATAATCGATACTCAGTACCTAAAATATAAAGATGAAGTGCAGTCAAGGAAGAAGATAGTAATCATACAAGAATGACATACGTAGAATACTACGAACCTGTAACATGTGAAATGGCTGAAATAGAGAATGGTCGAGATCCAGTATCAAATAATTGTTCGGATCATCTTTTACTGAAGCAAGATGAAGCTGTCTCAAGGAACGTGATTGGAATCGACCCAAAAGATCTACTAAAATATAAGAATACGTGGCAAGTTCTTCCGAGCAACCCAAACTTAGAGCTTCTAGCTCTCGACTGTGCTTGATGATTGATTTCAGCGGTGAAATGATATTTCTGAAACAAATTTTTTATACACATCACTAACCTTCCACAACTGAGAAACCAAAATGACACTGTCAAGAATGACAATCTTTGATTTCTGGTTGACGTATAAAAATGAAACTCAAATAACTATAAAATAACGTAATTTGACGTCGATAAAAGTGATTTACCTTTCGATGAACTGCTGTCGTTCACGCTCCTTGCCAGGGCACTCGAAACGACAATGGCTTGGTTTCAAAATGAATCTACGCACAAAAAAATTTTCACTCAATTTTTGCAACACCCGAGCAACTTCGCGAACACAAAGGGGACTAAGAGAATCTAAGCTCACAATGGCATTGCGCAATTTCTTTGCGAAACAACTTGAAAGATAACGCGTTCGATCCAAGCTGTTAACATCCTTCGTTCTTGCTTTAAAATGTATACTTTTCCAAAAGCTGGAGTGAAATAACGTACACCTCCATTGTCGACACACAGACGAAGCTCTAATTTTATCTTCATGGGACAAATAAGAAAATATTTCAAGTAAAATCACGCTCGGAAGATTTTCCCAACATCCTGGCGGAGAGTCCATTATCTTACTACTTTCCGTGTATCTGACCAGGACTGGGGCTTTACGTCATTGCAGCAGAAACATAAACATATCACCACGAAGTTCGAAAAGTCGAACGAAATAATATCGATCGTAAAAATTTCTTCAGGAAATATAACGAAATTAACACTGACAATTAAATAGTTAGGTAAAGCAGTAAGTCTATTTCTGTTCCTATTTTGATTATGTACCATCCAAAAGACGAACGTAAATAGCTACGCTACGTCATCGAACGCAATTGTTTTAATTTCTCGTAATTTTATGACGTTTCAGAGGAATGGATTAAAAAGACAGGTTTTCATTTCATTTATCGTTTATTCAGGCATGAAATTGATACATGCTGCGCATTGCTGTTTTAAGCAGCTTAATTTTATACAGAAATCATCATCCCCTGCAATAATAAAAAAAATAAAACACCCACACGATGATAATGTGGCTTCTGCCAAAGAAACTTTAACTTGTTACCCTTTCCCCCCTTCATTCTGGGTGTAAACTTTTCTTTTAAATAGTTTATACACGGCATTGGTTTACAATTTATCAAGATACTGAGTTAGATCGGGTAAGCCTTCCTTCAATCCCTTCCTCTTCCTTGTTTCCTGTAAAGAGAAAATGATTTCAATAATTATTAAGATTAAGATTTGATGAAAAATTTGGAAATTAAAACAATCAAATTTACTAACCTGTACAACATTGTATGGCCTTGAGTTAGGTTCTGTTGGGTCACCAGGAAGAACTTGCCAGTGATCAAACACACACTGTGGGAATGCCTGTCCACCAGTATTGCTACGAAGATCAGCAGTGAAACCTGAAAGATTCAGTAAATTATAGATTAATAGAACCAATCAACAATTTTGAGTAGCTTTTTTCACACTCAAAAAATATTAATGAATGAAAAAATGAATTACCAAATGATTCATTGACAGGCAAGTATGCTTTGACAACGAACATAGGAGTTCCTGCAACCTGCATTTCCTCAAACACATGACCTCTACGCCTGTTGAGTACTCCATAGATACCACCCACAGCAACTTCTGGGCACTGAGATAAAGAAAAAATATTAATGTAATAAATAAAAATAACAAATGACACAATATGTACTACCCTACTGTTAATTAAGTTCCAATATCAAAAGATTATAATACCTGAACTTCACAGAGGTAGACAGGTTCCATCAAGCGTGGCTGAGCTGTCAGGATACAAGCATATAGACACCTACGAGTAGTTGGAATGATTTGACCACCACCTCTGTGAATTGCATCAGCATGCAAAGTCACATCATAGATGTTGAAACGGACACCTCTAAGATTTTCTTCGGAAAGAACACCCTAAACAGAAATATAGAAAATTAAATCACAAAATAAAAAAATGTAAACTTTATAAACAAGATAACTTGTTGGAAAAGACATTAACCTCTTTGGTAGCCCATTGGAAACCAGCAACCACTGAATCCTTAATTTCATTAAGATACTGAACTCCCTTTGTGCAATCAATCAAAATATTAGGTCCAGTGCCATCAGGTCCAAAGCACCAGATTTTACGGGCCTCTGTCACATCATAGTCATACTTTTCTCCTAAGTAACGAGCACGGCTCTTGAAGTCATCCCTGGGATTCACCTCGCCCTATTAAAAAGTACAACTTTAGCATCCATTTAAAAAAAGAAATGCAGAGGAAATATAGAACAGATTCAAAACCTTGTCAATATCCTCAGGTAGACCATCAGGCATTGGCACTGCCTTCATGAAAAGCCTGTTATGCTTGTTGGGAGATTTAGAGAGACACATCTGATCGGACTCCTCTGAAACAGTTTCTCTGTAAGACACAACTGGGTCAGACTTCTTGATGGGGATACAAGCATGATCTTCCTCCAAATCCTATAGGAAAATGATATCATTAGCCTCAAGCAATTCACAAATCCCTCACATTAAGAAATGCTACGACTTCCTCACCTTCAAACAAATTTCCAAATGAAGTTCACCAGCTCCTGCAATGATGTGCTCACCGGATTCCTCAATGATACACTGTACCATAGGATCTGACTTGGCCAATCTCTTCAATCCTGAAAAGTAGAATTTCATTATAAGATGCCTTCTCAACAGTATTATTTGATAGGCTGTAAGGATAAGTAATTTGAAAAATACCTTCTACAAGCTTGGGCAAATCAGCAGGGTTCTTGGGTTCCACAGCAACACGCACGACAGGAGACACGCTGAACTTCATAACTCTCATGTTGTGAGCATCCTTGAAGGTGGTGATGGTTCCAGTTTTGACAAGGAACTGATCAACACCAACCAATCCACAAATGTTTCCTAAAATAATTTAACTCATTTTAACACATACCTCTATCTATAAAGAAAAGTTGGCTTGGATGAAAAATTATCAGATGGCCGTTCTAAAGTTCATCAAGAGATGTCAGAACAGGTCTGTGTATGAACAATCATCATTAAAACACAGTTTAAATGTAAAAATCTCAACTCAAGTCATTTGAGTAAAATTACTCTGTAATAGTACTACTTCTTTAGTATAGTAGTAGTAAAGAGCATAAAGCATATGATTTTAGTAGCATTTCAAATATTTTATCAAAAGAAATAAATCTGTCAATTAATAGATAACAATGATGATCCAGTATTTATCAACAAAGAATTGCCACTACTAGTCAAGATTTACAAGATTTGCTTGGTCCTAACTTATGGATATCCTTTAAACCAGCAGTGAGTACCCAATCTCTAATAAATTATTTACTGAGGTATATAATCTACATACAACTACCTCTTTCCATTCAATCAAAGAACAATCAATAAGACTTAAACATCATGATCCAACAAAATTTCTGAGCTGTAACAAGTGCTTAAGTTATGAAAAACCCACAAGCGGAAAATTAGATATTCATGGCAATGAGTATGCAATTAGAACAGAAAATAACCATAAACAATAACAGCAAAGAGGATGGAAATAGAAAATTACCGCTAGGAACATCTTCAATAGCTTCAACATATCTTCCCATCATAAGAATGGTTCTCTGAATAGCCTTCTCATACAAATCTTCCTTCTTTCCTGGGACAAAGTTGGGTCCCATGATACGGGCCTTCATACCAGTAGCAACCTGAAAATAATTCAATACATGAACTTCCATCCTTCAGAATTAAATAAACCCGATAACTCTGTGGCATTCAGATGGCCGTTCTAAGATGCATCAATTGATTTCAGAACAGGTCTGTGTATGAACAATCATCATTTTAGGATTCTTTATAAACTATGAGCAACTGAAGAATACCAACCTTTCCAGAGAAAACACGACCGAAAGCATAGAAACGTCCTTTGTCAGAGGTCGGTACCATTTTGGAGATGTACATCATCAATGGAGCATTTGGATCGCAGTTCTGAAATATAAAATAATTATAAGCTCGAGAATCATGCTACAACTATAAAGAAAACTTAGTTACAGTCGAATTTCCATACCTTCACACCAATAGCTGCTTCATCATCATGGGGCCCTTCATACAACATCTCCATTCTGTACTTTTGAGCCACGACTGGAGAAGGCAAGTGAATAGCTATCATCTGAAGCAAAGCTTCACCAGCTGGAAGCCAGGTTCGCATCACAACTTTGAGAAGAGCCTTCCCATCCTTGTCCTTGTCATCACCCTTGAGTTCAATGTTCAACTTGGTAAGCAAGCTAGTCACTTGCTCCTTCTTGTAGTTCATGATGGCATCAAAAACCTTTACCAAGGAGAAAATGTTTTAGATACTTTTGCAAACAAAAATACACATAATAACAGTGAATTGAATCAGAAAGCGATGTTCAACATAATATTTCAGTACAGGTCTGTGCTATATATATCATCATGTGAAGGAAATTAAGATTTTTGTGTTAGAAACATACCTTGTAGATGGGATCCAAAACGTAAAGATTAAAAGATCTCTTGTTGTCATCGTCCTTCTGCTTGGCCCACTTCTTGGTGTTGGTATTGAAAAAGCTCTCACCCCAGAGCCTGAAAAAGTTGTTAAAAGTGAGTAAAAAGACTCTAAAGATATTAGCTCCATTATGTGAGAGACAAACAATGCCTACCTGTTCATGAGCTTCACAACATCAATCTTGAACTTCTCAGCATACATCTCAGCAAACTGCTTAAGGGTGAAAGCCCAACCATGGAGACCTGATCCAAAGCCAACGCTACCGCGGCTAGGGTCAACCTAGATCAAGAAAATTTAAATTACTACACTTGTTCGATTGGAATCGCATAAATGTACACGTGGTCGTACTTACTCGAACTTCACCCATGGGACCACTGTCGTCACTGTAGGTTGCAATGATTACGTTAACATTTTCAACAATTCTCTGGAAAGTTTGATATAAATCTTCCTGCTCAAGTTGCAATTCTAAAAGGGCACGGTCCATTTTGTTCATAAATAAAACGGGCTTAATTCTTTCTGCGATTGCTTGTCTAAGGACAGTTTCGGTCTGTACACAAACACCTAAGATTAAAAAAAAAATTAGCACGAAATCCAGTTTTTGTCAGCTTAAGAAAATCAACAATCAGTGCAATTACCAGATACACAATCCACGACAACGAGGGCACCATCTGTTACACGAAGGGCAGCTGTTACCTCACTGGAGAAATCAACGTGTCCGGGAGAGTCGATGAGATTGATTAAAAATCCCTTTTCACCCTTATCCCGCTGATCGGGGTTGGTAATGAAGACTAAATCTTTGTCTTCCAGTTCGAAGTACATGGAAATAGCTCTGAAATTGGTTAATTTTGGTTAGGTCTTGTTTTCGACAAAACTCGAGAAATTAAATAAGTAGGCTGTAAAACTTACGTAGATTTGATGGTAATACATCTTTCTTGCTCGTCCTTTCGGGTGTCGGTGAAACGGGTCTCTCCGGCCTTAGCACTAGCAATGATTCCAGCTTTGGACACGAGGGAGTCTGTTAGAGTTGATTTTCCGTGATCTACGTGGGCAATGACGGACATATTACGGATATTCCGTTTTTTGTCCATCATGACACGTATTTCGTCTACCGTAAAGTTCACCTGAAAAGATTTTGACGTTTAATTAAAGATGCAATTCCGTGAAATCTACAGTTGACATCAAGGCAGAGGAATATATTCTCGCATTTTTAAATATTTCTAAAAAATGATATCCAGAAAAATCACTAAATCATAAGAGACGGTTACGATCAACTTAACTTTGATCAATATTCATCGCTAACTTTCGAGCCGATAACTTCCACATAAAATACAGCATGACTGCATGTAAAAGGTAAATCACTGGCAAAATACTGTTTAATATTAAATAGGTTTCATAAACAACAACAACCAAGCGATCAATACTCATGAAAACATGAATTATCATAACCACGTAAGCAAACTCGAGACAGAACCCGCACGAGACATTTCAAGAAACGAGGTCTTGACGTTAGACAAATTTTCGAATATTACAGGTAATCTACAAATATTAGCCCACAAAGAATCATGAATACATATTCGCAATCGTTTAAGGCACTTTTATTTCGTTGGCTGAACGTAAATTACGCCTTACCATTTTGGATGATTGCCGATTTCCTTCTCCGTTCCAATAAACAGTACGGCAACAATGGCGGACTCCCCGTGAAAGGACTGAAAGGAAGTACGTATTTCTCGAGGCGCTAGCTTTTGCGACGTTCCACCGCGAACAGCGCTATAGTGGTCAGAAATCTTACTATATTCTATTTCTCACTTCAGATGTTTAAGCGTCTGATGCCAACGGGGAGCACATGGTTTCAATTTGTAGAAACATCTTAGACTCAATGTTGCAATTATATTTACTATTCCGCAAGTAAATAATTTAGGTAGTTAAAATGTAGGAGTCTTCTACTTATACTCTTAGGTTAACTTGTTGCGCGAGGGATTATATTGTTTTTTTTTGTTGTGTGATGTCATTGGAATTCCCAGGTCAACTTCCACAGACGGAGATAATGAGCTCGTAATGCATGAGTAATGGTGCATTTTCCTGATTAAATTCATGGTCAATACGAGCAATTCAATTGTGACCGTATCAGACGCAAATAAATTTCTCGTTGTTGCCGCTCATTTTAGGGTTTTCAATTTTTACTCCGATGCTTTAGAACGTGATTTTAGAATACTTCGTAATACCTACGATGTACAAGAAATTGTCACTTACACTAAATACACACATGACCTAGATCCTCCCCAAGATATATAGCGTATCTGATCCTTATCTACCTAGAAATAGCCTGCTAAGTGTACGAAAGATAGTATTTGTTATCACTTATGTTATGCATTAGGAACCGGAGAATTATTTCGTTTCATTCAATTCAAAGGGCTTCATTCTACCTTATTGATTATCTACGAAGGCTTTACGAAAACGTTAATTAAATGTCGGACATCGTGTTGCTTTCCCTATGTAATGTAAGTTTCGAACAAAGATTCTCGGAAACAAGGTCTATTTAGAATTGATAGGTATTTCCCAAATATGAACCTCTACTTAATTATAGCCCTTATATAATTTTTAAATTAACATATGAACAAACTTAACATACATTCATTAGGCTCAATGTAATTATTGTCTGAATAGGTTTATTGTCACCGATCCAAATGAATATATAAATAATTCCTTGCATAGCTTGGATAGTAAAAGAGCTGGCTTCTCTACCTTACCCTTCTTTAATTCCAGTTCTTAATTTCATAATGACGATGCTTGCTATCAAGATAATTTTTACGTAATCAATTAAGCTGGTGTTAAATAATCCCAAAATATATATTTAAAATGAAATAATTTATAGTTATTTTTGAATCACCACGTTTCAGATGGAACGATTTTAATTTTGGTGTAGACGAATACGTATTTAAAATAATCAACGAAAAATCAACTATTGGAAAGGAATTTACTAAATAGGTCTGTTACTTTCCATTTATCAAAATTTCCCTACACTTAAAAATATTTATTAAATTATCAAGGTAAATCTCAACTGAAATACCTAAATAACTTAAATGTGCTCAAATTTTGTTTGAAGACTTGGACATAAGGAACAATTAGAAATGAAAGATGTTAGCGTCCTCTATATCTATTATCTCTTGGATACTTGAAGGTAACACTTCCGAAAATTTTTGCTTTGTCACTTGAATTATTTAATTGTATGGACAAAAATTTTTAAACATGACACTACAAGACATTATTAGGACCCTATTTTAAGTCAATCAAAGTCAAATTAATAAACAATATGTAATAAGGGATGTGTATGACCCACTCTAGCTCTCTCATTTCTCTCTTCCACCTTAGAGCTAACTGATACTTAGTAACTGACTCTTCAAAAGAGTAATTTGCTTCATATTTGAAAAATAAATAATTCATATAACACTATGTTTTTGTGTTTGTGAGTTATCAATTGTATAGTGCTGAATAACAAAATTTCTAATCAATTCTTGGAAAGAATTATAAGATGTGATGAAAGTTCTATATTATTGCTTGTTTTAAAAGATACAGGTACTTCTTACAGTTGTAAGGATTCAAGTAAAATTAAATAATTCTTGCAAAGACCTCATAACTATTTTCAATTTTTGATTAACACCTCTTTTTAAAATTATTATTCTCTCTCTGAAACTGTTGATCTCACTCTAGTCATACTCAAGCAAAAAAGTATATCACTCCTTGGAATATCTACATCATTGAAAAATATTTCAGCTGTAATGCAGATTTTCAAAAGATTAGTTAGGAAGTCTTCCTGCAATGAAGGGCTTCAAAAACAGATAAGTTATTCAACAAACACATTTTTTGTTACAAGGAAAAATCATGCATTAAAAATATAAACTTGAATAATTGAATCCAAAATCCTTATAACCTAAAATTAATATCTTACTGGATTAAAACTATTAAACCCCATCTTTCATTCAAGTTTGAATTCTTCAGTAATGCCAAAGTTGGACTTCTCCAATATTATTCACTTAAATTTTCACTACGTAAATAGACATTGAGTAATCAGTGAATTTCTCATTCATTATTAATATCACTGAGGTATTTTACTGCTTAATGTTAGAGAGTTTAATGCATAAAATATTTTGATTTATTTCTGTTGCAAGTTTTTAGCTTACATAATTTGAAAATTTATTATCTATACTATTTAATAATGTGGTGTTTCATCATTGAGTGTACTATTTTGATTAAATACATTTAATAAATCACAAAAAATTAATTCCAGTAGTATACAAATGTCATTAGTTTCAACACATAGCTTTTGAATAAAAGCTATGCTTAAATTTTTTAGAGGAGAATTTTCTTATCATAGAAAGTGTTTTACATTTGGGTATTTTAATATTTGAATAACTGATTATAGAAATATTAAATTTATGCTACTTTATTTAGGATCAGATTTTTTCTGATCTTACCATCTTTCTCAATTAGCTCAAACAGCTTGGCAAACTTCGTAATTTCCTTTACCAATTTTAATGCTTCAATTACTGAAAAGATAAGAAGTAACTATGTAAGACGGTTCCATTATAATAATTCAAGTGATTCAATAGTTATAAAACCAATATAAATAAATCATATATATAATATGATTTATATTAATAATCATATATATAGGTAATGGATGATTTAAGGATAATCATTAAATTCGGCATTACAAAGAAATCATTTAGTATCCAAATAGAGATGAGAAAAAGGATCATATAAAAAAGCTTTAACCACAAAAATTTCTTTAATTAACAGTTACGTATAGCAACTGGTTTCAACAAATGATTAGCATTCTCTGATTACAATTATTTATTGAAATGATTTGCTCCATTATGGGTTACCTCAACATCTTGCCTGACTCAGTGAGGTTTAGAATGAGATAAGCTTCTTTTCTTAGGTACAGAAAGTGTTTAAATATATTTTCTGGCCACATATAGCTATTCTTCGATACATAGCACACAATACAAACTAATCAATTGGATTAATTTCTTTTGCATAGGTTTAAACAAATTAAAGATATCGTCAGAAGTTGAAGAGTAGTATACTGTCAAGTCTATAACTATCTTTTTCATTCATAATCCACAAATACTTACCTGAAATCTTTCATGAACACTCCCTCATATTTTAAGAATTCTTTACCTTTTCATATGAAAAAATCTATGTCTTCAACAAGTTATTTAGTGACTTTTAGAATGAAAGTGACCTGTCAGAAATTACCTTAAAAATTATCTGGTCTCATGCATTATTCTTATTTTTCACTTACTTTATGAGTAATGAGAGCATATTTGGTTTTGAAAATTCCCATGGATACAACTTGCTCTGTGACCAGTGGAGTAAGTCATCTTTATTGCATAGGCATAATTCAACATACATAGTCAAACCTCCTTTCACACCTCCTCCTTTCCTACATACTGCAAACAGTATGTGTTTTATTTACTGATTCTTATTTACTTTAATTTCCATGTTAGAAGCTCGATTATCCTTTCTTCTCAATTTTGTTGAAAATATCTCTCAATTTTTTTCTCAAGTTCACCAAAATGATTTCATTATAACGAATTCGGTAGTTTTATAGAGTAATAACCGAATTGTTGATAGATTAAATGTTAAATATAGTATTATGGATGGATTCAGTATCAGATATTCGATCAAGTGTATTTAAGTCAGAGTCTCTGAAATTTCCGATCCGATTTTATCTTACAATTAGTAGTTAAAGCACCTGATGAGAACTTCAAGTGTTATACAGGAGTAGGAAACGTTGTTATGAAAAATTTAGTTCACGATTTAAAATTATGTTTCCAAGTACGTGCAAATAATTGTTGGTATAATGAAGAAATATATATATACTGGATACAAAGATTTGAGTAAAGAAACTTCGGTATCTTTGTATTTTGCATCAATGTATTGAAGCGCGCTATCCTCTGTAACTACAAAAAAACAATAGATCGAATCATAATTCACCTTGAAATAAGGAAGGATAGGTGTAATAACTATTCATGTTAACGCGTTTACTTGTTCACAAATGTTAAGCAGAAGTGGAAAATAGCGACATCACTGGGACTCGAAGCCGTGTCTCCCACTTGCCTAGAAGGTATGCTGACTACTACACCACCATGCCGCACCACAGACATTTGGGAGACCTGAGATTCTCTTAACTTCTGTTTAACATTTCACATTGGAGGCTATGTAGGTATTGTTTCACTAGTCTCTTGCAGCATCTATTCTCACACTAAATGCTTGATGGCTCATGTCAGGCTCAAGTATCGCATCAGAAAGATAAGAAAATAATGAGAATAAATAATGTGATTCCCTGACCATCTTAGGCCATTCGTTGGTACAGTCGCGGAAAGTGTTAAGTAGCGAGGCCCAGGGAACAACGATATTCTGATGGAAACCTATACCATTTTGTTTATAAATTTGAGTGCTTTATTCAATTCATAGGCAAATAGTTTAAAACTTTCGTTTGCATTACGTTATCATATTCCTAAGAATTGGAGGAAGACTTGGTCATTTCCACATATAAATTTTATTTATAATATCTATCCCCGCGGAACGGCCAGAGAGCCTAGATTGAATTAGCATCTTCTTATTTATATACTTAATCATCTTGCGCCAACCTTAAATAACTCAAAATTAAGAGAAAATAAATAGAAAATCTTGTAAAAGTTTTTGAGTATTTGATGTTTGGTTGCCATCGTAATTTTAAGCCGAGGAAAGACTGAAAGAAGAAAATCCGCAGCGTTTGTGAATCTGTAGATTAGTGATATGATTATTCAGTTAATGATGTTACACAGATGTATTCTCTGTCCACTGAAATTTCATTAAAGGCTTCCATTTCTTTGAGGCAACTTCAGTTTCATAAACTGGGGGAGAACGAATAAATAACGTGTACGACTTGTAGATAAATGGCAATGAATACTTTTATTCAGTACCTAATCTCTTATATCACACTTAAATTAAATAATAAAACGAAAACAATAATATTTTTAATCAAATTATATTTAAAGAATACATAAACCGAAAGCAATTCCTTAGTATATAGGCATCACATGCGAGGCTCAACTGCGTCCACCGTAAAGTTATTGGGAAGCTTGGCTTTGAGATGAGAATATCTGTTAGGATTCGAAGCATAAGCCCTTCACTTTTTGGCCTGGCTCTTGCAGCTCCGTTCGTGAATTTCAATTCGATCCGGAAAGAAGGTCCTCCCGCAATTTTTGCAAGGAACCAACTGCTGAAGATGGGTTTCCCATATTGCTTCGAAAGTCGCTTCACAGTCCACTTGGCCGTTTTCTGCAAGGAAAGACGAATTTAAAGAAATTTTTCGTAAAGCTGCTTAAAGCGAGTCTTTTTATTGATTAGCAACCAGAACAATTGTTATGCAAGTTTTATTCTTCCACTACTGTTTTCCTTTACGTTAACACTTGATAGCAAAAATATGGATTTCTCTACCATTCTGGAATTGCAATAGATTTTTTACGTATGCTATACCTTAAAAATAATAATAGAAAGGAGGCAGTTCATGAGAGACAGACAGACGATTTAAACTTATTATATTTTATTTATTTATACTTATAATATTACTTATAGACGATTAAAATTTAAAAAGAAATTTCTATCTTCTTGAGGATACCATCTAAATAAAATTCTGCAAAGAAAATCGTGCTCCGAAATCAATGAAATAGAATTTTACGTCGATTAACGTTTATAAAAAATGTGTTTTTTTATTTTTAAGTAAAATATCGCCTTTATTAATATATTATGGAATTCTCTGATTTTCTTATGGTCAAACAACAATCACATGTTCTTCGGAAACATCAAAAAAGAATAAAAAAATTAACGTATATGACCAATGGATAAATTATTATCTTTGATGAAAATCGTTACCGACCTATAATGTTTATATAATATTTATTAAACGTTAAATGTATGCCGGCCTCGGTGGCGGAGTGGGGTTAGGTTAGCTAACATAACGTTTGTCAAGTTACGAGCCACACTATAAAATGTCCAGAAAGTGGATGTATGTGCGTTCTTTGTTGGATAAATAAATTATACGCTATATGACAAATAATTCAACAGCCTTGAGCCTCAGCAGAATTGAGTATTTACCTACTAATCTGAGATCGGACTTTTCATGTTAATTCAATACAATATCATAAAACGAAGTAAAATTTCATGTTTTAAACGCAAAATTAACTCTGCGAATACGAAAAAGTGATACGAATTTTCGAACGTCATTTTTTATTTGAACTCTAAATCATTCAAGCTGTTAAAATCCTTTTTTATAGACCAGTACGTTTTAGAGGTGAAAACTCGAGGAAAGTTACGATTTCATAACGAAAGTTGGGAGATGCATTTTTATTTATCGAAGAAAGAGCCGTCGGAAAGTGGGACATGCAAGGTAATGAAAACTGGGTCGAGCACGGGCAGATTTATCTCGACAAAAAAGTTACTCGTACAGAACATTCTGCACCAATCCGCATAAAAATAAACAAATGTATACAAATAAAGTAGAGTGCTTCCATTAAAGTGGAAATTAAATGGAAAATAAAGAAAAGTATCGACAGGGAGGTATGGGGATTCACTCAGAGGTGGGATTCTAAAGGTTTCAATCGGTATCGCGTATCTATCCGGTTCTTAGGAACCGGTTCTTGGAATGTTCGGAATCCGTCGAACCGGTCCCTTAATGTCAGACTACAAGGATATGATAACGATCTATTAATAAATGCGTCATTTTCACAAAGACTGCCGTAGGATGTTTTTTTTCACAAGGGTAAATGAACAAAAACATAAAAGAGAACCATTTTTCGGTGCATTTTCTCAAATACTTCTCGACTGTCTCGCATGTTTCTTTGAATAATTCTCCGAAGTAAACTTCTCTTGCAAAAGTAAAGTTACTGCTGGAGAGAGTGTATGATTACGTGCTAGATTAGATACATACTTTTCTGTTTTCTTTCATTAGGGAGGTAGAGGCAATCAATCGAGTCAGGGATGAAAATATCACTGGATTATAATTTCCCTATTTTTATAAATCGTTGTTGACTTGATAGGTTCCGCTGAGTGATTGATGATCGATTATCATTGAAGTGTTTACGATGTTACGTTTCTTTCACTTCCATCATTGTTCGGATTGTTAAAAATTAATTTGAGCCTATAATGTTCGAATATCGTAGCTGAGTATGAATTCCTTTCGTGATTTCATACGCGAGCATATGTGCATTTTAAAAGATGCCATCTAATATAGGGCAATTTGAAACGCATACCCAAGGCTACATTAGAGTGTTTGCACAAATTGCAGGATGAAAAGATAAGGAAACTCTTCTATAATGTTTCATCTTCTCAAACACGTGAATCGTTTCATCCCGTACACTTCCGTGAACCTAACAACCGGATAGTCGATTCGAATAGCAAACAGAATAGATAATAGAATGGACATTGTGTTTCCGCATCCAAAATAAAGGGGAATCCTAAAATAACAATCGAATCTATTTCCATCCAACCGCTCAATGAAGAGTAAGTCATTGTCATGCAATAATCGATGCTCAAATTGTATGATTTATACTTTGTATCGATCAACTTTCAAACAAATTGCTTAAGTTGTTCTTTTCACACGTTTACATCGTGCATATATAAATGAGTTTCGACCGTCATAAATTGGTCCTAAGGTTATTCACCCGGAAGGAAACTCGTCGATTCAGTCTGAATGGGAATGGTGTACATGGAGTAGGATGTTGGAATGTCCGCTTGAAACATCCAGATCAAAGTGTCGAGGAATGCTGGAGTGGTATTCGAACAGAAAAGAAGCTTTTATACGTTTATAAAATTTCTTTTGAATCGAATCTCGAATCTTTGTCTCGGATGATGAATAGATACTTATGATTTCGTTAATATTAATTCTTAAACAATTCCAAATCCAGCGATATCAAATTATAGATAGAAATAGAAAAGATAGATAGAAACTAACTGCCACCAGGCTTACAGCCTACTTGCAGTTAGATTAAAACAATAATAATAATATCAGGTACAAGGTGAGAATGTACTTGATCACCACTAACTAATATTAACAACGAAAATCAAAGCTTATTTTTTTCACAACGGAGTTTTGGATATAAGATTAAAGCGTTATGGATTTAATATAATTGACATTACAATTTAACCTAAAATTTATTGTGAGTGTTTGGTTTATCCATTGTGTGCTTTAAATCCTCAATTCTCTCGATGTGAATTATATTTGTCTATTGTTAGAACATATTAAATTAAATATGTCTATTTTTAGAACATTATTATCGGAGACTTGTCATATTGTTAGAATAATAGATACTGATAATAGATCGTTATACGAAACAATTTTATTAATCGGGACTAATGATAAATTTGGTAAAACGATACCGTATAGCTGAGTATTCATCTATGGCATGTACTTAACAACGAAACAAAATTTAGATAAACAAAATTTTGACTATCTCAAAACGAGAGAGATTTTAAATTATTCTTCTTTTGATGAAAATCCTATGTTTATGATCTTGCTTTGGAAGATTTCCGTACTTTACTTGATTAAATGTATTTTAAATATCTGATAAAGAAATGAATAATTATAATGATAAAATCAATTAACATAAAACCATAAGAAATTAATCTCAATTTGTTACTTTTAACCTTTGATGTCGGTATGTTAAAATAGTAAAAATTTTACTGATTTCCGAGCCGTGAAAAAAATCACCGTTCTCATTACGTCTAAAAAGTTTAAGGCATAGACTTAGATATACGGAGAGGAAAAATATGGTTTCATAGACGTAAAACGGGTAATTACGCGAACGCAATCATCAAAAGTTCCGCATCGAATCACTTTCCGTAACAGCACTCAAAAACTGTTGAACAGAGCATTAAAAATTTAACGAACGAATATCCTAAACTGTTGCACGCCGAAGCCGCTGCTTCCCTCCCATTCCTCACATTATTGTCAACCCAAAAAAAATTCCGGACTTTATAATAAGAGACCGCGAGGTCAATTTACGACTCCGCGCTGCTCCGTTCACCTTCCGGGATTTCTTTGAGCACTCACTCAAAAAAGAAAAAAATGAGAGAAACCGCGTGGGAACGGTCTAATCGATTACAGTGACTCATTCAAAGCCCTCGGAAGTCTTTGAACTGTACCGAAAAAATCCACGCGGAACAATGATGGAAGACCATACTCGTGGCCTTAATCGACATGAACCATCCAATCGGAGAGGGCGTAATTCGCGCCAGGGGTATAGAATTTTCCGCATGTTTTCCGTGCCCGCGGAAACATCATATGAAAAAATAAACGGGTGCTTTCTACTCACGGGCCGTAAGGATTTTGAGACGTTATATTTCTCTTGAGAGGTGAACGAACCCTTTCACGAATCGATCCCATGCAGTCGGAAGGGAAAACCTCCTCGCTCGCCCTTTTTATGCCGCCCGAGGATGGTCACATCACGGATTTTTGGTCAACCTTCAAATAAAGAGTTCGTGCGACCGATAGGGTACCTCCCTCCGAAGCGATTGATTGGGGGTGCGACCCTCCGGTTGGGATACGAGGCCAAGGTCCGCTGATACGAAGACAAAGGACGATTAAATATAGAGATGGGAAGAGACGTAACGTTCGGTTCGTATTTATTCACGGATTTAAACCCGTCGATTGATGAGAGGAAATAGATCGGTTCAGAAGGAATTATAAATGCGAGAGTACGTCCTTGTTACGTGTTTTCCGGATGAGAATGATCGAACATATAGGTGGAGTGGCAGGAAGTTGGAGTCGTGGTGCAATTTTATCGACTGTACGTCGTAACGATCGCCATGGAGAACCAATTTGTTTACTCGACCGAACATTCCGTGAATTAAGTTCCGAGAGTTGATTTCGTTTTATTAGGGCGTGAATTTTATTAACGGTGATTGTGAAAATGGCGTACATGGATGAAAGTAGTGTATTAGAATCCTTTTTCTTTATCTCAGTACATCATTTTCTTGATGTCAAATGTCAAAAATTATGAAACAGAATACGAACTATTCGTGAGATAAGTATTTATTATTATTTATAATTGGTTACCGTAACAACAGATGACTGCTGTTGTTTGTGGAGCCATTTATGATTATTAAAATGCAAGAGTATTTTTTTTATAAAAGAGTGAAAAATTTATAATTTTATAGATAAAATTGTAAATTATACGTAAAGATATCATTGGATTGTGCTTGGGGAGGCTTACGTCCGTGTCATATTGAAAATGGCTAACGAAGTTATGTAAGTGTAACTCTTTACTTCATTGTAATTTATACGACCACAATTAATCGGCAGTAAGTAATATAGATAAATAAAAATTAAGAATTCCCAGATCACTAGAACACCAGGAGATGATTCCCGAAATATCAAAGAAGTCGAGTTATGTTAATTTTAATATTTATTTTTCTAATCTACCAGCTTCTTTTTGTAAATCAATAGTGATTCAAAATTAAAAGGCCTTGTATACCTGAAGTTTTACTCGCATGATTTAAGGATATCAATAAGTAAAGGACATTTTCTCCATATGGATTTAATGCAGAATAAGTAGATATTTATCTCATCACAGAAATTTCGGTTAAATTTCGATTATGAGGGAAATTATGGCAGAGGTTTGCTAAAGACCAGTCAAAGTAATGCACGGATTGTCCGAGCTATCTCTCTCATTTCTTATATTGTGCATTATTTGTACAGAAGCACAATTTATCATTTGCTGTACGCATGGTCTTCTATGTTCGAATGTCCGATGAACTCATAAAGAGTTTCTTAACCCCGACGAGATTCTTTCCAGAAGCGATAATATCGTCGCAGTTTTATTCCTCTCCTTCCCATAGATAAAACCTTACGTTAGTTTGACATTGTTTGGATGAAAAAATACTCATTTGTTGTCATTCTTGTGTTCTCTTTTAAAAACAATGCAGGTTAACAATATGGATTGTTACTTTTCAAACGGAATAACTCACTCATGAATTATCGAAATTTCCCATTATTTACGTTCAAATAAAATGGAAGAGTTATTTTGGCAAATGGATGTGGTATATAAGAATATTTTCGATTTAATCTCCGATAAAAAATTCTACCAAAGGAAATCCAAAAGTACTCATTGTTCTATGGATGTATTTACTGTATTTTTATTCAATTGAATCTGATGGTAAAGTTGTTGATAGAAAAATGAAAAGGCCCAGTTAGAAAAAAAATGTAAAGTAAATATATTTATAAAAATATAGAACGTTCATTCTAAGTATTATTGGGCTTTCTTGAACCTTTTTATACATTTATTGGTTGAGACTTCATCATTTGAATAAAGATCATCAATTTGTTTATCGAATCTAGACGTTCAGCTATTAAAATGACATCCCTAATTTTTCTCAATTCCTCTTTGGTAACTTTAAACACACATTTTCTCGTTTCATTCAATAAATCAAAGTATATATTCCAAGTGAATAATCCCTAACGGATCAATTCCAAAGGGTGAACTCCAGTAACGCCAGAAAGTGGTTCTACTTACGCTTTACATATTCCTACCGCTACAGTATAATAAGAGGAATAAAAATGTATTTAAGAATAAAATTACCAAAAGCATAATCAATTGTATAAGAAGATACCAACACCTTGGGATCCACCCATGGTTGGATATCAAGTCCTTGAATATTAATATTTTTAATTGGCTACTTCGTCTTTATCATTAAAACCTACTCAACTGACACATCATGATTTATCTAAAATCAAGGTCTCGAAATTTTTTTACAAAAAAGAACAATCTTCTGATTTAACAATGTTGTCCTCAGTCAATTACGTCCACATATCTTTAGCTTCAGATTTTCCTATACCGTGATAGCTATTGGAGAAATCCACGGATGGTAGTTTACCTTTGAAGCGCAGCTCTGGCTTCTGAGGCTCAGACCTCCTCTTCTCCGGCGGAAGCTTTTCGTTCTCCGACCGCCACTTCTTGAGACACTGCGGCTCGTGGATGGCTATTGACTTGGTCCCGAACTGCCTCCCGCACAAGTAACAGGGCACCGTGGGGGGTCTATTGGGTTGCCCTTGCGACGGCCGCGGGGAGACGGGTGAGGGCGAGGTCTGCATCGCCGGCTCCTGGTTGTTCTCTCCGGCCTTCTTCGGTTCCGGCTTCCTTTGATGGGGCGGCAACTTGTCGTTCTCGGTCCTCCACTTGGACAAACACTGCGGTTCGTGGATTGCGATGGACTTGGAACCAAATTCCCTTCCGCAGACGTAGCATGGTACGATGGGTCTCCTGTGACGTGGGCTCGGTGTCCCCGACACCTCCTCCTCTTTGGGTTTCTGCAATGATTGATGAACAATGAATCAAAAGGGTTTTATTCAGTATTCACGCACCTTATTATCGTGGGCAGAGGCTGATTAATCAAAGTCGCCATTCTGTTGGCGAAAGCATTTTCTCATTCCTTGGCGGAAGCGGTAGCAAGCCGTGCATGGCACAGGGTTCGATTAGAATTTTCGGAACGAGTCCTTCCAAAGAAATTCGGTCGATTGCGACTTAGCGAATACTCGATATCGACTTCGTGTCAAGCCCATCCTCCTTGATACGCGCATTTCCTGGTACCGCGGAATATATTATCTACATTCCAACAATACAATCTTCCTCGTTGTAAAATTGATGAGAGAAATAATTCATCTAACAATCCGAACTCGTCGCTATGTCAATAAACTTCCTAGATGTCCCACATTAAAGCAATAATTTTCTTAGTTAGAAAGGACTTTTTATCGCCGTGATCCTTGATATGTCTCCCTTTTTAACATTCACTTAACTTTTTCGTAATTGCGTGCGCAGAAAACAGTACAAAAATAACAGAATTATATCAGTGCCCATATCTTACCGTATGCTTTTACTTTGCATAAGCATTGCAAATGCTTTAATTTCCATGAATGTTGTTTGGAAATCTTTCTTTATTCTATGACCGTACGTTATGTATACGTATATAAATGTCAGAATACCTGAATGTACATGTACTTAAGATGTTATATGTATTATTGACCACACTCCGTAAATGAATCTGGAATACCTCTTGCAGAACTAGAATTGATAGCCGATTTTGCTACCAGGGAAACTGAGTAAAATATACGTGAATGAATACTTGAAAAAATACGCAGTTGATGGATCAGGTATGATATTCTTTTTTTGGGATGACCAAGATAGTATTTGATTAATAGATAGATGCAGATTCGATTTGTAGTAAAACACAATTTTATTTCCTGATGGCAAAGCGAGAACGCCGGAGCGGAAGATTTTCGCCCACTCCCTAATGGAGGAACAGACATAAACCTCGTTTATTACAAAACTATTCTCAGGTGGACAGAAATCCTTTCCAAAGTCGCGTGCTCGTCGGGTCGACGACAATCAAAAACTTTCACAGGATATATTAAATAAAAAGGCAGTAATTACAGTGTCAGTTATCGTTGATTCAGTGCGATGAAGATAAAAAGAATAACGACGTAAAAGAAAATGAGGAGGCGAATTCGGAGCAATTAAAGAACCTCGACCTAAAGACAATTATGAGGCATGGGAAGGAAAGCATTCATCATAATGATAACATTATGCAGGGGTAAAAGTAATGGTGTTATTGCAGACAAATTTATACGGATTAGAATATTAGCAAGGATGTTTTTTTTCAAATAGGAAAATCAAACCTGGGTTTATTTATCACTCCAGATTTCATCCGTGCATTTTACAATACGCTCAAAGTTTTTGGCAATCTCATTAACAAAATTATCGCCAAGGTTCTGTTACGCAACTCGCAAGAATTAGAGGCTATTAGATGGAGAAAAGAAACTAACCACAACAATGTTATAACAATTACTAACGAGAACGCTTACAATGTTACGCACTTACAACGTTTTAAAGATGATAATAATCATAATAAAGATGCTATTATTACGACCAGACTTACTAAAAATATGGACTAATGCTTAAATCGAGTTTTTGACTTCGTTAACAGAAAATTTTTCGTATTTACTAGAAAGTAATTTACCGAAAACAGAATTCTTCGATCTTCTCAAAGGAATACTTTATAAAGATATCTCACCATTGTTCGACTATCGATAACATCCTCTTTATCTCCATAATCGTATTGTGATGAAATAGTAATCTTCATAACAGGATAAACTCGTATGTTACCGAGAAAAAAACTTACGTCATCTCTTAAAGAGATTGCGTAGAAGCGAATTTGAGTGGGTAGAACTACCCACCTGAAGGTAAATGCATTGAGAATACGTTTCGGTTTTCCAGAGTGGATTCGTCGGTTTTAGGTCTTACTTTTCAGTGAGCTCAAGATTTCAAATTCGTTTCCCTTGTAGGTGGAATCAATGTCTTTTCAATTATATTTCTACGTTTAATTCTAGGATATAAGTTTATAATGAGAATAAGAATTTAGCCTCTAGCAAAAGTTATCCTTGAACTTCGATTCAGAAATAAGTTGTGCCTATTGTCTTCTTTTAAAAAATTTGAGGTCGATTAAAGTCGAAGAGACACCTACAGTCCTTGTTTTGAAACTTTATTTATTGTTGTCTTAACGTCCCAAGAAACGTACACTTACAAATATTCCTTATACATGTATGATAAACGCTTATCAATCAGTAACTTGGAAAGGATTTCAATGATAAAGATGTATCACGATAAAGATGAAATCTTACAAAGATAAGATCTGCTGATCAATTCATACGTTCATTTTGACATAAAAAAGAAGTACCTTTTAACAAATGTGTAATCGTGACGTATTACTATTCGAAAGAGCCAATTTAAGTCTGCTACGCTTGCGCTATGTTGAAGACGAACGAATATTTCCCGAAATAAGTTAACTTACATATATTTGTTCATAAAAAGCATTGAAAAATTCGCTGGTTTACGGTAAAAATCTTTCTTAACTGTAGGAGAGAGTGAACATTAATGAAGTAGTTTAAGCAGAATTTGCAATTATTAAGAAATTTTATGTTTAAGACGAATTTATTCCGTCTATATTTATCTAACATAAGGTAGATTAATTAATCCTTTTTCATTATGTATTTATACGTTCAATTAGTTCAAAGCAGATATAAATTACAACTACACTGAATCATAAAAATATAACAAAAGTTTAAACGGAAGTGAGCAGTTAATATGCTCTAATTATTATGTTTACTTCAATTTTATTTATGAAATACAATGAAACCGATTTTGAGAATTGAAAGTAATTTGAAAATAGGTGAAACAATAACAATTAATAACTTCATAATTAACGTGATTGTGGTAGTATATATTGTTTAATACCATTCTAGTTTTCAGAATTGAAAAATTAATAAATTTAAAGTCGTCAATAACAACCTCTAATTCAAAATCAAACAATTATTGAAGCGGGAAAAATCAAATCAGGTAGCATAAAATGAAGATGAAGCAATTTAATATATCGAATCCCAATAAATAAAGAAATAAATACGTTCTGTACATGACAAATACATAGGACTTAAAAGCCTTACGATAGCTTCTCTTACAAAGATTGCTTACGATAAAAAACGAAAAAAAAACACATACGAGAAAAGTTAGTAGATTACAATGAAGGGTGAAGAAAATAAATGCAAATGGGTTTATACATATATATCAAAATACAAACCTGAGGGACCGGAAGTGCAGTACGAGGCTTGGTTCCATCCGCAGGGGTTCGACATGAGCGTAAGTGCACCTGCAACCGATCGGGCAGAAATGTTCTACTGCAGTTTTCACATTCTACGAGATGAGACTGAAAAAAAAGATGAAAGAGTTCGCTTAAAACTCAGAAATATCAGTGTATAAAAGTTCACTAAATGAAACTTTACATTCATACGCTGCTCCTAAAATTTTAAGGATAAACAATAACTCGATGAAATTTAAAAACGAAAATAATTTTATTTAATCAATAGCATCGTCACCAAAGGTAACCATGGATAAATTTGACTACCAAGGAGATATCAAATAAAACAATTAATACAGGATCATTAAACTAAAATTTGGTTTTATAAATAAAAGACGATTAAAGTTAAGGTGAAAATTAATTTACTTCATTGATTCCACAAAGATGTAAATATATTCGGAAGATAAATTTAGAGCATAAATTTCGACTCTTATTATTAGAACTGGGTCATATAAGGTTAATATCGTCATAAATATTCTTCTATCGAATTTAATAACGTCGTGGATTGCGGACTTAAATTCCTCTCAAACAATTTACAGCTACAGATTAAATTTCGAGAAATATTGAGCAGTAATCTGAGAAACTAATAGAAGAAAATGCTCCTGTTTTCTTCTCGATATGTAGAATGACAAATATAGAATTTTTTTAATCAGCTTGATTCGTGTATATCTTAGAAAACCGGAAGTCTGTAGATTAGTTTGACCGTGATGCAGCCATGAAAATCAACCGCGTTCCATATGTTATGTAGCACTAGGAGTTACTAATCGATATAAAAATGGTCTCCCTCTATGCATGTTATTTGCGCTTTCCTCCATAGAAACCAATGCCATTGATTTTTTGAGAGAATGACTGCCGCTTTCCACACGCCCCGAGAGGAGTACTTTTACTTTAAGTCGTCATGATTGAACCCGAGCGAAAGGAATTGCTTTACGTCATGGAAGAATCATTGTCTCGCAATAATTTACCAAAGAAACAAGACTTTCGGTAAAATTTATCATAAGTTGAGGTTCAAATTAAATAACTTCAGAAATACGTAATTGAATTATGTTACGCAACAATTTACCAGATGGAAGGCTTTAGAGTATCTGATTTTTGAATTAAAGTTGTTAGTTTTAGATTCAATGTAGCTAACGGAAGTTTCCATTATTGTGATAAATTCAGTGAGTCATTAGGATATTAAAATGGCAATAAGAATGCATTTTATGATCACGAATTTTCGATGAATACATTTGTCGAACGTGAATCTTTTATCGAACAGGTTTTTTATCTTATATACTTACGTACTTTTTTATTTTCATACAATGATTTTATTTAATTGGATGGATATTTAAAGGGAATTGAAAGAAAGATTCGATTCAAGAAAAATCTAAAATAAACTCGAGTACGTGATTCTTTAAAAAAGAAGTATACTACTTTCTCGTGAGAATCAAACCCTAAATTGTAACTGACAGAAAATACAAAAGGCGATACCTAAATGAATGTTGTTTAGATAGATAGAAACCGAATTTGAAAAATCTCTTTCTTAAAATTTTTAATTTTAAAAAGTTATTCAGTATTATTTCAAGGATTTCTGAATATATGTAACTCCAAATTACGTAAAGAAAATATAACATTACCAAGTTAAAACAATCAATGGTACATGATAGTAGTTCATCGTACATTATTAATCATAGTATATAAATAGCTATACTAGTATTCATACTACTGGTATGATCGTAAATATGACAAATTTTCAATATTATTGTAGGGTATTCATTAAATGTACTCGACCATAATAAAAACATCTTTAAGGAGGTTTTAAAATAAAAATTGCGGAACATAATGACGCATTGAACCGGTTTGACGGAGGTAGAAAGCGGGAAACCGCTGTTGAATCATTATTGTTGATTGATTATGAGTTGTTTTGTTTAACCGGAAGACAAACCCCTTTTTAGTCCGCATTTCTTTACGTAATTGTGCCACTTCTTGTCATGTAACGTATATACATTTAGGGATGAAATCTTATGAGATGCTCTCTATATTTAATTATGGAACTCTCGTGGAGAACTATTACATAATTTTCAATTTGTGAAGTTTTAGAAAATTTTTTTGCTCGTTTCGAAACTTGTAGAAGACGAAAAAGACGTCATTGCTCGGGTGCCATAGCATCCTGGGGCGATTCAAAAGGGGCGGGGGACAAGAAAAAAAAGAGAGACACCCTTCCTTCCCACGATTGAAAATCACGGATCGAATATCCGTTACTGGAGCAGTCGTCGCCTACATGGACGCTCATGACGTCTCCGGTCTTGCTGCATGCCTCGACCGGCGTCACATGTCGCGTGGGTGACGGTGGGAATGGTTCAAATACAAGCGTTGAGTCACGGACGCCACCTATGAGCGGACTCCTACGCACACTTTTGCGGATCGGGTCATGCCGCCCACCATGCCGTCGACGATTGCCTTTTATAGGGAAGACCTCCGTACAGTGTTTAAAGGGCGTCCTGCGAGGTCTGCGAAGATCCTCGATGGCTGACGCCCCCGAGGGAACCGCCGTCCGTGGTCGTGAAAGAGCGGTGGCCACATTCGTGGGCCGTGCGGGGCACCTGTCTCGCAAAGGGAGCTTCCGCACGCCTCGATCGATCCCTCCGCCAATGAGGTCGACTAATGATGCGATTCACTCTCATCGACACGCGATATTTCTCGCGGCTTTTTGTGAGGAAGTGCCCGAAAGAAAAATGACGAACGACTTTGTGAATACATAGGTGCGCATGCAACAAGGTTCCCAGATGTATCCGCCGCATAAATGGGAATCTCGTTCGATCCAGAACTCGACCTTTTCGATGTAAACCAATTTTTTCCGATGTGCGAAGTCGTTCCGGATCTCTATGGTGATTGTCCTCATAAACAGAAAACAAAATGAGTCTATGATAAATTTTTTTAACGTAAAAACGCTCGTAATACGTTACCGACAACGAACCAACGGCACAATCCTAATTTTTTCGTTTCAATTGATTAAAATTCGTATTTTTTATTGAGAAATAAAGGACGAGTGCCAAAGATTAGAAAATCGATTCCAAGTAGAATTCGATCATCGTAGTTTAAAGCGTAAAAAATGGAAATTCTCATTGGGTCGGTAGAAGTCACGCAATGCGATCGTTTACTAATTTTTTGATGGAATACTCTCGAGTAAATCTACAATGCTAATTTTAGCGAAATTACGGCTCGAATTACGTGTTATTTGTTTTGGAGATGTTTCATAGGATAATATTAAGTAATCATTCACGAGTTAAAAAAGCTTTTACAAGAAAAAGATGTCACTCCGTATTATGTCAACAATGACTTGAATAAATTTTATCTCGTATTTAGACAGCCACTTAAAGCGCACGTCGAAAGCCTTTTGTTTTTTGTTTTTTCTTACGAATGCACACAGATACGAATGGGAATAATAATTTCAACACCAATCCAAAAGTGTGACGGGAAAGGAAGGTGCCATAAACGTACCTTATGGATCGCAGGACGTGTTCTAAATTGCCCGGATTTCATAACCAAACGTAGCCGAAGACAGAGGAGTGTATTATGGATGTGTCTCCGTCCTTGGAGATACTGAGCCGTACTTCCTGATCGAGGGAAATCGGTCCTGGAGTGATCTCATGAAGTATTAATATCTGTGATGCAAAGACACCTCAAATGGAGTTCACTTGTACGAGAAAAATGCATCCCTTTGTGAACAAGAAACGTTCGTCTGTTTTTTTTTTCTCTTTCGCTCTCCGATGCATTCGATCGGAATTTGTTTCTTATTACGACTTCCAATATGCTAAAGTTATCTATCGAATAGAAATAGTTATGGCTAGTATCACTGAAATTTGTCAATATCGAAGTTACGCAATATTAAGGACTCGATATTAAAAATTAACAGGTGGTTATGTTTATAGCAACGAATACAATATCATCTAATTAATCAGATTATATTACCCTAATTTAATCGTATCGAGAGCTTGTTAATAACTTTCGGAGACTGATTTTTGAGATCTAAACATCAAATTATAAGCAACCATATTTTACGTAATACTGCAGCGTCAAATACTTGAAATTAAAATGGATCGATGGAAAATTATTATTGCGTCAATTACATAATGAAAACCATAAGTTCTCTCTTTTATAATAATAATGGATTTTATTTGACGAAATTTTATAAGCGTGAACGTAAATCCTTGTACAATGCAAATTCATAATGAAGTATTAAGTTAAATTTTCTTATTTAAAGGCGTATTAAAGAGGATATTAAGGAAAATTCCTATTTAGCTATTGATTAGGTATGGACTGTCCACGTAGAACGTCGCCGCTTTGTATTCGACCCTAACATTCATTAGGGACCACCCACGCGAGGAATTCAAGGAGATATTAAATCAGAAATGATGCTATTAATCGTTGCAAATTGGACCACTCATACTTCGTCACGATCCACGTATCTCAACCGTGAGAGGAGAGTGAATGAATTAACTAAGAATGACTTTACGGGAATGAAGGTTCAAGGATGTATTCAAAGCAACGTACGTAATGTAAAAAATAAAATAATTCCGTTGTATCTAATACGTGATTTTTACATCTAAAGGAAACTTATAATATCCAGGAAGAAAATAGAACATTACAGCACGCAAGCATGTAAACATGTAATAAAATGTAGGCAAGAACGTAAACTGATTACTGTACACAAATACGAGAGAAATACCAATCGAGCACAACTTCCGATTACGTAAGTAACTTACCATATTTTGGGATTCGTCGAAAGGCTACCTTAAGATGCCTGTCTTGCGCGCAGAAACGTACACAAATGCGATGAAATCCTTAAAGGGGTAAATGTTTGGCAGTATTCTCAGAGATGTGAGTAAAATCAACCCCCGAATCGTTGCCAAAAGCAGGGAATTCGTCGCAGTTTTTCCAGCAGTTCAAGACGATATACTCATTACCTGGGCAACGAACCGATGACTGAATGTTTCGCCAGTGTTCTCTTTCGGATATTAAGTTTAAGTCGACGTAAGGAAACCGCAATTGCGTGCTAACTGACCTGCGAGAGACGCCAGGCGTTGTCGTTCCATTCGATGGCTGTCAGAGAAGTAGATGGTGACAAGGGAAGCACACGTCTTTGCTCCGGAGGGAGTAAGGAGTTGTTCCGAGTCCATTTCTGCAATTAAATAACACAAATTACGAGTAAAGTACGTAAGCTAATGCATCTTCAAGCTCTATAGCATATTATACATCATTTCAAGACATTTGGAAATTAAAATGGTGTTAAATTGTATTGTTAATCTTTAACTGCGATTAAATTGCGCTCTTTATTCGTGGTGTAAGTGGTGGTAAGCTTATTGGTTGCAAGCTCCTTCGGACTTTCCCATAAGGATAAAAGGTTAAAATAATGGATAACAAAGAATCAAACATGGATTCTCAATAGATTGGCTTTCTGTAGGTAGAGAATTAATGAGTTGATGAGGGATGGATGAATCAAGATATTTCGATTATAAGAGTAGAAGCAAACATTAACGGAATTCCATCCCTTGGTTACCAAATAAATTCGCTTTTGTTTATTTTGTTGATTCAGAATGGACGTAAAAATATATGGTTTGGAAAAATTGGGATAAAACTTTAAAGAACGTGTGGTATTTTATACAAATTAACCGAAGTGTTTTTCTATAATATATATATATATATATATATATATTATAGAAATTTATATATTTCTATATAATATATATTTCTATAAATATATATATATTTATATATATTATAATTTTCTATAATATATATCTCTCATTAATAGCGATATATATTTTTAGCTTGATGTTACGTAATTCCTTCATAAACGGGTCGAAATTAAAGTACAAGTACGCAGTCAATTTGTCGACTGAGCTTTTACGACGATGTACAGTGTTATTTCACTTGCTAGTGTTATCCTATTTCTGTGAGGTTTCCTCGGTAAATATTTGTTTCGTATCTCGACTTCATTTATGACTCATTGATGAAAAACCACGGTTCGAAGTCCTATCGTAATGTGAGATTGCATTATCTTCGATTTCTATCAGTGTATTCAGTAAAAAATTTATGTAGTTGATTTTTTTACATCAGCTACATCTGAGGAAGTTATAATATGTCTTTTTTATTATAAATAAAATCGAGATTTTCAGGCGTTACCTCGCTTTGGAAGGCCACATCACTCACGGAAAAGATACGTTGTAACTTCCACAATTTTTTTTTCGACCGGTTTCGGTAAAAAAATAATAGAAATTGTGGAAGTTGTATAGTTCCTTTTACGTGAGTTTCTAAATCAAATTTTAGAACCAGTCTCATGAAAGCATTGAAAAGTTTTATTATAAACAATATATTCCACTCAACTTATCTGCTTTGAACTTCGCTTTTAATCGCGTGTTTCCGGATAAATAAAAGAGTATATTTTAAAATTAATTCTATCCTTGGGTCCTTCAATAAGCCAGTATACAGCATGAACCCTCGAGCAGAAATATTGGACCGTATAACAGGAACTGACTAATTCTGAAGTCAACCCACTGCCCCTAAATTGGATCTTCGATAGGTTTTCTAGTCGTATTCCCTAATGAAAACTCACATGCTAACCCCACAAAAACGCTGAGACCCCTTTTATGAGAAAATCCTCACGTCGTTCAATCATGTCTTCCTTACACGTACTAATATCGTGGGAGCATGGCACCCCTGAAAGAATGCCTAAATTTACGTATCAATAATGAAGGAACTGATGGGGTTATATTTAAAAATAATACTACCATCGTAAGTAACATTGTCATAGAGCTAGGGTATTGGGAACTTAATTTTTTTATAACAACGATTAAGGTTGTTGTAAGGTTATTCTAGCGTTGAAAATCCGATGTCCCAGCTTCGGGTACCGGAATTTTAATATTTCATAGTATTATAGGTACGTATATTTTTACCTTCTCAAATACTCCCTTTGATAATCCCGCAATGTCGTTTTAACTTATACGTTATAATCTAATTTAATGAAAGACGGGACTGCCTCGTCTCTGAATTTTGCCAAATAATAAAGACAAAATGTATATGTGTATGCATAACTTAAGAAAATGTTTTGTACTTCAAACCGTCGGTATTGGGTTGGTCTACCATTGTAAAAGTCAATTTAAGATAAGGGAGTGTTAGGAACTAGTCTAATTATGATTCTAGTCTTATTATGATTCGAATTTCAACCGGCAAGGAGAAGAAAAATTTACATTGAACCAGAGACTAAAACTTCTGTAGGTCTGAAACTAAAACTACTCCGTTGTAAATAAAGAACGATGAATGTATATAAAAGTATAAATAATCACACTGTTCCTGTGTGTACTGGAAACGGTTTAAAAGCAAAGGAATAGCAAAATTTCAATAGGTTTAAACCTAGTCCATTGTAGTGAATTGTATTCAAGCCTCGTATAGCTGCCAATTCCAGCCAACCCACATGCAACCCTGGTCTAAATAGTTTCATGCAACCCATCTACACCTACTGTAAGAACCTCATTTCATCGCTTCCAGGAGCACCAAGGTTAGAGGCGTGTCGCAGGTGTCCATCTAATCGTAACAGTTACTTTCCTAGCTTCGTTTCACTCTTATGCAAAAACTGGTTCGATGTTCACAATCTGTGTCTTCATTCGAGGAATTTTCTCCACAAACTTGCTCTCCCGTGTTCTACGGTCTCATCCCGCGTAACTGTCAACACTCTTACCGCTCGCTTCTTTTTTTCTAATTACTACATCCTCTCCTTCAGTCATTCGCCGATGTTAATGCGGAGTTTCAATTAGCAAGTTTAATTTCACCTCCCCGCGAACTATATTTGCGATTTCTCATCGACAGATCGTATGAATTGCAGCACATGGCATCTTTTATAAATTATAATATAATAAGAAATTTGAAAAATATTTTACGAAATAGTTCGTTCAATAAAATTCTTTAAAATCAATAGTCTTTTTTCTCCGCGTAGAAATTATCAATAATAATTATAATCCTATATTCCCAGATTTCAAAAGGGTAATTTACACGATGTAATGAGAAAATTCCTTCAAAATACACGTTTAGTACGAACTATACATTTCCTTACTTTATCTGTCATTATATTCTTTATATATTGTTACATTTCTGACTTTTATACCTCGTTTAACTTTATATAGCGATAATACGTAAACAGCAATTTCGGAAAATTTCTAGTTAGCGCTAATTTCTAATGCTATTAATTATTGTTTACTTTTACGTTAGTTACCATAAATACATAATTTTATTGGGCAAAATTCGTTTCCCATATGGTTTCATTTCTCATTAATTCCTGAATACTCTACCTAAATGTTTACCTCATTTTTTATGAGAATAATTGGATTTATTGGATGCTAATAGCATTCCTTAAATGTGACGAAAAAAATAGAGTAAATTTTATTCAAGAATATTCTGAAACCTATTTTTCTAAAATCGTAAAATGAAAGGTATTAAATATAACATTATAAATAGAAAGTAATTTTTATGATAAAATAATATAATTAGGTAAAGGCTAGGATCGAGTGTTGCAGTACATATTTATTATTGAGTATTTAAGGATCTAATGAGAATGGATCGTTCAATCAAAGATTATATTCGTTTTATTGATATTGAAATGTTAAAATATCGATCTTTTTAGGCAGTTTTCATGCCAAATAAAAGTCATTCGAGAATCGAACCCTTCTTTCAATTCAACTTTGGTTACGAATTTATTTTGTCGCTCTCTATTAACTTCTATCCACATAACTCTCTATTTTTAGGGATATTTACGGTAAAGCTGTAAAGTGATGGTATATGATGGTGTCCAGCGTAAAGTTTATATCAGGGGTTATGAGAGGTGCCATTTGACTCAATCAACGCGTTCCTTCCGTGATGGATATCCGAATTCACGGGATTAAATATTCAGATGATAAGGAGATTGCTGGCACGCATTCACGAGACGATGAGTTCTGAATAGATTCCGTTGATTGGCACAGATTTGTCTAAATATCAATAATTAGTTCACGACTTCCGTCTGTCAGTGCTCAGACGTTCTGGAATCAACAGACCTCGTATTGGATTGTCGTTTTCAGTATACTGGAACAATCGCTAACCTAACTAACCCCAAAGGTGTGAAGGCCTTGTTTATTCTTGTTTGATTTTTCTGGCTGTGGGAAGGGTATGCGTTACTGGAGTGTCCGTCCCTTATTTCTCCCATTACCCACCATCAAAATAGTTCTAATGGAGGATGATTTTTGGACAAAGAAAATTGTTTAAAAATGTTCAATGAAATAGAGACAAAATATGAACCAAAAATTTCGAAAAAATGGGTATGAAGTTTCGACTTTCGAAGCAATTTGTTTGTATATCTAAATCGAGAAAATTTTTGGTGTTCCTTACTGGCAAAAGATATTAGACCGTTATATTTTCGCATCTGAAGCATAACTAAAATTAAGGCACTAAAATATAAGTAAGAACTTCCATCTATTCCATCATCATTCATTTTCTATACGCTACTTAGTTTAATAAATTGACTGAAATTGAACTGAAAGATTAAAATCTTATTCTCGGCCGCCAAACTCCAACGATAAACGTCCTTTAATGCAATATCTTATAGTAATAGTTAAATTCGCAATGCGGCGTACTCATCCAAATCGCTCGAGAAAGCCATCTTCAGGTACGTCTTTAAAGAGCAGAAACACCCTAAAGGCAGTCGTCGTGTTTATCAAATGAAGGAAAATACACAATCCCTTAAAAGTCGAAGAGGAATCCTTACGATTCCCTCCCGCAACGATTTCGTGAGTGAACGAAGCCTTTTCCTAATGCATAAGATGTGTCAAAACCTTTTCTCGAGTCTATTTGCTCGTCTTCACTCTTTCTTCTATTGACAGGAGATCCTCTAAGTATCGAGCGATATAAACTGCTGTTAACAGCCACACGACAAGAATACCCTTAAAAAGATACGAGTTTGGCTTCGGAGATAATTTGTCGTTTTAAATGAGAACTATGATTAGATCGATTCACTTTAAGGTTTTCCGTATTTCCATTGTGATAATCAGATTGAGCACTTGACCTGCGGAATCAAATCGCGTTCGAGGATATCGAAGTATTTACAAGCTCATAAGTTGATCACCACACTTATTTTCGTGACAAAGTAGAAGAAAAGTACATCTGATCATTATTAGACTATATATAATATAAATATAATTTATACATATATAGATTAAATTGAATAGAATTAAATTACTTTCCCTCAACAAATTAATTAACATAAAATTATTTACATCACAGACCGTAATGTAAAATGTAATGTTAATTAAAAAAGATTTTGATCTATTGTTAGCTAAACTTTTAATTGAGGTTTTGTGAGGAATTCAACTAAACAGGCGCTCTCCAATCTCATGGAATAAATAATAATAAGTCTAGTATAGAATGGAACGAATTGTGCTGATAACTTAAACTGTAAAACTGGTATTAATATTAGGCTTATGAAAGCCTTCTTAGGTGCTGTGTATTGCCATTAATATATCTTGGACTCAATGATTGTTTATTCAGATATTTAAAACAAAAATTAATACATTCTCATAAATTATTTTAGATAGCGAAATTTAGACTAAATTTTACTTCATTAAACAGCGTTTTCAGGTAGCATTACAAATGTTCTAAAATATTTCGCACGTTTTCAATCGAGCTTACCAAAAATCTTTGTGTCCGGATCTTTATGTCCGCAATCTTTTATAACAGATGCAAGCAAAGTACAGAATATTATATACATATAGAGGAAATTCTAAATCGCTTGCGTGAAACGGCTATTTTCTAGCAAGAATTCACTTTTTTCATCTAGCAATTTTTGAATCTCCATCACGCATCATTCCGTCATAAGTTTTGTCAGTTTCTATATAGAACCTCTAAACTCAACTTCTGCGAAAAAAGATTAGTTCGTGGGCGTCCGAGAAAATTGGAAAATCAAATTGGAAACCAGGAATTTCAACGACAGGTCTTATACCGTTATAAAACACAACCGCCTTAGGGAAACCCTCCTCTCATTGGAAGAGGTTGATTTGGGTTATTCAGATGCGGAAATATCGTTCAGTCCGCAAAGTTTTTGTTGCTTCCGAGACAGTAGCACGGTTCCGAATTCTTTTTCGAAACGTTTTCTATTTTTGAGCCTACACTTTTTCTCGCCCGTCAGGCAAGCATAATTAGGTCAGAAGGCCCTTTTTCATTTCTAAATTTCCCTTCCATCTTTGGGGAAAAGATAGAAGTATCTTTCCTCTATGAGATTGAACCTTTCACATAGCCGACGTTGATGGTGATTAATATATCTCTTGAAAAGTTTAGAAGTTTATTTATGTTGGAGACGATGTTGCTAAGGGTCACAATGGTTCTTTATTACACTATTTTAATTAAATACAGTACATTTTACTGTACGTTTCGATACGCTACAAACGTAATGCATCATACATGCTAAATTCTTTGCATTATATTGAATGTAGAATAAATTAATTTAAATATAATTTTGTTTTAATTATTAATAATTTTGCTTCCTCATTTATATAAAACAAATGAAAATTATATTAAGTCATATTACTTTTACCGGAAGATTAGGAATGAGTAATCCTTAACAAATTCAGGAGAACATGATGACTATTACTAATATCAAAAAATGCTAAATAAAGCAAAATATTTAAAAAAGTTCCTCAAGATGGAACGCTCATTCCAATTGATGTAAAGATAAATTGAAATAATATTACACAAGAAATGAATAGAAAAGTTAAACAACTTTTCCTCGTGTGAAATAAATATCCAAGTTCGGAGTTGTTTCATTTGCCAAAGCGATAAATTTCGAGACACGTTAACGTAACGAATTCACGGTAACTATACACAACCCCTGCATTAATTTATTCTCCTAGAGAGTTCCCTATACGTCTGCGATGCGTGCGCTATTCTGGACAAACGGCATTTGAATTAACATAAACTCTGCACGGAGGATGACTGCAGGCCAGACCGTAAATTTAATCGCGAGGGACTCTGTTACGACTTACGTTACTCGCGGTTCCACAACATGTCACACAAAGGTCATGGTAGCTTTGGGGCCATCATTATGCGACAAAAGGGCAACCGTGCGCCAAAACGGGCTCGATTGCGTGGTGCACCGGAAGAAAACAGTGGCAGTCACCTGGGAGTAGCGATCGATGGTCCTAGGAAGCACTGGTGACTGCCCTGACCTTTGCACGAGTGACTAGAAGGGATGAGAGGCAGGTGAAGACTATAGAGGGAGGGTTGCACTACTGGTTATTAATTACTCCGCTCGGTAGCAGAGGGACTTGGGTCTTCTTCCTCAAAATGGAAAACCCTCGAGAATAGCCGGTCAAGACACGAATAGCCGAGATATTCTCTGCCGCGAAATGAACAAAAGGTGGACAATATTTGACGTCACGAACTGACGTAGAGAAGCGAGGTTTTTGGGTCTAGAGCTTGACTAAACATAGCTCAAGCAACCATATCGCGGGCAAGCTAAAAAAAGACGGAATTTTTTGGTTTAAACGAAATATAAAAATAAATTCCTCCCTTTAATACCAGCATATACTAACCCAAGCATTAATTGAGGTGAAGCAAGTCTTACTTGCCCATGACTAGGGTTGATTTTTTCTAGTCATTAAAAGCCATCTCGCCAGAAAAACCCGTTAGTAAGGGATACTTTATTGGGAATATCCCGATAAGGAAATAGGGACTACTGGGTTCGAGTCCTGGTTTTGTCAGACTTTTTTCACCTCCCCAACCGCGTGAATTTTCGTGCGAAATTACCTTAACCTAATTCGAGAGGAAACATTTTTTGTAGCGAAAATTCTTGGTTTCAGAATTGCTTGTTGTTAAGATTACATTCGAATATTTATCATACGTATATCATCATGCCCTTACGTCTATGTATCTTCGTCCCTTTTATATTGTATATTGTTTCTTGAAGAGTATGAATGCGCATTTTCCGTTTCATAGAACAAATCAAATGCCAGAATGTTTCTACCGTTACTATTCAACCAAACAGTATTTAGAAGTATTCGGTGAAATGTATTCAATTTTATTCAATTTACGTATCAATTTTTTAAAACGCTTTATTTTAGCATGCAGTCGTTGAATTTGATTCGATCAAAAGTTTTAAATCATATAATAGCTAAACTCTTAATAGTCACCGATCTATAATTCTCCCCTCTAAGATAAGGCTTTACTGTTTCATGCCCGCAAGCAATTCGCTCCGAATGCTTCATGCACCTAGTTTTTGCAGAAATGCTGTTGAGAGTAACAGTTTACTATATGGAGATGTGCCAAATGTTTGTTCTCTAAAAAGTAGTAGATTTTTGCCATAGCGACCTTAAGAATCGTTCCTTACTAAATTCGAATCATTAGCTGTCATTTTACGTCACAGCTTGCGAACAGAGATTTAATAATTAATACACCAGTTTTGCAAAAGATTTTATGCATAAAAAAGTTGAGAGTAGCTTACTAATTTATGTCCATGGCAACTGAGAGAACTAAGGGTTGCCTAACATTCAGGGGCAATCGAAAATTAAACTGGCTTGTAATTAAGGCATCATACAAGAATACTTTTTAATTTTTTTGCCACAATTATTTTTTACTGAAGTAAAGTTGATCTAATTGAAGAAAATTACGAAAAACATTACACCATAACTATTCATATGATTTTTTTGAAGCTTTTCAGTCAACATTTTCTTCGCTCCAAACTGTTCAGTTCCCACGATGTTTGAATCCCCACTTGGATACATCGGAGCGTAGTTTATTACACCTGGCTATCTCACATCATAAAATACTGAGATAAAAGGACGAATAAACACGTTTTCATCTCACTTTAATTAATAAATAATAATTTATAATATATAGTAATAAGTTTAATTGTAATACCTGATTGGTATTAGTGTAAAATAATAATAATTTAATTTATAATAGCAATATAAATAAACATTTATTATAAATGGATATTTTGGTGGAATAGTGTTATCCGGTGGAAATTTTTACACCACAATTTTAATCATTGAAAAAGGTAGCATAGATGTATTTAAATGGAATATTTTTCTTATTTCTCCTTACCAAATTATATATAATAAAAAACCGCTTTGATTTAACCATATAAAGAATTACGTACTAGAAATTTGACAATAATAGTCCTTAAAAATATATTAATATAAACTCTAAAGTTTTCAGGACCGATAACGCATAATTTTGGATGTAGGGAAAGAAGAAATTAGTGCTAGGTTTATGCTTAGGATAATGTGCACGTTTAGCGTGTTATTCTACGATCACATATGTGCTCATCGATTATAGAAGCCTAGAGCGATTAAAGACACGTTATACATCCATTATTATGGCAAAAACAATTTAAAAGAGCTTACCACACGAGAACAACAGATCGTTGGAATGAAAGTTTTTGATAAATCGACTCCTTATGCTAAAACTGCTGCTATCATTCACTGCCTCGCAATAATGTCAACAAATATAACTCTGACAACAATAAGACTGCGAAAGAATACTTTAGCCGTGTAATGGAAACCTTCGCAATCTTACTAAGCTCTGAGTTTATTTATTTATGTTTTACTGCATTTTTCTTACATTCGGAACACATTAAGAATAATCCTTAATAAGAACTCTGATCCATTATTAAAATAATAACGTCATCAATAATTGAAACGCTTCATTTTTTGAGTTTTATCGTTTACCTACGTAGTATTTATCGACGCATTATTTCAGAGTGTCGTAACAATTTCCAAAATTCCGAACACGTTCAGAAATGCCGCATTAGTTTTCAATGAAGTAAAACATCGCTGTTCCGTTTCCTTCGACCATTAGTTTCGGAATCGATACAAGTTTCTCGATATTTTTACGGCGACAATTTGATTAAGATCTCCGTCATTTTGACATTGACCTAGAAACGAATTCCCCTCTTACGTAGATCGCTTACTGTTGCTAATAAAACATCACTCGCTTCATCAAAGAGCATACGTTATATCTAGATGGAAAGGAGGACACGATATCGCCACAACTCCCTATTTGAGCCATACTTATTAATTAGGTATTCAAGGCTAATCAAGTTTATTCTTTCTTTCTTTTGTGAAATTTCAAACAAGCTTGGATAGAAGGGGTAGGCTACTGATCATTGTCCTTCCTTCATCACGCAGGAACGTACCCTGTGCGGGACGGGAGCAAAACTAAGCACCACACTTTACCGCAAGGACAGATATTCTTCCGCCATATAGATTAACTCATCTGCAAAACGAATACAGTAAAATTAACCAAGTGAACAATGTGATAATTGCAGGCTACTATTCGGTTGGATCACTGTTCTATATTCCATTCACGGCATATTATATGACGATATTTTCGTGTAGGAATTCTAAATGTCCTAAAGTAACAGTTTAGGCGATTATTATATTTATTTAACAAATACCGCAGAAAAAATCCAGATCTTTGAACTAATACAGTTTGGTACTCAACAATGGACATAAACAAACATCCACATCCTGAGAGGAAAATACTTAACTAGTCAATGCATTGTTAGGGTGAAATAATATACGTATATCATAGGACTTCATCGCGAAATCAAAATATAGCAAAATTTCGATTCAATTTCGGTTTAATTTAAACTTTATATTTAAAGTTATTGATTTTTTATCTTTTTCGTATTTTACTCACGTGAAAGATTAGTATAAAGGGAGCTTTCACTGCGGGAAATAGGACATAGTGTGCATTTTTTGTAATTTAAACTTTGAAAATGAGCAAAAGTACTTAGATATTGGGATTTTCATTGAATATACATCAGTATATCAAGAAAAATCCCAATTCGGACGAAATTTCTCAGTTTTAACGATAACAGCGAAATCCTGGCCTCAAATTTCTTATTTGGCAGAGACTTCTCTCCTTACCCTATCACTATTGAGTGCAAGAAAACTCGTCTTGTCGAGGGAACTCGTTTACCTTTCATGCAACGTAGCTTGCCGACCTTCTTCATGGGAAAGTGGTTCTTATGGGAGGGTGTAGATGCACCCCCGGTATCTGATAGCTAGGGAATCTAAGAAGGCACAGAATATTACGAGCAATGTCGATTCCCATAGGCAATCGAATCCAAGCTTTACTCTTACACAATAACCAGCGAACGCTTTTATTCGAACAGCTACTCCCATTTGGCTACAATGCCACGGAGGGAGGATGGTGAATAAAATGGTAAAAGAAGTAGAGATATAAGAGAATTTGAGGATTTCGAACTCAAAGTATACACCCTCCAAATTTTCATTTTGGAATTTAATACCGAAACTACATCTTCAACTATCATAAATCCTCATATCATAAATATATCATGTTATGTTATCAATCATAATGTAAGCGATTTGTTTTAAAAGATCGATGAAATATGTTTTTAAAAAACCAAACGAAAAACGTTCTTAGTATTGTTTACATTCATATGAATCCTCAAGATTCAAATTTTATGCATTTATGCAGATATTAATTTTAATATATGGATTTTTTCGCGAAGGATTTTGGTAAAAGCAAATTTTTCGTTGCATTACGGTCTATCTTCTTTTATCGATCGTTTCTCCTTAAATCCATTGCTTAAATTTTAAATTGACAGAGAAGTGAAAGGAAAGACTTAAGAAATGAAAAAAAGGTAATTCATCAAAGAATTCATTACTAATTACAAGTTAGTTACTCGCTGGACTTGTACGAATTATAAGTAGGAAAATCAAATACCATATATGTATGTAAAATACTATGTATGTTTGCGTAATTTCGAATCGTCCCCTATATTATAACAGATCAACAATTAAGTCATATTTGTTGATATTTCCGATACAGAATTTCCATCCTATACTCTAAAAATGTTTCCGTATCATAATTTACGCTGTGGAATGGAATAGCTCAAAGATAGTTAACTACCTATCTTAAGAAGTCGTATTTTCGGTACCTTTGTCATTCAGCACGTTATTCCTTGCTCATTTTTTAATTTTTCCCTCCAGTACCCTTTTTGTGTTACTTATTAGAAATTCCATTCCTTGACCGAGTTCAAGTCCTCGCCCTTTTCTTGAGCGAAGCCTCCCGCATTTACGATATACACCGACTTTCCATTTTCATATAGCGAATGATTAAGACCGTTACCCATAGCTGTTATTTCGTATCTAAGAGATAATCTAAACGAAAATAAATAAATGTCTCCTAATTTCAATAATTTAATCTGTAGATCATAGATAATTGTAAAACTCCTTTAATGAACTTCTAGTCTCGTACTCTTACATTCTGGACATAATATTTATTATTAAGTTAATTAAATTAGAGATAAAACGGGCAAGATACGGAATTTTTTCACTCTCTAAATTTCATAAATAATAAAGACGCTTTAATTATTAACTGAATGTGATTGAAGTTGTTTATAAATTGGGTAAACTATTTTTTCTATAGTTTATTTCTACGTAATCAGAGTTTTAACTCGATAGCAAGTAATTGTTGTTATATTTATGGTAATTGTTTTAGTTTTTACGTTATTTATGTAATAGGATGACTATAAATCGACGAATTTTTGACTTGCCACGAATTCACAGACCATTTCTGTTTTTCTTTGCAATGAATGTCTGTCTTGTGACACAAATGAATGATTATTTTTATCCTTGTTAGTATATTCAAATAGAATTAATTAATTAGATAAGTAACCATAACAAGAGGAAGATCGGTTTTTATATGGATGAGCACTGGTGAGGATATGGAAATTTTATCTTATAATTTCGGAGAAATATGATATTGATCTTGAACGTATCATATCGAGTTTAATCCATTTAGATCGATGTTAACATAGGACAGGAAGGATCGATTACTTTTTGTAGAAAGTTCTACTATTTTAATGTCTTAAAAGCCCGCAGAATTGATAATTAATAAATAATAGAATAAATAATTTTATTTGCAATTTATAATAATGAAAATAAAATCTGAAGAGGCGGACATGATGCCGAGAAAATGCATATTGTAATATTCATGTACACTTTTCCTCAAAAAATTGTCATCTGTAAAACTACCGGACATACTTCTGCAGGATGTAAACTAAAAGATGGCTTTTTAGCCCAAACCATTGGTTGAGCTAATGAAAGTTTTTTTAAATAGTTATTATTACTGTTCGCGTTACATAATTAGAGCGATAAATGTACGCAAGAAACTAATAACAGATAACATGATTGACTATTTACCTCTGTATGAATGAAAATAAAGTATTCTTCCACTCCTGTGGTCGAGGAGGGCAACACTGGTTATTTTTTTTAACATTCCGGTGAACGATATTAAAATATCAACAGGAATTCAACATCTTTGGAGGTTCCGGATGATTTACTCGAAATTAAAAAAAAAATAAAAAATCTTTTCAGATAAAGTCCGGAAAGAATAAAGTTATACATACCTCGACACATCTGGGATGGTGAAAAGGGAAAGACGAGCTACCGAATTCTTTCCCGCAAAGATAGCAAGAAATCATGCGGACTTTTCCCAGAAATTTCGGCGGCTCTACTGGAAACTTAGGAGAATCTCCGCCGACGACCACGAACGCCTTCTTCTCGTTGTCCAAGAAATTCGTCCGCAGATTCGACTGCTTCTGAGGGGGCTGCTGCTGATGGCCCGTCTTATTTTTCGCGGCATCTACGACAACGTTGCTCTCTTTAACCGGTCCGTTCTTTCTCCCGCGACTATCTAACGCGTTCGCCTTATTACTATGGAAGACTGGAGATAGCCGATTCCCGCCACTTTGGAATCGTAAAGGGATAGGCTTCTGAATTATGTTTTTCGGAGCGGGCTTCGGTTTATTCACAATCACCGGTTCCACCACGGATCGTTCCATCGCTTTCACTGGCGGTGGTGGATGGCTATGGAACCTCTCCGGTCGCTCCTGCCTATTACAAGCGTTGCAGGGCATGGAAACCACGGAGAATACGTTTTTCTTGGTCTCCGCCGCGCTCTTTTCCTTCGCGGCATTGTCGTCCACCTTGACGACCGCCTTACTTCTCAAGTCGGGTTTGTTTATTTTATTCTTCTCCGCGACTTTTTTAGCGTTCTTAAGATCGTTCACGGATTTCGGAGGTTGTGCGACCTGGTCGTTGGACAGCGGGAGTTTAGGTTTCAGTTTCAGGGGAGACTGCGAAACGGGTGTTTTCAGCTTTTTACAGGTTTTTGAAATAAGACGCGATCTTCGCGTATCTCTCACGAAGGCCGCTCTTTCCGAACACGCGTTTACCCGCTCCCGACTGCTGTTCAAGCGATTTCTTTTAGATATCCGATCGCTTCTCTCGGACAAGGAAACCCGACCCTTAGACTTAGCTTTGTTCGAGCGAGCGTCAAAAGGGTGTTTGATTGCTCTGACACTGGGTTTTGCACCCGTCGACACTTTGCATAGATTCGCCACATCCAACACTTCCTTCCGAAAAAGGGACATGTCAAGTTTATCTACGTAAAACTCATCGAGAATTTTCGGATGCTCCAGAGTGGCTGTGCCAGGGCGAGGAATCTCCAAAACTGAAACGTCTTCGTTTGCCGGAGAAGCGGCTGGTGTGTACGTTAATGGTCTTTTCTTCAGATTAGGTTTACCATTACCTATATTCTTTTTGGGACTTTCTTTAGAGGGAATGACCGGCATGAGAAGAGCAACTTCTTCGTCAAATTCTTCGTCCATCAAATGATGGGCACAAAAATGAGGAGAGGGTGGGACGCAGTTCGAACGACTATTAACCGGCGCAGCCTTTCGTAAGGATACAGGTAACTTGTTATTGTTCCTGTGCCACTTAACTAGACACTGGGGTTCGTGAATATCCAATGAGCGCGAACTAAATTCTCTACCGCAAACATAACATTCGGAAAAACAAGGAGGTTTTGGAAATTTTCCCATTGTTGGCATTTTTGTCATCACTTTAAAATAAGAAATACTTCATGACACGCCTTAAGCTTTGGAAACGTATGAAGAAAGAAGAGTCCCGTTTATTCTAATTTAGTTACGGAAATTGAAATTTTTCTTCGCGATTAACTCTGATCACTTGTAAACACATCACCAAACACTTCTCAATCGACGCGCCAACCTCGGCCGCGGGTTGAAGACGTACTGGCGCCCAGATTGGTGGGGAACGGAGTTTTGTTATTTCACAGGTATTGGGCACCAAGCGGTAGATGACAAGCGTCACCGAAGTGACGTAGGAACAAGCAATGAACCATCTCCTTAACCGGTGAATATGAAATGATAAAATCCTAAGACAACGGAACGGCTGGTAAATCATTTAAAAGAAACATTGCTAATCAAAAATAAATAAGCTTAAAATAGTAAATTCATCTTTTATCAAGGCACAAGATTATTTAGAAGTAACCTAATGGGACAAAAAGAACAAGTAACCCTCTCTGTTTGAAATATATCCTTAAAATATTCCCTCTCTAAAATCCATACGGCGCCAAAATAATGTCTTTCGATGATTATGTTTCACCAACTGCGATAAGAATAGTTCACTGCAAATCGACGACATCCGCGTATTAGAAATAAATGAATATTTAATAATAAAAATAAGAATTAGCCGGCTTGTATCAATGGTTGGGTTCAAAAATAGAATTGGGTGCTGCCGTATCTGTTCACCCGTAAAGATGAAAAAGGTAGACATCCACGAAAAGTATACCGAGGTTTCAGTAATCATAAAGCTCCCAAAATAATTCTTATTCTATGGATAACAGATTTTTGTTATCCTTTAAGACTTGTAATCCTATTCCAAGTTATGCTATAGAATTAAGAGTCTTAAAGAATGAAAAGAACCATGGTACATTATTCCTGAAATATTTCGAGATAATCTAGGAAATTAAAATTAAATGGTGCTCAGGATATCAAGTTTAAAATTTCAAATTTGATCTCTGAAATTGATATATATGTGAACAAATTATCAAACTCAAATTAATATTAGTATCCCTTCTATATTGGAATTTATTGAGACCGTAACACATGAATACATCAAAAAAATATAATCAAAATGTGTGTTTGAGAGGATAGGGGAAAATGTTTGGATTTTGTTATAGACTTATTCTGAATACAGTGTCTATCAGCTGTAATTGATAAGCAAGATGTATATAGAAAAAGAGGTTAAAGGAACAGTTAGTCAGCTATTATGAAGCTTTGACCAGAAAGTGTCAGATTTCCAAGATTATTTATCTTGTTCATTATATGATTATTAAGATAATGCCTAAAACATTGCTCAGTTGTCCCTCATTCAGAGTGAAATTTGTATATTTCTAATGATATACTTAAACAATATTTTCTTATTGAACTTATTAAAACTCCAATATTCAATATAAGCCATTTGTATATTTTGAAAGTAATGAGAGTGTAAGACCATTTTCATCAGAATGAGACTATAACAGAAGCAGTAAACAATGAAATAGTTAGATTCAACTCAAACATGTAGTGTCACCCAGTTTAAAATTGTAAATCTATCTAGGGGAATTTTGCCATAACATTATAAAATATACAGCATCAAACTCAAGATTTTTGTTTCATAACTGAGATAAAAAATGTCCTAAAATTCAAAATTTTTACAAGAGATGAGGAAATAACTCATTGAAGACAAAAAGTATTTAAAGAAGTGATGAAGCACATAAGTACTCAATATCCTTATCTAATAAAATAATGTACAATTTGATTCAGAATATTATAAATTGGAAATTATAAAATAAAAATATTTTGATTTATTCATCTATTTATATGTTTTGGCTAATAATTTTATGCATGTGATAATTTTATTCAAATGCTTTTCATATCTATCCTTTCCTTCTATTTGGCATCAAACCTCCATTTTTACAATTCTTTGTTATTTTAATAGATACATTTTCCAGTAGAGTTTATGGAGATCTGTACACTAACATGGAAAATAGTTCCATAAAACTTAGATCTATTTACAACTATCATTACTAACACCAACCTAACAGTTCATAAAACTCACATGTTTGTCACAAAAATTGAAAAAATAAATATATCTTCAGTTAAAAAAACACAAATTTGAACAATCCCCTTGAATAATAATGCCAAGTGAAGAAGTTCATCCAGAGAATAGTATTTTGAATGTCCAACATCTAATGAAATATCCTTATTTAAAACTTAATTAACTCAATACTCAATGTTATATAACAGAAAAGTTGAAATTGTGTCAGGAAGATGTACTTTTGATAAAAAAAACATAAGTAAAAATTTTAGGGGATTATATTTGGAATGAAAATTATACAGTTTTACCAAGAAGTGATGAAGCAGCTTTACATTAAATCCACCAAATTTTCACTCTGCCATTAAATGTACCAGGCAATCAGTGATCACTCCAACACACCACTTCTCAAAAAAAAAGATAAAATTTTCCCAGGAAACACACAGTGCATGCACTTCATCACACAATCCAGAAGATATTTCATTCACTGAACTATCAGCACTCAAGCCTGCGTCAACAGGTAACAACTGGATACCAGCCACTTTAAAAAGTAAACTCTTCCATACATGAGCCACACTTATTACTGCTCTTGGAAAGATAGTTCTGATTTTAGCTGAATAGACACAAAATTAACAGTGGGTCATCCACAGAGATTACATTTTTCACATTTCTGCACAGATATAGTTCTTTTGGGAAAATTAGAAATAAACAATTCTTAGAGAGGTAACATTTTCCAAGAGTTGTATATATTTATATATATTTTATTTGTATGTACAAAAAGAAATGAGAAAATATGGGTGGGATATTCTACACATTGTGTTCAATATGAATTTAACATTTTCTAGGATTCAGTTGATCATACAAAAAGAAATACATATTGAAACTTACCTGATGGATGAAATACAAAGTCACTTTAATGAATGAGTCGATATAATTTTGGCTGAGAAATTAATTTTCAGGCGGAGGATGATGTACACTTTACAATCACACACTAAGTTCATTTTCAAATGCCCTTGCTTTCAGGTTATTGAAAGCTTTAAGGACCATTAGCAAGAAAATATCAATAATGATGTCATATCAGAAACTCACAGCCTCAATGATCTTTAATGGCAACAATTAAAGGCAAACGTTTGTACAATGCCCAAAGACTAACAGGATGAGGTGGAGGAAATTAAACTTCAACAACTAAATTTACTAAATATTAAAACTATGAAATGCAAGTATCTAAGTTTAGATTTCGTAATTAATCTTGAGAGAAAAATCTACTATACTTATAAGAAATATATTAATAGATAATAGATTTAATGCATGGAAAAATTTTAATTCTTCAATAGTTCATTTACCTTTTCTTACCAAAGAAAAATTCCCTCACCTCATCTTTGTCAGTCATCAGACATCATACTCACTGCTTTACATTCAATGAAATTAATGCTTGTGCATTTTTCAAAACTAATGATTGACCAGAAACTGTATGACATTCATGCAGATCAGATCATTTGTAGCCATGACTTTCACTGATTTTACTCTAAAGAAGAATTTAGTAAAAGACGTTGTAATCTTCTGAAAGCAGAAAAAAAATTGGGAGGATTAAATTAGAAAAGAATTGCTATGCAATTTTACAAAGAATCAGTCTCTGTGCCCGTGGCCCTGTTTTTTGCTTTGCTCTGCGTAAGAAGAGGATCTAGAGCTAGAACGCCGATGTCGACCCCTCACACTTCTACTCCTACTTCTACGTCCTTTGCGAGGCGTAACCGAGCGCCGGCTTGTTCTCCTCCTCCCACTTGCTGCTTCTTTCTCACTCATCCTCCTCCTATCCTTCCTATCTAGTGACCTACTCCCTCGCCGTCCCCTGCTTCTCCGCCTTTCCCTATCGTTTTCCCTTCGACTGGATCCCCCGTCTCGTTGCCTTCGACTATCTCCCCTTCCTCTACCCCTACTTCTACTTCTCTCCCTGCTGCGGCTTCTCCTCCTCACATCCCTCCTGTCTCTGCTCCCACCACCCCTCCTCCCCTTAGAGTCCTTCCTCGACAACTCTTTAGTGTTTTTGCTGCGCTTCCTGCTCTGACGCCTACTGTCTGAACTCTCAGAAGAGGAACTGGGAGAGGACGACCGGGATGAAGAGGATGACTCTGAAGAAGAGGAGGAAGATGAAGAGTCCGACGAGGAAGTGGACGATGAGGAGTGAGAAGAAGTGTGACTCTCCGATTGGCTTGAGGTCCCTTTAGCTTTCTTTTTCCTTTTACTATCTTTTTTCTTCCTCTCGTGTTTTTTAGAAGTGTGTAACAATGCATTCGCTTTCTCTGCAGATGCTTGAACAGGCCGTGACTTTGCATCGCTGACCCTAACTTCGTCATCCTTCCCCTTCACTTGTTTTTCGTCCTTCGCCTCTCCAACGAGTGCTGCCGTCTCCTTATCGTTGGGAAGTCGAGAGGGTTTAGGCTTCGGGGTGTCGGGGCCTAAAATCATAACAGAGATGGATCCCCGTGACAGCAAAATAAAGCACGTACCTCTTCATTGACAAAAAAAAATCACAAGTAACAAAAAGAGATCAACCAAGCTAAGGGAATAAGATAAACAACAAACCTCTACACTACTTTGACAAAGTTTATCTTTAACTTTTTGGTCATCTCACCAGGGTATGAGTTTGATTATTTAATTGTTGCCAATTAAGTGATCAAACTGATGAAGAGGAATGCCTCAACCCTCACAAGGGGCAATGACATGGACAGTGTTAGTGGGGAGTGGAGGAAATGGAAAAAAGGAGATTGACACTTACCTTCTTCTTGTAAGGAAGGATGTTTTGTATCTGTTTCTTTCTCTACCTGTCTCTCTTCCTCCTCTACAATGATTTCTTTTGCCTCCGTGTTCCCACCTTCTTCCACTACCGACACTTCCTCACCCTTAGACCGCTTCTCCCTCTCTTTCTCACGTTCACGTTCTCTCTCTTCCTCTTCCTGCAGCCGAGCCTCTATTTCTCTCTCTGTTTTGGCAAATTCCTGTTTGCGTCGCTTTATCTGGTCCTAAAAATGAATTATTTTCAGTCAGGAGAAAGTAATACCTGGGTTATAATAATATTAACAAATTCTATACAGGAAATATTGCTACAACGCAGACATCTATCCTTAATTGCTTCAGTCATTTCTGCAAGTTTTACATGATTTACTAAATTATATTTAATTACCCAAATTCAAATAAATAAAATATACCAGACATTTGTCATACTGAACTTAAATAGAGAAGTGGTTCCCATTTTAAAAATTTTCACAAAATAAACTGAATTTATGCTTAAAAGAAATTGCTCAGATTATATATCATCATTATAAATTGAACATGTAAGGAAATTTATAAACTGATAACCGAAGACTTCTGAATCTTCTGATAGAATACAAAAATAATTGTACTAATACATAAGATGCCCAAAATGTTGTAGGAATTTAATCACCTTAAGCTCCTCATCAGAATCACTTTCCAAATCGTTCCTTTTCTTGTCGAATTTTGAATTATCCGCAGCATCACTTTCCTCCTCACTGGACTCACTGTCTCCATACATGCCAAGGCCTGATGCCATGAAAAAAGATAGAATAAAAGCTGTAAAATGATAGATTTACAATTTGACTTTTTTCTAATGTTAATATCAATCTTGCTTTTCAGTTTAGCTAGAAAAAAGGCAGTTACTAAACTGTGACTCTTTACAAATTAAATTGACAGAGAGAAATCCACAAAATATTTTTCTAACCATGAACTTGTCTTCGATTTTCTGAAACGTTGATGCACAAAGAATATTGCTTTGAGCTGTGCAGTCTGACAGCAAAAACTATTCCTTTGTGAAATGTTACAAGAGTATTAATCAAAAAGATATTTTCCCTTTGAGAAATAAATGATACTACATAATCAATGCATTTAATATTTTATTAATGTAGCAGCAATTACTCTCCACTTTGTAAAAATTACAAAGAAAACTTCAAACTCATGGCTGATGACATTTAAGTTAGCAATCATAACAAAAATAAAAGATCTTCACAAGTAATAATTAATACAGGAGAAATATACTGAATAATTAACAAAATTTGTGTACACTTACCCAGCTGTCCAGTCAAAGTGGCTAAAGCTGGGGTCTTCCTCAGTTGCAATGCTGGAGCTTTGTCATGAATACAAAATTTAGTACAGAATGTGACACACACAGTGACATAAAAATTACTTCCATCAGAAATACCAACTTAATTCCAGAAAAATCCATTTCTTTCCATTCACCTACCATTCTGTTTGTAGGGAAATCAATTGATGAGTTTCGTGCTGAGTTTTTCCTTACTTAAAATTACACAAAACTTGATTTAAAAGCAACTACACACTTTCAGTGATCAGAATAGAAATAAATTGTTTATAAGCAACATAAATTATTAAACAGTGCAAGAAATCAGATCCAATGAGTTTTATGGACTAAACACATTAACAAAAGGACTGATGTCACTGATCTCTATGCAGAAGTGTCTTTAAAATATATTTATAAAAAACAATGGTCTTCAGCAAAAGCTGCAGAGCAATCTTTCCTAATTTTAAATTTGATTTTTTTGCCTATGTTTGGGCTTATATTTTATCTGTTTCGATATCATCTATTACTTGAATCATCCTCATAAAGCATAAACTAAATGCTATGGCTGAAGATATCCACAATCCATATATCAAGTAATTAAAGAAAAAATAATAAAGGATTCTGCAGTTACTCTAAAAACTGCATATATATCCAATATTAATTTTCTGTATAAAATATAAGTATCATTGATAAACTACAGTTGTCGAGAGAAAACTATCAAATATGAAAAAACACTAAAATCCAAGTCCATCTCCAAAAAGACATATTTTTCAAATATAAATAGAAAAAGTAAACCAATCATAGTGCAAGAAAAATGAAAACTTTAGTAATCCTTGAAGGAAAAGAACTAAGGCATTGATTCTAACCAGAAAATGTTTAAACAACCTAGATATAACAAAATTCACTGCAAAAGGGGCAACTCATACAATATCAATATTTACTATACCTTGTATTTTTATTAAAATTACCAATATTCTATAACAACTCATCTTCCTTGTTGAGAGGTAGGCTTGAAGATAATCCAAGATATTTTTACTTTGAAACACACAACATTTGAAAATCATCAATTACATCAGCTGGCTTTGGCTTAATAAAATTAACATGGCTCTAAATCCCTTTTAATGTAAATCTAGAGTTCATTTTGAAATCAAACATAGAGAGAAGACAGTACATAATTTATTCCTTTATGCAGAAAAAAGATTTCAAGCTCAGCTCAGTTTTCATTTAAAGATGTAAAATGAAAATAAATTTCATTTTTCTTATAACATGAGTAACTCATCTAAAATATGCATAGTAGACAACAATCATGCATGAACACAAAAATGAATGTTATGTTATGACAGCATTTAAAGTCACTTTAAGAGTTTATAAAAACTGACTTAGGGCAACTTATGGGAAGGATATATAATGGAAAGGAAAAGAACAGCTAATAATCCATATTCGATTTCATAAATGTACGTGTTCTTAGAATATTACCTATTATCATCCTTTCTGTAATTGATGATATTTAAAAAGACATACACTGAAAGAAGTAACATTAATCAAATCTCTTTTCAAGATTTCAATCAGCAAGTTCACAACTAATGCTGGTATATAGGTAACTTTACAAAAAAGGAAGTGTTATGTATAGAATACTTCCAACCAAAGCAAAGGTTGCCCAACGGAGGGCATAATATAACTGAAGTAAAATAAAGAGATGAATAGACATTCCAAAGTTATACTTCAATGTAATTAGATTGAAATTAGTTTTTAAAATCCTTCAACATCATTTAAGCCATGAAATGAATATAATAAGGAGGCATAAATAATTTTTTTCCTCAAATTGTCTTTTTAATAGCATACTAAGGATAGATTAAATTCTCAATATTCAACAATTATGATACCCAATAAATAGTTCCTCAAGTATTTTTAAATGCACTGACTCCCATGAAACTTTTCACATTAAATGATAACCCTACTCAAACCACAGTTTCCTCACTTTTAAAGCATTTCTTTATATTTCAATTGAAATTATTTTTAAAATCACAGCAAAAAAATTTCAAAACTGCATACAAAAAAATTCAGCATAAGCATTTATGAAAGGTGGTCAAAAATATTTTTGTATTTAATTTAAAAAAGGTGATCATTAAGTCAAATATTTAGAGAGATGTTCCTTCATAAGATGGGGATATGTATTGAAAAAGGGGTGAAGTTGTGAATGAATAGAATGTTGCAAACAGGGAAAACACAATTAATACATGGAAAATTTCTGCAATCGAATGAGCAAAAGACAAAAATTTAAAATAAATATATCTTCATTTTATTGATGTACATTCTTTGAATATTTAACATTGAGACAACTTCCAACAAATTAATTTGGTATTTTTATATTTACCTAAACTAATCTATGATGAAATAATTTGCAAAGCAGGATTATTCATTCATTTTCAATATTCATAATTATTAAATCTCATTAACCTATCTTATAATTATTGGAGGTTTAATCCCAATTGAAAATTGAGCTTAGAAAATTTATAAAGGTATGATTTTTTAATTTAATCTTTAATACTTGCATTCCTCGATAATATTTGGTTTTATAATTCTATGTTAGGTATCTCAATGATTACTTTTAACTATTTATAATCTACCCATAAAGATCCAAATACTGAAATGGGCATTAATTATAGTAAAAAATTATGAATAAGGTTGTACATGGTAAGCAACATTGGAATAAGAATCAAAGATATTTTTTTGAATAATAAATAAGTCTATTTATGCAGTTTCTCTTAGCTTTAAGTAAAAATGTGTATCACAGCATTTCGCAAAGGTAATGCTTTGTAACTCATTAGGAACTTGACCGTACATTATGTATAGCTATATTTGAATACAACTACATAAATTAAGTATTATCTGATTTTCAAAACAGCATGCCATTTAGCAATTACATATCCTATGGGTCAACATGCAGACAAAGACATCACAACTGAGAATCAAGGAGAATTAAATTGAAATTATTTCGATCCCAGAAACAAAGAGGACATATTATCAAATTTATAAGAAAGTATGCGGAAAAATATAACCTTCCAGAATAGGTACTTCTTTAGTATACCCAAAGATTATTCTTTTCCCTAATATTTTTTCTTTTTAAACTCCCACGTAATATTTTTCAGCCAGATCCCTCCAAGTAAGAGAGTTATGTATGCACACACTATGTTGTTTATTCCTTTCTAACTTTTAAACACACAAAATATTATTCTGAAAATACATTCTACCATTCTTTGCACGAATTTTTTCATAACAGCTTCTTCCCTACTTCTCAGTAAAAATATCCTTCTTAAGCCTCAAATACTGAATTATTAGAAACATGATTACATACATCATAGTTTTTTTCATTATTTTCCTTATGACCTATTCCTCATTTACTAAATCGTAATTCAGTACTTATTTGCCAGCCAAGTTATGATTGACTTTTGCCGTTTTCAAAATTTTTAGTCTTTAAATTTAACTTTAAACAAAAATCAATTTGCACTAAAAGTGTGCCATAATATTAAACAATAATTTAAATCAAACATGTCATAACTGGAATGAAAATTCAAGTATATAGAGTAACCCTAATGAAATTTAATAATAAGGCAATCCTTTATTTCAAATGTTCAAATGTTTCAAGTTATCATTGGTCAGATATTCTGACATTCTATATATTAAAATAAAAACAATCTACAAGTACATTCATCCTAGACAAACTGATTCATATGTTCAATACCTAATGAAAGCTAAAATGAGATAAAAAGGATAACCATAATTATTGTATAATTAATAATAATCACTAATTAATAGAGAATTTTGCTCTTACTAGTGTTACACATTTCTTACTTCTCAATGAAAACTTTTATAGATGATTTTCAAGATATTTAGTGCTATACTATCTTACCTTTTGCTTTAGCCTTACTGAGTACTTCTTTAGCCACTAGATACATTTCCTCATTGGTTACCTCTAGGAGAACCTCAGTCAGCAAGCGCCTAACTTTCAACATCTGTAAAAGATGATTACAGGAGCTTATATAGCATATTGCTACTGTTTTTTAAAAATTTAATACAAGAAAAGCTATGTTAATTTTTCTGCATAATGAGTGGAAAATTGCTAACCGTTTCTTGCATTATTTCTTCTCTCGACATAGGAGTAGGAGGTGGACTTCTTCCCCTATCTACTTCATCTTCCAATGATTCTGATATCTTTCTTCTTCCATTTGGGTGACCGACACCAGGTTTTGCACTACCAACTACTTCATGAGGAGATGTAGAACCAGGACTAGAGGCATCTTGAAAACGAGACCTCTTCCTTCTCTTGAGTGGTCCAACTCCAGCTCTCCACTCTATTGATCTTTCATTCGGCTCATCTGGATTCCCATCCTCTTCCTCCTCAGATTCACTTTCCTACAGCATGGAGAGAAGATCTCAGAATAGAAACTTGATACTTCATAAAATAGTAATCCAAAGAGAATATAAATAATTATATAGTCCATGTAAAAGTAAATCTGAACTTTCAATTTACAAAATCATCTACATTTTTATTTGAAAATTAATGTTCCAGGGATACTTTAATTTTGAGGCATTTTATTCTTGTAAACGGGTGTGAAATATTTTAACAAAATTCCACAGTTTAAACAGTAAGAACAGCTAAACTGAATGTTTCATTCATGAACAAAATAACTGTAAAACTTGGATAAACTCATTTTCATTTATTCTACCCTTCATCTTTATACTTAAAAGATTATGTTTGCATTATAAGAAAAATTGTTTACTAAGTTTATGAAATATTTGTTTACTTAAAGAATCAATATAATGGGTCCATTTTACCATAATTTAATCAAATATTAATTGAAATAACCATAGCATTGAATAATATAATGATCAAGAATGAATTAACAGCTACTGAAACTGAACATGCTTACAAATTTACTCCTTTTCGGTATGGTTCCCAAGTTAGAGGCTAGCATTCCATCTTCTTTTTCCTGAAGCTGACTTGCATTCAAGTGCTCCTCATCCTTCAACTTTTTAGCTGCTGCTTCCCTCTCTTTTTTCATCCTTTCCCTTTCCAACTGCTTCATCTTTTCTCTCTCCATCTTCTCAAGTCCTTCACGTATCCAGGCTGGCAGTTGCCTCCTCTTGGCCGCATCTTTATTTTCAGAATAAAAAGTAGCTGCCACCTCATCCCAACCAGAGCCAGAGAGTCTAGTTTATATCTATTAACTTACACTACATTCCCTTATAAGTAGCCTAGACAACTTATTCATAAAGACAACTGTTAACCGTTGTTTGATTCTACGATTGGATGATGCTTCACCTAGTATAAAGCTAGACCATTCTGTTTTCTTGACTTTTCTATTTATTATTATCTTCCTTCACATTGAAAAATTTGGCTGATTGCTCATACCTAAAACTGTGCCACCAGACTGTTCCTCCTCTTCGTCTGAATGTTCAGATGGACCATGACGGCTTTGATGATCATGGTAGGAGCGACCAGGTATTCCAGGAGGTCCCCTGTTTCCTCTCCAGTCACCATGGCGATTGTGGCGAATGAAAGGTGATGGTCCCATATCTGCTCCTGGTTCCCCTGTGCCCCAGAAGCCCATCTACAAAAAACAGTTTGAAACCAATATCAAAGCCCACCTTCTAGGCAAGAAAATCTAAACTAACTCAGTCTGCTTAACTGTTCACTTAAACTTTGATTCTGCTTAATGACCAATACACAAATACTAATTTTTCAATAAAGAAACCAGATGTAAGACTCCTTAGATTATGTTATTTGAATAGAAAAGGAGCAGTTCAACATATTTATATACATATATCGAGTTAAATAATTTTTGAGGTGTATATTCAGGATTACTTCCAAGGATTAAGATGGTTCATGTAAGATAATATTATACTCAGAAAAATCATTTGTCTTGCACCACATGGTAGCATAAAGAGGATAAGCTAAGGCTGTTGCAGTTAAAGACAAACTCACTCAGAAACCTCTAAAATGCATTCCAGTTCAAGATTTGAAACTCAAAAAGAATGTACCTCTAAAGCTAGCTTTACTTCACATTATTTCACTTTTCTGTAGAACCATTCTCAGACTTAAGTTTTACTCTGGCTGGATCTGATGTATTGAGAAGTTTTCGGTAAACAATTTGTACACAGAGCAGTTGAGTTAGTAGTTAAAGTATACCTGTACAAGGGAAACTCCATAGATAAAAGATTAAGCTCTTACTAAGGAAAAACAGATATGGACAAAACCAAACCAGTACCATTCAAATGCTATTTGGTTGAGCCAACCAATTGAGCTTTCAATTTCAAGTCCATTATTACTTGGGTTTATTCTGAGCCAAGTGCCTTTTTACTAACCTGACCAAAGTGGTCCACACCCTCAGCTCCATGATTGTAATCAAAGGAAAGTGGATGATTGTGCTCTCCATAAGCAGGGCCAGAGGTGTTGTGAGGAGTAAATGGGAAGTGGGGACCACCCATTTGATGAGAAGGTGGAGGTACATTGACTGGTACAGTGGGGGGTTCTTTCCCACTTGTAGGTGGAGGAATGTGGGTATGAGGATGATTAGGCGGAGGATGAGAAGGAGCGCCAGTCCATGAAGCAGTTGTACCTACACCAGTTCCATTCCATCCTGGTCCCCAGTGTTGAGGTTGCTGCCAATTGTTCCATGAACCCCATGAGCTACCAGCTTCTAAAAGGAAATCATAGCCACATTATAAAATGCAAAAAAATGTAAAAATGTTTTAAATTGAATCAAAATAATGAAAAAGATTGATGTGATGCTCATCTCTTTTCATTCTACATTCAAGCAATGATATTTCTGAGTAATCATTTAAAAACCCTTGTTAATTAATTTAATAAAAAATTTGGATGAAATATACCTGGAGGAGGAGCAGATGTGACAGGTGGATTTGTGGAAGTTGATGGAGCAACTGTTGTACTTGTGCTGATCTCTTCTTCCTCTTCTTTGGCATCCATCTCCATAGGTGCTTCCCCACCTTCTTCTGCATCTCTTGTCACTTCCTTTTCTTTGGCCTCCTCCTGATGTCTCTGTTGGGGAGGGGGCAAGGGAGGAGGAGGTGGGGGAGGGGGAGGAGCTTGCAAGTGAACTGGGGGTGGGACTGTGTGAGACTCTTTCATCTTTATCCATTGCTGTGCGAGAGCTGCCCAATCTACTGCAATTTGTATGAAATCATAACAAAAAGTTTTAGATTTTGTTAAATTCATCAAATTAAGTTAATTTGTTAGCACATATTTTAAATATAGAATAATCATACATTATGATACATGGCATTAGATATTAAATCAATATTGTCCTTTAATATCTATGAAGGTGATATATAAACACCAAAATAAAAACATAAAAACATTCAAAGAGATAAAATATGTGCACAAATTGAGATTGAAAATAACACCCATTCTTTTAATTTACTACTAAAATAACAAATTTGATAAATAAAGGAATAAAATAATAAAGAATAAAAGGAATAAAATTTCAAAATGAGAAAAATATTCTTAAATATAATAAGCAAAAATTTTTATTTCCATTTTATAGACAAACCACTGCAGGGAAATTGACCAGAAATGGAATGAATGGACAAACAGCTATGGCAATGCTCTTATTTCTTTTAACATAATAAAAATATTTAAGATCAATGTTCATAACAAATAATTAAAAAGTAAACTACTTTGGTTGACGTTTAATTTTGTCGTTGATTGATGACTTTTTTATTTATTTTCATTAATTCATTCAAATAAATAAATTTTTAATAATGAGTAAAGTTATATAAACTTAATTGTATATATTATTGGACTAAATTTGTATTACATTTTTATAGACTAAATTGAAAATTGATTCTGAGGTAGGAGAGAACATGGTTATTCTGAAAACTGACAGGAATTTCACACATAGTCGCCCGTATCACAACTCTTTGCAATTCAACAGACCATGACATTAGATAGTAGTGAGTTTGCTATTAAAAATGTACAAATCTCATAAAACACAAATAAGTGCTTAGAATTATAGTAATACTTTGATTTAATAACTGTAAATCAATATTAGGACATCCTTTGTCATTTTTTTATATTTACACAAAACTTTTAAGTTTGGATTGCATGAAATATCTTTAAAATGTAAGATATTTAAAAGGACTTAATTGAAAATTTCAAAAACTAAAGTAAATAAGGTACAAATTTGGATTTAATATCCATACATATAATATACATAGACATAACTGATAAATTACTGCTATTCAAAAGATGAGAAGCCAAAATAAGTAATAAAAAGTTATAAATATGCAATAAAAGACTGAGTAATGTGAGCTCATAAAGCAGGTAAATACCCAAACTTCCTTGTATTCATAAATACCCATTCATAACGTTAGTTAATACATTCGTGATGGGTAATAAGAACAAATTGCATTCATTTATAGAAAATGCTTAGAAACAAGCAGGTGGCTAGAATACTCATCAATGATATCGCAATAATCTTAATTGAATAAGTATGACATTACTGGGAAAGCATTTCAGAACAACAAAAAAATTGCAAATCGGAGAGTAGGTAATTCAGTATTTTTCGTTATTTAACACTTCATTAACAACCTTATTGTATATCATAACTAAAACTGCCAATATTTGGAAGATGATACTTCTTAGTCAATGCGTTTTCAATCTTCATCAGTTATTCTTTAGTAAGTTGTTCATTTCAGATTAGTAATATGATGATTTTTTTAATACAAGAATTAAAAGAATCAAACTTTTCATCATAGCGGGTGATATCAACATTAGAAAACGGCAAGAATTCAGACTCGTATAATGTATAGAAAAATCTATAGAAATAAGCGAAGAGTGATACCCAATCCTACAAGATATAGTAGTTTCACGGTCAATAATTGCATTTGAGAAATTAAATTATACTATGAGAGAATCCTATATGAGAAAGTGTAGGTTTAAAACGCAGAGCAAACAGACAAGAGCTATACTTAAAACTAATTAAATTGAAGAGTAAATTTGAAAGAGGGAAAGTAATAACGTAAAATGAAACTCATAGAATTTACTTACTTTGTTCGTGAGAAACATTTTGATAAGCAGAGGGATTGAGTGCCCATTGCGTCCACTGAGGACCACCAGACCACATTTCTCCGGTATATCAGTAGATCTTTAGAAGAAAGCACACAAATCGTTCATAAACTGCAGCCAATAAGATATCCGAGTAATTTATACATTAGAGGTAAAAATTGAAGTCTTTCCTATTCATCTCAGACGGAAAATCGGCAACAAAAGAATAGTATATCATCTACAAAACTATACACATTACAAGAAGGAGTAACATACCGTTTAGTTTCTGAGAAAGATTTATTTTCTAAAATTTAAGTGTGAGAATGAATTTTCATTGAAACACTTAAAATAAGAGATTTCAAGGTTAAGACTCATAAGAGTTATAATCAATGCAAACGATGGTTTTTTCTAGCGAAAGTAACATTCCGACAACCATTGCGACCGATGCTCAGAATCTTCATATCGACACCTATCGCCCTATCGTTTACAATTCGTGCGCTCGATATCAATCGAAAGGAACGGGTACGAACATTCATTAGCCGAAGTGTTTGAAATTCTTATTTAAAAGAAAAGTAGAAACTTCTTCAGGCTGAACAAGAATGTAATTTCGTTTTTATGTCGATTATATTGCAGTTGTTACTTTAGAAATGAAGATTGTCGCGAGATTAACCTCGAAGTTCATACACTATCCTATGCTTCATTCTTCTCTCTTTGCTGACACTAGAAGGCAAGCTTATATTCTTCATGACATCTCTTACAAATATTATAATGGTAAATTAAATGACGATATGTCTTCCCTTCAGATGTGCACTTCATTCAACATCAGTTCTATTCGATAAAACGGGTGTGAGCGAAAATAAAACAGTTGATGCAAATGAAATCCAACTTTTTAGTAATCTATCTGATAGGTGGTGGCATGAAAATGGAGAATTCAAAGCTTTGCATGCATTAAATAAATTAAGGTAGGCGAAATTCGTACGTATGATGAGTGTACTGCCACTTAGCTGGTAGCAGGAAATAAGTAAATGCTGATTAAAGTACCTCTATATTGGATTATTATAAGCAAATAATTTTATATCGATGATCTATTTTTAATTATATTTATTACGACTTAGGGTTCCCTTTATTAGAGATGGATTGATAAACTCTGGAAGAATAAGTGTAAATGATGCTTATAGTGCAACTCCTCTCAAAGGACTGAAAATTATAGATATTGGATGTGGAGGTGGAATATTAAGCGAGGTTTGTGCTGAGGAAAGATTTTCATTATCTTTTTGGGAAATTTCGGAAATAATATCAATTTAAAATCGTAAATTATAGTAATTTAATACCTGCAGTTGAGTAATTTTTCAGCAGTAAAAATGAATCTCCAGTTCTTGTCTATTAATAAATATTAGTCTTTTATGATCCTTTTACAACAGCTCTTATTAAAGTTAATTTCCGTAATTTTTGCTAGCCTTTGGCTCGGCTGGGAGCAGATGTTGTTGGTTTGGACGCCAGTCATGAATCAATTGCTTCTGCTCAAGTTCATGCAGACAGAATGACTAACTGCCCGAAGTACGTCTGTGAAACTATTGAAGACCATGCAAAATCTCATTCTAATACATATGATGCCGTAGTGTTATCAGAAGTTCTTGAACATATACAAAGCAAAGATATTTGTCTTCAGCTTTGTTCTGATATGCTTAAGGTAAAACTTGAAAAAATAAATCTTAATATATCTCTGTTTATTTGTAGAAATTTTAAAAATCTTTTGATTTAAAATAGAACAAAGGATCAATATTCATCACGACAATAAATAAAACAACACTATCCTGGATGCTGGTTATAGTAGCAGCTGAGAGATTAATTCAGTTCATACCTCCTGATACCCATCATTGGGATAAATTTATATCTCCCACAGAATTACAAAATAAACTTAGAGATAGTAAGTTTGATTTTGATATGATTTGTATGGGTTTTTCAAAAACATGCATATATAAGATCCAATTTCATTTCAGATGGGTGCAGCACACGCCTGATCCATGGAATGTGGTATAATATTTTATGTAACCGGTGGCATTGGACTTCTGATACCAGTGTCAATTATGCACTTCATGCTCTTAAACTTAGTGATGATAATGTTGAAAATGTGGATTCACAAAAATAAAGTGTTTGCATAATTATCTGATAATTTATTTTTAATCTATTGTTTTCATATTAGAGATAGGCTCATACATTATCAGGTAATCTGTGATTGTCCTTGGTATACAATATGAATGTATATTTATATATAAATATATGTTTTGCAAGTATTATGTATCTAATCTTTATCTATTATTGGTTGATCAACCATAACGAATCTATTTTGTATTTGGATATTGATGATTTGGAATAGAAAGAATTTAATAATAATTTGATCCTTTAAGGATTATTTCTCATCCATTACATATTATAAAAATAAAACTAAAGAAGAATATACTCAGAGGATCCAGCGTAAGGACATATATATATATATATATATATATATATATATATATATATATATATATATATATATATATATATATATATACGAGTAAAGGTGCGCTTGCTTACAGCAAGCAATGCAATATTTTATCTTTAGTGAATAATAAAATTTTTCGAAAGATTACTCTGCTCAAACGTTGCTAAACATTAAGTAAAGGGCATTAACGCAGCTGAAAATGCACTGAATACGATTTCCGATGAATTTCTTTCGGCAGCTAAAATCCCGCCCCGGCGTCGAACCAAGGTCATCCTGATAAAATTACTGTAATCTTTCGCTTGAGTATGGTGGACTTTATAAACACCCCGACTTACAAAAGGAAATTCATTCAGGAAGTACCTTAAAATGAGTCCTAAATTCCCTATACATTTCAAATGGAGATATAGTTAACGCCCCCTAACATCGAACCAACGACCTTTTACGATAGTCTTAGGATAGCTTTTATATGAGAATGGTCCCCTTAATGGCTGTGTGAAATTTTGAACCTCTGCGCGGTTGGAAAGTGTCATAAAAAGCTATCGGAAATATGGCCCATGTATTTTAAAAGGGAAAAATCGAGATTCCGGGACGCTCTGGAATCGAACCCGTGATACATAGGCAAATGCTGATTTTTTTTCTAATTACATTTTGTATGTATCTATATTTGTAGAAGGTTTGAATAATCTATGTACGATATTAAGGGAGCTACGATTTTTCAAAATCTGAAAATATTTCACCTCCTGGCATCGAACCCAGGACCGATTGTATGTAAAATACTACATTTTTCCGTAGACATATATATAAGCAATAGCTACATGAAATCTTATTCTTTTAACTTAATGGGAAGTATTTTTAAAATTATTTGAAAAACGGCCCCATGCATTCCTAACGGGGAAAATCGAGATTACGGGACGCTCTGGAATCGAACCCGTGACACGTAGGCAACTGTTGATTTTTTTCGAGGTACATAATATACTTACCTATAAGCGTAAAAAATTTTAATGATCTATGTATCATATTAAGAGAGCTACGATTTTTCGAGATTTGAAACTTTTTCACCTCCTGGCATCGAACCCATGACCGGTTGCGCGTAAATAATAGCATATTTGCGTAGATATATATAATTGCAATAGCGATATGAAATTTCATTGTTCTATCTCAATGGAAAGTATTTTTTTAAATTGTTTGAAAAACGGCCCCATGCATTCTTACGGGGTAAAGTCGATTTTTGGGGCCTCCTAGAATCGAACCCATGATAGGTAGGGTGGATTTCCCAATTTTTCCTGAGTGAGATTTAGTGGGCCATTACGTAAAAAAATCGCCGAGCCGGTGGCCCCAGCGATTTGGGCCTGACATTAATATCCTATATATATATATATATGTTATATATATATATCCCCCCGAAGCGTCTATATATAATAGATATATATATATATATATATATATATATATATATATATATATATATATATATATATATATATAAAGAGGATACAGTGTATGTAAGTGTCACTTTTGGTTAATTTTGTACAGTTTGATGTTAATGCCAACAAAGTTAGATTTTTTTGTTGAACAGAGATAGATGTCCGGAATGTTTTTTTTCTTAGGCTGTTTCCACTTTGCAATACTTTTTAACCTTTAGTGGATTACCAATCCAAAAGTATTTTGCGAGAGTTAAAAATAAAAAAAAATCTCTCTTTTCATGTTGAGAACAATTATATTACCTGAAAGCGGGAATCCTCTTAAGCTTTCCAGGCTACAGAGATGTTCAGACACCAGTAATTCATTACTTCAAGATCCTCTTGCTAGTAATCATTAATTTTTGAAATTGATGCAGTTATAAAATACTGCAAACGCTTTAAATTTGACTCAAAAGGAAAGCATTTTATCTTAAAATTATGGTAAGAATAAATCAGATTCCCCATCTTATTTCTTTACTCGGCGATCGACCGAAAGATGTTAAAATGCTTCTCGCATAATCATTTTTCACACTATTCGGATTATTTAAATGAAGTTAATCATCACTTTTCAAAATTTAAGCATAAATGAAAAGTTTCCACAGCAGTCAAAAAGACCGCGTAAATCGAATTGTTTATTTTCCTGCTAATAATAGGGCACGCCACTTGAAAATCTTAGGAGGTATTCCAAAAATAGTGTTTAGGAGGAAACCTACTTCGCACAGCGGTTATCAATAGTTCTCTTCTTAAAATATTAGTAAGGTTTAACCTGCATGAATGCAATTGCGTTATAATCAGCTGAAGTTGATTTGAGTTTACACTCGTCAAATTACTTCATCTCCGCGGTGGTTAGTGCTGCTAGCACTCTAATTTGTATTTTGCTTATTTTTTTATTAGACTGGATAAGGGTCCATGTGAGTATTTCTCGATATATTATTAACCCTTAAATGAGACGTATATCATTTGTTTCTTAGATTAAAAAATAATTCTGAAGGTGTCACTTAGGGTATGTAAATTGATATCGGCTGATAGAAGTCATTGATGTCAATATTTTCTTCATTTGATCATGACCTGAAAACCTCTCACTCTGATCAGAAAATAAATTTTCGAACACGTGGGTTTATCTGTGGCAACTTCACGCAATGAATATCTTTTATTGCAGTTTTCCTTAGAGAATTTATTAATTTATTTCAGATATTGTTTAACTAGACATGGATACCGATGGAAGCACAGAAACATCAGAGAAAATGAATTCTTCTCCTGAGAGTAAAGATCCCGAGGTGAAAAAAGATCTACTATTATTTATGCTTTGTATTTTCGTCACTATTGACTACACTGCTTGTCTCATTCTAGGTGATTTCTAAGCCGATTGAAGTAAAAGAAAGAAAATCTAACAGGGAATCCAAAATTAGGAAGAAGGACGATAAAAGTGTGGAACAAGTTCTTAAAGCACTAAATAGCTTAGAAACTACGGAGGAAAAATTAGCGGCTATGTGCAAAAAGTACACAGACATAGTCGATGAAAACAGGAAACTTCAGGTAATTAATAGTCCGTATATCTTGAATGATTGAGAAATGTTTGCTCCTAACTTATCTAGCCCCTGAGACTTATTATTCCAGAATCATCTTTTACCTCAGAAACGCTGTCCTATTAGAGGAGATTACTTCTATTCATTATGGTTTTTTGTATAAGATGTGAATTTAATAAATCGTTATATTTATCTTGTGAAATACTTTTCTAAATCTCGTGAGTGAATTGTATGATTTGATGTTAAACTTTTCAGTTGAGCCTCAAGCAGTGTGAGAAAAGATGTTGTATACTTCAAAGAGAGAAAGAACAACTGCAGACTGAACATAGTAAAGCTGTGCTTTCTCGTAGTCGATTGGAAAGTCTTTGCAGAGAGTTACAGAGGCAAAACAAGGCCATTAAGGTAAAGTTTTTTAGTATACAAAAATTGTGTGTGTGATAAAATTTGGCTATAATTTTATATGCATCTCTTAGGAGGAGAGTCTATTAAAAGTAAGAGAGGAAGAAGAGAAGAGGAAGAAAGTTTCAGCTGAGTTTCAAGGAACTTTAAGTGAAATAACTGCTCTTACAAAGCGAAACATTGAAAAAAATGAAAAACTTGAACAAGAAAACAAAGCAGTAGGTCAGAGACTTGATGCACTGAGGGAGAAGTTTATAGTTAGGGAAAAAGTAAGAATATTTAAATTCCTACCTTCGGATAAAAATCTGTATTAATGCTTGAAATTTATCATTAATAACATAAAATAAAAGACTGATCTTCCTTAAGATCTACACTTTATTTACTTATTTGTTTTGAATGTTCATTAAATTTTAAGTGTTTTATTATTATTATTATTAAATTTAAAGAACAGAGGTTGTAAAGGATAAAATGAGAGTATATCATCAATGATTCAGATTTTGAAATTTATTTTCATTGTGTTAATTACTCTAATACTTTCATAAAAGGAAGTGCAGAATACCCTTCTACATATCAAAAAAGAGACAGAATTAGGTGAACGAAAAATGGCAATGGCAGAGTTGGCAATGGAAATGGAAAGAAATGACTTCAAGGAGGAAAAGCGTATACTTGTAATGGTAAGAGAATTATTTCTTTGATATTCAGGCAATATATTACATTTTTTATCAACCTGAAATAAATAAATTTTAATTTAATATTAAACTTTTGCTGTGTTCAATTTTCTTGAAAAAATCCATGGAAAATTTAGTGGAGATATTGTTACTGATTACTCTTAAAAAATATTATCACAACCCTTATATATTGCTCTTTAATTTTCAAAGTAAATACATACTGATCAAGGGTACAGAGGACATAATATTTATAGGTCCTATAAAATTATCTCTAGAAAGTTATTTTGGTCACTTTTTTAGAGGGAATATGGTCAAGATTCCTTAAAGCCCACTGATTCTTTATGTTAAATGAAACTTTTGAAACGAAAGAAACAAAAATGTTGATATGGGAGGAATCAGGAGTGGGATGAATTGATAGGCTCGTAAAAAAAGTCCCCCAACTTCATACTACTTTGAATTACAAGATAGGGTCTGCTCAGAGTAAAACTTGTCAATTGTAAATGATTTTTATCATATGTTGAATTCAGTTTTCATTTGCTTTTCAATTAAAAATTTCCAAAACTAAATCATTGCAGATTTTCTTCGGTTAATATTTTCCTGTAACCATATCATATAGTATGATGTATATTTATCAAAATTCTACAATAATAAATAAATAAAAATTCCAAGTTAAAGATCTCATTAATCTCGTCCCTACTGAAAAGTGAAATTTGGAGTATTTCCTCATAATTGTTAACTTCTTTCCAAAATTCTATCAAATGTAAAATCTTTGAAATTGCCAGATTTAGAGTAAATTTTGGTAATAAAAGTATTTGTTGGAGTGTTTCCCAATTGCGCATTTGAAAAAAAATAATAAAATTATTTTATCTTGTATGTCTGAAAAATGAAACTCTTTTTCTAGAAATTAAATGCATGCAATCAGAAAGTCAGCGATATGCAAGAAGAAGAAGTTGGACTTAGGAGTCAGATTAAGTTGTATTCTGAAAAATATGATGAATTTAAGGCTTCTTTCATGCGCTGTGATAAAGTTATCCAGGAATTGAAAGGAGATGTTGAAAAGGTAAATCTCTTATGACATAAGTTTTTGATTTGATGTAATTTTTTAGCTGGAAGAAATAATTATTCATGTGAATTATCCCATTTGATATTTAAACCTGACAAGCATAACCTTAGCATAATTTTATTAATTTATCAGAAATACTATTGACTATATTATGAAATAACCTTTGGTTCATCTACAAAGGTTTTTTTTATTTTTGGTTAGTTTAAATTTTTTATCTAAGGATTTTATTCCTCCTAATTGGTTGAACAGCTCTGCAATAATTTTTACTGTCTATTTACAGAATAACATTACGATTCGTAAACTTGAGAAAGAAACTGAATCTTGGAAGCAGAGCTTCGATCGTTGCCATCGGGCACTCCTGGAATCACAAAGAGCAAAACAACAGAGGGATGCAGATGTTGAACTGGCTAATCGTAGATTGACAAAAATGCTAGCCCTTTGCCACACTCTTCAGGCAGAGAGGTCTTCCCTTTTGGCCCAGGTTCGAGAAATAGGTTCGAAGAAAGAGGAAGAAGGAAGTGATAAAACAAATTCAGAAGAAAAGAAAGAAATGTGTGAAAGTGGTGAAACCGAGGAAAAAATAGAATCATCCCCATCAGCTGAAATACATGAACCTGCCACAGAAGAGAATAATGTCAAGACTGAGGAAATTAAAGAAGAAGAAGTTACAACTGCTAGTACATTACCTGACAAGGAAAAAGAAGCTAGTGAAAGTTTATCCCCACCTCAGTCCGAGGTAAATGAATGTAGTGTTGATTCTCAGGAGAAAGTAGTTGTTGAAGACATAGAATATAGTGCTTGTTCTAATAATGATAATAATAAAGAAGGTAAAAATAGTTTAGTGAGTGACGTTGGTATTGTACCTCCAAAGGAAATCCCTCCAGCTTCTGTTCAAATTACTGAAGTTATGTCTCAAGAAAAGTGTGAGCCATCTTTCAATGACTCTAATGTGAAGGAATCATCTTCTGGTGGAAATATTGTCCAGAAAGTTGAGGATATAGAAGATGCAAATCTAGCTTTGTTGAGAGACATAGAGCATGTTAAACAAAAACTTGACTCGTGTATTATAAGCAATAGTTTACCTCAAAAAGAAATAACTGATGAAGCTGGATGCCAAGATAATGGAGACAAGGATGCAGGAATTCAAGAGTTATCAGAAGAAAAAAAATCATTCAAGGATAATGAATCAGATATTGATGTTCAGAAAACTGATGTATCAAAAGAACTTGAGAAAAGATGTAACGAAAGTAAAATAACAGAAAGTTGTGCCGAGCTCGGAAATCCAAGTGCTCCAACAGCATGTGAAAGTAATCAAGTAATGGTGGAACCAGATGATCATGATAGGTCATCTGCCTGTGAAAAGAAACAGGAAAGTAATAATTCTGCTGTTTGTAGCATAGCTGAAAAATGCTGCAGCGAGACGGTACATGAATCTGCTGCCAAGTGTGCTTCAGAAAATGAAAAAGAGGCTAAAGAGAAGACTTTAGAAAATACGTGCAATAGTAACACCTCAGCTAAAAAGGAAACATCTTCTCTTAACACAAAGAAAGGAAAGGTAGAAGTATTGTTTCAAATACTGAACTGAAATGCATTTCTCGGCTTAATCATGATCTCATATTTGTATTTAAACTTTTGTTTCAGGAATCTTCAAGGAAGAGGAAGAGATAAGCATGCTCCAATGGGTTTTTAAGTTTCCTGCTTTGAACTCCCAAAATGGCACTTTTGATACTACTTTGGGCTAGACCTCTTAACCTGTTCATGAGTGTTTTATAGTGACATTTTTACCCATCCTGTTTTAATTTTGCTACCTGTTTTATTATCATTTTCCAATTATGCGAATTGAAAGACTTATCAAAACGCTGAGAGTGTATTTATTATTTCTCTGTGAAATATTTTCTGGTTATTAATTACTGATGATTGACTTTGAATGATAGTTGTTTTCAATCCTCATTTAGTGCTATTTTTAGATCAAAAACCAAAGGTATGTATTTTATTGGCCCATTTAGATTATATTCCTTGGAATTTTCATCAATATCTTTTATTCAAAAGCAATTATTGATGAAGAATGAGATTTTTTTGTTTCCCTCGAGGCACAATTTGGAAATAAAAATTTGTTGTACTGGAATTTTTAGAAAAAATTAATGCAAATCTTTTGGCCGATTGAAACTATTTTATGTAACAGATGTTATGAGAAAATCTTTCAGTTTGTTAACATTTAACAATGGCTGTGATAGGTAGCTGGGCAAAGAGCTCAATTTCCCAGGAAAGATTTCACATGCAAATGTAATAAAACGGAAATATTTGGAACACAGGGAGGGAAAACAGAGAAGTTCAGGGGATACAAAAGGCATTAAAGTTGAAAGATCAAGAAGACAAACATCAGCAGCAGAGACCAATGGCTGAACATAAGCTCCTCATTCAACATTCCTATAGTATGGGACCCTCCCACAACGTTTATCTTGATTATCAGATTTGTGAAAAGCAGAAAACTTGTTGACTGCAATATTTCTCTATTTGGAATGACTGTCTCCTTTCTGATTGTGGAAACATAATTTCAAGGTGATAAGTTAAATTTAGCTCAATGGGCATGATCATTTCCTATTGTAGTAGTTCCTCTTCGTCATCTCTGGTGATTCAGGGACTGATTGGATCCCTTAATTTTATATGCAATCTTCTGCTTTGATTAATCCCATATAAGATCATTTTACGGCCGGATGACCATTCTTAGTTGGAGATCTCGCTAATAAAGATAAGGCATTCACACTTATGCTTTGACAAGGGGACCTTTAGGACTGCGGCACAGGATATTGAATGAGACCTGTATGAACGTGTAGCTTAGATATTACTTGTAACGACCTGAAAATACAAGGGGCCAAAGCTCCTTCGTTTCTTTGTAATTAATGTTTAAAAATCGTCAATTCTAGCCGCTCCCAATATAACCCCCGCGGCAACGACTCATCAACAAGCAAATATTATTATAAATAATGGTATTATTTTATTTTTCATGGCTTTTCATAATAAGACAGCATTTCAATTGATAAAATGTTTGTCAAAAAAAGAAAGTGATTGAAGAAAAAAAAACGAAAAGAATTAACCGGGTTCGAACCACATATAGTGGTATTCATAGTCTCTCAAGCTAGCATCACGCCACTTTCCTCTTATAGATACTGCGTATGAAGCGCTTGATATTTCGTGCGCGAATCTTTACAGTTACGACGCAAATAATTATATTTTACTGATTATAAGTGAATGGCTCTGTAAAAATTAAAATTTGTTTATTATGATCGGAGAAACAGGTGGACTAATGGAGACTATTTTAAAATCCAAACTTGGTTTGGAAATGTGTGAACAAGTTGAAAGCACTCCATTAACCGGGGGATATATCTGCGAGTCAAAAATTTTCAATACCGATAAATACGGAAAAATATTCGTAAAATTTTATGGAGGTGCCGTGGTATAGTTCCTTTGTATGCTTTGATATCTTTTAATGCAAAACCTGGAATGAAAACCCTGATATGTTTTTTGATTTTTCCCCCAAATTTAAGTCACGGAGAATGTTCGATGGTGAACATGAATCTTTAATAGCTTTGAGGAGTACGAATACCTTGACCATTCCGAATCCAATATCAGTCATCGAGATACCCTTTGAAGGTACCGCACTTGCTCTCGAACATGTCGAAATGAAAAATCTCGAGAACTTTCAGGGAAAATTAGGGGAGGAACTAGCAAGGTGAAGTAAAGGCTACATAAATAATCCTCAATCTATAGCTATAAATGTCCTTTTAACACCGAGAAAGAATTAACCTTATCTTTAACTTATTAGAGTAAACACCCTAACACATATTAATGTGCAACTTATAATTTAAGGGTATTAGTTTTGGTTGAATCTTGGAATTTTTTTGGTTAAAGGCATGATAGGATTTATAATAAATTCTACATTTAAAAGTTGAATGGCTCGTTCGGAGCTTGATTGAGTTATCATTGCTAAAATTAATTTTAAATTAATGGATATATGACAGTATATGTCTAGCACTATGAATGAGCAAGTCATGATTTTTGGATATTCGATGTCTAAGGAAATACTCTTTTTATCCTGAAAATGGTAAAGAATACTAGAACAAATGTTGAATTTCGGTTTGAACTTTGAATTGTCAATTATTGATGCAAATTATTGGGGTAAAAATGATACATTTCCTTTAGAAATGACTGATTTTACTTTCCCTGTTATAATATAAGTATAGTAATTGATATTTATCCATAAACGTCATATAAACGTCAGGAGTTATTTAAAAAAAGCATTATCTAAATAATAATTTATCATTAAATTAATAATAATTTTTTCAATTAGAATAAATTATTATCCGGATTTTATGCTTATTGAATATCAAAAAATGCCAAGTATTCTCCATTTATTAAATATCTTTAACTGTTCGATTCCAATTAAAGATCCTATTTTTGTTAAAATTTGTTGTAGATTACACTTATACAACCCAAATTCTTCAGATGAGCATGGCAATAAGTTTGGATTTCATGTAAACTCATGTTATGGGCATTATCCAGTTGACAATACCTGGAAGGATGATTGGATTGTGAGTAGTTCTTCTTAACATTGCTCAGTTTCATGAAATAATCACCTTATATTTAGATATTTTCCTACTGACAGAGAATCTACTTCCTCATTATTCTCATATTGGTTTTTAATCAGTATAGTTCATGAGCTAGTAAATGATAGTAGATGTCCTTCTTAATGGTATCTATCGCTATGTATTACTTGTCATTATTAAAGAAAAAAATCATTTCCATTACCAAATTCTTAATGTAAGTCAGCTTTTTAGAAAATATATAAAAGAATCCAACCATGAAGAAAGAAATAAATCTTAATGATGACAATGAATTTCAAATCTGTTTTTAAAGCTATATGTAATCATCTGATTTTGAGCTAAGATGTCCACTGAGATGAAACTTTCTGATTTAAATTAAAAAATATTCTATACTATAGTTATTTTTTCTGGTATACACTTAGCTTTTAGATTTTAAAAATTGTATTCTTTTCTAACCATTATTTTCCAGACATTCTTTGCTCAGCTAAGGATGGAGCCTCAAATAAAACTTGTTCTTGAGAAGGTTTGTACCTAGAGCATTTCACCATTAATACCATTGAGCCTTTGTACAAACCACAAGGATATATTCTTATTTATGGGCCAATCCACCATATTCAATTGTTATTTAGGTCTTGTTATTTCATGCCCAAGTCAACTCCACTGTTTAAATACCACTTTATTTCAATGATTGATCAATCCATTATTATTTTCAATAAAATTCAAATATATATGAATAATATTATAAAATCATTATTTCTCACACAATTTTTCCAATTAATATCTTTTGTGACAAATATTCACAAATAAGTTTTAAATAAGGAATATAGATAGCAAATCCTCATCTGGAAGATTCTTAATTGGAGCTTACTCAAAGGACCACAGTGTTCTGAGTTTTGGGCTTTGTGGTACAAAGGTCATTGAAAACTATTGCCACTTTAGAATTTTATTAAAAATTTAGGAATACTTAAAAGAGGTTTAATTTTATAAATGACATAGTTGATATTACAACTGTATGATAAAGTCAGATATTCCAGTTAGATGTATTCTAAATAAATAAATGTAAATATTAGAATATTATTGAACATGGAATAGATTTGTTTAATTGATAATCCTTTTATTACTATTCTTGTATTATCTTGCTGAACTATTTTTCTCTATATCAAAATTTTACTTTGAGAGTAGAGAGAGTTTATGGAATCTCTCTATCCTTCCAGACTGGTAATAGGGAAGTTATTGAATTGTGGTCTAAACTCCAGTTAGAGATACCTAACTTCTTTAGAGGAATAACTATTAAACCTTCTCTCCTACATGGGGATTTATGGTTCGGAAATGTAGGAGAAACAATCAGTGGACCAGGTAGGTCTTTGTTTTGTTTCCTAACCACTTGAATGTGCAAATACTTGATGATGTTGCTGATGCTTATTAGTTTTATTAAATATGACTTTACTTTTGTTTCAATAAGATATTTCCTTACAGTTGCACATGATTTCCTCCTGTATGTTATGAGTTGCAGCCTTTCTTATCTATTGTCAGTTAGTTTAAGCTCACATAAAAACTAACTCAAGTATTTCATGTCAACCATTTTATTGGATATTAATATATTTAGTAATATTACATGCAAAGGTTTAGAGGACAATCATTTTATAATGCATAAAAGGATGAGCAGTAAAAGTTTCTTTATATTTCACAAAAAGAATTGTTCTATCAGATGTGAAATCAGTATAATATTATGAGACTTAGTAACAAGATCTCCTTTTTATATTGTCAACAATTTTAGGAGGATATTTTTTAAAGGTGTTGAATCTGAAATAAAGTATATAAGATTGGTAAGGAGACAATTAAATATATTTGAATATCTAATATATATATAATTGAAAAATCATTTATTTAACATTCTAGAATCACATGAAATTTACAAAAGTTCCTCTGATATTATTGAATATAATAAACACTCACAAACAAATATATATCTTCACTGTATTCATTAATATTAGAGGAATTGTTATGTATTTAATATGATTATAGAATGTTAAATAAATGGTTTTTAAGCTTATGGCTAAAATAATTTTCTTGATAGCATAATATTTATGATGAAAATATTTGATTTTATAACCCTCCATTAAAGTAACTGCATTATTTTATCATTGAAAATATCAAGCATTCATACTAGTGATAAAGCTTTGTCAAGCCAAAATTCTCTTTTCAGTTGTATATGATCCATCATCATTTTGGGGCCATGGTGAATTTGACTTATCTATTGGTAAACTGTTTGGTGGATTTCAGTCATCATTTTACAGAGCATACCATCAATTAATTCCTCAAGAACCTGGTTTTCAAGCGAGGCAAATGTTTTATGTATTATTTCATTTGTTAAATCATTGGTAAGCATTAGATGTAAGAATTGGAAGTGGAGTATTTAGGCTCTATTAGAAAAACTTAACATTTATATAAAAATACCTCTTAATTCTCTAATAAACCTCTATTTGTCTAACAACTGGGAGCTTATAAAAGTAAGTTGAATGAATTGAAGGACTTAAATATATAATCTGATAACAGTAAAAGGTCTCACATTTAAATCTCAAATTTTAAGCTGTCTGTTTCAATACATTCATTTCAACACAATTTTAGTTGCGCAGGCACTATCAGTGCTTACTTTTTATTCCAAGAAAGCATTTTCTTTCCAATTTCCAACCTTCATTTTCTCATGAAAACTATTTCATATTATTTTTGTCAAACTTAGGACTTAAACCTAATCATAAGCTATGATAAGGATAGACAAAATGCTTCATTAAGAAATAAGGAAAAGAAAGAATTTAAAATCAAATAATTAGATAAGAATTTGAATAATAGCTAAATATTAAACAAAATAAGGCTATCAGTCAATTTGCTTATATTCTTTACTGTAAGGCAAATTTTGAAAAAGTACATCTTTCTGAAACATTCAGTGCCAATTTTTATCAATGTCTTACAGAAAAATTAAGGACAAATTTGGTGTCATTTAAGAGATAATGTGTTCAGAACATGAAGTAACTAAAACTCCATCAGTTCTTACCCTACTTAGAGAAATCAGATGTAATTTTTTAATTTGAAATAGACAATTTATAATTATAAATTATATATATTATAGTTTTATCTCCAAACAACCATTATTTCTAATAACCATGACATCAAGTCAACCTATAATTAATTTTTGGTTAACTTATTGAATACGTGTTTTTCGTATTTATTCCTTCTTTGACTAGGAATCACTTTGGAGAAAGTTACAAGGAGCAAACAATTTCATTAATGAAGATTCTAATTTAGCTATTTTTAATTAATAATGCACATATAATTTAGAACATGAAAATGGACATCATATAAGCTGTTCCTATGCATAAAAGATTAAAGACTGAATTTTCAAGTCAATAAAATATAAAATAATGAATATTTAGTAGATTACTTTGACATTTTTGTGAGAGCCTCTCAAAATGATTATTAAAAATCACAACAAAAAGATTAACTTCAGTTTTTCAAAAATTGAGTACTTTCATCTCTATATGATTTTACCTTTTTCATAGCTGTTAAAATACCTTTAATAGAGTTCAAACTCAATGAGAGATTATCAATGTAATATCTTTCATTGCAAGAGTCATTATTTAAGCACTTCTTTTTATAGTGCCGAGGAAACATTTGCAGAACATGCCTTTATATAGTTCTTCTACTTTGAACTTGTATTAAATTTTTAATTTGTAGTCATGAGTTTTGTAATTTATAAATTTAAAATTAAAAACTATTAAAAATATATATTCAATTATCTTTATTTGTATTTCCTGAAAATTATCATTAATATTTACGGAGAATTATGTAATTGCATGAAAATTATAAATTGATTGAATGGAGCAACAGCTCAATGCTACACAGCACCACCTATTGAAATAGGGGATAACATGTTAAAGCGGAGGTTTCCAAACTTTTTCGCGTCGTAGACCTCTTGCCGCGTTTATCCGTGGGTAGACCCCTCCCCTACTTCTCTGAATTTTTGTAAACTTCTAACTGTTGTGAAGTGTAGTGTAAAAAACAAAGTAAAAACATATGTTAAGTTTTATATGTTTATTAATTGAATTTAAATTAAAACTACCCAAAAAACAATCCGAATTTTTTTCTTGCTGACGTAGACTCCTTACAGGATGTCATAGACCCCTAGGGGTCGATATAGACCAATTTGGGAATCACTGGGTTAAAGGCTATGACAAGCTACGGCAAGGTCAACTGCGCACAGGTGTCGCACAGCACAATGAAGAGAGTCTTGATAAACTCAACCCTGCCACCAGTTAATTAAGTGGAAACCAGCAAGTCACACATAATGCCTTGGAAACAATGTTAGAACATCACGGATATCGCTAAGTCTCAACAAGACGGATTTCTAAAGAGAATGAAGATCAATAGTTTTGCGACCACACAACTCAATGCAATAATTTCGCAGGACTGTCTAACCACATCCACCGTGCAGTCCTGATTTAGGACCTTAAAGGAAAATTTTTCAAGTATAATGAAGTGTTGTTAAAGCTGCAAGGAAGTGGTTTCGCAGGCTTGCAGCTCTGGTTCTTTGTTAACAAAAGTGCATAGCTAACATGACAGAATGAAAGCTTCCAGCTGTTATATTTCTCATTTTAGCTGCGCTGTTGTAATTTATGCATATATATATATATATATATATATATATATATATATATATATATTTAATCAATTAATTTAGAAGGCTTTAATTTTGGACGTCCATATTATATTTAATAATTATCAAAAATTGTATGAGCGAAATAATTTTATATTTAAATACAATTCAAATCTATCAAGAAGTATAAATATAATTGCAATTAAAAATGTTGAATCCCGATTAAATTAACCAATCGGTTTTAGTAACAACTTTAATTTAATACTCTAATATTATCATTTAGAAGTTTTGAAGGTTGTAGGGCCTCTGTAGGTGAATGACTACATTCGTATATCAAGCGGTAAATTAATTAAAATTTGGGACGGGTTAACTGAACGATTAACATTTGCAAGTGATAATCGGAATTACATAGATGAAGGAATAAAAACATAAAATGATATTTATGCGAGAGCAGTGAAATAATAAAATCAAGTATCCTAAGAAAGATATTTTTGAAGAGAATCACGGAGTGCGAGGGTTGAACAATTTTCTTATCAATTTCTTGATTAGCATAGAATTTTATCACAGACAGCTTCTGAATCAATCTCCTCTTTCCAAAAAAACTAACTGTTTGACGGAGAGAGTACGAGGGCCAAAATAATACTTGTTAGTTGCTACAAAAATAAACACATTAACAAGGAAGTAGATTGCATGGAGGACATGGAGGAATGTCTTTTATTAACATCAAGAGAGACAATGTAAAATTCTTAAGCTAGTTCTGAAGGCTTGAATATGAACAATTCCCTGTTGAAATGTTATCTTAAATTCATAATGAAATAGTTAAGATAAAAGAGTTAAACAAGTGAGAACCTCGTAACCTAGTAGTGAAAGCATAACATCGTACAAAACGGTACGAAACTACGAAAGTTTCAAATTTACGGAATGTCGAGAACTACATAAAAGAAGAAGAACGGTACATGCACTTACGGTAGCTCCTGTCAAGCTTCGTGCGAGATTTGAAATTGTTACACTGGTACTGCTTATGAATTGCAAGATTCATTTAAACAAATTAAGGCGTGAGGAAGAAGAGAACATAAATTTTTTAATCAATTGTTTCCTGATTTAAGTCACACCGATATTTTTCTTGGTAATAATGGACAAAATACTTATGTCGAGTCTAGGTTTAAACAAGTGTGAGCCTTTTCGAGATCACTTAGGAGGAGGTGGATGTATCAGTGATTCTAAAGTATTCATAACGGATAAATATGGAAAAATATTTGTTAAGTTACACCACGGCTCAAAGGTAGAATCTCTGTTTTCTCCTTTTATGATGTTCGCAATTCAAGCACCTGAATCGCCACGATTGTTTCTATTTTGCTATTCAGGCTCGGGCTATGTTCGATGGAGAATATGCATCATTGAAAGCTCTGGCGGATAGTAAAACTGTTAGTGTCCCTAACCCTATAGCTGTCCTTGATATGCCACAAGGTTCTTCATTCGTCGTGGAATATATTGAAATGAAGAGTTTGAGCAAGTTTCAAGCCGAGTTGGGGAATCAGCTAGCAAGGTTTCCCTAATCTTGTCAATTATTTATTTAATCAAAAGAAACACTGATTTCTGAAGTATAATACAAAATCATGATTTTGTTATAATTTCTCTAATGCTTTTCGAGTAAGGACTCCTAATATGTTAACGAGTTAGAAAGTATAACTGTTCCATAGACTTTGATTTCCCTTTTTCTTCTTTGACATAGATATATGACAGAGATAATTTTTGTGTCGATCTGATGTTGATGTGTTTTTTTAAGGCTCCATTTAAACAGCCAAACTATCACTGATGAGAATGATGGAAAATTTGGATTTCATATTAATACATGTTGTGGTTATATTCCTATGGAAAACTCATGGAATGACGATTGGGTCGTAAGTCAATTGATTTTTTTTATCGTGTAATCTTGTATTTAAATTATTTACTGTTCGTTTTTATATCTTTCCTATCATTTAAAAGTTTGTAATTTGTATAAGATTTGGGGTCCAATAACATTAAACAGAAATTATGATTTAAATGAATTTTTTATAAATATAATTAACTACTTGTCAGAAATCTTTAACTCAGAATGTTTTATTAATTATTAAACTTTGTTAAATGTTATGATTTTCATCATTTAAAACATTCTCATTTTACAGAACTTTTATACTCAACAGAGGCTGGATGTGCAAGTGAAGCTTTTGTTGGTAAAGGTTTGTTGTGGATATTTTGAAAAATAAATTTTTATTATAGATATGTAAAACTTGAATGATTACAATTTTTTGTTGTAAGTTATGCTGGTTATGAAAGATGTATAATATTCTCTTTTGAATGAAAAAATTTGTTCAAGGATAAAAAAATTAAATTGTACGTTACGGAAGTTTATGTCCATATTGTAATAGTTTGGAATTGAATAGACGAGATTTATCTCTTTATATTTATCAGATACTAGTTATTAAATATGCTTTAATTTATAATTATTATCATAGATTAAAAATCTTCCATTTAAATTTTTGATTTTAGAAAAAAATTCAGTTTATAGATGTCTTATTTTGGTCATTGGTTGGTGTAGTGGTGTTTGGTTATAGGCTACTGAATGCTCTCTTTAGGTGATGTGTGACCTAAAAAGAGTAAATAGTAGCCTAAAGAAGAGAGAGAAGAAGTTCACATTCTTCATTGGTCACTGATTACAGCTGACAGTCTCTCTCCATAGGCTTGTATTACATTTTCTAAATGCATTTCTCTTGTATCCTTAATCATAATCAAGACTGATTATGTAAATGTGCTTATTAATCAATGAAAGTGTTAATAAAAACAACTTTGTAAGGATCCACAGAAAATCCAAAAATTCAGAAATTCCAAAAAATAATTTTCTGTGGAAATTTACAAAGTTGTTTTTATTACTATGGCATTCCACAAAGTTATGCCTTCTCACATTGATTTCATGCTGAAAATATTCTTTGATTCAATTGAAAAATGGACAAAGTGGGTTCCCTCTTTTCCAGCACAGTGACAGAGAATTGATTGATCTGTGGTCTCAGTTGCAGCTTGTGATTCCAAAATTTTTTCAAGGTATAGAAGTAAAACCATCACTTCTTCATGGAGATTTGTGGTCAGGAAATGCAGCTGAAACTCAAGAGGGACCAGGTAAACTTTTCCTGTTTCATCCAAATGATTTGAATCATCACTTTTCTTGAAGTTTTCCCTTACTTGTTGCTATATAATTTATATTTTCAAAATGAAACTCCAAGTAAAGAGAACTTAGACTATCTTTTACATCTATGCCTTAAAATTGTAGCTATGTCATCACATCTTTGCCTATGTAATAAAAAGTCATTCATCATCATTCATTTCATTCATCACAACACTTTTCACATTGATGATTATTATTTTTAAGAGGTTTCTAATGTTTCATCTTAATTTTAATCCGAATAATGAATTTAATTTTTGTTATTTAATTGCTTATAAATTTTTTAATAATCTTTTTATGTTAATTGATTGATATTGTAGTGATTTATGATCCTGCATCATTCTGGGGACACCATGAGTATGACTTAGCCATTGGGAAAATGTTTGGAGGTTTTACTTCACCATTTCATCAAGCATATCATAAAATTATTCCTAAAGCTCAAGGATTTGATATGAGACAAAAGTTGTACATATTATTCCATCAACTTAATCATTGGTGAGTTTTAAGTTCAAATATTTTTATTTTCAGTGTGTAACAACAGATTGGTTTTATTCCATTTCCTTATAAACATTTTAATATTTTCCCTTTATCTATATAATTTGATAAATGATTGTTCAAAATTCTAACTTACCTCAAAATATTAATAATGAGTTTTTAGCTCAAAAATTTCTTTCTGAAGTATGATTTCCTTTTCAGGAATCATTTTGGGGAGGGTTACAGGCAGAGCTCTTTATCAATAATGAAGTCATTGCTGAAGTAAATTTCTTAAAGCATCAATTGTAAGGTATCAATGCTTTGAAACTGTGATAGATTATAAAAACTTAATTAGCTGCTTTTATTATGTGGATTTATGTTAATAAGAACTCTTGAATACCTCCGGGAAATTGGTATACAAAGGGGTAATTATGGATTTTTATTCTTTAGTGGTAGTTTCTATTGGCAGTAAAGTATGAGTATGTATTCCTATATAAAACATAAATATTTTTGTCTGTGTATCTTGAAAATTTACTTTCACTGAGTATAATGTCAAGTATTATCATTCAATAATAATTGTATGGATATTGAATATCAAGAAGCAGCTTAAAGTACATTAGTAAATAAACATATTTTCAGGATAGTACAGAGAGAGAGTATAGTTTGGCTACTAATGTGTATTTTTATCTGAAGAGAATTTATTGATTTAGTGAATTATTTATTGTTTATGGTTTCAATATTTCAACTATTTTATTTCTAGAATTACATTTTTAAGTTCAAAACTTTCATATGACTTTGAGGAGATCTGCAGTTTAAAATCATCCATTTTTTATGCTCTATATTGCTCTCAAATTGTCTTTTTTAGCAATCATCATGAAAGTTACATAACTCATATGAAGTTAATATTTATAATATACCGTATATTTTGGACTATAAGACTTGTTTAATTAATGGTAATGATTGATGAATAAGTAATGATAAGAATGGTTTTTAGAGGAGAAAAATAGGACAAAAAATATTTTGAACCAAATAGTGTAATAAAATATTTAATAATGTATAACAGAATAATATTTGAACCATATAAACTGAACAACAGTCAACAGTGGCATGAAGAACTATTATCACACAAAGACAAAGGTTTGAGTACTCTAGTCCAGGGGTCTCCTAACTTTCCAGCCTTAGGGCCATACTGATTACTCCAGCAAGTTCCGAGAGCCAAAGCCATATTATACCAATTACATAAATCTCATTAGTATTTCATATGTCATTATGCTTGTTATAAGTTATGTTTTTATTTCAAATGTATAAAATGTTAGTTGGATTCATTTCAATAATTTGTTAGTTATTATATACTGAAGTTAAATTTTCTGCATATTATACATGTCTTTAATCATTACAATTCTGTTTCTTTATTCAACTTATCACTAAAACAATAAGCCTACAAAAATTTTATGAGTAGTTAGCCCATGACCATATCAATGTAATGTCATATTAATAATTATTCAACATAAAATTAGAATTCTTCAGTAAACTACATTTAATTTCCTATAAAAAATATGTTCTCTAAAAGGAGTTTTCAAGTATGCTAGCTCTCCGTGGGCCAGACAAAATCTGTTTGCGGGCCGGATGTGGCCCTCGGGCCGTAGTTTGGAGACCACTGCTCTAGTCTTCTGAAAACCCCGCGCACTGCTGTGTAGTGTAACACCGCCTACTACATGCTATCCTCCAATAGCATACGGCGGTGACAGCACAGAGCAGCATCGCGCCTCCTGCAAATTCCCGGCATTAGTGTCAACGGGTCCCGCTGCCGCTCTGCTTCTATTCAGACCATAAGACACAGGCACTTTTCTCCCCACTTTTTGGTGAAAAAAAAGTGCGTGTAATGGTCCAAAAAATACGGTAATATGTATAATAATATATAATGAAAAATGTTATCATTCTTTTTAAATTCCTTAAAATAATAAATGAATAATTATAAGAAAGTTATGATGAAATATCTCATACATTCATTATTTTTCTGGTTGTCTGTGATGTTGGAAATTATATTTTTCCGGACTGGAATTGGATAATCGATAACAGAAAAATAAGACTGGAGCTCATAACTCCAAAATTATTTAACTGGCATCTGTACCATGAATTCAGTGAATTGACTCATTTTGTTATACATTTTATTCATTAAAAATTACAGAGCAATTATCATACAAATAAATAACGTTAATATAAAGTTTTCTAAAAAGGACATTGCATTTTTTAAGCTTAAGATTCACTAAGCTTGCACAATTATCTGTGAATATATGTGAAACAAAAACTGTTAAGAGAATATTTATACACACTATGTTTGTAACATTTTAGTAGCACACTTCATTTTCAACTATAATTTAAGGCACCAACCACTCCTTATCAGAAATAAGGTGTTGATTCTGAGTATTATTCTGTGATAAATTCAAAGGCATTTATGTATTTAAATTTTTGTTCATAAAAAATAACAGTTTAAATTATCAATGAGAGAGAACTGCAAGGCTTCTCATATGATAGCAATTCAAGGATATTTAGCACAGGGAATCATGCCCAGAATCTGGAGAAATGTATGTTTTTAAAAGTGATATAGTATTTTCAAATTTATTTCAGTGGTAGAGAAGCTGTTATTTTTATATATTTTAAAAATAATTACTACAACTTGAGTGTTATGAATTGCATCGATACTTTAGGAATTGCAAGGATAATAGTGCTATGCTATTTACTAATTATACATAACCTGAAGGGAATGTTTTGTGTTTTAAATGCAAATAAAATGGAAGAGGACCATCCTCATTAAAGATTACGGAGTAGTAATATCTAAAACTGGTGTTTACTGACATGCAATATAATTTGAATTGTGAAAATGTTTGTTTTTTAGGGCAAAAGTAAAGATGTAAATAATGAGCAAGGAAATACATCATTTTCCCTCGTGTAAACAGGAGTTACTTGAATTATAATCATTTACTGTATTCTTTTAAAACATACATTTAATTTAAATCATCTCAAACTATATTCTAAGATTGGATATAGTATCAACAGAAGTACTCCTTTGCTTCAGAGAATGCTTTATTACTCATTAAGAGCCTAAAGAGGGATAGTTTATCTACAGGTTGTACCAAATGTCATATTATCAAACACCAATTTTGAAGTCAATAGGCAGATTCATGAATAGTACCACATGATTACCATGAAGTTATTAAAATGTAAAATTTGTCAAGTAGAGTTTCCACTTTAGCGATGTTTGATAAGTTGTCTAAGATATAAAATCTTGTAAAAGGAGTCGTATCAAAATAGTTAATCAATAAATCACTATAAGGGATGTTTTGTTTTAATTTTTAAGTGCACAAAAAGTGGGTCTATGATTTAAAATATGGTTTTATTAACAACATATGTTAACAGAAATATTAATTTTAATTATATAAATCTAGTCCTGATAAACACACATCCTAAGATAACTTGCAATGTTACATATTCTGGGTGTTATCTATCAATCAAGTTCATCCAAAATGTTTAATATTTAAGGAATCACATTTTTCTAGTTAACAAAATAAGAATGTACTCATTTTTAGAAAATATTAGTTTCAATTTTGTTTTAAAAATTTCTATTTCATTTTCCTTAAATATTTACTAATTGTTATAACCAGAGAATATACATTTTAGTTTTAAAAATTTTATATCTATGAAAAGATATAAATAGTAATTTTTCCAAGTACATATTTTTATGATACGAATGCGTTTGCTTTTTATCAATAAGAGTAATAGTATTCTTATATTAATTGACAGAAATTACTTTTTTATGTAAGACATTTAGTATGAGGTTTATGGAATTGGAAATTCCAAAAAAAGAAGATTGTGTAAGCTGTCTAATATCAATATACAATGAAGCAGTTATCCTTGGTTGCATTGTTATAATTGTATTTTCAAAAATTTTCAGGTCAGCGATCTACATCATTCATTTTTTAAAAACATAGTATAAAAAGGAAAAGGAAGTGGAATTTTTACAGCCAAGATAAGCAGACCTCAATAATTTTTACAGATCATGCAGACATGGTAAAATTATCACAATATAGTACATAGGAACAGTAAAAATCAACCTCTGAATAATAATTTCACAGAAATTCTTAAAAATTTTACAAACCAGAACAGAATTGGTTAAGATTTAAATAAATTCTCAAATACACACTACTTCACCAACATAAATCCATGGACATTAACAATAAATTTCTCAAATTTATCTCTAAAACGCAACCTGTACTGCCGATTTGTGTTGAACTCTAATCCTTCTGTCAAATCAGAGAATGATTGGGCTAGGCGCATTGCAATGGATGGGTCAGTTTGAGAATTCAAAAGTTCTTGCACAAAGCACTTGTAATCCTCCTTTAAGTAGAAAATTACCAAAAACTTTAATAAATGAAAATAATAACTGATAATTCTTAAACACAAAATCGTGATAAAATCAGTTAATGAACTAAATCAATACAATGACTTCATTTTAGACCCTAAAGAAAATCAGAGGATGCAATTACCTGATAGCAGCATATTAGAACGTAAGTGGCAGAACTTGCATTGGACATGAGATCTGAGTTAAATTGATGGGTTAAAATATAGGTCATAAACAGCTGAAAATAAGAAAAGGGAATAAATAAATGGAAATTTCCAAACAAATTAATTAATGAAGAATAAGTTAATTAATGCCAAAAATTAATTACAAAGACTAGTTTCATTGTGAAAGGAATAAATGAATAACTAATTCAAGTTAAAACTTAGAAATGAAATCAGCACTTTACCTTGAAAAATGGTCTCAGATCTTTGTAAATGGAAGTGCCATTCAATTGATTAGAAAATATATGATTTCCTAAAACCTATAAGAAAGGTAAGGATGAAAGAATGTTAAAATATTACATGAAGTTTGGCTTTACAACTTGGACAAAGATAAATATTCTAAACAAGATTTACTAACAGTAAGCATGCTAGTTTTTAGTTCAACTGCATAAACATGTATATATATATATATGGCTTTATGCAGGCTTATTTTATTGGCTTAACTTTTAAATAAACTTGATTAGTAAGCTTAATTATACATTTAAGTTTATAGATTCCCTTGAGTTGAAAATTAATTAAATTAATAAAATTGGAATATGGGTACAATATTGATATTGATTGAGAATTTAACTTAATATTCAAGTTCAGCAAAAAAATATTTGGAACTTTTTGAAAAACTGCCAATGAGAATAAGTTAAGAACAAAATAAAAAACAACACTCACTTGAATGAAGTCACAGCAAAGAGAAACGGCTTCAGCTCCATAGGAGCCACTAAGTCCCATTTGCACAGAAGCCAACAATGGCTGTGATAGGGAGCTGGGCAAAGAGCTCAATTTCCCAGGAAAGATTTCACATGCAAATGTAATAAGACGGAAATATTTGGAACACAGGGAGGGAAAACAGAGAAGTTCAGGGGATACAAAAGGCATTAAAGTTGAAAGACCAAGAAGACAAACATCAGCAGCAGAGACCAATGGCTGAACATTAGCTCCTGGCATAGCATCTGTAGAAAAGAAAGATGAAAGATCATGGCTTAAGTCTGAAAATAAAAAAAAACACATTTTATAAATATTTTAAATACGTACCAAGTGGGGCTAGATCTATGAAGTCTTTTGAGAGTAAGTTTGTTAACATTTCCATTAAAAGTAATATATCCTGATAAGCTTCCTCTTCTGCTGAAGTCTCTATTGTTCTCCTTCCCAAACTGCAGTTTGCATAGGTTCGTATGAGTTGCAAACACCATTCATAAGTTTTCTGAGTGTCAGCCTAAATTCAAAGAATATATACTTAAGTTAATAGGAAGGCAAATGGTAAAACTGTCAATATTAGGTAAAATGTGGGTAGGATATATTTAGAACCAATATTAAGGCAACATTTTAAAGTAACACAGTTATATATCTAGATTGATAAAGGAATGTGTTAAATACAAGAACTAATTCAAATATTTTAAATAAACATGTATTCAATAAATATACACTTCCCAAAAATATATTTTACATTAGGTCTTATTACATTTTAAGTCTGACTGAAATTAAATGACTTTTTAACACTACCATTAGCAGTTAAGAAATTTAGAAAAAAATCACACACTGTGAAATACACGTATATTTCATTATAAACTTCAGATTTCTTATGTGGATTATGATACATAAAGTACAAATCATCTAAGAAAAACTTTAGTAGCCTCTTTCTGCCTTTGAATTGATTTGGTAAATTAGTTTAAAAGTAAAATTTAAAACTTCAAACTGACACAATGTTTAAACTTATTTAGGTAGTTGTAGAATTAATAGTTTAAGGATTTATGACAATATTTTGCATAAAATAATTCCCCACCTGATTAAGATGGCAAAGCATACGCCGCAAGCACTCACAATAGAATTCCAAAATTATCTGAACTAATTGAGTGTAATTATGGGTGAGAGCAAGTAAGGCAGGAAGTTCACCCATTATTGGACCTAAGAATTGAAACAAAGAATTCACAGTTGATGCCTGGCTTCCCTGAGCTACTCCTGTAAATATATTAGGATGACAATGAAAAGGAATTAGAAAGGTATTTGTAATACATCAAGTCTGCTTACAACTATTTGTCACAGCAAAAATTAGACATTAGTCTGAAAAATAAAATCAAAACCAATCAGAGTAAAAAAATTTCAATCAGAAAAAAAAGACAGTGTGAAAGGCAATAAAGCAGTTTTTACCAAGAATTCTGTATCTGAGTTGGATATAGTTTGTCAAGCTTAAATTTTTTAAGCTTGACAAACTATTTCATAACCATCAAATGAGAAAATAAGGTACGAAAGCAATGATGAAATTTAGTCATTATTCTCTATTTGTTATATGAAGATATAAAAATATTTCATCAAAATAATTTAAACCTCACCTATGAAGGATTCCAACAGATCCATGAGTTCCAGCTTAATTTTCTCTTGGTGAAATATTCTAGAAAAGTTTTCCTGGCAGATCAGCTGTTTGAAACGATCTTGAAGGGGGCATAACAACTACAATGAAAAAATGAATGTATAAGGTGGAGTATTAACCACGGATACTTAACAATATGTGAAGATTATTTTAAACTGAAAAATGTACAGTTAAGAAAAGAATAAGGCAATTACAACATCCATTAAAATATGATAATGAAAAGATTAATGCAAAATGAAACACATATATATCAAATATTACAAAATTGATGAAATTCAAGACCTATTTCTGGCACTATGATTTTATAGACTATATATTTCAATTAAGCTTCAAATTCTGTGATGTCTTTGGGTTTGTATTAACTCAAAGAAAACAGACCCCTTGTCAAAGAACTGGAAACTTCATCATCTGCAATTGTTTCCCTAAATAAAAAATACAATGAAATGAACTTCATACTTAATTAAAAGGTACCTTTTACCTTTTTATTATAACTACCTTTATCAAGGCAATAAAATGATAATTATAAGCCATAGTTAATATATACCCATATAACTATGTCAATTTAGTTCACAATTCATTCATGCAAAGATAGCAGCAGGTTCCATCAGGATGGGAGATATAATAGGAAAGCAACAGAAAATGAACAGTTTAGAACCAATAATTAACATTTCCAAATCACAGAGCAATATTTGGTAGGCAATGAAATTATCACAGGTAGAAGTTAAGGTATTCTATTTTATCCTTACCTGTCGCCAGTACTCAGAACGAGCTTGCTCATTTTCTGCAGCAGCACCAGCCAACACAAGAGCTTTATAGATTCCTTTCTTAGCTGTTTGAGGAATACTCCATTCTGAGGTATTTCCTTGAGCCAATTTAGCTACCAAGTTCCACATCCCTTCACACTTTAAAACATAGGCACCCCTAAGAGAATATCATTTTTGCAAATTATTAATAAAATAGTAAACTTATATGTATAAACATATAAGAATGATTAAAGTATCTGAAAATACAAGCTCAATCTGTGGGAAAGTGAGCTTCCTTAGAAAAGTTATAATATCTAAATTAATAAACAGGAAGAAATATATTAATAAGATTTTTATAAACTACCATTGGTTTAATTCATATTTTTAAAAGTACTAAACAAGGCTTTTGAAGTTTACCATATTTATCTTAACAATTCAAACTAAAATTACCTTATTTCTAATAGATAAGATTTGATCTAAAATGAGAAATATTTTTTAAAATTCACACACAAGCACAAGGAAAGAAAGCACGAATGTTTCATAACGTTCTTCTAATGAAGACAATAAATACAACTAAAAGATTACTTACTTTTCTTTTGTGTCTACCAAAGCAATTAGCAGAAGAATGGTGTCCCTCATTACACCTGGCTCAGAACCACAGTAGCGAAGGTTTGACTGTACTTTTGATAAAATGAAAGATACGGTCCAAATAGCTGCATCAGTATCACGTCCAAATGCACTTACAAGGGTCATGCTTATCTATGGAAAATAAACAAGAAATATTTTAAAGACATAAAAATATTTTAAGACATAGAAGCAGCAATTGATAGATGGAGTAGTTTAAGATAACCAAGTAGAATGATCAAACTTAATATTTTATGTATAAAAGATTCTTACTTTTAATTAATTCTTGAATTTTTACAACTTATTCACCTCAAAAGATCATTAAATTTATGCTTTAAAAATAATAACTTCACATACATACATATATAGGTCTTTATTAGACAAAATTGGGACTAAAAAGTCCCATCTTCTATTTAACCAAAAAATACATTAATATAATAAAGCATTGAGTATTATAGAAATAGTAAAATAGAAAAAATGCAAAGAAAACAAAAAATAATAAGAAAATAAAATAAGTAGAATAGAATATAGAAAGATTGTTATAGATATTACAAGACAAAGGGTATGTATAAAAGTATATGATGAATAATATGATTACATAAAGATACAATATTATCATATGTATAATATAAAGAACAAACAGAAAAATAAATTTATATGATGACAATATTTGTGATTAGTGCAAATGAGACAGAATTTGACTATTGTTAATTTGTTGTTCCTGAAAAAGAAGTTTATGATACTGCTTTTTAAAAGAGGAAAGTGAAGGAGAATTATTAACTATGGAGGGAAGTGTGTTCCATTGCCTACATGCAGTAACGTGAAAAGATGTATTTTATGTTTTAGATTTATGATTTGGTATTTGCATCAAGTTTGATCCCCTTGTGTTATACTCATGGATAGAGGACATACGGGTGAAAGATGATGAGAGGTATTGAGGTTCATGATTGGATTGGATGGAGAAGAAAAGTGAGAGAAGATGTAATTTTCTTCAATTTATGAACTTTAGCAGTGACAATTGATTATGATAAGGTGATATGTGATCGTACTTCCATCGTAATATGTTGCAAATAAATTGGACGCAAGAATTTTGCACTTATTGAAGTTTGTAAGCAGATTCGTCAGTGAGATCTTGATAGACAGAATCAGCATAGTCAAAAAGAGGGAAAAGAAGAGACTGTAAAAGATACTTTTTGAGAGGTTGAGGGAGAATATTTTTAAGACGCATTAAAGAGTAGAGGGATCTGTTAACATTACTGCAAACATTAGTGACGTGATCACCCCAAGTGAGAGTCTCATTAATAACAAGTACTAGATTGATAACTGATTTAACGTAGGGGATATTGTCATCACCTATTCTGACCGGAGGTGGATGATTAAGAGCGTATGAGTATACATAGAGAGTATGCATGCTTCAAAATCAATATTTACATGAAAAGGAGAGCGACTACTCATTAAAAGAGTTTGAAAGCATTCAAACCTCTGAATAGAAGGTTTCGTTGGGCAGCAAATATGAGAGAGCCCATCTTTGGAGAAACCACAAGAGGGTAGAGCTGACCTCAGGACTGAGTAGATCACTGAGCTTTCCTTGCCTTGCTTGTCTCTCAACTTCACTCACTCGAAACATAGCTGCTACAAGCCTGGAAAATGATTATAATAACACATACAATTCAAGTTCAATGAGTCATAAATGAAAATACTTGGCAAATAAATTAGAAGTATAAACAATAAGGGACTTATAATTTATGCTGTTTATCAAGAGGCCTGGTATACAGAATCACAAAATTCTCAATGCAATATGATGGAATATTAAGTTTGAGTGATGGGTTAATCATAATGCAACCATTGACAATATATAATCTTTAAATACCCTTTCCAGAAACTATAGATATTGTGTAAAATAAACTCACATCTACAATATTATTTGAAGAATAATGTTCTACCCTGTTTCACCATGATTTAATTGCCACTTAATCTAAGGATAATGAATAACAAACACAAAGGTATAGAAAATGTTACCTAAAAGCTTCCAAGACTATGAAAAAATATCTGTGATTTGTATATTGGTAAAAATGGCACAAGATAAATTAAACAATAAGTAAATTAAATGATTGTGAAATTCTCTGATTTACTCACCTAATTACATGATCACTCCTTTCCATTTCGGGTGTTTCTTGTGGTGGAGGAGGAAGTGATGGTGATGAAGCAAGGAGTCTTAGTGAGGCTTCCACAATGGGAGCGCCACCACCTGCCCATCCACCACCCCCATCTAAGGTATATTGTGACACTTGCTGTATACTATGATGCATCACTTCTTGAGGAATTAAAGATGTTTCCCCTTCACTCACCATACAGCATACATGACCTGCAAAGTGAGAAAAGTATATCATTCACAAAACAAGATATAATATTCTTCACTTAACTCTATGGAAAAGATTCATACAGTAAGACCCCACTTAATGCTGTTTCAGTATTACGTGGTATTATTGGGATTCCCCTAAATCGTACACTGTATAGATACTTGTTGTATATGTGTGCAAATGAAACGGCCATGCAACAACCAAAAGCGGTGCACTATATAGCGACGGTATATACCATGTATCTTTTTAAACGCTTAGACTTCAACTATTAGGCTGTTTAGACTGAAGGTTCTAACTGTATATTCTCAAGTCCGAATAACAGTACGAAGGCATCTTTCCTGTGTCACAGTTCATTTACAAGTTGTCATCAACGTTACCAGGAGTAACATTGTATAAATATATATATATATTTTAACAATAGAGATATAAAGATAATATTTTATTTCATTGTGATAAATTTGGCAAGAAATGATAAATTTTCTTATTATCTGTTCTCTTTTTACTGATTCCCATTACATATTTACATATTTACGAGTTACGTTGCCTTGTTTTACACACTTTCGTTTAGCACTGGAAGTTACTGGAACATATCCCCCCTGTTAAGCGGGGTCTTACTGTATAGATATATTACTTATTTCCTCAATTAAAATTCCAAAGATATTTCTTGTCACCTCCAGGTATGCATTAAAGGAAAATAATGATTTCCTCTATAATCCTGATCTAAAACATATTGGCAGATCTGACAAATTTTCATTTAATACCTATAATAGCAACTTAGTATTCTTAGTGAGTCAAATCCCTTTCAGGTTGCTAAAATTTCAAAGCCAGTTTTCTGAGAAACAGCTGAAATACTTTATTAGGTGCTTTTAAAGGTTCTCCACTTAATTGAATTGAAAATCTTAAGACTAATGTTCGTAAACAGATGAAAAGAGGCAAAAGGGAAATGATTAATAAACAAAAGCTTACCTGCAATAAGTATCAACCAATGTAAGTCTTCAAAAAGACAATCTAGGGCAAATGTATACGCAATGGTCACCACTGTCCCTCTATGCGTTGAGGCACTTGATCCATTGCCAATCTGCATCATTTTCTGAAAATGTGTTTGGAGTCTTCTGGTTCTTTCTTCTATTAGTCTTGAAAGCAATGGAAGACTGTGACCTAAAATCTTAGTAAACGGAGATTGAACAGATATTATAAAAAATATGTATTTCATTAAATTGAATTTTAGTTCCTAGAAGTAGTCTTACTTCTCACATTGAGATTTTGGATGATAAAAACACATACTTAACTCAAACTACTAAATATATACTACTCAATGAAATTATCAAACTTGGACTGGAAAATAATTGAACAGCAAAGTAGCTTTACATGACTACAGATTTTATGTTCATTAATTTTTTTAAAGAGAAAAAATAAAAATAATTATTTATGACTGGTGTGCAAACCATAAATAGTGATCAGATAATGTTTTTTATGATTCAAATTAAAGCATTATGAATTAGGCAAACAATTATGAGCAAGTAAAAGAACTATTACTGATTCTGATTAAAATACTAATAATTACTTCAGACAAACACAAAAACAGGAGATTTAGGGATGAATAATGATGGACATTAACCAACCTGCCTTCCTAAAGCTCCAATAGCTTCTAGTTGATCCTTGAACTTAGTTCTATCATCCTCTTCTGTTTCATCGATGTCTTCAATGTCTATTTCCTTACACTATTTAAAGACAAAGGAGAAAAATGAAAGTGGGTATGACTGCAAGTGGTATCTTCAGTAATAATATTATAGAATACAACAATATTCAGGATATGGGTAGAATTAGTTCATTGGTAATTAATTCTGGTTAAATATACAATAAGAAAAAAATCTATTTTATGATGAATTATCACATACTCAAGAGACTATAAACTAAAAATAACTATCCCTAAATTCCATTCAACAAGAATATGAATTCTTAGATTACCAAAACATACATCCCTTACTCTATAGAATGAACTTTTTTCCCTTTCTAAGCCAATGGGGTATTAAATTACTTATGAGAAACTTAAAAAACACCATAAACCTGTTAGTTAATTACACAATTATGAATCAAAAACAAGAAATTTAATTAGATTCAGAAATAAAAACGGAACATAATGAGATAGAAAATTTAGTGGAGGGAATACAGTACATACAAGTAACAAAAAGATAGTGTCAATGTGGAATTGGAATGACTACTTACCTCACCTCTGTTCCCATCAGGAGGGGATAGGTGGCATTTGAGATAAGTGTTGAAAATTTGGATTGATGATTCCTGCAAAATCTGTCGAGGTAAAACCTGAGAATCATGGAGAACTAAGGTCCAAGCAGACAGCATGTTCCCAAATGCTTCCGTATACATGTGATCTTCTGAGCAAGTCTGTAAATGAAGGAATATGTTTACATTGAATTTTTTCTATTATCTACCAAATGGAAATATTTTTTGTAGCCTTTCAATTTTAGAGTATCAAAACTTACAGATTCCTCTAGTGCTGCACCCATGGCAAACTGACAAGTAAGTTTGGTCATCTGAGCAAGGAAAGTATGAAACAGATGTTCCTCTGCCTGAAATCCTGAAGAAGATGAGGATGATGGACTTGAAACGCTAGGAGATGACAATTGTGTAACAGGTACAGTAGGAAGACCAAGAAGTACAGGTGGGGGAACATATAAGAGTAACTTCCGGACTATGTTGGAGATGCCTAGAGCTTCACGGTCCATTATTTGAACACTGAAATGATGTTAAGTGATTCATTAAATATCAACACTATAATTTCACATTCTAAGAGTTATAAAGGGTAAAAATATTTTGAAATAAATATTTGATTTATAATACATAATTAATTCACTAATAGAGAAAAGGTTATAATTAATAGAATTTCAATGAAAATGGTATTACTTTTTGAAAATTTAATAGAAAGATAAACAGCTATCAAGTATAAGACGATTTGAAGCACCTTAAATTAGATAGATCAATTATTATAGCAGCTTATCCACTAAAAATAGAATATCAAAGAAAGAATATGTAGGAGATGGATTTCATAGCTATCATAATGATGATAAAAAGTTATCAATGCTTTATTGATTCCCAGGCACAAGAATAATAGATTTTGTGCCACTAATAAAACTAAAAAGATTACCTATTGACAAGTTTGAGAAAGGCTTGTAAGAAGTGAGTTATGTATTGTATACGAGCATCTTTTGCTGAGACCACACTTCCATTCAGGGAGGCAAGCTGAGTTAGACATGCTAAGGACAGATGACATAGATCTGGATTTTCCCTAATTTTCCAATGTATCTATGATAAAAAAGAAAACATTTTTAGCAAAAGACAAAGGGAAATTTTAACAGGAACAACATTATTACTCACGTAGGAGTCAATTATATATTCTTTAACATAATTAAATTTAATCATCAAATAATTAGGATCTTACTTACTTCAAAAAATAGGTTGATGACATTTGGATCAAGGATTACATCCTTCCAAGAGCTCCCTAGCCTTAAGGCAGGACTTGATTCTGAATCCAAGATAGTCTCAAAAACACCCATCAACCTTTTCGGTAGTAGATACATGTGTTAAGGAAAATCTATGGCAATACCAAAGGTTTACAATTCAGCAAACTGAGGTCTTTTTCATGACTGCTTGTGCTATTTGAAAATAGCAACCATACCCATCAAAATAAATATATATACTAGCTAAAACAATTTTTGTGCAAATTAGTTTTCCTTGGTCTATAGATAAACAATAAAAACATTTTGTCCTGATTAATTCTTGAATGCATTATCTTTAAGAAATTGTAATTACAATATTTTACTCATTCTTTTCCTACTTAACAAATAGACAATATAACACAAACTTTTATTATGTTAAAAATAATGTCAAGGATATGATTCCCAGATATAAAGCCCCAAGATAACACAGACTGAGCAATTGATAAAAGATGTTGGAATAAGGAAAGAAATTGGCCGCTAACTGTTTCCACCTTGACTAACTCTCCCAGGGCTTGAAGACAGAATTGAAATATATGCTTTAGCTCAGTGGCCTAAAAGAAAGAGAATTATTATTTATAAAAGCAATAATGAAATAGCACTACTTCATTACTTAATAAACATCAGTCATTAGGAGGGATCAAAATAATTGAATAATAAGAAGTGATTAACATAGTGAATTTAGAATAGAATATAGAAATTAAAATATAAATTCAATATAACTTACCTGAAATTGCTTTTTAGCTTTAAAATGAGTTTCCCAAGTTAGTCCAACATCTGATGACTTAACAGTGATAGCATATTCTTGAATTAATGCAGACATTATGCTACATGCAATAAGTTGCTGAAATATTTAAGATCAAATATACATAAATGGTAACTGTGAGATAAATGAAAAATATCCTAATGAAAATTAAAATTCAGCAAATTCACTCAAAATACATAACATATCAAAAACTAAATACTGAGGTACTAGCACCTTCAATTACACCTTAGAAAATATATTACGACGATATGTGATTTACTATATTTCCTCAAAGAAAATGGAATAAATTGCATAGTTTTAAATAAAGATACTTTTCAGTATGATTAGATTCTCATCAATTCATTTACCACGGAAATTGATTTGGAATTACAAGATTAATCATAAAATTAACTTTCTGATACAATAAGAATTCAATAAACCATAATAATTATGAATCTATACTATGAAAGTTGTGGAGAAGTTTAAGATATTCAACTTTTGAGTAAAAATGTTCCACGTGCGGCGAAGGGAAGTGTTTCTTCCTATTAAAAGGTAGCTAATAAATAAAAAGAGTACATACTCGAGGCGGATCACCACTAAGGATTAGATGTTGAACGTCGTTTAATATTTGGCTCCTATCAGAACCAAAATCGTCAACACTGCTTCTTTTCACCATAATCGCTGCAACCTACAATAATAACGCGAGCATTAAACTGCAATAGTAACGAAAAAAGCCCCAAATCCTAATTTATCGAGACTAACCTGCACGATCCTCTCCCTAACGAAGGACGGCAGTGAAATTTTCTCCATCACATAATGCAGTAGATACTGCCGTAAAGTTGAGAGATCATTTTCTTGAAGTGTAGACCAATCTCTTATTATTGCATCCTTTAAAAGACTGGCCGCTTCAAAGAGTACAAAATCGTTCTTTGACGTTTCTAATACGTAGAAAAAGAAAAATATATCGTTAAGAAGGTAGCCTTTAACAATGATACATCCCAATTAAAAAACGAAAACAACCTAAGATATCACGGCAGATACTATAAGGAGATTTAGTTTTCTTGAAATTCAAAAATACCATCTCTGCTGAGTGTCTTTGTTCATTATTTACAATATTTGGAGGTGCCTGGAATAAAATTTATGGAAACTATTTAGCCAAATTGGACGGTTTTAAGAGAAGTATTACTATTATAATTCAAGGTTGCTTAAGAGGATGAACAGTAATTCGTGTCATTATTTTATCTACAAAACTATTCAGAATTTACGAGCGTCTAACCATCAACATTTGGGCAGCATCCTCAAGTTCCTTTATAGTTTGCTCAGCCATTGCGCGCTTATCGTATGTGAGGAGAAGCGATTGATTGAAAAGGATCGAAATACTGCTTACTCTGATTCCTCGCTCTTAAGGTTTTCGAGGTATTCGAGTTCGATCTTCGAGTATGACGTATTTCTTCGTGACCAATCAGGTAAGGCCAAATCCAAAGCGTTGGTCGCGTCGGTTCAGCGTTTCCCTCTTGTCGGCCATTTGTGTCGGAAGAAGGTTGTTGTCACTTGGGGGTTTCATCTTTAGAGTATTTTGTAAGCAAAACTCCTTTGAAAGTCTCAAAAACTAAGTTCATAGGTTTATTATGTCGGGAGCGGATGTGGAACCGAAAATGGAGAACGATAGAGACACAAATGGACCGAAAGACAATAATCCTCAAAATCATCCCGGCGGCAGAGGTGGCGGTGGACGTGGAGGTATTGGAGGTGGAGGTGGTGGAAGAGGAAACAGATTTTCAAGACAACGGGATGATATGCGAAATATAAGGCAGCATGATGTAAGTATTTTTATAATTGCTTGCTGTTGGCGGTGACTTACTTTTCTATAAAAATCATACTTTCAACCAATGGCGGCCGGCATTAAAGATGGCGGTTAGGATGAGTAATTGAGTAGTCAGGAACTCTAGGGATTTTACCGTTATATTCCACACATTTTGAGAGCGTCTATTAGGTTAGGTTTAATTAAGCGTAATTATTTTGCAGGAGCATGGCGCAATGGATGGGGATTTGGGAGGGGAGGGGGGAAGTGGTCTGGGTCCTGAGGGAGTTGGTGGCATGGCTGGGAGAGGTAGGGGTAGAGGGAACCGATATTGGGGTGGAAGAGACGAGGTTCGTGGTACGGGGGTTGGTGCCGGTTTAAGAAGTCAAGAGGTTCGTATGTTTAAGAAGGAAATGGTGTTCGCTGAGGGTAATTTTATTCCAGCCATGGAATTATAAGCGTGCTGTAAATTTATGAAGCCTGTAGAAATTGTCTATATGTAGTTGTTGTTTGCTGGCCTAATTTTTCGGTATACTAGATGAATTATTGTAGGTTTTTAATTTAAGTCCATTTTCGCGAGCATTTATAGGAGTGATACCTTAACTCAGTGATATGTAGTTCTTGTTCCTGGAATGACAAGTTTCACCCGCTTCTTAATTTTTGTTGGCTCTTTTTAAACCTTTTTAAAACCTTGAAAAAAACTAGGCGATGCATGTTTTTTTTATGATTCTTACCATGCTCTTGATTTTGCATGTTTTTCAGTAATTGGACAAACTTAGTTGTATGTTTGAAGTATTTTCTCATTAGACCGTATAAAACTTTTCTAAACCGAAACTAGTTTTTTTTAGCTTATATTACATTAGTTCCAGTACGTTTAGCGATTGAACTGAACGTATTTCTTACTTGTAGGCTTTGCAATTAATAAATGAGGAAGTCTAATTTCGTTCATCCAATTGTCATGCTTGTCGTGGATGATGTTTGGTTAAATATTTTCACTTTCTACCGAAATTGGACGTTTAATCAGTAAAACGGTTAAATAGCATGATTGTTTCAGTAATCGATTGAAGAAGTTGGAATGTTAATTAGCGATATATCCCTTTTCAATCTGTCTGTTTCAGAGGGGAAAATAATTGCTGTTTATTTATAACCATATGCCGGTATTCTACTTTTAGTATATACCTATAGCCCTTAACAATTTAGCAGTTTCTTGCACATGGTTAGCAAATGTTGGTCATTTTTTACTGACATTTTGTGTAGTAATTAAAGTTAGCTTTTCAGTGTACTGGGTTGAAATTTTAATTTTTTCTATCTTTAAATATTTTATTTGAGGTTTATTGCTATTTGCTTATAAATTTTTGAAGGGCATTATTTTTTCATTGAATTAATCAGAAATCTTAGGGTAGTATTTGATTTTGTAAAATTGTCAAATTTAAATAAGTTAAGATACCTCAATTAATGTTCTTACAGTTAGTCTCATGAGGTTAAAGTAGTTCAGTATTCAATGGATTTTAAATAGTTCATTTTCTCACAGGATCGTCTCAATGAACGACTTGCTGCTTTATCTGGTCCCACACATGACCTGCCACCACAAGATAGCCGCGAGAAGAAATTTTCAGGCCGGTGCCGTTTGTATGTTGGAAATCTTACCAATGATGTCACGGAAGAAGAAATTAATCAGATGTTCACTCCATATGGTGAAACCTCAGAAGTCTTTGTGAACAAGGACAAAAACTTTGCATTCATCAGATTGGTAAGATATTATATAAAGTGCTAGAAACTTGAAGTTGAAAGTTTGAATGGTTATTAATTTTTAGATTCTTGAGCATGATGAAATTTGGAATTACCGGCTGATAAAATGATTATCTCCTATGGCTGCTTTTCTGACAGCAATTAGTATGGATTGCAGATTCTAGTACCTATATCTCTGTGAAATCTCATATAATTCTTTCTTTGTGTGTAGGATTACAGAGCTAATGCTGAGAAAGCTAAGCGTGAGTTGGATGGCACTGTTCGTAAGGGTAGAGCTTTGAAAGTGCGCTTTGCACCGCACAGTGCAGCAGTCAAAATTCGTAATCTAACTCAGTGGGTCACCAATGAGCTGCTTGAGAGAGCCTTCCAAGTCTTTGGTGAAGTAAGTAGCATTGCAAACAGGTTGAAGATACTGATCTCTGAAATAGTGTTATATGTATAGCCATAATGAATTATCTTATGAATTTTACTTACCTTTGAATGAGCACAATCATACAATTATTTAGGTATAATGGTTTTGAGGATAAGGGCAATGTATTATGTTTAAGTTAGTGGATATAATAAACCTTTGAAAATCCAGTAAGATAAAAATAAGTTACCATTATTATCCACTAAATATCTTAATTTAATTATCTTTAGATTGAGCGTGCTGTAGTTGTTGTTGATGAGCGTGGAAAATCTACTGGTGAAGGTATCATTGAATTTGCCAGAAAACCTGGAGCTCAGATGGCGCTTAGGAAGTGCACAGAAGGCTGTTTCTTCCTAACCTCGTAAGTAAAAATCCTTGTGTACTTTATGGTTCAATTACTTTTCATTTAATGATGAAAAAAAGGAATTACCGTCTGAGTAATGATTATACTTTCTTGGCTGCTTTTAATCTGAGAATTATTCATAACTATATAATGGTTCTGTTTGCCTAAATGATGTTATAAGTTTATGAAACTTTTCCTTGCAGTTCTCTTCGTCCTGTTGTATTAGAGCCTTTTGAGCAAGTAGATGATGTGGATGGCTATACCGAAAGAAATTTACCAAAAAAGAACCCAGAATACTTAAAATCTCGTGAGGTAAATATAATAATGATAGGTATATTCACCAGCTAAAATTTAATGATGATAAAAAGGAATTACCGTCTGAGTAATGATTATTCTTTCTTGGCTGCTTTTAATCTGAGAATTATTCAAAACTATGTAATGGTTCTGCTTGTCCAAATGATGCAGTTAATTAAATAGGCACAATATTTACAGGTTGGACCAAGATTTGCAGCTCCAGGATCGTTTGAGTATGAATATGGCACTCGCTGGAAACAACTGTTTGAATTGCGTAAGCAGAAAGAGGAAGCTCTGAACAGAGAGTTAAAAATGGAAGAAGAGAAGTTGGAAGCACAGATGGAGTATGCAAGATATGAACATGAAACTGAGATGCTTCGGGAACGTAAGTTAAAATTAAGTTTTCATTATAAAAAATTATCTAAGGTAATTTTGCAATGCATCTAACTTCTTCTTTGTGCTCAGAACTACGTTTGAGAGAGCAAGATCGTGAGAGGCAGAAGCGTGAATGGGAATTGAAAGAAAGGCAACATGAAGAGCAGCGTCGGCAGGATGAGGAAATGATGCGACGTCAGCAGGAAGACATGGACTTAAGGATGCGTCATCAAGAGGAAGAACTGAGAAGGCGTCAGCAAGAAAATAGCCTATTCATGCAGGTGAGTTATGGGTGTTTGATAAATGCTAACTACTCAGTTTCATTGCTAAGAAATTGAGTTCACTAGTAGCTCTCAAAGAGCTAATGTTTGTGTTCTTTTTTTTATCATTTCAGGCCCATCAGTTAAATAGTCTTTTAGATCAACAAGAGCAAGCTTTACGTCAGGCACCTGGTGGTGGTGGGGCTTATGACTCAACTTTACCTGCAGATCCATCAATAAGAGAATATGATGCTCCTATTGGTGGTAAGTGTTCTACTGTATTAAGTTTTCTGTTAATTATTTTCAATTAACTACAGTTTTGTACTAATAGTTTTTACCCTATATAATAATATACCCAATTCTGAAATTCCTTTGTTTTTTTCTTTTGTATACAATTGTTTCATTCTATTCAGTAGTTTTTGGAATTATACTGCTTGATTGAAGCAAGTGGTTTATTTAAATTTTGATTGTATTCTAATATTTTATACCTATTTCAGGACCTGTTGGTGGACCTGGTAGTCTTCCACCGGTAACGTATTCATTGAATTCCTACTTTCATTTATTTTCCAAGTTATTATGTCGGTGAGATAATCTTTTTCCTTTTGCTCAGTTTTTGGTGAAGTTACTCGTGTTTTCACCATATATTGATCATGGACATTCTTTATTCTACTTGTTCAATTCAGCTAGGGATATTGAGTTTATTATCTTTTAGTTTTTTAATATTTAATTTGAATGGTATTTTTGATTCTTCTTGGTAACCTTAATGACCAGAGAAGATTGAATTAATCTACGTATGAAATTGAGGTTTTTACATAAATTTAGAACGGGAAGTAAGCCATGTTTGCTAGAAGGTTAGTATCATAAATTTTTGGAAAACTAGATTTTACTTGGTGCATAGGTTTTCAAAACATGTGCATGTACCACTTCATTCAAGGTGCGATTTTTACTTGAACAAAGTAGTAGTGTTTTTATTTACGCAAGGATTTTATTTGATCTTATGTTTAGGAAATTAACTAGGTTATTCTGGTTTGTCTGCAGTCAAGGATTCTTTAGGGTTTTTCTGTAAAGATAATATAATGCAAACAAAGGTTATTGGTTGGTAAAGTTTATTTGATTTCCGTAAATGAGGAATTGTGGTAAGCTTCTTTCTAGTAAGTTCAGTTATACCTCTGGAGTACAACCTCTCGTTTTTCTAACAATTTTACCTGTTTACATTAATGACAATATGCTATTTTGAAATGATAAATGGTATTCCATCATCTGATTGCTTTGAAAGTTAATTACTTTCATTATTTGTGCAATTTCTTTGCTTTCATCACAAAGAAACCACATGATACTTAAGGAATATAGAGATTTCCTTTTGTCCCACGCATGATGAATGAGCAAATTTATACTGCTAGATCCATCACCTTTTTTAAATGTAATGCAATGATTTTCATGAATATTAATTGATTTTACCCAAAATTATTAATGTTGCATAGAGATTTTGAGTTATCATATCTCATAAATTCAAATTTTGAAAGTCATCTGTGAAGGAAATTTTCTTAAATTTTAGAATTCCTGTATGCTTAGAATATGATCTATTCACATTAGTAGGGATTTAAGCTATTTAAAGTTATGAGAGAACCAAAGAAGTGAAGGTATTGCACTTAATCGATCTATTTATTCTATTCATTCATCATTTATTTACTCATATTCTTTATACTATTGAGTTTAATAGTAATGGAGTTTAATTTTGGACACAGCCTATTTACAGGTGAATCTGTAAATTCAATAGGACTTAAGAAAAATTTTACTCAAGGACATAACAATCAGGTTTTGATGCCTCTTTCATGACTCTCCATTGAAGTCATTTTACCTCATTAGTTTGGATGCTATTATTGAAACTGTGAGGTAGAGAATTCCTTCGTAACTTGAGGCGACCTGGAAATTTTTACTCAGTTTATGGATTGTTACTTTGATCATATGAGTATCAATTTCATGTTTTATTGTAAGATTTTAAGAGAGCTGCATTTGTAAGTTATGAGGGTGTTGGATGTGACAATTTTGATTCCTTGACATTTAAAACCTTGAAGACTATTCCTAGTATTAGGCAACCAAAGGAATTGTAAATATGTCTTGAATCCTTATAACCTTTATTACAAAGAGCTCCTGATAGACATCACAGCTAGCAGCTCTAGAATAAAATTTCATTTGGTGAAGAGGGATATACATGTATATAAGATACTGATATTAGTTCCTTACAATCGTGGAATGATTTAAATTATTACCTCTGATAATGTACGATTTTATGGTCTTTGTTATGCAAGACTTTGGTAATATCCTGTTAGCCACACCAAGATTGGTGTTGTAGTCCCATTTTGACTTATTTCTTTCTTTAAAAGGGTTTTTACTATTCACAAGAAAGTGTAATTTAATGAATTTTTAAAACAATTTAAAAGTTAGTCATATGTCCCAAACTTCTTGGGAAATGTTAAGCTTTTGTTGTGTAAGATGTGAAATTTTTGGAGATGATGCAAAATGAGTATTTTAAATGAGAAATAGTTATGCCTTAAGCTTTTACTTATCATAAATATTGTTATAATACAATACAATATTATGTTTCATCATAAGATTAACTGAAGCATCTGTTTGTCAAGGTGTACTCATTTATTAAAGACGATATTTTAAAGTGATTGAGAGAGACCTCGTAAGCATACCATGAATTTTTCACTTCATTAATACCTTTTTTACTTGTTACCTTATCCATTTTCAAAATGAAATATCAGAAAAATTAGCCTGACTGGATTTAATCATCAGAGTGCTCAACTTTATGTTTATGTTCATTTTAACTATTTGCAGCATTCACATCACAACTAAACCAGCCTTTCTGTAGCTTTTATGTATGTGGTAAAGTTCACTTGCTAGGGAGTACCATGATTTGATTAGAATGTCACATGTCATGCACATTTTTTTGTGGTTTATTAGTTTAGCATATGGATGAGGACATTATTGGTACTACTTTATAAGCAGTCATTCCATCTCTGAATTGGAATACTTGAATCTATTTCTCGACATATATTGGATATACTACTACATATGGCATCGTTTTCCAGTTTTCATTTAGGCTGAATTTTAAGATATTGATGTAAAGTACTATGGTTTTGTTTGCAAGCTATATATGAACTCTTCTGCCCAAAGGATGAATATTTATTTAGCCGTGGTTCTATCATTGAAGAATTTTGTTGTACTTCCGAAGTGGAGCGTAAGTGTTATAAACCTCTCACTGAAGAGTTCCTTTGTGGCTTGTAAATTAATTTTGCACTTGATACTGCCAAACTCCATTGTTGAGGTGGTCTTAGGAAATTTTAATGTATTTTCCTTGACCATATAAGTGGGAGTTATGGGGCAGTGATAGGATCTGATACAATTATCCATTTTAGACATCACATTGGGTACCATACTATATGAAATACCTGGTTCATGTTTGTCTTATATTGATGGAACATGCATATCTTCCCTACTGTTCTATGCGCTGAAGATCTTACTGTGTGTATGTGATGTGGCATTCTTATTTCTGGATGGTAGCTCCTTAGTGAAATATGTTTGATTGCACTCTCACATTAGCATCTGTAAACTGCGAATTTATTGACACGAAATTCTTATGAGACAGGAAATAGAAAATATTTGTCAATATTGTTAGAAAGAATTTTAATATTTTTTTATATTTAAAGATGAGACTATGAAATTTATAATGCTGCTTGGCTTTGTGGATGTGTTGATTGTAACATTTTGCTCTTCCTGTTAGAAGAGCCATTCGCATGCGATATGTTCCCATTTTAAATTTGTTCTGCTCTGGTAGGATGAAACCTCCAGGCATACTAGTCTTGAATCAAGACTAACAGAATCATTTCTCCCCTTTCTTTTCTATGTGGTAATGATGACGCTGCCGGCTACTCCTTATCCTGCTAACCTGTTACTCGACCTTTGATTTTACCTTGTTCCTTCCTTATGTGTCACCATATCTACTGTCCCTTAAATATCCTGGGCGTCATTTCCATCGTTAGGGGGTCCAGGACCCGAAGGCTTTCATGGATGCATACGACAGAGGCCAGGTGCGGTATGAGGGTGGGGGTGGTGGAGGACGTGGGGATATGCATGGCATTGATGAAATGGTTCCACCAGGACCTGGTGGTCCAAATGGAACAGGGCCTAGGGGTAGCATGGTTGGGGGTGTCCCTGGCCCTCGTGGAAGGTGGGGTGGTAATGATCGCAGAGGGGATGAGTACCCACCAAAGCGAAGGAGATACTAGATTTGCTCTAACTGGGGGCTGACAGACTGAAAGTACCATCGGAATGCACATTATTGCTAGGCTTTTATGCTGGAGAGTATGGATGCAGTCTTAGTTCATGAGAAGTGAAGATCAGTTTAATCCTTGGTTGGAAAATATATATTTCATGTTTGTGGCGTCCTTTGCAGAATTTCTTTACTTTTGAAGTAGTTTTGCTGCATTTTGAAGTATAAGTGAAAGTTTCTTGTGAGTTTGTTTTTATAAGCGTTAGTTCACCTGAAATTGGACGAGTGTTTCATTCTCAAAATGATGAATGTCTCATTTTGGACACTAGGCTATCATGGAAGAATTGGTGAATCTGAGTTACATTATTCATTCCTTTATTTGGAAGGCATGGCTAATATTCTGATTCTTGCAATCATTGGAAAGTCCTTAGTTTTTGACACAATGCTAATGCATTAGAATAAACCCCTAAAGTATTTACTTCATAAATTCTTGAGACGAATTTTAATGTAATGGATGTCAGCATCCAAATTATACACATGCAATCATAATGGTAATGTTGTCAATGTGATCTTTGTGAATTTTGGAGCTATCTTGTCGAAATATCTATTGATTTTCCATAATTATTGTTCTAAATACTTTAAAGTAAGATGTATTTTTTTAATTTAGAGGATCATTCTTCTGACTTACATTCTCAAATATGTATTGATAAAGTTCTTTTCTACTATTGCCAGTAGAATTCATGAATGATTTTTGACGTAAGATTATGGTAGTGATCAAGTTTATCAAATGTACTTGTCTTGACATCCTTTTAATAAATGTTCTCATTTAATAAGACTCAAGTTTCCATTATGAGAAGCCCCTAGTTCTCATAGAAAAAATCATCACCTATAGAACTATAATTTTTGTAACCTTGCAGCCTTATCCATTTGGAATATCTCTCTGCAAGACATCTTGGTTATCTTGAGATACACATCTCATCCTGGTAGGATATTTGACAATGCATAACGTCTAATGACAATTATCATTGTTGCAATGGCAACTATTTTTGATTCAGAATTTAAATTCAAAATTATGTTCCCTTAATTACATATTCGCTCATTTACCTGCTAGGATTTCATGAAATTATCATTTACTTTTGCATAATATTGTTTGATATTCTTGATAAAATATATTTAGTCTACAATTATTCATGTGAAACATTCAGGTATTTTTGAATTTCGATAGAAAGTATTGATTCGGCAGGTTCATAAGTTTTAGATTCTGCAGTAGACTCAATTACTGTTAATTTAGAATTTTAGGAAGTTGAATTAATATTAATCCCTTAATAATTCTTTCACATTAACAAATTCCCTGACTGATAAATCTGGACAGGCTAGATGTTCCAATTCTGATGTCTGAGCTATCCCAATACGTGAATTTTTTTAGTTTTTTTTAATATTGTTTCCAGTCGATAAAATACATTAGTGGAGAATATTTGGATTATCTAGCATATGATTTTGAAATTTTTATGATGCAATTTTACTGGCACTGAAGCCTTTATTTTTTCTAATTTTCACTGTTTGAATCTATTGTAAATGAATTTCTGATATCCTTAAAATGATTTGATTATTCCTTGGTTACTAACCTCCAAAGGTTTTTCAATGTCCGTAACTCACTATTTTGGAAATTATATTGCAAGTCAATGTGATTCCTCATAGCTAGATGCCCTTCTTCCTCACATCCCCCTAGCCTTTTAGGAAGGTACTATCCTGACCTAGATTGGACTGAGTCCGCAGGGGAAAAGGCTCATAGTATGCAGTTTTTTTGCTGTCAAAAGCAAGACATACATGAAAGCCTATTAGATTCCCAGAGAGAATACTTTTGTGAATTGTATAACTTAGAGACTGCTGTGCTATTCCTAGCTTTCAAACATACCTCACAAATGAATATTTTCATATTTGATTATTGAAGCACTAATAATTACTATTCATCAAAGTTGTCTTTCACCAGTATATTTTATAGTTGATTTGATAAATGAATAATTATTTAAATCAGAATGAGGGTATTTTGTTTTTATTCCTAGCACATTCATTTATATTCTAATTGCAATTAAAACACCAAAAATACTTGTAGAATATATAGAAGGCATTGCTCTGTTAGCATTTAAAAAGCAATTGGAAAATAGCATTAGAGGAGGCATTCTCATGAAGTATTTTGCTGGATTATATTTTGATATGGGAGCCATAATTTAGCAGTGGTTATAAGTTCATATTCATTTATTTAAAGCAAAATATAGTATAAACATGTTCCTTTTCAATAATAATTAATGAGTAATTTTTTGTATTTAAAATTTCTTTAAACATTTGTGACTTAAGTTCCTTTTCTTATCTTGAATGAAATAACTTATGTTCAGTCTAGTAGCCTACCCATGCACCCATAATTTATATTGAACAGTCCTATTAAGTGTAGAGTCCTATATTGGTAAATATTAAAAGTTGATAAATCATATTGAATTAGTTTTAATGTTGAAGTTCTGAAATTCTCATGCCTACGTCCCATCTTGTACACTTTCTCATCCCTTAAAAAATCGGAATTCTGAGATTTAATTTACTAATCAAGATTAACATCGCATAGACTAGTTACATGATAGTCATTTAAAAATGAAATGGTATTACATAAAATTTATGAATTTTAGTAATTGGTTCACACTTGTTGCATGTCTGAAAATACTTAGTGAAATTTAAAATTTTGAAGCATTATTTTCCCCAAGTTTTTAGATAAACATTTCATAGCCATCACCAAGAAATGAAGTAGTCTATGGAATTCAAGAGAGTTATTACATATGATTTTTTATAGATACAATGAATTTTGTATTAGGCAGTTGCATATTGTATGAGTCTACCTCAATGCCCAATGAGATTTTATACATAATATGTACTCCAAGAAACTCTTAATCAGCATTCAAACTCACTCGGTTGGATTTCATAATTGATATGTTTATGAAAAAATATGGTTAAATATATTACATTGCTTGTAGGCTGGGAATAAGATAGTTTGTGACATATGGACGTAAATGACCCTTAAAACATTTGAGGGGGGTATTGTTTTATTTAATATGTTTGGAGGATTAGGTATTAAAAAATTTATTTAATATAGAATATTTTATGAAATTTGTGGCCTAGTATTTTGCTAGTCTCTTATTATCTAAATTCGTATAAATAAGTTTAAACTTCTACATCATGAGGAATAAGCAATAGGGTTCTCAGTGAATAGTATGGTAGGGATGTTTTCAAATCTATTTTGCTGGGTTAAGGCAGTTATTAATGTTTTTAGGTATCATTGATAAGTTTTGTCCAGATTTTCAGGATTTGCCTAATATCCTAAGGCCTCAAAGATATGAAGTGAGACTAATACTAAAAACTTCCTTCATATGTGAATAATGAGTATATGAACAAGAATGAATACTTGAGTGTATCAAGCAATATTATTATTAAATGATAAACATTGTTGGAAGAGGGACCACAAGGGAAGGACTTGCTTTTTAATGAAACAGTGAGTTATGAGAAAGATAATAGAAAAATTTGAACTTGTATTTTTTAAAGTCGATTACTTTAAGAATTCTTAATGTTTTGTATTCCTCTTAAATTCATCGATGATTTTCATCCCATACTAATTCACAACTATTTAGTGAATAAATATTAACAGCATTTCCCTTCATATAATCACAATTAACTTCATGATGCATTTAATCCATCCCAAGAGATTTATGCTCATCTTTGAAAAACAACTTGTGAAATTGGTGAGTATTTTTGAATTGAAATTCAATCTCCCATCAACATGTACAGTATTGTGAAACAATCTTTGACACCACTCATGAATTACAGGGTAATTATTCGTACTTGTCTTTATGAATGATTGAAATATTGCATCCAAATCATCATAATTTTTAAGTTCTTTTCGTATTACATACTGGACTCTGATTGTTCAAATGTATTGAATTTGAATGTATCATATAAGTGGACTCCTCAATAATTTGAACATTACTGAAGATATTTTCCAACATCTAGTACCAGTAGTTATAGACATTGCAAATCTAGTCATGAAAGATGTTTTGGCCCTAAGCTGTACTTGAAGTTACATGCGTACCGTACTTAGCATAATGCCGGAGAATATTGTTTGACTACTATTACAATATGTTAAGTAAATTCTCTACTGATGATTAATTATTGGGAGTAGAAGACAAATATAAACTTACTTATCATCATATGAACAGTTTTGTGAATAATTACATGCTGAAGTTGAAAAGTTCACTGTATCAGTTTACTTTTATGCAGTTTACATAACATTATGAATTAGAGAGAGCCTAACTTTTTGACCAATTTATGCCTAAACTTCTTTAAGAAGGAACTGGTAGCTCAAAAACTGATCTTAATTCCATGAAAAGGGTACTGAGCTGTATTTATTATAGTTAACAGTAATTAATTAATTAATGGAATCATTAATTTAAAGATGTTACATTTTAAAGAGCATATTCATGAATAAAAACTATTTAGCTTAACGAATTTTCAAAGCTGATTGATTCCTTAAAAAATTTTATGGACTATCATGTTCTGCAAATTAATATATATTACTATAATTCTTTGATTTTTTTGCATACTTATTACCTGTTAGAGAAGACCGTGAATGCATAAATTTTTTCCCGTTATCATTAGAATTTCAATCATTTGATTGCCGCGTTTAGAGTGTATCTTGTTTGATTAAATTACAAGAATGAGTAAATGTGTCCAAAAATAGAGATGACTTGGATCTGATCTCTTATTTAGAAAGTCATATAAAAACTGATGAAATAAAACTTGTTATTGAAATAAAGGGCAAATTGTATGTATTTGTATCTATGCCTTTATTTGTACTCACTTGTTATATTCTGCATCTGAGAATATATCAAACAAAAAATCTTAACTTTTTAGTATCATCATTGCTCTACAAGCTGTTCCAAACTGGAGTGATCAATATTATTGAGGATTAAAGTAATTATTTTTAACTTGTTTAATCTTCAGTTATTATTTTTTATTGGAAAGTAAATTGCCAAAGAATGAATAATTTGTTGGAATTGTACACAAAAAAAGCTTTAAGTTTTTAACCCCTTGCTAAATATATTTTTTTGCTGGTCTTCAGTCAAGACTTATTTTTCTGGAGTCATTTTTCATACCTGTTTAAGGTTGTTTACATCACAAGATTGATACCAAGTTAGATGTATTGAAGTAAGAGTGGAGGAGTATTGTTTTGCTTATTAAAGATCTTCTGTAACAAATTTAAATGATCTCATTTACTAAAGGAAATTATCTTAAGAGTAAGTACTGTTTTTTTTTCAGCATTATAATGTCACATTGCACTTTGACTATATTTATGGCAAGTATTAGTTATATGTATGTCTGAATTTAATAAGATTATTATTCCTTAATTTACCTTATATTGATTTAAAATTATTGAGATTATATTTTTATTATTGCTGTTATTATTTGCTTTATTGATCTGTTGTATTGAATAGAATTAAACTCATCATTGGGGATAATTTTAGCCGAAAGCATATGATCTCAAAATCCACCCTAATTCATTTTTGTAATGTAATGTAAGATAATATTGGTGTATTATTGTAATGGCCCATATTCAATAACATTTCCTAGTAGGAATCTGAAAAATGAAAATCATGAAAGTATAAGTATAAATCCATAAAAAAATTTGAGATTTAAATGCTAGTTTTTGTTAACAGTGGTTGAATACTTTGTTATAGAAAACCGTTGATGAAAAGCACCTGAATCCATAGTTAATCGAAGGTATTGTCTTCTGATCTGATAATTTTCCTTAATCTTTAACATAATAGGATATTTTTTTTAAAGGATTAAACTTGCATGTCCAAGTTGTGGATTTTATGAATTGAATGTCTCTTGAGAGCTATTTAGTATGGCTTCAAGCAAATCACCATTTGTATGCAGGTTTCTATGGAAAATAAATAATTCTCCATAGTCAGTTGAATTCCTCATCTACTAACACTATGGAGGTGCTGTGAGTTTGAAGTATATTGATTCTTTTCACTTCATATATTGGCCAAAAAAAATATCTACTATTTAAATTTTTAACTTAACAATAGATTTTTAACTGTTAGAGTTTCTCGTACTGTAAACTTGTTTTGCAGAAGTTAATGAACAGATTTAGAGAAATTAAACAATATATACTAATTTATAGAGCAGATAGATTTTTGAATGAAAGATTTCTTTGCATCGTAAAATTCCCTATTTAAATACTTCAGCACACTTGCGGAATGTTTGTTATTTTTTGTTTTTTAATCTAGATTAAATGAGTGTGCATGTGGAAATTTATTTAAACACTTTGATGATTGCCGTCCTTCGCTCTAGGTGGCTTGCTTATTCAGTAATTGAATCACTTGTCATAGATTATCTTTCTAATTTGATTACTTAAATGAAGAGATTGTTTTTTTTTTATTTTCATCCCCCTTGAATTATTCTTAAGCCTTTGATGTTACTGGTACTTATTTCTTGGCAGTTGATTTGTAATTGGTATCACATTGGTGGTGGTAATATTCTTAACCTGCTTACATGAAAGAGAACCTATTTTGATCAATATATAATCCATTCATTATTTTTCGTATTAGATAATTGATGTTTCGTTCTAAATTTTTGCTGATCTTAGAAATATGGTTTCTCTGCATGTCAGAACTACTAAATGGTATTTTTTAGGCAATAGTAGTTAGTGATAGGAAAGACATTTGATCTTTATGATCTTCAGTGTAATTCTAATCTTCACACACATTGATACCTAATATTGTTACTTAATATTATTTTTAAGTTTGGGCGCTTGATTGCTTTATTCCCTTATTTTTAAATCCTATGATGACAATTTTGCTTGTGGCATTTAATCCATATACTTGGAATTGCTTAGAGCTATTATTTTTTCATTTCTCCTGCAATTGGCAAGTAAAAAAGGTTAATACATTATATTTTCATCATTTCTACTTGGTCTAAACATTCGTAATTCAATTGTTTTGAATGAATTAAATACTTTTTGAAACCCTTCAGTCATGAAAAGAAATTTGTCATATAGCAGCTCATTCCAAATGAGATGGTAGATATATTAGAATTTTTACTCATCTATTTTCCATCATACCAGCTTTTCAGATTTCAATTGATCTATTACTTCAATTCATCCAATTTAACTCAAATTTTCCATGAAAAAAATATTATAAAGTTGTAAGATGGCATTTAATAAAATATTTATGTGAAAATATTGATGTCAATCAAGTTCTACGAGAAAACTTACCATTGTATTGCAGTATCATAAATAGCGTGGTATATAGTATCTTATGATATTAAAAGTAAATGCACCTGCTAGCAGTTTATCTAACATAGAAAACCCATTTTAATAGCCCCTGAAAGTATATTTCATGTAATAAAATGAGTTAAAATATTTTATAATCGTTAACTGTCAAATGTATAAATCCTTTGTATTTGAAGGCCATTATTTGTTACAAGTTGGAAAAATTTGGCTTACTAAATTAAAATGAAGTCAATACATGACATAAAATTTTCTTTCATTATGGTTGATTTTAATTTCGAAGGACTTGATACTCCAGCTTATCTCAATATTGCAGTCCAAGGCATGTTAATTTACGTATCTCCGAATTGCAAAAAGTATAGATGAAATAATAGTTGATTTCTTCTGAGTCTTTGAGAATTGTCTCATTCTATTAGATATTATCACCATGTGAGCTCTACCTATCCTTTTTCAGCACTACAACTATTACTACTGATTTGAAGCCTGATATTTACTTAAAGTTGCTGATCACTTAGTCATTTAGTAATTCAGTATTGAGCATGTTTGTTTAAACTGACTTGAGTCAACTTTTAACATATTTTAACAGAAGTAGGATGGATGAGGATTGATTATTGAGAGCCTAGATGGTTAGATAAGTACAGTGTGCTTGAAATTTTTTCATTAATTTTGAATGATATTGAAAAATGGATAAATTTATGATGATGTGCTCAGAAAACTGAATAAGAAATAATTTAATTGAATTTCTAACCCTAAAAAAGATGGCTTTGCTGTAAATGTATTTTAAGGTTAAATACCCATGTTGAAATTAAAGGTTGCATTAGAGTGTTGTAATTATTGATCTGTACTTGATATGAAATGACCATATTTAAATATAATAGAGGCACAGCGTTTTCATTGACTGATAAAATTGAAAGAAATTCAAACTAATAAGGAAATAAAAATTTCAACTCCATTAAAAATTAAAGGAAATATGATTGATAAGTTAAAAAATACTGCAACATTTACAATTTACCAATATTTAGATCAGTAAAATTATTAAGGTCTAGGGAATTGTTTCTCGTTTTCGTATAGCATAAATCTGCTCTATTTAGAAATCTCATCATTGAATAAAAACACAATGCCGAGCCAATTGGGAAATATTTTAGTTATCAAAATTTATTAAATTATATTACCAAATAATTTTGAGCTTATGCATAAAGATTATAGTTGTCTTTGTATTGTAGTTATCTTTTCTGTATGGAAAAGGAACTTGGGCTTAAAACAGCTATTTGAAAGTATTTATTAAGATGCTTGCTTACTTCTTGGATAAAGGCAAAATAGTGAAAAGTAAATATATAATACTGAGATACTGATGGAAAAATTACTATGGTTTAGAAGAGTCTATATTGAATTGAAGAATTAGGGGGGTCTTACTTATTTATACTGAGTTGGGAAATGTAATGGGAGAAATTCTTAATTCTTGTATTTCAAACCTATTGTGATATTCATCCAATTTAGAGGAAGTAATGATATGGTAATTTTGCTTTCACAAGGTTGGTACTTTTCATAATATGGCAGAGAAATCAATTGAGATTGTTGATGCAATTTGTATGTATAGTGTAATATGACATGAAAGGTTTTATACGAATAATTGCCCTATTTCAGGTTTTATCATAATTGTTATATTTTATTTGGGAGAGAGCATTCTCATTCTCTCATTTTTGCCATTTACATCTTTTAACTCGGCAGGTTTTTTTTAAGTAGACAAATTTAGTCTAGTTTTTTACAGCAATGGTGGGAGGCTGTCTTTGGAGTACTTTTATTTCCAAGACTTAAGCAAAATGAATTTGATGGTTTTATAGATTCATATATTCACGAAGATTTGGTTGAAAATATTTACTGGCAAGGAACTGATATACCTGAGGCAAGCTGCAAGAGGAAGTCTATGTTGCTTCTGATTCCTAGACTTTGCTTTTCTTCCTTGATTAAAGCAACTGAGTGTTGCCAATATCTCTGAATATTCCAGTCCAAAGGAAATGTCTTACAGATGCTGAAGAAGATGATTAAGATATCGATCATAATAATCAAGTTGATCAAAAGAAGTAAAGGATTTTGTGAAGCTTGTAGTTGGGCATTAAGGAAATTACTCTGAGATGATTTTCAGATTATTTTTAGTAGTATGTATTTTATTTCCTTCCTGAAAAGGAATTGGAGAAACAGAACTTAGTATAGTAACCTAGTCCACTGATACACTGAATACAATTCCATGAAAGGATGCCTGTATCCTTACTGCTATGAAAGTAATCATTCGAAAGAATTTTTCCTTATTTTTGAAAAAGTGCTGTATTCTATTTGCTTACAGCTATAAACTGCTGAGCCAGAAGTTTTGTTTGGTGATAAATGGTATAGTTGTGAATTTTTCCTAAAGGTTTAAGAAGGTCGATGATTACATATTTTGATTCTGAGAAATATATTTAAATATTTTCAAGAGATGGAAGGATGGAAATGAAGGAAGAAGTAAATTTTTCCCATGGATTAGAAAATTCTATGGCACCTAAATGGAGCTGAAGAAATACTATTGACGATGACTGTGAAAGAATCTTTTATCAAAATACACCAAATGCTTGAATTAGGCTCAAATGAGAGGATTTATTCTTTGAATTTTCATTTATGCAAAGGAATCAACTACTTTATGAATCATGTAACTCCCCCTCTGTGATTTTTATCCATCATGAGCAGAACTACTGTTCCAGAATACATTAAGCTACAAGAAAATGAACTTCGATGATTTATTTTATTACGGACCATTTTCTATAAGTTGAGCATTAAATAACTAAGTGTAAGCAGAGAAAGGTTTGTATATTATTGCAGTTTACTTTATGTAAAGGTAACAACATGATCATTTTTTCAGATAAATGGTCTCTTCCATAATGAAATGCTAATTCCAGTCAATTGATTATTTTTCCTTGTTGTAATAGGTACATTACAATCTGGAGATTACCCTACTACCATTCTTTTGAGTGTTTCAATCGTAATATAATCAAGAGAGTTTTAAAAACTGGAGAAATAGAAAAACTTCATTTTTATAAATATTTCATCATCTAGTTAGATTTAATTTGAGCAGAATTTGAAATATTGTATATAGCAAATATTTGATCACACTCAAATTCCTTCTGTTTAACTTTCCCTGCTTATAGTCACCCACTAAAAGTTGATTTCAATTTTTGAGTGATTTATGTATTCAATCATTAATTTATCTTTAAAGGGCTTTTAATTGATAATCTTTGACTCTTTTGCAAATAAAATTGGTTCAGTATTTATAAATAATTTACATAATAGTTTGCTTTTTCATGTGCAACAAACTAATGTTTGTGGCTACCCTTATCTAATTTTGATCTTATTTTATAATTCAGTATTACGTTATTTGATGATTCCTGAATTATAAGATTTGAAAATTATCTGGAAGATGATAGAAGCTGATTAAAAAATATTAGTATTCATTAAATTATCTTATGTGTATTAAATATTCAGTATTCTTCAACTTATGCTGTATGAAATGTATAGAATTAAAACTTAAAAGGCAGATCGGATTTTATATTCTATTTAATTTCATAGTTTGAATAATTCTTCGTGTAGAGATTCTTGTTAGTCTATTTAAAAGCCCAGTTTTTTGACTGATATTATTCAGGTAAATTCTCATATTGGTATTCTACAACATATTGCCTCTGCGTCTGGTAAACACCAAAACTAAAGGCATTGAAAAGTGATAATGTTTCATAATTTTTAAAACATTAATTTATTTTTAACTTGAATCTTCGAAATATTCCAGAATAAGTTTTAAAAAGTTGTTTTTCAGGTGGCTGTTAATCATCATTAGGAAATTATTAATGATCATCAGAAATTATTTATTGATATTTTATATTGAAGAAAAATAGTGGACATGATTAAATTAACCAATATATACTTGGTATGATTTCTTATTAAACTGCCGTATTCTCCAGTTAAACATTATTTATTTAGAAATTTGGAATGAACCAGGTGGCACCTGTTAGGGATTTTAAAGATGCATGATATCAGAGTTTCTAATTAAAGCCTCTGTGTTTGGTGTTTAATGTATTCAACTTTTCTTTAAATAGTGAAGGTTAGTTGACCATCTAATTTAGAGATTTAACAGTGTATGTATGTTATATGACGAGCGTTATATATGTTTAGTTCATTTGCTGTGTTGGTGGACTCTTTTACCGTTATAATAATGTTTGAATGATTTTTTTAACTTTTAAATATAACATGAACATAATAATTTCTGAATATTGCCATCAACATCCCCTAAAGAATTTTCAATTCAATTATCTTAAGAAAAATAAGTCTAGCAGACAAAGTAGCGTGTATTATGACGTATCTATTTGCTAATTTATGACTACGAGGTGAAATGAATCGGAAATCTTGCAGATGAATGAGAAATGAATTATGCGATTGTTGAAATTGAATCTTGTCTCTATCTTACAGTACTCTTGATAAAGCACATTAGAAGATAATAGCAACCTTACATAATGATACTTTTTCAGTGGTAATTTTATCTCAGAAGACTATTTTTACCATTGAAATAACTGATGAAAAGTATCTTAAAATGGATTGAAACTTGGAATTACACCAACCTTTTCTGTTGGATGATTATGGTGAAGAATCATTCAGTAGAAATAAGATATAGCTAGTTAAGTCTACATGATGTTTCTATTATTTATGTTGTTTAAGGAAATTGGTGAAGAATTTATACATCAAAGTGTAATTTAGAAGGCCTACTGAGTGTAGCAAACACTGTTTAAGGGATGTAGCAATTTTGAAATCTATCTAATGGTTTCACAACTTGAAATTTTTTTCCATAACACTCATTTGCTGGTATACATTAGCATTACCTCCAGATAATTGACTTATAGTTAATCACCACACCTCTCTCTTCCTGCAGTCTTCTTCACGTTGAAGACTGAAAAAAAAATTAGTACAGTTCTCTCTCCATAATGGTAAATAATTATAAAGGAAATACAGGAAGTCATCAATGTAATAAAGTCTTAGTCTGTTACAGTGGTTTGCTCTTGAGTTACCTGTTCATTAAGCTTGATATGTAAAGATTATTTTAATGGTTTCTCTTTTAGTTGAATAGAATGTTTAAATTGTTAATAAACACTGTAAATACTTAACGTATTAAAGTTGAATTGCTATGGAACCAACTAATAATAATCTTTTGACTCAGATGATGATAACTTTTATTTGACTGGAATTAAATTCTTGTAGGAAATTGATACCATTTGGTACCATTATCTATTTATGAATAATCCTTGATCTGTCATTGCCGAGTCTAAATCAGTTACACATGTTGTTAAAATATAGTGAGATTAGAATGAATCTGTAGGATGATGTTAAAATAATAGGAAAATTAGCATTATCACACAAGTAACCAATCTTGATTAGAATTACAATTAGATTTGTTATAAAATCATCCTTGTCATTCTTCACCTTAGTTCAGTAAATTTTACTTGACAGAACCATCACACCTTTCTTCTGTAAATATTTCTCATTTATTTATTATTATATTGGTTACCATTTTAAAGTGTTTTATTGAATCAATTGTCTTATTTAAAAGGTTATACAGTGATGTAATTAACTCAGCACATAAGTTTGAGTTTATTCTAGATAATTTGAAATAAATTTTTTAATCTAAACTACTTGGGAAAATTTTTTTTCTTTTTTTTTTCTTCAAATCATTTTTTTAGAAGTTTAACTGGACCCTAGAAAAGTAAATAGTTTATTTTTCAAATTTCCACATATTAAGTAATAATTACTTCCAAGCTAATCTGATTACAATTCATAGATAGATTAATTTACGCAAGAAATGTTAAATCATAATCTATCTACTTCTTTCTTTGCTTGATTAGTAAATTTAAACAAATTGCCAGGTGGTATTCTTATCATCATTATAATTGGGAATATTTTAAATTGAAGGGATAAACCAGGAGTCATATGTTGATGGTATTGCTTTTCTAATTCTAAAGTACTCCAAAGTGAACTTTATCCAAAAATTACACATACATCAATCTTATTTTGAGACCACACAATTATCGGATATTCTATATTATTTGATTTTTCAAGTTCCTTGTTGGAAAATTGAAGTAACTATTTCATGAAAAATCTACATTTAGTGTATGCTTTATCTGATGCTAGTAATTATTAATTTCATTGTAATTGTAATTTATTGGATCAAGATTTTAATGGCTAAAACGTAATTTAGCTAAATTGCTATTTAATATGATATACTGGAAAGTGATTGCTGTTACTAAAATCAATATATAGTTTCATAAATAATTATAATAATAGTAATGATTAGTTATTGTCTATAAATGAATAAAATTTAATACAATCTGAAGATACTTCAACCATTGCATTTCTTTGGGTTATCTGATATTGGCATGCATCACATGTTTTAGAGGTGAGTATACTTTCGATAGTCTCGGAAATTTATTCATTTAGTTGATACAATTTTCTAATAGGTGATATAATTTGACATTTGTTAAAAGTTAAAATCAGAATTTTGAAATCCATTGTTCTTTCCATATTTTGTGCATTTAATGCAGTATGATTCCTATCCAAGAATAATTAAGATTTAAAATATTTCAATTAAGTGTAAAATTGCATATTATGATTTTCAGAATGCATTCATAATAAATTATTTATTGTAATAAATTATCACATTTAATTGTTTTATTTTATTAATTATAATAAATTCAAAATATCCTGCTATATGCTGTTGTAATAAAAGATAGTATTAAATATTTATGATTAGCATTCCAACAACAATTACAAGTATGTGTTAAAGGAGCTATGAGTTTTCTAGTAATTAATATTGCTCTAATAGAATATAGAGTGAAAGCTGATTTTTTAATACTTTCTACTCTTATTAACCTGTACTTCCTTAGACGAAAATTGTAAATGGGCTTCATAAATTTATATTTTTATGAGGCAAAATATAATCACCATTAATTTGTTAAATTGTTTGTGTTATGAAACATTTTGAGTGAAATCTGCAAGAAATTAACATAAATTTATAAAAGTTATTTTAATACCATTTTTCAGTAGAAGACAAACATCTTAACACAATTTTTGGTGCTTTTAATTTGACCAAATTTAAAATCATAAGTCTTTTTTTTAGAGAATTAACATTGAAGTCAAAGTATTTTTTCTGACTTAACTGTTGCACCTTTATTTAAAGAAATCTTAACTCTCAGGTCTTTATCAAGAGTAGAAGTTATAATAATAACACACAGTCCTGTACCAAATCTCTCTTAAAATTTTTTGAAGCTGTCAAGAGCGCTTAAATATCATATAGCAAATTTTTGTGCAACAAATCTTGTAGGATATTTTTCAATTGTACTTTCATGTATGTGATAGCAAATTCTTGCATGCAATCTGCTTTCACCAACCTTATACTAAAGAAGTTAATATTTCTGTTCTCAAAATGTGTGAACTGAAGAAAATAATATAAGTTATACATTAATTCATCCCATTAAAAAATGAATTATAGAATGTAATGTTAAGAGTTTGTATATTAGTTAATTATGGGCTCAATATAATGGATAGGTTAAATAACAAAGAAGTAATAGAAAGATATAAAACTTTTTTTTGCTTTTACAGCTAAGTATTCAAGCTCCATGTAATGTAATTTCAGTAAACAAAAATTAATGTTCTAGAACAATAAAACCCTTGTGGTTATTATTAATCTTGTACAAATAATGCCATAAATAGTTTTCTGTAACTCAATGAATTTTCTCTGTAATAAATCTTGTAGATTTCATTTTATAAGGTATTAACGTTAATACAATGAAAATTAAACCTTTTGTTTGCGAGGTATATTATTTTTTCTCTTACTATCATCATTGGTGTACCGTGTTGCTATGGGAGCAAAGTAACCTTATACAGAAAGAAAAGCAGTGAATTTTATGGAGGGTTTCAATATATAGGTTGTAACTCTAACTCTAACACCAATAGACTAAATAATGCTGGCCTTGGTGTCCCAAGTGATTATCATGCCAGCAGATTGTGTTATTATTTTTGAGGTCCTAGGTTTTAGTCTTGGTGGATTGGATGTAATTGTGTGTATTTTATGTTGAGTTTAGTATAAGAGTGATCTCTATAGATTAAACTTTGTCCTGAATAAAGAAAGATATAGTACTTAAAATAATATCATTATTGTAAACATATGTTAAGTACAAAGATTTAAATAATTTTACTTGGAATTTCTCGGTTAATGACTTCTTGAAAAGGTTTGCTATATGTATTTTGATTCCAGTTTTATTTACTTTAAGATACCCCTAATAGATCGATAAACTTAAATTTTCTCGAACTGAAAAGATTTTTATAGATTACATATTAATGTCATGTGATGCCGTCTGTTTTGCACATCATATGTTCCTAATAATTAATCTAAATTTATAACAAATAATTGAGGGTGCATTGGTACATCATATTCTTTATTTGTGTATTGGTCTATAATATTTTACTCTAATCATGGGTCTTATTGAATTAACTAGTGGCTTCAAATTTCATGAAATATTTCAGATAAAATACAAAATTATTTTTAAAATAATTATTCCCATGATCATCATTCATTCTTGTAAAGTTTTGATTTAAACTTGCCTTATAATCTTATATTCTGGTAATTGAAAACATTTAAATCCTGCTAGTAGAAAGTAGAAAAAATCTGAGCTAATCAAATCCTTACATGAATTCCAGTATTTAATACTTGGAATTCATGGGAGGAAGGATGGAATGTGTATTTTCTGTAGCCATAATTATGGGTGTGTTTTAGATGAGTACTGTGATTCAAGTGATTTTGAATATCTGGCATTAGGTTGCTCATGTTCATTTGGACTGAAGATACTGGCTGCCTAATGTCAACGTTCATCTTCCATTATTTTGTTTACAATGTTTTGAAGTGTCTGCATAGTGCTAGTCGAATAGTAGGACCCATCCTATACCTAAGAATCAGTGTGAAAAATTTTTATTCAAAACTTGAAATAAGGAAATTTAGTTGATAAATCTATTTACTTGTATGTTCAAGTTTGTAGCAAATTAGCCCTATCATCTTTTAAAGGGATGACAACACTCTTGATACAAGAATCTGAAAATCTTATGATATAGCTGATTGAATATGATTGTATTGTACATTGAGCTTGCTGGTTGTATTTGAAGGCAATCAAATGCCATTTGATAATCAATGCTCCTAACTGTAAGCTCGTGCTATCATTTGGCAGCTATTAAGATCTTCCGTATAGCTGTCTGAATCCACAGTCAGATGACTCTGAACTCTGTTTTCATATGCCTTAGTTTTGCATGAGGTTCTAAAATCAGCCTGACCAAATCCAGTATAACAAATTTGTATTAAATTAATGAGAAATGTCATGAAGTGGTTGAAAAACTCATGAGCCTTTGAATACCATAATTCCTGAGGATATTAAATTTGCCAGAGCTCTCTAAACAAACCAGCAAAATATAATGTTGTGTTGAAATGCTTGTTAACTTTTCACGAATTGTTCCTATATTAAGAATAAAATATTTTGATAAGCAATTTTTTTGGGAGCCTGCAGTAATATTTTCAATCAGGATTATATAGCAACTCTGAAGTTCCATTTTTGAAATTGATACAAAATGAGTGTGTTAGTCACTGCTTCTGTTGGTGTATGGGAAGGACAATATAACTATTTACTTAAATGTTTTTACAGTACACCATATATTTCATAGTGGCTTAAATAGTCTAAATATGGAAAAAATTACTTAAAAGATGTACTGCTGATATCATTACTTATTAACTTCTATCAAAAGCATTGCAAGTGTGACATGTTTAAATGGTGACGAACAATTAACATTAGAGCCTTGAGTCTCACAAATGCAATATCCTTTACTCAACCTGAGACTAAGGAGCCTTAAATCGGATATTCTTATGTCAGTGACCAACTAGCCATTAAACTTAGCTGCTGATAGCAATTTTGTTTTTTTGTTTAAAAAAAAAACAATTTACAAAAGTAAATAATGACCAAGTAAAAAGTAATACTGAAATTATTCAAGGAAAGGTTTGTAGGCTTTGAGTTTCCTCATTTATTTAACAAGAACATCTCATGTGCCTTCTTTGTTATAGTGTACTATTCAGGTTTATACACTAAATATAAGATCGTAAAATATTATATTTATACAAGTGAGCAGCGTTTAAGTTACAGAGGCTGCTTGGTCAGTGGAATGTGAAAGCATTTTTTGACAGTTTATGCATCTGGAGTCACATGTTAAATGAAGAAATTATTATTATTATAATTAGTAATTTTCATTTCTTCGTTCTCAAAGTCTTGGGAGGACAAAAATTTTTTGTTGAGCCTCAAGCCAAGATTATTAGCGTGTCATTTATTGGAAGATTCTGAATTTTAATTCCTCGCAGTGGAATACATTTATAACTGAGTTATCAATAATGTGTCTGTGGTTAATATTAATTTGCTTGTCATATGATTATCATTTATCATAGTCATTAATGACACTTATTTCAAATTAATTTTATTTTATAAAATCACCACTATAAATATTTTCAATCATAATATCATTTCTATGATTGATCTTTATCTAATCAAGTTCTTCATTGTAAGTGTCATACTTATGATGGAATGTTTATATTTGGTGGAAAATAATCTGTAATGAAAAGAAACACTTGTATACTGTCCCTCAAATCCGTAACAACTATACTGTTCCCACGCTACTCAATGTATAAAATGAAGGTTTTGTCACAGTTTGGATATATCCGTTTCTACAAATTGAAAATAATCAAAATTCTTAGTGATTGAGAGTGAGTCATGGATTTTATAATGATTGATTGCATTATCAAGAATCATCATTCTATGGAAATGTTTTGATAATCGAGTTCTTGCTTTGTAATCCAGTAACTTTGAAATTGAACTTAGGGATTAGTATATATGAATGAATATATTCAATCTGGTGAAAATCTGTTAATCACATCCCCTCAATTCGTCATATCACTAAATTATTTTTTTTGCTAAATTAAATCTCTGGACTGAATAATGTCACTGGGAATGAAAATGATTAGTGGTGGTTTTAATTTCCTCATCTTGGATAAGTAGATTTTAACCCCTCTTGTGAATAACCAAAGTTTTGGAGACCAGATTAGGTCAAGAAAAATGAAAGAACTCCACTCACTCGTCAGTGATTTCATCTCATCACTTGTTGCTGGATGTGGCCTGTTTCAGGTAAAGAGAACTTGTATTTCTGAGATTGCTGTTACTGAATATTATGACTATTGATGAATTATTATTTATCGTAATTCATACGACATTCTCATGAAAACAAAAATGCTGAAGCGTGGATGAAAGATGTTTCCTTTAAGATTGAAACCCTTTGCATCTCTAATGTAGTGAATTTTGCATTGTAGATGATCAGACAATGAAGGATCTGTAGCTGTGATTAAGTCACCTTAATTGTAAAACAAATCATTTAATTATCTGACCAATATTAAACAATTATTCAGTCAAAAGGGATAATATAATCTGCTACAGATAATTTTCTTTATTTTAGCTTATTTCTAATAAGTGTAAATGGTTAGTCAATGTTGGCTTTAATTGCAGAGAATTCTCTTTTTGCAGTCAAGTGACCAAGAAGTTACATTGAATGTCTATCATTAGACTATTTATTTCTATAAATTTTGAAAAATGTTTTCAATTTTTCTTTACGACTTGTTTATTTACATTTTTGATTATGATGTAAATTGGGAGAGAACACTTAAATTTCAATATCATCAGCATTATTTTAGGTAAAAATGGCTGTAAATTTGCATAGCATTTTATTGGTTCCTTAATTTTTGCTGTTCACTTTATTTTACTGGAAATTTAACTATATTTAAGGTCTCATTAGGAATGTAATCGTTAAAAAGGATAATTATTTATTTGAATACTACATGATTTATCTTTTGGTTGTATAGTTGTTATTCAGTTTACATTGTTACTTTGGCAGCTAGGGTAACAGATGGTCTAAAAACATCTTATCAGTTGAAATTATCTGGTCATCTTTAACATCTTACCTCTGATAGAATATCATAATTTATCATATTTGTTCTATATATGTGTTACTTTTTTCTATGCAAAAGTACTACATTTGGCTGGCAAAGTAGTTAACTATGTCCCTATGTTAAGGAACAGAGGAATAACATAGCTTGGTATTAAAATAGCAGAAGTGAAATTATTTTAATATGTTGGTGAAATAAAGAGGCTAGCTATTGATTATGTACATGTCATAGCTGTGTCATAATAGAGATTTACCTTGAGGAAACATAAATTTTATTCCTCCAAAATAGTGGTAAACATCATCTTGCTGGATATTGTTATTCAAAGTGTTCGTCTAAATTTAAGAATGAAAATTTTGATACAATTTTATTCTACTTGCCATGGTATTGGAAACAATTTTCTTTTTATCATCCATTTCTAGGCATATGGCAATCGGTCACTTGATTTTTTTAAGTCACCCGATTGGTTATAGGTATATAGGAATAATATGTCAATCAAAGATTATCTTTCCCCTAAGTTAAACATATTGTTGTCAATGTGTAAGCATGCGTTCATGATGTTGGATTGTAAGCAAAGCTATTTTGTAAAGAACTTAACAAAGTTTAGGGATAATGGAAAAGTAGAATAATACTAGTGAGAGGAAAGAAACTATTGTATTGGTGCTTGGTATGAGTGATTTTTATCCATTTCATTGGATTATAAATGTTATAAAATGTTGATTTATTGTTTATATCTATAGAAGTGAAATCATTTGATATTTTATGTGGTATGCTTTTGTTAATCAATATAAAAATTCTAAGTTTGAAGTGGTATTCTTAAAATGTTTACTAAACAAGTTTTCTTATAAAAATTTTATAGAATTCAGAATCTTTGAAAAATCATATTTAATACCTATGCTTTTATCATACTTTGTAATTATTACTCTTCATTTATTTCATCATCTTTATCTTTTCAGATCATTGGTTCTTCCAAGATGAAGGTGACTGCAAAAAGGTAACGGTTTTCCACATGTTTTTAATTATTTAATATTTTTATCATTGTAATTTTTAGCAAACTTGTTATTTCTGATGCTGAAATTACTATTTAATTATGTTAGCAAAATCACTACTAATACAGTTTTCTTTTACAGATTTGCTGCTCAAGTCTCAAATACACAACTAAGGAGGTTTATGGTTGCATTAAATGTCAAAGATGATTTGATTTATTGCTCCAAATTCCCAAGCTGCTTGAAATTGCTCAAATTCTTATGTCATAATGTAGTTTTATTTGATGTTTTTTAAGATTAAAATGTCATCCTTGTAATGTAATCTCTAAAAAGGAATTCATTATGTACACTATGATTGAAATCATTGTTGTATTTAAAATCTCTCGATTGAGAGCAAAGAGCCAAGTCATTCTATTGAATTCTCTTCAAATGCTAATCTCCGCAGCATTGTTTACTGGAAATAAACAAAGTGGTTCTTAGATGGCATCTACGTCCAGGAAGGCCCTTCTTTGCTCATGAGGGTGATCTACAAGTCAAGCTATAATGAATTATGTTCATTGAAAGTGTCAGATGAAATAAATATTTTCATAAGGAATTAGGAGTATTTATTTACCTGAATGTATAATTATCACCAAACAAATGAAATGCAGAAACAAGTGGAAATAGATTTAGTATATATTTTATTTAATATTTATTTCTTATTTTATAACTGAAAGTGAAGAATTTTTAGTATATTTATTTTGCTGCTAATTTCTGTGAAAGGTTTTGTCCTTGTTGAAGCAAAATTGGGCTTGAAACAGGATTGAAGTTTTCTATTAAAGTGATTAACATTAATCCAGGAATAAATGCAATAGTGAAATGACTTACAATTAGATCATGGACTTGATGGATTTTTACCCAGATACAGTAATCCAAGTAGATTTACTCTGAGTTTATGTTAGCGTTCGCAAGTAATGTTTATTTTTCTAGATGTTAATTTTTTATCTTCTGTTAATTAAAATTTCTGATTTTAAATCTCAAATGAATTTCTGTGTGAAGAATGGTAAATCCATTTGAGGTAGAGATTGACTATGTGAGACAAGTATCTTTAGCTATAACCAGTCACTAACTAAAGATGTTATTTTACATTTTCAAGCTGTTAGAAATGTATGCAATTCACAATGATAGATTTCTGGATTTTTTAAAAAAATTTTACTGAGCCAGTTTTATTCTGTATAACTAAGTGACAAAATTCTTTTAAGCTTGTGAAGGAAATACGCAACTAATGATAGGTGGCTCAGGAAAGTGGAGTCATGGATATTATCAGGAGTTTATTTTGTAGGTTTAATGTTGCAAGTAATTCAGTAATACAGATTTTTAATCGGGGAATTGGAAGTTGTGACTCATATTTTTAACAGAACCATTCCAACCCTTATGGCAATCAAAATTTGTAATTGTTTATTTGTATTTTTCGTAATTTTAGATACTAACTGTAAGTATAGTTAATAAAACTTACTGTTAATGAGGGAGAATCTTAAAGATAGTTTCTTGAAATTGGGACCTCATATTTTAAAAGATTTGCCTTACTTGCTCTAAACAAAACATACTTTCCTCCGAAACTTCCAATCGATCCCTCTAGATAAAGATTCTGGTATTCGTATCATCAAACATAATGTTATCCTGGTATAACCCGTCTCCGCATTATCTCTTCCTGCTGCCCAAGGGGGAATAAGGTAAAGCAGGGAGAGGCTCTCTGCCTAGCAACAGCTGAGCGGTGTAAGTGGTGGTGTAGCCGCAGCATGAACGAGTTGAAGGCGTGGTTCATGTTGGTCTTAATAAGTCGGCATTGACTCTCTTCGTTAAAAGTTACTCCTAAAATTCAATAAATCTCATCGTCAGGGGGGATTGCCGAACGGTCTCAATGATAATCAATCTGAATTATGAAGCTCATTTTCGGTTAAGTTTTGTAGCCTACAATGAGGTTTTCTCCTTATTGATTTTCGAGATGACCTCTGATTGTGTACGGCTTCAAGCATTTGTTGGAAAAGACGGAAACATCAGTCAGCTGACTGTCTTGCACTTCATCGCTCAAGTTTACTCTCGGTCCACAGCTTTTCCCTTATCTCCTAAATCGATAGTTACTATTATCACTAGCGGATAGTCTACTTACGATTAGCTCTCTACAAGTATGTAAATTTTTCATTCCGCTTTGCGTACATAAAATGAGCGAATTTCTACCGCTTGCGAATTTATTGTATTTTGTTGTTGTCTTTAGATTGTGTTATGATAGATGTACGAGCAATGGGTCCTTTCGCAAATAATGTTTACAAGCAGTAGCCAAGGTCGGGTGGACGACAACTTTGTAACAGCTGGAGGCGAAGTTTTCTTAGTTCATGCGTGGGAAACTCTCTGGTTAGATATCTCTTCGCTAATGCATTATATTATTTTCATTTCGAATATTGAGCTAAACTTCAATATCTGTGAAATTGTTACAGAAGTGTCATGCAATTTTAGTTCGTGATGGAGGGTTCAATGTGATTTTCAACTCTGTTTTGGGTTAGTAAATTACCATACCCTCCAAATTATTACCTTCAGAAATGAAAAAGTATTCATCTCATTTCATTAATTCAAATTGAATTATAAATTGGAAGTCTCGTTGACTTCAGCATCTCCATAAAAATCTTTGATATTGCTTTGCTTGTTTTCTTATTAAGATAGGATAGCAGAAGGCTTAGTATTGTTTGATTCTATTTTTATCCATGCACTTTTTATAAGCTGATGAATATTATATTCGTTGTATACCAATAATTTTAATTTTATCGTATCACCTGTTTGTAAACTAAGAAGTTAAAGAGAATAATGTAATATCTGTTTCGATCTTTATACGAGTTGTGAATGATTGAATATTATTCTTCTTAATTGCTGCAGGAATTAGTTTCATGTGATAAGAATGTTATTTATTTATTTGTTAGATTTCTATCGTATTTGAGAGAAAACATAACTTTTTTATCACATTTATTAGCATTGAATGTCGATTAACTGGTAATTAGGATACATCATAATGTTAATCTTTTGATATTTGATGTTCATTATAGTATAAACTTTTCAAGAATTCTTGCGAATAATGCAATTATGAAAACTTTTTTTGGTAATATTTTCTAACATCATTAATTAATTATTGTCTCGATGGCTTAAAAACATCAAGAGTGAGTTTGCTGAACGGTGCTGCCTCAACGTCAGATATCGGAATTATTACCACGAACCGCTGTCGCTAACAGCACTTTAAGGAGGTGCAAACGCACGAGAGTCGAGGGCTTACACTCGGATTTCCAGATGAAATATGTATTCAATAATCCTTTTCTTTTATATTCAATGAAAAATTTTTATGTTTAGTTTTAAATTGGTTATTCATATTAATCTTCTTGGTTGTCAGTTTTGGTCAAGATACCTTCGTTACAGAATAAAATAAAGAATCATTTGCTCATGACTCGTTCAGAACTTGGTGACAGCATTCTCAGACATGATTGCAGGAGTTTATTAGGCATCAAGTTTGATAAATAATCACCCCATTCATTTCATTCCCCGTCTTCATCGATATAGTATCGTTTTCTTACTGTAATTTTATTTGCACGACATCCTTTATACATTAGTGAGACACCTTTCGATTTCATTATATTAATTTTATTACAACTATTCTTTATTCTTTTGAGTTAAAATTGAAGAAATTTATATTTTTTTCGGAATTCATGAGGTTACATACTTGTGGATTATCGCTCTGCTATTTCATACGAAAGGCAATCGTCGTTCATTTCGATGAATCAAGTGATGTAACCGATCCATTTACTTCAGTATTTAAAGATGATCTTTTAACCTTACGGCAACTTACACAGAAACCTTACAAAGACGTTCATCTTTGATTTTTCTTCCAAATAACAAATCTTCAAATCAAAACGAGTGCTTTCAGTGTTATTCAGAGACTCAAATTTCGTACCATATGATTATAAATATGGAATCAAGGTTCCTGAACTTTTTCGTAATGTATTTTTCAAAATGAATTATCATGTTTTTGTTATATATTCATTTATTATTAGATATTTCTGATTTTTTTCTGCTAGGTTTTGTTTACGTACAATTCTTTCGGTGTGGTTGCTAAGATCATACTGTTGATCAACCTCTAGCGCCCATAATTGGCCTGAACTTGGATTCATGTTCGTGAGTAAGGTCAATATCCTTAGCCAAGAACGCAAAAACCAAATTCAAGGGCTGATATTTCGGAAGAAATGTGACTGAACGCTCCTAACATTTTAAAACCCATTTTTTACGGTCTTTTGATTTTATGTCTCTGAACGGTAATGAAAGAGAGATGCTCATTTTCCTCCCATAGATGTCTCTTCATCATGAGGATAATGTATTCCACTAGGCTTTTGAAATTAAAATTCTGCAATTGTCATCGGAAATCTAAATATTTGGTTAGGGCATGGTCATAAGTTGATTCATTTTTTTACCAAATCGTTATTGAGATTCAAATAACCAGATGAGTTGCACTCGTAAGTCGTAGTAAACAAATTTCTCTCGGTTGTGTACTGCGCTGTAAATTGTGCTTTTATGCTTTCCCTTTCTTCGATGATTTTACTGACAGGTGGTTAACAATGTTAGCGCACATCTTCTTTCCAAATGCTCCGAAATGAAGAAAATCATGACTTAAACTTGATCCTATTTCAATGAAATCGCATTTTCGATTGAGTATTGCCAATAAGTAAGCCTGCTTAATGAATCGACTAAGAAGACGTTTTTTAGACCATTATGATAATTTAACATCCATTACATGTATAACTACACATAATGACATAAAGTACAGTAACAATATCCAAACAACAATTGATGAAGCTAAACGAAGCTCTTTCTAGAACAGATCTGCGGGCATGATCCAAAAAGAGCGGTTAGTTTCCTCCATCTGATTAGTCTATTACATCTCTGACAGCAAATCACGCAGAACGGTTAAACCTACCTACGTTGCTTACAACCCGTCAACTCCTGTCGTTACGCAAAGTATTGTTGCGTAACGATAAACATATCATTACGCAGGTGTCAGTTTTTCGCTTCCAATTTTCTCTGTTACTCTTTCCAGCGTAACTTTTTCGTATGGGAATCGACATCTCTGTCATATGACCATCTTCCTTGTACCTTCTCTCGTTCGTTTTCCCTTTCTTCGTTGCGCGTCCTACTTAACTCTCACACGCGCGCACCCCTCCTTCACGCCCAAGAGGTTCACGAATGAAACATGCACTTCGACTCCCTCACGCTGTGCTGTGGTGGATATGAAAAACTACGCTACTGGTCTACCCCGCGTTCCAATTCCGTGAAGCAACTCCGCTCCGTCTCGCTATGGGTCAGATGAAAATGAGATGCAAATGAATGATAAATATAAATATACAATGTTATAAAAACACAATATTACAATAGTATAAATACCCGAATGAAGCCCTTGATCCAGTAAGAGTATTTCGCTTTAAACCAACGTAAGCTCTAGGCACGTTCACGAAGCCAAAAACCCAACAATGTAAACAAATTTTAAAACAATGGGTGGGAGAAATTCTCTCTATGGTCTTTCTCTGATTGGTCAGTAGTGCTTTAGTCAGGTATTATTAAATTCTATCTAACATTTTTCGGCGTTGGAAATTCATTGAATGAGATGAGAGAGAAATAAATTATTAAGAAGGGTTTAGCTAGGTAGAAAATATTCATCTTCAAGTTGAAACCATTGAATTGTTAAATACTGCTACGAAAAAGTATCTTCCTCTCACCTGAATTTTTGCGTTCGCTTTTTAAGTCACAAAATGTATCTTTGGAAAGAAACAGACGTGGTTCAGACGGAGATTTGAAGTGGTTGAAAATGGATGACTAGTTATAATTGCTCATCCTCATGCTTCCAAATATCCTATCTTCAAAATAACTGCGATAGACAAAGAATCAAATAAAAGTAAAGCGGCTATGAACTCCTATAAGTGCAAAGTGAGACTAGATATATATTCGCAGCTGTGGAGTCATGAAAAGCTAGCGATTTAAACTTCTTAATTTTATATTTTTCGCTTCCTGGTCTCACGAAAAGTCATTATTTATCTTTCGATCGGATACGATCCCCCTTCACGTAACCTCCATTTTTTATACGTATCCAAGCGGATGAGTATTGGATGTGTATATCGTCTCATTTAAATATAAATCCCAGAGTATACACTGCATAACTCAGCGAGTAAATGTAACAAACTTATCTAAATTGTAACAGTGTTCGCGCATTCGATACGTCTGTAATCACTGACATTTTCATTTTTCCAGTTACGATACCATTCGCTGCTTACATGCTCTGTGGGTATAATAATGAGTAAAAATACATCGATATGGCTTTGAAGGGATGGTTGTAATTTGGTTATAGAAGTCTTTGAAACCATCGTTGATGCATTGAACGCAACGGTGCGATAGCCTGATGTTCGAAGTCTATTGATTATTCTCAAATGTTTTGGTTGCTAAGGGACTTATGGTTCACCCTTAATGCTCCAGAAAGGGAAGGTGTTATCCTGTGTATCGCTGGTAGACGAAAAATGACGTAATTGAACCTTGAGATCTCCGCCGGAATCCGATACTCTGATCGGAAATGATCGTCGATTTTGAACCTAATGATTACATACTATCGTTATAATAAGTTTTAATTAGATTTTCGGCTAAATCTCGCGGGCTCCAGGATACAATCGTATTTGAACTCTCATCGGTGTTAAAGTAAGAATATTTTACGTATTTCATCACTAAATACAGGTATATTAAAAAAACTGCTCAGTTGACGGAAACTGAAGTATTTTATTCAACCTCGTTCAAAACTCGTGATTATCTCCTTTCCTCTGCTAGATAAGAGTTAAAGTACTTTTTTACGCAAATTAAAAAAAAATCTTCTCATATTATTTCCAGACAAGATGATAATTTTGTTTCAAGTAAAAAACCTACCTTTTCCTATGCTCCAACGTTATATATCTGACTCTCTTTAGGTTAAAACGACACTCGTGGAAGATCTGATACCCAACGTCCTTCCAAATTATTCACTTATATCTTCCCCTTGCCTTCAACCTACCTTCACTTTTATCGAATCGAATTTATTCGATCCACCCCTCCCAAAACCGAAGTTTTCTTAACTTAATTATAACCCAAAATATCCCTGGTGCTTATTCCTCCACGTTTCTATCAGTCTCCTCGTAATATTTTTGCCTTATCCTCTCCCCTAAAGATTCAGGTCATTCCTGAATACAATTTATGATTCATTACTAACTTCTTGTAGCATTTCTGGCAAATTTTGTCTCTCCTATCAAAATTGAAAAACTTCTTAGTCTCATTACTACCATATAGGAACCAGGTATCTGGTTATATTGCTTTGATAAGCTGATTTATTTGCGCCTTTATATATTCATTCATACGAAGCGATTTGGTTGTCTAGCGAAAACTGATTTTGGACGAAGAGGGCCTGAACCGATGTGTTTATATTTCTCAACAATCGCGCTGTCCCGGTTGCCAAGAGTTTGTTTCTGAGAATCTGAGTATGACCTAGCCATTCAGATCAAACTGAGTAACCGCGGTCTTCAATGCTTATGTTCTTATATAGTGTTGAACTTGCGAGCTTCGCTTGTTCTAATTGAAGTCTCAATCGTTACTGCCTATAGTAACCGAACAATAAAACGTCACGTCCTGGTTTTATGGTTCTAAATCGTTACCTTCCTGGGTACAACTCTTTCACTACTATCTTATTGCACCCTTAAGCTCCTTTATGTTTCCTATTAAATGTTTATCGCTTTGTATTCTCTGTCATAAAAAAGCTACATTCGTTTTTCTTATAGTTTTCATTTGTACTATGGTGGTAATGCAAACGGTAGCTTCAAATTCTCGGGAAATCGAGCTGGGCTCTTTGACGAATGATGTACGTCAAATTTAATAGCATAAACAACAAGATCGCTGTTGGAAGATGAGAAAAAGGCCACCACGGTTTTGGCACCGTTTCGCTTTCATGTTCCTCCCCTTCCAAACAGCTGAGAAACAAACATTCCCGTGACAGGTTTTCAGTGGAGGTATAGAAGCCCTGGTTGGGCCCATAAAAGGAACGCTGGAGTATTCTTGGAAGGGTATATCCCCGGAGCCGTGACACCGAGCAGCACGGAGGAGCAAAGTGGGTCAGGCGGAGTGAAGACAACGACCCGATGCCCCTGCTGCGTCCTCTAGCAATGCCAAGGGGAGTTCTCAAACAGCTGATCTTAGCAGGCGCACGCAACTACCCCTCTCTCGGTGGCCACGCCCCCTTCCCCTCTCCTCCACGCTGCTTTATTTACATGCCTCCCCTACTTCTCCCCATCCCACCGCTTTCACACCATCTCCGGGATCTTCCGTTCCTTCTTCCCTTCCGAATCCACGATGACTGTTTTCTCTCTTGAGGATCTTGCACTTGGAAGCTACGGAGCTGTCATACATGTAAACCTTGAACAAGAAGTGTAAAATGGCAACCTGACTGGGACTCGAACCCAGGTCCCCCTCTTTCCGGGTATTCTACTTATACGTAAATACCCTACATGCCGCATTTCGGTGTGTGGCCGGGGTGAAAAAACACATAACATACTGGTTCATATTCTCATCTTCTACTATCGCGAATAGTTTGCGTAAATAATTAATTCTTGAAGCAATTTGGACTATCTAATTTTGTTATTTTTCGTTTATTATAGTAACGCACAAGGTATTATTGTGGGCTAATAATATCTTCCGTAAACGTACTTTCCATGAATTTTACGAGCATTCGTAATCTATAATTGTTAATATCTTATCTTATTAGGATTTCCAATCGGCATACGAAATCATTACCGGTAACGGATTTTCACTCTCTCATTGTTGTTCATTTAGTAAATGTAATACCTTCAAAATGGCGGCCACCTCGTTTAATTAACTTTTTATGACTTTTGTCACCCTTATTTTATGGTCATGCATCGGTTTAAGTACGGACGGAGGTTTTTTCTATTAAAGCCCTCCGATTGACTATTGTCCTTCAATCAATGATCCGTCACACATTGTAATGCCGATACTTCCACACAATACCTCTTCTATTGTTTACATCGCTTACTATCAACGAACTCACCATCGATTTAGCGAAGTTTATACATTCATTTTGGTTAACGACTTTCTTTCAATAATCGTCCTCTAAGTAAATCTTATTCGGAGAAAAAAATGTCGGAAAGAAATTTTATCGTTCCGTTCCATTGTCAAGAATACGAAAGAAGACGAAAGAAACACCGCAGGTGCTTCCTCACTCTACTTCCAAACAAAAGACTTCTCCTTCCACTTCTTGTCCATCTACCCTCTTCCTAATCTACGAGCGTAAGTTTGTTTCCTCTGCCACTTTGTTGGCTTTTTCTTCTCTCATTTTATTCTGGTTTGTTATTTTTTACCTTCTGGTATTGTCTAATCTTTTAATTTTTGATAAACAGAATACATATTCCGTCTTCCATCTTCAGCCAACTCTCAAGTGCCGACGACAGTAATTGTTCGCACCTCCTGAGTACGTATATGAAGTGACTTGAGGACAAGTTCTGCTTGGGACCGGTTCGAAGCGCAGACCATGCACCATTAACCAGAAATCGTTTCGGAGAGGCGGTTCGCCATGGTATCTTTTTTACTTCCTACGGTGCCACTTAATGCCGTAAAGTAAATATATACGCATATTTGTGAATAGATAATCGCGTTATAATAATTTCGCTAGCGATTAGTTTAAGGTGACCGGAATAAAAAACGTAACTTAGCGACGATAATTCTCTATGGTTTCTAAGATTTCGTTTGATCATTGCGGTAACTGGGCAAACATTATCGTAGAATACGTTGCCTTTATCGTTTAGCGAACACAATCCATTTATTCACCGGTCTAGAATGCACTGCCGCTGTGGGTGTAGGTGTAAAGCGATCTTTAGAACATGGCCATCGGATATACCGTTTGATTGGATGGACTGTTAAGGTAATAGTGAACAAATACTGCTTCACCTATAAGAATAAGAGTCGTGGTCTGTTTGATTAATTGGTTATAGCTACCAACCGACAATTGAGAGATGGGTTTCGTTCTGACAATGAGTTCGAGTTTTCTGGGTCACGTCACTTATTCCTTTGGGGAATGCTACATACGAGGCTTACTATAATACTAAGTACGAGGTTTTGTCATTGTTCATCAAAAGCCGAAGCTTCTTGTTCGTTTCTTTCTTCTGTTCCTCTTCTATTTAAACCGAAAAATAAGTATCCCACCGCCTCCCCTCAAACTCACGCCCTTGAGGGACCGGACGTCGAGGGAGAACTTCCGAGGGGCAGCAACCTCGAAGCTGAGGAACGGTGTAAATGAAACGTAGGGTTTCTCACATCTCGCAGCGCTGATGGGAAGCTCCTGGAGTTAGCCAATATCGAAATCATTCCCCTCCGACAGCTACCGGATCAAGATCAAAATCGCGTCCCAAATGCCTTTACAGTTACTCCCCTCTGTTCCGTTTCGCTCCTCTGCAGCGCACTTTCCTGTCCGTTGGCCCACTGCCTCCGCTTGCTTTCTCCTGGTGTGTGCATGTTTTGAAACGTTGCGAAATCCTTCTGCGATCATAGAGGGACGGCCGTGAAAGAATCGGCTTCCCCCAACGGTAGATTGTGACGTTACAAACGAAGGCATTGTTGCCAGTCGATTGTGACGCACGAGTTCCCCCGCGAGTAGTGGATTCCCGATTATCCGTGGTTGAGCCGTGGAATTGTTTTAAGGCCATGGAGGAATTCCTCTTTCTCCACGCTAATCTAAGGAAGCCCCCGGAAGCGTGTATGGAAAATTTTGGAGACCCTCCATTTGGCCTTCCTCCAGGGAAATATGTGCTTCGGTCCCTCGTTTGTCTGATCGTACATGCCCTCTTGGGATATGCCGTTTTCCAATCCGGTCATTTATTACTGTTAATAATTCTTCGATGGAACTTTACGGTCTATGAAGCGAGAGTTAGGGAATGTTTTTAAAATTCATTCCAATGGCATTTGAATGCGCAGCGTTTCGCTTTTTTGTTTGTGGGTTTGTTCACAAGTTTGTCTTTGGAGCAAATACTGGTCATTTTATTCGAAATTGAGGAGCAAATTATAGGTGTAAGCTTAATTTTCATTCATCACATTCTATTATAGCATCCACGGGTGACTACGTTGCATTTTGATACCTCTTTTGTCAATTATTTTATATTTGTGATACGAAAGGGACTGATAACATAATTTCGTTGTCAAATCATTTATTATTTAAGTAACTTACAAGAATTTTCTTTGGTAATTCCAAAGCAATACATTCCAACCGCATTTAATCTCTTTTACACTTTCTCTAGGTACGAAAAATGAATTTTAGGGTTTTCGCTATTCATCTAACCATAGTGTTACGGAATACGACTCAAGAACGTGCATGTCTGCGCATGCGCGGATGATCTTCGTGTTTCGTGGGTGTCCATCCTCGACTTGTGCTGTAAAATCTTCTCCTTTGCCCTCTGCTAAGGCCTCTACCCTCTTGTGGTTTGACCCCTCCCTCTCTGGAACTCTGCTCTAAGCTTTCACCTAACTTCCAGCATGCTCTTTCGAACATTCCATGCACGTCTGCACGAAGTCTCCATTTTCCATAAAAATGCAGTTCTTGGAACGTATCTTTTTCTCTGGGCGAATCAAAAAAAATATTGGATCCGATTCGTGTGTGCTATCTCGGACTCCATCTAGCTCATGCAGGTTTAAGACGACAGCCTCAGAGTTCAGTACAATGTAGGGCATCCAATCACGTTCTTTGATTTGTTTCTATTGTAACGAAACACAAACAATTAAACTGTAAACGATATGGCTGATTTGTATCAAAACTAAAGCGCTTAAAAACTTTGAACTATCTTCAATATTTTAATTGAATTGAATGACACAGTGGAGGTGTCTTGTAAATCCAATTATTTCATATTAATTATTTTAATGGCCAAAGATTCCCTTCACTCTCTAGGCTTGAGAATAGCTAAGCATCATTCCTTACATTGATAAAAATTCGTTAAATTCTCAAGGAATTGATCATCTGATATTAAATAGTGTATCCAATTATTTAATGACATTCAAATCAATATTTATTTAGAATGTTTGGTCAGTTGGTATAAAAAGACATGGAAGTCATAAAGTATTTTTAAAATTTTGCTTTATAGAATCGTTGAATTTTCCCCCTCCGATTTAATTAAATCCCTGGATTTGGATCGCTTTAAGTCTCTTGGATCTAATATTTTAGATTTTTATTGGTGATATACAACCTAACGTTGGGAATAGCGTTTTACGTAACATGATTGAATATCAACTTGGATATTGATATAATATTAAAGCTTCTTATAGTACGATAAAGTAGCTCTTTCGGAAACGAGTTTGTTCACCTTCCAGTTGCAAAATTTACGTCTCACCAAATCGTGAATCGGTAGCCGACATGTGGATCACTTCCCCTACTCCACACCATAAAGCCTCGCGATCTGCGCCGACGCGCCGCGTAGCGAACGAGGTGCAAATCATTGATTCGATTAATAAACATCAACAGTTACTTTTGTTGCGAAGCCTTTGTTTTTTCGCTGCGTTTTTTTTTCTGCGTGCGTCGACCGCCTCCGGCCGAGTGTGAGGGGGAGGGGGGAGAGCCTCAGAGTCGCCCATTAAAGCGCTCCGGGGAGTGAAAGACCCTACCGCTAACAGGATCTCTTTCGTGCGTCTAGTAAACAGGTTTTTCCTTCGGTCCCCTCCCTCAGCTGATGGCCTCTCTTCACCGTCGTCGGCCTTCGAAGCCAATTGTTGGGAAAACTATCGCCCAGCTACAACTCGATTATCAACAACTCGTCCCTCCTGAAACACTGCTCACGTGCCCTTTTCGACCGACACCACCATCATTGTATACACATGCAAAAAAGTCGATCTAACTGGTTTTGGGATTTGTTGTAAAAAAATCTCCTTTACTTTCGATATCGAAAGAGATCGGATCGAACGTAAACAAGATTCGCACCATGGCGACGGTCGCGCTTTCTATATCAAGTTTAAATCCAGAATGAAAATATTTGAGTTGTTTGAGTTTCTAATGGATTCTGTCCCACGGATAAGAAGATTGGTAACAGATTGTAGTTTCTCCTTCGCCTTACAGAGTTCGTTGCGGTCTGCTTGTCGTTCAACATGTTTTGCAATATGTAAATATTGCAAAGTATGTTGAACATTTGTTCCTTAAACATCGAGGTCGCCTTCAAAGTTTATGGTGATGTAAATTGAATGATTTGCTATACATCTGGCTGTAAGTTGTCATTTAATATTACACGATTTTGATACAAGGGATTCAAATGAATGCTTAAAATTAAAATTTTAGAGGATATTTCTTATAGTTAAGATGTAGATTAGTTGTAAGTTGTATTATTGAACTTGTAAGTTAAGGATGTAGAAAGACTCTAAGGGTTAGATCAATAAGCTAGTTGCAATACTGTGCACCAAACTACCACTGGACATACGTCGTGTCTGCTAGAAAAATACGTACGCGTAAATATAATACTTTCACGTACTCTCTCAGAGCTTTCCGTAGTAATTGATCACTTTTTCAGCACTGAAAGGGTTTAGCATAAAATTTGAATTACAGCATAACTAAATAGGAGTGAAACAAATAGATCCATTTCAAGATCCGGTTTTAGCTAATAGCGAAAAAACAAACATCAGTTAAGTCCAAGAGTTGTTTCCTCAGACTTTGAAATTGACAGAATGATATAGATCTCAGTTCTAACAAACTGCAGCAAATCTACTGGAAAGATTTCATGCGAATTTCCAGAACATATTTCTTGCCGATGGTGGAAGTGAGCATGTAGATTATGTCGGATAAGAGAGTGATTCGATTTATGCTCCTTCCTTATCCTTTGACATTTTAAAACTCAATGGTATACTTCAAATGGGATAATTCATGGTTTGGAGCCTAACATTGGGAAATCTACAAGTTCCACGATAGTCTAAACTCTGTAAATCCGTGTCTAATTTTGTAGGAGATGTTCAATGTTTATGAATCTGCTTCGAGAAGGGATATTTGTCATTTACCTTTGCTTCTTACCGGTGGTTTAAAAACGCTTTCTTTTTACCCATCATTTGATTAGTTTCCTACAGTATATACTTTAATATATTTATTTATTAATCAGTGAAAATATCTGTCTCTGTACATCAGTAATAGTTTTAATGATTTAAGGAGTTCACTTTGGAAATAATTGCCTAGTGTCTCAGCGCATTAAAAAAGTGACCTATCAAAGACGTTAATCCTCCTAAGATTTTTATCGTTTCTATCCGAATGTTTTTCGTTTCTTAATACGTACTTTTAAAGTTATTATTTATTTGGAGCTCATATTGACCATTCCTTGTATCTTCCCCATGGTGTAGGGGAGGTTTTACTTTTAGAATTCGCGAACTTATTAAATTAGCAGCCCTTTTATAGTTGCACTCGATGCTTTTCAATTAGGCGCATTTGCATCAGATACTCTCGTGCAGTCCCACCTAAAGTGCTCGCTGTCCTTTTCTAAGATGTGTATCTCTCGGAGAAAAACCGCAGTCAGTGCTTGCGAGACCAGTTTCGTGCTACTGCCGCGTAACAAGCTCTAACTCTTTACTCTTGAAACGAGTTCCTTGAAACGCCTTTTCACCGAATGTGTCGATGGCTAGAAGGAAGCCAATCGAGTTCCATTGCAGTCTCGACTCATAAATCCAAATCCTCCGTGGTTATCATTCACCTCAGTCAACTTCCATTTTCGCGTGTTTTTTTTTCTATGCGGAAAACTCCCGTTTGCACGCGTTCGTATCTCGATGAAATCGAAATCTCCTGCGTTGTCGGTCTTTTATAGCTATTAGCCATCTCTAAATGTCGATGGGTAAGTGATTGGATCTGCACGAGTTGATGTACGGCGAGTCCGGTGCAGAAGGATTCAGTTTTTGCCCGCAAGTGCGGGGAATGCAGGGGTTGACTCACGCCAGTGTTGGGATCGGGAAAATTATCGATTCACGGGAGAGATTTATAGGAGTTGAATAATTGTGGGTTGGGAGTGGTGTTTCCAGGGTGACCGCGATAAACCGCCGGTGAACTCGAGGGAAGCTGTTGGAAGGGCTTCTTTGAAACGAGCATTGGTTACCGTCACGTAGGTAGCGAACCCATCCCATAGTTTCATTGTTAGTTAAATCGTTGTAAAATTTTAATTTTTGTATGCAAGGATTGTATGGTTTATGAGATATATTACCCGATTCAAAACTTCTATATTCGTTTTGCGTTTTAGGAACTAAAATGGAAATTGGAAATATAATTGGTAAGTAAAATTGTGTAGTGCGAAAACAGAGATTTTATTTTTAATCTATTTGCATTTCAATTGCTGTTTCTAAAAATATCGAAGACTAACTGTATAAGATTCCTTTTGATGATTTTGTAGTGTACTTTCTCTAAACCCTCCCCTCACTTCATGCGCCAGAAGACGGCTTGTAGTGTACTCGTGAAAATCAAAATATATATTCTTCCTCCATTGATAAATGTTTTGTCATTTAACAATAACTGTAATGTAATAGTTGTGCGAAAGAAGATAAATTAATTCCAGTCAATTTATTCAGTTTTAGAATGAATCCTTTCACATTAAAAAAAAAGATATATTAGTTTTAGTTGGCTCATTTTTCTAGCGCTAATGCATAGTATTAGTTTTCTTTGGATGGAAACATTTTACCGATTTTTAAAGTCGTCACAACATTCTATTTATTTTAGTTTTCATTTCATCGTCATCTACTAGGTAACGCATCCACTACCTTTTCTCTTATAACTTCATTACTTATGTATCCTTCAATTCAACTTCCTAATTCCTTCAAAGTCCCTCTTCTTATTTAAAATTTCGAATTTTCATGAATTAAATGTTAGTTTTACCATTCGACTCCAATTTACCTTTAAATAATTTCGCATATTATTATGTATGTATTCTTCACTGAAGGAGTAACTAGCTTGAAACTCAATAGGAGTTCCAATATTCAATGTAAATCCTTATCTGTCAAATTACAAACCCTTTTGGAGATAAAAGTAATGCTACAAACTCTTAAAAAGTTAATCTCTGGTGAATTTTATGAATCATGACGAGTGCTTGGTGGATTATCGAATTTTTCGTAACTTCTTGCCTTCCTTCTACGTTCCGTGTGAGACAGACCGTAGTGAGATGTTAAGAAGAGATTATAATTAGCTCTTTAAGGATTCCATCGTTAATCAGATGAAGTTTTGGACGCGTCAAGGACTTCTGAATGTGGTTTGCATTCATAGAAATGATGGTGTTAATTTTTTATGGCCGCACGAAACAATATTGTTGACTCATCAATTATTTTATTTTCGCACATCCTGTTCTTCCTTCGAGATTGAGGCGATTTTCAAGGTTTTGTAACTTGCTTTGTTTATGCAGGAACTCCATGGAGATGATCAAACAATATGGCGACGGAGCGAAGTGTTTCATGTTTTCGGTATGTTCTTTTAAATTAATTTTTGTTTTAAACAATCAATATTATTTTAAAATCGATAGCATATGGGACAAGAATATAAAAATTACATATTTGTGCATTTTATGAATGATAATATTATTATTACGTATTTCATGATTGTGAATTGGTGAGAATAGTTATCAAGAATTTTCTAATAGGTAAGAATATGTGATCACGTATTATGATTTAATTTGATAATCATTAGCTCTAGTGGACTTGGATGGAAATTCTTACTGTGCGTTTTAGAGAGAGAGAGAAAGCCCCTCTGTCTATCCAAAATGAGCCTTTGAAAGCACTAACGTTCGCTGATAACAATGTGTAGCCTAAACAACTCGGCTATTATGATTTATCGGCCATTGTTTCTCGTGTCCGGTACTCTTGAGTTTGAAATCCCCTAAGGATATTCCCATGATATTCCGTTTACCGATAATCTTCTTCTTTGAACTATTACAAAAGTGAACGTGCATCGTTATAATGTCAGTGGCGTATCGGTATCGAAATTCGAAAGCATCAAAGGAAGTTGTCACGTTTAATTATGATTTATTTATTTATTTTACACAGCACTTGGTTACGCTTTAAGTAAATAACGTCATACTTTTTAAATGATGGGATCATATTTTCATTATCCTCATGTATCAGATGTAAGTACGCTTACAAAATATTCAAAAAGTGTACCATTTTAGCACGGCTTTTCACGAAGTCAAGACTGTCAATAATAATTTTATTCTTAAATTATATGAAGGAATTTTTTAACTAACATTACACGTAATATAACAGTTAACAGCAAGATTTAATGTTTGGCTTGTTGTTTAAAATCCATGGAGATGACATAAACAAACAATACGATTTGGATGCCTTAATCAACCGACGACTGAACAAAACGATACCAGGAGATGAATTGAATGAAATGAAATGAATGAAGAGAACTGTGAGATCTGGGTTCGAGTCTTGACAATCGTCCACTCTTCACTTATGGTCATTTCAACTCGAAACATCTTCCTATCAAATTTCACCCGTGATTTTTTGTAACATTACTTCTGCTCGAACCTCATTTCCTTTCCTCATAAGACTTCTGTATATCGCACTTCCTGTAGAAAGGCTTTCGGGTGCAAAGCGATCGATTACCGAAACCAATTTTGTGTCGTAACCCATACAGTTTTTTAATGAAAGCGATATAACCCTGATGAGGTGCGAATCCTTCCGTGACTTATATGAGGGTCCGATTCGCAATGTTTCGCACACGTCCCTTTCCGAGTCATCGCCTCTTCGGCATTGGGAAGGGATTACCGCTAAGTGAAAATCGTTACCATTTTCCAGGAGAAGCTGTAAAACCAGTTCTGGGAGCACGGACTAGAAGTATCCATCATTGATTATCCAACGTTCGGTTTTAATCGAGTGTTTATGAGGAAGGCAGTGTTTTTTGTGTCATCCAGGATATCCACTAAAGTCTTCTAAACTGTAGTTTTGGATGTGAAAGTAACCATTTAGCCATAACATTCCCAGATATTGCGTGAGGAGAGACAGCTATAAGAGAGAGGCGTGTCCAAAAGAAGGGTTTTATCATCTCATTAGCAAGAGGAAGTTCTCTTTTTAAACGCAATGATCCAGCGATGCTCTTTTCAAAGTGGAAAGTACTTTTCTGTTTAGCACGAGCACTCTTGTTTGCTTGCTACATTCCAGCCAAAACGTTGGAGGAACCATAAAAATTGTGGATTAAATTGATTTTTGTACGAGAAATTAGACTGGTATAAACATAAAAAGTGTGGAGTAACGTCTAAAAATATGAAATATTAATGTAAAATAGGAAATATATAGATATCTTACAACAGAAGCAGCTGTAGTTTATTTATATTTTCCGATGAAATTAATGAAATGGATTATTGCTGGAAAGTGTACCTATATTAAAGAATCAACGTCCTCAACAATGAGAGTTCTTTCCATAGCAACACGCGCACTGTATGAAGACATAAAACATATTTTTCAAACTGTCTTAAATCTATGTTATAAAATTAAAACAGTAAATGAGATACGAAAATTCGGGATCGGGACGTTAATTTTTTCGTGCTATACAGAGGTAGGGATGATAAGGTTTCCACTTGAAGAGATTTTAATTACCCTGAGAAGGCAGGGAAAATTGAGTCTTACTTATGTTAATTTTGAATAATCAAGGATTTATTTAGGTAACAGACATTTTTTTCGGAATAGAGTTTTTTGAGTATCTTAGCTTTATTACTTTTAAGCAAAGGGTTCATGATAAAACGGAGATTTGATTAATTATTCTGTTTGTCGAATATTACAGAGTGTGGAGTATATACTCGTATAAAAATGTGGAATAAATTGTTCTATTCCATTCTTCCTTTATAAATAATTCATTTTATGCTCGAGTTCACATAATTCGCTTTAAATATTCTTTATACTTTTTATCGAGTATTTAAAATATATTTAATTTTCTATTTTTACTTTATGAATCAAAGGAAAGCTAGAGGAAATGGTTTTTGAACATCTCATCTCAACTTATTAATGATATTAGGTTGATTCAATAACAGTTGAATATACTTTCAATCAGGACTGTAAACTGATGTGATAATTTTTTATAACATTGAGAATGATTTAATCATTTAAGCTAGAAAATAAAAATATTTCTTCGCTTTTATTTTTTTTGAGCTCTCCCTAAAATGCTATGCTTAATTCCTATTGCATTTTTAAATTGGGAAGTTGGTATGGTTGAATGGCTGATAGTAAGTAAGAAATACAAACATGAGAAAACATTCAGTTTCCGGAATGTAAAGTATAGTAAAGCCATTTTTGAAGAAAAAGGAGCTCAACTTGATGGCATATACTTAATATATGACAAACAGTACAACTTACGAATGCCAACAACTCTATATGATACTGCATTTATGATAAATATCGAATTAATTGACGTGGGTCCTGAACAGAAAATGAATTATAGAGACGTATAGATTTAAAGTTTCATATAGTTTACTTTCTTTCTAAGAAGTTAATATATCTCACAGTGAACAATGCATGATAAAAATAATTAAAAACACTATTGCTGTTTATAAATGATACGCGATGATAAAGAATCAGTACTGCTCGTATATATTACCATTATAGGCCAGTTTTAATCTGACATCGGATTTAGTCTTCTCGAAGCACTTTCCAATACTCTCTACTCTGATCCTCACGTTCCAATGTCCCCTCTTAATACTCGATAACATCTCCTCCCCATCTATCCAGTAATATTCTTCATGGCATGCACATCTCTTAGTATCCAGTTGATAACTGCAGACGTTCAAATGCCACCCTTTCTTTTCGTATTTAGAACAGGGCGCCTATCTTCTTTCACTTCGCTAGACAGCTGGTTGGGAACGTCTGGATGAGGTACATGTTCTTCTAAAGGCATTTACCGCTACAATAACCCAGAAACTCATCTCAAACGGCTCTCACTCTTCAGGTACCGACGAATTGTCCCTCTCCTCATGCTTGGCTCTTGCGGTCTTGAGAAAGGGCTGCTGTCTCCTGCGAAAGTGGAGAAATCTTCGTTGGGGATTACACATCTAGATCTTCTGATGATGGGGCGTGAGTAATCGGTCTCAAAACCAGAGCTGAACCCTTCTTTTTAAACCCCCGCCAACAACCCCATCCGGAAGTCGTTCTGCACACCCCTGCTTCCGGTGTCCCCGCAGCAGTTCGTCCACCGCTACTTGTCATCCACTTCTTTCGGAGTCATTTCTGCGCGAGAAAGTAAGATTACGCAATCGAGTCCAATTGCCGTGAATGCGTCGAGAGCTGTTCCGTGCGCGTGGATTGCAATCCTGAAAAGGGACGGCGATGAAGATTCTGTCCCAGATGGCAACCCCTGTGCACTTTCCGGGTATCTGCATTTCACAGGCCATCGATTCATAGGTCGCGTGTAGAAAGATGGTTCTTCTTCCAACGTTAGTCATCCGTTTGTTGGATAGACTTTATAGGTGAAGGGTTGTTGGATTGGAAACCGGATCTTTTGTATTTTTTTCTCAAAGGAACCCTTTCTACGTGCGAGGCTAAAGTTTCGTTATGCTTATCATTAATAGTTATATCTTTATAAAGCGTGGAAATTTTACAAGTCTATTCTTTATTCATATCCATGGCTTTCCACAAAGTTACGTCTGAACATTTACATTACATTACTGAAGTTTATAATGTAATCGTTCGCCAAATCTGTTCTGAAACGTTGCTCATATAGAGGAAATATGGTTTAAGTATTCGGCAATTGTAACTATGATAAATAATATTTACTCATTGATTTGTTACGTCATAGCATATACCTTAACTCAACATTTTCCGTAAACAGCTTAAATTACAAAATGCCAAATAAACCAAACTATAATAAATAAAACTGTTATCCAAATATACGGTTATTAATTGAAAATGCTTCACAATAATAGATACAATTATTATAGGGGATAACTTAATGGAAATTAGAATTAATATCTTATAAAAATTATTTATTCAAGTTAAAACTTCTAGTAATGTAATTGCATATTATATAATACAGTTGTATATTCTTATCCACGATTTAGATCGAGGTTTTTTGATTTGCGAATTTCTTATTGAGAAAATATTTCCTAGCTTAGGATCTGGACATCTAATAGTCTCAAAACTGCTGCATGTTTCTTGCATTTTAGGTACGGATTATATCAAATGTATCCTCCATATAACATCCCTTGCATCGTCACTCATGCCTATGATGATACGAAGCTTACTGAGGCATGAGTGATGTTCAGTAGAGGCATTGATTGATGTCCCTTCTTACGAAATGCTAAGAAAACCATCGCATTGTTATTCGCTGTGATGGGCTCCTCTTACAGCATTATGGCTCCGTGAGGAAAGCCCGAGTGAACTATGTCACCACTCATTCCGTTTAGTTGCCTCATCTCCAAAGGTTTTGGAATCTGACGGTGGAGGGGAGGGTAGCTAACCTTCGTTCTCTTTGGACAGAAATAGGAGTTGGAGACATTTTGGGAAATGACTGTTTTATTCTGTTTAGGGATCATTACAACTTTTGTCCGAGTATGAACTCAATGCAAACTTGAAGATGAGAACAGCTTTAATAAATTATGATTGTGCTGAGAGTTTTCCACAGGTTGGAACCACTAACCTGTGATAAAGTACGAATGAATAATAGAAGTAAAGTACGAAGTACTCTGTTAGTTTATTTGCGATGGCTTTCCGCTATATCATGCCTGAACATCGTGAGTTTAAAAGAAGAGTTTTAATTATATTTTTTAAATAAATACGACTTGATGCGTTGTTTTTATGTAATGTTATGTAATGTAAGTAAATTGGGAGAAGACGTGAAAGAGCATATTCTGTGTTTGTCTGCAATATCATTTATGTAATCATAAGTAACATGCAGCATTCTGGGAAAATTATATCGGAGAAACACCTTTACGCTATTCCACCTGGTTTTGTCAAATTATACGTTTAAGTACATGAATTCGTTAATTGTTTTTAATGCCCTTTTTAAATTTTCTAGATAATCTAATTTTATACATAAATAATCAATTTAATGCCTTTATATAATAGGATTTCCATTGATGCTTTTTATTCATATAAATGTATCAGCACTATTCTATGTTTAGTTTGTAGAAGTTTATAATGCGGTCACTTCAGGAAGTGTTTGAATAGGCTTAGGTAAAATTGCATGATGAATATTCAATTAGATTTTCTCTAAGCCTAAATATAGTAGATAGTGTGTGATGCTATAAATCTAAGGCGCATTGAGGAAATGAATTAACCCATATGTGATCGGATAGTGAAATGGTTCCGCAATCCAAGGAATTGGCATTATCACTTTAATGATGGATTTATTTTTTAGTTACGTAAACTTGGAATCGTTTCCTTGGCGTTGACGTAATCGATGCCAGGAATACGAGTCTCTTTTTGAAGGGATGATGTTCTATTGAAAGCAGTTCAATTAATTGTTTTCTTTTATTACCTAATAGCCTAAATGTAATTTAATTTTCAGAGTTAATATATTACTTTATATGCTAAAACACTAAATTACCGAGTCCAATTAACTTTTTTCCGTTATAGTAAATACTTAAAGGAATAGGTTCATTTCTCTTTCTCTTGGGTTTCATAGATGACAATACTATATATTTACTATTCACTATAATGATAAATACATGTGTATATATACATAATAATGCCCTAAAATAAGAGATAGGTTTGAGTACGCTCAAATCATTTTCAACAATGAACATGATTAAGGCGGCATTCCGCGCATTTAAATAGAACTAAGTGTTCTGAACGAATTTGTGACTAGGTATCCCCCATTTTGTTTTATATCTGTGAGAAGACGTTCGCTCTATCGCCATCTTAGTCAAGGCGAATTGAAAAAGTCCTTATTTGAAATTACTTCGTTGTGTATATCAAACGAAAAACTGAACCAACAATGGCCTAGTAACTAATAAACAAATTTAGTTTCGTTCGTACAAAGTGAAGTCAACTTCAAGACTATAAGAGCTGAAGATCGACGTATAAACACATCCGTTTGGGCTAAACTTTCAGAACTTTCCACTACAGAAACAGGACGTAATATATTTCGCTCCAGTTCGAAGAAAAACAAAACTTCAGGAATCAGGAGTTCGGGTTTCGCGTGGAACAGATTGGAACCGGTATTTTCACTCGGAGTGTTTTGGTTTTATCGTGATCAACAAACATTGATAACTTTACTCTAAGTTTGGAAAGAAGACTGTTCTACTTTCGATTAAAACCCGACAAATCGTTTACATGCGTCAGTAGACTAACCTTCATTGAAGAATAACATTCAGATTAACAAATAGATTACGACTATTTATTATCGATTTTTTACGATCGTAACTGATACGTTACTCGTTCCGGTTAAGTTTAATTAATCTTTGCTTTGTAAGAAAGCGAGAGACGTAACAGAATAAACGGCTGTTTCCGGTTAAGACCTTATTTACGGTTCCGTTTACTCTCCGGTAATTTTCCGGTTCATATACCGTTCTCGGTTACCACTGTAGATTCCTCGAGTTTCACTCTCTCTAGTACGGCTGGCCTTTCAAAACCGTACGGGGAACACCACCGCCCCTGTATTGAATGTCTCCTAATGGAAGTAACCACCGCTTTAACTTTCGCTTATTCGTGGCGGGGAAACGCAAGTATATCCGCACCCACTTTTCCGTCTCCTCGCTTGAAACTTCGTCTCTGAGAGGGCAACCCAGAGGTCATCGTTATTATTGTTATTATTCCGGAGGGCCTTCCGAAAGGCCGTCGTCCCTTTAGCCCCTCCCTTTTAACCTACTCTCTCTCCTTTCCTAGCCCACCTTGTCACCCTCCTCCTTCCTCCACAGACTGGTTCATCCTTTTTTTTAAAAGCCTTCTTGCGACATTGCCACGTCTATTTCTCGTCCTCAACCTGTTCCTTTCCCCTGCACTCCGTGTGCTCTGCATCGCCGAGTGCCTTCAGCGGTACCGTTTTTTCACGATCGCCATCGGACTCCGTAAGGCTCGTAATCGGTGGTAAATATCGTATTTAAAGAGATACGGTTTGATTCGTATGATTGATTGAATTGTTTATATCTCGGATAAATTAGAGCAAGGGAACGAGTTTAGAAGTGTTTTGAATCTTTTGAAGACCACTTTGGATACGGTTATTGGTAAACAAATGATTCACAAAGATTTGCTGGTCGAATTTCAACGAAATGATCATCTGGAGTTGAAGAAATACTTTAACGTCCAATGTACCACTACTTAGCTCTCTCAATCGGTTTTTTAAACTAAAATTAAGTTATTTATTGACTATCGATAATCGTCACCTTAATTTTATGATTACGATTCCTCGAATGAGATAATCGACCTAGTTTCGTGTTCTTCTGCATGGTTAGGAATAATCATTAATAGGTTTAAGTTCTAGAGTTGGTTCAACATTGAGGAGCTGGTTTTGTTAGAGGAGATATCAGGTTTTGCAGTACGATTAGGGTTGTCATGGTGACTCGATCGAAAATTAGTCAAAGTGAAAAGATGACAATCGACGTAAACTTTTCGAATAATTAGTAAGTTCTGAAGTTACAGACGAAGTAAATAAAAATCTTACTACTACCGAGTAATTGTTGCTAGGAGTTAATCTCCAATACAGAAAACTCTTTTTCCAAGCTATTCCAGAAGCTAACAGTAGGCAGATCAGGTTGCAATAATGATGTACTTATACCCTCTGCAGTATTCCACTAGTGGTTCGCGGAGTGTATATCTATGAATACATAGGCGCTTTCTTCAGCAGCACTGTTTTATATAATTCTTATTGAAATTAATCCCAATCCATTCACAGCAAAGTAGAGGAGTGGATTTCTCGTCGTGGAAATGTAAGAAGCCTTCCGGTTGATATAAAATGGCACCTAACGCCCCTGACTTTGGGTTCTCTAAAGCGCAGTGGTTCGGTGGTCGACCTTGCACTTAAAGGGCTTGGAGTTCGAGTACCCCCGAGTACGATGGGCGTGACTGTGCATGTCTCTATCGAAAGGTTTATGGTAGGGTTTCCCGGTTGCCCACGGAGGAATCAATGCCACACATGATAGGCTTTTGTCATCAGGGGAAGATGTCTGCAAATCGTACTAATCATAACGTATTTATCGATACCGGATTTATATCTAATGATTGTATTACGATATTATAATACGATATTGAATTTTAGGAAACAAATGAATTTATAAGAAAGTATATTTTTCTACCATTAGGATTTTAGTAAATTAGATGAAAATGAAGAGAAAATATTACGATGGCACATATTAACTCCTCATGCTAACAAATAAATAGCACCATTTACTTCTCTACGTATTAATTGAAGAGCAATGAACCGAATGCAACTTTTGTGGAATATATGTTCTAATTGGCAAGAGTAATAATAACACTCAAATTACAAGTTCCGAATGCATGAATCAGTCCTTCGGAACAAGAATTGTATTAATCTACGAATGTAAAACAGGTCTCTTTTCAACTTTATCTATACACCTCCTCCGAAAGATATGATAGAAAGGGAAAACTCCGTAGATATGGCAACATCGAGTCCCTTGTTGGTTCCTCCAGCCATCCTCAACCTTCCAGCGAAACGTAATGGGAGATCGTTCTGCGTTTTTCACTTGATTTATTGTCATTGGGGTGTAGTGTTTTTCCATTCGAGAAAACACCAGAATCCAATGGTCTCTGAAAACAAGAGCAATAACTTAGTTACCAGCGAAATACGTTTCCAAGGATGCGTTTACCGAAGCGGTATCACACGGCACTGGAAAAGAGATTCAATTCGCCTAATCATTTGCGTACTTGTAAGCTTTCTTTGTTTATTTTTTCCCTCCCTCGATACGAGACATTGATTTACGTGATGGGACTTAACCAGCCATGCGATCACATTTACGGAAACCTCTTTTTTTCCGCCCGGAAAATGCTTACAGAGTTTCAGAGCAGCCAGTGGCTCTCACACACGAGAAGGGAGGGTGCTAACTTTACGAAGTCTTAATACTCGAAGCATAATCTCCGAGTTGGGTTCCTCAAGGACGAGTGAAACACCAAGCATGAAATTCAGTGTTACTTCCTCTAGAAATTTTACGAGGGACTGTATCCAGCTGTAAAATTTCTTGTTTTCCTTATCACACGCTAAATTCCCCATAGGTCATGCTTCTAAATTATAGATATTATAGAGTTGTAGCTATTATATAGTTATAGATATTATATAATTACAGATATTATTTAGTTATATATATTATATAGTTATAGTTGTTATAGAGTTATAGATATTAATGTTCATAACTTTTACTCATAACCATAGATTATGCCTGAACTCATCAGTTCAGCCTTAAAAAAGTTATACTTTGACTATTTGAAGATCATCGGCGTTCTCACTGCCCAACTAAAATGTGCATATTAATTGTAATTGTTGTGTGAGAGACTTTATGAGTAGGTTACATTATTTTTATGAGCCCTACAATGTAAAATTCGGTGTAATGAAGTTTATCGTGGCGAGTATTCCTTCCTTCAGGCGAACGTATCTGAACAGCTGATGAGAGCAGTGATATTGAAACAATTTATCTTAAGCTAAATTATTAAGGCTATGGAGTAAAGAAAACATTTCCATTTAAAACCGAAACTAAACTTCCATAATATTTTCAAGTACGATTGAAGGATTTAAAATATCTTAAAAGACGATAAAGAAAATTTATTTATTTCTAGGCTTGAATTCTACGAAAAAGCGTATAAATATGAATGATTAGTTAAATGTTAATTAATCCTTCAATAATAGCAATTGACGCGATAGAAGTTAACCCTAATATATTTAGAGTATCGGTAACACCCAAAGAGTATCATTCCCGCAGTTTCGGACGTAATCCTCGAAAGCAACGAACGTGGCTACGTGATTTCACCACGCGACATTGACCGTCCCATGCCCATAACCATATATTTGAGGCCTTACTTCCTGTGTTCCCGTCTTACTCCAACTACAAGCAGCCAACACCACAAGGTATGACCTGCCCTCCTTTCTTTATAGCTTTCCAAAACGGTGCCACGCTGCGTTTGCAAGTTCGATACATTTCCTGTTCGATTTATTACACTTTTTGTACGCAAATTATTCGCAGGCGATGTGGGGGTAGTCCCGTTGCTATGGGAAGAGATACGAAATAAATAGGAGTTTTTAAGGTCGTGGATACCAACGGAAAAGAAGCTATATTTGTGAATCAAACGTATCTATGGATACGTAGAGGTAAAACGTTTATGTGCTGTCTCCAGGGAATTTTAAGCCCTCATAAACTCACGATTAATTAATTCTGAATTTTATACTAGTGTATTTAATCCAAACGCTCAATGCTTGGCGATCGTCAATTGTTATCCAATGATTTTAGTATTCACCGAAGATGCCTTTTCGACGGTTGATTCACAATAGATGACTTCATTCGGTATGACTGTACCCAGAAATGTTTTTACGAATTGATTTTCATCAACCGATGCGCGTTTGTTTAAAATTCGCCCAATGGATGAGTAACTGAAACAGACGGCGGACGCGCGAATTAATATCGATGCGAAATAAATTGCCCACGCAATTTTGCGATAAATGCCTCCTCGGAGCAGGAAACGGAAAAAAATCGCGGGTGCAGAGAAGAGGGTGCGACGAATGCCAAAGAAGATTGCGAGTGAATCACAGTCCTTCGCCATGTTTAGAACCAGTTATTCCCGATGACTCATTTTGTGGAAGTTTGAAAAATGTCAGAATCTCTCAAAGCATCTGAGGATGATGTATTGTATGATGTATTAAATGATGTATGATCGGAATGGAACAGTTTTATTTCGTAATTGATTTTTAATTGATTGAATTCCGAGTGTTGTCTTAATTTATTTTAGCGTTTTAGAAACCACGCGCAATAAAATTAAGTATGTTTACTTAGAATTAATAAATAAAGTCATACAAAGATCTAAAGATATAATAAATAACCAATAAATGATCAATCAAAGTAATATTTAAAATATTCGACGATCAAATAATAAAAATTAATCTAAAAATAATTAATATCAATAAAGATAATGATTAAGTAAATAATATGAAGAATTATTTCATATTAAATATTATTTAAGGATAATGATATAAAAATACATTAAATTTTGCTAATTAAATATTAAATATTGATGAATAAACCAGAAAAATGATAACAGATAAAGTCATTCAATCAATCTTTAATATTGTTTGATAGGACACTGAATATAAGTAAGTATCATATATTTATATCATGCATTAATGCATTTATACTAATATCGTATTTTATCGATAATTTTTTATTTAAAATAAAATGACTAGAGTGGAATGTATTCATGGAATTCAGATATTAATGTTAATTTTATAGAATAAAATTCCAAGCTCTGCCAGTGTTCAGAAAACCACTCATAACCTGTCGAATGTCCGTCAAATATGAATGACACCGTTCATAATTAACTCTTCACGTTTGATTAATTATTTGATGATTTCCTGATTTGATTCGGCATGATTTTACGTATTATTATCCGTATTATTTGATGATTTGATCGAAATTAGCCAATCGGAAAATTAAATTGGCATTTAATTAATTCCTCAAATCTGTGCATTTCGGTGATTTTATGGCGAATACAAAATATTTGACGAGAGAGATCTGAAATATTCAACCAATGTATTTTGCATTGCATAATTCAATTAAATATATATATCATGTTAATTATTCTGTGATATGATATATGCAGCAAGATAGGTTACTATGCATCTCTATGGAAAGTGTTTACACAACGCCATTTTAAACTTACGTGAAAAGTAATAACGGACATTTATGAGGTAAAATTTGGTGAAAATTTATTCACATCAATAAAGAAAGCTTTTTCTATATTTCACTTAATATATTTGAATTTCGTAGATATTCTGAAGGGAGGACGATGTTCATGTACCTACGAAACTAATATATATTCCGTAGGAGATACGAAGAGTTTTATTCTTTAATTATTCCATTCACTTTCATTACTTCATTCTATAAGGAAGATATTTGAGTTCTCAGCTTTATTCTTAAATTCTCAAAATATCGATACAGTATCCTTTCTTTTATAGATTATTAATTATTTTTAGTTATTTAAAGTACAAATACTACCCGAAAAAAACATAGGAAAACGTAAAATGCATCTTCAAAGTTGAAGGATTAATTTGTGCACTGAATTTTGCTTTCAAGTCTATGAAATCGCACGGATTTATGTGGAGAAAGTTTTCAATTCCAATCCATGGACCACATTGGTGCAATTTCCGCTTGAAAGCGGAATAAAGAGTGCGTTGCAATCAGTCGGATCGATCTGTATTCGAGGATTAGAAAAGTAGAACAATGAAATAGCGTTCGCTGATATGAATTGAGCGAATGATTTCAGAAGTGAATATGGGCTCACTCTCTCCGTTTCAACGTACGGATTACGGTGAACTGAAAGTTGTTTTCGAAATTACAAACTGTATCGGGCGAGTGTGGGATTATTAGCAGGACTCATCCAAGTGAGGATTATAATGAATGGTTGAGGATGAGAGAGAGATTTTATAAGAAAAGTATTTAAATGCTATTTTAATAATAACTATTCACTTGTCTACTCATTACATGTATATTGTGCTTAATTAAAGACCACTCAAATTACTTACGTTTACCTTCTCTAATTATGGTTAAGAGTGGTATACTATACCATAAGATGTAACTTTGTTAATCGCTACTCATATGCCAATTAGTAGAATGAGTAATAAAATGAAATATATCATAATAAAATTTATTTTAGACATGATTTATAATCTATATTTTCTTAACCATTCTATGCACCGACTTTTATCAAGTCACTAAGGTAACTGTGGATTGAAAATTTAATGTTATTAGCTTTAAAAACAGACGGAAATCGTTACGTCATTTACCAGTCTTCAGAGTCCTTTGACATTTATACATTACGTTAAGTATTATAAACAAAGTATTTACATTAACTTCCAGAATCTCTTGCATAACATTTATGTATAATATGGAAGATTAAGTGTATTACGCAATAGTTTTGGAGTGCGAAAGACTTTCCATTTATAGAATGAGTCAGTGAAGATCTTGTCTAAGGAATGGTTCAAATATTTGAACCAATTTTATCAGACTGAGGTCATGAGAATAACCTTCCTTTCTTTAAGACTTTCAAACTGTCCTTTATTATCGTAAGTCAATACAATTGAGAACTAAAGGATGAAAACAATGTTAATATTGGTTTCTATTAACTTAAAGTGGAATTTATTGATTTTAGATTTAAACAACAATAAATTAGAATAAAAAAGTAGTACTTATGCTTTAACGCGGTGTAATAATTTTCAGTAATGTAATATTTTCACCACTCTATTTCCTTCCCGGCGTAAATAAATTCGCATTTAAATAGAAACTTGTTCCGATCTATTTTCGCGATCTGCCAAATTTATCCAGCGGAAAACGTCAGAAAATTCCATGGAATTGGAATTCCACGCAATGAAACACTCGTTCCGAAATGACGTCAATAGAGGGTTAGCAACCGCTATTTACATATTTCTTTTCCCCGTAATGAATGTAACATCCACCCTATAAGACGAAATATTCCGAGATACTTAATAATCCCTCTAACTGATTAAAGTCATATTTCAATCCAGCTTAATTTATAGTAATGTATCTCAATCTATTCCATCCATTACACGGAATGTGAAGCAGGTGTGAAGTATGTCGAAACATTTATTTCCAGACACGCTCTAGTGGGTATGTTGGCCGATGACGGAACGGCAGTGGTTAACTTCTTGCAAAGCGGGTTGCGAGCCTAGCAGGATAGTAAAAATCGCTAGTTACTAATTAATCTCCTGAAACTTGTACAATGACTGGAATATATCTATAGATTTTAATTTAAATTTTAGCATTTATCTCTAATTTGATCTCTTTTATTCTCTTGACACAAGAAAGTGTAAATATCTTCTTAATAAATTACAATATATAGTAATTGTCCACCATACCCACCAGGGTCCTTGAGTCATCTTTTGAGAACCAGTCTGAATAATATCATCCTTTTCATTTAGTGTTTTCGTGAAAGCAGGATAACAATTGTATAGCTACCATCCGTATATACGATAATTCGTTTACGTCACGTGATGAGTCAGGGCACATGTTTCTCTTCTTCTTTTTATTTCTTTAAAGTTCTTTAATCCCCTCCTTGAATCTTATTTTAAGATACCTAAAGACGTTCACCGCAAATTATTTCTTTCCTCAGCTGGCAAATCTTCCCTAATCTGCTACTTTTGGCCGAACGTGAGGCAAAAAAATGTAATTACCGCCTCCATTTTGGAGACTTTAATAGTTAGTTTTACGGGATATTAATCTTTGAGAGTTTAAAGGCGTATGCGTTAATATCCAATTAAAAAGATGTCCAAGTGTTTTCCTTTCTTCTTTATATCCTGCTTTAAATTGTAGCGTATTATTAGTGGATAAACCAGTTCGAATACACTAAAATAGTGTAATCTCATTCTAATTTTCAATAATAACCATAATAATATACTTTTTTAATGTTAACGTTATTTATGGAGTACTGATGGGAAAAGCTGAGTGTATTTTCGTAAAATGTGGTAACTAGGGAAAATAAACAACTGAAGGCAAGATGGCTGCCCTCATTATTCAATCCTCCTCCTTTTTCTACAGAATACAAACAATAGATATAAAGATAACAATGTTTAGTGTAATCTATGAGTCATTGTTTGTTTAGTTCCCCGTCTACAGTCTATCTATTTACTTATCCCTGAATCATGTATCATCACTTTTGAATCAAACAACTTCATCAAAACATATTCATTAGATAGCGGATTATCAACTTAAAAGCCTTTTGGTGTACGTATCTGTAAATTTAGTTTCAATACAAAGGAAAGAAATCCCAGCGAAAAACATCGAGCCTTAGTTTAGGCTGTCCATTCCGACGCGAAAAAACCAATTATGGTGTTATTCACGCTTTACGAGATATAAGGCAATTTGACGATAGAGAAGGTTAATACATGCTACGTAAATCAGATAACTTGCATTTTTATTCAAACTAAAACATATACCGTGTAATGTTCTTGGTATTATTTCACAGATTTTGTATACCTTAACAGATGTATTATTCTATTGTGGCTTTCCTGGTAATCATGCCCGCGAGTATTGATTTCCTCATTCGCCATTTAATATAAATGCAATCGGTAACAGCAAATTGAATAATGGAGTGCGCAAGAGCCGATATATCGGCTCGCCGCACTTTACGCGAGAGCTGCTTAAGCCGATATATCGGCCAGTCGGACTAAAAGGGTTAAAAATGAAGATAAGGCTTTATTCTGATAGCATATAGCGTAAAATCAATATGCGTAGAATCAAATTAAAATTAATAAGCATCCTTTTATGAGTAGAAAAAAATCCCGATGTATATCTATTCAAGCTAATCCATTACTGTATACACATTCATGAATGTCAAGAAGACCAAGTAACTGTATGTTCGTTATACGTTGTCGAAGAATAATATAACAACTATTTTTCTGAATACAATCTGAATAAAAAGTGAATGAAATCTTCGAAATTAAATGTGAATTTATGTATATATTTATATGGTGAGATAGGAAAAGATCACCGACATGAGTTATTCTGAATGGATACCAAGAGATGCGTAGAGTAGAAGTGAAGTATTGAGGTGAAATATCATTAAATGCTTCCAAAAGTAATATGCTATAGGATGGTTCAGAACTAGAAAGCAGTTGGGGTAGGATCGCTGCATGTGTTAAATTGTAAATTACTCATCCTGATGTTGTGCGGGTAATATATCTGTACAACAGGGATAACATTCACTAATTCAACATATTCTTCTGCTATCTGTATTACCCAGTTATCAAATATTTACGATTTAATGCCTTTTAATATGAGTTGCACGTAACATCCAATTCTTTCTTCGCGTTACTCCTATTACTCGTAAACCGAACTCTTGAAATTTTCGCTTGTTTGAAGTTTACGAGCACTGCCCGTTCTGCTTCTGCTTAAATACCTCGATAGGCCCCATAATCTTAGCCTAATGAAACTGGGATAAGGTATATTAAGGAAATTGGGTTATTTTATTTTATATTCCTACCTTTCATTTTATTATTAGTATCTGTATATAACTGGGATTGAGTATCTTGGGTTACGAAGCATCGTATTTGGCGGTGCAAACATAATTATCTTACATCCTGAGATTTCTCGAAATTTTTGTCAATTTAAAGCTTCTAATTCTAAGCTGTTTGAGAGAATAATACTAATTTTAGCCTCTCTCGGTAAAAAAACTCAAGTAAATTTAAAAAATCTGTCGATTGAATTGGTCGAATTACTCTTACGCAACCCAGTGACGGGAGCAACAAATCTGATTTCAGTTACCATGGAAACATGGAGCTTAACGAGGCAGACGGCGGAAGGATACCTTTACTCCAATAAACTCATAATCGATTAGAATTTGAGTGACATCATCAACATCATCATCGCCAAATTACGTCTCTTATTTAAACCTCAATTCCGATTGGTTGTTTGGTCGGATAATCCCTATCGATAAAAGATGTATTACACAGAATAGTGTAGACGCACGACATCGATAAACGTATCTTAAAGACTCAATCCCTATGCAAATCTTCTTCTCCTAGGAGTTGTCATAACGATGAATAAACATCGTTTCCATGGAAAAGGAGCTGGAGTTAAACAAATCGAACATGTATCAAGTAGATGGAGTCTTCGCATCAGGACACCACCTAGATGCCTTGGACATTTATTCCATACGTATATAGATCTCTGCTGAACATAATTCAGTCATTCTTTCTTGTATTGAATGATGTTCCCACCTTGATACCTTCGCAGCTGCGGTAGGTAAACTACTTGGTTCGTTCAGTGGCGTACTTCCCCTCTACGCCGCAGCGGTACCGGGCACGCATGTGCGGCTCCACAGAGCGCTCTAGGGTGTTCGTCGGCGAACATATATTTCTGCAAGGGATTGTAATGGCGGAGACGGACTTTCAGCAGCTTGACGTAGATCAGTTCATCAATGAGGTGAGGAAGTACCCAGAGATTTGGAATGTCGCCGTTGGAGATTACCACGATCGGTCTAAGAAGAGGAATGCTTGGATGAACATCTGCAGAGTGTTTTTCGAAGACTTCGACAAGGAGGATGGCTGGGATAAAAGTGAAATGTGTGAGTATTCTGCTATTATCTGTAAATTCATTACTGACCTTACCTTAACGTTTTCTCTCGCGTCCTGTCCCGCGAATATATGACGTCATATTTTGATTCGTAACGTGTTGGTAGACTGGCGCAGCCTGTCTTATTCTTGCAGTACGTAAACGACGGTGTACCTGAACTTAATTATCATGTGTAATAGTTTTTGCTGGGTTGCTTTGTTAAAATTTAATTTTGTCTTACCTTCATATCTTACGTAACTCCTCGTGTCTCAAGGGAACACGAGCTCCACAGGTCTTTTGCGTGCGTGCTTAGCACACTTTAGCAGCCTGTGACAACACTACTGCTCACATCTCTACTGTGACGTCGTCTCAAGAGTTCGTTCGGTTGAATAGAGTATAGCAAAAGGAGTATTATAGTCATAGTCATACAGTGCTTTCGTTTGAACCTTTGCACTTACGAGATTCAGTCGTGGCCAAGGCAGGAAACAATGTATGTGTGTGTGTATCTTGGTGATACAATAGATGGCCATTGTTGGCCGTTCATTATCTGACAATCAGTATTGTTGAAAAAGAGTGAGTGGCTAAATACGATATCAGTATTGTAGAAAGCCTCGCGATGATGGATCTAAATAGATTTTCGTTGGCATTGTTAACTCTAAATTTATATTGAGAACTCACAAGCTGTGGTATTAGGAATTCGAAAACAAGTTATTGATTCCCAAATGCCGGTGATTTTTATTTGGCTGACGCATGTACCACAGGAGTGACCTTCTCCAGTAGTGTTTGGTGTCATGGTAGTTATTTGAAATATCGATACTTAGTCGATTCTTTTCTGAAAATTCGATTCATAATTTTTGGATTTACTTGTATACAAACAAACTCTCTCAAATAGCTCTGACGGTATCATTTTCTAGAATTACCATCGTCTATGTAGATTTTACCTTTAATATCTGTGTCTCCGAGGCAACTTCAGAAATATTTTTCTTTCTGTTGCTATGGAAAAGGACTTTATTCTTATGAGCCCCGGATAGCTTTGAAAAGTCGTCTCAACCCCTTTTAGTGCGACGAGCCGATATATCGGCTTTTGCTGCTCTGGTGTAAAGTTCTGCAGGTCGAAATATCGGCTCTTGAGCAGTCCGTTATCATATTTGCTTTAACTGGTTGAATTTAAAGAAAAATAGTTATGGTTTTCGTCTTATTAGAGTTATATTTACTCTGCTTTATATAGTATTTTCTTATTATTTTTATTGTCAATTTTAATTGAATTCCACCAAGCAAAAATAATACTATAATTGGTTCTTTTCACACAGGGAGAAACTACCTTATCTGAGGCAAGATTTTCCGTTGAATATTTTTCCTTTGTAAATAGACTATATATGGGACGATACATTTCATATAAAAGCATTGATTTTTAATCGTTTTATTATCTTCTTTAATTCTTCAAAGCTAATCGATCGTAATAAATAAATCGGTAAATGATAAACAGTTATACGAATAGTTAGTATTAAACGATTAATTTTAAAATTTCCACATTAAAGTAAAATAGTATTTGGATATTAAGAGCAGTAGTTTAGCTCAAAAGTTTTAGAAAAATACTCATTTATTGTATCGGAAGTCAAATTAGTTTCTTTAATAGAGCAATGTCAACTTTATCACGCTGAAAAAAAAGTCAGGAAACGTAAAATAACTTTTAACATTGTAAACCAGTTCAATCTCATAAATAAATAAAACAGCCCATAGATATGTAAAAGATTAGCTCTATATATAATTTTCTTAGTTGCTTCATATTATTAAAAAATTCGTCCGTATTTTCCGCTAGTACCAGTAGAGGAAGGAGTAGAGATCTAAAAGAAGTATGGTTCTAGCATCTGAAGAGTACTGTTATTTGCATGCTAGAATCAGGTTGATCAGTACCGATGTACATACAGGAAATAGTAGATAAAAAAATATGACGTCATTCATATATACGTCATGATATACCTATTTGTACCTTTTGTACATTTTAGGCAGCAAGTTGATCAAGAAGTGGAGGAACATCAAGGACAACTACATGAAGAGCATGAAAAGAAGAAGAACCGGACAGGGTTACGATTCGGGAAGGCAATACGTGTACTCCAAACAGTTGTCGTTCTTGCAGCAACCGGGTGCAGAGATGGAAAACCAGGAGGGGGAGGAAAGGGAAGAACTGGAGAACCAGGAGGAACCGGAAGAGCAAAAGAGATGCGAAGAAGTACGGACTCAGTACTTCCGACCTCTTTGGTACCAGTTGCATTCCAGGAGACGCGTATGCGATGCGGCAGGTAACTGGTCAGACTGCGGCGATGCAGGTTCCACCGTTCATTCCATAGCTGTGGAGGAGGTCAATGCAGACAGATACTTCTTCGAGAGCGTGCTACCGTCCCTGAGCGGTTTCAACGATGAGCAGAGGCTGGAATTCCGAAGCGAGGTTATAAACCTCATCAGAAGGATGAGGGCCCCTAAAGCAGCTACTACTCAACTCAAAACAGATCCGTAGCTGAACCATCCTTATTTACCTTCGTACTCTTGTTGCAATCAAGCTGGTTGCTAAGAAGATTAACTACATCCCTAGAAGTGTGACGTCCAAACATTCGTAAAAGCATACCCACGTCTTAATGTACCAGCCGGATCTACTCTCGCCTTCTGTTCGACGTATGAATGCCTTCCAACCCTGAAACAGACATCCTCGGCGTATGTGTTTATAGATGTCTACGGAAATAAATGTTATTCATATAAATATAAATCTTTCCTTAATACTTGCGTGATATTTATATTATTGCGAATTATTATAATGTTTAATATTTTAACAATGTTTTATATGAGTTATTATGGAAGTTAAATTAAGTATTATACTTTCGTAAACAGTTTGGAGTAAACGCTATATTTTTATAAATGTTTTATTTTGTAATTATTCTTTAACATCACAATCTTTGCAGGGCTCACGTATACATAGTTATGGTTTTCGATCATTTTTTTATCTTGTATCACTGCTTTTCAATGTACCTGTGGAACTAATTGTTCGGATGTAATAAAATTTAAGTCGTTGGATTACGACTTAAAAAGTGATTCAATTTTTAGTTCCCTATTCCAGATCTCATCTGTGCTCTACTTTTGCCCTTTTTTACGAAAATAAATTTCCACGATAGACAGATTATTACAGCTTGGATTTTAAAGGTTCAAAACTCAAATAGTGCATCTGGCCTCGGGCTATTTTTGATAACAGAATTAATAACTGTTACTGGGAGAGCAAGAGGCTGGTACGCTGCTTAAGCATGATTTTTTTTCGAAATAGGAATGTTCCTATAGTTTGTCCACTATTGGTACGATAAATTTCTAAAAACTTTTAACCATATTAATATCGTTGGGAATTGTAACCACATTGGATTTCTTTATCATATTGTGCTCCAGAAATGAATACGTTGAGCTATTCGTTCACGAGTACATTACAAACTAAAAATAAATCATTATCTTTAACTTAAATACATGTAAATGAAATGACATGACACGAAAAAACCCAATTTTGTAGAATAAAGCTTTAATTAAAGGTATACACTCTTTGGAACTTCCACACTATGTATTTCAGATATATATTTATCGCTAAACTAGTGGCCTAGTGACAGCTACAAAGAGAAAGAAGAAAAGTACTTTGTGACTTCCACAATTTATAAATTGTGGAAGTCACAAAGTACTTTTCTTCTTTCATCATGTCCTTCCACCAAGTGCGGCCTGACAAAATCGAACTTATAGCTACAAAGAGTTTTATAATTAACTGCTAATATATGAATACACATGTATATATAAAACAAAAATGATAACAGCATAAATCCAATCACTTTCTTGTAAAGTAAGGGCATAAAAAACATTATAATAACAGTATCATTATGGTGATGGAAATCATCATTCTCATTCATCTAAAACGCATTATTCCATTCGCACAGCCTCTATTATCGCTGACATTAGCGCCGACAGAATTTCACGAGCATCTGAAGAACCATTTGGAATGCTTTACTGCTCCGAAGATACGATGGAAGGTTTTGAACGACCTCGAACATAAATTTCTTTCACATCTCTTTTTCTCTCACTTTATCACCGCGAGAGGTTTCTGGCTTTCTGCTCCTTTCCTCGGAGGATGGAATTCCCTAAAAATAACGCATTGGTCTTCCACCAATCGCCAGCTTAGGATTTTACGTTTGGCCTTCGTCAGAACCTATATCGATCAAGAATTCGCCATTTCAACCCTGACTGGATGTTTGTGGTGTAGAGCACTATGCAGAATTGCCTTATTTAAAGATTGCAAGGCTATTTTACCATGAAATGCCTTTTAAATTTGTGTATTCAATTATTATTATATCTAAATAATTGCCGAAAGTTTTACATGGTTTTTAAAAACTTTCCTTCCTACCTTCATCAAAAATTGAGTAAAGCATAACGATGGTTAAATTGTAATATTACAACGAATACTTATGAATATAACTGTAATAAAATTATTTTAATATAAAAAGCATTTATGAGGGAGTTATTTTAGATGTTATTTATAAATTATATAAGTATATTTATATATTAAATATTAATAAAGATTAAAAAATAACCTCTAATATAATTATTTACTATATTCTATCTGTATAACTAATGCTAATTATTTTAGAGAAACATATTTCTATGGATAAATTGCAATATTATTGCATAAAAGTTCGAAAAAGATAACGATTAAAACTCCAAGAAATGGAAAATTATATTACGTACTATAACTCCGAACGTGAATTGGGGAATGGCGAATCGGGCTGATTTTGGCATTGAAGTCTGGATTTGCAGGCAATTGGCATTTCCGTCCGTCCGTCCTTCAAGATCTCAAAGCCAAGGATGGCGCAAAATAGATGTGTGACGGGACGATGATGTTCTGGGTTCCTAGTGATACGGAATTAGAGGTGGAGAGCAGACAGATGCGCTCTCTTGTAGAATGTTTTGTTTACGTCCGATGTGCGGCTTTATCTCTTTATTTAGACCTCTTTGAAGAGAAGAAATGAGTTACGCTTTGGATTAACTTGTCCTAAGTTTTAACGCGTCCTTATGCGCTGTTGAAAATGTTTGCGTTGGTGTTTTCAAGATAATTATTGTTGCTAAGCACAAATAGGACTTTGTATTTAATTAGCGGAAAAGAGAGCTTCGTAATGCAAGGTTGAAAATGGCTACCTGGATTGGTTTGAAAAGCTATTTACCTATATACATATCTACATACAGGGATAAGATTATATTTTTGCTCTTTTTTGTGAAGTCAAGCCTGTTTTAACGACGAATAAATTATGCGGTTATAAATAGGGGTAAGATATTCTTATAGTAACAGTTATTTGAGTTGGTGATACCATCTTGTTTCCTAGAAACCAGATAATAAGCATTACTATTGTAAATTATTTTCTTTGAACTTCCAATCTATGAGCCTTGTTTTGAACACTTTTTCCTATATCCATTACAAGGTAAAGGATTGTACGTGGGTCTCAGATTTTTACAAAAGGCGAATAGAACTCTATGAGTGAGCGCACTAAGTGAACTAATACTATTCGAAAATTAGTCAATAGCATTGTTATATGTCAATGTACACAAGCACTTATTGCCGGATACTTTCAGTCAGTCATCTTACTGGCGTTGTTTCATAGCGACCAACTCGATACTCGATCGTTAAAACTTTTCTGCATACGCCAACACGATCTTACCTTACGCCGATATTCGGACATATCAAAGGATGATGAACTTCCTTCTGGATGCGTTGGTGAAACGAGGGGTAATTGATAGGTGTGGTCGAGTCACCCGAGGGAAGGTTTTGATGTAGGGTCTTCAAGAGAGAGTTCATAACCCAGCTCAGCCTTGAGAGTTGGTGGTGACGAGAAGATGTGAAGTTGTTCAATTTTTCTTGTTTTTGAGTTGGAGTGGGTGAATGGTTTATAGCACATGTGTTGATGTCAAGAAGAATTGAGGCCATGAGTTTGAGAATAGTAAAGGCAAATAATGTAATCGATTCCCTGTAGGGATGTAAACCCAAGGAATGATCTACATATGTAAAAGTATGTTTGATGTTGTATACATAGATTACTATGCTTAAGCGATTATTAAAGATTACATTGAAAGATTAACATTAGTAATTAATATTAGTAATATAAACATTGTATATAAACTATACACTATATCCATTAGTTATATCTAATCAATAAATTTATACATAGTATCAATACACATTACGTATTAAGAATTCACAATTTTGCTTAATAATTTGATAAATATTTTAAAAATCAAATTAGAATACATTAATGTTTAAATCTGAAAATAAATTGATAATATGATGTGATGAATGGTGATGTAAATCATTACGATTGTTTTGGAGTTTATCAAATTTTTAATTGAGGTTATGTTCATATTCTTAAAAGTCCATATATCACAATTAAGGACGTACTGAAACATTATATTATTTGAATTCTCTTATTTTTATTGTTGACCCAATGTTCTAAACGTAAATCGGGATTATAAAATTTGATTTATCGATTTATAAGAGTATAAGAACATAATGAGAACAAGTAAGATAATATAAATGGTGCGTTCGGGCTAAGATCTAGAACATAAATGAGTTAATAATTCTGCAGATAAGTCTATTTTTAGAATTTCTATTAATAAAATATGAAAGCTAAATGAAACGGATGGATTAGATATTAAGTTGAACTTTACAAGCAGTAATAAATGAGTGTGATATGGCATATCCTTGACACGAGCCATTAATGGCTTATGTAAATTTGGATAAGAGTTTATTAGGAACTCTTATAAAACTACCAGAGTGATGAATTTTTATGTAATCGATTGTGAGATGGATGAACACTTAAAATAACGTAGTAATATTTCCTAAAATATGTTAGATGTACGTATCTTCTCCAAGATGGAAATATATGGACAAGTTGTTGAAATATTTCTATCGAAGTTTTTACACTGATATGGGGAATTTAAAGTGAACTAAGGCTTTAGATATTCCCCATAAAAATATATTTTGATCAAGTTTTAAAGATTTGAACGTGAGAAAAAAATATGCTATTCATTGTATCGATTAAAATATCTGCATGGTATGGAAGAAATAAAATAGCACGAATTTATGTTTAAGGAAAGTAGAAATTATTCTTGAATTATTAAGAACTATAAATATAATGATATTTTATAGAATAATTGATAGATATACAATACTAAAACTGAAAAATAAACTTAGTAATAATCACATAAATCATTCATGTAATTTTATTATTAATAGATATAAACGTTGATTCGTTTCTTTAATCCTTATAATACATGCAAACCGTCTGGTCAGTGGACTGTTTAGATGTAACTTTTAATTGTTGTTGATCGATCGAATTGTTATTCATTATTGCGAAACACAACAATGTATGCAAAAAATTCGAAAAAAGATTTCTCTCAGTTTTTAATACTTTTTATCCACCTTACTTCGCAACATCAAGTGCATGCACGTCAAAACGTTTAGATAATAATAGGACGTTCGTGTACCGAAGTAGCCACTTCTCCCGAAAGCGTTGAGCGAAGTTATTGCTCGTAAACAGAAGATTTGAATCCGTTCCTTGGGTCAAACTTCAAGTGGAGTCGGGAGAAGAAAAATGAGCTAAAAAATCGCATCGCATTCCATCTCATGTGTGTATCCACGAGTCACGTGCTGCTTGTGTTGAGGGTCTGTGTCTGTATTCTCGTTCACCCGTCAGGTCCGTGGCACTTTACGCGATGGTCAGGAAGGTTCAAACGGAGGTCAAATGCGAGATACACGCGGCGTATCGTTACGAACACGAGCTTTTCACGATGGCGTTCAAGGTCCAGCGGAGGACCTAGGCAGTGCAGAATCTCGTCTATAATGTAAGAGCGGACGGGAAGAGATAATTTTAGGATGACTCGACAAAAAGGAGCGGAAGGATTGAAGGGAGAATAAAGGTCTGAAAGATCGGGGAAAATAGAAAAAAAGTAATTGGACGGAAAGTGTGTGTGTGTGAGTTTGTTAACACCTGCCCCTTACGAAGTTCAGTTCAGCTCTCCCTTCTTCATAAAACTGTAACGGTTCTCGTAACAATAAAAGTTTGGCAAACAAATGCTGTTACGTGATTGTTGTCAATAGTCCAGATAATTTTCCTCTATATTATTGCTCAGCGTTGAACTTTTGTTATATGTCTATTCTGTTCTAATTTCTGTCTGTTCTATGTCTGTCTGTTCTAATTTCTGTTATATGTCTACTATCTATCTTTTTTGATGCTTAGTGAGAGGAGTTTTGTAATTCAGGCGAGTAAACATAAAATTGTGATTAAAATAAACTGAAATCGATTTTAAATACCGTTCATGTAAACTTTCAAAGTGAAATTTATGAAAATTGAATCCATGTTGCTAAGAACTTTCTAAAAATTGTAATTTTCTATGCTGTTGGATTTATTATCTATTTATAATATATTTACTGGGTTTAATAATGAAACCTAGCATTATTAATTTAAGTTAGGAATACAAATGCATATTTTTTCTCTATCTAAAGTATTTATAATCAAATACCTAGCTACCTGGCTTGTAGCCAAGGTACAAGTTTAGAGTAAATAATGCTCCTAATAAACAAAGAATAATAATAAACAACAACAAACAAGAATAACGATAAATAATAATAACAAATAATATTGGAAAATAATAATATCAACAAATAATTATAATATTCACGTAAGGATTGCCTCTTAGTTGAAGTATAATAGTTTTTTACACTTCATTAACGTTAATTGAATAATAAAAAGTTACCAAACGTCTAAATAAACTCTAATATAAAAAAATAATAATAATGTTAAGATAAAATAACTTCATTTGAAAATAATACTTTGATTAATATAGTTTAAGACTGTAAGTTCAAATAATTGTCATTTTAACCTCTTTTTTCATCACGTTGCACGGAAAGAAAAGTTTTTCGATTCCGCAAAAAACAACTTCAAAACTCACTGCGTCTTCGTGAACTTGCACGTTCGTGATCTGCCTTGAAATCTACTCTTGGACCCACAAACGTGAGCACAGGAGTTGGGGCATTCCATCCGCAGAAGTTCGTGCTCTATGTATTCTGTACTTGGTAAGGTAAACTTTTGATGGAAACCAAGGACTAGTTACGATAAACTCATCATCGAGTATAACTTGGAATCGTTTCGTGGAAGGATGGCTTCTTAAAAGGATTTTCTTCACGCTAGATTTCCCAAGGAGTTAAAATATGAATCGTTTTCGAGTTAAGTCCGCTTTATCCTTGTAGGACTTCATCCCGGAACTTATGCAACCCGACTTACTTGTTAAGTTAGACTTTAACTCGGATTACGCATATTTTATATTTTTGGAGGGAAACTACCCGCCCTAACCCCAGTGGAAGGACCCTTTTGTAGGGAATTAGACCCCTTAATTAATACTTAATGCGTCTCAAGAACCGAAAACATCAATACCGGGGAACAATTTGAAACTTAAGAAAAATATATTTAAAGAATTAAAACTTGACTTTTACGAGAAAAGCCGTAATTTAATATATTACTTACACGAAGAATCGAAGAAAGAAGAATAAAAGAGAAAATGAAAGATAAGAAGAAGGATTTCATGCAAGAAAAAGCTCGAAAAACCTTTCTGTGAAGCAATCATCTACAACTTAATCTAGTATTAATTTGAAAAAGTCGATAAAATTAATAGTGTTCATTCTTTTAAATTTCCTACTGAAAATAGTATTGAAAAGGTATTCTAAGAAGAGAAAATCAGTAGCTTAATATATCATACGTCCTACGTAAATATCTCATACGTGTAAAGAATACATGTGCGCAATTTTTTAACTAGTTTTTTAAATATATCTCTTCAAGGTTTTCAGATTGTTCTATTCCTTTAAAATCCGAAATCATACTCTCTTAACCACAAAGAATACTCGTTCATCATTGCGAAGCAGTGCATTCATTTGTTTTGTTTTTGAGCGTCTCTATCAGAAATATTTCCGCGTACACCATTTTCGACCTTTCAAACAAACACGAACCGTGATAACAGTAAAACCTACGAGACATAGAAATTTTGAATTCTCACAAAGCGGACTGTGTATCCCGTTGAACCACAGTCAGAGCGCACGCCCGTTTATTCCTCCCACTGTTACACCTGCCACGCCCGCTGCCGTATTGTGCTTTGTGTTTACTTACCTTTCGTGAATTATGCATTCCAAGCACGGAGTCTCTATCGCCGGCTTATGGCTCTATTTAGCATCGCCATTGTTCGGCCGCGATTTAATGGACGCCTCTGAAGGCTTTTGAAGTCGTCCTCTACTACGGTAACTTGCTCTAACTTTGCCGTTTTCGTATGTGCTCTAAGACATGAGCAACATGGCGGACTTCGACACACTATTTGCATGTAAATAGTCCCCTTTTCTTTTGAAGAATATCGATGTTTTTTGTATTGACTGAAATTACCATAGAAACTACTTGTTTGTTTTGGTATCGTAGTATAAGTTTTCGTTACAGAGTGAGAAATATAATATGTATATAAATGAATCAGCTTATTCATTTCAAGGCTTAAAATCGTTTTTTTTCCTTCCATTTGCGAAAAAGCTCTTTCATCGTTGTATCTTTTTTATGTTATATGCATCGAGGCATTGTGTTCCGATAAGAATCACCCATCATCTTTCGCGTGTCTTTTTTTATTCACATTGTCTTTCGATCTCGTACGGAAATCATTCAGCATCTGTTTTTTTATAGAATCACTATCGAATTGCCAATAGAATGGCTCGAAGCAGAAATACGCACGAAGAATTTGTAGATTAATTCAATTATTTCTGAGAAATCGAATTATCCAATAAAATAAATCCAATAAAAATTATCGATCTTATTGCATAATTAAAGGATATTTTTGTTCATAATTAATAAACTGAACCTTAAAAACTCTTTTGGCACAAATTAAATTAAATATAATTCGAGAACTAAATCTTAATCTACCAATTCAAAGTTGCATTATTTATTTCAAATATGAGATATTATATTCATTCACACTCTATACGCAATCTTTAAAGTTTTCCTATTATCTTTCATCTATGTATGAATACTCGTATCATGGCCTTTTCATTTATGCATAGTTTCTATTATCTTTTAATATAATTTATTTTTCTTCTTCTTTATCGTAAACTATCTTCAAATTTTCGTACACTCTTTGATTTCTTTTATTTTTTACTCCATTCCACCGTCATTGAAGAACGTTGCCAACGCAACGGTGACGCAATCCTCTTAGGCATAAGCAACACTTTAAATTGCTATTGGAAGGAATGAAAAAAACCTTTTAGATGGCCGCGTTTAAAAATACACAGGTACAAAAAAAGAGAAAAATGGTGACAATAGTTACTGGGACTCGAACCCAAGACCCCTTCTCTTTACGGGCAGGTACGTTAATCACTACACAACCATGCTGAGTCAATTTCATTCTGTCAAGATGTCATCCTTTGATCCTCTTTGACGCAAGAGAGACGTCGATACAAATTTGACGCAACGCATCATCCCATACCTTCAGTTCATCCCTTTGTCCCTTTCCGAATCGTTGGTTGCCCTATTGGGTTGAGGAGATACGCTGGTCTCTCGCGATTGATTTATAAATAGAATCTTGAGCTGCGAGTGCTTCCCCAGTACACGCACCCATCCCCCCTTCTGACCTCATCCCTTTCCTTATCTCCTCCTAGAAAGCTAACTTTAAAAGTTCTGGATTCCTCTAAGGCTGCGCCAAACGATTCTCTCTTGTTTTTCACTCGGAATTCTTGCGTCGCTCGTCATCTGGAAGAGGAAATCCCGAGAGTTAATTTCGTCGTTTGATTTCGGTATCAATTGCATCCTCGCGCAGAGGGGCAATCTGAATGGGCGAAGGAATTTGGAGGTGATTGAACGATCTCTCGGAACAGGAGTTCTCCTTCCCTACGAAATGAAAAGGCGATGTTTCGGAAGGAATTAAGTCGTATTCCGGATTCAATCTCGAGATATTAATTATCAGCGTTCAGCGCCTCTAGTGTGTTTATTAAGAAGCTCTGATCGGCTCTGAAGAGAGGGATGAATGTGAATGAAAAAATTGAGTGGTGAATTTGCTTCCAAAAGGGAGCATCTATAGGAAAAATCTTCTTAGGGTTAATTTGGTGAGAAATAAAATGGTGTTATTTGAGGATGGAAATTGGTATTTATCTCATCTTTGATCTTATTAGAAGGTACTTCAGAGACTTGGATTCTGCCAATTAAACTAAGAATATTTGGTAAATTCAAAAGGAAATATTTTTTCCATATAATATTTTAACAATTCAGTTTACCTATAAAATCTGAAATTTATTTTTGTGAAATTTACTATTCATTTGTTTAGCATGGCCTACATCCAAAAGATTGAGCTGGAGCATATTAGATTTATATATCAAATTTTGGTTTGTTTTCTTGCGAATTGTATAATTGATATGAAGCTTATATATTAAAAATAATTAGGCTTAGTAAATGTTTAGAAGTTAGTATTTTTACGCTTGACCTTTTTTATGGAACAATTTCTGTTGAATTACAATTTTTGTAAAATGTATTGTATAAAGAATCGATTATAATCTTTATATACTATAAATATGTTCGTAAAATTTTAAATATAAATTTCTATAAATATTTTATAAACATTAACGCAGATATCCCATAAACAGTTTCACGATAATATTCCTTTACCTTATGAATATAAGGCAAAAAAAGATCGAATTTGTCTTGAAATCAATATTCGCCTTGATCTTATTCAACCCGCAACACAAACTGTCACAATCGGGCAACGTCGCAAATCTGCAACGGGGAAGACCTCGATGGCGATGGGCAACGGATGAAAGGTCTTCAAGGGGTTCATCTCACCTTATAGATGGATTCTATAACATATACTAATAACTACTGTTATTTAATATCAATACGTTTTGTCATCATTTTGGACGCATAAATCTTTCCGACGAAATTTTTCAATTTAAATCAAATACGCGAATGAAAACCCGGGATTGGAGGTCGAAAGGGAATTCCATTTCCCTGGAGACGATTGTTGGGGGAAATGGGGGGAAGTGGAGGTTTGGGGGGTGATAAAGAGAAAGGAGATGTGCGGAGGAAGGACCTTGGGTAGGAAGTGAAGAGAATTAGTTTGAGAGAGCGACGAGAGGGGTTCTCAAGAGAGACTTCCTCAGCCGGAGATTTTATTTCTGGTGCTAGTTGTTGTTCTAATTATTCATACGTTCCTCAGGAGCAGGTCACTGTGTTCGCGAGGCCTACTTACTTTTAATTGTGGTGCAAAAAAGAGTTATGCAGAGTCGAGTTTGATTTTTTGCACGTCCTTCCGAAATGAATCTTTGATGCGAGATTTACCCTTGGAGTTAAAGGGGATGTACACTTCGTGGTTCTTTTCTTGTTAATAAAAGTTTGGCTGTTACAAACAGATGCTGATATCGGAAGTTCTCTATTAGTTAGCTCGTCCCCTCTTTTGGAACATCTTACACACACACAGAAGCCTAGTGTATCGCCTTCCTTTGATGTTGTATTCGAAATTTATGCTTTATTTTACGATTAAAGTTATAATACTTAAAGATTTCTTTTGAAAGACTTATTCTCAGCAATATTCACGCTATTCTTTTCCTATTAGCGTGCATATTCATACCTATATTAAGCTACTATGAATGTGCAAGCAACAACTAGGAAATAATTATACATTCATTTACAAAATGCTAATACATATATTACTTGTTATCACTATCGAATTTCCGTTAAGTTTATGCACAGTGGTTGATAAAAAACCGTGTATTCCATGGCAACCATGACGAATACGGACAGAGAGAGCTAAGTAGGGGAACGTATAATTTTAGATGGTAGGTTTCTGTATCATAAATATGCATAGCTAATTAAAGGAAAACTACAGATTAACCTTCCTCTTCCTTAAATTGATCTCTTCAAGGATAAATTCATTTCTTCTACGATGAAAGAAAAATGTACTGGAAAGAGCTTCTAGTGCATTTACTTTTCTCGCGTTTTTTAAATTGGCTAATCCGAAAAACTTTTCACGCTCACTTCTACTATAGAACGTAAATTAAACAATCATAGAAACTAATAATGTACTAGAATTATTTTTTATTCAAAATTAAAAGGTATTTACGAGCATGATTTCCATACAAATATCATTTCCCTAAACTTTATCCTTTTTCAAAAATCATCACCTCGATTCTGTATGTTTCGGATTAATTTAATCAAAGGTATGGTAAGCTCAATGAAATATCCAACAGTGATTTCGCGCAATGTTTCTCATCTCCATCCCCAGAGGAAATTCCTCCGATATTGCGCTCTCAAATATTAAACTCCTCTCCACTACACTTCCTGTTCCCTCATTTACAACTTCCCTTTTACAACAACACACACTTTGTCGCGGGGTCTTTACAAAAAGAGATCTTATTAGGCGCCACTGGTTTGGGGGATATCGCTAAACGAAACGAAGAAAGAAGAAGGGGAAAAGAATTAATCGCCTTTGCGGAAAGAGATGGAGATTAGAGGGAGTGATTACACAAACATCTGCGTTTCTAAATCTGCACCTGACCTGGATACTCGTGAGTTTACGTATCAAGTCTTTATTTTTTTCTTTCTCGGAGAAAGAAGTGTACTCCCACCCTCCCTCCATACCTCCTCGCTTCTTATGCTTCATTAATCCTTTCGTGCAAAATGTCCTTCATTGAAAGCACGAGGAAATGTTACACGTGAATGCGACCTTTCCCAAAAAGAAAGAAAAAGGGATACGAAAAACTTGGACGAACTACGGAGGGCACATGCTTATTATAAAGTTCACAATACTCTGTTTTCTATCTTCTCTGAGAGAGCGTATGGAAATGCGGGAGATATTTATGACGTATCGCATTTTCCGTGCCTTGGAGACGGCCCAACTGGATTGAAATTTATCCTTTGTTGCAGCATTCCTTTTTTATGATGATACTAATTTGTTATCGTAACATTGTTTTAAGAATTTTTTAAGTATCAAATTTTTGAGCGTTCTTTTTGTAACGTGAGCTATTTATAGATAAAGGAGGCAGTGAGGCTTACCAAATTGGGTGAGGAGTGAGGTTGTTTCCTGGTGTTGTCAAAGCCCTCTGAATGCTAGAAAAGGGAATTAATTAATATGGCAATGACTCTCTTCATTGTTGTAGCATTATGTTAATGAAGACCTTATTCAAGTCCATTACTCAATATTTACTTATCGTATCTATTTGAATATCATCACTGTTACTAAAATACAGTGACAAAGTTCGATTAGCAAAACATATTCATCTGTATTAAAAAGACAAAGGTACACCTTCAATCAAGATCGTACGGTATATATTTATCTGAAGCTCACTTATTCTAAAATTAATTTTAATTTCCAATTAATGCTATACTGTTTTTTTGAGTAACGAATGATTCCTAATAAAATTATCTAACGCAATCAGGTTTTCACAGCAACAAATATAGTAAGAATAATACAGTGAATATAATATAAACTCTTTTTCAAAATTATGTCATACTTAGATGTTAAACAAAAGCGAAAAATAACATATGACTGGGACTCGAACCCAGGTCCCCGAGCTTGTTTCTCAGAAGTTCATTCTCGTTGTTACAGCAGTAAGAAAGGGAAATTATGTGAATTGTACAAAAGCAATATAGATATCCAGTCTTAGGTACGAAGTATTACAATTTCCGCAAAAAGTTCTCACCCCGCGATCTTTAATATTCACTTTTTTAATGTCACGTATTGGTACAAACAGATTGCATAATTGGAAAGATTGCGAAAGGATAAGTTTCCTTCCTTTCTTCAGACCATCCCTTTCCCTTCGCGAATCGTGAGTTTCGCAAAACGATGCATAGACGTGCAGATAAGAAAAGGTTGTTAGGGATGCACGGGCGTGCATTTATTCCGGTTGGGAGGGAAAAAGCTCGGGAAGAAAAACATTCTAGCGCTTGCGTGTTTTATCACGGCCGAGTGCGCAGTCTCGCCGTAAAGTTCTATTTCCATCCTCCTTTTAAGCTGATGAAGAGTCTATTATTTGATGGAAGCGTACGAATATGTAAATGAGGCGATAAGGGAGGCTGGGAAGTGTATCGGATCTGAAGATGTGGGAGAGGGAAATTTGGCACGTAAGAAACTTATATTTTCATGGAAATGTATGGTTGAATATATTTTAACGATACTAACAATGTGACGTAGCTAAGCAAGGATGAAAATTTACCTTCTTTATTTAAATTTATTATAGAATTATTATTTATTGAAATAAGCTGCGTTAGTGGACAAAAATATATTGATTGTGGTCGATTGTCTAGAAGTCAACCAATCAAAGCATCTAATGTTGTAGAATGATATATGATCAACCGTAAACGTTACTGTGGGAACTTAATTATTTAGTTTACGCAATCATAAACATAGTTGAAACGAACATGTTTATTTTAACGTAAGATCCTACCTAGTTTGTCTCTTCTTATATCCAACCTCTTTTCATGGGGAAAAGAATTGAAGAAAATAGTTTTGAACATCAAAATAGTTAAGGATAGTTACTTTTTGATATACAAATAATATACGTTTAGTAATAAAATAGCCCATCAAAACAAATTATTATATCAGAAAACGGTGATCTTGGAACTTCCGAAACCAACAGAACATAAATAAAGATATATAAGAACTTTAGACGATCGATTCGCAAGTTTATAGAAATAAATATATCAGTTTTGTGTACACCCTCCTTCGATATCATCCACAACTGTTACTTATACGTACGTCTCGCGAAAAAAATTACTAATCCGAAAACATAATCTAAGCATTCTTAAACCAGAATGTACTTCCAAGAAGGAAATTCTCGAAGACTTCCCGAATCTCGCAAAATCATTAGCACCCATTAGCCCCCTTCGGTGTATAAAACAAAACATTTTACGATCCGTCGTTTCCCGTAACATAAAATTCCGCGAAGTCTGGTTATATTAACTCGTTCACCTCCTCACGTGGGTCCATTGTTCTCTTGAGGAAGTAACGACGATGTTTAAAGCGCTTAAAGGAGGCGCGTGGATGGATCACAGCTGTAACCTCCCAATCGGTGGTATCCCCTCTGAAGGCTGCTGAACACCACAAAACCTTGGCTCGTTCTTTAGGGCGGTGGCTCATCCTAACGAAAAACCATATGAGATCCTAAGCGATCGGTATTTGCGTACCCTTTAGACGCACACTTACGAGATTAAGCAACAGTTTCGAACTTTGGACCTCCCCGAAGATGCTTAAATAAAGATCGCTCTAGCGTCATGAGTTCCCCTTCTCTTTCCTTCTGCAACCCTACCTTCCATTCCCCTCTACGTCCTGTCATCACCGCTTGGCTCTCCCTTTCCTTCCTGCTTCCCCACATCTTCCATCTCTGCTCCTTACCTCTTTATCCTCATTCCTCTCTCTCTAGAGGGTCTATAAACCGCAATACCTCGACCGTGATTAATCAAGAGAGTTTTGAAGATAGTGGGACTCGTAGATGTACGTATAGTATGTCGATTTTGTAATGCTAAAGTCCTGGGTTCGAATCCAAGCATATGGTAAACTTTCCCTTGGGTATGAATGTCAGTGTTCATCCATTTATCTTTTTATATATAGATTTATCCAAGTACGTCAGTGATTGTCCTAGTTGTGTATGTGTTAGAAAGGCGTAAATAGATAAGTAAGAGAGATAATAGATGAGTAAGAGGTAGCACCGTCTATGTCCCAATTAAATTCTTTTGATATTTAGAATGAGGAATGAATGAATTTGAAAGCGATTATTATTTATCTATATATTTAAATTTTTATCTTGGTATCGGAGCGGTAGATGCATTAGGAAGTTGATAATATATTAATATCGAAATCTGCTATGAACATATTTTCTCGAAATTTACGAAGTTAACTATGTCTCTTCAAAATATCTAAAGTGCGTCTTGAGTCATTCAGGATACACCCACCAAGCTGTTGTGGCAATCCTTAGCGAATCTTATTAGCTTACGGATTTGATCTATAAACTCTCCTATTATCGGAAATAACATCGTCGAAGAGGTAATATGGCGATTAAGATTCATAAGGAGTGAGGTATTTCGTCTTTCTTTACGACAAAATAAAATCATCGCAACCTCTCCCGTTTACAACGCCTCTGGTTGACATGGGGACGTAATAAAACGTATCCAAAGATTCCGCGCAAGTTCTCATTGCGTCCAGTCATTAAGAAGATGGTGCCAAAGCAAGCGAAATGTACATAATTCTTTTATCCTGTCGCCTGAGCATGAAAAATAAACCTCACTCGAGATAAGGCAGCGTGAATCTTCTTTTCTCTTCCCCTTTGTTTAAGATACATCTCGAGGTCTCTCTTTTATCCTGTTCATCTCTCGTCTTTTTTATTACGTCGCCTTCACTTTATGTCTTCATTCCTTTCCTTTTCATACCCCAAAGTTTCATTATTCATCTTTCTGTTTACGTTTGGCTCTTTTCCTTTTTTTGCCTCTTCGTTCTTTCTTCTTTTTTTTCTTACGAGTTCCCCGAACACTTTCTGTGTTTACTTTGGGCTTTCTACTCCTTCTTTTCATCAATCGTAGGTTTATTTTGTGTGCAGTTGCATTTTTATTCTTTTTTCTATTCATCAGGTGGAAATTTTTTCCATTACGTTTCTTCCAAAGCCACAGTTACGTATGTGGTTTCATAATTAGTTCGTCTATACAATTTATAAAAGGTGTTTATGTATGCGAAATAGAATGATATTTATTGGATCACAAAGAAACTAAGGTTTTTATACCCGAGTTTTAATTTAAACTTCTAAGAAACGCTCTACGGAATATTTATTATTTCTCCGTATAATACTCCTAGGCAACCTTGATGCACTTAGTATTCCGAGAATAAGGTTCGATATCCCCTCCTTATAAGAAGCATCCTGCCAACCTTCCTGGTCCAGTTGTTAAGTGCTTCTTTCACTTCCTCATCACTTACGAAATGTTCCAACCCTTCTTTCATTTTGGCGATCAGATGAACATCTGAAAGTACATGGCAGCAGGAAACACTACTCTGTACATACATAATTATACTTCTTTTCGACCATCCACAATTGTAGCACTTTTGTCTGAATCTGAAGGATTTCAAAAGGGCGATGGAATAGTTTTTAGAATGAAAACTACCGTAAGATCCAGGTAATAGTACTTATGGATTAATTTGGAATGCTTCAGCAGCAAATTTACTATTATTTAGTTAATATAATATTATTATTATTAATTTACACTCTCAAATAACGATCGTTAAATTCACAGCTGCGTTTTATAAATGAGATGAATATTACGTATACTTTATTCTTAATTGTCACTCATATTTCTGTCTTTGATGATGTATAAGATAAAAATTATTCTTAAGTTCCGTTGATTAACCTTCACGAAAAATCGCTACAATAAAGATCATTCTAGCTTATGGAGGAAAGCAAGAAAAAATTGCTTTACTCATCTTCTGGATTCGTTATATCATCTCGTCGTAAAGTTTCGTTACATGATAGTGGAAGACTTGGAGATGCAACTAGAGAATCAACATATTTGTTTATTCTCTAAGTCATAAATAGGTATGTATATGTAGATATTTGGTTAAATTTATGGTGTCTAGTAATCTATATTCCTTTTATCGAAGTTTCCATATTATTCTCCATTTCATTTAGTTCCGTTCCTCCGATCTTAAATACTTGGCAGAGTTCAACTATTCCTTCTAACAAAAGAAGGTAAAAATGTCTACCTGCTGTCATCTATTCGAGATCATGATCCGTGCAAAATGACAAAAACTCTTACGAACATCGAATCTTAAAATATATTCAACGTACGCGTCAAAATGACAACGTTTATTCAAACGACGGACAAATCAGTTGTTTTAGAAAGGACCTCTGGCAAACAATGATAACTCCGTCTGGAAGAAAAGTTTAAGGCCTTCTTCCTTCAGGGAAATCGTTACCCAAGGGGAAAAGGTTTTTCCTCGGAAACGAAAGAGGGGTAAGACTTCCGATCCATAAACCAATATTCTGAAAGAGTGAGGCCAAATGAATAATCCGGTTATGGCTCTTGTCGCGCAATTTTCAGCCACGACGTAGATTATCGACGGAGTCAAAGGGCGACCTTGCAATCGACTTATAGGGTACACGTGAATTGAGGTGTGATGAATGTTATGACACATTACGACAACTATAATAGAGTTCCATGTGTTCGTTTCCTTGGAAATTGTTACTGTAGGTTTTTGTTTTAGTTTAGGGAAGATTCAACAATATTGGAAGTATTAATTGATCACGAAAGGTAAAAGTACCATCCGTAAAAGTATTATTTTATAGCTAATTTATAATTTATAATTAAGTGGAAATGAAGGAGGTTGTTCGGGGATTTAATTGTCGTAATAAATAACGTAATAAAAAAGAAAACATTTCTTTCACTGATGAACTAGATGATGATCATTCGTCGAAAACGGTCGTATTTTTGTAATTTTTAATTAAAGAACTTTTTGTAGCTAAAAGTACGAAGTTATTTTTTTATGAGATACGTTCCAAAGAAAACTTTATTCTGTGAACAGTAAATCCAAAATCCAGAGATTTTTCCTGCTAATAAAAATAGCATTTTACGCCGACTTTGGTGACCCCATAGCTGTTTCCTCTCGTTCCTCAAAACGGCTTAAAAACCGACCCATTCGCCAATTAGCGATTTCGCAATGATTAAGGCTAACGAACGGATGAGTCTGCACAACTACGAGTACACTACTCTCAACTGATTGCATTTAATGCTCCTCATTGCATTAGTGCACGGCTCAGCTGCCTCTTATCACAAACACTCGAAAGTTTGCATCGAACGCTTTTGAGGCCATCGTTCTTCTCGCTGTTTTAGCGGAGGAAAGTAATCGCACCACGGGAGTGCTCTCTTGTCTGCACATCCTGCAGATACTCACTCGACAATGGTCTCTCTTATTCGCGTCTCCTTAGACACTTGTGGACATTATTCTTCGGAGGTCTTAATCTAATCATGACCTTTGGTACCAATGTTTTCGGATGATAAGTGCTGAGCATTTCGATGAGTGTCCGAGAAGCACTTTTCTTGAATCAGCTGAACGTTCGTAAACTTTTATTAATTGACCCTTTTAAAGAATCATTTTATTAAATTATAATATCAGAGAGTTGCTGTTAGACGTTTAATTAAGTGACGATGTTGAATTGCAAAGCTTTACACTAATAAATACAATACTACCTACAATTACTGATAATTACAATAATAAACGCAATACTGCTTGAATCTTCATGGTATTATAGAAAGATTCGGATTTCAAATACACCACCATAGCTCACAAACTAATCTAAGTACAACATATCTTACTGTATTCTATCATTAAAACCTCTACATTCATTTTAAGCAATAAAAGTATATACACTAATTGCAATTATTATTATTACCTCTACGAAAAAGTTAATCATGAGATGTTTCAAGGTTCCTGTGATAAGTACTCGTACATATGAATGATAGATACAGTTTTCATTCGGGAATTTGAGATATTTTGAAATTATGATAAGCGTTAAGCTTCAATAGGATGGAGGCGATATTTATGTTGATGTTTATGTTTATTAATGTTGATTAGTTGTATTTTAATCGTTCTTAGTGTATATGCATTGAGAAACAGTAGGGGAATACTAAATGTTGGCGGTACTCGAACACAGATATTCTAATTAGGGGAATGTTGATCATTATCATAGAAAGACTATCCTGAAGGTAACGTTAGTTTGGTGAGTGTTGGAAAATCGTAATTGAGTAATAATCCTTAGCATTTTACGCAATAAAGACTGCCTAAAACTGCTAATAATTAGGTTGAACAGAGGTTAGAAATAAAAATATGACTGGGACCTGGGTTCGAATCCCAGATTAATCAGAATCATCGTTTAAAATTCATTCACCTTTCCTTAATTCTGCGAATAATATTTGAAATTCGGTAAAAATTAACCATCAAGATTATTATCTTATTATGCAAATAGTTTGACAAGAAACATAAATCTCAAAATTTTATAATGGCTAACTTCTAGTTTCATTTTACCATTCGAGATATAAACACTCTCAGGGAAGAGAGAAAAGAGTAACAGGATTATTTCATCCCATTCCTCTTCCGAATGGGATGAAATATAATAATAATGTAAGTTTTGACACTTATAAGGTGTGCCTCAAGGTCTTATATTTTCACCAGTATCCATTGATGCTCCCAAGAGAGTAAGAATGTCGACAAGAATATCTTCGAGAGTTACGTGAGAAAAATCGATGGTTCATAACGTAAGTGCGAGGAGAAGGAAGAGATATTGAAGGCGGTGCTAATGGAGGTTGGAGAAGATGAGAGTGGGCGAAGGAAGAAGGAATTACGAAACAAAAGAGTGGCGCATCGCGGAGCGTATTATTTAAGTCGGAGATTTAGCGGAGGGTTCTTTTTAGAATTATGGTTTTATAGGAGGATGTGATATGAGGAACGAGGAACGCGTGCAAGAGAGCTCAATGTTATTGTTAAGTTAATCCTCTCGTAAAAAGTCTTCCTCCGCTTGAGTCGTTGATCGGAGCTGTCTCGCTGCGGAAATAAAGTGTTGAAACTATGGAAACAAAACTTGTAACTTGTTAGTGTTTGTTTCTTGTAGATCTGTTTAAGTTCTTACAAGACTAAGTAGAGCATTGTATTGTCAAAACTTAACATTAAAGGGATAAAGTGATTATAGCATTCCATAAGTTAATGTGTTGTTTCAAAGGGAACTGTTTGGTTTTCTATTATTGTTATGTCTGTGCAGTGAGGAAGGGAACATATTATTCAAATGAAGTACGTACTGAATTTACTGCATTAAAAAAGGAAAGCTTAATTAAATTCATTATATGAGCCATTCACTGTTATGCTTCGTCTTCCATGTATGCGAATATATGTATAGAAATGGAAGCCCTAGATATTTCGAATAATTAACTCCGAATGCCAACTGAATGACGTAAACAAATCAAAAGAACGAGCCTAGTCGTAAATTATAAAACATAAAAGCTTATTTCATATTTATATAATTTACGTAAAACATTCGCAAGAAAACACAAGAGAAACAAGAGAGTAAATGCTTCCAGACACGACACTCACTCATTTTCACTTCCATCCCATTTTTTAACGACAACAAAAACAATCAAAGGTCGAAATTAGCATAGAACGGCATCGGAGGAATTCTGCGCCTCCTTTTAGCAGACTTACGAACTTAGATGCATCGAAGGATGACGGAATCCATATTCAATCCGTCATTTGCATTCCTCGATGCATAAACGCGGTACGAACTCGTCTCGGCATTATCCCATCCACAAAATTATTTCGAAACCTCACTGCTGAGCAATATCAGCCCATTATGCAGTTGAGAGACCTTCTCCAAAGCTTCAATTGTCTTTACACGTCTCGCATAATGAATGCCTGAGTAGGCACGATGCTCGAGTGTCATCTTTGACCCATAATTCACGAGACGCGAGCGAAGTAATGCAACCATCTTCCTCGACATATTTTCGGTCCTTATTTACTATCTTAACACCGTTTTCACCACGGAAGGCGCTTTCGAAGCGCATCCACTCACTTCTCCTACCATTTTTCATTCTTCCATCAACATTTTTCAGCTTCTTAACGTTCTGTATACGTTCTCATTTTCCTCTGGACCCGAACTGTGTACCTTTTTAATCTGAGGCTCACTCAACGCCCGGGAAAAGCCTCTGGTTTTATACGTGCTTTGTCTTCCTGAACGTCTTTGTTTCTCTGTTGGGCAATCGTGTGCTGTAAGCACGAGCCTTTTAATGTCCCACCATTAATCTTATCAGCAAGTCACGCCCTCCTCCGAGATGCTCTGCACTTCTATTATCTCCCGTGTTTTTTTTTAGATGTCAAGTAGTTAATTATAGTACCAATGTGTCAAAATGCTCTATTTTGTGCCTCTTTCTTCTAATGCAAACCTAAAAGAACAAAAGAAACAATATAGAAACCTGCAACTCTTATATCCAACAACGTTATATTGTTTCTTTACTGTTGTGTACATTCTTTCTTTTTACGGTTTTTTTAAGAATGTCATACTAGTACTTAAGACAGTTTTGTCCACCGAATGAACTTCTGAAAGATATAAACACTTTTACGCAAATCTTCTATTATTTCCTCAACAGTTGTACGAAATCTGGTCATCTCTTTTGTTTCCTATAAGGCTATAAAATTCTATGTTACTTCTCGTGGAATCCAAAAATTAACATACTCAGATATCAAAATTATTTTTGCTGTTTTACTATAAGAAAGAAAAAGAATGAAAAAAAATGTTTTCTGCATGTTAATGGCATTCCTCAGTCGCTATTGTACTATTGTTTATAATTTATGTTCATCGCTAATTGATAACTAGAACAAAATACTGGTCTAAGGAAAAAGTGCTATTTTTACGTGGAATATTATAATCAGACATCATATAAATATGAATGACGATAAAAATAAATACATGAGCTTCTGTTACCGAATAAGTCCATAGTAACAGTAAATAAAATAAAGAAGTCGTACATCTTTTCTGTTTATTTACCGCTATGATTTCTATGCGCTTTTCAGTCACTATGTTCTCATAATAACTTGTCAGTTTTAACAATACTGCTTTCTTTCAAATCCAGCTCATTTCTTTGCTATAAAGCTGTGATATGAAAGAAGGTTTCATCATCTCTGATGATTTATTTTTTTTCTTCCGCTAACTTTTCCCAGCTAGCGAGAAAGACTTCCCGACTTTTCCAATATTCCATTTGTTTCTCGAATAGATGAAGTATTCCCCGAAAATGAGAAAACTTTCCCACTAAAATTAACGATCCCATTTCCTCTTCCCCCAAGTTGAGAAATTTCTAATTATTCACGTTCGTTGTTTTGGCATAAGAATATATGGGTTTATTAGGTATTATGAAAGATTGCATGGTTATTGTGCGAGGAAGTTGGCAAGTAAACAGATACAGACATAGATTGTTATTCATTTAGTACATTTTCATAAATAAGCAATTAATTAACAAAATAATTCGCATTAGAGCAGTAGGAAATGTTTTTAATATCGATTCGTTCATTTACGAGACTAAATATCTATAGAAACGCCTTTTAATAAACACGATCGATTTTGTTTACGCAACGTGGTTGGCAACTGAAAGGACAGAGAAGTGCTATGCTCTTGTTAACTGTCCTGCACATAGCGTTCGTATATCAGCTGTGTTTGTTTTCCTTATCGGGAGTAGATTAGATGTTGGTTTGTTTGAACTTGATTGAGGAGACTTACGGCCTTCGCGCTGCCATCGTACACGAGTTCGTCGAATTTACACACACACACAGCATTCAGAGTTCGTTCCCTACGCCAGCGACATCTTGAGTGGAAGTTGAACTCTTCGCAGCTTGGAGGCGTTGGCGGTATCGTGTGAGAGACTGTTATAGATCAAGGAACAGAATGATCTATGGGATGGGTCTGTTTCCTTTCTTATAGTTTCAGAGATTACATTAGTCAACCGTAAAAATGTTTGCTGCAGATCTTGAGTAAGTCTTCGAAAATCGATGTATATGTTTTTAATCGAGAAAATATTTTGTCCTAACTCTCGATGAGTATTGAGTTGTAGGTATAGTTAACCCCTTTCTATACGATTTTAACCGCATTTTTTCCGGGCCTTACTCCCATTTAATTTTCGCAAAGTTTTATTCCGCGTAGTGGTTGGTCAAAAATTTTACTGATATTTTATTGGTTATAATTAACACAGAGCATTTAAATAAAAAGTGTTTATTAGTAAAAATTCCTAGATATATGGGTACACACATTAAATTAAAAAAAACTCATGGTAATCATAATAATAATATTGAAAACAATATGAGAAATTCTTAAATTTCATTTTCATAAATGGTTCAGAAAGAATCAATACGTGAAATTGAAATTATATTACATTATATTATATACATTACAATAAATAAATAATACCAAAGTGTATATTAATTTTCAAAAAACTCCGGCTAATGTTAAGGTACCTGTCACTGCTAGGCATTCCTTGTCCACTCCTCCCATTCCTCGATTATAATCGAACACAAAGGTTTTTTTGTGATGCTCTCTTTGCTACCATCTTTAATTATTCCCTTCTCATTTCTGTTTGTTATTCTAGAATTTGAATTCTTTGTGCTTAGCATGTAGACATCTTTTTTTGTCACGCCAACTCAAAGCCAGAAAACCACTACTAGCATAGAGAGGGTTTAGTCTTCACCTTTATCCAATGCCTTCTATCTAAGAATCTTTCAAATTTTTTAGAAATATTTAAAATCGGATTCTTTTCATAGTTTTAGCTATCTATAAGTCTTTTCTAAAGCGATAGATAGTTTTTTTATACATCCTCCATTCGAGTCCCGCCTTCGCTTAGTTCTAATGAACATGAAATGCATACTTCTCATTTACATCCGGGTTTCTACTTTTTTAAACTTATAAGCTTAATATCATACTTTTATCTTTTATCTGTACGAATATGCATACTCTGATGTTTTAAACTCTTCAGATTTCATATCCCGAGACGTCGAAGAAGTCAAATATTTATTTTTTCTTTAGTCCTTAGTTCTCTTCGTACTTCCATGAAAGGACATACATCTCTTTCTTATTATTACATGTCATACTTTTTCCATCCATTACCATTATCTCGTCTTCTATTTTAAACTTATACATTTTGATATACAATTTAAAAGATAAAGGAATAGATTTGAATAGCCTTCACTTGCAATTCAGATGGAGGAACAAAAGATTTTCCACGTGAAATAAATGTTAATCCAGCATCCTTTCCCTGTCCCTTTCTCTCTGCAACATATTTCCTCAAAGGAATCTCCTCGAATCGGCGCCCAACATAATCACGAGATTCTTCTCTCGAAGTTGCCCTTTATGGTTCCATCGCCAACCTAAATTTAGCCCCTAATCGCCCTCTCCTTGAAACATCTTCCTCATTTCTCAGCCTAAATGACATCGAGGTCGCATCTCGCTCTCCATTTCGCCAGATTCCATTTCATCTCCTTCCTTTTTTCCTCTCGCCCTCTTTTCAGATCTTTCATTTATATCCATCAGTTTCCCTTCTGAATACAGAATTAATATCCCCGAAAAAATTATCAAGTTCTTAAGACGTGTTTGAGCGAATTGCTTTTGATCTTCTTCAGCTCATCAACTAAATTGTGTGCTATCTGTTGAATGGTTTGTTGCTGGGTTCATCCAAATTTAGAATCGATAAGTGTGTGGAGATGAGATGAGATGAGGCTTACTGGGTGTGATGAGGAGTGAGGTACTTTTTCTCCGTGCTTTATTAACAATACAATATAGGAGGATGGCATGCCAAAGCACACGTACCTGTCTATCGATGTATTGAATTTTAAGATATTATTATTGTTTATTAATCCTTGTACTTTTTGGCATTAGGAATGGTACTGATGCTTAAGAAATATGGTTGCGTGATTTATTATTATTTACCTTAATATGCTTAGATATTAAGTTTGTAGTCGCATGTAAATAAATCTGTTCTTCCTTATAATATGTTAAGGTCAAGAAAAATCAACAGAGCTATCTCTACGGGTATACACGTCGTGTATTTTCTAGATTAAAAACAACTCAGGATCATTCTTAAATTAATCTCGTATTATCCTAATAATGAGCACGATTGATAATTAAAATAAATAAAGTTAACAAATAAAAAAGAAACGAATAAAAATCGATCAAATTAGACATTGAATTAAAAATATTATGATAATATTTTCGTCTTAGCTGCATCTTGAGGCAAATAAAAATGTTCAGTTTATCACGAACTGTCTTATTTATTTACGTATTTCAAGATTAGAAGATTAGATAACGTTATCAGTTCAATGTCTTTTTTAAAGTCTAGTCTGTGAACGATTCTATAAGTGATTTAATTCGATACGTTTTTGTCGTGATAAGTCGGGAGTTCTTTGTTTGATTTCGGATAGCGTTTAAGGCACCTTCGATAGAGGAAAGCGTGCATTCCGCTGCTCTTTCGCCGTCGCCCTTTCACTTGTCACCGAAGCATTCAGAGCCATCTATACAGCCAACCCTTCCTTTTCGCTGCATTGAAGATACCCACCGATTGCCCAATTCGACCTCGTTTGTTGAATTGGACGCACTGTTGGAATGAATCCGCCCTTTGTCACCAAACCTTACTCTAATCGGGATTGGTCCGGATTCTGCCTTTTATCTTACGGATATTATTTCAGGACCGCCTCGGATTCCTCGCGAGTTTACGACAAATGTAGAAAATGGCGGTAATTTAAAGGGTTTTGAAACAGAGAGCGAAGATTTATTTGTGGTTATATTCATCCCGGAATATCTTCGCGAATGTTATTAATGAGGTCCATTACTCAACTCTTTCATCGACCGATAAGCTGTTTGGGTTTCCGTTTGGACATTGTGTATCCTTAGAAATGTGTAAATGATGAAATTATTATAATGTAAATATTTATAGTCCATATTTTTGATACTATTCATCTTGTGGTTTCGTCTATTCAAACTACAAATTTCATAGTTTTTCATTTATTTATTTATTTTTTTTATGCCTGTCCCCTGTAACCAGGCAACCAACGTTTCACAACTACCATTTTAACTATTCTTCGTAAAAACATTTTTCCCAACCTGTATGAATACGTAAACTACAGTGCGAATGACATATTAAATCAGAAATTCTCATGTACTTTATTCTCGTAAATAAATATTACGATGTGACTCATAAATAAAGACAATCGGTGGCCTATTCCTTAATACTTCAGCATGCTATTCATATGCTTTTTAAAATTCTTGCAGGACAGTTCAATTTCCATAAGCATAAATTTTACTTTCTAAGAAACCTTGCCTCTAATTGAAGTACGTATTCAATCGTGATATCTTTTGAATTTACGGTGATGATTATGTAGGTCACGCAAGAACAGCTTAAAAATCACTCTACTACTATCTTTTTTTAGGAAAACCTAAAAGAAAAAACAATTTAAGTCATAAAAAAGAAGCTGTGTAGTTTCTTTTCATATAAACTAAGCTTTTATTAGAAAAGTCTTCAATGATCAGGAATCAAACCCAAATATTCTGATCTACTTAATGTTAGTGCATCCAATTGAGTTCGTTACTTTAGAAATTAATTTTATTCATAATGCTCTTAATTATAATAAACATATTTAGAGTAATAGTATATAAAATCATATTCACAGTTATTCTATCTATAGTAATTACATTTGTAATGAATATCAACGTTTTTGTCAGATGGTCTTTCAATGAGTAATTAAAAAATCTAGAAAATTGTATATACGTCATCACAAAATGAATGTAAACATTAGCTATTGAGGATTATAAAACACTTTGGGTCCATTGAAGTTTCAGTTACGTTTATATGTTATAATATCATCAAAAATTAAATTACTATAGATTTATATTTATAAACTCGAATTTACCTGTGAATTCATCCATCGATATCGAATGATTTCCTTTTAGTTACGAGTAGAATTAATAGAATCAAAAGACGAAAAGCGATATTGTAAAAGAAACAAAAGAAACCCGGATAGGGGGCGCGCAATGAGGGATTCAATGGCCTCATTGGAAAGGCAGCGAAAGGAAGATAAAATTACGCTTTAGAGGGAAGAGGAGATGGATGAGAGGAACGAAATTAATGGAAGATATTTTGAGGAAAAAGACTGGAATCGGAGGGGACGAATTGCGAGATAGGAAAAGAAGAAGAGACGTTAAAATAGGAACCGTATTACTCGCGAGCCTCCGATAGGTTGAATTCAAGTCACGTTTGGAACCTTTCCTATAACGAATGGGTGACTTAAAATATAAATGGGTTGGCTTAAATAAAAGCACTCGAATGGAGTCCGATGTAAAGATTGTAGCGCATCTGGAACAAAATAAAGTAGCAATGTATCTTTTATAGATGTTGCTGGTGAATATAAATTTGTACGGAGGAGATTGTAGATGAAAATTTTGTCAAAATATTATTAATTTAAACAATACTTCGCTTGTGATTAGAGTTTTACGTATGGATGCAGTATTAATCTTTTAAAATGATAGATTTTTTTAAATGATTATTTACTTGTCTTCCACTGTATATTAATTAATACTTATCGTTTTAATTCCTATTTACCTTTACGATATTCTATACACATATTCCCATGTAAATATGGAGTTCTTCGATATGTATGTTCACTTAAATAAATAAGTAAATTTAGGATCAGAATCTAAATGATCAGTGCACTCAAAACAAAAAATGATGAAAAAGTATAGATCGTGCATTTAACCCAACTTACTTCAACTTTTATTACAAATTGTATGCCTTCAAACAGCTTCACCATTTCGATCGTATCTACAAATCTTTCTCGGAACTGATGCCCTTTAGGGTCATCGATTACCGGGATCATGGGTCATCCCTCTTTTTTTTCTACTTTAATCATCACGCAATTCGAGGAACGGAACTTTCAGAACAGTAATCAGGGATTTCCAACGAATCTTCCTGCTTTCCTACTGAGTCGCCCTCTATGAGTGGACCGGAGCGGCGTCTCAGTGTCATTGACCAAGCGGAAACACTCGATTAACTGTCGTGACACTTCGCAGGACATTCGAATGCTCTTACCTATTGTGGTGGGAGTGATTAGAGAGACTCGTTACGAGACCCTTCCTGCTTTCGTAGCTTCAAAGAGACCGTCCATCTTCGGATGTGGTATGAGTGTGTCAACCCGCCATCGGCGATTCATACGCGCGGCACTTTGAGCAATGCCGTACACTAAAATGAGATACAAAACTCATAGAAACGTGTCAAACGGAGTGGAATATTGAGTCTTAGGGTTATAATAGCTTCAAGGTTGTGTGTCTGTGTAATTTGAAAGAATTATCGCGTCGGGAAATTCCGGGTTACCGTCTGGAAAATACCCTTCGCTCATTTCTCAGAAAGGAGTTACCAGCACATCCTCGTGCGGTCTCTGTTGGTGTTGTTCTATTATAAGGATGCGTTGCCATGATCCTTTCTCGTTTACTGTTTATTAACGAAAGTTTTCTTATTCTCAAATAGGTGTATGCTAATTCCTAGGAACTCCAATTAGAGACATTAGGTTCAAGAAGGGTTTTATATATTTTTTTTCAGAGCCGTTCTTATATATTAGTTCCTTTCCACATTATAGAAGATATTAAATCATAGAATTGAATATATTTTCGGTATTACCACATAGAAATTCAACTCATAATTAATGTTTTGGATTATGTCAATTTCATAAAACTTGTAACGTAACCTCGAAGTATTTTCGAGCTTTAATCAGTCATGAATTAAATATCACGATGAAAATGTTCCTCTTTAGAGTAATATACTGTGCACTTAGTCGAGCTAAGTATAGAATAAAAATAATCGACCAAAAGTTTTAGTAGATTTTCGTAGTTGGAATGAATCCACCAAAACTCGTCGCTGTTCAGGTGATTGCGAATATTTTGCTACGCGGAAATATCAACTGTCTTCACACATATGCCAAAATTGTTTATAAGATTTATTCCCGATAAAAAATGAAACAGCTGACCCATTTTTCATTTATATTTAACTCTAAAACTCAAAGAGAATGTTCCACTTACATCCATTCACGCTAAAGCAAATATCCATCTTCTAACCGGAAATATCCTGTTTTTCGAGACTCGAAACGAAAACCTAATATTAAGAAGAGATCATTAACCTTACTTAAACCAGGATTAGTAATAATACACATACGTGCTGAATAATTGCCATCAACTACTCCCTCGAATATATTTCAGAGATCAGCCATTCTTAAGATCAACCGTTTGCGAAACCATTCGCAGATTGTGCGCAGTTTCCAAAGAAACCGACTTAATTGGAATGTGAATCAACTAACTTCGAAAAAAAGACTTCCCGTGTGTGTAATTGCGACATGGATTTCCAATCACCTTAGGGTCATTAAAATGCTGCATATTGCCAACGCGATTTTAAAGAGCTTATATTTACATTCGCAGAAAAGAAAACACTCGTTTGTATTCAAACCAGCTGCGACGCGTCACGCAGTTATGGGAGGAGGCTTAAAACGTGTCCTTGGCACTTTTTTCGCATGCTCTGACTAAGCTATCGGAGTTTAGACGCACTCTGTTTTGTTTACGTTCCGATTCCGTTCTTTTACCCTACGACGCTGCGTACATTTAGTTCATCTGCGTCCGAAACCGTACATTTCGTGACGCATATGGCATCGGGACGCCCCTAACAAAACAAAAAAACGCACTATTTTTTATACGTATTTATCCATCCGTTTGCCTTTTGGAGAAATTCGTTCCGCGCATGCGTGAATTGCGTCGTCCTTGATGCTTAATTGCGTGGCTGTGCGCATGCGTGAGATCCGATATTATTGCGAGGAGGAAACAGCTGTTTGGAAGAGCGTGGACTCTTCCCGTGAACTGCGGGTCGCATACGTTCAAGGGGCGGAGAACCCATATGATATGCGAAGGTCTTACGGAGGGGAAAATATAGCATCAATATTATTCTGAATTACTTTTCTGCATTTTGATGTTTGAATGAGCAATTATTACTAAAGGAAAGAAGTTTATGTGTATTTGTCATACCTTGATATGAAATATTTTCTCCTAATTTTTGAGTAAAAGAAATTCGTATTTTGAATTTAAGTATTATTATTTATATTATTATGTTCGTTTTGCCAGCTATACATTGTATAGTTATCCAGACATTAAAATAGTCATTGAAAAAGATTAAAATAAAAGTAATTACGAGTTTAATCTAATCTTTAGTGTGAAATTGGATGAAATTACTCTTCTTCAGTAAGACTCATTAAAAAATTAAAATAAATAGTTTTCGTCTATCTTCATATATTGTTGATTGTTGTACCTTTGTGATAGAACACCATATCTCGTTGTTGAGGTAACAATAAACTGAATAAAAAGGTAACGAAATATCGTTAAGTTCCAATGTTTTGGAAACGTTTCTTTTGCCTCACTTGGACACGATATTCTCTATTTGAACAGCAATTTCTTCCAAAGCAAGTGTCACACAGATTGAAAAGAACACGGAAGTAAGGCCGTGTTTTCTATTTCCACGTTCGATATTATTTATTTTTACCTGTGGGTTTGACAGGATAGCACTTATAATGATAGAGAGAACGGCTTCAAAAGTCTTCCTCCAAAGCTTTTATTCTTCGTCGGAGGAACGTTCCGCCATTTCAGAGCGATAAATATCGAGTCAATATGGAATGTTTACCTGTCCTTCAGCGCTATATCTGGTAGGTAAAGGCGGGGAAGTGCATGGATAGCGCAGGGTATCTTCTAACAGCGGCGTCGAGGCATTATCTTACGGACACGATGATTGGCAATGTTCCCAGAGCGTAGCATGCCCTTTAGAATCATTGCCGACCACGTAAGACGATTTGAAACTCCGCTTTATCGACTGCAGAATACACTTACGTAAAATGATAATGAAATATTTTGAACCGAAATAATCTTTTGATGGATTTAAACATGAAATTCTTCTGCGCGAGCTTCAGAAATGAGCTTATAGAATGCTTAAGGAGTTTTATGGGTTATGAATCTTGTATGACACGTTTATATGAAACGTTTTCTACGCGAGTTATTAATACCAATTAACACGTTATGTTTAAGACGTTTTAAGTGGCTATATATACTACGCAGCTTCATAGTGATTGAGTCGTATTAAATCATGAAATTTTCGCACGAGCACCTTGAAATTCAATTATGGAAGGATATAGTAACTTAAGTTAAACGAAGAAGAATGAAAATCATAATTTGAACAGTAGATAAGGTAGATCGTAAACAAGAATGGAATGGTAGAAAATTAAGATAATTACACTATATAATATACAATAAAATAGTAAAACAATGGTGTTATTGTTAATTCAATCAATTTGATCAGGCCTAACTTTGGGAAAGTCTTAATAAGTATTTAAGGGACTTAGTAAAAATCTGTGAAAAATTAAAAAGTCTTTCAAATTAATACTGTGTGGTTATTACATTAATTTCTCTCCTCGAACGTTTCCTCTTATTTAAAATAGACATGGATGAACAGTTTGTTAATTTAAAAGGCTTAAGTCTTTGAAATTACCTCTCCGAGAGAATAACGCAATTTTTTTCACAACGTAATTTTCCAAGATTAATACCCACCCGATTGCTTTAACATCTGGATGTAGCAATAACCGCATAAACGAACAGGGCTTTTCTTTTAGAGACTTCGAAATTAATTCTAAACGAAGTCACTCGGAAGATATGAGCGTTCGTGAAAGTCAATTACATGCAGAAATGAGAGTTGGGAATTGAAGTGGGGAGACTTCAACCGCCTCGGGGCAGCCGGGGGACACGTTAATTGAGGTAAATCAGGTACGTGTTGATCCAACCAATCGTAAAAATTCAAACTCTTACCCTTCCTCCTTGCGATGCCAAGATTCCGCAAAAAGAATTATTTCAATAAGGAAGGCCGTGAGTGCGTAAGTAATAGAGTTTGAAAAGCGTAAATATTTCTATTAATGTATCGTCCTCTTAACTGGTGGCTCAAACAAAAATGGATAAACAAATACGCGGTTTCGTATCGAAGGAGATAAACGAATTATTATTAAAATAAATAAGAGTGTTTATATTTAACTTATATTATTGTCCGTAAAAATCAGGTTTTAAAGAAATTTTACGTAAGTCCAAATCTGCAAGCAAAATCACACCAATATTCGACAACAATAAAACAACAGAAATAACTGCAATTCAACAACAAAACCAACAAAAATCCAACAATGAAAAAACAAATCAATACCAACAACAATACAAAAACCAGTCCAACAATAATACCAGCAACGATTCAACGGCAATAACAACAACAGTTCAAGAGGAATAACAACAACTATGCCATATTCACAGCTGTCAATTGATTATGACGTGATATTAATATTTATATCTTTCCTATTTTTATTACGTGATACAAAAGCTACCTTGCGCGTAGAATATTCTTCTGAAACGTGTTTGACCCGATATAGTTCGATAAGAGGTTAGGATTAAGAGATGGAAGGCAGTTGTGAAGGTAATCAGTTAGCGAAATGGACATAGTGTCTCCGCGAATTAAGGAGACACTGAAAAGGCGTGAAGAAGATATAAAATGGTAGAAATCCTTCGCCTTGATACGCAACATTCCAACGCGTGGCGCTATTTCGGGTATAAGAACCTCTCATGGTCACATGACTCGGAGATAAACAAGAGAGAATCAAGGTAACCTTAAGAAGGTATCCGTTGCTTATTGAATACTGAAGCGCAAAGGAAACCGACTGTATACAAATATACACGTGGTCCTGGAGACATAGATTGTTTATCTTCGCTTAGAGACGGAAATCGTAAACTTTATATGAGCGAATTAAATCTATTTATAATGGAAAAGTCGCTGTAGAAATGAATTGATAATCAAGATGGAAGAACTGGTTAAATATCGGAGGGTATTTAAATTTTACAAGGTTAAGTTTCACCTCGAAAAATTCGGTCGTCATAAGAAAACCTGTTTCAAATCATTCCCGATTTATCACGCAGAGCTCGCTGTTAAAAAAAATAAATGTTTAATCACGTTGAATCCACTGAGTAGGTATCAGAGAGTATTTAAATTTCAAAAGGACAAGTTTTTTTTAACTCGCAAAATTCGGTATATGAACTGAAAACGTGTTTCAATTGTTTCTGCTTACCGTTTTTTAAAATCCAGCTCCGTGCACGTAAACAGTATGACATCAAAAACTCTTGGAGGGATTGGAACAAACTTTTTTTCGCGTGTTTTACGGGCACTAAACGTTCCGAAAGGAAGCAATTAAAAAGTTTTAATTACGTGGAAAATGAGTAACTGCACTGGAAAAAAGTGTTCAAAACATTAGTCATTTTAGGAAATCCAGAATTTGGGCCTCGGAAAACCGTACGAAATTGCGCTGCAGTGCGACTACTGAATAAAAGCTCTTTGAAAATAAAATAACAAAACTCATGAGTTCCACACAATTCTTCCACGCTGTGTAATATGGTCCCATCCAACATAATGACCCACATCGATTTTCATACGGTACTCCGATTCCAGTGGCAATCGAATGAATTCGCGTTTTTTTTTTAAAACACCTGCAGTGAGGACTTGTTGGTTTATTGAAGACTACTTTGTCACCACGGTTTTTATTAGTCGATATATCACCTGGTCGCCTCGAATGAAATCGTGGTAGATTCCCGAAGGTCGCGGATTTGAAAATGCTTGTTTTATGTAACGACCCTTCATCCCATCTTTGGTGTTCTGGAAGTGGGAGTAAATTGATTCGTTTGTTAATAAATTTGAAATTCGCAGATTTAGGTGTGTACCGTCTTTCGGGTTACTTTCAAGGCGGATTAACCGTTCAATATTCGCGGCCCTGCATTTAAATACAGTTTATTATGCCCTTGTCTGCCCGAATTAAGCTTATTTCGTAGTTACCAAGGAGACCATGTATACAACGAGGTTTTTGGGTGTAATAAATGGTGCTTTGGCATTAGATCGTGGTTTATGTTAGCATTCACCAAGAATCCAGCCTGATATTGCTTTTAAATATGAAAATAGCGTTATTCACTTCGTCTACGTCTATGTATATACCCTGCGAACCCCCTTTCGGTGTGTGGCAGGGGGTGCATTCACCGTGAGCTCACTTGCCTAGACGGTTATTCTCGCGTATTGTTCGAGGGAAAAAAGAATGATTGATGAATGAGATGAATGAAAAGAACTTTGTCGTCATGCAATTCTTATAAAATAGTGTATATATATACTATATATCTGCTTTCCTTGAAAGGAACCCAAGCCAGAAAGATAATCATATGTTGTACTGTGGTACTATCACTGTATTTCAATAATTTATGGTGACCATGTATAATTTTAAGAGTAAAATTTATAAACATATAATTATCCACGCTTATTTTTGTGTAGTATTCATTATCGTGAAATTTTACGCGTATTACCAAGTCAGTATAAATGTTATTTAATGAGCTTTACGTTTTAGATCAACGATTTAAATAACTATTAACGGAGTTGATACACAGCCTATATGTACTTAAAATCCATTAAACTGCGCGGATAACAAACACTATTATACATCGCACTTGAGTAGTATATAACACGATTCATTCAGCAAGGATCAATGTCATCATACGCACCATACGTTCTAGAATCTCAATGAGATAAATCCGACCGGATTTGAACTCCTTTATGCCGTTTCCCATAAACTTCTCGAACGACAATGTCCATTATAAAACGCATTCCAACAGTAGCAAATCCTTATTAAATCCGGACACAAAACCCTTTTCCCCTCATGAAGTGCTCCCTCTATATGTACGGAAGGAGGGTTGCATAGAAGAAGGGGACAATAAAAAAAATTCGACGCAATTTAGGTGGAATCCACTCCATTAACGATGCGGTTGCATTATACATCGAGCGCAAGCGTATATAACGTATATCCAACCCTTCCAAACGAGTCCGTTGCCATAGCCACCCCATAGCAACCATTTTCAACCCCGTTTTTCGTTTTAATACCCACCCTCACGGATTCACACGCCCCCATTTGGATACAACTCTTTTCATCCGAATTCCCTTGCATTCCGATACAATCGCGGTTTCGGAGAAAAAAGGGCGCGCTATTCAAATCCGCCTCGCTGTTTTTTAATTGGACCGGATCTTCCGGATCGATCTGGAGAGAAAAGTTGAGCATCGCCTTTTGCGGGATGGATGTCGCCCGTGGATGCGCACATCCACCCGGTCCCCGGAAGGGCCCATAGCAACAACAGTGGGCCGATCCAAAGGGAGGTATCCGCCGACGAGTGATGGTTCTTTGAAGGGGAGGGAAAAGTCGCCTTTGGTGATAATGCGTCGGTGTGCGTGCGTCTCCAAAAGGCGTGCACTCTCTCTCTTTGGTCGATCAAACTACGCAGCAGAAGCACGGCTTTCATGAGGATGAAAGAGAGAGAGAGGAAGATTTCTTGGCGACAAAGTGGGAATTTCAGGTTCGCGATAATGGTGATATTTTTCTATCCCGATTACTTACCGGTTTTCGTGTGAATGTCGCGGAAAGTTCCTATTTTTATTCGGTAACAACGATTTTTTATCATGTAAATCATCGTTACTTTACAATTTATTCGATCTAAAAGGCCGTTGCTTCAATCACGCAAACACATATGTTACAACTGGTTTAGAAATTGAAAATTTTATGAAAATCAATGATTTGTTCCGGCTTTTAATTTCTCAAACCGGTTCCTATTTTGAATTTTTCGAAATTAGCGATTTTCCCTTCAGATTAATCTATTTGTTTCCTGTTGGATGATCTTGCTGTAATTAATATTATATTCTTGTACGATTGTAATTTGTCATTTCCCAGGTCTTTCATTATGGAAAAACACATACTCTTGGCAGAAAGGTTACTCAATTTGTTTACTTCATTTCACAGGAAAGGAATATTATTTCATTTCATTATTCATATCATCCATACAATAATCTCTTTATTTTCAGGAAGTGATTTCCTTGAATTAAAAATTGCTGAGGAATTTAGCATTGGAATTTTTATTATTTTAATATATTTATTACCAGACGTTTATCTGCAATGATATAAAATATAAGTAATTTTAATAATAATAAAATCAAATATTGAAATTTGACTGCAGTACTTAATTATTATAGGATCGCTTTCCAATCGTGAAATAAAGCCTATAATACATGCTTTATAATTGAGAATTTCAATCATAGCTTGAATAGAATTTTATTTCCGTATCTTTTTAAAAACTCTTTTCATCATTGCATATTATCTAATTGATTTTTCTTTTACCTGAAAGCTCTCTATTTGATTTGATCCTCTAAAAGTAAACATAAATTCATTATTTTATTACATTTTAGATTATCTGGGTAGTAATTATCTGACCCTTTCTTTTAGTGGTGGATTGAAGTTGTGGCAATCGATCCAGTAAATTATTGATGCATTCTATAAATTTTGAATTTTGACGTTTAAATATCTCAATTTAATTCAAAGAAATTTCTTTCATTGTTACGTGAGTGCTTGGTCGATAAAATCTAAAATTATTTTTTATTCGGAATATATATATTGATAGCAATTGCTATAAATAGGAAGTTTCGATCTTTAAATGAATCATTGTATCCTATAGAACTATTGACCCATATAAAACCAGAAGCACAAGCGTTTTTCTTCCTCGTTTAATATCAGTTCATGCGTGTCACGAAGTATAATCTAGTTCGAATTCAATGCCATTTCGACATCGCTAAACGAGGTATAAATAGGTCATATATATATATATATATATATATATATATATATATATATATATATATATATATATAACCGAAGAGTAGTAATTGCACACACAAACTATTATAAAGATAAGTTGTTGGGTATTTATGCCTCGGTTTATCGGAAAACGATACGTCCGTCACGCCTGAGAAGACTTCGCGAATGGCCGTAATGAACGTATGGGAATTCCGTCATTAAGCGCACGTTATTTCGAGATGAAACGCAATTGCTTCTCGATCGCCACACGGACGAGAGGTAATTGTTCTCTGCTTACGAATGGCAGTGACGTAAGGACGAGGGAAAATTTCTCTGCTGTTGCGAAGTACTGAATGCACCGAGCCGTGTAAAAAGTAGGGACCTTGAAGCATGCAGGAGAAAGTGGCTTATCAACGCGCGCAACTCGTCTCTTTACTAATGATGCCCGAGGTCTTGTGCGTGCAGATTGAATTTTCTCTCTTTTTTTAAAATGATTTTTCCTTAAGTAAGAACCTTTCACTTTCCATCATCCACCGTAATTTCTCCTTTCACAACGGAAAACTGAAAGTGGTCGTCGATTTTTTTTCGTTTACATTACGTGTGTACTGCAGGGACTAGTACTCGGTCCAGTGTTTTCGAGATCGGAAGTACCTTTTTTTGAATCGAGAGAATTGAGTTTCTATGTTGTAATTTCATTTGATTTGATGCTTACCATCGCAATATTAATATTATTATTAGATTTAAGTTGCCACTTGGTAACTACCACTCCTTTCGTAGTTTGTTTATGACGTATAATATGTTCAGAAGTGAAATAAGAGAAATATTTACGAATTGTATAAGAAATAAATCGTGTTCCTTAACGTAGCGAAAAAATTAAAAAGTACTAGGTAAAAATATATATCCATCTACTAAGTTTAAGCGCATCTTATAGAATCGAATATTTTTTGACGGAGAGTAAAGTTGACTTGAAAGCAAACAAATTACAACTCGTGATAATAAAGAATTGTTTGTTAGAATTATTTTTTCGTATCTTTTCCGTATTTCGAAAACCGTTCCAATAGAAAGTAAACACTTACAATAAGAGTATAATAAAAATTGTTCAACAGGAAACAACCTGATGTCAAGGAGATTAAAACTCCCTCGCCAAGTACTTTCATGTTACGGAAAGTGTCAATTATTTTGATCCTCCAGCAAAGACTTTCACTTCCTCTCGAGTCATAGGTTGATATTTTAAAAGAAAACCTTTTTACGATTCTTATTGCCCCACTTTCTTTCAATTTTGTTCCTGGATGCGGTTTTAATGAAGTCTCTTGCGAAACAACTCTTTTCATCCCAAATATGAAAAGTCGGTGGAGAGTGGTTGCACATCTGCTAATTGCTTCGGGAGAGATTCCGCGATGTTAAAATTCGATCCATACCGAAAGAGAGAAAGCTTTATTAAATATAACGGTTATGAATATTCATAAGTTAATTGACGTTTTAGAAGTATAAGTACAGAAAATATTTGAAGGATTTAGTAGACAGTAAATTGAATAATATAGTAGAATAGTAGAATATGCCTCTGTGCACAAACTGGTAAATATTTCGTATACATAGTTTTATCGTATTGTACGTTTTAGATTTCGAAATTGATCCTGTATTACTTTCAAGAGTAACGTATTTTTATTCTTATTGTTATTACTGCTATTATTTCTGTATTATGGATAAGTTCTACCAGTTATTGTCAGAAATAAATAAACTCTTAATTTCTTTTGTAACTGTATACTTTTCATTTTGTACTAACCTTTTATACGTGTTGAAAATGTGATGAATGACTGTTACTAATTTTCTTAAATAGCTGAATATCGGAATATACATCCCCTTAGATGTGGGGGGAAGCGGAGTGTTTACTTCTGCATTTCCAAAAATAACCCGAGAGCAGAGAAAAATGAGGTCATATTAGCCAATAAATTTTGAAGCTCGTCTTCTGTCTTTAGTGAAGATTCTCGGAAAATTTCTTCTCTAAATAATGTTCCCTCAGGTGGAAGATTTCATTGTTTTGCATTCTTTAGGATGACAACGCGAGCACTACGGATTGGTTGAGAGGGTTTCAAAATGGCGTGAAATTGTCTTTCACGGTCACTGCAAACTGCAGCGGATGCGACCGAGTGCTTCTGTAAACCTGTCCCAAAATGAAATTTCAAAAACGTTGTCCTAGTTGTTGAATGAGGTAAAAATTGAGACAATGCAAGCATTTCAATGTTCTCTTACAGCCGCAATGCTGTAGAAATGGTAATGCTGTGTTAGGTTACGAAGAGAACTGACATGGCTGCATGCTTCCTTAATTTTTCTTGGTATTGGTAACTGGGAAAATTTTTGAGGTGCAACTTTACAATCTAAGAGTTTTTTCACTTCCATGAATTGAAGAATTAAAAAAGCAAATTATAAACTTTATATATACTTATACATAATACGGGATGTATAAGGAAAGGAGGAAATAACATTACGCGAAATCTCTATCAAGATAACAGAATATGTATTATACAAGATAGCAAAGGGTTAAGCAAAATTACAAAATGGTGCAAAATATCGAAATACACTAGGACTCGAACCCAGGACCCTTGTTATCCGGCAGGTATGGTAAGTATAGTTCTATCGTAATTTTTTAATCCGACCTGATCTGATAATTTCATATAATTCCTCATTATCAGATCATACTTAATCTTTTTTCTATTTAATTAAGTGATAGCTTTTCATTAACTTTTAGTCCCATATTCAAATTAGATTAAGTTTAAGATCTGACATGAATTAAGAATTGAATAAAGTTCTTCCTTTTGGAAGAATTATTAAATTTGAATTTTACCTTTTCTCTTCATAAATCAAACTTTGGGATTGGAAAGGGTAGGAAAGTTAGAGAAAAAATTCCGTCGCTGGAACAGGTTGAATAAATTAATGGAGCGTGTAATTCCAGAGGATCGCCACTGGAGAGAGACGTCTGATATTGATTTAGAATTCGGAAGGTCTGAAAGAGCTATTCTGCTGCAAAAGTCCGTTTCTTTTCATCAGTTCAGGCTTGTTAAATCAATCCCCACTTCTCTCTCCTCTTTAACGGTTATGCGAGAATGACACCATTCCTCGATCTGCTAATTGTGAATGCTAATGAGAGTCACAAGCAGATTAGGAAGTTTTTTTATCGACTTTCAGTCGAATTTAACGAAACCAAACGGAATGGAATGCCTAGACTCATATTTGAATTAAGCAATTAGCGTGTCTATGTAACACCAAATTATCAAACGAAATATTTGTAAATTGATTCTTTGTGAACTTATTTTTGTCATTAAACTCTAAGAAAGTGCAATTTTAAATCTATTGGATACAGAAATGTTTTGTAATTTAATTTTTCATAGTGAAAGATTAAAATAAAAAATTTTATCATCCTTTCATTGGAATCAAATAAGTGTTTACTCTTTATGAATACATAATCGAATTGTATCAACTTTATATATCGATCTTTAATCACCGGAGTGGTTGTGTAGGTAATATTATCTTTGTGCATGTCTATGATAAGCTTTTGTAGTTGCAATTGATCACGCTACTTTGTTTGTCACAGTCCCAACCATTATACTTAGAAATTAAATAAAGGTTTTATATTTTTGCTTATTGAAAGTTTGAAGTAATAGAGATTGTGTAAAAGTAAGAAAAGTCAAGATAAGATTTGAAGCGATGTAAAACCTTGGGAATTTGGAAGCGATTAACTGAATAATTATTCTTTCGTGATGTTAGGGAAATTGGTCGATATTTCTTTTCTGATTGATTTACGAAAGTCTAATAGGAACTAAGTCTATCCAGAAAAATGTTCTCTTGCTTGTTATTTCAGAATTTTTCACACGTGCCTCTTAGATAAATCATTATAAATTTATATTTTTCTAATTAGAAGAGATTGTATGTTCGTATTGCGTTATTTAAGTGATACTTGGAAAAAATTCTTTCGGTTTCAATGAAAATTGCGTAAGATTAAGATTGCAACTCTCTTATAATACAAAGGGCGACAAACATTACTTCTCTCTAAGGAATTACTTCAAAGAACTCATAAATTTTCAATAGCATTAATTACATTTCGCCAAAGCATAGAAAGAACTGGAACTATTCAGTAATAAGCAGTGTAGCTGATGATCGTGACTTCTAAGTAATAAAAACGAAACATTTATATACATAAATAACATAGCTTCCTCAATACTTATTTATTATCGTTGTACGCGTTATAAAAATCATCAAAGTACTTCTCTTTCGAAATTCGCTCCCATATGATTCACTATAGCCGGAGATAATTGAGAATATTGACTGATGCAACATAACATGCAAAACCATGGAGAAATACATTAAATCGAATTAATGCTACAAAAGCAAGGCAAGCATGATAGAAACGGTGGCCTTGCACTACTGCCCGATCTTCTTTGCGTACAAAATAAACTGAAAATGCCCTATCTTCCCACGAAGTATTATTGTAGGGCTTCGATGGTAAGGATCTAGAACATGTTAGAATGATGAAGATATCATCAACTTCTGCTTGTTTCCTAATATTCTTAGTCATGATTTTTATAAGGTTTATGGATACTTTTTGAAAGATTGTTTACGATTCCAGGATGAAATATGAGAAGAGTTTCGAAGCTGCAATTTGCATTTTGAATGTTTCTATGGCTATCAATAGTTCTCCATCTCCATGGTCATATAACAGAGGCGTATTTAACAAACGTTGCAGTTAATTTTCGAAATATTACTCGAAAAACCAGTATTTTAACAATGAATTACTGAAAAATAAAAATATTTGTTCATAATCTGTTTCCTTATTACATAAAGTGGATGATTATGAAATAAAAATTCTAAATCCAAACAAAATGATTCAAAGATGACATAGAATTAAATATTTAAGATATATTTAGTAATTCCTTCGCTAGCAATACACAGGCGTGACTCATAAGACTGAGGTAATTCTGTGCATGGAGTATTTTGAGACTCAAAGATTTATACTTCAGAACCAGCGAAGCTGAACGAGGCAATAGAATTTCAAACTCATCAAACGTCAGTCTCGGAATACGGCCTCTGAGATTAATCAATCGCAATGAAGTAATAAAATCTCTCAAAGAAAGGAGTCGTTAAGCAGCTCCCATTGGTCGAGCGATCGGTTTCTCTCATCTCCATTTTTTAGTGTGTTACTATGTCAACGAGAGAGTGACAAGCTCTCATAACGATCCCTCCCCAACTTGCCCTTTTGCAGCAAAACTGCCGTCTCGCGCCGATTCCCTCTCAGTGCAGTTTTCTCGCCCGAGAAACTCTTTTCTTCTCTACCGACTCTCTCGTATCGCGCCACTTCCATCTTGCGAACGGTTCGCGCCGCTCGAAACAAATGACTAACCGCCAGCGGGATTCGGAAAAAAAGACTTTTGGAGAGAAAACGAGCGGAGTTGGATGAAAGGAGAGGACGGCCTTTGCCCCAGTTCCTTGCTGATCTCGTCGTGACCCACTTACCTAGAACTCTCCACACCGAATCGCCCCTAAAAAAATTCGCTATTTTTCGCGTCGGAACAGTGTTTTTTTCTCGCTTATAAAGGCATGAGTGTAGATGGCTGCTGCATCGATCCCGTGCGCATGCTTGGTATCTCCCTCTCTCTCTGTGTAGCTCACAAGGACAGGATTCTTCTCTCGGGTGCTAAAATGCTATTTCTGAACGATGGAAAAACATTCCCCTAGCGCTATTTTTTTTTCGCAGGGATTTTTGCCCCATATTTTTTAATGATATTCCTCTCTATCTAAACCTCGTGCAAGCTCTTATGTGTATTTTTTCAAAAAAACCTTCCTTCCTGTGCTTTTAACTCAAACTTTTAAAAAAATCCTGACTCAGATGTGTTACGTATTTATCTTATACCCCGTGAGTATCAAGGTTGGCTTTCTTCTCTTCCTTTCTGCATCTGAAATTACTTTTTTGCTCGTGGTTCTCACAAAGGCGAGTGGTTTATGTAAGAACCGACGCTCTACTTACGTTCGTGTAATCACTTTCCTTAACAACGGAGCGTGAGGTTGTTGGATAATATCTTTCCGCGAAATAATTACTCGAATTTTTAATAAAATCGTATTCTTTCAACTTTCTCGTACGTAAACAACACTCGTAAATCCACTTAAGCTGATCCCATAAGGTCTCAAACTAGAGGATTGGATTCGTTTCATTGGAATGCAGATCTCGTCACTGTTTTGCTAAACTTGGGAACATTATCCGTGCTCACGCCAATAGAGCCCAAGTTCGTAGCTGACTGCGAACTCGGTAGTCTTTGCAGACCAATTCGTTCGGATTCCCTCGTCGCCACGACCTTTGACCTCATTTCCACTCATATTAATGTAGCTCACCTGCATAACAGAGGGGAGTTTGAGGCATTCGCTGCACAGTGACCTGGAAATTCTATTACCACATAGAGGGTTACCACACAACGCTGCGAGCCATCGCGTAATTTCGATTTATAATATGGAAGACCAAGTCTCCAACTACCGTAATGGATTGTATTTGAGTTACTGATTAATTTCAAAGTCTGCGTGAATGCATGGTTAAATTTAAATTGTAATCAAAATCTGGATAAATTTATGTTACTTAGTTTTTCGTACTTTTCGGGTGCAGTAACAAACGAACGATGCGAGGAAATTTATCTTTATTCATGCATTTAACTAGCACGAGGAATAAATTTTGATTCGTACTTCGTATTTTCCTCAAAATTTATGTTCTGCTAGAACATTCGTTGTGTATACGTAACTGTCATACTTATAGGTCTCTTTTATATCGAATTAAAACACTGATAATACCAAACCTAAAATAAAGTGTATATAATAAACGCAGAACAGTCTACGCACGAATTCAGGACTTGAAATGTTATAAGATTTGGATTTTAAAAAGTATGTCATTATCAATGATCGCTAGTATCTTCCTATAAATATAAGTTATAAGCTGAATATCTTTATAGCTTTGTGCCACAGATCAAAACAATTTCCCAAAAGACCTTGATAAAAATAAACGGGTCCTCAAAAAAAAACCTGAAAATCGCATCAATTCCATTCCGCTTAACACCACAGAGAAAGAAGAGAGGATCAAAATTCGATCGGCATTAACCTTTTTAACCAATCACAGTCCACGGATTATGAGGTTCCCATGGCAATGGGAATCGTCCTTTTTCTCGGAGTGCCCATTCCACCCGGAAACGGAGTCGATTATACTGCTCCTCACTGCACCCAGATACCGCTACGTACTCCTCCCCTCTCTCACGAAAGCGGGCCATACGGAGGGCGGTACCCCTCAAATCCCTGCCTACGGAAGCTTTAAAGAACCTCCCCTTTTTTTAATTACTCCCTCCACCTCCCTTTTATCTCACTTCCGCTTCGGTCTTCTTCTATCCTTTGCGAGGGGAAGAACGTGGTGCAATGGAGAAGAATGGACGAAGGGGATAATGTTCGTTTTGGGAAGGCGGAGTGTTTGATGGAACCTTATGGAGAGAAGGGGAAGACGTGTGATCCACACAGAGAAGAGAAGAGAAGGGAGGGGAAAGAGGGAACCAGGGATGGGCAAGTAGATGGATGGAGGAGGTTTTATACAGAAGAAATATGAACAGATGAAGAAAGCAAGGGACCGAGATGTTTTGGAAGGGATGTAGCGAACGAAAAGAAACTTTAACGATATGATATGTTTCTGTGATGGAAATGTGAGTGTGGTTAAAAGGGAAGTAAATAGAATAGAAGTAAAAGGAAAGACGAGATAGATAATAATGGATTAGAAGAGGGTGAATGGGGTGTCTTTCTTTCAACTGGGACGTAGAGTACGAAAGAGTGTGGCAGGCAATTGACGTTTATTCGGATGGTCATCAAGTGTTATCGAGTGGTCCATAAATGTCATACGAGACTAATGGACGTTATGCTCTCCGTTCGGCTGTCGTATGGAAATCCAATGAGTGGTTAATCATCATCTGCTTTCTTTATTCCTTATTTATACGTAACTATAAACAAACTCTTGGCAACGCTAAATAAACGATGAATGCTCAATAACTTACAATGAGCTTTATTTTATGGCAAACAGTTTCTTTCATATATCAATATCCTTAACCATCTTAATTTGAAATAAATTTTATGTAATAGTTACTAAGTGTTCTTTGCTTATTTATTGTGGCTCCCTTTTACATAATTTTGCTTGAGAACATCGTGTTCTAAACAGTAAAAAGAATTTAATCTAATCTCTGTACCTAATATATCCGCCTACTTAGAGTATTAAAACTATACAAACATGTTTACTGTGGTATATAAACATCTCATGTCATATTTCATATGTTTAAAAATCGTGGATTTGATCAAAATTGATCGGAGAACCTTTTGTGAGGATCTATTCGACAAATATTCAGCTATTAATGCATAATTTCATTTAATGATCAATTAAAAAAACCCTGCCCGTATACAATTACAGGAGGTTAGGCGGTTCACTGAACAGCTGAACACCGGTAATCAATCACGATTCAGTCACAAAAAAACCACCAATTCGAACTTCTTCTAAAGAATCCCCGACTCCTCACTAAATTCATACCGACGAATTTATACGGCGACACATTTGCATTTACTCGCATTTGCATCGCTTCGTGGGCACATCCACACACAACACAACACAACAACAGCCGGAAACGTCGTTAACTGTATAAAGGGGCGTGCAGCGAGAGGACTAAGCTTCGGATGGAAGGGAAGGGTGGTAACACAAAAAACACACATAAAAAGGGGGAAGGGATATGCGGATAAGAAGGGGAAATGGAAATAGTGTAAGTGAGAGGGAAGGAGGGAACGGGTTTGGGAACGTTTTGAGAGGAGGAGAGTGTGGACAAAGGAAACTGTTGGGGGAGATAACGTAACGTACAGAAGGGGAGAGAAACCGAGTTAAGGCGAAAAAAAGGAGAGAGTGAAAAACGTACGGATGATGAGGAAACGACACGGTTTGGAAAAGTCACGCGGCGCACGGCAAATACAAACATCGCGACCTTTTTTGAGATGCGATTTGCATTCTGAGCGCTACGAATGTGTGCGGATTCTGCGCTATCCGTTCCTTAGCTACCACATTCCGTTTCGTAATTAGAGAGGGCGATCGAGTGGCGTGTGAGAGAAGCAACAATAGAAGTTGAAAGTGTGGGAAGAAACTAAGTGCCCTATTAGGGCTTAATCAGTTAGCGCTATGCTAATTTGTTCTAATTAAGGGATTGCGAAGTTTAGTATTGTTTGAATCATTCTTTCTTTTTTCTTTGATTTTGTAATTGTCTTGTTTTGATTTGTATTTGAGGTTGAGCCTTCCGGTAAAGTGTAGTGGACATGATTACTCTCTATGTAATCTAAGGAGATAATATACATCCCATATAATCGAATAGTATCGATTGATTTAACTTTTTACGGAGATCTTTAAAAGTGCATTCAAAACATGTCATTGGTCAAATATAATGTATAATTATGTCTTTATTAAAGACAATATTGAGACTAAAAAGACTCCTTTACTATTTAATCCTTAATTATAAAGATTTATAAAGGTAGAATAACCTCAAATCTGGGGGAGAAATCAGAGCTAGTCTAGAAAGAAATGGCAAAAAGAAGTTGAAAACTATAAATATAATAGATTATACTAAAATCCATCCGAACGATTGAAAGGAAACAGAAATTTTCATTTTTGATTGAAATTGATCGAAAATGATAGCAGCTTATCTCAAATCTAAAGTATATCGTTTTCAAATTTAACAAATGTAGCATTTCCCAACCCCTAAGCTTCTAAAAAGCATGCCAACTTGTGTGGCGAAAGGGTTTTCTAGACTTGCCACGTGTGAAGAACGTCGAGATCCCACGTTTTTATCACTCGTTACGAGGTCGCGTTCCTCATTCAAAAGGCTTAATTGTGAGTGAAGCGGTCTTGTCAAGCAACGCTCGCCCAATAAAGCGGTCGTTACAATGTACCACGAGGTCATTCGTGTCGTATCATTATCGCGTACATATAAAAAAGAAACAAAAAAAGCATTACGTGTACCAAAGAGGACAATGGGTTCTTTATTTACGTATATTTTTAATCCGCGGGCAATATACTATGTTCGATCGTGAAAATGTATGTTTCCGCGGAAAGTTGGCTTCGTACGCGCGACTGTAGAGTGCATCTCGTTATCTCGTACGAGAGTAATTGCGCTGGACGTCCGCGTTCCTAGGGCGGCGCAACGGGTCATTCCGTACAGACGCATACGATTAGCGATGCTTTAGGATGCGTCTATCAATGGAAGCATTGTGTGGAAGCGAATTCCTTTCGACGATTGGATCCGCCAAAAGTGTTTGCGGAAAAAAACAAAGGAGTGGAACTGTCCGCACGAAAACATTCGCCCGCAAGGAGGGGAAGCTTAAAAGGGAAGGGGAAGGAGATATAAAAATAGAGGAATGAAGGGGACAAAAAGCAGGAAAGAAGAGAAGATGAGGGCGGTCGTAAATCCACTTACCCTCCGACCCAATTGAACCCCTACTTTGCCCTATTTCGATTCAACTCCTCCTCTAAAAAATCAGCCTCCTCACAGATTTACACTTACACCTCTCTGTTTAATACTTCCCCTTATTTCTGTGATTACGTTGCCATCGCAACGGCATTCTTAACGTTACGCTCGCTTCCACTTAAACGCATCTAATCTCATAACCGTTTACCTCTATAGTGCCATAGAAATTCAACGGGAATGCCATAATAAAACTGCTTTTCATGACACCTAAATCGGTTAAGGGTTGAGGCACTCCGACTATAGCCAATTTCGATCTTTATTGTGGATATCGAATAAATAAGTCCATAAAATAAACAGTAAATAAAATACGGTCCCCGCAAAATCAAAGGGATCGCTTACGCGCATTCTACGAAAAAATATCGGCCGTATTTCTCCCGTAAGAGTCCGTCCCCTGAATCTTATGCAGTCAGCGTTACAAAGTTCGCAACCAGGCAACGTCGCAATCTGCCGTTCGGATCCTAAGTGGGAAGGGATAAAAACCTATTTGAGGTTTATGGGAGGCAGAAAACTGCCATAAAAGACGCGGTGTTGGGCAAACGCATCTAGTTTGCAATATCTGCGCCCGTAATGGGAGGGAGAATATGGATTATTCGCAAAGTGATACGGATATTTTGAAAAAATCCGAGAAGACAAAGTACGGCTGAGATATGACGTTATCGGGAAACGGAAGAATTGTTCTAAATATATTTATAGCTCGATTTCTATTTATATGCTTATCAGTGTTTACCGGAATAATTCTTTATCTGCTCTTCCCAGAAATGAATATTATGGCCGAATCTATACTCGACAGATTTCCATGGCAACTGAGTTTCACGACTTTTTTTTCTTTATTTTGTCACAAGTGAGTAATTCTTTTTAGTTTACACCCTTACGTCCAATTGCGGGTTTAACCCTTTATCTCATTCTATGAATACGAAAGCCCGTATTTGATAGATGTTTACGATATAAAGCTCGTAATTTTATGTGTACTGAATTGTAAAATATATCTTACGTTTCATATTGGTTTCCTTAAATCCATGGTAAAGAAGGCACGTATATTTCAATTACCCAAATATGTCAAGCACCGGAAACGATGATCACCTTCCACAGAGGTTTACTGTTTTTCCTAATTTTTTTGACGAATCTATTACCACCAATTCCTTCTTTTTGCACGTTTCGGTTCCATAATCACAGCCTCCGGGGCCTTCATTACTGACGTATCCGTCTTTACGCTCATACTCTGTTATTATGGTAAATGGTGGGTTTGGTGGAGAGAGAGAGATATCAATAACGTTGCCATGGCGAGTGTTTCCCAGGTTTCATCTGCGAAACAACTGAGAAGCAAATTTCGTGATGGGATAACTGGAGTGTAATGGAAAGGGATTGGCGGTGCAACCGGTTACGCTGAAACAGAACACTCTTTTGAGTTGGGGAAGGAGTTATATTTTCCGAAATTTCCATTTATATGAGGTTTTGAATTTTTGTTGTAATACGCTTCTCTAATTCAGTTTCTAACCAAATTTTACTTTTAGCTTGATGTCCCTAAAAAAAAAATTCCCACGATACAGGAGAAGTTTATCCAATGATGTCTGATATCACGTTAAAATTTTGGTGGTTCTTGAACTCCCCATACCTCTTCTCTCCATACACCTGCATCATGAACTGCATCCTTGGCGAATCCACGTGCAAGGTCAGAGCATGCATCACCTGTCTTCCACCTGCGGTTCCCCAACACTTTTTTATTTACCTGCAATTTGATCTCTCGGTGTGTTGTTGAGCCTCGGCCATTAACTATATAACAAGTAACGTATTGCTTCCATCGTGTTTTTAATGTACTGAAATGATGTTACTTTATTAACTCACGTTTCCAGTTTGGAATGGAGTCATTCGTGCGAATTCTTCAGTGACCACAAAAGGAGTATGTTTTTGAGGTTACCTATATAATTATTGTAATGGTGAATTATTATTCTATTTTTTTGGGAGAAAATATTTACATTTACATTCAGTGAATTGAAAGAATTAATGGGTTATCGGAAAATATGATTTAAAGATTTTTTAAGGTTCTTTACGCAGGTATAGAACCTAATAATGCTAATAAACGTGTCATTTAATAGTTTCCCCATTTAAAAATTTACATTGGTTGGAAATTAATATGATTTTTTTTATTTTTATGTTTTCAATTGTAGTTTTTTAACCATAAATTTCTCTCTTGTCTTTCGAAAGAAAGTTTTAGGAGTTTATTATAAGATTATCTCCAACCATTTTCCATTTACTGACTCATAATATCATTTGTAATCTTATCAGTCGTAATAAATCGTCAATATTTGAAGCTTATTTCAGGTGTCTTTAAGTGATTTTAATGTTCGCTTTAGGTTTATATTTATCGAGCGTAATACTAGTTAATAGGTGCTGAATGGATAGAAAAGTATTGATGGACGCAATTAAAAAATACGCCCCAATTCAGGTTTTTCATTCTTATCAATATATCTCCAATAATGCCTCAACTTCTCCATCCTTAATACACATCGTTATACCTTTCATTTGCCAACATTCATTTCTGTTAATCGTCCCCATAAACTACCCACATCGCCTTCACTCCATCACGCCTCTACCCCCTCGACCTAAGCCTCAATATTTCGTGTATCATCTGTTTCCCCTATCAACCATACGTTGCCACAATCGACTTGGGCCTCATCTCCCTTCCTTTTCCTTAAAACACATTCCTCTCTCCCGATATCTGACCTGTACTCTCTTATCTCCTCATGGGGTCACCCTCGTAACGTTCATTGTCCCCTATCCGTGCGTGATCAATACATCATCGGCGCCCCAAAAACAATATAAGCATCCTCTCTTCCCTTAATGTGTCGCCATTGTTCCCAGGGGGAGAGAGGCAACCCGACACACAAAGTGAAGTCGAGCGAGCTTCCTGTTGACATATCTCGATTAATTGAATATTAATCATTCGTCTTCTTATAGCATGAACATATTGTATTTGTAGTTGAATGATATTTACTATGATAATGATAGACTTTTGGATAAAAGATAATTGTTTTTTTTCTGTTGCTATGTGTTTAAGAATTTTTATTGTTCGATTCAAAGGCAATATTGATCAGAATTCTTTTAAGTTTTAACTTTGATTCCTTGTTTAACCTTTAATCGATATTTCATACTTATTAACAAACGAAATAAATTTCTCTGGTATGTTTAATATCAAATTGCACTTCTATAATTATCTTTATTTATTTATCGTCTTATCCATAGCATCCATTACTTGTAACTTACATTAGATACCATGGAAAAGGAGCATACAAGTAGATGATTTATAACGTAAAAGATCAAATTAAGACGAATGTTTACAATCCTTACTTGGAGGAGTATAGTAAAAACCATCTGAAATGAAAATTCTTCGCTTAATTTTTACCCGAATCTTTTACATAATCACTTAAGAATAAAACCTTCGACAGTTAAAGCATTAGTTCCTCTGTGTTGAAAGCCAATTAGTCAAATCTAAGCCGCGATATACGTAAGAATTCTACTTAATTTGAGGCTCAAAACCATTATGTAAGTCGAGGTTTGCTCTGTCTACATTTCTACCAAATCACCTTGGTGACCTTTACTGTAATATTATCTATCGTGAAGTGTGACTAACAGGATTGTTGCCTAGAACTTTCCACTAGCTCATTACCTTTAGAAGACCCTCTGTTCAATTAGATATGCATGACCAAAATACCTTACTTCTTATCTTACTTGTATGCCTCATTCTTCCTCAATAGATTATCGTTGCTTAGGAATCCGTTCAAGTTGTTTACTCCACTGTCGCACACTTGATATAGATGACTGATTTATAGAATGTGCGTGAGTTATCATGCATGAAAACTTTCGACAAACATAATTTGACGAGCACAATCCAAAAAGAATTTGTCCGGAAGATCGTTTCATTGCTCAAGGTTAGAATTAGTCCTTCGCCGCTCGTTTCCTTAGCGAGGCCTTCGCTATTTTCACCGAGACGAAAGCTCCGGAATTCATAATAAAACGAATTTAGAAGCGAGGGCTGCGTTTATTTTTTGCCAGGTTGCATAGATGGAGTTGAGTTTGATTTTCAACCGAGTTCTATTTCGAACGATTTGCGTCATTTTTAAAAGAATCACAGTCCAAATTCTGTTTTTAATCTGGCTTCGGATCAAGGTATTAAAAATAGAGATTTTTATGAGCAGAAAAAATGGTTGTTTTTTTCTATTGACCATTGTTCACCGGTCGAGATTTATATATAAAAAATAATACTTCATAAAGCCATTATGGACGGACAGCTGCAGGTGAGCTGCTTCCATGGTGAGGCAATATGACTGTAGCCAACACAAACGGTTTGGATTTTTCCCGCAGTCGTTAATTTTTATCCCTACAGAGTGTATAATTTTAAATATTATGAATAGAAGAACAGGGAATAGTATAAAAACATACATTTTCTAGAAAATTTTGAATACAATAGTTATTTACAATGAAACTTTTGTACAGAATTAAGTTTAGTTATTAATCTGCGAATTATTACTTCAGAGAATGCGGGAAAAATTGTATTTTAACAAGCATTCCTAGTCTATTTCTTTTAAATATGAAAAACGAGGACTGAAATTAACTACCTATTGCTCGGCTTCTTTTATTCTAAAAATTCTGATAAAACTGAAAGTTGAAAGTTAATGACGTCGATTAGAATATAGTTTTTTAAGCAAGTGAAATAAAATGGTACAAATTTACTTTTTATCCCTATTATGTAGACGATTTAAATCAACATTCGTTGGCAATGTAACATCACAGAAGTAAAGCCGAGTCATTTAAACAAATAGTATTCATATGGACGTTAATTAAATAGCACAAAGCATATTTGTTGAAGTTTCGAATCAATATTCGCGTATTTCCTTATTTCATTTTGAATTCAATGAAAAGAATTCGTTTCATCCTCTTGCAATTCATATTTGACACTAGAATATAGCGTCAAATTTCACATCGTTATCGTCCGATGTCTATATCGCCTCATTCAAATACTTTGACAACGCGAATTCTACGTTTTGACTGCGAATGGGAGTGAAGTGGCTTCTCGAACCAACTGCTTGAAGGAACCATCATTCACATTTGATAAATGAAAGAGCGGGACAATGAGGCACTCCTCAGTAAGTCACCGGCTTCGGGAGGATCCAAAATCCCTTCAACCATTAGCAAGAGGAAATGAAGCAAGATGAGAAATGGAGTTGTCTCTCGCTTGGAGCCAAAAAGCTTCGGGAGGACTAGAATCCACGTCATTGCGGAACGATGGCCTTATGCATCAGAATTCGGGTGGAGTCTTAATGAGGATAGATTAGAATTAACGCCTCCCGTGTCTAGGTATCATTCATTTTAACCCACTGAAGACTGAGATTAAAACAAATGGAATCAAATGGTCCTCGGCTGAGATGGAACCAGCGTATGTTAGGAGATTACATTACATAATTGTTGATTAAAGTGAATTAAGTAACGAATAATTAACTTTGAAACCATGTTAGTGGGTATATGCGTGTAAGAACTGTTGTATTTATAAGGTGAAAACTGGCATCTTATCATTATTCTGTTGTCATGCCAACAAGTAATGTCCGAAACTATTAACGCTAGTTGTTTACGGATCCTGAATATTAAAATGCAATGGTGTATAGTATTATCCTATGAAGTTTATCATGAATCTATAAGCGTCCAGTATTGGTAATTTGAATGAAGTTTAGCTTAGCTGACACACTTTTATACAAAACGACGAACTGGTCTTTCAAAGAGACATATTGTAACACATATTTTATCAAAAAGAAAGCAATGATAAAAAATAAATAATGAAAAATAATGGGGTGTATTGCAAACAAACGTATTCATTATTTTGAAAAAACGAATATGAGCATTTACGAAATAACTTAGGTATTTATAAAAGAACGACTCGATTCTCGGTTGATATGCTGTTAAAAGTCAGTGAAACTGTGGCAATGATATGCTGTTTACCCCTTCCACTGGAAAGTTACTCGTATTCAACTGTGCACGAGCGAGTGTTACGTTACACTTTCGTGACGAAATTTATTTTACGATGTGAAATCGCGTAATGGATCGATAGATTAAGGTATTGATTAATATTCTCTACCTTTTACAGTACGCTTATATTACCAGAGATTCAGTTTTACTTAGTAACATTCAGTACAGTTCCAAAATGTATTTACTCGTAACTCGATAGCAAATTTAGTCTAGTTACCATGGAGAGCAATATACACGTATATTGAATGACGTAAATTGAATGACGTAAATTGAAATAAAGTTGAGTTCTTTCAGTGTTGTGTCTCTTATTTCTAATGAGTTAAGTTTTCCATGAATGCTTTTTGGATAGTATCATTCGCTATATGTTAGTTCAACATAAGTTTATGCTTCTATAAACTATGTGATTTTGACGTGGCTCCAGATTTCATATTGTATCATTTGGTATTCGTAATGGGTTGTTCTGAGAATGCAGATTATCCCTTAGGGTTCCTAGCACTGACCAGACGCAACTCTTTCACACCTGCTGGATTGGGAGCATTCGAAGTCATTATTTAACGACAGCTGCGCACTACTTCCTTTAATTCCGCACTGCAACCTGTCGATCAATTATTTCACAACCTGTAGAAGAATCGTCCTTACAGTAACAATACATAATATCTTTCTTTACATATATTATTACATATATCTTTCTTTTTAGGCATCAATTACATGGAGTTTCTCTGTAATTAGACATGAACGAGGTTGATATGGTGGTGAAATGAAATTGAAACCATGTATTTAGTAATTGGATAAAATTAAAACAAAGTATATCGTAATAACCGACAGTAATAATATAATGATGAATTTTCACGCGATATTGGGACCATTAATTTTACGCCCAACTCTTAATATAAGTATCTGGTATTTATAGAGAAGGAATAAATTAAGCTTAAGTTTATAAGACATAGTTTGTATTGCATCGTGTTGTTAAACCCTCAATTTATTTTATTTATTTTAATTCAACTATCAATGAATGAATCAGAATATTCAAATATCATTCACACTCATTCATTAAACTCTTCCATGTCATTTTGACGAGAATATTACGTTTGAAACATTTCGAACTACCGCATGGATTTATGTATATATTTAGATGTTCAATTGTCTTTGCCCCTAAAAAATACTTGCATAATAATCTTCGAATCATCCTTTACGTATATATGAACGCAACAGAAGCTCCATCTTGTGATATCTTCCTCTGTGTGACTTTGTTTGCAAGGGAGACAAAACGCCCTCCCAACAGCTGTTGCGCCATTATCCGAATGAAAGAAATCTGTTGGAATATAGCCTCCACGAATCCCTCGCCCGAGCGATCTTCACCATCGCAGAATTCGAAGGAGACAATGGTGGGCGAGGGTATCCGGGCTTTTCAACCTCCAACTGCGAAATTGATTTTTTTTATTTGAAGGACGGAGAGGAAATAAGCAGTTACCATCTCTTCTCAATTCCTAATTTCGAAATTAACCGATTTCTCGTTCCTCAATCGAGAGTCTTTACTGGAAAAAAACACTACGTAAAACAGCTTTACAATTCGAATTTCCCACGTACGTTAAGGACTCATTCCAACATTATTACGGGCGTTACGCCATGTACCATTATACGACAATGCTTGCGGAGTGAATACAGCAATTTTGCGGACTATTACATGGGGAATTTTCTAACTATAACTACTGTCATCCATACTGAAGTGGAATGTATGGAGAGGAATATTACCACTCAATTCCTTTACCATGAGATCGTATGAGTAGTGTTCTCAATGAAATTCAACATTATTTTCCAAATTAAGTTTAAAGGAATCGAAGTAAGTCCTAAAGAACCTCCGTTACCTTGCAGTCAGAGAAATACTGTTATAGAAATGAATTCAAGACGTATTTTATTCCAACCCATACTCAAGAAAGTATAAACTGTTTTCCAGCTATCGATACTGGATTTTTATTTAACCCTATTCTTAAGATTCTTTACAGAAGCGCATTATTATCAAGCGCATGTGTGGTTGACAGCTATATGAAGAATACAGTGAAATTATCTGAATTTGAGGATTCATAAATACATGTACAAATTTTGAACTAATTTATTCCCATAATTTTTTTAATCCCTATTTATATAAATATCAACAGGTATCAACATACTTGATTATGACTAAGGATAGTTTGTGTGAAATATATGCATACATTTTTCCCAATAACCTTCTTCTAAAGAAATATAATCCGAAGTTGTTTTACAATATTATAAAAGGATTACAATAGTATCTCATAATTTGTGCTTTTTCAAAATATGTTTGTTATAAAAAATTTTAGATTAATTGGAAATCTCACTTTAATTTTAGCATACGATTAAAAAATACGTAACATGCATGTATAACATAATACATAAAATATACAAACGTACAAATTAAGGTCGACGATTAAAGAATCTTTCCTCTCATGCACTTCTCTTCGTAACGAATGATCTATTTGAATTCACCTTGATTTACTTCACAGATGACGTGTTTGAAAAACGTCACAATTTTTCGAATGCTTCGCTTCGTAGAATCCCAGGAGAAGCTAAAGCGCATGTATGAGTAAGAGTAGAGTGGGTAGGGAGACGATGTGGAAGTGTTTTGCAAAACCCCCATTTCCATGTTCACGAAGTCAAATGGCGGCCAAGGTTCTTCCCGCGCTTTCCCTCTCCGTGTCGCGAAAATTGCCGAAGGAAGGACGTGTTCCGATTCGCACGAGAAAAACTCCTTAATTTGGATGCCGTGCTCGCCTTCGATACGAAAGCCTTCTGAATCTATTACTCTCCTTACGTACGCTCTGATCGATTGCTCTAGAGAATCGTACAACACGATGACATGACATGCCTTGAAAATTCCTTGCGCTTTTTATTTGACATATTTATGAGTATAGTATGAGTTTCATATCATATTTTTTTCAATATGGGACTAAAATTAAAGAGTTACGAACGTGATTTTATTATCCTAGTGATCTCGTCAGGAAAACATTCTTCAATAATATTTCTTTGTATAAAACCTGTTCAAAAGAAGGCCCAGTTTATTATTCTTAAGGAATCCCTTTCCTTAGTGGAACGAAGTAAAATGAACACGATAAAGTGGAAAACTATATCGAGTACACTACAACTATGTCCTAGTACCTTTCATGCCGTCGTAGTTTATTGATAATTCGACTATATAACTATGTGAATAATAACTACTCACGTTTTCTCTTACGATGCTTTGCGAACAAAACTTTGACTCTTAAAAATTGTGTTATAATGCGATACTAGCTGTATTCAGTTATCATGATTTTCATATCAATATTAGAAGGCCTGAATTCATGGAAATCCATAGTATAATGATTTCATGAATATCAAAATAGAAACATGAGGAATGAATGTTAGTTGAATAGTACGCATTTTATTATTCAGTAATTTAATAGTTAGTGAATGGTAATTAATAAGTTGATATATTACGCGCGATCATAGTATTTGATATTCACAAGTATTCGATTATCATAGCTTTGGGCTTTTATCAGCAGTATTGAAATTCTAATAAATATACAGCACGGTTTGATATTTCATAAAGAAATTTGACTTTATTATAACCACTAAGATAACCCACAGAAGTTACTATGAATCGTGTAATTTTCGATTTCAATAGACGCGATAAACGAGTGGCTATGAATAGTTATGAGTCGTCAGAAATATTACGATCTACTGTGAATGAGAAATCTCTTTCGTCTTAAGTTTTTAGCCTTCTAGGACATCAAATTAATGCTCTAATTATTCTGGACCATTTCTACTATATACTTCTTGTTAGTTAATGCAATTTAAGTTTAGTTGACGGAAATGATTTTATTATGTGAAAATAAATAAAAAAGGATAGTATATCAGTGAAACGTGACTTAAAAACATAACTTATGGTGTCATTTGAAGGTTAAAATTTTGCTGTCAACATTCAAACCTTGTTTTCTTCATTATCTTTCGGATTCTATTTTAAAGATGTAGTTTTTCTTCATTCCTTTCAAAGCATTTTTAAATTCGCGATTTCGTATATTTTTCCAAATTGATCTCGTGACGAACACGTGTTCGATCTTTTCGCTTGTTATCGACGCATAAAAAATAGCGATATCGCTATAATTGCCTTCGGAATAACAACAGAAAAAGAGCTCACGTCTTTCGAGAGAATAAAACGCGATATCTCACTTCACTCAAAACATTTCAACTCTCTTCCACCACTCAGACATCGATTACAACTTAAGCGGAGATAAGCGAATGTAACAGAAACATTGTTCCGATCTCTGACCTAAAAATCGTCAACAGACGTAAGTATACGCGACCTTAATGAGGAGATAAAATATCGGTCACTCTAAAAGGGATGCAGGCAAAGTTCGAAAAACAATTGAAACAAAAATTGCGTGCGTTTCACAGAGAATAAGTGCGCAGTACGATATTTGATAACGGGCGTATGTTGACCCTCTAAATAACTCTTTCGAGATAACTGACCTCACTTCTTCCTTTGAGAATTCTTATCTCCACGGATGCAGTCTTGGATGCGAGAAGTTCCTGAGAGTCCATGAAGGAACTCGCTTTTATCTCCATTCCTACGAAAGCCATTTTCTTTTAAATGCGATCTTATCTGTTTATTTATGCATTCGCCATGGATACGATGCGTTGTTTATACTTCGACCATTGATAGAACAAAGTGAAGTAGATGCAAATTTAACACGTGTTGATACAATTGGTAATTCATGAAGGTTGGATTACTTGATAGAGATTTAAATCACGAGTTTATATTATATAAATAAAGAAGTAAAGTCTTACTATTCCATTATATATCTCAACCTCTCTGAATGATAATGAAGTACTTGTTCTAATAAGGAATGCTTGGAGACCTCAACAGATAAATTTGGATGAATAAAACGTATAATCAGTGATGCAACTAAAGACGCATTTTACGTGAACTAAGAAATCTTTACATACTTACATCATGGCTTGATTTTTGATTAATTCATGTTAATTTTCCAGACTTAAAGGCGTATAATTTAAATTTGAATCTATTCATCTTACAAAAATCTCACAATCAGACAGTAATTCATGATGTGACTTCATCAAGGATAAAGAAAATTTCAACTATTATTGACGGTATACAGTATTTGCAAAAGTTTACGCTTGAGGTATACCGAGTTAGAATGTATTTTTCTTCTCGATGTATTTACTTTTGATATATTTATGACGCTGCTTCAAGTTTGAACCAACGTAAATCACATTTTATGAGAATTTATTTTCACTAAACAATGTTTTACTACAAATATTTATTGGAGAAGATGTAGAATGTCGACTGAAATAAGCAAGAAGTAGTTGAGTAACCTATGCACGTGGAAGCTTATCAAAGACGGACTCCGGACGTATCTGGAATTATTTTCCGCTACAGCTGGCATAGGCATAGCAGCCTTTAAGGAAAAAGTTTTATCTTGAAGATTCTCTAAAAAGAATCCCTATAATAAGTTCATCCTGAGATTAATGGAAGTTTAGAGGAAAACGAATCATAAATGAAAGATGTGCGAAAGGAAACTTTGTTTCCTTATATTTATAACGTGTAATACGCTAATACTTTTGAAAACTTCGAAACTCCAAACTAAAATGGATTTTAAATACTAATGTTTATAACTACTGAAGATTTCTTTTTTCGGAGACAATTTTTTTGAAAGAATTTTTCAATTAATTTTCTGACAGATAAACTTTGACCTAGTCCACATTATCTCAGTATTTATCAGCTATAGTTGTTGTCAAAAATATCTTATCTGTGACAATAAAACCCTTATTTTTCTGGCTATTTTCATCGTGTTTTCAGGGGCAGGAAATGTGGCAATTACTCACGAAAAAACTGCATGAAATAAATAAAAGTCAAAAAATTACCTCGATTACAAGCGAGAGAAAACTTAAAACTAACCTCTATATTTCGAAGAGATCCATGGTCAAGCTTAATAATTGAAGGGATTTTTCGCGAAGAAGATTATTTCAGGAACGTAATTTTAAATATAAAGAATTTTGAATGACAGCTCGTATATTTGAGGATAAATGAAGCATGGCTTAAGATAACTTTTAAATATAAATATTCCCTTTATTATAATCATATGAGTAAACAAGAGAAAAATGATAAATGAGTAGATTATTAAGAATCGCGAATTGATTATAAGATTTAAACGAATCCCTCGTTCATACGTTGCTATTGATATACGATAGAATTGTACTGAAACAATCTATAACTTTTCGACTGAGAATGGTTAAAGACTAAAAAGATAATTTGTATAAACACAAATGAATATAAGAAAAAAATTCAGAGATATTTTCCTTCTTTTAGCTCAGAAATGCGAAAGTAGTTTCATAAATTGCGATGGAATAAAATGTAAGAGTTTGTGGAAATATTTGTAGAAAAAGTGAAGCAGAAGGATAAACTATGAAAGCAACGTTCGCCGAGATAGCAAGGAATGGGAAAGTTAGCGACATAAATATAAGTCTGGAGATATTAGATTGTGTAAGAGAACGATATGATAACAGAAAGGAATGGAGGAACTATATTGCCATCACAGATTTTCATGAGTCCTTGGTTGGGAATAAAAGAATGTTTCATATTTGTAGGAAAACGGAGTAGACCTAGGAAAGATATTTTACGAGATTTTTGCTCCTCTGATAAAAAAAGGAAAGTAGAATGTAGAACTTCCTAATACGATGTGACTAAAGCATTTCTAATTCAGTAATATTATTATAAGTTTATTTGTACATAAATTTATTGCTTAAAGTATAATTTATTAAGGTTTTAAAAGTGTAAGACTTTTTACAAAAGTATTTGGTATCAAAAGTATCGATCTTTTCTAATTTTAATCAACTGGAAACTTCTTAGTAATTGTTAATGTAATATTCGATAAGTGTGTATGTGTGTAGCTCCAATTCCTTTTTCATACAGATATAATTTCGATTAAGGAACTAACGAATCCTTTTTTTCTAATGATCTGAAATTCATACATAATATATATACAGCTTGTACATAAGTATTGCCTCTAATGATTATTACTTTGAGTAATCCGTTTATTATTCGTTGAACGTGGATATAAATATCAATAAAATCGAGGAACTATGTATAAAATACGAAATGTAAATAGTAACGAAGTTCCCTAGTTACATCAGCTTTACTCATAGATCTTTCATGAATTAAGTTAGCTCAGAAAATGTGTATCGGAAATTAAGGGAAAAATTTTCAACTAATATACAACCAGTTCTATTTTTGGGAAACTCCAATTCATAAAAAATTAATTACACCACTCCGTCACGCCATTTATCAATAAATTCATCTCCGCTATGAGAAATTCAGTAGAGATGTTTTTTTATCTTCAAAATAAATGTGTTAAGTAAGTCATCGATCCATAACCTTTTATGGGCGCAGGAAACACTTCTCCTTGACATTCGACACCCAAGAAAAAACATTAATCATCTCATACAAACATTTTCATTTTAATCGGTCACTTTAATTTAATTCAGTGACTCTAAAATAGAAAATCTGGGTCATTGATTGATAAGGAGGAACCCTGTGACTGGAAATTATATTTACGGAGACAGAAATGACAAATCATAGTCTACGCTGCTGCCATATCAGCTCACTGTATCGCGTTTGACATAATCCCTTCATAATGGATACTCCTTTTATCAAATTTTCGTAGCACAGCTTGTCGCTGTGGTGTGCCACGGGGTATTGTTTTAGGTCCCACAGGTTTTATAGTGCTAAACCAAAGGGCTATTTGGAGAGGTCGTTCCATCTGCTTTCTTTCAGGTATCCATCCACCCTCCTCCCATTAACTCCATCTCTTTCGTCTCTTTTCCCATCGATTCTTCTTACCACCCCTCCTTGTCGCCCAGGGACGACCATGACCTCAGAAACCTCCCCTTCTCTGCCGCCATTATATTTCGCGCATCCCTTTGAACTGCCTTTATCAGCTGCCATTCGCACACTCCACTGGATGAGAGATTATTTCGCTGAATCGAGTTGACCGAAGAGCGGCAATCGATAGTTCGGGTCTCTGCGAAAGACCGAATAGCAGTGCAGAGCGATTTAACCGTGTTAATTACTCTTTCATGAGTTGCATTCAATCGTACGAGAGCGCTTGAAATGATTGGTTAATATCACGCTCGATTCTGGATGAATGCGTTTCATTCGCTGGATGCGGTTTGGAACGAGACGATGTGCATTTTAAGATAGAAGTAAAGCACAACGTAAAAAAAAAACGAAATAGTTTTTCTTTTTGGTGTAGAAACTCCGCATGAATGCTCTTGAATTTATTTTCTAATGATCGTGTAATCGTTTACAATTATTATTATTCTGTTTTTGAAATAATGCTCGGGCTAAAGTTCTAAAAAAATATTGGCAAAGCACGCTCCCAGAGTTTGAGTAGAATTCGCCAAATCTAAAGAGCGTCGCTGGACCAAAATGAGTTGACAATCATCGGGAAAATATACTATTGTATTATAGGCTTATTCTTTGTCGTTTATGATATGTGATCAGAATGACAGCTTTAAAATATTTATATACTTTAGGAAATAAATGTAGAAGACTTGTTTTAGAACAAATATTTATAAAAGTGGGTATAGCAGTAGAAAAGAATGGTTGAACATGGGCTAACTTATACACCGATTCCTTGTAAAGTCTCTGAAAGAAAATTCTTAAATTAAATACGTCTAGGATTTGAGGAAAATTATCTACATGATCCTCTTTGCTATGACTCTTCGGTAATATTTTAGTCTTCTGTTCGATGCACATTGTAGAAGATACGTCGTCATGTTAAACATCCTGTAGATTGAGTTTATAGACTGTAACAGTAGATTTTGAAACCTTATAAATAATGGTGTTATCAAGTTATATCAAGTGCTATTGAAGAGTTTTGTGCTAATCTGATTGAGGGTAATTTCATCAGATTTATTCTCAGACGGTAAATTAGAAGTGCCTCTATTTCTAACAACTTCTTATTTTATCTCTTATCTTCCTTTGGTAAAAGCAAATTCAAAATGCCTTTAAGGGTAAATAAGCATTTACATCTACGTAAGTACCCTGCAAGCCGCCTTTCGGCGTGTGGCAGGGGAAAGGGATGCTTTGAATTCTAAGACCAAACAATTATTAGCAAAAATTTTATTGTAATTTTTTGATGATATGTACCATCAGGAACAAAATCTTTCAATGACATTTTTTTTATTAAGAGATATTATTTCTATGTGCATATTTGTGAATCAAGATACGAAGCTACATAGAAATAATGAGGTGCCTAAATTATGGTAAGCTTATCATATTATCCAGTATTATCTCGAACATAATTTAACATAATTCTTTCATTCGTAATTTTTTAATCATAAGGAAACTTTTAATATTTGTGACTTGATTAAGTTACTTTTATATAATTAACGTAAAACAGACTTATGATGAATTCAAAATGGAATAAAATTAATATGACTCTAAGATTATAATAAATTAAAACGCAATAACTAACTAAAAGTATAATCGAAGATACGATAAAGTAATTTCCAATTCTAATGTGTATGCTCCTTTCTTTGAAGAGATAAGATTGTGGATTTGGTATACATGAGTTAATATTTGTACATTTCTTATTATAATAATTATATCTTACGAAGAGCGAGGAAAATTTAAGATTGACTGTTAACTTCTTTATTCCGGGAGGTTATTAATACAGTAGTATAATAATATCGCTAAAACTTCTCGGGCAACCGGATCGATTTCAAACAAGTGTTACCCATTATCTAGGTTTTGAGTATCGTGGTACACAAGATCGTAATCTACGGAAACTCCCGAAAGGAGGCGAAATGTTTTTTTTGTACCCCAATAGTAAAATAATATCAAAATAACGAAAATTAATTGAATTTTCATTCAGATCGTAACATAACTTTCTTATTTATAAGGCGCTGATAAAACTGGCAAAAACGAATGTTTTTTTTTAAATATTAGATTCCGTAATAGATGACATATTTCGACAGGCATTTTTTTTTCTTTTCAGGTTAGGTGGCGCCAAATGTCTTAATCATTTCCCGAAATCTGTCAGTGTCATTCACTCGAGTGTCCTGGTCCTGGAGAGAACTTCGTCAGAAGAGATTTGAAGCCGGTCTAGTGGCCAGAGTCCGGTGAAGTTATGTTACAGGTTTTGTACTTGGAATAGTTACTGAGTATATATTGGTTTGAATTATTGACGTTGAGAGATACCAAATGTCGTATTCGCTATATCATGAAGGGAACGTGTTTTTAACTGAATGATTCTTTTCGGTTTTGATTATATGTATGTACGAGTGTAGAAGAGTGCAATATTATAATTTTTCGATGATCAAAAAACTTCAATTTACTCGATGTTATACGAATCTGTCATGGTCGTGCTTCTTTGGAAAGAACCTGATTTTGAAAGGTGCGCGTAGTATTTTAATTGGATTTATTTCGAGAGAATTCGTAACCATGGAAATGTTAGAAAAAGTTCTTGTTTTTTCCACTGTGTATTTTTAGACGAAGGTGATTAAACATTAAGAGTATCCGGAAAAAAGAATTATTCTCAAACTGCACAATAATTAACTCGCTTTCCAGCATTGCTTAAAATTATTCATGTACTGAATTAATAAAACTTAAGGATTTAACTATATAAAGGGTCGTGATAACGGAAAATGAAACGAACATTATATATATATTAGATTGTTCCATCGAAAATAAATTCTGTTAGGTATATATTATTTTCAGGTTAGGTGGAAACGAGCTCTTACTTAGTAGTACTTAGTTTCAGAACGAAAGCCGAAATTTAAAATAAAACATTCTTGAGTGTTATCTGAAGAATTAGTTTTGAAATTAATAATCATATTTAATGTCCTTATTATTTTTTCTCGAACTATATAAGTGTAGATAGAAAGTAGATTTTTTAATTAAGGAACAACTATTCAACGTGATGTTAATTTCATAGAAAATCAGCAATTCGTGAATAATAAACTTGATATTTTAAAAATAAAATATTAATTTCGACTGTCAACAATTTCACGGAAGGCCTGTGAACTGATTCTTTAAATATTTTTGCAACTTGTATTAATTTTAGAACATGAACAACTTTGTTCAAGCGGGCTGACAGTTAATTGGTATAAAAAATCATTTGAATGAAAGGACAGAGCTGAATCGGTGAATTTTTGAAGGGACGATTAATAAGGGTTGTAGAAATTTTTAACTAAAGTTCAAGAATGAAAGAATTAAGTTTGCACGTGAACGTAGAGAAATAGGAAATTAACACAAGGTTTTCCTTCGATTAATTGAATATTAAAAGCCGTTGAAAATACATTTTTATAATATTTTTCAAGATTTGTATAAATATAAAATATCTATAGGTCAGAGAATATTAACCACGTTTCGTAAGCAGAAAATGCACCGACGTTCATTTCTCGTGTTCTAGATGAATGTCAATGGTCTCTGTAATTCGATATCTACTGAAATTGAATTGATCGAATATTAGAATAAACTAAGATATTTTTTCAAATATCAGAAAAGGAAAATTTTGTGTTCATTACCTTTGTGTATTCAATATAAACATGAATGATAAAAAAATACGGAAAGTAGTAAGTAAAATTACAATAATACATGGTAACCATGTAAAAAATAATTGAAGAGTGTGTGTATGACAATCTCATTCTTTTTTCTCTTATAGTTTGTTCGACCAGTCAGTCAGCATGTATGTGTTTATGGATAGCTGAGGAGCGGATTGAAAAACTTTTTTTTTCTCAGCTAAGTTGAAAATGTTATTGAAAAACAATTTGAAAAAAATAAAGCAGTAATTTTATAAATTTATATATGTAATTTTTTTAAACCACTTTCCCCTCTTCCATGCATCATTTTTATATATATAAATTATTAAAGTAGTTAGTATATATAAAAAAACTATTTTTTTAATTACGCTCGGCGAGTAAAGGAGAAGAAAAAAAGTTTTCTTATATAAAGTTGGAGATAGTGCGTTTTTTCCCGGTCCCTTTTCATGCTTCAAAATGCTTCCGGGACAGTTCAAAAGGGAAAAAACCTCACAAGGATAATTCGACATGTTTTTCTGAAATAATTTATTAAACGTCCATCATTTACAAAAGTAGTAGTATATCTCTACTACGTGTCATACACGTATATACTGCGTCCCAGGATGTGTGTTGCGTAACTTCTCCACGAATCAGCGTCTGAAAAGAGAAAAAAAAAACATTTTAGTCTCTCAATCATATCTTGGACATATTGCACTGCTAAATTTTGTATGTGGGACTTTCTCCACATGCTGTATGACTCAGTTAAAGTTTTTTTTTTTAATGGCTACCCGGGCATGGGTATGCAATTGTAGTACTGGGAATGAAATAATTGAAATTTACCAATAATGATATACATAATGAATATTAACTACTACTTCCAACTGAACTACCTGATAATCGAATTCTATTAATTGATCTCAAAAACTTTAAGTTGATACAAATTGGAGGTTAAACGTAGAATTGAAAAATCTATATGATTGCTCGCTAGATGGTGGTTTATGGATAAAGTCGATGAGGTTAACTATAATAACTAAATTATCATCAACCAATATTTTAATACTTATTTGAAAGTTAATTTATTCACTGAGTTTTGTAAATTATCTGTACAATTAAGATTTTTTAAGTAACACAAATAAATATTTATTTTATTAACTGCTTTGAAGCTTGTATTCAACTTAAATTAGTACTTAAGTATTCATACTCTTTATATCCAATACAAATACAATAATTTTCACGGATTTAACAACAACTATTAATGCGTCCGATGACTCACGTTTTTCGATTTATGATCGCAGAGAAGTTGAATCTTCGTTTTTTCCCGAAATATCAACATGTACAAAATAAAGATTTCTGTAATTATTTTTCGTACACACACTATAAACTCTGAATTTCGCGAATAAAATAACTTTCATTAGTATTTGTTGATCACAAAAAATTAATGTCACTAACTTTATTAAATGTTTTTTGCAACGACGCCTATTCATTCAACTCGTAAATAATTATACGCAAACGAATGTCGGTCAGTTGATCGGGATCCGACTAAAGAACATCAAAAACTGCGGTACATGAAGTACTTTGGGTGATCTGGCAACAAGAGATAATTGGAAGTGGCTGATGCTAATACTGCCAATAAATCGTCACGGAATAAGCATGGCAAATCTAGTTGGCATTAGGCGCCATCTAACTGGAATAAAGTATCGCTCACCGAATCCAAAAGCAACTACTCTTATTTTATTTATTAATTCTCCGGTATCCAACAATGAAACGAAAAATCACAAGCACCAACAATTAATTTTTCGAAAGAACACGTGGTTGACATCCGTGCCATTTAGTTTTAATATGAATGAAAAATGTCAGCAGCACACGTTTGTACGATTCTACCCAAAAAAAAACTATGAATCAAATGAATAATTCGTCGAATTAAAACACTAAATCCTGAACAAAGGACTCCATGTACTATCTATCTATCAAATGAAATATATTGATAGATTTCAAATCAAATTACACACTTATTAATGATAGTTTACTACCTCAGATATGAAATATAATAAACTGTTCCGTGATCTACAAATTACAATATAACGGTAACGGAATGCGGAATTTAAACTTTTGAAATCTTAGTGTTCGCGAAATATTCTTTGATGAGGGAAAAAGAATTCGTTCGACTACTTACGTATTTCCTTGATCTCCAATTCCAAGAGAACCTTCAATAGAAAGACCACACTCTCTGCCTGGATCTACGAAGCAGCACACTTTCACTCGAGAATACCTAGGAATTAAAAAAAAGGAACTTTAGATGTAAGTAAATAAAATAAACCTTCTTGGATATTAAAAAAAGCAGAGCATAGTTTCATGTAAGTCTTAGAGTAACGATCACAACTAAATGGTTTATTACAACTGTTATTTACAAATGGATTTCAGTCCGGTGAGAGTTGTAGTAACAGACAGCTATAATTTATCTTTCGCTTTACTCCAAAAAAAAAGCACGTGGTCTGCTCCAAATTTCCTCCCTCGAAACTACTGTTCACAGTGACCTGGACACCACTATACTGAAAATAACGCTGGTAGAGGTCGGGAAATAGTAATGACCATTGGCGCCACCTCAGTAACAAAATGCCTATCGAAATGTGTCCCAGGTACTGGAATGTATTAATGGAATGGATATGTATAGCTAATTCAGCTTGTTACAGCTCCTGGTATATAAAAAAATATGATCCGAATCTATAAAACGAACTGTAAGGATTTCTTAGCAGATATAGCAAATATGTCATTACTTTCTGAAGTTCATTTACTTTCCGTTAGGGAAAAACACAGTTTGCCCCCTATCGAGCCCTTGGATAAACACCAATTTACTCTTAGCAATGTACGAATCTAATATAGCATAAATAATAAGCTTTAAAAGTCAATGAGAGTATGTAACCTAGGAAAAACATTACACGAGAGAAATTACATGGACTAAATTATAGGAAAAAACAGCTAATAGAAGATACAATATCACATGTATCACAGATTTGCCTTTATGAAATTTAATAAATTACTTTGGATGAAGTTTTTCCATACCTATCGATGTCCTTTTGTACTATTTTCCTTATTTAACAATTAGTAATAATACATGGCTTATGTACGTTGTTGAATGATGTACGTGTCGTATGCTTATATTCAACCGCGTCTTCTTAGATGAATTATAACACATCAAATTTGGTTTGTTCTGAAGTTCTGTCCATATATCCTGAATCACTTAAACTTTGTGAAATTCCCAAAATAAATGCAAACACTTCTTTCTTCATCTTTTATCTGCAGATACGGACTCAGTGTCCCATTTTCAAGGAACGAGTTTTTACGTATAATCTCGAGGTGTATTTTGACGTTAGGAAGTGATGAAATGAAGTCATCGCTCATCGTCATCATCCTCCAACCTCATTCACCGGAGGAACCGGAAGCTAAGAAATCATGAAACATAAAAACGCCGTGCCAACTAATGAAAACTCGTAATTTCAACTTTATTACCCTATAGCAGAGTTTGAAAAATCTTTCCACTTTTAATTAAGACAATCCAAAAGTTAAGCTTATCCAAAAAAGTGTAAAATACAAAATATACGGTCAATTAATTATCAGTTGAAAAATAAAAGAAAATGATTAACACTAAAAAATATATACTAGGAGATAATATAGAATTTTCCCAAATTTTATGAATGTAAGAGGTTTGAAATAGCAACACTCAAGCACCGCCCTAGCAGGTTGGGTTCCACAAAATTATTCTTGAACAAGCGAAGTTGGTAATTTTCACCTCTTAATTAGGCAGACAGTTTTGGCGGTTGTGCACGATTGTGAGGAACTTTTTGATAACCCATTGTTCATTTCTATGGGTATTAAAAAGCAGTTCCCATGTTTAACATATATTTCGAAAGTTTGGCTGAGACCCCAACAATTCCGTTGATGTGCGCCATTTTCATTCCATAGTTACGCTTCATTGTTGCAAAGAAGTATTTGGTCCGCTCACTACGTAGCGACGATAATTCACGCGAACTTATGAATGCGAAGGAGTGTAAGAACGTATTTTGAAGTAGTTCATCCATTTATAAAGAGAACTTTGGAGTGGAAATTCTCAAGGGACCTGCAAGTTCTGAGCCGCGTCTTTCCAGGATATGCCCTTCACTGCTTCCATTAAAAGAGTTGATTACTTGCGTTCAGAGTCGACAATGCAGATTTGAGCAGAATCGTATTTTGGTCTTGAACGTATCGCAAGTTACCTTCGCACGATATAGGAGTTTCTTATTTTCCAAGACAATGGTTCATATTCCGAATACATTCTACTTCAAAGGAATTACGAGAAATTATCTCGAATTCAATTAGAATCTTCGGTTGAAAAGTCATTCTAGTCATAGTTCATAGTCATTCTAAAGTCGGATGTGAAATTTTTCATCAGGTTAATTGCTATTTTATTAATGTAAAATGCAAAATTCTTAGTCAGTTTTGATTTTTGTTGCCTAGATTCATTTTCTTTAAATACAGACTTGCTAAATACTTTAAGTTTGATGTATTGTCAAAGGTTGGTTTTATATTTTAAAATAGATTTCACGTTATGCTAGTCTCTTAGACTATTTTACTTTAGTGTAGTGCAATTTAATTTATAAAAGTAAACGTTTTAAACAAATTATATTCAAGGTAGCTATGTTATAATAATCATACAACAACTGTTCAAAAACATTTATAAATATACGTTCTATTATAATAGTTACTATGGTAATAATAACAATATTCGAGTGCCAAAAATACGAAAAAGCAGAGCAAGAATTTTAATTCTGTAACACAATGGCTAAAAATGAATTACCTATTTTCACATTTGTTCTGGTATTCACCAAATGCATCGCGATTTCGATGAAAAATAAAAATGAAATATTAGCAGTTATGTCGAGTTAGCAGTAAGAAGCTGAAAATATATACATTATACGGCTTTAAATATAATTAAACGACTAGCCGTTTCAAAAATTCTCAAATTCTTTAAGTATCCTCATATCCTTATGGTTACAGCTGTAAAAGAATCGGATGAAATTATGTAGGTCATGACTACGTGCGTCTAATTGGATGAATCAAGATCGATCTATCGGTTGGTTTAGGATGGGAGAGAGTTAAGTTCATATTTTTTAGATCCAATACATATTCATGAGGTTCTGCTTAACTGAACGTATATATGCATGGCAGGGTATCGAGCGAGAACCGATCCGGGCACTTGATTTTTAATTTTGCCTAGGTGAAAGTGAAAGCCGATAAAAACTTCCTTTCACATTGTTTTTTTCCTCACATTAACTTTCGTAAAACTATAAGAAAATCTGGTAAGTATGCGTAACCACGAATTAGAATACTATAAGGTAAAAGTAGACTGCGCTACAGGCTCGCATGGGTAAAATAATCCATTTTATATATAGCATACGTTAAAAAAGTCTAATATGACCGGGATTCGATCCTGGATCTTCCAATTGCTAGTCCATACGTCTCTAGCTATTGAGATATTTCGCCAGAACTGGCAAAAAAAATCTGGAAGATCTGGGTTATATTTGTTCTCCTCTGTTATACTATACTGGGATACTAGTAATTGTTTTCAGCTAAAAATGAAACAATGCATCGAAATAAAGATCGCGAAATATAAATTTCTAAGGCGTTGCGGGAAAATCTTCGTAATATTTTTCATGCCATAAAAGCAAACAGTCCAAGAATACTAACGTAAAATTTAATATTTAAATATCGTGCATATTTATTCTAAAGTAAAAATACTGAAGCAAGAAATAATATAGAATATTATAACTTCATATTCCGGTACAAAATAACATCCTAAATCGCTCAAGCTGGTGGATGGAATAGAAAAAACCGGATTTGAAGAAATGTTTGTTTATAGTTTAAACCGGCATGACAACCAGCATCGTAAACAACTCGAGTCTCGAATCTTTAACGTATACCTATAAATCGATCAGCTTTTATTTCTCATCGTAAAATAACCGAAGACTCGAATTCAATAGCCAATGAATCGAGAAAACGTTCCAGGATTTGGTACATCGTGTCAAGCGGTCAAGATTATTGACCTCGAAGATGGTTTCCGGTTTGTCCTACACAATGATCGAGGTTCGAGACCAAAAATTAAAACATCGGGGTGAAGGAATTATCGATGAAATCGGATCTCTTTAGAAGGTGAGAATCGACCGGACGATCTGGTTTTCTCCTTTGCCATCATTTATGTGTTACTAAGGGAACCGGAATGTTTACTTGAGTGAGTTTGCGAGCAAATGGCTTATAAAGAAAGAGAGTTTCCGTGCAATCAGCTTCACTTACCTCGCATCAAATCATAATCGAATTAAAGTTATGATGGTTCATTAGCAGAAGGCGTTACATTTCGCGATAAGAGTTATCCAAGCGAATTCACTCATGAGATCATTTTCTTTCTGACGTAAAAATATTATTGCTCGAGGGAACTAACTAAAATATGCTCAAGTGTTTATCGAGAATGAGGAAAACCCTTTGAATATATAATGAACCTGATGATATTCAACTTATTTGTTTTCACGTAATTTATATCAGTCTCTTATTTATTACTTTCCTTTATAATATACTATATATATATATATATTCTATTCTATGAATATAGATATGCATATAATTGTAATAATTACTTGTAATATTCACCTAATATCCACAACCAGTTAGATATTTGTTAAGGTCAGAAGTGATTTATTTATATTGATCTAGGATTTATATTCTGCAGTAAAACATTATATATTCCTTCTAGGTGTAGAATTCTCACGAGTATAACATAAATCAATCATTCCAGAAACGAATCAAAGTTTTATAGTCGCAAACAGACAGCTTTGTTGGCACCATTTCCATCGTTGAATTTTATCGCTTGCAATTTTACTTTTTTTGAAATCATATTCACTTATAGATCCATGTTCTTATCTATTTTATATCTCTACAGGTATTAACTGCGTGACCTCGAATACAAGTGGATTATATCATTGATCCTCGTTCCCGCATTTGTGGTGCATTCTGCAAATTTCATCACCTACTAACCATGGCCTGGATTGATATGAAACTTTGGTTGCTAAATAACTCGTTTCTAGGTAAACACTGAGCAAAACACCCACTTGTTACCAAGGTGCTATGAAGTAAATAAATTTTTATTTTATTTGATGTTGATTAATGCAATAGAATTTTTTTAATTTATATTTTGTTATCAATAACAATTAGTGGTCATTTAATCGTGATAGAATAATTATATCAACTTCAATGATTAATTGTGATTAATTGATGTATTTAATTAAATTATAGTCTATTGTATACAAAATAAAGTAAATACTTAAGCAGAAAGTCTCTTAGATTTATGTATATATAAGTTGAGAAATACATATGTCACCCTGAACCCTTATATTGTTATTTAAATTAATATTATTGCATAAGATGTATAACTGAAAATTTCTAGAAGAGAAGCTAGTATATTACTACATATACGTACTTTAAATGGGTAGATAAACTTGTAATCATGCATTTGGATAAAGGTAAAAGATAAGTAAGTCTCTTCGGATATCTATTGCAATGACATCGGGTACTTTCCGATATGAAGTTGAAAAACACATGCCACAACTGCTCATCATGTATTGCTCGGATAGCCGAGTTTACAGCGCTTTCACCTTTAGTGAAAGTAGTCTTGGATTCGATTCTGGGTGGTCACAGGAATTGGCTGCACCTGACACATTTCATTCGACAGAATATTGAATTCTAATAATATAATAATAATAATTGTGAATTGAGACAATGCGAACATTTCAATGTTCTCTTACAGCCGCAATGCTGTAAAAATGGTAATGCTGTGTTAGGTTACGAAGAGAACTGACATGGGTGCATGCTTCCTTAGCTTTTCTTGGTTAAGTACATGGGAACATTTTTTGAAGTAAAATCGACAGTCCACGAGAGTTTTTCACTTCAATTAATTGAAGAATTAAAAAAGCAAATCACAAACTTTATATATATGAATAAATAATATGTGATGTATTAGGAAAGGTGGAAACAACATTACACGAAAGCTCTTACAAGATAACGTAATATGTATTATACAAGTTAGCCAAGAGTTGCCAACAGTGGTGTAAAATAACGAAATGACTAGGAATCGAACCCAGAACCCCCGATTCTCAGGCAGGTATGAAAATTATAATTTTGTCGTAATTTTTCGTATAATTTTTCACTCTGATCTTTGCCATAATTTCATGTAATTCCTCACTATCGGATTATACTTTATTATTTTTTTTAAGTGATAGCTTTTCATTAACTTTTAGTCCCATATTCAAATTAGATTAAGTTGAAGATCTGACATGAATTAAGAATTGAATAAAGTTCTTCCTTTCTGAAGAATTATTAAATTTGAATTTTACCTTTTCTCTTCATAAATCAAACTTTGGGATTGGAAAGGGTAGGAAAGTTAGAGAAAAAATTCCGTCGCTGGAACAGGTTGAATAAATTAATGGAGCGTGTAATTCCAGAGGATCGCCACTGGAGAGAGACGTCTGATATTGATTTAGAATTTGGAGGGCCTGAAAGAGCTATTCTGCTGCAAAAGTCCGTTTCTTTTCATCATTTCAGGCTTGTTAAATCAACCCCCACTTCTCCTCTTTAACGGTTATGCGAGAATGACACCATTCCTCGATCTGCTAATTGTGAATGCTAATGAGAGTCACAAGCAGATTAGGAAGTTTTTTTTTATCGTCCTTCAGTCGAATTTAACTAAACCAAACGGAATGGAATGGAATTCCTAGACTACTGTTTGAATTAGGCAATTAGCGTGTCTATATAACACCAAATTATTAAATATTATAAATATTATATTATATATTGATTCTTTATAAACATATTTTTGTCCTTAAACTATAGTTAAGTGCAATTTTAAATCTTTTGGATACAGAAATGTTTCGTAATTTAATTTTTTCATAGTGAAAGATTAAACTAAAAAATTTTATCATCCTTTTATTGGAGTCATATAAGTTTTTACCCTTTATGAATACATAATCCAATTGTATCAATATATATATCGATATTTAATCACCGGAGTAATTGTTTAGGTAATATTATGTTTGTGTACGTTTATTATAAGCTTTTGTAGTTGCAGTTGATCACGGCTACTTTGTTTGTCACAGTCCTTACCATTATACTTAGAAATTGCAGAAAGGATTTATATTTTTCTTTATTGAAAGTTTGAAGTAATAGAAATTGTGTAAAAGTAAGGAAAGTCAAGATAAGATTTGAAGAGATTTAAAACCTTGGGAATTTGAAAGCGAGTAACTGAATAATTATTCTTTCGTGATATTAGGGAAATTGGTTGATATTTCTTTTCCGATTGATTTACGAAAGTCTAATAGGAACTGGTTCTATCAAGAAAAATGTCCTCTTGCTTGTTATTTCAGAATTTTTCACATGCGTCTCCTGGATAAATCATTAAAAATTTATATTTTTCTAATTAGAGGAGAGTGCATGTTCGTATTGCGTTATTTAAGTGATACCTGGAAAAAATTCATTCGGTTTCAATAAAAATTGCGTAAGATTAAGATTCCAACTCTCTTATAATACAAAGGGCGACAAACATTACTTCTCTATAAGTAATTACTTCAAAGAACTCATAAATTTTCAATAGCATTAATTACATTACGCCAAACCTTAGAAAGAACTTGAACTATTCAGTAATAAGCAGTGTAGCTGATGATCGTGACTTCTAAGTAATAAAAACGAAACATTTATATACATAAATACCATAGCTTCCTCAATACGTATTTATTATCGTTGTACGCATTATAAAAATCATCAAAGTATTTCTCTTTCGAAATTCGCTCCCATATGATTCACTATAGCCGGAGATAATTAAGAATATTGACTGATGCAACCTAGCATGCAAAACCATGGAGAAATATTTTAAATTGAATTAATGCTACAAAAGCAAGGCAAGCATGATAGAAACGGTGGCCTTGCACTACTGCCCGATCTTCTTTGCGTACAAAATAAACTGAAAATACCCTATCTTCCCACGAAGTATTATTGTAGGGCTTCGATGGTAAGGATCTAGAACATGTTAGAATGATGAAGAAATCGTCAACTTCTGCTTGTTTCCTAATATTCTTTGTCGTGATTTTTATAATGTTTAAGGATACTTTTTGAAAGATTGTTTACGATTCCAGGATGAAATATGAGAAGAGTTTCGAAGCTGCAATTTGCAATATGAACGTTTCTATGGCTAACAATAGTTCTCCATCTCCATGGTCATATAACAGAGGCGCATTTAACAAACGTTGCAGTTAATTTTCGAAATTTTACTCGAAAAACCAGTATTTTAACAATGAATTACTGAAAAATAAAAATATTTGTTCTGTTATATATAATCTGTTTCCTTATTACATAAAGTGGATGATTATGAAATAAAAATTCTATATCCAAACAAAATGATTCAAAGATGACCTAGAATTAAATATTTTAAGATAACAGAACTTAAAACTGTCAAAATTAAAATGATTCATGAAGTAAACTGATAAATAAACAGATATATATTTAGTCATTCCTTCGCTAGTAATACACTTGCGTGACTCATAAGACTGAGGTAATTCTGTGCATGGAGTATTTTGAGACTCAAAGATTTATACTTCGGAACCAGCGAAGCTGAACGAGGCAATAGAATTTCAAACTCATCAAACGTCAGCCTCGGAATACGGCCTCTGAGATTAATCACTCGCAATGAAGTAATAAAATCTCTCAAAGAAAGGAGTCGTTAAGCAGCTCCCATTGGTCGAGCGATCGGTTTCTCTCATCTCCATTTTTTAGTGTGTTACTATGTCAACGAGAGAGTGACAAGCTCTCATAACGATCCCTCCCCAACTTGCCCTTTTGCAGCAAAACTGCCGTCTCGCGCCGATTCCCTCTCAGTGCAGTTTTCTCGCCCGAGAAACTCTTTTCTTCTCTACCGACTCTCTCGTATCGCGCCACCGCCATCTTGCGAACGGTTCGCGCCGCTCGAAACAAATGACTAACCGCCAGCGGGATTCGGAAAAAAAAGACTTTTGGAGAGAAAACGAGCGGAGTTGGATGAAAGGAGAGGACGGCCTTTGCCCCAGTTCCTTGCTGATCTCGTCGTGACCCAGTTACCTAGAACTCTCCACACCGAATCGCCCCTAAAAAAATTCGCTATTTTTCGCGTCGGAACAGTGTTTTTTTCTCGCTTATAAAGGCATGAGTGTAGATGGCTGCTGCATCGATCCCATGCGCATGCTTGGTATCTCCCTCTTTCTCTGTGTAGCTCACAAGGACAGGATTCTTCTCTCGGGTGCTAAAATGCTATTTCTGAACGATGGAAAAACATTCCCCTAGCGCTATTTTTTTTTTCGCAGGGATTTTTGCCCCATATTTTTTAATGATATTCCTCTCTATCTAAACCTCGTGCAAGCTCTTATGTGTATTTTTTCAAAAAACCTTCCTTCCTGTGCTTTTAACTCAAACTTAAAAAAAAAAATCCTGACTCAGATGTGTTACGTATTTATCTTGTACCTCGTGAGTATCAAGGTTGGCTTTCTTCTCTTCCTTTCTGCATCTGAAATTACTTTTTTGCTCGTGGTTCTCACAAAGGCGAGTGGTTTATGTAAGAACCGACGCTCTACTTACGTTCGTGTAATCACTTTCCTTAACAACGGAGCGTGAGGTTGTTGGATAATATCTTTCCGCGAAATAATTACTCGAATTTTTAATAAAATCGTATTCTTTCAATTTTCTCGTACGTAAACAACACTCGTAAAGCCACTTAAGCTGATCTCATAAGGTCTCAAACTAGAGGATTCTATTTGTTTCATTGGAATGCAGATCTCGTCACTGTATTGCTAAACTTGGGAACATTATCCGTGCTCACGCCAATAGAGCCCAAGTTCGTAGCTGACTGCGAACTCGGTCGTCTTTGCAGACCAATTCGTTCGGATTCCCTCGTCGCCACGACCTTTGACCTCATTTCCACTCATATTAATGTAGCTCACCTGCATAACAGAGGGGAGTTTGAGGCATTCGCTGCACAGTGACCTGGAAATTCTATTACCACATAGAGGGTTACCACACAACGCTGCGAGCCATCGCGTAATTTCGATTTATAATATGGAAGACCAAGTCTCCAACTACCGTAATGGATTGTATTTGAGTTACTGATTAATTTCGAAGCCCGCGTGAATGCATGGTTAAATTTAAATTGTAATCAAAATCTGGACAAATTTATGTTACTGAGTTTTTCGTACTTTTTGGGTGCAGTAACAAACGAACGATGCGAGGGAATTTACCTTTTCAATTAGACTATTATTCTTTCAAACATTTGATTAGCACGAGGAATAAATTTTGATACGTACTTCGTGTTTTCCACAAAATTTACGTTATGCTGGAACATTTGTTATATGAACGTAACTGTCATACTTATAGGTCTATTTTACTATCTACGTATTCAGGACTTGAAATATTATAAGATTTGGATTTAAAAAAAGTATGTCATTATCAAAAAAATGATCTCTATCATCATCCTATATTATGTATAACTGTAGCTCAATATCTTTATAGCTTTGTGCCACAGATAAAAACAATTTCCCAAAAGACCTTGATAAAAATAAACGAGACCTCAAAAAAAACTGAAAATCGCATCAATTCCATTCCGCTTAACACCACACAGAGAGAAAAAAAGAGAGGATCAAAATTCGATCGGCATTAACCTTTTTAACCAATCACAGTCCACGGATTATGAGGTTCCCATGGCAATGGGAATCGTCCTTTTTTTTCGGAGTGCCCATTCCACCCGGAAACGGAGTCGATTATACTGCTCCTCACTGCACCCAGATACCGCTACGTACTCCCCTCCTCACGAAAGTGGGCCATACGGAGGGCGGTACCCCTCAAATCCCTGCCTACGGAAGCTTTAAAGAACCTCCCCTTTTTTTAATTACTCCCTCCACCTCCCGTTTATCACACTTCCGCTTCGGTCTTCTTCTATCCTTTGCGAAGGGAAGAACGTGGTGCAATGAAGAAGAATGGACGAAGGGGATAATGTTCGTTTTGGGAAGGCGGAGTGTTTGATGGAACCTTATGGAGAGAAGGGGAAGACGTGTGATCCACGGAGAGAAGAGAAGAGAAGGGAGGGGAAAGAGGGAACAGGGATGGGCAAGTAGATGGATGGAGGAGGTTTTATACAGAAGAAATATGAACAGATGAAGAAAGCAAGGGACCGAGATGTTTTGGAAGGGATGTAGCGAACGGAAAGAAACTTTAACGTTATGATATGTTTCTGTGATGGAAACTTGAGTGTGGTTAAAGGGGAAGTAAATAAAGGGAAGACGAGATAGATAATAATGGATTAGGAGACGGTAGATGGGGTGTCTTTCTTTCAACTGGGACGTATAGTACGAAAGAGTGTGGCAGACATTGACGTTTATTCGGATGGTCATCAAGTGTTATCGAGTGGTCCATAAATGTCATACGAGACTGATGGACGATATGCTCTCCATTCGGCTGTCGTATGGAAATCGAATGAGTGGTTAATCATCATCTGCTTTCTTTATTCCTTATTTATACGTAACTATAAACAAACTCTTGGCAACGCTGAATAAACGATGAATGCTCAATAACTTACAATGAGCTTTATTTTATGGCAAACAGTTTCTTTCATATATCAATGTCCTTAACCATCTTAATTTGAAATAAATTTTATGTAAAAGATACTAAGTGTTCCTTGCTTATTTATTATGGCTCCCTTTTACATAATTTTGCTTAAGAACATCGTGTTCTAAACAGTAAAAAGAATTGAATCTAATCTCTGTACCTAATATATCCGCCTACTTAGAGTATTAAAACTATACAAACATGTTTACTGTGGTATATAAACATTTCATGTCATATTTCATATATTTAAAAATCGTGGATTTGATAAAAATTGGTCGGAGAACCTTTTGTGAGAATCTATCCGACAAATAATTAGCAATTAATGTATTATCTCATTTGTTGATCAATAATAAAACTCCTGTGCGTATACAATCACAGGTTGTTTGGCGGTTCATTAATGAGCTTCATTTCATCATAGCGGCACACCGGTAATCAATCACAATTAAGTCACAAAAAACCGCCAATCGAACTTCTTCTGAATAATCCCCGACTCCTCACTATATTCATACCGACGAATTTATACTGTGAGACATTTGCATTTACTCGCATTTGCATCGCTTCGTGGGCACAATCCACACACAACACAACAACAGCCGGAAACGTCGTAAACTGTATAAAGGGGCGTGCAGCGAGAGGACTAAGCTTCGGATGGAAGGGAAGGGTGGTAACACAAAAAACACACATAAAAAGGGGGAAGGGATATGCGGATAAGAAGGGGAAATGGAAATAGAGATGGAGGGAACGGGTTTGGGAACGTTTTGAGAGGAGGAGAGTGTGGACAAAGGAAACTGTTGGGGGAGATAACGTAACGTACAGAAGGGGAGAGAAACCGAGTTAAGGCGAAAAAAAGGAGAGTGAAAAACGTACGGGATGATGAGGAAACGACTCGGTTTGGAAAAGTCACGCGGCGTACGGCAAATACAAACATCGCGACCTTTTTTGAGATGCGATTTGCATTCTGAGCGCTACGAATGTGTGCGGATTCTGTGCTATTCGTTCCTTAGCTACCACATTCCGTTTCGTAATTAGAGAGGGCGATCGAGTGGCGTGCGAGGGAAGCAACAATAGAAGTTGAAAGTGTGGGAAGGAACTAAGTGCCCTATTAGGGCTTAATCAGTTGGCGCTATGCTAATTTGTTCTAATTAAGGGATTGCGAAGTTCGGTATTGTTTGAATCATTGTTACTTTTTTATTTGATTTTGTAATTGTCTTGTTTTGATTTGTATCTGAGGTTGAGCCTTCCGGTAAAGTGTAGTGGACATGATTACTCTCTATGTAATCTAAGGAGATTCGTAATTTACGTCACATATCGAGTAATATCGATTGATTTAACTTTTTACGGAGATCTTTAAAAGTGCATTCAAAAAATTTCGTTGGTCGAATATAATGTTTAATAACGTCTTTATTAAGGACGAAATTGAGACTATAAAGACTCCTGCACTATTTAGTCCTTAATTATAAAGGATATAAGGATAAGATAACGTCAAACAGGGAAAGATCAGAGCTAGTCTATTAAAATGACAAAAAGAAGTTGAAAACTTTATAGTTTATAATATATAATAGATTATACTAAAATCCATCCGAACGATTGAAAGGAAACAGAAATTTTCATTTTTGATCGAAATTGATCGAAAATGATAGCAGCTTATCTCAATCTAAAGTATGTCGTTTTCGAATTTAACAAATGTAGCATTTCCCAACCCCTAAGCTTCTAAAAAGCATGCCAACTTGTGTGGCAAAAGGGTTTTCTAGACTTGCCACGTGTGAAGAACGGCGAGATCCCACGTTTTTATCCCGCGTTACGAGGTCGCGTTCCTCATTCAAAAGGCTTAATTGTGAGTGAAGCGGTCTTGTCAAGCAACGCTCGCCCAATAAAGCGGTCGTTACAATGTACCACGAGGTCATTCGTGTCGTATCATTATCGCGTACATATAAAAAGAAACAAAAAAAAGCATCACGTGTACCAAAGAGGACAATAGGTTCTTTATTCACGTATATTTTTAATCCTCGGGCAATATACTATGTTCGATCGTAAAAATGTATGTTTCCGCGGAAAGTTGGCTTCGTACGCGCGACTGTAGAGTGCATCTCGTTATCTCGTACGAGAGTAATTGCGCTGGACGTCCGCGTTCCTAGCGCGGCGCGACGGGTCATTCCGTACAGATGCATACGATTAGCGATGCTTTAGGATGCGTCTATCAATGGAAGCATTGTGTGGAAGCAAATTCCTTTCGGTGATTGGATCCGCCAAAAGTGTTTGCGGAAAAAAACAAGGGAGTGGAACTGTCCGCACGAAAACATTCGCCCGCAAGGAGGGGAAGCTTAAAAGGGAAGGGGAAGGAGATATAAAAATAGAGGAATGAAAGGGGACAAAAGGGAGGAAAGAAGAGAAGATGAGGGCGGTCGTAAATCCACTTACCCTCCGACCCAATTGAACCCCTACTTTGCCCTATTTCGATTCAACTCCTCCTCTCAAAAATCAGCCTCCTCCCAGAGTTACACTTACACCTCTCTGTTTAATACTTCCCCTTATTTCTGTGATTACGTTGCCATCGCAACGGCATTCTTAACGTTCCGCTCGCTTCCACTTAAACGCATCTAATCTCATAACCGTTTACCTCAATGGTGCCATAGAAATTCATCGGGAATGCCATAATAAAACTGCTATTCATGGCACCTAAATCGGTTAAGGGTTGAGGCACTCCGACTATAGCCAATTTCGATCTTTATTGTGGATATCGAATAAATAAGTCCATAAAATAAACAGTAAATAAAATACGGATCCCGCAAAATCAAAGGGATCGCTTACGCGCATTCTACGAAAAAATATCGGCCGTATTTCTCCCGTAAGAGTTCGTCCCCTGAATCTTATGCAGTCAGCGTTACAAAGTTCGCAACCAGGCAACGTCGCAATCTGCCGTTCGGATCCTAAGTGGGAAGGGATAAAAACCTATTTGAGGTTTATGGAAGGCAGAAAACTGCCATAAAAGACGCGGTGTTGGGCAAACGCATCTAGTTTGCAATATCTGCGCCCGTAATGGGAGGGAGAATATGGATTATTCGCAAAGTGATACGGATATTTTGAAAAAATCCGAGAAGACAAAGTACGGCTGAGATATGACATTATCGGGAAACGGAAGGATTGTTCTAAATATATTTATAGCTCGATTTCTATTTATATGCTTATCAGTGTTTACCGGAATAATTCTTTATCTGCTCTTCCCAGAAATGATTATTATGGTCGAATCTATACTCGACAGATTTCCATGGCAACTGAGTTTCACGACTTTTTTTTCTTTTTTGTCACCAGTGAGTAATTCCTTTTTTTGGTTTACGCCCTTCCGTTAAAATGAGAGCTTAACCCTTTATCTCGTTCTATGAATACGGAAGTCCGTATTTGATGGATGTTTACGATATAAAGCTCGCTATTTCATGAATTAGTCTACTGAATTGCAAATTCTTACGTTTAATATTGGTATCCTTAAATCCATGGTAAAGAAGGCACGTATATTTCAATTACCCAAATATGTCAAGCACCGGAAACGATAATCACCTTCCACAGAGGTTTACTGTTTTTCCTAATTTTTTTGACGAATCTATTACCACCAATTCCTTCTTTTTGCACGTTTCGGTTCCATAATCACAGCCTGCGGGGCCTTCATTACTGACGTATCCGTCTTTACGCTCGTACTCTGTTATTATGGTAAATTGTGGGTCTGGTGGAGAGAGAGATATCAATAACGTTGCCATGGTGAGGTTTCATCTGTGAAACAACTGAGAAGCAAATTTCGTGATGGGATAACTGGAGTGTAATGGAAGGGGATAGGTAGTGCAACCGGTTACGCTGAAACAGAACACTCTTTTGAGTTGGGGAAGGAATTATATTTTCCGAAATTTCCATTTATATGAGGTTTTGAATTTTTCCTGTTTTAAGCTTCTCTAGTTCAGTTTCTAACCAAATTTTACTTTTAGCTTGATGTCCCTAGAAAAAAAACTTCCCACGATACAGGAGCAGTTTATTCAACGATGTCTGATATCACGTTAAAATTTTGGTGGTTCTTGAACTCCCCATTCCTCTTCTCTCCATACACCTGCATTACGAACTGCATCCTTGGCGAATCCACGTGCAAGGTCAGAGCATGCATCACCTGTCTTCCACCTGCGGTTCCCCAACACTTTTTTATTTACCTGCAATTTGATATCTCGGTGTGTTGTTGAGCCTCGGCCATTAACTATATAACAAGTAACGTATTGCTTCCATCGTGTTTTTAATGTACTGAAATGATGTTACTTTATTAACTCACGTTTCCAGTTTGGAATGGAGTCATTCGTGCGAATTCTTGAATGACCGCGAAAGAAGTATGTTTTTGAGGTTACGTATAGAGTGAATTATTACTCTTATATATTTTAGGTTAAAATATTTACATTAGTATCCAGTGAATTTATAGAATTGATGGATTATCGGAAAATATGATTTAAAAATTTTTCCTTACGCAGGTTTATAACCTAATAATACTGATAATTCTGTCCTTTAATGGTTTTCCCACTTTTACATTTACATTGGTTGGAAATTAATATGATTTTTTTATTTTTATGTTTTCAATTGTAGTTTTTTAACCATAAATTTCTCTCTTGTCTTTCGAAAGAAAGTTTTAGGAGTTTATTATTATATTGTCTCCAACCTTTTTCCATTTACTGACTCATAATATCATTTGTAATCTTATCAGTCGTAATAAATCGTCAATATTTGAAGCTTATTTCAGGTGTCTTTAAGTGATTTTAATGTTTGCCTTAAGTATACGTTCATCGATCGTAATACTAGTTAATAGGTGCTGAATGGATAGAAAAGTATTGATGGACGCAATTAAAAAATACGCCCCAATTCAGATCTTTCATTCCTATCAATATATCTCCAATAATGCCTCAACTTCTTCATCCTTAATACACATCGTTATACCTTTCATTTGCCAACATTCATTTCTGTTAATCGTCCCCATAAACTACCCACATCGCCTTCACTCCATCACGCCTCTACCCTCTCGACCTACGCCTCAATATTTCGTGTATCATCTGTTTCCCCTATCAACCATACGTTGCCACAATCGACTTGGGCCTCATCTCCCTTCCTTTTCCTTAAAACACATTCCTCTCTCCCGATATCTGACCTGTACTCTCTTATCTCCTCATGGGGTCACCCTCGTAACGTTCATTGTCCCCTATCCGCGCCGTGCGTGATCAATACATCATCGGCGCCCCAAAAACAATATAAGCATTCTCTCTTCCCTTAATGTGTCGCCATTGTTCCCAGGGGGAGAGAGGCAAGCCGACACACAAAGTGAAGTCGAGCGAGCTTCCTGTTGACATATCTCGATTAATTGAATATTAATCATTCGTCTTCTTATAGCATGAACATATTGTATTTGTAGTTGAATGATATTTACTATGATAATGATAGACTTTTGGATAAAAGATAATTGTTTTTTTTCTGTTGCTATGTGTTTAAGAATTTTTATTGTTCGATTCAAAGGCAATATTGATCAGAATTCTTTTAAGTTTTAACTTTGATTCCTTGTTTAACCTTTAATCGATATTTCATACTTATTAACAAACGAAATAAATTTCTCTGATATGTTTAAAATCAAATTGCACTACTATGATTATCTTTATTTATTTATCGTCGTATCCATAGCAACCATTACGTATAACTTATATTAGATACCATGAAATAGGAGCATACGAGTAGATGATTTATAACGTAAAATATCAAATTAAAATGAATATTTAAATCCTTACTTCGTGGAGTATAGTAGAAATCATCTTAAATGAAAAATAATCGCTCAATTTTTACCTGAATCTTTTACAGGATAACTAAAGAATAAAACCTTTGTCAGTTAAATCATTAGTTCCTCAACAGTTGTTTTAACTGGATACCTCTGTGTTGAAAGCCAATAAGTCAAATCTAAGCCGCGATATACGAAAGAATTCTACTTAATTTGAGGCTCAAAACCATTATGTAAGTCGATGTTTGCTCTGTCTACATTTCTACCAAATCACCTTGGTGACCTTTCCTGTAATATTATCTATCGTGAAGTGTGACTAACAGGATTGTTGCCTAGAACTTTCCACTAGCTCATTACCTTTAGGAGACCCTCTGTTCAATTAGATATGCAGCACCAAAATACCTTGCTTCTTATCTTACTTAGTATGCCTCATTCTTCCTCAATAGATTATCGTCGCTAAGGAATCCATTCAAGTTGTTTACTCCACTGTCGCACGCTTGATATAGATGACTGATTCATAGAATGTACGTGAGTTATCATGCATGAAAACTTTCGACAAACATAATTTGACGAGCACAATCCAAAAAGAATTTGTCCGGAAGATCGTTTCATTGCTCAAGGTTAGAATTAGTCCTTCGCCGCTCGTTTCCTGAGCGAGGCCTTCGCTATTTTCACCGAGACGAAAGCTCCGGAATTCATAATAAAACGAATTTAGAAGCGAGGGCTGCGTTTATTTTTTGCCAGGTTGCATAGATGGAGTTGAGTTTGATTTTCAACCAAGTTCTATTTCGAACGATTTGCGTCATTTTTAAAAGAATCACAGTCCAAATTCTGTCTTTTATCTGGCTTCGGATCAAGGTATTAAAAATAGAGATTTTTATGAGCAGAAAAAATCGTTATGTTTTTCTATTGACCATTGTTCACCGGTCGAGATTTATATATAAAAAAGAATACTTCATAAAGCCATTATGGACGGACAGCTGCAGGTGAACTGTTTCCATGGTGAGGCAATATGACTGTAGCCAACACAAACGGTTTGGATTTTCACACAGTCGTTTATTTTTATCTCTATAGAGTGTATAATTTTAAATATTATGAATAGAAGAACAGGGAATAGTATACAAACATACATTTTATAAAAAATTATGAATATAAAAGTAATTTACTATACTATACTATGAAACTTTTGTGCAGAATTAAGTTTAGTTATTAATCTGCGAATTATTACTTCAGATGATGCGGGAAAAATTGTATTTTAACAAGCATTCCTAGTCTATTTCTTTTAGATATAACAAACGAGGACTGAAGTTAACTACCTATTACGCTGCTTCTTTTATTCTAAAAATTCGGATAAAACTGAAAGTAAAAAGTTAATGACGTCCATTGGAATATAGTTTTTTAAGCAAGTGAAATAAAATGGTACATATGAACTTTTTATCTCTATTATGTAGACGATTTAAATCAACATTCGTTGGCAATGTAACATCACAAAAGTAAAGCCGAGTCATTTAAACAAATAGTACTCATATGGACGCTAATTAAATAGCGTAAAGCATAAAAAGTTTTGTTGAAGTTTCGAATCAATATTCGTGTAAGTATTTCCTTATTTCATTTTGAATTTAATGAAAGGAGTTCGTTTTATCCTCTTGCAATTCATATCTGACACTAGAATATGGCGTCAAATTTAACACCGTTATCGTCCGATGTCTATATCGCCTCATTCAAATACTTTGACAACGCGAATTCTACGTTTTGACTGCGAATGGGAGTGAAGTGGCTTCTCGAACCAACTGCTTGAAGGAACCATCATTCACATTTGATAAATGAAAGAGCGGGACAATGAGGCACTCCTCCGTAAGTCAACGGCTTCGGGTGGATCCAAAATCCCTTCAACCATTAGCAAGAGGAAATGAAGCAAGATGAGAAATGGAGTTGTCTCTCGCTTGGAGCCAAAAAGCTTCGGGAGGACTAGAATCCACGTCATTGCGGAACGATGGCCTTATGCATCAGAATTCGGGTGGAGTCTTAATGAGGATGGATTAGAATTAACGCCTCTCGTGTCTAAGTATCATTCGTTTTAACCCACTGAAGACTGAGATTAAAACAAATGAAATCAAATGGTCCTCGGCTGAGGTTGAATTAGCGTATGTTAGGAGATTATATTACATAATTGTTGATTAAAGTGAATTAAGTAACGAATGATTAACTTTGAAACTATGTTAGTGGGTACATGCGTGTAAGAAGTGTTGTATTTATAAGGTGAAAACTGGCATCTTATCATTATTCTGTTGTCATGCCAACAAGTAATGTCCGAAACTATCAACGCTAGTTGTTTACGGTTCCTGAATATTAAAATGCAATGGTGTATATTATCCTATGAAGTTTATCATGAATCTATAAGCGTCCAGTATTGGTGTTTTGAATGAAGTTTAGCTTAGCTGACACACTTTTATACAAAACGACGAACTAGTCTTTCATAGGGACACATCGTAACACGTATTTTATCAAAAAGAAAGCAATGATAAAAAATAAATAATGAAAAATCATGGGGCGTATTGCAAACAAACGTATTCATTATTTTGAAAAAACAAATACGAGCATTTACGAAATAACTTAGGTATTTATAAAAGAACAACTCGATTCTCGGTTGATATGCTGTTAAAAGTCAGTGAAACTGTGGCAATGATATGCCCCTTCCATTGGAAAGTTACTCGTATTCAACTGTGCACGAGCGAGTGTTACGTTACACTTTCGTGACGAAATTTATTTTACGATGTGAAATCGCGTAATGGATTAATAGATTAAGGTATTGATTAATATTATATCCTTTACAGTACGCTTATATTACCAGAGATTCAGTTTTACTTAGTAACATTCAGTACAGTTCCAAAATGTATTTACTCGTAACTCGATAGCAAATTTAGTCTGGTTACCATGGAGAGCAATATACACGTATATTGAATGACGTAAATTGAAATAAAGTTGAGTTCTTTCAGTGTTTGTCTCTTGGTTCTAATGAGTTAAGTTTGGCATCAATGCTTTTCGGATAGTGTATCATTTGCTATATGTTGGTTCAACATAAGTTTATGCTTCTATAAACTACGTGATTTTGACGAGGCTCCAGATTTCATATTGTATCATTTGGTATTCGTAATGGGTTGTTCTGAGAATGCAGATTATCCCGTAGGGTTCCTTGCACTGACCAGACGCAACTCTTTCACACCTGCTGGATTGGGAGCATTCGAAGTCATTATTTAACGACAGCTGCGCACCACTTCCTTTTATTCTGTACTACAGCCTGTCGATCAATTATTTCACAACCTGTAGAAAGAATCGTCCTTACAGTAACAATACATAATATCTTTAGGCATCGATTACATGGAGTTTCTCTGTAATTAGACATGAACGAGGTCGATGTGGTGGTGAAATGAAATTGAAACCATGTTTTTAGTAATTGGATAAAATTAAAACATAAAGTATATCGTAATAACCGACAGTAATAATATAATGATAAATTTTCACGCGATATTGGGACCATTAATTTTACGCCCAACTCTTAATATAAGTATCTGGTATTTATAGAGAAGGAATAAATTAAGCTTAAGTTTATAAGACATAGTTTGTATTGCATCGTGGTGTTAAACCCTTAATGTTTTTTATTTATTTTAATTCAACTATCAATGAATGAATCAGAATATTCAAATATCATTCATTCATTAAACTCTTCCATGTCATTTTGACGAGAATTACGTTTGTAACATTTCGAACTACCGCATGGATTTATGCATATATTTAGATGTTCAATTGTCTTTGCCTATAAAAATTATTTGCATAATAATCTTCGAATCATCCTTTACGTATATATGAACGCAACAGAAGCTCCCTCTTGTGATATCTTCCTCTGTGCGACTTTGTTTGCAAGGGAAACAAAACGCCCCCCCAACAGCTGTTGCGCCATTATCCGAATGAAAGAAATCTGTTGGAAAATAGCCTCCACGAATCCCTCGCCCGAGCGATCTTCACCATCGCAGAATTCGAAGGAGACAATGGTGGGCGAGGGTATCCGGGCTTTTCAACCTCCAACTGCGAAATTGATTTTTTTTTATTTGAAGGACGGAGAGGAAATAAGCAGTTACCATCTCTTCTCAATTCCTAATTTCGAAATTAACCGATTCCTCATTCCTCAATCGGGAATCTTTACTGAAAAAAAACACTACGTAAAACAGCTTTACAATTCGAATTTCCCACGTACGTTAAGGACTCATTCCAACATTATTACGGGCGTTACGCCATTCACCATTATACGACAATGCTTGGGGAGTGAATACAGCAATTTTGCGGACTATTATATGGGGAATTTTCTAACTATTACTACTGTCATCCATACTGAAGTGAAATGTATGGAGAGGAATATTTCCACTCAATTCCTTTACCATGAGATTGTATGAGTAGTGTTCTCAATGAAATTCAACATAGTATTTTCCAAATTAAGTTTAAAGGAATCGAAGTAAGTCCTAAAGAACCTCCGTTACCTTACAGTCAGAGAAATACTGTTATAGAAATGAATTCGAGACGTATTTTACTCCAACCCATACTCAAGAAAGTATAAACTGTTTTCCAGCTATCGATACTGGATTTTCATTTAATCCTATTCTTAAGATTCTATACAGAAGCGCATTATTATCAAGCGCATGTGTGGTTGACAGCTATAAGAAGAATACAGTGAAGCTATCTGAATTTGAGGATTCATAAATACATGTACAAATTCTGAACTAATTTATTCCCATAACTTTTTTAATCCCTATTTACATAAATATCAACAGGTACATACTTGATTATGACTAAGGATAGCTTGTATGAAATATATACATACATTTTTCGCAATAACTCCCTTCTAAAGAAATATGATCCGAAGTTATTTTATAATTTTATAAAAGGATTACAATAGTATCTCAAAATTTGTGCTTTTTCAAAATATGTTTGTTATAACAAATGTTAGATTAATTGGAAATCTCACTTTAATTTTAGCATACGATTAAAAAATACGTAACATGCATGTACAACATAATAGATAAAAATAAAAACGTACAAATTAAAATGAAATGTATAAAATAATGAAATGTATAAATGATGAAAAAATACGTAAGATTCATGTATAACATAATACATAAAAAATGCAAACATATATATTCAGGTCGACGATTCAGGAATCTTTCCTCTCATACATTTCTCTTCGTAACGAATGATCTATTTGAATTCACCTTGATTTACTTCAAAGACGACATGTTTCAAAAACGTCACAATTTTTCGAATGCTTCGCTTCGTAGAATCCCAGGAGAAGCAATAGCGCATGTATGAGTAAGAGTAGAGTGGGTAGGGAGACGATGTGGAAGTGTTTTGCAAAACCCCCATTTCCATGTTCACGAAGTCAAATGGCGGCCAAGGTTCTTCCCGCGCTTTCCCTCTCCGTGTCGCGAAAATTGCCGAAGGAAGGACGTGTTCCGATTCGCACGAGAAAAACTCCTTAATTTGGATGCCGTGCTCGCCTTCGATACGAAAGCCTTCTGAATCTATTACTCTCCTTACGTACGCTCTGATCGATTGCTCTAGAGAATCGTACTACACGATGACATGACATGCCTTGAAAATTCCTTGCGCTTTTTATTTGACATATTTATGAGTATAGTATGAGTTTCATATCATAATTTTTTCGATATGGGACTGAATTAAAGTGTTACGAACGTGTTTTTAGTATCCAAGTGATCTCGTCAGGAAAACATTCTTCAATATTATTGCTTTGTATAAAACCTGTTCAGAAGAAGACAGTTTATTATTCTTAAGGAATCCCTTTCCTTAGTGGGACGAATTAAAATGAACACTATTAAGTGGACAACTATTTATATATATCGAATATAGTACACCTTAGCCCTAGTACCTATCATTTCATCTTATTTTATTGGCAGTTTGACTATATATATTTAAAACTATTTGAATAAAATCAATTCACTTCTCCTCTAGCGATGTTAAGCAGTACTTCTAGACTCTTAAAAGTTGTATTTTAATGCGATACTTGTTGTATTAAGTTATCATGATTTTGATATCAATGTTAGAAGGCACGTCTTCGTGGAAAGCTAAGAAGGTATAATGATTTTATAAATATCAAAAAGGAATCTGATGAATGAATCTTAGTTATATAGTTCGTATTTTATTATTCAGTGGATTAATAGTTAGTAAGTATTAATTAATATGTTGATATATTACGAGCGATCATAGTATTTACAATTCATATGTATGCGATTATCATAGCTTTGGACTTATATCTGCTGTATTGGAATTCTAATAAATATATAGAACGATTTGATATTTCATAAAGGAATTTGACTTTATTATAGCAACTAATAAAACCCACAGAAGTTGCTATGAACCGTTTCATTATCGATTTCAATTGACGCGATAACCGAAAGGCTATGGATTGTTATGAGTCGTCTGAAATATGGAACAGAACGATCTACTGTGAATGAGTAATCCTTTTCGTCTAAGTTTTTAGCCTTCTAAGGCATCAAATTAATGCTCTAATTATTCTGGACCAGTTCTACTATATACTTCTTGTTAGTTAATCCAATTTAAGTTTAGTTGACGGAAATGATTTTATTACGTAAAAATAAATAAAAGAGGATATTATATCTGTGAATCGTGACTTAAAAACATAATTCATGGTGTCAATTGAAGGTTAAAATTTTGCTGTCAACATTCAAACCTTGTCTTCTTCATTATCTTTCGGATTCTATTTTAAGGATGTAGTTTTTCTTCATTCCTTTCAAAGCATTTTTAAATTCGCGATTTCGTATATTTTTCCAAATTGATCTCGTGATGAACACGTGTTCGATCTCTTTGCTTGTTATCGACGCATAAAAAATAGCGATATCACTATAATTGCCTTCGGAATAACAACAGAAAAAGAGCTCACGTCTTTCGAGAGAATAAAACGCGATATCTCACTTCACTCAAAACATTTCAACTCTTTTCCACCGTTCAGACATCGAATACAACTTAAGCGGAGATAAGCGAATGTAACAGAAACATTGTTTCGATCTCTGACCTAAAAATCGTCAACAGGCGTAAGTATATGCGACCTTAATGAGGAGATAAAATATCGGTCACTCTAAAAGGGATGCAGGCAAAGTTCGAAAAACAATTGAAACAAAAATTGCGTGCGTTTCACAGAGAATAAGTGCGCAGTACGATATTTGATAACTGGCGTATGTTGACCCTCTAAATAACTCTTTCGAGATAACTGACCTCACTTCTTCCTTTGAGAATTCTTATCTCCACGGATGCAGTCTTGGATGCGAGAAGTTCCTGAGAGTCCATGAAGGAACTCGCTTTTATCTCCATTTCTACGAAAGCCATTTTCTTTTAAATGCGATCTTATCTGTTTATTTATGCATTCGCCATGGATACGATGCGTTGTTTATACTTCGACCATTGATAGAACAAAGTGAAGTAGATGCAAATTCAACACGTGTTGATAGAATTGGTAATTCATGAAGGTTGGATTACTCGATAGAGATTTAAATCAGGAGTTTATATTATATAAATAAAGAAGTAAAGTCCAATTATTCCATTATATCTCAACCTCTTTGATTGCTAATGAAGTACTTGTTCTAATAAGGAATGCTTGGAGACCTCAACAGATAAATTTGGATGAATAAAACGCATCAACAGTGATGCAACTAAAGACGCATTTTACGTGAACTAAGAAATCTTTACATACTTACATGATGGCTTAATTTTTGATTAATTTATGTTAATTTTCCAGACTTAAAGACGTATAATTTAAATTTGGATCTATTCATCATATAAAAATCTCACAATCAGACAGTAATTCATGATGTGACTCCATCAAGGATAAAGAAAATTTCAACTATTATTGACGGTATACAGTATTTGCAAAAGTTTACGCTTGAGGTATACAGACTTAGAATGTATTTTTCTTCTCGATGTATTTACTTTTGATATATGACGCTGCTTCAAGTTTAGAACCAACGTAATTCACATTTTATGAGAATTTATTTTCACTAAACAATGTTTTACTACAAATATTTCTTTGAGAAGATGTAGAATGTCGACTGAAATAAGCAAGAAGTAGTTGAGTAACCCATGCACGTGGAAGCTTATCAAAGACGGACTCCGGACGTATCTGGAATTATTTTCCGCTACAGTTGGCATAGGCATAGCAGCCTTTAAGGAAAAAGCTTTATCTTGAAGATTCTCTAAAAAGAATCCCTATAATAAGTTCATCCTGAGAATAATAGAAGTAAATAAGAAGAATGAATTTTATAAGAAAGATATGTGAAAAGAATATTTGTTTCCATAGCTTTATAACATTAAATACACTTTAATACTTTTCTAAAATTCAAAACTCTACATTAAAATGGATTTTAAATACTGATGTTTACAACTACTGAAGATGTAGATTTCGGAGACAATTTTTTTGAAAGAATTTTTCAATTAATTTTCTAACAGATAAACTTTGACCTAGTCCACATCATCTCAGTATTTATCAGCTATAGTTGTTGTCAAAAATATCTTATCTGTGACAATAATACCCTTATTTTTCTGGCTATTTTCATCGTGTTTTCAGGAACAGGAAAAATGGCAATTAATTATGAAACAACGGCATGAAATAAATGAAAATATATAAAGTACCTCGATTACAAGCGAGAGAAAACTTTAAAACTAATCTCTATCTCCGAAGGGGTCGATGGTCAAGCTTAATAGTTGAAGGAATTTTTCGGGAAGAATATTATTTCAGGAACAGAATTAAATTAAATTAAATATTTAAAAAAATTTCGAAAGATAGCACGTATTTTTTGAGAAAAATGAATCATGGCTTAAGATAACTTTTAAATATAAATATTCCCTTTATTATAATAATATGAGTAAACAAGAGAAAAATGAAAAATGAGTAGATTATTAAGACTCGCGAGTTGATTATAAGATTTAAAAGAATGCCTCGTTCACACGTTGCTATTGATATACGATAGAATTGTACTGAAACAATCTATAACTTTTTGACTGAGAATGGTTAAAGACTAAAGATAATTTGTGTAAACACAAATAAATATGAGAAAAAATTCAGAGATATTTTCCTTCTTTTAGCTCAGAAATGCGAAAGTAGTTTCATAAATTGCGATGGAATAAAATGTAAGAGTTTGTGGAAATATTTGTAGAAAAAGTGAAGCAGAAGAATAAACTATGAAAGCAACGTTCGCCGAGATAGCAAGGAATGGGAAAGTTAGCGACATAAATATAAGTCTGGAGATATTAGATTGTGTAAGAGAACGATATGATAACAGAAAGGAATGGAGGCACTATATTGCCATCACAGATTTTCATGAGTCCTTGGTTGGGAATAAAAGAATGTTTCATATTTGTAGAAAAACGGAGTAGACCTAGGAAAGATATTTTACGAGATTTTTGCTCCTCTGATAAATAAAAGGAAAGTAGAATGTAGACTTTCCTAGTACGATGTGACTAAAGCATTTCTATTACAGTAATATTACTATAAGTTTATTTGTACATAATTTTATTGCTTAAAGTATAATTTATAAGGTTCTAAAAGTAAAAGAATTTTTACAAAAGTATTTGGTATCAAAAGTATCGATCTTTTCTAATTTTAATCAATTGGAAACTTCTTAATAATTGTTAATGTAATATTCGATAAGTGTGTATGTGTGTAGCTCCAATTCCTTTTTCATACAGATATAATTTCGATGAAGGAACTAGCGAATCCTATTTTTCTAATTATCTGAAATTCATACATAATATATATATACAGCTTGTTCATAAGTATTGCTTCTAATGATTATTACTTTGAGTAATCCGTTTATTATTCGTTGAACGTGGATATAAATATCAATAAAATCGAGGAACTATGTATAAAAAACGAAATGTAAATAGTAACGAAGTTCCCTAGTTACATCAGCTTTACTCATAGATCTTTCATGAATTGAGTTAGCTCAGAAAATGTGTATCGGAAAATAAGGGAAAATTTTTCAACAAATATACAACCAGTTCTATTTTTGGGAAACTCCAATTCATAAAAAATTAATTACACCACTCCATCACGCCATTTATCAATAAATTCATCTCCGCTATGAGAAATTCAGTAGAGATGTTGTTTATCTTCAAAATAAATGTGTTAAGTAAGTCATCGATCCATAACCTTTTATGGGCGCAGGAAACACTTCTCCTTGACATTCGACACCCAAGAAAAGACATTAATCATCTCATACAAACATTTTCATTTTAATCGGTCACTTTAATTTAATTCAGTGACTCTAAAATAGAAAATCTGGGTCATTGATTGATAAGGAGGAACCCTGTGACTGGAAATTATATTTACGGAGACAGAAATGACAAATCATGCTCTACGCTGCTGCCATATCAGCTCACTGTATCGCGATTGACATAATCCCTTCATAATGGATACTCCTTTTATCAAATTTTCGTAGCACAGCTTGTCGCTGTGGTGTGCCACAGGGTATTGTTTTAGGTCCCCCAGATTTTATAGTGCTAAACCAAAGGGCTATTTGGAGAGGTCGTTCCATCTGCTTTCTTTCAGGTATCCATCCACCCTCCTCCCATTAACTCCATCTCTTTCGTCTCTTTTCCCATCGATTCTTCTTACCACCCCTCCTTGTCGCCCAGGGACGACCATGACCTCAGAAACCTCCCCTTCTCTGCCGCCATTATATTTCGCGCATCCCTTTGAACTGCCTTTATCAGCTGCCATTCGCACACTCCACTGGATGAGAGATTATTTCGCTGAATCGAGTTGACCGAAGAGCGGCAATCGATAGTTCGGGTCTCTGCGAAAGACCGAATAGCAGTGCGGAGCGATTTAACCGTGTTAATTACTCTTTCATGAGTTGCATTCAATCGTACGAGAGCGCTTGAAATGATTGGTTAATATCGCGCTCGATTCTAGATGAATGCGTTTCATTCGCTGGATGCGGTTTGGAACGAGACGAATTGCATTTTAAGATAGAAGTAAAGTACAACGTAAAAAAAAACGAAATAGTTTTTCTTTTTGGTGTAGAAACTCCGCATGAATGCTCTTGAATTTATTTTCTAATGATCGTGTAATCATTTACAATTATTGTTATTCTGTTTTTAAATAATTCACGGGCTAAAGTTCAACGAATATTGGCAAAGCACGCTCCCAGAGTTTGAGTAGAATTCGCCAAATCTAAAGAGCGTCGCTGGACCAAAATGAGTTGACAATCACCGGGAAAATATACTATTGTATTATAGGCTTATTCTTTGTCGTTTATGATATGTGATTAGAATGACAGCTTTAAAATATTTATATACTTTAGGAAATAAATGTAGAAGACTTGTTTTAGAACAAATATTTATAAAAGTGGGTATAGCAGTAGAAAAGAATGGTTGAACATGGGCTAACTAATACTCCGATTCCTTGTAAAGTCTCTGAAAGAAAATTCTTAAATACGTCTAGGATTTGAGGAAAATTATCTACATGATCCTTTTTGTAATGACTCTTCGGTAATATTTTAGTCTTCTGTTCGATGCACATTGTAGGAGATACGTCGTCATGTTAAACATCCTGTAGATTGAGTTTATAGACTGTTACAGTAGATTTTGAAACCTTATAAATTATGTTGTTATCAAGTTATATCAAGTACTATTGAAGAGTTTTGTGCTAACCTGATTGAGGGTAATTTCATCAGATTTATTCTCAGACGGTAAATTAGAAGTGCCTCTGTTTCAAACAACTTCTTATTTTATCTCTTATCTTTCTTTGGTAAAAGCAAATTCAAAATGCCTTTAAGGGTAAGTAAACATTTACATCTACGTAAGTACCCTGCAAGCCGCCTTTCGGCGTGTGGCAGGGATGTGGATGCTTTTAATTCTAACACCAAACAATTATTAGCAAAAATTATATTGTAATTTTTTGATGATATGTACCATCAAGAACAAAATCTTTCAATGAAATTTTTTTATTAAGAGATCTTATTATTTATATGTGCATATTTATAAATCAATATACGAAGCTACATAGAAATAATGAGGTGCCTAAATTATGGTAAGCTTATCATATTGTCCATTATTCTCTCGAACATAATTAAACATAATTCTTTCATTCGTAATTTTATAATCATTAGGAAAATTTTGATATTTGTGACTTGATTAAGTTACTTTTATATAATTAACGTAAAACAGACTTATGATGAATTCAAAATGGAATAAAATTAATATGACTCTAAGATTATAATAAATAACTAAGTTATAACTAACTAAATGTATACTCGAAGATAAAGTAATTTCCAATTCTAATATGTATGCTCCTTTCTTTGAAGAAATAAGATTGTGGACTTGGTATACATGAGTTAATATTTATACATTTCTTATTATAATAATTATATGTTAGGAAGAGCGAGGAAAATTTAAAATTGACTGTTAACTTCTTTATTCCGGGAGGTTATTAATACAGTAGTATAATAATAATATCGCTAAAATTTCTCAGGCAACCGGATCGATTTCAAACAAGTGTTACCCATTACCTAGGTTTTGAGTATCGTGGTACACAAGATCGTAATCTACGGAAACTCCCGATAGGAGGCGAAATGTATTTTTTGTACCCCAATAGTAAAATAATGTCAAAATAACGAAAATTAATTGAATTTTCATTCAGATCGTAACATAATTTTCTTATTTATAAGGCGCTGATAAAACTGGCAAAAACGAATGTTTTTTTTAATATTAGATTTCGTAATCGAAGACATATTTCGACAGGCATTTTTTTTTCTTTTCAGGTTAGGTGGCGCCAAATGTTTTAATCATTTCCCGAAATCTGTCAGTGTCATTCACTCGAGTGTCCTGGTCGTGGAGAGAACTTCGTCAGAAGAGATTTGAAGCCGGTTCGGTGGCCAGAGTCCAGTGAAGACATGTTACAGGTTTTGTACTTGGAATAGTTACGAAGTGTATCACTTTCTATTGGTTTGAATTATTGACATTGAGAGATACCAAATGTCTTATTCGCTATATCATGAAGGGAACGTGTTTTTAACTGAATGATTCTTTTCGGTTTTGATTATACGTATGTACAAGTGTAGAAGAGTGCAATATTATAATTTTTCAATGATCAAGAAACTTCAATTTACTCGATGTCATACGAATCTGTCATGGTCGTGCTTCTTTGGAAAGAACCTGATTTTGAAAGGTGCGCGTAGTATTTTACTTGGATTTATTTCGAGAGAATTCGTAACCATGGAAATGTTAGAAAAAGTTCTTGTTTTTTCCACTATATTTTTAGACGAAGGTGATTAAACATTAAGAGTATCCGAAAAAAAGAATTATTCTCAAACTGCACAATTTACTCGCTTTCCAGCAATGCTTAAAATTATTCATCTACTGACTTAACTAATTAAGCTTAAGGATTTAACCATAAAAATATATATAATACATATAATTTTACGGAAAATGAAGCGAACATTATATATATATATATATTAGATTGTTCCATCGAAAATAAATTCTGTTAGGTATATATTATTTTCAGGTTAGGTGGAAACGAAGTCTTACTTAGTAGTACTTAGTTTCAGAACGGAAGCCGAAAGTTGAAATTTAAAATAAAATATATTCTTGAGTGTTATTTGAAGTATTAGTTTTGAAATTAATAATCATATTTAATGTCCTTATTATTTTTTTCTCGAACTATAAGTGTAGATAGAAAGTAGATATTTTAATTAAGTAACAACTATTCAACGTGAAGTTAATTTCATAGAAAATCAGCAATTCGTGAATAATAAACTTGATATTTTGAAAATAAAATATTAATTTCGACTGTCAACAAGTTCACGGGAGGCCTGTGAACCGATTCTTTAAATATTTTTGCAACTTGTATTAATTTTAGAACATGAACAAATTTGTTCAAGCGGGCTGACCGTTAGTTGGTATAAAAATACATTTGAATGTAAGGATAAAAGTTGAATCAGTGAATTTTCGAAGGGACGATTATAAGGTTTGTTCAAGGTTGTTTGATTAAGGTGTTTTCTGTAATTAAATTTCTACTGAAATTGAATTAATCGAATAGTAGAATAAACTAAAGATATTTTTTCAAATATCAGAAACAGAATTTTTTTGTTCATTAAATTGTGAGTTCAATAAAAATGAATGATAAATAAATACGGAAAGTAGTAAAATTACAGTAATACATGGGTAACCATGTAAAAAAATAATTGAAGAATGTGTATATGTAATGTGTAATTCTTTTTTTTCTCTTATAGTTTGTTCGACCGGTCAGTCGTCAGCATGTGTGTATCTTTGTGGATAGCTGAGGTGCGGATTGAAAAATTTTTTTCTCAGCTAAGTTGAAAATGTTATTGAAAAACAATTTGAAAAAAATAAAGCAGTAATTTTAATTTATATATGTAATTTTTTTAAACCACTTCCCTCTTCCCTGCATCATTTTTATATAAATATTTAAAGTAGTGTATATAAAAAAAACTATTTTTTAATTACGCTCGACGATAAAATGAGAAGAAAAAAAAGTTCTTATAAAAGTTGGAGATAGTGCGATTTTTCCCGGTTCCTTTTCATGCTTCAAAACGCTTCCGGGACAGTTTGTATACATAGGGGAAAAACCTCTCACAAGGATGATAAATTCGACATGTTTTTCTGAAATAATTTATTAAAACGTCCATCATTTACAAAACTAGTAATCTACTACGTGTCGTACACGTATATACTGCGTCTCAGGATCTGTGTTGCGTAACTTCTCCACGAATCAGCGTCTGAAAAAGAGAAAAAAACATTTTATGCTTGAGACTATCTTGGACATATATTGCACTGCTAAATTTTGTATTGGCCTTTCTCTACATGCTGTATGACTCAGTTAAAGTTTTTTTTTTAATGGCTACCCGGGTATGGGTAATTAGTATGCAATTGTAGTACTGGGAATGAAATAATTTAAATATACCAATAATGATATACATAATGAATATTAACCACTTCCAACTGAACTATCTGATAATCGAATTCTTTAAGTTGATACAAATTGGAGGTTAGACGTGGAATTGAAAAATCCCTATGATTGCTCGCTAGATGGTGGTTAATGGATAAAGTGGATGAGGTTAACTATAATAACTAATTATCACCGAAGCAATATTTTAATACTTATTTGAAAGTTAATTTATTCACTGAGTTTTGTAAATTATCTGTACGGAAACTTTTAGTTTGTGAATTTTTACATATCTGTACAATTAAGATTTATTAAGTAACACAAATAAATATTTATTTTATTTACTGCTTTGAAGCTTGTATTCAACTTAAATTAGTACTTAAGTATTCATACTCTTTTTATATCCAATACAAATACAATAATTTTCACGGATTTAACAAAAATTCTTAATGAGTCCGATGACTCACGTTTTTCGATTTATGATCGCAGAGAAGTTGAATCTTCGTTTTTTCCCGAAATATCAACAGATACAAAATAAAGATTTCTGTAACTATTTTTCGTACACACTCTATAAACTCAATTTCGTGAATAAAATAACTTTCATTAATATTTGTTGATCACAAAAAATTAATGTCACTACCGTTTTATAATTTCACGGGAAGACTACCAACCGATTCTTTTAACTAACGTTATTAAATGTTTTTTGCAACGATGCCTATTCATTCAACTCTTAAATAATTATACGCAAGCGAATGTCTGTCAGTTGATCGGGACCCGACTAAAGAACATCAAAAACTGCGGTACATAAAGTAATTTGGGTAATCTGGCAACAACAGATTCGAAAGAGAAATAATTGGAAATGGCTGATGATAAATCGTCACGGAATAAGCATGGCAAATCTAGTTGGCATTAGGCGCCATCTAACCGGAATAAAGTATCGCTCAACGAATCCAAAAGCAATTACTCTTATTTTATTTATTGATTCTCCGGTATCCAACAATGAAACGAAAAATCACAAGCACCAACAATTAATTTTCCGAAAGAACACGTGGTTGACATCCGTGCCATTTAATTTTTAAATGAATGAAAAATGTCAGCAGCACACGTTTGTACGATTCTACCCAAAAAACTATGAATCAAATGAATAATTCGTCGATTTAAAACACTAATTCCTGAACAAAGGACTCCATGTACTATTTATCTATCAAATGAAATATATTGATAGATTTCAAATCAAATTACACACTTATAAATGATAATTTACTACCTCAGATATGAAATATAATAAACTGTTCCGTGATCTACAAATTACAATATAACACTAACGGAATGCGGAATTTAAACTTAAAGCTTGAAATCTTAGCGTTCGCGAAATATTCTTTGATGAGGGAAAAAGGAAAAGTTTGACTACTCACGTCTTTCCTTGATCTTCAATTCCAAGAGAACCTTCAACCACACTCTCTACCTGGATCTACGAAGCAGCACACTTTCACTCGAGAATACCTAGGAATTAAAAAAAAGGAACTTTAGATAAGTAAATAAAATAAACCTTCTTGGATATTAAAAAAAGCAGAGCATAGTTTCATATAAATCTTAGAGTAACGATCACAACTACAATTACAACTGGTTTATTACAACTGTTATTTACAAATGGATTTCAGTCCGAAGAGAGTTGTAGTAACTGGCAGCTATAACTAATCTTTCGCTTTACTCCAAAAAAAGCACGTGGTCTGCTCCAAATGTGCTCCCTCGAATCTACTGTTCACAGTGACCTGGACACCACTATACTGAAAATGACGTTGGTAGAGGTCGGGAAATAGTAATGACCATTGGCGCCACCTCAGTAACAAAATGCCTATCGAAATGTGTCCCAGGTACTGGAATGTAATAATGGAATGGATATGTATAGCAAATTCAGCTTGTTACATAAAAAAATATGATTCGAATCCATAAAACGAACTGTAAGGATTTCTAAGCAGATATAGCAAATATGTCATTACTTTGAAGTTCATTTACTTTCCGTCAGGGAAAAAACACAGTTTGCCCCCTATCGAGCCCTTGGATAAACACCAATTTACTCTTAGCAATGTACGAATCTAATATGGCATAAATAAAAAGCTTTAAAAGTCAATGAGTGTATGTAACCTAGGAAAAAAATTACACGAGAGAAATAACATGTACTAAATTATAGAAAAAAAACAGCTAATAGAAGATACAATATCGCAGATTTGCCTTTCTGAAATTTAATAAATTACTTTGGATGAAGTTTTTCGATACCTATCGATGTCCTTTTGTACTATTTTCCTTATTTAACAATTATCAATAATACATGGCTTATGTACGTTGTTGAATGATGTATGAGTCGTATGTCTATATTCAACCGCGTCTTCTTAGATGAATTATAACACTTCAAATTCGGTTTGTTCTGAAGTTCTGTCCATATATCCTGAATCACTTAAACTTTGGAAATTCCCAAAATAAATGCAAACACTTCTTTCTTCATCTTTTATCTGCAGATACGGACTCAATGTCCCATTTTCCAGGGACGAGTTTTTGCGTATAATCTCGAGGTGTATTTTGACGTTAGGAAGTGATGAAATGAAGTCATCGCTCATCGTCATCATCCTCCAACCTCATTCACGGATTGGAACCGGAGGTTAAGAAATTAGGAAACATAAAAACGCCGTGCCAACTAATGAAAACTCGTAATTTCAATTTTATTACCCTATAGCAGAGTTTGAAAAATCTTTCCACTTTTAATTAAGATAATCCAAAAGTTAAGCTTATCCAAAAAAGTGTAAAATACAAAATATACGGTCGATTAATTATCAATTGAAAAATAAAAGAAAATGACACTAAAAATATATACTAGGAGATAATATAGAATTTTCCCAAATTTTATGACGGTAAGCGGTTTGAAAGAGCAATACTCAAGCACCGCCCAGCAGGTTGGGTTCCACAAAATTATTCTTGAACAAGCGAAGCTGGTGATTTTCACCTCTTAATTAGGCAGACAGGTTTGGCGGTTTTGCATGATTGTGAGGAACTTTTTGATAACCCATTGTTCATTTCTATGGGTATTAAAAAGCAGTTCCCATGTTTAACATATATTTCGAAAGTTTGGCTGAGACCCCAACAATTTCCAACAATCCCGTTGATATGCACCATCTTCATTCCATAGTTACGCTTCATTGTTGAAAAGAAGTATTTGGTCCGCTCACTACGTAGCGACGATAATTCACGCGAACTTATGAATGCGAAGGAGTGTAAGAACGTATTTTGAAGTAGTTCATCCATTTATAAAGAGAACTTTGGAGTGGAGATTCTCAAGGGACCTGCAAGTTCTGAGCCGTCTTTCCAGGATATGCCCTTCACTGCTTCCATTAAAAGAGTTGATTACTTGCGTTCAGAGTCGACAATGCAGATTTGAGCAGAATCGTATTTTGATCTTGAACGTATCGGAAGTTACCTTCGCACGATATAGGAGTTTCTTATTTTCCAAGACAATGGTTCATACTCCGACTACATTCTACTTCAAAGGAATTACGAGAAATTATCTCGAATTCAATTACAATCTTCGGTTGAAAAGTCATTCTAGTCGTAGTTCATAGTCATTCTAATGTCGGATGTGAAATTTTCCATCAGGTTAATAGCTATTTCATTAATGTAAAATGCAAAATTCTTAGTCAGTTTTGATTTTTGTTGCCTAGATTCATTTTCTTTAAATACAGACTTGCTAAATACTTTAAGTTTGATGTATTGTCAAAGGTTAGTTTTTTTCCTTTAAAATAGATTTCATGATATGCTAGTCTCTTAGACAATTTTACTGTAGTGTAAAGTAATTTAATTTATGTAAATTTAATTAGATCACAACTTATATTTAAGATAGCTAATATTATAATAATCATACAACAACTGTTCAAAAACATTAATAATTATACGTTCTATTATAATAGTTACTATGGTAATAATAACAAAATTCGAATGCCAAAAATACGAAAAAGCAGAGCAAGAATCTTAATTCTGTAACACGATGGCTAAAAATGAATTACCTATTTTCACATACGTTCTGATATTCACACATGATTTCGATGAAAAATAAAAATGAAATATTAGTAGTTATGTCGAGTTAGCAGTAAGAAGCTGAAAATATATACATTATACGGCTTTAAATATAATTAAACGACTAGTTTCAAAAATTCTCAAATTCTTTAAGTATCCTCATATCCTTAGGATTACAGCTGTAAAAGAATCGGATGAAATTATGTAGGTCATGACTACGTGCGTCTAATTGGATGAATCAAGATCGATCTATCGGTTGGTTTAGGATGGGAGAGAGTTAAGTTCATATTTGAGATCCAATACATATTCATGAGTTTCTGCTTAACTGAACGTATATATGCATGGCAGGGTATCGAGCGGGAACCGATCCGGGCACTTGATTTTTAATTTTGCCTAGGTGAAAGTGAAAGCCGATAAAAACTTCCTTTCACATCGTTTTTTTCCTCACATTAACCTCCGTAAAACTATAAGAAAATCTGGTAAGTATGCGTAATCACGAATTAGAATACGATAAGGTATAAGTAGACTGCGCTACAGGCTCGCATGGGTAAAATAATCCAGGTATATATAGCATACGTTAAAAAAGTCTAATATGACCGGGATTCGATCCTGGATCTTCCAATTGCCAGTCCATACGTCTAGCTATTGAGATATTTCGCCAGAACTGGAAAAAACATCTGGAAGATCTGGGTTCGAGTCCCGGTCATGTTAAACTCTGTTCTCCTCTGTTATACTGGGATACTAGTAATTGTTTTCAGCTAAAAATGAAACAATGCATCGAAATAAAGATCGCGAAATATAAATTTCTAAGGCGTTGCGGGAAAATCTTCGTAATATTTTTCATTATAAAAGCAAATAGTACAAGAATACTAACGTACAATTTCATATTTAAACGTTGTGCACATTTATTCTAAAGTAAAAATACTGAAGCAAGAAATAATATAGAATATTATACCTTCATGTTCCGGTACAAAATAACATCCTAAATCGCTCAAGCTGGTGGATGGGGTAGAAAAAACCGGATTTGAAGAAATGTTTGTTTATAGTTTAAACCATGACAACAAGAATCGTAAGCAATCGAGTCTCAAATCTTTAACTTGTACCTATAAATCGATCAGCTTTTATTTCTCATCATAAAATAACCGAAGACTCGAATTCAATAGCCAATGAATCGAAAAAACGTTCCAGGATTTGGTACATCGTGTCAAGCGGTCAAGATTATTGACCTCGAAGATGGTTTCCGGTTTGTCCTACACAATGATCGAGGTTCGAGACCAAAAATTAAAACATCGGGGTGAAGGAATTATCGATGAAATCAGATCTCTTTAGAAGGTGAGAATAGACCGGACGATCTGGTTTTCTCCTTTGCCATCATTTATGTGTTACTAAGGGAACCGGAATGTTTACTTGAGTGGGTTTGTGCGCAAATGGCTTATAAAGAAAGAGAGTTTCCGTGCAATCAGCTTCACTTACCTCGTATCCAATCATAATCGAATTAAAGTTATGATGGTTCATTAGCAGAAGGCGTTACATTTCGCGATAAGAGTTATCCAAGCGAATTCACTCATGAGATCATTTTCTTTCTGACGTAAAAATATTATTGCTCGAAGGAACTAACTAAAATATGCTCAAATTTTTATCGAGAATGAGGAAAACCCTTTAAATATATAAAGAACCTGATGATATTCAACTTATTATTTGTTTTCACGTAATTTATACGTCTCTTATTTATTATTTTCCTTTATAATATACTCCTATATTCTATTCTATGAATATAGATATGCATATATTGTAATAATTACTTGTAATATTCACCTAATATCCACAACCCGTCAGATATTTGTTAAGGTCAGAAGTGATTTATTTATTTTGATCTAGGTTTTATATTCTGCAGTAAAACATTATATATTCCTTCTAGGTGTAGAATTCTCACGAGTATATCATAAATCAATCATTCCAGAAACGAATCAAAGTTTTATAGTCGCAAACAGACAGCTTTGTTGGCACCATTTCTATCGTTGAATTTTATCGCTTGCAATTTTACTTTTTTTGAAATCATTTTCATTTCTAGATCCATGTTCTTATCTATTTTATATCTCTACAGGTATTAACTGCGTGACCTCGAATACAAATTGATTATATCATTGATCCTCGTTCCCGCATTTGTGGTGCATTCTGCAAATTTCATCACCTACTAACCATGGCCTGGATTGATATGAAACTTTGGTTGCTAAATAACTCGTTTCTAGATAAACACTGAGCAAAACACCCACTTGTTACCAAGGTGCTATGAAGTAAATAAATTTTTATTTTATTTGATGTTGATTAATGCAATAGAATTGTTTTTTATTTATATTTTGTTATCAATAACAATTAGTGGTCATTTAATCGTGATAGAATAATTATATCAACTTCAATGATTAATTGTGATTAATTGATGTATTTAATTAAATAATAGTCTATTGTATACAAAATAAAGTAAATACTTAAGCAGAAAGTCTCTTAGATTTATGTATATATAAGTTGAGAAATACATATGTCACCCCGAACCCTTATATTGTTATTTAAATTAATATTATTGCATAAGATGTATAGCTGAAAATTTCTAGAAGAGAAGCTAGTATATTACTACATATACGTACTTTAAATGGGTAGATAAACTTGTAATCATGCATTTGGATAAAGGTAAAAGATAAGTAAGTCTCTTCGGATATCTATTGCAATGACATCGAGTACTTTCCGATATGAAGTTGAAAAACACATGCCACAACTGCTCATCATGTATTGCTCGGATAGCCGAGTTTACAGCGCTTTCTCTTTTAGTGAAAGTAGTCTTGGATTCGATTCTGGGTGGTCACAGGAATTGGCTGCACCTGACACATTTCATTCGACAGAATATCCAATATAAAAATACTGTGAGATAAAAGACTTATCCTTCGTAGAGATATAGAAAAAGAATCGATTCAGAAAAGAACTGCACTATTTGTATGCTAAAGTTAATACTTAAAATTTCTGTAACGCAGCAATGGTCACGACTCACATACACTTGTACAGTTCAATTATCTGTTCTTCTTTAATGACATAACCCACAACAGTTACTCGTATATAATTTATCATCAGCGATATTTCACTGTATCAAAGAAAGGTAAAAGGTTTGTATTATATATCTTATATCTTTTTGAAGGACTGATGCCTTACATTTATATTATGGAAAGGTGGTCATAGTAGAGCGCATCCTAAGCAGACATAATTTACAAGAACGTCTCGAAGTAAATTCAACAGTCAGATAATTTAGTCGGTAGCTTTGAATTTAGTAGAAGAGTTTGAAAGACAAAGTTCCTTCACTACTCCTTCAATCGATATGATGCCTCTAATCTTGATTCTCTGCTCTCGTCTCTATGGCAATATAAACTGATTACGATGTTTATAGGTGTGTTAAAAATACAATTTTAATGAAAATTAAATAAAGATATCGTTTCAGGTCAAATATATCCAGGCTTCAAATAAATTCACATGAATGAAGAACCATGAAATGTCAATCCAGTGCTGGGCAAACATTAGGTTAAGAGAAAACTTTTCACGTTTTTCACATTAATGATAATAAATATATAAAAAGGAAAGAACCAAGACATACTAACATAGTTCAATATACCGACGTACCTAAATTATATTCCTCATTTCTAAATAACAATTTTGCTCTTCGAAAAATGTATCTAAGGTATAAATCGATAGAATGAAATTTCAGATTTTCATGCCTATTATATATTCAATTACTGCTTCATAGATCGATTGCAGTTATTCAGTTTGTTACAAGTGGATTTCAAAAAGAAAATTGGCATAGCATATGTAAAAGTTAAGACAAATTATGCTTATCGTCTAATACTCATAGTGCTCATCGTTATTACTTCCTTTTGATACGTAACTTACTCACTCGATTGTAATTATTATCATTCAAATGGCTCTTTTCTGAACGATAGGAATAAAAATTAGAAAACAATTCTATTTCTAAATTTATTTTCTGTCTGTACATCTAACGGCGTATAACAAAAAATTCCTCCCCGGCGGGGAATCGAACCCCGGTCTCCCGCGTGACAGGCGGGGATACTGACCACTATACTACCGAGGACTACAATATAATTTTCGAACGTATCAGTAGTTCACACAACTTTATATTTAGCTTCGTATATCAGCTTCGTTAAGAAACTTTATTACGGTACATTTACGGTAATTAAACTAAAACATGAAAGCTTGTCTCTCGAGTAAATGAAATGCATTGAACAGGAAGTGATAATTCCTTTGAATAAGAAACGGAAAATTATGCTCTACTTTTTTCATAATCATCTAAGTAATATTATTTTAAAATTTATTAACTAGTGATAGTCAATCCTAGTGAAAATGATTAATCAATCAAATTGATCGTATTTGATTTTAAATTATAATGTTGGAGACTGGAAATGATCCTAAATTGACCAAAAAATATCCACTGTGAGAAAATATTTCGCATGATATTCTTACCTTATGTTAACCATCTCTCAATTGAATAATTTTATAAATATTCAAGAAGATTTTTAAAAAATAAATAGAGTTTATGACTCATATATATATATATATATATATATATATATATATATATATATATATAGTATCCTTAGCTCGATTTTTACTGAAAGCATTAAATCATCTGTGATAAATCATATCTATTCCCTTAAAAAAACATTCTGATTCCGTAGAGACTTCTTCAACGTTCAGAGGGGGGGCCATAAATACTAAATTTTTATCTCCGAGAATGTACCCTTATCCGAGCCATCATCTTTGATCGCCAAGGTGCATTTTGATCGCATTGCATTGCTTGCATACGATAAATTCCCTTCCCGTAATACACTCCTCTTAAGTCCAGTGCAGACTGCAGACTCGGAGGTGGGGATTCCCCAGAGCTCTTCTTTAAGATTCCGTATCTTATCAAATGGAAGTCTGGCGCAGGATTTATTACTCGAGGGCCAGACCTTAGCATCTTTCCTTTCGCACGAGATTCGCTCAAAGTTTCGCCCTCGTGTCTGAAATATTCGCGTAAGAGATACTCCTCCTTGGAATTTCGCAGACATGCGTTTTTGAGGATCGGCGATGTAACATTCGCCAGGGGCTGTTTTAGATCGATTTTTGCGGAAAATTTTCGGAGGAAGTAATTAAAGAGGACCCGCTGCTTGTGATATTAACTTATCCGCAGAAATGTCTGGAAGAGACATCTATTTTACGTTCATATATATGCGCAAACGAAATAGTTTCATAACACAGCACGTTATCACTCCTCCATTTATAAACAAACTTTTTCATAGCAACCGTAACATAATGATCGAATAAAAAAAGTCTCGTAATACTTAAGGCTTTTTTTATTAATTAAAGATAGGATTCTACGAAACATTTAGTGTTATATGTTTTTGATGAAGTTTGAGAATTTCTTTCATGTTGTACTTAATTCTTTTCGACATTCTAAAGCCTATTTTGTCTTTCATCCTTCAAATACATATGAGAGTATGACAGTAGATGCTTTCAAACTTTTATTTTACACTTAGCTAACTTAGTTACGAGTAAATAGTTTATACATGTTTTAATTTTTATCAAAGCCTTTTTTACGTTCGAAAGATTTTAAATTATAGACGTATTTGGAAAAATTTTATCTCAAAAATTTTCTCCAAAATGATACTTCATAATCCTTTGCAATCCAAACTTTCTTCCCATTTTAATGAACTTGAACTACTGCCCAAGAATTTCGATGTATTAATAACCTTTTCATTGTTACGTATTACTCTTGAATAACAGTATCGCACTACTGATAGTACAATCGCAAATATATCAATATTAAAAAGTTTAAAACATTCAGGATTCATCATTACTATGGACTAACCTAATATAAAACTGTTGCGATAAAGCTAATAGCCTTTAATACGTCATACAACATCCGATTCGGACCGGCGAACCCGTATTACTTTACGTTCTGTATTGGACACCGTCCACTTGCGAGCACTTTGTAACCGGAATGTTAGAATGCGTCATTAAGTCACCTTTCCTTTGGAACACGGCCCAGTCGTAAATCTTCGTTAGGTACGCAGGGCAGCGTAGGTGACTGGGACAACGCGTTTCTTACCAAATAGCACGCGTTTTAAGAAAGAAAATTGTTAGAATAATACTCTAATCGATCGCGTAACCATTATATATTCCACTACAATAGAATTTCTGCATACGACCCTTTTCAACGTGCTATTCCGACTACGTGCATGTAACCCGACGCGACGGAATACCCTAGCACCAGCGCTATGCATTTCTCCCCATTAAAATCCCCATATAGCCACCCCCCATGATCCCATTCCTGCACGCCCAGATGTCGTTATCGTCTTGGCAGGGCTGCCATGGCGACCAGATCACTAGGTTTATATGCACCCGTATGTTGATCAACGGATGCTATCTGGTTTCGGGCTTCCAGTGCTATAGGGCTGTAAATTTGGGAATGCGCTGGTGGTAAGACGGATTCTGCGGGGTAGTCTATATTCAGGGGCTGTTCGCCAAAGGCTCGGGGAGTGTAATTACGGAATATTTCATCTATGCTCTCTCTGTCAAGATGGTGGGCTTGGTTCGTTATAAGTCTAAGGGCATTCCTTCCCTTGTTGGCTGTTAATTAGAAATACGCTCGGCATGAAATATCTATATAATTTTATACTATTTTATAAGAATACGTATACTGTTTTATACGAATAAGTAAGTTACGTTACAATTATTCTATCCTTAACTCATCCCTCAAAGTAATTGTTATTTTTCACGTAAAGAATTATATCTTATTAACGAAAGAGATTTGTATGAATTTGGGATAAAATGATTTTATATGTTTATCTATTTTAAAGAATACGTTGCTATACTTCTCCTTAACTACCTCTCAAAGTAATCGGGAATTTGTACGTAAAGATTTCTATCTTATTTAAGAAAGAGATTCTTATAAATTTAATTTAACAAAAAAAAAGAATCGACTGAAATTTTCTTTTTCGACTGATACTAATTTATAAGCCTTTGAGACGGCATCATCTTATATTCGGCCTATTTCAGGCACGAGGGTTGTACATGAACCCTTCGACCCCAAGGGGACCTTTCAGAGTAGCCTTACACGACCCTCGTGGCATTTAACGAGTTAAGAATATTTGTACCCTGAAATAAAGTTTTGGGATTACCCAGCTTTGATATTCCTGTCGATTTTGTGTCGTCAGTTAAATGTTGATACGTACACAGGTACTGCTTTTTTAATTTCCTTCGGCAGATAATTCCAAAAGAGATATTACGTTTCGTGATGCAGTACAATTATGTAAAAGGAAAGGAAGGCCAGTTAAGATAATGAGATAAGATATTGTTGCATGGAAATTGTTTCCTACGCAACAGATGATGGGATGTTTTGTATATAAAACTTTTAATTGCCATTCATAATCGTTTAAAAAGTTTTTTGTGCCCAAAAATAATAAAATTAAAGCTCTCAATTCGTCTGTAATCAGCACAAAGCTATTAATATTACGGGATTGAATTAATCGACGGACATGACCTTCAATTGGAAGGGTGTTGAACTATTACATATACGAGTTTTTCTCAATCTGGTTCATAGCGGTCGTACTTAGCACTTCACGAGGAAAACATGAATACAGACGACAAGGATTCAATCAAGGAAAATCATTAACTCTTTAATGTAGGGTTTCTTGGAATATTTTGGGATTCATCCTTCCTATGCAGATGATTTAGCTCTATATATTAATTCAGTTTATCCATTCATTCGTCTTTAACAATTTTTTATCAACTCGAAGGCTATTTCTTACAAAATGGCTTGAGTTCATCGCAAGATCACCTTAATTAATTAATTTATTTACAGTATTGTCGCTGTCTCTAGGTCTGGTGGCGACGTATGGAGTAATAAATAAAATAACGTCCTTATTGTTGCCAAGTTGTGACCGAAATGATCAACTGGATGTGTTCCGCCGATAAATTGTAATGATTAAGGAGCTAATTAGTATTATCTCGCATCTCGTTCGGTCCATTCATTAGCGGATTCTAATTATCTTTCGTTCGAGACATGTTTTTTTGCCATGGCGACGGAACCGCGCTTTTTTCCACCGCCCTTGGAATTTTTTTGAGTGCCGTCTCTCTTATCTCGCGTCTTATAAAATTGGAATTTTTTTTAACGCCCATTGAAATTCATCGTCCTTTGTTCTCCCATTTTGGAAGGCTGAAGATCGTACGCTCGGATGACTGCTCGTGACTCTATAAAGAGACAGAATTTCCGGGAAATTAAAAAGGATTGAGAGAAACAATGAATTGATGCCGCATTAAAAATTCGGACGAAACTCAAGTGAAGGCTAAAGCTATTTGTGCGATTTCCGCAAGAGATTAATTCAAGGATAGCGATTCGAAAGTAATGGAGTTTCAGTATCCATGTAAATAATATAAATGGTATCCAAGGAGATTTTAATAAAAACTGTTTAGGTTTCCCAAATTAAAATGATATGAATCGTAAATGTTCGAACCTTTTCATTAGACTTTTACAAACCTTTTGCCAGCTAGAAGTGAATAAAATATACTATTCCATAATGCGGTATTTAGACATAAAATTTTAACTTCCCATTAAGTACTGTGCTGATAAAAAGGAATATAATTAATTCATGATAATATGAATACATTTGAACAAATGAATTAAAATATCGTATATCCCCATGTATAAGCACCCCCTTTGTATAAGCCACCCCCCATCTTTTGACTGTGAAATTTTGGAAAAAATATTTTACTAGAGAAATAGGTTACATAAAAACAACGGTTACAAAGAAACAAAATTTAAGACTCATAATAATCGTTCACACATTCATAAGATACAAAGAAAAAAAATTTAAGACTCGTAATAATCGCTCATACACTCATCATCACTGTCTGGTGTATCACATTTCTCATCTTCTTCAACATCAACGGCAGCTAACAGCTCTCTCTCCTCGCAAATAATGTCGTCTCGTAACAATACTATCGCTTACAATTGTTTACAAAAAAGAACAACATACGGCTGAAAAAGCATTTTTCACGCATAAAATTTTTACCTGCATTGTATATGCCACCCCCTACTTTTCGGGCTTGTAAATTTTGGAAAAAAGGGGTGGCTAATACATGGGGAAATACGGTAGTTATATTTCACGAATAAACCAATAAAAATAATAAAATAAGAATAAATTATAACATAAACAATAATTAATCGTATTTTTTAGTGTTCCTATGTATGCGCTCGTATATTGATACACATTTTAAGGACTTTGAGAATACATGAGTCTCACATTATTAGTTTTTTTGAAGCGATTATTAACTGAAACTATTATCGTTAAATATGAAGTTTCTTTCTTAAATGAGCATAAAATCAACCTCTAAAATAATTTAAATTCTTTTTTAATCTTCCTTAGGTACTAATGATACGACACGTATCTTTCAACCTCAAACTTAGGCCGGTATCACGCTATGCGACGCTAATTTACGGAACTTTCCGAGAAAATAAATTACATTCTTCGTTCGACAAAATTACTCGCCCTTAATTCACGTAGATCAAACGTGGTTGACCTAGAATGTTAGTTCAGAATGTTATATGGCTTGGATTCATTAGAATTCTCATTAATAATCTCTAACCTCAAATTTAGAGGATGCACATTCCTTTTCAAAAGGTCTACCATTAATGATCTCCTAGAATCCTAATTTCTGGAAGGAGTATAAATTGCAGAAATATTGCTAATTCTCACATTCGGAAATGTTTAAGCATCAACTTTATTTAAAATATATAAATTAATAGTGATGAATGAAAGATAGAGGAATAAATATATGTACATGAGCATGAAATAAAAAATACTTTGCTGTATATATTACGGAGGGTTAAAAAAAATCTAGCCCCCGATAGCTAGGCATCCCTTCGTGCTCCTTCCGCCTAGGCTACATCCCTGATTTAAACCGCTCATATCTCAATCAAAGCAAATTTTTCGTACGTGAATAAGAAGATATGATTCAAAGAAAACCCGTATCTTTCAGCATGCCATAAACATATTGGAAATCTTGGCTAGCGAAATTAACTTATATTTATCAAGAGAACAGATAAAACTTCTTTAATCTTGTTTTGGAGCGTCAATTTTATCTCTCCTACCAACTCTTTTATGATCGTAAAACGTACAATTTCGATATTCAAACGAATACTCGGGGAATTTATATTCTTATGAAGAAAACCGGTAAATCGATACGTTCTTATCGGCGTGAAAATTTCCGGAAAATGTGGTTCCTTGAATTCACCTCAAACGAAACTTACACATCAATACGATTCTAATTTAAGAAAAATTCAACCACGGAAAAATTTATTTTTTTAATCGGACACCCGGTTAACCGGCAATAATAACGGGAAATGTTGGTAACCACATTGAAAATTGCTTTCTAATTCTTTATTATGGACTGAAAGTGTTTAATAATCGAGTTAAATTTTACAGAAAGAGATAACTTTAATTTTAAACATAGTGGTTATCAATATGATCAATTCCGAGTTAACCGAAACTTTCCCCTCGCCAACTTCATAACGGGAACTGTTATTTTTCTTATCCATGGAGACGAGGCGAGTGTCTCTCGAAAGATTCCCAGACGCACTAAAAGATTCAATCTTACGCACGTGACTTTTTGAGCGGTTCCGCGCGATGGGAAGGACAATCGCGTCCCCGTAGCCGCTCGTCGGCAGAAATAATACCCTCAAGGTCGGGTGCGAAATGCACACAGACCGCGTTGAACTTTGGTGGCATTTAAATGCATGGACCTTGAATAGTTCGTTGGCTTTCCCCTTCGATAAAGAAACTTCGGATTTAGCTCTCTCAAAGGATACTACTCCCTTCGTTCACCTTTGGTCGATAGAAAAAATATTGCGCTCTTCTCTCTTGTCTTTTTTTTCGGGCGAAAAAAAAAGATGAAACGCGGGAAGCGTTCCTCTTTCGCATTGCGGTTGATTTCTCCCCGTTTATAAACGAGCCCCTTTCACTCGAGAAACCCGGTGCCATCCATCAGCTCCTCCTCTCCTTGCACCTTCTCTTTTAACTTCTTCTCTTGACTTTCTCTGCGTCTGCTGCTACTGGAGGGTTGTTTGGGAGGAGTTTCCGTGGTTCGGATTGTCCGGTCCTTTGGAGGCTGGAGGGCCTCATAAACATTTTAACCGCGAATGGAACCTACGTGCTTACCTCCCGAAAGACTCTCTCCCATCCTCCCTCCTCATACATCTTCCGAATAACTAATCTGCATTGAGGTGATACGCTTTCGTGCAGGTCGCTGACTGTTGAAGGAGTGTGGGTGGGTGGGGGAGGTGGAGTGGAAACTGTCGTGTAAATATGGGTGACGGGATATTATGTTTACATGGAGAATTGAACATTGAATGTTTAAATTATAATGATGTTCAAGGATGAAGTAATAGAAGAATTAAAGGTTGAAAGAAACAAGAAATAAAATGGATTTCTCGTCTCGACAAAGATTATTTGACAGGACGATTACGTCATTAATTCGAAATGTTACATTCTTTCGTATCCAGACTGTGGTGTAAATAAGGGTATAGGGATATTAAGTTTATATGGATGAAGTTTAGAATATTGAAGTCATAACGATTTTAAAGGATGAATTACTTGTGGAATTAATGGTTAACAAACAATTAAGTAATAAAATGAATTTCTGATCCTGACAAACGTACACGTAATTTGACGGGACGACTACGTCAATAATTCGACATGCTAAATTCTTTCGTATTCAAATCCTATATTATTAAAGACTAACAAACAATCAAATAATCATAGAAAATAAACTTAATCATTCTCGGGAATAATTTTACAAGATAATACGTCAACAATAAACAGACTATTTTATCTCGAACCTAGATGCTATACATTTTAATAAGATCGCGAATGAGCGATTTTTATGTCTGGTATAGGATGTAGAAAAACGTTCTTATCATCAACATATATCTAATTCTTGTTCACGGCTGGGGTGAATGTGAAAGTTCCGTGGTTATGAGCGACGTTGAAATATAGTATCGATCAAGGTCTCTTTCCTCATGGAATGTTACGAAAATTTTCGTCCGTAGTTACGGAACTCTATTGTGAAAACTTGCTTCGCATTGGAGTTTTAGAAATATTTCTTTCTAAACCATTAGCCTCCTTCAAATTGGAAAATTATTACTCTATATGGTTATCCATGACTCAAGAAATTTGAGATACATTTTTAACTTGTAGGAAAGGATAATCAATTCGTAAAACAATAGATGCTTAAATTTACATTTAAGATGTTTATTGGCTGTATTTTGTTCTTTATCCTCTCTAAACTAAGACGAAATTTGTTATAATTTTACGGAAAGAATAAAGAATAAGAATACTGGTATCATAGGTCAAAATTTTATTCTTTAACTTTTATTTCAAGGTAAATGAAAGGAAAAAAGTTTCGTATTCTCTCTTTTTGCAGGAGGCAACCTGAAGGTTATGGATGAAACTGAACCAACAATATCTATAAGCATAAATATCAGGTGCAACTAGGATAATCTACCGAAATAACGGAAGTCCTATCTCTTGAAAACTTCATACGTATATTTGCATGTAGTTTTATGTATATATATAAAACCTCACAATAAAAAACTCATGGATCGTGGTGCGTCGTGGATTTTGGATGAATCGCTGGACCACGGAAGAAGAAAAGTTCAGAGTGCCTGGGGCGGTGTTGGAAACTCTCGGCGGATCGTTGCATTTACGGCAGACAAGGCACTCAACCACCGACGGCTGAGAGAGATGCATTTGCGCAAACTTGAGGGTTTTCATTCTCTCCGCACTGTCCAGTCTGGTCTGCTATAGAATGTTTGAAAGAGATGATAAAGGTCTGAAGGCGATCTAGTGAACAAATAAACGTCTATAAAGAGGGAAATTTTTTGCTTACGGGAGATTTTAAGCAATGCGGAAATCTTTCCGAACTTTTGTCGATGGTATTTGTGTATTTGTGATGTCTTCAATATCGACTTTGTATATATTCAGATCAATGTATTATTTCATATTAAACAATATGATTACGGATATATCTATTTAAATCATTTACGGTGTTTGTATAGTTAAATACTTGAATTATGCGGATCATAGTTCATGGATTCTTCGGTTTGTTATTTTATCTTACTCCACTGAGGCCTTGCATTGTTCTTTAAGCTTCTACTTTCAATTTGAACACCGAATCTCCATTTACTAAGTGTTTTAACAAAGGAGTGTATGTCACTTATCTATAATGCCTTGGTTCATTCCCGTTCTTTATGTTATCTCTTGTTTATTGTTGGATCAATTGTAACTAACTGAATCGTCTTATAATAAAATATCCAAGGTCTTAGAAAAAACTAATTAAAAAACTAAGTAATTTTTATGGAATGGTTATCAGAGAAGAGGATCTTCAATAATAATGATTTAACAGTCAAAAAAACTATCCGTGATGAATATAGACAGAAAATTAACAATTTCTGACAAAAATGAACTGAAACTGAACAGAAAACTTTTCCTAAAAAACTGACATTTTTCGTTTCAATGCTTGCATAAGAAAATAATATCCAACACAATTACGTTTCCACATAATATACATGTATATATATACACGTATGAATCCAAAATAAGATAAGAAATAACTGTACATGAATATAAAAACTATTCATATGAGGGTTTGAATGCAAATACTTTCTGAAAAAAATAATTTTTCGTATATTTTCCGAATAAACCAGTTTTTTGTTTTAATTCAAAAATAAAATATACAATTAAACTGAATATGACTCAAACTCTGATAGGTATTTAAATAGTAATGAAGCATATCAAAAACAGTATAATTCTTTAATTGGCGTTTTTTTAGATTGTCTAAAGGCTTATCTTACGTGTATCAACATATCTAAATCGTGGCAGAATTGAAGCCTAATGTCTATTCATAAAAATAATGCGAATGAATGTTAAATTATTTCAAACAATTGTCACAGAATATCATTTTGGAAAATACCGCCGGATTCCGATTTTCCTCAGAAAAGGTAAAACCGAGAAGGCACTGGGTATTCTGCTTCATTAAGATGAGCAAACATACTTCGATTCTCAATTTCATTATATGTACATCGATTGGGTTCTACGATGAGTATTTTCAAATCGAATCACATCCTATTGATTAGCGAAGAAAGCGGTGAATATCGAGTCGAATGAGAGAGGACATCGGCCTTCCTCCGTTGCCCCGTTAGTGCTCAACAGTTATTGCTGCCTCAAGAAATAATCACCGCTACCAAAGGATCTTTTTTGTAAAAGGTTCACGACCTCGCCTTAGGAGATCCTCTCACGAGATTCTTCCGAATGATAAAGAAAAATGCAAACAACGGATTTTTGGCAAACTCATTAAAAGATCCTCTCGGAAGCAATTGAAATTAAAGTCATCTTACGGTTCTAGATCCAAACCCTTGTTTGTGAGGATGTAATGATATATGCATCCGTTTGGTAAGATTAATATTCTGAACCCGTACTTATTTTTTCCTTCCTTCCGAGGTTTTTTTCTTTGTGAGGGTGAGGACCTTATGGTTCGACGTATATTAATTCGAATGGCGTTCAAATTTTATTCAGAATAATTCATTTCTTTTCTGGATTACTTAAATTTCCGACTATGATGTATATAAATACTGTTCGAGGAATAAAAACTTTAGCTTCACGAAATCAAAAGAAGCATATTATAATAATAATCACGTAAATGATATAATGATGAACAGTTTAAAGAGCCTAATGTGAAGCATTATGAAAGGTTTCAACATATCTTTTTTAAATCAGTATTTTTTTCTTTAATATTTTGTCTAATCTTAACATAGTTACATATAAAATATATATTTAATGATATTTTAAAAATATTATGCCATTAATACGTGATAATGAAATCATTTGTTGTTATACTAATCCGAATACTAAAAATAATACAAACTAAAAATATTACGTCAGAAATACGTAGAATTGAAACTATTCGTTATTAGTTCGTTTTTATCCGGAATAGTGAAAAACAAAAAAGTTATCAACAATAATAATTTAGAGCGATATTAACAAACATAAATTTCAAATCTATATATATTTACAATGCAAAAATTCCGCAACAAGATTCGCTCAAAGGTATCATAAATGAGTACTTAGTTAAACCGCCTTTTCTTTCTTTTTACATTAATCAGTCATCGTTACATACGTCGTAAATATTGACCATAAGGATGATTTATTACGAGCTAATTAGATGGAAGCATAATTTTATCACTCGAGTAAAAGGACAATTAAAGCATCCTCCATTTACTTGAAGTAATGAGCGCAATTCTTTATCTCTCGGAGGAGGAAAGGTCAACGGCCTTCCTCTATGTCTCTAAGAAATTAACTCACGAGAGTGTTGTTTTCTCTCTTTATCACATGCTTCGAAACCCTTTGGCTAACGCCCAACTTATTCCAGAAGAGAAATTACCTTAAATATGCGCATACATCAGAAAGAAGGATTCCGCATTTTCAAATAGATTCCTTTTGTAAAAGGAATGAGTTTTGTTTTATTCTGTGGAAACCGTCCTTTATTCGAACTCTGTTTCTGGTCCAGATAACCGAAGGAATACGGGTAAGAGAATAAATTTTGACGGCAATAATCTTAAAAACGATCAAGGGTACATCCGCATAGTAAACGACGTAGAAAGATTAACTAGACTGTCCCTATAAAAATAAATACGTTTCATTTGTAAGTTATTCGTTTTTCAAAACATTAGTTTACGATAGTATATCATAAAAATTCGTACTTTTTAAGGCCAAAATAACTTTAATTTTTAACTCATTCTAAAGATAGATAAAAAGGCTTCACAACTTATTGTGCAGTATCATATATGAGGTTTAGCAAGTGGATAAACGTGACTTCTCACTGAGTGAAGATTTAAACACAAACGAACTTTTTTCACATAATCTTCTTAGATTGAAGTCCGTGCCAATACTTCGTTTATACTGTCGTTAATACTGACTGATATTAAGTTGTATAAAACGTCCATTGGAAATTTATAATAGACAATAATCAACAAAGTATAGAATTTTGTACAAGCATGAAAAGATCAATTTATCATTAGTAACTTACTTCCAACTTACATCTTTAGCATTATTATATTAACAACAAAGTATAATGAAGGTAAAATAGAAATAATTTATTAATAGCATATAATAATTCGTAAAAGAACCTCTAAATTAAAGCCTCTTACATCATTACTTCAATATAAACAATCGCCAATACATTAAAATCGATATTGTTAAGCGTAACTAAGTGGAAAGCTATGATAAAATAAAAGTGAATACTTCGCACTTTAATTTTATCATCAATATTTTAACTCATTATAGCCACTTTATTAATGATAAACTTTTAAAACACCTATTTAAACCGGTTTCGATCATTTCTCACTTAAACCTGAATTGCGATTTTAAAAGTTCATCATCGAAAAAATTGTACAGAAATAGTGATACACGAATTATTTACGTTTATTCATCTCCAAGGAGATAGTTGTATCTTAGAATTCATAAACAACACCAACCAACCTATAGTTTATTCCTTCCTAATTATGCATCAAAATGATAATGTAATCAATTTCCTTCATCAATCGAAATTTCAAAATGATAGAGAAATTTTCGAATGCGGAAGTCTATAAATGATCGTTTAGTGTCGTTAAAACGCGCTGGAATTGCGGGATGAATACAATGCCTGCGGATGAGTCAGCACAAATCGCGATTAGCAATTCGCATTTCATAAACGAGGTTTATTTTGTGGGTTCGGATGATTAATTCACCTCATGACACACATCTTGAGTTGTCTTGTAACCGCAGATGTATATCGAAAGGTTTTGCCGGAGAATGAATGGTCTGCTTTTCTCCTTTCGCCATAATCGGCTTACGGAGAAAACGAGATCATTCATTTCGAAGATTTCTCTATTCATTCATAGCTATTACTCATCCTCTCGTATCGAATTACTTTCGTGAAACAAAGAAACGGTCCTGTATCCATCTATTTATCTATATACGTAATTTCGACTGGTAGAGTGCTTTCGCCGAAACAAGAGATATTAGATTTGTCTCGTTTCACTAAAACATGATATCGTTCTTCTACAGAATGAGTGTCAACTTGAAAAACTAACATCAGGCTTTCGGCAGTTTATCATTTTGTATGAAATTTCGAAAGGAATAAAGGTGAGTTTGGGTGTGATGAACTGTAACGTACGAAATTAACGATGTAGATAAATCAAAGATCCGTTGAATCGGTGAAATTTTTTGCTATTATAACTTCCGCAGATGGGATGAATGATATTTATTATACTCAATAAACAAAGCTCAATATTTATCAGATATTAATGGTTGAATAGTTATAAAATCTAATTCGTAATAAATTAGTAAAAGACTATACACTTCGGATAAAACGTTGACTGTAACACGGAAATCTAATGTGATGGGAGATAATATTTTACGAGTTACTTATTTACTAACTGTTAACTTTTCCAGAGGCCATCAATGAATGAGGTCACGGAATTTTTTCGGGATACTGATCCCCATTTTCATGCCAAAAAAGCCATGACGTAGTCCCCTTCGGGCTATAATTTTCACCTCCCAAAACAGAATAACCACTCTGGGTTACCGCAATAAATTTGCGAGTCAAGTATTCTTAACAAAAAGAAGATGCGCTGATTGAATACTGTTCGAGTATATGTCTGGTTACTAACAATATTATGTGCATACCCTGTACTTAAATTAGATTAACTATAACTTTGCGTATTTTGCATTTAATATAACATTAACCGATGATGATGATCATTACGTATTTATGAGGATGAAGTTTCATAAATTTCTTTAATCACATCAGTAACTTATACGTAACTTCTTTCAAGTTACTATGTGCTACATATGCCTGTAACTTCCATTAGGTATGACATCATTCTATGACGACCCTTGTGGTACATAATGTAGGTGAAATTTGCTTTCTCCTCCATGGCTAATAAGCACTAAATTGCAACACGAAAAAACTCTCCATGGAGAAATTTGGCCGCTGGAAATGAATGTGGCCGCTTGCGGCCTAGGGTTCGCGGCTTGGATACCTCTAAGTTACCACTGTATCATTAATACTTCCCTATGGCCATATTCGCCGATTTCACTTTTATCCCACTCAAAGAACGAGATTTCTTAGTGGAGGACTAATTTTTGCAGAATCCTCCGTGTACGTCTCCTTCTGGTGAGGAAGCGGTCTCGCACCCGTTCTCATGCATGGCGCATGAATTAGATAAGATAAGAAACGTCTGTTATCTTCGCCTCTTTTGAATGGACGGGAAGCAATGAAGAGACACCGTCCGTTGCATCACTTCCGTGCAACCATTTCTGCTCGCCCACGAATGCACGTCCTGAAGAAGTGGATTAGTGGAGCGGAGTTGCGCAAAGAGATACAAAAGGATTCTTTGGTTCCGAATGACGCATTTCTTCTGGTATTTGATAGACACTGGTCCAGACGAATGTGCGAAGGATTCTGCTGACAAGCGATGTGCGAAAATATATATAAAGAATGGATACATTAAGAAGAGAGATGGGTGCTTAATGAGTTGAAAGATCGGTAGGTAATTGAGTGAAACTGAGATCCGGTTATGTTGGTTTAAGATGGATCGATAGTTTCAACAAGTTGTGATGCTTTGAAGCTAAGTTAATGAAGGCTGAATATGAGATTTCATGGAGAGTTAACTCTGTGCTATATTCTTTTAATTTTGTAAGAGAAATTGGTATCTATTTGTTACTTTTCGATTCTGTATCTAGAATATATAATGAAGGTTTCTAAAATCTAAGTGTAACCCATTCTGTTTTTCATTTATATATTTAACGCTTGGAAATTGCCAATAAAATCATCCTATAATATTCAAATTACTGCTGAAGGCTAGGTTCTTATTTAAGATAGATTATATAGGATATATCGTTAATTTCTTATATCTTTTCTGATTGATAGACTGAAGATGTCAATTACTTATTTTATATTTATATTGCATAAAATAACGAAAGGATTCAGAGTGGTTGAGAAAGAATCAATTAGGCCTCCTTTTATATTCTTAGGGATGCTATTAGAACTTTGAATGTAATGAGATGTAATTTTTCATATTACTATGTCCTACCCATTCATAAATTTAATATAGTCCTACCCATTCATAAATTTAATTGTTACCATAAAAATGAGAAATGTAAGATAACTTTTTTTCATAAACAATTATCAACGCACAATTGAAACCGGGTAACAGAAAATGTCAGTTGACTGACACATCTCCACACGTATGCGTATAATATTGGAAGTAGCAATCAAATAATTTGAAAAACCTACGTCGCTTGATTCCATCCGATGATGGGCAAAGAATCTTTCTAAAAAATAATACTCCCCAATAACTCTTTTCCCACCTGAATACCATCAACGATGTTTATTTTCTAAATGTGTTTGCAGTTTCACGAGAATGAGTTTGTGAGCTTCGTTTCAATGTGAAGTGGAAGAAAACATTCTGAAGGCACTTCCTCAATATTTTCCTTCTCATTAGAGGAAGATTAGGAAACGAGTGAAACCTAGATTCGATTAACATAAGATTGGAGAGCGTGGAACATATACCTTTATTCCTTATTCCAATTCCTGCTTTCCTTAGCACAATGGTGTATAACATTGATTAAAGTTTTCTGGAGTTACTCGCACGTTGATCGTACCCTGCATTTCACCTCCTCACGTGGCAAAAGATACGTTTAAGTGATGGACCTTTTACATTTATAAACAACGGCTTCCTGAATTACATCTGAATCATGTTACTGCATATTTATAGTTTACACAAGCACAGTTGATTATCTATGGAAATCAATACCCTCATTCTAAATAGAAAACTAAGGTACAATTTTTGTTCGATTTTAAATCGTTCCTTTCCATTCTAATTGTCTTCAATGCGAGATCTCACTTTGGATAAAAGGAACACTTGATTATCCACAGCAATCAATACCCACATTATAAATAGAAAAATAATGTATATTCTAATTCGTTTTCAAATCGATCTCATCGTCTATAATGCGAGATTACAATTTAAGTAAAAGATGAATGCATTAAATTCTATACACCGAGTGTAAAATAGATCTATCAAACTTCTGAAGGATCTTATTTATCCAGATAAACCAGTTATTAATACAACTATTCCTACAAAATATAGTAAATGTAATCTGTCACTCTTTTAATCGGGCAGACAGTATTAAATTGGCTTCATTTCAATCTACTTTACTATTTCTTCAAAGATCATGACCTTTATAAACCGCCAGTTTCATTTGCGCGATTCGAAACGGATATTTGGCACGAATTGGCTCTTGAGGACTGAAGATAGTGCGTCGCTATGACTAGTTGAGTCGACGGACGACCTTGCAGCTACTTTCGCTAGCAACCTGTTCGGTAACATAGCAGGGCGTATCTAAGAAACCTTCGTTTAGAAAGGAAGAGAGATCCGAGTTTTCCTAGCATATCCACTCGTCCAAATATGTGGGTTAAATTGAACTTCGTTTAAGCGTTTTAAGTGATAAATTTAAAATGCGTACGGAATATTCGAATTATCTTTACCTGCGAGAGCGCTGTCCTTATCTACGAGCTTAAATCTCCCAAAATTTCGTTTTCTACTTCGTTGCTAGGAAACAAGCGAGGGAATAAGAGACCATATCTACGATGCTTGCTTATTGTAGAAAATGCTGAGTTATATCACCATTCTCAAACTACATTAGGCAAAAATATCCTCGTATTTATTATATAATCCATTATCCATAAACTTAGCATGTTTTCTCGTTGCCATAAATATTATTTACATCATACGATTCATATATTCTTTAATTACTTCAGAACACTTAACTTGGCTCTTCTTATATATCCTGTATTTGTTGGGTGATTAAGTTGATTATAGTTTTTAGTTAAAGTTAAAGTATAGTTATTACGCATTAATAAATTACTTCATATTTCTTGCCGACATTCTCAGATAATATTTACCAAAGATTCATCGAACGTATCTTAAAGAACTTTTGGCTTAGACTAACTTGCAGAATAGTCGAATATCTTTTTTTAAATATTCATAAATTAATTGTACCTTCTCGATAGCTCCAATGCAGATGTATAAGAATCTTCCATCCAAGGTCGAGATAGAGTTAAATCTTCTAGAGAAGCTGCTACAGCTGGGAGAATTTCTATTTGCAGACATCAGTGTAGCACATTGCGTTGTTTACTGTCTCCACGGGAGAGAGCCACGTATAATTAATGGTGCATGTATTTTTAAGACTGCTTGCGCTGGAGATGAAGTCGCACGAATGCTCGCTCGTTAAATGTCATCAGATTTAACTTTCATTTTCTTCACCTTCAATATTCAGTTTGAGTAATAATTCGATTACCCTTTCTGTACGATTTCTTTGATTAAAAAAAATCCCGAGAGAAACAAAGTCACTCGTAAATGTATGCGAAATGGTTAATAAGTTTGAGTTTATCGTTAGAGCTGAATGTTGAAATAAGTTTTGAAAGATTGAAACACTTGATATCAATTTTCCGTCTGGTCATAACCATCTATAAAGCTTTCTGGACAAGTAACGAAATATGAATTTTTCAAAAATAGGCATTTCTATACAAATAAGAATTTTTCTCATGCTAGGCATAACAGTAATTGGTTTATTGTAACTGTAGTATTTTTAAATAAAGTTATCTTGCTATAAAATCTGATCAATTAATTGTACATAACTCCGATTTGTAACCTTGGAGATGCATATTATAAAGCAAAATTTAGAGTTAAGAAAAATTTCGTAGGTAGATAAATAGATAGAATATAGTATATTTGCAAGTGAATTTTATCTTTAATCTTTCTATAAGCTTTTAAACTTCCTGGCATAAATATGCAAAAGAGGGAATAAATAATTAATTTTGAATCATCTTGTCTGTTTATTTAGCTTAAAAACTTAACGATTAATCCTTCTAAAACGTCTTGTAGCTTAATTCTATAATACGCTTCGATCTGTAAACTTTGAGTTAATCTTTCACAAGATGAAGTGAAAAGCGAGAGAAATAATGTTCATAGTATAGACAGACCAATCTCAAAAAAGCTGATTCTTAAAGATGAATAACCAAACAGTGGGAATATTTAATTATCTATCAAACACCTTACGCGTTTATTTCGTGTTGAAAGCGATAATTTCAACCTTCTTAAAAAAACACCTTCATTTCACCTGCTGTGCCTCAACGTCTCAAGAAAGTCGCCTTTATAACACCTCACCGCTCGTATCTTCCGGAGGTCGAATATTCGCCGAAAATCGGTGTTTCAACTTTGGAGGGGAAGTAAACAACCTGCGCAGAAAAAAATCCCATCTCCGGCTCCTCTTCCTCTTCTTCGCCCACGCTTTATCTCCCAAACATCGAACGTCTCCCCCCCTCCGTCTATAATGAAGTTTCTATTTTCCTCGTTCCTTAGCAACTCATCGCACTCCGTGTTTTCCTCTCTCTCTCTTGTTGATCTTCCTTCTTCATAATTAATGTGGATCTCCGATCCGCTCTGGTCATTCAATCTTTTTCCTTCTTAATTATATTTGCTTCCGTTCCTTCCCTTGACAGGATTTGTATTTCCAGAAGCTTTGGACCGATGTATTTTACCAAATGGTTTTTGTGACCGGTTTAAAACGTGTTATTATTGACTTAATTTCACTTTCCTCGCAATATTTAGACTAGTAATTGATTGCCTTTGCTTTGAATTAATTGATGTATAATATTGATATTATATTGATATTATATTGATATTATATTGATATTATATTGATATTATATTGATATTATATTGATATTATATTGATATTATATTGATATTATATTGATATTATATTGATATTATATTGATATTATATTGATATTATATTGATATTATATTTTATTATTTTACCGTATTCAAAAAACCTTTATTTCCTTCCTTCGTTAGCATCAATTGGAAATTATGATGTGATATATTATGACCGTAATGATACTCTTACTATCGTGTTTTCTATTCCCTAGGTATTAATAAACATCTCAGATATTAAAGACCTTAAATAACTACTCAAAAATGTAATACTGCTCCAGACTTTATACTTTTATTGCGTTTGAAATGATTCTATCCGCTTCTTTCCTTACGTTCTGAAAAATTCCTCTTATTAACTTACAATTAGTCGAATCGATGAGAAATTATGTGGCGTGCTCTGTATAATTTCTGGGATTTCTGTAATTTTTATCCGTATCACTCCTCACCAAACCTAATACTACTACTTCCCTATATATCATCCTCTTTGTTGCTAATATTTGGACGAAATTGGGTAGCAACCATTCTGTAATTTACCAGGTAAGAAGTACTAGTGCCAAAGCTCTAGGTTCCAGTCATGACACATATACATTTTTTCTTCTTGGGATAAAAATATTCGCGTCATTCTCACAGTGATTTAAATTTTGAGGTATTTTTAAAGAATGTTTTCTATTTGTGGGAGTTTCTAAACGAGGAAAATTGATATATATATACCCGGGCTATGAAAAATATATATTCCTGAATTTGTCTTTAGCATATCTTAATATATTATTATAAAATCTATTCCGACTTTTGGAACCAAAAATAATTTGAAGGTTAATGTTTGAAGATATTTGAAGCTGCTTTATTTGGCATCAGGAAAGGTAGATGTGAACTTTTGCACGAATAATCCTACAACTTCACTAAATAGGTTAAACAAGGGTGAATTTAATGCATCTATTTTTCACTTCCGTTTAATCTAGACACTTAACTTATTTGAAAATTTTGAAATACCTGGAGATCCAGGCTTAAAATCGTGTTTTGCATTCAAATATCGATTTTTATGTATTTCATTTACGTAACAACAGCTATTGTTCGCTATCCCTATAAAAATAAATATACAACACCCTACATATTTCTTTTGCATCTAATTCTAGTGAACAATAAAGACTAAAATAAATTAGTTAAAAATTTACCTCATATTTCTCTTTATAAATATTTCCATGGATCCTCAACTTCTATTTACCCGCTCCTCTTTGAATCTCACATACTTTCGCAGCTAAACATTTCGATATTCTCAATCTTTCATTTCCCAATACTTGTATCGAACACGCCTCTTATAGATCGTTTACAACTTTCAGCTCGCTGCAATCGTTCTATGGGTGTAGCCCGAATCTCGCACTAAATTAAGACACCCTCCCTTTCATTCTTTCCACTATTTCCTCACGCTTCTACACTTTCTTCCCCTCTCACCCCTCTCGTGACACTCAGCCTCTCGAAGATCACGCAAATAAACTCCTGAACCAAAATCATATGTGAGCTAAAATTGGGCTCGCCGATGCGCTCTGGGAAACCCCTTTAGGAAGTGCGAAGTGTGTGCTTTCCGCACCGACTAATATGGACAAATATGGCGCTGGTGACGAAATACTCTAGGTTTCGCAACAATACGTCTAAATCAATAGTTACGTAAAGTATAGAGCCATGAAGATCGTAAAAATACATACAAAAATAGAATAATGTTAAAAAAAAGAAATATATATGAGAGTAGAAATACATAATAGTAATACTAAATAGATGAATAGTTATATGTAATAATATAGTAATAAAGGAGTGTCATATATTATAAAGCCGTATAACTTACAAGATGGTTCAACATTTGTTTTGTTCAACATTCATCAATAGACGACGATCAATCATCTTAACTGGTCGTGATATTGATTGTTGTTAATAAAAATATTGTCGTAACAGTACATATCTTTTTTAAATTCTTTCCATAGTTCAATAATGTTTTAAACGACAGATAAAATTGCTTTCTACAAGTTTTTGTAGAAGTCCTGCTTATGAAGTGCTACAAATTGATCGATCGGCGTTTAAAATACGTGTTTCCAAAAGCGATGATATACTTATCGTAAACTATATTTCTTTCGAAGTTTTTTTGGAACCAATTGGTTAATTGCTATACTATTAGGACAGCATGCCTACAAAAACTCTCTTCTGAAACGCGTGAGATTTTTTCACCTCAGTGTTTCTAGGCTTTTACTTGAGATAAAATAAATCAAAGATGACTAAACTTTATGGGATTTCAAAATAAACAAGGGGCATGGTGAAGAATACTACAAAAGTTCTACAAAATCATCATCCTGATGATGAACTGGTTGGTTCGAAAATGGTCTCCAATACATTTTCTTACTGTAGAATATACACAGTCATTCACCATGCTTCCTGTTTTAGTTACGAGCACTTATCAGCGCAAAAATCTACCTTTCATACAAGTAAAACCTTTTTCATGTTACCAAGGTCCCGTACAACAAGAAGATATTGGATTCGAAACCGACTGGGTGCAAAAACACAGCCTTGTGGTATCAGTGGACTGTTTAAACTTCTCACAATCCTCATACAGTAATTGCCTTTGTGACGATGCTACTGCGTTCATTTTAATACAAAACGTAGCATAATTTTTCATCAAGATTAATATTCTTAGGCAACCAAATTATAGTTTGTGTCAAACCACCGTGATTTTGCCGCTTTCCCAGGATTATTACGGCAATTAAGATTGACATCGGTTCTCAAGGATACTAGACAGCCTTGAGGTTCTTACACCGGTGTTTCGCGTAGAAAATATCTTCATCATCAATCATCATCAAGTGTTATCGGAGTGAAGAGTGATCTGTCACGGAGTTTCGACTTCTCTGTTTCCTGCCAATCTCGGGATTCCCAGGCACCGCTTCTGCTTGATTTGTTTCCCTAATTCTGTTTGTGGGAACCGAGCACTCGGGAGAATCTCTGCACTGCCTTACAGATCAATTATCACGCGTTTTCCAATCGCAGTGTTGGAATTATATCGAATTATTATTACGATAACATTGAATGAAAATTAGATTAGCTCAACTACTTCTGGGACTCTCTAAAGTTTTTCATCGATGTAATAGCCTAATAGATCAATTTAAATTAACGAAATAATATTTATTACCTATTCAATAAATATATATAAGTAACAACTAAAGACTCTAATTCTGAATTTACGTTCTTTATAATTTCGACCAACGTGTTTTTTTTCGGAGAGAAAATTTCAAATTTAGAATACGGCCTAAAATAAATTGGCTGTAATCAGGAAACGAGAGGTATTCTTAGTAATCCGTGCAATTTTTATTTCGAATATCCTCCCAAAAAGTAGTCCAAGATTTATATCCGATAAAGATAGATATTATATTTGCCGTACAGCGAAGGAACTTGTTTGCGTAATCTATTCACGAAAAATTCCAATTTCGCGAAGGATAATGCATTCCAAGTTTAGTAAAACATACATAATTTAGTAAACATGCATATGGTAGACTTTTACTTATTCTAGGAATATGAATCATATTTTATAAATTAATCTCGAACGGGAGGTATGAAAACTATTGTTACATAATTATATTTGTCCCCACAATTATTTACTAGAAAGTATCTTCATACACCAACATCGATGAATGTATTGAGCTTATTCATGATGACAATCCTTTGGTACACACGTTATAGATGTGTTGAGTCATGAGGCCTGGCAACGAACCCGAACTGAATAGTGCTGCCAGACAACCCATGATGCAAAGAATCGTTCTTTTTTCACTTTTCCCTCCCTAATATCACGATATCAAAGTCCAAGATGTAAGAAAGGTTTGAGTATTTACGTAAGCATTGTCATTGATTCAAAGAAGCCATTCCGTACGTGTTTTAACTCGTACAGAGGCTGTTAGAGTGTTTTAACAGATCATCGTTGTTAAGTTACGTGCCTTATTTTTCATCTATAAAATGTCTTTAGAAGATTTATACTTAGAAATAGAGGGGTTGTTGGTTTTAATGATAATGTTAAGAGACTATTCTTCCTAATTTATATACTTGACATTGAAAAGAAGTAGCGATAAAAGAATTATTTTTATCTTCATACTGTTCGATGTTACGAGAGTGATCCGGCTAAAAATACCCATTTGAGCTGGAATAAGCAAACAAAGTAGGGTGCCTGGGTTCGAGTCCCTGCCACGTAGTTATTTTTCACATCCGCTAATCCCTGGGTTTTCTGGCTCGCGCCCAATAGTGCAAAAATCTTTTACCTTTAACCTGACATTTAGAGATGCCCCAATTTTATTCCAAGATTGAGATTCAGGAGCGTAGCTGACGGTCCGAACGGATTTATAAGAACGAGTTAATTTAATCTCATCGCGTTCCAAATTCGTCGCGTAAAATTCGTAACGGATAGTCGCAAATTCGTTCACAATCGTTTTGATGCACTCCCTTTAAATCTCCGATTGAGATAAGCGTATCCAAGCAGCCGCGCGCTTCCAATTCCATCCTATGAATATTCATCTACCTCCGTTAGACGGTGAAACTCTAATAGGTATGCAGCATGACTATTTGTACTTCGCTACTTCAATTTTTCTTTGCGAAACGAAGTTAGTACTCGTATGTGATGTGGTTGCGACATCCAAGACGAGGAATCTTCCTTTTATTTAGCTTGTATTACTTTGAATTTAGTTTAAATGGAAAAGGAAAGAAAAATAGTATATATATATATCCATGACGTATGTTTAGGATCAAAGTCTTATCAGCATAGGCACAAGTCATTAGATTATTATGATAATTTACATAGAGTATGACATGAGTACATATTTGTGGGGAGGTGTGTGGCATGTAAATTTATCTACTGGAAGTTCTAAGATGAAATATCTATACAATGTTCGAAAATAAAATTCCTTATCCAATTCAAGAAACAGATAGCTTGCTGCACATTTTCTATATCTACGTATCATGGTTTTACCTTGAAAATGTTTTCTTTTATGTTTATAAACATTGAAAAATAAGATTATAAGATAATTTACCACAAGATATTTTCAGAATTTGCATATAATTGGCCGATAAATAAACTTTAGTTTCTTTCACTTTAAAGTAAACAACATTCAGAGGTTTAATTATATTTTAACTCAGCAAATATATAAAAACAAAATTGGCATATAAAAGTAAATATACCGAATCTCTAAAATGCCTATGTATCCAATATGTTTACAAGTAACTTTCAAGTACGTGATCCTTTCAAATTCCTCTTGTTTACATACAATCACCCCAAGTTAACGTTGCTATGCGGTTAAATTTGAGAATGAACGGTGGACGCTGTTGTCAACATCAATAGTATTTGATCAGTTGCTACGTATCGTGGATATGATCCAAAGTAATAACACCCATTATTATGTTTTGCTCCGTTATTAGGAATAAATGATCAGTAGCAACGTCTTATGTCGTATAAAATCGTCATCCTCCATAAAGATATTTATTTTGAGTACCTTAATCTAATAGCTATCGTACATATTGAGATGGCTTGAATATATGTAGAAATGTTGAAAAAAGTCAATCGGATTAAAAATAGATTTCGATAAAAGATTTTTGAAAAGAATAATCAATCAATAATTTGTTCTATAACCCCTTTTTCTAAGTACGTATCAAAGCATCTCACTACGTCAAATATCTCAACCGAACAACTTCCGATTATAGACTAAACTGCCTTAAAAGCATTCTATTCGAATAAGTTAAGGCGTAATAAAACGAGAAATTCACTCCGCATTCATCACTCAACTCCATTGAGTCTATCTCGGTTTCATTAACGCGTTCGATGCAAATATATTATTTTCCAACCTCAGAATTAGCATAGCATCGGTATTCGCTCAGAGAGGATCTATGGGGAACAACGCAATACCATGAAATTCGAAAACACCTCTGAAGTGCATGAGAGAATGTCCATCCTTGAGAATCCCTCGTCATCTCCTGGGGCGTTTACACCGCACGTAAACATCGAATCTACTTACTTTACGAAACAATGCACAATTTTGCTGCGTATTTCTACTTTGTATCTGGGTATAAACATTTGCATAAATATACGTATACAAAACGATGAATTATCATCCTCAGATAGCGAGAATAATCGCTTTTGAAAGGGGTAAAGTACTTCTTGACTCATTACTCTCGTAAACTCTTCCGTATTTGCGTGAATGGTTAAGATGTTCCAGAAGACTTCTATAGAACGTCTTTAAAGTGTATCTCTCAAGGTGCGCCTCTTTGCAACTGCGTCGTCGTAGAACGTCTATATGCGAAGCCAACTTTATTCCGGGAACTTCCGGGTTTTCAAGAGACGAGCGGCGCCGAGTTTTGCCAGTTCCTCCTCGATCTTCGCCGCTCTTTCGGAATCTTTCGCGAAAATGTTTTTTCTCGATGCCAAAATTCCCAATGTATTCAGGAGTTAGTGTTGATTCGACCGATAAGAGTTCGTTGGAGAGGGGGGGGATGTATATGTGCGTTTGGAATGGGAGTATTTTCATTGCGAGGGGTGTGTAACTCGGCATGCGCTCTGTTATCGTACGTAGTTTATACCCTCCCGGTCGGCGATGACACCCCTGTTTTACATTTGGACTTTGCCAACTTGCGCACTATGCTACTGAATGATGGCCAAGAAAGAGTGGGAGTTGAACTGGAATGTAGATTGAAACTTCCTTAATTCACTTTCAAGAGGATGGTTGCTTAAAAATATAGGGCAACTGTATGTTAGGGGTGTAAGATGGGCAAATAAACTTTATTATTTAGGATTTGCTTCGTAATTTAGTTGCGCTATTATTTGAAATTCCAAAGCATATCTTTCGTGCTGAGGTTCAATTTCATTTGAAAGTTAGGAATAGGAAATCAATGCACTGACTGATGATATGATTCATTTCTATGATAATAATATCTCTATTTTCGCAAATTTTATCCTAATTTATTGGAAAATGTGTGAAGAGTGTAAAATGCGAAGTTCCCTCTCATCTCTAACCAAAAACATTATAATGATGATGAATTATAATGACATTTTTATACAATTTAAAATAAAGATGAGGTAAAAGAGGAAAATACCATCAGGATAAAAGAATAACTGAGTTAAATACTAAGAAAAATTATCTTCACTCCTGAATATACCGAACTTATTTAAAGAGGAGAAGCTGTGACTTTAGTTTATAAGCTTCACTTTCAGCTCATATCCCCTTACGTATCTTAATGTTTTGTTTGATATTTCAATATTTCACCACTAAAGATTTATTCGTACGCTATAACTGGGAAATAAGTTTCGATGGTTTGGACAGGTGCGATGAAATGGTAAAAGAGACAAGTAAAAGTAGAGATGTTCTCAATCTGTTTGGAATGCCTATCCATGACAACTGATTTCAAGTTTAGCGGTACTTCAAAAACTCACCAAGCTGCTTAACACAAGAACTCTTCGATCCACAAAGTTTTCCCTACTCCATTAGGGTTTCTAGAGACAGGATTAAACTTGGAAAAACTCACGGAAGGGAATGAATAAATAAAATCGAAAACTTAGTCGTGAGATCCAAACTTCTCGAGTCACCAACTTCCAACTTGGATGGTTCGAGTCGGTGGGACGGGTTATCGCTTGGTTGCAGAGAGATTCGCCGAAAATTCAACCATGGGAACCTTCACATCACAGGAGCTTCCTATGTAGTAAGGTAATCAATACATTGCGACACAGGCAGTCACTTTCAAAGGAATGCATGGAAACACCTAAACCGGTCATGCGTGTCACCAATTGAGGATACTTTCTCTACCATTGTGTCGGTCTCTTTGCTCATCCAGAACTTCTTCTCTAGTCCGAAACACCTTCTGGACAATCCTATGATTATACAAAACTCACAAAATGAGATTTCATCACAAGAAATATTTAATTTTATCGATAACTTGGGTTACTTCAGAATGCAACAACTACAACGAATATATCATTTATTTATCCGGCAATAACTGGGAACTTGTATGCCATGGCTTGCTTGATGGTTTAACTATGATTCTATACGTGACTTCAAGTATTAAATTCAGTAAATATAATCAATACATTTCGCGATAAAATATTGCAAATTTAGCAAAATATAACAAAAATTGGCAGTTATATACTTCAGCGTATTACGCCATGAAATCATTCCACTTCACGAGGAATATTAAGTACTTATGCTGATTACTCCATTGAAATGCGAATTAGCAAGAGTGAAGGAATAATAGCGCATATGAAATACACATCGCCGTTTCGCGGCATGAAATATTAGTCTGATTTATCAACTCCACGAATATGACGATCGAATAAAATTCATCACGAGCTCGTCTTTTAAAACTACCTTCACGCTTTCGAAATTCATACGCACGAGTCTTTGCCCAATAGGTACCTTTTCATCCTCGTTGCGAGATGAATTTAACAGGCCAACTCTTACATCATCCAAATGAAACCACCGTCAATCAAACGGCTGTACATTATTTATATCCCTAAACAACAAACTGTATACTTAGCAATGGCGATTTGATCTAGTACGTAGCACAATCAACCTTCGCGGAATTCACCCTTCAGCACACCGGAACCTGGACGGACAGTCTTTTCGGATGCGACAAAGTCGATATTTGTTTACTCGCGTCGGAGCTTCGTACGCAAGCCCCCAGAGATGGTTATTTTAAGGGTCGAGTTGCGTCCGCACTCCGATAGGTGGGGCTGGTGAGGGGTGTTTGGTCCAACGGCGGGGAGAGAGGGCGTTCCGAAAGAAAAAAGCGAAACTGCTTTGCAAGACTAGGATCGCATCGTGAACTGACCCACTTCTCCACAAACACCGTGCCATCGATTCGAAAAAAAGGCATCCCGGCCTACAAAGTAAAGTTGTCTCTTCCGCGTACGCAGCACGGTTCCTAGGCAACGGTGCATTCAGGGGGTTTTCGGTATTCCCCTACCGAAATCCCTGCTATAGGGCTCGAACGTTATCGACGCAACGTGCGAGGGGGGTTACCAAAGAAACGGGCCCGTGATTTACTGGAGTGGATGGCGGTGTATTTCACCAGGAATAACTGTCACGACAAGAGGTTCGATTCGTTAGCGATTTCGACCATTGATTCGGAAAAGAATGGAATGATTTTTCGCTATGGAGATAGAGAAGGACCTTGAATTTCAAGTGGAACGATTTTCTGGGTCGAATGAAAGAAATACTGGATCGTAGTTCTAAGGGAAATAGATGTTTGATTTTTCAAGAGGGATTAAATAAAAGTATTATAATAATGCGAGTAAGATATCTGGATATGACCATTAATTGAATTAATAATAATTATAATTATTAAGAATATATATAATAATTAATAAGAATTAATAAATGAATTAGAAATATACATTTATCATGCAAAAACCTCAGATTATGAATAACACCATACAAACAGTTTATAAAAAATTATTTGAAGGGATCTGGAACGTACGTAACTTAGTTCTAGTCGTATGAAATAAATTTAATAAGACATTTGCATAAATTGGAACATAAAGAAATTATAATGTAGACTTAGATTCATTTATAATAATTATAAAATATTATTAATTTAATATAAAATATTAATAATTATAATTATTCTGTATGTACCAAATAACTATGGTAATTATTAACTTTCATTGTAAGTTTGATTTCATATGTGTATGATATTGAAACTATAAAAGAGTATTTCCATGCTAAAAATACATTAATGTGTCACTTTAGTTTACCTTTCTATTTCATCCACTTATCTTAGAATGTGACTGAATAGCAACAATCCACTTTCCGAAATTTTTATGATCTATCAGATTGGTTGTTTGCTCAATAGCGAGTTTATTACGCTGTCAGATGGTGTAGACAGAGGTTTACGACTCCCAAGTTATAAGCTATAAATTTCAAGTTCAAGAAGTAGGAAATGCTGCAGTATATCAATTATAATATTAACTGGAATTATCCGAGTAAGAGCGAGACGTATTGGTTTATTACAGCATTCAGTTAATCGATTGATAAATTGGGTTATTAATTTTATTTACACCATCCGAGATGAGGCAAGCAAGCTACCGGTAGCGTTATGAAATTATAAAACGTGGAGTGATAGCTAAAGGTCATTTTGCACATTGACATCCATTGAGAGAAGAAAATGATTCGCGAAGGTTTTATGAACGTACTTCATTTGTTTCTGTAAGGTTTAATGATGATTAATTATTGTTCTTCGTGAACTACAATCGAATCGATCATTGGTCTACGTAACATTTAATTCATCAATAAAAAGTCCGGTAACGTTTTTTCTCGATGTTTCCATAGCATTGAGTAAACAACGTTACGAAATAAGGATAAGTTTATCCACACAAGTATACATTTAGTTTCCTTTTATACGTTTCAATAATTCATTAGAATCGTTTCCATGACTATGTTGATGTGTTCTTGATTATATCATACGAGTTAAGGGCCTAACGGACGTCAAAATTGTAATTCGACTAGTTTTCAAGCATAGGTCTCCCTCTTTCGATAAGCAATACAATTTAACTGCTAAACTATTATAAGCTTATCTTCTCTACTTCGCCATGGGATTTTGTGGCAAAGGTATGTGACGCACCACCGGAAAGATAAAGATTCCAGGAATAATCGCGTCCAATATCATCGCTTCTTTTAACTAACTAGTATTCAGTCGTAATGTTCCCCATGAAAAATCCATTACGCTATTAAACGAAGTTGACATAAACCAGTAGTATTTGACCACAATTATTATGTATTCAGTAGTTTATAGTTTTTATTAAGAACTAGAGATTATTAGATTTCTTTGAAGGACGCTGTATTCATTACTTTGGAAAATTCGGTAATGCCTATAACCAAACCATATAACCTATAACTTTGGTTTATAGTAACCAAAGTACCTTGTTACCAAGGTAAGTTTTTGAGGGCCTAGTTACCAAAGTAACTAGGTACTTTGAGGCTCTAAATTTTTTCTCTCTCTCTGCATTTGGCTCTAGATAATTCTTAGATAACAATCGGAAAGATCAAAAGGAAAATTTGATAAAATAAACCTTTAATATATTGACACAGACTTTAGGAAGTGCATAATTCGAACTGTTTCGAACTTAGCCCCTTTGAAACAACGTACCATCAAATATATTTCCCAGATTATTTACTAATATTTGCTGTAATACGTCTAAGACTTTTACATTTAAACACCTAGAAAAGTTAATTTTATTTACAATTCGTACCCTGCTTAATAGTACAAATATTTAAGAACGTAGAGGCATGACGATGCAGTATGGCATTTGGAATCTTTAATTCTGATCTGTTCGAATTATTTAGCCGTTAAATTTTCCTTCCCTCTCTCGAGTGGAGGTGGTGAAAGGACTCGGAATACCACGATATCGCTGAAGGTCGATAAGAATTTTTTCTTCATTTGGAAAAAAGGGGCAATTTGTAACGTACTTCAAAGTCATCGCGTGTTCGTTTGCCACGCAAGAGGAGACACAGCTGACGATCGTGTCATAAGGCTTCCATCACTGACGTAAACCTTCGCAAAGGATGACGGGAAAAGGATTTGCTGTGCCGTAATACGTACGTCGTTGTGCCTTCGAATTGGAAAATGAATTACTCGATAGGGGTCGTCCATTTATACGGTGATTCGAATTAGTAATAGCGCCTGATGAGTATATGATTCCGGTAATGGACAGATCTTCAAAATCCTTCTATTACAGTAGATCAAGTAATCAATCTCTACAAAATATATCTATCTCGGTGAGCTATGAATTTCTACGAATAGACGTAAAGTCACGAATTAAATAACGATAGCCCTTTTTGGAGAAATATTCAAATAGTTGACGATCAAACAAATGTATCGTTATAGAACACGTAACATGAAAACTTACTCCCATAATAGATATTTATGCATGTTTTGGAACTCGTTTTCTTAATGGTATTTCAAAATGAAGATCAGAATTGAACTCAACAATCAGTGTATTATAATGTTTCACGTTAGGATGTCTCATATAAAATGAAACCATACTTTATTACCGCTTGGATCAATAAAAAACAATGCAAAACTGCATAAATGCTTTAGTTTTCATTTAACGTAGTTTATATTTCCATTATACTAGGCTGTGAGTAATGAAAGATCATGGCCATGGTGAAATAATTATCCATTCTTTCCCACTTTTAAAAACTACTGTCCAGAACTAAACTTTAGCTATTTGAAGGATTCAAAAAGAAATATTTATTGTTTTCAGGAGGGAACGAAAATGTCATTGACCTCTGGTTTTTCGCACCCTCATCGTATTCTCTGCGAAAAAAAAGGCAGAGGGCGTGGTTTTCATGCAAAAATTTAGAAATGTCAGCCATCACATTCAATCTTCGTTAACCAACTCGCAATTGGGATATAAAGATTTGAGTGACGGTTGCAAAATGTCTGTCATCTTGTAATTGAATCTTTATTTATTTAATAAATAAATGACTTATAAATTCTTGAGTGAAAATTGCATTAATATTTTCTCAAATCACTCTGCACTAGAAGTTCGTAAAAATATTGGATGATTTACGTTAACCTGCCATCATTTAGAACGGTGGCCACTCTAGGAGGTTTTTTTATATAGCTGGAGATGAATAATTGACCTAATAAACGACCTGTAATTAGAATGAATAATACTTATCATACATACATAGCAATAAACCATTTACCATCTTAGAAGTCCACGTACAAAATGGAAGAGTAAATATTATCAAGTCCCTTGTTTACTTGGAAAATCTCACGGCAAAACGGGAACAAATATACTCATGATCAGGATTTGAAACCAGGAGCTAACCAATGGAATTATTGATTCAGGACGTGCATAAATATCGCTTCTTAAATGTAAGCAAGGATGAGGTAAGTTTGTTACAACTATCATTCTAGGAAACGAAAGGAAGTATCTCCTGGCCCTTGTCTTTTTTTATTTCATTTTATATATTTCTTGAGGGACGATTTATATTAGATCAGGAATCGAACTAAGGCACTGATAATTTATATTATTAACTTAGGAAATACGTAAATATAGCTTCTTAAATCCAGGTACGCAAAGAAGAAGTGACCTTAGTACAACCATTCTCCTAGGGAAAGACAGATGCCATATTTAATCTCAAGCCTACTAATTCTTGTGTACGTATTATAAGACTGAATTATTTCCTTCACCAATCCACGTTATTTCTCATGTTTACTTATCCATATAAAAAACAACTAATCCTGAACACACCGAGTTATTTAAATCAGACCGCTGATAGCTTTGATGACGACACAAAACGTATTTTGGGTAATTAATAGACTCGAGAGAGGGGAGGTCCCAAATTAGCACCTCCTTTTCACCAACAACTTCGTTAATCCTCTCTCCAAAGGCCTCGTTCGTGTATTTCCAGAATACCGATCCTTTCCGAGAGCTCACGCGATATAAATAATGCGTACGCTCTTTATTGACGATAAAGGCGACGTTGCCTGGTGGCGAAGATGCGTAGCGAAGGCAAAAAATACGTAAAAAAGAGGATTTCGATTGGAAATGGCCGGTTGTCAGGGAAACACAGGGAAAAGTAAATGCGTTATTTCGGGAAAGGGGCACCGACAGTCACTGAAGGGAAAGGATTTGAGGAGAGCAATCCCAGATATAGATGTGTTTTCAGTATCGTTTTCACGCCATCCTTGAATCCACCCAAGGCGGAGCTTTTTCTCCCGGCTTTCGTTCGTTTTTCTGAAGCTGATCGGATCAGTGCGTGCCATTCCGAAAATTTTTGTTTTCAAAGGTGCATGATATTTAAAAACAATATTTTTAACTCATTCTAACAATTTAAGTTTGCATTGAAACTATGATGTTGAATTGATATATATTATTTACGTAATAATACTACGAGATCTAGTGTTTTATATTCAAACAGTAGATACTATAATACGAAAAATATAATATTATACGATATGATATGACGTGTTATAATATAATATTCGAAAATACTATTTAAGTTTATTTGTATCAATACTTATGAACATAAAGATAACGAGATCCGTCGCTTTACTATTTAAATATAAGATTAAATATATCGATTTAATTACAGTTTCGTAAGATATTTTTATCTCGGCATTCTATTTTAGCTTATTTTAGAACTGCTGTAAATTAGTAGTACTCTCCGCCTCCTATTTGTAAACGGATATGTGTTTATTTCTTTAAGAATTTCTTCGAGGTGACAAGTGAGGTTCATTAAGTAGCTCAATGCGTAAGAGCTCACAACATGTCAAACGAACTGGATGGTTGAGTAAACAATGGCATGGAAACCGCATGGCAACCTTGATAGGCCGACAAGAACACCTGGTATCAGCAAATCGAAGGGAAGTAACGGCGAACAAGGATATTCACAGTGAAATAACGCACGGTTGATTAACAAATTTATAAGTTAAACCTACTAGGTTATAGTATTCTATCCGTAACTTATAGTGCAATATATATAAATACTAAGTAGGGATTTCCTATCACAGGTCAAAAGCTGTTTTTTATATCACGAGAGATAATATTTGCAAAATCTTGATAGATGCAAATAACAAATCAGGTTTGTATCCTATAACATTCTCTTGCCATGAGACTGATACAATTCATATACGGCTGTATTCTCGGCATATATTTTCAATATTATTTTATTTAGCGAGGTATTGTTTGAAGAATTAAAAGCAGATTTTCAAGCAAATTCAATTACATTAATATCTTTGACGCATGAACCTAAATTTAATACCATGTAAAAATTGAGTGAATATATAATAAATATGTAATAAAAGCCAGTAAATTATTGTCTACATTATGAGAAGGCATAATTTGCGTGAAATATGCTTAAGATACAGGTGTAGCGATTGTGTCATTTCCTTTCATTCCAAATAGTTCCAAATCCTATCAACAACTAAGTAAACAACTGATAGAATTGTTTTCCTCGTTGTTTTTTTTTAGCTAATCACCACGCAAATCAATCTTTTTCATACCCTTCTTTTGAAGGAGACCGACATAATTGCTCTACGGTGTTCCCTCAAGCATTGTTTGATTGATAGCAGATCCGCTTTCCTGTTGCCAAGCGCTGACTTCGATTTTGTTTGGGCACGCGATTGCCACGTCTCCGGAGAGGGAGGGCAGGATTATGAGAGGTTCAAAGGAGAATGAGTGTGGAAAGAGATGGGAAAAGGGCGATCCGGCAACGTCGTGGCCTTATTTCTGCCTCTACTTCCTCACTTTATCACAATCGGCCCTTAGAAATAAGTTGTGTGGGATTCAGTTGACATGTCGTGAAAACTAAATTGGTACTACCCCTATCTATATTGCGGCATTAACATAATGAGAAAAGTAGAAATACTCTTCTTGTGATTAAGAATTCGATGATATTTTAGTATGGTAATGATAAGAGGGTTATCAGAAACCACTGAGCTAACCTAACTCATTCTTTCATTTAAATATTGCTTGTAGGAAGACTAACAATGCAGGAAGGTATATTATAATGAAATTATTGTCGTTATTCTAAAAATCAATTAATAATAGTTAAGTGCGTCGCCTAGCGGTAATTTTTCTCGAACTATTAAAATATTTACATAACATAAAGTATTAACTAATAAATCCCTTGTCTGAAAACTAACATGATATAGTTGTGTTTGCCGCAGAGGTAGTTGAAATAGGAAACTTCCCTCGCACGACGGTCAAAACGCCAACAGAAAAAAAGGTTTGTGTACATCGTTTTGTTTGTGTCTTTGTAAACTTATACTAGACTAAGTCTAGACCTTCAGTGTTGGTATTCTGTATAAAATAATCAATAAATGACAGAAAGTAGAAATACATAACACGTCATACCAAGTGTGGGAACTTAGAAGTTAGGAAGGAAAGTTAGAGAGTAAATAGTTCTGTATACAAATAAATTTTTTACCTTTGGCATAATTCGAAATAATTTTTATATAAATGAAACAAATAAAGAGGAATTGAAATTTATATAAAACTCATTAAAGGAAAGAACACCGTGTAAAATATTAAATCATAAATCAAATATTAACTAAAGCAGAAATAATAAATTAATATGAATAAGCCAACTATAAAACCTCCAGCTTTAATAGATATATATAGAGAGAGAACTCTGCATCAGCTTACACGTGCGCCTTTTCGCCACGCGTGCCTAAGTTACAGCACCATCAATTGACACTGCAGAACCTTGGACGCTCTCAAGTGAAGGCCTCAAACAGCCCTCGATACACCCCTTCCACAATGCACACGAATGCATCGAACTCAGCTGTTTCTTTTAATACTAACTCCTTCACGAAACCTTTGGAAAAACTCACGCTTATAACATCTAAAAGAACTCTTGGACATCACCTACGTTGGCGTGACTCATTTTCACCTCCTCCAGCTCATTTAACGTACTCCGAAAATAGTCGACAAATTCCTGCTGGAACCGAGTAGAAAATAAGCTTTCCCTCGTGGGCCAACGAATCCCGCATCCCTCTAAAAATAATCGCTCGCTAAGAGTTCCCTGTAGAGTAGAGCGCTTCGAAGGTCGAAGATCGGTAATTGGGCTGCAAATCGACGGATTCGCATATCCTACCGCAAGTTGAGTCCTCCCACGCGGGCTCTGCCCCTTCCTCCCACAACGATCCGCGCGTCAAGGTCAGACGATCAGCTGGGGGACAAAGAGACGCTAAGGTCAACGTTCTTCCTTTCTCCACCTTCTTCTCCCCCATCCCATCCACCCTCCCCCGCCGTTTCTCTTATCTCCCCCGTGTCTTGCTCCCCCCCTGCTACACCTTCCCGACCAACGTTTCGTAAATCTTCCACCCTGAAACCACCACCCTTGCAAGGTTTTCAGTCGACGCCGATGTATCTTCTACCCTGCCGTTTCGGTCGGTTTTCTTCTGTGACTATCGTCCCCGCGTGGCGAATCTTTCTTTTTTTCGCGTCTCGACCGCACCTGTGTATGTTTGTTGAGGTTTTGTTGATGGTTGCTAGGTCCCGGGACAGTAGCGCTGTCGGTAGCTGTCTCGGTGATATAGGCTACTGGATACCGTTGGTTTTGGTTCGCATGTGTCAAACTGTTGCTTAGATACGTGTTTTGGTTACTTTAGAAGTGTTAAACCTTGTGGAGATCAAGTTTGATAATTCAGCTCTCCTATTGAATCATGACCAGGTACATATAGTCCAGTTCTTGTAGATTAAACAATGTTTGTTTGTACTGTTTATGTATCTAGGGAATTTAGGTATCTAGGGAATTTAGGTATCTAGGGAGGCTAAATAACTTTGGAACGAGGTGTTATCTATGTGTTTACCAGTATAAGTACGAGAATAAACGTGCTAGCGCTTCAATTTACCATGTACAAGTAAAGCCCTGTGTTAGTTTCATGAGTCTGGTTTGATCCTTCTCATATTGCCCCATTATAATCTTGCAGGATATTGAGTCTTTCATAAAAATTTTTAATGAATGGCTTTTCAATTTGACACACGTCAGATAAAGATTGAAGCACAAATACACAAATGGATACGACTTATATTAGCATAATCTTCTCATTATTTCACCGATCAAGGATTCCAATGTTTGTCCCTTTTATGCCTAAACGCATGTCATTTCATAACCCTCGCACCTCCTGCCTTCCATTCTTTCCCCAGGTGTTCAGTTCCGTCTACCTTAATGCAAGTCTACCCTTCTCCCCACTTTTTCTATTTCCCTCCGGCTATCTAAGTTAACCCATCAACCCCTTTCAGTGCCTGACTCTTCAGCCTTTTTTTTTTTCAACTGCACCCCTGTCCCTTCCTTACCCTTTCCACTATCTTTTCTCCACCCATCCAAGTATGTCATCGTGTCTGACCCATTCTTTGTCCTCCTCGGCTTTTTTAGCCCTGATTCCTAAACCACCTTCCACGTCTAGCTCCTGCCTTGTTCACGCCATTGTTGAAACCACAAAGATCACGTATATACTCCTTTATTACTCTTCCATGACATTCTAAAAGTTCTTCCACTCCATCTGGCTCACAACTTTCATAAGTTTCCCAGAATGTTCCATCTGTTATGATAATATACGTTAAATATATATATATATATATATATATATATATATATATATATATATATATAAATTATATAAAAATTTAATATATTACATAAATATGTTAAAAAGTATCGAACTGGAATGGTTACCGATTACTACAACCAAGGAAGAGAAAAGTTATCTTAACACCTAAACGAAACATAGGACTAAAAACAAAAAGGAAGGGGTTACCTATGAACCTAAATCTCAATCCAAAACAGTTATTAGTTCAGACCATTTATTTTCCTAGTCCAGTTGTCTTCGTAAGTTCCAAAGGTGATCAGGTTTCACCGGAGAGAAATTACCAAGTCTGCTAAAACTCGACTTGCAACTCACTTTTACCGAGTTTGATATACATCCTATCGCTTGAATGAATAAGAGATATATATTATACGAAAGAGAGTTCTGACAAAAACTTTCCGAAAGATATAACATTATAGGGGGGTAAGAGGGATAAATAAGGGTTAGAATAGAAATAAAGTACTTCTGCGGAAATGATCCGAAAACCGGTTTCTTTCCTCCGGATTTAAAAGAAACGCGGTTAAACCGGTTAGGAAAGTTTAAAAGTTTCACTAAGTGAATTAAACTAAGGAGATGGATTATATTAAACTAACAGTAAAGCTTATAATAAACGTTGATCCATGTGCGAAACTCCGGTTTAAACCGGTTTCCGAAAATTACCCGGAAAAGAACAAAACCGGAATCAGTTTCTTCCGTCTAACCTTGCAGAAAAACCGCGACGAAACGCATCGCAGTTCGTCGACCCTCTCCGTGATTTTTTTGCCCGAATCGCTACGCCTTAACCTCTCACAAGTCATCCGGTTCGGCCTTCAAATCAGACCACTTCCATCTCCGTGCATCTCCATTCAGCATCCTCGGAAGAAGGGGGAGGGGGGGAGAAGATGATGATGAGGGCGAGTTTTTCACTTGTTTCGACGGAATCCACGGCTGAGATTCATGGGGTGAGGCGAACAATGGCGGTGAATGTAATGAGGAAAGTGGGGGAGGCTGCCGCAGTCCACGAAAGCGTATCGATCAGCTGCGGGGCCCAAGGCCGACTCCCTCCACATCGGCGCAACACATCTTGGTACTGTGGGAGGGGTATGATATGGGATGCAGGGCGGAGGTTCAATGTAAAATAGTTGCTTATCTGCGATTGTCGTGTTGAGAGCGGGAGACGAAGGATTCAAGACGTGCAGACGAAAAAAAAGAGCGTAGCTTTCGTCCTCTCTTTTAAAGCCGGGAATTTTACTGCTACCGAAGATTTATACAAAGCTACATTCGTTTGTTTTTTATATATATAAACGCATGTAGACAATAAAGAATGCTCTAATATTCGCAAATATTTCACTAACAAAATACGATTTTTTTTTCGCGGAGACAAATACACGTCTATTTATTATTTCGTTCATCGACGTAAATATTAAAAAATCTCGCAAATATTTATCGGTTCGTCCACGCGAAAAAGACAAACATTTGAAGAGCGATAAAACACGTGCTCACGTTTTATTTCAATTCGCTCGCGTTCTCGTAAATTTCGCGTTTAAAGCGCATTTTACGAAGCGTTAATATCGATTTACGTTTTGTTTTTTTTTCGCAAGATCAGCTCAAGTTAAATTCTCTCTCTTTACTCGCTTTCGAGCGTGAAATTAAGGCCGTGATTTTTTGATGGTGCGTTGAACTCCGGAGAGAGAGGCTCTAGCTAACCACCCCCCCCTGAGGGACATTTTTATCCACGCTCCATCGAATTTAGTTTCCCTTACAGACAAATTATACCCTCTATTAATTACAGATACCCTTACCGTATCATTTACCGCCTAACCTTAGGTTGACCCACGTCATTAATGGGTTTCGAGTGTAATTGTGGACATCGTTCTACCGATCGTGTTTTATTGAGGAAATAAATCTGTTAACTAGGAAATGAGACAATCTAAAAATGCGAAACTTTATCGTAGTACTGGGTTACTAAATTACTAATACGTAATTGTAAAGTATACGTAATTTATAACACAACGAAGTATTCGTGAAATTAGGAGTTTAAAGAATCCATGATGATGGCTACTTTGGATTTGGCATTATAATTAGAAATTGTATGTAGTAATGAATTGCGTTAGAACTTGCAATGAAAGAATTTTATATTTTTGGGCGTAAGATTTGCCCGATTTTGTGTTATATTGTGGAATAGTTAATCGTAATTTCTTTTTATACGCGTTACTATCATATGCTAATAAACACTTGGCATTAATTGTGTAGTTTAACTCGACGTCTTGTACGTACATCATTTTTCAAATACGTCTTTTTTGATCGAAAAAGTAAATATTTCCTTTGGATCGTATTTTGTTTTGTGACTCCTTAATCCACGAAAGTCTACTACCACTACCCCGAAAAGGTGGTCGTAAAATATGAGCGCATAGTAGTATCGCGAATAAAAATCGAATACGCGTAAACAGAGATGTTTTTTCGAGGTTGCAAGAATCGCGACGTAACGAGATAGTTTGCGTGTTGTAAACAAGGCGGTTTCGGTTTCGATAAAAATTTATTAGAAAGGGATACCACTTTTCGAGAGTTATCTTTCGAGGAAAACGACTTTATCTCCGTGATTATCTCTCCCTCATCTCCGAACCCTATCTCTCGACGTTTTCCCTAATTCTATTTATTTAATTTTCCGTTCCATTCCTTTCACCTTTTCCTCGGAATCCTTCTTCTCTTCTCGAACGCTCCCTTAACTCCATTTTCTCTTCCTTCACTCCTTGCTTACCTCTGGAACAGCGCGTCGATCCGTAATATGGAGAAGAGGGGAACAAAGGAAAATGTGGATAAAGAATACGAAACAGATACTAAAGTAGGATCCAAAACATTTCAATAGTTATATTTTACGGACTTTCAGTCATCTGAGGGATCATTCAGAAGAATAAAGAACACTTTTAGATGCTATTTCAAGGTAAAATAATGCGGATCAACTATGTTACCTCGTTATTATTATATTTGTTATTTTTTTATTACTACCCGATCACCTCTATTACATCTGATTAACCAGTAGAAACTTACTAAAAGTTCTGTACATCCTTTATAATGAAGAGCTAAGCTAAGAAAAGTCAAGACTGAAGTAGTGAGATTTCATTTCATTGTACTGAAAATCTTAATACGCTCTAACCATACTTTTATGATTAAGTAGAATATGAACGTATCTTAGTTGATAGTGAAGGTTTAGAATGATATTTATCTGCATGAACTCTGCGCTAACCTCACAAACTGTGTTGCTAAGCGAGCCTTATTCCAACCATCCAGCTTTTGGTATTCCTGTTTTAGAGATGGGTTTTCGAACGTATGAACTTTAGGTTCTCTGTAGATTATCTATAAACTTTTTTGCTATCTATATATGTCTATAGGAATACTATTGTGGTACTGCGGCAGATACCAAGGTCCAATCATCTATGTATTCCATGATTGGACATCCTGAAATTGAGAATTTTTTGTATCAACCGGAACGTGGGGGAAATTTTAGTGGTGCTTGAGGCCGAAGGGGTGCGAAAACCGAACTGCTAAAGAAAATTTACGACATTTATCTTCTCTTCTTTTTTTTCCTTCCTCCCAACTCTGCCCTATCTAAGGTTCTTTACTTCGCCCGCACACATCCTCTCCATATAATCTCAACCCATTTACTCCGACTTCATTTTCTTACGGAATATACTCTCTCTCACTCCACTGTCTTCTGCGTATTTGCCTTTGAAAATCAACTCTTTTTACGAAACACTAACGCTATAAGATTACAGTAGTGCAACGTTATGTATCACTAATAGGGTATACTGTTAGAATGTGTATATATTTGTGCGTACTAAAAATTCATTTGTTTTGAAAATAAGCTTGAAAAAGCACAACTATTTCATTTCAATATTATTTACGAGTATTGTTTACATAACTACGAATACAAGAATGTATAATGAATAATCAACAAATAAAGTAACTACGCAAATAATAAATGTAATACTTCACATCTAATACAATCGTTCGTGTATCTTTCCACAATGAATATTTCAAAAATGGAAAAACACTCCGATGTCACAATTAGGGGATAGTCAAGACAAAATGATTGGTTTCGATTTCCGGGTAGGAAACTATGCGTTTAAAATAAACTCCTTCATCGAAGTACTTTATTTATTATAAATTAAGTTACAGGTAGAAAATTGTGTGCTTGGAGTAGAGCTTAACGACTAGTGGATTGTTCGTTGAAGGTATTTATAAAAAATCAAGCCTCATTTAAAGCTAAAATGTACTATTTGAAACCAGTTTCTCGGAAAATTTTCATTCTCCAAGGTTCTATAGCCATTCATATATATATATCTCATTTTCATAAGAATCCGATTTCGCATTATTGTAAAACTAATATGGACATAGATAGAAATCTTTAGAGACTGCAGCAAGAGGGCAAAAGTGAATAAATATGCTCAAGGCTACGGTAAAAAGAGCCTTCATAACTCAACGATCAATACATATTTACTGTATATTGACTCATTTCTGGTTCGGTTAGAAGTGATGCATAAAAACTTCGATAAAACATCTCCCAAATACGTTTGAACCTCCAAAATATCGACTTGTAAAAGTTAGGTTCCTAAGTGATGAATCAGTCTCATCGGACGATTACATTGTTAATATAGGAAGGAAAAACCTAATGTTTCCTAGGTAACGTGGAAAAGTACGCAACGTAATTACGAAAGATTTGTTACGGAACAAAATATACATAAAGTAAACGTTAGAAATTCCAAAGTAGGAAAAGTCGAGGGCAAGTACTGAATGAATACTTAAATCACAAGTAAAACCTTGGGGAAAACACACTACATTATTCAGTCGAGGCTGAATAAGCAAATATAAGGATCAAATATACACAATATTATAAGTATTTCTTATTCTATGTGATTCAGTTAAATATTTACTGAAGCTCGCTCCTTTTCTATTGACTAATATCAATTCGTTGAGTCATTTTCAGGAAATTAAAAGCACGATTCATGATAAATTAATAATATTCGGTTATTTTAAATTTACAAAAGGCATCCGTCATTTCACGAAATAGTTTGACTTTTGACGGCTTTTAATACGATATATTTATTTTACTCTTTTATCTATTAATATTGGTTCTATTTGTTACTTTTATAAACAGAAAGTGTTTGTTTATTTATTTTAAGTGTATCCATAGCTACTGTTGGTAATTCATGTATTACGTTGCTAAATAATTCACAAGCGTAACCTAAAACCTTAATGACCTAAAAAATGCCTGAATATACATTTACGTTTATAATTTCCAAAAAACTTAATTCCAAAACTTGGTAAAGTTCTCACTTGAGTTCCCCAAAGATGGCCGCTTGTACAATATTAACGATGAGGAAAAGATGTAATCGAATAAATTCCGAAGAAAAAGACCTTTCCAAAGGTGTCGGAGGAGCCGAAATTATTCCGAAATTCTTCGAAAAGGAAAATGGAGCTTAATTGAAGAAGGAATCGCAGAAAAAAGTTTTGCCACCAAAACTGCTCAAGAAGACCTCGATGGAGATGGAAACTTGGGTAAGTCGTTGAGAGCAAGGGAGATTGCGTGAGGGAGATGGCGACAGAAAAAGAAAGAGACAAAAGAAAAGAAAGATTAAAAGTTAGAAAGTTGTTTTTCGGAGACGATCGAAGTGCGGGCGCGCGCCATCTTGTTTCACTACCCAATTTGACGGTAATTCGCGCCATTTCTACGGGTGGCTATTTTAAAGCGGGAAAAAGAGCCATTTCGCGCCGGTACCCAATTGCCACACTTCCCGGTTGCGAAATGGGGAATACTTCCTCGTCGCGGTGCGATCCTCGTCTATAAAATTAAGCTACGTAACTGGGGAAACGAAAAAAGATCGCAGCGCCACCTACGGGCGGAATCGGTTTGTTTTCCTTAGCGACGAGAATGCAGGACAACGCTCTACATTCGCAAAGAGAAGGCGGACAAATAACCTTGACATATAACGACCCGGTTTGTGACGAAATTCGTTTGCACGGCAATAGGAGAGTTGTGGCTTGGAGATGGAGATGCTGGGCCGATAGAGATGATGTTTGTTCTAATCTTCACTCCGATGGGGTGGTGGTGTGGGCAGAGAAGTAAACAGGAAAGAAAGGAAGGGATGTAAAGGGAAGAGGAAGGGATGAGATTTCGTAAAGAAGAGTATGAAAGGAGAAATCTGGAAACTTTCAAAGGAGGTCGAGTAAAAGTGTTCGAGGAATGAGTAAGAGGTGAAAAGAGAGTTAGCTTGAGGAATAAAAAGTAAATTACTGATGCTTAAGAGTTGATACAAGGGAATGAAACGAAAAGTTAGAAATGTTCGTAGAGAGTAAGAGAATGATTTATTCAGCCCTCGAACGATCTTGTTTAACTTCCTTTCCACGTCTTCAGTATCCTCCAGGTGCCTCTAAGAAAGACTTTTATTTAATTTTCTATCTTTCCTCCTTTTACATTTCACGTTTAATTCTTTCATTTATTCACTCTTATTAGATCCACTTGCGCTTTAAAATCCCCTTTTCAGATTAAATACTACCTCTCAATCCCATTATACATACATTTAGATGGCAGATTATGATTTTGAGTGCTTTTTTCATTAAAACCTATGCCTCACTTTCTCTTAAAGATATCGCTTTCAGGATATTACAAGCCCATACATTTCTTTCTCTGGAATATTTTTCATGAGGAATCTTTTATTAAGGTATCGCGAAAGTTTTCCGCATGCCGTGATTTTGCATGCCCTTTCTCCGCAAAATTTTTTCGTAAATTTTGTAAGCTCGAATCGAATTTTTCCACGCCCAAGCTTCCCAAAATATCATCTACTTTCCTTGTTTTTGTTTACCGTTGACTGATCGACTTCTGTGAAAGGAAAGGTTTCCCTGTGTAAGTTTCTCACGAATAAAGGCGGAAGTAATATAAATTTTAAATTGTTTTGAGGAATAAGTTCATAATAAAAAGGATATGTACGTTATGAACGATATTTTAGGGTTTATTTCGATATATTATATTCGATATTACCGTAAAATATTTTATCTCTAAAGAAGAGATTAAAAAGTAAAATAATCTATTGATATGCGATTGGATTACTATTTTCTACATTTAATGATAAAAGAAGATACAAAAGGGAGATAGAGTAGAATCATTGACCATTGAATTTGGGAAAGAGTTATTATACGTATTTGAGATAAGGATGTGAAGCAGGAAGTTGTACATTTGACATTAATAATTAAAAAAACATATTTAGAGGACACGTTTAAGCTCTAAGCGAGGTAGGATCAAGAGTAATTTATAGGCATTGTTATTATATATTTATACTATCCATATTTTATTACGAAAATAATCATGTTCTCAAATAATGGGTCGACAAAGATTCTGATTATTTTGCTTTGTTGGATTTAGCTAAATTCGAAAAAGCAGTTTGATAAATAAAGTCATTTGTGAATGTATCAAGCTACATCCATCTCGAACTGTCTAAAACAGAAGCTACAAAGTAAAACGCAAAACACAATTAAAATTCTAGAATTAATCAAAATCAAGTCTAAATAGAAAGATAAGTTTTTGATGACTACGAAAAACGCCATGTATTCTATTAACTTTCCAATCTCCATATAGATATTGTAATAATTTTTTTCTGGTTTCATTACTCGATAACTTTTTGCTGAATTTAAAACAGCTTATATTTAAAACAATATCAATTGATATGACATTGAGATAATTGCATGGAAATGTAAATTTATAAAGTTATTCACTATTTAGTGAAGACAAAATCGTATTTTATGATACAAGTATTTTTTTAAGTTCATTTCTTTTTTCCGAATTCTATTGCTGGGAAATATTATTTTGGAAGTAAGTTAACTGAGGAAAGTTAGTAACCGAATGTCTTCAGTTGCTAGGTGATTAAGTCGAGAGATACATCAAATAATTTCTTAATATATAACAATAGCAATATTAATAATAAAAAAATCTTTATATCTTCATCATGACCAGTACTTTTCGAACAACACTCATACGATAGCAAAAGAACGATTTTACTACTAATAAGGACGATATTAACTTACAAGATCATTACTTACAAGACATTAATATCCCTTATTCTATCAAAACTAAAAACGTTGGATAAGGGTAGCGATTATCCAATTGAAGACTTACTCTCCACTCTTTAAATAAGGAAACTCTGAGTGATTCAGGAATAGAGGAAGTTGGTTCGGGGAATAAAAGGAAAATTATAGTCCGTATTGAGAGGGGAAAGGAACGATTCAGGATCGGAGTGACTCATTGTGACGAAAATACGGGAATGCGGTGGGAAATACCGTGAGAGGGAAGAAAGGGAGGAAGATGGCGAATGGGGAAAAAAGAATGGCGCTGTGCGATAAGGAAAGATATTGGAAAATCGAAGGGAGGGGCAGGAAAAGGCGTGGGAAAGGGATAAAAAGGGTATGTATAAAGGATGCGGTTCGGGGAGTCTAATGGAGGGAATCGGTTGATAAGGAAGGTTTAACCAGAGTCGTGGGATTGCGGCATTTGACTAAATGGAATAAGAGTGCAGAGGCGTGATAAGGGGTGGTGGCTTAGAAGAAGCGGATGGAATAATTGAACCAATGAACGCTTAAGTAATAGTTAGGGAAGATTAATGTATCATCGATATGTCATAGACTTACTTAATAAATTTTCCTACCCTATGAGAGCTTAGCCAAGCGATTACATATCTGTCAGACACGATAGTTTCTAATCCTACATAATCTGACATTTCCTCATCACATATTCATTTTATACATCACATCTTCATCGTCATTGGTCATTCAATCCTTAGATTGGTTGAATGAAGCCTTGCTTCCTTCTGTATCTAATGTTAACTCCATTGCCATTACCTGATATCTCTTCTTTACTATATTCTATTTATTTGGTGACTATAATCATCCTTTGTCTTCCTCTTGATGATTTTCCTCACACGCTGCTTTCAAGTACATTCCTAACAAATTCATAGTGTCGAACTTATATAGAAATATTATAGAAAAATATCAAAAATATTTCGTTAGATAATTGCTCGAACGGATAATTATTACTGGTCTTTCTTTCCTGATAATATTAGATGCGTGAACAAAATGAGTAGTTAGGGACTACGGTGTCTTCGAACCCCTGCCGTACCCCGCAAGGCGGTTAGCGGGGTATTTATGTAAACGTAAATGACTTGTCAAATCTATCTCGTTTTTCTTTTTCGGAAGATGCTCCACATTGTTATCACTTCTTCTATTCTTATGTACACTATTTGGTTTCTGACACGGTAAGTAATCCCTATCGTATCATGTATTGCACATTTATTATTATACGCTTTTATCATCTCATTAATTTCTATACATGTTATCGTTGCCATTTTTAAGTGTCATATCCATATCTGACCGCACGAAATACTTATGACGGATATTGAGGGTCAGGTGTTAAGGAGTGTTTCAGCTGATAGCGAGGACGTTGTGAAAGTGTAGAGGAATACGAGCGGAAGTGTCGTGAGGGGGACATTTGTGCAGGTGTGTGTTGTATAGATAGATATGTAGAGTTTTCGAAACGTGCTTCGTAAGAAGTTTCCAAGCGAGAATCGACCCGGATTGTTTCCTTTAATGTCACGCTTTTGGAATGATTTCCCAAGAGGAAAAGATCGACTTTGTTAAAGGATAATGTTGTGCGGTTAACCTATAGGAACACGTGTTCAAACGGTTAAAATTAACGGAATATAACATTAAGGAAATGGAGGAATTATTTTAAATTCTTCTGATCGAAAACTTTGTGAAAGTATAGAGAAATAGTTTGGGAATGATCTTTGTTTTAGTTCTATTCATTTTCTGCGACATACCGCACTCCTCATCCGGTACGACCTATTACAAAAGGAGTTGGATGCTGATATGGTGGAACTTGAGGTACCAAATTCCTCTTCTTTCATCTTTTTTTATGAAAAAGATATTCAAAATTAAAATCGGATCTTTGAAATATAACTCTCTTTCATCGTCATTGGTTGAGCGGAATTTTAAAACAGATTTCTCTCAGAAATGATTGAAAAATTGCAATTCCTTTCGATGTCTTTCGCAAAATATAATCTGATCTAAAGCACTGACTTTTTCAGAGCGGCAAACACACCTTCCGGGGTAGGTGGGTGTTTCCGCCCAACCCTCGGGGGCTCTAAAATTTCAGATGGTGGAGATTGCACAGATGCGTGTCGACTAAACTTACCGAAGAAAGTAGCTTTAGGCATCGCCAATTTCGAAAAGCCGAAGAGCGTTTCTAGAAAATGAATGCCACATAGTCACACCGCCCCTTTTCCGCGAAGTTCGTTTTTTTTTCCTTTCGCAAGAGCGAATTTTCCGATCCTATGGAATTCGGAACAACGGCCCGAGGACGAAATGAGATCACTCACACAAAGGATATAAAAAACAATTATCGAACTCCTTTCATAAAGGTTTTTGCAAGAGTTTCCAGAGTTATTGAAAATTTTAAAATTCCTGATTCGATGCATACTGATGTACACGTTATTTTATCCTCTAACATGAGGTTAGTTTCCATGGAAACCACTTAAGGCATCACGTTAAATAGAGAGGTCAGAGTACTGAACCTTGAGTTACACCGCTAAACCGTGTAAATTACACTGCGCTCAACATATCTGCCTTTGGACATATGAGATACCTTGGCTCGAGTTCACTTTTTCGTTATTTTCATTTGATTGTAAAATTTTTACCAAAGTAGCACGATTTTATCGTTGAAGTTATTTCACCTTTCCTTTATCGCGCCACTTTAGCTCTCACGTCACCATGAATCGTCAAGAAAATGGTGACGTAAGCAAGCATAAAAAGTCGTGTCCATATCGTAGCATATCTTATTCACCCCTAATTCTGTTATCCTCTTTAATTATCTTACGTAAAATCCGCCAAATTTCCGTTTTCTCGTTTAGAGTTCTTTGAACCGTTTCGCCTTGAGCCCTCTCGTGATTATATAACGGATACGAGGAGGAAGAAGGAAGGAAATATTTGGAGGGATTATGGTCCCAGAAAATTTCTATTAGTTTCAGTCGATAACTAGGCAGTCGTTTGGAATCCCATGATCCTCTTTTTTGATTTTATCCAGTTTCCTGCTTTATACAGCTTAAGTAAGAAAAAGGTTCAAAATGTGAACAGTTTTAATTTAGTACTACCATATTTTCAACTATAAGCACTCCTATTACGAAATTATTTCACTTTATTTAATATTTTTTTGTAATTTACCTCCAGTGTATAATTACTTGAAATTTTCAAGATATATTTTACATGGCATTCACTTATATTTTCTCATAATAATAAAAACAACTTTGTAAATTTCCACAGAAAATTTGTTGTTTTTATTACTTTGTTTTTAGTTTGTTGTTTAAGTTGCTTTTATTACTATGGCATTCTACGAATTCACGCTTTCTCACATTGATTTCATTATATTTTCTCTTTCGGTTTTCTTGAATCATTGCTATTAAATATGTGCATGTATGTATTTATTTTGTACATAGTAACCTCAGGATCCTTAAGCTCATATCATTAGTAGATTTGCACATTTTTTCTTACACCCAATTCTAATTTTTTTCCTGCTGAGGATGTTTTCCGTAAGTAATATTATGTTTTTTTTTAACCTTGAATTCCTCATACGTTTTTTTCTCAATTTCTTTATGATGATACTGACTAAATTATACGAATATAAAATAGACTATTTAGTACCAATATCGTTTTAATACAGTCCTTATAAGAGCTTATAATATAATAGTGTAATTGCTTAGTATTCATCAAGATTCACGTGGTTATTCTATACCTTTCCAAATCCCAAAGTAAAAGTAAGACAAAGCGTGACACATGTATGTCATTCCGTTTTTCGTGAGGATTCCTTCACGACCTTCTTCACGTAATACGTTAGCTTCTTTTCGTACCTTACTTGTTTATCACTTGAAACCTTTCGTGCACCTTTTTTTTCCTCCAAACTGTCCTTCAATCGTGACTTTGATTTTTGCATCCCTCGACAAACGTCAGCTGTTCCAGTTTCCTCCTCATTCTTACCCTCACCTCGACCCTCAAGAATTGATTTTTAACCATTTTATTTCGCTCTATTAGACTCTTTATTATTACATACAATAGAACCAGTAAGAAGAATTCATCACTTAATATGTTTATATTGTTGTTAAGTTGTTACGTCACAATTCGCGGTTGCATTGTTTCAATTAATCAAATTTCATTCCGATTATAAGAGTTAGTGATTCATTATTGATGAGAGTTGATTGTTAATGCTCTATAAGAGTTAATAGTGTTAATAATGAATTTAAGTTCATTAGTAATAGAAAACAAAGCATGGTGAAATAACTTTTGATAAGAAGCCATCGAGTTCTAAAAGTGATTTTCGCGAAATGAACTCGGTGTAATATTTTTGATAATTCCTTATGTTCTCTCTCGACTTCTGAATCGTTCACAGATATCCACGTGTTGCTCCACTGAAGCCTTTTCGTTATTCAATTTCTTCTATTGTCCTTCGTCTATATTTATCGCTCTAAACCCTTCCGTTCGCGGAAAAAGTTTTCAATAGAAAACCGCTCAAAATTCTATTTTCATTGGTACAATATGTGCCTGAAGTGTCACAGTATCTATTGTTTATATCGGTATCTTGGGGTTTAAAAAGGAATTTAACAATGCTCTTTAATAAACGTATGAAATAGGCGCTAATAATGTAACATTGGCTTTTGGAAATTAAAACTATTTGAATATAAGAAGAGTAAATTTACAATGCAACTACCTACAAAAAGTTTCCATATGAAAAATTCAATAAAATGTTCAAATACAAAAGTTTATTCTTGTTTAGAACATCATTATCTAATATGAATGAACACCAAATATTTAGTTTCGGTAGTAACGAACACGCTGCAAAACTATGTAGACCGATTTGAATTGATTATATTAAATGTTTCTTCGAATACTGACATTATTTTGATGTTGTGAATTAGAGATTAAAAGATTTTGTACTAAAGGATCAAATGAATTTCAAAAGGTATTTCTGATAAAATTTCCCTACAGTAAAAGTGAAACCATATGGATTGACTTAACAGTGCACGATAACTTACGCTTCCTTTCTTATAGAAAAAGTTAATTGAGTTATTTTTCTTTGAGAGATAGCTTCATTTGATCACACACAGTTCTTTTCAAGGTTATTATTATAGTTTAAAATTCATGACGTATAACAGCTATATATCCTTTTAATTTCATCTCATTCAATCCTCAGCCTCCGTTCACTTGCTAAGCTTATAATATTTTATACCGACATCAAAGCATAAATAACCCTTTCGAATTTCGCAAATCTCTCAAACTCTCGACGCACGTGTTACATTTCGCACTCAAATGGCTTCTATCGAGCAACTTATGACCTCAAAAACCCAGCTACTGCCAAAACTCCTGAATCACACCTAAATTAGTCCCTTTGAATCTTTGCGAGGATTCCGAAACGAATTAATTTCCTTTTCTAGAACTAGTGAGATTAATTCGTTCCACTTTTCGTAGTGCGACTCGTTAATATAACTCGAAGCCTGTAATCGGTACGCTTTGAGACCTCGTTCTTCCAGCTCGGAGTAATTAGAAGTCAAAAGGCAAAACTTAAGGGCTTCAATCCACATCGACCCGAACTCCTGGCGAATCCACCCCCAGTGGGAGGGAAAGAGGGTGGTGGTACTGGAAGACTAACACAGACGCCGGAGAACTTCACGTCAGCTCGTTAGAGACACCCGGACTCGTGAATTTCGTAACCCCGGAGACCGCGTCTATAAGAGACCGAGCGCTTCCGGAAGAGCAACTGAAATAACAAAGCCGATAACATGTTTACTTTGTCTACTTGGCCCCGTTTCGTAATTTCCCCAAATGGTGTGGCTACCTCGGGTGGGCACACGATAGCCGATGGCCGGTCGCATCTACATAAATACCCTGCAAGACGCCCTACGGCGTGTGGCAGGGGGTGAAACTATGAGAATGTGGGCTAATTTTAAAAATATTTTTATCGTATATAGTTCCCATAGAGAATGGATTCTTAAAACGACTCGTATTTCCATCTATTTCCGTCTCTTTTTATTTTATGCTCATTATCGTATTGCAGAAGGTTTCACTAAATATGTAACACTTCTTTCGCAAACGTTCTTCCTCTAAATATTACGATCAATCGCAATCTAGCTTCATATTTCCTATCCTATAAGGATACACAGCTTTCGTCTCAGTGCGGTTTGGTAATGCCAATGCCAAATTTTTTTAGCACAGCGCATTGTAACAAATCGTATCGCTTTTATTTGTAGTTTCTCGAGTTTACGTATAAATGTTTCCTCTGCTAGATCTCATATGGTTGAAGATATATGCAAATCCCAGATGAGGTTAAACTAAGGTGATATAAAATCTTAGTTTAAATTTTTCAGCATAAATGCCGACAATACGTAAAATTAAACCGACCTATTATTTGTTACGGCCCATATATTTCGGATGTACGTATGTGCTAATATAGTCAAGGATATAAGTGAGAGTTCTATCCGGGTAGTAGGATATGTATTCTGTTCAGCCCTGCAAAAGTGCATTGGGCGGTGAGCAAGATGCAACGGAAGGCCAAGGATGAATCTCGCATTGGAGTTGCATGGCTTCCAAGGCCCGTCCGAAGACGCTGATCTTACATCACGGACCCCATTCGAGGACTGTGCGGGTCCCGTTGTGCTGGTAGCTGAAGAGGGAGGGGGTCGCCAGTTGAAAGGGATTCCGCCGACGCTCTGCATCGGTTTCCCTTTGCATGAGGAGCATAAATGGTGCGATTGGTAGGTGAGGAACGGCTAGAGGGAGGGGTTGACGGGAGCGCCGCAATGGACGACGGGTGGGGGAGGAACTAACGAGCTTACGGGCCATGGAAGATGAAAGGGTTTAAAGTGAGTCGAGGATATGGTGGGGAAAGACCCCTTTGGCAGGCACCCGTAGAGAGGCAGGAGGGTGAATGTTGAGGAGGTCGGTAAAGCTTCGTTAACCTTCCCGCATCGGAAACGTGACAAACGACATGCGTTCAATCTTCCCGTATTGATTCACGAAACCTTGCGCAAATATTTCATATTCTTATAAATGAATGTCAACACTCATGCTGTACAGGAACAGGTGTTTCAGAATTTTTTATTCGGAGAGCAATTAATAATTCCCAAGGTTAAATGTGTTTGATGAGTACTTATATGACTGAGATTGGAAACAAGGTCTCCTAGGTTGCGGACAGATATAACACCATATCCCGCCTTATTTCTATCGAAGCATATCATGACAAGTGCTTGTATCGATGATGGTACAAGGTACTCACAGGAGGATACAAACCGACAGTCTATTTCTGACTTCTGTTGTTCCTTTACTTTAAACACTCAAGGATATCCGTACAAAGTCCATACCGTTCCTCAACTTTGTTTTGTTTATTTCGTGAAGGCAACAAACACAGCTTTGAGAGAAGGTTGTTTCGAAAATAATCTATTATTTTTGTTGCTATATCAATATGTACCACCACTTATCACGCTCTCTTTCGCTATTAATACCAATCAAAGTTTTTCATTCTTGTCACCATAACAAAGTGCTAACATAAAACAATAAAATGCTCTGACTCTCTTGAATGAAACATGGGAAAGTTTATTATGATTTACTTTAACTCGTGGCTGCGATACGATTAAAACTATTTGAGTGTGTATGGTAACTCATAAATCAGTAATTATAATTACTATCGATGTCATAAAATGGATCATAATAGTACTCCGTCTCAAGGAATGAATCAAGGTTAAAATATCTACTCCCTCATCTTACTATAATAGTCATACTCTATTTCATTGCTTATGGTAAGTAAAGAGAAAAGAAAGTCTACATATACTATATATATATGAATTACACTGATACACTTAAAATTACAACTATAGCATTTGCAAGTTATGATTGAACCTTAAAATTCGTAATAATCCCATTCCTCGCTTCAATTATAATTAATTTTTGCACAGTTCCTGTTTCCTTTGATGCGACTCATGAATAGCGTTCAGGAAGGATTTAATTAGATTCCCTTAGTCTTCACTTGGCCTCTTTTCTATTCTCTAATCCTATTTATAAGGGGAAAAAGGAAGTTTGGGAGCCATCGAATATTGGCATTCCTTTCTCACTATCAGATTCCAGTGGAAAAAAAATAAATATAAAATCAATAAATATTTGGTTACTAGGATACCCGAAATTCGGTTTAAATGACGAACGACAAAAACGTAGAAAAAAGCTAAAATAATCAAAATTGGCTTTCAATTCTCTCACATTCAAAGGAAAGAAAAAACGGAACGTATCGATTGATTGGTGAAATATTCGTGTTTTAATATCTCGAAATTCAAAATTATTGAGGTCAGAGAAAGTGAAACATTTTGAAAGATCCATCATCTGGTGAAGAAAAGTTGTCTTAAAAAACTTGCTCGAAAGTCTAAACCTTTCACAAATTAGGTATTTCATAAATTATTTCTTGACGATGATCGAACTAATTAATTCGCGAGATTTTTTTATCGGGTGGCAGCATGAGATCCGGCCCGTGTTTCGAACGTGTAATTCGTTGAGAAAGTAATGATCAGCTGTGACTCGTTTTCGGTGAATGAGGAAGGAAGTTTGAATAGACAAAAGAGGTGGCCAAGCTCTTTGCTAGTTACTACAATATTTCAAAATTTAAATTTTTTCGTAAGCCCCAATTAAATGCGTATTAAATGGTATACACTGTTTCGACATAAAAGCGGTCGTTGGACGTGAGGAGTAATAAACTAAAGAAATCGTCTTTTGTGACAATGTTCCAAGGATCGGAACAATGAAAACGGGGTGTCGTGGGTGGAACAAATACCCGTATGGAGATCGGAGGAAATCGCTGGGAGTGGTGGCGTACTCCTGTAATCCAGCTACTTGGAGGCTTGGTACAGAGGATGGTTTGAGGTCGGGAGTCCTGCCCGTGGGTTGTCCCACGTCGACTGGACGTCCGCACTAAGCCCGGCATCAACATGGGCACCCTGGAGGAGTTCGGGGCGGCCAGGTTGTCTAAGGAGGGGCGAATCGGGCCAGGGGGGTAACCCAGCAGCCAAAAGTCCCCGTGGCGGGCAGTAGTGGGATCGCGTCCGGGAGTGGGAGCCCATGGGCAGCCCGACCGATACAATCAGACCTGTATCTTTTTTGCCGATTTTTTTACATTCTTCATTATAAATTTTGTATATTTATTGTTGCTATTCTTTTAGATTTTTTTGCCTGTAATTCTGTTCCTTTCTATCATTTACAATCAATTCAATAATATTCCCACCTAGGGCTCTGTAGCATCTTACGTACATCACCGGTTTTCGATATCAATATTTTTTGAACATATCTTCTCCAACCCTACCTTTGCACATGCACCATTTTCAAATGGCAAAAATACGAATTTACTATAAAATTTTTAATTTATTTTAAAAGTGCAAAATTTTCAAATACTGAGCGAGCAAAAGTATTGTCAGAAGTGGGATTCGAACCCACGCCCGAAGAACCGGACTGCGACCTGAACGCAGCTTGGACCGCTCGGCCATCCTGACGTTGAAATAATTGTATAGTATGACCCCTCTTAACCCTACCACACTTAACGCTGTTTCAATATAATGCGGTTTTTCGGGATTCCCCTAAATCTCACACTTTATTGATACTCGTTATGTTAACAGCCATGCACAAACCAAAAGCAGTGCCATTTATAGCGATGGTGATATGTAGATATATATATTGTATTTTTTCATTGCTCTTTCGTTAGTCTGCCGAGAAAAAAGGTTCGAACTGTATTCTCCTAAGTCACAATTCCAGTACAAACGCAGCTTTCCTGCGTCACAATTGATTTATTTGTTCTAATCAAGGTAATTAGGAGTATAAAGATAATATTTTATTTCACTGTGATAAATTCGGCAAGAACTGATAAATTTTCTTATTTATTTGTTCTTTACATTGATTCTCATCACAAAAATACATATGTGCGTGTTACGCTGCCTCCTTTAACGCTGTTTCGTCTCGAAGTTATTGGAACCTATCCCCCGCATTAAGCGGGGTATTACTATGATATACCTAGAAAACATAGACTATACCTGTATTTCTGAGTTCATAGACCCAATATCAGGTAACTTTTCGATATCTGCAGGCCAAAAATAAAGAAAATTAGATAACTACTAATCAAACACACAAAAGAAGCATAAAAATAATGAGTTGTGAGGAGATTAACGCTTCAAGAATGTAGTAAAGGCAGAACGTAATCCAAAGACCTAAGAATTGCGAGAAAAACAAATATCATATACTTTTCTATTAATTTCGGAATTTTTGCTCGGCAACGCAATGAATATGTAAGTTGAATAACATTAATTAAGAGATGCAAACAAAGAATTGATTGCAATAATCGATTTTATTTCCGGAAAAATTATTCGATAAACATAAGGTGTATAAGGAAGCTCTTACTGTTTTATTCTTAAATTTCGGATATTTTTTATAATTAAGTCATGATGAAACAAAAGCTGGTAAAGAATGGTAATGAATTAATTTTTTCCTCACTTGTTACTTCGTAGCGATGTTACATACATTAGGGATATTGTACTGTGCGGATATCGGTTGTAGTACATCTCAACTGGCTTTCCATTTATGCCCCTTTATGATACTATACTATAATTCATTTTATGATCGGATCTAATGTTACTTACTTACTTACTTAATGTTACTTACAGTGTATATTTAATTTACCTAAAATTCCCTCTTCATCTTGAATGAAAAAATAAAAAGAATAAACGTTTTTGCTAACTCTTTGTACTATATCTCCGTTGTATAGCAGATATTAACTGTTGAGCGATTATTTATGATATTTTTCGCCGGATTTTGGACTTCAAAACAACGAAGTACATGGTCTAATAAGATATCTGATCTTCCACATTTTTTTCAATTCAAACCGGATTTTCCCATACTTAATTAGATAAAGATCTAATTGCATCTTAGAGGAAAATGGTCAACTATGTGTAATGGGACTATAAAATTAAGAAAATAAAACCCTATCTAGACCTATGTTTAAATATAATGTCTCCTAATGGTTCACACAGCGCGTCATGAAGCAGTCAGTTAATACTAACCGATTTGTCAAAGGATAACTTTTTGAAGACTATCTTCCTCCGCTTAACCTTTGCGCATGCACCGCTTTCTCTCGTTCGAATCTCCCGCTACCTGCGCCGTGACGTCAAAAGGTTACCGACTGGAATTTTTCTCTATTTAATGAAAATAAATACGGTAGTTGGGCATAAGGAGTAAAACATCATGGAAATCGCCTTATACGTAAATGTTTCAATGATCGGGACGATGAAAATGTGGCGTCGTGGGTGGATCAAATACCCGTATGGAGATCAAAGGAAATCGCTGGGAGTGGTGGCGTACTCCTGTAATCCAGCTACTTGGAGGCTTGGTACAGAGGATGGTTTGAGGTCGGGAGTCCTGCCTGTGGGTTGTCCCACGTCGACTGGACGTCCGCACTAAGCCCGGCATCAACATGGGCACCCTGGAGGAGTTCGGGGCGGCCAGGTTGTCTAAGGAGGGGCGAATCGGGCCAGGGGGGTAACCCAGCAGCCAAAAGTCCCCGTGGCGGGCAGTAGTGGGATCGCGTCCGGGAGTGGGAGCCCACGGGCAGCCCGACCGATACAATCAGACCTGTTCCTTTTTGCCAGTTTTTCCAACTTTTTAAAATTTCATATGCTAAATTAACTGTTATTTAATTTAATTTACTCAAGGGCATTGATTTGGTTATTTCATTGTTATCCAAGATTTCCGTATTACTTTTAGAATTATTGTATCTGTACCTATCTTGCCGATTTTTATATTATTTACTTGATTTTTCCATCTTTTTTGATTTCATATCCTCATTGTAAAATTAACTGTTATTAAATCAATACACTAAAGTAGATTGATTTGCTTTTTCTTTATGATTCACTATTTCTACATTACCCCATTAACAGTATGATATCACAATCGGTCAGTGTGCTCCACATTGCAAAATTCATTTGAAATTGGTCGCTTTCAAATTACAGATGCTGCTTCAAGATATCGTAACAAATTTTTACCTATGATTATGAAATCATTTTCTTATTTCAAGTGATATTTATTTATAATTACATCTTTTGCTATGAAATTTTAGAGCACCCATCAAAAATCTGAAATTGTGATGAAGTGTTCCTTAATTAATATACGCAAAATACAAATTGAATGATGAATTAATGACATTTTAATTATATTATTCAGATTTTCTCTTGATTCTTGTGCAATCAATCTGTATCCTTTTAATAAATTTTCCTTGAATTTTTACAATTAGGTTGATTTCCACATTCATTGTTCCCCTTCAATTAAACTGTATTTCAACTTCATTTCATCAAGAAAATTTATCGACTTTACCTCGAATTTTCTTATTTTAAGTATAATTTGGTTTTTAAGATCTTAATTGAACATTAAATTATGTATTTATCGTTGTTTTATGAATTTTTTACTAAGTGTTGCGGGCGATCCAATTTAAATAATTTTTTTTGGTAACTCCAAGATACTTTAGGGAATCTGTTATTGTTACCTCTTTCCTTAGGAGGTTGTATGAAAAGTCGTAATAGGGACCTTAATTTAAGTATCATTTGAAATGATTGGAAAAATCGGCAAAGAGGCACAGGAATGACAAATTGTATTAAAACATACGATAAAGTTAAACAAAAATATTTTTATAATTTGGAAATCGATGAAATTCAAAGAAAAATAACGTGATACACGATATCCGATTGTGATATGATACTGTTAAGTAAGCAATTCAGAAATCATGGACAATGACAATTCTCAGTCAATTTTCGTAAGGAAATTAAATTAAAATACTGATCTACATCTACATAAGTACCCTGCAAGCCGCCTTTCGGCGTGTGGCACGGGTTGTGAACACCTATTTTACGTTATCGCGTATTTTAGTCTATCATTATCGTAAATCGTGCGCGGGAAGAAGGAATTCTCTGAACGATTCGTCCTAGCATATATTTCGCGTATTTTATGCGTATTATCATATCGGTCTAGATAGCAGGGTGGTCGCATAATTTCAATTACGTCTTCCAAAAACGTATTTTCTCTAAACATATTTAATAAACGCAATCTGCCTACGAATCTTTCACCTGCAAACGCTTTCCAACCCGAGTCTGATAATAGTTTAGTTAAGCTTGCCTTTTTATCGTAGCCATTCTTTACAAATCGCACTCCTTTATGTTGAGCCTTTTCGAGTTCGCGGGTACTTCGTTAAATTTTTCTTTATTTTTGGCCTGCAAATATAAAAAAGTTAATTGATACTGGGTTTATGAACTCAGAAATACTGGTATAGTCTATGTTTTCAAGGTATAAATGTATCTATTCCATCGTCAGGATGGCCGAGCGGTCCAAGGCGCTGCGTTCAGGTCGCAGTCCGGTTCTCCGGGCGTGGGTTCGAATCCCACTTCTGACAATAATTTTGCTCGCTCCGTGTTTAAAAAAATTTGAATAAAAAAATCATACTTTTACCACTAAAATATGGTGCATACGCAAAGGTAGGGCGATATAAGGACATTTAGGTGATCTGTATAATTTAGACCATTAAAATGGTTAAAAAGATACGTAAAGGTAATCGATCAGGAAACTAGATGTATGAGCTTACGCTCCCCATAATACGCATCGGAGGGTTTCTCGAACGACATTCAGTTAAACAAAGAAATAATAATAAAATAATTCAATACTCTTATAAAGTCTATATTATTTAAATATGTCATCGAATCAAATCAAGACAGAAATGTAGAACAAGTTGAAACTGAAAAGCGAAATCTGTAATTTACTAAGCTTCCGGAAGTGATACCTATAAGAATATCGTAAATATCGAAATCTTTCCTTTTCATACTACAAATTGAGCCTTTGTTTATATCTTTTATTGACTAGTAATTTCCACAAAATGTTCTGCAGCATCTTACATACATCACTCATTTTCGGTATCAATATTTTCGATACGTATGTTCTCTTACCCTACCTTTGTGCATACACCACTTTCAAGTGGCAAATGTATGAATTTCTTTACTTTAAAAGTACAATTCTATTGTAACACTGAGGGAGCAAAAGGTTGTCAGAAGTGGGATTCGGCCATCCTGACGTTGGAATAGCTACATTTATACCTTGAAAACGTACGCTACACCTGTATTTCTGAGTTCATAAACCCAATATCAGCTAACTTTTTAATCTTTGCGACGAAAAATAAAGAAACATCCGGTAAGTACTGATCGAACACACTAAAGAAGCATGAAAAGAATGAGTTGTGAGGGGATTAACGCTGCAAGTCGGTAGTAAAAGCAGAACGTACAGTCTAATTATCTAAAGTATTGTGAGAAAAATAAATATCTTATATTTTTTCTCTTAATTTTCGTAATATTTACAAGGTAATTTGTAAGTTGAATTGCATAAATTAATGTTTTAACAAGGGAATTCAAACAAAAAATCGATTGCACATTTATTTTAATCGATCAGTCAATGCTATTTCTCGGAATTATTCGATTGACATATAAGAAAGATCTTACTGTTTTACTCTAAAATTTCGGATATTTTTCATAAATAGGTCGACAATGATGAAAAAAGGCTGCTAAAGTATGGATACAAATAAATATTTTTCCTCACTTTTTACTTAGAAAAAATGTTATATACGTTAGCAATGTAAAACTTTGGAATTTGGTTAAAATATATACCAACTGGATTTATTATCTATTAATGAATCTTTATGGGACTATAACACAATTTATTTTATGATCGGATCTAATTATATTTACTGAGTTAATATTTCATTTACCAAAAATTCTCACTTCTTCTTGAATAAAAAATAAAAAGAATAAATATTATCACTATTTATTTTTACTTTATCTCCATTGCATAGCAGAGATTAAATATTGAGCAAAACTGGCAAAAAGGAACAGGTCTGATTGTATCGGTCGGGCTGCCCGTGGGCTCCCACTCCCGGACGCTATCCCACTACTGCCCGCCACGGGGACTTTTGGCTGCTGGGTTACCCCCCTGGCCCGATTCGCCCCTCCTTAGACAACCTGGCCGCCCCGAACTCCTCCAGGGTGCCCATGTTGATGCCGGGCTTAGTGCGGACGTCCAGTCGACGTGGGACAACCCACGGGCAGGACTCCCGACCTCAAACCATCCTCTGTACCAAGCCTCCAAGTAGCTGGATTACAGGAGTACGCCACCACTCCCAGCGATTTCCTCCGAGCTCCATACGGGTATTTGTTCCACCCACGACACCCCATTTTCATCGTCCCGATCATTGAAACATTTTCGTATAAGGCGATTTCCATGGTCTTTTACTCGTCATGATTAACTACCGATTTTATTTTCATTATTAAGAGTAAATTCCAGTTCGTAACCTTTTGAAGTCACGGCGCAGGTAGCGGGAGATTCGAACGAGAGAAAGCGGTGCATGCGCCAAGGTACGGGAGAGAAGATACGTTTCGGAAAACATCTCTATGACAAATAGGTGAGTGTAAATGTACCGAGTGTGTTTCAAAATTCTTTTTAGAAATCATAATGGAACTAATTTTTGAATAATTGATCTATTTGCATAATTTATTTAGAGAAAGGAATTCAATAAAATACTTTTTACGAACTGAATAGTCAATCTATTATATGTGTGCTTCGAACAGCGCCATAATAATTCGGAATATTTCTTACAAAATTAACCATCCCGCGGTTCTATTATAATAACACGCAGTTCCTTTCGTTCGTTTGTTTCTTTATCTGATTTACACTATTATAAATAACTGCCATCAATTATAATATACGTTTACAAATCTTTTTCCTTTATGCATTTATTTGCGTGTGAATCCGTAAGATCGGTATTCTAGCGTAAAGCATTTTAAAATTTTCCTTCTGATCCTGATTAAACTTATTTTACTTCAAATTCGTTTTCCGTTTGTTCCCTTATTTCATCATAGATATCTTTACTGTCTTAGACAAGCACGATTTGTAGCGCTAGACGGAATATAATAATTAAAATCAGTTAGGATTAGTGTTAGCTAATCCAAATCTCCTCAACTCCGATAGGGATATTTGTGCTACAAACCCCTTAGCACACGATGCCGTGCGGTTGCTACGGTAAATATGCAAATGTAGACGGGTATCGCTCAGTCCAAGACAACTACTGTGATGTTTAGATTCGCTAATATCAAACCGTAATGCCTTCAGTGCTGCATTAGCTCCCGAAGGATAAACCCACAGTCATACGCATGTACACGTACTGAGATAATTGATGTGATGATGACGAGAGTTACATTTTGAAAACAACACTCAAGAACTTTCTACCGGGTCGATATATTTTATTTATCTCTTTCCTTTTACAGATCACATAGCCTATCGTAAACTAAACAAACAACCATTGCTTCCTTTTAATGAATTTATAGTAATTTAGAAAGAAAGGAAAATAAAACATAACATCGTTACGCATCACTGTTAGTTTATCAATAATGGTATTTAATATAAAGATTAAATAGTATAGGGCCTATTACGCTGCCCGGCGGAACACCCGAAGTTACATCAGTTTCGTGAAGAAAGACATTGTCAAGTATTACTCCACATTTTCTGTCAAAGAAAATCTTCCTTCTCATCTCTATCCTTAATACAGTTTATTCTCATGCTGACGATAGCCAATTAAAGTTTACATATCCATTTGGGGGGCATTACTAGCATAGTGCATTTTTCTAGATAGATCGCGATGAGTATTGTCCATGTAACGAGTTTTCATAAACAACATTCAATCCTAAAAAATAAACAATTTTACTATCCCGCACCGCAGAAACATTCACGGTAAATCTTACTCTTTAACATTTTGAAAAGTTTAAAAATATCGCATCGATCCGTATTTAACTTATGGCGGATTCTAATACATCATATTGCGGTGCTACCATACACTTGTATATTTCCCTGATCTTGGGTCTTGCAAATAGTACCTGAAGATGGTCTTCTGAGCTCGAGTCACTCGCGAGGCGGTCCAAGGCAGACCGATAAAGAGCCATCGTGCTTCTTATGGATATAGGAATTGATAACTATGTGAAAAGAAAACTTGCTGGTGAAATAGGTACCACCCGCTGCGTTTTACCTGCGATTCGTAACTTTCCTAGCCTTGAGGCTTTGCTTTGAGAGGGGAAAACAGTTAAGGGGTTTACATTTGAATCTAGACTAAATAAAATGCATAGGATATACCATAAACGAACTGGAAAATACTTTTCATCAAAGTATACGAGAATGTGTCATTAACATTAAATAACAGCACGGAGGATTAGTCAAAAAGTTTAAAAATGAGTCAAATGTCCTTACATATAATTAAATGATACGTGATATTACTTAAAGAAGGAACCTTAAATCGTATAAGCAAGGAAAGAAATAGTATGTACCTATGAGGTAAGTACTTGCACCACACGCAAACATAAGGATATATGGTTACTAACGAAAAAGTTTTCTGATGCAAAACACGAGAGAATAAAATAATAAGAAGAAATATAGAAAATTTGACTTCGACTTTACTCACAACTGTTCTCCAGCAGACAAGTTCCACTGTTGCACAGGTAGTCTGGGCAGAGGGAAGAATTTCACCTGCTTTCTACGGGTGGCTGTCCGGGGGTCAAACACTGGACGAGTCGCTTATGACGTCCTTACACCACGGAGGGCAAGTGGTCACTGAAATACGTTACATTTGCCTTACAATTACAAAACTGCATTTGTATCTTACTTACCGATCTTTTTCGAGTTAAATATGAAAACATTAATTCTCGCCTATGTTACATATTACATTTAGATTACTACCCCGCAAACCGCCTTGTGGCGTATGGCAGAGGGTGTCATGAAACCGAGTTCCTAACTACTCTTTTCATTCGCGCATCTAAATCTACCGGAAAAGGATAGACCAATAATAAATTTCCGTTATTATCTCACTTTCCTTGTCTATTCATCCTCCTAAAATTACATCTCTATTTTCATCACAAATACAAGTATGAGACTTCCAAGACAAATATTATCCTTGACGCAAACCTCTGAGATTATTGCTCGTAATGATTGTGCTGACATAATATTGGTCTCAAAACTAGACTGATTTATTACATTTACATAAATATTAAAGGGTACCTAACTAACATAACAAAAATCATGTTGCAAATTATCTTCATTCGAATACCCGAAACATTTTTTAGATGACCTTTTCAAAGTAGATTAAAAATATTATGTTTTTTGAAATGAAAACTCGTTCCTGTCTTTGTTATTAGTAGATATATATTCATACAAAAGTTGGTGTAGATTAAAATAATGTTGATAAATATTAAAATAATGAAATGTTGTCTTAAACTATACCAAATTAGATAGCTCTTAATCTCTTAGTTACTCTATATTGAAAGTGAGTAAACATACATAGCAAAGTACCACTTGAGGATACCTACAGGAATAGGATACATGAACCTGTAACATCGTAGTCTGAAATCGAGTAGGAGCGCTACTCCTCATGCAGTACAACGTATCAATGCATCCATTCACTAAATTCAAGTGGTATTACGATCATTCATGAATAATAGAGTCTATTTTCGTGATCTCTGTACGTAAATTCTGTATATTTATGCACAATCTGTTGCTTACTCCCGTTACTCGAAATCGTTGCTATTCAAAACAAGTTGAAGTCATGCCGCCCACGTCTTGAAGGTTTCCCTGGGCGGTCAGAAATTATAAATGGCCGAAACACAGGCGAAAGATTTCCGATTTATCTTGGAGTATATCCAGCGATGGGATTTGTTGCTATGGCTCCACGAGCCACGCGTGTATGCAAATGTTTATGGAACCTCCGGCGAAATATTCTTGGTTTCTGGACTGTATAAAATCGCATCAAGTTTACCTTAGAATGGCAACGACTCTTTATTTCAATGATTACTGTCCGTAATCATAAGAGTTTGATTGAGGTATCAATCGGTATAATTTAAATGTCGTACCTAGATACGACTCTTCTAATTGTATATTTATCAGCGTTATTGCCATGGATACAGATGTTAAATTATTAACCTTTAAAATGCTCCAACCTGTTTTTTCATTACTGAATGTTTCACATTTCACAGGTCTAGATAAGGTATTTGCTGTTCCGTAATTATTTATTGAGTTTATTTATTTTTAGGCATTTGCTTATCGAATATTCTTGCCTTGTATAGAAATAGCGTTACATTAGATTTCCTTAAAATTTAGAGAAATTATCTTCTTGCGAAATGTAGCTAACATGCGTCCTTGTTATAAAAGCCGCCCAGATATCGTAAGAAAAATAAGAGAAATTGGTTCCAGAGCAAATTGTTTTAAGATTCCCCTTTTTCTGCGATTTAAATCGGATAGCATATGAAAAGATATAGTGCATAAACCCCCGTGTCATGCACCGATTAATGCCCTGCAAGATTTATGTATAGAAATATAAACGAATAGGTGACATAGAACAGTATATAGATTACTAAGAAGTAACACGAGTTAGTTAATGCTTCACAATTTCGTAAAATTTCAAGTCGATGTCCTTTCGTTGAAGGGTTACAACCCCTTGCCAAACGACTATAACGACTTCTAATGTATCCCAACCAACTTCCTAAGGTTGTTGATATACGCTAACCTATTGACTTATCATAGGAATTCTATACAAAATGTTAAGCCTCCCGCTCTACCTTTGCGCATGCACCGCTTTCTCTCGTTCGAATCTCCCGCTACCTGCGCCGTGACGTCAAAAGGTTAGAAGCTGGAATTTTCTCTAAATATTGAAAATAAAATCGATTGTTGTTCAAAAGGAGTAAAATACCGTAGATATCGCCTCCTATGAAAATGTTCTATAGATCGGGACGATGAAAATGTGAGGTCAATTGGTGGATTGGTGGAAATACCCGTTTGGAGATCGGAGGAAATCGCTGGGAGTGGTGGCGTACTCCTGTAATCCAGCTACTTGGAGGCTTGGTACAGAGGATGGTTTGAGGTCGGGAGTCCTGCCTGTGGGTTGTCCCACGTCGACTGGACGTCCGCACTAAGCCCGGCATCAACATGGGCACCCTGGAGGAGTTCGGGGCGGCCAGGTTGTCTAAGGAGGGGCGAATCGGGCCAGGGGGGTAACCCAGCAGCCAAAAGTCCCCGTGGCGGGCAGTAGTGGGATCGCGTCCGGGAGTGGGAGCCCATGGGCAGCCCGACCGATACAATCAGACCTGTTCCTTTTTGCCCATTTTTCCAAATTTTTTTATTTCTTTCAACTATCCTAATTTTCTGACGGTAAAATTAATTAATTTAACCTTTTGCGACTTTTTGCCTGATTCAAATGAAAAGATATCATCGCTGTAATTTAATCCTTTGATTGCTACCAAGTTCTTGTGAATCTTATTTGTTAATATTTTTAATTTTACCTCTTTTATTTTAATCTTTTATGTTTTCAATAATTACCTGTCTCGAAATATTTATTCTATTAAGGAGGTCCTTCTGATAGAGAGGATATTATCAAAGAAAAATGTGTTACTTATAGTAAAACATTTACTAAGTAATCACAATTTTGAATTGGTACACTAACTTTAAAACAGAAGACGAACGCGAAACGTATATGTATTTACTAAATTCAGTGAAGGCGGTTCGTAATGCTTATTGGATATCGTTAGCAATCCGTGTAATAAAGGCCTTCTAAGTTAATCAAATTATATAGAAAAAGAAAGCTATTCTAGTAAAGCTGGGCTATAACGATATTCACTTAGACAAAGAAATAAAAAAATAAAATTATTTGATACTCTTAACGTAAAAGAAAACTATTCATTTTGGATTTTGGATATATACATGTTGGTCATTGTCAAGCTAATTTGCATCCATGGAATGAATTGAATGAAAATTCATATTTATACTACAAATTGAGCCTTAGTTTATATCTTTTATTTACTGGTGATTCCCAGCCAATGTTCTGTAGTATCTTACATGCATGACCATTTTTTGGTCTCAATATTTTTTGGAACATATCATCTCTCGCCCTCCTTTGATCATGTAACACTTATACACTCGCCCTCCTTTGACTTGTAACTCTAATGTTAAAAGTATGAGTTAATAACCTTCAAAAATTCTAATTCTCCAAACACTGAGCCATCAAAAGTATTGTCAGAAGTGGGATTCGAACCCACGCCCGGAGAACCGGACTGCGACCTGAACGCAGCGCCTTGGACCGCTCGGCCATCCTGACGTTGGAGATGCCGAGAATTAGACACAGCTTAGCTTCGTATATTCAATCCCTAAGTTCTGATCAAACACGCTAGTAGAACAAAAGGAAGTATAAAAAATATGAGTTGTGTATGGTATGTAGTAAACGTAGAACTACTTAATTTCCTATTGCAAGTAATACTTCCTATGGAAGGAGATGTTTTGTTATGAAATTTATGTGCATCCATCAAACATCGCGCTTGAGTTTTCTTAATTTAATTTATGTTAAATTTATGCTAAAATTAATTCAATTTTTATTCATGCGATTCAAGTTTTTACTTGATTCTTCCGAAATCAGACCTTTAGCTTTATGTTAAATTTTCCATAATTTTTTACAATTAGGTTGATTCATCGTCCCGCAGGTGATGATCAGTATTTCAATTTAATTTTCTTACAAAAATTAACCGATGCTTTTTGTCATTATCCATGATTTCTGAATTACTTAATATACAGTATCATATCACAATCCGGCATCGTGTTTCAAGTTAGAACATCACTGCCGGTCAGCCCAATCATTACAATCATACATATTGGCAATTTTTCCATGCTATTTTTTAATTTGTGGCTGATTTTATTGTTTTAAATTAATTTTAAATTTGCATTATCATATCGTTTAAGAAAATTTTAATTATCAGAAGTAGTAATTTAATATCAAGATTCGCCAAGATATCATGGTTAGTAATTGAAAACAATAATTTAATTATATTCTGAAATTTTTTTTTGTTTTCATTGATTTTCAAATTATAAATATATTTTTTTCCTTTAATATATCTTTTAATACAATTTATCAGATTTGAGCCTCTTTGCCAAAAATTTTAAATGATACTTAAAATAAGGTCCTTAATGTCGCAAAAGGCGATTGAAATGTTCTTTTACTCGTTACGAACATTTGCTGATTTCATTTTCTAAAAAGTTGAAAATTTTCTAGGTAGTTTTTATTTTTTGACGTCAAGAACATGACGTAGGTAGCGGAAGATTCGAATTGGTGCAAAGGTAGAGCGGTATGAGATACGTATCGTTAAATAGTAGCACATAGAGAATTAAATTACAAACGTTTAGATAACATTTTGAAAAGATGCGATGACTGGTATTTGAAGCATTGATAAATACTCAGTTGTTAACTCCTTTGAGAGGAAATTTCTTGATATCGACTTTTTATATAGCCTCCAAAGGAAATATTCAGCAATTCTGGAGTCCGTATATAATATCTTGAAGTTACCCAGAAAATAACTTAAATTGGAGTGCCCACATCCGTAACATATGTGGACGATATCTAAAGAACTTCGTTTTCCACAAGAGAATAGTCGGTAGGAGATGAAAAGGTTCGCGAACGATACTACTGAACGATAGTTAGAATGTGCGTGCAAGTTGTGAAGCCCAAATTACATTTCTTAGTAAACTAAATTATTTTAAAATTTAATTTTATGATGAGGAAATTAGAATGTGAAAAAAAAGTAAAAATCGGCAAAAAGGTACAGGTCTGACAAAATCAATGTTCTTGAGTAAATTAAATAAAATATCAGTTTAATTTTAGAATGGAGAACAGAAAAAATATGGAAAATTTGGCAAAAAAGAACAGATATTGAGTCTATTGGGTCAGAAGTACAGGTATTCGTACGTATGCAAGGTATTCATATCCATTCCAACGTCAGGATGGCCGAGCGGTCCAAGGCGCTGCGTTCAGGTCGCAGTCCGGTTCTCCGGGCGTGGGTTCGAATCCCACTTCTGACAATAATTTTGCTTCCTCAGTGTTTGATGAGAAAAATTTAAGGTAAAAATACTTTTGCCAACTGAAAGTGTTTCATGCGCAAATGTGGAGAAGATACGTTCCGAAAAATATTGACACAAAAAATTGGTGATATATGTAAGGTGTTACAGAGCCCTGGGAATATTATTGAATTGAGTGTTTATGATTGAAAGGAACTAAATTAAAGGCAAAAAATTCCAAAGAAATTGCAACGAATAAAATAAGTATACATACATTAAGTTTATAATGAAGATTGAATCTTAAAAAAATCGAGAAAAATTAGGCAAAAAGATAATTTTATTAAAAAAATAAATGGCATCGGACGACATGATAAAATGATCATATCTATATTATCAATAATCATCATAAGGAATATATAATATATAAAAAAAGAAATGAAAAGAAATTAGCAAAAAGGAACAGGTCTGATTGTATCGGTCGGGCTGCCCGTGGGCTCCCACTCCCGGACGCGATCCCACTACTGCCCGCCACGGGGACTTTTGGCTGCTGGGTTACCCCCCTGGCCCGATTCGCCCCTCCTTAGACAACCTGGCCGCCCCGAACTCCTCCAGGGTGCCCATGTTGATGCCGGGCTTAGTGCGGACGTCCAGTCGACGTGGGACAACCCACAGGCAGGACTCCCGACCTCAAACCATCCTCTGTACCAAGCCTCCAAGTAGCTGGATTACAGGAGTACGCCACCACTCCCAGCGATTTCCTTCGAGCTCCATACGGGTATTTGTTCCACCCACGACACCACGTTTTCATCGTTGACATCGAACAAGCATTTTCATAGGGGGCGATTTCCATGGTCTTTTACTCCTTATGACCAATTACCGAATTTATTTCGCATTTTATCGAAAAATTCCAGTCGGTAACCTTTTGACGGCACGGACATGGCGTACGTAGCGGGAGATTCGAACGAGAGAAAGCGGTGCATGCGCAAAGGTAAAGAGGGAGAAGATACGTTTCGGAAAACATCTCTATTACAAATAGGTGAGTGTAACAGTACCGAGAGTGTTTCAAGATTCTTTTTAGGAATCATAATAGAACTAATTCTTAAATAATTGATCTATTTGCATATTAAGAGAAAGGAATTCAATAAAATACATTTTCCGAACTGAATAGTCAACCTATTATATGTGTGCTTCGAACAGCGCCATAATAATTCCATAATAAGAAACATTTTCATAGGAGGCGATATCTACGGTACTTTACTCGTTACTACTAACTACCGATTTTATTTATTAATTTATCGAAAAATTCCAGTCGGTAACCTTTTGACGTCACGGACGCAGGTAGCGGGAGATTCGAACGAGAGAATTTTAATAATAACCTGATGAGTTTCCATAAAGGATTTGAAAAGTTAAATGCTAAACATTTCAAGTGTGGAACTGGTATAGTACCAGGGGTTTCTATATCCATTTCTGATTCATCATTACTATTTATGTTTAAATACTTGTAAGAGTGTCTTTATCGTGTATATATAAATTCATCGTTCAAATGGTAAATTTCACAGTGTTCATTAAATATCTAATAAATTTGAGTAAGGCATGTACCATTTTGCAAAAATTTCTGTAGTTCGATCAAAATACGTGATATAGAATAGAATACTAGTAATATAAGATATGCATAGTACGCTATTTACGGCCAACATTTTGTTCCGAATATTCACCATTGCAAGAATTAATCTTACGTTAACCTAATAAAGAAAGATTTGAAAAAATTGCTTGTGACAAATAAATTACGCAATTACGTAAAAAAGCAAGAAATATAGATTTTTATGAACTGTTTTAAAGCAACTCGTTGTATGATCAAATATCGGGTACAATAAAAATGAAAAATAGCAATTACGAAATTGTGTTCGGTGAATAACATTGTTATTTATATTTGCATTCCATATGAACTTCAATCTCTTATCATATATTCCACCTTGGGCGAGAAGATGATGTGGAGTCGTATCCTCTGATTCACAACGGAAGAAGGTGGTATGTCACTCGCAATGGCAAAGACAAGCAAACACCGTTATGATTTTGATATCACTCAACATGAAGCCATAAAAATGACCTCACAGCGGAAAATCATTCCATCAAGGTCGAAAGAATCTAATCAAAGCGACAGAAACGCGATGAGCACTCAGATGCAAAAATAGAAAGTAATATTAATTAGCTCGTAAAAGGAAATCTTCAAGCGTTATCTTTCCACACGAAATTGTTTGTTCGGAGTAAACGAGACGAGCCGGAAACGTTTCTAGGGATTTGAAAAAGTACGTAGAAAGAATCTCCGTTGATTTGTATCTCCAGTTGAACATAAAGAGTGGAAGCGTACGGTAGTTTTTTTTTACGACGAGCCACGCGATTTTATCAAAGCGTAAATTTTAACAGAATCCTTAAAATTAGTGGCACGGAGGGAATTTTCGAAAAAGTCGTGATGTTTTAATGTGTAATAAAAAGAGTATGTTTTGAGTTAATGGAGGTTAAAAACTTGTTTATTTAATCGAGGCCTTGGTTTGAGATTCTAACTATAGCTCCAGACGAATGCAGACAATTTAATTTTATCAAAAAGGGTGTTATTTTAAGAGAAAACGATGAGGAAATGAATTTTCACCTTATATAACATGTCATGTTTTATGGGAAATAACGCCGTGGATGAAGATCCATTTTACGAAATTAAATCTTCTTCAAATTCTTATAAATTCTCTTTTACGTACGCTAGAACAACTCGAGTGCTATTTCTTAATACATATATATATATATATATATATATATATATATATATATATATATATATATATACGTTTCAAATTGAGAATAATATTATTGTATATCGTTATTATATATAAGGAGTTAATTAGAAAATAATAGGCACGTACACAATACTCATTAGCAATCAGCGGTGCCGTATATGGTGTCTTCTACAGTAAAAGGTTTCCACTTATGTGAAGTATGTTGACATCGGGGGAAAGCTGGTGGCCTTGGAAACGTAGATTTGTTTATGCATTCATTTTTCTTTTAATTGACGATAAGACTGTACTTGTGTACTGTATAAGTTCTATGTTTCCTTGTTCTATATGTCAATTAATTGGACACAGTAGAAAAACAGGGAAATTATATAAAATCCTTTCTTTTAGAGTCGTGGTTTACGAGGAATACAATAATCTAAAAAGAAACAAAAGATAAATAAGAAATAATAAAAAGATGAATTACGCAAAGAAAATTTTAATTGGCATGTTAAAGTTGATCAATCACTTAACTTAAATTAACTTATTAAAGATACATGTTCTATAAACTTACAATAAATGATCAATAGAAAGTAAAGAAAAGGAAATTGAGTGTTTTAAATTAAAGAGAGGAATGTAGGAAGGTCAGCATTTGGAATTAAACTTACAGAGTTATGATAGCATTAATCAATAAACTGAATTAAATGTATCAGATGGAATGTGGACGGATTAGATCCTGAAATAGTCTGGATTCTTGTTGATGTGAATGTTTTACCTATAAAAATCTTCACAAATGTAAAAAAACACAAGAAAATTACTCGCTATTTTATTTCATAGTTTTGTGTTTCTTGTTTTTGAAATAAAATTTAACTAATCTACACAATGTCAGCTATAATTTTATATTTTATTGAAGTTTTAAATTAAATAATACGAATTATTTCGTATAAATCATGAGATATACGAAATACATACAAGTATCTCTGAGATATATTTCAAAATCCAGTGAATGGATCAATGCAAAATTGATCCGTTGCGGTTAAGGTAGCATCCTCTATATGTTTTTGCTGCTATGAATTTAATATGCTGCACCTGTCAAAATACATCAAGCGATAGAAATTTACCGAGTTTGTCCCATCACAATGAATCAAATGTGACTTCAAAGAATTTTTCCTAGTTTTTTACTGGGATCCATTTCCTCTCCGTGTTTTCTGATCATCCTTATATAATCACATTCTACATAGAGTTATTCCAGCTCCATGGCAACAAAAATCAAAATGGCACACGCATATCAATTACGTACTCTCCTTCATAAAATAAAATAGAAAGATCACTGAGTGTCGCGGAATGGGAGGTTAGCAAATCATCTACTAGAAATAATACTTGATGACAATCGGAACACCATAAAAACAAATCAGGAGACAAAAAACCTCACTATAGTTATTATGTAAATATCAATCAATTCTCAAATGCATTTTGCACATATTAAAAAAAATGTTTAGCCGTTATTTATATCTTTAGAATAAACTGAATTTATTAATCTGCAATTCGCATCCAGTTAACTTTTTGAAAATTCAATATATGGGCACATAATTAATATGGGTGGACATTTGACGTTTCATGTAATTGTAAAATAATTTTATTGTAATACTTATATAACCATTATAATAATAATATTTATATTGTGTTTGGAAAACGTTAGTCACAACCATTTGACAAATAGTTTAAAGTTTTAATTTCCTTTTTAACTTTCGTAAATCTTAACTAACATCTTGACTAGCAATAGGTTTGAATTGAAATAACCGTAACCAATAAACAAATCACTATGATGTAATCTTAACAATCATCTTGACTAGCGTAGGTCAATTAAATCCGTAACCAATAAACAAATCACTATGATGTTCGAAACGCGAGGTAGCTTCAATTATTTGATTTCGTTCCATGTACTACTACATCATCATCAACTCCCTTTTCGAAACCGAATTTCATTCGACAAAAATGATTCCCATTAATTCATCGCACGACGTTTGTGCTTCCCTCTTTCGTCGAGATCATTAATCATTCGAGATATCGAGAGAATCAACGCAATCGGCTTCTTGTTTAGATATCACACTCTCCGAATGCACCTTCACAAGGACGGTGCGAAAGAAAAAAAAGAAAGGAGAAGTGCGCGATGACACTTTCGTGTCGTCACTCGAAGGTCTCCGAGAATATATCTGTGCGAACGACGTTGGCAAATAGATGTTCGGTTTGAGAATAGGTTGCGACGAAGAAGGCTTATGAAAAGTAAAATGAACAGTTGTCGTAAAATGAGATTGTTGATCACGTTCCGAAAGGTTAAATATGACGCGATAAAAAAGTGAGGAAGCTACAAACAGGTGACAAACATCGGTTTTAAGTTTCGCGTGATAAAATTAAAGTAAAATGAATGTGATGGAGGATAGGGAAGTGATATTATAGGTTTGAAGTAATTGCGAAAGAGAGTAAGAGGAATGAATTTCATCTTTTTATGCCGTATACTGTATATCTCCAGTGTTTTGCGTTGTAAGGAAAGAATGTTATTGTTATAATTGAGAATTCGATGCTATATCTAAACATCGTGAAGTGCAAGTATTCCTGAATAATTAGAATGATATTTTATTGATACTGTATATATACTAACTGCACTATTAATTACTATTAATTATAATCTTTTAGATAATGACTCTATTAAAAATATATTGAAGTATCTTACTATTCAAACAACTGAGGAGGAAACATTTATAAATATATATTTGATGTTAATCTGCATTATAATGATGAATTAATTTAGCTTACCCATAAAATTCTTAATTAAAACATATTATAAACACAGATATCATATCATCATATGTTTACGAAATAGAACGTTTAATAGTAGAATGTTTAACTCCTTTCCATTAAGTAGAACTTGGGTAATTTGGCAAACAATAATAATAATATGACAAATATTAAATAACTTAAGCTATAAAATAATTTGAATAAATATTATATCTAACCTAGTTATTTAAATTCATTGTAGCAATAAAACTGGATAGGAATATAAAGTCATTTCTTTAGTCTTCCATTTTGTTTGGTTGCCAAGGGAAGATATGGTAAATAAATAAAGCCAATTTATTACATTTAACTCTTCAGAGAACGAACTCAAGGATATTGAAATAAATAATGAAAAATCTATCGAAATATGTTCATGTACATGGATATAAGAGGGGGAAAAAAAACAAAAGAATAGATAGAAGCGAGAGGAAATATTTGCGGTGGAGGGAGACGATGGCGCAATTAGAGAATCAAAGAAGCAATCCGAGTCCAGAGATGGTGTCGTGAACGAGTTAATGATCGAAAGAAAATAAATACGTTTCCATAGCTCCCCTAGAATGGTGATTAAGGGTCCAGATGTCCATTAAATTCATAGCTTTCTGTGTTCTCTCTCTTCTGGGAAGACGTTTTTATTCGAGGTTTATTTTCCATCAATTTACACCGTAATTTATCGTTTTTCTCATTTAATAAGTTAACAGAAAAAGTGGGGCGAGATATTTATTGGCAGCGTGCGAAATTTCGGCATATCTTTCATTGATAAGAAATCAAATATTCCTTGATGCAATAACTTCTCAGATTTCACATAAAAAACGGAATTAAAGAAGTAACCAAATATAAAGGAAATATCTCAATTATTAACAGAAAATATCTTCTCAAAAGAAGAATAAAACTAGAAGAATATATATTTGCTACATGTTCTTTAAAACCTCGTAAAGAATTGATTAACGACTCGACGTTTGCAATCGTGCTATTCGAGGACGTTAATTGACGCATAGAAAATGATTTACAATCCTGTTTCATCAAGCACGAAGCATCAAATTGAGTAACTTGCATCGTAATTAAGCTCTCCCAACAATTTGTTCAATTAAAACCCGATGGAAATGCATCTAGAATGTAAATATCTGAAGTAATTATGAGGGATTTGCAGAAGAATTTTAATTACCCGACGTGCAATCTATCGGATGCATTATTGATCGGATAACCAATACCTTTATCCTCTTATTGGTCTATGGTACAGTACACAAACAAAGGGGAAAATTAGGAAAATATCCATAATTTTTCGCTGTGAATATTTCAGTAGTCGATCCCGTAATCTAAAATTTAGTACATGTTGTTATTAAACTTTATATTAAGATCGGAAAATGTAATTAAGGAAATAAATTTTGAGATATAGGCATCAGAGAAAATATAAAGAATCAAAGCTACATACTAAAGATCCGAAGTATAGCATGAAACTCATATCAACTGAAGATAACATTTACTTCAAGATTTACATGCTTAATTGGCACCCAATGGGGTTCAGAAAAGAATATATACACGTTAATTATAGAAGACATTTTATTTTAATAGATAAATGTCGAAAGAAGGAAGAAAACTTGCGCTAAACCACATCTTTTAGTCCTTAAGCGTCAATATATTAACTCGTATTCGAATAAATTCGTTCACTGAGACACTTTATACATTCGTAGTGTACAAATAAAAATTTCGTACAATACGTAGTGTACAAATATATTGCATTGTTGCATATACGTGAGTTTCTAGGCAACGATCATTTAAGAAAAAACAACCATTCCTGATAAAGATAAATTCTGAGAATAACACTGGTGACTTTACTACATCGCTCATAATTTCTTTTCCATTATATAATTATAATTTTAAGTGACTCAGCATTATAAGCTTACATCACTAAAAGGATAATAATCAAATTTAGACCATCTCCAGTATTTCTGTAAGTTATTAGGATGCGAATTTATCACAGTAATAAACGTTTCCTAAGCAACGAACGGTATGTTTTTCTACGCAGCTCAGGGAAATACGGGGATATGAGGAAAGACTGGATCAAGAAAGCTAAAGGGGAAGGGACGGGTGGAGAGAAAGGAGTGTGTGCAAGATAGACAACATCATTGTGCAAGGCGCGTGCGGATAGGAAATGGCGTGGAGAGAGATAATAAGTGTGCCTCCCCTCCAACAGTCAGCTGTTCCTTTCCCCTCCCCCGCCGCCATGCTGGCTGGCCAGCTGTTTTGGCCGTCGCAGAATTAAAAGGAGGGGTCGTGACGCAATCCGCAGTGATGCCAAGTCTCCTTCCGCCTTCACGGATACAATAACGGTTTGAAATAGCGTCGCCTCTAAATAGTCTCATTTGGTCCATCTTCCCACATCCGACGCACACCCTAACGCGATCTAAAACCCTTTCTCGGATACCCCCTTTAGTGTGGAGACCGTTAGTCCCCCAAGGTCCAGTTCTGGGTGAAGTGGATTTGGGAAACAATTTGGTTCGGAACCCGTTAACGCGTACTGCTGAGGAGTGGGTCGTTAATTTCCGGGCGATCCAATCGGAATATAACTGTGTTAGTCAGATTTTTTTTTGCTCCGAAGAATGACCCTATTCTTGGGCGAAGATTTGGATCTCACGCGAAATATTGAATTGGAAACAGTATTTTATTCAAAGATTCGAATTTGAGGTTATTTCACCGGTGTGAAAACAGAAAACTCCAAGACGAATATTTTCAATAAAAGCAATCTAAGAAGTCTTAACTATATAGGATTCCGTTATGGGAAGCATGGTGAATAACATTGTAGATTTTACATCAATAATTATAATAAACAATGAAATGATATTAACATAAAAGGTTCTACAGTAATGATGTATGATAAATATGAATATGCTATTACTTCTGACTGTAATTTTTTAGAATTTAAAAAAATTATTTTCAGTTTTAGTAACGACTTATAGTCAATAACTGGTTCTTATATCATCCTGGTTTGTCACTTCTTTATATCATTCACTAGTATACTTATTATAACAAAAATGTTCGCATTCACAACATGTGTAAAGGAAGTCTTAAAATGTCTAAGGAACTATACGTAGCTTAAGTTAAGCTAAGAAAAACTATTTAAAATTTCAATCAAAACTTTGTCGTTATATATTTTATAGCAAGAGGGTTTTTATATTTATCGATGAAATGTCAGAATGGTACGTATGAATGGACAGAGAAAGGAAAACCGGTTTTAAGTTTCGAGCAAAAGTAAGAATGAGCTGAAATTTTGTTGAAACCGGTCGAAACAAATACGGTTCCATGTTCTACACTCCATATATATTATAATCAGTACCTAATTAATTTTACAAAACAAGTTTGTTGATGGTTGGAGGCACTATGAATGAATATGTAGTTATTTTACCGTATCGTTCCTCATTCATTTCGCTTTTCGAAGTGGATTCATGAACTTGTAAGCGAAAGCTATGAAAATTAATTATCGATGAAGACTGTCCAGTTATGATTCTTATACCTACGAAAATTCTTCCTAGTAATTAATTAAACCTAGATAGGTTTCCACTCTCTTAGATCTATGATTTTGGAAGCTGCGTAAACTTAATATTACGAAAGTATTATTCAAGTGAAAAGACATATTTAGGATATCCTATTTTTATAATAAAAACTGTGATGATTGTCAAACGAATAGATAATAAGAATAATTATATATGTAATGCATGTAGGATATATAGGTATACTTATCATGAAGATCCAATACTGTATGCAAGCATAATAAGATTATTTATTACTAAAAATTAGTATTGGTAATTAATTAATACTAAAAAGGGATTATTGCGTGCAAATAATAGTTTAATTAGCAACTCAATATCTCCATTAAGATTAATCCCTTGTTCATGCTCACGATAATAAGAAGAGAATTAATGATAAAGTTAATCCTGGAGCCTAATCCTGGGAATCAGTAAGGGCCTAATAAAGATGAAGTTGAGTGGAACGTTTTTAAAAAATAATTAGCTTGAATTGGCAGCATTCGTTTTCCCCGAATAAAGAAAAACGTACGCTGGATATCCAACTTGAGTATTTATGAAGTGCCAACTTCAAAGGGTACCCAATTTCCTTCTCTATGTCAAGTGCAGGTTGCCTCGAGGGTTGCATAACTGTAAGGATGCATCTTTCGGGATTCTAAGTGGGGAGGCTTCGCTCGCATCCCAATTGAGTTTCTGCTGCTTCTATAAACAGTTTTTATTTTTAGAATTCTGCTAATGAAGGGAGTTCACCTGGTGCTAAAAATAATGTGTATAGAATGTCTGGTATAAATGAGTTTTTGAGTCACATTAATTAACTGTTGAATCTCATGTAATCGCTGGGTGACTGTTATTTAAAACATTAAAACATAAAACATGCTAATCACTCATTAAATTTATCGCTGAAATTATCAAATGTAAACATTTTTATTTATTTTTATTTTAATTAATTGGAAAGGAAAATAATGACTTTTGTCACACAGAAGAGAATTAACATGTTCCATTTCATCATGAACAGACTAATAATGGACTTAGCAAGAAATTTTTCGTATTGATAATTTTCTACTGTAATATTTATTAATGTATTCTTTAGGAATAAAAACCTTACATACAATGTTCTGATTATTGCGAAGTCACTTTAACCTTTGAGGAAATAATGCTCAGGACTATATATGCGGGTAAAATGTGCATTTTAATAATAAAATTCCAGAATTCAATTCCAGATGAAAAGACAACATAAAGTATAAAAACCAAAGTAGTAAAAGCAATTAGTATAGTTAGTATAGTTAAATAATTGCATAAAATACTGCATTGTTACGCGAATTAATTAAAACCGGGGAAACAAAATAAAAGTGCAACTTCCAAAGTTCATTATTCTACAAATAAATCTTCTCCATCCAAATTAAAATTCACCCTAGCATATCCATATAGTATCTCTTTCAATTTCCTTCCATCCTCTAAATGAAATCCCACCCACAACTCAACTCCCTCAACGTGGGAACTTGTTTACGACTCGTCTTCCATTCACGTCACAAAATTACGTAATACGTAGATATATTCGGAAACATTTTGTCGTCTTCTTTGATTCGATTTCCCTCCGAGGTCTATAAATACCTCTTCCAACAACCTTTCGGAGAAGAAATAGCTTCTGAAAAAAAATAAAACATTTCTCTCGAGTCATTCATTCCTTCGTACTCGTTAGCACGAAACTTAATTCCTCCCCGTCTCATTCTATTCTCGATTAACAATGTAAGGTTTCCTAGCGACCTTTCTCATAGCAACCTCCTTCGAGCCATTGTCCCTCTGAATTTCCTTCATTGATGCTCTCTTTATAAGGACAACGGATAGACGTGCAGCGTAGGATCTGATTTCATGCGGAGTTTGTCTCCTATGACGGCCATCGTGAATTAAGGGTTTGAATGGAGGAATCTGTCCCATACGTTCGAACGACAGGGGTATAAAGGGAGATGACGTAGAAGAGAAGTGTCCTACGGGATGATAGGACGAGATGCGTTCGAAGAGAAGGATACAAATGATGAGGGAAAAAGCCCTTCGATTGTGGGGAATCCAGGCGTCGTCTTAGGAAATCCGACGGGCGTCTTGGGAAACGAAATTAGCTTTGAAATCCTCGCGAAGCGTTCGTTTTTCTCGAGGTGTTTGAATGAGAGTACAAGAATCCTTTTTTACGGTGATCAATAAGGTATGTGGAACTGAGTAGTCGAGTACTCGTTCTTTTGTTAAAGAGGAATTACCCGTGTAGTAAAAAGTTATATTTTGATCGATTTAATAAATAAAAAGAGGAAATAAAAAGAGTAAATCTAGAATAAAACCTTGTTCATTATATTATTTATAATATGTAGCGTAATATTAAACAAACAAACAAATGATTTATTCAAAAAGATCAACTCATTGTATCCTTGGATACCTCTATTATATTAACTCTAATCTTGCTTCTAATCCTCTAACGATAAGAAACCTACTTTATAAAGTGGGAAGAAGATACGGTGGTGGAGTATTGACGTCAGTCTTCCCTTGTTTCCCTCCCTGGACCAAAAATCGAGGTGAAGGGAATGCACCATATTAAAGGTGTATTGGGTTCGAAGACAATTTATAATACTAAGATTGTTAGATATGAAACTTCATAAACAAACATATTCGAATAAAATTTGTATTCACGAATGCAAGGTTTTCTAAATAGTAGTTTATAGTATGATTAAATTAAAATCTTGAACGTTAAATTTAATGATGGAAGATTAACTAACAATACTTCTGCATCCTTGGTTATAATTAAATATCTGTGTTAGCATAACTAATCAACCAGATTTGAAACAATAAATTATCAGCTATCAATGATTAAATAACTGCATGCATCGATACAGAACCTGAATTTGGGTCTTGATACATTTTAAAGTATTAAATCACTCCTGTTACGTTTATTAGTCATAAAAATTCAAGCAGAATAACTATATAAATAACATTTATACATTTCGGCTATTTATCCTCACTAAATACATCTCATTATTCAACAAAAATTTACTCGCTACATAAGTTGAGATGTGTTATATATATATTCGATATTATCCTTCTCATTTAATCCTTATGGTTTTGATATTAAAAATATGTATTTGTATTAAAATACAATCAGGGTATAAGACTCATAAGATAACAGATTCATTTCATCCTCATACGATAGCGTGTGACATAGATACCTTTTGTATATAAATATATAACACTGAAATAATCTCTTATGATCTTATAATCATACTTATCTTATCTTATAATTAATCTGATTACATCGAAAGATGAGGCCGAATCAACTTTAGCTATTATCATCCTTATCTTATCTTACCATATTTTCCGCATCGCATATTTACACTACTTATGAAATACTGGGATGCATGCTAATCTTTAAGTCTACATACTCGTCTTTTACATCACTCTGCCAAACTATGTAGAGCATGATAAAACTATAGTACCTCATCTGTCTCGCTTTGGCTCATACATCTTCCTCAATTCTGCGCGGAGAGGGCGAGGTCACAGCCTGAGGGTCGAATACCTCTGCGAGAAACTATTTTAATTTCGGAATACGTGCAGTGCACATGTAAACAACCTCTCGGCGAAGGAAGGCACTCGTATTCCCCCGAGTCTACTGAAATTTTAACTCTATGAAAACCGCATTAAGGTTATGCTGTTGAAAGAATTAAAAAGGACGTTCCATATTTAATAAAGGGAGTGTTTTATTCGTTGAGCGAAACGTGGATCGATGGAGAAGTAAGATGGGAAGAGGAAAAGGGGAATTGTGGTGATAAAAAGGAAGAAGGAAAAGAGCTGCGCAATGATTTTTCTGCCGAAATTCGTCTTTCGTAGAATTCGCTTCCCCCCTCTGTCTTTTTTTTTGTTGTGGAGATGAGGATACGCGTCAGAAAACCTCGACGCGTCTTTTATAATAATCAAATGACTCGTAGTTATATGCTTATAAAACTGATGGTTGTATTTATCTATGTTTTGTCTCCTAAAGTTTAATTCATATACTTTTCTAATACTGTGCGACGTCTTTTTGGGTTGCGAACGTTTTTATACGCGATTTCCGATTGGTTGATTTAGTTTGAGATTAGTTTATTTACATAGGACGGGGAGTAATTTACGCCTGAAGTTTACGTAATTTCATAACAATGCCCTTAGTGATCATGCATTGTTGAAAAAAATAAACGGCTAACACACGGAATTTGTAGCAATCGCGTAAAGAAGGATTGATTGATCCTTTTATCAAATATATAAATATATAAATGAAATGGAGTTTTTTAGGATTTATCTCGCTTTTTTCTTTATTCGAATAATATTTTTTTCAGTTCCTTCCCCCTTTTTCTTTTCATTCTGTCCCCATAACGTCTTTTTTCATCATTTTCTCAAACACGGAAAGCTACAAAAGATTTGACTTCCATTTTTCCATCTTCTGTCATTCCCATTTCTTTTGGCTCGGCTTTGTGACCCACGTCAATTTTAGTTTCGGGATTCTATCTTTCGAAGTCGAACTTACTTTTTATCCGCTTTTCTCACTGCCCTTTCCATCGGATGGAATATAACGTTTCTTTTCATTCTACGTATCTTAGTTACAACTTATTGATTAGTTACAGCCTATCGATATACGCTTATTACTTCATTGAAAATCTAACTGTAACTCGAATTCAATTACATAACATTGTATGTCAAAGGCTTCTTAACATAAAGTAAACACGATCCAATGATGAAGGAAAAGGCACAAGAACTGTATACATTTATATCCTCATAAGCGATAAAAGTGTTCCTTGGATTACCTTTTTATAAAAGAAACGAAGGACTAAAAACATTTTTACTCTCAGATTAAATTAAATTAGATTAAAGAAAGACTAAATTATTAATAAAATTAATTCTCCTCTTCATTTAATTTAGATGTGATTTCACAGTCAATAGTATGCCATAAACAGGTAAAAAATAAGCAAATTTATTTAAAATTAACTACTGGTTTTTTACTTGTTTACGAAACTGTAGTTGATAGACTATAAGAATTTATAACACATCTTACACATAATTATTATACAAAAGGAAATGAGACTAATTTTGGATTTATTGCAAACGATCATTTAAAAGAAGACCGTAAACGCGTTCTATTTCGCTTATCAAGCCACAACTACACCTTGTTTCAAAGCATCAGCATTCTGTCATCCTTTGTTTCCACCATTCTGTCACAAACGATTTGACATCCTGGGGCACGGTTACATTTTCCCCGCATGGAATATTTGCACAGCTCGGACCCGCCCTCTCTCTAACAATGGATCTTTTTGGCAACGGGAAAACGTGCGAAAACAAGAGTGGAAAGCAAACGTAAGAGGGAATGATACACACGTTTAATTCGAGGCGTGCTTCGGACAGAGGATGATAAGTAGATGATAAAGAGGCTGGTATAAGGAACGTGTACATTCAACTACACTCATACGTGTACATATATACACTCGCATATTTATGTATATACAAACAAGGGCTGATTATTAAGCCATGCGTGTTGTTTTATAGTGTTATAATTAAGTGTTTATTATTATATGTCACGTGTCGGCAGTGCGGCAAGAGCTACTTCTAGCGGATGAATCGTGTAAATGCGATTTCCGTGTCTGCTTAACGCGATGGCCCTCTTTCGCTATTAACTTGAGCTCCTATCCCTTTTGTTCTATCTCCACACTGCATCGATTGGATGTGCGAATTGTGGGATGGGATTTGGGGGCTTATGGCCCGGAGAGTTTCTGCCGAAATAGGGACGGTGCTTCATGTTACGTACGCTTACTGGTTGCCCCTGATGCTTTATCTTGTTAGCAACGCTAAATTTGGTATTGGTTAGTGTGTGTAATGCAATCTATTGTTGGATGGATATTTTCATAACTTATACGTTCCTCTAAACATACACGTTGGTAATATGCGAAAGCGGCTATTCATATGTTACTGATACCGGTACATAACTTAAATACCAAGAGGTACAACTCCATACCTTCTTTAGCTCGAAATTGAGACTATTAAGTCGATTTTCACCTATAATACTTCATTACCGTCTTAATAATATAGTTAAAAGTAAACAAAGTTTTTAACCAAGGAAACGATAAACGTAGGTATGGTTACAGTTGAGCTCACAAAATAAATAAGTTAATATTTCGAAGGAAATTGTATCATACAGGATTTAAGAAGGGCTATAGAAAAACTGGGAAGCTTTCTGACCTTAGTATTTAAAGAGAGTAAAATGTACAGAGAGGATAAAATAATAGAAAGATCATGATACAATTTAACCTAATTATCACATACCTGATAAGTATTATTGTAAGCATATATAAAACATAAAAAGGATATATTCATAAAAAAGAAATAATACAGTAAAATAGAATATCATTTGAAATCATCAAATTTGAAATGTAATAAGAATTTCGAATGCAAAATTTAAAATAACAACAGAAGTGAAACACAAGGTTAATTAAAATAGTTATACATTGGAAATATAATTATATAGATTGAGATAAAATGAAGGATTGAAGTGCTTCAAATAAAATTCACTAATACGATAGATATCGTATTTAATTCACTTATGCACTACTGTTTTCTAATCCTGAAATAATTCATAAATTGATCAATTGATTAATGATATGTACATCAATATGTAAATGCGGTAAGTACGGCTAAATTAAAATTACGAAATATTACAAGCGAGAGGTTGCCATGGAGAGGAAAATTAACACATCCTAACATGGGAATATCTGAGCTTGTAATGGTAGAGTTTAATGATGATTATTCGCTCTTGAGCGCAATACTGCAGACTATTTGTCAGCAGGTAACATCCTGCGTTGATAGTTGCGAAATTGTTGGATGAATTGTACCTCTGTCCTCGACATACTTAGGTGAAGTGTAACGCATGTAGAAGGCAGTCTTTATAATTGATAGTGCTTCAAGCTATTATCACGGTTTATTAACTACGACCCACTAAGTTACTAATTAACCCAGTCCCTCTTACACTCGATCTTAATTTGCAGCGTTTAGGAAGCCAATTTTGTCGAGCTCATATTTTTACGTAGCCATAATAGATCGTTCTTGGGGCTTATTTAACACTTAAGCTAGCGATACCAGTAACTTAGTTTAGTGATCCCTTAAGTTAACAGTTAAATCAGTATCTTCCGCCGTATTATAAAGATTCTATGATAACATTATTCGTGGAACCAAAATGTGTTTTAAAGGTGAAACTTTTTACTTTATTATCGTTAATTTAACTACACATGACGTACGAATTTCTCAAAGCAAAATAACCTCATAACTTATCTTCTGTTTCATAGAGATTCGTAGTAAGAAAATAAATTCCTCTTTTGGTATATATGTACAAAATGCCCTAATATATTTTTTTTTCATTTAATTGTTCCATTAATTCAATACATAATAAGAAGCCACTTCTTAATGCTATGATTGTTGATCACTAGTTGTTGGTTGCTAAGTAGTTAACAACATATAAATGGGTAGCTAACGCAACGAAAGACGCGGTTTACGTTTATGAACGAGTAATTCAAATGAGTTGTAACTAGGAGCTAAAAGTATTTTGTTAACACACGAATCTCTACGAAAAATTTCTCTTCATTCAACAATTAGTTTCCATTAGTAACCAGCCCCAGTTAGAAAACATTTCATTCGTAGAGATTTAATAATGCTCGAGTCAAGAGACAACTGTTTAGAACCAAGCAGTATTATTGCATTCCTTTTCCAATAAACCCTGTCCATGGTTCCCTCTTTCTCCCCTCAATTCAAGTGCGGAATGCTTCTATTGCAGTTCCACGTACCACGTTTATACGATCGATGATTCGCGAACCCTTCTCCTCTTTTCCCAGAGGATGCACCTGCGTACCAAAGCTCCATACCAAAAAGAGACACTCCCTTCGGGAAACGACTCGTGTATGTGCACTCAATCTGTGTGCATATCCAATGATATGTAGATCGAATTATTTCTGGCCTATTTCCGAAGCGGTGATGTACGAGTGTTTTACTAGCTAAATAAATTGATCTTACCATAAGGAAGCGAATGAAAAACTGCCTAGAATTACAATGAAGATTATAGCTGTATTTTGATCTTCTTATCACTAGCGATTTTATAACTTGATAGTTCAAGATTTATTCTGCACTATTAATTAGAATAATCTGCATTGATTATAACTAATATCTTCTTTAGTTCAAGAGGTTAGATTCAAATAATATTTTTGAAATGTATTATTAAAGATTAATATAATAAAATGTTACCAAACCAAAGTTACTTGAAGTAAATTTAGAATTTTTTTCCTAAACTTTAGGGTTAGTGAAGTTTGTCAAAATTACGGATTATATTTTAAAAATTCTAAAAAAATTTTAAAAGAAAATGAATGATATTTCATATAAAATAGAATGCAGAATGAATTCAATTATATATCACTATATTTAACACCTATTTATATAAGCAAAAATTCTTTCAACAGTCATTAAATTTAATCAGAAATATCTATGAATAAATGAATAGTTCACTAAATTCCATTCATATTTTTTTTCATTTGATACTTTTCCAACTTAAATTAAGTCCCTTGAATGTAAAAAAAGAGAAGATTGAATATATTGAATCAATTCTGTAATCTTTGAATTTTCCTAGCTAGAAAATTTTACAAAATGTTGAATCAGCAAAATAACTTTTGAATTGGTGTGACCGATCATTGCACCTAATACATCCAACTCCATCTTTAATTAGATCACTCCTTTGTGAGAGGAAAGATTTATTCGGTCCCTCTAGAATACCGAGATACCTCCGAATAGGCACTTTTGTGCGATTCTTTTCTTATGGGAATAGTCGCTTATTCATCGAAAATGTAGGTGCAGCGGAATCGTAGAGCCAATGGAATTGCGTATTTTGAGGTGACCTATTTTGGGCTTCTCGAATTCAGGTCGCGTTTTGTGCATGTACGCGAAAATGCTGCATTTGACCTACATAGCAACGGAATTAAATCGCGCTAACTTATTTCGGGGAAGTAATCGCAAAAAATTGAGAAGAAATTCTTCTTTTCAGTTCATATCTTTATCAAAAAGCTCTTCTACAAGCAGATGTAGAATCAAGTATAAGTCTACGTAGAGGAATGAAAAATATTGCGATAAATTATCTCCATAGATCTCGTTGAATTTTTAACCTAATTTAATTTCGAATAAACATTACGATTGCCATAGAAACTAATGGGTAACAATGGAAAATTTCATTGTATCGTTCAATCCTTTTAAACTCGATTCACTGTTTTATGAAATTTTATCGCTTTCGTATAAAGAAATACATAAATCACACCTTAAAGGGAATAGGGAAGGAACGCCCTACCCAAAGCTCGTAAGTTCGAGGAAGGAAATATCACTGCGGATGTATTAAAGCCATCCTTCTCTACGCCTACTCCATAATTCTCCTTTTAACCTTATTCCTAACTCGCTAATACCTTTTATCGCTGCTGTTCTCTACGCTTCCCAAATGTCAGCGTTTATCCAAACGTCTCCAAAGAACTTTACGACTTCTCCTCGTGCATTGTAGATGTATGGCCGCACTAGGACGACTCTTTTCTTTGTTTCTGTTCTCTTTTAATCTGTCATTCTGCGTCTTTAATTGTTACCTACGATCAGTTGGAACAATGGTGGTGGGGAATGTATTGTTGCGATGAAGGAAGTTGGGCTTTTTCCATCTCAATAATGAGGAATAAACGTAATAAAAGAAATTCATACGATTGATGACACTATTATTTCTAATTTCGTGGATGTTTCATGTGTTACCGAAGTTATATTTTCGATATAGATCGATATATTTCACGCTCTAATTAATTTAATAAATAAAGATTACCCATTCACAAATTTATGTAAGAAATACACGTATACATGCATATCTTTCACGTTAATTGGTTAGAATACAATTTATCCTCTTTATTTTATCATTGAAACTAAATTGATATATATTCAACACGCTATCGTTATTCGTTACGAATTCAATACACAAGCCAAACAAAACAACAAGGCTTTAGTGAATGTACACTTAAAATTTTCTTCATCATCGAATATAAATCAGACTTTAGTAACTTACCATCGAGACATATCTCCAGTTTTCTCCATGTCCTTTTCTACAGTTCCTCATGCCACGTTGATCGTTAATATTTGATATTTCTCTTTCACAAATCCTCCAATCTTCTTACCGTTATCTTTCCTGGGTATGCAATTGAGAAACACTGATGTCGAACGGTCGATCTTTTTTATTAGATTCACATAGCCTGGGAAAGAACATAGATATTCAGTTTCAATAAAGAAAAATGTTTTAGGAATATATAATATGTAATTAAATTACACTAAATATATCCCACAAAGGTGTATCATAGGTTTAAAATATGCATCAGTAAAATGAAAAATCTATTAAAATTGCATTGAATTTAGCATTAAAGATATGAAAATAGACTAGGGAACATTTTTTTAACGAAACGTAGAACTTTTAAGGCAAAATTTCGGAGATGAATGTATACTAGACAATATGATAGCAGAGGAAGAATTTTAAATCAGGTGTCCACATACAAGAAATCGTACGGATTGTTTGAGTGTTAGGCTCGTTTTTTTATGCCTAAAATCAGCTATCGTAACTTATCCATCAATTAAAAAGAAAGAGAACAAGCATATCTCCTGCAATCAGGACCAATTTCCAGAATCAGTTCTCTACTTCATACATAGATCCTTGACCTCTCATTCTATTCAGAAGTTTCCAACTATCGTGTAATATTGCCAGAATGAGAGAAATACCATAGCAACCATCAGGCGAAAAACGGAAACCAATTTTTTTCGGAAGGTATTCCGAACCCTCTCGCGCGTTCGCCTCTACTTCTGATTCCCTTTCTGTATCGATTCTTTCACTTATTCATGTCTTTCCATTTCCATCCATTTATACTCGTCCCTTTTGGCTGTCGGAAAGCACTTTTGTGTTCCTCGAGGATCTCTCTTGGCGTCTCAAATAGGGAGAGATGGTCTTTCCGGTTATTTTTCCATCACACTTCCATTCCATTCTCTCCAAACCCCAAATTAACCCGCAACTTGGAGTCTCCATGGTTATCAAGCGAAGGATAAGAGAGAGAAAAGCTTACGTAATCGATTAGGACTGAGTGAATTCTCCTTTATTACACCATTAGAAGGTTCAGAAAATTCTGTTCTAACCCAAATCTGTATTTAAGGGGTGTTAAAGGATGGATTTAATAACCTGGAATCTTTATGAAGTTGACCCATTCCACGAAATATATATACGTAACTTCGGTAGATCGGTTTCGGTACACCTACGACATCTTAGGAGCTTGTTATAGGTATAGATTTTATAGTTGTTTCGTAGCGTTGTACGATTTTTTTTAATTTAAGCTTTCCGGTTATTAAATCATTATGTACAAACATATCGCTTACTGGCATTCAAAGAATAGATTGCTTTTTGGTTGTCTTTGGAAGTGTATATAAACTAGTTTTTCGAATTAAAGTTCCTTTAATACGACATATTAAACAAAATTCTTTTCTGCGATCTATTTTGCGTTGATAGATTTTTAAATAGAAGGTTATCGATACCAACTAGTTAGGTATTTGAAATAGACTCTTTGCATCGAGAAGTAGATGCTAGAAATTATTCCCATATTTATCAACTATATCACCACACATGATGTGAACTTGTTGATCAATACCATGAATTCAAATGTATATTTTTTTAACTGAACTATAATCAGAGAATTTAAGTTTAAGAGTATGATTGATGGCTATAGATTTAAGTTATATGAAATATAGGATAATAAAGGTGAGTTAATAATATTATTTTTTTAATTAGTTAGAAAATTATAAGCATGTTTTTATTATGATAATTATATAATAAAATTTTTTAAATTTAAAGGATAAATTTGGATATGTATATTGAATGTTAGTAAAAAGATAATGATGTATGAATAATATATAAACACGAACGAGTGTGCAGGATTATAAGGTGTGTTCATTAGATAATGAGTGCATACAATACAGCAATAGAACGGGCAATTTCTCAAACATCAACCTATCTGCGTCAACCTATAGATAAATCACGTCCGTAGAACGTCAAATGGGACCATTATGTCTCAAATAGGTTCTTTTTGTAATCGTGATTATAGTACTGGGATCTTAACATGAACCGAGCGATTATTCATTGAAAAAGCTTAAGCATTAGCTGTTACTTTATTCGCGTAAAAATTAAGATTAACTGCAATGTGTCAATCGAGAGAAGGACGCGAACGACACCGGCTGAGCGCATTAATCACTTACATTTGGGCGTCTGTGAGTTTCTCCATGGCAACCTGGTTGCAGCGCTAAGCCGAACGAAAGATTAATAGCTTTCTCATAAGCCAACATCGAGTAAATCTATGGGAAACAGTCTTGGTTGTAATCGGTAATTGCTCGTGAAGGGAAAGGGAGCTAAATATACCCCGTAAGGGTTGCGAACTTTTATTGAAATAAATAAGGAAATGTTTTTATTATCTCCGTACACTGAACCTATTTTGCCATCACCCATCAATTATATATCGGAAGAAAGAGTGGAATGTATTTGAGGGAAGAGAGGCTCTGGACCGCTGTTGACATTTGGAATACACGACACTCGATCTTGAGTGATTTATAGTGGATTGGAAGAGCACTGCTGTTCGAAACCGTGCACTACCATTAAATCCCGCGCTCATCTGCAGTCGTGGTGAAGCAAATTGCTGCATCAATATCATGCTCGTGATGTATGTTCTAAATTCGAATTCACGTATTGATGTTACTATGGCAATAACAAGTTAGAGTTGTTTAGGAGATAAAAAATAATCCGAAACTTATGTACTAGGATACGTGTAAATAGTATTTCATAGTAACAAACACCCCTTCACTTGTGCGATGTTATATAGTATTATAAAATAATGGTCCATTATACAGCTTATTCAGAAATGTTTATATATAGCGGAGGAAAACAATTTAATAAATATACCTGTTCATTCCAAGGAGGATATAACTTGAAAAAAGTCTTTTTGGACCGTGAATCAATCAATCAATCTCTGTTTTTTTGCCGGTATAGTCTAGTCGATTGACCTATAGAACATTCCCTAAAGCTTTTCAGGAAACATTATATGTAAGGACCTTGCGAGATCGTCCGCATAGCGGCATCGTTACCTGTCATGGCTCCCTTGATGCACCGACCATACAAAGTGCTGTAAGGAAGGCTAGATTCAGGTTGATTAACGTACAGAATAAAGATTGAAGCGCTGCGTAGAAATAGAGTGCTTCCAACCGGCAATTGGGAGACTTAGGTTTGATACCCGGTCACGTCTGACCATTCAACCCTGGGTGAACACCAATTCTATGTAACGCCTTAACCCTTACCCTTAATGTATATCTGTTTACATGATTGTTATGTTACATAACAATGATAAATCACTTATACCTGTACATCAATAATCTTTCATAGCCTATAAGACGGATTAAGCTCCTAAAATACGCCAGACTTCATGTATGACATTCATCTAATTACTCCACTTCGAGACCAATGAAAGAGGTATCAATTCGTTGACTACCAATTAATCAAACATCCTGGTCCGTAAATTACAACCTTTTAACTTTTGGACGGTAGCCATTTTAATCATCCAGAAACTTTTCAGCACGATTTCACTCACATTCACCTTTCCAAAAGTATTGATATCGCAAACAGTTCCGTAATCGATACCGGACACGGCTTTCGATAAAACTTCCGATAAAAGATGAAAGACTCCTCAACCGGTGTCAACGGGATTACGATCTCTGTTAACAAAAACTCTCCATGACAATACCGACAGCCAACTTCCATGCATCGATTCCCATCCAATCTCCGCAAACAGGCGCCGTGCACCCATACGAGAGAGGAAATAGACTGCCCTCTGGAATCGATTGCGTCTAATTTGCATCCGCTAATGTCCTCTTCGGCGATAGACCGAGGTGTCTGTCATCAACGCGATGAATTTTGGATTCGCCCGCATTACGGAGTTTGGATTCGCATCGCTTCTTTCTTTTGTTTTTCTCGATCGCTCTCGACAATGCGCCTATCGACCTATCGAAGCGTGGCCTCGAGCGGGAATGAATCGAGCACGAAATGAGAGGGAGCGACTAATCGATCATGGAGCTCACGCACGCGTGCACTCTAGGTTCGTCTCTCTTTCCCTCGCTCGAATTTCCTCTTTTCCTTTGAATGCCGTTGACCTCGGCTCCTCCCATTGGATGTTATGCGATTTTAAACGCTTTTTTTATACGAGACTTTTCGGTCCGAAGGATGCTGGGACGATAACGCTCGCTTTTCATAGTTTATGGTTTATACAGAAAGTTAACTGAAGGTTAACTGTGATTGATAGCGGTTTCATATCAAAGCATACAAAACAGAATTTACGAAAGATGAAAATAATTTGACGCCATATATTCGTTCGGCTCGATTAAAGGATTAAACAAGAGTGAAAAATAGGGGCGTGACTGGGAATCGAACCCAGGTCCCTTACATTCACATAATACCTGCCTGAATTATAGATGATCTGGGTTAGAGTCATTATTTTCAATTACTTTTAACGTTGCTTATATATTAAACAATTTTTAGTGAACAAAGAGTACAATAAAATATCTCAAAGAGTCTAGGTTTAAGATCATTTACAATTATAGAAGAGTAGAGCTTATGAATAACATAATATTACTCTTTATTTATTTAATTTTGTACTTTAAAGATGATGAAGATGAACAAATATGAAAAGTGAGATGATTATTGTGCTTGTATACTTGGTATGAGACTGCTAATAATTTAATCTTTAGTGAAGTATTTATAAATAATAAATGTAATCAATGAAGGTATATGCTTTGCAAAAGGCCCATTTCATCATAAAACATCAACACGACGCTCCAAACTCAATTAAATTTGGCACCCGCACAAAACGAACGGTTGACAAATTTGCATGCCAACATATCTTCGTTACGAAAATTTCCATTCACTTAATGAACGATCCATCAGGAGATCAAAACGCTTTAGAAATGCAGACCTCTTCATTCGATGACGAAGGCACCCCACACAATATTTTCAAAAGAGAGCTCAACATTCAAAAAGCCACCAAACCAACCGATCCGTAAGACTACGTAAATCACTAATAAATTCGGCACGTAGCCAAGGCGACGTGTATATAAACCTATTTGAGCCGTCAGAGCTATCCTTTTTTTTATCACCCGCGAAAGGGCAGCTCATTATCCCTTAACGACCTAACGGTAAACACCGCATTACAGAGCACGCGTGGGTGTGTTTATCTCCAAGGAGACGTTCAAATTGGAAACAGCTACCAGACATACAGCCCGCTTTCATACATTGGCTACCGTTTGTCGTCAACGGTAAATTTTATAGCGACATATTCTCGTACGAACGACAAAAGAGCAACGAATTATTTTCCGATCGAGCTCCCTCTTTCACGCTCCCTTCTTTCTCTCTCCACATCGTGCCTTTTTGTTCTTCTCTGGTCCCTTCTCTCTCTCTCGTCTCCGCCGGAATCAATGAGAGGTGGTCGCGAATGGTGTGGCGCGTGCGTTGTTGCGTGTCTCAACTGCTTGAATAAAAGACCTTAACCTACGCCCTCGCCTTTCTCTTCTCTTCGAAAGCCTCTCGTGCAGACTCCATCCTCGAGGGCTCCCCTTATCAGACACCCATTCGGATATCCGTGGATCATTGAAGCGACCTTACTTCTTCGAAGGGAACTTGCGGTATGAGGATTACGTAGGATGTAAGCCCATGATTAAGGGAAGGAGCAATGACTTAGGACCAAAAGGTTATGCTTTTTGGATATAATTTACAACTCCGTTCTACCTCGTGCGTTAAACAAGAGGATAATTATTGCTATGACATCTCTTATCATTTAGTTAATATTAGTTTTGTATACTCAATAAGAGACTTATAGTTGATCCGGGGTTGATAAATATCTTTAAACATATACATTTGAACACATTCATTTGTATTTTTAACGGAATGATTTCGAATGCTTCGGAGGAATAATATTTGCCTCACGTACTTATAGCTACATTCGTGAAGATCTCCTTAGTTTTCCCCATTAACCTTTTTGTTAGATTAAAAAGAACCGGCAAATAATCGTAGATACAATCAGTGCATAAGATAGGTTAAACCAATACAAAATAATGGATTGAATTGGAAACAAAACTTATGTGATTAAGAGAGCGAAGTTTTCAAAATGATTCAACTTCTATAATGAGTCGATAATCTACGCTGAGTGGTTGTGAAGAAATATCCACCACATCAATTTAAACTAGTTTTCTGTAATTTATTTCTTTACATCCAGAATAGAATCATAAAAAACATGCAAATTGATCCTCTTTTGAACTTCCTAACCAATTCATCAATTATCTGTAATAACTTCCCATTTGAAAAAAAAAAATTGTTTGAATCTAAAGATGTATCGTAATCTTTCTTTATCTGAAATATATCGAAGAAACTTCCATATTTATAGTCAAGTGTTACGAAAACTTTGCGTCGATAGCTCTTGTGTTGCAGAGTTATATAAGTTTGGGAAGAACTGTTGCAAACCCTTAACTCTTCTCTAATGCATTTGACCTATTTATAAATAAAAATACGAACTCGTTATTCCGAGGACGTTCCGTGCGATTTTAATTTGGAACTTTACTCCAGCGGTTTTTTGAAGTTCGTCCTCTTCACAAGATGGGTAAAATGAGATTTTTATCCGTAGAAATCTAGTGCTTTGTAGCCTTAGAGAGGGTTATTAATCCTTCCTGAAGCGCGTCGGTAAGTCTTTTTATTTCTTTACTGCTGTATAAAGCAGAAGCAATCAAAATTTCCTTGGATTTTAATCACCAAGGGATATTTTGATTACTTAAACTATCACTCACGTTTAAAAATGGCGAATGTAGCTAGTGAAAAAATTAACCTTAAACAAATCCGTTTAACGTTACGTTATAAGTGTGTTACGTACACAAAGTATTTGAAAATAATTATAAAAACTTTGAAATGTATTGACATACTGGATAATTAATACCTTAATACCATTAGGATATCAAATATGTCCAAAGGAATCATTCTTTGCTCTGTTTAATCTTTGAGAGTTAACTCAATTGGAACTTATAAATTACAACTATATTCACCATCCTTTAACCACCAATAATCCTTAAAAAAAATCCTTCCCGAACATTAGATTTTATTTACGAGCCTAACTAACTCAATTATACTTCACTTCAAAGTTTCGATTTCTTTCGTAATTAGAACGGAATTTGTTTCTAATTCCATCCTTTGTGGGCTCGTTACCTCTCTCTTCTCTCCCCTTTTGGCTATCGACCATCCTTCCTCTAATTCCATCTTCTTCGACCCTTTGCCGTCATTTTCCTTCCCTCACCAATTTGTGTATTTGCATGTTTTCTTTCCATCTCCCATTTTAACTCCGTCTCCCATTGGTTCCCTCTTTCCACCCCCACCTCCCTCCCCTCCTTCCCCACTCACTTCTACTGCTTCATTCTTTCATTACCGCGAATCCCGTTCGTCGTTTGTTTTTTTCTCTTCTCTATTCACGACTGTGCTTTCCCCGTACTGCACCCTCTTTGCGTATCATTACGTCGAGGGCGCATTTCTTCTCTAATCGAGCCCCTATTGACAATAATGAAAAAACACCCCACGTTCGCCGGTCGTTACGAGACGACGGCGTATACGGACCCTCCCGCGAAGAAACTTTTTTCCCGATAAAAAGAAACCTTTTTTATTCGAGTCTGCGAAACTGTTCGCGAAAAAGGCATCCGGGAGAACGTAACGAGTGTGCGTGTGAAGAAGGGTTGAACGCTCTAGTGGATTCGTTACAATTGGACAAACGACTTTTGACTGTTTCTCTCACCTTATGGTTCGAATCGAATCGATCGATACTTTTTTTGCTTTTACTCGGATCAGAAAAGACGATAAAAGATTTCTCTGCTTTGATGCGAATGTTTATGAAAAGAGAATGGGTTCGAAAATGCACAATGGATAGGGATTCGAACCCCGGTCTACTGATACGCACTTAAGTTACACAATCGTTTTCCCACACAAAGATAAAGAAGTTGTGATATTTTCAATGATGAAACATGATTTTTTATCAGGGTAACCATATAGTCGTAAGTTCCACTATCGGTGGAAGATCATTTCGAGTCTCGGCCGTATCAGTTATTTCTTATTTCCCCTCAGGAACTCAATTTTCTTATATTCTCTTTTTTGGACGACTTTGAAAATAACTCGCAACATTTTATGTTCAAAGTTCAATAAAAACCATAAATATATTCCCTTTTTTTAGAATAGATCTTATGACTTAAGTAAGTCCTGAGTCCCAGTGTATCGGAAATTGAACCCGGATAGCTTATTCTAAGGCTAACACGGTATTGATTGACCATCCCATAGTCCAAAGTTAATTATGTTCCAGATGTGTCCGTAGCAACTCCAATAAATATATATGTTACGAAATATTTCTTATGTGTCTGCATTTATCAACCTCTATCAAATCTCTGTTAATAGAATGGAACAAATATCTCGCAAAATACAATAGAGAGTATTACCAATTAAATCAGGATTTCATTTTCCCGTTCATTCCCGAAAAACACGTATTCTTTGGCTCTTGAAGTAATACTGAAATAGCTTCCCGAAATCACCATGGATACATCACTCTTGGAAACGAAAGCAATGTAAAACAACTATTGTTGAACATTAAAATTAAAAGACTCCATATTACGAAAGAAGCAAATGGAAGTCTAACTTACCGATTTCTCGGAAAATAAAGTTTTTATTCGCGTTGATACCAGGGGGTATTAGGGACTGTGATCCTTTTAATGAAAGTCGTCTTGTGATACTGTCATTTCATCTCTTTTCTCATTTTTCCATTACATTCTCTCGGCGCCTCGCAGATCCGTATCTTTTCCACCCCCTCCCCCTTCCAAGTACGCAGCGCAGTTTCCCATTTCGTAATGCTTTTTTTTGCTGTCAGTTCCTATTATCTGCGATAGAGGGACAGAAAGAGGTCGAAGGGAGTACATAGAGGTTTCTAAGGGGGTAATAGAAGAAGAGATTCTGCGGATGAAGGGTTAATAGGTGAGCGAAGGTTAAAACAAAAGAAAAGACGAATCTTTAATAAAGTCTTCAAGAAATAGAGGTGGATGTCATGGGAGGAGAGCTGAAAATTATGGATGGTGGACTTGGAGGATTAAGATCTATGTATGAGGATTGTGATCTATGTATATATGTATGATATCATAACTAGCAGAATTTAATCTAATCAGGGATTAGTCTGTAAATTTTTGTGGGATCTGGGTTCGAGTCCCGGGCCTAATAGAATGTTTCATACTTATTATTTCTGGGTTTATTCCGATTCCAATGACGTATGAAGTTTATGTTATCCGTATGCATTTACTAAGGGGTAAAATTTACGTTAGAATGGTTGGATTTGAATTATAAAGAAAAAATACAGGATATGTGACGAAAATAGTAGGCTGCAAAAAATGAAAATAGTACGAATTAATCCACTAGACTCGGAATGCTGTATTCGTATTTTTAAAAAATATCCAGCTGAATAAAAGAGTCGATTTTTTATTCTTTCTATGCAAGCTGTTTTCCGAATCTATAGCCACTAAAATAATAAAGATAGTACGAATAAATCCAACTGGACTCCAAAGGCTAGACTCGAAATATTTTCAAAAATTTCGACTCCTATTTGAATGATATAGTTGCCTTTTTATCCATTTTATTGAAATATATAACGTCTGATACGTATCCAATATTTTACTTGCAATATTTTTTGCGCAACTCGAAAATGTATCGCATAAAAGTTTAAAAAGTAGAACAAATCACTGGAATATAATCCATCGTTCCTCGAAAGAGAAAATTACGCGAAAATATTTCCCATTTTCTTTCGCAATTTAAATTATTCACAGTCCGCTTTTTGCTCCGCAATTAATTACTTTTTGTAATCAGTCGACGCATACCTCTGTGTACTTATAAATTCAGCAATGTCGCGGTTTAACAGATGAAAGGCTATTAAAAAGATTTATTGCCTTTGTAGGTAACAAACGAGTGTATAATATTTTATCTTTATCCTTTCTGAAAATTGATGTTTAACATGAAATATCATTTGTGAAAAACAACGATAAAATTATGTCTATTTATCTTTTATTTATGGCTGTTGATCCTTTTTTCATGAGGCGTATAAATTTCAGCTATAAAAATACGAAGTTGAGCTTTTATATTTAATAAATCAGATGAATTACATTCGCATGAAGTTCAAATACCACGATTTAACCTTTAATTTCATACTAGAGGAAAGAAATAAATTCTTTTGCTAGCGAGCCTTATAAGAGATGTAATATCTTCCACACCCTACTTCCGTCAGAAGTAAGACACGACTAACTTATATAAAATATAAGAAATCTTTCGTTATATGCCAAGAAAATCACACGAATGACAGTGAAATATTCGCCCATTTCCGATAGGTGTACGTATAAGGTGCATTGTGCATGTGTCTGAAACTGTATCCAATGAGGTCGCAAATCCGTTTCGCAACTGTTTGGAAACACTCGTATCTATGGCTCATGCGCTCCATCTACAATTCTATATACATTTTCTGAGAGACAAAACTCACGTACTTAAATAAATCCTAAAAAAAATTGGAACAAATGTTTGCTTTAAATTAATTTCGTTTGTGAATTAAATATTATGGCAACCGCTAGGGGGAGAAATGCTTTTATGGGAAAAGAAAGGAAAACTATAAAATGAATTGAAAACATCGTGCTCGGCCGAGCTTTCCGAAGGAAGCACGTGAAGTGAGATGCACAGAGAGTATTAAAGAGCATTTGTGCAGGGGAAAGTGCCCGGAGCTAGGGAAAAATGAGAAAGACTTACGTTCCTGAGCCGTGAAACCAAGAGATGGGTATTAATGCCAGGAAATATTGACGCAAAAAATATCTGCTGAAAGAAGAAACGCAGTGGCAATCTTGTGAAATGGCTTTTGTTGGAAAATGATACGGCCGTATCTAAGGAAAAGTAAAAAGAAAAATGAACAGCGGAATATCTTGCGGTTGCGAGTAAATTACTCGCGGGAAATACGACTTCTCATTTTGGTAATTAGTAAGGAGTACGTATTTTTTTTATTCAGGCAACTGTAATTCGCAACTTCATCGCAATTATATAAATCGTATTTCGACGCAAGAATGTATTGTAGTATATCCATCCATATCTCGACAAAGTACCGCATAACCTGCAACATAAGCATCTCTGTTCGAGAATGCAGAATGATAAAGCACTTCCAAGACCGATAAAGATGATTATACAGAAAGATGAAAAAGGACAATTTCTCTCCAAAGCACGTGAATTAATGAAGAAGATTGCTTTTCACAAAGGAACGCTTTGAAAGCCGATGAGAGCTTTTTTTTTGTTAATGCCTCGGAAAATAATTTATGGAGATGTAAATGATGAGGGAGCATTGCGGGAAGATAAAGATCTGTCATCATCCATCTAAACATAAGAAGAAGTATTTCAGAATTAGTGAGTGATGAGATGAAACAGTTGAAATCATCGTAAGAAAACTCGTTCGAGACAGCGATGATATAAAAACACTCTGGAATGAATGAACGTTGCGAGTGCAATAAAATACCTACGAGAGGTACAAAAGATACAACTTTGAAGTTCTAGTTTCGATAACAATAGCAAGAAATCGACCTATTTCGATTGTGCAATTTTCCTTTGATCCGAGGACAAATAAATTCGTGCAAAATCACTGATTGCGTGTGACAGAATCCTTTGGTTCGATATATAAAGTAGAAAAACATATATTTATTTAACAAACGCTACTTATTTAATCATATATAATAACTTAAATTTGTAAGAAACGAAATACGTTCGATAAAATATATAAATACGGAAATAAGTACGTATATATGTCTTAAGAGCAAAAATGTCTAACATTAGTTACCACAACAATCAATGTTTACTCGTTGTCAAAACAGTAAGTTTATTTTGTTATTCATTGACTTACTTAATTTTGTAAAACTTTTGTGTACCTTCTTTTCACAAAATATCGAGATCTTTCACAAAAAAGTAACTCCTAATTCTTTTTTGTCCTATGAAATGATAACATGAATATTAATTGCAAAATCACCATTGGTCCCTTGATATTCAAATCAACGTAAACTTAAAATCCATCGTCTCTGTTTGAAAGAGTTGCATGCAGTCACGTGACCCTTTTACGTAACATCCGATTAATATACTCTTTTAGTACCTATTCCATTTACTCTCTATGTACCGCTCAACTGTAAAAAGCACTTTGGAGTACGTGATTCAATCAGCTTCGTGAAGCTTTCAAATTTTCATTAGACATAATCACAGCTCTATTTCCAGCAAAACTAATAAAAAGCTAAACTAACTGAGCGTATAATTAAAAGGCTTTCATTCGAGCGATATTTCCTAATTGCATGGCCGGCGGAAACTGTTTGACGACGAGTTTCGAGTGTCGTTTGTTTGAAAATCATAGAGGGCGACACAGAGGCGGGGGGATAGATCGAAAATTCATCCATTTTCAACCAGCTCCGTAGTTTCCAATCTCTTTGCAGCTTAAAATGACGCTTTTAGGAGGGAAACAATGCAAAAAACGGTTGCCGATAAACGCGCAGTAAATGTCCACCTCTCTATAGTACCCATCCTTTTGAAGAGCCCTTCTGAAGTTCTGCACGCCAATTAATTTACTCCATTGTCGTTTTTATTGGGACGCGCTCACCTGTGTGGGTAAGTAGGTCAGGTCCACGGAGGGACTATTTTTTTAATTCTATTGGAGAGTGAGACGAGAGGTCGCAAGTGGTAGGGGTCCAACGAGGCTATAGCGATTCCGGGGGGGATCCTCTCCCACCGCATCTCTGCAGATGCCCACGAGGATGAGGATTGGGCATGCGTGTATGCTTTATTGGGTTGGTGATTAATGAAGCGAGGAAGGCTTTTAAAATTTTAAACAGTCCTCCATGCGGGTGCATGAAAGAGGGCAATGGGGGAATGCATAAGATGTTTTCTTAATTAAGGGGAGTGGTTGTTACCATCCTCGAAGCTGGAGTGGATTTATGCAGAGCAATCGAAGTTGATGCGTCCGTTGAGGAAATATTTAGAGGATTGGTTTTTCACGAAGTAGCGCGCGTCTCTGGTTTCATTTGTTTTTTTTTTGTTTTTAATGGGTTTTCTTTCACGAAACTTGCAGTTTTATATTATCGGTGGAGTTGATTCGATAAAAACTCTTAAATTTTAGAGTAATATCCTAAAATACGATTGTACGTACGTTTCACGTCTGAGATTGTACTTTTACGTTTTATGATTTTTTTCTTTTCAAATTTTATGAAAGATTTATCCCAAATTCTCTGAAAAATCCTAGCGATCCATTCCAAATATTTTCGTTTATCTGTGTCCCATGCATGATCTAGATACTCCGCTCACACATATGATAAAAATAACCTATTGTGTTTTACGTTAAAATAAAAGCCATGTACATGTAGAATAATAGTCCAAATTGGAAAACATTTCGTGGATGAATACACAATCAGCTTAAGTTTTATTTTCTAATGTAATTTATTCCTTCTTAACCTTTATTTCTCGTCAAGTTTGAACAATTATTATTTAATTAAAATTTATTTTAAATTCTTTTTCCAGTTGAATCAGAAGTTAACAATAATTTTAAAATTAACAGAATATTATTAAGTTAAAAATGTGCATTAATGAATTTTGTTTAGAGCAATTCGAAAGAAGCCTTCAGAAAATTTTGAATTGACTCTTTCATATTATAACACAAAAAATTTCAGACATAATTTGCTGCTAGACCATCATGAATTAGTTGAAAAACTTAGAAGATAACCATAAGATAAAAGTCAAATAATTAATGAAAAATCAGATAGAATGTTGTTGACAAACATTTTTTCACGAATTTTAATACGGTAAAACGTCAATCTCGTTGACGTACTAATTAAGAATGGATTTCAAAAGAAAATACAACCAATTTTTTCATACAATTCTCTAATGAAATTCAAGCTCACAATCAAAGATACTACCTCGAAAGACTTTTGTCGTTCTAAAAGAGCGTTTTTCTTCCTCCTTTTTCTTTCGTTATTTACACAACGAGATTCTGCACACACTAGAATAGAAGCATTCGAACCGTTTTGTTCCTCGAAGTCGTACACGAGTAGGAAACAGAAGATTAGAGGGAACAAATAGAGAAAATCTATAGTGGACGTGGCACGTACGTGGGCGTGCGAGTTAATGAGCAGGCAGTGTAAGGCAACACATGTTCAAGACGAGGGTTGACTTAAGAGACGATTGTGGGCCGAGTGGCAGTTTAGAGTAGACGTATCGAGCGGCGCTCTTCTCAGGCCGAGGCACGCATGACCCAAAGTGGATGGAGGGGGGCACGGATGGAGGGATGCTGGGTACAGCGAAGAGAATTGAGGATGACTGCAAGAGGCAGAGGAGGCTGGATTCTTCAAGGACTGGCTAATCAAACTGAAGTACTTACAACTGAGGAACAAAGAACAAATTGACGGGTGGTAATTAGCGATTTATTTCCTGGAGAACGTAGACTGTCATTTGTTTTTGTTATGTGTTTTTGTTTTGTTGTCAGCGTTGTAATCCTCGTATCGTTTAGTGATTGATGGATTGTTTTTGTTTTCACATAGAAAAAGTTGAAGTTTCTTACGTAATTATTGCCTATAAAGTTTAGAAATTTTTATGTATTTGTTACGTATATAAATACATATAATAAATATATATAATAATCTAATTTTGCGACTGTGATGTTTTACTATTGGTTTATGTCTCTTTCCTTGATACTAATGAAAGCCAATGTACGACGATTCCAATAACCGATCGTAGAATGAATTATCTAGTATCTTAATATCGAGTGATATATATAAATTAGAAATGGAGCACGGATATCGAAGTACTATAGATCAGCCGTATTAATATTATGTCATCAACAGCCGTCTGTACCTCCTTGTGCAGACGTAATTATCTAATAACCACCATACCAAGCACCGTATGTATGTAAGCACCCAATCAATTAAGATTCTCGAGTAATGAAATTTTACGAAGCTTTTAGTGCTACAGCGATATTTCTCACGATCATACAGCTGAGTCCGACTCCAAAATTTATGGAAGGCTTTTTAGGCCAAGCGTGTGTCGGCACAGTTTATCGATTGGCACGAATGTCACCCTCTTCAAAGGAACACGCGTGTTAGTTAAACGTGCCATCAAGTAGTCCTATTAATGGGGGATATTAATAAAAAAATGCTTTGAGGAACGACTATTTTCACTGCGGTAAATATCTTTTATTTATTTGACGATACGTTGCGAAGCGGTGGTTGCCAAGTGGCGACGGTTAATCAATAACTCGGAAATCGTAACTCATTTCTAAGTCAAAGTAAACAAGTCTTAGTGAAATACTATTATAGTTACTCCATTATGGAATTCTTGCTGCATTCATAAGGAAAAAAAATTATTTTCGTGTTCGAATAGGATTTTCACACCCTAGAAATATATGAAGTCCTATATTTCTCTCGTCTTGAGTTTCTACATGAGCTTCTTCAACTTTTGCTGCACATTACGATAAAAATTCTACTTTTTTTTTTCCTCCTGTATTTGAAGTGTTTCTCTCGTTCTAATACATTTGCTATTCATGGATAAACATTGTATATCTTGGCTGAGGAAGTGTTCTCTTAATAAAAAGTCGAAATTTTACTTGTAACAACTGTTAAACTCTTTCCTAATATTGTACGTTTATCTAATCTTGTTCTATTTATATTGCCTATGGAAGATTGAAAGTTAAATGAATCAGGTTTGTTAATAAGTAAATGAGTTTAAAAAATTAGTTGTACTATATGTGTTACTTTAATTTCGATATACATTATATGAAACGTTATTTATCACTTTTCATTGGAGAAACATATGAAAAAGGGTAAAATAATTGTCATTTTAACAATTTTAGGATCCTAAATACAGTACAAAGAATGAAATACTGAATCAAAATGAAAAATTATTCACAAAATACCATCAGATCTTCAACAGACTCAACATTTTTCACTCTTAAAAAACAACACCCGCTTTATTCTCTTATATTTTTATTTAATATATTTCAATCGGAAAGATGAAAGTAAATAAATAAGCAAATTCAACCGCTCACAAAACTAAGTTAATTCACAGAACCCTGAATATAAATAAACAGTCAAATAGATTAAACCATTCGCAAAACTAAGGTAATTCACAAAATCCTTCTCCTCGTAATTTAAGGGAGGGCATAAGGGAAGAGAGAAACATGCTGTGCATTAGTTAGGTAAGGGTGGGATGGGTGTCACGTGTTGAGGAAGGCGGCCTTTACCTCGATAATCCTGACCGTGATCTACGATTCAACACCAGAGGCTGGCCATCTATCGTGATCGTGACCTAGAAAATGTCCTCAGAGGACTATTTTGTCGGTAGCGATCCCTCGGGAATCGCTTGACTACGACCAACAACTTCTCTACGCTCTGGGAATCCTTCGTGGCCAATTTAGTTTACGAACTAGCAAGTTTACTGAACTAGTTTCTCCGAAAAGGCTTTTATTGAACTTATTTAAAGTTCGGATAAATTCCGATAAACTGTAGAAGAAAACTAAAATAACAACCATTTACACTACACCTATATAAAAATACTAAGAATAAACAACGGAAAATAATAATTTAACTACTTCATTAGCGACGTAAAGAAACATTTACGTGTTATCTTTACATCTAACTAGACGTACCTAAGTATGCGAAAGGAAACTAACAACAGAGTAAAGAAATCCGCAGTCCCTTACGAAAGCAAAGAGTAAACAATAACATAGAAACTATAAACAACTAATATCAACAGTTTAATGACTTCATTAAGAAATGCATAAAACTGTTTTTTATTCGTATAACACACAGAAAAATTCCAAATAATATGTTATTCTATCAGAGATAAACTTTTATCCCAGTGACGGGATTGGTTTGCGATGGTAAATATAGGCGTATAATAAAATAAGCACAAAGAAAAATTCAATTCATTTTTACGTAAAGGTAATATTGATAATTAATAAATATAATAATAATAATAATTATTATTATTATATCTTTCGAAAATTTACTTCAAAAATAAACTTTCAGCTATCGTAATTAATGAAATTAAGTCCAACTTAAATTTATATTCGGGGTTAACCCTTGCATATTATATTTAGAATTTCGAAACTATATTTTGAAGTATAGGAAAATATTAATTCAAACTTTAAATACGAGCAGCTATAAGTCTTCTACGTTAAGAAAGAACATTATTTCTTTTCTTACAACGAGATTTGAATTTTAAAATATAAAGCAGAATGCAAGCGATAGATTTCAGGCTTAAAACATAACAGAAATCGGCAAAGTAGGAAATATTAAATGTGTTTGAAAATCTGTATCAACCAGAAATTTATCAGCTATTTAAGCAAGTAATTGCCACAGCGTTCCTACAACATGTGGGTCGTCATGATAACATAACCTCTATCGTGTGAAAAGAAACCTCCCAATTTCCAAGTCTTCATCGCCAAAAATGAACCAGTACCGCAAATTTATAGATAATTCTCTATTGCGAAATGCTTCAATGGACTTGAATATATTGCAACTTGTGTAACCTTATATTGCACAAGACGAGTGACATAAGCGGTCATGTTCTCATGAGGGGATTAGCGCCCGTAACTGCCGCGTACTACTTCCTGGGGCAGCTGACACAGGTGAGGCTTCTTTCGTTAAATCTTACGCGAAAAAAAGTAATCCAATCTCCAAAAGTTATCGTTCAGAACCCATTTACGGAAAGGGGATTATGTCCTCAATAATTTTCGTGGAAGCAGCTTCGAGTGACGATTAAACCTGTTGGAGCTATAACTGCGGTCTTGAACTGTTTGATCAAGGAGCAAGGAGAGTCGTTTCCTTTTGATGTTACCTTTTCGAGAAATTGCTTCGCTTTTGAGTGATTTGAGTACGAGTCGTAATTTGCGCACGCCTTCCTTCTCTTGTTTGGAATCTGTTGAAACCATATTGGGGGAAAGCGAATCCTCTTGGAGAAAAATCAATGAACGCGGCAGCTGTTTAGAATTATGAACGCCCGACAAGGAAAACCGAAGTGGCGTGTGTAATCATTACACCACTCGAATGCGTGAGACATTTCGTCAAGTATGGAAATTTTCGCGTACCAATCAATGGAAGAAAAGAAATGCTAATTGGGCATGTGAAAGTGAAGGAAATTAACTCCTTAATGGATTCATTGTGAGATGGAAAACACAAAAATCCTTCTTCGTTTGATAATATAGGGTATGGCGTGATAGAGGCTTAGATTATAAACCCTCTTTAGGACTAATTTTTCTACGATTGTCGCTCAGTACATTTCGATTTACAAGTGGAGGTCTAATTTTGCCATTTCACGTGAATTTAAAATGTATTCGTAATTATATTTTTTTCGAATATTATAGGGTTATTAAAGTTCTGTATTCATCTAAAAACTGTTCTAATATTTTGGTGAAGCGATTTTACGGTATCCATGTTGATTGAGATATCTTAAGGTATAAATTTACCCTTGACAACAGCAAGATTGACTTCGAAAGCTCCAATATTGTATTTGAGACAGTCATATATTGATGTCATTATGATTTTTTGCCTGATGCTTCTCTAAAGCTATCATGCAGAGAAATCTCGAACCGTGCTTACGAAAGCTTCGTAGCTAAATCAACTTGTACTCTATTTTACTGGCACCCGTATAGGCGAGAGTAACGTCTTAAATTCAAATCCATATATAAAAAATATAGCTGCCCTAACAGAAGAGTACAGGACATGTTTTGACAGTAATCCTACAATAAAGGCTACAATGAATTAAAAACTGAAGTAAAAGATCCTAAGGAGAAAATAATAGTTGCTGTGAATCAAAGATGTCTTCTATAAACTTGTAGGTCGTTCTTAAACAATAGTTCTCGAAGTTCTTGGTACCCATACCCCTTTGGCCTTGAACTACCCACATCCTATTCCTCATATTGATCGTTGTGGGACAGCGAAGCCTTGGTTTTACGCACCATTCATTCTATTTGTAAACGTACGGGAAACATGGTCACAGCTGTGACAACTTTACCACTATAAAATCACCTCGTAGCTCGTAGATAACTATTTAACACATCTCTTTTTTTTAATGGGTTGATCACATAACACGTTCGTCATCTATATCTCATGGTGGTACTATAAAAGCCAAACTTATCTTCTCGTTATTTAGACTCATATCAGTAGGCGGTGAGCACTTAATCTAATTCGGAACCTGGGAGCGCTGTGGTAATCTGAGGATAATTGGTCCGTTTCTAGGTGAGGTCTGTTGACAAACGCAATATTCGGTGATGGTTACTTTTGTTGATTGGTTGTCCACATGCTTTCATTGTCATTATTCACGGTGTTCCATTACGCTCCACTCTACCTCCCCCATTCTTCGCGAGCTCGTCAACCACTTTCATCATCGAATTTTTGGATCGATGACATGCTGAGTGGGGACATCCATTATCTTAATCTGTCGAAGACGCCGGGCGATGATGTAAAGGCCATACGATTCCAACTCCCTCACTAGAACTTAGGATGATTTATAGAAGGGGGAAGGAACGTCCTTAACGTGGAGTGGTTCGGATTCTGCGAAGATCCTACGGAAATGAACTACGTAGAGTAGGAGTCTTACAGAAGCAGGTGAAATAGGTGAACAATGCGGAATATTCTTCGTGTCCAGGTGAAAATTATAGGGATAACTTGTAGGTTGTAGGGGAAGGAAGTTGTCCGAATGCGTCGTGTCGTTTCACATCGATTTGGTCTCAAACACCTCCCGCTACAACGGACAACTTCCTGGAGGCGATTTGGGTGGAACCTGACCCTCCTCCTCCGGTTTGAACATGTCCCCTGTCGAATTTATGGCCGTGAGGATTAAAGATCGACTTCCAAAAAGCTCCATTGTTTTGCGACTTAAAAAAAAAATATTCGGCGTCGGATCTTTATTTTCGCTTATTAAAACGAGGAAATGTCGGCTGGAAATGTCAACTTTCAGGGGCTTTGCCTCTTTAAATCTCCTCCTTGATCGATTGCTAACGCGTTTAGCTGCAGGGAAAACTGTACTCTGGAATTGAATTTCGTTTATCTGTTTCCATGACGATAGACTCGTAAAATTGGATGTGAATTGAATACGGAAGTAATACGTCATTCTTTGTTTATTTCTACGAATACAATTCTATCAGCGATAAACTAAAATTCGTTTATTTTCTAAAACATCAGAGGCAAAAGTTCAATAATAATAGTTTCCAAGAAATGCGTACCACTGAGAATAAACAAAACAAGTTTTTAATGACTTTTACGAAAGGATAACCATTTAAAATCGTATTAAACGTGTTCAGTGATATGAATACTTCCGAGAATAATGAAATAAAATAAAATAATGCTTCGAGCAAATTCCTAAAAATACTCGTTTAATCATTTCATGCATGAGGCTTCGTGGATAAAATTTTTTCTGCGAAGTTCTTCTCCTCGTAAGCTTTATGAGATTGGATGAATATCTTCTGAAGCAGGATGATTTAATTAAACGAGGTTTAATATGCTCGTTAAAATTCACAGTAGATACACACTCGAAAGCTTCTTCCTTGCTTATTGGGTCGATATGCTACCGGTAAAAGGAAGGGATCTCTAAATTACGAATTTTTGAAAAATATACGTGTTGTATGTAGACTATATTTCGTAGAAATTCCTTAGATTGTGTACCCAAAATGTAGCTATACGTCTATTGTGTATACATGTTCTTTAGAGGCAAACATTCTCTACTTTAGTTACCTTGACGACCGAATACGTTTCGTATCCACGGAAACTATGCCAGAAAAACATTTTGCAAGTCAAATTTCAACTACGTGATTTCTCTCAAGTAGGAGCTTAGGGTGTAACACGTGGTATCATCGAAAAAAAGCGTGACCAAATGGACATAACTTCGACCTTCTTTATCTAAGAGGATGCTTTTAGTTGGACCGATTCATCACGCTCCAAAAATGGCCATAAAAACGTATTCGGAAGTGAGTTTTTTAAAAATCAATAAAACGACAGTGCCCGGTTTAGATCCTGGCGCTAAGCGCACGCCGACGAGTGATGGCGTGCACGCATATCGTTCCTTTTTTGTTTCGCGCTGCCATCAGTGTCACGTGATCATCGGGTCGATAATCTCTCTAACGTGAAGAAGTCGTGCGGACTCCGGTAAGCGACGCCGTCGGTTGTGCATCGTGCTTGATTTTCGGGGTGACAAATGGCCATCCCTCGACGTCCTTTTCGTCGGTGCGCGCGGCGGCCATAGTGAATAAGCGTCAAATGCAGCCGAAGATGGAACAAATGTACAGAAATGATTCTTTACGGACCCGTTGACCCCGTTTTACCATTCCGAACGCAATCTTTACGATGTCTTTTTTCCCCCTATCGTTCTCCAGATGGGTCACGACCCTAGCAATCTCTCGGAGAAGCGTGCAGTGTCACGTGCAAGATTTATGGCGAGTCCAGATATATATTTTGATCCATTGAAGAGATCCTCGGCAGAGACTTTCGTGCACGTTTTCTCAATTCACATGCGTGATCACGAACGTTTCGAGCGTTCTTTATCATTGTGTAGTTTCATGTCCATTACGCATGTGATAAATGCAATAAGTGATTAGATTTTGGACGGCTTGTGAATTTTAGAGGAAAATTAAATCTAACCGTGCCGTACTGTAAATATCGTTGCCAAGCATCGTGAAAAATCGATTGTTACATTTCCTTACTTTTCCATCCGTTCTATACACTAATACTAGGCATCTTAGAACATATTTAACATCTCTAAACTGTAGTAAATATAACATTTATCGTCGTGGCAGTTACTTATTGTTACTCTCCGAAAGAATTCAGAATCCTATCGATAGTAATATATAGATAAAAAGAAACAATTTTTTAACATATTACATAATATCCACCATGTGTTTCACCTCATATTTAAAATACGATTCGCTTTTTGGATTACTCTATCTGAACCTAGTTATCTAAACCTGTACCAGATTAATGTAAGGAAAACTACTTAGAAAAGGAGAACAGCACAATCAAACCGTTATCAAAATATAGAAATAAAACAAATGACAAACTAAAATTCATGGAATATCTTTAGGGCGTTCTCGGAAATGCGTTCGCTAAGTGCTAATATCACAAGCTAATGCATTCCATTGTGTTCCTCTGTGTTTAGAACGGAGACAACTCTCAGATCCTTTTTTCGTTGCGGTAGTAATTGCAATCAATATTTACCCTGCATTTCCTTCCTTCCCCTAGAGCGGCGGATCCCAACCTAGGGTACGCACTTGAAGGTTAAGGGTACGCGGAAAAAGTCGACCGATGTCGGATACGCGGTAAGCAGTCCCCGCGCTCTTTCGACAACGATTGATTAAATCTTGCATCCGGAGGGAAGGGGTTTGGATCAATGGTCGAGAAACACGGACCAGTGGAGGGGTGGGCATTCAAATCCCTTGGATTGAACTTTTGAGCCTGGGTTTCGGGACCAGATGAATTCGAATGATAGGAAAACTAACAACGATAGTTGGTGCAAATGAACTGAAGATTTTTTGTTGACCAACAAAGTAAGCGTAAGCAGACATTAAGGATTAATATGACGATATATTTAAGTGGTTTATTCATCGAGTTTGTGGATAAAAATAACTGGAACTGCCTTACGAATGACGAAAGGAAGTTGTTGTATCTAGTTGTCATGGCATCCGGATAACTGAGTGGTTAGATCCTTCGCTTGTGGTGGAAGTTCCAACGCATGAGTAAATTTTGGCTGACGAATTACTTCTAAAAATGCAGCTACCATTTTATTAGTTGAGAGATGTAAATAGATGAATTAAAGACTTCATTTCATGAGAGAATTTCGTTATAAAATAATGTAATATGTGGAATACGTGTCTTATGAACCTACTGGAAGGTATGGTTTAATTTTGTTGGTTTAATACCAAAAGTTAATTTTCACGGAAGAGCCAATACTGAGGATGTAAATGACAGCAAAAACACGTACAAAAACTAGAATCTTATATACTCTTATACTTATGGATATATATCGGAAGATAAGACCAACGGTTACCTAGCTACCATGGAAGTTTTGGAGTAAATCTGCTCAGGACGCATCGTAAACGTTATTGCAGGCTGAATGCTACAAATATAAATATTGACGCTTGAACCAAGCTGTTGCTATCCCTCGATAAAGAAAAGCAAATCATCTGGCGGCCTTGCACCAGTTACGGAAATGTTTCTGTATTTACAAGCTTCGCAAGATAAATATTTGAATCTCTTGAACTGGTTAGTTATCCGCCTGAAAAAAATGTGCTGATCTCTATAGATATATGTGTGCAGAAACTAAACGTAGCAGGAAAATAAATACTGGAGTTTTGTCTCCGCTAAACTGAGATCGGGCGAACGATAACAGATCATGCAAAAAAAGACTCCTTAATTCCCTTCCGTAGAGTAAATTACCATAGCAACGCACAAAAAGGATTTAGAAAACAAAACAACAGAACGCTCGCCGTTGTACCTTCACTCGTTTAAATCCTTTCTTTCTGGAGAAGTAATCGTCCGCCATTTTTTTGATTGTCAGGATGAATAATCGGGACATAATTTAACCTAGTGAAAGTTTTCCTTCGCGAATAACGCAGATTATAAATCGCGTCGTTAAATGGAAATCCTTTTGTCTCAGAACTTAAATCCCACCATTTTGATACGCGAGCCTGTTCTCACGCCCCATTTTAGTTAATCTCACTCATTCTAATCTTTTTTTGGCTAATCGCGGTCCTCCATCTTCCGGTGGTGGTAAAGAGATCCGTGACAGCCTTCTGGTTGCGGTAGGGCTTCGAGAAGACGGCGGCCGTCGCTGGCTGATGGCTCACGGAGGATGGATGGGCACGGATAATGGGTGAAATCGCGAAGGCTGTGCAGTGGTGAACGCTGTTTCCCCTCCCGTTCGCTCCGTTACATCGTTTCTCTTTTCAAACATTTTCTTCCCATTTTCCCGCCCTACTTCGCTCTTGTGAAATCGAACCAGCGACTACCAATTCGCTGCGACCGCAATACCCTTTGTTTCTTTATCTCGATAGCTATGCGTCACCGCATTCGATAGAATCGATTTGGTCTTATTCTCCCACGTTTTTACCACATTTTTTTCGCACGTTTTTCACCGCTTTTATTTCCTCTGTTTCCGAAGTAATATAGTTCCTAACATCTAAATGCATTCGTTGTTGCTATGGTGATGTTATTTGTGTTGACGGTACGAAACTTTTCCTGATTCACTGTTTACCTTTCGGAAGGTAGTTGATGTTTATTAAATTAAATAAGGAATAAAACTTAAAGTAAGTTTAACACGTATAAAATTTAGAATACTAATAACGGCATAATTTTCTCATGAAATAATTTCAAAACGTATCATTCCTCTTCTAGAAGTTCGTCCATAAGTAATTGATTACACAATAAAATGCTAAAAAACCCATCTACCGTCGATTTCTCCATTTAACTCATGATTTTTTAAGTTATTTGTTCCAAATACATCTAATATGTAGTATTGTTGATATATGACGTACATTTACTAAGTCCATTAATATATAGAAGTAGCGAAATTAAGGGTTTTACTTTTTATTACCATCTTCGTTCAAACATAGTCAAGAGCTTCCCACATTAGTGTCGATAAAAATTGATTCGCCTCCTCTGAGAAATGGCATAGTTTCCTTATCATTACCCATAAAAGTGACCTCCGAAGGTCAATAGGTTACCAAGCGATCACGAACTGTAGGTCCTCTCCATCCTAGTTCATTCACTCTTGCCGTGTTATTTGACGAATCGACCTACAACCTTAGTTGGGTTGAGAGGAAACAGATAAATACATTTTCGTTGTATTTTATGCGAATAATTTCATTAGAATTTTACGTCGATAGCCGCAGAACGTTTATTTGTCTTTTATTCTATATTTTATTTTCTTTTTATTGCGAAAGAAAAATTTTAATAGAAAGTTTTGGATTTTTGTAAAGCATGGGATAAACTGGTTCTGACGTATGAATGACAGGAATCGTCTTATTTTGTTATGAAGTATCCAAGAAATTAATCCGCAGTCAAAAAAACGTGCTTCTTAGTCAACACGATAACTTGAATGGTTCAGTTCCACAATTTTGTCTATTGAATCCTTATTGGCTGTTGTCATTTTAGAATAAATACTTAATTTTAGTGAGTTTCAGGGATCGAATTTTTATGAAAAAAAAACCGAGGATGTTTTTGAAACCAGCGTGAATTTGAGAGTCCATTATATTCGCTCTAGGTCATGGATGTCAAACTGGCTGCCCTCCAATTCATCCATCGAGGGCCAAGCCGCCAAGGTTCATGTTCGCGTTAAATCACTCGTCAATTTTCCAGCTTGATGCCTCAAGAATCATTTACCCTTATTCATTACAAAATACATCATTGAATCATTGAATATCTTGCCACAAAATCATTCTAGATATTCCTTTATATTAGTGTAACTAAGGTAAACAAATTTTTGAAACGTGAATAGTAATTGAAAATCCATTCCTAACCTAATAGAATAAATATTGGGAAAATTTTCGAATATTTTCCGAATTTAATTAAAAGATAATATGATGATAAGCGATACTTTATTCAAGTCCAAGATGCGCAATGTTTTGGAAGGTAATAAAATTCAAAACCTTAAACATCGTATATTATAAAACGAAGCTATTTAAATGATTTTACATCTCAATCAATTCAATAAATTTTGAGAAAAATACTCATGAATCTCAGAAATCGAAACTAAACTAAGTAAACATTATTGGTATCAATCGATTGGCTCACGAAAATTTAACCCGATTTAATATAATTGTAATTCATGCTATATAATATACTTATAAGTTCGTAGTTCGTAATCTTAATTCTCCCAAGAAAAATTATTTCAACTCCTAGGCCCTTTTCTAATGACGAAGAAGCGGAAACAGGTTCATTGTCTATCATTGATGATCATTGTTTCGTTTACAATTCCCCAATACATTACGTTCCGCGATTGTTTTCTTGCGCCCGTATCATTCCACCATCTTGCTGCAGCCTTGGTCGGCATTTGACACTGATAGCCTGTGGAGGTCGGGGCACAACACGCCGAAAGCACGTGCTAACCACGTCGGCATCCATCCATTGCTATCTCTCGTGGCTCTTTTATATGCCATTGAATTTTGATTGCATATCTGAAGTGAATTTGATAAGGTTCCTTCATGCGGTGATGACGTAACCGTTAGGGAAACGAATTCAAAACGGTGTGAGAGAAATCGATGTCTTACGAAGTTGGCGTCATCGCGTTATTTATAACCTTGGTGCCGTAATGATGGTCCTCTAAGAAGAAGAAGGCTGGCGAAAAAATTATTTCATAAAAATAAAAAGCGCTCCTTCCGGATGACTAACCATTACATGAGGATTTCTTTTCTTAGCAGAGTCTTGCTTATCTCGAACACGATGGCCTTGGGTTCATCAGATTAAAAAAATTAACATATGAATGCACTTGAATTTAAAGACTAGATTAAAGCTTTATGAATGAATGTTTAAACATTATTTCTGATGTGAAAGGTGACTGAAGTTTATTCTTACGTTATCATTTACGTAATCTGTTCATTATTTATAGTATTCGTTAGCTATTTTATATAGACGACCTAGTGAAAAGTTACGTAGATTATTTTAACGTAAGAAATCAATATCTTCTCTTATTAGGTACCTTTCTCTGTTGTTTCATCCAAAGAGAAGCTAATCTTATTTAATGAATAGATATCTTAATTGTTTTTATAACTTATGGTTGGTTAATGTTAAATAAAAACCGGCTCACGGGTTCCTTAGCAACAGAGAAATATCGCCTTATTCAATCTTACTGTTATAAAGACACACGGATATTTTGACACGATTGTTTCGGAAGAAATAAATCTGAAACGGGGACAAACGGAAATAAGATTGCGTAAATCTCACGTCGGTTTTTACTTTGCTAGTTTGGAAAGTTTTTTTTTTAATTTTCTTTCCTTTGAGCGTTCACACGTGTTCCGACATACAGTAGAAAGCTTCCGGTATCAGTAAACTGCTCGTAGAATTCTGGGTGAAATTCGTGGTCTTTAAAACTCCATACTAGTTTAAATATTATCGTCTTTTCTGAAAACCGGTTTCTCTCGCGTATAGAGGTGAAACTTTTTTTTAACGGAAGGGAATGGGAGATCTTATCTCTCGCGTAAAAAAGTAATTATGAAGCGTCCTTATGCAGCGAAGGCACGACAATTAGCTCAACTCTACGGAAACTCGAATCGCTAATTGAATGCGAGAGACCATGCACGCGTTAAATGTGGGCAATAGAAAGGGAAGATTTTTGAGTTTCTCTTTCCGTAGAAAAGGTCAGGAAGTTTTCTCTTCGTAATACCGAAGGGCAGCCATCGGTGGAAAGTTACGAAGTTACAATACGTAATGTGGGATTTTTTCGGTGGCGTAGAATGTATTAAATATTGAAAACTATAATTCTCCTCCGAGGATACGCTAGTAGATAAGAGTAGTAAAATATAGATCGCTTTATTGAAAAGTAAAATAAAGTAACACTTTGTAATATTCACATGTTTTAATTTAGACTACCGGTTTCTACACAAAGGTGTCTTGACATGAGGACGGTTTTGTTCCAGAACCGGTCTGAATTACATTGTGTGGATATTACAATGTATTCTGTCTTATTTTATTGGGCCTTACCAACGCACACTGGCATCAATGATTGATGCTTTATAAGAATCGTATACCATTCTTAAATTTCTTCTTAATCGTCTTAATTCATCGTATTAATATGAACTCCATGTTGAATTAAATGACTATATCTGATAATAAATGGAATAATAATCATAATTCATTGCCATTCGTATAAGTATCTTCTATCGAAGTTCTTTATACATCGTCGTGTTTTTTTTAATCGAATGAGTACATCCGTCACATTCGTCATAAAAGAAAAAATATACCGCGTTATTATTGTGTTCAGCGAGTCCTGCCATTTGTGATACATAGTTTTTTAAAATTTTGTTCCAATACTTTATTGCCTTTATGTGGTATGAATGCGTACGTTTTATGGATATCGAATGCAGTCCAATTTTCGATAATAGACAGGAATCCATAAACATGAATTGACCCTCTATTACTAAGCTGTAGACGTAACAAAACAGTTAAATAGAGACAACCTAACGATTTTTATATTCTAGCAAACATATATTGTTTTACTTATCAAGATCAAAATATAGAGAATAATAGATAGTGAATTAATTAATAATAAGATTAATAGTTTATAGATAACTTATTATATAAAGGTAAAAGTTGAGTTAAGGAGATAAAATTTTGGTTTGAACTAAAAAGGTATCAAAGACATTAGAAAAGGCTCGTTGTAGGTCGTGAGAAGGTTCATTCTATTGTAAACCTTTTTGTATCGCATTTGTTTTTGAAGGGAAAACTTCTTCGCACAGTTTGTGAATAGCTAAATACACAATGTAAATTTTAGTTTGTTGATTAATTCCCAAGGGAAAGCACGTTTACATTAGTATGAATAGAAAATTTTGTCCATTCAATCCTCAGTTCTTTTGACACGGAATTAATCGCAATTACCGAATAATAGAGAGATTTGGTTACCATGGAAATAACGTGAAGGATAGTCTATCAATGACTCGGTTAGATAGGAAATTACTGTAGAATAATATTCCCATTCATCTTTTTCGGATGGTGAAAGCGACAGAGATATAGGATTCCCACCCATTATAGATAGGAAATGGAAATGAAATTCATCGATTAGGTAACAGTTCAATTTGAATACATTCACAAGTTGTGACGATTGGGTGAGAAGTGTATAATACTATAGTCTTCCATACGACTATAATTTCGGCATCAGCAGTAAATCAAATTTGGAAAGCAATAACTTGTTGTATTAAATCATGCTTTATAAATGAGAAAAAACCTGAAAATGAGTCTATATGTATACGACGAACAATTAGCAAATATCCGATATAGACGTCAGGTCTTACACCATAATCAGTAACCACCCCCATTCCCTACGGCTAGAAGCATTCCTAGGCAAAAAAACCCATTACTATCATATGAACCCCAATTCTAAACAAGTAAGTAGTAATCTACCACTGGTTTCCCCCCTTCCTTGTCAGGAACAAGAGCTAGAGTCTTTTTTGACTCTAATCTTCCCTCACTGCTACACCTACGAGGGATAAATGAAAAATTTCGTAGATTTCATCGACATAAATATCGTTTCTTTGCTTTGAATCATTCCCTTACCGCGCAAAGAGCAATGCAGTATTAAGAGACAAGGTTGGATTTTTTACGTCGATTATAAAAAAGCTTTCGTTTTGACCTACTTCCCATGAATTGAACCACCGATTACTCTCATACCTGAAATAGTTAACGAATCATACATCCATATCTTACGACTTACAATTGGCAGGAGATAAAGTAAATTCTATTTCAAGACGAGTTCCGTGTTCTGTGATAAGCAATTTCCCGGAAACCATCTTAAAAAATGATTAATACTATGTATAATACTATATATAGTATACTTTAAATATTACTTCATGAATTCTGGAACAAATGTGTGAATCTGAGCTGTGTTCTTTTCAACTAATTAAATCAAACATCGAGTATTTAATCCGTGAATCTTATTTCTTTTGAATTGAACTACGTTGCTATGCAACTGTTTCCGCTTCGTGATCATCACATTCACGTAGCAATCGGAATAGACGAGCAGTGATTATCACCAACTCTTCCGGGCCATCCTTCAATTCGGAGTCTCAAAAGAATCGTCTCCATTTTCCTCCATTTTGATTGCCAAGGTCGGCGCGTGCAACTGTTCAATTAGAAGAACGAATAAGTGGGAAATGCCCTTGGCTGGAGTCGAGCACGCGACTTCGCCGTGAAAGCGAACCAGTGTTAAGTGGCTTATGAATAAAGCAGGAAGAGTGAGAACTCTCTTTAGTGCATTCATTTGCGCGCATGCTCTAAATTCTGTGCCTCATCTAGGTCCGGCCCTTGTTATCAACTCTAAAATTAGACGCTAAGTCATGAGATTGACGGTTTTTCCGGTGGTACTCGTGTATTGATATTGAGTGAGATATCTCTCGGAATAACATCGGAAGTTTCCGTTTCCGAGGCAACCATTCATCGTTTCGTTTTAAGCCTTTATGAATGCTTGGAAGATTTTGAAAATGATAGAAAATGCGTTTGCTTTTACGAACGAAAAATTCACACGAAAGACTTGGCGTCTATAAATACCGAAAGCTAATAAATGAAAATGAGGAATTAGGAAATGCATTCAACAATGAAGAGGAATAATCCAGGTAAATGAAGCAGAGTGATTTATCAACAACAGATTTTCCAGCATTCTGTCAATAGATACATTGTTCCGAGGCATTATTTGGCATCTTTTCTGTTAAAATATATTTAGTAACATCGTAGTTAACGTCCTAATAACACTAAAGACGCGAAATTTAAATTCTAATTTTCGTTCGTCCTGTACCAAAGTACAAGCAAATACAGATTGGCAACAAATTGTGATATGATCTGTGGGTGAGTTATTTGATTATTAGAATGATTTTATTTATTCCCTTTAATAATTTTTTATTTATTTATAAGCAATAGTTATCTTTTCGTAAATTATTTTGTTCGATATTTATAAAATATTGTTTGTATACCTGTAAAGGTAAACCATTGAACTTTTTTGGGAATAAATTTATCTTTTATTCTGCCTTCTTTATTTTATTTAAATTCACATCCTATCTCCAAGAAACTCGTCTATCATTTACCATCATGTATTCATATAATCTTCCGTGATAACATTTGTATTATCTCTAACTTAAATTCCTTTGTGATAACATCGGCTTTATTCCTTACCTCTTTGAATACAATAGTATAGAGGTAAATGTGAGTGAAATGTCACCAAACATTTCGCGTAAATCATTTTGCCAAATAAAAAAATCTTTTCCTTCAAGTCGTTCTTTTCGTAAAAAAAATACACTTACGAAATAATTCCCTTGTTTTGAGATCCCCCAACTACTTGAATGGCATTTAAAAACCCTTTTAAATGACAAAAAATGGTGGAATATTTCTTGTGCCCATAAATCTGGTTAGAGAAAAAAAGCTGTAATAGAAGACGGGCTCTCTCAGACTTCCTTTCTTTACAAATGCTACTTGTGAGACCACTCTTTCTCCCTCAGAGGGAACATCTGGAGTCCCCCCAAGCACTTGTTCTCCTCCCGCAAGCACCAGAGCATCACGGCCGTTCCGAGGTTTTAAATTCTTACTTTGAGGTTTAAACTACTCATCGACAGAAACATAAAAAGAAAACAATGGAAACACTATATCCGCTAAAAAATCGATTTTTTTTCTTTCAGAAACGAGTGAAATTTTCCTAAGTTACATTCTCATGTCTATTTATTTCCTAAATTGGTTTTCGAACTGTTAAATTTTCCATTTGATACAGATGAACGTAAATTTATTACTTTAATTTCGTTTAATGATATCAATTACTGCTACCAATGTCGATGAACATCTTAGCGTGATGATCACCTGGAATTATTTTCGTATTTTCATCAATTTCACAACAATGTATTGAAAATTTATTTTCGTAGATTTCTATTTAGCCGTTTTCACTGAAATTATACATCGAATTGAAAAATTAATTTCCATAGTAATTCTCATTCTGAGCAATTAAATTAAGTAAACAAAAATCTCTCTATCAAACTCTAGTTAAGAACAAAAAGTTAAGTTACGCATCGTATCCGGTACGGAATTTTTTATACTGAAATTGAATTTCTCTTGATCAACTCCTCCACTAAAATTCACTTAAGCGTCCTAACACTCCCTTATTTTTAAAAGCGTAGTATGAAAAAAATTCTTACATAGAGAGAGGTTATAAGAACAGACTAACTGAATCTACCAAAAATGATTGTGTTCATTTTAACAGAAAATTTGAAAGGTGCCTAATTTTCATTCTACGGAAGATTGTTTTGAAACCGTTTGAAAATTCGATAGTTCATAAATTTATAGCTAAAAGAGAATAATAAATTAAAGGTCTTATTTCTAACTGTTTTGATATTTTCAAATCATTTTGGATTACTGTTCTCGAGTAAATTTTTTTACGGTTAGAGAGAGAACATATTTTTTCTTCGAATTCCGAATGGAAGAGCGAAAACATGCGGTTGACTTCGAGATCTAGAATAACCTAATGTCAAATTTTCCTGCAAAAACCCTAAAAAATAATATTCACGCAAAAAAGTATAGAGAAAAATGTTACACTTCAGTTGAAATTCAGCAGAATGAGTAACGGAAGCAATGCCAACTTCTATTACGTGACGGTGAATTCTGAATTTTATAACATAAGAGGAAAAAACTCTATAATCCGAAACTGGACTACCTTGGATGTTAAGGAAAGGACTATTCTAGTTCATTCATTCAGGTTCTAGGTTTCAGATAAGCAAGATAGCTCACCCTTCAGAAGCAGTTCTTAAGATATATTTTCTTGAAAACGATAACTGAAAAACTTCTACTAGTAGAACCCTTCATTAATTGAATACGTATAGTGGTATATGTATATAGTACAATAACTGGAATAACTTCGTATTGGGATAAATCTAAACAGAATTCGATAATTACAATATAACAATATATAATAAAATTTTGTAGAATTAAATTAAAATGAACATAATTTAACATGACTTTTACTTATTACTTCTTGCGACTCAATCTCAAGAATTAAATAGAAGAGAGAAACACAAAGATTCATAACCAGAAATGGGGTGAACTGGGTTCGAGTCACAGTCATATTCACCGATATCCACTCCTTAAGTTTAAGGTTTATGAAATCGTCTCTCTAAATGGACGCACTGAATTGACAAAAACTATCCTTGATAAATTTCTCTCCTATTAAATCAAATTTTATCACTCTTCTGATTTCATTACGTCGAATTTAAGAATATTATCCTCATTCATTCTCTCGTATTATATCACAGATTAACATATTACACCATTATTTCCCATTTTTAAACCTTTACAGCTATGCTAAACTCACAATTCTTTCAGTTACCCCTAGCGACACAATAAACAACCAACGTATACTTTCCTATACTCGCGGTACGCTCTGTACACACGTAACAATGCACACTTGCGAGGCATTTGGGAAGTTCGACCACCACACACGGGCTAGTGACGCGACCTCTCGCGGATTGGGAAGCCTTTATTATTAGTCATACGGGTTACGAAAAGGAATTTCCTTTTCCAGTCTTTTAACGTGTTTGAGCGCATCTCTATCCAAACGTCTCACTCTGTCCAATTCCTAACATCCCCATTTAAATCCCATCTTTTTAAAAGGCACCCTCGTGCAGAAATGAAAAAAGGGGCGGTGCCGGAGGGGAGGGGAGGGGGGAAGGCGGAAGCGGGAGGGGGGGGACGTCCTTGTCCTCGTGTCCTCGATAGAAGCGCTCATGATGGTGTGGGTCGGACATAACTTGGATTAGCGGAATGTCATTACATAATGAACGCTTTACGAAATTGCGTTCGCCATGGAAACAAAAGCAGATGGAGTACGTAGCGAACTGTTACTGCGCTGAAAGAAATAAAAAAAAGTCCGTTGCTACTTTTTACGTAGAGATATACAATCATTGGATGTTTCGCAACATGCCGTTTGTGGGTTAGAGGTGTATTTTGTTTATTAGTAATGTGATTGGTGATAATTTATACACTTCTTCTTCCGTTGTCAAGTATGGTGTATTGTTGTGTATTGTTATTGTTAGGAAATATTCTTATTAAGCTTATAAATAAATATCCATTTATCGTTTCTAATTGAATTGCCAAGTCCTGGATATTTCGTATACTTTCGTATTTTATCGTAAAAATGCTTAAAAACAGTATTCTAAATGTGTATAATGACGCTTTAATTTACATAATTAATCGTAATAACTGATTTAAAATTGTAAGTATAATTTCAGTTATTATCGCGTAGTGCTGTAAGCAACAGCTTTCCTACGAAAAACTAGAGCAAAATAACGAAAATTAAACAATTGTGATTAAAAATGTTTCTTTTGATTTTAGCAGTAAAATTTACATTTATACATCGCCCTTAAGATACATTTTATTACTCCGCTTGTTTTGTAATGTTTCTACGATTGTATCACCCTGCTACTTTTACGCGAAGGAATTCGTCTAGCTGCATTTAAATACAGAGACTACCTCACATCCTATCTTGCCAGGTAAGTCCCATTCCCTCTTTGTATCACACAGCTGGTGGGGTGGAAAGGGGTTCTGGATAAGACCTTCAATGTGATGACTGTACCTATACAAACACGTTCTCAGGATATCTCCTAATGTGACATCTCGCTAGCACTTTTAAAACACCCGACGGAACAAGCCATCTGAGGTAGACGAATGAATATCAGTGCGATCTAATCAACGCTTCCACAATGAGCAGGAAATAGGATAACGTAAAATGAATTTAAATTAATGATTCCCCGATCAACCGGTAGGGGCGGAGCCATGCTTCGGTATACCTTGTGAAACAAAAGAGAGGGTGGAGGCGCAGAACTACAAAAGCGACGCTTCCATCGAGACCCGGAATAAATTAACTCGTTTCGGTACTGGCGCATTGCTTTGAATTGATAATTACCCTCCAACTAGAGAGGGCTTTGGGAGGTTGGCTTTCAGAAGGAGAGGTGGATATATATATGTGTGTCAGGTTCTGTTTGATTCGATGAGGACTAGGTACGTGTCCCACAATGAGAAATAGGTTACGATTGTGGTTTGCTCTACGTTAGCGTAATTACGCAACAATGAGTGGTTTTGAAACAACCGTTGCTAGTTTAGGAGGGGAATTTTTTGGCGTCCATAAGCTGATTTGTATGTATTTTTATAATTGAGTTTTATTCGTAAAATTATGGTTTAATTTTCACTTATAAAGTACATATATGTTTGAAATTAAATAGAAACCTAGGTTTTAAATACTGTAACCAGGTGCCAATAATGCTGATATAATAGCTGAGATTTTTATGATAATAATAAATGCCTTTTAGTAGATCTATAGTAATTTTTAAGTTGTACCTTTTGTAGTTTTAAAATGAAAGACGTAATATCACCAGATGTTATTACGGTATAGATAAATATAAATAATATTATATATCAAACTAAAAGAGAAAACTTTATGATTTCCGCAATATTACGAAGTTAAGGATATTGGAAGCTCTCTTTCTTATTCAATGGCTTACTACAAGGTTAGGCCTTCTCGTATTAATTATATGAAAATGTAATATATAAATATATTTATATGTATCGATCTATTTCACAGTTTGAATGGATACATCACAATTGTGAAATATTGACTCTTACATGTCTACCTAGCTTTCAAGCAATTATCATCAGATTAAACGAATTTATCTTTCGTTATCAACCCTTCTCATAAAGTGTTTAGAGCCTTCTATCTCTTCCATATGGCTCAAACCATTATCATTTCAATTCTCACACCCGCTTTTCGATATAATTCAACATCAACGACATAGGAATACAACGCCTAAAAGTTTCGCTTCCAAATTCAATACCGATGAAACCCATCCGTTGCGGACTTTCCTTTCGAATACCAAAGAAAGTCAATGCCACCGAATCCGTGTGTTTTCTTTCGTGTGGCGCCTCATCCGAAGTTTATTTTTTCTTCCGATTTGATCACTTCTGTTATTGACCCGATGCGAATGCTTTTCATGGCTTCCGATGGGAAACGACCTTCTTGGATGGCTTTGCAATCACGCCTGAGTAACTCTTGACTTATGGGAAGGAAAAGGGAGAGAGGCAAATGAAATATTCTCTATTTTTTAGTCTCTTGCATATATCGAAAGAATTAAAATGTAATGTATCTTAATCCTTCCTAGACTTTTAAGGTATACTACATTCAACATCGCTTAATAATCGTAAGTTTTCTAGTATTTCAATCTATCAAGAGAGAAAAGAATGTTAATTCCTCACTCAACACTTATTTGCATTATAACAACTAAAGAAAAGTTTATTTATATCCTACTTAGACTAGTAATGTATGTAATTTTCATCAGCGATTGGCAATATTGAACGTTTCTTGTTACAAAACTGTCATTTAAAAATGTAATTCCAGGTGAAACCATGTTAGACAGTGTATATTGGAAATTTCTATATTTCTAAATTCTATAATTAATACGTTTAATTCATTCGTAATTGGATAATTTTCTGTGAAGTATTTGCGAATCGACATGCTCACAAGTCGAATATAACTTTGGCTTTAAAAAAATCCTTTTATAATCTCGTTGTAGAAGAGTATTGTATACGATTTACTGCTTTAATTAACAACATTCTACATTAATAATCGTCTTTATTGTAGACCACATTAGGATATTAAGTCCGCTCTTCCATCGAACCCGTATATTATGCAAAATAGAGACGTTAAAAAGTCAGCCAATCGAAAATTACACACACTGAGGAACTTAGCAACCCGAGACACAGCTGTATAATTACACGTACGTAAATTTGGAAGCGTAAAAAAAACCTAAAAAATTTGAATTGATAATAAGAAATCGCTTCGGTAGAAATTAGTTTTCAAAAAACCTCTGCGGGAAACCGCTCTTGCGAAACGGTTTTTAAGGGAGATAATTCGGCGTTGACGTGGGATACCGGTGGTGGAGTGGGCGGATGGTTTAGCTTCGGGGAATATTGGGTTGAGGAATGGTTTTTTTTGGAGGTGCGTGGGCCATCGAGTGATGATGAAGGGACACAATGGTTTGAAGGAGATGAGTGACGCAGGTTCGCTAGACAAGCGTCCGTTCGCAATGATCCAATTGAAAGCCAAATAAACCAATTGGAGCTTTGAGAAACACGTAAAATGGCAGCTGGTGCCAGAAATGTGAAGTAACTCCGATTTCCCAAGCGAGGAAACTTTTATCTTTTTTAAAAAGGGTTTGTGTCGAAGGGGGATATGCGTATCTTGAGCCTTCACCCAAAAAGCGCTTAAAGGTGATCGAGTACTTTTATCGAAGCATTCTCTCCGCAGAAGTGGCTTATAATATTCGCGAGTGCTGAATTTTTGAGCGGGCTCGTTCACTCACTTCTTGGAATTTATGAGGAAAGGTTTTATGCTAGAATTTTACGATTAAGTACATGAGAGCAGGTAAGACTATCACCTATGATATCTCTAATAACCCATTTATTTATAGACGTGTTCTTTAAAGTTGCAGATTTCCTATATGCGTTGCAGAAATCGATATGTTATAAATGATTGATTTGGCATTGATATCGGTCGAGGAAATTTTTGTCCATGATGATCCTCTAAGTAATTCAAACTCTATTGATATCCGTAAGGTATACGTTACATCCTATTTATGATCGGCATATTTTTATACGAATTTAATTGACGTTATGTATTAAATTAAAGTTTAAAGAACTTACAGTTAGGATAAGGGAAGATTAGAATTTTAACTTAGCACGTGAAGCTGAACGAATTTTAAATACGATAAAGTTGAACGATGTTTTCCACTTTTTTTCACTTAAAGAAGAGCCTTAAGCTAGCGATAAGCAAAGGAAACGTATTTTATTATTGCTAATTAAATAACATTAATTAATTAATTAATTACCATATAGTTCTATAGTTGAACTGAGCCTATTTAGCGTAGAATATTAAACCTTAAGAAACTTACTTATTTCCGCTGTAATTTTAACTTCGAAGAGTAATAAAAAAATATACTGAAAAAAGGACAACTCAATCCATCCGCGTTAAAACGATCTTTTTCACGCTCAAACACACAAAATCTGACGTACTGGAATATAATAATAAATAATCTACTGCTCCTGGAATCTTTCCATTCTGGGTCAAACACATTTTCCTTCAATCAAGCGGCCCAGATTCTCACCAATAAAATCCACGCTGATCTACCGCAAACTTTCTTCTTTTGTGAAATAGTTATCCCCGTTATACCCATGTGTATAATGTTATCTTCTAATTGGGGTAAGGACAGCCTTGGACCAAGTCAACCAACCTTGAGTTGATATTATCCCTCAATTTTACTCTCCTTCATTGGGTTGTGAATGATCCACACGGTACAAAGGGAACTCATTTCCTGTATCGTTGGACAATAAAGAACATCACTCCGTAGGTTGAAAGATAGACAACGATTAATCTTTCTATGATAGGTGCTTATCAAATAATTCTAATTCTGACCTCATTAATGTCGTTTAGGGAACAATGACTACGGCTCGGAAACGGAACCCGTCTGTCAGCATCATGGCAACGGAGGTATATAATTTGAAGGGGACAAGGTGAGGCCCAAGTCTGGAAGCGAAAGCAAGGAAACGAAAGGGAAATTTCGTACGATATCATCTCATCATCGAGGAAATAGGCAATTCTCTCCTCCCATTAAAAATAAAAACACAGCTGAATCGAGGAGGAAAACCATTTAAATCCATAATTTTGTAATGATTGAAACACGTTCCGAAGGATTAGAAAACACGTCCGTGTGGCAGTCGCGACTGGCTCTCGTGTTTTGGATTCGTTCCTTCTCAGGAAGACGGTTACGAGCGCCATTCGCTCCGTAGAAATTGCCTTTTCCCATTTGAAGAAATCGGTTTCTCTTGGAAAATTCTCGCAGCGGAATTTTCAATATGAACTTATTTTATTCGATCTCTCTTTTGATGACCTTATCTGGTAACGTACGTTATTATGTTATTTCTGTCGTAATAAGTGAGTCATTAGCGAGATGAACCAGTTGGGTAATTACTTTTTTAACTGATTATAAATGTGTCTTAACTTACTCTTCCCCGTTGCGTAATACGGCCTTTAAGCTCCAACACTCAAAGATGCAAACGTACTTTCGTAGAGTATTTAACTAATTATGAGCACCTTATCCAATAAACATCGAGATAAAATACGGTATGAAGGAATACGTTTGTGAATGTAATAATGTGATTTTATTTCATTCCGTGTATTCTCCTCCTGTTCAAGCGAAATATATCCTAATTTTTATCACACATCATAATGATAAATGCCTGTATTGCTCTGGAAATCAGGAAAACTGTAATTCAATACAAATAATCTATCGCAACTCTAGAAGAATCAGCAGTAATTTGAAGATTCTGTAACCCTTACATTACATAAGCTTCTGTTCTTTTCTTACGTCTTTTACATAACCAACCATTGAATCAGCTATTTTTACATCGAGAAGGTCACCTTGACGACGAGTCGAAGAAAATGAATGAAAAGACACAACCCTTCTGAATTATTACACAAAACAAATCTCAAGGAACTAAAAATATATAAAATGAGATTCCAAGGGTAGCGGTTAGGCATTAGACGCGATAAATATTATGCGGCATAACCAGTTCCGTAAACCAGGACTGGATGCCCTCAGCCGCGGCGAAAGTGGTTTTTTCAGAGGGCATGGATTGACATTTTAGTACCGTGGCATTTTTCTGGAATTCGGAAGCACATCATTGACCTTAGTGATAAGGTCGAAGTCAAAATAAACGCGATATAAACACGCAACAGACCGTTGCCATAGAGTTGTTTATCGTCGCGAAGAGCTCTAATTTCTCGCATTTGACGATTCCAGAAACGTGGAAAATTTTATGAGTGACTCTTGGAATACATTGCGCAACTGTTAATTCTAATATTTGAAACTACAGGAACAATGGCGCTGCTATAGAGACCTACATACAGCCGCGCGTACGTGATCTTCGCGTACACGATTGTTGAGCAAGATAAACCGTACAATCACTGTGGCATGAATCTATTGCGTCACCATCCCTCCCTCGAGATTACGTCCGCGTGAACTTTGAGATCGCCGGTCCTCGGAAGGCCTAGATACGGAGAAATTTCGTTTTATTACTTTCGATTCCTTATCGCTGGTGGTCACGAGCCCCATTTGACCAACATGGCGCGCGCGCGCAGCCAAAAAAAAACGTAAACAAGCGGGATGGTATTCCATTCGTATGTATTTTCGATGGATTCCATTCTTTTGATTTCTGCGGGTATCATTGAAAGGATCTTCGAGGGAAAGCTGAATTCGGTTGAATAACAATCGAAGGACTTTTGTCCGATTGCGCCAACGGGAGAAAACGATATCGAAAGTTGAGGGAAAATTACTGCTCTGAAAGAGAAAGGGAAATGAATGGGGCGAGAGCTCGCCAATACCGAATTGGTCCCGGGGTAAAAAAAGAGTTTTTTTTTAATCCGGCGGTGAAATCCGAAAACGAGTACATTATAATGGAGATTTTTCGGAAAGACGTGCGAATCGACCGCGCGAAATTCTTTGTCCCAAAAAGGGACGAAATTCTCGCCTCTAGGAATTAAAGAACGAAACACGATCGATTCTCGGAATGTTGAATGGTTCGAGGAAGGAATTTTTTTAGTTCGGAATCGATCTTTCGATATGTCCAGACCGATTCGTTCTTACTCCTGACCTCGAATGTCGATTTTTATATTTTGTAGAACGAATGAAGGTAAATGATGGCTAATGGAGTGGGAAATATATATTCGCGATAACATTGATAAAAAAAAGGAATAACGATGTGGAAAATTCCCGAGTTTAAATGAGTAAAAAACACCTTTAAAATAGAAGGTGGATTTTAAATTTATTAATTCATTATAAGAACGAAAATCGCGCAAGAAAGAATAATAATTTATTCAAAAATTTAAATTCGTAAGAAATACTTTATATAACTATACTACGCAATGATGATGAATTCACGGAATATAAATAAATAACACAACATGGCATTTATGATATATATGTAGGAATAAATAATTTACTAAGAAATAACTCAATTAAGAATCCCAGAGTTGAAAATACACTTCAAATGGGCGTGACTATGTATTATATATCATAAACATTATAATTAGCGATTTAATTTTGAAGAATGAAATCCGCAAAAAAATAAATATCACAACCTAAATAAATTTTATGGATTTATAAATAGGATGAAGCATTTGACTTTATTTTCTATCAGGCTTTTTGTACCTCCTTTGATCGATTAGAGAGAGTTAAATAGCTTCATAGAATTAACCGTATTTCTGTCGCAATTACATACAGTTACTTTCTCATGTATTCATTAAGCTATTCTAGGAACATCCTGCTGTGATGGATTCAGTTATGCAGGTCCCTTGCGGGAACTGTTAATTAATTTTTCAGTGGAATCACATGTGCAGCAATTAATATAGTTGTGATAAATGTGCGAGAATCGTTCTTCACTTTTTTCGCACAGAGAACGTCTGGTTGGTTGAATTATTTCGAGGGATAGGATGGCAGAGAATTAAAGTTGGGAAAGGGAAAACAATTAATTAAGAAGACACTGAATATATTGCAGAAAACTAAACGGTATTCGCCCTTGTTTAAACCATTCTAATCAAGGATTTCCGAATATTGCTATGGAATATACCGCATATATATACGTTATATTTCAGTATATTATAAACTGAACTGGTTCCAGAAATATAGTTCATGTGCTTTTTATATGTTATTGACTGTAAGTAATTGACAAACTATTGTTTTTATTAATGCCTCAGTATGTCCCCGGTTGATATCATTCATGGAAAAAAGTTATAGATTCTTTCCTTTAAACGATAATGAATCTAAAACGAAACAAAGCTGATGATAATATCGTAGGGTTTATTGATTGATAAACCAAAGGATATCCCTCCAGATCCGATAAACGCTCCTTCCCTTGAATAATAGGAGGCGATTGTAATTTATGACCATCGACAACAATGCCTTTCAACCGGACAAAAGCGCCGCGATATACATCAACGGAATAGAGAAATAAAGTACGAACGCTATTGCTTATGCTTGGATCATGAAATAGGCTTTCCGTGTTTTAGTTTCAGCAGACGGTCCGCTCGGACAGGTTAGGTTCATATGAACTGGGAGACACGATTTCCTGTCTCGGAAGGAAATTATCTCCTCATTGTCCAGCGGCAACAGTGAAAGAAGCGCCCACTTCCTTTCAGTTTTCGTTGTTCGTGTATTTCCTCTTCCATGCCCTTCCCTCATCACGTCGCTCTAACCTCCGTGAATTACATATCCCGTTAGAAATAGACTTAAAAAACACCTATTCTAATTTCATCAACAATTCTAGCTGTACATAGCAACAAGTTTACGATGGGTTGCTATGGAAACAGCGCTTGATACATGGCGCATGAGAATGATACATATGGTTATTATAAAGTAGTATTACTTTTAATACTTTGGTATTCGAACATAGAGTAGATACCATAATATTGCTCCACGCTCTTATTTTTAATACATCTATTTCTGAATCATTATATACGACCGATTTTTCATTCGATTCGTCTACTTATTTTTTCTTGCGATCACTTATTGTTACAAGGAAATATACACTTCATTCGAGGTGTGGTTTATGAGTGAATAATAGACGGAAAAGTATAAGTAATTTAAATTGATGTGGTTAGAGTAAGGAAGAAATTACTCAAGATTAGATGTCCAATCTTGATTATTGAAACTAAGGAAACTTAAAGTTTACTGGAAATTAACCTTACAAGAAGTTGAGTACACAATTTATTTCTCTTTTCAAAGTGTTATGAAGTTTGAAGGACCTTTATAAACAGTGCCAGAACTGTTATATTATCAACTTTGATTTGTGATTGCTTTTGCATGGTATTAATATTTCTAATACGAGTACACCATTAGATTCAATTGTGAAGCCAGTGACATTCATAATTATGCATTTAAAGACTTTCTTATAACTTTGAAAAGGTCTCAAAATGGTCATTCGTAGCAAACACGATTCACGTACGTATTCCAGACAGAAATGGTCAACACAAACGACAGTTTTAGTAAACGACAGTTTTAGTAAACGACACATTAAGTATTATCTGGAGTCTGTGGTATCTGGAAGACTAAACTCAGCGTTGGAGATACGCGTGCTTGGAAGATAAACGCGTGATATGACGAATGCCTTTTCTTAGAAGATGGATATGAGCGTGACAAACCGTGATTATGGAGTATTGTGATCACATGGAAATATGAATCGTGCATTTAACGTAGTCTGAAACGGAGGAATTTGGGTTTTATGCTTTAAAACTTGGCGTTATATATTGATATTATTTCGAAAGCGGAATTAAACTTAGTGAATGTATTATTGGAATGTAAAATAAGATTTAATTTCTAGAAAATCATATGAATTTTATATTAGCATGAAACCATTTTGTTGAAAATTAAGGCTTATAACAGTGTTTCTACAAAAACAACTTTGACAAAGAATTTAAGTAATAAATGAGTATGATAAATAAATCTAACAGAAAAAAGTATTATTTGCTCCTCTGAATATACACTCGAGTGAGTTTAAAAATATCATATTTACAGAAAGTATCTCTTAAAATTAGCAATTTCACATGAGGAAGGGAAAATAATTATCAACGTCATGTTAATAGGTGCGCGGTCATACACCACCATTTCCGTGACAATGAAATTCATTTCAATCTGTGTTAATCACGTGGTTACCAGGCAATCGATAACAATCAATATTGAATAGCAACTGATGAGGTGTGAAAGAGACTGTATTGCTGGTATATACATTTCGCTATACGCAAGAACTTAAAGAGAGTGATCACAGTTTATTTATACATATATATTCATATGATTTTCTTTGCAAAATTAATTTAAAGTAAAATATAACTCAAGGTTATTTATTATTTACTTCCGAGAGTAAAGATGAAATATTTGTTATAGAAATCGCTCATAGTTACGGCTTTTGACATAAATTCTGCTCATAATTCCATATTCTACAATAAGGAATACATCAAGCAGTAAGTCACACAATACACAACGACAAAAACCGGTTAGTTCCGGTTACTTACGGATCGGAACGGAACCGATATCAAGAGATTTAATCGGAACGAAGCCTAAACCGGAAGTAATAATGTTTCCGTACGAAGCCCCCAATCTTTAGTTCCCCTCCGAAGCTAACGCTATATAAACCCGAGAAAAGAAAGATGGGTTTCTTGAAAGCTGCATTCCTTTCCGATAGTGTTTCCCAATCTCGGTTTTCGAAACGAAGTTTACATTTACATACGCTCTACGAAGGTGGCGAGTGTAACAGGAAGACGTAAACATCGCCCGTTTCCATGTGAACTCGACTGCCTATTAGCACTTCTTATTCCGTACGAAAAAAAACTACCGAAATAGCTTTCCGTTTTGGCAACCATTTCCCTTCCCCTCGTCATCTTCTGCTCTTTTAATTTTGCGATCTTTTTTTCGGTACGAGTCGCGAATTAAAACGTTGCCACGACTTAAGACTACAGTTCGTTTCCATAATGTAGTTCGTAATTCGTAATGTTCGAACCTCTAACCTTAACACACCTCTTTATGTAATGTTAATATAAATCGTTAGATGTGTCCTTTATAAGACCTTTAATGTGTGAGAATACTTTTTAAGCACACTGTCATCATACCTTTATTAATCAGACGCAAGATTAGAGAATTCGAAGTACATGTATTTCAACACAATCTGCTACTTGCAGAGTAGGTTACGGAGTAATAATATAAATAGATTCTAGAATTGCTTTGTGCTCATTTTAGTCGAACGCCTACACACTTTTCTATTCCAGAGCTCTTCATCATGTTCTGAAAGCAATTTTTTGACGTGAAAGTATCATTTAGAAATAGGTCAAAATTATGTTTGTATACGTGTTTTCGTATAACATATCCCTTGGAAACATCCACTCACATGATAATTGTTATGAGGTATTGCTGTACTCAGAAATGGAACACTACAACATAATTTCCCGAACACGGATTCGCAATTGTCCAGGAGTCGAACCAAGGACCTTAGCATCGAAAAGTTATTAGGTATAACTGGATTACAATGACTAATGCTTGCAGTCATGTGCCAACTGCTAAATGATAGTTAATAATGCTAAAAACACCTAAGCCTAAAAGTTATCGCGTGCTTCAATTCAGAAACCGCACAATTCAGACCGAAATTGCATCATCCTTAGCAACGAACGGCTTTCTTGAATCGATATCTTCCTCTCAACCCAACCATCCGGAGGACACACCTAAATGCCAAACCCAAAAACCCTCCCTCCATCACATTACAGTTCCACTTTGATCTGCGATTGAAAACGACGGCGTCGACGCCAGAACACTTCTTTTTTACCTTCCCCGGATAAACGGTATCAAGATGGAGTAGGATCCGTGCATGTCCCGCTTTCCGGCAGCGACCCCTGTAATTTCGAGGGCCGGGGACTTCCGTTTCCCTCCGTGTTCACTCCTCCATGACTCACGTGTCGTTGACCCGACACGCAAATATCCACAGGCTCTGCGAAGAGCGATTGCTTCCAAAGGGTAAAAAGCCTTCCTTAACAGCGGCAACGAGGCGCCCTCTTCTCGGGCTAATTGTTAGAGGAGGCCCTCTGTTGAGAAAAGGGAACGTTTCGTCACCTTGACACCCGCTCCACGCGATGGCTTTCTTGCGAGGAAATGGGACGAGATGGTTGTGTGTGCCTTTGTGAGAAGTAAGAAATCTCTGCGAGAGATAGCTGCGCGTAACAGGTTTAACTCGTGCAGATGTGTATTTCTATTATGAGATGGATCTCGAGATGGGTTGGAAGTTTTAAAAGGTCTCTTTTGTCCACCTAATCTTTTGTCATTTACATGAAGTAACTGAGTGAATGTTAATGTTCATTTGTTTTTAATGGGGAAAGAATTACGACAAAATATCCATGGTATTATTATATTAAAAAACATTCGATTTATATTCCAAGTATAATTCAGATGAGATTTCACAATTTTGATTCATAGTTTACTATTTCGTAAACCTTTTTTTATCGGAACTGTTCTCCGAGTACGTTACTTTTTAGTTATTTGATTCATTATAATAAAGCTGATGAATTATGCGTATTTTTTCATGAATTAATCTTGATTTTTATCCTAAAAATAACTTGCTTTTTCGTGGTATATTACTTCATTATAGTTATACGTTGGTTTGGTATCCAAGTATCTCAACTGTCAAACAATATGTCATGTATCATATGTAATTATCTTTCTACATCACATGATACTAAGATTCATTCTTTCCGATTATAGATTGGATGTCGTGTTTTCCCTTACTGCATTATTACACATACCTCTTTTATAACATCCCATCCATTTATGTACATTTATAACCTCATTTACTTCTCAAATCTCTGTAAGCCTTATCTACAGTCGAAATCGTTTCGCAGCTCTACCTTATTCTCTTCACATCAACTCTATGTGCACATCATCTATATTCTAAATCACTTAGTGACTATTGCCTAGAGATTTCAGAAACAATACTCATTCCCCCCTATGTCCTCCAAATCTGACAGATGCTTCCTTGTGTAGTCATGAGAACAGCATACAGAACAATCGATTTGATTGTAAGAATTGTTTCTTCGTCATCTTACTTCACAATCCGTCGTCGAGCTTATGGTTGGGGTACTGAGTAGCAACTCATCTCAAAAAAGGCTTCCACCCTTAGCGAGGGGAGATTAAGGTTTCTATTCTCCCCCATGGGGTTGAATGAATTTGAATGAAGGTCGGAGAATCTATCTTTCATTCAGACAACTGCTCTTCTAAGCTTTCATCTCAGCACGTGGAGCAAAGGGATTGTGAGAATATCTCAGATTGGATGAGAAGGAAGTAGTGAACATCGATAGCAATTGAATATTCAGAAGATGGAAAATAAATACAGTAATAAATTATGATCATTATATGATAATACATATTTCTAATTACATTCATTGTAAATTTTCGCTTGTCTCTAATGGTATTAATAAAAAAAATTAAACTGCCGTATTTGAACAGCCATAACTACGTAATAATCAAATATATTTATTCTTAATGTTTCAGTCACGTAATAATTGAATCCCTATTCGAATAGAACGACAAAATAGTAAATATTGGATTGAGTAGCGATGCAATGAAATCCTATTGGAACCATGAACAATATAATGTTTCTAATACGCTATAAAACATTGCTATGGGAAAAGAGTTCTGGATAAAGGCACCATAAATGTCTCTACGTTAAATTAGAGAGGATTATTTATGAATCATATAACTTCAGAACCAAAGACGTCTTCTGCATTTAATTTATCGATGGTTATAACTTGAGTGGTTTAGTACGAATCAAAGATAACTACCACTCCATCGGTTCTTTCTTTTCATTCACCTTTATATGTATTGTCTGCCAACTAACTGCCAATTTAGTGGTAAGTATTTACATTGTGCTCTTAAAGAGTAAATCTCTTCACTACGCTCTCTATAAATCGTTTGTGGATGAGCTCTTCATCTCCCAAAAGGTCTTTACATTCCCACGTTCATCGCATTATCATCACGTTCTGTATTACGTGCTTCTCCTTTTACTAATTAATTATTCCGACACCTTCAAGAGAAGGCAGAATTCTACGTTAATTGGAAGCGCGTCTAATGATGCCGCGATAAGGAATGAATCCCAGTCCATATCTATTTTTCGTTACGGATAATTGAATGGATCAAAACTATGAATGCTATAAAATTTGGTCGGTGAAGGATTCCGGGATCGTTAGCGAACTTTTCAGCTGGTGAAAATGGAGGTTGAATATATATACATCCATCCTTTCACCTACAGTAAGGGGGTATAAATATAATTCGATTTCAGAAATCCTCCAGCACTCGATGTCTTCATAGAAGCCGTTGCTTTCATTTCGATGAGTCGATGACGGTGTGAAGGAAGACTACGAGATGAAAAGATATCTCTTGTCACTCGTATATAATGAGCTGTCTATAGAATGGGAATCATTACCTTAGAGATAGCCTCGTATGAATCGACCTGTGCTGAGGTATAGATGTAAATGAATCATAGATATACAATTTAATGATAGATAGAGAAGATATATCTACATATTATTAGTCTACCATTTCATTCATGAATTTTTGAAGGAAATAAGACGAGGGAGAGTTAGAAATCATTGGTCCAATGATCAGGGAACGTGACAGAACTTGTATCCACTCAGATTTGAAATAGTAACTGAGACATATTCATTGATTAAGTCGCTTACGCAATATTAACATCCTCTTGAGATATAAATGGAGAGTAACATCGATTTGACGGTTACTTCATTGGGCGGATATATTATTAATGAAGATTAGATTCTTTACGTGATGTCAATGGGGGTCAAAAAACTTTATTCTCTTTGTATCGACACAATCTATTTCCTCAAAAATGCAAAAGAAATCTATAATCGTTGTTAAGAAGGCTGAGCGAACTGTATTACCGACTCACGAATTGTAATTTCTTATACACATATATTTAAATATACACTTATATAGTAATATAAAATATAATCCTGAAATGCCCATAAAATGAGGTTTTAACTTCCGTAATAGCGATCTTATATGGTTCCTATCCATCCTAACCGATCGTAAAAAACAATAGTTCTCGCTTAGCTAAAGAAAAATAATTTTTTCCACAATCTGTCGAACCGAGTAAAATTTTCGTCTACCTTGGTGTAAACACATTTATAATCACAATAGGCAGGAGTATACAATGGGCATTATAAATACGAGCAAGTTGTGTTTCCATGACGACAGAAGTTTTCATCACATATGCGATAAAGAACAAAATGGAAACATGAAATCAAGTAACTCGTGAAGAAAAACCATCTTTCCCACACGAATCCAGAGATAGCGCTACCTTTAAGTTCCTCATCTACTTTAATATCTCCAGAGTTATTTCCTGTTCCCTTAGTAACGGTTGCCATCAGATATAAACCTCTGGTTATCATCAAATATCACTGCTCATTCACTGTTATTGCTTACGTTTTGCAAATATAGGCTGTTATATATCTTCAGTAAGAGAATAATAATATATAACAGCAATTATAATAAAAGTGACTAACTGTCGAAATATTTTATCTCTAAATATCTCTCGCATTTCATCCGTACCAATTAAAAGACCAAAGTAAGTGGAATTGTTACCCTCTCTATAGAGCATCATCATTTAAATTGATATATATTTTAATCATACAAATACAGAATATCTTATTCATGACAAATCATATATAATCTCCCTGTAATATATGTTATTTAAAAGACCGATTTCATAAACAAAATTAAATCTAAATCTCCCGCTTAAGAAACCGGTTCCGAATAAAATGAACGCGAAAATATTTCAATGTGTTAAAGTCTGCAATTGCTTTCCACTAACTCACGCCTCTGGCAATACGTAATTACCAGCACCTTAACTTAGTCAAATTACGTCTATGTAACTAAAAGGTTTCCATACGCGTCCGTTAGATTCCTCACCTCTAAACGTTGGACATATTTAGCTCTTCCCGTTTCGGACGAATTCAATCTCAATTGCCCAATATCAGCAACCCTTACGCCAACGAAGACCCTTCGGATGACGTCAAGAGTTTCATTCGAAGCGTGTGTTTAGGGACCGAGCACAGGTTCCGTTTCTGTGTGTAACCAATCTTCGATCCTCCTTCGGTATGTTTTATTGCGGAAGAGCAAAATTAGATCTCTTGCTCAATGTCACTTACATCCAGAGGCGCAAATGATGGCAGAGGGCAAGCGGACATTTCGATGGAATTAGATTCGTTTAGAGTTGGATTGCCAGGAAAAGCTCTCGTTAGGGAAACGCTGAGATGAATAGCTACTGACGCAAGGGTTTTATTTGCTCTATCTCGCCTTTTATTTATGGAGGCTTTTGATCTATGAAATGAAAGTGGAAGAAAGGAAAGATGCGCTATCTTACTTTCGTAATGATAGATCGCTTATATTTCTATCGCAGATATTTTTTTATTAATATACATTTGAGGGATTTAGTACTGACTGAAGGAATTTAATTGCCAATCTGTGTACATGATAATAAATGAAAGTTTAAAGATCGAAGCTGGTGTAATAGGGTACGTTTACATCACTGAATTTTATAGGCTGCTATCCTGAGCTCGTAAATGGAATAAAAATCATAACATCGCTATCCGTTTGCAACATTTCTTGAACTTATTAAATAATAACTTAAATATTGTTTTATAAACCTAAGAGGTTCCATGTATATTAATTACTCTATTTAATCAGGTTTTAAGGCTCGGTTTACATCAACAAATTCAAAATAGTCGTAGATAGATTGTTTTAATAATTTTAATGAGTTACTAAAGAAGTAATTCGATCAATAATACTCATGATATCTGTTCCTATATCAAAGCTTATAATCTCAATTAGTCGAGAAGATCGAGTTACTGAGTTGAGCAAAAGGTTTTTCTGTTTGAATGATGACGATAAAAAGGGAAAGTTATGATCGGCTGTCATAACATTTTAATCGATATAGTGACATATTCAACCCTAGATCTATCCCCTTGCTATATATTCTCCTTCTTTTATCGTCAAGAGTAACTTAGCAACCGTAATATTTACCAAGATCTACATTGGTGGCTTATCGTAACAGATTTTTTTTATATTACGGAGTTTCATAAATCTGCTGATTTCCTACTAGCGTTTCAATAAAAAAATAAAATATTCCGTTGAAGTAAATGTATCCACAGTTTCCTGATACAAGTATTGAGTTTCATCACAAGTTGCTTAAGCGGTTGAAACAGAATTCGTGCGGAAAATACACAAACTTATTCATGAATGAAATGACGGATTAAAAAGCTCAGCTAATACCCGGAAACGAAGGACTATAGTCAATTTAAAGACATAGCAAGAACAGGTACTTAATTTCTTCTGTAACATTTTTAATGCAGAAATGTAGTAGAGCGAGTTTTGATGGATTCGAAAGGAATGCATGGACGTCATTAGCCTATCGAGGTATAATTACGAGTTACGTAAACACAGACATTTAGATCTCGACGCACGATTGATGAAGTTGTTTCTGTATCACGAACTCTCTTTTCCTGGAATTCATGAGATGGTTTAAAAAATTTCTCGAACTTTTTTCTTTCGAGCTATCAATCAGAGAATGTTTTGTTTAATCGTACTTTCCTTGCAATAAGCTGTATCTTAAATCGCTGCTATTCTATTACTTATTATTCTTAAGCCGCGATAAAAAAATGTTTTTTATTTCTGAAATATATTAGCAAAATTTATACCGTTTATGTCACTAACTATAAAAATCAATTTTATAATTATATACTAACTACAGTAAACGCAGTGTATATAAGAGAAGAATATATAGCTTACATTTGATAAAATTACATTATTTTAATAAAACCATTATGGTGTAAAACAATATGGTATGAAACAATATGGCGTAAAACAATATGGTATCAAACGATATGGTATAAAACAATATGTTATAAAACAGTAGAATAGCTAATATACTATTTACATTAGTACGACTAAAAATCTCTCATAGTATATCTCAATCATGTTCTAGAAATATTTAGAACTGATTCTAGAGAAGATAACTATAAAAATACAACGAACTACAACAACCTTGCTAAAGTAAGGTAAGCTAGCCTTTTATGGTATGGTAAGCTTAATTACGATTCCTTGCGAAACATCCATCTCCAAACATTATTCACATCACATTCTAACGAGGGTGAGTTCTCATCATCTACGCACCAAACTTTGAAAGATTTATAGCATCAAAATTTAACACATTTAAAAACTTATCTTTTGATGGATTACTTTCGGATGAAAACTAATCTTCTCGCATAAAAAAAATAAAATTTAATCCAACCCAGACACAGAACTGGAACGTTTTAAGAGGCAATCCATCAATCCCATTCGCAGACAGTGCACCCTGGTTCATCTCACTCCAATGTTGGCACGATAGCGATCTTCCACGATCATGCGCATTCGATCCTCTTTTATTTGCAAATCCCCGACATAACGAGAGATGACGCTCCCCTACTTTACCTTCCTCTCTCTCCCCCATCTGCAAGAATCCTCTCGTTACCTATCGCAATCCGGATCGAGTTTGCTGTCATTTCGAGATATTTTTTTTCGCCATATTGCGATTCCTTCACCCATTCCAATATTTGCGCGTATTTCTGCACAGGCTGTGGAGGGTTTTGCGGAGTGGTGCTGCTGCAATAGCCTGTGTGTGTAGGGGCGGGAGGGATTCCACGCGTAGAGCTCCTTGTTACCATGGCTAACCCTCAATTCCAAGAGGGATATACGCATCGTACCTTTTGTGACGCGTGGATCATCCTTTAGGGTTCCAAAAATGGCTGTATGTGCGAAATATCTCATGCGTTGAGATTGTGGCGTCTCTTAGTTCCCAGTGTACACGTATTCCATTGTTCTCTGTATAAATACGCACAGTGTTGAGTGGGTATGTGAATATGCATTTTGAATGCACCCACTACTTACCGCGAATTAAAAATCGTACCTAATTATTCTTTCAATTTTATTTGATTTAATTAGGATTTAAGGTTAAAAATCATTACTATTTAATTTTTCAAGAAATTATAAACGTGACGAATGTTAGAAAGAAAAAGAGTTTAAAAATTTTGGAACAGCTTTATTAATTGATTCCTTCCATTTTACCTTAGATTTCGCATCAGTGAGGTACTCAACCTACTGAAATGTGCTTACGTAAAATTCGGGTATGGGATTTAAACTTCCGTACTGAACTGAAGTCTCTATGATATTATTATTATTTCTTACTTCTAAAACTTCAATCGGTTATGGCCTCTCTCTGTACTGTTTTGTTCATTACATCAACCCAATTAATGTTAAATTTGAATTCAGAAGTTAATGATAATAAAATAAGGATCCCATGTGGTCTAGTGGCTAGGATATCTGGCTTTCACCCAGAAGGCCCGGGTTCGATTCCCGGCATGGGAATTATTTTAGAAAAATAGGGAACCAATTAGGCGTATCGATCACAGTCAACTAATACAAGGATTGTTCTTGCAGAAAGGAAAAATTTTAAATAATTATTACTAAAGAAATACACGTCACAAGTGGACAACTGACCGGTGGCAATGTCCTATATATTCCATTCTAATTCCTTTTGAGAAATATAACAATTTCCTTATGTCCACTTCCAACTTTATTGCTCGAGTATACCTTCCTGAACTCTGCTTTAATACAGGTTTTCCCATTCGTTGGAGGTAGAGCAATATTAAAAATTGTATTGTAAATGAGAGTTTTAAAACCGCAAGTCCTCACACTTTCATCAGTTGCTATTGGTCAATATATCTCTGTAATAATGGAAAGCATAACCATATTTTAAAAACATAAATATCGATTGCATCAACTTAATGAAACAGTTCACATTACTCATCTAGGGAGATAAAGCCATTCCAATCATAAAGCAAAGATTTTATGACCCAAAGAAGCCAAAAATTGGACCAAGAAATTTTTTTAACAATCTGCCACGTTTAGAAGAACTTTAGATATAAATATCCTTGCGTTTTAATTGAAAGAAAATATAACGAAAGCTTTCCCTGTTGTTTTTATCTTGTAAATTTCATCTTCAGCTTGTTTGCTCTACTGATATTAAACTATTTCCAAAAAAGTCATTGACACTATTTCATGTCCTGCAGAAGCTACGAGTACGCCCCAGTTAGAAGACTGATCCCCTTCCATTCAAGATTCGAAACCAACATCTTTGACGTCCCATCGAAAGCTTTTGGATCGAATCTGACGTCCACTAGACCTTCTTAGATTCGATCCTCGACTTGGGCACCGCTTGCGGTCATACGCCCCACTTGCAGAACTTCCTCTGATGTAGGCCATCGAAGAACTACTACTACTAGCCCTTTGCACACTTTTCGATCACCTTCTCTAGTCTATATTCCCCCTTTTCCAAAAAAACACTACACAACCCGGAAATGCTATTGTCACATCCCATCGACGGAAGTAAAAAAAACTGTGGTTCCCGAAATGTTTTCGGCTTCGGTGCTCACTGCCCTTTCATCGCAATCGCGGTCGAGAAGTGAACTTCCACTGGTTTCACTCGCGCTGCGGGTCAAGGGAACTGGTTCAATAAGCTCCTTGCCCTCGTTGTCGGTTTCTCTCTCGAAGAAAAACTCTCGGTTTCTCACAGTGGGAAGTTCTCTTTTCTATAGCACGCGCTTTCGTTGCCCGGTTCACTCTTGAAGCAGTGCCTCGAATGTTAGATTGGGTGAAACGGAAGAAATTGCGGTGGTTGAGTATTCTATTGGAGTAGACACTAGATTTTCTTTCGGTTTAGTTTCCTATATGGTCGATCTATCTACACAACTGATGTGTCCCGGTACGCTAGTGTAGCTTACGAAAGCTTCTGGTACTAATGCTATTCTTGTTATGGATGATGGTGCTCTATGTATTGTGTGGTCTCCATCAGTCACTATTCTCACTTATTCTTAAACGTTTTTCTTCGTTGAAGAACTTACAATGAATTTTTATATCGAACCAATTTATCCGGATCCCGTATAGCCAAGAGGATTGGACTGTTGAAAAAGATACCAGACTTGATAAGTCTAGTTGAACTAAATAATGTGACTCCTTTTAAGTTAACACCATTCCCTATCCTCCATTTTTCTTTAAGGAATTTTGACTATAGAAACCATATAAACTGATATATAAACTGATAGTTATTTCTGGTCGTCCTTTCTGTACACTATTTGAGATGATGATTTTGTAAACTAGGCAACGATGCTAGTTGATTTATCTTGTCACATACTGCAATTATGGCTTGCTAGTTCTAGATCTATATACATTTAGATGACTTGATAAGCAATCTCTTTTTTAAAGGAACCTCTTCTACTTCGTTTAGGATCATCATCATACCGTTTCTATGGAACCTACTGCACTGTTACTTCTGAGAGGGCAGTAATGGAACAATATCTTGATTCTGAAAATCAAATTAATTCTTTAATGACCTGTAAATATACCTTATGTGACCTATTAATGTGTTTTCATTATCATGTGTTCGTTAAGGTACAATCACCACGGTTTTAGTCTTCGTTTCGCCATTCCGATCCTACTCACCCGCGTAAAAAGTCACTCGTACAGGAAAATCGGTCATTTTATCCTTTAATGCATCTGTCTTTATGTATTTCCCTCGCAACGAGTGGGAGATTACGAGAATGCGATTTTCTCATTCGGTCAGAGAGAGTAGTAACCTCAATAAGAAACACTTTCATACCGTTTAAGGTTTGATAAGCTGCGGAGGTTTCTTAGCGTCAGCTCGGAGATTTTTATTTTCCTAAATGGGCAGGTTTGACTCTTAGGTAGTCTTCCTACCACATGCGCCAATCAAAGATTCAGCGAGCTTTCGACACATGAGATTAAAATCGATAGCGAACTGAGATTTTTTATGATGTGCTTTTTCTTGGATCATTCCTACTACTTTCTATGTTTCCGGAGCTTCAATTTTTGTTATCATATCAAACGTATATCATCTCGTGTTATAACAATGTAATATTATTTATAGTCACGAGTTCTTAATTGAAACACCATCACGATGTGATCATCAACATTTTATACATAATGATTCAAATGTGTGTACACATCATCTACTAGGTTTCTATGACAAACAAAGTCGACCCCCTACGTTATGCAGTAATAATGTTCCGCACAGTTAAGAAAGAGAAAGAGTTCGCCCCTTCTCCATGGAAACTGTAACTACGGCCGGCAGTTCCGTGGATTTATGAGAGAAAGTCAAGTTCTCTCTCTTGGGAAATTCATCCCGCATGAGTAGAGCAACGGAAGAAAACCAAACGACGACCGATTCGGAAGAAAAGTTCGCCGTAAATTTTAAGAAGAAGAACTAACATCTTGATACTGCGACCATTTGATCACACGGCGATTTTAGATACGATAATATCTTACAACAGAGAGCGTTAGAATTCTCGCTTTCAATAACCCCTTCGCCATAAACACAACCCACGCAAAACCACCCGAAACGAGGATCGTGAACCGTGATGCAACCACATGCATCATTTCTTATTCGAAGCCCACTTTCACCCATCCAACGCAATGGAATCGATAACTATCGAACGTTCGATTAATCGATTACTATCGATCGATCGATTAATCGATGATGGATGCATCTGATGAGTCATTGATCTCGTTATCTCTGCCGAAGATCTCTTTCTGCTGCAGGGTGACATTCGAATCTGAAGTCACGGATTTGAATTTCGCCAAGGTTGCTGAAGTAATTTCCTCCTTTTCTCGTGACGTCATCGTATAATGATCTCTATGATGACGGCATAGATGTGGGAACAAGAGTCAAGGAGTTGATGGCTAGAAAGGATGTCCTATTATCAAGGTCAATGGGTCCCACACACAACTCCTAAGATCTTTCACATCTTTTTGCCTAGCCGTCGCATGGCAACGGAGCGACCGATGCATCTTTCTGGGAAGTATTTGCAAGATGTTCCCATTTCGAAATTTTTCATGCATATTGCTTTCATCGATCTTATCGGGTGTTAAAAACAATTGCTTTTAATCATCAAAATCTTAATCTTCTCTAAAATTTCTCCTTTGTATCGCATCTTGAATGGGATACATTATCATGGATTGAATCGACGATAATAGATTAGATAAAGTGAAATGGAATTATACTACACAAAAATATACAACATTTCAATCGGATGAAAACAGTTCTTCGAGAGTTGCATCATACACGGATTTTTTTGGAATAACATCAGTCGCGTATGGTACCTATGAGTCTAAGTTTCTCGTATTTTTCGAAATTGAAATAAAGTTAGCCTGTTGTCATAGCGGCCGATTACTAATACTAATAACTTGAGATTGTATCTATCTCTATGTACTTTGAGTTCCTCCATTTATTGTATATATCATATCCTCCGTGGAATAAGTATATCAAGGAAGGGTACATTTAACACTGGCGTTAAAACTGGAGATTGACTTTCCGGCGTTAAATTTTCAATTCATTATCCTTAGAATCATAATTTGATTTTGATTATAGATTTAAAGGAATAGGGATGAAAGAATAATAACCAATTATCAACATCAACATTTTTCGACGATTTTAATCATCTTACGCGTATGACCTTCCTTCAGGATTCAAGCTCTATAGACTATAATTAAGGGCTAACGCACCTTCTGGTCATCTAGTACCCCATGAATAAACCTTTAAGAACTAGTCAGCAAGTAGTCAAATTTCATTATAAATAAAAGTCAGCAATATATTGGCATTTAATGTTTGATATCATTGATTTTTCTATAATAATAAGTTATTTAGGATGATTTATATAATCGGTATCGGTATATGATGCAATTCTGATCCAAATAAGTTGTTGAACAAGAAGTTAACAAAATTTAATATTTGATAATTGAGGCTAAATGGAAACTGATTAGTCTCCTCTTCCATTTAACCCTTGCATTTAATAGCGTTCTATGGAACACCTATAGGAAAGATCTAGTGCAGAAGTGCTCTTTTCCTACTCAATTTAGCACAGTTAATCATACATCGTAAAAGAAATACTCAACGTATATTAAGACGTCAATTCAGCCCTCATTCATCGCTCAATTATCGTTTTTTGTTGCTATGTGCGTAAAAGAAAGACCTTTATTATGTAATTATTATTCATGGAAATTTTAATCGATACACATTATGTTTTTATGCTATATACGTAAACATAAATTTACTATACATCCGTATAAATGCGATTCCAGTTCAATTTTACATCAAAATCATTCTTAGTTAGACCCTCGGGTACTTAACGAGTTAATGCATCGGTTTAACCTACTTTTTCATTTCTTAAAGAGGAACTGCTTTATCTTCGCTATCAGCGGACGCAACATTTTGGAAAGTTCTAAGTGTGAATACGTCACCATCTTCGGTCACCGATTGCACAAGTAACAGAAATGTCGAAGACGCTCTTAGAGGTCTATCGTATTTAATTACCACTTGAACTTTTAGCGCATCTGTTCGATCTTTATATTCCAGCAAGATGGTGCGAACTGCCTTGCTTCAGATATTTATAGACGATATTTTCACATAAAATTCTTTACGATGTTCCCGATTGGATAAACCTTCATATAGAGTCCATTTTTACGTTAAATTTATATATTATGCATCACATTTTTAAGTATATACAAGCCTTCCATTTTTACTTGACCTTCTTGATATCTATTATTATGTTAATTTAGAACGCTTACTGTCTCGTTGTTAGGTTAGCCCATTAATATGTGTTGCTATAAACAAATTTCAACGGGGTAACTTCTTTGTGCCTATTAAATTCTTATTGTTATTATTACGTGTTCTTTATTCAAACAGAAATACTAATAATTATAGAAAAGATTAACTTTAATGAATTAATAGAGTTCAGATGAATATTTAATCCGCTTTTCATAATCCGTACGTGTTATTTTACGACATTCCCGAACTATTTTACGAAATACGTAAACCGTATCATACGCTCATGAATTCCTCCAACAAATTAATCTTTTTGTACCAAAATTCCTACCTAAAAAAGTACTTCTTTTTTTGCTTTCCCGACATCTCAATCCCTCTCGAACACATGTCACGCACCCGCTTTCGTTGCATCCTGGAAGAGAGAAATTTCTCGTGAAAACTCAACCATTCATTGCTAATTACGTAATGGCCGTTTAATTGCCAACATTCGCCGATCGACATCGTGACTGATTTCCGAGTTTCAGAGAGCTCTGCTTGACTCGGAACGTCACTCCGTAACGAGTCCTTTTTTCCCTTCACGAGGGAACCTTCCTCGCTTAATTGCTCAATGGCCTGTCGTTATGGTTTTATCGCTAGGCAACGAGAGCGAAGTATTGAACGAATAAGGGACAGGACAGTTCGCGATTAAATGAAAGACGAAATGGCAATTTCCACAAACCTTGACACATCCCTCTTTCTATTAAGTATAGTCTCTTCCTTTTTTTTGAAAAAACCTATAGCTCTCTAACATTACTCATATCTATCGTATATACTGTCCGCAGCCCATCTAGGTTTACGGCCATTCTTTCCACATAATAATTACATTTATCGGCATTTAGTTTTACGAGCGGTATATGGAGGAAGAATATTGCCGAAGTAGGTTAGCATGCTTCATGCTCTGTAAGGGATGGCGTGAAACGAGTCTTTCCTCACTCGTTGAGATATAGTCTCACTTTTCAATACGATCTCTATGCTTGATACAAAGCACGCCTTCTGGCAAACAAAGATATCGGAGTTTTTCGTCCCGATACCAGACTCTGATATCTTTCTCTCTTTTTACGAGAAAAGTAGGATGCGAACCCGCTGAAAAGCTCGATGTATTCATAAAGAAACGCTTCGCGACTTTTCGTGAGAGTATATGATCCGAAACGAGAGTAATCTTCGATTTAAACTACTCATTCTCTGTATTGTAGGGCCGTTGACTTGGATTACGAGTCTAAAAGAACCAGCTAGTCATTTCGTTGGCTTTCTAAAAACTCTATTGCGCCAAAAATATGAATATATATTCTCGTACAATAATATACTTGTTCACGTGCGGTAAGGTTTAACCAAAGTCACGTAACTTTTAATGCAATGTTACCTCTATTCCTTATAGAATGTCCTTTAATTATTTTTTAAAATTCTCCAATACCTCAATACTATTGGTAATTAAAATTTTATGTCATAGAAGTCCTCGTTCCTTTTCCATTTATACCTCTCGTTTATTAATTGCTACCTTTTTAAACGCGTTTATTATAAGTTTTAATTCAAATCATATACCATCTAATACAAGTTAAGAATCTCATTGTTTGTATGTTGAATATCTTAACCCCTATTTCATTGCTTAGTAACGCCTCCATTCTTGTTCCTAATTCCACCTACCTTTACCTATTTCCCATAAGATAACCCACATTTCTTTCATAGCGCGAGACTTTCACTGTTTCTTCCCGATGCAGTCCTTGGCAAACTTTCTTGCTTCATTTTCCGCTCCATCACTTGCCCTTTACTTTTCAACAAAGGTTGCCAAAAGCGTCTTTGATTGACTTCCTTATTAGTTACTCGATTTGCATATTATATTCGCATCAACTACGTGTGAATGTTCGGAACAGAAGAATAAGCTAGGTAGACATTGCGTATGAATTGAATATCTTTCCCGTTCAATGCATATGCTTAAATTCTCGTAATAGGATTGATTTGGAATTTAATTAAATGTAATATTCGTCATATTGATAATTATTTGAAATAATTAAAGTACTATTAGTCATCTTGGGATACATAATCAAATACAGATCTTTTGAACTACATCATATTACTTAGAAGTCGATCTTTATTCACATGATATTCTGTCCCTGGGAGAATTTGACCTTATTTAAAATTTACTGTAAAAGCTGCAGAACTACATTACATTACTTAGGTATGTGCAGTGTATAGGAACTAAATATGGTTGCTGTTAACCTCACCAAGGCGACTGCAATTATTATCGTGTACCAAACAATGTTTTCAAAGATGAAATGGATTCCTCAAATCTATTTGAATAATGAATAATATAAACAAGGAAGTTTTCATTGTTTTTATTCTCATTCACGATCACTCCCATCCCTCGTGATACTCCTTATAAATAACTCGCAAATACTTGTAAAAGAATACGTTCTTGAGACCGAGTTACCAACGCGACCGTGAGTTGTTATCCATAGCAACCGCTCTGGAAATAGGAAAGCGCATCTGTTTCGTGACGTTCGCGAGGCGCACGGTGTTAGGGCACGAAAATAGAGGAATGGAAGGCGATGCATATGGAATAGGGCCTTAAAAGAGAGAGAGAGATAAGCCCCAGAAAACCGGCTCTGCCCATTCGCTCGCGAACCAAAGATGGCGGCCCACCATTCATAGTTCCTCGAGCGTAAACTCTTCCATCAATCATTAGTGTAAGCGATGCGATGTAGCAGGTATCGTTCGATAGACGTAAAAAGTAAACGCCAATGCTTCTTTGCGGTCATGCGAAACTCGTTTTCCAGCCCGTGCAGAAGCACAATGGACAACAGAAGCCATTTTCGCCCTGTGTTATTTTGACGGATCGAGTGCCCGATCGTGTTATAGAATGGCGAACAGAGATTGGGTATGACTTGATTGTTGGCGATGCGTTGATATGGGGAAGTGATACCCCATTCTTTTCGTATGCCCTATTCTAATCCGTGGATACCTTATACGGGTAATAAAGGCAAGATCACAAGCGATAATGGGTGATGTTTGACAGTGAGATTAGACCGTCGATGATCCAAAAAAGTACCTTCATCTGTATATCAGACCTGAAAGGAAGTTTTTATGTATATGAACAGCGCGTCAACGCTATAGGACTAGTCTTCTACGTAGATATCTTCCGGGAATCGAAACTGGGTACCACCTTTAGCGAAGAAGATCACTTTAACGACTACAGATCAATACAACAATATCTTTAATCGAATTAATAATTTAGAAAAACCAATTCTATCCATTGTATTCCGGAGCGCTGCTTTCGTTTGATTAAACATTACATATTAAAAGAATTAGGCATTGTAAAGAGAAGGGATTATTAAATGAAGTTATTTTATTCCTTCAATGTGTGCATTTATAATTGTCTACCCTTTATGATTTATATATTTATATATTTTTAATATGAGAAGAAGAAATATACTCTAAAAGAGCTATGATCCTCACCATACGTAATCATTTCAGGTTTCATACGATTTCCATTATAGAGGTAGTGAATCCGAATACATTATCCGCTACACTGCACCTGAATATTCAAAGCCCAACAACGAAATCATGAGTAGTATATCTCCGGAATATTAATACGTACGGAATTGATAGTTAATCGACAGAGATAATTTGGATATTACGGGTCAAGAGACGCATAAACATGCAGAAACCTTCCCAACAAAAAAAAGCACGAGAAAAAATTCAGATATGGTAGCGAATAAATATTAATTGATTCCAAACCATCGGTCATCAACCTTGGAATAACTAGATCATTAATCGCGTAGCTACCCCAACTGAGCATATGTTAAATAAATTCAACCCTTAAGTTATTACTCATTTACGTCGCGTCAGCTTTATGGATAATAAATAGAGGTATTCGGGAACCTAATGTAGAAATGTCCTTCCACAAAGTAACGCCTGAACATATGGCTTTAAGAGGTATTTGCACTAATAAAGATTAATCTAGAACTTAAAACAAACTCAACGATGTCATAGAAACAGCAATATTGAATTTATTTACGTCTCTTGGATACCACCTTAATACACGTAATCTAAATAACTCCATAGCGTCACCATCTCTTGCATAGCTTCAAACGAAACAGTACCTCTTTAAGAAAAAAGCGAGCGTGCGAAATCGCTAGCACGTACACGCAGGGGGAATGTGGTTGTCCACTCCGCGACAGCCGTCCTACTTAACACACACTCGAGAGAGACCCCCTCGAGAGTGCATCTTCATCCCGGGGGACTTTATCTCCTCCACCTTCCGACTCATTAATTAACACCGTGACACGGTGACACTGCGGCCCACATCCTAAGAAAAGACCGACCCTCCGGAGGGCCTCTTTGCCGGTCTTCTTTGTTACGTAATCCGTCAGGATATGCAGCGATCGTGAAAGAAGAGATTCGCATTCCCCCCTTCTGCATCTTATGGGAGGCTGTGGGAAAGACGTATATGGGGTTTTCCTCCAGTGACGTGGAGTGGTTCCTTTTGTCCCACATACGTCTTTTGTTTCCGTGTTGCTGTCGAATTGAATGTATTTCCGAAACCCCGTTGCACTCCAAGTGGGCCGATGGGAGATGTCGGGTTGTATTGGAGGGATCGATGGCTGTCCATGTGGGTCTGCTTCGAGGGCTGAGGGTTGTGTTCAAAGGGTGTGTCGCGATTGTGGTCTTGGAACGAAGATTTGCTGATGGTCTTTGCGTTGTGAAACGGCGTGTTTGAATGGGGAAAGTGCCCGCTACGAATTCTCTATAGGTTGTAAAGGGGGAAGGGTTGGGGTTCCAGCAAGCCTTCTGGCAGAATCTTTTAGGGTGTCAATGTAGATAGGAATCTACCGAACATAATCTAACATCAAAAATCTCTTGTTGTGTTCTATTATTTCTTATATATTTCTTGTATAATACGATTACTAAAAAAATAGTGAATTCTTATCGATGTTACAAGAGTTGAGGTACCAGCAAACTTACTGGCGGAATATTTACTTTGTAATTGCACATCTACTAAATCTTTCATATTCCAGGGAGAGAACAGTCAAAATAAAAATCTCTCACATTATTATATTATATTATACCTTTTATTATAGTTACATAGCATGTTTCTATATACGTTTTATATACTTATATTAGTGCATATCCGCTTCGTTAAACACGATTACGAATCAAAGTAGAGAACCATTGATTATCGATAGTGCAGTTTCCAGTTAAGTCTATGTTACGCTGTCGTTTGACTGATGAAATACAGTTTGATAAAATCTCTTTAAAGCCTGTCATTTTATTCGCCCAATTGTTCAACCTTTTATTTTTGTATTGCATAATTAAGAATTTCAAGCTTTGATTTATCCTCATAAAAATGCTTTCAATGAGAAAGGTTATTTAATTGAGAGACAAATCAGGTCATAAAGGAAGGTTTCTGCATCTTCGCATGCCACCAAACGACTTTATTCAGGGCACTGTTCGAAGTGTGTATTACTCGTAATTATGGTCGTACATGTTCCTCGTTGTTTTGCCTTTCTAATAATCCCTCATCATGATGATTACGAAAAAAATCAAGGTCGAACGAATCGATTTTCAACTCATTCTCGATCTTAAATTTATAGTGTGGTCACTTATTTTTTATTTTGTGACTCATTTGCTTCGACGAGAGAAGTTGTTGAACTACGCGAAGGTTTTCCTCGTCGAATCCAACGCACAGAGTAAAAAATATGTATGACCGAGATTCGAACCTATTTATTTACATTACTATAACTTCCGCACATGAGTTTCAATACAGACATATTTATAGATAGGCGTAAATACATTCAAATTATTAGGTAACTATACAGAAGTCTCTGCTCGCATTAGTCTTTCAAACTTTCATATAGCTAATGAACTCAAATAAAAAAACAACTGAAGCTGCACTGAAGCATAATATTACAACGACTCCAACGACAACAAACAGGACGAGTTCAATTTTATACTGTCTATTTCTTAATATTCTCATAAACCTTCAAATGAGCTTAAAATACTGAAACCAAGCAACCAACCAAACAAAATATATCGAATCACCCAAGTAAATACGTTAACATATTATTGAAACAGTTTGAAAAATACCAAACAATATACAAGAGGTAAAAATGCTATCTATACTCGATACAGAGATGAATATATAATACGACACAATGCTTTTCGTCCATGGACTTTTTTATCTATGGATTTAATTTTATTTAATATGTGAATGTCTGTGAATCTGGGCGTCGATAACAATATACGTACGCTCCCTTCGTATGACTTGGCGAACTAATTTTCACGTAAATTCGACGTTCTGTGGTCAATTATTGAACACGATGTAATGACGCGTATATTTTATCGATAAGAACTGTAAATTAATATATTCTATTACCATTGTGATAATACTACGAAATCATGAGTCAAACTCTGATCGTAAAATCCTCGGTTCCTCAAAAAGATTTACACTCGCAAGATACAATAATGCAACATCCCACTTTAGCATTTCCTGTACTTCTTCCTCTGGCTCCCGTCTCTCAGTGTTTACGAATCCTTCGCACGAAATGAAGGACAACACTTGAGGCGTTTTGGAAGGAATCGAGTGCGATTAATTCCACTTCATGCGCATTTTGCAAGAGTCCATTTGCTTCCGCATTAAGACGCAGTTCATGAAAGATGAGTGGATGGATTCCAAAGACATCGCGTGTCATTCATTACCGCGCAGTACTTTCTGCATTTGGTCTAACAAAGTTCATCTAAATGCGGAAAAGGATAGGTGATTAGTTCTGTAAGAATTAAGAGTCATAAAGTGACTAAGAAACAGCTGAGGTTTAGCATGAAAAACTTGAAAATTCAGATGACAATTCTTGGTTTTGTAACGTACAGCTGTTCAATTCTATATTGCTAGCTGATCCGATTCCTTACACGGGCATACATGAAAGTACTGTCTCTAGTGATATGTTTTTCTAATACGTAAGATTGGAATAAAGATAGAGTAAATGAAAGTAATGATATGAAATCACTTATATTTCAGGCTAATTGTATCCCGCAAGGAAGTTATGTAATAATAATTTTTTGTACGAAAATTCAGCATTTTTTCATAAATGCGTTCATTGTTAATACTAAAAATTAATGGCCAGGTGTATACATATTACGCCTTCTAATATTAATATCATCATATATCATGATCGTCTTCATAATTTTGCTGTCCATGAGAAGTAAAAGTGCCATTAACACGTATTTTATTTGGGCTGAAGTTCCTTCCATTCGGCAAATGCTACATACATGTACACACTTCCGATAGGTTTATCTCCTCTTATCATAAGTTATTTTCTTAATTCATTGATTGTGCTCTAGAATTGCAAGCAATTCGTTAATTGAATGGATATTTTGCTTTAATTAAATTCAAAATCAATATATTTGTTTTTTTTATGGCTAGGAATCGCTAATCTAATATTTTTAATAATATTTATAGGATATCGAGCTAAAAATTCCTTCCTAAAGATAAGGTGGACATATTTTTAAGGCCTGTGTTTACTTTATTGAAGCACAGCATTATAATATAAGTCATATACGTCTATCCATCATCTATCATACCTATCCAAAATCTATCATACCTATTTATCATTTTCGTTTCTATGTATCGTTCAAATCACCCTCTCCCGACACACCCTAAATTCTCTTGGTTTTTTCCAGAGACCAGTCAAAGAGTGCCATAAAATGCCCTAAAATACGGAAACCTTTGGCCTATTTCAAAATAAAAAAGGTGTTCTGTAGTCCCAGTTTGGATGCACCCCCGCGATCTTCCGCTATCTTCTGTCAACAGAAAGGTGGCCCAAGACCGTATCCTTGGGGGACACAATGGTGGGACATGGGGAGGCCCAGAACAGCTGTCCAGGCGCCGGAGCAGTTCTGCGGGCGAACAGCTGTTTAGGAAAATACGCTCTTTTCGTGGCATTCAACGCCCCTTCCTCGTCTTTGACGCATTCCTCGTGAGCGGAAGACGTGTGCAGGTGAGGCTTACGGACGCTGCGGACCGCCTCTTTCATAACTTACCTCTGAATGGAGAAATGGCGATTGTGTTATGGGAAGCCCATCATCAACATTTCACCCAAATTGGGGTTCGAAGTAAATTATTGCTGGGCTGTATACCACGAAGCATTTATGTTTCTAGGATAAAATTTGATCCTAAGTTTTCTATGAATCGAAATCGTTTAAGTGGATGTGCATTGAGTGAGAAATAAGTGAATGGATAAACTTAATATCGAGACAAGAAGATTAGGCCATAGAATGCTTCTCTTGACTTTAACGTTACATTTCGATGCATTACTTAGATTTTGAGAATGAAGATTGAATCTTAAACTTCTATTTGTAAACTTTTGCTTTGAACAACTTTGCTCGACCTAATTTTGAAGTAGCTGGAAGAAATTTCCCAGTAGCATTCAAACGATTTATTTTCTACCTGAAAACTTCGGGATACGTACATAGTAACTTATGTGTCATTCTGAGAAGTTTGAATTTTAATCATTCTTAAAACGTTTAAGAGTTCGAAGTTTTCAAAACCCCTCCAATTATACCTCAATTACCTTAAAAAAACATTGACGTTGTATTAAATCAAAGGTTTCACTATATTTTAGAAGATAAATAAATTATTGCAATATCAAATATCGTTGAAATCATTTAATAATGTAAAAAGTAACGTACAATTCTCAAATAATTCGCTAAAACCTCGAAATTTATACGAAATACTATACTATACTTATGATATACTCTCGTATGTTAAACAGTTTTCTCTTTAACATTTATTATTCGTTATTCCTCATATTGCATTTTTGTTTCCTTCCTGTTGTTTAATCATGCTTCATATCCATAATTCATTTCATGTAAACTTATGGCTGTTTCGGTATACAAATAAACAAATAAAAATCAACAACTCCCTCCCTCTAACGTAACTATGATGAATAATAGATACGTTCGGTTCGTAAGAAGCTAGACTTCGACCCCATTAAACTGTCCTACGATTGATTCATCCCTGTTAATTTGACATCCCTCCTACGCCTCGCAGCAATGCTCATAAAGGTGAATCACAAGACTTCACGTCGAGGTAGTTCTTCTGAGGCGTTTCCCTCTTACACATCGACAACCGCTCGTGGAACAATTCTTCTTCCGCCGCTCCGACGCCTATACATTATGGAAATGAAGAAACGATGCATGCGCAGTTTCTATCGCTGCTCGTGACTGCGGGAGATGGTTTGAGGAATGGTCTGGCTGAGTCGTGTCTAAGTAGTGAGATACCAAAGGGAAGATACGCAACGGATGGGGGTGTTCCCGGAAACCAAGGTGGTAACAAATTACCTAATTCCGGGGTTCATTTTTCAGTCTTCATTGTTTTCAGACTTGTCTTTCTCATTGAGGATGTGCTTTCATATCTCTACGAAACAGGACTAAGCTATTATTTAGTTATGAGTTAATTATCTCTAAAATGGAGACCATTAGTTAAACTGTAAGCAAACATCCGCATTAAAAGGTACTTGGACGTATGAACTAATCAGTGAAGTTCGATTGCCTAAATGGGTTTACGAGAAAACTACTAATTACAATTTCCACTAACTTTTTTTATTCCGACCGATTCAAACTAAACCAATACAAAACAAGGTCTAAAATCTTTAATAGTTTGATTTCTGTATCTACTTACACTGATTATAGAGCAGACTTGATTAAAAAAACGGTAAGAATCGTAGAAAAGAGCAAGAAAGTTACGCGTAAGAACTAAAGGCAATATCAATGAATCTATTTAACATTTCAGAAAAGAGGGAACAGTCACATTCAAGAAACAACATCTTTTTACTAATCTTTGATGTAAATACATTATCCTGTACGTACTCTATTCTGTCTTTATTCTTCTCCAAAGAAGTAACTGAAGAAAGTTACGAAAAACACTCAAATAATTTAAGATGATTTCCATTAAATATTCAAGAACATTCTCCTACATAAAATCACGAAGAAGTTTTCTTTCATTCATACATTTAACGCTTTACACGATATCTAAAGCATTATTAATTACATCAATACTCATTTCAAACCTACTCCATCCCAAGATTAAAAACAAGCATATATTACTATGCATGGCGATCCACATAATGTATATCCGGCATCAACAGGTGACTGTGATGTACGTGCCTAGCTCTCCAGACATGGCACTATAACGCATCAGTCGAATAACTAAAGGGCAGTCCTCCAGTGCTGTAAATTCCTCAGAGGGAGGATACATGGGTCTTATAGTGCGGCCGACACACCTTCCCACCCACACGCCGTCTACCATTTAATTGCAGCCCCGTGTCCGACACACAGTGCCATTCATTCTTCTCCCAGACCCTGTCTTTCTCTCTTCATTCCCAATGACCTCTTCTCTTTCTTGTACTAGGAGATTGAGTAAAGTTAGCCACTGCTGGTCTACGTGTTTCTAAGTTGATTGCGAGAGAGCTACCGAATTGTTGAAGAGGAAACTCCATAGCAACGGATACATTGAATGCCTTATGCTGCGAATAGTTGGTTTAAAGGCTATAATATCTTCATATACAATATTCTGAACCTATTTTTTATGTTCTAAATACATCGACATTATGTACTTATTAATAAATAGGCCCTCAATAAAAAATCATTTTTAACAATTGACGAATTTTCTACCTCCTTATAAAAATTGTATAAATAACAATAAAAAGGTTATATTAGACGTAAATATATTTATATACTTAGTTACAAGTACGTATTTCACGTAATGAACTAATTCCATACAGACCCCTAATATATTACCGAAAATAAATTATCTGTATAAGTCGTTGTCTATAAATTTCGCATGGGCTGATGTTAATTGTGTAGTAATAAATCCTTTAAATAAATTACGAAAGAATTGATTATACCTAACAATCGATTGGAACTTCAAATAAATAATGAAATAATTGATTATACTTATCAATCGATATATTGGTAAATAAATTTCAATCTGGATTCTTGCAAATATATACACCCGTTTTTAAATGTATTCCCGTTTAATTTGCAATAAATTCTGCAAGTTTTTATAAAGCTACTTCCCCTGATGTACAACTTCACACCGTGGAAGTATTTACAAATAAATCTCTTGATATTGCTGTTAATATTCGCTTCGTTTCCTACTTTCTTCTCATCCATAACGTATTTGCAATCTCAATTTGTGTTTTCGTATTTATTTTGCAGATTGGTTCGAAATTAAAGAGGAAATACTCTCTCTCAATTTCGCCCAAAATGATCATTTGTAATTTTCTTCTCATTTTCCTCTCCATATCTTTAATTCCCCTCATCTGTTGATAATCGTCCCTACCCATCCCCCCTTTTTTCCCAATCCCTCGTTATTTACCCTTCGAATCAGGGAAACAAAGGGAGCACAATTCCCAATTTACGTCGCTATGATACACTTGTTGTTCCATCGCTCGTATCTTGACAACCTAATTTTTAAAAAATCCACCAAATCAAAATTTCCGTGATTAGCGAAATATTACGGTCTTAAATATCCATGCCATCGGGGAAACAAAATCAAATTCGAGTTCTAAAAAAAGTGTTTCCCAATCATGCAGAGGGTATCACATCAAAAGAATGTTGAAAATAATGAGAATTTCAGCCTCGGATTCATTTCCAAAAAGTCATTTCATTCGAATTGAATTTTAGTTTCAATTTTAGATCGATTCCCTTGAATTAAGAGAAGTTTAAATTATTGTATTATTTCTCTTATTGTCGAAAGATATTAAAGAACATATAATCCTCTAAATTTTTCTGCTATTTATTTTGTAGTACTTGAACTTTTTATCCTTTAATTCTCTATGTAAGAAGCTAATGTTTTTCATCAAAATGACATCTCTAGAAAGAAGCTGATTTAATAAAATTATTTTCAATGAAAGGTACTTCAAGAAAAATAAGCTATAATTAAAATTACCGCATTTCAAAACATCCTTAACATCACTCAAGTCTAACATTCAAACATCAAAACTTTGAAACAATTAAAAACAGTTGCTAAGACACCATATTCGAACATGATAGAAGAAGGTTTATATATAATATTCAAATAGAAAAACTTTCAAATAATGTAAAGCAGTTGCTAAGGTACCATATTCGAACACAATAGAAAAAGGTGTAGACAACGGTAACCATGGAGAACACCTTCCAGACGTCTGCCCCAGATGTAATGGGGAACTGTTAAATTAAGAAGTCAGTGGATTTCCTCACCGACGACCTTGGTTCGACCCCCTTTGTAGTGGGAGGCGGCAGCGTGTGTTTGGCAACAGTGTTGTGCGAGAGAAGTCTTAGCTCAATGGTCTCACATGATCTGAGAACGTGCATGTGTTTCGAGATTCACGCTCCTTTGGATTCGTTCCTTGTTTGGAGTGAATTCACTCCTGTGAAGGACCTTTAGCCTCTCGATCTTTCAATCAAAGATTAGAAGACTTACCAAGAGGAAAACATCCTTTAACAATAGTATAACTAATTGCGAACTTATAAAAATGCTAATACACGTGTATCACTATTTATACTCTATTTTATTTATCTTAAATTTCTAGTAATATATCTGTTGAACCAATTAGAACTATATTTTGACTTAATAACAAGAGATACTACTTGTCCAATTTAACGTATAATTTAATATCGGCTTTCATAATGGCTTCTCCTTATAGATGTTTAATCGGTTAGAACCGGTTTTACGTTTCGAAATATAAGATATTATATGCTACTGAAAGTTTACAGAGTGATAACTTTGATACAAAAAGTATAGAATCTTCATTACATTTTCGAACGTAAATCAACAATCGGTTGATGACTGTCATTGTTACGTATGTTTATAAAACCTTCCTCCAATCGCCTTCAAATAAATACGCATTGTTGGACTTAATCCAGCGCGGAATAAGTAACGATTTTCGATATGAGGATGTAAATTTATTTTTTCCAGCTCTTGCTAGTTTACCGATCCTAGTTTGCTATTCTGGATGCCGAATGGTTTTGAATGCAACTGATCTTCCGAACAATCAGAGGATCAACAGAAGATGCATAAGGCTTGTTTTCAGATTCAACATCGATGATTGCGTTTTGGCAAAAAGCCTCTGATAGCAGAAACAAAAGAAGAGATCAGACTTATGTGGATGCATTTCGAGATTATCGAGTTAGAATTAGGAATTGAACTAGAAGGCATTATTTTGTTATTCCTGTTAAAAATAATCTCCTTAAGATATCGAAAATAATTTACTCGAAATATTCCGCTTGAAAAGATAATTTCAACAATGATCTAATAATTAGACTATTAAAACGATACAATAAGAAATTTGAAAACAACAATTATATCAGCCCACTGCATCAAATATCACAATACGCATCATTGACATTGACGAGTAATTATTCACAACAAATTTAATAACAATTACTGAAGAAAAGAATATAATTGATTCTAAAGATTTTATGCTCTGAGGTTCACATGTGAAATCCGAGCTTTACTTTCCAACAGTATGATAAGGACATAACGAGCAGTTTCCACGTAATAGTAATCAATAAAATTTAAAACAATGAAGAACAGGAAAGCGACATATTCCTTTGTAATACATACATAAGAACGCAACCTTTTCGGACGATTGTGATGAAAAAACTTAAGAAGAAACAGGTTGTACATCAATAAATTTGCTTTCCTTGAATCTGTCAATTTGAGAAGAACAAATATACACGTAATGAAGTCGCATTATTATTATTATATCTTCCAAAAAAATGAGAATACATGAAACTTATAGTGCTCATTGTGGTAAAGTATAGATATTTAACATACTTTGTTTCGATTTTCATACAAATTAACTGCCATTTCAACTCTGTTGGTAAGTTTAGAGTAGAAGATTACGTAAGTTGTTAGGCCTAAGTTGTTTAAGCCGGGAACTGTCTGGAGTCATTAGCCGGGGACACAGTTCTCCCCTCTCATAGTCGTGCAGACGAGACGAGGGAATCTTCACAGATGCTGGGTCAGTGATCTCTGAAGGTGTTCCGTCGAATTCAACGACGCGATCTGCTCTCCTTGTCTAATTCGAATCTTACGGGACCTTTTCCATATTGGTCGAGCGATTCTTTCGATTTAGCGGGAATTTACCGCTCTTCGCGGAGATACAAAGAGACTGTCGCTGATGGTTAACGGTGTTCCTCTTTCTTCTTTTGCGATTTGTATGATTTCCGTCGACGTCGGATGGAGTTGCGATTCTCGCGGCACGTTGACGGAAGGATGCCGTCGAAGATGTTCCGACCACACCCAGAAACCACTCCCTCGCCAACTCTACAATATATCTCTCCCTTATCTTGTTTTCTGTTCTTCTCCTTTACATCTCATTGCTTCACGATTCCCACTGTTCACAACTCATCTAATCTTCATTACGTTCGTACGCGATAACCTTACATGCACGATAGGTTACCACCCGTGGAACGTAGTCTTCGTAGCTGCCAGATCTAGTTTATATTTCCCCTATAACAACATGCAGAAGAACTTTAGTACGCTACATCTTCATAGAGCGTGTTCTATGCTCAAGCCAACAATAGCTAAAAGTCGTGTTCAACAATGTCCACTCCATGTATTCTTGCAACTCTAACTGCTTAATTGTTGTTGTTCCTACCAAAACAAATAAGTATATTATCCCTTCTGAAATGAGATAGTAGCTTTTCCCAACAAGGTCCTATGTATCGTGTTCGATTTAAATGTAATCTCAAGACTTAACGTAGATTATATAACGTAGATTCATTATACAATACATTAAGTCTTCCTAGGACGTGTAACCTTTTAAAAATGGCACAAATACAAACCCAAAAGTTATCTCTAATGGTTACCTTTGTATGCCGTGGCTCGTTTTGTAACGTTTATCTCTTTATTGTGGTAACTATGCGAAACGAATGGGCAAACCCTTGACCTTTTCTCAAACGGGAATGTTACTTTTCTCTGCACGGTTTCATTAATATCTAGCTAGATTTAGATTAAGTTAAAGCTACAAGAAGTATCTACATCAAGGACTTTTCTATCGCTCTAACTTTTGACAGAATAGTTTCTCAAGAGCTTTCCTACATCTGTTTCGGAAGCAACACATATCCGATAATGGTTCCAAGAAATTTTCCTCTAATATGTATATATACACGTCAGAGAGTTTCACTGAAAAAATTTGAGTCATTGATTAGGTCATTAAACAAATGAAGCTATAATTTCCAAACATTATATCCTTTTATTCTCTCTCCACTTTTTATAATGGAGATGATAGCTCGAACATTAGACTGGAAGTGAAAGATTCACTTTATTTCCTATCACGCGATGAGGATTGATGAACTGCAAATTATATACATTTGAAACCTATGGGATGAGAAGATGTAATCCCCATGTGATGTGAGAGAAATGACTCATTGCGTTGCGTCATATTTTCGCAATTTATTCTTGAAATGCACAGGATTAACTAATGAGTCAATGTGTGGAAAAATGTTCCATTTTACGCAGTGGATTATATAATTCTATTTGTAACGTTTTACGTTACGTTACAAACAATTGTAAAACTTAAATATTTATTAATAACAAATCGTGTAATTATTGGTTCCTTCTGAAACTTGTATTCCTAATATATTCATTCAGAAATGACAAAATGTCTCTTAATACCTATTAAACTTTGATGACCCTTTCTCTTTAGTATAAACATACGTCTTTCAGAATATATTTAATAACTAAAATACTTTACAAAATGCGCATGAAATAAAATTTATATTTATTTGTTGAAATACACAAATTTTTAAAAATTATCTAGTTATTAATTCATAAATTATTATTGCTCATGAATTGCACCAAATATTCTATACTAGAATTAAATTTTTTTATCAAAACATTTTGTCACGTGATACGTGTATGCGAGGGTAGGAAAATAGAGAATTACAAGATATTAAAATAATTCTTTAAATAACCAACAAATGAAGAAAATAATGTAAGATATTTTTAATAAACCTTACTACCATCTATAATTCATTTATTTTGATTTCAATGCTATTTCTTCCCAATGCAGAAATAACAATGATTAGAAGAGCTTAATATACTTTAAGTTAGAATTATTCCGCGACTTTAGAAAATAGAATGACGAAATCATTTCGTTTGATTTAGGGAATTACAATGAATCAGTTTTAAACCTTTTTATCTTATCACTCAAGGTCTCAGAGTATGTGCTAAACCATTGTATCCTTTATCTTCCCATAATTAACTTATGTAATATTTTTATCGCATTATTGCTATATATAAAGAATAGATAAACAAACTACATAGAAACCTTATTTAAGGAAGGATGTGCTTTATATATTATCACGTTAAAGCGTGCGCTTGTTCAAAAATGTTAAACAGAAGTTAAAAATAGTAATACATGATTGGGACTCGAACCCAGGTCTCTCATAGAAGATACGTACAGAAAAATAAGGTTATGAACTATGTACACAAACATTTATGTACATAGCAACCTGATTTAAAGATAATAGGAAATAAAATAAAGGACAACCAACTACTTAACAATCGTTAAAAATGTTTCATATATTTAAAATATAAAGTGATACCGATCCTATATGATACCAACTAATAAAAATAAGGAGTAAACGCAATAAATATATTGTTTATATCAATGCAACAGAGCTTTAAGTCAATCTCCTGAACCATGTGTATGAGCGACATAAAATGTTAATAAATGGTTACTTTTCAATGTAAATATCTTCTCGTAAAATATCCCACGAAATATTTCCCTCAGATCTAAACCAAAGGCGACATTCAGCACGACCTAACTCAATGGACTAATAGCATAAAGAAAACACAAACCCATTACGTACTACAGCATTTTAAAGTTCTTCTGTTTGTATCCAAGCCCCAAGTCCATTCGCTTTCTCGTTTCGTAAGTCTAATAAATTGCACTTTTACAACGCACGCGGCAAAACGTGAGTCGGCGGCAGACGTGCGTGCGGCGCGACACGAATCCGCCTTCGTGCGTTGGCCAATTGATATCCGAAGTCTTTTTCCCTCTCATTACTCACTCATCCCTTTTAATCAGTCTATTTTTCCGCTCTTTACAGCGCAGTTACGCGTCGTTTCGCAACTATCGTTCGATTTACTTCTTTCTCCTTTCTCTTTACGTTGCGAAACTGCAACCGTAGGATAGTATCGCTATATTTTGAAATACAGCGTTTTGTGCAGCTCGTACGGGAGATATTGTCACTGACGTAGATGGAGTAGTGTACTGTTGATACGGATACAAATCGTATTGGAGTACGAATGAACTTTAAAATGGGGACATCAGAGATAGTAGAATGTTAAAACTCTAAGGAAACTTCCAAAACAAACTGGATTGTAGTATATCTTAAGGAAGTAACTAATTGCTTTATTTAATTTTGTACGATTTACTCTCTACAAAGTGAAGACAGAAAGTGTTCATTAATTACCTTAAATTATGGCAGCTATATAATATATATTCCCATATGGTCTAGTGGCTAGGATATCTGGCTTTCACCCGGAAGGCCCGGGTTCGATTCCCGGTATGGGAACTTTTTTTGCCGGCCTCGGTGGCCGAGAGCGTAGTGTATTAAGTGCTAGTGCTCATCGTCTCCGGGATCGAGTCCTAGCGGATCGGAAAATTGTCTAGGATGGGACATATTTGTGTTCGTCCGTAGGGGTTAAATGTAAAAGTGATCTATGAAGACTAAATTTCGCCCTGATTAATAGAGGCAATGTATCATTGTTAGTATAAAATAAAGACGTATGTAGTATTTAGGTTTTATCTTATATATAACTTACAAAAATGAAATCTTTGCGATATAAAAATATAGATTTGATAGGGATACCAGTTTGAAAGACGCGTAAAAATTGAAAATCTCTAAATTTTGTAAATTAATATTAAAATTATACAATTCATCTTCTAGCCCAATATCACATTCGATGTGTAGATAGCTGGATAGATACTCATTAATATAATTTTCAGAAATATGTAACAGAAATACTTAAATGGATGAACAGATTTTTACGTCAACTTAGATGAACATCGCCTTGCAGAATCTAGTTAATGAATAAAAATAAAATTACGAATATAGATGCTTCACAATACATTATAATCTAATGGAATCAATTCAATGTTCTATTTTGTAATACCGGATTCATCGTATACTCTACACGAGACAGCTGCTTATGCAAATGTATTGCACACATCTCTATCGCTATCAATTTCTTAGGAATGTATTCCCTAGAACGTTTCCTATGCATTTAATTAGGTATCCTCTTAGGCCATGGATTCGACATCATGACGGAATAAACCGTACTTATTCGTACGCTACGACGAGCCAAATAAGGGGCTTAATATTTCGATAGCTGTCAAACTTCCGGAAGACGCACAATCGTTACGGAATATCAATTTATTCACTGTATATTTATTTTGACTCGCCGAACAAGCCGAGAATCTTAAATCTCATATCCCGTTCCAGTCAATTCCTCTCACCCAGCAAAGAATAAATCGATGCAATCACTCTGTCAGCTTCTTATTGTCGTATTCTATGCTCATGACTGGAATGAGAAACTCGGAATATTAAGTAATTTATTCGTTTTTACATGCAAAACTTGTATTGGTCATTCCTTTATCGTCCAGAGTAAGCAGGCTGTTATAATCTGTGCAAAATTTATAATAACCCTTGCTACTTTTTTGCGTCTATTTCTATAATTCCGCAGCAATCAGCGTTATATTTTTATATACAAGGTTACCATAGATACGTGTGTTTTGGTAACAACACTAAAAATAGATAGCAATCTGGTGTACGTAATTCCCAATACATTTGGGTAAAATATTAATAAGTAACATAAGTATTTAAATATATATCTTCACAATGCAATAATTAGTAGCATTTCTTCTGAAATGATTTTAGATCTTTTAGAAAAGGGCTAAAAGAAATTTCAATGCAAATTGTTACACTCTGCGATCAATCTTATTTATGGAAGAGTATTTTTCTAAACTGGTTATTGTTAGTAACTGTTTATTGCTTTCAGAATCGCTTAATTTTTTGTCCATGTACTTCTCTTGTCCTTTTGAATCAGTGACTTAAAATATTCGCTCCCGAATTAAGTCTTCATTTCAATCGAAATTGCAGTAAAATATTTCGTCTAACTGCTGTTGAAATGCTCAGAATGATATTTAAACTCGGAACACATTTGTTGCGCTACTTTAATGTTACCCAGTTGTTAGAATTATACCTTTGTAATTGCATACGAGATCTGTACCATTTACCGCTACACGATCGTCTTCATTTGCACACCACTGCTTCTCGGTACAACACATCCATCCCGTGGCACGAGTCAATCATTCCGCCCACAATACGAGGAAGCTACATTGGATTAGCAAAGCAGGAAAATAACGGAGCGTCGCCATAAGAAGGAGGGAGGGACTGATTTGTTGTTTTTTCCCTTCTTCCGAGTAAAGACGAGTTGACGAGAATCTGATTTTTTTACGACCTTTCTTCTGTCGAGGAAAAGCGGTTCTCACGACTGAGTTACGAGCTCAAGACGAGCGGCTACTTGTCCGACGAGGTACGAAAGGCCACTGGGAGCAGTTGAGGTCGGGGCGGAATTGCAATTTCTCGGTCAACGAGGGTCAAAATCCTTAGTAACAGCGTTCCCGAATTCGATCAAACCTTAGGAACCCCAGTAACCAAGACACACGTATCTATGGTAACCTTGTACATAGAAATATAACGCTGATGCTTGCCTTTTAGTCACGAGGCAGTAAGGCTATATCTTTGACGTTCATAGACGTACATTGACGTAATTCGTAGATATTGTAATACTGTAAGCTTTAGGGGAACCATATCATATCATGTCCATCGTAGGCCTACCCTGCCCTACCCTTTCCCTACCGTCCATCGCGCACGATCCCGCGGTCAATAACTCTTCACTGAGGACGGCGCCTTCGATGGTTGATGTTCAACTGCGGACACGTACATCTGCATTCATACCCTGCTTCCGGCGCGTGGACTGGGGTGTAAACAAAGAGGGAACAAACTATTTACCTTGCGTGTTGTACAGTACATGAAGAAGGAAATATCTTGCATCTATTCCTTGTATTCTCGCTTACTGTCGGATCGGCGGTTGGAAAAGGGAGGTCATATGCCTCCAATTACTCATTCCGTACACAAGAAGAGTTGCAAGAGGGTGTGATTCAGGGAAGCGACTAATAAGACAAAAAGCTATCAATGCGTTACCATCGTAACGTCTTTTTGTAGATAGGTTTAGATTGATTTGAGAAGCATCAAATCGATTGTGGAAGACGAGGCGAGTTAGCAACAATGACAATTGTACCACAATGTATTTTATTATATTGTCTACGCAACAATACGGAGTTTATTTCCATGAAATTTTTAGTGGAACATTATTTGAGCTCGTCCGTTTTTAACATTATTATTCTAGGGTTCTTTATTCTGTAATCACTAAGTTTCCAGTTAACTATCGGTTCATTACTCTTAATGCCAACGTATTTATTTCATATGGAAATAAAGAGAATTAGAATATATTGAGTGTTAATATGTGTTTAAACAATTTATTCTAAAGTTATGTTTCTTTGTTTTCAATAGCATTCACTTTGCGAAAAAAAGATCACAGAAGCTCATTATACGAATTGATTGAATGCTACATCACAGCCATTAACCTCTGACTAGTAGTGGATCGATGATAAATGTTAAAGAATGAGAAATTTTTTGACGGAATTCTTTCTCGTGTTGTTTACAGGCTTAAAAGAGAAACTATTCCAATGATTTGCGGTCTTTATCTATTTTTCTAAATACTTTCCCCTACAGACTATGTATTTCAAATCACATAAATTCACATATTATTATTTAAAACAGGATTAAAGTTGTTATTTCCATTTTGGACCCCCAAAATAAGTCCACAAGTAATCTCAAACGCTGCTTTAACGAAAAAAAAGTACCATGAGGCGAGATCTTAGCGTTTCTATTTCATAAATTTTTGTTTGTATATGTATTATATCATTAAGTTTGAGCCAAAGGTGAAACTCTATGGCAACAGTATGAATTTTTTACTTTAATAAAGCAAAATTTACTATCATTTAACGAGCAAAATTATTGTCAGAAGTGGGATTCGAACCCACGCCCGGAGAACCGGACTGCGACCTGAACGCAGCGCCTTGGACCGCTCGGCCATCCTGACGGTGAATTTCAATAGATTCCTTGAAGACATACTGTACACCTGTATGCCTGTGTTTATAGACACCCATATCAGCTATCTTTTTAATATAAGCAAGCCAAAAATAAATAGAAAATTAGAAAGCACTGAAATATCACGCTAAATAAACAAAAATAGCGATATATACTGGAAGAATAATGCTGAAATTTCAAAGGGAAGGTACTAAGTACTCTACCAGAGTATTATGATAAAAATCTTTTAAATATCTTTTATATATATTAAATATCATTTCGTATGTTTCGGAATGTTTCCAGGATACTGCAGTATATAGGCAAATTGAATAAAATTGACTTATTTATTTCAATAGATATGCATACTAGGTAATTGATTTCACTGTGATTATAACAAAGTTATTTCCTAGATTTATTCGATAATTATATGATAATGCTCTTACTCTTGTACCCTTAAATTTCGGATTCTTAATTTTTATAGTAAAGCCGGATATAATTAAACCAAATCTGCTAAAGTTTGGACAATAATACATATTTTTTCTTACTTGTTACTTGTTATCGATGTTACCTACGCTACCTGTATTTTACTGTGAGAAATCGGTATGAAGTATAATCCGACCGGCTATGCTCAAGAGATTAATGTCTCTCTCTGTAACTGTAAACAATATACATTTACGAAAGAATATAATGTTACTAACTGAGTTAACAAATACGTAAAATCCCTTTTCTTATTGATAGAAAAATGAAAAGAATAAACGTTATCGGTGTCTATTTTTACTTTATCTCCATCCTATAGTAGAGATTACATATAGAACAATTAATTATGATATTTTTCGAAAAATTTTGGACTTCCTTTCGACAGCGAAGTATTAGGTCCATAACGATAACTGATCTTCCACAATCCCGATCCGGTTCGAACTGGTTTCCTATACTCAATATTGATCCAAGCATGTCTTATAGGAAAAGGGTCAACTTTGTAGAAAAGAGCTATAAAATAAAGCAAATTCAAATCTATCTAGCTTAAATAAAATATGATGAAATATAATGCCTTCTATCAAATCCCACAAATTGCTAAGAGCACGTAAGATTCGCTCACCGATCTGTCGTAGCAATATATTATGGAATGCGCATGTACCACTCTCCGCGTTCGAATTTCCCGCTACCTGCGCCATGTCCGTGACGTCAAAACTGGAACGAAACTTACGAACTGGGATTTTTCTCTCTTTAATGAAAATAAAATAGGTATTTGGTCATAAGGAGTAAAAGGCCATGGAAATCGCCTCCTACGAAAATGTTTTTTCGATGTAAACGATGAAAATGTGGTGTCGTGGGTGGAAGAAATACCCGTATGGAGCTCGGAGGAAATCGCTGGGAGTGGTGGCGTACTCCTGTAATCCAGCTACTTGGAGGCTTGGTGCAGAGGATGGTTTGAGGTCGGGAGTCCTGCCTGTGGGTTGTCCCACGTCGACTGGACGTCCGCACTAAGCCCGGCATCAACATGGGCACCCTGGAGGAGTTCGGGGCGGCCAGGTTGTCTAAGGAGGGGCGAATCGGGCCAGGGGGGTAACCCAGCAGCCAAAAGTCCCCGTGGCGGGCAGTAGTGGGATCGCGTCCGGGAGTGGGAGCCCATGGGCAGCCCGACCGATACAATCAGACCTGTTCCTTTTTGCCAAATTTTCCTCGATTTTTTTCATTTCCTTCATCTATCCTAATTTCCTCATTGTAAAAAATAAATTTAATTAACCTTTTGCGACTTTTCGCCTGATTCCGCCACAAATGTAAGAGATATGCAAGATATCTTCTATGTAATTTAACCCTTTGAGTTCTACCTGGTTCTTGTGAATCGTTTGCGATGGGTGATTTTTTCATCTTTTTTATTTTCTATCATTTGATCATTTCAAAAATAATCTGACTCCAAATATTCATTTTAAAATTCTTACTTTTTAATCGAGCGTTTTGGAAAAATGAAATATTGATTACAGAAATCGGGTGTGGGTAGTGATGCCTCACTTTAAGTGGTTGAAGAGGCCCTTCTACTAAAAGTCATATTATTTAAGAAAACCTGTTGCTTATAGAGATATATGAAGAGTATGATATCAGTATCCGACATTGTGTTTCACTTTACCGCATTTGCAACTCTAAATTATCTAAACTCTAAGTTAATCTCCTCGCAACTCATACGTTTTATGCTTCTTTAACATGTTTGATCAGTACTTATCGAATCTTTCTTTATTTTTGGTTTCGGAGAATAAAATAGTCAGCTGATACTAGTTCTATGAACTCATTAATAGAGATACAGTGAAAATCTCCAAGGTATTCTTGAGGTGCATAAATGGAAATCAATTCCAGTACCTGTATCTTAACTCAATTCAATATCACAGTTCATTAAAACGTGTTTCAAGCGTGTTTGATCAGTACTTATCGATTTTTTTTATTTATGGCTTGGGAGAATAAAACAGTCAGCTGATAGGTCGTCTGTGAACGATGATATACGATGAAGGAACGATGAGTCCAAGGTATTCTCTTCCATCACAACGTCAGGATGGCCGAGCGGTCCAAGGCGCTGCGTTCAGGTCGCAGTCCGGTTCTCCGGGCGTGGGTTCGAATCCCACTTCTGACAATACTTTTGCTTGCTCAGTGTTTAAAAAAATGTAATTAAATTCATACTTTTACCACTTGCAAGTGATGCATTTGCGAAGGTAGAGCGAGAGAAGATAGATTCCAAAAATTATTACCAAAGATTATTTTCATTCCTCATTATAAATGAATATTCACAATCATGGCATATATTTGTGATTTTTTTATTATATGCATTACCTGGTTACCTGCATTATAAATACAAGGCAAGGATAAAGATATTTTCCTTTGATTTATGTGCTTTGGATTGATGCTTTGAAGTTTATATGTTACGATAATTTAAAAATAATGCTAAGAATGATATTATTATTATAAGATTTAAACTGCTAGTAGGCTGTAAGCCTGGTGGCAGTTATTTCTACATCTATATATATACAACTAATATACAATATTCGCAAAAATAAATACTATGATACATAAATTGAAAACATAATCTAAAGTAAAATGACAATTCCTTAAATACATACAGCTAAATAAATTTAAACACTATACCTAACAGTCTTACTGGAGTTTTTCGGGGTTCATGACAGGCCTTCACGGCTACCGTAGCGGTCTCGGGGTGAAACCCCACCGTACATCGCCCTGTCAAGCAATCCCTTACTTCGTCCAGAAGTCCCCACATTGCAACATCTTCAATACCCTTATAGTATACATACATTAATTCTACAAAATTTTGGAGCATTTCTTTTTGAAAGATATTACATTTTTAGGCAAGGGTCTTAAGAGTGATACAGGTAACTTGTTCCATTCTGAAATTCCCCTATTGAGAAAAGAATACTTTTTTATATCCGTTCTTTGCCGCCGGGGCTTAATTTTAAATTCATGGCTATCTTTACCGCAAAAATTAGGTTTTACAATCGAATTTTTAAAGGGTACCCAACCATCTTTACTTGTAATTATGTTATATATACAACCCAGTCGACTTATTTTTCTCCTTTTTTCCAGAGAATCCCACCGAAGAGTATCTAACATTTCTGTAACGCTGTCCCTTTTTCTAAATTTTCCCATAACATATCGAGCAGCTTTTCTTTGTATTTTTTCTATTTTCTTTACTTGACCACAATGATAGGGGTCCCACACAGTTGTCGCGTATTCAACTATTGGTCTCACAAGCGATAGATATCCCTTTTCTTTCGCTTTCCTGCTACTGCCCGCTTTCCTGCTACTGCCCTCGTTGATGGTTTATGTTTACAATAGTTTTGCATTTATTAAACTGTATTTTACTTGAATGTTTTTTACTTGCAGGTTTTCGAATTAAAAATTTAAGTTTATTTTAAATTTTCATTGGGAATTTATATTAATAAAAACAAATTTGTAAATTTCCACAGAAAATTGGTATATTCGCGACCGGTTTCGTAATATAAAATTACATCTTCTTTCTATTACGAAACCGGTCGCGAATATACGAATTTTCTGTGGAAATTTACAAAGTTGTTTTTATTACTATGGCATTCCAAGAAGTCACGCCTTCTCACTTTGGGAATTTATATTATATTATTATTATTTGTAGCGATTATATGTCCAGATTTAGCATGATTATGTTGTTAGCATTAAAAAAAATCAAATAATTATAGATCAAGAAATTATAAACTAGCAAATATTATTTTAATCATGTACATCTGGAGTGGCCAACATTTCTACCAATCTAAATTATGGGAGAAATCCCATCAGAGATCATTTGAGGAAATCCGTTCTTTCCGCAAATGTAATTAGTGAATGTAACTAATTTATTTATCGAAAGAAAAATTTGTTTCCTTATTATCAGACAGAAGCACCAAAGAGACTTAAAATTCATGATTTTTCTTATTTCCATTTCCATAGGGTGTAATCATAACCAAATTGTTAATAACAATTTTGCTACGATTGCTGAAAAGAATATCGTATTTTCAAGTGAGCACCTAAATACGGATGCGGGAGAGTGAAACACAATGTCGGATCGAGAAACCATACTGTTAATTAAATAAAGCGGAATTCATGGATAGTGACGAAAACCTCAAATAAATTTCCTCTAGTAAATTATATTAAATAAGAGCTAAATAATAATAAAATAATAATTTAATGTTATGAAAAGAGCCACAAACGGAAAAAATTCGAGGAAAAATGGACGAAAAAGGAACAGGTCTGATTTATTAATGGCATCCATCAAGTATTCTGGAGTCACCCAAGAAAAGAACTTGGATCGCTCACAACACTTAGACTAAAATTCATAAAATAACAATAAAGTAAATACCAAAAAGAGCTAATAAAACAAATTATACTTGAAATACGAAAAAATTCGATGAAAATTTGGCAAAAAGGAACAGGTCTGATTGTATCGGTCGGGCTGCCCGTGGGCTCCCACTCCCGGACGCGATCCCACTACTGCCCGCCACGGGGACTTTTGGCTGCTGGGTTACCCCCCTGGCCCGATTCGCCCCTCCTTAGACAACCTGGCCGCCCCGAACTCCTCCAGGGTGCCCATGTTGATGCCGGGCTTAGTGCGGACGTCCAGTCGACGTGGGACAACCCACAGGCAGGACTCCCGACCTCAAACCATCCTCTGTACCAAGCCTCCAAGTAGCTGGATTACAGGAGTACGCCACCACACCCAGCGATTTCCTCCGACCTCCATACGGGTATTTGTTCCACCCACGATAACACATTTTCATTGTTTGCATCGAAGAAACATTTTCATAGGAGGCGATTTCTATGAGGCCTTTCACTATTTAACACCAACTACCGATTTTATTTTCATTAAATAGAGAAAAATTCCAGTCGGTAATCTTTTTGACGTCACAGACTTGGAACAGGTAGCGGGAGATTCGAACGGGGGAAAGCGGTGCATGCGCAAAGGTAGATCGGGAGGCTCCACGTTTCGTTAAGGATTCCTACGATAAGTCAGTCAGTTAGCGTATATCAACAACCTTAGGAAGTTGTTTTGGATACATTAGAAGGATATAAGAAGGGATTGCCTTGTAGAATAAACTTAGAGAAAGCATGCACGTAAAAAATTTTTGGAAATTTTATCACCACAGTCAATCAATAAAAGCTTTCCGTATTTCTATTATTCTACGGATAATACGAGAAGAAATAATCGACTCAAAAGTAGATTTTAAATGTTACCAAATGCCAAAAAAATATTGCTTTCAGGGTATTTAAATATGTTTGGATGTTGAATATACGCTGAAATATTCTATTTCCCTGAATAGCACCTCTTTGCAATTTTACGGTAATATTCTACATTTTATTTAAAATTAATTCAACATGCTCCAAATAAATATTCATTTCTGCATAAATTTTACTGTCCTTATTTGTTTATCCCTATCTCTCGTATTACATTCAGGAATTAGGATGCTTGAGCATGATAGGCATCCGAACACGAGATCTTCCAATTGAACGGCTTGGACATATTTGTTCATATTTTAGTGATTTCCAACTACTTTCTCCGAAAGAAGTTATAAAGTTTATAATTTATCGTCATAAAGCAAATAATGTTCTATGATACTACTTTTTAGAATGAATTTTATTGTAAGAGAATCATATGCTTTAAAAATAAAACATATCTTCATACTTGAAACGCTCCTTTTTATATACATTTTCTTTATAGTTATCCTCATTTTCTAATAAATATCTTTCATTTTATCATAAGTTTTAGTTTTATCGACATTTAAAAGTAAAACATAATTCATTACAAGTTAATGGAAATATTCTTTTAATTAGATTAACAAAAGAAATTTGTCACCAAATGAATGTATTTGAGAAAAAATGTAATAGTAAAGGATAAATAACTATTTCAATATCGATTCTGTTTTCGGTTAAATTTACACTCGACGGAGAGAGCGGTTATCCGGTTTCGTTATTCGGTTCAGTGACCTTATTCAAGGTAAAGGAAACATCATACGAGCATCAAAGGAAAGATATGCCGCGACTTAATTCACTTTCGGGGCAATAAAATAAGTTTGTCGATGATCTATTGCTAAGTTAAGTTAGTAGTCAATAAAATCTGTGAAATTATATCCTTGTCTTCATCCTCTCAAAACATAAACGCTATTGCTTTTAAAAGAATTTTTTGATTTTAATTTTAACTCTAAATTAAGGAAACTTTAACTTTTCCATCAGTTATAGCGATTTTTTAATCATTTTCCATGAATTAATAAGAAACATTCACAATTTCCAATGGACAAATCTCGACGCAACAAATATATTACGAATAACCAATCGATTATCTGAAAACAAATTTGCAGAAGTTCATCAATCGATAAAACTTTTATCTGCAAATCTCAAGTTCATGGAACGATTTGGAAGAAGGTTATTCACCAACAGCTGCCTTTCTACTACTTCACATGTTGCATCAAAGTGATAAGTGGACGCTAATTTTTGAGGGAGTAATTACTTATGAAACACATTAAAAAATGTAATTTATATATTTTCAGTCATGATCATAACGTTTCCGTAGTGTAGTGGTTATCACGTCTGCTTTACACGCAGAAGGTCCTCGGTTCGAGCCCGGGCGGAAACAAATTTTTAATCATTTTAGACTTATTTCTATACCTCAGTAACGTGTAACTTATTCATACTCTAGAAATACCTGTGATCTTTACGTAATTTTGTAATTATGATAATTCGTAATAATTTTGCTGTGATAAAATGGCTAAAGTGATAGCTTAATGAATGTTGTTTGCGTGTCATACGCAGAAAGGCGGCTTTCTGGATGATAATGTAGACGTAGAAATAGAAGTATTTTACGTAACGCAAATAAATAAACATTCACGCGCATTATAATTCATAATTACAATTACATCTGTACACATGCGATTGAGAGTAACCTTGGTAACTACTCGTATCATAACACTCTGGTAAGACTAACCTAGTAACCTTAATGAATTAATAACCTCAATTGTTGATTACGCACATCTGGGTGCTTCTATCGCTATGGGAAGATGCAGTCATTTCAGAACATCACGGTATCTAAGCACCGTCGTTAGAAACAACGGAACATTCTTCACGGACGAAAGTGGTTGATAAAAACCGATGTACCGTCTGATCTTGAGTAGTGATTCACGGGAGACGAAATTACTACGGCACACCTTCCGGAGATCACGAGGCGTGACGATGAGCCGCAGGTGCCACAAGTCACGTGACAGATTCGAGCATTACTCACCCCTGTTTGCTAACCGTGCATGCTCACGCACTCTGGGGATACTAAACTCTCGATGAAGGCTATAATGAAGGCATGTACACTCATAATCTACGATAAAACTCTTAATAATTGTGGTTGTGAATCAAATTAGGCCAAACAAATTTAATTTGATAGATCATGTGATATATCCGTTTTATATAATGAATCTATTGTGTCAAATATGCGTCTATGAACTTTTATAAACCACATAACGTTCAATTTAATAAATATTTACTAGATGCCTCACACTTTATACTCTTGCAATTAAAATTTCTCTATTACGCACGATATAAAAAAAATCTCTATACCACTATCGTTTATTGAAAACCTCAAGCTATTCATTACCATTACTAAATATAACATTTTACTTCAAACTCTCGCCATACATCAACACGAGAAAATTACCGATAATGTTAATAGATGTTTATTTTCTGAACTGATTCTCCAGAAAAATGTTATAATTGATGAAGATGGCAACACAAGCCAATTATGTTGAGTTTTGAACAAATATTCATCGAAAACATTTCTCTAGCAATAGCCATGATTCCATAAATGTATTAAATGCAGGTCATTTTGTATTCTACAGCTGCAATTGAGTAAGAAGAGAAATATCGATGTATCGTTTTATTTTTTTTTCAGTAAAATAATATCAAAAATTGGTGAAATTTGAGAGAAAATTTTAAACATGTCATAAAATATAGGATTATATTTGTCATTCGTAGGATTAGATTACACGTTAAATATCGAGAGTATTTCTATCTTATTGAGAGACTGATAAACTATATATTGATTCAATTGAAAGATAAATGTATATGATATTGAAGATGAGGTATTTTGTGATTGTCTATCGCTGCAAGATAATTCATACCGTAACCTGATACAAGAAGCAGATGAATATCTGTAACAACCGCTGAGTTGCTATGGATATAGAGTCCAGTTCGTGCAAACAAATTAATTTAACGATTTATCTATGTTGAAATATCAGGAGAAGTATAAGACGAACGCCATATGGAACTTCACATCATGTCTATTATGGTCTTAGATTGCCATTGTGAATACGTTCATTGAAATTTAAAATGTCTTTTTCTTTATTAGTGTAGCTTAAGTCGTGGCCTTACTAAACTGCTAAACTACTAAAAATTAAAATGAAAGAGATGAGAAAAGAACGCATTTTCATCTTTCGAAAGGGCTTCTTGCATTATTGTTAAATTAAATTTTTAAAAAGAAGATAATGCAGCTAAAAAATAAATTTAGTTCAATAAAACACATCTTAACCTTATTTAAATATCAACCATCATCAAAATACTATGTGTTCGTGCTTTATTAATTCATTTTCCCTTACATCTTCTTTTGAAAGTAGTTGTATTACGAGGTTGCTCATTGATTCATCATTTGTGTCTGTAAAATTGATAGCAACTTTGATAACGTTATATATGAAAGCTTAAGAGTTTATATATAATATATTTAAGAATACTCGATCTTTTACGCTGTTATAAAATATGTATTTTAGATGAGAGTTTATATTCTCTTTCAACGACTGCAATCGAACTATAAGTTATAAGTAAGTCTTTGGATAGAGGGGAAGTCAAACCAAGGAGTCCGTTTGATCCATAATTCCTAGCGATTGAACGAATGCAGAAAAAGTGGTACGATTGCGGGATGAACCCTAACAGACGCCTGCTGCTGACGTACATGTAAATTCAGGAAACGTTTCTAGGAAACGATAAAGTCTGGGGAAAGAAACATAGGCAAATTTATAGCTGCCCCTGAAACATATTACATTGAATAAGAGATAAGACTGCATTGGGTCTAATCTTCCGAGATCTATAGTTTAAGAAGCTTTATGTTAGGTACTAGTAACTTTCAAAATACATTATGTTATGTTTATTCTATAATTATCCTGCATTTGTCCTATATTATATCATAATTCCCAACATTTATTAATTCAATATTTACATTATATTTATGGAACCTTACTTTGGACATTTTCCTACATTCATCCCATTTTTTTCAATGGCATTTATCCTATGCTCTCCAATGCATATATTTTATGTTCATTCTACATTTATTATTCACGAATTGTTTGTTTATCATATATTCACCTCATTATAGTCCTACTAGTTCTCCATATTTATTCTATATTTCTTTTAAAATCATTCTTTGTAGTTCTATAATATATCCTTATATCTTACATTAATCTGAATTTTCCACATCATATCTAGTATAATAATAATAGATCCATCTCTAATATAAATTTAGATTCAGTTACATACACCACGAGCCGCCAAGAGGTGTATGGAGGGTGGTGTAGTAACACCAAGTTCCCTACTTAATTTACCCTATTAGCTTCTCTGATAGCCTGTAGAAATTTATCTTCAATCCATCCAATTATTTGGTATTTATTAATCATATAATTATCCTGTTTACACTATATTTGTCCTTTATTAACCTTATATTAATTTCTAACAATTATTGGCAGTGCTGGTTGCAATTAGAACATCGCGAGTTCCGTAATGAAATTAGCTTTGGCATATTGATACTACGTCCACTCGGATTTGCAACCCATAGACCATACCTCGACATTTATCGCCCATTGTCCCAACGCACGACCACTCCCTACCATTTCCATCCACTGCGTAATTCCTCTAAAAACACACAGCACCGCCCTACAATCCGCGGAGGTACGGAACCCTCCTCCAGTTGCCTAAGTAAGACGCACGGCAATGCTAGAAAGGGAGAACACGAAGGTCATCCTCCTATCCGTTTCGACCCATTACGGGAAACAATGTTCGGAAAAAGATCTTCAAGCAGCTGCCGGGACTCTCCTGAAAAAAAATCCGCCGATGACGCGTCCGCATCTTCCGCAACTGGATGCCCTTTTCTGAAGAACGCGTTGCGCAAAACCTTCGAGAGTTCGGCGTGGACCGAAGCAATCATGGCTTTCGGGAACTGTCTCTCTCTGCGCACGGAAATGAATGAGTCGAGTGTGGGAGTGATTCATTCGTGAAGAGGTTGATTAATTGAGGAAGGACCGGACACCTGCTCGAGTTCCTCTGTACAACTCCCACGCTGCGGAGTTGGATGATTCAACGGAGGGAATGAAGACGCATCGCTCCATTTGCACCATCGAATGCTTTCAAAGCAAAGTTATATTGCGTAAATTGGTGTGCATCTGTTTGCTTAGGACGCTGCACCAGTGGATTCTAGTTTGGTAAAGGGTGGGATTCATCAACACGTGTTTACAGCCGAGGTACTGCCAATATTACGGACTGTTATTTACTTGAAGGATGAAGTGATAGATAGAGAAGTCTCTAATTCTCAGTTTCCTGTATTCTGAGGACGAATTTTGAAGACTTTATTTTTAAATCGTTAAAATACTGAAAGGTTGTCGTCATTTATAATATGTACTGAGAAGAAAAGAACGCCAAATTGATGCTTAGCATGTTTGGAACCGCTATATAATCATTCTGGGTGTAAGTTGGCTGCGAGTTATGATAAACTGAGAACCGTTTTATCCGCAAATCTGATCGGATGAAAATACGAATTTCCATCTAATATTTTGGTAAATATTATCTATTCGTTGAAGCTCTAGATAGTAGATTAAAACTCTAAAAAGACAAGAAGGATTCACGTATCAAAATGATATCAATATCAATCTAAACAAATACTGTAAGGCCATCAGCAGACACATATCAGTTATGGATTGAATGGAACATAACTTTGATAATAAGAAGTCGATAATTTATCTTAGAAACCACTAATTGATACCCTATTGTCTGTACAATGGCTGATATTCAAGAAGAATTTCAATGATAAATAATCAGTTTCAGACGAATACTCTAATCAAGCGAACAATAGTTGCATCATTCCATGTATGTACCCAACTTTCTTAGAATTATTTTATCGTATTTCGCGGTGGCACACTAAATTTAGCCAACTGATACCTATTTTATGGAGATCAATATCTTAGCGCCCCAAAACTGTTTTAATTTAAGCTGTACTTATATTTCCATTGGAAGCGAATTCTAGCCACTCTTAGCATAATTCGTACTCGGTTTACTTAACTATAATTTTGATTGATTATTATTATTAAAATAATCGTGCATGAAACTGAAGAAAGAGAATTCATATTCATCCGTAATGGAGTTTATATGAAATGTATATGGATGTATTTTTTATTCTGTATCAAAGTCATTTAGATATGTAGAAATTTTGAGAACTTAATTGGAATTATAAAGTATTAATTAGATAAATTACAAGTAAATTTATAGCCGGTATAATTTAAAACTATTTAAATGATTCTAAAGAAAAATTCGTTATATATGTTGAAGTGTACTATTCACATATTTTAACACAAACTTCACTGTAAGTAACCTAAATCTTTATGGCTTAAGTTCAGTACAGCAAAAATTCAAAATAAATTGTTAATGACAATAGAATGCGCTACAGACATAAATAAAGTATATTATGCTGCTAACTCAAAGATGAGTCCAGCTTGTCTCAACTTCCAATGTGTCCATCAATACTTTAACGGACGACATAGCAACGAATAGTGAAATGACAAAATAAAAACATACTCCACTCCCAAACAATAACGACCGATCAGCCACGAGTCTATAATCTTGCGTGAATTATTCACGACACGTATACGAATTTCATTCCCACGGTTCCAGAATCCTTAATTCAGTCCGTCGCCAAACGTTACATTATCTGGTTGCTCGCAATTTTCCCTCTTCCACCGTAATGACCACTTGGAGGGATCCTGTTTGTATACGAGGCCAATATCACGCACCTCCAGCACTCTCACACGCATCCCTTTCCCGGAATACCCCCGCTTCCCCTCTATCCCAATGGATAAACCCAGAGATAGCAACGCCTGCGCAACGTAACTACGCAGTGTACATAACTCTCGTTACCATACAATCGGTAAACGGGTTGTTGAATGCCTATTCTGAAACAATACCGTATTGATATACTCCATTATTCCAGACACATTTATACACCGTATAACGTTAATCATTATATACATCACTTATACGTAAAATCATTACTAGTCCTTTGTTTGGTTGCTAGTCTACCAGAAGTGTTTGATTTTGGAGTCAAGTTGTATACAGCATAGAACAGCTCTTTTTGTAAAGAAAGACTACAGGTTCGATATCTATGAGTCACATGTGATTAGTTCCACAAGCTTGAATATCTTCCTTACATAAAGATACAAGTTTAGGCAATAATTGCAGGAGAAATACTTACGTAGTGACTGATACGTTGAAATATGCAACATTGTTATACCTGAGCTTAGCGAACGCACTTTTCCAGGCAATATATCGAAAGAATTTCGGGATATTACTAAACGAACCGATAGTTATTCTTGTTCCCTATTTCGGATAGTATTAGACGTATATATAACACGGATAATTAGGGACTTTGAACCTTTAACACCCTCTGGCTTACGTCATACAGCCGTTTTCCGAGTATTCGTGTAAATACAGTCATTACGTACGTCATCCATCAAGTCGGTTGGTAGTTACGTACGTAAACAGGCAGTTGATTGCATTTCGTACCCACTACCACACTCTATAAAATGTTCCCGGTATATCGACGTAAAATCAATAAACCAATATCCATATACACTCAAAGAACGCTTATTAAGCGGTATTTTAAGAAATGTATCACCCCTATCGGATACGCAGCTGCAAGTTTTTAGATTTCGCACAGCTTTGAAGTTACGATGACATCAGCCCTAATGCTGGATTCACTTGTATCATTCGGAGGGACTTTAAAAGAGAAATGGCTGCCAGAACGCTAAGTTATTTCTGTTCGTTCTTTCCATACGAATTGGGAGTGCTGGAGGGGTGGCCGGGTACGGAGAGAAAATGGTGTGATTTTCGTCCATCCAATGAGACCCGTGCGTTTTTTGGGGGGGTAAAACTGGACATAAACTAAACAAGGAATTCATTGATAAGGAAACAAACAATTTTGTTTACTGTTTCATTACAGTGTTTATAGAAAGATTCTCTCTCCTGATCAAATAATGGTATTTATTGTACGTAAAGTTGATCAATATAAATCAATGAGAATATTTAATCAATAAATAAACTCACGTTCTTATTATATCTTATTAAATGTACCTTTTTAATACGTCTTCCTTAAAATTTTTTCCTATAATCAATTCGTAAAACCATAACATTTAAATTACGATTAAATAAATCCTAATATCCTTCCACTTTTTAAGATTATATTCCTTGGCAACGTCAATATAAAACCTTCAATTGACTAGTCTTATTGTCCTACTCCTTAAGCTTTCATTTACGTGATGGTTCATAATAATCAATATTTATTCTATTTTTTCATCATATTGTATGCATAGGTGGTTAATTCCTCTAGTAAACTCAACTTCAGTGAATGATCTGAAATAGAATTATTTGTAACGCAATTCATAGTAATATTTATTATGTTATATCTAGCGATATTCGATTGATCAATGTAAGAATGAAATGAATGATTTCACTAGAATAAATTTATTCTTAACACAAACGATATTCTAATAATCTTAGAGCGTTCCGACTATTTGGTATCAAACTGTCTAATTCATTTCATTTATACCTAATGATAAGCAGTTAGTAATAAATAGTTAACAGTGAGTTATCACATATGTTTCACGATAACTTCAAATTTGCCACTACTACAAAACGCATCACACTTGACACAATTTTATGCGCTTAAATTTCGAAGAAAAATCTCATTCCAATGTCATTCAAAAATAAATCTCAACCTTCGAGATCATATTAGGTATCCGGTTAAGCTGGAATATCTCTTAGGGTAACGTAGCTCGTTCTTTAACCCCTGCACAATAAATTCTTAATCGTATTCCTGGTTACCCCCCTTAATTTCGAATTCTCTTTTACTCCCAACACGCAATAGAATCCTGTGTTTAATTTGTTTATCAATTAACAAATTAAATCATGAATATTATAACAATTACAATAAGCAATCGCTGAAAATTAATCATTAACCTAATTAACTTTTATTAAGTACAAATCTTTAATCATCAGGTTAAAGCAGTTCCGAAACCAGATGTAAAAAAAATTCGTAAGATACTCGCTCGTACGGATGGTTATCATCGGTCCTTTTTCCCAGATAGTATTAGACGAATAAATAGGATAAATAGTTAGATGAATTGGCGTAATGACACCCCCTGCCATACGCCATAAGACGGTTTGCGAGGCACTTATGTAAATGTAAATCTTAGTTTTAAATACATACGACGATTAAGATTTCCATAAAAGGTGTCCCATTTCGGAGATGAGTAACAGAGTAAAATGTGATAGGGCAGTCAAAAAATTCGGGGCTACGTGACGTATTCAAGAGGGACCGGATGAATCACTAGATGAAGCATGAACTGCTAAGTGCAGCTGTGCTCCGCGGGACACAAGACGAATTTCGCTAATGACAACGTCAACATACATTCTCCCCATAGAATTCCGCCTCATTACTCAGAAGAAGGGCCATCGCCCTGAAATTAAGAGAAAGGTCTGTGCACCATTCACAATCCTCAATCTCCTTTTTCTTAAAAACGGGATCCAGCAGCTTTTCCTCAGACCCCATCTTTTTCTCTAGGATCATTTTCTAGCTGTCGTGCAACGCCCGCCTGCTGGGAATAGATTCGGATAGGGGATGAGGGCATAAGAAAGCCAACAACAGATTGTGGGTGGAGTAGTTGTTCCCCCCATCCACCCTCATCTACCGTCTGCTAGAGGGCTCTCCCCCGCCTATGGGTTCAATGAACCCGGGCTACGGATACATCGATCCTCACCACCAACCACTCTTTCGCATGCAGGGGAGCCTTAATGGAGGGTGCAGGGGGTCCTCACGAACAGTGGCTTACTCAACCTATTCCCGTTGGGATATCCTTGGGCTCACTTCCTTGTCCAGCGCCTTACGTTTCATCTTGGTTCGCTTGTACTTCTGAATTGGTAACCTACTTCTAGAACTATCACATCCCCTAAGATAACAATCTATTGGTTTTTAGCCTTAAAGTGGTGTCAAACTTTACTAAGAACATCATCACGGTTGTGTAAGTCAAAACAGGGTAATATAGCATGAAATATTGTTTCAGCTATCGGTGACGCTGTTCACCAACGTGTTGATTCAAGGTTTACTTTACCACACCTGTTTTAGGTTGGCTGAAAGGCCTCTGAAGGTTTTACCTCACTCATTCATTAGTTGTCAAGTAGTTTGGTTGATTCCAGTATAAGGTTAGATGCTCACTTTATCCTTGTCAGCATCTCCGAAACAGCCATATATCCGATTGCAAAGCATACTGAAGATAGTACAAGGCATTAAGTTCTTTGTTCATAGAGTGCTGCTGTTCCAGAGATCCCCTTTCTATGTTCACGTCTCAGCACTCAGCAAATCTTTCCAGCGCTAAGGGGTCTAACAAAGAGGGGAGACATTTCTGATGCATTAAAGATTTACTTGAGTCATAGAGTTTTCCAAAGAATGGATTATAATGCACTTCACCCACTATTTATTTTCTTCAAACCTTCTCCAAGCTTTGAGTTGATGGGACGTTCCAGAAAAGTGCAAATAAATCATGTGTGTAAAATAGCAGTTAAGTTAAACTCCCCTAAAAGCCTCGTGAGTATTATGTATGCTTCTCATAAAAGGTTCGACTCCAAGGTTATACTTGAATATAGCAGTAATCGGATCAATATATCTTCCTGTTCACAAGAGTTATTTTTTTAAATACGCTCTCAATTTTTAATAATTGAGGTATAAGGTGCTGTTGTGATCTAAGACACGTATATGTTCCGGTTCTTATCATCTCTGTACTTTCACTTTCATGAGATATTAAATGATAAGCTATCATCTTAAGTATCATCTATTTCTTTGATGAACTTATCTGTTTATTTACTCAGCTACCATTTATCGTATTTTATTACCCGCCCATCTTGATCTATAACTAAACATCAATTACCGCAGTTGTGCGAATAAGGTAGTACTAATTATGAATCGGATTCGTCGCGTTTATGCACCGTAATAGGATCAACAGTGGTTTGACGCCAACCATTTCTGTTTCACATACTGGATAACCTGTTTTTTCTTTCCACTTCGCTAGGAGTGTGATAAAGCACGTAAATTTCAGTTTCCGCATTATCAGTCGACCCTCCACTTCCGCTCCGTTCATTGTATTTTTAATCGCCTATCGACCTCATAATAGTTTCCTGTCCTCTCATAAAATAAACAGCTATTTTAAAAGGACTTCTTCCGATAGGTCGGCCATTTTCGTGAATGAATTGCATTACACCCATGAAAGGGTGAATTTATAAAAGGGATGCCACACATCGGAATATTGATCGCCCTACGATACGGCCCTTTTCAAAGAGCGAGTTGGTAAACCGTTCTGTGAGTTCAGATGCTCGATGTCGAGGCTCGTGGACACAGTGGACGTAACAGAAGACCACAGTCTGTGGTGTAGCGGCAGCTGTTTTCGAAAAGCAGTCACTCGGGAGATAGTCGTTATGTTTTAAACGGTTGCTATGTTATTTATGCCCTACTTCTGTTAAGTAAACCATGAAGAGGTATTCGAAGCGACAAGTTCCAGTGTAGGCTTATGTTAACAGGTTGAAAGGTGATTTTTTTTGGATCATCGGATGCGACAGTGTTGGATCGTTATTCCTGTACGATGGATGGAGTAGATTGTTGGCAATATTGTGTAGAGCCAATTTATATCGATATTAAAACATACTTTCCGCGAATTTTATTACCAGAGTGAAAATAATTCCCTATAGGGAGGGAAATATATTCTAAAATCGTTCCTTTATTTGTATTTATCTTTCATATACATAAATAAAATCGAGCATAAAAATATATAAGTACCACTGGAAAATAAACATCCTTTCATGTGATTCTCCATTTTTAACCTTTTTTCCGATGGATAGCTAAAATATTTATTGAACCAGACAACAATCGGAAAATCTTGTTTTTTATCTCTTGTTTCCATACCTTTATTTTTTATGTCTTTATGTCGTCATGGAATGTATGGTATTCAGCCGTTTATATTCGATTGAATGCATAAAATATCCCTCAACATTTTATGAGTTTCTTTTACGATAAAACAATGAGGATATTTGGCGAATTATTTTATTTTATCAATTAAAATTTCCGATAAACGAAATGAATTGTTTGCCTCATTTTCCCAGTTTAGATAAATTAAAATCAGAAAACGGAAACCATAGTTACGTCGGTATTTTCCTCACAAATGTCCATCTAATATCTCTCTCTAGAGATGAAATATTTTGGAGTGAATACAAACATTGTTCTGTGCGCTGTTCAACCTAGTAACCTAAATTTATCGCGGCATATTTGATAGCTATCTAGAATAATAGTATCTTATATGGAATTATATATAATTATAGTGGAATCGATTCTTTATCATTGAGGAAATATATTTATTTTCCTAGTTCCTTATACCTTTTGACATTGGCACAAATCGTAGACACACTTCCTTATCAGAAATCGCTATCTCAGCAAGAGGAAAACTTTGGCAATCAGACGTGTCTATAGACATTTTCCTCTTCGATATGGTGAAATATTAGAAACATTCGTTCCTTAAGCTTAAACAAGACTAAAATTATAAGTTATATAAAAATGATTCATTCCTTCTTGTTATATATAGGTAATGGATTTATCTATTAACTTGAACATACTATTACGTCGATTATATATTGACATATAAATCGATACATTATATTCTATTAATCTACGTAATTTTTTAAACGAGATTGGGCTTTCTGTACTTATAAAACCTAAAGGAATATCCGGTTTATAATTACTGTCTCGCCATCTATTGTTCCAATTTATCGAGCCAATGTCTGCGAGATATATTAAGCGAAATTGCAATCCCGAAAGAAAAACTGAAAAATCAATTTTTGCAATTATTTATACGAGCTAATTCGAAAGGAAGCCTATTTTTACACTTCGCATTTCTTTCTCGCTCGCATGACTCTTCTAAAATCAATGGGCAGTCCTCTCTCGCCAGCTTTGCGTGTTTAGCCGTCATATTCTTTAAATAAACACCCCGAGTAATTTTTCTGGACGTCCAACTCGCCACATTTGCATATCCGTCGCGCAAATCGTTAGGGTGAATGGTACGAAGTTTATTTACCCCACTGAATCCTTTTACCTCGACCAATCTCTGTATAGCTCTTTATAGATAAACCGCTTCATCAGATAACGATGATGAATACCGTCTGTGTTGATTATTGTTTCCATGGAAGTATTTAACGCTTATACAATATACAAACGACGATTGTTTATAAGGACGATTTATAATTATTCATATGACATCGGTTTCTGCAAATATCTTTTAATATTTTAAAAGAGTATTTTAGTCATAAACTTAAGCTTTTTTGTTGCTAATGTTTGAATACAAAACAAATGAAACTTAAGTAAACCTATAGAGTATCAAGGGTTTGGCTTTTTGTCTGTGTTGATATAAAGTATGGAAGCTCGCAATTTTTGTCTCATTTTTTATGTATTTTAGCAGTGGAACGTCGGTATATTTCCAATATGTTCCTGCTGTATTACGTAAGGTTTAATTATAATTATCTTCTCCTCCACCTTACTTCAATTCGAAAAAATACAATAAAAAGAGCAAAAAGTAATTTTGAATCGTTTAGAACATCACAGAATTAAAGCACAATATTAAATATCAAAAAAGTATTAAAAATAATTATTATACTTTGGTTACGCACATATTATACTCGCATTCCAAAAATTAGGAATAATTTTAGAAGTTAAAGTCACATTTCATTATTAATTAATAACTTGCAACTATACTAAATAAAATTGGCGGAACTTATATTCCGGAGAATAGCTGTATTCAAACGTACGGACTTTCAAACAACAAACTTTGTCTCGTTAAAAAACCCAATTCTGGTGTTATCAAAATTTAACCAACGTTAACTTAAATTTTAATCATACTATTTGGATAACACTTCTGAATTACAAAGTGGTTTATCTCCCAGGTGCAAATGCAATGCCATACACATTATGGCAGGTTATCTGGGAATCCAAACCTCAGCAGTCATCTTGAACTGAGAGCATCCCCGCTAAATTTACATATTTGCCATGGCAACCGCAAGGCATCGTCTGGTTAGGGGCTTATAGCACAAATATCTCCATTAGAGGATAGGAGGTTTGTCTTAGCTATGATGTCGAACCTGTAATCGCGATTGGTTATCCTAACTGTAGTGTGGAATTATATTAGGTGGGAGATCAATCATAGTTGTCTAGAATAATTAACGTTTCAACGATTAAATATAGGATCAATCGAGATTACAAGAGATATTGATACTATTGCTTAAATGAATAAATCAGTTAAAGAAGAAACCGTTCTAAATAAATAATCGACGAACTTTTTAGGTCAATATAAATTCATTTTACGAAAAGAAAGGAAAAAAATTCAGTAGAGTACTCAATGAATGAAAATAACTCAAAAAATGTAAAATACTATTAAACCACAAATAAATTACATTATAATATAAATCGAAGCGAAAATTAAATATTGATTGAGTCAGAAAAGAAAGCAGTAATTTGTAATTCAAGTAAAGATATAAAAATTTAGAAGGGGAATTACTTTTAGGAAGAGGAAGACATTTTTAAAACGTCGCAATAATAAAATAAATTGTAATTTAGAATTTAATGAATCGAATCAGAAATAAGATGTATTTAAGTTGAAATAGAAGTAAGAACTCGAGAAAATTAGCAAAACTGTACATATTTATTTAGAATTCAGATTCTGATTGTATAAGTCTACCACTCCGGGGGATCCCATGCTTTTGATATTCGCTTACTTTTCTGTCGGTGCAATATTTTACGAGACGTATCTACGTATGGTATAGTAATCGATACGTAGATATAGCTCTTGCATATTCAGATGTTGACAGATATAACAAGATATTTCCTCACTGTCTCCTAGAAAATATATACAGCGTGATATGTCCATCTTCCGTAAGCGGTCGGCCTTTCTGCACGTAACAAGTGGTAGTTAACATTATGATTCCACATTCATAATCGATTAAATTCACATATTGTCCGATGAATCAGTTTTTTAAGGATTTAATTAGCGTCAGTTCCCTTTTTTAACTCGTTCTATGAACAACGATGCAATTTTAAAGAGAACATTTTTGGAAACTTATTCAAGAAGTGCTTTTAAAGATTGACTCTACAAAATAGGTAGTACAATATCAATAATTTATATATTATAATAATAAATAATTGCATTAGAACATCATGAAGCAATAGAATTTTAAATTGCAATAGAACGTCAATATATACTCATAATTTGTCATTCCGATGATTTCCGAAACGTATCTTCTCTAGCTTTTACCTTTGCGCATGCACCGCTTTCTCCCGTTCGAATCTCCCGCTACCTGAGCCATGTCCGTGACGTCAAAACTGGAACGAAACTTACGAACTGGGATTTTTCTCTCTTTAATTAAAATAAATACGGTAGTTGGTGTTATATAGTGAAAGGCCATAGAAATCGCCTCCTACGAAAATGTTCCAAAGATCGGGACGATGAAAATGGTGTGTCGTGGGTGGAACAAATGGAATGGAACAAATACCCGTATGGAGCTCGGAGGAAATCGCTGGGAGTGGTGGCGTACTCCTGTAATCCAGCTACTTGGAGGCTTGGTACAGAGGATGGTTTGAGGTCGGGAGTCCTGCCTGTGGGTTGTCCCACGTCGACTGGACGTCCGCACTAAGCCCGGCATCAACATGGGCACCCTGGAGGAGTTCGGGGCGGCCAGGTTGTCTAAGGAGGGGCGAATCGGGCCAGGGGGGTAACCCAGCAGCCAAAAGTCCCCGTGGCGGGCAGTAGTGGGATCGCGTCCGGGAGTGGGAGCCCATGGGCAGCCCGACCGATACAATCAGACCTGTTCCTTTTTGCCGATTTTTCCTCGAATTTTTTCATTTCTTTCATCTATCCTCATGTCTTCATTGTAGAAATAAATTTAATTAACCTTTTGGGTTAACACCTAAATTCAAATTTAATCTGAATTCAAATGTAAAGATATTATCGCTCTAATTTTACCCATTGAGTGCTACCAGGTTCTTGTGAATCTGATGTGTGATTATTTGTAATTTTACCTCTTTCATTTTCATCGTTAATATCTTTTCAATAATTACCTGACTCGATATATTAATTTTTTATATTTTTTCTATAAATGACTCGATAATCATAATTTTTCAGGAAAAAATAGCGTTTTTGTAATGAGTGAGTGAGTGTGTAGTGATGGCAGGCCTCACTATAAGTACGCATGTAGCTGAAGAGACCCATCTACTAAAAGTCATACTATTGAAGAAAACGTATTGCTTATAGATATATATATATATTTTAAAAATTACAATTTTTAATTTATGGCTATATCCGAATTGTAAATTTAATTTTAAATACTCATTTATTGGCAATTATTATTATTTTATTGTTCTGAAGTAGCATTGTTAGTTAGTGTCCAATAGATTTACCTATTCTCAGGATTCCTCCATATGAGCGAAATCCCTTGGCATGTTTGCAGGGGGTCCTGAAAAGAATTCATGCCGGTACTCTAAGGGTTAAATGACAGCGATGATAATTAGATATATGTATAATTTTTGCCGATTTTCCTATTAAAAAAATTAAATTTATTACAACATTGTAAAATTTAACTGTTATTATATTTTATTAACTCAACAAATGTATTTGATTTTGCGTTATTTTCCATGATTTCCGCTTTACTTTATTAACGGTATCACATTTTGACATTTTGAAGCACTCTATCGCATTCTTTAGATTTCAAAATATTATTTTGATGCTTTAATCAATCGTAACATAAATATTCATATTATTCCCATATCCAAATATGAAGTATATGATCCTCTCCTGAATGAAAATAAGAACAATTTGGAAATCAAATGGTCTAAGGTGTATCTGTCTGATAATAAACGAATTTTAAATGTTCTCTTATCTCGATAAATAAATTAGTCATATCTACTCATTATGTTTAGAGGAAAACTGTTGTTTCCTCGAATAATCTCTATTTTACGAATAAATAGGTTATGTCCATCGAAAAGAGAATAAATTTTGGTCCATATATTAGTTAGTATTCAAGAATTTGAAAATGAATTATTTTTTAAGGAGGGTTACTCTTCATACTTCAAATAGTACGAAACCTTCGTTTTTATTAATTACTGTTAGGGTTCGATTTATTTCAATAATGAGAATTAATCGTTTTCTGCATCTCTTAATTAATGTTATTCGTTTCATTGTAAAAATTCTGATATTTAGGAGAAAGTATAAGATATTTGTTTTTCTCACAATACTCAGGTCTTTAGAGTACGTTCTACCTTAACTAACTACATCTCCTCAAAACTCATACGTTTTATGCGTCTTTAGCGTGTATGATCAGAACTCAGGAATAGAATATACGCTCCATGTGTCAAAGGTATTCTTATATATTCAACGTCAGGATGGCCGAGCGGTCCAAGGCGCTGCGTTCAGGTCGCAGTCCGGTTCTCCGGGCGTGGGTTCGAATCCCACTTCTGGCAATACTTTTGATGGCTCAGTGTTTGATGAATTTAAATTTTTAAAGTAAATGATTCATACTTTTGCCACTTGAAAGTGGTTCATGCCCAAAGGTAGGTGAGAGAAGATACGTTCCAAAAATATTGATACCGAAAATCGGTGATGTATGCAAGATGCTACAAAACACTGGGTGGGTTTCACTTCCAGATAAAAGATTTAAACTAAGGCTCAATTTGTAGTATAAATATGGAAATTAGCAATATTTTCGAGATTCATACAGGTACCCCTTCCACCTGTTTTAGAACTTAGAGATTTTGCTTTTCAGATTCAACTCGTTCTACTTTTCTGTCTTGATATGAATGATATATTTCTATTTCTTTCTCTAAGTGAACACCGTTCGAGACAATTTTTGATACGTATTATGGGGTGCGTAAGCTCAATAAATAGACCTATTTTTATATTTTATTCTATTAAATTGGATTTTCTAAATAATACTGATTGCTCATAGTATCAATTAGTCTTCTGATACCTCTTCTCTGCATTAAGCAAAAAAAAATATAATGCAAAAACTTTGTAAATTTCCACAGAAAATTTGCTTTACTTGCGTCCGGTTTCGTAAGGTAAATTCGTAATTTTGAAAATGTAGTTGTATAACGAAACCGATCACAATTAAAGAAAAATTTCTGTGGAGATTTATAAAGTATTTTCATTATACTATGGCTTTCCACAAAGGCACCCCTTCTCATATCGAATTTCATTAATAAATATGCTTTTCGCGTTCATCTTCTATTTTAATTTAGGCATAACAATTCATAATTGTAATTTTTAAAATATATATATATATCTATAAGCAATACGTTTTCTTCAATAGTATGACTTTTAGTAGATGGGTCTCTTCAGCTACATGCGTACTTATAGTGAGGCCTGCCATCACTACACACTCACTCACTCATTACAAAAACGCTATTTTTTCCTGAAAAATTATGATTATCGAGTCATTTATAGAAAAAATATAAAAAATTAATATATCGAGTCAGGTAATTATTGAAAAGATATTAACGATGAAAATGAAAGAGGTAAAATTACAAATAATCACACATCAGATTCACAAGAACCTGGTAGCACTCAATGGGTAAAATTAGAGCGATAATATCTTTACATTTGAATTCAGATTAAATTTGAATTTAGGTGTTAACCCAAAAGGTTAATTAAATTTATTTCTACAATGAAGACATGAGGATAGATGAAAGAAATGAAAAAATTCGAGGAAAAATCGGCAAAAAGGAACAGGTCTGATTGTATCGGTCGGGCTGCCCATGGGCTCCCACTCCCGGACGCGATCCCACTACTGCCCGCCACGGGGACTTTTGGCTGCTGGGTTACCCCCCTGGCCCGATTCGCCCCTCCTTAGACAACCTGGCCGCCCCGAACTCCTCCAGGGTGCCCATGTTGATGCCGGGCTTAGTGCGGACGTCCAGTCGACGTGGGACAACCCACAGGCAGGACTCCCGACCTCAAACCATCCTCTGTACCAAGCCTCCAAGTAGCTGGATTACAGGAGTACGCCACCACTCCCAGCGATTTCCTCCGAGCTCCATACGGGTATTTGTTCCATTCCATTTGTTCCACCCACGACACACCATTTTCATCGTCCCGATCTTTGGAACATTTTCGTAGGAGGCGATTTCTATGGCCTTTCACTATATAACACCAACTACCGTATTTATTTTCATTAAAGAGAGAAAAATCCCAGTTCGTAAGTTTCGTTCCAGTTTTGACGTCACGGACATGGCGCAGGTAGCGGGAGATTCGAACGAGAGAAAGCGGTGCATGCGCAAAGATAGAGCGAGGTAAGATACGTTTCGGAAAACATAGCATCGACATATCGCTTAATGACGTTGTGTTGCAATCATTAGTATACTTATATACTAATATATATGTATATAGTATACATATTAGTGCATACATTATAATATGTGAATTATTGATATTATTTATTTCGTATAGTGTATTTTGTAGATCAAATCTTTAATAGCACTAATTGAATAGGTTTTCGAAATTAAACTCTTCTTGTGCTCTCATTGCAATTTCATCGTTGTTATGACAACGTGTTTGATACTTAGGGTACTGACGCTAATAAGAACTGTAAAACAAATCAATTCTTCGAGCATTATGTGAAATTTATCGATTATGTATTTATTCGTCATGTTACACACCGCTCGTTACATACCGAAAGTCCGCCCGCCTAAGGAAGATGAATATATCGCGCTGTATATATTCTAGTAGACGGTGAGGAAATATCTTGTTATATCTGTCAACCTCTGAATATGCACGAGCTATATCTACATATCGATTTCAATACGTCTTCTCATTATATTCCTCATGCATACTAGGAAAACCCCCCATCGTGCGTAACACTGTGTTTTGATTCCTTTTCCTGTCTTTTAATTCCCTTAATTCCATTCCAAAGAAACATAGAACGTTCTTCGCGGAACCCCAAATCAGGATTGGAAGTTTAGAGGCCCCGTTTGCTTATGAAAAAGGCACAAGAGATGAAAGGTAAAAGAGATGAGAAATGATAAACTGAATGGTATCAGTCAGAAAAGACGGAATCTCGTTTTGAACCGTAATTTTCGGAAACGACTGTGCCATCTGTTGCGGCAGAATTTCTACCGGATTCTGCAACACGGCTTTCGTCGGGAGAATGGTCCTTGGAGTAGAGAATCCGAAGATAAAAGAGTAGCGAAACGCGAAGAAAGAAGAATCTGGCCTTCGAAAATGGACGTGGGAGGGAAGACGAATGGCTTTTGGTCCTTTTCAAAACGAATATCGTCGATGGATGAGCCTCACGGACAAGATAATGGTGGAGAGGATATTAATGTTGACCCACGCGACAAAAAGCTGGAAGAAGATTTTCGAATGCGCATTTTCCTTCCATAGAAAAAATGTCTGACGACATATGGCACCGAGTATCTCATCTCGGGTCGGTTTATATTCGACACAATATTTCACGTAAAAAAACTTGAGCTATAAAGATCAACATGGCAGGCCTTCGGACGTGAGATTCATAATTCTGATGGGTAAGGTTGTCAACAGCAACGAATAAAATCGCTAATGTTCATAAACACTTCACTTAACACTTGCCTGTCGTCTAGGGTTTGTTTTGTTTTGTTGCCAGGCGTTGAACAAGTATAATCATCATCATCAACTGAAATTATGGCAACGATTTAGGAACATGTGCTAGGATATAATATGAAATAAAGTACTTTCTAAACACACTAATTTTTAAAACTATAATGATTTAAGATACTTATTAAAGTATAATGAAAAACGTTGCAGTATACTATGTCTTCCCACGAAGTCACGCCTTCTAATATTGATTTCATACTTATTATGTGTTACTGCTGAAGTAAAAACTATAAATCAATATCACCTTTCCATCATATTACTGAGCCTGTAATATCAGTGACAAAATACTATGTAGCTTGGCCATGGTATGTTACTGTAATCCACAGAAATATCGATATATTTACATTCTATGCACGCAAATGCAGACCACCAGTACAATTGCATATAGGTATGCAAAGAAGTACCGTTGTATTCATTTGTTAGTAAGCCACGATGGATATATATTTGATCAATTAGCTTTCTAATGAAGGAAATAGAATTGGAAGTCAAAGGATTAATGTCATAGAATTATGAACTTCATCCATATTTTGTGTTGATATGGTCGAGTGATTGGGTTCAATGGGGTTAAGTCATCTTCAGAAGTAAAAAGAAAACAGTACATCTCCATGCTTCAAAGTGAATATCATTAAATCACAAAGTGGTTTAATTGAAAATAACAATGCAAACAAAACACAATTAAATGCATGCGAAAAGGAATTTTTCCATTAGAGTTTGGAAGAGGTAGCGGGTGACTCACACCGATAAAAGAGCAATATAAATATCTACGATATTAAAACAATAATTTTGATTGAAAAGCAACAGTTGAGAAAGATTAATGGTACAGAATATCCATCAAAGTTTTAATGCACAGATATTGAATCTATTTCAAAAGGATTTATATGTAATCTTCAATGCAAAGGTTACTTCCTCAACATCCTATTCACCATTAAAGCTTACCGCTGTACCTTCAAAAGGTGCAAAGTACTTCTTGTGAGTTTCCTCATATTACTTTCAATAAGATTAAATCTCGATTATTCGATTTACAGCGCTTTATTCATCGAATCCATCAAGTGTAGGTAATCGGATCAGGTTTGATTTATGCTTTATCTTGTTACCATCCGGTTCATGTATGAAATTAAATGTATCGTATCGTAATAAAACGTAATCTGCAATCAGTGTAAAGTTCAGCAGATAAGTTTGCGATTAAAAAATATGTCCATTATTTTACACCGAGTTTAGATAATGAGGATATGAAGTTTTGAAACATCTTAATCAATATATTTGATTAGGAAAAGAGATTCTTTTACAACACTATCTTTGAAGTTTCTTTTCGCTTGATGTAGCCATATATTCTCTTTTCGTTTCGGATTAGATTTGCAGATGATTTTTCTCTCGTGTCCAACGGTCGTTTTAAATTTGAAAGCTTGCGAGAAAGTTAGCTCGAAACTCGGTTTTCTCTGAGACATAAAATGAACCATTGAATACCTTAATCTTCTGCACTGTCGACTACTGAATCATACTTCGTTAATTTACGTTAGGGCATGAATTAGCATTAAGTATAGGATTATTTGATTAAAAGAGAGAGAGTGATATCAAAGTGTTAGCAAAACTGATTAAAAATTTCTCCTTGATGATTACAGAACTTTCATTGTCATTAATAAACCAATACGAAATAATATTCAGAAAGCTTTTTAAATCGTAATAATTGATTTTTCCCACTTTCCCGATAAATTCCAATTTAAGTTTACTCCATAAACTAAACTTGATTGGTTGCTAGGGAGTCTTAATAAACTTATTTACGTTTACATAAATACGTAAACGTTAGAATGGCGCATCAAAGAAAGTATTAATATATTAAAGTATCAAAATATTCATCTAATTTACGCGTCTAATATAATATTAAGAATATATTTAAATAAAGTAAACTTTAATCTTTACTTTAGTAGCTCTATCTCGCTGGATCAATCGTCGAATCACGTAACAACGGTCTCGAATTACGATTAAGTTTAAACGTACTTACAGAATCATCTGCATTCCATCAACTTAGCGTACCGTTAAATTAATCCCATGTGCTTTACATGTGCCAAATCGAGTATCAGATGAAGATCTAGTCCAGTAGAGAAACCGTATTTCACACGGACGGCTTCCCATGCGTAAAATATTCCTAAAGAGCCTTCTAATTGCCGTTTCATACCGGAGGCATCTTTTTGTACACCTGCAGGATGTAAACTGTCTCTCTTTAAGGACCAAGGCAATCTAATTAAAGCATACCATTTGGTTTGCCAGCAAACTTTTCCGAGAACGGCCAGAGATATATTTGCATGATAAATCCATTGGTTTTGAATATACAACAGCAAAATTGAAGATACGGGTTCGAGTCCCAGACGAGGGGAAATTTTTGTATGTTATCCTAAATTTTAAAATTCCATTTAATGGTAATGGACGAGTTCATTATGGGAGTAATTGAGACTGAAATATATTTATGTACAGCGATTCTTCGGTCGAAATTGAAAATTAAATGTATTCAATTCAACTTCAATATCTCCATTACACGAACGGCAAAATGGAGGCGGGAATTAAAAATCGTGAGCGATAAACAAACCAACAATTACCACTGCAATATAAAATCATCTCGTTGCTAAGGTAAATCGACTAAAAGCTCCCGTTGGAAACGCTAAAAAAAAAAACAATAACGATCCGTATAAAACCTCCATTTCTTTCATTAAATTCCCCCGTTGCGTGTCGAAAAACGTAATGCGCCCCGTAATTTTCCCAATCGGGGACATTTTTTTTCTATTCCATTACCTCTGAAAGCGAGACGGTCGGCGGTGGAATTTTTATTTAATTCCTTCCCTCGCCGCAAGGGGCGGATTAGGAGAGCTGGAAACAGTCGAGCTGTGAAATGCAATGCTACGAAACAGTTGGCTAATGCGATGCATCTGGGAAATTTGGCCCTATCGCGAATAATCACTTTTCTGGGAGAGCTCCCGGGAGTGTAACTCTCTCTCTATATATGCGGTTCTTTCCACCTTGCACACACACTCCCCCTTTTAGGGCAGACACCACCCTCTTCCATCTGTTCCCGATGCCCACCCTCACCCGCCGTCTGCACACTCTGAGCTGCTGGTCACACGAGAGGGGATTCCCCTGTCCCGTGTATCAAGTTAATGCTTCTTTTCTTGTGTTGGAATGAAAAAAAAAGAGAAGAGAATTTGCCTCTACCATGGTCCGGAATTCCATCGTACGGATGTGGAGGATTCAGGGAAAATTTGGATTGTGTTCTTTTGAAGAGGGAATACTAATGAAAATAGGGGTGAACATAGTATATATATAAATACCTATTATATATAGCATGTGTAAAATATACGTTAATCGTGTAAGTATATTATATAAGTAAATAATATAGGGGTATACTATGAGTGTATTGTATATACAGTACATGTGTTTACTATATTACTATTATTAATACATACAGTACATGTTTATAGTATAGAGTGCTTATAATAATACACAACTTATTAGACCGATCCGAATGGAATGAAATTTCTCAGATCTGTGTTCAAGTATGTATGAAGTATATAGTATAAGAATATAATATAGGTAAACAGTATAAGGATATACTGTGAGTATATAGTAAATATGTATAGTATATTATTATTATATACGTATAGTACATGTATATAGCATGGGAAGTTTAGTAATAATACAGAAATAATGAGATTAATACGAAAGGAATGGAATTTTTTAGTATTGTGTCCAAGTATGTACGTATCGTGTATTTTATATCTACTGTAATCATTTTCTTAGATTATAAACACAACTAAAATTATACGCTTGTGGGTGCATGATGCTTATAAAGATAGAAATATTCACGAGTACATAAATATGCTTGAATTGACATTAAGATTTTAATTTGAGACTTACATGTTAGACTTAAGCGAGTATTTCTGATTAAAATGCATTCAATCCATTGCTTGTTTTTTCATTAACTAACCCTTTTGTGACGCCACTGACGAATTGATGGAAGAACATAAGAAAAAATTTAAATTTGAACGAACATTTTCACGAGTGAAAGTATACGTAATAAAATCCCACTTTCTCCGTTCGAGACATCAGTTCTACTTGACCTCTCCGAAATATTGCCTAGCAACGCCACCATTCCTTATACAGGTTTGTACACACATAATTGAAAAATAAAACTTCTTCGTAAATTACTTCCACATTCGATTAACTTAAAATAATCTATTAAAGTTCACCAGGAAAATAGTTTAGAATATAATCTCGAACCTCCATAAAAAGGACGATGTTTGCCCGCGAGTACACAGTCTTTCGAGATAAAAATTTAATGCGATCTCTTGCAGTTGATATTACTCCAGGAGATAGAAGAGCTTCGTACAAGCCTTTTTTTACGACTTGAGGACGATAAGCTTCTCGTATCTCATGTCCTCCAACCCTCAGTCATTTCCTGCACTTTTGGAGGATCCTCTCCTTTTTAAGCGAAAAAAAACCCTTTCACTTTTTCCGCAACTCCGGAATTTAGCGTCTTTTTTAAATAATCATTTATCCACATCTTTTGACACGATAGAAAATTTTGCGTGCTATATAAAATGGGCTGATGGGTAGTCAACCTTTAACCCATGCTACCAACAACTAAATTGCGTAAGTTTAGTAGATAATTAAAAGAATTGATACCTGAAACAGTTTCACGAAATTGCATCAGATTGAAACTACCTGGAAAGCAGTTTTTGTAGTTGTGCGTCATGTAGTATTACTCTGTGTGATAAATGGACTCTGAATGAACAATTGCGCGAAGATATTGAAACGATGGGGACCAAAATATATATACTTATATGTATTCCGGAAGAGGAAGAGACTTGGGTTCGAATCCCGGTGCAATCTCAAAAACCTCCTCTTTTTCGGTTGCTTCACATAATTTCGTCGTTCAACCCAGGTATACAATGAAAAAGAAGGATCACTTAAGTTAGAATCTTCACCTCACCTCTCATCTACGATGCATCATCCGATAGTTCCCTCCCGAAGACCTTGATCCTCCCATGTCATTTTGCCTTTCAGATTACCGAAGGACGGATTGCGTTCGACTTTAGTCGGAGATAACCGGTGAATACGTGAGAATTTGAAAGTGGACATTTCTCTCTCGAAGGGGCGCATCGTAAACCCAACCAACCGAGAAGTAATAAAGAAATCAATTAAAGATAAATGAGATATTGTATGAGGAAATATAAACAGATTATAAGCCCGCAGCAGATCGAAATGATGAATAAATGCATTCGTGATATCGTATTCAGTAATCCTTTTTTTATTTCTCTCGTGTTTTTTTCCTATGCCTAAGAGGCATATACAGTGTCCCACTTTTTCATATAATTGTTTCCGGAAATTATGTTTGTGGTCAAAGGGGTTATGAGGTACATAAAAGAAGTCGACATTTCAATCTGTCAGCATTACGCACTCGGCTCTAGCATAAGTCTCATGCTTCTTAACTGGTCGTATAAAGATTACGGAGTGAAAGTCTACTAATCTCTTTCGGCGTGAAATGATAGATATCTTAGAAAGGAGATAAAACTAATGTTCCATATTCATCGTAAAATAGCTCGCTAATTTATTCAGAGGAGATTAGTAGGATTAAAAGAATCAATCAAATTTGTAAATATCATTGCTCTTCTGAGAAAACGAATTGAATTCACCGTACGAATATCTTATGTAGCCTAGAAGCGATAGTGGTTTTAAGATTGCCTTAAGTTAGCCTTCCTCTTCTTATTTTACGTGACATAAAGTTCGTAAATGACAAAGTTTTCCACTGAAATGCGTTACATATCGGCTCTTTTGAATTGTCAATGTAATGCATGCCACGTAAAACAGTTTTATCAGTAGACTAAGAAGTAAGAAATGCAATTTTTCTCTATATCTTATCTTAATTCTAACTCATCCTGATATATCTTCCTTCCTAGATCCCTCCTTATATGGTTACATAAACCACTGATAAATTTCCTTGATTATAGATAGAACTTCCTGCATCCTCCTGAAATTTTAACGTATTTTACATCATATCCGGGTATATACTTAGATCCTATTGACTTGGTTAATAATCGGATCGCAAAAATCGAGTTGGAACGTCAATAACGTCATTCTTTTCCTACGTACATCAATTCGCGTATCTCCAGGGTTGTCGATGACGTAGAAAAGGGAAGCATTCTGAATGTCATCACGGCGTCATTTTTTCACCTGCGTCATCGCCGGAAGGAAGTTTTTCATTGACACCAGCACTTCTTCTCGAGAGCGTCACACGCACGTTTAATGGTTGACCGTGAATTAAATTCGTCGAATTTCATCATACTGTTTGAGTATATGAACGATAATAACATTAAAATTTCAGGTATCTAATTAATCCTATTTCGACGCCATATTTGAACCGTGGCTCCTCCATAAAACGGCGGCCTTTAGGGAAACTAAGAAACTCGATGGATAAATAAAAATAGTATATATTCAGAATACAAAAACGAAAGCGATAAGAAATTAGAGTCCATCGGTTCTGAAAAAAGGAAACTTTTGGAAAGAAATACGAAAAAAATACGGACGAAAAATTGTGCCAGCTAGTGCAAGGCTACTTCAGCAGAACATTTTAATGCCCGCGTTCCAGAAAACAATGGCAGACCTCTCGTGTATGGAAAGCTTTCGTGATGATTTGAAATCGCTAGAGCGCTATCCGTGTTTCGATATTGATAAATGTACCTTAAAAAAAACTTCGCAATTCTTTCAGAATCCGAGTGCATCTGTGCTTGAAATGTCATGGAGGAAAGAAGAGAGTAAATGACGTAGCCTTTAGGTGATTCGTGACCCATATTTTAACCCCGATTTTTCCTCCTTCGTCGCCATGCAACGAGGTCGTGTTTTGTATACATTCGAGCAAATAACGTCTATTTACGGAAATCGTTTTTTATACTGGATTTTTTTGCGTTCCGAGACAGAAATTGCACCCGTCATCCAATCGATTCACCATCGGTGGTATATCAAACCTCCTTTCTCTTGTGACGTCGTATATCATGTGAAAAACTGCAATCCATTCGGGTAAAATTATATTCTGAAAGCTTTGAAAACGTCGCCTTTTCGAAAAGACATTACTTATCGAAGATATCTGAGGCACGTGCCAGGAATGGAATGTTTGAGAAATAAATTTCAACGAGTCGCATGGAATGTAATTTAAGCCCTCTATAGAGATACGCGTCGACTGATGGCTTTGCTAAAAATTCGAATTGGAAGTTACTAATGACGCAAAAATATGGTTGAGGTAATTCAGAATGATGTTCAACAGCAACATGGGCTCTACTTCAATTAAGGATCAATCCAAAAGTAAATCAAATTAAACAATTTACAGGGGATTGGATAAATATGAAATGCGTAAGTTACCCTTTATTGAAAGCCCAATCGAACGTTAATGATAATAAACACACGATTGTTGCTAAGCGATCATTTCTTTCAATGTGATTACTAAGTGAAACGGGGGAGAATCGAGAAGTGACTGGGACTCGAACCCAGATCCCCAAATAATTATTTTCCATTTCGGAATGCAGCTCGAATGTTGTTTTACTTTTGAAATCGAAATTGAGCATCAAATAATCTCATTCGATTATATTTCCCTAAAAATAACTGTAAAAATGCTTGTTCGATCTCTTAAAAAATATTTCGTCAAAAACCATGTATTTTCTGGTCGTAGAACAAATCATTAATATGTATTCAGTCTAAATTTTGAAATTCTGATGATTATTATTCACGTTTACTGCTTCTCATATTGTTCTAATAATAATATTTTGTTTCGTGATATGATGGTTAATCGACATTTAAACATAATCCCTATAAAAGTATTCGTTATTGCACTACGTACGTAGCACTAGCTACGTATAATGATTTCATAAACTCGTGGAAATATTTAGGCTCCACATGAACCTTAATCTCCCATATTCGATAAAGTATACGTACATCATACGTATTTCTTATTGTATCTTTCTTTCATTTCAACCCGCGAAGACAAAGATACCATTCCATCCAGCTAAACAACCCGATTAACACCCTCAATTCGAGCAAACGGCGACAGAATAATGCAAACACATTGCTTATGATAGAGCATATGCGAACTCTTCTATTTATCACAGAGTTCGCTTACCCTCACTCCTGACTCTCCCATTAAGTAGCGATGACGGAACGTCCCGAAATACCGTCTTTTGAGGAGAGTCGAAGATTTCCGATCTGTTCGAACAACGGCCAATTTTCGTGCAATTTGGAACTGCCCACCTTCCTCCGCTTTCGACAGCCTTGGCGTTGCCGAGTGCAACAAACCCCGACGTGGAAACATTGGCCGAGGACGGGATCGTCCTTCAAACGTCGTGGCCGCGACTCTTGTCCGCCAATCGGACTCTTCCTATCCGACCGTTTCTATACCGACAAAAGCTTTCGTTACTACGCTACCTCATTGTTAAAACTTAACGAATAAAAAAGTTGTGTTACTATGTAGACGACGCGTGAGTGTACGAGTACGAAGCAACAATGGTGAAATGTGGATGAGGGAGAGGTTCCTTTCACTTACTCTTTCACAACTTACGCCCACGATCTCGCTTTCCATCGGTTTGAAGAGGCTATCGGAAGCTGTGAGAATGGTTACTGGTAAAATCGGTTACCCTCAAAGATTTTCCCATGGCTTAGGTCAGATTTGCTCTATAAAATAACAATGAAGCAGGATGTAACAGGTTTAAACGTAACCTTTTTCTGCAGTAATAACCGAACCTAATAAAAGTTTTAAAAAAAGAATCGATGTAACCGTAACTTTTCCCGCTCTATGATATCCGATTTGAAATGTCATCTTATATACGTTAGTCACAGTAAATGTACGATCATGATGGTCATTCAATAATCACCAGTTAACTGAGATTTTAACATCTTAAGTTATTCGCAGAAGATTTTGTATTTTGATTTTGTATTCATGCCTGATATTATCTTTTACATTAATTAGTATTAATATTCAACTTTCAATAACAATTATTGCATTTATCGTTTAATATAGATATTTTCGTGTTAATATGATTATTTGCTTTTTATGTTGAAGATGTCCCCTAAATTTATAAATTGAGAAATACATTTTATGGTTTGGTAAACGACGCATTTTTTACGTGAAAAAATACGTATTTGAATCAGTGAAACGTTTTCTGTGTATACGGAACAGAAATTTACCTCATAAGACTTTACATACAATATAAAGATTGAAATATTTTTCTTTTCTTAATCTATCTAGAATTCTATGATCAATAAATTTCACGAAAGCAGCACTTATTTCACGAGAGGTAATATACACAGTAACTAAAATGAATTGTATTAATAGATGGAATATTTAGCATCCCTATTTAGATTTTAATAATAAATTAAATCTAACAATTTAGTATTCGATAACCAGTGCCAATAGCTTTATGAGGTGTTATAAACTATTTCAAACGAATTAGTTTATAATATTAATTAATAATAACTATCTGCAGTAACCTTGGAGACGAAAGGAATCAATTGACATTCCTGAAATTCCGAAAGTTCTTACAATTTGTCAAACTGGACATGAAATATTTCGAAGTCAATTTAATTTAATATTAAATTAGAATATTCGTATTAAAATTGAAAGATATTTCATTTCCTGAGGGAATAGTATTTCATAATTTACTAAATACAAATTGACTATGAAATAACATTGCTTCAACATAATCCTATGATTTTTATCTGAATTATTCAAAGTCACCTATCACGAATCAACTCATTATTGAAGCCGTCACTGAAAACTGTCTGTTTACGCTTCACCCATGCCAAGTTTAATTACTTTCCGTGCTCGCGTTGGTTTATCTGCCGCAAAGTCATTCCGATTTAGATAGGCTTCATTGGCTCACATGTTTAATGCACCTAATTACTTCCTCGTTTGAGCAATCTTCGATGCAGAAGTTGTGAAATTGGGTGCTGTTTTAATCGAGACCTACAAAATGGTTGCTTAGATACCATCGTAAACATTCATACCGACATTTTCTCTTTATTGATTGTAGTGATGAAGAGTGACACAATCAAAGTCTCTTATTTCACACTACGTAGAGATATTAATCAATAAATACTACAGTTTATATTACACATAGAATCGAGTAACCAACTCAACTTTGTGGTAGTCTTCAATCATGAAGTTAGATACAAAAAAACACTTCTACGCTATAGCACACAAGGTCCCCCTGATGATCATCCAACGGGTTAAAACCATGGTCATACATCAAATAAACCTTGTGTATAATATCGAAGAAGTTTCTCTATTTACCTCATACAAATAACATTACAATAATTGGTACAATTATTGAAGATTGCCATGACAATTTGGATGAATCAGTCCAATAGTTTACGAACCATAGTTACGATTGTCGCTTAGTCTCATTTCTTCTTACGCAATCATACGTTGTACTTCCGTAAACTTGGTAGAGCAATCGAGTACAACGTCCTTCACAGCGCAGATTATTGGCTCCATAACGTTTTTATTCTCGTAATGAAACCTCTTTTCATACGTTCATAGTACTTTTGCGCTATGGAATTCGTTTCCTGAATTTCTTGATTGTTTTGGAACGTTATGAATTACTACTAGTTTCTTTTCCTCTCCAACACATTGAGAGTAGTAAATGGAATGAAGTTGATCTTTATCAGAATGCGAAGGATGACAGCTTGACTTCGAACGTTAAGAAGAGCGTTGCAATAATTGTAATGATCATACGATCACAGTATCTAATCAGTATCAATTCATACACTAAACTTTGTAGAAGTACATAAAATATACCACTATAACTATATATATATATACCATAACTATACTCAGAAGTTGCAATCAGCAGTGATCATCCAGGGAACGTTTTCAAGATATAAAAACGAAGGCGAATGAAATGCATATATGTGAATAGTATAAATTTGCCGATCTTAAGTAAACAAAAATTGCTTATATTTCTCTTAATCACTGCCCTAGTCTCGAATACTGCTACGCGGTATGGGGTCCATATGAAGTAGGGTTGATTTCAGATTTGAAGATGGTCCAAAGAGCAGTCAGTTAGCTCAGTAGAAATTTTTAGTTCGATAGGAGTGTTACATTTACGATAGAACCCTCGAATATAATTCATTTCAATAGGACAAAATCTGATTACAGACGGCAATTTCAAGAAAAATTTAATGATCCCAAATTCATTAAATGAGTTGAAGACGTATGCATTACAGTAAACACAATTTTGATGATGCGAAAACTATGCTTTACAATGATGAGATACTTACTAAAACCGATTCTTATTTTTGTTCGTTCTTCTCAAGAGGTGTTAGAGAAGCAAACAGAATGGTTAAGAGAGATCAGCCATATACCAGCGGTGGCATGTGACAATCTAAATCTATCCATTAGAAAAGATTCCACAATCACTGAATTAGCATATCCAAAGCTCTTTTGAGTCACATCGTGACCTGACATTTTCCGGGGTAAATGTATGCACTCGAGAATTGGGCGTCATCCTGTAACAGAAGAGAGGTTCAAAATGGAAAGTGGGTGTGGATGCTGAAAGAGACAGTGCTTCACCATCATGTTGTGACGACTCGTAGGGATTCTAGGAATATTTCTAATACCTTCAGTTGCATCTACTATCAAGTTATATAGTAATATCGACGAAGTTTAGAGAATGTACCTCATTGCAAGGTGTAACAGACACTATACGTCTTCCCTGTTACGTCAGGCTGTTACCGTAAGTTACGGAAATAGATTCCAGATCGAGTTGTTTTAAGAATTAGTTTATTAGTTTCTTCTACGAACGATACGTGGAATAATCAGTTAGAAAAGCAGATTCATGGTGCATGCACCTCCTGCCACACACCGATATTTGGCTTGCAATATATATACCTAGAAATAGAAACGAAAAAGTGACATAGAATAGCATATAAATTACTAAAACGTAACACGCAACTGGTTCACACTTTCGTTATATTTCAAGTCGATGGCCTTTCGTTGGAGGGTACGAATTGATGTGAACACCTCTCCTTAACACGACATCCAAAACCGGAGGAGACGCCGAGCGCCATCTTTCTCGCTTACTCGGATATCAAAGGCCGACGTACTGAAGCGACTGATTGTATGGACGCCAATTTATTTCGAGGACGTCAAGGGTCCATCGAGAGAGGTGGTTAGTGGAACTCGAATTTCAATCCAATCAAGTGTACCAAAGGGGGAAATTCCTGAATACATTTGCCGTATACGAGTAATTTATCGTAGTTATATATATTCATTCTTTACATTAAGTATACCAATAACGAGAAGGTAAGAAGTTGAAAATCGTCACTTTGCATACATAACCTCATGTTTCTATCGCTAATTCGTAGTTCTATGTATAAAATTTGGGAAATAAACATTTCTTCAGTCATTAAAATGATATTAATTTGATGGTCGTAGGCATTGATCATTGTAGGCATTTCCCGAAGAGTTGAAACAATGGCTGTATAGCAATAGATATTGTTATAACGATTGATTAGGTTATTTGTTTCATTATTTAAAATGGAAGACTTACTCAAAGTCTATACCAAATCCGTGGATTCTTACACTAGTGCTTCGGTTAGAATATATCGTGAATTATAATGTTCAGAATTATTAGTAGGCATATTAAATTAATAATATCAACAATAATATTATATCCGGAGACGGTAATGTTACAAAACCATGGGAGTAATTTCTTTCCTACGATACAAGAATGCAGCAATCAGTGAGAAAAATTTTACTCTAAAGCAAGAGATAATTCAATCCCTCTGCTGGAGTACTCTGCGCGATAAAAGAAGATTGTTTTCAAACAGTTTTGAAGTCGGTTTATGCTCAACTTGTAAAAGGTATCCCTACGCGAACACACGAGTTTCGAAGACGGACGGTGAAAAAATTCCGTTAAATAATATCGTCAATCAAAATTCATTTGTACTCATTTCCTGATAGTTTAAGAAGTTTTAAAATACGAATTTTTATGGAATTTAGTGCATACAAAAACCTCTGCCATAGGACAATTTATAACACATACATGGGAACTATCTTAAGCCACTCACTTCCGCAAATCGCGCCCTTTTTTCCTTCCGTTGCCAAACGACGATTTTCCTCGCATCTAAAGCTATGTAAATCAGTGCGAGTGTACTTTTGTACCCTCCCCCCCTAAGATCAATTAACCCCTCTCGAGTTCGCAAGAGTGCATGCGGCGTTGTAAATGCATCTTGCAGGCGCCGGAATAAGGGCCGATTGATGCAGAGAAAGCCCCCGCCGTCGACCTTGGATCCTTGGATTCGAATGCGAGGTCATTCTTTCATTCGTCGAGATATTAAGTCTCCAGGGGAGTCGTTGTCGTGGAGAAATAACAAGTGCACTTATCCGTTTCCTTAAAGCAAGGTGCCAAGTGAAAAAAGTGGGGTAGGGTGGAAAGAAAAGGAGTTTTTTCGTCTCGTCCTTAAAAACACTCTGCTCGGGTTACGGAAACCGTCGTCTCGATCTGGCAACCTCGCGCGCTAACATTGGTCTACTGACCCCACTCCACACTCCCCGCCACCTTAACATTTCGATGAATTGAGACAATCGCGCGTTTCCGATTGTTGTCGCGCGCGCCGTGAAATACCTGGCAACACCCTGCGGAATAAGAGCGGCTATTTCCGAATTTCGTGAGGCAAGAATTGATGAGATTGTTTACTTACCAAACCTGGAACCCGGTTTGCGGTAAATGTGGAGTACTGGTGCTTGAAGTGCAGCTGCAGGGATGCTTAATTTCAGCAGGAAATGCAGTCGGGAGTCGTGAGGTACTCGTTGCCTAGTTCGTCGGCGTTGCCAGGTTAGAACCTCTTCGTTGTACGACTTTTTTAGATTTTCAGGTTTAGATTTATGCCTCGCAAACCTCCATGGTACGGCAGGTGATCTGGTAACACCAAACTCCTCAAGTAATCCATCGTGCTCGTATCTTTTACACTTTCCGCAAAGAACCACCAAAAATAAGTATCTCTTCGTAGCACTCGTATTGTATAAGTCCGCCATTACACATTGGACAGTTACGTCATGTTTACAATTTAGATATATATCGATTGATATCGAATTATTGTACTACGCCATTGTTGTCGTCGTTTATGATTTTCTTGGTTGTTGGAAACGCATTTTCTTCGAGATTTTTAGTCTCGCGCTATATATTACCATACAAAATTATATTTTTATAGCTAATTTAACCTTTTCTCAACAACAGCTACAATTGGGAGCTAACAAGAAAAGAAAAACAATAGAAATAATTGTATTCCACGTGTATGTTAGATTTTCAACCAAGAGCTTGTGAATCTCCGTGCTGGAATCTACATCGCCGTGACAGATGTGCTTTCGTGTGAACTTCATGATCAGTAAGTCAATTTATAATACAATAAATAATGATAAACCAGATAGTTACATAGATCTCTCAGTGAAAAATTAACAAATAATTTCTATTCTGGAATGTTAGTTCAACCTTCTTTTACATCAGATAGTCAGTCTTTAGAAGAAAAGTGAGGTTTATTATAAAGAACGAGTGATCAATTAATCTCCTTATACTCTCAAAACCGGAATATTAAAATCGTAAAATGTTGATAAAGTGGTTTTAGTGCCTATCCTGAATATTTAGAACTTATTGTGGTGTTATAAACAACTTACTCTGTTATTATTACCATCACATATACACGAGTGTTTTTGTGCAAAGATAGGACTTAACCTTTAGGAATGGGGTAATTTAATATAGTAAATGAATAAGAAAATGTAATAATTAACGTATACCTGACCTTTAAGTATAAAATAATATATGCCGATAAACAAGATAGTCCACGTAAGTAACCGAATGGATTGCGAAACCGTTTTCTTGGTAAAACATCGGACACTTTGATTCGAAGAATACGAATATCATCTTTGGATAAACGATATTAAATGCATAGCAATTTATCTGCACAACGCCATTTCTCCATGTAACTCCATCAATATGTATCTCTCTTCCCTCAGTGTACTTTTCCACGTATTTTTCATTCGTTGCATTTTCGCATGGGTATCAATCCTCTAATCAGCCCCAATCTTGCTATTTATATACGTACCTCGCAAAACACATTGTGGCGTATGGCAGGGGGTGTTAAGACCCCCGAAGTCTTGAACTATTCTTTTTATCCACGTATCTAACACCATCTGGGAAAAAGAACCAGTATCAACTTTACGTTCGAGCAATAGTCTCTGGTATTTTTTCCGATGTCTTGAATCAAAAACTTACATGTACGTTCTATAAGCGCGGGAATCAAGATGTCTCGTATTGCTATTAACGATTTCTCCCTCGTATCCATAGTGACAAGGCCGTACTCACTGCGTTCATCTACGTGAGAAAACAACCGCAAATTACAACAATCTAAATTTTGCAACTCGACCTTGGCGTTTATATAGGAGGGAACCTCTGTTGGAAGCAATGGTTGGAACATCCGTAAAAGCCCGCTCGTGCGTTTACGGATGTTTTCTTCTTTTCTTCTTTAGCGTCTCTTCGCCCAGACCATGATTTTGAAAGAAATACCGCATGCCTAATTTAAAGTCGTTTCGTAAACTTTTGAGAATTATGCGTACCGACGGACGCGTTTGTGTATTCTGATTGTCTGAGTGTACGTGCGTATGGAAATCTCGGATTGTATCAATGGAACTCCATTGCGGTTGCTGGGAAACGGCATAATGTGATTCTCAAGCAGAGATGTCTCCTCACAGGTGAAAGATGAGATGATTTAAGTAGGGAATACACTAACGCTTGAGAATCGCTTCTATTTTAGCATTACTATAGTCTGCAGATTAAGTTGGCAGATAGTTGTTAGATAGGCGTGCAGAGGGAGCTGTGACAGTTAATTGATCTGAACGTAAGAATAAGCAGAGATTATTCTCTACGATTTTCTAACCTCTAGTTGAGTCTATCATTAGGAAGGACAGGTTTTCTTAATGCTTAAAACGTGAAATCGTGTGTATTTTTCACGTAGTTAAACGAAAGTGATAAATAGCGACATTGGGTTTGCCCACAAGGGATCACCTTAAAAACAGAAGTGGAATCGACGCCATACGGTGGTATAGTGGTCAGCTTATCTGCCCGGCAAGTGGGAGACCGGGGTTCGAGCTCCAGTCATGTCTCTACATTCCACTTCTATTTAACTTTGTATTTTATGAAATTAAGATATAGGCCATTTTAATTTTAAGAATAACGCACTATAATATTTATTATTAAGCATAAATATATTTTAATATAATTATACGAAATAGCTCTACTGCTGAAATTTAAGATTAAAATAATGAACAGTTTTACGTATATAAATTTAATTAATGCATATTATCAGCTGGATAGTTAGGGAATTGTATCTTCATATATATAGGGATGCGTTAACACCCCTAATCATACACCATATAATATTTATCGTTAATGTGCAGTATTTACGAAAGAGATTAATGAAATTAATAATGTTTCGACAACCATATCATTGGATAAGTATCTTATTTGAAGCGTAACGTTGATTATTATCTCTTATAAATTCTACTGTAAGAGAGTATTACTCGTATTCTATCTTCCGATTCGTTTGCTATAGAAAATAAATGCATACTTTCTGGACTCATCTCTCAAAGGGCTAATCCATACTTAATTACCCCTTTTTAACCAACCCTTGCTTAGTCATTCCTCGCACACTCCTTTCCCACCCACAATGTCTTTGTCGTTGGTGGTAGCATTGTTGGAAGAGCTTCAACAATTGGATTCACTCTTGGCCTTCACCGGAAGTCAAACCCAGGAATGGTTTCCACCTGAGGAGGTGTAGATCGCCGTCCCGCGCGGGAGATCTTTCCCTTTGTTATTCACCATTCATCCACTATTGACTTGCATATGATGATGATTAGACAAAATTGATCGCCCACGTGTATCTTAGTATCTTCGTAAGATCTGCGTGAAAGTTCCTCGTCTACTTGCGCCTAAGTCCCTATAGAATCGAACAAATGGCTTTTTGGATGTTACGCACGGTATATACGTGATGTTACATACAGTATTATACACGTATAATAGGGTATCCATCTTAAACGACGCTTTAGTCTACATGTATATATATTCGCAAAATAGTCGGCCAATGTTTCTGACATGATTTTCCATCTCTTTTTATAGAGCGTATTTATTTAACTTTTATAATAAGATGAACGATGAATCGTTCGGAATTTACGGAAGAATTAACTGCATTCCATCTTATTATTTGGAGACACTCCTGGGGAAGGGATGTATGGGTACAAATTTAAAAAAATGTTTCCTCGTATTCTACATTTATGATTTATTTTTTAACTTAAGGAAATTTTAAAATTAAATCTCATTCAATTTTTTATGATATAAACATACCACATTATATAATCAAATAATGCAAATACGCCTAAACACTCCCTCTATCCGTGAATGATACGAGAAAAATAGTTCATTGATGCTGAATCACGATGATTACGCGCCTTAGCAACGCTAAAGGGAAGCATACAGTGTGTAATTGTTGATTACATTCGTTTTTGCCTATATATATCGCAAGATAATGAAGAGAATTTCTTCCTGTTTTTCCGCGAATCTTTCAAATCAAATTGTATTTAATTAAAATTGTGCTACTCAAGGTAAAAAATTGAAAAATTCATCTTTGACACGTACTTTATACCTTTTAGATACGTATTTGTATAAAATATTTCTATATACCGTATATGTATACTCATTGTATATTCGCATTATGTATTAATACATCGATACATTTTACCTACATCTCTGCTCTACTTGTGTTCTCCAACTCAAAAGCCCCAACTTCAGTTCTCGTACCAAAGAACGGTTCGGTAATTTTACCTCAGGCGTAAGTGGTACCTTTAGTCGAACCCTAATCCTTCCGAGTCCTAATCCAATCCCTTGCATAGGCGTCGTGAATGCTTATCGCGTCACCTGGAATGCAAATGAAGCTTCGTGCGGTTAATAGGCGGAACAGATACACGATCGCGTTCCCTGTGTAGAGTGCATTTGCACTCGGATAACTAACTATAGGAACAAACCGGGCGGAAACATACAAAGGAGTCCGAGTGCAACCATTTCCGATCATTTAACTGTACGGCGTGTGTATTGCCCTTTCGTCACCACGAGTTAACGCGCCTCGTTTGACACGCGTTTCTGAGGCACGATTCTGCTAGTCGGTCGTCGCAGAAATCGTGTGTTTTTTGTCGTCTCATAAGTTAGATGTTGCCATAGTAACTCTGGTTTGAGATTTGGTATTTCTGTTCTGTATTTTATATATTTTGGGGAATAATGAATTCGTCGTGACGGATTTCGTCATGTGTTGCAATATATCGTTTTCGGAAGCATTTATGTATAAATTTTACATATAAATATATTTTGCGAGTTTTTGGGTAAAGGTAATCATGAAGGTCCGAACGCCATAGCCTCTCGTCTTTTTTATAATCGTTGAATCGTATTCTATTAAAATTACTGTATATTGCATTATATGAACCTGATTATTTTAATTTTTTTTAACACATAATTATGTTTTCGTGTGATCAGCTCATGCTCGTATTAGTTACAATAAATATAATTATAAATGAACGGCAATGATTTCAAAAGTTGGGTTATTTTTTATATTAACTATAAGAATGTTAGACTACCGCAAATTCAGAACAGTTTTTCTAGATTCTATTTCCTCTTTATCCTCCATTACCGAAGCTCATACCTGATGAATACCACGTGAAATTTAATCTAAATTCCACGTCCCTTTTTACGTTTCTATTTGATAACTGCGCCGTTGCTAAGATATCGTCCACCAATAAAATTCGCGGACTTCATAATGGGAGATTAGGTGAGGAAATGCCTGTGGAGTATTCAGGTTTTATGGTCGGCTTTACTGGCTGCTTCAGTGGTCGCAGGATGCTAAAGGAAAAACCACCTCACTTCTAATATTTCACTTCTATTAGAAACCAGTCCGGCAGGTTCTATGGTTATGTATTAATTCGAGGACGTTGAAAATTGCGCATCGTCTGTTAATGATTGTGTTTTATGTCCTCATAATCCAGTATTGATGAGTTCCTCTTATTGGCAACGAGTATTAAATACGTTACGTTGCAGCCGGTAGATAATATTGGCTACATTGGAAGATAAAATGGATACATTGTGTTTAGCATTCGTTATAATGAATGCCGCAACATCATGGCCATCATTCTTTCTTGTTTCTCACAAATGACCACCCTCACTGCAAAAACCTTTACCGGTAATGAGTTAAAAACAAGAAAAGCTTTCCCTCTGTCAATGAGGCATGAAGGATGTTTCTTTTATCTTGATAGTTGTTGTGTGTTGTCCTTCGTTCCATCCAAAGGAACACGATAACTGAAGACTATTATTTAGTTTTTTCAAGTATTGTTTTTTTTTTAATTTTACGAGTTTTACTTATTTCGCTATAATTTCGAGTAGTTCACAAAGAGGTGCGATGTTTTAGAAACTCAAGGATGACATGTTATAGATCGATATATGTGGAAATCGATTGTCAATTGTTCTGAAATGGGTTACATTATATGCGAAGATAAAGAAAAAGAAGCGAAGCATAGATATAACGGATAGATAGTCGAATACAGAAATTGTCAGATTGTAAATGGCTGATCATACCGATATAATATCGATTTGATACATCGATATACATGTATCGCAGTCTTAATAGTAACGCATTGTTTTACATCCATCAATTTATAGATATATTTCTCGACGTAAAAATATTGTGATATTTTAATATGCGTTGAATAATCCATCAAAACATCGATTGTACTTCTTCATTCTTTCGATCGTATAAATGGTAATTTTTTCTTCGATATGTAGATAAGAGATCGATGTATATCGTCGTGCGATATAAGAAGTTACGATGTTCTTTTCCGAATGTCCTCTCTGAATGCTTTATCTGCAAACGCAATCCTCGGTCGCATCTTCCGACGTCAGCGGTGGACAGGTTGATTCCCGTTGTAGAACGCCACTTCCGGGACCGGTGTCCTTTGTGGAAGGAAGAGTCCTGATTCGTGCATCTCCTTATCGGGAATGGGCGGATCCGACTTGAAGTGCCCTCGGGACAAACTGGAATTTCGCACACCGAGCAATGCGAAACCGAAATTTGCCTGTCGAGATACTCAGTAACACGTCTTAAAAGGTTTCGGTTTGAATGGTGTCAAAACATCCTCTTCACTTGTCCAAAAGAGTTTGACAGTAATGATACTGTGTTTAATGATATCGAATATAGCTACAACTTATATTACAGATACTGGTTCCTGTTTTATTAAAAGTAGCCGTAAACAAATGAATGTTACGTTAAGTTGAATTGTTTTATCGATTTTTAAAAAATTACGTACTAGTTTAATCGAAAAATGATTTACCTATATGTAAGGTTGTAAATATTGATTTTCACGAAGTAATTAGATTGATTGTTGACTTTATTTTATAGCAGCTACAATGCTGAGTTTTTCATTGTTGCCAGAAACCCTGTTTTTTCCTAATTTACTATTATTTGTAATTGTATTTATTCTGTGAATTTATTTCAAATCATAAAATCGTCAGTTTGCGTTCAAAAGGATGCCTCGGTATTAGATGTGAAATTTTTGCTTATGGGATGGGTAAATAACGATATATAATACGTGTCCATTCCTATATCACGAAACTTTTCAATATTAAATCGTAAATTAAATGAATATTTGGGAAATGACAAGTTAAACGACCGCTCGCTCATAGGTTGAATGACCTCAGTTCGAACACCTGAGTCATTACAGAGGCTATTTCAGAGGATATATATCTCACGGATCTGTTGACCTTGTAGTTCATAATGTATAGGTTGTATTAAAAAAAATTATAGAGGACTGTGTCATTTTTAGAATTAAAAATTATTGAAATATATAATTTAAGAATATATGAAAACAAAGGACAACTAAGGAAAAGGCCAGTATTAATTGTTTCTTAAAATCAAACATTGCCAGAATGAACATAATCAAATGTTACATTGTTATTGTTTGTTACGTAACTCATTATTATTGTGTTTATTTATAATACACCTCCGCGTATTACTACAGGACAAATCGATTTATTTTTAATAGTTGACTTCATGTTGTTGGACGCACGTATTATGTTAGTTTTGTAGTTTCATTTGCAATACACACACGCGTAAATGAAATAATATTATGTCAAATACATTAATCCAGGAGCTAAGAAATAAAATATTAACGTAGAAATCTAGCAGCCATTATATAAAATATGCCACCCCAATATCGTATTGATTTTGCATCGTACATGTCGAGGATTCAAAGCGAAAATTCCATTCAATCTGCTTCGAAATTACAATTATTCGCAAGGATGACCATGTCGATCGATTCTGTCATCTACAAACTGCGATCGTGTCCTTTGAACGTTGCTTGCAGTCGTAATTTATTTTAGACAGTATTTTTTGAGACTTCCTTTCGTAGCGTCATGCAAAAATTCGTATCAATACGTCATTTTTTCTAAAAAAAATTCATAAAATCTGTAAATTTATCTTATAATTTACTTTAAAATCATGTTTTGTTCATCTTTAAATAAATATTAGGCCCTTTTTTTTATTGAAGATAGAAGAATGGGTTCTATCGTCCATATCGTGTCGCAATAAAATTATAAGGACGAAAACCCTTTGCGAAGTTTCCTTTGATGACGTAGGGAGACCGTTGCTGGAACAGAATGCTTTATTTCCGTTGTGTTTCCGGTGCAGAATAAAGAAGGACGATTGTTCATTGATTTTCGGGAAAACTGGAGAGATTCGCTGTGAAACGCAACAATAGAAGTCTTAGAAGACAATACGTAAAATGCACGTTTGATCAAACAATAGTATTGAGAACTGACTGTGAGTTCGAGGATGGACATAGTGTTTCATTGTAGATTTTATTTCTGATCTTTATAATGCAATTTATTCATTAGATGTGTTTCATCAATTCTATCATCATATTCGTTTCCTGATGATGGCGTTTTCAAGTATTTATCCATGTTTCATTTAATATACGGTTTATATGTTTCACTTGTTTTTACACCTACATTCTCAATTATACTGAAACTTGCGGTATTTTAAATCCTTCCCTTACTTGTCAGAATATAAATTAAGAAGATGTATTTGTAGATTGGTCTCTTAACCCATCCTAGTAAACAGGAAAAAAATAGAGAAGCTTGTAAACAATTTAAGAGTAAGGAAAACTCACATTGATCTATTGCTAAAACTCGCCACCGGTAAATAAGAAGAAAAATAAACAATGAACTGATAAATATTTACATTTATTCGACTTTAAAGGATTTATATGCATTAGAAATTTAAAGACATACATCGATTTTCAGTGTACACTCACATAAATGATGTACACATAACGCACGTTAATCTATAAGGTTTACATGAAAGATCTACATTTAGCTTCCCGGATTAATAGACTTACTCTTATAATATATCGTCATAACTTAGTAGCCTTTCTTTCTACGAGTACCCACTTGTTCATCTCGATCGCATATGCGTTTCTAGGCGACGACAAATTAGCGACCAAATCGTGAGTGCGTAAGCATTAGGTTTTTCAGCTGCATCATGCGACCCCTCCCCCTCTTCCCACACCGGGGGTCCATTCTGCTGGGTTTTGAGGCTTTTTGCTGCCGATGACTCCTCCAAAGCCCCCTGAGTCTTCTACGAACGCCTCTTCTCGGTCCATGGACCATATCTCTCTCTATCTCTTCGAGGAAGATAAATAGATTTCTGCTCCGAGTTAACATTCGCAAGAAATCTCTCAGGGAAGACGTCTTTGGTCGTTGCCAAAACAGCTCTCTTAGGGTGCGATGTCCTTCACCCGTCTCGGCGGTATGATCATTTCGGTGAAAGAGATCGCTTTCCGAGACGTGAGGTTCTCGGAGGTTTCTTTCTTCTTTTGAGTCGTATGAACTGGAAAAGACTGAAATAACTGATCTTACGTTGAAGAGTGAACATAAGAAGGTTTGAACCACGTCTAAATCTCAGTGTATTGAATGGAACTGTATTTTGTTACAGAGTATTTCAAGTAATGGAAGTTCTTCGTGTCGTATAAATGGAGTCATTTATTTTCTACTTTCCTTTAATAATAGGAATGAGTATTTTCATAATCAAAGATCATTATAAATGCAGAAGGAATGATTATTTTTTTAGACAAAGATATTATTATTGAAAAATATTGCTGGTTATAAATATTTGTGGGAATTAGTTCCTCTATTGACCTAATCAATCAAAGAAAAGTATTCATTTGAATTGGATCATGATCTTTCAACTCAAACCGAGCTTAAACGTGACTAAATAAACAGAATTTCCTCCGTACAAATTCTGATATTTAGTATGAAGACTTAGCAAACACTGCTCCTTCCCAACCTTTTTGTATGGGATCAATATATAACGAGAGATAATCAAAGCAGCATAATTCAGATAAGGGAAATCGATAATCTCATGCCATTCTTCGATATCCAAACCTCGTTCGCAGAAAGGAAGCTTCGTTACTCTATTCTGAATATCAAATAGGTCACATGATAAGATTATGCTGTTAAATAAAATAAATTAACCTTTCTATGTATTTTATAATAGTGTACGGTGATAATCTAGAAGGGAGAGCTTAAAATCTTTCATATGATTCTAAATATTCTATACTTGTGTGAATACGTAATATGAATGCTTAAATGATACATGGGATGTGAAGATCCGGGTCCTATTCCTAGTCATGACACAATTATTACTTCCTTTTAATCTTTATATTCATATCGAATTACCTCCTACTAGTTTAATTATACTTTTAGAATACTTCGTAGAAAGAGGAAGGCTCTCGATACGTTCACCTGTACACACTAGATGGATTGATAAGGGAGTGTTGCTATGGTAAATAGAAATCGTGAGGATTGTTAAGTAATACCAGTATTCCATATTTAAATACTCTTTAGAGATTGAAGCTGTGGAAGTTTAATTTAGAAAAATGAAGCCCAAATAGTTTAGGAATGAGGCAAAAAAATTTCAATAAGATTACAAGCTTTAAAAATACATTTTATCGTGTCATAATTCGTTAAACATTCAGTTTCCAGGCGACAATCCCTCATTAGCTCCGTGATAAAAGTTCGAGAGTTATTTTCAATACCATCCGCGACCAATACAATGGTATTCTTCCACCCCCTAATGAAGAAATCAAATTTGCTTCCTCTTTTTATATGCGAAAATTCCAAACTCTGGCAAAAGGGGGAGCATCCATTGTTATTAGAACTCTTCGAATGAAGAAAATCGATCCTCAACATCTCAGACTTCCATTGGTGGCATTCGAATGATCGCCCCTCGTAAAATAGGGAGTCCCTGAACCCTAAGGGTGTCTCCTTGTCCCCCCACTGCACCCTTAGATCCCCAAACCTGCGTTCCATGCATCCCTCGAGACCGTCTGGGCTTCGAAGCACCCATAGGAGACGGTGTGCCTATAGGAGACTCCTCCTGACGGTGCATTCCTCAGTGGGAGGGCGAAGGATGCACCCAACCAAGACCGAGCAGAATTGCAGGAATGTGTCTAGAGTCGGTCCTTTTTCGCCTTTTAAAATCCACCCATTTTCCATTAGTTCTTGAGACCTCTCAGTATAACAGTCGCTATAGAAACAATTCATTCAAAAATGAAGTAAATGGACAATACCTCCAAGTACCTGGATTACAGGAGTACGCCACCACTCCCAGCGATTTCCTCCGACCTCCATACGGGTATTTGTTCCTCCCACGACACCACATTTTCATCTCTCCGATCACTGGAACATTTTCATTGATGTGGATTTCTGTGGCCTTTTACTCCTTATGCCCAACTACCGATTTTATTTATTACTTTATCGAAAAATTCCAGTCCGTAACCTTTTGACGTCACGGCGCAGGTAGCGGGAGATTCGAACAGGTAGTTTCCCCGCCAGCTACGGAACGTATGCGTACCATTAGAGTTTCAACCTTTTAGTGTTTAACCAGTTTTACAAGAATTTTTTTAAAGATTTTGTATTTAGAACAATAGAACTTTATTTTCTAGTAATTGCTGTATTTGAAATAACGTTTATTTATGCTTCCATTTAAAGTGTGTTATCCCTCTATCTTCAGTAGCTTTTTCACGTGCCTTTAATGTCGTACGAAAATATCCCATAGCCCTATGTTTCCGTCACTCTCTTACTTTTTTCGGCCTTACACTTATATGAACGCTTATTTAGTTCGGTATGAGGTATGGTTTTTACATCCATGTCTTTAGCATACTTTTTTCGTGATTTTTTCTTTTATTATTATTTTCTCCTTAATTAATTTCTGTCAAAATTGTACCTTCGGACCATGAGGCTTGGATAGAAGTTTTCATAGACTGCGATTTTTTCGCTTATCGATTAAATAATAATTATTCAATGAAACAGAGTAAATGATGAAGCTTTAGACTCTTTTTCTGTTTAAAATCATCAATGTATTTATTTATCTCAGGATACTTAATTAGCTTAATTTTTTGATAATTTAGCAAATCTTCAAGTAAAATTCATTCTCGAAAGGTTTACGTTTTGAAAGTTAAAAAGACTAAGTAAGATTGTTATGATTAGTAATTCAATGCTGTTTTAATCAAGGTTAAATCAACTATTTTAAATATTATTCTATTTCTATTTAAGTTCTAATCTATTGATTATTTCGTAAACTCATTTGTACTCTTGCTAAAATGGTACAAATGTTGAAATTAAGATTTGTAGTAATATAAAGGTTTTTTCATCTGTTTTCGAGCATATTGTTGCACAATTATTATATAATATGTCTTTATTTTAAATTTTAACTCGGTGGATTGATTACTGAAATATCGCGAAATTATTTTATTCAAATATCTTCCTTTAGTATTATTTTCCATCGACTCAAGGTCGATACGTGTCTCAAGAGAAACTATGTTGAGTTTTTCTCTCAATTAGAGAGTGATTCTAAGTTTTCTCAAGGTCTTGAAGCCCTCATTTTCAAATATTTCATGTTCAACCTCCTTAATTTGAAAATTCTCCCTACGATCGCGAAGTTTATGATCATACACGAAACAAACTCATCATGGCTCTGAAATTTTTTTGTAATGTTATATAAATATAAGCCAGGATATTGTCGTACATTTGTTCTACCATATAGACGTGATGTTTTGAACGATAGCACTCAATTAATTTAAACTAAAATAGAATTACATTTATTTTACAAGGTTAATAACGTCCCTTAGCAACAGAGATTACTAACTTTTTTTTGTTTTCTGTGCGTATCTAAATGAAGACTCATCTATGGTTCGAAAGACTCCCTTTCCTAGAGTTAGAAAACTATTCTATACTAGCTGATCGGATAAAGCGAGTAAATAAGGGAAATAGATAGATTTAAAAACTAACAGATATAAAAGTTCGCTGTTCACTCAAATATTATGCGATAATCGTTTAGATACATATAGTCATGGTGCTATATAGTATTGCACCCCGTGCTACACACCGAGAGCATTCGCCATTCCAATGGATTGTCAATTATAGTCTTCCAAATTCGTATAGCAACGTGGTCATTTCCAACTCGATCTATTTCTCCGATAGAATTAGTTGTTATGAATACAAGTAACGATGACGGAATGTTCCATTTAAGGTAAATTATGAAATTACATTGAATTTCAGAACAAGGAATCTTAGCATTCACGGTCTATTGGAGAAGTGGATTAAAAAGCAGAAAAATAGACATATGTCTTTCCCTTGGCATCGATTAGTCTCAACGGACGGTACATCGATGTTACAGACATATGGAATAAAGTTGGAACATAATTGCTAATTTTATATATCCACAATCATAAGAGAAACTTCATATACGAGCATAAATTAACCGCGTAAAAATAACTTATAAATATCATTTATGTAATGTTTTTTTATTATATCGTAAATCTTTGCTTAGTTATTATTTTTCTTTTAGCTGCAACTGAAATACGATTTTAGTTCCTTGCAGCACTTTTATTATTGAATATAAGTAAGGACGAATCAACTCAATGAAATAAATAATCTAATCCTAATTATAGATTATATTCTGATCACACAATCCAAGGCTTAGGACTAAACAGCTATCCATAAGAATTCAAATATTCATACGTGAGTATCATTGATCTTTACATAATCAGGTCGTAAAGCTTGGATATATAAGCCCGTTTCCCGTAATTTGTTTGAGCTAGTTCGTAACTATCAATCGACTATGATGCCCGTTAATTTTCATCTCCCAGGGGCGAACTATCTTGATCGTCTTCGGTCTCTCTAAATTAACGCAGTTATCTAGTTATACGTTCATGGACGTCCATTCAGGTCAATTAGCGTAACAATATCATACGTAAAACCTCTAGAGACCAGGTCGGGACAGAGGCCATTCAGTGCTAAACAAACCACAGGAGCAATTTCATTACCATGACAAACAATAGAATAGACGCGTGCGAAATGTTCCTCTGCACCGCAACCCAAAATAAACATCTCTTTCGCGAACCACGCATAGGATTCCACCTCGATTACACGTTTGTGAGCAGGTGAAGAGCAAACATTCATTCTGCGGTATTCTCCTGAACCCTGAATACCCTTCCTGTACAGCGTCCGCTCCTCTTGACCGGTTAAAAGCCGGACTGCGGCGTCGTCAGGGTCACAAATGAGCATTCTACAGTACGTGTTGATAATAAAGGAGTTCCCCTTAGCGACAGAACGCGTAAGATGCGCGCGCAGTTGCGTCGAGTGTCGGGGGGAGTGGGTCTTATTTCGGTACGAGGGCGTCGACCCGGGGCGCGAGAAGGGCCTTTCGCAGGCCTGCCTCAATCGAATCCACGGTGGTTGGGCGCGACGGAAAAAAAGGTTCTTCGCGGAGCGGATACGGGCAAGGGGTGCTCGCTGTTCACCCCTTCGCGAATTGAAGTAAAAAGGAAAGACTTCGTTGAAGTTATTGCGTCCCGTTAGGGTTGTCGAACGAGCGTTTGATGTATCGGAGTACGGTCTCGATTGCGATTCGTGTAGAGCAGGGAGATTTGATGTATTCTTGCAGTACATGTGTCTTTCTTTCTCTCTCTTGTACTTTACTTTGAAATATTTTTGAGGCAGAATTATTTATTATTGTATTTCATTTGTTTTTTTTTTACGTATACACTCTGCTACTTATATCCTACACGTATTTTTTCCCAATGTTCGAAATAATTTTTTTTTGGTAGCCGTTCTTTACTTCATATTTATATTTTATTCAACTCTGACCCTTAAAAATTTTTAATTTCAATTACGATGGTTAATTGGTAAGTTCAGATTCCTGAACTCTCCCACGACAAATACGATTATTATTATTTCAAAAGAATCAAGAATTTTCAAGTAAATTCTTCTTTTATTATGTTTTTTCAAGTTTTAATTTATTTATATTCATATTTTTGCTCTAATCTGTCGCTAAAGCTTTTAAAAATCTATAATTGTCGATGTATATCTTCCGTTACTTCGTACACACAATTTTTTGATATATAAAAAAATTAAAATTTATTATTTTTAGAACCCCCTATCACCAGCATCTTATAATAACTAGCTATTTTCGATCTTCGATATTTTTTATTCAAACGTATTTATTTATATTCTCGGGCGCCTTCCGTCCCCAAGGAGACAGATGTAAACACGGTCGGGGATACATAAACGCGGCGGGTGTCAACGAACTGCCCATCGATTCGTGTTTATCCATAGGATTAAGAATCCCTCGGAGCAGGTTTTGACGTTGCGTTTTGAGACGAAGTAATTCAATCTTCGTCTGCGACGTCTTTCGGAAGGAGTCGACGAACTCGCGTGTCTTTTTCGCACGGAGAAAATTTGGAGGGAGAAGATTGAATTATTTCCTGTGTTCGTAGAGGAGGTCTGAAGAGGCGGTTATTGTCTTTTATCTTGAGCCGGTCGTTGGTCCAGGAAATGAGCCACTATGTCCTTAAGCTTCACTCTTCTTGCTGCGGTATTTTTTCATATTTTTTTAGGGATTGTCTAAGGTCAAAAGGGAGCTGTGACAAAAATAAAAGAAGGAAGAATTTATTTCGCGATTTTTATTGCGTATTTTCTCCTGAATAAAATTAATTTTATATTGTTTATTATGGATGAGTTCGAAAGATTGATTTCTAAGGGTTTTATTTAGTATATTATTAAATAATATTAATAATATTTGGTTGCTATTTATACATTTCTTAATTTTCTTCATATTAGGAGCCGAATTTTTCGTACGATTAAGTTAATGTTCGATTAACAGTTAATCTCTTATCATCTATATTTTCATCCCGCTTCTAGTTGCTTGTGAGTCGAAGAATATTAAGTAGCTATGTTAAGTAGTATATTAATAAGCTATGATTATCATAACCATACGATATCATGCACTCTTATATTATAATGAATAAAGGTAATTACGGCATTAAAATCCTTTTGAAGCTCGATCACGTTCATTTAGGAGATTTAACTTTTTACTTCTCTATTAATACAAATGAAGAGTATAAAATCGCCATCGTAAACTCCTTCAAAGAGACAAGAACCTTGGAGAATGGGAGCGTAGACTTATCGCATAACGGTGCGACTGCTAGGCTTGGATGCAATGCATAGAAGGTGCTTTCACTAGGTCAAAGAATCAGTGATGAGACCACTCCCTCACAGACTCTGTACGTGGCTTTGAACGTAGCGACCAACAGAACCGATAGCTCTGAAGAGTTTTTTTCATAGAATACATTTATTTATACTTTTATTAACACATTGATAAATATGAATTTGCATTATCTGATCAACATGTTCTCAAATCTCCATCTTCAATTCTTGATCAATAAATTTAAATTTCAGTGATTAGTTAATTGTTCTGGAAATTAGCGTACATATTAAAAAACCGATGAAAAATTAGCGAAAAGGCACAGAATCAGAATAATAACATTTATGAATATAATAGTAGACATTATCATACAATCGAAACTTCAGAATATCAATCAAAAATCCATGACACCGAGAAGAAAACTATCTGCCTTTTAAATATCAAGAATGAGGAATTATATAAAATTAAAAAATATGACAAAATATATTACTATATAAATTTATGGATAATTCGAGGAAAATTTGACAAAAAGGAACAGGTCTGATTGTATCGGTCGGGCTGCCCATGGGCTCCCACTCCCGGACGCGATCCCACTACTGCCCGCCACGGGGACTTTTGGCTGCTGGGTTACCCCCCTGGCCCGATTCGCCCCTCCTTAGACAACCTGGCCGCCCCGAACTCCTCCAGGGTGCCCATGTTGATGCCGGGCTTAGTGCGGACGTCCAGTCGACGTGGGACAACCCACAGGCAGGACTCCCGACCTCAAACCATCCTCTGTACCAAGCCTCCAAGTAGCTGGATTACAGGAGTACGCCACCACTCCCAGCGATTTCCTCGGAGCTCCATACGGGTATTTGTTTCACCCACGACACCACATTTTCATCGTTCCGATCATTGGAACATTTTCGTATAAGGGGATTTCTATAGTCTTTTACTCCTTTTGAACAACAATCGATTTTATTTTCATCAAATAGAGAAAAATTCCAGTTCGTAAGTTTCGTTCCAGTTTTGACGTCACGGATATGGCGCAGGTAGCGGGAGATTCGAACGGGAGAAAGATGGGCATGCGCAAAGGTAGAGCGAGAGAAGATAGATTCCGAAAAATATTGCCATGACAAATCGGTAAGTGTATAGTGACTGCGTCATGACGCAATGTGGGAATCATTAGCAGACATTATGTTTAAACATATTCTATGTAATTTAGATAGGGTTTTGTTTTCTTAAATTAATTTATAACTATATTACACTTGATAGCTCCATTACGCAAAGTTGACCCTTTTCCTATAAGCTAGCAACAGATATTTATCTAATTAAGTACGGAAAACCGGATCGAATTGAAAATTCCGGGATTGTGGAATATCAGTTATCTTTATGGACCAGATTCAACAAAGGTAGTTTGCATCAAAGTCAAAAATCTAGCGAAAAATATCTCAACCAATAGCTCAATACTATTTAATATCTGATATACAACGGAGATACAGTGAAAATAGGAAGCTTTAACGTTTATTCTTTTTAGATTTCATGCAAGAAGAAAGCGGAGTTTTACGTAAACGAAATGTTAACTTATTAGTAAGTAATATTATATCGAACTATTAAATGAATTGTGTTTTAGTATCATAAAAATGCATAAATGGATAGCAAAGCCAGTTGAGAGGTGCTTTTACTCAACTCCGCACTGTAATCTAATGTAGTACAACAGCTAACGTATGTAACATTGTTCATAAGTAACAAGCGAGGAAAGATATTTATTAGTATCCATATAGTTTTAGCATCTTTTGTTTCCTCATTGCCGTAGTAATAATAAAAAATATCCTAAATTTAAGGGTAAAAAGGAGCTTCACATATATTGCGATACCTTGTAACAATTCCATGAATTAAGAGAAAAGTGTAAGATATTTGTTTTTCTCACTATACTCAGGTATTTAGAGTACGTTCTACCTTTACCACAAACTTGCGTCATTTATCTCCTCACAACTCATACTTTTTATGCTTCTGTAACGTGTTTGATCTGTACTTATAGAATGTTTCTTTAGTTATGGTTTGGGAGAATAACATAGTTAGCTGATACAAGGTCTGTGAATTCATTCATATATCCAAGGTATTCCCATCTGTCCCAACGTCAGGATGGCCGAGCGGTCCAAGGCGCTGCGTTCAGGTCGCAGTCCGGTTCTCCGGGCGTGGGTTCGAATCCCACTTCTGACAGTACTTTTGCTCGCTCAGTGTTAAAAAAATTTAAATTTTTAAAGAAAATGATTCATACTTTTGTCACTTGAAAGTGGTTTATGCCCAAAGGTTGGTGAGAGAAGATACGTTCCAAAAATATTGATACCATAAATAGGTGATGTATATAATATGCTGCAAAACCCTAGGTTGGAATCACTTGTGGAAAAAAGGTATAAGCTAAGGTTCAATTTGTAGTAAATATATAAAGAATGATCAATATCGATCATCAGTATCAGTATCGAATAATTTTATCATTTATTTCTTTGTCTAAGTGAATACCGTTCGAGACATCCTCCGATTCGTATTATGGGGTGCTTGAACTCAATAACTCTAGTTACCTGATCGATTATCTTTTCGTATATTTCCTGGAAGACAATAAATATTTTAATTTATTTGTTTTTAGAAACAATTTTTTTATTTTATTCGATCATCTTAGATGGGCCATATTATACTGATTGCTAATAATCCTCTGATCCGCCTTCTCTGAAATAATAGAGTAATTGCGCTTTTGGCGTCCGTCTTCTATTTTAATATAAGCTTACCAATTCATAAATGCGTTCCTTACCAAGTTTATCTCTGTAAGCAGCACCTTTTTTCATCAATGATATTATTTATTGATGAGTGCCGCATAAACTACACGCATACTGAAAGCTAATTAGCCCAAGTAATATTGATCGCGGACTTTTTTAATGTATACTACTTATTAACCAGCCAAGTATTCAAAGGTATTTTCCACATTTATAATACGGATATAATCATTGAAGGATAATTGCCGTGAAGTTTACTCCATGATACTTTCCCATTCTAGTATTACTCTTTCCCGAGAAGATTTAAATCCTTTCAATGATGAATTCAGCCTTGTATTCTCGAAATATTTCTATAACCGCTTCTTAATAATTTAGTTTCATTTCCTATTCTCTAATTAAGAACACTAAAGAATACTAATGTATTATAATTTCATGCAGTTATAGTGTTACGCTTTACAATAATTGCTCGAGTTTCCGATCAGATTTGTCTTAAGACAGAGAGAGTTACTCGAAGCAATAATAAATAAAAAAAATAAACTTATTTAAAAAATCTAATGCTGTAATCTAAACAGATTCATTCAGTCAATAATTCATTGTCCTAAAATGCCTGATATTTTCTCCTCTACTTAGGAATTCCAAAAAGAAAATTGTTTAAATGTAAAAAAATAAGGGATTTCCATCTGTAAATTAAGTACAGCGGAATTCGCGGATAGAAACGAAAACCTCAAATAAATTTCCTTAAGTAAATAAAATGAAAGTTTAATTTTATGATACGGAAAACCGCAAATTAAAAAATTCGACGAAAATTTGGCAAAAAGGAACAGGTCTGATTATATCGGTCGGGCTGCCCATGGGCTCCCACTCCCGGACGCGATCCCACTACTGCCCGCCACGGGGACTTTTGGCTGCTGGGTTACCCCCCTGGCCCGATTCGCCCCTCCTTAGACAACCTGGCCGCCCCGAACTCCTCCAGGGTGCCCATGTTGATGCCGGGCTTAGTGCGGACGTCCAGTCGACGTGGGACAACCCACAGGCAGGACTCCCGACCTCAAACCATCCTCTGTACCAAGCCTCCAAGTAGCTGGATTACAGGAGTACGCCACCACTCCCAGCGATTTCCTTCGAGCTCCATACGGGTATTTGTTCCACCCACGACACCACATTTTCATCGTCCCGATCATTGGAACATTTTCACAGAAGGCGATTTCTGCGGCCTTTCGCTATTTATCACCAACTACCGATTTTATTTCGCATTTTCATCGAAAAATTCCAGTTCGTAACCTTTTTGACGTCACCGACATGGAGCAGGTAGCGGGAGATTCGAACGGGAGAAAGCGGTGCATGCGCAAAGATAGAGAGCGGGATGAAAGACTCGGAAAAATCTCCGGGGGATACAAATAGGTGACCCCTCTTCCACGGATTTTTCTTTTCAATTTACGCACGTCTAGTTATCCACATTTAATTTAAATTGATGATATTACATATAAGTACTATATATGAAGAACAGTTTTATTATTACCCTTGTTTACTTGCATTGATATCGAGAAAATTTCCCGGACGTTACCTAAGGGCATCACTAATTTAGATAGCGAAGTATTACGAGCTTAATCTAATACTAATGTTTATCAATTATCGTTAAAATCCAAATGGGATGTACGAGTAACCATCGTACTACAAGTACTTTACCTAGTGCAATCATTCAGATAAGTCAAGGAAATGTAAATTATGTACTTCTTTTACAACAAAATGAATAAATAGCAATATTAAAATGTCTATGAACATTGCATGCTGTAATTGTAAAGCTTTATTATATTATATCATATCATATTACATTATATTATAAAATCGTTAGATTCAAGAAGAAATTAACTGACAAAAAATATCAAATCCCAAGCTTTCCATTAATTCTATTACGGACCACCCGGAATTTATGCGTCCTTGAGGTATCTTGCATTATACACTCAGAAAGATATTTGTCCTTCGTGGAAACAGACCTGAAAAACCTTTTTGGCTCAAATCCTCCAGTTTTAACTCCTTTATCACATCTCCATCATGCCACAGTGGCTGAGTTTGGCCGGAAGGGGCCGCGGGTGCATGTGGATGCCATGGTTTGGCTCAGGAACACCGTTCGATACCACGTGACCCCACGACCTAGTGACATCCGGAAGTCATGAAGACTTTCTCTCTCCTTCAAATGCGCCTGTCAAACGGTGGTTGGGGCTATGACTAAATAATAAGCCATTCCTTTTAATCCTCCCCTTCACCTTCTTTCTCTTTTCTATCCTCGAAAATTCCTTTGTAACGGAATTGCATTACTTATACGTATGTCTCAGGGGTTTTTCCTGTACTTTTCTAAGTTCCTTATGATACTGAAATATTAAGAATAGTTTTTCAAATCGTTTGAGGGTACGTTAGATCATATAATTAATTAGGGAGTCATTTCTGCGGCAATGAATTGTTCGTATATAGGTTATATAAGGTTTAGTCAATGATATAGAATTCATTCATAGAGTATAGAACTATTAATTCATACTTGTACTTATCTGCTAAGTCTACTTATATCAGCGTATACTTTATTATTCATTTAAGCGTCTTTAATATATAGAATACTTTGTCTTTACTGTTATTTAAATTATTGAAGTACTGTATATTATTCATTTGTATATTCATCAATTAAATTCAGTTTATATTGCAAATATTGCACTGGTTGCATCTTGCTCACTTATACGATCATTAGAATATGATTCATACATACAAAATCATAATATGTATAAATTTCAGTTACGGTATTAAGTTCACATTTGTTCCACATAATACATCTTACAAGCAGAACTTTCGAACAGATGTATGGATTTGTGTTGCGAAAATTCTCGCTCGTTTCACAACTAAATGGTAATTAACATAAGGTGGATTAGTAGTAATAGTAGATTTAATTACTCATATTCTCCGAATATTATTCATTATTAAAACAGAATCCATTAATTGGTGTGACTCACGTGTATTGCACAAGATATTTATAGAATGCTATATGTGTATGTCTCTGTATATGATTTCGACTCATTAACTTCGGGAAATAATGAAAATGATTTCCTTTCACTCCGTATATCGCCGCGGCGAGTACTTAGTAGTTAAAAGATCAAACACTTCCGGTGTTAACATACAAGGAACCTTCCGAATCAAAAGCATCTTTGATACATCTCGACCACCTCTTGCGAAACTGCACAATCGCGAGTACTATCCAGCTGGTAATCGTCTTACGAAATCCCAAGGAGCATCTCAGCGGGTATCGAATTCGCAATTAACTTTTTTTCTGCGGTTGCGAAACGACTCGAGGCCGTTTCGCGAAAGGAAACTGCACGGATTCGGTACGGAATCGCTGCCGAAATTTCGCGGAGTTGTGTGTTTCGCCTTAAAAAAGTTCCTGTCCCCGATTTGGACGGCTGCGTTCGGGAACAGGAGCGAAACTTTCTTGAATTTAGCCAACGATAGAGGAAACAGTTCTAAGGAATCTATTGAGAGCGAATTTCGGAGTAGGAAATTCGAGATCAAGAGTTTTGCTCACTCATTTCCGAGAAAGTAACACCGGAAGAGAGATGGCGTGCTGGAGATGAAAACTGTGGTAATTGCGGAAGGTGTACTCGATGTTTTTTTTCTTTTTACGATCGACAAAATGCCGAAAGATGAAAATGATGTGCTTAACATGTTCAACGAAACGTGTAGTCTACACGTAATCTCATTAATGATTTTTACTTAGAAGACTTACTTAAACAATATTTTTCGTTAAAATAAAGCCATTATATACTCAATAGATCATTGCATAGGTATATTAGAGTATAAGTCAATTTCTGACCGGAAATTCTTCCTCTTTTCCTGGGACATACACTAACGAGAAGTAAGAAAGGAAAATGATTTGAAAAAAGATATTCATTGTGATATCTTGCACACCAAAGATATGTTTTAGTATTGCGTTAATTGCCTATTTTGTTGCCTCGAAGAGAGTTAAGATTCATTATAGACTAATTGATATTATTATGCAATATTTAATGAACAATTAATATACTAATGTCTAACTAACATAGATTTTGAAACGCAATTATGTAATAGCAATAAACAAGCAATCCAATACAGATTTCTAATTTTCTACTCTTCACGCTTCTATGCTGTTAGGTTCGTTAAATAAATTTCAATTCAAAAACTCGAAATATTATGCTTATATATTAATTTAAATGGAAGTTCAATACACTTGGATAGATGGCTGCTTTCTATTTATATTGAAAATATAGATTTCTCAAATATGTAGTTAACTAATCGTAAATATGACTCAATTATTTTTTTATTAGGTTAAGAATTTTTAGCAATTAACCTCCTAGGAGTAAAGTAAATTAATAAGGGGCTGATTTATCATATTGAAGTGAATAACTATAGATTAATATATGTCAATTATCACATTTGACTGTGATTTAATGATACCAACAATAATTTTAAAATATACGGACCCTCAATATGTTTACCGTATGTTCTCATGAACAGTACTCACTTTCAGGCGGTAAGGAAGCGTTCAAGAAATGAAAGTTGATTTCAATCATCAAGACTGACAATCAGACAAGAGAAATAAAGCTCGTAGAGGAAAATAATTTCCAAATAATTTTCGAAAGGGTGAATTAATAATAATTCTTTTTACCCTGGCCTCGATCGACTTCTGTCATCGAGCGTTTGAAATAGCCTTTTTCCAAGCAAACGAGAGCAAACTTTCATTTTTATCCTCGGTTTTGTAAGAAAGCGAACGGATTCTGAAATACTCGGTCTGATTACCCCCATTGATGGATCGCCGAGGAGTATTTCCAGTGTAATATTGTGGAAGAGAGAGAAAACTGTACGTTTTGTATGCGTACCCATTTAGGAGAGATCATAACGAGCCCTATTTCACTTGACTTGTGTACTCGTAGAATTCAGCCCCTAGCAACCGTATAAATAAACTTGAAATGTTGAGTTGGTGAGTCATGAGAAATGAGAATTTTCGTGGGTCCAAATCTTCTTTGTCTCAGAGACTGAACAGAACACGTTTTGGGGGCCTGTAATGCTTCTTTTAATACATCCCCCACAACGCAGGGGGCGACTGGGTAGTCAAGTTAAAGAGATATCCGTAGAGTGAAGAAAGGTTAATGGCCGAACATGTTGGGGACTCCTACTGTGAAATGTGAATTTCTTTGGAAAACTAGAATAAAGAAGTTTAAAATCATCTCGAGTATTTACAAGTGAGAGAAAAGAGACTATCCTAAAAGGGTGTACATTTTCTTAGTCGTGTGAAATTCAATTCACTTCACCAATTTCTACCTCTACTCTCGTCAAATTCAAGCCCATCTTTGTTTTCCGATAATTAATTCAATCCCGCGGATAACGTATCTTTTATTTCTGTATTTCCCGTGTCATCACAGACGTAATTAATTGTCAAATCTATATTAGAGATGTATCATTCTCCCTTCCTTGCCAAATAAAATTGTATAATAAGCCATTCTTTAGGGTGTCGTGTCGTAATTACGAATTCAGTTCAGTTTATGAAGTTCACAAACGTAATTTTTTGCTATCTTCGCGTTTATCATAGTAGTATACACGAATTCATCGAATAAAGAGTAAAATATATCGCGAGAAATATTATAATTGAATTTTAGAGGTATATGTTTACGATGGTTGATTAATATTACGAGTCGTCAAACAAGAGTTTTTTTGCGGTAGAGTTTGTCGAGCACTCCTTCTATATAAAATCGATTCGAATTTAAATTTAATCAACGCTCACAACCAATCACTGCTCTTGATTGCTCCGATGTTTAATAGAGGAAACATCGGCAATATATATCGGCACGTGTTCTTCCATTCGCATCGACACAAAGATCACTGTTTTCGCCTCTTAGATGCGAGACGAAGACTCGCTATAGAACAGCGGCGGTCGAACGAAAATTCTCAAGAAACGGCTCCGAGATTAGAATCTCTCTCGGTAAGGAAAGTGGTGGAGGATGTGCTGGAGGGCAACGGAGTTTCTCGCCCACTCTTCAGACCTTAGCTGGATACGATCCAGGGACGCTTTCAACCCGTTTCCATGCGCGATGCAACTCCATGTTGAACGGTGGAACTCTCTCCTTTCGAAAAATCGAAAGGCTTGCACGTTGATATTATTGCCTTGTTATGTCCTTTAAAGAGGTTTAGAAAAAGTGATGCATTCTACTGCGAGAAATTCCGGAAGGAAATGAAGTCGAAGTTATATACGTGAATTTTGTGTCAAAGATCAATGAAATATGTTGTGGACTATGTATGTATTGGTATACAATATGGTTCAATATAATTGTGAAAATCATTGCACCATCGTGTTTATCTATTGATGTACCACATACGCTGTCGATGGAACATAATTTATTATTCATTACCATAGTTAAACTTTGTTTGTTTATTCGCTCGTTGTCACGAGTAATCAATTTATTTGTAAAGAATCTGTTCGAATGAAGCTTGTCAGGAAAGAAGAGAATTGAAATCTTTAAAAAATTTAAAATAGTTGCGTATTTCGAAATTTTGAGAATTTTATTTGCTTGAAAGATGTGTAAGTAAATCTCCATTCGAAAATTGCCCATTATAAGTATTATTTACTACTGTAAGGGGAAAGAATTCTTCGTAAGGTATTTTAAAGACTTAAGATTTAATTTCATGTTTAAAGCAATGATCTGCCATACTTTTTTTTCTTTTGTTTTGAATTTTGTTTTGAAATTGGCGATTAAAGGAAGGATATGCTAATCTGGGCTGAGAATTGGCAAAGGTTATCGTGTAACTTTCTAGTAATCGTTAACGAAACATTATTTCAAATATCGATCTTTTTCTAATTTATATATGTATTCATGACACATTTTTCTTGTTCTTCATTCCCCTATTAGAGGTACAATTCTCTTCGTTATGTTTTTCAAATTTTTATCTCGCACCATAAACTAAATGTGTTATTACTAATAGTTGTAAATGCATTATATTCTGTAGAAATATAAAGGATATGTTTCAGCCATATGTTAAGATATTATTAAATACCGTCAAATTATAAGATATCAAACATTTTGTCTTTCAGGATGACCGGTTCTTCGGAAACGTTAATGGAATCAGCTGGTCACTGTAGGTTTACGAATTCAAAATTTGAACGGACAAACTGAATATTCACCAAAATTTCTTACGATTTTGGTCGTTCTATTTCAAATGCACATGTGCATGAAGATATCCAGTGATAATATAATGAATACCATGCCCGACCACTGAATCTGATCCCACAGCCAAGAGTACCTTTGCTTTGAAAGAGAAATGATACACTGAGTGAAGAGAGAAGAGGTGAGTACAATGATTAAATTATACTTTGATAATGACAAGTCTTTTTTGGCGAATAAAGATCACTCTTAAAGCGTATTAAATATATATTTGCAAGAAGGAAAATAGTTAGTGCTTGGTCGGATACGTAAATTTTATGCTTACTCGTATTTAACATTGGCCGAAAGGACCCGTTACCTTTCACTGAAGTAAATCTTAAATAACTATGAATTCAGTCTTGAATTACTTCAATAATCAATGAACCTTCTCAAAATATATTCTCAAAAAGTATCATGCATTGCGACTTTGATGGCACACAAGTAGATATACGAAATAAAACACCAGTGTATATGTTATTGAATTATTCTTACGTATTCATTCATTGCAGAACAGTTATAACGAACGAACTCGTACTTAATTCTGATCTTAAATCCTCTAAACACACCAAAATAAGAGCGTATTTTCTAAATCACTTTAGTGGCACACTTTGGCGAATCAATCTATTTCTAACCGTATTTTCTTTCCTCGAAGTTATAATAGCAGATTAAGGTAGTTAAGACGTAATCAAAAACGGAACATATTCTTTCAAGATAGCCTTTAGCCCTAACAGGAAAAATTCAACGGGTCCAATCTCCCGAACGTACTCCAAACTTCTCCGTTATACTTCTCAAAACCCTCATCCGACACCTTCTGTGTCTTATTAGCCTCTTTGTTAGCCGAGGAGCCGTGCTTTCGACCAAGTTTCTGACGAAAACTTTTCGTACGAACAATTCCCTCCGCTTCTGAATCAAGCGTCGAAGCAGTGCTCAGGAGAAAAAAGAAAACTTTTCGCGCGAAGGAAATAAGTGCAGGGAACGTAATGGGGTCTCTTCAAATTGCCGCGTCAACCTTGAAAAATTGAGTCCAATTAAATTCGAATCAACAGCGCAAGAGCCCTCGATGTACAGCCGTGGGCTAGTTCACGTGGTTTTACCCTGAGGACACGCAGCATCCAGTGAGTTACACAGTCGAGTGGCTCACTTCATTTCGGCCATTCCGTATATTCATGTCGTTTTGCAGTTGGGATACTTGTCTCCCAAATGCGATCCGTTAGATGCATCCTCGCGTGGTTTAATTGAAATTCCTTCCGTCCGAACGCTGCTAAATTGGCCCCAGAACCGGCGTGTCAAAATCTCTGCGGAGGTCAACAACTTCCAGGATGAGTAACAGTCCTTGCTCTCCAATACAACTGCGTTTATTCGCTCGCGTATGCATTTGGGAACGTTAGACAGCTGCGGTTTCGAGGAATAAATAAACAAGCTTCCATCAATAGCCTAGCAACTGAATCGTGAGTAAATAAAGTACCGAATGGCGTAATAGGAAAATTTTCAATGCAGATGAGGATTCTTTTTCGATATATTGTGATGGTCCTCAAAATTACTCGACTCATTTAATCAGGAATCAATTGAAACGAGTTTGGATTTGACAAAAAGACAAAATTTGACTAAATCCGCAGTAAAGAATTTTGATAAAAAAAGTCCTTCTTTCTGTTAATCATGAATAATTTTCACTAATTATTGTCAAATGTAAATGATATTGAAACGAATATAATATAATAATTATATTGTACATATTTTTAAGCAGAATCGACCATTTTAAAACTATACGAACCTCTTTTACTCGCAGAATTCTTGCCAATACACTCGAATATAAAAAATAAACAGAGAAGCCATATAATTGCCCAAATTGGAAGACGAAACCAGCAGTTGATTATCTTTCGAAGTCCTTGAGTTAAGTTTTTTTTAGAATACGAGCATACGACAAATCATAATCAGGTATATAAAATTTCTCACTGGTTTCTTTTAAAAACAGGTTCTATAATATTTGTACACGACTCATTATACATGAGTATTTATACAGAATACGAAGAAAAGTAAGCTTGCTTACATTAAGCAATCGGTTGATTGTCTGATAATGAATTAATGAAAGGTTTCGAAAGCCGTATAGTAGCATCACACTCTGTAATAAACAATTGTCAAAGAAATGGAATGCTTAAGCAGAGATGATGATGGTATACTATGAGATACGAAACAATGTGATTCCCGCGCTTATCGAACATAATTTTGGAATGCAGATATTGAACAAAAACAGTGGTTAAATGATTTTCGCTATCTTGACAACCCCTGCCATACTTCACAGAAGAATTGCGGGGTATTTATGTAAATGAAAGAGAAGATGTTTCCTTTCTATCCAAGCGCCTTACCGACCGTCTGTTTTGGCCAATGCAATTCCTCGAATCGCGAGGTAGGAAACTGGCTCTCGTCCGCAGTTTTCCATCGCAACGGATTTCGGTGCCAAGATCACGTCCTTCGTCCGTCGCAGGGAACAACGCGTGCGTCGCCCGTGATTCATTTCGTGCGCATTCATCGCGGGATGAAGACACGTGTGTGCGGCATGGAAGTGCGAATCAGGACGTGAAGACAATCGAGAATGTAGGGAAGGAGGTTGGAAAATTACCCGAAATTATTTTGAGTTGAAAACGGAATTCTGGTTTCTACGGTTACTTATGGGACCTGGGACGTGTGGTTTTTTTCACGGATTTAGAATCATTATGTCCTTTTTAGGGTTTGTGTTAGCTTTGGATGGAAAAGTTTATCGTCAAATGAAATTATCTACCGCAATTTAGTAGAAACTCACTTTATATAATGCAGTAAAAACGTATGATGTAATCTGGATACGAACCCAGGTCTTCCGTTTGTGTTCAAATAGTATTTTATAAAAATTAATTGGGGTATATAAAATCGTTGTAATATGGTAGATATAGAAAAAATTCATCTACTACCCCTATTAAAAAGTGTATATTTTCGTGAAGTAATGATCATTTTATACACTGTTTGAGGTAATAATAAAAATAAGGAAATGTATTTATACATCACATTAAACAGAGCCCGGATAGCTCAGTCGGTAGAGCATTAGACTTTTAATCTAAGGGTCCTGGGTTCAAGTCCCAGTTCGGGCGAATACTTTTGATAATTTTAGACGGTTTAAGAGTGAATTCGTCCCACTTAGAATGAATTTACAGTGTTTATAATTCTTTCTCTAGAGGTTGAAAGACAGAACGCATTTTTCGTTTTTATTAGTAGTCAACGCGTAAGAATATATAAAAATCATTTAGTGAAATTTTTAAACATGAAATTTTGAATTTAAAACTCAATAACTTTCATGAAACTCTTAATGATCATCAGAAAAGTGAAATGCCATAAATATTCCCATGATGTCCTTATCCATGTATCAAAATAACCATTGTGTTACTTGACAGCTGAATAGAACCATGAGCAGTTAATGAAGCGAATGAGTGGATTGATGTTGAGGCTTTCCCTTTTGGTTATTCAATGAAGATAACTCTCCTATTAATATTCAGAAATATTCAAACAAAGCAATATGCACATTAAGAAAGAAAGTAAAAATTGGACGTAAGAGTTAATGAATCGATTCCTTGAAAGTAGTATTCCTTTCTATTAAATTCGGATAGGTATCGAACGGAATTGAGATTCGTGTGACTTTATGAACATCTTCACACAAATCGTTCGTCATTTGTCCTAATCAATCGAAAAGGAACGTAATCCTGTTACGCCTATCTAATTTGCGTTCTGTAATCTATTGATAGTAGCGCCATTCCCAAACCCTTCGAATAAAAAACTACTCATCGTTCTGTCAGTACCCATTGCTACTCTGTCCCAGTTTTTCTTTTCCTAGACTTCGGACTCTGAGAAGATGTAGATTAGCGAATCTCTTAGGGAATTGAATACTCTTATCTCTCAAAAATATCTCTCTAGGACTCTATTAAGAATTCAGAATAAGGCATTGATTCGTTATCTTCTATTTGTGATACTGTAATGACATCAATTGTGGTACAGTATGAAGTATTCCGAGTATCTTCACGTAGAGAGAAGAGAGAAACTTTTTAGTTATATTCTCGCATAATTTTATTGTCTGTTAGAGTGGAAATGCGCTCAGTCAAAATGCTCCTTTAGATGGAAATTCACGCCGGAGTTGGCAAATGCGATGGTCACTTCCTGGTCGTGAAGAGTTCTGCATAAATGGAAAAAAAATCTTTTCATCCGTAGAGCGTATTCAGATATGAAAAAAATTGCGAGAAGTACACTGTATGCCGTATCCATAACTTGCTAGGTTTGTAACGTTCGGCATTCAGAGGTTATTGGCCTCTGGAATAAAAGAATGTAGATACAGAATATAACAGTAGCATATGGGTTATATTAATCGTATTATTCACACGTCAGAATAGTTAAAAAAGGCTGCCTATGAAACGGGATGAAATCAAACCTATGTACGTATTTGTTACGGAGAGGAATAATTCGTACAAATATTCGCTCCAAATAAAACAGTCGCTCGGCATAACTCCAAAAATAATAGGGAGGTATAACGAGGGGCTTATAAAGTAACAGGCTGTGTGAGATACGGTTAAAAAAGCACCACAACACCGTCTCCCGCTAATCCGTGCTTTATACCATAGCAACGGAACGCGACGTTAACGACCGACCAAAAGGCGAACGATCCTTGGAATCCTTCCGGGAACCCTGCGGCATCCTTCAAACGAGTCGCGGATATTTCGAAACATTTCATAAACGACGTGTATAGAGAGGGAGGAAGGACCCTGTTAGGAGGGGGAGAGGTCCTTCACCCTCAGCCATACACAGGGACACCCTTTTTCTTCGATTTGTTTCGCCCACTCCTCCCCACGTCTGTTGCCAAGGACTCCTTTTTTCCCCCTCATCGCCGATTTATCGCACGTCCAATTTCGCAGTTTTGTTTCCTCCAATTAGCGACGTTCTTTTCATCTGCGGAATGGAAACGCGTTTTTGGGAAAGACGCGTTCCGACGGGATTTGCCCAAAAAAGAGGACATTTCGGGGTTTTGCTTTGATAGACGCCACTGTTCGCTTCAAGTCCGTTGATCTCTCTTTAGAGGTTAAGTCCTCTCTCGGATTGAATTTACGTAGAATTTATTCGCTTCCGTAGTATTGAATAGAATGGTTGCTCGAGAAACAATCAGCTGTTAAGGCAACGAGATGTATATCGTTTCTTTTTTGTTCTGCTTCCGTTATCCGTTTGACGAAGGATCGCGATGCTAATGACGTGGAAGAACAATTTCATTGACCTTCCCCAATAGACTGAGTGGGGTCGTGCACGCGGGTTGATGGAATAAAAAGAATGTTGTGCCTCATTCTATAGCATTTGCTTTTGACGTTTCGTAAAAATTCTGTCTGTTTCCCAAATCGGCTAAGAAAGAAAAGCTTTAGAGAGCGATTATTTTGTCAAAGAAATAAATATTCAGAAGGCTGAATATCTTGAGGCCTTTTCAAAGTTTTATCGAAGAGTTTTTCAAATTGTTACGAAAATGTTTACGACTTACCATGTTGAGTTGGTTGCTATGGATTTGTTTATTTATTTTCTTTTGAAGAGCGAACATGAGTATGAGTATTATAATCTTACATTAACTTCCGTGTATTTTTTTCGTGAATCTCTTGCTTTTTAAATGGTCGAAATATCATTTATAGCTTTGAATGATGTTTTGATATGCATAATTTAAATTATAGAAATCAGCGGGTTTCTCATCTTTATCAATAATATTTTTAAGAAAAATGCTCTTTTATAAAATTTCTCCGTAGTGTAGTAAAAATTAACTGCGAATCGTAAAAGTTGTTTAGTTATGAAAAATTTCCAATCTTCTCGAGGAATATTTTCTAATCGTATGGAGATTTATTTAGAATTAAATGTTTAGGTTAGTGATGGAAAAACAACATTCCTTGGCGTTGATACACATAATAATGTCATTAATAGGAGTAAGAAGACGTCATTTCTTGCCAGTTAAAAGTTAATTGTACCAATTAAGTGGTACCATAAAAATGAAATTCTTTTTTTGAGATAATGGTGGATGTACAGCTAATTTAGAGGAAAATTTTGGAGGATGTGCAGAAACTTTTTCGACAAAATTTTTTCTTTAGTCTCCTTGCATCGTGCCAAATATCCTTAATCTTTGACCTTCTTTTGCCCTCGAACCAGCTGATGGACTGTTCCATTGACCTTTTCCGCACCTCAACATCTTTTAGGGCGTATGTAATACGATGCAAATTAATGATAAACGATAAAGACATTACACATCCCATTGAAAATTGAATTAGAACTTACGATAGTACAGGATCGATTTATTTTATGCTCTTGCGGAACTGGAACAACTAGGTTTGGTCTGTAAAGTTAGCTTAGTCCTTTAAAAATCCATTTTGGTTTAAATCTTTAATTTAGAATCCATTAGCCTATTTCTTCCTATCATTTTCCCGTAACTTTAACACGACCATCTGGTTCTCTTTTGTGTACTCGTACTGTTATAGAACAGCGCATCTGTTGACAGACTCGCTATCTTTCGTTGGAACGGGATTTTGTTGGCTCTGCGGAGTAGATTAACTTTGCACTTTCCGTGTTGCAATTCTTTTTTAAACCGGACGCGCGCGTGCTATCTATCATCTATTTAAAACTCCGTTTCTAGCTAATGACTTTCGCATGGGATACACGTGCCTGGGTTTTCATCACCGGCCTCGCTACTTGAATTATTCTGCAGAATATGCGAACGTTCTTGACGCATTCACTCTCGGTAGTAGAACTTTTACCGGTCTCTCGTTCTCGAGACCAATTGGACTAATGCGTAATAATGATTCCATATTAAGAGTTCGATTTTCATTAGCTTTGAGCGGATAAAGGTGTGCTTAAGCGATTTCTTATGAAGTGTGATGAAGTGGAGTTAAAAAGAAGTACTGTTGTAAATGTACGTAATGGGATTTTAATAATATCTTTACTGCTTGTGGATTATTATTATTACATTGTTATATTATTACATTGTTATTATATTATTACGTTATTACGTTGCTATTATATTATTACATTATTATATCATTATATTATTGTAATATTATTGTTTTATTATTATAGAAAATTTTATTTCCCTCGTCCTTTTAATATAGCTTGTAAATTTTCTATCGAGATATGATGGCAGAAATGTTTCCTCGTTTTTTGGTTCTAATTAAAACACATTTGATAAAAAGTATAAGATTCCAAATCAAATGAAAATACTCTGCAATTAGACATTTAATTTCGAAAACAACAAAGAACTTCACGTTAACCATTGTTAAATGGAAGGTTTTCGAAGATATTACTCATCTTCATCATACGTCCTCGATTTACAACTTGAAACCACATTTATTTCCCTGCGTCGAATAACTATACGAGAATTATTTTTACCTTGTTACATAATTGTCTTCCGTATGGAAAGACTTGGTATATGCGCAATAAGAATGTTGACAAGCCAATCTAGAGCTGGGCTATGGTCTGTTTTATTCAACTATTGCTTCCACCATTATTTTTTGCGGTCAAAATGCTCTTCAAAGCCCGTTCTGACGTTTGACGGATCATGTTTATTCTTCGTACGAAATATGAGTTCGCGAATGGATTTATGCCAAATAAACGTACCGAGTTTTTCAGTCGAGAGGCGAAGAGTGTCATGGACTATTGCCTCATTGTTTTGGAGCCTATATGAATTGCTATGGTTACGTCGTTATTTTATTACTTTTCCGTGCCTCGTACACGCGAGGCGATGGTGAAATCTGCACATTTCGATGAATTCTGCATTTCCATTTGAGTGGATATCTCTCCTAGTCGTTGATTTATCGAAAACGTTATTTAATGTTTATGGAATCCTGATTGCCTGATATAATTGTGAGGAATTGACTAATAATAAACGCAATTTTAATGATGCACATGTATAAATTGATCGATTTTTCGTTGTCAATATATTTGTTGCATTTATGACAATTTTTCGTGTCATATAAAGAAGACCAATACTTTAATTCACAAATGATGGAAGAACTTTAGTTTTAGTATCTCTGTTCCTTCATTTAATATCAGATAATGAGTGCCAAGATAAACATACATTTTCGTAATGCATATTCACCGTATTTCGTATGCTTATCATGATGAAAGATGGCGATCAGCGCACCAAATCCGTCCTGCGCAACGCATCGTCTGCCTGAACGGGACCTTTTATCCCATGTGAGGATCATCTGACGTTTTGGAAGTTCTCACGGGTTCACCGAACTGGCCGTCATTTCGTGTGAGTTCCGTTATGAGAAAGGAACAGTTTTATAAATTGTTCTCCGAGAGATATCTCCGCGCAACTTTCCAATTTTGCTAGCCGTGGACCTATCCTCTGATATCCTATAAACTGATTTACAGAATCCCAAAAGTTTGATTAATACCTCTAGCCATGATATTTCTGAAGCTATTCAAGTCTGAAAGAAAGCTTTGCACGAGTTCTAATTTTCCCTTTCTCCTGAACAATAAATGAATTATCTGATGTTGCTAGAGGCAACGACAAACAATGATGATGTGATATTATATATTAGAATGACAAAAATACACTTGTACACGCACAAACTGGTAAACCTCCCCTCCTTGTACAAAGGATAATAGGATGGTTTATGGTGAAGGTAAGGAGTTTGTGACAATCTTCGGGATGAATACTTATAGTTAACAATTTTCTTCCGAATGTGGAGTAACTTCTTTCTGCTGCAGTATATCTATAGCAATCTAAATAATCAAGCAGAAGGAACACTTTAATGTTACTATATATATTTGTATGTTTCTATTACTTTTCCAGAGCTTTATTTTATCAGTATTTCAAATTACTTTTTGTCTTCATTACTTGGTGAGTGGTTCTGGATGTAAAAGTTACTTCTTTCGAAATAGGACGATAAGGAAAATCTGAATTATGATTTGTCTATTTCCATACGCCCTATAAATATTCAGTCAAATTAGTAATGTATTTATTTAAATTAAATCCTAAACGAGGATAATATTTTAAATGCCTCAAAACCATTCTTAAATATTCTTCCAGAAAGAGTGTCGTAGATTGAATTAGGTCGAATTCTTTTCCAACATGGTAATTACATTACAAACAGTCTCCGTATCTAGCTTTCCGAAACTCTTTATCATAATTGAGGAAGCTAACTCCGCCTACCATTGGTTTGGGCACCCCTAAAGCACATGGAGTCAATTAGATTCCATTTGCATAACGGTCCTAGAAATATCAACAAACTACTGTTTTCTCCTAAATGGAAACGATAAAGTTTGTTTGGTCTCCGGGAATTGTCGCCTAGAGCAGAAACGCCAAATTTCAAAGAGAACGAAGGAAAGATAAACTTCAATTACGAAATTTCGAGGGGCCTTTTGTGTGACAATTGATTCCCAAGTAAAGTTAGCAGAGACATCGTCTAGGAACATTCTAATTTCATCCGATCATTTTAATTGGTGTTCCGCAAGGCATCGTACTTTGCCCTTCCTTTTGGGGCGATAAATGGTATTTGTCTCGCAGATAGTGGATACAAGCGTTCTTAGTACAACTATCCTCAGATATTGCCATCTTTAGAATTCGAGGAAGAATTCCTGGATGAGAAATACGAAAGGGTAGACATCTGCGATTCCAGGAAATAGCGGTGTTTTCTAGGTAAGATGATGACGAGGAAATAGTCGGTTGCGGAGAGGAAGGAAGTAAGGAAACCTGGGAATGCGTAAACAAAGGAAGGCTTACATGCCAATGTTTCTGCTCGATTATCGCCGAAATTAAGCTTTATACGTAATTATCGGTGAAATTGAATAGTGTTATCGTCTGGAAAGTGGGAAGAGGGCAATAAACAAGAGGAAAATAAATTGATGAAAGATCGCGGTACGACTTCCCATCAAAGTTATTGCGTCAGCCGAAACTTCTACGGTATTTTCCATCCTGTGTTGGACTCTCAGGTAGCCTAGAAGTCGATGCGTCACCAGCGAAAGAGTTCCTAGTTTCCCTTCTCAGAGGTGGTCCACAAGCTTGAAATTAATTCGGCAGACGAAGCAATTTAAAAATGCCTCTAACCCTTTCACTTTTCAATTTTTGTGCAGGTGATATCGTCTGGACATCGACGCACAGTTCGCCATTGCGGAGCTTAAGCTAAGCTTATTTTAATTGGAATAGACAAAACGCAAGCTTAGCTTTAATTCAGATGAATTTTTTAAGTAATATCTGAATATTATGGGCTATTTTTAAGGCGATGAAATATATGATGTTTTTCCTTAGGGTTTGTTGTCAAAAATACGCGGAAATACATACGTTGAGTGTGACAAGATAAGTCTGCAGGGACGTCAATTCGGACTACTCATTTTTAATGTCTCTGTTTCGGCAGCAGAAGTTTATTTTTATTATAATTACGTAAATATACTTTCCTTATACGTAGGGAAATTTTCATAGGAAACACGTGGAAAGACTGGCTTATATTCATTAAGAAATACGTAAATTTGTGTGGGAAAAGTACCATTCCTCCTTCCTTCATTTCGTGCGTATATCCGGTTCAGCTAGCATTAGCTAGACAATAGTAGATTTATAGGTCTTACAAAATCGATCTCGGAGTGTATGAAATATTCTCACTGTTATAAAACTTAGTTCTGTATCTTCCAAACCGTGAAATCAAATTCGAGAAGTTACTTTTCTAATTACGATAACAAACCCCCATTTGTTTTTCACCGCTCAAGGGTTATTCCTCAAAACTTTGTATTTCCTTCGCGAAGTGCTGAATCATGCGGGCCGCATTAACGAGTAATGATTGCTTCCTACGAGTGTGAGTAACTCCGTTCTCTTGGTAACCCCAAGTCAGGAAAGTTGCGGGAAAAGTTTCGCTCCTGGAATGATACATCAGTATTCGTACGGGATTAAGTGTATCAATCTTTTTCAGGAATGGTGGACAGGAAAAGGAACCTGAGTCGAAAAGAAAAACAGGAAAAGTAATTATAATGATTTTTGCGTGAAATTGCCGCTTAAAACCTTCTCGATAAATTCTTTTTTTAATTTAAGAAATTAAATTTTATTCGTTTTCTAATTTAATTTTACGAGCATTCATAATGTTAATAATATTCTGAACTCAAAAATCAGTTCATTAATTGTTTATTAGCGTAGTTAATAATTCATTAGCGTTCTAAAATTTGCGTTTTTCTCTTAATTTGTAGTTAATATTGTTTCATATTGTTTCGTATCCTTTCAGAATGCGATTTATTTAATATCTATTGTATAATTCTTAAATTATTCAAAAGAGTAATAAAGGATAGTAATCGATGTATTCAAAGACGTAAGAAACTCGTGCAGTAACTTCTGCAAAAGTAGGAGAATAGATGGTAATGAATAAAGTAGGAGATTATCTGAAGTTGTTCCTTGATCTTGGAAAGCGTTCCACACAGTTCTCGTTTTCGCAATTTCTAAATGAATGCGATAAGCTTCTCTAATTAGGATTTAAAGCGAAATTAGGAACTGTTCCGATAATGCAAAGCAGTCTCATATTAGTGGGGGACTATATTTCAAGCGACCTATTTATGAGAAATTAGGTCAACATTTCAAGATTTCGCAAATTGGGATTAGAACTACCTCCTTGTTGGGTTATGAAGTAAGTTACGAAATATTACCGTTTTTCCTGATGAAAAAAATTAATGACTTGCTAGTCTTCGACTGAATAACATAACAGTCATTTGTAGATTTAAAAAATAATAATATTACGTAGTCGCGTAGTTATGGCAACGAGAATTGACAGAACGATACAACAATAGTTGTAGAAAGGAAGAAGTACATAGAGAATTGATATTGCAAAATAAAATATTTTTCTAAGTCTCTATCAGTACCAATTATCAAATATTGAGATGATTTTTCGATGAATAAATTTAACTTTTACCTTGGTTTCTATGGAAATCCGCCACAATGAAATTAAAAAGTAGGCGGGAGTATACTTTTCCAAATCGTTATTTTCACCCAGTCGTTGCCACGAAATAATCGATGAATAAATTGTCGTATTTTACGGGGCATCTCTTGCAGATAAGAGTTCAATGTATTTTACGGATATAAACTATGATTTTCGAATTAGTTCCATGATCAACATTATCTGAAAATTACATCAACATTGGCTGAAACATGATGTAGTATTTAAGGAAATTCCTCTGGAAGTAGCATTTTGTGCCTCATCGAAAAAGTACATTTATTTCCCGTAAACGCACAGGTAGTAGTGAATTAATTTCCTTTAATTAGTTTTTTCATATTCTTATTTAAGATATCTTTATCAGCTGGTCAATAACTTAACTGATAAAGTACGTGCGGTTGTTATAAATAGATGTATAATTCCATCGTACATAAATGGATGATGTTTTTTTACTAAACTAAACCACAAGTTCCTCTGGTAAACTTCCTTATAGTATATCTAGTAAACGTTTATTAATATTGATGAACAAAGTCACCAACCGTAGGTAGCACCTGATGGCAAATTTCAAAAAGTTTTCCCATACCGGGAATCGAACCCGGGCCTTCTGGGTGAAAGCCAGATATCCTAGCCACTAGACCATATGGGACTTGATTTTTTAGAGTAAATATCTGGTTGCAATCTATCTTTATTTGGAGGTTACGTTTATACTTTAGAATTTACTCTTCCTGAAGTAACCTTATAATATTGCATATTTGTAATAAGTAATGAATCAGTGTTTTTCCTTTGAAATTACAATGTACGTATTGTCGATCCTTAATGCTCTTCTAATTGTTGTAGGGGTTACATATTTTTTGCCTTTCTAATTTATTTATATAAAGCATTAACAAATATTTCTCATTGTTGTAAGTGTTTGTAATTCTAATGGCGGATCATCATTAAATTAACTCGATGAAATATTCTTTCCATTTTTCCTTTTTCCAATTATCTGTCTAATATAGTATCGTATAATATCATATTCGTCAGCCTTAATCTGTATTGATAAATTCACTAACCGTGAGGATTAACAAAATATTATAAGGGGGATTTAAATGGATCTTGTTTCATTTGTTTTTTATCGCCCTCATCTGCTTATTCAATAAATTCTGAATCATTTAAAACGTGATTTGATCTCCTCAGAGAAAGGGAGAATTTCTAGGGTCTCCTCTGTAATGAAGGGACGCTTTGTATCATTTGCATATTTCCCCAGTAGCTGGGGCAGGAGGAGCAGTCACTTCAAAGTCAACGAAAAATCAATGGTATTTCTGCAACCCTCAGTTTGTACGAAAGATACAGATTTAAGTTTTTGTTAGCCGATCTTCATCTATAGGTAGCTCATCTTTACACACTTGAATAGTTTTCCTAGCAGAACTGTCCTATTTGTTGGATACATTTCGCATCTATAGTACGATCTAATCAGTAGATTATCCTATACATACTTGTAGATTATGCTCTTTGATTTTCAATGCATTGTTTCTACTGATAGAGATATAAGCTACAGTTGAAACCTTTTCTAAACCGTTGGCTAGCCAAACCTTATATAAGCATTGATTATTTGGCTATTTGCATAATAAATAGCAAAGCATGGTAAAAATGTAAAAGGAGTTCATTTTTGTTTATTTTAAATAGTGATTGACTGTTACCATTGTTTATTTATTACTGCCCTAGTTTTTCTTCCGTAACTAGGTAAGGCGATCGCCAACTTGTTTATATAGGCCAACTTGTGGAATATAGATCACTTCTCATCGTTTTGAATAGTTAAAGATCACGTTTTATATCTTGATAATCGTTTAATAGGTTTGTTTTCATTGATCCTGTAATGCAGCAAGCATTTTCGGAGTTAAATTATTATATGTACATGTGCCCAAACTTTAGAACACCTCCTTCTTTGGTAATATTATGGAGAAAAACAACTTGGGTCACCTTAAAGATCAACTCGGATTTCCAAGTACGATGTTCGCTCAGATTTTCCTGAAGACATCACCACAAACTGATTGAGTGGCTTTTCAATGAGCTGAATCCTCTAAAGTTAGAAATCTGCTTTCTTCCTGCATTGGATTAAATTCCCATCAGTCCTAGTTGCTCGTCGAAGATGTTCTAGAGTGACGTTTGCTTTTTGGAAGAGTCTTTTCAAGAATACCAGTCAATGCCTAGAACATACACTCGTAGGTCATTGAAACTACTACAGAAGTTAAAATGGTATTCATGTAAGTTCCTTAGACCCGGTGAATAATGACTTGATTGCTCTTGAGTTTATCTATATAAGATTCATTTCCTTCATTATCCAGTAAAATTAGGTCCCTGAAAACACTTTGAAGAAGCCATGGACTAGATAAGACGAGAGTTTCGCTTCTATAAAATGCCAACGTTGGTGAATCACGGGATTGAGGTAGAATTTTAATTGGTCCACTTATGAGAGAAGATGTGATAGATTGCTAAAGAGAGTAAATTAAAATGCACACACTCATTCTAAATTTAACCAATACCATAGCATCTAAGCCTGATTAGTCTTATCAGTTTGTGACAAATGTTCAGAAAATGTACAGATTTTGAATGTAATGGGTATTATTTTATGTATGGTACCCTTCATACTAAATGAGAATAGATTTTTGTTAATTATATTTTGATACAAAACGTACATTTTAGTTTATGATAGATTCCAATAGCTATACAGATGTCTAAAAAGCGAGAACAAGCGTGGAGGGAATTAATAAATTTACACCTAATAATTTTCATTTTGAGTGGGAGAAAACTTCGGCCAAAAATCAAATACATTAGTCTTAACGTGACAAGTATTATATTTATTGATCGATAGTAAACTTAAATCTCGAAAATCATTGAATTTCAACTTATGGATGACGTTTTCCTTCAGTAATCTTTATTTAATAATCGAATTTAATTCTCGATTCCGTCGAAAATAAAAGATATTCATACTTTTGATCGTTTTAAATTCCCAATTTTAGCTTCCTCAGTACAACAATACATTCATTAGAGGTTCTAAAATGAATTTATTGTTCAACCGTCGTCCTCAAACTCGTTAACAGTCACGTAGCTTGATAAATAATAGAGCCAAAACAATCACATTGTTAAGACTTCTCGAATGTCAAAGGGATCACGCGCCGAAGCAATTTGAGGGATATTTAATACGCTCCACTCCTCAGAGTATCTCTTTTCGAAGTCCATCGGTTCTCTAGTACTTGGACGATAACCGAGTGGACATATTTGGTCGGCGGCAGCACCTGCCACCGCCTATTTATTACCGAAAAGGAACACAGGCAACGGCAGTGACTCTCAATGCGATGAAACGCCTTTTCTGAATGCTCAAGTCGGCACGAGAACGCGCTTGCCTTCCCTATTCACCCTCCTTTTTGGCTCATCTTCCAGCAGGAACTCGGAGAGCACTCGAAAATAATGCCCGCGTTGCATCTAAATTGCGTGGAATTGGTGGAACGTGTACTTCCTTCGGGACTCTTTGCTTCTGCCGGAGGGATGGCGTTCATTCCACTCCCCAACCACCCTTCCTTCCCCCTCGCCTCCCCTTTTCCAGAACCACCCGCTCCCTACCTGGCAACACCATGGTTTTCTTTCTTCTTCCCCCTCGCCATTCCCTATCTCTCCTCGTCGCCTACATTCTTTCCGTTTCGCGTGCTTTGATAATCCTCGGGCTTAAGACGGAAAACGCCTTGTGCCATTCTTCCGCAGGATTCCTCCATGCATCTGCAAACGAGCTAATGATCCATTCCGCTTTAAGTCGCGCCCCTCCGTTCACCTGCTACTCCCCGTTTATCTTCGGCTCGTTTAAATGACGTTCGAAAACAATTGATTCGCTCTCGACGGCAGCAGCATCGGCTCACGGGGAAAACATATGATCGACCGCCGTAGGGGCGGAGGGAACGGCGGAGACATCTAGCGGCGCAGAGTCGAAGGGCTCCCTCACCCGTCGTCTGCTCTTCAGTTGCAGCTGAGCAGTGGTTCGGTGTAGACGTCTCTACGAGGTGGCTCTGTTCGCTAGATCGCAGGGGCCTGCAAATGTCGCTAAGAGAGCACGTAGTGATAATGGATGTAGTTCAGAATCACGAACGGTTCACGGTAGCGGACGGAACATCCTGATTAAAGTTGAAATCTAATGGAGGAGTGCACCGTGACACATAGTTGGGGCTGTGCGGTCAACCTCTGTCTCGTGTAACGTCTGGTGTTTTTAGTCTGTCTGGTCGTCGTTGGATATAGTGTTCGGAGTTCGAGGGAGGGAGTGGGTGGACTGAACCCTGTTGCGGAGATGAAGACCTGTGGTGGAGGTAATTCACGTGGATTCTCATGTCGTTATTTCTTACGCGAGTGCCCTGCCCTCGGGGGGAACGAGGTCCCACCGTCGGACGCTAGGCTACCCTTCCCTCTCAGCCCAGCTGATAACCACGTCCCCTGCCTGTCAAGACCCCCGCATGCTAACCCGCTCGTGATGTACGTTCGGTCCAAGACACGTCAACCCAATCAGCTGAAATCGAGTGTTTTTTTTGTAAAACGGTGGCCGTAGCGAAGTTGCATGTTTGTTGTAAAAGCTCCGGAGGAAGTGGCTACCTTATACAAAAGCACGCCTCCTTCGCGGATAACGGATCGTTCGCGACCGCATTTCGATCAGTGGAACGTGCTTTTCGGGACAAGTCCTCCGCTGCAATGTTTTCGGTCTTTAAAACGCGAGGCTCTCGCCGTAGAAAGTGCGGAGCGACGTAAACTTTCGCCTCAGCTTTCCATTCCGAATATCCGCTCGTTTTTAAAGGGACGGATCCGTACTCTGGGGCTTGCGAAACAGCCGTCCGAGGGAACCTTCGAATCGGTGCGAAATGGAGGGCAAGTGATGAAATCGTTCCTCGCCTGCCCTCGCCACCGACTTTTCGAAGCGTACTCGCTCGGCCACCTTGTTTGTCGTACCGACATGCGGTGTCTTCCCAGTTTCTCACGATCTCGTATTCCGATCCGCAGAGATGCTGACCCCATCGGTGGTGGAGGAGATGGACCCGGCGGAGATGTTCGTGGGGCTGGCCACTCTGATCGTCGAAGGGAGAGTGCCCGGAGGAGGAAGAGGCTACGGGGAGGGGCCCCACTGCCCATCCCCTACAGCCTCCGCGTGCAGACACGAGTGCGACCCGAGAGCCTTCTTGGTAAGTGATAAATAAAAGCGTTTTCGGGCGTGATCCCGCTGTCGCACGGACAGCAGCGTAGTCAGCTGATGCGGAGGCAGGAAGGACGGGGCGGATGTGGAGTATTTTAAAGTGCCTCCGCGATGTGAACGCCGTGTCTCTCGCTGTTATTGTTCATCGAGGAGCTCAAACCTCGATAGTTAACATGTCTCTCGTAACTCACGTGACAATGTTACGTGCGTTGTTGCATTCTCAAGCGCCCTTCAGCGGCAAATTTATGCAATCCGATTGTAGTTATAAACATTCCCGATTCGGGTTGTTTTTCGTGTCAGTTTTCAACACGAAAGCAGGTTAAACGCGTTTCCCGTTGGTCGCCGCTGCTAAGGGCAGTCTGTCGCCGAACTGATGAATTATTCTGGCTGGAAGTTGTCTCTCGGTAAGGTAATATTCTTGGGTCTTCTCGCGTTTCGCCCGATGAAGTGGTATCGAAGTTCTTCAAAGCTCCCATCTTTTACCACTCTCGAGGCCTGTTTCCATCATAAATCTCTCAACTAAAGCACTCCTTTAAACATACTAAGTAACTGTTCACTTATCACCTCACATTTTCGCCTTGTTTAACAGTGAAATAACGAAAACATACATAGTTCATTATACAAACGTTCTCTTAACTCGAGTGCTTGGCACCCACACGGTGTCCGCATTCTTCTCTTGCAAAATAAATGTATTTCGAGACGCTGCTCCACGCATGATATCTTTGATTCGTGCCAGAGCCGTTAATGCAATGCACAAGCTTTGGCTATGGCTTTCATTTCTCGGAAAGAAATGGCATTTTTTCTATTTTTGGGTTTCACTAGTTTCGCTCCCGCTGTTAGGGTTCGTCGTTGGAATATTCATCTCTGTGCTGTGTGTTCGCTGAATCTACGACGAAGTTGTCTGCGAACGTTGCTGTCGGGTGACTGACTGATGACCAACTTTGGTGTATCGTGTGGATCGAAGCTATGTAACGATGAGCAGAGACGCTCTTGCTGTGGACGTGAAGAGCCTAGAGAAACGGCCCAGTTATCTTTGTGAGCCATTTGAAGCTGTTGCATTAGCCACAAATCTTAAGTATTTACACTCAAAGTGTGCAAGAATGAAGCTCTAGTTAAGACTGTGTCCTTCGACACAGTTTCCTCCCTATTTGAATAATAATCGAGTCCTCAAAACTCATACGAAATAAATTATAACAAACCTGACGATTTACACAAGACTTTTTAGACCTTGACCTGCTTGGTTAGCTGTCAAAGTGTGTTCCCTCTGACCACTTGCATTGCAGGAGACAGGAGTAAACGCCATTGTCTCTAGGAATCGCATTTGGAAGAGTTTATTAGGAAAATTTTTCGTTGCTGTGTTTATTTTCTTTTGTGATATGAGTGGAATTTTGATCATTTTTCTGGTTAAGATGATGTTACACATTTGGTTCCCCAACCTTTTCTATGCCTTTTATTACTGCCTCATTGTTTTGTGTTCATACTAAATTATTAAGTTCACCCTTTTCACTAAATTTTTATGCAAAATCTGTTACACAAAGATTCTATTTGATTGCAGTTATCATTTCATATTATATTATGCTGTGCATGTTGTATCATACAATGGTTTTACTCTTTTACATTTCCTGTTGTCAATTTATTAACTATGAAACAAAATTCTCAATTGAAAAATCATTGTAATGCATTGGTTAATTATAATTTGGCATATGCATTACTCATGATCATTGCTTTGACAGTCAACAGCGACAATGATGACTTTTATGATGTTTTGAAGATTATAATTGAGCTCTCACAATATACAAATGTTTTTCCAATAAGATGTGTAAATGAAATGTTACATGAAATCTCATTCTCTTGCCATGTGAAGATATAAGTACACTTTGATGTATGACAGCCAAATGAATACTACTTCATAGTATTCTTCCCTTTTATATTTTAGTTTGTAAGAAGAGAATAAATTATTAGTGATTTTTTTAGAGTCAAATTTATCTTTATCGATAAATCTTCATTTGTTTTCAAATTCAATAAAATAACTAAGTAGAAAGTGTCAATTTATGTAGGAGTTGCATAATAAATTATAAAAAAATAAGTTTATCATTCTACTGAGTGATCCAAAAAATATTATTTGCATGTATCTACTTATCCAATTTACTTCAAGTGAATGTGGACTAGGAAGGGAATTTAATATCTAAATACATTATCAAAAATTTTTTATCAGCTTACAATTTTATCGACTTACATCAGCTCCTGGCCCACTGTAGACTGATAGATATATCAAAAGTTGGCATTGTCACAATATTAATTTTTACTTGCTATCTCAACAGTGCAAACGAGGAGAGAACTTGAGGAAGCATGCTCTACTTCTGTGGCGGAGTGGAGTGCCCCTCTGCATCGAGGTTCTGCTGTGCACAGATTGCCCATGCGGAGCTGCGAGAGCCTCCTCTCCAGATGTGGCCAGCCCCCCTCCTGCTCCTTCTCCCACTCCCAACCATTCGGTCACCCCTTCTGCAGTCAGCAGTGTCTCTACACAACCAGCTCCTGACCTTCTACTCTTGGAGCAATGGACTCTATCAGTCATACATCACAGGTGTGTAATTGCCAACAATTTTATTGTGATTCTCTATTCTTTAAAAATATCATGGGTGGTTTAAGTAATTCATAGGAATGAAGATAGTGCAATCAAATCATTGTTTAATTTTACTTCTCACATATTTATTAAAACAATGTTTTTTTTTTTACTACCATTTGCTCTTTAAAATTCTTAATTATGTTTTGAAAAACCTGGTATCAATTAAAATGGAATTAAAATAAAAACTTTTTTGTTTTAATCTAAGATTATGCATTAATTTGCTATTGTCACTTTTAATTGTGGGCAGTATTAACTGTACACAATTAAAAGTGACTCCAAACTGTAAGCTTGTTTTGAGTAAAAAGTGATTTATAGATTTATTAATACTTTTAAAAGTTTCCTTATATGAGGGGTATTTTAACAGTGAATGGTTTAACATTAAGTTAACAGGTCCTTGGTTTTATTATTAATGGGGATCCATTAAATCCATTAGAATCATTTAAAATTATGAATGCCTTTTTGAATGTTGTATAATTACTTCAGATTCTTTAACTATGTCATTCTATTCATTGTAAATATTTTTGGAGTTGGAATAATAATTATTTTTCAATCAATTCTACAATTTATTTGTAATTATTTTCTAACATACATCAAAGTATACTATGAATTATAAAGGTTAAGGACTGAGTAACTGTATGCAATTTTAAACACAATAACTTATACCAGGTTTTAAGATTCTTTGTATATTATTGGAGTTCACCATTTTGCAATTTCTACTCCTGATTTTATACCTGTATTTATTTAAATAACTGATAAGGAATCTACTATTTATAGGGCATCTGAGGGTGGATCTCCAGTATCCAAGCTTGGACTTGGCCCAGCTGGTATGATTGGTGGAGGAAGTCGACATCTTGGAATGAGGGAACTATTCCAGGCAGTGCGTTCGCAGCTTCACTTTTCACAGCTTGGTGCTTGGTGGAGTAGTTCTGGGGGTAGGTCCCCTGCCCATGTGGTTTACCGATTGTCTGTTCCAACTGGCATGCTGATGGCTTCTTCATTTGTCCTTCATCCTGTTGTCCATCATTTCCCAAGTGCTACATTAGGACGAGGAACATCAACTCTCGAGGTGATTATGTTGAAGATTAAGCTGAAAGTTACCGTTAATATTTTACACAAAAAATATTTTAACATTAGTGATAGAAAGTTATTTACTCTATAATGTAAGCATCAGATTCATTAAAATAATAAATAAATAAGTAGTAAAATATAAAAGTTTACCTCACAATTTTCAAAGCACATTGGTTTTTTTAAAATCTGAGATTTTTCTAAGTATGTATTCTGCATTAGTCTGTTTGAGTTCAACTGCCTCTTGTACTTTGATATATTTCATCAAGTTAAATTTATGTTGAATGGTATGTGTCAATATTAATGTGTTCCGAATTTCAATCAGGTGAGCTTGAGCAGTCTTCCAAGAATGGAATCCGTTCCTAGACTTTCCTGCTCATTACATCCAAGAGAAGATTGGAAGCCGGATAGTACTGGTAATGAAAAGAAAGAGGCATCTCACAATGTGCAGCCTGTCCCAGTGGCAAACACAGTGAAAGATGAAGTTCTGAGACCGGGGAAAGAGGAACATGCTAACGCATCAACTGTGAGCAGTTGGAAGTAAGTGTCACAGAAACTTTTCTTTTAAAATATTCCATCATAGTCATAATGTTAAATATGTAATTTGAAAAAAATTGAATATAAGTCAGCAATAATTTAAATTTAAAAATTGATAAAAATATAAGAATATTGAATTCCTTCAATTCTTAATTTTGGTCATTCTTTTATTTCATAACATTTTATTATGCTAGATTATAATGTATAATCTATTCTGTTTCATTAAAATGTCAGTATTTTATCATGTTACTGTTACATACTATGAAACAAGCATAAGTGGAGGACTTATTTTATCTTGATATTATAGACAGTTGGTATAAGTTATGGAAATGATTGTGAGAAAGATGTACTTTGTGTTCATCTTTGCTACATGTTGAATTCAAAAGCTAATTAATACTTAATGTCCATAGCAAAGAGGGAAGGAATGGAGAAGTTGGGAAGAAGAGGCCAGTATGTCAGCATTGGGGAGCCTCTGAAATTCATGCTCCAGTCTCAAATTCCATTTTGCCTGAGCCTCTTCTTGGAGAAAGCCTTTTGGATCCTCCACCTTGGGAACGTCGTGGTTTGGTCCATGGCCCAGGACACCTTCCTCCTCCTCCACTATCAGCCATTCGCACACCACTGCCAGTAAATACACCATTTCTCAGGGACACACCTTTTGCTGGAAAAAATATCACTTCACATCATAGTAAGTCACAATTTATACTTTTTATCGTTAGAATTATGAGTACCATATTTCTATATGTTAAGTTTTCGGGGACCTTTTTTTATTATTTTCTTTTAATGAAATATTTTAGACTAATATTAGCGGAGTTAATGTTTAGAAATGTGCTTGAAGTTCATTATGAAATCTATCATCAATATAAGATAATTTTCTTTATGGATATTTTATTTATTGTTGAATTACTTCTATTATAATGGTTTTGTTAAAACTTCTGGAGTAATTTGTTCACTTTTTATTCTGTTAAATAAATCTCTTAGTAAACAAACTCACTTTCACTTTTCTATATTTCGCTTGTTTTTATTGAAGATTATTATTATTAATCTGAAAAGAATTATAGAGTTTTCTTATTATAGTTCAGAAGTTTTTACTCTACATCCTTATGCATCAAATGAGAAAATAAAATCTCATCAGTTTCATTGTCGCTAATTTAACTTAATGTTCATCTTTTTCACCCTATCTAGATGCGGACCAGAGCAGCCAAGTTTCATGGACAAAGAATTGTACTTCCTGCTCTCCCAAACATTTACATTTAAATGATAATACCTTGAATGCAGCAAGCTCATGTCGACTGAGTAGACAAGGTCTTGCACGGCGCAGAGATCTCCAAACTCCTAATGGTACCTTAAAAGTGAGGGCACGTGGGCAAAACTCCCCTCCGTACCCCAATGTTCCTTTTGTTGTGGACGACCGTATGCAGATGCCATGCAACAGGCCAGGGAAGCATCACTGTCAGCATGCCGAAGAAGAGGATGAAGGGACTGAGGAAGAAGGAAGAAGCGGTCGTTTTGGCAATGGAAAATGCAGGGTCAAGGAATGTGGGGAAGGGGATGCAGGCAGTGAAGATGCAGGGCTGAAAGAAAAGGGTTGTGAAGCAGCTAAAAGGAAGCAATCTGTACACTTGAGCCAGAAGGAAGTGGAAGAAGTGCTAGAAGTTCTGAGGTAAGCTGAGTTAATGTCTTTAAAAAATGGCTTTACCTTATTGTATCAGATTTATGACAATTATTTTTATGTAAGGATGTGCTAATGACTTTGAAAGATCCCCATACTTATGTAAATTAAAAATTTCAATGAGATATATTTATAAAATCTGAAATTGAAATTATTTAGAACTTCTTTTTATAAAATGTACAAGTTGCTCATTTTGATAAAAATACTCTAAGAACTGCTAGAAGTAATATTTGACCAAGTACTGCTTCTTTAGAATTTCATACTGATTGATGAATATTAAGTTTTTGAGCTTCCTGCTTTTGAGGAAGTCATTCTTGTAAGTGGAGATCTGATACTTAGTATATGTTTTACTTTTTAGGCGTAACAACAGTTCTCGAAGGCAATGCAAAAAGAGTGGTGAAGAAGAAAGTTATGATAAGAGTTCAAATCTCCTATGTGCCAAGAGCAGTTCAGACTTACCTGCTCCTTTCCTTGTGACTCCTGTGTACCACTTAATGGTTGCAGAGAAAAACACAAGTCCCATCGCTAAGGCTTCTTCATTATTATCCAAGAAGAAATCTTGTAGCAAAGATGATCCATTGGTCACCCGGAATTCCTCAAGTCATTCGGAGACAGATACGTCACCCACAGCCTCTTTATATCCAAGCACAAATGGAAGTACGGTAGCCAGCACAAATGAACCAAAGGTTGCTACAGAAACAGAGAAGAATGAGCAAGAAGTGAGTATAATTCCCTAGGATATTTCAATTTTCGTTTGCAAATTCATAATTCCTCTGTCTGATCTGTTTTTTTAAATATTTCAAAGATTGATAAACAAGTAGATACTAGCATTTTATGCACTATCCAAGTTTAAATGGAAAACAGAAGTATATCCTAAGGAATTTATTTTCAATTGTTTGTTTACAGATTTCTAATAAGGATGGCATCTCACCAGTCCAATGTGGATCAAATGGAACCATCGGAAGGCCTGTGCCATCTGCTAGGGAAAAGGCTCGCTTCCGTAAATCTCTTGATTCTGCTGCTTCAATGGTGTTCCACTGTCGCACCGGCCTTCCTCTCACCTCAAGTCCAGCTCCAATCCGCCGTGGCACACGCTTTGACTTTGACAGCTCATTAAACTCCGTGTCAGCAATTCGAAGGTAATTTACATCAACAAGTCCCTGAGTTACTATCATTTCAGTTTAAAATTTATAATCAAATTGGATTACCTTTGCAAAGAAAATGATTGCATGTAATTGTTTTTATAAGTACAATTTTTATGAGCATATCATTGTCTTTATGCTCTCCTTTTGAAACAATGTCTTCATTATATTTACCGAAATTGATACATTACTCAATAAGAAATTCTTAAAATGACAATCTGCAATAGTGCTTAATATTTATCTAACAAGGTTGTCTAATTTCCCTAATATCATCGGGTAAATTTTAAAAATGATTATTTCTATAGATTCAAATCTATCTTCGGTGATCATCTCAATCCAAGAAATTAAAAACAATGTAAACAACTAGTCATTGTCTATGTGCCCTGAAAGTAGATTCATTTATTATTTTACAAAATTTTAATGATAATCATGATACATTTTTGAATATATATACGTACAACTTCATTTTAATTTTAAACTATTTTTGTGTATCATTTGCATGAATTTCTCCATTCTTCTCAGTATTTATAATTGCTTTATCAGTTAAAGTATATTCTAATATATCTAAGATTTCATACTTGCTAAAGATAAGAAGCCGATGAGTGGAATAATTAATTTTCCTCATTTTCTTTAGTGCTCTTTTTGAGTCTGGAGAGAGAACCGAAGAGAATGAAGAAGAGGCTGAGAGTGGTTCCCCTCCGGAGACACCCCCCACTCCAACCATAATCCCCCCTGTGTCACCTCGAGAAAAGTGTCTTCCAACCGAAGGCCTGCCACACACAAATGGTATCGAACCAACCATCTCGTCCACCAACCTGTGTGCCCAGCGTTCTATACGTGGACCTCACCTTCTCCTTCCATCTGGAGCACCATCTCCCACCTCTGCTTCTCTTCTTGGATCATTTGAGGAGTCTGTTCTCAATGGCCGACTGGAGCCAGTTTCAACAGTTCAGGGTTTTACTGCAGAAATTGGGGCCAGTGGTCCCACTAGCTGTCCAAAGCATCTCTTCCTACCTGTCACTGTGTTTTTCTATACTCTGGGAGATAACGACAAGGTCTCCACTCCGTATTTGGTAAGTTTCAGTTATTTAGTTATACTAGTTACTATAAATTATGGGAGGTAGCTTAAACTTAAAAACTATCATGATACGAATATCCTATACCATAGTTTTAGAAGTGTAGAAAATATTAGTCTGTCTGAAAAGCACTAGTTTAATTATCGGCATTTGAATATTGCCAATGAAACAAAGTTATTCAAATGATACTTGTGTGTGGTTAATGACAATGAGGAATATTACCTAGCTACTTCTACAAATTAAATTGGATAACTCAACATGATATGAGTAAAATTGTGTTTTAATTCATGATAATGTAGTTTTAATAGATCTAAATCATCTGCAGTTTTGTCAAAACATTTTAATATTGAAGGTTTGTATTAGGTTAGAAAAGTAGAAAAATGATTAAAAAGTGTTCTGTTGATTCCATTTCAAGGATTTATTATGTAGGAATTTGTATAGTTTTATTTCTTAAATCAGTACAAATATTTTGAATTATGTATTTAGATCTTGTGTAAATCAACTAAATGATTAATCATGTTAGACTGTCTAAATTTCTAAACAAATTAATTAAAATGAGTTTGTTACAATCTATTTTAGGGCCATATAAACCTGGGGAGGAAAGGATACTGTGTGCCAAGGTCAGGCACTGTACAAGTAACTTTATTCAATCCATTGGGTACTGTTGTGAAGATGTTTGTGGTGCTCTACGATCTTACCGACATGCCACCTCTATCTCAGACTTTCCTGCGCCAGCGTACTCTCTATGTACCAGCTTCATCCTCAGAAGATTATTCAAGACCAGGTAATCCTGAGGCACACAAGTGGCTACGCTACCTCATCCATCTCAGGTGAGTTATTTTATCATTTGCATTATTTTATTTCAAGAATTTTTAATCACAATTTTCTGTTATCTGACTAAGTGTTGAGTTAATATTTCTTATTATTATTGTGATAATCAAGAATAACGCCTGCCATGTGATTTGTTCCTCTATGTGAACAAATATCAGTACAGAATGGCATTCAAATACTCCTGGTTATCATGTTTATATGATTATTACTATGTGATGAAATAGTAAATGTTCAATTTGTCCTGCATTATGAAATTATTGCTCTTGTAATTAATAATATGGAGTACCATCTAATAAGTTTCCCTATTCCTTGCCATTATCAATTTAAATTTTTCTAATATGAATATTTTTTAACTGCGATATGAAATCTGTAAATTTTTCCGTAATAAGAATTTTCCAAGAATTACAATTTTTCTGCAATATTGTTCTTGTTCCAAAGCTGTATTCTTATGTTTTCCTAACATTTGTTGTATAAGTTAAAAATTACTAATTGGTATTTACATCTCAATCTATTATTAACCTCTACATTTCTTTATACAGGTTCACTAGTTCCAAGTCAGGGCGCATCTACCTCCACACAGATATCAGAATGATAATATTTCGAAAGTCAGATTTGGATACTGCCACAGCCTCCTCCACCCATGAGGAAGCCTATGAACTCAGATCTTTCACACATGGCCCAACCAACCCCAAATTCTCTCCAACCAAATAGCTACCATTGCTCATTGTGTCTGCCATCTCAGAAGTTGGCCAAGTATTGTCGGAAATTTGTCTTGTTGGGGCATGCTTGTGCTTCATTCAGGAATTAAGACGATCCCATAGAAAATGCTTCATCGAAAGCTGATAATGGACATGCTTGTGGTGTTCAGAGTCGTGGGAGATATATGGACTATTAACTGTGGTGTAATCAGTGTTCTTGAGATGAGGCAAGTTGGAAAGGAAGAGGGAGTTCTTCATGGGGCACTTTCATGATCTGCATTTTCTGCCAGTTGCTCTGCTAAAGTGTGTTGCTCGGTGGTGTTGCTAACATTTTTGGGAATGAGTGCATTTGGTGTTTTGGGCTGCTATGAGAGATGCTAGATCTTGGATAATACCATGGAAACTGTTCTGTCGTGGGACTGTTTTAAATCAAAGAAAAGTGGCAGGAAGGAAGTTTTTTGGTTGTGCCAATATTGCCAATTGTGCTCACAGAACCAAAAACTCATTTCCAAGTGAGATTCAAGTACAGATTTAGTAAGATTTTCCTTGCCAACATATTGGTAACACCAATCTGTGTACAGGAGGATTAAAAAAGAAAAAAACTAAAAAAAATTGAACACTTGACTGTGATATGTTTAAGTGGATGGCGTGATATTAGCTCGTTTTTCTCATTGTGGGCCATAAATTTTTGGCTCTCTTTCTCTGCTTTGTGTTGGTAGATTATATGTTTGGAGTCTGAGTTATGAGACTCCCTTAGGGCCATTGTCTGGTGTGATGTTAAACAGCAAGATCCTTTGATGCTTTTGGAGGGAATGATATTGTGAAAAAGATTTGGGGTGTAGCTAAGATTGCTTTAGTGAGACATGATTTTTTATAAAATCCAATTGCTTGATTGTACTAAGTAAGGACTGGAAAGGTTGTCATTTTCTGATACTTAGATTTGTGGTAATTTCTTTGACATGATGGGCTCTGATGTTGAGAGAGAGATTCATCGATAAATAATTGGTCATTCCTTGCAGAAACTTCTTAGGTATCAAAAACTGATGTGTTCCTCAAGATATGTGGGAATGTGCTCGGTAGAACTGTCCATTTGAGAGTGATGCTGTTGTGTAATTGAATAGCGTAAAAGGTATAAAGTCATAGAAAGCACTCACTCCTTTGGCCAAAATTGGTCTCATAGCTGTGTTGTTTCCATCTTTCCCAACACAAAGAAATTATAGGTAATGCAGGTGAAAAATTAACACGCCGTCTACGCAAGAGTCTTTCACTTGAGAACAACCAACATTGATAAAAAGCTTTAGTTCCCATTCAATTGAAAAAAAATCGTAATGGGGCATTTTTAGAGTAAAACTTGAGGTATGTTTGGTTGTTCTTAAGCAGAATGGGCATTGTCCAAATCAGTGCTATAACAAGCAGAAAAAAGGTTTATCATCATCATCCCAAGCACTGGATTGGATTAATGCCAAATAGCCTTAAATCACTGCATCTATGCAAAAATCTACCAATTGATGTTCAACACTGTGCATCTTTTTTATTCAGATGTCCTTAGTTTAATATATTTACATACATAAAAATAATATAAAGATATATATACAAATCTATATATACATATATATGAATGTTTAGTGAATATTTGAGAAGTTTATTTATTATTACTGATGGAAGTAGATTTAGGTCCAATGTGGACATTTACTTCTTTCCTTGAAATAATAAAAAAAGTGTTTTGAGTGTTGAAAGAGTTGTTTTATTTACTCAGAAGGTAAATGAATTGGAAAAAGAACTGAAAGCTTCGATGAATAAGACCTTGAAGTGGCTTCTTAATTTCTCAATTGAATTTATTAATTTGGAGCTGATAGGTTTTCATATACAATTTCATGGTGATAAGATAAAATGAACTTGTCAGATCTAATCAAATTCTCTTTCGTAATTCTGAATCTTAAAATTACTGGTTACTATCTCTGATCTCTATCATTAACCTTCTATCACCCTCTATTTCTCAATATTTATATGGGTCTGTGATCAGCATATCTGAATGATAGTATTGGTAATATTTTCATAAAATATTCTGTTCGCAATTATTCATTCACAGCTTATATATAAATAAACAGGTTTTTCTTACAACCCATCAGCTACACTCATTGTTTATTATCTTAATCGTCATATTTTCTGTTACTGAAATTCATTCAATACACAAATTTTGCTATTAAATTATAGTTCATGGATTTTATTTCTTTGAGATATTTTTCTTGTACTTTCAAATGATAATATTAGTTGTATATAATAGTTATAAGAATAATAAGCGATTTTAGAGTACTTTTTGTTATTTATCTTCAAATTAAAGTACAAGAGAAGTTAGTATTTTACTTTAGGGTATGGACCCCAGAACCTGAGTTTAAGGTAACAATCTGATACCCTGAATTATTTGCTTTTTAATATTGCTAAACTTCAATAAGAAAATTTTCAATATTAATAATGAAATACTGTTTAACTTGAGCGTTTCATATCTTCGTACATAAAAGTTGGCTTATAAAAAAAAGGACTGAACCATTGAATTGCGTATACCAATTAATTCATATATGGAGGGAAAATACATCATCAAGGGGATTCTGGCAGTCTCACAGGAAGTGTGGCGAAAGGGATTTATAAACAAAATTTAAGGCATAGAATTAAATTCTGATTATCCAAGTTATATTCTAATACTTTAATTATTTAATTATCTAGTATCTAAATCTATTTTATAGTTTTTATAATCCAGATATACTTTCATTCTGAAACATGCAGCGCCACACTAACCTAGCGAGATTTCTTTGCGTTTTTTGAAGGCTGAATTCAGATTTTGGAGGTCGGACAAGGTTGAAATCGCCAAATTTAACCTTTCACCAGCGTTCTCAAATCCGCTGATTTAACCCTCTCACTCCAACCTAGCCCATAAGTCCTGAATTTCGCAGTCCTTGACGTTTTGCGGACGCGATATGACGTACAGTTTGGGCGCCGATTCAAAATCTTTCAGATATTATCTATTATAACAGTTCCGTTTAAGCTGGTTGCTCAGTTTTTGTTGTTATTTTTCATTCTAAACTTACTTGAAATCTGTTTTCACCTTACGTTTAGAGGAGCAATTTTATTCCTATGCATAATATGCATTTAGTGATTCATTACAACAAATAGGATTCTCTAATGTTTCATTATTGCTCTTTAAATTGAGGTAATTATTTTTATATTGCTTTATTCTATCTTAGTAAATGCAGCTCTCATATAAGTTTGTGCATATATATGATAGTCAGTCGAGAGAATTTTATCTCTCAGTATCAGTAGATAGGAAATTAATTCTTTATCAATAATAATAAACTTTCAATTATGAGGTGTATGTTCTATAACAGAAATGTATTACATGAAATCATTCTGTAAGACATAGAACCTGATCTTTAATGGCCTGCTACTATTGCACCAAATAATTACTGATCAAACAGAATTGGTATAAAAATAATATGGTATAAAAAGTCTTAAAATTCTTTTTGCAAATTAAAATATTAATAAATAAAAACCATTCATTATAATGGTTTGAAAATAATGCCCTATGTTTTCTGCACTTGATATTAATTATTTATCTTATAATAGGGGCATGGAATGATTGTTTATTTGCTTACCTACTTGATATTGCATAAAACTATGAAGAAAGCAAGGCAATACTAATTCAAGATGGAGGTATGTGGAAAATATCTTCATACCAAATCTTTATAGTAGCCTTTTTTGATATTCTTTAAGAGAGAGAAAATGCTATGTTGTGCAGTTAGTAATAAGACCCAATGGTAGATTTCTTTGGAAGGATAAATAAATGGATATTTTATAGTACAATAATACTAGAACTAACAATTCTAAATATTTTCATCGGTTCTTGATTATAATCAACCTTACTTAAAATTATCTTGTATTTCTTCTAGTCAAATATTTTGTATTATTCATTTGCTTATATTTCATGTGCAAAATATATTTGAAAGATAATGGACAAATAGTGGTATAATTAAATACAGAAAAAAATGGGTAGGTCATGGTTACTTCTTGTGAATTAACCATAACTTGTTCAGTTTGTACAAATATAAATTTTAATTACAGTATTGGTGTGACATTATTAAATTTAAAGATTTTTGGAAACACTTGAAAAAGATTTTTAAAAACCAAACCCATTTTTCTCTTAAAATTTAAACTTTGTACACAATACGAACATGCTTTCTTGCAATTGTTAGTTTAACAGGATAAAAATACTGAATAGGACCATAATTTATCTTTCATTCACTTTAAATATTAAAATATCTCTATAGTATGAAAGTAAACATTAATTTTAGTTCAGCCTAAATTCCATGTTTAAATATCAGTCAAACCAAATATCCCACTCCTCTGTAAATTAAACCAGCAGTTGGTAGAAAAGTGCAAGTTTAGCTAATGGGAAAGGAATTATTTTTTCCTTCTGGATTAAAAAACTAATTCCCATGGGATAGTTGAAATTTTTTCATTTATTTCTTGATTGAAATCTATTTTCATGATGAATGGCTTCCTACCATTCTGTAATGGGCTGTATAAAAGATTAACCTGAGCAATACACAATCTTGATTACGCACAATAAGGGAGACTTCATTAAATTTAGTGATGCAAGTTGCAAAAATCTCCTCCATTCAAAATTCAAATTGTTTTAGGAAATAAAAGAGAGGATATTGGAGAATAAAAAATTATGATCTGATTACTCAACATGAATCAAAAAATCCATCTTCATAAAGATTATGATGAAATAAGTTGATCTGAGCCTATAATGGGAATGTTCATTTCATCAACTCCTCAATTTCTTAAAAGTTTACTTTTGATTGATAAAATTAAAAACTGCTTCATTTTCATGACCTTTTTGAGTCTTACAATTAAATTATATTAAAACTGTTTATCGGAATTGAATTACTGCAAACTTTTGAAAATGCTGTGTTGAAAAATCTCACTTCAATGTTTAAACATTATCTTGGGAATTATTTAGGTATGCAATGTTATTCTGTATAGAATTTTCCCGAAGTATATTGGTGGGAGAATGTCTGATTTAAATTTCTAATTCTCAAGTATTCTTTAAATTACTTCAGATCCTTAGAATTGTATAAAATTTTGAGGAATGACTTACTAATCTTTAGTAGATTTTTTATTGACTCTAGTATGTCTATTCAGGGAAGATTGATTGAGAGAATTAACGAAATAGTAAGAAATTCCCTTTAATAAGATTGTATTAGATTCCTAACTTTTCAGGTGATTACTGCAATTGATTATAAAATTAAACATAATCAACGGGTGATTCTTAAAGATTTATCATTAACATTTGTTGTGATTTTGTTTTTTTTTCTTATATGGCATCAATTAGTACCATCTCCCAGAACCTATGGTTTCATTTCATTGCTAGATCTATCAATTGTATCAAACCTCATACAATAAAATAGCAGATCAGAATCAAGGTAAATAAAGTATGGCTATTGATTTTAAAATAAATACTTAAAAATATTTAATGATTATAATTCTCAACAAATTGAATAACCATGTACTTGTATTAACATTGCCTTGGATTATTTTTTAAATGAGTTGATTGTATAGAGAAAAAGGAATAAAATGAGCAAGTTTTAATCAACCATGTTTGTCCCAACCCAATACAAGAATGTGTCCCCTAATATAAGGCCATTAACATAAGTAAATGACCTTTATTATACTTTCAAGGGAACTTTTATTTATGCAACATATTTCATCCCAGGACAGGTGCATTAGGTCTGATGATGCTAGTTCAAATACAGTTTCAGTGGAAAATTACTGAAAGTTATTTCAAATGGTAAAAGATTCGTAAGACTGATTTGTAAGAATTTTGTATATGACTAACTAATACGAGAGCATAGATTCTAAATATTTGCCAGATGAGTTTTGCTCAAAAAGGGAAATGAATGAGAGAGTTGAAAAACTTATTTTCCTCTTTATATGATTTGAGCAGTATATTGCTTAAATATAAATTTGACAGGAAGTATTGATTTATAGGTTATGATGAATTAAATTTTTGTGACTATTTTGGATGTGAAATTTTCATATGATATTTCACATGAAGAGCAAATTTATTGAATTAAAAATAATAAATTAAATGAGTAAACATTTGATATTTGGCTGATTTTTATGATCCATGTATGAAATTTGAATGTAGTAACACTACATGTATGAAAACACTACCATTTATTTGTATATTTATTTTTATAAGAGGGTGTATCATAATTATCATTGCTTCAGAATATTATAATTAAAGAATCAAAACCTGTTTGCAACATATCAAAAGGGCGAATCTTAGTAGTGGATTGCTCCTGATCTGAAAATATGCTTGAATATAAATAAGGTTCCTTGAATTTTCAATTATTTGTCGATAAATGATCTCTAATTCCATAACAGTGTGGCAATTAACATATATACTTTTGCAGCAGTAAGATCTATGTGAATAGGATATTTTATCATCATTTTTATTTTTATTACCTCCGCTCCTGCAGAAGACTAAATAGAACTTTTATTGTTCATTTCTTTTCCTATAATCACCATTTCGTTTAATTACAAAACAATTTAGTCGATGGTTTTTAAACGCACTAAAGAGAAGAGAATATTTTGTAACCCTTAATAATCAGCCGTCCAGCCTGAAAATAAAATTTTTCGGGATGAAAAGGTAGTTTTTAATTGCATAGATGTGTAAATTATAAGGGCAGATAAAGAAGAGTAGAAATTTCGTGTATACGAGAACCACGCCTACTTTTCAAATCATGCGTACAACAGGCAACATTGCCGCCTAACAATGTAGCAACGATATGCACGACGGTCTCTTTCACAGAATGCGGGATATACGAAGAAGATGATCTAAGGAATATTGTACTTATTCTATGAATTCATTTTAAGATAACTCATTAAATCATTATACATTAACTGAAGTGTAAGCAAACATTTGGAACAATTAGCAATGAATTTAAGGAATTTATTTAAATAGTCGGTGGTCGTGTTTTATTTTACCTAAAGTTTATTTGTAATTTGTTTATAAAAATCATCTTTTGTAGAAAATTGTTGTTTACTGATGAGAGGTGTTGTATACAGGGATACAAAATCATACCAATTAGATAATCAGATTGAATTAGTGAGAATATTTGATAACTATAGTCTTTCAATAAAATGCAAGACCAGTTACTTCACCCATAATTGCAACTCTAATTATAATTTATTTATATTTGTATATTAGCAATCAACAATCTTTTAACTGCAGTTATATGTGTAAATTTGATTAAAAATTGGTAAAATAATTAGAATTTAATTGATAAGGAAATTTAGAAATAATAAATGTAGGGGATTAATTTATCTAATTTATCATAGTAGATATATAATATAAGCAATTTTACTCACCAAAACCTATTTAAAATTCAGTATTGTATGTTTTATAAAGTTAGTACCATTTTTTAAAGGTAAATTTCAAGATGAAGTATTCCTTAACAGATGAGATGTTGCTAGTACTAATACATTATGGAAAGGATTTGATCAATGGATTTTCTCTGAATCTTCTCTTATATTATAATTTTATTTTGGACCCTGTATCTGCTAACTTATAATTTCATGAATTGGACAAATACAATTTTCTATCTGAAAGCTGAAACCAATTGAACATTACCAACTTGTTTTTCCTGGGGCTTTCAGAAACTAATGAGTTATAATACATGTTTAAAGTATCCTAGAAATAATTTTGAGAATTTCATTGAGTAGATCCAAAAAATTCTTTTTTATAGTATTTTATATATTATGCATAATTTATGAATGTAATCTTCCGTACAATATTCTTTCTTTAGGTAACATTCTCATTAGGAAGAAATAACTAATATTAACAGTTTTCTTTTGTGCTCTAATAGAAAATAAAAATTTACATACTATTTTATTTAAATTGTGCCTCCGAAAATATCATCATAAAATTATGAAATTTGTGTATTATAATTACCAGTATTAGCTATAATTAATAACTTATATACACATATATATTATATTGCTTTACAATATTTACTGATACCAATTATTCCCAATTTTTGAAAAATTATGTTACTATTTACACCTAGCCGTATTACATTCTTTTATTTTTATACATTCAATGTTTCCCTTCCTCTTCAGTCAATATAGCAATTATTTTTCTTGAACTAAAGATGGAAATTATTGATAAATTGTTTCATTACATAGCCAATGGTAGAGGTTTTCAATTTCATATCTGATACACTCTTACTTTATTGTATCAATAATTATGTTAAGGATTCCATATGAATTGTTGCTAATTAATTATTTGTTTGAATTATTTATATTTTCATGGGATATTTTTGTTCATCCACAATTCTTTTTACTGATTCCATTCATGTTCATTATTTATGGATTTTCTTCCTTTTGGACTGCGCATAATATATGTTCAGTTTATACTGCATATATGGTTTCTATATTTATATCAGTCTCATCATCAAGCTTTCTTTTATAAAATTGAGAAAATTTATCACTAAAAAAATTTATGCTTAAATGAGGAACATTGTTTCTCTAAAATAAATGTTTCTATTAGGGAACTTATATTTTTTCTTATTATATACTCAAGTTAAATAACGCCTTAAAAATGTATTATCATTTGTATCAGGATGGATTTTACTTGCAGATAAAGCCATTGGAATGAATAGTTGAATTGAGTGCTATTGAGTAGGTGAAATGTCCATACACGCTCAGTAAAATTTCAAGCAAAAATTTTTTATTTTGAATTCATAATGAAATGAATAGAAAATGTAACAAAGGAAGCTTCCCATATCTACACTGGATTATATGCCTTAGTGCCAGATTTATGTGCCTAAGTTTGCTGCCTTCAGTAAACCTGTATCCAAACCACCTGAGATAAAATATTTTTATACACCTATTATTCAGTTGATGAAATTTATTCTTACAGCACTCAGATGGACTTTCAAAACTTCTTGTACATGTTAATTATCTCCTTCGATAAAATTCTTGATTTTATCAGCTTTATCATCTCTTTTAATTATCATTTTTTTATTTTAGGGAAATGAAATTATATAAATAGTACAGAAGATTGAGTTTATTATGTAGATGGTAGGGGACCTGCATCTGCAGTGCATAGTTGCCATTTAATGGTAAATGAGGAGAAGAATTAAAAGTATTTAGGTGATAATGGAATAGAGAAATAATGACTTTTCGTATAAGAGAAGAGTCAATTTTCATTTATTTTCCTATGAGTCTGAAGTATTGAATTAATGCAATTGATGATATATTATTTGTTTTCTTTAGTTGTAAAAAATTGTATGTACATAAAATAAGGTTAATAATAGCTAAGTTATAGAATAAGCTTTCACTTCTTGCATACAATTATTAATGATTATTTACTATGCTTGTATTTCATTTCAGGTGAAGCTGGTTGGAGTGATTGAAGGATTAACATATTGATGTTTGCATAATGGGGAGAAAAATGAAAGTAAAGTGCAAGTGGTAAGTGCATACTTTTGATAAAAGTTTGATCTAAATATATATTACAAAAACAGGTTTATGCCAGGAGAATCACTTATACACAAAATTTTATTTTGAAATTTTTATTCTTAAAAAAATACATTTGATATTTTGAACCACAATAAATTAACTATATTATAAAAATAGAACTAAAAACATAAAACATACTAGGCCATATCAAACAATGATTTTATAGTTTGTTAATGCTTGTATTCTCAAGACACTTAAAGATTAGTAAATAAGAATTTTACAAAGATGTGGTATGAACTAAAATTAAAAAATAACCTATGACTAAAGTGGTTCTTAAAATATGATAAGTAATGTTATGAATAAGTTATGAGAGGATAAGGTATCTATGAAAAATAAGGGTTGTTGAAAAAAAGTTGTTTTGGGTAGGAATAATTTCACTTGTTATACTTCAAACTTGGTGACTTGTTTCTGATGATTGTGTTAATCATAAGAAGGTTTAGAAACCGATTATCTCATTTAGGTTCAAGTGAAATGTATGTCAATTGAATCATTTTTTATCAATCGATAGAGTTGCGTATTTTTAAGGCTTCATCCTTGTACTACATGTTTCTGTCTCTTTATATCAATTTAGTGATAGGTATTAGGTTTCCATTAGGATGTAATATGGAACCTGACAAGGTATTACTCCAACTTCGTACGCTATGGAGAAACCGAAATAAGCCGCAATTATCCGGTTAACCGAATGTAAACCTTTCTTTTTCAATTTTAACCCTATAAATTATATGAACATTCAGTGATGAAAATTATACTATATCGTGACGTTTGAATACATGTTATATATTATTTGTAAGGACTAATAATTAGTTAGATCCGAACAAATTCATTGCACTGTTTTTTTATCGCGTAAGATACCAAAAAAAAACACTTGAATACTTGTAATTGAGACATTAAGAGCTAAACTGGAAACTACTTACTACATGTTCTTGTTGTTGTTTCCGTCAAATTTTAATAGAACTTATTGATTGTCAATCGAATTAAGTTCGTAACCGTTCGATTGTTGATCGATTTATTTATAGAGGGTTTGAATGCCGGTCGAAAACTCTTCTTCAAAAAGTTCTGTTTTTATATTATTATTACATTTAAAATTTTCAAATTCAAGAGTCTCTGAACCCATCTCCGGAATTATCATTCGCTTTATTCTATGATCCCGCTTGATCAACACCCTCCCACACTTTCCGCATAGCACATTCCGTTATACCAGAGGCGCCGTATATCATTTATTGACTGATGAATCACGTCATTGTACGGCCTCTGAGCTTCACGTATCATCGCAAGCTAAAAGGTACGCTAACCGAAGAGGAAATGGAATGCATATCTGGATACATAAGGAGCTCTTTGTGTCAGCCTCGACACGCGTGACTCTATACCCACGCAGTGGAATCGCGAGGAAATGCACACAGAAGCTGACTCTGACAGCGTGTTTTTAACGATCGTGAGAACGTATTGGCTGTCACGCTCGAATTGCATCATGCACGAATGCAGAAAGAGGTTTTATCAAGCATTCAGTGATATCAAACGAGTTTTATGCCTCAATTTTAGGTCTTCATGAATGATATTCCGAAAAAATATATTCTACCGTTTATGAATATATTTACACAAAATATTAGTCAATATTTAATGGTAGACATGAAGATTTTTCCTTGTGATTGCACATGATGCTTTTAAAAATTATGATTTGAAGTAAATCTTATGTAAAACCACACGAAAAATCTATAGGAATAGAAAATATGACAATTTTCTGCCAATTCAATGACTATCGTAACCTAAATACGGACAAGTCTTGATAAATTCGAGTTTTTTCGGAATATAAAGCAAAATTATCTCCGTAAAAACTTTTTTGAGGGCATATTAATTTTTCTCCAAGTTCAGTAACGTCACATTTCGTAATTTCATAATTTAATTATACGTTAATTTTTTATTTAGTTCTACACGCACGTGCAAAATCATTCCATGAACTCGATGGTTGCGATATCGTGAAGACGATAGTTATCTTGCATTTCAAACACGTTTCGTGATAGTGCTAACGATGGTGCGATAATAAGTTGCCCGAGAAATCCACATGCAATTCACGGATGGGAGAGTAAATTTCTTGCGAGGATATTCTCTTTTGGACTAACGTACTGGAAAGTACACTTTTTTGCCGATAGTTTCAAAGGTTTTCCGATAACTTTTCATTGCCGCCGTTTATCAAAATTCTATTGTGCATAACGCGGTATATCTTTGTTGTTTTTCATGGGGATGACTCGTGACTTATCATCCAGAATAGACGGTGACGGAAAATTCAATCTTTGCGTTCCGCAAGAATCAAGAACTTTTCTCAGTAGTAGCTGCAGGAATTTTCGATTATTTTAAAGTTCGAATAAATTACGATAATTGTTTTCTAAGATGTCTTTTTGAGATAAATATGATGCTGTGACTTTTATAAGTAAAATTACGGAAGAAAAACGCGAGAAATATATTCTGCAGTCAATTTTGTAGCATTTTTACGTACCAAACAAATTTCTCGAATCACTTAGAGAAAAATGCACTAAATACTCATATTATTAACTTCGATTGATTTTAAGAGCGGGAACTAATCAGCCAATTTCTGTTTATATTCGTAGAAAATCGTCCTGGAAAAGGAGTGTTTATTTACCGCTTCATATCCAAGCAACATCACACTCCCACCTGTCATAAAGAGCGTTCCTGCAGAAGACAGTATCATGTCCCGTTTATTTAGGTACAATATACATTTCCGCCTTCTATCCCGGAAGTACAACACGGTGTCGAGGTATGCAAAGGTCGGATATGTTGTAAGGATGAAAAAGGGATTGGAGTATGGCGAGGGAAGCGACGAATAAAGAGGAGGCCGGGGAACGTTGCGACATTGAATACGGGGCTTTAGGAGGGGACAAGAAGACACACATGGCAGATTAAATAACTCGTTCTGGCAATTACGTATCACCTAGCCTCCGTGGAAGCCTGACCTTACTCCAAAACCCTTCTATATATCGTTCTACTTCCATTAAACAGCCATTTTATCTCCATGACGACGTGATATACATCCCGTCTTTACTAGGCTTCTCTGATTGGGTATTGTGGTACTGGTCAACGAATACGGTAATCTTTTGTTACTTACACAGAAGATTCCATGAAGTTACCTTGATATTATAATCAGTCGTTGTGAATATAAATTAACAGATTATCGTAAATATGAAGATGTTCTTTACTAAGTTAGTAACATGTACGACGTAATTTTTTTGCATGATAAATTTACGTGGTTTGATGGTGACTTTTGATTACATCAACGACTTTTGCTTCTCCATCTTTCTTGATCTAACGCGTGTAATCAAATCAATGCCTTAACAGTGGGTAATTCCTTGATGAAACTAGCGGAGAAAATTGAACCATTGCCAATTCTGTAGAATAATAGCTCATTGACGTACTAAGCGATCGAACCTAAAATAAATCTTACGTAAACAGATGATTAAAACCCAATTATTGCTATTTCTAGGACTGTATGAAATTATAATGCATGCATAAGAAACGACGATAAAACTAATTCGATAGCCATAGGAACTACTTTTGGATATCGTCGCATCTAAGTTCACTTGACATCATTGAATATTTTATCTCGTCTGGGTTTTTCTATGTTACCTGCAACTATGGGTTGTCAACCTTGACCCGAACGACTGACTGTCAACCAATAAGGCTCGCGTCAACCTCTGTTAAAGAAGTAATTTCCGTGGAATGTTTTATAATTTGGAACGTGGGAGAATAAAGCTTAACGCTTGAGATACTATGTGACTCTTAATGTTCAATTAATGAAATTTATAATGGAATATCGCCCCGATGAAACCCAAGACTTGATTCCATCGAAATAGGATAACAATTGTGCTATGATAGAAATCAGTATAGAATATCAGTTCTTTCAATAAAGAACATTTTTAATTGCAAATTTTCGTTAATGTTTTTTTTAGATGAATATTAGTTTCCAAACTTTTAATCTCTACAAACTAAACCTAGTTTCTTTTAAAAGTATGTTACCTTTTTCAGGCTTAGATCCAGGCGATATTAGCTAATTATTCGTATCAATATCAACTTACTGAGGATGATTATATATAGCTGACATCTCGTCTGTTGGGATTACCTATGCGGGCGATCTTTCAGAAAGAGAAATGAATTATTGATTTAGATAAAAAGACACCTTTCTGGTTATCTATATTATTTCTAGCAACCGTCAACTGAAATATCGAACGGAATCCACCCAGATTTTTATCAGGAGTTCTGCAATGTTTTGTTCTGCGGTTTGGACAATGAAATCTTGATACGTAAGCAACAACGACCAACCGTCTGAGAAGCCGCGGTTTTTTCTCACTACGGATTCCGACCATAAAAGTTTATCTGAATAATTGGACCTATAAATCATTTTAAGATAAAGAGAGAAATATTTCACGCATTAGTGTATCGTAGTGCGGCTTCGTTTCGTAATTATTCCCTTAAACTACGACACTTTTAGATTTAGATGGTAAAAACAATTCCTAAATCTATTTTTAAAATTTTGTCTATACGTATTCTTATGATATGTATCCTACTACACTCCCTCCTTCTCATGTGGAGAAAAAATCATTTAACTTCTCCTAATGCAACGCGAAAGTGTTTATTTCTCTGATAAATCAAACGTGGAAAGATCGTATTTCCTAGTTCAAGAGACTCAAAAATAAATTACTTGCGCAAGTTTTAATAATAATTTTATTGACAATTATATACACCATAAATGTTATTTTAGGAGCATGAGAAAACTACTTTTTACGTGCAAGGAGGCTGCAGAACTGAAAAATTATCTATTATTATATATTATAATAAAGTTATACATTATAATTACATTACAAAAGGTTGTGGAGTTATGAATGGCATTTACTTTCAATTTGTTTAATTATTTTTGTCTTTTATTACAATATTAGGATTGATTACTTATATTGCTGGTCGAGCAATTCAACTTGCACAATCAGTACGCAAGGGAAATCTTTTATTGCTATAATTTTATACACTTCATTTATGTAGTGCATTGGTTAACGGAAGCGCAATGTTCGTAGTCGTCTGTTCAGTTGTTTTTTTATCGCATTTTTATCTTCACGTATTAAGCAAAACCGTAATGTGGGACACCTGAAGGTGGGTGGCAAAAAAAAACTCGTAAAACCAAAATGACGGGATTGCTCTGAATTCCTCGCACGCGAGGTTCAAGTACTCTTGTTAAGTCTATCGTTACGACATACCCACGCTTTTTTACGGAAATGTCTAGGTGACCATCTACTACTTGTTATTCCCGTAGCAATTGATTAGTATCGTATTTTAAGGTCTTGTATTTAGATGTATGGCCAGTTGGAGGTTGTGAAGGATTAAGGAGGAGGAACAGTTTTAACTACACTCAACTGTTTTACTTCATGACCCAAAATTGAAGATTAAAAAATGTATTGCCTTGATCGAGTGGCTAATGTTAAAGGGAAGCAAATATTCAATAAACGTTTCACTTGTAGAATTTCGACGTATAATCTACCCCGTAATGGCTTAGTATCGTTTATATTATTAACTAATGATGATTAATTTTTTCGAATTCAGAGACAATCGTAACTATAAATAAAATTGGTGATAATAGAATTTAGTTCAACAGCATAAGGTCATAAAAATTACTGTACTCCGTAGAATAAATAATCAGTATGAATGTAGAAAAATTATAATTTACTTAAGAATTATACTTTTCCGCGAACAGTGAAAACAGATAAAAATTATGTCATAGTTGTGATATGGTTAATTGAAAGCTAACGTCGTATGTAGGTTGTTTACGTTAATGTGCTACATCAAGTTATCTCAACTGAAAACGGATATTCCAGTAATACAAACAAGAAAAACTGAAAGGAAGTGTCACACGGTTCCACTCTGGGTGTCCTCTCCTTTTCACGCTTTACTGCTCGTGTCTTCTCTTAACTTCATACAAGTATTCGATATCAGGGTACAATGAAACCTGCTCGCTCGTTATGCACCCTGGATATCTGTGTGACTACAGGCGCCTCAAGAATCGCTTCTCTTTCACTCTCCTTAACTCAATTTACTTACCTCTTGCGCAGATATATTTTTAGTGGAAATGCTACTTACTTGACACCGTAGTCGTAAGAGACGGAATATTTTCAATTTCTTAAGATTTTTATGCGAATCATTCGTTTGTTACGGAGAATTAATTATTTTATTCTGGTCATTTTATTTTAACGTTTCAATGTTCACTCACAGTTCATAGAAAATAGTTTATACTTATCCATTTAATATTGACTCTTGACTGTTAATATAGTCAACTTTGGAACAAAAAGAATGAAATGATATTTCATATAATGACGGACATTTTATTTCGTGATTTTTCGAAGTAAAACGAAACAGGTTTAAGTCTATAATATCTATATATTACGACAATTTCACGAAAGTAAATTTTAAAGAACAATATCGAAATATAAAATTCGGTATTTACCGAATGATTTATCTGCATATTATGATCTATAAATATAGTGGTAAACATCGCTTTCTGTGTTTCGGAGTCTTCTTGATATGTCTGGCCGCCATGTTGGAATAGACACTTTAAAAGTGTTCAGTTAATACGCAGTTACAACGGAACGTATCCATTTGAACAAATTAATTTTTTATAGAATCATGAATTCGATTAAAACAAATTAAATTTCACTATGTAGCTAAAAGTGTATAATACGAGAGTAAAGCATTACTCGGTATTTTGTTTTTAATTTCACGGATCTATCTATCTTCATTTACTGGTTCAAATATCGTTACTCGTTTTTCTTTACTATCCTCTATCTCACCATCGTCTTCTTCATCATCGTTTTCTTCATCTTGTTCCACGTGACTATCTGCCCATTTCCACTCATTGACACGTCTGTTCTGCACCTCCACTTTCCAATGTCGCTGGGCCTCTCTGTGAGACACGGAATGAAATGGTCTCGTTAAAAATGAATGGTTACGAAGTTGAAACCATGGAACAGTTCCAAACTACGAGAGAAACCTTTAGACTCTTCGTATGCATAAGACATATTCATTGATATCTAAATATGATGTTATACCAGTGAATTATATTTGAAGGATGAAATTAATTCGTTAAATTATTGAAAACTATTTTAAGACAATTCTTAGCTAAAAAGTAACTGAACTAAATGTAAACTAAAAGAGATTAAATTACAATTCAGTTCTAGATGGAATCGACTATCGAATGAGACGTTATTAAAGGTATTTGTCACCATGGGAACTGAAGGAGGAACTTCTTAATTCCACGCTGTTTGTTAACAAATAAAACTGAAAATTATGTAGTGCCTTCATCAATCCTTATTATGGCTTTCCACAAATTTCACCCTAATATAACAAAACGTTTGCGATAAATTTATTGTAATCTCTAATTTTATTTTTATAAAGACGCATGAAAACTGATTTTAAAAAAAGGACCAATCCTCCTTCACGAATTTAGCAAAATTTGTTCGACTTTATTTTAAAGTCTATATAATCTGAAAATGGTAATTTTTATCAGCGTCATAAAAAAAAACATTCTTAAACCCATACATCACGTCATGCGCTTTATAGGTCGAACATGACCGGTATGAATCGATAAAAATCGTTTAACGTTAGTTTCAAATCGTCAGCTAGCATTCCCGCATGCATTGATGATTCATTTTCACCTGTCGATAATACAAGTGACTCATCGCTATACAAAACTTCCGCACCTGATATATAACACTCGGAGAAGTACGTAAAGAAAATGGCCATAGCTTTTTTTTGTCTCGGAACGGAACTGAGAGAATGAAGAGGCAATCAGCGCACACTCGCGGACTTTCGTGTTAATTCGTTTAAAAAAGTCGAGGAGACCTGAGGGAAACTTACTTGAAGATCTCTCGAGAAAAACCACCTGTCTGAAATTTCATACTCGTCACGAATGCTTTTCCTCGCGTAACAACCTTGGAAGGTCGGCGATCCCTTCTGAGGGCTCAAAATAAGTATGACACTTGCCGGGATTATCTCTGTACAGGGGGCACTCGCTCATTCGAGAAACTCAAGTACCAGGATTGTGCTTGGAATAACCTCGACAGAGAGAGATTTACCAGGATTCAAAACGTTTCGTTCAATTTTCCCGCCAATTGTATACCTAATAATATCAGTAACATCTACGTAAATAACTTCGTACATTTCACAATTTAATGCGTACAATTTTAATTATAGACACGTAATAACTTCCACGTAATAATCGACCAGAGAAAGGCTTGGTAATATCACGATTTAATGTTAGTCAATACCTTAAAGGATATAGGATGTAGCTGCGTGGATTGTCAAGGGCGCCATCACCTTGACAATGAACGCGTAGAATTAACTTCCCGCCAATATTTCGTGAGCGCGGCGCGGAATTTTCGACTCGAAAAATTTACGATTGTTGATCGAATTATGCATTGTCGAATAATATCTTACTTCATCGCTATTTATAACTCTTCTTCTTCCGATTAAATGATTCATTCGGGCCGAAGGTCTTTCTATAATCTGCTCCAGTCGTTGATAACCACGATCTGTCTCAATATGAATTTGATTTTGAGTGACGTCATCAACATGGGGTAAAGTTACCAGGAAGTATAAGATTAACGTACACGTATAGGATAGTGTGATAATATAGATAAAGTGAAGCCAATGTAGAAATGGGTACCTGCTGATTTGTATCTACCGAAAATTATAGATGATTCGCTGTTTATTCCGCAAATGATGGGAAATTCTTATTCAAATAATGCAGTTCGTGAATCAAGACTATTTGATTTCTAAAAAGTAAAGCTGATACTGAAATTCTTCTGCTGATAAAGGTCATAGTCCTTTCCCTATTCTCTGGAAATGATAAGATGTTAGTTCTGGGTAAAATATGGACGATCTGATGTGAAAAAAAGAAGATTACCACTGATAGTAGGAAATTATCATAAATGGTCATCTCTTAATCCTGAAACATATGTGTTATCATGAATTATCGGTTAAATTGAAATGACTCCATCTTTACAATAGAATATTTGTTCTACTATTCTACTATCCATTTACAAAGTATATTTTACTTCATTTGTATACATGATGTCATCAAAATGCATGCTATTTTTTAGATATTATTTGTATAATTTTTTCGATATCATTCTATTATTATATTTAAGTATTATTCATTATATTATCCATATTTATATAACTTTTTGGCAGAAATATTCGCATTCAATGCTACTTTAATGTCCTTTAAAAAATTACAAGTTAAATCTCAGATGTATCCAGCATCTTCCATTGAATAGGACGTCCTTTTTTTCGCTTTAATAATTTCAAAAGGAAGCTATATTTTGTCAAAAGGAGGCTATATTTTGTCAAAAGGGCTGTAAACATTAGTAAATCTTTCAGTGAATCCTCGAGCGTATGCATCTACTTACAAACTCCCGTCCTGGAGCGCTTTCGTGTTTGGGATCAGGGATGCCAACAAACTGAAGCACGGCAGCGCTATAGCAGAATGGAAGTTGATCTGCTCCTCTGGCAATCTGTGCGCCAGATCTCGATTCATCATACCGGCGGGGGTGAATCCCATTTCCTTCTCCCGGTCTCCCTTTTATAAAAAGGATGAGAATCCATCAATCATACGCCACATTTCCTTTTGCGATATGCAACCCTTCTGCGGGTTGAATATACGAGGCATCAAACCTGAAAAGAACCGAACAAATCCGTGTTCTTTAACCCGCTTTTACCCGTTTGCTTTCATAATTCTGTCTCGCAAATATGGATCTCTTTAGTGTGTACTATCTTGAAGTTAAATGGGGCGAAACTACCGCGCATGCGTACATTCTGAAACTAAGTATTTCTCTATGACAACTAGAGATTGGGTTTTTCTGGCATTAAAATTCCTTAAATTATTCAAAAAGCGCTTTGGGATTCAAATGAACGACCGTCGAATCGGTCTGAACCGATAAGATCCAATTTGTCGGTAAAAGTCGAGAAAAAATAAAATAAATCAATAATCGATATTTCTGAATCGAAAACAAATATATCCAAGGTTTAATGCCCCGATTCTAAGAAAATAAATACCCGCGTAAAGAGTTACCTAAGAGATGTAGGGAAATAGCTTGTTGTAAGGAGATTTACGTCAGGCCTATTTCATTTTCCCCTACAGCTCTCTAAGACCTCTAAGTTAAAATATTTAAAGTTATATAAATTAAGATTCTTACATTTAATAGATATCCGTTGTATTTTAGGGAGACAAAAAATATTCCCTTTTCATTTCACTTTTTGGGTTGATTTTTTCCTCGCCTGAAAGCCTAATTAGTCGAGTGCTTATTTATTAATTCCGTTGGGAAGGGAAATTCGCGCCAAATTCTAAATCAAACTTCAAACCGACGGAGAAAATTACGTCAGAATGACTTCATCACTGTCCACTTCCCATCCCATCACGTTCTCTGGTCTGTATACTTAAAAGCGATGAGTAATAAATGCGTTTAGAATAGGAAGTTGTGAAATCGTATGAATTCTATTAAACAGTGAAGAATATTAATTATGAATCGGAATTAAGTGAATATAATCATCTAAAAAATCTTATTTTCATAGCAAGGAGAATTTAATAAATTTATAACCTTAGTATATATCTACGATTCATTAAAATGCGGAAAAATTTAACTTTATTCCTTATTAAACTTTTAGCGAAAATAGTTCGAACACAATTGCGGAAATATCATGGCAGATTAGATATAAAATCTCAGAATTGCAAAAGTGAAAGCTCTCTTGGGAGAGTCAGTCTTAAGTATTTACTCTCAAATATTTGAACACGATTAACCAAACCTCGATGCTTCATAAACCATACGCGCTAACATTGAAGACAGGAAGTTACGATAGCTTTCATATTACGTAGCAAATAGCTCATTCTAGGATCTGCGTAGAATACGGAGAGGTTGTTGCTATCTTAACACGGGAGCAAAATATTCTGAATATGCTATTAGTATTACAATTTTTACACTTCATTAATTAGCCAGAGAACAGTGACTTTAACGTCCGAATAGATTCCAGTAAAAATACACTGAGGAGACTTCGTGATTCGATTAATAATATATACGTATTTATTAATGTTAATATCGTATTAATGTTAGAAATGTATCGTTACGTAGATCGGTTACTTATATTCCCCTTCTCAAACCCCACCTACGTCTCTGTGTTCCTTAACCATAACGTCATTCTGCTTAAGGACATATATAAGACAGTTACAGTACAGCGTTCACCATAAACCTTCTTCTTTTCCGGTGACGTGATAACACTAACAATATACGGTCCCGCGAGACATCTGGACATCATTTGGACTCACGAATACACAATGAGGTTTTCGGAGCATATCAGTTGTGAGGTTCGCTGAAAACCCTAATGTTTACGTATAGCTAAATATAATATCATTATCGATACCTGTGCGTAGAATTCGGTCGAGATCCTGTCGGCAATGATCTTTGTGTACTCAAACGGTTTGCCGTTCGCAGACAAGTCACATCCGTTCATCACTATCCTCTTCAAAAGCATTCTGGAAAATTACCATACATTTTTATTTGTATTGTTTCAAATATCAAAGCGGTGTACAGTGTTTTCTATTAGGCATACCTGTGTTTATTCACGGTTAGCTCGAAAGCTTTTTTCTTCTGGAGTTTGAGTACCACGTTTCGGCTTTCGAAGAACACCGCCAAATCGGTCGACAGGATGTTATTTTTCACATTGTTCATCAATTTGAAAAAATCTTGCTTGTTCCAATGTTCGAAGAGACCCACTCTCTAAAAGATGCGTGAGTTTAGATACGATATCCGGAGGAAAAATTCGTGTTGTCGGTCATGATGGCTATGATAACTAGCGGTCAATTAAATTCAACTTTAAAACATTAGAAGAGGATTATCCGAAGTGTGGTACTCTTGGGAGAGTTCCGAGTAAAATTTGTAATCATACTTTCGTAACGTGTTCTCTAATTCTACTAAACGCTTAGAAAATAATGAAAATATTTCCTTTAAACGCTATAGTAACGTTTGGAGTACCTTCCTATCATGTCATATATCAAAGTTGGGGCCCTAAAACTTGTGGGACCCTATGACCGAATTTGGACCTTCTAATTTAATTTAATGCTATTCCAATTACTTTCGTGTTGATACCTAACAATTGGTGTATTGAAATATACGTTTATTTTGATTCGTGCTTTCATATTGTTTGTTTGTTTCGTGCGAAACCTTCAGAATCAATTCGTCTCGTGTCCCTTTCATGTGAACCGCTTCCCGTGAAGTTGGGATCCCCTTGGCTTTAGGCCAAAAGCACTCATCCAGGAAACCAAAGGGCAGTGCCGAATCGGCGTAGTTACTGAGCCCGAAAAATCTGCTCGTGTGACAGATCATGCGAAACACAATACGAATTCCCGACCGTTAGAAATGAAGGTGGTGTATCAGAGAAACTTCGCTTTTGGTCTTTCTATACATAAAAACTCCGCTTATTTTTAATTAAATAAGGTGTCGGATGGATATATTATAATACTAACTTGAAAAGAAATGTTGACAGTATATATAGTGGCTGAATTTTTACATTTATCGAGAATTTGAAGAAGTCCGTATTTGTTTTTTTTGTTTTAACTTGGATACAATAGTTTTCTAACAGGGATGGACCTTTAAGAGTTGCTTAAAGGATTTTAATGTTATATGTTTATAATAAAGAAGATAGTTCATAAATATTTAACATGAAATTAACATGAAAGAAAATATTAACAGTATATATAGTGGCTGCATTTTTACATTTATCGAGAATTTAAAGAAGTCTGTATTTGTTTTTTTTTTGTTTTAACTTGGATACAATAGTATTCTAACAGGGATGGACCTTTAAGAGTTGCTTAAAGGATTTTAATGTTATATGTTTATAATAAAGAAGATAGTTCATAAATATTTAACATGAAATTAACATGAAAGAAAATATTAACAGTATATATAGTGGCTGCATTTTTACATTTATCGAGAATTTAAAGAAGTCTGTATTTGTTTTTTTTTTGTTTTAACTTGGATACAATAGTATTCTAACAGGGATGGACCTTTAAGAGTTGCTTAAAGGATTTTAATGTTATATGTTTATAATAAAGAAGATAGTTCATAAATATTTAAACGGAGTTGGTTGTATGATTCTTGTATTATATTTAATAATTTAATTTACTTTTCCCTAAACATCCATCTTTCACGGTCTCATTTCACAAGGTTTGGCCTAATTTTTAGGATACTTAGCTTTCCGTGTTGATAGCTGGGGATCAAAATCAGTTCGTTAATTATTCTTGTTTATAATAACATTGCTATTATTTTTCGATGTTTTCTGTTCATATCAAAAGATGCTATCGCACACAAACAATTATAAAATTCTGAATAACACCCTCTATATTCAACATCTATCATTTACCCGTAGCATCTTAATCTTTATTTATTTTATTTTGATCTGACCATTTGTTTACTTTTGTTTGTTTCCATGGACCGATAACAATTACTATTATTGGAATGCGCTTAACGTTATGTGTGTATCCTGATGAACCACGCTTTGTGGAACTGTCGAGGCCTTTCTAGTGCTTATGGAATCTGCGACAGAAGGCGAGGGAAAAGCGCTGACGTAAATGTAAGCGACGCAAATCCGTGTGCAGTGAGCTATCTAAACATCCTGTCAAAAATGCGTGTGTGTGCATCTGGTCTGAAGCCCCCCTCGTCCCTTTCTGAACAGAGGTTAAACAGACGATAGGACATTGAGATGACAACGAATTAAATTTCTCCTCCATTCTGTGTAACTGTTAGCTATCTAATACGCTATACTTCCCTTTCATTCACTTTCTTCGTTTCGTAAAATATAAAACATGATTCATCACATAAATCTCTCCAAATTATGGGCCAAAAAGAGCATGAATATTCCCATACGATTCCTTTCAAACAACGCGAAAAGAAATAAAAATAATAAACTCGACGGGGCCTACAGAGGCTGTCAACACACATGCTAACTCAAGGCTTATGATGAGCGAACGTCATCTGTTAATAAGAAAGATGAATAATCCGTGAAAGTTATATTGATGATCTTAAAGAAAAAAAAGCCAACCGTCTCCCTCATTCTCATACACGGAGAGGCATGTTTATGCCGCAACCCATCGTAACAAAGAAGTGATAGGTGACAATATAACCAGTTGAAAGTTGAATTTTTATTGTTGAACTCCTTTTTGGAATACTTTGTTGTAATTTAATAACAATGGATCGTGGAATAATTGTTGTGAAAACGTACTTTTATTCATAGGATTAAAATCCTTGAATTGGTTTTTCGAAATTATATCGTTTGGAAATCGTATTCATGGAATTAATACAACTCATCCTGTGCTTATCCTTGTGTAGGTGTATTCACGAACATTCCGCGATTTCCATTGAGAATCGTACCTAGAATTTTCAGCACGCTTTTGCTTCAACGATAAACATTGCGCAACTCGCTTCTTAGATAAACCGCGAATACGTAGGTTGAGAAACTATGCAGCGGAGATTTCCGCTTTGAGAAAGTTTCACTTATCAGCTAATTTCCGCTTTTATATCTTTGAGTCGAATCCGCACTTCCTACATTGTAAAACGCTATTTTTTTCTCTTTACTTACTCCACAAAACAAACTCTCGAGTCGAAATAATTATTTCCATCGTACTTTTTAATTTCCTATGTTCGTTTATTCCTTTCGTGTACTTCCGCATGTAGGATACAATATAATCAACAGCGGTAACCAAGGGATTGTGTACTTACGTGGATGAACGCCACCGCCAGCTCGAAGTGGTGGTTTTCCAAAGGGGAAGAGTCGTAAAGTTGACTCAACACGTGTTTCGTCAGTTTGAGGAACGAATTGGTTACTCCAAGATGGTCGGAGTCGTGACAGAGACACGACACCATGAAAGCGTACTCCTTTGCGAAAGAAACGTTATTTAGACTCCATCTTAATGGATTACTTTTTAACACGAAAGGAATATAATCTAATACAAGTCCAGGAATAGAAGCACAAATGTCTATGAGGAAAAATCGTATTTAACTATTATTCATTATTGTTTTATTGAATAAATTTTATGTATCTTAATGATAGCATAAATTAATACTGGTTTAATAGAATTATTCATAAATAGTTATGCTAATAATAACACAGATGTGCTGTGCTTTCATACTCCATATTAATATGGATGATTTCCATCAGATATGGTCTGAAGTAGTTAATTATAGGCTACTTAGTTAATTAAAACATGACTGTGGAAAAACATGGAAATTACTTCATTAATTTTCGTTGATTAGGTCCAAAAAACTGAGAAAAACTTCGTTATCTTTTATCACGCGAAAAAATTTTATCACCTCCATTGTAATGAATTAATTTCAAGACAGAACGATTAATATACATATGCTGTATGCATGTAAATATGTATTATGTTATTCCAGATCATAACCGTTTCACATAGAATACTTTGCCATGCATGTTGTCATTGATTTAACTACGGAGCTTTTAATGGAATTATTTAACAAATAGCGAACTGCATTGTGGCTTTAGGCTTCGACCACCTCCAAAATATCCCGTAATGCACCATCCACGGTTTAAGAAGCCGCCATCGGAATGCATTTGGCTATCCTCCAACCATCTGAAAATCCGTCTTCGGCACATACGACAGTGATTTCAACTCCCTAAATTCCTCTGGTGTTGGTCAGAATAGATCATAGCGCCTTCGCAAGCTCCCTCCACCGCCCTTCACACGGAACAAACCGGTTTCCGCGTAGTTTCATAAAATGTTCTAAACCGGGGATATGACTAATCGTCCGGTTTGCATGAATGGCGATTCGCGGGGGAGACTTTATGGAAGACGACTCAAGGACGAGGGGGGGAGAACACTGAAATTTCATCACGCAAGATGTTCCGTGTACGAATCAGGAATTCCTTTAACGCCGTCGGAAAACTGGCACCTCGCTCGAGACCTCTTTCTCAGTGAATCACGCGTCCCCGTGGAAGATTCCAGCGGAGCGCGGGTTCATAGCAACGCATTCTCTATAGGACGTACTCTCTCACTCTCTTTCTATCGCACGCGTAATGAAAGCGTCCCGACAGAAAAAGTGAATTTCTTTAAATGCTTTTACTTGCGATGGATGCGTCTAGCATGATTCCGAGAAACAATGGCGTTTCGTCATGAAACTTTTTACATTCGTACATAAGGCATTCAATCCGGAGGCAGAATTAAACATAAAATCCCATCAATGGTGTCGATTTGGAACGAGGTTTACTGTCAGAGGGATTTATGATAGATGCGCTAGCTTGGATTGAATACGAATTGGTGATCCCATAGAAAGAGTTCGAGGCATTAAATCTTTGTAGGTTTCATACCATGTTCGACCCAAACCTTCCACTTTTAACTTATAATAAGAGAAGATAAACTATAAATATTAAATTAATGTAATCCTTTTACATTTTCTGTAAATCTGCAATACAAGAATTCATTTTTAAAGTTTGAACAGAGGTAAACAGGGAAGTTACATTTCTGAAGTGATACACTTACACAAATACCTCGCAAACCGCTTTGTGGCGTATGGCAGGGGATGTCCGATATCATTAACTACTTCTTTTATCCACTCGTCTATACTAATACTATCAGGAAAAATGACCGGCAACAACTTTCTGTTCGAGGAATAATCTCACGAAATTTTTTCGATGTCCGATTCCAAAATTATGTTCCACAAGCGCGGGAATCACAATGTCCCGCTTCTCAACATACATATAAGTCGCTGCTCTTAAGAATATATGGAATATTTTTTCCTATACTTATTTCTTCTATTAATAAGAGATTCGTAGCTGAGGGATTCTATTGTCCTCTATAAATTACTATCAAATTTTTTGTCGCGTTTTACGAATCGAACCTCTCTACGCTATATGCGTCCTAATTTCACGATTAAACCCTTTTCGTAAGGATTCCACACTGCACAACAGTACACAACGGACGAATACCTTTTATCTAAAAAAATATTGTATTTTTTTCTTACTTAGTTTCAACTTTAGAAATATCCATTTTATTGTACTAAAAATACTTCAATCACACAATATCGAATTCTGATTTTAAGAAGCAGTTTTTCCCTGGATATTCTCTCTTAGAAATGCATGCTTAGTCTCTCTTGAAAATGTAAGGATGTATTACTTAATTTTACTGCAACTGATTTAAATAAGAATTCGCATTATTCAGGACGGTCGCTTTATCGGAAATGTGCAGGAAGCTAGTAAGGTTTGTCTAGGATAACTCCGGGATGATACTTTGCGTAATCGTGAAGGTGAACAGGGAATTTACAATTGTTAAGTGGTTATGCGTAAAATGTTAATGTAGAATATTTATGAATGAGGTCGCATGAAAAACTCGCCTCAAAACATCTTATTTATCAATTCGCATGAATGGTTAACATCATACATACCTCAGAAGTTTTCGAAACGGGTTAAATTGGTTCAGTAAATACGTATTGAGTTGATAATCATTCAGTAACAGTTCGTTATAACTTATTTGAACTTAATTCCATGGACATTAGCATTCTAAATATTTTGAAACGATATCTGAAACATTTTGAGTCTGAATGAAGCAATTAACTTTATGTTACGGATTTTATTAACCTTTAACTTTTATGTTCTATAAACCTTAGTTCAATGGTGGAATAAAAGCTACATTGAAGCCTAGGTTAGGTCGAAATAATTCATCGTTGGTTTCTCGAACAATGAGAGTAATTTATCATTCCAGCCAATTAAAATTGATTAATAGAAGAAGCCTTAACCCTGTATAATTCCACAATAGGAAGCATTATAAATAACTCTGTAAACTGTAGAGTAAGGAAGTAAGATTTTCAATTAACGGATAGGAAGTAATTTAATTTAGTCCGCCACTGATTGTTTTATGGTAAAGGTTATTGTCTGACATTGAAATTTATTTATAGCCTAATTAAATCATCCCTTGTCCATTGTTGAGTGCGTAAGATACCAACGTTATTAATAGAGTTCAAAACTCCCTTACTCAGCGTCCTGAAACAAAATAACTACGAAAGCGCATTAAGCGGAGATAATGCGTTTATTTGTATTATAGGAAATGTTACTCCTTACGTAGGCGATGCGTTGAGCCTCTTCATTCGCCTTACCTCTATATCCGTGAATCTTCCTTGGTTCTGCTTTATAATCACGTAAACCGTGTGCGTCACGAGCATGGCGTGCTCGAAATTATGGAACGGTAATGAACGATATGAGTTTCGCACGGTCAGCACGAAGCTCATGAGCCTGTGCAGGTCGGATGCCAGCGCCGTGTCCATCGTCTCGGACAGCATGTACACGGCGAGCAGAGGCAGCGGGTCTTCCTCCGTGGGATACCAACTCAGGCTGTGGAGAAAACGTGTACCGTTAAAGGGCCATCGCTCATTTAAGGAGTCAATTATGAAAGGGGCCAATTTTGTCTCGCGGAAAGCATCTTCTTACCTTTTGTGGGTGGATGGAGCACGGCCCGGATGTCGGACTTGACGCTCTTTTTTTTAACCCAAAAAAAAAATAAGTTGTGAGGTGGTGATGAGGAGAACAGGGCACTGAACCGGAACAGATTATGCATCCAGAATATGCGTTAGTTTTGATGATTTGACGAAAACGTTTTAAGGCGATTAAGACGAAAATTTTTCACGTGATATCGTCTCCACTTTCTTGAATTAGTATACGGACTGTAACCAGGGAAATGTTTACTTTTTAACTTCTCTTTGCTCGAAATGTTTGTTTGATAAATCCTGTAACTTAAAGATATCGGAGGTTGAAAATTAAATTCGGAGTGACTTTAAAAAATGATGGAAGTTAGATATACTACATGGTAATTTCAGATATGGACAGTGATTAATCTTTAGAGTGAAAATTTTCGTCTCCTGGCAACTAGACGAAGATAGAGTTATACCTAATAGAAATTTGATAATTTTCTAAAACAAAAGAAACAAGAAAAGCGATGTATCTATGCAAGGAGACAACTATGGAATGCATGTATTGGTACGCATAACGCTTGTTCTCATGGTATCTCATAACTCGATAATTGATCATAAGTAATCGACTTTAACTTAAGCTAAAATAATTTTATTTTCAAGAGATATCAGTTTACATCCGTCGAAATGGTAATGTGATTAACGATAAGCATAGGATTTAATGAGGAATGACGAAAATGAACTCAGTTGAACTCAAACATTATCACGAAGATAGTAAAATAAACATCTCATTAGCAGCTGTGAGTGAAAAATTATTAAAGTTGAGCTGAAATTCGAAATGAAATAGCAAATGAAGTATGTCACAAAGATCAAAGTAACCGTGTCATTATCTCGAAATATACTAAATTGTGTACGATGGACTACATTGAGAAAGGGATAGGAAAACGTTTCCAATGCGGATTTTTCTATATTTCCTGGAATTATTCCACTAAAAAGATTTACAGTATCTAGGACGACATATTTCCGCAACTTTTTCGCGTTTCATAGAAAAGAACTTCTTGCGAAATAATGCGTAAGCTGCCTATTTTAAGCTATTTGTGAGAATTCGTTGTGCGAATTGAGAAGGAAGTTTTTATTGGGTAAATGAAGGGATATGACCAATCTCTCTCGAAAATAGCGTGATTCCATCATACTATGGACAAGGGTCAATTAAAACTACTCCACAAGGGAAAATATTACTTTCAGTTTTACGTTGATAAATTTCTAACCTTCAGTTTTCCAGATATCGTTTTAAAATATCTGTAAGGGTGAGAGAGATGAGTAATATAAAGCATTTTGTTCTATTAAAGTTTTTGATGTCGAAAATAAATAGTTACCGAAAGTAGATGTTGCTATGGTTTATAACAATACATTGTATAATGAATCCTTACAATATTGATATTATTAAATGTACCATCGCTTAAAGTTTCAGAAATCCAAAAATGGACATTTTTCGAAGCGAGATTTTTGATATGAGACGAAGAAAAGAGATAGAAAAATAACTTCCACAGTTTTAAAGAATGAATAACAGCCTTTTTCGTGAAATAATGTGCATGACCGTTAGGAGCCATGTAATAGAAAGGTGGAAACATTTAAATTCAAATTTATATAGAAGATCTGCGAAGTTTTAAATTCCTCACTCAAAAAACTCTTTCATCACCCAGCTCTCTAAGTTTTATGTCACAAATTCGCTCGATAAAGTCAGAAATAATGAGGTACAAAACTTGGACTGCACTAAAAGATTTAAAGCATACTCGTCTCATGTTTTCGAAATGATAAACACCAAGCATATTAAAATCCATGACGTATTAAAATCTTTATGTATCATTAATTTATATTCATATCGAGTTGAAATGTTTCCAGATGTTTCAAACAGGTGTAGACAAAAAGTGATGAGATCTAAGATTATGTTTAACCATGAACATCGCTCCAATTACTTAACTCGGCCGGTCAAGGTTATATTTGAAAAGCACTCGCTATGCTTTTCGTTCGAAAAATTCGCTTACTGAGTCGGCATATGGCGATTTCTCGCTCTGAAACGTCAATTTCGCAATCCCTTACCTAACAGATGGCATCTCCGCGAACAATTCCAGACCGTTAAAAAGCAAACGACAACCCAACCAACTTGCTAAACCCTCTTCTGGTAAATCTCGTTCCAAGACCTACATAGATCGCCCCTTTAAAAAAAAAGACTTCGTGCCATCGCAAAATGTACCCGTAACACTAACGAAGATTTTTCGGGCACCCTCCCCAACTGACGATGACGTATTCGCCTTAATTTTCTCGGAGTCCATCCCAAAACGTCAATGCATTTTATCGATGCATTTCTGAATGGGATGCACTTGCATCTGGAGCATGCGTAAGGCCGTTCACGACGAGTCCATCCTCCGTTGCAATTCGGAAATGGGGGAGTTGGTGGGAAAGGATGGAGTCCACTTTCTTGTTTTCGTCTGCAATCTCTCACCGTTAGTTTCTCCTCGCCTACCCCTTCCACTTTCCTCATCCCTTAACCTCTTAGCATTTGGACGCATCTTTGGAGTGCGATGGCCCTTTTATATATTTCTTCAGCTGCTCCACACCGCTGCTTTCAGACAGGTGGTGCGCGTAGCACAAGAGATGCATATGCACGATATATATACGTATATATAGGCATTGGAACTTTGGAATGACATTTGGAAGAACGTTTAGGATGAATAGTGGACGATTACACGTGGAATTTCTTATAATTTAATAAAGAATGTTGCATGTCAATCAAGAAATATGTTACCATAGTTACAATAGTATGAACTATTATTACGCTAAGGAAATTCCCAGGACTTTAACAGGCATGAAAAAACCTGTACCCCTTTACCTCGTTAAGGAAATGTTTACAAACGTTTTTCTTATGGTTTTCAGGGAAAAGTGAAAAGGATATAGTAGCTCTTTGAATCAAAATGTATAAATATACATCTGTTCTAATTTAAGGACACCGGTAAAGCTATATCAACCAAACAACTGTGTTGCGATCAAGAAAGGAATGTCCATCGATTAACCATTAGAAACGCTGTTCTCATCACTTTTCGAACTCGCGAGCTCTACTTCATTCTATAAAGAGGCAGGTGCATTTCATACCTGCAAAAATTCTTCGGAACTTTCAAAGTTTGATACTCGGTCAACATCCTCTCCACCTCCACTTCCCTCGGATGCAATATGAAAAGTACCAACTCCTCAGTTTCGTGCCACTTCCTTTCCTAATGAAAAATTAGAATTCTCGTTAACGATCGCTATACTAAATCGCATTCATAACTGTAAACGAATGCACGCTCGTTGCTAAGGTGACGTCATCGCTAAGAGATGGAATTGATTTCTCCGCGGGTTGATTAAGGAGGAAACCCAGTTCGTTATCGCGTTTCCATATGTTTTCGAGTACTTTAGATTATGGTTCGCACCTCTGACGCAACGAGCAATTATTTCTTTAGCGAAATTTTTACCGAAAACATTTCAGTCATTCGTCGTGTACATAGAGGTCAATTTCGTCTCATTTCAAAGACCAGAAGAGACGATTAGCGCTGTGGCGCCAGCAGTGGATTTACATAATATCTCGCGGAATTTTCAACCAGGATGTCTTTCACCGAAAACTGTTTTAGATGCGTTTCTTGGCTAAGGCGTGTTCGGTCGGAACGCTCTAACGAGCGATCTTAACTTAAGATATAACGGATTAATATCTCTCGAGATAAACACCGTCTCCGTAAATGTACACGGAAAAGAATTTATCTGAATGTTTTTTTTTCTCTATAGAGGGAAGTACTTAGAGCTTGGCGAAATTTATTGGGGGTCGGAGGGAAACTTTATTGCATTAATCAAATGATAAAGGTAATTGAAGATATATGTCCCCGTAAAGTATCCCTTTGAAGCGTATCTATCTTGGTCCATTCTGAGTCATTCGAACGATGTTCGCATGAAGCAGGAAAAGTTGAAGATAAAAACTATTCTTCCTTGTGTGGAAGAAAAGCGTATGATTCAAGTTCATGTTCTTTCCATCGCAGTATCGTTTGGAGAAGATATGTTAAGGCACAATTCACACTCGTCGATACATACTGAATGCAGATATTAATATTGATGATAATAATAATGATGTATTAGGCACGGAAAGTTTTCCCCAATTCGATATTCTTTGCCGTAAATCAATGAATTATAGTAGCCTTTTAATATAAGATCGTTAAACTACTATAAAACTATACTCAATAAAACTACTAGTTAAAGAAACATAATACAGTTCCTCTTTGTTAAAATTGTCTGTATATATACCCTTTCTTAGTTGAAAAGTTCGGAAGACACGATAATCTGGCACAAAGTTCGATAAATAAAAACATTATGAAAAAACGTTGCTCGGAATCGATTAAAATAAGTTTTTTGCTATTAATAGTTATAATTCAATAGAGCTTTATCTGGGTTAGTATTACTTTGACCAAAGTCCAACTCCTTTCCACTTTTTTGCCTTCATGAGATAACATTCCTGGTTATATACTCAATGTTGATAAGTCTATATAATTGGGGTATGAAATAACTAGCAAAGAATGTTCTACTTAATACTTTGATTGACTTGGAGATATCTCAATGCGTCGATGGAATCTATCGGTTATCTTTTATTAAATCGATACTTTCCGAGTGTGGTGGTTATAGAGTTAGATGTATCCAATAAAAATTCTAATTCATTACGAGCATTTTTGCTTATTTGTTATTATTGATTCTTCTGCTCCTATTTCTATGTGGTAATTCCAAACGAAAAAATCCATTGGGTAAACATTGCATTACTGTGACTATATACTAATGACAATAGCATAAAAATATTACTTTTAATTTATATTAAGTTAAAAAAATAAAGGGTAGTGAGATATTCTTTTACCAATGACAGCTTATCTTTGGTTAAAGTAATCACACATTTCATGAGAGCTTTTATCTATAATTTTCTTGTTTAACCACAATCTTCCGTCAAACCAATTAAACCTGCAATCGGCTAGTATTATTTTTCTATTATGAGCAATAATCCCAGCGCTTATGATGTAATGTTTCGAAACGCTCGGTATTGTTTGAAATGATTAAAACATAGGAAATGATTTTGTATTACTTAGCACGTTATTTTTCACTTCTGTTCAGCTATGATTAAAACTATCGAAAAATACGAGAAAATAACCGTCTAGGAAAGTAAATTCACGGTCCATGCACCCCCTGCCACATACCGAAAGGTGGCTCGCAGGGTATCTACATAGACATAGACAACTATTCAGAACTTACGATGCTCTCCAGATTGTCACGCTGTATGTAGTAATGGATGGTCAAAATGAAATAATCCGCCCAAAGATTGCATACGAATTCATCGTTTGAAGTGAATCCCGGTGCGTCAATCTTATTCAAGACGCGAACTGCACCTGCGAAAATAAATTACATTCAGTTCAGCTTCGCTAACGAGCGAAAAGTCCACACCTGCGTGTTATCTCCATGGTCCGGGTAAACACTAAATTAACCTTATCTTTCCTAAAATGTTAATTGGGAATTATATGGCTCCGTGCTTAAATGATTTAATGTGATTTTAAAATTCTTAGCTTTTTTTTAGTTTTGAATTCTCGTAATATCTGAGTATAATCAAGCATTCATATCAACATATTTTTTTAAGCTTCGAGCTGCTTCTCGAGTTTTGAAGCTAATATGTCGTCATGGAGATAATATAAACAGGCTCTATATTTATTAGATTTCGTACCTAAATTTCATATATTTCATTAAAAATCATACGCTAACTGATGAGAGTTATAAGTTTCAAAGGAAGTTATAATTTGCTTTTTGTATTTGCAGTATTAATAATCTAGAGATTCTGGTTGTAGCTATTTTTGCTTAGGGCTTCGTTTTGTTTTCCTTGTCTTCCTCGACTCTGCAGCGGAACTTAAAAACTGATAACACGTTATCTTTTAAAGGAATATCCTACTTTCCGCAGCACTTGCTTCTAATGTGTTAATTTTTTACACCATTCTTTGCTGCAAATATTCTAGGATTTACATTCTCCGTTTATGTTTTGGATCCTAGTGTACTTTTAAGTATTTAGCAAAATAATTCCACAATATTACATACTGACGCCTTTAATTTACATGGGAATGTTTTTCTGCAAACATTTTCAGCAGTAAAGCTATTAATTTCTGAATTGAAATTTTAAGTAAAAAGTATTTGATAATTTTTATTATATATATTAAGTTTATTATTATATGTATATTTGGTAAGTTTTGAGAACGGGGGGCCAACTTTCCACTAACTTTTGACATTAAGTAAATCATTGGTAAAGAAATTCATCAAAGAGTCTCCTTCTAAAAAACTTTTCAGTTATGTAAAAAAATATAAATATATTCCGATCAAAAATTATTAGGAATACAAACATCTTCCCAACCGTTCCAAACAAAGTTTAAAGGATTACGATTTTTCGAGGTGTTTTAATTGACATTCTGGTATAATTCTCCTATTATATTTATTTATAAACAGTTTCTCTTTCCCATTATTCTTTCATTTATCAAAATATTTTGGGTTTTTGTAATTTTATTACGGTTTATGGCAGAACGTTTCATTTTTGCTTTTTATAAACAAACAACACATATAGAAACTCAGCCTTTAAGTGCTTAAAATTGCAACGCAATATTATTAATCCAATGATAGTAGTAATTAAGTACATATAAATAAATAAAAATATTAATATTTGGTGCGGTATACGTTTTTTAGCGTAGGTGTTCAGCAATAAGATACCTTCATCATTAAATGTGACATCAACACGTATTAATTGAGCGATTTAAAACATAAATCCAACCATAAAGTTTTAAATTCATAGTATACCTCTCACGACGTCTAGCGAGATGATGGGAAACGTCAATAAGGAATGGGTCTTGTAATTGTAGAGTAAATCCTCCTTGTTGGAGAACCTCGGGTCTAAGTAAGCGTCCTTCAAGTTAATGGATTTCTTCTCTTCAGCTGCATACCACGGAGTCCCTATATCTTCTGTGTACCTGTTCGGAATACAATCGACGTAACAACAGAAATATAGAGGGAAGAGCTTTCTTTATTTGGAAAGCTGTCTGAAAACATTCACCCCCTGATTATATTGTATTACATCCTTACATTAACCGAAGATTGCTACAAAGAAATACTTTGAATGATGATTCGATGAAAGAACAAATAGCGCCGAGGACGTAACAGATGGTCTCAATGTTTGCCAAGGATGGATCTAGAAACTCGTCTACTTAGGAGACGGTGCTTTAAATACGATTTCCTTATAAAGGCATCTAGAATCATCTCTATTTTAATCATCGCAATTTTGTCGAGATTTACTTCGTTATCAGTGAAAACATTTTACTTTAAAACTAGTAATGATGAGTCGAAAATATAGCAGTCTCATTTTCATTATTCCTTTTTGTTTTTTGGGTGAATTATGAATATTGAAGAAGTATTTAGGGTGTATATTTATCCTTGACTATTAAATCTCCTTAGGTATGAAAATTGGAAAGCACTAGATTGTTTGTATCTTTACTGGAGGTACAAAATGAGACGAAAACGTATTTTTAGGGTTTCTAGTAAGTATTTAGGGCAGATAGCTAAAAAATGGCATCTTTTCGATCAATGAAGCTCCCAATTCTCATCTTATGCATATTTTCTCTTAACCGACCTTATAATAACATGTTTATGTAGCGAAATATAATCCTATCTCTCGTACTCCGTAAATTTCCTTAAGTATTCCTTGAAAACTGAACGTTCCTCAGATATTCTTTAAGTCAGGACCAGGAAGTAAAAATAGCCTATCCTTTCATGTTTATCTGAGCGTTAATTTAATGATTTATTTTCAAGTATGTTTATCTCTCTCTGTCATTTTTGTTTATAAGTCCGTTACCATGCACATGACCTAATGCGTAACGACCGATTACTGCGTTAAAAATCACGGGTTTGGTGCATCGCTCGTGTAACGGAGATTCTCACCCATGTCGTCGGGTGAGGGAACTAATTGAATAACGGAAGTGCGTCTATGGCCCCTGTTAGCGAATCACTGGCAAGGAACTGGGTCCATTCGGAACGGATACATCTGCAAAAGAGATTAGGAGTGCTAAACTTTAGAAACGCATGGGAATCTTGGTCGCCCAAGGAGGTCAGTTCTCCAAATTCGATGGGATGAAGATGGTTTGAAAAAAGTTCGCAGATCCTACACCGAGTTCACTTTTACGAAAAGCCTCTTTTATTATTTATATACGATCTATAAATCACAGATTTCTACTGTGATATAGTTCGTTATTTATTGCGTAGTTATATTTAGTAGAATTCATTTATTCTAATAAATTAGAATTAATTTATTCTAATAAATATACGTAAGTAATTTATTACGTAGAATTTTGTAATTAATCGTTAAAAATAAGTCTTTTGCTTGTATTGCTGTATTTTGTATCGCGAAAAGTTCCATTAGTACTGTAATTGCTGGGAATGTGAGTCATATGTCCTTGTAAGTTTTGGATGAATATATTTTCAGATGAATTATGCAACGAACAGGAGTTAATGAATAAATAAAAATTCAATTTTTTTGTAAAACCGAAATTCTTGGAGAAATTGATCTATTCCATCTTGAATCTATTCTCTTTCATTTGTGTATTCAAGGCGATAGCCTTCCTCGTAAACTATTGAGTATGAATAATATTAAGTTATATACTTAAACCAAGAATTAATCGGAATAAGAGAAATTTGATAAAAATTGCACAAAAGAATTGAGTAATATTCATTACTATTTAAGAAATAGAAGAGATTAAAAATCTTACTGAGGAATGGAATTAACTATCTCTTCTTCGTTCCAAATAATCTTAAAATTGAATTTTATATTTAGATGTTATCAAAATATATATTATTTTAAAATCTTTCGAATCATCATTTTCACATCTGAACTGAATTGAAGATTCCTATAAATGTCATTAAATACGCTTCAAAGTCCGTAAACAAGTATTATCACAATAAAATTTTCCAGTTTTCAGCCGGTCAACAAAAAATTTTGCCTCATATATATCATATGCAAATCCCCAGATAAAAAGTCAAAGCTTCACTAACTCACGGGATATTTTCACTCCTTTTCACCACCGATCTGCAGCCTTCCACCTCAAAAGCATCGTCATACAAGGTGCAATGTGCGGGGATGGACTCGTTTTCTTCGTATTTGTACAGATAGAACGATATGCGATCAGCGCCTAAGAATTGTTTCAGCTTTGCCTGGAATAAAATTGTCGACTCAAATACAACTAGGTTAGACGTTAGATTTATTGCAGCTAGTTATAATGATAACTGGCTTAAAAATGTAGATTAAGACATCTAGTATGTTAACTAAACTTAATGGTATCCGTTAATTACAGAACTGTAAGTTTAAATGGTCTAAATAACACGATGGGAAGAGTGTATTCGTCTATAAAATACGCTATGAAAGTTAGAAATTATCATAAAAGGATGAAGAAATCAGAATTCGTACAATAATTCGAGAATCACATAGATATCAGCTGATAGATCTACTAATTGTATTTCAGCTTAAAGCTATATGATGCGTGTCATAGTAACATCCATCAAAATCACCAAGGATACAGAAGTGATCATGAAACAAATCGAACCCAGCATCCAGATTCAGATTGACCCCATTCGAACAAGCACGCTTTCCGAATGTGGGAAAATGTCGATGAAAGCCAGGTCTATTATAGGCGAAGCCTGTCATAGAAATAGAGCACAATAAATAGTATAAAATAGATAAAAACCTGGGAAGAATTCAATGTAAGGTCGGGTGCATGACATCACCTTATATGGAGAGGCACTGACACCCATTAGTGGGTGAAATCTTCAGAGCGAACGCTCCGAGATGCGGTTAACTATATTGAGTGAATTGATCAGAGGTTAACATGGAAAAGTTACGTGATTTCTGAGAAAGAAGTCCTTTGATTTGAAAGAGAATCAAAACAGAGCAGTTTACGTGAAACAGAATGTGGTTGTCAGGATGTTATCACGTACCAATTAAAAGAATGAAAACAAGAAACAATCAAACTGGTTTGATTTTAAAGGGAGTCATGCAGTAGTTTTCCACCATTTAATTTTAAAAGCAAGAAAATTAAATGTTACATCAATAATGTTTTTTCTTTCCCTTATACTTCTGTAATTGATCAAAAGAAATATTAATGCTGAATATGATATTAATCGAATTGAAAAAATAACTTACATTTACTGTCGTTGAGACCCAAAGAGTTTGCATATAATTACGAATAAGACTGACGTATTTGAAAATGATTTTTATCTGTAAAAGATTTCAGTAATGTGTATGCAATTTAAGTCCCCTTGTGATTTTGTAATTTTTCACATCTCCATGGTAATCAATATCTTAATGATCATAGGATAAGGGAAACTCCTAAAAATCTTCAATTTAGATTATTTGATTAAGAAGAACTTTTAATAATATACACGACATGACAAATATCTGCGATGTGGTGCCAATTACTATTGAGCGAACTTAAAATTAAATTGATATTTACGAGTATTAGATATTTATGTATAATTGAATGGTTATTGATTATATTTTAATCATTTTCTAATCTCTTCTTTAAAGTATAGCCGATTGTGATCAGGTAATAGAAAATACTGGAATCACTCGTTACCAAATAAGAACAAATTACATCCTCAGCCGTTTCAATCTTACTGAATGACCTTCTCAACTCCAGCATTGCCTGATAAATATGTAGTAATGCTTGATTCCCCCGCACTGTTGATTCACGTAGGTCGGGAAAGGATAAACAAGCGCCCATGCAGCCAACTACAAGGTTTGCAAATTTCATATTATCCTGAAATGTAAAACGAAAATTAATTCGATGATTTGAACCAAAGAAACATTTTATTTGCACGTTTAATTATTTATTGGTATTAAACTATCGAATATTATCGTTTATGAAAAGGAATTTCTTATTAAAATATTAACTCTGCACCATTACTCTGTACCGGGATTTTATATTCTGATAAACCAGGTGTTAATTTGCAAATCTAAAAAAATTCTTGCAAAAAAACCAAATCGTTGCACATTACGTACATTTTCTCAGAAACGTTCCAAAAAGGATTTTTATATTTGAATTGGATAAATGAGATTGGTAATTTAATTCAATTAAATTTACGCTAGAATTAAGTTAAATAAATCCGTATGAATAAAATATTCTTTCGGAAGGATAAAATATCACCCTATTCAGAGCGGAAAAACCTGGTTCGTCTTTCTCATGAGAACTAAACCGGAACTAAGACGTAGAACGTATAAAAAAGAGGTTTTTTTGGAGCTTATCTTCTCGCCCGAGAAATAAACCGAGCAACGGATAGAATGATACAATATCATCTCTAGTTCTTGGCATCTTGAAAATACGAATTAAGACTCGTTTAGTTATATATCATTCAAAGAAATTTTGAAAAATAATTCAGTGCTTGTTGACGGATGTTGGATGTCAAATCTTAAGAAAAACTCATAAATTACTTACATATGTACTCGAATAGAATTCTTGATACCAACCATATTTGATATAAATAGTATGTTCTCTTGAAAGGAATGTACTTCTAATGGCTACAATCTATGTATATGATTACCTTAACAGGAACAGTAATACATACTTATATTTTTGTCGACTTAATTTAAAACAAGGATTATTTCTTTCTAAAACGTTCTTACATCACCATCATTTATACTTTTTGAACACGATGTCACTTTTAGAGTCCATTTGGCGATCCTTTCCAAGAATCGCTTCGATTCATCCACTCCTACAGTTCCAAATTCCTGAATATAAATTATATTCCCTCTTAAGGTACTCTAGGCTATTTCTGCACTTACCAAAGTGAACGTATTGTCCTGATTGTCTCTATATAGCTCTATCACTCCGGCGCAGGCACCATTTATCGAGAGGACAGGCAAGCACAGTACGGATCTTGCACGAAATTCTGAGAATACAAAACAATTCGAATTTCGAATCGATCGAACTTTAATCTACAGCGTAGACGTATTGACACAATTCTGAGTAAAGCGTATAAAAAACAATATCCCGCACATCGATTTGGAAATGAAACCAGAACTTCTGTGAAGTTTTGATATTGATGGTTTCGTATTCTTAAAACTTCTCTGATCTTGGCTTTATGATGTTTTTTTCCATGCCGTTCTATTCCATTTCATCTATTTTTTATTGTATAGTAAAATGTTTTGATACCTCTTTCTTTTGTTGGCTTCTAATATAGTGCGTAACTATGGAATAAATGTCCTAAGGTTACTGAAAATGTGTACCGGTACATCAATTCGTCAATGTAATTTATTTTGTTTCTTTTTTTCTCTTGGATGGATCAAATATATTTTATCAGGTAATTGTAGATAAAAGGTAACTATTCAATATTCATGATATAAAATTTAGTCGCATTGTATTTTATCATCGTTTTTCTAGGTTTTTTAGTCTCGTGAAGAAAGAGACTTATGTAGTTATTTCTAAAAAGATTAATTATGAACCATGTTATAATCATGTATTTTTTCGATTCTGTATAAAAATATTTTCGGAATTATTTTAATTTGGGAAAGTAAATCACAGTGAATCAAAGTTAGGGTATTGTCTTTGTTGCAGGATACCATCAAATGAAGTAAGAACCATATTCCATCACTTCTACTACTACTACACTACTTCCTCAAACATTTTGAAATTATTCAGTAAGCTGTTAAGAAGTTGATTTTTTAATTATTTTATAAGTTATTCATTAATCTGAAAATCAGCATGTATCCTTATGATAATCCTTAAATGAATGTCATGGAACTTAATTACTCATTATGTCTTATAATTAACTTTAAGGCCTTCTGGTAACGAATGAGGACAACAAGTAATGAGAGAGTGCATAAGTGTGATTTATGCTTCGAAATTAGATTAATTTACTCACCCCATGGTACTCCTTTAGGAAATCTCTTATCTCCGAAAATCGGACTTGCTAAAACCACTGTGCAAGTTCTCGCTACAAATACTGCAACAATAGATGGGTCATCTACAAGATAAATACGATTCAGGTTTATTCGTGAAATGAATTTTCTAAATTGAAATAAAATTAGGCGAGCTTCAATTAGTAGGATTTCGATATGAATTAAAAATTTAACTGTCCATTATTAAATCAAAAGTGTTTGAGTTCATTATCTGAAAAAGGCTATCTTAAAGCTTTATCTTAAAGAATTTTTTATAGTTTAGCTTATTCAAATCGATGGAGATAATTTTTAAATTTTATTTGCGATTTTAGAATCATTCTTTCTCTACGCTTATATACATTACATGAGAATAAATCTACACTTTTTATCCCTTTTTACATGGATAGTTTTCAGTTTTTCGACTAATTAATTTTCCTGTGAGGATAAATAATAAAAATATCCTCAACTAGGGCGTATTTTTATACGTCGATACGAACTTATAAAATTTAAATAAAACATACTTGTTCTTAGCTAATTTTAGATTTTCGTCATATTTTAATTTTTAAACCAATAATCGAATAGGTGATAAAGATTTGGATTTTTTAAAAATTTACATGTATATTCATACATTTTGGGATCCATCGAAATAATTCTATAAACTACGTAATTGTCTCGTTACCTAATTTCCATTGCATTCTCTCTGCTGTGGATTGGCGTCCTTCCTTTGTTTCCATGTTGATTATTCGTTTCAAATAATCAACCATGTAAATATGAAGTCCTGTAATTAGTTCAATTAGAGGATTATAAGGAAAGACGAATTAAATTGACGACACGAATGTAACCTGGGTTCGATTCAAGGCCTAAACGAATGTAAGATAGTGTTACGTTTGAAAACAATATTAAGAGTGTTGATTATTATGCTATTATTTGTTTATACTATGCTATAATTAATAAATAAATTTTATTTAACAATCTAACAATGATCCTGTAAAATTTACATCAAATTTTAATGAAAATATAATAATAATTGTCTTTATTTCGGGCGAAATTGAGACTAAACTCTTTCATTCAACCCGTCACGTTTACAAAAAAATATATCTAAAAAATAATGAAAAATCACAATATTTAGGAGTTAGTAATGGCAATGACATCCTAAAAATATTGTTTGTGGATAAAAATATATTAGGGATATAAAATGGGTCCAATTACAGCTCGATGTTCATTTGTACGACTTTCAGATTAAAGAGGCCAAAAACTGCCTGAGGAACGGATATTGGAAGACTTACTCTATGGGAATATATACGGCTTTAGAAGGCATCGACGTACTGAATCGAGAACATGGAAGGTACCTCAACATCTGGTACATCATGCTCTCGAAAACAGGTATCGTATCGCTTTGAAACTCACCCGATGGTGCGAAGATTTTCTTTAGCGACTCCCCAGTTTCGAACAGTAATTTTCTCAACTTATCCTTCCGTTCAATCAGTCCATACGGAATATCTAATTTAAACATCTTGGGTTGCATTCAAGGAAAAGTGAACCGGATTATCTATTCCTTTCCTAATCCAACGAGTCAGCCTACTCGGTTCGAAAGAAAAGGGATTTACCAAAGTGCACTTCAAGAGAAAAAGCAATGATCTACAAAATATTTCTCCGTAGGTTGGTTGAAGATATGATATTATATCTCTCCGCATAAAAGAACTCGAACATTTAAAATTTCAATTTACTGTAGCGTATACGTATAATATCACCTAGCGACAAGGTAAACAATTATATTATAAACAAAATTGAAACGATAAGTCGAGAAAAATATTTTGCCATGAAAATTTACCGCTGTATTTTACAAAATATTGTCCGTTTCCTTTCTCGTAATATAACTAATACATACACGATTAAGATGGTGATGTATGCGTTACAATTTAGCGCAATTTCAAATTCCTTTCGTAATTCTGCATGACGTGTGCGGGCTGATGAGACACATCAGCGAATTCCAAGGGATGATGGTGAAGTTGTAGTACATTTCATGTTAGTAAACACTTTTTATGAAACAGAATATGTAACATTATTTGAATTGCATCTTTTCCTCGATAAAAACTTTTGACCCGTACGAAGGCCAGCAAGTTCATGCTAATTAAGAACACCAAGTGAAGTTCCGTTCCATATTTGCGTGAATCATTTCAGAGAATACGATATTAATAAATATAGAAAAAATATGAATGGACGCATATAACTAATTTAGATGTTTACATTTACTGATTCACGTGTTTTATTACTGTAAAACAATTTAATTCTTGTATAGTTGATTGTAAATATTTCACTCTTTTTCTTAATGAAGAAATATAATTTGAGAATGCGAAATTTCATTGAATCATGCAGACCGGTTCTATAAATTTGCCAAGTTCGTTCAACCGGTCAAATACGGTAACAGTTGGATCTTAAACGACTGGGCGGGTTTACACATTCATTCGAGATGTTTCTACTAACTTAAACACTGCCATTGGGCGACCGCATAATTGGCAGTCTCGCGATGAAATAACTGTTGGCTATCTATTCAGTGCAATCAAGGCTAACTACTAAAATTGCACATTTAACTTTAAATACATTCTGCTCCGATATAATTTATAACTTTACACAAATACCCCAGTTAAAGTAGCTCTGAAATATGTATAGTTAATTAATTAATTAAGTATTAAATAATATTCTATAAGTAGATTTTATTATTATACTTTTTAGGTAAGGAAGATTTTAAGTAAAAGTTTAGTCCGATATTATAACTAGAAAAATAAAACCAATTTGAAAGCTAGATTTAAAATAAGAGAAATTCTACTTCAGATATCGTAACCAAATATGGAGCATGAATTGAAGAAAGGAGGGTGAAGTAAGTTTTGAATGGATGAATCTATATACCTTTCACTTCTATTTTTGCATTTGAATGAACTTGTATTTTTATATTCATATTCCTCGGAGTAGTAAATGGGTTCAATGAACTTTAAGAAGTTGGAAGGAGCGATGGTGAATGATGTTGTTCGATATTATTAAAATTATCGATTTCATATAATTATACTCCGAGAACTATACGCAAAAATAATCGCCTTGAAAAAAGAGACTTGGTGCATGCACCCCCTGCCAAACGCCGAAAGGCGGCTCGCAGAGTAAATATGTAGATGGAGATATATGTATTTATAATTTTTATGATAATGTAATCATTACACGTATATATAATAAAGTTATATAATTATTGGTATATCAAAATTTTCAATACTAAGTATCATAGCTATGATTCGTCTCAGCATGAACAAGATTATTGTTTAAATTAATTTAAATCTATGATAAAACTATTGAGCTATTTTTAAATCTATTATTTTTTGCATAATTGTTATATATAAAATCTGACATAAATTTCATCACTTATTGTTAGATATTGTTTATTCAAATAGAAACGGTGTTGAAATTCAGTTTTTATGACCAGGAAATGAAAAAATCTTGAATGACAATATTGTTTGAATTGATTTGAAGTACAAAAAACTCCGTTCTTATAATGTGAATAATGTAAATGGCATTTAATTTACATTAAGAATACAACTAAATTAGGATTCTGACTAATAAATTTAACATCGTAATATATTTGTTAGTATATATGTTATTTTATATTTAAGGAAGAACCATATGGCTTACTGAGCACAATCATAAACAGTCTTTTAGTATTTAGAGTCATTTGTAATGAAACGGAAAATTTTCTGATAATGCCTGCCATATTTATCATAAAATCATTCATCGTCTGCCAGCTTTCCATTTCTATTTAAGGGGAGGACCTGTTCCAAACATTACACAATGCTTTAAACTAATTTTTTCACCATTTATCATATTCTTAATCATCTACAATATGAAGGTACCTTATATTTTATCTCTGTTACCATTAACAACCAAGAGTAATGGTAGTTAACGCAATTCTATTTATAATATAACTATTTTTGGCGCGAAAATATGAGCATCACTCAGAAATTAATTAATAATTTTTCTGTAAAATTTAGTTGTTTCTATAAAATAATTAATTTCATAATAATTTAATCAATTATTACATCCGTATTTGCCATTCCTTTTACTATAAAATTCATTCATAGCTTTAATTAAATTATAATTAAAACACAAAGTCTTCGAAGTTTATACTACGTATTTGATTAATTCTTAATCATCAATGAACAGTGTATTACTAATTAATGCTTTCTAATCAATGCTTCTATTTGTGTTTCTTTTATATTTTTTGAATTTTAATTATTAAATCCATTTTCTCCATCACTTTTATCATAAAAATTATATCGACTCTCGACTCTATTCAATTTAATATATATATCGACTTGATATATTTTCTTTGTCAAATGCTTCAGTTAATATTTTTCAGTTAATAGTTTAGCTTATTCCATTACGAAGGAAGTAATACATTATAAGATTTACCTTGAATAATCACAAATATCAAATTATATAAATATATATACATTCAGCTCTTACTTAATCCACGAACGTATACCAAAGTGCCGTAACAGAGTTAAATAAATGCAATTATAAAAAATCAGACGTTCATTCATGAAGCGCAAATTGGGATTTGAATGTTTCCCATATACGGTAATACGCATGCAAGTATTGCCAAAACTCTCGTGAAGCGCAACCTCTCGGTCACATTAATCAATTACCTTTGTCCTATGCATTCGAAACTATCGCCGAATTTTTTTATGACTCGGCGCCAGTTTGTGTATATCTAACTTTCGTTTTCCGAGATGTTCGCGGCCCTGACACCTTTCGAGCGAAGAGCAGAGCGCGTGGCAACGCTGGTTTGACCGCGCCCGCTGTGAAGCGAAAATTCAATAAGTACGACGACGAGCGACGAGAGCTGCTAGTTCCGAGGCGAACGCTGTTGACGTACGGGACGTGTGTGTGCTCTCAGAGTTACCTCCATTTCGGTTACTAATACTTAATAATAACTACAACCATGGCTTCCAATAGAGCTACCAAATCCGGCTTTGCAGCGGAGGCTCAGAGAAAGGTGAGTTGTTTTTGATTTCTCAGGTGAATCTTCCTTTGTACCCGCTTGCTATCAACGTTCGCCGATCCAACGGTCACCAACGGAATTTTCGTTTTCAATTATGATATTGCCCTTATCCGGTGATTTCGAATGATGACAGTGAGCGTATTTTGAACATGTATCTAGTATGGATTTAGCTATGTTTCTGTTAGAATCGGAGATCTGTTGACTTACCGATTATTCAATTCACAGAAACGTTTTCGGTGGAAATGCACGCTTGGCATTTACAATGCGTGCCTTCGATCCCAAACCTTGCTAGCTTAGTCAACAGGTTTCTATATCAATTCTGTTGTGAATTAGCGGAAATTTCACGTTTCAATTACCTACCGTTCTTGTAGAAATCAATTTTTTCCTCAAAGTGTACGTTAACGGTTTAAAATTTATGAATTATGCGGATTAATTTTTTTATCTATACTGATACTACCTGATTGACTAAATGCACATGTTTTTTAATACTGACAGTTGTTCACTTTAGTTCAGTTTCTATCCTAAGAATATCTTTATCTATCTTACAATCTTGTTGTCTGTGTTTGTACATTTTGAGATAAAAATCTGCCTTAAGCTCGTAGAAAATACTCAAGTAAAATATTCCCCTGAAATGTATTCTATTGTTATGCTAATTGGCGCCCAAATATCCCAACTCTATTTGTGCTTCAAGTTTATTTGAAATCGCTTCATTTCGTAACAAGTATGTATTTCGGAACATATTTATGCAATGATTTAGGAGAGGGTTGTTAATGAAAAACCACTCAAGCCTGTATTAATCCCTGAAAGATTTTCTTTTGAGTATTGATCCTAAGAACGTTTTGCAGTAGATTGCACCGCACATTCTAGAATTTCCGTGACTTGGCACGAGAAGCAGCATAAAATTGCCTCCAGGCACAAATATTACGATGCCATTATTCATAAACGTAGATTGCTAGGATACGTAAAATCTATCTAGCTTCGATCTCGTGCATTGATTGAGAATCATAACGGCTGTCAGAGTAATTTTCCGGAAGTTATCATTTAATTCGCAAGTAGACTTCCAAAAAAATTATTTTTCTTATCGATCGGTATGATTGACGTAATGGCGTAATATCTAACATTTTGCGAAGTACAGTTTCCAAGTTAAACCTGAATTAAACGTTTGTCACGTCTCGTGGACTTAAGGGTGTTTCCGGTATAATTAATTTTCTCCAGCAGTGGCAGGTTGATTCTATCACACATTGTTACCGGCAACGAAAGTTAATTGAAAAGTGAAAAGCAAAGAGTAGGTATTAAGACTCGTATTTGCGTTTTGCGTGAATTAGAACGTAAGAACGTATGTGGACTTAGCTAATGACTATATCTTATAAACCTATTCTACTTTTATGGAAATGTTCGGCGGTGAACCGAAATGTTGAAGAGCGTTCTGCTCCAGATAAAAATCCTCCGTATCAATCTGAAAGTAGCGCTGGAGCATGAAGCTGCATGATGGTTAGCATCTTAATTTGGTAGAAAGAAGGATTGGATTAGTGTTGTGTAAGCGGAGAGTGTTTTGACCGCTATACATCCATATAAGGTCCACACAGTAGAAGGCACTGAGTCATCCCGCGGCTGACCTCTATTCCTTTGCCCGTACCAGAGTGGCCTTCTCCCGTATTTTCACTCATTCCCTTAGCGGCTCAAGAGGAACGTCTTTTAGCGCCATATGCCTTTCGAGGACGTGTCCTGCTAACATGATATCGCCGTCGCTTGACCTTAAATGGTCGTTGCTTCACAAGAACTGCTTTCAGTTTCTCATCGGCGATAAGGCTAAGACATCTTTATAGTTCCGATTAATCCTTGCTAATCTTCGGTTGATAGTGGGTGGGCTGCCGTTACATCCAGAGGTTTCTCCAAGAGAATTTCATCGGGAAGGGAAACTTTTCAGCTCTGTTATGCTTATTCGTAATCTGTATTTACCACAAGCTTAGCCGTTTATTACTTATAATTAACAGTTGATCGCGTAACGAAAATTATTTATGGGGAACTTAGCGTACATTTTGGAATATTTCTCGAAAGTTCCGGGATGCTTTCATCCTTACTACTCCTATTTGATTGGAATACTTCCATTTAAGCTCAAGTAAATCTTGAAACTTCAAATGAGTTTTTCAATGCTACTCAAAATAATAGTTTAATGAACTCGTACATCAGGGTGAAATACATTAAATTAATTTAGTAATTAAATGAATAAAAGTGAAATTGAAATTGATGTTGAAGCAGTTTAAGAATCATTATCGCCTGGCCATTGTTAATTCATTTGACTTCTTGAAAGCTCGACTATAATTATCGTATATTGTAGTAATTTAGACAGTTAATTACAAATGAAAATAATAAAATCCCTTGTTTAGGTTTATATCCTTTTGTTATAGATTCTCGGACCATTTTCAGCATATTTTTATCATTTGAATGAGCTAATTATTTATGATGAATGAAATTGTTGTGCGAAACTTGTGCGCACAATCCTTCAGTTAACTCATCCTTTCGCAGATAATTCATCACCCCCTTACTTCTGTTATGATATTCTGGTTCTCCGAGTAAATTAATACCGGTGACAAGACCCAACTACAGACAACGCTCTCTATTATTTGCTTCATTTGAAGACGCACGATATTTTCCGCGTATGTCGATGAAATCCTAATCTTGCCGGTGGCAGTTAGCATTCGCCGGGGAATTTGCTCGCTGCATTGCTTTCTCATTTGAGCGATGACGCCATCCCCTCCAATGATGTCATTCTTCCTGCGGATAAGGAATTCGCTTCGCGCCTCAAAAGCACTTTATTCTTCCCTGAAATTCTCCAACGAAAATTTTGGCGGGGAAATGAAATTTCCGTTGACTCTGCAATATTTACGAATGTATTCTTATCCCACTCTATTCAATCGGTCTATCTCAACGTCGATAGTTAATTGCACATATTATAATATTTATTCGTCGTCTGCTACTGTAATTGATTGTTTACTTACATAAGGAGTTACATCCGGATACTAATATGAAGGGGTTACTTATTTTTGGAAGTGAATAAATGACCAGAATTGAAGCGGACGTGAAGTTATTTAAACCTATATTCAGTTTCTTTTGTGCAATATTTATATATTGCCGCTACTTAGATTCTCGTAAACAATAAAAATAAATTCAATATTTGAAAACTGTATGAATAGTTTCTGCATTATCTAAATAAATGTCAGTAATGTATCATCTCACTTATTGAAAATATACAAAAGAAATTCAGTATAATATTTTATTTTTATGGTAAATCTCTTATTTTTTAGAATCTTAAGTTTGACTAAGTTCAATAATACTCTTACAAATACATATATTTATAATTAAATTTTCCCTTTAAAAATTAATATATATAATTTGACCATAGAAGTGATTGAGGATCATACATTTTAAAATATTACTGTTGCTTTATTGTTCATGATAGAATTTGAGTACATACCATTGAATGTTGCAGATGTATAGTATTCTTAAAATGCTGAGAAAATATACTATCCTCATAATTATGGGTGGAAAAATAATGAATATTCTGCAGCATTATTTTTAGAATTTTGAATGTCTCTACTATTGCAATGATAGATTCTTTACTTTAAATGAAAAGTTATTCTTTTTTAACTCATGTTTATGTTATAATCAACTTTTATTTATCTTTTTACTGAAAAAAAATTTGTTTGTTCTTAAATTTTAGTTACTAAATAATTATTTTCTATTTAGATCAACAGCAAATACAGTGAAGAACTTGCTCAAGAATGTTTGGAATGGATAAAGGAAATAACTGGTGAAGATATCAATGTCTCTGGAGATGAAGATAACTTTTATGAAACCTTGAAGGATGGAGCTCTCCTATGCAGGTAAGCAATGGAGAAAAACATGAAATCATTTTTGTGAACTGTGATCAAAATCTAAGTCTTTTCAAATCAAACAATGGTTTAACTTGCCAGATTTTATTCATTTTTTAACCATTACATAATCCCATTACTATGTTTAGTTTAACTCTTACTCTTGAAATAGGCAATTTAATGTTGTAATTTCATTAGAATTTAGTAAACTCATTGATAACTGAAAAGAGCTAGTTATTGTCTTACCTAAAGGTTTTATTGATGTTATTCCCTGCCTTTTTTCAAGATATTGAACTCTCCTTATCAAATTTTAAGTGTCAATTTTTAATTTATTGTCATCTTTTAATCATTAAGGTATCTTTTCTAATTTTAATTTTGTTAATTTTAAATTTCTTTTTATCCATTATTTTTTAGACTTGCTAATAAGATGCAGCCAGGATCAGTGAAGAAGATCAATGGAGGAAGTCTGGCTTTTAAGCTCATGGAAAACATCAGTGCTTTCCTAGAAAGTGCTAAGAAAATGGGTGTACCACCTGAGGAAACCTTCCAAACTGTTGATCTGTGGGAGAAACAGAATCTTCATTCTGTTGTCATTTGCCTTCAATCTCTTGGACGAAAGGTTAGTGTAAATAGTTGACTGCCCTTAATAAATCATGAAGAAAAGAGTAATGTTGCATTAGTTTTTCAAAGTTTCATATAAGTTATTGTAAAATATAGTTGATTTATGATGGCTGCATTTTTATAATTCACTTTTCCCATGGTTTGATAGAAGATTTAGCTTTATTGCTCTTATGAAAAAATATGCAGGTCTGATAATATATTTTCAACTCTTAAAGTCATATATTCTATCATCGTTTTCCAGAAAAATTATCAGTTCTAAGTTCATAATAAACAAATTTTTGTTTAATGTATCTGCATTCTTAAACATGGACATATTGATACTTTTCTACTTTATGTCAAATAAAATTATTGAGTTGGAGAGTTTCAATAGTTTGTCACAGTTAAAAATCATTATACGTGTACAGATCAAGTATTCGGAATATAATTGTCTTCTTTTTTGTGAGGTTAAAAATGGTGAATATAGCATATATGCAATCTAATATAGCCTATTAAGTTTCTTAAGATCATTTTTGGATTATTAACCAGTAAATAAGTAGATATCGTTGTACCAGTTCCTGAACCTTAATTCATCAGTTTTTATAATATTTTGGATTACCTTGGATCAAATATAGATAACAGACAAACTAGTAGTGGTTCAGGAAAAAATTTGTTAACTTACAATCTCTCAACTTGCAAGTGATGAATTGCATTAGGTTCAATAAATTTTCCTTCTTGTGTTAAGTTTTAAAAATAGTTTCTGATTCTTAAAAATAGGGTTTCATATATTTTTCTTTTTAAGTAAATTATGTTTGTTATATTTTCTGAGGTAAGTTATTTGTTATTTAAGAGTATCAGCTACATATATAAACAAGATATTTTCATTAATCTCATTCATACTTAGATTTATATCCGTTTAAAAGTAATATAGGACCTTATATTTAATATGTAATAATACAATCCTTTTTTTCCCTTGTTCAATATAGGCAAGTAAGTTTAACCTTCCTGCTATTGGACCAAAGGAAGCTGAAAAGAATGTTCGCACTTTCACGGAGGAACAGCTGAAGGCTGGACAAAACGTCATCTCCTTACAGTATGGAAGCAACAAAGGAGCAAACCAAAGTGGAATCAACTTTGGAAACACTCGGCACATGTGAATTAATTCACAAACAATACTTAGTTAACATCTACTTTGTTTCATTTTTCTTCATTGGGTATCAAGAGTAGGTTGTATTTAGATCCCAGTCATGAGAAATGTAAACAACAGAGTCAGTCATCCATTTGTGCCAACTTCATTCACTTAATTTTCTTACATTCCTAGAAATTAAAAATTTTCCATGTATTAATCATTCAAAAGTTTGAAATCTTCCTATTGAAGATGTATTGTTAAAATTGAATACTCTATTTTTGAGAAAGTTTCCCTAAATTGTGAACAAATGTCGAAGAAATTGTTATTTCTTTTATTTGTGAAGAGGCTCAGCAATAATCATTATGCTCTTTTGATCCAGTGATGGAAAAAATTTCGAATCAGGGTTAAGTGTAATGATGAATTTGTCAATCAAACTTTAGTATTCAAAGAAATCTGATTTCTTGTGGTAATCTTTTGATATGGAAGTGGCTAAAGCGAAGAGGAAGCACATTTTTCAAATAGCACAAAAATCGTTGCCTCCTTCACATGATTGCATGTGATGTGCAGACCTTCATTCTTTCAAAGAAAGAAAAAATTCCAAACTAGAATCATTCCCATTTTCTATTAAACTCGCAATTGAGAGCGTACATTTTGTCCACCATTCCTATCCACTATGCAGATTTTTGTGGATTGTATTAGTTTATTTTGGTGCTAAAGATGTCATTTACGACATTTTGTGTTTGTGGATAGTCTCTCTATTGGTGGTATTTTTAAAGCTGTTAATGCATTTGAATTCAGATGTTTCAAAGTTGTTTCACATAGAATTGATATTTTATGAAGAGAGTAAGTTATACTTGATTTCTCAACATTCCTTGGAAGATATTTATCCTTGAATAAAATATTGAAAATTGCTTGGTTTTTGTTGATATGTTAACCTTTGATTATCCTCTTTATGTATTTACTAGTTGAACATTTGATTTATCAATGAAATCATAACTGAAGTATACTTCATTTTTATTCATATGTGACATTGAATTTATCATTCTCTGTAATATTTTTACATCAATCACTAGTTTCTTCAATGCCATAACATATTTCATGTAAAACATAAATGAATAGAAATCTCTTTGGTTTCAAATACTCAGAATTTGAGGAAAGGAGATATTGACAAAGAGTACTCCAAAATAATTGAATTATTTCAATATCTTACCATTTCCTGAAAGAGAATGCAATGCTGTTATTAAGATAGAGAAATTAAAACAAAAATACAATAAATCTTGGAGAAATATATTAAGTCAACATTCTTTGGTAAAACAATTATTTAATAAGAAATTAAATTTGTTTTGTCCAAACTTACAGTACCATAACAAATCAACAGACTTGCTACAAATAGTTTTATTCTAATGCAACTATTTTTACAAATCTTATGTAAATATCTACTTGTATGTTAAAAAAAAGTCATTACATTTATTACAACAGAAAGGCCTAAGGTTTCTCAAAGGCAATGCAGTGTTGAACAGCCGTTTTCCTACTGAATTAGCCTGAATTGAGTGTGAATAGGTAAAATCTTCCTTCAATAACATTCATAAATGAAACAAAAAATTAATCCACTAATAATTTAAACCTTTTTCCTTCATTTTAAATTTTGCAGAAATCAGACAGCTGGTTCATGCAACTATTTCATGATATTGTATTGGACAAGGAAGAGACGGTACAGATGTGCTGAATCATGTATTCAATGGTTTATATGATCCATCAAGACTACTTCATGGAAGCAATTTTGATCAATTTATTAAATTGAACCAATAATTCACTAATAACTATATAATAACTATTTTTGAAATGGATAATAGCTCAAGCCAGAATTGTATTTAAATTTTCTATCTTTTTTCTTTTTCCCTTCTTCAATCATTTTTTGGACTTCAGACCTGAAAGAAAATAAGTGAAAATTAAAATGCATTACTGAAAGTTTTCAGTATGTTTAACATAAAACATCCTCTACATGGTGCAGTAAATGAAAGCTAACCCTTTTACTCAATAATTTTAACAACAGACGACTGCGCAATATCGCGTCTTCATGATTCACTCAAACTATACTCGCTATCAAATATGGCTAGATGAAGAGACAAGTATTTGCACGATTCATAATTCAATCCTACTAAAACTGATACCTTAAAGTAAAACATTACCTGTAAGGTGCTGGCTTCATCTCTTCTCCAATCGTACATTCCATGAACTTTGGCGGTTCAACTTTATAGACACGTTTTCTTATAACATCAACATCTCTATCATATTCTTCTTGTAGATCAGCTAAACTACCGGGAGGTGAATCAAATTGTACTACAAAATAACTGCAAGAAAAGCACCATAAGTAATTACTATCACGTATCTGCTGTTTAAAAAGAAAATATTTATATAGTAAATTATAAAAATTAATCGTTAGCTAATACCTTGAAAAGTAAACTGTAAAAGTTTAAAGTTTAGCTTAGGGAGATGCAATTGTAAATATTATTCAATCATAGAATTGTCAACGACACTAAGATAAATAAAGTTAAGAATAGACATAATTACTTGGCTTGTTTATGAACCATCCCATGGTTCTTAATTTTGTAAGGAGTGTCCATGAAACCTAGATTCTCAATTTTTCTAATAATTCCACCTTTATCAAATATAGACGAAGTCGCTCTCTTCAGTGCAGATACAATCTCCTCCTAATCATAGAAAATAAATGTTGATTTTAAAGAAATGATACCGCACAATCATGAAAGTAAGCACTAATGAGCATCTCACCTTCGGCATAGAGCGAAGTAAAATCGCAAGTTCGTAGGTAGGCATTGTTAAACCTTATTTATCCTAATACTAATTAGCCAGACCAAAAGGAATTTAAATGTGATCAGTTCTAAGAAATTTCGTCGAAGACAAGTATTTTAAGTGTGAAGTAGGGGGTGTCTGCTTAGCTCTAACTTACTCCGGGATACAGTCTTCATCACAATCTTGATTATCCCAAGAACCGCAAGTTCAATAACTCAATCTATACAAGTTGAGCAACCTAACCAACTTCACATAAGGTATGCGTTGTAAAATTAACGGGATTAGTACACAAATTGTTTATTAATGTCCTAAATAAATTATAAGACTAATCTTAAACTATTAAAGAGAACAATTTTTTTATCTTATAAACTTCATATAAAAAGATTTTTATGAATTATTTATGAGACCTCTGCTTCTGAGAAAGTAAAATGGATCCAACCACTGAAAATAACACCTTAATCTTGTTAATTAGAGTAGTTTACAATGTGATGCAAATGTCGAATGTTACGCAGACAAGAAATAATTCAGAATTTTCAGTTAATTAGCAGTCAGCTTTTATCGAATACTGCGCGTCTGAGTCAATTAATTACTCATTTGTTGGATATTGCGTGTGAGAGTGAATGATGGTAGCTATTTAGTATGAATAGGTATGAAAGTAGCTCTAATGTCAGTTGTACCAAAAGTTGAAAAAAGAAGATTTAACATACTCCGAAAAGAAATAAAACGATCTTATCTTATTTCTTTTTTTCAAGAGGCATAATATTACATAAAATAGAGTACTTCCATTATATGTGAGCTTTGCATTGGGTTAATTTTAAACAATATAATTTGTAAATATTTTCTTGAAAATTAGACGCTTAGGAGTAAAGGATGATTACTGAATGATAATTCATGTATTTAATTTTACATTTGTTCTCCCAAATAGTCTAAGATTAGTATAATTTATTTAAGATATTAATAAACAAATGTTTTACTAATCCCGTTCATTAACGCATACCTTAGGTTAAGTTGGTTAGGTTGCTTAACTTGTTTACCCTGAGTTATTGAACCTACGGTGCTTGGGATAATCGAAATTGTGATGAAGTCTGACTGAATACAGGGTTTGCAGTTACGGGAAATTCTCCTCTTGACTTCTCAGTTGTATTAAATTTTTGGAGTAAGCACATAGAAGTTATTTATCGGCGAATAATCTGATGGTTCATGGTGCCTCAGGATCCTAGGAAATGGATGTCAAGCCAGTTGTCACTTGTATGTCACAGTTTCATATTTCATGTTTTTACTCTCCATATATCGAGTTTCAAACTTAATTTATCCATGTTAATTCACTTATATAATACGATAAAAATCCAAAACTACTTCAACTCCTGAAATATATTTTCAGATGCTGGTGATGAAAAGTTGTTCGCCAGCTTGCAGTCATTAATCTCGCAGTCCTTGCCCCAAGAATCTACCGAATGGAGAAGATCCTACGGTAGACCTGTAAAATCGGTATTTGTGGATGCCAATTTCGTTCCATTTTCAGCCGAAATATTACCGAAAGAATCTGAGAGAAAGTTAATCGGCAGACCAATCCTTCATGTTTTTTGGACAGATTGTGTCGTGAGTATCATTCATTGACTTAACAGTAAATTACGACAATATGTATCGTGCCTTATGTTCCATGCCCGTAGCATTTTCTCATTCAAATATTCCGATTTTCATAGGATGTGGATGTTTACAAGACGACTGTTAGAGATGAAATTGAAAATTGGTTAAAAATTCTGACTCAGCATTCAATCCAGGATTGGATGATAGTTATTGTTGAAACTCCAGAGTTAAAGAAGACCAACAAGTTGCTCCCACGAACTACTGTTCTTGACAAGATTAGAAATGACTTTGCCTCCAAAAATGCTGACAGGTAAGAAGTACTCCGAGGCAAATTTTCAATGGAAACTGCAATTTATTGCCTCTAAGATAGTGAACTACTAATGCTATTCATAAGTGATTAAATATTTTTTGTTATTCCTTAACTCATGTCCTTCTAATATATCCAATATTATACTTATTTCAAATTTAGTATAGTTTTATGAAAATGCATTTATCACTGAAGCTTGATTAATATCTCATTAGAAGTTTTCTTAATCACCTAACTGAATCAGATTTTATGATAAATTTGGAAAATAGAAGTTTTATTTTCAAATGAGGTTATTGACCTTAGAATATTTTTGAGCGAAGTATGTTTGAGGCAAGAAAGAAAGCTTATTGTTACAATAAAAAAATATTTATCATTCAGGATGATTTTACAAGACAATACAATGTAAAAAAATTCCTTAAGTCCAATGAATGATATTTCATAAAGCTTATATCAAATGGGGTATGCTAAATAAAAATAACACAGTTCTGAATTAATATAAATAATTGGTTATTTATAAAAAGTAAAAAACCAATTTGCATGAGATTTAATTTCAATCTTTCAATCCTTTTAAGCAAAAGAATGCTTGTCAGCAGGTATTTAGTAATCTATTACATTACTATACAATATCTAGTAGTTAGCCCTTGAGTCTAGAAAGAATACTAAATGCAGTTGAAGGAAGGAATATGAAATATTATGAAAACTTTGAATATTTGTTTCATTTATGAGGCAGTTATTCAAGATACATGTTTGTTAAAACTAAATAGGCTGGCAGAACATGCATTGTAATATTTTTACCGTTGTTCTTCTATCATAGTTTAATGTTCAACTTTGATGAATAGACATACCAATGTCTAATAGTAATTCTCTAGGAAATGGCTTTTATTTTATATAAAATATTATATAAAACCCCATTTTATGGTATAACACAAATCAGGTTCTTGATTTCATAATAGTATGGTGGTAATGTTATTTTGTCTTATTTTCAGAGTTGTTTCTGCTGTAGATCCAATTAGGAGTGAATCTAGATGGGCTGATTCATGGCGAGGTGCATTAGCTCGTCTTCGTTTGTTAATACTCACCGCTTACAACACAGCTTTAATTCGATTTGAAGACCTTGTCAGAGTCAGAAGAGAAAGGAGAAATGATCCTGGGTGGAGTTTCTGCCAATATTTTCTCTTGCAGGTATTTTTGTCACCATAAACATATTTCAATATCTGATTTCTTTTGTTTAAAAATCATCCTTACCAGACTTCTGAAATACGTATATAATTATTTATAATTTATTATATTCTTCAATCCATACTTATTTTATAACCTAGCATTTTTAATTGATCTAAAATTCAAATTTAAAGGCTAGAGTCAAAGCTTTGAATATTTTATTAATGACTTTTTGTAAATTACTGAAAACTGATCTTGAATCTCTTTTACCTATTCAGGAAGAGTTAGCATTTGTTTTGGAAATGCTTGGCCTTTATGATGAAGCTTTGGTACAGTATGATGAGCTGGATGCTCTCTTCACCCAGTTTGTTCTTAATTCCAGTGTAGGAGGTGAGAGAATGTATACTTTTTAAATATTTCAAAATAAAATGGTTAAGAAGTTAATCATTTAAACTTAAAAATATATCGCTGTAGTCAATAACTTTGAGAAAATATTTTATTTCAAAACTTAAGCTCTCATTTGTACGCAAAGTATCTGTAATGTTTACCATCGGAAGGAGATCATATTAAGTTATGGTTGAATAATACTAAAAGCAATTGATGGCATCATATGTTTGAGGTTATGGTTGCCAAAGGGAAGTATTGCAACTGAAGATTGTAATGAAAGGACTTTTTAAAGCAAAGGATTGATTGTTCTTGGACTATATTAACTAGTATCTATATTTGGTTTAACTTATTCTTTTTTTAGAAACACCTTCATGGCTTTGTAGCTTTCAGCGTCCATTAGAAAAATGGAGTGGAATATGGTTGAATCAGTCTATTCGAAATGGTGGATTGGGGATGGAAGAAAATGAAGGTCGAAAACTAATACAAAGTGGCTGTGCATCACTTTTAGACTTACGAGGATATCTTTTTTCAAGACAGTGTGCACTGCTTCTGCTCACTTGTAAACCTTGGGAGGTTGGTATCTACAATATTGAAATTTCTCTTGAATTGCTTTCCAAGAATCCTTTAAATTTAAATCTTTTAATGTCTTTTAGATTGCTCAAAGGACGTTGCCTTTCCTTCACAATTGTATGAGAGAATCATTATTGTTGGAAGTCTCTAGTCCACCTGGTGCTACTGCTTGTTGGGTTATATTGTGCTGCCTGGAGATCTTATCAACATGCGAGCGTTTCACTGACAGTGCTCATGTCAGTGCATATTCACTGTATACAGCTCCTCTTTGGGCTTATGCCCGAGATAAGGTATTATACTAATTATTGATTTGAAGATAAAGATTGAAGTTTTCTGTAAAACATAACAGATTTCAAATTCAATTTGGCCTTGAGGTATCTTACAAATATATTTGTTGATTGAATTTTGATGAGATTTTTCCTTCTCTAACTCCACTTTGTGAAAAATATTTAATATAACCAACTGCAATTTTGTGTGATTTCTGTAATTAATGATGTTTTTCAAGTAAATGAATTTTTTTATATGTTCTATGAAATCAAAAGCATAATCATAATAATAATCATATCTAATCTAATAAATTGCTGATTACTGTTTATCCTGTTTTCCAAAAATAAAAAAAATATATATCAATTTGATATAAAATATTTAAATTCGTTGTTTTAGTTGATTTGATGTTTTATTGAGATTTATATCCGTCAGCTGTTTGCATATAAGGGATTTAATTTTGAGCAAATAACATTTTTAAATCTGAAATTCACTCATAGTCTACAAAATTTATATTAATTTTAATCAATGCATATGGAACTTTATCGATAATAAATTTTAACTTTGATTTTTAAGCTTTGTGAATTGGGTGAACTATGTGGATTAATGCCTGGAGAGGAACCTACAAGTGAACAATTACATATGGTTGTAAGTTTATCTGCTGGTATGGGAGACCCACCAATTCAATCTTCTTCATCTGCCAGTGTCTCATCATCCAATTCATCTACCAATCCACCCCAAAAAGAAAATACTTCAGCTGTAGGATCAGTTCTTTCTCAGCCTGGGCAAACTCCTACTGACAAACTAAAGGAGGCCCTTTCATCTCAAGAAGCATTCAGAAGACATTATTTGGTAGGTGATAGGGGATAATGAATGTATCTAATGATTTATTGGAAATAATTATTTAACCTTATCTTTATTTGCTATAAATAGAGAAAAATATCTAACTGGTGAATGGTAGACTTCGTATAGATAAATCAGGAATATAAAATGAATAGACACTTGTAAAAGAAGATACGTCAAAACTAAGAGACAAAAACAAAACCATGATGAATACCATAAATTTTGAGTTACGATATCAAAGAACTTAGGTTGTAAAATGTATGCATGTAACTTTTTGTTAGAGTTATTGATTATTCATTGCAAAAAAGATGATTTTTCTTAATTCTAAAACTGTAGCATTTAGTCAGCCTTACTTCCCTGTCATCTTTTTCTCATGGAAAATTTATAGTTAATGTCTTTGATTGTATTACTTCCTATTTTGATGCTAATAATTTAACTCATTTTGTAATTTATACCCATTCATAGGAATTGGCTGAGCTTGCTATGGGGACTTTCAAACACATCAAACGAATTCGCTCTGCTCGTTCTGTTGGGAGAGACTTGGCTCACTTTTATTTCAAAATGGGACAGCCCAGCCAGTCAGCGACATTCCTTGCCGATGCACTTGATACTTTTCAAGCTGAGGGTTGGATGTTACCCAAAGGAAGAACTGCTGCTGAACTGGCAAATTGTTATCGTGCTGCTGAAGATTGGGGAAAGTAAGTTCTTTTACCTATCCCTTATTTTGGAATATGTTTTTTTATACTATTGACATCCTTTTTATGTTATTATAAATCTAATCATAATAATGAAGGGATTTCATTGAGCAAAATTAGAGACTAAGGAATTCCATCTTCCATTTAAACTTTAAATTGTTATTTTTTTGATTCAATAAGCTTATTCTATGTTATTCTTTTTCCTGAAATGCTTTAATTTTTAGGTATGCCAAAATGTGTGCTACTGTTGCAAGTTGTCCTGTTCTTGATAAGTCTGAAAGGATGGAGCATTTCCATAGTCTGTTGTCATCTTTACCAAAAATAAAAAATGGTAAGAACTTTTCATTCTAGCATTTTTAAGTGTAAAACTTTTCTACGATGTTTCTGTAATACTTAAGTTTCTATAGTATATAATACCAGTGTATGATATAACTGATAAATAATTTTGATTTTCTGTATTATTTCAGAATCTTTAGTCTTGCCATTTGGTGACAGTTTTAATTTACGCTCAGTGGAAATTATTAGTAATAGAGCATCTTCTCCTGGTGGATACATCGAAGCGAAGATGGTTGTGGAATGCCTTCTTCCAGGGGAATGTATCATCCAGTGCGTACTGGTTTCTGCAGAAAGAGTTACTCGGCCTACGCAAGAAGATCGACGTGCAGGTACTTATTGTCTCTCATTTATAAATTTTTAGCTTTGCTTAGTGTCCATTAGTTTGACAATAGAATGGCTGAGAGTGACCCATTGACACCTCTCATATTTTGGAAATGCAGCATTTTTGTAGAAAAAATTTTCACATGACTTTGATGTATTTAAAGTTCTGCATTTGTCCGCAAATTTTTATCTGTATTGGGATCTTCTCATAGAAGATAATTCCACTTAGGAATAGAACTGCAGAAGAATCCTGAAGGTCAGGTACAGGGTAGAGAGGATTCTTCCAATTATTTTGGGTGCTAAAACACAAATCATATATTTCAAAGCCTGTAAATATGGGCAGAAAATAGCATCAAGTATGTGTTGAATGATTTTCTATATGTTGGCGAGATTGAAGATTGAGAATGACTTCTATGACTATTTATTGGATCGTTGAAGTTTTAATTATTTATATTGATAGTATTAAGGATTTATTTGAATTTCAGTATTCAGTGAGTTTTTAATATTCATACATGTTCTGTTTTCAGTTGCAAAGACAAACATTTATTAGTTATGGTGAAAGTTTTACCTTCATGATTGTTCAAAAAAATCTATATGTTAAACTTTGTTCCTTCCTCCTCTCTTCAGTAAAAATTTATATTCTTTGGCTACCATTAGATTTATGTAATACAATAATTATGATTTTAAAAGAAATTGTTTTCTGTGCTATTGAGATGCTTAGGATAACTTGTCTATTTAAGATTCAATTTTAGCTATTGTATGCTCTGAAAAACTTGAATGATTTAATGGAAGAGCAGTTGAAGGTTTTTCTTTTTGTTGTTTGTTTGAGACAGCTATGTCTGTCATGCCCGAATTAGTCCTGAGTAATTTAAATTACTTAGATATTGTGATGAAAGTAACTATTGTGTTTAGCATCAAAGTGGTTTAATGCAACACAGCTTATAAGGTTGTCTGTGTATTGAAGTTCTGTACCTTTCTGTATAGCTTATTAATATTCTAAAACTTTTGTGTGAATTGATACATTAATTGTTACTCTAATTATATAACTTTCATTTTAGGGGCGAAAGTTGGACGAAAGGCTACAACCAAAGGCAGAGCAGGTGCACGTGTTATTCCAAGAGGTCAAACAGCATCAAATGAAGGAAATGAGGATGCGAATGATGATGAAAGTGCTGATGATGTAAAATGTCGCAGGAGTAGCACTGGAATGATTCCTCATCCTGAAACCATGCCTGTATTACATATGGCAGAGCATCTTGATTATCGTCAAGATGGTGGTCTGGCATCTGCTAGTTTGGTGTGCCGGGATCCTAAGAAGCTTGTCAGGTATGAAGAATAGACATTATTAGTATTAAGTTGGAATTTTCATCTTCTGAGATGCATTAATGTTTAAGTAATATTCTTTTGAAACATTGGAGGCTATCCAATTTACAAATGATTGGAGTAATATCTTTTTATAGCTGATTAACCTACAAAAAGATGATGTTGAATAAGTTCATTTCATAAGGTACAACTTTTAAATCTTTTCTAATGTGCATGTAAATACTTGACAGGCGTCAAGACAGTCAGGGCAAATATAGAAAAGTTTCATCAGATGTTGTCCCTCAAACTGACTTCACCAATTCATTATCAGCTAAAGATGTTACCATCATTCCAGGCAAGAATGTGATTTTGGTGAAGGCAAAGGTATTGATATTGATTATATTATGTATGTATTATTTGTTTTGTTTTGACTATAAATATTTTTTAAAACTAAATATGAAATATTAAATTGCTTTGTATTTTTTAACAACTTTTATAGACTAATATTTTGATGGATAATTTTATTGATAATTGTATGTGTAAATTCTTTACTAAAATGTCTAAAATTGAGGATATTCTTTCTGTAAAAATTAAATTCTTTTCCAGAAATAAGAAGTTGGCTTTTTCTTATGCTTTGTTATATCGTTTTGGAACTTCTTATAATTATTTTGGAAAAGAATTATTTATCTGTGCATGTATATATTCTTTTAAAATAGTTATTCAATCATAAAACAAGTTCAATATAATCATATGTATTTATTTTAAGGGAGAAGGTCTAGAACAAGGAACATATCGACTCAGCCAGTTGTCTTTGAAATTGATTGGGGCTGTAGATGAAAATGAAGAAAATCAAGGGTTGGAATTCTTATCTGAAACAATAACACCAGCTGTTACCTTTGAGGTTCACCTAGAACCACCATCAGTAAGCATCAACAAACATGAAGGTGATCTGTTGGCTGGGATTGAGCAAGAAATGATTCTAGCTGTTAACACAGGAAGTCTTGGAATTCCAGCAGTAAGTTTCACACTTACTTCATCCTCTTAATCATAGATGTTGTGATCATATGACCCATGTTTTTACATATCCACAATGTGCCACATCGAAGTGTATCATTTTCATTTATAAAATTTATCATCTATGAAATTTATAGAATAGGATCCTTAATTTAAGTTCTTTAGTACATCATGCTTTTATTATCTTTTAAATCAATCTTTATATTTTTTACAGGATACATCTATTCGAGTGAAGACATCAAGAGGTCTTCAGATGCAGGTCATTCCAAAAGATGGCCTTGATGCCAATCTTTCAGAATCTACTGCAGAAGGAACTTTATCTCGAGACTTCAGTGTACCTTTACCAGTTTCAGAACCATTTACTAACATTACAGTTTCTTTGAGGGTTCTAGCAGAACTCTCTTCCCATAAGGATAATTCTCTAATACATCACAAGGTAAAGTGTTTATGTTTGACTCATTTAAATGGTGTTGGAGCATTGTGTATTTTTGCCCAGACAAGGGTAATTAAACTTCTTTCACTCTCAAAAACTCTTACTGCAGACTTTATTAGTTTCATTTTGATTTAAAAATTTGATTTTTTAAAACAAATTTTAATTAGCATTAGATTTTTTTTAAATTGTGTTTCACCTTGTATTGTTGGCCAGAGTTAAGTAGTTTGGGTATCAATTCTACTTTAAATAATATTATTAAATTTATTATCATAAATTGAATTATAGAAGAGGTTGCTTATGAGCTATGTTGGATAATTAACAGTGCTAATTGTATATAGTATTTTTATCCTATTCTTAAAATTACATTTTAAAAATTTTTCTCCCTGAAACAGTATCAATGTAATTATTTTTCATAGGTTACTCTAATTTGTCCTTGGTCATCATCTGGATCGACTGATTCTAATGAAGAGGAGGAGAGGATCGTTCCACTACAATTCCTTCCACCATTCCAAGTTAGCTTCCGTCTTCATACAGCTCACCAACGAAAATTCCTTCATATAACTGTTGGTGGTCTTAGCTCAAGGTCTATCCGTTTACGTAAAGCAAAACTCTCCATTGTCAATGAAGGAAATTCAAAGGAATTTTTGTCATGCTTATCTTTAAAGGAACTAAATCCTGGCTCTCAGAATCTTGTAAGTGAATCTCAATTAATATTAATAAAATGTTATTTTTCATTTTGTTTGAAATGCTAAGATTGTCTATTATTATTAGGTGATTTCATTTCTTTGAGAACTTGCTCATATTTGTGACTTAGGGATGATATAACAGCAGAGTTATATAGTAAAATTTATTGAAAATCTAGCAATTTAATTATTAAATAGCTTAGTGCTTTTCTTGTACTATTCATCATGTTATCATTCTACCAAGTAACGCTTAATCATATTAACATTACCAAGTAATTTAGATAATTCATTCTGAATTCAGCTATAAAGTAATTTTTTAAAATGGGAATTTTATTTTAATCAAAATTCAAGTATTTGTGATCAAGGGATATAATATTGAGACTAATTGAGTTGTCTTCTTTCAGATTGTTGTTAATGGAACTGATGTTTCATACATGTGGGAGTTGAGGTTTGATGCTGATCAAGAAAATATAAAAGGAAACCATCCATTATATTTAGGTGGTGTCAATCAACCAACAACCATTCACATAGAATTTAAACTTGAATACGCTGGAGTGGTGAACCCAGAAGATAGCTGTGATGATAGGCTCTACAAAGCATACAGTTGCCGCTTCGAAGTTAATGATTACAGGGTAAGTAAACCTATCTCAATTATTAAGTTGCTTTGGATAAAAAATTTCAGAGCAGAATGTATCTTTGATATTTTGAATTTATTTTGGAAGTAAGTGAATTATTATTGTGTGTGGCATATTACTTTAATCTAATCATGCAAGTCAACTTAATCTATTTTGGACCTGAGACATTAATATGTTTATGTACAAAATAACAAAATGTGTACCATTCTTTTAAAGCTAAAATAATATTTGAGCAGCAATAAAGTAGCTTAATTTTTTCTTGAAAATAAAATTATGTTTTTGTGGATTAATTAGATTTAGAGTTGAAATTAATCAGTATTTTCAATGAAATTTTTATCTCAATAAAATTTCATTGACTTGTTTATTTGAGAATAACGAAATTTCAATATTTTAATGAATATGCTGATTATGCTAAATATTATGATTCATATCTTCTTACTTTTCAAATCAACGATGTTTTGTTTTTAAGTTTTTTGAAGTTTTTTCTCTTAAAAATTATAACCTACCCTTATTAAAATTTGTCATGCTGGGTCTGGGAGATAGTTTTAAAGTTTATCATTTTGTAAAGTCGTTTTCAATTGAAGATCAAACAATTAGGGCGCTATACAGTGAACGTATTAATATTTTTTTCACCTCAATATATTATCCTACGGAAAAGCACTCCAGAAAAAATTACGAATTTTCCTGTAGGGAAAAATTTTCAGTTTTTTTTTATCTTTTCGTCTTCGTTTGCGCGCACATTGTTTATTTTTAGTCAGAAGGCTAATTTTGAATACTCTGTTAGTAAATTATGCTCATTCATATGTTACAATTTAATTTCTGGGCTGGATTTAATTTTATACTTATGTATAAATAATTATGCATTTTGTTTTAAATTTCAGATCTTTTTTTGTAGAAGTTATTATCGTTCAACCTTGATAAAATTTGCGCTGCTGGGTCCGTGAATTTCTGTTTGTTTAGAGCAAACATTCTTTTTCTCACTTTTCATACCCAGCAGTGCATTTTTTTAGGGTAGGTCGATAATCACTTAAATAAAATAAATTTCACCACCCGAAAGAAAAATTTTCAGAAATATAAAGAATTAACAAATCAGGCGCCTTTTGGCGATTTGGGACCGTGCCGCCACACGGGTTCGAGAGCCGGGAGCGGGTCTAGAGGCTCCCGCAACACTAAAGTACGGGCTCGAATCCGTTTATAATTGCGAAAAAATCTCCCGGTACAATTACGGCGGCCGGGAGCTCCCGACAGGATCCGAACCCGTGAACAGTAGCGTCGCACCTAGGTGCCTCGACCCACTCGACCAGCTACTCGAACGGTGGAAGTTGCTCAAAATTAGCTTTACGTATGACTAGTATCGCTTTAGTATGACGTGGCACTTCAGCTGTTGTCGTAGTATGCCTTCCATGACTCTGAGAACAAATTATTATGCTGTAACATGCCGATTAGCCCTCCGGAATAGTTTTTACGAGTCTTGATGAGAATAGTATAATTTTGTTTTAGATATAAAATAAGCACAAATATTAGATGCATTGCTTTTGATTGTATATGACTCCATCGGCATAAATTATACCTCAATTTGTTAAGTTAACCTCAAATTTGTAGATGAGCGTACATAAGTAAATAATTTCTATTTTCATCGATATTATTCAACGTATATGAAAGCAATGAATCTCTTTGATAACTCAAAGGCTAACTATTTGTTCGGATTTTTAATTTTACAAATAAAATTAATTTAAATAAATTTCGAAACATTTAATTCGACTTTGCATTACTTTGAAATTCAGAGTAGTTTGTAGAATTCATAAATTTGTCTTTTGACAGAACAATGCTGTTTTCAACTGGGTCTACCTTGTTTGACCGACAGCTCACTCGAATATATCTTGTATGCGCATAATTATTGGGAAAATATTTCGTCACTTATGACTCAATAGGCGTCGTTGTAAAAAAATAATATCCTCAATTTGAAGCAGTTTGCATGTGTACTGTGAAATTTTTAATCGTTATTATTTATAAATTGTTATCAACAGAATAGTTGCTAAAGTTATTTTTTTAAAACGTTGTAATTTTTGAAATTAACTGACCATGAAATGTGTTTAAATATTTAAGAAATATTGCTGTTATTAGAATTGCTTTTCTAATGTTATATTTTCGTTTTTACCACAGTATTTGTTTTGCGTCTCCTAACCTTAGGTCTTCATAGATCAGCATTTTTATTACGCTTAAAATGATATTATTCTTTTTGGTTTACTCTTTATAGTATTAGTTGATAGCAGAAACCTTGTAATTAGTTGAATTACAAATGTTCACCATAGAAATTGTTTTTTAAAAAAGTTATCAATTAATTAGCATCAATTTAACAGCTCCATTATGAATAATTTTCTTGATACATTATGAAAACGTTTGTTTAACAATCAAATCAGCGAGAAAATTATTATATTCACTTATAATCGCTGGTCACAATAGCTAATCAGTGGTGTTTCAAAGGAAATAGAATTCATAAAATCTATTATCCTTATAGTTTCCATTCCATTAAACTATTATTGGTCCATGCAACTATTGCATGATAAACATTTTTTAGTTTAAATGAATAATTTACTTAAATTTTATTTATTGGCTCATGTTGGTTGATTTTTATAAACTTCAAGTTTATATTTTCATGGCAACATATCAGGAATTATTCTAAGAGGCATGTGGTATTTAGTGCAATTACCTAGGTGTGAATATTTGTAATAATTAACCATTACTGATTTAGGTATGACAAGAACAATTACTATGAGTATTTAATTTATGAAATGTTATTATATTAAATACTAATAATTCTGATATAATCAAGAAAAAAGAATTGAAAGAATCATAAAGAGTTCCTGTTAAATCTTTGTTCTATGCCACAATGTAAGTACAATTGAAAAACGTAGGTTTTTTATGTTAAAGGAATAATCATTTAATATACAGTCAATTGTACTCATCATAAATTTGTGAATAAATAAATTTCATAAATATTCTATCATTAAATATCATGAATTTCAATCACTGATGAACTATTTTACTCATACTTTCTTACTGCTCCATCGAATAAGGGATATTAATTATTTTCTTAGAACAATACATACTGATTCAGCACATAATCAATCTTATTCAAATGAACTGATGGTCAATTGAAGGGATGATTTGACCTTTCGTCAAATCATCATTTTTGAATGAATCTTCATATCATTGAATGGTACTTTTGAGCATATGTACAATTTTACTTCTAATTTCAGACACTATATGAAGTCAAGTCAAGGGTTGAGCCATCTAAAGGAAGTGAATTCTGTAGAGCTGGAGGCATGTGCCATCTCCGTTTACAAATTTTGCGCCTTGGACCCCCTCCTCCTCCTGTACCTGTGTCTTCCACTTTGCAGCATCCTTCATTAACATCCTTAATGTATGAGGTTTTAGCAGACCAAACTATGTGGGCTATTTGTGGAAGAACTGCAGGTAATTTTCTCAGTTTTTTCATTCAGCAGTCATATTTTCTGCAATAACAATCTCAAACTCAATGAAGGAAATTCATTTTCTCTAAGAGAATTTTCATTGTTCTTGACTAATTTTACTCCTCTATATTGAGGATTGAATTGTTTATAAATCCTCAGTAATTTTAGATTTCCTTCATTATTTAATAAAAAGAAATTCTAGCATATTATTTCATATAAACAGCACTATCTTACTTGTACGCTATTTAATAGTAAGTATTTGGAGTTTTGAAAAAACTTCCATCTAAGGCTTTCGAACTCCGAATTAGCAATTTTCAATCTTTGTTGTGGTAGCAATGGTAATCTTTGTTGCATCACAAGCTTTTTTATGAATTATATAAATCTTCTCATAGTTCACAATGGTGAGAGATTAAAATTTATATATATAGTGAGTTTCATTCTGTGATGTAATGGAAGATCAGGTTAAGTGGTAAGCAAACCATTAAAAGGCAATCTTAATTAAAGGTATGATCCTATAAAAGCTGTGGCACCTTGAGACTGACACACTCTGCTAAAGGAATTGCAGAAAATGATAATTTTCAGGATGTATTGAGCTACAAAGCAAAGGCTTTTGACATTATGATTTTAAATTTTGAAAATCTTATTTAAATAAAAAGATCGATTAAATATTATGAATTAATATTTTATAACAGCTGTGATTATTGTATCATGCTGCTTTTAAGTAATACTTCATACTCATGGATCATGAAATAATATAATATTGTAGAGTTTTTTAAATTTTTTTTCTTTGAGACATGATTTGAATTTATTTTGATTATAGGGGTTATTTCACTTGATGGTGAGGTGGATAAGCAGAATGTGACATTGGATGTAATGCCCCTTATGGGTGGATTTCTTCCACTGCCTTTGGTACGGCTATCAAAGTATATTCCAATGGACTCTAAAGTCCCTGCAGGAAGAGGTGAGTTAATACTTCAAATATATGATTCTATACTCATTATATGATTTCTAATTTTAATGCAGACTGTCCATTTTCCATTGCATTTCCTAAATCATAAAATATATGGTGGTCATTGATTACCTCAAGTGTCTTTACTTCTAGATGAAAATCTTTTTTGTTTGAAAGTATCTGCAAACTCTTCGAGTTTGTTTGTTTCCTAAAGAAAATTTCAAAAGTGTCATTGTCATCTAAAATTCTAACTCTGAGTTCCCTTTTCTGTTAATATTTTACATTCCTTTTATTCCTTGATGTTCGAAGAAGAGTAATGTGACACTGATAGGATCCTCTTAGATAGGATTCTAATATTTGATAATATACAAATATATAATGTTATGTGCCAGTATTGCATAAACAAAAGTTATTATATATTAGCTTGCTCATGCACATTCTTTACATTCCATACATTTCAAAAAGTGAAAAACTAAAGAATCTCAGGTTGAATTACATTACATTTGAATTTTAACCTACTCTCCAATGAACAATTTGCACCTAATAGGTGATATAATTCAATTTACCTTTGATTATGTGATGATTGGTGTGTTTATATTCCCATGCTACATAATCTAAATAAATCAGATTGTAAGAATAATGTACCTGTATCTTGGCAGGTCTTTGAGAATTATGCTTAAATGCTGTCGGCAATTCAGAAGTTTAACATTCTTCAGCCTCAATTTACTAATGCTGCTCTCTTCATTTTAATGAATGCTGCAATTAATAGTCATTTGTGTCTCTAGTACTTTCTACAGTCTTACATTGAAATGAAATTTGTGGTGATTTTAGTGATATGAAACAAACACCAACATGAAGTAGCACTATTGACCTTTTGATGTTTTGCATTTAGCCATTGAAATGTTTTGTTGCTTATTGCTTTACAGAGGGAATGTCCCAACATCCTAGGCTTGAGCCATTCAGCCCAGGTCAGGTGTACAACAGCAGCAAAGCTCAGCAAGTTCATGTCTTGCCCTCTGTTCCTCCCAACACTTCCACAGAATTACCTGTATCATAAACTAAATATTTCCACTTCATCATCAAAATACTCATTTCATGACATTTCTGTTAAACATATTTTATTATCATAAGCATTGGCATTGTTTCGTATTCATATTTGTTTGCTCATGATGTTATCAAATAATATTAATCGAAATTAAAGCTTTGATATGGAAAACGTCTTCCTCGGTGACCATGCTGTAACTGTAAGTATAGCTGTTACATTTGAACAGATTGTTTTTTTGTTAGAGGTTTATTCACATAATCACGCATTTTATCAGAAATTTATTTTCTGTTGTTTTACTTTTAGGTTGAAATATGTATGCAATACATTGTATCTGTAAATGATATGTATATAAATCTTTATACTATTTATGTGGATGATTTTCTCTATAAAAAGGTTTATTATTCAAGGTTTACTCGTTTTTAATTTCCAAAAATTTCTTGTAGAAATGGCTTGTTAAAGTAAGAACTACATCATTCTGATCCTATTTTCTTTACATCCCTAATCATTCTTTTTCTTTGATATAAATTTGTGGGAGGTTTATGTTCTTTCAACATACGTCATGACTTGGAATAACAAATGGACTGGACTGGTTACTTGCAGAGTGACAATAGTTTTGGAAGTCTTAAGGATAGAAAAATCCTGTGAGTACATGTTTTTTTTTAAGGATTTATATTAACAATTTTTAGGTTAAGGTTTAATATTACAGCAAATCTCTGCCTAATTCATTAATTTTTAGAGCTAGAAGAAGCTGATTACCATCCTATAGCTTGTACTAGATGCTGTACAATGTACTAGGTTTATTATTTGGTAAATTATTCATTTATCCAGGTTAAAGATAAGTTGATAGGCTGCAAGTGTGACTCTCTCTGATTTCCTCAGGTGAAAAATGATTTGGGTCTATCAAACCAATGCAACTTGCTCTTCTGAGTGGCAAAGAGCGTCTTGCAATTTCAATTAGAAAATTAGTTGTTTACTCAATCGGCTAGTACAGATTTGAGATATTCATAATTCGGGGAAGTGATATGTCATTCTAGCAAAATTATAATGAGATAAGTCAGTTTATCTATTCATCTGTCAGCAGTCATCTTCAGATACTTCCGATATATCCCTCAGGAAATTGATATTTAAAGGGAAATATAATTCTAAATTGGATTGTGATACGATTTTAAATCATTCCCGTTCGTTTCCTTTGCGAATATATCCGTACGTCAACGTTGCTTCATGATCCGTTTTGAGTCATTATCTCGTTGGGGTTATCTTATTCGATTAGCGCTTCTAAATACTAGAGGTTTCGAAATAAAGATTAAGAAAGGTAAAGAAGTAAGAACGCTAAGTACCTCCATGGAAAACATAGAAGGAATCTTTCAGATTATTTTTTCCGACCATGGTTTCCGAAACCGATTTCCCCATGTTCAACGAAAGTCTTGCCACTGCACTTTTTATTGTAAGCGTGTCATTCCAGGCCTTGAGGAGTTACGGTAGTATAGAACAGTTAGTTATTTACCGATATTTTAGGAGTGCAGAAAATTTTCGTCATTAATTAGATCACTGTTTGTATTGTTGAACTATAATCTCCATTTTCGTTAATTAAAAGATCAGCTTGTATATTAAAACAATATCCTATTTTCGGAGAGATAAGACAATTTTACTTTCGTTTCAAGTATTATTTGCTTTCTTCCGTACGGAAAATTCTTTGCTCAAGTACTAACTTCTATGCACATTTTTTGTCTAGTTTGGATGCTGGAGGATAAGAAATAGGTCTAGACTCGACCTTAGCAAATGCCATAGGCCGTCGGATAGTATGGCGCATTATGTAATAAGCAAGATTCTATGCGAAACTTTAAGATACTGGAATTTTCGGTTTCAGTATGAAGTATATCTACGAAGTTACGCTTTTTCTTGGAAATGTAACTCCATCAATAAATAAAAAAAGAGATAGAACCATTTCTTCGTCTCGTATTAGAATGCTTTTGAGACTTAAATAATGCAGAAATGTTTTTAGAAGGAAGGTTTAAAATAAGCCAAATAAGCATGCTGCTTGGCCTTCATGTTCTTCCTGCTTTCTACTTTGAATTTCGTAATTGCCTGAGGATTACGCGAATCATTGGCCTTTGCGGAAAATCGTTTAGCATGATCAGTACTCTCCCAAGTTTTTAATATCCTTTATTGGTTCGAAAATAATTGATCGTCACAAGATAATTATTTCAAATTCTTAAGATTCTCCAAGTATATATTCAGTTCATTACTATACGAAGAAGTATCGCAACAAGGAAGGCATACTTGTGAGCCTTACTCTATCTTATTCACAATTCTAATATTTCTCTCGTAACAATACTACTCCATGAGAAGACAGTGAGAATGTACGAAATGACCCATAAGGATTTCCTAGATTACTTTCGCGTCCTCTCTTGTAATCTAGTCTTATCGTTTTTCTTCGAACGATATCCAGAGATTTCCTACAGTTTCCGTTTTTTCCGATAATTTTCCCAGGACTAGTTTCTAGCAGAGAAATTATTTTCAGCCCCGCTTGGCTTTTCTGGCCCTTTTTGGAAATTTAATACCATGCACATCTGTCAAGGAGCGCTCGTGCCGAAGGCCAGTTGAAAGCAGTTAGGTAGCATTTAAGTGTGTCTTTTTTTATTGAATGGATGAATCAACCGTACGAGGAGATGATGTACGGCCTAACTCGTGATTTTCCTGGAAGTTTCACACCCGGTCTCTAAGCACAAGTTGAGCGTATTACGTCCTCTAAAGCTACATATCTTTCGTCACCATCCCAATCTCATTCCCAAGCAGTATTCTTAGAGAATGATTATATACTAAAAGCGGAATATTAACTACTAAACTTAGTAAACTACTAATTTTCTACCACAAGAGATATAATTTTTTAATATAGTCAAGTTAGTGAGTAATGCTTGTGGTTTTCATGAAAGCTTTCCTTTTCCAGATGTTGCCAAATTACCTCATTCGCAGAACTTACAATGATTGCTTAAAAACGTCCTGACTGTAAGACGAGAACAGTTGTATTCCAGACGCCGAATTCTCTGGAATTACTGGTATAGTAGGCGTTGTAGAGAGATAAGAGGAACGAGCGGTCTCATTCAAACTTGTGATTACCCAGCACTCTGTTATCAGAATTGAACCTTTCGAACTCACGTTCTTTCAAAGTCTTGCCATGCCTGTTGTTATAATTATAATTAATAACAATTAGATACCCTAAATTAGAAAAAAATTTCAATTCGTTTCCACGATTATTATCTAATTATATTTTTATAGAAAGACATTTTATCCTTCACGTCTATGATGAACGTCATAGGTTCTTGCCCTTTCCTCTAGCAGGACGAAGCTATAAAACATAAATCTTTTCAAAAATATTTACTTCTAAAATTAATGTTTCAGGACACCATAATCTGTCCACATTCAGCATTGGAATCTGTTTTTACTGTTAGCTTAAAAACTGTTATTAGAGTTTTCCTGAAAGTGATTTCTCCTAGGATATCATTCTTAAACCTATCTTTTACTGTTATTAAGACATTTTTGATAAGCTAATTAACTTAAATTTAGGAATAGATATAGTATCAGCATAAAACTTAATAAAAACAAACAGATTTGAGAGACCTTCCAATAATTTTAAATAACTTTCCACTATTAACAAACTAAATAATTATAAATAAAATATTCTTCCTACTGATATTGAATTGAGGTTAAAATATATGTACAATGACTTGCATTTATATTAAAATAAGCTAATTTTAGGTACTAACAGATGTGAAATGAATCTGCCATGACAAGGACTGGAACCAAGATCTTCCAATTTTCAGACAGTTATCTTGCCAGCACATTCATACAATGGAAGGATATATACCCAGTAGCTATTGTAGCCAACTAGAAATTGGAAGATGTGGGTTCAAGTACCTGTGTCCTGTCAGACTTTTTTCATGCCTGTTGATTCCTGCATTTATCCTAAGCCATGTGACTGTTTACCTTCAGTTAATAAAACTTTCAGGTAAAAAGAGAATGTTATCTACCTATGATCCACTGTAATAGAAGTGCCATATTAATTTTTAGCATGTAGGCCTTTGCTCTCCTAAAAAAATTCATTTCTAAAGTAAACCCAAAATGGTGCATGAATAATCTTTCCAAAATTAAATTTCAGAGGTATACCAAAAAAATTTATTTCAATTTACACAGTATATTTTTGTAATCCTGCAATACATTATTACAAGAGATACAAGAGTCTTAAACTTCCAAGTCAACAGCATTCCCTTCTGGAGTGCTCAACCTCTCACTGGATAGGAAAATTTGTGAAAATGATAGAACATTTTACACAGGTAGTTAGACTACCCTTACTGCAAATAAAAAAATAAAAAGGCACAGACATGCCTTGACACCAAACAATGCCGTGAATGAAATCATAAGTATTAATAATTATAGAAGTACTCTCTTTACAATAGATATAAGACGATATATTTGGCACACACACTTCAAGCCTTCTGAGTCACTGCCAACGTCACCAGTTCCTCAAACAGGCTTCACATTACAAAAATGATGAAAAATATATACAAATTCATGTTTTGAAGTAAATGTGCCAAACTTCAAGGGGCGATGACAATCACATATATATATATAGCCACAAGATTAAAGAATGCTTGTGGTTTTTAGCATCAGACACGATTTTTCATGTATAATATCAATCTAATTATAACTAATATACATAGCAATAGAAACAAATCAATGAAATACCATATCTCAAAATATTGTCCATGTTTTTTCCCATTTTCCTCAAGATTTTTTTCCTGCAAATGTAAACTACACGATTCATTTAAGTTTTGAACCTCCCAATAATGATAAGCAATACTTATAATAAAGCTGGTTTTCACATGTGGTAGTACCAGTGTTTTCATTAATCTACGCAAATGAACTCACTACGCAATGAACATAATTATAAAAATATTTAATGAGAAATGACTGAGTACATGACAGTAACAATAATTACCAAATAACTGGATCTATTTGGTATTGACTATGTGGTAGTCAATGATACAATCACATGCATAAATTATTATAATCGCTAATAATCATAAATGCTTCATATATATAACAATAACAATATTACAATCTTTGGGGATGAAAAATATATATTAACTGAGAGCTCAATTTCCTCATGTTCCAAACTGAATTAATGGAATTTGATTAATTTAGGAATTCATTTAAATGTAGCATGTGATGAGCAACGATACACACACTTGTGGCTAAAGAAAGGGACGGATAAATTCACAGGGAACTACGATCAAACAAAGAACTACTTCACTCAGTACTTAGAACGAGAAAGGACAATTAATTATGTGAATAGCTAAAGAAAAGCCAGAATAGAGAGATGGGAGGAAAGAATTACTTCAATGAGTTTTGCATTTAAATCTTGTTCAAACCAAAGTAGATAATCACGTCGTATTAAGTGTTCCTGATTTTCCCTGGAACGTAATTTTTATCAATAACGAGTTCTTGGAGAAACATGTGAAGGCAGCGTTCGTTCTGAGCCAAAGGATGCCCTGCGATCCTGTTAATGATACACAATTTTGACAAATTGTTGCTAATGTGACTTCAAATATAAATAAATGAGCAACACTTACTTGTTTACAAAAACTTCTAAGCCCTTCCTCCTGTCCTCGATGAAGTCTTCCTCGAATATGCCATCATCCCCCCTGAATGGCAGTTGCCTTTTCCAAGCTTTCCCAGGTAGAGGAGGAACCACGATCTACATGGAGAAAAGATATCAGGTTAAAAATCTGGTTTTTCTATGTTGCTATGATATCCATTAAAATTATAATTTAAAAACCAAATTATTTTAAGTGAAAATTAAAAAAATTAAACCTTATCATAATTAGTATGAACTGAGGAAATATTGTCAACTTAATAATAAAGAGAAGACACTTCTCTTTCAAATTAAAAATGCCAAATTATCTGTTGCTGATAAAAAAATTTAAAGAGCTAAAATTGTTTCATAGATTAATAAAGAAATAATAAAACGTCTTCTAAATAAATGCATTAATGAGAATGCTTTATGCTACTTTTAAATTTTCAAGGGATAGGAATTCTTCAATTTTCTTAAGCTTCACGTCTCCCTACTCTGTAAACTATAAAATTAATATAGTTTTGATGACCTCTTTCAAAATTACGGAGATTTGATTATTCAAGCAAGTTAGATTCTTGGTAAAAATTGATCAAGTCTTGAATATCCTTATATTTATTGTAAATCATTGAATGATACAACCAGCTATCATTTACTTTGTACATTCAACTGGCCTGATAGTTTAATAATACTATAATAATTCAGAATGATGTGCTGATTGATTGCAGAATTATTTCCTAATTAAGAGTAATCCCCATGAAGTAGAATAGTAATTATATGAAGGCAAAAAAGTCATGTGTGTCAATATTGCATAAAATATTCTATTTTTTCACTAACTAGTATTCACAAGATCTGGGAACATTTTTAAATAACCATTATAAATATATCACAAGTGATTACCCATGAATAAACAAGACAGATATAAGATCTTTATCACCAACTAAGAAGATAGTCTCTTTGGAATTTATATTAAAAATTTTACAATGCTGACTCAAACAAAATGGTTTCATCTAGACAGAAGGTCCTTTTTTATCATATTTGTTTAGAAATATACATAATGCATGTTGTATTTAAAATTCAATTAAAAATTTTTGGTTTCTTCATTAAATTTAAAGTTCATATTCTACTGAATTGTATATTAAAATTCACTGCAAAATTGCTCAATATTGCAGCAAATTCTATCATTCACTTCATACTCAAATAACACACATACTTAGAAAACTTGGGTATATGACCAAAACAACAGAAACTTGATCAAACATTCTCAATTTCATTGCTAAATTTATCAATCTCCCTTATCAACTTATCAAGAAAATATTTTTGTACATTATATATAATTATCACACCGAGCACAATAGTGCATCTTGACAACCAGTTAAAAACACTGGGAGCATTGAAAGTATTTCAAATTAATAACAACTATGAACCATTACGACAACTAAATAGCCAACATTATAAAAGTTCTATGAACCATAACATTCTCGAATTAAAACCAAAAGATTTGCAGTAATTACGTATTAGAATATACTGATACATGAGATTGTTAAAGATACGACACGAAATATGTCGTCAGTAATATTATCGCCAATAAAATCTTCATATCACGAAAATATCAACCTTTACAGTATCTATTACCATTAAAAGATCAAGTTCTGCTTCGGGGGCTCACACGGAGGGATATTTTTCAGTCTTCCTTTCCACATAAGAATCAACTTCGGGATAAATGTACATTAAGTACCTGTTTAAAGAATACACACTAGGAGAATATGACATTTGACAGAGCAAACTATCCCCATACCAATCTTTCGAAGATTATCAAATTAATAATTACTACTGAGGTAGTAAACACCTGACAATTTTGCGTCTAAATCTCTTTCTTGCTGTACGCAAACTCAAAAACCTTCTTCGAGTGAGCTTTACAGTAATTTAATAAATTTTACCGTGACGTAAACACACAATATGACTTACCTTGCTATCTCTTTCCAATTCATTACGAAGCCATTCGAAATCGCTATACCTTCTTCTCACACTCGATTCTTTGACTTTAAATACAGGAAGATTTGTCTAAAAGATAAATAAATACCGGTTAATAATGTAGAATAATAATTCCTAAACCTATGAGATGAATCATACAGTCAAAATTAACACTAATAAGACCTTAGTTGCGTTACGTATACATTGAGACAGTAAAGTAACACGCTACACTCTAGTTTTAAGTGAATTACCCTCATTCTGACTTCATAGTCCGTATATCTCTTCTTTCCAACTCCATGCGTGTTGGGATTAATGACATCTATCTCGAGAAAATTAGCTGGAGCCGCGTAAGCGTCATCTAAAGTCTGCTTTTTGACATTTAAACGCCGAGTAGAGTCAACGGTGGAATCCGCCATCCTTGCTGCCACTATCAACCACCCACTTTTACTCGGTAATGACTACAACTCGTCAGAGGGAATGACAGATGCCTAGAAGATACGCGCACCTTCGTGAGTTAGAGAGGAAGTGTAAGGCAAATCGTTATGGAAATTACTACAGCGATCACCAGTATGGCGCTATGATCTGACCGCTCTCTAATGCTCAAAATACTTCTGAAAGTGTTAATGATAACTTAAAATTTTAGAAATCAATCAAAAGCAATAAGATAACATCTGGTTCTCCTTGATGTGAAAAACTACAAATTCAAAAGTATGTTCACCTTTTATCGTTTAGGTCCGAACAATTCAAAAACGCACGTTCCTAGACTTAGAATTCGTATTACATAACAGACACTGAATAAACAGCCGATACATTATGACAGTTTTAGCTTTGGCTCATAGTTCTAATTATAATATAAAATTCCCAAGTTATTTGAATGCTCAATAAAAAATATAAATTATAAATTTTCTTCCCATCCAGCATTTATCTTAATAGAATCTATTCAAGTTTATAGAAATATTTCTATATTTTTCTGTAACAGCAATAAAATGCAAGTCTTAGTTGAAATGTTGAGGATCCATATATTATTATATATATCGCTTTAATTAGTTATGTTATCTTCCGAAAGAGATATTCTGCTAGAATTAATCACCTGGCATCACAACAATTTGGATCTGTTTTAATTGCATTGTACAGTTACACTCAGATTGAAGAAAATTATCATACGGAAATGCAAGAGTTAACCAATACATTAATCTGTTGATTGAATAAGTTTTTAAATTGGTACAAATTGTGGTACTTATGACTGAGAATTAAGTTTTTTCGTCATTTCATCTCCTGTAAAGTTTTAGGTTATAGAAAAACGGCCTCAATAAATTACTTGAGATTATTAATAGAACTGAATCGTTCCAGTACGAATAATAAAGTAAATAACTGATTGTAATTCAAACAATTATTTTAAACGTTTCATTGACTTAAAAGATTACTTATTCAATACTACGTTCTTAAGTGTCAGAATTTTCAGTTTGAAGCAGACTCTAAAAGAACTCAGGAACTGCGAGGACTGCCTAACCTACAAGTGTCAAAAATTATTGTTTATTTGGGATTCAACCAGCACCGGTTGATACATTATCTTGGTCAGATACCATCAATTACAAGGTTGCAATTACCAGCTCACTATTTCATCTGAGCCATATCCTTGGTCATGTTGGTGATTCAGGAACATCGATAGAATCGACTGATGATCGATATCCAGGGTGTCAAGTTCGATTGTTTTGAACAATTTCGTATCATGCTAATCCATTCAATGCGCACAATCTTATAAATTTGCGGAAAAGAGGGTGTACTGGAGCGCATTGTACTTGTTAGCATGTATCACATCCGCTGATTCTTAGCGAATATCCTATCCATACTCAGTGAAGGCGAAATGGCTGGTAGAGTAAATCATATGTCTTTGAAGCAAGTGGGTTCAGAGATCACACATTACTTTCCTAATAGAATTCCCAAATTGAATAAACAGATTTTCTGTCATTCATGTTACAGTTTATGTTGCGTCAAGATGTACTAAGTCTGTACCGAAAACTATTTCGCGCTATTCGCTCAGTTCCTGATGAGAGCAACCGTAAGGAGTTACAAGATTGGGTTAGGAACGATTTTAGGAATAACATGCATCATAAAGACGAAGTAAGTACGAACAGGGTTGATGTTTCATGTTAAGGATACGGTTGCTGTGACAGGACGACCAAACAACCTCTTTTTAGACTTAATAATTAGTTGGACTAAATTTTAGAGCAGTTTTTACCCTTAGAATTATTAGCATTTACATTTCAATTATTTTTATGTGTAACGAAATTAGTAACTGATAGACATTGGCACTAGCAATAGAGCAGGATCGGTTAGTCTACAACATAAAAAAAGACATTCCAACCATCATTGTTTCATTTTAAGAGAGCTATGCTATTAGGAACATGACAGAAAATACCTTAATGGTTTTGTATTTGTGCATAGTTTTATTCCCTGATTATTTTTCGATTTATTTTTATCTTTTCGATTTTTCTTCTTTTTATTCATCCATAATATTGAATATATATTCCTTTAATCTCTTTTCTTGGCATCATTCACTGGAAAGTAAATTATAAGTCAATATACTAAAATCATTGCATGTTTACCTGTTTTTTGATCAAATGCAGCTTAAATCAATCTGTTTGGAAATATTGTCTTAAATTCATTAAAGTTGATCATTTTATTGCCTTTATGATGTAGTCCTAAGTTTAACATTATAGTGCTTATTTGCTATTTAAAGTCCTTTAGGACCAAGCTTTTATGATTCCACTGTACTTAATGAAGACAGAAAACAGAGGTCTAGTAAATATTGGGTTGTGATGGATTATTTATTTTACAAGTTAAGTTTTTTCATTTATTCTATATCTCAAAAAATTGATATTACTGCTGGAAGATTAATGTTAATATGAAAATTACAATATTTTTCTCCTTATCACCTCAAATTCCTCTCTTTTTTCAGCATGCTATTAAGTCCCTACTTCAGCATGGTAGAACATTCTTAGAAGAGCTTCAGAGAAGTTTGTCAATGAGTCGTTGATTTAATCTTTTAAACTGAAATTGTTATTAGTGTATTTTTTAAGCATCACTCGAATAAAATTTTACCTCTACCAGCATCATGATTAGTGATCGGGTGGTTTGTAAAAATCTAATATAGTTCATCATTCAATTTCTCCATATTCTACTATGAAAGTAGATTAAAAGATTGTGCAAGCTCAAACAGTGAAAATGACCTTTTTTTAATGTATGACCGTTACGGAAAAGCTTTCGATAACTCTTTGATAAAACACTCTTGGATGATATAAAACATTATTACAGTTAGCATAAAATATTTAAATTCATCCATATATTAACATTTAATCCATATCTCGATTTACTTAAATCTCTCCTGCATAAAAATAAAATTTTAGAACAGTGTACAACTATGAACAGAATTTGCTTCATTCCTTTTAAAAATTTTACCTGGCCTCATTTCATTACTACCAATAACACATTCTTTAAAACAAAAAACTGGTATGAATGGTATCCTTCATGTTTATACCCAGATTTGGAAATAATTCCAATGAAAGATGTTTCTGAAAACAATAAATTTAATGTTTACAAACAAAGTTACAATAATAAAATCATACAAATGTTAAATATTAGGCTACAAAGTATACTATTTTAAATTTTCAATACAGTAACAGCCAAACAAGCTCCTAGTGTCACAGTCCCAGTGACTATCACATACTTGGAAATTTTATTAGAGGTGTTTCGAGAAACACGACCCTCAAGCAAACATCCCACAAGCCCAGTAATGATGTACTGCCCATCCAACATAAATAGTGGTAGAACATTAATTAAACCTAGTCCTAAGGACAAGACAGACACATATTTCAAAAGATGTAATATAATTTCTGGTAAGACTGCCACTGATGCAGGAAAAAGATGACAACGTGGAACAAACTCACTCACTTTAATGTTAAACCAAGCTTCTGATGGATGTCCTAGAAAAATCATCGATTTGGGCATAGATTTTTCTGTACTTTCTCTTTCAATGATGAACAAGCTTGTATGATTGGAAAGCAATGGCTGTGCACATAACGGACTGTTATTGGGGCAAGATGAGTATGATTTACAAGGAATACCTGAATCTTCTATGACCTTCCTTGCAGAAAGACATACATTCCTTTCTGTCAATTTTTCATCCTCTGCTTCATTACCTTCTGAATCCTCATTGTAGCTTACCGTAAAACAGAGATTACCCCCATCATCTTCCTTAGCACAGCAATCTGGAACATCTAAAAGTTATACGAAACAAATTTATCTTTCTATGCAAGAGATTTCTCATTAATAAAACAAAATGATTAGGCATATTTAGCAAAAATCATTTATATTCAATTAGGTTTAAAATTAAAATCAAAATAACTTGGGAATACCTATCATTACAAATATCTTAGATACATTTTTGTTTCATAAAAATGTAAATATCCTAGGTTTTATCTTTCCTCATTATTTACTGCTATAGGATATTGCCCTTTGAATTGTAGGAAAAGATCATTTCCACTCTGATAAATTTATAAAAAAATATATCTGAATTGAAACTATAAGCAAACCAGAACAATTCAAATGAGGACATAACAGAATTACTACAGGATAATGTTGATAGTATCAATTTATCATTTAAGAAAATGTTCTTATCAAATTCTGATTATTACCTGACTCTCCTGCAGACATGTCCTTGTAGAGAATAGGAGGTGATACACAATAACCTGATTTAACTTCAACCTCTGCAATAGCTGACAAAATGCAATTTCTCCAGTCCTCTCTGTTCTTTACAGCACAATTTCCATTGACTTTAGTTATGACTTCGCCAGGATGTAATCCAGTTGCGCCTCTGAATGGTGAATTCTAAATTTGGAATCAATATTTCCAATTATGAGAATAAATTCATTTGAGCTACACAATTTCTTATCTAAATAATCACAGAATTTATGAATAAAAGAGTCCAATCTCTTTAAAATCAGATGAATAAAAAATTTACTTCTTTGATAAATTATGTAATCTTCTTATAATGAATGATTAATTCCAAAATTAATTCTTTCAGTAAGATAATTTTTCATTATAATTTTCAACTATGAATGAACTCAGCTGTAATTCTCAGTCTTTCGCTCAGTAAAACTCTGATTTTTGATCAATTGTCATAGCAATAAGTTGAGCAAAATGGTAAGTTGACATTAAAATTTGAAAAAATAACATTATCACAAATAACATCTACATTACTAAACATTAAGAGATAATTTTGGATACACTAATTTATACTTACATTCTACCAAAATTTGTAATAAATTGAAAAAGATAACTTGTAAAGAAATATATAGCAACTGTAATATCAAAGCATTAAATGTTGCAAAAAATATTTTTTGCATACTTTAGTGTGAAATGGTTGACAGATAATGAATTTAAATCTTATATCTAATATCAATTAATTAATTCTTCAAACTTAATTTATTTATAACTGCACTCCAATGACTCACTTCTGCTAAATCTGTTATGTATAAGCCTGCTCCTTGAGAAAACATGGGGATTGTAGCCCAAGGTAGCAAATATACTGCTAGTAATGCCACTGCTGAAAGGACTATATTATGCCAAACTCCAGCAGCTAGAATTCTTAAGCTCCGCTGAGGTGGAAGAGCTTCCACTTGGTTTGAACTCACCAATACATATGCTAATGGAATTATAACTAAAATGCATATTCCAAACCCTGAAACTGGTACACCTTCTCTGGAAAATAAAAAAAATAAGACCTTCAGTTAATCACTCATTATATAAGATTCTATACATATACAGAAACCACTCACATTTTTAATAGCATTCCACAAGATAAGGTCAGATAATATTCATTAACCTAAACAGGCTTTTACCAAAGTACTAACATCATGAGGAATACTTAATTAGCTCAATGAATGAGCAACTACAAAATATACTAGTACAATATTACAGGCTCCTTATGCATTTTTAAGAACTGTAGGAAGGCAAATAGAGCAAGCTTGTCAGGAATTACTATTCTCTTAAATGGATAAAAATAATCATATGACTCCTCAACCATAGGGGAGCATAGGATTATGTACATACTGTAAATATATTATTTATTTCATAAAAATTGTTCATATAAAAGGAAATTCAAAGACACCAGAAATAGAATTGAATCTTGTCTGAACTATAATGCACAATAGAATTTAATGACTATACGTGAAGTGACTTATGAATATGAAAAAATATCCCTAAATTATTCACAAGACCTTATCTTGGAAAAATATAAAAGCAAAATTTGCATAATGAAGAGATTATAATGAAACCGTATTATATACTCAGCAATAAAACTCCATAATACAGTAATTCCCAGAATACAACCGTATTTCGTATTTAGAGATTGGAAGGATGTGTTATCAATTAATCAACTAGTATAAAAGTTCAGTAGCTTGTTTTCATCTTTGAAGCAATAACTGGATAAAAAATGGAATTAAATAGTTTCCATGTCAAAATTTATACGTCAGAAATATTACGTTAAAATGTCAACGTTAGGAGCAATGTGATAACGATAAAAACGAAGCATAAATTTACCTTACTGCAGCTATCGCATGCCCTGCTTCGTGTACAATGCTAGTTATTGCAGTAGCTATCACAAAATATCCCAAATCACTGAAGGGAAGGTTAACTCCAGGTATCTAAGAAAAAAATACAACTTATTACGCTCAATATTATTCATATATAGTTACAGAAAATTAAAATGTACATACCAAAGGCTCTAAAACCAGTTTACTGGAGACTGTGTTATCTAGTTCGTCTTGGAAAATGTTATTATAAGCTGTTTTTACGACAAGAAACAAAGCTAAGGGGAGCGATAAAACAGTAACCCAAACTCCTATGGTGAACCATCTTCTCCAAAATTTAGGCTTCCACCGTACAGATTTGTGAAAATGATTATTGAAAACTGTGGTACACCACTGTATTTTAAAAGGTCCAATTTTCAAACCAGTGTTTTCAAGGAAACACAAATAGGGATAATGGGAACAGGTCTGAAAAGTAAAACAAATGGTTAGAATAGGATTAAAATACTTTGCATCTTAAGTTATCAAAAATGAAATGATTAGATGATCACCTTGAAAAATAAATCGAAAAAATATAGAGATCCATGGATGATGCATATCACGAAAAGAAGTATATAAACATCCATCTTGATTCTATCTCACTAGATATCTTACAATATAACTTATCGATAAAAAAGACACGCAAAATATCATAACAGTTCATACAATATCACAAGAAATACATTTAGTAAAGAAAAAGAGCACTTTGAAAACATTTTAAACTCAGATTAATATTTTCGTAACGCTCTCCAGATTCTGTTGTTTACAGTTCGGCGCTTTATTCTAAATCTCATCCCTCCTGATTAGGAGAATGTTTCGCTTTTTAGAGAGTATTCTTGATATATATTTGTGAAAATCATAGGAAATCCAAGAAAAATTGTGTTCTTAGTCAAGAATATGAGACTTCGAACCTTATTCGTTATACAGGAAGTTATGATGGAAAACACTACACACACTGTCCAAGCCCTTTGGGTTTGATCTAATTATTTTTTTTTCTTCTTTTACGAAAGGCAGAGAAGAGTTAATTGGGCGAATATTTGACTCAATAGGAGACTAAAGTTGAATCATGGGCAGTACTGAACTAATGACGGTAACAAGACATCCCGAAAGGGCTTCTGTTCAAAATTTGGACTTGGATCAAAAATACCAAAGGGATTACTTTGAGGGGTGATGGGAGAAATACCATCCATAAGGATGTTGCAAAATTTCAGGCGTCGAATATTTCTGTAACTTTTGAGTGGTAAAAGCTGATTTGTGGAACATTTTAGAATAACTTCCACGTAAGATGCCCGGTAAATTTAAAAAACCCATCAACATAAGTGCCCAAGTTAATTACTTTTGAACTTCTTCGTGAAAGTTTCAGTAATTTATGATGGTAAAAATTCAAACAAATTTTTAAAATTCACAGAATAAGAGCTATTTATGAGAATGATAGCAAATCAACTTCACATTTATGAAAATCAAATGCTTAGGTTATCGGAGAAAATTTATTTAACGAATTAAAAATATGGCGGAAACTGGATCTGCAGAATAAAACGAATATTTCCTAATTTTAATTGTATTTCTTGCTACCAAATTTTATCCTATAAAGTTTCCGCTTCGTTTTTAGTTTTCTTAATTCTTAATTTTTCTCCATTCTGCCATTGTTGCTTTGAACTTAATTCGTTTGCACCTCGTAGGAAAGACCAATTTGATGATTCCATAACACCAGATGGTTTTGCCTTTTATATCTTCAGTTCTGCTAACTGAATTGGCTTTAGAAACATGATTTTCAATCTATGCTCACATCGACTGTAAATAAAAAATAATTAATCAAAATTGTTAATCACTGTAAAATAACACTCTGCTTTTGTTTCAGAATCGTTTATGAAGCTGCGGGATTGTGCTAGTGTACTATAAATTTAAGCTCTTTTGGATCAATATATTTTAAATCAAACCCTGTTACTCGTGAATAAGCAACAAAAGGTCGATTATTAGGAGAATTTTACAGATTTTGTCCAAAAAACTATGGTAAACACCTCTTCTCTAAGACTTATGGTATTGTTACATTTCTATAAGGTGTGCCCATTTGTTCACGCTACTTCGTATCACTCAACTCGATAGAATGAACTCTTGAATTTCCCCGTTACTTTAAGCTCCACACTTGGTGAATACCTATTAAGTTTTATGAGCGTCGGTCATGCTTCACATGGGGAATACCCGTTATTGAGTTTAACACCTGGCGATAGATTATACACAACCTGAGGTTTAAATCCGCATTAATTGAACAGAAATAAAGACGGAATCAGATGCAGTTCGTTGTGCAGTTTCTTCGGTTATATTTTGCTTTAAATCATTCAAAGATTTTTACTTTGAATTACTTTTATTGTGCACATTATTTATGTGCTTACTAACTCGCACTTGCTAACTTACAATTCGTTTAAACCTGTGCTATATTCTTTTACAAAATTAAGATCACATACTTTAGTATAGATTAAAATATTCTGAGAAATCATTTTAAATCGGAGATAAGACAGAAAGAAAACTATAAGTAAGTAATTGAGCATTTGAATGGTTTTCTAAGAGTGATTGATCCCTGTTCTCTTGAAAATCGATTCTGAGAAGTTAAATTTGTCTATCAAATAACTCAAAGCCTATGAGTTATCGATAGATTAATTCATAATATTCTGTAATAATAATAATCACATATAATTACAGAATATTCATAATTATGATGAAAAATTTCGTGGAAGCTCTAATCCATCACTCAAAATGCGTGGTCTATCACCATCCAAACCGGATATATAAATTTAACAATCATTGAAAAAGCATTGTTTTTCAGTCAATCTCTGCGCTTTTTCTTAGGAAATGTGACCAGTCTGAAGTACAAATGAGCTTTGTTGATAACCTTTAATTCGAGTTGATAACTCTGCACAAACAAAATAATATAACAAGAGGACTATTCTGCTTCTTTAAATGCGCGGAAACTACACGGAAAGACATTCCTTAAAATAACCGGCGCTCTACGACTCGGTCTTTTAGTTCGTTCTTGATCCGAGCTATTTTTAGGAGCAAGTTTTCATTCTTTGCCAACGCCAGTGAAGTTAAATCCTTTCATTTCTACTGTCTGTAGAGATGAAAACAAATACACTTGAACTTTTTGTTAGTACATAAACATCAGTGCGTCGAACCATCCGTCTGCACGATGGCAAATCACGGCGGTTTGAAGCTTCTGTGCTTCGTGGTTTTGTGCACCATCTTCGAGAGAGCCTCTACTCTTCCAGAGAAAGTCTACATAGGTGCGTAAAGGTTTGACTTTCCGTCACCTCATCTGTCCCATTTTCCAGTACTTTCGGCTTCATGTTTAAAAACACACGAAATAAAATACAGCATAATGAGATACAATTAATGTATCCGAAGATAAATATGAATGAATGGCTCAGTTTTTTTCCAAAGTTAGATATTATGCGGAGTATCGTAACAGTTTATATGTTACGACAATAACGTTCATCGTCTCCGATGTTAGTTGGACGTATCTTCTTCAAAGCTTAGTTAGCTAGTTTAAAGGAAAATACTGTATCTTACTTCTGTTTACTCTAATTTGTCATATTTCTAGCCAGCAAACCAAGTATTTTATTTTTTCTAAGAGAGAAGAGAGGACATGTTTTTTTTAAAAAAAAGGAAAAGAGGAAACATTATTTTGCGTTGCAATTTTGAGCAGATTTTATTATTTCTCGATATTGATTAAAAACTAAGATTCGCGAAGAAAACTTTTTCTGCTGTCAATAAAGGATTCAGAATTAATTTATCGATTGATTTGTATCCTCCTTTATCACAAAGCTCTATTTTATTCGTTTTGGGAAAGATTTACAGGGGATTTGAGTAATAAAATTCCACTGAAAATAGTTTATGATTCTAAGATATTACGAATTAAATATTGTATCGGTAGAATCTTACTTTTTCGGATAGTTAATTATGGAAAATACGAATTTCTGTGCCTTGATTATAACTTTGAAGTACCTTAAGCTTGTCCGAATATTTACTATTTCCACATAGCACCACAAACGGACGGAGAGATCATTTATTGATTCCATTCCGTCACTAAACATTCCGTCACTATACATTTTCCTAATACATCTTTAGTGTTAGATTTTTTCTCTCGATTGATAGAAATTCCAAATTTTTTTCTCCTTATTTGAAGTTAAATTGTAAAAATATATACTTGGATAAAATGTATATATTTCATTTAAAAAACAAATTTAACCGCGCAACAAACGAGGTGTACGATGTTTTTGGATTCACGAATCCTTTACTAGTCCTTCCCCTTCCGGGAATTTGGGATTGCGTTATTCGCAGAATTAGAACGCGATAGTTACTGAATGAACCTTAATGATAAGGATACAAAAAAATTCCAAGTTGACTGCAATTCAATCACTGAACGTATTTTAAATAACCGAGAGTAGAAATAAATAAATCAAATTATCAGCAAATTGAATATATTCCCTTTTAGATATCATTTTAAAAACTGCAATGAAAAAAAATTATTGCTTATAAAGCTGATTTAGATATAAGGTTTTCCATCCATAGAATAGACTAAAAGAATCTAATATCAACTCCATTAATTAATTCCTTACGAGTGAGCTTGGAGAATTAAATTAAAGTAACCTTATTTCAACCATCTTTACGCACAAATTGTATGAATTAGATCAACATTTCATAGAAAATGGGAGAATGCGAATCTCTTACTTTACAAGAAAAAGATATAGCTAAGGCTGTTGGCATGGCCAGAGGTTTCAGTTTTTTATTATATGCTTATTTTTTAAATTCGAGCAAATGACTGTAATAATCTTCAATTAATTTTTGTTGAATTGATTAAAATAAGATTAATATTGCTCCTTGATATTTATTTTCCAAATTTATTCCAAAAAGTGAAATTTTCTTTTATATTTTCATCCCAAAAGGTGGAATATTTGGTGATGATGACATGGAGCAGGAACTTGCATTCCGCTATGCAGTGGATAGAATTAATATGGACATGAGCATTCTACAAGGAAGCAAACTTGTTCCAATAATTGAACGTGTCTCTCCCAAGGATAGTTTTCAAACAGCCAAGCGTGGTATGTAACACCTTCCAAAAATATTCATAGAATCTGTGCATTTCTTAATTAATAGTTTAGATTACTGACCAGATATTTTCTATACAGTATGCAACATGACTGAACAAGGGGTAGCTGCGATTTTTGGGCCAAGTTCTCGACTGACTTCAGGTATCGTACAATCAACTTGTGATAATCTTGAAATACCACACTTGGAAACTCGATGGGATAATAAACCTCGTAGTCGCAGCTGTTTACTTAATTTACATCCTTATCCTCCGGCATATTCAACAGTGAGTATACCATGAAATAATTTCCCTTATGAGTAAATAAATAACAAGTTAGCTAAGAAAATTCTAAGTATCTACTGTTCCATAATTAATTCCATATCTTTGATTTTTGGATTGGCAAGTCTTGGCATAAAATTAGCCAAACTAACCTATGAACTTAATTATTTTAAATTTTGTATTGTATGTATGTATGTATTAATCAATATTGTAGAGAATTTTTTTTAATTTAGAAAGATTGAAAAATATTTATTTAGTTGGAATTTAGTATGATCTTATCATCCGATAGGCTCTGAGAGATCTGCTAAAAGCATTGCAGTGGCGGTCTTTCACTATAATTTATGAAGATAATGAAAGTTTAATACGTCTTCAAGAGATTTTAAAGGCTCATGGTCAAACTGACTACCCAATAACAGTGAGGCAATTAGGAGAGGGGCATGATCACAGGTAAAACTAAAACTTAACTTATTCTTTACATAATCATTTTGTTCAGTGAGTTTTACATATTGTACAAATTACATAATTAAAGATATTTTTCTAATAGTTGCCCATATAATTTTTGCAATAGAATAATCAGGAATTTTTTTTCTTCACATTTAAATAATCACTTAAAGATATGAATCAAAAAGCTGAATCATGAATGATTAACATGCTTTATTTTGAAAGATTGAAGCATGATCTCTGGAAAGTGGCAATCCTATGTAGATAAGCATCCTTTGTTACCAAAGAGTAAATTTACTCCCTATTCTTAATAAATATAGATATATTTGTAATTTTTACAGAAATTGCGTATTTTCTGTCCTTAACTCTTTAATTAACAATATTTGAATAATAAGTTTACTTATTAATATTAAATGAATTTATATAAAATAAGATTGCATTAAATTAATTATTTAAACTTTCATTTGATTAATTATCTCATATTTTTTAAATTATTTTATACATACTTTAAAGTTAATTACGTAAAGCAATTTTGGAATATACATTTTAAAAATTTTGTTTATTTTAGTGTAATATATATTTATTTATCTATATTATACAATAATTTAATGTAATTATATTTTAATTCCACTGAATTTCTATCAAAAATTAAAACAATATAAATAAACTCTACACATATTAACATAAAGCATATCTAAATTAACACTTCCTACAATTCTAATCAATTTTGTTTTGGGCCTAATATTAGAGAATCTAATATAATTTTTTATCTTTTATTTAAATTTCTTTTTTAGGCCATTGTTAAAACAAATCCATGCATCCTCTGAATCTCATGTATTACTTGATGTTTCTGCTGATCGCGTGTTGGAAATTTTAAGGCAAGCTAAAGAAGTGAAGATGATGGAAGACTATCAGAGTTATGTAATTACTACTCTTGTAAGTGCCATACTATACTCTATTACAGTAATTTTACCGCTTATTAGTCAACTTATTATCCTATTCTAAAAAGACTGATTTCTCTGTTTGACCTAGTTATATCATTCTATGATACTAAACTTGCAAACCTTTTTCAAGAAATATTTTCTAATAGAATTAATGTCATAAAATAGCATTGTTAGAATTATTGAATTGCTTTTTGTTGTATTAGTTATTAGTAATTTGTTTGTTATAAAGGTTTATGTTAAAATTAAATGATAATTTTTTGAATATTACATATTCATAAAAATATCAATATATATTATATAAATATTAACTCACATGAAGTATTCAAATTCAATCATTATTATATTTGTTATCATGTTGTTAAAAATGAATTCTTACTCCTTTTAGGATTTGCATACCATTGATTTGGATGAATTTCGTTATGGACGGACCAATATCACTGGATTCAGAATGGTTGATCCTCAATCAACAGCTCTTAAAAATGCTGTTCATGATTGGGAATTTGGAGAGAGAAGATTTGGAAGACGAATAAATATTTCACCAGAAAAAGTCAAAGTAAGTTTAAATATCTAAATTTCCTATGAAGAAATATCTTCTATTTGTCAAAATTTATTTACCCACCTTTAATTTTATAGACTGATACTGCCTTAATGTATGATGCAGTACATGTATTTGCACATGCATTACAAATGATGGACAGAAGTGAACCAATAAATATTAGGCCCCTGTCTTGTGATGTTCCAGAAAAATGGGAACACGGGTTCAAGTTGATCAACTTTATGAAAGTTGTAAGTATTATTACAGATATTTACTTCAAATACATGAGATATATTATAATATGTATATGATATAGTATCCATGATGTTCATGAAAATTGTCAATTTTCTCAAATTTACCAAAATCCGCAACTCTTTTCCATATTCATGAGGATAGACACAAACACATACATTCATACATAATTGTGTATAGGTGTGTGTTTGTGTATAAATAAATGTAAAATTCTATTGCACCATTTATTATTCTTTCAGACAAACCTTTCAGGATTAACTGGTTATCTTCCATTTGATATGGATGGAAGGCGAAAGAATTTTAAACTGGATGTCATTGAATTGGATAGCAAAGAAAGATTTTCAAAAACTGGATATTGGTATCCTGAAACTGGAGTAACATTTACAAGGACAGAATCAGAAATATTAAACATCATAGCAGAGAGTCTTCATAATAAAACTTTCATAGTATCTTCAAGATTGGTAATTGTATATTCTTCGTAATTTACTTTGAATTTGTATTAGTTTCTTCAACAATATTCATTTCTGATTATCTTTGTAATTAAATTAGATTTTAAAGTTAAGATAGATTATAAGAGAGGAATAAGTACTTAATACAATGTGACCAAATATTTTGTATCCAAATGCTGGAATATAATAAATACTTATTTTGATTTAGGAAGTAAATTAAATAATTTCCATTTTAAAATTATGTTCAACTCCTTACATTACCTATTAGCTGCAGCAAGTAACAGTTTGAGTAAATTTGTAATTTAACATGGTTCAATGTTTGTATTATAACTTAATTATCAGTTTAGCCATCACTATATTATTGAATATTTAATTATACATCCTAATTTATCGATATGATATGAATAGATAACTAGGTGGTGGTAGAGGGTGATTTAAATTTTTTGGCTTATGACTGACAAATATAAATCTTAGTGGAATTCATAGATGTGCTTCTCCTTAATATTACTCTTAATTGAACAGGGAGCTCCTTTTTTAATGGAAAGAGAACCAAAAGGAGCTTATACAGGGAATGATCGATATGAGGGTTTCTCTATGGATTTAATTGATGAAGTATCAAAAATACTTGGATTTAAATATGTATTTGAATTAGTACCAGATGGACGCTACGGATCATATGACCCTAAAACAAAGAAATGGGATGGTCTTGTAAAACAGCTCCTTGACAAGGTTAGTTGATCATTGAAAATTCTGTAACCAATCCTCATTAGAAGAAAAATTTATTGCATGTCAAGTGTATTGTATAGTAATAGTTTTAATTCTCTTAAGGAGCTTGAACTCTTTAATCTTTTTTAAGAGCTCTTATGATATGTTTATTTTATTAATTATTGAAATTAATTATGTAATTTTATACAAAGAGTGAAATAGTGTCACTTTTGCCAGGTTGAATTTAATTTGATCAAGTTTCCTTAATAGTTATGTTTATAATGTTTGCAGTAAAGAGAATGCAATGAAATATGCCATATACTAAAGATTTGTACTAATTTGAGATATTTTAGAATCCTAAGAAGCAAACTTCATATTCAATCATTTTCTAATATTTAATTACCTTTAAATTTTATTTATTCCTATCCATCCATACACTAAATAGAATAATGGATATTTGAGTATATTCATCATAATGTACATTATTTTAACTAGGATGTATTACATTGATTTACTGATTTATTTTTTTAGATTCCATTTTTATCATATTGATACACATTTCTCCTTAAATTATTTCTGTTTAACATTTTCTCTTGTAGAAAGCAGACCTAGCTATTTGCGATCTCACAATTACTTATGCAAGAAGACAAGCAGTTGATTTCACCATGCCATTCATGAACCTTGGTGAGCATACACTTGACAATACTAGAATACTGATTAATAAATATCTATTAGTCCATTACTTCAAAATGTAAAAGTATAGTGATTAAAACATGTATGATATGAATGAAATAGAGGAAAAAGTGAAAATTTACACAAAATGACTTTAGAAAGATGAGGCATTAGATACTAATAACAACACTGAAAAGAATATGAATTAAATATATTTTTAATTTAACCTCATGTCTAAGAAAACAAGACTAAGTTATGGGAGGAATCTATTGTGTGTTTGATTCTTTAAATTTAATACAAAATAAAGATATTATATATATAAGAATGTGTATATATGTATTTATACACATTCATTAAAACTTAATACAGCCTGTTTCAAAAGTTATGTAATATTTTTTTATATAAAACGTTCCAGTGTTACTATCACACCAACATATTTTTACTCTGTATTCTCATAAAAATTCTTGCAGTCTATTTTAAACCATGATGTAAATATCTAAATTTAATATTTTTCTTGTATAGTTTTTATGACAAATTATTTTCCTGGTATGTAGGAATCAGCATTCTATACAGCAAACCTGTCAAACAGCCACCAAATTTATTTTCTTTCTTATCACCCCTTTCTGTTGATGTGTGGATTTACATGGCTACTGCATATCTGGGAGTATCTGTAGTTTTGTTTGTTCTAGCTCGGTGAGTACTAATGAAACAGGAGTTTCGTAGTTCATACCTTAATTTAGGACAATAATAATTTCACTTATAGTAATCAGTTTCACTCACCATATCAATACTTAAAATTTTTGAAAAATAATGATACACAATCATATATATTGGAATAGTTTCATAATAGCATAATGTAAAAAGAATCAATGTATACATAATTTTAATTCTTTATTATATTTAAATTAATTCAAGAATAATTAATTTAAGTTCATCTACTTCTTGATTTTACTGAGTTTTTCTCAGCTATAATTGAAATCAAGCAATTAAGACAACATGTACTAAATATATTTTAGAGAATTTTGAAAGAAAAGATTTAAACTGTTTATAAAGTATGAAAGAGAGGATCCATCTACTCTTCTTTTACTCCTTTTTAGTTTTTATTTGCCATCCATAGGCTTATTTATTCAAACTACTTGAATTATTTGGCATATAAAGCATTTTATATAATTATGTTTAGTTTATTTTTATAAGTTTAGTTTAGATTAGATTAGATTAAAAGGAATTAATTTAATTTTCACTATTCCTTAAAAGAGAAAATCTTAGCGCTTGAGGAATAATCAAGATATTAATTTGTGACATCATTAAAAGGTAAGGAAAATGGGCCATCATATTTGATGAACAACAAAGATTATATCATACATCAGAAAAAATCCTGAATTCTGAAAACCTGGTATAACCTTATTTATAGCAGACAAGAAATCTTTCTAAGGTAAACAATAAATAGAATCAAGATTCTTTCTTACACGATTATAGTACATAAATTTCATCCAATAAAAAACTTTAAAAATATTAAAGACTTTTGAACTGAAAGCTTTCATCACTAACAGAGCTACAAAAATACTTGACTGAAAATAGAGATTAATTAAGAGTTACTTAGTAAATATCATATAAAATAATTTATTTATATTTTTAGCTTAAAAATTTAAGTTCCATAATATATCACTGAATAATTTAAAATCTACCTATTATTTTCTCTGCCATTCCTTAGACATACTCTGTCTTAATTTAGGGAGAGTTCATTATTTTATTGCAAAAATATGAGCTTTACCAATAAATGATAATTATTGTTTAAAATCAATTCATTCTAACTTATTCATAGGCACTTTTTTACATTCAATATATTTTCATTCTTTAAAAGAATCTCATCCCAAATTTTCTTACTTGAACTTACTATTAAATTCATATCATTAAAGTAACTGAATCACCTCTAATCTTCAGCTTTTGACCAACTCAACAAATTTTCCAAGGTATAATTATAAAAAACAGTAGTTTATCATTGCCTTAATTAAGTAATGCTTAGCTGCTAGGTATCTTATAATATTCAAATCCACTGCATTCACTACATAACAAGATCCTAAGGAAAATAAGATCATCAGCAATAAAGATGTTAATTTATTTTTTGCTAGATAAAAACTATAAATTCATATTCACAGACTAAGGTAAAATTTTGATGATCTTATTTTGGGCAAGAGATATACAGCAGGTTCTCTACAGATTAATATTTACCATAAACCTTAAATCAATGATTACTCATTTAAATTAAACATATTTTATAATTATCACTCGTGAAAAAAAGTACAGAAAATTCTCTCATATCTGTATTTGATTGGAACAAAACCTTGTGGGAGATCTGTAACTTAACTTTTTCATAATTTATAATTAAGTCACCCCCTATATTAATACATAAGGTGAGATGGAAAATGGTTCTCAATATAAATACAAGTTTTCCATTTTTGGGGCCTTTTCAGTAACTGAATACCATTTTTCTTGTTAAATGTTGTAGATTTTTATTGATCTAGTGAGACATTTATTGACTGATCATAGAATTTCCTAATTAGATCCTATTCAAATTATTATCACTACCATGTCACAAAAGGGATTGCCCCAACCCAACCCTGGATCGACAAATGATTAATGTTTTGTGAGTAGACTTAATATGTATGAGTATCAGTGGAATATAATTGTTACTAGTTGTCAGCAAGATGTGTAAGAATATTGTTACAATGATAGTTCCCTTATTGTAGCTCACATTTAGCATTCAGTGTACCTCTCAATCATTTATGTTAGCATTATTTATGAAATCAAATGTTGATTTAAATGCCAGTATGGTATACATGGTAGAAACATGATCATCATTCCTTCCACGGATAATTCACTCCAAAATCTGATGATTGCTCTAGCTACATCATGCACTTCCTCATGTTGTTACAAATTGCTAAAAAACAATTCCCAGGCCCATTTCCCCATCATGTTTTGCTTTCCAGGCTTACACCCTATGAATGGAATAACCCTCACCCATGCAATCCAGAACCTGAGGAGTTGGAGACTCAGTTCAATCTTTTGAATTGTATGTGGTTCGCCATCGGGTCACTTATGCAGCAGGGCTGTGATTTCCTGCCAAAGTAAGAGATTTATTTGTGTTTGTGATTCCCTGGGATAACATTCGCACCAACCTTCACCGCTTTTTATTTTTTTGATTGTAAACCTTGCATTACAAAACTGATTGCTTAATTCATTGTTTGTAACATGATGCCTGTTAACTCATTGTCACTTGTGCCCCATGTGAGACACACACCACCTTGTGTTTTAAGTGTTATGTTCACTGTTTCCTTTTATTTATTTTAAGTTCTTTTTCCAGTTCTATCTAGTAATTTCATTTACCTTCCAGCAGTTAAGGTGGTAGCAGGATGTAAAGTATTGCTGGGTTTCCAGACTATCAAGAAGAACGCTTGGAATTTATAGAGTAGCATTCAATGACTGTTTTCAAACTAGTATCTTTTCTATAGGGTGACACCATCAGAGTGGAGGAATCCGCATCCTTGCAAGCAGGATCCAGAGGAGCTGGAAAACATATTGGAAATGCAGAATATAATTTGGCACAATTGCGGTTCGTTAATGCAGCAGGGCTCTGACATAGCCCCAAAGTAAGGCGTAATATTGGTGACGACAAATAGGTGAAGTTGTGGGATACGCGTGGCTGTAGTGAGCACGGCAGAGATAAACACAATCATAGACAATTTTAATATATAGAGGGGATTTTTTCACTAACACTCATTGTTTTGCTAGGAGAAAGTACTGTAGATTGCTTTTACGTGTATTTAGAATAGGATTTTAAGCCTTAATAATTGTGGCTGTTGAAATTAAATAAAAAGTGATATTATTTGAGGACATGATGGTGATTATATACCGATTTTCACGTAACATGTAGATAGCTACTTATAATTGTTTGAAAAGACATGAAAAGTAATATAGGAATTGCTTTTCTTAATTATTGATAAAAAATTACTCCTTGAATAGATGAGGAGGATAATTTGCATGAATGACATGTATCAATGAGTTTAGTAAAGGGTTTTCATGTGTAAGGTAGGCAATTTAGTACATTTATAACCCTAATGCATATTGGTTGGAGAAAATTATAATTATGTATTCTATATTCATTGTTTGTAAACAAAGTTACTTTACATATGCCTATTTAGGAAATTAATATTTTCATTTCTGATGCAAGTTCCTGCTCACATCTGCCTTTTTCAGTAGTAGTTTTATGGTAGTCTGCAGAAAAATGTAAAGATGATTGAGAAAACCTTTTGATGTACATAATAATTGCTGCAATTCAAAGAAATGTTACTTTAATAGGCATGCGTCTTTTTTTGTCCTATTATTCCTAATAAAACTCGAATCTTCAAAATAAAATATAGAACTGTAATAATGGATTAGGAATTAGAATATTGATTGGAATATATGTTGTTAGGCACAATAAGTATATATTTTGTTATTTCAGGAAAAGGTAATTGTTAATACAGAAATGTGAAATTAATGTGAAAAATTAATGAATTACTACTATAGCATGTACCACAAATTGGAAGGCTGGATCACAATTTAAAATATATTGAAGTTGTTTAATTGTTTAATGTCACATATGTATACAAAATTTTGATATTTTGAAAAACATATTATTGCAAATTTTGAGAAAGATAAGATTTGACTTTTGGCTTGGATTTTGTTCATGGATTAATGGCTATATAAATACTGTTACATGAAAATAATAATATTTAATTTAAAATCAAAGTGGGGAAAAGAACTTTGAATTTTGATCCTGCAGTAATATCAGGATAAAATAACAGAAACGGGATCTTGTGTATATAAATTTTAATTATATATCATTTACGAATTACAGATTTAAGTCTTAATCTTAAGCTATACTGTGTATTTATGATTAGAAACTTTGATTTTTAATGCTATATATATTTATCAGCTGTCAAGGTGTAATTAAAGTAGTGAAATTTGTAAAATATCAGCAGAATTGTGTCATCCTGCTATAAAGTGATCCATAGCTCCCCAAAATTTTTTTAATGTATTAGTAATCTCTCAAAATTCAAATTTTTTAAAATTTTCTTAGTGGAATAAAAAATCATTTAAGATTTCATATTGAGAAATAAAAATTTTATGGATAAATGTTGGTGATACATGATAAGCAAGAATTTTAAATTATGAAATCATATATGAAATATAATGTAATTTTTTTTCAAAACTTCCTTTTAACTTACAAGTTTTATTTTAGAGTATTATTATCTAGGTACTTTACTGTATGATGATAATTAATCATGAGATATTTCTATTTGATAGTATATTATTTAGAACATATGAAGACAGTTATAAATCTATGAAGTAATTATCCGTTATTATATCATAATCTTGAATATTTTAATTTCATAAACCTAATAACCCTATATCTGATGGTATCCAACCAGTATGTTACTAGGATAACAAAAACAATGCTTTTTAGAGATTGTGATTTATCATTTTCATGTCCACAAATTTCATCTAATTTAAATTTCGTGGAATTTGTTTTGGCTAAAAATTACTCTGAATTAATTATCCTTTTTCAACATAATTTCTGAAAATCAAAGTATAGAATTGATAATTTCATTATTTTTACATTTTTTTCAACCAATTATGAACAATTATATTGATATTTTGTATTACTTATTCATACTATTGTAATTTTTAAAGATTTTTGTAACTCTTCAATAATCTTTAGTGAATTATCATATTTTATTATTTTTTTATTGAATAAGACTGTATGACTATAAGATCAAAGAAATCATCCTATATGCAATTTTACAGAAATGATTATCACTATCCATTGTTTTATTGTGTGTGCAGAAAAGGGTTTATATTTCAGTTTAGAAATAATAATGAAAATATAATTCCTAATACATTATATGAAGTATCATGTGTTTTTGGTTGACTAACTTTATTTCTTGATTAATTTTTAAGAGGCTATCATAACAAATCTTGGCATATCTGGAGCATGGGCAGTGTACATCTTAATGCTAATAAATCATCTGGTTGTATTTATTGACATACATATAATACATCACTTCTCTTGTTTTGTATTTTCAGAATTATCTTCATTAACTTTTGTGTAAGAATTGCTTATCTATACCACGTGCAAATTCTATGACTGACTTGTTTAATTACTGTTTAGTAAAGTATGATTAACTCATCTTTTTGGCTGATTATCTGAATTTATATTCTTCATTACTGAGTAGTTTACTTTGAGAGAATCATTATCTATGTGTAGTTTACTTATATAATTCTAAAAATAATATCTTGTGCAAAAACATACTATGCTGAGGTTATCAGACATTGAATGGAAAACTTAAACATATGTAAAGATTAACAGGTAAATTCAAATTTAATATCAATATATAATTAATAATATTCTTATTTTCAAATGAAGCTGGATAAACCAAAATACTATTTTTGTAATTGAGATCAATGATTGCTCTTGAGAAAGATTGGAATTAAAATTTGTTTTGGAAATCTCTCTTAACTAACATTATTATAAAAATACAGATTATTTTAAAGCATTTATATAGACATAACCATCTTGATTCCAATAGATATTTTACATATTTGCATAACAATCAATACTCAAGGTTCTAAATTTAAAGAATTAAACCAACATACAATTGTATTCTAAGTTGGAAAATTTCTGATTATATTTATACTAAACCTATAATTATTTTATGTTTTAAAAATATGAGGATGCATTTGAAAAAACTATCAAAAAAATTTTCCTAATGTCTGGTACCCTTTCTGCAATATCTTGCATAAATGTATGTATGTAAATCATGAGTACCATCTCTTCTATATCTATCATTCAATTTCATTTATTTCAGCACAGTGAATTCCATTTTTAATGGAATAATAAAATTTTAGCTGCTATCAAAAACTGATGTCCATCTTTTTCTTCTTCAAATCTATTTAAACATTCTTCCATAAGAATTATCAAATTATTTTTCACAGAGCTCTGTAAATACATATTTTCTGTTACTGTTTTTGAGATATATACCCCTATCACTAATTTCTGCAAACATTTTTACCAAAATACCTTTGCTCCTCATATCCCTCTTTAAAGTAATGTGATCTCACTCAGTGTTTCATTAATAATATAAAATAAAAAGTATATATATTTAAATGTCATCTAAATGAGGAATATTCATCCCCTAAGTGAAATAACATTGTATTCATCAATTGTCATCATAACATTATTCGTATTAGTAATTTTATAGTTTGTGATATATTTGAAATTTAAACTTTATGTTCTCAAATTATGTTATTTTATGTTTCAAGGTTTGTAATTTGTTGTATTAGAAACACAATTTTCTGTAGTAATTCTATTTTTGTTGTTAGAGGTAGTCTGATAAACCTTTTACTGTGATGCCTAAGAGGATATTTTTCTTGAACTATTTATAAAAGAGCTGTCTCAACTCGTATGGTTGCTGGTATGTGGTGGTTCTTCACCCTCATCATGATATCTTCATACACAGCAAACTTAGCTGCCTTCTTAACAGTTGAGCGCATGGATGTCACTATTGAATCAGCTGAAGACCTTGCCAAACAGACTAAAATTAAATACGGAGCTGTCTCAGGTGGCTCTACTGCAGCTTTTTTCAAAGTAAGTCTATATTATCCTTGCTATACTTAAAGCATTGTTTTATTTTAAAATTAATCTAACTGAATAAATAAGAGTAAATTTATAAATTAATTGTTATTTATTTATCAACAGTAATCTTTCTAAATTTAATTATTAATACACATTATTAATAAATATTGCAATTGAAAAATAGTATATAATTTAGTTAGTTAATTCCCATAACCTTGGCCTGTTTTCACTTAAAAACCTTCTATAAAAAGAATAAATATTTATCTTAAAAAGCTGATGATAAGTTATTTAGTCTACTCAATTAGTAGTACTTTTCAAGAAATCATTCTTAAAAATAAAATCTGGTATTACAAAAGAGGACTATTTTTTCATAAAATCTTGATAAGCGTGATATGTATATTATATGTATGTATATATAGTTTTTTGTTTTAGTTACATACCTCACATTGATATCTTAAATGTTAAATTAATATTATCAATCAATTTATAACTTATATAATATGTTAATTCATACTTTTATTGCTGAACAAAAGAGCTTTATTCTATCCTTTTATTAGGAATCAAATTTCTCCACTTACCAACGCATGTGGTCTTTTATGGAATCTGCTAAACCATCAGTATTTGCCAAAGCTAATAGTGAAGGAGTGGAACGTGTGTCAAAGGGGAAGAGAGGTTATGCTTTTCTAATGGAATCTACTTCAATAGAGTATGTAGTTGAAAGGCAGTGTGATCTCACACAAGTTGGTGGACTTCTTGACTCAAAAGGTTATGGCATTGCTTTGCCTCTAAGTAAGTTCCATTATTAATCATTTTGTACTTATAATTTTGAAATATTACATAAAAATGATTTAGTGATGCTCTAAATGATTTTAAAAAATTTCTAATGAATCTTAAAGACTTTCAAATTAGCTTCAGATATATTTAATTATGAAATACATAGATAATGAATTTTAATGGATTATTTCAAGGATGAGGTATGATTAATAAAATTTTTTTATCAGGCTCCCCTTATAGAACTGCTGTCAGTGGTGCTGTATTAAAGCTTCAAGAACGAGGAAAACTTCACATGTTGAAAACAAGATGGTGGAAAGAAAAGCATGGAGGTGGCTCATGCAAAGTGAGTTATTATCCATTAACTACTTTTTACAGAAAGTAAAATATCCAAAAATTGATTTTCAACAGACTAATTCCCCTACGATTATTCTAAAAGAATTTTGTACAGTGTTTTCCCAAATAATTTTCTTATTATTTTACCCATTAGTAATAAATTTAGAGAACATTTATAAGACTGAGAAATTATAACTTATCGATTGAATGAAATCTTCTTTTAGGAGGAAAAGTCAAGCTCAGTGGAATCAGCAAATGAACTAGGACTTGCAAACGTTGGTGGTGTATTTGTTGTTTTGATATGTGGTATGGGAGCAGCAGCTATTGTGGCAGTATTAGAATTCCTATGGGCTACAAAGAAAGTTGCAGTGAAAGAAAGGGTAACTGTCAAAAGTGCTCTAACAAAATCCATAAATTTGAATCATATCAATAAATTTAGGTCAATGATTAACTAATGACTCATGAACTGAACATCTTCTTTCCTTTATTGTAGAACCATATCAGTGTAACTGAGTATTATATTGCTGAGTGTATGAACTGCATGGCATGAAAATCACTTTCGTTTGCAATTTACTTATGTTCATAGATAGCCAATATTTTCTGAATGTTATAAATTAAATAAAGTATTAACATTTTTACCATCATTATCTCCTTACAGAGCTCATTTAAAGCAACTTTGAGGGAAGAATTGAGGTTTGCTCTCAAATGTCGAGGATCAACGAAACCAGTGAGAAAACCAGCCAAAGAAGATTCTGGTGGTGATAAAAGTAGTAGTAAACCATATGACAAGTATGGAACTGTAAACAAATCAGCTATGATTCCTCAAGAAGAGTATGTTAAAAAGAAATGAAAAATATGGTTGGACCATAATTTTAATCATATAATTGGAAGAGTTTCATGCAAAAATTATAATTGTCTATTTGAGATAGCTATCCAGCTATATTAAATAAATTAGCTGAGTGTGATCAAGAAAAATAATAGAAGCATAAATTTTGTAAAGTATATGGGAATGCTATAGAATGTATATAATGAAGTAACAGCAGTTTCAGTGAGTCACTCTTCCTAAAATATGCAGATAACAATTTTATAAAAAAAACTTTGAATGATCACATTACTAACTGTTATAGTACCAAGTAATTTTATCACAGTTTTTCTGTTTTAATTTTGATCAAGCTTGATAGGTTAGAGGTGTGAATGTAATTGTGATTGACATATTCAGATAGAGAATTCTTGCATCTGTATTTGTCCTAGTAGAAAGTGTATGTGATATATCAATAATGAATTTTTATACATATTTTTGCTCAAAATAGGGTTGAAATTTTACATTTGGAAATTAAATTTTCCTTAATTTTGGCACACTTTCATCATGTACTTGAAAATTTATTTTCTTTCATGCCACGTTGTTACATATAACAGAATAATATATTTAAATGGATATTAATATATGATGAAAGGGTATCATAATTAATCTATAATGAAAGGGTATTTTGCATTGATTTGTGAATTATTGGTAAAAAATAATCATTATGAATGGTGAAAAGGGGAATATCAATGTACTGATTATGGTAGCTTAGTGTTTTTTATTATATTATATTTAGAGAATGATACCAATGAATTTCAAATGGAAATGATTTTCAACCTACCATCTTAAAAATCAATAAATATTTCTCTTGAAGAAAAGAATAAGCTTTTTTCATTCCGCTCTGGAGCTCCATCCAGTAAGGCTGGATCAAATTAATTACAGTAGTAAATACCTTTCCAAAAAACTTGTCATACTATTCATCATAAGTCAATCATAATTATTGGGTAAGAATAAAATATGGTCACTCTAGACTAATAGGATAGGAGATTTTTTTGGACATAGAAATTTAAGGAATCATTCGTACCATCGAATTAGCTCCCTATTTTAACATTTTATCAATGTTCTACAAGATCCAGGATGATTCAAACATGAACGTCATTTCCTTTTTTATTTAAAATTGTTTAAAAATCTATTGCTCCACATTTCACTGATAGCATGGAATGTAATTTTAACATACCATATAATAAATGTAAAAATCAACGAAATCTCTTATCCACCGAAGGAATTCGCAAATGAGATGTTGACTTCGAAGTCCTTTTGAATTCACAATACGAAACAAAACGTGCACATTGAAAGAAGGGACTTTTAACCTGGGGAGCAAGAATGAAGAATGATGATAAGTAGAAACCCAGCGTCCAAATAATTCTCGATGAATACGACAATATATTATTCTCCCTTCTTTTCAGAACATTCCGTTGGGTCTTCCAACTTTCAGTTCCTCCTAATTTACCATTTCTGCGTCAGGAAATTAGTCGCCCAAATGAAAGAAGGTGCCTTCCCGAGAGCTACATTTCATTCTTATGGGAAAGAGAAAGCATGGGAAGGATTGCAGATAAATTTTAAGGAGCGGGAAGTTCCCAATGCAAAGGAGATTAAAGCGACGACGGACCTCCTGGGACGTTCGTTATTTCCATCGGAACGGTGAGTCAGTAAGCCACTCTCACCGTCTCAAGAACAATGGCCAGCGCTTATACATACACACATATATAGAAAGGCCTCTCCTTTTGGAGTGAATTAACCCAGCTACGTGCCTCGCGGAGGGCTCATAATTAACCCTCAAATTGATGGAACAACGGGAAAAGGGTATGTCCCAACCGGTAGGCCAGAGCCACTAACAGCAGGGGTTCGACCAAGGGGCCAAGAAGTCCGGGATCTCCGGAGGAATGAGGAACGTCGGGGCCGGAAACACCATTAATGGCTCGGTTTAAAAAGGTTTTCGAAAAATATCTGTTGCTGAGCTTAGTGGTTTTTCGGACAATGGACTCGTAATCGCTAGGAAACGGAAGCCACCTCTTCTTAACTTCTAAGAGAGACACGTTCCCACGGCAATTCCTCCGGACACGAAATTTACATCGAGATCTTCACCAGATCCCTCCACGGAGGGATGAAACGGTGGCTCTGTTTCGTTCCTCGAGATCGGAAAAATCCAAAGGGTCGTCGGGACGGAATCTTTATTTAATTACCAACTCACAAGTGTTGCCTTTCCCGGCGCGGTAATTGGCTTGTGAAAGACGTGAGATATTGTCGCAGGTGGGCGTTGAGAAATCGGAGGTGCTTTTAAAAGGCGGCGTTCAGGGTGGCGATGCGGGATTTGCGGAGCTAATGACGCGTGGAAGAGACGTTCTCCGTAAGTAGGAGGGCTTTCGCGAGGGGAATCGAGGGAAATGGGTAAAACGCCAGGTGACACGCACGCTCAAGATTTGGCCTCCGTGGCTATTCCCCCATTCCCCTCAGCACCGGCGGCTTCTCTTTGATTTCTGCGTGCCCTAGCACGGTCTATCCTCATAAAACCCATTCGGGAGGCCCTTTCCACAGTCCCAAAGGACCCGACCGCTCTCCTCGCCCGCCCCCACTTCCTTCGGCCACCTTCCTCTCCCCCCCCCCCCTTTCACCCTTTTCCGTCCCTACCCACAATGCTCTCCTCCCGCATTTGTTCCCATATTCACACATTTTCAATCGCGTTCGATTTCTTTCCCCCGTTGTGGAGGTCTTCCAAAACGGGCCATTGTTGAGGACGTCTTCGGAGGACCGCTTTTCAATGGAAATTATCGCTTTGTGTCCTCGGGGCTCTTGAGGAAGAACTTTTCGACGCCACGAATACGATTAATTACTTAGGCGGTCGATTTGAACGGAAGGAAAGGAGAATCTATATTGAGATTGGGTCAACTATTTATGTATTTACATTCACATACATTCGTGTACAGGCGCGTTATCTATAATAACAGACCATTATTCTCTCGTCTACAGCTAATGGATTCGTAACTTCTCTACCTAAGAAGGCCTCCAGAAGATGTAAAATTGTTTCGGAAATGTATGAATGGATCAAACCTTTAGGAAATCTACTAAATCAACGATGTGGATGGTTAAAATTTAAGGAGAACTAAAGATTTTTCTTATATCCTCTTTAAGCTCTTTTATGGGCTAAGCTCCATTGGGCTAAGGGAAATACTCTGTTCATGGAGTAACGGAGTAAAATCATAATAAGTTGATAAGGAGCAGGGGATGTTAAAAGGAAGGAAGGAACTTCTTCGTGCATGGATAAAATAAGAACAACACACATCTATGATTCAAAATAAATTAAAAACAGCATATTTCATTTGGGTTTGATGCGATTATTTAATTAAAAAGAGATATAACAATTTGAAATCAGAGCATATATAATAATACAATAACAAGATCAAATGTCAAATATTTTTTCAAACCTAGGAGTACAGGTTTGCATCATTCATATGATTGCCTCTATTTATGATGCACAGATCATAAACTTATATAATTCGAGTTCCTTTAAGTTTAAATCTTTATTAATTCTTAAGTGTTAGTAAGATGCATTTTATTCTATTTTAAATATTTATAGGCAGAGTGAACGGCAAAATTTCAGCCAAAAAAGGACGGAAAGAGCTTTGCTGCTATCACACACTAATATGTCAGATAGTTATTTTACGCTTTTCTAAAATGACAAGTATTTAAATAAATCAGCATATATGATTGTGTATTAATGTATATTACAAAAATTTCAACTCTCATAATTTAGTTTCATTTGATAACTCGGTCATTTGGGACAACCCTCGTTGAATACGACATATCACTTGTTTGAATCTATGAACATTACGAAGAATAAATTTAAGGAATTTTGTGTGTAAATATCAATTGATCACAATTTCAGATGGATACAAAAACTTGATATTATATGAAGTGATTTGCGCTAAATTTTTAATGTGTAAATTTTGAGCTAGCGAGCCATCAATGGCAATAACAGATTACCCACACTTTCTAGCTCAATTAATGATTTCAGAACTTTAATTTAATAGTTGGTAAGCCTACTAACCTTTATGTTACAATTTCCTATTGAAAATATACGAAATGTCATTCCTTCTCGTCAAACTATGATCCAAATTATACGACGAAGATGACTGTGATGTCTCCTTGTGTGTAGGCAACTTGCACAGTTAGTTCAATTTAGATCGCACTAGATATTTACGTATTACAGCTTTTGAAAGGATAAACGTGTAAAGAAACATCTGGAATTTTACGTGATAAGTTACGTAATGCCTAAATAACACTAGATTAATTTCACTTTGTACACACGGTGATATATCAAACGACTTCACAAAAAATATGTGATTGACGTAGGACTTGAAAGTCGAAATTTAATCAACTTATACATCAATTAATAAAATCGACTTTTAAGTCGAAAAATACTAATAATTATAGAGAGGAAATAGTATTCGTGAAACTGAAGTCGTAGTATTAACGATAGGTAAACTTTGTGGGAGACCTGGGTTCGAGTCCCAGTGGATTCGCTATTTTTAATAACAATTGACAATTTTCTTAAAATTTTCCAGAATCAAAAAACTGCATTTCTCAGGCATACGGAAGAGTGATAACTTGGGAATGGACCCCTACATGAAATCTACTGCATCGCATCTACGATCAAAGATGGCCAAAGATAAGTTTAGAAAGAAAATAAAACAACGATAATATTGCGTTGAATAGCATTCATATAATAACTGAGTCTTAATAGCATATATTAACTCTCTCCTCTTGGATTACTTTCATATCCTTTATCCTATTGAATATCACAACTTTTAGTTTAAATAAGTTTCGTCACAATAGACTGACATCGAATAGCAAACGAACTAATTGACACTTCCACAAGTAATCTTTCCAGAACCAGCATAATTTATGGCGGAATAACTACGTTAAAAATCCATTTTCAACACGAAGAAAAATCCACTCCGGAGTTGTTTCCCATAGAAACCGACTTTCCGGGAATCCCATTTAGCTTTCGGCTGCCCAACAGTTCTCGAAAGAAAACAGGGGTTGTCGCGAATTCTATTCACAGAGTATTCCACAGTGCGATGTTTCGTCACACATGGAAGTCGGCACCTGCAACTGTTTCTTGCGAGGAACGAACCCATAGAAGGAAATTGGGAGGCGGCTCGGGTGCCTTAGAGATGCCTTTTTCGTCACACCTTAAGAATGGTCACAATTAGCCTCGTATTAAAACTCGTAATTCTGCCCAGTGGCCAAGTGTCGCCGAGACGAATTGCCTGAGACTAATTGTGGCATTGATGGATATTCTGCTAAGAAACCAGACACACGGAGATCAACACTCCGAAAGAGTCTTTTGGTAGGAGGGGCAAATTGCCGAAAATTTACGGCAAGAAATGAATAGGATGGGTAATTTAGCTCTGTGCATTGTGTATGACAATGACAAGGTGTTGTAAGCGTATTGTAAATAGCAAAGCATTCGAAACAACTATAATTTATTGCGTCTTGCATAAATGAGGTTTTTTTCCACTGGTTGAGGAATGTGTGAATATAGTCGCTAGGTCTATGTTACGCTTGATGAAATCCCGCTAGCGTCTCAATAAGTATTTCCATGGCAACAATTGACATGGAAGGGACAGGCGATTATTATAATTTTAGCGGACCTATTTTTATAAATCGATCACTTTCAGTTATACAATAAAGAGAAATGATCATACTTTCGTGAGGCCATGCACATAGAATAGAGGCTGTGAAATTTATTAGAATATTTATAATGATATTAAACGTATTAAGAATCACATCTAAAATTTATATAGAACACGATTTAAGAATGCTCATCTTAAGTTTGCGTCGAATTTATAGAGGCTATACGACTATTTATAAATGCGATTTCACGTTCTACGATTACGATACGTAGTACGAATTAATGATTAACATTCTTAAACACTTCCCCGGAGTTTTATCAATCCTCGACTGTTCAATATTGACAGCCGATCAAATGTAGAGTAGCTACTGTTGTTTTCGTAATCAGATGCATTCCATACTATATGCCTTTGGATAAATCACCCACGTGTAGTCACTGTGGTTGTGCTTGAGTCCTTCTAGACCCTTTGGAAAGGTTCAAGTAAGAAAGAAGCAAGAAAGTCACTTGGGCCCTACTTGTGTTTTCCATAGGGAGCATTATGACATTGCAATATTTCAACCATCAATTTCACTCCCCTTCAGAATAGCTCTTTGTTCAAGCTAAGTACTTAAAAGTATTGTGATTTTCTTGACCATGGTCCCCGTCAAAGCACGTGGGTATGGACCATAATTCTTGGTCTCATGACTTCTACCAGTATTCTCCAAATTGATGGATCTCTTTCTAGGTTTTTTATATAGCGTAATAGGAGTAGATATCAATGAAAAAGTACTCGTGGAAATATATCTATTTGTCTACCTATTCGATAATTCATTTCCTGCCCACTGATATTTGATAGAAATGTAATCAACCTAAGAGAATATACATTACGCTCTTTTGATTATTATTGATAAAACTTAGAGATCGAATAGAATAATTTTATTGAATAAATTGTAGAGTGATCATGTTTTCGGAAGACGTAGTATTATGCGCCCTCCATGGACTGCTCGGATACAGCGCGTACACTGAGGGTAAGAAACCAAACGCCTAAGATCAAAGAGTGAAGGCTAAAGCGAAAGAAAGAAAACCAATTGAAGAATTCGTTGTTTCTACGTAAGGTACGCGATGGTACTCTATTAGGTAAGTAGACTATATAGACTCAAAGTGTTTGCACCCCATGCCGTACATACACCAAAAGATGAGAGACGCTGCGTAAAACTTACACGACGCAGGAGTGAATAGTAATTGTTATATCATATTTTATACAGTCGTTCTAATGGTGTGGAATATTTATCGTACATTAACATAGCTTATATTGACCACATGAGGTTTTATGTAAATAGGACGGTAGATTCGCTAAGGAATTCTTTGTCTTGGACTTTAAAGAAAACAACAAACAATTCAACCTTTGAAAATAAGGATGCAATTCAAACCAAAGTTGAGGGCATACAACAGCACCACTCCAAACTCTCCGCAGAGAGCCTCGCATATTAAACACGGGCCTAGAAACTAAACAAACTCTGGTCTCTAAATGAAAACCACGAGCGTTATTAATAGAATTAGTTGTATGGTCCTTTCTGCGCTAAGAAAATTCCTCCTCTTGTGGACGGGAAATGGGTGATCGAGGAACTACTCATCAGACCTCTCTCTTCTAACGAAGAATTCTATTTGGCGAACAAAGGAACGTTAGAAAACAAAACAGCGACGATACAAAGGGCCCTAATAGATTAATAGGTGGGCGTCTTTCGATGGCACATTCAACGACGCATCTGACCACGGAAATCATTCACCGGAAGAGAACAAAAGATTGAATGAACGATGTTTCCGCATCTGAACTTTGGAGAGCAGCTCGTGGCGAAATGAAAGGGTTTGGATGGGAAGGAGTGCTCGTTTGATCCTTTATTGGCAATTCTTGGTTGGGTGACGAAAGAGAACGATAGATGGGGTGACCATGGTTGTGTACGAAGAGTTTGTTTCATAGCTGCGCTGAATTATATAGATGGCAGAAGGAGTTAATGAATGAATGATCAAAGAATGTACTTGAATGTGTTTACTTTGTGATTATTGCTTAGAAACGGGTTCGACGCATTCGAGAGAATACAACAGAACACCAGAACTTTCCTACTGTAAAAAAATCTTTAACTCGGGCCACTATATTAAATATGAAAATATATGAAAATGCTTCCTTTCGTAAAATATTCAGATAATTTAAAATTTTAATTCGCATTTCATTTCTTAGTTGTGCACATGGTTAATTAAAGGAAATACTGCGATTCCCTGAGCATAATAATTTGAATAATCAGCTGACGAATTTAAAATGAAAGAAGTCTTGGTATTACCTTTCTAAGATGGCTACTGAAATAGGTGAATTATTAATAAATATAGTAGTAGTAATTTTTACTCAAGATTACGCACCTTAAATCGAACATAATAGTAAATGCGAGAAGATAAAAGTACAAATCAAACACATCGTTCATTAGGACAGAAATTGTCCTCTAATTATTCGAAATAAAACTCGAAAAAACGAAACGGTGAGACAAACAAGAAAATAGTGCTGCATGGTTACGCGAAATCTGATGGTATCAAGAAAAGATATTTCTACTTTAGTACTCTGATAGGACTTTAAAGATGAAACGAAATTTTTGGTGACAGTCGTATAAGAGAAAGGGCGTTTTTATATTCGTTGGTAAGAATTATATAATCGAGCATATTCGTGCACAATCCAGAGCATATCTCACTAACCGGACTGTAATATTCGTTTCGAGATGATGAACCGAATTCGGAAGGTCGGAACCAAAAGCTTTTGCGACGTCTTACAGTTACGTATATGGAAGAGAACGCGATGACAATTAACGCGTATCCAGAGAACGCAATCGAAAAAGATCGCGCGGTAATAAACACGGGAAATATTTCATGGGGCGATTGAGGATAAAATAGCGGAAGAGGCACTCCACTGAGGAAGGATTTGACACGTGACGTGTAGTGTGAATATGAGTGGCTCACTTCCGCCTCACAGTCTCTCTTTCTTTGGCTCCACTTCTCGAAGGCCTTTCGAGGACGCTTTTCCGGAGGGTAAGAGAAAAGGGTTGTGCATCAAACTTCCTCGTTAGCGCAGATGAGCTGCATGCATAAGTCCGAATTATACGCACTCGTGCTGCTCCACTAAAACGAGTTAAAAAATCTACGAAGAAAGATTTAGAGTTAATTTATCGACCGATTTCGGTGAAGTCCTAATTCTGTTCGTGATTTATGGACTTCGTTTAGATTCATTCCCTGACCGTAATTTAGAAATCGATTCTCTAGCTCCGACAATCACTATAAACAGTTCCTGTTGCCTTGGTAAATAAGTAAACATTGAAACCTAAAATATTCGTTTTCTGTTACGGGAAAGTTTTTGATTGAATTTTTAAATTTAATGTTTCAAAATCTTATCTGCTTCTCTCCTTCCACGCTCTTAAAAACGATTTCGACCAGAAGGATTTATGCTCGCTTTTAGTTCTTCCTCGTGTTAGCAATAAGTTATCTGAGAACGCAATTTCATACAAAAAGCAATTCAAACTAATATGAGAATGAAGGCAACTTCTGAAATACTTCTTAGGATGGTAGGATTATCTGAGGTGGTACTAAATGGGGAATTCTCTAAACAGTGGGGTGAATAAATTTATAGACTTTAAGTCATGAGATGGATTGCAAAAATTAGTCTACTCTCCACTTGTTCAGAAAATTATTCTCTCCTAAGAACATCGAAAATATTTTAAAAAAGTGGTATTACTCTGGAACATCAATGTCTTAATAATATTTATATCTCTTACTTGTTTACTTACTGTTATTTTACAAAGGTTGGGCTACATATAGGCTATGATCTTGGAGACAGCGACATACCTACATGTATAATACTTATTACACCAAACGTAGAAAGAAAATAGCGTCATAGAACTATTTCAGAAAGGCTAATTTTAGAACATCAAGAAATTTTTAGTGTTTTCCGGTGAAGGCTCTAAGAGTGATCAATTCTTCTGCTACCATACCATTCCATTCCAATCTCTATAAGCATGAGTGGATGATTCGTCGGTATAATTATTATACAAGTAATGCATCCGAATATGGTTAAATTTACTTTACTTTCCTTATCGTCTGAAGGAGCTTAAATCATCGTTTAAGGATTATGCCATGGAATATATTCTCAACCCATGAGAAGCTTACTCTCCCATTCGGGAGTTGAAGTTACCGGATTTCCTCATAGCCGATTGCCAAGCATAAGGGAGCGTCTTTGAAGGAAAAGTTGGTTTGGGTTAATTCCACATAGGAGAATCGTAATCATATATGATAATCTCTACTTGAGTGGAATAAATAATATGTTCTATTTACAATAAGTAAAACTTACATCCTCGACGCATACTTTCTCACTCTAGCAGATATGTAAAATTCTACCTTTTCCCATTTTCTCTGATACCACGAAACTCAAAAGAATAAGTGGTGGGAAGTAATAGGTATTTAGAATAAATTGAGCTGATTTATGAAAGCTGACGAATTCATTGAATTATTAAACTCGTATGGAATTATTTTTCCACCATGCCCCCATAGAGGGTCATAACTCTAATCCATATAATAATGATTCTGATAATTCATTTGCTCTTCATTCTGAATAGAGGCTTACGCAATATACTTCCCCAATAAAATGTGAATGTTGCACAAATAGAAAAATACGAAAATAAGCAATATTAAAGATAATATCTTGGAAAATTTTATGCATTACATTTAATTTAGGAGTCATGAACAAACAGAGCAGTAACGCCAGCGAATTTTATCGAATATTATTCTATTTTTAATCAAACCCGCTAATTTCCATCGCTGTGAGGGTTTTCGTTCGCGAATTCCATGCTCTAAAAGTAGCTTATGCACCCTTATATCCTATGACGATATCCGAATCGTAATCCTGCATTTCCTCGAAGGCGGAACGCGGCGCATGCAGAGAATCTGCACCGCAACCCTCTGGGGGAACATCCGGACGCCCGCTTTTTCAAAACCGGAAGGTTCGTGAAAATTGCACGAAATCTCCGGATTTGTCGCTTGTGTAAATATCCTCTGTTTACTCCGCGGCACAGAAGTCTTCTGCGGACGCCTTTTGGAGAGGGAGGAGGTGTTCACCAAACACTCGGCGGGTGCGGTGAGTTACGGCCACATCTTCCGAGAACACCGAGAGTAAACAATGACCCTCGTTCTGCGGAGGCCTATGACTTCTCGGCGGCGGTCACAGGAACCAGAAGGTGGCCGTTCTAAGAATCTACGGAATGAAAGTGAGGGCTGACGATCAATCTCGAGGGACGTGCGGGAGGGGCCCCGAAAATATGCGCATGTATCATTTTAGGAAGGGGCTTTCTTTAGCCGGGGATGCTTGGATGGTTCCTCCAATTGGACGGAGGCCTCGGTGGAACAGAAGGGCCCCTCGCGACACCACAAACATGCGCATAAGACCACTTCCTCGAAGTATATCATTATCTAAGATTAGTTTCTATGCCGCTCCGAGAGTGCTATTGAATTTCTAAGCGAGGACCCCGAGAAAAACACTCAAAAATTTAGATGTGTTTTCTTTTTGGATTGATTTGAATATGCAGCTCGTGCGTTCTAGAACCGCTCGCTCTAGAAAAAGGTCCGAAATCGTACATTATTCATAGGCGTGAAAATTTTTGCGACTAATGGTTGTGGGTTTTGCGAAAGGGTTCCCGAAAACCGCTGTTTACGTGTGGCATTGATTGTGTTACATTAGTAACCACACTTAGTGGAAACCTGAGAGACGGAACTTTGGATGAATGCAGACATTCATTTGCAGGAGGAAATGTGAGTTGTAGCCGGAACTCGAGCCCGGGATTCTTGGGATTGCCAAGAAAGAATGACGACCGATCCGTAATAAAGTTCGAGAAAAAATTTGCTCGTCTCCGAAAGCTATTAACGTCAGTGATGGCGCCAAAATGGATGCGTTGACCCACAGTTCAAAAGATTGAAAAGTTTGAGAAGAGAAAGGAACATTTTATACAAATAAAAGCATTTTATGTGATATAATTGAAATTCGTAAATGAACTGTATTCGTAATGTAGAGATGACTAGTGTTGCAAAGTATTCATTTATACTTTTGAATTTGAATGGATTCAATGACAAAACCTGATTGTAGAAGTGCATGGATATCATAGATTTATACATCCTCGCTCCCTTCATGAGATGATGAGTAATTGATCGAATCTTAATCGTCATGCACAACACAAATCTTTTAAAAACAGAAAAAATACTGTTGACATAAACTTCCAAAACTAAAAAAAACCGAAAATATTTAACTTCTGAAATAGGACTGGTGAGTTTGTCACCGGAAAAATTGGGTGCACTCAAGTCGGTAAAATATTTGAGTTTTTTTTTTGAGGTTTTCAGACCTAAATGAGACCATTCATCTTCTCTTCTCAAACATACCTGATTATTTAATTTTACTATAGTCTCTCTCAAGAGCCTATTTTGTACAATAATAGCCGTTAACAATACCATTCTTTCTCCGAGGAATACAGAAGGCGCTGGTAAAAATGAATTCTAAGAAATTTTTAGAAATGTTTCGTAATTATCGTAATGAAAAGAAACTAATTCAAGATGCTATAAATATACATTTATAGTATCTTTTACTGCGTAAATGATGAGCATGAACTAACTGAAATTATCTGAACATGCTACACCTTCTTAAGAGATGTTCATGAACCCTAAAATTCCTTAATTATCTTCCTTTCTGAGTATATATACGCCTCCATTTAAATATCATAATATCTCCATATTATACCATCATTCTTCCTCTATTTCATAACAGGCTTTTCACATTAGTTTACTTTCTTTAAATGTTCCATCAATTCTAAAACAAAAATACTAATTCAATTATAATACCAAGTGAGAATGGTACCTTATAAGACTCAACTGACTTAACTATACAAGACTTAACTGAAGAAGAAGTGAAGTTTAATTTTAATTAGGTTAGTTGTTAAAATTATCTCCTTGCATCTGGTTATATCCGGCGGAACTCATTCATAGTTATATATCTGGTTAAATCTGGCAGAACTCATCCATAATTGCAAGAATGAAAGATCGTGTCAACGTCCCCAACGTATGCTGTTTTTAAAACTGTTGTACAACTTGTTGACGCAGAGACATTGTATTTCCATTCCTATGCACGTTAGTCGTAAAAAACATACTCCTTTTGAATTGATACACCGCTTATAAGCTGCTATAAAACAGTTTTAAGCACTACTGATGAAACCCTTTTATTATAAATGTATCTATAATCGTAGTTACAAACTTTTGGAAGTTTGACATTACGCTGGAACATCCATTCCAATCATCTAGACATTCGTTTTTTGATAATAGGTGGAAGTCGTACGTCAGCTAATATAGAGACTGCACTACGGGTGATGATGTAATGACGAAACACCACTCCTTTCACTGCCAGTGGTATATTGTTAATTAAAAGTCGTTAAATAAAAGTTACAATACAAATTGTGGTTCATCAACAATCGTAACTAATCGAATTAAGAATCGATATCGAACGATGAGATACGATAAGTCTTTAAATACAACTTACAATACATGTGGTTTATCAACAATCGTAACTAATCGAATTAAGAACCTATATCGAACGATGAGATACGATACTTTTAAATCAACAATCGTATCCACGTAATTTTGCGTAGGTCGGATACGATCGCGTGCTTGATCCAGAGTCAAAGAGAGAGAAAGAGAGAGAGTGGCGTACACTTTTTAAAAAAGAGAATGCTTTCAGAGTGTCGTACGCCGCGTTGCAATGAATTAATGGGGAAAGGCAGAACAGGATGGTTCGTGAGGAGGATATTGGGAAGTGATTGTTGGGAAAAAAGTGAAGGATTAAAGGACCCCGTGAAGGAAAATAAGGGAGAGAGAGGTGTCGGCAAGATCAAAGGGCCGTGTTGTTTACATAATAGTGGTCCAAAAACAGCCTTGCGGCTCTCGTGAGGGATGCCGTAAGAGGAGGGTATAAGGAGTGATATAGGAAGGAGTTTCGAGGTGGGGAATTATTCGGAAGGTGCGTGACAGGAAAGGACGGGAATAGCGAAGCCGTACCCCAACATTATTTAACTAATTTTATCGCATTAAAAAATCTCCTGATTGTACATTCTGAGTAACTCGGCCATCAAAGTTTAATCGGAGATAAAGACGCCATTACGGCTTCCCGATGCAACGGTCGACGCACGAAACGTATGCAAGTTTTTGGGATGAAGGTTCTTCTCCACCAGTGGAACAAGTACGTAATTTGTTTTCTCGTCCTAAAAAGAAGGATTCCGTAAGTGAAACGAGTTGCAGATGAGAGTCGATTATTATAATGCATCCTTCCCCACGACTTTAAGTTCTTCTGGGAAGCATTCAAAACAATTTTGGATTTCCAAAAATTTATTTGAAAAGTGCATTTACGTAATTAAACCTTGCAGCTATAGCTTTTCTGTGGATCTCGGTGTTTTCTTGAGTTCTTTTTGGATGCCTTCTTTCAGCACGAGAAGTTTAAGAAACAAACCAACGGCGCTGCTGACAATATTATTTTTCCCTCCAGAAAACTAAAATACAACAATGTGATATACGTTGCAAACAACTTTTCACATTGACTTATTCTGATTTATCAGGCTTGGAAACGAACTTCGATGTTCAACTTGTTTTTCTCTTCTTAAGAATACCTATCAAAACCTCTTCACTCTATAAAACTCAAATTCTATTATTATAAACTCTACGTTAATCAATTACCCTCCATTACTTTCGTAAAATATTGCATGAAGGTGTTGTAGGGATATGAAATCGAATTCGGTTTCCTAGGCAATGGAAGTTTATTTACTCCTAACAAACAATCAGTGCATTTCTTAACTTGAGAATCATAATACACTTTTTCTGGTGTTAATATTAAGCTACTTTTCTCGTTTACATGTTTTTAATTTGCTTTTCTAATGCGATAAAGTTTAGGTTATGAGAAAATTACATACGTGTCCATCGAAACGAAATGTACAGCTTATTTAAACTTCAAATATTTTATTTATCGTGATGTATTTTTTCCGCATTTCGACCCTTTTTGGTCACTACTCGAAATAACTTTCGTGTTTGCTCATTGCTATTGTATCTCACGCCATGACTTCAATCATACGTTTTAGTTGTTGGACGTGATTGCTCAACTCGCCAGATACGACCACGCGTTCCTCAAATGACACATTGTTGGACAGTAACCTCTCCACACCTGGACAATAACGGCACTGGAGTGTGGGTGTGCGTCGGTGGATAATGTATACATTTGCGGTACATCGTATCACACGTGGTATGCATTGAACATGCAATAAAAGGTTCACTGCGTATTTTTAGTAGTAGATAAAATAGTCGGTTTTCACATCACGAAAGCGGATGTGTATGATCTCGTAGTAAGATTACGTAGTAAATTTTGAGGGTTATGGAGTCCATTAATATTCTTACAACCATAAACATGTATAGTTATAATGAAAAGCTTTGGTATCTAATAAATAGAAAATAACGGCCTGATACAGAAATGAATTATCGCCCAAACTATTTGTATTCGAAATCTATATCAGAGTATCATGTATCTAAATCAGAATATCATGCACTTTTTCCTTATTCCAAACGATTACCGCGAAATAATTATCTTACTCATAGATCGGTAAAGATTCTATGGCAATAAATAAACACTCCAGTTTCTAATCGGTAATTTCTCTAATGATGTACCACAATGATAGCTCCCGATTAAAAAATATTTACTATTTCACTATAATCTCAATTTTACGAAGTTTCTATAAAATTTATTCTTAAAGGACACCCTAAATTATAGTGAAAAATTCTCAAGTAATGTGCACTATATTTTAATATTTCTATGGGCTGTTTTAAGCCTAAAGTTTAGTTCGATCATAAACTTCTCTTAATAGGCAAATCTCCAAGGAGTGAATGAAATGTATTAAACACGATGAAGAGAGTGGTAAAGTACCTATTTTACGACAAAAAAAGGTGAGAAAAGCTAAAAGATGGCCGTACTTTCCTAATAAATGCATTTCTTAAGCTCCATTCTTAGCCAAAGTTAGTACCTTAGTAACCAAAGTTTTTCAGTATTTGATCAATGGGATTATGTATTCAGAGTTCCAAGAACAATACTAAGGTATGTTTTAAGGTAGATGATAGTTTATCTTTCCCAGGAGACTAGGTTAAAGTTAATGATTCAGTTCATGATGTGTGGATCCTGACGGTAATAAGAGCAAATCATTATTATTAAGATCGTGTCGTCACTAGAGACACTGCCACTGTGCGGTGTCCTTGATCGGTACTCCCTATTGGTACACACCGTCCTGCGTAAGCCCACGTAATGCCTTCCCTCGCTTCCCCATCCTTGTAAAAGGCCGCCACGCCTTCTTGCCGCTGCACCCTTCCCACGTCCTTCCCCCACAAAGGAGAAAACCCCTTTGCGGTAAGAAATCCGAGTCTCTCTTCCCGAAGAGCATAAATTACACTGTGGCGGTTTTTTTTACAGCCAATTTACAAACCTCCCATCGAGGCCAAAAAGCGTTTGAAGATAACGGAAGAGGGTCCAAATGAAAAAATCATATTGCAATAAACTGGCCGTAATTTTGGGAGATTAAAAAAAATAAACCGGACGGAAAATATCTCTGCAATAAGTGATTTATTGCTGCGTTCATTGGAGGCGAGTTTTCACGCCCGAACCGCCGAAGTACTTTTTTGCTCGATTTACGAGTTCTCGGAATTAGTTGATGCTTTTCCGAAAGAGTATCCTGGAAGTATGACTACACGTGCGTTTCATTCCGTAAAAACTAGAAAAAGTTTGAGTGGAATTCTTTACAATTTCGACGACCGCTCTGAACGCTTCCGACCGCCGCTGCATTTATTATTTTCCCATGAAAAAGAACCATTGATGGCTTTTTGACTCTGATGGTTATGGACTGATTTTTAGGTGCACTGATTCTCAACGACCGATTCTCGTGATGGATATTGCTCTGCATAAAAAAGAAACGTAAAATATAAAGTGCACTTCTGGGTACCCCTTATGGAGAGAAGCTCTGTTATGGCATTGAGTCCACAGGCTTGAGCTGAAGCACTTGATCTTAAATGTTTCCCACGAAAGCAACAATAATTATTGCTCTTTGAAGTGTATTAGGAGATATTATTTAAAATGTTGAAAATCCGTACAATACAAGACAATCAACTCAATACCTATTTTAAATTTGATGACGAAGATGAATTAAGTTATTCGTGGGGTTTTACTCTAGAAAGATGTTTTTTCCTACATAAAGGCTCTGAAGGGCTTTGAAAACATAAACATCAAAGTACGAACAGAAAAAAATTTGAGATGTTTTGATGAATCTATGGAGTACAAATTAATAAAAACACTGTGTCTGGGTGTGGATTTAACGAGATGATCTAGTACATACATATTTATCTCACATGCACAATTAAAACAAGATGATAATATTGTAAGAGGAGACATTTGAATTTTAATTGGCGTTTCTATATACTCTTTGGTTTGGTTTGGAAGCATAAGGGTCTCGGATGTAAGTGCAGTGGACAAGATTATTAAGGGCGATCCACTTTGATAAAAATCTATTTGGAGTTTAAACATTCGTTACACAAAAGCAGCGATCATTACATAATATTCATAGATATGTGCTGATTTCCAAGTAAAGAAACTTTTAAAACACCAATTAAAGGTAAGCATTTTTGAAACCCACATCAATGCCAAAGATAACTTCGCCAAACCGAGTTTCTCAGAATCTTACTCACAAAAATTCTTGAAGTATGACAACGTTCAAAATTCCCACCGTGTCTCTCCTTATTCTTTTATTATCCCGCTACCGAGTATTTCTCCTGCGTTTGGACAAAAGACTCCCTCCTTAAAAAAAAAAACTATTTGTGTACAATTTCGTGAGTTCGTTTTAGTATTCGACACTTTGGAGGAATGTGTGCAGGTCTTGGAATACTGATGCCATCTACAGTTGAAGAACACGCTCTCCGCATTTCGCATGTCGATTGACGGAGGGGGAGAATGTTTTCGAGAAAATGGAGGCCCCATTGTTGTCAGCGGGAGTAATGCGGACACGCGTTGAGAGAAAAATTGGATGGGTACCATTGGTAGGTTAATGTTGGGAAGCAGATTCCGTCGTGCCAAAGATTAGAGTCGACGGCGTGAAAGAAAGCGGAAATTGCGACAAAGATGGTTTTTCCGGGAAAGTAAATGGCGGAGAAAAAAAAAAAGACGGTCGTATTGCGAGCGTGAATTTCCCTGTCCTTTGAAGGTTTTCTGAGGCGGTTCCTTTTATATCGGTAGGGCCTCCGTCGGTCGGAAGGAAACGTGAGAGGCGAAATATAAAATGCGAAATTCTGCTATGAATATGAGATAACGTGGGGAAGTGTTTCATGTCAAGAGGGGTGAATAATTCTTTCCGAGAATGTTTCTGAAAACTTATGAGGAGCTCGGGAAAACATACAGATCAAGAAAGAGTAATTGTTTCCTCTCCTGAAAAGAATTTTTACCGTTAAGATGCGATGATGTGTATTTTTAATGTCTAAGTTTTTTTTCATTTTTTCAATTGTTTTAAAAATCATGTAAAATAAATAATATTATTAATACATGGGTGTAATTGATTTTAAAATAATAGACGTAATTCAGTAAGTTTCTGATTGTCAATTATTTTATATTTATAAGAATAGAATGGCTTAAGATATCTAACGGGACAAATTATAGCTTAATTATGTAATTTACTAATGGAGAAACACGTATTTCTTCAATTATATTCCATACTTAGGCTAAACTCTAGTTATTTATATTAAATCATGTGATATAAAGTGCTATTATATATTATGTATATTATCGATGTATTCTCCGACACATGTATTGGTAATTCGAAAGATAGCTTTTTAAATATCCTATCTTTCGAATTAACAATAAATATGTCAGGGAATACAACAATTATATGAAAAGCTTTTTATTATTTAATATCCTTTTTCTTTATACAAATTGAGTCTTATTCAAAATATTATAGTTTTAAATCACATTTGAGTTTAGAGTAATTAGTAAATGAGATAAAAATAGAGCAATTTTCTAAATATAACCCACTGTAAACTCAAGGTATAGATATTCATAGAACAAATGATAATCTAATTAACGATTATTTATAGTGCCATTTGTTTTTTTTTTCAATCGATCTATCGAGAAATTGGATGAAACAATCGAACAATCAAAGAAGAACTATCTCTGTATAATTTCGTGAAAAATTAAATTATTAAACGTAAAAAAATCATTTCATCACATAATCTTTAATTCAATTTCCATAAAAAACAGATAAGGAAAAAATGCAAGCTAAAATCTATGAATGCCTAAATCCAGGCCTTATCTTGATAACATTCCTTACATAAACTCTTCTCCCACTACGACAAGCAATGAATCTAATTTAAACTGAACTGTACCATTATTTCTCCTATCCTATTAGAGATCTCGATGTTAGATTTCATTCAAAGAACAAGCGGATAATATCACTAGTTTACCCACAGCGAATTTTTCATTATTCATCTCACTACACCTATCTTCCCATCGTCTAGAAGACCCTTCAGATCTCATTCGATGGTAGTTTTCACTCATCATCCTTAGCTCATCTATTATCAGGAAGAATTTCTACTTCGTAAGCCGTCAGCCATTGCATTGCATTCATAACTTTGAGCGCGCGTTCTTCAAAGAGTTAATTATGAATTTATATTTTCTTCTGTTCGATCCAACCGTTTTTACTCAATGTTAAATCCTATTCTGTCGTTCGTATCTCGTATTTCACAGCCTTTCCCTCGATATTTCTTATTCCTAAGTATAATTTACCTCTAAATACGTCTTTAATCTTCATAAATGCATACATCGATTTTTTCTATGAGCCACTGCTACGAAGTTTCCACCTACTACAAAGTTTGGCATTATTGTCTCTTCGAAGACCATTGTTATAATAAAATTAAAATTCAGTATGTCACAAAATAAACCCCATTGAAAAATTTAAATGCTAAATATAGCATAAACGGGGTATATCTCAGATAGTAGACCTCTAGCATAATATACGAGAGGTACCGTGTTCGAATCCCGGCGCTTCCAACATTTTGCCTCCTCGGTGGCCTACAGCTACAGCTTAGCTAGCGCTCATACTTTCGAGGTCCCAGATTTGGTTAGTTGAGTTGGTTCTTCGTAGGTTTACATTTAAGTTTGCTCTGTTTAGACGTAATTACGCCCTAAATGTACAAATATAAAGACGAATTATTACTATTATTGTCATCAACAGTAGATCATGGAAGTATTTAGAGGTTCCTTTTCACAGTCAATAGCACATCAATGCAGCATAGAAAATAAAAAAGAGGACGTCGATTTCTGACAACATTCTGGGACAACTTCGATGTTGATAAATCCTTGTACACAGAGTTTTCAAATAAAGCGTAGAGTAACAGCCGATACTTATATACATTATAGATATAAACATTCTCCCAGTTTTGTTCTATTTTTCCGAACCAGAACGCTAAAAAAATTCAAAGCTATGTTCGGAATTCCCGCGGGTGGCACGTCTTTAGTCCGTAAAAATATATATACAAATAATATATATATAATATATATATAAATATACTTGCCGCGTTAAAAGTACGCCGCTAGGTGGTTATTGCGTGCTCATCGGAATATATATCACCCCTTTACCAATCAAAAGTACCTCTTAAAACCCGGATATTTAGGGACAGTGAGCATACTTGGAGACGCAGAAGACGAGATGCCGAAAAGGAAGACTACGGAGAGGGAAGAAAAACATTCTCCCTCCCAAAAGCACCACCACCACCTGTGGACAGGAGATTGTGAAAGATACGTAAGCTCCGCTTTGGACTCTTTGGTGTCAATACCGAAAGGTATTTCATTTCCGAAGCACGCATCGATTTCTCACCATAAAACTGTGGATTTTATAGCTCGAGCGCTCCTTGTTCATTGCAATCCAAATGGCGATTGGCGGAAAGGCAGCTAACATTCCAAAGTCGTGTCCCTCGAACTCCGGGAAGGAATCGCGATGGTGTGCCAACGCGGTGGCGAAAGATGCTCAAATCGAAATCGTAAAGATCGGCAACTTATAATGTGTTCGGGAGGTGGAATCGCGATAAGTTGCTACGCGACACGGAGTGGCAGCTTCGCAGATATCCGAGAAACCTTGATTGTTACGATATTCGTGTGGTAATCAATTGGTTTTCTAATGTGGTTTCTGATTTCAGCGCTATTATTGCAGTATTCTTAATTGAATTAGGTGTTTATTTTACGCTGAATTAGAGGCATTGTTTCCTAATTGTTCAAATAATATCAACAATAAGGAATACAATAGCCATTCTTTCCTGTAGTCTATTCAATTGCCGGTTAACACTACCCGAGCTAAATAGATCAATTAGCTACCTTACAGAATACGAATCAGGGATCTATTCTGTTTGATTTAAAATCTTCACCCTCTTAGAACAATTAGTAACGAATAATGTAGGCTTTATTGACCTTTTATCAATGTTCATCTGATGAATGTAATCAATAGGAATCAATATCTGGCATAAGAAAGGCTTAAAACAAATACAACTCCAATGAAGCAAGTTGAAGACTGTTTCATTCTTTCAAATATTATTTACAAATAAAAGAATGGTATGTGATAGATTTTACGAAGTTCCTGAACGATAAATTTTAGATTTATGTAGTAATTTCATTTACAGATATTGATGATGGATGTTTGAGATTAGAAGACTACCAGAAAGCATTGCAACCAACTTCAGTCCATTGCGACATCGCAGTAAATGAAATATAAACGCAATGTGCTGTAATAAACAATCTATTCTGAAATCTTCAAAATATGATCAAGATCAATGTCAAAGAACTAAATCTGTGTTAGCTATAGGATCAACTACACCACCGAACCTTAGTCGGTACCTTCAAAACGATTCTTTTTTCTAAGAAATTTTATCTTCCAGATCTATCACTATCTTGTTAGAAATTATTGGACTTCTGGGGTTGACTTGAGGGTTTAAAATGTCCGAAAACGACCGATAGTTTATTCTTTGTCTATTTTTCAACCCCCTGTCATGATGGGTCTGGATTACATGAGGACAACTATTCCCCAATTACGTGAAGGAATTCAGAGTTATTCATTAGGGTTAGACTCTTATAATTACCGTTAATGTTAGGTTTAATTGATGCGGAACTTCAATATTTTATATAATTAAACTACCAAATTTTGTAAGATTCTAAAGGTGCATAAGAACATTGTAACTGTACATGATTTCAATTTTTACGTAAGCCCGGCTAGCTCAGTCGGTAGAGCATGAGACTCTTAATCTCAGGGTCGTGGGTTCGAGCCCCACGTTGGGCGAAATTTTTACATAATATCTGCTAACAGTGATATCCGCTATAATGTAGTTTTATTCTAATGAAGTATTCCAGGATATACACAATGAGGTACTTGATTTAAGAAAGCCGGCCGTTTCTTCAAGCTATACCCGAAGTTAAATTGTGCATGAATACATTCCTTATATAGTTCATTATTCTAAAGTTATAAATAAAATTAATTTAATTCTCTGAATTCAATTTTAAACATATTCAATTTTTCGGATTGGTTTCAAAATCTTGAGCTACTATTGATCTCAAGCTGGAGAGGATATCTTCAAATTCAACTATAAAAACCCTATTTACGATTAAAATACTTTTCATTCCCGGAAAACAATGTAGCTCTCCAAGTTTCTAGCATCATTACTACATTGCAACCGTCAACAAATCGGTAGCATCGAATTATAGTCAACGAGTATTCAATAACACATTTAGGGTTCTAATCCCGAATAATCGAATTTTCCCACTAGGAGCATTGTCTTATGAATGACTGAATAATATTGAAGCCATAGAAATAGACTTAACTGTGATATACTTATCGAAATTCCTATAAGTTACTCTTTTAAAGCCATAAAAGACCAAAATCTTTGGTTTTTATAATCCCATAAGCTGTTGTTCGCTAGCTCACCATCCTAAGCCTTCGCGGGACAAAATCGTCAGCGCTCAGCGTGCATAAGATTTCCACAAGCCTTCAATCGCCTTTCCATAAGTTCGAGAGAGGTAAGCCTACTTGGTCTCCCGGGCACATCCTCGCATGGCACTCCCGCTAAGTGGTCGCGATGTCTTAAGGGTGCGACAAAATATAAGGCGCTGCCCACGGAGCGGAATACCAAAAGGTCGACCTTGGTAACGGACAGCGCACGGAATCAACTGAGAGTAATTGGGATTCCGTAGTGTTGTCGGTGGGCGACTGGGGGCGCCTCCTACCTCATCCGGACCCCCCGCGGGGCGCCGTCGACGACTTCAAAGGAAATTTCGCCGCTCCAAGAAAAGGAGGAGCTCGCCGCGATCTCATCCCTTAACTACGATCCCTTTCCCCCTCCAAAACCACTCTCATCCTCTTTTCCTCCTTTCTCTTTTTCATTATTGCCCCTCTCGAATCCTCGGCCGTTTTATCCTTCCGCTTACCACGATATCATTCCCCCGATGATGCGTCTTATCCGTGGATACGCTTTGGAGGTCCGTTTCAGGAATCCTCAGAGGATCGCTCTCAAATGGTCCCTATTGAAAGAGTTCCTCAATGCTTCTGGAAAAGAGGGAGATAGATTTATATATTTCGACATCAGATCCTCACTCGCTCTTATGCATCTTGGTGGGTTTGTTTGGTACCCTTGCATGGTTGAAAATTTTCTTCATTCTTATTTACCCTTGTTTATTTGCTCTATGTTAACAGCTACTCGTATTACCTTTCTGCCATACCCTCTTGTCTTTTTGTCGCTCTCCGATTTTTAACTATTGCGCACGGTGCATCTCTTGATATCATACCATAGGTTTGTGTCGTAAATAGAAGTCTTACGAGACAATTTCATCCAAACTATATTCAATTAATTCAATTAATTCGCCTTGATTACTTCTACCACAGGAGTTTTGTGCGTTTTACGGAAGCAAAGACTTATGGTTCACGTACAGTGCAAACAAAGATACGTCATTCCTATGGTTTCCGTTTAACTACCTGTCGAGATGGTATCCGTTACCTGCTATGTTCCACGTTCGGTAAATTCTGATATCGTATAGAAATGAAAATATCCCATTTTTTTCTCACTTAACCCTCTTACTGCGGATGGGCCGATCTATCGGCCCTCGCTTATGCACGCCGGGCCGATAGATCGGCCCATCCGCAGTAAGAGGGTTAAAATACTGGGTAATGGCTGAGAAAAGTTTCTTTAGGAATTAAGATTGGGATATGGATAAATACATCCTTTATTTACCTTCTATATCTCGTTCACGATTGTTGCTCCATGACAACTATCGACTTATTATTGTTGTATAGAAGCACTCTTTAATTTCATAAGAAAATTGTACATAAAATACTTATCCTAAATAATGTAAACTAATCTTTTCTTAGCATTTTCTCTCTTTGGGGATAGAAACGGTGTATTGCCTCACCTCCGCATATTCCGTGGTTGAGAACAGAGACCCTCTCCAGGGCTTTCGGCAGCTGCTGGTGGAGCGCTTGAGGGAAAAACCAACCTTTGTACAAAATACTGTACGGTGTATGTTTACACTGAAATTCAAAGAACTGCAAAATAAGACGGCATTGAGGTAGATCTATTGTGGTTTCTTTTTTAGAACCATAACTACTTTGATCCCGTAAAACCTGAATTATAATATTCACTCCAATTATTTCATTCCGTACAAGAATCGTATCGAATATTTTTACTTTTCTTCTACATTTAATTGATTTTCCTACAATTGACGACACTTTCGCCTGCATATGAAACACCTTACTAATAATATTTCTCTAATAGAAGAAACAGTCGTCCATGTTTCGAAATATTTACTTAAGAACGCTAGTAAACATTTCAGAATATTATCGGCCATTTCTTCTGTTACATACTTCCACTATATGCTATTTACGTATTATCACTGATATATGCTATTACAATAATTACTATATTTCATTGTTAGAATACCATTATTACTATTGTTTCATCTGATAATGAGCACACATATTTTAACAATCAAATTAAAATGGCTAACAATTGGAGAATTACCATAATTATTACGTAATTCCATTCGGGCGGAAGTTTCAAAGGGTACCGCGTAAAAACGTATCCTTCCGCGGCTTCGACGTAAAGTGGAAACGAACAATTTCCCATCAAAAGCATGACTCCTCATCAATCGTTTGCGACACGGCTTCCTTTTCTTTGATTTCGGTCACGCTTGAGTCGAATGACCATAGCAACGAGACACGGTCGGTAGCCATTAAGCACTTGTTTTTCTCCGGACTCTATACATCGACGTACTCTTCTACGTGCACGGGGTTGGAAACGTATCACTTTACGACGCACCACGGTGGTGGTCACCACGAAACTCCTGGCCGCTCTACGGAGTCCGTCAAAGCTGCACTTCTTCTAATCACGGTTGTTTTCAATCTGTTCCATATATCCCTCTCAAGGCGTCCTTTTTTTTAACCGCCTCTCCCATAATTTTTCTCCTGATCACTCCCTTTCCATCCCTAGCCAGCATCTTCTTCTACCTGGATATTTACCTTTTAACTTCGGCCCAATCTGGAAACTTCCCTCCTGCGCCCACACGAAAGGAACGTGGACTGGCTTTGGTTTTTTATCCAGGGATGATAAATTCATTATAGACTGTATTGTTCCAGTATTTAATGCTGCTTTGTTTAACCTTCTCGTAATTAATTTTACGTATGCCTAGATACTTTACGAGTGTCCATAGCAACAAAAGTTTAACAAGATATTATGGAAGCAAATTAAGGTTAAAAAACAGGGAAAAGGTTTGATTATAATCAGAGGATGATTATTTACGAATTGAGGATTATTATAGTTAATTCATAGCGGTTTTGCAGATAAATTTTAATCAAATCTAGCAAATTACCAACGATTTATCTATTATTTACTGTATAATTAAGTGCATGTACATGAGCTTTAAAAGATATTTATGAAAGAAATTTTATCACACATTTATCAAACTTTCATTATATACGTATTCTTATTAGTATAAAAGCATCTAAAATTAAGGAAAATCGTATTTAACCTAGTTTGCGGTCATTTTGTATAGTATATAACATCTTTACTTCTATTTAATAGATTTTCTTAACGATGTTTCCTCGATAAAATGCTAATCAAAATTTAACAACGTTCAGAGAGAGTTTAACTTTGATTGGTAAATCGTGGATATACGAATTCAAAGTTAATAAATTCGAAGGTTAATTGGTACCACAAATTGGTACATGATAGAGAACGCTGCAATCATAAACATTTCCTTTTCCCTTAACTCCATAAACTCATAAAGTCGTTGACGGTTGACTGTTAGGTGATCAAAATCAAAGAATATCATAAATTAAACAACGGAGAAGTTTTACGGTAAAGTACATGCGAAAAAGTCTTTCAAAACCGGGATGAAAACCTTCGTCTTCTGCCATCAGAGCCACTAATTCGGTTAAAGAGCAATCTTACAAGAGGGTTTCGTTAAAAGAGATTTATAAAACTGCTTTATCTCGTAAGTTTTCCGAGTTTTACGCAAGGTATAGTGAAGGATCACAATTCACACAAAAAACGAAAAAATATATCTCTACATAATAGAGAAACATGCAGCGATAAGGAACATAATGATCAAGGATCAATTAAAAATAAAATCCTATAGAACATGGAACAACAACAAGATCCAACGGTATTTTGACTACCTATTACATATTCGTAATTGCATGCAGTTACTTTCGTATAATTAGCCATTAAGCTACATAACAGTATATACTGATAATAATACGGAAGTACGAATTTCTCCCGGTAGCCAATAGAGGAACAAACAATAGCCAATCCCTCTCCATCCATCCTAAAGAAAGACTTATTCCCAATCCAAGGCAAGGACTGTTAAAAGCGACCTTCGTACTTAAACACTTTGCCGATTTCAGGGAAAACCGCACGGATTACTTTGAATACGTCGTTTCCCACAATGCAATGCACAAAGAGGAGACCTTTGAGAAGAAGAAGCAACAGCAGATCATTAAAAATCCAACTTGGCGTTAAAGCAATAATTTGCCGGAGAAACTTTTCGAGTCGCACAATTGAAGATGTGTTATTACGGAGTGAGAAAAGTGCAGGCCACTTGAGAACATAATCACAGTGCAGTCGGCGTTCTTGAAATCAAATTTTAAGCAGCGCTCCTCAAAAATCATCCGTAAATTGGCAGTCATTTAAAAGTAATTCGAAAATATTTAAGTCTCTTTCACTCTGTAATTTAGCGATGACGAGAAGTTGAAGCATTAAGGAGGGCAAATTGCATCACAAAAAGGGAATGGGGTAATAGACTCTCTCAACCATTGACGTTTCCACTATTCCTAAAATATCCATGTCTCAAAGATGACTCATTCCAATGTGAAGAGCGAAAAACTTTAACTCGTCACCTGCAAAATGCATCTTTATATTTTTCTCGGAAGGATATGCATCTTCGATTAAGAGATCGACTCTACGTTCGCTTTAGTCCACTATCGGTTACAACACATAGACAGTACGCTCGATTGGTTTCCAAGGAAATATTATGCATTATTATGAATTATTATTTTTGTTGAAATACCTCCATTTAAATCAAATTCACATGACATCTTTAATATTCAAGTAAGATAAAATAATTTGGCAAACTTTTAAGGGTTTCATAATATACTTTATTAAACTAATAATGTATAAATTAACTGATAAAGACAAGAAACCCTTAATTACTTTAATAAGTCGTATTTCATAGCTCAAACAAGCAAAATTTTCAACAAAATCAGAGATATTCTACGTAGCATAATCAGTAGAAGAGATAACTTCATTATGAGAACGGATAACCAATTGGGTACGAATCATTAGAAATTTTGCATTATGTCGGAAATAAATATAGGTTAGCTTTTAAACATTTGCCATTTCAAAAAATATAAATATGATATCCTAGTTTCGGCCTAATCGTTTTAAACACTTGAAGAAATAGATATGAACCTTTAAAAGTTCGAGAGATTTCCATTCTATATATAACTTTCTTTCTGTTGAATATCAATTTCGTCATTGATTAAGTGCTCCCTTTGAACAAGAGTAGCGGAGATATTATCCAGAAATTCTGCGTTAGAAATACCACCTTTTGATCTAGCTGAATAAACTATTTATTATAACCTTATGTTTTACGGACAAAAGCACAAAGGAAAAGCATTATTAATTGCTCTTCTGGAAATAAAGGTGAACTAAACCAAAAAGATATCAATATGATTCACATAAAAACATTCATTTCCAAGACGGATTCTCTTATTTCACAAATAACAGCATAGTAATTTAGAGTAGTTTATAAGTAGCCTTCCTGTTTTGTTTATAGCTTAATATAGCAACAATTCTTGCAGTATCATTGTTGTAATCTCTACCAATAATATTCCTCGTTACTCTTTCTAATAATACGTAATTAGTTCATTTCCGTCAGATATTGTTGCAAGGATATATTTTTAGTCAATCAGCTTGATCCAAAATCATAAAATTACTACCGTATTACGATATAGGATAAAAAATTTAAAGAAAATATTTGAAAACTGCGACGCATTTAAAACTAAATCCGCACTACGCTTTATATAATAGGTCATTAAAATTTAGTAAATAAAGAGTCCGAGTCACGCTTTTCCATTTATTAAAATATCGGAACATGAGAGTTATTGCTGTCTTTCACAGGAATGAACCAAAGTTGTTTTTCTTTTTGGAGACAAAGTTGGACAAGATCATAGGTCCCCAAACTCTTCACTTTGTAAGGCCGCATTGAGATAAGAAAATTGTCTTCTTCAATTGAAAAATTTGATTAGCTGAAAGTTTGACACCGAGAATTTAATGAATTCTCAGATATCATTTCTCAAAATTGTTTTCGAGCATCTCATTTAAACGATTCTATTAAAAAATAATAATGGGCGTAATTTTAATGCGAAAAGAGGGAAATTTGCATTAAGAAAGATATTTATCGTGTTCTTCACATTAATAGATTGTTGAAGGCATTTTAAGTCAACAATATTCATTACCAAGGAAAGTAAATAGTCAGGAACGTATTGCGTAAGAAAAATCTTTCGTTACCTAGTAAATAAGACACATTAAGTTATAGTTAAGGTTTTTTAGGTAATTTCAAAATTTAGAATGCACAATATTTGTCCAAAATGTCTATGAAAGTACTCAACGGAATCTTTTTAGATAAATTGTTTCGCACAGTACAGTTTGATTAAAATTTCATTGTTGAAATAACGGAATCGACTCAATCAACCGACTTTTTCATCAACAATGCGCGCGATGTAACAACAGTTAACCAAACAATATAATTAAAATAACGGAATCGAATTCACAGAGCTAAAATGGAAACTACTTTAGCAGATACTTTCAGTGGTACGGCTGAATTTATAGTCTCCTTAACAGCTCTTCAAAAACATCTCCGGCGGAAGTTTCAATCGAGCGATATCGAAATGTATCGAGAGAGAAAAAAATCCGTGCATTATTTATACGAGCCACAGAGGTTGTATCCTCCGAATGTGATTTATTGGTTGTCGCAGACGAAGAGCAACTTTGTTGACCCGAATGACGACACGAGCTGAAAAAAGGAGCCGAAATTCTTCGAGGCACGAGGACAAGAAAAGCAAAACCGGAAAGTATAAATTTAAAAGTCCAGACCGCGATGATGTTTATTTGCTTGATGTCTTCGGCTTTCCCTCAAGGCCTCGATCCCATTTCCAATATTGTCTTTTGTAATGTGACGATAATTATGATTCGAGACACGTGGGAGATATACTTTATCATATTAGTGACGTGAAGAAATAAGTGGATGGAGGAAAAGAAGCAGTTTTTTAAAAAAATGACCGCTGGTAGAATGTGATTCCTGGAAGCTCTAACTTAAACGGTATTTGGTGATGTAAAGATTACACCATCACCAAAATATTTCCTACGTTTTTTATCAGAACCCCCTAAAATCATAACAAAATGGTCTTATTCTATAGTACATTTAGTATCACACGCCTAAGAGTCGAATTGTAGCTTTCCTGGTAACGTAAATTTCATCAAAACTCTTTAAAATGTATTTAGAATATTAAATCACTAATATGATCAAATTGCTATAATTTGCCGAAAGGAAAGGACGAGATGCAAGTATTTAACGTAATTATTACGTTATTAGGACTATAAGGACTTGGATACTAAAACATCCGTCTCATTGTTGAAAACAACAACAAGGAACAGAGGAAACAGTTTGCGATGACGTTAATCGGGAATTCACGACTATATTCACGCATGAGGAGTGTTTGGAAATCACTATTTAGAGGCCATCCTCATCGCTTCACTCTTTATCGATTGGGGAAAGTTTTATTTGTGAAATAAAAACGCATATTTCTTCAGCTGAGTCCTTAATCGTAGCTGAGAATGTTTCATTGGAGTGCGAAGAATATTTTCAACTCTGAGACCGAGAATCAATTCTGAGTGATAGCTAACTTAAATAGTACAAAATATTTTAGTCAGAAGTTTAATTCAAGAAAATCATAATATCCATCAATCCAGAAGTGTAACGTCAGCTTGGTAATGTATGGGAAATAATGTGAAAATGAAAACATTTCTACTAAAATTACGTAAATTGAATCAATTCGAAATAAACTATTATTATATTGAAATATCCTGGATGGCTTATTTGGTTATAATTTGACAAATGCATTTTCTACTTTCAAAACGAAAAAGATACGCGGTGTTTAAATTTTGATTGAAATTTCAAATAAATGGAATCCGAGCGTTATCCATTCTTTATATTCCATATTTCGAAAGGGGCAAAGATTATTAAGTGATTCCCGACTTAAATTCATTAGAACGAACAAAAATACGTGTAATACGCATTAATATTAATTGCTGAAAGGCTGATTAAATGTCTGGTTCAAGAGCCACACACTGTCTGCAACAAAATATGGGTAGAATGAGCAAACTTTTCTTCAAACAATTCTTTCCATAAAGAAACATTAAACAGAAATCGATACACAAAATCATTTCAACATATTTTCTTGTATCCGATAATTAATTACGAGATTTTACTCAGACTTTAATTGCTTCCCTACGTTCGACTACCAATGGTTCGAAAACTAATTATTTTCCGACAAGATTACGCATCAAGGAGCACTATTCAAGAGAACCTTCAATAAACATAAACCTCAATTCCGTCAAACTCAAAGAACCGCTAAAATCGTGAGATAATTCCGTTCCCGGAGAAATTCCCAACTCACTTCTCCAGAAACTATTTCCCTCCCGCCATTACCACCGCCGGTCATCTCCAGAACATAAGTATAAATAAAACTGAATCGTTAAAAGTATAGTTCCTAATTATTCCTTAGAGGCGGCTCACTTCATCTCTGCGTCCAAATATAAATCAGCCCTTTTCGGAATTCCTCGTTTAACACTCGCAGGAAACATTAAAGCATTTACTACGAAAGTTTATCTTCGAGATAAATCGAGGGGAACTTTCTCGGATCGAAGCCCGGCAGGAACCTGTTTAAACCAGAGTCGAATTGCTTTCCAATAGGACTGTTCGGGCATTCGTCGAAGGCTCATTTACCCACGCATTCCATTAGGAGTCAGCTTGAGCTCCTAAGTGCGCCATTACCTGAAATATCGTTCTTCCTAAGTCCCCCATTGGTGGCGGCGGGAAGAATTTTCGCGGGGGAGAGGCAGATGCAATGCAAACACTTGAGGAGGGCGATGAAAGGAAAGGTGGGCAATCGATCCGAGAGAGAGGCTGACCGATGAAGATATTCCGGCAAAACCCTTCTTTGGACAGCGGTGAAAAAATAAACGTATGCGAGGGTCCGAGAATTAGCTTCTTGGAACATCCTGACGCTATTTCGCATTCGTTGCCAAGGGATACTATTGTAGGTTTCCCATTAGCCTCCCATGCACTAATACTATTCGTGAGTGGTTGCTGTAGAAACAAATACGTTCGTTAAAGACGTATTCTTTATGTGTAATAATTCCCAAAGTTTAGCAGCAAATTCTATCAATTAGGGCAACTGCAACTTACAGTTATTCAGCGTAAGGAATAATTTAATGTCCCTTTCACAGGTTCATCACTACGAAAGGACATTAAAAATTCTTTCTTTCTAGGACTTCTTAACAGAGAGGCTGCGATGTATAGTACAGCTTTAAGTGCCCAATCGTAAAATCCCATTTTAAGGGTTTGCAGCTGGCTTCAATTGAAATTGCACTGTAGATGTAAAATTGAGCTAACTAAGCATCCAAAGAAGTCAAAATGTTAATTGAAGAAGTACATAATTGTAAATTTAAGTCATTTGTTGATTTCGTGGAATCAAAATATTTTCTATATTCACCTGAAGAGGGATATATTATAAAAGGTAATTTAAGTAAGTTTTGAGTCTTGTGTACGAAAGATTTCCATGGGAACAAGAACATGACAAAATAAGGTTTTAAGCTAAGTTTTGGAACGTAAACTATAAAAATCTAAAAATCTGCGTATGTATAAGGCTCTAATGGATGAAAAAATGCTGATAATTTGAATCATATTTACCCTAAATTTTAACAATTCTTCATTTTAATGAAAACCTATATCCCGGTTTACTACAATTTTATCGTCCTTTCATTTGATTTATCTATACAAATCTAATCATCATTTGAATAAATATATATTAGTAGATTATGGAGTTACTAAAAATCATTCCGAAAGGCTTTAGAGTATCATTAGAGTAATACCTATAAATTTTAAGAATCGATTTCTCATTCACAAACAACGATATATATCGATTCGAAACGACCAGTAACTCCCATCTAATATCGAGGCAATCGCATTATCTCGTACTCGACCACTTTTTCAGATTTTCTCCCGCGAATTCCTATTCCAGCCGCACTTTATTTCAGCGGCACCTAAGAGGATTATTGGTTTATGCATCAATCTGCCAAAGTTGCTTAGAGAGCAGATAATTCTTTCTCCGTAAACCTCGCGGCTCCTTTCATGGGACCGTTTATAGATCACGAGTCAAAACAATCGGGACTGCTTTCTCTTAGAAGCTGTCCGCGAATTCATATATTAGAACACGTTTAGCCGTTTCAAAGGTGCGATAAATGCACTAAATCACTTTGAAGTAAAGCAACGGAAAAAGGGTTGGCTGAAAATTTCAAATACGTAGAATCTGCTGCACATCAATAGGGTTTTCCATCGAGGAAGCTCTGTTGGCTGTCGGGAGAACATCATTCAAAAAAAAAGAAAATTCGCAAGCCAGTGAGTGATGAAGAAATTGATGATGACTGACAAACAACGTTTAAATAATGCAACCTTTACCCTCTATATATATTCGCGCCATCTTTTTAAACACGTTCCAATTTTAATTCTCTGTTCGATTTCATCTTTTTAATAGCTCCTCCGAACGATGTATCCCGATTCTATTGACTCATTCATCTTTGTAAAACTATCTAAGAATAGTTCAATTTTTTCTTTGATGTTGTATAGTAGTTATTCATACATTGGGTGATGATTGTAATGAGTAAATGGAATACGAAATGGTTTGTAAATAAATTAACCTTCTCGCAGATGTAATACATTTCGTATTATAAATGCTGAGTGTCATTCTTCTATTTTTATTGACTTTATCCATTGTTAAACTCCTGCCTACAAGCTTATTCATATCATAATCTACAAGTTGAATGTCAAGGCTTTTGGTAAATAATCTAAAGATCCATCTCTCAGCATTTCTGTTCTTTAGAAATATTCCAGCTCTCCGAAATCATTAAACATTGAAATGTTACAGTTATATCACAAGATGTATTTCGAATACCATTTTGAGTACTTTTTATCGATTATAATTCTAATAGCGCTAGTTGAACCGAGGTAACAATACCGCAAGATCTATCTCAAAAATAAATTTCCTAATATCCGTACGTAGTAGAATGATTCAGAGTTCAACGTTCTCTTAACGTTTGGCGCTTTAAATTACACGATCATAAAGAAAATGAATAATATGACGAGGTACGCTGTCATAATACACTGTTTTAAGCTTCTATTTCGTTTAAGTGCTACGTAAATTTTAATAGGATGATTCTGATTAGTCACACTAGCATATATGCGATTGTATGATTAAATAAATTTTACAATTACGGTGCTTAAAAATGTAATGCGTGCAAGGGAACTTTCATGTACAACAAATTTCAGATGTAGTAAGCGCAACGCTCTAAAAATATTTAAGGTAAAACTTACTCCGCATACAGCTATTAGAGATTTACAATTACAACTTAAAAATTATGTGAATTATTGACCCTTTTATTATATTTTACTAAAACTATAAATTTTTATGATAGGGGCATTATCAACCACTCAGGTAGTGAGGCAGAACGAACATCTATAACTTGATAAGGTTTTGATTCAAATCTATCTTCGATCATAAAAAAATGTTAGATTATATCTATATAAGCGCGTGAGTGTTTGTTATTTATTTTATAATGATTAGCTACCACCTAAGTGCTATGAGACCAAAGATGTAGATTTTGGTTGAATAGTTGGATTGTTTTTATTCAAACCAATCACTGATAAGTCCCACCTATTAACCCCGCAATCGATTCACCTCATTCAACAACCTCTCGTGTATTTATAACAGTACCATTCGCGTACGATCACAAACCCACCTAATCCGTAGGGAAAGAGGCCTTAAAAAACCCACGTGCACACGCACTTAGACCACATCTCCCAAGCCCGCCATCGCTTCCAGGTGGAATCCAGTCGCGTGGCGCCATTTAAAAAACCGAAAAACCTTTATTGCCTTAATGGCGAGAAGACGTATCACCTCTTCTCTCAAAGCGACCGCCATATCCTCCCCCACTCCGCTAACCACCACCACCATCCTCTTCTTCTATCTACCCCTTCCCCTCCCGCCCACGCCGCTAACTCATTCATCCCCTAAAACTTGACGCCCTCTCCCCTCCCAGAGCTTTCTCACCTTCTTCTGCGTCCCCGTTACCTCCCTTTCCCCTCCTCCGCTCCCTCTTCAAAGGAACCGCCGGCCCCTTCGATTCCTCGCGATGATCGTCGATTTGTCATGGCACTCTGCGGAGGAAGACTGCCATCTCCCCTTTTTCAGCCCCCGCCCTCTTCTTTTCTCTTTCCACGGGATTCGGATCTTTTGACTGAGTTTTCGGCTTCGTCCGACGGAGGTCGAAGGAGCTTCCGGTGGTGGGGGCGCTCTCTCCTCCCTTCCCCACGCACAACGGCGTCGTCATCTCCACTCCGCAGCTTCAGTCGTTCGTCTTGTTCTCGAGAACACGGACGCACCGAACGTGTACTCCGAATGCTAGGGAGCGCGTGCTTCAGTCGTCTGCAAGGGCCGTCGGGGACCGCTTCCGGAGAGTAGCCGAGGCGATGGCCGGCACGATGGTGAGTGTTTCCCCCCGCAACCAGGGGGTTGTTTACTTTATTTTTTTAATGGTTTTTAAGGAAAAGCTGACCCGGGGTTTTCCTCGAGGATTTACCGAGGAATCTAACGGTGCGATTCCCCGGAAAGTGGTGGTAATTTCTCGGAAGTTTGTGAGGGATTCCACGAGGAATTTTGGTACTCGAACTCCGAGGCAAAGTTTACATTAACCTGTCGACGTACTTGACTACTACGCAGCGTATCATTATGGGGTTTCTCATCATCTGCGGAGAAGTTACAAGTTGAATATTTTACCTTCAGTTATATTCGATGTAGACTTTATGTATGTAGATCTTGAGGTTGGTGTTTCATTCTTCAAACTCTCAGCAACTCAAAATCAGTATTTACAAGTTTATTCAAAGAGTTACAAATACACATCTTTCAGGATTTTTCATCAACTACTTCGAATCTAGGAGATGGATAATAAACCCTCCTTTTTTGATGCAAAATCAATAGATTTAAACTTTAAAGTAGATAGTTTTTCAAACATTTAGCGTCGGTTTAATCAGTCAACGATGTGACATATATCTTTTATAGTTTATCGTTCACGATTTATAAATAACTAGCTTTATAATTTACTTTCTGTTTTGAACTCGGCTAAAGTAAACTTAAAAGTGGATAGGGCTGCAAATAATTGGTGCCCCGCAAGGCTCAGTCCTGTGACTCATTCTCTTATTCCACTTTGTAGTCATGCGTGTTAAATCGCACACATCCTGGTTCGCAGGTCCCCGAGAGTTTTCCCGTCGCCTCGAAATAGGCTGTCAGTATCCGTGAGGGTAAGGTAGTTAACCCTACTTCGTAATTGACAGATCATTCCTCATTTCTCCGGGTATAAATAGTAGCACAGGGTCCTCCTTATCCGGCAGATATATTACGGTGATTTTTCTCCGAGATGTAGACTAGAGGGTGAACTCCTTGTGTTACTCCAGCCGCGCAACCTGTTCCTAAAACAACTCAGACTGATAAAAGTATTCCGTTTAAAATTTTAAGCGATCCGTCTCGTAATCGAACTATTCACATCCTGTTTTCAAGCGTGACTTGAATATCCTATGAGCCTCTCGAGCTATCCTGAAACAGCACGTTTTCTTGTCGTAGCATCGTAATAGTCCCCGTGATTGTGCACAAGATCCTTGTGTACCAGCCGCCTGATGCATCTTTCATAGATTCCCCCGATTCCTCATCAAAGCAGCCGCTGCTTTCCGATCGATTGGTATAATTTTCTTTCTCGATCTAGGAATAATCACCGTTTTCTCAGTTAGGGACGTTTCTTCAAAACGTTTCGCCGTCTCATTTCAAATTCATAAATTACAAAACGTCCACTTTCTTCCTCCATAACGAATGCCATTCAAAGCGTTCTGCTTTGATTTCCACCGGTTGAATCAATCGCGAGAAATTGAGCAAAAAAAAACACATCGCCCGCGTGAGATCCTTATCGGGGAGTAAGTCGCAAACTCTTTTTTTTTCTCTCGTAACTATCTTGATTGTGCGGAACTAACACCTTTAGCGAGCAAATCGTATTTCTTTTTTTTTTCGAAATGGACTTTCACCTGTTGAGAATGGAGGCTCCTCGGTGGAGGAGGTACTTTTTTGATACCGATTGGGGTTGGTTGGTGGTGCAGGAGGGATGGAGGACAACTTTTCTAGCGCCTTGTTTGACTTCCTCTCGTACCAAAAGCATCTCTCCCTTTTGGGAGGGAATTTGTTGTCGTAAGAGAATTGAAAAGTCACTCGTTCAAAAAAAAAGGTCGCTTTTTTTTCACCGGAGGCGAAGTTGCGTTCGGCGGATGAGGTGTTTTCGTAGTCCGCTCAAGTGTTCTGACAAATAAACACACGTCAAGTGATTTGGGTGAATGTTACGTAGCTCGCGCGCGCGGGGACGAAATAAAGGGGAGGGGATCTGAAGAGAGAGAGGGGTTTTGGGGCTCCACCACAGAGACAATGATGTATTCAGAGCCATAGCAACGCGTAGTCGAAGCGTTTAAGTTGTTTTCGTTGCGAAGCGCCGGCGTCTGTAATGGTAGGGAGGGCGTATACATCTGACGGTTTTTTGGAAGGTTGCGGGAACGGGTCCAACTGATTTCATCGTGCGGTTTTAATTGGGCGTTTTGCTAGAGGAAAAACAATCGGAATTTCATTCTAAAGTTAGATTATTTACGGTAGAGAATGTGTATTAATAGGCGCTGGGGGAAGTAAGAGGTTTGCGACAGCGATGTATGTTACGGAAACTTTTCTTTATTAGTCACTCTTCTACACAAATTTCATATCGTATCATGATTCTTGCTCACGTTAGATTAACTTCGTATTTTAAAGTTCTGATTGGAAACAATGCGCGGCTTACAAACTAAAAACTTTCCTAGAGAATTAAATTCGTCATTGAGTCTACTATTTACCTCATATTGTCGTTCTTATTGATTCACATTGAGTTTGGAAAAAATATGACAAATAAAATATCAGAATCAAATAAATGATTCCTAAATTTTTCAGTTAATATGCCAAGCTTTCATGGTTCATAAAAGGTGTATAGTAAAAGGAATACGGTATAATATTTTATGCAATTTTAAATACAAGGAAGTTGTGAAAGATTTAATCGTTCGCTATAACAGAAAGCAATGCTTAACTTGTGGATAATTTAAATCTTTTCTATACTTAGAAGGTTGCCTACTTATAAACGCATACATATAAAAGCTCCTTCTTTCAAATTCAATATGAAAATACTTAAAAATGTAAGATTATAACTAGTTATGAAAAGTTTTTAAAAACTTTTTTATGAATGTTTCCTGTAATATTTTACTTCACCCTTCATTGTATACATTTATCAGAATACCATTATATAAAATTCGAGAAATCACGTAAAAAATTACGTTAAAAAGGCTAATTCTATTTAGAGCATCCTATTTCAATATAATTTCCGTTCTCCTCTAAATAAATTCTACGTAATTTCGAAGGAGAAAAAAATGAACCTTTTTGTCTACCAGGTAATTGTATTAAGTCCACCATTACAGGGATTGCCTACGTATCGATGTAATGGAATAAACGGAATACGAAAAGAAAAGTCTTAAATTATTAGAATGCCTCCATTTCATATCCAGTTGACGTCTTAAATGCGGAATAAATGATTTCACTCCGAGGAACATTTAGAAGAGAAAATAGAGGATACCTTCTGAAGCTCTCGCACCGCGTTCAATCAGTCACTACTTTAGACGTAATCTAACCGGTTTCTTCGTGGCCACTTTATTTTATCTTTGAAAAATGAAAATCAAAGATCTTTAGAACCAAGTCATAAAATTGCGAAAAGAAACGATTTTCGCCGTAGAGTAGCGGAATGGATATTAAGCCGAGAGATGCTTTAATCTTATCTGACACCGAAAGCTTCTGCGAGATGATCCGGGAAGTTTTGGAAACGACTGTCGGAAATTATATGAATCGAATTTCAGAAGCCGATTTCTTTGTTTCGTAATTTAAGACGTTCCTCGAGTCTCCGAACAAATTGTTGAGAAGGCAATACAAACGTAAAAATGACATTTTATTGTTTATTTTTCAATTTCCTAGGTAACATCTTGTTACAGGATGGTTACATGGAAACCCATTGCTTAGTTATTGTATAGAGGCCTGCTCCATAGTTACCTAAACAAACGAACATTCAAAGATATATTTGTTAGAGTCTATAGTAACAATTCTCCGGCATTCATACCTGGTATCGAACCAGAGAACTTGCGTCGAAAGAATAGTAGATATCCCATTTTAGCATAGCCTCTAAACAATCTACCTGAATCGACATAACGAATAGCATTATACGTAACAATCTAGTTATGGCGTATGAAGCTAATTCTTTGAACAAACAATCCCTTGGCAACGTTTTAGAAAGTCCTTTAGCCGCCCTCTTTGTCGATCTTACACGCAACCCGTCCGAACCACGTTCGTGAGGAAGTCAAAATTCGTCAATGCTTCCTGTGTCTTAAGCCGGCGTGCGCACTCGTAAATTCATCCGGGGAACAGTGAAGAATAATTTGACACGTTGTAATTCAAATTCAAAGATTCCGAGAAAAGCCGTCACGGGAAATAAAGTACGGTCGTTTCATCGGAAACTTTTTGTCTCCCCTTTTGTGGGACGGAAAACAAATAACGAAGTTCGAATATCCTAAAAAGGTATAAACAAAGGATGTCCCTATACCTGCGAGAAGAGGAGGTCCTTTCGCACGTGAGCACTAAAATGCGGCCCACTTCTTTGGAAAGGCCGGGGACCAGTGTCTTCAGCCATCGAGAACAACTCTTTACGTCTCCGAGAGCCCTCGTGCCATCTCTTCTATTCCCGCCAGGATTAGAAAACCTACTTTCATGTTCGAGATGAAAGTACTTCGACTCACCATGACGAATCGTAAGTCGCCGTCTCTTAAGACAAGCTCCTATCCTCAGACCGAGTCGTATGAAAAATTCTGTCAGTCCTTAGAGAGAGAGGTTATTCCTCTGGATATTTATCTTCCTAGAGAAGCTCGAACGTATGAAAGCCAGGAAATATGTAGCTCACCTTCTGATTGATAGACAGTACATTCAGATCCTTCTTGCATGGTGTTAATACGCAGAGACTGAAGTCCTAGTTCTCTGCAGGGAGAAAATGTTACATCTTATTCATATATATTTCCTACGGTAAATCTTCCTTCATTTGTAAGATTAATATTTATCTAATTATTTTGTTTCGTTTGTCCATTTATGATGAACCATTAAGTTTCTAAATAGTTGATCTTGAGGTTAATTTTATTTACGACAATTGCTTGCAGCTACGTAGCAACCGGAGGCTGATTAGGTATATAACTAAGGATCCCAGTTCTCCTTAACCTGAATTCGATTTTAAGATTGACTATCTTAAAGCAACAGCACGAAATATTTTAGGACAAACCACCGTTCGTTGAACGTCGACAAATAATTAAGTATTAAGTGCACCTGGGTGCAGTAGAAGTTCTTCCAATATTTTGCAATTTTTAATTCTATTTCTAAATTTTTAATACGGTATGACCGCAATGATTAATAGCATGATATATATCAATAACCATAGAAACTCTGTTTCACAACTAACCTACATTTTATCACCATCTGCATACGGCATTATTGTCTGTACACAAATACGCTTAAGATTGCCATAATGGAGGAAATAACGTCGTGTCTAATATTTCCGAAAGATCACATCTAGAACGTAAAATAAGGGTGGTGTCAATCAACAAACGTGTTTTCAAACAACGTAATTTTATGCAGAACACATTTCCAGAGACAAAAATCATCACAGAGATTTCACAAACCCTCTTTTCTTTTCCACCTTTACGAATGCTAATCGCACCAAATAATGCAAGCATATAATCGCGGTCCATAAAACCACTTAGACTCTGAGATTTACGACCATCAACCGTTTCCACAAAACCTTCCGGTCGTTATTAATAAAAGACGCCATTAGAGTTGTGCTTTTGAACATCCAGCGGTCAGGAGTCGTAAGTTTTTCGACGTGTAGTTGGCAGCTCAGTGCGAAAACATCAGAATAGTCCCTCACCTCCTTATTCGGGATGAAATTGATCAACAGGGTAGCCGCTATGTAGGTGAGATGGTGAGGGGAAAGAAGACAGGGTACACTGAGGTGTTAATGGACCTTAAAGAGGGTCAAGATGTACTACGACGGAATGATTCATTAGGACTCCATATAACACTTCGTGAAGTAGAGTGGGTGTAATGAGGAAGAAGCAGTAAAAAAAATGTGAGTACCTTTCAACGGATTAGTAGCTACTGTGCGGGATTCAGATGAAGTGGATAGCTACCTGAATTCAAAATGGATGGGATGAACCCAATTGAAAAACTTTCGTGATTAAAAGAAGTTCTGAGGAATGTGGATGTGGCATTTGAAACCGTTTCTACTTCTCATAACATGGTTAAGGAGTTTATATACGTGAGTGGTAGATAAACAAAACCTAGTTTAGAAATGGATTTTAATGTGAAAACAACGTTTATACCGAATATATTCTGTAAAGTTATACTTTATCCTTGCAATCGTATACAACGCAGTGTTCAAATGGGTACGTGTAATGAATATATGAAAACTTTCAACGTGTTGAAACGCTTTCAAAAAGAAGAATTACATCTATAATTTCAGAGAGAGAATGAAAATAAAGCAGAACATTTCGGAGAATTTGGATGCTTTTATTTTATAAAGAAATTCATCAATTCAGGTCAAACATGCCTTAATATTTCAAGGATTTTGTGTTTCATATGTTAGCTACTAATCATCTCGGCTGGTACGTTAAAAAAATGAGTAGGATTTTGTCAAAGCATTAGATATTGATCAATTCATACAGGTAGAAGGTGTTTCAAGAGATAATTCAGAAGTATTAGTTAATAATTAGATCAACCAGCGAATGAATCACAGAGAAATCTATTTCAACCAGATCAGTTGCATTAAACGAAAGAATAAAAAATTTCAGCATCGATGGCTACAAAAAAATAAGAATAAATGAATGAAATGATTATTCAGATTTTATACCTCTTGTTTCAATTCGTTATTATTGTCAGAAATAAAGTAAGAAAACAACTCACGAATTTAAATTCAATGGACAATATAAAGAACTCTTTCATACTAATAATCGATAACTTTCAAATCAATCTTTGGTGATTTCAACGCCAGTTATGGGTTTCCAATAATGAAAAAAATTCCTTTGAAGATGATGATCATATTGTGTGATTAGGGCTTATATTAAATTTTGAGTTTAATTAAAATCTAATTGCAGTGAAGTCATTCCTGTCTCCTGGTTTTTAGATTTAAATTAACGCAATTAAAAAACATGTACGTGTATGAAATTCGATTGCAGTTTTTCCTAAATGGATCTTAATATTATTAGTCTCTAGTAATATTGAGAAAACTTCATCTCCGTAATGAGCTAAAATATTTTATTGAGTAATACCTTGTAAGAATATTTTCATGATAAATCCTACACTATTTCGCAGATAGAGAACGGTTATTACCAAAAATCTATATTAGTTGATTTTTGGTAATATTTGACCTTTTTCCTCATATATGATGCATTTATTACTGTACATATTTCGTCTCGTACGAGAGATAATTTATATATATCCGTGGTCGATGCGAATCCTAATAATATCTTTCTTTCCCTATTATTCTATACTATATATCGATATTTTGAATTCGAAATAGTATCAAGCACAGTTCACAATCGTTATTTCGTTACAGTATTTAATTCTTTTTCAAGTATATCTTCGAATTTTTAGCTTGAAAATTCAATCACAACGTATAATAAATAAATAATCCGTAATTTTTGTTATAACAACTGAAACTTTATAATTCCAAAATATTCGTGTAGATACAAAAGAAACGGTGTGGGAACTTGGAGTAGAATTCCAGGTTCCACTTTTTCAAATGCTCAATCGAAATTTTTAGAGAGGAATCACAAAAAAGTTTTAAAACTAAAAACTGTTCATTTATTGCTGTAGCTGAGGCAAAACCATTTAGGCGGCGGAGGGCTTTTAGATCAAAGGACGTTGATTGTAAGAACAAACAATTTTCCGCTTAGTTTTACCTCTTTTATGCCGAACGCTTATTACATCCTTCCATTTATTTAGCTGAGTGATGCCATTTGAATTTTCACGGCACATATTTCTGCATAAATTTCTCTATCAGAATAACTTTTCAAAGGGAAATCACGACTCCTTTTTGCGAGAAATTATAAAAACAACTTCTTCTTCCCATTTCCTGAAACGGCGTCCCTTGAAAAAGCGTTTGAATATTTTTCCCTCTAAAAGATACGGTGCTTTGAACGTAAAAGCAATTTTATTTATACCTGTGAGAAAAACATAGTGTGTTGAGTAATACGCCACTCACTACCTTTTTTATGCATAAGAGATTATTTGAGTGTTTTTAGAAGACAAAGGAGCTGATATACTAGTTTTAAAATCTTCCAATATCAAAATCTACCCTTAATATATAATAATATAAAATTGTTCAATTAATTTGGCTATAAAATTATCGTAATAAGATCTGATATTTTAAGAGAAAATAGTTAAATGTATCTAAGTTTTTATTAAAGATGCCATTATGTTAGAAAGGTTCTAATGGAAGTAGCTCAGTATTGTAATACTGAATCAATATTTAGAGTAAAAACAGAAAATTTAAGTCTTTTAATTAAATCTCATTGTCTTATATGAAAAACGTGCTCTAAAGTTTTTGTACTCTTCAAACATTTTACCCACAGTTCTACACGTTATTCAGCGATTGTTTGAATTCGAAGAGCTCAAATAATTTCAATATTATGCTAAATAATTCAAAATTGATTTAAATTTCATCTCGCGATTCTCTATTTACGATCCAATTAATTAGAAGAAATTTATGTTTGGAATCCATGGAGATATACACATGGAATAGATTATTAACAACAAAGTATAGAGAAGGCGATTGTATTGCATTATTTTATCTGAATATAAATTCCCTCCCATTATTTACTTTGTAGAAATCCCTTACTCATTGTTAACGACAAACCAATCATCACAATAGAATATGGAATCTTTTTCAATGGAGCATAAGATCTTGGCTAATCTAAATATCTTTACGTCTTATTTTTATACCTTTGAATTTACTTCTCAGTATTATGTTTAACGTGATAATTATAGCTGAACAAATGAGTTTCATCAATTGAGCTCGCGAGACAAGTGTATTCAATTGGATGACAGCGACCCATTCGTCAGTCGATAATTTTCCTATCAGCTAACTTTCTCGTCTAAATACTAAATCACGATAAGAGATCTGCGAAACAACAATTTATCCCCAACATAACACTGTGAGTAAAATAGGATTATATATTCTAGCGGGTAAGATTGTACAGTACTTATTTACTATAGATACGAGTCAATTTCTAATATGCACAAAGTAAGGAATAAGTATAAAAAACGAATTCATGAACAATATTCCAAGGAATTAAATTTATTCATAATATTTTGATCACCGAAGGATCCTTAACTAAGATTTAAGACAAAACATGTATATGTTTACGAAAGTAAAAAAATATATATTGTAAGACTTGGCTAAAACAATATCCTGATAGATATCGGGATATTTTTTATAATATATATTAAAACTTGTGCATTATAATGATCATACGAAATATTTAATAACAATAAACTATGATTATTCAGACCAGAGAATTAAATGGTAATGCGTAGAAGATTAAATTAATGGGCAAATAATATATCGGATTGTTTATGGAGTTTCCACTTCCTTTTAAATTCGAAAATAGAGACAAACCAATCTGAAAAGCGTCATTTAATTAACAAGAATAAATCTTATCTGACGCAGTAACACTTCAACAATTCAATCAGTAAACCAGTATCTGGAGATAATTGAATGAAACATTGTAACAATCAACTTATCTCCACTCCACATACACATTGTTATTTACTCGCGCTGAATCGAAACCGAGAGAGCAAAGTTGGCACCCGAACCATTCTTTCATTGTTCGAGGAACTGGAAATAACGAACGCAATCGCGACGATGGAAATACTTAACATTTCACCGTCGACAGCAATTGCGCTAATCGCCCATCGGAGAGATTTTAGATTTCACATTTTTCCTCCGAAGCAAAAAGCCCGATACAATTCACTCTTGGGCGGCGAGAAGGAACAGACGCCAAACAGACATCTCTGTGGAAGTCGCAATCAAATACAAATCAAGGCTGAATCCTTTCCACGCATTAGCAACCGATTACACGAAAAATGTCCCAGGTTTTTCGAGGAAACTTCGTTTCTCTCTTGTTTTTTTATCATCCCGGCACCGCGATACCGACAAGCGATACTTTTCAAGAAGAACCGGGCGTCGTGGAAGTTATAAAATGATTAGGAGAATTCGAGCCATTATCGTTATTTACATCGGGCCGCATAAAGTTTCCAGCTTTCTCCCCTTCCCGCCTATAAGGTGCCAATTATTACGAGAGGAATGCGGGGGTAATTGGAAAAGGGAAGGGGACGGCTGCCGAGTTCTGCGGAGACGTTTTTTATCGCTCGTTTACATGCAGAAGGGGCGGACCAATTAGGAGATGCGTGCGCGATCACTATCAATATTTGCCCGCGGATTATTAGGCGACTCCTCCACCTCATCAACCCCTAATGGAATCTTCGATTAGCGCTCCGCGTACGCGTGTCTCGACGTTATTCCTTTCGTTTCCCAACATTCCTCCGGGTGAGAAAATCTCATAGGTGTAAAAATCCTCCGCACGGATTGTCTTACCCTTTTGTCAGCAACTCTTGGCCTTTTCCCACAGGCGCCCCCTATTCGCGAAGACCTCCTTTGTCTAAAAGGAAACCCTCTCTTTTCATTCACCCCTTGTGTTTACATCCAAGTTCCTTCTCCCGGTGCATATTCGTCTTCCTTTTTCCCGCATTCCCTTCTGTTTGCACCGATTTCCCTCTTTTCCGGGCTCCACTCCAATCTATTCTTCTCCCCCTCCCGTTTTATTCGTATTTATCCCGTCCCCCCCCTCTACGACGGGTACGACCAGGGCCGGCTCGCTACCGGGGCGGGACGAAAGCACCGTGGGCGCCTCCTGTTCCACTTTTCCTCGTAATTAATAAAGGAAATCGCTCTCTCTCCCTTTGGCCGCCTCGCTCGCCGCCCTCTGCCGGCCCTGGGCGCGCCTCCCCCGAATAAAGGCTCATATCTATCCATCTATTTTTCTATCCATCCATCTCCCTTTCCTTCGCCACAGACCGCTCTTTTTTTTTCTCTACATCGCCCTCCCTTCGTCCACTCCACAACGGCAGCAGGAGCAGTGTCTAATAAAGATCTGCGTCGGTGACTTCAAAGGCTTTCCTTCGGGCCACGCCCCACCCCACGCGCCTCTCCCCCCTCTCCCCCGCGGCGTAAAAGAGTCGTTCTTTGATCTTGCCGCCTCTCTCCCCCCCGCCATTATCCCCTCCCCCCCTCCACTCATTACCTTCGTCACTCCGTGGTCAACCGTCTTCTTCTCCTAGGGCCCCCGATCTCCTCCTCCGCGGAGCGCTGACACACACCACTCCCCCTTTTACCTGCGCCTCCGCGTAGATTGCGAGAGATGCCCGCACTACCCTCGTTGATTTCGATGTGCGCTTAGGTGGCCACCCGAGGCAGGTTGGATTTCTCGGGGAAAATAGGAATCTTTCCTTGAGGACCTTGGCGAAGGGAATTTTTATAGATCTCTGCCCTCGTGGCGTCATGAAGTTCTCTCGTGCGTTTTTTTTCCGCTTTTCTTTCGCTTTTTCCCTTATGGTTTTTCTTCCAGGTGGTGGTTGTTGTCTGCACGCTAGCGTTTCGGGAGTTGTCCGACGACGACGGTAGGGTGGTTGTTGCGAAGAGGCTGACAGCCCCTATTGGTTTTTTTTGTGCGTTCCGTATCGTAACCTGTCCGTCTTTTATTTTAGACATTCAATGGTTTAGATTCTAGAAAATAGGCTCTGTTCATATTAACCAGTAATTTTAAATACGTTAGATGAATCATTGGTAAGAAGACTGTCCATATTTCTACAGCATATACAAGTATATCGCCGTTTGTTACCTTAACGTAATGTTTTCTGTTAAAGTCCTTCATCTATCGGTACGAAAAACTGCACAAATCTCATTCAAACACACACAATATAGAAAAATTGTTCTTAGTACGATTGTTCTGCACTATTTAATAAGATATATAGATTATTGTCGTCCAGAAACTTCTACAATGTACGAAGAATACATTGTAAACACACTCTCGACTACCAAACAATATACGTACGTCTCTGTTACTGAATCTATCTCCACTATTTATTTCTACAGTCTGTTAACAACAAATAGAGCAAGTATCACATTAAAGCACACCAAATACAGCTAAAAGTTCTCTATTTCCTGTTTTTGCCTTCAATTGTTTACTACGTCACCAGTTGCCATAGTGTTACTTTAAAAAGAAATCGCTTGGTACGTATAGAGATAGTATTGTCTAGGTAGTGTTAAGCATCACGGGTCTAACCCAACCTATAAGCTACATAATGTTGTAGTGCGAGAAACGTTAGGGGAAAAGAGGATGGAACGCTTCAAAGATTTTTCCAAGAACGCCGAAAGGTAGTCGCAGATTAGAGAGAAAAAGCCTCACAGTACACGTGTCCTTTGCCAATGCCGAAAATCTGCTTGCAGGAAGCACGTGTGAACGATTATGTTAATGATGTATTTTCATTGTCCACGTTTCTTTTCTGTGGAGAGCGAGTTAGGAATGCTAAGCACGCACATAATTTCTCCGATTTCTCATCGCGATTAAAAAAATAGAATTGCCACAACTGAGTCGCAATTATGAATCCAGCTTGCCTGCGATGTTTTTTTCGTATACTCCTTCATTCGATGACGTAAGGTTCCAGAAGCAATCAAGTGTTATTATTAATAATTATTTGATAGTTTTTTATACGCTACGTTTATGTTTAATCGATTGCCTTCATTTTAATTTTCCCTCCAATTTTGATTTTCTTTCGTTTTTTGTTTACTCTACCATGACAACGTAATTTTACCTAAATACTAATAACGTAAATTCTATTCAACGTATATCAAATGAGTTTTTAAAAGAAAAATTAAAGATTAACGGTATATGTGATATTCTCCTTCACATTTTAATCTTTTTTTATGAAATGCATACATTTATATTTATACCCCCACAAGTAGTCGTCCTTCAGTACGTGGTGCATACGCTACCAAATAAAAATCTCCAGTATCTAAGGAGTTACTATTGTGATAATTTGCTATTCTATGAACACAAACAGTATCAGAAGAATGATTTCAAGTGTTTCTGAAGCTTTCTACCACCACACATCCCTATGGAAGAATCGGAAAGTCCTAAAGTTAAATGAGCAGATCTTCATTGTTCTCTGCCAAGTTATTTCGGAGACACGTTGAAAACAGAGGTTTCGTGTTAGAAAGACGGAATATTTTACACTCGATATATTTTGTTGTTCGTCAGAAAAATTTTCGAGCCGAAGGACAGTTTGAGTTCCAACAATTATTTGCCATTAAATTTTAATGAAGAACGAATAAAATAGGAAATGTAGGATTTACTATTCATTACTTTTCCCAGCTTTCAAGAGTGATTGCAAAGGATATATAAACGTAAACAAAATTCTCCCGCAAAGAAACAATTATGGAAGTAATAAATTAAGAAGTGTTAGAATGGATAACTAAATGAATAACATTCCGAAATATACCTTATGGTTTATTATCAAAACCATAAACAAGGCAGTATTTGAATTAATAAGGATGTTTTGAATAATGAAGTAGATTCCATTATTTAATTTCGTGTTGTTATGTGAATGTTGAGAGACGATAGTTTACTTTGATGACATTCAGAATAAAAACAAATTTTCGTAATCATAAACAAGTTTTTGAAGAATAATAATCCGTATTTTTATAAGGTTAAAATCAGAAAAAGGTTTCCTCTGCAGCTATGTCTGAGATAAATTTCGGAATACCGTTGTCACTACAATTAGCATAATTTCTATAATGATGATGTTATAAAATTATTTATTAAGCAACTCAAGGGAGTGACGAATAATTTCTTGCCTCACGACTAAATTTTCGCGTAAGAAATCTCAATTCTGCTTACTTACGACACGTAAAAATATTCCGTTTATACAAAGAAACAAGTATTATTAGGTTCTATGATATTCTAAGTTCACTTAAGTATATATATTTGAATGTAGCCAAAGCGATTGACTATTTTCATTCAAACTCCTTTACTACAAAATCCAGTCAAGATGACGTAAAAATTCCCCTGAATATACTGTCATCAAAATAAAAGTGAGTACAACTTATAAATACCTAAAATTAAACTTTAACCGATACAAAATATTGAAAGCGCTACCAACAGACTTCGTTTGAGTGCGTCGGTCTGTCATGTAATAAACAAATCAGAAAGGAAAGATGAAGAAGTCTTCGGAATTAATATTCCCATCTTCCCTCCATATTACCCCGCATGGCAGTGCTGCAACTCCGCGAAAACAGCTCCATAGATACCATATTACCATGCGCAGAATCTGCATAGCGATTGCGTTTCGGAGCTTAAGACGTTTATAAACTCGTCAGGGAGGGAGGGTGGTAAACGCGTGTTGGGAATGGGGCTCCCTTAAGATGTCAGCCCACCGCTCCCTCTGCAGGGACATAACCATCCTCTGGGACATTCAGAGAAATGGGAGCGGAGGATATTGTATACACGCTCGGACGGTACGCGCGCTCTCTGAGCTGCTACAGGAGGATTAGCGCTCGAGAATGTTAAAAAAAAGACCAAAAGGGGTTTCTGAAAGCTCGCCGGAGTATCTCGCGAGAAAAATCGACTCCGAAGATGTTAAAACACGAGGGAAAAGAGGTGATAAGCTGCAGAAATGCAGATGGGACGGCCGTCGAGGTTTATTCGCTATTTGGGCGGAATCTTTAACGTCCTTTGGAGGAGAAAATAACCTGCTTTTTAATGACGTGCCGGGTGCTTTCATAATGCAAGGTGCAGGGCCCCTTCCCTGCGCTTTTGGTCCATAAAATAAGGTCACTGGATCCGAGGCAGTACTGCGGACTTACTCCGGGTGCTATGGTCGGGGTGAAGGCCGTAAATTTTTATGACCCATGGGACGAGGATTCGCTATATAGGAGTACCTTTCGCTGGTTATAGCTCAGCGGGGTGCTTTGCTTAGTTTTTTGAATAAGAATGTCCTATTCCATTCCCGCTATTTTTAAGACGGGTAGCCGATGCGGTTTTCCTCGAAAGTGAAAGTATGCATCGAGTGTTATAGCTCTATTTTCGATATTGCATGCGCTTAAAAGCGATGCTTTTTTTCGTTTAAGCAAGCATCCGACCTTGGCCCGAGGTATACAGATAGGTTGCTAGCTTGTCAAAATAGATATCCATCTAAACTGGCAATGCTTCCATAATTTTCCGATTGACTTAGTCTGGTATTGCTAATCCAGTCGTGAAGTTGAAAACTTCTTACAAGCAACAAATAAGGTATGTGCGAAACGCGAACAACGCACGTAAATAGATTTCAATATCTCGGTTGACATCCATCAGTTTTAATCACTGCAAGTGAAGGATCATAGAAAATAGGGCTGGCCTTTGATTAAGATTCTAAAAATATAGCTGCATTCATAAGAAATAAAAATTTTAATACAGATAGCCGTCAAGCTAAAATAAACTTGAACGAGAAAATAGTCGTGCAAAATAATCCCATAAAACATTAAGCCATGTATGTTTTGTATCGAATATAGAAATAAAAACTTCCCGACCTTATTCTACTACCTTTCCATCCATTAGAACGGTATATGAGATATTATATTATCGGAAACTATCAAATATATAAGTAATTTGGAAGAGTAACGCAAGGATTTAGTTAAATTTGACCACTTTTATTTAACTATTTTATTTATTTTTAAAAGCTTTGGTTTTGATTCTTGTTTACATTGTTGCCATAGCTATATACTTCTGATCACTCTTAATAAATAGTTCTCATTAGAAGCACTTCTAGAGCAATATACAAAAACAAATTATAAATTTTGTTTAAAAAATACACATTTAATGAAAAAATAGCAATAAGTTATTGTCAATGATCATAAAAATGAAAATCATAAATATCGAAAAGAACGTGATTTTTTTCAGATTGGCTCGAATTTGGGACATTTTTTTTATACAAGGAAAGTTTATATTTTACTGGCAGAATTCAATGCCACGCTATAATTACTAAACCTTTTTCAACGACTTTTTACGGTCAAAATTTCGAAATATTCTAGCTGTTTTTCCTCAAAAAGGACTTTTAATTTGGAGAATCGATCACAGAAAAAATTACGGGAATCATTACATATTATTATGTGGCTGTATTAGAATGTGTGAAATGCTTAATTCCAATACAAAGTCGGATCATTTGAGCAATTTTCAAGCATTAGTATCACATAAAAGTTTACAATATAATAGCATACATAAAGAATGATTTGATTTTCCTTATATCCTTCTCTATCATAAAGACTTTATTCTGTTCATAAATAGTAATTATATGCTGTAAAAAAGTTTTCGTACGATAAAGTTTTTTTGAGGAAAAATATCGGATGGCTTTCAAAGTCAAAACTTGAGGAACTAGAAATTACCGGACTTAGAGGAAATCATTTTCGTAATTAGGGTATCAAAATATATATGGAATGAACAATTTCTGTTGACATTATTTCACTACGTAAAGAAATAGTAAAGAGATTTTTCTACAGTTAATACTGATCCAATATTAGAAAAAAATGCATATATTTGTTTTTGTGAATTGTGAATAAGGAAAGTTATTGAGACATAAATTCACGAGTTTGATCATCCGTAAATATTCTTTTTTTCTAAGACTATGAACAAGTAACCCCGTATATAAAAATAAGAATATATAAGAAAACAAATTTTATCTTAAAAGTCCTTTCTCATGGTATTTTTCATCATCTAATTTGAATTGTCATCGAGTCTTGAATAAACATTTTCGTCAAATTGGCATTCATACTTTAGATCTTCCAGAAGGTTGAAGTTGGAAGCTTGTGAGCCAATTAAAAAACAGGATGTTTGATCACCACTTAGCGTTTGTTAGCAATTGATACGTATAAAATTTCATCATTATTTCCGGAGATATTTAGCATTTAATTATCTGCAGGTATTTAGAATTTCTTAACAAGGCTCTCTCTGTATCAAACCACTTCATATCGGAGACAGTATGTGAATAATGTCGACAAAAATACCTTGTTTTGACACTGATAATCATAGCCGTCTAATAAGTCTGTAATATAAATCAATCATTTTTTGCACGAATTATTTGACGTCAAATCATAACATGTTTGGATCATGAGTAAGATACGAATTTGGAATCCTGCCATTAAATAATCTATAAACACTTATCTTATTGACACGTTGCTATGAGCCGAGGATAAACCCGCTAAGTGACAGCAATTCAAAATATTTGGCGCGGTAGCTTTGTTTATTCATAATTTTTTCTAACAAATTCCAATTCGAGGTCATAATCTCTTCATAAAAATGATTTCTGAGGTTCGTCCTTGTAAAACTAATCATCGAATTCCTTCATTAATCGCTATATCCTCGATTCGACACAAGATCTAAGCTATATAACACTTAGTCAATCTATTTTAAACAAAATTTACGGTATAATTATTTTAATTGTTTGAAACTTCAACTATCGATTAAAATCGTTTCGATAGTATTATTTGTACAATTTCTTTGTAAAATTCCATGACTTCTGAGATTATATACCGAGATATATTTTTACCAAGGATTATCTAAGACTATTAGCAAACGGAATAAAAAAATGCCAAAACATCCACCTGCTAATGAAAAACAGGCATTGAAAAATAATAATAGATGTTCCTCCGCCATGGGAAATAGATCTGGATGAAATATTGAGTGTATTCGCATGGATAGTTCTAAGAAATTAATGACCATTACAGTTAATAACGTTCTTAAATGATTTTCTCCAGGGCTTGACCAGAACAGGCGCCTAAAATTGTAAAAGATCTCCATTACCCCTTAAACATTCGAGATTTAAAAAGAAAACACAACAAACAGATATAACGAACAGAAATAATAATTTCATACAAATTGGAATTCCCATTATGATACGATTCCCTGCCGTCGTTCTGTGAATCCTCAACGTCCTTAAGAAGCCTCTAACATTTTCGACAGCCGGCTTCTAATTTATTTTCCGATCCTCATCGTTTCCATTCTTCAACTTCACCTTTTCCTGTCCCATCGCCCGATTCCCAAGTCCTATTCACGCGTCCTCTTCACATCCACGGACGATTCCTCCAGATTTATTCTCTTAGGGAAATTAGAAGCAGGTATTCCCGGAAGCCGTGGCATCCGCAAAATCTGCACGAATTGCTGGCGATCCTCTCGTCGCCTCTCCACCATGGCTTTCGGGAAATTTTTCGGGAGTTGACGGAATTTCGTCGGAAAAGATTTCTCGGAGGGTTCTCTCCAAAAAGGATGAAATTTTTGTCCTCTCCACTTCACAAACTTCAATTAGAGAGAAGTGTTCCATCTGTTTTCTGGAATAGGTTCGATGGGCGCCTCGGCTCGAAAAGGTCATTCTTTTAAGGAGCAGGTTTCGTATCGCTAATTGACTTAGCCTGCAGACATTTCGAAGAAGTCGAAAGGTCAGACGGAAAGTCGAGGATTTGACGTTCTTCGTGGTCCCACTTACAGTCGTCCTCTGCGTGTGCAAACATTTTGAACGATTGGGGACCAAGTAAGAGACTCTGGGGAGCTTCACAATACCACTACTTCAATTCAATGGGTTCTGATAATAATCCGGAAGCCAATTATAAAAAGGCCATCAAACATCGTTGTTTCTCAACCCTTAAGTTCCTTAACCCTAATCCTTTATATCACCGGATGATGTTGAAAATAACATCACTAATGGTAGATCAAGACTCTCTCACAAATGAAAATATGACATAATTCTGAAATATATCTCATATTCTTTTGTTATAATATAACACATAGCTATGTAACCACGGTAACTATGGAAATATCTATGGAAATCAACTATGAAACAATTCAACAGGAGAAAGGATGGTACAGAGACACTTAGTTGGCAGTTTTAGTTTGAACATCTTGTCATAGGATGAGCCAAGATAAGGAATGTTTCCCTTCGAATACTATACCTATATTCTATATTAGACTTTACTATATACCTTAAAAAATATCGCACACCATATCGTAAGGCAGCCTTTACTGTTGAGCTAAAGTATTTCGATGGAGTCTAATCTACCATCTTAAAATTGCTATTGTTAAACATATTTATTAATTCTTAACCAGAGATTTAATTCCAAAGTTTCCCTCCTCTCAAAGTAATAATAACAAAGAGAGTAAATATAGTTTCAACACAAAGAGATATATACGCGATATGCTATTCATCTTTGCCAAATCAACCCTCTCTTAACCGAGTTTCTGCAGCAAACCCAATCTCCAAATCCAAACTTCGTAAGTTTCAATACCACATTTAAAAAAAAACATTGCTTGAAAATCGAGCATTCCAGCGGAAAACCCATTGTGACGTAAAAGTGAACGGGAGCGGAAAAAGATACTCGGAAGCAGCTATTCCACATCCCGTACAGATGTTCTAATGTCACGGCGGCGGTTGCATGTCACTCCATTACGCTCCGTTTGTCTCCCGCTCTCCGCTCACTCCCTCCAAAAAGGTAACGAGATCAAACATTCTGATGGAAAACTTCGATAAAAAAAATACGGGAGGCGATCCTACGGTAAAAAACTTTCTGGCAAAACCTTCTGGAACTACGGCCAAAATGTACTGTACATACTGAGATGAAAACTGCTCCGTAAATCTGTGGTAACCTTCTGGTAAAATCACTCAGACAATTATGAATTCTGTCTCATCAGGATCGACGCTATTGAACAACAAAAAAGCACCAGACTATTCTTGAGATTCACCCCTTTTCGGAACCAAATTGCGTCGATTTACGAACCATTCCTTTCGCGGCACCTCTGACGCATCTTCGTGGTGCCCACGGACACCCACTACTCTCATCATCTTCCTTTCGGAAATCCGTTCCACAATAACGTTCTGCCGGTTGCCTATCTCTCTCCACCGCTTGAATCATTCCTCTATTAAATTTCGCCTTTCTGATTGATTCCTTCAATGCCTCTATTTCACTCCCTCCTTTCAGAGCTCGCATATCCCTCACCCCTCTGCCATTATCCCCCCTCCCTTTCCCACGGCCATTCAAAGTCGGCTCCTCTGATGTTTTCCAACTGTGCTCTGAAGATATTGGGAGCGGCGTCCGACTCCTCCAAAGGAATTCCTCCTTTCACAGCTTTCTCACTCGTTCTTCCTCATAATGCTCTCCTCTCCATTCCGTAGAAATTCGTGGGATTTTTGTATCGTGGCGCCATTCTCCCCTTCCGATGCTTAAATCAAATCCGAGCCGTAAGATGGCGCAATTTCGAGAATAAAATAGTCCCCCGACTCGAAGGCGAGACTCGAGAGGCCGGTTTTAGCGCCAGCTGGAATTTCACCAAGAGGCGCGATGCGATGGGATATTTATTAATCGATTGCGTCGTTGCGAGGGGATGAAATTCGTTGTTACGTCCCTTTTTCGGGATGTGGATGTTCCTTCATTAAAAAAAACACTATCGTAATACCGTATATGGATGGACGACGTATTGTATACATTTACGTAAATATATCGTCATTCTTTTTACGGTCGTGAGCGACAGTATTAAACAATACGTATCTCTCATAATATTTCATCAGTCGTTTTCGTGACAAATGAAATTCACGATGCGTAAGTGTTGCTTTACCATTCCTCCCTCTCTAAGAGAACGATTCAACACGTGCAGCTCATGTGTTCATTGCGATACGAGTGCAGAACGACACTCTGACAAGTTTCAGGTCATCTTGTTGAGTAAATAGAGAGAACAGTACCTTACTCCTTAACAAACACCCTTCTTCAGGGTGCTAAAGATGGAACATTTGGTCGCGATAGGTCTTCCGGTTTGATGTTTCATTGTTAACCCAATTTTGAGACCGAGAAGTCGTCGGTTGCCATGGAAGTCTTTAAATTCTACGTTCCATTGAAAATAACCTCGATTTACGAGATGGTCATACAAAGAAGTATGAACAAGAAACCGAGCGGAATTCGAGGGGAAGGCTATAGAAATCCGAAAGCATTTTTCTTTCGTGGGAAAAGTCGGTAATCGCGTTTGCAGGCTGAATACCCAAGGGTGATTTTGCGGTGACGCGAACGGAAGCTAGATTTTTTTTCCAGTAGAAATGAGGAATCTGAATGCGGTCACGCATTGTCCACCGTTTTCATTCAGTTCAGAGATTAGTGAGGGATTGTGGTCGAATATCTGATGACAAGTTACCGTGCTGTGATTTATAGTGAATCGATTTTTTATACGGCTCTGAATACTTTTGCGGTGTCATGGGAATAGATTTTCCCCTTCTAATTTGACACGATCGAGTCTCGAGCTATTTTTCTTTGATAAATTCTGCGCTATTCAAGATGAAAAATGAATTATCCGCATGCCTAAAATACGATGTATACAGATTATTACGATGGTATTATTGTGGTTTGATACTGATTAGAAGAAAATATATATCATAATACATATATGTATCAAAATGTTGGATATTTTTGGTGATGCTATGTTGAAAAAATAAAAGTGATAAAATACGCAACTTATCTCCATTTTAATCGAGGGATCCAAGAGTAAAATTCTAATATTTTACGTATATACTTTATATATATATATTTAATATTTTATATAGCACCGTAAATAAAGAATAAATAAATTAGATAAAATATGAAACTTACCTTTACTATAATTGAGGACCAATCGAGGGTGAAAATTGAATATAATATTACATAAAATTAATAAAGCTTGGCTCTGCCGAATAAAACTTCCAGTTGTAAAAAAATATGAAAGTCGAAGAGTGGTGTTGACATTTTTTACGCGTAATATTTTCTCCTAAAAAAACTAATTCGATCGGATTGGTATAAAGTGCTTTGTTTCTTCGTATTCATTGGCTAAAGACCGCTAATTCGACAGTAAATAACTTACAGCTCGCTCTCTTCATTTTCAAATTAAACAGTAAACTAATTACTTGACAATCGTCCCTAACAATCACTGGCGTACGGGCCAGTTAATATGTAAATGTATCGAGAGTCTTAAAACATCATGCTCCCTTTGGAAAATGATTCAAAATCCACACTTACCAAATAGCTCTGTCGTTTCTACAATATATATAACAGCCTCGTTTCCTTCCGAAGGTTTCCAGTTGGGCATTGTTATTCGTCTGCACTCTACCCGTTGGACTGATACGCTCCAGTCCGGCAAGAATAATCACATCATCTCAACCGCCCGGAGCTGCTACAGGTGGGACTTCGGTGACTTCGAATTTGGTGTCAGAGTATCCAAAGGTCGATCCATTCGATGTCCGCTCTCCATCAGAGGCAATTCGAAGAATGAGAGAGGTTAGTGGTGCTGAAAGATGCAATTTATTCTTATGATCCTTTATCAAGATGTATAAGATAATCCTTTACTTCGGAAAGGTCACTTAAATTAAATACGAATAACTATGAATAGACAGATATCGATACAATTCTTCTTTAGTATGTTCAGAAATCGATTAAGGATATAATTTAGAATGAGTGATCACTATCATTACTATACTCATTCTAATTTACTCATTCACAACATAAAAATAGAGCAACTATAAAGTATTGCATATAAAAGTTTTCAATTAAAGAAGAGTATTTATTTAAAATCTTGTTTTGTTTTTCAGATGTTAGGGAGAGTAGAATCTGATGATTCAAAAGGACTTAAGAGGGTTTTCCTCTCAAAGGATAATGTGACTTGCAATGATGGATCCCCTGCAGGGTAAGATTATTCCCATTATTGTGGGTATCTTTCTACTGTATATTACATTTATGTCAAATATCTATCTACTTAAGGCTTTCATTAACTTAAGGCTTAATTAACTTTACAAAATTTTAATAGTTCACATTATTAGATTGGATTGAAATTAAAAATATCTCCTTTCCCTTCCAGATTCTATATAAGAAGATCACCGGGTAGCAGAAAATGGATTATTTTTCTTGAAGGTAATAGAACCTTTCATTGAATCATTTCCTTCAGAATTTCAAAGAAAAATGTTTAATATGAATATTTAAGTAAAAAATTACAATTAATTATCACATCAATATCTGAATTTTATGTATATATTTTTATGAATTGATCTTAAATGGTATTAAAATATGTATGAAATAATACTATAATTTACATGTAGGGTTTTTCTCTTTATAATCATGAACTATCACCTGATTTCTTTCTTACCCTGCATAATATAACATTTTTGAGACCTAATAAAATCAATAAACATTTTATGTGTAAAGCTTGCATATCAATTATATTTTTTGATTTTCTCTTTAGGTGGATGGTACTGTTATGACCAAAGAAGCTGTCAAAATCGATGGTTAAGGCTGCGAAATTTTATGACGTCAAAGCAATGGACTGAAACACGAAATGGTAAGAAAAGATTTCAGTAAGATTAATTGTGATTATGGCAAAAACATTTTGGAATTATTCAAGTAATGAAAACAGAGGGCTGTCTTACTTCTAGTTGGTGGTATCCTTTCACAAAATCCTGAAGAGAATCCTTATTGGTGGAATGCCAATCACATGTAAGTAATCTTTAATATGTATTCTAAATATCTAATTCTTTCCGTGAATTACTTTCTCATGTTTGTTTTCCTTTCCTCAGATTTGTTCCCTACTGTTCAAGTGATTCTTGGAGTGGAACAAGGCCACAGCCTCATAAATGGCATCACCATCCAGAAGGGACAGTAAAATATGCTTTTATGGGAGCATACATAGTGCAAGAGGTAGTCAAAGACTTGTTACCCCTTGGACTAGCTGAAGCCTCTACACTTATTCTGGCTGGGAGTAGGTTAGTACTAAGTTTAGCTTTAAATTACATAAAATTGAAAATATTTAATAATATAGAGATAATGAATATAAAAAGAATAATAGAAATTCAAATAATTACCTATACAACACATATATTTTGTTTATTTAGTGCTGGGGGAACAGGTGTAATTGTGAATCTAGATAGGGTAGCTGATAGTTTAGCAGAATTGGGACATACCAACATAGAAGTGCGAGGGCTTGCAGATTCTGGTTGGTTTTTAGACAACACACCATACACCTCTGGCTCATCTGCTTCATCTTCTGCATTTGCATCCTCTTGGTTAGTCACTTCTCCTGCTCAAGCAGTGAAAAAAGGAGTTGAATTGTGGAAGGGAAAAGTTCCTGAGCGCTGTCATCGAGACTACCCAAATGAAGCATGGAGGTGTTATTTTGGATATCGTGTCTACCCAACCCTGAAAGGTAATTAAAATTTATTGTGGTATAATATGTATTGAACTAAGTAGATAAATATGTAAGATCTTGGAATCTATTAGTATTACAATAGTATTAAAATATAAGTATTTTGTAGGTTAAGGTTCCTCATTCAGTACTAATAAGTACTTAATGAGGTTAACTAAATTAGAAATCTAATGTTTTTAAAATTATGACAAAATTAAAGTGTTTTAGAGAGTTAATTCCAAAATATTAATATCATCCTCTTCTTTTGGTATTTCAGCCCCTCTGTTTGTGTTCCAGTGGCTATTTGATGAAGCCCAAATGACAGCTGACAATGTGGGAGCACCAGTGACAAAGGAACAATGGGACTACATCCACCAGACAGGAGACAATTTACGGAAGACATTTGAAAATGTCACGTCAGTATGAAAGGTCACCCTGATTAGTTGAAGGTGTGCATGCAGTAATGACTTCAGAGTTATTACCAAAGTAAAATAGCAGAGGATTTTTTAAAAGAATATTAAATGATATTTTCCTGATTGATACAATGAACAAAAACTCATAAAGTACTAAAATTGAAAACCTGATTAAACTTTTCTACTCAAAATAATATTTATTCAAACAAATAATTTCACTATGACCTTAAGATATCAGATTTTCTCCTAGTCAGTAAATTATTTCACATCTGATTTAGAGTGCAAGGATCTGAATGACTAAAGGTCACAAGAGTTTCATTCAGGATACTTTAAAGTCAATGAAGTGGAGGAAAATTGTCAATTTTCCTAATTTCTCACCTAGAGAGAGTAAAAGCTCTCTTTAAAAATAATTCCTACTACATTGCATGCACATAAGTCCATAAAACCATAAGGTTAACAAAGGAACGTTATAACAATATATGCAGTTGTGTTGGAGAAAACATTTGGTTACTTTTTGCAACTTAACGAGTCAAGTAAAGTGATATTCTATGTTTACATTTATTTATTTAAATCTTTTGATTAAGTATGAATAAATAAATCAAAATTTTTATTCTTTAAATCATGATCTCTGGATAGTGAAAAACAAAAGTATTTGTACGTATGATGTTTGGAATTTAGATAATATATGTATGTGCTGAATTTCAGTATCTTAATCAAAACTTTATTAGACTTTATGAAGTTCTTCATCAAAAAATGAAAAGATCATATCATTTAATTTTGCATGCAACATTTTCAGAATTCTTCACTTATTTCTATACAGGAAAACTGCATGAACTGCATTTAATTTTGAAATAGTTTTCTCAAATAGTGGCTGTAGATTAGTATTTAGATTAACCACATAAAATTATATTTGTTGAATTTGATTTTTCAGGTATCACACCATAAAGGATCTTATATGACAAGGAATATTGGAATAAGCATGATTATTGTCCATCTCTCTTATTACTTCTGTTACTTTCTAAAGCTTTTATTTGTTGCATGATCATTATCATTATACCTTGTAAACTTGATTAGCAATCTATTTAATTTAAATAATATACTTCCACCTATTTTTTATCTTTTGTATTAATGGTATATACCATTTTAACTAGTAAGTATTATGATTATCATTGTAAAGCGATATATGAATCTATGATTTATAATTTTTAAAGAAGATTTGACAAACATCCTAAACAATTACAATATTTCCTATTAATAAAGATCACAGAGTAAAGCTAGGATTACGTATAAAATGTAGACCATTAGTTACAAGTTGTCAAAGTTAATAGTAATAATTACTAGTTATATAATTCCATAATCAAAATTTAAGTTGTTTGAATAAATAGGGAATCAAAACAAGGGAGGAACATAAAGTTTCACTTATTTTGTCGAAAATATTACCTGAAGCCATCAAAAATAGTGTATATTCTTTACTGGTTACTTATATATTAATGAATCGTATCATTATCAAAAATTGGTGCCTTGACTGAAGCCTTTAAACTAGCGTACAACCAAAAATTTTGTTTTTAACCCTGGTTTCTGAGAAACGATCTTTTCTTTTGACTATCTGATCAGTTTCAAAACACTGGAAACATTTACACCACCACTGACATGGATGAAAAATGCTACCATACACTTAAACAAAATCAGCATGGAAGTTTTGCTCACCTATATAAATAATTATTGAAAATCATAAGGGAAAATTTATGACCACACCTTCTTAAAGTTTAATTTTACTCATAAATTTTATTTATAAAAATGTAGTTCTTAAATACTTTGAATTTGATCAAAGTTATTAAAATTCAAGTTCAGTTTATCATTGGGTTGCTTGTTGAGGATAGTATTTTATTTAAATCATGGTTGATCCATTAAAATGAGTGTAATTTCTTTAATCTCCATTGTTCCTTAATATTATCGATTTTGGATAATTAAAACAAGTTTTGGGAATGGTTTCTTTTTCTTATTTTCACCCTGATTCTAGATACTTTATATTTTAAATAAGATTCACTATAACCCATACATTATTCTAATAATTTTTAGTTTTGCTATAATCAAATCTTTTCTCTTATCAAATTTACAGTGGTCTTTTTGCTGCCTCCTGTATATCACACACAGTCCTTACCAAGAGGGACTGGCAAGCAATCCGCTTAGGTGATGCAACACTACCACAGGCTCTGCACTGCTGGGAAATGCATCATTTACGCAAACGGAAGAACAAGGGTCCCCATCAAATAGACCAAGCTGGAGACTCAAACCCTCATCATAAGCATCATGCTCATCATGGCCATCATTCTCATGGCCATGTGCCCTATGTTGGGTCATCCAGAAGAGAAAGTATATCAAGAAATGCTGATATCACCGACAAAGGTGATTTGAATCAAGCAGCTGCACATTTAAGAGGTGAAAATGTTACAGTAGAAGTCATATGGAGACAAGATAACCCAAAGGATCCTGTCCTGAGCTATGCTGGGGATAAAGAAATTTCCATGTCAACATGGAATCCTCTAATATTCACTACTCGTGGTGAAAAGTAAGTATTTTTCACAGAATTGTTATTTATTTTCCCAATTTCAATTTTGTTTTTTTTTTGGACAGTTAAAAATTACTGTAGTCTTAAATACTAGACTTAAATTAAACTAAAATTTTGCAAATCATGTTATAATTTTGTTTCTTTAATTTAAAGTATTGCATAATTTAAAGTATTCCATAAGATTTTGCCTACCAAGCTTCATGATGAATTAACTTTCTTTTATTGCAACATTCAATATTTTAAATAGAATATTTTATCGATTAATTTATTTTCTCTTATAATATTAAAAGAACAACATAAAGCTAAAAGAATCTAGAAAAATTAACTCACTCTAAACAAAGGAAAAATTATGTTTGATTAAAACTGAGTTACATATGATAAATATTATATTTTTTAGTAGTCTATTTCATGGAAAGAAGCAATATTATACAGCCATTGACAAATGTGACTAATACAACCGTATTATTTTGTGATGACACAATGAATCTCATTATATTTACTTTCCCTCTCCTTAAAGCCCCTTAAGTGTATGCCAAAAGATATAAATTTTTTCAGCAATATCTTAATTACAAACTGGGAGTATCCCTTTGGATTTTCATAGACAAATAAACTAACCTGTAAACAAGACACATCTTTTACTGGTTCATACAAGTTCAAACTATAATTGATGTTTCAGCACAACAATGCTTGGTGATGCTCCAATCTCTTCCACACTGAAGTATTCCAAAAATACCAAAACTGGCATTCATAAACTTCCTTCACCATCCATGGCTCCATCTAATCCTGTCCACTCAACCCCTGCCTCCGTCAATTTCAGTCGTCAGTCCATTTCTCGGAAGCTTAGAGGGGGAAGTGGAAGGGAGAGTGAGCTGTTGGAAAGAGAAGGCATGGAGAGTAAGATAGGGAGGGATGGGAAACACAGGAGGAAAGGAAATAGAAAAAGGAGGAAAAGAAGAAGGCGGAAGAAGAAGAAGGGTAGGGAAGAAGATGAAGAGGAAGATGCAAAGAGGGATACGGAGAGAGAAGAGAGAAAACATAGAAGGAGAGGAGGAAATAAAGGTGGAAGGAGAGGCGATGGGCACAGAGGAAGGAGGAAAAATGGTTAGAGCATTACAATTACATTTATTTTTTATAAGGGAGCTGAGAAACTTTGTGAAGTCCATTAATTAGTAAGAACCATTTTTACGATGGACAAAATAGAAATCTAGTCATAAAAACCTAAAAAAATGTTTCTTTTTAAATTAATTGCTGTTTTAGGAAACTTCTTTTTAAGTTGTGAGATCAAAAGTTTAGTTTAAGATAAGTTAATAATCATTTGAAAGATTTTCTTTTACATTTTATTAACATAACCCAACATATATTTTACATTTTAACTTTTCTGATTGATAATTAATTTAGTAAGTCATGCAATTCTAATATATTTATATGATTCTTATATATTTTTAATATCTATATATATTGCTATTCTCAGCTGGACAAGGAGGGGGGAGGTTAAGAAGATCGGAGCCATCTGTTGAACACTTTGACAGAATGAGGGGAGAAGATCTTAGTGAAGGAAATATAAGAGGTAGAAAAAGAGGAGGTGGTCACTGTTCTTATCGTTTGATGGAACGCTGCACTTGGCCTCAGTGTAACCATTCGTGTCCAAAGCTCCATAACCCATTTACAGGTGAGTAAAAAGCTAATTAAATAACCAATTAAGTTATTTTCCTTTAAAATTCATTATGTTGTATGCAGAACATATTATAATATGGTGTTATTAATAGACCAGTAAAACAGCAGTAGCTTCCATTAAAATTTTCTCTCATTTTTCTTACATTTAAATGCTATATTGTAATGTAATGCTATAATGTATATGTAATTATTTTCAAGACTAGTAAAGCATATATAGTAATTTAGTATGTGCTTTTTCAAGAGCAACAAATCTAAAGTATTCTTAATGAATGAACTTATTCTAATACATTCGACAAGAGTCTCAGACAGTCAATACATTTAAATTACTTCTCAGAAATTATAAAAGATACATATTCATGTGTATTATAGTTCAGAGGAGTCATTTACTTTCAGTTATTCGGATCAGAAATCATCTTCTCCTTTTTTTCTGAGGAAAGTTTTGTAATGACAAATCATTCTATGGGTTTCGAAACAATGCAACGTTTATTCAGCAGTGTATTATTCATAACTTCATTTCAATTAGCACTATATTCTTGATCTTCTGAAAGGTGTAAGGATACTGTTTTTAATTGCATTGGTACGATACTTTTATTTTGATTGATATTGCATGGTAATTATAATTTAATTTAATTCATAATTAAAGATATTTATTCCCATAACCATTAGCAATAGCATTTTCATAATATGATAAATAGATATTTTTTGGTATTTCATATTTTACATAAATTTCATATAATTTCAGGTGAAGAAATGGATTTTATAGAACTTCTGAAGTCATTCGGACTTGATATGACAAGTGTGGCAAATGCACTGGGTATTGATATTCATACTTTAAATAATATGGACCATGATGAGCTTCTCAACCTCCTTACTCAGCAATCAAACTGAGCAGCTACTGCCAAATTCCTTACCTTAAGTTATTGCACTACATTCAAGACAAAGTTAAGCAAAATATTAATTACTAATTTCTTATCATGAATGATAATTATGAATTGTGATGATGTCTGATTTTAAGGTTTCTTTTTACTGTACTCTTAAATTAAAATGAAAGAAATATTAATTCTTAGTAAATATACAGAAAAGTGGACTAATGTACAAGAAGATATAACATTGAAATATTTAAATGATGATGAAATGAAAAATCTCAGTATTACAATAATTTCCTAAATCCATATGCTAGTAAATTTGCCTCAAGTTAAAATGAGATGATAGGCTAGAGTACTTAAAACCAAAGGTCAGTAGTTTACTCAATATATGTACAATTTATATAAATTTCTTAAAATGTATCAACTCTGTTGTGAAATTGTCAAAATTTAGTCGGTTTTAATTTATGAATAAGCATTTTGCCTGTACAAATTCATTATTTCTATTATGTAAATATCAGTGTTCATAAATGTCTTTAGACATTAGTATAGCTATATATATTATTATTATTAATTTATAAACAAAACTGTACAATTTATAATTGTGACTTGACTACCTCTGAAATGTACAATTATTATTTAAGACATATGGTTGTGTATGAAAAATGACTTTTTTAGAATTCTATGTTTTTTTTCTAATTAATTTTGATATCAGATTAATTTTGTATAGTTCATTATATTAAAACAATTTTTAAATGAGATAGCAGTGAGTATATATCTGTTATCATTTCATGATGAAAGCCAGATGAATATAACTTGGATTATTTATTATAGAAAAATACTTTTATCACCATAAACTAAAATTGAATTATAAGAGTTTCAAAGTTAGTTTTGGAACTATTATCTTTCCTAGTTTTCTAGTTCATAAAAGGAATAAATATTCAATCCTAAGATGGAATGTAGATAGGAGTACAAGAGAGGAAATATCAAAAATAGGGTCATTTCCTGTGGCAATTGATATTTATTTTTGTTAAACAAATTCATTTGTTAAATAAAATGCCAACTTCTGAAGTCAATTCACTGATAAAGCTGGTAATAACAAAAAAAGTGTGATGTATGTATCAATCTCAGGGAATGATTAATGGAACAATCATTTTATATTTAGTCTTTGAATAAAGGTCTGATTTACTGGTTAAGTTATGAAGGAGTAGGATATAATCAAGACTATGGAAAACTATAAATATTTTTAGATCAGAAACAGTCAACACATCCATATACATCAACAGAGAATTTAGTAAGATTTCTGAAATACATCAAGAAATAGTCACCAAGCTGGCAGAATGTGTACTACGTCAAATACTTTATTTCTCAAGTAAAATAATTATTATATTAGTGGTTTATGAAAAATAACAGAAGTTTGCAAAAAATTGTGTAAATTATCTATCATTTCTCTAATATTTAATGTATGTAACATTTGTTCAAAATTCCTTAGAATCTGGAATCTCATTCTTTTGAAATTTGTTATATTTATCATTTGAACCATGTTTGAATAGTACTTTTCAGAAACTGTTGATGATTGTACCTTTCACAATGAAATACATTTCAATTACAAGTTAATGATACATGTTATTTTCATTTCCATTTGTCTTAAAAATCCTCCTTTCCTAGTAATAGACATTTCCTCATGAGAACTCTAAAATGAGCGTGATTTAAATAAATAAATTATATGATTAATTTACATATATGCATACATAAGTTGTTATTGATTCTGCATTTATTATGTTAAAACATTAATATTTTTTAATTGTGAACCAAAAATAAAGTTTCAGAGCTTACGTTTTATATCTTAAACCTCAAATAAAAAAGAGAATGTCATATATAAACAAAAAGTAAGTTTATTAAATTGGCCCTCAATGAATGAAATTGACTTTTTCTAAATCTTGATTGATGAAATGAATATAAATGTATACATACATACATATATATATATCTTGAAATACCTATATTTCTTCACTATTTTCTTATGATTGTCTTAATTTAAATGGGAAGAATAACTATGAAACTAATTTCTGAGAAAGAAAGAAGAAACCCAACAGAAGAAACACAAAAATTCTAAAATTCAAAATACTTATGGAGGTAAAGAGATATTTTTAGAGAAATGTATCTTAATTGTGCTGACCTACAGAAGTGAAATTTAAATAGAAATCTATGGAAATGAAAAACGTAGGTTTCCATCCAAATACTTCAGACATCACAAAGGAGTATGGACATCAGGAATTAAAAGACAGTTTCCTTGAGTGTCACTTATTCAAATGGGAACTCCATAATGCCTTCTTGACAAAGAGCCCAAGAATAGATGGAACTGAGAAAATATTGTCTCTAGAGGCCAACATCAGATGTAATGTATAAATATCAATAAAGTTTAAAAATAAGACAGGTTTGATAATAATAAACACAATTTTTAACTTCTCTTCATCAACATTTTATATATATTTGTACAATATTTGGACGGTGTTAAGGGAAGAATGCACACAGCAATAGGTTTATAATTAATGCTAATTTAGAATTCCAAAATTCATGAGATAATTATCACTAATATTCCAGCAATACTTTCAACGAGTTCTGTTGCACTTTCCACCATTCTGCACAGTAATGTTCATATATTCTTAAAACTTTGGATGTTAGGGAAATTTTCATCCAACCACGCTGTGAATGTTTTCTAGAAGTTTAGGATCAAAGTAAAACTGGTCCCTTGGTGTTAAGCACAACACTGTACACAGTGATGAGTAAAACAATAATACCATTTAATATCACAAGAGTGCAGTCTATTTCATCATACCAAATCAGCGCAAAAGGTGGAAATCAGGAGTGCCAGTTTCCAATACCTCAGCACATTTAAATTGCATTCGAAACTATTCCTCATATTTCAATCACGCAATTATCACACACTGTAAATCTTTCACACTTACTCTCTTACACACAAACTTATACACATAGATTCAAGAAAAGAGAAAAAGGAACTGGAGCACCACTTAAGGCATAAAGTTTTCTGAGAAAAAGCATTAACAAGGACAAATACATGACTGACTAAATTTATCGATAAAATACCAAATTTTTTGAAAACAAAAATGATGGAAGAATTATTGTCCCACATATACTATGCTGATCATGCAATAATTCATGAATTATGAAGATGAAATATGAACCTAATTACATGATTTGTGAACGGATAGTCAAATTTTAAAACACTTCAGTTAATTGAATTACAGAATACTTATAGTGTACATAATATGATAAAATTCCTTCAAGAATCTATGAGACATTAATGCATATTTCACATTTTAGATAACCAGCATGACGGATTTCTAATTATAGCATTAATTTAACATTTGATTCTCTGCTTCCTAAATTTATATATAATGTGTTCAGTAATTTTATAAAAGTATTGTATCACAGGATAAAATTTTCAACTTATTAACATGATTTTTCATCCGCATTGAAATAGCATTGTCCACTGGTCATCAGGTACATGAATATTCAAAGTCAATAAGCCTACATTATGTATATGCTAAAGTGAGTGTCCAGTTAAAAAAGAGATGATTCAATGAAACATATATAAAAATCTTTTCACCTGAGAATCTTTCTCATATTTATATCATGAGTTCCTCCAATTCTAAACGTTGCAGTCCTTATGGAGGGCAAAATTCTATGATTAACTAAGGCAGTTCACAGCCTAGCAAATCACACTCTCTCTCATATATCTCTCTTTTGGTAACTGGAGAAACAGCCCCTCTTTTCACAATGTCCTAATGTCATGAACAAATTCTACAGTTAATTAGCAGAATTTAAGGTTCATTAAACATTATTCAGCCAGCGATTCAAACGAATGGGAAAAGAGTTATCTGATTAATCTCTAATATTATAACTTACAAGACTTTGTTTCATCAGTTCACCACAGAGAGAACTCAGATGCCCATTGCTACGAGATTTGCTTCTTTGTCACATTTGGTATAATTTATGTAGTGATTTCATCTCGACATTCCTCCTTTATCAATTCCAACTACATATATGATAAAAACCGAGCAATCATCAATCAGTCTAATATCAAGGTCAAGAATTTAAAAAGGAGATGTTAAAATTCTTTTCAATGGTGACCATTATCACATTCACAAATGTGAAAAATGATACTATAAAACTGTCCCAAGCACTTCTTGGCTTCTTCCACATTCAGAATATCACTGGATTTGGACTTTGTAGTACTTGCCACATGGTGACATTATACAAACCCAGCTTAATAACTTATCGGACAAAGTTAAATGATTTTTGATCAGGATAAATTTACGAGCTGATTGCCATCATCAAATGAGCCTCTCTTCCGGAGGTGGCTTTAATACATTATCCATTTCCACTCTTGGATTGCAGTATTCTTGTTGAGATGGAGAGTAAGTTCCTCTGGTGGCCCTCTTCTTCCTTGCCATTACTAAGAATGCCGTTAAACCAGCTCCTCCACCAAGTAAAAGAACACCACCAATTACTGCAACAACTATTATGACTATATTCCCAGCACTAACACCAGCTTCCTCCACTGAACCATCACTTGTAGTTAGATCCTAAAAGAAAAGAAATATATGTTTATAGAAAACAATCACTATGATGAGACTTGATAATATCGACAACCATCGAAAAGAAGATGGGTGAACGTATAAAGATCATAATGGAACTGGTAACTTTCATCCATTGAAATTATTATGTACCATTAATGTTATTGCTTAACAAAGTAAAACATTAGCTATATTTACAAGAGAATTGTTGTAACAAAAAAGTTATAAATTTACAAGAAAATGTACTCCTTAACTAGGTGGGTATATTTTTTTTGACTAATTGGCACTCAAGTATATGATTTATAAAAAAATTTGTATAGGAGAGGGAGAAATTCCTCTCAGTTCCTCAAATTCTTACCTCAGTGGTACCTGACTCATCTCTAGCTGTCCTGCATTCATACAAAGGTTGAATGGTACAATTGGCTACACATTCTGCATCATCTGGACAGGGATTATGCTGGAATATTTGAAATATATTTTTTAGTTTCAGAAACAAGCTTAAGATGCTATTCTCAGATACTTCTATTATACATACCACACAAGGATCATGTAAGGAACAGTTATCTCCACAGAATCCTTCTGGACATTTGCAAATAAAACTTCCTTCTGTATTTGTACATATTTTTCCACTGAATCCACATAAGTCTGCTGTCAAGGCACATTCATCAATGTCGAATTCACAGTTCAAACCATTGAAACCTGCAAAATTTACATGTTTAAGAGAAATCATTATGATAAAGATAAAATATTGTGATTTACGAATATTGAAAATAAACAAAAAGACATTGTACAAAATAATATGTAGTTTAGAATTTTTTCTTGATTAAAACAGTTTTAACAACACTTAGTATAAGATATGGGTAGAGCTCATAAATACATACCTGTACCAGTACAGTTGCAGGTGTAGTAACCGATTTCATTAGCACACTTTCCATTATTTAAACATGGATGGGAATCACACTCATCAATATCAATTTCACAGTATCTTCCTGTGTAACCAGTGAGGCAAGAACAGTGGGGAGGCTAATGGATTAAAATAAATGGGGAATTAAATAGAGATGTTAGCAGAAATCATTCAAAATAATTCAGTATGTCAAAGATATTCAGTAAGTATATCAATGAATGTATGAATGTGAAGATGTAACATATACAATGTTTCTTAACCTAAAATACTCTTTCTAATTATCTGTATAAGCATCTATCAAAATTCATGAAGGTACAAAATATTGATTAGATTCAAATAATAGGCTCTTCCTAATGATTTTCTTTATGGTAATGGATATAATATTCTGAAGTTAATGTAGATATTTTTCTTAAAGATCTTTTGAAATCATGTTCCAATCGCTATTCTAATTCATCAAATTTGCAATAAATTAGAACTCTAATTTTACAGAAAAGTGGTGCAATTACTATTTCATTCGAGTATTTCATTGAAGCAGTAAAAATAATTAAGTCATATCAATGCAACATAGTTTAATTTTCACTGAATTGGCAGAGATGATCCATATTTTTTTCCAAAGAAGTAGAAAAGATACAGATCAGCTTTATATTTGGATACAAATATACATTTAAAATATTTAGTATACAATTCAGATTGATTTAAATCAGTCACTTACCCACTCTTCAGTTATATTACAGAAAGCCCCATTCATGCAAGGGTTGACCTGACAAAATGGATATCTACAGTGAGGAGGCTCATATCCTTCTGCACATATACAAGTGAAATTATCTCCCGTTTTTGGATCTGAAAAAAATGCAAATATTATAAATATGCAATATAAATATCTAAACTGTTCATCAATTGAAACCATAAAAAATATTCATTATATACTTACTGGGTTCATCAACGCAGCCTGTTGCATTATTGAAGCATGGGTTTGACTCACAAGTTATGAGCTTTGGACTCTCACACCTAGTTCCAACAAAATCATCTGGGCAGTGACATTCAAAATAAGATAGTTTATCCATGCAGGTCCCTCCATTTTGGCAAGGATTCGAATCACACTCATTGATATCTTCATCGCAGCTGAAAATTACATATGCTCAATCAATGGAGGTAGAAATTGTCAAGCGGTGCTTAATTTTAAATTTCAAGAAATTAAAGAAAAAAAATTGTTTTCAGCCACTTACAGTCTTCCTTCCCAACCAGCAGGACATTCACAAGTATAACCATTGATGGCATCTCTACATGTGGCACCATTTTTACAGTCATGTCCCAAGTATGGAGGAAGTGGAGGTAACATATCATCTTCATCAACAACTTCATCTCCTTAACATGAAACAAAGGGGAATAGTTATATGAATTGCATACAATATTAATTTTATAGATTATTAAAGTCACAAATACAATGATAAAAATTTATATGTAATTCAAATAAGAGAGGAAAATTGAAACAAATTTCACAAGTCTTTTAAAGAATAAAAATTACTCTCAATAGCATAAATTTAAATCAATATATTCACTGCAAAAATGAATATGAAACTAATTATCTCTTTTCCTTAGCTGAGGTTACAATAACTCAATATAACTACTATGAGTAAAAATCTTAATGCTTTAATTAATTCAAAATGTTAAAGTTAAAAATGGTGGTAAATTGATGGATTGGAGGTTCCATATTTTTGAACTGTATGTCTAAATAATTTGAAATAAAAATTTAGCACATAAACAGATCAAATTGTACTAGACTAGTAATAAGTATGAGCAAGTAAACTTTTTTCCAGACTTCAGTAACTACATTGGAAACTTAAAATAAATTAAATTAATTATTTTGTCGAGAGGATGAGGCAATATCAAGAATGATTTGATTTAAAATAAGTAAGTTTAAAATTTACCTTTCCTTCCTTTACCACTCATCACTGGTATTTTTTCTGATCTTGGCATGCATTCATCAATATCTGTAGCACAATTATCCTCAGGCCCTTCAAATCCAGGAGCACATTTGCATTCAGACGACTGAGTAGGATCTTTACAAGTTCCTCCATTTAGGCATTGACCTTCAAAGCATAAAATGCAACCTGTCTCCACTACTGTTCCATTATTGTCTCCTGATAAATCAGCTGTGGTTGGTGGAAGAAGTTCAAACCTCTCCACACTGTCAAGGGGATAGCCAAGCTCAGAATTTGTGAAATAAGGCAGTAACAAACTTCCAATTCTGACTTCTCCTAAGCAACCCTAAAAATAGAAGGAATTAACAGTAAATTAGATTGCTACATAAAGAGGAACAATTTCTCTAGGCGGAAGAACATACAGAATGACCTTAAATGATGAGGCAGAAATAAATAATACTAGTGATTCAATGACTTATTTAGGGTCAACATTCTCTTATACTTCCAATGTAAAAGAATTTCAACTTCAAACTGTTATTTATGAGTATCCTTAAAATTAAAGCTGACACAACTTTTCCCTTCTCATGAATTGAAAGGTTTTCATAATGCATGTATAGTAGAATGTGGTACATTTATATGAAGCAACCAATTTGTTTAATATTATTCTATTAATATTATTCTATTAATATTATTAGATATATCTCCTCATAAATGTTAAAATATCCTCTGTGATTGATTTAAAGATTTTGCTAACCTTAAGTGGTGTGAAAACAGAGTCCTTCTGTTTAGCTCCAGCCAGGTAATCAACTGCATTTCCATTCTCTGCATTTGGCAAGGAAACATAATAATATGGATTTTTTTCACCTTCGGCAGCTCCTCCACTTCTTCCACCAAGCTCTATCATTCCAGTCATCACCAACTGCTTCCAGGCTGATAGAGAAAAGTTCCCTTGATGACTTGAGGCTGTGCCTCTGTCATCAGTAACTATAGGAAAAGAAGGAGGTAAAGCTCCAGTACTCATCATTGAGGATGAGGACTGAGACCCTACATCATCAGTTGGAGGTAATGGTATGGAATTGACTGTGGTTGATGACAGTGGCTTCAGGCGGAGAGTTAGAGTACCATCTTTGGACATACTCATCCAGACTTTAGCCCATTTTCCTCCAGTTTCTTGTTCGACTGTAAGATAGATTGAGTCTGCGAGACTGTTTTCAGAAGATCCTTTCCCTAACCTCCAAGATGCAGTGACCTGATCGGATCCTACTGCAGTGATGGCAAAATAATCTCCATTGCCATCACCTTCACTAGCAGTTGATCCGATATATAGTAAGGTTCCTCCAGTTTTTGAGCGATAGGTGAGCTCAATAGAATCCAAGCCTGACTCAGGATCTTCAGGTTTGGAAGAACTGCGTTGATATGCATAACGAAGAGTGGAGTTATTGCCGGCAAATGTGACATTTGCAACACATTCATAGCCTCCTTCAAGATTTTGACAAGTTCCCCCAATTGGACACTCCTGAAGATGACAGAACTCCATCTCCTCGCATTGCTTTCCTTTATAGCCTCGGGGGCAGTTACATCTAAAAAAATTTAATTTCAGAATGATAAAAACAAGGAAAATTGTTTTGATCAAGCAATAATAATATAATAATTTATTTCAATATTATTTATAGTGCCAGATATACGAATACATATAAAACCTAATTAAATGCATTTTTTAAAACTTTATCAACTAATATCTAAAAAATAATTTGATAAAGATAAAAAATAGAACTGAAACTTACTCAAAGTCATTCCACGTGATGCGGCACGTTCCATTGTGGAGACAGGGATCTGAGACACAGGAGTCATCAGATCTTACACCCTCAAGTACTGGACTTCCAATGAATGAAACATTTCCAAAAGGAGGTGGTATATTCAAGTCTTCAACAAGAAGAGGGAAAAACTCCACTACCATAGTATGTGACCCATTGCTAATCTGAAAAATTCCAGAAATATATACATATTGAAAAATCCTATTTGAAAACAGGATAATTTTTTAGTTATTATCTAAATTTTAAATATTAAATAGTACTTTACAAAGATATATTTATACAGCTAAGAAATTTCATACACAAATTAGATATACAAACATAGATATTGTTATAACAATACATATTATTTATCAAATATTTAATAATAATTATTCTCTATTAATGCATAAACTATGATATTATTAAAATTCACACTCAAATCAGATTTTTATTTTGGATAAAGGAAATACCCTCTTGATGAAGGTTTAATTTATACCTGGACGTCTTGAATAATTCCTTTGAAATATGGCTGGGCACCAGTGTATGCTTCTGGTCCAGTTTGTGTTGTAATATCACTTGAGGTCACTCCAGATGTCATAGTTTGTCTCACAAAGCGCTCATCATGGCCATCGTCAGATGGATCAATTGGACCAGATGCGGTAGAGTAATGCTGAAGCTGAGGAAGTGTTTCCAAATGCTGAGGAGAACCACTGTTAGAGGTGGAGCTAGGCAGTAGGGATAGAGATGGCATGGCACCCAAATACAGGACTTGAGCATTAAGCTTTCCAGTTGCTGATATGGTCTTCCTAAAGTACTCGGTTCCATTTATCTTAACTTGAACTAACGTTACATTTCGAACAACCTGTGAATCAAAAATATTTTAATTAATAATTTCAAATACCACGGAGCACTTATGGTAGATGTGAAGAAATATTTGTAGGGTTTTTTTAGAATTACTTATCTATAGCCTAAATGGTCAACCAATTTTACTGAGGAAACAAAGGAAAATAGCTATAAATAGATTTTTGTTCATGCAGTCTACTTTCATGGAATGTTTAAGTTGAGATATTTAAAAAATATTCCATGAAAAGAAAATGAATTTGCATTTTTTTACAAATCTGAGATTTACAGAACTTTACGGAAAAAATCTTTTCTTTTAAACAGAGGATGATTGTTTACTAATCAAATAAAAGGATGACAATGTTCTTTCAGACATTTCAGAACAATTTAAACAGAGTAAAATGTTACCTGTATGAGGTGGTTATTTCCATCATCTAGTCTCACACTTCCTACTACATATCTCTCTAATGTCGAATTCAATTTCAGAAGGACTAACAATTCTCCAGCTTCTAGCTGCGCTGATATCAAGCTCTCATCTGGAGAGCCAATAATGGGCTGAGACACTAATGGTAAAGGAAGAAGAGGTGGCTGACCAACTGCACTACTGCCACCATTACCTCCTCCGGATGAGATGGATGGTACAGGTATTACACCCTGGAGTGCAGAGGCAGTTGGAAGTCCCACAATGTTAGATGGAACAGTCTACATGAACAGAAATATCACAAAAATTCTAAATTAAATATACTTTTAGAAATTTAAACTTCTTTTATGGTAATAAACTGTTAATAATAATAATCATAATCATTAATAAGATAATAATTTTTTACTAACATAATAAGCATTATCTAAAACAATGTTCATCTTGTTAATGATTCTAAAATTTATTCTATGCAAAATTCAAAATGTGAAGACCTACTAGTAAATGTAAGTCTTCTTCAAAGAAAGAGATTTTTATCATAAAAATAACATTATTTAAATGTTAATTAAATGATAAAAATTTTTATTCATAAATAGTAACAAGTCTAAATTATATAGATCATAATTTTTTCAAGAAAAACAAATTTCAAAAATTACTTGAATAAGTGGTTGAGCAGTAGGTGCTGGGAGCGATGAACCAAGATGGAAAATGCAGCAGCCAGATGTACTCTGACGTGTCCTGATGAACATTGAAATATCTACAGCACTCCTTACGGCACGTCTTGCTTCATCCCCTACTCTCACTTCAACTAATGTTGCTCCAGTTGACTCATGGCCAAATGTAGCTGCTGTTAAGTCTATAATTTTACAGTAAGGAAAAACAAAGAACAATTAGTTAAAGACCAAAATATCTTTAAAGAGCAAAATTTTGAAAAAGTAAACTTACTGTATTGACAAGTATGACCTAGGTAAGGCCTTTCACAGACACATTTGAAATCTCTCCACAAATCAGTACACTGTCCACCATTGTGACATGGATTAGGTTCACACTGAGCTTCTCTTGCACAGCCTATATCAATAGACTCCAATCTAACGGTAGGAACTGTTCTATTTAACACTGTTGTTTCTGCTAAATCTTCTCCATCCTAAAATAAAGGAAGGTAATGATTTAAAATGCAGAAATACTAACCAACCAATGGGAAATAATTTGAGTGGAAGTAATATTATAAACTAACTCTGTGTAATGTTGGTCCCTCCTCAGTATCATCAGGTCCGGGCAATACCCATGCTCCATTAACTGCTATATCCTGAACACATCCAATAAAGTATGGTGGGCCATGAGAAAGACGACGGAGACTTGACACAGCTCCTCCAAGATATGTGGTAGGAAAGGATGTGAACTGACTTGGTGAGCCTTCCAATAGAGTTATAGGATAGATTGTTTGTTCCTCATTAGCTGCCAAGACAAGATGTGAAGTGTTGATGGCGACAAAAACCTTCTGCCATAATCCATCGTTCAGTCTTGAGCCAATAAATACTCCTTCCCACTAAAATAGTAATGATGCAGTGAATTTTTATCTATTTTAAAATTAGCTTAGAGAAAATATGTCATAGTTAAATCAAATTCTAATTTAAATATATTTTTTGGCAGCAATTGTAAAATGTTCAAACTGTCAAATTAACTTTGTCAACTTTGATTTTAGGTCTAATATCTAAACCTCAAAGAATGATAATGAATGAGCATAAATAAGAATACATTGAGGTGCAAAGTTTCTTGATGCACTGAGACTAAAATTAGATTTAGGCTAATTTTAGATAATAATTACAAAATACAGCAAATATAATTCTGAATTGTAAAAAAAATATTCTTCTAGGAAGAGAGAATTTTTAAAATCCATCAGATGAGCACAGTGCAGGTATTAAAAATAAAATCAAATGAAAAGTTAGCTTAGTATGAGTACCTTATTCAAGAGACTTGAATGAAGATTGAGACGCCCGCCAGATAGTTCCAGAATATAATAGGTTCTACCTCTACCAATTGCCAAGAGTCCTGATGGTAGAGTTGTTCTAAATCTCAGCTGAACATCATATCTATAGAAATTATGAAATAAAAATAAAATATAAGAAAATTATTTGTGTCTTATTCAGATTCATTTTCATTTTCTAAAATAAGCTTTCAATTAATCAAACAGTAAAATAATGCCTAAAAATAGTACTATATGAAAAATTTTATAGGAGAGTTCATTGAATGGAAATAATATTCTCAGTAGAAACAATGTTCTGAATATTGAAACACTGTCTGTGATTTAAGAGAATATAAAATTCTTCACTTTCCCATTTTCTAGAGAATAAACAGTTTTAGTGTTTATGAAGAAAAATTTACATGAATATCAATATTTTCTTACGCGAATACAATAATTTTAACATACCCTTCTTCCCGCCCTCCAGCGCTGTGAACAAGAACATATGATGGCCCATGGAGAGACATGGTGGTTGGTCGTTCACAAATCCTTCCTCTGAATCCTGGGGGACAAGAGCAATTGAATCTGTGATGCTCTTCACCCTCTAAATAAGGACGACAGGTTCCATTATTGTGGCATGGATCTCCATGACATCCAATGAGCTCTGCTGAGCAATTTCTCCCACCATAACCAGCATTGCATTCACAGTGGTAGTCTGCACGAAGATCAATGCAGCGACCATGCACACAAGGATGATAGCGCTCACATTCATCAATCTGTAAGATAAATTACATTTTTGTTTTAATATTGGTAATGGTTTTTTAAGAAAATGCATTGAGAAAGTGAAAATTATTAAGGATATCCCTCTGTGATTCAAAAATTTTCAATTGTAATCTATGAATACCTGGTTAGATATTATGAAGGCTACCTAGGAAGTAAAGATAATTCTGGTTTCATTGAATGAAAATAAAAGATAGAGACACAAGACTACTTAAAAATTCAAATAACCTTGTTCTATTTTACAATAGAGTCGTCATTGTTATTGTTGCACATACTGTAATTAAGATAAAAATTTTCAATGTAAATATCATCAACTTCTATTTCCAAAGATTTTTTACCTAGATATTGTGTCAAAAATCCAAAATCAAAAAGAAATCTTTATCCATTCACAGTGAGGCAAAAAAAGAGCTAATTAATGTGGCTGTATTTGTGGTAGAAGGATATTGGTATAGGTATGTTGAGCAATCGTTCAATACTTTTTGAACAACCCTATTCAGTTTATTATTAAAATATTGGTTATTTATTAACCCGTTGCCATTGGGTAGTGTGATCAGGTGGCAACTGTTGTATATATGTTCAAATATTATATATCATCAAACTATAAAATTATTTACTAATGTATAGAACTTTACTTTTTCTTAATAACAGCCAATTAATCATCCTTTACAAATTAAATGTGGTTTGATTTTACTGCTGAGAAAAGGAGGTAACTTGAAAAGAATATTTTAAGACTAATGAACATTTTTGATGCTTAAAATTCTACTAAGCATAAATGTGAATTCAATAGCTGGTCCTGCTACCTGGACTGATTGGATAATGCATGTAAAATAAGACAAATAGATATTAGGATGAGCTGTTTTGAGAATCCTTTTTATGCGTGATACATGACGATAATAGGCTAAAATATACAATAGTTTAAAAAGATGTTTACACCCCCTGTCACACACTTGAAGATGGCTTGTAGGATATAGATGTAAATGTATGTGGAATTTATAGAGTTCTAAATAGCTAAAACATTTCAGGGTGGCATCAAGAATATAAATCATAACAGAGAATTTAAAAAAATTGGGAATCAAGAGAGACTCACCTCAATCTCACATCGTTCCCCCTCAAAACCAGCTTCACATTCACAAGTGAATCCATCTACTCGATCAACACATGCTCCAGAAGTACCACAAGGAGATGATGCACATTCATTTACATTTTCTTCACAGTCCCGTCCTATAATGCCTCTGGGACAGATGCATTCATAACCTGCAGCAGTTGCAGGTGAGAATTCTCTGTTGAATACGGGTGGTAGATTGAATGGAAGAGGGATCCTAGTTGGCAGAGGAGAGCCATAGGTTGGGTTGGTATGCAAACTTAGTGAAGAATGCAGTCCAACAGGTGAATATAGGGAGACGTTGGACAGTTGAAGACAAGTTCCTCCATATTGGCAAGGTGATGATTCACATTCATTTATATCGATTTCACAGTTTTTGCCTGCAATAAAGATTATAATATTATTTCAATTTCACATCATTAGTAACTGCACTTTTTTGTGATAAAATGGCAAAATTTTCAGCACACAACTTTCATAGAGTGTTAATCAAAGTTCAAGTAGATTGATAATTTTTGAGAAATATACAATATTATATTTCAGGTGAAGTGAAATATATTACCAGAAAACAATAGCAATCAAAATATTTCTAAGTGAATAGTATGAGATTCATATAAATAAAGAGTAATTTTCGTAAAGATATAGGTTTTTCCATTAAGATATATTAAAATATTGATCATTGTAGCAAAATTTCATCTACATTCATTTTATCAATTGCATTTTAGATACTAGAAGGAGACACAAGATTTTTCATTAAAAATTATTGTATTCCAACCTGTATATCCAGGATAGCATTTGCAAGAGTAATCATTGATGGCATCAATGCATTCTGCTCCATTGAGGCAGGGAGATATAGGGGCACAGTCATTCACATTGTTTTCACAGTGAGTGCCTTCAAATCCTGTTCCAGTGCAGTTACATGTGTATTCATTCATGCCATCCACACACACTCCATTATTAAGGCAAGGATTTGACTGAAATAACATTGATAAATTGTTCATAAAGGTGAAAATCAAACACAAATTGAGAAACATAACACTCTGCATTAGTATTAAAATGTAATTTTAATATGAAAATGAAGAAAAAATATTGTTACCTCACAGTCATCGATATTGGTTTCACAGAGAATTCCAGTTAAACCTGGTGGACATGCGCACCTAAAGGAAGCTATCTCATCAACACACGTAGAGCCGTTCTGGCAAGGATTTGATTCACATTCATTGATATTGTTACTGCAGTCCTTGCCTATAAGATCACGAAGTTATTATAACAATGATATTATAGCAATAAAAATTATACACAAGATATTATAACTATGCAATATATAAGTTTTAAGTATTTAAGAATAATTCTTGATATATTAGAGTAGGTAGTGATGATTACAAATTTATGAAAGAACTCTTTCCAATTTTTTCACAAATGTGTAAGAATGGCACAGAGTTCAGAGTGAAGAGTAACTTTGTAATTATATGCTTTGATTAATTACCTGAATACCCAGGTGTACATATGCAATTGTATCCATTAATTTTGTTTTCACAAGTTGCTCCATTAAGACATGGCCTTGAGAGACATTCGTCAAAATCTAAATCACAGTGATCCCCTGAAAATCCTGGCCGGCAGAAACACTGATAGCTACCTATTTTGGAAATAATTTGAAGTTATTAATGCATCTATAATAATACTGATACCTATAACTAGTAATACTCAAATGGAGCTTGAATAACTTTCATTGAGATACAGAAAAATAACCATTCAACATACCATCTGTATTCAAGCAGATTCCATAATTACACAGCTGAGTAGATATTTCACATTCATTGATGTCACTCTCACAATTATGGCCTGAAATGAAAATAAAATTATTTACTTCAATACAACTAAAAAAATTCAGGGATCTTAAAATCAATTTTCTCTCCTTTGAAGAGATGTCACCCAAATGTTGTTTATAGAACATATGCATGTGTAATGTTGTAAAGATAGTAAATATGAGACAAACTTCCTATGCTGCCTTTAAAAGATAAAGAGACTAAATTGTAATTTAACCAGTGTACAGTTTTACATTCAATCTTATATTCGATAATTATATAAAGAAATCACGCATTCTCAAAAATCTAAGATTTTATAAGGTGGACTACAAAAGCTGAATAATTTAGAAGAATAACACTCATTAAAAGAGCTATCTCATCTGGTGACTCTAATGGATTATTTTAAGCATTACTTTACTTTCATACAAACAATTCAATACATTTGAAATTATAAGATGGAATAGGTAATAAAGACAATGTGATTTGTATCAATATATAAGATTTATATAATTTAAAAGGAGAATATTGAGTGGTTCAGATATTACAATAATAATAAAGAAGTATAAAACAAAGAGAAATACAAAACTAAGTTTAGGATTCCTAAATAAGGAGTGATATAAAGCAATCATAAATAAATACAAACCTGTATAACCAGGAGGACATATGCATGTGTAATTTGTTAGGCCATCTCGACATTTTCCGTCATGCTTGCAAGGTTTAGACTGGCAATGGTCAATATCAAGTGAACAGTTTTCACCAGTAAAGCCTTCAGGACATTTACATTCATAACCTCCAACTCCATCTACACAAACTTTGTCAGATGGACAACTTGCCCTCAAGCAGTCATTCACATTGCTCTCACAATGGAGTCCTTCAAAACCTGAAAATACATAAACAAAAAATGAAGTTGGGTGATTCGACCACTTTTACTGTATTTCATATAAGAATAGATGTAGAAATAAAATATCAATTTAATCAAAGGCGAAAATTTGCCACGGATTAAATTTTCAATTAATAATAACAATATTTTCAAGTATATTAAATTCATTCTCAAAAATTACATTTTATTATTTGGTTAAATACTTAATCTTCAATTTCAAAATCCATCATTCTGTTACTATTCTCAACTCATAAAATTTAAAAATTAAATTCATTAAACAGTTTTCAAATCAATATATACACCAGGATCATACGTTTAAATAAATTTCGTATATTTTAATGGTGGATAAAAGTTTCTAAAAAGCAAATCTTGTTATGTCAATTAAATACTATAAGTTGAATCATTACCTTGAAGGCATTCGCAGTAGTACTCTCTTCTAGACCGTTTGGTGACGCAAGTGCCATTATTTTGGCAAGGTGTGAAAGCAGCACAAGGATCAAACTCCCTTTCACATCTTTCTCCCATGTAATCCCGTGTACAATTACATACATAACCATCAATACGGTCTTCACATGTCCCTCCATTCATACATGGTGATGATGCACATTCATCAATGCTCACTTCACACATTTTCCCTAAAATATCATAAAAGATTTTAGAGATAAGAAGTACGTTAAGAAAACTTTTTCATTACTAAAACACAGCTTGCCTACAAAAAGTTGATTTTTCTTCTTTAACTTTGTAATTATTAAAAGCTTAAATTTTTTGATCATAGCAACTTGTGTAATAAGAAAATTTTCGAAAACTATCAATCAAATTTAAAATAGAATAATAGCATCCATGAAATAACAGAAAATTTCTGATATCTCGATAAATTTTGTATTAGAGGAAATAAAAGAATTTAACTGCAGATTTATTGAAATATTCCTATCAAAACAAAATGATCTGAAGAATTTTTTTTCATTTTAAAGCAATATACCATAGAATTAATAGAAAATGTGAAAATTTAACATGATTGTTGTTAATGATGAAATAAAAAACACAGAGATTTTCCCTTTCCAGAAAAAGACACATAAACAAGAATCTATAGAAATACCTCAATCCAAAGTGTACCATGCATGAAAGCATGCTACATATGACATATATTACAACTAAAACAACAGGATTATTTCATGCAACATGCAACAATTAAAAACATGAACACTGCTAAACATTCAATACATTAACAAAGATACCCATAAAATAATGTAGCTCACATAACACCAGTTGATAAAAATAGAAAAACATAAGAAATAGTTTGTATGTTTGTATTATACATTTTGTTTTATGTTACATATCATTATCATATGCATTTTAGTTTGATGTAAAATTTAACACCTGAAATAAAAAATGGGAATTAAAACAATAAAATGAATCATAAAGATTACAACAACATAATGTATTATGACATAATTATATTATATATAATGTACCCTTTTCCTAAGACATGCATATTTGAAAATTTTACAAGATCATTAAGATGACTTGCTAACTCAAGGTTAAGTTAAAGTATATACAAAATTAACCATTCCATTTCCATATATCAGAAAGCATCAATATACACATTCGAAACCACTTCGATGTTTTACCCTTACAGTATAAGATAAAATCAACCATCAAAATGGTAACAATATTCATATTAAGCACAGAAATAAGTAAACAGAAATTTATAAAGTATATCGACGAAGAGTACCCGCATTTCCATATATTATAAAAGCATTAAAATACCTTTACAAAGCATTGTGCCAGCACCACTTACCAAAAGGATGCAAATTAAAAGAAAATTTTGGATAACTGAATCCTCTTCCAAATAATTATTAATGAAAAATAGTTGAAATGATCAGCAGCTATCCTACCTGTGAAACCAGGGAAGCAGGAACAAGAGAAGGAGTTAATCGAATCTGTACATGTTGCACCATTTCTGCAAGGATCTGACTGGCATTCATTCACATCAAGGTCACAGTTTGAGCCAGTCCAGCCTGGTTCACAAGTACAGTAGTATCCACCACTCTATTCATTTTCAAAACGATACAATCAGTTTTAAAAGCAAGAAGTTTGATTGTCAAGTGACAATAAAACTCTGTTACAATATCATGTTCATATGTCTTGGAAACTTATTTTAAACAAACAAGGAGTTTGATTCCTTGAGCTACAAAAATTGGGGATCCTGAACTGAGATTTTTTTATTAATATAGTCCTACAAAATTATTAATAAAATTAAAAGTTTGCTATTTCAAGATTTCCAAATGACAAATTTCACGGCTTTTCTTAATAAATTTAACATTAACTTAAAAAAATACATATTTCTCCGGTATGAATTAGAACCTATCTACTGAAAATAGGAGTTTCAGTAAAAGAGAAGAAAAGCTGTAGGTAAAGAGAGATCAATTTAACTTCCTCTCACTAGCCTACTGAAAGAAATTCTCATATTAGGATGGGCTATTATTGCTTAAGAATTGATATATATATATATAGCATTATCTTTTAGGAGAGTCATCATATTAATTGATAGAAAATTTGATAGGCAGCTCTGCTATTTATATGTAATGATTAAGAATCAAGTATGAATTCTGCTATAGAAAATTGAGAGAGAAGAAATAGATTATGTTTATGATTTTTTGTGAAATATAGATGTCTTACATTAGCACAGACTTGATGGTGACTAATTGATAAAACACCACTGAAACCAGTACATGATACAATTATTAGAAAAGTTATCATATTCTCTCTCGTACATTATTTGCATTTAGCTATAATAAATTATAAGTTTCCTTCTAAAAGTGGATTACTTTGTAGTTCCATGGAAGAAATAGAGAATGGTACCATTCTCTGCCAGATGGAGTATAACTTTGATGAATTTACCATAAATTAGGTTTACAAAAAATACTTTGTGTCCACAAATGGACTAAAACTTACAGGGGAATGGAAGATGTGAAAATAACTCATACTTGTTAATCATGGCCAACTTTTACCGTTGAGTATTTTAAGATCATATTGAGTTTTGATCAAATTTAGATTAAGCTGCCTAATAAATCTGTACTAAAAATTACATCTGATGCTAACTCATGGAGAAAATCTTACATAATCTTTGCAGCTTGAAGCATGACGACATGGGTTAGCTGAACAGCGTAATAATACTTCACAGGCTCTTCCAGTTGTGTGTTCTGGACAAGCACATGTATCACCTAAACATGTGCCTCCATTCTCACATCCTCTTCCTAATGCACCACATCTTGAAGAGCCTGGATTCAGCTGATGTGGTGATCCAATAGATGATGGTATTATTCCATTAGCTGACCGGCTTGCTGATGATGGCCTTACTCCTGACAACCTAAGACCAGCTATGCTATGGCCACAGTCCGCTCCTGTTGTTTTCAACACCAATTCGGGTGCATGTGTAGGTTTGTGAATTTTTAGCCATTTCATTTATCATAGATTTATGAGAAATAAGGAGAGGTAGAAAATGTAGGTACAGTTGGAGAAGTAAGGTATGAAAAAGGTTGGACTACTTACACACAAGTGAGGCAATAATGTACAAAAATCTATGAAATTATTCTAGAACAAAACATTCTAAACAAAAGGTATAATATTTATCCGGAACCAAAACAGAAAAGTTATGGATAAAGCACTGAATATAGTGAATGAAGAATGACACCAAAAAAGATTTTGGGAGTAAAATTCAACATTCCAGAAGCTGTGATGCTATTTATCCTTAAATTGAATTGATACTCCTTCAAAGGTATAAAATATCATCAGGAAGGAGTATATAAAGTACAAAGTATAATTTAATAGGAAACAACGGGTAATTTTATTACTCAAGAAAAACGTTGATAACTGTATACACTTATTTCATCAAACTGTTCTGTTTTGGAACTGGGTAAATATTCTTAATAAAATAACAAAGAATATAATTCCTGGAGATAAAACAACACAAAGTACATAAACTATTCAGGCCACTTTTTGGAGAAAACAAGAGACCATATATTACAAATCTAAGACTGAACACTTCAAGAACAAGACAGTGCAAAGCATTGTGAGAAATCAAGTATTCACAGTGGACTGAAAGAATTGTGCATGCATGACACCAAGTCATTCAAAAGCTCAACAGACACTTAAATACAGAAACAAATGGATACTTTTAAAGATCGACAAGAGACAATAAAGACATTACAAAAACATCAAGTGAAATTTCAAGTAAAAAATGAGACCTGTTCTCTCTCTAACCTGTAAATCCTGGAAGGCAAGAGCAAACTTGAGCAGCTTCTGTAGCAGGAGGTGGCCCAGGATAGGTATAGCAACTTCCACCATTAAGGCAGGTAGAAACTGAACATGGAATGCCTTCAGTACAATTTGGAGGAACACCTAGGGAAGGAAATATTTTTGTGATTAAAAAATGGAGAGAACACTCTTTTGATGTGCCAATTATTGAAAAAAAAATAATTTATACATCTAAGAAATATAGCAAGTCCATCCTATATCACGAATTCATTATTTCCCTAAACTAAAAAAGTGAGAATGTTTTAAAGAAAGTTAATTAAGTTGACTGAATGATTAAAAATATTGTGATAAAAATTTTAATTAAGTGAACTATAAGATGAAATATCTTAATAGAACTTATATATTTTTTTTGAAACACATCTAATTATTCCTATCACTAGCTAACAAAATATATTTACCAAGATATCCGGGAATGCAAACACAATGGTATGTTCCCATTGCATCCACACACATACTGTTTGGATATGGGCATAGAGGGGGCAGCCCAGGACCTATTTCACAATCGTTAACTTCTACTTCACAAGTTAATCCAGTATATCCAGTTAAACAGTGGCACTCGAAACCACCTACTAAATCAACACAAAATCCTCCATTTTGACAGGGATGAGAATTACACTCATTCAAATTCTGTGGGTAGAATTGACAAATCATTAGAGAATGTAAGCAAGTGACAAAAGAGTAAAACATTTCCAACAATATCAAGATTTAAAATACATACCATATCACAATTCTGCCCACCAAATCCTGAATTACACTGGCATGTATATCCTCCATAATTATCAAAGCAAATACCACCATTTAGACACGGCTTATCTTGGCATTCATTTATGTTGATCTCACAATTCACTCCTTTGTACCTGAGGATTTTAAAAATGGCTAATTTTATTCTAAATCGAATTTGCAGTTTTGTTGATTGAACTATGACCTTACGCATTTTTAAATATACCCCTTTCCTTTTGTAAACGGTGAATTACAAAGAATGCTTGACATAAATAAGGCTCTCAAATAATAGAATACAAAGAAATTTTGTTACCTTTTATTTCAAATGTATATAAAGGTAAAACATATTAACACTAAATTTTTTGAGGTTTTCAACAGACAAAAAGGAAGGAGTGCCTTATTGAATTTTCATGCTAATCATGGCAATTATTCCTTATGTACAAATTACGTATATCTAATAAGATGATTCACAAGCAAAAAACTCAAAAAATTTTACAAACCCAGTCCGAGCACATTGGCAAGTGTAAGAGTTTGGCCCATCTGTACAGATTCCACCATGTTGACAAGGAGATGAAGAACATTCATCAATATTGAATGAACAGTCTAAACCAGTAAAACCTGGAAATAAGTTTTAGAATTGAAGAGTTTATAAAATAATTTACTTACATATGAACTTATAAATTAAATTTATTTACATTAATTTTTGATTATGATATCATTTTAAAGAAACATCGTTTCTTACAGCAATGTTACTTATATAATAAATAAATATCTAAAATATAATGATGTATATAATAGAGTTATCCCATCTACTTTGTCATAAAACATTGTTTTAGTTACTGAAATGCGTTCAAATCGATATTTTTCTAATCTAAAGAATGTTATTTTCTTAAAATCTACTTACCAGGAGGACATATACATTCGTATTGGTCACCAACAGCAGAGACTCTGCAAGTTCCATTGTTGTGACAAGGGTTGTTATCACAGAGATGAGGACTCACTTCTGTCTCACAATGCTGGCCTATTTCATAATAATTAATTAATATTTCATGTAATTAACTTAAATTCAAAGTATTATAGAATATAGTAGCAACCCATACTCTGTATTCTCAATTACGTACTGATTAATGTTCATTATAAAAGTTCTAAAACTATCTGTTTAAAATACTAAAAATAATTTAATAATGTTAATTAAAATATAAATTTTTTGTTTGAAGTTAATTTGCATTACACAGTATTAATATATCAATAAATTAAATACTAATAATTTTAACTCAAATTAGCCAACAATTAACTTAGAGATATTTAATTTAATTTAACAGACATTCAAATATTTATTTTTTTGGCTGTTTGTTGTCATTCATAATCTTAAATACTTCATTTAATTGTGGTAAAAACCTTGAAAAGCTTCCTTATGACATGATAAAATGTCTCATTGATTCTATAAGTAATAAAACAGAACAAATATATGAATATAAATTAAAAATTGAACTGCACACACCTGTATATTTTGGCTCACAAGTACAAGAATAGTTTCCATTTATATCTTCCTTGCAGATTCCATTGTTCTCACAAGGTTTGAATCCTTCTCGCTCACAAGGAGATCCTGAATTATAATATAGTTATACTAATTATAATATGAATAAATTTACATGTTCAAAGAACCATAATTTTCAATGAAAAAACTTGAAGAGATGTTTGAAATTGATCATATATTTTTCTGCAAAATTTTCATCTTTTTCTCTGAAATTTTCTGCCGAAGAAAAGTTTTACGATTTCTTCACAAAATAGTCATCAGTGTTAGTTGAGATGAATTTGTGGTAAATTATCTTTAAAATTAAAAGACAGAATTATATAATTTTTCGTTAATATAAAATTAAAACTACTGAATAAAATAGTCAGGAAAATGGATATTTAAATAGATGAATTACAATTTTTGTAAATTAAATTATAATCAAATTATCAATATACTACAATAGCAACTTTTACATACCCATATCTATTTCACAGTTGTTCCCTGAGTATCTGGCAAAACAGCGACATTCATATCGATCAGAGCGTGAAATGCAGATCCCATGGCGCATGCAAGGCTCATGGTAGCAATGATCAACCACTTCGCCTGCAAGAGCACAACATCCATGCACTAATCAACACAAATTCCATAAAGCACACAAACCAGCATTATTAAAAGCTCAAATTAATATTCTATGATTCACTATCTCTGTTACAGTTAAGTGTAGCAAAAACAACGTAGTTGAATATGCTTCCTTTTTTTCAATTCATTTATCTAGATAAATTTTTAGCAATAACTCAAATACGATACTTTTTTCTAACCTTACACAGTAAATTAGAACTTAATAAATGAGAATGCGTAACACAACTTAAAGAAAAATAAAATTGAATGCAATGATGAGAAAGATTTTATGGAGATGTCATACAAAAAGTCTCTCTTCTGTTGTGAGTAAAAATGAAAGTAAATAAAATGATTAATTGATTATTAGCCAGATTATAATAAATGAAAAAAGAAAGCTCTTCAATCCATGGTCAATGAAAAAGGAATAGATATATCCATACCTCATGGAGTTGCTACAAAATGAAAATCTTGCTTTTAATTTTTTTTACAAAATATCTTTCTTCACATGAAAATGAGTTATTGAAAGCTATCTGTGTATGATTTATACATTTAATATTTCTCAAATTCAAAAATTTTTGTCTATTTAGAATTATACTTTCTTAATGTTCTCAAGTCCATAGCATGCTTCACAAAATTAAATTTTTTATGAATAGAAGCTATCTATGATAAACATGCAAACATGTACAGCATGAAACATTATTAGCAACATTAAATTTTCAAATCATTAATCACAATAAATATTGGAAATAACTCTCTGTTGATTGAATTCATTATGTGGTTTCTTCCCGATTATCTTTTTTCATTGCAGTACCAAATCTGTTATAACAATAAAACAAGGATGGATATTAATTAGGGTGTAGAATAATGCTGGTATATCTGAATAGAGTTTTTTTAGCATCTTGTGCTAAAACAAATATTTACAGAAGGGCTATTGAAGACTTCGAGGAATTGATAGGTTGAAATTGAAAGAATTTTAGATGTGATGTAATACAGATATAATATATTTTTGAAGAATATTTATTTTTCAAGATTTTATTTCTATGAAATGGAAAATTGTCAACAAAGGAAAAAGTTTTACACAGAACTATCAGATACCTACAATAATGATTTCTATAGAAATATAAAACAGAGAATAGAAAATTGCCATGTTTGTAGGTCCAATTAATAGTTCTTTCATTATTGAGTGATATTTTCTGTGTTCTAAACTGAACAGTTTTTTTATTAATTTAGCTTAGATTTACATCTTTACTCTTCAAGGATATTCAAGCTCCTATGTATCCTTGATCTTTGTCACAGAATAAGTAACCTGGAAGGTGTATTTGGGCATTTTGATCTGCCTTCATTTTTCAAGAAGTACCAAGATTTAATAAATTTAAAGGCCAATTTAGGGACATAAAAAACAAAATAAAATTAATGGAGGTACTTAATGAACTTAGTTTGGATAAATTAAGATGGATAATGGCAATAAAATTAAGATAGGTTGAAAGATGACCACAGTAAACATATACGTATGCGAGGATGCAAAGAAATATTCAGTCAGTAGACAAATTAGTGATATGCTTTTGTATCATAATGAAGCAACTTACATGAGTTGACGTTCAGTGGGCAAGGACCCCACTGTACATGATGAGACTGGACGGCACTGGAATTCAGCACCAAACCAGGTCCTTCTAAAATGCAGCCTCTAAAGCCACTTCCGACAATAAGTATTGAACCTGGATCATTTATTCCTCCAATTGGTGAACCAAACATTAAAAGCTCTGGATTTCTAGTAGAATTAGCAACTACTATAGTTTCTTTACGACCAGGACCTCCGGTTGTTCCACCTATGAAATAGAATAAACTTATAATTTTCACTCTATCCAGGGATGAATCAAAGGGACCAAAAACCTATACAATCTAATAAAAATTAAAAACACATTTTTCAAACATGTCAAGAATGCTCTGGGTAATAGGCTATAATTTTATCATAAACATCAAGAGTTTAAACTTTACATAAGAACGTTGTCTTGGGATGAGATAAGATTAATTAAAATTATTTGCAACAAAGATACATCAAGGCTTTAGAATATATTTCATGAGAATATGAGTGGATAGTACATAAATAAAATGAAGATATTTTTTAATATTTAACATGGAATTGAATGAATTGTAAAAAGAATAGAGAGAAAATTTGACTTCAATCAACAATCAATTAATCAATCCTTGTTTATCTTGAAAAGTAAATTTTTATAAACATCAGAAACTAACCTCCACCAACACCAGTGACAGACAAGACCAGTTCCCCAAGGCGTTGGACAAGCTCGACCGTGTGCCATGCATTGTCCAAGAGATGAGCCGGAAGGCCAACCTCTTGTCTGCGCACCCCACCAGAACCTGGTGGTGCTGATGGGCTGATCACAGCTGGAGGAATGACGGCTGTAAGTGACAGGCCTTCAGCTGCCACTGATAGTGATAGCACTAGGCCTGATGTTGATCTCTGGGAGAACAGTTCACCTGTAAAAAACGTTAGAGTTAGTTAATGTATTTCCAACAATTAGGTATTTATTTCAGCATAAAACGATTAACAAATAAAAAATCAGAGGACAGCTCACTGTAGCATATACTATAAAAGAGGTTCTTTAGAATACATAACTTAAAGATAATGTATTGATAACTTTCCTTTTCAAAATAAATATAAAGGTTGTATATAGGATAATCTTCTATATACATGACTTGTTGACACTTATAGCTAATTGGCAACAAATGTAATTAAATTAGATAAGTTTAATAGATTAATATGGATTCAATACTTAAAATTATTATATAATATTATAAATAGAATATAGAATTAATGTAGATAATTAGATTAGATTTAGTTGACATGAAATTTTAGTTTATGAAAAAATTTTGGAGGAGAAATACTTAAATAAAAAATTCCGATTCTGTGAACATTTTTAATATTATTTAGAATACTGGGCTGCAGATGGACTGAAAGTAAGGTGGCAGCGTCATACCTAAATGTACAACGCGTATCACAGTTAATTAACAAAAGAATAATTACCTTAGAGCGCTAATTAATGAAAATACTTAAAGAACAGTTCTTTTGGACTGGACTTTTCTTTGAACTTGGAAGTTTTCAGGACTTCTGGCAACACATTATAATCAGACGAAAGAAAATATTATCACAAAATGTTCCATTAGCTTATTTAAGATTAAGTTTAAAAAGTACAGGAACCATCGCGAGCTTTGAAACAGAAATCGGTCCTTTATTTTATATTTCCAAAAGTTTCTCATCATAAACAAGGGTTTTTCTACAATTGCATCTTTTAACAGCCTCAAATCATTCACATTATACTACCGAAGAAAGAATAAATCCTACGCTTTTCAACAATGATTTTAAACAAAAAATCATCGTGCTTGAAAATAAATCACAGTTTGATGGGGGAGGAAGGAAAACACCGACTCAATTAGCTGGGAAGGATGCACTTGACACCGCCCTTCCTTTTGGTGCAAAAAAATGAGTTCCATCTGGTGTTCGTCACTTACCTCCGCCGATGACACCTCCTCCGCCGCCGCATCCTCTGAAACTTAAACCCACATGACCCTTGAGGGATCCCTGGAAAGGCAATCGGGCGTAAGATGACCCGTTGAAGTATCCCTCGCGTCCGAACTGAGGGCCGACGTAGGATCGTGGGAGGAGCGGCGGCTGTTGTAAGACGCCTACGTTGGGTGTCGAGGGCGGTGGTGAAGAGAGTTGCCCCGTCGACGGCGCCGGAATGGTCAGCACGAAGCAGAGGACTGTGGGAAGCACCGCTGCAAGAGAAAAGTCGATTTGAGAAGTGGACTCGTAACTGAGCAACCGAATATAAAACAAAACTACGTTAGATAGGAAAAACATTTCCTATCGACACCAAAAGTAAACTTTGTTGCAGTTTGATGTGTTTCTACGGGGCGTGAACAATGGAAAAGGGGTGATGGAGGGGAAAGATAATTAGACTCCTTAATTTGCGTCCTATTCCCGCGAAGTTACGAACTTTTCCGCGTTAAGTTTTGAAGAATAAGACGATCGAGTGTTTTAGATTCACATAGGATGCGACAATGTAACACAAAGACAGTAGGAAAGGACTGATTAGAATCGATCGATTTTTTAGAACAAGTTGTGCGAGAGCCGGAGATCCAAGCATTTGGTCGAAACAGACTCAACTGCAGACGTATTATTTATTGTTATCCTTAAGTTTCTCTCAATAAATAGTTAGTCAACAAATGCTGTTAAGAAAAATGGTTTTCCTGAAAACTCAGACAATAAAAAACATTTTTATTCGAACTGTAATGCGTTCGAGATTCCATTTAAATGACCACTATGAAGTGTTCTATAGTTCAAGCAGTGCAACCATAGGACTTTTCTTTGCATTTAAACTTTTGGTAGAAAAATATTCACCACAAGAGCGACGTGAGATATGTATTCAACATCGATAAACTTTCAGAAAGATTCACAAGTCTCTCCTTACAACACGTACTTGTGCGAAAAGTAAAAACAATTCCTTGGCGTGTGAAAACACGTAGCAATCGGGATCATGGGAGAGCTGTGGAGTTCTTTCGGAGAGAGACTTCTTTAAAATTAAAGACTGTAAACAAACTAAAATTATCGACGGCGAGCTTTCACGATGTATCACTTCTTTAAGAATACAATGTCGCATAGGAGAGACAGGCGCATTTATCAATGTCACTAATGCGCTTGACGGACTTCCATTGTCTTTTTATTTCTCTTACCCCATTCGGGAGAATTCCCAACGGTTTTCTGCGAGGTGTCTCATATTCGCGTTTCGTGTAGAATTTTCCCCTGCGATGAGAAAATGCCCTCAGACAGGAGGATCGAGTCTCCAGACAGCAAACGATAAGTGATGGTGAGGGAAGAAGGAAATGAAGTTTATCGAGGTCAGATGTGTGCATACTTTTATAACATTCTCTAGACGAGGAGAAATTTTTTCAGTGAAAGGGTAAAAAGAGTGATAAAATTGACAGTTCCTTCGCATCTTGAAAGTAAAAATTCATGAAACCTAAGTGGGACAATGGTTTACGACTCCTCCCACGGTTGGCCATGAAAATACTTCGAGGAATAAATTTTATAAACTTACGGACGACTGAATTGCGTAACACAAAGCGTACATTTTGCCTTTCTCTTTCTAAAGACCATTGCATTCATTTAAACAAAGGGGTTAATGTGAGACAACGTTTTAAGTGCTTTGCTGGCATTTAATAAAAGCTTTCCTTGTTGTTAACATTTGTTTTTTACGACGACTCATTACAGGCTCAAGGTAAAATACGAAATAAAAACTGTCCATTATTCAATGCAATATTAAACTGATACAAGTGTTATTCGAGGATAAAAGTCACATATATAATTAATAAAAACATTGGGACGTACGAAAAAATTGGAATCTTGGTTTTTAGGCAATGATTTCAAATTATTTCATCATCATCCACAATTATTTTTCTTCATTTTAAATAATCATAATGATATTCGCAGACCAAGAAAATCAATTTCTTAAGCACTAAAAAATACGTGGTTATTTGGAAAACGAAAATTGCAACAAAATGCCATTAAATGTCATTGAATTTAAAAATCGTATATTACTCTATTAATAAAGAGCTCTATCAATTTAAAATAATACATTTCACATCATTTTGCAAGGCCTTTTAATCATGACCTATGGTATTTCTGGTTATCTATTGATTTACTAAGAGAATTTTATATATCTGAATAAAGCGATCGCCTGCGTTTATAAAATACTGAAATTAGGGTAAAATATAACCTAGTTAACACCTTCCAACTAATAATGATGTTTAATATACATAATCGGTCAAGAATAATGAAATCATTATCTACACGACTCGAAACACACATTAAATTATGTGTATGGATTCTCGAGAACTACTGACCTAGAAAACTACAAGGCAACTCAGCCAATTTTTCGGTAAATTTACTTCACGGCGATGCTTGAAATTCCACTTTCTGCGACCCACTGAAATCAGTGTGGAGAGCGCATCCCGAGGGAGGGTAAATGAAACTCATCGGCAGTCATACTCGATGCAGCGTAACATGGTTTCGCGCAATTAACATTTCAGTGGAAGTGCAGAATGCTCTCGGAAAATTCGCTGGCTGGGACAAAATCAACACCGTGAAGAAGTGAAACTGTACCAACTGAGGGAATTCGGATCATTAACCATGACTACGGTGATTAATTCCGTCTTTTGTGTTCTCTTTCCAAAAAGAAGAAAGCGATGCAAACCGATCGTGGAGTTAAAATTAATTTTAAAGTGATATAGATGGACAAGTAATGTTGTAGTTATTTATTATCGTTATTGAAATGCTTAATGGGACTGGACTTTGAATACACCATATAATATAATAGAAATACGAACAAGGTAGGTTTTAATGCATGGTAACACCTAAAGTGGTCTGAAACCATGGTCACATTCATAATATATTAAGTATCTTAATAAACTTTAACTCCAATAGGACTTTAATAGTAATTTTCGTAAAAACATCATCACCTAACTTGTACCCAAAGTGTATTATTTATCATCCTAGGCGCCGTGAAAGTCGTGAACGGATGTAGGAAATGGGTGGAACATGATGGTAAACAAACGACAATGCTTGGAGATAGAGTTTGACCCTTGGTTACCATTCGGAGCAAATAAACACGTAGTACTACGCCGTAAAGCTGAAACAATGAAAACGGAAATGATTACGTAAACAATTCCCCGAGCGTTGTGAATAATCAACGAAAATTTTTGAAAACTTTACGGAAAATACTTTTATGCTTAGACTCAGATTTCGACTCACGAAATGCATCCGTTGGAGAGTGGAAGAGGGAAAGCTGAACAAAAAAGTTGTAAACATCGTTTCTCTGGTTCAAATCCCGCGGCATCCTCGGAGTATCGCCTCTAGTGGCTATTCCGGAGATCAATAGAGCAGGTGAAACGGTTTTGTCCCATAAACAGACTTAAAAACCCGTGACGTGAGATTCCGTCGCATCGTTGACATGTTGGCTTGGGGACGTTTAGCTTGTTTGAGTTCGCCGGCAACGCGGCAGGAGTGAAAGAAACGGACGAGACACGGAGGATTAAGTGAACAAACGTCCATTCAAAGCGAGAGCCATGGTTACACATTGAATGGAACGACATTGAGTACCCTAGCTACGAGCACCTGTATGACACGAAATTCTGGATAGTGCTAACCTTTTGGGAGGTAAAGTTGCCCTAAGGCTACTGATCTCTTTTCTGTGATGTACAATGGCGATAAGTCTCTTAGGTAAACAATACTGTTGCTTTTGATGAGCACTAAAAGTTGATTACCTCAATTGCTATGGCGCATTGGGATCAAAGTACAACCTCTTGATACGGATGATGATAAACGATGCGTCATTTAATTTCTGACGTGATGATGAGTAAGTTTTAAATATAATTTGTTAAGAAACAAACCATTTTATCATCGTAAAGGTATTCCTCTGACAATCGTCGATTTCTTGGTTACCAGTTTTGATGTTGTTGGGTCAATTTTTTTACGGTGGACGGGACTATATAGGATTTTAACTCGTGTTGTACTTGCTGAGTATATCCTTTAGCGAGGGAATTCATCAAGGCTTTGAATTCTAATTTAAAGCAAGCCTTCAAACTTGATATTTTAATAATTGCATGATGGCTACTGATCAAAATGTTTTTACAGATTCTTCTATAACTATAAACACAGTAATATACGTAGTACTCAATAAACTGTGTTCCTTACTATAACAAAAGAAAAGATTCAGAACTAAATAAATAATTGAAACTGAAACATTATCATAATTTATACTTTTAGAAACAATAGACACTTAAAAGAAATAGCTTTTATCCACTGAGATAAGACAGAGATCGTGTTATCTCGCTAAGATTAATTAATGAATCCATTAAAACTAAACGTTGATTCAATCACTTTCGAAAAGTTCTTATAATCTTAGTCTAAATATCTTAGTCTAACAGACAGCGTTGCAGACAAAATAGATGAGATAAGCTTTGATATAGTGGATTTAGTAGATTCGGTCACTTTCCTTGGTGTAGATTCCAAATAAGATTGCAAGAAATCAAGAGAAGTCATCAGGAGCATTAAAAAGCCGAACTTTAAACCATCATCAAAAGGAAGGCCAGTTTCCATCTTAATCTATAGTCATAAACCACCGTAGCACCATTCCCTCATTTCATGGTTCTGTGAAAGCAAACAAAAAAGACCTTTCCGCTATGGAAAGACTGGGAACGATAAACGAAACATAACAGATAACCTCATGGAAAAATCTTTTGGGAAAAGCCCATGTAGAATACCATTTGATTCAAGCATTAATTATGCAAAGACCTGCAGAATAGAATACCGAATCTAAACAAACGACCATCAGTCCCAAAATTAGAGGGCTTAGAAGTGAGTGGTACACGGAGATGAATGAAAAATGATCCTCCGAATTCCCAGAATCTCATCTTCTCTGATTCACCTTTTCCTTCTGGATAATAAGAGGTCGCGGTCCTTGATCTTCCATCAGCGGAAACACGGCTACGAAAAAGATTCTGGACGTGCGATGTTCGTGTGGAAGTCAAGGCGACATCTGCTTACGATGTCGAAAGATTTACGTACGAAGTGTTCCGCTCGAGTCCGTTGGTGTCCATCGAAAGAGTTCAATTGCGTAATTCCTTTTATCACCGGCTTTGCTTCGCCTATGTAACCGTGTCAATGGCATCTGGCAGAGTCGCCCTTCTTGCTCACGAAGCCATGTCCGCTTGTTGTTCTCGAACGCCTCATTTGAGTGTGGATCGTTTCCGAAACTAAACAGATACACGATGATAATGTTCGAGCGCCGAAAAATATTAAAAAGGCGATGTTTACGATCTGATAATAAGGAACGAATTTCCCTTCGCCGGTTGTTTGTTTGCGGATTGGGGAAGTGTTTTCACCTCGGATATTAATATTTTAGAAGAGGTGTTCGACGGTGATAAGCCCTTAATTGCGAATTATGATGGTGATTGGAACTTTGAGGTATGGTATGTTGTTTACGGTTAAGAAGCAATGACACGAAGAAAGGGGTAAAAAACGAGAATCATCGACCAAAAAATGAAAACAGATTCCTGAAAGTGTAGTAAATAGACTGCAAATTAATCCTCCACTAGCGAAAAAAGAATATTCAAATTGTGTATAGTTATATCGATATGGATATGAAACTTTCCTTAAGATGACTAACCTCTGTACAAGGAAATCAGTTCATTTCTTAAAGGAAATGACTACGAAAAAACGGGAGTAAATACTAAGTTTCCTAGGAAAAGAGGATGTAAAATAAGTCTGTAAAGACAGGAACTTGAACCCGGTTCTTCCCAGCCTGGGAAATGTATTCATGCCATTCGTAGAAGACTTAGTTGGCAATCTACTATGCTTACAATATCTTTAGACATAGTGTACAATAGGATTTAAAATACAACTGACAAAAAGGAGATCCATATTCATCTAACCACCTAGTAAAACTTCTTTTCAGAGTATCCATCAAAAAGAGTAAACTAAATCAGCTTTTACTTAGCTCTCATGAATCAGACAACATCGACTTAAAAAAATTCATGCACGATTTACATTTTCTCAACAAATACAAATATTCACACGGTATGAGATTTTTTCTCCACCTGCCCGATCATCTTCAGTAAACAAAAATCCTCTTAAACAATCTTAAATGATCAATTGTCCTCGATAAACCTTCCGGAGTGAATTGAAAAGCGCGTGTGCTCATTTTTTCCATCCTCCTTGAGAAGGTTCAAATACGTTCATCATCCAATCTTGTTTATTTCCAAGCTCAAAGATTAGATACAATTGGTGATCGCCTAGATTGCCTTGACATGAAGCGTTAAAGGGGAAGAGAAAGCTAGAGGTGGTCTTCTCAAGGGAGAAGACTCAACCGTACGTCAATCAATCAATTGTACGAGAAGTGTCGCTTCACTTGAGACCTGAGCACGATGCTGGAAAAAAAAGAAGCTATCGAAACTTAACTGCGAAGCAAACGATGTGAGTTGAGGGGCAATTTATCATCATACGTGAACATAACGCACACAGAGCATATTTATTGCCTAACCGATACAAAATTGAATAGGGAGCGATTAGGGGAAAAATAAATCGGGATCATCGTTTAAAATTGCTTACACAAACAAAAAAATTGGACGTGAAAACTTTTCTGAATTAAAAAGATGGTATTGTGACTAGAAGTATTTATATTTACTAGCAAATTTTTTAAGTATCAGGGGATTAAGGTGAGTAAAAGTTTACACGAGAAAAGAGCTTATAAAATCCACCATAAGCTAAGTATAACGACACTATAATAAGCTGAGAAGGATCAAAATTCCTTAGCACTCATTTTAAAAGAAAAAAAATACATGTAGATGTAACTTGATGCATGAAACTTCTACCGGATAATTGATCGAACAACATTAAAAGAATGTTCAATAAAATGCACCAATAGCTATTGAATACTAGTGCTATAACATTATACCCTAATACATTTCTTACATACATATTACTCTTTTATATGTATTGTTTACATTTCTATCTCTTTCTTTTAAAGTTAATAAGAAGAATGGTTAAACGTAAGAACAGGCTTTCTTATAACACTCTTGCTCTAATAAAATCGCTCTATTATTATTACTATCATGACCTAATAATTCTCAATTTAAGCTGTAAAATATACCAACACTACGTAAACAATTTTTATGGTGTATTATATCAAGGGTGTTTAGACAGTTTTGATTCTCATAATACATCTGTTTCCTGAACGAAACGTTAAGATTCCTTGCATAAGAACGCCCTTCTAATGAGGAAAAACTAAACCACTCGAAGGGGTTGGGCTAATCTGACAGAGAATTGCCAAGAAGAGGGTGTTTCCAGAATCGTTAATGCTCGAGAAGTTCAATTATAATCATCTGTAGCAGAGAAAAGCGAATTGGAGGTCAGCGTCCTGAGTTCACTTCCGTATTTCAAAAGATCCTTTTGAAGGCTTCGCTGCAATTAACTGCGAAGCTTAAGTGCTTAAAGACTCACTCTTAGTCCACGTAATCTCATTTGCACCAGTCTTTCTTGTACGATGTGTATTACCTGATTCCAATCTGCCCGAACTCAAATCTGATTATTGGGAGCAAACTTAAAAAACAGCGGAAAAGGAGAGTTTAAAACTTTTTTGTGTAGTAAAAAATCCTCTTCAAATAAGACAGAGAAAACTGACTCCATTAACGAACGTTTTTCAAGAAAATTTATACGTATAATAAATATGCTAAAAAATTGATTGAAGATTAGAATCAGTACAATTGCAACCTACTTACTAGCATCATGTAAGCTAACTTTCATCTTCTCTTAAAATAAATCTTCCTTAACTAAGTCAAAAGACAGAGAAATAAAAACATTAAATTTTTACGCACTAGCGTGTTACTTATGGTACTCAATGATATGATATAGCGTGTTTCATGGTACTCAGCAAAAATTCTGATAGAAAGATCATCGATTGAAAATACTTAATCATTCTTCTGTCAATAAACAATTGTATTTTTAGATACGTACATCAGACACGGGAAGAGTCAACGCATCAGCGAGAAGATGCCCCAAATCGGGGGCGGTCGGCAATGCTTTCGGAGACCACGGAGGATGCAACGGCCAATTTTCCGCATGATCGAAAATTTCTAGAAAAAAAAATCATTCCGCTCGAAAACCGAAAGTAGGTGACGGATGATTCCAACAAAGAACGCGGATTGAGCAGAAAAACACGCTGAAGCTGAAGAGGAGGACCCTGCTTTCCGTTAGCGAAACGCATCTCAGCCACCCGGTGTGCTGTCCGGGAAAGACCCACGTCTCTCCATCCATCGTGCACTGTGGGAACCTGCAATTTCTTTCTTATTACTTTCCAGCGAAGATCTTTCTAGGCGAGATTCTGCGGGAGTCGTGCTTTAACGGGATCCGCTTTAAAATGAGTCTTCACGCTCAGACAAGCACGGTTATTCTACGGTCCACGGATCTTCGCGATTCGAGATGAAGGGATTAAAAGAACGCGGTTTACGATCTCAGGACGTCGAACGCGGAAGGACGACAGGTGAAAAAAACGCGTCGAATTTAGCTGGAAAAAAGAAATGGAGTGTTGCGTGCGATTGGAGAAACTTATAATGGATTTATTGGGCGTGTTGATGGATAGCTGTCGACTTCCTGCAAATAAATAAATACGAATGCGGGCGGGTGTTTCTCATCGGCTGCAGTGATTCATTTATGATTAGTGGATTGATTTATGGGCGGTGAGCGGCGTCGACACGGATTCGGGAATGGCTCGGTGCTGTAAAAGCTATGCTTACACCTTGACCGAATTTTTGATGGGGAAACGGTCTACTGTGCGACTCAGAAATACCCGAGGATTGTAAATTATAAAATATTTTTATGGGAGGATGATGCAGACTTTACTCACGATCTCCCTTCTACGTTTTAAAAGAGATACTTAGATTTCATCGAGTATCACTATCGGAGAACATACTAACTATTCATAACTAACAACATTGAAGAATTAATACTTCCCACTAATCAATACAATCAAATTATGACGAGTTAATATGAAGAACTCTTATTTGCTATTGAGTTCGGCATATAAAAAAACTGAAACCTGAAAAATGTTAGCCTTTCAAACGTATTTAATCGATGATGAGTTTTTTTGGAATGAAAAAATGAACTTTATTAATCAATTCGTTTCGTTAAAAATAGACTCAATAAGTAGCTAATTCTCGAATGATTTTCAATCTTAAGGGAGGTAAATAAATGTAACTTCCGCGAATATAGGCATCCCATCTTTTCGGTTGGAACTAAAGCAGAAAAACCAAGGTATCAACTTTTGAATGTCACTCTCTACGTATATCAAACATTTTGGATTAATAATAAGAGTGGTTTATCGCAAGAATTCATCCGTTCGAAATTTTCTTCGTAAGTAATCAAAGTTCATTATCTTCAAAAAAACTATTTATTATAAAAGTATCCTGATATTTGAAAATTTCACTGGAATTGTAGGGTATAAGAATTCATGAAGGTCTTAGAAAACCGAGGTGTCGTTGGAATAAAATTTCATGTTGGAAAAACGATAGAAATAAACGTTTTCATGCAAATTTGCTCTGCAAAGTGCTAATTCTTCTTCCATTCATCACATCTAATTATAGCATTCCTCTAATTTAATTCAGAATAATCAGACGTTACAATTATTCATGGGGTGAAAAATCCCCTTTAGATTAAATATCGTGAGAAGAATCACTGGCTGCGTTCACGAAAGAAACACGCTGCACATTTCCTTCCCATTCTTCAGGCCATAAAAGCAAACAGCATGTGGTATTCACCGATGCATGAGAAAATATATGCGAAGGAGGCGATACGACTTATCCGCCCAGAACTGGGTTTTTCTCGGCGGAGACTTCAACGCCCGAGAGCCAAAGATTCCCGTCGCTTTTGTCGGACTGAATCTGCGAATACAATCGTCAGAAGGAGTATATCGTGCATAATCACTTTCCTGCCACAATCGACAATTAGCCGCAGGCGAGTCTCATAACTGGCTTGATGGGAGAACGCATGTGTGGAGGCCTTAATTAATGAGAAATGAGTTTCTCTTTCGAAGCCTTAGGGCTGTCGCTCTCCATTTGGACGTGGGACTTCACTGAATGGGCTGAATCACGTTCAATATGGTGAGAGAATTTCATGGTCTCAATGCAATGAATAGAATCATTGATTGATAGAGATTTGTATGGAAAAATTTTCGGAGATTATACCTCGAGGAATCAAATTTTTGTTTCTGCATTACGGTTTTCTTCTCCAACTATCCTATTCCCTTCGCTTGAAGTATAAAATACGTAGACTGATGATTCCTTTGGCTAATTTTTTTACGGGATTATTTGAGCATAAGATTTATCTTTAAATAAATCAAATTTTAAACATTGGCTAGTGATTGGGTTTCTATTGCGCTCTATCACTGCGCTTTGACTAAGAACAAACTTAAACTCACTTAAACACTATGCGGAATTCCTTAAATCACTGAGAGCATAACCTATTTCTTTCCTTTCTGTGAAATGTTTAGGTCAATAGAAACTTCGACTAGGACACGAAGACAAAACCAATAGTCGAAACCTAGGTTATTCCAACATATCCTGATATCTTAAAACATTATCTTTTCTTTGATTCTAAATTCGTCCTTTTTTATAATATAAATTTTTGTAATAAATATCAAGTAGATAAAATTACCATGGCAACGATTAAAAGGAGTTCTAAGTGGCAAGTAAACAAAGAAGTAGGTTAGATATCGAAGCGAGTATTATAAACGTTTGGAGGAGAGAAAAACTCTGACTGTAAAAGATTTCCATTTGGTAGAATTTTCTCACATACTTGAAAGATGAATTGATGAAAAATTATTAAAGGTTAACTTAATCTACAGAACGAGGAATCGGAAATGAGCATCCCAGACTTTCACAAGAAGAAAATCCACCGCATCCGACATATGGCATCAATCTGTTCCCGACAAAGAAGACTTTCTATTAGCTATTTCTCCTTTCCAATGACCTTTACACGTTAACCCGTACAAAATTGACAGGAAGTAGGAAAATTGATTCGGAAACATCTAGGCCTAAGGCTCCACGATGGATGGATACTATTGCAAAATAAACCCTGTGATCTAATGGACTTTGAAATATTTTACGTGTACATTTCCCTTCAAAAAGTGCTACGGCCACATAAAAAACCACTTTGAATATGTACCTAAAATAATGCGAAATTCATACATTAGAATAATGTCCCATCATCGTTGATACACTAAGATCATGAGTACATATTATTACAGGTAAAGTAGTAATAAATAAGTTTATAAATTCAGTAATGTCCGTAGTTTAACTTCATTATAATTGAAAACTTGTATAAGTAGTAAGTTAGACGCTACTTAAATAGAATAGATCAATAATACTAAGGCATATAGCGTCTAAAAAATGTAAACTAAATTCACATCCTCGTCAATAATTTATTTCGTACATTATCAAAACTACTCGTAGTTATTGAACTAAATGAATAAGATAGGTTAGGGAGAATGTCTTCAGACACAAGAATAAGTAGTTTCTTATAAAATCCTCCCTTGACTTCACATAAATTCCTAACTTAAACACACTACGCCAGAGAGGTTTATCATCTAAATATACATAAAAATGAAAGCATAAAAACTGCATGCTATTACTGCAAAAGCAAAAATGATATATGACGTAATTCTGTACACAAAAAACATCTTCCAACGTTTCCTCGACATTATTCCAGCGTATCATTACGCCATCCCTAACGAGTTACGGTCTAATTTCATCATGCAAGTCGGGATTACCCATTGCTTACCTACCGCAACAAAAAGATGGATGGTCTTCGCAGCGATGGATGCTTTTAATTTATGACAATCGATGAGCGTAATTAAAGGCGATATCGAAGTTGTGCCCACGCAATTACGGCGATAAGAAAATCCTTAGTGACGCATCGTCCTCTCGAACATAGGTGCTCGGAACGTATGGCTGATCGATGCTTCGTAAAGCGTCCACTTGGTTACGACAAACAAACATTAATTTTGTTGCTAAGTGGACCGAGACTGAGTGGAGCTTGTCGTCTATAATAGCTATCTCGGCTCTGAAACCCACGCTCGCGAAAGGAAGGAAGAAATTAACTTCTGCGAAATGTATCCTTTCATAAAGCATCTCAAGCGTGGCAAGGGTGAGAACTTTTACGAAAATCATCAAGAATGTTTCTTCACGAAAGTGTTGTCGAAATCTCCTCTTGGAAATCACGCACAGGAATCCCTCGGGTTCGGGTAAATAATTCACTCCCGAAATTAGCCCGAGAAACTCGAAATTCTGGGTGTTAAAATTATGGGCACAATCGAGATATTAATCTCGCCGGAGTTAGATTGGTTTCCCATAAGAAAACATTCCATTAATATGGATATTGCTTTTAGCTCCTGCAAAGCTTCCTCGAATTCGTAGTTTTAAAAATTCTAATTTTCAATTCATCTAAGTTTTAATGAATTTGATAAGTTATTGCGACTTACAGTTCTACCTTCCGATGCGAATAATTCAAAGCATAACAAAGATACAAAACAGCGCAAAAACAATAAAAAATTGCATCCCTGAGTTTCAAATATGTCACATTCTGTATTCAAGTTTATGGTGTTTGTGAATGTTTAGCATTACCTTAAATATCTTCGTATCTATTAAATAAGGACTATCATCAATAATGATTGCAACATCTCCTTTCTAACACCAATCAATATTTATTCGTAAAATTATGTAAAATAAAAAACTAATTTATAAAATAACTCTCCTCCATCATTCCTGGAACACACTTCTTTCGGTTATTTAAATGTAACACTTTCCCGGGATTAAAATCCAAGTTATGCGCACAAAAATTCCGTATTATATAATCATAATATACTAGTGGAATTTGAGGGAAATATTTTGAAAATGGCAGGGCGAAGAATATCCAAAATATGCCCATATAAGTATGTGCACATTTAGAGAATACTGCTGCAATATGTATATCTATCGTCAGCAACGTAGTGAAGCATTCGGCGTCTACTCATTAACGTCTACCAGTTTCAGCTGATTTTATCTGGATTGGGAACGGATGGAATTCGCCACAAATGAGGAGAAATGACTTCAAAGGATCTACCGTAAAATGTACTTTCTCTTTTCCTCCGTACTGACCAACACATCTCTTTCTGGACTGGTAAGATTCCTCAGACTTAGTTGAGTACCTTCGAAATAATGTACAAACAATATGGGTATACTCAACTCTACACCAGTAAAGGTAGAACACTGAAACTAGAGCAACAATTTAATACAGAACCTACCATCATGTGATGCAACTTTAAATCACGCAAACTTTAAATTTCACATTCACATATACATTTTTAATCTGAATGTGTTATTTTGTCTGAATCTGTTGAAGTGACGATACTAAGGCAACTGATGTCTATTATGAGACGATACTAAGGCAACTGAGGCAAGAGTGAATTTTTGATATGATAAACAACTGATGAAATCTTTATTAAAATTATGTTTATACCTATGAACTTGAATGATTTAAATTAAAAAAAAGTTCAAAAAGAACTTGATAGTTACGATCCTTGCCATGAGAAAGCTATTCTATGAAAACATGCTTCGAAAGAAAAATTATGCTGAATTGAGGATATGTGACAATCTTTTTTGCATGATAGGTTCGTGGGACTTTATAACAAAGGCTTGACAGAAGTTAAAAATAAGTATGTACCATAGAAAAAACTCCCTAGGTAGGTGGTATGTATGGTACGAAAGCGGGGGACCTGGGTTCACGTCCCAGTAATAACACTATTTTTCATTTCTCTTTAATCTTAGTGAAAATAAAGCTATTAAAAGTGGGTGCATTTACGAATGTTATAAGAAATAATACGTAACGATGCTGTTACATAAAATCGAAAGTAACGAAATGAAGGACTGCAATGAATCAAATCTTCCTCATACCAATACATATATATCGATATATGTCGAAAAATATCAAAGCAAAGAAAGAAAGGGTTCATTGGAATGAACATTTCCTCATGGGCCCAATCGCCGCCGCAGGATGTAGTTTGTTAATCGCTCACCCCGCTGTTCCATGAGGGTCCAAATTTAACTTAATAGGTAAGTTGATATACGCCGCGGCAATGGCTAAATCACGTTAGGGGCGTAAAAGGAAGCCGAATATGTAGAAGGAAAGTAGTTTTAGTGGTCTCCATTCTGCGTAATGGCCTTGATGGGAAAAGCGAGTTCTCAGCGCTTAGGGGGGGTTGACTGCCATCGGCCTTCTAACCCTACTGCTCTGGTGGATTATTTCGGCGGGCGGAAGAATATTTATTATGGTAAAGAAAGATTTGGCGTTTGGAAGAAACGGAAATAAAAGGAGGAATACATTCAATAAGAAGACGATGAAAATATTTATATATGAACATCAATTTACCGAGAATAAACCAGGAATACCGCCATGTAGAATTCTTCGAAACAAAATCATGTTCACGTACTTACTTAGGATTACATTTATCTTTTCAATTGAATAAATTAATAAGACAATATTGAGTATTTTTCGGATAGTACGTGAAACCATAAAAAAAAACAAAATTATTAAATGTTTACACAATTTACGAGTTTTTTTTGTTTCACATATTCCATGTTACGCATATCCTTGACTCGTCACATTACGTAGGAATATCTAAACTACTTGTTATAGATCTCATGCTAGACTCTAGATTTACACGGTTTTATTTACATTTCCGGACTTTTGATTGGTATATATGCGATGTATAATACGATTAATACGCAAAGATAAGATATTATTTAACTCTGATTCGAATCAAAATTTTGACACGACGAATTTTTCTTTTATATATGAATTACGAAAATATTTTTCCAACATTAATTTAGTATATTTTTCATAATTTTCGTAATGATTCTAAAGCTCTTTGTTATCGTGTTGATTCGAGTTGAAATACGTCAGAAATTTAGGCTTACTTTCACCGAATTCGCCGAAAACACTTTCATAAGAATACCTTCGTTAACAGGACGTTTTAAATGAGAGAAAAGGTAAAAGTACTCCATTCCTTTTTTGTAAATGTACCCTCAATACTCCAGGAAACCATTCCGCGGGTAATTTGAGATTTCCTCCGGGCTGAATGCACCTCGGACAGATATCCCCAGCGACGCATGAAAACAATGAGTAGACGTGCCACTCGGTTCCCGGGGAAACTTCCCGAGCACAACGTTCAATCAAAAACACGACAGGAAGGGAATCGTGGGACACTAGCGAATGGGCGACCGAAACACTTTTTTCTCGCGAAGTGATTAGAAGGGTAGATTATCTTCAAAAAGTGGCAAACTGAGGATTAACTTCCATATCGAAAACCTGCATCTCTTCTTCAAGGAACTCCGAGAGACAGTAGCGATGAACCCGTGTCCCGTCATTCTCACAATTCGCCCGAAAGGAATTGTGGGAATATGCGGAGACGTTTTCCCGCGCTTTATCTCCACCTCATTTCCCGCACTCTGCGTTTTATGACGTTCTTTTGTTCTCCCGTCCTTTTTCTTCGTTTACCAGAATTCGTTATTAAATTCTGCGAGCTACTATCCGCCCTCTTTCCACAGCCCACTGAAGACGGTCGCACGCACCCGCGTATGATAACAATGACACCAGAGGGGTACCACTAACAGATTTGCATTTTCTAAATTTTGGGACTATTTATTTTGGCTTAATCGAGTTGATGATGAATCGCGGAGTGATACTCAGCGAAGTGAAGTTCCTTGCGAAAAGTTTCATGCGAAGCGAATGACTAAAACTATTTCCCTAATGATAACAGCCTGCTATGAAAGACTGCTATAACATATATGTATAAATACATCTTATATCAAACGGGCGTGTTTTGTTGCGAAAATTCTGATTCCATTCATTAGATAAATTGCATTCCCGATCGAAAGGAATTCGTAGATAATATCAAAAGATTAGAGATTCTCGAAATTCCAGACAATTCATATCAATAAGATGTATCTACGGTTTCGAAATGCTTAGCTGTGCAAGATATTATTGGTTAGTAAGAAAATACTGAAAAAAATATAAATATATATATTGAGTAATGAGTTTTGTGTCGTAAGATTCCCATTTATTTTTAATTAAAACCTTTTATTAAAAAAAAATGATCGTTAGTACCTGATACGAAAAGAAAAACAAATGTTTCATCGCATAGAATGTGCAAAGTGGGAATACCTTTTCAATTCCGTATTGAAATAACGATGTGCTATATTTATCTAAAGTATAATTTATAAAAGCACGATCATGAGGAATTGGCATTGTGAAATAATACTGACTATTAAAAAACATATAACCTCATGCGATTTCTCCCACGTTTCTGCTGTAATAGGAAACTTAATGCCGGTGAGTGGGAGGGAATAAAATAAACAATTCCTTAGCAACAAGACTAATGTTGAAATCGCTGAACTGTAAACAATATTTTACATTAATAAACCAACATGTTTAATAAAATTTAAATAAGATTCTATTAGTTCACTTATACTAATATAATATAATAATATGTTAAAAGTCTTCTACCTCATCGTATTACCATTCATTAACTACAATTGTCGTAAAAATACGCGATAAATTTCGGAACGATTCTTTAAGTAGTGGCATATGAAAATTACGCAGGTTTGAAAATTAGACGGATCCAATTCCATCGGGACGATGAAAAATGAAGAAAGACGTCGTCTCGGGAGAAGAAATCTGCATGAAAGGTGTCACAATACATCCGTCACCTTGAAAGAAGACATAATAGCAGAAATTCAAGGTGGTCTGAAAACCGCAGCTCTCCATGTTAATACTCGCGGCTAGAAATGTACTACGGCGCCACGACGGAATTGAAGGCTTGCTGACACATTTTCTCCATCAAGAAGAGATCATGTGCAGTAAATTAGGAAACTGAGAATGCCCTATCGCTTCTTGAGTGGATTCCGGAGATATTACAGAATGTATGAAACATGTACCATCCGATTGACATCTTCTTACCGCTGATATAGATATATGTACTTATCGCTTCTTATTTTGCAATCAAGATAAAATAACTACGATACTAATTGGTCGATGAAACAGTCGCTCGAGAGAGTAATTTTCTTTCGAATAAGGAGATAACAGGTGATGTAGGGTCGTAAAGTTTCCTTTTGAATAAGAATTTCTTAGAAATACGCAATCATAAGACATTTTGAACTAATTTAATGGGAAGACATTTCTGTTTTAAATGAAACTCTTAAGCACAAATTTCATTTAATGTTGTGTACATATTGAATGATCATTTAGGAACCAAACAACTGTTGAATACGAGCTTATGTACTCATATGAAAAGTAATTTTTTTGAGAGAATCATTTTAGATTACAGAATTTGCAAATAAGATAAATGAAGTCACAAACCCCAGACGTGGTTATAGTTTTCAATGCTCTGCTTCCTTAATTCTTTCGACAGAAATATCTGAGCGGGGATTGAACAAAATATCATGTAACTAAGAAGGGTGAAAAATTTTGCGTAAAATATTGATAGAAATTAAAAAATATATTATATTCCACAGGTCCAATAGTATTTTTCAAATTCTATGACACTTCTACCATGAAAATATTCACGATTTTAATAAAAATTTACATTTGGCAAAATCTCACGTGAATTTAATTTATATACCTTTCATATTTTAACAATCTACGGGAACTTAAAGTGGGATTTTCCTCCATTCATTGTGCGAACACCAGACAGGAATTATCATTTTCCTTAATCACCCCACACGGTTGCCATTCAGTCTACCTACCCAACTGCAACGTATTCTATTCTATAAACAACATATTTATGGACAACAAATCTAACATAAATAAATAAGGAATAATTCATGGGTAGATCAAAAGCACATGAACACAAAGGGCAGTAGTTTCAAAATAATACCGCATTTCGGGAATTTTCCTCGCCACAGTTGCAACCGAAACAGCGATGACTAAGCTCCGAATAAATTATTCATTCCAGAACCAAATGAAACTTTCTTCGTCCACTTTGCCCACAACCGGATGACGCATTTTCTTTCCGCGGAAGCTTTGAAAATCCAAGCGTAACGAACAAAAAAAAGAGTGGACTCTTTTGAGTTGGAATTGACTCCTTCAACTGACGCGACATCCGCTCCCGGAAGCAGGCGCAGGTGAGTGGGGTGTGGCGCGCGGTGCCGTCACGGCCGCTGCACCAGCTGGTAATGGCGGATGAGCAGGTGGGAGCACCAGCTATACCCTTCCATATTAACCTTTTTCTGCACCATGAGCACGTACGCAATGAACGACTGTGCCAAATGACACTCCAGATGGTCACCCCTTTTTGCCACTTCTCGTTAGGCCGATTTGATTTTCTTCGACTTCTGGAAGTCCTCCAAAGACAACTAACGGACTTGAATTAATTTGAAGGATTTTTTCCAAAAAGGGTTACATAACACCTACACAACTATTAACTGGTATTTTTAGCACGTGGTTCAAAACTTAATGTTTGTTTACATTAGAAATTACTATTGGAAGCGTTGTCAAGGGTCAGAATGAAGTAGACTATACATTATTTCATCAGAGATACGAAAAAATTAATCAGTTTAACAATCTGTTAGTATAATAAAATTTCTCAACATTTGTGGTTTTCCATGGATACCAAATAATTCGTTTGCATGGATTCCAAAAGTTCAAGTTAAAGCCTAGTATAACATTACTCTATACAGAAGCAATTTTATCGTTAGATTACTGATAATTACTAGAATAATCTGTTTACTAAATTTTATGATATTTTATTAAAATAATGCCTGTTTATTCAAAATTTTATAATGTTGAATCGGTATTTCTATAAAAAAAATTACACATTCTCCATCTAATTGCGAAACTGAAATTTCTCTTCTGTAACTCCAACGAGTTAAGTATTGACATGTTCACTTATAAGGAAATACTCTTAGAAAAACATTACTCGTGTATACTGCATAATTAGTTAGGTATACTTACCATTACTTTTATAGAGTTTGAGTAAATGGTAAAGGTAAAATTGTTAAACGTAATTGGTAATAAAAAAACAATTGAAACGCCACGAAAACTGAGCGAACTTGCACGATTGGGTTGAGTAAGAAAAAATATACGCCCACTCTTACGCTTATCTGTACAATGACGTAATTTAAACGCCAGTTGAAAGAGTCATAAATAAGTCAAAAAGCGATGGTTGATAATTAAATTACACCAGCATAAAATTTCACGATTAATATTCATATGAAAGATATCTATTTGCCGTGTGCGTCGGAAAAAGAAAAGAAAATTAAATCTATCCCAATATAGCCACAGATTCCAACTTTTAATTTAAAAGAAATGAATAAAATATAAGGATGGATCGATAGAAGACTATCCATTATTTATAGAAGTTTTGGAAACGTGAATCAGCCTAGAGATTTATGATTGCGGAAGTCAACTAGTTTACGTGTTTGATAAAACGACGAAGGTATAACTAAAGGTGATTTTGGAACATACTCAGTTTATGACTACCGCAGAAACAGAATGGATTTATAACGCCAATAAAGTATCCGTCGCATTTTGGATTCGAATCTATCCTGCAATCAGATTGTATCATAGACATTTAAAACTTTACCTGTCCCTAGAAAGTGACTTAGAGACACATTACTCCTGTAGTAAAAGACTTGATTGCTAATTCCATCCTTAGATGACGTTAAACAGATGGTTTTGCTCTAAATCCCTAAAATTCCGGTAAGTTAATGACTTAGAGGCATTGTTGCGTCTATTTACTCGGACATTTCAAATTAATTCAAAATAAACTCATAACCTTTAGCTTACGAAACAATCATCTAATTAACATGATAGACTAATTAATTCTATTACTGTAGAACAATAGGACCTCTCCTAAGTAGACCTTATGAAATAACAAGCTAAGCAAACTACACTCTAATCCTTTACGAAACATTTTCATTGCTTCAAAAACAAGGCACTGAGCGTAATAAAATGATTAATTGAAAATCGATTGCGACTCATAAAATGATATTCCGCACGTCGTGAGTCATACTCAATAAAACTCTAATCTGTTTACGCATTTAGCCTTCATCTTTCTTCGTACGAAGTAATTTATTACCGCGCGTCAGCCATTTTCGTGCACGGTGATCATTTTATTGATTTCCGAGTAATGAATCGTTTTTAAGTAGCGAAACAATGGAATTTGGTTACTAACGTAAATGTTCGGCTGAATAAACATTGGCGACCAGAAAGAAAAAGCCAATGGCTTTGGACACGATCTTCTTTTTTTTTCTCTCGCTATGTTTATTCACCATTAGCATATTCGATCGTCTTAGGGAATACGTCACCCTGAACTATTTGATTTTCGTGGCGTGTGATTAAAGGTCAAACCCCTTTCTTATCATTTCCATAAAAGATCTGCAGAGGAAGGTGGCCTTTCTTTCACGATCCTATAAAAGGTTTACATATATATTTTTAGAATTATGAACTGAAATCGGATTATTTCCATAGACTGACGTCACTTTTCCAAGGAATTTACGTAACCATTTTTGGAAATACTTATCGGACAACCTCCGCAATTGTTTCCGATTGTTGGGTTCACTGCCAATGCGACGTTTATTATCTGATTTCTCGTTGGATATGAATATTGAAATTGCGTCTCGAAACTCAAGGTCTAGTTGTCCCATGACTCACCGAGAAGAAAGGAAGAGTTCTTCTTCCGTTAAGTCTACCGACGCATGATAATAATAGAAGCTCATGTCCCGGTGTGATACGTGAAAAGACGACGATATTTACCTCTCTTTAAGACGTTTGATAGATCTTTACCGGACATGCCTTAAACTCGTTAAATTTTTTATCGAATTCTTCCAGATATACCTTCTACCTTCACGACTTAAAAATACACATGGTTTGTCTAGTGGAATGAATAACCAAATTTTAAATACTGTTCGAACGTCGAACGTAAATTTTAATTCTTAGCTTACAAACTTAATATAAACAAATGAAAACAAGATGCGCTTATGTGCTCTCAAATTAAAGGAAAGATGTAAAAAAAGGATCAAAAAGGAACTATATGGAAATGTATACTAAACATTAATTAAAATGAATACAAAATAAAGAAATTTTGTCTAAAATCTTCGGTACCAAACTGAGGTAGCACGGAAAATAACAAGTTCCGTAAATGTGACTGTTACAGTTGTTTGACATATCAAAAAGTTATAATAATTATCACCATAGTTTTCTTTTCGATAGACCTACTAAGCAGAAAGTTCCATCAAACTAACAAAAACGTTTGATCAGGTTTATTAAATCATCGACAATTTTAACAAAATATAATTCGAATCAAAAGGCAACAATCAATTAGACAACAATTGCTTTGTTGTCGATGACGATATGTTGTCTAAGAATGACGATAGAGGGATTAACTACTTTTCAGTATAATTTCTTTGAAAAAATTAAGAGACGGAGGCAGCGAAAATGCTTTTGGCTAATTTCCAATTAAAATGCAACGGAACCGAAATTTTAAACAAACATGGTACCCAAAATGCAGATCCATTCATTTCTAATAAATGCTACCGAAAAACGCTTACATCTTAAATTTTAAATTCAAATCAGCAGACATCTACACATAAAAGATGTTCTATAGTGTTCTTTTCTGACGACCTAAGCAGAATATTCAATCGAAGTCAAACAAAAAAAACACCAGTATTTCCGTAGAAGCTTGACGAATACGTACTATTTCCTTTACAGAGCTTACGTAATACATTCTACGAGATAATTTACAGCACTCAAGTGTTTTTGTGAAGAATTAACTAATGACTTTCTCCAATCAAATTGGTAACTTTCTCTCGTGTCGCAAAACGATTGTCGTAGCAGGACAAGAAATAATTAAGCTTTAAAAAGCGTTTGAAATTGCTCATCAAAATTAAATCGTACAAAACAACTGCTTTATGTAAGGAGTTCTCCCAAAAGTGATAAATTACCCACAACAATCGAACCAACAAAGAGACACAATTTAGCAACTAAAAAATCCAATCCCGCGATGATATGACGCATCTCGTAAATAATTCCCACGCTCATACACGAATAAAAAAACTCTCGTAACAAAAAAACAAAACGCTTTCCAATATCCGTCTCCAAAAAAATCCAATACCCGTCTCCCGAGATTAGTTTTGCAACATATATGCGAACGTACACACACACACACCTTTCCTGTGCAGTACGCATTTGTGAATATTTGATCGCTTTTTACCCAATGAAAACGTGTCATAAACGAATCATCATAATTCCTGGATCGACTGCATTACGCCCACTTTACGTATCTCCATCGGGTTGCCATAGACACTGGTCACAAAGGCATTGGCGTGCTTTGGAGCGGATTTACAAGGAGGAACGAGAGAAAAGCATTTCATTACTCATGGGAACTGAAAAGAAACCAGAGTTCCGAGAGAGAGACTGTGCCGCACGCTGCATTTACCACTTTACGCTCGCGGCGATGGAAAGAGCAGACTTAGTAAGTTGGAGATGATTATGTAATTGCGTCTCACATGCGTCGGATCGGAGGCGTTCTTAAGGTGAAACGAGGATTACTTTAAGAGCGGCTTTCTTTGCTAAAACCGGATGAGGGTGGAAAGTCGGAAATTATGGTACGTACATGCTTTCCTTCGCGAAGAAAAAAATTGAGAGAAACGCAGGGAAATGATTCGACGACGCTGGAATATAGTCCCGTAAACTTTTCCTGCATTGAAATCTGGAATTATTTTCCGCCTTTTTCCGCTCGAATTGAGTCCAAGCATTCGGTATAATCACGTAATCGATCGATTCAACATAAAAAAAACATGTAATCGAGAAAACTGTTCTAGAGAAGTAGTCTGTCATTCGAGGAAGGAATATTTAAGCTTTGAAAGCACTTCAAAATTTGATAGATCTACACTCTATATTACTTGAAATTATTTCCTCAAAGCATAAAAAAGTACTTGAAAAAAGAATGCATAAGTCGGGTATCGTACGTGTGATGAAAATAGCTATTAATAGCTAAACCCTTTCCCTTTACAAGGTTTAAGAATCTCGTAAAGTCGTTAGGCTTATGTACGAGAGATAATTTTTTATTTAATACTAACTCGCGAGAAAATTCCAACTACGATTTGAAATGATGACGTAAGTATATCAAGTACTGCGAAAATATTTCAACTACACTGACAATAAAAATACAAAATAGTAGATTATATATTCTATAGCGAGAACTGATTTCGAATGGAACTTCATTCTAAAAGATACGCTACAACGAAAGTAATTCCGAAAATAAAATCTGTAGAATTTCATTTACGGAATTTTTACGAAATTTTGCGAAAGTTTTCTGAACTAAAAACCTACTGAAACTTAAATATAAATCATAGTAAATTTCATCAACCCACAGAAGCATTAAATTTCAAATTTGAATAATATCCGATTAATTTCTCCCATTCCAACACCTAAATCTCCAAAAACGATTAAACAGATCTCCGGCGTTTGTTTACTTAGTTACGGAATTGAGAAAGAACCACAAAAAAAACTTTGACGATTTAATCGGATATTGGAGTGAAAGTGTCGTGGAGTAGACGATAGCTCGGATGTTAATCGATCCGGAAGAGTGCGTGTTGGAATTTAGGATTAGCTATATAGGGCGATGCTCCCGATACACTGGAAATGATGCGGAAGGGATCCCGCGATTTTCTTAGGCTTCGCTAAGCGACGGTTCAGCGAATTTCGTCCCATTTCCATGGAGACGTACTCCATAAAAGACTTTAAGCATTTCCAGATAATCCGTGAATCATCAGTTTATAGAATATACACGAAAGCGTCTGCCAATAAAATTCTGGGACGTGATGACAGATTCATTTTCGAAAAAACGTAATTTGTTGCGAGATCTCTAAACCTTTTCTCTAACTTTTGGGTAAAAAAATTGTGTTACTTCTCTCCATTAACTACGATGAAAAGGATATGCCTGACGATATTATACACAAAAATATATAATAACAAAATTATATACAAACACTGATTACACATTAATTGTTATATAGTTCATTCTCATACTACATGGAAACAAAGACGTGTAATTTTTCTGAACTTCCGCGGAGTAAACGTAAAAATAGTAAATAAGGGACGAAGAGTCATTCCTTTTACACTCCCTGCCACATGTAAACAGGTATATTGTACAGCATATACGAAAATGTAGTCCTCTCGTATAGATAGATATTTTCATCATTTAACATCAAAACAAGGGAACCTCATTATTCACCAGAGTTGCTTAGTTACCAGGAATCAGTACAACAATGCAACAAGAGACATATACATATACATCGAATGCAATGACTTAAAGAGCAGTGATTTTTTTCGACACGCCAAGCATAACGCACAACTGAAATGTTCCTCAACTTCATCCTGCAATTTGACTGCAATTCACGACAGATAGAATAATTACCGCTCTTAGAAGAGGAACTAACCGAGGAAGCTCTGTCTTGGACAATTACGAACGGAAAAAAAGACGGCACTAATAGCGCAACTAGACCTTAATTATCCACTGCACGAGAGAATGCCCACGAAGAATGGAGAATAAATGACGGAATTTCAGGAACTTTACCGCGTTGCTGCTGGAAAAAAAAGTCGGAGGAGTAAATAAACCCTTTCGGCATGCGAGGAATCATTCTCCAGAAGAGTCTGCATGAAAACAGCGGTGTTTGAAAAGATTCCTTCTTTATGTTCTCCGGCGTCATGCACTCTCGCGTGCTCCACAGCACTCTTCCGCTGCACTGCCTCCTGCAGAGCGCACCTCGGACGCTGTGGAAAATCGTCCTGAGCACCAAACCTCGCAGCGACGCCGTTAACTTGGCCTCCGCGGTTAGAAAGACTTCCGCTCCAAAAGGGATAAACGAGGGAAAATACCGGCGAATGGCGATTATTAGTCTTAAGCACTTTGTATGATATGTCGTCTACGGTTCGTGACTGACACATTCCATCGTCACCCGCGAGATGTCGTGGTAAAACCGAACGATAAAGACTAAGTTTCCCTTCAAAGTGTCTTAAAACTTGGACGTACCTTCAGTGAGAAGATTTTCGAACCTTCTAATAAGTTACTTAACAACCCACTGATCTTGGTCCAACAGTTTCTCTTCCACCTACGCTCTTGCCTAGGAAGCGAGACGAATATTACATATCGCAAGCGGGTTTAGCGAAAAATTGGATAAACTCTAAAAGGGTGAATAAAATCTTGAATTTCAATAATTTTGAAAAAACACATCATCGAATATTATTTCTGTAGCAGCCTTTTCTTATACTATCTTTGACTGAACCAAAGACCTTTTGTTTGAAATTTATAGTGAGTACTAAGAATTTGTTTCGATCGTCCATCAACATTGACTTCATCGTAACAATGATCGAGTTATCTGATTGAATTAAACATCCTCTAAAAGTTAATAAGAGAAGTCTTTTCTGAACCATTCGACTGTTATTACGTATATTAACGCTATTGAAATTTTACATTTTCAATGATATATACATCTAAGCTAAGAGTGCGTAAGAAGTTACTTCTACGATAATTAAAATTTTATATCATTTGGGCGTTAATATATTTATTTACTAAAACAGGAAAACTATAAATAAAACACAGAAAGTAAGCACCTTTTAACGAGAAGATGGAATGAATTCCGAAATACATGATCTGTGTTAAAGCTTGTAATCACAATATTTAGCGCGTCCTAAAGACTTATTTACGAGATAAATTTCACGAAACTAAAGGCGAAAATCTCCATGGCAACACTTACATTCAATTCCCACAAAACACAATTACTATAATTCTCAAAGTGAAACCCTCATTTAAGCCTCATTAAAAGCGCAGCGGGGGCGAGGGCGACTCGGGTCATCAACTCCCCCAAGAGCCAATTCCTCCGGAAACATTTCAGCGTTTCGAAGAAACCCTTCTGGAAGAGAAGAAATGAGTCATCGACTTCCATTCCAACGTGCTAGTAGCTTTGGAAGCGCAGGAAATATTCCGTCTGAAGTCACCAACCCAATTACATTCTGGGGAACCATCCTCCCACACTCGCGCACTCGCTGGAGCGTGGTGACCATTATCTCTGTGACCTCAGAGCCTCCTCTACGTAGCCCTCGGAACTTCACTTTCACCTCCTCGTGACTCATGCCTCCCACGCGAGAACTTCCCTCCGCCGCACGCACTCTACCTCCGGAGGGAAGATTGCCTTGCTGGGAAGAGACGTGTAATGTCGCTTTGAACGATGGGAAGGACGGGTCGCCGTAGTCCATCCTGAGACGTCGCCAGACGGCGTATGAATGGAACTGTAGAAGGACGAGCTACGTAGACGTCCGTTCTTGAGGTGATGGAAGGTCGGGGGGTAAAAACACGAGTTTCCGGTCAATTGCCTTCGTTCGTCGGCTCCCGAAAATCCGCCGTCTATACTGTAGAACGAAATGGTTCTAGGAGGAGGAGGAGGGTTCGAGAAAGACCTGCGAAGGAAAAGGTGTTCGAGCCCACCTGCCGAAATTTATGGAACCATTATCTTTTTTGTGGATCGGTGGTTATCTTGGCCGGCGAGAGTGGATGGCCCTAATCTAAAACCCTTCCCTCAGACCCTTTCAGAGCTCGAGCTTTTTTCTCGTATTCTTGAAAGACCTGTTCCCTCGTATCCTTACGTATTTCATCGGTCTTAAAATGAAAGGGAGAGAAAGTAATTTTCCATTTACTTCTATCAAATTGGTTCATAGCTTCGATGTCGTTAAAATCACGTTTAAAAATTGGAATTTACTCCGGTAATTCCGCACTAAATGCTCCTATAACTTCATAAACTCATACTGGCGCATTTATGTTGATTTAGTCCACATAGCAACAGGGTTCGCCATGGAGACAAAATATTTACTACCTAATTCCTTCTACAAAGCTTTATGTATCAAATGCTGTAGTGTTTGAGGCTAGTGCAACACTAACCTTCATGTTAAAGACAAATCAGTCAAGACTTCTTTCTGCTTATTGCAAGACAGATTTTAATTATCTCACACATAAAATGTATTTCAGTTATAGTGTTTAGTAGTAGGGCAAGTAACATAGCAACGAATGTTTCCTCACATGTTTATCCGTTCTCAAAACTACAGCTATCCTAAGTGACTAAAAATATCCATTTGTCCCAATAATTATTTTCAGTCGGTTTCATTCAGAATTCTAGGAAATGAGTGTCATTACAGCTAGGAATCTCTACGTCACGGTCTTCCGTATGTCCTTCTTCGAATGGCTTAACTTTACCGGAAATCGAACGTGACTAGCCAAGGCTTCTTTGACCATAGACATTGAGTTAATACACTGAAAACGAAAAATTATATTCCTTTGAATATAATTCATATTGGCTTCGTGCTCATATTACCGTAATAAACTTAATAGTCTAGTAGATAAATGAAAATCGTTACTAATATCTCCCGAGAAATACGATTAATAATAAACAGTTAATCATCTTGTTTATAGCAACAGCAGCGTCTCCAAACAGTAGTGAAATAAATACGTATAACCACAAAACAACGGTAAACAGAAAGATTTATTACTCTTTTCACTCTGTAAGAGATAAGTTATCTTACTCTTATCTATACATTAAAGCTTTATTTCTATACGATGTAAGTAATTTTTCCAAGAATTTCATCGTTTTTATCAAATGAAACGTTCTTAAAATATTGACGGTAGCTATGACAACTACGTACATTACTAGAAACGAAAATCATTTCAAAATGCTATAAATACGAAATTCTGGCTTAATCAAGAAAAAACATGCATTTTAATCGTAATAAAGATAACTTATTAATTAATAATAAATATAACTTAATTAATATATGAATCACCAAAATCTTGAAACAAATTAAAGTACTCGATTAAGCTTACGTAAATCTCTATCAACAATCAAATCAATAATGCAGGAATCCAACCAATAAGCACAAAGGACGCTTAAAATCGAGCCAATATTCACGAACGAGACAGTTTCCCATAAGAAGGGACGACTCCTAAAAATTTCACATATGGTATTTGCGCACACCGTTACATAAAAGAGGAAATGAGCTGTATGGGGAGGTGAAAACGGCTTCGGTGTGTACCCGTTGGGATGGGATTACCTCCCGAAATATTTACGACGAAGGAAAGGTGAGTAAGGCGGGAATGTCTTTTACGAGAAGCTTGCGTGGCCCTTTCCAGAGAGAAGACCCCGCGATGCTAAAATCGCATTTCCTTCGCACGGAGGATAGCCTTCTGTCGGAGAGACCTTTTGGGTATTTTAAAACCGCGCGAGAGGTCTATGAATACGTTAAGATTTAAGTGTCTCTGCTTATCGCTTTAACGTTGTACGGTGTCTCGCAGCTGGAAAAGGGCAAATGCCCTTTCTGCATTAGGGAGGACGACGAGAAGACGGTCGTACACTTCGACTCCTTTAATCGATTTAGCCTATCCAAGTTCCGATAAATGTGTTCAAAACACTTATTTATAGAGTTTTTAGAGCATAAAGCCCGGAAAATATGGAAAATAAATATAATTACATCAAATTATCTTTATATACTTCATCCCTAATCTGAATAAGTTTGTACCAAATTATAATACAAGACGCTACGGTATAGACTGAGAATTTGATCACAGAAAATCAACAAACTTAAAATAAATGAAGAAGTTTTTATAAATATTAAAGCTTAAATGGATAAATATTAGCATATGGCAATGAACAATATATGTTAAAATTAAATATATCAATCAATCATTATATTTATATCTATCATTTTGTTTCGTTGAATTCGAAAATTAATTAGTATTCGTCCATTTATTATGGATACCAAAAAACGTAAACAAGCAACAATGGGCTTACCGAAAGTAAATCCTATTACAGTAACTAAGGTAAAAATGTTTATCCTCAAAAAAAATGTTACGAAACCTTCCAAAAAACACTGCTTTTACCATCGACATTAACCTAAAAATATATCTACTTTCGCACGAGAGAAGATTTTGAGTTTTTGAGGTCGCGGCTATCATCAGCTTTCGCTGGCCTACCGCAAAATTTTTACAGTCGGTGTTATCTTCAGGGGTTTATGAATCGGAATATCAGGTTCTTCTGAGATGGAATTCGTCGATTGAAAGCGGGTCGAGGTTGTGCACATTGAATGCTTAAAAGTTTTGAAGCGATTGAAAAAGCTATTGGTGAAAAGAGGGTAGCGAAATCCCTTCCTCGATTGACACGAATAATATTGAATACAAAACAGACCTGAAGTAGGAACAGTGGTACGAGTTGAAAGAAGATGAACTGGAGATGGGCACTCACCTAGAAAGATAAGAGAAAATTTGGTTAGCACAGTCGAATAAATAACACGATAACATATTGTTAATATCAATAAAATATCAAATTTTAAATCAAAACAATAGCATATTAAAAATGTCGAAAATGAAAATATTATTTGTCCATAAGTACTGGGATTAGCTTGATGGTATTGCACTTTAAATATTTATTTCAATTACTCATTACAATAATCTAGTCATTTAAAATTATTGAATGCAATCATTCAAATAGAAAGAATAACAACTTTGGCCTCGAAATGAATAAATTTATACAGAAAATCAGAATAGTTGAATAATAATAATAAAAATGATCAACATAATGAAGTTAAATTATAAAATTCTCTCATAAAAGTTTGAATATATCGCAAATATTTCAAACAATTTGATTCTCCGTAATAAAATCCGTGTGGTAATTCGTTAAATGAGGATTTTAAATAATAATAGAGTGTTTTAAAATGTTAACATTTCCCTTGCAATGCCAAATATATACATCATTCTCTATCATCGATAAAATGTTGAGTAACAAATCGCTAAAAGAAAGCTTTTATTTACAACGGCAACCATATTGAAAACTCGTAGCAACCGGTAACGAGGAACGGCGCCAGTGTGGAAACAAAAATAAACAAACCTCATATTTCAGAAAAAAAGCGTAATTTGCTACGGGAGGAAAACAAAACGACAACGTAATGCGTGAATGGACTTCACGAATACGAAAACGTCTTCGCATTGGGACGTGAGGGGAAATCGCACGACAACTAAAGGACCGATGATCGTGGAATCAAAACATGCCCTGGAAATGTCACAAATTATTATCCCCATGTCGTCTCCGATCGAATCTTTTCGGATCGAAAAAAAAGAACGCCTCTTCTTTTGAGTCACGCTCCTCACTACCGAGAGATATTCCGCGTTTCCTCGTGGAATTCGTAAGTGGGAAATGACGCCGACTGTGCGGTTAGAGTAAACGATTTTGGGAACTGCGTTGCCTGGTGACGCAGAAATGATGCCTGGTCACGTCTGGACGACTATTTGCGCATAAAAAAGCGGCGTGGACGGATTCGGGTGAGGGGAATTCCTTTAATGAGACCGACCTGGAATATATGAAGTTGAGAGTGGCAGAAATTGGCGTGTTTATGGGTGCGTTACTCGAGGCACTTTTAGCTCTCTCTCTCTGAATCATTATATCATTGGTTATTGCTCTTTAAATTTCTCGGAGTTCGATAAAGAGATTAATTGTGAATTTTATTACTTTTATGCGGTTCCTTTGGCGTGGAATTCAATTCACTCCATTCAATAATTCATTTTAAATCAGTTTTAGACCTTGGGAGAATCATAAATAAAATTAATACAACTTAACGCTAGAAAGAAATAGAACAAACATCTCTTAGGATGGTAAATCTTCCCTGATGTCTATAGAATTTCTACTGTGTGACTGTATTACAATAAAGCACGTTTAATTCAACCAGAAAGAAGAAAAGATCAATAGAGCTCGTACGCGAATTAAATTTAGCATTAAAGTCCCGCATGGGATTGGAATATTGGAAATTAATGTTTAGAGTCATAGAGTTTATAAAATATAGAGAGTTATTCAAAAAAGCCGACGAACTTTGACCAATGGACAAGAATAGTACCTCGTATTTAGTACAAGTTTATCTATGAAAAACGATCGTTTTCGTCCAATGTAGCGTAAAATAAATAAAATAAAACCGATGTAAAATACGAAGTACTTTTCTTATCTATTCATAATGGCATTCCACAATGTCACACCTGAATACCTTGAGTTAAGAACCTAAAATACGTAATACAACATTTCCTCTCGCTTAATGACTCGGTTGATGTAATCATAGAAAATAGAAGAGCTGAAATAATTCACCAGGAGATAAATTCATCAAGATAACAAACGAGAGAAGTTGTAGCAATCCAGATTAAACTTAATGGGTTTCCAAGATAACATACGCCACGTAGATAAGAGACGGTTTGTACATTTAGATATACAGATAGATTGAACTACATTCTAAACCCAAAACTATTCGAAAATATAATAAGCCTCCGAATGGAAGAACGTAAATCAATCAAAAATTTTTCCGCAACATTTCGGCTATGCAATAGCAGCGATATTCCTTGGTTTAGACAAGAAGGGGCGACACCGCTTCTGCCTCTACGGTGACACCGCGCCGTGATATGATGAGTCAACAGCCTTTATGAGTTTGATAACGGTTCCCTCCCCCTTTTGACTCCCACAACACTCTTGCCAAATTCGATTCCTTCGTTTCCTCAGTTGCGAACCCACGCGTTATCGTGTTTTCCGAAATGCGCACACTTAGCTGTTTCGTCACCACAACTCGACTTCCAACGCCTTTTAGACACAACTTTCGTCATTAGTCTTATCGTCTTTTTAAAATATCGTGTTTTCTAATAACCTTTTAGAAAATGTTTACGGAATGTTTCTACTCATTCATCTATCTCATCATTATATTATTACGCATAGCCTAAAAAATATATCGTAACATTACTAAAAGTACATGAACCTCAAGAACATAAACTTGCTTTTTTAATTTATGACAGGCGGTAATCGATGGATGTGATTCTACAATCAAACTTTTTACCAAATAGTAATTGTGATGTTCACATGAATCGATATAATTCGTCCAAATGTATGTCAATTCTCTATGAAAAGGATATTTTATAATATATAGAATTAACAAAACCTAAGCGGAATTGATGTCGCAATGTTTCAACGATGAGAGAAATTATTTTTTTATGCGTTCAATCAAGAAATGATTAAAACTACGGTTAAAATCTGGAAGACCTTATTGGAGTCGAAATTAAACACGTAGTATATTTTAATTCGTAATAAATAACCTTTTCATTTATTTTAATTATCTTCATTCTTGTACTTCTTGTGCACCCAAGAAATAGAAACGTAAAAAGGATAAATTATTACTTGAAAACTCGGAAATAATTTACGGCAAGTATAAATACTCAAGAATAAAAAACAGAAGGTGCTACAAGTACCATTCATTGGACTAAAACATCAACACATATTAACACAAAAATTCACGAGGAATTTACCGAATTTTTTAAAAATCGTTAAGTCATTCCCTTTAATCCCCGAAATGTAATTTCAAAGTCTCATCTCACGTTTTTGGAGGGCATAGAAAGCTCACGCCTCTTTGTGACGTATCGTTTGAGAGGATCTAAATTCTACTGAGCTATTTGAGATCGCTATAGCAAAGCAAAAAGCTTAGGACGACTTTGAAATGGACCAATTGAGTTAGGAATTCTAATTTTGATTCGAACACATTTCTCTCTTATCTTGGCTCTAACGCTTAATCCTGCACACAATTTCATCGAGCATAATCCCTCCCTTATCTAGCTAAAGCATTGCGTCTATCATTTATCACATTCCTAGTTCCATTTTCTAAGTTATAAACAAAAACGATAAAACTAAACATTTTTTTTTCAAAGTATTCACTTTGGATGTTAATTTATATTTACTTCGCAACTCAAGGGTTGTTTCATAAACATATTATCAACAGAATTTTAAATATTATTCAATTTATTTACAAATCAATTAAAATTGATGTTATTTTTCCTAATATCAAAGCTGAAACTCCAAAAAATACAAAAGAGAATCTTATACTATGATATACGTGTACAGATCTACAAAAACTCATCCGTCAGTGTAAGTTATACGTGGTGTTATGGCACGAAATTCAACTAATACGATAAAAATTCAACATTCATGCATTATAAATAAACTTAAAAAAGAAAAAGAAACATTTAAAAATATCAGAACCTAAAATATAATTAAAATATGATTAAAAGGTATTATTAAAAATTATGGTTATAAATATATTTAAAACTTTTTGACTCCTCTAACTCATTTAGAATGGTAATGGCTTAAATGAACCTGCTTCCTTAGAATATATACAGGTAGTTCCTTTCAGAAACATTTCAGAGAATTCAAAACGGGCCAATAATCTTATTAAACACAGACCAAACTTCAAAAGAATTTACGTTATCACATCCATAACCTATGCACACCAATTTAAGTATAAGGTACATATTTAGCCTACCTGAACGCAAGAATAATAACCCAAACCTTAAGAACCAATTAACCCTTACAACCAACCAGCCAAACTCCTGCAACGAAATTCGTTAATCAAATTTAATCTTTTCCAAACACGCCTCGAGGCAGTCACACCATTTATAAGGACTCGTAGTTTTGAATAATTGAATATCGAAGAAGATCCGACGTTAATTCCTTCGCACAATCATTTAGATGTAATTAATCGATAAATCTTTCCTTCTTTGCACGTTGCGAAACGACTTCCATTTCCATCAGCGGCATCCTAAAGCATTGTCTTGGGCACCCTCGAGCGTATCTCTCTCTCTATAAGTCACACCCATTGAGGGTGCGTTGAGGAATCCCGGATGCAAATTAGGGTTAACCGTGTCTTTGAGAGTAAAGGCGCCTCCAGCGTTGGTTTTTCTGAGATAATAGATTCGTCGGAGTCAAAATAGAAGATAGGACGGTTAGAGGATTAATGGAAAAATTTATCGCGCAACTTTTCAATTTTTACGATGACCGGAGAACGTTCGTGAACGATGATGGAAACAAAGATATTCGGGAGAAACAACAATGGGCTAAGAGGAAAGAATGAAACAGAATCCCTACGAGTACCCGCTTCGTTAAAAAATGGTAATTAATGTCTTTAAACATTTTTTTGACAATTTATAATCTTGAATTCATGATATATATGAAATCAAATATTGAATGATTTTAAGATTATTAAATTTCGCTGAAGTTTATCGATGAAGAGATTACATATGAGTCGTCTTTTCATGAAGCGTCATTAAGAAAAATAAATCCATTAATTTTGTAATAATAATAAAGGAAAGCATGGAAAATTCTATAAATTGCCTAAATATCATTAAAATTTGTAATTATTTTCTATTTTTTTGTTTTCTTATAGCTATTATTACAACTATTAGCTTTATGTAGACATTAAATGATTATTATCGAAATATATACATAAATGATAATGAGAACTAAATTCATAAATAATTGGTGATAATTTTTCGTCCTATTTTACTAATTGGTAGCTCATAAAAAGGTTTCTCCTTTATTAACCAATAGTACATCCAATAATCAATGATCAAATGCAATATTGAAACAACAGACGCTCAATTAACCGCTCATATGGAGGTAACAATAACATATGCTGAGCTCCTTTGATTACTCACTCACCCGCCGAAAGAGTTTCGTTTAAATTCAAAGAGGATTTCCATGACGACGAGGTATGCGTAGGCCGGAAACAAAAGCTCACGGTTGTCATGAGATAAAGGATGAAAGTTGATTGTGAGAGAGTCTCATTGAAATTCACCTTTTATGGCCTTGGAAGTCATCGCAGCTAATCCAACATCGCGGATGAATTGTCCCGAGTTTCTTATTTTAGGTTCAGTGGGTTGAAAACTGTGACGTACTAAGAAACCGATCCTTGAGATGTAGTGATGCAAGCGAGACGCATAGCTAGTCTTTCAGATGAGTAACTTCGCCCGAGTATCACAATAGAATGTCGTTTGTTTAACTGCAACGCGAGAGACTTGTCATCCGACGTTTTACCTCAAAATATAGAGAGATGCGGAAGGGAGTGACGGTAAATAATTGATCGCGGGTTAAAATGACGTGGTGATGTTTTATCGTCAGCATCAAATTGTACCTTTAGTCGAAAACGATCTAATAGAAAAGATATTCGGAAATATTAAAAATGTATTTACGTACGATACTTATAAAAAATAGTGCCATAAATTGTCTCCAACGGAAACATAAGTTTAATCTATTCCTATACGAGAATTTGAATTTATTTATGTTCGATCCAGAGAGAACGTTTTAAAACACGATTGATTTAAAAGGGGAATGAAAATACGCACATGCTATCTTTAAGAATTAATTGACAAATGTTTAATAAGACAGAAAGTGGGCGAGATAAGACCTTAATTTTAGTTTGTTATATATTGATCTACAGCTTAGGATATCATTGTAATCTTCCATTCCAGAATTTGTGCAACCATAAAATCTCAAACTTAATTATATTTCATCCGCCTAACGACAAAGTGTTAAAACTCTAAAAGCGAAATCTTTAGGAGAGACAAAATGTCTATGTAGATACCCTGCGAGCCACCTTTCGGTGTGTGGCAGGGGATGCATGCACCGTGAATTTATTTCCCTAGACGGTTATTTTCGCGTATTGTTCGAGGGAAAAACGAATTATTAAAACGGTCGGTTTTCGCATCCATTTCCCTTATTTTGTTCGCTCTATCTCTATATACAAAACATTCCCTATTTTATTTTTACGGATTGCTATTAGAAATTATGATAAAATAAGAAAATAATTTGAAAGTTTTTTTTTCAAGGGTAGGAAATGAAATATTACTTACATTTGAATTACCCCAAAAATACGGCAATATTACGCACAGTTACAATTTCCCTTTTTCAAAAACTGAATTCTACGTAAAATAAAAATAATAAATTCTCAACACGAGAGACAGTAAAAAACACACAACCAACAAAGCAAAGCAAAAGATTAAAAAGTCGTGAATGTATTGTATACGATCGTGGAATTCTAAATAGAGAGGCGATGATAATTTGATCTAATGACAGTGTGCTCTCTCTCGTGACGGGCTGTGACCTTTTTTCATCAAATATTAGAGATGAGAATGCCGTTTCGAAACGCAGTGACGTTTGCGAAAAAGGTTGTCTTTGGGAAAGGATACTCCGTTTGCAGAGAGAAATATTTGTTCCACTCGACAAAAGCGTGGGAAAGCAATAAACATTCCATCGGAAAAATACGAACGATATTTAGAACACCTTGACTTGATTAAGGTGAAAGAGGACCTACGTTAGAATCTATAGCATAGGCGGGGCCTTGGATGCGTATGAACTTTAAAGGGAATTAATGATAACATTACGTTATAATGAAACACTTCTATCTTAAATTGTCATATAAGCAAACTAATCATTATCAACGGAGTTGTAAGCAGTTTCGATTGTGCCTTATGATACCGGGTTCGAGGTCTATAAATTTTCAATATTGATATATTTCTTTTAAAAATTGAATATAAAAGGATCGGAAAATTGCAATTAATTTGCAAAAAATTGAAAATTCATGATTCATTTGTATAAATTTTATCTGATATTCTCACCGAAAATTATAAATATTGCAGAACGCTATCATTCTCTATAAAACATTAAAATCACGTTAGTTATGCATTTCTCAATTCATTTACGTAATATAAAGTAAAGTAATTCAGTATAGAAAGTTCCTCTAAATAATTCCTACACATAATTATTTCACTCGACAGAACATTGCACCCATGAACTAATGTGAGAAACAGTCTTATGCTAACTATAACCGGAACACTTTAAACATGATTTACGCGTAACTGTACAACTATTACTCACGAAACTTTACTTCGCACCTTCGCAATACTTAAAGAGAGTTCATCGCCACCGAGATGTAATTTTCTCTCGTTCGACTTATTAAATTTAGCAACGATCCTTAACGTGGAACTATTACAAGCCAAAATCAAATTCGTTGTTCATCCAAAATAGAACTTCTCTAGCACAGATGCTCGATTCAGACGCTTATAAAGCAAGCTAAGATAATTCCTTAAGAACTTCAGACACCCGATACGTACGTCTCGCGACTTAATTCATCCGTACATCTTTAAAGGAAAGGCACCTCTTTAATATCATGCAGTTTCCGTCTGCGTTCAATCATAAGACGAAACGGGAAATCAAAAAGTGGTTGCTGTATTCATAGTCATCCTCGAGTCACTCCCTTCTACTATAGAATGTCTATCTCCTATTTCAGAAGAAAAGATTCGTATCTTAGCGACAAAAGGAGCTTTCGTCACTCGGCTGTATATCCCACGCAACGTCTGGATTCTCGAATGCGTCATTGGCTCTGTGCATCCCAAATGCACCGGTGAGAACACCACGTGACCGAACAGTTTAGCCTTAAATATTCCCCTTGGGATCTCATACATGTTTCCATTTGCATCTCTGTCGGTTTCCGCGAAAGAAACACACCGTATGCTGATCCGGGGACTGCGTCGCGTCCTAATTAAATATCGCTGGTGCAGACATTAAAGAAGCATTCGGTTCAAATGTTAACGTTCGTGGAAATCTATGGGAATAATTAATGAAGTAACGAGAGAAGGGTCTTATAAATTCGTAATTCATATGCATGGGATATTTCTTTGACTTTTTCCAAAGGTGTGGAAACGATTCAGTCTATAAGCCTCCTCGAACAGTGCTAAAGGATAATTCATCAAAAGAATGACATTCGTATAAATGAATAATAATACCCTTTACGGGCAAATGTATATCAGAACTTTAGTGGAAGTGATCTGAACCTTTATCACCAGCAGTACTCATTAGTGTGAAAGGACATTTAATTCCGCTACTCAGCCGTAAAAGGGTACCTTTTAGTACCTCTGCATTAGCACACTTAATTTCTAACGAGTACTGAATAAAAGACGTGGTTCGAATGGATGATGGACTTACTTAGCCCAAACCTTGTTTCAGAAAGGTTCGTATAACTAGGATTATATAGCTCATAACATTAATTAAATGATATTGTATTACAACTAACATTAATTGCATAATATATATAATGTAAATCTTCATATATAATATAAATACAGCATATCGCTTAAAGGCTTCTAATAACCAAATCGTTGTTAAAAAAAGAAAAACGCATTTTTTGTTCCTTCTACACCATAAGACGTATTGCTACAAACGCCGACCTACGTCATTAAGGCCGATTCGATAGCATTAACTTGAAATTCCATCTTCCGTGACGTTTCACACCCTCTCGTGACATCCACAATACCTTATCCGACGCAAGAAATCAATTTTGCATCATTCCCGCTTGTCGGAGCGTATTTATTTAGCGCGCCGGCGAAAAAAGGGGGGAAATACCATAGCAGAAGGGAGTGCGTTCACCGGAGAGAGAAGTCGTCGGTCGAGTGCCTTCCAGAGGAGAAAATGAGCCGCCTTTTTCGCGGGCATTTCGTTATTGCTTTCCTCCATGGCACCGCCCTTCCATTCCATTGAGGTTTCGTCACTCATCTCCATCCCATTTTCCCTCACGAATTTCGCGGTGGAGTTCTTTTATTCACTCTCTTTCCCCGAATCCCTTTGTCTCGATTCTCCTCGATTTTCCTTGTTTCGCTCCATCTAGTTTTAGCTTTCCCTTCCCAAAGAGAGGGAATTCCCAATCTCATTCTTTTCGCGGAGATATTCATAACTCTTCCGAAAGCCGGTTTTTTGAGCCCCACCTCCAACAATAGTTTCGGAGGTCGCGAGTGTTTCCAGAGATATGCGTGTGTTAGTAACGAGATTCAACCTTAGGTTGCTAGGGAATCCCCTCGCCGTTTTGAGAATATGCTTAGGACAATGCGTAGCTTATATGCGCTGGTATTACATCTGTCTCATATTTTCATAAAGTATTCCTTTCTTATAATGAACACTACAGGGCGATAGAGGTAATAAGGCAAAGCATCGCTATTTAACGCTATTTAGAAACATTGATAACCCTTCTTTATCTTTCCACAACTTCCCGACAACGCCTTAAATGAATTATCTCAAAATACACGTATTTAAGCTATTCTGTCTATTGTCTTTTTCTCGAATAAATTTTCATTGTAATTAACAAAATTAAAGCAAATTACACCTTTTTACGGCGTTTTTAAAAGTTCAACAACTCCACTTTTACTTTCCTTCATGTTCGAACTTGATTGCAAGGATTCTGATTCCTTAAACTTAATATTATAACGCTACTATAATGAGTATGCTGAGCTGTAATAATATTTGGTATCATAATGATGTTATTTTGTGTTGTACTGATGTTTGTATACGTTTTACTAGTGAACATTAAGTGGTTGTTACCATGCAACCGTATTACTGCTTATTGTTGCAGTTATACCGTTGCCTGGTGACAATCATTATATATTGTAGTAACATAATTTAAAAAACTGAACTATCGTTCGTAACTACATCTTAATATTTATTTGTCTTTTGATGTAAACTAGTCTAGACTAAGTAATCTTGGGAAGAAGAATAAATATTTGGAGGAAATTACGTATGACTGATTATTTTATTAGCATAAGCATGGCTGTCAATGATATCTAATCTCATGTTGATTATATGGTAAATCTAAGTTACATGAGCATTCCTAGTCTTATTTATACTCGGCAAGTGCAATATTACTTTCCATTTGCATTCAATAGGTTCTCCTCTACGTAAAATCCTTCTTAGGTCTCTCTCAGATAGAGAAACTTTCATATCATCGTAGCTATGAATGCGAACTAAGAGAAAAACTGAATACATTTCTCTTTGGGCCTAGCGGTTGGCCAAAAGAGGTCCGCGTTCAAAGGAGGCCAAAACCTATTTACCTGAGCGTATCTATTCGCTACATCTTAAAAAATTCATCGTGCCTCTTTCATTTTCTCCGATATTGACAGCCATCGGATCGCATACTAAACTGAATACACAGGCGAAAGCATAGTGTCAAATAAAATACTTTATAGCGGGTATAAAAAATCGAGTTCTTTCGATTTAACTCCTGACCATAGCTCAATGAAGGATACGTTGGAAGGCAGTCATACTGATAGAATGTGAAGAGCACGCGAGTAGATAAATGGCCGTAGCCTTCATCTCGCATTCTATACCCGCCACGAACAACAATTACGCTTTCCGACATTCATCTTTTCTCCTTAAATGTCTCCGATTACAGCTTCACCCGATTACCTCCATTTTTTCCGTACGCAACAGAATGGCATTAACCTACCGCAGCGCCACCGGAAGTGGTCTTTCCGAGAGAGACCACCATTCAAAACGTCCACACGTCCGTCGCCCTCTGCCGACCGTTCCTCGCAAAACTTCCGAATTTCTGTTTCAATGCAAGAAGAAGTAGGACGTCTTGGGGATGAAAAGAAATGCGTTTGCTTCGAAAAAGATGCCGCTACTTCATCATGCGCTGGAACTGGATTTCAGAGGAAAGTTTTCCGCTTAATTACATTCGAGTGCGGCCTTCGCGTCTTCTTCTTCTTTTTTAGTTGCTCGAATGCGGAACTTTTAAAAAGGGAATTCGGCCAGCGAAGGATCAAAAGAGGTTTAATGAAGAAACTTTTGATTGAAGAATATCGTTTTAAAGCGAGACGGTTCATCCTCGAGGCATCCAGCCAAATACTACATACACGATTTTAATTATATACTCCAGAACTAATTATTAATGACTACATAATTGAAAAGCGAGCAAAAGGTTAATATTTAGCGAGTAAACATGCCGTAGAAACCGTTGCCACATGGTTGCTAAGAGTTGTTATTAAATAAATCAATACTTTATGTTCTATTCATTTTCATCATTATGGACATAAATATCTATTTAGGAATGAGACTAATATAATTATTACGTAACTGCCACAATATTACATAACTACACTAACAGTAAAAACCTAACCTATACTCATCGCTATGATCTATAGTTCGTATATTAAAGAAAATTCAATATTTTCCCCAATCTATAACTCAGGACTCGACTTTACGAAAGCTATTCGCGACAAAATAAATGATGAACACGCTCGGAATCTTACACACATATAGCACATAGTATATAAATATATATTGCGTTTAATGATTGTATTTTTTTTATTTCCTCCTTCATACATCCATTACCTTTCTAATCATTCATCTTTCCATCCTTCTAAACTGCTTAAATTCCCATAATACACCTCATATACGTCAAGGATACTTCCCGATAAACGCGACATCCGTCTCGGATCTTTTTAAACATTCGCATCACGAAAACAAAAAACTCTCGACCGCTGATATCATTACCGCAAATTCTTCCGAATCGAGACCTTCAGTAGGGTCTACACGCTGTTCACTTATTCAGATGAAACGCGAGATTTCGCTATGGAAACATCGCCCGTTCTCTTGGCAGTCTCCGCCCGACCTCGTGGTCACCACAACAACAATGCCTTTTATTCGGAACTCCCAAGGACTCTCCGTGGAACGAATGGCGTTCTCGGAACGAATGTAAATACAACACAAGCGCCGAACGGTGGTGGAAGTACAAAATAAAAAAGACGGGAGATGACCAGATTTCGATTTCGGACGCTTTGAAACGGGGGAATTTCTGAATGACGCATCGGTGGGCAGTGCCAAGGAAGGACCAAGGAAGGATCTGCTATTAGGGAAGATTGAGGTTTAATAGAGGCGAACGTAGGAAGAAAGACATCGGGGGGGGATGGGATTAAACGAGGTGGTCAGGGAGGGTGGTCTTTAAGGTAGTTACGCCGGGAAAAAGTCTTCTCGACGTAAATTGCTTCAAATGGGAGAACAGTGGCCTGCGGCGGATTAAACTTCAGCGGATTTTCCAGAAAGCGCGCATGTTAAGGGCGATGTTGGGGGTCGTGTAACGAGAGTTGATTCCAAGAATTACATCGATTGTTGCCAATTAAATCGAGCTGAAAAGTTTCGAGTAGATGAGGGAAATAGCGACGAGCGGAAAACATGACGAGCACTTACTGGCATCGCTGTTATACATATTCAAAGACCGATAATTTCCTTTAATAGTTCTTAATTGGTAAATCAAGAACGCTTAACGAGAGAAATTGACATAGAAAATTTATAAAATAGAGTTACTTTTAAAAGAAGTTATCAGAGCACATTATTACACATAGACTATTATAATGATTATGGTAATTTTAAATTTCTTATGGCACAAAAAAATTTGAAAGTACATTATGAAAGTAGGTAGAGTCTAAAAGGCACATTAAGTCGTTTACGTAAATTTTCAACGTGGTCCACGCCATTCTCTATGGGAAACTACTTAGACTAAGAGATTGGATTAAAATAGAGATTTTCATCCTCCACTTCGAACTCCGGAGCTCTATGAAAGCATCAAGTTAGGGCTCTATTTCTTAAACTCATCGGAGCTGAAGCTTTTAGATATTAAGGTTAGCAGAAAAGAGCTCTAGGATAAGGAGGAGTACCATTCTTTGTAAAACGAAAAAAAGCTGTTTAGTCATCTTAAATTCCTCCATTCAAATTCTTTGAAACTGCGAGAGTTAGAAATTGAGTAGCCGTTTTTTCTGAAAAACTTTGGAAGTTTTTGAATAGTAGAGGAACTTAGAATAAGCTTAAATAGAAATCTTTGAATTACTTCCATTCACAGAAATACACTCCTCGAAATTACCTCAATGCATGTACATTTTTTGTCTTTTTCATTTCTAAATCAAAATAGTCCATTTTATAACTTTCCAAGAGGAAATTTTCGAGAACAATTAACGATAATACTTTACAATGTTCTCTGATTTCCTCAATCATAATTTACATAATACAGGTTGACTTCAATGATACGAAGACTATACAAAAATATAAAAAAATAAACTGGGAATTTAGTTACAATACCCTACAGTCTTTAATAAATACAATAATAATCACATAAACACGAAATGTAGTAAAACACTTCGCAAAATATCGAAGCAAAATTCATACACCATCCATCTCACAAGAGAATACACAACCACGTAAGAAACCATCCCAAAAGTCCCTAAGTCGTACTATATTTCTTTGCTCGACCATAAAGTGGAAAGGAAAAGCTGCCAATGTTTACTACTTCTGGGAAAAAGAAATAAAGGGTGCACTTCCTGTAAAGACGGGTGTAAGAGCAGCGAAAGGTCAAAGGGACAATGAAAGAAACTCATGCGAAAGAAAGAGGACGAGGGAAGGTGACCGAACCGGATGGTCAGACGCTTTTAAATATCTGCATGAGACACCCGCGGACTTCCGGGGAAAATGGGATTTTCCCAAGAGTCACTTTAACGTGTTGTAATATATACGCGTAAAAATATAAATATAGAAAAAAACAATTACGTAAAGCAATGCAGAATATTGTATACATATGGAGTACGTAAATTTTGTGTACATAATATGGAACGATATATATAGTACGTAACAATATATAATACGTAAATAGTAACGTAACAAAATATATAATAAGAAATGATAACATGGAAAATTTCCCTTAGAAACCTCTATTTAGTTGCTAAGACTACGAGAATTTTTTTGAAATTTATTCTCGTGAGTTAGAAAATAACCATGATAGAGATAGTACATCTTTATTTAATTATAGATCGAAAAATAGCATTATTATAGAGTGAATCTAATACGATGCATAGCCATCCTAAATCAACGTAGAACACTCAATAACTCCCACAAAAATTTAAATGAAAGTCACCCAGTGAAGTAATTAAGTACAAATATATAACCCGACCATTTCTATCAAACACTTCCTCCGCAACAATCCATTCAGATCCATCCACCTCCGCATAAGGAACCTCCCACGCGAGGTTCAGTCATACAGCGAGCCGCCTTAACAACCCGAACGGACTCACGAGATTGCGATTCGTTGCATGGAAACGGAACTGCAGAGACTCCCACGTTACGATGCGACCCATCAACGGTCGGCCACCGCGTCCGGGCTCCGTTCCAGAATGAGCTAATAAGTGTCACCTTTTCGAGGTGAAGAGTGAAGTGCACGCATCTTGCTCCTTTACCGTGATGCTTTCCAACGAATGCGCCGTGTCTTGAGAAATCCTCCTTCGGCCTTCGGAGGGTGACTCTTCCGTTGACCGTAAAGGCCAAACTGATGCAATAACTCCACTCCGAAGAGAGAGATGGATGTGAATGGAGTGCATCTACGAAGGGCACTTTGATTTTCTCGGGGTTGTAAAAAAGGGTGCTTTTTTTTAGGTTGAAGACTACGCTTTCACGTTTTTAAAGATACATGTGCCACTTTCGATATACGCTTACTTCTCTAATCGGTTGAAAAAATACTACCAGAGCTGAAAAAACGTTCCGTTAATGAGTGGGTAATTAAATAGAAATTTATGGTATCGATTAACGCTGAATAACTGAATTTTACCGGCAAATTGTGCTATTTTTTCCCCGTTCGCATTTTTTCGTCCCAGTTTCAAATGCAACTGTTAAGCTGACACGGCATGTCTGCGATAAAGCGCCCTCAAAGCTCATTGGATCAATATAATCCGATAACATTATAGATATATAAATTATACGTAGGATTAAAATAAACTGAATATCTGCGGAATTTGTAAACATATTTTAATTAGAATGAGTCAGCATTTAAGGGTAATTTTGCTCTCCATAGCACTAGAAATGTTTCCTCGTTCGTTCTCCTGTTTATTTAATCGTTTCCATTAAAAATTAAGGTTAATGTATAATAAATAATTTACAAAATTCTATCAACGCTTTACGTAAATACTATTAATAAACAACGATAACAAAATGTCATTAATAATTTTTAATAATAATATTTAATGCCGTTTCCATCAAATATTACGGCTGATACATTATAAATAATGCATAAAAAATCTCTGTGTAGCTTCTAACAACATAAATGCTATTAAGAAACAGCGATATAATAACGACATTGAAAAATGTTAATATAAAATATAAAACCTTTCGACCCGCAATTACTCAGGGCTTCACCTCCGGTATTCTTTTTACCGCAGTAAAGGATTGAACCCATGCCCTTTGAACACCACTTGAACCAATTTGGTGCAAAATCCCCGAATGAATTATTAATGAAGATTATCTGAGATTGATGAAGTATGAACGAGTTGAGGAATAACGACGGCATTTCAGAGCACACGAAAACCTTATGGACTGTTTCTCCCCACACGCTATTAAAACACGAAAGCCGCGGGTTCAAAAAAAAATAGGACGTTTCGTAAGGGCCACGTTACACCAAGCAAAGGAAAAGTTAATCTCCATATCACATGATGGATCATAGACTCCGAAAATGGAAAGCTTGGATTAAGTGCTATTTCGTCTAGGATTGCAGATTATCTCGAACACGCGACTTAGCTCGGAATGTTTTCCGATTTGAATTTCGATGAGAAATCTTAACGATTACGAAAGGGACCAAGTCTTCTTCAAACGTAGGAAAAGAAGGCGATTATCCAAGGTTTGTGCCTTACGATGAGACCCCAATACTTCTTGACCTCGAGGGGATTTGCAAATGTCCCCTGACCGGGATTCGATCCCGCTTCCTCGGCATAAGTAATCGAAGGCAGTATTTCTATGTCACCGTCCTAGGTATGTGCGCATTCTATGCTGCCAAGCTTATCCGGGCGATAGAAGAAAAAGTGCGATATGTTGAGTGATCCAAACCAATGCTACAAAAAAGTATTAGAGGCAAGCTTATTAAACACACACGTATTAACGCTAAATCATTCTGAATCAGTGCAAGCAGGTGCATTTTCTGGAGGATACTATAACAAATAACTTAATGGCAAGTATAAAAATACTGCAAGCAATAGACAAAATAGAATTTCGCAAAAAGATAACTATTTATCATGAAACGAATACAAAGAAAAATAACAATACGTTTTAAAACAGCAAGGATTTGAAATTCCACTGCAAATAAACATTTCTCATTTAAATGTTACAAAAGTTTTAACGAAATAGGAACAATCGATATAACTAAAAACAAAATTGGGGTTTTTAGCAACTAATTTTCATTTCACTAATTAAATTTCTCTTTAAAAAAATGAGATATGTATACCTACTGTATATTTAAATCAGCCCAACTAATATGCACGAAACAGCAGTAAGTTCATTACTTCTTGAACTTTTGTTGGCTAAATACTGAGTAGCTGCTGTAAACGCGTTTAAATTTAAACGTTAAATATTCTATTAAAACGGTTTATTTTTAAAATTTGTCGCGGCACAATATTATTCAGTAGTCAAGGAAACAAAACAAAGCATAGCAACACACCCGAGGACAACAATCACCCTCAAACAAACAACAGAGTATTTAGTACACTTAGAAACAGTTATAATACGAGACATTCCTTCGCGAAACACTTCAGATTTGGAAAACAAGCGGCGAGAGGTCCGTGCGAGCGTGTGGACTTTCTAAAACTGAGGCAACTGGAGCTACTTAAAAACGAGATGATTGCAAAGGTGCTCTTCTGTGGTGATGCGGTCACGCCTCGGAGTCCTTTTACGCAATGCTCCAGACACAGGTTCCCTCTTATGCAGAGTGGAGGGCGTTAAATGGAATAATTCCGTCGCGCCACGGATATTCGGGAGGTGAATCCTCGTTCTTCTTTTGTTCCGCAGACGAAACAAACGAAGGCAGCGAAGCGAGCAACGAAACGGACGGAAAAACAAACGGATACTTTCAGCGAATGCGACGTAAACGTTTCTGTGTTTCTGGTCCTAAAACCACACAAAGATGTACGACGCCTGTTTGTGGAGGATGATTAATAATGAACGAAATGGCGCGCGAGAGAATGACGAATGCCGGGAGTTTTTATCTGGTGACAACCGTAAGAATTGCCATCCTCGAAGTTACCCAATTCTGCAGACGAGGTGTGGCGAGACTGAAAGCTTTTATCTTTCGCAGACTAATTAGCTTGCATGAACCAACTCATAACGAGAGGCGATAAAGAGGAAAACTTGGCAACACGTGATGCTGACATTTCAAACTTTAATTTTCTAAAGATGGCTAATGTTTGAATGTATAGAAGTATCGTTAATATACAGTGATACATAAAAATGTCTAATCAATTTTCCTAAGAATCTATTTATTTTTTGTATACTATCGTGTTTAAATTATAGCTAACATTATTGAAATTGATTTTCATTGATTAGCAGAATCTTATCTTATTATATTTATATACTTAATAATTATAATTGTATAATTATTATACATTAAATCACGAAATATTATAATAAGATGTTATATACATTTACAAAATGCAAGCTAATTATTTATAAATTAATAGATAGAGCATTAAATCACCTTAAGGTGTGACTATAGAAATTTATCATTTCATAGCTGTTCCAGAAAATGTTGTTACTATGACACTTAAACAAATAAACACATGGTAACGCAAACAAAAAGATGATAAAGCGAAAGCTCGAGTTAATCACGATTATATGATCCATTACATCACGTTGAAAACATCTAAAATTACAATCAGCTTCATTATTCGTTATGCCAGTAATTAAACCTGAGGTTTATATCTGTGCCTTTAATCGGTCAGTCAGTATCCTAAAAAATAATAAATCCGTACAAATGCTACTCATATTACATGAAAACGGGACCAAATAGTGACGTGTTATAATAGTAATACATAGAGCAGCGTATCCTTGGCATCGTTTCTAGGGCCCTATTCAGAATTAATCTATATTTCTTGTAACCCACGCTTAGGTGGCAAAGAAATCCAAAGATTTACTACAGCGAGGATAATATTTCTCCTTCAAGCTGGACGTATTTATATTCGTGTCACGGATAGCACTCGTATAAGAATAGAGCAGATAAGCTAAACCATCCACGAAATTTCTCGAGAATACCGTGAATAAACTATGCAGCAATAGTCTGCTTCTATATAAAGTCTCTTCTAGAAGTTCAGAGACGGTAATTCGCACCCATATCCTTCAGATAAATTGCGGTAAAACACGAAATGCCACGACTCAGCAGTTCTGCGGATCATAAATAGACCGCGAGCAAAAAATTCAAGGTGATTTCTCATTTGGCATGAAGTAAAATATATCTCTTCAAGCGAAAATGCATCCTCAACACTTACATCATTAAAAAATGACCATCTATTATTTTTTTACGGTCGAAATTAATTTCTGTTGAAATTAAATATACCATCAAATTAATGATTCAATGAATTCGTGTTTGATTAGATAAAAATTTTAAATTAATTACTTTCTTAATGATGGTTCGAAATACCATCAAGATTTTTAAACCTACTTCCCTTTCATTGATTATGTTCTTTCTTAGTATATCCTCATAAACACATTATGAGCTAATACCCTATTTCCCAATGATGGAAGATTATAAATATCACGATATTCCGACTTCATTGAGATTCTACTATGATAACGCTGAACTGGAACCTAATTTTTGCATTTTTTTACACCTAAGTATATTAGAAAAGCTGGGAATGTTTCCAAGAAACAGTAAAATCTAGTCTTAGTTGGAAAAATTAAATTTTATTCATAACTAATTAATAATTATTTCACTAATTTCTTTTATTTCCGAAGAATAAAATTTACACCGAGGATCATCCGAAAAAATTGGCTAATGACCTGTATTACAATCCTTAATGTATAAAATAATTCTTAGGATACTTTGAATTGACAATGCAATTCATTCTTTCATTATACTACGCATTTCCACGTAATCAAGCCTTCCAATATTGATTATATTTCATATTAAGGTTACCACTAACATTCAAGAGTTTTTCCGACTTCTTACCTACCTACTTAAATACTAATTATTATTATTAATAAGAGCATGAAAAAATCGATATAGAACCACAATAAAACATCAGACCAAATTCCACCCTTAATAAAGAAAAAGCATTATTAAAAAATAAAGACAATGACCCAACATAAAACCGCAATAATTCCACAAAAAGCGTTGCTATGGTACTCCAATTATTGCTTACGAAACAATAACTCGATATAAAACTGTAATAAATCCAAAATACGCGTTGCTATGGTACTCCAATTATTCCTTACGAATAAGGGGTCACTCTCAAATACTCCCGGATCATTGGAGCATTTCCTCGGATCGAAACCTTATTTTTTTTTTCTGCGGGAACCGGATGGGGAAATTCATCCTCTGCAATCGTGTTAAACAGGTTGAGAACAAATATCCCGGATCATCTTGGAGCGACCGGCATTTGGGTCATCTCGTGCAGTGAAAAAATGCGAGTCCGTACGCATCGGTGAAAGGCATGCGGGGAAAGGATAAAAGGGCATCCGAAGATACGAATTCGGCCGTAATTGGACCTGGATGCTGCGATTTCTGGTACACACGTTTCCTCCAAGTTCTATTACGTGCGATTGTGGAGGTGAAAAATTAAATTACGAAGCGCACGGTGTGATCTCGGGGTGTTCACGGACGTGCGTGGGAGTATGAGTGCGGTGATGGTGTGGTTGTGAACGCCTGTTGCAGATATCTGATTCTTTTGGGTTGTTATGGCTTTTGGATGACCTTGAAGTGGTCTTGAAAAAGTACGGCTTTTTGGAAACGAAATTTTTTGGTCGTTTACGTACGAAACTGCCTAGCATGACTGCAAAACGTCATTTATATAAAAAAGTACACTATATCACGATAAATAGGTTCATTTCAAACTTAAAAGTCATTAACAGCTCCACTTTTTACCAAAAATTAAATTACTAAGACGTATTAATTTTCAGAAATCATTTAAAGGAAATTATTCAAAGAAAAACTGACTATGTTTCGTAAAATTTATAACGACTTTATAGCTTACTCTTAATTTAAGATATTTTACGATTTCCATCAATATATTAATTCTCAGTCATGGAAACGGACTTTATAGGGAAAGTAATTCATATAACAACCGATTTTCAGCATATATCTTTACAGCCTCTCATTGTGGCATTCCCATAGCATTAGAAGACCACTTTTCGGAATAAAATAGGTTTCATTGAAAATGTTAGCTTTAATTAGTAATTTACTGATAATAAACTATGATGAATATACGACAATCTAAATGATATAATGGATACTATAATCCGTGCATATACAACTCTAATATTAACATATAAACAATATAATCTAGAGAAACTGATTCAAGTTTCGATACGATTTAGAATGAAGTCATCAAGAAAAGGTTCTTAGGATATGAATTATACTCACGGAAGTGATTCTTATCGAAGTTATAATTATAATAGAAATTTTCTAAAAATTTTACAACCCTACCGGAGTCAAGAGTGCGTCCGATTCCCACGCCCCGACCTAAGCTTGTTTTCTTCGGATAGAAAGTCTGCGAATTTAGTATCCAAAATACGGTTGCTTAACAACGCATCCGAGAAAGCTCTCCGAGGTGAAACGGTTCAGTCGTTTATGAAGATTTCCTAACAACCGAAACACTAACGCTCTCTCCTAAAATCCAGAATGAACGCCTCAAATAATTAGAGCCTGCAATTGTGTACTCGAGAAAAACTAAACATGATTACCTTCTGGCGTATATGGACCCGCAAATAACGGAAGAATGAAATTCTAGAGCGTGTTAAGAGACTAAATTAAGGAGTTCTTATTAGTATTTAACGAACGCTATACTGAAGTGAGATTTCTTCTTATAATTACCTAAGGAAAAGAGGGTAAAAATTATCTGTGATTAATGAAATAAAAAAGATAGCTCGATAAAATCATAACAGGATTATTCTATTTGATCCTTTAATTATAAAAATTATCATTTTTATGTCCCGCTAGATACTGCACCCATTGTAGAGTAAATTACACCAAAAAGATCGTAAGTAATGTAGATATGATGAGAAGAAACCTAAAACAGGATTGTCGATAAGTTATATTCAACGATAGATTAATTTAAAGACCTTGATCTATTATTAATTCATATTCTATTATCAACAATTTATTTCACGGAAAATATACTTAAGCTTCATAACAAGTGAACGACTGATACAGATGCCACAATCTTTCGAGAAAAGAACTTTATTTAAAAATAAAATATCTTTTAACGAATATCCAATTATTTAAAACAACCTCTTTGAAAAAACCTAAAAGGTAATGTTAATGATTCTTAGAAAACTAAGGAATTCATGAATGAAATTAGTACGCAGAAATTTTCGTATTACCATACGTGAATTGGTACTTTGCTAACGGATAAGCGTAACCTTTTCGAACTAACACCGAATTTGAAGGGATGCAAATGAGCACAAGTGACCTTCGCAGAATGAATGGCAGCCTCTTTTGGAGCGAGAAAAAAAAACGAAAACAGATTTTAAGAAAATATGAGACACTAACATATGAAAGGGACGTTGTATGTAACAATTTCAAAACACCTTGGTCCTGTCTACGACTGTATTTTAATTATATGGTAATCTAGCGAACTAACCTTGGATCCTTCTAAATTTAACCTTCTCCACTCTCTTTATCTCCTAACTGAAAATTTAAAACGATAAAAAGTACCGAGAACTCCCGATATTCATATTCTAGGAACAGATACAAAACAACTCAAAGTACCGAAAAATTTCCATTACAAACCCAAAGAATTGTCACGTAATGAGTATTTATAGAAAGTGACAGCATCTAACACGTGTATCTAAGGTAAACAAAACGCTGCTCCGTAACGATACGAGCACGTAGTACGTATCCGGCGAACTCTGACCTTTAACGAAATTTGTAATTATACATCGACCGGAGTTGGATCAGGTTCTAAATACATTAGCGGATATTGGAAACAGGGATGTGTTCGAAAGCCAGTGATCTCCGTAATCGAGAAACAAATTTAAATTTAATCCCAAAAGACGTAATGATTCGATTTAAAGGTCTTTCGTTATCCATATAAGCTCAATCTAGAATATTTAACAGCCTGCAGATTATTATCGATGAAAAACTCTCTTCTTGATACGAGAGGATTAAAACTGAAAATTGCCTCATTTGTGTCAATCAACTGTGCATGAATGTAAATGACTTTGTTCCAGTATGGAATCGAACCCGGAACTGCGATGTCCCCGGATGCGCAATCGTACGTCTACTGCGTTAAGAATGCTGAAAACCGCCTGCAAGAATTCCGACTGTTTGAAAGTCTATCGAAGTGACCATAAATTAACGCGATCTACAGAAAACCAACATGCATCTTTGAATACAAGGATCTGATATACGTAGACGTGGAAGACTTGGGGAAATCATCGCTTTAAGTGCTCTAAACCTTTCGATTGACGCATTAATCGTTATGCTCTTAACTGGAGCCTCTTACCGATCCATTAAGTAGCATTTATTCCTTTCTAATCTCTATTGAAATTCCTACTACTATACTTATTTTTTGGATCCTATTAAAAGAGGTATTTAAGGGTTCCTTATCTTATTTATTTTGGATCCTATTAAAAGAGGTATTTAAGGGTTCCGGAATCCGAGTCACTTTCTCTCAAAGGTATTGTAGGGAATTTAATCACGGAGACAATCAGCAGAAGAATTCCTATTGAATCAGTATCCGAAGTGTCGTCTTTGCAATCGACTACTCTTTAACGTAAAAGAACCCTTAAAACAGTCAAAGATAAAACATATCTGCAAGGAGCCATAAGATGAATGAATCTATTGAGGAAGGAGTTCATGGACGGATTAAGATATCATCCTTAAATTCACGTGCATAAGATTTTTTAAAATTGTACTCGAACACCAATAAATATCAGGTTTTCCTAACTGGATCATAATGAGTAAACCAGAAAACTAATAAAATTTTATAGCAAATATACTCATTAGATCGAATTTAAATCTTATTGATATGATATCAGGATAGTTTCAAAAAGCTTTCACTAAAACACGAATCATTTAGAGACGACTTAAACCTAGCAATTTAACCGATCCATTTCTCTTCAGAATCACACCTTTCATCACCCCAATATATCCCTTAGAAACCCGACCATTCCCCCCAATCATTCGCCTTACATCGCCCAAATCGAAGACGGAAGTGCTTCGCAACGGGAGAGGGGAATGCCCAACGATTTTCCTCGGCTTCTTGCGGAGAAAACGCGGGCCGACGCAAACTGTTTAATCATTGGACGGGGACCATTCATCTCCCCTTCCTTGAAAGGTCGCTGCACGGACGCGATTTTTACGATCGATTTCTCTCCGAATATCCATTAGCGGTGCGCGATGAATATGCAAGGACCGAATTCGGAGGATGTATCCGCATCCATCCTCCGCGAATTCGTTAATGGATTGATGAATGATAAGAGGATAACGGTTCGATTTGTGGAAGGCGCGTTCCGCTAAATGGCTCGTGCTGGATCAAGAGATTTCGCGGAAGATGTCCGGAAGGAGGGGGGCTTGAGGTAATTCCTCCATTGTTTCCATGGAAATCGCAAACTAACAAGATTGCGAATATTGTTTGATAACAAGCGTTAGTCTTCAGCCCTAAATGCTGTTTACTTGTTCATCCCTTACGTCTTTAGTTACAGTAACTAAGGGAAGAGGATTGAAAAGACAAGCGATTATGACGAGTGAGATATATTTATTGCTCATTTGACCAATTCTGAATTCCAAAATAGGAACATATAAGTAGCTATTTTTCTCTCCTAAAAAAAGATTAAGAGGGTAGATTTTACATTAGGCTAGTTCAATCTTACTCCTATTACTAGCAACTCAATATTTTTAATTATCAGAAATATTATAGAAATATAGAGAAATTAAATAAATTTATAAATATATGCTCCAACTTAATTAATTATAATATAACTCTTGACCATATAATCCTCGATGTAATCAAGTATAGAATTTATATTTTATTAATGTGACCTATAAATCATAAAAATAAATTTTTTTAGTATATTATACTCTATATATCTAAATGCTCCAGTAAAATAGAACAGTCTTTTCTTGAAAAAAGTAATTACGCATACAAAATAGATCATTCTCATACATTCAAATGTCTGAAAAGCGATGAAAAATACCCAGGAAATTTTTAGAGTACTTTCAGCCCTTTCTAATTACCATGGAAACAAAATAAACTTCATAGGAAACAAACTGGACCAACACTCGCCTCCTTACCCCTAACCCTTCGTCACAAAAGAAGCAAATATGAAAAAATAGACCAAACCTACTCCTTTAGAATAAGAACGAAACTCGGAAACATTTCGGGAAAGTATATACCTATTGTTTGATACTGATACCTATCCATCCGTAAGTTCACCTGTAATTGTAACCAACAATACGAGGATATTGCATAGCTAATCAAGAAGATTGCCTCTGATACTGCAGGAGACTTCCTTTGTGGATCCCATTCCGAGATTGGAAAAAAGAAGAGTGTATAAAAAGGATGGAAAGCTCTTCGTGGGATTAGCATAGAATGAGGAGCATTGTCTTCGCATAACGGTTTGATGGAGGACCAGATGGATTTTCTGCTTTGGTAAAATCGAGGAAGGAATCGGTCCTTTATGCACCACCGATTACAGGAAAGTGGCTCTAATTAACCCTTGCAGATCACTTCCAGGATGCAGATGGTCTACTATTCTAAGCACGTAATTTAGACGTGCAGATTTGCAAGGTAATTCCGTGCAGAACGATCCCAATGGATAAAACTTTTAACAGTATTTTTACGAAAGTCGGCATTTTTTATAATATTTTTAGAGTTTCACGTATATAGTAAAATAAGAATTCCAAAAGAAAAATCCAGTTTCTATCGTATACCAAATAATGATTTCGACAAGTTTCAAGTGGAATCACCCAGCAATGACCTCCGGGTTTCAATATTTTAGTGCTCCAAACTGCAGACCCTTATCCTAATTAAATCCTTTCATCAATATTTTAAAATCTTATTCGTTAAATAATATTAAAAATTATAAACAAAAGGAAGACATCGTACACAGAATTGGATAACTGTTTCGTCTTTGAAGATGACGGTCAATAGTATTGTAGGATTGTGGCCAATAAGCAATGAACTTTTTAATTATAGGATACTTTCTAAATTAACGCTCGCAATAACAATACAAAACATTGTAAATATAAAATTGTCTACTGCATACATTCATGTAAATAAATAATAAGAATTTTCTCTAAAGATAAGAATAATAACGACCTCCAAGTTGAATAGTAGATTATTCATAATTCAATTTATTTATTACGTCCGCGAAGATTCAGCGCGTACGAAAAAATACTAAATCCATACTCGAAAGCTAACTGATGCTAAAACAAGAAGTGACCCATCCTCAAGATCCCTTCCGACGCAGGAACACGCGTATTTACATTCGTCCTTTCACTGAAATGTGGCGCGCCTCTTTCTGGAGTGCATCGTTGACATTCTAGGTAGCAGAAGAAAATACCACTTGGATATTCCAATCGTGATTGCACTCAAGCAGCCCATTTCGAGCTTTTAAATGTGAAGTGCCCAGAGAAATATAAAATATCGATTTCTGAGGCCCAGAAGACATCTTATGGCTCAATGAGAATTACAGAAAAATTTCATTCGGCAAAAAAGAATTCGGAACATTTTAACCATTCAGTGGGTCAATAGACGTAGAGGACTAATGGCAATATATCCTTATAGAATTGTGCTATGAATATCAATGTTTCATTAATGTACAAGATACTTTTGTAACCGATAAACTTAGGCGATAGTGAATATGACTCTACGTAATATTAAATTAAAAATTCTATTATAATAGAATCCTTACGCACTTTCTAAAGCCCTCCGTCCTTTCGGATTAAGAAAAGCATTGAAACTTATATATATTTTCTCAAGTATGAAAGAGGAAAAAAGTTTACCAATGCGTATATAATAAGACATTCAATACGTAATCTAAGAATAACTCGTGATAATTGATACCTAGAAAACACTCCTGAACTTCCTGATTTAATTAAATGAAATTCAAATTAGTCCAACCGACGCGAAAAAAACAATCTCAAGTAACAAACCCATGAAGTTCCTGATTTAATCACATGAAATTCAAATTAGTCCAACCGACGCGAGAATAACAATTTAATAAACAATGTAAATAATAAACCGATTAAATCAACCAAATACATTCCCTTATATTTGTTCTACGTCTCGGCAAACAAGTTGAGCAAGCTCTAATTTCTAGTAAGTTACAGTGAGTGAGTAACTGAGAATCCCGTTGTAGAATTACTGTGGCGAAAACTCAAACATCGTTCTCTTCTGCAGACACATCCTTCACGGGTGCTGCAGCCCCAGGAAGCGTGGCGTTTGAAAAATGATAGAACTCTATCGCCATTCGTTCAGATTGGCGGGGACTTGAAATCCAAGTACCGTTTTATCGGCGCCATCTGGTGGGAGTTTCCTCTATCCGAAAAGGGGTTCGCGATCAACAAGTTTGTCTCGGAGACAAAGGAATCATGACGATAGAGGGAACCACTTATTTCCGGTCACTTGATGATGAAGACTTCCTCACGTGTAAAACTTTGGACGGGACTTGAATGTTCACGACGAATCAGAAGTACTTTTACTGTGTATGCTGACGTTGACTCATACAATTCGTTTCGATAGCGAATAGAAAAATAACACTAGGAATACCAACGATTTGATTGGTTGCTAATGAAGTTATTTACTCAACGTTGTTTATAGAAACATAGTAATCGTTCACTGAAATGTTCCTGAATATAAGAAGCGAGGTATTGTTAAAAGTTTTATTTAGTTATTTATATTAAGCAAACTTTTACATAAAATAACTAATTTATACCTTTATCAACCACATTTCTTGTTCTAAGTTTCTTAGATTCCATCTCATCTACATTATTTTACGTATAAATAATTATGAGATTACGTAAGATACTAAATCGCTAAACTAAGAATGCTGAGAAATCAATTATAATCATCCTTTCTTTGTAAAACAAAAATTCACTTTAATTTAGGGGAAGATTAAGAATCTTGACTCACTTATAACCAATTGAACCATAATTTAATACTTAACTTTAATACAATAACCATAATTTAAAAACCTCATAAAATGTCGTAACAGAGCAAGAGCCGTGTGAAAACTAATGATTAAAATCGATCAATATAATATCGAATAAAAATTGTATTGTACCATCAAATATAGCAATTCAGTAAGCACTATAATTCAGTTTATTCATTCCCTATTCTCAGTCTGATCCGTCTCCAACTTCCTCCAATATCTCTAAACTGATGCTGGAAGTTTGGCGAGATTCAGCCCAGCGTGGGATGAGACCTCCTCACACACACGCAAATCCATTTGAATAAATAACGCGTATGACAAACCTCTTAAAAAAATCTCGAGCCGGTGAGTAAAGAGCTGTGAAAACATACTTTAAACCGAGAGCGGTAAAATACGGACTCTTTCGTGGGAATCCAATTCTTGTTGCTTGGTAACAAAGCAGTTGCTACGCATGGGAATTATTTTTCGCCACTCTAGAGCAAAAAATATATGAAATTACGAACGCAACGCGCGCTTTTTCCTCAAACAAAAACTCATAATTACGCAACGCATTTTCACGGGGAATAACAGTGACGAAAGGTGCAGCGCGTGGAAGATGTATGAATAAGCTGAAGATGAATGCATGGCTTGACATTGCCTTTCGACACTTAAGGTCAAGGGTTTTGAATTAATGTCCAGGCAGGAAAACCTACGCTGCTAATCGCTTAATAAGTAGGAAGTCTTTCGATTGTAGGAATGATTGAAACATTTAGGGAGGGTATTGGAGGAAAACTATGAGCTGCAGGATTAAATCGCTTGGATGTAGCGAGAAAATGAATGCAATAGAAAACGCCTTCATTTAGGGCAATTTAGAGTCTAGAATTCAACCGCTTACTATCAAATTTTCCTCAATTATCCCACAAAAAAACTAATGAAAGAAAATGGTCGACAATCTACAGTTAAGCACAGGACTCCAAATACTCAAGAAGGTAATAAAATAACATAATTATCCTCCTAAATTTCATTATTTACATATTTTTAAAATGATATCTTACTTAAAATTGGGATACCTGTTGATTTTCTTATATGAAGGCTAATGTGGCATGAATGGAAGAGGATGGTTATATTTCATAAAGCCTCCTAGGATGGAGTAGAGTGATTATTAAAATTACTATAATAATTCTGTTTTCACATGAATCTTTTTTACTTAGAATATCCTATTTATAAGAAACCAAATGTAAAACTATGGGTATAGAGCTTATAAATTTGATCTTTTATCTTTAATTAAACAATTCTTCATTTTAATTACGAGAATTAATCGTATTTTAACCTTTTTATATCTATCCTTCAACGGATTTGGATGTTAGAAATACTTTTCATTATCTTTTATATTTTAGGTCTTTGTTTTAAACATTGCAAAACAATTAAATCCAATTTAACTTTTATGTTTCCCATACATAAACTTAGATCTTACTTTAGGTAATTTTCGAAAGTTTTTCCTACATATACCCTTTCTTGTTGGCATTTTCTTGCAGTGTTGGTTTTTCCTATGCAAATAGCTTAAGCTTTCAGATCAACTTATTATATTTCTTTTTCTTTTTGGACATTTACCACCCTTTATATATAAAATTCATATGATAAGGGTAAGCTAGAAAATAAGTCTGTCAAGTCTCGATCTTACCCAAAATTAGGACGATTCTAACTGTTATTTAAAGGCATCGGATATCACCCACCGTGAACCTTATTCTAAATCGACCCCACCCTCAGTTAGGACTCTAGCATCTATATAGAACCGTCCTGAATACCTCACCACTGCTTCACCCCAACAAAACCAGACGTGTCAATTGTTCCAGACTACAAACCCACACAGCGTCTCCGCGATAACAACCAGTAAACAAGCGCCTACGACGAGACGTGACTCACGTCCGAGAAATGCGAAACATACTGGAAAAGAAACGATTTGTAGAAAAACCGCAGACGGAGCGCATGCAACAAACACGCAACTCTCACGAAGACGTTTTCGATCGATTGACGTCTCGTACGAGAAGAAGTGATCCGCCTTAACGGGGCACGGGCGTGCGCACGAGAAGGAAATGAAGAGAGCGATAAGTATCGGATCTCGATGGACCACGCCCCGGCTGAGGTGCTCCGTAAAAAGGAGAATTCCTCGGAGGTGAGTGTGGGAGACGAGAGAGGGTGGGGATCGCACACTTTCGTCACCGGATATCTCCGAGGGATGCTAAGGAGAGACCACTCGACAAACTTCCAAAACCGCAACGTATATAACGGAGACGAAAAAAGTGGAACGAGCCAGGGACTCGAAGCCGGGTCTCTAAAGCTTTCTTGTGGACTGCGCCAGCCGTTGAGGTCTCTTTTCATAAAGTTTCTGACTAGTGCGATGGAAAACTAATATTGCAATTTTCAAAAGCATACGAAGAAAAGAATAAAACTAAATTTGAAACGATATTGAGTTAGTTATATTTTAAAATGAAAACGCTAGATAAAAAAGAGCTGGGAAAAATGAATAGTTGAGATGGTAAATATTAAAATCCGTTTACATGAATAAGTTTAAGTTAGATAAATATATAGTAAAGATTTAAATAATACATCCAAGATATTGAAATAAAATTAACTAATAACAAAAATCACAAAATAATGTAGAAATGTATCACATGTAGAAATCTGGCCGGCATTTAGGGTTTTCCTCTAAATAGTAATTGCCTAGATACTTTATGAAAGAAAAATTACGACTAAGATTCTGCATAACAGCAGTTCTATAAACAAAAATTTTTACTTATTAACTTCTTCTGCCTGTTTCAGTTAAGAGAAAGAACCTTTCCATGATAAAAATCACGTTTATGAGGCGGGGTTGATAAATACGATAGTATTGAAAATAATTCTATATTTAATTTTATCCCTCAGTAAAACATACGACGAATATCAGTCCGAGGAGACTAAGAGTATAGAAGTCGTTGTTCTAGTTCTATAAGTTCTGGAGATCGATATACAACTACATCTTACTTTTAAACCCCCTCATAAATATGAAGGTGGTTTACATCTGAATTTTCTTCACTTTCGCTTTCACTTATTTACAATCAAAACCCAATGCTTATTGGGTATTTAATCCTGTATAAAGGTAACGAACGTATTTCCTAAATTGTACAAAGACAATAACTCAGGAAACCGTACCGCGACACAGCAATCACTCATGAAGAACCTGAGAACATCACACGCTCCATAGAACAAAGCATCATTGTTATTCGCACAAAAAACAACAACACAAACAGAGAAAAATCGCAGAAAAAAAGGAGAAAAGAAATGAAACGAGAGACATCACGAAATAAAACAACCGAAATCCATGGAAACGCTGACAACAAAAAACGAGCGACACAGTACTGCGAAGATAAAAGTGAAAATGAGCGTAGGTGAGAGTGGGTCGATCTCGGCAAATTCCTCCTTTTATTCGAAACTACGGTTTTTCTTTCGCAACCGCGAGGGGGCATTCACACTCGGGTGTGGCGGACAAGAGAACCAATTGTCATTAGGGCACTCGGCCGTGTACAGAATCCACCCATTAGCGTCCCTTAGCGACATCCGGTTAAAAACTCCCCGTAAACATTCGCAAAACAACGATTCATCCGAAATCGCCTCCAGGGAATTCAACCTCCCTAGAGATGACGCACGTCTTCGAAATTCATCGAGAAAGATCTTTGGATATGGGAAAATCACGTCTGCAAATTCTTTTCAGCTATAGGAATCCAGTGGGATGCTGTACGCGCTTACTCATCGGTTTCCTACAATCGAAAATCATCTCTTGGGAATTCCAAAAACTGACGCAATAGTAACCTTACACCTAACACCTCTACCCTTAATATTATTTGATGCGATTTAGCGGTTTATGACGTGGAACTGACATAATTTATATTAATGGTAAACATTACAATTTACTTGTCACGGTCGTGAAATATGGCACCCTCTCTCGATTATTCGGGGTAATTGAATGGAAAGGAAATACGAATAATAAAAAGTGAACCGAACTTTCACTTTCAATTCTCCCGTGCATAAATAACAAAAATAACCAGTTTACGTATAATGTTACCTAGAATTTTCCTTTAAATATGATCGTTACCAAGAATAATTGACTTTGTTTACTACTCATAAAGTTTATTCATAGACAAGACCGTCTATTTAGAAGTCCGTTTGTGTTTAAATGAAAACATTGAAAGACTAATGGTACTGAATACTTTTCCTTAGATATAAATTAAAATAGGCAATTGAGAGATGCAGAAGTATGGATGCAGTATCCACACAGATAATTGAAACTTGATGAATGAAAATTGGTATATAACTTGCATTTTAAGTGTCGCTTGTCAGTGAAAGGAATATAAACAATGGAAAAATAAACTTTCCTTGCTGAATAAAACATACTGCAAACGAAATACTTTGATAACAGTAACTATTCAATATCATACAGTTAAATTTCCTATTATTTTCCCATCCATGAAAGGCAAAAAATGATCTGATTACATATTCCGGAAAAAATCGGGCATTAAAATATCACGGCCTCAAATATTAACCTATATAGAAAATACGTCAATACAGAGCCATAACAATATTTGCTAAACCTTGGCACACTCGTGTGTTGATATCAAAACTTGTAAATCAAATTTCATATTCTCAAGGAAAACAAACGGCACACAATAATTCATGTTGTGATGGATCTTGGAACCTGTTGATTTATAGATACAATAACAATCGACCGAATTTTCAGTGATAAAAAACTGTCATAACATATCTCTGTGACGCAATTGCTGAACTTCCAAAAACGTCTTTTTTCACGTACAGCGATAATATTTACCATCAATTTCCTGTATGATTATTCATGCTTAAATATTATTCTACATCTCATTAAACACTCGAGTATGGGTATACTAATTATAAACCCTCGCGTAAAACGTCTCGAAAATTTGCGAAATCCGAGATATTTACGGTGCAGCTTTTCCGAATTTACTTTCACTATTAGCGAGCTTTGCTTAAATCGTTCCTTCTGCTTCTAGAAATGGGAATTTCCGTCAAAGCAAACATTTTCCCTGGAATAGAGCCTTCTTTCATTTCCCCTTGAAACTTGGAAAGTTTACCTCGAGCGTTGATGATGCACTGTCCATAAATATAAAGTTGGCGATGCAAATTTCCCGACTTGCGAAAAACAAAGGGATATAAATATTCCGAGAAATTTTTACCTCTCGACCGTTTCTCGAAAAGGGACGCCGATCGTATGCTTGAAAGATACAGCAGTTTTCACTCTCAGTTAATGACTCCAAACGAATAACTTAATTAGCATCGATTAGGGAAGGGAAGACGTGGCGTTTGCCGGTCTTCGCGACTTTGAGTTTTAGGTGTCTCCCGTAGCAGATGGCCAAAGAGCAAATATATTACCCATTCACGTAATACGCATTAAATCTACTCTCTCTACACAAATTAAGATATGTATGCTTCAGTGTTTACTAAGCTGAGAACGTCAACTTTTTAAAAGTAATTTCATGCACTGATCTTACTAAATATAACAACACCTAAAAAAATCGTACTTCACTTTCTTAATTAAATATTAGTCCGACAATTCATTTATTGCAAGATACTTAACATTAACGCGGGTGAATAAATACAAAAGTCATATAAGAAAGCGAAACAAAAAAAAATACGATTCACTGCCAGTTTAAGTCGAAATAAATAGAGAGATAATATAGACATCATACGTAAAAGATATATAAATTACATATCTATGAATGTATATATTATATAGAGATTTATAGATAAAAAATAACCGTTTCAAACAATATTTAACTTTAAATGAATAAAGATGTATCTAAGACTAATACATGTAGGATGACTAAATAAAAATAGCTTAGAATTTTTCAAGCAGAAAAGCATGCATTGGTACATTAAAACATATTCTTATATTTTAAAATACACACCTCGTGCTTATAATTAACCTACACATACGTTGCTCCAATTTACAAACAGAGCTTCATTTCTAGAATAACCAGAACATGAAACGTGTTACGAGTAAAATTGATACACGAGAAGGAAGGAGTTTCGCTTGGGAGGGTTGGAATTAAAAGGAATTCACTAAATGGGGCATTAATTGCTGGAAATTTGTGACGACAGGAAACGGTCATGGGACGAGGGGCAATAAAAATTTAGTAGGCAACGTAATGGGAAGGAAGGAATAACGTTTTAATTGCACGTTTGAGACGGACTCTTTTGATGTCATTTTTATTTGAATGAGATGTCAAGAGCAACGCTCGAAGAAAATAATTTCCAAATCGAGTTTCACACGATATGAACACATCCGCTGACAGGAAGAAGACTTTAAACGCTTAAATCCAGAGCATTTGCCCAATTAAAATGATGAAATTGTAGCTTTTATTAAACTGATTGGACTGGCGGAATAAGGAAGCTTTGAGACAAAGATGAGTCAACATTTATCTCAATGGTATCGATAAATAAATCTCAGTAAACATTCTGACGTTTGAAATTCCTTAGCATTGAAGATTTGAACGAGATTAAATATAAAGATAAAAGATATAGCTGAATCAGATTGTAACGACTTCTCATTTAGCAATGGGAACCTATTCCGTACTCAAATTCACTGAATGAAATGACACTACAAAGAAGAGCAAGATATATTCTCATAAACCTTTAAAAATGATGATTTCAACAATTCAATATTAATCAGCTTACGTACCTAATTACATTATACTGGTCATTTTACAATCATTTTCCAAAGCACATCCTCCAAATTAAACGCAAATATAATTTTTAGCGTATTCATGTAAGCTAAAAATATCGTTTAGACTCATTGGTAAAAGTGAAATTACTGTTCTAAAGATTATATAGAGAGAGCAATTAAATCATAGACTTACACCATCAAGACCCTGCCTTATTGTTAAGTGCACGTCACTTGCTCAAAACTACCACCTTACTTTGAAAGAAAACGCGCCAAGTCAAAACACCAAAAGAACCAAAAAAACTACGCAAACCCACTCGAGAAAAAACACCTTCAGCTTCAGAAAACAGTTTCCCAGAAAACCTCCACCAAAAATACCCAAAAAGGTCGTAGAAAAACCGTTCGGGGAAAAAGGTTCGATTGGATTAACGAGACGATATGAAATATTAAAAATAATCCGCGCGAAAAGCGGCACAAACCGATGGAATAATTCATAGATCGTAGGAGGACCAAGACGAAGGCAATCTCCATGCATCGCCGACTTCCTGCAAATTTAAAATCCCCCCTCCTCCTTCCGTCTGCAAGCACATCTGCTACCTTTCCAACGCCCACCTACCACTCTCGAGGAAGCGGGGAAAAAACGAAAGAATGGTAACAGTGGATTTGCGTACGTTTCACATCTGCCATCCTGACCTCCATACAGAATCCCTTCCGACTGGATCCCAAAGAGGTCGCGCAAAATGTATTTCTTTCCGTACCGGTCATCGATTGTTGCCCGCGACCGAAAGGCCATCGAGGTGGTGCCGGGAATCGCCGACGGCTACGGCTTTCTCACGCGAAAAATGATGATGGAGTCGGAGGGACCTGTACGGGAAAGGAGACTCGTCTCTGGAAGGAAATAAAAGGAAGCGGCATGAAGGGAAGCCGCTGACATTTGAGCATCTGCAATGAGTTAATTATGCGCTAATGGAGTTCGCTTGGAAATTCCCTCGTAAGATTCTCTGTAATTGATTGCCCACTTGAACCGGTACTGTGAGATTGCATCCTGCACAGGGGATGTTGAAAGGAATTGTTTTTAAAGGTCTCTTCCACCGCTCCTCCTCTCTCTTGAGATGAGCCTCGAAGCCACCGTGGGCGTATTAATATTAATGGTACTCGAACTGGACCATTTGTTTGAAGATTTCCTTTTCTCGAGATGTTGCGGATTTCTTTTGCGAAATGCGTTCTATTCTAATGGAAAAGGATGTTTGAAGAAGACGGAAAAATATTCAATATTCATCCAATGCAGCCTGGAGAAACAGTAAGAATACGGTTGTAATTTTATCATTTATATGGATATTATAATGAATAAACTGAAGAGGAACTTACTGGAATTATTGGAAGTACATCACGAGTCTTGCTAGATTTCTTTCACTCTGTAGTTATGCAATTGTTTTGTATTACATCACGATTATTTCTATATTCCCTTCGTTCTGTAGTTATGGAATTATTTTGTATACCAGTCCAGAAACTGGGAGATTATTATCTTCCGCATTAAAATAACTTTTATTCCGATATATTTCGCTAAGGTTTCATACTCAATTTTTTTTGATTTTCAACACGTTTTCTTGATCTTCATCTAAACCGTTGAGTGATACTTGCAAGTGTTTCATGACTTGGTTTTACGAAACCCAATTAATTCCTTTTATATCACGAAAGAAATAAACCATTGCCGATTTAATCACTTTTTTACACGTTCGAATCATCCTAATACTACGCAATGTACTGTAGTACCCAAAGAGTAATTTACTGTACAAGTTTACCTAACTGTAGGCACCGGTAAGAACCACCACGCACTACCTTACACTATCATCAAATTCGGGGACTAATGATGGACTCATCGGATGGGTCTAGAAGTCGCCTTCTTAAAGGGAAGTCCGACTGAAGGTAATCATGCATGATAATTCGAACCCTGCTTGGAATATTTTGACGGAGCACGTGTGTGTTCGAACCGTAAAAAGCTCCCACCGGTATCGGATGGGAGAGGGCTTTTTGAATTCCCTCAAAGGCTATACTTTGAGAAGGGGCAGAAGGGTTAATGATCTCGGGTGATTGTCTCCACCCGCTACATGGCCCAACGTGACAAGCATGTGATGTCGAAGTTCCGTGATATACCGTCGATTCCTCATTGCGTCAGTGTGGAATGGCTTCCTAGTGTAGATTGGTGATTCATTTTAAGTGCCTTTAAATGGATGAACTGCGATAGGAAAACCTTGAATCCTTCAGATTCCTAGGGATAGGATTTCGATATTTCAAAGTCACTTTCTTTTCGCAACGGTAAACTTTCGCAATTGCGGATTCCGTATCACATCGTTGGGAATGACAAGGAGGGAAAAGTAACTAGGGATACGTCAAGCAATACTAATAGTTACTGGCCTCCATTTCCTTAGTTACCATTAAATGGAAAAATAAATAAATAAGTATAAGGAAGGAAAAATCATAAATAAATAAATAAATGGAAGATAATTCAAAATTACTCTCCTAATAAGTTCAGTTCAAATCGATTTATATATAAATAAAGGCAGGTAAATAAGAATATCTATGTATAAAGAGGCATTAAATGCCCGGAAGAGCATACAATCATTTCTATTCAGAGTTAAGCTATTCTATCTTGACATAAGAGACCACTAAACGATGCGAACGCACGTAACACTCTCGTAATCCCAAATCTTTATTCATTACACATTTAGGTTGATAATAATTCAAATATTTAGCCTCTAAGAAGATTCTTGAAAAAGAAAATAAAGGTATATTTATCAATAAGCCTCTATAAGCATCGTCAAGTAACAAACTGATCGTATAAAGTTTTCCTCCCATTAGATATAAACTGTCTATATCGCGAATACTTTACTGTATGTACATCACGAAGGAATACTCATTACCTCAAAATACTACGACATTAATGTTTCTTCTTCCTTTCATTACGAATTACAAACACAAAGCCTAACTAATTGTAAGAGTAATGAATTTCATGTATTTTTAATTTATCAAAGACATATAGTATCTTTATATCCTTTGTTTATTCTCGCTAATCCTTTGATTGTATGAAGCGGATGTTCGAAAAAGGATATGGAAAAGATGGGTCCCACTTCCCGTCAGCCACACGGATATATAATCCTACGGAATATTTTAAAAGAAACCTTCGGTTCAGAAATCACATCGATCCTGAGCACGGCACATCCAACGTGACTCACCATTGGAATGAGCATTGGGATAGCACATATCAAATGGAAAAGTTAAATCGCGTTCACAGGAAGTCGACAAAGTGCACCACATTTCCTGATGGTGCCTATTATCTGAACTGACCTTGCCTCGCCCTTGAATCGTATTGGCCCCTACCTTCGAATAGAAACGATTACGACACACGATTTTGCCACTTCAAGGCGGGTCATTAAAACACGGGCGTCAAAATGTGAGCGTGAAAATTACGCGTCTTAATTATAGGTTTTGAAAGGCGATATTTAGTCCGAAACAAAAGAAGTACTAAACTCAAAAGAAATAGCACTCATTACGTCAGAAAAGAATGAAAATGTATCGTATTGGACTTATAGAAGTATAGAAACGAATATGACCAGGATAATAATAATAATACTATCTAAATTAATTGGACTAAAATAGATCTACTATTAAACCCTAATCATAGAGTAAAATAAGAGTCAAACAACAACATTCTATCATCAACTAGATCGTCAGAAAAGAATAGGAAATGGTAGATTTGAAATGGATGAACTCTCATGACAATTGGAAGTTTGTGAAAAATCACAAGGTCGAGGACAATTCATCAAAAAAATCCAAAGCAAACTATTATTCTACTCTGACATCAATGGTCTCTCTCTGAACAGGAAGGGCAGCAAATAACTCGAAACTTTTTGTCCACTAACATTGCAGAATCATTTCAAACACATTAATCAAAACTCGACCACTAATGAAGTCACATAGGTACACTAGAGGGTTTACTATTCACCTAATTACCACAAATTGGGCAATGCAGTCATGAAGGCACCTCCTAATATTTCCAACACTAATATAAATCGAATTATTAAATCGAAATATATCGAAACTCATCCCGGCCGCGTTGTGCATCCGCCCATTCCTCCACCCCCGGATAATCGAACACCTTGGAACGTCACTCTCCCTCCCACGTGCAGACATCGCGGACCGATTTCGTTTGTGGTTTCGAAAACCGATCTTCTGGTCCAGAAACCCTATTCCTCGCGTCTGACCCCTTTGTCGCGCCTTGTTTACGATCGCTTTCTTCTCCCATCGAAAACTCATTCGAATAACAATCGCCGAATACGTCGTCGTCGCGCCCTCTGTTGACTTTTAGCCCTTTTGTGACGGAGACACCCGGAAGTGAGCGGTCACGCGGGTGGGGGCGTATCCTCTGGGAGAGGGGAGGAATGCAGAGAGAAAAAACTACGCGGAGTTCTCGTGGTGGGGCGATGCAGATAAAAAAAATAGAGTCGCGTGCTCGTAGCGCTGATGTAATTAAAGGACAAAAAGCGTGGATGCGTCGCACGGATTGTGCTCTGCGCTTTATCACCTTTGAATCTGTCGAAAGGGAGTCGTGGAATGGGTACGGCGATGCAAATGGAAAGTTGAAGAGAGGCGATGCACTGCTGCGACCACGTTGTTGTTTTCCTTCGCTGAAGATGCCTGAGAGATGAATGCAGACCTTGCGCAAGGGTTGAGGATGAAATACAACTCTGCTCTCTCACTCTCACCTTGAAATATTACGGCTATCATTTTCATTACGAAATACGCTCTTCTGTTTTTTTCAACAAACTCGTTGAGTACGTGTGTATATATATATTTAAGTACGTACGACTAGAATTGTTTCTATGTTACGTTTTCACTAGAATGAACCGTCTCCTAGGCAATTTTTGAATCGTTGAATAAAGACAACAAATAGAAAGGTTGCTAAGGAGAAGTACTGTAATGGATTGATTGAAAAGGAATTAAAATCTATGAGGAATTACGGCAAGAGAACAAGGAAATGGCATTTTATAGTCAACGTGAATCAATTACAAATTGCCACGTGATTAGTTTTCCGATAGTGGAAAGAGGAAGGAAGTTGCGAACTGGGATACCTTACGTCATCAAAGTTGCCTACTACATTAGTGTTTTCAACCCTCTTAGTTCTTTATATGAATCAAAGAAACGTTTAGCAACGACGCCTCTACCTATAAAACTTGGTCAGTAAATTCTTTCTTAACAGGTTAAATATTGACTCATTAAAAATCAATGGCAACAAAATATCCCACAAATTTCATCATATATAACATCATATATATAGCCTATAAAATTAAGATAATCACACAATTATTGCAATACATATCGATATCCCAAACTGTCAACTAGGATGGATTTTGACAGAAGAAAAGATATAAATGAAAAAGCCTAGATAATCATTAAAAGTAAGGATGTATAGGTATAGATAAGTTGGCTGAAGTCACTCACAGAACGAAGCTCACAGAATTTCACAACATCACAAGCAATAAACCGATCGATAATCTCCCGAACCGAATCCCGCAACACTCTGAGAAAAAGATCTCAAACGAGGTGAAGTCCTAAATCTACGATAGAAAGAAAAAAAATCGGAAGCCGGCGAACGTCTGGATTCGTACGTATCTGCGTCATGAATCGGATTTAAAGAGCCCTTATCTGGTGAGATGAAGGTATCTTTCCACTTGCTCCTAATCTCTGTCTTTGGCAGGTGCTGCAAGGAGAAACGGTGGAAGCTTATCGGAGGATAGCTCAAGGACGATTATTAGCATTCCCCTTTCGTTATCTTGGATTTAAAAAAAAATCCTTTGAAATCAAAAGACTTGGGACATTGGGGTCGCGAATTTCTCTCCCCGCGAAGTAGCGGTTCCCAACAATCGGAGACCTTAGGGCGTTCCGTGAGAGTTTATTCGATCTAAACAGAGAAATCTCTCTTAGTTTTTCCCGTTGAGGTGTGAGTTATGAATTCTTACGCAAGCTGAAGAGAACCTTTGTCGAAATGTCTCACGGGTCGGGATAGTTCTCTCTCGACCTGACCTCAGAAATTACGTGCGTCTGATAAAGAGGTAGTTGCTATGGTTGCAGTCGCAGGCTCCGACCTTAAAATCTGAATAGCTGAGATTGATGGCTGTATACAGTTAGGTTCAACTATGTTTCAAATAGGGGTAAAGTCAAGGAGTGTGTATTTATACGATGTGTATGCCTTATCTCCATGCATCTTCCGAGAACAGAAGAATAGCAAATTAAAATTTTTCTTGATGATAAAAGCCGTCATAAAATATAATTAAAGAAGCCTTGGGCTAAACTAGTTTACATAGGTTTTAAAAGTTCATTCAGCCATCATCAAAAGATTATTAAAACATCATACGCTCAACATTAAAATAAATGGTATGAGATATAATCACCCATGGAGACAAACTCTGAGGTAACTTATTCTGTAATAAATTACTATTCAAAGTATTTCGGCATTTTCATTACTATTCAAGGTATTCGGTCTAATTGTTAATTGTTCTAAAGATTAATAACATTTTCCACCTACACATCATTTTTAAGATTTCTTAAAGAACATTATTATTCTATCATATCGTTAGATCAACTAGGAAACCAAATTAAAAAGCGTAAGGAAGTTTAAAACTATTTGACTCCGTTCGAAAAACATTTCAGCATTTCCCTCCCGCAAAGCGCTCTCCTATAACCATGGCTCCACGATCACAACAATATTATTATTCATTAGAATTCATTCTAGATCGAGGGAAACTCACATGATAATGAAGATTGATGCATCTTAAAGGGTTTCATCCTTACATTTTCCTTCCGTAAATGCCAGCGAACGTATTTCTAATGACGATTTCCCGATGTGGTAGTAATAGGGTGGGGAGAAGATTAAAGATTCAGAGGAAGGAATGGCCGTGGGCATGTAAATGGAAGATCTGGGGAGCATCTCAATTCCCGGGGCCTAGGTCAAGGCGCCCCAGCGGGGTCACTCAAATGTCGCCCAAGATGATCACACACTTCCAAAATCAATCTCGTTTGTTTGCGGATGAATTCTTGGATCCGAGAAAACATGCTTTTTTTTCGTATCGGGTATTCGAACATTGATGAGGGATTGATGCAGATACACCGAAAACATCTCATCAAGGGGTAACTTTCGAAAACAGCAACGAATACGCGCCATAGTTACAAACGATAAATTCTCAACAACTTTTGATGCATCATCAAAACTACGTAATGAACGACAAACATAAATTCAACGAAATTAAAAACAGGATAAAACATTCACAATAATACAAAAAGCGAGCTTCTAGGAGGAAAACTTTCATTTTCGATAAATCGATTTACATTTTGCGAGCGGAATTAAATTGCTTTTATGTTTTTTTGGTCCTCTTTTAATGCCTCAACTACGTTATTTAATCTTCTTAGTTTCCTATTTTTTAACGTTGTTTTTCCGAAAATATTGAGCCATGGAGATATTTATGGGATTAAAAATTATACAGAAAGAATTGGTGATGTACAATTTTGGCGTTTCGAGAAAATTTCGTACAGGTTGATTTATGAATAATGAAAGCTAAAATTATTGAAACGTAATTGTATCATCAGGTACCACTGTATGATAGTGTAATGGCCTAATAAATAATCTAATTAGAGACTTTTAAGTTAATTAGAATATAATATCTAAAAAGTCATTAAAATTAATGAAATATCCGAATAATTCCTTATTCATACAAACATTAACAAATTTTAAAATTAAATTAAGAAAACTTTAAATCCAACTAGCAATTTCTCTTCTCTAATGATTGAATAAAATTTACACTGGGTAATTTCTTTTTAGCCTCCTTTAAAAATAAAATTATTTTTTCTTAATATAAAAAAGTACTTTAATGAAAAGAATATACACGAATTTTCATCATCCAAATGCATTTATAAAAGAACTATGTTTCTACATTTCCTCGAAACCATAAAACATTTAAAACAAATATACATCCTTAAAAAAGTAGTAAACTTCCAAAATTAAGATTAACTCATCCGTGCATGAACCCCCTTTTTTAATTTAAAACTCCTAAAAAAATAATTACGCAAAAGATAGTTGAGTTGCACATTGGAATGCCATGGAGCGTTCATAAAGCTACCTTTTCCAACCATCACCATTCCCTTCATCCATTCCTCCAAGCGAGAGCAGTGTTTTCCTCATATCGACCGTAAAAAAATACAGTGGGGGAATTCTCGAGTCTCGAGGTATTTCATTTGCCACGGCGTATTTGTCATTCTCTTCCAAAAAACAGCGAAATTTCCCAGGTCAAAAACTCTCCTTGATCCAAAAACCGTATTAATCAGCGTGTCCGGTCGCGAAGAATTCAACTGGAATTCTTTTCCGTAGCAACGGCCTTGTGTTCCCAATGATTACAGTGTGTAAGTGAACAGTGGAGCAAGGGCGATATTGTTATTCTTTAATTACTATAGCAACCAGATAGTTCTAACGTACGTAACTTGGCTTGTGGACGAGTCGATAATTAAAATTCTTCTGGACTCACTTTCCTTTGACCATGAAAGGATTATGTTACTTTAACCTTTCGGTATCATAAATTGGAAAGCACTCAAAGAATTCTTGGAATACAGAGAGAGTGAGGAATGGATGAATGCGATATGCGGGAGATATGCAAGAAGACGTGGAGTACTCGGTTAATTACTATAGTCACATTACATTAAGGTTTGTTAATTATTTTAAATGCACTGTTGCCATAAAAGTTTACACATAATTGTAAATAAGAATTAATTAAAGGTAATAAGTAACAAGTCTTATCACACCTTTGAGTATTGAGTTTTGTAACTTACGTTTTGCACATTACGCACTAATTCATACGTCTTACCAAATTTGAAATTTATTCACTGAATATATATATTTTAAGTCAAGCTGCAATTTTTCCCACTTCACAAAGTAGTGAATAACTCATCCAACGCATTTAATTACGTAATCCAGAGAAAATGTATAATTTCAAATGGATACAACAACAATATTTCTGGCTTTCGGTAATTAAATTCTTTCATTATAAAATCCCACGTACGAATATTAACTATCCGAAAAACTATCGATTATCCGACTCATAAAGGTAGGCAGCGCTTTATTGGAAAGAATTAATTAACCTCACAAAGACGAGAGTTGTAATCGAACAATTTCCCAACCTTTTCCAACTTTCTCGATAAATTTCCAATAATTTAGTATCTCTCCATTTAAACGAAGGTTAAAAGAGTAAATATTCTCTTGGCAACGCAAAATAACGGAATCTATGCAACGTAAACAACTTATGTGCACTCTTAGAAAGTACATTCTTTGATCACGAATATACGTAGATTTTAAAACTCAAAAAGATTCTGCAGAAACCCAGCTATCGTATTGAGTCATCCTTCGCGGTTAACAAAAAAAATTATAAACCCTTTACGTAAAACCAACAAATACAATTCAATGCCAACCAAAATAAGAAAAAACCTTCATCAAAGGTTTCCATTTGACCCCACATATAACAGAATTAATCCGATCGGATAGCATTTGGCAACCAAAAAAACGTGGGTGGGTCTGATTTAAAAGTATGAGAAAAAGAATTCTTGGGGTTTAGAATTTCTGGACTGGACAGATCGAGAAACCTCTGCGAATCCTCGGAAGTCCGTGCGAAACCTCCGGAGGGCACCTTGGAGATGACCAATCCTTCTGGGAAAGGGCTGATCCTTAGGTAGATCGGGTTACACCCGATGGCCCCGAAATGATTAAGGTCGCTTTGGGAACGGAGTCTTAGCAACGTAACAATCGAGGGGTGAAAGGCGTGTAGGAAGCGAGGGAGTTTAACGGTTACGGGGAACGAGACCGCAGTTTCCGTCGTGGACCGAAAAAGAGCGTCGAGGGCGCATTCCAGTAGGGACTGGGGCGTTCCGCTCGTCACGGCACGTCATCCGTGGAATTCCGCGGGAAAAGATTGTGATGACTGAAGGAAGGAGAATGGATGCGTCTTCGCGGCGATGGGAGATAATGGTATGAGCGAGATTCCATCCACGATCGTGCAATTAAGAGGTTTTCCATTGCGGGAGACTCGTGGAAATGGGTTTGGAAACTCGATTATAAGACGAGCGTTGAGGTCAGGAGTCGTGGCACGCATCCAGGAGGTGCTATGGATGCAATTTATAGAGGTTTAACGTTCACAGTAAAGCATGATCTTCTAGTACCATCAATGCAAGCTGTTTATGTAGAAAATTATGGAGGAATGAAAGAACAATGCCCATACTCTGGTGCGATTATAAAAACGATGAAAAACTTTTGAAGTATGTGGTATAACATTTCAATATAATGATCATACTAGGGTATTTAACTGATAGAAAAATGCAAAAAAGTATTACTCAGCTATTTACGTAGCCTAACTCAAAGGATTACAGAGTTTTACATGAATCAAAAGTTTTACATTATCTGTAAAAATCGAGAATCATCATTAAGAATACTTAAATGATAAATTACTCCTAAATGACAGTATAATCTTACGAATCTTTTCAGCAGTATAATCACCAATGAATCGTGGAAATGCACCATAAGTCATAATAAACTCGATCGCGATAAATCTTACATCGCGATGAAACCTTTCTGCCCTTGACGATTTCCCACATTTCAATAAAAACTTTACTGGTAATTGTACGAGATTTTGCCCTCAGATGCCTCACTTATTCGTACCGTGAGCTTTTCTGTTCCATGGGTTCTCACCGGGCGTAGAACCCGGAACCTCTTTTTCATCGTGGGCGGACACGCAAGTTGGCTCAGCGGGAGCCGAATACGGGAAAAGCTGCCTCGGAATAGATGGCGATTCATCAAACATGAAAGGTTCCTAATTTTTATCGCTTATCAAAACACACGGGAGCATTGTATGGAAATCGAATCCGAAAAGAAGAAATGAAAAGAAATTGAAACGGTAATATCAGTGTTCAGCTGGGAAGAATTTTGATTTATAACTCTTTAAGAGACATGTTGCCATACCAATTTGAAAACCAGGAGAAATGATTAGTCACTCAAATGTATAAATATTAAAATTAGTATAAGAGTTTATACTGAATAACAATTTAAAGTATAAATATGGAGCAATATCGATGGAAATAAATAGGCGTGTCTAGTTTTTAAATGCAATATTTTGTAATATTTGACAATAGACTTATTATCCTTTCAATCCTGGAAGGATTTCTAAATCATTTAATATACCTTTAACTACAAATCTTTTGATATAATGAATTGATATTGTTATAAACTATATAACTATATTTATAACTATCTATGTTATGATCTACCTATCTATATTTATAAAAATAAAATTGACAATACGATAACACAATAGGTCACTAGGTAACAAATAGACAACATCTTATAGCTATACAGTAAAGTTAGCTACTAAAGAAGATGTTAGATGTTACCGGTTGCCCAGCAACATAGATGGAGCTTATTTCAAAAACATTGCCCATTTATAGCTAAACACATTCATCCTCTATTGAACTTATAAAATCGAATATATCATACCATATACTGCGGAAACCGAGAAAGGAAATAACAAGTAATATAGAAGGAAACTTCCTGTCAATTCCGAACAACCCTCGAGAAAGGAAGCCAATCCATGAAGACGTCTATCATAAAAATCTATACGAATCCCTTTTATTCCTATATAAGGAAGGAAACAGAGAGAGAGGCCATAATTTAAAAAGTCCTCCTTGTTAATCCGTGGCTGGGAGGGAAACCGGATTATTTTCGGCATTCAGATTCCGTTCGACGAATCGTCATAGGAAAAGAGGAATCGTAAGCCAATCGATAAGGGACTTCCACGTGACCATTTATCAACAAAAGATCTCGGAGGGACGTAAGAAAGTTATATAGATCGCGTGCGTAGGGAGACTTTAATTTTCGTGGAGGAAAACGCGTCTAAATTTACCGAAATCTCGATGGTTTGGAAGGGCGTACGCGCAGTTGGCACAGGTTCGACTCTTGGCCGTCCCACGCCCGTCCCTGACCCTCGTGAAAAGACCTTCGTTTGGATACCAACTTCTGACTCACGAACGATCTTTTCTCGGCGCGGATTGGAAAAGAAGAAACTTCGCATTGTTGGAGTAAACAAATAGCTCGTTCGTTGGATAGCGACGCGGCAACAATATTCCTTAGCAACTAATGTAAACAGGCGTAAGTAGCGGTACGATACTGTCAACACATTTATTTCCAATACTTTCACTTCTGAGGACATCATACCAACGCCTAGGAACATTGACAGCACATATAAGCGCCGACAATCGGTATAATAACAATACATTCAGCACCCATAACTCCAGTACCCTTATAGAAACGTATAACACAAACCAGAAACCCTACTTGTCTCATACTAAACCTAATTACAATTGTTTGGGTGGTGGTCGCGCACCTTAAACGACGGGACAGAAACAGCAGTGGTGTTTAGCTCTTGAATGTATTTAAAGAGCACCTTTTAAAGAGCATACAAGAACGCACACCGCCGCGAAAATCAATGACCACGAAAAAAATCATTAAGTAGCACTGTGCTGGAGGTTAGATACGGAGCTTAGGCATGCAAATAGTGCAACGACACGCCGACAGAACATAGTGCTGATAAGCAATCTTATCTCGCTGTGAGATATTTAGAGCCAAATGTAGCATCGACAGATGACTGCTGGAGAACGTAAAAAGAGCTATGAACAAAATATACTAAATTAATTCTTAATTTCACCCTAGAAGGTTGATATTCGTACTATGTATTACAAATGATATCCTGCAAATACTAGGCTATTAAGTTTCACACTTCGTGTTTATTTTTAGGTTAGCCAATATATCAATTCATAAAATGGTATTAGGATGTCTCTTTGGTGTACATACTGTAAATTTTCATTTCTAAAAATAAACTTGAGACCTAGTTCGAAATATAATAATTAAGAAAACCTAATTTTAACATTATAGGTATAAAATAACCAACCATTTTACCGCAGATCTACAATAGTTATAAGTATAAAATAATTATAACGAATTCCTTGTCCTTTTAATTAAATTAAATTTCAATGTTATTATTTAAGGTATTATAAATTTCCTCCTAATTAAGGTATAGTATAATAAATAATATAAATATATTATTATAATAAATTTCGGTACAATAATACTTCATAATACCCTACGAATAGGATACGAAACAACTTTCAACAAATGAACACAACACTTAATATGTAAAATTAGAGAGAGGACCCGGTAGCCTAGGAGACGCATAATAAACACCCACTTTAGAAACAGTTATGAAAGCACTTTAACGGTGCACGCGAAATGGAATCTAAAATGATGCATTTCGCAGATGCACTTATCGGTCGGCTTACGAAAACAGACGTTCGGTTTGCACGAAAGAATAACCATGACGCGCGAAAAATAAACAAGTGAAGAACGAAAGATGGTCGCATCGAACGAAACAAATATTAAAAAAAGCGGGAATGTCAACGACACAAAGAAAGTTGAAGGGCGCGAGCGATGTTGGCATTGCATCTTTCGGAGCGTTCCGAAGCGATTTGCAACTGCATAATTTAAGCATTAAGAAGGGAGATTGGAAGACAAAAGGGGAAGGGCGTTTGAAGACCCGAAAAGAAAGGTGTTCGCGGAATGCGAATGGCCGATAAGGAAATTGCAATATGCGGAAGGATTGCAACCGAATGCACTTCTCGAAACGAAGGGGCGAGGAAAGAAATTCCGTCGCTATCAGATCCGGATTTCGCATGCAACGGCACGGTAATGAACAGGATACGGAACACTCTGAAGAAGAAGGTTCCACGCCGAACTATATAGTAGAGTCGCAGTTTCTTTTCAAATAAATTATGCAATAAGAGGCGAATTCTTTCCAGCCGAAACTCTTCTTCTGATTCAACGTGTTTGATGGGAAATATAGGAAATCTCTGACATACATCGAATAAAGGTCAAATGTAGTAACTAAGGTGACTATAAAAACAAATACATCGTTAAATATATTCATAAACAATCACAATACCCATAGTATTTGTAAGGCTCATCCTAATTAGGTCTAGGAAATCTTTGTGTACAACGTCATTGATAATTATAAAATAAGAGTACCATATCATTCTCAGCTTTCTCTAATTAGATTCGATAATAACTTAGAACTGGTACCAATGGGAATTCTATGAATGTTTGAAGATACAACCTCCCTTAAAAATCCCATCAACTTATTTTCTTCTTGAGCAATGGATATTGAGAAAAAGCTAAATAAAATGCATCGCTATAGTAACTAATAACAAACCCGTATTCGTAAGATTTTTCTTTCTTTCACTTTTTCTTCGGGATTTTTAAAGCCTAACCTAGGAATCATTTTTCATCAGAAAGAAATTAATCCAAATATTACGACTTAAAGGAACTTTCCAGTTTCAATGGATAAAATAAATGTAAAAATGAGAAAAGATGGTGATAAACTAGATTAGAACCCCATAGGATGCTCCATCCATTGCACATGGTCATACTAGATGATTCTGACTATCTTCTATTAGAAGTCTTCGTTTCCTTTACCTATACTAACCATTGTTAAATTTATTCTCCAAATAAAGTCATGCGAATGTATTAGGTCACATATTTAGCATAACCGGACGTCATCTCCAGTATTCCAATTTAGCATAAAGGAGACAGAGACCATATGCTTCCCGGCATCAAAAACATCGAACAGAAGAAGTTCTTTTTGCCCCACTTAAATTCAGAATAATATCTCTTCTATCAACCAGTCAACAAAAATAAATCAATATTTAGGCAATCCCCCTGGCCTTATTTTATAAATGAATGCAGCCAAGCAAACAATATTATCATCCTAAAAGCTCTCTGTATACATGAAATGGCCATTATAAAAAATGCACTAGTTATATATTCTCTAAATACTCTACAAAGTTGAAAGTTTTCCTATGTAGAACTCACCATGACACGTGCATGAACTCAGCATTACGTTTGCGGGAAATTTTATTTATAAGCAAACAACGGGTTGGCACGAGTCACGAATTCTACCATAAATAAAAGTTAATGTCACTGCACAGTATCACTATTAACACGTATTTACTGGGAAAAACTTTTAATAGTGTATTTCATCAAGGCCACGGTTCACGAGCGTGTATGAAAACGTAACATTTTATAAATAAATGACGTAAGAAAAGAATAAACAAATTCCCGTGCGATGAATTACACTTAACAACAAATAAACAAACGCTAAGTCGCTAAGGCAACGATACGTCCATCAAAACACCACGACTACCAGAAGCCCTCCGCGCGTCTGCACGGGTGGTTGCCGAAAGCCATAACTAACATAATGTTTCTAAGGAACCCTTCGGACTGTCTTTATCCACTCACCTCTCGAGAAGATTGTCATCTCGCGGTGACTTCTTAAGACAAAAGAGAGAGCTATCAAAACAAATCACATCCGATGAGCCGCTGCTAAATCCAGATGCGACCAATCCGCGCAACTTTCTCGTCGAAATGAGGAACAACGAGCTTTCCCTCCACATCTCTCCTCCTACGATGCACTCCTCCGCCCCGACTCACGAAAATAAGCCGTTCTTTCCGTAAGCACCGAGGGGAAGAACTCTGTTCACTAGAAGGTTATACTCGAGAAGTACGCTTGCTTTTGGGAACTAATACTAGAAGATTCTGATAGATATACCATGTAATAATATCGAGATATTTTCGATGTTTATGGATCGTATGAAATTCAATTAGTTCGTGGTTGGTAACAATAACTCAAGTTCGAGGACATTCGTCAAATGACGTTCATTGTAGTTAACAATGTAGTCGTAAATAACAATGACAGAATGCATGATTAACAACAAACAGATAATTATCAATTTTTATTGGTAAAAATGTATTCGTTTGTAACTACAATAGAAGTAAAATTACGATTGATTCTAAAATAGTCAAAATTTATATTTAAATGAAAGTTTTGTGAAAATGAAATTTTAGATTTAAAAAAAGTTCTCGAACTCATACTCCATCTGTTAACACTACAAAGTTACTTAGCAACCTTGCGCACCGCCTATATTACATTCTGCTCCTCTCAAGAGTTTTAGTAGCACAAACCTCTCATTTCATCCATCCATTTCCCTATGGAAACGAGGAATCGATCTTACGAGACACCTGATTCCACCAGCGACTATCAACGGTCACGTGAAACTATCGGATGCTTCCTTCCACGTATCCATGTTACGTACGCAGCTCTAGCTATAAAGCGATTTGCCATTTTCCTTATTATGCAAACTCTTGAAGGGATTGTGGGCGAGGAATCACGCAAGGGAACTTCATTAGAGGAATTATAAATAACTGGGGAATATTCTTACAGGAGAAAGAAAACGAGAACCTTCGACACCCGTTCTGGGGGAAGTTGATTGTAGAGGCGATCAGATGCAGACCAGTCTTCTGAATAAATATAACACATTTACTTGCATTACAATTTCCATTAACGTATCGGAAAAATAATTGTTAAACATGCTGATTGACCACGGATATTTTTGTGCTCTACTTCCTTGAACGCATAAACGCCTTCCATGGGAAACCAACCATGAGGTCCCTCACGTAATGAATTAATTTCTGCACGTCCAGCGCTCAACCACGGAGGAATTAATAGCAACCTGTAAACATATAATATTATCTACGAAGTAAAGTAACCACGAATACATCAAAGCAATGAGGACAATACCACATTTCCCTCAGCGTACCGTTACTATGATGCATCGAAAGTACTCTTTCCCGTAACAGCACGGACAAAAACCTCCCGAGAGCTTACAATAGCTCCCGGGAGCGATCTTCCATCAAAAATCGACCACGTTCTGCGCTCACATCTGGAGCGGATATTTTCCGGCACAAGAGACATTAATCCGATGGAAAAAAGCGAATCTAAACGTCTGGGCAGCTCGATCGTTTCGCAAGAGGCGAAATTTTGCACGCTCGTGAATTGCGAAGAATTCGCGACGCGCGCGTGCTATAATGGGACGGGAAGAATAGAGAGAGCGGCTTCGGACGGGGGGGAAACCCGCAAGAATTTCCTCGATGAAATTGTAGCCGACGATGTTTTTTCCTTCGTCGAATCCCTTCCGTTACTCCGAAGCTGCATCCAGATGTATGGGAGAGTTCGAGAGTGATACGTATCCACGGAGGAATCGGGACTTTGCGCAAGAAGACGAAAAAGTATGACGTTGTTGATTCTTTGTTCGCTCGTTGATGACTCCGGTCTTTCGTTGTATTAAATGGAGGGTATTGAACGCCTTAAGGAAACCAACTGTCGATGGATCGAATTCGATTCCTTTAAAAAGCAATCATTATATCTCTCGATATCTACCGTAACTTCGATTCGATTGTAATCGATTAATACGAAACAATTATATGATAAGGACTATGAAACCAAAGTCAAATGAATTGATTCCTATTCTTATATTCTAGACAGGGACTAATTTTAGAAAAAACATGATAGAAAATATGAAAAAGTACAAAGAAATTCTGAAATATTCTGAGTTGAACCTGAGAAACTTTCCGTTCTCAAAGCTATGTGAATTGGATCATAAATCTTCTTACTAAAATTATTAATTTCACAATTATGTGGAAAATATAAGTAAAATACTTCTTTCAATGGATCTACCTTCACAGCTATTATATTAAAAATAAGAAAAAGTCTAGGTGAATTTTAATAACGTTGATTGAATGAGAATTGAATGCCAGAGGTCATTGCGCTGAACTTACGAGTAATTTCTTCACCGAGCATTATGGTTGAAAGGAATTTCTCGGGCACTTTGAAATAAATGAGACGGGTAGACTAACCTTTTGTGGCTAAAACGTAATTAATTAAACTTAAAATAACCGAATTTAATTCAATATCATCCAAACCCTACCTAATTGCTGCAAAAGATATACTTTTTCGAAAAATTCTAAAGCGTGTTAAAAAACGGGAAATCAAAACAATGCCTTGGGGGCTGGCATAATGATATCGAAAAATCGATAATTATTTTCCTGGCTCATGGTTGTTCTCATTATTGCTTCCACAGATTGAGTAAACAGTGCAAACTTCCTCTTCGCAGCTAACGGACGGTCCTTTTAGCCATCGATCACTTGAAAGGCCCTATTTTGGTATCTGACGGGAAATCGAGATTAACGGAATCGCTCAACTACGCCTTATCTTTTGCGAAAAAAGGAGCAATAGCGTACTTAGAGAGCGAATCCATGAACCGGTGCGAGGAAAAGAACAACTCGTGGTCGATCTGTTTAAAGGAAATGGGTTATGATTCTACACGATTCTATATTACAACGGAAAAATAATAACGGAATAAATAACACGGTAACCTTGGCAATATTTTGTTCCTATAAATTCAATATACGATTTTATAACGATGATTACGTAAATTATACATTTTCATGAATTGAAAGGTTGAATAAATGTATTTATATTGGAATATTTGTCTTCAATCAATCAATATAATTCTTTTTGAATCGAGACAATTCAATTTATTCTTACTTTAATGAAAATGTTAAAAATATTCGAAAGAAAATTCGACTGAATTGACACGTAACTAATAGAAACAATCTAAACAACGGCAGCCATTTTTAAATAAAGGTTTAAATGAGTCATTTACTATTTACAATACAGTTAATAATATTCACCAGAGCAATTAGAAGGCTTGAAATATTTCACATACAAGAAAATCGCGCCCAAACAAATACGTACAGTACGAGAGTCTAAATGTTAGATTTCCGCTAACTGTAAGCAATTCTAAGGAATTAACTCAGTAAAAATTACCTAGCTGCACAATAATTTATACTAAGAATCGATTTAAACTATTTGCAAATAAATTTTAGTGTTAAGATGAGTAATAGCGTATGCTGGTTTCCTGACCCCCAACGTTAAGTCAAACTCCTCTCTTTTTATCCAATTATCGCAGCATTTTTGAATGAATGCCAAAATATTTGGCGGAAGGCTTTCCCTAATGACTGGTGTGCCGATTCTATTAGGAATCTCCATCAATTAACAGGGTGAAAAATGATGATTACCGATCTCCAAATCTCTTGTCTTTAACAAAGCACGGGTGTGTCACTTTTCCAAATATTGCTGAATAATTATCAATGATGGTTATTACGCGTGACTAAGTAGCCAGAAACGTAGATACTAGTCTTGGCTTGACGAAATTACTGCGTAGAATTCTATCTGAATGCCTTTACGTTCGTGAACTCCAAGCAGCAGATGGATTGCGACTCATATAATGAAATTCGTATATTTTGATTATAAGAGTAATAGAATACATAGGTAATTAAGGAATACATTTGTATAAATCATACTCGTGCTCATATGGGTAAAATATGGAGTATTTAAAGAAAATGAAAAGAAAACTATGCTAAATTAGAATGATCAAAACAGTAAAAAATAAGTACTCATCATAAAATAAATACTGCTCATTAAAGGTAGTTTAGGAACTTTGTTCTCAATAAATTAACTCATATTTTTCAAGGAAAATAATTTCAATATTAGATTTAATAATAGTATCAAAAACTTTAGTAGGAAGTATTAAACCTTACCCCAAATAATTTATACAAAGAAAACGTGAGTGTATGACGGCGAATTGCAATTGATCAATACAAAAATTGAATTCCATAAGTTTCCTTCATTAATTCAGAAGACCTTGAATTAAGTATATTGAGCCATTCATCCAAAATATAATACAATTAGAGCGCCTATAAAAAAAAACACTAGAAAAAATGATAATAAAAAAAACCTCAACGAAAAAAAAAACAAAAGAAAGATGCAAATAATGAGAGACGTCCACATTTTTGGTAACCGATGGGAACGTTTGGCACTGCGACAAAATTCGGGGAGGCGAGGAAAGAGGAGACATTGGAAACGAAAAAATGAGGGGAAACAGATTAATCTTTGGATCGATGTAATAATTAAGGCGTGAGCAATTAAGCACGAAGGTCTGAAGAGGACGTTTCCTACGATTTGAACGTTTACCTCCTCAATCGATATGGTAGAGCGGTGCAGACGGTGTATACGAATACGAGCACGACTGTTTCTATTCGGATTTCGTACATCGACAAAAAAAAGAAGCATTCCACTGCAGTCTCGGACCGTAGGATGAGAAAATGGAATTCTGTCCAAATTAAGGAAACTGACGTCATGGGATCATCAAAGAATTGGACGAGAGCAGGCCGCGAAAAGAAACTTCGGGAAAGGAAACACTCTATGCCACTGCAAAGACCTTATTCTTATTCACGACAACTATAGGCGTACTGGGACCCTTTGCCGTAATCTTATAACGATATACTGCCATTTCCTTAGAAGTATAAAGGAACCTAACAACGACCTCTACTCTTTGGTCCTCCAAAAATATTTCTATAACTTCTTTTGACACACTGCATACGCTTCCAAAATTCCTTTTCATCTGCACGGATATCCAGCTTGCGTCCTTCTCATCTGCAGAGTAAATTGCAATCTCTGTGTTTTCCTCAGAGTCCAATGCAATTCACCTTTCGTGCAATTCATTTGGAGTCCTTGATTCCTCGACAAATGAATTTCCAGAAGCTTCTTTTCTCGCTCAATCTTCATCTAAGCACTTTTCCGGTCGAGATTACGATATTTTTTCGTCCGCAATGCCAAATCTCAAAGGAGTTCAGTTTATTCTCTCTTGGGTACTCTCAGATTTTCAAAGTATATCCGGGACCATATTTCGTTTGTTTACTGAAAGAATTGTAGCAATTTTCCCAGTGCGGTTGTTAAAGAAGATTTTGTTTCCCTTCCTCTTATATGAATATATAATAAAATAGTTTAAATTCATATAAATGGGGAGGTTTATGGTTGTATAATTTTCGAAAACTTTCGATGCATTTAAAATAGCTTAAGATGGATCCATAGAAATAATTGCACGACCATTGCTAAGTATCAAAACAACTAATAGTCACTGCGATATCTGAAGCTGTAAATTATTACCCTATATTAGTTATACTGAAACATTTTTCGTAAGAAAATTTCAGGGCTCCGTTACTAAGCAACACATATTCAACTAAAACTAACAATGATTACGAACCCGCGATGGCTAAAAAAGAAAAGACTAGAAATATCTAGAAACATCTTCCCCCTTCTGAAGGAGTCACCAAAAATAGGACTTGAGGACCATCCGATGCTAATTAACACCATTATGTTGGAGAAAGCTCGGGGTGAATAGACTTTGGATGTACTCATAAAATGTCCCTCACCCATACTATCGAAAAATGAAAGGTGTTCTTTCATTCGACTCATAAGAGACCATGAGAAAGGTGATGAAAAGCATATGACTAATGGTGATAATTCTTAACAAAGCGTCGTGTATTCTGATTAAGACTTAGTTCGCTAAGTCAAATGTGGAAGATAAGGAAAGGAAAATGTGCTTATGAAAAGATACGTCAAATATATAGAGTGATGTGGGATGAGTTGGAGCTATAATCCTACAGAAGCATAAATTTCAATCTAGTTTGTCAATTCTAATTTCAAATTGGGACTCGTGCTTCATATATATTCAGTAATGCCATGATATTACTATACGTCAGTTTTATTGGAATCGAATTTCGTATCAAAATCTCGTTCTTTGATGGACGCAAACAAATACTTTTACAATATAATTTTAAATATCAATTAAGGTCAATATTTAAAACCTTCCTTATATTTATGCCTCGATAATTGTAGACCTATCAAAATATATTCATAATACTCATCCATTTCACTGAACTATTCTACTTTAACAGACGAGTAATACAACTTAAGCGCAACAGAAAAAGGGATTGTATCGGTTTTCTCACAAGATGACTGTTAATAAACTATTTTGACTTTTAAAATTTGCTGTCAGATAAAAATAAAATTTAAATAAATAGTAAGACATCGATATTCTTAAACAAATTTGGTACCTCCGTTTGATCAGCATCCTTGATATATGGGTATTCCAACCTTAAAGAAGGAATTAATAAACAAATTATTCCTAATGCGCTTCAAGAAAAAACAATACACCATTTCAAAACACCATCATCTTCCGCATCTCCCATCCAAGAAGACCTAGATTACCAAAAAACTTTCATCTCGAACGGATAGCGTTCATCGGGAATAATAATTCATTCCCAAAAAGAGTTCACTTTATTTTTTTAAAGTCCTCGATAACTAAGAGAAAAAAAAGCATATCCACGAAAGAAAAGACGAAACGAAGGCGAGTAGGACGTCATTGAGCTTTCTTCTTCGGTCCCTGGTGGTTTTGCGCTGGGAATCTCTGGAGATTAATTCGATTTTCCGTCCACGAGAGAGCTTTCTTCCAACGATGGATGACCGACAAAAGAACCGCGTCATCCCCGAGGCAACCGAAGGAGGAGGAGAAGAAGAAGATCGGCCCAAAAAAAAAAGAAAAACACTCGGGTAACAGGTGAGGAGCGAAATGCAGGCCAACCTACTTTTTCGAGTGAATAGTGCTCACGCACACGGCGCATTTGCCGGCTTGCGTATTTTTTTAATGGCTGTTAATATTTCTCGATTGGATGGAAATTTTCCCTCGTAAAAAAAACTTTGCGATAATGAATTTTTTGTGCGAGTTGCCGTTCCAAATGTTAATTCAAGCTTTTGATGGATATTGTTAGCGGTGTCCTGCTACGAAGCGGGAACCTGTATCTATAGCAACGGCTTCTGCGACTTGTATTTGGGACGTTCTCTTTACGATTTTATGGAAGAGGTACCAATCTATATAAATCCAAATAATATATAAAGATAAGACAGTAGTGAATTTGAAAATACGCAAAGAATTTTAACCGAAATTTCGCAGGATATACTCGAGAAAAAAATCGCCCTCAGGCAACCATACAAGAATAAACATAAAGGTAAGTATAAGTATATATTACCCCACATACCGCAAGTGTCTCAATGACATCTGAATTTCACTGCAAAGCCATTCAGATCCTTTTATTTAATTTACTAGGTTGGTTGTGTCTTCATCAATACAGTTTTATATTAACGCATCGTACTCACAGTTTACATCCATAGACTTAATAAACCTATAATATATAACTGAAAATAAATCACACCATCTACTAGTCAATATATAACACAATATCTACGCAATAACTAAACCGCATCACGTAATAAAATATTTAAAGGTTTAAATTTTGCAAACAAGTTGATTTACTTCAAACGTTGCTATAACAATATAAAAGTACACATTCTCATAGGCATATCGTAATAAGAGGATAACTCAATAACCCTACGTATCAAAACCCACCATTAAATATCACAACAAATCCTGAATCCACATACGATTAACTAACCAAAATCAACAAGAAGGCCGTAACAACCCATCGCAACAAAGTGGGAGGGCGTGAGAGGCAAAAATGGAATCCAAACAATGGTTAATTAAGGGGACTCAAAAACGAACGACTGCTTTCAAATTCTAGCGAGAAAAGAGTGCACAACATCCACTTCCTGCGACCGTTAAGTGGAATCGTCTGGTGGAATAAGAGCACGTTATTCCGTAGGCCTGGGTTCGATGGCACACTTTCTCGGCAGGTTGGGAAATTAATCAATCTTCCGGAATCTATCATCCGCAGCTAACGGCCGACGGGATCGGCTTTCTTAACACAAGAAGAAGGATGCTAACTGAGATTCTTGGACGGTTTCTCACGGCGGTGTCGTCGGCAAGACGAGAGATGCTGTTGATGACGACTGCTGTAATACACTCCTTCCTAAGGGTAGTGTTCCTTTCTCTGAATGCTCACTGCTGAATAGCGCGTGCGTTCAGACGAGAAATGAGTACGTAATGTTACCTAGGGAACTGTGTTTCCAGACCAAGTATATGGGTGAAGTTTGACGTAAATTAAAAAGATACTTAAAATACTTAAGCACCAACAATGAACTTAATCTAACAAACAAAAAACAACCAATCGGAGACAGTAACAATGAATAAGACAATGGAGCATTTAATAAAATCACAACAATACATAAATATCAATTACTTCCGTAGTCAACTTACTAGTCCTAATTTCCACGGAAAGTAACAAATGACTCCAGATATTTTAAATCAATAATCTCATACATAATCCCAATTGTTTCCAATTGTTGTAATAGTGAGACTGGGGAGTAAACTTAAATAAGTGTTATTTCATATAACTCGCCATTGTTTAGAGATAATTAAAAGAGATGTAATAACTTAGCGGTAATTGAAATATTTTGTATTTATGAGAGATAATGATATATTCCCAATGAAAAAACATCATTTAAATTATGAAAAAGTCCTAAAATAACAAGACCAAATTAATTCCCAAAAGCTTGTGTTAGCCAATTATTTCCCGAGCGGAAACCACGTCAATGTATCTTGTTTATTAGCAACGAATTATCCATACATCACTACGTCAACATCCAGAATATTACGACAATAAACTCCTCCGTTCGTAAGAATGAGCAACCGGAAGAAATCCGGAGATGCTGTTATGAAAACAGAGAGAAAACGGTATTATACTGAGCGAATACGCCCTGAAGCAACAGGTAGGAACATCCGGTGAAGGAGCTGATCCCACGTAAGAGATAAAAAGGAATAACCCATATCTTTCTGGCGATTAACTGGGATCGGAAAAGATACGCTTCGATGACGGATGATGGTTTGAACGGTTCTTACAGCTATGTGATTAATATGGATGGAGACGAAGAACTGTGAAGAATCTGAGATTGTTCGCGAAGAGGGATATATCAGCCCACTGGTGCGCGAATATCTCAAAACCCGTGGACTTTCCTTAACCTCTTTATATTGAATATAGGATATTGAATTCAACGGAATAAAGAACTAAATGCGAGATATAGAAATTTCAATCCATTTAATAGCAATTTTTTCTCTAACAGTTGCAAACAATCATATTATATATATATATATATATTACATAAATATATCGACCTAACTACCAAATTATAGTCAATATTAATATGATGTAGGATTAGAATTTTGTTTTACCCTTTTAAGAGGTTCAAAATTTTTATGCAACTTTTATGCTACCTCATACGGGTTGTATATTCTATTATAGAACCTTTGAGCTATGATAATAAATCGATGTTTGAGTGTATCTAGATCTAGCTATCGAAGTAAGCTGATAAAGTAAGGAATAATAAGAAATTCATTTATATTTTGAACACCTAGTGATTTTCTAGCATTTATATTTAGGAATACTAAGATAATCTCGTAAAAAAACTGGAGAGAATAATTTACAACTAAATCAGGGCGAATTAAGAGGCACCCATCATCAAATTTATCAGGAAAATACATAATTAATAAGCCAGTCTACAAGCACTATAAAGAGGGCTTTTCATATCGCATTTGCTCCGTAACGAGTTCTTTTATAAGCTGTTGTGTGAATTAGTTCCGTCCGTTTTCAGCGACTCCGTTGACCGCGTTCTGCCAATCATCTTATCAAAGCCAAAGTGTTACACATTTCCACAATTATGGGACCACTTTGCGAAACAATCGAAAGCGGCTTTAAAGAGTTGGCGAAAACTATAATTGATAAATTAATTAAAGTGAAACGCGTAATGTAGAGATGCTATCGAACTGCTAATTAAATCCTTGCTAATAAATAATTAAGTCCTAATTGATAAAGATAGAGATGTAGGATTAAATCATTAATAAAATCTAAGTAATTTTATAGCGAATAAAAAATGTAATAACTATAATTAAAACTTTAAAGAGTAAGTATTATTCGTGCTTGAAGATTTATAAATACGAATCTATTTCGAAAGTTACCGTGGTAACAACAATGAGAGATATCCAAATAGTTTGTTTAATACACGAATAAAACTCATACTCATACATTTCGAAAGTTGCCATGGCAACAGCAATAAGAAACATCAACAATCATTTGTTTAACACGATAATCAAATTCCTCGCCCTTTCATTGGAAGAAAAATTCAGTAGAACATTGTTACGAGGATCAAACAATAATGAAATAGCATCAGAAATTTTACGTAAAATTCATATTTGAGCTGGGGAGAAAAAAATGAATTGAAAAACTGAAGGGATAATACTAAACTATGGAATCTATTCCGCAGCTATGGTTATGAATTCAAAGAAAAACAAACAATGAAAACGTTGCATTTTATTAATTTGTCAGAGAGTAAAACTTTCCTCATTCAGCTTTAGGAAGTGCTTTGAGTTGAAAGTACGAACTTTCTGATTCACTGAGGGAAAAAATGTGATTCTTCACTTCACAGTAATGAGACCAAAAAATCGATAGCTCTTTTAGAGATAAAGAATTATTCCATGCGGTAGAGTTGCAAGATGGGAATTTTCCGCTAAACTCTCCAATTAACTTCTTTCAAATCTACGAAAAAGCATTCTATTGTTTTCTTTACCCACCAAACCTATTTTAACCTATTCTTTTGATACCTCCAAAAACATGCGACTAATCCTATCATGATATAATGAATCTGCGAGTGAACGCAGAATAGACAGAAATCGCGGTTCAAGGCAGTCAACTCATTAGCAGTCCTGCACAGATACATGTCGTGAAGATCCACTAATGGTAGACAGGTTCAACGAACGTCTTCGTCAGTAAAATAGCAGATAACGATCAGAAAATATTTATCAACGAAGACGTTAATGATCCAGATGTCCTACGACACCATGGTTACAATTCTTGCTTGCATAATCAACATAGAAACCCATTTAATCTAGTAATTACCATTTATCCAACCCAAGGATAGGATTAGCTGCGCTCTTAATCACTTTTATGTGAAATTAGGTCGTGTTTCATAGCAGAACCTTGCATACATCTGAACAAAAACATCTAATAAAGGAAAAAACATTCCTATAGTGCTGCAATAGTTCATAACGACTCCATAAACCATAAGCTTCACATTTAACACCTCTTGGAAAGGTTCTAAGAAAACTTTCTATTTGGTTAACATAAATCCATATCCGACTCGGGATATTAGTATCGATACACACTCTTTTAATGAACCCAACATTCTTGGACACGCGTTACTATCATATCATCCGTACATCACACTTCTAGTTGTTATCCTCTCACGCGTGCATTTCTTTCGGTCGTAAGACACCCAAGCGAGTGAGTAAACGCCCTCTTGCGTCGAAGTCTCCTCCTTTGACGATCTATCACCCGAGGAAACAATGCTGCGGACGCCTTAAGACAATGAGGGTGCCGCCCATTGAAACTATCTGTGGATCAACGAACGCCTTTGTTCGGAAGAGAAGATCTTCTGGGTCTCGCCCATCCTTCAAACCGCGATTCCTTCGCTCCCGTTTTTACACTCTGCAGACCCTTCGGGATGTGCCCTCACCCTATAGAGATGCATCCTGTCCATTTGTACTAATACGCTGTTAATATAACTTCCTTCCTGAGAGGAAGAGGTAACGCTGTTGTGATGAGATAAAGAAAAATACTTCGCGAGAGAATAAGTCGGTCGCGTGCTGTGGCGGAGTATACATTTCCGCTCATTTACAGCTTCCGAAAACAATTTCACAGTGCGCACGCTTAATTGAATGATATTAATGCGATGTGAAAAAAAACAATGATGATATTCGTTTCCTTAGGAACTTTTCAATTGGCAACATAAAGCCTCGTTTCAGCCTCGCAAATTACGGCGTTTTAAAACATTTCCGTGATAACAATGAGGATAATGCTTCCGGTGTGCACTCGTTTTTTTAAAAAGATTTTTCGAATGACTTTTGTTCGTTATTAAGTCAGAATGGAAAGAAACCTACAAACACGTATGATCTCTAATGGGTGAAAATAAAAAAAACCGATCTCCAAAATCCTGATGCTTGGAATATTTATCAGTTATACTTTTAGAATATAATACTCCTTAAAGAATTTTGGATGTACCTCAGGCAAGGTATTTCGTGAAAAAAAACATATCAAGGGATAAAATAATTAACTCGTAAAACTCATAAAGTTGATTGAAGGAATAAAGAAGGGACATGATGTCCGGATCACCAATCATTGTTTCTTTCCGATGAATGTCCACATTCAAGTGATGGCAAACAGAGGTAAAGCGGGACACGGTGTTTCAAGTTTCAATACTCCTGCAATAGCCAGTTTCGGGTTAGTGGGAAAACGCTTGAGTAATCTGAAATCTGAGAACAATGAGAAAGACAAAACACAAATGCGCTGAATTAACAATCTGGGTCGTATCCTAGGAAACGACATTTCGACTGAATCGCACCAGAAGATGGAACATCCCTTTTGGAACAGACACATTTGTGGAAAAATCATGGAAAATGTGGAAAAGGTGTTTATTCGGAACTATACAAGCCCTCGTTTTGAACAAAGACGTGAAAAAAGTTTCTGAGAAACAAAAACGCCTGTAATCGGAATATGTCGCGCCTGATTCCCACGAAAAATGAACCGGATCTTATGAAGTGGGTCCTCGATGGACGAGGTTATTCAAAGGATGACTCCGGATTACGAGATTCTTCGGGGGAGCTAATTTAACCGGTGAGCCGTCGACGTTAAAAATATGCTTCGCCATAAAACACTGGACCGGAATCCGAAATCACGTTCTTCATTCTGCAGAAGACCTTGATTCCGGAGGCTGACGCATTTGCAACCAGCAATTAACTCGAGGGACCAAAAAGAAGTTGATGGTTCTTTGCCCAAATACCCTCCCCCTCTATTAAAAGGCGGGCCTTGAGAGTGAGTGTGTGTTCATCTCCCGTGAATGGATTTCGGAAACACCCACGGATAAACGAAAGAACTCGTGGTCATAACCAAAGAGTGGTGTTCCTTCTCTTGCATAGCCCTCAATCCGTTCCACTTCTGGATGCAAAAATGAGGCGACTCTTAGTCGTTCCACTTCAAAAAAGAGACCTCCTTCCCGTGTATGGCTTTATTACGGAATTTCTCGTGAGAAAAAATCTTTCGTAACCATCGCCGTGACCCTCGGAGATGTGAATGTTCGCGAATTAACGAGGGAGCTTCGGCAAAAACGTGAACGAGGGTTGGTGACTGTGAAGAAGAGTTTTTACGGCGTTAAATTTTAGTGTCACGTCTCGTAGCGTTTACTTAATGCGACCCTAAAATGGGACGAAGAGAATGTTACAAAGAAAGCTCTGTAGAACGAATACCTGTCGCTGATTCCAACGATATTAGCTTCAAACAACGATTGTAGTTTTATGAAAGCAAAACGAGATGCAGATTTAATCATAACATCTGCTTATTATTCAGGAACACAATGTAATGGCTAGAAAACAATCGAATCAAGCGTGCGAAACGTTTTCCCGAAAGAAAGTTTTTTAAACTCTTCGGGGGCTAAGAAATACCGACCTTTAAAACAACCATTCAGCAGCTATATCCTCGACTTACGACTTCTAACACCCTCTGAGCTGGTCCTATAAAAAGTGGACGTAAACTGAAACAATTATTGCTCGAATCGTTACTTGTCTCTCTGCGCAAGTTACTTGCATCGTAACATTAAGTGAATATGAATGCATTCCTTGATTTGACGCCAACGGAATTCAGTTCACGCATCGAATGCGACCATAAACTTTATTGAACCGAGTCGGAATCGTCGAGAATGATTTATAAGATATTTCGACTGTCAGACGACTCCTATCGCTAAAATGCTCATCGTAAACAATTGCGATGCGCGACTGAGGGCATCTCTTACGCTCGATTTCTACCGACAGGAAAGCGACAAAAACGGTGAGAGAAAGCCGTGAAGATGATCCGAACGGGAACATTAGAGAGAGAGGTATAACGGAGAGTAAAAAATACTCCGCATCCATGGATGGAAACACGTGAAATCTCTCCCGTTTCCATGCGAAACTGTGAATTTTCCGCGAATTTCATCCCGTCCAGTTTAGAAAGGGAAGTCGTGCGGGGTTTTTTTTTTCGAGCCGGGCGATCGGGACTTTTTTTCAAGCGAGCTTTAATATCAGGGGTTGTAAAAGATAAACGGCCATCATTTTTCTCGAAGATGGACAAAAACTGGAGGGTTGAAGAAGAACGGTATCATCTGCGAAAATACGCGGTCGAAGCCCACCTTCGGGTGCAACCTGATCCATTCATCAACGACGAATTTCGGGCACTATATCTTCATTAAAAGAGGAAGTCGTTCCGTGGTTCGTAATTAGGTGCTGCCACCGTGCTAAAGGGAAAAGAAGTTGCGATCTTCTGGAACGCCTCGTTTTGCGAGCAATTTTCGACTCGACTTTTGTAACGGTCGGACGATTTGAGAGAGATGCGGTTCGAGTGAGTGATAAATAAATACTCGTTCTTCGCTGATTTATTATTGGCTACGTGAGGGAAAACAGAATCGTTCGCTCAATGCCCGTGCTTCGAGAGTCTATTCGGACCGCGAGGAGATGTCAACGACCGAACGCCCGGCGCAATGTACCTTTATGTATGGAAATAGTTATCGCGTGTTTTGAAGTGGTTGCCACTCTCGTAACCAAACGGAGCGCGTTGAGAAACTGATCTTCCGTCGATTCCACTCCGTTTCCGTTGGAAGACGAAGTTCGCACTTGATGGACCATTCCATTAGACATTTCGTCCGAGGCAGATACCTATTAATAGTTAGTTGCAAATTGGCAGAATTTGGACATCAATTAATTTTGGAAACAATAACTATAATGGATTCGATATCTGACGATGTATCTGATTCGATACAGAATTCGCGATCTTAGCTTGTAACTGGTTTCTATCTTCGTTTTCTTCATTCCAATAATTAAATAATTTAAAGAATACTCGCCAAGTGGGAGACCTGAGTTCTAGTTCCAGTCATTTCGTTATTTTTCACTTCTATTTAACTCTATGTTATATCTAATGAAATAACTGTTTAGGTATATATGCTGTGAAATCCATTAAGGACTCCTTTTAGTACTATGATGGTTAATGGATAGAATAGTTCTGCCTCGTTTTACCTTATATTACGATTAAAAAGTATTCCAAAAAGATGAATCTGCGTCATTTGTAAAAGAAGTAGTGACTGTTAAAGGCTACTAAATAAAAAAGTAGACATTCTTCGTGTAAAACTCCGTCCTTCTAACAAAAGTACCACCTCTAGTAGAAGCGACCATCCATCCGCTACTAAAACACTCAACCTTCAATAAACATCCCGTTCGTGTAATTGGCAATTAAACCAGTAAACTATAAACGCTTACACACAACCTGGGACGGTATCTATGATACCCATCCGCCATGGTAACCAATGCTTCGCTAAACAAATACAAAACTTGATCACCTGAGACATATCTGCGACGTCTCTCTTCAAAGGTGCACCAGGGTATATTAAATCGTGTTAGGTGCGATCCACTCGGACTAACCGTCATGCAGAGAGTTTCATATCGCATTTTGGGATCGGCGAGCAAACATGACGAGGATGGAATGCAACTGAAGAAAAGCAGATCATTTCGATGGTGATTAAACTGCTTCCGTATGCAAAGATATGCAGATTGGTTGGAGAGACGACCGTTATAGCAATATCTGCTTCGCAAACATTTTCGCTCCCGCGCGCACCTCTCTAATGCTCGTGTGACATCAGAGTGTTGCCATGGTTGTTCGCGAGGCGATACGCGTCGTTCTGTGAGTCATCATTCCCGGAATTAGTTGCTACGAATAACACCGAATTACGGTGCGAATGTAAACGGAGTATTGCTAACCTCTACTTTTCATAATCTTATCTTCAACGGGTACTTTTCTGCGACGTTTGCGGGGATTATATCTCATAACGGAAAAATAAAAGCGACAACGCACGTACAAATTGGAAACAAACATTTTCGTGTTACGAATGATTATATTTACGAGCACTGAAACGGTTTCAACGTGGGTTAAACAAAGATAAATGTACGAGAATAGAAAGATGAAATAATTATTCACTATCAGTTCGTGTGAATGGAATACCAGGTTTAACGAAGTGAAAAATGACGAGGGCTTGGGTTCGAGTCAGTCATTTTTCATTTCGGTTAATACTGCTCCGTTTACGAACAAGGAAACTCGACAGATCTTACAAGAGAGATAATTTGCTAGAGAAAAATCGTTACCTACGGTACTTCACCATTAAACATCGAAATGAGAATTACATACTAATATATTTACCTTTACATTTACTTTATCATTACTGTACAGCCTAAACATCGCATAAAATTAGTAGAATTACTTCAATGCCCGACTTTTTCCCCCATCGTTTATCGTGAAAACATTAATTTATCGTAAAACATACACCATTCTAGGAGTTAGTTACGTATACAAAGCCAACTGAAATCGGCTTGAAAGAAAACCCGTTAGCGGGGCTGCTTATGCTAGACCAATAGGGATCTTCTAAGAGTTTCAGAAAAGATCGTTTGCTCTTTTCGTACTCGATTCCGGGTTAAGTGAAGCCGTAAAGAAATGAAGGACTTGAGCATCCTTTGAAATTCAGACGTCACAAACATCGCAAGATTAACTTTCTGTTACGTGATCGGTCAAAATTAGCACGCGAATACGTCGTGCAAATTCGCTTCGGCCGAAATCTTAGAAGATCTTGGGGAGACGATATTATAGACGAAATTTCAGCAATTTGCAAGTGGCGTTTTCCATTTTAAGTGGGAGTAATCCTGATACGACAAATGAACTGCGCTGCTTAACACGAAATTCTAAGCACTTAAGCGGGAAAATATCAGAAGATACATTAACGATAATGAATCGAATTCAATACATAAATATAATCTTATAATATACTTTCATATTCCCCCGTTGAAATTTCCAATAAATTACCGCACATCAGTACGAACACTAAGTGACGTTTTGCTACGCGGAACAAGATCATTCGGTGATCCCAGAGAAAAGCTATTGCCGATTGCCAGCTTCTAATGAAGCGAAAGGATGATGGCGTGACTCATGAATTCCACGCGATAGCGATCGCATTTAGCCACCATTGTCGAGTCTGAAGACCTTCCAAACCAATAGAGGTGGAAGACGCGATGCAGACGGTGCCAAATCGAATAAACGATTACTTCCGATCCTGTAATGAATATTTAAAACCTTTGCGACGGCTAACCAAAGCCTCCCATCGAAAAGCCTCGAATCCTCGGCAGCCATCAGCGCCTTTGTGCGAAGTTTTTACGAAGCAATAAGAATTCAAAACTGATCGAACTTCCTGGGTCTTCCTTCCGGCTTACGACTCTACCCTACAGACGCTGGCCAAACGCTTCGACTCTGTAATTATCCCTTCCTCAGACAAAGGTAAATTGCTTTCCCCGGACACCTTAGGGACGAGCGAGCCATCAGCAAGGAGAGGGTGTGGGATGGAGGTAGGTCGCGGGGGGTACAGGGTTGCCAATTTGGATTTTCTAATTATACGCCCGCACCGGTCCTTGGAGTGGCAAACGTTAGCCGGTGGGGCCCCGAGGGAAATACAAACCGCGTATCCAAGGGACATGTATATGAATGTTGGTTCTCTCTGCACCGTTGCATCTCATAGAGCCATCAAGGTGAAGCGCTTTCAAACGAGGATTATCAACGTCCGGTTGAACTTCCAGAACATTCTACATCGCCTCGTGGAATAACTCTTTCGGTGTCATAATACGAACATGCAAATACTGAGCGAATATGTTCATCATTCATTTAAGTCCACTTCACTTTTAGTTCAGACTTTTACTTTAGGTAATTTATTTTACAAACTTTTAGGTTATTTAAAATGTAGCAATTTACTTTTGCAACAAAAATTTGTACAGTAGCTTAGTCTTCACAAATGTCCCAGAGCTTTTACTAATATTAAAGTATTTCCAAGAATCTTAAATCTAGATGGAAAAGACGGATACATTTTTCATTTTGCATAGGAACTACGAAATAATAGATTACTACGTACTTTTTAAATTGTTTCCTTCATAGCCTTAAACGAAATTCTTGGCCATAGCCTTAATTATAAAGTAGACTTTACTTAGACTGATGTAGCGAAATGTCAACAGTGAACGGTATAAAGTTAAAAAACAGTATTTTTGTTTCTGCTTCATTTCTTAATCGCTGCATCTTGCCGTTTCTATAGATACCGACTATTCTTTAGCGTATTCAAGAGATAAATTTTAAAACTATAATTAATTTACATATCTTTTTAGTTCATCAACCATAGTTTCAACCTTTTGGAATGGTATCATATGTATTACAAACCTCTGCTTACGTATCTTTTAGCCTATCCAAGATATTGATCCATTTCTACCCAATCGCAAATCAAAGATTATTACTGAAACTAGAGAACTACTTTTCAACTAATTTTTAAACTTACGTAAGATACGTAGGCACATACATATTAGAAACTACCAACCCGTTCCCAACCTACCCCACAATATAACGACGACTTGAAAAACACAAATTCACAAATATAAACGTATCCAACCTTTCTACCGATTCCTTTAATCGCTAATTAATCTGATTGAGCCATCTTAGTGATCGTAAATTTGATTACTCATCACGTAAACCCATCGGACATTCTGAGGCACGTGTTCGATCCGTATACGAGTTATATGAACACATTGCAATGAAGTCACACAACGTTCAGACCGCAGGAGGAGGAGCGGGGGAGTGGCCGTGGTTGCGGAGGACTTACGGAGATTTTTGAGGGGCTTCTCGCAGAGAGGGCGTTGGGAGGGAGTCCCTCTAACTTGCCGGAGAGGACCGGAAATTACGGATTGGACTCTTGCATTCCTGTACGCCTACGGATTTAGGACCGCGATAGAATGGCGATAAAACTACCTGCGGATTGCGTGATGAGGGAACAGAGGATGTCCCTCGGGTCATCCCGGTGTCTCGACGAAGGTGATTCGAATTTCCCGAAACTCATGAGAGAGAATTCTCCTCGATTTGGAGTCGTGAGAGCGTAGTAGGCTACGGAAGGAACTGCCTCATTCATACCACTCGTTCCCCAACAACCGATCCACTTATTGTTTCCGACAATGGAAGCTGCTTTCACGAGCGGCTTGTCTTACGAATGACAATGGAGTGCATAAGACTGCTTCCAAGGAATACGATACATACACGAAACAAGTTTAATTTAACTCAAAACCTCATTAAAAAAACTCGCACGTAATTACAAATACATGAACTTAAAACAAGGACATCTGTGCACCACTACTTTCCACAAATAATTAACGATTAATGACAATTTTGACTTCTTTCGATTAGCGACTTCCAAGGTTTACGTTTTCTGCTCCACTTCGTTACTATCTATCCTATATTTGGTCACTCTAAACTCGGAAATCAACAAATCCGTTACTTGACAACGGCGAAATTTTATAGTTACGACTCTAATAAACTTTCCGTGGTCGGAAGGCAGCTATTTACAAACGAGTGAGGAGGAAACACGGGAATCTTAGTATTCCGAGGATGTCCTCTCCCTCGTGTACGACACTGCATGAAATAGCTGACTAAGACGGTGAGCTTCTACGCCTTTGTCCCGCTAAAGTCATACCTGCGGCTATCCAGTCACCGTTCATTTCTTTTGAATTCCTTTCCCGGCCCAAGAGAGCCGAGAGGCGATAAATATCACAATGCTTAAGATTGGAAACGCACCTTTCGCAAGAAACTGGATTCAAAAATATATCGTGGCTCGACCATCTTTCCTTTCCCATGCAACGAAAAAAACTTTCCGAGAAATGTTTTCCCCATATCTACTATTCCGCTGAGAGGAGATTATTTAATATATACCACTCTGGAAGAGAATTGTTGTGCACAATCCGAAATAAAACTATACGCTCAAACCTTTCTCATGCGTCACACTTCACGCTGTTTGCAGCGGCCATTCGAAATTTTGCTACGTTCATTCTTTACCGGGACGTAAACAAATTATTACGGGCTACAAATGTACACAAAAGGTATAGCTGTATACATTGTTGCTGCTTTACAGATGGAAGGAAATTATCTCAAATTGTTTACACTGAAACTAGTAGTTAAACTTTTGAAAGCTGCTATTGCAAGACCACTAAACAACCCCCAGAACGACTGTTAGTTATATCGAACGCAAAAACAAGTCTTGAGTTCATCCACGAGAATTAGAGAACCGGAAACTTTTATTTTTTTTTCTGCTTTGTCTTTACTTAAACGGCTTTATCACAACAAACACTGGTACACGAGAAACATTTCAAATAACAACAACATCAGTAAAACTTCGCGCATTCAGATATAAGATATAAGTAAAACAGTTCGAATACGTTAAGAATCTATTCTTAGCGGTGCTATAGAGTTGCGAGTTGGTTAGGCTTCAAAACGGAGATGACAGGTAATACAAGAAGCGTGGAAAAACAGTCACTGGAGTCGAGTCATCAGCCTTCTAAGAACAGAGTCGAGAAACGGAAAACCCGTTGAAAATACGAAGCGAGAGGAAAGGGTTGAGCATTTCGCACCTTTCCGCGTTTTCATCGAAGTTTAACGCTGACACGAAGCAAAATTTGCGAACTCATACAGCTAGCTGTCACAACAAAAGGTAAATATCAGGTAAGCTGGAGACAACACTGCCTGGCACGCCCGCCAACTCCCGCCCAACGAACGCACACTGCCCACCTACACGCACGTTGAATTCCGTTCAGGAAGAAGCGGACATGAGAGCTCGAGTCGAAAAAGTTAAGCGGTACCGAGTAAAATACGTTAACAATGATAAAAAATAATATAAAATCCGTTTGTTGCATTGGGCTGCTAACTGTAATAAACTGACAGCACCTGTACTTAAGAACGAGCGATGAAACTTCGGAAAAATATCACACCAGGCAGGTGGTTCCGCTTCCGAAGTTTTGTTTGAATACGAGTTTGAAAGAAAAGTAGTTGTAACTAATAAATATTGCATACCTGATAAACACCGACACTTCGAGTTGAACATGCTAGAAACTTTCTCACACCATAGGCACTAAAACATATCCACGGACACACGTCGGAGGAACTAGTCACTCACTCCAACCTCCACAACTCCGCTTCGTGCACTTGTTGTTCAACTCAGCATATCGAAAGAAGCGGCCACCCGTCTTCGTTCGCATTCTTCTCTGCAGGTAGCAGGAGAGTCGAATTGGGCATGCCATCTAGTGATCCAAGTAGAAACTAAATCCCAATAGTCCTTCCTTTGCGCTCCGGCACGCATGACGCATGTAGTTTAACACATTCGTATAACATAATAAAATACAATGGCAGCGCGTGTAGGAATTGACACTATTGTTACTCGACTGATAAAAAAGTCTACGTAAGTAATTATGATTTATATTGCTCTTTAAAAAAAATGACGATGTTTCAATTTGGCATGCTATTTGGAAGGGCATCGTTATCAGTTTTCAGTACTTAACACAATTATGATGGGATTTTCTTTTTTTAATTATCAACTCTTGGACAATGTATTCATCTGTTACTCCTAGTCTTCTCGCTATGCGAATTAATTCCATCTGTTATTATTCATACCATTGAATGATTACATCAGTAAATCTGACGAACTGTATTATTTAGAAAGAAGAGTATAACCCTGACATTTATGAAAATGCAGGCCTTGGAAGGGATTGTGAGATTATATTGATTTACAATGGCTCAATTCATGTTCATTTTGTAAATGATTGTAATTTTGTCAAACGCAAACTAAAATTTATCCTTAGTAAAGGAAAGGTCATTGAAGGAGATGTGAACATAAATGTAAAATGTTGTATGGAATTGCAGACCCACACATTATCAGACAAAATGGAACGCTCGTATGTTTGCATCTCAATCATCGAGTGGAGTTGACAGAAAAGGAGCTGCATCTTTAGCTGCAGAAGCAAGAACTGCTCGTGAGCAAGAAGAAAGAATAACCAAGGATATGCCTCCCCTTTCGGAACCTGTGCCTGGCCTTCCAAAGGCAGTATATTCTACTTCTCGAGAAGAAAGCTATGAAACTAAAGTAACGACACTGAAAAATGGACTGAGAGTAGCCTCTGAAAATAGATTTGGACAATTCTGCACATTAGGAGGTGATCATATTTCTTTATTTACATTTGACATTATTTTTACTAATGGTTCATTTATCTGTGCATCAGTTGACGAATTATCTGAACCAAGTTTGTTTTAAACGAGCAATTCTATGTATATGGAATTGCTTAATACTATATGTAGATAGAATTAAAATTTTATTCCTGACAAGAATTATTATCTAATATATTTCAGGAGGATATTTTTCCCTCATTCTTATAAAGCTCTCTATAGTTCATTTTAGTACAAAGAGTACCTTTTGATTTGTTATTGATAATATTATTTATATTTTCAGTTGTCATAGATTCTGGATCTCGTTATGAAGTTGCCTACCCTAGTGGGATTTCACACTTCCTTGAAAAATTAGCCTTTAATGTAAGTGGTTATTCTTTATGTGTTTGTTATTTTAGCTGTTAATCTCTGACACTATTGTAAGCGATTTATGTAGCTAATGACATAATTTGATATGCAGAATAGGTGAATATAGAGATATATTATTATTCAGAATATGTAAATTCATCCTAATCTTGTACTGCTGTCAAGATTTCAATTCATCCAGTTTTAAAACATAACAGGGTGTATTATTGTAGTTAATATAAAGTATACTCAAATTGAAGAACAAGATTAAATTATTTCTTTTTACCTTTCAGTCCACTTCACAGTTTGACAACAAAGACAGAATATTGCAGGAACTGGAACGCCATGGTGGGATTTGTGATTCTCAGTCATCTAGGTATTGAAAATTCCCATTTCATTGATCTACTGAGTAAATCTTCATTTTTATATTTATTTATATAATCTTAAGTTGATCTTGAATTTCATCCTGAAAACGTTTCAGTTTAATGTAAAATTATAAATATATCCAGGAAATCAAAGATAAAGCAAACAATGTAAATTGGTAAAGTTATTATGTGTTTAAACTAAAGAACAGCAAATCATGCTTTCTCTGTTTAGTGTAACAATATTACAGAAAAACTTTAAAATGAACTCATTCATTTTATTTATCCATTGCAATTGATAGTATTATTAATATTGAAGAAATTTAATAGCTTTTCATCGTTTATCATTTAAGTAATGTATTTCTTTTCTTGTTGTATAGGGATACCTTCATTTATGCAGCCTCAGCTGACAGCAGAGGGATGGATGCAGTTGTCAATGTCTTAGCTGAAGTTGTTCTTAGGCCCCAAATTTCAGATGCTGAGGTAAATCATCTATTCAGTAAAAATTTTTAATCAAAAATTCATATGAAAGCAAGCAAACTACTACATCAAAATTTAAATATATCCAAACTAAGATGATTATGAATGTATTTTCTGTGCCCTAAATTTCTATTTGATTTGCGAATGATCTCTTTCCAGCTGGAAATGGCAAAACAAACTATCCTGTTTGAATTGGAAACCATGTTGATGAGGCCAGAGCAAGAACCAATTCTCATGGATATGGTTCATGCTGTATGTATAAAATGTTCATCTATAAACTTGCATAAAACTGCTAAAACATGTAACAAGATATTAAGAAATGTCTTTCCTTAGGCTGCCTACAGTGAAAACACTTTGGGATTACCAAAGATTTGCCCTGAAGAGAATATTCAGAAGATCAACCGATCAACACTATTCACTTATCTCTCACAGCACTATGCTCCTGAGAGAATGGTAGTAGCTGGTGTTGGAGTTGACCATGATGCTCTTGTAGAAAGTGTACAAAGGTATGGTTTATTACTAAATGTACAATTATTAAGCATGCTTATCATTCTTAAAACTCCTTGAAAAGTATGACTTTTTGGTATCATATTGTAGATGATTACACCTTCTGTCAATCTCTGAGAATGCCATATAATGACTAAATAATTATGGTTTTAAGACAAAGTTATCTCTTTAGATCAAGAAAAGGAGTTTAAAAATCATTCCAAAGTAGAAATATTTCCTTTTACTCTTTCCTCTATAAAATAACAGTATGCGTTAGTCATTTAATTAGTATATTGCAAAACATATTAATATGATAATCAGATTGGTGGGAAGTGAGTTGAAATTATGAAAGTTGCTATGGTTTAGTTTGAATGTCCAACTGTCATTGATAGAATTGTATGGTTCATTCCTTGTCAAGAACGCATCATTTTGAAAGTCTTTTATGAACAATTATTTATTTTTGATCTAAACTTCATTCTAGGCATTTTGAAGAAAGGAAGCCTACTTGGGAAGAGGATAGAGACTTAATTCTACCTATCAAAGATCTGGAAGTTGACCAATCAGTTGCTCAGTACACTGGTGGTTTAGTTAAAGTAAGTGATCATTGCTTATTTGCAATCAAAAGTTAATTTGAAGATGTTACTCATACCAAGTACCAATTTAATCTTTGTTACATTTTTAGGAAATGTGTGAAATACCAGTACATGCTGGACCTTCAGGACTTCCTGAACTTGCTCATGTAATCGTGGGTCTGAGAGGAGTTGGTCATCAGCACCCAGATTTCATAGCAACCTGTGTTTTGAACATGGTCATGGGTGGTGGAGGATCATTCAGTGCTGGTGGACCAGGGAAAGGAATGTACACTAGGCTATACACGAATGTACTCAACAGGTGATTGTTACTATGATGTGAAAGGATTGGTTATTGCGGATAGATTGTAATATTAATTGTATAAGAAATGAGGTTTTTTGATCTCGCCTCTTATTCTTTAGTGACTTTATGTATGACATTGATTTCTTATATCTAGCAAACTACAAAAAGCTAAAGTGGCTTGTAGAGCTGAAAAATGTATTATGATAACAGATTTTTTAAATGCTATTATTAAAATTTATTGATATATGCTACAATATTTGATATACAAAAACTATATTCTCATTAATTACTGAACAAAGAATATCTTATATAAAGATTTATGCAATGGTTAATCAATAATATCATCCTTAGCATCTTTAGAAAATTGAGTTTATAATTTAATGTGAAGAAGTAAAGGTAAAAATATCACAATATTTATTTAGTAAAATAGGTCATAAGTTCTTGTAGTAATTCCTTACATACTATAAAAATAACATGTAATTTGATATGTCTCATCAATTTGCACATCAATTTTTTAGGCACCATTGGATGTTTAACGCAACTGCCTATAACCATGCATATATGGATACAGGACTGTTTTGTATACATGCCAGTGCCCCTCCCAATTATGTACGTGATATGGTACAAGTTGTTGTAAAGGAAATGGTCACGATGGCTGGTGCTATTGATGATGAAGAACTGAAGGTAATTAATAATGATACTGAAAATGTTATTTGGAATCATTTGCCCTTCAAAATATACCGTTTTCAATTCCTTCCAAAAAGTCTTCCTTTGATCATTTGATAGTACATTGCAAGCATCAAATGTATGATCAGTTTATTTAACTTTCATAAGTAAAATTTTTCCCATAATCTCTTATTATTACAAATATATCCTATTCTTAACATACTTTTTTCCATTTTAGCGAGCTAAGAAACAACTGCAATCAATGCTGCTTATGAATTTAGAAGCTAGGCCTGTTGTCTTTGAGGACATAGGAAGACAGGTGCTAGCAACTGGCCACAGGAAGAGACCTGAGCATTATATTGAAGAAATTGGTAAGTTTTATCCTGTATCAAATAAATATGCAGGGAAATATATATTAATCACCCATTAACTTTTATCTTTTTAATAGTAATTTAATGTTTTCTCTGTATGGGAAACAACAGGTCAATATTAAGCGTTAACATTTTAATTGAACATTATCATATATTCCTTCAAGTTTGCTTCCAAATGTTTTAAACTATAAATGAATTTTGGTACAGTCTTACTGGACATATGTGAGTATATTTCACTGACTGCCAGAGACTTTATTTGAGATATTGGCAAATTAATGACTGTCATAAAAGTCAATGCATTATCTATTTGCCCTTCAACTGTTAATATGATTTCAGATTCAAAATGTATTCTTTGTTAAGTAACTATCAATTTACAATACTTTAACAGTTCCTTAAAGATAACAGCATTACTTTTTCAAATTTACTTTGTAAATATCTGTGCAGCGGTGGAATTTCAATCTAAATTAAACTGATTGTTTCATTATTTATACCTGGGAATTGAATTTTTTTGTAGTGGTATCAGTGCATTTGACTGTCTAATAAATTTTATTCGTTACTGGATTATTGATAAAATGGCAAAACACTATATTTTTTTATTATTATAGTGAAAAATTTACTTGTTTACCTTAACCCATATTAAGTGTGTAATATTTCTTAGAATTTTATCCTACTTTTGCCATGACATCCATTTCTTTGTATGAATCATAATTTAAAACCTGTCATCAATATGAGCTACGTTTTTTAGAGTTCTCTTTGTAAAATTTAACTGAATTCTTATCGCCTTTCAATAAATGCTCTTTGAAATACATTATGAGAGATGGCAAAGAATGAAATGGATGATAATATTATTATTTTCAGAAAAAGTAACTGGTGAAGATGTGAGGAGGATTGCCAGTGATTTTTTGACTTCCAATCCAGCTGTGGCAGCCAGAGGAAATATTCAAGGATTGCCCTCATTGGATGACATTAGATCTGGACTTCGTGATCCTTCTGGAAGGATGCCCAGTGGAAGGAGATTGTCGTTATTCCGTTGATTTTTCAGTTTTCCAGGCAGTTTTATAGCTCCACTCAGTGTTCAGTGAAATATCTTTCTACTTGGGCTCAAGTGTATTACGTCCTTAGTAATGAAATAATTGTTTTATATATCCACAACTCAATGTTATCATAGGAACAATGAAGAAGGAAATGTTTAAAGACTTAATGGAGTATTGGAATAGAGAAGGGGACAGTACATAAGTTTTTTTCATTGTGAGTATTCCTATGAACAGGTATTAACATCTTTACAATGCCTGCATTTACAAAAAGTTTGAGTCATTTTCAAGGGCCCAGTCTCAAAGCCAAAGCTAGAATGTTACCTTCAGTTCTAGCCTATTAGAAAAAAGAGGTTGTACCAAATTTACTTCTTTATGAAGTGTCAATTCCTCTGTTGAGTTTATGTTATACGAACAAAATTATCAAAATAAAAGTAAAAATTTCGACTGACTTAAAAATTATTAATTTATTTTTCTGCCAACCAAAACATCTTATTTATGAAATATAACTCCTACCTGACATATATCATTCAAATGCTGATGTGTGATATATATGCATATATATGTCTGTATTTAATGGAAATATGTTTTAAGGGAGTTAATACTACAGCTAAAATAGCAGAAACTTCTACTGTACAATTTACTAGTTCAATTGAATTAAAAATTCAAAAAGATAAATCTTCAAAGCTTGAAACTTACTAAAATAATGGGTTTTTAACTTGGTCTCATGGCATTAACACCTTCACAGGTGGGCTTTGACTGCATTTGAAGATACTGTACTTTTCTCTGAGTAGAGGTTGGATTTTGATTTTAAGGCAAATCATGAACCAAATTCAGTTATCTTCTTTAGAGTTTTATATATCCTTCTACTGCATCTATCAAGAAATTATATGAAGCCTTGCTTTTCATTTCTTTGAAGGTTAGACAGAGGATCAAAACAATTTTGATTATTCACAAGAAATCTTGAAAAAAGAATAGACAAATTACATATTCCATTGCCTCCCTCAATTTTTGCCAATTCAAAAAGTCATTTGTTTGCAACCTTTGAAAGCCATCTAATACAAAATTAATTTTTAAGTGATATCAGTAGCCTTGATGGCTTTCAATGTTGAATATCATTGCTTAATCAGTCCATATAACAATCAGTCTAGTTATGAAAAATACCTTGTTAAATAGTTTAAAAATCCTCAGGTATATTGCATATTTATTCTACCTCTGCTTTGGTTCTTTTTGCATTCAAAGTCATCAGTCTAATATTTATCCTCTAGTTAGGACTTGAATAATACCTCCATGGTAAATAGGCACAACTACTGTTCTTGCATTGGCTAACATTAAATCAATACCTGAAAGTTTTGAAGAAATATTAAATTTCTTAAATACCATTTAGAAGGAATTCAATTAGGTTTTTTAAAAGATATAAAAATTAAAATTTATATTTTTTATTGTATCAATAAACACTCCCTTCTTAAAACTTACAGCACTATTCTTATAAAAATTTTATTTCACCTGTCAGGTTATTAATAATTTTCAATTTATAACAGTAAGACATGACAAAAATGTTTCGCAGGTTAATGTGGTGAATGAGATCGATTAATCTCAAATTGATGCAATGACATTCTATTCTTAAGAATAACATACAATATTATATGATGTGGAAAAAATTCACTTCTCATAAATATGGAGTAGGAGCTTCATTCCAATCTTTGGCATATCCTCAGTTTTTCAATACGTAACCCTCATAAAACTTTCTCATCCCTCATAATTAAAAAAAGGAGAACCTAAATTTTAGAATGCGCTTCTTTTTTTAACCTTCAAAGTTTCAGAAGTTAAACTAACAATTAAATGATTACCTTTAAAGGATTTATGTGATATTATTATATGTTATTTTCTCAATCTTTAAGTTGAAAATTTAAACTTATTAATTTGAATTTTTGTGCAATAGAAAAAAAAGCCTGTTTTCTTTTATATCACTAATACTATGTAATTTAATCACAAAAGATTGAATATACAGGAAGAATGATAAACAGTCTTTATAAAAATAGTGCAGTTTCTTTTGCTTCCCTCCATGATACACAGAAATTAAGCCACAGTCTGAAACTTCCAATGCTTAATCTCATATTTTGTATAATCTTGAAAACAAATGGCATAAATGCCAACCTGTGGCTTTGAAAACAATAAACAACAAGAATGGTATTAAGCTGATGCAATCATTCAGACTTAATACATATTATTATAAAAATATTAAATATGAGTCTCTCTCAATAGTTTTTGATTCCTCATCTTCAGCAGCTTTTTTGCTTAGTTAAAGGACATTGAAACTACAAGATCATCTACTCAAAAATGCTCAAGAGAGAAACTATCAATTGTTAGCACCTCCAAACACTTATGCTACATCATGTTGTTCTTCCTCGTACTGGTTTCCTTTGATTGGTTTTTCTCATTGCCCACCTCATTAACAATATGCAAGGAGTCTCCAAAGTGAGAGATAGGAAGTATGAGCAGAAATATGTGATACAGGTATGACCTAAGAATACAGCAGCCTAAAATTTTCAGAAAAAATAATGTATTATTTCCACAAAAGCATTTTTAAAATTTTATGACATTCATGATAATATAGTATATTACTTATCTGTTATTTATCAATATGTTAATACTAATTCTTTGTTTATTTATGTAAATTATTTAAAAAATCATCACAATACTTTGTAATTTTTTTTCAATACTTTTATGAATCTGAAATGTTTTACTTAAAATTAGACTTCCTTTCTAATGCCTGATATTATATTACCAGTTTAAATAAACTTAATATGGACTAAAATTAACTTCATAGTTAGCAGACAAAACTTTTTAAATTGTACATTATACTTCATATTCAAGTATTAAATTTTTTAATTCAACTGCAAGGTATGTTAACACCTTGAGATCAAGATTGTACAGATTTATATTGATGAATTATAATTAATAATGCTCTTATGACAGTACTTACTAAAGGCAAGAAATCAATATGCCATGCTCTCTCAGCACTCAAATATACTGAGCTCATCAACAATGGGTTGAGTAAATATGCTCCATAAGTCAATCGACTTAATGGAACCCACCCTCCAAATGATAATATGGAGTCCATAAATCCTAAAAAGAGATTTGATGGTGAAAATTATATGAATAATATGACATGAGTATGATAAAATTTTCATAACTATAAGAAATAAAATGAAAGTGATTTATTTGCATACCAGCATGACCTGTACAACAGGCAACAATAATCCATGCTAGCCCCAATCCCCATGCAGTTCTGCTAAGGGCCACGTAAAATGCTGAGGTCAAGATAGAAATATGCCTCTCATACAGGCCAAATAAGACAGATATATTGCAAAGTGATCCAAGAACCCATAATAAAATAACTAAGTTCTGTAAAGTAAGTAGAGTTATTGAAAAAAAGGGTCCAAATATAGAATAATAATAGATTCTTATAATCATTTGGCTTTCCTCAGATGATTCTCTTCCATTGGAAGAAATTCGATGGCCAAGAGATCTTACCTTACTGATGTTTAGTTTTCCTCGAAGACGAACTATTAGATAACCAGTGCACATTCCAATAAGGTAAGGCCCAACTCGAGTCCAAGGTGGATCATAAAGAACATTCAGCATAGCTAATTGTTCATCGAGGCTAAAATCCAGTTCCATCCATGTTATTTACCAATAAGAGAGTGATTTATAATACTGAGGTACTTGAATTTGCACAAATTTAAGGTTGAAAATAATATCTTTGAATTTCTGTTAAGAATTTATCTAGCTATTAAATTACAAATAGTATATTATACATTAATTGGGATTGAAAGAGGTACCATAATAAACAATTAATACGTTACAACAAGAATTGATTCTGACTGACTGGATTACATTATATGCAAAATGGATGCACAATAACACTAAAAAGCTTTATAAACCTTTCATGAGCAAAAACATACATACAGAGAGTTCTATGCCTTTCCAATAAGTAAGACAAAACTTTCCTTGATGAAAATAATAGATAAAATAAGCTCAGACCTATGCAAATGTGTGTTTATAATCAATAAGAGAGACCTAATCTTAATCAGAGAGTTAAATTTTTTTTTTCAAATTTGAGCAATTAAAATGATGAATGTGTTTTTAAAACAAATGTACACTTCTTCTATGATTTAAAAATAAAAAAAGAAATAGGGCTCAAAACTATACTTCATGCCATCTTCCCATAACTAAAAATTCCTTATCTTTTTACCATTTACTGTTTAAATAGGACTGTGAAAATTATAAATTACTAACACAAGGGATTCTTTGGTATTTTTATGACAAGATACATATATATTACTATATGTAAGCTTGATAAATTTTATTACAAGAATATTATTCCTTTTAATGAGTATGAATGATTATTGGTAGGAAATGAAATGGAACATTTTACAATAATAGTCCATGTTTCTTGAATAATCGAAATCTATCTGCTAGAAATTAATTTACAAATGTGAATGAAATTTATGAGATTGTAGCCAATGAAAATTGATTTGAAATGAGTTGTAAATAAAGAGCAGCATTTATATTATCTGTTTACTAATCCTTGATTGTTGGTCAGTGAAGAGGCATCAAGGTTGATTACTCATAGATTTCTGACAATAGTATTCTATGTTGAGACTTTTATGAAAAATAAGTAAATTCAACATGAGCTATTGAACAAAATGAATTATGGAGAAAAATTTTAAGACTACAAATAAGAAAAATATGTTACCTTAACTGCTGTGACCCAAGCAATAGGAAGAAAGCTATGAAGGTATTAATTCATGAGATGAAAATATTAAGGTTAATAACCTTAACACCAAATTAAAAAGTAGACTCGATTAATATGAATCAATTTTTACAATTTCTGATACAACATGAAGTTATTTAAATAGGAATTATTGTAAATATTCTGTTTGAAGATGATTAAGGAATACTTGAAAATGAAAATATAGAAAATGATGGAAAAACTGACTCTTAGAAACTGATTGTCTGAAAACTAATGAAAAGAATTTAAATCTATAATATATGATTGATTTAGTAGTTAGCACTGTGAAATTAATAAATATAGTGATAGGAGTTATATTTTATGTCCCATTCCACTAATTTGTATACTATATTATCTTAAGTTAATCAAATTAGAATTTAATTAGCATTACTGGCATAAGTTCAATGTGATTCCCTCTGTAAGTTAACTTCTTAGTCTAACTTGTGATACCATACTAAGCATTCATTAAGGTAACTCTGAATAAAGTGTGGAATATATTATTGTAACAGTAATACAAAGGTGTAAGGTACAATAGAATACCTCAATATAAATAGAAAAATACGCTAACATGTTTAGTACTCACGTTGGAATGTATCCATAACTGTATGAAATGTACCCAGTCAGTATCCATGAACTGACAAGAATGATGACTAGAATTATAGCGCTTAGAACAAAGTAGCTGCAAAATTAAAGAAACAATTTTCTTTAAAATTCATTTATAAAAATTTTAATTTGAATATGCTTCTCCAAAAGGCATCGCAATATTCTTGGAAATGTACATGGATTGTAAATATATAATCTAGTTTTGTGTTTTACCTGCTTGATAAAAGAAGCAAAAATGTGCCAAGAATAAAAAACTGCATATCGTTTGACAAATACCAACTCCATGACATACACTGCAAAAAATATTAGTAAACATATGTTATTTTTATCACTTCTACATACACTGAATCAGGTTATTTTATTTTTATGATTAAATTAAAGATATAAAGAATGAATTAAATATTATTTTCCTTAAAATTTAGGTCAAATATTGGGCTATGATTTCTGATTATCATTATAATAAAAAAACTGAAAATGAGCATAGGTCACTTTCCTAGTTTATCTGTTTTATTTGATTCCTTTTAAAGAGAATGTGGCTATACATAGAGGTGACTTTTAAGCAATTGATAAAATATTTTTTGTTTAACACTTTAAAATTCATTTTACACTAAAATTGTATATTACACCAATTTTTAAAACTAAAATAATTTTAATAAATCTTTGAAATATTACTCTTTAAATGAAAATATACGACCCACTGAGATTAATGTTTCATATTTATAAGGTATATCCCTAAGATGAGTTATAATAAAAAATATAGAATATTTTGAATAAATGAAAGTTCTGTAATAAATTATCACAATAAATTTATATAAATTGGTTTATAAGTTAATGATTTTCTTTAAATATCCTCAAGCAATGCTAATGAATTATTTTTTAAAGTGATTTAGGTTGTGGACTCACCATTTCCTCACGACTGAAGAAATTGTTAATGTACAGAATGTTTCTCCACCAGTACTTGGAGCATACCACATCAGCCCTTTCTGTTGTTGTGAAAAAGGATGTCTTGTTATACCAACTCATGTTGATATCTGCTATACCCATGACTACCATGTAAGTAGGAGTTAACCTGGTGAAAAAACAGTTGATGATGTTTCATTCATGAAATGTTTTGTAAAGCTACCCCACAGCAAAAAAAAAGATTAATTTAATTTAAAATAGAATTTGTTTCTTACCTCATAAATCGTCTCAACACCATCAAGAAAAATTCAGATACCCTAGATTTGAATGTCACCTTCTGCTTCTCTTTACTCTGCTCCTTATCTACTTTTTCCTTGTAATAGAGGTAAGCCAAGAGAAATCCACTGTATAGAATCAAAACAGAAAAGTAAATATTTAATTTTTTATACATGGACTTTTATAATGGAAACAAAATTAAACCTAAATTTCTTTGATTCAAATATTAATGAAAGCTGCAACAAAATAGAATAAAATCACTGCCAAATAAGGAATAAAAAGTTAACATAGTTACAGCATTACTTTTTGTAATGGTAAAATAATGAATGAATAAAGCATTGAAAAAAAAGTAAGAACTGAAAATGAATGGCATCTCCAAATGATAATCATTTATTTATATGAATTTATTAGAATAATTTGAGCAGAACATGTCAATAAAAAGTATTTTTATCCTAATAGAATCATCTAAAAATTGAACTTTCTACATACTCTCTTAAAAACCATATTTTGTTAGCATTTTGATATTACCAATATATATTATTGATAAAATGAAAATTTGTAAACCATTCTTCATCTAATATCATAGGAAGCAAACAAATTATTACAATTAGAAATGCAAATATGTGTCCATAACAGTTCATGACAATCACCAACCTGATAAAGAAGAATGTATCCACAGAGAGTGTAGCATTACTAACAACTTGAACCATGAATCCTTCAGCTTTCCGAAATGCTAGGGCTTTATTATCTGTAAAATTATCATAAAGTATTATTGATAAGTTAATCATTAAATCATTTATCTCTGAAATAAAAATTTAATTGAAGAGTGAAATAAGTCAATGTTATTGAGTTAAATGAATGTTATTGAGTTCTACCACAATTAAATATGTGTAGTAAGTATAAATATAATATTAAATTACAACAGTATTATTTTAAAACATTCATATTTTAACTGAAAATCTATTTTAATAAAATAATTATTATGCATAACATTTTTAAGATCAGCATAATTCAAAAATTAAACTTTAGTAAGTAATTTTAACTAGATACTATGATTAAATGCATGTATTTTATATTCATTGAATACTCACCACAATAGTCACTAAGATAAAAGACAGTGTGGACCAAAATGATCCAACCCATGCCCATGAAGCGAAGACCATGAATTGCTCCCACAGAATCTCCACCAACTGTTGGATCCATTATTATATTTGTATTCCTTGGCAAAGAAAAGCAAAGAAGGAGCTGTCCCAATGAACCTGAAACAAGGAAAAATTATGATATAATTAAAATGATAAGTTTGTTCGATTTGATTATATTAATATGATATTGAGATCATAAGTTTATGGTACTGATATTTTATGATGATATAACTTAGAATGTATGAAAAAATTCTGATGAAAAAATGCATGAAATTACTGCTTTTTGTACACATCTAAATTATTGTATATGTTTAATTTTCTTGAAGGGCTTACTTTGTCTTGGTTCTTTTGCTTCACATCCATTAGGGGAAGTTAGTTTGCTCATTTCCACCATCATCATCCCCTTGTTAGGAGCTGTTGTACTTAACTGTGTTGATGGAAAACCTGTATAAAGTAAATGCATATGAATTTCATAAGAAATACATTACTGAATGAAAGATAGTATTGATTTTTGAAATTGATATATGTTAATGTAAAATCATATGGGAAAGAATAAATAACAGGATAAGGAGGCTAACCATTCTGGTTTGTATCAAGTACCAGAAGTTCTACATCAGGTGTTTTTCCATTTAGATTCAATGATTTGGTGTCTGGTGATCCAACTGGAATAGCCTTGCATTTTGACATACATTTGGAAGAATTCTTAGCCTTCCTCAAAGCAGGACGCCAAACAGCGATATCATAGATAGTTCCAGCTATTAATAATCCCAAAACTAAGCAAATGATGAATCTGTGAATGAAAGAAATATAATTTTTCAAATATGCCATGATATACTTATACTTAATAATATACCATTAATATTTGCAGATTTCTTGTTGCAAGAAAATAAAATTAATATATTTAATCTTGACAACATTTGAAAGAATTTTTTGTGCCTCTGGGATATAAAACTGAGTAATCAAATGAATTCTTGCAATTTTATATTCAGAAAAGCGATTTAAAAGAAGAAATTAAGTAAAATGAAAAAATAACCACTATGAGTTTAAACGATTATCGAGTGTATCAACTTTTACTAAACCACAGGATTATACACTCATAGTTTGTTATTTTTTGAAGATTAATAATTTCTAAAATGAAATTTAGTATAATTCATTACTCATTTGTAAGTTCTTTTTAATTTACTCATGGGTCATTACACATTATATTACTTACTGACCACAATAATTAATAATAACTCTGAATAAGACATACTTGTATTGACAATTGAAATAAATATTATTTAAGTTATTAATGCCGAATTTACAATCCTGCTACACCATTTGGACCGATACAGCTAAAATCCTTTCTCACGGGTTGCGAATGTATCCTAAAAGTTAGGCATTCAACGCATACGCCGAAGTATGGGAGGAACTGGTTGCATACTTCTCCACGGCAATAAATCGCCATGCGTTGAGAGGGAAAGTTTCGCAAAAAACAGCCCAAGGGCTATAAAAATCTAAATACATACCTCAATACGAAAAAAACGACTGTTATCACCAAAATTAAGGTGAAACTATTACAAGAATCTCCCTCTAGGAGGTGTTAGAAAAAACTAACCACTTATCGACGAAAGAGTGAATTAAAATAAATCATTTCAGATCGTTACAAAACTGTAAATAAAAAGCACCGGTTTTTCATGGATGATTCTCCTTAGGTGTGACATATACGGAAGAAATTATCCGGAAAGCTCGAACGGAACTCATGGTTTGGGTAGTTATAGAGAAATTTTAGACCTCAAAGAAAACATTTAAACGCTTTTTTATCCGATAATGGTTTTTATGATTTCCTTAATGTAGAGATCACGACACACCCTTTTGTCTTACAGAATCGTTGTTACACAACCATTTATCATAGAAAGCTATTTGTGGATTCCGTTTACGTGGAAACACAATGATGAGGTCAAATAGTAAAAATGAACACTATTGTTCAGCCAATAAGATCAGAAAAATTGGTACTAATGATAGTACTGAATGATAGAAAGTTTTATAGAACAATACGATATCCGAATCTATTTATATAAATAAACTAATCATTTAACGTAAATTTTTAATGAAAGGATAAAACCATAGTGGGACAGTTCTATGACGTATTTCTTCCCAAGTTATGTCGTTTCTCTAAAGATGAAATTACGTAAGAGCATGTTTTACCAGAATATTTTATACTGCCATGATAGGAAAATTATTCCCATTTCATAAAAAATATCTTTCATTCATTAAATAATCATCTCTAGAGTAAAAAATATATTCATATTTTCATCATAATTATGTGAGAATAATTCTCAACGTATTTTTACCACAATTATTGTAATCATTGTTGTTAACGTTGCATTGTAATAGAATTGAATGTAATTGAATTGAATTATAATTGAATTAAAAACCTCTGGTTTACATTTATATATAGCACGAGTAGAGTCACTGAATACAAAACAACACACAGATTAAAAAATATTGATCTACATGTGTCGTATGTTTTAAACCTTAAAATCTCATCATAATATCACCACAATAGAGGCAAATAATTTCCGCATGTATTCTCAGAAGAGATGAATACATTCGCGATAAATATTTAGTCAAAATCATGCCATGTCATTTCCGTCAAGCAATCTGCCGCTATTCTCTTGTTCTCATTTTTTCTTTTATCCTTATTTGAACAACGACTTTTTTATCTTTTGTACAACTTTCTTCGTTTCCCATCTTACATCATCCTGCTGCGTAATGTAATCATTAACTTTCTCCCTTAGTGATATAAAAAACAACTTACGCCATGATCGCAAACTTGGGTTTGGAGATGAGAGTGGATGGATGCCACCTGAGAGATCTCACGCCTTCCATCCGAAGATGAAGTCCCAACAGCCTTTGCAAAGGAAGGGCGCGGTTCGAGAGGGATTCTTCCAGGAGGGAGCCCAGGGTCGATTCCGGACAAACGTTTGGAGCGCATAGTGCCACTGAGAGGAGGTCCTTGAAAATAAAATAAACGATTAATAAAACTATTGGAATTGGAAGCAAAATCACTTATTATTGCTTTAGAGGGAGATATTTTATTCTAACGATTCGGCACACTTAATAGCCATAAAATAGTGGCGATGGATTATAAACCTTTATAGATGCAGATTTCGCCAGATGAAATAATAAAGTTAATAATACTTAATAAAATCTATAGAGTGATACAGAGTGCCATAACATAGCGAACACTTAATCGATAAGTATCATTAAACGAGATATTTCTGTGATTTCAAATTACGTAGTATATGTATATTATTTAAATACTTAAAATTCCGTAAAGCCTTTACGTTGAACGCATCTCTATGAAGGTATCTGAAGCTATTCATACCTTGATAGGTATTATAGTAATTTCTCTTTTAAATCGATTATTTATTTGCTTTGCATGATATTTAAATTAATGATTTATTTCCTTCGCAATAACACAGGCATTTATAGAGAACAAAATTATATCACGATATTGATGTAATAAATTATATAAATGATATCAACAATATCACAAAATAAAGTGAAAGGATAGGAGAATATTATTAGAGAAAATGCTCTTCCTTCTTCCTGGGCATTAGATTTTTTATCGAGAGATACCTATCATATTCTTCGCTAAATACGTTATATGGACACTGATGATGTATTCACTCTACAGTGTGTTCATCTTGAACAATTGATTTTTAGTTACAACAAGAAACAATTTCCATAACTATAATGCCTATAATTTTATTCAGTCATATTATATTATACACAAAAATATAGTAAGAGTATTCGGAAAGAAGCGATGAAATCATAAGAAAAGATTATACGTGAAATTATCAAACCAAATTATTCAATGGACTTGAATTGAAATGTCCAAGTCGCAGCGAAGGCTGCTTCCTCAACAATCTCTCACCGCCCGCATGAATAATTCCCTCCGCCTACATCACCCTCAATGCATTCGTAAAGGTATCTCACGCTCTTCCAAGAGGACATCATCATGAGATTGGCGATGTGCACCGCCTGGATCTTCCGGGAAACTTTCCACAATACTTGGAAACCGGTTAAGCGACCCATATACATCTCGACAAGTTCCTCTTTCTCTTCTTCATCCCGTCTGAGGCGGAAATCTCGTCTCGTGTTACACAGCCGGATCTATGACATACATTTGCGAGAATGCGTAACACTCTTGGCTATTTACAGCGACCACTTGGTTCTGTTTGCACGCGTGTTCACGTACGCGATACATATACACCCTCCGTCTCTCTATAATTGCTACGAGAACTTGATCATCATTCCGAGTTATTACAGTGTGTGCAAGAACGCACGTGTACACAAGTCTTCCAAAACGTTTTCCAGTCAATGAATTCGGGAAGAGTAACCGGTTTGGCTGCTCATTTGTTTCTTTTATCGCATTAATATTATCCCGCGCTCTTTACATTTCCTTTCCTTAAATGACAGGGTTATTAATAGATGGTGGATTGCAGTGTCAAGGAAACATTATAATGTCAAAAAAATGAACGCAGAGAGCTAAAATATCTTCTTTAATCAGATTCTGACAGCGAAAGGTTTTCGAGATCAAAGATTCTACGCGAATCGATTGATCATTTTGAGCAATAGTATTGTTGGGATGAATTTCATAAACAACTGCATAGAAACAATTCATCATCACATGATAAACGTATTGCTAAGTTTGAAATCTAGAAATGAGAAATAAATCTCTCAAATTTAAAAGTCTTTAGTTATATTTCTATGCCTGATAATGGAATAGAGCGAGATACTAAATATAATTAATTTGAATCAACAAGATCTATCTTTCTAACGAATAGTATTACCCAAAAATTGGTGAAAGATTTTAGGCATTCTGATTTGACTTTGATAAGCCATCTGCAGGCAGGAAGTAAAAATGTATAATAATACAGATATGTAGAAATAATTAATTAAAATAATAATATGTAAAAATAAGTTCTGCTCGTTAGGTAATTAAACATGCAGATGTTTTTCTGCAGTACATTGTATAAAATAAAAATTAACTACATCCTTTACTAATTGGCTATATTTAGTTATCGTAAGAATATAGCCTGAAAGTGATGCAATATTTATTGTAGAGGTTGTTTATAAAGAAACATTATGGTGAAAGATAAAAATGTACTATTCTCAAATAGAAAATCGTAATATAAATTAAATAAAAATCTATAAAGAAGGAATGAAGCATCACTCAAGGTCGATGACCTTAAATTTGCGTGTCTATAGAGACCGATGCTCTAAGGTATCCTGTTTTCCTTGTGGTTTTAATTGGGCGATTCGTAACTGTTCTACCCTCTTGCAAGCGGGCGCACTTTCACTCACTCCTATCCGCTACTATTACTTTCACTTTCTCCCTGGGGACGCAAGACACCTTTTTTTCTTGCCCTGTTGCTACGTCACGCCTATAACATGCTAAGTGGCGCGTTTGTAAACAAGCGGCGAACAAGAGAACCAATTGATTCGCTCCTAAGGGAATTCTCACTATTAATTCATGGAGTAATAATTGAACTAACGTATAGACCGGATTAGTCATGAACCGAAGGAGAAAAACACGTAATTTTTACGAAGAAAATTGGTAATTTTCTGTTCTAAAATTACTTGCAACTTAACAAACCTGAAATGATTGACGGTGACAAAAGATTAAGTGCTTCAACGAAGTTAACATTTCATGTTCTTCGTGGGTGACAATAATGGCATGTTATTCGAATGAAATAGGGGTCATACATATATTATATAAACAGACATCTCAAAAGAAAGTTCGCGACAGTATAATATTATGCTGTTGATTAAATGTAAATTTTTGTGACTACAAGAGTATTTGGAAATGGTTCAAAAAGTCGTAAATTGAATTTTTTGAATTTTATTTGAATGGTTCGTATACATGTAAATTCACAGGGAAACAAAATATAAACTATTCTTAGAAATTCCATTTTAATTTCTCTTAGCATGATAATGCACTGAAATATTTATTTTAAGGTTTTTAGGTTTGACAGTCTCTTCCATATTTAGTTGGCTACTAAGGTTTTCGCCATTGACCTCTATGTTCCAAACTACGTTCCAAATATCATCCAAATTTAAACGTAACCCTGATTAGCAGTCTTTCAATATTATTCAATATAATTTAAGAGACATGGAATATGATTTAGCTATACACAGGATAATCAAATCTCGACGATTTGATAGTTGTTGTCACTAGTTGAATAAACTTAATTAAAATTCAGAGAAGTTAATACTAAGCTCCTAAATCTGAAAATGTAAATAGCTACATTATGCAAAAATCTCGTATTTATTTAAATATATATTACATTTTTAGCTAGCTTCGTGAGATATCAGTGCTAAAAGTACGTACAGTTTGAAATTTTTGCAGATTAGAGGAAACTATATATTTTTTTATTTCTATCGGAAATAATTTCGACCATAGTCCCCATCAATGAAATTAAACACTTACTGAATCGTCAACTTAAAATATATTCGAAAATTTGAAGAAGAAAAATAATTGAATTAAAAAGGGTCTTTAAAAAGAAATGGAACATGATTTCGCAAATCATTTAAATTTATTCTAATCCGTTTCCAAATCAAAAGGACTCGGATTTATAATGTCTGTGCATCATAGCCTGAAAAAAGGCTGAGAGTAGTGGAATACGAAAGTTTAATTGTATTGCAAGTTGTAGCAATTGTAACCCCTGACACTTAATATAAATTTATCATTTGTATTTATAAGTATATTCGAGGAGAAGTGCTCTTGTGTGACGCAAGGAAATTTCTTTCTTTATTAAACGATTAAAATTATTACGGTTAGAGTTTCACCTTATATCGCAAGTAAGTACACAGCTGTTATTTTTAAATGCCATCTCATCCAGTGGTTGTTATCGCCACATACTTTTACTTTCAAGCTCAAGATGTGAAAGCTAAGGAACTCTGTCAGGTGTATATCGCACTTGATCTAAAGTAGAAAAATATTCCTCGAAGGGCTAGTTAAAGAAAGTCCTACAGTTGCTTTCACTTCCTAGCAAATGCTTCATGACCGAGTGATATTGAAGATAGTTCAACCGTTTAGAACTGGAAGCTTTCGGTGCATATATGAGTGAAATTAATATGGCGCTCGAACTTGATAATGAAAGAATGAGAAATTAAAAATCAAATATAACAATGTAAATATAATGTAATTCCTAATCACATTTAACTGTAATAAACTCACATTGCCTTGAGAAAATTCAGATATCATTTTCAATGTAATCTGTTCAGTGGAAAGTTAAATTATCCGGAATAATAATTCGTATGCATTAGATATTTAAATTCAACTATAAAATTAATGGATTGAGTTTATAATATAATCCAGCAATTTTTATTGGTTTTTCAATGAAATTAATTGGTTACAGCAAAATTATTTTGATATTATGGCTTAGCAAAGATTCCATCGATGTATTTAAATCTCCTTGTTAACCTTTGCATGAAATGAAGGGTATATTACAAGTGAAGATAATAAAGATTGTTGTTGATAATGTTACTAAAAATATCACTCAACTTTTTAATACATATTGAACCTGTTTACCACTTTAGTTGCTTAAGTATATTAACCGTATTACTCTATTTCATTTTAGCGCCAACCAAACTATGATATAATACAGGAATTACTACTAAAATTCTTCCAATCTTATTCTGAGAAGGCACATAAACTCGTTAGACTGAAATCTAAATTATCAGTTACGCTCTGAAATTTCCAAATAAAATTTGGTAACCTAAAGAAATTAAAAAGAAAACCTAAAGAAACCTAAAATTTCTTTGAATTAAATTATTTCCAAAAATTCTTATCGTATTTAGAATAATCCTAATTGAAATCATATAATTTTATTTCACCCTAATAATACACGAAAAAATGAGCTTTAATAGATTAAATTTAAATCGACAAATTAAGTAGATTGTGCTAAAACACGATAAATCGTCAATTTACCTCATTTGGAACCCTGATGTGCTCTTGAGGACTTCCCCTGTGTCTGAAGGTGGCGACGAAGACCTCCACTTCTCCAGGAGGGCCATCCGCGACGGGGTTGGACGAATTGATAACCCCCTGGGGCGTCCTCGGCTCCAGAAACCTGCACATGGATAGCGAACCCAACCAATAATTGTTTCCCCACAGGAAACCGGATCCAGGTGTCCCACTTGCGTCCAACACTGCAAAAGACGAATCGGGGAAATTCAGCGAGTGATTTCGAAAGAGCTATTTGATCAAAACACAAAACTTGTATGCAAACGTGTTACGATACTCGACCTTTGAGAAGAACCGGCGGAAATGAGCTTCGAAAGAAGGACTATGGGAAACTTGTTCCGACCGATCATTCACCGCAAAAAACATTCGAAGCTTTACCGACTTTTATGGGCGTATTCAAATACTCTTAGGGGGAAGATTAAAGGGTCGTGAATTTTATAGAGTAGCACTGAGTTACTATGACTACATAGACAAAAACATTGTTGATGAATAAACTGAATCGTAGTGAACTTTGTAACTTTTATTTACTATGACAACATAGACAAAACATTGCTGATGAATAAACTGACTCTTAAATGGGAAGGTGGAATCATAGCAATAAACTACTTATAATTATGTCCGATGAATTATTTAAAATAATATCAGAATTTGATACAATGATTGATTGATTGCCTTTTCTTTGAAACATTAAATTATATATCTTAGTTAAAAAAGTAAATGTTACGATAAATTAAATAATTAAATTTATTGTCAATTGGTGAGGTATCAGTCAATGTGATATTTTTAGTTCGACAATTGTAATTTTGTATTGTTAAAGCTTTCTTTTTCTATCAATACAGATTTCTGACAGAAGAAGGGATGCTCGTGAATGTACTTTTAGAAAAATTTATTCTTTCGTTTAGAAACGAGTATGACACTTTTGACACAGTAATTTTAAAGTGTGACCGGAAAGAAAGTAATTTTTGTCCATAAACTTAATTCAGTTGAATTTATAGTACTCAAAATATGAACAACAAATTTCAAAACCAAAAAATGTTAACAACTATAAGAACGACATGTTACGTAACATCTCTACTCATGATGAAGAGCTAAAATAACGACTAAATAATATTATAAAAACAAATAATATAAATAATAAATACTTTAAAAGATTTATATTATATATGACGAAAACATTTATAATAGTCGCAGGATACAAACCTAGATAATATTAATATATTTTTCTTAAATAAAGGAAGTTCTACATTAGCCAATTTTAGAATTCTGATTAACAAAATTAGCTGAGTTGATGATTTTCTCTTAGAGCCATAGAAATAAGTAGGTAAGATTCGTAATTGAGTTTACAATCAACAGTAAACATTTTGAGTAATTCAAAACAACTGCACCGATATAAGATGTTAATTTGAGGCAGGTAAGTGAAGGAAGTCTCTCGACGCGTTACGGATACTCAGTTCCTTTTTCCTGAAATCATATCTCTGGGAGTGAAATGAAGAGGTCTTTGACTTTCATCCACAGAAAACTTTTTCGACGGTCGTGAATCAAGTTCCAGCGGTTCTCTCGAATACGAAATCTCCGAATGGAAACGTTCATCCGACCGGTTTCTTTCGTAACCTTAGCGACTTCCCTATCGCCTGACATTCTGGAAATTAAACATCTGACGGCAGGAAATGTCGGAAGCTGTAAAAAGAAACTTTCCCCTGAATGACTGTGATACGTTATGGATTCGGAGACAGCCGTAACTGATGGACAAATCCTGTTCTGTTCGATAAAAGTAGTCAGATTTCATTTTCAGTTGTTCTGCTTTTTCATGAAGCCACTTCAATTCAAAAAGATTTTTCTATATTTACAAGTCATAATGGCATCTTTCTATCTGACAGTATTAGAAAGAGGAGAAATCTATAATAAGATTCCGGATTGGAGGGCTATCAGTATTACAATCTTCTGTACTGTATGTCTACCTCAACATAGTAACCCTGCGAGCCGCCTTACAGCATGTGGGAGGAAGCAAAACTTTATTGTAAATTCTAAAGATATCAATAGAGAGCAGTTCAAATTCCAGATGATTATTGAAGGACATATTCATTAATAATTGGTAATTCAAGGCTTGTAACAAATCTTTTTAAAACTGAAGTATTACTTTACAGAAATTGAAGGTTATTTACTACCATAAAAATGGATGATGTATAAAGGACAAGTTTGAATAGCTCTCCTATAACTTCAGTCGCATTTATAGCTGAAAGGATGAAAAATATTGTGATGTACGAATGTTGCTACAATATTAGCTATACAATGATTGAGTATAGTGAAATATTTAAGAACTATAAAGAGAAAATTTACTTTGCTAAAATCAGGTTTTGTTTCGGATGTTGTTCGTGGAATCGTGATATTTATTTCTATAGTCCGTTCCACAAAAGCTGGCAGTACGGAGGCTTATGGGGAAATAAATGCACGTAAATTCCCATAAGGGAGCAACCTAGCCTCCCGAAAGGAGTCAGTTAATTATTTTTGAGTTACTTCTACGGATGAAATTAAGATTTTCAACTAAGTTTGGTGGATTTTTTTCCAGTTTTTTGGTGAAATTTGGATAAGGAAGGATGGTTCTATATATTGACGGAGTTTTTTCAACATTTAAACAAAAGAAATAAATTTTACAGCGGAATTTAAAAAAAATGGTCACCTTACCAGCCGTGAACAATACTAAAACTGCCATTTCTCTCATCCTATCTAACGTAAAGTGCTAGTTTTTTCATAGATTACTCATTATACCTTATGAATACATAAAAGTCGAATTGTATTAATTTTTGAGTGATTATATTTTAGTAAAAAATAATTTAAGTGGAACGCAACCTCCGAAAAATTGGATCGTGCAGTCAAATTTATACATCGCCTAAAAATTTTTTGTTTCTTACGTTACGAAAAACTTATCGCAAGAGAAATTGAGATAAATGTTGTTATTTTCATTTACAGGTTATTCTGAGTCGATATCTTGAATAGAACTTTAGTTTTTGAATTTTATAACCGAGGGAGTAATTGATTTAGCGCTCCGATTGCTAATCATTGTTACTTTTTGTTCGAGACTAATAGACCCGTAAGCGTAATTCGGATTGATCCGGACCCGCTCTCGGTTATAAAATTCAAAAACTAAAGTTCTATTCAAGATATCGACTCAGAATAACCTGTAAATGAAAATAACAACATTTATCTCAATTTCTCTTGCGATAAGTTTTTCGTAACGTAAGAAACAAAAAATTTTTAGGCGATGTATAAATTTGACTGCACGATCCAATTTTTCGGAGGTTGCGTTCCACTTAAATTATTTTTTACTAAAATATAATCACTCAAAAATTAATACAATTCGACTTTTATGTATTCATAAGGTATAATGAGTAATCTATGAAAAAACTAGCACTTTACGTTAGATAGGATGAGAGAAATGGCAGTTTTAGTATTGTTCACGGCTGGTAAGGTGACCATTTTTTTTAAATTCCGCTGTAAAATTTATTTCTTTTGTTTAAATGTTGAAAAAACTCCGTCAATATATAGAACCATCCTTCCTTATCCAAATTTCACCAAAAAACTGGAAAAAAATCCACCAAACTTAGTTGAAAATCTTAATTTCATCCGTTGCGAAGGCAAATTTTGTGGATATCGCGGATATTCCGGAAAAATGACCTGGCGTACGAGGCTATTCGATTTCTCCATAAGCCCCGTACTGCCTAGAAAAGTGGAACAGACTATAGAAAATACGAATTTTTAGTATTTAATTGAAGAAAATTGATAATTGATAAAATAGAGGGTATACGTAATTTTGAACGAAATTCAGCCGGCGTGTTAAGAATTGATATTCGATTTATCTTATGAAAAGGTAAAATAAGAAGTTTTAACTTTATATCATCCAGTATTTATAAAAGATAATAAGAAAAACCATTTTCATATATATTTGAACGACGCACTTAAAATACAATTTCTATTCCATTAATTTGAATTTATTAGGGACGAATTTGAGGTAATCTTGAAGAAAAGCACCAAGGGATGAATAAAGAGGAAAGAAGAATTTAGATAGGAAGAAATATAAGGATATGGTATTGTTAGCATTAAATAGAGGATTTCAGCCAAAATCACACAATCTGCAGACCGAATGACCAATAATCTATACCATAAAATTCTTACCGATTTACATCAGTGTACCCTGAACGTATTGGAAACTGACTAAACGTAAAATGAACTAACCCAATTAACTACAATTTTGCTCATGATGAAATATGTTTGTATTATGCTCTCCCTTTCTCAATGGTGGGTCAATGAACTTTAACATGTTTCTTTCCGGTTTTAGATCCGATTCTACATTAAAGAAATTTCGTTTCTGTTCCGGTTTTCCACGCTCCTAAATCGAACCGGTTTCTTTTCCGCCCAGACTAATGCAATATTGTAACCTTCTGATAGTTAAAAGTCAGGAAATAAAAAGAAATTTCACATCTCGTTAACCTTACCCCTCTAACCCTCAAAGTGTTTGTTTTATTCCTTCTTTATCTCGCAATCTTGCATAGATTAGCAATATAGTTCGGTTTAATATACTTTTGTTACATTCCGTTACATAGCAAATCTATATCTTATACCACAGTTAAATAAATAGTGAATTTAGAGAACTATAAAGATGCAAATAGTAAAGAAAAATCTTTGCTGTTAAAGCATGAAATTCAAGTACAGTACTTGTTAACATGATAACGCATCGTATTCCATTTTCCGATATTTTTGTTTATAGCAACGCGCTTACAAAATGGTGGCCACAGTAGAGAGAAAACGAAAAGTAAACAATATATCTCCGTGATACGCAATTTAATCCAGCTTAACGTAAGGCATCAATTCCACTTTCTTTCCATAAAGACATTTTACCCAATCCCAAAAAAAATCCTCTGGAGCTGCACAAACTTAATTAAGCCCTAAATCTTTCTTTCCAACACCGTTTTCCTCGTATTGCATTCCATCAAAAATCCAGTTTCAAAACGACTTTTCCGTAAATGTTCAACGGGGTAGAAACGTCAACCGCTGACATGTTTTATAGCCCGCAACAGCCGAGAAAGTACCGCACGACTTCTCCAGCAACCTTCTTGCACCCGATATCATCCTTTCCTTTCGCAAAACTCTCTTCTCAGTAGGTTAAAACGTGAAAGATTAATATACTCTCTCCCGGGCATCCTAGTGGAAATCTTCCGCTATTAAAGCTTCCGTGGCGAGAACCATTTCTGTTTCAAAAGGGCGATCGTGTCGGACAACGAAGGTTAGCTTCGCTTAGGGAAACGGTATACTATATCCCTAGGTCAAAGAACGCTTTATGTAACCACGTCGATGTCGTGTAGAAAGCAGTTACATTTCAAAATTACCCAGACACACTCTCTCCCTCTTTGATTTAAAAATGGCTCTTGCGAAAGTATATTACGGGTAAGAGTTATTAACGATCGACAAACAAATTATTTGATCTCATTTAAGGCAATAAAATCTCTCATTTAAATCGTATAAGTGCTATCACTTATAAGGAAATACTTTGCTGGGTGGTGGCTATGGGTTTAGTGTACTGTCGCGAGAAAAGATTTTTTACGATATTTTCTTCCTCACGCGAATCTGCAAAATATAATATAGTTGTTAACTAACAAATTGATGTTATAAGAGAGAGGATTTCAATAGTTGATGAAGCAAAAGATCTGAATTTATTGTGTTTTTTACAAATTAATAGAAAAATTAAAAAATTTACCCATCTCCAAAATCAATGAGCACATAAAAGTTCTTCATTTGTACCCAAAATGCCTTTCAATTTGATTCTTCCGCTTTATTTTATTAAATACATATATTTATATTAAGTAGTTTATCCTACGTACACCTTTACATAAATAAATAATGTTTTTAGTGTTCAGTTCATATTTTTTCATAGCTCTTTCTCCTAGATACACCTAAATTCTTAATAATCGATTTAAAGATTTAAGAGTTAATAATTAAAAGAATTCTTTTTCTACTCTCATGACTGAGGGTTTATTTAAAATAGGATAAATAAAAATCCTTTAAAGTATAATTTATAAGTTTAGAAATAATTATATTATATATAATAATTATACGATAAGTAAGACTTATGATTTTATATAACTTGTGATCAATTCCAAGTTAAGGCATTTCATCCGTCAAAACATTTTTTTACAACTGCTTGTCTCATCCAGTAATATTTGGTAGTCTTACCTTGACAAAAAAGGAAATGATTCACTGAAACGGAAGTTAAAATGTATCATTATCGCACTTCGATAACAACATAGAACACCCTTTAATTTAACTCTCATTACGGCACTAAAACAGCGTGCGAAATAAACGGTGGAGAAGGTACGAGTTTGAAAGTAATCTCAGCACAACATGGATTACCAGCAGAACGAGTTTCCATGGATGGCGAGTTGTTTTCATTTAGAACCTCTAGGTTACCGCTACGCATGAAAGTGAAACTGTTTCCGCATCATGTTCATTCACGGTGAATTCGGAATCATACGCACGTTTCACTCTCTCTCTCTTTACAGCTGCTCTCAGAAATATGCGATACATTCTTTCCATAAAGTGAGAATTCAACCTGTTGGATATTTACTTGTGCACGAATTCCTTTCGTAATTATTCCGTATAAATCCTCGGACGCATAGAGATACTTGAAAAATGCTGTTCAATTAGGAAAGCATAAGGGGTTGCCAAGGAAGTTAAATAACAAATATTCGTTATGAAAGTAATTAATTAAATGTGAACCCAAAATAAGATAGCAATGAGGAAATCTAGAATTCCAATTAGATACAACGTTTTGCCTCGGGTGAAATTTACAGTTGTGAAAGTTGGATTCGCTGATTTTACCTGATTTGGAATAAGAATTATATTCAAAAGTAGATTTTCTTTTCTAATTGATATCATCCACTTGCTAAGTATTTAATTTCTGTTTATTTAAGTTGATTTTAATCTTTCATTTTCTATGATTTGTTTTCAAAAGTAGAATTACATGAGATTGTTAGAATTTTTCCATAATATCTCCTTCACTTCCTCTTATCAAATAAATACTTATGAACGAATCTAACGATTACCCTTACTAGTCATTTCATTTCAATTAATCAGTTTGAGATACAACGATACTAAAAGGTACAAGGTTATTTAAAGCACCAGATTAATTTTTAGGAGATTCCACAATCGAATTACAAACTTAGGTATGCATATTCAAAAAATCTTTCCTTTTTACATAGCGTAGGCTATATAATTCAATTTCAAAACGATTGATTAAAAATCTAAACAGTTGATATATATTTTTTTCTGAATTCACCATAATAACATGATAAAATATAATCAACAAAAACGTTGCTAAGGTAATCGTGCTTCTCACCGTATGACATAAACAACCACACTGAATAGAGTTGGTTTTTAATGCATGAAAGTTTAGGGGAAAAATTACCTCCAACAGGGATCTACAAATTCGCTTTTCTCTATAATATGTTAAATAATAAGTTTATAATTCAAAATTCATTACCTTAACGCTTGGTATTGATAGAGAAGTTTTTTCTATCCCTTTAGAAGCTTAAAAAATTGAAACAGATGAATTCAGTCACGTAAATTTTTAGCAATAGCACGTTTTATTAAGATGTCACGTAGGAACACACCCTAGTTTCACAAAACAGCTAATTCAAACAAATAACCGTGTCGAGCCATATAGCATTCCTCCACTCTTCTCTTAATAGACTAACTGGTCTCACCGATATAAAGAGCCATCCTCCTAACCTACCATTTAAAAGAACAATAGGAAATTATCCTCGATGGAGAATGTGCTCCGACTCCGAGACAGGTTTCGGTCACGCCAGTTTTTCGCCAGTCATCTGTCACTACGCAATAGGTCACCAGAAAAAAAGATCGCGACAGAGAAAATTAAGATAGTCTTTTGTCGCATAAAGTCTTTCAAGTTTTAAACGCGCGCTACCACAACTCAAGTGCCCTTTCGTCGCACAGCATGCACTGAATATGAATACAATAAGCTCGAAGTTACGTAACTATGGTAACAAAGCGGTAAAAGTCTCATTGCAGCGCTTGACAACTAAAAGGACATTTTGATTGATCTCCAACATTTCGCAAAGTCCGCTATGGTATTTTTTAATTCAATGGTAGGTAAACACTTCTTAAATGACCTACTTCCTTTGAATCTCCTAGGATACCTGGAAATCTTGATGAGAAAGTGAAGATTTTTCGAGTGAAATTCGTTTATCCTTCGCCAAAATAATTAATGAAAATGACTGGACTTTAAATCTAGGCAATCAATTGCTTCTGGTGCTATACAATGACCTTCGCGATTAATTGTTCCGCTTTGATTGCAGAGACATTTATTCTTTGATTAACACGATCTTAACCTCCTTCTCCATCAACAGTAGGTTCCCACTTTTCCTGTACGAGTGCCCATATATGGATACCTTTTTATTTAATTTTTATTGATTAAAAAAGTTCTCAAAGCACATAAATTCACGTCTCATTTGTCTCCTGCGCCAGATTCAATAAATCCAAAGCATCCAGAAATATAGTTATCACAAAGGTCAGGCTTTTAATGACTATACTCTTTATTCCACTAAAATGAACTAGTAATAACTAACGAGGAAAAAAAGATAATAGATGCTTAACTTTCTCTATCAATGAGGAAACTCAATGTAAATCAATTAAAAAACAGCAATATATGTTTCCTACTAACTGGTACTCTTAGACAAGAGACATAAACATATATTTGTGACGACACAAATAATTAAATTAAAAATAAATTGCATGTCAAATATTCCTTGTATGTCAATAATTAATTGCCAATTTAATTAATTCCACCTTGAACGCAAAATATTGTAATCCTTCACGAAACTTAATGCTCCGAAGTATAACTTATAATGGAACAAATCAATTTAAGTTAACGTACATGATAATTACTCAACAAAAATTATTCCTCCACTTCTGAGATACTTGACAAAGGTAAAATAACATTTTTCCTAAAGTATTCACTGAAATGAGCTGAATTAATTATTCTATGCTATTTTTATTATAAAACCATTCATCATATACAGGGCGTTATCGCTCGCTATTCGAAATTGCGTGAAACATTTACCGCTTCTAAATTATGTCACACAATCTCAATGACGTCGTCCAATTTCGGGTATGGCCTATTTATATATTAAGGCGAAAAGAGGAGTGGGAAACTCAATCATTGAGACCAAGGCAAATCAGAAGCTTCTCCACCCATCGATACATCAGAAGAGAACAGATCTGCAATCTAAGGCGTGACATGGGTGTGTTGCAACCACATCTCATAGCCTGAGGGACTGAATTGGCACCGAAAACAATACAAAAGGACTGGAATTATTTTATTGAGATAGCTCTCCTTGAATCAACACTCTTAGAGACTCCATAGTAACATGTCAATAAACAAACCTGTATATGTTTTGGATAGTATCCAAAGATAATTTCGGTATGGAAGATCATAATATACATTATATTTAAAGTGTAAAGAATCTTTTATTGTGAGATAAGATAATAATTATAGTATTATTTATATTATAGTTAGATTAAAGTTACAGAAAGATAAGAGAAAATTTCCTCTCAATAGCAACTAAAAATATCAATAAAAATGTGTTCCTCCCATTTTTATTGAGTCATAGTCTAACTGACTTGGAATTTTATGGCTCTATAATCTTTAATATTAATAAAGCTTGTGTTGATAACAGAAAATATATTTTCATTTCAACATCATCAAAAGGAAAAAATGAATATTCATAGTTATTATTGTCGATCTGACGATACTTCCACGAATTAATTTTTGGGTAAAATATTTGCTTTTCGAATTAATCTCGAAAAATCAATATGATCGATAGAAAAAACAGCTTGCTATCATATTAATGGGCCTTATAAACCATACAGTTAGAAATGTATCAAAGAATAGGCATCGACCGATATTCATCATATTTTTGAAAGTATTTTAAAAAATATTGCATAGATACAACTATGTGGAGCGGCTGATTATTTTTTTTACTCAAAATATTTAAAAACAATTTTTTATTTGAAGTACTTAAATGAAAATAAATCATTATCAAAATTCAGATATACTTGTATATGTACGTAAGGAATGTTTCACAAATAATACGCTCGAATTTGGTAAGTGGTAGTAATAATTTCAACTTTCAGAATAAATAAATAAAATAAAGTTCTCTACTCAGTATTTTAAAGTATTAATGTTTATTCAGATAAATTGAGAAAGAAAATTCGGGTAAAGGTCAAAGATGACTTTCATATCGGTGTACTTAATAGGTAACTGATTATTTTAAGTATAAGAGAATCAAGTGGTATTACATCATTCGATATTCTGGATTTGGTAGCCTTGATTAAGAATGCATACTGCTGCACACCTACGGGACAGACCTTTCACTTGTGATACGATACCTAATCGAAAGTTCACCACATTTTCGAAAAATTTTATCCGATTTTTTTAAGGATGCTGAGGCCATGTTTTCCGTGAAGAAACCTAAGTAACCCGCAAGCAGACAAGGTTTACATAAACGGAAAGGTAACTTTCGAATTCAAAATTTCGTTAAGGATAACAGCATCAACTAGAGATGGTATAAAACAGACAAAACTATCCTCTGAATAATCGATAACCATGCATATGAATACTAATCTTACTTGAAATGTAATTTACAAAATTGAGACAGAAGTCTATATTCTTCTGTTCATATACGTATTCTTTTACGTAATGACTAGTCTTAAGGATATTCTTCACATTTTTTTCCTGATCTATACCCAGAAAATTATGATTGGAATATTCCTGGAAGGAACCTTACCGTTATCGAACTGCAGTAACCTAGTTTTGGCAATTTCGAAAGAATTAAATTACTGTCTTTCCTTCTTTATAAGTGGAAGTGGTGGAATAATTTTGAAAGTCAAAAAGCTGATTCAGTCTAGCCTAAAGACCGTACAGCATGTTTTCCTTATTAAAAGATAATGATCACCGTTGAAAAAACATAAAACGAAAGGTCATGAAGCAAAAGTGCAATTGAGGGTTATTTTCGAAAAACAGGTCCGACCAGAGTAATAATGATTTTAATCACTTATTTCACCGAAATTCCTCTGGAATTGCGTGGGGATGGGATAAATCTCCGAGTGACTAACAGAGCAAGTGAAATCAGGAAAAACGAAAAGGGAAAAAGTTTTTGTTCTGTCGAGGGTGGTCCTTGCCAATTTTTTCGAGAAAAGTTCATCCTTGGACTCGATACATTTAAAAATAAGTAAGTCTATACTAGCTATGGGTTACTTTCATGAAACGTCTGCATACTTCTACTATACAACTTTAACAAAAACCTGTCTATTCAGGAACTCAGTAAGTCACTGATCACCGATGACATACTTCCTTGGGTAAGGGTCTCCGATAACAACCAGAATGCAGTCGCTTAGCACATTCTCCAATAAACACACCACAACAATGGAATAAACGAGTTTTGCTGTTATGCAACCGTAGTAACCCTTCCGGTTTGATCGAGAAACTCCCATTGTAAGCGCTGCATTCCGTAGTGGATAAACTGTACTCAGATCAAAGGTTAACGCCCATCTTCCACTCTCCGTATAAGAGAAAGTAACTCGAGTTATGAGAGATATTAAGGCGGATTAATGGATCGGCCAAACATGCATCTGTTAAGAAGACAGTGCGTCAGCTGATGGAAGGGAAAGCCTTCAGACTACGGGAGGAGAGGCGGTTGGAGGACTCTGCTGGGAGTGGTTGCGGTAAAGTAAGGCGCAGAACACGTGTTTCCGTCTACCAAAATGTTAGCTAAACCAAGTTTAGACTTTTTAGCGAGTAGCGAGGCCAAGTGTATGCCAGACGCGTGAATCCTTCGCAGAAAGGATAGGCAGAGACAACAATCACTGGCATAGCAACGCATTTGAAGGTTAGATTCTTATGAAAAAGGTTTAAGAGTGGTGAACGTATCTGGTTACAGTTGAAATCATATGATGCTTAACTTTTACTGCATTCATTAATCATTCTTATTCGTAACAGTTGATTTACTATTTGAAGAATTTGGAACTCTGGCTTTTCCCGAGTGATTCATGAAGAGAAAACGATGACGAAAATGTGCACGCCTCGTTTCAAGAAGAGCAATGTATCCTTTCATTTTTCTCTTTACATGTGGGCGACACGAATTAAAGGTCTCCAAGGCAACTTGTTTACCAGATTTATTCGTTTTTGTTTCAGTTCAGATGGATGAAATTCTAGAATAAGATCGGATACATAAAAATATAGATTGCATTAAACGCAATGTATTGATTCAATACTCAAATACATGCAAAGGTACTTTAGGAGAAACAAATATTGTGTGCATTCTCTATAAAAGGAAGTGGTACTAGATTCGATTTGTTGCGTATACATACGTAATAATTTTATTGATACGAAGACTTGCTTTAATTATCCTAATATCTGTATGGACGAAGTAAACAAGTATGGAGAAGTAAATAAATAGTTTCTTCAAATTAAGTTGAGATAAAATAGCGATATATTTAAATAAAGGAACTGACATATATGAATAATTTGTATTTCAATTTAAAAATATTATCTTACGAAGCAAAAATGTTCAGTAATTTGTCCCTAAAAATAAACTGCAAATTAAATTATATAAATTTTATACGTCTCTCGGATATCGAAAATTTAAAAAATCTATTCTATATCTGTAATTTTATTCTATACAAATATTTCTAAATTATGCATTAAGAGTTTATATAAGCGATAATAATTATTATAAAATCTAACCAAATTCTGTTCTATATACGCAATATCAGTACACTTTTAAGTTAACCCGCGATGGCTTACTTCTTTTGAGTAAGAACAGCATCTACAAAGAAAAACTACGACGAACTAAAAGACAAAAGACTATTGCAATCACGCGGACGATTTCTGCCTCCAAAACACTCGCGAAATAGCTCACGCTGGCAAAAGTAGAACAGCGAGTCTAAGGTCAAAGTCGAACACATTGTCAACAGGTTTCTAAGCGTAAACCGAATCCCATAGAGAATGCACGACTCCCATTTCAGTTGCGTGTCGAAAGACCAACAGACAAATATTCCTCGCGAACATAAAAGGGATCGCTTAAAAAAGAATTTCACGCTTGTTACGTTACACCACGTAACTTTCTCCTGATATAAAAGAGTGACTAAGGGAATTGACGTATTAGAGGCTGCAGGGAAAGCCCGCGTTATGCAACCGGAGGATGATAGACGGAATTTGAGAAAGGACAGGGTCGATCCGCTTCCTTCTTTGGCTACGAGTTAATTGACTTCTCCAAATGTTGCATCTGTTATTCGGCTGTCTGTTTCGACTTAATCAAACACGTTGGTAAACTGCCGAAAACGGATCAATTAATGAAGACAACACATCACATTGTTACTCCTGTTCAAAAGTCATTTGGCTATGGTATGGACTCTATAAATGATAATTTATACTTTAAAGGATTTTGTTATTGGGGCCTAGGTTAATGGTTCACGTTAAAATATTTTCACGTTATCTTTTACTGATCTTATTTCGCCGTTATTTTATTAAAAATATATTAAATATAATTTTTCTTTCTTAATTAACTATTTTTTTTCTTTCTTCTATGCAATTAGAAGTTTTAAACGCGGTAACTACTGGTGTATACCAACGCAAAAAGAGAATCTAAAGATTATTTTAGATATTTATGTAAAGCTATTTCATATAAATGATGATATTTATTCAATTTAATAAAGTAAGTAACTAATATATAGAAAAATTATGCTTTAATATTTATAAAACTGTAACCTATTGTGAATAAATGATTGAATATTTTTTCTTGGTTAGTTTCTATTTAATTTCGCGAAATATTTTTTTTGATTCGGATGATATATTATGTATTTTCAATAAGATACTAAGAATTTAAAAACGAGTGTCCTACATCTGGAAATATGAATTCCTCCTTGAAAGAATGAATCATTACATCTTGGATTAATTTATGCATATCCTAATAAAATTTCAGTGACGAAACATTGAACAAATCCAAAAACATTCTCCTGACTAAGCTCATTGCATCTATTCAATCTAAATTTAAATTAAAAAGAGATAAGAATCACATCTCCATATCTCATTTACGAGTTAATATAATTCTCAGCGCATCGCATAGAACACTGACCTCCTTCGTATCCATGGAATAAATCGTTTCCATAGTTACCAGAGACGCCGGAAAGTAATTGCTTTTCTTATTTCGAAAGTGAACGCCCACCATGAGTAACCCCAATGGCCCTTTATTCCGAAGTAGCGTGGGCTGTCACTTCCAAGAAGGTCGTTTATTGTCTAAGATGAAATTCCGCGAAACTTACTTTCTATTTTCACAGTGCGATACTGTGATACTTCGGGTTACACAACCGAAAGTAAATCATCGTCGGTGACATAACTTCAGGGTTGCCTTGAAAACGTCCTCCCTATTGTTAGCGGAAACTTCGATACATACGCGTACGAAGAGGGAGATAAACAAAAGGAAATACCCTTATTATGATTTTACCTCTTCTGCTATAATCATCAACCAAAAGTTAAGGTAGACGGTAAGATAATATCAAACGAAAAGGTGAACTTTACTTTGAATCAAATACACATTTTTAGAGAAATGAAATTAGACTGAATTTCAAGTAATTAATTCAAAAAAATCACTGTAACATGGGAAAATGGGATATGCTACGTAGGATATACGTAGGATCTAGTATTGTATTAGAATAACAGAGGTTAATATTATTATGAAACATATATAAAATATCTATTTCGCTATTAACAATTCAACCAATTAATTTTAAATGGACGCTTTCTGTAATATTCTGTATCTATCAATTTGATCAGTGTTATGAAACATCTCGTTCAGCACTCTAAATCGAAGATTTGAGTTCTTTCCTTATTTCCTTCTACAAATAACCAATGGGAAAACGAAATAATTTCCAAATTTAAATTTATTGGGTTCTGAAAGTACTTCTATATAACAACTATAGGTTCATAAAAATTAGAGAATTATAGCTCAGCATATAAAACTTTAAGCTCACTATAATAGCTAGCTAATTCATGACTACAACCTACTGAGTCAGTAAGAGTCATTTCGCTAATGAAGTGTACAGAGATCGAATGGAGTTTCATCCACTTTCTAAATCATAACAGAAAAGTTCATCTGCTATAGAGACAATGAAAACGAGAGTATTTTCATTCCTTTTTTGTAGAACCCTCTCTCTCTAGAGATTGAATAACTGACACTTTCTCCGAGGAGGAGGTGTTATGCGACCGGGTGCCTCACGCCTTTCGCCGTTGGAATCCAGCATCGCTCCAGCTGGCGAGAGAACCGCGTGGGAAATGCAAAAAATAACCAAATGACCATAATGGGAGTCGTATGATGCGAGAGAAAGCGGGGAAGACCAGAGGGTGGGCACAGAATGCTGATGCGTCTGCAGGGCAGGGGAGAAGATCAAAGTGCGTGGTTTTATTATAATTGCGCAGATTCCTTTCAATTGTCTCTACGGAAGCAGTTGTTCTCGTATTTTACCTCGTAATTTTATCGTATTTACTCGAACGTATAAGAGTGATCAAAATGAATACAGTTAAGTACGTCATGAAGTATTTGGAAAGGTGAAGAAGTGAACTTAGTACGATTAGTTCGCGCGACTCGATCATTAGGTTAAACAGAAGTGAAAAATAACAATATGACTGGGATTCGGGGCTAGATAATTTTTTATTCGTAGAGCTTAAATTCTGTTATTGTTATGCTTAGAAAATTGAGTATGTAAACCATAGAAAAAAAATATATATAGGGCTAGTTATTTTATGCGGAAATAAAGTTCGATTCGTATTTTATTCATATTTATTTCGATTGATTAATATTTTTGGTAACTAAATTAATTTACTGAGTATGACATTTGATACTGATCATTTTAAGAGTGGACATTCACGCTATGGTATGAAATAGTCATTATTTATTTACTTTATAGGATTAATTTTTTCTAGCTTTACTTTATTTTTTTGAATTGTCATCTATTAATGGATAAGACATAGGAAAGGTACAATTAAAATCTTTTCTCTCTTTTTTTTACTGAGGTAATGAAGCTTTCCCGTTTTCCTTACGAAGTATTGTATACGTGTATTGTATACATGTATTGTATATATTGTATGTATAAACTTTAAACTGTATGTATTATACATATATTCCTATAGCTTAAATATTTTTAAAACTCGTTAAGTTTCGGTATGACTTGTTACATAACCCCGCAGCCCTTTTGGTAGACTTCACCGATGAAAACGGTCTGAATTCAGTTACGTAGCATCTTTTACTTTCTATGATTTTTTACTTGGAAGATACGAGTGGAAACAGACGGCGGGATAAGCGGCAGGAAGTGTCGCGCCAACATCACTTTCTCCAGGAGAGAGGCAAAAGCGCGCCTTTGAATTATAATTTAGCTCCTCCAATGTATCGTTTTTCCCCTTCGCACGTTTTCCTCATTAAAGATAAATAAACTAAATTCATATTGAACTTTTTGCATCACCGAAATGAAACTTGTTATATTTCTTCACTTTCTCAAGAACCTAAGATCGTAATATACATTCTATAACTCCATCGATTTAAAAATAACGCGATCCTCTTGTTTTAAAAAGATTTTTAGGAATACGTCTTAAACATTTTTCCGCGTTATTATCGTGGTTTTAATCTTTAAATTAAACACTACTAAATTGATTGAATAATTTGAAAAACTGACTTTTTGCTAGGTATGAAAGAGTCTCGCAATTGCGTTCAATAAGTCGTAACTTTAAGGGCATGCTTAAATATCATTCTATCATTACCACAGTCATCCGTGGATGGAAAATTTCATAGGAGAATGGACAGGTATGCGAATGGAGGAGTATCTATCCATTCTCAAAGTCGAACGCTAACACCACATTTCCGGGAAATCGGCTTCCTACAGAATATCGCCAACATTGCGAAACGAGATACATTAGGTGCTCTGATGTTCGCCAAAGTGCTTCCGGCAGTGAAGGACGAGTTCCAAATACTTGGGACTGCTTAGGAAATATGCCGAGAACATTACAAAAAACCCTCAATTGTTTTGACTTTGCTATTCTTTATAATCGGAAGAAATTTAAGAATTGATAAATTTAGAATTTTTATTATCCGATTGGAAAAGGTAGAAATTTTGAAAGGAAAGGTGGAGCTTTTATCTGTAGTGAATCTGTTATGATTATGTGCTCATTAAGATAAAAATAATATCGAAAATTGAATCTCGTTTTTAAGTCATGGCTTGTAAATAACTAACGTCAAAGGAAAGTAATCATAACACATTAGTAATCGTTTCCAGTCAATACTAAGAAGGATATGCACCACGTAGGGTAGAACTCCAAAAAATCTAAAGAAAGTCATTATTTATCAAAACAATTGAATTTGGTCTTTAAATCAAAATTCTGATAAGTTCTCGACATCAAATTTTCGTAATAATTATGAAGAAAAAGTCAATTTCCTTAACTGATTATAAATATTGAAAGAGTGTGTGTTCCAAGAAATTTAGAAATTATTCAACATAAAAGAGTTACAAATGCATAACTCATCATACAGCCTAAATATAGTGTAGTTTACAAAAAGATTATAGTAAAAGTTTCAAAGTTCCTCTTAATTAGGAAATTTTTGGTGTTCGAGATAAAAGAGATTTCAACGCTTGATTCGACTTAAATTTAATTTCATGATTATAGGTTGATTTAACAGAGAAAATTCTCTTTGAAATCAGTTCAGTGCCAATTAATTTTTATCATTACAATGATATTACTTTTAGAATCGAATAGTTCATCATTATATTTCAAGTTACTCTTCTTTTTCAAAATATAAATTACACCCACCCTCACAAAAGTCCACTCGTCTCAATAATGTGCAACTTTAAAACTGTTCGGTGTGATAATATTGTTCATATTTCATCGATATTAATGATAACTACATATTGTGTCGATTACTTAAAATAATAAATCATTCAGTATCAAATACTTAAGAGTAAGTGATATATAGACCTGATGAAAAATCTATCAAAAGTAGATGCAACATTATAGGAATACATTACTGTAAGGTAACCTTTGAGTACTCACTTTTCAAAGCCCATAGCTCTCGTTCAGCGATCCCTCTCCATACATCCGCCAATTCTGCAATACAAGCACCTTCTGGCTTCCCAAGATCCAGCGTTCCCAACGAATCTCTCATCCTCTCCACGGCCGCCTTGGCCACCCCGAACAGCATCGGTAATCCATCCTCCATCGTGGCTAATGGTGCACGGTACGAGGAGTAGACCCCCACGGTTGCATTGGGCACAGCCGGATTGGCTACCGCTGAAGCACCGGCTACCAGGCACAGCACCGCCAGGATGATACGAAGTCCGGTACCCATCGTAACTTCTAACTCTGCTAATCCTTGAAACGATATTTCTCAAACCTTCAATTTGAATCTCTAGTCAAAATTCGTACTTAAACTTCTCTTCAACTCTCAATATCTCTGGAAAAATTAGGAGTCTAAAGAATACTTTGATGTGTTAGCATCATTCGTGAGTGAGGAATCTGCAAACGAAGTCCAGTGTTCGAAATCCTAGCAAGCTCGTCGTCTAATTGAGAAGAAGATGCTTGGTTTAACAGAGAGTGAGGCGACTAAGTCTCGTTCATCTTTTCTGCGGATGGCTCTTCCCTTCCCTCGTCTGTTTTCTCTGAGCGACTGAATGAACCGACGAGGAACAACAACCCCTTCGCTGGCTGACGTAGCGAGCGCCCTCCCGTCTGCTGTGTGATGCAGGCGTTGATCTCACCGAAGTATCCCCTGCTTTTCACTCGTCTCCCTCGGAAGAATAACTGGTTTTCCGCGCAAAGGACCGAGTTCCGGATGCGAACGTCCGGTTATGAGGATCCGTAACTTTCAAAAGATCGCGAGGGAAAAACTTTCCTTCCTAAGACTTTTGCGCACCGACGGACGCGATGTAACTCGACCGTCACCCGCTCTTTTCCGCTCCTTTGAAAAAGACGTGCGAATTACCGCTGCTGAGGTGTGATTGTGTGCCTGGTGTCGTCAGCGACTCTCTGCTGATCTGGCGGAAGGAGAGGAGAAAAAAGTTGCAGAGGGAGAGAAAAACTTGAGCGTTTCCTCTCACAGTTCGATGAAAACATTATTTGAAAAGTGTTTGGGTTGCGAATTTTTCGCTCGTCAGGTGACTTGAAAGAGCGAGTGGGAATTGCAATGTGCATGTCATTCGATTCTAGCAGAATAAAGAAAATATAGAAAAATGATTACTTGATACATATCCTTAATAAATATACATGAGGCGAGCATTCAAGTATATACTAAGGTATCATTTGAAAAGTAAGAGAATATTTTTGCTGAAGTCCAATTAAAGTTAATAATATAAATATATAATAATAATAATAATAGGCTATTCAAGGCCTTTATTACTGCTAATATTTATTAATTATTGTTTACTTTACAATTTGTTTATTAAGCCAAGTTTCAGAATTAAGAATATTACAATGATTGAAAGAATTCTGATGAATATTTAATTATGAACATACCGTATTTCTTCACTTAAAAAAGTAAAAATTAAAAATTGTATTTATTACTTACTGCTAGTTGCCAGTTAGGGAAACATTATTTATTAAATATATTATATTATAATACTAATTTTGAGTTACAAAAGATGACCAATTTTTTAGTAAATTTTGGCATGTATAGCATTATCAAGCTTACGAATTCAAGCACGTAAAAACAGGAGAACATTTTCAATATATAAATTGCTACGTGAATTCTATGTAATTTCTGGCTGCATAAATTTCGCCTGAATTATTTAGCTGAACCTACAGTTCTATCCTGCATATCGATATATAGGTCACAAGTTTTTCCTTCTGCAGGAGATGAATAATATCAAAATGAGATATATATCCTAATAGTATACCTAAATATTTGCTAACCCGAGACAGGAAAAATAAAACTGAACAATAACTTTAAATTAATATAAAATAAATGAAAGAAAAAAGATTTCATCGTGCAATGGTTTTAAGATTTCTTAAGTTGAGTTTCATATTTTCATTTTCATAGAACATTTCTTATTCGAAAACTTTTACCAATCATATTGTCAGACAGATAAGTTCCAAAATAACTAAAAGGTATACATAAGTGAATTGTACCCGAAATAATTCTCTAAGAAAGGAGATTAAAGATCGTAGACTGTAAGGAATTTCTCTGCATTACACATTTTCCTTGGCTTTCTTTGTACGAATAGATCTGAGGCAAAAGCTTTCCATTTCATTCACCGCAAGAAATTTTGCATACACAACGGAAGTGGAAAGAAAACACTAGAAAAGAGTGAACTGCATTGTTTCTCTTAAATGCGATTCGAAAACTCTTCTAAATCCACTCATTCAGGAAAGAAATGAACGCAAACAAAAGTTTCCCCGTACGAATTTCTCCCGCTAAACGAGACATACTTCGAGATGGAAGGAAAACCCTCTCAGCGAAAGACTCTGCAATTCGAGACCTTAATAAGCATTCATTAACTCCTTGTTTCACTTTATTCGTAATATGTACTGTTGAGAGTGAAATTTCGTACAAACCCACGTTGAGATCGCTTATATGATACTAATCAAGAGTTCGATAACTGACTCTTAAATCATTCGAATCTCTTAAGACAACGTGACGCAAAATTTATCAATATCTCCTTTCACTTTCAATTGAATTAGGATTGAAATAAATACGAGTGAAATTGAAAATATCAAAATGAAACATGAGTCACAAAGTTGAAAGATTACATAACTGGGAATTTTTCCTGTATTCAACTGCTTTCGATGAAAGACCGCGTTGAAATTTAAGAAAAAAGAATCGACCTTTTAGATATAATATTTACTGAGTACAGCTTACTGAAGAGAGTAGTAATATTTCATCACCATTAATATAAAAATAAACATCGATGAACGTAAATATAAGGGATGGATGATGAAATTCGATAATTTTGACAATTGTTTGATAGTAGTATGTTTTTGGAGCGGAAAAATATAACAGTACCTTACAAAGTAATACATTTTTGATATTGCCCTAAAAAAGTTAAAAAATATAAATAGTTTCCATAAGAGTTTACATCGTTCTAAAAAATACAGTATACCACAATTATTGGTATATTTCTTAATTGTGTACTGAACGCGAATATTTTAAATTTATATTCAACAGATTTGGGCTATTCAAAATTAAAACCCATTTCCAATCAATGCGAATAATTCAGAAGAGTGACTTATAAGCGAAAACGAAAAATGAAAATTGAACTGAATTTTTACTAATATATAGTGTAGTGAAGATAATTGAAGAAGTATTTTAAGAAATAATAACATAATATATTACAGATAGATATTGACAACAAAATCATCATTGATTAAAACAAGTGTCTCCTATACGTTAACCACTAAAATTTATCTTCATGACCTAATGAACTTAATAAATCAGGGTGCGAAAAACTTCGTATAGTATACAATTTCGACCTGTATAAGGAAGAGTTGAATGAAACAGCTACATAAATCGCTTCACCACCAAAATCATTAAAAATCGAAAACTCACCGGAGACCATACACGATCTTTCCGCGAAAAAAAAAACATTTTGGGAGAAAAATATGACCCGAACAATACAAGCACTATGGTAACATGTAATAACAGGTGACCATTCTTAAACACTCATCTCCCATAAGCACCCCTTTGTACCCACGTCCGACTCCCTTACCTGCGTCGAGGCAATCCTACTCCCAGGACAACATCACCGCGAATGAGCTCCTCCTTTTTGGTCCACGGGATAATACGGACGATTCCGAGTCCCGGTGTCGGCGATTGCAAAACCCAGGGGAGTTTTTGTGTGGAGCGCCAACTCCCTCTGCCGGTCAGCCGGAGAAACGCTAAGAAGAACGCACGTGGGGAGGTCCGAAAGAGCGTGACGGAAAAAATGCGTGGGCGAGGTCCGCTTTGGCGCCTTCGGAAACTGATTGAATGGGAAAGGACCCGGTGGAGAGAAGTTCGCATTTGGGAGCCCACACCTACCGGTAGGCAAATCCTTTCTCCTTGCCTTACTTTCTTCCCAAAGACTTTCGCTTTTGATCTTCTTCTTCGTCCTCTCCCATTTTCCCTCATTCGGTACTCTGTTCTATATTTCAATGAAACAAATGATAGAATTAACCATTAAGAACAAATCTATGGTAAGGACTTAAGAGTCCCAATACAGCGCAATAAACAAGTTCGTATGTAACTAAAAAGTTAGGCTGATGCAAGGTTTATGAAAAACACTACCGGTTTGGGTGGGGATCGAATACCATCACGAGACCAAAATAAGTGTTGTTTCATTCAACCTTAATGGGATATATTTGATATGAATAGTATTCTAAAATTAGCATTGACGATTATGCCGATATAAATTGTATATATCAATTACATTTATATCAATTATACTATTAGTTTCGTAAGCAGGGAAATTATTTTATAATTATTTTCACAAGAAGTTTATGACCTTTTTCCCAAGACGGGCACTTTTAATTGAATTCGGAAATTATGAATCTGCATTAAAAATATTATTCTCGAAACATTGAAATGGGATTTAAAAACTCAATATTCAATGCACATAGGTGAGTAGTTTTCAATGAGAGTCGCCCGTTGAAATCTCCATCAAGACTTCTAAAATGAGAAAAATTCAAGTGCACTATGTTCGACTTGAAAATACGATATAAATGAAACATAAAAACACTTAAAATTTTTAAAATGTTTTATGAAGTTGCATCAAAGAAAAATTTTGAAGGAATCAACACTACAAAGTAATGCCTTAACTTTTGTAAAAATGAATTTTTCCTTACGAATTCGTAGTCAGAATTCCATAAAAGCAATCTGGATTATAAGTTATACAGATGAACAAACAGACATTCTGAAGTCGAGAAATTGAAATGAATGGCCTACTTTTAATAGCCGTGCATTATTAATCTTTTAGTTAGTTAGGATATAAAAGAATAGAATAATACAAATTTTATATATAAGAACATAAATCGTGCTCAAAGATAGCTTCAATGAATTCATGAATTTCTCATGGAATACATTATATAATTTTTAGGACTTGATAATACAGGTGGATTTTTTATCTCTAGATATTTTAGATATTTTCACGGTAAATGAAGTAGACTGTCCTATATAGCCTGATGAATTTGGTTCACATTTTTATCTTTCAGATAATATCCTTTCCTCTTGGTAATGTCTAATTTTAAATAAATTAAAGGAATCCGTTTCCTGCCATTGATAATAAATTCATTTCATAAAAATACCAACGAAGGGCGTTATACCATTTCATAATGTTGAAAAGTCGAAACTATATTTGTTCCATAATTAATGTTGTCATGGCAAGTTTACGAGCAATTAATCAACAGCTATTCTTCTTCTGACAAGGATACTTTTCGTTAATGATGAAAGATGGAAAGTCATTAAACTGATGAGATATTGATGACTTATGAATGATGAATTAGAAAATGAAAGCAGTTGAAGAGAGTAGATTCCTCGTGTTTAGAACTGTTGTATCTTCATTATGTAAACCTTGTAAGAATAAGGAAACCTTGATAGGAATTTAAGTGTCTATTTATAAAATCTACATATACTCTATAAGCGAAAACGATAATCTTAGAAATATTAATTAACCATTATCAATATTTCACGCAGTAATTCTTTAACCTTTTTTTGCGTCCTTTTCTTAATTTAAGTCTAGTATGTTTACAGTGATTGACACACGAAAAATAAGTTTTAATAGCAACGTAAACAAAATGTTTTTCGCGTTGCTATAGAAAGTATTTTGAAGTTTCAAAAACGTTACCGCGGACTACAATCCACGCCTTTACATCGCGTAACACAATTCTTTCTCAATAAATCTTCATTAAATCGCTGCAATCAATTTTCACAAAGAAGTTAGGTTTGCGGAAATAGTTCAGCTTATTTCCGCATGTTGCGATTTCCTTCAACTAAAGTTGATTTCTCTCTGTATCAAGAAAAAAAGTTGGACCGGAAGTTTGTAGCATTTTCATTGCTTGACAACGCTCACGTGGCATGGAAACGCAGGAAAACACATAGTTACGCACTAAAGATCAATGATGTCCCTATTCAATTATACGTGATTGTAAGTGATAAAGAGCAACAGATCATACCTTATGCATCATAGTCAAAAGAATAATGCGAATCAATTCCTAAAATGTTTTGTCTTAAACGAGTTGATTTTTATTCGTATATAAAATCATTAGACAAGGATGATTTTGCGGTATATATGTTTACCAAACCTTCCAAATTCTAAGAAAATACAGCACGTATTCATAAATGAACATGACTTAATACTTTACTTTAGAAGATAATGATTACGTATGTGTAGAGAAATGGATGAATTTCTTGGAAGCATGCGTGAATGAAGAAAAATCTAGACCTTGTATTTTCTCTCGTGCTAAAAAACACCGTAAACACCAATTTCTATTCAATCGAGTATTTATCACCTCACAAAAAAAACAATTTTGGATGCAAATCGTGAACTTGGGAAAAGCTGGGGTCGTGAATCGAACCAGCTCTCAGGATAATGACTCCTCCACAGATCAATCTTACCGAAAAAAAATTCATTAATGAATCATGCAAATGAAACTAATTTCCAATTGAGGAAAACGAACGATGACACGAATTTCTAAACAGCTAAAAATAGCTTTTTTTTTACATAAAATCTTTATGTAAAAAAAAACAATTTTGGTGAATGAAAATTTCTCCGTATAAACCAAAGGTGTTCGTTTTATTACTCACGTAGCCGATGGATACCATTGAGGTTTTTTTTTAAACCCGAGGTTTGGTTCTATTTCTTTCCGAACGCCGTTTGAAAACCAAACCAGATTTATCAGCCTTTCTCTTTTACCCTCTACTCACACTTTCTCTGGTTTTGCATCCTCCTTCGGTCCCATAAATTTTCTTCCAGAGAACCTAACGTAAAATTTTTATTTGTGAGCCGTAGGAAAATATTAGAAACCTTCCGATAGGAGAAATCAAACATCTTGGATTCCTTATCTGACTTCTAAGATCTAAGCGGTGGAAAGAATTCAATATTCGATAATTTGTGCATTAATCCGATTAATTTTCAATAAACATCGGCCTTCTAAGTCACCATCCCGTACCACATGACCTTAACATCTGTTCCCATATTGATTCGGTTCATCTGGAAGTGGAATATGATGAACCTGAATACCCGAAAAACAATCTTTTTATCACCGCTATTATCTCTTGTGGGAAGCGCCCCTTTTGGAGGTTTTACGAAGAGAAAGTAGTTGTCCTAACTCAAGCTAATTTTTTTGGGATATCGCGTTGTTTTGACGGCCCTCGAGTTGACTGGTCTTTTCCATTCTACGTTACGCAATAGAAAGTTTTTAAAAATTTGATTATACACTCTCTGTCATTGTTTATCCTATTAATTTTTTCCTACTTCCGTCTAATTTTTTTTGGGTAGATCATCATCTCCGTCCTCAAATCAACGATGTTTTGGGACCATTAATTGTCTTAATTGTTAGTTGTGGTTTTGGCTGTTAGTAACTATGCGACCTGTGCCGCTTTCTCGATCAACCTCTTTCTTGGAAAATCTGCACACGAATTATAATCGGTCCCTACTAATAATTCTGATATTCCAAGAGATTATCAAGTTATCATAATTTAAAGAACAATTTAATGCCAGTAAGTTCATAGTATTAAATCTTTTAAAACGAAAGATTCATTTTCAGCTTTTCCTCCTCTAATTTTGAAGCATTATTACTTAAATTTTCATATATACAATTTCTCTTTTAATAAATAATTCTCTATAAAATGCCGTCTAACTACGATACATCTTCATGTCCAATAGAACAAATTTGACGTAATGGAGGATAATTCCCCTCATTACATATGTATGTAATATGTATTTCTCCTCACACTACATTACATTACAAAATCTATAACCAATCGATACCAATGAAAATGGGATAACCGAGTGTTACTTAAAATCTCCTTTGAAGAAACACGAGTAACTTAATAACTTTCTACTGTTAACACAAAATCATATTTACTTTTCTGGTTATTATTACAGTCCCTCCACTTCGTTTTGTTTCAGCTGAATCATCGCTATCAATTTCGTTAATGTAAGTGACTTTGTTTATTTTAGCTTTCTAGGATTTGGATTTCATGACGTATATTTCCTTTCAGTTAAGATCAGAATAAAGAAAGATTCCAAAATATTGACCCTTTAAGTTTACTTACTGAGAGATACTTTGTATAAATAATAACACATGAAAAAAATGGATGATTGATTTAATCCGTGTTAAAGTTATGTAAGCTCAACTCCGCTTGTTTAATTTTATGGATAGCACAGTTTAATTTAGTCGGAAGTCTTGGTGGAAAACTGCAAAGTTCTTCTGAATGAAAAATTACAATATTCTTCGAATTTGGGCGAGATTTTGGGAAAATCTAATATTTTACGTAACAAATTTAAATTTAATTGGCATATATTAGAACGTAAGTAAGCCATAATGACTCTTTGCTATATAATAGTATTTAAAACTGTCCACAAATCATAATGAATCAACATAACCCATCCATGCGTATGATCATTTAATACGTCAAGGCGAAAATAATCCTAAATAAGTGTGAGAGTGTCGCTTTCAATAAACTGCATCTATATTGAAGTATAAAGTTTTCAAATCAATCTTTTATTCGAATAAAAGGGAGAAATATGCTGAATCATGACAAATTTACCCATGCTCAATATGCACAGCATCTTTAATGGATTCAGTAAATATGGGTGTGATAAAGTTAAAGAAAGATCCAAAAATCCGTTGTGGGTAAGCAAACCAACCGTTAGAAAATTCCACTCGGCGAGGATTTAGTTTTCATGGTGGAGCAGGTTATGTTCTTGAATCATTATATAAGTAAAAAAGTCACTTAAGAAGTTCACGAAGGCAAACAATAATAATAATAATGTAATTCCAATGCAGATGGCTATTTTAGGCCTCGGGTGAGAACGCATAATTTCTCTAATGTAGCTGTTGTAAATTAGCGACTAAAATTTTAAAATGAATTATACCTATGATTTAAAAATGATCAGTATATCGCTTAAGTATTTATATTATTAATTATACCATTAGAATACTAGCAAAACTATAGTTAAATGATTGTTAAATCTTTTACAAATTCATAAGAAATATTTGGAAACAATAATGGATTTCGAAAGCCTAAATTAGTTGTGAGTACAGAATTTATATAAAATAAAAATATATAAATGGTCAGTTATATTTTAATCCCTTTGAATTCAACAAATTAAGGTATATTTAAAGGCTAATAGTGTTTCGCTGAGACCCTAAGTCATCACGCTATTAGATAGATTTTTGGGTATAATTTATCAAGGATAAATAAATAAACGCAGGTAGCTATAGTTACTCTTTCAAGGTTTCCGCTACCGATATTACGCTAAGTCAATTAACTCAAATCCAATTAAGTAAGTGAGATCAAGTTCCTATTCATCGAAATACAATGATTGAAAATTTGAGAACGTTTTAGATAGACCGCGTGTGTGTAAAAATAGACTCAGAATAGAATTATAATGAGGTGACAGATTTCGTAAGACTACTTTTCCTTTCTTTTGAAGAACGGGATGAAAATAGTAAACCGGTTTTAGGAGTATAATAGACAGATGGGCGGAAAGATGATTTTTCTACTCTCTCCCACACTGGGCTATTCCTGTCTTTCATCAAACATCACCAACAAGTGATTTCAACTAATTAAGTTTTTTTTTACATTAAAAAGGTTAGCACTGATGTTTTTATTAAACTAGGTAATTGAACATGTCGCGTTAGTAATTGACAATAGAATTATAAATAAGAAACCTACAAAGCTAACCACATACTTTTTTTAGTTCATCTATCAAATTAATTACCATGGGAATACTTTATAATTGAAATAATTGCTGACAGAGAGAAAAATTTCATTTTAATAATTTCTGGATTTCTCGATGAGGTAAGAATGATTACACATGTCAATCAAAAACGATCCGAATGACCCTCAAAATTCTACCCAACAAATCGTTATTGATGACTGTAAAATCTATCTTAAATATGGGTTTGGCTTTGATTTTGTTTCCTTTCGTTATTTCATAAGAGATACTTGTCGATTATGAAAGAGGAAGTGAAAAGAGAAGAAACCTAAGCATTTTTCCATAACCGCATGTTTATCGATCTTAAGGTAACAAATTTCTTGGAATTAGATAACCAGTTGAATAGGAGAAATTGGAATGTGAAAAAAGAAGTTTCAAAAAGTATAATAGCTCTAGAATTTTTCTAAGTCCGTATCTATTATTTAGGAGTTATAACTCCTCAGATCTAATCTTTGTTATCCATAGTACAGGAGGTTTGAACACAATGAAATGAACTTGATAGGGTTCATAAGCCCCATGTAAGAACTGAGTAAACGGTAACTGTACAAGAGAAGATGACCTATACTCAGCTAGAAACGTTAGAAAAGAAGTTGGTGAAAAACCTACGCTGAATTGCGTATCTCTCATACAATCCACTATTAAATGTAACTGATATGCATTGCCATTTCTCTATCCCTCATACCAAACCTTTCTGCACCGAACTCTTTTTGTCGTAGGAAACCATGGTGCACAGTACAGCTCAGCTAGAGAAGTAATAAAACGCATCTGAATTTACATATGGATGAGATAAAAACATCCATTGGAAGCAAGGTGTATAGTGTCATGTCCATCTTAATGCTAGTCCCAGAATATTTAATTATTTTCTCAATTTATCTATTGCGATATTTAATTTTTTTACTTGAGGGATGTATTTATTCCTCTGATAAGCGAGTTCAATGGGAAACTTTAATGCGACTTTGAGAATCGTAGTTTTGCAACGTATCTTATACATTATAGTTAAATCAAAGGAAAATATCAATACCCCAATTTTTAAAGTACTTTAATTGAAAATAAAGATGAGAAAGACAAGATATCTTGTGGTCTTATTCTTTAGATCCAATATATTCTTTCACGTAAATTAATATGTAAAAATTGATGGAATATACGTTATTTAGTTTTGAACTAAAATTTAAATAAAAAGTGCAAATCTTAATCGTGTAAGAAAATGGTATAAAACTTGGATGGATAATATTTTATTAATATTAAAACAGTAATAAATCTTCTGACAAATTTATCCCATAATTGAGCTAGATTTTCATGAAGTGTGAACATTGCCTCTCAATAAAAAAAGTTAAACGAAGTGAGAGGTGTTCGACCATGGATGCAATCTCGACCTACGGCAAAACCAGGTAACGTTCGCAATCAAACATGGAGGAGAAATTCAAAGAAATTCTCGATTCATTACATAAAAAAACCTAGCGTTCATGACTATGTATTCAGATGAGTACATTGAACCGTATGAAGAGAATCATCGTTGAAAAAGTTAAAGGATGTAACGACAATGCATATTTCTCAATGCATTTAATCGATAAAACACCTTTTGAAAGTGCAAGAGAGATCGAAACCTAGAAAAAGACTAGAGAAAAAACAGGAGGAATCAATATAGAAATTTTCTAAATTTCAAATTTAAATTAAATTTCAGAAGTAAACGAGTTGAATTTAGCTAAAAATGTGTAGTATGCATCTACATTTTTTATACCGACACTAGAATATTTAATCGTAGCATAGGGATTAAGTTAAATGGAATTTCTCCCGAAAAGAAAAGAAATAAAGAAGTAAAATCCCATCCATAAATTACGAAACAATCTTTTTATATATTATAATAAGGATAGTTGGAAATGAATCATGATAAAAACGTCATTTTGAAATAACATACAAATCAAAACTGGCTGTGATATCCAATTTTAACGCCATATTTACAGAACTCGTTGTCAACTCTTTGTTTACATTATTACCACAACAATACCGCTATCTTTACCGAAAGTTCGTATTAATTTCTAATTCATGTGAAGTTCGAGTATTTCTCTTTGGAAGATGGACCAAGGAAGCGTCGAGAGCAATGGAGCAAGGTAGATCCGAATGGAAATTGCAATCTTACTATGTAAGGCATAGAAAGTTCTCTACCGTATGTGAGTGAAAGGATCAACATGGTAGTGGACACGTGACTTTCTAGTTCAAGAAAAGGGTGAAACGGTAACGGCAAATGTGGAATCGAAAAGTGAAAATAAGGAACTAAACTCGGAGCTTGTTAATTTCTTGGAATATCAATTAAAACATTTTAAGGAAGAGGAAATGGATTTGAAAAATAGCTATTTCTACAAATTTTCTTGCAACGTTAACCTTCTTTTACACTTAAGGAGATCAAAGATATATTTATTAAAATTATGAGATATTATGGACCATTATTTCCAAATATTTTCAAATAATCTTGTTGATCTTGGCAAAATAGCATTTTCAAACAGTTTTTTTAGTCAGCTTATTTATCTAAGATAACTAATTGATATTGATCTACATCATTTACACGTGTATCAATAGAAAAAATCATTTATATATATATTTCATCTATAAGTTAGAGTCTTACAACAAAAAGAAGCCTGAGAAATGAAATGACTCTAACCTTATACAATAAGAAAGAGTTTGAATTATTACTTAATTGCAAGGAAATACATAAATAATAGATCAGGATTGTTGAAAAATCAAAGATAATAGAAATTGTAGAATTTGGCAACAAAAAGATTGGATATGAATACTTCTCAATTTTAGGTATAAGAATTAATACAAGGATCAGACTTACAGCTTCTTTTCAACGAGAGGTTATTAACCCCTTTTTATTTGTTCTCCCCACCTTTATGGACAGAGGAGTACTTCAACAAAATCATTTGCTTTGACAATCATCGGTAGATAACCGACGATTTACAATTTTTATCTTTTGAAACTAATCATAACTAATAAGAGCTTCTATTGCAAGGTAGAAATGAAAGTATTTACACTGCAGACATTGAGTTATAATGCATTAAACCGATAGACAATTTTACTTAATTACTTATGATGGATTTAATTTGAAACACCTTAGTTAACAAACTTAAGAAATCTACTCTTAAGATCCAGTAAGACACCAAAAACCTTTTGGAATATTACCTCATTCCCCTCGTTCTACATCAAATTCAAACTCTACAAATCACAGCAAATACCATGGCAACTGATTTTTAGTTAATAGTAAGACATGGTAGCAAATGCATGGCACAAGCATCATATATGATTGGGCTTCGGAAGAGATTTGGGTGCCTCACCTGTTTACCACCAGCAACTGGCCTTCATTATTTAGGACGACCGGCGGAATACCCTTCTAGAACGTAGTTGCAAAAGAGGAATTTCCTTTTCAAAAAGACAAAACAACCGAATGGATAGAGTGACGTGTATCGTTCTAGATTTTTGAGTTTGTTCAGAGAAAGGACAATGGATTCCTCTCCGTAATGAGGTCAGGTTTTGCATTTTGTCCCAAAAAATATGAACTCTGCATAGAAGGATGGGCCGTTGAGGACTCCCCAAAGGGTTTGAGTGATATATGACTTGAGTGGAAGATTCGAGATACGCAAAATATAAGGTGTAAATTTGCAGAACATTTTTTTCCCAAACATCATATGATGAAGGGCTTTTGTCGAAGCATATTCCACGAAACCATTGGTGACATTTTGTTTATATGAAATTACGAAGAAGTGAGATATGAAATGCACAAATCATATGTTCATTCGATATGAAATAGAAATCTGTCAACCCTTCAACCAGTCTGATCTATGTTTCAAGGGAGTAAAAATTTTAATGAATGAAGTCCAACAGCAATTCTTAGAGTGCAACTAAACTGAAAATAGTTTTCGATCACGAACTTCCTATCTTGCACATTAATAAAAATATCACACACTTACTACTACTGTAATTCCTTCTACATATATTAAAAATCCTATTTGGTTCATAAGTTTAATATTTGCATCCGTCCTGACATTTGATTACTCTTTTCCATAATTTGCGTGCATAAAGCTAATTTTAAGAATGCACAAAAGAGACAGTGTGTACAGAGAGTGTGCAGGTGACAAACAATTCACAACTCCATCTCTTTCCGGGAATGATACGAATTCCTCATAAAAAAAAGTTTGCTCTGAATATTTCATAGAATCGTTGCTATGGCTTTATTGACAATCTCTTTCACGCGGTACTAAAACTCAAATTAAATATTGGGTTAGTACTCCAGCTTTATGAAGATATGGAATCGTCTAATTAGTAGGTTCAAGTAAGGATGAATGAACTTCTTAATTCATACGTCATCACGGTTAAGGTATTTCAACCATTGAGCTGAGTAACTAAGGTTTCGGTATTTCAACTTCTAATCCAGCAAAAGTTTTGAATAAATTCTTGATGAATGCATCCCCTGCGCAAGGTCGAAAGGTGGCTAGTAGGGAATTTAAATAAACATGAATAGTTTTATAGGTTCCCAGAAATTAAAGACCCATTCCAAACGGAATAAAATAGTAAATTTATAAACTGTTTACCCTCCTCATTACGGAAACCTTTATCATTCAAGATGGAGGGTTGAAAGTTCTTGGAAAATTCCAGTAGACACAGCAGAGGTTCTGTAAATCTATTCTCCGGGAAAGATGTGATGTATCACATTTTGACGCATTAAACTCAACGGAATTTCCACCTTAATATGGGGATGGAATCTCAGGTGCGAATCTACCGGATAAACAAACCATATGGATGGGCGAATAGTAATGAAACATCGCTACGAGATTTCATAACTCTGCCGCAGACAAAGGAATATCAATCCCGCGTCGGATTACGGGTACGAAAAGGACGAACGAGTTGAAATAGTTGTGAGTACCGAGTTGCATAATTTTTTCAGGACTTACTAAACAACGTCGACGTCTCCATCTACAAAATTTCATGATCGCTACCCCTGTTTTGTTAGATAAAAAACATTGAGTTTCTATTCCGTGTTGTTTATTTAAGAGGGCGTCCTTAGATACGGATGGTTACTAAGAGTTTAGTAAACAAAACGTCGTTCGTAGAATGACAATATTGAGAATTATTAAACAGGTTTGAGTCCAACGATGTGAATAGTATAAAAGTGAATTATTATTTGCTGATTTTAATTACGTATTTATGATTTTTTTATGTTTAACTTTAAAAGATTTCAGTGCTAATTGGTTTATTATAACGTGAAAAGTTAACTCTCAGGAAATTATAGATGGATTAATTCGATTTAATTAATCTTTTATGACCCAAATATATTTCTATTCTATACAGTATTTAAACGTATATTTTTCATATTTATAGTGATAAAACAGCAAAAGTAATTTATTTTAAAGGAGTAATATTAGATATCGACAAAGGTCAATGAAAATGTTTCTATGTTTAAAAGCTTCTATGGAATAATTTTATTAAAACTAATATGACAATACCTAACTGTTATATAACCCTTAATAAAAATTTTCTGTCTTTATACAGTTATAAACTGTTGTGTGCTCATTGAATCTTTTTTTGTAGCAAAGGCATTTAGTGAAGGACTTTCGTATTTTTATGGCCCTTGATTTTATCTCATTTCTCAAGACTATAAGAATTAATTTCGAGACTTTGAAGTTTCTCATATTTAATTTTTGTAAGCAAATGTCACCCAATCATCCGTGACGATACTCGTTTACCGTATGACATATTTTATTAAGTGGAGCATTGAATTTAAGGTTGATATTAAGAGCATCCATAATAATAAAACCGTAAATTGGAAGGTGAATAGTACGTTTCTAAATGAGAACACATGCCATGTGTTAAAACGCCATCCAAGGTATCCCATAACAAATGGTAGCAATCATACGAACGTAGATCACGAACGACAAAGAATTATAATGTAGACTTAAACTTATAGGCTAAATTTAATGCAGGAAAGTCATTGTATGTGCTCAAACAATTTTAAAGTAGGAATGTTTACTTGTTGCACCGATTAGAGAAAGTTTTCCCAAGACACCTGCATTAGGTAAACTCTAATACTTCCCTTCCTTTTGCCTGAATCATATGTTGAACGAACTATTTTCACTATACTTCACTACCGATATGAAATTCTGACTGGTCTGATAACCGCCATTATTTCCAAAATTAAGTGACAATAGATTAGTTGCATAAAATGAGTTTCAATGGAATATACCAATGACAAAGAACAGGCGAAACAAGATTTTAAAAATTTTAAATTACCTTACTTGTAAAAGAAGAAAATTAACCTTTTAAGATAATTTTCTACCGAAAATACTTCACAAAATCTTCGCTAAACCACGACTGTGGTAAGATAAAAATTTCAAAGCCTTCTAAACTCGTCTGTGGGTTAATTTTCGAAGCAAATATTATTATGAGTACAACCCTTTATTGTTTCGCGAAACATCGACAATAGACTTGCGAATTACGAAAGCTATCCAGGGACGTTATGTCAAGGAGTAGATGAATAGGAAAAACGTTGACATGGGCATTGAGATGGTGCGCAAGACTAGCATGACCTCACAAAAAGTCTCTGTTAGAAGAAAGGGATAAGAGACCTTGAGCTTTCTTTCATTTTCCTTGTTTTGGGCGTCGTCGAAGACAGGTGGCGCCTCCTTTTTTTAAAAATCTGAACAGGTCCACTTACTTACAAGAGATATGGAGCGCCCTTGGCACCAAACATTTGCCTTACCTTTGACTCGGGCCCCAAATGCGCTTTAGAGTAATGAGCGTTCCTTTGAAAGGTCGAGATGAGAGATTAAAAGTGGGGCAAGAATACGCAGAAAAACAACAAAAAAGACCAAGAGTGGCTACATTTCGTTTCCGAGACGATCCTCGTTGCGTAAGATCTGGGTTCGAGAGTTTATTTTCAAAATTTCCATTACGTCTTTCTCTCGCGAGTAATTCCCATGGATACGTGATCCTTGGAAACGCGGATTTACGTCAAACAGTTTGAATTACTGTGTCTTTCGATATTATGGCATTTTCCTCTAAAACGGATGATGAAATTGTTATGTCACCAGATGAGGCGGTAATACCTTGTGGTAGATGAGAGGTAAGTAAACATGATATTGGATCATCAACGAATTCGTAGACTGGATTGCGAAAACTGTTCTGAATTTTAATTAGAATTTTAAAAGAATTGTTCCGATGATCTGGCAAATAAAAGATTTATACATAAAATGTTATGGGATTTATTTAAATCTATCATTGTTATTTTTTAAGTTATAAGAAAAAGTCTAATGTAATGAAGTCTTGATTTATTTCAAGGTTGTAATGAATAGTTTTCCAAATAGTCTGGTGGAGCTACATTAAATATTAAGATCAAAATTTCAATTTTAACTGCAAAATCCCAATTTCACTCAATTTATCGGGGAATACATTGAGGCTTAACTTGGTTCAACAAGAAGGCATAAGAAGAAGAGAGATAAAGAGATACTAGAAAGGAAAGACTTCGTTAGAGATTCGCGAAAACCATTCGAAATCTCTCTCTTGGAATCGGGTGAGATATCCATCAGGTGAAATGAAACGGAATTGTAATTATCCACACGATTTATGTGAGTGACTGGTTGCGAAGATTAATCGTCATCTCCAGGTACCTAGAAGACGATTAATCGTAGGAACTGGTCGATCTTGTAAATCCTGTAGAGAAAATATAATCTTCCGTTTCCTTCATTTCGCTAATACCTTCTCCGTGAATTTTTTATTCATAGCTTAAAAGATAAACAGACTTATAAAATACGTGTATCAGTGTGCCATTTCAGAGAATTGAAGAAAACTTTATGTACAGACATTGGCTAACTACCTTTTTGCAAAAAAAATTCTGCGTTACTTAAGAAGACATCATATTTCTGTTAAAATAATAATTTTTTATGATAATTTTTATGGCGTAATATTTATCTGTATATCACTTGCTTAGTTTTGCTACAGTTGAAATATGATGGCTGTGTATAATATAACACTTTATGTAGAAAACAAATTATTATGACTCTTCTCAGAACTATACAGGAAAAGGTAACGACGAAAATGGAGCCAAGAAATGCTATCGGGAACGAGACATTTTCGCCACCTAGGTAGATTTTACGAAAATTTATGAAGAATATATTGTAGAGTAAAATAAACAATAGAACAACAAATAATGCATTTTAAAATGATCATAGAAAAATAAAGGGAATGTTACATGGAGCTAAGAGAATTAAAATTTAACAATTGTATCGATGAGCTGAACAAAAATAATCAAGGATGAAAAATCGTTTATAAAGCACAATCTCAAACCTTCATAATTGACAGAAAAGCCGTGGTAATATAAATTTTTCCCGTAAAATATCATTTTACTTATGACGTTTCTCCTCATATCATACCAGCACAGTATTCTGCCTGGGGCATCTGGTAACCTCAAATGATTCACCATTGAGACATACGCAGATGCTTTTGAAAACCTCTATAGAACAAATGAGACTAACTTAGCAGAATGAGGAGTGGGGTGGTTTGCCTTTACTTACTTTCCAGAGCCGGAAAAGTTGAAGAATTAGAACGCCATTTTCTATAACACTCGATAAGGATTGGCCAAGAATGAATTAAATATTCATCAAAATTCGTGTCACAAAAATATGTTACCGTAAATATCACAGCAATAAAATCAATTAGAAATAATTTTTTCTCCTTTAAAAGCAGAGAAATGTATGTTGTTTATGTGAATTTGATTGCCTGAATGTTTTCCTGCATAACCTTGGATACGAATAACGCGTGCGGAAACATGCCCTCTAGCGATGTATTCATGAATTGGAAAAGGCATAAAGAAAGGAGATACCTTTTGTAAAGAAATGTTTTGTCACAACGGCGAAGTGTTACTCAAACGCTTAAGGACGGAGAATGGGATTCCCTGGAACCTAGATGATTTAAGGATAGGTTGCTTAATGAATTGAGAGGAAATGAGTTCTTAGAAGACGTAACAGATATAATACTTATTTTCCATTATTTAGGTCGCTCTTATGTTCAGAGGACGGTCAAAAGTTTGAATATTAAAAGTAAACAAATTTTAGGAATCCAAAAGATTAAATCCGTTATGAATTCAAAAATTTCTCGTCTGATTCTCTTTATTTCGAAAGTTCATTTCGTCGTCTATTGTTGTCAAGAATCGAAGGAAGCACTTTGTAATTCAACAATGTATGGTTATTATATAATCAACAATTGCTTTCTTCAATTCTCATTAGAGCATTCCACTAAGTCCGGCCTAATATTGAGTTATATTTTAATATTGAATTAATATCGAATAATAATGATTAACCATTGAGTTAATCATTATTATTAATTAACCCAATTATTTCGCGAAAAATACGCTTATGTGATTGGTTACATTTGTTTATATACCATTTTATTCCTCCATTTAAGGGCTATTATTCAGATTTCCCTTTCGGAGAAGAACGAAGCGATATCTTTTACCCTGTTTATCACCCTAATTAAAATTTTAGTTATTCGTAGCTTCATTTTTTCAAAACTTTTGTTTGTATGGAATATAGCACCGCTTCGATGGATGCAAACCTAGATTCTATCGCCTCAAAAAAACCCTTTTTTGCAATCTCTTTATCTATCCATTCAAATCCTTTTTCTTTATTCCAAATCAGCGAAGAAAACTTTCCCATTAAGAAACTCATCCATTGTTCTAGATTTCACTGATCAGAGGTTTTTTAGTTAACTTTCACCCCTTTCGTTGATATAGAGAATCGAACTGATCTCAAGACGACACACAAGACATCTAGGGAGGCTTTCTTTTTATTAAGAATTATGTTATTGAGAATACTTACCTTATTTTTCTTAAATTCATTTTTCTGATATATTATACACATTTTCTTGTTCTGGTTTCACTTGGATTCGAGTTCCATCAGCAATTTATAAGTTCCTCACTTGTTCAACAACTCAATCTGACGAATTGAATTCAATGCGAACTATAAATCGAAAAAAATAATTTCAAAGACTGTTTCAGTCATTTAATTTTAAAACATACTCTTAATTATCAATTTAAGAGAATATAATGTTTTAAAATAATCCTTACGAATTTATGTAATTACAGCATAATACTGATTATGATTATCGAAGTTGCAGAAGCGTGATGTATTACATAATACAATGTTCCTTGATTTTAAACATTACTTTCAAACTCTGATTAAAATAAAACTACATTATGTTCATTCTTACCATTTACAGCAAAATAAAAGAATTATTACAACAAATAACCCTATAATAATGTCGATATTTTTAGAACAATCGGCGATTGCAACGAACATTGTTGTTTAACCTGTTGCGCATTTGTTGATAAAAAATGAGCAGCGATAAAGAAATTCTGGGCTTCTGTAAGATATATTGATGCATATGCTAATGTTATAATACTCACTTTATTTTTATTGAAGTATCCATATCCTGCAGCGATTATGAAAATGAAACCTTCGGCTTTCATGAAACCTTGAAATCGAATTCTTCGTGTCCCATATATTGAATCTTAATTGTATTAAACTGCCTTGCACAACCCTCATCGACCAAGCCTTAATACCCTAGTAGAAAATGAAACTAATTTACCACGAAAGCGGGACATGCCACACTAACATTTTGAATAAACTTTGCTAAAAAAGGTCGGTCAAGATGCATTGTGACTATCAAGGCACACTGTGAATTCTTTGTGACTATCAAGGCTACTGTTCTCTGTTAAATTCAGAAAAGTGAATGTAATCTAAAGATAGAAGAAAGGTAAAATACGATGAGATTTTTCAAAAAGAAACTAACACCGCTTACGAGTTAAAAATTCAATTTTCCTTTCCGTTATATCAATAAAATATAATTCTGCAGTTTAAATGCAGTTTTAGTCTGAAAGAAATACTAAACATAAATATACCATTAATATACTATAAAATAATAAATAAATCATTTTCCGAAACTTGAAACAAAGTTATTTTGATCCGAAAATCGAGTTCTACTAAGTCAAGACTTCCAATATTGATGTAAAAAATAAATACGACCTAAAGTAGTATTTCTTTCATTCATTACAACTTTGCCCCGCTATAATCTTACACAAGTCCTCATAAGTTACATTTGAAGTTAAATCTTGTCTACAATTTAATCTATCTCACCTAAAAATCTCATAATATATGTTATTTTAAATTGAACCGGCTTTCAGATCCGGCACTCATAGTAAATAAACTTTAAGAAGATCACTATGACAACAAAATATAATGATATACCTGATTACTATTAATTTCTCGGGGTATTGACAGTAGAATATTAGTTCTTAGCTGAAATAAATAATCTCTCTCTAAGATTTGGTATTATTGAAGGTTGGTAATATCAGAGTTCTCGAAGCATACCAGAAAGTAATTAGTATTAGCGCTTTTGCAATCCCTGAACTTATAAAAGGCCGCGTTTAAGAAAGGCTAACCACATATTGAATAATGATCCCGTTGCATTATAGAAGCTGAACTATTCGCATAAGATTCTGTTTCCCACTTTCTTCTCTATACCGGAAGAGAACTAGTTTAATATCCTCGCTTCACTACTTTCACCGGTCGAGACCACTTTCTCCGGTCACATCACACAGACATTTTAACCTTACGTTTAGGTTCCTGATGACGCCATATACAGAATGTGGCAGCACGGGTCAGGGAGGTAGAACTGTAGGCTTTCAATTCCGAATTGGCTCTTGACTTCCGAGACAGAAAGACCTGTCCTCTTGTTTCTTCCCAATACCCTCATCTGCTTCTCTAAAAAGATCAGAGTCCTCCTTGGCTCTTTCATGTTTATGGTTACGTAATTCTGTTTTCACCTTTACGTGAGACAGCTACGGTCTTCTTTACTCTCAGATGCTACTTCATTCGGTTAAGTTTTGATTTAAATTGAGTCTGAAACAATGGGATCTATTAAGAAACTCAACTATATACTGCAAGAGTAATTTCCTTAGTCTATTAAGATGGACATAATGTATTAAATTTCTTTAATTTTTTGGCTCACGATAATTTACATAAAAGTACGAAAAATACTACTTAGTAAAATATTCCATTTTTGTAATTTTAATTTTTTTAATTCGTCGTTAGATCACTATTTGTAAGAGATGATTTAATGATATGGGATGCACCACAATTTTACCAAGTGCTGATTAATGAAGGCAAAAGATATTTTGAAACTTCAAGATATTGTCAAGTAAAAATATACATATAAAAAGTTTGATTGCTTAATTCTGCACATGAGAGCATCCTAAATGGATTATGTAATAAAGAAATGAATTGCTTTATTATACTGTTATGAAAAGTCTATCACCATTAACTAGATTAAGAAGTTCTGGCTACTTAAGGACAGATTATAGATTGCTCAGCATCAAAAGAATTATTCTAAATTGACTTCATATTTTCTATAACTTAGACTGAGAAAAATTGGCTATGGTAAAAACTGTGTAAATTTCTTAAAATTTAAACCAAATACTCCATCTATACCAATTTTAGCTTTGGAGAATAAAAAGTTTCCTGCTTAAATAAATGTGTATTAGATCAATAGAACCAAATGTGAGATGCACATATTACATAAGACTTTCATAGCAGTTGGATGCTGAAGGAGCTTTGCAAAACAAACTATACACAAAGAAGTATTAATATACTGTTATTATTCTTTTTTCTACTCTTAAAAAAATAGCAAAAGGAAGTCAAATTTCTTTGCAGTGAGCGTAAGAAATATAGTCAGTTTAATAAGGGAAATTAAATCAATTATCAACAGGGTACTAAATAGATGAGGATGTTCGTAAAGGAACAGGCGACAAATTATCATTTGACACTGACAACTTTTACTTCAAGAAAAGAGATAAGGAAAAAATTTTCATCAGCTTTTTCAGGAAATTGAAAAACAGCTCTAAAGAAGATGAATTTGATATCAATTTCTGATAAAAATATTGAATTTTTTAATGCCAAGTCTTATGAATTTTGATACCTATGATGGAATATCAGTTAGCTCTAAACTTGGAGTGAAAGTGAAGATCTAATTCCCAGTCACCGTGTTAGCCAGTATAATACATCAAATTATTCATTTGATAATAATACAGATCCTGAAAATGAATGAAATTTGAGTGCATTGGAAACTTTTTTATTGCATTATCCAATACAGAACTGCAATTTTTGTAAGGTGGATTATAGTGGTTGTAACAAATGCTTTGCTCAGAGACTGCCAGTTTTTCACTATAACTGATTACATTCATGATAGATGATGAATTAAAAAAATGCCAGAATATTGCAAAATTTGGAAAAAAGCTGCAAAATGTAATTACTTTCCTGGGAGATATAATTTCATCTAAAGATTGGTTCATATTTAATTAACATGGCTGAATATGTTTCTCCTACACATGTACTGAATAAATTCTCTCCAAAAATCATGCAAAATATTAGCCAAATACTTCTGGTCACCAACAGCATCTCTCTCCTTTTAAAAAAGATATACATACATTTTCAATTATTATTAAAATTTGAGATTTCCAGAAGTTAAAAAGCTAACCGTTCCTATATCAAGGCCATTAAAAACACTAAACATTCATAAAAATTTTCCCTCAACATACAAATCGCAAAAGCCATTCAAAATTCCACTGGATTTCTTTAAGTTTAAAATCACAGAGTTCCATCTGAAATTTTTACCGCACCAACCAACCATGTTCGAACCTTACACATGAATCTCACGTTTTTTCTTTGTGCCTACTAAAATTCCAGTGTAATGAACAATTTTATTGCATATTCCTTCATGCAAAAATCATCATCAAGATTTTCTTTCAGCAGAGAAATGAAGCATTTAATGATATAATAATTTAACAATACAAATGAACTTTAAAGCAGCATTTGGTCCTATTCCTCTAAGAATGACTTCAAAGCATAGAATAACATAAAAGTACCATATTTTCATCATTCCACTCCCTCGTCATTGGAAAAGGATGCCATACAAAACCTTCTATTGCTCACAAAAGTCACATATCTTTACAATCACAATACAATGCATATTTTGTGGTGGCTGGGACAGTTGAGACAATGGCATATACAGAATGGCAAAGTCAGGCCCACATTTGACAGTTCTCAACTGTAGGTGATGATACACCCAAAATAACAACCCCAACGAAGTAATTAAGTTGAAAGCTTACAAAAATACTTCAAAGTCTTAAAGGAAGATTTATACATACAAATTTATGTATCAAAGCAAACAGGAAAGGACTCAAGTATTATTTACAAAAATGTAGGAGGAACAAAAATTCATATTACCAGGTTTCTATTTCATAACTGACAAACTGAATGTGGTAAAAAGACAATCGCTTTATTCTCAATGTTATGAATAGTTGTAGTAGTATTGGAAACAGATATGTCTTTCTTTTCATAGCATTAGTGGCTGAAAATAGAGAAATTGACATTAGAATTTCTGACACATAGACAGATCAAGAGACATCTGATAAAAACAGACCAGGTGTCTTGGAATAAGTAAACTTCCAAAACAACTTTCTATAAGACACTACGAAGCACTAGTATTTGTAAATGGCTTGGAGCAGGCTATACAGAGATATTCCCAGTAACAACACTTTGATGCAGGCACATTATAAACATTATTAAGACATGGCACACAACATACAGATAAGAATTGTACAGACATTCATAAAATTTTTTGTTTTTACATTCAACCAGCATGAATTCCTTCTGGCACTTCACCAATAGTGGCAAACTGGAGGTAATTTCAATTTTAATACTAAACCATTTGTAAATGTTGGTTTAATCCAGCAACACACAGCCCATATTAAAGAGGAATACATCAGACTGACTCAGGAAGAGATCTGCATCATAGCTTATTTAATATGCTTTCTATAACCATGGAAAACTCTAGGCCGCATGGCTTACGATCACTTTAGGCTTAAGCATTTGTAACGGGCAAGAAGTAACTTAATGATAACACAATATTTTTGCTATACATGAACTGATATTCAGTGCACCTATCTTTATTCAAAATAAGGATCCAACAACTGATACTCCACAACCTAGATAACCAGGTTGTTTAATGAACCAGCATTACTCCACCAAAGTTGATGATTTTAAAGATCTGCTGTCAATAAAATAACCAGAGTTCACAAAATATCTACAGTATTGTAGGAGTAAATAAAATCTCTTTTCATAAGTTACTAGAAAAAAATTTCCACAAGATTGCTTCCATAAAAAGTAAAAAAATACTAAAAACAGCGAATAACCAGTGATTGTTAAGGAAACAGTTATACCGCAACATTTGGCATAAAATTTAAAATTCAATGGAAATGCTTCACCTTCAACATTCCTTAATGCAAAACTTTGGTCCAAACTTCTGCCAAAATGAAGTCTTCTTCCCTAATATATTTCTAATGCTGCAACAGCAGAAAATGAAAAAATATCCTACAGAGCACTTGTGTAGCTTTCCAGAAAATGTAGTCATTTGCGAGCATTTCAAAATGACGCTCCAAGTAGTCACTGAAATCATCTAAAGTTTTAACTACAAATACCAAAGAGCCAAATTTCACAAGTTATATGCAGTCTTTCAGGCAATACATGATCAGCAGTGGTGAACAGAATTTCCAAGGAAGACATGCCATTTTAGTTCACACCAGGAAGAACGAAAGCAAAGGTTTCTAAGTTACGAGTCATGTGAGGTAAGGGTATGTAAGCCCATACAGTTATTAACCACTTAAGGGATTTACAATTTCTTTAAATGCTGCACATCAAGATTTGGACCTTGCTTCTACCAGAGAAACACTGAAACTCTAAAAAAAATGCTGCCTAAAAGATGAGTATATGCCACATGTTTTATTTAGGCAGATAAAGAAAATAAAATGTCAACATATACAGCTGACGGATTTTCGAACGCTGTAAAAAGAGTATTTACTCAAAATAGAAGGCAATATACGTGATGAAAGGGAATTTCGAGAAAATGTAAATTTTCATCACCGCAAATGTTCCCCTTAAATAAAATACTTACTTGTCGTTTGGAAGACAAAACAAAAATTAGGTAAAAATTACTTAGAACAATACCTTTAAGAATTGCTTTAAGTCCACAGCATTAGCAATGACAGTAATACTGAGATATACTAACGCTGACTTCACAAAAAATAACAGTACGGCATCAGAAGATTTAATGAGCACCATCCTGAATACCATGAGAGAATTGACCTTGACTTGGCACTGGTATGTTAAAGCTCAGGGCACTGAGTCTCATTAACAATTCCTACTATACCTGCAAAATCCGAATTGCAGTTTATGCTACAAATGTCACTGTTCACTTTGGTCAAAGCCATTTGATATCTCTTTTAGGGGACTCAGAAACTGCAACGAAGAAGTTCTAGACCTGGTATCCCCACGAGGGCAAAAATCTTCCTGCTACCTATCTTCAATAACCACTTGTTTGAAAACACCTGCTTGCATCTGACTTTTGACTTCATGACCACCAAGAGCTGTAGATCCATCTTTACCGATGAAGAGCTTCAGGCCAGATGCTGGAAAGGCAGAGGAAAAGATATATTTGAGACAAGAGGAATTAAATAACACTTTATAAGTTTATATTAAGAAATGATACAATTTACCAAGAAGATAATGATGAGAAAAGAGAATACTAGCAGAATAAATTTTAAAGATAATGATGTCAACTTGAATAAATGATAAAATCATCTGCAAAAATATGTCTCCATTTTTATTTCAGTATCATCCTTATCAAGGTACAGATATTTGACCAATACAGCACTAAATATCTTGAAAATGACATCAGAGGAAAATGCCAAAATGTTGGTCAACACTAGGAACTCACCTAGTTGACAACTTACACAGATTTCTTAGTCAAAATTAGTGATTATTATACAGTAATAAATCACCTCCATAAGGAAATGTGAGGAAGAGATTAAAATCAAACCCTCTATCCTTACTAAATTTAAAATCCATGATAAATGCATAAAAAACTCACTTTCAGCACTCTCATCCTGTCCAACAAGGTTTGTAGCTTTGAGAAGTTCATCAATGAGGTCATCAGGGTTGACTCGTGTCACTTCAACCCTTGACCCAGATATTGGCCCAGATGCCTCAATTGATGAAGCAGTGAGAGATGCTGAGGAAGACGATGACAATGCTGCAGATGTTCCATAGATGCCTTTACCAGGAATTCCATCCTCACCGGAAGTCTTCTTTCTTCTGTCTGCAGCAACTGCCTTAGCTCGATCCAATGAGCCAGTGGTAGCTTCAGTCAAAGCAGAGCTTGAACCAGAACTGGTGTTTCTAGAATCCAAAAATAATATAATGAGACATATGTAATGTCAAAAACAAAAGAATGGCTGAAATTATCAGCTCCACTAAGTTCACATGCAATACATTTGTCTAAATTCATCATCATTACTGTCATCCTTCATGACATGCAACAGATACTTTATTCAATTAAATGGAAACCAGGCAAACTGAGAATAAATATATTATAGCATCTTAAATTAAATTAATTTCTTGTATGTATCCTGAAATAAATTCTCCAAGAATTTAAATAGTAATATTTAGGATAATTAACATTAAAGTATGAACTATATAATATTTCTTATAACTGCCTTAAATGAAGAAAAATGACAAAATTGTTCTCATACAAATTTTTTGTTTAAAATTTTCTAAATTACAAATCATTTTAAAATTATTCCATCCAACTTAGAAAAGAAAAATATTTCCCTCCCATGTGAAATATTATTTGAAGGAAAATGACTAAACCATCACCATGTATGATATTAACACAACTTTCTCATAACTATAACACGCAAAAAAATTTGGTCACACTTTATGTCTTCAAATTCTGCAGGCATGCAATATCTCCCTTTGTTTGGCAACCCATGCATCACAAAATATTTACACTAAACATAATTCACCAAATGTCTGCAAAATAAAATTATGCAACAATAAAAAATGCAAACATAAAAGTTATTTACATCAGTAAAATAGAATTCAATAACAGTAAAAAAGTAAAATTCAACAACATGGATGATTATGTGAGATGTTTATTTGAGGTAAGTGGAGAAATGATCAGCTCTTAATCCTATAAAAATATTATTAAAAAAATGAAAAATAAAGTCCCTATGAAATCTGTTAAATTAGGATCAAAAGTTTAGATTAGATATCATGATATAATTAATTCGCTGCTTCTATTTATGTAAGCTATTATTATTTTAAGCTTGAGCATCTATCAAGGCAAAATAATGTTGTTTATTTGAACACCAAATACATTTTAGTGAGATCAATAAAAATTATAGTTGATTATTATATAAATTTAATTATGAAACCAATTGTATTATACTCTAAAAAATTTTTGATTGGACAACAAGTTCACATTTTACATAAATAATTAATTAATAATTAATACAGAATCTTTGAGTTTAAATATATTATAAAATTTACATTTGACAAGAATTTATATTATATCCTTTCTCTCAACTGTAATTAATCTAAATTGAAGAAGATCGAGGTATTTTTCATGAGCTTCAATTATTATGCCAATATGAATCTGAATTCTCAAAGTTACTACAAAGAAAATATTCCTTGAGTAGTTCAACAGATATTTATTAGTTCTTCCCCAATCTCTTACCCTAAAAATGAATACTTATAATATATAAGAAAAGGTACAGAAATAAGTGCAAACATGCTTAACTTGAAGTATGTGATGATACGTATGAAAAGGTAGATATTTATTTCTGGTGACTGAATCCTCTTAAAACAAACAGTTCAATGATTAAATACATAAAGTAAGATCCAAACCAAAGCGTCGATTCAAGAAATAAAGATATACAGTACATAAAAATAAAAAATTATTATAAATAATATTACAACAAATTGTAGATTCCTTTCTATGAACAAAAGTTGAATAAATTTAGAAAAAAAGTCATACAGAGACACAAATATCTTGATAAAGTGCTGGACTAAGGAAAATATTGGTAGAATACTGAAATGTGCATTAAACATTAAGACTGTGACATGAAACTTTTTAATATAAAGACTAACGGTTGAGATCTTCCAACCACTTCTTCAAAGAGATCATCTTCACTTCCACCTGCTGCTCCAGACGCTGATATCAATTGCTTCCTATTGCTCCTGTAAGGAGTTAGGGTCACACACCTTTTTAGAGAGCAAAAGATTCATCATGCTAAAAAATCATTTCACTACTTGAAGAGGAAAATTTACACAAACAAATAAAAACTTACTGTAACTTTAAATACATAATATCATTATTTATATAGGTCTAGGTCTTATAAGTCTAATTAATAATAAGATATTGATACAAAGTAATGATTAACCAGATCAGTGTATTGTATATTATATAAAAACATTATTCGCTGTGTTCCAGAATTTACATATACAATCAAAAAATTCTGCCTTCTGCCCGAAAAATATGTAATTGAACATTAATTGACTTTTGAAATATTATAGAAATCCATTTAAAATAACATCCCAGTCAAATATTTCACATAAATACATGGTAAAATTTAAAAACTATGAAATATACAGTTGAGCCAATTTTTATAGTAATATAATAAATATTTTCCACTATCTTGAATCAAGTAAGAGAGCTTATACTTGATGCAATTTTAAAATTTTTTAACTGAGTTTCATTACAATAATGGTAATGAATTTCTGCAATTAATTCTCGGATGTACTTGAATTCTAATTTGTAGTTGCTATGAATGAATAATCTTAGTGTGAATATCAATGTTTATGGAACAATATTGAGTAAATATTCAATAAAAATGTGTAAATACTTGAAATGTGAAGTACAATATGGAAATATTGAAATAAGAAACAATTCATAATTATCAATATGTAATATTTTTCCATCCCTGTTACTTTTATATGTGATATTGTTTTGAGTCAGAGATGTAAATCATTCCAGAAACTAGTAATAAAGAAGAAAAACATAATTGCTAATATATACCATATGTGCATAGAAATAAAAAATAAAGTATATAGGATTTAGGATACTACACAATTCATGCATAACTTTGCATTATTTTTAATTGATATCTCTGACTAAATAGTTTGGGTTCCCAGCAATATAAATACCAATAAATGACATATATACTTTTTCACTCATTATTTCATAAGATAATTGAAGCACCTTCTTGCTTCATTCATTCAGTTAATTAATATAATTTATACAATGATTTCCACAAGAAATCATCAATCAATGGGATAAAATGAAAAGTGTCATTTTTATCTCATAAAATATTTATAAGAGTGAAAAAGACTATATATATGGATTCTTAAATTTAAATTGAAAATTCTGTGAATAAAAGATTCATGTCATGAACATGTCAAGCAACAAAAAATCATGAATATTAATACAGGTTCCTATACAATAAAGATGAAGCAAAAATAAAATCATTCACTACAATAACTCTTTTTAATCTTGAGATTGCACTTAGAGTGAAAAATCTGGTGAATAAATCTTTGTAGATGATTATAAATCATTGTCTGTAAGTGTATCAATCATTCAAAAAGTGTACAGTTCAATATCATAAAATGGAAAAATTAATAGATAGACATCCGAGAAAGATTAAAATATATATAGATTTCATATAACCTACAACTCTAGACAGTTAAAATTTTACACCATTCTCACAAACCTAATTTAAAAATTTTAGGTTGTGCTGCATTCACTACTACCTAAAACCTGAACATGACAAAGCATATCATACAGCATTATTGTATTTTACAACCATAAAAGCTGGAAAAATAACTATTGCTAATACTAATATACAGATAAAAGTTTACACTCCTACAACAAATTCTAAATGCTAGAGTTTTGATTAAATATTTCCAAAATATATAACTTTAAATATGTACAGGTTTAATTTATGTTAAAAACCTCTCTTTCAATATTCCTTTCATAAATTTAAAAAAACATTTAAACTCTTGGATTGCTTGCCATAAAATAAAATGTGACAATATGAAGTAACAAGAGAAATAGAAAAAAACTTATCACCTATCAGAAATTTAAAAATTAAAATAATTAAAAATGCATTGGATTGGAAATAACCATTGCCATATGAACATTTGAAAAATAATAAAAATCATTATAATCGATGATTCAGATAATGAATCCTTTCACTCAAAAATCTTTTATCAATTGAAGATAATATATACATTTACCAAAAACCAAAATATTTCAATAGAAAATGGGCTTTCATCATTCTCTAATGTCATTATTTCCTTATGAAAAAAATAAAAATCACAAAAATTGATTAATTCCATTAAAAAAGGGCATTCATCATTCTCAATCATGCAATGTTACAGTGAAGAAATGTTAAATTTAAAGCATATGCAGTGTTAAAAGGCACATCCTTGTAGTAGTGTAGAATTACCTTTTCTGAAAAAGCTTCCCAAGTTGCACAGCACCAGTCGGAGTAGTAGGCGACTTCCCACCAGTCCCTATACCATGCGCAACTGGGGTTGTAGAGCAACATTTATGCCAGGCACAGTGAGGTGCATGCAGTTTTGAAGGGGTGAAAGGGAATTTGGGAGACCTTGGCAGTGGGGATGTCATCGGTGGGCGAGGACTACCGGATGAGGGAGGAGTTGAGGGTGATGTATGCACACTTTGGGACCTCAATTGCTCGGGAGATGGAGCAGGAGGTGTGAGGTGCAACTGGATGGTTGAGGAATTATCGATCACATGGTGACACTGGCAGAAACTAGAGTTTGAAATTATGTGCTGACAGTGGTTTCTCAGAAGTTCCTCACCACTGTCGCTGCCGTGAATTACATCACAGTGATGGGTGCTATGAGAGGATTGAAAGTTGAAGAGAGACTGCAATGAGGGAAGACGAAGGTGAGGGGAGGAGGCTGAGGAAGCTCTAGAGTTGGGACTCATGCTTTGGGAATAACGGCGTGCGGTGGCTGGAGTTACAGAGAAAGGTGACAACTGTTGTGTGGGAGTTGGGGCCGCATTGGTGGAGATGTTGGATGTAGAGGATGACGTGGAGGAATGCTGCGAAGAGCTGGAAGAAATGTAAGCAAGGTTTTGAGGAAAACGAAGCAAGTTCCTCTGGCAAGGCCAAACAGGCCATGAAGGTGATCTTTAAAGGGTTAAAATAATATAAAAATGGGTTGGTAAAAGTCAATCAATTATTGATGGATTAGTTTTGAAGGGTTGAATAAAAATGTTTTTCATTAAGTACATTAAAGATGTGGACAAAAATAATATTATCAAATAATTAAAGAGGATTTTTTATGAAGTAAAATTGATTTATAAAATATTCAGATTTAATAATTTAAAAAACAGAAATTTTTTTAATAAATGATAAATATTAAAAGACATTTTGGGAAAAATTGATAAGGTTACGATATAATGAAAAACCAGATTAAAGAAATTATAATTTACAATATAAAATTAAGCAAATTTAGAGATAAAAATTTTCAGTTTTAATATTTCAAAGTCATCCAAACCAGACAAATTAAAATGGGAGGGTTCAAAATTAATTTTTTGAATAAAAACAATGAATAATTTGTTCAAATTAATAATAGGGGCAATTATTTTATAAAGTAGTATTCAATAAAATGGAAAGGAAATTTCAAGGATAAATACCATTGAAGGTATAAGGGGAAAATTAGTCCCAAAATGTTAGTGCACAAGAGGATGAAAAGGGAAATGATGGGGATGGGTCAGAGAAGGAAGAAAAACATGCAATTTTAAATCCAATAACATGCAATGAACCATTATGTACAGACTAATAAATCAAGTTAGCAGTATCTCATAGCTTTGCTCATTATACAAATTTCTATGGATGTTATTTATACATATATATATAAGTAAGCCATACAAATTTTGAAAACTAAGAAAAATTCTAAAAGAAACTACGGTAAAAATCTATATCTTTCTTGTGAAAGAGAATATTTCAAATCCAACTTAAAAATTTAGATCTTCAAGTGTCAGTCTTCTAAAATTAAAAAAATATTATTTCATCCAACTATAGATTAGAAAATGAATTTATAAACTTGTATTATATGGAAATATTTTATAGATATAAAAATCTGCCTACAATGAAAAAATGTGATTGGTTTGGTAATTATCTATTTACAGTAAACAAAATATAGTTTTTTCATCACTAAAGCTATTATTCACTACATTGGAATTAAATTAGTATAAAATTTGCACATTTACTGCTATTGCTTTCACTCTTGTAGGGGTATAATTATTCTTATAAGCATATCCTTCCTCCTATGTTAGCTTTCAAACATTGGGTATGAGTTACATAGAGTAGCTCTGCAGCACTTTATGCTACATGTCATAAAAATTTAAGATAAATATATTCTTATATATCAAATTCCACATTTTATCTCATATTAATTTATCAAATACTGAGAATATCTCTTCTATTCCTTCATAATGCTAGTAATAAGTTTACAACATTTAAAACTGATTTCACAATTTCTATCAAGAATTAACTGAGCTTATTTTAAACTCAATTTATGTACATCCAATTTACCGAAAATTATGAGCAGTACCCCACATATTTAATAAAGCCTTTGCTATGAGATAAAACTTGTAAATATTTGGTGAGAATACTTGAAAGATATTACCAAGGAAGCATGCACTATCTTATCATTACATAACATGCAGTTACAATTGAGTTCAGGGATCTTATTTTGAAATAAACATTGATACTTAAAAGATTTTCATATTAGATTATTATTATTTCTAACTATTAATAAACTAGTTAATGGTCAAACTTCTATTCCTGATGTAGAGACATTGTCATGCACCTTTTATTGTCATGCACATTTTTAAGTGCCATGGGTTAAAATCTATTTCATGCTTGTATAAAATTTTAGAGATATAATACATGGTATTTGATTAAAAGCAAGTAAACAGGCAAATATCTATCATAAAAAGAGAACAATGCTATAAATTACAAACTAAAATCAAAAAGCTAATGGAACACTATTTAAAACGATTTTTTACAAAATCCTAAACTCTTCACAACTGTTTTGTAGGAGTTAAAATTTCAAATATTCCACAAAATATGAAAATTTGAAAACAAGTTCAAATAATTATTATTAGAAAAGAAAGTGTTCTTGATAGAAGAAATCCTTTAGGAGAAACAGGACGTCAATAATGAAGCTATTAAGACCAAGATTCAAATATGTGCTTCGTGCATTGTTTCGAAAAGGTTTTTCCTTTCACATGTACAAAATTTCTGGACGTATAAGATGCAAGAAATTACAAAAATGGAAATTAAGATGCATATTTTGATAAAATATATAGACTCATAATCATCTGAACACAGCAACGTGGAGAAAAAATTCAATTCATTGATTGAATTAGAACAGTCAGTATTTAAAAGGTCCATTTTTATGAACATCTATACATTCATTAGGAATAATCATGGACAAAAGACTATGATATCATCTTTTTAGCCATATGGGACTCTTTAAATATAAAAATTGAATGTGAAAATGGAGCAAATATTGATGTCATCTATCCATCAGTAATGAAAATTTAAAATATCACATTTTTATGCAGCTAGTTATAAATACAATCCACTCATACAGACTTTAATTATTACGGACCTATTGTTTACTTTGCATCAAAAATGCCATCTTATAATCCAGAAAATAAAGTATTGAACACAATCCTGTCACTGATAGAAATTCATAAGAAGTTAAAGATTCAATCTTCAAGCAATAAAGTATCAGCAGAATCGCAGACATACCTTATATGGCCTGAATCTCCGGAAGAGCTCTGTCTTGAGTGTTGCTGAGATTGAGAATTCAATGAGCCGTAACCTGAGGCTCTGCTCATTTGACTTGTATTTGAAGAGTTGCGAGAATGGCCTCCGCCATTGGTTGCACCGTTAGCACCTGCAACAACTTCACAGCAGCGCTGGTGCATGGCAACAGAGCTATGTACTGAACCTCCAAGAGAGTGGGGCATTGGAGTAGAGCTTTCTACGTCATCTGTACCCATACATAGACAGTAGTCTGCACTTGGGTCTGGCATTAACGCTACAGAGGGAAGTGGTAGCTCAGATGTTTCTAAACCAGTGACCAAATCTGAAAAAGAAGAAGTATTTACACATTAATGAATATGAAACAAAATAAAATCATACGTTCATATATTATAAACAAAACTAAATATTTGTGAAAACAATGGGCTTAAAGATCCATTTAAACTTTTATTGCTCTCTGCTACCATAATAACTTACAAATACTATTATTCTCAAAAACAATTAACAACTTTATTATCAGTAAATTTAAACTATGCAATCAACTATACAACATTAAATATACTTGGATAAATATTTTCAATATGTAAATGATACTACATCCCCCCTAACATCATACAATTTGTAGGTGGATAGGGAATGAAACATCTAGTTAAAGTGCTCTTATTAACTAAGATAGGTAAAACTTGATTCAGATACAACTAAAAATCTTTGACGTTCCGCAAGCAAAAATTAGAGAGAATTTATGCAATCATCTCAAGGATTACATAAGGATAATAGCCATTAAATATAAACCTGGCATCTTGTTTGAATATACAAGTCTTGGGTTTGCTTTCCTCACCTGAAGATAATAAAGGTGTTCTTTTCTTGGGCAAGCTTCCAAATCCTGAACTACCGCTGGCTATTGAGCCAGCAATGGACCCACCACCCACACCTAGGCTACCTACACCTCCTCCGCCTGGTCCCCCACCTCCAGCCACTAAACCAACCACTTGAGTTTCTTCCGAATCCTCAGGAGGAGGAATGGCAAACTGCTTGTGCTTTAGAGATGGAGAAGGCCTAATAAGAGAAGGAAAGATTTGAGGTGAGTGGTTAGCTCTTAACTCTACGACAGGCCTTTTAGACCTGATGTATCAGAGTATATGTATATATATACGAGTAAAGGTGCGCTTGCTTACAGCAAGCCATGCAATAATTAATCTTTAGTGAATAATAAAATTTTTTGAAAGATTACTTTGCTCAAACGTTGCTAAACATAAAGTAAAGGGCATTAACGCAGCTGAAAATGCACTGAATACGATTTCCGATGCATTTCTTACGGCAGCTATAATCCCGCCCCGGCGTCGAACCAAGGTCATCCTGCTAAAATTACTGAAATCTTTCGCTTGAGTATGGTGGAGTTTATAAACACCCCGAATTGCAAAAGGAAATTCATTCAGGAAGTACCTTAAAATGAGCCCTAAATTCCTTATGTATTTCACATGAAGAATTAATTAACGCCCCCTAGCATCAAACCAAGGACCTATTACGACTATCTTAGGGTATCTTTTAAATGAGAGTGGTCCCCTTAATGGCTGTTTGAAATTTTGAACCTCGGCGCGGCTAGGAAGTGCCCTAAAAAGCTTTCGCAAATATGGCCAATGCATTCCTTATGACAAAAATCGAGATTACGGGACGCTCAGGAATCGAACCCGTAATACCTAGGCAAGTGTTTATTTTTTTCAAAGTACTATATATACGTATCTTTTGGTTTTGAAAGTTTGAATAATCTATGCACGATATTAAGGGAGCTATGATTTTTTAAAATTTGAAAATATTTCACCCCCTGGCATCGAACCCATGACCAATTGTACGTAAACAATAGCATTTTTCCGTAGATATATATTATAGCAATAGCTACATGAAATCTTATTTTTCTTACTTAATGGGAAGTATTTTTAAAATTATTTGAAAAACGGCCCCATGCATTCTTATAGGGGAAAATCGAGATTACGGGACACTCTGGAATCGAACCCGTGACACATAGGCAACTGTTGATTTTTTTCAAAGTACATTGCATACGTATCTATAGGTGTAAAAAGTTTGAATGATCTACTTATGATATTAACGGAGCTACGATTTTTCAAAATTTGAAACTTTTTCCCCTCCTGGCATCGAACCCATGACCGTTTGCACGTAAGCAATAGCATTTTTCCGTAGATATATATAATATAAATAACCGTATGAAATCTTATGCTTCTAGCTTAATGGGAAGTATTTTTAAAATCATTTGAAAAACGGCCCAATGCATTCTTAATGGGGAAAATCGATTTTTGGGGCCTTCTAGAATCGAACCCATGATAGGTAGGGTCGGTTTCCCAATTTTTCCTAGGTGAGATTTAGTTGGCCATGACGTAAAAAAATCGGCGGCTCCGTGGCCCCAGCGGTTTGGGCCTGACATTAATATCCTATATATATATATCTGTATATATATATATCCCCCCGAAGCGTCTATATATAATAGATAATAATTAAGGAAGAATTCAAAGATCATTCATTATCAAAGTAATTATCCCCTCAAATAAGATAGGTAAGAATCATCATTAATGATTATCTTATGATCCTATCCTACTATAATGAGAGATAATTGTATTATTATTTTTATTCTTAATACATTACAAGTATTATATTAAAATCAAATTTTCATGCAGGAAATTTGTATGATTGCTGATTGACAAATTCAAGTACTTAATATATACATGTACATACAGCTATATAAATCTGTAATATGCAACTATAATGAAAATAAGATCACACAGACCTTTAAGGTGTTATTTTAATTTCAGTAATTATGTAAAATAAGAAAGGAGCACTTGGCTCTCAATATAGTTCTTCTAAAACACATGAATGCCTCAGCAAGTTATTCATACTTACACTTTGAAGAGGACGTCACCAGATATCATACTCATTCTAAGAGATATGCGAAGGACAGAATTATCCTGCCTATGTCTGGTGTCATATCCTTCCAGAAGGCACCCTCGCTGTGTCTGACCAGAGCCAGCAGTCTCTGCCAAGTTGAGGTCACAGAACCCCAGCTTCACGAATGAGCGACCACCTTTAACCTCCTGGAAAGAGAAATGAATGATTAACAATACTACAAAAATACAACAATAATCTTTTTATACAATATTGCATATCTTAGCAGTCAATGGGTTGAGGCACAACTGTGTACAACCAGGATATATTATCTATTACTATTTGTTTAATAAATTTGATCAGAAAATGAATTTTTTAAAAATATATCACAGAAGTTGAGAATTTTCATCAATTAAGGAGTTTAAACAGACTAAGTATTCATACTATGGAAATTAAATTCTGTTTATGTAATAATACAATACATTGTTATTTACTAAATTTAATCCCAAATGGTAGAATAATTTTAACGAGAAAGTCTATTAAATATAGTATTACATTCAGTCCTTTTGAAAGTCAACTCAATGATCAACCATAACTTTATAATTTTTCCCTACAATAAACCAATAGATCTGAGCTAAGTATAGGTTCTTTGTTTCTTGGGAATGTTTATCATTTATCAGTAACTTGTAAAAGAACGTTTTCTGGGTCAAAGAGGATATTGAACAAGGGACCACAAGGTATTTGTTGACATAATATGTCTCCAAAAATGCTGTCATTTTAAAAATAAAGTTCGTAATTATTCTCTCTAAGCAAAAAGTTTGCAAATATGAGCTTCAAATTCAATTATTTAGACAATTAAAGCCCTGAAACCATGGAAATGGTGAAGCATCGACTCAACAATAATTCTTCCACTCTGGTACGATATTACAGTGCATTTTCATAACCCAATGACCCATTCTGAATAAAAATATTACGAAAAAAAGTATCGAAAGAACTCCTTGATGGGGAAGCGAACATTGAGCGGTACCCAAAGGACAAATCTAATTATCGAGCGAAGGAAATTCGAGGCAGGTTTCCTTTGTGTTGGTCAGTCACTATGTCAAAGAACTTCCAACGGAGGGACAAACTGGATGCTTTAAAAGGCATACGGAAAGGATTTCAAACATGTCTCCGGTTATTTTGGTCAATGCCTTTGATTGAGTCACCCTTGGAGAAGCCTCTCATCGCATCGTCTGAGCACACAGTTGGGGAGGTACATCAAAAAGGTTTCCATTAATGGGATTTGAAACCTCAGCCTACGTCACTCAGATTCTCATCATGAACATCGGAAAACGTATCGATGGTAGGCATTGGAGACCATAAGATTAGAAACGATGGTACACGTGAGTAGATTTGCGTGAGGAGGGATTGCATTCACGGCTCGACAAACGCGTTGTTATTTATACTACTAATTTCCTACAGAGCTGAGACGAAACCTTTACACATTCTCCATTAAAATACGCGAGCAACATTGAACATTTACGTTTAGTATCTTCTAATTTGGCCCTGTTATTGTGACAATTCCTTATATTTCCAACAATGGTAAATACAAAAACTTCGTTACCACAGTAACCTCAAAACAAATAAGTTCCACGAAACAATGGCTCTCCTCAAGTCTTCCTCACATTTGATTTTAAGTAAACGGAAGAAATGTTGCATACTTATAAATAAAAAAACTACACTCATTCGAATCTTATTTTATAATAATAGTTAACATCGTTCCCAAATAAAATAATTACAGCGAACCCTCTTCCTCATTGAAGACCTTGTGACGTGTTGAACCGCAAAATACTTCCTTCCGGAAATTATTATGATATACAACATGCACGAACATAACAAAAACAACTAAATTCAATAACTTAACCACCTCGATATTAGTTTTATATTATAATTATTATAATTCTACATACGTGTATGAACGATTTCCCTTCAATTTACAATGATTCGGTATAATATAGTGAGCGGTTGATTTCAAATTAATTCGGAGTATTCGCGTGGTGCGTTCGGGAAGGGAAATTCCATCTAAATTTGCGATAAGGTCGCCAAGTTTCGCGACCGACCTTGGAAGGAATGAGCGGATTCTCAGACGTGGGAAGGGATGATACAGAAAGAGGATTTTCCGAGGCTTATGTAGCTTTCGCAACGGTATCAAACTTTCCACGAAACTCTTCCAGGTGATTCGAGTTACTATGCAACAAGAGGAAAATTGACACGAAATTTTCTGCTAAAAGTAGTTTCAAGAATTGAAAGGAGCAGTGATATTTGGATTTCAAATGATTAGATTTGTCCTCAAATGAACGAACCAGATGTTTTTGAGAAGTTATTTATTATTTAAAGGTAAGAAATTCACGCTTATGAAAACAAATTACATTTCCATGGAAGGTATATTATATAACATGGAATACGAAGTAAAAAGTGACCGAGCTAAAATTAACCAATCTGATATTACGTTCCTTGATGTGACGATATTTTTTAATCTCCCGCAAGTAAATAATTTTAGAACTAGAAGTAGTTAATAAATAAATACTAAGAAAATTAATATAGTATCATAACAAAATATGAATTATTATATTCAATGAATTGACCACTCGCATTTTCAAATCGAATAAGGGCAATAACTTTATCGTACTATTACATAAATACCACGTAAAATTTTAAATGCCTCCCTTGAACGTATGAAATGAACTTATGAAATGCTGAAAGAGATTTTCAATTAACTCAAAAGCGGCATGATAATATATATTTTAACGGATATTTACTAAATATTCATCCACAGTTCGCTAAAGATAAAGGTATTCCTTCTATGAACACCTGCAGTCAAAATTTAAAAAATAGCGAATCTTAAAAAAGTAGTTAACCGAATATTCTTTAGATAGTAAAGTTGCTAAGGAAAAGAACACTGTTTTAATTTAAAGAGATATTTTAATACCGGATTAGAGTTATTTCATCATGGTTATTAATATGATAAAGAAAACAAAATAATAACGGATAATTTAAAGCGGATGAATAGACAAATTTTCGTGTAAAATAGACATAGTCTATCATAAACGCAGAAGAACTATGGAAATAGAAAAAATCATCGAATTTCGCGAATAACAATTCCAGAAAGTAACCTCCCTTCCCTTCAAAATTTATGAAATAATTCACTTTGAACCATAATAACAAAAAACGTTTCCATTCCCGAATAAACCGCGTTTCGTTAACCCACAATCGAAATAAATAAATAACACCGTAGCAACGCAAAAGGCGCCAATACTTCGCGCCAAATTAACAATTGAGAAAGTCTTCCCTCCAATCAACCAACGTACACAGGGACTATTGACCAAGCACGCGTTCCCCTTTCGGGAACAAACACGAATATTTCGATATGAGAAAGCTCTTTCGGAGGTCTGAATCATCGGTGGGGAGAGGAACGTGACAAACGCGTCACATGCACCCTTTCGAATCGATCTAATCTACGTCCGAAACCCTCGAATGCAGGACGCGATCTCCGCAAGATAAAAATATCGATTACGAAAATATTAAGGGCTCGAAACGCGAAATTAACGAACGGACTTTTCTACTATGGCAATTACGAGTGAGAAAACGAAAGTCCGAGCTTTTAAGAAAAAAAGATGCGTTCGTTGAAGGACAGCGGCGTGTCCGAGGGTGACATGAATTAGAGACAAGGATCTCTTGGAGATAGGGGGCATGGCCGACGGGATTTTCGGTGGGCGGCATATGGCAAAGGAAGACTTCATCGAACTGAGAAGCCGCAAAAAAATTTCCTCCTCCGCTTGAACTTTTTTTCCGCAAGATGTAGAGATGAGAACCGGCTCTTATGCGATTGCGGGCGTTCCTTCGGGGGAATTAAATCTATAGATCCGCAAATCGCATAAACACACATTAGGGAACCCCTTAAAGGTAATGGATTAGATTTCGTGGCGGAACAAATGTTGGGATTTGATTGTGTTTGATGAAGACCGAATCGTGTGCATGTGGAACGGAAAACGTGAAAAAGGAAAGTGAAGCATATGTTTTAGGAGTTGGCTTAGGGTGACCAGGTTAAAACGTTTGGTCTAACGATACGAAATGTGTGTGGACTCAAAGAAGGTGCAAATACAAATGGGTTAATCTTAGGTAAGATTGTATATGCGTGTTCGAAGCTAGATCTTGGTCTAACCTTCACATTTTACTGTATATGAGTTTTATTTTACGATAATTCAGGTAGATCTGTTTCTCTCCTCTTACATACATTCGATTACATGGTTTGAAATAGTCTACAACTAACTATTACGAACAACAGATTATTTTCAAACAAAAAGTATTGATTGAACATATTACTCACAACTTTACATTACTTTCAATTACTTAACTAAAAGGCACTAATAAAATGACAACGTTCAAAAATGTTTCATTTTGTGTTTGACCAAATTAAATTAATAGGTTCTAAACCCTTTATAGAATAAAAATACGGATTATAATTTTTTCGATAAAAAGGAAACATTTGGATAACCTAAGTCAACCATTGGGTCAGCCAAATATTTTTTTCCTTTCCTCTCAACTTACGGAAAAAAATCCTGTCACTGAAGCAGATTTGGCCTTATTTTTTATTCTTTGATCTTTTCCACAAAATTAAAGAGGAAACTTAATGGAAATAAACCTCTCATAAAATGAATAAAATATTTTCGACCGATTTGAATCAGACGAGATTGCATTCATAGGTTTACCAAAAATAATTAAAAGCGTAAAGGATATATTTTTATTTGCCAATCATGGAATAGCCAAAGAAAATTTTATAAACTATTTCCATAACATACGAGAATGAATTACTAAGGAAATGAATTTTCTTCAGGATATTTACGGGAAATAAACATCTCGTAAAATTAATTAAATAAATTGGACCAATTTCACGCTATCGGTATGGCTTTCAAGAGGTTTCCAGAAACTCATTAAAATCGTAAACAATATATTTTTTGTTTGTCGTTTATGTACTTGGAGGACAACCAAAATAATTATAAAGACTATTTCCTGTAGCATACGAGAATAAATTGCTTAGGGAATAGGCCTGAGTAAAACAAAATTGATTCAATCGAAACATTTTGGTTTCCATATCTTGTTCATCAACTCTTTCTTAGCAACAACCTCACTGGATGACTCCCGAGGAAAATTTCCTACTCAGCCGGGAGTTGAACCTGGGACCTTATCGTTAGAAAATTAGTATGCAAACCGTTCCGCCAACGAGGCCGGCAAATAACGTAATGCATAACAAATTTCTGTGGAATTAATTCTAATTCCAACACGAAACCTACACCTTATAAACCCCAAGGATTTTAGGAGGTACGAACTCACCTTCCGGACAGACACCCTGAGGATGCACGGGTCTAGGACGCACGTGGACGCGTTGGCGCTCATTTTGCAGACGAAGGAGAAGTGCGCGCCCCAGCGGACGGAGTGATCCCTGACCTCCTCCCTGAAACAAAAGACGAGAGATTTATTTACGTGTCCGAGGAAACGGAAGGCCGCCGCTTGAGGGCGGTTCCGTGAAACGCCGTGTTTGTCTACGGCTTTCGAGACTCGTTTTATTTATTTCGTGAGATTCGAGGCGGATCGCTGGACCCTTTCTCTTCGCCCATTGTTTGCTCTGTCCGCGCAAACGGTACAAATTCTCACAGCTTTCGGTAGTCACGTTTGCACCGGAGGATTGGTTCCGAAAGACGAGAGATGAATATTAAAAGCTTTTACACGAAACAAAACGTGAGAAAGGCTGTTTTCGACCGTCCCGGAGGGTATGCAATCTTCCAGTATGCGGAAACGACTTGAAAACAAACATTTCGGAGGAAAATTATTTCTGGGCGAGTTTTAACGGTGGGACCAGAAGGTCTGAGCTGTTACATTAACACAAACATACCTTTATAATCACCCAAATATAGATTACCAGTATACCCACGATCCATAAGGAGTGCAATACACTATAAACTCTTACAAAGAATCAAAAGCTGACCCAATCCAGAATCCACCAAGACGATCCAAATTGGTGGAAGTCGCCACAGAATCTAAATTGGGTCAACGAGACAAAAAACGACACGACCAGATTTATCGCCGTAAATAACAGAATTGGACATTCAACCCCAGTAACGAGAGCGGCTGCAAGCAACTGGGGCGACCTCCAAAAAATCCCGAATCTCCGGTTCGATAAGCAGCCGTAAACAACGAGTAACGATTGTCTTTTATGACCATTTGAAGTCTCAGACATTAAAAGGCACTCGTTCGTAAGTTAGCCAAAATTTTTCACTCGTAATACTCATAAATACTGATCCATTCAAAACATTCTTCGATTTGAGATATGGTACATCGGACCGTACGATGGTAATCTGGTATGGACCATTACTAAGACTTAATTATGAGTTTAACCTACATACTTTTAGCAATAATAATTTCCCATAAAATCTTAAGAAATTCACATGGACGACTCGACCTGTATAATCGCATTAGGAACAATTAATCATCGAAATAAAATTAAAGGTAACAGGACACGGGAAACAAATCCAACTCAAGGCTTTCTTAAAATACACGAGAATTAATTTTTACATAAAGAAAGTAGATATGTAGACATTGTTTCAGACTAAAATAAACGTGACCAACTTTTGAAATCTAAAAATATGACGTTTAAACATTCCAACGATCAAATCAAAGTAACACATCATTCATTTCACATTAAAGCTTCTACAGAAAAGTGTGAAGGTCAGATAAAGGTCAACACTATATACTCGATAAACGTAAAAGTTTACGAATAAAAAGTTATTATTGAAAGTAAACAAAATCAAAGACGCCTGGAAGCATCTCATAACCATACTAAAACCACCTTAAGTCATAAAAATTTACGGCCCGCTACGTAAGTAGAACAAGATCGAAGTACTTCTGCCAAAAAGGAAGATAATAGATCGCGCATTACTTTGGATGCACCAACGGATGGGTTCCGAATGGATTACGACACTAGGAAGAGGTAGATAAACGGGATATGACGAAAATTGGGGAATGTGGCATAACGCGGGTGTTTTCCGACCTCGTTTCTCAATCACGCTCGCATTATACAATTTTCGAACTGTAACAGCCTTGTTGAAACGAAGGGGTAAAACTCGTACAGCTTCAATTGAATCGTATAACACAGTTACACAAAACAAGGGAAAGCTTTGAAATAAGGATTTACATTAAATGGTAATAAATCTTTATTTTGTTATCGAAGGGTTGCTAGGAACGAATTCAATTTGTTATAAATAACTGTAACTAATAAAGTTATTTCCCTTTAGCTTTGCTGGAAAGCAATTGCCGTTTGAAGTATAGCCTATAATAGGATTGCAATTACCATGTATAATAAACGTAGCTAACACGTATATCAAAAGTATTATTTTAGGAAACTTCCTGACGAATAAACAATACTGTATTGACAACTCGATATCCATAGTAACAGCTTATAGCTAGACTCTAGTAGTATCTAAGGAGTTAATATCATATACTCACAGCTTCTTAGGACGACTTCATCGAATATATTAAGCACTATATGGGCTAATATAAGCCTAATACTACAAGTCATAGCCATAGTTATAAATAATGTAAATTATTTTCATGAAAATCATCTTAATATGCCACCTTCACCATAGTGACCTGATATTTCTGAACAACTCGATCCAAATATTGCGTGAGTAACAACTCACGTCCAATCGTACTCCAAATAGCCGCAAATAAGCGTAATTCTGCACCACATTACCCAATCAGTGCAATAAAAAAACCTCCATTACAGAGAGCCATGAATTTTTACTGCACATAAAGTGACGTAACGTTGGCCACCCTCGAGCGAGAACTTGCTCCAAATTCGACTGTAACACATTCGGAAAGAACCTTGGATTATCACGGGCACCTGTCAATTTCGACTCTTTATTTGTTATCCGTATCGAAGCAGGTTCATAGAATCTTTTTCCTTGACGACGAAGCAAAATTTAAAGCGATACAAATCGACTCCTTTCGGATACCCTTAACAACGGACTCGGATGGCCTCCCGCACAACCAACAGGTGCGTCTGCAGATCGATAGAGGTCTCCCCTGGTCGTTTCATCCGTAAGGCAGGCAGCGCGGATTATCTAATGACCTCTTTTAAACACCTATGCAGCGGCAGACCGCTTCCATGACGCAATGGTAAATGGGTTCCTCCAAGGACGTTTCTTTGCAGCAAACGACCTTCGCGCCGTTAAACATTAAAAAGCGGATAGTAAACTTTCTCTGACCCATATGGTGCTGACGAACCATTGCAGAATTTCAATGTCGGCTGGCAAACTCCGGATGATGCCTAGAATAGAAATCGAAGGGGATACCGACTAGTACTGACCAAAGACAACGATTCGCTCACGATCTGAAATAGCACGTTACAGTTCAATCCTGAGTCTTCAAGTATATCGAATAATTGATTTATCGAACGTTGGAATTTTTAAGGTAAACATTAAGTGTCAGAGTGAAGATAAATAAAACCATTCCTATGTTTCTGATATAAAATATCTGGAGAAAAATTACTAATTTAACCTTACAGTTGAGTGTCCTTTCAACAAAGATTTCTCGAACAAAAATTTAATATACGTAAAACCATCGATATCTAAGAAACAGATGGAATCCAAGAAATATAAGTACAAACATTTTTGCAGATTACTTTTATAGTAACGAAGAACGGAGTGTAGTAGTGTGTAGTGACGAACGGAAAGGATACAGGTTTATATAATTTCATTATATAAATAACTTACGAAATCCCTTAACGAAGATGAAAATCAACACTTTAAGAACTAGAGTACGTATCTAGGATTTCACCATCTGGTAATAAACATTAATTTTTCGAAGAATAAACGGAACAAAGTGTTTGGGAGAATAAATTTAAATAGCACTCGAATTACTTTTCAATCAAAACTATTAAATGATTATATAAATCTATTACCCATTATTAAAATCCGACGCTCTAAAAACGACAATTGTACGTGATTATATAATAATATAACTTAATTTATTTAAAATACATCTGATAAGATTTAATCTCATTTTAGCATATTTAAATACACCTTATCAAAGTTTCCAATCATACCTCGTAGAACCCTATGTTCCACAATTACATCCTTATCAATACCCAAAATCTGCTAAGATCAGCGAATTCTGAGACCGAAGATCGTAATCCGTACAACGAAAAGGGAATTAGCAGTGAAAGCGAAACCATCACGAATTTCTTCATTCGGCGCCGTCATTACAGCGGAGGAAAACGGTAATTTGCGAGAGATCGTTTTATATCGTCGTAAAAGAGCGAGAGGCACTTTGTTCGAAAGGAGAAAGGTTCGCTATTTCTCAATCCATAATCCGCGGGGCATTTCACGCATCGAGAGCATTACCAAGGATAGACAAAGACCTTCGGAAATGCGAAGAAAAATTCGGACGATCATTTGTTTAAAAAAAAGGACAGGAATATATTTGGGGATTTTGGAAAGAAAAGACATTGAAGGATCGGGATGACGAATTATATTCCCTTTTTCGAAGGGGGAATAACGTATTGTTTCCGGAGACAGGATATTGAATCTTTCACGGTGGAGATCCTTTAAAAAAAAACACATACGGTCCTTGAAAAGTTTCATCATTTTCTATTTTAACCATGAACAAAGGAAGAATGATATGTCACTCCATGGTCGCGTATTATTTGGATGAAGAAAATCGACATTTTCAATATGTATATCGCAGTTTTATAGAGTAAAATAAGGCATTATTCATCCAGACTGTTCGGTTAAATATAGATATAAAGAAATAAGAAACTAAAAAAATTATAGCGAATAATAATAATTATAGAAGCTGAAGTAATTTTCAGATAACACGGTATATAACGTACGATACAATAACGTACGATAAATAACATTTAATAAAATTTTATCTTATTTACGTTCTCAAACAATAAAATAATTATAGATAAAAATCTTTCTACGATCAAGTGGAAATGATAATGCGAACAAATAAAGGAGATCTAAAAAGAAAATTGTAAATATATATAGTTGAGATCATTAATTAAAAGGAATTTTTCCTTCCGCTAAGACATTAATCAAATAAAATCGTTCACGATATGCATGAACACTTTGTGAAATATTGCGGAATGTTAAGAGAAATTATCAGGATAAATTTAACATACAGTTTTGTTTCTTTTCAAGTCAAACAATCATTGATGATTTGATAAGATTATAATGGTTCTAAAATATAAATAAATTGGAGTGAATAAACGTGAACTCCTGATTTCTACCTTCATTTCTGAATCACAATCGTTTTTTATCCTAATAACCTCTAGTCTAAGCTAGTTGGAATATTTTTTAATCCCTCCGTACAGAATCAAAAATATCTAACATTTCTTTAAAACCAATTCTTATTTGCAGCTGTGTTAGTTCGAAAAATTCCTAGCTACGAACAGTTCTGCGAAATTGTTTCTGCATCCATCAGCATCCATGCAGAACTCTGCTAGAGAAGGGCTTGTAAAACCACTGCGCTTTACTTAAGATGGACTTGTTCCACTGCAAGGTTTTGACCTTTGGGAAGAGTAATTTGTAGACGGCTTTAATCCTCATAGCCAAAAGAAAATTCCAGTATTTGCTAGCCTTAATTGTACCTAGAAACATAAAATAAATATCTTTTACATATAGGACGTAAAATTTAAAAAAATGCTAGGGTCCCCGGTTATTGGGAAATATTCTATCACGAAGTTTAATTGTATTTCCTATTGTAGAGTATCTGACTATAATTATGCTAGAAATATATTTTAGCAATGGTTAGATAAATAAAAAGAGAAAAAAAATCTCGAAGTAAAATGCAAAAACCCCCTATACCGTACCACCCTCCACCCGCGCCTGCACCGCCACCATCCACTCGAGAGCGAGCGCAGACATTGTGAAGGCAATAAAAAAAACCCTCGTTAACACGCACCGCGGGAATCAGCAGACTGAAAAGCCTATTAAAACCGATTCTTAAGTCCACCGAGGCCTTTAAAAAAAAACACCGGATTAACGCAATCGCCAACCGGCGCCGCTCTGGTCAATAACGGTAAATCAGTCCCATCCCAAAGGTCACAGCTTTAAGTCTACCAAAGAACGTTCCTCCACTTCCCGATTTTCAATCCACGACCCATAAAAACTGCGAGTGAAAGCGTCGGCGACCCCCCCAAGAGACATGAGGCTACTCCGCGAGAGCGACTTCCTTTCGTCATAATGAAAGGTCACCACTCTTTTCAAGTTTAAAGCGGAAGGCCCGCATCCTTGGCCCTCTGCCGTCCCCGTGCGCTAACTAGCACTTCGTTACGGGGGGAAACCGCGGAGACCGGATGCTAGAGACTCATTCATCACTTCCGCGGATTTACCGACGGAAGCGGCAATTGCAAATGCAGAATAGTGTCTCGACCGTGGCTTCCTCCTTGACAGATGTGCGTCTCCTCCGGATCGTCCTCGACTGCGGTTGCCAACTCCGGAAGGGTTGATTGTTGCGCTCCACGAATTGCGAACGATCGTCGGGAGGGATACGCGAACGTTCCTTAGCGACGATCTTATTAAAGTTATTTAGATATTTGAGCGGTACCGTTTGCTTGTTCCTGAGCTCCAGACTGTATTTGAATCGTTAAAGAGTAGAGCTCCAAGGCTGAGGGGGTATCAAACATCTACCAGTAAACATATACGTCTAAATAAAATTACGATTGGTTAAAAATATCATCAATTAAAATAAACGTAATTAAGTTTTAGACATAATTTAATCTAAAAGGAACTATTTTCTATCTAATAACTATCTTTCTTCCAGTTAAAGAACCTAATCTACCTTTCTTCTAGTTTACCTACGTTCCAATGCAGTGCACATATTCTGAGATTAAAAGATTCGTTACAGAGATCTACGGAGTTACCCTAATGTTCATTAACCATCGAAAATTATTTCGAGGAATGAATTTCGTCAAAATTACGTCAGACGAATAATATTATTCAGAAAATGTTGCATCATTCGTGATGTATAAACAATAATATACTTCTGAATAAGATGAAGCACGATATATCTTAAAATGTGGTATTCCTTCGTTGTATTGAACATAAAGCACGTTTAAATCAACAATAAGTTTTCTACCTCTTGATACCAGCCTATTTCTACCTATATTATACCACCCTTGAGAACAATCTAGAAAATTAAAATAGACGTGATGATATCTTCATCTAAAAGGAAGTTTATATCAAAAAGACATCATCCACTAAAATCCAGATAGTCTACCTGCAAAACGGGGAGATTTGGCAACCCGAGTCCTCACAACTGGTCTCCAAGGAGGGATCGTCTCTGAAAAATAAACAAATACGAGCGCGGATTCCGAAGAAGGGCGTTTTTGATTGGGGGAGGGAATGCTGTTCTGAGAACCAAGGGCGTGATTTTTTTCTTCTTCCTTCCGAAGAAGAGGGATTGGAAAATAGAGCGACGTACATGAGCCTCTGGAAGAATGGCATTCCTCCACCGTCCACAGTCTGCACGCAGCCGAGCATAAGCGTGCCGTCTGGACTAAGGATTTCAAATCACGCATTACGCACGCGCTGAATTTTGCCGTGCACATTTCGTTTGGTTGGAGATCCTTGTAGAGAGACACAATTAAATTACTCCTGACAAGACGTATTCTGACTTTAAAATGTACCTCTTGAAAAAAATACCTCGAAAATTACGATTGTTTGACTTACGTAGATTAAATATGGATGAGCAAAGCTTCTGGGATAGTAGCAATATTCAACTTTCGCCATTTATAACAACGGTTATCATAGAATTCAATATTATAAGCCTTCTTGAAATAATGAAACAAATACAAGTAAACTAAACTTCGTAAAATCCATACATAAACACGAAATGAAATTGTGCTATCGGGCGTTCAACGAGTTTTATAAAGCACCAAAAAAGAAGCTTTCGTAGTTTTAATCTCTTTCATTATTGCCCAATTCATTTCTGACACACCTGATCGCAGAACATTGCCACGATTAGAAAATGAATCGTCATTTTGCGAATTCTTCGTTTGCAATTCCTAGAAAAAAACTCTTTTCGTAGAATGTAAAAGGAGAGTATTTAACTCAACGACAAGCTGGACATGAGCTGTGCATGCGGAGGAAATGTTAGCACTCTCATGACCCGTCAAGGTTGAGCCGACGAAGCGAAATTTCATCTTGATGTGGATGAAACTAACCGTATAATAAAGCGTTGCGATGGAGACGCCCCTCGCTTGGCAATGAATTTGCATCGAGGAGAATATAACCACCGGGTGAGTAGAGGACAAGGTGAAGAAAATGAGCTATAAGAACGATCAACCGAAGAAAACGAGTTGAGGAATCTGAATTGGATTATCTGAATCAATTAATTTTTTTAATTAAGTGTTTGACTAAAGGAATTAAAGACGTATTGATAGTCACGGAAAAAGATTATGATTATAACTGAATATTATATGAGGAACTTTAAGTAAATATTTAGCCTTTTTAATTATGGAAATTTTTCGGCAGGAATTATATTACTATCTATTACATCAAATCTTTTAAATCATCACGATTAGTATAGTTTACAAATATTCTGAATTTTTTTTTACGGATAAAAATTTCACGAAAAATACTACACAAACAAACTGCATGACGACGCATCATCACAACTATGTAACCAAGAAACAATGTTTACAAATAAATGGCAACTCAACGTATATAGGGCAAAATAACTGTCTTTTTGTTCCATACGTTCATTTTAAGAGAAAACATCAATTTCTACTTTAAAAGGGGATGAGAACGGCATAAGATAAAGAAAAGCTAAAGAAGTCTGAATCCTTCGATTCTATTTTATGTAATTTTATACAATACAGCTTTGGGCAATTTCAAAGATGAGTAGCCGTTTTCCTTGACATCTTTCAGCTCGTATTAGTTTTTCCTGCTTTCTAAGGTCTTACTTTGAGAGTGTATTACTATCCTGTATGCTTCACGCCTAAAGTATCACTTGCTTTTCACAACTTATATTTGATCTATTCCTAGTAATGCATTATTTAGTTACGATATGATCCTTAAAAATAACATTCGAAAGAAGAAAGAAAATATTTAGCAAGAAAAATGAAACTTACATCGTAAAATTAGCTATAGGTATTCAATTTGCATTAATAAAAGACTTAATTGAATTTAAATACATGTATACCAATAAATTTCGTGTCCATTATGAAGGAGAAGCAGCCAACTGAAACCTTAGTAACCTCAAACTTGTTTCCTATTCACGCTACTTTAGTTGCAAACTTATTTTTCATCGTTTTCCTCACTTATGCTTTCCTTGCACAATCTAACTAAGAAGAGTTTTCTTAATAGAGTAGTGTTTTTGTCTTCGAGGTAAATACAAGCATATTCATGACGTAGTATTCGCAATGACTCTCGTTCAAATATTTCATAAGTGTGACATGCAAAAATACATGCGGAAATTCTTTCCACATCATTTCCTTTTTGTCCACTACTAAAGAACGCATTTAAAATTCGTCATTTAAATGACAAGCACTATTGAAAAAGTGTTTCTTTCAGATAAGAATTTTAAGCACAATTTTCATTCTTTTAATTTTTAATAATTTAAGTCTTATCAGTTCAGGTATTACAATTATCAAGAAAATTAATTAATAAGCTTTAATTGCATTCACAACTGACATTTGATAATTTTTAAGATGGCTTCTATACATCCTTTTATTAAGAAAATGCCAAAATATTACGTTTCATTATTGTATTTAACATTTTAAACATACCAGTATGGAACCAAATCTTTTTCGAACTGGGATCTTCTTAAATCCCTTAAATATTGACACAGTCATGGATATAAACTCAGCTAAATCTACTTCCCTCAAAATTTTCACGATACATTACTTCTAGCTGAACATGGACGATAAACCACTCGATTAAAATTAATTGGATGATATTCAAACACCCTAGACGTGATTGGATATTTATCTTTTTAGTTGCTAAGGGATGATGGGTAGCTTTACGTAAAGCTTATCAACATTAAACAGAGTAAATAAGTATAAATCAAACACAAAAAATATAGAGGGTATCTTTGAACGAAATTTTTGAGGAAACCCAGCGATGGAATTTGGAGAAGCGAGAAAGAATAAATTTTTCGTTCCTCCTTACTCGTAAAGTGAAGATACGCTTGAAAGACAAATGCAATTCCAACAACATACACCCTTTTGAACTGCAGCTTAGTAAATATCTCGAAATCGCCTGGGCTTCTATGCCTCTTACTTGAATCAATAACACAGCTTTTCGTTTCCTTCGAAAGCAATTTACTGTGCGTCAATACTGTAAAGAGTAAACACACTTTTATGCAGCCTTAGAAGTTGTGATGCAATCTCCGAGTCCATGAACATAAAAAAATAAAAGCCTAAACTCTTGAAAAGTTGGATGGAAAGGAAGAGAGTACAGTATTTTATACGGATGATAACCATTTGCTTTTTAAAAAGAGATAATTTTGCCCCGAAAATCCACGTTAATGCTTTATTATATACAACCAATGTTTTCATAGCTTCCGAGATTGACTCCATACATCCAACTCACTATAAATCAAAACATAAAAGTATATATATTTTGAATACATGCAAGAGCTGGAAATAAAAGCTGTGTATTCCTTTTAACTACACGATGTTTTCATTGCGAGAAGATGAAAGCTGAAGACTCCAAATTTCAGAGACTTGCATACATTCAAATCATGAATAGATTCAAACAGCTCGACTTAAAAGCATTCGGTAATAAAGTCATAAGTTTAGACTTCATTCCCTTAATACCATTAGCTTCATAAAGCCCACGCGCGTAGGGAATACGATTTAAAACATAAGTCGTAAGGGAAGGTAATTTTCTTTCACTTTTCCCAAAGAGTAAACGCCTCTAAGGAAAAGTCCCATCAACGAAAGTCACGATTATGCGAAGAAAGGCATTTTATGGGACAACAGCTACTAGAAACTCATCAATGCCCGCAAGACATCTCGTATCAAACCACCAAGGAACAGGACAATAGAAAACCTTGCAGATGTAACCATGGGCAAAACACTTGCGGAAAGGCTTTCTGGAAAGAGAAACTTGATGGAAAAATAACAACAATTCGCTCGCGGGAGATTTCCCTTGGCAATGACAGCGCGAAGGTCTCCGCGTGGTTATTTCGATGAATTAGCAATTAGGCACTGTAGAGAGGCTAGAGCCAAAAACCTTCGAGCTGTGCATTCACCCCTCTCTATCTAGTAGACAACTAGACCGCAACCTTGCACGTGGACGGATGACGCGGCCAAGAAAAATGTCGCGAACAATTGCGAGACATTCTCTTTACTTTCACCGGCGGAAAAAATATCGCTTGGACCATTCACCGAAGGAGAGGATAAAAAAAAGTCGATTTTCATCGGCGGAGATGTAAATGTCGGGCCCCGAAATTCATTAACCAAATGAGAGAAAGGAACCTTTTCTCTCTTTGAAAGGAGGGGGGACATCGGTGGAAAATCTGTTCACAGAAGAGGAATTTTAAGGCCGAGAAAGTGCAAATTGACGGTAATGTACTCGATTATCCATTTCCGAAATTCGCTCGTAACAACGCTTGGTACAGACTGAGAGGAGAAAAAGTTTTTGGAAAACTTTCTCCTCGGACTCGGAAACGTTATGAACGGAACTAAGTATAAGTGATGTGAATTATGGAATATTCATTAGCGCGGCACCTTAACTCAGAGAGTTGCTTCCAAAGAATATGAAATGCATTTATTCATGAACGACCGGCTCCAGCGATATCACCCAGAGTCTGAGAGGAAATCTAATTATCTCACTCCTCAAGTAGAAAGTATTACTCCCAACCAAGAAGTTTTTAACTTATGTTTTATTATAGCAACTGTTATAAATAAATTGCTGACACAGCTCCAACATCTTGATTACTCATTGATTCCACGACTGACTGAATCTATGCCTATTTCTATGCCTAATAGAAGGAATGAGTTGAGTTATATATACATATTTGTATTTACTTTCGTCTTTTATTGATGGCAAACTTAACGATGTATTACTACTGCAATAATGATGATTTCGTAATTATTATATTCGCAAGGTCTTACATGTCTTTACAAGATTATTTTTTTCATATTTTGTGATAATACATAGAATCTATCCGGGTGGCATCTATTGAAGCTAAAGAAACATGATTTAAACTAAACTTATTTTCATGATGATCATCATTTCACAAACCAACATCGCATCTCATCGGGTCATGCACAAAATTACTATAAAGTTACCTCATTTCTAATCGTAATTGTCCCTCTCTTTATGCTCCTAATTAAGTTTGTAATTTATCATAGAAGAAATTAGGAACAAGCCAACATTTTGAATGACAGCCTACAGATTTCAAAACGGGAGACTGGAACCATGGATAACCTGATGGGTGGCCTAGAAAAGCAAAGCGGTTTCACTCCAACTATTCATTCGACCAATCCGCGGAGTGGCATTAATTGTGCGGTTTTCCGCAACAAAAAAACCTTCCTCGTAGAAATAACAGGGATGTCCAACCTTCCAGAAACTCGGTTGATTCTCTTTATGGGCACAATCTGACACGCTCCCGTTGGTTTGGGAAAACCAGCGGATCCACAAAATAACACAAACCTGTTCCGTACCTTTCTTCTTCTATTCTGTGGTCGCAAAAAACCTTTTCGAATCCCAGCGGAGGAAATGTACTTATTTCTCTCTGATATTTGGTGCCACGTGAAACATTATTGAGAATTAAACTACTTAACAGTGATAGGTTTGATGTATTTAACACAAATGCGTGTGCCTTAAATAAGAGACTGAAGGCAAGAGAGAAATAATTTTTTTATTCTATATACTGCATTAATTTATAACTTATCATATTTCCATTAATATAATCATAATTAATTTAAATCATCCCATATATTACCTAATAACTTGTCCTGTTGCAAAATTACTTAAACTATAAAATAGGAATGATTTTAATTATACCTTCAATTTCTAGTTCTTCCTTCTTTGATAAGTGCTATTATACTGTGTTATAGCTGAGTTTTGGTGTTCTATAGAGTACAGTAAAAGCCACTATACACTGTACAGTATATAGTGTCTAATTACAATTTTCACTACGTTAAAATCCATAGAATTTGAAGCTTACGTTATTCTTCCTTTTTTAATACTGATCACCTATTATTTTCACGTGATTTTTTGTAACATTGAGCATCCTTCACATAACTTTGAAACTTAGTACCCACTTTCCGTTTACATTAATATTTGGTTGTATAGTATGAATGGCATATCTATTTTTTTTTGGATTCTATTGCTTATTAATAATTACATAGCTATCCTATAACAATATATAATTACTAGATACCTTTTTCTATACTTTTTTACTTCTCTGCTAGACCAAAAGCCTCCCATAGACAACTACTTAATTCGCTGATGGCTAAAGCGCGTAAGAAATCAATTAGGGTCGTAATAAAATCCATTACCATCATTATGATCCCATCGCATGAGAGAAGAACCGAGTTTTTCGCTTTCGGAAACATTCTCTTTCGATGAAAACCCCTTCTCAAACGTTGGGGTGGTCACCCAAAAGGTGCGTGCGGAGTGTAACGTAGTCAATGGACGTCGTTCAGTGAAGCGTGGGTGGACGTTGGTCGATGACGTAGCTTCCAGATGAATAAATTACCGAGTTACGAATGTCTGATACATCGCACCCCCTCTTTTGGGTTTCGACACAGCTGATATTCGGTCACAAAAAAGCCCTACTACAAAAAAGGGTGAGTAAACAAACGACGATACGACGTTTTTCACGCACTCGTGGGTTTTATACCCACTCTCCGTTTTTGTATCAGTTGTGCGTGAAAAGTGGGGTATACATACGTATATTCTCCTATTCTGGCATTTTCCACTTTCACCTATGTCAAGGTTCCGCGGTTAGAAGCGACCGACTTTGATCGTATCTGTTGCACACATTTCGCAATTTTAGGAGGAATTAATAAATAAGTTAGTGCGTGAACGCAATTACGCTTACCACAGCTGAACGCTCTATTTTCTTCTCGATTGGAGAAGATTGATAGATTAACCTCCCTCGTCTCTCGCCCATTCATCGCGTTTTAAAGCCGAGCCTTTTTCAAGAAAGCCTTCTTCTTCATCGTTTACTCAGCTTCTTGACTCCTATTGATTTCTCCAGTCATTGATTACCACTCGATGACTGACCCATCCACTCCTAAAAAGCCTTCGCACCTTCTCTAAGAAGACACCCTAATCCCATCGACTCGCACTCGAAGCTTCGATCAAGATGAATGATTTTTTGATACCGCTCCATTGTGTGTACGATAGGCGATTTTCACGATAATCCACGATGAGCATCTATTAAATTTTCTTAAGAAACAGTACTTTAATGAATCCGATTAAAATTCAATGTAAAAATTACGTGAAGGGAAATATCTCATCTATATCTTTCTTAAGATACTACAATAAGGATTTCGCCAAATTAAGTCCTTTATCTATGTATCTATTAGTACAGCAAGCTATTTACGAAATAAATGTAATGAGATGCAGATGAATTAATAGTAAATAAATTAGGTTAAAATATATAAAATTATTGGTAAATAACCATGGAAATCTTCAAATAAAGTAATCTATTTTTTGGTTGAATTAAAGAAGATGAAACTATCGTTGATTCTATATATAAATCCAATTTCAACGGCTATAGATAAAATAAGCACTATAAGAAAATAAAATGATTATCATATAACTTTGGAAAAACACCAGTAACATAATAAGCATAAACCTTCAACTTTGAGGAGAAATAAAACTAGGGTACCTGGAGATTTAAAGATAGATATACTCGCGAGATACTTGGAATCATGGATAAGATTTTTAAAGTCCGTATAAGGTATTTATAAGTAAGTTACCTCACTCCTAAACAAGCCACATCACCCTCTCCTACAGCTCTTGGTATCTAACGGTATAGGTATGCGATTCCAACCCGCCCCAATACAACTGAATACCTCACCTACACACCTTGGTTCAAATCACTCAACCTACGACAAATAAAATAAAACACCCTCCATAGATAGAACTCCATTACACACAGTATCCCCTTGATCTCTCAAAAATTGGCTGACATCCCACTTTACGAGCTTCGCATTCCACGGCGATTAAAAACTAGCTCCTTTAAAGCGCTCAATCTCTACGAGTAAACAAAGCAATTAATCGGAGCGGAAGGGTTGACCTGGAAGAACGCCGTGGGCGTACTAAAGGTCGATGGAGAACCGTTAAAAACCGTGAACTAGAATTGCACACCTTAGGAACGAAAAAAAAAAACACGATTCTGACAACAAAAAAGAACCTATACGAATCAATTGTTGGGAAAAAGCAACCATTACCGCTTGGCAACAGAGACGCAGCGGTAAACCCGTAACTTAACCTAAAAACGACACCTTCTTTCGACAGCCACCAGGGAGCCCAATTATTCCGCCCTCCCCTACCAGAGAGGGTCTACCCTACCCTTGCGACTCTCGAACCCTGTCGCTCCTTAAGAAGAACAAAGAACCCGTCTTTAATTAGCCTCTTGGTTATAGAATCAGAACCGGGGAATGGAGGTCAAGGCACGCGCGACGACACGTACTGGAGAGTGAAAGTAGAGACTTTAGCCTACCGTTTGGATCTCGTAATGGCATCGGATTCGCAGAAAAGATTCACTGCCTGATCCTCTTACGCCACCGACGATCCATCGGCGGTAACTTTCGCTTCGTTTAAAACTCTCTTTGCGACACGGATCGACTCCTGGTTGTGCAATTAAGCGGTGCATTGTTTCGGAGGCGGGATTGTTGAATCGACAATGGACGCCCTTGGCGGGGGACGTTCTCTCTATTGTTCGGAGCCATTATTCTAATTTCGATCGGAAGGATAACTAGTGTTGTCTGAATGGAAGCGCGCCCTTGAATAGGAGACGATGGCGATGAAAATTGGTTCGATCTGGAGGAAGGACGCGACGGTCGTTGAGGATGTTTTCGCGGAGGTGAGACTTAATTTCCGGCGGGAATCCGCGGGTTTCCGACCATTGTGGCGGGAATTGTCTGGGTGCGTTATTCGCTGTATAGCTATAGGTGTAGCGGAATTGATGATACGTAACCGAGTTCTCGTAAGACGAAATTTTTAAAGAAGTAAACAAAATACGGTGTTACCTTGGTGATATGCGGTTTCCTGTTTTATTTTATACGGAATTAAAAACATTTTGGAGGCTAAACGCGGAAATTTATATGCCAGTATTAATTTCATTATACCACTTTACTTGTTAATTAAATTAAATTTACATATACGGAAGAATTATGACCATTTTACACGCCAGAATTACGAACTGATATTTTTACATTTTTTTCAATCCCATACATTGATTAATGGAGATTAACGATAGTATACGTTTAAAAAGAATGGGTACGAAAATTAAGAAAAATTATAATTAAATCACACTCATTAATAGTCTACACTTACAAGGAACTATGAATTATTAACTGTTTTTATCATATCGAAAGCAACTTTTCAAAGGAATCATTAAAATCTAAGGTTATACAGAGCATGAGACTGATAAAGATCGAACATGAGCATGAAGTCAAAACTCCATTCTTTACCTAGTAAGTAGAATTAAATAAAGCTTACTATATACGATCTATTCAGACTTTGATTAATCATCCATAACAACGAGTTTGTTTAATTAATTATCGGTCAATACTGTCTACAAAATTAATCACGAGAGTATAATACATTCTGTACATTGTCACTATAGTAACAACAAAACAATAAACTAAACCGATAAATAAAACATTACAAAATTAAACCAAAATATACGAACGATAAAACCGCCCCATCTGAACCTTAACAGCGGGTGAATCAACTTTTCGAAAAAGGTCACCGATGTTGCACAGGATTTCACTAAAAATTCTCAAAATACACGCGAAATCCACCACCACTCCATTTTCGGTGCATATAAATTGGCATTCAGGGAAGATCGCGAGACGAAAGGAGATACGGGGTTTATTCAGTACGAGCACAAACTGCGCGCGTTGTAGAAGAGTTACGTGAGATGAAAATGCACCCAGCTCATGCATCCGGGCCATGAAAAGACTTCGTAACCACTGAATAAATACTTTATTCGAGAGAGAGACATAAAGATTGCGTTCTTTCCGCTGGATAAGCATTCGACGAGACGAGATACTACCAATAGTACGGAGAGCGTTGCTATGAGACGAAACGAGAGCATGTCCCGCTGCCTCCCTGGGCGAGTGAGGTTGACAACCCGCGACGTGTGTATGCATTAAGGCCGTCCCATTTCCTCCATCTAGTTAAAGGTGTGACACGATGGTATGATCCGGTTCGAATCCCCTATGGGGCGATGTGGAGCAAGTATACTCGCAAATCAACACGTGAGTCACTCCCAAAAGGGAAAGTGAGTGAAATGGAGGGTGAATAGGAGTGGGAGGAGACGAAAATGCAAGTTTGCTGATTAATGGTTTCCGATCTGAAATTGGAAAGGAGAAATTCGATTTCGTTGATGATACTGAGAGAGACATTCGAATCCAACGTAATTTTCCTCGATTAAAAAGAATTACTAATTTTCTGGGACTGTATTTTATTCACTTAAGACTAAAAAAAATCACCATAGACTGCCCTTTGTATTACATCAATGCATTAAAAGCACGAAAATAACAGATGTATGATAAAAATATCATTCTGTAAGTTCAATTATGCATGCAGTAAAAAAGGCGATTATAAAAGAGAAGAATTCTTTGAAGAGAGCTTAGAAGATATAAAGTTTCACGGAAAGTCACCCGGAAAAAATAATGATTTCTCTCGTAAAATTCGTAGCATATTTTCAATCACAAACTATCTCCTTATAAGGCAATTTATATATAAACCTTTCCAAATACGCTTAAAAAAAAGTGGGAATATTTTCCAATAAATATTCATATACAAGAAAATTACGTAACAAATAAAAATAATTTACTGTGAAGCTGAAATGTTTAAGAAATAAAACACGTAAAAATACGTAGTTTAAGTTAAGCATCGGAATTCAACCCGAATAAGCTACGAAACGAAACTTTTAAGAATACTATTTACGTAACTAAGGTGGATGTGGATAAACTTTGATAAATCTATAAAACAATTCGATAAACTTTTTAAAAACATATCAGCGCTTGCATCGTTAAAGAGACGAAAAATCGATTTCGAGAAACGGTCCAAGTAACGCCAACAAGAGACGGTGGAGGTTAAGGCGCGAAATTTTCAACTCCTTCGTTGCAAACAATCCCATTTAACCTCGAGCACGCGCACTGATTATCAATGCGAAGAAAAGGCTTGAGCGAATTAACCTCAAAGAGGTTGGAAATACGAGATATCTGTCCCACTTCCAATTGATTTAAATTCTAGGCAACGGTCGTTAGCGTATAATTTCCCACGACGTAAACGGATTGAACTCTTACTCTGAAATAAGTAGGCGGTAGAGAGGGAATTTCTATTGGGAATCTCGAAGCCGTTCTCCAAGAATCAACAACTTTTTGTTTCCACCAACTGCAGAATGACATGAGCAGTATTATACGGAAGGCTAGGAGAAATCTTATCACGAAAACAAATCAACCATAAAAACGTAGACAAACATAACAAAACCAATTCAATAAATTAATTAATGCTTCGATAAAATTCATTTTACATTAGCATAGAGCAAATGTGGATCCAAAGAGGTCAATAGAATTTTTATAGGTACTTCAATGCATGAAATCAAGGTGTTCAGGAGTTACCTCTTGGAAGGCCAAATCTGTTAAAGGCATAAAATTCGTAACTTCCACAAACTTTCAATATATAATACAGAATGTTAGTTTTGATAAACATGAATATAAAACAATCGCCTGCGATCTTTAATATTGATGTGTGAAGAGCTAGCTTTTATATGGTAAAATATATAATTATATGAAGAATCGAAACCTTATGCACACTGACGTTAAAGAACTATCACCAGTGTAATCGTAGATGATAAACAAAAAGAGAATTAATATGTCCTAGAGATCAAAAAGGTTCGTTTTTATAATAAACCACCATCGAAAAAGTACCTCTTCTGTTTCCTTTATTTCATATTATGCATTTCCACAATATGTCGCCTAAATCAATGAATTTCAATCAAATAGGCCATTTTATAGCCTTGAGTGCTTGCTTAAGCGGAATTTAAACATCCACTTTAAACATCCTTCCCGAATTAAGAATGACACCCTTTGATAGCGAAAGAAAGCTTCCAAGAGATCATTAACGACTACCAATTAACAAATTAACATGGAGAACAATTTCCTCTAATTCTCCGATAGGGAAAGGACGTTGGCGAAGCAGATGTTCGCTCCGGAGAACTTTCTTTCCAACGAGGCATGACAGACCACTCCGCAATTCATCGATAGAAATGCTGAATCACATTTCCACTTTTCCCCACCGTCATTTTTCCTCATGAATACCAATTCCTCAGTTTTAACTCGACATGAAAGAGACGTGTTTCGCAGCAACAGAGCGCGGTCGCCATGATAACAAATCACGTGTCCGCATGAAGTCATCCAGTGAAGTGTCTCGGAGGCTAATTGGCGAAGACCTGGCGGCGGCGGTTGGGACAAAGACCGGCGGAGGATTGCACATCGAATGGGGGAAGAGAAAGAGCGGGGCCGCGAGTGCAAAAGGCGATTCTGATTGGGTCGACCGCTACGGGCATTGCATTCGCGGGCAATCCGGAGACGTTCCTTGTGGAGATTCCGATGGTTTTGTGGGGGAAATCTGCGGGGATATCAAAGTTGGAATTCTTGATCCGACCTATAGAAATGAAAGCTTTGCCTTTTGCTTTCCAACATGTCCACAAGAGAAAGGACTGGGAAGGAAAAACTGTAGATGGGTAGCATATGTCTTGAGTGCATCACTCAATAAAATCAGCAATTTCTTCGACGTTAGGAACTATCCAGAAGCTCTCTTCTATTATCAATAAAGTTTATACACAAATGTTTCTATAAATAATATCTACTTCCGAATATTATTTTTACATACATTTACTTCTGAGTAGGACACAACTATTCAGAGAATAAGATAGACATAAAAGGGGTACTTCAATGTCCCGATCTAGCCAATAAAGTCGTACTATTATAAAGTTAACATGATCAAGCGTTACTTTGTGAAATGGTAACACGCTGAATAAATATCTTAGTACTATCCACGAATTAATTTTATTCGCACGATCGGTTTCGCTAGCGGGCTATCATCATCAGGACGATGTTTCGTATTATTATTATTATTATAGGAACTGATGGTTCTGTTGCCAGTGTGCAAACTACATCGCACCTTGACAACAATTATTATTTTCTATTTTTCACAGATAAAAGGAGTAGTTAAGGGCAAAAGAGCCCTTTGAACTCTGTGCAGATTTCGTCGCGAGATTCAAAGCAAATATTATCCACCGGTGCAAGCAACTTCCGCTCTCGGTTTACTAGATCCCATCCCGTGCTAGTTTACGCGGAGGCGTGAGTAAACAGTCATCAAAAGAGCTAAATAGCTCTGCGCAAAGTGGATTAGGTAAACTCGATAAATACAAGAAAGGCAGCTCAAGCAGGAATGTTTTCTTGGTGTTCGAAAACGAGCGCTAAAAATTGGTTAGAAAGTAATTAACGCATATACAGTTTAAAGATTTAAGGTTATTTTGGAAAGCAAGTTTGAAATTAAATTGGAATTTAAGCTAATAATATTGATGAATACCATAAATGAATAATGGAGAACGATACAAAGGTACGATAATAACTACGAGCATAACATTCTTACGAACGGATAGCGTACAAAGTATTGGTCAGATTATAATAAAGAATACTGTACAGACATCTACAGTAATGAAAAATTAACTATTCATAAAAATCTGATCAATTCCGAAAGATCGTATCAAAAACCAAACCCAAAAAAATCAAAAATCGAACTGTATGTTCTTCATCCACGAGTCCAAAACTTCAAATAAAAACTACTACAATTATAAATCCATTCCCAGACGATTTTAAAACATCGAGGACATTTCCAACAGCCCTTTCCCTAGTTCTCCAATATAACGATCCATTCGTGTGAATAGAAAATCCTAACCAATCCGAAAAATTCACTCTTTCGACAGCGGTCCATTCTCAAAAAAATGGACCCCAAAAAACCACTGCTTTTCGCAGCATCCGATTCACGAAAGAGATCGCGTGAGCCTTTCATAATTCGCGGATAATTGGAGCTCTGGAGACATTTGAAGAGAGGGAGAGACGATTCCTGGAACACGGCTTTTATGTGGAAGTTAGCGAAGTTAACGAACGCGCCCGAGAAGATGGGCAACCGGGAGGAGAAGGTCCCTGGAGAGAGAGGCATCGATCCCCGTGAAGCGAGGAAGTGGGTGTGGAATGTCAAAAGATTGAAGCTGCAGAGTCCGTGGTTGTGGAAACCGATGTTGTTTGCAAGTCACATTGTTGACCCTAGAGATACGTTCTGGGAATGAATGCTTCATACGCGTGTCTTATTTGCGAAAAGGATGAATAAGGTGAATGTTTAATAAAATCACGAAGAAACTCAACACGTAAGGATGTGTTCACTATATCGACGTATATTCATATGTACATCGATGCACTTAATCGATCGTTATAAATAATTTTGTCGGTAAATTAGTAAATTATAGTCTTATGATGATTAATCCTAAATTTTACGTTTGTAGCTAGAAAAAACAAATTTTGATAACGTATTTTAGCGTAATATTGATATTAATTAAGACGAAAAGTTTTATACAGGTCATCTTTAGATCAAAACAAGGCAGTATTGTTTATCCTGTTGTCTTGATTTCATCTTTGATACTCATTAATCTGTTACGAGTACTAAAAAGGATAAAATTTGCAAATATTTCTATGATATACGTAAAGCTTTCCAAAAAATGCATGATACGTAAGATTAATAATTACCGTATCTAAAGAGTTTCGTAATTTGCATGTATTTAGCTCAATGGCTGGAAAGATGTTTATTCAGAGAGAGCAACTCAACGATTTAAGTCTGCGTATCTAACCTCAGATATTCATCAAGGATAAATGCATTCAAATTCAAAGAAACATCGCAGATGTACGTTCACAAGTACATTTCATTAAAACGAAATCTCTTGGGATGAAGCACAATTATTCGCTTTGCTATTGAGGTAGATGAAGAGACGAAAAACAATTCCAGATTAATTAAACGAGCTTCTATAAAAAAAAACTAAAAAAAGAAGATGCCTAGAGCATTACGAGAGAACGTACAGCAAAGATTGCATTTCTAAAGATTAACACAACCGACGAAAATAATGAAAAAATTTTCTCGTATTCTTACGAACAGCGTGACTCCGTGAATCAACGAGAAAAAAAATAACAACTGCAGAAGAATAATTCATTAGCGTACGAAGAAATGGAAAACTTTTCCTTAATGCCGTTTATAGGAATGGCCTACTTTTTTCAATTTTCAAGCTTTGCAATTAAAAAAAAGAGTAGCGATTATAATTCGAAATTTTCTCAGCCAACATTTCACTTTGCAAAAGTTAATGAAGTTGCAAACCGAAAATTTCGATATAATTACAGCACAACCTCGTAATTAACTTCTGGAATAAATTAGGTTCGGTTTGAAATTGGGTGGAGATTTTTCCCTTAAAAGAAAGAAGAAAGTGTGAACAAAAGAAAGTTTTTAATATCTTTATAAACGTTCTGGTTTAAAACTCTTTGTGCAAGCTTCATTAAAAGAACAGTTCGTTACAATTTATTAGCTTTCTTATGATGAGCAAACGTAAGAGAAATTACCAAAAAAACAGTGCATTGAACAATAGCTAACATATATATAAGATCATAAGAACAAATACGCATTGTCAAAGCTAAATTCGCTAAGAAAGAATAATAACGAAAAAGGCAATTTTTTCCACGGACAAAACAGCGAGTTCCATACAGGTACGAAGTTCAGATTTAACAATTTACGAAATGAATTCCATCCTGCAAATGGATTGAATTTTCCCGCGCGTATACCTCCTTTTCCATCTCTGATAGAATTAATTTTAGACAAAAAAAATACTTCACACTCAAAAAAGCTATCCTTGAAATGAGTTACATTTCCTAAATTAAACTACGTTAATTAAAGCAGAAGGAGAGTTCTGAGCGAAACGCATTAGAGCTCAAGGGAAGGGAAAAAGAATAAAATGTTAATGAAAGAATGTCAAAGGTGGATTTTTATTTGTACCGCACTTCTGATGAAAAATTTTCCTTTGAAGACCTTTGAAGAAATGGAACATTTTTTACAAAGTTATTCTTTTTTTCGATCCTGTTAACTTTGTGGATTCAACACTCCATTTTCGCTTCCTGTGCATTAGAATAATAGAATTTTACAATTACCCGATGTATTAATAAAATTGGCTTTATTAGCATAAAAACAGTATTTGTCTCAAAATATACGCAATCTTTATATAACAAATTCCTTAGCAACGACAAAATAAACAAAAACACAGCAGCACATTGCTCCAAACGCACGCAACCTTATGAACAAAATTTCCTTAGCAACGATTAAATAAACAACTTTTCCGCCATTTCCAAACGCGTCTATGACACAATTACTCTATATAAACGACGGAGCTCACAATATCGTACACTTATACGACAGAATAATTCATTTCTCCACCAGGAAAGGGTTGACCTTAATTTCCTAACCCTCCATTCCGAATTGGCCGACGAAAAACTCACAATGGCCCTTAAAATAATCGTCACGGAGCTGGAGCGTTTGGCGTTCCAAGAGTTTAAAATTAGAGGAGACAGATTGGCAATTAGCGCGCATTTTTCTTCCGAATAAATTCGGGCGGGACCTTGAGAGAAAATCAACAGGCGGGTGTGCAAACATAGAGACGTGTAGAGGCGCGTGACGCTGGCACATTCATTCATCCACTCGATATGTCGAAGACGGGATTTCTCCCTCTGGCAACGGATTAGAAATGGATTTGAGGCGAAGGTCGTACGGGAGATCTATTGACGGCCCTCGAAAAATATCTATTAAAGAGGGCTGTCTGCAGAGACCCTTTAGCTACCAAAGGAAACGTCGGGAATCCCAATTTCCGTGGAGAGTTTGCATTGGAAAGCGTTTGCTCGGAAAAGAGCAGACGTGTGTGAGCACAAATGCCAGAGAAGAATACTTTCAATCTTTGAGGGGATTTATAAGGGGAATGTTTTCTTTGCGGAAGAAATCCGGATTGAAGGAATTGCCCATGAATTATTCAAAGGTGAGGAAGAGAGCGTTCCAAAGACGTCTGAATTTAGTTTATCTGTGCATATGGCCCAGTTAAATTACCTAAATATAAAGTATAAAAAAACTTCTCTTGCACTAAACAAAGGTAGTAAGCTTACGGTGAACATTTTTTGCACAAACGTGGTAAAAGTTGAATCAATACCAACTTCTTCAAAAGGTTCCTGTAATATTACTCATTCCAAAAGGTTTTCGATCAAAATAAACGATTGAAGTCTAGTAATTTTTTTAAAACTACAGCATAATTAAAGAGATGCTAGCATACTGATTTGGATTCAATGATAGTTTCCAAATTCATTTGACAAATTTTAATTATATCAGGATTTACTATACATAAATTAAAAGGCGGGATATACATTCTCCTAAAGATTGCAGTTAAGTTAATAAGCAATTAAAGACAGACAATAACTACTAGTTTCTTATTCCTTATACAATACGAAAATCAATCAATATTATCAAACTACCTCGTCAAGGCCCTATGTTAATAATGAATTGTCTCTTAGATACGCCAATTCTATAACAATGTATTAAATACAATCAACGGTAATACGTAGTCAACATACGAATATTAACAAGCAATTTCACAGTCATTATATTTCTTATATATTATCGTAATTCGAGGAACGTAATGTCAAGTAAGGTACGATTTAATTGCAAAATAATATAATTTTAAGATGATGACACGAAAATGGAGCGCGGAAATGAATTTTGATAGAAGCTAAATATAATATACGAGCTGAATAAATAAGATAAAGTTAAATTCCAAAAATATTCTCCACTAAATCAACCAATAGATTCCGTCTTTCCTTTGAAAAATCGACAAATCTTTCGGTCAAATTCTTCGTAATCATTTTCCGGAAATCGTTAATTCTAAAAGGATCTCTTACGTCAATCCGGAAGAAGGCTTTGGGATCGGATTCCAGATATCAGGAGAAACCCGACTAAAATTAGACACCATAGAAACCATAATTATGGAGTAGATCGGGAATACCGGTTTATCACGCCAATCGAAACAACAAAGATTCTATATACGAGTGACGTAGGAGATCAAAAAAGATTATCCTATATTTATCTTTAATGCGCTGTTTGGAAAGGATTAGGAAATGTTAGAAATCGATGTTATCATCAAAAGGAATCATCGACTGATTAGGAAATCGAACTTTAGAGTATAGGATACATATTCTTGAAATTTCTAAACAATAATCGATTGTTAATAGGAGAAGTAATCCCATGAATGTCTTATCGACGAGTGGTTGGAGAGAAATGTTTGATTACATGGATTTGAGATTCCATCCATGAGAATGACTGTTGCATTTGAATTGCACAACAGCTAAATATTTTCAATTTTCCAACACCTGTGTGTACACTATAAAATACAATAAAAAGCATAACCTCTTCTCAAAATTGGAATACCCCAACTTTCTCCTCCAAAATCAGAATATATTAAAATGATTAAACAGAAGAGTAAAAACCGTTTTGGTAAACCATTGTGATCAAGTCCAATAACTCATCGCACAAAGTCAATATCAACCCTTCTTTATTCCTGAGTACAATAACCTTAAACATATAAAATTGATATTATTATACATTATTGAATGATAAGATCTTTCCATACGCTTAAATATAATAACCTGAGCATGAATTAATTTCTAGACACGACCTATAACGAAACTAAGAGCAGCAATAATACAATATTCCTTGATACGTATCAAAACGTTTAATACAAACACGATAAAATACTTCGACGATATAGTTTACGAGCAATATTTAAACATTTAACCCAAATATCCCCATTAGGGTACCTTAAATGGATTTGGCAAAACAAGACAGTTACTAAGGTTAGTTACGCAAAGAACCCGCACGCTGAGGACAACAATCCAATCAAATCATACCAAAAACTAACTTCAAACCGTGGCACCAACAAAAAGGTAACCAAGGCAACAAAGATCAAAATCATTCAACGAGACGACGACAAAATAATGTCGTACCTTATCCTTTGAAGACAAAGGACGAGTCTAATATTCCATTAGTAGAAGGAAGAGGAGGAGCAGAAAAATTAGCGAATAAATTCCCTTTAATGGCGACAGTCTTTTTGAACGTAGGATGACGTCAAAAAGCCCTGAATTCTTTATTCGTCGTTCGCGGTCGTCGCTCATCTCCCTCGCGGGTCGCTACTTGATGACCTCTTCTGCAGCGTCATCCTAGTCCGGATTTATGATCGATCTCCTAGGAGACCCCCGGGACACTCACTCTTATCTCGCTTCTAATTTATGGAATATTTAGCCCCCTTTTTTAATCTCTCGTAAACTTTTAACGTGAAACGGTCGCTTGCGAGTCAATTTCGATGAATTGGCTGTCTGTGCATGTGCTTTTTATTGGCGCTGCAGTCGCCTTAGGGAGAAAACACATGAAACGGATTTGTTCCCAGGAAATAGCGATCTTCTTCTATAAGCGGTTCTTTCTACATATATATATATATATGTGGGCTGAACACGCGTCCCGATTCCGATATTAGATGGGATCGGTCGAAAAGGGAAACCATGGGAACGAGACTTATATGAAATAGAAAGGCATAGAAAAGGTGAAAGTTTTGTGATTATTATTATCATAGAAAATGTGCTGCAGGTAAACTATCAGCATTGTGGCTACGTCATTCATACAAATAAAATATTACTTGTAGAATAAAAGCTATTTATTTATTCCTTTAATAGAGGCAACATAAACATCCAGTTTTTGGACAATTACGATGTGGTTCCTTACTCAACAATAGACATACGTAAACATTCACAACTTATGAGGAAATTATCGTCCTTAGCCGGGATTTGAAGCCGGGACCTCGGTATATTCGTTAGATAATTGATGTCGTGTTACGTACTTTCTTTTGAAATCCTTAGCGTTTTATGATAAGGGATTAAAGTATAAGCTTAAACTGTAACAAAAAGTCAATAAATAACTTAACACTACATACGATTCCACATTTGGATTCCTTCCTTCTTTCTGATAATCATTTGCATTCTAAATCATAAAAAGAAACGTATTTATAACCGATTTAATTCAACTTAATTTACTCTTAACCTTTCGAGTACCGCTGCGACATTATATAAACACTGATAGGTGAGACCTGCACTGAAATTCATCCTCGTTACGCTCGAATGAACTATGTCATTCACCCTCTCATGATGAAGCAATTACGCAGTCTTACTTAACGGAAAGCATACTCGCTGAAAGATATGTATAGACTAACACAGTCTTCATAATGGCTTATATCCTCTCTGTAACTGCTTCCGGCAACTAACGTGCGTAAGAATAACATTGGAATGAACCATGCATACAGAAAACTCCTCTGATACAATACCGATACCTTACGCCAATTAATGGACAATATTAAACCTTTATTATGATACTGGAAAAGTATCTACGTAGTATAAAATATTTCTTAAAAACTAAAATCCACGCTGCACAAGATACGATACGATATAATATGTATTCGATATGCTACATTGTTGAACTGTCGGTAATTACGTATAATTAATGTTCATAACGTATGATTAATGCATTTGGCATGAATTGCATATCAAAATGTCTCATACGGGCTTTCACCCACTGCTTCAGCATTTTCGGCGAAATGTCGAAATAGCCGGTCATTATCGATAGTCGATAGGAGAGCCTGCATTAACCTCCATCGTCATCCGAACATGACAGACATCTGGGTTATGCCCACTCGAGCAGTTGCGACTGCCCGAGCTATATACTAAGGGCCGAAAGAAAGTGCAAAAATGGCATTGATCAAAGATTAATAATTTATTTGACGCCTTTTCCTTCAAAGGAGATGGGAAACGAAGCGTGACAATTTGATAAAGTGGGGATTAAAATGCTCGATGAAGCTGAAAATGTTTCGAAAATGGATGTGGTCGAAGGTGAATCGGGTGAAACAAAATTCACGCCTTAGGTACTCTCTTTCTCTCCTGAAAGCCTTGTCGAGCACTTGATATTTATTTAACTATACCTCGTCATATTGGTGAAGTTTTGTTGACGTTGCTAACAAATAAAACTCGTAGCCAAGGTTTCAACGCGTCAAGTGTGTAGTTGTTTAACTTAGTTACAGAGTTATTGAATCAAACTCTGATTATAATACTTGAATATGGGTTCCCTCCATTATTCTTCACAGCCGTATTTCCTAATTTTATAAACCTATGGTGTAGTAACGATATAAATTAATAACGATCAAAGATTTACACAAAAGAATACAATTGTTGGATTTAAAACAGTAAAGAAGCGCTAACCCAATTGTTCACACATATTGTTACCGGAGCAATAATATCTTAATTACCGTAACTATTATTTATTTTATAACGAACATTCCAGGCTCAAAATACCGCTCAATTATATCACGAACTTTCTCTATATATTACATAACAGAAAAAATCCTGAGCAAAAACATAGCCTGTTGAATATTTTACACAAGGGGTAATTACGGTACCCATTTAACTCCGTTAACACCTACAAAAAACCACACACAAAGGGGTAACACGGCGCACTGAAAAATGCAACCAAAATAAACTTCCATTTCATACATTCCGCGCGATATGGCGTAATGAGACGAAAATTTCGTTCATTTTCCAAAAACAGGCTGAGCGCCAAAGCGTTCCTAAACTCTTTTTTTTTGGCCCGGAATTTTCAAAAACGCTTAGAGGACCTAACACATGACCCAAATAACCAGTTTCGGCTTTGAAACAGCGTTATGATGACACCGGCAAATTAGTTTCCGTATCGCCTGTGTCATCCCAGTTTAACCGATTTTGAGTAAAAAGCCGTGCTAACAAAAAAATTCCGAATTACAACGCGTGGAATGGAAATTGCTTTTTAATAGGCGCCTTCTCGTAATGATCCGATATACAATTGTACTTCTCGCTGGACGATTTTGAATTCTCTCTTGAATATTATTGAATTAAATCTCGGTGAAGTATTTGGTAAGGAAATTCCTCGGAAAAAGTTACGACTGTTTTAATACCCAAAAATTATACTTATAAAAATTCCGTAAGTTTTAATCGTGTCTAACTTTAGTTTCCCACACTTATGGTTACATATTCCACTGATTCTAAACGTCATAGTTACCAAAATAACAAAGACTTGAAGCAACTAAAAAGAGACAAGTTCTACATTCACGTTATCCAAGTTTTATTTCCCGAAATATAGTTCATTGTCAAGGAAACCGCTCTTTCGGGCGAAAGAACCTTGGGTAAGATATATTTTAGGGCGATATCTCACGTGTGATTGTGCACAAAGCAGGAATGAAGGCAAAGTAACTGGGGCGTATTACTTCCACGCAAAACCTTGCCAATGAGAAGAAACTGCAAATATTAACAGACGCCAAGTAGGCCTCGGAGGTTAATGGAAACTTTGGAAGTACATTATGGACCTTCTTAGACAAAATTACCGCATTCGTTAGGATCTATTATACCGCGAACATTACTTGAGTTGCGTACGCTTCACTGAATTCCGAAACCCATTAAAACTAAACTGCTTATTCAAAGCTTTTTTTAAGGAATGTTCAACAACATTATGTCTTGGATCTACATAACGTAAACCCTCGCATATATTCAGCTACTACAAAATTCGCATAAGCTTGGTAATGATGTGTAATGAGGAGTAAGTTAATTACTCCTTACCTTCGTCACTGAATATGGATGGCTCGAAAGGAAAATTTCCACGTTAATTATCAATTAAACCATTATACCTTTCACCATAATCAAAGAAGAGAACTCTTGATGAATTCAATCATTAATCATCTGCACCTCAGAATCTTTCACTTTTTTCACTGACAATTAGTTCCAAAAATACATTGATTCCCAGAAAGGCGCCTATGCGGAGTGTGGCAGGGGGTGAAAACACTTTTAAGTTCATGTTTAAATGTTTTAACATATTAATGTTGCGTATAGTTCACGAGATGAATGGATTTTCCTTAAAAACTACACGTTATAAAATCCAAACATTTTATTTTACGCTCAATTTCATTTAACTCAAGTTTGGAAGGAGTCTCATAATATCTACTACATATTCCGCAAACATACTTTCTTGCAATTTTTGGCGCAATTGAAATATAGCTTCTAGTATCCCATCTCTTGATTCATAATCTAAATGCAATATCATCACCCTTTTTTTCTTTCTTAATACGTTTTGTTTTATTCCTCATATTCTTTCAAATTTTAGATGGACAATAGGTTTCGCAGATTTTTAAATCCCCCATTTTGTGGGCGTTTTCCTGCATGGTTTATTTAAGTTATAGCTTTCTTAGGTTGTTTTTAACCTAATAACATATTTAATAACATCTTTCTTCTTGATTAATCCCATAAAGTAATTCTTCCATAATCTTTCAATGAACTAGATCTTTCAATATATAAAAAGATTTACTGGTTTCTCACCCTATACTTATGATGTCGTTTCATTATTAGTATTATGATTGTTATTATTATAAATACGTAGTTCATTGATACAACTATTTACCACCCATAGCAACCATATCATAACAATTCACCACGGGTATAAAGCACTCATCTTCTTCTATATAGAGGACGTACGTATAAAACAGCACTTATGTAGAAAACTGACGAGAAATCGACAAGTGGGGCACTCGACGAACGCACTTTCCTATAAATTACAGCCTCGATAATGGAATGGGATCGTAGTTTACTGAAAATTCCGGGCCGTGGGATCTTCGCAGACTCCTGGAAAGTTTCGTGCCGTTGTCTCGGAAGTTAAAACGCACGCTTGCCTAAGATATTAACGGAGTGTGTGCGTCACGCCCCCTTTCAAATCAAATAGCCATATAAACGCCTGGAAGAAGAAGACTCGAAGGAAGAGTTTTCCGTTCACGTCAGAGGGGAAAACCGTATAAGGCCGGTGCACACCGGAAGATAACGCCAGCTGATGGTGTATTTGAATTTAATGAAGTTAGCTTCGGAATGGAATACGCGCGATTCGTCGATCGTGATTCAGTGTTTTCCTTTGTGAACGTTTCCTTGAAGAAATAAAAAAAATTGAAAGGCTTATTTTCTGAAGTTTATAGACCGCAATAAAATATCATGGAAGCGTGTTAAATATCGCTGTTCAAATATATTCAACGGGCGATGAAATACGACGTGTGCTTGGTTACCATGGATAATAAACAACGATAAAAAAGTTTTAAGATACATTCCACACGAAATTACTGCAGTATTATTGTGATTTACCTGATAAAAAGTATTGAGAATATTTTTTGATATATTTCTTTCTCATTATCATACTTGGCAGTTGACCCGAAGTTATTGTGCGTTACAAAACCTCCGTGATAAATACTACAATCATTTTTACTTCATACTAAATTGGGCCGATTTTTTTTAATCCATAGCAACACTATAAATAAATACTATTACCATAATAAATAACAGAACGTATAAGTAGGTTCTATCATATAAAAATGATAAAATCTCAAACCATTACGAAAAATACGCCCAGCTCTTCATCGGACTTAAAACTTTCCATATAAGGCTCCGTATAATGATGCAGCCAAATATAACTTCGTAAGATCGTTAAATACAGTACATTTCGATCCGGTGGATAAGCACGAATACCGTTAAAAATAGCCCTCCGCAGTATTGATTGAGATTAAAAATCACTTAAATAAGATACGAAAAAGGGTACGGCAAAACTTTTTTAGCAAAGAATCCAAAAATATTCCCCTCGGAGATAATTTATCTATTTCTGAAAATCTCCGCGGGCCATATTAGCATAAATTATTCCATGAGAATCCCAACTTGTCGCTTCTTCAAAATCCCTATAGAGGGCGGGAGAGAGGGGTTTTTTCGTGACGCGAAAGTTAAAAAATGTGGAAGACTTGTCGAAAAGAATGCTTAGCACGTGATGTGCATATGCGTACGAAATAGCTTTGTAAAAGCCTAATATACCGCGAGTTTAAATTCGCGAAAGGGCGCTGTCTGCGTCGAAAAAAGGAAACACTGATATAGTGTAGAGACGAGATGCGATATTCCGTTATATTGGGCGCGAAGTTCGAATATATTTTTATTTTATTTTTTTGAAAGAATTCCGAGGGCGAATTCACGCGAGATTCCAGGAACGTGAAGGTTTTGCTCGCAGTCGAATTCGGTTTTTATTCTCTCCTTTGGCGACGAACGCATTCCTCCCGAAAACAAAAGACTACTCCGACGCGTCCGGATAAAAAAAGAAAGAAAGATGGGCGGAATGCATCCCCCTTCCAATTTTGACGTCATTAAAATAAATGACGAGCTGGAAGACTACCTACGACGGGAATTGAAATCAAGTACGTGGAAAAAAAGAGAGAATTCGTGTTTGGCATGTTCCCAAGCATGATGCTAATGGCTGATTGCAGCCGAGGGGATATTCATTTTCGGAAGAGATAAAAAGTAAAAATTATTGCAGCGGAGGTACTTCTATTAGTGAATGACACACTTAATGCGGCGGTGTTCTTTGGTTCCGATTTTTCAGTTCGTGAACTGACAGTCGACACCGTTACGTAATATTAAATCTACGCGACTAAAAAAAAAGACTGGAGTGGAATGTTACGCTGAAAACACTTCCTTTCCACGAGGTTTCCATTAAAATTAAGTGCCAAATGACACCTTTGATGCATCTTTTCATAATACAAGAGAAGATGTTAACTTCTCCTATTTTCATAAAAAAGAAAACACGGATTTTGAAGGAATAAAGATAGAAATCAAAATAATGAAATATGAGAGTGATTTTATAAAATTATCACTCATTACAAACTCTTATCCACGACATAACTGTAAAATCATTCTTTTTAGTATCTTTGAAAACACAGTCATGTTGGATCCTTTATTTTTAAGACATCCTCTTTAACTTATTGTAAACTTTCAAATTGAGTATCCAAAATTACTGATATACCCTGACATAATTTATGATAGATATTCACTCAATATGAACCAGAATACTCCAAAGTAATATACCGTCAATTTAATCCAATCCTTTATCTTATTATAATAATAATCTTTGGCTAATAGTTTCATAATGATTTAATTTCGAAAAAAACTTATCATTCTGAAAACATTCCATCGAATGTGAAACCATCGAAAGACCGTACTTCTTAAATTTTGTTAAGGTGGAATCAACAACTAAAAGCACCGTGAATAAGCAGACATCTATCACAAACTTAAATAAGAAAAACTTCAATATAACCACTAATAACCGACAGAGAAGATATTTAAAAGCTTTCCATACTTAATTCCGCTTATTTAATAACCGAATACACCCGATAATTCCCAGTGAACCATCGAATAATACTATAATTTCTATAGCTTAAACACCATTGATTTGAGGCTCATTTCAGAACCCGAACGATAACGAAACGTTCCAGCACGGAAACGACCAGCGTTGGCGCTCCGGATTCCCAACGGATAAAGGTGGATCAGCCTGAGTTGTCGTCACAGCCTCTGCCCGCGTATTAGGTGGTCATTGGCGGGATTCCTCGGGCGCCCCAGGAAATCTCTACATTAAAGGCCGTTCACCCCGTGTACAAAAAAGCGAACTGATACGGGCTTCCAATGCAAGGACGCGAGAGGGAGAGAAAGATTCCTTCGTGCATCTCTATAGCAACGAATCCCGTATCTGTCGAATCAATCGGACGACTCTTTCCTTCTATGCCGACCGTTGCCGTCATCCTTGGTGAAACGAGGTGAAACACGGCACGAATATTTGCCGAATAGAAAAGAATGGAGGAGGATTCGTATCTCTGCCGCATCCAGATCTGGGAAAGGATGCGTATGCCGGTCATGTATCGCCGTCGACTTCGATATGAATTAAAGATCGATGTATCGAGACAGGTCAGGGAAGTATGGGGTTGCATCCGTTGCCTGGGAAAGGAATGGCGTGAAAGCTATATCCGTGCGTATGAACAAGTATGAAATTTAAAAAAAGGCAGTGACTTGGATGCGGAGTGCTGTGTAAAAGATGCTCCATTCCGACTGAATTGCTCATCGAAAGAAAATTCTACGATGGGATCATGTTGAGAATCGTTCATTATGGACCGATACACGTTGGAGATGTTCGTAACGATGCAGAAAATCGTGATGTGCCGATAGATATTGAAGACATTTGAAATCTTTATTTCTCAATACTGTAAATACTATCGTTGGTAAAAAGAAACCTACGTGCCACCACCAATTTCTTATTCCATCTCACACGGTAAGACAAGCTTTCGATCGCTAACAAAAACGCATTTTCTGCGAATAAGTACGACATTCCACATTGGTTGTCCTTACGTCAATTTTTAATCTTATTTTCAACCGAAGGAGGAATGGATAATCATCATATGACCATTTCAACAAGGAAATATCATTATAAATAGATGAAAGGAGAATAATAACATCCATAGATATATATTTAACAAGGCGACTAGTTTATTGTAAAAATTAAACATTTTTGCGGTTAATTAAAATTTCTGATAGTAATAAGTGTTCTCTGTTTATTTAGTATGGTCCCCTTCCTTAACATTGCTCTTGGATGTATCATATTTAATAAAATAAAATTTTGAAACATAAAATCCACAGTTGATAATTTTATCGCACAAATATAACAATCATGTCTGACGTAGGCTGATAATTTCCGGGTCCCATAGTTTCCTCGAAAAATATAAGTAAAAATCACCATAAGTTATTAATTTCTCATTAAAATTTTTTGAGCACTATCCTCGATAAACTTCACTAAAAATTAACGAAGTTTAGCTACCTCTGTTGATGACCAATGCATGTTTCGTAACGGATTCCGCAGATTAGATTATAAGAGATAAGTTCGATTCTGAGTAGTTCAGTACCAAAAGCGAAGATGCATTTATGACACAGACAAATTGCTATACTATTAAAATCAGGAAAATTAACAAAGTTAGTTAAAATACTGGCCGTGGGTGAGAAAAATCTGCAATCGTTTCCAACATTAATTCTATACCACACTAATACTCTACTTCTGCTCCTATTCAACTTTGATCTGTTACGATAAGATTCCACAATGGTGATTATGATTACTAACCGCAATCCAGATCTTCTTTATAATTCAACTCATCACTCACATACAATGAATAAAGGACAATGACAGAGACGTTATAAATAATTAACGAATACCAACATGTATTCCCTAAAAGGCAAAAATTCCTATGCACTGGGACTCGAACCGGGGACCTTGGCATTTGAACGTTACCATGGTAATCATTCCACCACCAAGAAGTATAATGTTAACCTAAAAGCGCATTAAACTTTATTTATCGTGCGCTATAATCTCGTAGATAAACGATACCACAGACAATTTTCAATGAATCCACCTTCAGATAAACAGCTGGTATACGAGAGTGGGTCAAAACATTTTACTACGATGAGCAACTTGAAAAAAACGACCATAAAATCGCATCGCAGGGGGGTTCCTTAGATCGAGGCGATTCCTCACGCAAAAGTGGCCTATTTCGATGAAAGCATCAATTACTCGTTGATATGAATGGGCGCTTAGTCATGCGACCCATTTTATGTGCGCATGTGCAGCAAATTCGCGGAGAAGTTCCTCTTCTTCCTTCCATCCATCCTCAGGACTGGACGCGTTCCAACCAAATTTCGTAAACATCAGACGGGCGATATAGCCACGAGTATGTTTAAAAGATCAACATCCAAGGACCGCTATTGCAATGTTGACCTTTGGGCCAAACGCCAACGCGGACTTTTTCATGTTCGGCGATAATTTATATTTTGGTTGTTAGGGGCGACCAAACAAAGCGGTGCGACGTTTTTGGGTCGTTCTATCTAAAATAAAAAGCGGAAGTTATTTCGGGAAAAGGGATTTGTTCAATGAAGGGCTATTTTGAAAAAAATTATGAGAGATTTTTTTCGCAAGAGAAATTGTTTTAGAACAAAACTCATTCACGAGTTACGAGTAGCGTACATCCAAAAAATATCACCCTTCTATAGCAGAAATTTAACAGAGTTCAAAAATTACGTCACGACCTACTCTGGAAGGAAATAATGTGTTGATAAGCTCGTTTCAATGAATCTTCCTAATTTATCTGAATCTATATTTCTAGAGATTCAAAAATATCTAAGTCTTTCAACAGCTGAAATTTATAGGTGTATAAATAAAAGAAGGCAGAACAGAACATTTTTCTTCTATCTGATTAGGGTTTATAATTAGACCTTCTGTAAACGAGGATATATTTTATAAGTTAGAGAAATCGACTTTCTTCCGAAGCATGACAGTTCCAGACTCTTTTATCACCATGACGACAGAGTTATAACGTATTTAAACAGATATTCATTTCCCTCACGCGAAATCTATAAAAATCACTCTTTCGACTGTCCATAAAAACGATCGTCCTTCGCGAATAGACACTAAACATTAAACTGAATAAATTCGCTCGAGAAGAACGATCTTCAGAGCCGCAAAATCGGTTCAAACCTAGAAACACGCAAACATAGGCGCTGTAAACAACACGTCTAGCGTATTCTAAAAATCCATTCAATATCCAAGAGCGAAATAAATAAACAAAAACAACCGTAACCTGGTTAGATCTCCCCTTTTCCGCCTCGCTTAACCACGCTCTAGATCGCGGAACGTAAAAACGGTAAACAAACTTTCTGTAACTACGAACCCACGAGCTTTGGGACAAAAAACCATCGTAGGAAAGTAAGACTCGCTTCGGGAGTCCAGTAGTACCTTGGACGGAATAGCTATAAAGGGAACGAGTATTCACGCTCTCTCAAACCGGGAGAACGTTTAAAATCGTTCGGACCAGTTTACCCATTTATTTACACACAAACGGCCGCGAATTCTAAAAAGACGGATCGCGTGTACGGGTTCCGTAAGTGCCTATTTTATCCCTTCTCCTTCCCTTACGTGGCTGGCGCGACTTAAAAATTCTGCGGGTAATTTCTCTTTCTCTACGGCGGTCGCTTGGATACGCAACCGTCTCCCGTATTTATAAGACCCCCTGCTCGTAGTGAAGGCGTAAATTCGACCTAATGGAGCCGCGATCGCCGTATTAGAGATCTTTTTAACGCACGACGTACGTTCGCCAGGAAGCCGTTGGGATGGAGGACAAGCGAAATGGTACATTAGAGTGGAATTACACTTATCCGATCTCTTGGGTCATCTCGTGCCGCATAAATTAGGCACATGGCTATGGTTGAGGGCGGCTTATCTCGACACACTTACGAGAGGAAATTTAATACTGCGAGGGAAGCAATTCCGACTCTGATGAGTGGAGAAATGGAGAGAGGGGGCTATGATTTTCGAGGGTGACTCCAAGAGTGCATTTCTGCCCTGGGAGGAAATACGAAACCTCCAGCTGCTTCTACGAGACTGCCAAGAGATGCTTGGTAACGTTTCCTTCTCGGAATTAATTGAACGAGACGGAAGAACTCGGAGATGGTAATCTTACTCGCGATCTGTTTTGAAAGCTTTGACGAATCGAATGCATGATTTGTAATGATTCGAGTTGATGGGTATCTGTCGCAAATAAAAAAAGTTTTCTTTTATGGATGTACGGAGCGTATTTACCATGATTGGTGCTATCTGTTCATCAATAATCGTAATGTATTTACCACGTTTTCTAATTTGATGTAATTTCTTTTAATATGTGTTACGTATTCAGATTTAAATATAAGTGTATCTTTTACTCATAAGACACTTCTTAAAAACGTGGTAGAGATGATATGAAAGTTACCGAGATAGGAGCAACTCCGGATAATTATTGTGGTTTCCTTCATGTGATGCAGCAAATGGTCGTACTTTATCATTCAAAGTGCTTAAATAAAACTCGTTTCCTCATGTAATGCAGAGAGATAACTTCCACACTCATTCATACAATAAAGCTTTCAGATCGTTCTCTAAACGAAATAACAAGTAGGAACTGAAGTATTTTACGCCATAAAAATATATTGAAATTAAATAATAATAATAAAATTAAATTAAAATTCTACGACATAACTTTTCAAAACAGAGTAATTCGATAATAAACCTGAATGTAGCTGATCATTCCTCACTATCACAGTTGTGATGCTTGGTAGAGAATTTTCAGAATGTATTCAATAAAAAAAATAAATCGAGATTTGAACCCGAATCTTTCGAGGTTAAGATTCAGAAGAAAAGTTCCAAACGCGGAGTACCGCTCTCCTTAACGTAAGAACGTAAAAGAGAAATAATTAAACATTATTAAAGTCTTGACCGCAAACATAAACCCTGGCGCTGTCAAGGATTAATGAGGAAGAAAAACGGATTTCCTGGCATTTCACAAACTCATACTGTTTGACTTATCTTCCACATTTCCTTAATCAGAAGAGGAATCCAACCCACGCAGAGTTTTCGAGTCTCTTTAGAGACCACTACCGCACAAACTCCTACGACGGCTTATCTTTCCGTTATCAAAAACAAGGATGCATAACTAGCTCGGGTGCTTACGGAGTTTCCCAAAACAGACATTTCCTCTAAAACTGAGGCCAACTCAAAGCTGAGAGAAACTTTTTCATTCAAGTTTTCAGGATGTTTTACATCTAAAACAGGACATATTTGAAAGTAAGCAAACATTTTAAGTACAGAAAACAAATATTACAAATTGTTTACGTGATTATTTTAAAAGTTTTAAAAGTTATTTTCTCGCATGAGCTACAACAAAATCCTTCTTCCAAAGTCTTCCTTATTAATAAAAAGCTATTCCATCAGATCCAAAATACCGAAACTTAATAAAAATCTCAACAATTAATCACCGTAAACTTCAAATTTAATGAAAAAATCGTCACTATTAAAATTCCTTACCGCCATAGCAACCAATCCAATTTCATTCCATACTGCCTAAAACTTTCAATGCATTAAAAATGTGATTCCTATTCCTACAAAATTTGTTTTCACGGTTGCCTGGCTACAGCAGCCTTATTGAAGTCCAGTCAACCGTTGAAAAAATGTAGAAAAACAAAGTACAGGTTTCTTTTACTAATGATAGCTTATAGATGCACGCATCGGATTCTGAGGAAAGTTTTCCGAGAATTTAACGGTTTCCATGACATGATAACCGCCTGCAAGTATCTTTGGGATAACATCCTGATGCCTAAAGGAACATTTTACATCATAAGATTTAATTTTAATGTAGTTTATAACTCTTGGAAGAAATGCAAAATCAACCCGATGTTACAAACAAAATAATTTTACGATCAAATTTAACCGAAATAATAATCTTTCCTAATCTACATTTTCATAACTAGAATTTAATCTCTGAGAATCATTTTAAAAATTAATTGACCCTTCAATATAAGTCGTTCACACACGAATTATAATCAAATCAAATAAACACTTAAACAAAGCTTGCAAACTAATCTCCTTTTAATGAAATTATCAGCATTTGTATAAGGAGATAATTAAAAGGGAAATATACATTGGTTTTTTTAATTCGTTATTTTTTTTTAAAGGTCAGACGTAAGTATTATTCCGACCGCAGGATGGAGGAACTGAGCCGAAATGACCCAGCCACTACCACTAGTCCCTTTGTTAAACTCCTGGAGACCGCCCAGGTAAAAAAAACAAACGCCAATTAAAATAAATAAATAAAAATCTATAAAGATATATATATGTATATATACATATGATTTTATACTCCATATTCTAACAGTATATTGATGAGTTCAATTGTATGTATTAATACGTAAAGATTATCATATATGTACTACAAATAAAAACTCAAGTAAATTTCCGACTATACAATCACTAACCTACCGCGAACTTAAAGTTAAAATTGAGCCATCTTTCTTGTTATTAAATTCAATTGGAAAAATAATAAAATAAACGACAATTAAATATCAAATGAGGAAATGGATATTTTAATTCTAAAACTCGTTAACAACCCTTCATCATCCAATATTAAAGGCTTATATTCAAGATTAATCCTTAATCGGATGACCATGTTCCATCCAGCGCACCACTTGCACCAGATGGTTAAGACGTAGAGCGCTATTGCAAGACGCCGGGCATTAGAGTGTGCAAGTGTTCAACATGGCCACCACTCCATTTATCAAAGGGGAAATTATTCATGGTTCGAATGCACCAAATCGATAATAGCTCGTGGCTGCTTATTCGCCCATGAAACTATCAAAGGAGAAGGTTCGATGAATGTGATAAAGGATTGTTCCGCTTCAACTAAGTTCGATAAACACACAAATTGGATATTTAAACAAGGTTAGCTCAAAATATTAATTGATTACTCGAGCGTTATATTTTACTATTCCCAAATAATTGAACGCTTAAATTTTCCTAACATTTCGATGTATCGTAATATCGATAATACCTAAATAATATCGATATGTAACAGTAACGTTAGATCGGTTCTTATCGACCTAAAGTCGATAAATGTGCAAATTGGATATTTAAACGAGGCAAGCGCAATATTTTAATTAATTGCATCCGAGATTATTCAAAATACATATACCATCTATACACTGGAAATAGAACATAACACATCTATGACTACTTATTCACCCTAAGTCCGACCAGGACACGCTTCTGTATCCGTAATATTGAACATCATTCGCTTCACAATACTATCCACATTTCATGAAACGATTCTTGGAACGCCATACAATTCCAATGTTGATTTGAATAATTTAGTCTCCTCATATTTATAAATTTTACAAAAATCCTTATCTATCGAATACGACTTCTCGAAATTATCGATAGATCAATTATAGTATCTATACACAAATATCGATATCTATTGGCAACGATACATCGGTAATCATTCGCAAACACGTGTCGGTTACATGAGTACGATGATGTAACGCTAAAATTTATATTTATTATATCAAAAGACTTGGCTACGATAAAAAAATAAACATTCCTTCATTAAACAGGAAACTAGCTTCTCCTTGAGAAATCGCACGCGCTGCCCCCTTCCTTTTAATTTCCTTTCATCCTCGTGTACGCGACGTACGGAGCACAACCTTTTGAGACAAGGGAGAATTTCTTTACAAACATTCCCTTCGAGAATTTCTTTTGAAATTTCCTCGCGCGCCAAAGAACTGGAAATCCTCTTTTCTAAAGACGCGGATCGCCGGCCTTGCAGCCATCGGGACTATAGGCATCGCTTTCATAAACATCTCCGTACAAAAAAAATCGCACTTTCAATAAATAAGTCCCGTAATAAAAAAATTGTGAGCGAAGCGATAAAAAAGTAAAAATAACAGCCGTGACATTATTCAAATCGGGGTTATACGTATAAACTCGAGCGTAACGTTAATTGTGCACCTCTGAAGCATTCCTTATAAAGACCGGATTAGCATAACTACTAATAGAGCGACTTCAGATCGCCAATGTTCTATGAATAACAGAAATTTATTTCTGCGTCAAAGAAACGAGCCGTTCGCTCTAAGGCGATATCTTTTCTCGTCTAAAATGTAGGCCGACTCGAGCCAAAACTCTTTCGTATTGGCAAACGAGAGGAAACCGGTGACAAACGCCTCCGTTCGATTACAGACGTTTCCGGCGATGAATTAAACCGGCTGGGTTTGTGATTAGGGCGGTGCAGACGGGAGCTGTACCTTTGATGCTAAATAATCGTTAGAGATCCGGCTCGGGCTTAATTAAAAAACCTCGAATCTGATCCTACTCGCTAACAGGATTACCAGCGCTATAACTTATCTATTATATTTCCAGAAAGCCCTAATTCTAGATCAATTAGCAGTCGCGGAATGTTGTTTTCTGAAATTTTAATTGGATAGGGATTTGGGTCGTAAATAATCTTAATCATACCTAATTTGTGCTCGGCGTGAGATATTTATGTTCGCAGGATCCCTAGGCTACTTAGACCGGCGCGACAATTAGGGTAAAATATGAGAAATAGACGCAAGGGCAAATCGCTTTTAAAAAAATCCATCCTTTGGTCGGGAAAAAAAACTAGGTCATTCGCTCTTTGCAACCCTTTGTTACAAGTCGATAGGCAGCTTAAGAAAGATCGATTCTACAAAAACATCCAAGGTTTCCCCCCATTTCTACAGTAAATTAAATATATGCTGAACAAATTAACACGACAATGCTGGTAACAATTATTAACTGTCGAGAGAACGATTAATAATCGTTACAAGAATAATTTGTAGCGAAACAATACAAAAGAAATTTCTATTAATTAGGTTAGGAGTCACCCATTAAAAAATGTAACACTTTCACCACAATGATTAATGGTCCAGTACTTTATTGTTAATAAATAATCACGAAGTTTAAATGGTGCCCCAGTGACTATCCATTAGCAATTAATAGAGCGAGTTAGATATAAATGATGCGTAGCATTTAATAATGGAAGGAAATGAACGTGATTACTCTAAAATGTTAACTATTCATTATGATAACCATTGCATATTCTTCTATCATTATTAACATTCCATTACTATTAAAGTTCCATTATTATTAATAATCCTTCATTATTTATTATAATTGAGCATAATGATCCGTAGCCTTCTATAATTCTATACACAGTCATACGGAATTGATTCAATTATTACGTATTTATATTCCTGATAAATAATCTCAATAAGTCGCCCTAAGCAACAAGAGAAAAAAAATTCATATTTTACTTCAGTTATACCGATAAAAAAAAGGAAAATAACCTAGCAACGAGAAAACACGAATAATGCTGGTTCGCATTTAATAATATTGAGAGGTTAACATCATCCTCGTATACTTCGATTATATTATTAATACTATGAGCATATAATTACTAATTAGATTAGAGATAGTTACGCAATCGAGGTAAAAAATGGGTGCATAGATACAAGACCTACAAAACATATTCAACCACTAAAAGCAACACCCATATATTCATGAATACGTCCAACCTTACAGCACATCAGACCGCTTAAAAAAGCTAAATATTTAAACAGATTCCTCCGCACACCTTTACAGCTAAGAACCCCTTTATTGCAGGACCAGTGAGGGTCGAAAATCTCTGCGATGAACAGAAGAAACCCCGCTGACGTAGAGCGCGACACATTCCCCTACAAAAACCGATTTATAAAATTCTCTTGCGACGAAGCCAACCCTCGATTACGTCACGAGATACATCCGTAGCTTCCCCTCTTCTCCTTAGAGACGGTTCCGAATTAGAGAAGGAGAGCTAAAATAGCAAGGAAATGCGAGGAAAGGATGAATGGCGAAAACAAATTCTCTTTCCGCGGAGAGAGGGAGAGGCGTGACCCTGTACGTTCTCTCTCTCTGGGTCAGTGGGGCAGATGAAGGGGCCTATCCCACAGTTCCCTACCGGGTGAGGAAGGAAGAATCGTTTACATAATTCCTGCGATGGGGTCGTCTGTTTTTCCGGCCGCGAACATCGTCTACGCGCTCGTGTTACGGTCCAGATACATCGCAGACGCATTGGTGCTTGCGAAAACGATGGATGGTTACATGTAAAGGCAATTTTCCGACGATAAAGAGAGGGGTCCAAAACTGAAGCCTTGTGGTACACTGAGAAAGAGCGGTAGTATGTATAATCTGATCGATAAAGTGATGTATCTACAGAGTGTTATAAAATAATATTTTGGTTACCATAAATCGTACATCGTTACAGTAAGATATGGATTTAAACTATGTACACAAGGAACTAACTAAGGACCTAGCCGTTACAGGAAACTAAAAAGTGTTTCGAGCCTTCTTTAACACGAATTATCTCAATCAAGGAAGCTTTGGCATTGTGAAATTCCATCCTGGTAAATGAGCGCTAATATGGGAATGAAGAAAACTTAATTTTGTAAAGTTATTTTACACCCATTTACAACGAATTATCTCCTTTTAGAATCACAGATTACGTAGAGATTTCCTAACTCCTTGGGTATACTATTGCCAAAGTTCGTCAATAGCTTCGGAAAATCTAACGTAAATGTTTTCATCATACCAACATAAAATACACTGGACAGGAAGGAAGCAGTTAGATTTACATTATAGGGCGGTTATGGATTCACCAGTGTATTTGGCAAGTCTATATTTACTGAGTTCCTACTGGAGACACAGGAAGCCGGCGACCACAAGGTTAAATACTCCTTATTATCGCTTTAGGCTCGCGGATATAAAACGGTTATTTATTTATTTTCGCTCCTATGATACGAATCTATTATTAAAGTAAACCTTCACGCATGTTAAAACTCTTCTAATTCTTAAGGAATTTAAGCTAGAGAGTTCCAATACGATATCGAACACCCAATAGCTTTCAAACATAAGAATATTCCTCGCGCTTCGACAATGATATGTAACTATCATTACCTGAGAGTTATCGGTTATTTAAAGAAATAATGAAATAAATGACACTAACAAAATTTTATGAATGGAAAAAGTATTCCTTCACAATAAAAGACGCATAATCATAATGATTTGATATGATATTTTCGTTCGATATAAATACAAACACCAACTAAATATAAATAGCGACAAGATAACAAACATCACCTAGGTTACGTGGTAGTATTTACGCAGCGTAGAAATTTAGGGGTCCTATTTCCAAAGCGATGAAACTAAGGTTTTCCGTAGCAAGAGAAGGTGAAGTGAATTGCTTCACCTTAACCTTAACCAGACGAGTGAGCTAAACGCACAATGAACGGAAACTGGAAAACGGAAGTCATACGTTTGGGCATTATCTTAAGATAAAATCATAAAAAAATCAGCGTTTCAGAAAAGTTTCGAGGGAAAAGCAGCTGTGTTTGCCAACTTAACACACTGCATTCTGCCATCACCCTCTGGAATGGAGAATTTGCAGGAAGCATCGTAGATGGATGTTTTTATCTACGAGCAGCTGTCGTTCTTTTTCACATCCATGTGCGCAGTTCTGATAGACGCAGCAAACCTGAGGCAGCGCGTTTCCAAAATCAATAGTCTCTGAGCTATAAAATTTAATTTCGAAGAGTTTTTAGTGGATGATATGTGGATGGATGGATAGGAATAACGACGCCTTCAAAAATATCTCCACTCGATGCGACAATGGTTGTCATAGTTTATTTATATTATAAATAATGCTTTATTGTTCTTGTCGCAAAGTGTCGAGTCGTATTTGTTTTGAAGTAAAGTACATTATTTGTTCTTCATTATTCCACTCATCTTTCAGAAACTTTTGAAAATGATTGATTTTTAGAATTATCAATTTTTTCAAACAAAGACTTAATAAATAATAATGATTTACTTCTGATAATATTTACTTTTAATGATATTTACTTTTACTGCGTGCTTTTTGATACTATGAAGTTCCCTTTATATTCGTAATAATCAATCATTTTAACTGCAACTATCCCAAATACAGTTTGTTCTTCTGATTACCATTACTATGGGACAACTATTCTAAACTTAGTTGACGCAATTTCATATTCTTTGAGCACCATGTGGAATATAGCTCTAAGCAAGAAATAAAATGATATAGTGAATAATAAAAAATATTGACGTATTTCTAAAACAAATTTAACCTTATAAGAGATCACTTTATTAAAATATGTCTATAAGATATTTCACCTTTTATTTTTATAAGTTTTCTTTAACGTTTCTTTACGTTAATTGATTAATTGACTTAAAATTTAGCGCGTAATTTGCTTTGTACATATCTGGGCAGTTTCCTATTCACGTAAAACAGATTAGTATTTTTGTATACAAAGATCATTACATTTATGGTATTTTCAAAAACTACGATAAAGGAAAACGATGCGACATTAAACTAATAAAGAAGTTATTAAAATCTATCTATATCATCGGAAACAATCTTATCCTCCACGTTATTCTAAAATCTAGAATCAAATAAATTTTCGATATAGGTCAAGATTGCGTAACAGAAGAACGTTAAAAAAAAGAGATACCTAATTACACGTTACATTAGCAGAAATAAACCCCCTATGGATTGGAGACGATAAGAAGTAAATTACGCAGATAAAAGAAGCGGGAAATTGGCGTGAAAACGACCTCAGTTCGTAAGCGAAGGAAGTGGGCTGCAATCAAGTTTACGCTTCTCTTATCCGGGATGGATCTATATTAAAAGCGCAGCCTCTCTTTGAAACAAATAATCCTCACGATGCGATGAGGAGATCACCCACCGTTTCCTATAAAGGGAAGACTTTTGAACTACAAAGTGAAAAAGGACTTTTTCCCGGCGAACACAGTTTATAGGTATATACCACAAAAGTGAACTATCCGTTTTCGTAGATGGATCCGTGGATGGTTTCCATGAGGACATCTATGAGACCCATCGCAATTCCTGGCGACGCTTTCCAGATGAACCGAGATCGATCCTTAAATGGCCAAGTGTGACGTTCGGGAAACGACGTTTTTATCGCTTGTCGCACGGAGAGAAAAAAAAGGACGGTGCCATTGCGCATGTACTCCCATTGCTATGGATTGGAATGATTGCTGTTTCTAACTGATGGGACATCGGAAAATTCTGCGGAAAGTTGTCGGCGGAGAGGAAAGAGAGAGATATGCACCGTAACATGAATGTCCTAACTTTGACTTGATACGTGATGGGTGTTCGTTACTATGGTAGTTTTGTACTGCTGTGGTTACCAAGTTACGGAAAATGTAAATAAATAAAAGCAATTGACATGTCAACTCCACGAAAATACTTTTAGTAAATTTATTATTCTGATCAAATATTATTTTATGTATATTTTTATTTGACATAAAAATTGTAAAGAGTATTTTAAACTGTGAATCCGTAGTAATGTTCCTAATATTTTTATAGTAAATAATAATATTTTTAACTCTATAATCAGACAAAACCGTGAATTAATTGATTCACAAAGATAAGGTGTATTTATAAATTCGAAATCCTACCCCACGGTTATTTCATAAAATAAAGCTTAATTTTTCTATCTGTTATCAGCTTCGATATAAGGAGAAGTTATTCCTTCTTTATCTTAATTTTTACCATGAGTGGAAAGCTATTTAATCAATTAAATTATTTAATCCTAAACTTAGGAAAAATAGGAGCCTTTCAATTAGATAAATACATAGACACTTTATCTAGCGAGATTCGGTTAATAAGAATATTTGATAAATATAAATATTTATAATATATATATAGATCGTGAAGAACGAGTTAAAAGGGTGTATGATAAACTTAACTTTCTCCTGCACGGATAACATTAAATAATTTGAATACGAAAAAAAACCTACATATCATAACATAACATTATCAAATCCTTTATACACAAAGGAGTCTCACAAGATTTATAAATTACTTCGCTTTATTACTGTTGTTTTTCCGAACTTCTTTTAGATTCACATTGCGTACTCAAACGATTCACAGTGACCGCCCTGCCTCCGCGTCCAACAGCACGAACTCACGATTCACTACTCTTAACAACGTGATTACGCTGGGATTGAAATTAGCGAGCGAATTTACATCAAAATCATCATGGGATGCTAATTCCATCGCTACTCCATCTTCCGCTTTTGAATGGGGATAAATTCATGCATCGAATTGAATTAATTCGGAGATTGTGCATCCGACGTTTCCATTGAATCGGGAATGGACCAAATCATAGCGTTGTAGATGGGGGAACAAAATGGACTATTCATCATGTCCCTGCATGCATATTTGACAGAAAGATATTAATCGCAGGATACTTTTGTAGAAGGATTTTACTATCAATCAACTTAATAAGCTTCTGCATTGACCTAAGTACTCTCAAAACTGTCCCCCAAATGACTACATCAAAGTTCCATTAGTAAATTGAATAAGTACGAGATAAAAATAAAAAGAAGATCGTTATTACGCTAAAATGACAATGCAATAGACGTAAAATACTCTATATAAAAATAAGAACATTATAATACAATAATAACAAAACTACTGGATAAAAATTGACGACCAAAGATTTTGCTCAAGTTTATACTTAATTTTATAAGCTGATATCATTCATACTCTTAAAAAATCACTCCTAAAATTAAATTACGAAACCTTTTAGACTTCCAATGCTTTCTCCTTAATGATCTTATAAATGAATAGACGTTTTTGAATCTACAAACATAAAACCCTACGTTCGAATAATGAAGCAGATGAATGATATTTCAACTCTCGAACCCAGATTAAGGCCGAATTCAATTCGTAGAAGTAAACGATGCTTTCATTACAAACACTTCCTTCCCTGAAAATGAGCCTTCCGGAGCTGAATAAACAAAATTAAACCCCGAATTTATGAATCAATGGGTTGATAATGAGCAATCATCTCAAGGATTGAAGGATGTGAACAAACACGAACCAAATGGAATAAACAAGGATTTCCACATCTGTGAGACGAGGTTTCCTTCATATAAGAACTTCCTTCCTACACAATTAACTCATCCATCCTCCTTAACCAAAATCCTTGGAAATCACGTACTCCTTCCCACACACCATACGGATACACATAACTCACCAAACCCTTCACTTTTTCGTGCAAGAGAATACTTTGAGTTAGAGCGCCAAGTACCGTACGTGACAGCCGTTGGAATCACCCGTAACACCCAAACTTACGCAGCGAAAATTCCATAAAAAAAAACCCCAACTGCGTGCGATACTCTATTAGCAGTATTTCAGCTCCCTTCCTGCTTGTAATTCACGATCCATAAACACACCGGGGACGCGCCATTACCATACGCGGACTCCATAAACCGAGAGGACGTCGAATGGGTAAAAAAAACTCATTTTAGTGCGGCGATATTTCACGGGACGATCGCATAAAGGGCTTCATTGATAAACACTTTCCAGCCGTACGAAAACTATGATGAACGGACGCTAGCATTAATCCGCGCGACGAATAAAAAAACGGAGAAAAACTCTCGTAAATTCCACTTTACGATTAATCACCCGTACTGTATATCCAGCGCAGATGGCCTTCTCTAGTAATCCTCGACTTTCGATGATTTAAACCATCCCGCGGTGCGGCGATAAAGGGGTCACGGTCTGCCGCTACTTGTATTTCAGCCTACGGCCAGACGCAGCTCATCTGTTTATCATTCTGTCCATGGGGGAGAGGCTCTCTTCCGGAGATGGTAGAGGGGGGAAGAAGGAAGAGTGAGAGGGTCAACTCTTTCGCCACCCACAGCTGCTCAGGATACCATATTAGGGAACTTTTTAAACCATCGCTGTTTGCTTCGCACCCCCTGACAAATTGCCCCGACTAGCCATAGACGCTAGCCTGCGGGATATTGGAAAATTTTCTCGTAAATGTATATTCCGAGCGACGACAAAATTGAAACAGAGTACTACATTGTTCCCAATATCGCACCCAAATAATATAAAAATTACGTAGAAAAACTTTACGAGATCAACGAACACATCTATTACGTCAAATTCAGGCTTTAAGTACCCAGTGGGGGATAAAGGGACAGAGTTAATGGGTTTCTACCCCTAGGACTTCCTAGTACGATCAATTTGCATCGAGAGTGTGTTCGATGGTTTGAATTAAAGCCTCATAAATCTAAATGCCAAAAACATTTATCAAGATTGGACGACATTAGATAGGTATTGATAATCGTTTAATTCTTAAACCCCTTGCGCTTTATCGATTAAACATCGCCAAGAGAGAACTGCATGTGATTAGCGCTGGCAATGGGTTTATCAGACGGAATTGACGGATAAGCGGTACCCGGATCGAAAACAGTTACTTATCCGGTTACGATCTCATATTTTGACCACGAAAAATCTTCTATAACATGAGAGTTAGTAAACTAATTTAGGAATTTAGATGTAACATCAATCGTAAGTGCCATTTTAATATCCAGAAGAAATTAATCAACTAAAAAGCTTGAAATAGAAAAAAATAATTCAAATTATATTATGCTTAATCTCTGAATCAAAATAAACAGGTTTAACGTATAAAAACTGTAGAATGAGTAGATATTATACTATCGTTGATATTATTTTCGGAAAGTAGCAACAGCTGTTAACGAGAAGAAACGCCTGGTAACTATACAGTTTCGCTAATTCTTTGCCTAGCAACACGTATCTTTAGCAGCGTGGAAATGTAAACAAAATAAAGCTAACTAAATTATATATCGTGTTCCTTATTATCTCCACCACATTCAGACCTTCAAATGCCCAAAAAAAGACAGGAGCGCATGAAAAATTTAATTTTCGAATCCCACCGGACCTAAAGGCAATCCTTGTGTGACACCAACATGAGCGGCTTTTTGCACAGTTCTTTTCATTCAAACGAGAGCGAGGACATGAATTTTAAGACGACTTCGTGCCGACGCTCTGAGGTTACGAAATGTAACTCTTTAACCTCCGCTCGGATGGAGTTAAAGGCTCAATTACGCTCGAGATTCAGCCCGCATTTCTTACTTACGACTTCGGAAACCGATAGCGCTGCGGCACGGGCAATGTTTATCCCGCAAAAATTACAATCTCTAAAATTACGGCGGGGGTAATTAGAAATTCCGCAAAAACAGTTCGACCTCCATCACGCGAACAAAACCGAAGGAAAAACACCGGTTGATTAAAGTTTCCAGATGTGCCCAATATGGGAATATTAAACCGGATGACGTAATTATCATGAGATATTGATGATTTAGAACGGTTTGGACACGCAACAACGCATGCTCAAAATTAAACCTAGTTCTAATAATAATAAATATTAACACGCAAGAATAAAAGAATGAGAATTCTTGGTCGCTATAGTGATTAGAATATTAGTTAAAGATATCTCCATAGAGAAGAAAAAATTATTATATCTCGAGGGATAATATGCCGTTATATCTTATACCGTTTTTCAAATGACATTTCACAGACTATCTAGGTCTAAATCTATTTAAATACGTATATATAAACGAGAATACACACTTCATTAAACTTTTCGCGCCCTAGTTTCTACAAATTATCTCTGTAAGTGAGAATGAGTCCCAGATTGTTCGAGGAACGCGTTTTTTACAAACAATAACAACCGAAATAAATCGCTAACAAACCCTCAGAAGATCTGAATGGTCCAACACCAAAAATGCGGAAGTGTAAAATTAAGAGGAAACCGTGACGGATGAAGTGATGAAACGAGACACTTCTGCTTTCGTAAACACCCAACGTATCCATTGGCAACGAGAATCGTTTTTATGAACTGAAAAAATTGAGGAATACGGAAATGAATAAATGAGACGGAACTTGGAAAGGTTCGTCCCTATGGAAGAAGGCAAAGAACTCTCACGAGGCCGGTGCACGTTGGACGTGTTCGAGCCATCGAGTTTACATTAATTTAATTAGCACGAGAAACTTGAATTCGGACTTAGGAATGTCACGCTTTCGCAACGCTTGCGTGGAAAGGGAAAGAAAACATTATACAACAGCTGGAATTCTGTATGGAAAACTTCCTGTAGCGGCAGAAGGAATCCTTCTTTTTTTTAAGGGCTTTCTCAGAGATAAAAGGGCGCTAAAAATTTACGGCCACTTCTGCTTTTTTAACGATCCCATCGCGTTGCTGAGGGAAAATTGCTCGGAAATCGAGGTTTTTGAAAATTCGTTTGAAACGAAAGATTTTGCGTGAAATTTTTACGACTTCATAACACGCTTGAGTTTACCAGACCACTGACTGCACTAAGAGCATCCGACTCGATTAGTTAAGAGCCACAAATGTGGAATTTTAACTCAATTTGGTCGACCTTTAATCTGATTCCTCATCATTATCTAATTATTCGGGCGAAAATACGAAAAGATCCTTATTTTTACGTATAAATATATTTTAAAACAATATTTATTAACCATGAGGCGATTTCAAAGGAAATTAAAGTAAACATCACAATACTATTACCACGTTTCTGCTTTCGAACTCGGTTCTATTCATTCCTTCAATCCATTCCATAGGAAATTGTTAGACCTTGGTTCGAGTCCCTGTTACCATGATATAGTCTCCATAAATCTAACTCCTCATACAGAAGATCAATCAAACAACTTTCAAAATTTATCGATTATAATTCCGTAACTCATTTTAATAATTCATAAAAGTATTTACAAGCACTTTGATTCAGATAATAACCATTAGAGCTCAAAACTTTCCCGAACTAACTTAGAAGCTTGTATGCATAATCCGACACGAACGTGGACCGTACAAACAAAACACTTCAGGGAAACAATCACACGAGAAAAGTAACCAAGAAGAAGATGCAGCATAAAAACCAGAATGGGAGTCATCATGGGTCGCCAGGCATAAGTATGTCAACGTAGACGATAACGTCCTCTTCCGAAAGTACTAACACTTTCAGTACCATACAGACAGAGAGACCGATTGTAGAATCTGGAACATCGTTATAAAAAAAAGCAGAAGAGGTCGTTAAAACCAAGAGAGAGAGACACCCTGTGCTCACTTTCAACTGCATAATCCATTCGCTAAGCTGACAAATATTTCATCTCCTCGTAAACTAGAGAGAGGGAGCTGGTATGGGTTCAATGTTTGATAAGCCGCGACACTTATGGAAACGAGCGAGACGAATTTTTACGGCGATGAAAACCTCACGAATGCATTTTCCCTTTCCCATCGTACGCTATTAACCCGTTTAAAGCCTCCGATTGGACACTTGCCCTCTTCCGATGCAGATATGAACCAGTCGTCGCCATTTTCGAACGTAAAATTTATTATTGGGCACACGGACGACCGCTGAGGCAACAGTTGAACCGAGGCGTTGCTCGCTGGAGCGGAGATTGCGAGCGATGCATTACCGCGACATGTAAAGAGTAGTCGTAACCGTGGAAATGGGGGGACACATAAACAAACCAGCTCGATCCTGTCCCACTGCAGCGGAGCGGAGCTAATATTGAAGCGGACTATATAGCTCGATATCATTGCTATGACGACGAACCAGGGGGCGTAACACGGATGCTTCCGGGCGCTATGTGGAGTTCTCTTGGAGATTTAAACGTTGTCTTACCTAGAAAATAAACAGAAAGTACATTATTAGAGGATATCTCCTATATCAAGCTCTTTTCAAATTACATAATACATTACGATACTAAGAGGAAAGTCAGAGAAACATATTCAAATAGAAGACGCTTTAAAAGGCAATATTTTCCGTGAAATAAGAGTACATATAATATGGGTTATGAGCTTATCAATTATATATAGATATTATATATAGACGTTCTTGCTCCTGACATATGCCGACAAGCGATTTGCAGGTTATATAAGTAGAAAGGTTGTAGAGGGAGCAAATGAAAATCCTACGGGAAGTTTTCGCCCTAATTATTATTCTTTCCTTAGGTTAGACCAAAAACCCTTCTTCCACCTAAGATCTGGTTATATTTACACAAGGTAATGTTCTAATTTTTAATATCACACTAAAAATAAATTTTTTTCCAAAAATCAATAACTTTCAAACAAAAGCAAAATTTAAAAACAATTAAATCCTTTTAAAAAATCCACAAATATTTATGTAAAGAAATTTAAACATAAACTAATACACAAGAAATAAATATATTATTATAAATAAATAAATAAATAATATCGTTCATTAAGGCATTAATTTTACCACAAAAATGCAGCTAGTTTAAACTAAGTATCTTAGGAAGTTATCAGCTGTTCTTCCTTCATTTAGTATGGCTCCCTACCACAAACTTGAGGTTTATTATTTCAGATTTACGTAGAATATACGAGGATAATATAAGATAAAAATCCTACGCAAAATTCTTCCGATAAAACTTGGAAAACTTTGAGATCATTTACATTCTAAGCAGTTGCTCCTCTATAATCTCGAGAAGCTTCTGGATCTGGATTATGGGTAACGGCTTTTTAGCTAATTGGGCCGATTGCAGATCCGTTGCGAATCGATTGCTAGGAAGTTCTCTTGCGGCTTTGACGTCCGTAGTGATTGATTCCCTCCGCTGACTTACGTCCTTTCCGAACGTATATACACTTTTGGCGAGGTCGGTCAAAACCCAATTCCATTTTGGCACTTCATCAAGTTGTCTTCGGAATTCCGCGGTCTTTTTCCATTAACACTCAGGAAGGCTTTGGGAGTGACGTAGTTTGCGTGGGGATTGGAACCGGCTCGTATTTTTGGAACAAGTTCACCTTATCGCTTAACGAGGACTTTAGGAATCTTTGACCCTGATTCTCCATTCAAATTTTTTCTTGTTGATGTTTGATTAATTGACGAGTTAAACTTCAGGGTCAAAAATTTTTAAATATTAATATTACCTTATCCAATATCATCGTAGTATAGAGATGTTTAGTCAGGTGGCGATATTATCGTAATTCAAAATGTATTACTTACATAAACAATACACTATTAATCAGAAAAAGATTACGTAAATTTTACGGACACTAGCAGGCTTCCAGCGAATATACTCAACAAGAAGATCATTACGTATAAGTAATGTGTGAAATTCACAATAACGTGGAAAGCACAAGTAAAAATCGAGTTAGGAAAATACTCAAATGCTGAAACTGAAGATAGGAACACATTCGGAAACAAGATACACTAGTGGAACCAGATGTCAGAGAGAGGATTCTTAAAGAAACCAGGTACAAAGAGGAGAGAAGAAGGACAAAGAATCAATATGGAATGAAGGAGAAGAAGGTGTGGGAGAGAAGAAAAACAATCAGTTCAGGAAGTCACAAAGAAACCAGGGACAAAGGACACAGAGGAAAGAGAGCAATAATAAAAACAGCCAGGTCAAGAAAGTTCGCAAAGAAACCAAGCGAAGAGTGGATAGAGAAGATATAGAAAAAGAATATACAAGGAAAGAATACGAAAAATTTAGGGCTTTATGAAATAAAAATCAAAGATTAGTGTCAGATCTAAATACTGCATTACGGATCTTTATGAAAATGATAATCTACTAGGAACTATATCGCCCATATTGATACTTAGGATGTAGAAAAACGAATACTTGGTAAATCAATAGCTCACAAACAATTCGAATGACAATTTAACTTCACAAACAAAAACGTTAAAACCACAACAAACAGAAATACCACTAACACATAAAATATACACAAACTGAAAATTAACCTTAGACACCATTAAAGTCTTAACATTTGAAATTATGAAATTTCCCGATAGACTTTCACGGTGTTGAAGAATTCTAGTGCCCACAAATAGTAAAGAAAACTTCACATCTTACGATCCACTTGGACCAATCGATCATCATTGTAGAATTTTCAATCTCAGATGGTAAGGTTTACCGTAAAACAATTCCGTCTGTTTCTCAATACAGGATGGATATAAATATCTTTCTTGTATAACTTAGTCTCCGATTAATTCACGGCAGAGATGACATGGACGATAACGATGTGCGAGTGATGATGAATAACGACACTAATACTCATTATGGAATGCTATAAAAATGCTAATGAAGTTTTTCTTATGGAATGCTATTTAAGAGTATTAATTGTGGAGTCATCCCGCTTTAATGGCATCGACTTGATTCTCTTATGACATTCTTGTTACGAAGGAAAACCAGGACCGGTAACAATGCAACACCTTATGCTACCTAGGATACCTAATTCCTCACTTTACTACATAGATACTGGTGACTAATATAATAGGAGGATTATTCTGAACAGATGCACCGAAAATCTCGCCAACATATTCTTTAAAAACCCGTGGAAAAACCGTGAAACATTTCTACATATTCTTTAAAATTATCCTTATCTTTATTGAAAATTAAATCACACAGTATATTATACTTTTTATGTAGACACAATATTACCGAGGTAAAAATAAACCATCAAACATAAATACGTAAAACCTTGGCTTAGAAACGAAAAAATAATTAAAAAAACGAGAATAAAAACTTGTCCGATAAGATAGTAGCTTAATTTGATAGTCATCTTATCGTAGATCAATTTGGGTCATACGCTTAATCTGTTATAAATTAGCTTACTGTAAATTACTCTGGAATCTTAAGAAGATCGTGAATTAAAACTTCAAAATTCTCCCGTATCCATGGCAACAAAGAAAACATTGAATTCAAGAAGTTAAGCAGACATAAAATTTGAAGAATCTCCTCAATATATATATAAAATTTATCAAAACAGAATTACATTCGAGAAGTTGACCTGAAGACAAGCTAAGCCTGAAGTTGGAAAGTTCTACCCTTCGTAAGAGGTTTCTAAATCCTCCCTTGTTCCTTGCTGATGAAATTTCTCCCTTGTCCCTCCGGTCGAAGAGGATGGACAACCCTCACAATGAGTGTGACGCAAACAAGAGCAAACATAACCATGAAAAAGAGAAGCTGAGGCCTCTGAGGAACCCACCGCGATAATACCTGGAACATACTGTAGGGACGCAGTTATGAAACTTTGATCTGAGGAAAGGTGGTCTAACCTTTAGGGTCGGTCCGCTCTACAAATTTTATCAACCGTTACGGGATGAGGGGACCTTTTAAAGTAGAAGCCATGCTTTCGTTAAAGAACTGAAATTAGGTGAAGTATAATGACTATCAGTTTTGATGTTCCGTATCCGTAAACTGTTACGTATATTGGCACATCGATGTCCAAACGGTGACCAAAATTTTAAACGCGTATAAAATTTATCGCTAGCAAAGAAATTTAGAAAATTCTACTTCTTTAATGTGAGATTCGGTTTAAGAGGAATCTTGGTTGATAATCCAAATTAATTCGACATTATAGTACTTTTAAATTTGCTCAAGTTTGAAAAAAAGGTTATGAAAAGGTAAATTGATCTGGCTATTGGTAGGGAATATCTTAACTGACGAGTAGATCATCTTAATTTGAATTATTTTTGTATGAGATTGATAGAAAACTAGATATAACCAATTCACGTTGAAAAATTAAAATAAAAATTCGCTCTGAGTAGAAAAGAAACAACGTAAGTAACGGTGGAAAAAATTGACGTAAAATAACAATCAACTAATGAAATTCATAGAGGTTGACTAATGAATATCTATGATAAGAACACTCCTTCAGTGTCTAGATCGCACTACATTGATGATGTTGCATTTACCGGGCATAATAAACCGCGATAAATTACGAAGACCTTTTAAAAATTACGTAAAAAAAACAATCCAGTATCTCAGTACCATCTTCCACTTAAAGATTCATTAAAAGAAAACTTCTCGTTCCGGGTAAGCGGGTTAGATAACGAATTAAAGTCAACGAGGCTAAATATCCCGTTTTTCTTAGAATTCCGCAATGGGCGGCCGACAGTCGCCGAATACATTCGACCTTGTCAATTTGTAATGGGATGCAAAACGATTCCCAACATCCGTCTGCGGGCCGATGACCTATAAACGCGCAGATTTTAATCGAAGAGGGATAAGCTCGGGATTGCTAATTCCTTACGTAATTGCTTCCGTTGCTGGAGGAACGCCCCTTGGTCCTGTTTATCACCTGAGAAACATCTTCGGCCTGAATTCCTGATATTATCTTGATATCTCGCGGAGGCAAAACACGCTCAAAAATCATCTCGCCCGCTTCTAATCCACAGATTACGAAGAAAAACGCAGAAACTCCTTCCTTCTAGCTGTTACCATGGAGACAAAAAAAACGAATTCGTTTCTATGGAAAAGATAAAAAAAGCTCATTTTGGAGATAAAATTGATACCGAGATTAATTTCCAGCTAAATTAATGTTTCTAGAGAGCGTAAAATCTCACAAAAAATGAGGAAATAGATCTTAATAACTTTTGGAATACGTTTCGCAGCTGACATTATGGTTTATCAGTCCGATTCTCAAGGGAAAACGCTACGCGTGTGCGTAAGATTTTGATTGATCGTGACATTGATTAGGGATTGTTCATAGTCATGAGCATTCACTTATTATACAAACTGTACATGTGATCCTATCTGTACACAAAGATGAGATAAAGCGATAAAAATACTTAGGCGTTATGAGATACAAGAGGGAAATTCGGAATACATCATATATCCGGCATGAAGAAGATTAACATTCCCCCATTATAATAAGATACAAAAGCTCTCTGGAATTTAACAATTAAAATTTCTAGCTTTCTAATACTTTTCGATTACAGCATTACTTTCTACATATGCGTTCCGTTATACTTCTCTTAATTTAATTTCACACTCTCTAAAGATAATTACCGGTACAGAAAGAACAGCTGTACTTTCATGCATTGTAGTGTCTTCATAATACGAACCGTATTGGATTCATTTAATGAACCCCTGAAATAATTACGGAAGATGTGAATCCAAGCATTCACTCCACAAAAACTCTAATAAACCGCAGGTAAAGACGCAATATAAAAATTGAAAATTCCACAGAAAACCACCTTCTTCATCCAATTCTCATTTCGAATCAATAGCAGTTATACGTTAGTTACTTTTTCCAATTTCAGGAGAAAAATACCGAAGCCAGAAATTCTTGAAGGAGAGCGTTCTAGATAAGAAATGATACACATGAATCGTCAACAAAGACCGCCCATTTCTTGCGGGCAACTCTTTCAATTACCGAAGCCAAAACAAGACGTTGCACTCTCCAAAAGCCACAAAAATTCAAAAGAAATTAATTATCGGAAGTGGGTTGATGTTCACTCAATCGCCTGGAATACAAAACCACGAAATCTCATCGAAAATTAAAGTGAAACGTACGTGAAATATTGCTCTTTTCAAGGGAAACTAATTCGGATTTCATAGACCTCAAAAAGTTAGATTACTTTCTGTGGAAACTTCGCGATTAAATCGAAATTTGAGGCTGAAGTGTTAACAACGAAATACTGCCTAATAACCAGACTTTCTTTAAAATAAAAAACATACTTATTTCCCGGATAAAATCCACTTAAAGTTTTGAAGATTGGTACAATAATAACTCCTACAGTTCGGACTTTATGACCACGTAACACTTTGATGTAAAAATCTACTCCATAGACGATTTGGAAATGGCTCCAGCTCATCGCTTTAAGTCTATTTTAGAAAGGGTACCGTGACAAAATACAATGAGCTTCAGAGAGCACGATTTCCATGGTAACGATGATGACACTGGCAAACGAAAACTTTGACCAGAAGTGGAGAAACTACTTTATTCGAGCCAAATGTGGCAATTTGGGTTTTCACTTCCATACACTTCCAAAATAGAGTTGCAAGGTATTGACCAAGAACAATACAAATTTAATCATGCTTACATATATATGTACACGTTATATATTATTTTTTTACTTTCCACAGTCTTTTACTGTAGAATTTTAGTTTAGAGTTTAGTTTATATTTTATTAGAATTATTTGTTAAACTAAAACTGTATTATGCTCCGAGCAGTACTCAGCTATTCTTATATTATTTAAATAATAATTTCGTACAATTTATGGAACAATTATGTCCACGCAGATATTAGCATTCGTTCACCAAAATCGACCGACTATACAGAAAACAAATACCTTTCCGCCTGTTGCTTATGCAACCACGCATACAAAACGGGCAAACTTGACCGTTTTAGATAACCATCGCTAAATAGTCCATTCTTTCGCACACCGAGCCCAAGTCTATTCGAAAGTGACCGATGCGTTACCCAACGACTTCCCATGAGAGAGAGGGTCGTTCGTTTCGGCCAAAAACAGTAAAACATTCCGATTCCAAAAAATTCCACCCACGAGTTCGACCTAGGCGCTAGGCAACCGAGAACTCCGCCGGAACTCTTTCGAAACACCTCGATCTTTTTCGAAACGCTGGACCGCTGGACGAAGGCAAATCTGATTATAATTAACCCCCTTCAGAATGCACCCGAAAAGTTGAGAAACTCGTCCGGGAAACGCGTTGCGCAACCGTCCGGTAACTTTCGTAAAGGCACTTTCCTCCATCCACCCCATTCGCTTTCTCTGCAAAAGAGCCAAAAGGTTGACGGTTGACCATGCATGAGAAGTGGAGGAATTCCGAAACGGTCTCCCAGGAGCGAGGAAGCGAGCTACTTTCGTCGTTACGGCACTCCCTACCGCGAATATTTTACAAGGAGAGAATTCTCCACGCATCCTTGAAGTACCAGTTATACAGGTACGGCCTTATTGGGGCCCTGCAGACGCATGAAAGTGTTGTGGGCAGTGGTGGGTGGGAGGGGGCGGCTTCTGGCCTTTATCCAAACGGGTAAAAAGGTACGTGTTTGACGCGAAAGGGAAACTATGAGAAGGAGTCTTAAAGGTTTGAGTTTTGAAGAGGTGAAAGGGAAGCGTATATGGAAAAAGCGAGCGAATGCGTGACGAAATGGGATGAGAAATATTCCCGCGTTCCAAGAGTGAGTTTTTTCAAAGCGGTGCTGAAAAAGGATTCCGCGTGCGAATTGACCGTTCGCAGTAAACTACCGAGCGATGGCCGCTTTGGGGTGCATGCTAAAAAATTAGGTTAGTCTACATGGGCACACCACCTGGACTCCACTAATACAAGCAAAAAAATAATCAGGTTCAGGAACTATTGCCGAGAAAATGTACACGGTTCTAGAAAAATTCTTATACATGTTTGGTTAACCTTGCCATTTTAGCCACAATAGCCATTGAAAACGTCAACAAAAATACTAAATTTTGATCTTCAATAACGATAAAACATACGACCCAAGTAACATTAAGTAATTACTAATGTAAAATATACTTAAGTTATTAAGAAAAGAGATTGAATTATCGATTCAGAACACCAAATAATTGGAGCTACAGAACACAACATTATCTTAAAAATATTGGCTACAAATAGGCAATATACTAATTTATCAAGTCATTAACTATTTACTAAAGACCACAATTACACAACATATAAAAATATATATAAATAATATGTAAAATCTTTTACCGTAGCGTTCAACACTCCCAATCGTTTGTATAAATAACCATCAAGGAATAAACCAATGCAATGATAAAAAATTTCCGATTCAAAGGATAATATGGTATGATAAATGGACCATCATAACACAAGGGCCAACTGGTAAGCATCATGATCATGAGTTAATGCACCATCTATAGACACTGTTTATCTTCTGGCGGCTGTGATTTTGGATTCCCGACAAAACAAATATACGTTTTATATCATCCATCATAACTTAGATCCAAGGGTAAGTTTATATAAAGGCATAAGCATAGTCTCCAGCTAAGGGGTTCGCATAAGTCTCTGAAGACCTCGATGGAGATGACTTATCGTTGTATAAAAAGGGGACGGAAAGATTCTCTAAGATGGTGACGTATGAAATAATTTAATTACGATAAATTTCCATTGATTTATTTAGATTCGTCAAAGTAAACTAATTCAAAGCAATTCGATGTAAATGTACGAAAAATCCAATTATACAAGTCGGTATTTCCGGGTTTTATTTTTCATTTACATCGCTTTAAAAGCTATATATGTTAGCGTTATTTTTTGGAAGGACATTTCAGAGCCTAATGTAGAAATGACACTTGGTTTAAATAGTGTAGAAGTAAACCAAGGGCGTCATTTCTACATTAAGCTCTATATCGCTTTAATTTTATATGAAAATCATTACCTTTTATTATGTCGAATACCACATACTGTTTCGTAAGCAAATTCTAAATTAAACGATAATAATAATATATAAAAGTAAAAATGGAGCATAAAAATTCCAATCAGATAAATAACATCTCATCAGCATTATTTAGAACATCCACTTCCAAAACATCATTCCCATAGAACAGTTCACAACATCCGATAATGAAAATCTACCCTCTTCCTTAAAGACGCAGCCTCTTCGGTACACATGCAGAGAGATGATACAAAAAAAAATATAGCGACCCAGGCGAAGACACCATCCTGAGAAAGAGATTCTTCTTTGCGTAAACGAAAAATCCGCCCACGCCGTGAGAGATACGCGTGTTTGCATAAACGCGTGTGGCCCTAAGAAAACCCAACTGCCGGATTATTTTTTCACGAAAAATAAGCCGCTTCCTTCTCCCAATTTCCCAACGTCTTGGTGTGGGAAGGAGAGAGGTTTACTTACAAAAGGCGCTCTCTGGCTTTTCTCAATATCGCTCAATGAGGGCGGGTTATGAAAACAAGGAAGGAGGCGTTCCGCGCCAATAACATCTTCAACACGTGTCGAACCCAAGCTTTGGAGTGAAGGAGGTAAAGGCTACGTTTAAAAAGATCGATAAATTAGGAAAACGCTGCCGTGATCGATGTTTCGACGTTAAAAATCATTTAAAAAAAGGGGAAAGGGATGTGTTAATATTCATCGACGGATATTATCGATGTATTGAATTCGAGAAAGCAATAACCGTTTTCCGATATGAGTCGGCGAATGTTATTAATATATATTGAACAAGTTGCGTTAAAAGCTCTCTCTCCATCTACAGTCACTTACGGTGTTCATTACGATATTTATATCATTTTATATTCTGTCCAATTTTTGCTTTAAAGGAAACATATAATACACATATTATTCCCTCTACTTGATTTCTAATTTCATAATATAAGTAATCGATTTTCCTATAAAATATGATAGGACGAATCAATAAATTGACTTGTCTTGAATACTTCATTCAGGCTTAGATTATCTCAAATTATGTTATGGATTGATGATACCACTACACCAATTTAAAAATTATGGTAATAAAGGTCAACGCGTTTAACGCCATGTGATCCTGTAAATTCTTTGCAAGTTATCTTTTGAGATAAAACACGTATAAAATTATCTATTCATTAAGTACATTCACTTTAAATACTAAATAGTTCTATATCAAAACTAATGAGTTGAAAAAACAAAACAGATTTATTTAATTTATTGATTTAGGGAAACTCTGATTCAATCGATGCTGCGAAATTAAAATTTGATGAGCAGATTGATAGCGTTCAACATCGACATTATTTACCAAACCTCAGCTTCTGTACCAACAATCTAATTTCTAAAATACTGCGCTAATAATAAGGAAAGGAATTAAGAAAGTTCCACGTTTACATAGGGACGAACTTCACAAATGAGAGACACCCTTAGCAAAAGATACAATTAGACAATCAATACAATATGAGCATTTTCATAAACGCTATGTAGAGAAACGCTTAAGTCGAATTCCTCAAAATACCCACACCTTCTCAGACACCTATTCCATCCCACCTACTCCGTAAACATAACAGTAAAACCATAAACCAACAAATGCAACGCAGCATTCTTCGAGAAGGTGTGAGTCTAAAGAACCAATCGTCTCTCTCTATATACAGTCATTACTAAAACTTGGATCTTGCTCAGAGGCGCGGAATAATGTTCTCTGAGATTGTATCCTTTTGAGTAATCGGTAAATGTGTGGCTTTTGCCAGAGGAAACCGTTCTCCGGTGTCGTCACGATGTAGCAACTGATTTCTCGCTTTTCGCATGGGAGTGGCTCCCGATAATTCCTCGAACTGCTCTTTTGGCAATCCCTTCGAATGACGATGGTGTTAAATTGCTGTCGTTGAAGTCTCCGCCTCTCGGGAAAAGGAAATACACACTTTACGCCGGATAAAGGATGAGAAATGGATGAAATGGAGGAAAAAATGTCCCTTAAAACGTCCGACAAGAGTAGCAAATTGAAGGCGCTTTTGGAACCGTGTCATGTAGTCAGTCTGCTTTACGCGAGCAGATAAACAGCGTTAACTAAGGGAGGTAATTGATCAATTTGCGTCGCTTGTTAGGCGAGTAATCTCGAAAGCAGCTTTGGAGGCGTTTTTCACGGGATTCTTTCTGGATTATGCACTCTCTAACATCTGTACTGATGAGCGAAATTAAGTGCCTCGCAGAAATATGATTTGACGTAAAATTGCACTCTATATTAAGAGTTACTTAGCGTTTACTAAAATCCCGATCGCGTAATCAGTTAACATTCTACTCTTATTCGGGTTGGAGCTTTCGAATGTTACCGTTTCCAAGGCGATTCGTGACTTAACTTATCTACTAGCAAATCAGAAAAGCTGAGAGTAATATCGAAATGTTCTAGCAGGATTTATGGAACGCATAAATTTTGACAATATTTTTTAAGGCAAGCGCACGAACTATTGTAAAACTGTTCCGACGATGGCGTAATTGCATCGAAATTCGGCCAACTCGTCATTATGGTATTAATGTCAACATATTTCGAAGAAAATCGAATAAAAGAAATAATACCGAGTCATCAGGAAGAATAAGAGTAAAAATATGTGTTACTCTAGGCAATAATTACGTTTAAAATAATACAAAAGATACTGAAATAGAAAATAAAATAGATCTATTCAGGTATAAATTATTGGATAGCAAAGAGAAAGAGGAAGAAAAATAACTAGCACAGCACTTACGAAATTCAGCCTTATTCTCTTCAATGAAATACAATAATAACTATTTTGATATAAATTTTGAATTGCAACATTAATGCCCAGATTAAGTAAGCAGCGTTTATGCTATGAATAAAAAAGGTTCAGAAACGATTCTCTTAAGAAATTGATATGCAAAGACTTAATTTCGGTAACAAAAAAAGAAAAATGCGAGGTTTGCATTTTCTGTAAAATGTAAAATTCAGAGAAAAATACTGAAACCATTTATATCTTGAATAAATAACCTTCCACCATGTAAGCTCGCATCATATTGATTAATACACGGCGTACGAGATGTCTTCACGAATCGACCTTGGAAGTTTAAGGAGTCTATCATACACAAATTAAAAAATAAGATACACACGAGTACTACTGGAGGCAGTGAATTATATTCGAGTATTATGTCCGGGATATCCTTGAAGTGGACAAGATGCCCTCTTGGGCGACGTTGCACGATTGGTTATAACCTTCGGATGATGCAACTGCACAATTTTTGCCATTCGCAGATACAACTGGTTTTCGCATTACCCTACGGACGACCTAAAGAGCCGCGTTTCGCAGCTCCCTGCCAAGAGATTCCATCGACTGCCCCAACATAAAAGGACGCACGCAACAATGAGATCTTTGTACGCAGAATGGCACTTTGAATGCGCGACACGGCGCTGGTCCCAGACGAAGATGGATGGCCTAGTCCATTCTACGAAGTAATAGGACACACTATAGTGCTTTCATTGCGGGAAATGAAGAGGTACGAGTGTGGCTATTCGGTTACGGCACTCGGAAAGTTTTCAAGAGAAGATTTACAGAGTTTCCTTGAAATTTTGATCTATGACCCCGACCCAACTAAAGGCCATTTCTCGTAAGGGATCCTGGGACTTCATTCTAGGTTTCTCTGGACAGTTTGCACTCAAAAACCACCTCGCTTTTGCTATTATTAATACTAAACACACTACCATTACAATCAACCCTTTGGTTAAGAAACATAACGAAAAATTACGAAACAATATTGAATTTAAAATAAATATAAAAAATAGACATAAGTATGATGTAGGAAGAAGGAAGATAAAACAAAAACTTAAGGGAAACACCCTATTATTAATAAGCGTAACATTATCTTACTGAATAACTGTATGAAAAAATACCTATGACCTTAATACGTACTTGACGAAATGAAGGAATCTGAATGAATTACATCCCTGCCATACATCACGAGCTTTAAATATATCATAAAAGATCCGAGTATATTGTAAAATTATCACCTATATTTAACTAACTAGAATAAACAACAGCTAAATAAATGCCGAAAAATAATAACCGTAAACTAAAAAACACGGTCACCAAATCGATTTCGCTAGCAGTTCATCTAAAGGTAAATCAAAACCATTTCAGTAAAAATTCAGTTAATACGTAGAATAAAAATTCGGGTCGGATTATTAAATTTTCCGTTCCCATGGAGACGGAGTGCGGGATTAAAACGTTAAGAAGGTTATGCAGTAAGCGGAAACTGATTTATTTAAGGCTTTCTAATTCTGACGGAAGAATAAAAAGGTTCCCCTAGGCTCAGGGAGCTGCTTAAGAGCGCACGGACTTTTATTAGACGAAAGGAATCGGTGCCAAGGACATCTTATAAACAAAAAAAATTGAAAAGTAGAAAGAAATTAGAGCGATGTGGGGGTTTCAAAATGTTGTGGGACCGAGCGCGAACAATGGGGTTCTTAAGACAAAAGAACGAAGGAAGGCGTAAGGAGACGAATTAATCCATAAAACAGAGAGGTGGACGGAGGAACAAATGAAGTATGAAATGACGTGGATATGGGAAATCGAAAAGAAGGGAGAAGGACGAGTTTTGAGAGCGAATATTTTAAGAGGATTAAATGTGATGGGATTTAATGATGAGAGTCATCAAGGATTGAAAAACGGGTTTTGGATATTAATTACGGAGCACATTAATCACTGCGATGTAGCACTTCAAAGAACTCGTCGGTGAACCTCCGCTGCAACGTTTTTGATGCTAATTATTCCGGATCCGTGGTTTTAAACATGGGATTTAAATTTTAATCGCCTTTATTTAGGGAGAGTTTGAAACTGAAAAAATAACCCCTTCTATATAGCCCTTGTAACATCGCAATTTCGGGAATAAAGAATAATAAATAAAATGGAAAAAAAATAGATAAAAACGAACCCAGAAGTGAGGGTAAATGTTACAGACATCAATACATCAATTAAGAATCCTATACAAGATTAATTATGCGAAAAATTAGAAAAATAATTAGAAAATGTTGAATTGTCAAAAGATAGTAAAGAAACTAGATAAATCTTTGATATATCAATACCTAAACTACACATCTTAATATTATTTAAACGAAAATTTTTAGGGTTTAAAATTTAAAATATCGGAATTAGCAATGCGTAACAAATAAATTTTGAGCTATAAGGTTCTATCATTCTAGATGTTTTGATAACCACAATAAAAGAGTCCCTGAACGAAATTTAAGCTCGAATTGAACTTTGATCTCCTTCGTCATAAACAAATATGTTAAGAGAATGAGCATCGAGGTAAAAAAGAAACAATAAATAAAAGAAAAAGGAAGTTAATAATTTAAATGGGAGAGGTCGAAAAATTTCATACATGTACCTCACTGGCGCAACGTTTGATTGATTAAAGGAACGAATGGTTAAAAAACATTAATAAAACATTGAACATACGCTACCAATAATTTAAGGATTCATTCTAAGATTGATTACATGGACATTCAGTTCAAAAAACACGTGAAAAAATATCGCGATTTAAATTTCAATTCATCAATTCCACTAAACAAAAACATACCGACAATCAGCTTTTACGTTAAGACTTTCGATTACCAGAATAAATAACCCGCCAAACATAAATTACGCACGAACTACACTTTGATCCCTCCTTTGGAAATAACGAACGTATAAAGATCACTCCATACGAGCCCTCACGAGTCATCGAGCACGTCAAAAAAGGTCGAAATAATTGGAGAGGGACGGCGACCACAAACGCAGACACGCGGTATACACCCCCTTCGGAAACATATCTCCCTCATCAGCATATACGCAATAGGGGACGAATCGCTCCGAAAACTTTGCGCTCGATCGGATAACGATCGCGAACTTGGAGAGAGAGTACCACAAGTGTTCCCTATCAAAGCGTGACTCATAACCATTCGAAGCACGCGCCGCGGAATTCAGTTCCACGTACGGTAACGAATGAAAATCCCTCTACGGTGGTTAATTCAATCGATATGCGTGTCTAAAGCCTTTGGGAACGAAGCTTCACAAACGCCACTTCCTTCTCGGACCCCTTACTTTAACCCCTTCTTCCGCTCTTTCATTCCATTAAAACAGTTCCGCGGGAACAATACTACACAGCCTTTGGTGTCTCGAATGAGCGTTCGAAACAATCGGATTCCCTTGGAAACGCTGTTACGGTAGATACTGTATAGGAATCCAGATGGACAGGGAGTAAGAGAGATTCCACTACAATACTGAAAGGACTGTTCTGCCCTCTATTACACCTCCCTCCTGGTCCGTTACGCCACTTGCTGCTTTTTGGGATGAAAGGAGGCTTGCTGCAATATACGTAATCTCTTTAACGTACGTGTGAATCGATGACGTGCATGAGTTGGAAAGCGTTCGAACTATACGCGATGCATTAATGATAAGCCGATCGATCTATTCGAACTGAATTAATCAGCTTTTCATCTGTTTCGTGTATTAATCCAAGCGAAATTCTCTAATGAACTTCGCGAGTTTGCATCTATATGGACCGACTACGAACTTAATTAGTAACATTTTAAATAACAATGGCTTATTGTGAAACGTCAACTACTAAATTTTACATCCCTAATCAAAATGTACCTGAATTATATATATAAAGATATCTATACAAATTTTCGTGAATTTTAAAAGGGGTGATTTTGAGAATATATGCTTGCTTTTATTATTTAACTATAGGTATAACGGCGTATTTAAATATTCTGGCAAGATAGCTAGGAACTTCCACCAACACCTGAGATTATGAGATCTGGGTTCGAGTCCCGTAACCGTCAAACTATTTTACACGACCGTTGTATCCTGGGTCAACAATTTCACTACGTTAATTTTCCCGACGAAGATGTTTGTTCGCACTCATTAACGGCTAGAATACGAGCTTCGCGTCCCTTTTCTAATTACATTTTGCATCCATGGAGCGAGCGCGTTGTATCTATGGAAACCTCATTCAAAACTAGTTCGGGATATGAAGTTTCACGCCGCTGACGCATCCCTCGAATCTAAACATGTTTACTGTTCGACCACCTTGCTCCACAAGAAACCGAGATGTGTTTCTTTTCGCGACCGAGATTACATTTCAAAACAAACAAAACCAGTTTCGGAGATCGTAGAAAACACGATGAACTCAACGAGAGCAAATCTTTTACGGCCTTAGGGAAAAATAAACAAATGAAATTTGATTAATTTGATGTTTTTGCAGCTTCATCCTCCGTGAATTTTAAAGGAGATCTAGAGATAGAAAAATTGAACGAAATGAATCTTAAAAAATATATTGTGCTTCAAAATATAGTTCGTAATTCTTCATGCATAACAAATCAATTTAATTCAAACATCCATACTTCTATAACGTTTACTTAGAAGCTTTACCCTGAAAGAAAGCACTCAGAACATAAATGTTGGGATATGCAAGTCTACTTCTATTTAGAATTTACTTCCACAAATTGCGAGATGCATCAGAATGTAACTCTATTCTGAAATAATACCCTTATAATATATATCGCCTATGTAATAAATACCTTTTTCCCCAATATTAAACTCTTTAATAAGAAAAACAGAAAATATTTACGTGCACAAATCCAACCCCTCTATCCTCACGAACATAAACAAACCGATACCGAAAAATATTTACTCATTTCGAACAACTTTTTTATCACTCCGGTATCATCAACAACGGTAACCATGGGAGCAAAATGAGACGCTATCGATCCCAGGCATACATCCGACCTTTTCGCATTTCTTTATACTGATGCATATTCCGTAGGGATCGAGCCTTGAGAGAGAGGGAGTCCATCCTTCTGAGTCCTTCTCTAAGAAGAGAATCGTATTCATTTATTCCCTCCCTGTCCGTGTCTCACTGATGATGCCATTCACTTATTCGCTGGCACGAACCGGGTTCCGATAATGGCATTAACCCTCTCCTAGCTTTACTGCATCCCTTTGCCCTTGGGAACGGCTCTTCAGCAGCCGTGGCTAACTTCGCCATTAAGTTGTGCAGAGACTTTGTACCATTACTCGTGGGATTGAATTTTCTATCCTCCGGAACCGACGGAGAGAAGAGAATTTTCCGGGCTGAAGAAGTAGACTTTTCAAACGTTTATTGGAGAATCTATGGAACGGAATTCTTTTGGTACATTTTGGCCACGGAAAGAGAGGTAAAAATTGAGAATATCGGAATTTTAAATGAATTTAAGAGGGAGATTCCATCCGAGGAAGAAGTGGTGCCTCGCCGAACTTCGTTATTTTTAAGAGTTCTATTTGCAAATTTTTTTCCAATGTGGATTTTAAGTCGTAAATATGCATCGCGAAAGATTTCCTTCGCAAAAACGTATGCCGTATTTTGCGATTTAATTAAATACGAAAACTTATAAACTATGCGAAATTTTATGGCTTTGTGGCTAACATTGAATTGCTCTGCATTTTTACTCTTAAGATTTTTCTGTCTGTATGAAGTAAACTGTAAAGATGTATTACAAGGACCAGGAGCCCTGGATATATTAATTATCACCACAAAGCAACCCCTGAGTCAATTTAGTTTACTAAGAATCATTTTTACGAGGTACGTCGCCCACTTGTTCGTACCTATATCTAATATATACACCTAATATATAACATAAAATACCAGTATTACGACCACGACAACCAAAAGTTATTCATTGAAATTTTATGACGAAATAAATTAAATGATAACATAGATCTATGCACTCGGGGTTTAATTTAAGGAAAAAGAGGACAATGTAAGAAATACAAAAAGTATAAATGCATTTAACCAAGCAAACCTTGTTCTACTTTACCCCTAAAATCAATAGCTCCACTGGTTTGATTTATGATCTAATGGATACGATTGTCACCCCAACTACAGTTCCGGCAATCCTAAAAATTATCGAAGGTCGGGTTGAACGCATAATGCTTCTAAAACGTGTTAAAGGGGTTTCTTCTCTCTTCTCTGACGTAGTGGTTCATTCATGGACGCAATCTGCAGGGAGGCTTCAGGAGCGGGAAAAACACAAAAATCCGTCACACGCTTTTTTCCCCAGACGGCGTGGCTTATATAGAGTTTGCAGCACGTGAGACTAATGTTGCTTACGTGGCATTTTAGACTTAACCGATTCAAAGGCTTCTTCTTCTGCTGTTCTGAATATCACGTAAATGAGTGACGATATCGTATGAGCGAAATTTTCCAAATGAATCCGAACTTGAAATATTAAGACGAAGGGAAAAAATTGAAGGATATCAGAAAATACCATTGGCTAAAATTCAACGTGATGAAAAGGCTCAATTTTTGATATTAAGCAATTTTAAAAACATATTTCTAATAAGGCAGTTAATATTAGTTACATTTTAATAAGAAGTGTTCTTGTGTCGTATTGAAGTTTACAAATAAAGGAGACGAAACATTTAGCCACTGTTTCCATCGGCTTATCAGGTGTTGATAGTAATTGAAAGTCGATGTTATTACTGATAACTTTAAACAAACGAATAATTGCTGCTTCTAAGTCAAACATTCAATTGTAAAATTAAAGATATGACCTGATTATTTATGATTTATGTATTTATAATCTTGATAATATATTAAGTAAATAACTTAAATTTTACATTAGAGCATCGTCTTAAAACCATGACAACAAAATTTTTTCCATAGTCACGTCTGCGAGTGCCGTATTGAAAAAGATGTTTACAATCGTTATCAGGCCTTCGAATCGTAATAATTCCTTAACTGGTTCGCTTAGACGTTTAAAAATAAACAGAAAAGTACACTTCTGCACTACTACCGAAATTTACGACACCGAGTTAGACAAAACACGAACATAACAAGACAGCAACTTAGAGTAACCAAACCATCATAAAGATGTCAAACCTCGATCGATAGATACAAAAACATATAAATCTTTTTCGACAACCAGAGACATATTCACGAGTACATTTAGAGTGGCAACTCTGCGCTGAAACTTAGACAGCCTCGAACGAGCCAACAGCGTTGTTACTCGGAAGGACGGGGGAATTTTTCGACACGGTCCACGCTAAAGCTGCAGTTGAAAGCACACCGATATAATGGTGGACTTTCTCCGTCCAAAGCCATGGATCCCCTGCAGCGCTCCCGCCTTTCCTTCGAAACCGGTTGGGCCCTGCGACCTTCTCCACGAGTTTGACCCCTACGCCCGATGGACAATGGTGCACAGCCATCACGGTCGGCGTAGGACCTAAATATAGGCGTATTGCATAGGCTCGTGCACACCGATCTTCGGTCGCTAAGAAATTTAGCTTGCATTGTACCTTTATTGTCTGCGGTAACTGAATCTACAATGTCCGCAAGCTTCGGGAGAAACATTGTATTAAATTCAACAGGACCTTATTTATATTGACACCGTAGTCATGAGATACAGAGGTGAAAATAAAGATATCCATAACTAATGAGCAACTGTATACACCTTGTGTTACGCGGGGAAGATACCAAAATAAGCTATCAGTTCTCGCATATTTTCTAGCTACATATATTAAACCTAATTGTTAATATTTCTAATATTATGCACTTAATAAGTATCCAAACGTAGAACTTACAATACCATCAAATCTATAAGGTAAGATAGTTGGTGATTTGATACAAAAGGAACAATATAAACCGTTATTGGTTACAAAAGAGAAATGCGGGAAAAATTTTAAGTTCGGTGTACGCCTTAGCGTGGAATGCACAGGAGCAATTGTCTCGAAGTTTTCACCGCAAAACAATGGAGGACATCGAAGACTCGAGGATTCCGATAAGGCTTTACCGTTAATCCACACACAAAAATCGGAATGCGGATTTAATCTTCTTAAAGACAGGTAAACGAACAAAGAAGGTGAATGGGCAGTAATCATTGTAAAACATTCCTACCATCAACATCATTCTTTTAAAACAGATCAAGGATGAGCATATACATAAATATACGAAAAATATAAATATATTATAAAACATACGGAAATTCTAGGATAAATAAATATTATACATAAACACCACGCTTGACTACTGAATCCTAGTTTGCCTTTTCTGAAGTACGCGAAATATTTGTTATAAAAAACGTTACCATGGTTATAAATAAACCAACAGGTCCGCCTACCATACGAACGAACTAAAGAAAAAATAAAAAGAACTGATAAAAAACTATATGTTGCTACGGAAACAAGACAAGATAGAAAAAGAAGGGAAAGTAACGCGTAATAAATTCGCTTTAGATAGAACTATTTATTTGCCGTAACTCAAACGGATTCTTAAGCATCAGAATGCTTGGGATCGCCCCTTAAAACAGCTGAGAATCAGGCGGCGATTTATATCGGAACGAGAGGCGCGAATTAGTAGTCGGAGGTGGGAAAGACTTCAATGGATAACAATGCCTTTCACCAGAAGAAGGATGAGGCGAGATTCGTGGGGAATTTTCCGCTAATTCCCTCGTTTTCGCCGACCGAATAAATCACGGCTGACGGATTGTGGCGGTGCTTCTTTCTCCCGGAGGAGTGAAAATGTAATACCGCGTAAAGTGGTTCAGGAGGTCGCGAAAGGAAGATCTTCGTGAAAGGTAAAATCCCATACGAGAAAAGCAGTCTGCATTCGCCGACAAGGGCGTTTACTCGTAAACATCTGTGTGTGTGCTCGACATTCACGGGGAGTAATATAAATAAAACGGTCCAACTCCTTCTACAAAGTGTAAGGAATAGCGATAAGAGTAGGAAAATACTAGCAAATGCTTAAAGATTATGGAAGTATGACTATTTTATGAGCAGACTATGAATAGAATGTACATCCGGCCGTCAATATAAATTTAGATTCCTCACGCTGTGTTATTGACTTAAAAAATATTGTTACAATACATTTCTGATTTTCGTAAATTACGTCAGAGATTATGAACTCATCAGTAAACAAATTAGGAGTAAATATAAATAAAATAAAAGTTAAAATAATGATTTATTGTGCAAATAAGCGTTCATAATCAACAAAAATTTAATTCTGACTCATTATAAACTCCTCTTGTTTTTCATTATTAATTATACAAAGAATAAATGTGAAATTAACATCGTCCTACACATAGGTTCATCAATGAACTCTAATCAGGATTGTTAATAAACTCAGATACGTATCAGTATCGGAATAAGTAATTTTACACAATATACTTAGTAGTTTCCACAAACTGGAAGCTGAATCGTGATTCTGAAGTCTCAGAAATAATTGAGTGTTAAAGCTAACACGTATAATTCATTACAAAAATGACTCATGACTGTTTCAACAATAAATAATCATAATCCCTTCCTGATTGAACCCAATTCATTAGCAATTACGCATGTTAAGTCCTCCATTACTATACATAGAGCAAAAGCGAAAATTAGTGGCATAACTGGGACTCGAACCTAGGTCTCCCACCCCCTACAATTATAATTTTATCTTCCCTCAATCGCATACGGTCAAATTCCGTTATGACAGCTAACGATTTGACATCATTTCAGTCAAGGCGATAACTACGTCTTTCCAATAACCTCTCCACGTAGATGCAGCGGGAGTAGATTGCATAGGGATGCAATTGTTGGAGAACTCCAATCGTCCTAGAGACGCATTTGCCCGCCCGCAATTGTCCTATCACGGCGTATGTCAGCTTTATATGCAGCTTCCGGTGGCTTCATCTGAAGGGATGACCTTTTCTGCGCCTCGCCAAAAATTAACGAGCAAAAAAACGAGGTATACTTCAACGCCACCATGAAGAATGATTATCCGCGAAACACTGCCAATAATTTAAGCGCAGAACGAAGGGTTTTAAAAATGAAACACTTAACACTGACTCTGATAAAAATTAATTCCACAGGATACGACTTCTGAAAACTCTATGATAAGTACTAACACAGAACTTCAGTGACGTTTTAGTACATAGAAACGGTCACGATGGTAACAAACACTCATTCCAGCTCTCATTGTCTGCACTATCTCCGAGTGGAGATAATTTTCAGGAAAGCCCATTTATCTTATGAACGTTTATCGCGACCTATTCTTGATGTTCCCGCATTTGCTTTAAATCCTTTATTCTGTAGATGAGCGTCGTGTTGCAAGTTCTCCCTGACCTGCTGAGATAAAGAGGCTGACGAGGTTTGTCGAGCGTTGCCATTTCCTTCGGTTTAGCATAAAATTTGCAAGGGTGACACCGAAAGAAAATTACATTTAAATACAATATAAACTACTATCTTTGGAATACATACTAATTGCCTGATTACTTTTCTTACGCAATTCAGGAAACCTTAACCCCAAAATACTGGAATTTTTATTGACTGCCTACTTTTCCATTCACATCCTATTCCATTTAATTCTTGACGATTCTACATCCTACACAGTTTTTATCAGTGTGTATTTATCTATTTCTATTTAATCATTCAACATAGCCCACACAAACATCCACTTATCGAAAAATTACGGTGAGGTAATCAAATCGACAAGTGAGTACACCGAAATCTAAACCCTGTATGGAAATTTTCCATAGGCTGGGATTCGAACCCGGGACCTTAGCATTAGTAAGTTAGCATTCTAGTAAGTCCACCACCGAGGACATTATCACGCATTAAAAACCACCTGACAAAATCTTAATTGTCTTTGGAAGATACTTATATCGTTTACGAAACTAAACACACCGTTTCCAAGGAGATAAGCAACAATCATTCGTAGAAAGCCCACCCAAGCAGAAAAAGCAACTTTTCCATGACAACCAACAACAATTAATCACCGAAAGCACTCAATAAAACATCGAGAATGATGCAACGCACGCGCTCTTACTGAGAAAAAAACACCTCTTAAGCGTTAGGAAACATAATCGCTTAATTTATACAAATCTCTAGACTAGGCTTTCACATGTCCGAGCATGCATATCGACTACGAAACCTTAATTTCGCTTCTCGGTAATGCAGCAGAGCCTTTCGCGTTAACCTTGACACCTCCTGAAGGACTTAACGGAGGGCGAGCGGCTATGAGGAATTCCGAAATGGAAGGCGTAGAGGGATATGGAGAACGGCTTTGGCAATGAACTGTATTTATCGTACGTATTTGGGATACAATGAATCACCGAGAAAAGAGTGAATGAGTCAGAGCGAGATAAAATGCAGAAGATGCTAGATTGGAGCGAGATCGTTAGATAGTTACAATGGAAGGATTTTAATGTTTTGAATCGAGGATTAAGCGCCGAAGAGAGATACGTCGATACGTCACTTATTTAGAGTATTTCCATGGTAAAAGAGCTTCTTAACATTTTAAATAGTTCCCGTTCTCGTCCAAAGATCGACTACTTATTCAGATTCATTCGCGAGCCTGGATGAAATGCAAACAAGTTCCTATATAATGAGATTGCATTGATTCCATCTCCTCCCGTCGTCATTGGGCTGCGTCCAAACGACAAATAAGTACAGATTCATGGACGCGATTCCCTTTGAAAGTTTTACGTAACCATGAGGTAACCAAAGCATTCATAAATATGCGAATGAGTAAATAAACTTGTTCGAAAAGAAAAAAAGGCGGTAAAATGTCTAAAAAGTGTTACGCTCTTGAACTTAACACCTTTTCATGAGTCGACGCGTTGTTCTGCGGAGGTTTTTCGCATTCGTAAAAAGCCGCGAGTCGTTAACTCGGTTAATTTCCCTCTTTCGAAGTAGTGTAGTGAACGTGGGCAAGAAACCAATATAAACTGAGAAACACCAATTACCCGCGGACGGATAATCGGTGCACGGATTTTTTTGCAAATGTTTTCCACGCGGTCGCTTTACCACTGAGGTTTATCCAACAAAAAGGGAAGGTATTTTAACGATCTGATAGAAACAAACTTGCGCAAAACCTTTTTTCAGCGGAATTGCCGTGATGCGACCACAATCACGTTATCTTTACTTAGATGTTTATGGAGGTGTGAAGATAATTGTCAGTGTGATACGTATATGAGTTTTATCAGAGTTTAAAAAATCAAATGTGATTGAATTTGCGCGAGGATCATCAAACTCAATGTTTATTTACGTAAGTAATGTAAATAATACGGTATTTTAAAAAATTATCACTCATCCAGATAATTAACTCGTAATTAAATATGGGAAGAATAGATTTTCGAACTTAGTGCGATAGAGCGTGCTCTTTTCGCAAGGTGAAACAGCAGTGAAAAACAGCGACATGACTGGAACTCTGGGATGACTGGGCCTAACTCGTAATTATTCTTAGATGGTTAAAAGTCCTTCTAAAATTCACAAAGTGTACCTCATTTGTGAAATTCGTGACCTCCAAACTGAAAGCTTCGTAAAGGAATCAAATTTGTATTCTTTAAGGAACAGGGGAATGCACAATATTAAATCATCCATCATTTCTATTTTTTCCCACCAGAGAGGACGTTTATTATAGAAGGATGATCTTGACAACCTTGGCGTTTTACCTCACTCAATCGAACACAAGCCAAGAATAATTTTTCTCAAAATAATTGCATCTCATCCACCGCAGTTTGCACAATTGACCACATTATTTCCAATGGTTTTGCCACAATTTGATAGCGATACATGAACCGACCTTCGGAATGAAACGATCGTAAGACTTATCGTTTTTCGAACAAATCGCAGCAAAAAGGTTGACAATCAAAACCATGGAAACGAAGCGGTAAGCTCTATCTCATAATCAGAGAAGAAAATTGCTATTGCGATATTATAATCATCATTTGGCTCCACTACTATTATCCATTACTGACAATAAGACGTATTAATATTATCAGAGAATTTCTATAAATAAATTCTATATGGCGCGAGTATAAAAATATTGAACATTATTCGTAATATTTTAGGCTAAATTTTGATCAAGATTTAATTCCTGATAAATAAGCACCTTTAAAAAAGAAAAGTATTTGCAGTAAGCAGAGGTAAAAAATAAGCTATATCTAAAGTTAATGAAGCAACGATTACCCTAAAGTGTGTTTAATCATTTCATCATCATCAAACTAATTGATTCTGAAAAAATAAACAAACAGCCAAACGTTTACGTCATTAAAAATCGCATGTTTAACGTAATAAATATAACCACATTCGTAGAAGTGTGTAGAACAGTAACGAACAATAAAGAATTAAATACCTAACAACCATAATAAACAATCACACAATAAACAAAACAATCAAATACAGTTTCCAAAACAAAAACCAATATAATGAAAAACCAACATTTCCTTCGCCACCTATTCCCACATCACACATGTCTAATCACCCTAAATACGATAATTATATTCGCAACCCATTTATAATAACGAGAATATTCGGACAGGGAAAGTGATGAAATGAAACCGATGTCTGGATAGCCTATTTATGCGTGCGGCTTCCTTCATAAGGGGATTGGCATAGGTCAGAATCCCATCTCGGAACTTTTCCAGATCGATTCGAAAGGCTGCGTGCTTATTACCGATCTGTTCTCCGTCTGTCAGCGCTATCTTTCATTCATGGAAGAGGGCAACATGTAAATGGACCTTCTGTTGGCAGGTACTACATGCATCGCTTGTTACCGATGCATTTCTGAGAACGGATGGCGATCGATGTAAACGAAGGAGGATGGACATGGCGGCTAATTATGCGATCGGAATGAATGAATCTTTTCAACAGTTCTTTCGTTTCTTTCACAACGCAAAAGAGCTTAAATCAATAACGCTGAATATAGCTCATAAAATGACTCGTTAATCGTTCGCAAAGTACCTAAAGTCCACGTTTTCTGAGTCATACTTTCAATTAAGTGAAATAGTTATGGTTTCAATTTAGACCATGTTTATTGTTAAATATTAATTCTTAATTCAATTATATAATTTAAAAATATATTTTTCCTTTTTCCCTTTGGATATTTTCGTTCATAAAAACCCATTTCATCCTCTCATATATATGCAGAAAAACAAACTTTAAAAATCGTATAATTATTTGTATATAAAGACTTTGCCTCACTCCCTAACAATAATAGATACATCATTGTTTAACTTATAACTCAATACTCCAACAATTAAGAAATTAATGTATTCGTACGATTGCTAATTAACAATACTCCTTTTATTTCCAACATTCCTACTCTAGAATTAAATGGATTCAGAATTCTATTGTTATTAACAGTTAACTGATTTAATTGAATACGTAGTTTATTAGACACGATGCAAATTAGTAATTAAAGAGGACATGATTAATACACAATACTTTCATATTCCAACAACCGAATTAAATCCAGAACTTTTAATAAGCATCAACACAACATTTATATTTTAATCGAATACGCAGCTAATTGGATAAAACTTTAATTAGAAACATGGCATAAGTAGTAATCTAGATTATATAAAATATCATTACGACACAATTATACATATCTTTAGAGATCAAATGTCTAAAAATTAAACTGATTGTTGCTTAAACTCCAAAAATTAGATAATTTAGCAATGAAGTCAAAACTAAAATTAAACAATGTTGCCTACGCTCCAACAATATGATATTGTAAGAACGAAATCAATCGCTAACACATAAACAAATTTTCCAACTGCTTGAGAAGTAAGTAGCTTTCTAAAATGTTTACAGGGAGTCTACGCAACTACGAATAAATACGACGGCAAATGTTGAGTCAAATCTGCAAACACGTCCAGAAGGCATCTCAAAGGCAAACAGCGTCTGTCTCGCAGTTCCTCTGCGAGGTGTCACGCGTTCTCCGGGATACTCCGTGATCGAGCATCACACCACCATCAAACACGGATGTTGAAACAGCACCAACACCCGACTTCTGGTAAACGGATGCACTGAATGTGATTTCGACACGGAGGAGCTGAGGAAGGAGCGATTCCAGAATGGTAAACGGGGATTTGAACCGTAAATCGAAGCCAAAAAAGAGACATTTATAAAATTCGGCTTTCGAAAGAGAAAACTTTTCAAACGAAAGGAATCGAAAGTGAAAAAAATTAAAATTCTGGAAATTCTTTATTCTCTCCGATAACACATTATCTTACGATACAAGTAAATGGTGGTATTTAAAATTTATATGATTTTTTCAGATTGAATAATACACATGATTACTCCGTAACATCTCAAAAATTCATGTTCGCATTCATCGGATTATTAATTGTAAATTTCAAAAGTAGAAATCATTTGAACGATCTTTAGCGCATCGCTGGAACTGTCAAAGAAGAAAAAAAAGTTCCTATCGATTCAAACTTAGTCAAACGAGCGAAAACCTATACTTACGCAGAACTGGGACAAATATTGGATTGATAAAAAAGTAAGAATCGATACCTTTAAGTTGGAGATACTCTTATAAACACGGATGCGCTCACTACCTATAATACACTCAGTTAAAAAAAATCGGAACTGAAGTCTATACGAAAAAATAATAGCGGAAAGTTTATAGCAGAACGATACAAAGCGATGTAAAAATATAATTCACAAAACAATACGGTGTTCCTACATATATGAAACGTAAAATTACAATTTTTTTAAAAGTACTGGTCCTATTAATAAAGAATCGGTTCCTCTAGTGTAGAAACAATCGTAAATAACATTTTAACACTACATAATTCCCGAAGCAGAAAAGAAAATCAACCGGCTTTGAATAAACCAGCAAAGACAACAAAAAACAAAGCATATTTAAAATAATAGCGAACGATACTTGAGAAAGGTAAAAAACAAGGAATTCAAGTTTATTTAATATTCCCCTCCCTTAGAAAACACTGCCCAAGAGAAGTGCAAGAAACTCGAGTGCCACCATCCAAACCATATAATTTTATATAGCAGAGTAAAGGTTAACAAGCATCTGAGCACTAAAATGCAGACACGCCATCCTGGCATTACGGCAGACTCCGGAGAAAGCATCCTTCTCCGAGGTAAAGAACGGGAGAAATTCCGAACTGGCGAGGATCCAGAACATTGAATGATATTCCAAAGTCGATTGTGAAAACGGGAGAGAAAATTTCGCGGGATACGATTTCCACGATTCGTCGCGAATAAAACACAAAAACGGTCACATGCAGGCCGATTGCTTCCACCGATCATCCACACGTCCGAAGAGGGAACATTACCATCAGCTCTAGAGAGAGAGGAGATGGAACACAAAGGGAAACTGTGTCTCCGTAAAGGCGTTCGAAGAATGGATACGACCCCACTTTTTGAAGAGCAATTTTTGGATAACAGCCCCCTCTCGAATTCGGGTCAGTGCGGCATGTATCAGCTCCTCCGTGGAATTTAGACTCTCAGACGCCGTGCGTTCGCAAACACCGATTGAAATATATGCACTCGGGTGCCAAAGTGCAGAAGAAGAGAGTGGGGTTTCGAAATATTCACGTTTCCAAATACCTTTATTCTTTTGTTTCCTCACCCACACGAGCGAAAACGTGATCGCACTCCATTGCCTTTTGTTCTCGTCTGATAAAGACACTCACCTGAAAATATACAAAAAAAGACAAACATTAGAGCACATGTTTGAAACTTGTTAGAGACTATTAACTAGCAATTTCAATTATAAAATAAAACATATTTTATTATGATCCTTTTTTTATCTATTATGTAAATTATCTAATATTAAACCAATATATCCTTTCTATTTTTTCTAATACTAGCAAGAATAAAATAAAAATATAAGAACAAGGAAAAAATAAATTTTATTCATCAGCAATTTAATATCGAGTTTTTAATTTAAGAGTATTTAATATGAATTAGTAGTATAGAATTCCATATATTAACGGCCTCAAGTGAATGTTATTTTTTAATTAAAATAAGAAAATTACGAAACCGTTATGTATTGTTACAATTATACACTTAATAAACCTTATTATGCATACATTTTTGTGATTACCAGCGTATAATATAATGGTAATAAATATTAATAAAAAATGAAAATATTAATTTTTAAAATGTTTCAGAAACTAATCTTACAGCTAACCTCATCCAGATTCTAATGAAACGTCAAATTCATTTTCCTATATTAATGGATATGATAAAATCCAAGCAGTAACGGGACTCGAACCTAAATAATGTTTCCCTGGCGACCGATCTAACAATTGATAGCGTTGGCTAGACCTCTCGTTGCTCGTTCTAGCGAGAAAGCTCTTTGATGGGAGGAAAGTTAAGGCCCACAGTTCTGGAGTCCTGTTTCTTTCGAGTTTATAAGCATTTCTTTTCTCCGTGGGAATTTTCCAAGGTGTGGTTCTTTAAGTGAAAAGTACCTTCACACTTTCCATACTCAATTCGTAAAATTCTAAGGAAGGGAATGTATGCATTCATCGATATAATTTCTGTGCAAAGATGGTTTAAATTACTTCGCAAAATTAAAAGAGTTAAAATAAATTATAATAATTATAATAGACAATAATACTAATATAATAATAATAATAATAATAATATAATTACAATAGACAACTTATGTAAATTGTAAAAACAATAATTATACGTTAGTCAAGACATTTGAAAATAGCTGATAGGTATATTAAGGACTTAAATTAGGAGAATCAAAATCAAGTTAATCATAGGCATTATTACATCATAAGAAAGGGCGTTTCATCATAGCAACCGTTGGATCATAAATTTCATTAGGTCATGATCGGAACTACGTCACTGGTATAATTACGTTATTAGCCTTACATCACGGATATGACAACGCGTTTATTTATACGAAATCCCTTATCTTCAGCACGTCATTAATGAAATATATATGTGCATATATTACACAACCACAATTAGTCGATTGATAAGGTAACTGAGGTAATTAAATGACTCATCTTAATTTAAAAAACAAACGGTGCAAAATTAAAAAAGAAAACAGACTTAATTAACATTTTAATTCCTCTCCACTCTGACATTAATTTTCTCCAATTCCATCCGTGGAGTCGTCTTTAAAATTAAAAAAAATCATCATTCCGTAAAAGAAGCGTTCTCGAATGCTCCGTATCCTTCACCTTCGTGAATGAGTGTGGACTGATTTTTTTCCAAAAAGGTAAAGCGTATATATACTCTCTTCTCTTCCCTCACTCTTCCTACCACTTGAGCCAAGCTATTCAATTTGAAGTCTCCTGTGATACGCTGCAGTTCTAGGCGTCATACGGAAAATCACATATAAACAGAAAAATGCCCGTTTCTCAGACGTGAAAATTGTGACGTCGAATTTCATCAACGATACCGAATTGAATGACCGTTATTTTGCAGAAGTTGAAACAAATTTGAACATAGAACATTGTAAATCATAAAAAAGATTTTATAAAATATTCTCTACATTAAAAATTACGGTCATCGAAAATCTGATTTCATTTTATTAAACCTGCATAGGGGTTTGTGCAGAATGGATATAAAAAAATAATGGAAAGAACGATTCTCTTGGTAATGGTATCTTCGCCAATAACATTATGAAAATAAACGAATGATTACGACATCAGGTCATAATATATTATCGTAAATATAATTATACATATATTTATATTATGAATCTCCATGATAAATTCGTATTGTTAAAAATACGTAATAATACACTAAAAATGTTTTTAAAGTATAAGATATAAGCATATAATTTAAAAATTAAATAAAAAATATAAAAAACTGAAACCTGATATAAATAATAATGATAAGTAGCACCCCATAACTAATACATATTTAATTTCTCAAAATTTTATTGAGTTATTGTTAAAATTTTCATCATAACGAAGCCATATCTGAATACCTCATAATAAACGAATGACGATTTTGTAACCCATACTTTCTGCAGATGAGCAATTCTTGGTTCTTACGCAAGAGCGTGATTTCAGAATCGTAGAACCGACATCCTTACGTATTCGCCGACGGTGATATAAAGAAATCCGATCAGTTTTATTCTTTTCTCTCTGACATTTCAAATATCCACTTTCAACCACTTTCCCGCAGCTAGATACCTCGAGGTGGATTTTTATCGATCTTCACTTACAAAAGAAAGCTTTTCCGTTTCTTTGTTTTATAAAACCTTGAAGGAGTAAAAATGAACGTGGGGAATAGCAAATTATGTAATGGCAATCGATGGACGATTCCTTTTGGTTTTCGATACTGAAACTTGCATTTGAGGAGTTGGAGCTGCAAATGTTTCAGTTCCATCTCAATGTAAGTACGTTTTCCAATTATAATCACGAGAACTTAGGTATATAAAGACTATTTAAACTTGTCCATTTACATTCATTTCTTCGTTTTATTTCTTGAAATTTTCGTAATTAGAATTTTTGGAACGGAATTGTATATTTTAATAACATCAATTATAAGACATAAATTTCTTTCATACATAAACTATCGCCAATTAGCGAGTTTTAGAGAAAACAGAAATTAAGAATGACATTTCAACTTGGCATTAAAGTTCTTCAAACCCTTAGGTCATATAAGACAATTTATTTTGGGGTTGTTTACCCTCATTAAAAAGTAAATAATAGAATTTATTACTCTAGAGATACGAATTCTAGTACTCCACCAATACTAATCTTCACATCACCTTCGCTTCTAGTAAAAGTTAGGGACTCGTTAGAAGCAGTATATTTACCAACTATACTTGGCTGCATGCGCCCAAGGTATAATAAAAAGAAAAATTCGCTCGTTTCATTAGAGTTTATGATACTCCCGATATGAACTACTAATCTATGAAAACTTTTTAAACCACTTAACTCACTGCTATTCTCATACTTATATTCAAATTTGATACAGCCTTTTTAAGTTCAGTGCGCTATGAGACTGCGAGAGAGATAGAACCTCTAATTGCTAGGATTAAACTTCTTTCTTTTCATTTCCAGATGCTACAATAAAATGCACCGGATTCAAACTTCAGTGAGTACCCTTGCATTCCATTTTCCACTTCAAGGAGCCTTACGCTAGCTTTTAAGATGCCAAAAGACTCTTCAGACACAGTTTTATATCGAGGAAATTCTGCTTTAGACCGTAAGCAATTTCAAGAGCTTCATTGGTGATATTTTTTAATCACATAAACGAGATAAAGAGGGTTATAATGAAAATATTCCATAACCATTAGCAGAAAATATTTCTAAATTAATAATGCTTGTAAACGCCTTTTTAGAACCACTCTATGACTAATTAGCTTTATCCTAGCTTTAATATTTTAAAAGTAATTATATATACACTGAATAAACAAATTTCTTGGTTATATTTTACAAATAAGAATATGTTGAACGAATGGTCTGCAAATTATTAAGGTAAGGAGCATAAAAATGTATTAGCCAAGTCCCTCCGAACTAAAAATAACCATAATACTACATCTCTAAATAATTTTAAAACTACGCATTATAAACGTCACTTCAACTTTATATGAAAGGAATGGAAAAAGCCAGTCAAAAAGAAAGATTTCGATAGATCTGGGACAGATTAGATTAATCTACCTTGCACAACTTCAGGATACTACCTAACTTACGTTAAATAAGTAAATTAAATTTAAACCATGGCAACCATATAACGACAAAACTTATTTACTTTTTATTAGGCAATAAATACGCGAAAATTCAACTTTGAATACTCTATTATCTGCGAACTATTTCAAATTATACGTTCATCAACAGTCATTTGTTTTTTATTCACATATATCTTTACTTTTACTTTTTTATTATTACTTATTAACTTTACTTATATCTACACAACCCTAATACCTATTTCATTCGTAAATAATTTTCGAGCGACAAAGACAATTTTCGGTAATTCCATAGCAACTTCACTTGCATCACACATCATTCCCCAACAATGAAAAGCACATTGGTCGCTATCCACCATCGACAGTCTACAGCGAAAGGCTTTTCCGATCGACCTTTAATAGAACTGATGCTCGCACGGATAAGTGGAGGATTAAAAGGAATGATGGGAGATAATCCGACAGCTGCGGATCGACTTTACGTAACGCCTTCAATGTCCGAAGTTACAAGGCGATAAGAAAATTTAAGGCTTTTTCACCGTTATCTATCCCAATGGAAAAATGAAACGGCGATTTTATCGCAAGGACGCGTCCTTTACACCTCCGTAACCCACTTCCGAAAGCGTAATCTGTCGATTCGAAAAACATTCGTCTCCTGGCGACGATGGCTTTGGATACGATTGTGTGAAGTCACTCTAAGGCGATCAAATTGTCGTCTGCCGTAAATGAAACTGCAATTGAATATCGGATGCGTTTTTGATGAGAAATTGCTGTTTATTTAACAAATAAGGGTTATTATGGGTTTCTAAATAAGATTAAATTAGGAGGATGAATAATAAAACTCGTACTTAGGAATAATAATAATAAAATATAGAATGATTTCCGTAAAATCGTGTATTAATAATGAAAAGAAAAACTTAAGTCCAAATAAATACGTATGATTAAAATGTTCCAATTAAAACTGCATTTTTTGCTGTTTATTTAGTAAAACGTAAGGATTTATATCGATACCTCATATCTAATTTGACGACGAAAATATATTCCCTTACGATTCAGCTGGCATTCAGGTAGCTTAAACATTACAAAGGTACCTGTAAAACATTACGAATCTTTTATTCCACCTAAAACAATAAATTTTACATTATTTCGAACCCATTTCGTATAAAAATTTCGTACAATAAGAACACACAGTGAGTGAATTAAGAATCCACTTACACTAAAACAAATAAAAACATCGCGAATTCGAACAAAGTCTACCAAAAAACAAAAGAACCCCGAAATATTTACGATACGAAATTGCCCTCCAAACAATGAGATCCCTATACACACCCCACGCATTCGAGAACACAAAGGACTCCTCCCACACCCGCCCACACTCGGTCATCGCGATACCATCTCCACACACCCACGATCCTTTCCCTCCGATACCCGCCTTCTCTTCGGATTCGCTTAAGAAAGACCTTCCAGAAGACAACTTAGCACATCGGAGCACCGATGCACTTGAAATGTCCGTCGGATCGGCGACCCTCCTTCCGTGGGATACCATCCGAGTCCTTGATCTTGTCCTTCCGACCATCCCGGTCCGCCTACGTGCGGATGACGTCACGTACGCCCATTTCGCCGATTCAGAGGAGAAAATGTCTGTGCACGAGCAAAAAAGGAATTGCACTGAGTAGCGATTTTCTGATCGATGGATATGATTCTCCAAGAGCCTTTTGCTCCGTTCGTACGGATTCGCGCAGCTTCCGTTGCTCTGGAGCATTAGTTTTCTTTCGGGAGAGAGAGATGTATGCGCAGAGCAAAAAAAAGACGGTAACGGAACGCATTCCGGAGAACGGCGATGTGTACGCCCACGAGCGGATTCCGGCCACGAAAAGTATCGGTAAACGACGATTGGATATCGGGGGAGGAACGGACTCGAAGCGAGGACCGCTATGTAGAGAGATATATCTAAGGATTACTAGAAATAGAGCAAGACAAGATAAATATTTAAGTCTTATCTTTTGCATAGCTCCACAGGAGAGCAAGAATAAAATGAAAGCGATAGAAACTTCCTTGATCACACTAATTATAAGAAATTTCCCTTTACGACTGAATCTGTTCAGCTAGCACGTCACAACTCGTGTTCAAGAAGTGCGTAAAAGTGTAACGAAAGTAAATCTTATACAACATAATATCTTATAGATACATCAGCATACATACATAAGAATAAGTCTACGGATGGACGATAAACAATTCCTTGCAATGATTCAGAGGAATTTTCTCGATAAAATAAACAATCATGCTCCTATATCACTACCAAATTAAATATTTCTAATCTAATACGATAACGCATTCACATAAATATCGCGGTCGACTTCAATCAGAGGGCGAAGGTTCTTCATTCTATTTTTAACGAGATAATTTTATCAATTTTCCATTAATACATTTAAGGAACCAAATATCGCACGAGATAAATTACGAAGCATCAACACTGATATGAGAAAAATGCACGATTAATTCTATAAAACACCCAGATATCATAGTATGGGTCACAAATTGATTTATATATCCTTCCGGGGCTGTGAGCCGTAACTTAGCAACTTCAGCTAAAAATACTGAGGCTGTGTTTTCGTAGTTAACCAGAACGGGCAAACCCGACTCAAGTTTAGAATACATATGAAAAGTCCGTGTGCAAACAAGGAGAGCGTGCACGCTGTTTGCCCAACTTTAGTCAATGTACTCTGGCTGAATCAAGGACTTCCCAGCACGTAACGCATGGAAGAGGAAACAACTTCGTAATTCGTTGATTTTACTTGCCGAATGACGAATTAAATGCTAGGAAAGATGAATGTCCTATGTTATATCTAGATATTATTCATCTATATTCTTCTACAACAATATCTTTCCATTCGGGGCAGAGCAGAATTTGTAAATTCAAGATGTGAGGGCTATTTAAACATTTCGTAATTAAAATATAATAAATATTTAAAGGAATAGGAAATTTTTACTTTAAAAAGTACATTAGAAAAAAGATAGATAAAAATATTGTAAATTGATGCAAATGTACTGATGTAAAATATTATACGTTATATTGTTACAGCAACCTAACTCTCGCTTTAATTATCTTCTGAATAACTTAAAGTAACTTAATTTCCTTTCTCTGATGACGAAAGGCCTCGTGTATTACGGTATCGTAAAATTCACGCCCTGCTTTTTTCTGGTCATAAAAGATGCTGTAGGAAATTTACGATGAGGAAAACAACTAGAAAAATAACGCAGCGTGTGGATAATTTTAAATGTAGCATAACTACCTACCAAGCACATTATTCGGTAAATTTTTTTGCAAATTAATCGAAAGAAAATGAAGGAAGGAATGGATTGCAAAATTACGATTGAATCAGTACATAATTATCTTCGATAATGAGTTAGCCTTACTTAACGACGAAACAATAAATAATGAATGTCAATAAACGATAAAAGGAATAATGAAAAAATGAGAAAGAGAAAACGAAAATAATGATCCAACAACAGTATTAATATAATTAATACAAGAAAGTATTAAATTTCATTGTTCCGTAATTCGATGGATGAAATCCTAATCGGCATTAATACACTGGATATACCTGTAGATCTTTCTTTAACAGAATCGCATCAAACTTTTACGTATCCAAGAGAGCTGTATAAATAACAGTGACGTAAAAAGAGATAAGTCTTCGTTTCCAAGAGATTTCTTCCGCTCATTTCCTGTTGGCGAGCGTATCTATCCGCTCATCATTTTATACATTTCTCCAAAACACCTGACCGCGAGAGTTTCGGGGCTCTTGGTTGGACCGGTTATAATTTAAAATTAAACGCATTTCTGTTCAGTTGCCAAATACTTACTTCAGATCCAAGCATTCCTAGGATGATTCCCTATCAAAACAGATTTAACACTTGCTGGGATTCCTTAACTTGTATAGGATATCAAGGGACGACAAATTACTTTGAAATCCCTCTGTGCCAGGAAATTTATATCTTTTAACTGCGGATGAAAGAGAAGAAATTTATAGAAATTTCTCTATTGAAATATTTGTTTCAGAAATTTTAGCTGTAATAAGCTAGTGCCTATACCAGTATTTCTATACAGGATCTTCCAAGTTCTACTGTTAATGCACAGGGCATTCAATCCCAATTATTTTAAAATTCAACATAAATAAAATATTTGGGATAAACCTTCTATAAAAAGACGATAAAAGTTTACAGATTAAATTGCATGAACGATCTAAATAAATTTGAAGCTTGATCAAAAAAAAAGTCGCTATTCAAAGCCGATACAGCTGAAAACTCTTAACCATTACCCAATTAGAGTGAAAGTATAACTATCCAATTTTCTTTCCATTCATTCACGTTTCAACCTTGATTAAATCACATTGCTCCGGATCGGATAACTTCTCCACGCTGATTATACCCCAAAATCGATTTCCGCAAACTTTCCTTTTCAATACTCCCGTAAGATTTACTTCGTCTCCATGACGATGCGCGAGGTATAAGGAGCGGAAGTCCTTTTACAAAACTTCGACCGCGAAGGAAAAGAAATTTCCAATCGAATTAAAAGCGGGGAAAGGGGTAACTGTTACGTAAAGGGACCTCACTGGAAACTCGTTCCCTCGGAACTTTCGCCGAGACGGGGGGTGACCGTCCCTCTGGAACGGAGGGACGGTCGATGAAAGAAGACGATTTCTTAAGAAGGGCTCGCTAACGAGATTATCTTGGTAAATTGAACTCGGAAAGTGTTTGACCACCGTCACGGCCTAACACCGGATCCATTTCCCCGATGGCACATTCCAACTTCGTGCGGCGGCCGACATGTTTGGAGCTGCAACTGCGCGTCTCTCTTGGGAACAGTTCGCTACATTGTGACGAACAGCATCGGAGTTTATTAACGCGATGCTCCCACTTGAGCGAATGTTTCATGGCGGTCATCTCGAATTCGAACAGCTGATACGTGCACTCGGCTTTTACTACTATTACCCAGCAGTCACTATGGCAATGAATAGACGCGTCTCTTTGATTCGAAATCAGATTCAACATTCCATATGTACTGAACACAATATTCCCGCTTTGAGTCATATTTCAAATAACGTATATACAAGCTTCTGCATTTCTTCTTTCGATAAAAATAATACGATAATTAACAAATAAAAGACTATTCTCGAGACAGCGTAGTCCTATAGTTCTGAAGACACAGTTTTGAACACGAAATAATTTATAATTCTTATAATATCACAAGTTGAGCATGCTTATTACCATACTCAGAAATTCAACACTACTACCTTAAGAATTACAATAAATTTATTCGATAGCGTAATTAACAGTTAAAAAGTTGAGCTTTTATTACGAGTATCATATAATTTATATTTCTACGAATTTCACATTCGAGGAAATTGTTCGATTTTCAAAATAAAATCAATTAACTAAGAAAATATTTTCATTATCACCGAAAATTTAACGAAATATAATGCAAATATACATGGATTTTCTTTACCTGCAGCCCCAGAAAGCTTGCTTATGAAATTGATTTTCTAATTCAATTCAAATTTAATACAAATAAACCTAAGATAAAGAACCATTTAGTAGTTCTATCGACGAGTTATGTTTCTCAAAGATGATACGCTCATTATAGAACTTCTTGACGACCAGGGTCTCAACAACGGTAACTACTACTGGTAATATGCTATTGATTTTTAGGATTAGAATAATCCAAATCATTCCTCCTTCCAACCTCACTTTATTGCGTTTTTATTTAATAAACACAATAAATAATAAGATACGAAAAGTGTCGGAAAAGAAAATTTTTCAAACTTTAGAAAAAAAGAAAAAACTCTCCATGCGACCAACATCAAAGTCGTGCGACAATACGCAGACGAAAAACAGCGAACCTAACATATGAGGCCATGGTTATTTCCAGAAAACAGCATCACGAAATCACTCACCACGATTTATCTAAGCCTCAAAAAATTCGCGAAAGCATCAATAAATACGACAGACATTGAGTCACGCCGCTGACTAACGCGAATGTAACTCAAAGATGAAAAAAAAAGAAGAGGACGTTTCTAGAACCCTCAAATTCTGCCAATTCGAACATCATCCAATCCAGAAAAATGCGTATCAGGATGATTCGATGGAAAATAGAACCCATTTCCGACAGCGCCATGGGACGCTACGATCTGACAATCCACACCATATAGTAGTACTCCCATAAGTCCACCCAAACCCGTAGATCGGTCCGCAAAAGAGGAATACATTCCCTATGGGCGTCCTTCGACAATGCCCGTCACACTTCGAACGTCGCTCTTGATTTTCGAATAAGATGCCAATTGGCTGCGCTCTTCCAACGAAAGCGGCCCCTGCTCAGTGTCGTACGCGTCCCTTTTGGTCACTCTCCCACAGCATTAGATGCGCTTTTGCTATGACGACGATGAGGGAGACGCTTCCAGAGAGATGGACGCACGTCAGCTGAGTTACTCTGACGATCTTTTGACGACTCGTATCGACGGAAATAGAGGGATCTGAACCCGTGGCGACGGCGATTAAATATAAAGGACGCTTTCGAGCGAGAGTTTCAAAACGCTGCGAGGAATTGCGCCAAGGGAAATATTGCCAGGATGACACGGGATACTGTGCGTACGATTACGCTTGGATCTGATAACCACAGCGATGCCAAAGGAAGAATCTTGTTTGGAGGCGTAGTTTGCGAATTTTCAAATTTAACAATTTCATTATTACTTCGACATCGTAACCGACAACACATTCACTTCATTCGAGTTGCTATGGTTGGCAAGTAAAAAATGAAGTATGAAAAGAAAGATAATGACAAAGAAGAAAAGAATCACTGTACCACTTCTTCAAATAATTCCACATACGTAGCAAGTCATCGGTTATTATCAGGTTGATGCTTTAACACTAATTTAAACTATTATTATGAATTATACTTAATTAGTAATAAGACAAAGATTTATTTATATATGACATATTAATCCTGACACAATGACATTTATTCATTTCGGTTTCATACCAAAGGATTACGAAATTTTGGCCTTTTAAACAAACGCTAAGCAACCAGGAGTGAGACGCTATACCAATGCAACTACTAAGCCCACAAATTTTAGAGCTACGAGTACATGCATATAATCTGCAAGAAGATCACGAAATTAAAGTATAGATTCCCTCGGCAACCTGAATGACGAAATGAACTTTAATATTAAACACACGAAACTTTCCATTGAAGTTTTATCAATTATTATATAGACTCATAACAACAATATAAAACAGAAAATAGGAAAAATCCACTTGGACCAAAGACAAAGATTAGATATTAGTTGATCCTTATCTAAGATACTTTTTTATATAGCGATATTATAACAAAGGCGGACTAATTCCAAAAAAAAGAAACAATTGTTAAACTTGTTGTTTTCTTAAGTTGACAACTCGAAAATTGGACACTTATATGAATAGTAAAAACATATCTTATCGTTAAACATTCAGATAAGCTTAAATTTCTAAACAGATAGGGGTCCTATATATCGAGAGGGATTACAAGGCACTATCGCGTCTTAGATCTAGTTTTTCACGAAATAAAAGAAAAGGAAACCACGTACAAAATCGATCAATTAGCACCAATGCTATCGCTCAATTAGTCCCCAAATAAGGAATGAAATTTTAGGACGAAGGAGAACGACAATTCACTTTTCAAAACTAGTTCAACAACGCTCTCCACTTCTTTGATGTTCGCGGCAAAAAAAAAACAAGGCGAAAAAATCTCCTCGGCAGGTGGTCAACCAAGTCGGAGATATCGTCCACTGGTAAAAGGCCTCTGTTAGCAACGCCAAGATTCATTCGTTTCTATAGCAATAGAGCGGAATTCATGTTCATATTTACAGAGGCCCTAATGTGTAACAATCAAAAAACGTTATAATACAATCCAAAATCAGAAAGTTTATAAATTATGTAAACTGTACAGATGGTATTTATAGAATTATTTCACAAAATTCTCTCAGTTAAACTAAATATTTTCAAGGGAAATTTACAGTAAAAGGCTTGAACAATATAATGAGAGAATCATAGCATTAAATAGTCACAATTTTAATATATAATGCCCACCTATACCCATAGCTTTTTCTCGCAATATATTAAAATAGCTATAATATTGTGCAATTAAAAAATAAAGCAATTGAAGGTTTGCCAATTACTCCGTATTTGAATCTATAAGCAGGTTTTTTCAAATATTTTTTGAACATTAATATATAGTATATTTTTAAATTTCATAAATATTAACAGCATCAATAAACCACTGCTAAATTATGCATACTCTCTATTCTTGAAAACTTAAAAACCATCCCGTTCATTACCAAACATCTACAACCAATACAACGTACTTACATTATAGAAACTCTTTAAAGTAACCATAAGACAAAAATATAGAAAGAAGGCAATTTTCAGCACAATGTGACCATCACAACAAAGTGGAATTTTCTCTCGAGGAACGACATTTGAGCGAAATATTTTCGCAGTTCCCAGAGGAAACCTCACCCATAAAAAAAATCAGTTGACATCTGGAATGTTTTAAAGCGGGAGATATGAGGGAGGGTCTGAAAGAAAGGAAATCCTTGTCCTCCGGAGCAAAGATTTCGCAACGGGAGAAAAGAGAAGTTTCCAAGACGACCCTTACGCTTCGCCTCCCCTTAAACAGATGCCAGCTCCAGAATGGGAAGAGATAGATATGGCGATAGTGTACGACGATCTGTCTGCAGAGGAATACTTCAAAACGATTCGCTTTTCGCGACGTACGTTCTTGCGATGGGTGATGGTGAACGTCCACGGAAAGCAACGAAGGAGGCTTATATAGTGCATGGATAATTTTTCTATTTGCCACTTCTACGGAAGGGGTTTGCTTTGCAGAATCATTGGAGCTATAAAAGGGTTGCTATGGACGTTATCTGAGGGTGGAATCGCTCGGAATCTCGTTACCTCTCCCTCTCCAAAGAGGATCTGCAGGATGTCCACGTGGAAGACGGAGCTTATCCAAGGGATAAGTGACATGAGATTTCCCGAATAAGCTTATCTTCCATCGAGAATCTAGAAGCTATTTACTCGTGATGAAAGTAGTTGTACTTTACGATGATTTTAATATATCCAAATAGTAAGATGAAAGGTAAAGAATAAATAATTATTCGTTTAAATATACCCCAAAAAACGTGTATTTTTTGACAATTACAGTGAGGCACTCAAATCAACAAATTGACGTACACTAGCAACCATATCCAGAGAGGAAAATTTATTACATAACCGGGATTCGAACCCGTAACCTTAGCGTAAGGAATTTTTACTCGAAAAACGCAAGTAAAGACTTGATTCAAAACAAACAATAATATACTGAATCTGTATACAAATTATTTACTGAATTAATTCCATACATCCTCCAATCAGCAACAAAAATTTTAAAATGCACAGCTCAAATCGGCATGAATTCTATTAAACTCTATGATTATACACGCATGCCACGTATACTAATATAAAAACATTACGCTCCGGAAAGGGCAAGGAGGCCATCAACATAAAAAAATGCCATCCATGGCAGTATATATATAAAATCAGATCCCAATAAAAAGGTTTTAAGAGAGAGACTACCGGGTCAACCTTCCGTATCAATCTGTTGCAAAAAAGCATCATTTGCAGTTTGCTCACGTATTCGCAATGAAATCGGAGTGACCTTTTGCACTTTGAATTATAATCCGTCCGTTCTCAGTAATTGGATCAAAATACTCGGGCAAAAAAATTTCATTAAACTTTTGAAACTTCGAATCAATAGAGAATGCAAAATGTGAACTTATATGAGATTTTAATGATATATATTTAATTCGTAAATATTATATATTCGTAATATTTGTATACAGAAATTATTAAAACATTTTATATAGAATCCTGAAATAGATAGTTTTAAATGAAAAATTGTTGAAATATAAATAAAAGCTCCTGAAATCATTTACATCGTGCATACTACTTAAAGATCGAGAATAACTGTTGAAAATTCAAAATAAAATCCATGACGACGAAAAATAAACATAGTTCAAATGCCTAACAACGAAAACAACAAAACAGCAACGATTATAAAGCAAAGAGATACGATAGAAATTGGGGCAAGAATATTAAATTACTCCGAAACAATTGTAACACAGAAACGGACACGAAACTTTAATCACTATGTTTCTATTTGTTTGGGAAAGCTAAAGAGCGTGTTTGAAAAGACATCTTGTGAGAGGAAACATCTCAACGGGTGCAGCACGATGACAATAAAGGAACAAACATGCGCAAAACTATCGCAGAGTGCACCCTCGTTTTATTGTGAAAAGAACTTCACGGAACTAGGGCTGAATTATGTATTCACGGATGATCTAGTGAACTTGCACGTTCCACTAAAGCTAACAAAGTGCAGACAGAAAACGTTGAGCCGGATAAACTACAAAAAGAATTTGCTAGATACAAAGTTCTAAGAGATAACTTGTTAGTCTAGAGATATATATGAGAAGAGATAGAGCCTCGAACAAACAGCTGATACCGCGTTTGAAGGAATAAAATAGAAAATAAATCCAGCTGATCAAATAGCAAAGTTTTGGACGAACTTGATAAAAACGGCCGACGCGGGATATCATGATTGAAAAGGAATGTTGAAGTTTGATCTCGTGGATTTAATGAATAAGTTACTATGCAGTGAGGCAGAAAATATTTCGCTTCTAAAGTAGATACGTTTCATTCGAAAAAGTTCAAAATTAACTTTAATTTTACGGAGCTGGATTCCAAAGACAAAAGCCATAGATTTAAACTTAGTAACACAGGGAAGCGAGAGAAGTTTAATATAGTAATTGCGCCTTAAGCTTCGTAAAACACCGTTCTACTCCTATAAACTTTAAGCTTGATTGAAACTTGATAATAAACGATCAACTCAACTTAACTACCAAACTTGGAACAATAGATACACTTGTTTTTATTCATGAATCGCATCTTGGATTTATGTATATTCTTAGTGAGCGATAATATTATAAATTATTCCCTATTAATTATTCTTTTCTTGTGAAATTCTATGCTTGCACTTCTATAACTTTCCGCAGTCTTTTCCCATAAAATACCACATTATTCTGACAATAAAATGACCAAAAAAGACCAATCAAAACAATTCTACTATTCTTACCACATAGCGACAACCAGCTACGAAAAAAAATAAACAACTGATGAATAAATAACTACCATGACAACGAAATAGATCACAATAAACAACGAAAATATTTCGGAAAAAAATTCTATTACGACAAAACACAGCATGAAATGATCATAGACGATCTTAAACATCTAACATCACAAACACGACCTTTTCACCGGTCGGAACGTATCACTCGTGTTTACGCGTAATTATCGTCTTTCCAACCCGTTTGCTATTGCGTACGCATCCTTAAAACTTCGATGACGCCGTTCTTGGAAAGACACGACCGTAGGAGTGTCGAGTGGACGTACCGATCGCACCGACAACAAATCGTACTCGAACCGCGATACAAAGAGAGAGAGATGGGCGAGGCAAAAGAATTCCATTCCATTCGCATCTCCTACGACTGATTCCCCACTTGCGAAGATCTTTAAGTATTCTTGACGTATTTTACGCATGCGAGAGTCGCATCATCGTTTAAAAAGGGTAAATACGTGTGCATTAGAGAGAAGAGTGACTCGTTGCGTGTTGATGTGAGCGCGCACAACCTTTCCGAGGAAAAGGACGAGCGTATTGTCTGACTTCATCGCCGTCTGTTGTTGGTGGACACGGATCGGTAACCTTGATAAACCTTCCGGAGATTTAAATGACTACCGAGAATCGAAGATTCCACAGGAGGAAGTTTGTTCACGTCGGCTCTTTATGGATTCGTTTTTCGCGGAATGATCGATCGTTAATCAACGGAGATTATGGAAAAACCAGGCGCAGATGAGTTTCTTTCCCTGAATATGGTTAACACGAATTCTTCATCTAGCTGATTGCCTGGAAACGACATTAATTTTCCTCGTTTTAAGGTCCATAAGGAAAAAAATGAACGCTGAAGAGCAAATGAATCTTAAAATTCCGGTAGAACGTTTCCCAGATTTCAGTTCGCAACCAGTAAACAAAAAATCGTGTCAATTAAAGCTTAAAAGACATCAATTCAATATTTTTATTTCGTGGAAATCTGAAAATATTTAGGCACAATGAAAAAGATACACAAGAACCTGTTCTCAATGGGAAGAAAACAAAAAATCAGGACAGTTCTCACTAATATACTAATTCCTTTTGAAAAGAATCACACTTGTTGACCCACCAGCTAGTTAACACACAAAATCAGAAGAAATTTTTAAAAACCTAATTTTCGAAATAAATTTGGCAATTCATTAAACCTAATGTGCATTAAACATTAATGTGCCTTAAGCAATTTACTACCTAAATCAATTAAAAGTAGAAATCAAAACAGATATTTCAGCATATAAAATAAAATAATCATATAATAAAAACTAAAAATCTATCAATTCAAATCCACTGCTAGCTTAGACAATCTTTCCATCGTTTTTCCCAAGATACCTTTAATAATAGGATTCCTAGAACCCAACCTCTCTTTCCATCCAGACCCAAAGGATTTATACCTTCAACTGAAAGACATATACAACTTTCGATTGGTCCAATCAATTCCTCCACACGCTCCATCCAAGTACGATTCAAACGGATTTATTCTTGGCCTTCGCTGGAACTCCGCGTTCATGCGAAAATAGCAGGATTCTCAGAAACTCTACTCAGCAAAATAATCTCACAATTTCTACGACTGCGACACGAGAAAACCGTGAAAACGAGAGAAAAATATTCTTCGAGAAACTCAACCGCGTCACAGGCAAAAATACCCTGCCCTTCTCATCGCTAAGCCGAAACTTCGCACGTCAAAAACAAAGGACAGATGAATTCCGCGAATAAGGTTCAGGACTATGGAAACACCTCTTGGAATCGCAGGTGTTACAAACGGACCTGGATAGGGGGGAACTGGACCGCTTACCCTACGATACCCGATCGACCAAAAGGGAGCGATGAACATCCATTCTGGAAATCCCGTTCAAACAACCAATTCTGAGAATTCCTAAGGTTTAGGGGTCCGTGCATTAATTCTCTCGCCCCACGCAATTCTGGGCGCGTAACTTTCTCAGCGCACAATGTTCGTGTATAGGAGGAGAAAGAGAGGGAGATGGTAAACAAAGTGTTTCCCTTGGCAGCGACGCGACCTAGAAACGGGGAATGAAAGAGATGCGCGGGCAGAGAGAAGACTCGTTACCCGCGAGGATTTTTGGTTCTCCCGTCGAAAAGTGGAGGCGAAAAATTCCGAGTCTACGGAGCTCGTTAAACGGGAGTGCAAAGGCCGAGATGTATAAAAAGGTTCGAAGTTTTCGAGCGTGGGCCGGAGGAAGGGGTTACACCAACTCTTTAAGAATCGATTGCTGGATTCGCAGGAAGAGGATGGGCGAAGGAAATTCCGGACAGTCGGTGGAAACGGTCTGGATGGATTCCTTGAGGCGAAAGTTCTCTAGCCCAGACGTAATTAACGAAATTATAGAAACTTTACGGTTTGAGAATGAAAGTTGATTTTGGGATTCAATTCGTAACGCAAATGAGAAAATTAAGCTAATTAATTGTCGAAAAAGAAATCTTATTATGAATGATAGATTGAACTATACGGTTCATATACATCAAAATGCAGAGATTAATATTATGCTATATAATTACCGGAAAGAATGAAAAAGAATCAGAGAAAATACTGCATCATCATGATAAAATAAAATTAATATTATCTCAAATAATAACAATTAAAAATAACACTTCTATTTTACGTTCAACTAACGACAAAAATCCCATTATGCCTCGAAACTCATCAACGAACAATTTCTAAATCGAAGTTATCTATCTAATACTTTTCATTCATATACACATAACTTTTTAATAATATAACAGAAAACAAAGTATACTTGACAACTGAAGTGGAAACTTGTCTAATATTTTCCTTCAAAAGAGTTCATTAATAAATTACATTTACTCATATTTCTTCCGACTATTATCATTGAAACATGGATCCAAATTCCAAGTGGATATATACATGTACGAAGTGTCTATAAGCACTTTATTTCCAGGAAATAATTATAAATCACCAGAGTTAATAATACATACTTCATAATATAGGCGTAGGAATCTAGAATTAGGTACAATAGCTTAATTCAATAATAATACTCTCGACAAACACCCATTCATAAAACAATTAGCGAAAGAAAATCAACAATGAACAACCAATAATGTCCACTCCTAAACAACAAAGAAATTCCAACAATTGAAATCCAAACAATCCCGGGACTCGAACCCAGACTTTCCATCGAATACTAGTACTACGAGAACGCTTTTCTCAGAATCTTTCGACGCCAACTTAAAGGGATAGGACCGGGTCGACACGGAAGGAAACTTTGGGCGTGGAAAACGGTCGAAATCTCTCGGTTGGCAATGCGTGCGTCGATGTGGGGCATCGTGACAACGAAAGAATCGAATGAAAGACACATTCCGAAGGCGAGAGTGCAGTAATGTCAAGGGTCCGTGCCAAACTATTCCACGGCGGATGGCTTCTCATTCCTAAAGGCTGAAATCACCGTATCACCGCCACGAATAGCCGCTGGCCACGGAGAGAGAAAAAGAGAGATGAGCGAAGGAGTGGGGATATGCGACAGCGTAGGGAAAATGAAGCTCTGTTCGCAGACCGCGACAATTGCACCTTTTCCAATTAGGAATAACAGTCTCGGATGGGACGATGAAAGCGACCTCGCGCGTCATTTCGATTTCTACTTTGGCATGGTTGAGTTTCGCCGCCTATGTTGATGGACGCACTCATGGAGGTTGCGCAAAGATGATGTGTGCGTATGATGAAGGGAACGACTGGATGGGTAGACGCTTTAGGTTTTTGCGATACTCCGAAGGAAGTGTCGTATCGGATGGTGGCGGAATTGCGCTGACGACGTTGCCATCGTAACCGTAATGTAACTGATAATAGTATGCTTATTAAATAGTCCTACTATAGTAGTTGATAATAGTTTATTTTAATAATTAATGAATACTAAATCATTTTACGTAATAAAGCAAAGTTTCAACAATAAGGCCTATTCATTACTTATCTACGGCATGAAAACGATATTACCCTCACTACAGACCTAAAATTCACGTATTGCTATAGAAACGTATATGTGTTTTATACATCGAAATATACGTATTACTTTAAATACATATTCATAAAATGATGCAGTAATTGTGAAGCTAAAATCAATCTTAACAACAGGCCAAAAAATGACTTAATTTTAATTCCATACATTACGCAAACTTTAGTTATCATACAAAGTATAATAAATAAAGTTCTATTACTAAGAATGCAACTAAAACTATAGGTCACCCTCGATGTCTGAATCAGCCACTGAAATATTAAGAGCAAATCCTTCATCAATCACAGAATGAATGGGTGCGATAAAGAATTGGGTCGAGCCAAAAATTATTAAGAGGTCATAAATTCGGAAGAATCACATTTATAGGAATGATATTGATAATTATGAGACTTCTTGAATGACTTGAGACTTGAATGCAATCCATTGTCTTTGAAAACATCAAATGAAATTATAGCAACGCAAAACTGAGGAAGTAACCTAGACAACCAATCGGGCTTAAAAAACCCTTCGGAATAAATAAAAAATAAATTCCGAAATAACCACTTCTTGATAAAGCCATCCATATAAACATAACGTACACTAATCAAACATATATTTGGGGACACTTTGAGCATCCCCTAACGATCACAAACACACACACACACTTCGGAAACAATTATTTCCAAAAAAAAGAACCTGACAAACATCAAAGGCGACCTTAGCAACGATCTTCGCATGAATAAATAATGACGAGCAGTCTAAAATACGAGGGTGATTCTCAAACTTTTCAAACGATTTCAAACGCTCTATACATACACACAGAGATCTCAGTAGTCTCCCTCTTAACACACAAAGGCTTGCAAAGAGTACGTCGCGGGCTATATATATCATGAGCATCCTACATCTCCATATTTCCAATTCTTTTAAGAGACCCACGACCTTTCGTGAAAACAGACGCGTAACCGAATACCCTTTTATATCTTCGCGACCTTCTACGTAAAAGACCATCTGTCGAGTTTGATTTTTTCCACACACACACACCGCAAGACCATATAATGGGTGTCGGCTTACGCTTGGGAACAAACATCATGTGATTACAGATGGGTGATTAAACGGCTTGTGGAGGAGATGATGAACGTGGGCAATGAAGTTGTTTAATAACAACGCGGCAAATGATGTGGAAAAAGATTCCTTGTGCCTGTGTCCTTTATCAAGGCTCCCTATACAGGGGCTTTTTTATTCTATTTATTCACATTCGTTTACGTAAGACGATACTTTTGATGTTGAAGATACTTTTCTTCCTACCGAAAATAAAATACCGACGAACAGGATGAGCACCAGGAGCTGTCTGAAGTTAAAAATTTCTTAATTTTTTTTACGTGGGAGGTCGTACACGTGGGAAAGTTAACATCGTCAGTGGAAAAGCTCTAAAAATGATACTGTGACAATCGTGTATTAATTGTGAATAGTAATACTAAAATCTATACCATCCAAATGCATTTCCATCATGTATTCAGTCATAGATAATTTAGAAGGACATTACTGAATGGGTTGCACTTCAAACTGAAACGTATAATTTAAAATAATAAATACCAATCCTTCATAGATTTTACATATTCCACATACTGTCTTCTCATTTCATTTTTGTATTTTTTGACACATCAATATTAGATTTATTAACTTTTCCACTAATTCACAACATTCTCAGGGATAAACTTCTTGAAATATATTCTTGTATTAAAACACTTTTATACGTAAAACTTCGCTTCTCCAATGGAAAAATTGTATATTGCTACCGCGATCTGTAATTTCTTTTATTTATTTATTCGACATCGTAGCAACGTAAGGACGAAGAAGTGAGATACACAACCAATTGGACTTGGACCAAGAAACCTCCTGAAGAAATACTGAAAAAAGCGACTTTATAAAGCCATACGTAAAATAAACGGAAAACCAATCAAACATATATTCGGGAACACTTAACTATCTTACAATAAACTTGGTAATCAATTTCTATCAAATTGTATAACTATTTGATTACGTAAATACATCCATAACAGAAATATAACATACCATAATCATTAACGTAAACTACTCTTTGAATAATGAACGCATTACGATGTACCAGATCGTTCTCCCAATGCCCAACTACGGAAACATTCGTCGTTGCAATCAGATGAGCATCTTAACAGTTCATCTCCAGTCCTAAAGGGGCGCTATATTTTTCCAGGGATTCAGCCACCGAAAGGATACTATTTCGAGATCGCGGAGGGAGGGAGGGGAAAGCACGAGAAATTACGAAGATGCTCCTCTTAAATCTTTCTTGATATATTGAGGTCATGGATGTCGAAGGAATAAAATAGCAGACGGGAGGCGATTTATTTCCCTACCAACTACCGAGAAAAAAAAAAGAGGAAGGAGGCTGCTTCTTTAAGTTCTCATACGTCACGTGTGTGGTCTCTCTAAAAATGTCGCCATATCACGAGATCGTGGATTCTTGTGGAGGGTCGTCATGCCAACATATACTCGAGTGTGACCGGAGCATTTAAGAGAGGGATTTTAATTAACCGATGGTCATGGTCCTCCAGAAGGAGTACGTCTACTAGATGAAGCGCCTCTTTATCCGTGCAGCATCTTGGATGAGATTCGATACGAAGAACCAGCTGATTCTAAATATGACTCTAACGTATTAAGAGGAAACCTATTTCTTACCAAATGCCCTTGCCATTATAAAACTCCACATTATAACTACGTCTTTAGTAATAGAATATTAATCAAATAAAACTACGTTAGGTGATAGTTTTAAAGTTGTTTTACCACTTCGGAATACATTGTAGGAAATGAAATAAATCCAATGCTTCTAAAATGCAGAATACCTGCTTTATATTTGTACGTAATCGTTGCTTCCAGATTACAACAAAGTATATAGTGCTGACTTAGTCGCATGCAATCGTCGTTATATCACTAACACATTTCAAAAACAAATTTCGTCACTATATCTAGTAGTGATTAGTAGTTCCGTATTGACACAATCTTAAATGGAAGATAAAAAGTTAATAGTCCTTGTGAAGATAGGGAATATTATAATAAAATTTATAGTTATTCTGTTTTCGCCAACAAGTTATAAATTTTATATACTACATGCTTAGACAAAAATTCAAAATCTTCGCCTAGTGAAATCGAGTTGCAGAAATCGTATTGATTTCTTGCGTAATAAGATGATATTATATAATAATACTTTCTTATTTTCCAAAATAATTCATTCGTAAGTTTAAGTGATAAATTTATGATTTATACCTAATAAACATAAATGTAAATGCATTAATAATAATAAAACATTATTAAGTTCACAGAAGACGACTATTATTTATTAACATTAAATTTGAATAAGAATATGATTCTTCAACAAATGACCGATTGCCCACAAAAATAACAACAACTAATTGATACAGACAACAAAGAACACATTTCCTTTCCTTTCGCTCCAAACGCGGATACGGATTTCCACCCGGAACAAAACAAACGTCAACAATGAGCTGTTAACATGGGAACGTAACGTTAATCAGCCATGATCGCGCATCTGAAAACACTGGGTACCGAGAACTCGTTGAATGGGAATCAAACGAAGCTGAAAACTTCCCGGACGAAGTTTCGACGTTCCGCAATCGATGAGAAGAATAAAGTGTCGTGTTTAGATCGCAAATCATGGGAAGATGATTCCGCGAGACGTGGAAAATGAGGAATTCCCCGAGATCGTTATAAAATCGATCTCAGCGACGAGGAAGCGATGGTAACCTACGTACGTAACAACCCCCCCAATGCACTTGCGGAAATTGAGGTTTTCCCAGTGCATTGTGACGAAACTCCGGGAATCGCCATTCAAAATGTTCGCTGTATTTGTCTGCGGCGTAGCCTTCCATACGACGAAATTAGGGAAATAGGGTGTAAGTAAGCGGGATGTAGTACGTGCCCTTCTTTTCGAGGACAATTAGAGTGCACAACGGGGAGAAGCCTTTTCGGTGTGAGAAAACAGGTGCATTACACCTCATGCACAGCGAACTGCAGGGTTTTCTGCACATCTAAATCTATGGAGGTTGCATCTCAACTGCACTGGGGAATATCGAACATTTTACTATTACGAACCATCCACACTATTATATATTATTTTCTAATATAACTTTGCGTTACTAAAAAAAACTAAAAAAAATCTTCTCTTCAATTTCTATTACTATCATACTTTATGTATTACGAGAAAAATTAGATCTAATGTAATAATCCTGGAGATAAAAACTCAATTTAAAACGTAAAATAAATAATTTACTTTGGTAAAGAGGAAAGGAAGTTTCGAAAGTTTGGATGTCAAGAAAAACAATAGGTGATGACACGCTAAAGTAAATATATATGTGAATATCTTCATTACCATCAATACGAGATATTTAAATTCGAATTTTAATGATAACCAAGGTTATTATAAAAGAATCTGCATCAAACAGTCCAAGACTAATCCATAAACGATTAATATTCACACTTGTTCTTTTATCAGCAAATTTACAATATAATATACATAAAATATAATTCTTCCGTATTAAGATTATCGTCAACAGCGGGAGAGGGTTTATCCCCCAAACGAAGAGTATAAATTGTAAAGTATAACGATAAAAAATACTTTACTTTAAAATGCTTTATATACTAATTACTTTATAGTTTACATATAAATACTATAATAATAAAAAAATGTAAGTAATTTTTTATGGGACACGACTTGTCTTCCACTGGCTTAATTTCAATTCCCTTTCCTCAGCCTCATCACAACTCTACGCTAAAAGACCTCGGATGAAAGAATAGAAATCCGTATATTCTACAGAAAACCATTAACGAACAACCGCAATCCTAAATCCAAAAATAAATGATGAATTTTCATAAAGAGAAGGAAAGAGCGGTTCGCGAAATAGTTCGCAAGATTAAAGCACCAAAAGATGTTTATGAGATTTGGAAGGTTCAAACGCGTTTAATGTTTTACGGACGATAAATCTCGAATACTTTCGCGGAAACTTAAAAACTTCGAGGAAATAGTATTCGTATGCGTAAAAATTCCACCTGTTACCACTTTTCTAGGGGGAGTTTAATTTTATGTTGCTTCCTTGAACTCTTCACGGCCCATAATACTCTTGTTTAGAGATATTCTCTAGTGGTTCCTCCCTCAGGAATGTGAAACGGTGCCAGACGTCTGTTCTAGACACTTTTTATAGATGCACTCTATAAAAAGTCATGCGCGGGGTACCAAATGGACTGTAGCGAGCTACTTTAACGCGATACCGTGGAATCATATCGTATACGCATTAATGGATCTGCGTCTAAAACCATTAGAAACGGAAAAGATAAATAAACAACTGCGATACTAAATATAAAAGCGGAAGTATCTGACACTGGTTCCGGAAATAGAAGCAAGGTTTGCTGGTCGTAAGGGATTGCTTTATGGAAAGAATATTGAAATTGAAGGCAACCGAATATGATCGAATAGTTAACCTTAAATCTAATTTCAAGCTAATAAATTCACAACTATAAACGGAAGGAGAAGACAGTTCATCCTGCTATCGATACTTGTTACCTATCTAAAGGGAAATTTTTGAACGTGGAATTACAATACACCTGATCGTTAAATTATTAAAACTACTTTTATGGATTGTTATTCGCAAAATTTTCTATCAATTTTTTAATATTTAAGTTTGTCATTTTCCTATACTTATAATTGTTACTATTCATTGTAAATTGGCAACGTGATGCTGTATTTTAGAATTTTATGTATATATAATTATATATATATAATTTTGAGTTATTTTATCTGGAGAGAGTTAAGGATTACTTGAGACAGATGAAAATAATACATAGAATAAAATCGTTTTCATCACGTAAATACAATTTAGAGGAAGTAAACAGCCACAGAAAAAAGGTTAATAACTTGGAGATAAAAAGTCCGTGTAGACATAAACATATTGAATATAATTTTGTGCCGATTTCGTGCTTCTGGTTTCTTCTATCCGAGTTCGAATCGAACCTGAAGATCGAATCTAAATGGAATCGAATCACGAAAGGAGAGATATAAGGGAGTTCTAGCACGAAATGTGTACATACAGCAAGAAAAATAAATCATTGATAGGAAAGTGCAAAACAGTGACCAGCAAAAAAGATAGGACTCTGATCCGAATCCAACTGCACACCAAATTCTGAGAAAAGAATATCTGAAACGGCACTTAAGCCAAGATATCTTTGCATGACTCATTTTCAATACCCCACCTCATTTCTAGCTGGTTCCCTCACATAACCATACAATTCCAAACTTATACTACGTATATTATATTATGTAAATAAATTTATAATATTATTATTACCATTAAGAAACTGAGCAGAAAAGAGACTGACAACCTGGTAGCTGCGTCATAGTTACAGCATTAGTTACATACAATTAAGGTGAATATATTTAAATCAGAACAATTTAAAGACGTTAAACTACCTTGTATGCCATTCAAAAAGCCTATTCGATAAAATATTGAATCAACAATTCGCACATCTACGTACTTTACGAAACAAATATAAAAAACAACATATAACGAGTCCTTAAAAAGAATCAGACAAAAAAAGTGGGAAAGGACCAAACCCAAACAAACAGAGCGCCACCCAATTAAAGTTTCCCTTTCTATTATAAACAAGGCGCAAAAAAAACTCAAAACCCAAACCCAGTATGGGAATGCATGGATTCCCATCTCGCGACAACCCTAACGGCTATGGGAAAAGGGAAATCGGTGGATTCAAGAGGCGTCGAGAGAGCTGTACGTCTGTCAACCCCAATCGCGTTCATTTCCTTCTTCCCACGCCTCGGACCCTAACCGCGAACGACATGAAAAACGAGGAATGAAGACGGCGTAAAAGTAGCGTGGGTTGCGCACTGTGATATCGCTCGGAATCAGAACGGTGGAATATCCATCCGTCTGCCCATGGGAGAGATTCGTCTACCTCCCACGTCCAGACCCCGTTTCCACCGGAGGGAGGACGCCTGGGAGTTCGAATCCTGCGGAGGGACTAATCGAACCACTGTTGGCACAGTACGGACACTGTACGCTAAATCACAACATCGTTAACGTCCGTTCCATTAGCCCCTGTGCGCGAGGGAAGGCACGTGTTGCGGAGGCGGAATGATTAACAATGCCCCCAGTGAAAGACGGTGGGAAAACTAGATTACGGCTTGTTCGGTACTAATCGGATGTAGGACCAAGGTTGTTTAGGATTGCGCTGGAGTCTAGGAAACGCGGTACGTCAGAGCTTAAAAAAGAGTTGGGTCATTGTCGGTAGCCGACAATACCAGCAACAAAACATCTTGCTAGATACACAACAATCACGAAAACAAACCAAGCGAACAATGACAGTATACGAAAATTCATAAAACCAACAATACTAACATCAAAATACGTATTATACAAAATCGTAATCGAGTACGTACGTATCATTCAAATAAGAGCTGTAGAAGCAACAAGACCGTACTTCTAACGGCATAAACGTATTTATAAACAAAGCTTTAAAAAGTGAAGTGAGAAAAGTAACGGATTTCGCCATAAATTCGACCAGACGTATGAATTCAATCGTTGAAGCCTTAAATATGTGTGGAACCTCGCACAGTTTTTTTCTCACCATGCTTCCTGTCAACCGGCGGGAGAGAAACGGCGCTCTATAGGCCAGCATGTGGCCTAAATTCACACGCTGAAACGAATACCAGGGAAAAAAATTCAGCATCCAGCTTTTGTTTGTTCCGAATATTGAAAATATATATAGTGTAGATGTATCCAAAGAGCTCTTTTAGAGAGAAAATTTTCTTTCTTATGCACCAAATCTCTGATAAAGATCTAATTGAAAGCGAGTGGGGGTTTACAAAGAACTAGTTGTACGTGGAACTATTCTTACGTAGTCAACTGGTAGACACACGATGCGATCCTATGATAGCCATCGTCCATCATCTCTGTTATAAACGTTAAGTACCATACTTTCAGCCAGAAAGGTTAGAAGTTAATGTCTGTACAACTTATTCCCACTTCGCCCCTTTTGTCTGTCTCTAAGAACTTCACTTTTCTATTTTGCCCGAACGATTTCGTAACCTCAGAAAAGAATACAAAGTATTCGACATTTACCCCGTGATCTAGAACTATTGCGGTAATCAACCATGAAATGCTAATTTGTAACCAGCCGGTCTTCAGCGGCTCTAAAAGTGTTCCGGAAGATTAACGAGCCCCGAGAGATCAAAAGTTCTGAGAAATCGTCTCGAGGCCAAGAAATGAAAAGAAAACTCAGGGACGTCAGAGATTTGGAATTGAATTTTTCAGTAGCTCTCAAATGATCCGAGGTCGAGTTTTATAACAGTGGCTGACTTTACAACAATCCTCACTCAACAATGATGCAAAAGACAACCTACGGTAATGCAACAATAACTAGCTCATTGACGACCAGAAAATAATCTACATCTACATAGATACCCTACGACATGTCACCTATCGGCGTGTGGCAGGAGGTAAAAACATCGGACTTACGGACTTTTTATAGCGTTTATATAATTATAGTAGATATTAATTACAATAACATAGCCTAAATAATGTTCATATATAATAGTCATAATGTTTTATAATTCACTGAATAATTATAATTTTTATGTATAGCTTCAAAAATCAATTTTGTTCACTTAATATTACATATTCTATACATATTTATACTATTATTAGTATTGTCACAACCTTTTCAAGTAGGCTATATAGTCTGGTGGCAGTTTTAGACAGTTGACAATTACTAACAGTGTTCAATATATACGCACAAGATCGAACCTTAGAAAAATTCCAACTTATATATATTTACGTACAAAAAATAAATTTCCCAGACCTCAAAAATGAAAATGCCAACAAAAAAAACTAGCAGAAAAAAGCGAACATATTTCGCACAACATTCGCGAAATAAAGTCATCTTCTTGGAGAACGGCGTACGTCAGCGAGAGAAAGAGAGTTCTGAATAGTCCTACACAACAGCTCTTTCACCTACGGATATTTATCTCCGAAAATGCTCGAGCGCGAAATGGAATGCTTTGGCGAAAAGTTCGTCAAACATTCAAAAGCTGCAACATTTACGAGGCGACTCCTTGGGAGCCGTGGTAAATGAAGGGAAGTCATGGAATTGGAGAGGCAAAAAAAAGTGTTCGAGGGAGTTGAAGGCGCTTCTATTTATACGGGAGAAAAAAATCCTACGAGAGAATCTTTTTTGGTGAGTGGAAGTAGAGGAGGACGAAACTGTGGAGTCGAAAGACGAGTGGATGAGAATTAGGTCGACGAAAATGCATTCGGAACTCGGTCGAAATTTCCAATTATTGAAATGAGCTGAAAAGGACCGCGTTTCCATAGTGACGTCGGAACTATGGAACGGTCCGCTTCTAAGGCGAGCGAAACTTTTTCTTTCGGTTTAAATTGAACTGTTATTCACTGAAGGTAGTATTGCGATGCTCACGATACTGAATATCAAACAGATACTTGCGCGGAGATTACAAAGTCGTAGTAAATGGCTTTGCTATGGGAACAAAGAATCATTGGATACGGGAATGGTTGCTAAGGATAGCTAGTTTATTCACGTGTAACCTTCCAAAGCTAGGCGAAATTATCTGAATATAAAGTATACAAAATGTTCATAATCATAACATTAACAATAACAAAGCATTAACAAGTCCGAGGAACTATAGCATTTAGAATCAATTTATAAACATAATTCAGCTTCGTATAATTAAACATCGATTAAATTCATCTTTTAATCAATTCACCTGTGAAACAATGTATTTACATAAAACTTAAACATATATGGTTGATAACGAAAACTATTTAAGCTAAATTAATATAAAACAGCGTAATTTAAAAAGGTTTCAATTTCAATATAAACTGGATTCAAAGAGAAGATATCAAAGCATTGAGCAATTACTTAACACGTTGCATTGAAGCTTGGATCTTATCGGGGAAATCGAGCTAGATTAGATCGAAGTTGATTTGAACCGCAAAGCGAGCGTTGCTTCCTGAATTCGATACAATCGATAGAGATATCGTTCGCGATAAAACGCGACAGGTTTCGAGAGAACCGAAACCACGGATTAACAGAACATTACGTGAATGAAATCGATTCGGATAGCCCTGAATACATGCGTAAAGAGAACGGTCGACTCTGTTATCAGCACTAAAATCTTAGGCTTCATACTCTTTCCAAACACACGCTGGACACTCTAATTACAACGGAAATGCGAGATAAACCACCATTCCAATAAAAACAAACTCACTTTGAGAGAAAACCAGCGTAAATTCCGACAAGCCACGCCAACAGTATTATTACCGAAACGTAAACACCGCCAGGGTCTTAGCGAATCGCCAAATTACCATAGAAAGCAATTAGAGACTTTAATGCGACACTAACAAGCTACTAATACGCGTTTCTATGACGACCGATATAAAAAATTTGGATCGACAAAAGAACGCAAAGCGCCTCCGGAAAACACGCGGAAATAACCCGAGGCTGTAAAGGGAAGTACCTCGAGGCATTTCCGATTTCTCTTGCAGCATACCAATCCTCCCCTTACGAGGGAGTGAACGCAAATGACCGAAAGATAGTTTGCGAACGGATTAGGTCTTCTGTGTCATATTCCATATCCCTATCGATTGAGGGCAAATCCCCGGAATTGCCCTGAGGCCTATATAGGGGGCCGCCGCGTCTTTCTCCGCCGAAGATCTCCATCGAATAGCAATATCGCCCACGCTCATCCCTTTTACGTATCTCTGCCATCCTCCATGTGGGAGATCGACCCATACTTTCCCACGGGGAATGCTTTCCTTGCTTTCTCTCCTAAACCGCGCTTGCACACATGATTATGCTTCCTCCTACTCCTCTTTCGTCGTTGCCTAGGAGATGTGTGAACATACGGAAACTGCTAAATTAACCCCCCTATATAGTTCTTCCGTAATTCACCAAAGGAAAAATCTTACGAGGGCATCGAACCGTATAATTTTGCAGTTCCGGTTTAGCCCCGTCTGGCTTCGCCGAACCGGTTTCAACCGGTTCCTCCGCTGAGACTGTAATACTATACCCTTCCGGGAAGTCATTTGATACTGATGGCTTCTTCATTAAGCGACGGTTAAACAGAAGCGAAAAATGGTGACGTGACTGGGATTCGAACCCAGTGCCCCGACTTAAACATTGCCTTAACAGAATAGAATTGACACAGCATGGTAGAGGTTTCCGGAGAGCAGGGGATCTGGTTTCGATTATCAATCATATCGTTACTTAAGTACAATTCGATTTAACCTCTGCATTCAAGACACATGAAGTTTTCGTGTAAAGTTATTTACACTCAGCCTGCAATTCATCTTCTTCTTTAATGAGATTTCATTAAAGTTTTAAAGTGAATATTTGCGATAAAAATTTCAAAATGCCAAAACAAATATTTTTTTAACACCGATTTTCGTTCAAGGTTCAGCTACTTGTATCTATAGCAAACTTTTCTATCGTCTCTATAAACACCAAAATACACGAATGGTGGGGAAGCAAATAGATAAGATATAGATAAAGAAGTAATTCATTGAAAAAGGAACCAAAGGTTGTTCGTCATCCAAATTCACGAATCGTTTCAGGACACATTTCAGAGGGATACATAGATCATTTTATCGCAAAAATTCTCATCGTTTACTTTATAAATAAAATTTTTTACGCTTTAAAACCGGCTCTACTACATAAATATGCATCTTTTCATCTAAAATGAATAACTATATGTACTGGGTAAGAACACTACGTTAGAGACAAAATTTCCATATAATTTATATATTTTTATAAAAGATATACTTAATACACTTTTTACTGAATATGAGAACACGCTTTTCTAACGAAAACGTACTTATTTCATTGAAGTGTATCTTTAAACACATCTGCAAAATATCATCCGTATTTTTGTTCCGCAATAAAGAGATATCCGCAAAACAAGGAACAGGTCCTCAAATGTTACGATAGCAACGCGTATCGCAGTTGGAAAGATAAAGAAAGCTTGCTTTCCCACCATTCACCGCCGCAATCATTCCCATATCTCGTTACATCTTTTCCATAAAGAGCCGAATGGTTTTTTCACAATCCTAACTCTTTCATGTCTCTCTCGAATGCTGTAATTTTCCTGGAAACGTCTTTCGTACCCTCCCTTGTATTCCGTGACATTTTATCAATGGAATGCTCGGCGATAACTCGGTGAGGTCACTGTACTCAATAGACTGAGGCGATACTATTTCAGCGATTTTTTGTCCCTTTTGATACGTAACACGCAGCTGTTTTTCATACTCGGGTATGCGGCTGACGAGTCAAAGTTTATTCAGATAGGCTCTTTTTCCCTTTGACCGCTTGGAAGCGGACGGCGAGCGACTCTTTTTTTTACGGTTCAGCGATTTATAATCGATCATCTATAGCGTAATTCTTTGAGCGGCGGTTTGTTATCAATGCATAAGAATTTTAATGATGTAACATCTGCGGCAATCTCGACAAGCGAACTTGGTACTTGGGATAATTTGACGAATCAGAGGCCTTCTTAAGATCAAGGACGAGTTTGAGACCCCACTTAGAGTTTATTCGTCTGAAAGCAGAGCAATGAGTATTCTTGTGGTCCTTTCTTCAACAACGTACAACGATAAAGACGTAAAAGGTTTACAGTTCAATATTACGTTCTAATATACTTCAATTATTATATACATATAATCGATGGCAATCTGGTGGCAGCTTACCTTAATTTTTATTTACGATAATATCAATGATATATTATTCTATAAAACATTCTTTTAAAATATTTATGACACTTAAAAACTACAATTTGTGAAAGCAGACATTTTTTAACTTCATTACAATTCGTTAACCAATCAGGACTTTCATGTTATGTTACACTTCTTTAAATATATTTATTAAGTTTAAAAATATGAGTAAAGTAAACGTATAAGAAAATAACTTTGTTGTGAAATTGTAGAGTGGAATATTATTAAATTTTTGAAGTTTTCTGGCTATCAAATCAACCAAACAATCTTACTTGTATTCCATTTCATAAATAAGAGAATTTATTAAAAATATAATGGCGCAAGGAAGCAAGGTGGATGAACTCATAGAAAAACGAATCTCAAGAAGAAAAGGATTCGATGACGAAAGCTAGACATTTCCGCTGAATAATTCACATCAAAACACAGATAAAAAAGCACGATTTAAGCCATAAAAAGCCATTTTCACCGAAATAATTACAAATCGAGAAAAACCTAAGCAGATAAAAATTCCAGAGCAATAAAATATACAAACCAAAACGAATAGATAACCAAAGATACATCTTTAGAATAACTCAAACCCAAATCTCGAAAAGATAGACAGCTTCGCCCGCAGTTCGTGGCAATAAATATGGAAATGACCTCTTATAAGCAGACACGAAACCCCTCACGAACTGTATCGAACACTTCAACAGCTGAAAGAACCATTCCGAATCGATTCCCAAACAATAAAATGAATCATCGGGAAATTGCGCGACCCATTCGGAAAAAAAGAGCATCCAGTAATCTAGAGAGAGGGGGTTGGATGGGTACCCCTTGGAGGTAAAGGACGGACGATCCATTTAAAAGCGCTAAACGCTACTTCCAAACAATCGTACAGTATAAAGCGACTGCACTCTTACAGAGTGCAGCGCTTTAGGTGGTGGTGTACGCTCGCGTTCGCTTGAGGTCATTGTTACCAGGAGCGACAACCGGAAGGCCGAACAAAAAACTGCCAATTGGCGACACTCGACTCCCCTCTTCCACCAGCGTCTTTCCCCTTCGTCGACGTCCATTCTTCCCGAGAGTGCTTCCCTCTGATGGAACGGAAGACGTAGTACCCATCTGTCGCGCATGTGTCTCCTGATCTTCCGTGGGTTGATGTTTCGAATCCGGGCCGCGAATTTACAGACGCGTATGTTTCGGAATGCGGAAGGGAGCGCACGAGGGAGGGTTAGAACGACCCGGGAGAGCACCCGAGTCGCGACCTTTGTGTCTGAGGAAGGCTCTCGGTCCGTTTTCCTTTTAAGATTCCCCGTGTCCTTGCCTCAAGGGCGTAATGGGATGACCGCACGAAGACTGGGAATCTGTGCCATCGTTCTTCCATTGTCTCTTCGCCTTGAATTTGTATTCGTGCTATTAATTCCTCCCGTCATTTACGACGAGGAAGAAGAACCACTACAGCTAAAGATCTTCTGCAGACGGTAATGCAAGGGAATTCAGGGCCGAAGACGAGTTGAAAAAAAAGAAGAACGATTTTGTTTGCGCAATTCGTAATCTCTTATTATTGTACCCATCACCTTCGACATGGTGTATTATACCACTCGTTACCGTCCTATTATACATTCATTGCCGTCGATTTTGTTCCCAGCCTTCGCGAACGCCTTCATTAGCCTCACTTGAGCGCGTAACTACATCGCTGTTGTGATATGATGAGACTTTGAATACACATCTGATGCGAAAGATTACGAGGCAATGAATTCTCCGTAAATATATTTAAATTATTAAACACAGTTCATTAAATGAGTTTATAATTATGAGAATTAAAGATGTATAAATGTAGGAATAAAACTCTTATACTACCACAAAGAATATTTTAAAAACTCGCCTTCTTCGTAGACGTAGACGTATTGTGTTTTAATGCTAAAACTTAGGATAATTTCCCTCAGATATCACTATATAGAAGTTACTTATTAATGGAGACAAAATTATCGCAAAAAGAAAAAGAGCGGAATTCACAAGATTTACAGCAGAAAACAATGATTATTTACTACGCACGTTCCTTGGCAACAAACACCGTTAGAAACCACTGAATAATTCTAACATAAACCAATTACTCGTACTGGAAAGCGATTCAAAAACTTGACGAACGAGTTTTGAGAGAGTACATCGATTTAAAGAGGTCTGTCAGGATAAAAAGGAAAGCTTAACGAAGATAGGAAGTGATTCAGAGAGCTACAGACCATTTGCTTCCGGGTTGGAACCTCGTTATCAAATCTACTTCCCAGCGAATATCCTGTCTGATTAGAGGCGGATATTGAACGAAATTTAGGGCTCTACTCGACATTGACAGCTGAACGCCGAATTAGATCTCTTAAGTAGACGCGTATTTTGGGTACCGCTAAAATAGTGCGGTCTGGAAACTGCACGTTTAATCTCGGACTCCCTCTTGCGAACTGCACGCGACTGAATTGCTGGTGACGAAACCCTAGACCGAATTAAATCTCCTTGGCAACTGCATCAAAAGCGGCTACGCCAATGTCATGCAGTGAAAGTGTGCGATGAAAGACGTTGCCGATGATCTGGATTTCCGGAAGGACCTTTACCAACGACGATGATGAATCCCTCAGAGGTTTTTATAAATCCGTTAAGACACCACCAACCCTTTTGGAAAAACAAAGCCGTATTTACACCCGAAGACGACCATAAATTACATCCCGTCATTAACAGACAACGGAACCTTTTTTGGGACCCCGCGTAGGGCGACGTAAATAGAAAAGAAGTGGGCGTGGAAGACACTAACTCGTCTGCTTATTAACCTTCTGTAAACACGAGAGATGGATCCGTGGTAAATGCTGGGATTAGATCCGTCGAGACCGAATCGATTTCTGGGATTACGCGGGGAGGGCTGTCGATAAGCGGTCTTCCTGTGCAGACTCTAATTCCCCCGCTGTTGACGGACGGAGGTTCAAACACAGTACGTGCGTTAGCGGAGGATTGTCGTGATGTCGTGTAGGCCCGTGACGTCGCATAGCCGTGAAGAACTGCCATATACATATATTGTCTACCAGCAAACGGTTCTGTTATTACTACCGCAGTACCTCGTGGACTATTACGTATGGAAGGAGGAACTGCTTGGCATCCGGTGCCTTCCAGTGCTTGGGAACGTTAACATTTTTATTCGTTTCCATTAACCTCGAGCAGTTACGAACTCCCGTATATATAGAGGGAAAGTAAACATTCAAACCACGCTATAACCATGGAAACAAAAATAGCCTATCGATATTACCGTAAAAAATGGCGCAGAAACAGTTGAATCACGGGTCGAACTGTAACAATAGAAGAGAGCACATTAATATTCGCTAAATTTGCAATTTTTATGAGTCAGAAGTGTTTCTTGCCCCTCTGACCTTCTTTGGGATGGGTAGCGAGCTAAATTTTGAACGTAGCATTGAAATTTAATAATAGAAGTCGAATTTTACGATGATCGTGATGGTAAACGTTTTGGAGATGTTCACCGCATCCGGTAATATCACGTATCGAATCAGTGAACGTCTCTCGTAAATTTATATCGGAAAAGAAGGGATATTAAAAGAAGTTGAAACGAAAAATTGCTCAATCATTTACGAGGCAAAAATTAGAGGATATCCTGGTTGTCGTTTTGGTAACTCTATCTTAATTGTTTCGAAACAAACCCTGTTAAATGAAGTCTTGTTTACGGCAACATGCACTTCCGTCAATGATTCACGGAAAGTAGCAATTTCGTACTGAAAACATAACCGTAGTTACTCAAACACTTGTGGTATCTCTCTTTCATTTGTATACAAAAAGTAGAAATGATACGAAGAGAGAAAATGTGAAGCAATAAACAAAGACAATAGTCTCCAAGGAGGAATGGTTTTTTTAGTGACATCTGCCGTTATTGACATCAAGACACTTGGAAGTAAATTAAACATCAGTCGAGACAGTTTATAGATGTTTACGATAACAATCAAGTGCATGGAAAAGCAGAACTTAGCATTTCAATAAAAATAGAAATTGCTCATTAAACTGCAAGTAGTAGTTAGTATAGAATACGAAAAAAACGAAATAAGACAATCACGCATTCATCAATGCACGCTTAACTGATTACCGATGCTTCCAGAATCAAAATTTCCAACTCCACCGATTCGATTCGATAATAAATACGACGCAACTTGAGGCAGAAACTTAAAGCAGATGTTAAGCATACGAACCAACGTAATTCACCCAATTTACGATCCGATGATGCTGGAAAAAAACAACCTTACGCACGCCCCTCAAAAACCAAGTTCATCTTGCAACACCACCTGCGCGTGTATAAATCCCACACACCCAACTCGAAGAAGCCTCTTTTAAAGAAGAAGATACTTTATGGTTAAGAGTAGAAACGTCAAACGTAAGACACCGGAGAAGAAGACTTCGGAGCAACAGGAACGCGCATTACTTGAACTTCGAAGAGCCACTTCGCAATAAAGGGAAGTACGTCTCGTACGGAAATACCGCCAGTTTAAGTACGTTTCCGGATGACAGCCGCGACGGTGCTACGGGAGAACGAAAAACCCAATTTCGTTCTGCGAAAGAGGAGAAAGAATTTTTGTTTGCGTTCGGTATAGGAATGCCATCCTTTCTCCGGGAAGTCGGAATCCATCGCCGGCAAAAATAGCTCCGAACATAGGAGCGAAAGAAAATGTTTAGACTGCAGACGACCTCATGGCGCTTTCTGTCATTCGAGTCATACTTTCTGGATGGGATGAGGGCGCAATTTCGCCGACGGAAAGGATCCAGATGTTGCTGGAGGAAGAGGCTGTATTATTACTTTGGTCTAGCGAGAGAAAGAGATAGTAAGAACGGCTGGCTCTGATCTTCAGCACCCATTAGATTTAAAGCATTAAATTACTACAATTGAAAGCCAGCCGAGAGAAAAGGATGTTTTGAATGAGTGAAGTTAACGGGAACACTGGCTTCGGAGTATTATTAAACGCCGCATCAATGTTTGCTCGCATTTAACCAACGAAAGAGTTAATCCTAGAGCAAGAGGATTATTCTTGTTAATCCCAAACGTCAATGTTTCTCGATTACGTATGGTAAATAACTTTCCCTGACGTCATTTGGGACAATGTGAATGCATAAAGAGCTAACAGCTTATTCCTCCTTAACCTCTGACGTTATATACGGTTATTTAATCATACCACAACATAGAACTTGCAAAAAAAGTAAATACTAATAAATAAATACCTCAAAAGTATTAGATAAGAATGAAAGTAAGGGTGAGTTACAGTTTCTGACTGGGTACGGATATTCTTCACGTATTAGTACGAACTATATCACGTAAAAGGTTTATCGAAGAATATAAAATATAGGGGAAAATAAAATAATGTACATCGATAAACAGGTTCAAATATCAAAAAAAATCGGAATGAGGAATAATTTTACATTGGAAATAAGTAAAACAAAGGAAATTAAAGAGAAATACTTGTAGAATCCAATAATGCAGCCTTAGCTTGTAGTTTTCCAAAATGAAAATAATAATGGGAAAACGCTTGTATACTTTATCACAAGGTTGTTTATTATACGACCGTGGTAACGACCGGGAATGTGTACACGTTTTTCCTTATTATTATTTTCAAATCTCATTTGACCAAACATTTAATAATATAAAGATCACTCACATAAAAATTTTCCGCGTCGTAACTGGCCCCTAGTTACCTTCTAAGTAAACAAAACAGGGAACAAATAAAGTATAAACATCGCTAAATATACGCCCGTTACTACTAACTTCGACAAAAGATTCCTAGCATTGTCCCTAAGCTTTGAAAACCAAGGAAGACACGATCGAAGAAGCAAACACACGTTCCGATTAAATTACCTTATTCTAAGGCAATTACTTCCGCTGTTCTGAATCGTTTCCTTTGACAAACACACAGAACTAGAGCGCCCATTATTTTTCCTCTTTAAAGACGAATCCTGTTCGATTAAAGAACGGAGATCAACACGAAAGAGGGAGCTGTATCCGCGTCCTTCACATCTCATTATACATCCTCTCAAAGGTCGAACGGCTTTTTCGAAGGACCATCTTCCTCTTTTTATACAATAAGAGGAATATATGTGTTTGTTTTCCCGAGATTCCTATTTCGAGGGCTACCATTCAAGCGAAGAGAGAGAGTGTGTGTGGACAAGGCAGAAAAACTGCTCTACCTCTCGATTGTGTTTAGTCTGTGAATAGCTTCCTAAAAATCGTACGTGAGGGCCAAATAAAATTAAGGGCGTGTTTGACATCGCTTTACGAGGATACGTGATACCGATCTCGACCCCTATACGTTTTCTTTTAATGGGTAATAGGACTTCGGTTTTATCATCAAATGAATTAATTTGAAAACACTTTAGGAAGGCAGATACTAAACAAAATTTGATATATATGGAAGTTCTTTCTCGATATTTATACGTATCATGTCACTACGATAATACGCCTCTTCATAAGTAAATTTCAAGTTGGAATTTTACGTAATACAATCATTTATTCCATAATTATCCCATATAACTCATTGACAACTTAAACTTTAACCAAGTAGAATTCATTAACTAATAACCTAACTAAAAAAGCTAATTAATAGTTAACCAATCGAATCCCTTCGCTAAGAGAGCGATGGTATTTGTTTGTTCGGCACAATCGTAAGATAATTCGATCCTCACACGAGACAAATATGATTAATACACCCTGAATATTTATTGTTTTATTTCGGAAACCACAAAAGGGCGCAAATGAACGCGCGTAGGTGAGGTTAGACAGCGAGGGTGACAGATAACATCGAAGGAATAATGTCGCTGAAATGGATACGGGTTAGGCTGCTTATAGCGAGAAGAAAGAAAAGACAACGGCAACGGGGGTGGTGGTTCTCAACCGGTCTCCTAGCGACCAAAAGACCTGTGTCACATACATCAAATAAATCATGACATCAAAAAGCTCGGAACGAGAGAAAAAGGTAAAACTCGAGTCCATTTCCGTAGTCGGGATAAAAAATGGAGAAAGGAAACACGGATGGAAAAGCTAGACGGTATAAATCGTAACCTACAGACTACTACGTCCTCTCACGTTGAAACTAAAACACTAGAGAGAGACTGAGTAACAATTGGTTTTGCACGCGAAAAAAAACCTCCTAAAAAGAGTTAAAGTCTATTCTACTAGTACACGTAAGAAACAACGAGCCCAAATAGAGCTCGAATTAAATCTCGGGGGAGACGCGGGATTCAACCTGCTTCCATCCAGACAGGATCTAGACGGAAGGCAGTGGTTTGTATCTTGCGCTATCGTCTTTGAGCACTTGGATACGTTAAGTCTTTTCCTCTCCGGGGGGAGATAACGAGATGTGGGGGATGTCTCCCTTCGTTCCACTTACGCAAGGACGGATTTAATAACGAGTATAAACCGATAGCGACATCGTGGGACCGAATCGATTGCTTTTCTTCGGTGAAAGAGAGGTGCATTGTCTCTTTGATGCAGACGAGGATGCATTTTGTTACTCGACGCGACACGCCGATGGCAATGAGATGCAGTCGATAATGAGGAGGCGTAAAACGAAGAAGAAGATGGGCTAATGGAAGCAAATCCGCCTTTGAAGCAACATCATACGCGTTGGTAATGTGTTGGGAGATTTTTTAAAAGGTTCAGTAATGTCCAAATTAAAAATTGCGTTTATCTATAACTAACTTAATAAATCACTTCGGCTTTATTTTATTACTAGTTAAAACGGAAGTGGAAAATAGCGACATGACTGAGACTCGAACCCAGGTCTCCCGATTTCGTTTTTGTCATCGCATAAATTGGATATGAATAAAACCTTCTCATTGATACTACTCAACATACAACTCTACATTTATACTAATTTTCCATACGAAAGAGGATAAATAATACTTTTACGCAATAAATTCTTTGACAGCTTAACAAAAATTAATAAACCGAAATGCCCCAAAGTCTAGCTAAACACCCAAAATATTCAAAAAAAAGTTTCAAAAGAATAATATTGATTCCAAAAATAGTTTAAAAACCATTTAATGTATTATATTTAAGCTTGACGATAAGGAGCAACGAATATATATAAATCAGAACACAGAAGGTAGGTGACACAATACATTAATCACTCGTGACAAGAAGCTAGTGACGGCGCCTACCAGAAAGAGAAGGGGAAAAAGTGCTAACAAGAATTTATCTTAAAAATAAATTAAAAAATATATATTACAACGGAAAATCAATCTGCAAGAAGCAATAAAAATAAAAATACGTTAAAAGGCAAAATATAATTTACTAGGACGCAAAGTGGCAATATTATAGATAATAAGGCTAAATCATAAACGAATAGCAGCCAATTCGGCACAATGAATTCCACTGTACATAAAAAGTCTCGAAAACGAAAACTTTCGGGTTAAAACACGAGTGAAGTAAGCCAGTTAATTAGAGTAACGAGCGTAATTCCTTCATCATAGCTCCATCAACAGTCACACTGTTTGACACATTTCGCGAGAATTCCTCCCAAAAAATAAACCAGCGCGAAATTCTCTAATAATTCCTCGAGGCGAATTCTCCGAAGAAACAGAGTTTTTTTGCCTCCGAAATAATTGAGCCCTAACTCGATTTTTCTAAATCAATTCCTCGTTGAAACGCGCTTCAGCCCTCGGGCTCCCGTCTCGCTCGTTAAAAAATTTAGATGTTAAAAGACGTAGGTTAACCAGACGAGAGATACTTTGGCACTGTTCGCGGAGTGGGAGTTCGAAATGAGATTTGGGACAAACCCATGGCAACGAAAAAGAGACACGTCACAGTTGACGCGTTCTCGCCGAAAAATATGAAGAAAGGGAAACAAAAAACTGGAGAAAAAGCGCAACTAAAGGAATGAAAGGCGAAAATCGAACGGACTTGCACAATAGGAGTGCGTGAACGGGGACAGAGCATTGATGCAAGGCGTGAAATGTTCGATGAAATCTTTCGCGGAGAAGACAATGGGAGACAATCCCGTTTGACGATGATGAATGGACTACGAAATGAAACGGATTAAACGCGAGGACGGTATGTCTTTTGCTACCGCATCTTGATGAATGGAACATGCTTCATTTGTCTTTGGGTACGAGATAATAAAAATGTACCATTTGCTTTCACGGTTCTGCCTACCGTTCATTGTCGAATTGATGTGAAGATTAGAGAGGTAAGGACGAATTCATTTTCACTTTTGTCACCCTGCGTTCAACTCGAGGAAAACTATTTTAAATGAATGAATAATACCTTATTTATTTTATACACAAAACTTCATGTACTACGCAAAGAAGGATTGATTGAACAAGGAAGTCTACACCACCCATTGAGATATCCACGATTCTTTATTGAAAGTATTACTCTGGTTCAACAAGTATGATGCGTAAATTACGTATTTTAAAAGTTGAATAATCAAAACTATAATAATAATTATGATGGAGAATACCTCACTCAACACACTGTCCACAATGCCTCACTCCTACTTCTAGCAATAGATTAAAACGAAACTAAAGGCCACATTATGCACCGACTGGCTCATTCAGTGTACCTCAACAGAACATACAACTAACTTACAGGGGTAACCACTCATAAGTCGCTATGGTTACATTTAAATACATAGTTTCCTGAGACCAGCGGATCGGATATCTATGGAGAAACAAATCTTCATGTCTTTTACGACAGAGCACTAAATCATAGGGAGTTAATAGTAGAGTTAGCAGCATCTGGTTTTCCGTGAACGTGCGTGACTATGGCAACTTTAAGTGAGCTAAAGCTGCACTAAGACGATCTTAATCCATCGTGTCACGCTCATTTGAGCAGAATTGAGTTTCACTTCGATGGGAGATTTAGAGAAGATAACTTACACCGGAATAGTTTTTAAGTGGTTCGAACTATCTTCCTTCCTAACTGAATTCTGAGGAAATTTCGCCTTTGTGCGATAGTCTCTTCGTGAATAGAAAGGTAATCATACTTGATCGAAGAAAAATACCTTTCGAATTTTATTTTCAATGGTTTCAATTTTCTCTGAATTTAGTTTGACAGTTTTCAAATCTCGACGTGAATTTCTAACTATCCATGAAATGAATGACAGTTTTGACGACTGAAATCCGATATGATTTAAATCAAAATAACCGAAAAATAAAGAAATATACTTATTCAACAGCCAAAATTTAATTCTTCCTCCCTCTAAAACCAAAAACGAGACAAAAATTTAAGAATATTATAATAACTAGTTCTCATTTAAAATATTTCACCATTGCTATTAACAATAAATTTTACTGAACCCAAAATATAGATAAATATAATACATAATGGTATAAATTTCAATGGTTGAAGACATTTAAGCATATACATATTTTTTCCAAAATAAATTATAAATATATCTGATAATAATGGCTTTAATAAGGGCGAAATTGAGACTGAAAAGTCTCCTCTTCCTTTCTTTCAATTACATTGATAAATTATAATTACAGTGATAAACAGCCTTATTGAAAGAGTAAAATATAAATCGTACGTAAAAAATATCATACGAAAGTTTAGCAAATGCTTTTACATAAAATCCTACATAAAATACATCGCCAATAGTAATATTAAAGTATTCAAATATCGAAAAGATATACTGTTTACGTATTACATGGTTCTTCTTACGAAAATATTTCTCCACGGAGTTTGCTTCCTTCACGGATATCAACGATAGAACATTACACAAAAGCCGAAGTCGATGTAATCTTACACGAAAGAGGCAAAAGAGTGTAGAAAGTCATGGAAAGAAGGCTTTCGGGAAAGCGAAACGGATTGGGAATGGCGGTACCGTCAGAGCAAAGCACCGACCGCCTTCGGAGGAACCGATCGGAAACGAGAAATTAAACTATTTTTGGAGAACGTGTTTTTGTCACGGTCCTTCGGGATATACGGCTGGTTTGCACAACAGAATTATAGCAGAGTTGAGAATGAACGGAGCAGAAGAGTTACGGCTCCAAACGAGATACGTTTGTGATGTAAACTAGGATTGCCTATTCTTATGCTTATTCTTAAGATGAATGGAAAAGAAAAGAGTAGCTTTTGTGAGCTGAAACACCAAAATACGGTCATACATGTTTTAATGAAATCTGTATTTACAGTATATGAAAACTGTATTTTACGTTTCTTATAGAATAAGCTTTCCAGAGAATGTATGGATACGAGATAAGTTGACATTAAAACAGCTGAATCATTCTAAATATTGTTCAGTTATTTAACTCTGAATATTTTTGTATAAAATACAAATCACATGATAATATAGCTTCAATACTTAAGCAACCGAGCAATTAGAAGTTTCGGGTTCGAGTCCCGATCATGTCCGACTTTTTTCACCCGTGAGGGGAATATAAATCAGTAGTTATTTATTTTATATTTGATAATTAAGTTAAGTTTACTCGTTCATTAATTAATTAACGTTTCAGCCAATTGAAACTTATACGAAAATTACGTGAATGATACCAGATGAGAGTGAATGAAAAAAAAATATGGAGTTAAAATGACAAAAAAAAAATTATCGAATGAATAAAACGGAAATGATTTTAGGATTAACGTAGAACAGGAAGCCTTGCGGCTGGATAAATCGAGAGATTAAAAATGAGACGGGAACACTGAAACATGTGACTGAGGAAGGAAGGAAACGCTGTTGATAATCTAAAATCCACCACAAGTTAGACTCACAATCAGTAGAGATATTCAGCCCGAAAACGATGAAATGTTTCTTTTAGGAATCCCATCAATTAATGTTTGCCTTAGGAAGAATTCCAGCTGAAAATTCCAAACACGTAATCCAAATTTATTTTTATACAAAAAAGTTAAAGATCGATGTTATCAAGCAATCGTCATTCCCAAAACCTCCGAAATAATTCTCCTTTTATCTGGAAAAGAATCGTTCGAAGTAACTCCCGAACATCGTAAAATGTTTCTTAAAAGCCATAACAAGCAGTTGCTAAGGGAACACGGACGAAGTAGTATCGACGGAAGCAATACACGAACGGATTTTACGATCAAAGTTGGAAGATACAAAGTTTCGGAAGAAGACTTTGGGAGAAAGAAGAAAAGAATACGGACGAGATGAAAATATTCGGCAGTCGTGCGTGGAAAAGGGACCGGAAACCGAAAACTACTTCCGGTCAAGATTAGACAGAAAGACAGCTTCCTTTTCGGGAAGACAGACGAGCAGGTGACGAGATACACTTTCTTCCTAGTCGTGATGAGCGATATTAAATACCGACACGCATTTTATAGGAACTAAGGAAATTATGTTCAAGTATCAAGCTTCCGTCTATGAAAATAACAATACGTAAAAGAACCAGAGATAATATATACATATATATTCTAATCATTCGAATTCAATTACATGAATTGCTCGTCACCAAGATAACGATCTAATAAATAAATATCAATAGTAAAAATAACTATTTATAATAATTCTGATGAAATAACATCCATTCGTAGAATGTACTCTCTATCACATCTTTAATTCCATAAAAAAAAACTCGAGAATAAGACCCAAATAAACAATAATGCACCGAGTTTCGGAATAACGAAAATAGCTAAAGATTAACACTTCAATGACCAATTTTAACGAACAATACGCGAGAGATGTGGGAGAAAAGAACAGAAGAAACATTCCGAAATCCTAGCCGTACACTGAAAGAAGCACGTTTTTAATAATAACAGTCGTAGGAGGTAGATAGAAAATGAGTCGATTTAGCTTTAGAATCCCATCTTCCGAGGGAGCGGAAACGTTTAACGCAAGAAAAGCTACAATCTCGCTAAAATGTAATAGGTTTTACGATTCGAAATTTTCGATTTACTTGGCCGACGAAGGAAGGAATTAAAAAGGAAAGGCAATTATGAGATTCCGTCCGAAGCAGACTTTGTCCAATTCCTACCGCATTAACATGTTTTCGAATTCAAATGAAGCTATTGTCGTCTGTTTCCAATGCATCTATTTTCCGCTTGAGAGAGATAAGTAAAGGACTTTTATAAAAAAATACATTCGTAGTAGTATTCCACATGATTTTAACTCATTGTTACTAGTTTCCATAGAAATCTCTATTATTTTTTTAAACCTTTTGTGTGTGTCCCCCTACCACAAAGCCCCATCACGTCAGACTTATTTTAAAAGGGATTAATTCACTCTAAATACCGAATTCGCTGTGGATGACGGGAAATAATAACCACTGAAGAACGTTTATTTTAACTCAAATTTTCATCATAGAGCATTGAATGAGAAATAACTGGGTAAAACAGAAAATATAGGAGGCAAATTCTCGCGCAGTAAACCACTGAGGGTTAAATAAATTGTATACGAAAAAAGAACACTTTAACAAGTAATTCAACTGAAATTACCAAATTAATCGATATATATAGAGAATCAATCATTGTTTTAAAAGGATCGCGTAATGATTTTTTTTAAAAGGACGTATCATTATGAATGTACGACTACTTTTAATGAAGGATTTGTCTTTCTCATACTTGACCATTCTCTAACCTATGTTACACACGAAGATTGCCATGGACGGATGAAAACGTAAATAAACTTTTAAAACAATGACTCGTTATGTGGAAGAGGAGACTTAATAAGTACAGCCTTGTCCTTGTGGTCATTAATATTTCCGAGCATTTTAAGAGACCGGAAGTCGAAATATAGCCTCCTCTATCGTAAATGAGACAATGCAGCCTTGGCATTAGGAACCACGAAAATTATCACTCATTCCAACCGAATACGGTTTTAAAAAAATTACCATAAATTTTGGAAATTATGAGAAATATAATTTAACATTTCTAAAATAAATTAATGAAAATTGATAAATTTAATTACTATAAATAGAACCGAATTTATTTCAATGGTTATACGGCCATAAAAATTTATTTTATACTCGTGTATTACGGGAATTTAACTTCATATGGCACTACTAATACGATCAACTTTTCAGGAATATCCTTTTTATTGATTTTACTAGCTTCATCACATTTTATCGGTCATATTCTCTATTTATAATTACCCTAGATTAATGATCGACCGATACCGCTTTGGTTAAAGCAAAAATATTTAATGTTCAGCTCATGACCGAACGATGAACTCACGGTAATTCAATAAATTATTCATTTTCAATTTATATGCTAAATAACAAATATTAAACACTGTACTCGTCAAAATATGAATATTACATAAAATCCAATATTCAGAACACGTAGTTTATTAAAAATCTTCCTTTGAATTTGAATTTTGTGCTATTAAAAATTTCTCTCGTCCAACTACCAAAATTGAGCGATTTATTACGCTGTTGACAAATGCATTCTCTTATTAGACAAATGAATGGGTACGTTCCCTCATAAATTTCATACGATAAAAAGCTTTTTTAGAATTCTCTCAATATCTCTCTCTTTTTGAATTTCTATAGACTTATTACATTTGCCAATCTCAGTTCTCATCGAGCGCATTTTCCCTAAATGGCGATATTAATTTCGGAATGAAATTATTATTTTAAAAAAATACGCGATTCATAAACTTCGTCCCGTATTCTTATGTAACTTCAATCAAATCTTTTCAAATAAAAAATTACAGAAAATTACATTTTTAATTGCACTGACATGCGAAGTTCTCTATTAAACAATAAAAAGAATTAAACAACACGAGAAAAAAAATAAATTAGTGAGAATTCCGATAAAATGTCAAAGGAAGATGGAAACATATCTTTATCCACCATAGCTACTAAAGAACATAGATCATACTTTTTGAAAATATATTCAAGGGCTCAGGAATTAACAACTTGATATCAGAACCATCGATTATGAAAATTGAAAGATGACGATGTATCTAACAACGGAAATATATCTCATAACAACTATATAATGAGCTAAACTTATCTGTGAGGAAATTCGAAATTAATCGACACTAGACATAGATCTATAAAATAATACTTTAAAAATAGAAGTCTTGACTAAAAAAACAACAAAAGTAGTAGATAATAAAAGAAGAAACTTAAATCGTACTCAGAAACACATCTCCTTTAACACCGCTCGTTACGGACACATCTTAGATTAGGGATTCATACTTTTTACGTCGTAATTATACATCAAGGGTCCTTCACCTTAAGCTTGATGACGCTCACAAAAGCGGAAAGGGCTTGCAGAAAAAAAAACGAAAAAAAAAAAATGGCGCAGAACGATTAATATTCAAGAAATAAACAGTCTCGCGGGTTTCCGTGACAACGAAGCGCAGTACATCGGGAAACGGTTTCCTTGTCTAGGAACCGTTTTATTTATAAAGGTTCACGGAAAGACGTCGAAGCTATTCCTAAAATAAAGCTAGGATGATTCAAAACGTGGCCAAATTACCCTCTTGTTTCTGGCAATCGTGAAGCGTCACCGCCTTCTTAAGTTCACGCGTGGATGCTCAAGAAAGAGATTTCCTTTCAGTTTTGTTGCCCACCGACTTCTGCAGCTCAAAATAAAGTCAATCGATGGGAGAAGACAGGAAACGTACGGAAATAAATTTTCCTTTCCGAGTGAGGCCGGTATCGAATATCCTTCGATACGATCTCCGGTTGCTAAGGAGCTCGATTGGATGCACTCTTTAATGAAAACATTGGATTGGATCGTACGTAAATGGCAACCGACTGAAATGCAAGCTAATATTGAGATGTGACAGGATGTGTGTCATGAAAGGATGATATCCTGAGGTTGAGCCTGCGCACTGGCACAAGCCCAAGATGATTTTTTGGCTTCGAAATGCATAATGGTAAGCAGTTAATCATCCAATAAATACTAAAACGAGTTTCAAAAAGGACGAAAACGTTATTTTTCGCTTGAAATCTGTCGAAGCCATAAAAATAAATAAGGCCGTCGGTAAAAGTATGCATAAAGTAGACAAAAATGAGGTTAAAGATACGTGACATAAAGTTTTAAAATATCATATATTAAGTAGTACACAACAAAGGCAAATAATAATGAAAAAACTTTTTACTAAGTATTATAACGATAACTTTTTATGGATATCCAAAAGATGTACTATGAATCGAACATTTATTTAAACGCGGAGGTCCTACGATTTTACCCTGCGGGACCCCTCCCCCCTATCCCAAAAACCCCACTCGGAAGAGCAAACTGATTAAATGGGAGAAAGTAAAACTGTTCGTAATCCGATTGAGAATTGGCGGAGTTCTTCGGATAACCCTTTCCATCGATCCTAGCAGAAAAAAATCCCACCATACTCTCTGCGGCAGAGAATTACGTAAAGGAGGATTTGACTAAGGTCACGAAAGAGAGGTTGAAAGGTGATCTATATTTGGCTGAGTAAAAATAACCAAACTGAATTAAGAAACGCAATTCGGACCGAATTAACCGAAAGGGGCGGATCAAGTAAGACGGAAACATTTGAGCCGTAGATAGAGATTTATTCCTAGCTAATTGGTGACGCTTGAAATCCTGTATATAAATCTGGATTCGTTACCTTCCGCCAGATTGGAAATAATAGGAAGAAGATAAGAATAGATTAAAGCTATTCCGTAAGGGCGAAGAAATAAAACACTTCCTGGAAGATCGTGGAAAGAGATGGATTTCGAAGGGAAATTTCGACGCGAAATAGGATGATGCCACTTTTCCCAGAACTATTTTCGGAACCAAATGGAGAGATTTCCATTTGTTTTGCGAGGGAACGGACGGGGCGTCACGTATTTAGCAGTCTAACCAGGCACATCTGCGCTCCAGCCGATGCTGTCGATTGATAATGCCACGATATTTCGAAATCCGGGATTTAAGTCGTTACGGAATGGAGCGCGCAATAAGATTCGAAAGGCTTCTGTTTTTCAGATTATATTTACGTGTATGAAGAATTGAGGAAATTGATCACGACGAAGAAACCGAGAAAAAATAAATCGCCGACATTAAAAGCATGACAAAATCTAATAATAAACAAAATGTGACATTACAAAACGTAGAATATAACATAAAGATGAAATACTAAAAAGTATGAAATAAGTATATCGGTGTTTTAAATGAAAATTCCTCCGGGAAGTAAACGGCCTAAGAGGTAATATACGCTGTTAGAAGGACAGCAAAATTTAATCTTCAATTAAATCTCTTACTTTAAAGGATACCTTTTAAGCAATTATAAAGGATAAATTTCAGTGATGCACAAGAAAAATAACCTGCTTTAATAGGTAATCATTTAAAGAATTATCTTTCACATCTTTACATACATTACTACCAAATTTCAGCGACGGAGTTGAGTTACTCGAATACATTTTTTCTTCCCTGAAAATGTGACATATTAAAATACCTAATGCCAAACACAGTCGAGAAGATTTTGATCAAAGGTTTGATAATGTTTTAAAATATTATTTGAACATTCTGAGGTACAAAAGTATACAAGTTTTCGACAGGAGAAATAAATCAAAGATTTTGAACTTCCGAGCTTAGAATTATAAGCATAATCATGGCTTTAACATTCATGACATGTGACATTTACATTCGTAAATACGCTTCCTCTATAAAAGGATTTAGTTTCATCATTGACAGAGATATTTGAGAGCTTTTTCGATGATATTCAACTTTGATTTTTATTCGACTGATGTTGACACACGGAAAACGTTTTTTTTTGATAACGCGAACTGGAGCGCCCTTTACATAACTTACCTATATTTTAAAAGTTATGTAAGCTATTTCGATAAACAATCACTTGGAAACGTAATACATTTTGGTAACTACGGATCCATAGTTACGGACAAATAATCAGAATGGAGACGTGTTTTTGTTACCTCCAGTTAAAACTATAAATATACTAACACAATTCACAAACATAAATTATTAATTTATAGGAACGGTGTGGATAAAGGTAGTAAATGCAATTTTTATTTTAAAATGCGCGATATGCGGAGATCTAAATTAAAAATGCACTGTTTACAAAACAAACTGAATAGGGCCAAGGAAAATGAACAAACAAAAGAAAAAATGTCTTATTTTCTGCGCGTTAACCACAGAAATTCCGCCGATATCCAGTTTCGAAAGAGCTAATGGGGCCTCTCTAAGTATTTGTTTTGAAAGAATGTCTAAAAACATAAGCAAATACTCCGATACAAAGACATGTGATCCGTGGAGGAGGTTTACATTGAAAAACGTTATTTACTAACACTTCTGTTCAATTTTCCTCCTTAAAAACGACCTTTAACCCAAATGTTAGGGAGAAACATAAGGATAACAAGCTACTCAAGGTTGAACGGAGATGTGTTTGAGACATCAAACTGTTTTAGCATTAATATAAGATTGGGAAAATTGAAGATAGGATATCAAAGAGTTGTGCGTTCGAAGTAAATAATTCAAAGAAAATTAATACTCTGGAATCTGGACTTGGTTACTGGATTATCTTGAAAGATAAGATGAATATTAACTAAAATCTAATTAACTACAATCTAATTAAATTATCTGTGTGGAATTCAAGAGTAAATAATTTTATAACAAACTAATTTTATAATAATTCAAGCATACAGATTTTGTTACCGCAGTATATATTAAATCAATAGACTTAAATTTCATAAAATGATAGAAAAATTTATGTTAAAAATTAATATGTGAAGAATTACAAAAGAGACATTTCTGTAAATATAAATCATTATACGAACAAATACACCCCTTTGCTAACAATGCACTAAAAACACTGGTAGCAATTTTAATCCTTCGCAAACCGTTTCCGTAGATACGAATCCGAAATGCGTAATTACAACAGAAAAATCCGCGTTCGAGACAATGAACCATCCCCACCATTCTTCTCGATACATTTCTAAAGAAGCGGCTGATCAACCCCAGAAAGAGAGCCCATGCGTTCTGTACTCTTTACTTCAATAAACAACTCCAGGCTCACCGAATGCCTTAGGCCTTCATCTGCCCAGCAACGGTTTCTATGAGTACAAAAAAGCAGCTTCATATACACTAGGTGCAGACAGGGACTCCAGAGAGAGAGAGATTTCAAATAGAAAAAAATAACCCTTCAATCGCAACAGCTGAAAGATAAATTTTCCTCTTTGATGTTGACATAATCTTCGGGGCACTCCAGATAACGTGCGAGTCAATAAAGCAAATTAAAGATAAAAAGGTACGACCTTGTAGACTAAACACTTCAAACGCCCGAGAAAGAATTCAATTTAAAGAAACAATTAGCAATGGGCGATAGATTACCTTAGAGAATAGCCATTAATTGAGCAATAGAAACAAGGAGATGAGGTTTTATTATATTGTATACGTCACAATATATAAAACTCGAAATCAATAGGAAGTTAGATCTTGAATTAAGAGGATATTGTCAATTCAGTATTGCCATTCAAGTTTTTTTAAAACTCATCGAACATTTATACATCAAATAGGAATGGTATAAGCATTGAAATCATAAAAGACATAATATCATTCCCTGTGGATTATATTCTCGATTATTGTATGTAAAAAGATATATCTACAATACAATACATAGCTTCTATTAATTATGCTCGGAAAAAATTCGAGCTACAAATACGAGGTAAATCTATTCTTTTTGCAAATTCTGAAGAAAACCTTTTATGGTAATTAAAAAGACGGATATACTATTAACATAAGCTTTAGTCGTACTTATACTGAGGAAGTACAGAGAAGTACGTGAATTTAGATGAAAAGTATTTTCCCGTTCTTCAGTAGGAATAATTAGTAGAATCAGAGCAGAAGACTGGAACAAAATACCAAACAGCACAGTTAACAAATACTACATCAAAATCTATGGATAGAGAAACAAAGTAATTTATTTTCGTATACGTAAACGGAATTATTGGACTAATAATACACGTATCTGATTGTATTAAAATCATAATCTCTCTGCGCATATTCAGCAGGGAACTAATTGAACAGTCCTTCTGGGTACATACCCAATCGCTCCGAACGAGATAGCAAAATTTTATAAACGATACACGTACTCGATGCAAAATACGTAAATTCAAAAATTCCAGAAAAAAACCAACACTGCAGAAACGCTAGGCAGACTATTCACACGTGCTATACTTAACACTCTCTCGATCCAACTCTAAAATAGTCGTTAATTAACCAAATGTAAGCAGACGAGATGCAGAGACGATTAAACGCGAGACTTTTATAGAGATAGAGAAGGACTCGGCGCAAAACACTTTACAGCTAATCAACAGATAGCGTCCGATGAGGATTCGCTCCTTTGGAAACGTGTTCGCAGGAAGGATTAAAGTGATATCTTTCCACGGCGATTTCACCATCGGCTGATTACATCCAGAACACCTCGTTTGCAGGATATTATTAGTCCTCCGCGAAAGCCGGTTTCGAGACGCAAAAAAGGGAGTAAATGAAGTTACGGCACACGATGTACCGGATGGAAATGTGTTTAGAAGCGAATGGATGGGATGAGTTCTGAGATGACGAGAAAGGGACGCAGGGATATAATTTAAAGTTGAACTTGAAGAGGGAGGAATTTGAAAATGACTCTTTTCCAGTTACTGCTACTGAAGGGCGGTTAAAGAGATGTTCGTTGGGATATTCGAAGAATTGTTTATAAAAGAAATAAAAGACGTCTGCATGGATACAGCGCGAGATTTTTTGCTCAAATAGAATTGTTTGTTGCCACGAATGATCAAGCGAAAACAGAATACGCAAAAATTATAATTTAACGATCTGGTAAGTCAGGGATGAATATAACGATTTAAATAATAAACTAATAGAATTGACAAAACATGAAATTTAGTTGAAATTATACATTGTTAAAGACATTATTTTATAAATTCATGAGACTGGATTTTAAAATATTTCAATTCCGAAGGTTCAAACAGCATATTGTGGAATCTAAAAGGATTTTTTTTCTTATCATTATCTACTATTATTAAATTTTACTATGGCTCCGGTCCAAAAAGCTTAAGCTGGTACGTAACAGATGTAATTCACGTAGCTACAAAATGTTACACGCGTATTAAATATGTTCTACTATAAAATGACCTAACTCTGAATTTTCTGAACAAATAACTAGCAGTACGAGTTAAAGTAATTCATATAGATTAATTTTGTGCTAAAATTAGCTTCCGGAAGATAGAAAAATACAAGATCCGAACAGCTTGTGGTAATATTTCACAATATAGGAAGCTATCCGATCTTTAAAAAAGAAACTCGACGAAATAGACTCCGCTCCAGTTGATTTTATCTACATCTATCACTATCTATCATCTACAAATATCAATTATCGATCCAATTAGTTTATCTAATCTAGTTGATTTTTATATATGAACAGGTGGTTAAGGACTTAAGATTGCTCTTGACAACGGAGAATTTACTTTCGTCTACCACGTGAATCTAAATGTCTGTATTAAGCAGTAACTTAGTAACTTAACTAACTCTTAGGAAGTAACCATAGTTACGAAAATTTCCTTTCACTTTAATATTGGAAACGTATACTCATGTCAACTCCCACATAAACCTCCTACGAATTGAGAAATAATATTACCGTTCAATAAAAATATATGAGCAAACATAATGGTCCAATATCATTTTTTGAAAATGTGAATGATTATATTTTTAAAATTTCAAGGATTAGAAGTAAAAAGGGATCTAAAAGTAGCATTATTATTTTTTTAAAGATGCAATCTCACAGACAACGCACAACAATTTTCATTTGTTTCTCGAACATCGAAAACATCAGCTATTATTCAAAGTAGTAATCCATTCGCGATGAACCTTGAAGAATCCACGAAACACCCAATAAGGACACGCTAAACCGCACATCACGGAGAAAAATACGTATTTATCGACGACACACTTGACGTCATCCGTGCGAGAGATGACTCAAGGGGAGTGTTCCGAAAATTATCGTATTTCTGCTGTTTCTGTGCCGAATGATTTCGTACGCAAGGTCGCTGATGTCACCGTACGAGTCCATCGACGACCGAAAGAGGTACTTGTATGTGTGTCGCTCTTGACAAATACGCTTTTCGCGAAAGTCGGACGCGAAATTTATTGCAGCGTGGGTCGTGTCGATGTCGTGAAAGTAACACTAACGCGTCACCGACGATCTCGGCGGGCGACGTCATAGTTGATGACGGTGTGCATGACGGCATCGACGGAGAGGTGAGACGTGTACGAACTATTTCGAGAAATCTCGCAACGAGTGAGAAGAGAAACACGCGGAGCTGCGCAAATACATCGGGGACGGCCTCGGGGGGATATTTTGAATTCGATGAATTTCAAACGCTAATGACGGAAGTACCCAAAGATAAATCGAGGATGAAATGAATCGTAAAGTCGTGATTTTCAAACATTTCCGCGTTCGTTCGGAGACTTTCCAAGAAAATAATAACGGAAGGTGAAGATTACATTAAAGTAAATTGATTGAAGCAATACACTTGTATTTGAAAACGTGTTTTCCGAATTGCTGAGAATATTCACAACTGTCTGAATGTATGTATTAGGATGAAGAAAATGTGTTTCACCATTCACCAACCATAGTTTCGATACTTTATTTATATTTAATTTTTGAGAATTTTTTCAACATTAATAACAAAACAGATGTTAGGGAGGGGTATATTAAACATCGGAACTGGGACTGGGAACAAAACAATAGAAAATAATACCCAAACCTATCCTTTTCATTGAATTTCACAGTTTTTTAATACTCAGAACTGTAATTACATTTATTCTCCGCTAAGTATGATTTGAATTACAAAAAGAATTCCATTTAATGTTCGAATGAAAATTTCATTAATTCACGTCGATAGAGATCATTTTATATAAAACACACAATTCCTCATAGGGTAAAAAAATTTACACTCCGCATACAGATTTACATTCGTAAATATCAACTCGTAAATACATTATCCATACACTTTGCCAACGCCTAAAATTGAAGTAGCAAGACCAAAACACATAATATAAAATTCAACAATTTGTAAATAAACAAATAAATAAAATTTCAAACTTAATTAATCACGATTACGAATTATTTACAAATTTATTACTGCAATTACAAATAATACGATTATATAAATACATAATTACACTCCCACAACAGCAATCAAGGCTCGGCACAACATAGAGACGAACTACCTCAACCCTCGTATCACTAGGCAACCGTATAATTCCCCATCCCATTCCCCCAACACCACGGCAACCAAAGAGGGTTCCCCCTACAGCCTCCAGAAAGTACGTTCCTGATAGAAATCTCCTCTCATCACACGTACCACTGTGGAGAGCGGGCTGCGCATAATCATCCATCCCTCTAAAGTAATTAGAATTCCACCTCTCACACCGTTTTCTATTACGTTTCCACGTCGACTGCGTAATGCGACAAAAATCCGACACCGGCCGGCGCCTCGGCAAAACATAGTGGGAGGAGAGGTCAGTCATCGGGGGGAGAGAGAAAGGGGGTCGGTGACGTCATCCGTAGAGAGAGCGGAGAGCTCTCCTCCACCACCCACGCGGGAGTCTGGGAAGGACGTCTCCGGCTATAGAAAACGGCTGCAGCGACGCAGGTATGAAAAACTTGCGCGACCTTTCGGTGAGGGGGATGACGTAGGAGCGTGGCGATGGGGAGTGACGGGTGTGTGATGGGATACGATTCGAAAGATGTGACGAATGGTGGTTCACAGTGACGGGTTGAAGAGTGGGATGATCCTGAGGATGACTCCGGAGACTGTACCTGAGACGTACTCTTTTAGAGAGCTTTTTTTAAATGATTTTGACTTCGTTTCGTGTACTTTACTGCCTGCTGGATCTACGTATATAGGACGGGGTGACGAACTTCTGAAACGTTTGAAATACGAAAGAAAAGGACTATTTAGGGGAGGGTAAAAACAGTTTTATCCTAATTAAAAACCTCCATCAAATTCGCTCAGGTCTAAAAAAGACACTAACATATTAATAACAAGTAATCGTAACAAATCAAGCCATCTTATACATTTGCGATTTAACTTAAACTTTTAATAAGATAAGAAGATGGTTGTTAACGAAGCTTATTTTCGTATGGACCTTTTCAGCTCTGTTCAACATTTTCTTCTAATTACTCCAAGTGCTAGTACACCTCAATTAATATACTAAGGACTTAAATTTAAGTTAATATATGATGAAAATACCATGCAATTCTGGGTCGTAGGAAAGTTAAGATTGTTCGAAATATCAAAAATATTATGGGTATTCATAGTTCACAACTTAATTTTAAAATCTATCCACATAATCCATTAACCATACTCGATATTGAACTAAAAATATGGATTTTATCTCGAACACTTATCCTACTGACTACTTATCATTGTTGTGGTTCCAATAATAATTGCCAAATGAATACTGTTGTTGAAGCAGAATCTTACCTGAAATGAAAGAGGAAAATATATTAATCATCAAATTATAAAACAAATCTATATCAATTAAACGCATTTAACAGAAATATTTGAACCTTTAATTGCTACTTAATCGATATTCTAAGAGTATATGAGGTACATTAACTAGCTTACAGGGAATAAATTGAAGCTTTTAATTCATAACAGTTAATGGAAAATACGGAAAACTAATGACTTATACAAGAGAAAAACGATATTAGGATGATAAACAAATCCCAAGAACATTCCCCGATTGAAACTCACTCTTCGACTATTAGCAATAAAATGCAAATAAATAGAATAAAAAATAAACATAGATACGTACACATTATTCTACGATGTCAATACCATAAGTTCCATTTGAAATGAATTATCCGGAAAAGCCAAACAAGACAAGATGGCGAGAGGGGGTCTGCAGAAATGAGACTAAATACGTCACTCGCACGAGGGCTATACATTTACGCGAAAATGGTATCGTAATGGGTACGAGATAAGATAGGACATCGGGCAATTAAAAGGACTGAGTATTTATACAGCTGGATTCGGTTTAAATGGTGCATTACCGATAAGCTTCAGATATAAGTGATCAAGTAAGTTTATTGACGAACACAATCGATACATTTTATAATCTCGTAAAGATACAAAATCGTGAACAGAAACTATACTTCGTAGAAATTAAACCCTAAATCGATAGAACAATAGATTCAAATGATCACTTTCAACTTAAGAGAAAAGAAACTTAGTAAGATTCAAAATAATAAAGATAATGAATGTAGACAATTCCAATTTCAGTGACATTTTAAAAGACCGGATGCATGATTAGAACGATACTAAAGGCTAAACAGTATTAGCAATATAGGCGTAAAAGTAGACTGCGCGACTAGAATATTCCAAGCATTACATAGAGGTGAAAAATATTTGACAAGACCGGGAATCGAAACCGGATCTCCCACTTGCCGATAGCAACGTATATTTTTGGATTTAATAGAGCCGTTTTATTCCAACTTGTTTCTAATTTAGATTATGAAATTCTTATGTATGTAAGTATGCAGGTGTTGGTAGCAGTTTGAAAGTTCTGTTGAAGTGGATGTTACCAAGTGTTCTTAGTTTATTTAACACGGCTCCCTTCCATTAAGTTGGGCTTAACCGTATCAGATTAATAACAGAAATATAATCTCATCATTCCTACACTTCGGTAAAAATTCCACTCGGTATCTATGAGAATTAATTAATTAAATTAATACCTATCATCACGTTATGGCGTTTCCAGGGAGACAGCGAGTTGATACCAAAAGAGCTCTAACATAACACAGACACATGAGTATCTAGGATACGAACAAACTTCCCCGAATGCGTTCGGAAAATTGAATTAGGAATCATTTGATTCGGAGGCATCATTTATCACACCGGTATATATTCCCAACCGAGCTCCACTTCTACAACTCTTCGACAAGATCCTTTTTCCAATAAAACTCGACACCGTGGGCTGTCTCCCTAAATCCCTTCACTCCATCCACAGTCGCATACTTGGGCCATTCACTTTAAAAGGGCCTTTGATCTCTACCCTTTCCAACTCTTTCTCCGACGTTTGCTACCTTATTTCGACTTCTCTGATCTTCCCCATTTAAGCATCCTTTTTGACACTTCTTATTAAAATAACTTACGTAAGTTTTTAATAAGGCTTAAAAAGTGCCATATCCAGACGCTATCCATCGATTATGGAAAGGTGAAAATAACTTTATATGATGAGTTTGTGCGTCCCGAATAGAAAGGTTATACAGAAGTAAAAAAATATAGCAACATGACTGGGACTCGAACCCACGTCCCTCTGAATTCCCGGGCAGGTATGCAACCCTATTGCCTTGATGAAGGAAAATCGATGCAGCATGGTAATACGGTGGTAAGTGTATCCAGCCAATTATGGGGCAGGGGTTCTATTCCCAGTAATGCTGCTATTTCGTTAAACTTCTGTTCTGTTAAACCTTAGTAATATCATCGAGTTAAATCTTGGAAAATAGAACACATTTCGCAAATAACAAATAATACTAAAAGACAATATTCTGGTTTAAATTTAATATAAAAATTTTTCCACCTATCTATATTCATAACTATAGAATATATTCCAAAATAGAACGGTTCGAAAAGAACGTGGGTGGCTTTAAAATTAGGATAATACTTCGTAAGGATTGTACCAGCACGGAAATAAATTCTACTGACGTAAATAATAGGACAAAAGACAAAAGAGACTACTTAAATCGAAGATTTCGCTTTAAATAAATTCAGAGCGGTAACTCTGCGGTGGAAACCTAAATTGCCCCATATAAATCCATTCTAATCCGATCACTTAGAATAAAATAAACACTGCTACTGAATTTACAACGATAAAAGCGGATTACCTTGAATTTCTAATTTCGCTAGGATACCACCGTTGCTATAAACAAAAACACTCGACTAAAAAAAACTCCTTTTTACATCATCCCTTATAAAAGAACGAATACAAAAATCATATCTTCCGCTTCGTTACGATACGACGCAAAGAGGAGTACAAGCGAAGCTCTTTATAATCACGATGAAATGTCAATTACGATTCAGAGTCGTCACGCGTTTAACGTAATGATAAGTAGAATCGCTCTTTACACCAATTATCCCATATTGGCGGCTGTTGAGATATGAGTGCTTAAGAGGACGAATGGATAGCACGCCAGACATCATTAGTACGTGTTAGGCTTCGAATTAGTGACACGCTGAGGGGCGATAACGAATAAGCACGACATCGGTGAAAAAACACTGATCACGATCACGCGTGAGAGTCATCATCTGTAAATTATATTGATACTTGAATTACGTAATCTATTGTTCGGGTTGCTATCAATCTGTGGGTGGATTCAATTGGACTATCTCAAGATCAAAAAGGTTGGAATGGAATTCCAATACGCTTACCTCATAAGACAATCATTTATGCCGTACCTTAGTATAGTTTCTAGAATCATTTCTAAACTAATAATAGGTAAGATGCAATATTTCGTACATAAAGGTCACAGAGTACAAAGATTTCATATCCATTCCAACTTCTTTTTATAAAATTCAATATACTTGATTCTATTTATTTTTCAAAGCCATAATAATACACACAATATATGCTACAAACATTCCCAACATATCAAGATAAAATTTCGTTGAATGGATTGAAATATATGACGCTGCAATAGAAACATCAATACTACAACATGCTTTCAAAAGCTATACTTTCATATTTCCTGTTATTCATCCTTCTTCTATTCTGAAAGGAACTATTCATGTGCTTTCAGTCAGGTCATTCCCCTACCTGCTCGGCCACATTTCGTGGGCGTATTCCAGTATAGTTCCCATACGACCCTCCTACGGATTTAGACGTATTGAAACGACAAGATATTACGTTCCTTTCATTAACTTTTCGCACGTATAAAAGCTATGAGCTATAGGATTATATTTCAAATGAAACATGGGTGGGTATAATAAAAATTTTTCAATAATCATTCTGAAATTAGATGGTGTAATAATATTTATGATATTACTCTGTTCTACCCTTACACATTGAAGCTTCATTAGATTAAAAGTAAATGAAAATATTACCACTTTTAGAAATAATGTCTCCACTTAATAACCCCAATTCCCACTTACGTTTATTAAGTAAAACCATTGGAGATTCTGTCTCCGTAGACAGTCATTACTGAATAAAACCCAACCAATTCGTAACCATGGAGACATCATTATCAAATAAGAGACCCAAGCTAATAACCAAAGGATCCCTCTTCTCTAATCGATTCTACTATTTAAAGGAGCTCATTTTATTTCTTCGATTGGTAGAAAAATTTAGAGCGACGCTCTCTTTTGAGAGGAAAAATCCATGGGTTCATGACCGGGCGTTTCCCTTCCTCTCTAATAAAGGGTCCAGCGGAGTGGTCAGGACAGGAGGAGTCTGGGCCGTATTTTTTATGCGCTCCATTTTTCAGAGGACGACTCCTGGAGCCACTGACAGCCCCTTTCCCATTTGCTCTTTTCATAACCAATCCTCCCGGGGGCAGGGATTTTTTAATTTCCTGTTAAAACTAGTTTAATTAAAAACTTACGCAAAACTTGGACTTGTTATGAAATACTCGGCATTGTACGAACAAATATTTAGAAATAAATACACTAATGGTTTTAATTTGAAGGACACCTCATAATCAATTAAATTAATTTAAAATACGAGAAACAAAATTGATACAAATATATCTCTGTTTATTAGCTTTTGGCAAAGGTCTGCGTTTAATACACATTAACGGTTCATTACATAATGGAGAGATATATGACCGACCTTTGCTATGACAACAAATTTCAGTGATATGATCACCGGACATCGGAAAAAGTCAACATATTACGATTCCACTTTCCAACCAATCAATTATCGATTTCAATGGCATGAAGAGCTTTTTGGGTGAATTACGATGAATTTTAAGCGAAAACTCGTAAATTTAAATGATAACTCATCATATTAAGGGTTTTTAATTAACTTCGATGACACCAACTGGCTACAATTCACTCCCCAAAAAAAGAGAGAGGTCAGATTTGTCAACATATACCTCTTAATGAAGCATAATGACATACAATAGATTTGAGGCAATTTTTTATAAGTATAAAGAGGCTAGAAACACACATAGTATTATGAGAAACATCAAATGAAATTAAAATACCTCCGATCCTAATTATTTCTGCCAATAGTACGAGTGAACAGCTTCTCTCCTAATTGAAATATAAACGTAATATGCTCTCAGATAGAAACCCCTAAAATCAAAATTACCATTAAAAACCTTAGACAACATAACTTGCAGTAAAACGTCTTTTTATACACCAGAAATCTCTACCATTCCTTAGCGACAAATATTACTGTATATCGCTTATAAATAAGGGGCAGAATGGATCCACTAATACGCGAGTAGAACTTGTTACCGCACGACAGAATACCACTTCAAACGTAACATTACACGATACGAGCTACATAAAACGCTTCCGAGCGAAAACAACTATCATAGAAATGAACCCCAATAGAAATAAACGAGAAAAAAAAAGAAAAACAAAATTACAGTCGTGAACCAATCAAAGCGGGGAAAGACGTGGGGGAGAGAAGAACGTCAAAATCTAATCCCTCACAGTTCGAATGATACAATTTGCATCACCGGACTCGAGTACTTCGTACGGGAACTGACAGGGGGGGAGAGGAGAAAAAAAAACCTGTCGGCACCCTTAAAACAAACGCTACTCTTCATAGAGTCGGCGGTACTTTGTGAACCGGCGAGGGGAGTGGTCCATCATCAAACCCTTCGCGGCATCTTGATCCTTCTTTGTCCCGCTAAACGCGAAAGAAAGATCAAGGAACTTTACTCGTTAGGAAATCACGCTGTTCGAGTGCAATCGCGTGATACTCTCGAAATCCTCTACTACTCGATACGGAGCGGAAAAAGGGGCGTTGTCATGGACACCCCATCTCGCCCCTTATGAATGGACGAACGCCTCAATGGAGGGTACGGATAATGCCACGTTATAGAGAGAGAGCCCTGCTTTATTTACTCGAAAGGTTATTCGAAAAGTTTTAATTCGAAACCCTTCCGACCGTGAATTCGGTGGATGAAACGCTGCCATAACAACGAACCCTATCCCTTCGTAACGAGCAACGCTCGATGCTTTCGAGATAAAAAGAGCCTTTTTAAAAATGGAGATGCGCGGAGCGTGATGTGTGCGAACTGAAGGAGAATTTGAATTCCGTGATCTACCCAGAATGAAGAAGAAGGATGAAGATGAATGAGAAGGCGTCAGGTTGTTGCTTGGATACGGAATTCTTAACGCTGTATGGAAATGTTTCCCGATCCTTGACTTGGAATCTGTGAATTGAAAAGGATTTTAGGGGAGTTTCTACAAACTCAGAGACATAATTCTTGCATATTCCGCTACGTTTACCTCGCACTATAGAATATACCGATTAATTAGGATGGAATTGACTTATATATCTTCGGTATGTTTGATATATTCAACCACCACATCTAGATTATAATACGACTCGTACTGTATGTTACTAGAGTTAAAGAGCATGGAATTTTCAAATGATCCCCTTACTTAATATTAAGTAAAGCCATTGAATTTTCATTTCCCAAATGAGGATTATATATTTAGAATTCGAACTAATTAAAGATTTTCACTCAAGGTTTGGTTTGACTATCTTTTTACCCAGAGAAAAAAAATCGGGAAATCACTAAATTACGATTACTTAGGGTTAATATATGGAAAATGGCCGTCGAAAGAATGAAAAGCGAAACTTCAACCTCCTTTATACGTGATTTATGAAGCGGGGGAAAAAAAGACAGTATTTTCAATTCCTATAACATTTGGGAAAGTAATCAAAGAATCGATAAGAATAAATAAGGTATTTCCACCATCAATAAAATACCTCAAACTTTAATTCCCAACTCATAACCTTCGAACTACTAGCAATAAAACTTCAACCCTATTGCATAAACTTAAAAAAAAAACAACCCCATAATATGAATTAAATCCCTGCCTTAAAGGGACCACCGCGAGTACGTCTGTACCACACTTCACAACCACTCCTTCCCTTTAATACACCTCTCCAATAGCCTCGTCTCGCGAAAGAGGAATACCGAGCACTTCATTTGCCGTAACGGACGAGAAAACATGAAGGAATTCTCCGTTCGTATTACTTTCCCTCGCCCCTTTCTCCCCACACACACACCCACCCTCTGTTTAAAACACCCGCGTTTCCATAGTACCCAGAATTCCATCGCTATATCTCTATGCCCCATTCAACTCCCACGCTCCTCAAATATTCCGCCTTCCAATAGCGCACTTTCCCGCGGAAAAAACAAACCCGCCATGTTCCGCCGATGACATCCGAGATCGTCACAATTAAGCTGCGGAAGGCAAACACGCCAGCCGGGGACTGAGAGAGAAAAAAAAAGAAAGAACCCAGCCGACGGAAAATTCCAGGATTACTTTGTCCCCTTAATCACCCACAATGCAATTCGGCGGGCGTGGCAGCCGCGAATGCAGTGGCGTGGGAAAAAAAGGGGCGGCGATGCTGTGCGGAGGAAACTTCCAGTTTAGAGTGGAATACGCGGGGGTGGGAGAGATGGAGGCGCCTTGTTAAGTCCATTGACGTGGGAGGGGTGCTCCAATGGGTGGCAGGGCTACCATCTCACGCAATTTCCAACGATACGCAGGGTACGATGATCTATCGCAGCCCTACGTACTCGGTCAGGATTGGGTTCTATCGGTTAAGTTTCTAATATTGAATTAAACATACGTATATTAAACAATGAAACAAATGAAAAAAGGAAAAACACCTAGCCCTCATTACCACTAAAACACATAGTATCCAAATAAAATACATACATATTCGCGAATGATACATTATAAATGGACTAAGGTATACACACAAACCAAAGACAATCCTGACCTCCTAAGAGGGTCAAAGAAGACCTAGCGAGTCAATAGGGAAAAATCGGTAATAGCGATATCAAATTTATAATAAAGACGCTTTAAGAATACATTAATATATTATAAATTTTGCACTTTCAGCAAATATTCAATTAGACCTTAGAGGATACTTTACAAAAATCAAACCATTTCAATCTGTATCGACACGAACAATCGTTGTTTGCTTCTGAATAAACAGGTGGTGGAAATGGATAACATAGCAACGGAAATTAATAGCGTATAAATAAAGCGTAATAATCTCACAATAATGTCCATATGAAACACCAAAATACGATGTCCATATTACAATTACGAATATCTGACGACTTTTGCAGCTAATAGGGCAGTTTTGCAATTTTGCATAATTTTTGGCAACGATCAACCTCTTTGGCAATAGAAAAATCCATAGAAATAAAAAAAAAATCACTAAAGATACAATGTGGACTTCACCAAGAAATGCACGTAGTATACGTTAGAAGGCACTGACCCGTAGAATTCATACATTACGACTGGCTACTAAAAACGCGAATTAACTTGAAACTGGATCTACTGATGCAAATGTATCATACGCAAGTCACATGCTAAATTCTAATTAAGGATGGAGTTGGAAGAATACGATGCATGTACTCGCTAAAGGGGTACTAAACAGAACGATGACCCTTGGTTTTGCACAGAGGCTGCAGTTCAGAGACTTTGCATTAAACTCTTAACTCGCGTTTTACGACTCCGAAACAATAAGATGCATTAGATTTCCGAAATGGCGTCCGCTTAGCTGGAGGAAAATTGGCAAAGAACCATTTAATTATGAAATTTATTCGGGAGTAACTTATGAAGAGATTTTAGGAACAAATGAAACAATTTATCCTTGATTTTAGAATGAATACAAGGGTCTAAAGTCAAAAGAGCTATGCATTTCAGTAGTTCTTCTGAGGAATTCTATTACTAAGGACTAAACTGATAAGATTTAACCAGTTTAATTTATTAAACATGAGCTTTTAAATCCATTGTTACAGTTAAAATAATTTTGTTTTTGCTTAACCAACAATAAGACTACATTTGACAATGGATTTTTAAATCTACTACGACAATAATACAGGGGTTTAACATCATTATTGAACGAGAAAGCCGTTCCAACGATTTTAAGGAAAAATTTTAAGAGCTTCAGTCGTAAAATGTAAGTATGACTCCCTCGAGTCTTGAAATGGGCTCTTATTTTAACACTCACAATAAAAACGGAATGCGCATTCAAATTAAGCCGTAGATTCTTTTGGAGAGAGGATTCCAGAATTCTTACAGTATTCTCGAAAGAATTAAAATCAGTAATTTTTTGGGCTTTCAAATTCAAAATACATTTACCTGCCTATCTACTACATTTACCTAAGCGTTCAAAGTCGTATTAATCAGAAAATGTTAGACCACGTTTATTCATTCATTTAAAGATACTTAAAAATAATCAAAAGTAGTATTCAGTATTTCTAATACCTTCATTTTGATAATAATTGCTTCACATTTTCATATGAATCAATATAAAAATTGATTTTTTCCAAGAATAGAATGTATGCACGCATGTATTATGTATTGCTACAAAATCACAAGATAACGCTCCAAAAATTACCCTCATAATTAAATTTTCAATAGAGGCATTAATAAAGAATCGCCATGGTTACGATACACACGCAATACATTTCAGTAATCATTGCTCTAAATAAACAATTATTCTTTATAATATTTCCTTTTTCCCGAACTTAATAAGGTATTATTATTATGAAATAGTATATTTTATGTTTATACATATAATAAGTTGCAATACATTATTTGTTTACAATTTAAAATTATTTCCAAAATAATTATATCGTGATTTGCATAATAATGCGATTTATTATTAATAATGTAATTTTAAAATACGTATTTATTTATTTAGTCATTAATTAAGTAATATTTTACGTAAAACTCGAAAAGATAACAATTTCAAATTTCCTTTGGCGTTGATGACAAAAATAATCGTACCCAACATAGGTGGAGAAAGAAGAATCACGTGATACATAGCACACGATGGACAAAAAAACCTCTCTAGAGGGACCTGCCGCGAAAGGGGCGTGTGTAAAATCCAATAACCTCATCGGGGTGGTATCCCTACATCTCCCCAGAGTAGGAGATTTAAGGGGGCTTTCATCGGAGGGCGTTTTGTCTCCGTGAGATTCGCACACCCACGCACTGGATGGCAATGGGTGGATGGCCTCCGTTTATTTTATTGTTCCCCCAAGAAGAGGTTATTAGGTTTTGGAGGAGGAGTTTGGGGGGCTTTATAGTCCAGCGTCGATTTAATACATCCCACCGCCGACTTCCAATTCCCACATATTCAAACTATAATTTATTCGCGAAATTCTGAAGGCTAAAATTACGGACGTACCAGGCTGCGATTACCTGAAATACAATCGCTTGAATCAAGGTTGAAAATAAAAGGGAAACTTGGAATATATAAATTTAAATGTCTATTGAGAAGTTTATTTTGATTGTTAGGTTCCTTTCCCGCTCGTAATTTCAAATAATGGGTTCATAAAAAGTTCGTATGAGGATAAATTCAGCCGAGGATTTTATAAATGAAGAAAATGGAGATCCGGATAACTTAATTATTTGGGTATTAAAGTAGAAAAAATTGAAATTGAATTACTTTATATCATTGTAATAAAATTAAAGATAAATGGAGTGGAAAAGAATAATTTAAAATACGATCAATGACGGCTAATTACTTAATATCTAACTTCACATATTTTGTTGCTATTGATCGTTTATCATAAACATTCAAAAAAAAAAGAACGCACACTTTTAGACAAGGCCCTAAATATATCAAATAAGAACCCAGGACCTACAATAGTCTTCACCCACCACTGAATATGTATTCCATCAAAATATGGCTCCCAATGATAAGTCAAATTATGGTAACTATTTAATGCCATCAATATCAATCTTAATCGGTAAATAATTTACAAGCGGTTTTAGATCTAACTCTAAATTCTAACGCACGAAAAAGCTCTCCATGCATAATGTAAGAGAACAATACGTAAGTTACGCTATTAATGTCCTAAATAACACGAAGATGTGATATTCGTCCTCATTAATAAAATATTATTTCGTTAATTTGAATAAATTTGAAAGTACCGATCATATACTTATCACCCACAATTCATTCCCGATAAGGCGTATATATAATCTCTAAAAATACCGACTTCATTCAACTCCAAAACTTCTACCCTTCAATCGATGCATAGATATCGCGTTCAATCTCTCGGATGCTTATCTGAGATAACATACAGATCCACGGAGTGGATGATGATAGTTTTTCTCCCGACGCAGAAATCCTTTCGCGGATATATGCAGATTACGCGGAGGGATAATCGATCGGAATCCGTCTCGACCATATCCACGAGAAATGACTTATAAACCACTTATTCCTCGAGAGTTGAGCTGATGACGAACTCCACTGAGAGAGAGATTTATTCCTCCTATCAAGAAGTTTAAAAGCGTTTGAAACTTAAAATGGTTCGTCATAGTTAAAAGTTAGACAGCACCGATATACAGCAATTTATTTTCATGGATATTTACGAAAATAAAAATCATATATTACATCAGAGGGTGCTGTTAGCTCTACACAAGATATCTTTACCATTTTTTATATTGACTTACTTTCGAGATTATTTTAAACGATAGATCCGAGCATAATCTTTTAACAGGTTTATACCTTAATGTTATGATTAGTAGAACAGGACAAAAATTAAAATAATAAGCACACATGATAATTTTCAAGGGCACAAAATAGTGAAATCAAAGGTTAATTTTACGAGGAACCTGTTTACATTAAAAATTATTTTATATGAATTTATCCACGCATTGTTAATTGATAGGAATCGATAAAAATGATTGAGGTTATCCATAACGAAATACGTGTGCTTCTTAAATTATTCTATAACTTCCCTCGCAGATTTTTATTTCGCACGAATTTTGAATCTTCCGGCTAAATCACCATATTACTTCATTATATTACAAAGAACTTTATGCGTAAATACTTATTAATTCACACATTTGAATTCATAATCGTTTGAACTTCCTGCTACTAAAAACTTCTTCGATAGCTAGTTCAAGAAGTTTCGTTGATTGTATAATACATTTTTACAGCACGAATTACTAATATGAAGACTTTTATCAAAGCTAGATTAATATTCCTGCACATAAAATCTTCCTCACAATTTGTATAACGATGATCACTTACGATACAATATACGCGATACTCGATAATACTACGCCTTTCAAATCTAACCAATTCTGCTCTCCCTTCCATGTCAATAAGCACCTTAGTTACCCTGGTTTATCATAGAGTCGCACACTTACTATCCATAGCGATGCATACTTAAACGTGTGGCCTCGAGCTCTATTACCCTGCATCGCCGCATACAAACATTAGCATCTGTAGGTCCATGTACTATCACGCTCTGTCTGATAAGTATTCAGTCCGACGGCTTATAGGGACATCCCTTCTCTATCCTTGTCTACCAGTGGCAGATGAGATGTGAGTATGGTTAACATAGCTTTTCCAACCTAGTAATAACCGGAACAAGCTCCTGTTCGTAAAGCACTATATGACTATCGCTTTTCCAAGTACTGCATGGGGAGAGAACTAAAATGAAGTTACCATTCAGGTTCACTCGTAAAAAAAAATAGAAAAAGAAAAAAATTCACTTCTCTCAATGAATAACAATACGAAAACAAACAAACAAAGTATACAAACGTATACGGAGTAAAGACTTCATTTGATCTAGGGTAAATAACTCAAAAATATCTTCCCGCATCAAAAAAAGATAAGTAAAAAATAGGCATACACATGATGAGTCTCATTGGGAGGTAAACTGAAAGTAAAATAAGCACAAACATTCATCCATATTTTTGCGAAAGATAATTAAATACAATTCCCCTCGTAAATCAAATTAATCAATTCCAAATACTTTAATTCACATATTATTATTATTATATAATATTATATATAGCGCTACCATTCATTTATATTAACGTATTAAACATCCAACAATAACACACTCAATGCTTTAAAAACATCCAACAATTAAACACTCCCACTTAGGTACTCAACAATGGACGAAAATCAAAAAATTCCAAATCTCCGGTACTCGAACCCAGGACCTTTTGCGGCATCATTAGAAAAAAAACTCCATCAGGATATCATGGACGACCTTCCGAGTCCTTTAAACCGATGCAGACTTAACCACACTCGCAGCCTCGATTACTGGAAACGCCGTGTGCCAAATAGCCAACCCTAAACGACGCACATCCTATTACGAAGGCCCATTTTTTCGATGAGACTGCGTCCTGGGGCGGCTTAATTTAATAAATCGATGACGTGGGCGAATTTCGGCAAATGACGCCCTCTTTCGGAGAAGTAGGCGCCTGGGCGGGGAGAACGAAATGAAGAAGCGCGCTGTTCCATTCGCGGATGAATTCGTCTTCGGTAAAAAGGGAAATAACGTAGAAAAAACTGATCGCTACCATGGTTACATCATCGATCTCCACACGTGCTCCGATGCATCAAACGAGTTCTCCACGAAACGAACGTCCGAACTGGAAGAAAAGAAACCACATACACGTGGACGGCTTTGAAATCAAGAAGAGCTGCGGAAATCGAATGAGAGTATTGCGTTTTAATACGATCAATCATCACTAAGATAATTTTATAATGTTTTTGTCTATTTACATTCAACTTAAGAATCATTACAACCTTATTCCTTAAAAGTTAAAAACGTGCTGTTTCAAAAACTTTATAGATTCGTAATTGCTTAAAGAAGCGATTTTGAAATAAAAATATATCTATTCTAAGTGTCTGTATCATTCACTTTATTCTTCAAACCCTTTTCACGACCAAAATAAATAAAAAAAACGAGATACCTCTGAGAATTTAAGCAAACAAACTGAACATGAAGCAGAACAGCTTCCATCTCGGTCAATACAAAAAAAACCCGGCAAAAACGCGAATCCGTGCATAGCAAATCATGAATCCATGCATCCACAAACTCAACCGCTAGAAACTGCAAGACTGCCTTTGACGTCATCAATCAAAAACATAGTTTGACCCAACAAGCGAAACAAAACACATTCAGCCCAAATCAAACATAAACAGATACGAAACGAACTGCAAATGCCTCAATGACTCTAAAAAAAAGTAATACGCATCCTTTTGAGGAAGATCGTGCACGAAAAAATTTAAAGTAATAATTTGGATATTTATAAGTAAGTTTTCGCTTTACTTTAAAAAGCATCGATTTTCGATATACGAAACAAAAACACATCGAAAATGTTTCTTTACGAGACGTTACCATAGCGAGCCGGGAATAGCCCAGAGGGAGGATGTAGAAGCGGTCTGCCTTCTCTTTGAACCAGCACTCCAGCGTAAATTCACTTTAATTGCTACGAGGGAAAGAAGGTATGGGAGACCACAGGTTGGCAGACATCAAAAAACCTTCCGGGACCTTTGGCCAGGTCGGAGGAATGTCTCGAAATACTGATGTGACGAGTAGAGATTCGCGCAGGTGCGTTGGAGTCTAATTAGCGGTGCTGCAGACGGTGGGTGATTAAGTGGAGACGTGCCGTTAAGGGGATTGTCCAAACCGCGGATATGCCGACCCCTTGCGTTGTCATCTGAATCCTCTACGTTGCGTAGAAACAAACTATCCATAGGAGAAAGCTTTTATGACGATTCTGATTGAGAATATGACGATTTGTAGTGCAAATTTGTAGAGAATGATCTCATTTGCTGCAATTGCTCACTTATTTGCGTTCCAATGTTCATGAGACGTTTATGAGCCAGTTCACGAGTTGTAGCTTATCGTGAAATCATATTTTATCTTACTAACTTAAATATCCTATGCGCATACGTCACATTTAATTTTCGGTACTTATCCTGTATTTGTTGCAAACCAGGCGTTCAGAATAATAAAAATAACAATAATTAATAAAAATAATAAATAACATAAAAGATAAATGCATTTTATAAAAAAAGAAAATCATAACTTAATCTAAATGAATAGCCTCTATTAATTTATGGTAGACCATTAAATAAAATCAATATAGTAAGGCGTGACTTTGTGGAAATCCATAGTAGAATGATAAATTTATATACAAATCATTATATTATTATAAGTGGAATTCACCAAGTTTATCATTAAACAATTAAATTACTGACGGATACCAACAAGTGATCTCGAAGTTTTCTGTGATCTTTATTCACCCTTTCGCCACGAAATAAAATTATATGATTTACATATTTATCGAATATGCAATTTGGAGTAAATAATGAAACAACTCACGCGAGTAGCAACAGTTAAAAACAAGCGAAAAACCGTTTAGTAAAATTTGCCAAGACCAAATCATCACAATTCAACCCGCTGAAGGAGTGATAAAACACTTAAAGAACTGAATGAATCAAAGGAAAGGACAGACGTAGGAAAAACCGAGTTTGAGTGACTACTGAAATGCATTATCGAGTCATACATGCAATAAAAAAAGCTGACGCGAAATGTATTTCGGAGAGTGCAAAACGAACTGCTGAGTTTTGCGAATTAAAAATAAAACTGATTCCTTAGGCAAGAACAGCTGAGAAGAAAAAGTAGACGGGTGTGAAATAACTTTCCTTAACTTGACAATAAAGTCACTGTTAAAAAAATGTATAATCTCTGCGACCTGTTCAATATGTATATAAAGAAATGAGGAGAGTACAAATATATATTCATAATGACGGCTGAGGAAAAAAAACATATAGGCGCATATATTTACGGATAAAAAGTAGAATTATATTAAGATATTTCACACCCATTTTCTAGTATGTAATTCCATAAAGTTAAAAAGTTTCCCGTGATTGATTTTATCGGAACGGAAAACTTCCCAGATTTTCCCAAAGCATCAGACGGCCTGACAAACCCATTTCTAGAGTCGTTTCCATGGTAATCCGTATTTCCAGTAACTACGTTACATCAAAGGCGAGCGTCAAGTGCATGACTGATATGAAGCCTTCGTTGAAATGCGGTAAACGAGAGAAAAACGATAGGAGCGTGCTAATAAAAGGAACAGTTTCCGCATAGAAACGTTTCCTAGCGCACGTGAAACGCTGTTCAATGAATACGATCCCATAGGTCAAAGGTCTGATGTTACATTTTTCATTGAAATGTGCGGTTTTAGCATCTACGCGACAATTGCGTATGCATTTGAATGTGGGAAAGCGGTCGGGTGGAGTTCAAAGAAATAGACATTTTTAGAAATGTGTGAAAACGACGAATATACTAAGTGCTGACGTAGATTTCTATTGAAAGAATTGCAAAGGAAATGAAATCGTTTCCCTTGACGTTAATGCTCAGAATAGATTTTTAACTTCAAATTGTAAGATCACAGTTTAAATAGGATAATTATGTTGTTATCAAAAGCATTTTTTACTTGATAATATTTAATTACTATCTTTATTACTGGATGTTTCTTAAGTAGACGAGAAACATAGCGAAGGAAATATATCTTTCCTCTAGACAATTTATAACTCTAAAATTCGATATCTAACTTAGAATATGATTTTTAACAAATAACTTTCGAAAATATATATGATTAACATAATGGATAAATTATATCGAGATTTTAAAATAGAACTTGTTCGAAAGATTTGAATTAATTATAAGATATGATAAAATATAGGTTCTTATTTACGTGTAAACAACAGATAATTATTGGTGAAAACTTCATCTGCAAAATGAATTTCTCCAACTTCGTATACTACTATACACCGGAAATAAACAACCAAAATTTGGCAATGAACAACTACTACACCACGATTCTCCCTATAACCTCATGGAAAAATCACACTCGTTACGTCAGTTATAATTCTCTCCACAACCTTACCAACGAGTGGACCAATAAACCAGAAATCTGGCCGAACCAACTGTTACTCCTACAGTCACAACTGAGTGGACACTCGCATCAGATTTAATCGATTATTAAGACGAATGTCCCCAGATGTCTCAACGAAAAAAAAAAACAAAAACGTAAAGAAAATCGAGTTCTTGACGATGACGAAGAGCTCCTAAGGGTGGCGGTGGAATCAGCAATTACTACTACGTAAGGAATTTCAGGGCGTGAAAAAGGCTGTTTAATATTCCGTAGCGACGTGACAGAAATCGCTAGTTGCTCGTTGCTAAGTGTCCTTAATGAGGGAGAATTAAGCTACGGGTCTCAAACACCGTCCATAGATGTCGAACGAAGGATGATCCTTCGCTCTGAAGAACGATGCAATTAGAGGAACCCATTCTGAATCTCGGTGCTCGTGCAATCGCTCGAGTGACTTCATTATGAGCCATTCTACTCGCCATGCGGAATTCGTCTCCTTCCCAAAGTGGCAGACTGGAAGAATCTGCAATGGATGAGATGACGGCATGCACGTGATATGTACGCAGGTTTTTTATTAGGGCCTTACGTAAGAATACGGCAATATCTCGACCAACGAGTGATGAAACGAATGAATAACTCCTTAAAGAACGATTTTTCGTATTTATTCTGATTCGTCCTACGTATTCGAGCCAACGAATATTTATTTATTTACTGAGATCGCATAGCAACTCGGCCAAGTGTCAGTACTGCAATTAATAAGCTCAAATGAAACCAGCTGTACATAGAGATATCACTTAATCGTTTAACTATATAAAAAATTGGATTATTTTCGAAAATTACACACCTTTAAATGAAGAAAGATTCCATACCAGGAAAATTTCGGTAAACCAGGATTCGAACCCAGAATTTCCGCCTTTAAATGTTAAAAATTAAGAGGAAAAATAAATCTCCCAAAGATAAAAAAACGTTATTTTTTACTCTTTTTCAAAAAAATTCTTTTGGAGCAGATGATAGTGGATGAAACACGAAAATTTAAAAAAATGATTATAATAAAATAATAAGTTTCCAAAACTAAAATACTATTATTTACGATGATAAAACGTGGAAAATATCTTTCACAATAAATTAACAATCGGAGATGTAATTAATACAGATAAGATACCGACAAACTTCAGCCGAGCAATCTTATACGACAAATGCAGAATTTTCGCATCCAATCAAAGTCAACCCTCTTTTTCCTTCAATAATCATCACCATCACAACGGGTAAAGAAAGTCATGTATTTATCTAAGGTAAGGGAAATATGAAGCCAATCTCTACACTCCGCATCTATTTTAAAATTAGATATCGACATGCGTCACTGTGTGGTACGGCTTCTTGCGTGCCGGAAACCTACCTTTCTCCAAACTCTAGGTCCAAATTTCTAGGTCGCCTAGAGAAGGGATTTTCCGAGTAAGTATATAAATTCACTCCTTAAAAGATTTCATTATTTGACGACATTATTTACTACCCGACATAATATTTTCTACGTAATAAGAAAATACATCCATGCTCCAATGTCATAACGTCTTCATATACTTGTACGTCCAAATTTGCGAGTTAAACAGAGCTGCAATCCGTACAAACTTTTTCATGTGCTCTCCGAGATGTTCAATGCAAAATACTTTTTGATGTCATTATAAAGCAAAGTGCGATAACACACCAAGTTGTTCTTGAGGAAGGTTTATGCTCTGTCGCTCTAGCAGATCATGATCCAAGGAAAGGAAGCATGGAAGGGGGTTAAGTACGCGAATCGTCTACTCCTTGTCTTGAGTAAAGTTTTCGTAAGCTACGAGACCAACCATCCATAAAATATCTATGTAAGCAGAAATTCAGTTAAACTATGACTGATTCTCAATAACAAAATACGATTCTCTACAGGGCGATTCCGCATGACATTGAAAAACGAAATAAATACTTTTTTGCCGAAATTTCGCGAAGTGAATTACAGAACACTAATTATATAACCTTGAACACCTGTAAATTAAGGACCGAAGGACGAGATGTTAGCATGATTTACGTGGACCCTTATCAATAGAGATAACAAGAAAGCAAACCTCTTGGTGATAACAATAAGCAATTCTATTTTTTGACGATCTATTTCTTTTAAAATAATTCATGCTTAACCATAATTTTCCACAATTTATTTTCTTTGTCATCTATATATTCCTCCATATACTGAGTAAGTCATTCAATTATCATACATAGCGTTCCACAACATTAGGCCACAACACTCCGAGCGTTTTGGCTATAGACAAATATCTAACGACAACAAAGATCTATGAACATCTTCCAGCCCTCCGGATCGCAAATCGCAGTAGAGATAGAAATACGAGACAGAGCAAAGATATAAATCTGAAGCTATAGGTTGCCAAATGGCGTCTACTTTATTGAAAATATCTGGAGCGAAGCAAAAATACTACGAGCACGTACCGAGCACCAAAGAGAAGCCTTGACCTTTCTCGGGAAAGAGGGAAAATCCCTCTCTTGGCAGACGAATCTCGAGCGACGTATTCTAACTTAAGTTTCTAATTATTCTGTACTTCCCCTGCCTCTCCTTTGGCTCATCTACTCTATAATAGGGTGTCTTGGCATTGACCGAGTATTCCTTGAGGATCGGTGTGATTCACAGCTCAAGATGACCCGAGCCGTGGGGCTGTCATCGGACCAACCCAATTTTCCAGAACCGAGAGAAAAACCTCTCCGGAGAGAAGAATCCTGATATTTAGAGCTCCAAATGAGGGAAAAATCCGATATTTGGGTTACGTGGGAAGGAAAAGAAGCCCTTGATTAATTCTCGAACGGAACCGTCGTCCAAGCCCGTGAGAGGAAATAAACAATAAATCGATGAGAGCCAAAGACTTTGAGCAAACGGCTTCGGAGTGATTTGAAATAAAAACCGTCTAGAAAAATATCGATTGAGTTCTCTTGTGATGGGATTCCGACACTGAAAAGTCTTCGCTTTAGCGACGTTATTTTTGAGTTTACTTAAAAATTTTGAACGCATTTGCGAAAGATTTGCGAGTTTTCGACCTCGATTCCAGAATCGGTAAATTAAATCAATTATATTAACGGAAATGGATGAGAAATGAAAACAAAAAAGCTTCGATAAATACTAAGATATCGAATTAGACGAATGGGAATTATGGGAAATGAAAACAATAAAGCATCGATAAATACGAGGTTAATCCAGACGTAATTCTATCAATATATATACACCTATGAATTCTCGGATTCAACGGGAATATATATATTACTTGCATAACTTAAGTTTAATCAACCTGATCTAAAATAAGAACGAATTCATTTAAATTTAATCTTTTATTATGATTTAACGCGTCATTATTATATCACATTATAGATTTTTATGACTTTAGTATCTTTATATATTTTCTTTGCTATGTTTTTATTCGATTATTTTCAATTGTGGCTTTTGTGTATTACTTATGATATCCTTATCATCATAAATATATAGATGTTAAACTTCATCCTTTACTAAGATAATTAATATATATGGCACATATATATATTTGATGTAAATTAAATTATATTTTTACAATATTATACATTCGTACAACGTTATTTATCATAATGATATATTCTGATATTTATAAATCATTCAAATTATATTCTTCATTCTCTTTCCCATCCTTATCAGTTGAACAAAATAAACATACAACGCTAAAATAATGTAAGGGAAACAGTGATCTCATAAAACCAATAATACTCTTTTCTACTTCTATTTTATTCACTCTAAAAAAATCTTACAGAAACGGCTTCAAGAGAAATCATGTGGTCCAAACAAAGACACAGACTCATGGGTTGTTACCAGGTTCCACTTCGGGGAACATTAGAGCACGTCTAGCGTTCTTCAAGTGAGTCTAGGTAAACGAGTAAATATAGCTCTTGGCAACGGAGATGCGGAAAGGGTACCATTGCCCAAAGGATGAGAGGTAACCGTAAGAAAGTGATTTATAACTGAGAATAAATAAATATCACATGCATACGATTGGAAAAACCAACAGCTGTGCAAGAAGAGAAATAACAGTGGTAAGTTAAAGAATGAAATAGCCTTTATGTACGTTAATCAACACTTTAATTTGAGCTTCACTATGGAAACTCAGACGCAAACAATTTCTTAGAAATCAGTAAAGCGAATAAGCTAAGACAAAGATTAAACAGAATTGAAAATAGAAACATGACTGGGAATCGAACCCAGTTCCGAGAAAGATGGGAAACTCCACTTTAAGTTCGACTCTACTCTGGTTATGCCTACGACGGGGACTTGGGTTCGAGTCCCAGTCATATCGCAATTTTTTTAATTTTGTCACTTTCGTATTCAGGTCCATTTACTCATCTTCTTAAGCTTCTTTCATCCTTCCTTTATCCCTTTATTATATTTAATTAAACCTGGATTGTATGTTAATATACAACAGGCTCACAATATATATAACAAAATAAATTATTTTTTACTATTCTATTTTTTATTGAATAGGGAAATATTCATATATAAATCCATTCCCAACCATCGAAAAGAGCATGTAATATATATCTTATTCATTCTGAGGCAAATATATAGTTCGAAGGAACAAAAAAATACTCCAGTTACGAGAAAATTTATTATTAATATTACCGTCAAACTATTTCACTCTCTTTCAGGATACTGTCCTTAAACTCAAAAAATTCTTACGTATCCCTAAACAAGAACTTCCCTATATTAACCGATAGTTTGATTACTATAATTAAACCAAAAGGAAATACCAATTCTATGACGTTCCCTTCCTAGACACCCCATCTCAGCGATGATCCGACGGACCGATTTCGAGGGCTTCCCGCTCTTCGCCGACTCATCCTTCAGCAATTCCAAGTCCTTGAGATACCGCCCCGAAATTTCATCTCGCTCCCTCGCACGAATGCGGATTTCAACTATAAAAAAGAAGAAGCTCGAATCCTTTGTCGGCGACGGACTCTTCTCGAGAATTCGGAGCGTAAAAACATCGCGGAAGAGATGTCTGAGAAACACGCGCGCACAGAATGAACGGCCCATCAAAACCTCTTCCGAGGAACTATTTATAAGAGCAGCGAGAATGCACTGCTGACAGTAAGGAGAGAGAGGTCATGCGACACATCTATTTCCGGCGAGAGTGAATCGAATTGATTCAAGTTGCTACGGATGAAAGGGGTAAACAAACCCGGAATCTATATATTGTATCCATGGAAATTCCGAGGCGCGAGAAACAAATGAAGAGCTAAAAATAGTTCGAGGATCGCAAAAATAAACATGGAATTCCAACCTTCGTATCGAATGGAGAGATAGGGTTAGAAACCAAGAAATATATAAAGGACGTACCAACATCATGGATTACGAATCATCTGGAACAGAAATAACCAGATGAATTGGACATCTCTGAAGACATAATGAATTAGGAACGTAACTGAATGTAAAGTTGATGGTAATGTACCAAGATGAAGGCCAAGGGATGGATAATTCAACCAAATAAAGAGTAACATAGGAGAGAAGAGATATCAGGATGTGTTAAAGTTTGCATTAGATAGATACGTATGGAAGGCTGAAGTCAACCAAACTATGGATTCAATGACCAATGATGATGATGATCATACGGACAGACGAATATTGAAAATTCTTTCAGGACCAAGACTCAAACCCGGATATACGTAAACAAAAAACTTTCCCCATTTCTCCTGTAGTCGCTACTGGACTTGCAAAGGGCTTTCATCTTTTCCTTGTTCCTCGTAGAAGTAAAAGCGCTGAAGTTTCAAAGCAACATACGCCCACGTCTCGGAACATTTGCGTAAACTCAAATCATGAATGATTTACACACATACGCAAAATTTCGAGACTCTAAGGATGCAAACACAAACTCCTTTTCATTCAAAACTCCAGGAAAATTAATAAAAATCTATTGCCGTTTATACATCGACGCGGACCTGCAATATTTCCGGAGTTTCCAGGAACTTCTTACGAGAAGACATTCGATAAAAATAACTTATAACTTAATGATCATAACAACTCAAAAATATCAATATATCTCTCCATAAAGACAACAAGAAACCTCTCTAGTCAAGCGCGAGTTACGGGGACTCCTATTCTACGCGTTCCCCTCGAGCATTTACACTTTTCCGTGAGAAAACTACACGGCATGTGATTTCGGAATACAGCTGAATGAACTCCCTCTGCAGATAGAATTCTCACGAGCGAAGTCTCTGGAGGAAGACCAAGGGACTCAACAATTTGAGGCCCTTAAAAATCGCGTCCCACACGAAGCAGGAAATGTCACAAAACATCGTGGCGATCCCACCTTTACGAAGGTCCGAGCGCAACTGGATTTGAATCGCAATAGGTAAAAATAGGCTCGATGATAGAGGCAAGATAAATCTTGCACTGGAACGACGATGGGATGAGAAGGTCATTCGCTTGGGCGTCAATCAAGGTGTCATAAAAATGCTCGCTGGCTACCCGCAGCAGACATCGGTAGCTTGGCAGTGCGAACACGTACGGAGATTCCCACGCTTTTACCGCCCGGCAGTCTGTCACTGGGTCACGGTCTGACGTTTCAATCGCATAAAGAATACAGGAAAAGGACAATGCATTCCGACATCTTCTCATCGTGCGAATTTACCGCACGGCGTTGTGACTTAAAAGTTACGCTCGAGCATTGCGTCCGACGAATTCTATAAACACTATAAACGGACCAACAACGAAGTTGAAGTCTAAAACTAAGCAACCCTACACAAGGTGTCTATACAAACATAAATATCAGATTCGTTCATTATTTCACACCTTTTGCATCACGTATACTTCGTAAGACGTTGAAAATAAAAGAAAAGCAGTAACTTCCTTGATGTTTGTGAGATTCATTCTTGGATATTTCGCCGAAAATATACCTTTCTTTACAGTTTCTAAGAACCGCGAATTTATAATGAATTTTCTCTGTAATGTACTTTTTAAAATGAACTATTAATAACATTGTACTCAATAAAAATGTACTTAGGAATAAAATAATAATATTATAATTCCATAACATTATACATACACAATTAACATGGAAAACCATTATAGTTAATAACCATTAAACCAGCCTTTCTACAAAAATAATTAACAAGATGCACTCAAAAAATAAATACCACATACTGTCCAATTTGGGGAAAGCGGGATTAGCTCATGAGAGAATAATGTTTGCAGCATCAAAATAATTCTCTTTTCTACACAATATTCTATATAAGGTAAACAAAAAATTAACCAATTTAAAAGCTGCATATATCGCCAATCACGGATAACTGAGCAAAAACAACAAAGTAAGATTTTTAAGATATCTTCCATCTCTTCCCATTAAAACCTGACATCAGCAAAAAATGAAGTATATCGTCATCAAGTAAGAATTGTCTCAGTGGTATTCTACGCAGGAGCGGCTATTTTCAGTGACCCGGAGGCACCTTCCTTCTGCAGCTGGTAATAAGGATTTCGTCACCTAGCAACTACCCACGGGTTTTTGTTCCCATATTACTTGCGTAGAGGAGAAATTGACGCGCAGTTCTCAGAGGTGTAAAAAAATGGATTGGATGAAGTCATAGAGGTGAATTCATGATGATGATACAACCACGAGCATTAAGAACTAGTTACTAATGGAAACTTTGAGTAAACTTCATTTTCGAGCTCGAATAGACCCTACTTCCTACTTACGATAGTTGAGGCAGGTAACGACAGGGAAAAATAACTTCCTTAGTAACGGATATTGATACTTTGCGATCGACCAAAATTATGTCCAAATAATACTTGATACATAGTAACAGAGCAATTAGTATTCCATTGAATGAGCAAAAACAGAAAATAGCTTTAAAAATTAAAGTCAATATCAGACGATTACCAAAAACGTCATTTCAACGTTTTCACAATAAATCATGAGTAAGAATGTTTACTCAAAATTTTACGTCGATTTTATATATTTTAGTATTTCATTAAGTAAATCTGGCAAACTATACACATCATATATATACAATTTCCAATGATAATGTGATAGCATAATAGATATAAAAGAGAAGACTACACATTGATAGAGTACCACCGACAAGACTAAACGAAAAGATTATCACATTCAAAATCCACATTACTAGTGAGCGCGTAAGCAAAAAATGATTAATAAAAAGGCACTAATGTACAAGACGGAAAACGAAGGACATAAAGACAGAGGCGAGATACGCAAGTGGTGCCTGATGTCAGAGAGCGGGGAGTCACAAAGAAACCTTTTGACAAAGCGGACAGAAGTAAGAAAAAAAGGTTTTAAAGGGAAAAAAATGAGACAAGATTCAAAAAGAAAAGGATAGGCGAATCGAAGATGAGTCAGAATCGCGTGATGCAATTAGGTTCATAATAAACTGATGATAATCATAATTCGACCAGCTGGTCGACCAACAGCTTTCGTATAACCAACACCACCATCAGAACGAGGACTTTTAAAAACCCAAACAGTAGCTTTTGGGTAGATTAGATAATTACCACTCTTAAGCAATTAATCCCAACCAATTAGTGCACGAACCAGCCTTCTCATATCTTCCATAGATAACCGTTTCTTAGTACGAAAAAAGAGATAAAGTTTTAACGCTTTCGTATTTTCGGGGAAGCGTCATTTAAAGTCCAGAAGACATTACGCAGTTTCCGACTTCATCTGCCGAATTTCCTTCCCGAAGTCAGCACACCGATTTTATCAAACGACTAGATAGCGATGGTATAATTAGTCTCACTACGGAAATGACTTCCTCGAAGTGAACTCGATCGTATCGGATTCCTGCGGGAAGAAAGTGGACGGGTAACCGGATCGATCTTATACTCGCGCATGTGGTCTCGTCAGGGTAAAAATCTCGTAACGGGCAAAGACAGTCAGTTTCCCTTTTCGTGGAATTCAAGAAACCGCGAATGTGCGTGTGGGACGTTCTCCGATTCCATCTCCATGCAACCCGGCATCTTCCGCGTATCAAAAGGGGAAGACGCGACGACATTTCAGTGGCTGTGGTCCATTACGTGACCACTTGAGGGATGAAAGGAAAAAAAAGAAGTTTTTGAGAAAAATGAAAAGGAATGAGGGGGGGTTTGTGAAGAAAAAGTACGATCACTGGAAAAGGGATGTCACGATACCATTCTTGGATCTTTACGTCGCTTTATCCGAGCTCTCAGATGCACGTTGCCATAGAAGCGGGGGAATAAAAATCAATTGAATCAATAGCGACTAGCGCAAAAGTAATTCGCTTTGTTCGAGAAGGAGTAAATGCCATTACGTGGAGGATGGCTTGGTAAGTGAAATAAAATTATCGAATCTCCACTGGGTACGACTTCTTTTCGACTACCGAACTCCGGCAAAATACTTCGACGAGCACTTAACTACGATACAAACGTAAGTGTATAAAAATATATTTTTTAATCAACACTACTCGACATTCTTTACATGTCAGCACATTCATATTGCTCCCTCAACGTGAAAGCGTTTTGACTCTGATTTTTTTATAACTTTAATATTACTTTTTATCGAATTTTAATCGTCATCGCTGTTAACAAGAAATCGAATATATCTGTAGAAATATTTCTTACACTTTGAAGTCAATTTTCTATTTCTAGAGTTTTCTACGAAAACCTGAAAGAAAACTTTTAATAGAATCATAATTTGAACCTCTACTACATTATGAGTTTCCTTGAATTCTTGAGAATTTTCTTGCTATCAATGAAACTTTACACTGAATTTAAAGGATGATGCTAACTAATTATATATACTAACTTCCCGTCGTTGGTTTTTCTTTCAAAACCACTCAAAAACATTCACTTATTAGCTTATATTTGAGTGATCCAGGAAATAATAATTTTTCATTCAATTTCTTTCATTAGCTCATTTCCGGGTTCAATTACCGGTCTTTTGAGAATATATTCGCGTCTACATTTTCATAAAAGGGCATTCCTTATCTTACAGACTTTACCAGCAAAGTCGATATTATAAATTTAGTCACACCTGATCATTTTAACTCATGCCTTTTGTGCCATACAAACGCAACACATAACCCCTTACACTTGTATCCTCGCACTTTCTAATTCATACAACCAAAAAGGCGCGAAAAAAAGGTGAAATTTTCAGAATAAAGTCCGGTACACCAAGGATGTCCGGACCCGTCCTTGACTCACTGACACCTACCTACCACGAAGGCATTCGGCTTTACACATGGGTTGACAGCAAGAGAAAACTCTAGTGGACCTCAAAAAACACTCCTAAACTGAGAAAAACGCGTCTCTTAACACTTAAACACTTTTGAGAGCGCTAATAGCCGCGTTTTGAACACTATCGCAACAATGTCAACAAGTAGAGGGCGTACCTCGATACGGACGCGCGAAGGCCGACCGAGAATGAGGCAAATTTCACGAATAGGCTTAGAGACAGTTGAGCGATAACAATGGTACACTCGATTCACGGCCAATGGAATCGCAAATGACAAAGGTGACTGCCGCAAAGGCACTAAACATCGCTGTTGGCGAATTCCAAGGCCGGGATCGAATTAACTCCAGTTGTACCTGGAAATGGGTGCTAATTGTTGGAAACGTAACCATTCCACTAACCGATCGGTGGGTTTTCTACCATGAAGCTCGTAAAAAAACCTGCATCTTTCGCGAACTTTTGAGTAAACCAAGAAAACAACTGATCCTATCGGAACCATTTCGGACTAAAAATAAATATATTAGCGACTTCTCTACGCTAGGGGGAGCGGTTGGAAGAAAAATTTCAAAAAAATCCCACCCACTTCGCATTTGCTAACAGCTTTGGATGGTCCAAGGCCTTCTTGGACAAACGTGATAGGCGAGTGAAACGCCCATAACTGGCGTCTCTAATCGGATAACGACCGACAGTTTAAACGATAAACACCTTACAAAATTTCCACTTCGATGTTACATTTTAACCGAAAACGATGACGTAACGAGCATCCCGCTGATTCATACTCGCAGAACGGAAACGTTTTTCTTTTTTGAAAGGGAGCTTCCTTTGTCGGTTATGAGGAGAGGTCCTTAAACACATCAACGGAAAAGGATGAGCGAGAATTTGAAATATAAAAATATCGTTTGGATCGATGATCTTGAGGAAATAGCAAACCGACAGAGAAGGGAAGTTTAAAATACTTGTTAATGCATTTTATAATACAATGGATACGATATATAGTACAATTGAAACAAATTACCGTTATCATGTTTAAATTAACGATTTTTTTAGAATCTTCTCCAGATTTAATGAATCATTATAATATATATGAATAGATTAGCTTAATTAAACCTTAAATTAATAAGAAACACGTCTTTTCGTGAAAAGTTGAGAATCGAATTTCTCCTAAAATAACGACATTGTTGGATGTTTATTTAAAATGTCATGACTACATATATGAAATGAATATAATGAAAATATAGGTGACGCTAAGTAATTCGTAGACCCAAGTCATTGTCTTTCCCTTTTCAAAAATTAAATCAAAGCTTTAAAACTGATCGTATTAATCTATTCACCAATCACTTAAATATATAATTAACAGTTTCATTCTATAAAAGGATCGCATTTTCTTTGATGTGCCTCAATTGAATCGGGTATAAAAAAATACTTGACATTCCATTTCCGTTGTTAGGGGAAGATACTGTTTACTTCCGCCCTCAATACGTTGTTTTATTTTGAAGACGAGCGTTGAATCCTCAAAACACTGCATTGTCGCAAGAAAAAAAATGAAGAACTCAAAAAGGAAGCTTTCAATGTGAACCGAATCATTCGGATGCAAGGTATTTCAGATCGTGTCGCTTTGAAATCTGCGTATTCCCTTTTGTAAGGACGGAGAGAATAGGCCACCGACAATCGGCTCTGGAGTTGAAGGGTTTGTCCTCAATGAATCAAAACTTCCTCGATGAAGGGAGATGAATGACAGCGTCTGGCCGCTAATATACGATCACTTCGACAAGAACTTTTGACATTCACACGTGACCCAAAGAGATTGAAAAAAATACCCTCTCGCGTTAACATACTGTAAATGGTAAGAGTAATTTCACACGTATCGATTGACAAGTCCTAAAGTAAAGCTTTCAAAGAGAAATTTAAGTAATTATCATTCATTCATCCGCAAGTATACGTCTATGTTATGGTATGTACTCGAAAGACTTCGATTTCGAATCAATTTTCATACTTTTCGTGTTTCGAAATAAATTTTGAAACAAATGAATTTTCGTTGACGTAAAAAAAATCCAAAAAACGGGAATTCGACTCACGTTTTGTATTCACTTTTAAATTTTCCCTTTCTAGACGCATGGGCAAGCTAATTCGAGGCTTTGGCAAAAAACATCACGACTTACGATATTTAATGCTAGACAAGGGGGAGAGGTAAGCCGGGAGATGTTAAAAGAACCATGATTATACGATAGCACAAACTGTTTTCAAAACCCTTTGATACTGAAAAAAAAGACTTCTTCCACGGTTGGTTCTATAGATTTATACATTTAAATAAAAAACGAAAAACAGACAACGAGAAAACAGAAAATTTCCCTTTCATAACGTAGCCCTGATAAAAATACTGACCTCACTCAAGTTGTTTGCGTTTAAAACGAGAACGAAGAATTTCCTTTAATCTTTTATAATTTCTTCTCGTAAATGTAATGTTTGGACAGCAAAAACCTACAGTGGTTTTAGCCAACGAACGTAAGGTTCAAAGCAACAATTTTCGCTACAAATCTGAATGATATTATGGGTTAAATATAAAATTGATTATAGATACATGAATAAACATTTAAATTAATCGTAAGAAAGCAAGAAATTTTAAAATAAAACTATATTGTTCTCAAACGCATATAGATTATAAATTTTAATATATTTTAAATTATTAAGGTTATTATTGACAAATGCCTCCCAACGAGAACTGAAAATAAAAATTTTCAATTCAACTCAACTACTCTATCTTGGAATCGCTCGCGAAGTAAACGGACATCAAAAGGAAATAGATATTAAAAGATTAATATAGCTGGAAACTTGATTCGATTATTATTCGTGAACATGACTACTACATAACAAAGTTCAACAGTTAAATCGATTGTTTAGAGCTAAGTAACATTAAACATATTTAATTTGCCGAATACGAAAACATCAATGACAACTAATAAGGTCAATAATATGCTTAACACTATCCAAATATTTAAATCCAACCGAGCCTGTACACTTCCGGCGGAATTTCTAATGAACACAAGGCATTATTTTTTCACCGGGATAGTAAATAAAACTGTGTACACGATTGTGACGTCACGCGTCAACGAAATCATTTAATAAGAAACGGATTAACCTCAAAGCGATAGTGAAAGGAAATCCGCGATGCAAATCTTCAGCGTAAACAGAAATTGATAAAGTGGTACAATTAGCATTATTCTTGCAACAGATGCTGGTAGTGTGTTATAATGAGGTCAGATTATACAACAATAAAACACGCAGGAAATCTCGGTTTCTACACCGGCGCTACCCGTATCTGGTCTAGCTCTTCGATTAATTGCGGGAGGTATTAAGTGACACGAGAAGGGGGAAGAACAGGAAAACTCTCAAAACGAAACTGGACCCCTTTCGAGTACAAACCCGATTGAGAACGCCTGAAAAGTATCAATTGAGATAAAATGAAGGGATGTGTGCTGAAGAATAACACTTTTAGAGGCGAGCGGCACCACCAATCCTGGGCACCTGCTTTTTTTCACGAAACCACCTGATCGAATAGAGAAAATTGAGTATCGTAAACAAAAGCTCTATCCCCTCCACGAGTTTGTCTTTGGGGGATCTGTTACACGACTAAGCGAGTGATTTGGATAAAACAAACACCCTCCAAACAGCACCCTCGGATGGATCACGAGATTCCGAAGTAAATAAAGCACTCGCTTAATCATTAAAAGACTCCACAGTTAAACTAGAAACATCTCCATTAAGAGTAAACAGTTAAATCACTTTAATACGGAATATTATTCTAATAACAGTGCTATTTAAATTGTATCGTGAGAAAATAAACAGTTTAATTAAACATTTCGCTATTCATTTGAAAACGTCTACTTATCGACGTCCACTAATAACGATAAAATGCGTTTTTTGTCTTACTACATTTGAAGCACATTCAAAGCTCTGTTGGACAAATACATACTGTTATTATTACTGCTTGCTATGAACTACAAGATTATTCGACATAAAAATTAACCATAAATCTGCGTTTCTCTATCGAAAGCTTAATCGAACACAAGGATTTCGAATAGGAAATAGATCTAATTCCTATTTGTTCCTCACGTCCGGGGTTTCTTTGATAAATAAATTCTTGATCATAAATGATGGACTGTTACGTATCACCGTAAACGGGGAAGAACATTGGCAATCCATGTCGGAAACATTGCGGTAGAAGACGTTATCGCTACATCCTGACTTCTCGATTTCATCAAAATAGCAGAAGAGAGTGAGTGTTAGTTGTATCACAAGACCTCAAGAGTAGATAAACCTGCGCAACTCATTCATAAAACATCGTCCACGTAACGAATTTGCTGAAATTCTCGATCCTCACTACCAAGAGAACTTTCTTTTTTTAGCTACAAATAAATAAATATGATAAAGTGGAAGTTGCGTGGTGAAAAACTTAAAGGCAAAAGGTTATTAAACATTCCTGCCGTTCTAATAATAGCGATATATTTCAGAATTCACACATGCGAAACACTTTCTTTCCGTCCGAGATATGTTCGCTGCTAAAAATTCGCTTTCGTTTCGCACTGAAACGAGTGAAGCAACGCTGAACCGAAGATTGACTCGATATGATAAATAAAACATGGAATAAATATGCAAAATAAAAAGACAACTTCTTATAATTTATGAGTTTTTTGACTTATTTGATAGAAATTCACGGGATGTGAACAGATTCTACTTGGTAAATCACTCACTCACAAACGAGAAAATGTTACAGATATTTGAGGCCTCGAATAGGAATTTCTTCGCTTTCAAAGCTGTTTTTTTTTACTTATAGAGAAGTAATTTACAAATATTTGGTCAAGAACCGCATATGATTCTTAAAAGCATACACTCCGGCACAGAATTAAAATAAATTTGTGGATTCATCCCAATGATTTATCATATACACAGTGCATTAAAGTTGAAAATTTTGTGAAAAAAGTTTATATTTTGCAGCTTTTCATAATTTTTTTGGAAGTACGTGATTATATGATTATCACTACCACTTTTGGTGTCAAGTAGAGGGTCGCTTGGAAAAATTATAAACTATTCGAGAAATATATAAAAATATGAGAGAAAGTTAATATAAATAATCCTACATCATCTTCAGTTGTTGCCTCTGAACATTCAAATTGAAAATCTTCTCCGTAATATAGATACTATAACTGATAAGGTGAGGATCCGTTGCACGAGAAAATAATATCTACGAGTATACGTTACGGACGTTCATAAAATACTTCTTTTATTAAATGGTCATCATGACCATCCACTGAGGTATCATAATGGTGCATAATTATGATTCGCAAAGAGAGAAATTATCATTACTTAACACAATACCCTACCTTGATGATGTTTCGCTAAAATTTCCGCCATCCAGCAGCCTCACTTTAGCAAACAGTACCGCATTCACAAATGGCACAGCCGTAAGTTCTTCCAAGTCAAACTCCACTTGGAACTTGTACTTCTTTTTCTTCATCATCATGAAAGTCATTTTGATGATTGATTTCGAGTCAAAAAATTCACTTTTACCCGTTCACTGGATATCACTGATAACACACAGTCATTTTCACTGGTTTAACTTACAATCGCAACCGAATACAATATTCAGATATAAATAAACTATCAATTTGGTAAATCCAATATCCTTAATCACACAAGAAAACGTTGGTTTGTAGTTTCCTGCACAACAATATCAGATTGCCATTCACGACTCGAATAATGGGAATCCAGCGTTATATCTCTGGTATTCATCTTCCTAGACAAGATGCTATTCAAGAATAAGTTATCCACTGTCTGTAAAAAGAAAGGAAAGACCAATTTTTAACAAGGATGACAATAACGTAGAGGTGGGAATATATTTTCCCGATTCATAAATGAGAAAGGAAGAATAAAGACGTTAAATAATAAATTCAATTTTCGAAATCATGCGCCAAAGTAAATTCAGCGATTAACAGCGAAAAAGCGCTCAAAATTCTAAAAGATAAGGTTAAAACATTCTTTACAAGAAACAGAGATGCATACCTTCTTCCCATGCAAAATAAACTCCCAATAAAGCAGAAGATGAGCAAAAGCAGGCCAGATATCCTCGAGGTATCATTTCCACAAGGCAAAGTATCACATTCACAAAAACACCTACGGAATAATTAGAGTTATCTAGTCTTCATATCCCTCGCAATTGTCACGACCAGTCGATGTATTTATGTTCCAACGTTCTGACGGATTTTGTGCTCGACACTCGACAGGAAGAACGTGTCCTCTATTGGCCATTACTTGAACCAACAACAAATGAGTAACGTATAAAACTGCGCTGCATCATCTTCAAATAAATAAAACCGTTTTTCAAAATCTATGATCTCAATAGTCTCAGTTTTTCTCAGTAACAGATACTTTTAAGTGTTTGAGCAGCTGAGTTTACGTATAAAGTCAATCTGAAAGTTTATTTTTGAACACCAGTCGAATGAAAATATCATTTGCGAGGAAATAAGAAATCTAAAATTCACTAGCTCGTGAATTATCCCTATGAGACAATCTAAATGATAAGATAATTAATCTTTTACACTACGCTACTGGAATTGCGACTTTACAAAAGGGTAAAGGTTAAATAAAACCAAGGGTAAATTTTGTAATAATCAATTTTTGGTTATTTTGAAACATTGATTTTTAAAGGAGAACTTTTCTGCATTCAAATTCTTCCAGTTCCGATATTTTAGGAAAGGGCTCTTTCAAATAGCTTCTGAAATTTATTTTCAAATATTCAACGTTTTTAAAGAATTAAAAAGTACTTACAATTCGTCACTATCAACCATTCATTAATGATTAAGCGCGCGCATTAAATGATTAATGAGAGATCATTCACAAATATCCTTCTGTACTGAATCGGTACTTAACTTCCCGTTGTAGAAGCAGAGCATCACCTCAAAGAGAGGAATTTCTCTATAGAAGCTTGAGTTTCACTCTGGATAATGCTATACTGCAAAATGTACAATAATTTTCATGGTATTCTCATAGATATTTCGTCCTCCACTCTCACGAGAAGTAGCGAATTGATGGCCTTTTATATAATCTTAAAGAAACAAAATAAAATACCTTTCTCATTATTTCAAAGTTAATAAGGAATGGGATTTCGATAAGTATAAAATTCTTCAACCTGTAACGTTAGAAGGGTATCAAGGAAATTATTTGCGAAGAATTAAACTAGTGAAGATCTAACAATTAGACTTCGGAATTCGAGAGAATAACGGAGTAAAAACGGATTACAACTGTCCAGTTCGTATAGATATGAGTGAGAGCTCTTATTTCGTAGAAGTATGAACTGATTCGTACTAAAGAAAACTAGAATATTTCTAAATTTCATTTTGTTCTAGTGAGTTATATTTGATCTCGAAACAACTGGGTAGCAAGGAATCACCAGTCCTTTCTCCCCTCTACGTTTCATGGATCATTATCATTTGCATTATACCTCCAGGTTATCTCTAAAAAACAGTAGGAGAACCTTAGAAGCTCTCCATCTTTTAAACATTCAAAAAAAAACGTCGAAAAATTGTCTTATTACCTACATATAGTATTTTCAATAAAACCATTTTCCATTCTTTAACGACAATGTTTATTTTATGAATGTTGCAGTACTTCACACGCTATTTGGCGATTTCTGTAGGTATGCACAAAATAATGGAATATAATGTATATCATTAGGAAATTATTTTCTTCATATATATCTTTTGATCAAGAGTTCTCAATGTTAACAAAAATTTAATTTAGATTAATAGTATGATGCTATCAAAAAAGTCACAACGTAAGCTCATCATACCTAAGTAATCTATTTCTCTACCAAACAATTCGATAGACATCTCAGAATTCTCAAAAGTATATTTATGCTAGATATTATTGGATTTTGCACAGAATCCAGTGCTTGGAGATCTTGGGTAAAGATGATCAATTTAGATTAATATAACAAGGGATGGAATAATTTTAAATTGAAGCTTATCATGTAAAATAAGAAACTGTAATACATATTACAATTCCCATTAATCTACAGTACAGAAGTTCTTTCAATGGATGAGAATTCTGAAGGTGATCTGAGTAGTTAGAGATATCGATTTCTTCCTCTAGTAAACATTGAAACATATTTACTATAATCTATTATCATTACCATAGTTTTATCATTATATATATGCTAATTTATAGAAACTGTGATTCTTTGCATATGAGATAAGTGTCTACCTACATAATGAATAAAAAGGCATTGCAGAGAAAGAAAATGATAGCTAGAAACAACAGAGAAAAGATATTAAGATATGTAAGATGGTATCCTTCTTGTCAGTAAATAACTGAAAAATGCGGTATTACCAAAAGAATATTGTGTCTCTTACCTTTACTTAAAGTGATTAAGTCAATAAAATAAGAAAACATAGGATGGAAAAATAGCATTGCAGACAGTTTAGCAATAATCTAACTGCTGAGAATTTCCTTTGATATTTATATAAAAACCATAATGTAATTTTCTTGAAAACTATTTATTCCTGTTAAAATTCAATTCTCAATAAAAATTGCGGCTGGGAACAATAGAATCCAATATAACTTAATAAAGAGAAAGATAGTATTAGCACCTTTTTCCACTATATACCACAGAAAATAACCTGCCACTGTTAATTTTAATGTTAGTGAAGGAAAAAAATAGATTGATCTCACCATTGATCTTGGGTTAGAAGTTACTTCTTTGATCTACAATATATGCAAAATAAATGAACCAAAAGAAAGAGGATTAACTTGAACAAGAAATAAAACCATTATCTTGGATAATTTTTGTTGATTTAAGGCATGTTCTGATTATAATAGATTCAATATATTTACTATGCTCAGCTAAGCATTCTATACCTGGATATACAAACCACTTACCATCCATTCATATATCATGTAAGAAGTGCAGAAAATCAAAGTAAAATGTTTGATATTATTTAAGATCTTGAAAAATAAAAACCCTTTACATCTATTAACATGACTTGGTAGTATTTTGTGGAATTAAAATAAATGTAGTATTAATGCCACTAGATTAGGACTTGGATCTGTAATAGCTTGAGGAAATGTACCTGTTTGCCAAGAATGTTGATTTTCTTCAAAGACTGGAACAATAAATGGAAAAGGTATTTAGAATATACATTGGTGTGTATATTTACGCGGGGTTATATTTGTTAAAAATATTAGTTTTTCATTTAAAAAAATTCAACTCATGATACAAGTATTCAAAGACTTGCCCAATTTCATTTTCTTTCTATGAAAAAATAAAGGGGATTAATAGAGCATAAACAGCAGAGCAAAGTTATGTAAATACTTCAACCAATAAGATTCTATAAAATATGTACAGAAATCAACTTTACCCAACTCATATTTGGCAATAAATTGCATAATCATAGGGGTTGCATTACAGTAAGTATCTCTACAAAGTTAGATCAAAAACAAGGAAATTACTGATATTTACTTTCAATGTACTACTGTAATGGAAATACAGGTCTCAAAATACAAACTAGCATACTAGGAATAAGGAAGAAGCCAGATATAGGGTCAAATAAATAAATAACTGAAATTCACTGAAAAAGTATTAAAATTTAAGAAGATGGAATGAAAACAAAGTGGCTGAATTCAGATTTTCTTAAATAAAAATCAACTTAATATTTTTTATACATTATAAGTCCAATTACAAAGTTGTTCCCATTTTTATTACGGGTTGCAATGCGAAGTTATAGATACATTACTGATAACTTACAGTATATATTACAGAATAAGATTTGTACAACATTTATACAAAAAGCGAGCCCAAAGAAAGTAGCACTTGATGCCCGTTTTCAGTGCTCCCATAGCACTGAAATTGCACCGTCGTTTTAGCTACCTTAAATTAAATAAAATCTCTTTGGCAAGAAAAAGGAAATTAATGAATCAACAGTGAAAATTAAGGTAACCTTAATGCAATGCACCTCAAGATTAGGATAAATAGCTCACTAAAGGCACTGGCACATAACAGTAGAAACTAGGACCAAATTTAATCTCATTCTATTGAGTTAATACTGTACAGTTTCAATAAAATGGTCCTGAGCTGAACATGAGGTCAACATCATAAGCACACTCATGAATCATGGAAATAGTTGCTTCATAAATTGTCAAGCAGAATAAGGATAAAAATTTCTTAGCTTCAATTGGTAATGTTTCTAGCGAATGAGTTCTTTTTATCATGTCCATATTTACACTGGTGTATCCTTAAAGGATGAAAATTTGTTAATGAAAAGTCAGTCAATATGTCTTTTTTGTTCTTGATAGCACATCAGAAGCATTATGCAATGAGCTGGATGAACACATTTTGGAGTGAAAGGTGATAAAATCACCAGTAAATTGACTTCCACCATCCTTATTTATTGTCAAACTTGACAATAGAATGCAGGCACCTTAGAACATGTCCAGCGACATGTGCTTCATTTTCTCAATTCTTTGAGAAATATACTGGAAAGAGAAAATAGATAACATCCTTATAAAGGGATGATTTTTCACCACATTTCTTCTGAAAGCCCTGAGTTTACAGGCAGAGATGAGCAACGTTCAACATTAGTGATTTTAGGGGAGAAACCCTTCCAGACTCTACCCCTTAGCTCTTAAGATCTCTGCCGCAGGTACACTGCGTAAGGCCCAAAAACCTGCAACGCCAAATCCCTTATTGACAGGAGTGCACCGATGCTAATTATATCACTTTCATTTTTCACAATCCCTCTTCGAGAACTCAGTTAGGTCGGGCAGGGATGTTGGGCCTGTCAGGAATTCTAGGAGGTATTGTGGGTACAGGTCGCCTAGAAACAAAAAAAAGCAAAGAAAAATAAAGAATAAAATCATAAAGGCTAATTAAGAGGTAAAAGTAATTCCAAATTCTGGGTAAACAGAAGGTATAAGAAAAAAAACTGGGCAGGTGATAAAAGAAGAGCTCATAGGTTTCAAAAAGAGCTGCTTCAAATAGGTCGGCTAAATAACTAGCAATAGGTTTTCAATAATAAGATAAACTGTTGGCAAGACATTTATTCATTTGAAATATATACTTTTCAACAGCTTTTCAGTGTATTTAGTCAACAATTCTATACATACCAATGTACATTTCCAACAAAATTGTGCAACTGATAATATATATTCAATCAAAAAAGGAACAATTCTCTTTTGGGTAGGTGACCATTAATGCCATATCTACATATGAATATAAATACTTATGAAATGTTCATCATTTGAGCTTGTGTGCTTCATTTGGCTGTTAGGACAATAGAGTAGTTGGCCAATGAAATCTTATAAATCAAGTGACAAACATGCATTAATCTCAAAAATATCATCCCACAATAGAACGTATTTTCATTATACCTTTCATTTTTGCTTCGTTATATGTCTCCACTTATCACACTTTGTATATCAAACAAGATGTTAATGCAACAAATGCCAACAGCTTAAATGGAAATGAGTTTAAATGTTGAGATCAACCAAATTAATGCTACAAGCGATACATTTAATCATCTTCTCTAGGAAGTGATCAAAAATTGAAACACTGGAGTATTTGTCATAATTAAAATAAGTTGCAAAAATCATGAGCATTGATGGAAAGGTTTTTCTTTACATAATTCAATGGAAAATATATATGAATCTTTGGCTGCATATTTATTATTTCTTATGTTTTGATGAAAAACTCAATTTTTAAAAATGCCATAACAGGATGTTACTACAACTTTTTACCTATGAATGACACTCATAAAGTAGTACATTAGTCCTTTGCAGTTTTAATATGAGCTTTAAATCCACCTATTTATTTGTATGCATTTATGTATATCGTTTTTATTTACATTATCAGAATGTGCTAACAATTACTACTTTACAGACACTTGAATCCGAGGAGCTTTATGTACATCCATCGGCTCTAAATTGCTTCAATGATTTTAATTGACTTCATATATGCCTATTTACATACAATCTATTACAATGGTTTTCTAAAAAACCAATTCCTTAGGCAAGACCATCCCTTGGAGTAACCATTCTAAGATGAATGAATGGTAATAATATATTGGTAATAATTAATATCCTCATTCTAATTACTCTCCATTTCTCAATTAGTTTGAAAATTTATAACAAAACAAGTTATAACCAAAGACTGCTATCAATTCTTTCACTTCATATTCAAAATTAAATTAGTGAAAGGAATAGAAACTGCATTTACCACTGCATATTGCCTTTCTTATACATATCAACAATTTAGAAATATAAAATATGAATAACTGGGAGACTGCCCTTCGAACTATACAACAGAAACGAAAAATATATTTCCACTGCTCTTCGTCTAGCAGTATTTCCAAATTATAAGACATGGACAAGTATCTGTACAAGATAAAATCTAGTGGCCTTTTCATGACGATGGAGATCACCTTAAATCTCAGAGGAATGTTTCTAGACACCCAGTTACATGATATTTAACATTTACACATTTGTGAATCTATTTTTTTACGATGGATATATATGCCATAAGAACAGCATATACTGAATGTGATTAAGTTCCAGCAAGACTAAGCCAAAAGTGGAATGTTATTCAGGAACAAAACATTTATTATGATTTTTTAAGAGCTACCCTCAATTATTTACCATAAATGCACAGTATATATATATATATTATTTAATACCCTCAATATACATTTATCTCATTTGCAATATCTTTGGTATTTATGATTTTCTTCGATGAGGAAAAAGTCCTAAAAATACCTACACAGTTAGTTAACAACTTTTTGGAGGAGCCTCAATGCAAATACTAAGGAAATGTGTCTACCAAGAGGCTCCCCTTATCCACTGCTTTTGATTTGGGTGATCTTCGTTCCGTCACACACGGTTAGCGTGGACAAAAACACTTCAAAGACACCAAAAACAATGAGTGCAACAATTGGTGAGGATCTGGGATCCCCATCAACCACACACAGGGAAGAGTGCATACACACAACACTCACACAAAGATGCTCCCCATAGAAGGGTTGTTACTAAGCCATAGCAGACATTGACAACAAAGATTTTCTCTTAGGAGAAAAATCTACAAGCCAGAATCATGTGACAGCAAATCAAGGCAAGATAATGACCTCCAACCCTCACCCATCACCACCCTCTAAGGCCAATAACAGCCAAATATGGCCCTTTGTAAAATTGTAGGAGGCAGGTGTTCCTACATTAAGGGGAATGCTTCATTGCGTGGATGAGATGTACATCGAAACCAAAGTCCATGAGATATGTAGGCATTTTTTCTTATACATTTCAGATGTAGCACAACATGATTTACTGAGTTGGAATGTCGACTTGGCACCATGCTGGATTTCTTTACTTTTTTCCTCGGAATGCATCCATGAACTCGTTCACAGCTGCCTGTGTCACTGCCTGCCCAACAGCCTGCTGGACCCTCTGTGGGATGGCTGGCATCCCGATACCACCAATACCGCCACTTCCCCCTCGGGAGCTTCACAAACGGGGCAAACAAAGTGTTATGGCAAGCCCATGATCAAATCTAACATTCATAAAAAAACTCACACTAACAAAACTTTTCTAATTTGACTCTCAATAAATCATAAACAATAAAGTATATCATACAGAAAATAAATTCAAATGTAACCTGCTCGCTTCTCATATTTGTTTGCTTTAGAATTTGCAGAATTTCAATAAGAAATATTTTGTTTGGAATGTTAATGAAAACACTGAATCCATATATACATATATCTCTTGACGGACTTATATCTCCATCTTGAAAAAATGGAGGATTTATGAGAGGAATGATCGGCTCTAATTCATGATTAAATTAAATTATGTGCATAAGATTCCAAGATGTTTGGTGGTCCTGTCTTATTACAAAAGCCATGTAATGAGACTCATGTCGAAAAATTCCATTTAGGATCATTATTTAGATTGATACATAGCTTTGTGTGCAACACCTATGATATATGTAAATGTCAGCTTAGAAAAGAACTTCTTCCATGAAAGATAAATCAAAAAAATGAACTAAATACCTCACTGTAAGTAGACACAACATGAACTTCTGCTGATCTGGAAATGATCTTAAAATTGAAATAAATGTATCATGAATCTAGAAAATCTTTAGTTTTAAACATTTAACTAAAATAGTTAAGAAAATAATTTGATCAAATGCATCCTTTCCTTAAAAGATATGAGGGCATATTAATGTTAATGTAACACTGCCTTTGATGTTACTGGGTATATACTATCTTAATTGATCATAGAAATTCAAAGAAAAGGGTTTCTCAATGCAAAGACAAAATTACAAAATAATCTCCAATTATCTATGAAAGGTGAGGAAAAAATTATAAAAAGTAAATAAAACTTGTTTGCCTTAGATTTTAAAATAGTAGTGAGATGATTATTATAATGAAAAGAAAATATATCTGCCATTCAATAATGTTACCATATTTTTCTGTAAAATTATTTGGAGAATGGGTATAATTTTGCAAGTGTGTCATTCTAAGAAAATTAAGAGAAAAATACAGATACTCGAATTGGTACCTCACAAAAGCCATAAGATCTTTCTAAATAAAAGTCCAAAGTTTTGGATCAATAATTAATGTATTCAATTGCAGCCTTCAGTTGGTTTTATATTATGAATTCTTTCCTGCATATATTAAGGTTTTATATTCCCTTTCATCTGGTATCTTCATAAACTGACACATTTAAATGCCTTCTTAAGAAGCATAATGGGTAAATGCAGGATTTCCTTAAACATCGTCCCCATACATAATTTTAAGTAAGGCCACTATATATGTATAATCCTACTTCCCTTGAGCTGTTGGAAAGCAGCATTGATAAGGCACCCAGCACTTTAAGAGGGGCCCATAAACAAACATCACTTTAAAAATATTATAAACACTGTGGATAACCTAATAATAAGTATAAATAAAGATTTTGGTGGTGTGTTTTGGAAGATAGCTTCATAAATTATACATATTCCGGAAATTATAAAAACAAACATTTCGACAGAGAGGAATGGTTTCAAAAACAATAGTGAGCTAATAAATACAGTGCTGTTCCCCCAAAAAGTGTAATGGAAGACATACAAGGGTTCATATTTGCTATGCTAGTCAAAAATAAACTAGCTCAACTCATTTTGGATTGCTTTAAAAATAAAGCATCATTCACAATATTCGGTGAAAATGTTCGATGCTTGAATTCCCAAGGTTTCCCAATAAAAGCTTTGATGGGATGTTAATTTTCCCAATCTGAGGAATTGCAACTGCTACATACAACAATTTTTCCAGCTTGTACAAACAACCTAATTTTCAGGTGGCAGTAGGTGAGATTTGTCGGTTTACCGTAACACAAGAAAATCAAAGGAGCACATTAATTAATTAGATGCGGAAGCATGGATCACAAAAACAACATGCTGTGGGCAATTACAAGTTCTGATGCCATACAGTAAATTTCTAGGAGCATGACACCTTTTAACCGAGATTGCCCAATCACATTACATCACGTTTCAATCAGGTACTTGTGGACCACAATAGTCAAGCACATTAAAGCAGTGTCGACAACATATAATTCTAAGTATCAACACTCAAAGTCCACATAGAAGAAGAAACGTGCTTGTTGGCAAATACTTGGAATAGATTAATGCTTGTACTCTGGTGAATTAAGATAGATTAAAACATACAGTGAAATCTCAATCACATACTTAATGAACAGAATCAATACTAAATTAGCAAACCATTGAGAAAAGTTTCTTACTGTACAGCAGAAGAAAAGATTTCGTTGTTTTATCATCTTACATTCACATGCAAATTTTGTTATTAAATATCAGATTTTTTCCTTAATATTGCACATCATTTATTGTTCTTTCAGTTTGTTAAGAAGCATTTTCAAAGCCAAAATGCTCCGCATTGAAAAGGTCTGCATATCATTTTAAAAGAATCATGATATAGGGCATTGTAAAAAGGGAAAAGTAATGAGGAGTTTATAAATTGCTGAATAGTACCTCTTGTAACATAAGTTTTATAAAAATAGGTAAAAATATGGATATATGAACTCTTAAACAGCAAATTTTTCTGGGTTTATGAGCCTGATGCAGGTAAACATTCAAACAATGATAACTATTACTTTGATGAAATCAATTGGTCCCCAGAAAAATTTTTCAACAGGATTTCACCGTATGTTAAAGCTTTATGGTGCAGTATTATGGCTAATATTCCACATTCTAAACTAACATATGAGATACATGGTTAAACATTAATAATGGATAAAAAACACACATGATTGTGTTACAAGCACTCTACATGAGTTAGCTAATTTATTAACAGTAGTTTATGAAGAACCTGATTTATACTTTTTTGTATGAATAAATTCACAATGAATATTCAGATGATGAGAACAAATATAACTTTTGACATACCCAACAAGTTTTTCAAAAATCAGTCAGCTACAAATATTGACACACAAGAGTTTCATGCCACACAACACCTCACCCATTGCAATAGATTTATTCACTCTCAAATTCTCCAAATTTCTTATAAGAAAACCCTAAGGCTTGCAGAATGAATTATAATATCCTGTGGGTTATTTATTCACCTTTCATAGAATGTGCATATCTTTAAGCACTTTTCCAAGATAACAAGAACATCTGCTTTCATACCCTAACATATACTGTCAATGCACTTAAATGACCATTGGAATACAAATGTCACAAAGATAATATAAATTGGTATATCATCAAGAGAATAATCTCAATCTGAACTATGTAGAATAACATAGACACTTTCAACCTACACAGCAATATTCTGGATGTCAATAGATAAAGCAAGCATATGTTGTGGTGAGATTTACAATGCAAAGGTAGAAAACAGAAGTAGGGAGGATAAGATGAAGAGGTTTAGAAAGGCAGCATTGGCAAGCTGCCTACTGCCTGCCTGAACGCCTGCAAAAGAACAAGAGAGACAGTTTCTCTTACATAGGATACAAACAATCCTACTTTAATGATAAAGAAAAGTGTAATCAAATTAGCTTTGGATTTAAAGGTTCATTATGAAACTAAACAATCTAAATCTTCTAAAAGAAAATTCCATTCCCTTCATTCATTTTGAAATCGTTTTAAACATTGAATCAGATTTATATGAATAAAAACATAAATTTAAAAATTCACAAATATTTGATAATTACCTACAGCTAAATTTAGCCCCTTATCCAAAAATGAGGAACGAAAGGGTCATGTTTTGTTTCTTCTTATGAATACAGTAAAAATTAATAATCAATGAAAGACCATTAGCAATTTTTTAGTTAAAATTCTCAGGAAAAATCCCTAGAGAAAAAGGCTATCATTCAAATTTCCTTAATTAAACTAATATATCTTTGATGCATATGACTAACATAAATGTGACAGCTAAATACCTCTATCTGCATTAAGTGAAGAATGTAAAATAACTGATTGAAGTACATTTCATGCTCTATCTATACGGATAAATCTTAATATCAAATGCAAATCTTTTGGATCAATCTATCACATACACAACTTCTGAATGCCTTTATACTAAATATATGCTTTTCAAGATATGAATTAAATGCAGGCTAAAATAAAGTCCAATAAATATTAATTATGTAGCCAATTATTTTATTTTATAAAAATAAGTCTTCCAGAGTTCGTGACACTATTTGACAATGAAAATATAGTATTTTGCTAATAATGTGCAGCATTTAAACTGAGTCCATGACTCAATATGATGTAAAATATCATTACACAAAAATAATTTACTAATTACATTCCCTTAAACAGTTGAGTTTCTTTAAAACTTCTACATATTCAACTAAACACACGACTTTCATTCAAAGGATATTAATGATTAATCCAGAGATCATATGAACAGACACTTAAGAAACTATAATATTCAATATGCTAGAACCACATCCTAAACGGGGTTGTGTGATGCCACTGGAAACTTTCTCGGCATGAGAAAGGTCAAGCAAGTAATTTTGAAGTTCATTCTAAAATATTAGAAAATTTCACTCTAACACTTAGTATCAACTTCTAACATTGATGTACACCTCTACATAAGATAGAAGTTTTATAAAACTGAAAATTAACCTCTTAAACTGAAATGATCAGCCTAGCTAGTAGCCTACACTCATCATCACATTTAAATCATTCTTACGTTACATACAAAAGATATATACGTTTTGAGTGTTAGGTAATAATAATTCATCTTTAGTGAACTTATAAAACTCATTTTTCGTGTAATTCTATAAAATGGAATGAAAAAAATTAACTTTTACGGTAAATGGTTGCCAAGTTCTCAATTTAAATGGTTCAGTGGCTAAGTTTTCTAGAAAGACATTTTTAATCATATTCTATAAAAAATAATGCCTTTTTTGAGAGAATGCAAATATATTTGTTTTTTTGCCGTTTGTAACATATAATTTATGATAGAAATTTATAATTAGCAATTTTTATAACCCTGAATATTCATTGTCAACCTGTCAAATTATTTCCCTTCTATTATTTTTGTTTCTGAATCTAGATTAAGAATTAAACAGTTATAAGAACCTCTCACTTTCATGTTTACAAATGTGAAAAGTTGATTTGACCATGAAAAAGATATCGTATAACAGAATTAATCATCTCTCAAGCTCAGTTTATATCATGACGACTAAGGAGTTTCTTCATGATGAAACAGAGTGCTTTGAGAAATATCACATAGTGATTATTAATTTATTCAAGCCAATTGGATTATAAGTTTTAAATATGGATAATTACCACATTTTCAAATGAATGTATACATTTTTTCTATGCAATGTAGGAAAAATGTTTTAGGAACATTTTATGTTTCTATTCTATTATTAGAATAAAATTTCTATTACTAGAATAACATTTCTATTATTAGAATTATGATTAAAATAAATACCTCATTAAAGAGTAATAGGCAAGTTCATATACCTTACAATATATACTAATGGACATTTTTAATTTCACTGTTATATGTTAATTACAATCTTAAGGATCATTTTGCTACTAACCACTACTTTAAAAAAGAAAATGAAAATTAAATGGTGAATAGGAACAGGATATTTTAAAAAAATGTGCATTGTAAGGGATTAACTGACCTGTATGGACGGTAATACTTATAAATGAGATATAAGACACGGCTTTAGTGAAATCTTCCCATAGAATTTCACAAAAACAATAAACACTACATAATTACGATGTTCCTAGTAATTAATTTAAACCTCATTCATCTTCAAAAAATACATTGAATTTAATGTTCAATCTAAATAATCAATGTGAATTATTAACATGGTGTAGTAAATAAAATAAGAGATGAAACTATCAATTCCTTGAATATGAATATTCAATAATACTATGAATATTATACATTTTTCTATAAAAAATTTCTTGAATTAATAATTTTCCATAATTCTATGATTTCAATTTTACATTAATTTAATTTTGTAAGCTGCAAATGGTGAAAATATAGTTAACTTTTGATATAAGCCTTATATGTTGCAATTACAGAATTATTTTCTTAATAACTTCTAAAAAAAATAAGAATATGTGACCTTATAATAGCATACAACAGTGCAATGTCCATCCCATTAAAAGAAAACTGGAAACTTTTACCTTCTACCAAGATCAGAGGGTAATATAATGGCAGATATAAATTTGAGAAAGTAAACCATCATATGGATCAAAGATAGATACAGTTAGAAAGATGAAAACTTGATGATAATTTAGTTTAACTGTACTTTTTACAGTTAAAAGTGTTTCCATTATCAGCATGAAGAAAATACCAACATATGTTATTAATAATGCATATGACAGCCTTAAGGAGAAAACACTTATTGATTGGAAATATGGAAAATTATTGATGGAAGCAATGGCATTTCTTTAATTACTTATATACACATAGATGAAAAAGAAAACTTACTCCGACTGATTAGAAAATCCATAGAATTATGATATTTTCAGTCAGTCATGACAATAAAAAGAAACAAGATCTAAAAAAGTAACATAAGAAAAGTGACACAGTATTTGTATAAATCTAAGTTGATAAGAATTCTTTGTTTAGATATATAGTATCTTCTGGAAAAGTATAAAAGCTGAAAGAACTAAACTTTCTTAACTGAATATCCTACAATGAATTCTTACTATAAGAACTGAAAAATATGATTATAGTAAAAGCTTCAACTAATACATTTTGCAAGGAATTAAGCAAAGAAACTTGACTATTGAGTCTTAATACACTAATGATCTAACGTCTCATACTTTAACCTTGTTCCTCTGCTATGCATGCTGAAATATCAATTCTAAGATTTTCAACAACCTTCATTTAAAATTCAAGCAAAAAACAATGTTATCCAAACAAAATATTCATATCACAAAAACTGACCATTCAAATCAAACACCTATTGCCACATGTATTGATTAATATATCATATTCAAACCAATTTATAGATTGTTTTCAACAATAACAAATTAAGCAAAAAATACAGTCTTGTTTTAATTTTCAATTGGTATAGCATTCGAGGAGAACCATTCAGAACAGGAAAAAGTTACCTATACAGAAAACCAATTTCATGAGTAACATTTAAGACAAAATCTTCCTCGATTTTACCTAACTAATTAACCAGACAATAAAACAGAAACCACTAATTATTTTTCGCCCACTGTAAATGTATGAATAGCAATATGTCACTGTCATAATGATGGTAAATTATGTATAAATAATAATTATAGCTTGGTAGAAGGAATATGAGAAACATTTTGAAATAACTTTATTTGTTTGGCTGGCAAAATAGAGAAATATTACAATAAGGATTCTCAAGAAATTATGAGCTACCATGAAGAAGACTTTGATAATAATTTTGAAACAACTATATGTAATACTTAAAAAATATTTTATTGACAGGAGAATGAAGTATCTTTAACTCTGGGAATCAGAGCTTTTTTTTCAGGATTACAGTGAAAATAAAATTGTCCTTATAGAGAGACTTAAAATATGGGAAAATATTACAATTATATCTACAGTCATAAATCTAATATGATCATATAAGAAACAGTTTATAATAAACAACAAATTTGATATAGATAAATGAACTAACAAAATCCTGTAAATCTTGAATTGTTATATGATAGTTTCTGCTGTTATGTCAAGTACAAGAATAATTAGGACACTGTTTACTTTAAAAATTTTTCTTTCAGTAAGCTACTCTTTTATTCTTTTATAGGGATAAAATTTATAAAGGTTGAGAATAAAGTTTTAAGAGGGAGATTTGCAAAGGCATTTAAAAGTAACATTAGAATACAAAGATAATTAAGTGAAGCATGTTATGATTGCAATCAGACTGAATTGGAATCTAAAAATAATTTATCAAAATAAAAGTGATACAAATGAACACTGACTCATAATAAAGAGCTGCTTTTAATATTTCTTCAGATGAAAAATAATGCAATGATTACTTGTTCTAAGTATCATAGCAAAACATCTTAAAAACTGTCAGTAACCAACATCATCATTCCTCATTGACATTCATTCAAAGTCAATGAACAAGATATATTTATTTAATACTGAAACTATTTTATCATTTAATACTGAAAGTCAGAATTGACAATTATACTTAATAATATTTCAACAAAGTTTAAAATCAATGTATTAAGTTAAAGTACTCAAAATTTGAATATTCAATTTTGATGTTGTAACATATGCAATGTTAGTTGCAAAAATAATTAATAAGGGTGCAAGCAAAAAATTCAAACGGCTTTTATTTTCAAGCACATAATTTGCATTCAATATTTCAGAGAACAAACAACACAAAACCAATGAAAACACAGAGGAAGGAAACTTGTGAAATTATTAGATGGGTAACAAACCTGAAAAAGGAAATAAGAACACTTACGATGGAATGAGAGGAGGAGGAAGACCTGCACCTCCTTGTGGTCTGCCAGGAGGCATTGGTGGCATACCACCACCACCTGGTCTTGATGGAATGGCTGGAGCTGGTCGCCCGGTGGCAGTTGGGGGAATTGGGGGAGCCCTAGCAGCACCCATTCCACCTCCAACGTTGCTCATTCCCATTGGTGGGCCAGTATTAGTGGGAGTCATCCTGCGTGGTCCACCGGGAGAGGGAGGGGACATCCTGGAAATGTTAGAAGGCTGTACCGCTTTTTCCAAAAGGGGTTTCATAATTTGTGAGTGCGACAAACATGCCTCAGTGCATATATGTACTCCCTTCAACTGTACGTGCAATGTGCATTGAAATCCTAATATGCAAAGATCTATAAAACACTTGCTCTGATAATTTTCATAGCAAATAAGGATTCTAAAAATAATAAACACCTTCTGTTGGAAAATAAAATAGATTATAAGTAAAAATTCTTTAAAAAATGAGAAAAATGATCTTTTAGATCATTATATATATTTCCAAAAAGAAAGATAAATTAAACCTAAGATAAGAGCGGCATATTGAGTAAATTTTCATTTTTTCACAGATTAGAGAGATACTTTGCCTTTTTAACATTTATAATTACCTACAAAAAGACCTAATAAAATTTTGAATTTATCATTCTCTTAATGCTGCCTATAATAACAAATATCTCATCTAATTTTAGCAAGTCTAGAAATTTAAAAGAAGCACATTACATATGATTGCAAAAGAAATTTAAATTTAACTATCATTAAGTTTCTCATTTTTATCAAATCAAACTCAAGATAAACCAGTTTACAATGTATTGTTACCTTGGTAACAAAAGATGGCAAACATGAAAATATATTTCAAACAGAAAAAGTTTTGCGGTAATGCATGTTTATTGATCACTGCAGGAACTGGAGAATAAATGAATCGGAATATTTTAAGCAAATTTTTACATCAAAAATTATAATCAATCACATGTGACAGACATGCCAAGCAATTCATAACCAGTAAGGAAACAATGGAATGGTTGCTCAACAATGTTTGAGATATCTTTGCGTGTCAAACGAAAAAGAAAGATCCCATAACCCATGCACCAACAGGCAGTTCTAATTATTTTCTACTTGAAGTAAATGTAACAAACACACCTTGCATTATCCATACCAGACCGAAGCCAGTCATCCTTGACAGGTGGAGGCACTGGGGTGCTGACTGTGGCCATTGAAACATCCCCAATGATGCGCAAGGCTTCCTTGCAAGCATGATACATTCGTAGCATTTCTTCTCTCTTAAGAGCTTCCTCAGGTGATTCTTCCATCATACTTGCCTATATAAAATATTATATGAATCATGAAAGTGAACCCATTGTTAGGAATTTAGAAAATAGTCTTATTTTTTAAAGGAATTAAAAAAGATAGAATAATGACATAATTTAATACATTGGACACCAGTTCATCCATTTGCATACTAGAAAAAAAGTTTAATTTTCATAAAAATTATCTTACAAGGATGGCAAGGTTAAAAAAATTTTAAGTGTCAAAACATACTTATTAATTGCATGACATGAGTTTAAAGAAAAAAAAATGTTTAAGACAGAAATCACCAACTGAATTCGACAATAAAGAATGCTTCTAACCTGGTCCCCTGAAGCATAGAGATGAGCCAGAAGTTCACCATTAATAAATTCTTTTGCATTGTTGATAATGAGGTGCATGATAGTTTTTGGTACCAAATCTCTGGTTGTTTTGGTCACGATCTTCATATAAGAGTCAACTAAGTTCCTGATAGTTTCCACTTGTCTTTCCAATTGTGGATCCATTGAAGAGCTTCCTTCTGTTGTTCCCTGAAGAAAAAACCCCCAGCCAAGCACACAATGGAACAGGGCAAGGAGTTTGGAGTCAGGAGGAAAAGGGTTATCAAGTTTTGGGAAAGAAATTGTGATTCACGGTTTGTTGGAATAAGGTTCAATGTTTTAGGAAGAGGTATTATGAAAAGGATATGGAGAGCATCAAAGAAAATTAAAGTCAGTCTGTGATATTCCATAAAAGATGAAGATATAACTATAATAACTTATTGAAATCTCCCAGTATTGATGCAAAATATATAATACTTCAAAATTTAACTTTTGGAAGAGTAATGATAGTTTATTGAAATTATCAAAGAATGGTAGAGAAATCATTGTGTTAAATATATAAAAGATAATATTCTCTAATATTTTGCAGCTATAATTAATATCAAAATAATAATAATCATGTTAAAACAGACTTGAAGAGAGATGTGAATACCCTCCCATGAAATTCAGAAATTGAAGGATAACCCAAAGATTCTCAAGAAAATTTTCTCTATCATAACAGTAAAACTGATTGAAAATGTTTAGAGGTGTAAATAGAAATTTTAATAATAATTGAAAATTATTCTGGGCATATCTCAAATTGCAAAAATATGTCCGGAGGAGTTATTTTTTCTTCTCTAGAGGAATAATAACTGTCATGATCTAATACATTTTGATGAACACAAATATCATGATACATTTTATTTATTTGATTATACATTATAATTAACTTTATGATAAACTCTGCAAATGATTATTTAATTTGTGGCTTAAATATCTAAATTTTCATTTTTTGAGAATCAAATTGAAATATTATTTCAAAATTTTTTTCATTAGGATATAAAATTTTCATTTTCAAATTAAAAAATATTTGTTTTGAATGCATATATATTCATAAGAAGTTTATCATTTGCAATGTGTAAGTTTGTACACACAGCTCATGATTAAAAAAAAAATCAAATCAATATATGATCGTTTTAGTGAATTTATGTGCAAAAAATTATGCGAATGAAAATTAATTTACTGCCCATTATTCAAATTGAAAAAATGAAAAAAAAAAAAAAAAAAAAAACAATATGGGTATATACTTATTCAGGGGAAAAAAGACAAATTTTGCCAATTGTTTAATTTAAATTAATCATTTTAAAACAAAAATCAACAAAACAGTATACTTCTAATGATGCTTTCATAATCTTAATAATATAGTTGATTGTTATATCTACTTTTAGCCGACAAAAAAATTTGCTAAGAAACCTTAGATTACAACTAGAAATGACAATCCAGCAATGAGGGAGATTTTTCTATAGGGTAAGTGCCATTTCACCAAACACACACACACACACAAAATGCTCAATCAAATCATTTCCAAACCAAATGCAGCAAAGATAAAGAAATAACACCGACAGTCAATCTAAAAGGACTTACTAACATGCACCATTCAGATGCTTAGGGTTGAGAATACTAATTACTAACATATATGTGAGTACACCCATTAAAAGACAGCTTTCTGATGACAATGAGAGGTGACTATGATACAAAATGGCTATCCCCAAGTTGTCTTTGCGTACACCATTTCTATAATAAATGTAGAATTTTTCAACAACAGTATCATAAATTAAGTTATCCAACCATCTACTTATTAATAACTTATTAACTCAATTACTGACACTATTAGCCTTCTTATCTAAATTTTATGTTAATCAGGAAATAGTTCAAGCCAAACAATGATTTGCACACAAAAGCAGTATTCAGTATGATCATTATATATATTATAATTCCTAACCTGTTTTCATTCATAGCGTCTGAACAGTGAGATCTATACTGTCATGCAATTACAGACTATACTAACTCATCTGTGCAGTTAACTTGTATTATATTTAACTGTATAGGACTTTCACTATATTGTTGAAATTAAAAAGAAAATTTTGTCAAATTATGTAGTGCATTATAATAGTATGGAGCATATAATTATAACTGTATGGAATATGATAAAATATGCCAATCACTCTTGTGTGTTGAAAATATGGATACAATATTTGAAATATTAAACTTTTCTCTTAAAAAACAGAAAAGAATCAATTTTTGCCTATTTTTAATCAACTATTAGGCATAATAGCTATTAATCTTCTAAAACATAATACCTACAAATGTGCCAAAGATCAAAGTATCTTAATCTATTAAAAATCATTCTCCTCATACTATAATTTATGTACCATCCAAAAAATTAATATGAAAACACCTTTTTCCTAGGTTAAATAAACTGCTTGTATCTTCCTGATCTATTTCTTTCCAATCTTCTAAATATCATAAAATATTTATCAATACTGAGTACATCTTAAAAAAAGCTAACATGACAGAAATTTTGCTCTTTCTCAAATATTAATAGGGTTTTTATGATAAAAAATGAATATTGAGCTGTTTGATTACCTTTTTCTTCAATTAGTATAAGCATGTGATGAAGATTGGTATTAAAATGCATTGAATGAGTGAAACTGTATTTTTGAAACATCAAATGTACAAAGGTTAAACAGAAATGAAAAGCAGCTTGAGTCTCTATGTTGTCATTTTTCACTTATTTCACCTTAGAGATCAATCTCATAACAAAGTTAAAATTCACCTTTCTCTTATCAAATGTACCTATTCATGTTGTTCCAAGGTAGGCAAATCCTCAAATTCTTCATTGAGGATCATGATATATTTTGGTGCACTTTCTATAGGAATAGTTTTCATGCATCTCATTAACTATCCAGAAGCAATATTCCAGCTATTGACATTCAACATGCATTTCATCAGATTCATTTAATAACTTCATGTTGAAAAGGTGCATTGCAGTGAACAACAACCTTTCTTCATAATTCTATTATCTAGCCTCCTTGATTTCCGAGTTCTAATGCTGATCTATAAAGTAGACATTCTTAACTAACTTAAGATTGCAATTATACTAATATAGGTGATAAAACTAAATTTCTTCAATGAGATGGATAACTCTTTGTGATGTATTGCAAATACTCAAAGTCTTACTTGGAGATAGCCATGAATATGATGTGCATTGTTTGTAACAAACCATTCATGTTACAGGGCACAAACAGTCAATAAATGTACAAACCTCAGAGGACTTCAGAGAGACAGCATGAAGGAAAAAGTGGCAACAAAGCAAGTGATTAGTGTCCTCAACTTTTTGCTCAAATGGATGAAAATTGTACAATGAAATTTCAGCATCATTAGGAATTTGAGAGAGATTTTTAGAAAATAATAAACCACAAGACAAATAAAAATAGAAAAATAAAAAAGATGCTAATGAATTGAATGGTTAATTAGAAAAATACATTTATGGCTGTGCAGCCTGATCATCTGCATTTTACGTTACGTTGATCCTAAAAGAGAAACTAGATCAACAGCCGGATGTTTGCGGCTCATGCTAAATGAACTATAAGAAAATATCTTTGGTTATTTCATGGAAAAATTGTTATTACTGAAAAGTGGCTTAAAATATGTTCATTCAAATAATAAAATTCTTAAATGCAAAACGTTACTCTGAATTTAAATTTAAAAATATAAATATGATATCTAATAGGAAGCAATACAACTTGATTAAGCCAAAGTCTTCTCTTTTTATGAATCCTACAATTGAATATGCCCATTAAATTAAAATTATCGATCTGATTGGGAGCTGGTCTTGAAAGGTGACTTGGATATGAACTTAACTTCTTATCAGTTATATATAGAGAGAGAAAACATGAATTACTTGTTAATAGTAAAATAGTATGGACGAATTAGAAATTTAACAATGAATTTATCACAAATTATTGAATAAAAGGTATCTTAAGCTGTAAAGTACAATTAACTTGAAAATTATTTCCACAAAATGACACAATCGGATGAAATTTGAAATTCTCCCCTGACTTATTTTCTAGCTAAGCTACTTCCCCTATTAGGTCTATTTTCTTTCTCTATTCATATCAAAAGAAATTAATATTGACTTTAAAAAAATCTTTCATGACATGACCATTAAAACTATAGCATATTATTTTTAATGCAGTGAACAAAGAAAAATATATAAACAATTCATATTTTCTTGCTTAATGAATAATGCATAACAAATGCATATTTGGACAGACATAATGCTAATTAAACAGTTCTCCTTTCCTATTATCTTGCCAAATACATATCAAAACTTTCCTTGCAAAAGGCTTTTAATCAAGTGCTTGTTACCCAGCTGAAAGACTTGGTAAAGAAGAAGAAGCAATTGGAGACAGGCAAACAGGGAGACACCTCAAGGCTAGTAATGCAGGCAAAATACGTAGCTCAAAATTTCACCAAGCTACACTTATGATACTAGATACGAAGGAAGTTCACAGATCAGGTACAGAAACCACTCAGCATACTAACACACAGCTTAAAATTTAGTTAATAAAATTATTCTATAAAACACCACTCTGTATTACCTAGCTTGTGTTGCTTCAAACTCTTCAAGAAAAGCAGAACATAATAAACTGTGGAGAATAACTTCAAGAATAGGATAGGAGGCTTGAAATATTGCTGCTTTTACGAGACCTTGAAGAGCCTCGTGAACAGTATTACAGTCATTAGGGCATATCACAAAGAAGCAAAACGAACGAGCCATATACAAATATAAGAGTGAGACATAAAAAACTGACATAAAACGAGCCTGAAGAAACAGTTTTGGTGCTTTGCTTAACTCCAGAGAAGCAGGAGGTAGGCAAGGATTCAGAGGAGCACCTGATAAGAATAAGGGACACTCACCATTTGGATGTGGTTTAGGGTTAAAGGGGCCATAAAGACTCGGTGAACTTACCCTGGATTCCTATGTTTGGGAATGGAGAGGCAAAAGAGAATGGAATGGGTGTAGGAAGAAAAGAAAATAAAATGAAAACAAAACGAAATGCTTTCACAAACTGCGCAAGCAGCATCAATGACCAATTTTAACTGGACAAAGCACACATATAAAGTAACAAATGCCTCCTTTAGCAATTAAAAAATTCCTTAAGCAGTGAACCTTAAGCTAGGAGTTTTAACCTTTACTTATGATTACACCAGTATTAATCCTTTCATCTTCAGAATGTTTTCCCATTTATTTTGCTTAAAATTACAATTAAAGCTATTGTTAAATGAAGTTCAAGATTATGAGGATTATAAAACTCCTTTAAATGCAAAAGTATGAGGTAATGAATGACTTACTTTAAAATATGGTCTTCATAAACTTAACTTTCCAGAGGAATTTCTCCATATTTGAAAGAATTGTTGTATTTAATACACTCCTTAGTATAAATGAAATGTTAAGTACAAATTTTATGATGGAGTAAAAAAGATGAATTGATTGAATCTGATAACAAACCTCGTCTCCATTAGTCTGCTCAGCAGCCTTCTCTGGATATACACCAGCTCTCAAAAATGATGCTTTCCATGAATCAACTTCATCTTGCGTTTCACAGCTCAATTCCAGTTGCTTGAAGTCCTAGAAATGAAGATGTTAAAATTTAAGCAGGAAACAAGCAAACATAACTAGGTTTAAAATTAAAATTAAAGCATCAATGTAATGTAAATACATAAGATTTAAGAGAAAAGAACTGCGGAAAGTGGAGGATAACAGTCTGCCATTTAAATAAATAAGACTCAATTAAGGATTTAGTGGAGCAAATATTCATTAAATATTTAATGATATTCTTATTGTTAGCGAGAAGAAATCTTATTAGTCAGAATATACACAAAAACTAATAAGAAAAATACTTCATGTAAAAACCAAAGAATCTAGGGTCCTAAAAAGAACTACATTCTAAAAGCATGCATTACTATCATTACTAGAGACTGAAGGTAAATTTAAGGGGTAAGATAAATAAGAGAATTAAAATAATAACAAACATTATACCATGTATTTCTTTCAACAACAGGTTCAACAACGTACAAGAAAAATACAATATATATAAATAGTATTACATTACTCACCATCTGGAAAAGTTGTTCAGAGAAAAGCCAAGGTATTACATATTTATATTTTAAGGACAAAGAAGAAAGAAAATAAATGATAAAGATATAGAAAAAAGAGAACACTCACACATCAGTAAAATATAATTCAACAACGGGAAATTCTCCATTTTGATGAAAAAATAAGAACTAGAAGTAAAAATACTAAATCATTTCGAAAAATACCTGTGAGGCATAGTGATAAAAACTTACTAATGTGAATATTAGATACAGTTGTCTGTAAGTTTCATGTTCTGTGAAGATATGATAAATTTCTTCAAAAGCAACTTAATGGGTTTATTATGATAAGGTTTTCATCATAGAGAAGAAAACTGAGAATTTTTGGGAGCTATTCATGTTAATTGTCAAATTTATTCTTATCAGAACCTTTTCCTTGCATATCAGACTGTGTAAGAGAGTAGCAAAAATGTTTGGAGTTCATTAGTCTGCAACTTTTTAACTTTATGTTTCCGTACATTTCATATTATTCCCTGCCATGATTTTTCTTTTCAGTGTAATCCTTCTCAATGTTTTACTAGAAAACTAAAATGCAACAATAATTAAAATTCATGACATATATTCCTTATACATGTATATTTTCATTGTCATTCAAATGGTAATATTATTCAATTATGAAGGCTTCTGTTCATCAATCACATTAAAAATTTACTACATGTTGTTGTTCTTTTACCTAGCAATAGTATAAAAAATATGAGTGTTTGGCAGTTTTTTCTTATGAGTCAACATATTCCCATCACCTTTTCTTTTTTCTTTTTTTTTAAATATTGCAAAACTTAGCCAATAAAAATTATGCAATCTGAATGCATGTGATTCCTCAGAATTGAGAAACTTGTCATAAATTTCAAATTAAAGTAAACTTGAATTTAGAAGTTGATTGATATTAACAGAAATTGATAAATTCTGGAGAATCCCCCAACTGCAAACCCAGGATTAAGGTACAGGCAGTAATGCATGCAGAAAATCACTTGTCTGAGGGATATGAACATAAAAATCAGGTAATCCTGAGCATTCTCTTCAAGAGATATACTTAAAGTCATACCTTATAGATATTTCGACCCTCAGGATTGAAGAGAGCAAATGCATGCCGCCGAGACATGAAGCTTTGTTCTAAATCCCTGAGCTTTAGACCATCCAAAGGCAGCATATATTTCTTTTCTTTTTCCTAATAATGCCAAGAAGAAATTTATTAGTAATGAAATTGGTGAATTCACAATTACATTAGCCAGCTATTAACAAATATTCATGAGACAATGAAAAAGAAAACAGGTTGCTATTAAAAGAATTACTTACAAAATAAAGCCATTCATTAACTCTTTACATAAAATCCTCAAAATATCTTACAATCCATAAAGCTCAAATGTATTACATTTACTGTTTAAATGAATTAATAGAATAGATTAACTTTAATTTTTTTATAGTTTAATAGAATAACTTCTTTAAGAATTTATTTGGTAGAATGTCATTTTATTAGAGGAGAATAAATATATCAGTAACATTTCTTCTTTAACAATCTAGATTTGAAAACTCTCAAATATGTCACATACTATTACTTTTTAAGATATGGATCACCTCAATCTAGTGTTTAAGTGAGCTTCAATTACAGGTTAAAGATATAAAACCATACTTTTTTAAATATACATTATAAGTTAATGAACTCACTTGTAGTTTAAATTTAAATAAAAAATTATGCCTCTTAAAACTGAATTTATAGATTTATTTTATATAGATAAAAACACATTCATGAAAATGGATTTTGATATAAATAGATGATTTCCTTTCACTACTTGTTTGAAATAAAATAATTATTGCAGATCATTGAGTTTATTAAACCTCAAAAACTTTTAAAGAATTCTGCTCTGGTCAAAAAAATTCAATCGGATTACTTTATGATTGATTTGACAAAAAGCTCTTATTACTAATGCATGATAGACATTAAAAACATGGTGAGTTACCTCTTAAGTTAGATTAACTAATATTTATCTTAAAACAAACAGAAAAAATATAAACATCAACTTACCTCATCATCCTTGAACCATGAGATGCTTTCCGAGGTGAGAACAAACCAGTAATCCCGTGACCCTCCTTTCATGATTCCTAAGTTGTGTATGCACATGAAACCTTTCCTTATTACTTGATTTCCGAGTTTTCGACCAGTTTTGTTTGAATTCTCTGAGGATTGCTGGGCACTAGGTTTAATAGAGCACAAACTGTTATACTTATTAAAGCTGTTGTTAGTATTCTAAAATTACATTGATCGATTAGAAAAGTTATTTTACTCATCCTTACTGGATTTTCAGAAATTCTTCACTTCATTCTCAAGATTAGTATTATACTATTTTGAGACTAAGGGAAAGGTTTCTAAAAATGTGTTATTACATTTATTCATGGAAGAGATATTCTAAATGCAGACGTTAAAGCTTCCAAAACCTTCCCAGCACACAAACAATTAAGTTCAATGTTAGAGAACAGTATTTATTAGCACAAAAATTACCACAAAAAGTTACATCACAGGTGATATGGAATATCAAAGACAAATTTTATGCAAAAAGAGTCAAACCAATAAGTAACTGACTCACAGTCAGTTGAAACAATCATTCACATATCAAAGAACATTGAACTCTTTGAATTTATAAAATTAAAAGTAAGTATTGATTTACAGTTTTGAAATCCAAAATTTGCATTAAAAAATATTAAGTTGATAACAAATGGTAATTAACCAGCTTGACTCTTCTCACAAAACATAGAGAAATATATACACATCTATACAGAATAAATTTCAAGAATTCTTTTTCCATCACCTTAGAAATAATACTAAGTATGTAACTCATGTTTTGATTACTGGACTTTTGAATTAGTACAGACAACTTATGTTTTAGAGAAATAAAAAAGTTATTCTAGGCTAAATATTTGGCTAGTAGATTACATTACTTCCATGCAAGAATCTCACTTCCCAATGATACAAGCAAGGCATACATAACAACATATCTTAAACAGACACATTAGAAAATAATAACAGCAAAATGAATATAAATATTGGAAGTAAGATATAAAGCCTTGATAATCAGTCATGTAAAAATCCTGAAAATCTTTTTAAGTGTCTATAGTGATAAGAATTTTTCCTTTATCCACTGGACGAAGAAAGAGGAATTTCAAATTATAGAAAAGAGAAAATGCAAAATATAAACTAAGGGAATATATGAATCTTGGAGTAAATTTTAAGTAGTAATTTCAAACACAAAAATGGTAGAATTCATAGTGATGCTGGTAATAAAGTTAGCAATACAGATAACAATAAAGAAAACATGCAGAAGTAAAACAATTCATTCAAATAAAACAGGGTACTTATGCCAATGAACACTATTTGTATAAATAATTTTGAAGCACATTCCATAGGGGTAGACAAATATGAAAAGAATCAAAGGTTTAAGGAAAGGTGAAAATAACTTTACACAATGTGTTCGTGCTCTTTGAATACAGAAGTTTAACAAAAGTGAAAAATAGCAACATGATTGATACTTGTACCCAGTTCTCATACTATTCAGGCAAGTATACTAACACATACACCACTATGTCTCTCTTAGGTAATGTCTTGTGAGCAAGGCAGAAGTACTCATGTTTAAATCTGCAATTCAAGTGGTTGGTGCCACAGTGCTGAGAACCTCTGCCTTCCTCATAAGACATTATCTGAACAGAGTTAAACTGATGCAGAATGATAGTATATTGTTTAGTGCAACTGCCCCAGAAGTGAGGGATTTGGGTTCAAGTCCCAGTTGTGTGACTATTTTTCTTGTGTTCGACTTTTGTATTTAAATAATTGATCAGCACTATTTGAAATGCAACTTTTTCTAGTTCATCTTACCTGTGCAGTGATAATAGATACAAAAAATTTAATGAATAAAGTGTACGTACTTTGCAAAATAAAAATATTTCTAACAAGCTTTTCTTAATATTTTCTTTTGTAATTTAGTGTAAGTGATGCTAAAAGCAGTTCACAGTGAATACTTACTTTGCAAAGCCAATAAAATCTTCATGGTTTGTGTTCATGTATGCTAACTCACAATCGTTTAAAAGGATAATCTGGTCTTTACACAACTGTTCCCGTTGACGAACGTAGTTATTGATGATGGATTCAGTTAGTTCACGTAACCTTGGGTACCTTGCCATCTTTAAAAAGGATAAAAATTATTTAAGTATGATAACTATATAAAACTAATGAATGTTTTATTTGCAAACGAGTTAGTTATTATATACTTTTGAGTTTCAGCAATGAATTCCATTACATCTCCACAATAAAAGGATAATTTTTCACTTCAAAACCATTTGACAGTCATCTATATATGCCTTATATATATATGAAGAAAGACATCTCATGGGAAGTTAGGCTTTAATGACAAAACAAATTAAAGTAAAACTAGTATCATTATTATGCATACATCTGCAGAATTCTGTTAATAGGAATACGATAAAAAGACTATTCACAGGGTAAAAAACAACTATAGGAATTTCAAAGTTAGATTAAAGAAATGGTGGGTTAATGATTTTATTATTGGATTATCATTTAATGATAAATTGTCTATACCTTAAGCAAAATTGTTCTCATTTCTCTAAATTTACTAACTTTAAGTACTAAAATACAACTTTATTCAAAATAGAGATAAGAGAATATGTATATAAGGAAAGAAAAATATGAAAATAAAGCCATAAAAAGAATTAAGATGATATTTCCAGCAGTTACTAATCTTTCATCCAAAACTTATAGAAGATGCAATAAACCTATATTTTTTCAAGGGAACAGGTAAATTTATATACCTCATCAAAGAAAATGGCTATCAATAGCTCTGATTGAGCCATTAACAAATTTCCCATTTAAGTTTCAATATTAAATCTTTAATCTCCAACTAATGTATAATAAAACAGCAGAAATTATTATTAGATTTGATTATGTACCTTTTCTGTACAAGTACGAACGACATTAGTCAACTCCATGACTACTTGGTCAATACATTTTAGACTAGGTTCCTTCAGTCTGCTGATCTGTTTTTTTACAATCACCTCAAAGGCCATGTCAGGTGTAAACAATCCGACACGAATACCTAAGGATCACAATAGATTTCATCAATAAGTAAAACATACATTTGAATTCATAGTAATAGCTACTTAATAAAAGGATTGAGCAATCAATTCAGCTAAGTGTCAATGATGGTCAATCAAATAACTATATATATAGAAGTTTGAATTTGAATTGAAAATTTGAAACAATTAAGCTCAATGACACATGGTTTAACATGAATTTTGGCAATAGCTTCACTTGTATTTGAACATTAAATGGGTCAATATTACATAAAAATAAATCACTATTCTTAAATAGAATGTTCCTAAAGGGTAAACCACAGTCTTGGAAAGTTCATTCCACAAAGTTGTTAGTTACACATGAAATCACACTTAAGTTAATAATAAAAATAAAAGCTTTATTTGGAGCAGAAGCAAGCATTTTATAACTTTTGCATGTCATAAAAGATATTGGTACCAAAGACAAATTCCCAGCATCCAGGTTTTATATTATGACAACAACTAACTTGCACAAATAGAATGTTTCAAAAGAATATAATGAAAAAATAACGACGCCAAATAGCCTTACCATGAGTGTTTCTGATAGCAAAAGCTATTTCTCTTCTGAGTTCTTTCTCATCAAACTCCATTTTTACAATTTCAAAGGGGAACCTTTCATGGAACAATCGATTGATTTTAGCACCACCTGATAGTTCCATGGTATTTATCTGAGCAGATCCAGATCCTTCAATGGTACGCTCAAAATCTGACTGCAGTTGTTGAATGATCCTATAGTGTGAGATTTAATTAAATTTAAAATAAGATTCATTTTTGCATAAATCATAGCTTTAAAATGTAAATTAAACTCAGCAAAATCCAATGTTGGAAAGTAGATTCCAAGAGAGATGTGATTGGTGAATTTTAAGGAATTCAAATTCAGTAGACAGATTATTTCAAAACATCCTGAATTTCATCTAATACCTCTTTTCCCAATCCTGAATGGCACAAAATTACTATTATAATAATATACAAATATTAATAAAATGTAAATAATACAGTCTTCATACGATATTATAATTCATATTAATTTAAACAATTCATTCAGGCAAGCTAATTAAAACATAATCCATAGAAAGGCTAAGACATATTGGAAAATTAACTTGAAACTGCAGGATATAAGTTCATATTGGAGAACAGATGTAATCTTCTTTACTCAATTTTCATCAACATAAATCTTATAGAAATGATTCGTTTAATTAGTCAAGTTAGTTTCTGAAGGAAAAAACAATTATCCCTATCATATTTTTGTTTTAGTGCACCGATATATGTCTTACTGTAACATAGCCTTTGTCTTGATTGCAGGATCATCTGGCCTGAAGTTCTTATACTGCTCAACATCCTTCTCCAGAGCAAGTAATTGTTTCTATAAGAATGAATAATACATAAATGGTCATGCATTTCAGGTGCTATTATTACTACATTAGGCATATTAAATGGTAGTTCTCTGATCATAAAAAAATTTGAATACATAAAACAGAGCTTTAACAAACCTGTATTTTGTCTTTAAGGCCAGGAAGTGTGTCCCTTATATGATTGGTTAATTGCTGATTCAGTACCCTCTGAAGATAAGGAGTTCCTTGGCGATCTACCATATGCCGGTACGCTGGATGGCTGAAAATAGATAATTGGAGAATTAAATAGAAAATCAATAAAATTTCCTTGAATTTGAACATTTAAGTTTCATAATTTCACATCATTATAATGATGAAACTAATGCTAAAATTTTAAGTCAAGAAATACATATAATATTGTGTTTATAGGGATGAAAAAGGACTAAGTAGATGATTTTCTAGTCAAGGAAAATTATGAATTTAAGCTAATTCAAAATTGAACCTTTGGTATTGTGATATTAATAAACACATTCCAATTACAATGTTCAGTTAGAGTATGTGAAACTAAAGAAAAACAAAAAATCACACTCAGAACAATCTTTAGTAAATAATATGATTATTATTAAAAGTTTTTAGTGCATTTGAGGTATAGAAATGGGCATTAAAATAAGAATTATGGCCCAATATCCACCCTAATTCATTTCCCCTTTTCTGAATAATTAAGTTCAATTATATTAAGAATTGTGCTTTCAAAATAGAAAGACAACAACCAGATTTCAGTTTCCCAAAATCAAATTTTCCAAAACATCAGAATTGACCAATTACCTAAGGAAAAATTTCCTTTCAGCTGCCAGAGCTGATTTAATATCTTTTCGTCCATCAATATCTTTCTGGCTCCGATTGACAACACCAATATATCCTCTCCTGAGAGGAAGCAGCTTATTTTCCAAAATATCTCGAGCATCTGTGCCAGCATCCATTAAATCAAGCTTGGTGATGACACCAATAGTTCTAATTCCTGAAATTTATTAAAGGAGTACATGACAATTGAGGAAGGGATATTCTAATAGAAATAATAACTTGAAATACAATAATCACTCATTTCATACAATTTGAGAACAAATTAACCCGATATTACATTCATATAATATATACAAATGTATAACAATCCAAAGATTTCTAAAATTGTAAATACCTTATTCAAAAAACAATTAAAAATTTATTCAATCAGTATATCTAGTATACTCTTTTTAAGTACCAAAGAAATTACTTATAGCTGTAAAATTAATGAGAAAGAGAAATGATTCATTATATTATTTACGTTTTCTAAATCTTTTTATTCAGGTAGGCCTAGAGAGAGATAAGGCATCTTTTATATCACAAGCTTTATGAAATTTCTCTAATTACTTGAACATAATAGCCTTGAACTAGACAAAACTCAAACTATAAAATGGTAAAAAATCTCTTAACATTTAATTACTATTACCTTTATTCAAATAAATAAATTGCATTTAAAAGAGATACACTTTGTCATATACTTGTAAGTTACTTTTAATTTAAGGTTTCCTGTTATGAAAATTAGACACTTTACTTCACAGTGAACGATTAAAGTATTAATTGAAAAGTTGAAAACATTGAGTAAAATAGCTAATAACCCTGGCAAGTTAGCTGTGCAAAAATTGGATTTATGTCCCTAACTGAAACTGGAATATTTGCATGCACAAACACACACACACAAATCTGTACTCCATAATTAAATTTATAATGACTTATATATGAGTATACTTGAAATACACGGAATCCAGACACATTTGACTTTCATGGAGAGCATCTTCTTGAGAGTTATCATTATGGTCTAGCATTCCCATACATGCAGCATATATAGTCCCTAGACTGAAAATATCTCACCTATGATTTTTATCTGTTTATTTCATTTTTCAAGGTTACCTTAACAGCTCCCATACTATTACTATATTCCTAATTACAAACTCCTAATGTTAATGATATTTGTATTTAAGAATTAAGTTTTAAGGTAAGGAAAACTTGTCAAGTGAAAACAATATTACATTACTGATAAAGATCTTTTGAAGTATCTTTAAAATTATAAGGAATCATGATTCGTTCTTGCTAATTAGTATGCTCACTTGAAAGTAGAAATTATAATTTTAAAAGTTTAAGGGCAAAATATCGCGATGAAAATTAACCAAATGTACAGAAATATAACTGACTGTAAACGGAAGATGAAAATTTTGGTAGGAAAATCCAAATTTGAAGTGTAAATGAATAAGACGACTTATTATAAATTAGGAAAGGATAGGAATCGCACGAACGTGAAAATTGCTTACCGGCAGGATCAACCTCTTTCACAAGTTTGAGTGCATCAGAATTGGCCAAATCCACATTAGCTGGAGTTACAGCAAGGCATAAACAATTCTCCTTTCTGATAAATTGAAGAATCATGCTACGAATCTGATTTTCAATGTCGGCCGGTTGATCACCAACTGGCACTTTCGTTAGTCCAGGCAAATCAATCAATGTCAAATTCAGGACTGTGGAAAGAGAAAACATATACTCCCTCGTAAAAAGATAAATAAGTGCTTCACAATTCTAAAAGAGATGATAAACTTAAACCGAACGATATAACAGGCGACTAGAAAAAAGAGGCACTTTATCGGTCTCAAGATCTTAACTGTTACGCCACACTATTCGCTAGAAATTTACTAGAAAGTGGATAACCATCAATCCAATAAAATTTTCCGCGTAATATTTTTTAATAATAAGTCTACATAGATCCATTAATATCCGCCTTATTGAATTGAATGAAAGACTTTAAGAGAAGCGGAGCAATTCATACGTATAAAACCCAGGTTTAATAGCTGAAATTGATTAGAATAGTTTTCAGCCACTATAATTGATATTTTTTTAAGATTTCAATTTTAATTTGCATCATTACGTACCATTTGGAGAATAAACACGTAGATTAATGGGTATCGGTGACAATCCCTTATTCGAGCCTGTCACCCTATCCGTTTCCGCCTCGATTTCTTTACGTACTTCTTCAAAATCTGTGAACTTTTTACCCTTGCAATGTAAAAATTCAGCATACTCTGAAAACATAACGATGAGAAGGATAAGTAAGACAGACCCATTCGGAGAAACATCTTATCATAGTTTAAGACAGTATTACTCGAGTATCTCACCAATAGAACTATTGATAAGCTGTAAAATGAGTGGTCTTCGTGTCACAATACCAGAACCTCGGGGCAAGAAATCCCTGAAAATATACGTTATGTGTCAATGAGTCATTCCACAGAGCTGTCATCCAGTTGCGCACGTCAAAAACCGTTACAGTACTGATTTTTGGATGGTGATAATCACTTAAATTAACTGCATGGATTTAGAAGGAACACTTAACTTATATACTATCACAGACACGTACCTTCCAACAAAATTTTCAAGTACAGAGCTTTTGCCAGCGCTCTGCCCACCAACCACAGCAATTTGTGGTAAATCCAATTGCATATTAACTCCCAGTTGCGCGAAGGCATCTTGTAGTTTATTTACTATGGGGATGAGTTGCTCCATCCCCGTGTTCCCCGACATTTTTCCTGTGTTAACTGTACGCCCACCTCAGTTATACCCTATCAACCCAAATACTACCAACCCTATCACCAACTCAGCCCTCCAGCCGATACGATATGAAATAATTCCAAGATGGAAGGCTTGATACCCAGAATTCCTCCGGTGGCCCGGTCGGTTCAGATCGAAGCACTCGTGAGGAGATCACGAATTTGTAGCATTTATGTTTTGCGCACTAAGATATTTGTGTCCTATAAAAGATTTCATTATGTTATCGAATAAAGAAATTTTTTACTCTAATTATTTCAAATGACATTATAGTAATACAAACACAAAAGTGGGTCGTATCAATTTTCGCATAGCGTAAAGATTGACCCAAAGACTTTCAATCAATATGAGCAAGAGGAAGTACAGAGTTTGCGCAGTAGAAAATTCTTAAGAATCGTTGAGAATCACTCACGGGTAAAGGAGTCTCATTCAAATAAACAAAATCCTTTCCATTTAATAAAAGGAGAAAGATTAAAATCGGCTAGAATCATTTACTAAGGCATCACGTACATTACTTGTACTGTTATCTGTAAAGTACATACATGCCAAATATCCCTTGCGCAAAAGACAATCGATTTTAAAATGAATGACTAGGAAATAAAGCAAAAATACATAACAACGAAGGAAAAAATAGAGCTTTTTACAGTATCTATGATAACAAAGGGCGTGTTTTTTAGCTGCTCAATAAAACAAAGCACTAACGAAAATACTGGAGTTTTTCAGTTATCGTAAAGGTATTCTGTAGGAAAAATAACTCCGAGAACAATAAAATTTTAATTATATATTTAAATATGGTTGGAAATTGATTAAGAATTTCAAATTCTATTTTGTTTTTTTCGAATTCAGTACTCTATTTTCATTAAGATAGCCGTAGTGGCGCTAGCGGGGAAGTCTAGTTACCCAAGATGTCGGATCTGGATAGGTGGATTGACATAGCGAAAGAATGTAAATATCTGCCAGAAAATGATTTGAAGGCAAGTTACAACTCCTTTTTTGACAAGATATTAAGAATTTTCCTGTCTGATGTTGATATTTTAAGTTTATTTTCATGGCGAGCTTTCGAAGTCAGGCTGTCACTCATTCCGATTACAGCTCTTGCCCATGAGATTCAAATAATAACAATTTCATTATTCGAATGTCATGCCACTAGCGGATAAATAATGGACAAAGCCTATAGGTTTATAATTTTTGTATTAATTGCCCTTCGAATCCAATACGCAGTTACTTATTATGTTGTAACTTCGAAAAGTAAAAATTCATAAAAGAGTGAAGTATTTTAAACGTTACTGTCGTTTTTACAGAAATTATGTGATATGGTATGTGACTATCTTCTGGAAGAGTCAAACATACAGCCTGTATCCACTCCCGTAACTGTTTGTGGTGATATTCACGGTCAGGTAAATGAGTAATACTCTATCAATGATTTATTCTATTTTTGTCCATCTTCAGCTTAATAAATTGTACTATTAAATCTTTTTCCTAGTTTTATGACCTGGAAGAGCTTTTTAGGAAAGGTGGACAGGTTCCTGACACCAATTACATATTTATGGGTGACTTCGTTGATCGAGGTTATTATTCTTTGGAGACATTCACACGATTGTTAACTTTGAAAGCGAAATGGCCGGACCGAATCACACTTTTAAGAGGAAATCATGAATCTCGACAAATAACCCAGGTTTATGGGTTCTACGGTAAGATACATTCTAGTCCTACATCATCTAGGAAAATCTAGGAAATAAATATGTTTTATGTTGCATTTACTACTACTATATACGGTTTATCTTACCAATACAAGCATTCTTTTAATTCTATTACATTGCTGTTTGAAACAGCATTTTATAATGTACATATTACTATTAAATTATATTACTTTTAACTATCAATGTGACCCTTATCTTTCCTAATATTTTATATCATCTTTTTGGCATTGATAGCAAGTGTAAATTTATGAATCGATTTACCATATTGTTAGTTAATTTCCTGTTAGATATATTCTCCATTGCTTTCTTTTTCAGATGAATGTCAGAAAAAATATGGTAACGCTAATGCCTGGAGGTATTGTTGTAGGGTTTTTGATCTTCTAACGATAGCTGCAGTAAGTATTATTTATAGTTATTGCTTCCAACAAATAATTACTAGAGTGTAAAATCAACTGATGTGTTTAATAATTATTATCAAGTCAAGTATTCTTCTATATCATATGATTTATTTTATTTTGTAAAAGATAAGATATATAAGCTACATAATTAATTTTTTTATTTGAAGTATTTTTTATTATGATTGTGTTAAATGGAAGTCAAACTAATTTTTTAGATGAATTGGCACATCAAACCTCTTATTGCCTCAAACTTATTTTTATATCAATCAGTATTTTTGGGCTACCTTGTTAATTTAATATCTCAGAAGAAATAAGTTATTAGGAAGCAAGTCAATTATTTAAAAGTGGAAGATCTTTGTAATATTCAACAGGTTTTCGTCATAGAAGATGTTTTGTAGATATTTTTTATTTTATGGTGATGTCCTATGGTACGGTAAAATTATTCAAATTTATTTAATTAAGTATTACTATTCATTTCAGCTTATAGAAGAACAGGTTCTGTGTGTGCATGGAGGACTCTCTCCTGATATTCGCACTTTAGATCAAATCCGTACAATCCAGAGAAATCAAGAAATCCCACACGAAGGTATATATTTTCTCATCTTATTTTATGCAGCTACTGATCATTGTTCAGTTCAACAAGTTAATATATATTTGAATACTGCAATTCCTTTATATGCAAAATTATAATTAAAATTTATAGCTCATTCATTAATGAAAAAGGTGAAGGCCTAAAATACTCTATTATCATTCTGATTCAAAGGATCTGATTATAAATTTTTGTTATTAAAAAAATTTGAAGTACTATCAACTTTATTTATTTATCATCTCTATGTTATAATGGTAACTACTTAGTGCTATGATTTATAAAGTTGATGGAAAGACAAAGCTATTAGAGTATCTAAATGAAGGAGAAACAGTTATTAAATTCTATGGTTTCCTTAGTTTTCCTTTTTCTCGATGTCTTTTTAATTCTAAATTTTATTTAAGCTTGAGAATTCCATGGAATAGTACGTAAATTATCCTTTACAAGTTCAGTAATCTGAAATTATTTGGGCTCAATTATTTGATATAATCTATAGTTTTCACTATGTATAAAATATAGGTGCGGGATAGGTAAAATCCCTTTATGCAAGAACCCTATTTCCCATGTTTTAGGTGCATTTTGTGACCTTGTGTGGAGTGATCCTGAGGATGTAGACAAGTGGACTGTGAGTCCAAGAGGAGCAGGTTGGCTTTTTGGCGCTCAAGTGACTCACGAGTTCATGGATCTCAATTCTTTATCACTCATTTGCAGAGCACATCAACTGGTACATGAAGGTTAGTGATTTGAGCCATATGATACTGTTTGGCAGTCAATTGTTAATCTATTTTTTAAAAGAATAGCAACATTGTAGTACCAATTTGACCTGAGAGGTTTATCTTAAAATTCAGTTTTTCTCTTTGCGTCATTCACTTAATTTAAGAGTTAAGTGACCCATGGCTCTGGTAGAATATATATTATACTAGATTTAATGTAGTTCTCATTTGTTATGTATTCATCTATTTTTGTTATATTGTAGTTCTATTGGTTGATAAAAAATGGACGTATGTTCTTATCAGCTCTGTTACCCTCTTGCCCTCCTTGTTCAGCTAGAAAATTCAATTATATCAGTAAAATTGTTTTATAATAAAAAAATACAGTGGAATAGTCCAGCCTCCATAAAAGATTTTCAATAGTAGAATTGGTTAAATATCATGGGGTAACGGTCACTAATGACTTATCAGGGAATGTCCACATATATATACATGGAATATCTTTAAAGCATCTTGGATTTGTTTTTGTGGATAGTTGGAAGGTGCATGAAGACTCTACAAGTAGTTAGTTTACAAGTACGAGATGTTATTTTGTGCTAGTCAGGTCTCACCATGCATGTAGTGTATGGAACTCTGCGGTTAGAAGTAATATTAATTAACTAAAAAAGATATAACTTAAGGCAATGTGTTATAAGAAGATTTGCTACAATAAATTTGTAAGCATAACTAAAATGCATCCAGTATGGAATTGCTATAACATTGAAAATGAGTTTTATTTTTATAGAAAGAATAGATACCAACTTATCTTCAAAAATTTTAAATTAAACATCCTTGTAGCCTTTTTCATGTTCCTCAAAAAAAATACCTTTTTTATATCAGTAGAAGTTTCTATCTCAAGAATTAAATTAAAGTATGAAATTTTTATCTTATAACTTGTTATTGAAAAACATATTTATATGTTTGGATTTTTTTATGGCAATGAGTGTACAAAGTTGAAACTTATATTTTTTTCAGGTTATAAATATATGTTCAAGGATAAGCTAGTTACTGTTTGGTCTGCTCCTAATTATTGCTACCGTTGTGGGAACGTGGCATCTATCCTCCAATTCCAAGATGTGGAAAACAAATCACCTCTCATCTTCCAAGCTGTTCCAGATAGTGAGCGTGTAATTCCACCTCGTACAACCACACCTTACTTTTTGTGATGTCTGGGGGGCTCTACAGCAGGAGTTGAGAAGCCTATATCTGGTTCACATGGAGGCAAAGGACTTTGGTTCAATCAGCAGAGGAGCAGAAGAGGATGACTTGGACAAAGCCACAAAAATTTGGCCATCCTAGACTTCCTTCATTGCATCCTCAGAAAGAATGTCCTGGCATCATGGGATGGATGAGATCATGTCCAGTGATCAGTGAAAAAGCACACGCTGCCTAGGAATTTATTGGCAGCTCAGTTGGGATTTGATACTTACCTCCCTTAGCCTTAATGTATTGTTTTTGTTCATATTCTTCCTCTTATAAAGACAGTATTGCCAAAGTACCTAATGCCTTCTGTCCTTTATCAACGATCACCCTTGCAGAGGGTGTTTGATTCTTCTGTTAATCTACAATGTTCCTCATTAGACAAGGTATGTGTGCTCAGGATCAGACATCTCTTGTGACTCAACTTGTTACATTGTTTACTTGAAAATTATGTTTTGATCTTCATATTCATTGGAGATGGGCTGGTTAAGTACACATTTTTAATTTTCTATTCTAAAAAATTGAAATCTAAATCTCTTCTCATACAGTTAAAGAATCTAACCTCATAATGATCCATGGTCAAATATTTTTGGTAGACTGACTGTCATTCCATAGAGAAAGCAGCTTAATTGTAATGGTTTTCACAGAAAAGGATAAATATTGTTATTAACTCAGCTAACCCTTGGAGGTTATGGGTTGTGGAAGGACTGAGAACTTGAACTCAAGAATGTTCAATTTGGATTCAAAATCATAGCAGTTTTCTTTCAAGTCTAAATCATTACCATTTCTTTATTGCCATGAGCATAATTGCTAAATGGCACTGCCTTTATCATACTTCATATTTGGCATTGCCTATTAAATAGGCTTATAACCTATAAAGGAAGGCAATATTCTGTAAAACAGGCTATTTTCTGTTGATTTCCTTTTAATAACAGGAATTATATCTTTTATCTTTAGAAATGAGTTTTTTATTTTCTCTTTAAATTTATTGATCTTTTTCCCTGGATAGTATTTTAATTCTGAATAGAGAATGTTCTTGATAGTACAATATATGAATCAGGAATTTTAAAAGAATTTCTCAGTACATGTCTATTGCTTTATATATAACCCTTTAATCAATAATACATGCATATCAACTAGAAAAGCACAATTAAATACTTTCCTAAGTAAAAAACTTGGCCTGAGATGATGACCATGCATATGCACCTCATATTATATTATCTAGCCTTCATGCCATCAAAGTTCACTTTTAAACATAAGAGCATTAGAAGCAAATCTTGACATGTTGACTGTACTGAGTGGGGTTTTAAGTTTTCATTCTTGCAATATCTTTCATACAGTTCACAAGATATCTTGAAAAGAAGCAACATAAATAGTTTACATGGCTTAATTTTTTAAGTATCCCCTTGCCTTTGTAATTATGTAAACAAGAGCAATCCATTTATTGAAATTGTGCCTACAGAGTTAAGTGTTGGCTTTCATTTTATTTTACCACTTCTTTTTAATGATGAAATTTATTTGGCAAAAATGAGTAGTCTGTTAGCTTTTATATTTTTATCCATTATTAGAGAACATTTTTACAGATTTAGTATCCAGTGAAGTTATTTTTGAATAGCCAGCATTAACCATTATCACCATAGGCTTAGTCTACTTAGAACCATGCTGAAAATTTCCAATTGATGATAGACAGTTCCTCCTATAAAGTATGGTCTCAGGATGTTGTATATAAAGACGTATTTAGGATATTTGCTGATTGTTTTTTAGAGGTTTGGCTAGTGCTCAATATACTTGTTGAAAGACGTTACTGCTACAGGAAATTCTTTTGGAGCCAATATGTTTTATATGCAATTTTCTTGACTACTTTTGACAGGTCTTTCATAAGCAGTGAGATTATTGAGCCATTTTGGCTGGTAAATGGCTTTAAGTAAGTAAATATTTTTATTTTCTTTAGGAAGCAGCATTTTCAGCAAATTCATCAATATTAGAAATTATGTACAAAGAGTGGCGAGGCTCATAAAGTTAATTGTTATTGCCTGTAGTTACTCATTCTTGTCACTTATAACCAAGAATATTTTAAGAGACATTCCAAGTATGCCTTCACATCAAAAAAAATATATAACAAATATTTTAAACCAACAAGAATTTTGCATTTAACAGCTTAGGTTGATAATGAAATAAACCTTGCCTCCTATAGGATATTTTTATTAATTTAATTCACTTATTTTTTTTATTCTATTAATTCAAGTTAATTTGAAGTTAGTTAATTTTTTGCAATATATCAATTTTCAGGTCTCATGCCTACCCGTCCTTTTAGAAACTTGCTAATATATCTTAAACAAGCAGATTGCCAGTTACAGTGCCTGTTAATATTGTAAATATTCGTGTGCAGAGTATTCTTTTAAAAGAAGTTTGGGCATTCTTGTATAGTTGTTAGATGAGACCTTATCTATCTCCTGCTCAAATAAACCCACATATATATTTATTAGTTGAACTGCTGTGAATTTGGCAAGCTGATAGATTTCAAAGGCTTTGCTATTTGTCTTCCTACAGGAATTGAAGCCTGTTTGGTGAATTAAAAAATTTTATTTGATAATGTAATTTATTCCAAATGATTCATTCTAACTAATACCCATGAAGAAATTTTTTCTTTGTTAATTCCTAAAAAACTTCCCTAGTATGATAAAAATTGCTCTCAAAATTGAATAATGTTTAAGTAGTTAAATTTGGTAAGATCTTGAGTTTGTTGGAAATAATTAATGATGATTGCAGTATGATTATTTTAGGGAAAGAAAAGGAATTAATATAATCAGAGGATTAACTTATTAGCTGCCATCTAAAAATCTAGTGTTTAATACTTAAGAACCTACAAGTTATAGATTGCACATGTAGTGAAAATTTTTAAATTTTTGTCAATTAAACTTTGTGATAATTTTCTCTTGGAAAACTTTTCATATATTTCAACAGAAACACTAAGTTTAACAGTGGGGCCAAAAATATTGTAAGGATTTAGTTATTAAGGTTTTTCCATTTTCAATACAAATTATACCAAATAGACTTTCTTTTTCACAAGGAAGATTATATGAATTTTCTTGGAGACAACTTTTGAATTACTAGTGAAATACTGAGGCAGTTTTTCCTATTAGCTAAAAGAAACCGTTTTGCTACTTTCGAAGGCAAGTTCCAGATAAAGTCCCAACATTTAGTCTAAAGGAAATGCAACATTTGACTTTACTTAGCTACTTCTTTTCTGTCTTCTTGTGTAAGAAAACTGATGTAGTTTGTGTCCTGATAGAAAACCAATTTAGATGCACAATTGTACTGATTTGTTTAAATGAATTTGACATATAAGAGACAAAACCAATCGTTATCACAGCTTCGAATGCTATTGATTTTAATTTAAGAGTTTGAGTAGAAAATGAATATTCTGTGCCTTATTTCTGACTGAAAGATAAAATTGTTTTGGTAATGACTACGAAAAGTTTTAGTTCATCTACCATCATGAATTCTTTTATTCATTTGATGGGATGATGAAATGCTGCCTCACTGGGGTAGTGATATTCATAAATCAGATCAAATTAGCATTTGCAGAGTGTATCCACTATATGCAAGTTACTCAAGCATTGTTGCTAAATGATTGTTACTGTGAGTTACAAAAGTGGGTTAAATCTTGAGTAAATTTTCTTTGAAAATAAACTGTGTTTGATTAATACACGTGTATCTTTCCTGCATCATTTATTTTGGCAGAACGCATCCTTTGAATTCATGAGGACAAAATCCTTTAGTTTTGCATGATTCTCACTAAGGATTATGTACAATTTATTCTAACATGTTTTTCTTATTTCTGAGGCTGATTTTCTGTATTATTCAGTAATTATTTTTATCTAGTCTGCCTTAAAGCAAAACATACTATCTTTAAAGGAAGGAATAAATGACAATGACTTTTGTAGAGAATTAAGTCCCAGAAGGATTTTAAAGACATAACATTTATACAATGTGTATTAAAACCTGCAAGTTGCCTTTGTACATAATGATCAAATAAATGTAATGTTTGTTGTAACATTTTCATTGTTTTTACATTAGAATGCCTAGAAACAAAAGCCTCTAAATTCACAATGGACACCGCAAATTGACAGCTCGATTACTTCACTGGGTAACACCAAAAATCAGTCTTTGATAAAAATATTCTCTCTTCAGATCTAGAAAAGTAAAAACTTCGCACAAAAATATCTAAAAAAATAAAGAGTTTTGGCACACAATCCTTCACTTTCCATGATTCCTCGCCCAAACAATAAAAAATTAACAATATCAACTACAATACAAGAAGCACACAGTAGGCAGTTTCAGGTTGGATTAATACAACTGAATACCTGCAAACTTGGCTTTGTCAGTAAAACATGATTTTAGAGCCAGACAAAATGCATAAACCATTTCAAAATGTTCTTTCCCTGTAGTAAGTACTCTTCAGATTTTTATTAGAACTTCTTAAGATGAACTATTGCACATGATGATGTTGGTACTAAAATGTTTCATGTAATCTACATCGTATTGAATACAATTCTTTTTACACAAAAAATACTATTATGAAAAAGAGACTGATCAATTTAAAATTATTTTCCATTTGTAAGAGACTGTGAGATGACCACTGAATTCTTCAGCATGCTACAGCAACTAAGATAAAACAATTCAAATTACAGACAGAATGATAGGTATAAGAAAAACATAAAATTTACAACCTTTAGGGGAACAAAGTTCATTGCAGGCAATCTGAATTTAAAATACAGAATCATGAGAAATCATCAAGAAATATCTGTGTGTGAGCAATATATTTTCCACATTGGATTTTTATCAAAATACTTAGCTTGTAAAGAGAAATAGCCAACTTTTACTATATTACACTAGTAAATAAGCGCAGAGTATCATGAGATTAACTAAATTGACTTTTTACAGTGTTTAGAAGAATCAACAAACTTAAACTATTATACAAAATTCATCTGCTCCAAATAATTTTAAACTCAACACAGTATTTATTGACTTAAATTAATAAGAAGAAAGAGCTATAAATCCTTATCATTGAGAAAATTTTTCATGAAATATTTGCAAACTATAATAAAATAGCCTGAATTAGTAGAATATACCTCAAAATGAACAATGCCATTGTGAGGTAAAGTAAATATATGAAATATAGAGTGAATCAATAAAATTCAGAGGTAATTCTATAACATAAACCTGAGCAGCTAAATGTTTAAGCATGTAAAGATGCAATTAACACTTCACTCGCTGAGCATCTAAAGCGAATAATACATTTGAAGAATACAGTATAGATTAGATAAATACAAATTGACATCAATAAATCCTTCTGCAGAAGATAAGAATTAGGGCACTGAAGGAAATGTTTCCATTGATTTGGGTAAACTGAACTTTGACATAAGAGTACCAAACATTTTCTTTTTGAGATAGGCTGATACCAATGCCAAAAATCATTCCTACTCAAATATGTACACAATGTAACTGAGAATATAAATTAGAAACTTTCTTAAAGTGTAATAAATATGACTTAAGTTAAAGAGAATTCCTTGAATTTCAAGTTTAAATGAATTGTGTAATTATTCTATCCTTAACAACAGTGATTTAAATATATATTATATTCATGCTGTATGAATAGAATTTAGAGAGGATTCTTAAGACATTTTTGATTCAAAATACTAAAAGTGGAAGGAATATGTTTGTTACATGACTAAGGGTCAAACACTGTCCTTCCACTAGAAGATGATTTACTGTGAAGCTGCCATCATACAGCAGTTTTCCTTCCATTAATAAGCCCTTCAAAAGCATATTGATAAAGGTATTTCTTCTAGAAAAAATCAAATTACCATAAGCACCTTAGGTAATTTGCACTTTTAAGCAACTCTTGTGATCAAAATTTAAATGAGAACTTTGTTCAAAAGTACAGGTAATTGTACTAACTTTTCAGAAAACAATTAATGTTATTACATAAATTAAGCTTTTAATTACACAAATAAATCGATTTTGACTATTATCTGTTGATTCTTGTGCAAAAGGCTTACTTAATTTATGCGAAAAATTGAAAATAAGATTACATAGATATATATAAATAAGATTACATAAATGAATTACACTTAATTGATGGAAGGACTTACAAGTGCAAACATCAGTTTCTTAAAAAAGCCATAAGCACAACAAAAATCAATAGATTCCTTTGATTGAGATATTATAAGTCCATGAATATGTTCCAAAACATCTGAAACAAAATCACTGATAAAAATAGAAGAATCAAATTTATGGAACTGAGTGAATCCAAAAAGAATGGAATGTAATAAAGATTAAAACAGACAGAAAATAAATTAAGATTATTAGAAAGCACTAAAATAAGCCACCAATGAATACTGAGGGTTCTCTCTCCTATTTGATAGTGAAAGAACTTATGTTGGACTTTAACTATGAAAAACTTAAGAGTACAGAATCAGAATAAAACCAACACTTACAATGAGATCTAGTCTAAGGAAAATTCCTGTTCAATACTTATGGCATTAAGAAAGATCTGACACATTTATGAAAACACTCTTTCTATTATTATTGACTTTGGTATCAGTATACCCCTAACATATATAGTTATCAGATCAATGCATTGAAACATAAAGGACAATAATGCAATTTGAAAAGATAACTGAATTATTTACAATATGAGAGGAAAATGAGTTGAAAATTTGAAATTCTTGACTCAATTTCCATGAGTATTATTTCTGCTTACACAAAAGCAGAATTTTAATATTGTATCGCTGCAAAATAGTAGCATTAGTTTTCCATAAAACATTTAATTTCTTATGATTGTGTGCTATTACATAGCACAGTTTTGATGCTGGAATGCCATTTCCTGCATGCCGATGGGGCAAACTATTGATGCTTCTAACATCAATTTATACCATTTTTCGACCCAGAATTAATTCTATTTCTAAAAATCTTCTGGGTGGGATCTAAAGTAGATAGACTAGGAGTAGGACGAGGCCAGCTCAGATCTTTTGAAAGGGCTTCCAATGAAGATTCCCTGAATGTAGCAAGCATCATTTCCCGAGTTTGATCAAGTATTGAATCCAAATCTTTTGGTCCAAGACCTCTAGTCTCAATTGGCGGAAGAGCTGTTATGATGACATGCCCTGAAAATAAAATTAAAGCCAGTTAACTAAGAATCATTAATTCAATCAAGCGGGTCAAAAACTTTAGTCTGTTTAGGTAAAAATTCTTCTTATAATTTTTATTTAGAAATTAACATCGGTTCATATGAAATTTATAAGAATGTTAACTTATCATGGGTTTAATAAGATTAACAAAGTCAATTTAAAACTAGTGTTTTTATAAGAAGGATCTTAACTCTGACTATGATCAAAAACATCATTGTAAGATATACCAACTAGTTTCATACCACGTACATGTAAGACAAAAATAAAATCAAACATATCTTAAAATAAGAATCATCTAGCTGAAACAACTTAACTGAAAAATAAATCCAAACTGGTTTCATGATATACAACCAACTAATTGTGGCCTGCTTCATTAAAAATAGAGTATAAATGTTTGTCAATATACTCCGTACAAAGAATTAATAAAACAGCTACATAAAACATAGATCAATTAGTGCTTGTCAGAGAACCAAAATGGCTTTATAAAATTATCATTTCATGAAGCATTATTGAGTTTTATCAATATTACTTACGTATGAGTTATCACGAACAAAAATAATTAGGAAAACTTAGATAACATGGATGATGTAAATGCTATCAACAGTCCCCAATCTAACTTTTAAGCCATCTGCTGGAAATTTTCAGCTAAATATCAAACAAACTATTATTAGAATATCTTCCCAGGATATATTACTGATTCACCAATAGATACATGGGTTTAATAGATTGCATTTCATTACATGGGGGGGAAATGGAGGGGTGACAAAATAATCACAATTAAAGGATGTGAAAACAGTTTCCGTAGATGAGCTGCAGACTGTACTCTTGCTAGCTGATGAGATCCCCATTGGTGGAGCACCACTATGAGATGTCCCCGCTAAGAGATTGGATCATTCATCTGCAACACCAAACATCTGTTTTCTGGAGTTTGTGTGATTTCTGAAGTTTTTGGACATTTTGATCACTAAATTCCCTTAGGTCAATGATTTTAGATTCTGTCACCGGTGAGTAGTGCAGAGATGTTGAGGCTGATTTAGCAACAGGAAATAGCTGCTCGTTTGAGAAAACATAAACAGAATCTTTGAGCAGAGTCCATAATTGGTGAAAGACATTATATTCCCATGTATGAGTGTAAAATTATTTATGTTCCCCTAAATGTAAAAAATACAACAAATGATAGTTGATCATTTGGTTTTAGAGTTTCAAACACAATAGTAATAAGCTCAAGTCAATTAATTTTTAGAAAAAATAGTATTTAGCTGTTCCTCTTAAGTATATACATCCCAAAAATCTCATAAAAATGACCAATAATATGTTGAACAGATTTTACCAATCAGACAATAAACAGGACTTATAATTTATCCTTAAAATTCCAACATCCTTAATGGATGCATAAAATTTCTACAAACTAGACAAGCTGTATTCACCTGGGTCAAGGTGCTTTTGGTGTCCATCCAGAAAATAATAAGACGAAAACACGACGGGAAGAATTGGTATCTGTGCTGAGATTGCAACATGGAATGCTCCCTTCTTGAATGGAAGCATCAACTCTTTTGAGCTACTGCTGCCTGTTTTTCGGAGAGCAGCAGTTTTCTGTGGTCCACATGCATTTCGAGTTCCCTCAGGAAACACCCATAGCTTTATCTGTGTATCATACAATATACTACTGTTAAAGAATTAATTATCTGGGAACAAATTTACACAATAAAGTGAATAATCAGTCCCCCATTTTTACTTTGAAAACCATGTTAATTACCTTTCTTGTATTTTCCATATTCTGAAAATAATTTTCCATGCAAAGGGAATATTGCTATAGTAAGAGATAAACAAATGATCTAGTCAATACTTCCCACGAAAAAATTAAAATCCATCATAGCTTTTCAATAACCCAGAGTAAAATTTAAATGAAAGAGAGAATTATGCCATTCCAAGCCATGAGTTTTAAAATCCTTTGTGATTAACTCACCTTTATAAATTAAAATTACACATAATTCTATAAAATATGGCAATCTAATTAATGAATAAATAATAGGTGATTTATAATGGAAAATGTGTGTGGTAGAATTTACTAGGTGTTATGAATTTCCAAATCATTGCTTGAAATTTAGAATGATTTATATGAGAAGTAAGGAAAATTAATAAATAAATATGGATGAGATTTTTACTTCTAATTTGGAGAACAAAACCCTCAACCATATTGTTAAATAGTCAGTGTTACTCTTGTGCCCTAGAGCTATTCATATGAATATAATATCTTAAAGAGTAATAATAATAAACTAAAAAGTATATCATCGAATTAAGAAATAACCAATTTATAAGGTTATTTTCATGATGGCCACACCATATACATAAATCCAACCAATGATAGACCAAAGAAGAATGCCCTTCATCAGAAAACACATTCAAATTAATGAAAATGAAGAATATTCTGCAAATAATTTAAAGTACAATGACACAAATGGTCAGGATCTTTGCTCCAAATAAATAAATGAAAAATATTTTTAAAATTTCCAAAACTTGAAAGAATAGTTTTTATTTAATTAATATTTCCATGCAAACAACAATCAACAAATTTTAATCTTGGCATTCTCTGATGAAGCAAGTTCTTAGAAAAACATTCATAAAATCCAAAATCAATAATCAGTTTAAAATAATCACCATTACAGATTCAACAGTGCACCATAAGCCCATCTGCCAACTCATTATGTCAAAAAATATAACTACTTATAAAAAATCCCCATCTGAAATACTGAAACATGCCAAAGTCATTCACCTAGAATATAAATTTCATATTACAGCACACCACCAGATTGACTGACTTGGATAATCAATATTAAATTTATGATAAACATTTTAAATAGGCCTCTTGTTACAGTAATTGTCTTCCAGCTCTAAGATAATATCACTTATAGAGCATGAAAGTTTGAGAGAATGCAGAAAAATATCACGGAGAAATGCTTCAATATCAACAGAAAATAATAAATATATTAAGAAAGTACGTACCTAAACTTTTAATCTTATTTTGAAAAATAGAACCAGAACTAAAGATGAGCCTTTAAAGAAGACCAAAAACAAATAGGAAAAACTATACTTTATCAGCAAAAGCATAATACTCTTTTTCCCTTATAGCAATTTATATTTACAAATAAGATGAGAAACCTGCATTGAGCAATCACATAAAATTAGAAATCATGTAAGCATCAAAATATCTGAGAGGTTAATTCACTTACACTCACAATTTCAAAACTTCCTTATCATACATTGAATTTGAATAAAATTAGGACTTTGTTCAACAATTATGAATAATAATAACAACAAAAGCAATATGAGATGACAACATTTAGCCCAAACTATTTTACCAATCATATTTCAACAACAATAAGCACAATGAGTCATAGAGACAAAGTATTGTCTTTTTGTGCGGTCTAGAATGACCAAAATAATAAGTTTAAGATTAACTAATGTTCCACAAAATTAAGACAAAGAATTTGACATGGAAAATCAAAATATTCCATATCTTTTTCAAAGGCCATCTTTCAACTCTACAAACCCAAAGGCTTCAAAATAATTTATTCTCAAAACATTTAATACAGAGTTTTTGTTTCGACAGTTTTTATAATTTTAACCGCACCAACAAACTTCAATATCTGATATGTTTTCTTTCACTATTTTGTAATTTTGGATACATATTTTATACTTCTCAACCTTAAGATTTGGGATACCTTTAAGAGATTTATAATAATTAAATAATCAGAGATATAAAATCCTCAGAAGTGAGATGTTAAAATCACAAGTATAAACATAATTACTTGTTAGCCTACAAAAATAGGCTTCCAAAATCAATTACAAGAGTGCCAAATGGAGTGCCTTTTACATAAGACCTTGAAATGGAAAAATCCTTACCCCTCCACTTAAATATGCATACATGATTTAAAGTTTATTTATAACAATGAGTCTTAATGATTAATTTTTCTTTCTTATCCATGAATGTTACTTGAGCTTAAAATTGATCTTTCAACAACCTAGGATTATTAATAAACAAGTGGACAATCTTATAAGAGTGATACCCTTTCATGGGAATTCAGATACAACAAATTTCCCAGGTTTTAGAAATGGAAATATTGCAGTGCATGATAATGCTTGACAGTGATAGGCAGTGTTTCCCAAACCCAAACGATGATTGCAAAACTTATATCGAATACTACACTGGTATATTGTACATCAGTACTTATACTGATATACAATAAGATTACCCAAAGATTAAAAAAAGATTGGATGTTGCCATTACTACACACTAACCCTTGCTGTTAAAACCTTTTGGGGAGAAAGGATACTGTTAGGGATTAATTTTACTGCAACTGAATATTTATTAATTAATCATATTACATATATTACAAAAATTAAGCACCTTGAACCATAAACCATTCACCCTGGAAAGTTAGTATTAGTTCAATAAACATAGACAAATACATAGTTAATTGACAGCTGCAAGGTCATACAAAAGCCCAGATGTGACACCTATGGAAATTTAACTTTGTTAAATATTATACCTACTTGACTGGATAGAAAACCAGCACACATCCAGCATCTGCAAAGAGAAGATTCAATATATAATATATTTTGTCTGTACATTAGAATTAAAATGCTAAATCTTCGAGCAGGAATTGATTATCCCGCTTTTCAGTTTCAATACTCTAGATTGATTATAGTTGGATAAAATTTGAGAATGATTAACAGGAATTGCTCTGCTAAAAAGCAAAACACATATAATCTTGTTTAATCTGAAATTTAAAAGAATTAAAGCAAACATTAACTTAGAAAGACAACATCATAAAATATATCACACTCTTTGAAAATGTCAAATAATTACACATCCATAATAATTTGAATCAGTCTTATCAGAATATTACTATTTTTTAAATATATACTATAATATGATACAGAAATCAACAATATAGACAATGAATGAGTATTTTTTATAATTACTATTATAAAAAAATGATAACTTATGATGTAACTCAAATAAAAATAATACCATTTTAATAATTGATGCATACAGCAAAAATATAATTAATTACTACTGATAAATAAAGGAGGATAATAAGTAATTGGTATAAATATCAAATATTGATAGATAATTGTATCCTTGGTATAATATTTAATAACTAACCAAGCTTTAAAAAAATTTAATTGTTTATTTTAATTTTAAAATACATAGTCATTCTGAATATTATTTTCTTCACTTATCTGTGTGGAACAATCTGTTCAGCATTTTTAGTGTATCCAAAAAGAATTCTTAATTGGAATGATATTTAAATAATTTAATAAGAATTTCTGTGGAAATAATAATTAGTTAATTTTGAGTAATTAGGATTATAATTAATTTTATTTTCTTATGACAAATTTTTAGATGAATACCTATAAAATAAAACTATCCATAACAAAAATCTCTTAATCTCTCAAAAATTAATTGGATTAGGTATAAAAATTATTTGTATATTAAAAGGTGAAAAATAGCCTCATACTTGTATCAAAGTTGATTTCTGCTTCCGATCTTAAGGTTAGATTGGTTGCTGACTCTTAAGATCAACTTCTTTTTATACTTTCATATTTAGAAGAAAACTTAACTTGCACTCAAGTTTAGGAGGCAGATACTAATCTAATATGTTATTATTATTAAGCATTATGATATATGAAATATATTAAAATTAATTAAAGTTTGGTTTGTCTAGGCCAATCCAGACATATTTTAGGAGACCTAGATATATTGTAGGGAGAATTAATCCCTTAAGAGAAAACATTTCTCATTGTCTAAGATCAATAATTCTAAAAGAGATTTAAAAATTTATCATATAAACCAATTATATTTATTTGCTAAGAGCTCTTGAAAACTTAAAACCATCCGTATAATAACTAAGCATAGAAAAGCATATGCATAAAATCTTATATGTTATGCAACACATTTTCATATTAGTAGGAGCTGAGAACGTTTCGAACACTAAAATAGCTGAAGGAACTTATGATATAGTTAAATTTATGTCACATTTATGCGATTGAATACATCAAAAGTGTTCAAGTAAATTTTAAAAATTTAGTAAATTAAAAGGATTACACAAAATTATACAAAAAAATCGATTGACACCTACCTTTTTTTCTTTAATCTTACAAGTTGCTGCATTAATGGTCTCACGTGCCTTTTCCGAGTTGAAACGGTCAATAAAAATAAGTCCACATAACCAGGCGGCTAAGCCGAAAGGCCAAGCATATAAGAGTTCCTTTTTAGCTACTACTGTGCATTTCTCCATGACAGGCCATAATTCGAACATTCCTAAAATTTTTGATTATCATCATTAATCACCTCCAACATAGTAGAAGTAATGATTTTGAATACCAATACCAACCAAGAACATCCAGGGAGCTTTGGTGATTCGCAACAATTACACATGCCTGTTCTTTTTCAAGATGTTCTCGTCCACGTAATTCCCATCTCAAACCAAGAAGATCAGATATATGTCTGCATAAGACCGAAGCTAATCTAGAAGCGATAAATTTTGCAAATTGTCGTTTAAAATGTCAAGCGGTCTGCTAAATGAGTTACATAATTTCACTGTAATCGAATAATACGTTCATAACACTTTAATTTTAATTTAATAAGCACTTACAGTAAGTTTTTTACTTCGCCGGGCCTCCACATCATTATAGGAATCACGAAAACAGCAATACCCATTACAATTCCATAATACAAACAAAATTTGATGTAATAACGGAAAACTTTGCTTGTTTCATAGAGAAACGGCAATATCAACACCAGAGCTACAATAACTAATTCGGTGGAGTTCAGCGCCATTATAATGAATAAATGTTTACAACCTCTGAGTATCCAATGCTACGATTCTTTCAGGCCCTACTGAGTCATCCCACAACCAAAACATTTGGCGGCCATGACTTTAGCAGTCGACTAATGGATGACGCTGTGGCACGCTAAAATCCGCAAAGAGCGCAAGACAATTGAATGTCACCATTACAAATTGTGTTATTCGGCTGGACTTGGACAGAAACGAAAAGATAGTTAACGTCGAAGAACATTTTCGCACTAAATATTATGTTCTAAATAAAGGATTAGATAATGTTACAAAATATATGGAGAGTTTTTCGCATATTATATTACAAAGCAATTCCCTAGATTCGCCAAATTTGAAATCGAATATGCCATATAACTGGTTGAGAGGAAGAATATTTTCTTTCCATTGAAATAATGCTCAGGTCTCCTAAAAACATTATTAGAGATAAATGCAGAAAGATGCAATTGAATATAATAACTTCCGAAAGACCAGAACTAAATTGAAGTCCCTTGCCAGATATCGAACAATTTCTTGGACAAATCCCAATCTTTAAAATTAAATGTCATTTAAATAGTAGCCTAACCTTTTAAACGAGTGAATGAGTTATGCAGCTACGTATGTCACAATACGCTTTCCGCATCCTGCGGAAAAAAGTTGTGAATAACTGCCGATTACACATTGTGAAGAGCAAATTCCTTTCTTTCTAAGTTTGGAAATAGAAAATACTAGCGCTAGAGTTTCCTTCTGCGCACACTATTCATTACGTCATTCTAACTCGAGCGATGTTACCTGTTGTGTTCTTTCTGTGACTCAGTGATATCATACGCTACGCAGAGAGGAGACGTCTGGGTGATTGAGGGCGCGGAGAGGGATGAAGGTAAGCGATTTCTAAAAAATAAAATCAGTAAAAACTTTAGGAACTGATTTGCATTACTATTTGTCCGTAAGTTATCCAAATTTCTTCATTATTTTCAATTCATTATTCGAATTGCATTTTTATTTTAATTGGCATGCAAAATATTTTTTTCTCAATTCTCATTTTTACAATTTTAGCCTTTAAAGTTTTTCGAAGATTTCGCTCCTGAATGTCGATTGAAATTTATATACAATTATTTTCAACTTTTAAGTCGATATATCTTACATACACGGACTGTTAACTAGTTTAAAATATTAAACTATTGCAAGTATTGCGAATAAAAGAAAAAGAATGAATCAAATCCTATATCCAATAAATCAATACGCCCGGTAACACGAATATAAATACAAAGTCCATCCATACAACGTCTATAGTACGCTACATTTATTCTAAATTACTTAAGATCCATATTGCTTTCAACGTTGTACTGACGAAATAAATCGTGCGATTAACTAACGTGTTCTCTTAGGGAATATCCACAGAAGCCAATCGCGTTGCTTAAGTTGTACCCATAGCGCAGTCGGCAGCCAATGGCTCTTCTTTGCGGGTAACAAAAATAAAATGAGTTTGGCTTCGTATGCGACCGCGAATAATCATCAGATCGTCGGTAATACTATAGACTACGCACTTTGGAATGATCAAGAATTTCGTCATGAACTATCCGGTGCACTTTTTGACATTTCCACGGAAAGGTGGACATCATCCACGGATATTGTAGAATTAAAATTTTAAAATCGCGTCTGTTACGCATACTCACCTTGATATTCGATAGGGTTGGTAGAATTATTTAGAAAATTGCCGTTCATCACATTCAATATTATTATTTTGAACGAAAGTTTAATTTGGAAGGGCCCAGAATAGAAGAGCTATTAACCTCGTTATTTTTCGTGCAGGTGCATTTCCTTAATGCTTTTATGACCACAAAATCTGGAATTTAAAGGAACCAACATGCAGAAGGAAATCTTATATTCCATTGCAGCTCTTTTGGTATTGCTCTACTATGCCAGCAGCACATTCCGCTACTACGCTAAGTTCACAATTTTCGTTATTCTTAGTTTAATTTCGACGTCGATATTTATTCCGTTAATGTTAAGAAGACCGATGGATTATAGAAATGCAAAGTTAGTATTTAGTGAAATAGGAACTCAGTCAAGCATATTTGCTGTCCATAACTTTCCTGAAATCTGATCTCAACATTATCAATCTCAGGTATCCAGCATGGGGAGGAAGACAGATATCAAAAGTCTTAGGGATGAAGTGGGAGATACGAGGAACAGAACAAATACCAAAAGTTGACGATGGCTGTGTTGTTCTAATAAACCACCAAAGTGCTCTTGATCTTCTAGGTAAGTTGAGGTAAATGCCATAAACATCAAGTTATTAATAATAAATCTGAATTTTTTACATCTTTGTATGAAAAATTAGAAAAAATTAATTTTCCAGAGGCATTTTAAATCATTGTCACTGTATTCTGATGTTTAATGTTAAAATAGTTAATTGTAGTAAGTAAATTGGTAGTACATATTAAACAATGGTGCTTTATCACTTTACAGTTCTAGCTGAATTATGGAATGTGATGGAAAGATGCACAGTTATTGCAAAAAAAGCTGTGTTTTATCTTTGGCCATTTGGACTCGCAGCTTGGCTATGGGGAACAATTTACATAGATCGTCAGAATCATGAGAGAGCAAGAAGTGCAGTAAATGACACAAGTATTGCCATAAAAGAAAAGAAGGTAATGCTTCAAAAAAGAGCTGAATTTTCTAAATCTCTAAAAATTTTGGCTTCATTTTTAAGGAGCTATAGCTCAGCATTTATGTCATTTTAAAATATAAACAAGTAAAAAATTTTCTTAAATCTTATGCTAACTCTTTGGGATGAAATGAAATGTTTCATAATTTTAAAGGAAATATTATTGATTTAGACTTTAACTCTAAGTATATCTTGAGTACAATATTTTTACTTGCTATTTTTTTGTATGAATCCTAAAATGATAAATGTATAGGAGTGTATATTTAGCATACCAGTCATACCAATATTTACCTTAAGGAAATACTTTCTAATTCTTGCATGCTGCTAAAGCAAAGGATATGATTTCATCATTTTAAAGATCTGAATAAAAACATGAAGGTCTGGTTTAAATATTAGTCTTTTAAAAACGGATGATAATAGGAATGTTATCATCACAGCAAAATCTATTTGTTTAAAATATGCAATTCTTAAGTGATATTCCTTTACTCTTATTCTAGGCCAAAATTTTGATGTTTCCCGAGGGCACAAGGCATTGTGGAGAGACACTACTACCCTTTAAGAAGGGAGCATTCCATGTTGCATTATCCGCTGAGGCACCAATACTCCCTGTTGTGCTCTCTAAATACTACTTCTTGGATCATAAGAAGAAAATCTTTGATGGCGGTAAGTTAATCAGAGAATATTATTCTAAAAGGCTTGTAATTATCTGGAACACTGCTGGTGCATGGCTAATGCCATTCTAAATAGCTAATTCTGAGGATTTTTTTACGTTGTTTAGGAAGGATTATTCTGACCATACTTCCACCAATAACAACAAAGGGCAAGAGTGTTTCGGACTTGGATGCCATTATCGAAGAAGCAAGGAATGCAATGGTCGATACATTTGCAGCTACTTCAAAAGAAATCCAAATAAGTATTTCTGCAGGAAAATGAATATGATCATTGACAGTTCCTGATGTACCCATATCATAGATTTAATGACCAAAGAGAAAATATTTATTATGAGTTTTCAATAGTTTTAATACTAACAATGTACTCAGAGTTTAAGAAAAGAATTTTTGGAGATGTCTCAGAGTGTGCTAAGTCTGCCAAGTTTTTTTTTACCACAATGGGACTGGCACTAAATCTGTAGCTCAAATTTTCTAATTGTTTTAATATACATTGTTATGTTTGTTCAGAATGAATGGGATTTATTTTTGTAGATCTTTGGAGACTTAATAATGGTAGCTGTTATTCCATCAGAGGTCTATGGAAATTGCAGCACATCTTAGCAGAATCAAATTTTGATCTCACAAGGGCATATTTATTGAGAAAAAGTTAAATTTTTATAATATGCGATCATAATTGTTGAAAACCTCTTTCATTATTTATGAAAGGGTATGATAATTGTAGCATTTAAGGATGACTGCCTCCCCTTTCCAAAAATGTAAATAATTCACTTAATTTTGTAAAGAGTCCTTATTTAAATAAACATTTGATAAAAAAATGAGTTGGATTTTTATTCCTTCATTGCCAATGATGACATGCATTTAACATCCATCTATTTTCTTTGAGAATTAAGAGAATTTCTTATTTCCCATAGGCATTCAGTAGATGATTTATAATTTTTGCGTGAAATTAATATTCATAAATATATGATTATTAGACTGTCAATTACACTGTTGAAATGAGACTAAAAACAGATTCATAGGAATTTTGTGATAATTCTCTTATATCCTTTTGCTTATCCGAAAATGAAAAGTTTAAATGATTATTATTCTCTTCCAAGACTCCACTTCTAAATTTTTTTGGACTATCTTTCTGTATTAAATGATTTTTTAAAATCGAATTTTCGTTCAATGTCATTGATATTTTCAGGATTCTTTACAGTTCATTGGACGATAAAGTGAATTATCCAATTGATTTAAGTTATTCACCAGCTATTTTGCTACCTTTGGACTTAAGTTAATAATTCGTTCGCTTTTTGAATTTTACGTATTCGCCAAATCATGAATCAATGTAATTCAATCGAAAAAGCAGGATTCATATTTCCCACAATGTTTAAGACTTATTTCAAATCAAACTATGCGCTCAGAATCTAGAGGAACGAAGTACAACTGTGATTAAAATAACTTGCGTAAGTTATCGCTTATACTTCGTTATGACGACATAATTGACGATTGCGCCATCTAACTTTACATATGATTACTTGCAATCATGAGCGAATGTATTTCGAGAACGTATAAACAATTATTTATTTTAAGGGGAAACATGCCTGATTTTACCCCGAATCGTATGACGCGAACGCATTGATCTTAATAATCAACTCGGTCTTTATTTTCAGAATTATTTGCGGAATTTTTTACAAAAAGTTATGTCTTTCCAAGTTATCGTAGATGATAAGATAATCTTGGGAGAAATGAAGGAGAAGATTCTCTTGGAAACACGTTTTCTCAAAAATCCTGAACTTGGATCAAATAAAAAATTCAATTATCTGACTGGAGTCCAACGTTTATACGATGAACTTCATAATCTAATCGGACAATTGATAAATATGATTTTATCTTATGTATCGAATTAGCTGCGATTTTTTGGGATAATTCTGCCTCTCGATTCCGAAAATTATCAACTACGAGGAGGAATTTCCTTTGGACAGCTTTGAGCGAGAATGATGGTTGTCATGATAACACAAACAAATTTTAAGACTACTATAAATGCGAACTAGTAGAAACGAAGACCATTTAAGGACAGCTGTTCATGAAGGCAATTCGTATTTCTTTAAAAAAGGAAAGTGGAAAAAATCAAAACAGATTTCATAGCAACCAAAGTGCGGGAAACTGGCTCATTTATTTACAGAAATTAACTACTGAAAGGTTGATAAAAAAACTTCGTTGGGATCCAAACAAGAACATAGGAAGAAATATATTTATTTCCAGCAAAATCGTTTAGCGTTTTAGTAAACAACTTGGATACGAACGGAAAAGTAATCATTCAAGATTTAGTATTATTCGATTTAAGTAAAAGGGTTTTTAAGATACTCACTATACTGACCTTTATAAAATGGTTGGTTTCTTGAATCAATATTTGTTTCACGAATTAATCTAAGCAGCCAATACGATTAAATATGCTTTTCTGTAATTTAATTCTGTTTACGAATCATTGTTCTATTTTACTATGTACGACTGTTGCTATGTTAATAATTTTCTTCAGGATAAATTTTCGGTAGTATAAAAAAAGAATTGAATTCAGGTGAAAATGAAAAGAAAATCTTCGAAACGATATCGTGGCCTCAAAATATGTATTTTATCTATGTAACGTATTCACTTGTCAGGGTAATACCATCTTTGGACATCACAAACATCTAACAATATAAGTCAAACACGATGCAGATATGATTATTATAAAATTTGAGCATTATATTCTAGTAGGCTTTTTCAAATTTTTATTGCTTGGTTCCTGAACATTTTAAATAGTTGGAAATAGAAATTTGGACAATACGTCAAGCCAGTAAAATTCACAACCAAACAAATTTATCAAAGATGATAGGTTCTTGTTTATTACCTGAAATCAAGAATTAATATAAATCGCTCATGTTATATACCGATAGAATTTATTATCTTATTCCAATGAAATTTTTAAGGAGCAAGATTAAAGTATTTTTCTCTTTCCATTACAATTTGTTAGCTCATGGAGTAAACAAACAAATAGTTAATAAATCTCTGATTCAGAGGGTTGAGCTGATAGAAATATTCGTCTTTACATATATAACTTCATGTTCTCTCCGTCAGATGAGAAACACTCCGATTCCCGTAACAGTGTCAAATAGCGCTTCTATATTTCTACTAACTGATTAGTTGTTACGTGCTATACAGTTCGAGGTTATTCCAAGCATCGATAGATTTACTTTCACATATTATTGTCTGCAAATTTCATATAGGACTTGTATCATGCTAATTCGTCACATTTACAGCGTGCAGATCACTTATTGTCGTGGAAAATAGGTCATTGTTACAAGCGCGGGACGTAAACAATACAAACTATGACGCAGCAGCATGAAAGAACCAAGTAAATAATAAGCCTCATCCTTCGAAGCCAGGGATGAATGTTAACCCCTTATTCGAGGTGAGAATCTGCAAATATTTTCAATGGCAGCTGTGCTGAAGTCATCTGGAAAAATTTGCCCATGGCCATCGTGAAATCGCGGCAAATTCGTTAATGATTCGGAGAATTTCTTATCTTCCTTATCTTGAGAGTGTTAGGGATCCGGATAACGAGCTTCGTTGACCAAGGCTAAGGTGTTGACGATTGAAGGAGAAGAAGATTCCTCGCAATCTCCCTTAGCAGCGCTTTCAGTTCCTCATCATGAATGGGTTGTTCCCGTTTGGCAAGCCTTTTAGACACTTATGAAAGATTTCGCTATGAGAGATCAAAGGTCCTCTTATGTTAGCCAGATGTGGATGATGTACAGCAATCGGTATGCAAGAGTGGGCTGATGACAAATGAGTTAATAAACGACCCGATTGAAATGTTCCGAATCTGAAAACTCGAAACGAAGATGGCGTTCGAAGTCTTATTATGACGACCATGTTTATTTACCCGAGCAACAATAAAAAATAAGCTTGTCGCGCTGTAGATAGCGAAATGCAATGCTTGATTCAACAATAGCTCAAAATAGAGAGGCAGCAACCCAAATACAAGCTCTTATAACGTTTTAAATAACATACTCTCTATTTATGTCGAGGTACTCCATCGCACTAACGCTAGGCTTAGAATAATTCCGTAGCATATTAAATGTCCGGTCACTCGAGTTTCATATACAGCTCGGTAAACATCTATGTCACGGACGGTACGGTGGTATCGAAAACGAGGTGTTAGCCAAAGAAGTGTATTAGCTTAATCCTCTCGTAGCCGCTGGCAAAAAAATACTATATCATGCAATGGTGTTTAATAGACGAGGAACTCACCTTGTGCCCATTTCTGTGGTTTTAATACGGTCTTTTTTTGCTATGCGTCACTAATCAAGTATGATATATGTTATTCAAGTGAGTATTTCATACCATGTTATCGTTACAATGCGATTACTGGCGAAATTTTTTTCCATTAATTTTTTTTAGTTTACAACCGGCATTTATAATATATAGTTTGCGAACATTATGATTATAAAGTTTGTTAACATCGAACGCAGCTTTATAAGCTCTTTACACCTTCTGATATCTCTCTAAATATCGATCATATTGGGGGAGCACGGATTTCCGATTTTAAGTTTGTCGCTCATGGTCAACTAAAAATTCGCCTATTTTGTCTCTCTATCTCTTACCGTGTATGCTGATTATTTATTTTCGTAGAATTTGAAGCAAAATCGTGGTACAATCAGTGTGAAAATCTGCGATTAAAACCTTTTATCTTCAGGGTATTTGATAAGTCTAGACTCTTGATAAGTAAGTCGTTATTGATAGATCGTTGGTCATTGGCAAAAGGGGTCCTGGGTAACATTCCTCGGGAAGTCGACGTATTATCAAGCCAGATGTAGAAACACCACTGTCAGTAGTACCATTCGTGCCATAAAATACAACGTTTCATGCTCGAAAACAGTGCTTCGTGTTCCAAAAAATGGCCTACCTAATCTACCTGACCCGCCGACTGCTTGCATTGTTCCCATCACGCTCTCTGCAAAGTGGACAGTAACCTCTCGAGTGAGCAACTTACAGTATCGACGTACTTCCAACTTCGCAATGAGGTCAATGTTCAGTAACAGGTCTGGTTCATCGAAGTGAAAGAATTCTTGAATGGCCATGAATTTATTAAGGACTCACGATTCGCGCTTAAGAAATTTCACTTCGATTGATCGTAAACTTCTAATTTGAACAATCGATTACACGCTATACGTCACTCAGAAGCTTAGTAAAAAGTTACGAAACGTTACGTGATGTTACAACGACACGTAAAAATATTTCTATCTCCAAAAAAAACCTATTCTGATTTGCCATTAATATTTTCTGCGTTAATACGGCTACGTGCACTTAAAAATATTTTCTAGATGAAATAGGAAAAGTAAAACTGCCTCAATAATAATCAGGAGAGTGGGCAGGGTTATAAGAAAATGACTCCTTCCAATTCAAACAGTGTTTCAATTTCCTAAGTAATTTTATTTGATCGATTTACTTACCTCGTGCCTGTCGGTGCAATTTTTATTCCGAGGTGTGGTTTGAAAGCTTTACCCCCTTCCACTTTCGGAAATCGATTACATTTTTGGCGAGTAAAGACGACAAAACGCAACAAAGTATTGTTGTATGAGCTGGAAAATATAGCTTCTTCTTCTAGAGACGGTATTGTAGGAGTTGGTGGTTCAAAACTGTATGCAAACACAATTGGAGATCCAATTTACGCATTCCTGCGGTGCCTTGCCCACGATTTTATGTCTCAGCGTAATTCGTACCACCCAAATTGCATTTATCTTATCGCGTCCATTAAGAAAAGCTGCCAAAGTAAATAAAAGATAACTTTTCTTTTGATTTTGTAACAATAGACAAATAAAAAGTGTTCCATCTATCGTAATGAAATAGCAGGAGTCATCCTAAGTCTAACTAATTTAACTAACCGATGAGGAAATGCTAAAGTTTTTGTTGATGAACATAAAAAAAAGTTGGACTCTGAAAAGGATTTCATCAGCTCAATGAACATTGAATGGGCAGGCTAGCAAAAAGTAGTAGTATTGTGATTTTCAGGCGAGAGAATATCTGTGCGAAATTCCTTCCGCTTATTTTTTTTGGCAGCGGCCGCATGCGTTGATATGACAAATGAATTCAATCTGCATAATTACAGATCATCATCGCCATCAACTAATTTTCGCGACTTGGTGTAGTTAGTCTTTCGACGCACACTTCCCGTACTCACATCAAAGTTGGACGTTGAAAACGGAGTATAAAATTTATTTGCGAATTGAATAAACATAAGGCTTGTATGATTTAACCTATATATTAGTCACTAAAAGCACTATATATTAAATTTATAGTCGTTTTTCACGTTAAATATCTCTCGACTTCTTTACAAAACAATCCGCAACAATTGGAATTTGAATTTGGTCGTTAGAATCTGCGCAGTAATTAGTTTGTTTACGTTGATGCGACCTGTTGTACTATACAACCTCTGACTCCAACGAGCAAATACGAGCTGGTTTCACACCTTTGAAGGAAGTAATGTTCGAGTGAACAGTGCGAAGTTCCATTAACGACAGCTAATGCTAATGACGGATGCAACCATTCACGGCGCAGCGTTTCTAAAAATACAATACGCTGACGCGGCTTATGGAAATGATGATTAGGACTAGGAAATTCCGCGGTACCTTATCATCATCTACGCAAATGAAGCGAAGTCTTTGGTGAGTTAAATATGTTCTAGAAAATCGCATAAGAAAGGCATTCGTACATTTATTAATCACAAGATTAGCTCCAGCAAAGCTGTTGTAAAATAGTGTATAAAAATCGAAGTTTTTATTAAAAAAATGAACTTGAAAATATCGATTCTATATTTTGATTGACAAATATGATTTTACGTAATTTTACTCTTTCACTTCCCGAGATATCTTCCAGAGAAGTTTTTACTAATTTCATAACGTCAATTGTTTATTTTCATTGACATTTTGAACGTGTCGATGCTCTTCATTGTTGTCGTCAAGGGAGATACAATCAAACATTGTCCATTTTGAAATGCGCTTCGTCCAGTTCACTCGTTGATTACAATTCTATATTCTTTCACTCGAGGAATATTTACATTACATAAACTATAGTATCATATTATTTCGTACCATGGTAGCTATTAACTTTTGTCGAGATATGATTTTGATCACAAGATCTTTTAACTTTCTTGAGGTTATGACACTCATGGAGCAAGGACGAAGACAACAATCACCATTTCTTCACTTGATAATTTCTCCTCGATAAAAGTATATCTCGTTGATATATACAGAATTTAATAGGTGCGGTTCTAATATCTTTTATTTGTTACCGCATTCCCTCTAAGGTTACGATTAACAAGTCACTCGATTCCTTACGATCAAATGTAGAACGTTAAGTTGTAATAATGGATTTAGTAATTCAGAAACCAAACGAATTCGCCCATTGGTTAGCAAAGGCTGGTGAAATGACGAAAGTTTCACCAAAAAATAAAAAGGGAGTGAAATAAATGCATTTACATTTTTCTGGTTATATTGCCAAAATATTTACCCATGTACAAATGGAAAATATAACCTGTAGAATCATTTTTCAATTTATTTATGTCAAGACTGGCTAGGTAGCAAGCACAACTTTTGTCTAAACAGTTCAGGAATATTATTTATTAGGACATTTTGATCGTGATAACTTACGAAACAAAATGAACTTAAAAACTGTAATAAGCTTTGGAAAATAATTGAATATTTTATGAATTACGCTACAGAGATTTCTAGAACTTCATACTTCCATGAGTATTTGCTTAGGTGTTACCACCCCACCTTTTACGCATTGTTTCTGTAGCATGTCGACCTCTATTTCGAAATGTCTCCAGCTGAATTCTCCATCTCCATGGATACATGAACTCGCTAAGTATCGCGTTAAGTTATGACGGGTTTTGTTTATCTGAATCATATTAGATACATACCAAAGGAGAAAATGAAGGAGGCCACAATTATTTCTCGCTAGTTTGCGACGTCAAATAATTAACTGACTCGGTAATTCAGTAAAGAATCGATTTTTTAATTAAATTATTAACGAAATTAAAAACGGATAGCTTGATTTCTGCGATCCAAAATCTTTACGGTATATTACTCAAAGGTAAAGTGAAAAATTGAATTATGCATTTCGCATCTATGAGAATTGGAAATAAAAGGTACAATGCGAAAGTTTCAGTAACAGAATATGTTACTGTCACAAACACAATATTTGAATGTATTCATAATACGGATAGATAAATTTCTTCAAAATGTGTCCTAAATATATATAACCTAAAGTTAGCATTCGATCTCATTTATTATTTCCGTGGTATGATTTCTAAACAATCTTATTTGGCCGTATTTACTGTATTAATTTTTTTACAATACACAAGATCACAAATAATTTAACGATGATTAAATTCTATTTATTTATGAATATTTAGAAAAGACTATGAAAAATAAAAAGTGTAATTCATTCTTATAATAAAATTGATGATATATTGGATTATCATAATAAAATATCATATAACAAAAATTTCTAATGCTCAAAAATTTAAGTTATTCTAAACGAAACAAAAAATAGTAAAATCATATTGAGGCCTGCTTTCGTATTTGTTTATTTCATACTTACATGAAATAAAATCAATGAAATCATATTAAGGTTTGTTTTCGTACTTGGTTACACGCTAATAAATGCACACATGCGCATAAAATATATAATCATAAAATAGAACAGAATCTGCTTGACTACGCATTTTTCATCCGACCACCCAGCATCATTTCAGTTTCTCCGTGTCACGACCTGCGAGGACATCCTATCTGATGACGTATAAACTGCAATGGTTAGATGAACTGTTTCAGGTTAAAGATAAAAGTCTATTGGAGCATAGCGACCCTGAATAATCATCCGTCTAGTCTCGTCGTCTTGTCACTGAAAGTACAGAACTCCGGCGATGGATCGTGGACCGGAAAAAAAGGAAGTCAACGGATGGAGGGAGGCGCGACCATCAGAAGTGGATCCCATATTATTGAGGGAGAGGCCGGAGTCTACTTTCGTGAGGATTTTTTGGAGGGTTTTTTGGTCGATTGAAGTGCATGTTTCCGAAATACGAATCGGGTTGCCTCGTTGCAGATCCATAACTTGATCGAGGGCGGTTTGAAATGGAGCCGCGAATGTCCGGAGATGAGGACGACGCTTTATCTTCCGGTCGAGAGGCGTTGGCAAGGGGCGGTCATTGTTAACATTCAGGTAGGAGGTGTTAATCGGAAAGGATTAATGCAGGAAAAATTTCAACGGGAAGTTAAGCAGTTGGCAAATTCTTCCGATGGCATTGGACATTTTTCGGAAAGTGAGATCATCCCGAGATTTCACCGAGTTGATGGATATTTACCAACAGGATAACCTTCGATAGCGATGTTCCAGAATTCTGCATTTGCGTCAAGAAATGAAATTTTTGGTGGAATGATTTTTCAATAAAATAGCCTTTTTTAAGATGACGATCCAAAAATATATTTGGCATCATTCAACTACTAATTAGGGAAACTTAAGATGCCAATTAACTTATTCATCCAATATTATCAACAATAAAATACGTGCTATAAGTTGCTAGGATACTGCTTTTTTCAATATTTGAATAATTTTCCTGGGTTAGTTTACTATGACTTAAAAGTTTTACGATATTCCATTCAGTCGGATATTATAATACCCATATTTAGTTAATATTGAAGCGTAAGCATCCATAAAGAATTTCTATTTATCTCCGCTCATTTAATGATATTTCTACGTTGTATTTATCTAAAGCAGATTTAGGCTGGTCAGTTATATTTTTGGGTAAAAAACAATTCATTTTAATTCATTCAGGGTAAGTATAAGATTGTTTCTATTATAAGATTGCGTCTTCTTGCTTTACAATTCAGATAGTTCAAAAAATATTGAGATGATAATTAATATACCCAATTCAAAATCTATATGAACAATGATTGAACATTCCACGGAATCAGCTGATACATAGTAAAGCCGATCGAAATCCGATAAAATGCATATTTAAGCAATAAAATGCGTATCTCGTAATGAAACAAGATAATTCGTGTCTCTAATTAGTGTTTGATGCACTATTTTCGACATTTATTGAGAATGTGATTAATTTTCGAAGAATTGCGTTGAGAAGAATAATAATAATAAAAATTGTCATTTTCTGTGGAAATTTACAAAGTTGTTTTTATTACTATGGCATTCCACGAAGTCACGCCTTCTCACATTGATTTAATCGAGAATAATAATATTTTAATCGTTTGCAAAACATTTTATATGAAAATATTACACGTCAAATATTTTCAAAGAGCTTTCGTATCAATTTTAGATAACTTTTTACAATAATGAAATAGCTGTGAAATAATATTTATAATATTATCTCGAAATGATTTAAATCGATTTTTTTGCAGGGCCCAGTTAACACAGTAGCACTATTTTCACCCCACTGCAGTTATAACTTCCTTCTGTCAGCGCTTTTGGATAAAAATATAATAGATTGGAGGAAAGGGCCAATGTTATTTTATGGATTACCTCATGAGCTTCTAGAACCTTTTGAAAAGTCACTCAGATCCTCAGCAGTTCCCGTCTTAGAGGGCTACCTCTTTCATAAATACTGGCTGGAAGCCAGCGAGGCTAGGAAAGTGGAGTTCAGGTAAACACGAGATAAATCATCAAATGAATCGGCATTTTCGGGTGGCAAATGATGTATGTTGTGCCATGAATATCGGTTCATCTCCTTGACATATTGAAGATTATGGTAATACATTACGAAAACATTATTTATAGACATTCACTTATGACGAGAGTATGTTCTTAAGGACGATGATGCTAAACGTCAAGCATGTTCTTATGCTTCGAGTACTTAATGACTTATCTTTAAACATTACATATAGAAATGCCTTTCCTTCTAATATAGAAATGATTGTTTCATTCGTATAATTAGTATTAATATTCTAAAAACGACCCTGATTGTTTAGGTTGTATTAGCATAAGTAAAAGGAATTCTTTTCCATTCAGAAATAAAACTCATTTTTTTGAAATTCCACTTCGATATTTCATTGATTAATACAGTTCTCGAACCCTAATCAAATTAATAATTATTAAAATTTAACTATTAATTAAATTTATAATAAAAAAATTCTTTGCAAACTAGAAAATCGCCACACATTTTTTACGTGCTAATTTTTGCAAACGAATACAATTTAAGTTGATGGTACATATACGTACATGAGATTAAACTTAAAAGAAAATTATCCTCTTTTTGTAAACTCGAATAAATCCCTGATATTTAATGGCATGGATGTGTTATTTTGAAATTTGTTTAGAAGAATATGAATTGATTCATTATTTGTATATCCACCGGCAGAATTTTATGAAATTTCGAAAATAAACTCGTTCGATTCTTCATCCACTGGTTTAAAACATCAATTCATAGTATATTTTGCTCGTTTACTCAAAATGAAGAAGGATCGACCGAAAACTTCGATTCAAACGCATATGTCAACTTATATCAACCTACGTTCGTGAACCATACGTAGAAGTAAGTTGTTATGCATTTACCGCCAAGTCTTGAACATCAAACAATTTCTTGGCAACCAATGTTTGCATGCTACTAGCACTTAACAACTACGACAACAAGGTCATGACTGTCGATTAAGTATAGTTCACACTGATTTTAGCGTTCCAGAAGGATACAGAATATCTCCTCTGGACTCGAAGCACGCCTGGACCCTGAATACAGTGTGGCCTTACGCCAGTAAGGAGTCCCTGAAGCTGGTGTCGGACATGATCCGGATCAATCCATCCGTTGGGATATTCGCAGACGAGAAGCTGGTTTCGTGGATTCTGCAGACTTACTACGGCCTCGGAATGCTCCACACCGTCGAGGAATTCCGAAGGCGAGGGTTGGGAGAACTGGCCGTGAAGGCAATATTGAAGAAAGTGGGAAGTGAAGATGGTGATGTAAACCTTTTAGTGAGGGTAAACAACGAGCCGGCGAAATCGATCTTCAAACGTTTAGGATTTACGGACATGGGTTTGTTGGGAGTGGTGCAAGTTCGCAGCGGCAGCTGAGGAGGAGCTCTTAAGCGCTCGATGCTCATCAAACGAGGGACGCCAAAGTGAGCAAAAAAGAATTTTTAGGCACCGATCGATTGAAGGATGTGCAATCAATGGAGATTACGATTTTACTCCTTCGAGTTCCGATTTTCTTTTCGATTCGATAGATCGATTTTGTATTTGCCCTTAAAGACATCGTTTCGACATGTCCCCGAAGTTCAGGGATGCCAATTAGAATCTCAACGACCTTCTTAAAGTGATATTACGAATCAACAATTAACTAATTCAACAATTAACGTAACTCAAGATCGTATTGTTACAATTATTTGTGAGCTACAATGAGTTTGCCGTTGATTGATTGTTAAAACTCGATATCAAGGTGTCTTTTTTTTCTAATCGAAGTTTTCAATTCAAAATGGAGAGGTCATTGTGATTTTGTGCCGCGACGTGAAAACTAAAACACTGCCCCGAATCCAGCGCTAATCGCTCTCTAGTTGGGAGACGACGGCTTATCGTAAGATATTTATCGAAAATCAATCTCAATTATTGAGTAATAATGGAGAAGATCTGATTGTGAACTCGTATCTACTGTAAACTATGATATTGAAATAAATATGTTTTTCGTTACAGAATGCTGTTTTTTACAATTTTTTGCCCTAAAATTAATTCTGAAGTATTTTTTTAAGGTGGTGAAATGAAAATTATATTAATATTTGCAGTATTTCAAAATATCGAAACATCGACTTTAGAAAAGTAAGATCTGGAGTGCAAGCAAAACAATGATTGTTCCTTGCCGATAGGGCTTGATGGGAAGTAAGCGAGATATGTTTTTCATAATCACGCCCCTTTGTTGTAAATAGCTACATAACATGTTATTAAAAATTGTGTTGACTGATTAACCTTCATATCAATTTTTCCTGAAATCAATCCTCATTTCTTTCGGCTAGAGATAAATATTGTATTAATACGTTACATATATCCCACAATTATTTTTTAAAGTTCTTCTTGGTTCTTTACACTTCAGGGAAAGAAACTTATTAGCGTTATAAGAATATATTTCAACTTGTATTACTTCATCCAAAAGATTGATATATTTTAATGAAGATACTCGATGGGAGATGTAATAGAAATGTTGATGTACATTCCGATCCTAGTAGACGTTGAAGTGCTACGATAAAATCTAAGAAAGATATAGTTTGTTATTGAATTTGTTTTCCGCAATACAGATAAATCTCTGAAGTAGTTTCAGATTCAAAAATTGAATGCTATTTAAAATCATTGTTTCCTACAGAAAATATTTGAATAGGAACAAGCTTTTCATACCTAATTTTCATTTAAATCGCTTTCTTTCACTTAAGGCATTTATTTATATCATTCATCAAAGTTTTAGATTCATTATTTTTTTTTAACCTATCGGTAACGGATGACAACAATCTTTTATCCCTTCAAAAATATAAAAAATTTATGATTCTAACAATGACTCACTGTTCCTTATTCAACAATCAAAGGTAACATTTTAGTGAATATTTCTTTCCTTTTCTCTCTACAACTCCTTTTTACAATTCACAAACAAAACAGAAGACTTGATAATGATATGCTAATGTCGACTTGCAGAAGATGGACTTGAACTCGCGTAAGTATTTGGTATGAGTGTAGTAAAAGTTAATTGAGAAGTTCTTTACTTGTATTCGTTAATATGCTGTGACTGTTAATAAACTAGATTAAGATTATTTCCTTTAGAGCAAAGATATTTTTCGTTTCGTTAACATTAAATTTAAGCAAACAAATATGCCATGAAAAACGTTTCCTTTATCGTTATAAATATACAAATTTTCTGCGAATTTTTAATAATAGTTCGAGCGGTTTTTACACTTGATTTAACAGAAGAGTTCCTAAACCAAAGAGAGAGTCATATTTTCAAACATAACTCAACATTTATTATCAAATCATCTTATCTTTTAACAGAACTATGTTAGTGAGCATTCCTGTACTAAGGAGATGGTCCAACAGAAAGTAAATTGGTTCAAAATAACATTAAAATAAAAGTAATATAAGCCTTTTTCATGAGCGAGATAAGGATTATGAAGTTCACTCTTGCATCCACCGCGTAAATATTGTAACAGTTCGAAAGCTAGAAGAGATGTAAACAACTGCGAAGATACCCATCGACCATCGACTATTACTCTTGAACTTGACTTGGAAAAATGACAGGAATGGGATGCTACTGACGATAAGCTAACTCTTCCGCTTCATATAGCAAGGCTACACGTTGCAAAATGTATGAAGAAATAATCGGAAAGCGCAAACTGAGAAATCAGGAAATTCCCTTCCGCTAAATCACCAGGGAGCACTTCCAAAGAACTTGATTTGTTCAATGTGTTTGTAAGCATGTTTAAAGTCGTACGTATGAAAAAAAATGGAATTAATTTAGTATACGCAACATGACTTTAATCGCGGGGAGAATTCGCTAAAAAACATTTTTTTTTAATTGGGAGGAAGTCGTGGCTGCCAGTGAAAGACGTTTGTGAATGAATATACCAAATTTTTGTATTTTTTCGAGAAATACCTAATTTTAAACTTCCGGGAGAGCGGAAATGATCCAATGCCAAGACATTCGTTGGAAGGGAGGCGTGCGACATCTCGCAGCGAATGGCTGAACTAGAAAATAAATACGCCCCCGTTGCTATTTACACTAGGATCTAGCGCCAATTTCCAAATACGGAAATTCCTGGACTTGAATTCTTGGTCGAATTTGTTACTTTCAGGTTAAATATGCTCAGTATTATTTATCCTGCCTACTTTTCGCAGTATATTACATTCAATTTCTTAGGTCGACTGTTATTTTTGACGAATTTATTCAGTGTTGTATTTTCAATTATACGTAAACGATCTTATAAATGTACCTCACTATGTTTATTTATCCTTACTTTATTTGTTAATAATTTATTTTCCGATACTACGTACATTTATTTGTCATAAATATTTTTGCATGCATCCAATATGATATTAGTTGTTCCCTACATTAAAAATTAACAATTTCATTACTCAAAATTTAATTCAATATTTCTAAGATGCAACTGGAACATAAGCTCCGTTTTCATCAGGGTTTGACCTCAATCTATGTTCGTACATATAGTAGTCGGACTCAAAATATCGACTAGGTCAATCATCGTGTGCCGTTTCTGTAGAGATATTTTACTAAATATTATCAACTTCTCTAAACAGTCATTATTTTTCATGGCATCAAAGTTTCCTGTGTTTGAAATCGAATTAGAAATTGTTTTAAAATGTAAATATTTGGATGAAACATGAAAATAATAAGTAATTTATCAAAGCTGTTAATAATGTATCCACCAATTATTAACAGGAGATACGCTCTAATTCTTCCATACGCTGTTGCTCGTAAGTTTTAGTTCCCCATGTCACCGACTCAGCGTGGCGCCTATTCTTTATTAGATACTGTTTTCTTCACCCGAAAATCCCGTAGTGTTACGAAACGCATATGTCACCCATTCCTTAGATAAGGTTCATCAGTACACGGAGTACCGTCTTGAGTAGCGGTTCAGATCCGTACAAGTCGTTCGTGTGATAAAGAAACAATGGAATACTCCGACATGGTAGGCAACTGCGAGGAGGCCGGATGGCGAATAACGGACGAAGAAGACGTGCGTTTGAAATTGGAAAGTCACAAACCTTTGGCTTATTATGTAAGCAAAATGAGGGGATAAGGCCCGCCCTGTCCATGTCAAGTTGTCGATAAGACGTGACAGGCGATGTTTAAAAGCTATATCCTGCACTAGAAATCATTTTGGAGCTAAAAAAGGAAACAATTTTGCCCAGAGTAGATGCTTATAAAATTTTAATGCGATTTTATCGTATAATTAATGTCCCAGATCGATTAGATTATGTCAAATATTGAGTCAGTTATCATAGTAACCTAAATCAATAATTATCATAGTTACCTAAATCAATGATTACGTATATCAATAATTATTTACATGAATTAGCGAAGAAAAATAATTTTGAATTTCATTTATCGATTTGTCAGTGAGGAGGCTGAATTTTCTAAGGGATAATACTCTTAAATATTATACTAAAAATGTGTTAAGTTTAACATTGAGAGCGCGTTAATGAAGTCTTAATCTGGTCATCGGGATTGTGGCCTCTGGTAGAAACCTGGCGTAAGGCAAGATTAAGTAACACGATGCTATATTCGTTGTTAAAAATTTTAGTACATATTAGATATTTCAAGGGAAGCAGTAAGAGAAACTTTTTCGCCGAATAGGCCAAGAATTAGACTGGAAATGTGAGATAACATTACGAAAAAAATATAATAAATTACTTTTTGGAATTTTTCATGTACACGATAGACAACATCTAAAGAGCAAGGATCTTTTGAGTTTAAAAGCACTGTAATGTACGCCACTGTGAAACCATTCCCATTTTTGACAGCAGTCAGATAATTTATACCCGAAAGGTACGTTGACTCCAAACAGGATGACGTAAACGTAAGAGATAAATTCTGGAGGAATTCAGCCTATTCTTCTACTTTTATAAAGAGCTTGGTAATGATGAAACCTTAAAAGTCGATAGTCTATTTTTAATTACATTTTTTTTTTGCAATCCAGTCCATTCCTGTTTGTTTTCACAGCTCCACATTCGTATCGCACTTTCGATATTATAACAATGACATAATCGTAATATTGAAGGGTCCTGATCCAATAAAACGATGTTTTTATATTATGACAAAAAATGATCAGTAAGACCAATTATCAAAATGTAAATGTTGGATAGGAACAAGAGAAATTTTTCAGTATCAAACTAACTGAATTTTGTCGGATTAAGCTAAAAAGGTTCAATAACTTTCAAATTTAGTTAGTTTGAATTTGGAATTTATAATTCTGTAAAAACACCTACAGTTACTTGAACTCCCTTTATTCGCTTTCCAGTCATTTGTCCAAAGCTTATTATGTACAATGCAGCGTTTCTAAAGAACTTCGTAGTAAAGTTCGCAAACTAACTCGTTTATAAAGAACTTAAGACTAATTTAAACGAAGGAAAGGCTGAAAACAACAAAGAGACAACAACATTTCAGTATCTGTGGTGTCGTTTGCTCTGATAATGAAAGGACTAAATTAAAATTAAATGCTCAATTACTCCCTCCATCCACTACAATCAGCTTGTTGAGACAGATACCAGCCACGTTCTAATGAATCGATCAAACAATCAAACAAAACTAACTTCATTCATTTACTCATTTTTAAACCTAGTTACAACATCAAACAATCTGCATATAGAGAGTTTTTTGAAACGATATGTTTGTATGATATTTTTCATGAGATGGAAACTGGAGAATTCTGGGAAAAATCAACGAGTATCTTTGCACTAAAGAAACTGGCATATAAATCTTATACACATCAAACATTTTACCTATTTCAGTTCCAAAAGTTTCTCGAAGGAAGTTTGAATTGGAGTCGCCTTTGTCCAGGGATAAAAACCACACTCTATACTCCGATACAGCGAGAGTGGAAGGATGGAATCATTATTGACGTCAGAGTAAGATCGCTGAATCGTTACAATACATAATATGGTTTAAAAAAATCATCATGCAGCATTATGTATCGTCATTTGAGTACTTAGCTTTGTAGCTACAGCCAATGACAGCTTTTAACAATGGTAGTACTCAACAATCATCGAAACGTTATATTTTTTTATTTCTTTATTGTTTCAGGGTCCTGTATACGGAGTGTCTGTGTTTTGGCCCTACGACGACATCGAAGTCCTTTCCTCTGCACTAAGAAGTGATGCTATAGTCGATTGGAAGAACCTGCCAAAGATGTTTTTCGGGATATCCAAGGCACTTTACGAACCAATAGAGGAAACTATCAAAGGTCTTGGAAATAAAGTTACAAACAGTTACGAACTGCAGACGTATTTCATGGACCAAGAAACAGCACGGAATCTTGCGTTAGAGTAAGTTAAATTCTAAGATTCTGACGTCTTTGGAATCTCTGAAGTCATATGAGTAAATAGGGTAAATAGCTGAATTTCCATCTGGTTACCAAGTGAAGATGATCTCATTTTGAATTTCAAAATCGAGGGGGGTCAGTATGAAACTATTCGTAACTTTCAGTTGCTTTACAAAAAATCAAAACGCTCTTAGGAATATAATCTTTCAATCCATATATTTCAATCGATTATCTAGACTTATACGAACAGTCAAACAAAGGCAAAATGCATTTTGTTTACAATTATTCATTTCATTGATATTATGTTGCTAGGTGATTGGAAGATCCACAAATAAATAAACATGTCAATAAAGAGTTATTCGATCTATCTACGGTCTTAAAAAATTCAGTACGATGAGACTGAGCTATTCAACAAATCATAATTCATGTTACGAATGTGTGTTATGAATCATAATTCAAAAGAATCGATGTTTCGCCAATCAAGCTATCAAGGGATAAATAGAATATGAGAATAATCTCTTCTCACATTCTAATCCCAATTCCCAAAACGTATTTGTTTGCATTCAGAAATATAGAAGAAAGAACTAATTGATTCAAAATTCCTCTACTCTTTCAGCGTACCAGATGATATTACAATCAAAAGACTTGACCCCAGCCATGCCTACAGGGTGAATTCTACATGGCGCGCTGCTAGACAAGGGTCAATTAAAGTCATAGAAAACATGATCACAATCAACCACTCTGTAGGACTATTCATGGAAAACGATCCAGAGCCGATATCATGGGTGCTGGAGAGTTTTTATGGCTTAGGATCTCTATACACCGAAGAGAAACATCGTCTGAAGGGGTATGGAATAGTCTGCATTACCGCTTTAGCGAAAATACTTGGTGATGAAGGGAAGAACGTCACCGCTATGGTGCGCGACTGGAATTCGTCTGCCCATAAACTGTTCAAAAAGGTCGGGTTCCAGCCATCTGGGGTCCTAAGAGTCATCCAGATGTGTGAAGATGCTGAACGTTGAATTTTGTCCCAGTTCCAGAATCTTCGAGTTATTTATTATAACCCGGGAGATTGACATAATATCAATTACGTGATTCTCTACGACTCTTGAAAGATATATTGCTTTTAAACCCTTTTTGAACAGAGAAAATAGAGGGGCGCCGAGCGATGAGTTGACATATCTGCTCAAAACAGTTCACTTTTTTAATTTGCTGCTGTTTTAATATACATTGTGCGTTCGCTGATTTTCGCCAAATGAAAGAAGTACATTATTAGAGTCCACAATTTTAAAGGAATGATTTCTGTCCCTTTTATTCTTTTTCGTATAAGAAATAGTCAATGAAAATAAAAGACCTAAGACACAATAAATAGCAGTGAAGGATTTTCAAAGGACATTGTTTCGTACATTACATGGCTAACTACTACATAGAGTAGTACATACTACTATAAAAGGTTTTAGATAACTCAATCTCAATAAAATTTCTTTTATTGGGCTTAAGCCGGAGAATAAATATTTCTCTCCGATATTAAGTAATATATTTACCTAGTTAATTATCCAACCATTTTTATCAAATAGTCTCAAGCATTGTAGTTTAAACTTAATCCGATGAATCCTATACTTTCTCTTTCTGTAGCGAAGAGTCTTATTACGATTTTCAATCCGATATCGTTTTCTCAGTCTACGCAGAAGCATAAATGTGGTGTGAAGGATACATCCGTATCCCCCTATGAGATCGAAACGGTATTACACGTTGATGCAAGATCAGGAGTTTGGTAAAAATTTTTACAGTGAGTCGGTATGAATGTTGCGCAACTAATCAGCAATTACTCATTTGTCGGGTATTTGCGTATGGGATTGATTGGTAGTGTTTGCTATGTTGTTATTATGAGGAAGATGCAGGAAGGCAGAAATAGTTATAGAAAAATGTATCATTAGTGAACAAGTGAATGATTACCATTCCGTATTGTGTTAATGCTCTTCAATTACTGGACTGAGGATTGCGAGACGTCTTCTACTCGAGAATTCCGCATGATGTCCCGAAGCATTCTCTTATTTTGGCTGTGTTATGGAGGATTTACCGTGATTTCAAGCTGAGGTTTTGTCTCGAAATGTAACTTATTCATCTACATTATTTTTAGAGTTATACTTTTGAATCTTAATTTTAAAAATCATACTCACGTATCGGGAATAGTAAAATATTTTGATAATTATGTTTTAATCGTTGTAAATCTTCTCCCAAAAATTAGTCTATCCACCTATAGACTAATCTATATATACAATACGTTAGTTTCTTGAACCAAAAATTTTGCTTTTTCAACAAAGTTTCTAGCCTTAGCAACATTAGTCTTTTTCTAGGGTCGTAGTCTTTTATTTGCTTTAGATCTTTTAAAAATGTAAGTGTAATACTATCTTTTGTTTGAATTGTTAATCAAATTAAGTGAAGGTGGTTTTCTTTTCCTGGAACGATCTAATTAAAATATAACTTCTGCATAAGAAAAGTAAAATTCACTATTAAGATTTTCAGTGCATATCAAAGTCTTGTGTTAAGAAATATTGAAGATGTATCTCCAAATTATAGTAATAGGCTGCAATGTTGACAGATTATATTGCAGTTTGTTCTTTTTTTTCTTCAGAATATTTTGTTTGAAAGAATCCATTAGTTTGGATCATGGAATATAAAAATGAAAGTGCTTCATTTTGCAGAATGAGCTCTGGTGAAAATCATGTCATGATTTAACCAAGGTCATAATAGACTCTCTTTCAAAATTCTTTCTAAAATGGATTGCCTTCTGTCATATTAAATTTTCAGTCTTTAAGACAGCTACTTCAACCATTTATTTCTTATTCACTCATCAAATTCTCACAATGAGTAGTCAGACCTTTCCTATACCAAAGGAGTATGTGTTAATCAGCCTCTTCATTATACGAGGCATTTTATATTCAGGTTAGTCTGAAACTTCATATTACATCCCCAAAGACTAATTTACTTTTTAAAGCTAAGTTTTTCATGTGATATTCCCTCCGTAACAGGGAAGTGTGTTCATTAAATTCAGTCTTAAATATGGTTAATGAATGTTTTCACTCATTCAGTAGAAGGTTAATTTTAAGATTGATGAATTGCTAATTTACTCATGAAAATGACAGTTTTCACATTAACTGAAACAATAATATATGAACTATGTAACAAATGCCCTCAAATTTATGTATAAAATATCTTTTTTGGTTTTATTTTTAATGACATGAGTAATAACTACACCACGTTATCATATGTATGGGAGAGTAAATGTTTAGTGAATGACATTCCACTCAAATCAATATGTATGATTGAATATTTCCAATTTCATGTCTGTAATTTAAAAACTTTTAAGTTCATTAAAATTGTTCTTTAAATTGTGTGTTGTTTCTATCAACATGATATACTATTGTGTTGTCTTGAAATGCTTTATCACCTTAGAAATCAGTAACCACTCAGTATTCTGGAATTGAAGATAACTTCTATTTACTATTATTAATACAGCAAGGCAACTCTTGCTGTAATTTCCACTCTCTAATCTACTGAAGGGAGTAATCATCCAGCATAGTATAATCATCATATTGTAAAATGATATTATATTTTACTTAATATATTATCATAAGGACCAATGCTGCATGAAAGCCAGCTTTAGTCATTTAAAAAAGATATTTATTCAAAATAAAATATAGATAATAATTAGGTTCCATAGATGTTGGAAATGGTATTTATTCTTCTGATTCAATCCTCTATTGTCGTTGACTATTATCACAAGCAGAAGAAACAATCTTAGTCTATATTCTGCAAAATTCCTTATAATCTTCATATGTTTACACATAGAGGTATATAATTTATCTCTTGATATTTTATATCCAAACCGCTTAGATAACAGAAAGTTGAAATTTATTTATCTCATTGTAATTTAGGAAACTCCATGTTCAAATTAATGGATTTCATCTATTAAAGAAATTAATTTATCAGTTGTGTTCAATGCTTTAAGAATATTTAAATATGCATTTCTAATTAGTGTGTCATAACTTTGCGTAGAATGCACTGAGATGGTTGTAGATAGTCAATTCTGATCAGTGTTGCATTTTAATTTTAACTGAAGATGATCATCAGATTAATTTCATCTCTTCTTCAATTTTTATTTCTAAGAGAAAGATAATATTATTAACATCCTAACAAAGTCCTAATTATTTTATTATAAAAAGGATTACATGGGAAGAATGGAGTACCTTTCTTTCCTTCATGGGCAGACACTATGTAAAATGAAAGGTATATAAGTTTTAACATGATGTTCTTCAGGAAAAGTTATCCTTTTATTAAGATTCTTTCAGAATATCATGGAAAATGTTCATTGCAGATATATACTTACAAAATATATAACTCCTCAAATTAATCCTAAAATTGAACAATAGAAATAGAAATATTTTGGGTAGTGTATTAGAACATCATGATGAAGATGGAATGATCTGTATGATTGAATTGAAATGAAATTGAATAAGAATTGATTCTCTTTTCTTAGCATCATACACCAATTTTTTAAATTTATATTACCATATCATTGATTTTTCCTTTTTTACCTTTGTCAGAGTGCACCCTCTTCCAATTCGCCATTGATTTTTATACCATTTCTTGTTCCACTTACACTTATATTATCTTCACAATTTGAAGGTGTAAATAAAATTTTCATAGAGCTCAGGTCATTTTCATCTGTGATATCCTTAAAGTAGTGAAAGTATCACATAATTCAGCAATCTTCATGGGATATAATGGTTTTCTTTGTTATTATGATAACTAAATGAGAATTTGGTGAGAATTAACTTCTTTTTCCTTGTTTGATGTGAAGTATCTTTGGATAAAGAAAGCAATCTTTTAAACTATAATGAAATATACTGTGAGACAATGGAATCCATAAGGTGAACTTTTTGGAGATAAATTCTGATACCGTAGTTCTCGGACCATAAGACGCACTTTTTTCCCTCCAGAAATGAGTGTAAAAAGTCCCTGCTTCTTATGGTCCGAATGTAGAAAAAAAAGGAGCCTAAACATTACTTGAGCATTACATTATGTAATGTTGTCTTTTGCTGACTTTATTTGTTAATAATGGTTCTAAATGCTGCTGTTTACTTTACAGTGTTGATTAGATGTATTTATGACTGTGCTGTTGGATTTTATTGTACATAAAATATTTTAGGACACTATTTGTTTCAGAATCTTTTTTTTCTGTATTTCCCTTCTCTAAAAAATGGTCTTATGGTGCGAAAAATACGGTAACTTTTTGTCTAAAGCCCAAATGCTTTCCACCTTCTGGATTCTTAAAGGCCTATACCTCAGAAAACTTGTCCATGAAAACGATTGTTAAATCTTATGGCCCTATAGTGGGACCTATTCTTGAATTCAACAGTCTCCTTTGGAATCCTCATCTTACTACCCTACTGTGAGACAATGGAATCCATAACGTGAACTTTATTGTTGTGATGTTGATCTCTTTAATATTTACCTTGCTCCATGAAGAGGGACATTAACTCTGCCTTAAGGAAGTACTTTGTACATAAGTATATTGTATCCTTTACGTATTTATTATTTAGGTTGTATATTTATTTTATCAGTTCTTAGTTCTCCAGTAATTGGTTTCATCTTGTATGTGATAAATAAATAGTTATTATTTACATGCATATATATATTTTCTTTATCAATCCATTGAATGCAATTTACTCCATCATACAAAAACAAATGTTAAGAATTTGAATTATAAATAGGACTTAATTTTTCTTATTAAACAATATCAAGGAGTTACCTCAGTGTTCATAGAAGTTTCTTGAAGGTAAACAACCACGTCAATTGGGAGTCATTTCTCTTCTGGATGATACTGTATGGATATCAATTAGTTTTTAAGCATAACTATTCATTGATGATATTCCAAAGTATATGTGAAGTTTTAAATATAATTTATTTCAAAAATCATTTGCATTATTGAGCCGATCATTTATTTAGATAAAGTACCTTGCCAGTATCTATAGTGACAAGTTCATATAAAATTATTCTTTTGCATAACCTATCATTATTAATAATGAAATATTATAGTTATTTTAGTTATAATTTAATGTTTATAACGTACATATAGGACAAATTAATGATTATAATGATCTGGCAATTTAATCATCCAGTTAAGTCCTACTTGATATTGCTTTTGAAAATAGCAAAGGCATATTAATAAAATATTTGCTTTTTATCTTCACAATAAATTAAAGGCAGAACTGAAACATCCTCATAGAAATCATTTCACTTTAAAATCTTCGTAAATGGAATATGTTATTGTGATACTATGAATAATTAAAAAGAATGTTGATAAACTACTGAAATAACTAGAATAAATTTATTGAACAATCCAATTTCTATTAAAGTCTAATGATGAATTAATTGTATATTTATTTTGTCATTACTTAGATCTCCAGTAATTTGTTTCATCTTGCGTGACATGAATAAATAGTTATTATTTCATATGCATATATATTTCTTTATCAATCCATTGAATGTAATACACTCCATCGTACAAAAAAAAATGTTAAGAATTTGAAGAATATATAAAAGTTAATTTTTCTTATTAAACAATATCAAGGAGAAGGTGAATTAAAAAAATCAAACAAATCTTTTGGAACGAAAAACTAGTTTTTAAGGAAATATGACCAGCTAGTAGTAATATTTTGTAAGATGTAACAAAAATCATTCTGGACAAATAATATTTTAAGTAAGCTCCTTTTCACTAAATTATAAGGAATGAAATAAAAATATTAAGGAGAAAAGGAGAGATTATAATATTTTCAAAACATGCAGCTTTAAATTTAACAAATAATACTGAATGAGCAGTTATTTTTGCGAGTGGATCAAATTAAATATTTACCTGAAAATGTTCATATCAAATTTCAATGCATACTCTTGAAACAAAAAATATTTTGTTAGAAAGTATTACAACATTTCTTTGGGAACATCTCTCATTTCAAAAACTTCAGATTCAACTGTAGAGAATGAATGTTCTTAAAAATCATTGGGGCATCTGCATGTGGAAGTTAAATTCAATCTATACCAAGCATTTCTGTATACAAACTGTAATGATTAATAACAGAGAAAAAACCTTTTACTTTACCCGAGTATAATAGGTGATACACAAACAAGCTATACTCACTGTTCAACCTCTAATGAAGTAAGAGGAAAGAGGCAATAAAAAGGTATTCTAGTCCTCGAGGAATGATCAGAACTACTGTACTTCTTTGGATATTTCTGTTAAAACAGATACAGAAAGTGCAGTAAAATGAAAAGGGTTTCTTATTTTATATATTAAGATGATAACAACACACAAAAAAAAGAGAAAAGAGGATAATGCTTACAGATTGCGAGCATTTAATATGTGTAAGAATTGTGAAGTGACACAGTAAGAAGAATAGAAAATAAATGTGATTTATTCCTAAATTTTGTTCACAGAAATACATATGTATTTCAGGGCACAAAACATGAATATATATGTTTTTACTGCATAAATAAGATAAATATGTAGAAATATAGTAGTAAAAACTCATACTTCTATTTTTAATAATGTGTGGATGCAAAATGATAATAGAATGGTATTTGGCATCCAGAAATTGTGTAAGGATTAATTGAATAGGAAATTTTGATGAAGAGATTAACATTTTTCAGGATAGTTACTTTTGCCAGGATCTTACAAATATGACAATCATATCAATGCAAACACAAGGTCCTTTGTAGGGCACCTTTATATCTATTACGGCTAAAACTGAGTAGGGAATAATCCTAACCTGTATGCAGTAGACCAGACTACATTATAATAATCTTGTTATAGAAAGGGAGGGAAAGATACTATTTTTAGAAGGACAATACTTACAAGAGAAGTAGTGAATGGTGGTGGTGTATAAATAAAAACCATACTACATTATAATAATCTTGTAATATAAAGGGAGGGATTTTAAAAATTAGATAAAATAAGATAATAGGACAGTACTTACAAGAGAAGTAGTGGATGTTGGTGGTGTATAAATATAATTTTTATCAAAGGAACAGTAAATTTAGTAATCAAGCTACGGTTACTTAAAAATTATGCTTACCTTTTGCTTTAACAGGCGTAGTATCCGAAATATGGGCTGGCTTATAAGATATACGTCTTAATCTAGATCTAAATACATATAAAGTTATTCTTATCGTTTTTTTTTACTTCTTCACACGCAGATGAATCGCCCCCAACCACCATGTTTATCTAGTATCGATACCAGACTACATTATAATAATCTTGTAATAGAAAGGGAGGTTAAGATATTTTCTATGGTAGGACAATACTGACAAGAGAAGCAGTGGATGGTGGTGATTGATGAATATAATTTTTGCCAAAGGAACAGTAAATTTAGTAATCTAGCTACGGTTACTTAAAAATTATGCTTACCTTTTGCGTTTATAGGCGTAGGATCCGAAATATGGACTGGCTTATAAGATATACGTCTTAATCTAGATCTAAATACATATAAAGTAATTCTTATCGTTTTTTTTCTTCTTCACATGCAGATGAATCGCCCACGACCTCCATGTTTACGAAGAGTACTATCGATATGTATGACGAAAGTAAATTACCTCGATTCGAAGCACTTCAGCACGCCTCTAAAATAATTAAGGCTGAGGAAGTATATTATGAGTTGATATGAATGAATATTGCGGATATATTTGATAATAAAAAATTAATTATTATTATAGCCGCCATCTTTCTCCCTGTTCGGAGTTCAGCATCTCTGTATTACTGATTCAGCCCTTGGCCTCTTACGGAATAATTGAACGAGAAAGGAATCTGTTTTCTATTTTTAATATTTTGTATCAAATTTCGTAGGATGTCTGTGAATTAATGTTCGAAGAAATACGAAATTAATAATTAATTAATTTAACTTTTCTAAAATGTAATCAAATCAGAGTAAACCTTACTTCCGACATAATTGTAAGCAGTAGAAGATGGGTATTTTAAATTCATATTTATGAAAAATGTTGGAATGTAAAAAATAATTAAGGAATAATGAAGTGATAGGTAAAATCTTTAATTAATAAACAACTAGCTATTTAACAATATTATTGAATAAGAAGTAGTTTGTGGGAGGGGAAAAGGAGGTTTCCACCAATCAGAACGCTGCGTAAGACATGGGAAATGAAGGAGAGGACATTTTCGATGCAAGTGACTTTGTCCCTCTTCGGACTCCTTGAGCGCTGGTTGTGCTTACTGTGCGATCTAGAGCTCTAAACGATTCAAGTGCGTGATACAGCCTTAAGCGATCCCTTAACGTGGTAAGTTGAATAGAATATAAGGAGGTTATATTGTGTGTAACGTAATTAAGTTTTGTTTTCGGGATTAACATTTCTGTACTAATTGCCGAGTTTTAAGTTTAAAAGTAAAATTGACTTATGGATCGATGTAAGAATGATCTGCCACGTGGTCCATTTTACGCGATACCTTCTGATGGTTACACATACTGAAAACGCAAGAATATCATAGTGTTCCGTAGGTTTTGAAAATCGAAGTTGTGAATAATAATGCTTGGACATTTCAATTGGATTTTCTTTAGAATTTAAGCCCAGTTCGTCAAATGTGATCACGTTCATTCATATTTTAAATCATATTCGTCAATCATCACTTCCTTATGGAACATTCCGGATCATACTGCTTTTTATAGAAGGCTTTGAGTATGTGCTCGATAATTTTAAGATCAAACTTAAAATGAAAATAAGACGTTTGTTCTGTCACAAGCATTTTCTTGATTTATAATATTCTATAACTAAATTAATTGGATATCTATGAACTGTCAGGACTCTCCATACGGTATCTCAAGGGAAATTAATTGATCCAAAACGGTCTAAAGGTTATTTGAAAAGATAGTTATATACATTCACTCGTATCAATAGAAAAAATAGAAGAGAATAAAATCGTAAAATAAGTCAACATCTGTAGGCTGACATGATTGCAATAAACAAAGTCTATTATGTTACTTCATTCTCAATGTTTGGGGAAACCTTATGGATCTACAATAAAACTAACCAGCATACATTCTTCAATTTCAGGTACGAGTTCCATTAATCAAGAGGATTTTGGTTCCCCTACCCACATCGAAGGAGATCCCTGAACGCCACCTACCGTTTGCTGCCATTTTGGAGTTGGGTAAAAGCGCCGACATACGTCGGAGGGTTTCTTGGTTTATTTTTTTAAATTTTCCTTGTATGTCTATGTATTTTGTATGTTTGTTTGCATGCGCATGCATAATCATTCCTTTTTTTCAGGCATTTATTTCTTGTATTTGTTCGTTTTATATTTTTTTCCGCGATTGTTTTTCTATTTTTATATTGTATGTTTTACGCGTGCGTGCATTAATCATTACTTCTTTCCAGGTATTTATATCTTGTTTTTGTTCGTTTTACCTTTTGTTTCCGCGTTTGTTTTTGTATTTTCATATTGTATGTTCTACGCGAGCGTGCACTAATTTTTGCCTTTTTTCCAGGAATTTATTTCTTGTACTTGTTCGTTTTATCTTCTGTTTCCGCGAGTTTTTTTGTATTTTCATTTTGTATGTTTTACGCGTGCGTGCACTAATTTTTGCCTTTTTTCCAGATATTTATTTCTTGTTTTTGTTCGTTTTATCTTGTTTCCGCGAGTGTTTATCTATTTTTATATTGTTATGTATTTTTATATTGTTATGTATTTTGATATGTTCTACGCGTGCGTGCAATAACCATCACTTTTTTCCATGTATTTATTTCCTTTTTTGTTCGTTTTTTCTTTTGTATCCGCGTATGTTTTTTTCTTTTTATATTGTATGTTCTACGCGTACGTGCAATAATCACAACTTCTTTTCAGGAATACATTTCTTGTATTTTCTCGTTTTTTATTTTCGCGAATATTCTTGTATTTGTATGTCCTTGTTTGCACGCACGCGATAATCATTACTTCTTTTCAGGCATTTATTACTTGTATTTTTTCGTTGTGTATTTTCGCGAATATGCTTGTATTTGTATGTTCTTGTTTGCACGCTCGCGTATAATCATTCCTTGTTTTCAGGTATTTATTTCTTATATTTGTTCGTTCTGTATTTTCGCGAAAATTCTTGTATTTGTATGTTCTTGTTTGCACGCTCGCTTATAATCATTACTTCTTTTCAGGTGTTTATTTCTTGTATTTTTTCGTTCTGTATTTTCGCGAATATTCTTGTATTTGTATGTTCTTGTTTGCACGCTCGCGTATAATCATTACTTCTTTTCAGGTGTTTATTTCTTGTATTTTTTCGTTGTGTATTTTCGCGAATATTCCTGTATTTTATGTTCTTGTTTGCACGCTCGCGTATAATCATTACTTCTTTTCAGGTATATATTTCTTGTATTTTTTCGTTCTGTATTTTCGCGAATATTCTTGTATTTTATGTTCTTGTTTGCACGCTCGCTTATAATCATTACTTCTTTTCAGGTGTTTATTTCTTGTATTTTTTCGTTCTGTATTTTTGCGAATATTCTTGTATTTGTATGTTCTTGTTTGCACGCTCGCGTATAATCATTACTTCTTTTCAGGTATTTATTTCTTGTATTTTTTCGTTCTGTATTTTCGCGAATATGCTTGTATTTGTATGTTCTTGTTTGCACGCTCGCGTATAATCATTACTTCTTTTCAGGTATTTATTTCTTGTATTTTTTCGTTGTGTATTTTCGCGAATATTCTTGTATTTGTATGTTCTTGTTTGCACGCTCGCGTATAATCATTACTTCTTTTCAGGTATTTATTTCTTGTATTTGTTCGTTCTGTATTTTCGCGAATATTCTTGTATTTGTATGTTCTTGTTTGCACGCTCGCGTATAATCATTACTTCTTTTCAGGTATTTATTTCTTGTATTTTTTCGTTGTGTATTTTCGCGAATATTCTTGTATTTGTATGTTCTTGTTTGCACGCTCGCGTATAATCATTACTTCTTTTCAGGTATTTATTTCTTGTATTTTTTCGTTCTGTATTTTCGCGAATATTCTTGTATTTGTATGTTCTTGTTTGCACGCTCGCGTATAATCATTACTTCTTTTCAGGTATTTATTTCTTGTATTTTTTCGTTCTGTATTTTCGCGAATATTCTTGTATTTGTATGTTCTTGTTTGCACGCTCGCGTATAATCATTACTTCTTTTCAGGTATTTATTTCTTGTATTTTTTCGTTCTGTATTTTCGCGAATATTCTTGTATTTTATGTTCTTGTTTGCACGCTCGCTTATAATCATTACTTCTTTTCAGGTGTTTATTTCTTGTATTTTTTCGTTCTGTATTTTTGCGAATATTCTTGTATTTGTATGTTCTTGTTTGCACGCTCGCGTATAATCATTACTTCTTTTCAGGTATTTATTTCTTGTATTTTTTCGTTGTGTATTTTCGCGAATATTCTTGTATTTGTATGTTCTTGTTTGCACGCTCGCGTATAATCATTGCTTCTTTTCAGGTATTTATTTCTTGTATTTTTTCGTTGTGTATTTTCGCGAATATGCTTGTATTTGTATGTTCTTGTTTGCACGCTCGCGTATAATCATTACTTCTTTTCAGGTATTTATTTCTTGTATTTTTTCGTTATGTATTTTCGCGAATATTCTTGTATTTGTATGTTCTTGTTTGCACGCTCGCGTATAATCATTACTTCTTTTCAGGTATTTATTTCTTGTATTTTTTCGTTGTGTATTTTCGCGAATATTCTTGTATTTGTATGTTCTTGTTTGCACGCTCGCGTATAATCATTACTTCTTTTCAGGTATTTATTTCTTGTATTTTTTCGTTGTGTATTTTCGCGAATATTCTTGTATTTGTATGTTCTTGTTTGCACGCTCGCGTATAATCATTACTTCTTTTCAGGTATTTATTTCTTGTATTTTTTCGTTGTGTATTTTCGCGAATATTCTTGTATTTGTATGTTCTTGTTTGCACGCTCGCGTATAATCATTACTTCTTTTCAGGTATTTATTTCTTGTATTTTTTCGTTCTGTATTTTCGCGAATATTCTTGTATTTGTATGTTCTTGTTTGCACGCTCGCGTATAATCATTACTTCTTTTCAGGTATTTATTTCTTGTATTTTTTCGTTGTGTATTTTCGCGAATATTCTTGTATTTGTATGTTCTTGTTTGCACGCTCGCGTATAATCATTGCTTCTTTTCAGGTATTTATTTCTTGTATTTTCTCGTTGTGTATTTTCGCGAATATGCTTGTATTTGTATGTTCTTGTTTGCACGCTCGCGTATAATCTTTGCTTCTTTTCAGATAATTATTTCTTGTATTTTTTCGTTGTGTATTTTCGCGAATATTCTTGTATTTGTATGTTCTTGTTTGCACGCTCGCGTATAATCATTACTTCTTTTCAGGTATTTATTTCTTGTATTTTTTCGTTGTGTATTTTCGCGAATATTCTTGTATTTGTATGTTCTTGTTTGCACGCTCGCGTATAATCATTACTTCTTTTCAGGTATTTATTTCTTGTATTTTTTCGTTGTGTATTTTCGCGAATATTCTTGTATTTGTATGTTCTTGTTTGCACGCTCGCGTATAATCATTACTTCTTTTCAGGTATTTATTTCTTGTATTTTTTCGTTGTGTATTTTCGCGAATATTCTTGTATTTGTATGTTCTTGTTTGCACGCTCGCGTATAATCATTACTTCTTTTCAGGTATTTATTTCTTGTATTTTTTCGTTCTGTATTTTCGCGAATATTCTTGTATTTGTATGTTCTTGTTTGCACGCTCGCGTATAATCATTACTTCTTTTCAGGTATTTATTTCTTGTATTTTTTCGTTGTGTATTTTCGCGAATATTCTTGTATTTGTATGTTCTTGTTTGCACGCTCGCGTATAATCATTGCTTCTTTTCAGGTATTTATTTCTTGTATTTTCTCGTTGTGTATTTTCGCGAATATGCTTGTATTTGTATGTTCTTGTTTGCACGCTCGCGTATAATCTTTGCTTCTTTTCAGATAATTATTTCTTGTATTTTTTCGTTGTGTATTTTCGCGAATATTCTTGTATTTGTATGTTCTTGTTTGCACGCTCGCGTATAATCATTACTTCTTTTCAGGTATTTATTTCTTGTATTTTTTCGTTGTGTATTTTCGCGAATATGCTTGTATTTGTATGTTCTTGTTTGCACGCTCGCGTTTAATCATTACTTCTTTTCAGGTATTTATTTCTTGTATTTTTTCGTTCTGTATTTTCGCGCATATGCTTGTATTCGTATGTTTTGTATGCACGCTTGCGTATAATCATTCCTTGTTTTCAGAAATTAATGACTCGTTTCTTCGATCCTTCTTTTAAATATCTTATTATCTTTTATTGATGTTTGTTCGTACGCGTGTTATTATCCCTCTTTTTCATATATATGTATGTATTCCGATTTATTATTTAATTGTTAGTTGGGTTTTTTTCCGGAGCTCGAAGGAGCAAAGGAATTTTTATCCCACAAACCCTCTCTCGGACTACAACCTTGTCGTGGTGAGAGGGCTTATCAGTTCCGTTATCCATGGCTTTTCATGGCCGGAACCTAACCGATGGTAGTCCACAGAAGGTAAATTTAATTTACTTACGAAATGTTTTTTAAACCATTTCTATCTTTATGTTCGTAGGAAATATCCTGCCGGTGGTGCGTTCGGCCCAAACACCTGAGTGATCCTTCCGGAGAATGAGGCGGAATCGGTTGAGAAAGAAGTGGATGTCGCGATGGAGATTAAGGACCCGACACCGAGGATCGACGAAGGAGACTACGAATGGACCCAAAATTGCCTATGCCCTAACGAGATTCTCGCACCCTCCCGCCCTCCACAGTAAGTGTATTCGGTAAAACCATTTTTCTAAGCAATTGTAGAAACTTTTTTTTCAGTAATTGCCTTTATTTTCATGTGATTCTTTCTGTGCGTTGGTTTAATCCTTATTATTTCCTTGTATATAATTTTAAATTTATATTATTTTTTGGTGCGCGCAATCAGAAATCATTACTTTTTTCAGGTATTTATTTAATGTGATGCCAGAATTATCATTTATATTAACTTTTATTCGTTTAAATTTATTTATTTAAGATTATAGTTTAGTAGTGTATATATATATATATTCTAGGTGTTTACTTTTTGTATTTGTTTCTTTTATATATGTCTGAATTTTCATTTTGTTTGTTTTACGCGAGCGTGCAATAATTTTCCGTGTATCCAGGTGTTTATATAATCTGTGTGTTTCATTCATTTAATTTTTTGGCGTTTGCTTTTGTATTTCCCAATTTTTCAAGATATTTGTCTTGTGTTTTTTCTTTATATATTTTGTATTTCCGCGTATATGCTTGCATTTTTCGTTTACACGCACTCTTATTTTTATTTCTTGTTTTCAGGTATTTATTTTTTGTGTTTGTACGTTCTATTTTTCCGCGTATTTGTTTACATTTGTGTACTGATTGTACGCGCGCATGCAATAGTCACCCCTTTTTCAAGATATTTATAATTAGTGTTTGTTTGGTTATTTTCTTTTTCCTCGTATTTTTTTGTATTGTGTGTGTTCAACGCCTGTGTGTAATAATTTTCCCTTTATTGCAGTTACTTATTACTTGTGTTTGTTCGTTATATATTCCCGCTTATATACTTGTATTTTTATGTTGAATTTTGCAAGTGCGTGTATAATTATTCCCCTCCTCGGGTATTAATGTTTGGAGTTCTATCGTCATATATTTCCTTTTCCCGCGTTTAGGCATGTATTATTGTTATAATAATTATGTTGAAGTTGTTTTATAGTAATATGTATATGCGCAAGCACCCTAATAATTACTCCTTTTTTCAGGGATTTATTTTGTTGTATTCTTTCCTTCCACATTTACGCGTATTTGTTTGGATTTATATTGTTTGTTCTAAGCACGCGCGCTATTATATTTCCTTTCTTCCAGGTATTACCTTATTTTGCTTTTTCGTTTCCCCATTTTTTATCGTTTTCTCTACGCGCGGGTATAATTTACCCTTTTTTCCAGATGTTAATATGTATTGTGATTGTCTGATTTATCTTATGCTTTTCCGGGGATGCTTTTCCATTTTTTTTTCTGTCGTTCTTTGTACGTGCAATAAATTGCTCGTATTACGAGATATCAATATATTGTTTGTGTCCGCTTAATCTTATGTTATTCCGCCCATGTTTTTGTATTTTACTATCGTTTGTTCTACGCAAGCGAGCAATAATTTCCTCTTGTTTCAGGTTATTATTTCGTATGCTTTTTTGATCAATCTTACCTTTTTCCGCGTAGGTTTTTGCAATTTTATCATTTGTTCTCATGAAGCGAGCAAAAATTTCCTCTTTTTTTCCAGGTATTAATATAAAGTTTCTCCTATATATCTTTTGTTTTTCCGCTTACGTTTTCGTAAATTAATGTAGTTTCTACGCAAGCGTGCAATAAATCCCAAATATTCCAGATGTAAATATATTAATTTTTTTAAAAGTTATGTATCTTTGAGTTTTTAAAACTTTTGTTCTACGCAAGCGGGCAATAATATTCCTTTTTTTCCGGATATTAATGTATTGTTTACCCTTTTCGTCTAATATTATCGCGTATGTTTTCTATTTTTCAATCGTTTCTACGCAAGCGTGCATTAATGTCCTGTTTTTTCCAGTTCGTTATACATTGTGTACGTCCGATTAATGTTATGCTTTTCCTTGTATGTTTTTGCAATTTAATATCGTTTCTACTCAAGCGTGCAATAATTTCCTCTTATTTTCCAGATATTTATACATTGTCTGATTAATCTTATGTTATTCCGTGTATGTTTTTTTTCATTTTCATATCTTTTGTTCTACGCTAGGGTGCAATAATTACCTCTTTTCAGGATATCTATATATTGTTTGTTCTCTTAATCTTATGCATCATATGTTTTTGCATTTTTAAATCGTCTGTTCTAAGCAAGCTTGCAATAATTACCTCTTTTTCAGGTTATTAATTCTTATGCTTCTCTGATTGATCTATTGGTTTTCCTAGTATGTTTTTGCAATTTCTTAGTTTTACGCAAGCGTGCAATATTTTCCTCTTTTTTTTCCAAATATTAATATATTGTTTGTCCGCTAAATCTTATGTGTTGCATCGTTTAATTTAATCATTATTATATCGTTCGTACGATTTTAGCGTGCAATATTTTCCTGTTTTTCCAGATATTTTAATGTTTGTCCGATTAATGTTTCTGCCGATGTTTTTGCAATTTTATGTCGTTTGTTCTTCGCAAGCGTACAATGATTTCCTCTTTTTTGCAAATAATAATGTATTGTTTGTCCACTTAATCTAATGTATTTAATCGTATGTTTTTGCATTTTTATATCGTTCGTTGTACGGAAATGTGTAATAATTTACTCTTTTTTCCAGATAATAATATATCGTGTATTTTCGATTGGTTATGTTTTTCTTGTATGTTTTTGCATTTTTCTATCGTTTGTTTTGGGGCAATCGTGCAATGCCTCTTTTTCCAGATATTAGTATAGTGTGTTAGTCCGTTTAATCTTAAGTTCCCGCGAATGTTTTTTGCATTTCTATATTGTTTGTTCTATGCAAGCCTGCAATAATTTCCCTTTTTTCCAGATTTTAATATAGTGTTTGTCCGATAAATATTATATTTCTGCTTGTATTTTTTCATTTTCATATTGTTTGTTTTACGCAAGTGATCAATAATTTCTTCTTTTTTCCAGATATTAATATATTCATTTTTTCCGATTAATATTATCTTTTACCCTGTATGCTTTTGCATTTTCTATCGTTTGTATGTAATGTTGCAATAAAATCCTCTTTCTTTCAGGTTATTTTTGTTTCTTCGAGTAATCTAATGTTTTCCGCGTATGTTTTTGCATTTTTCTATTGTTTGTTCTACGCAAGCGTGCAATAATTTCCTCTTTTTCCATATATCATTACATTGTGTTCGTCCGATTAATCTTATGTTTTTTCATTTTTCTATCGTTTCTACGCAAGCGTGCAATAATTTCCTCTTTTTTTCAAGCTATTATTTCTTATGTTTCTTTGATTAATATTTCCTTTTCCCCGTATGTCTTTGCAATTTTGTCCTTTGTTCAACGCGTACAATAAATTCCAAATATCCTAGATGTAAATATATTGTTCATTTTTTTAATCTTATGTTTTTCCGCGTATGTATTTGTATTTTTAAAACTTTTGTTCTACATAGGCGAGCAATAATATCCCCCTTTTTCCAGATATTGTGACTGTCAGATTAATCCTACGTTATTTCATATGTTTTTTCATTTTTATATCACTTGTTCTACAGAAGCGTGAAATAATTTCCTCTTTTTTACAGACATTAATGTATTTTGTTTATCGTATTAGTCTTGTTTCCTTGTATATTTTTAAAAATTTCTTTATCGTTTGTTGTACGATGATAAATCGTATGCAAGCGTGAAATAATTAGCTCTTTCTTTCCATATTTTAATGTATTGTGTTTATCCTATCAGTCTAGCATTATCGCGTATGTTTCTGTATTTGGTATCGTTTGTTCTACGCAAGCGTTTAATAATATCATTTCCGGATGTTAATATATTTTTTGTCCGATTAATCTTGTGGTTAATCATTTGTATATGGAATTCCAATCGTTTGTACGCAAGCGTGCAATAATATTCCCTTTTCTCCATGTAATATATATCGTGTTTTTCCGAATAATCTTATGTTTCTTCTATGTTTTCGCATTAATTATCGTTTCTTCTACTCAAGCCTGCAATAATTTCCTTTTTTCCAGATATCAATATATTGTTTGTGTCCGATTCATCTTATGTTTTTGCCCATGTTTTTGAATTTTTCTATTGTTTGTTCTAATCAAGCGTTCAATAATTTTCTGTATTTTTCAGGTTATCATTTCTTATGTTTCTCCAATTAAAATGTTTTTCCGCGTATAGGTTTGCAATTAAATGTCCTTTGTTCTACGCAATCGTCCAATCATTTTCTATTTTTTCTTGATGTCATTATATTCTGTTTATTGCATTAATTTTTTTTCTAATTATTAATTTCTCTGCGTGCAATAAAAATCTCCTTTTTCCAGCTGTCTATATATTTTTTCTCCTCCCCCTCCTACAAATATACGAATTTCCGCTGAATTGTGAAATTATTTCTCGATTTCATTCTACTGGCCAAGTTTAGTCATATTCTCTTAAACACTACGTTCCGTTATGTGGAAATTAAATTTTAGATGACGATTTTTAAAAATTTCAAAGTAGCATGTTAAAGGAACAATGACGTTATTCCCCAGAATGTTGAAGCATTGAAATATTCACAAAGTATTAATTAGGGCATTAAATGCTGTAGTAATTCATCATTAGATTATAATAGAAATCGCATTGCACATTAAAATTATTCTAATTATATCAGCAGGTTATCTTTCTTTTTAATTGTTCATAGTATCACAATATCATAACATAATCAAACGTTTACGATGATTTTGAAGAGAAGTGATATATATGAATGAAATTATTTCTATGAAGACGTTCCATTCGTTCTTTAAATTATTCTGAGGATGAAATGCAAATATTACATTAATAACTCATTGCTTATATATTGCTCATTGCAATATCACGAAGGAGTTTTCCGAATGATTAAATCGCCATATCATAATAATCTGCAAAATTTCCTACAAAGTACGTTATAAAAATTAAATTAAAACTTAAATATATAAGATTAGCTACGCGAGATAATAATTATTTTAAATTTGTCAGTATAGCTGCTGGCAATGTATTTATTTTAATCTAAAAAACGTTCAGCTCAATACCTTTAATGATTTTTTATAAATGAGTTACATTCACAACATCACATATTCTTCGGAACATCAACAATGAATAAAAAAATTATCGATATCCATACAGTATCATCCCGAAGAGAAAGGACTACCAATTGACGTGGTTGCTTACTTTCAGGAAACAATGAGGTAACTCCTTGCACATCACAACCATTGTCCTACCTTAATGCAAATATTGCCTCTAAAATAACTGTCATCAAATGAAAATCTAAGAGTGTGCGTTAAGCCGCAAAACCCTCAATTATAAGCGGACGAGATTCGCAATGCGTCACTCGGGCTTCTCCCAGAGGAAAAAACATACCAATCGCGGTTTCCGCTGTCGAAGAATCAAAAATATAGGTACCGATCTCAAGCATTTCATCCGTAGCAACCATACCTACGTAAATATAAACATGGAAAATACGTCTCGAGCACCACTACAATTAGCCGAATCTGGATTTATGCGCTTTCTACCACTACTTTTCGAGAAGAAATAAACAATAATGGCTCATTGAATTTACGGGCATATTAGGCATTTTTTAGAATAAAGGGCGCGTCTCTATTTGAGAATGCTCCGAAAACAATAAATTTAAATTCAAAGAATAATTTAAATAATTTTAAACCATCCAGCCGCGCCAAGCATCGTCGCTCCTTTTCTAAAAGTAGTATTTGAATAATCTCCTAGAGAAGAAAGGGTCCCAAAAGATTGGAAAATCGCGAGCATCACTCCAACATTTAAAAGCAGAGAATAGGATGACCCATCCAATTACAGACCAATATTTCTAACGTCACAAAACAGTAAGGAAGGGAAACAAGTAACAACATAACGCTACAAAAATCCAATATACGTAGCTATAGCTTTTGAACAGACCACGTAGCACTCGCATAAATATTTTTCTGATAAAAAGACGAATCTATTTATTCATAAGAAAAATATCTTTTTATTCTTATATAAGTAGTGCTTTTTCCAACAGATTAGGTAATATATCAGGTGTGTGAAAAAGTCTTTACGGAAGTTTTCGCAAAATAAACACGTTATTTCAAGTATTTAGTTAATATTTATTTAATCAAAGTATTGACCATTCGATTCTATGCATCTTGGCCATCTCTGAAGTAATGTATGGATAACATTCTAAAACAATTTTAACTCCTGTGAGTTAAACCATTAATTAACCCATTTTTTATCTTCTTTGAAATTGGCAAAGTGCTCCTCTGCAAGCACATGTCCTATCGATGTGAAAATAAAAACAAACAATAACATACATTTCAATAATTTAACCTTTATTAAACAATGTAACTTATACTTAAAAATAAAAACAAACAAATTCGATGGAAACGTCTTGACCCGTGGTTCGCGCAGGACTGGCCCCCACTTCTTTCGCACATCCACGGCACAGCGGCTACGGCGTCACTCGAGAGCTTGCTTCTATCATGATAAAGAGAGTGACAACGTATGTCACGGGGAATAGTGGGAGTGAAAAGCGAGTAAAATGGGCTGAGGGAGAGAAATGGTGCCCAATCCTCGTTAGTTGATCAAAATCCTTTTTAAATGTTCTTTTTTTAAATAAGCGATATTTGCGTGTGAAACTAAAGAGCCGCAGTTTCATATCCAAAGTGCCGCATATGGCTCGCGCGCCGAAGGCTGCCGACCCCTGGTCAAGAAGAATGAGGACATGGTGCATGCACCCCCTGCCAAACGCCGAAAGTATATATGCAGAAGTAAGAAATAACTCGCGTCGTCGCCGCAATAAGAACGGTTCGGTTGGACAAACAGGAACAGTACAGTTGGACAAATTGGGAACGGGGTTGCAATGGGAACGGTTCAATTTGCAAGATCATAAGGTTTTCAAAACGCTTGCGTCGCTACCTGCTGCAAAGTTAAACTGTACAGTTAACCAGTTTGGAATGCATAAAAAATTTCCCTCGTTTGAGTTTTTACACTTTATTAATATGATATTAAATACTGGAATCCAGGTTTTTAAGAGTGAAATAAATCCCCAAACCTAGAATAATGATTTCGGCGCAAACAAATTGTGCCGAACTAAAAACATCGCGAACGACCTTATCACCATGTTCGGTTGCCAAACTGGTTTTTTTACAAAACGCAAGATAAGTGGAAGACCTACAATTGCATAAATATATCAATAATGAGTTATTCGATCCATCTACGAGCTTAAAAATACAACACGATGAAACTGAGCTATTCAACAAATCATAATGTTACGAATGCGTGTAATGGATCAAAATTCAAAAAAAATCGGTGTTTCACTGATCAAGGGTTAAATAGAATATGCGGATAATCTCTCATATTCTTATTCCAATTTCGTCCAATAAAAACATATTTGTGTTTATTCACAAATACAGAAGAAGGAACCTATTAATTTAAAATTTCCTCCACTCTTTCAGCGTACCAGATGCTATTACAATGAAAACACTTGACCCGAGCCTTGCCTACAGGGTGAATTCTACATGGCTCGCTGCTAGACAAGGGTCTATTAAAGTCATAGAAAACATGATCACAATCAACCACTCTGTTGGACTTTTCATGGAAAACGATCCAGAGCCGATATCATGGGTGCTGGAGAGTTTTTATGGCTTAGGATCTCTATACACCGAAGAGAAACATCGTCTGAAGGGGTATGGAATAGTCTGCATTACCGCTTTAGCGAAAATACTTGGTGATGAAGGGAAGAACGTCACCGCTATGGTGCGCGACTGGAATTCGTCTGCCCATAAACTGTTCAAAAAGGTCGGGTTCCAGCCATCTGGGGTCCTAAGAGTCATCCAGATGTGTGAAGATGCTGAACGTTGAATTTTGCCCCAGTTCCAGAACCTTCTAGTTATCACCCAGGAAATTGATGAAATATCAATGACATGATTCTCTACGACTCCATTGTATTTATTTACGACTCTTGAGATTTTTATTGCTTTTAAACGCTTTTTGATTCTCATAGCGCGTAAAATCGGGATTTTTACGGTTCCCCGAAATACTCGTACGATAAGATTCTCGTTGCAAGACGAGTGTGCATTACGTATGTCAAATCTCAATTTCCTTAACGATATTGAAATTAACCGAGTCTCTCAGACTTTGATTTCAATGTATATTCCTTTAAATTAAACTCTAGTTTTATTCTGAATGTTAAATGTGCATTTCACACAGATAAATTGTTTTCGTCTATCAATTCGAAATAAAATAAAGTTTATTTTTGTATTAATCGGATTCAATTCGTTCTTTTTCCAAGTATTTCTATGCATCTGTCTTCATTAACGGTTGTACCTTTGAGGAAGGACGATGACTCAAAGCAAAGAGTTCTTGTTTTTGGTTGTCGGCGTACACTTGAAATAACAGAGAACAGAGGGTGCGTCGAGCGATGAGCTGACATGTATAAAACATGTATTTACCTGGTTAATATCCTATTCATTTCTATCAAGTAGTCTCAAGCAGTTTAAACTTAATCCGATAAAACATATATTTTCTCTTTCTGTAACGAAGAGTCTTACTACGTTTTTCAATCCGATATCGTTTAATTAATAGAAAAATGACTCAACGGGTTACGTAGAAAAGAATGAAATACTCTTTCCCTTCAATACTCAGAAGCATTAATGTGGTGTGAAGGATACATCTGTATCCCCCTATGAGATCGCAACGGTATTACTCGTTTATGAAAGGTCGTAGTTTGGTTTAAATTCTTACAGTGAGTCGGTATGAATGTTGCGCAATTAATCAGCAATTATTCATTTGTCGGATATTTACGTATGGGATTCATTGGTAGTGGTTGCTATGCTGTTGTTGTTATTTTTAAGAAGATGCAGGAAGGCAGAAGTAGATTTTGAAAAATGTATCGTTTGTGAATAAGTGAATGATTACCATTCCGCATAGTGTTTATGCTTTTCAATTACCGTGCTGAGGACTTCGAGAAGTCTTCTACTCGAGAATTCAGCGTCATGTCCCGAAGCATTCTCTTATCAAGTGCTATGGATGATATTGAGTGATTTCAAGCTGAGTTGTTCTCTCGAAATGTTACTTATTCATCTTCATTATTTTTAGAGTTATACTTATGTTTTAATCGTTGTAAATCTTCTCCAAAATATTAGTCCATCCACCTATAACTAATAGACTAATCTATATATACAATAAGTTTGTTTCTTGAACCCAACATTTTGCTTTTTCAACGAAATATCTAGCCTTAGCAACATTAGTCTTTCTCTAGGGTTGTAGTCTTTTATTTGCTTTGCATCTTTTAAAAAAGTAGTTGTGATACTAAATTTTTGTTTGAATTGTTAATCAAGGTACGTGGAGATGGTTTTCTTTTGCTGAAACCATCTAATTAAAATCTAACTTCTGCATAAAAAAAGTAAAATTGACTCTTAAGATTCTCAATGCATATCAAGGGCTTGTGTTAAGAAATATTGAAGAAGTATCTCCAAATCATAGTGATAGGCAGCTATGTTGACAGATTATATTACAGTTTGTTCTTTTTTTACTTAAGATTATTTTTTTTAAAGAATCCATTAGTTTGGAAAATGGAATTTAAACATGAAAGTTCTTCATTTTGCAGAATGGGCTCTGGTGAAAATCATGTCATGATTTAACCAAGTTATAGGTCATTATAGACTCCCTTTCTGAATTCTTTCTAAAATTGGGTTCCTTCTGTCATATAAAATTTTCAGTCTTTAAGAAAGCTGCTTCAACCTTTTATTTCTTATTCACTCATTAAATTCTCAAAATAAGAAGTAAGGCCTTTCCTATACCAAAGGAGTATGTGTTTATCAGCCTCTTCATTATACGAGGCATTTTATATTCAGGTTAGTCTGAAACTTCATATTGCATCCCTAAAGACCAATTTACCATTTAAAGCTAAGTTTTTCATGTGATATTCCCTCCATAAGAGGGAAGTGTGTTCATTGAATTTAAGTGTTAAATATGGTTAATGAATGTTTTCACTCATTCAGTAGAAGGTGAATTTTAAGATGATGAATTATTAATTTACTCATAATAATGACATGTTCAAATAAACAAAAAATACTTTATAAATCTAAGTAACAATGCCCTTAAATTTTTTGTATGTAATATCTATTTTGGTTTTATTATCATCACTCCACATCAGAGCATAGCAGTTTATATCAAAACAGAAATGTTAAAGTGTAAATACTAAAAAAGAGCCAGATAGCATTGCCTACTTAGATAGATCTTGATCAGTGTCAGGCTTTTATTGTTATGATAACATTTCTAGAATTCATGGTTCAAGTTATATGCAAAGTCCTTTCATATTCTTGGATACAAATATTTGACTTTTGCATTGTGACATAATCCTATGCTGTGGTTGCACACCACACTTCTGGGGAAATAAATATTCTCTATGCCCCTGAATCAATTGTTCTTGGTGGCAAATCAAATTTGTGATTGAAAGAAAAGAAATCTTTGTGAGAAGATAATTGTGTTTTGAAGTATCGGTATATTTGTTGGTTTACTTGTGAAGTTATTGAAAATAAAACAGTCAAACAACTCTGAGTACAATGTGTGAAATTTATAAGCCATGTCATTCCGTTAATAAATAGGGGTGGTTGTGGTGGTTTAAATGATATGAGTGATAACTTTACCATGCTATCAGTATCTATGGCAGTGTAAATGTGTAAATGGAATGACATTCTACTCAAGTCAATATATGATTGAGCATTTCCAGTTTCATGTCTGTAATTTAAAAATTTTAAAGTTCATTAAATTCAATTGTTCATTTAAAGTGTATGTTGTTTCTATCAACATGATATACCAGTGGTATGTCTTGAAATGCTTTATCACCTTTGAAACCAGTAACCACTCAACTTTCTGGCATTGAAGATAACTTCTATTTAGTATTATTAATACAGCAAGACAACTCTTACTGTAATTTCCAGTTTCTGAACTACTGAAGGAAGTCATCATCCAGTATAGTATAATCATCATATAGTAAAATGATATTATAATTTATTTAATATATTATCATAAATTTCTTTGGCCAATTGTGCGTGAAGCAAGATTTAGTCAATAAAAAAAATAATTAAAAAAATAGATAATAAGTTGGTTCCATAGAAGTTGGAAATGGTATTTATGCTTGTGCTTCAATCCTCTATTGCCATTTACTATTAGCACAAGCAGAAGAAACAATCTTTGTCTATATTCTGCAAATTTCCTTATCATCTTTATATGTTTACACAGAGTAGCCAATAATTTATCTCTTGACAATTTATTTGCTAACTGCTTATGTAAAAGGAAAGTTGTAATTTATTTATATCCTTATAATTAGAGAAATTACATGTTAAAATTAATGAATGTTATCTATTAAAAATTAATTTATCAGTTCCTTTCAATGCTTTGAGAATCTTTTAATATTGTTTTCTAATTAGTGTGTCATAAATTTGTGTAGAATGCACTGGGATAGTTGTAGATCGTCAATTCTGATCAGTATTATGTTTTATTTTTAACTGAAGATGATCATCAAATTTATTTCGTCTCTTCTTTAATTTATATTTCTTTAAGATCCTAACAAAGTCCTAAATATTTTAATAAAAAGGATTACATGGGAAGAATGGAGTATCTTTCTTTCCTTCATAAAAGTCCTAAATCTTTGGGAAATCATCCCAATCAAATATTCAGTTTTGGCATGTTTTGTCCATATGAAGGATTACATGGGATGAATAGAATGTCTTTCTTTCCTTCATGGGCAGACACTATGTAAGATGAAAGGTATTTAAGTTGTAACATGATGTTCTTCAGGAATACTTATCCTTTTATTAATATTCATTCAGAATATTATGAAAAATTCTTGTTGCAGATATATACTTACAAAATATATAACTCCTCAAATTAATCCTAAAATTGAACGCTATAAAAGAAATCATATCTTGGGCAGTGTATTAGAACATCATGGTGCAGATGGAATGTTCTATTTAATTGAAATGAAATTGAATAAGAATTGATTCTCTTTTCTTAACATTATACACTGATTTCATTTTATTTAAATTAACATATTATTGTTTTATTTATTCTTACTTCTGTCAGAGGGATCCCTCTTCCAATTTGCCATTGATTTTTACACCAATTCTTGTTCCACTTACTCTTGTATTATCTTCACAATCTGTAGGAATAAATAAAATTTTGTTAGAGCTCAGGTCATTTTCATCTGTGATATATTTAAAGTTGTCAAAGTATCACATAAATTCAGCAATTTACATTGTATATAATGGTATTCATTGATATTATGATAACTACATGACAATGTGGTGAGCATTCAATTCTTTTTCCTTGTTTGATGTGAAGTATCTTTGATTATAAAGTAATCTTTTAAACTGTAATGAAATATACTGTGAGGCAATGGAATCCATAATGTGAACTTATTTGTTGTGATGTTGATCTTGTTTGTGTTTCGCCATACTGCATAAAGAGGGATATTTACTCTCACTTAAGGAAGTAGTTTGTACATAAGTAAATTGTATCCTTTCTGTATTTATTAATTAGGATGTATATTTATTTTGTCAGTTCTTAGTTCTCCAGTAATTGGTTTCATCTTGTAGTGATAAATAAATTGTTATTATTTACATGCATAGATATATTTTCTTTATCAATTCATTGAATGTAATTTACTCTATCATACAAAAGCAAATGTTAAGAATTAGAAATATAAATTAGACTTAATTTTTCTTACTAAACAATATCAAGGAGTTACCTCAGTGTTCAAGGTAAGCAACCATGTCAATTGGGAGTTATTTCTCTTCGGGAAGATACTGTATGGATATCAATAAGTTATTAAGCATTATTATTCATTGTTGATATACAAAAGTATATCTTAAGTTATAAATATAATTTATTTCAAAATTCATATACATTATTGAGCTGATCATTTATTTAGATAAAGTACCTTGCCAGTATCTATAGTGACAAATCCATTTAAAATTACTCTTTTGCATACCTGATCATTATTAATAATGAAATATTTTAGTTCTAATTTAATGTTTATAACGTACATATAGAAAAAATTAATGATTATAATGATCTGGCAATTTAATCATTCGGTAAAGTCCTACTTGATATTCCTTTTGAAAAAAGCAAAGGCATAATAATATAATATTTGCATTTTATCTTCACAATAAATTAAAGACAGGACTGAAACACCCTCATAGAAATCATTTCACTTTAAAATCTTTGCAATTGGAATATGTTATTGTGAAACTATGAATGATAAAAAAGAATGTTGGTAAACTAGTGAAATAACTATATTAATTTTACTGCTCAATGCGATTTTTAGTCTAATGATGAATTTATTGTATGTTTATTTTGTCATTCCTTAGATCCCCAGTAATTGGTTTCATCTTGTATGAGATGAATAAATAGTTATTATTTCATATGCATATATATAATTATATTCCTTTATCAATCCAATTAATGTAATATACTCCATCGTACAAAAACAAATGTTAAGAATTTGAAGAATATATAAAAGTTAATTTTTCTTATTTAACAATATCAAGGAGAAGGTGGATTAAAAAAATCAAACAAATCTTATGGAACGAAAAACTAGTTTTTAAGGAAATATGACCAGTAGTAATATTTTTTAAGATGTAACAAAAATCATTCTGGACAAATAATATTTTAAGTAAGCTCCTTTTCACTAAATTATAAGGAATGAAATAAAAATATTAAGGAGAAATAGAGAGATTAAAATATTTTCAAAACATGCAACATCAAATTTAACAAAAAATAATGAATGAGCAGTTATTTTTGCAGGGGGATCACAATAAATATTTAACTGAAAATGTTCATATCAAATTCAATGCATAAATTTGAAATAAAATATATTTTGTTAGAAAGTATTACAACATTTCTGTGGGAGTATCTCTCATTTAAAAAACTTCAGATAATACTGTAGTGAATGAATGGTCTTAAAAATAATTGGGGCATCTGCATGTGGAAATTAAATTAAATCTATACCAACTGTTTCTGTATACTAACTGTAATGATTAATAAAAGAAGAAAAACCTTTTACTTTAACCTGAGTATTATAGGTGATTCACAAACTAGCTATACTCACTGTTCAACTTATAATAAAGTAAGAGGAAATAGGCAACAAAAAGGTATTCAAGTCCTCAAGGAATGATCAGAACTACTGTACTTCTTTGAATATTTCTGTTAAAACAGATACAGAAAGTGCAGTAAAATGAAAAGGGTTACTAATTTTAAATACTAAGGTATTAACAACACACTGCTAACAGATTGCGAGCATTTAATATGAGTAAGGATTGTGAAGTGACACAGTAAGAAGAAAAGAAAATAAATGTGATTTATTCCTAAATTTTGTTCACAGAAATACAAATTTATTTCAGGGCACAAAATAAATACATATATACGTTTTTCTGCATATTTAAGATAAATATGTAGAAATAAGGGTAGTGATAACTCATACCACTATGTTTAGTAAGTGTGGATGCAAAATGATAATAGAATGGTAATTGGCATCCAAAAATTGTGTGAGCAATAATTTAATAGGAAGTTTTGATGAAGTGATTCACATTTTTCAGAAGAGTTACCTTTGACAGGATCTTACAAATATGAAAATTATATTATTACAAACACAAGGTCCTTTGTTGGGCACCTTAATATGTATTACAACTGAAATTGAGTAGGGAATAATCCTCACCTGTATGTAGAAGACCAAACTACATTATAATAATCTTGTTATATATATAAGTAGGGGTAAAATATTGTTTATAGAAGGACAATACTTACAAGAGAAGTAGAGGATGGTGGTGGTTTATAAATGTAATATTTGCCAAAGAAACAGTATTATTATTATTATAATAATATAAAGTTATTCTTATCGTTTTTTCTTCTTAACTTGCAGATGAATCGCCCCCGACCACCATGTTTATGTAGTATCGATACCAGACTACATTATAATAATCTTGTAATAGAAAGGGAGGGTAAGATATTTTCTATGGTAGGACAATACTGACAAGAGAAGCAGTGGATGGTGGTGATTGATGAATATAATTTTTGCCAAAGGAACAGTAAATTTAGTAATCTAGCTACGGTTACTTAAAAATTATGCTTACCTTTTGCGTTTATAGGCGTAGTATCCGAAATATGGACTGGCTAGTAAGATATACGCCTTAATCTACATCTAAATACATATAAAGTTATTCTTATCGTTTTTTTTCTTCTTCACATGCAGATGAATCGCCCACGACCACCATGTTTACGAAGAGTACTATCGATATGTATGACGAAAGTAAATTACCTCGATTCGAAGCACCTCAGCACGCCTCTAAAAAAATTAAGGCTGAGGAAGTATATTATGAGTTGATATGAATGAATATTGCGGATATATTTGATTATAAAAAGTTAATTATTTCTATAGCCGCCATGTTTCTCCGTGTTTGGAGCTCAGCATCTCTGTATTACTAATTCGTCGCTTACGAAATAACTGAGAGAGAAAGGAATCTGTTTTCTATTTTGTATCAAATTTCTTAGAATGTCTGGGAATTAATGTTCGAAGAAATACGAAATTAATAATTAATTAATTTATATTTTCTAAAGTGTAATCAAATCAGAGTAAACCTTACTTCCGACATAATTGTAAGCTGTAGAAGATGTGTATTTTAAATTCATATTTATGAAAATTTAGGAATATAAAAAATAATTAAGGAATAATGAAGTGATAGGTAAAATCTTTAATAAATAAATAATTAGCTATTTAACAATATTATTGTTTAAGGAGTAGTTTGTGGGAGGGGAAAAGGAGGTTTCCACCAATCAGATCGCTGCGTAAGACATGGGAAATGTAGGAGAGGACATTTTCGATGCAAGTGACTTTGTCCCTCTTCGGACTCCTTGAGCGCTGGTTGTGCTTACTGTGCGATCTAGAGCTCTAAACGATTCAAGTGCGTGATACAGCCTTAAGCGATCCCTTAACGTGGTAAGTTGTATAGAATATAAGGAGGTTATATTGTGTGTAACGTAATTAAGTTTTGTTTTCGGGATTAACATTTCTGTACTAGTTGCCGAGTTTTAAGTTTAAAAGTAAAATTGACTTATGGATCGATGTAAGAATGATCTGCCACGTGGTCCATTTTACGCGATACCTTCTGATGGTTACACATACTGAAAACGCAAGAATATCATAGTGTTCCGTAGGTTTGGAAAATCGAAGTTGTGAATAATTGTGAATAATAATGCTTGGACATTTCAATTGGATTTCCTAGGGGATTTTAAATCAAGTTCGTCATATGTGATCACGTTCATTCATAGTTCAAATCATATTCGTCAATCATCACTTCCTTATGGAACATTCCGGATCATTAAGCTTTTTATAGAAGGCTTTGAACATGTGCTCGATAATTTTAAGTTCGAACATAAAATGAAAATAACACTTTTGTTCTGTCACAAGCATTATCTTGCTTTATAATATTCTATAAGTAAATTAATTGGATATCTATGAACTGACAGGACTCTCCATACGGTATCTCAAGTGAAATTAATTGATCCAAAACGGTCTAAAGGTTATTTGAAAAGATAGTTATATACATTCACCTGTATCATTAGAAAAAATAGAAGAGAATAAAATCGTAAAATAAGTCAACATCTATAGGCTGACATGATTGCAATAAACAAAAAGCCTATTATGTTACTTCATTCTCAATGTTTGGGGAAACCTTATGGATCTAAAATAAAACTAACCAGCATACATTCTGCAATTTCAGGTACGAGTTCCATTGATCAAGAGGATTTCGGTTCCCCTATCCACATCGAAGGAGGTTCCTGGACACCACCTACCGTTTGCTGCCATTTTGGAGTTGGGTAAACGTGCCGACATCCGTCGGAGGGTTTCTTGGTTTATTTTTTTATATTTCCTTGTATGTCTATGTATTTTGTATGTTTGTTTGCATGCGCATGCATAATCATTCCTTTTTTTTCAGGTATTTATTTCTTGTGTTTGTTGGTTTATATATTTTGTATTTCCGCGTATGTTTTTGTATGTTTATATTGTATGTTTTACGCGCGCGCGTCTAATCATTACCCATTTCTTCCAGGCATTTATTTCTTGTATTTGTTCGTTTTATCTTTTGTTTCCGCGTTTGTTTTTGTATTTTCATATTGTATGTTCTACGCGAGCGTGCACTAATTTTTGCCTTTTTTCCAGGGATTTATTTCTTGTACTTGTTCGTTTTATCTTCTGTTTCCGCGAGTTTTTTTGTATTTTCATTTTGTATGTTCTACGCGTGCGTGCACTAATTCTTGCCTTTTTTCCAGGTATTTATTTCTTGTTTTTGTTCGTTTTATCTTCTGTTTCCGCGAGTTTTTTTGTATTTTCATATTGTATGTTCTACGCGTGCGTGCACTAATTTTTGCCTTTTTTCCAGGTATTTATTTCTTGTTTTTGTTCGTTTTATCTTATGTTTCCGCGTTTGTTTTTGTATTTTCATATTGCATGTTCTACGCGTGCGTGCACTAATTTTTGCCTTTTTTCCAGGTTTTTTTTCTTGTTTTTGTTCGTTTTATCTTATGTTTCCGCGTTTGTTTTTGTATTTTCATATTGTATGTTCTACGCGAGCGTGCACTAATTTTTGCCTTTTTTCCAGGGATTTATTTCTTGTACTTGTTCGTTTTATCTTATGTTTCCGCGTATGTTTTTGTATTTTTATTTTTTATGATCTACGCTCGCGTCTTATATTTATCATTTTTTTCCAGGCATTTATTTCTTGTATTTTCTCGTTATGTATTTTCGCGAATATTCTAGTATTTTATGTTCTTGTTTGCACGCTCGCGTCTAATTTTACCTATTTTTTCCAGGCATTTATTTCTTGTATTTTCTCTTTATGTATTTTCGCGAATATTCTTGTATTTGTATGTTCTTGTTTGCACGCTCGCGTATAATCATTCCTTGTTTTCAGGTATTTATTTCTTGTATTTGTTCGTTCTGTATTTTCGCGAATATGCTTGTATTCGTATGTTTTGTATGAACGCTTGCGTATAATCATTCCTTGTTTTCAGAAATTAATGACTCGTTTCTTCGATCCTTCTTTTATATTTCTTATTTTCTTATATTGATGTTTGCTCGTACGCGTGTTATTATCCCTCTATTTCATATATATGTATATATTCCGTATTATTATTTAATTGTTAGATGGTTTTTTTTCCGGAGCTCGAAGGAGCAAAGGAATTTTTTTCCAAAAAAAACCCTCTCTCGGACTACAACCTTGTCGTGGTGAGAGGGCTTATCAGTTCCGTAATCCATGGTTTTTCATGGCTGGAACCGAACCGATGGTAGTCCACAGAAGGTAATTTTCATTTTCTTCTTGTTTAACCATTTCAATCTTGATCTTCGTAGGAAACATCCTGTCGGTGGTGCGTTCTGCCCAAACACCTGAGTGATCCTTCCGGAGAATGAGGCGGAATCGGTTGAGAAAGAAGTGGATGTCGCGATGGAGATTTAGGACCCGACACCGAGGATCGACGAAGGGGACTTCGAATGGACACAAAATTGCCTATGGCCTAACGAGATTCTTCGCCTCCTCCCGCCCGCAGCAGTCCTGTAGTATTCGGTACAACCATTTTTGTAGCAATTGTAGAAAATTAGTCGTTATTCTTTTGGCTTTAGCTTTATCTTTAACGATGTCTTACGTATTGACTTGGTTAAATTCTATGCCTGCTCGAAAGTGAACGAGCCCGACCCCAATTTTTCACCTTATTCTACGTATTACTTATTTGTTCGTTTTACAATGTAATTATCCGAATAGTTGTTTCTATTCTTTAGTGTTGCTTGAACGAGCGTGTACTCTAATTTCCCCCTTTATTTTCAGGTAATTCTTTGCGTTCGTTGGTTTAATCTTTCATGTTTGTATTTAATTGTAAATTTATATTCTTTTTGGTGCGCGCGATCAGTAATCATTACTATTTTTCTTTGCTAGGTATTTACTCTTTGTGTTTGTTTCTTCTTTTCTGTTAGTTTGATTTTTTTGTTTGTTCTACGCGAGCGTGCACTATTTTTCCATGTATCCAGGTGTTATATAATCTGTGTGATTAATTCATTTTACTTTCCGGCGTTTGCTTTTGTATTTTTATATTTATTCTACGCCTGCGTGCGATAAATTCCCAGTTTTTCAATATATTTATTTCTCCTGTTTGTTATATGTATTGTATTTCCGCGTATATGCTTTTATTTTTTTTGTTTACACGCGCTTATATTTATTCCTTGTTTTCAGGTGTTTGTTTTTTGTGTTCCTACGCTCTATGTTTCCGCGTATTTGTTTACATTTGTATACTGTTTGTACGCCGCATGCAATAGTCACCCCTTTTTCAAGATATTTATAATTAGTATTTGTTAGGATATTTTCTTTTTCCTCGTATTTTTTTGTATTATGTGTGTTTAACGCCTTTGTGCAATAATATTCTCTTTGTTCCAGTTACTTATTTCTTGTGCTTGTTCGTTAAATATTCCCGCTTATATACCTGTATTTTAATGTTGAATTTTGCAAGTGTGTGTATAATCATTTCCTTTTTCAGGTTTTTAGGTCTGCGTGTCTGCGTGCGTCTCTTTTTTTTCTAGTTATAATTTCTAATGTTTCTCGGAGCAATCTAATGTTTCTTCGCAAAACTTTTTGCAATTTTGTCGTTTGTTCTAAGCAAGCTTGCAATAAATTCCAAATATTCCAGATGTAAATATATTGTTTATTTTTTAATCTTATGTTTTTCCGCGTATGTATTTGTATTTTTAACACTTCAGTTCTACGCAAGCGTGCAATAATTTCCTCTATTTTCCAGATAATGATATATCTTGTATTTTCGATTAATGTTTTTTCTTGTATGTTTTGCATTTTTCTATAGTTTGTTTTAGGGCAATCGTGCAATCATGCCTCTTTTTCCAGATTTTAGTATAATGTAATAGTCCGTTAAATATTATTTTTCCGCGAATGTTTTTTCATTTTTTAATCGTTTCCATGCGAGCGTGCAATAATTTACATTTTTTCCAGATTATTATTTCTTAATGTTTCACCGATTAATCTTATATTTTACTGCGTATGTTTCTGCATTTTATGTCGTTTGTTCTACGCAAGTGTTTAAAAACTACCCCTTCATTCCAGGTATTAATATATTGTGTTTTTCCGATCAATCCAGATATTGATATATTGGGATTTTGTTCTCTTAATCTTACACATTTCATCGTATTTTTTTGCATTTTTATATCGTCTGTTATAAGCAAGCTAGCAATAATTTCCTTTTTCTTCAGATTAATATTTTTTATGCTTCTCTGATTAATCTATTGTTTTTCCGCGTATGTTTTTGCAATTTCATGTCGCTTGTTCTACGCTAGCCAGAAATAGTCTCTTTTTTCCAGGTATTATTATAATGTTTCTCCTATAAATCTTTTGTTTTTCCGCATAAGTTTTCGCAAATGACTGTCGTTTGTTGTACGCTAGCGTGCAATTATTTCCTCATTTTTCCAAATAATAATATATAGTTTGTCCTCTTAATCTAATGTATTTCATCGTATGTGTTTGCATTTTTATATCATTCTTTCTACATAAGCGTGCAATTTCGTTTTTCATCCAGACATTAATATGTTGCATTCGTCCGATTAATCTTATCTTTCTTTGTTTCTTCATTTTCAATCGTTTCCACGCGAGCGTGCAATAATGTACTCTTTTTTTCAAGATATCAATAATAACCTCTTTTCAGGATATTTATATATTGTTTGTCCGATTAATATCTGTTTTTCATTGTATATCTTTGCAATTTTACATCGTTTATTCTCCGCAAGTGTACAATGATTTCCTCTTTTGTGCAGATATTAATATATAGTTTGTCCTCTACATCTTATATATTTCATCGTATGTTTTTGCATTTTTTAATCGTCTATTCTAAGCAAGCTTGCAATAATTTCCTCTTTTTCAGGGTACTAATTCTTATGCTTCTCTAATTAATCTATTGGTTTTGCAATTTTGTCGTTTGTTCTACGCAAGCGTGCAATAATATTTCCTTTTTTCCAGATGTTAATGTATTGTGTTTCTCCTATTAGTCTAATATTATCGCGTATGTTAATGCATATTTATGTCGTTTTTTATTCGCAAGCGTGCAATAATTTGCTCTTTTTTTCAGGTTATTATTTCTTATGTTTATGCGTTAGTTTTTGTGATTTCGTCGTTTGTTCTACGTGAGCGAGCAATAATTTTCTTTATATGCAGGTGTTTATATAATCTGTGTGATTTATTTATTTTATTTTTCGGCGTTGTTTTGTATTTTTATATTTATTATACGCGTGCATGCAATAATTTCCCAATTTTTCAAGAATATATTTCTTGTGTTTGTTCGTTATATATTTTGTACATCCGCGTATATGCTTTTATTTTTTGTTGTTTGCATGCGCGCTTATCATTATTCCTTGTTTTGTTGTTTGTTTAAGTTGTTTAATAATAATAAGTATACGCACGCTAATGATTACTCCTTTTTTCAGTGATTTATTTTGTTGCATTCTTTCCTTCCACATTTACGCGTATTTGTTTGGATTTATATTGTTTAAGCACGCGCGCTATTTTATTCCCCTTGTTCCAGGTATTAATTTCTTGTGCTTTTTCGTTTTATCTTATGCTTGTCAATTTTTTTATCGTTTTCTCTACTCGCGGATATAATTTATCCTTTTTCTAGATGTTAATATATATTGTTTGTCCGATTTATCTTATGTTTTCCCGCGTATGTTTTTGCATTTATATTTAGTTTGTTGTACGCCAGCCTGTAATAATTTCCTCTTTTTTCCAGATATGTATTGTGTTTGTCTGATAAATTCTATCCAGATTTTATTGCTTTTGTCCGCTTAATCTGATGTATTTCATCGTATGTCCTATAGTTTGTTCTACGCAAGCGTGCAATCATTTCCTCTTTCCGGATGTTAATATAATCTTGATAATTAATATTAATCTTATGTGCTTCATTGTTTGTTTATGCGATTCCAATCGTTTCTACGCAAGCGTGCAATAATTTACTCTTTTTTCTAGATTTTAATTTGTGTTTGTCTCTTTAATGTCATGTTTTTCCTAGTATGCTTTTTCTTTTTTTCTATCGTTCGGAGTACGCAAACGCTCAATTCCCTTTCTCCAGGATTTTACTATATTGTATTTGTGCGATTAATCTTATATATTTCTGCGTATATATTTGCAGTATTCTCGTTTTTTCTTCGCAAGCATGCAATAATTTACTCTTTTTTCCAGATGTTAATATATTGTTTAGTCTATGATCTTTGTATTTCCTTACATGGTTTTTGCATTTATCTAACATTTGTTCTACGCAAGCCTGCATAATTTCCTGTTCTTTCAGGATATTAATACATTTTTAATCCGATTCATCTTATGTAATTCATCGTATGTTTTTGCATGTTTCAGTCTTTGGTTATACGCTAGCGTGCTAAAATTTCCTCTTTATTCCAAATGTTAACGTATTTTGTTCTTCCATTTTATCTTATGTTCATCCGCTTATGTTTTTGCATTTTAATATTGTTTCAATACGCAATACTGTCTACCCAAGCGTTTAATAATTTCTTCTTCTTCAGGATATTTATATATTGTTCTTCCGATTAATTGTTTGTAATGTTTTTCTATTTTTAGTTATTTTGTTCTAGGCGTTTATGCAATAATTTTCTCCTTTTTCAAATTTGTTTTTTTTTTCTTTTATTATTTCTTGTATTTATTTGTATGTTTATTTTGTGTATATATGCTTTCTTTCTTTTGTGATTTTTGTAGGAGAAATATAAATAAACTCTACCCGACTGTACTGTACTGTACCTCTTTTTGAGGATATTAATTTATTGCGTTTTTCCGTTTAATATTCTGTTTTTCATTGTATGTTCTTCATTTTTATATAGTTTGTTCTACGCAAGCGTCCAATCATTTTCGGTTTTTTTTTATGTCATTATATTATGTTTATTGCATTTATTTTTTTGATGTATTAATTACTCTGTGCAATAAAAATCTCCTTTTCAAGTTTCAAATTTCAAAGTAGCTTATTAAAGGAACGAAGATGTTATTTCCCAGAATGTTGAAGCATTGAAATATTCACAAAGTATTAATTAGGGCATAAAATGCTGCAATAAATCATCATTAGATTATAATAGAAATCGCATTGCACATTAAAATTATTCTAATTATATCAGCAGGTTATCTTTCTTTTTAATTGTTCATAGTATCACAATATCATAACACAATCAAATGTTTACGATGATTTTGAAGAGAAATGATATATATGAATGAAATTATTTCTATGAAGACGTTCCATTCGTTCTTTAAATTATTCTGAGGATGAAATGCAAATATTACATTAATAACTCATTGCTCTGTTCATAAGCAATATCACGAAGGACTTTTCCGAATGATTAAATCGCCATATCATAATAATCTGCAAAATTTCCTACAAAGTACGTTATAAAAATTAAATTAAAACTTAAATATATAAGATTAGCTACGCGAGAGAATAATAATTTTAAATTTGTCAGTATAGCTGCTGGAAATGTCTTTTAAATCTAAAAAAAACGTTCAGCTCAATACCTTTCATGATTTTTAGAATTAAATTATGTTTACAACATCACATTCTTTGGAACATCAAAAATGAAAAAAAATCTTATCGATATCCATACAGTATCATCCCGAAGAGAAAGGACTACCAATTGACGTGGTTGCTTACTTTCAGGAAACAATGAGGTAACTCCTTGCACATTACAACCATTGTCCTACCTTAATGCAAATATTGCCTCTAAAATAATTGTCATCAAATGAAAATCTAAGAGTGTGCGTTAAGCCGCAAAACCCTCAATTATAAGCGGACGAGATTCGCAATGCGTCACTCGGGCTTCTTCAAGAGGAAAGAACATACATACCAATAGCGGTTATCAGCTGCCGAAGAATCAAAAATATAGGTACCGATCTCAAGCATTTCATCAGTAGCAACCATACCTACGTAAATATAAACATGGAAAATACGTCTCGAGCACCACTACAATTAGCCGAATCTGGATTTATGCGCTTTCTACCACTACTTTTCGAGAAGAAATAAACAATATTGGCTCATTGAATTTACGAGCATTGTAGGCATTTTTTAGAATAAAGGGCGCGTCTCTATTTGAGAATGCTCCGAAAACAATAAATTTAAATTCAAGGAATAATTTAAATAATTTTAAACCATCCAGCCGCGCCAACCATCGTCTTTCCTTTTCTTAAAGTAGTATTTGAATAATCTCCTAGGGAAGAAAGGGTCCCAAAAGATTGGAAAATCGCGAGCATCACTCCAATATTTAAAAGCAGAGAATAGGATGACCCATCCAATTACAGACCAATATTTCTAACGTCACAAAATAGTAAGGAAGGGAAACAAGTAACAACATAACGCTACAAAAATCCAATATACGTAGCTATAGCTTTTGAACAGACCACGTAGCACTCGCATAAATATTTTTCTGATAAAAAGACGAATCTATTTATTCATAAGAAAAATATCTTTTTATTCTTATATATATTGTGCTTTTTACAACAGATTAGGTAATATATCAGGTGTGTGAAAAGTCTTTACGGAAGTTTTCTCAAAATAAAACACGTAATTTCAAGTATTTACATAAAATTTATTTAATCAAAGCATTAACCAATCGACTCTATACATCTTGGCCATCTCTGAAGTAATGTATGGATAACATTCTAAAACAATTTTAACTCCTGTGAGTTAAACCATTAATTAACCCATTTTTTATCTTCTTTGTAATTGGCAAAGTGCTCCTCTGCAAGCACATGTCCTATCGATGTGAAAATAAAAACAAACAATAACATACATTTCAAAATTTAACCTTTATTAAACAATGTAACTTATACTTGAAAATAAAAACAAACAAATTCGATGGAAACGTCTTGACCCGTGGTTCGCGCAGGACTGGCCCCCACTTCTTTCGCACATCCACAGCACAGCGGCTACGGCGTCACTCGAGAGCTTGCTTCTACCATAATAAAGAGAGTGACAACGTATGTCACGGGGAATAGTGGGAGTGAAAAGCGAGTAAAATGGGCTGAGGGAGAGAAATGGTGCCCAATCCTCGTTAGTTGATGGTGCATGCACCCCCTGCCAAACGCCGAAAGGCGGCTCGCAGTATATATGTAGATGTGAGAAATCGCTCGCGTCGTCGCCGCAATAGGAACGGTTCAGTTGGCCAAATGGGAACGATTCAGTTGGCGAAACTTGAACAGTACAGTTGGACAAACTGGAACAGTACAGTTGGACAAACTGGAACGGTTCAGTTGGTGAAACTTGAACAGTACAGTTGGACAAACTGGAACGGTTCAGTTGGCGAAACTTGAACAGTACAGTTGGACAAACTGGAACGGTACAGTTTGCCAACTAGAAAGGTAAGCAATCGCTCGTGTCGTCGCTACCTGCTGCAATGGGAACGGTTCAGTGAGCAAGCTCATAAGGTTTTCAAAACGCTTGCGTCGCTACCTGCTGTAAAGTTAAACTGTACAGTTAACCTGTTTGGAAGGCATAAAAATCACCCTCGTTGGCGTTTGTACACCTTATTAATATGATATTAAAATCAGGAATCCAGGTTTTTAAGACTGAAATAAATACCCAAACCGAGAATAATGATTTCGGCGTAAACATATTGGTGGTGTGGAAATACGAAACTAAAAACATCGCGAGCGACCTTATCACCATGTTCGGTTGCCAAACTGGTGTAATTACAAAACGCAAGACATGGTGCTACATGCTTCAATGGAGAACGCTTCAGTTTACCCACAGGGAAGGTAAGGACACTTGGATCTTGTTTTTTAGAATAATGCGTAATTTAATAGTCATAATAACGAACCTAGATGGTAAAAGAAAGAGACTAGAAAAGCACTTAAGAAACAGAGACGCTTATATTATAAAATAAAAGCCACTGCGAGGATTCTGAGCGAAATCGACTTAAATAAATTGCTGAGCGAATACAAATTATTCATATCGCAAATTAAACGCATCATGCGAGATGCGCTCTGTCAGTTTAAGGAGAAAGTTTTATGCGAACACCTGGACAACGACCCTAAAGCCTTAAGGTCCTACGTTAGGGAAGCACAAGGCGAAGTAGAAACAGTAGGTGCGCTAAAAAATAACAACGGAAAAGTAGTTAATATTGCTAAGGGTAAAGCCAATATTTTGAATGATTTCTTCCATAGTGTAATTACGCCCAATAGTTTATCACGCACCATGCCAAATTTCGTCGCGCCTGAAAAAATGTCTATAATCACCTTCAGTGAAGACGGCATCACTAAACCTCAGCGCAACATAATCTCCTGGTCCTGAAGACATACCAGCCCGGGTATTGAAAGAAGTTTGGTAAGCGTCGCTCCTTTTCTTAAAATAGTATTTGAGAAATCTCATAGTGAAGGTAGGGTCCCAAATGATTGGAAAATCGCGAACGTTGCTCCAATATTTAAAAGAGGAAAAAAGAATGACCCATCGAATTACAGACCTACATCTCTAACGTCACTAAACGGTTAGGTAATGTAGCATATAATCGTTAACTCTTTAATGGGATTCTTTGAAACTTCAAAATTCATTTTTAGGAACCAACACGGCTTTCGTAAGACATGATCTTGTGAGTCTCAGCTTGCATTATCGGTCCGCTACATCTCAACATCTGCCGTAAAGAAAAAGCAAGGGGATACAATATTGTTAGATTTTCAAAAAGCGTTAGACAAGGTTCCTCATCACAAGTTGATATACAAACTAGAAGGTGCTGGTATAAAGTGCGAAGTAATAAACTGGATAGAAAACTTTCTCTCCGACGGAGAACAGCGAGTAGTTATAGATTGGGTTAGCTCAAACCCCGTTAAAGTGACCTCGGGAGTACCGCTGGGTAGTGTAATAGGGCGCTTACTTTTTTTAGTTTATATTAACGATCTTGGTGGTCTCATTGATTGTAACGTTAGATTATTTGCAGACGGTACGGTTATTTATAGAGAAATAGATAGTAGAGAGGACATGTTAGCTCTATCGAAAGATTTAGATAACATCACGAAATGGGGCGATGACCGGCAATTGGAGCTCAACATTGATACATGCTCAGTAGTTAACTTTTTTAAGAGAAAATCCACTACCGCCGACTTTTTACAGAGCATCATAGGAAACTTTTAGCAGCAGTTGAATCTGTAAAATATCTGGGAGTTACGCTATTTAATAACTTAGATTTGAGTGCCCACATCCGTAACACATGTGGACGAGCACTAAGAAAACTTGGCTTCGTCAAGAGAATAGTCGGTAAGAGCGATGGAAAGGTTCGCGAACGTTGCTACTTCACGTTCGTTCGGCCTCACCTAAAGTACGCGTGCAGCATGTGGGACCCTGCCAATAAAGACTACATTCGGGAGTTAGAAAAGGTTCAACGTAAGGCGATACGTTTTGTAAAAAAGTCATTCGATAAAACAGCGTGCGTAACGCAAACACTAAAGGACGCCGGGGGGGAATTACTAGAAGAAACAAGGTCGAGACAAAGAATTCAATTATTAGATAAATTCCGAGGGAGCTCCTTCGTAGAAGACGTAGGAAGCATAATGCGTCCACCTTCTTATATAGGCCGATATGCGATACATCAGAGAAATAGATGCGCGAACGGAGCGTTACAAAAATTTATTTTTCAGCGAACTATTCGCGAAAATAATCGCCTTGGGCAGGGGTCGGAAACCTTCTGAGTCGGAAGAGCCAAAATTACAATTTACAAAATTTCGAAGTTTTAAAGAGCCACAAAATTGTTCCAGGAAATCTATGTTATATCAATTACGTGATTCTCTACGACTCCGTTGTATTTATTTGCGACTCTTGAGATATATATTGCTTTTAAACGCTTTTTGATTCTCATAGTGGTAAAATTGTGATTTTTACGATTTCCCGTAATACTCGTACGATATAACTCTCGTTGTAAGACGAGTGTCCATTTCGTATGTCAAATCTCTATTTCCTTAACGGTATTGAAAGTAGAGGAATACGGAGTCTTTCAAGCTTCGATTGCAAAGTATATTATTTTCAATTTAACTGTAGTTTTATCTAATTGTTAAGCATGCTTTTCACAGAGATAAATTGTTTTCGTCCATCAGTTCTAAATAAAATAAAAGTGTTTAGTATTAATCAGGTTCAATTCGTGCTTTTTCCAAGTATTTCTATAAATCTGTCTTCATTAACCGTTGTACCGGCTCTTTTAGGAAGGACGATGGCACAAAGTAAAGAGTTCTTGTTTTTGGTTGTGGGCGTACACTTGAAATGACGCTCAGTTATTGAGATGTAGGGAACAGAGAGGGTCGTCGAGCGATGAGCTGACATATCTGCACAAAAACAGTTAATTTTCAATTTGCTGCTACTTTAATACATATTGTACGGTCACTGATTTTCGCCCAGTGAAAGAAGTGAATTATTAATGGAATCCATAAGTTATATATAATAAATGTTTCTCTCCGATGTTAAGTAATGTATTTACCTTGTTAATTACCCAACCATGGCTATCAAATAGTGCTCAAGCATATTAGTTTAAACTTACTTACTTAGTTAGTTCACTTGAACTATTGCAATGGATTTTTCATTACTGTGGATAGTTAGAAGTACAAGGGATAATGACGCGTAATATACAGGCTTCCACTATCCAATGGCATTCTCACCCATCAACTGGTGTTCTCTAATTAAATAAATGAGGCTATGGAGGCTAGTTTACTTCAGTACGAATAAGTAATCTTGGAGAGAAATCCTAAGAAAAAAGATAAGATTAAATCGCGCAATAACTCCAAAATGGGTACGCAGTATGTAATAGACGCTAAATACGAGGCAAAAAATCATAATCAAACAGAAAAAAAAGTTTCGTTGCTGGGTCGCGAACCAGCGTCCACCACGCAAAAATGATGCCTCGAAAAAAGCTTTACGTTCGCCTTAACTCCACCATCGTAGCAGTTATTGAATATAGGAAGAGGTGTCATTTTACTTAAGCGGGTTTGGGTTATCCCGGCGCTAAATTTGAAAAAGTTGCAATCTTTCAACGTTAGTATCTCCTAAACTTAGGGCGAGAAACGTCTAGAAAAAAAGAAGGGTCTTCTTAATTTTGATTCTCTATCGACCTATGCTCAGGAGACCCCTTTGTTCACACTCCATGTTAGTCCGATAAAAAATATATTTTCTCTTTCTGTGGCGAAGAGTTTTATTACGATTTTCAATCCGATATCGTTTTCTAAAAAAGGAAAACGACTCCACGGGTTACGTATAAAAGAACGAAATACTGTTTTCCTATAATACTCGGAAGCATAAATGTGGTGTGAAGGATACATCCGTATCCCCCTATGAGATCGAAACGATATTACATGTTGATGCAAGATCAGGAGTTGGATTTAAAAATTTACAGTGAGTCGGTATGAATGTTGCGCAATTCATCAGCAATTACTCATTTGTCGGATATTTACGTATGGGATTCATTGGTAGTGGTTGCTGTGTTGTTGTTGTTATTTTTAAGAAGATGCAGGAAGGCAGAAGTAGATTTTGAAAAATGTATCGTTTGTGAATAAGTGAATGATTACCATTCCACATGGTGTTTATGCTTCTCAATTGCCGTACTGAGGACTTCGAGAAGTCTTCTACTCGAGAATTCCGCGTCATGTCCCGAAGCATTCTCTTATCAAGTGCTATGGATGATATTGAGTGATTTCAAGCTCAGTTGTTGTCTCGAAATGTTACTTATTCATCTTCATTTTTTTTATAGTTATAGTTTTGAATCTTAATTTTAAAAATCATACGTATCGGAAATAGTACAATCTTTTCATAATTATGTTTTAATCGTTGTAAATCTTCTCCTAAAAATTAGTCTATCCACCTATAGACTAATCTATATATACAATACGTTAGTTTCTTGAACCCAACATTTTGCTTTTCAACGAAATTTCTTGCCTTGGCAACATTAGTCTTTTTCTAGGGTTGTAGTCTTTTATTTGCTTTGCATCTTTTAAAAAAGTAGGTGTGATAAAAAATTTTTGTTTGAATTGTTAATCAAGTTACGTGGAGATGGTTTTCTTTTGCTGGAACCATCCAATTAAAATCTAACTTCTGCATAAAAAAAGTAAAATTGACTCTTAAGATTCTCAATGCATATCAAGGGCTTGTGTTAAGAAATATTGAAGAAGTATCTCCAAATCATAGTGATTGGCTGCCATGTTGACAGATTATATTGCAGTTTGTTTTTTTTTCTTCAGAATATTTTGTTTGAAAGAATCCATTAGTTTTGATCATGGACTTTAAACATGAAAGTGCTTCATTTTGCAGAATGGGCTCTGGTGAAAATCATGTCATGATTTAATCAAGTTATAGGTCATTATAAACTCCCTTTCAAAATTCTTTCTCTTTCTAAAATTGGTTGCCTTCTGTCATATTAAATTTTCAGTCTTTAAGAGAGCTGCTTCAACCATTTATTTTTTATTCACTCCTTAAATACTCACAATGAGTAGTCAGACCTTTCCTATACCAAAGGAGTATGTGTTTATCAGCCTCTTCATTATACGAGGCATTTTATATTCAGGTTAGTCTGAAACTTCATATTGCATCCCTGAAGACTAATTTACCATTTAAAGCTAAGTTTTTCATGTGATATTCCCTCCATAACAGGGAAATGTGTTCATTGAATTCAGTCTTAAATATGGTTAATGAATGTTTTCACTCATTCAGCAGAAGGTGAATTTTAAGATGATGAATTGTTAATTTACTCATAATAATGACAAGTTCAAATAAACAAACAATAATTTAGGAATTTAAGTAATAATGCCCTCAAATTTTATGTATGTAATATCTATTTTGGTTTTATTATCATCACTCCACGTCAGAGCATAGCAGTTTAATTCAAAACAGAAATGTAAAAGCGTAAATACTAAAAAAGAGCCAGATAGCATTGCCTACTTAGATAGATCTTGATGAGTGTCAGGCTTTTCTTGTTATGATAACATTTCTAGAATTCATGGTTCAAGTTATATGCAAAGTCCTTTCATAATCTTGGATACAAATATTTGACTTTTGCATGGTGACATAATCCTGTGCTGTGGATGTACACCACACATCTGAAAGAAAAGATAATTATGTGCTCTGAAGTATCTGTATATTTATTAGTGTACTTGGGTAGTTTTAAACAAATATTCTAGTCAAACAACTCTGAACACAAGATGTGATTTTAGAAAGCCACGTAATTCTGTAAAGAATTAGAAGGAATGTTTGAGGTGGTTTAAATGACATGAGTAATAACCATTTTATCAGTATTTATGGGAGTGTAAATATTTAGTGGAATGACATTCCACTCAAATCAATAAATGATTGAGCATTTCCAATTTTATAACTGTAATTTAAAAACTTTGAAGTTCATTAAATTCAATTGTTCATTTAAAGTGTATGTTGTTTCTATGAAAATGATATACTATTGGTATGTCTTGAAATGCTTTATCACCTTAAAAATCAGTAACCATTTTAACTTTCTGGCATTGAAGATAGCTGGTATTTAGTCTTACTAATACAGCAAGACAACTCATGCTGTTATTTCCACTTTCTAATCTACTGAAGGAAATCATCATCCTTGTTTATTTTTAAATGATTCCTTACATCAGCAAAGTATAATCATCATATAGTAAAATGATATTATATTTTACTAAATACATTATCATAAGGACCAATGCTGCATGAAAGCCAGCTTTAGTCATTTAAAAAAGAAATTTATTTAAAATAAAAATATAGATAATAAGTAGGTTCCATAATGTTGGAAATGGTATTTATTCTTCTGATTCAATCCTCTATTGTCGTTGACTATTATCACAAGCAGAAGAAACAATCTTAGTCTATATTCTGCAAAATTCCTTATAATCTTCATATGTTTACACAAAGAGGTATATAATTTATCTCTTGATATTTTATATCCAAACCGCTTAGATAACAGAAAGTTGAAATTTATTTATCTCATTGTAATTTAGGAAACTCCATGTTCAAATTAATGGATTTCATCTATTAAAGAAATTAATTTATCAGTTGTGTTCAATGCTTTAAGAATATTTAAATATGCATTTCTAATTAGTGTGTCATAACTTTGCGTAGAATGCACTGAGATGGTTGTAGATAGTCAATTCTGATCAGTGTTGCGTTTTAATTTTAACTGAAGATGATCATCAGATTAATTTCATCTCTTCTTCAATTTTTATTTCTAAGAGAAAGATAATATTATTAACATCCTAACAAAGTCCTAATTATTTTATTATAAAAAGGATTACATGGGAAGAATGGAGTACCTTTCTTTCCTTCATGGGCAGACACTATGTAAAATGAAAGGTATATAAGTTGTAACATGATGTTCTTCAGGAAAAGTTATCCTTTTATTAAGATTCTTTCAGAATATCATGGAAAATGTTCATTGCAGATATATTCTTACAAAATATATAACTCCTCAAATTAATCATAAAATTGAACAATGGAAAAAGAAATATCTTGGGTAGTGTATTAGAACATCATGGTGAAGATGGAATGATATGTATGATTGAATTGAAATGAAATTGAATAAGAATTGATTCTCTTTTCTTAGCATCATACACCAATTTTTTTTATGTATATTACCATATCATTGATTTGTCCTTTTTTACCTTTGTCAGAGTGCACCCTCTTCCAATTCACCATTGATTTTTTTACCATTTCTTGTTCCACTTACACTTATATTATCTTCACAATTTTAAGGTGTAAATAATATTTCATAGAGCTCAGGTCATTTTCTTCTGTGATATCCTTAAAGTAGTGACACTATCACAAAAATTCAGCAATCTTCATGGGATATAATGGTTTTCTTTGTTATTATGATAACTAAATGAGAATGTGGTGAACATTCAATTCTTTCTCCTTGTTTGATGTGAAGTGTCTTTGGATAAATAAAGTAATCTTTTGGCATGTTAAGGGAATATACACTGAGAGAATGGAATCCATAATGTGGACTTTGTTGTTGTGATGTTGATCTCGTTAGTGATTTGCCATACTCTATAAAGAGGAAGATTTACTCTACCTTAAGGAGTACTAAAGCATAACTATTAATTGTTGATATACAAAAGTATATCTTAAGTTATAAATATAATTTATTTCAAAATTCATATACATCATTGAGCTGATCATTTATTTAGATAAAGTACCTTGCCAGTATCTATAGTGACAAATCCATTTAAAATTACTCTTTTGCATACCTGATCATTATTAATGATGAAATATTTTAGTTCTAATTTAATGTTTATAATGTACGTATAGGAAACATTAAGGATTAATATGATCTGGCAATTTAATCATTCGGTAAAGTCCTACTTGATTTTGCTTTTGAAAAAAGAAGAGGCATATTAATATAATATTTGGATTTTATCATCAGTATAAATTAAAGTCAGAACTGAAATACCCTAATAGAAATCATTTCACTTCATTTCACAATCTTCAGAATTTAATAATGTTATTGTGATACTATGAACAATTAAAAAGAATGTTAGTAAACTACTGAAATAACTAAAATAAATTTACTGAGCATGCAATTTCTATTAAAGTCTAATGATGAATTAATTGTATATTTATTTTATAGATACTCCATGTCTATCAGTGGTAAAACAGTCACTCTTCTTTCGTATTCCTTCATTTTTCAATTGCCATTCTTCCAATAACCGCTTTGATCCCTTCACCCTACCTCTGAAATCACTTTTAAACATGGTGCCCAGAGACTGTCATGGATCCCATGGTCAATATTTCATATTTATTTAATAATTAGGTTGTAGTATCTTCTGTTGTTGTTTTTCTTATTGCTATATATTCCCTTTGCTATTGTCATTACCTTTGTATATTTTATTATAATTATATTTCTATATTCTTAATTTATTGTTTGTTCATCATCAGCTGTAATTGGCCTCGTGCTGTATGTTGATGTCATACAAATAAATAAGTAAAGTAAATAAATAAATAATCTTTTGGCCTGTTAAGAGAATATACTGTGACACAATGGAATTCATAAGGTGAACTTTTTGGAGAAAATTCTGATAACTTTTCGTCTCAAGCCCAAATGCTTTCTGCCTTAGAGGATTCTAACAGCACAATACCTTGGAAAACTTCTCCATTAAAACGATTGTTAAATCTTATGGCCCTATAGTGGGACCTATTCTTGAATTCAGCAGTGTCCTTTGGAATCTTCATCTTACTACCTTACTGTGAGACAATGGAATCCATAATGTGAACCTTTTTGTTGTGATGTTGATCTCGTTAGTGATTTGCAATACTCTATAAAGAGGGAGATTTACTCTGCCTTAAGGAAGTAGTTGGTACATAAGTAAATTGTATCTGTTATGTATTTATTATTTAGGTTGTATATTTATTTTGTCATTACTTAGATCTCCAGTAATTGGTTTCATCTTGTATGTGATAAATAAATAATTATTATTTACATGCATAGATATATTTTCTTTATCAATCCTTTGAATGTAATTTACTCCATCATACAAGAGCAAATGTTAAGAATTATAAATATAAATTAGACTTAATTTTTTTTACTAAACAATTTCAAGGAGTTACCTCAGTGTTCGTGGAAGTTTCCTGAAGGTAAGCAACAACGTCAATTTGGAGTCATTTCTCTTCGGGAAGATACTGTGTGGCTATCAATAAGTTTTTAAGCATAACTATTCATTGATGATATTCCAAAGTGTATGTGAAGTTTTAAATATAATTTATTTCAAAAATCATTTACATTATTGAGCCGATCATTTATTTAGATAAAGTACCTTGCCAGCATCTATAGTGACAAATCCATTTAAAATTACTCTTTTGCATACCTGATCATTATTAATAATGAAATATTTTAGTTCTAATTTAATGTTTATAATGTACGTATAGGAAACATTAAGGATTAATATGATCTGGCAATTTAATCATTCGGTATAGTCCTCCTTGATATTGCTTTTGAAAAAAGTAGAGGCATATTAATATAATATTTGGATTTTATCATCAGTATAAATTAAAAACAGAACTGAAATATCCTCATAGAAATCATTTCACTTCCTTTCACAATCTTCAGAATTTAATAATGTTATTGTGATACTATGAACAATTAAAAAGAATGTTAGTAAACTACTGAAATAACTAGAATAAATTTACTGAGAAATCCAATTTCTATTAAAGTCTAATGATGAATTAATTGTATATTTATTCTGTCATTACTTAGATCTCCAGTAATTGGTTTCATCTTGCATGAGATAAATAAATAGTTATTATAGTTAATATGCATAATAATAATAGTTCATATGCATATATATTTATATTTCTTTATAAATCGATTGAATGTAATTTACTCCACCATACAAAAACAAATGTTAAGAATTTGAAATATAATAATAAATAAGAATTAATTTTTCTTATTAAACAATGTCAAGGAGAAAGTGAATTAAATAAATCAAATAAATCTTATGAAACTAAAAACTAGTTTTTAAGGAAATATGATTAGCTAGTAGTAAAATGTTTGACGTAACAAACTTTTCCCTAAAATATAAGGAATGAAATAATAATATTAAGGAGAAATAGAGAGATTATAATATTTACAAAACATGCAACTTTAAATTTAACAAATAATACTGAATGGGCAGTTATTTGTACAAGGGGATCAAAATAAATATTTAACTGACAATGTTCATATCATATTTCAATGCATACTTTTGAAACAAAAAATATTTTGTTAGAAAGTATGACAACATATCCGTGAGAACATCTCTCACTTATAAAACTTCAGATACTACTGTAGAGAATGAATGGTCTTAAAAGTCATTGGGGCATCTGCATGTGGAAATTAAATTAAATCTATACCAAGTTCTTTGTATACTAACTGTAATGATTAATAAAAGAGAAAAAAACCTTTTACTTTGCCCGAGTATTGTAGGTGATCCACAAACAAGCTATACTCACTGTTTAACCTCTAAAGAAGTAAGAGGAAAGAGACTATAAAAAGGTATACCAGTCCTCAAAAAATGATCAGACACCTACGGTGCTCTACTTTGAATATTTCTGCTATAACAGATACAAAAAAGTGCAGTAAAATAAATTGGGTTACGAATTGGATAAATAAGATCATATGTAGAAATATGGGTAGTAAGACCTCATACTGCTATTGCAAATAATGTGTGGATGCAAAATCATAATGTAATGGTATTTGGCATCCAGAATATGTGTGAGCAATAATTGAATAGGAAGTTTTGATGAAGAGATTCACATTTTTCAGAAGAGTTACCTTTGACAGGATCTTACAAATATGAAAATTATATTATTACAAACACAAGGTCCATTTTTGGGCACCTTAATATGTTTTACAATTAAAATTGAGTAGGGTATAATCCTAACCTGTATGCAGAAGACCAAACTACATTATAATAAACTTGTAATATAAAGGGAGGGATTTTAAAAATTAGATGAAATAATAATAAAAACAACTTTGTAAATTTCCACAGAAAATTGTATTTCGCGACCGGTTTCGTAATATGAAATTACATTTTATTGGCCTGAAGATACCGGTCGCGAAATACAATTTTCTGTGGAAATTTACAAAGTTGTTTTTATTACTATGGCATTCCACGAAGTCACGCCTTCTCACATTGATTTCATCATAGATAAAATAAGATATTAGGACAATACTTCCAATGAGAAGTAGTGGATGGTGGTGGTTTATAAATGTAATTTTTGCCAAAGGAACAGTAAATTTAGTAATCAAGCTACGGTTACTTAATAATTATGCCTACCTTTGCGTTTATAGGCGTTGTATCCGAAATATTGGCTGGCGAATAAGATAATACGTCTTAATCTAGATCTAAATATATAATGATATAAATATATAATATTAACAGTAATGAAGAGATTCACATTTTTCAGATTAGTTACTTTTGCCAGGATCTTACAAATATGACAAACATTTAAATACAAACAAGGTCATTTGTTGGGCACCTTAATATCTATTACAACTGAAATTGAGTAGGGAATAATCCTCACCTGTATGCTGAAGACCAAACTACATTATATTAATCTTGTTATATATATAAGTAGGGGTAAAATATTGTTTATAGAAGGACAATACTTACAAGAGAAGTAGTGGATGGTGGTGGTTTATAAATTTTAATTTTTGCCAAAGGAACAGTAATATTATTATTATAATAATATAAAATTATTCTTATCGTTTTTTTTCTTATTCACCTGCAGATGAATCGCCCCCGACCACCATGTTTATGTAGTATCGATACCAGACTACATTTTAATAATCTTGTAATAGAAAGGGAGGGTAAGATATTTTCTATGGTAGGACAATACTGACAGGAGAAGTAGTGGATGGTGGTGATTGATGAATATAATTTTTGCCAAAGGAACAGTAAATTTAGTAATCTAGCTACGATTACTTAAAAATTATGCTTACCTTTTGCGTTTATAGGCGTACTATCCGAAATATGGACTGGCTAGTAAGATATACGCCTTAATCTACATCTAAATACATATAAAGTTATTCTTATCGTTTTTTTTCTTCTTCACATGCAGATGAATCGCCCACGACCTCCATGTTTACGAAGAGTAATATCGATATGTATGACGAAAGTAAATTACCTCGATTCGAAGCACCTCAGCACGCCTCTAAAATATTTAAGGCTGAGGAAGTATATTATGAGTGGATATGTATGCATGCTGCGGATATATTTGATTATAAACAATTAATCATTATTATAGCCGCCATTTTTCTCCGTGTTTGGAGCTCAGCATCACTGTACTACTGATTCAGCCCTTGGCCTCTTACGGAATAATTGAGCGAGAAAGTAATCCGTTTTCTACCATTAATATTATGGTTCAACTTTCTTAGACAGTCGGGGAATTAATATTGGAAGCATTACGAATTAATAACTAATTAATTTAACCTTTAAAAATGTAATCAAAACAGAGTAAACCTTACTTCCGACATAATTTTAAGCAGTAGAAGATGGGTATTTTAAATTCATAATTATGAAAAAATTTGGAATATAAAAAATAATTAAGGAATAATGAAGTGATAGGTAAAATCTTTAATAAATAAATAATTAGCTATTTAACAATATTATTGTTTAAGGAGTAGTTTGTGGGAGGGGAAAAGGAGGTTTCCACCAATCAGAACGCTGCGTAAGACATGGGAAATGTAGGAGAGGACATTTTCGATGCAAGTGACTTTGTCCCTCTTCGGACTCCTTGAGCGCTGGTTGTGCTTACTGTGCGATCTAGAGCTCTAAACGATTCAAGTGCGTGATACAGCCTTAAGCGATCCCTTAACGTGGTAAGTTGAATAGAATATAAGGAGGTTTTATTGTGTGTAACGTAATTAAGTTTTGTTTTCGGGATTAACATTTCTGTACTAGTTGCCGAGTTTTAAGTTTAAAAGTAAAATTGACTTATGGATCGATGTAAGAATGATCTGCCACGTGGTCCATTTTACGCGATACCTTTTGATGGTTTCACATACTGAAAACGCAAGAATATCATAGTGTTCCGTAGGTTTTGAAAATCGAAGTTGTGAATAATTGTGAATAATAATGCTTGGACATTTCAATTGGATTTCCTAGGGGATTTTAAATCAAGTTCGTCATATGTGATCACGTTCATTCATAGTTCAAATCATATTCGTCATTCATCACTTCCTTATGGAACATTCCGGATGATTATGCTTTTTATAGAAGGCTTTGAATATGTGCTCGATAATTTTAAGTTCGAACTTAAAATGAAAATAAGACTTTTGTTCTGTCACAAGCATTATCTTGCTTTATAATATTCTATAAGTAAATTAATTGGATATCTATGAACTGACAGGACTCTCCATACGGTATCTCAAGTGAAATTAATTGATCCAAAACGGTCTAAAGGTTATTTGAAAAGATAGTTATATACATTCACCTGTATCATTAGAAAAAATAGAAGAGAATAAAATCGTAAAATAAGTCAACATCTATAGGCTGACATGATTGCAATAAACAAAAAGCCTATTATGTTACTTCATTCTCAATGTTTGGGGAAACCTTATGGATCTAAAATAAAACTAACCAGCATACATTCTGCAATTTCAGGCACGAGTTCCATTGATCAAGAGGATTTCGGTTCCCCTATCCACATCGAAGGAGGTTCCTGGACGCCACCTACCGTTTGCTGCCATTTTGGAGTTGGGTAAACGTGCCGACATCCGTCGGAGGGTTTCTTGGTTTATTTTTTTATATTTCCTTGTATGTGTATGTATTTTGTATGTTTGTTTGCATGCGCATGCATAATCATTCCTTTTTTTTCAGGTATTTATTTCTTGTGTTTGTTCGTTTATATATTTTGTATTTCCGCGTATGTTTTTGTATGTTTATATTGTATGTTTTACGCGCGCGCGTCTAATCATTACCCATTTCTTCCAGGCATTTATTTCTTGTATTTGTTCGTTTTATCTTTTGTTTCCGCGTTTGTTTTTGTATTTTCATATTGTATGTTCTACGCGAGCGTGCACTAATTTTTGCCTCTTTTCCAGGAATTTATTTCTTGTACTTGTTCGTTTTATCTTCTGTTTCCGCGAATTTTTTTGTATTTTCATTTTGTATGTTCTACGCGTGCGTGCACTAATTTTTGCCTTTTTTCCAGGAATTTATTTCTTGTACTTGTTCGTTTTATCTTATGTTTCCGCGTTTGTTTTTGTATTTTCATATTGTTTGTTCTACGCGTGCGTGCACTAATTTTTGCCTTTTTTCCAGGTATTTATTTCTTGTTTTTGTTCGTTTTATCTTATGTTTTTGTATTTTTATTTTTTATGATCTACGCTCGCGTCTAATATATATCATTTTTTTCCAGGGATTTATTTCTTGTATTTTCTCGTTATGTATTTTCGCGAATATTCTTGTATTTTATGTTCTTGTTTGCACGCTCGCGTATAATCATTCCTTGTTTTCAGGTATTTATTTCTTGTATTTTCTCGTTATGTATTTTCGCGAATATTCTTGTATTTGTATGTTCTTGTTTGCTCGCTCGCGTATAATCATTCCTTGTTTTCAGGTATTTATTTCTTGTATTTTCTCGTTATGTATTTTCGCGAATATTCTTGTATTTGTATGTTGTTGTTTGCACGCTCGCGTATAATCATTCCTTGTTTTCAGGTATTTATTTCTTGTATTTTCTCGTTATGTATTTTCGCGAATATTCTTGTATTTGTATGTTGTTGTTTGCACGCTCGCGTATAATCATTCCTTGTTTTCAGGTATTTATTTCTTGTATTTTCTCGTTATGTATTTTCGCGAATATTCTTGTATTTGTATGTTGTTGTTTGCACGCTCGCGTATAATCATTCCTTGTTTTCAGGTATTTATTTCTTGTATTTTCTCGTTATGTATTTTCGCGAATATTCTTGTATTTGTATGTTCTTGTTTGCACGCTCGCGTATAATCATTCCTTGTTTTCAGGTATTTATTTCTTGTATTTTTTCGTTATGTATTTTCGCGAATATTTTTGTATTTGTATGTTCTTGTTTGCACGCTCGCGTATAATCATTCCTTGTTTTCAGGTATTTATTTTTTGTATTTGTTCGTTCTGTATTTTCGCGAATATTCTTGTATTTGTATGCTCTTGTTTGCACGCTCGCGTATAATCATTCCTTGTTTTCAGAAATTAATGACTCGTTTCTTCGATCCTTCTTTTATATTTCTTATTTTCTTATATTGATGTTTGCTCGTACGCGTGTAATTATCCCTCTATTTCATATATATGTATGTATTCCGTATTATTATTTAATTGTTAGATGGTTTTTTTTCCGGAGCTCGAAGGAGCAAAGGAATTTTTTCCCAAAAAAAACCCTCTCTCGGACTACAACCTTGTCGTGGTGAGAGGGCTTATCAGTTCCGTAATCCATGGTTTTTCATGGCCGGAACCGAACCGATGGTAGTCCACAAAAGGTAATTTTCATTTTCTCTTCTTGTTTAACCATTTCAATCTTGATGTTCGTAGGAAACATCCTATCGGTGGACTGGGTTAAATTCTATGCCTGCTCGAAAGTGAACGAGCCCGACCCCAATTTTTCACCTTATTCTACGTATTACTTATTTGTTCGTTTTACAATGTAATTATCCGAATAGTTGTTTCTATTCTTTAGTGTTGCTTGAACGAGCGTGTACTCTAATTTCCCCCTTTATTTTCAGGTAATTCTTTGCGTTCGTTGGTTTAATCTTTCATGTTTGTATTAAATTGTAAATTTATATTCTTTTTGGTGCGCGCGATCAGTAATCATTACTATTTTTCTTTGCTAGGTATTTACTCTTTGTGTTTGTTTCTTCTTTTCTGTTAGTTTGATTTTTTAGTTTGTTATACGCGAGCGTGCACTATTTTTCCATGTATCCAGGTGTTATATAATCTGTGTGATTCATTCATTTTACTTTCCGGCGTTAGCTTTTGTATTTTTATATTTATTCTATGCGTGCGTGCAATAGTTTCCACATTCTTCAAGATATTTATTTCTCGTGTTTGTTATGTATTTTATTTCCGCGTATATGCTTTTATTTTTTTTGTTTACACCTTCGCTTATATTTATTCCTTGTTTTCAGGTGTTTCTTTTTTGTGTTCCTACGTTCTATGTTTCCGCGTATTTGTTTACATTTGTATACTGTTTGTACGCGCGTATGCAGTAGTCACCCCTTTTTCAAGATATTTATAATTAGTGTTTGTTAGGTTATTTTCTTTTTCCTCGTATTTTTTTGTATTATGTGTGTTCAACGCCTGTGTGTAAAAATTTTCCCTTTATTGCAGTTACTTATTACTTGTGTTTGTTCGTTATATATTCCCGCTTATATACTTGTATTTTTATGTTGAATTTTGCAAGTGCGTGTATAATTATTCCCCTCCTCGGGTATTAATGTTTGGAGTTCTATCGTCATATATTTCCTTTTCCCGCGTTTAGGCATGTATTATTGTTATAATAATTATGTTGAAGTTGTTTTATAGTAATATGTATATGCGCAAGCACCCTAATAATTACTCCTTTTTTCAGGGATTTATTTTGTTGTATTCTTTCCTTCCACATTTACGCGTATTTGTTTGGATTTATATTGTTTGTTCTAAGCACGCGCGCTATTATATTTCCTTTCTTCCAGGTATTACCTTATTTTGCTTTTTCGTTTTATCTTATGTTTACCCATTTTTTATCGTTTTCTCTACGCGCGGATATAATTTACCCTTTTTTCCAGATGTTAATATGTATTGTGTTTGTCTGATTTATCTTATGCTTTTCCGGGGATGCTTTTCCATTTTTTTTTCTGTCGTTCTTTGTACGTGCAATAAATTGCTCGTATTACGAGATATCAATATATTGTTTGTGTCCGCTTAATCTTATGTTATTCCGCCCATGTTTTTGTATTTTACTATCGTTTGTTCTACGCAAGCGAGCAATAATTTCCTCTTGTTTCAGGTTATTATTTCGTATGCTTTTTTGATCAATCTTACCTTTTTCCGCGTAGGTTTTTGCCATTTCATCATTTGTTCTCATGAAGCGAATGTCCTGTTTTTTCCAGTTCGTTATACATTGTGTACGTCCGATTAATGTTATGCTTTTCCTTGTATGTTTTTGCAATTTAATATCGTTTCTACTCAAGCGTGCAATAATTTCCTCTTATTTTCCAGATATTTATACATTGTCTGATTAATCTTATGTTATTCCGTGTATGTTTTTTTTTCATTTTCATATCTTTTGTTCTACGCTAGGGTGCAATAATTACCTCTTTTCAGGATATCTATATATTGTTTGTTCTCTTAATCTTATGCATCTTATGTTTTTGCATTTTTAAATCGTCTGTTCTAAGCAAGCTTGCAATAATTACCTCTTTTTCAGGTTATTAATTCTTATGCTTCTCTGATTGATCTATTGGTTTTCCTAGTATGTTTTTGCAATTTCTTAGTTTTACGCAAGCGTGCAATATTTTCCTCTTTTTTTTCCAAATATTAATATATTGTTTGTCCGCTAAATCTTATGTGTTGCATCGTTTAATTTAATCATTATTATATCGTTCGTACGATTTTAGCGTGCAATATTTTCCTGTTTTTCCAGATATTTTAATGTTTGTCCGATTAATGTTTCTGCCGATGTTTTTGCAATTTTATGTCGTTTGTTCTTCGCAAGCGTACAATGATTTCCTCTTTTTTGCAAATAATAATGTATTGTTTGTCCACTTAATCTAATGTATTTAATCGTATGTTTTTGCATTTTTATATCGTTCGTTGTACGGAAATGTGTAATAATTTACTCTTTTTTCCAGATAATAATATATCGTGTATTTTCGATTGGTTATGTTTTTCTTGTATGTTTTTGCATTTTTCTATCGTTTGTTTTAGGGCAATCGTGCAATGCCTCTTTTTCCAGATATTAGTATAGTGTGTTAGTCCGTTTAATCTTAAGTTCCCGCGAATGTTTTTTGCATTTCTATATTGTTTGTTCTATGCAAGCCTGCAATAATTTCCCTTTTTTCCAGATTTTAATATAGTGTTTGTCCGATAAATATTATATTTCTGCTTGTATTTTTTCATTTTCATATTGTTTGTTTTACGCAAGTGATCAATAATTTCTTCTTTTTTCCAGATATTAATATATTCATTTTTTCCGATTCATATTATCTTTTACCCTGTATGCTTTTGCATTTTCTATCGTTTGTATGTAATGTTGCAATAAAATCCTCTTTCTTTCAGGTTATTTTTATGTTTCTTCGAGTAATCTAATGTTTTCCGCGTATGTTTTTGCATTTTTCTATTGTTTGTTCTACGCAAGCGTGCAATAATTTCCTCTTTTTCCATATATCATTACATTGTGTTCGTCCGATTAATCTTATGTTTTTTCATTTTTCTATCGTTTCTACGCAAGCGTGCAATAATTTCCTCTTTTTTTCAAGCTATTATTTCTTATGTTTCTTTGATTAATATTTCCTTTTCCCCGTATGTCTTTGCAATTTTGTCCTTTGTTCAACGCGTACAATAAATTCCAAATATCCTAGATGTAAATATATTGTTCATTTTTTTAATCTTATGTTTTTCCGCGATTGTATTTGTATTTTTAAAACTTTTGTTCTACATAGGCGAGCAATAATATCCCCTTTTTTCCAGATATTGATATATTGTGACTGTCAGATTAATCCTACGTTATTTCAGATGTTTTTTCATTTATATCACTTGTTCTACAGAAGCGTGAAATAATTTCCTCTTTTTTACAGACATTAATGTATTTTGTTTATCGTATTAGTCTTGTTTCCTTGTATATTTTTTAAAATTTCTTTATCGTTTGTTGTACGATGATAAATCGTATGCAAGCGTGAAATAATTAGCTCTTTCTTTCCATATTTTAATGTATTGTGTTTATCCTATCAGTCTAGCATTATCGCGTATGTTTCTGTATTTGGTATCGTTTGTTCTACGCAAGCGTTTAATAATATCATTTCCGGATGTTAATATATTTTTTGTCCGATTAATCTTGTGGTTAATCATTTGTATATGGAATTCCAATCGTTTGTACGCAAGCGTGCAATAATATTCCCTTTTCTCCATGTAATAATATATCGTGTTTTTCCGAATAATCTTATGTTTCTTCTTCTATGTTTTCGCATTAATTATCGTTTCTTCTACTCAAGCCTGCAATAATTTCCTTTTTTCCAGATATCAATATATTGTTTGTGTCCGATTCATCTTATGTTTTTGCCCATGTTTTTGAATTTTTCTATTGTTTGTTCTAATCAAGCGTTCAATAATTTTCTGTATTTTTCAGGTTATCATTTCTTATGTTTCTCCAATTAAAATGTTTTTCCGCGTATAGGTTTGCAATTAAATGTCCTTTGTTCTACGCAATCGTCCAATCATTTTCTATTTTTTCTTGATGTCATTATATTCTGTTTATTGCATTAATTTTTTTTCTAATTATTAATTTCTCTGCGTGCAATAAAAATCTCCTTTTTCCAGCTGTCTATATATTTTTTCTCCTCCCCCTCCTACAAATATACGAATTTCCGCTGAATTGTGAAATTATTTCTCGATTTCATTCTACTGGCCAAGTTTAGTCATATTCTCTTAAACACTACGTTCCGTTATGTGGAAATTAAATTTTAGATGACGATTTTTAAAAATTTCAAAGTAGCATGTTAAAGGAACAATGACGTTATTTCCCAGAATGTTGAAGCATTGAAATATTCACAAAGTATTAATTAGGGCATTAAATGCTGCAGTAATTCATCATTAGATTATAATAGAAATCGCATTGCACATTAAAATATCAGCAGGTTAGCTTTTTAATTGTTCATAGTATCACAATATCATAACATAATCAAACGTTTACGATGATTTTGAAGAGAAGTGATATATATGAATGAAATTATTTCTATGAAGACGTTCCATTCGTTCTTTAAATTATTCTGAGGATGAAATGCAAATATTACATTAATAACTCATTGCTTATATATTGCTCATTGCAATATCACGAAGGAGTTTTCCGAATGATTAAATCGCCATATCATAATAATCTGCAAAATTTCCTACAAAGTACGTTATAAAAATTAAATTAAAACTTAAATATATAAGATTAGCTACGCGAGATAATAATTATTTTAAATTTGTCAGTATAGCTGCTGGCAATATATTTATTTTAATCTAAAAAACGTTCAGCTCAATACCTTTAATGATTTTTTATAAATGAGTTACATTCACAACATCACATATTCTTCGGAACATCAACAATGAATAAAAAAATTATCGATATCCATACAGTATCATCCCGAAGAGAAAGGACTACCAATTGACGTGGTTGCTTACTTTCAGGAAACAATGAGGTAACTCCTTGCACATCACAACCATTGTCCTACCTTAATGCAAATATTGCCTCTAAAATAACTGTCATCAAATGAAAATCTAAGAGTGTGCGTTAAGCCGCAAAACCCTCAATTATAAGCGGACGAGATTCGCAATGCGTCACTCGGGCTTCTTCAAGAGGAAAGAACATACATACCAATAGCGGTTATCAGCTGCCGAAGAATCAAAAATATAGGTACCGATCTCAAGCATTTCATCTGTAGCAACCATACCTACGTAAATATAAACACGCAAAATACGTCTCGAGCACAACTACAAATAAGCCGAATCTGGATTTATGCGCATTCTACCACTACTTTTCGAGAAGAAATAAACAATATTGGCTCATTGAATTTACGAGCATTGTAGGCATTTTTTAGAATAAAGGGCGCGTCTCTATTTGAGAATGCTCCGAAAACAATAAATTTAAATTCAAGGAATAATTTAAATAATTTTAAACCATCCAGCCGCGCCAACCATCGTCGCTCCTTTTCTTAAAGTAGTATTTGAATAATCTCCTAGGGAAGAAAGGGTCCCAAAAGATTGGAAAATCGCGAGCATCACTCCAATATTTAAAAGCAGAGAATAGGATGACCCATCCAATTACAGACCAATATTTCTAACGTCACAAAACAGTAAGGAAGGGAAACAAGTAACAACATAACGCTACAAAAATCCAATATACGTAGCTATAGCTTTTGAACAGACCACGTAGCACTCGCATAAATATTTTTCTGATAAAAAGACGAATCTATTTATTCATAAGAAAAATATCTTTTTATTCTTATATAAGTAGTGCTTTTTCTAACAGATTAGGTAATATATCAGGTGTGTGAAAAAGTCTTTACGGAAGTTTTCGCAAAATAAACACGTTATTTCAAGTATTTAGTTAATATTTATTTAATCAAAGTATTGACCATTCGATTCTATGCATCTTGGCCATCTCTGGAGTAATGTATGGATAACATTCTAAAACAATTTTAACTCCTGTGAGTTAAACCATTAATTAACCCATTTTTTATCTTCTTTGTAATTGGCAAAGTGCTCCTCTGCAAGCACATGTCCTATCGATGTGAAAATAAAAACAAACAATAACATACATTTCAAAATTTAACCTTTATTAAACAATGTAACTTATACTTAAAAATAAAAACAAACAAATTCGATGGAAACGTCTTGACCCGTGGTTCGCGCAGGACTGGCCCCCACTTCTTTCGCACATCCACAGCACAGCGGCTACGGCGTCACTCGAGAGCTTGCTTCTACCATAATAAAGAGAGTGACAACGTATGTCACGGGGAATAGTGGGAGTGAAAAGCGAGTAAAATGGGCTGAGGGAGAGAAATGGTGCCCAATCCTCGTTAGTTGATCAAAATCCTTTTTAAATGTTCTTTTTTTAAATAAGCGATATTTGCGTGTGAAACTAAAGAGCCGCAGTTTCATATCCAAAGTGCCGCATATGTAACGCGCGCCGAAGACTGCCGACCCCTGGTCAAGAAGAATGAGGACATGGTGCATGCACCCCCTGCCAAACGCCGAAAGTATATATGCAGAAGTAAGAAATAACTCGCGTCGTCGCCGCAATAAGAACGGTTCGGTTGGACAAACAGGAACAGTACAGTTGGACAAATTGGGAACGGGGTTGCAATGGGAACGGTTCAATTTGCAAGATCATAAGGTTTTCAAAACGCTTGCGTCGCTACCTGCTGCAAAGTTAAACTGTACAGTTAACCAGTTTGGAATGCATAAAAAATTTCCCTCGTTTGAGTTTTTACACTTTATTAATATGATATTAAATACTGGAATCCAGGTTTTTAAGAGTGAAATAAATCCCCAAACCTAGAATAATGATTTCGGCGCAAACAAATTGTGCCGAACTAAAAACATCGCGAACGACCTTATCACCATGTTCGGTTGCCAAACTGGTTTTTTTACAAAACGCAAGATAAGTGGAAGACCTACAATTGCATAAATATATCAATAATGAGTTATTCGATCCATCTACGAGCTTAAAAAATACAACACGATGAAACTGGTTAATCATTTGTATATGGAATTCCAATCGTTTGTACGCAAGCGTGCAATAATATTCCCTTTTCTCCATGTAATAATATATCGTGTTTTTCCGAATAATCTTATGTTTCTTCTTCTATGTTTTCGCATTAATTATCGTTTCTTCTACTCAAGCCTGCAATAATTTCCTTTTTTCCAGATATCAATATATTGTTTGTGTCCGATTCATCTTATGTTTTTGCCCATGTTTTTGAATTTTTCTATTGTTTGTTCTAATCAAGCGTTCAATAATTTTCTGTATTTTTCAGGTTATCATTTCTTATGTTTCTCCAATTAAAATGTTTTTCCGCGTATAGGTTTGCAATTAAATGTCCTTTGTTCTACGCAATCGTCCAATCATTTTCTATTTTTTCTTGATGTCATTATATTCTGTTTATTGCATTAATTTTTTTTCTAATTATTAATTTCTCTGCGTGCAATAAAAATCTCCTTTTTCCAGCTGTCTATATATTTTTTCTCCTCCCCCTCCTACAAATATACGAATTTCCGCTGAATTGTGAAATTATTTCTCGATTTCATTCTACTGGCCAAGTTTAGTCATATTCTCTTAAACACTACGTTCCGTTATGTGGAAATTAAATTTTAGATGACGATTTTTAAAAATTTCAAAGTAGCATGTTAAAGGAACAATGACGTTATTCCCCAGAATGTTGAAGCATTGAAATATTCACAAAGTATTAATTAGGGCATTAAATGCTGCAGTAATTCATCATTAGATTATAATAGAAATCGCATTGCACATTAAAATTATTCTAAATATATCAGCAGGTTATCTTTTTAATTGTTCATAGTATCACAATATCATAACATAATCAAACGTTTACGATGATTTTGAAGAGAAGTGATATATATGAATGAAATTATTTCTATGAAGACGTTCCATTCGTTCTTTAAATTATTCTGGGGATGAATAATCTCTTTTAATCTTTCACTGATCAAGGGTTAAATAGAATATGCGGATAATCTCTTCTCATATTCTTATTCCAATTTCGTCCAATAAAAACATATTTGTGTTTATTCACAAATACAGAAGAAGGAACCTATTAATTTAAAATTTCCTCCACTCTTTCAGCGTACCAGATGATATTACAATGAAAACACTTGACCCGAGCCTTGCCTACAGTATAAACTCTACATGGCGCGCTGTTAGACAAGGGTCTATTAATCCAGAGCCGATATCATGGGTGCTGGAGAGTTTTTATGGCTTAGGATCTCTATAAACTGAAGAGAAACATCGTCTGAAAGGGTATGGAATAGTCTGCATCACCGCTTTAGCGAAAATACTTGGTGACGAAGGGAAGAACGTCACCGCTAAGATGCGCGACTGGAATTCGTCTGCCCATAAGATGTTCAAAAAGGTCGGGTTCCAGTCATCTGGGGTCCTATGAGTCATCCAGATGTGTGAAGATGCTAAACGTTGAATTTTGCCCCAGTTCCAGAACCTTCTAGTTATCACCCAGGAAATTGATGAAATATCAATGACATGATTCTCTACGACTCCATTGTATTTATTTACGACTCTTGAGATTTTTATTGCTTTTAAACGCTTTTTGATTCTCATAGCGCGTAAAATCGGGATTTTTACGGTTCCCCGAAATACTCGTACGATAAGATTCTCGTTGCAAGACGAGTGTGCATTACGTATGTCAAATCTCAATTTCCTTAACGATATTGAAATTAACCGAGTCTCTCAGACTTTGATTTCAATGTATATTCCTTTAAATTAAACTCTAGTTTTATTCTGAATGTTAAATGTGCATTTCACACAGATAAATTGTTTTCGTCTATCAATTCGAAATAAAATAAAGTTTATTTTTGTATTAATCGGATTCAATTCGTTCTTTTTCCAAGTATTTCTATGCATCTGTCTTCATTAACGGTTGTACCTTTGAGGAAGGACGATGACTCAAAGCAAAGAGTTCTTGTTTTTGGTTGTCGGCGTACACTTGAAATAACAGAGAACAGAGGGTGCGTCGAGCGATGAGCTGACATGTATAAAACATGTATTTACCTGGTTAATATCCTATTCATTTCTATCAAGTAGTCTCAAGCAGTTTAAACTTAATCCGATAAAACATATATTTTCTCTTTCTGTAACGAAGAGTCTTACTACGTTTTTCAATCCGATATCGTTTAATTAATAGAAAAATGACTCAACGGGTTACGTAGAAAAGAAGAAATACTCTTTCCCTTCAATACTCAGAAGCATTAATGTGGTGTGAAGGATACATCTGTATCCCCCTATGAGATCGCAACGGTATTACTCGTTTATGAAAGGTCGTAGTTTGGTTTAAATTCTTACAGTGAGTCGGTATGAATGTTGCGCAATTAATCAGCAATTACTCATTTGTCGGATATTTGCGTATGGGATTCATTGGTAGTGGTTGCTATGTTGTTGTTGTTATTTTTAAGAAGATGCAGGAAGGCAGAAGTAGATTTTGAAAAATGTATCGTTTGTGAATAAGTGAATGATTACCATTCCGCATAGTGTTTATGCTTTTCAATTACCGTGCTGAGGACTTCGAGAAGTCTTCTACTCGAGAATTCAGCGTCATGTCCCGAAGCATTCTCTTATCAAGTGCTATGGATGATATTGAGTGATTTCAAGCTGAGTTGTTCTCTCGAAATGTTACTTATTCATCTTCATTATTTTTAGAGTTATACTTATGTTTTAATCGTTGTAAATCTTCTCCAAAATATTAGTCCATCCACCTATAACTAATAGACTAATCTATATATACAATAAGTTTGTTTCTTGAACCCAACATTTTGCTTTTTCAACGAAATATCTAGCCTTAGCAACATTAGTCTTTCTCTAGGGTTGTAGTCTTTTATTTGCTTTGCATCTTTTAAAAAAGTAGGTGTGATACTAAATTTTTGTTTGAATTGTTAATCAAGGTACGTGGAGATGGTTTTCTTTTGCTGAAACCATCTAATTAAAATCTAACTTCTGCATAAGAAAAGTAAAATTGACTCTTAAGATTCTCAATGCATATCAAGGGCTTGTGTTAAGAAATATTGAAGAAGTATCTCCAAATCATAGTGATAGGCAGCTATGTTGACAGATTATATTACAGTTTGTTCTTTTTTTACTTAAGATTATTTTTTTTAAAGAATCCATTAGTTTGGAAAATGGAATTTAAACATGAAAGTTCTTCATTTTGCAGAATGGGCTCTGGTGAAAATCATGTCATGATTTAACCAAGTTATAGGTCATTATAGACTCCCTTTCTGAATTCTTTCTAAAATTGGGTTCCTTCTGTCATATAAAATTTTCAGTCTTTAAGAAAGCTGCTTCAACCGTTTATTTCTTATTCACTCATTAAATTCTCAAAATAAGAAGTAAGGCCTTTCCTATACCAAAGGAGTATGTGTTTATCAGCCTCTTCATTATACGAGGCATTTTATATTCAGGTTAGTCTGAAACTTCATATTGCATCCCTAAAGACCAATTTACCATTTAAAGCTAAGTTTTTCATGTGATATTCCCTCCATAACAGGGAAGTGTGTTCATTGAATTTAAGTGTTAAATATGGTTAATGAATGTTTTCACTCATTCAGTAGAAGGTGAATTTTAAGATGATGAATTATTAATTTACTCATAATAATGACATGTTCAAATAAACAAAAAAGACTTTAGAAATCTAAGTAACAATGCCCTTAAATTTTTTGTATGTAATATCTATTTTGGTTTTATTATCATCACTCCACGTCAGAGCATAGCAGTTTAATTCAAAACAGAAATGTAAAAGCGTAAATACTAAAAAAGAGCCAGATAGCATTGCCTACTTAGATAGATCTTGATGAGTGTCAAGCTTTTATTGTTATGATAACATTTCTAGAATTCATGGTTCAAGTTATATGCAAAGTCCTTTCATATTCTTGGATACAAATATTTGACTTTTGCATTGTGACATAATCCTATGCTGTGGTTGCACACCACACTTCTGGGGAAATAAATTTTCTCCATGCCCCTGAATCAATTGTTCTTGGTGGCAAATCAAATTTGTGATTGAAAGAAAAGAAATCTTTGTGAGAAGATAATTGTGTTTTGAAGTATCGGTATATTTGTTGGTTTACTTGTGAAGTTATTGAAAATAAAACAGTCAAACAACTCTGAGTACAATGTGTGAAATTTATAAGCCATGTCATTCCGTTAATAAATAGGGGTGGTTGTGGTGGTTTAAATGATATGAGTAATAACTTTACCATGCTATCAGTATGTATGGCAGTGTTAATGTGTAAATGGAATGACATTCTACTCAAGTCAATATATGATTGAGCATTTCCAGTTTCATGTCTGTAATTTAAAAATTTTAAAGTTCATTAAATTCAATTGTTCGTTTAAAGTGTATGTTGTTTCTATCAACATGATATACCAGTGGTATGTCTTGAAATGCTTTATCACCTTTGAAACCAGCAACCACTCAACTTTCTGGCATTGAAGATAACTTCTATTTAGTATTATTAACACAGCAAGACAACTCTTACTGTAATTTCCAGTTTCTGAACTACTGAAGGAAGTCATCATCCAGTATAGTATAATCATCATATAGTAAAATGATATTATAATTTATTTAATATATTATCATAAATTTCTTTGGCCAATTGTGCGTGAAGCAAGATTTAGTCAATAAAAAAAATAATTAAAAAAATAGATAATAAGTTGGTTCCATAGAAGTTGGAAATGGTATTTATGCTTGTGATTCAATCCTCTATTGCCATTTACTATTAGCACAAGCAGAAGAAACAATCTTTGTCTATATTCTGCAAATTTCCTTATCATCTTTATATGTTTACACAGAGTAGCCAATAATTTATCTCTTGACAATTTATTTGCTAACTGCTTATGTAAAAGGAAAGTTGTAATTTATTTATATCCTTATAATTAGAGAAATTACATGTTAAAATTAATGAATGTTATCTATTAAAAATTAATTTATCAGTTCCTTTCAATGCTTTGAGAATCTTTTAATATTTTTTTCTAATTAGTGTGTCATAAATTTGTGTAGAATGCACTGGGATAGTTGTAGATCGTCAATTCTGATCAGTATTATGTTTTATTTTTAACTGAAGATGATCATCAAATTAATTTCGTCTCTTCTTTAATTTATATTTCTTTAAGATCCTAACAAAGTCCTAAATATTTTAATAAAAAGGATTACATGGGAAGAATGGAGTATCTTTCTTTCCTTCATAAAAGTCCTAAATCTTTGGGAAATCATCCCAATCAAATATTCAGTTTTGGCATGTTTTGTCCATATGAAGGATTACATGGGATGAATAGAATGTCTTTCTTTCCTTAATGGGCAGACACTATGTAAGATGAAAGGTATTTAAGTTGTAATATGATGTTCTTCAGGAATACTTATCCTTTTATTAATATTCATTCAGAATATCATGAAAAATTCTTGTTGCAGATATATACTTACAAAATATATAACTCCTCAAATTAATCCTAAAATTGAACGCTATAAAAGAAATCATATCTTGGGCAGTGTATTAGAACATCATGGTGCAGATGGAATGTTCTATTTAATTGAAATGAAATTGAATAAGAATTGATTCTCTTTTCTTAACATTATACACTGATTTCATTTTATTTAAATTAACATATTATTGTTTTATTTATTCTTACTTCTGTCAGAGGGATCCCTCTTCCAATTTGCCATTGATTTTTACACCAATTCTTGTTCCACTTACTCTTGTATTATCTTCACAATCTGTAGGAATAAATAAAATTTTGTTAGAGCTCAGGTCATTTTCATCTGTGATATATTTAAGGTTGTCAAAGTATCACATAAATTCAGCAATTTACATTGTATATAATGGTATTTATTGATATTATGATAACTACATGACAATGTGGTGAGCATTCAATTCTTTTTCCTTGTTTGATGTGAAGTATCTTTGATTATAAAGTAATCTTTTAAACTGTAATGAAATATACTGTGAGGCAATGGAATCCATAATGTGAACTTATTTGTTGTGATGTTGATCTTGTTTGTGTTTCGCCATACTGCATAAAGAGGGATATTTACTCTCACTTAAGGAAGTAGTTTGTACATAAGTAAATTGTATCCTTTCTGTATTTATTAATTAGGATGTATATTTATTTTGTCAGTTCTTAGTTCTCCAGTAATTGGTTTCATCTTGTAGTGATAAATAAATTGTTATTATTTACATGCATAGATATATTTTCTTTATCAATTCATTGAATGTAATTTACTCTTTCATACAAAAGCAAATGTTAAGAATTAGAAATATAAATTAGACTTAATTTTTCTTACTAAACAATATCAAGGAGTTACCTCAGTGTTCAAGGTAAGCAACCACGTCAATTGGGAGTTATTTCTCTTCGGGAAGATACTGTATGGATATCAATAAGTTATTAAGCATTATTATTCATTGTTGATATACAAAAGTATATCTTAAGTTATAAATATAATTTATTTCAAAATTCATATACATTATTGAGCTGATCATTTATTTAGATAAAGTACCTTGCCAGTATCTATAGTGACAAATCCATTTAAAATTACTCTTTTGCATACCTGATCATTATTAATAATGAAATATTTTAGTTCTAATTTAATGTTTATAACGTACATATAGAAAAAATTAATGATTATAATGATCTGGCAATTTAATCATTCGGTAAAGTCCTACTTGATATTCCTTTTGAAAAAAGCAAAGGCATAATAATATAATATTTGCATTTTATCTTCACAATAAATTAAAGACAGGACTGAAACACCCTCATAGAAATCATTTCACTTTAAAATCTTTGCAATTGGAATATGTTATTGTGAAACTATGAATGATAAAAAAGAATGTTGGTAAACTAGTGAAATAACTATATTAATTTTACTGCTCAATGCGATTTTTAGTCTAATGATGAATTAATTGTATGTTTATTTTGTCATTCCTTAGATCCCCAGTAATTGGTTTCATCTTGTATGAGATGAATAAATAGTTATTATTTCATATGCATATATATAATTATATTCCTTTATCAATCCAATTAATGTAATATACTCCATCGTACAAAAACAAATGTTAAGAATTTGAAGAATATATAAAAGTTAATTTTTCTTATTTAACAATATCAAGGAGAAGGTGGATTAAAAAAATCAAACAAATCTTATGGAACGAAAAACTAGTTTTTAAGGAAATATGACCAGTAGTAATATTTTTTAAGATGTAACAAAAATCATTCTGGACAAATAATATTTTAAGTAAGCTCCTTTTCACTAAATTATAAGGAATGAAATAAAAATATTAAGGAGAAATAGAGAGATTAAAATATTTTCAAAACATGCAACATCAAATTTAACAAAAAATAATGAATGAGCAGTTATTTTTGCAGGGGGATCACAATAAATATTTAACTGAAAATGTTCATATCAAATTCAATGCATAAATTTGAAATAAAATATATTTTGTTAGAAAGTATTACAACATTTCTGTGGGAGTATCTCTCATTTAAAAAACTTCAGATAATACTGTAGTGAATGAATGGTCTTAAAAATAATTGGGGCATCTGCATGTGGAAATTAAATTAAATCTATACCAACTGTTTCTGTATACTAACTGTAATGATTAATAAAAGAAGAAAAACCTTTTACTTTACCTGAGTATTATAGGTGATACACAAACTAGCTATACTCACTGTTCAACTTATAATAAAGTAAGAGGAAATAGGCAACAAAAAGGTATTCAAGTCCTCAAGGAATGATCAGAACTACTGTACTTCTTTGAATATTTCTGTTAAAACAGATACAGAAAGTACAGTAAAATGAAAAGGGTTACTAATTTTAAATACTAAGGTAATAACAACACACTGCTAACAGATTGCGAGCATTTAATATGAGTAAGGATTGTGAAGTGACACAGTAAGAAGAAAAGAAAATAAATGTGATTTATTCCTAAATTTTGTTCACAGAAATACAAATTTATTTCAGGGCACAAAATAAATACATATATACGTTTTTCTGCATATTTAAGATAAATATGTAGAAATAAGGGTAGTGATAACTCATACCGCTATGTTTAGTAAGTGTGGATGCAAAATGATAATAGAATGGTAATTGGCATCCAAAAATTGTGTGAGCAATAATTTAATAGGAAGTTTTGATGAAGAGATTCACATTTTTCAGAAGAGTTACCTTTGACAGGATCTTACAAATATGAAAATTATATTATTACAAACACAAGGTCCTTTGTTGGGCACATTAATATGTATTACAACTGAAATTGAGTAGGGAATAATCCTCACCTGTATGTAGAAGACCAAACTACATTATAATAATCTTGTTATATATATAAGTAGGGGTAAAATATTGTTTATAGAAGGACAATACTTACAAGAGAAGTAGTGGATGGTGGTGGTTTATAAATGTAATATTTGCCAAAGAAACAGTATTATTATTATTATAATAATATAAAGTTATTCTTATCGTTTTTTCTTCTTAACTTGCAGATGAATCGCCCCCGACCACCATGTTTATGTAGTATCGATACCAGACTACATTATAATAATCTTGTAATAGAAAGGGAGGGTAAGATATTTTCTATGGTAGGACAACACTGACAAGAGAAGCAGTGGATGGTGGTGATTGATGAATATAATTTTTGCCAAAGGAACAGTAAATTTAGTAATCTAGCTACGGTTACTTAAAAATTATGCTTACCTTTTGCGTTTATAGGCGTAGTATCCGAAATATGGACTGGCTTATAAGATATACGTCTTAATCTAGATCTAAATACATATAAAGTAATTCTTATCGTTTTTTTTCTTCTTCACATGCAGATGAATCGCCCACGACCACCATGTTTACGAAGAGTACTATCGATATGTATGACGAAAGTAAATTACCTCGATTCGAAGCACCTCAGCACGCCTCTAAAAAAATTAAGGCTGAGGAAGTATATTATGAGTTGATATGAATGAATATTGCGGATATATTTGATTATAAAAAGTTAATTATTTCTATAGCCGCCATGTTTCTCCGTGTTTGGAGCTCAGCATCTCTGTATTACTAATTCGTCGCTTCGGAATAATTGAACGAGAAAGGAATCTGTTTTCTATTTTTAATATTTTGTATCAAATTTCTTAGAATGTCTGGGAATTAATGTTCGAAGAAATACGAAATTAATAATTAATTAATTTAACTTTTCTAAAGTGTAATCAAATCAGAGTAAACCTTACTTCCGACATAATTGTAAGCTGTAGAAGATGTGTATTTTAAATTCATATTTATGAAAATTTAGGAATATAAAAAATAATTAAGGAATAATGAAGTGATAGGTAAAATCTTTAATAAATAAATAATTAGCTATTTAACAATATTATTGTTTAAGGAGTAGTTTGTGGGAGGGGAAAAGGAGGTTTCCACCAATTAGAACGCTGCGTAAGACATGGGAAATGTAGGAGAGGACATTTTCGATGCAAGTGACTTTGTCCCTCTTCGGACTCCTTGAGCGCTGGTTGTGCTTACTGTGCGATCTAGAGCTCTAAACGATTCAAGTGCGTGATACAGCCTTAAGCGATCCCTTAACGTGGTAAGTTGTATAGAATATAAGGAGGTTTTATTGTGTGTAACGTAATTAAGTTTTGTTTTCGGGATTAACATTTCTGTACTAGTTGCCGAGTTTTAAGTTTAAAAGTAAAATTGACTTATGGATCGATGTAAGAATGATCTGCCACGTGGTGCATTTTACGCGATACCTTTTGATGGTTTCACATACTGAAAACGCAAGAATATCATAGTGTTCCGTAGGTTTTGAAAATCGAAGTTGTGAATAATTGTGAATAATAATGTTTGGACATTTCAATTGGATTTCCTAGGGGATTTTAAATCAAGTTCGTCATATGTGATCACGTTCATTCATAGTTCAAATCATATTCGTCATTCATCACTTCCTTATGGAACATTCCGGATCATTAAGCTTTTTATAGAAGGCTTTGAATATGTGCTCGATAATTTTAAGTTCGAAATTAAAATGAAAATAAGACTTTTGTTCTGTCACAAGCATTATCTTGCTTTATAATATTCTATAAGCAAATTAATTGGATATCTATGAACTGACAGGACTCTCCATACGGTATCTCAAGTGAAATTAATTGATCCAAAACGGTCTAAAGGTTATTTGAAAAGATAGTTATATACATTCACCTGTATCATTAGAAAAAATAGAAGAGAATAAAATCGTAAAATAAGTCAACATCTATAGGCTGACATGATTGCAATAAACAAAAAGCCTATTATGTTACTTCATTCTCAATGTTTGGGGAAACCTTATGGATCTAAAATAAAACTAACCAGCATACATTCTTCAATTTCAGGTACGAGTTCCATTGATCAAGAGGATTTTGGTTCCCCTATCCACATCGAAGGAGGTTCCTCGACGCCACCTAGCGTTTGCTGCCATTTTGGAGTTGGGTAAACGTGCCGACATCCGTCGGAGGGTTTCTTGGTTTATTTTTTTATATTTCCTTGTATGTCTATGTATTTTGTATGTTTGTTTGCATGCGCATGCATAATCATTCCTTTTTTTTCAGGTATTTATTTCTTGTGTTTGTTCGTTTATATATTTTGTATTTCCGCGTATGTTTTTGTATGTTTATATTGTATGTTTTACGCGCGCGCGTCTAATCATTACCCATTTCTTCCAGGCATTTATTTCTTGTATTTGTTCGTTTTATCTTTTGTTTCCGCGTTTGTTTTTGTATTTTCATATTGTATGTTCTACGCGAGCGTGCACTAATTTTTGCCTTTTTTCCAGGAATTTATTTCTTGTACTTGTTCGTTTTATCTTCTGTTTCCGCGAGTTTTTTTGTATTTTCATTTTGTATGTTCTACGCGTGCGTGCACTAATTTTTGCCTTTTTTCCAGGAATTTATTTCTTGTACTTGTTCGTTTTATCTTATGTTTCCGCGTTTGTTTTTGTATTTTCATATTGTATGTTCTACGCGTGCGTGCACTAATTCTTGCCTTTTTTCCAGGTATTTATTTCTTGTTTTTGTTCGTTTTATCTTATGTTTCCGCGTTTGTTTTTGTATTTTCATATTGTATGTTCAACGCGTGCGTGCACTAATTTTTGCCTTTTTTCCAGGTATTTATTTCTTGTTTTTGTTCGTTTTATCTTATGTTTCCGCGTTTGTTTTTGTATTTTCATATTGTATGTTCTACGCGTGCGTGCACTAATTTTTGCCTTTTTTCCAGGTATTTATTTCTTGTTTTTGTTCGTTTTATCTTATGTTTCCGCGTATGTTTTTGTATTTTTATTTTTTATGATCTACGCTCGCGTCTAATATTTATCATTTTTTTCCAGGCATTTATTTCTTGTATTTTCTCTTTATGTATTTTCGCGAATATTCTTGTATTTTGTTCTTGTTTGCACGCTCGCGTCTAATTTTACCTATTTTTTCCAGGCATTTATTTCTTGTATTTTCTCTTTATGTATTTTCGCGAATATTCTTGTATTTGTATGTTCTTGTTTGCACGCTCGCGTATAATCATTACTTATTTTCAGGTATTTATTTCTTGTATTTTTTCGTTGTGTATTTTCGCGAATATTCTTGTATTTGTATGTTCTTGTTTGCACGCTCGCGTCTAATCATTCCTTGTTTTCAGGTATTTATTTCTTGTATTTGTTCGTTCTGTATTTTCGCGAATATGCTTGTATTCGTATGTTTTGTATGCACGCTTGCGTATAATCATTCCTTGTTTTCAGAAATTAATGACTCGTTTCTTCGATCCTTCTTTTATATTTCTTATTTTCTTATATTGATGTTTGCTCGTACGCGTGTTATTATCCCTCTATTTCATATATATGTATGTATTCCGTACTATTATTTAATTGTTAGATGGTTTTTTTTCCGGAGCTCGAAGGAGCAAAGGAATTTTTTCCCAAAAAAAACCCTCTCTCGGACTACAACCTTGTCGTGGTGAGAGGGCTTATCAGTTCCGTAATCCATGGTTTTTCATGGCTGGAACCGAACCGATGGTAGTCCACAGAAGGTAATTTTCATTTTCTCTTCTTGTTTAACCATTTCAATCTTGATCTTCGTAGGAAACATCCTGTCGGTGGTGCGTTCGGCCCAAATACCTGAGTGATCCTTCCGGAGAATGAGGCGGAATCGGTTGAGAAAGAAGTGGATGTCGCGATGGAGATTAAGGACCCGACACAGAGGATCGACGAAGGGGACTTCGAATGGACACAAAATTGCCTATGGCCTAACGAGATTCTTCGCCTCCTCCCGCCCGCAGCAGTCCTGTAGTATTCGGTACAACCATTTTTGTAGCAATTGTAGAAAATTATTCGTTATTCTTTTGGCTTTAGCTTTATCTTTAACGATGTCATACGTATTGACTGGGTTAAATTCTATGCCTGCTCGAAAGTGAACGGGCCCGACCCCAATTTTTCACCTTATTCTACGTATTACTTATTTGTTCGTTTTACAATGTAATTATCCGAATAGTTGTTTCTATTCTTTAGTGTTGCTTGAACGAGCGTGTACTCTAATTTCCCCCTTTATTTTCAGGTAATTCTTTGCGTTCGTTGGTTTAATCTTTCATGTTTGTATTTAATTGTAAATTTATATTCTTTTTGGTGCGCGCGATCAGTAATCATTACTATTTTTCTTTGCTACGCATTTACTCTTTGTGTTTGTTTCTTCTTTTCTGTTAGTCTGATTTTTTTGTTTGATCTACGCGAGCGTGCAATATTTCTCCATGTATCCAGGTGTTATATAATCTGTGTGATTCATTCATTTTACTTTCCGGCGTTTGCTTTTGTATTTTTATATTTATTCTACGCCTGCGTGCGTTAATTTCCCAGTTTTTCAATATATTTATTTCTCCTGTATGTTATATGTATTGTATTTCCGCGTATATGCTTGTATTTTTTTTTGTTTACACGCGCTTATATTTATTCCTTGTTTTCAGGTGTTTATTTTTTGTTGTACGTTCTATGTTTCCGCGTATTTGTTTACATTTGTATACTGTTTGTACGCCGCATGCAATAGTCACCCCTTTTTCAAGATATTTATAATTAGTATTTGTTAGGATATTTTCTTTTTCCTCATATTTTTTTGTATTATGTGTGTTCAACGCCTGTGTGCAATAATATTCTCTTTGTTCCAGTTACTTATTTCTGGTGCTTGTTCGTTAAATATTCCCGCTTATATACCTGTATTTTAATGTTGAATTTTGCAAGTGTGTGTATAATCATTCCCTTTTTCAGGTATTTAGGTCTGCGTGTCTGCGTGCGTCTCTTTTTCTCTAGTTATAATTTCTTCTGTTTCTCGGATCAATCTAATGTTTCTTCGCATAACTTTTTGCAATTTTGTCGTTTGTTCTAAGCAGGCGTCCAATAAATTCCAAATATTCCAGATGTAAATATATTGTTTATTTTCTAATCTTATGTTTTTCCGCTTATGTAATTGTATTTTTAACACTTCAGTTCTACGCAAGCGTGCAATAATTTCCTCTATTTTCCAGATAATAATATATCTAGTATTTTCCATTAATGTTATGTTTTTTCTTGTATGTTTTGCATTTTTCTATCGTTTGTTTTAGGGCAATCGTGCAATCATGCCTCTTTTTCCAGATATTAGTATAATGTAGTAGTCCATTTAATATTATTCTTCCGCGAATGTTCTTTCGTTTTTTTATCGTTTCCATGCGAGCGTGCAATAATTTACATTTTTTCCAGATTATTATTTCTTAATGTTTCACCGATTAATCTTATATTTTACTGCGTATGTTTCTTCATTATTATGTCGTTTGTTCTACGCTAGCGTGCAATTATTTCCTCATTTTTCCAGTTTATAATATATTGTTTTTCCTCTTAATCTAATGTATTTCATCGTATGTTTTTGCATCTTTATATCGTTCGTTGTACGCAAGCGTGCAATAATTTCCTCTTGTTCCCAGGTAATAATATATCGTGTATTTCTTATCTTACGTTTTTTCTTGTATGTTTTTGCATTTATCTATAGTTTTTTAGGGCAATCGTGCAATGCCTATTTTTCCAGATATTAGTATAATGTATTTGTCCGTTTGATCTTAGGTTCCCGCGAATGTTTTTTGTATTTTTAATTAATTTATTTAATTTAATGTATTCTTCGCGAGGGTGCAATAATTTCCCTTTTTTTCCAGGTAATAATATATTTTGCTTTTCCGATGAATCTTATTTTTTTCCGCGTATGTTTTTGCATTTTTAAATCGTTTATTCTAAGCAAGTTTGTAATAATTTCCCCTTTTTCAGGTTATTATTTCTTATGCTCCTTCGAATAATCTAATATTTTCCGCGTATATTCTTGCATTTTTTTATTGTTTGTTGTTCGCTAGCTAGCATAATAACCTCTTTTCAGGATATTTATATATAGTTTGTCCGATTAATATTGTTTTTCATTGTATGCCTTAGCAATTTTACCTCGTTTATTCTTCTCAAGTGTACAATGATTGCCTCTTTTGTGCAGATATTAATATATTGTGTTTGTCCTCTACATCTCATATATTTCATCGTATGTTTTTGCAGTTTTAAATCGTCTATTCTAAGGAAGCTTGCAATAATTACCTCTTTTTTAGGTTATTAATTCTTATGCTTCTCTGATTAATCTATTGGTCTTCCTTGTCTGTTATTGCAATTTCTTCGTTTGTTTTACGGAAGCGTGCAATATTTTCCTCTTTTTTTTCCAAATATTAATATACTGTTTGTCCGCAAAATCTTACGTATTGCATCGTATGTTTAATCATTATTATATCGTTCGTACGATTTTAGCCTGCAATATTTTCCTGTTTTTCCAGATATTATAATGTTTGTACGATTAATGTTTCTGCCGATGTTTTTTCATTTTCTATCGTTTGTTCTAAGTATGCTTGCAATAATATCCTCTTTTTTCAGGTTTTTTTCTATTTCTTATATTTCTCCGATTGATCTAATGTTTTTTCGCGTTATTATTTGCAATTTTATGTAGTTTGTTCTACGCAAGCGTGCAATAAATTCCAAATATTCCAGATGTAAATATATTTATTTTCTAAAACTTATGTATCTTTGAGTTTTTAAAACTTTTGTTCTACGCAAGCGAACAATAATATTCCCTTTTTTCCGGATATTAATGTATTGTTTACCCTTTTCGTTTAATATTATCGCATATGTTTTTCTATTTTTAAATCGTTTCTACATGCAATAATTTTCTCTTGTTTCAGGTTATTATTTCTTATGCTTCTTTTATTAATCTTACCTGTTTCCGCGTATGTTTTTGCAATTTTGTCGTTTGTTCTAATGAAGCGATCAAATATTTCCTGTTTTTTCCAGGTATTAATATTATATTTCTCCTATAAATCTTATGTTTTTCGGTTGTGTTCATAAATTAATGTCGTTTGTTCTAAGGAAGCGTCCAATAATTTCCTCATTTTCCAGATATTAATATATTGTGTTTGTCCTCTTAATCTTATATATTTCATCGTATGGTTCTTCATTCTTCAATCGTTTTTACGCAAACGTGCAAAAATTTCCTCTTTTTTCCAGATTATACTTTGTGTTATTAGTCTCTTTACTGTCATGTTTTTCCTAGTATGTTTTTGCATTTTTCTATCGTTCGGAGTAAGCAAGCGCTAAATAAGTTCCTCTTTTTCCAGGATATTAATATATTGTGCTTGTCCGATTAATATTATGTGTTTCTGGGTATATATCTGCAGTTTTGTCGTTTTCTTTTCAAGCGCACAATAATTTCCTCTTTTTCAGGATATTTATAAATTGATTGTCCGATTAATCTTATGTTTATTCGCATATGTTTTGTCAATTGTATATCGTTTCTATGCAAGCGTACAAGAATTTATTCTCCTTTCTAGGTATTAATACATTCTTTTTTTCAGATTAATATTATATTCTTCCCTGTATGTTTTTGCATTTTCCTGTCGTTTGTTTTACGCAAGCGTGCAATAATATTCCCTTTTTTCTATGTTATAATATATAGTTTTTTTCCGATTAATCTTATGTATTTTCGTGTATGTTTTTGCGTTAATTTTATCGTTTCTTCTACGTAAGCCTGCAATAATTTCCTTTTTTTCCAGATATTGATATATGTTGTCCGCCTAATCCCATGTATTTCAGCCTATATTTTTGCATTTTTATATTGTCCTTTCTACGCAAGCGTTCAATAATATTCTGGATGTTATAATATTTTTTTTTCAAATAATCATATGTGGTTAATCATTTGTTTATGCATTCCAATCGTTTCTACGCAAGCGTGCGATAATTTCCTTTTTTCCAGATATCAATATATTGTTTGTGTCCGATTGATCTTATATTTTTGACCATGTTTTTGAATTTTTATACTTTTTGTTCCAAGCAAGCTTGCAATAATTTCCTCTTTTTTCAGGGTATTAATTCTTGTTTCTCCGATTAAACTAATGTTTATCCGCGTATGGGTTTGCAAATTTGTCGAATGATGTCGCAAACATCCAACATTTTTTTCTTGATGTCATTATATTGTGTTTATTGCATAATTTTTTTTGATGTATTAATTTCTGTGTGGAATAAAAATCTCCTTTATCCAGCTGTGTATATATTTTTTATCCTCCTCCTCCTACAAATATAAAAATTTCCGCTGAATTGTGAAATTAGTTCTCGATTTCATTCCACTGGCCAAGTTTAGTCATATTCTCTTAAACACTACGTTCCGTTATGTAGAAATTAATTTTTAAGATGACAATTTTTAAAAAAGTAGCATGTTAAGGGAATGAAGATGTTATTTTCCGGAATATTGAAGTATTAAAATATTCACAAAGTATTAATTAGGGCATATAATGCTGCAGTAATTCATCATTAGATTATAATAGAAATCGCATTGCACATTAAAATTATAATTACATCAGTAGTTAATCAACTTTCTTTTTAATTGTTCATAGTATCACAATATCATAGTCAAATCAAATGTTTACGATTATTTTAAGAGAGTTGATTTCTATGGAGAGGTTCCATTCTCTAAATTATTGTGAAGATGAAATGCAAATATTACATAACTCATTACTCTTTTCATAAGCAATATCGAAGGACTTTTTCGATTGATTAAATCGCTATATCATAATAATACGCAAAATTTCCTACAAAGTACGTCATAAAAATTAAATTAAAACTTATATATAATATATAAGATTAGCAACAGAATAATAATTTTAAATGGATTTGTCAGTATAGCTGCTGGTAATCTACTTTTATCTAAAAAAACGTTCAGCTGAATCCCTTTAATGATTTTTTTGAAATAAATTCCATCTACAACATCACATATTCTTCGGAGCATCAATAATGTATAAAAATCTTATCGATATCCAAACAGTATCATCCCGAAAAGAAAACCAATTGACGTGGTTGCTAACCTTCAGGAAACAATGAGGTAACTCCTTGCACATTACAGCCATTTTACTACCTTCACGCGAAAATAGCCGATAAAATAGTCATCAAATGAAATCTAAAAAAGTGCGTTGAGCCGCAAAAAACCCTCAATTATAAGCGGACGAGATTCGCAATGCGTCACTCGGGCTTCTCCCTGAGGAAAGAACTAAATAGTTATCAGCTGTCGAAGAATCAAAAACCGATCTCAAGCATTTCATCCGTAGCAACCATACCTACGTAAATGTAAACGCACAAAATACGCCTTGAGCACCACTACAAATAAGCCGAATCTGGATTTATGCGCTTTCTACCACTACTTTTCGAGAAGAAATAAACAGTAGTGGCTCATTGAATTTACGAGCATCGTAGGCATTTTTAGAATAAAGGGCGCGTCTCTATTTGAGAATGCTCCGAAAACAATTAATTTAAATTCAAGGAATAATTTAAATAATTTTAAACCATCCAGCCGCGCCAACCATCGTCGCTCCTTTTCTAAAAGTAGTATTTGAATAATCTCCTAGAGAAGAAAGGGTCCCAAAAGATTGGAAAATCGCGAGCATCCAACATTTAAAAGCAGAGAATAGGATGACCCATCCAATTACAGACCAATATTTCTAACGTCACAAAACAGTAAGGAAGGGACACAAGTAACAACATAACGCTACAAAAATCAAATATACGTAGCTATAGCTTTTGAACAGACCACATAGCACTCGCATAAATATTTTTTTTTGACAAAAAAACGAATCTATTTATTCATAAGAAAAATATCTTTTTATTCTTATATAAGTAGTGCTTTTTACAACAAATTAGGTAATATATCAGGTGTGTGTAAATGTCTTTACCGGAGTTTTCGCAAATAAAAACACGTTATTTCAAGTATTCACTTAAAATTTATTTAATCAAAGTATTGACCATTCGATTCTATACACCTTGGTCATCTCTGAAGTAATTTATGGATACTATTCTAAAACAATTTTAACTCCTGTGAATTAAACCATTAATACCATATTTTATCTTCTTTGAAATTGGCAAAGTGCTCCTCTGCAAGCACATGTCCTATCGATGTGAAAATAAAAACAAACAATAACATACATTTCAAAATTTAACCTTAATTAAACAATGTAACTTATACTTAAAAATAAAGACAAACAAATTTGATGGAAACGTCTTGATCCGTGGTTCGCGCCGGACTGGCCCCCACTTCTTTCGCACATCCACAGCACAGCGGATACGGCGTCACTCGAAGGCTTGCTTCTACCACACTAAAGACAGAGACAACGCGTGTCACGGGGGAGAAGGGGAGTGAAAAGCGAGTAAAACGGGCTGAGAGAGAGAAATGGTGCCCAATCCTCGTTAATTGATCAAAATCGTTTTTAAATGTTTTTTTGTTAAATAAGTAATATTTTCGTATGAAACTAAATAGCCGCAGTTTCATATCCAAAGAGCCACATATGACTCTCGAGCCGAAGGTTGCCGACCCCTGGCCTAGAGAAATAAAGGACATCGTGCATGCACCCCCTGCCAAACGCCGAAAGGCGGCTCGCAGTATATATGTATATGTAAGAAATCGCTCGCGTCATCGCCGCAATAGGAACGGTTCAGTTGGACAAACTGGAACGGTACAGTTTGCCAACTAGAAAGGTAAGCAATCGCTCGCGTCTTCGCTTCCTGCTGCAATGGGAACGGTTCAGTTAGCAAGCTCATAAGGTTTACTAAACGCTTGCGTCGCTACCTGCTGCAAAGTTAAACTGTACAGTTAACCAGTTTGGAATGCATAAAAAATTTCCCTCGTTGGCGTTTGTACACTTTATTAATATAATATTAAAATCAGGAATCTTGGTTTTTAAGACTGAAATGAATCCCCAAACCGAGAATAATGATTTCGACGCAAACATATTGGTGATGTCGAATTGAGGTACTAAAAACATCGCGAGCGACCTTATCACCATGTTCGGTTGCCAAACTGGTTTAATTACAAAACGCAAGACATGGTGCTACATGCTTCAATGGAGAACGCTTCAGTTTGCCGACAGGGAACGGAAGGACACTTGGAACTTCTTTATTAGAATAATGCGTGATTTAATAGTTAAATATGTGCCCTCAAAATACTGCAATCATAATAACGAACCTAGATGATACAATAAAGGGAAAAGAAAAGAACTTAAGAAACAGAGGCGCTAATATTATAAAATAAAAGCCACTGCGAGGATTCCGAGCGAAATCGACTTGAATAAATTGCTGAGCGAATACAAATTAGCCAAATCGCAAACTAAACGCATCATTCGAGACGCGCTCTGTCAGTTTAAGGAGAAATCGTATACGAACATATTGTCGGGATCGGGTCCACTCCTATATACCGAAGATCATTTTCCCGACGCTCAACTGACCGAGGGACCGCTCGCCCGACACCTCTGGTTACCAAGTGAAGATGATCTCAGTTTGAATTTCAAAGGCGAGGGGGGTCAATACGAAAATATTCGTAGCTTTCAGTTACCTTAAAACAATTCAAGATGATCTTAGGAATATAATCATTCAATCCATATATTTTAATCGATTATATAGACTTATATGAACAGTCAAACAAAGGCAAAATGCATGACCATTTTGTTTTCAATCATTCATTTAATTGCTTTTCGTTGCTAGGTGATAGGGTGATCCACCAATACATAAACATGTTAATAAAGATTTACTCGATCTATCTACGAGCTTAAAAAATTCAGTACGATGAGATTTAGCTATTCAACAAATCATCATTCATGTTACGAATGTTTGTTATGAATAATAATTCAAAAGAGACGGTGTTTCACTGATCAAGGTATAAAAAGAATATGAGAATAATCTCTTCTCATATTCTTATCCCAATTTCGCCCAATAAAAAATATTTGTGTGTATTAACAAATACAGAAGAAGGAACTTATGAATTCAAAATTTCCTCTAGTCTTTCAGCGTACCAGATGATATGACAATCAAAACACTTGACCCGAGCCTTGCCTACAGGGTAAACTTTACATGGAGCGCTTCTAGACAAGGGTCTATTAATCCAGAGCCAATATCTAGGGTGCTGGAGAGTTTTTTATGGCTTAGGATCTATTTAATTTTTATTTTTCATCACCGCCTTAGCAAAAAAACTTGGTGACGAAGGGAAGAACGTCACCGCTATGGTGCGCGACTGGAATTCGTCTGCCCATAAACTGTTCAAAAAGGTCGGGTTAAAGCCATCTAAGTTCTTAAGAGTCATCCAGATTTGTGAAGATGCTGAACGTTGAATTTTGCCACACACAAGTTCTAGAAACTTCTAGTTATCATCCAGGAAATTGGTGTAATATCAATAACGTGATTCTCTACGATTCCATTTACAACTCTTGAAAGATATATTGCTTTTAAACGCTTTTTGATTCTCATAGGGGTAAAATTGTGATTTTTACGGTTTCTGAAATACTCGTACGATAAGACTCTCCTTGTAAGACGAGTGTGCTTTTCGTATGTCAAATCTCAAATTCCTTAACGATATTAAAATTAACCGAGTCTCTCAGACTTCGATTGCAATGTATATTCTTTTAAATTGGACTGTAGTTTTATTCTGAATCTTAAACGTGCATTTCACAGAGATAAATTCTTTTCGTCTATCATTTCGTAATAAAATAAAGGTTTTTTGTATTAAGCAGAACCAATTCATGCTTTTTCTAAGTATATCTAAAAAAAAAGGATAAGATTAAATCGCGTAATAACTCCATAATAAGTACGCAGTATGTAAAAGACGCTAAATACGAGGCAAAGAAATCATAATCAGAGAGAAAAAAAGTTTCGTTGCCGGGTCTCGAACCAGCGTACACCACGCAAAAATGACGGTTCGAAAAAGCTTTACGTTCGCCTTAACCACATCATTATATGATTAGGAAGAGGTGTTATTTAACACAACCGAGTTTGGGTTGCTCCGGCGCGAAATTTGAAAAAAATTGCAATCTTTGAACGTTCTCTCCTAAACTTACGGCGAGAAACGTCTAGAAAAAGACGGGTCTTCTTAATTTTGATCCTCTATGGACCTATGCTAGTCTCATTCAAAAGTCAGGAGACACCTATGTTTACACTCCTTGTTAGTCCGATAAAAAATGTATTTTCTCTTTCTGTGGCGAAGAGTTTTATTACGATTTTCAATCCGATATCGTTTTCTAAAAAAGGAAAAAGACTCAACTGGTTACGTAGAAAAGAATGAAACACTGTTCTCATACAATACTCAGAAACATAAATGTGGTGTGAAGGATACATCCGTATCCCCCTATGAGATGGAAACGGTATTATATGTTGATGCAATATCGGGAGTTTGATTTAAATTCCTTCAGTGAGTTGGTATGAATGTTGCGCAATTAATCAGCAATTACTCATTTGTCGGATATTTGCGTATGGGATTCATTGGTAGTGGTTGCTGTGTTGTTGTTATTTTTAAGAAGATGCAGGAAGGCAGAAGTAGATTTTGAAAAATGTATCGTTTGTGAATAAGTGAATGATTACCATTCCGCATGGTGTTTATGCTTTTCAATTACCGTACTGAGGACTTCGAGAAGTCTTCTACTCGAGAATTCCGCGTCATGTCCAGAAGCATTCTCTTATTAAGTGCTATGGATGATATTGAGTGATTTCAAGCTGAGTTGTTGTCTCGAAATGTTACTTATTCATCTTCATTATTTTTAGAGTTATACTTATGTTTTAATCGTTATAAATCTTCTCCTAAAAATTAGTCTATCCACCTATAGACTAATCTATATATACAATACGTTAGTTTCTTGAACCCAACATTTTGCTTTTTCGACGAAATTTCTAGCCTTAGCAACATTAGTCTTTTTCTAGGGTTGTAGTCTTTTATTTGCTTTGCATCTTTTAAAAAAGTAGGTATGATAATAAATTTTTGTTTGAATTGTCAATCAAGTTACGTGGAGATGGTTTTCTTTTGCTGAAACCATCCAATTAAAATCTAACTTCTGCATAAAAAAAGTAAAATTGACTCTTAAGATTCTCAATGCATATCAAGGGCTTGTGTTAAGAAATATTGAAGAAGTATCTCCAAATCATAGTGATTGGCTGCCATGTTGACAGATTATATTACAGTTTGTTCTTTTTTTACTTAAGAATATTTTGTTTGAAAAAGAATCCATTAGTTTGGATCATGGACTTTAAACATGAAAGTGCTTCATTTTGCAGAATGGGCTCTGGTGAAAATCATGTCATGATTTAATCAAGTTATAGGTCATTATAAACTCCCTTTCAAAATTCTTTCTCTTTCTTAAATTGGTTGCCTTCTGTCATATTAAATTTTCAGTCTTTAAGAGAGCTGCTTCAACCGTTTATTTCTTATTCACTCATTAAATTCTCAAAATAAGAAGTAAGGCCTTTCCTATACCAAAGGAGTATGTGTTTATCAGCCTCTTCATTATACGAGGCATTTTATATTCAGGTTAGTCTGAAACTTCATATTGCATCCCTGAAGACTAATTTACCATTTAAAGCTAAGTTTTTCATATGATATTCCCTCCATAACAGGGAAGTGTGTTCATTGAATTTAAGTATTAAATATGGTTTATGAATGTTTTCACTCATTCAGCAGAAGGTGAATTTTAAGATGATGAATTGTTAATTTACTCATAATAATGACAAGTTCAAATAAACAAACAATAATTTAGGAATTTAAGTAATAATGGCCTCAAATTTTATGTATGTAATATCTATTTTGGTTTTATTATCATCACTCCACATCAGAGCATAGCAGTTTAATTCAAAACAGAAAAAAGTAAAAGTTTAAATACTAAAAAAGAGCCAGATAGCATTGCCTACTTAGATAGGTCTTGATGAGTGTCAGGCTTTTCTTGTTATGATAACATTTCTAGAATTCATGGTTCAAGTTATATGCAAAGTCCTTTCATAATCTTGGATACAAATATTTGACTTTTGCATGGTGACATAATCCTGTGCTGTGGATGTACACCACACATCTGAAAGAAAAGATAATTATGTGCTCTGAAGTATCTGTATATTTATTAGTGTATTAGGGTAGTTTTAAAGAAATATTCTAGTCAAACAACTCTGAACACAAGATGTGATTTTAGAAAGCCACGTAATTCTGTAAAGAATTAGAAGGAATGTTTGAGGTGGTTTAAATGACATGAGTAATAACTTAACCATTTTATCAGTAATTATGGGAGTGTAAATATTTAGCGGAATGACATTCCACTCAAATCAATAAATGATTGAGCATTTCCAATTTCATAATTGAAATTTAAAAACTTTGAAGTTCATTGAATTCATTTGTTCATTTAAATTGTATGTTGTTTCTATCAACATGATAAAATATTGCTATGTCTTGAAATGCTTTATCACCTTAAAAATCAGTAACCATTTTAACTTTTTGGCATTGAAGATAGCTGGTATTTAATCTTACTAATACAGCAAGACAACACCTGCTGTAATTTCCACTTTCTAATCTACCGAAGGGAGTCATCATCCTCGGGTATTCTCAAATGATTCCTTAAATCAGCAAATTATAATCATCATAAAGTAAAATGATATTTATTATACCAAATATATTATCATAAATTCCTTTGACCAATGCTGCATAAGAGACAGATTTAGTCATTTAAAAAAGAAATTTAATTAAAATTTAAAAAATAGATAGGTTCCATAGATGTTGGAAATGGTATTTATACTTCTGATTCAATCCTCTGTTGTCATTGACTATTATCACAAGCAGAAGAAACAATCTTTGTCTATATTTTGCATTTCCTTCTTATTTTCATTTGTTTACACAGAGAAGCATATAATTTATCACTTGATATTTTATTTCCTAACTGCTTATGTAAAAGGAAAATTGTAATTTAAATCCTTGTAATTAGAGAAAATACATGTTAAAATTAAGGATTCTTATCAATCAAAAGATTAATTTATCAGTTCCTTTCAATGCTTTGAGAATCTTTTAATATTTTTTTCTAATTAGTGTGTCATAAATTTGTGTAAAATGCACTGAGATAGTTGTAGATAGTCAATTCTGATCAGTGTTGTGTTTTAATTTTAACCGAAGATGATCATCAGATTAATTTAATCTCTTCTTTAATTTATATTTCTAAGAGAAAGATAATATCTTTAACATCCTAACAAAGTCCTAAATATTTGGAAAATCATCCCAATCAATTATTCAGTTTTAGCTTTTTTTGTCCATATGAAGGATTACATGGGAAGAGTGGAATATATTTCTTTCTTTCCATGTTGGATGTACACTTAGTAAGATAAAAAGTATATAAGTTGTAACATGATGTTTTTCAGGAAAACTAATCCTTTTATTAAGATTCTTTCAGAATATCATGGAAAATGTTCATTGCAGATATATACTTACAAAATATATAACTCCTCAAATTAATCCTAAAATTGAACAATAGAAAAAGAATTCATATCTTGGGTAGTGTGTTAGAACATCATGGTGCAGATGGAATAATCTGTATGATTGAAATGAAATTCAAGAAGAATTGATTCTCTTTTTTGTAGCATCATACACATGGTTTACTTTATTTAAATTACCATATTATTGTTTTCTTTATTTTTACCTGTGTCAGAGTGATCCCTCTTTCAATTCGCCGTTGATTTTTACACCATTTCCTGTTCCACTTATACTTCTATAATCTTTACAATCTGTAGATGTGAATAGAATGATGTTAGAGCTCACATTCTCACATTGATTTCATTATGATAACTAAATGACAATCTGGTGAGCATTCACTTCTTTTTCCTTGTTTGATGTGAAGTATCTTTGGATAACTAAAGTAACCTTTTGGCCTGTTAAGAGAATATACTGTGAGACAATATAATCCATAAGGTGAACATTTTGGAGATTAATTCTGATAACTTTTTGTCTCAAGCCCAAGTGTTTTCTGTCTAAGAGGATTTTTTAAACGCAATACCTTGGATAAATTCTCCATGAAAACAATTGTTAAATCTTATAGTGGGACCTATTCTTGAATTTAACAGTGTCCTTTGGAATCTTCATCTTACTACTCTACTGTGAGACAATGGAATCCATAATGTGAACCTTTTTGTTGTGATGTTGATCTCGTTAGTGATTTGCCATACTCTAAAAAGAGGGAGTTTTACTCTGCCATAAGGAAGTAGTTGGTACATAAGTAAATTGTATCTGTTATGTATTTATTATTTAGGTTGTATATTTATTTTGTCATTACTTAGATCTCCAGTAATTGGTTTCATCTTGTATGTGATAAATAAATAGTTATTATTTACATGCATATATATATTTTCTTTATCAATCCATTGAATGCAATTTACTCCATCATACAAAAACAAATGTTAAGAATTTTAAATATAAATTAGACTTAATTTTTCTTACTAAACAATATCAAGGAGTTACTTCAGTGTTCGTGGAAGTTTCCTGAAGGTAAGCAACCACGTCAATTGGGAGTCATTTCTCTTCGGGAAGATACTGTGTGGCTATCAATAAGTTTTTAAGCATAACTATTCATTGATGATATTCCAAAGTGTATGTGAAGTTTTAAATATAATTTATTTCAAAAATCATTTACATTATTGAGCCGATCATTTATTTAGATAAAGTACCTTGCCAGCATCTATAGTGATAAATCCATTAAAAATTATTCTATAAATCAAATATTATAGTTATTGGTTTTGGTTTATAGTTAATGGTTATTATAATTGGTTCCATATTGTATGAGATGAATAAATAGTAAATAATATACTTAATCAATCCAATGAATGTAATATACTCCATCGTACAAAAAAATTTTAAGAATTTGAAGAATAAATAAAAGTTAATTTTTCTTATTAAACAATATCAAGGAGAAGGTGGATTAAAAAAATCAAACAAATCTTATGGAACGAAAAACTAGTTTTTAAGGAAATATGACCAGTAGTAATATTTTTTAAGATGTAACAAAAATCATTCTGGACAAATAATATTTTAAGTAAGCTCCTTTTCACTAAATTATAAGGAATGAAATAAAAATATTAAGGAGAAATAGAGAGATTATAATATTTTCAAAACATGCAACATTAAAGTTAAGAAATATTAATGAATGGGCAGTTATTTTTGCAGGGGGATAAAAATAAATATTTACCTGAAAATGTTCATATCAAATTCAATGCATAAATTTTAAACAAAAAATATTTTGTTTGAAAGTATGACAACATATCCGTGAGAACATCTCTCACTTAAAAAACGTCAGATACTACTGTAGAGAATGAATGGTCTTAAAAGTCATTGGGGCATCTGCATGTGGAAATTAAATTAAATCTATACCAAGTTCTTTGTATACTAACTGTAATGATTAATAAAAGAGAAAAAAACCTTTTACTTTGCCCGAGTATTGTAGGTGATCCACAAACAAGCTATACTCACTGTTTAACCTCTAATGAAGTAAGAGGAAAGAGGCAATAAAAAGGTATTCCAGTCCTCGAGGAATGATCAGACACCTACGGTGCTTCTTTGAATTTTTCTGTTAAAACAGATACAGAAAGTGCAGTAAAATAAATTGGGTTACGAATTGGATAAAAAAGATCATATGTAAAAATATGGGTAGTAAAACCTCATACTGCTATTCTAAATAATAAGTGGATGCAAAATGATAATGAAATTGTATTTGGGATCCAGAAATTTTGTAGGCAATAATTGAATAGGAAGTTTTGAGGAAGAGATTCACATTTTTCAGATTAGTTACTTTTGCCAGGATCTTACAAATATGACAAACATTTAAATACAAACACAAGGTCATTTGTTGGGCACCTTAATATCTATTACAACTAAAACTGAGTAGGGAATAATCCTAACCTGTATGCAGAAGACCAAACTACATTATAATAATCTTGTTATATATATAAGTAGGGGTAAAATATTGTTTATAGAAGGACAATACTTACAAGAGAAGTAGTGGATGGTGGTGGTTTATAAATGTAATATTTGCCAAAGGAACAGTAATATTATTATTATAATAATATAAAGTTATTCTCATCGTTTTTTTTCTTCTTCACTTGCAGATGAATCGCCCCCGACCACCATGTTTATGTAGTATCGATACCAGACTACATTATAATAATCTTGTAATAGAAAGGGAGGGTAAGATATTTTCTATGGTAGGACAATACTGACAAGATAAGTAGTGGATGGTGGTGATTGATGAATATAATTTTTGCCAAAGGATCAGTAAATTTAGTATTCTAGCTACGGTTACTTAAAAATTATGCCTACCTTTTGCGTTTATAGGCGTTGTATCCGAAATATTGTCTGGCTAATAAGATACACGTCTTAATCTATATCTAAATACATATAAAGCTATTCTTATCGTTTTTTTTCTTCTTCACATGCAGATGAATCGCCCACGACCTCCATGTTTACGAAGAGTACTATCGATATGTATGACGAAAGTAAATTAGCTCGATTCGAAGCACCTCAGCACGCCTCTAAAATATTTAAGGCTGAGGAAGTATATTATGAGTGGATATGTATGCATGCTGCGGATATATTTGATTATAAACAATTAATAATTATTATAGCTGCCATTTTTCTCCGTGTTTGGAGCTCAGCATCACTGTACTACTGATTCAGCCCTTGGCCTCTTACGGAATAATTGAACGAGAAAGGAATCTGTTTTCTATTTTAATATTTTGTATCAAATTTCTTAGAATGTCTGGGAATTAATGTTCGAAGAAATACAAAATTAATAATTAATTAATTTAACTTTTCTAAAATGTAATCAAATCAGAGTAAACCTTACTTCCGACATAATTTTAAGCAGTAGAAGATGGGTATTTTAAATTCATAATTATGAAAAAATTTGGAATATAAAAAATAATTAAGGAATAATGAAGTGATAGGTAAAATCTTTAATAAATAAATAATTAGCTATTTAACAATATTATTGTTTAAGGAGTAGTTTGTGGGAGGGGAAAAGGAGGTTTCCACCAATCAGAACGCTGCGTAAGACATGGGAAATGTAGGAGAGGACATTTTCGATGCAAGTGACTTTGTCCCTCTTCGGACTCCTTGAGCGCTGGTTGTGCTTACTGTGCGATCTAGAGCTCTAAACGATTCAAGTGCGTGATACAGCCTTAAGCGATCCCTTAACGTGGTAAGTTGAATAGAATATAAGGAGGTTATATTGTGTATGGTGTAATTAAGTTTTAATTTTGGGATTAATATTTCTGTACTAATCGCAGAGTTTTTAGTTTAAAAGTAAAATTAACTGATGGATCGATGTTAGAAAGATCTACCACGTGGTCCATTGTACGCGATACCTTCTGATGGTTTAACATACTGAAAACGCACGAATATCATAGTCTTCCGTAGGTTTCGAAATTCGAGGTTGTGAATGATAATGCTCTGATATTTGAATTGGATTTCCTCGGGAATTTAAATCATGGTCGTCATATGTGATCGCATTCTTTCTTAGTTTAAATCATATTCGTCATTCATCACTTCCTTATGGAACATTCCTGATGATTATGCTTTTTATAGAAGGCTTTGAATATGTGCTCGATAATTTTAAGTTCAAACTTAAAATGAAAATAAGACTTTTGTTCTGTCACAAGCTTTATCTTGCTTTATAATATTTTATAAGTAAATTAATTGGATATCTATGAACTGACAGGACTCTACATACGGTATCTCAAGTGAAATTAATTGATCCAAAACGGTCTAAAGGTTATTTGAAAAGATAGTTATATACATTCACTCGTATCATTAGAAAAAATAGAAGAGAATAAAATCGTAAAATAAGTCAACATCTATAGGCTGATATGATTGCAATAAACAAAAAGCCTATTATGTTACTTTATACTCAATGTTTGGGGAACGTTATGGGACTGTTGATTTTTCATAAATTTGAAATATAAAGGATCTACAATAAAAGTTACCAACATACATTTTTCAATTTCAGGTACGAGTTCCATTGATCAAGAGGATTTTGGTTCCCCTACCCACATCGAAGGAGGTTCCTGGACGCCACCTACCGTTTGCTGCCATTTTGGAGTTGGGTAAACGTGCCGACATCCGTCGGAGGGTTTCTTGGTTTATTTTTTTATATTTCCTTTGTATGTCTATGTATTTTGTATGTTTGTTTGCATGCGCATGCGTAATCATTCCTTTTTTTTCAGGTATTCATTTCTTGTGTTTGTTCGTTTTTATATTTTGTATTTCCGCGTATGTTTTTGTATGTTTATATTGTATGTTTTACGCGCGCGCGTCTAATCATTCCCCATTTCTTCCAGGCATTTATTTCTTGTATTTGTTCGTTTTATCTTTTGTTTCCGCGTTTGTTTTTGTATTTTCATATTGTATGTTCTACGCGAGCGTGCACTAATTTTTGCCTTTTTTCCAGGAATTTATTTCTTGTTTTTGTTCGTTTTATCTTATGTTTTCGCGTTTGTTTTTGTATTTTCATATTGTATGTTCTACGCGTGCGTGCACTAATTTTTGCCTTTTTTCCAGGTATTTATTTCTTGTTTTTGTTCGTTTTATCTTATGTTTTCGCGTTTGTTTTTGTATTTTCATATTGTATGTTCTACGCGTGCGTGCACTAATTTTTGCCTTTTTTCCAGGTATTTATTTCTTGTTTTTGTTCGTTTTATCTTATGTTTCCGCGTATGTTTTTGTATTTTTATTTTTTATGATCTACGCTCGCGTCTAATATTTATCATTTTTTTCCAGGCATTTATTTTTTGTATTTTCTCGTTATGTATTTTCGCGAATATTCTTGTATTTTATGTTCTTGTTTGCACGCTCGCGTCTAATTTTACCTATTTTTTCCAGGCATTTATTTCTTGTATTTTCTCTTTATGTATTTTCGCGAATATTCTTGTATTTGTATGTTCTTGTTTGCACGCTCGCGTCTAATCATTCCTTGTTTTCAGGTATTTATTTCTTGTATTTGTTCGTTATGTATTTTCGCGAATATTCTTGTATTTGTATGTTCTTGTTTGCACGCTCGCGTATAATCATTACTTATTTTCAGGTATTTATTTCTTGTATTTTTTCGTTGTGTATTTTCGCGAATATTCTTGTATTTGTATGTTCTTGTTTGCACGCTCGCGTCTAATCATTCCTTGTTTTCAGGTATTTATTTCTTGTATTTGTTCGTTCTGTATTTTCGCGAATATGCTTGTATTCGTATGTTTTGTATGCACGCTTGCGTATAATCATTCCTTGTTTTCAGAAATTAATGACTCGTTTCTTCGATTCTTCTTTTATATTTCTTATTTTCTTATATTGATGTTTGCTCGTACGCGTGTTATTATCCTTCTATTTCATATATATGTATGTATTCCGTATTATTATTTAATTGTTAGATGGTTTTTTTTCCGGAGCTCGAAGGAGCAAAGGAATTTTTTCCCAAAAAAAACCCTCTCTCGGACTACAACCTTGTCGTGGTGAGAGGGCTTATCAGTTCCGTAATCCATGGTTTTTTTATGGCCGGAACCGAACCGATGGTAGTCCACAGAAGGTAATTTTCATTTTCTCTTCTTGTTTAACCATTTCAATCTTGATCTTCGTAGGAAACATCCTGTCGGTGGTGCGTTCGGCCCAAATACCTGAGTGATCCTTCCGGAGAATGAGGCGGAATCGGTTGAGAAAGAAGCGGATGTTGCGATGGAGATTAAGGACCCGACACAGAGGATCGACGAAGGGGACTTCGAATGGACACAAAATTGCCTATGGCCTAACGAGATTCTTCGCCTCCTCCCGCCCGCAGCAGTCCTGTAGTATTCGGTACAACCATTATTCTAGCAATTGTAGAAAATTAGTCGTTATTCTTTTGGCTTTAGCTTTATCTTTAACGATGTCTTACGTATTGACTGGGTTAAATTCTATGCCTGCTCGAAAGTGAACGAGCCCGACCCCAATTTTTCACCTTATTCTACGTATTACTTAATTGTTCGTTTTACAACGTAATTATCCGAATAGTTGTTTCTATTCTTTAGTTTTGCTTGAACGAGCGTGTACTCTAATTTCCCCCTTTATTTTCAGGTAATTCTTTGCGTTCGTTGGTTTAATCTTTCATGTTTGTATTTAATTGTAAATTTATATTCTTTTTGGTGCGCGCGATCAGTAATCATTACTATTTTTCTTTGCTAGGTATTTTCTCTTTGTTTGTTTCTTCTTTCCTGTTAGTCTGATTTTTTTGATTGTTCTACGCGAGCGTGCACTATTTTTCCATGCATCCAGGTGTTATATAATCTGTGTGATTCATTCATTTTACTTTCCGGCGTTTGCTTTTGTATTTTTATATTTATTCTACGCCTGCGTGCGATAATTTCCCAGTTTTTCAATATATTTATTTCTCCTGTTTGTTATATGTATTGTATTTCCGCGTATATGCTTGTATTTTTTTTGTTTACACCTTCGCTTATATTTATTCCTTGTTTTCAGGTATTTATTTCTTGTATTTTTTCGTTGTGTATTTTCGCGAATATGCTTGTATTTATATGTTCTTGTTTGCACGTACGCGTATAATCATTACTTCTTTTCAGGCATTTATTTCTTGTATTTTTTCGTTGTGTATTTTTGCGAATATGCTTGTATTTATGTTCTTGTTTGCACGTACGCGTATAATCATTACTTCTTTACAGGTTTTTATTTCTTGTATTTTTTCGTTGTGTATTTTTGCGAATATGCTTGTATTTGTATGTTCTTGTTTGCACGCTCGCGTATAATCATTACTTCTTTTCAGGTATTTATTTCTTGTATTTGTTCGTTCTGTATTTTCGCGCATATGTTTGTATTCGTATGTTTTGTATGCACGCTCGCCTGTAATCATTCCTTTTTTTCAGGAATAAATGACTCTTTTCTTCGATCCTTCTTTTAAATTTCTTATTATCTTTTATTGATGTTTGTTCGTACGCGTGTTATTATCCCTCTTTTTCATATATATGTATGTATTCCGATTTATTATTTAATTGTTAGTTGGGTTTTTTTCCGGAGCTCGAAGGAGCAAAGGAATTTTTATCCCACAAACCCTCTCTCGGACTACAACCTTGTCGTGGTGAGAGGGCTTATCAGTTCCGTTATCCATGGCTTTTCATGGCCGGAACCGAACCGATGGTAGTCCAAGGAGGTAAATTTAATTTACTTACGAAATGTTTTTTAAACCATTTCTAACTTTATGTTCGTAGGAAATATCCTGCCGGTGGTGCGTTCGGCCCAAACACCTGAGTGATCCTTCCGGAGAATGAGGCGGAATCGGTTGAGAAAGAAGTGGATGTCGCGATGGAGATTAAGGACCCGACACAGAGGATCGACGAAGGGGACTTCGAATGGACACAAAATTGCCTATGCCCTAACGAGATTCTCGCACCCTCCCGCCCTCCACAGTAAGTGTATTCGGTACAACCATTTTTCTAAGCAATTGTAGAAACTTTTTTTTCAGTAATTGCCTTTATTTTCATGTGATTCTTTCTGTGCGTTGGTTTAATCCTTATTATTTCCTTGTATATAATTGTAAATTTATATTATTTTTTGGTGCGCGCAATCAGAAATCATTACTTTTTCAGGTATTTATTTAATGTGATGCCAGAATTATCATTTATATTAACTTTTATTCGTTTAAATTTATTTATTTAAGATTATAGTTTAGTAGTGTATATATATATATATTCTAGGTGTTTACTTTTTGTATTTGTTTCTTTTATATATGTCTGAATTTTCATTTTGTTTGTTCTACGCGAGCGTGCAATAATTTTCCGTGTATCCAGGTGTTTATATAATCTGTGTGTTTCATTCATTTAATTTTTTGGCGTTTGCTTTTGTATTTCCCAATTTTTCAAGATATTTGTCTTGTGTTTTTTCTTTAAATATTTTGTATTTCCGCGTATATGCTTGCATTTTTCGTTTACACGCACACTTATTTTTATTTCTTGTTTTCAGGTGTTTATTTTTTGTGTTCCTACGTTCTATGTTTCCGCGTATTTGTTTACATTTGTATACTGTTTGTACACCGCATGCAATAGTCACCCCTTTTTAAAGATATTTATAATTAGTATTTGTTAGGATATTTTCTTTTTCCTCATATTTTTTTTATTATGTGTGTTCAACGCCTTTGTGCAATAATTTCCTCTTTGTTCCAGTTACTTATTACTTGTGTTTGTTCGTTATATATTCCCGCTTATATACTTGTATTTTTGTTGAATTTTGCAAGTGCGTGTACAATTATTCCCATTCTCAGGTATTTAGGTGTGGATGCAATAATTTCCCCTTTTTTCAGGTTTATTATTTCTTATGTTTCCTTTTTTTACAGACATGAATGTATTGTTTGCCCTATAAGTCCTCTTTCCTTGTGTGTTTTAAAATTTATTTATCATTTGTTGTATGCAAGCGTTCAATAATTAGCTCTTTTTTCCTCTTTATTAGATTTCAATATATTGTTTGTCCGATTAATCTTACCTTTTTCCGCGTATGTTCATGCAGTTTTATATCGTTTTTTATTCGCAAGCGTGCAATAATTTCCTCTATTTTCCAGATAATATATCTTGTATTTTCGATTAATGTTATGTTTTTACTTTTATGTTTCTGCATTTATCTGTAGTTTGTTTTAGGGCAATCGTGCAATGATGCCTATTTTTCCAGATATTAGTATAAAGTGTTTGTCCGTTTGATCTTAAGTTCCCGCGAATGTTTTTTGCATTTTTATATTCTTTCTTCTTCGCGAGCGTGCAATGATCGCCTCTCTTTTCCAGATTTCAATATATTTTTTTGCCAATCCTATGTTATTCCTTGTATGTTTTCGCATTTTTATATTCTTTCTACACAAGCGTGCAATTTTATTTACCATACAGATATTAATATATTGTTTGTCTGATTATCCTATCCTTCCGCTTACCTTGTTGCATTTTTCTATTGTTTGTTCTAATCAAGCGTTCAATAATTTTCTGTATTTACAGGTTATTAATTCTTGTTTCTCCGATTAAACTAATGTTTTTCCGCGTATAGGTTTGCTATTTAATGTCGTTTGTTCTAATCAATCGTCCAATCATTTCCTGTTTTTCTTGATGTCATTATATTGTGTTTATTGCATTAATTTTTTTTCCATGTATTAATTTCTCTGCGTGCAATAAAAATCTCATTTTACCAGCTGTTTATATATTTTTTTTCTTCTCTCCCTCCTACAAATATTCAAATTTCGCTGAATTGTGAAATTATTTCTGGATTTCATTCCACCGGCCAAGTTTAGTCATTTTCTCTTAAACACTATACTCCGTTATGTGAAAATTAATTTTTTAGATGACAATTTTAAAAATTTCAAAGTAGCACGTTAAAGGAACGATGACGTTATTTCCCAGAATGTTGAAGTATTAAAATATTCACAAAGTATTAATTAGTGCATAAAATGCTGCAATAAATCATCATTAGATTATAATAGAAATCGCATTGCACATTAAAATTATTCTAATTATATCAACAATGAATAAAAAACTTATCGATATCCATACAGTATCATCCCGAAGAGAAAGGACCACCAATTGACGTGGTTGCTTACTTTCAGGAAACAATGAGGTAACTCCTTGCACATTACAACCATAGTCCTACCTTACTACAAATATTGCCTCTAAAATAATTATCAAATGAAAATCTAAGAGTGTGCGTTAAGCCGCAAAACCCTCAATTAGAAGCGGACGAGATTCGCAATGCGTCACTCGGGCTTCTCCCAGAGGAAAAAATATACCACTCGCGGTTTCCGCTGTCGAAGAATCAAAAATATAGGTACCGATCTCAAGCATTTCATCCGTAGCAACCATGCCTACGTAAATATAAACATAGAAAATACGTCTTGAGCACCACTAGAAATAAGCCGAATCTGAATATATGCGCATTCTATCACTACTTTTCGAGAAGAAATAACAATCCGATCGTGCTGCCTCGCCTTAAACGGCTCTGGGGTCCACTATACTGCCGAAGCGGCGGGCAGGGTGGCTAATAGAATTAACGAGCATTGTAAGCATTTTTTAGAATAAAGGGCGCGTCTCTATTTGGGAATGCTCCGAAAACAATAAATTTAAATTCAAGGAATAATTTAAATTATTTTAAACCATCCAGCCGCGCCAACCATCGTCGCTCCTTTTCTTAAAGTAGTATTTGAATAATCTCCTAGAGAAGAAAGGGTCCCAAAAGATTGGAAAATCGCGAGCATCACTCCAATATTTAAAAGCAGAGAATAGGATGACCCATCCAATTACAGACCAATATTTCTAACGTCACAAAACAGTAAGGAAGGGAAACAAGTAACAACATAACGCTACAAAAATCCAATATACGTAGCTATAGCTTTTGAACAGACCACGTAGCACTCGCATAAATATTTTTCTGATAAAAAGACGAATCTATTTATTCCTAAGAAAAATATCTTTTTATTCTTATATAAGTAGTGCTTTTTCCAACAGATTAGGTAATATATCAGGTGTGTGAAAAAGTCTTTACGTAAGTTTTCGCAAAATAAACACGTTATTTCAAGTATTTAGTTAATATTTATTTAATCAAAGTATTGACCATTCGATTCTATGCATCTTGGCCATCTCTGAAGTAATGTATGGATAACATTCTAAAACAATTTTAACTCCTGTGAGTTAAACCATTAATTAACCCATATCTTATCTTCTTTGAAATTGGCAAAGTGCTCCTCTGCAAGCAAATGTCCTATCGATGTGAAAATAAAAACAAACAATAACATACATTTCAATAATTTAACCTTTATTAAACGATGTAACTTATACTTAAAAATAAAAACAAACAAATTCGATGGAAACGTCTTGACCCGTGGTTCGCGCAGGACTGGCCCCCACTTCTTTCGCACATCTACAGCACAGCGGCTACGGCGTCACTCGAGAGCTTGCTTCTACCATAATAAAGAGAGTGACAACGTATGTCACGGGGAATAGTGGGAGTGAAAGGGAGTAAAATGGGCTGAGGGAGAGAAATGGTGCCCAATCCTCGTTAGTTGATCAAAATCCTTTTTAAATGTTCTTTTTTTAAATAAGCGATATTTGCGTGTGAAACTAAAGAGCCGCAGTTTCATATCCAAAGTGCCGCATATGTAACGCGCGCCGAAGGCTGCCGACCCCTGGTCAAGAAGAATGAGGACATGGTGCATGCACCCCCTGCCAAACGCCGAAAGTATATATGCAGAAGTAAGAAATAACTCGCGTCGTCGCCGCAATAGGAACGGTTCAGTTGGCCAAATGGGAACGGTTTAGTTGGACAAACTGGAATGGTTCGGTTGGACAAACTGGAACAGTACAGTTGGACAAACTGGAACGGTTCAGTTTGCGAAACTGGAACAGTACAGTTGGACAAACGTGAACGGTACAGTTTGCCAACTAGAAAGGTAAGCAGTCGCACGCGTCGTCGCTACCTGCTGCAAAGTTAAACTGTACAGTTAACCAGTTTGGAATGCATAAAAAATTACCCTCGTTTGAGTTTTTACACTTTATTAATATGATATTAAATACTGGAATCCAGGTTTTTAAGAGTGAAATAAATCCCCAAACCTAGAATAATGATTTCGGCGCAAACAAATTGTGCCGAACTAAAAACATCGCGAACGACCTTATCACCATGTTCGGTTGCCAAACTGGTTTTTTTACAAAACGCAAGACAAGTGGTAGACCTACAATTACATAAATATATCAATAACGAGTTACTCGATCTACGAGCTTAAAAAATTAGATACGATGAGACTGAGCTATTCAACAAATCATAATGTTACGAATGTGTGTTATGGGTCATAATTTAAAAGAATCGGTGTCTCACTAATCAAGGGTTAAACAGAATACGAGAATAATATCTTCTCATATTCTAATCCCAAATTCGCCCAATAAAAACGTATTTATTTGTATTCAGAAATATAGAAGGAGAGACTTATAAATTCAAAATCCTCCACTCCTTCAGCGTACCAGATGATATTACAATCAGAAGACTTGACCCCAGCCATGCCTACAGGGTGAATTCTACATGGCGCGCTGCTAGACAAGGGTCTATTAAAGGCATAGAAAACATGATCACAATCAACCACTCTGTAGGAATTTTCATGGAAAACGATCCAGAGCCGATATCATGGGTGCTGGAGGGTTTTTATGGCTTAGGATCTCTATACACCGAAGAGACACATCGTCTGAAGGGGTATGGAATAGTCTGCATCACCGCTCTAGCGAAAATACTTGGTGACGAAGGGAAGAATGCCACCGCTATGGTGCGCGACTGGAATTCGTCTGCCCATAAACTGTTCAAAAAGGTCGGGTTCCAGCCAACTGGGGTCCAAAGAGTCATCCAGATGTGTGAAGATTGTTGAACGTTGACGTTGAATTTAACCCCAGTTCCAGAACCTTCTAGTTATCACCCAGGAAATTGATGTCAATAACGTGATTCTCTACTACTGCATTTGTATTTATTTGCCACTCTTGAGAGATTTATTGCTTTTAAACGTTTTTGATTCTCATAGTGGTAAATTGTTATTTTTACGGTTTCTGAAATACTCGTACGATATAACTCTCGTTGTAAGACTAGCGTCCATTTCGTATGTCAAATCCCAAATTCCTTAACGATATTAAAATTAACCGAGTCTCTCAGACTTCGATTGCAATGTATAGTCTTTTAAATTGGACTGTAGTTTTATTCTGAATGTTAAACGTGCATTTCACAGAGATAAATTGTTTTCGTCTATCATTTCGTAATAAAATAAATGTGTTTTGTATTAAGCAGAACCAATTCGTGCTTTTTCTAAGTATATCTAAGAAAAAAGAAAAGATTAAATCGCGCAATAACTCCATAATAAGTACGCAGTATGTAATAGACGCTAAATACGAGGCAAAAAATCATAATCAGAGAGAAAAAAAGTTTCGTTGCCGGGTCGCGAACTAGCGTCCACCACACAAAAAAGACGCTTCGAAAAAAAGCCTCTCATTCGCCTTAACCAACTCCACCATCGTAGCAGTGAATAAAGTGAGGAAGAGGTTTTATTTTACTTAAGCCGGTTTGGGTTATCCCGGCGCTAAATTTGAAAAAATTACAATATTTGAACGTTAGTATCTCCTAAAATTACGGCGAGAAACGTCTAGAAAAAAAGACGGGTCTTCTTAATTTTGATCCTCTATCGACCTATGCTCAGGAGACCCCTTTGTTTACACTCTATAATAGTCCGATAAAAAATCTATTTTCTCTTTCTGTGGCGAAGAGTTTTATTACGATTTTCAATCCGATATCGTTCTCTAAAAAAGGAAAAAGACTCAACTGGTTACGTAGAAAAGAACGAAATACTGTTTTTCTATAATACTCAGAAGCATAAATGTGGTGTGAAGGATACATCCGTATCCCCCTATGAGATCGAAACGGTATTACACGTTGATGCTAGATCAGGAGTTTGATTTAAATTCTTACAGTGAATGTTGCGCAATTAATCAGCAATTACTCATTTGTCGGATATTTGCGTATGGGATTCATCGGTAGTGGTTGCTATGTTGTTGTTATTTTTAAGAAGATGCAGGAAGGCAGAAGTAGGTTTTGAAAAATGTATCGTTTGTGAATAAGTGAATGATTACCATTCCGCATAGTGTTTATGCTTTTCAATTACCGTGCTGAGGACTTCGAGAAGTCTTCTACTCGAGAATTCAGCGTCATGTCCCGAAGCATTCTCTTATCAAGTGCTATGGATGATATTGAGTGATTTCAAGCTGAGTTGTTCTCTCGAAATGTTACTTATTCATCTTCATTATTTTTAGAGTTATACTTATGTTTTAATCGTTGTAAATCTTCTCCTAAAAATTAGTCCATCCACCTATAGACTAATCTATATATACAATACGTTTGTTTCTTGAACCCAACATTTTGCTTTTTCAACGAAATTTCTAGCCTTAGCAACATTAGTCTTTTTCTAGGGTTGTAGTCTTTTATTTGCTTTGCATCTTATTTGCATTTTTACTTAAGAATATTTTTTTTGAAAGAATCCATTAGTTTGGATTATGGACTTTAAACATGAAAGTGCTTCATTTATCAGAATGGGCTCTGGTGAAAATCATGTCATGATTTAACCAGGTTGAAGGTCATTATAGACTCCCTTTCTGAATTCTTTCTAAAATTGGGTTCCTTCTGTCATATTAAATTGTCAGTGTTTAAGAAAGCAGCTTCAACCATTTATTTTTTATTCACTCATCAAATTCTCACAATGAGTTGTCAGACCTTTCCTATACCAAAGGAGTATGTGTTAATCAGCCGCTTCATTATACGAGGCATTTTATATTCAGGTTAGTCTGAAACTTCATATTACATCCCCAAAGACTAATTTACTTTTTAAAGCTAAGTTTTTCATGTGATATTCCCTCCATAACAGGGAAATGTGCACATTGAATTCAGTCTTAAATATGGTTAATGAATGTTTTCACTCATTCAGTAGAAGGTTAATTTTAAGATTGATGAATTGCTAATTTACTCATGATAATGACAGTTTTCACATAAACTGAAACAATAATATACGAACTATGTAACAAATGACCTCAAATTTATGTATAAAATATCTTTTTTGGTTTTTAATTTAAATGACATGAGTAGTAACTACACCACGGTATCATATGTATGGGAGAGTAAATGTTTAGTGAATGACATTCCACTCAAATCAATATGTATGATTGAATATTTCCAATTTCACAATTATGTGTTTTGAAGTGGCGGTATATTTGTTGGTGTACTTGTGAAGTTATTGAAAAATAATCTTGTCAAACAACTATGAGCACAAGATGTGAATTTAAAAGCCATGTCATTCCATTAATCATTAGGGAAAGTTGAGGTGGTTTAAATGATATGAGTGATAACTTCACCATATTATAAGTATGTAAGGGAGTGTAAATGTTAAGTGGAATGACATTCCACTCAAAAGTTTGTATTTAGTCCTATTAATACAGCAAGACAACTCTTCTGTAATTTCCACTTTCTAATCTACTGAAGGGAGTCATAATCTTCGTGTATTCTCAAATGATTTCTTAAATCAGCATAGAATAATCATCATATAGTAAGATTATATTATATTTTACTAAATATATTATCATAAATTCCTTTGACCCATGCTGCGTGGAAGCCAGATGTAGTCATGAAAAAAAATTAATTAAAAATAAAAGAATAGGTAATAATTAGGTTCCATAGAAGTTGGAAATGGTATTTATACTTCTGATTGAATCCTCTAATATCATTGATTATTAGCACAAGCAGAAGAAAAAATCTTTGTCTATATTCTGCAAATTTCCTTATCTTTATATGTTTACCCAGAGTAGCATATAATTTTACTCTTGATCTTTTATTTCCTAACTGCTTATGTAAAAGGAAAGTTGTAATTTATTTATATCCTTATAATAAGAGAAATTACATGTTAACATTAATGAATGTTATCTATTGAAAATTAATTTATCAGTTCTGTCAATGACCACTCCAAGATATTTGATCGAGGTAAACCTGGGGACAATCTTGCAATTGATCACATAATCGTGCGTTATCTTTTTCTTTTTTAAGGAAATGGTCATGACGTGGGATTTTTCTGGATTAATATTTAGTTTCCAGGAAGAAGACCATGTAGTTAAGTCATTAATAGACTCTTAATAAAATCAATCAATCTGTAATTGAAGAAACTTTTTTGATGATTTTACAGTCATATGCAAATAACAAATAGAAAGTTGAAATTAATTTAACTCCTTGTAATTTAGGAAACTCCGTGTTAAAATTAAAGAATTTTATCTATTAAAGAAATTAATTTATCAGTTCTGTTCAGTGCTTTGAGAATCTTTAAATATTCTTTTCTAATAAGTGTGTCATAAATTTGTGTAAAATGCACTGGGATATTTGTAGATAGTCAATTCTGATCAGTGTTGCGTTTTAATTTTAACTGAAGATGATCATCAAACCAATTTTATCTCTTATTTAATATATATTTCTAAAAAATATTATAATATTATTATTAGGAAGATGCAGGAAGGCAGAAATAGTTATAGAAATGTATCGTTTGTGAATAAGTGAATGAATACCATTCCGTATGGTGTTTATGCTCTTCAATTACTGTACTGAGGAACGCGAGACGTCTTCTACTCTAGAATTCCGTGTGATGTCCCGTAGCATTCTATTATTTTGGCAAGTGCTATGGATAATGATTCCAAGCTGAGTTGTTGTCAGGAAATGTTACTTATTCATCTTCATTATTTTTAGAAATTTACTTTTGAATCTTAATTTTAAAAATCATGCGTATCGAAAATAGTACAATGTTTTGATAATTATGTTTTAATGGTTGTAAATCTTCTCCTTAAAAGTGGTCCATCTACTATTTACAAAGTGTAAAGACTAATCTATATTAGTAGTAAAGTAATCTATATTAGACTAATTTATATTAATCTATATAATTAAAAGTGTAAAGACTAATCTATATATATATAATACATTAGTTTCTTGAACTCAAAATTTTGCTTTTTCAAGGAAATTTCTTTCCTTAGCAACATTAGTCTTTCTAGGGTTGTAGTATTTTATTTGCTCTACATATTTTAAAAATGTAGGTGTGATACTTAATTTTTGTTTGAATTGTTAATCAAGTTAAGTGAAAGTGGTTTTCTTTTCCTGGAACCATCTACCGTATTTTTCGGACCATAAGACGCACTTTTTCTTCACCAAAAAGTGGGGAGAAAAGTGCCTGCGTCTTATGGTCCGAATAGAAGACTGAGACTGACGCTGTACTAGGACGCTGACACTAATGCCGGGCATTTGTATCAGAGCTGCAGCGGGTCCCGCTGCAGCCGACCCGCTGGATCAAATATTATTCTGTTATACATTATTAAATTCTGTTATACATTATTTTAGTAAAGCCTTCGACTCAGTAGACTAGTAAATTCATTGATCATGCCCCACTTTGATTACGGTGACATTGTTTACCAAGATCTATCAAGAGATCCAATAAGAAAGAGCCAATAAGCTCCAACGCATCCAGAATGTGTCCGTTCGATTTATATTTAATTTGAGAAAATTCGACCGTATTTCCGGTGCATTTAAAAAATTAGATTGGATAAAACTAGAAACTCGCAAACAACTACACATTCTAACGTTCTCATGCACTGTTTTGCGAACGCAATCTCCTGAATATCTCTTTTCCGAATTTGTAAGATTTGAGTCCGTCCATAATTGTAATACTAGAGGGAGATTCAATTTACTAATACCGAACCACAGAACGGAGACATATGACAAATCATTTATTATAACTGCTACCACGCTCTGGAATACCATTCCCTCCCACATAAAATCTTCCATTTCCACCCGATCTTTCAGAAGAAAATGTCTTACTTATCTTAATCATATATCCAATTTATCTCCTGTATCAACAGTCATCACATCTCTACAGCACTGATCAACGCTCTCTCTACTGCTCCTTTCACTCTTAACCTCCAATTCATTTAACTATGCATCTGTCTTGAAATATTCTTTTTTTGCAGCTCAGTCCAATATCTTCTAATTTTATTATCTACACTTTGCCTCTTTTTTCGGCAATCAACTTAAATATACCATTGAATGTTTTTAATTACCTGTTTAGTTATAAGATATGTTTTCAAATTTAACATGATCTGACTCATTGATTATCTTGTAAAGTTGAAATTTTAGTATTCTGTTTTTAGATAATTCTATCAGTAGGTTTGTGCAGGTTTTTCACACCCCCCTTCAATGTGGGTGTTTTCCTGCAGTGGATTTTTTTCTAAGAATTTTCTTAGGTTTTTATATCCACTTAAATCTCTCTTATAATCATTATTTTTCTCTTTCTAATTTTTTTGGTACTTTAAACTTTTTTTAAAGAGGTTAGATGGAAGAAGAGACTTTTTAGTCTCAATCTTGCCTCCAAAATAAAGACTATTAAATATTTTATTACACTATTTGGTTCAGAATATTTTTGTCCTATTTTTCTCCTCTAAAAACCAGGTGCGTCTTATGGTCAGGTGCGTCTTATGGTCCGAAAAATACAGTAATTAAATCTAACTTCTGCATAAAAAAAGTAAAATTGACTCTTAAGATTCTCAATGCATATCAAGGGCTTGTGTTAAGAAATATTGAAGAAGTATCTCCAAATCATAGTGATAGGCAGCTATGTTGACAGATTATAATACAGTTTGTTCTTTTTTTACTTAAGAATATTTTTTTTGAAAGAATCCATTAGTTTGGATTATGGAATATAAAAATGAAAGTGCTTCATTTTGCAGAATGAGCTCTGGTGAAAATCATGTCATGATTTAATCAAGTTATAGGTCATTATAAACTCCCTTTCAAAATTCTTTCTCTTTCTAAAATTGGTTGCCTTCTGTCATTAAATTTTCAGTCTTTAAGAGAGCTGCTTCAACCATTTATTTTTTATTCACTCATTAAATTCTCACAATGAGTAGTCAGACCTTTCCTATACCAAAGCAGTAAGTGTTAATCAGCCTCTTCATTATATGAGGCATTTTATATTCAGGTTAGTCTGAAACTTCATATTGCATGTGTGAAATTTATAAGCCATGTCATTCCGTTAATAAATAGGGGTGGTTGTGGTGGTTTAAATGATATGAGTGATAACTTTACCATGCTATCAGTATGTATGGCAGTGTAAATGTGTAAATGGAATGACATTCTACTCAAGTCAATATATGATTGAGCATTTCCAGTTTCATGTCTGTAATTTAAAAATTTTAAAGTTCATTAAATTCAATTGTTCGTTTAAAGTGTATGTTGTTTCTATCAACATGATATACCAGTGGTATGTCTTGAAATGCTTTATCACCTTTGAAACCAGTAACCACTCAACTTTCTGGCATTGAAGATAACTTCTATTTAGTATTATTAACACAGCAAGACAACTCTTACTGTAATTTCCAGTTTCTGAACTACTGAAGGAAGTCATCATCCAGTATAGTATAATCATCATATAGTAAAATAATATTATAATTTATTTAATATATTATCATAAATTTCTTTGGCCAATTGTGCGTGAAGCAAGATTTAGTCAATAAAAAAAATAATTAAAAAAATAGATAATAAGTTGGTTCAATAGAAGTTGGAAATGGTATTTATGCTTGTGATTCAATCCTCTATTGCCATTTACTATTAGCACAAGCAGAAGAAACAATCTTTGTCTATATTCTGCAAATTTCCTTATCATCTTTATATGTTTACACAGAGTAGCCAATAATTTATCTCTTGACAATTTATTTGCTAACTGCTTATGTAAAAGGAAAGTTGTAATTTATTTATATCCTTATAATTAGAGAAATTACATGTTAAAATTAATGAATGTTATCTATTAAAAATTAATTTATCAGTTCCTTTCAATGCTTTGAGAATCTTTTAATATTGTTTTCTAATTAGTGTGTCATAAATTTGTGTAGAATGCACTGGGATAGTTGTAGATCGTCAATTCTGATCAGTATTATGTTTTATTTTTAACTGAAGATGATCATCAAATTAATTTCGTCTCTTCTTTAATTTATATTTCTTTAAGATCCTAACAAAGTCCTAAATAGTTTAATAAAAAGGATTACATGGGAAGAATGGAGTATCTTTCTTTCCTTCATAAAAGTCCTAAATCTTTGGGAAATCATCCCAATCAAATATTCAGTTTTGGCATGTTTTGTCCATATGAAGGATTACATGGGATGAATAGAATGTCTTTCTTTCCTTCATGGGCAGACACTATGTAAGATGAAAGGTATTTAAGTTGTAACATGATGTTCTTCAGGAATACTTATCCTTTTATTAATATTCATTCAGAATATCATGAAAAATTCTTGTTGCAGATATATACTTACAAAATATATAACTCCTCAAATTAATCCTAAAATTGAACGCTATAAAAGAAATCATATCTTGGGCAGTGTATTAGAACATCATGGTGCAGATGGAATGTTCTATTTAATTGAAATGAAATTGAATAAGAATTGATTCTCTTTTCTTAACATTATACACTGATTTCATTTTATTTAAATTAACATATTATTGTTTTATTTATTCTTACTTCTGTCAGAGGGATCCCTCTTCCAATTTGCCATTGATTTTTACACCAATTCTTGTTCCACTTACTCTTGTATTATCTTCACAATCTGTAGGAATAAATAAAATTTTGTTAGAGCTCAGGTCATTTTCATCTGTGATATATTTAAAGTTGTCAAAGTATCACATAAATTCAGCAATTTACATTGTATATAATGGTATTCATTGATATTATGATAACTACATGACAATGTGGTGAGCATTCAATTCTTTTTCCTTGTTTGATGTGAAGTATCTTTGATTATAAAGTAATCTTTTAAACTGTAATGAAATATACTGTGAGGCAATGGAATCCATAATGTGAACTTATTTGTTGTGATGTTGATCTTGTTTGTGTTTCGCCATACTGCATAAAGAGGGATATTTACTCTCACTTAAGGAAGTAGTTTGTACATAAGTAAATTGTATCCTTTCTGTATTTATTAATTAGGATGTATATTTATTTTGTCAGTTCTTAGTTCTCCAGTAATTGGTTTCATCTTGTAGTGATAAATAAATTGTTATTATTTACATGCATAGATATATTTTCTTTATCAATTCATTGAATGTAATTTACTCTATCATACAAAAGCAAATGTTAAGAATTAGAAATATAAATTAGACTTAATTTTTCTTACTAAACAATATCAAGGAGTTACCTCAGTGTTCAAGGTAAGCAACCACGTCAATTGGGAGTTATTTCTCTTCGGGAAGATACTGTATGGATATCAATAAGTTATTAAGCATTATTATTCATTGTTGATATACAAAAGTATATCTTAAGTTATAAATATAATTTATTTCAAAATTCATATACATTATTGAGCTGATCATTTATTTAGATAAAGTACCTTGCCAGTATCTATAGTGACAAATCCATTTAAAATTACTCTTTTGCATACCTGATCATTATTAATAATGAAATATTTTAGTTCTAATTTAATGTTTATAACGTACATATAGAAAAAATTAATGATTATAATGATCTGGCAATTTAATCATTCGGTAAAGTCCTACTTGATATTCCTTTTGAAAAAAGCAAAGGCATAATAATATAATATTTGCATTTTATCTTCACAATAAATTAAAGACAGGACTGAAACACCCTCATAGAAATCATTTCACTTTAAAATCTTTGCAATTGGAATATGTTATTGTGAAACTATGAATGATAAAAAAGAATGTTGGTAAACTAGTGAAATAACTATATTAATTTTACTGCTCAATGCGATTTTTAGTCTAATGATGAATTAATTGTATGTTTATTTTGTCATTCCTTAGATCCCCAGTAATTGGTTTCATCTTGTATGAGATGAATAAATAGTTATTATTTCATATGCATATATATAATTATATTCCTTTATCAATCCAATTAATGTAATATACTCCATCGTACAAAAACAAATGTTAAGAATTTGAAGAATATATAAGTTAATTTTTCTTATTAAACAATATCAAGGAGAAGGTGGATTAAAAAAATCAAACAAATCTTATGGAACGAAAAACTAGTTTTTAAGGAAATATGACCAGCTAGTAGTAATATTTTTTAAGATGTAACAAACATCATTCTGGACAAATAGTATTTTAAGTAAGCTCCTTTTCACTAAATCATAAGGAATGAAATAAAAATATTAAGAAGAAATAGAGAGATTAAAATATTTTCAAAACATGCAACATCAAATTTAACAAAAAATAATGAATGAGCAGTTATTTTTGCAGGGGGATCACAATAAATATTTAACTGAAAATGTTTATATCAAATTCAATGCATAAATTTGAAATAAAATATATTTTGTTAGAAAGTATTACAACATTTCTGTGGGAGTATCTCTCATTTAAAAAACTTCAGATAATACTGTAGAGAATGAATGGTCTTAAAAATAATTGGGGCATCTGCATGTGGAAATTAAATTAAATCTATACCAACTGTTTCTGTATACTAACTGTAATGATTAATAAAAGAAGAAAAACCTTTTACTTTACCTGAGTATTATAGGTGATACACAAACTAGCTATACTCACTGTTCAACTTATAATAAAGTAAGAGGAAATAGGCAACAAAAAGGTATTCAAGTCCTCAAGGAATGATCAGAACTACTGTACTTCTTTGAATATTTCTGTTAAAACAGATACAGAAAGTACAGTAAAATGAAAAGGGTTACTAATTTTAAATACTAAGGTAATAACAACACACTGCTAACAGATTGCGAGCATTTAATATGAGTAAGGATTGTGAAGTGACACAGTAAGAAGAAAAGAAAATAAATGTGATTTATTCCTAAATTTTGTTCACAGAAATACAAATTTATTTCAGGGCACAAAATAAATACATATATACGTTTTTCTGCATATTTAAGATAAATATGTAGAAATAAGGGTAGTGATAACTCATACCACTATGTTTAGTAAGTGTGGATGCAAAATGATAATAGAATGGTAATTGGCATCCAAAAATTGTGTGAGCAATAATTTAATAGGAAGTTTTGATGAAGAGATTCACATTTTTCAGAAGAGTTACCTTTGACAGGATCTTACAAATATGAAAATTATATTATTACAAACACAAGGTCCTTTGTTGGGCACCTTAATATGTATTACAACTGAAATTGAGTAGGGAATAATCCTCACCTGTATGTAGAAGACCAAACTACATTATAATAATCTTGTTATATATATAAGTAGGGGTAAAATATTGTTTATAGAAGGACAATACTTACAAGAGAAGTAGTGGATGGTGGTGGTTTATAAATGTAATATTTGCCAAAGAAACAGTATTATTATTATTATAATAATATAAAGTTATTCTTATCGTTTTTTCTTCTTAACTTGCAGATGAATCGCCCCCGACCACCATGTTTATGTAGTATTGATACCAGACTACATTATAATAATCTTGTAATAGAAAGGGAGGGTAAGATATTTTCTATGGTAGGACAATGCTGACAAGAGAAGCAGTGGATGGTGGTGATTGATGAATATAATTTTTGCCAAAGGAACAGTAAATTTAGTAATCTAGGCTGAGGAAGTATATTATGAGTTGATATGAATGAATATTGCGGATATATTTGATTATAAAAAGTTAATTATTTCTATAGCCGCCATGTTTCTCCGTGTTTGGAGCTCAGCATCTCTGTATTACTAATTCGTCGCTTACGAAATAACTGAGAGAGAAAGGAATCTGTTTTCTATTTTGTATCAAATTTCTTAGAATGTCTGGGAATTAATGTTCGAAGAAATACGAAATTAATAATTAATTAATTTAACTTTTCTAAAGTGTAATCAAATCAGAGTAAACCTTACTTCCGACATAATTGTAAGCTGTAGAAGATGTGTATTTTAAATTCATATTTATGAAAATTTAGGAATATAAAAAATAATTAAGGAATAATGAAGTGATAGGTAAAATCTTTAATAAATAAATAATTAGCTATTTAACAATATTATTGTTTAAGGAGTAGTTTGTGGGAGGGGAAAAGGAGGTTTCCACCAATCAGAACGCTGCGTAAGACATGGGAAATGAAGGAGAGGACATTTTCGATGCAAGTGACTTTGTCCCTCTTCGGACTCCTTGAGCGCTGGTTGTGCTTACTGTGCGATCTAGAGCTCTAAACGATTCAAGTGCGTGATACAGCCTTAAGCGATCCCTTAACGTGGTAAGTTGTATAGAATATAAGGAGGTTTTATTGTGTGTAACGTAATTAAGTTTTGTTTTCGGGATTAACATTTCTGTACTAGCTGCCGAGTTTTAAGTTTAAAAGTAAAATTGACTTATGGATCGATGTTAGAATGATCTGCCACGTGGTCCATTTTACGCGATACCTTCTGATGGTTACACATACTGAAAACGCAAGAATATCATAGTGTTCCGTAGGTTTTGACAATCGAAGTTGTGAATAATAATGCTTGGACATTTCAATTGGATTTCCTTTAGATTTTAAGTCAAGTTCGTCATATGTGATCACGTTCATTCATAGTTCAAATCATATTCGTCATTCATCACTTCCTTATGGAACATTCCGGATCATTAAGCTTTTTATAGAAGGCTTTGAATATGTGCTCGATAATTTTAAGTTCGAACTTAAAATGAAAATAAGACTTTTGTTCTGTCACAAGCATTATCTTGCTTTATAATATTCTATAAGCAAATTAATTGGATATCTATGAACTGACAGGACTCTCCATACGGTATCTCAAGTGAAATTAATTGATCCAAAACGGTCTAAAGGTTATTTGAAAAGATAGTTATATACATTCACCTGTATCATTAGAAAAAATAGAAGAGAATAAAATCGTAAAATAAGTCAACATCTATAGGCTGACATGATTGCAATAAACAAAAAGCCTATTATGTTACTTCATTCTCAATGTTTGGGGAAACCTTATGGATCTAAAATAAAACTAACCAGCATACATTCTGCAATTTCAGGTACGAGTTCCATTGATCAAGAGGATTTCGGTTCCCCTATCCACATCGAAGGAGGTTCCTGGACGCCACCTACCGTTTGCTGCCATTTTGGAGTTGGGTAAACGTGCCGACATCCGTCGGAGGGTTTCTTGGTTTATTTTTTTATATTTCCTTGTATGTCTATGTATTTTGTATGTTTGTTTGCATGCGCATGCATAATCATTCCTTTTTTTTCAGGTATTTATTTCTTGTGTTTGTTCGTTTATATATTTTGTATTTCCGCGTATGTTTTTGTATGTTTATATTGTATGTTTTACGCGCGCGCGTCTAATCATTACCCATTTCTTCCAGGCATTTATTTCTTGTATTTGTTCGTTTTATCTTTTGTTTCCGCGTTTGTTTTTGTATTTTCATATTGTATGTTCTACGCGAGCGTGCACTAATTTTTGCCTTTTTTCCAGGAATTTATTTCTTGTACTTGTTCGTTTTATCTTATGTTTCCGCGTTTGTTTTTGTATTTTCATATTGTTCGTTCTACGCGTGCGTGCACTAATTTTTGCCTTTTTTCCAGGTATTTATTTCTTGTTTTTGTTCGTTTTATCTTATCTTTCCGCGTTTGTTTTTGTATTTTCATATTGTATGTTCTACGCGTGCGTGCACTAATTTTTGCCTTTTTTCCAGGTATTTATTTCTTGTTTTTGTTCGTTTTATCTTATGTTTCCGCTTTTGTTTTTGTATTATCATATTGTATGTTCTACGCGTGCGTGCACTAATTTTTGTCTTTTTTCCAGGTATTTATTTCTTGTTTTTGTTCGTTTTATCTTATGTTTCCGCGTATGTTTTTGTATTTTTATTTTTTATGATCTACGCTCGCGTCTAATATTTATCATTTTTTTCCAGGCATTTATTTCTTGTATTTTCTCGTTATGTATTTTCGCGAATATTCTTGTATTTTGTTCTTGTTTGCACGCTCGCGTCTAATTTTACCTATTTTTTCCAGGCATTTATTTCTTGTATTTTCTCTTTATGTATTTTCGCGAATATTCTTGTATTTGTATGTTCTTGTTTGCACGCTCGCGTATAATCATTCCTTGTTTTCAGAAATTAATGACTCGTTTCTTCGATCCTTCTTTTATATTTCTTATTTTCTTATATTGATGTTTGCTCGTACGCGTGTTATTATCCCTCTATTTCATATATATGTATGTATTCCGTATTATTATTTAATTGTTAGATGGTTTTTTTTCCGGAGCTCGAAGGAGCAAAGGAATTTTTTCCCAAAAAAAAACCCTCTCTCGGACTACAACCTTGTCGTGGTGAGAGGGCTTATCAGTTCCGTAATCCATGGTTTTTCATGGCTGGAACCGAACCGATGGTAGTCCACAGAAGGTAATTTTCATTTTCTCTTCTTGTTTAACCATTTCAATCTTGATCTTCGTAGGAAACATCCTGTCGGTGGTGCGTTCGGCCCAAATACCTGAGTGATCCTTCCGGAGAATGAGGCGGAATCGGTTGAGAAACAAGTGGATGTCGCGATGGAGATTAAGGACCCAACACAGAGGATCGACGAAGGGGACTTCGAATGGACACAGAATTGCCTATGGCCTAACGAGATTCTTCGCCTCCTCCCGCCCGCAGCATTCCTGTAGGAGTATTCGGTACAACCATTTTTGTAGCAATTGTAGAAAATTAGTCGTTATTCTTTTGGCTTTAGCTTTATCTTTAACGATGTCTTACGTATTGACTGGGTTAAATTCTATGCCTGCTCGAAAGTGAACGAGCCCGACCCCAATTTTTCACCTTATTCTACGTATTACTTATTTGTTCGTTTTACAATGTAATTATCCGAATAGTTGTTTCTATTCTTTAGTGTTGCTTGAACGACCGTGTACTCTAATTTCCCCCTTTATTTTCAGGTAATTCTTTGCGTTCGTTGGTTTAATCTTTCATGTTTGTATTTAATTGTAAATTTATATTCTTTTTGGTGCGCGCGATCAGTAATCATTACTATTTTTCTTTGCTAGGTATTTACTCTTTGTGTTTGTTTCTTCTTTTCTGTTAGTTTGATTTTTTAGTTTGTTATACGCGAGCGTGCACTATTTTTCCATGTATCCAGGTGTTATATAATCTGTGTGATTCATTCATTTTACTTTCCGGCGTTAGCTTTTGTATTTTTATATTTATTCTACGCCTGCGTGCGATAATTTCCCAGTTTTTTAATATATTTATTTCTCCTGTTTGTTATATGTATTGTATTTCCGCGTATATGCTTGTATTTTTTGTTTACACGCGCTTTTATTTATTCCTTGTTTTCAGGTGTTTGTTTTTTGTGTTCCTACGTTCTATGTTTCCGCGTATTTGTTTACATTTGTATACTGTTTGTACACCGCATGCAATAGTAACCCCTTTTTCAAGATATTTATAATTAGTATTTGTTAGGATATTTTCTTTTTCCTCGTATTTTTTTGTATTATGTGTGTTCAACGCTTGTGTGCAATAATATTCTCTTTGTTCCAGTTACTTATTTCTTGTGCTTGTTCGTTAAATATTCCCGCTTATATACCTGTATTTTAATGTTGAATTTTGCAAGTGTGTGTATAATCATTTCCTTTTTCAGGTTTTTAGGTCTGCGTGTCTGCGTGCGTCTCTTTTTTTCTAGTTATAATTTTTTATGTTTCTCGGATCAATCTAATGTTTCTTCGCATAACTTTTTGCAATTTTGTCGTTTGTTCTAAGCAAGCGTGCAATAAATTCCAAATATTCCAGATGTAAATATATTGTTTATTTTTTAATCTTATGTTTTTCCGCGTATGTATTTGTATCTTTAATACTTCAGTTCTACGCAAGCGTGCAATAATTTCCTCTATTTTCCAGATAATGATATATCTTGTATTTTCGATTAATGTTTTTTCTTGTATGTTTTGCATTTTTCTATCGTTTGTTTTAGGGCAATCGTGCAATCATGCCTCTTTTTCCAGATTTTAGTATAATGTAATAGTCCGTTTAATATTATTTTTCCGCGAATGTTTTTTCATTTTTTAATCGTTTCCATGCGAGCGTGCAATAATTTACATTTTTTCCAGATTATTATTTCTTAATGTTTCACCGATTAATCTTATATTTTACTGCGTATGTTTCTGCATTTTATGTCGTTTGTTCTACGCAAGTGTTTAAAAACTACCCCTTCATTCCAGGTATTAATATATTGCGTTTTTCCGATCAATCCAGATATTGATATATTGGGATTTTGTTCTCTTAATCTTACACATTTCATCGTATTTTTTTTGCATTTTTATATCGTCTGTTATAAGCAAGCTAGCAATAATTTCCTTTTCCTTCAGATTAATATTTTTTATGCTTCTCTGATTAATCTATTGTTTTTCCGCGTATGTTTTTGCAATTTCATGTCGCTTGTTCTACGCTAGCCAGAAATAGTCTCTTTTTTCCAGGTATTATTATAATGTTTCTCCTATAAATCTTTTGTTTTCCGCATAAGTTTTCGCAAATGACTGTCGTTTGTTGTACGCTAGCGTGCAATTATTTCCTCATTTTTCCAAATAATAATATATAGTTTGTCCTCTTAATCTAATGTATTTCATCGTATGTGTTTGCATTTTTATATCATTCTTTCTACACAAGCGTGCAATTTCGTTTTTCATCCGGACATTAATATGTTGCATTCGTCCGATTAATCTTATCTTTCTATGTTTCTTCATTTTCAATCGTTTCCACGCGAGCGTGCAATAATTTACTCTTTTTTTCAAGATATCAATAATAACCTCTTTTCAGGATATTTATATATTGTTTGTCCGATTAATATCTGTTTTTCATTGTATATCTTTGCAATTTTACATCGTTTATTCTCCGCAAGTGTACAATGATTTCCTCTTTTGTGCAGATATTAATATATAGTATGTCCTCTACATCTTATATATTTCATCGTATGTTTTTGCATTTTTTAATCGTCTATTCTAAGCAAGCTTGCAATAATTTCCTCTTTTTCAGGGTACTAATTCTTATGCTTCTCTAATTAATCTATTGGTTTTGCAATTTTGTCGTTTGTTCTACGCAAGCGTGCAATAATATTTCCTTTTTTCCAGATGTTAATGTATTGTGTTTCTCCTATTAGTCTAATATTATCGCGTATGTTAATGCATATTTATGTCGTTTTTTATTCGCAAGCGTGCAATAATTTGCTCTTTTTTTCAGGTTATTATTTCTTATGTTTATGCGTTAGTTTTTGTGATTTCGTCGTTTGTTCTACGTGAGCGAGCAATAATTTTCTTTATATGCAGGTGTTTATATAATCTGTGTGATTTATTTATTTTATTTTTCGGCGTTGTTTTGTATTTTTATATTTATTATACGCGTGCATGCAATAATTTCCCAATTTTTCAAGAATATATTTCTTGTGTTTGTTCGTTATATATTTTGTACATCCGCGTATATGCTTTTATTTTTTGTTGTTTGCATGCGCGCTTATCATTATTCCTTGTTTTGTTGTTTGTTTAAGTTGTTTAATAATAATAAGTATACGCACGCTAATGATTACTCCTTTTTTGAGTGATTTATTTTGTTGCATTCTTTCCTTCCACATTTACGCGTATTTGTTTGGATTTATATTGTTTAAGCACGCGCGCTATTTTATTCCCCTTGTTCCAGGTATTAATTTCTTGTGCTTTTTCGTTTTATCTTATGCTTGTCCATTTTTTTATCGTTTTCTCTACTCGCGGATATAATTTATCCTTTTTCTAGATGTTAATATATATTGTTTGTCCGATTTATCTTATGTTTTCCCGCGTATGTTTTTGCATTTATATTTAGTTTGTTGTACGCCAGCCTGTAATAATTTCCTCTTTTTTCCAGATATGTATTGTGTTTGTCTGATAAATTCTATGTTTTTCAGCGCATATGTTTGCATTTTTATATTGTCTTTTCCACGCAAGCGTGCAAAAAATACCCGTTTTTTCCAGATTTTATTGCTTTTGTCCGCTTAATCTGATGTATTTCATCGTATGTCCTATAGTTTGTTCTACGCAAGCGTGCAATCATTTCCTCTTTCCGGATGTTAATATAATCTTGATAATTAATATTAATCTTATGTGCTTCATTGTTTGTTTATGCGATTCCAATCGTTTCTACGCAAGCGTGCAATAATTTACTCTTTTTTCCAGATTTTAATTTGTGTTTGTCTCTTTAATGTCATGTTTTTCCTAGTATGCTTTTTCTTTTTTTCTATCGTTCGGAGTACGCAAACGCTCAATTCCCTTTCTCCAGGATTTTACTATATTGTATTTGTGCGATTAATCTTATATATTTCTGCGTATATATTTGCAGTATTCTCGTTTTTTCTTCGCAAGCATGCAATAATTTACTCTTTTTTCCAGATGTTAATATATTGTTTAGTCTATGATCTTTGTATTTCCTTACATGGTTTTTGCATTTATCTAACATTTGTTCTACGCAAGCCTGCATAATTTCCTGTTCTTTCAGGATATTAATACATTTTTAATCCGATTCATCTTATGTAATTCATCGTATGTTTTTGCATGTTTCAGTCTTTGGTTATACGCTAGCGTGCTAAAATTTCCTCTTTATTCCAAATGTTAACGTATTTTGTTCTTCCATTTTATCTTATGTTCATCCGCTTATGTTTTTGCATTTTAATATTGTTTCAATACGCAATACTGTCTACCCAAGCGTTTAATAATTTCTTCTTCTTCAGGATATTTATATATTGTTCTTCCGATTAATTGTTTGTAATGTTTTTCTATTTTTAGTTATTTTGTTCTAGGCGTTTATGCAATAATTTTCTCCTTTTTCAAATTTGTTTTTTTTTCTTTTATTATTTCTTGTATTTATTTGTATGTTTATTTTGTGTATATATGCTTTCTTTCTTTTGTGATTTTTGTAGGAGAAATATAAATAAACTCTACCCGACTGTACTGTACTGTACCTCTTTTTGAGGATATTAATTTATTGCGTTTTTCCGTTTAATATTCTGTTTTTCATTGTATGTTCTTCATTTTTATATAGTTTGTTCTACGCAAGCGTCCAATCATTTTCGGTTTTTTTTGATGTCATTATATTATGTTTATTGCATTTATTTTTTTGATGTATTAATTACTCTGTGCAATAAAAATCTCCTTTTCAAGTTTCAAATTTCAAAGTAGCTTATTAAAGGAACGAAGATGTTATTTCCCAGAATTTTGAAGCATTGAAATATTCACAAAGTATTAATTAGGGCATAAAATGCTGCAATAAATCATCATTAGATTATAATAGAAATCGCATTGCACATTAAAATTATTCTAATTATATCAGCAGGTTATCTTTCTTTTTAATTGTTCATAGTATCACAATATCATAACACAATCAAATGTTTACGATGATTTTGAAGAGAAATGATATATATGAATGAAATTATTTCTATGAAGACGTTCCATTCGTTCTTTAAATTATTCTGAGGATGAAATGCAAATATTACATTAATAACTCATTGCTCTGTTCATAAGCAATATCACGAAGGACTTTTCCGAATGATTAAATCGCCATATCATAATAATCTGCAAAATTTCCTACAAAGTACGTTATAAAAATTAAATTAAAACTTAAATATATAAGATTAGCTACGCGAGAGAATAATAATTTTAAATTTGTCAGTATAGCTGCTGGCAATGTATTTATTTTAATCTAAAAAACGTTCAGCTCAATACCTTTAATGATTTTTTATAAATGAGTTACATTCACAACATCACATATTCTTCGGAAGATGAACAATGAATAAAAAACTTATCGATATCCATACAGTATCATCCCGAAGAGAAAGGACTACCAATTGACGTGGTTGCTTACTTTCAGGAAACAATGAGGTAACTCCTTGCACATTACAACCATTGTCCTACCTTAATGCAAATATTGCCTCTAAAATAATTGTCATCAAATGAAAATCTAAGAGTGTGCGTTAAGCCGCAAAACCCTCAATTATAAGCGGACGAGATTCGCAATGCGTCACTCGGGCTTCTTCAAGAGGAAAGAACATACATACCAATAGCGGTTATCAGCTGCCGAAGAATCAAAAATATAGGTACCGATCTCAAGCATTTCATCTGTAGCAACCATACCTACGTAAATATAAACATGGAAAATACGTCTCGAGCACCACTACAATTAGCCGAATCTGGATTTATGCGCTTTCTACCACTACTTTTCGAGAAGAAATAAACAATATTGGCTCATTGAATTTACGAGCATTGTAGGCATTTTTTAGAATAAAGGGCGCGTCTCTATTTGAGAATGCTCCGAAAACAATAAATTTAAATTCAAGGAATAATTTAAATAATTTTAAACCATCCAGCCGCGCCAACCATCGTCGCTCCTTTTCTTAAAGTAGTATTTGAATAATCTCCTAGGGAAGAAAGGGTCCCAAAAGATTGGAAAATCGCGAGCATCACTCCAATATTTAAAAGCAGAGAATAGGATGACCCATCCAATTACAGACCAATATTTCTAACGTCACAAAATAGTAAGGAAGGGAAACAAGTAACAACATAACGCTACAAAAATCCAATATACGTAGCTATAGCTTTTGAACAGACCACGTAGCACTCGCATAAATATTTTTCTGATAAAAAGACGAATCTATTTATTCATAAGAAAAATATCTTTTTATTCTTATATATATTGTGCTTTTTACAACTAATTAGGTAATATATCAGGTGTGTGAAAAGTCTTTACGGAAGTTTTCTCAAAATAAAACACGTAATTTCAAGTATTTACATAAAATTTATTTAATCAAAGCATTAACCCATCGACTCTATACATCTTGGCCATCTCTGGAGTAATGTATGGATAACATTCTAAAACAATTTTAACTCCTGTGAGTTAAACCATTAATTAACCCATTTTTTATCTTCTTTGTAATTGGCAAAGTGCTCCTCTGCAAGCACATGTCCTATCGATGTGAAAATAAAAACAAACAATAACATACATTTCAAAATTTAACCTTTATTAAACAATGTAACTTATACTTAAAAATAAAAACAAACAAATTCGATGGAAACGTCTTGACCCGTGGTTCGCGCAGGACTGGCCCCCACTTCTTTCGCACATCCACAGCACAGCGGCTACGGCGTCACTCGAGAGCTTGCTTCTACCATAATAAAGAGAGTGACAACGTATGTCACGGGGAATAGTGGGAGTGAAAAGCGAGTAAAATGGGCTGAGGGAGAGAAATGGTGCCCAATCCTCGTTAGTTGATGGTGCATGCACCCCCTGCCAAACGCCGAAAGGCGGCTCGCAGTATATATGTAGATGTGAGAAATCGCTCGCGTCGTCGCCGCAATAGGAACGGTTCAGTTGGCCAAATGGGAACGATTCAGTTGGACAAACTGCAACAGTACAGTTGGACAAACTGGAACGGTACAGTTTGCCAACTAGAAAGGTAAGCAATCGCTCGTGTCGTCGCTACCTGCTGCAATGGGAACGGTTCAGTGAGCAAGCTCATTAGGTTTTCAAAACGCTTGCGTCGCTACCTGCTGTAAAGTTAAACTGTACAGTTAACCTGTTTGGAAGGCATAAAAATCACCCTCGTTGGCGTTTGTACACCTTATTAATATGATATTAAAATCAGGAATCCAGGTTTTTAAGACTGAAATAAATACCCAAACCGAGAATAATGATTTCGGCGTAAACATATTGGTAGTGTGGAAATACGAAACTAAAAACATCGCGAGCGACCTTATCACCATGTTCGGTTGCCAAACTGGTGTAATTACAAAACGCAAGACATGGTGCTACATGCTTCAATGGAGAACGCTTCAGTTTACCCACAGGGAAGGTAAGGACACTTGGATCTTGTTTTTTAGAATAATGCGTAATTTAATAGTCATAATAACGAACCTAGATGGTAAAAGAAAGAGACTAGAAAAGCACTTAAGAAACAGAGACGCTTATATTATAAAATAAAAGCCACTGCGAGGATTCTGAGCGAAATCGACTTAAATAAATTGCTGAGCGAATACAAATTATTCATATCGCAAATTAAACGCATCATGCGAGATGCGCTCTGTCAGTTTAAGGAGAAAGTTTTATGCGAACACCTGGACAACGACCCTAAAGCCTTAAGGTCCTACGTTAGGGAAGCACAAGGCGAAGTAGAAACAGTAGGTGCGCTAAAAAATAACAACGGAAAAGTAGTTAATATTGCTAAGGGTAAAGCCAATATTTTGAATGATTTCTTCCATAGTGTAATTACGCCCAATAGTTTATCACGCACCATGCCAAATTTCGTCGCGCCTGAAAAAATGTCTATAATCACCTTCAGTGAAGACGGCATCACTAAACCTCAGCGCAACATAATCTCCTGGTCCTGAAGACATACCAGCCCGGGTATTGAAAGAAGTTTGGTAAGCGTCGCTCCTTTTCTTAAAATAGTATTTGAGAAATCTCATAGTGAAGGTAGGGTCCCAAATGATTGGAAAATCGCGAACGTTGCTCCAATATTTAAAAGAGGAAAAAAGAATGACCCATCGAATTACAGACCTACATCTCTAACGTCACTAAACGGTTAGGTAATGTAGCATATAATCGTTAACTCTTTAATGGGATTCTTTGAAACTTCAAAATTCATTTTTAGGAACCAACACGGCTTTCGTAAGACATGATCTTGTGAGTCTCAGCTTGCATTATCGGTCCGCTACATCTCAACATCTGCCGTAAAGAAAAAGCAAGGGGATACAATATTGTTAGATTTTCAAAAAGCGTTAGACAAGGTTCCTCATCACAAGTTGATATACAAACTAGAAGGTGCTGGTATAAAGTGCGAAGTAATAAACTGGATAGAAAACTTTCTCTCCGACGGAGAACAGCGAGTAGTTATAGATTGGGTTAGCTCAAACCCCGTTAAAGTGACCTCGGGAGTACCGCTGGGTAGTGTAATAGGGCGCTTACTTTTTTTAGTTTATATTAACGATCTTGGTGGTCTCATTGATTGTAACGTTAGATTATTTGCAGACGGTACGGTTATTTATAGAGAAATAGATAGTAGAGAGGACATGTTAGCTCTATCGAAAGATTTAGATAACATCACGAAATGGGGCGATGACCGGCAATTGGAGCTCAACATTGATACATGCTCAGTAGTTAACTTTTTTAAGAGAAAATCCACTACCGCCGACTTTTTACAGAGCATCATAGGAAACATTTAGCAGCAGTTGAATCTGTAAAATATCTGGGAGTTACGCTATTTAATAACTTAGATTTGAGTGCCCACATCCGTAACACATGTGGACGAGCACTAAGAAAACTTGGCTTCGTCAAGAGAATAGTCGGTAAGAGCGATGGAAAGGTTCGCGAACGTTGCTACTTCACGTTCGTTCGGCCTCACCTAAAGTACGCGTGCAGCATGTGGGACCCTGCCAATAAAGACTGCATTCGGGAGTTAGAAAAGGTTCAACGTAAGGCGATACGTTTTGTAAAAAAGTCATTCGATAAAACAGCGTGCGTAACGCAAACGCTAAAGGACGCCGGGGGGGAATTACTAGAAGAAACAAGGTCGAGGCAAAGAATTCAATTATTAGATAAATTCCGAGGGAGCTCCTTCGTAGAAGACGTAGGAAGCATAATGCGTCCACCTTCTTATATAGGCCGATATGCGATACATCAGAGAAATAGATGCGCGAACGGAGCGTTACAAAAATTTATTTTTCAGCGAACTATTCGCGAAAATAATCGCCTTGGGCAGGGGTCGGAAACCTTCTGAGTCGGAAGAGCCAAAATTACAATTTACAAAATTTCGAAGTTTTAAAGAGCCACAAAATTGTTCCAGGAAATCTATGTTATATCAATTACGTGATTCTCTACGACTCCGTTGTATTTATTTGCGACTCTTGAGATATATATTGCTTTTAAACGCTTTTTGATTCTCATAGTGGTAAAATTGTGATTTTTACGATTTCCCGTAATACTCGTACGATATAACTCTCGTTGTAAGACGAGTGTCCATTTCGTATGTCAAATCTCTATTTCCTTAACGGTATTGAAAGTAGAGGAATACGGAGTCTTTCAAGCTTCGATTGCAAAGTATATTATTTTCAATTTAACTGTAGTTTTATCTAATTGTTAAGCATGCTTTTCACAGAGATAAATTGTTTTCGTCCATCAGTTCTAAATAAAATAAAAGTGTTTAGTATTAATCAGGTTCAATTCGAGCTTTTTCCAAGTATTTCTATAAATCTGTCTTCATTAACCGTTGTACCGGCTCTTTTAGGAAGGACGATGGCACAAAGTAAAGAGTTCTTGTTTTTGGTTGTGGGCGTACACTTGAAATGACGCTCAGTTATTGAGATGTAGGGAACAGAGAGGGTCGTCGAGCGATGAGCTGACATATCTGCACAAAAACAGTTAATTTTCAATTTGCTGCTACTTTAATACATATTGTACGGTCACTAATTTTCGCCCAGTGAAAGAAGTGAATTATTAATGGAATCCATAAGTTATATATAATAAATGTTTCTCTCCGATGTTAAGTAATGTATTTACCTAGTTAATTACCCAACCATTTCTATCAAATAGTGCTCATGCATATTAGTTTAAACTTACTTACTTAGTTAGTTCACTTGAACTATTTCAATGGATTTTTCATTACTGTGGATAGTTAGAAGTACAAGGGATAATGACGCGTAATATACAGGCTTCCACTATCCAATGGCATTCTCACCCATCAACTGGTGTTCTCTAATTAAATAAATGAGGCTATGGAGGCTAGTTTACTTCAGTACGAATAAGTAATCTTGGAGAGAAATCCTAAGAAAAAAGATAAGATTAAATCGCGCAATAACTCCAAAATGGGTACGCAGTATGTAATAGACGCTAAATACGAGGCAAAAAATCATAATCAAACAGAAAAAAAAGTTTCGTTGCTGGGTCGCGAACCAGCGTCCACCACGCAAAAATGATGCCTCGAAAAAAAGCTTTACGTTCGCCTTAACTCCACCATCGTAGCAGTTATTGAATATAGGAAGAGGTGTCATTTTACTTAAGCGGGTTTGGGTTATCCCGGCGCTAAATTTGAAAAAGTTGCAATCTTTCAACGTTAGTATCTCCTAAACTTAGGGCGAGAAACGTCTAGAAAAAAAGACGGGTCTTCTTAATTTTGATTCTCTATCGACCTATGCTCAGGAGACCCCTTTGTTCACACTCCATGTTAGTCCGATAAAAAATCTATTTTCTCTTTCTGTGGCGAAGAGTTTTATTACGATTTTCAATCCGATATCGTTTTCTAAAAAAGGAAAACGACTCCACGGGTTACGTATAAAAGAACGAAATACTGTTTTCCTATAATACTCGGAAGCATAAATGTGGTGTGAAGGATACATCCGTATCCCCCTATGAGATCGAAACGATATTACATGTTGATGCAAGATCAGGAGTTGGATTTAAAAATTTACAGTGAGTCGGTATGAATGTTGCGCAATTCATCAGCAATTACTCATTTGTCGGATATTTACGTATGGGATTCATTGGTAGTGGTTGCTGTGTTGTTGTTGTTATTTTTAAGAAGATGCAGGAAGGCAGAAGTAGTTGTTGAAAAATGTATCGTTTGTGAATAAGTGAATGATTACCATTCCGCATAGTGTTTATGCTTCTCAATTACCGTACTGAGGACTTCGAGAAGTCTTCTACTCGAGAATTCCGCGTTATGTCCAGAAGCATTCTCTTATTAAGTGCTATGGATGATATTGAGTGATTTCAAGCTCAGTTGTTGTCTCGAAATGTTACTTATTCATCTTCATTTTTTTTATAGTTATAGTTTTGAATCTTAATTTTAAAAATCATACGTATCGGAAATAGTACAATCTTTTCATAATTATGTTTTAATCGTTGTAAATCTTCTCCTAAAAATTAGTCTATCCACCTATAGACTAATCTATATATACAATACGTTAGTTTCTTGAACCCAACATTTTGCTTTTCAACGAAATTTCTTGCCTTGGCAACATTAGTCTTTTTCTAGGGTTGTAGTCTTTTATTTGCTTTGCATCTTTTAAAAAAGTAGGTGTGATAAAAAATTTTTGTTTGAATTGTTAATCAAGTTACGTGGAGATGGTTTTCTTTTGCTGGAACCATCCAATTAAAATCTAACTTCTGCATAAAAAAAGTAAAATTGACTCTTAAGATTCTCAATGCATATCAAGGGCTTGTGTTAAGAAATATTGAAGAAGTATCTCCAAATCATAGTGATTGGCTGCCATGTTGACAGATTATATTGCAGTTTGTTTTTTTTTTTCTTCAGAATATTTTGTTTGAAAGAATCCATTAGTTTTGATCATGGACTTTAAACATGAAAGTGCTTCATTTTGCAGAATGGGCTCTGGTGAAAATCATGTCATGATTTAATCAAGTTATAGGTCATTATAAACTCCCTTTCAAAATTCTTTCTCTTTCTAAAATTGGTTGCCTTCTGTCATATTAAATTTTCAGTCTTTAAGAGAGCTGCTTCAACCATTTATTTTTTATTCACTCCTTAAATACTCACAATGAGTAGTCAGACCTTTCCTATACCAAAGGAGTATGTGTTTATCAGCCTCTTCATTATACGAGGCATTTTATATTCAGGTTAGTCTGAAACTTCATATTGCATCCCTGAAGACTAATTTACCATTTAAAGCTAAGTTTTTCAAGTGATATTCCCTCCATAACAGGGAAATGTGTTCATTGAATTCAGTCTTAAATATGGTTAATGAATGTTTTCACTCATTCAGCAGAAGGTGAATTTTAAGATGATGAATTGTTAATTTACTCATAATAATGACAAGTTCAAATAAACAAACAATAATTTAGGAATTTAAGTAATAATGCCCTCAAATTTTATGTATGTAATATCTATTTTGGTTTTATTATCATCACTCCACGTCAGAGCATAGCAGTTTAATTCAAAACAGAAATGTAAAAGCGTAAATACTAAAAAAGAGCCAGATAGCATTGCCTACTTAGATAGATCTTGATGAGTGTCAGGCTTTTCTTGTTATGATAACATTTCTAGAATTCATGGTTCAAGTTATATGCAAAGTCCTTTCATAATCTTGGATACAAATATTTGACTTTTGCATGGTGACATAATCCTGTGCTGTGGATGTACACCACACATCTGAAAGAAAAGATAATTATGTGCTCTGAAGTATCTGTATATTTATTAGTGTACTTGGGTAGTTTTAAACAAATATTCTAGTCAAACAACTCTGAACACAAGATGTGATTTTAGAAAGCCACGTAATTCTGTAAAGAATTAGAAGGAATGTTTGAGGTGGTTTAAATGACATGAGTAATAACCATTTTATCAGTATTTATGGGAGTGTAAATATTTAGTGGAATGACATTCCACTCAAATCAATAAATGATTAAGCATTTCCAATTTTATAACTGTAATTTAAAAACTTTGAAGTTCATTAAATTCAATTGTTCATTTAAAGTGTATGTTGTTTCTATGAAAATGATATACTATTGGTATGTCTTGAAATGCTTTATCACCTTAAAAATCAGTAACCATTTTAACTTTCTGGCATTGAAGATAGCTGGTATTTAGTCTTACTAATACAGCAAGACAACTCATGCTGTTATTTCCACTTTCTAATCTACTGAAGGAAATCATCATCCTTGTTTATTTTTAAATGATTCCTTACATCAGCAAAGTATAATCATCATATAGTAAAATGATATTATATTTTACTAAATACATTATCATAAGGACCAATGCTGCATGAAAGCCAGCTTTAGTCATTTAAAAAAGAAATTTATTTAAAATAAAAATATAGATAATAAGTAGGTTCCATAATGTTGGAAATGGTATTTATACTTCTGATTCAATCCGCTATTGTCATTGACTATTATCACAAGCAGAAGAAACAATCTTAGTCTATATTCTGCAAAATTCCTTATAATCTTCATATGTTTACACATAGAGGTATATAATTTATCTCTTGATATTTTATATTCAAACCGCTTAGATAAGGGAAAGTTGAAATTTATTTATCTCCTTGTAATTAAGGAAACTCCGTGTTAAAATTAAGGAATTTTATCTATTAAAGGAATTAATTTATCAGTTCTGTTCAGTGCTTTGAGAATCTTTAAATATTCTTTTCTAATAAGTGTGCCATAAATTTGTGTAGAATCCACTGGGATAGTTGTAGATAGTCAATTCTGATCAGTGTTGCGTTTTCATTTTAACTGAAGATGATCATCAGATTAATTTCATCTCTTCTTCAATTTTTATTTCTAAGAGAAAGATAGTATCATTAACATCCTAACGAAGTCCTAAATATTTTATTATATAAAGGATTACATGGAAAGAATGGAGTATCTTTCTTTCCTTCACGGGCGGACACTATGTAAAATAAAAGGTATATAAGTTGTAACATGATGTTCTTCAGGAAAAGTTATCCCTTTATTAAGATTCTTTCTGAATATCATGGAAAATTCTTGTTGCAGAAATATTCTTACAAAATATATAACTCCTCAAATTAATCATAAAATTGAACAATGGAAAAAGAAATATCTTGGGTAGTGTATTAGAACATCATGGTGAAGATGGAATGATATGTATGATTGAATTGAAATGAAATTGAATAAGAATTGATTCTCTTTTCTTAGCATCATACACCAATTTTTTTTATTTATATTACCATATCATTGATTTGTCCTTTTTTACCTTTGTCAGAGTGCACCCTCTTCCAATTCACCATTGATTTTTTTACCATTTCTTGTTCCACTTACACTTATATTATCTTCACAATTTGAAGGTGTAAATAATATTTCATAGAGCTCAGGTCATTTTCTTCTGTGATATCCTTAAAGTAGTGAAACTATCACAAAAATTCAGCAATCTTCATGGGATATAATGGTTTTCTTTGTTATTATGATAACTAAATGAGAATGTGGTGAACATTCAATTCTTTCTCCTTGTTTGATGTGAAGTGTCTTTGGATAAATAAAGTAATCTTTTGGCATGTTAAGGGAATATACACTGAGAGAATGGAATCCATAATGTGGACTTTGTTGTTGTGATGTTGATCTCGTTAGTGATTTGCCATACTCTATAAAGAGGAAGATTTACTCTACCTTAAGGAGTACTAAAGCATAACTATTAATTGTTGATATACAAAAGTATATCTTAAGTTATAAATATAATTTATTTCAAAATTCATATACATCATTGAGCTGAGCATTTATTTAGATAAAGTACCTTGCCAGTATCTATAGTGACAAATCCATTTAAAATTACTCTTTTGCATACCTGATCATTATTAATGATGAAATATTTTAGTTCTAATTTAATGTTTATAATGTACGTATAGGAAACATTAAGGATTAATATGATCTGGCAATTTAATCATTCGGTAAAGTCCTACTTGATTTTGCTTTTGAAAAAAGAAGAGGCATATTAATATAATATTTGGATTTTATCATCAGTATAAATTAAAGTCAGAACTGAAATACCCTAATAGAAATCATTTCACTTCATTTCACAATCTTCAGAATTTAATAATGTTATTGTGTTACTATGAACAATTAAAAAGAATGTTAGTAAACTACTGAAATAACTAAAATAAATTTACTGAGCATGCAATTTCTATTAAAGTCTAATGATGAATTAATTGTATATTTATTTTATAGATACTCCACGTCTATCAGTGGTAAAACAGTCACTCTTCTTTCGTATTCCTTCATTTTTCAATTACCATTCTTCCAATAACCGCTTTGATCCCTTCACCCTACCTCTGAAATCACTTTTAAACATGGTGCCCAGAGACTGTCATGGATCCCATGGTCAATATTTCATATTTATTTAATAATTAGGTTGTAGTATCTTCTGTTGTTGTTTTTCTTATTGCTATATATTCCCTTTGCTATTGTCATTACCTTTGTATATTTTATTATAATTATATTTCTATATTCTTAATTTATTGTTTGTTCATCATCAGCTGTAATTGGCCTCGTGCTGTATGTTGATGTCATACAAATAAATAAGTAAAGTAAATAAATAAATAATCTTTTGGCCTGTTAAGAGAATATACTGTGACACAATGGAATTCATAAGGTGAACTTTTTGGAGAAAATTCTGATAACTTTTCGTCTCAAGCCCAAATGCTTTCTGCCTTAGAGGATTCTAACAGCGCAATACCTTGGAAAACTTCTCCATTAAAACGATTGTTAAATCTTATGGCCCTATAGTGGGACCTATTCTTGAATTCAGCAGTGTCCTTTGGAATCTTCATCTTACTACCTTACTGTGAGACAATGGAATCCATAATGTGAACCTTTTTGTTGTGATGTTGATCTCGTTAGTGATTTGCAATACTCTATAAAGAGGGAGATTTACTCTGCCTTAAGGAAGTAGTTGGTACATAAGTAAATTGTATCTGTTATGTATTTATTATTTAGGTTGTATATTTATTTTGTCATTACTTAGATCTCCAGTAATTGGTTTCATCTTGTATGTGATAAATAAATAATTATTATTTACATGCATAGATATATTTTCTTTATCAATTCTTTGAATGTAATTTACTCCATCATACAAGAGCAAATGTTAAGAATTATAAATATAAATTAGACTTAATTTTTTTTACTAAACAATTTCAAGGAGTTACCTCAGTGTTCGTGGAAGTTTCCTGAAGGTAAGCAACAACGTCAATTTGGAGTCATTTCTCTTCGGGAAGATACTGTGTGGCTATCAATAAGTTTTTAAGCATAACTATTCATTGATGATATTCCAAAGTGTATGTGAAGTTTTAAATATAATTTATTTCAAAAATCATTTACATTATTGAGCCGATCATTTATTTAGATAAAGTACCTTGCCAGCATCTATAGTGACAAATCCATTTAAAATTACTCTTTTGCATACCTGATCATTATTAATAATGAAATATTTTAGTTCTAATTTAATGTTTATAATGTACGTATAGGAAACATTAAGGATTAATATGATATGGCAATTTAATCATTCGGTATAGTCCTCCTTGATATTGCTTTTGAAAAAAGTAGAGGCATATTAATATAATATTTGGATTTTATCATCAGTATAAATTAAAGACAGAACTGAAATATCCTCATAGAAATCATTTCACTTCCTTTCACAATCTTCAGAATTTAATAATGTTATTGTGATACTATGAACAATTAAAAAGAATGTTAGTAAACTACTGAAATAACTAGAATAAATTTACTGAGAAATCCAATTTCTATTAAAGTCTAATGATGAATTAATTGTATATTTATTCTGTCATTACTTAGATCTCCAGTAATTGGTTTCATCTTGCATGAGATAAATAAATAGTTATTATAGGTAATATGCATAATAATAATAGTTCATATGCATATATATTTATATTTCTTTATAAATCGATTGAATGTAATTTACTCCACCATACAAAAACAAATGTTAAGAATTTGAAATATAATAATAAATAAGAATTAATTTTTCTTATTAAACAATGTCAAGGAGAAAGTGAATTAAATAAATCAAATAAATCTTATGAAACTAAAAACTAGTTTTTAAGGAAATATGATTAGCTAGTAGTAAAATGTTTGACGTAACAAACTTTTCCCTAAAATATAAGGAATGAAATAATAATATTAAGGAGAAATAGAGAGATTATAATATTTACAAAACATGCAACTTTAAATTTAACAAATAATACTGAATGGGCAGTTATTTGTACAAGGGGATCAAAATAAATATTTAACTGACAATGTTCATATCAAATTTCAATGCATACTTTTGAAACAAAAAATATTTTGTTAGAAAGTATGACAACATATACGTGAGAACATCTCTCACTTATAAAACTTCAGATACTACTGTAGAGAATGAATGGTCTTAAAAGTCATTGGGGCATCTGCATGTGGAAATTAAATTAAATCTATACCAAGTTCTTTGTATACTAACTGTAATGATTAATAAAAGAGAAAAAAACCTTTTACTTTGCCCGAGTATTGTAGGTGATCCACAAACATGCTATACTCACTGTTAAACCTCTAAAGAAGTAAGAGGAAAGAGACTATAAAAAGGTATACCAGTCCTCAAAGAATGATCAGACACCTACGGTGCTCTACTTTGAATATTTCTGCTATAACAGATACAGAAAGTGCAGTAAAATAAATTGGGTTACGAATTGGATAAATAAGATCATATGTAGAAATATGGGTAGTAAAACCTCATACTGCTATTGCAAATAATGTGTGGATGCAAAATCATAATGTAATGGTATTTGGCATCCAGAATATGTGTGAGCAATAATTGAATAGGAAGTTTTGATGAAGAGATTCACATTTTTCAGAAGAGTTACCTTTGACAGGATCTTACAAATATGAAAATTATATTATTACAAACACAAGGTCCATTTTTGGGCACCTTAATATGTTTTACAATTAAAATTGAGTAGGGTATAATCCTAACCTGTATGCAGAAGACCAAACTACATTATAATAAACTTGTAATATAAAGGGAGGGATTTTAAAAATTAGATGAAATAATAATAAAAACAACTTTGTAAATTTCCACAGAAAATTGTATTTCGCGACCGGTTTCGTAATATGAAATTACATTTTATTGGCCTGAAGATACCGGTCGCGAAATACAATTTTCTGTGGAAATTTACAAAGTTGTTTTTATTACTATGGCATTCCACGAAGTCACGCCTTCTCACATTGATTTCATCATAGATAAAATAAGATATTAGGACAATACTTCCAATGAGAAGTAGTGGATGGTGGCGGTTTATAAATGTAATTTTTGCCAAAGGAACAGTAAATTTAGTAATCAAGCTACGGTTACTTAATAATTATGCCTACCTTTGCGTTCATAGGCGTTGTATCCGAAATATTGGCTGGCGAATAAGATAATACGTCTTAATCTAGATCTAAATATATAATGATATAAATATATAATATTAACAGTAATGAAGAGATTCACATTTTTCAGATTAGTTACTTTTGCCAGGATCTTACAAATATGACAAACATTTAAATACAAAAACAAGGTCATTTGTTGGGCAACTTAATATCTATTACAACTAAAACTGAGTAGGGAATAATCCTCACCTGTATGCTGAAGACCAAACTACATTATATTAATCTTGTTATATATATAAGTAGGGGTAAAATATTGTTTATAGAAGGACAATACTTACAAGAGAAGTAGTGGATGGTGGTGGTTTATAAATTTTAATTTTTGACAAAGGAACAGTAATATTATTATTATAATAATATAAAATTATTCTTATCGTTTTTTTTTCTTATTCACCTGCAGATGAATCGCCCCCGACCACCATGTTTATCTAGTATCGATACCAGACTACATTTTAATAATCTTGTAATAGAAAGGGAGGGTAAGATATTTTCTATGGTAGGACAATACTGACAGGAGAAGTAGTGGATGGTGGTGATTGATGAATATAATTTTTGCCAAAGGAACAGTAAATTTAGTAATCTAGCTACGATTACTTAAAAATTATGCTTACCTTTTGCGTTTATAGGCGTACTATCCGAAACATAGGCTGGCTAATAAGATATACGCCTTAATCTAGATCTAAATACATATAAAGTTATTCTTATCGTTTTTTTTTTCTTCACATGCAGATGAATCGCCCACGACCACCATGTTTACGAAGAGTACTATCGATATGTATGACGAAAGTAAATTACCTCGATTCGAAGCACCTCAGCACGTCTCTAAAATATTTAAGGCTGAGGAAGTATATTATGAGTGGATATGTATGCATGCTGCGGATATATTTGATTATAAACAATTAATCATTATTATAGCCGCCATTTTTCTCAGTGTTTGGAGCTCAGCATCACTGTACTACTGATTCAGCCCTTGGCCTCTTACGGAATAATTGAGCGAGAAAGTAATCCGTTTTCTACCATTAATATTATGGTTCAACTTTCTTAGACAGTCGGGGAATTAATATTGGAAGCATTACGAATTAATAACTAATTAATTTAACCTTTAAAAATGTAATCAAAACAGAGTAAACCTTACTTCCGACATAATTTTAAGCAGTAGAAGATGGGTATTTTAAATTCATAATTATGAAAAAATTTGGAATATAAAAAATAATTAAGGAATAATGAAGTGATAGGTAAAATCTTTAATAAATAAATAATTAGCTATTTAACAATATTATTGTTTAAGGAGTAGTTTGTGGGAGGGGAAAAGGAGGTTTCCACCAATCAGAACGCTGCGTAAGACATGGGAAATGTAGGAGAGGACATTTTCGATGCAAGTGACTTTGTCCCTCTTCGGACTCCTTGAGCGCTGGTTGTGCTTACTGTGCGATCTAGAGCTCTAAACGCTTCAAGTGCGTGATACAGCCTTAAGCGATCCCTTAACGTGGTAAGTTGAATAGAATATAAGGAGGTTTTATTGTGTGTAACGTAATTAAGTTTTGTTTTCGGGATTAATATTTTTGTTCTAGTTGCCGATTTTTAAGTTTAAAAGTAAAATTGACTTATGGATCGATGTAAGAATGATCTGCCACGTGGTGCATTTTACGCGATACCTTTTGATGGTTTCACATACTGAAAACGCAAGAATATCATAGTGTTCCGTAGGTTTTGAAAATCGAAGTTGTGAATAATTGTGAATAATAATGCTTGGACATTTCAATTGGATTTCCTAGGGGATTTTAAATCAAGTTCGTCATATGTGATCACGTTCATTCATAGTTCAAATCATATTCGTCATTCATCACTTCCTTATGGAACATTCCGGATCATTAAGCTTTTTATAGAAGGCTTTGAATATGTGCTCGATAATTTTAAGTTCGAACTTAAAATGAAAATAAGACTTTTGTTCTGTCACAAGCATTATCTTGCTTTATAATATTCTATAAGTAAATTAATTGGATATCTATGAACTGACAGGACTCTCCATACGGTATCTCAAGTGAAATTAATTGATCCAAAACGGTCTAAAGGTTATTTGAAAAGATAGTTATATACATTCACCTGTATCATTAGAAAAAATAGAAGAGAATAAAATCGTAAAATAAGTCAACATCTATAGGCTGACATGATTGCAATAAACAAAAAGCCTATTATGTTACTTCATTCTCAATGTTTGGGGAAACCTTATGGATCTAAAATAAAACTAACCAGCATACATTCTGCAATTTCAGGTACGAGTTCCATTGATCAAGAGGATTTCGGTTCCCCTATCCACATCGAAGGAGGTTCCTGGACGCCACCTACCGTTTGCTGCCATTTTGGAGTTGGGTAAACGTGCCGACATCCGTCGGAGGGTTTCTTGGTTTATTTTTTTATATTTCCTTGTATGTCTATGTATTTTGTATGTTTGTTTGCATGCGCATGCATAATCATTCCTTTTTTTTCAGGTATTTATTTCTTGTGTTTGTTCGTTTATATATTTTGTATTTCCGCGTATGTTTTTGTATGTTTATATTGTATGTTTTACGCGCGCGCGTCTAATCATTACCCATTTCTTCCAGGCATTTATTTCTTGTATTTGTTCGTTTTATCTTTTGTTTCCGCGTTTGTTTTTGTATTTTCATATTGTATGTTCTACGCGAGCGTGCACTAATTTTTGCCTTTTTTCCAGGAATTTATTTCTTGTACTTGTTCGTTTTATCTTATGTTTCCGCGTTTGTTTTTGTATTTTCATATTGTTCGTTCTACGCGTGCGTGCACTAATTTTTGCCTTTTTTCCAGGTATTTATTTCTTGTTTTTGTTCGTTTTATCTTATCTTTCCGCGTTTGTTTTTGTATTTTCATATTGTATGTTCTACGCGTGCGTGCACTAATTTTTGCCTTTTTTCCAGGTATTTATTTCTTGTTTTTGTTCGTTTTATCTTATGTTTCCGCGTATGTTTTTGTATTTTTATTTTTTACGATCTACGCTCGCGTCTAATATTTATCATTTTTTTCCAGGCATTTATTTCTTGTATTTTTTCGTTATGTATTTTCGCGAATATTTTTGTATTTGTATGTTCTTGTTTGCACGCTCGCGTATAATCATTCCTTGTTTTCAGGTATTTATTTTTTGTATTTGTTCGTTCTGTATTTTCGCGAATATTCTTGTATTTGTATGTTCTTGTTTGCACGCTCGCGTATAATCATTCCTTGTTTTCAGAAATTAATGGCTCGTTTCTTCGATCCTTCTTTTATATTTCTTATTTTCTTATATTGAAGTTTGCTCGTACGCGTGTAATTATCCCTCTATTTCATATATATGTATGTATTCCGTATTATTATTTAATTGTTAGATGGTTTTTTTTCCGGAGCTCGAAGGAGCAAAGGAATTTTTTCCCAAAAAAAACCCTCTCTCGGACTACAACCTTGTCGTGGTGAGAGGGCTTATCAGTTCCGTAATCCATGGTTTTTCATGGCCGGAACCGAACCGATGGTAGTCCACAGAAGGTAATTTTCATTTTCTCTTCTTGTTTAACCATTTCAATCTTGATGTTCGTAGGAAACATCCTGTCGGTGGTGCGTTCGGCCCAAATACCCGAGTGATCCTTCCGGAGAATGAGGCGGAATCGGTTGAGAAAGAAGTGGATGTCGCGATGGAGATTAAGGACCCGACACAGAGGATCGACGAAGGGGACTTCGAATGGACACAAAATTGCCTATGGCCTAACGAGATTCTTCGCCTCCTCCCGCCCGCAGCAGCCCTGTAGTATTCGGTACAACCATTTTTGTAGCAATTGTAGAAAATTAGTCGTTATTCTTTTGGCTTTAGCTTTATCTTTTTCGATGTCTTACGTATTGACTGGGTTAAATTCTATGCCTGCTCGAAAGTGAACGAGCCCGACCCCAATTTTTCACCTTATTCTACGTATTACTTATTTGTTCGTTTTACAATGTAATTATCCGAATAGTTGTTTCTATTCTTTAGTGTTGCTTGAACGAACGTGTACTCTAATTTCCCTCTTTATTTTCAGGTAATTCTTTGCGTTCGTTGGTTTAATCTTTCATGTTTGTATTAAATTGTAAATTTATATTCTTTTTGGTGCGCGCGATCAGTAATCATTACTATTTTTCTTTGCTAGGTATTTACTCTTTGTGTTTGTTTCTTCTTTTCTGTTAGTTTGATTTTTTTGTTTGTTCTACGCGAGCGTGCACTATTTTTCCATGTATCCAGGTGTTATATAATCTGTGTGATTCATTTGTTTTACTTTCCGGCGTTAGCTTTTGTATTTTTATATTTATTCTATGCGTGCGTGCAATAGTTTCCACATTCTTCAAGATATTTATTTCTCGTGTTTGTTATGTATTTTATTTCCGCGTATATGCTTGTATTTTTTTGTTTACACCTTCGCTTATATTTATTCCTTGTTTTCAGGTGTTTCTTTTTTGTGTTCCTACGTTCTATGTTTCCGCGTATTTGTTTACATTTGTATACTGTTTGTACGCGCGTATGCAGTAGTCACCCCTTTTTCAAGATATTTATAATTAGTGTTTGTTAGGTTATTTTCTTTTTCCTCGTATTTTTTTGTATTATGTGTGTTAAACGCCTGTGTGCAATAATATTCTCTTTGTTCCAGTTACTTATTTCTTGTGCTTGTTCGTTAAATATTCCCGCTTATATACCTGTATTTTAATGTTGAATTTTGCAAGTGTGTGTATAATCATTTCCTTTTTCAGGTTTTTAGGTCTGCGTGTCTGCGTGCGTCTCTTTTTTTTCTAGTTATAATTTCTTATGTTTCTCGGAGCAATCTAATGTTTCTTCGCGTAACTTTTTGCAATTTTGTCGTTTGTTCTAAGCAAGCGTGCAATAAATTCCAAATATTCCAGATGTAAATATATTGTTTATTTTTTAATCTTATGTTTTTCCGCGTATGTATTTGTATTTTTAACACTTCAGTTCTACGCAAGCGTGCAATAATTTCCTCTATTTTCCAGATAATGATATATCTTGTATTTTCGATTAATGTTTTTTCTTGTATGTTTTGCATTTTTCTATCGTTTGTTTTAGGGCAATCGTGCAATCATGCCTCTTTTTCCAGATATTAGTATAATGTAATAGTCCGTTTAATATTATTTTTCCGCGAATGTTTTTTCATTTTTTAATCGTTTCCATGCGAGCGTGCAATAATTTACATTTTTTCCAGATTATTGTTTCTTAATGTTTCACCGATTAATCTTATATTTTACTGCGTATGTTTCTGCATTTTCATGTCGTTTGTTCTACGCAAGTGTTTCAAAACTACCCCTTCATTCCAGGTATTAATATATTGCGTTTTTCCGATCAATCCAGATATTGATATATTGGGATTTTGTCCACTTAATCTTACGCATTTCATCGTATTTTTTTGCATTTTTATATCGTCTGTGATAAGCAAGCTTGCAATAATTTCCTCTTTCTTCAGATTAATATTTTTTATGCTTCTCTGATTAATCTATTGTTTTTCCGCGTATGTTTTTGCAATTTCATGTCGCTTGTTCTACGCTAGCCAGCAATAATCTCTTTTTTCCAGGTATTAATATTGTATCTCCTATAAATCTTTTGTTTCTCCGCTTAAGTTTTCGAAAATTAATGTCGTTTGTTCTACGCAAGCGTGCAATTATTTCCTAATTTTTCCAAAATGATAATATATTGTTTGTCCTCTTTATCTAATGTATTTCATCGTATGTTTTTTTTGCAATTTTATGTCCATTGTTCTACGCAAGCGTGCAATAATTTCCTCTTTTTTCCAGATATTAATATACTGTTTGTCCGTTAAATCATATGTATTGCATCGTATGTTTAATCATTTAGATCGTTTGTACGATTTTAGCGTGCAATAGTTTTCTTTTTCCAAATATAATAATGTTTTTCCGATTAATCTTATGTTTCTGCCGATGTTTTTGCATTTTCTATCGTTAGTTAACTTATCGTCGTTAGAATATCCTCTTTCTTTCAGGTTTTTCTATTTCTAATGTGCCTTTGATTAATCTAATGTTTTTTTTGTATATCTTTGCAATTTTATCTCGTTTGTTCTACGCAAACGTGCAATGATTTCCTCTTTTTTCCAGATATTGATATATTGTGTTTGTCCGATTATTCTTATGTATTTTTTATGTTTTTGTATTTTAACTTAACTAGTTAGTGCAATAATTTTCTATGTATCCAGGTGTTTATATAATGTTTCATTTATTCTATTTTTCGGCGTTTTTATATTTTAATATTTATTCTACGCGTGCGTGCGATAATTTCCCAATTGTTCAATGTATTTATTTCTCCTGTTTGTTATATGTATTGTATTTCCGTGTATATGCTTATATTTATTCCTTGTTTTCAGGTGTTTCTTTTTTGTGTTCCTATATTCTATGTTTCCGCGTATTTGTTTACATTTGTATACTGTTTGTGCGCGCGTATGCAGTAGTCACCCCTTTTTCAAGATATTTATAATTAGTGTTTGTTAGGTTATTTTCTTTTTCCTCGTATTTTTTTTATTATGCGTGTTCAACGCCTTTGTGCAATAATTTCCTCTTTGTTCCAGGTACTTATTTCTTGCACTTATTTGTTAAATATTCCCGCTTATATGCTTGTATTTTTGTTGAATTTTGCAAGTGCGTGTACAATTATTCCCTTTCTCAGGTATTTAGGTGTGGATGCAATAATTTCCCCTTTTTTCCAGGTTTATTATTTCTTATGTTTGTCCTCTTAATCTTATATTTTTCATCGTATGGTTATTCGTTTTTCGATCGTCTCTACGCAAGCGCGCAATAATTTCCTTTTTTTTACAGACATAAATGTAATGTTTGCCCTATTAGTCCTCTTTCCTTGTGTGTTTTTAAAATTTATTTATCGTTTGTTGTATGCAAGCGTTCAATAATTAGCTCTTTTTTTCCTCTTTATTAGATTTCAATATATTGTTTGTCCGATTAATCTTACCTTTTTCCGCGTATGTTCATGCAGTTTTATATCGTTTTTTATTCGCAAGCGTGCAATAATTTCCTCTATTTTCCAGATAATATATCTTGTATTTTCGATTAATGTTATGTTTTTACTTTTATGTTTCTGCATTTATCTGTAGTTTGTTTTAGGGCAATCGTGCAATGATGTCTATTTTTCCAGATATTAGTATAAAGTGTTTGTCCGTTTGATCTTAAGTTCCCGCGAATGTTTTTTGCATTTTTATATTCTTTCTTCTTCGCGAGCGTGCAATGATCGCCTCTTTTTTCCAGATTTTAATATATTTTTTTGCCAATCCTATGTTATTCCTTGTATGTTTTTGCATTTTTATATTCTTTCTACACAAGCGTGCAATTTCATTTACCATCCTGATATTAATATATTGTTTGTCTGATTATCCTATCCTTCCGCTTACCTTGTTGCATTTTTCTATTGTTTGTTCTAATCAAGCGTTCAATGATTTCCTGTATTTTCAGGTTATTATTTCTTATGTTTCTCCGATTAAACTAATGTTTTTCCGCGTATAGGTTTGCTATTTAATGTCGTTTGTTCTAATCAATCGTCCAATTATTTTCTGTTTTTTCTTGATGTCATTATATTGTTTATTGCATTAATTTTTTTTCCATGTATTAATTTCTCTGCGTGCAATAAAAATCTCATTTTACTAGCTGTTTATATATTTTTTCTTCTCCCCCTCCTACAAATATACAATTTCCGCTGAATTGTGAAATTATTTCTCGATTTCATTCCACCGGCCAAGTTTAGTCATTTTCTCTTAAACACTATACTCCGTTATGTGAAAATTAATTTTTTAGATGACAATTTTAAAAATTTCAAAGTAGCACGTTAAAGGAACGATGACGTTATTCCCCAGAATTTTGATGCATTGAAATATTCACAAAGTATTAATTAGGGCATAAAATGCTGCAGTAATTCATCATTAGATTGTAATAGAAAACGCATTGCACATTAAAATAATAATTACATCAGTAGTTTATCAACTTTCTTTTTAATTGTTCATAGTATCACAATATCATAGTCAAATCAAATGTTTATTCATCAAATGTATATGTTATATCAAATCAAATATCCCAGTGCATTCTACACAATTTGATGACACACTTATTAGAATAGAATAATTAAAGATTCTCAAAGCACTGACCAGAACTGATAAATAAATTTCTTTAATCGATAAAATTCAATTGCTGCTGGGATTGACGTTTTTCCACATTTATTACGAGAAAAGCCGATTTTTTTTAAGTAATGGCCCAGTAAATCTCACCTAGGATAGAATCGAATACCAAACCAACCTAGTATGGGTTCAATTCTAGGAGGCCCCAAAAATCGACTTTCCCCCATAAGAACGCATGGGGTCATTCATCAAATATTTTTTAAAAATACTACCCGTTAAGCTAGAAGGATAAGATTTCATGGAGCTATTAACAGTATACATAATTACGGAATAATGCTATTGTTTGTGTGCAACTGGTCATGGGTTCGATGCCAGGAGGTGAATATTCTCAAATTTTGAAAAACCGTATCTCTCTTAACATGATATATATATCATTCAAACTTCCAAAACCTATAGATGCGTATATAGTGTACTTTGAAAAAAATCAGCACCTGCCTATGTATCACGGGTTCGATTCCAGAGCGACCCGTAATCTCGATTTTTCCGGTAAGGAAAGCATTGACCATATTTCCGAAAGCTTTTTATGACACTTCTCAACCGCACAGAGGTTCAAAATTTCACACAGCCATAAAAGGGACCCCTTCCCGCACAAAAGCGTCCGTAAAAATATCGTAAGTGGTCGTTGGTATGCATGACTCATCCGAATAATCTTTCGTAAAATCTTACGTTTAATTAAAAGATATATTTTCCGATTGCTTGCTGTTAGCAAGCGCACCTTTTCTCGTATAAATGAATAGATATATCCCCCCGAAGCGTCAACTATATGTAAGAGAAGTGCTAAGGAAACGGCCATGCACCATCCAAAAGCGGAGCACTTTATAGCGACGGTGATATGTAGATATACTATGTATTTTATTCAACGCTCTTTCATTTGTCTGTCCAGAAAAAAGGTTCCAACTGTATTCTCCTAAGTCGCAATCCCAGTACGAACGCCTAAGTCACAATTGATTCATTTGTTCTCATCAAGGTTATTAGGTGTATAAAGATATAAACATCATATTTATTTTATTGTGATAAATTCGGAAAGAACTGATAAATTTTCTTATTCTTTGTTCTTTTCACTGAGCCCCATTCCATATTTACATATGTACGTGTTACGTTGCCTCGTTTAATGCTCGAAGTTATTGGAACGTATCCCCCGCATTAAGCGGGTCTTACTGTAATACCGATAACAAGTAAAAGAGGAAGCATATTCTTCACTCACCCAGAGAGAGTTTCCCTCACGGAGAATAGCTGGACTATTTCACATAGCATCACCTAGTTAGCATGACCATGAGATGTTAGGTAGGGGATTTAAGTTCAGCTGTAGCGTAATGGTAAAGATGGAATGCATTACGTTGAATTCGCTTAAAAAAGATGATCAGACTGTAGATTTAAGCTTAATGCAAAATTCATCAACCAAGGGTTTTCAAACAAGGATATATTTTTGCCATGAGCATTGTATTAGTAAGTCGTTAAGAAAGAAGCATTCTAAATTAATTGTTGAGTCGTAATTATTTTCTGTTTATCTTCTCATTACAATCACAAGATTGATTGAATAAAGGACAGAACGTCTATCGTAATTACTCGACCATTTCCATACCCTAATGGATAAATGTGGAATAAAATTCATAGCCATACCTCACAGTTGTCCATGATGTTGAGATTTGTAGTGTAGTAAATTATGAAAAATTAGGGAAATACTATCGATGAGAACCGATGGCATTGATAGAGCAAACTAATTTCTTGATTCTGAATGGAACTGAACTGAAACTGAATGGAAGAATTCAGCCGCCAAACATATTTATCTAATAAACTTCCCGCCGACTTTTCGTAGCAGACAGTTGTAATGAAGTTAAATCAGTTGGTAGAGAATCATACGAGAAAATTAACATTATCGATAAGTTAATAATGCAATTTCTGGTAAAATATGTAATTTTACCAGTAAACTTAAGCGCAACATTGATAATTTGCAGAAATGAAAATATAATACCGAAACCGAGATTGCGCATTTCCTCTTATTTTTGTTATACGTCCATCGTTAGTGCTAGGGTTTGGCGGCGTTGTGAGACTTGGATGTGGTACGAAAGTCGGTTGAAGTAAATTTGTTCTCGTTCTAGTAACGTTAATAAGCTAAGATTTCCTATATGTAGGATATTTTGCCAATGAAATTTATTGTGAAATATTCCTAGCTCTCATAATGTTTACGTTCTTTACGAATTAAACTCGTGTAATTGAAAAATTTACCATTTCACTGCTGTGAAACTTATTATCACGCAAAATGTCCGTGCCAGAATATTTGTTGGTGTGTAGGTTATGTGTTCTTAAGAATTCTTCTTATGCCAATATTTTCAATACAACTGACTTGCTTGAAATCCGTATAGCAGATGTCATCAACGAGCTTTTACAATTGAATGTGAGTTATACTTAGTTTAGATCAAAATCTACATAGCAAATATCAAAATATTTCATTTCCCTTTCTCTCTGTAATTTATTTCATTAATTTCATGAAGATGCCCCAAAGCTCTGTATTTATTTTATACTTGCTGTAAAGTTTTTTGGTGAAGTAAATTGGAAGTATATTCTGTGTGATCTAATTATTTCATGCCCTGCCCTAGGTTTATCCAGGTGATGGATTGCCCGATAGAGTCTGTTGTGATTGCCTGAACGAATTGGCTCGTTTCAAACGCTTTAAAAACATAAGCCACGAGGCTAAAATTACTCTTACAGCTATTATTAAAAGTAAAAATCCATCGACGGTAGGTATCAATTTTCATTCCTATTTTTACCAATGAAAGACTATAGTAAATTTCATCTTGATTCTTAGTTATATACAAATCTCCTTGATAATTCTAATATGTGTATATTCTAATATAATAATTTTGTATATTCATTTAGGTATAGAATTGAGACTTACCATGCCCTTAATATTTATTTTCTTCGTTTTCAGCCTAAGCCATCAACATCCAAAGAGAACGATTCCGCGAAAGATAACTTTGAAGTGGTTGATTTAGTAGAGAATGATGATGACTCGAGTGCAGAGACTTTAGACCCTCCTTCTCCAAAACCAGAATTGCCTTGCATCGAACTAATTGACTCAGACACCGAAATGGTAATTAAATGGTTATATATCTTATTTTAAAGTGTGAAGTGTGGTAAGCTATCATTATATATGTATGTAAACATAAGTTTGTTTACTCGGCTAACAGAATAAGAGAATCTTGTGATAGAAGGAAAATATGGTTAAAGAAGTTGTTGAATTCAGTGATCACGACAGTAATAGGGCACCATTTAATAAAGATCAACTAGTGTTTATTCATATGAATGAATTTTATGCATTCTGTGTTATTATTGTTTTTGTGAAGGTCAGTTTAAGCACTTTATGTGGCCATTTGTAAATCTATCATCGAATTATCTTGTTTGTGTTTATAGGATCATTAATTTGATGTATTAAATCACAATTAGTTTTATTATTTTATGATAACCTGTGAATGTGAATCAATTTAGATGTGGTGATATAGGCTTAAATCTGTAATAATTTTCTTACTCTTTTGGACAAATGATTCAAATCATTACAATAGTTTACTGTAAGACAGCAGTAAGACCTAGTTTGCCTTTGTTTCTGTTTACTCTTAAATGTATAATAAAAATAAGTTAAATCCTTTTTATGGCTCCTCTCTTAATAAATATATAAATAAATTATAAACTCCCTTAGATTTGTTTTTTTTTGTTGTTTGAAAAATAGTGTTAGTTGACATCATTATGCATTACTGTTTTCATTAACTTCTGTTTATCTATGTATCTTTTCAACAACAAAAATGATTGGTCCAAGGAAAAAGTTCAAGTGAGATGTTCAGCCTAACAATGACTAAGTTATATGTTGAAGTTATTAGTCTATAGTTACTATATTTTTCTCTTTAATATAAGTGAGTGTAATGTCGCAAAGTAATGTATTATATACATCTTTGTAGATAATGTTACGAATTCATACATTATTAGAGTTTTTAGTAAATACTCATTTTTATTAATATACGTCAAGTATTGTAAGTCCTAATTATTTGTTTTAATAGTTTCATGAATAGGTAGTATTTTAAAAGTTTTTACGATCCAATCATGTGTATCCTCTGCTCTTGAGGTGAATTTTATAGTTTAATCGTGCCCATGAGGAGATGGGTTCTTGTGAAATATCTGTTTTATATCCCCCAAGATTGGAACAGACTATTTTGTTCAAACATATGGATTAATTGTATTTCTTATGATCCAGGAAAATGCTGGTGGCAGTGAGGAAGTTTCATTCCTTCAAAAGGAAGCTGAAAAAGAAGTTGTTGGAATGTCTACAGAGAGAGATCCTCTGGAATCAGATCTCGAGTTAGATAGTGAAAGCAGAGATATGCTAGATGATGACATGGAAGCAGATATCGTGGAATTGGAGGAAGAAGAAGAATTTTACGAAGATGAGGCTTTGTTAAACCATTGCAGCAGAACTTTAGGATATGACAAAAATTCTAAAAAAACAAAGAACAAAGCTGAAATGGTATGTCAGTCCATATAAAATGCTACATAGATTTTTAGCAAATTAATATTCATTACAATTTTGATTAAAACATCAAATTAAGTTAGATTTTTACGCAGTAAATAAACTTGTTTAATGAATTTCAGTTGGCATAATCCAAATTATCATATTGTACTTGAAATCATTGTTTATCTTTGATATTAAAGATGATTATTATCTCTCTAGCTAATTTTATAGATTTCTATTTATAAAACTTTTATTTTTGTTCTGTAGGTGAGCAGTGCTGTAACTTCTCCTTCAGTCCCCTTGGACAGTCTTCTAAACTGTGAAAATATGTCTGAGGATGATTTTACTCACGAAGATGATTCTGCTCAAAATTTTAGCTGCAAAAGATGCAAAAAAGTGTTTTCTAGCAATGTGGAGTTGAACATACACACAGAAAAATATGATTGTGGATTTAGTTGCAGTAATTGTAACAAAAACATATCTAGTACAGGAGATGTCGATGGACATGCATCTTGCTGTGGAAAGTCTAAGCTTCATATTTGTGGAATTTGTGACAAAACTTTTGAATCTGAGTTATCCTTGAGAATGCATATGAAAGATCATGGAAGCAAAAAGGCCTATCCAAGTATATATGTGTGCAAGAAATGCAACAAAGCATTCAATTTGAGGAAAATCGTAAAGTTGCATGAAAAGAAATGTAAATTTGTAAATATAAAAAGTGAATTTATTGGACATTATGTTTGTGGAGTTTGTAGGGAGGGTTTCAAAGATTATTTGGTATTCAAAAAACACTTTGATAGCCACATGAATATCCAAAAGGAGGCTTTTTGTGGATTTTGTGAAACTAGCTATTCTTCAGCATTGGAGTGTAGGAAACATGTATGGGCCTGCCATGGAACCTTGGAGTGTGACATTTGTGCCAAACGATTCTTGGAAAGTTATTTTCTTAACCGCCATTATGTAAGCCATACAGGGGATAAACCATATGCATGCAATAAATGTCCAAAAACTTACAAATCCCAGTACTCATTAAATATGCATATGGAAAATGTTCATTGAATCATGAAGTTACCTATTTCAGTGTGTGGATTTGTAATTTTCCAATAGTTGGAAAAAAGAGTCATAAATAACTTTTTTTAGTCCATTCTCCATTGTTATACATTATTGTAAAATCAATTTTTTAATGTCTTTGCATGAATATAAACAAAGTTCTCATATAAGTTTAATATAATTAATAAATTATCTACATCAATATTTGTTTTATTTCTTTTCACAAGCCTGTTAATTAGATATGATCTAGATCATCCTCAATTCTTCACGTTCATGTATAAAGATGTTGTATTAAAAAAAAACAAATTGTCAGTCAATAGGTATTTCTATTTATCCCTTTCTCCATATCATTTTAAATTCTAGGATAATTTCAGATAAGAATGACATGGATTGAAATAAAATAAACTTCATTCCACCTATGGATGAGTATTATATAATATAATTTTCATTGGCTTAGAGTTACCTGGAAATAAAGTGCATGCAAAAGCATTTTTTCAATGGCTTTAGAAATTACTTGTCAAAGTATGAAGATGGAGGGTATCTTTGAAAAATTCCATTCAATTGAAAGAGGTGGCCTGTAAATAGACTAAGGAAAAACTTTAATAGCTAACACATTAAATAACATATGCTGAGTTCAGACAGTGAAATCAGCTGTATTATATTTCTGTGGCTATCAATATTGATGGTAAAATTCTGGGATGACGGGGGAAGGGGAGAAAAAATGAATTTCTTGCAGCAAATATATCACTTTGGATGTTATAGAAGATCAAATGATACCATTGAAATTTTTGTTTTAGATAGCTCTCGCAAATGAGGTTCCAGAGAATCTTATGATACAGAGATGGTTTGGGAACTATAAGTATACAGTGGCAGAGAAGCTAAGAGAATATTCTTGTCTATAAAATTGATGAAATCCCTGTTCAATCTGACAGAATAAAACCTAATATGCATGATCATATAGTTAGTGATATACTTCTCAATGTATCATATACCTTATGTTTTAGAAAAGAGAATGAATTGAGTCTCAGAGAGTAATCTGCTGTTCTAAAATGAATGAGGAAGTCATGGTTGCATTGCTGTTAAGTTTCATTTTGAAAGAAGCTCATGGTGATATATTTAGAGTGTGGGATCCTATCTAAATTTGAATAATTAATTATTTGCTGTGTAATTTTCATTGCATTCATTTAATTCAATTAGTCTAATGGTCCATCAATGAAAGTTAAATAATATTTACTCAAAACTAGCATCATTAGGAGCCTTGGTTATGAAGAAAATTACAATGTACTTACCTAAAAATGTCTTAAGCAGCAAGATGGATGGACAATACTCATATTGAAGTTATAAGTAAAATCAAATAGAAAGTTAAAATAATGTCTGAAAGCCTCATATTCGGTCCTAATGATTTAAAACAATTTCAATCAAAAATATTCCTATATCTCATACATAAGGATTCTCAAGACATTTAATTAAATATTATCCCCTAGGAAAGAGTAAGATATTGGTATTCCTACATTTTCTTTGCCAGTATCATTTCACTAGATATAATTATTAACATGTGGAAGGACAATTGTGTTAGTGTCAATTTTTTAGTATTGATCAAATACTCTTTGAGTTAAATGAATTGTAGATATTTTCAAACAGATGAAATACTGGAATTGCATGTTTATTTTAACTTGTTTGTGCAACTCTCTGAAGTAGTTTTAGCTATAAGAAAGTTTCATCATGCCACTTAAGATCTGTAGAAGAAATGTTTTAAGTACCTATCATGATGTTGACAATACTTTTTGATTGCAGAAATGCAAATATTACATTTCAAATCAAATTTAATCATAATATAGATTTACCTTTGAAGAGGAAGACATATTTCACTTATGATAAGAATTTAAGGTAAAGAATTGTAGATGTAACCTCATGAAGACTAACAAAGAATTTTTTATATCTTGAATACTATGTAGTAACTATATTTATGTATTTCTGGATATAATAAAGAAACAAATGTGCATATGAAATATATGATGAATATCAGTTGTCCAAGGATTATGGTCTAAATTTTATGGGGTCAGCTTGGTTTTACTTGTTATATGATGTTCCAATTAATTGATATTATTGTACATTGTTATTGACTATGATAGATACATTTTGATTCAGAAGAGGGAATATTGCAGGAGCAGAGATGATAGCAATTTTGCAGCATGATAATACTCAACTACCTGTGAAATGATGGCTGAAAATCTTATTTCGGGGTTGGAATATATTTACTCAAACTTTGTTGACTGATCAAATAAACCAAAAAAATCAATATGAAGAATCGTAACTCTGTGGAAAGTCATTGAATTACCAAATCCATAATAGCTTATATTTTTAACTGTAAAGGAGAAACATTAAAAATAGGAATTGTATCTAACTTATCCATTAATATACCTTACCTTTCATTAATTCAAATTTGTATTGTATTTTATTTCTTAATCCATGAATATCTTTACATTTTACTACTCTAAAGGTTAGGGAATCTTTGAAAGTATGTCTTTTTAAAGTGTCATGAGTAAGAGTAACTTCAGCTAGAATTCTGATGGAGAATTGAGGGGCGAACATGCCCTCTGACTGGCATGCAATGTGTACCAAAGGATTCAGTAATACTATGGATCTGTTTAGGAAATTATATCTATGAAATAATAATACTGATACCTAAAGAGCACCACATTGGATTTAAAGAACTATTACATTGTAAATGGCTATGAAAAATCTTCATGGAATTTTAAGAATATGAGAAGTCATTCAAAATGCATGTTCATCGAACAGAGATATTTACTCCTGATATCATAAACTTGTCGAAGATTCCTTTTCGATGCAGTACTTAAACAAAAATTATTTTCTATATCAAGCTGGCTTATGATTTCATGCAGTTCAATCACATATTGCTTACAATTTTTGGCAAATCAATTAATACACAATGAACTGCATTCACATTTTAATCTTTAAGTTCTCTAATTCCAACGGACCACCTTGCCCATTTTAAGGACCAACAAAAAATATCAAATTGTATCTGATTTTAATTTCAACCATTTGTAAATTTCAAGGCCTGTTTTATAACATTTTATTTAGATTATTTACTGTAACATTTCAATAGGAATAATTATTACAATTATCTGATCAATTGATTTGTGTTATCAGTTAAAATATTCAAAGATACACTTCCATAACCCTAAAGATAGAAGTAACACCATAATTAATAATAATTTTATTTATCACTTCACAGATCTACAGTATAGACTGTGGAAATTTGGAAGAAATTTACTCAGATAAAACTGTATCGTTAAGGTACATATACGCACATACGTAAATGAGTGATATGTAGTTTTTATATTACAGGTATATATAAATATATATATGAATGTGATTTACATAATTACTCAAAACATTAACAAACAATAAGGAAGAGGTTTAATATGATCGTAATTGTGAAGAATTTATTACAATACGGTAATGATATGTAATAATAATTTAATAAGATTACAATAATTATTCACCTTCTTTTATTTTTATAACATGTACAATGAAACGACATCCCTTTGAAAATAAAGCATGATAAGCAGTTCCTACTTGACATTTTATATTTTATAATAGGACGTGATTTATAGCAATTTTCACTTGCAATCAAAGAATTTTCTTCCACTGTTAGAGTAGGCTATAGTTTGCGTTGATAATAAATGTCTTCGCGACAACATATTATTGGCAGTGTGAGCTGAAATTATAACTTCTATACGTCTTCCATCACCTCCGGCTTTTCTTGAAGTTATTGCGTGATCTCCCTTGATTAATTTGTGTTTTATAGATCTGCAACCTCCGGCAATTCAACTAATAATAGAATATCAGGCCTTCTGATACGAAAGTTAGGTTGAAATCTGAAAGAAATCACTCATTTTCGCACTTGTGCAGTAAAATAAAATGGAATGTAAGTAAATCTTCGTTCATTTATAGATGTAAAGGTAATTACATTAAGTACAAATACATTGTTGATGTCAAACCAATAAATATTACCCATATGTCACTCAACTGCTACCTTATCGTTTTACGATTGGCAATTTTTTATAGAGCAGTGTGATGAATGCTGTTCCTAATAGGAGATAAGTTGCTGAATGCAGGTAAATATTTTAAGCTAATAATTATTAAGTGTAGTTTTTCTTTTAAATTATTCGTGCAATCAATTATTCAATGAAATTTAAATTGATAATGATACTCAGGAGAATCCAATGGCCATAGATGAACTTAATCCTAATACTTAATTTATTCATTCAAACAAAGCGCCGTACATTGTTGAATGTAATTTTGCCGAATACCTCCTTTGAACTAAACTTCGTGGAATTGCAATACTGAGTTGAAAAATACTGACGCAAAAATATGAAATTGGCCGTTTAAATGCACGGAAGTGCAAATGCATAATTAGGACGGTGTGATTGACATCCAAATTGCTCGTATCAACTTAAGTTATCCCTTCTCTCCTTATGTGGTTCACCTTGGGGTGGGTATTTTAACTGTTTAAGAATAGGAATCAATTCTTTCAGACCACTATTTTCCTAAAAAGTTACGTGCAATTAAGATCGTTTGCTTTTCTTTGAAATGAAGTGACAGTAGGAATGTCTTGCACTATTATTCCATAATTCATTAATTTATTGGCTGTAATTTCAAATTGAATGATCAACTTTTAAATGTAGGTTTCATGAACAACTCTCTCTACAATCTCAGTTCCCACAAGAAAAATTTCGTAATGAGTTTGAGATAATGGAGAAATTGAAGCTATATGTTTCACTTCCAATTTTCCGTGATGAGTTTATTTTAAGGGGAAAATTAAAGAATTAAGGTTAATTTACCATTCAAATGTGGAATTTAAAGCATTTTGCCATAAATTGAATCTAGCTGCGTACAATATGTTATTTAGTCATCGATTTAGTTCGATAGCAAATGCTACGCTTCCTGATGTCTTATCGCCAATTAAAACTTATTGTCAAGAGTAAACAATGTAAACAAAAGTAATCCATTGCATATTAAGACAAATTGTTGATTGTAAAAACCGTTAAAGCGTCGCGTTGTATTTGATTTGAATAATTTTCAAACTGTGCTCTCGCTGTTCATTCTTTTGATTGACACAGCTTTTATTTATCAGGCAAGAGTTAATAGTAACAGTCACTAAGGGAAGGTTACTTTTCTTTATAATATGGCGGCGCGGCGAGAAAGAATTGGTCTCACAAGTCAGTAAGGTTCATTTACATCGTTTGGAGTACCTTGAAGCTAGTCATTATTTTAACGTAAGTAAAATTTGAACACATATGAACTTCTAAAAGAGTATGATTTTAAGTTGAACATAAATTTAGGTAATCAAATCCTTAAATCAAAGTAAGGGAATGCGAGAAACTGTATTTTCTCTACAAGTCTCACGGGCGGAGTTTTTTCTTTACCGTAACTAAGCTGTATAATGCCTGGTCATTCACAACAATCGAGAAAGATAGGTATAAATTTATCGATCCTCAAAATTGATTCCTTTCGTAACTATGTACTTTTTTGAGTTACAAGTGGAGCCGTATTTCTTTATTTATTGTATATTAGAAATACAAATTGGCACCAGGCCAGGTGGTAGCTCTACATTTACAGGGGGACATAAGTAGTACTGCCTGGTATTCGCCCTAGTCGAGAGGGAAACCCCCCAAAACCTCCCGAAGGCAGTATTTCGTTATAATTTTGAGATATGAACAGAAATATGTTTTCGATCCTAACCTCTATCCAAATTTTCATATTTTTATCGATTAAACTTTATGAACAAACAATTTAAAGTAAGAAAAAGACTTTGGATGAACATTGTTATTTCAGACATTACATATTTTCAGATCTTAATGTTTATCAGTATTCTTGATTAGAATTTTGCGATTTTTAAATTTATAAATGGAACATATTTTCAACATTTTTTTACAAGGAACTAAGAATTTACGCGGAGATGAGTATATTTTGGAATGACAGTTTTAAATTAGATTTACAATTCATTACCTGAATCATTTCACTCTACGTGTTATTATTGTGTGTTTTTCATATTATTAAATTATGTCATTATAACGCACCTCCAAGAATATATATTGCAAAGCTGGCTTTCAGAGTTCGCATGATAATTTATATAGCCAGAGGGAATTGAAATATCTTCTTCATAACCTGTTTCAATGAAGAGCTTGTGGAAAAACTCGCGAAAACTTTTCTAAAAGTGTTTCAAGGAAAATCCATCCTTAGAATATTTATATTTTCAACGCAATCTTTTCAGAGTTGATAGTGACTCGATGAACTCTGACAAACCTGATGCGCGGAGGATATATTTAGAAAAGAATCTTGTTGGTCAATGGAAAATATATATTTGACATCTAGGCGCTGTCATACTATTTTAGGGATAAAATATTTCTCTTTTATTTATGATCTTAGTCTCTGGGAATCCATCTTTGACTTGAATATTAAATATTCCGTACGTAAATTCTTTGGTCCATAACTCATTTTTGTTTTTCTCTCAGCCTTTTGTGACACTTTGGGATGGCTCCATCGAGCCGCGTTTCGCAATTCAACTTTTGATATACTGCTGTTGCTATAGTCAAGTACGTTTATGAAATTCAATTTATGTTTATTATACAATATATCTATATGTATTGACTGAGGTGTGGGATATTTTGTTTTAATTTTTTATTTAGAATTTAGTTATATTGTTATTTGTTAGTATTGTTGCGTGTAGTTACGTCGACAACAGTCCTAGAGACTAACAATACTGTAACTAACGATACTGTAAATAATTAAATAAATTAAGATATTGTTGGTATTGATACTAAAACTACTTCTAAATTTTTTTCAAAAGAGAACAACATATTTAAAGGCGTAATATGTTTGTAACTGCAACTGGTTAAGCCTTTATCTAAAACTTAAAAGGGTTTAGAAAAACATTGAAAGCCTATGAATGAATTGCTATGTTTTGTAGATCAGTATTGAAAAATAAATGGTGATACGTTGATTGCGAGCGATGTTCTTAAAAGTTTATTTTTTAAATGTATTATATTTTTATATTTGGGAACCAATAAGAAGTTACTACCTAGGTTTCGCCGAAATGTTACATATATATAGTAATGATTGTACTGTTAATAAGACAATTGCAATAAACAACGTCAATAATGATGTAAATGAATAAAGCTAGCTCGTCTCAAGTCCTCGGTAGTATAGTGGTCAGTATCCCCGCCTGTCACGCGGGAGACCGGGGTTCGATTCCCCGCCGGGGAGGAAATATTTTTCATTTGCGTACGTAATTTTCGATTTAGCAGATCGTTCTCTTGTATTTTCTCTATTACCAACTGTCTTCGGTAGGTTTTGTTGGTCCTAAGGTCCTCCTGACTTGGGGCGAATGCCGGACATTTTGTTATTTTATTCACCCCTCCACTCTTGCTACCTTGTCAGCGGCCTAGTTGCGACCATATTATTGATAAATAAATAATCCATGAAAGTGTGCAGTTAATAAATAGGATACGAATGAATGAGCGTTGCTATTAGTAATATGATTATTGTTACGTCGATATCATTAAATCCATTTCGTAGATTTATTATCGGTTGCGATATGCCAAGAATTTTAAGATTCATACGAATGAAAAAGGAAAAATAAACCATGTAGGGAAAGATAACCAAAGATAATTTTAGGTAATGCGCATTTGAATCTCAATAACGGATTCTGATGGGATGATGATATGATAATATATTCGGAGAATACGTACATAATCTAAACAATACTATGTGATGTTTCTTAGCAACCATTCGTATCATTTTCACCAGCCGCTCTAGAGAGTGATTGGTTGCGTAACGTGAAGCCGTCGATGGCCTTAGTTAGACCATCGCTTGAGGCTCCTGATGGCACATCGGAGCCCTCTGGATGACCATTGGAGGTCGCGAACATTCTCGAGCTATTGTCGCCCATCGTAAGGTTTCATTCACATCCCTCGCCTCGTTTTCTCCAACACTTCTTTTCTTCGGAGAATTTATAGGCATTCGGGAAGGTTTTTTTCTCTTCTCGGCCACGTGCTCTCCGAAATTCAGGAAGGAGGTCGCTCATAGGAGCGGAGACCGGTTCTTTTTTTCGGCAAGTCGAAGAAGACGGGTTTTTTTTCCGCCAGATGAAGTTTAGTCTTAGCTCACGCTTTCCTTGCATCTGTCTATCCCAAGTGGGCCACTCTATGATGACCAATCCGAGGAAAGGTCCTAGGCTGCGAAGTCTCCTCAATTGGGATCTCGACGAAAGTGAGTTACGTAGCAAACCGGAACGTGATCTTCATATGTTTAATGCTTTTGAAATGGAAGTAAGACTTGCTGTGAGTTCTTTCCAAACTTGATTGATGGAATGTTTTTTAATTTGCATTTAGGCTCAGGATGGATTGAAAAAAAAAGGGTTGCCCATTCACTTTTCACGAGGTTTCGTCCGCGGGAGTGTTAATTTGACAGACACTGAGCGCCGAGGTGTGAAGTACGAGATGTTCTCGTTGCTTTTAATTTCGAATTTTTAATCCTTATGAAAGGTGGCCGTCATATAAGTACACGCAGGTATTTATTGGAGAATGATTAATTGCAGAAAATAAATAATGTGATTTAGGTAGAAAGGACTGCAAGTAAGGTATCCAAATGTTATATCTTCGTCAAAATAAATTAATCCGAATTTAGTCTTCGATTAACGAGTTAATACCCAATACTTTTAATTTTTATGTTTCTACTTCTTACATTACGAACGAGTTGTATACATATTAGCTGTACATCGTCTTACTTAGAAATTATAGAACCTTATTAGATTTTCTTCCGGATAAAATTCATTGTTTAATTTCGAGATATTTTACGGATAATAATATCTAAATCTATCGCGTAATTAGTCCTATGAGGGTTTTGCTGGAAGAAAAGCAATTGTTCCAATACGGAGAATGAAAAATTCAGAAACTTTTTACTCATTCACTTAATAATAAATTACTGGGCACTTAATATTCAATTATAAAATTAATCAAGTATTCTCATTAATTCTACGTTTTTAATATAAATCACTAAAAGGAAAGGAAACAATGATACATGGCTTTTGATTAGTCAGATAATGGCCATTGTTGTCATATCCAATTTGGAACAAATAAACATAATGTGCCCGTTACGACTAATTATAAATTAACTTTCCAATTGTAGTACTTGAAGAATTATATTATAGTTCAAACTATTTTACGTATTGAACTTTTTTGGTTGTAATAACAAGAATATTAACTGACTTTCTTTTCTCTCTATATGATTATTATAGTTTTCCTAGAAATTTTGATGATTTTTCTCACATTTAAAATAAAAAAATTGCCAATATTTGAGAAGTTATAACTTAAAAAAATTACATATAATAATTATCAAATATTATATTAGGAATTTAAACTCCATAATAGTTCACGATCAAGATGTTTATAAAAATATCGAAATAATGATAAATCAATCGTATTTCGCCCGCTGAAATCTGTTAAATCAGAAACTAAGAAATAAATGCATATTAAAGAATAGAAATGACATGAGTAATATCGTTTTCAATTTTCTGAAAGAGTTTTTGAGAAATACTATCAATATATTCCTTTTTTACTCTTATTAAGTTCTCGTTTAGGGAAGAAATAATACGAAAATTTTACAGCACATATATTGTATGACTAGTTTCGTTGATCTGAAAATATAATAATAATAGGAAATTTTATTTTATGTTATCTCTACGATTTGATTTATCTTTTCGAAGCTTTTCCGAGTCTACTGATAAACAGATTATCGTTAGAGATTTTAATGCTACCCTAGACCATGAGTAATCGTGATCTAATACTACTCTATAATCAGCAGCCAACTGTTGCAGTCATCCATTAGAACCGCGTTAAATAGTATTTCTAACGAAAGATGGAGCTATTTAGCTCTCATTTTGCCCAATAAAGGAAAATCTATTATCACAACCTATGCTCACGGTTGGCTGATAATCTGCCTTCGGCCACTCAAAGTCGTCAATCAAAATTACGGCTTTGATCGACAGCCAAGATTGTTCCTCCGCGCTCTCTCGGATGGACTCGTATTATGGGTAAAGAGGTAAGACGGGCAGCGACCCGTATTCATGACGTCTGCAGTTTCCCTCGCTTCCTCATTTCTGTTACTTCGTTGTTTTTCATTTCCGTGGTTGTTAGGCGATCTAAAAATAGCTTTGAGTAATTAAAAATGAATCCCTCGAGTTAACTTATCTCCATAGTCGTAAAGATCACGACGTGATGTCTCTTACGCAGTATATTAAAGTAATTTTTATATAACAGTGGTCATTGACCGCACCCTAACATCCAGAGGGTTTAAGAAAACGTATTTTATAAAGTATTTATATATTAATATCCGTAGTTATTATGATTGATATTATAGAATTTTTAAGCACTATTAATACAAAGTTATACAACCCCATAGCGATTGAAATTTCTTCGGAATTTTTCCTCAAAAGCCCCGTTATTAGCGTTGTTATAGGAGCAGGTAACTCGGTCACTGTTACCCGTAACACTAGATACTTTGACTACGGAAGAAAATCAACAGTCCCCGCAAATATGTTTAATTTCTCGTCATTGTTAAAATGCTAAGATAAGCATGACTTAAAAGAAATTTTCGACTGTGGTTACAATTATTTCGATCAAAGAATGAGGAGAAAGTAATTATTTTTGAATTCGCGAAATGAATCTTTACTGCATCATTAGCCGCAGTACAATTGATCGTTTCAAAGGAACGATTCCCCCAAGGAAACGGAAACCATCTCGAAATTTAGTAGGGCATGAATTCTACTGTAATAGAAAGAGGTTCGCGTACTTATATCATTACTGTATTCATTTCAGCGTGTTTTTTTTCCTCTAACTTTTACTTTCTTGTCGTTAACGTCTTAATGTTTTAAAAATTACTTTTCCGGAAAAATTCTTCCCCAAGTATTGGCTTCAACTGTGTAATCATACTACGTAGTCTTAAATTTCTCCCTCGTCTATATGTTTATAATCTTATTAAGCTTATATTTTTAAAAAAATGATCGATTATCTATATTCAGATTTAAGTTATACTTTATATACGATTCAGGTCTCAAATAAAAATAATATACTTTTACGAGTCAATTATAAAATTGCTTATGCATTCTCATATATTAGGTCTAGCGAATAACTCTCCTGTTGTTGTAGAAAGACAAATGCAATTTGCCAGAGTTCATCGTCTTAAAACTAGTTTTTAATACTAACATTGATTTATTAAAAAACCTCAAACTAACAATTGTTATTTTTGGTTGCTATTTAACATATATCATAGCTTAGGAGATAAACGACTTTCAGGAATTTTCCCATTAGTTCTTTCTAACTTAAAAATTCGCTGAGTTTCTACATATAAGAGGTACTTAATTTTAAATACCTATGGATAATTCTTATAATGCTTTAAATCAGATATAAGTGCCATATGTAAATAAGTTTAATCAACATTCTTACCAGATGAAATTGTTTTTATCCCTGAAAAATGCGGTACGTGATGAATTTAATGAATATCCATCAAATAAAGTTTAATTTACTTTATTTATAAATTTTGATTTGATGATTTTTCATTTTAGATATCGTATTTCTAATTGTTACACATTTATCGCTTGTTCTGTAAATAATGTAATTTTCTGTTAAAACCCTCAGGATACATTCCAGTCCATTATGTATATTGGTCTCTTAAACATTACATTCTTTTACGGATCGTTTACCTTTAAGTTTTTCTATTGTTGATGTAACAATAAGCACTCTCATAATAATGGGATTTTGAAAGAATTGGAATGGGAGAGATTTAATATTTGATTGTGTATGAATATAATTTTCTCTGTAAGAATAGAAATTGAATTGTCGAATCAGATCAACTAATTTGCCTTATTGTTATTTAATTTAAAATTGATTAAAAATTTAATGTGAAATTCAACGCTAATTTTGGATAATGTTATACTGTAATAAAGGATTGTTGTTTAAGTTTTTATTTATGTATTAAAGCACGATATCTTGGCAACACTACTATAATTGAAATTGACAGTAAGATATCAATGTACAATCGATAATGCTATATAATTGGACACGAAGGGTTCAATTGAGCAGAACCGCTTATTACTATCGAATCCGATGAAGTCATATTTATCCAAGCGGTAATATTTAAGAGATAGCGTGTGCCTCGGATATATTTTACTTCGGTTGATGTTATCTTTTCATGCAAGTCTCCGAATACAATATTTATTTACTTACAGAGGATAGGTGTGAGGTTTGAAAACCCGTGCAAGCAACATTCCTGGCCAAATCGGTTGTTTGGATTTTGGACAACTCCACTCTCTTAGACATGTTTATGTCCACTTGTTCCAAGTGGTAGGTTGGGTTGGCTGTATCTTTTGAGATGTGAAAACGTATGACGTTGTCGAGAGGTGGCTAGTGGGAGTGGATGAATGGCGATGTGTACAGTAACTGTTGTTGTCCAATTAAGCGTATGGGGGTTAGGGAATGGAGTTTTATTTTAAAAGTAAGAATGAATGACGTGTATAAAGAGCAAGATCGTATTGAGTTTAGAAAAGGGAGAAGTATTACCAAACGTTTCGAAAAATGGTGTATAAAATGAATACAGTAGGTTATCTTTAGATCAGAAGTGTTACCATTTACCGAAGTTTGGGACAAGTAATTCATTACGAAAAAATCTTGCAGGCTTAGGATGTGTGAAATGTTAAGATATTTAATGTAAATCATTAAGAATTGATAAATTATTCTACATTACCCTCCATAGCTTGAAATTCAAAGGAAATTTATGAATTATACCATATATAATTATTAAAGATAGTTACTAGAGTAAGTTTTGTATGTTATTATTGACATAATGTGTGCATTCGTGAGCGTAAAATTCAAAATTTTATTTTCGATTTAAATTCTAGAAAATTAAGTAGAAGAAGAAAGAAATATACATTTTATCAAATAATCAAAAAGATAACTAAAAATTCTCCTAATTGAATGAAAAGGAAAGAACAGATTATCCAGTGAATCACTGCTTATTAGAGTTATTAGGTAAATAATTAGTAATATTAAAAATAAATGTACATTAATATAAAGAAATAATATTGATAAATATTCGCAAATAAATTAATTAGTATTTACGAACAGACCTGTCTCATTTCTTCTATCAAGGAAGATTGTACAGAAATCTAAACATTTGTTTAATATTTATCTATTTTCTTTTGGAGATGGAAAAATTAGATGAGAACAGAGTAGAATCACAATCCTACACATTCAGTCAACATTTATGTGCATCATAAGACTTTTTAAAACTTAATTCTTCTATTTGACTTTTGTTACAGGTTTTCTTAGTAACCTCCTGGAAAGAATGAAGTTTGGAGAAGACGCCATGGGCCAACGGTGCGGCAAGAAAAACTTTTGGCGTTGAGATTCCATCTGAAGAGAGAGAAGTCGTATCTATCTTCCTCCACGTCCGACGATTGTGATTACACAGCGAAACAGGTACCAATAAATATTTCCCCTGAGACCTAATCCATTTTCTCGAGTATGTTCACAATCTCAGATTATTTCCTGATTTCTCTTCGGAGTAACATTCGCTAAGATTTTGTTACATTCTTTGGCAAGTTTTCTTTGGGAGAAAGCTAAAACATTCCGAAAAATCCTTTCTTTTGTAAAACCTTAATTGTTTTGGAGACATTTCTCTTGTTTAGTTCATATATAAGCTCAGTAGTAAAAATGGTGGACTTTGTTTCGCTAAGTTAATTCGTTAGGAAGTTTGTTTATCTTAACAACGATGGGAGAAGCAGTTTAAAGCTTCCCTAACGGAATTATGAGAACATGGATTCATTGTTAGCACTTTGATATCCGGTCATTTTTATCACATATAGCTACAATAGTATAGAATTCAATTAGTTTCCATATATTTTCATATATCTTTTGTTATGTACATCTATCTAGAATTTTTATTAACGATCAGTTTATGTCTTATATGTAATCGGATAGTTTCCATTCTCTTCAAATACGCTATCAACTTGATACGAATATTTTCATTGTTGTTATAGCTTAAGAAATATTCCTGTGTTGGAGAAGTATATGATTATATTATTGTATAATCTATCAGGTAAGCTATTTTATTATTTAATGTATTTGATGTTATTATGTAGCTGAGCAATATCTTGGTACAATATTACCGAGATTTATCATCTGGATTAAGGTATGGTACTAGTTTTTCTCTTCTTTATTTTCGTTACTCAATTATTGGGGAAAAGGAATGTTGCTCATTATAATAGGTCTATTGTTGTTGAATTCAATGGAAGAAATTGAATTATTCTTTTCGAATTCTCCTTTGTTGCATCTATGTGGTTGAATAAGCAACAATGAAATATTTCTCCGTATCGAGGGTATCCCAAAATTAGAAATCTTTTGTTAAAATTTGGAAGGATCGTTGGTTTTTGAAATCCAGGTACAGAATTGCGTGCTTAATTATGGGCGTATACATTATATAAACAACGGTTTTGTAAACTCTTGAGAAAATCGGGGATCATGGCTTTTCATCGTCAGAGATTCCGTGGATCCGAAGTGACCCTATTACTCAGATCTTCCGATGCCTCAAGCGATAAGAATCCGCACCCACTGTCTCATTATCCTTATACTCTTTGAGGATCCCATCTCAAATTTCAACCTCTACATTAGAAACTTTCACCTGAAGTTTTGCGTCAAACTCACTCATGCCTTGCGTTGAATCATTATTTTCTCCAATTTTTTATGTTGATATGTCTTTGAACACGATGCTTTCCGGGCTGGTATCTTATAATTTCGTGTAGATGTCCAATTTGTGCGTATTCATTGAAATTGAATGGTGGTTTCAATGCGTCATAAATGCGTGATTATAATTGTATCACGTATGATTGAGGTTTGAAATTAAATAGCGAATGAGTTTACAAAGTGTAGTTTTAAATATTTAGCATACGTTTTATTTAAACGAAAATTCAGATAAAACGCTCGTAACTTATGGTTATGCCAATATATACGTATTCTCATTTATGTATGCCAAATTAAGTATCTTCAATAATCAGTTTTAAATAGATTTTGAATCTCCTTTTGTTCTCATTTGTAAACCTACATATCTTTTTGTTTTCACGCATAAGCACACATCGATAGCTAGTTAGTTTAACTGAAAATTTCATGGAATGGAATTTATTACGTATCTTGATATAATCGAAAAAAATGAATAAACTTAACTGTTTTATATTGATAGATGGTGGATTTAATAAATATCGAATTAACGAAAAAGAATAATAATTGTTGAAAACTTAATCATTTCAAAAAGCATAATTGTATTGTTTTGTATCTTAACAATGATTACTCATAAGCGTACTTGAATTTTGAAAACAAGACTAGCTTTTTAAAATGGCGTCATTGTTGACTCAAATTCAAACCTTAGCTACAGTTTGATTAGGCCCCCGTCCCGCTACTCTTTCCACTTCTAATTGGTTACTATTATCTGAGAGGACAGGAATATTTGTTGGTGTCTTTCCACTCGATTGCTAATTATGTTGATTTGTATGATATATTCCGTTCAGCTGTTTCTCTCCGGGGTCCATCCATACATCAAGGAAAGTATTCGCTTTGTTTGAGTTCCGTACGTCATTTTTTTCGTCGTAAGAAAGTGGTTTTTTTTAGGGTGAACCCAAAGAGAAGAAAAAAAATATATGTTGATTGCCGATTAAAATTTTTATACGTGTATTATATGAATTACGATCCATCTTTCACTTTTTTCCAATTATCTAAACTTTTCGACCAGAAAATCATAAACTTTAGCTCCCGTACTGCACATTTACCCCAATTAATTCTCGTAATTGAATTTGGTGAATGATATTAATAAGAGTAATTTTTTACATTGATCGAAGAGATATATTGAGGGGCACGATTTTGAAAGCAAGATTTTAAGATACTCATCTATACGTCAAGAAAATTTTGTCTGACAGGAAATTTCTCGGGTAAGTTTTCAAATTACAGCTCGAAAAATTATATCTTGATCAGATGAGAAAGTAGGCGTACGTATCTTCAATGCATTCCGCCCAAATTTGAAATTTCTCTTTAATTAGAATGTGCTCGACGATCAAGATTCTACTTAAAAATGGGAAATGAACAGCGTAGAATCTGTTAACGGAAGAAATATCTTTGGCCGATAGCAAAAATACATCAGATTGATGAATATAAAATTAATTATATACAATTATTTTATCAGTATATCAGTATATTAGATCGCTTATTAGTGTGTTAAAGTAGATTGTGACAAACTACACATGTAATTTTATAGCTTGTTACAACAATTACAAATTTAAAGTAAAATATAAGTTAAGGATAATTCAGTAGGAGTTGTTAATCTTACACTTTTGCGTTTTTAAAGAAAATAGATCAGAGACAGGAGTGAAATGATAAACACTGATAAATCAATGAAATAGAGAGAAGATAAAATAGAAAGCATATAATTAAAAATCAAAATGGAATAGTAGAAATATATTTGTTGAAAATCAATAATACTGTATGATAAACAAACACATAACAACCATATTCACAAGCACGAATGCATTATGAGTGAGTCACAATAGAGAATAATAATAGTAATTTTCTATTAACAATCATATAAGAATTTTTTTATTTGTATGTTGTTCCCAGGTCCCCTAAGGATCTTGAAGTAATAAATATTTATATAATAGATATACGAGTATAGCAGTTAAATATAATTTTAAAATACATCCTTCAATAATAATCGGTCATAGAATATATTTATATAAAATATAATTTGCTGCACTTAAATATTAATAGTCTATTAACCATCCAGGCGTTAAAATTTCTTAAATCAGGTAAGAAAATAAGCTTTAAGTCTCAAACGAGTTATGATTCGACTGTTATGAAACAAATACAGAAAATTCGATCTCTTCAACTTAGGCTGGTACAAGTATTCTGAATTTCCTTTTTTATGAAGTTCTACTAAAATTTCAATAAAGAAGTAGAGGATTTTATTACATCAATATTTGAAAGATATTTAATTATATAAATCTAAATTAATTTTTGAAAAATTCTGCGATTTAAGTTGATGAACTACAAATTTTTTTAAAATTCCCTAGAGTAGTCTGTATTTTCCGATTTTATAAGGACATTAATGTGAAAGATTGTCATAAAGTTTGTTCATTGCAAAATATATTAAGTCTCAAAGATCCCTTATGGTTTGATGATGGCTTCTCTCACCAGAGCTATTTTCCGCATGCATTGCTGCTTAAATAATTGGTTCATTAGGAAAAATTTCTAACATCGCTTATTTAAATTCAAAGGAAATGGAAAGAATGGAGTTAAAAGGCACGTGTTCCAAAACTCGTTCCCTTCACCAAACTTCTCCAAATTTCACACTCTTCTCCCCTCCAGCTGGAACTGAAGTTTAATTATGATAAAAACTGTATCAAGATATAAGGCTAATCCCAAAATTCATTGTTCTATATGCCCTTCACATTCTCTTGCTTCTTCACCCGTTTAAAAAATGTCTTAATTGTGTAATAGTTGCAACAGTTTCTATATTGTATTACATCATTTCAAACGATTTCTAATATTATTACAAAATTAGTGATTGCTGTATGCAGAAATTCAAAAAATTGCGCAGGTTGATAAACCATATTCTCATGTTCATACTGTGTGATTTTTTTTTATTTATATGATAACATTTCTTTATGGTTTTCTTATCATTCATGAAAGAACACGACAAATCATCTTTTTATTTTCTAGAGTTTAGGAAAATGACGTTTTAATGATCGAAATTTGAGTCACTATTGTTCATACAGGAATATTATTGAAAACACAGAAATGAGTGTTACTACTTCTAAGGATAACACTATGAATTAAAGTATAACGCATGTGATAGAGGATAGACAAACTGCTGCGCCAAGCGATTAAATTATTTAACAAGTTTTATATCACTTTGCATGACACTTATTTTGTCTATGTCTTTGTAGATAACCTGCGAACCACCTTTCGGTGTGTGGCAGGGGGAGATTTTGCTCCCTTCTTTCTTGTGTCTCCTTCAACAGTGCTCTTTTGAAGTTATTTACTTTTACAGCTTATTTTCATTTTTTAGTATTGCCATGATCACTATGGTGAAACAATAAAAATAAATAAACTCAAACAAACTCCAATAAAGTTATATATAATATAGAAGGGTTTATTCTCTCTTTATAATTGTCTATTTTCTTTGATTGAGATAGTACTGTAACAGTATTTATGTTGTGAATTCATCTCTGAACAGATATATCGTACATCTTCAGCGATCACTATCACGCAAAACAACCTCATCTCTAAGGAAACAACAAAATAAACATTCATTACGAAACTAACTCCATAAAGCGACTCTTCCTACCAACGAGAGCTTTAAGCGTTTATTTTGGTAGAAAATTTCTTTTATCAAAATTCGCAACAGCCATAATATTTCACGTGATAAAATTTTGACTGGTTTTACGGCCATAAATTCGTTTCGAAACGTTTCCTCCTCCATCTTCTTGCGTGGATACGCGTGAGTGATTGGACCGAACGAGATGCGGCGCCCCAGTTATCAAAGTTGCAATTAAGAACTCTTATTCCGCAAATGGGACACTGTCTCATTTATCAGCGACTTTAATTTTACAGCTATTGTTATGTACTGAAACCTTTCGGGCCTTCGAAATATGAAACAGAAAAAATGGCCTGCTTTGTTTCAGCTGGCCATTCTAAGGTTTAAATTTATGTGTTGATTAATTAAGAGATAGGGCCCCAAATTCGTCAGTGGTCAACATCGGAGTATGATGAAAGGTTAGGACACTTGCAAAAATCCTTGATTTATAGAGGAGGTTTAATTGGGCTAATTCCGGACTTTGGTTACCATGCCATCTGATAAGAGTTCCCTCGTGTGTTGTTAAGCCTTCAAAAAGCTTTCACCTTTTGTTTTGAGAGAGCTCGTAGTTGAGACATGTAAACTCCTGTCACCTAAAATTGTTCATGAGTTATAAATCAAAGTATAATAAATTGTTTGTACACGAAATATTGACAATCGAAATACTTATTGCTATCTTTTGGTACAGGATGGAAAAAAACTGATTCAAATTGCCTCATGATTGTGATTATGTTGATATATTCGAATGATATTTAGGTTATTTTAGCATAACTTAAGATTATCGTCATGGAGATCATTGGTTTTGTTTTTTACGTTCATTCATCACCTAAATGCTGAAGAAATAATCTCAAATCTCATCACACCTTAATCCTGTATACTCTCTCTTTGGTAATGGTACTGGAAATGTGGCTTCATATTGATTTATAGTTTAACACACTTTTACAGTTGTTAAACCAAACATACCGATATGTGAACAAGGCATTGGAAATTTGAAAGTATATGAGAGCATTCAAAAATTTACACCCTTGTAGCCAAATGGCTTGAATGTTCATATGGTGGATATGATCCAATTACACACTTGTTTTCTATTCGTTTATATTGCAATTCATATCGGTTTGATTAGGGTACCTTTGAAAAATAGCAATACAAAAAGGCTTACGCCCACTTTTTTGAATGTATTCCCATCCTATTTTCAGGGTCTATAAATAAAACCAAGATGTTTTGGCCTTACTTCGAGGAAGGCAATGTTATTTACATGAATAAGGAAACTTTGTAAACTTCCAACAATATTTTTTTAAGCTTAAGATGCTGTCTTTAGCTAAACCGGTCGTTAATAAATTATTGGTGGAAGTTTACAAAGTTTCCTTTTTCAGTGAGTTCAAGGATTGTATTGGGAGGAAATTTCATGTATAAATTCAGACTTGACTTTCGGGAAGTACCTTTTCATTGGAGGATCGCTATTTATAAACTTCCAATAGAGGGTAGAGTTGGAGAATAGTTTCACTTCCATCAAATTAGAGCTGTTTCATTCAGGTCCATAGCTTTCAATAATCGATTTGAAAGTCCATCTAGCAATGGTTTCTTTTCCACGGGAAAAAATATGCGTTATGTAGCCGGTTTGAATCTCATCGAACCATGAACACTTATGCAAAAACCTAAAATACCAGAGAATCATTCTCGTAGAAAATGTGACGTTAAAAGCTCTGCAACATAAAATTTTGCACGTGGACGCACTTGTTCTTAATTGTTTTAAATATGGAATCCATTTCTTATGAATTCATTTTGATCCGCTTTTGATCATGGAAATATGCGTTGACTATCTTGTTTTCCATGCAAATATTATGCTAAGGAAAGCGAAGGTAATTCATGATAAACGTGGGAATGATTTTTATTGCTTCTATCTTTATATTTTTGCGAATATCTTTTTATGACAAAGTTTGGAAAAGTGTTTACCACAATTGGAAATTATATGAGTTAAAGTTAACGACAAATACCTTAAGAAAGAAGGATTGCGGCTTTCCAACCCACCCATCGAAGCATAAAATGATGTTTGTTGTGTGGTTTTAGATAAAATTAAATCTCATGGTATCATCAGCATTATATCAGCAGACATTTTGCAAAATTTAGGCCTTTTTTTACATAACCACTCGAAAGGCTCGTTGAATTCCGTAAAGACGGTTAAAACAAACTTAAACAACAACCTAAACTTAATATTTGAATGAATAGTATATAGTGGATAGTATTTGGAACATGATACTATAATTTGTTGTAGTATTTCCTTCATAACTTATTCAATTGCACAATTCTCGTTTCTATAGGTTTGCAATTCATATGAAACTCAGTCGACATACTTATCTTTGTTTGCCCTCAGCAGATCAACTTTCATGCGAAAAAATATTTTTTTTTGCGAAGAGATTGTAGTATGCAAATTTGCGCAAGGAAAGATCATGTTAAGTTTAAAAGTAAACCAGTTATTTATGAAGATAGCACTCGAGGAAATGTCACGGAATAAAGGCGTATACGGTTCGCTGGTTTGTTATAATGGGACAACTGTTGGGGGGTGAAGACATCATCATTAATGCGTACCTGTATTCTCGTTCGAGGGGTTTTTGTGAGCATTTCAAAAGAGCAAGTGAGACCAGTACTTAGCATCTGGAGGATTAATGTGCGATTTTCACCAGTTGATCACTCGTAGGGAGATGCAACGTATCATCTTTGAACCCCATAGGTTACCTTGAGATAGATTTACTGGTTTCTTCCTACTTTTGTCTAGCTTCCCGTTTACACCACTCGTACGCCATAAGTCTCTTTGGAATCAAGTTGATTCTTCCTATAACGGAATCGATCTTAGCGTTTCCAGGTGTACTTGCGGGTGAAATCCTTTGTAAACGCTTTCCTCTTATGCTGCATTAGGGTGGATTACCTCATGTGGTTTGATGTCGTAATTACGGCAGAATTGGATTGAGGGGTATATTTTGTTGCATAAGTATTTCAACTGTTGATTAGAAAATGATCCTTATACATTTCAGTGGATAGCCTATATGCTATGCTAACCTATATGGATATGCTGTCATGTTTTCAAGAGTTATATTTAAAAATATGGAGATTAATTCTTGTCGATTTTTTCTCTAATTGTTTCTTCTCTCCTAGATGAAAGAGTTGATGTACATTCCATTAACCTTGAATTCCTTTCTTATCTGTTGAAGATAGGGTTTCTCGCATTACTTGCATAGGGAGGGTGATGCGTCAACGTGGCCCTGTGGCGCAACGGATAACGCGTCTGACTACGGATCAGAAGATTCCAGGTTCGAATCCTGGCAGGGTCGTATTTTTTGCCGGCCTCGTTGGCGGAAATCGTTAGCATGTTATTCTTTTAAGGCTGAGGTCCAGGGTTCAAATCCCGGCTGAGGAGTAAATTTTCCTCTCAGGGGGCGGATTTTTGTTGGCCATTGTTAAGTTTAGAAATAAGTTGTGCAGTATTTGATGAATAAATTTAAAAAATTAATTACAGCGCGTCATCTATCAATGGTGTGAACAGGGAAGGGGGAGAGTAACGTCTCTATTACGTAAAACTAGAAGTATAGATATTATCTAGGAAGTAGCTTGCTAGTATTTTAATGGTTTCATGACATTCTTATGTAATACTGTAAGGCTAATACGATTTACGAAACATAAATGTCTATTTCTCCAACATCAGTGTATTCGCTGAAACCGCCACGATCAGCTCTGTTCCAACAATATTGTTAAAAATATATACCTTCGGCTAATCGTGTTTATTCCCTAAAGTGTAGGTTTTAGAAGTATATATATATATATATATATAAGGAAAGAGTTGGCTTCAGCAGATATCCAGAGATGGGTAGATAGAAGAATGACTCGCGACATTTAAATGAATGGAGGGTTGAGATTCCAATACAGTGTAGCCGCGATCTCAGGCGTAATGGATCAAATCTTAAAGAGTTGGTTTTTTCATTCGGTTTCCAAGTCTCATATAGAATCTATTGAAAGAAAGGGTTTCATGAAGAAGTAAGCATGGGCTGTTTTTTTTAAAACAAGGCAAAAATCCATTAGTTGTGCACTAGTTTATGAGGTTTGGTATTTTTATCTTAATAACTGTGTCTATATTACTTTCACGTCAAAGAAGAATACAATACGATATTAGAGATAAATCAAGGTAATATTAGGAAAAATGAATTTTTTTCTCTGTTCTTTGCTCTTTCATGATAAATTTTGAAACTTAACGGATTTTAATTTAGATATAAAGATATTTTATGCCTAAATTCTGGAGTCTGATAATATGATGTATATTCACCTGTTTCTCAAGTCAAGTGAAGATTTCAATAGGTTACATGGAACGCGGCCCTATGTAGACGTTTCTTCATACTTATATTATTTTAATATATCGTCTTAAATCTAGGTGGATTGGGTAATTTCGAGTCTAATCTCTATCAAATGCTTGTTTATTGACTACAATTCATTGATATATTTTAAAATAGTTCAGTTAACATGACCTTTGCATGCAAATTTTTTCTTGCCAAAATTGAGAAAAAATAGATTAGCTACTTCATGTAGATCAAGAAAAGAAAGTGATTTCTGTTGAATTCGTACCATTTCGTCGTTTCCAACTTTTCCTTTTAACAAAAGTATGTGAAAATTTCCACAGACAACTCTGAGAAAAATTTTCTCATTAAAACTTAAGAATAAGGTATAATTTTGATGATTTCATTGGTGCGATTAATTATAGCAATTTCAATAAATGAATTCATTATTTAAAAAACTTTCAGAATCGGCTGAGAAAAAATCGGAATGAAACCGGTCTGTTTTATTCTTGAAATTTTGCTCTTTTACGAATCGAACTTAAGTTAGGAGCGATTTTAAGAACTAACGTTAATAGATGTTAAAATTAAATGAGTTAAACTGATATTTATATTTATCAATTCTTTGCCTTGATTATCCTATTATAGTATAGTAATCTAATACATGTTTGATTTATTAGAACATACGGAAATTTATGTAACTTGGAACCAGAATCAAAACTTGAGGATTTAAAGAATATATTATAGAACGTATGAAAAGGTCTTTGAAAGTATTTATGGAATACTGAATTAGGATAGGACATTAGGATATTAACACTCAGCTGTTTAAAGTAAATTGGGTCATTATAGGCAATACAATTCAAATTCCAGAAATATTTGTTAATGAATTATAAAACCGTAAATGTTGTAGTGACACTAACTATTCAGGAGTATTTCTACTTTTGTTTCGTATAATTCTTAGGTTAATTTTTGTTGCACCAAACATTTGTACTTCAAGTGACGTATCCGAATATCCAACTTAAAAATCTGTCTTTTCCTTACCGATTATTTCTATATATAACCTATTTATAGCTTCGGAAAGAGTTTTGAAAGTGTATTTGTAGATGCTTGAAAGAATATTATGTTCTTTTCCAATAGCAAAATTTATAATCGGATATGTGATTCCATAGCCTTTCTAAGTCGTTTGTTCGCATGGGCTGCTAAACAAGCTTTTAAAGTGTGTGAAAACCAGTAGTTTACATATTTATGATACTAAGGAATGTTTATCGATTATCCATAAAACATCTATCGCTTAAACATGTTTGTTTGTCGGTCATCATAAAGTTAAATCATAGATCGTAAAGTTAAGGATGAAATATAATTTAGGTAGGTGGATGAACGCCATTTAGCAAGACTTGGAAGGGTAGAAGCGTTATGTTTTATGTTATGTTATGCGGCAAGATATTATTATTGTGTTTTTCTGCCAAATATAGTAAACGAATATATATATATATATATATGTCAGGTTTTTTATCACATATATAAGTAAAATTTCATATATTTTACGTAATACATATTCAATTTATGCATGGAAATATTAAAAATCTCGAATTCCGTGCGAACCACTACAATACAAAGGGCATTTTCAGCATTAATCATCAATTTTATTATTTTCAGTATCAATCATTTTCAATTACTTTTGTAGTTTCTGTTTTAATGAATACGGCAGGAAGTTAACCGAAAACTAGGGAAACTATACTAACTAGGGAAAAAAGCTCTCGACTACCAAAATTCTTCTTGAAAATCAAAAGTGACTGAATTATTGATGATTGAGGTGTTACTTCCTATGATGTAGCATTATCAAATAAAAAATACGCAAATAATGTTTTGAAGGAATGAGTTTCAATTTGGAACGTGCTTCAAAGTTACGGCTGTATCAGCAATTTCCAGTGACGTAATTGACACATGTAGGAGGAAAATTTTCTCGATTACGCGCCATTGAAGTTTCCCCATTATCTTGCAAATCCCGTTAAACAGCCGCCTTGGTCCTGTGCATTCGCAGATCTCACTTTTTTAGCACTTTCTTTTCGGGTTCAACATTCAAAAGTTTCCCATCAAAATCTTCATTTCATTCCATCGCCAATTTTCTTTTATGATTTGTATTCTTGATTGCGAATCCCGCTGCGAAGGAAAAATTATCAGCATCGTAAATTCCAATCGAAGATAATAAAATTTCGCCAATAAAGGAAGAAAAGTTTGGCGAAATTAGAAAGATACATCATAGTTCTCTAATCGCATATCGTACGTCTTTTTTATTTAAGACGAGTTTCCTGGGTCTTAATAAGGAGCTATTAAAATTTCTGCATGTAGGTTTATGTGAATGCCGAAGAAGTTTCTTGAATATGGTATTTTGAATATGGCAATAATTTAGTTATATTTTTAGTTGTGGGTGATAATTTTTCTTAACTATCCACTAAATTTACATGAAAATTTATAGATTATATCAGAAACGATTAATCCTCTTATACCACCAAACTTGTACGAATTAAAATTAATTACTATTCACACGTTTGCTCGTAGATTTTAAAGGTTACAAGATTTAGGTGATTCATAATTCTATCATATTTGGAAACGTACGCAAAGAAATGAGACTATAGGTATATAAGTAAATTGTTTAGTTATAGAAATTTAACTACTTTCATTCCACTGTTGCCAGAGATTTCAAAGCTTGTTAATAAATTTCACTTTTTCAACCATGTTAAATATCATTAACATATCAATAACAGTATCGGTTACTATTGTTATATTATTGTTCTCTTCTAAAATTCGCTCTAGCAGAACTTTCATGTTTATGGATTACTTAAACTATGTAAGATTTAATTTGTATTTGCTCTTACTCGTAAATATTTAAGAATAGAACAAAATATAGTCCATTTTTGTTGAGGGCTTAAGCTTGAGATTTTATAACTCATTTAGTTATCATTTAAATCATCTCATCAAGCTTCAAAACCTAATTTGTGCTGACGAAAGTGAGGGTCATTTATATGATTTGGTCCGTATCTGATCTTAAACAAAGTTGCATTGGAATAAAATGAACTACATACCGAAGTAGATGATCATCATCTTTCTTGACCTATTGTAGATTTAAACACCAGTTAAGTCAAAATTCGTTCATCTGAAAACTCCGAATTCCGCAACCTCCATAAAGGTCACACTACTCAATTCTGGGGCTTACGACATGACAAAATATGGAATTTAAAGTTCAAAACCCACGTATTTCAGCATTATTTTCATCCGATTAAAAACTTTGAGCGACGAAAAAAATTTCACGAAAGAAGTCAACGGCCGAGAAATATCTCGAAGATCCAGTTTCGAGCCAATGTCATCGCAAATTTCTCTTTCGCCCGTTTTTTTACGATCGAAATTCAACGGGCAAGTGTGTGCTTCGTATATGACGATCTGCACTTATAGATAACGGATCATTGAAGCGGAACCGATAACAGTACTTTAACCGGAAAAAACGGGAACAGTATTCGGAACAAATAACCGGAAAAGTGAATCCGTTAATATTTTTGTTGGTAACTTAGAATTTTATTCGTATTGTTATTGATTCGTCATACTGTATATATAGTGTTCATATGCATATAAAGGGTGATTTTAACACCTTCAAAACTCTAACTAATACTGAATACTGGCCTTTTCCGTCTCAAATATTTGTTCCTAACGGCGAATATTTATTTTTGCATAACAGTAGGTAGCTAGTTGGTTATTCAAATTCATTTTTGTAAACGTGCTGTGTAACTGTGTATGAAACTATTTACTACCGTTAACTCAGTTGTTTTTCATTTATTCGTATGTTATATATTATGCGAAAGTTCAGTTACAATAAGGCTAAAATTTTTGTTTAACAATTACTGTTCGTCACTAATTAATGTTGAAAAGCACGTTTGATGAAGATTAATTAATTCGAAACAGCATTTATATGAAAAGTCTATGGCCGGAAAAGAGTTTCCGAATATGCATACGATAGATTATTATTCTTCGATTATTGATTCCAAACAATACCCTTTGACCTAAATGTAGATGTATGTATACGTTAAAGTACGTAAACGAAAGCTGCAGAACATATTTGACAAACTATTATATACAGAACTTTATCCTTAATTTACGTATGATACTGGTTTAAGCCAAACAAGAGGAATAAAAAAAAATAAACGTACGAAATTTAAAATTATACTTCGCTATACCCATATAATACCTATAACCGTATACCGTAAAACTTTCCGGTAATAACCGATTCGCATCGGTTGAATACCCTTAACCGGAACCGAGCCGGAACTCCAATATTTCGGAGAACCGGATCGTAAATTCAGTCGAAAAACATCGCCGGTTCGACGCCCTTGTGGCAATGGGGAGGGTCCGTTACCTTACCCACTGACTCCCTTTCCAACTCCCACCAAACACGCACTCTCTCCGCAGACCCCCCTCCACCTTCCTCCTTTCGCTCTCTCCGTAACCCTTGCAACAGCGAAAGAGAGCGAGAGTGATTCTAGCATCGCTCAGTCCGTGTCCGTTTATCGTCATGGCAACACGATTCCCAAAGGGGCAGCTGCTGCTGCTTCTGGTGTTAGTCGCCGGCTTCTGCCAAGGGATCGGTCCCGAGCCGCCGGCCAAAGATGAGGGCAAGCCGCCGGAGAGGGCAGGGGTGGCCCTCAAGAGAGGTGTACCGAACAGCGACACGGGGTGGTTAAGTTGTGGTAACAAGAGCACCAACGAGTGGAACGGCGTATCCTTCGATACCATCCACGACCTACTGGACGTTTACAACGTGGACAGGCTGAAGAGCGTTTTGGAAAATGGAGGGACCGAGCAACTGGGAGGTGCATGCGCGAAGGATGCGGTGGAGTACGCGAGGGCCTTCAAGGAAGGGAAGCCCTGGGCTATGGCGAGTGAGTATCCCAAATGGATGCTGAATCCCTTTTATTTTTGTTTCGTTCGAAGTGAGAAGATTCGGTTCCTCCGTGGTTTGGCGTACGGAAGAAGGGAGATGCCTGGCGTGCTCTTTAGTGGAACAGGTTTTATCTCGCGAAATTTTTGGCGGTGGTAAAAGTGGTATGGAAATTGTTTTCGAAAGAGAGATTTGTCCCGAAATCTAATCTAAAAATATCTTTCTTTGAATTTGAATTTTGCGGTGATTCGTTGAACTAGATTACGATAGATAAAGTGAGAGTTTACGTGTTAAAGTTGTTAGAGGAATAGACACATTGATGGAGATGTTGATATTAAGGGCTCCGATGACGATTAAAAATTAAATCACGAGAGCTATTAGATCCTACTGCTATTCTTCATATTTTAAGTAAAATTTCATTCATCAACACTGTAATAGCGATTTTATGCAATATGTTAACCCTATCCTAAGACGGCTAATAAAAAGTTGGTAAATATTTCAAATTTTTGCGATAAATTTGTCTTTAAAATGTGTTATTTATGGTCTCATATCTTTGTTGGCTGAGTTTATTAAAGCAAACATTTTTCGGGACCAAGAGTTTTCCAAATTCGAACGAATAGAATGAATGAAAATTATAATATCCGTGGACTCTCTTCTTATATATAAAAAAGCACCACTCTAAAAAATGTATCTCCACGATCAACTCCGCGCATAAATGTTCGCAAATATTTAAAAATTAAATAAATAAAACCGGATGTGAAAACTTGTCGCACGGAGATCCCGTTATGTCTGCGCGAACCTTAGAAAGCAGTCGGAGCAAGTGGCATCAAATCATGTCTGACGAATCAAAGAAAGTTACTTTCGTTTTCATCTCGCTTTTAGCCCTTTTTAAAAAAATCGCCCCAAAACGACGGCTTCTTTTAATATAGCATATCCAATCGAAGTTCGAACATAAGAGAGCGCTATACGGTGTGGGTTTTCCCTCACATTTCATAATTTCCCAGAACGCTTTTTCTAGAAGTCGGGAGAAATGCTGCGGAGAAAGTGGTCGCTCCATTCCAATCGTAATATCAGCAGCGGCTATGGGTTTTTCATCGGGTGCATTCCGCTTAAGAGGAGAAACTCCTTTAATCCAAAGCGGATGCTGTAGAACCTTTAATTCCCCGTCCGGGATGAGCTAACGCCGTTCCGCAACCTAAAAGATCGTTCTTTCGGGTAAAAGGCGGCGTTCTGCTCTCCCAACTGGAGATTATGTTTCCTACGAGCGGTACCCATTGGCGCGTAGAGAAGAAAGTCTCGCAAAAAACGGGAAATCCGAGGAAATTTTGCTGTGCGAGTGAATGGATAGAGATATGCCCGATTCCGGAGATTTCAACGCTCGGAGTACTGTTTCCGCTAGTTTTATGGACTTCGGGTGCCGAGGGATAGGGAGAAGCTGGGGAGTTGTATCTTTACTTCGTGATAGGTTCCCGAAAAATTATAATCAAAAGAAAATTGTTAATTATTGTTGTTTCTTAAATCTCGTGCGATATTGTTATCCATACCCTTAGGTTGATGATGCAGGTATTAATTCGTTCCAAAAAATTATACTTTCACGTTTATTCCATTTTTTGTTGATGAAATCTTTGATATTAACCGTGTTCTTCCTTATCATTGTCATAGTCTGAATTTATATCAATCGATTTAAGGTATTGTGTATGTAAACTGTTCTGAATGTATAGAATACGTTTTAAAGTTTTATAACTTTATTTTTTCGAGTAAATTTTATGATATTTATTCGAATATAAGGACAAAAAAGGTTAAAATAAAATTATTCATAACGAATGCGCCATATTTTTTAGAAGAATGCTTTGAAAATGTAACCAAAAGTAGAATTAAACGTAAAATTTGTATGATGTAAAGTTGAAATTAGAATAAGGGAAGGAAAAATAACGATATACGAAGAACAAGTTAAAAAATTATTTCCGTGGATAAAAATACGTAAATGATCGATTCGGTGCATATTTTATGTACAGAATGTACGTTTTTGATTATTTAAAAATCTTGGAAACAATTTAAATATTTTGTTTTGAACTCAGTATCGTTAACTTATTTATTTCATCCATCTGTAAAATTTCCCAAGGGAAAAGCGAGTGCATTTTTGTTCCCATAAATCATCCGTAACGAAGAAAAGAAAGCGAAAAAAAAACAAAATATAATATTTCGAACCTTAATGAGGTAAAGCGGAAGACGACTAGGGATAACTATGGAAACATCTACAAATATTTACTTTTTATACGGGTGTGTTCAGACTTCCCTCCAGCCTCCTCAAACAGTTGAGTTACGAAACAATGCACCAAGGGCTTTTTAAAACGAGGCGTTATTTGCAGAGAGTGCATTTCTTAAAAAGTTCCGCTTTCACTTTCTCCAACACCTTTCGACCGAACGAAACACATACTACTTCTTTTTATAATGCAAGCGAAAATTTCCACGCGATAAACGGTGCCGTTTCTAGGGAAACGGTTGCATAACGAGTACAAGGAGCTCGGTCAATGTTACGCTCGCGAATTTTCCCAGAGGATGACACGAAAGGTAAACAGGCATGCAGCAGACGAAGCCAAGTCACGTTTGGGCAACAATTTGATGAGGTTTTGACTCATCAGATGCCTCGAGCGTAAGATATATCCATACGCTTCGTATGAATTAAAGTTGGATGTACACACGAGTTATTTATATTTTCATACGTACGTACATCTGTGAAGATCTCGCTCGTAATATGTTTGTAGATCGGTTATAGAAAACGAAAATGATTTCGTTCGATAATTAATGCCCCTTCGAATAGCGTGTGGCTAATCACATTAACCCACAAATATTTCTCCGCTTAGAATTTCTGTTGTAATATTTCAGTGACCTATTTTCAGGCTCTACGATGCCTCAGGCGGATTCGTAAGTGGTCAAGGTGGGCAGGGCAAGAGGAAAAAGGGTAGACATCCGAAATTTTTGTGTAATAATCCGGTCGTTCGATGTCAAGAGTCGTTAGGCAGTTTCATTTGGAGAAAAAAGTCGAGCCCAGTCCGAAAGGATGTGGAATTCGTGTTTCATTATTCGTCAGGTGGTGAAATATTTTTAATTTTTTTCTAAGTACGTATCGAGATTATTTTCTAGATCGCTAATGAGAAATGAAATAAAAGAAAGTATTTGAAGGATGATCTATATCGAATGATATTATTAAGGAATCAATCGAGACCTTTTGATCAACATCTAGATGCATTATTTTGAAAATTATAATTAGTGACATCTGAATGTGCAGTCGAGGACATGTTATCGCATTGCTGATACGAATGTTTTCTCTTATCTGATGATGATTTTGATTTATTTTAAACGTAAATCTTACGTCAATGAATCAATGTCAATAAATTTTTATAGGTTTTACTTTTTGCTACTTCAATTTCTACGTTTAATTTTTTTCCTTCTGGGATGGTTTTGAAAAAGTAAATTTCGTAACTATAATAACATATATTATATAATAAAATATGATTTGTTTTACAAGAAGATTCTGAATGATTGATAATTTTAGATCACCCAATTCATATTACAATTTAATTTATTGCTCTTTAATTATAATGAAGATTTAAGCCTTCATTTGCGTATACTACAATTCAATTTGGATTATTATTTTATCATCGTTAGGATTTAGGAATCTATAACTCGTAAAATATACATCAGTTGCAACTTTAAATTAAAAATACACCCCAAAAATACTTTAACTCCAATGGTTCTTTCTCCAGACGAATAAGAAGTCTTTAATTTAGATTCAAGACTCTTGAAAACTGAACTCGAATTAATTCAAATCGAGATAATATTTTTTACGATTGTAAACCAAAGAACTTCCCAAAGCCATTCTTTTTCTAGACAAATAATATATTACGAAATACATCCCTTTCTTCCTGGATTGGTTACGGCATCTGGTCATAACTCCGACGGTGGGATCTTATCCCCAGCATTATCCGAGGATGCGTTGGTTTGAATGACTCGCGGAAAACTTCCTTATTTTGCGGTGTACTTTTGCCGGCTGTTACGCCGTAGACGATCACGTCTTTCCCTGCGGTCGCGAATCCAACCAAAGGCCTTCATCTTCGCTCGTTAATGAGGCGCGGTCCGTGCGAAAGTAGGAAGTCTACAATTTGGAGAACATAAGAGGAACAATCGTCCGGGAGAAAATTCCGCGAGTTTGGACACTCGGGAGACGTGACCATTGTTCTCAGTTCAATGTTGAGGTAACAAGGGTCATCCACGAGAGCAAATACAGAAATTCTCTCCTTCGTGTTTGAATTTCTATTCCGTGTGACCGGAGGGTTCGACTCCGAGAGAGAAAGTGCATGATCTACTGTTGGAATAGGATATATGGGCAATCATCTCGGCTGTGGGCAAGGTTGCGTTCTCTTTTTGCGTTCACACGTTTTTCTCGCGTTGCTAACCTTGTTTATTTCTCTTTCTCACGCTTTTTTTATTTATCGAATGTCAACGTAAGTTTTTTCTGCATTCTGAGTTAATATAAATGTATGAGGATGGAATTAGACATTTTACATTACATCGATCCGTTGTCAATTTTGCGATTTATATTTTTGTATTTGTCGTAACGAAATTACTCGAATGATATTACTTTAGATTCATTTTATAAATGCTCTCTCGTTTGTATTTAAACTTGCATCCTCCAATGTCCTTCGTCTCTTTATTAAAATGTATCAATCAAATTCGGATAATGATATTCAACTCTTTAAAACACGAATTATTACTTTTCCAATGGTTAAAATATTTCTGCATTAGCAGCTTTCATGAATAAAAATATCCCCTGTCATTTAGTTGATTATCTGCATGACAACTTTGTTGATTTTTAGATTTATCCTTGGTTTACGTTAATCATGGCTAATAATTTAAAATAGGAATAATTTATTTCTATACATTCCTTTAACAATATTTCCGAGAAAATCATTCCGGTATACAAATTAAATTTTATAAGTATTTTAAATTTGTTTCTAGATTATGTACAAATAGTTTCCATAATGAGTCCCAATTTTGTTTAGGCCATTGTTTTCAGATACATAAGCAAAAAATTCCACCTTTAATTATGATTACAAATGATAATGAAAATAACGCTAAATTATTCTCAAAATGTATACATCTTCTTTTTAGTTATTGGAACCAATTTCGTATTATATATCTACCTCTAAGTCGATTTCAGGTATCACTATATATTTGGCTTAATATGCTTATTTTCTCCTGTCATATTTTCATTTTTAAAGATATTTCAAGTATATCGTACCGAAGGACAATAAAGATAATTACTATATACAGAATTAAAAGTAGAACGTTTTAATGAACTTACTTTAAATATAAGAACATACAGCCATCGGTTTGATATTCGGAGTCCCTCGACGAAGCTCTTTAAATATACGAAAACTACTTCACAAAGAACGGAGATTTCTTTTAGAAATATTTACTTTCCAATCTTCATCACCTGTTTGTCCAGAGATTGGTTTTCTGCGGAGCGAAAGTGTTGCAGAAAATGATTACGTAACGAGCCATCATCATTGACAATCGCAAGACCAGAAAGCACCGCTTTCTTCCCATTCTTAACCGCTCGCTAACGAAGTAAAAATAGCTCGTTACCGACAACAAATCATAGCAACCAATCAACTTTTTATCGACATTTTCGTATTTGAATACGTTCTTTGAATGTAAGAAACACTCTAATATCCATTCTTTCATATTCATTTGTATGATTGCTCCCGCAATAAGATTTTAACGATGGAAAAACACTATTGTCTTTGACACCAATTTTGAGTCGATGCATTCACTTGTAACAACTTGAGGCATATGCACTTTCTCCGGTGCCCACGCAGAGAGATGTATCGACCGACTTCCGGAAACACACAGCTGCTCTTCTTTTATTGCCACTCGTGCAAAATTTGTAACGATCATTTCTCGGGCGATAAAAACGAGAGAGAAAATTAATTTTCCTCGGAGGTATACGTTGCAAGAACCCGGGAATAGTTTCGGTCCAAAGCAAACAGATGAAGTCATAGAAGCCCTCTTTTGCTATAGAAAGCGAGAGAATAGCGGCTATTCCATAGGCCATGAAGCGATCCCTTCCTCATCGTGTGCTTTCTCCGCGATGCAATTTTGCTAGGAGTGACTATAGTCTATGTTTCGTGCTGGTTGAAGATGAAATGGGCTTTCGTGGGTGTTTGGCGGAGCTGCGTGCATTCAAGGGGTAATGTACCGTAACGGGTATGATTTCGGACAGAGCGACGCGTAAGAAATTGTGTCGTAGATAAAAATTTCATGGCTACTTTACGGAGTCAAACAGTAAGATTCTAAAACTTTGGATTTTCCCAAAATCAACTAGGTATAATTTGTCAAGCGAATCTAATATCGGGGGTATTGAACAAACGAAATTAAATATAAACTTTATACAAATAAATCTAATAAATTACTTAAACTATTAGATTTTATATATATATGAAAAATATATAGATATGATATTTAATTAGTTCTCATTTCAATGTTGAGAATGATCAGTAAGAAACTGTCGAAAGAAATTCAGCTCGAAATTGATTACTCCAAAATTTAATTTGTTATTAAAATGTCGTTTATTTGTCCATTAAAATCTCAGAATGGAAGACCAAAAAAACGTAGAATGAGCATGAATTTATTGGGAATTATTTTATGTTCATATTGTTTTCAAAGATGTTTTAGCGAAAAAATTTTACGTTATTTAGAGTGTCATGGAACATAGTTTCAGATTAAAAAGAAAACAGAATAGATGTTTTTCATTATTGTATTTTTTTAAGCGAAGAGTAATTATTTTCTTTCAAAGAAAAGATTTTACTACTAAATATTAATCATAGAAATATATTATATTATAGTGACGACGATATGATACCTCAATTTTTCAGAAAAAGATTTTTCTCCGGGTTTCCCTTCTATTTCATTTAGCCATGTAATTATGAGCAATGTCACCAAAAATGTTTTCAGGTCCCTGTAGTTATTAGCATTCTCTCGAACGTGTTGGAACTACGCGCTAATTCTTTGCACGAATCGTATCAAAGTATGCCAATTAAGGTTACCACTCTCTGCGCAACATCCGAAAATGGATTCCAAAGATTATTAAGAGCGTTAGCAATGGAAAACACTACCTTTCGTGGAACCAGAATTAATATAGAGTGGAAACAGGTTCACTGGACCTGAAAGAGGAAAGATCACGTTAACCAATTCCATGTTAAAAGTTTCACATCATAGAGCGTCGGAAAGACTGGAAGTTGACGTGAAAATTTCGGAAAATTAACTCTGATATCTATACTTTCTTTCATCTCTTAGAAATCCGTTTTAACTCAATTTTTAATTCGTTCTCCATCAATATGAAAGTTACGACATTATATTGAATTCCTTTCCTTAGAGGGTAGTCAATTTGTTTTTGATTTATTTAATTGTAAATCAGAATATGTCTAGCAGACAATATTTTTATTGAAAATCAACCTGAGTTTTCTATGTCGCAGCCATTAAAAATATAATTTACACTAGCAACATTATTATTATATTTATATTGAGTATTTATCATTAATTATGGATGTACATTATTAGTTGCAGTAGGTACATATATGAAATTAGTGAAGTATCATAAGGTATAATACTATTTTATGGCCATAGGTAATAGTTCCGTGAGAATTTGAGCATATTTGTTCACATATATACTCATGAATAGAATAATATTATTTCTATAACATCAATATCATTATCAGATCATTTCCAATCCAACTCCAGACGTAGGCCTCTACAAGCTTATTTATTTTTCTCAATTTTGAGCCTTCCTATGGCACTTTACCTCTTGGTACTATATTTATCTTCTATCTATGCTCCTATGTATCTATCTTCCATCTTTCCTTTTATATATATATCCCTGAATAAGAGTATATACTTAGATACACTCCAATGTAAAAAGTGCTCCTCCAACGTAAAAATTAGCTTACAAATAAGTGGTGAATATTAGATCTCACTCATGCCCAAAATAAATCGTAATATATTCTTTGTTCCTCGTAGTATATACAATTAGCCGAACATAAAAGCTGCAATCAACCTTTTCATATTTTACGATTTTGAACAAGAATATCTGAACCTCATAATCTCCCTCTAGCTCTCTCAAATCATATAAAAAATCCAATTTACGATAAGAAAAGAACGGAAATATGTGTAATAAATCGAGAGATTACGATATGCAGAAAAAAGGGTAGCTGTGAGCAAGTTCTATAGAGATACGTAATCGATGTAATGCGAGAAAAAAGACGCGTTTTGGATCTCACATCTGTTTTGGTCTCCTGATGCAACAGAGTGGAACCTATTACTAATCGATAGCTCTTTCACCGTTCTAATTTCCTTAGAGAGAATGAAAGGAAATGGCGACCTTTCATCGGGCGTATGGTAATGGAGAAAGTAGCGGAATAGAAATTTCCTCTGACTAAGTTGACAGATATCCGGAAGAATAACGTTTATCGGGCGCAATAGTTTGCGTTTTTGTAAGATCAAAGTGCGAAAAGTCTCGTAGCAACAACGAACTCGTAACAACGTCGTTTTCAGGTTTTGGTGCCCATAGTAACCAGAGTTACAATAGCGATGTTTACCTTTCAGTTACCAACTCTGAGTATCGGTCAGAGTAACTGTAAAATTACGCACAAAGACTATTCTTATTAAAAACCATGTCGTTTTGAATGCTAGAATGTTTGAAGAGTTTCAGAATGACAAAATATCGGTGCTAAAGACTTTCCGTAAACATAAAACCCAAGGATTTCAACAAGCTACAAATTTGGCACGTTTTCGCGAATGTTTACTGTCCATTTTCATGTATTGATGTGCCGTTAAGCAGCAACAGAACTGCGCGTTTCGTTAACGATGAGATGCATTGTGTTGTATTGCATCACATATCTGATAAATATTTATATACGTGTTTGAAAAGATTAAACGTTATAACATCCCTGAGGTATTAGAAAATTTTCCTATTATACTAAAATCTAACAAGTACGTTATAGAATAAGGAAAGGAAGAGATGGATTACAGAGTTGGTTACCAAATGGTTACTTTTTTAATGATGGTTGAAACATGTTTTTAAGGTTGTATTGAGAAAGATGTTAGGTACCATTTATCTCGAAGATAACCATGGTTGTACCATGACTTCATTCTTCAATACGAAAAATTTATCTCTAGAGTTACACCTGTATACAACTTGTTAATCTCTGACCCGACCTGACCTGAGTTCATCCACCTGTCACCAGGAGTACTGTAGCAGCAAAATTCAAAGCATTGTCCGAATTCAGAAAGTGTGTAGTATGAGAAGAATGTTGCAAGAAACCGATCTATTCCTGGAAATCCAACTTCGTTACGCACTAACTACGAGATTTGTGGTCGGATGTGGTCACTTTCACCCTTTGTTATCTTTCTCCAGTCACAGATCAGTGGGCTTTTCCTGAATAGGTAGATTTTATGCCTATGAATTTGAATTCCTTTCCTTCAGGTTTCCAGGTTTTTGAAAGTACCATCACTTCGTAATATCGAATGCTATTTGCTCACTATTCCTTTCTAATTGACGCTCCATTCATTCATTCGTTTTTAGCCTTAAATTCGGCTTTGTTTTTACCGATTCCTTATATCTTTCAAAATGTATCGACGAGGGAATTACCTTAGCAACCTTATTTACACACAAAAAGGATTCTTATCTCTATGGTTGAACGTTAGAATCTCAAATAAATCGTAAAAATCTTGCTTTCTCTTCTATTCGTCAGATAGTTATCTACTCTCATTAGCACTTTATATAGGGAGTCGTTAGTCACAGTTATTGCTTGTCTACAGCTTTCATCCGTTTCATTTTCAGAATGAGCGGCTCTAGTTTAGATTCCCAGTTAACTATCCAATGATATGAGATTGAAAAGTTATATTTTTCTATCTAGGTTTCTGATGTTTTTCGCAGGTGGTTATTATGTGCAATGATCAATGTCACATCTGAGATTTATTTACTAAATTTATGTAGATACCGATCAGTCACCCTTGACAACCACACCTAATGGATGCATATTCTAAAATATAGTGTTTTGATAGTGTATTTATCTATCTATATATTTATTGATAAAACGATTTGTATGAGATTTTTAGTGCAACCTTTTAGTACAACCTCGTGTCTTATGTTGTAAAGAATTGATCAACTTAAATTTAAAATGAATTATATAAAAATGAAATATTCTAAATTAATTTTGTCTTTAGACTTGAGATTAGTTTGATATACTTATAATATTGTAGATGAATATATAATATTAATTAGTAATTCGTAAATTGACGATACGTTCAATAATTACACTTATAGTTGAGATAGACAATATCTTATATTTTACATGGAAGCTACTCATTAATATTGTTAATTTGGTTGAAAAATAATTAGTAATAGACAAACATTTTATTTCCATCCTAAGTAAGCTTAATCTCAATCGTATGAAATAACGTAGCTTTCAAGTTACTAGATCGCCATTTCTCCTTTCAGGATTATCATTAATTCTTAACAACAGAAATCATTGCAAGAAAATTGAGGATAATTTTTTTTCCTGTATTTGAAATCTTAATTTCAGAGACTCAATTTTCCGTATACGTATGTGCTCATGTAGTGTGCACAATAGATGGTGAAGGGCTCTATAATAGATGCCTATAATTTATCTTCCTAGACACATTCACAACTTTCTTCCGGCTTATGGAAGCGTATAATTCATGCGTAATACCTGCTAACTCATTCATTCGTTCAATTATGTCACCTCATTTGAAATGAAGAGATTACCACTATAAGTTCTTTTTTGCCCCAATTTTGAAAAGTGTATTCCAATCGACGGAACGTTCCAGATAACACTGAGAAGAAATAACCTCTTACGTCATTTGAAGACTTTCTCTGAATCTATCTAATAGCTCGGATCAGGTTTTTTGAATCCTCCTGTCTTCCACCATTCGGAGTGACTTAGATCTTCTCGACTTAACTTTCCTCATCACTGTTGCCAATTTCGCGAAACTGCCTGCTCCATTTCATTTGCGAGAGTTTTTACGAATACCGAGTTTTAAATTTTTGCAGATTCCCTTTAGCTACCCGCTCAATTGATGCGCGAAATTAGAAGGGATGATGAGTTATTATTCACGAAAGGCGTATGAGCGTAAAAATGTGGAATTTTTTAGTTTAAAAAGAATTTTAAAGGGTATTGATATCAGTCATGCTTGAAAATGGAGCAAAAAAGGTATTTTTCTTCACAAAATTTCCATCCCATTATAATATATGATGTGGTTATTATTCTCGTAAAAGGGAGATATTAATATCAATATATTCGTATCTTAAGAACATCATATCAGATGATTTTTTATGTAACTTAAATTGCGATTAAATTCGCAAATTTTACGTCTTAATGCTCTTTGGGTCGATTAGAATATAATTAAAGAGTTGTCGTTTTGTTTTTTATTGAGAATATTTTAATTCGTAATTTCATACTGTGGAACAATTAAAGCTCAGTAAGATCAAAGAATTTTAAAATTTGCGAAGAAAGCAAAAAGTTATTCTGGTTATTTTCAAACGGAGTCGGTTCAATTTAAGCCACGTGATGTATCTAGAATACAATTTCTAATTTAAGTACTTCAGTATTTGTGTACCAAAACAATAAACAAACTCGTTTCTAGGATTGATGGAGTTCATAAATTCTGCTGAATAACGAAAAGGGAGGCAAAGTTCAAGTGAGTTCATCCGAAGAATATAAAATACTCAGAGGTTAATCGCAGTTCATTATTTCCCATCTCAATCAAGTTGCGTAACTATTTTCTAGGTCTAGGACAGTTACTAGGTGGTCTTTCTCGAAGGCCACGTAGACCTATCATAGATACAAGTTGTTTATTGTGAGTCATCGCACTGGACCATAATGGAGAAACACCGTATATGCAGATGGTGAGGAAGGCAATCAATTTTAGATTCTAAAACATTCCATAAATATAAAGGTTAAAATCGATTGACTATATATTATGATTATATCATTATAATAATGATTTCATGATTTAATCTACGTAAAGATTACATTGGTTCGTCCTGCTAAATATCCTTATTATTTAACACCGTATAATTCTAATTTATTACTCTTTTCTAATTTTCATTAATTTCCATTAAGGATTAGAACCTAAATTGCGTAAATTTGCATAAAAGGGGAGGGGATTTTGGAGAACGTGAAAATGAAATATTGCACATTCATCTCCCATTAGTTTCTCTCCTTCAAAATCCTTATTCCAACCATCGCATTTCACTTTAAATTCTTCCTTTCCCATCACCATCCCCACCTTCAGAATCTCTCTAACACGAACTTTCGCAAAACCGGACGTATACGTTCCCTGGAAACGTCTGTTATGTAAATTTCGCATCCGAAACGAAGTTCCGAAAAGGGTGAGGTGCGTTTAGAAGTTGTGGAAAGTTTCGTCAATGGCGTACTATTTGAAGGGAGGTTTAGAAAGGAAGGTGTTTCCATTACAGCAAGGGAGAACATTCTAAAAGGTTTTTGATTCGATTTTTGTTCTCCCGAGCGTAGGTTGGTTATCTACTAAACGATCAAGAAAGGTTTGCAGGAAATAATTTTGATTCTAATTAAAAGCATCGGAACATAAGAGCGAATTTAGATGGTTTGAAAGCGTGGTGTTCGTTGGAATTTCTCTCGCAATTAGATTAACATCGACTCCGGAGCCATAGAATCACTCGTGCGGTTCCAAAAAGGTTTGATTCCGGAACGATAGTAGGCATGTGCGTATCCAGAGGGTGCTATCATATTAATCAGGAGAATGTACACAAATAAGGCGATGTTTTTCTTGCCAAAAAGCTTTTCCCGAAAATTCTACGAGAGGAGATTATCACATAAAAGATATGAATGCCCAAATCGAGTAATCGTTACGTAATTGGATGTAGTAATTCGATTAGTCGATTGTGATAAATGTTCTTAAGTGGAACACCTAAAAAGTGCTTTCTCATTTGTTTTAGGAATTTTGGGCGTTTTGTATATTCACGTATACTTCCTGGGTTTCCCTAGTTACAAACAATGTTTACATTGCGCCTTAAAAGAGCGATCCTTCATTACGAGTTAGCACAACTATATATTGTTGAGTAAGCTTTCACACGTATGTCATATGTTTTTGGAACAAGAAGTTTTATTACGTTCATTCATTTACGTCTCTCTCAGATATAAAGTGTATCTCTGTCTTCCTTCTGTACAATATAATCAACTTTCGGAGGTAAATACTCTCTTAGCGCCCGTGACGTAAATTTTCCCTAGCTTTCCTTTATTTTCCGCTAATTTTTTGATGAGAGTGTATAAAAACAGGACTGTTGAGTTGAAGATAATAGTCTACCATAAATTACGAATGCAATTACTTAACATTTTTATCATTAATTTTCCATTTCCGACAAAGAAATGTAAAAGCATAACTGGTTAAATTTTCTCTCATTTATTTACCGCCGTTGCTACGACAAAACGATCATACTCGCCACTTACGCAAGAGTCGTACGTTTTGTCTCGTCGGAAAAGTTCATAACGAATTTTGTGCAATTCACAACGATTAATGACCGCCAACGCTTTCTACGATAAAAAAATACACAAAGGAAAATTCTTCGCGTATAAATTTTTGGGCATCGGAATGCATTCTTTGGGAACCTGTTTTGAGTTGACATCTTCGCACTTATTTTAGCCGAAGCCGCTGCATCAATCATCGTTCTCCAGTAAGCACGAAACCATTTTTTAACTCCCGCGAGATTAAAAATGAGTCGCTTGAGATACTGTCACTGACTCGCGTTTCGTACGGAGAGATCGAGTGTGGTCGGTAGCTGATAAAAACGAGGGTAGGTTAAGTAGGGTGATGTGTATAATTTATCATTCGGAAAACGCTATGGACACAAGTATCTCCCGGTCACCGTGAGTTGAAAAAATCGCCACAATTCTGTTCGGTGTATAAATCTTTATGACTTGCGTATTACTGTTCTTATCTCTTCAGAGAACGGGATATGAGCCATATTTGGAGGTTTTAGTATTCTGCGGTGATGGGGTAAAATAGTTTTCTCTATTTTCATGGGTTTAACTAGCTTTAAAGAGTTGGATGGATAGAGATGGTGATGTTGATACCTTCAACTGTGGTTCTCATTTTGAATTTGCATCTAAGTCATGAAGTAACACTGATAAAATTAATTTTACTCGACAAGATTTTCTTTAATCTTCCCAACTGAAAATTTTCAAGGATCACGCAATTTTTATTTTGAAGTTTATCTATAAATCGGACATAAATTGAGTTCATATCATGTATAAATAGTAATTAGTATAAGCATTCTAAAGATAAACCTTCAAACTTATATAGAAATGGTAGGAGTGAAGTAGAGTTAAAATTTTCTATTACAGTACTTTCTATGTAGGCTCTTGGACGAATTTTTTTTTTAAATTAACAAAATATCGGACTTTATTTCGGATCACGTAATGTTAAGACGTTTAATCTCAATGAGGGTTGTTCTAAGTGGTTGATTATGAAGCCCTTCTAAGTCTATATAATTCGCATACAAAGATAAACGATTCGGGATGAAAACTCACTTACTAATGATCAATTATCAGATAAGAGATTTGGATTTATTCGCAAATTCGGTTCTTTAAATTAAAGCGTTGAATCACTGACATTAATTCGGGTATCTAAAAATCACAAGTGTTTTTTTTTCTCAACTCTGATCCATTCAAATATGCGTTTCAAGAAGCTCAATGCCATTACAAGGATGACTGCCAAACGGTTGCAGGAAATGATAGCCTGTGGGGAAAATGCAGAGAAAAAAGGTGGAGATGGTTTGAGGAGAAGGAAGGTAATTTGAGTAAGAGATCAAAGGAAGGGATGAAGAGTTTGAAGGGCTGATGAAGGTGATTGCATAAAGTGAAGGCTTTAAACTGCGATAACATCTGACTCCTCCTTCAGTTGTCCGCACCTAAGAGGATGAAGGCTTTGAGCTTCTGAAGAAAGCTAAATGGACGATAAAACTCTTTCACGAATTTTAATGTTAGATACATATCTTCACGAATCATGGTGAAAATGTGGAAGATCAATCAACAATCAACGAAACCATAGCAACTGTAGAATATGTAGAAATATAGTGAAAAGCATTGAGAACTTTTTAGGATATTAATTTGTGATAGTGAATCCCAAACGAATAATTATATCTTTTGGTAAAGAGAAAGGATTTGACAGCATTTGATGTAGTGAGTGCTAAGGGAAGATGGAAATGAACTTATACGAGTGAAAGTCTTAGAGTTGAGTAGTGAATCAAGGAGGTCAAAAGGGAAGACTTGTTAGAAACATGTCTGTCAAAGTGAGAAGATAGGCGTGGGATGGAATTTATGCGAGAAATTTTTGATGGAAGGATCGGACCAGTTTAACAGTAGCCTCAAGTGAGACGGACTAGGGTTGGAAAGGAAATGGAGTAGACTCATGGGTGAAAATGGTAATAAGCTGATGAAAATATCACCAGGAAAGATGTAGTAAACATATCTTTGTTTTTGTTACTTTTAAATACTTTCTCCGCCGTCAAAAATCTTCAATTTCCTTATGAGTGTGGAGGGATAAGAAGTGTAGATGTGATTCTCTTAATTTTGAGAGAGACCGTGTGAGTAAAAGAAACAAAAGTTCATAATTTTTTTCGATTCAAAAATATTCAAAGTCGGCGAAAATGAGAGAAACTTTTTTTTTGCCTTATTGAGTTGAGGTTAATTAAGAAGAAATGTCTGCAGTTCCTCCACCAGAAACAATGGTCTCTCTCAGAATTTCGCCCGAAATGAAGTATCATTTCAGTCCTGGAAGGCTTAATTAATTACGAGATTTGGAGAAATTCTCATGATAAATTTTTATGGCGAGAGAACTCAAAATATAAATCTCTTTTTAAGTTGAAGTGTCAGCGGGTTTGAAACAATGGTTTCGAAATTAATGAAGACTATAATTGAAAATTTTCGTGAAAGTGGTCAGATTTTTTTTTTCGTCCATTCTCCACTAAAGTGGTGAAAATTAAATTTTAAGTTAATTTTTTCAAAGGTTTGAATCTAATTTATCAAAAAGCACGAATAAAGTATGACTATGCATGGGAATTTACTATTTGAGAATTAGAGATAATTATTCGAACCCTCAGATTAACTACGGTTTACAAGAATACCAGAATATTAACATATTTCACAAGGGATTTGAAATGGATCTTTGGATTTACTTAGCATATTTAATTACGTAGAGTATATCTTACGTAAAATAATTTTGATCGTTTTATCAATATATTATAATATCGTATATTTATACTCAAACCTCGATTTACAATATTTATTATCTAGTATCGTATTACGCATAAGTAATCCTAAACACTTTTCGGGACGAATTTACTAAGAGAGTGGCGATTCGTTAAAAGAAAACAACGTCCGTATCTAAGAGACGGCGATACCCGTTCGATATTTAAGTCGTCATGCACCGATTAGAAACACACGAGTATCACTTAGGCGCTCCGATTAATAACTCCCGTGGCAAAATTCTCCTGCCCAGAATTTCCCAACCTTTTATTTTCATCGCGAGATTTTTAACTTCTCATATCGCGAAATCTCTTCCCTCTCTCTGACGGCCTCCAATTAGCAGTTTCCCAGCGTAAAAGTTTGAGATGAATTTCCGAGCGGGCTGTCAACAGGTGTGGGATCAATCAACTTCAGTCACGCCGACTGCACGCGCTATGATTCGCGGAGAAAAAATAAAATCCCGTCCACGGAATCCCAAACCTCCGCGGCATGAGATAGGAAAAAATCCATTTTCTCATTCCGCGGAAAAAAAAACCCCGCTCATTGCGTTTGGTTTCGTAATGACCGTCTGGCCGTTCGGAACTTTCCCTCCTCGGTTTGGGATCTAGCGGAAAAAAAACTTTCCATTTTCTCGATGTAAGTGGTTGACATCGGCGAAGGTAAAGCTGGGAAAAGGTTCGTTTTGCCGCCGAAGAACTCCGATTCCGGGAAAGAAAGTTCTAAACCGAGATCTATGCGTATCGCGATGAGGGCGCTATCTGTGAATGGATCGAATAATAATGGGGTTGGTTTATTATATCTTATTGTATTAACTCTGTTCTAAGGAACATGTGGTGCCATCTTCAGAGGTTATCCCTTCAGGTTTCAGTTAATTTTATCGTATTATTTTACGATATAAATAGGAAGGATAGAATCCTTCTAAACTGGATAAGTTACGGATCATGGTCGAGATATTCGTTTCATTGGCCTAAAAATTTTTAGCGGAGATCGTTCGGGGCCTAATTTTTATCGGTTGGCAAATATTAAGAACCTGTTCCCTTCGCATTTTCCCTCTCTAAAGGTTGTTTTGACACCCATGCGTTAGTTTTGTATCCTATGTATCCAAGTGTTGGCGCGTTACAGTTTCTTTTTAAAAGTCACCCTTTCATTGAACGTCACGCTCAGAAATCACTTAAGAAGGGAGGCGGAACAAAAAGGACATTAAAACAAGTCCATTAAGTCTTTGACGCCTACAGAAGAAAGCTAATTGAAAAAGACATGAGGCTAAATTTGTTTTTTTTTTGCGTTCTGGTTGTGATGAGGAAAGAGGTTTGATTATGCCTTCGTAAAAAAATTTTATGTAACCGTTCGTCAATTATGGAGAACGATGAAGTTTCAGACTAGATACACAGATCTTTGAGCATCATTTTGTTATCTTTTTTACGATTCTTTATTCCTAAACCCACATCGAATGATTTTGATCGTATTCTTCGCAGAAACGTACCAATCGTTTATCCATTAATTTCCCACAGAAGCTTGAGTTTTGGTTGTGATTTACTTTGTCTGCTGATGTATATTAATTTATAAGTATAATTTGCAAACTTTAGGTCCTTTTGAGATGTAATGAGACAAGAATAAAGTTAGCTAAATACAGTAACAGTTTAGTTCAATTTCCAAATGAAACTTGCTTATTGATATTCACCAGGAAAATAGTGAAATTATACATACATTTTGTCAAAGATTTTTGTAGTTAAACAATTCTTTCTTTGGTCTATTGAAAGGCTTATACGATCTTTTAATGGCGATAAGTCCATTATTGGTCAGTCAGGAGTCAAAGTACAATTACAGGAAACGCCCATCAAAATGTCGAGTTTGAAATATCGAGATCTCGTATCTAAATTTCTCTCGAGTAAATATTCATTTTCCTCACGAAAAGTTCTTCATGACTCACAGCTGTGTATGTGTTTGATTCATTCATCGATGGAAGTAAATACACTCGTCAACCTTGCCCTCCAAACGGTTCAAGGGATAAAATTGAAAGTTGCCTTGCATAACGTACCTAACAAGTGTTACGCAAACGGTCGCAGACACCTCGGTGCGGCGTGCAATGCACTGCCAAGGACGTGGATTCCAAAGCAGTTTATCCTTCACCTTTAATCAATTACCTCCTCGCGTGAGAATCACGCCTCTCAGCATGCCGTAGTATTTTTCTACGAACGAAGTGATACTCCATAGTGTGAAGATTGACTCAATCGACACGCCAATCCTACTTTAAAATTATAGATAAGTATGGAATGTTTTTATTGGGCAGACATCTTCATTCAGTTCATGTAAGATGTTTGATTAAGTAGAAATAACATAGTTTGGAACGCGATCTCTTGTTTCTACACAAGTATTTTATACTTTTTATAATCGTTCAATTTATTTTCTCAATAATTATACACAATTTAAGTGAAATTGAAACGTTGATATTTTCTTTAATTGTATAATACGTTTATTAAACATCTCCTAGTAGCATTTAATATGAGAGGCTATTTTAGGATCGTAATCTTGAACTGGATCATAGAATATAATGATTACATATCTATAGTTACGTTTAGCATCTGCAAATTGTTGCCTTTGAAAAAAAAGACATACTCCGAAATAATTCGATTAAAAGAAAAGGTGTAGATTTGAAATACCGCAAAGAATTTTTATATGATCCATAAGATTGTCCTGGTTGATACAATTCTCATTCGTTTTTTTCATTGCTTTATTTTTTGTACTTCAATCAAACTCAAAATCTTGTACTTGCTTACTATTACTTCCGGAGACATTTCAATTACTGAAACTTAACTTCCTCAAGTACTCCCACTTTTAGACCTTTTTTCATGAATAATCTTTCCTCTTATTTCACCACAATGTGAGAAAAATAAAAATCCGTCGGAATATTTCGAATTACCAAAAAGAAAGAGATTTTCCCGTTAGCTTTCGACAGTGGGACAGAAATCCATCACACGACGGAAAGAGGCTTCCTGCAAACATCCGACGAAAGAATTCGGCAGAGAAAAAAAGGGTATCTCAAGAATCTTAAAACTTCCGCTGTCATAAATAAAATTTTCACCTTTTCTCTAACCTTCCTTCGTCCCGAAACCTTTTCCGCTTGTCCATTCTCCACGCGTGGGATGTTGGGAATATAAGTAGGGTGAGGTTACTATGGTATGTAAATAAGTATCTAAGATGATGTTTACAACGAGGATTGCATATCCTGAATCGAGTTAAATTCCTTCAAAGGGAAAGTATGATATTGAAATGTTTGTTATAGTCTCAGAAAAGTTGAATCGTAGTTAAGGAGATGTTTAATTATTCGTTCGTCTAATTTAAATTTCATTATTTACGTAAAGATTGCTTTTTATACAGGTCAAATTTTATGAAACTTGTATAGGTTTGCTTTTATCCCTTCTATTATGGTACAGTTTCTTCTTATAAATTACATTTTTGTTAGTATAAATTAATTAATTTTCTTACGTATCCTATGTTACAAAATTATATATCTATCATACATAGTATAGAATATTTATTTATCCTTTCATATCTCCGAAAATTCTTTCGAAAATATGCGAAATATTATAAGTCAATAAATGGTTAAGAAGTTTCAGTAACGAGTCCATAATCAATGGATCAAACATACCCATGCTATCCACGTATAATATTTTTGTCATACTTGAATTAGTCACTGTGTCATCGCTATTTGAAAATTATAATATGTAAAAACATTTCAATACCGAACTGTTTTGGTTTGGACATATAATGATGATCTTATACAAATATGTACAGTATAATTCGAAGTGTGCTCTCTTTGGTCCACTAATAATAAATAGAAACTTCTCAAGAGAACATGCTAATAAATTACAGATCAGCAGTGGGTGGTACGTGTAAATTCCTCTTTCGTGCCATAGACAAATATATCGCAGGAAAAAATTTCACGATGTCTTCCCATCCACTTTCTTTTCTCTCATATATGGCATAGGAAACCATCCTTCCTCTCCACTCCCTGTCTTAGCCAAATAAAAACCCTTTCAACATTTCCATCCAAACATCTCCCCTCTGACCATTCCATCCGATGCCTTGCTCAGCACAAAAGAGCAAGTTTTTTCGACTCATAGCTTTTAAAAACCCTTTGTCTTTTTTTTCAATCTGAAATCACTTTCTCTACATCTTCCACTCAAAATCTATTCGTCCTCTATGATTGATTTCGTTGCTATCCGGTTCATTCCACTGTCAGATACATCCTTTTTTTTCTGTACAAGTTACTATAATAGATTGTATTACACGAACCGAATGAATATCTCACGTTCAGAATACGGTGGATAAGAATTCGGCCCTTGTAGGTGGAGAGCTGGATTATACTGGATAAAAGAGCCAATGAAATACTTGAAATTATGAGGAAGATCAATATTTATTGGATATAACTTTGCTGAGTTATTTTGTACACTATAAATTTATAATAGACATAATATACCTTAGTTTAACCAGAGAGAATATCGAATTCATTAATGAGAATCAACCTGGCGAACTTTGTTTCCCAACAATCAAACTTTATTTTTCTCCGATTGATAAGCAATCACTCCCAATGATTATATTGTGTAATATTATGGATATTGCACTTGAGTGATTTACAAAGCTTTTCCATTATTTGCATCGTTTACATTCAATGGACTATAATGAATCGTAGAGACTTTGATTTCTTGCCAAAAGCCTGAGTATAATACGGATCAAAAATATTTCTTTCGAATAAAGAGACCTCTAAAATCATAATATCCTTACCCACGAGTGATAACATTTTTCAATTTTTATACTCTGTTTCAGATTATTATCTTGAAAAAACGATCCAGAGCATGTCATACTACGCTCGCTTACAACTCTCGTTTTTTTTAAATCCTCAATCGTGTCCCGTTTACCATTTTTTTACGCTCAAAAAACATTCGAATTTTATTCGATTAGCGTCATAACCGGACGCGGGCACTTCTCTCGATCGACAAAAAAACGAACGTTAGTCGTCCCAATTAGAATAACTCAGGCAAGGCCATCGCACTTTCATTTCAAGTTTGATACTCGTGTTCATATCTACTTTCTAAGACACAAAATGCGTAAATCAACCGTGTCCTCCTCCATTTATGGAATACGTACTTTCCTGGACAGCTCCCATTATTTATTTGATTATCTTCAAAACATCGCCGCTCCTTTCATTCGCCATTTTGTAAAAGATATTTTCCCGCCGAATTGCTCGTATATCAGTCAAACATTTCTCGTTGCTAAGCAGTATAAATAAATATAAAAAATTCCGGTATTTTCGAAAATTGCAAAATATTGAGATATCACTTTTTTTAAATTATATAGCTTATTATCTTTTCTAAAAGAATTACCGTTTATTGGTCAATATTGCGCTTATTTAATTAAATAGTTCGCATATTTACGATGTTAGAGTAGCCACCATTTTGTTTACATTATACTTACACGATATCAAAGGGATAAATCTTACATAGAAAAAGTACGAGTAGACAAGTAGGATTCCACGTCCACTTTCTCCAATCACTTAGAAGTAAACGATCTATATTTTCACTTTTATCACGTAATACCGAAACCTAGAATGATGCATCTACTAAGCTACGTAAACATAAGGAAACCAAATCCAATTTCCAACACAATATCCCATTCATTCTCCGATATTTTCTTGCCGGTAATTTATGTATGAACGAGGTTCAACGCTCCAATAACTTGCAGGAATCAACTGGTTCAGAAGTGATCGTTTCAGGAAATGAAATTTAATTTTCTCGTTGCTCGACTTTTCGGCCCTTCAATTCTTGGATTGTTTCTCGTTGGCATTGGGCTCGTTACGCTTTGGTGGGTGCCAATATCACGGCCTGCGTTTAACACCTACCATGACCTTCTTTTGCAGATAAGTACCTCTCCCGACATTGGGTTTTTTAAGTGGGCATGAGTAACGAAAGTGTTGAGGGATATGAGTGTGGTTCGTTCACGAGGAAGATCATGTAGGAAATACTTTTTACTGTCGTAATAGTAGTTTATTCTTCAATACATATAGATGATTCTTTTTTAAATTGGCTCATAAAACTTTACGTACGAAACTATCTACGGAACTTAACACATTTAGATAACGATTCAGGAAGCTATCCCTACTTTTATCTTCTCATCCCATCTTAATGAATCATGTTCCGTTTTCTCTAAGCCCATTTTTCTCAGAGCAGCCCGTGAACGTATTATATTCTCCATTTAAATTTACATAAGTCATCCGTGTTCTTTCCTACTCCATTATGCCCATTTCCAGGCGGTATAAAAGCGCATTTAAGCCCCAGAAAACATGGTGTTGGTCTCCATGACACCCATCCGTCAAAGTCACTGTTTTTGGATAGCGATAACTTTCTATTCATTCTTAGGGACAGTATTATGCTCTTTATCATAGATCTTCTGGAATCTCTCCCGCGGAGATGAGGAATTTTTCGTACGACTTCCATTTTGAAAATTTATTTTCCTTTTTATTAATAGCTTCGCGAAATGTTCCCACGCGCTTGGAGGACTTGGAAAAAAAACACGTGGAGAATATAAATTGAGTTGGATTCTTTCGCAAAAGAGTGATGATTTGAAAACTCTAAGTATGTACTTCATTTAATCTTTCTTCATTTCCTCGGCCATTTTATTTTTGTTTTTTTTATGTAATGATCTAAATATTCCCTTGTTGACATTGTTGTATTTTTGATATCTTATATGACTTAAACTCTCTTTGTATTTTCATTCAACTGAGGTACTGCTCCTCCATTATTATTATTGATTTTTTCGCCTAATTGTCTAATAAATACATTGCTCGACTTATCAACACCATTAATGGCGTCATTGAAAATCAGTACTTTTTATCGTTTTTTATAGTTATCATTGAAGTGAACTGGAATGGCTAACTGAAATGGAGCTTCCCTTCTTATCGTTGAATATTGCTAATTATTTTGCTTATCTCATTTTAAACACTCTGTCAAGAATATAAGAAATGTGATAAGAGTAACATTGAATCGTTTGCCTTGAATGTTGTTTAATTGTTACCTTAATTGATGTTGAATGGAGTGTAATGATAATACCTATAGATACCAATAGGAACTTGCACATATCATTTAAGGTCACTAAGTTCTGAACTCAATTTATTCAGGTATATGGATATGAAATAATTTTCCGAAATTTCAGTAACTATTCATATTCTTCAATTGCTTCAGGTTCCAAAAGTTGGCATTTAATAGCACGATTGTAAATGCAGAATAGGTAAATATTTTCATATAAAATGCCTATTTTTTGACGTTTGGTTTTAAAGAAACTCTTTTGTACATATATTTGAAATGTTTTTTATAGTTTGAACCTAATAGAATTGGGAGAGAGTGATTTTATTTCTGAACTATGAATATAAGTGAGGAATCTTGCAAAAAGGTTGATATCTCTTATTTTCGCGGCCATCAAATGGTTCGACCAATTAACATGGCGCAGAAGAATTGGAAATCATATTCGCGAAATCTGTGAATTGTATTCTTTCACAAATAGTTTCCCTTCCTACCACTTTCTTCGATTCAGTTTTTCCCTCCCACGAAGGAACTTCCCTTTTCAACATAAATCTTTACATCCTGTTATTAGAGAATCATCCTCTAATTTTCCAACCCGCTTTCTCTAATCTTACAGATCGATATTTCTCTATCTGTTGCTTTTTCTGCCCTTTGGGAAGATCAGGGCAACCATAATTAAGTGGTGCAGGGACGCCCTACATTTTGCGTGTCTTCCGCATAATGATACGAGTATTGTTATTCGCTTTAGATCTCAGATGACCTTTTTGTTTCAGTCAACAATTCGGAAGTTAAGGCAGTCCAATTGTTGTGATATTCTTTACTCTGATTGTTACCTATGACTTGAATAATTCAGTTAATAATGGGAAAGATTTTAATCAATTTAATAGCTATTATTCAAGTACTATATCAATTGGCTGAACCTTAATCTACGTTAACAATCAAAGAGCAATAATAAATGTCTTTATCGGATTAAATTGTGACTAAAAAGTCCCATTACAGAATTGGTTACTAAAATTGAGGCCTATACAATTAGGGTTCTACAATTTACTCATCTTTTGAAAGTATGTAAATTGAATTATTAAATACCTTTTAATAAGAGAATCATATATTATATAAATAGATTTAAATATTTTTATTCTACATAAATGCAAATAAAATTCATCCATATACAGACAGTTAAATAGTGGATTGATATCGTACCAAATTACGAATTGTTCCTCGTGGCCCAAATTACGTGAAGAAATTTCTCGAAAAAGAACCACTTTAACTCAAGGATAGCTAGATTTATTCATGCCTTAAAATAAAAGGAACCATGAAGGAATAAGACAAACGTCCAGATTACAATACCAAATGTATCAAAGATTTCAACATAAGAGCGAATATATAAGTTATCTCCAAAAGGTCATGCAGCTATTTTATACTTTAAATAAATAATATGTACGTGTCAGTTGAAAATCTTTTCTTCTTTTAATTCGCGACTGATATTCAATACGTTCGAATGGATATGCTAAAATTTACACTCGAAAAAAATCCACATCTTTCGTGAGCGTAAGCGATTATATATTATATACGAGTGGAGGAATCTGGAGCACATTAATTTCGGGAGCAATAAATTTCGTGCAGTTCATAGGGTCACCGTTCTCTTTTCTCACCTCCGGGGCTGCCTGTTTTTCTCTCCATGGAGAACAAAAGACGCCGGTGAAACATAACGCCTCGGTGCTCATTGTTGGATGTACTGAATGATCGCTCCAGAAGGGAAATTAATGGCCACGTAACACACGCTGATATTCCTCCCTGGAGAAACATAAGTAATAATGGTACTGCCAGATGGAAGTCTTCGGAGTTATTGATAACACATGCCAACTTTCGTCGACCTTATGGTGAATTGAATTGTGAAAGGAGAAAGGTTTTTCGTAGCGAAATCTTACGAGTGATATTTAACATAATTTGACGTTAAAGAGTTCTAAAATGGAATTTATATATTAATTAGCTTTTAACTCGTCGATTCGATGACCAAATGTATCATGGAAGCTAATGGAATTTGGTGATATTTGTGGCTCTGATGGGTTTTCTATCATAGTAGGCGTTAGGACAACATTTGGTTCCTGACCGTTATACCAAATGGCCACTGAGGACAACTGAGGACAGAAATACGGATTCTTCGCGTGAAATCGCTCTACTAGGAAACGAATTCGAAAGAAAGTTTTTTTTATGGACAACAATGTTTGTCAAAGTAGGTTTCTCCCGGACATCCCTTCTGGAGGATTGTAATACGGTGACTTCTGGTCGTCAGAGGGCGTTTGAAAAGCTAAATCGAGAGCTCAAGTTTAGAGGAAGTGGAGTGAGTGAAGTAACAACCATGTCAGATGGTAGAATGGGTGGGGCCCAGTTGAAAGAAAGATATATGGCCACTGTCAAAACGTTTAAGAGGTTCTAAAACATTTCCAGTGCGATTTCTCTAAAAACCGCACGATATGGTGGAACGAAAAGAAACACTTAAGCCCATCTATGTTTTTTTTTAATGGGAAATTTCCGGTCTACTTCCTGAATACGCTCCTGGGAAATTCATTCCCATTGGGGGATCTAGAAAACCTCACGATATTGGAGTGGTTTTCGGTACAAATAGAACGATTATTTTCCGTGGAATAATGATATGGAAAATTTCTCTGAAAAAACTCTTGTGATTGTTCGGTACGTCAGTATGTTCGTGCGGAATATCTCTGAGTGAACGGGAGTATTAAAAAAGACAAATCATTACTGGAAATTATTTGTACGATAATATTTTGTAACACTTAGACAATACACAAAATTAGATTGGGTAAAAAGAGTTATTGAAGTTCTTATTTTTCTCTTGCATATAACCTTAATGCAATTAATGTTCAAAGTTGGTTCAGTTTAAGAAATTGATTCCTGATGTCTTTATCTTATTTTTCCCATTCAACCACTTGGCATTCAGTGCTAAAATATCTCTTTTCTTTCAGTACGAGATAGAAAGTGTATTTATGTAAAGGATTGTATACTTCATTAAATTTTAATTCCTTTATTAAAAAAAATATGTAATACTATCTTCATATATGATTTATATCGTTAAATATTTTATTTATTATTTTTATTTATTGTTTATTTGTAATTTTTGATTATTTGTATATACGTAAGTTATAAAGGAGAAAAAGTGTAACAATATTTTATTCAACTGACTTTAGCATTCACTAATTCCGGAACAACACGTTTAAAGATATTTTTAAATAAAGTTTTTAATAATTTTTGCGAGATTTTGGCCAGATTTCAGTGAAACTGAATATACTATTTCGAAAAGATCATACGTTTGGAGAGCGCCCTTTGGTCCACTTTTCCTTAGTCTTATTTTATTCTAAGCATAAAATAGAATGACGACTTTTTTCCCGAGTGACAGGTTCGAAATCCAGATCGCGAACGTAAAATCGAAGTGGCCAAAGAGTGAAACTTCTCCGTCTCTTGGAAACAGCGAACTGGAGTTAGAAAGATTATAAGGGGGTCATAAGTTAACAGGTTTACAGGTTCCAAATGCTATCAGGGAATTCCTATGCCATCTAGTTTGAACCTCCTTCATTTTACGGAAATTTTACTTTCACGATGTGCGTCATTACACCTGTTGTGTTAAATACTTTAAATATAAGTTGAGCATATGGCATCAATAGTGATTGTACAAGTGGTGTGTCGCAATGATGTGACGAAGTATGTAGAGAATTGCCTCTAATAATATCAAATTTTGCTTAACATTTCAAAATGAAGATAGACTTAATATTACTAATTATATTCATAAATTGATTATATGGAAGTATGTATTTATCGAAATAACTTGTGTTAAGTTTCTGGTAAGATCTTCCCGTTCTAAGGTTTGCAATATGATTGGACCAGCCAATTGCGCAAATAAATTTAAAATAATAACTTCAACTTAGATACTGTTAAGGAAAGGAAACGTACAGGTTGTGTTCGATATTACGAAAGTTATTTGAGCCTATAAAAAGCTTATCAAACGATATTTTATTAATATATTTCTTAATGTAGAATAATGTATTACTATCATGAATAATGATGGAGTTTATATATGTTTTAACACTCTCCGTATTTTGATAACATCAGGTTAGGGATAAAATAAAATGATTTTGACCCATTTAAAAAGAAAAACTCAACATGGGTTAAGATTAGAAAATAAAATCATTTCATTAGTATTCAATTCAACAAAAAACACATCAAAAGTTCTGGTAATAATTCGACTTCTGCATTTCGTAATAAAAGATACAATATTGGAAGAAAACATTTTCATTTTAAGCGATAAAAGTATGTCAAATATAAAGAAGAATTGCTCAATTTCAGACACAAGAAATTTAAATAATCGAACATCATTTTGCTATTAAAAACGCTCAAGGATTCAGTTGTGCGGCCAGACATCCTTGATAAAAATTCGGCGGAGAAGATTTTACGAAGGTCGTGTATCCTCGGCATAAGTTCACACCTGTAGTTCCATCTGTGAAAAGGGTTGTTATGGGTTGCTATTAGCAATACACAAATTTTCGTAAAAAATGTTGCGAAATTTTTTATGTCTTTTATATCGTTGCGAGAAAAATAGTTGGGATGAGGCAAGAGACTTTGACCGCAGATGTGTGGGTCTCCGTGGGCAGCTTCTTTCGCGATTAGACCACCGAGGATGCCTCGGGCGATGGCGTTGTTCATTCGCGACAATGGAGAAGGAAAATATATAACTCTTATGGGAATTTCACAAACCGCGCTTAACATAATCTTCTCTCTATAAGTCAGAGAGACAGCGGGCCAAGTTAATGAGGATTTTGGAAAAGGAGACACAATGGTAATGAGACGCCATAAAAGATTATAATGGTTTGGGAAATAGAAAAGAGGATGGCATTGAATGTGTTTGGGTACAGGGATAAGAATGGGAAGAGCGATTATTTTATGAAGAAAGGTTAGGGATGACACAAAAGGACACGTTAAATTGGGATGTGAGGATTTGAAAACTATGAAAGGTTTCAAGGAAAGGTTAAATCAAGACAGAGATAGATTTTGTAACATCTGAGGGGATTTTGAAGATGGAATGAGAACATATATCGAATAAGAAACAATTTTTCAATATTTAAGCAACAAATTTTAGAGAGTTTTGTGTTGTATATCTCTTTTTAAGAATGGACTAGGTAGACTAAATTCTGTTTTAAGATAGTGACATAGTGTATACATTTATCATCGAAGTTATGCGAAGTAATAATACAAATTTACAGATCAATAGAAAATATTAAAAAATAAATATTCAAGAATAAAATTATTCCTATAGATTACGTATCATTCAGTTTACAATAAAGTATGAAAATTTCATAAAATGTGTAAGTTTTATAATATAATTACTTGGAAGGATAAGAATGAAGAGTTATCCAATAATTAGTTAATATTGTGGCACGTTCTTCTGGCAGAAGAAACAAAATTTAATTTCCTTTCGATTAATTCAATAAAATATTACCCGTACTGATATCACCTTATTGCTATTAAAAATTGTTTCTTTTTAATCAAACCGTCCTTCAATTAACCAAATTAATAAACGCAAATGAAGTTATTTATCCACGCCAACGCTTAACCGTAACAATACTGTAGGATCTTACTTCTATTCTTATTTCCTTAAGTGGATGTATATTTCCATATATATTTTTACATTGGTTAATCATTATATAACTACTATAACTTCAAATAAGGTAAACTCGCAGATTGAAGGTCTTGTTGAGAATGACGCAATAAATCGAAACTTTTAGTAACATATAGGACAGTGGTGTAGAACCTTCGGCCATCGGGTCAAGTGACTTTTTTGGACTTGTCAACTTTTTTAGTGTCAAAACTAACCTTTCGGTCACACCTTGAAAAACATCTACCTTGAAAGAATTTCCATTTGAAAGTATGTGCACAATATTGAGTCAATTACTACGTGGAACCCCTCTTATAGATTGTCAACCATTCTCATTAAGTCTACTCGGTATTAAGTTTCTCACGTACATTGTAACGAAGTAGTATTACAATGTAAGTGTATAGGAAAAGGGGAGTGGACTGGTCGTTCAACAGGTGACATTTTGTTTGAGAAAGGATAACCAATGTGGCCTTCCGATGGGCGAAGGTTTTCCTTGATCTAGGAACAGCCATAAAGTAAAGAATCGGATAGTGTTCGTAAATTTGGAGAAGCAGGTAAACAAGAGGTTCAATAAACCCGGATTCGAAAGGCCTCTGGTGGGCGAAGGTTGAAGAACTCAATGTTTTTCTCAATGGAACCACTTATTATCGACTTTATTTACATCTTTACTCGTACCGTTAACTGGTTTTCGGCTTGTAGTATGAGATGGACTCAATGTTTACCCATTCCCTTTCGTAACGTTCTCGGAATATGATATTGAGTTTTCAATTTGTCTTTCCTTTTGAGTATACACGTTCAAAATACACATTAAGAGCTTAAGTTTTTTCTTATTATTTCGGTGGTTTAAATACGCTTCCTTGGAGACAACAGTGTTTGGATAAGTTTTGTTAAAGATGATATTGGTATTTAATTGTAAGCTAGACAAATAACTTCAGAGTACTCGTATAATTTTGGATCAATATTTGACAAGGCATGTAATTTCAAAATGAAAGCTCTATTTATATATTTATCACCAGAGAATGTTCTATTTATCTATCTGTTATCTAGGTCTTGCATCTGGATTCAAATCTCTCTTTCTTTTGCCATTTTCTTGTGCCAGCTGTATAAATAATATTACTAAAATTATATTATCTTGTGATTTATGTAATATCAAGAATTTCGGTAGTAACACTATAGTTTTATACGGCTATTTATTTTATATCGTATAAATCCCTTGAGAAATTGTGTTCAATTTATCCATTGTTACTTGGATTGAAAGGTTAATAATGATAATTAGATACCCAGTAATAATGAGGAGACCAATAAGTCTCGTGAATCAAATTTGTAAGCCTAAATTCTTCTATCCATTCCATATGTTCATCCATTCTTGTAGTGAGCACTGGATTACATCACAATAAAGCATGTAAATTACGGATAATTATCTCATTCTAGAATTTGTTTAATCGTATTGTATTTTAACACACACCTACATAATGACTGAATGCGTATGCTAATATTGAGAATATCGCTTGAAACGTTTCAAGAATTCCATCGTACAAAAAAGAGACACGGAGCATGGAAAAGATAAGAGAAAGTGTGAAGGGGTGGGTCCGAATCTTGAATTCCTTGAACGAGGATTTTTCTTATTTCACAAGGAAGGAATTTCTGCGGCAGACGAAGTGACCTAGAACGGAGTAGAGGTAAAGGTCGAGAATCGATACTCGCGTGGAGATAAAGTGTTCGTTGCAAAACTCGTAAAAATGGATCGTTTTTTTAAAGATGGGATGAGTTTCTAAGGTCGCAAGGACTTTTACTTTTTCGAGGAATGCGTGTTATCCCAACTAGCAATCTTGCGTGTGCCTAAATCGATAACGTGACGAGGGGATAAATCAATGAGTTAATGGAACACGAAATATTCGTCTTGGACTGATGCGGCCGAGATAGCTGGATGACATTTTAACGTTGTAGACAAGCGGTTGGCTCATAGGTTAGATCACTGTCTATCGATGACTGATACTGTCTGCAAATCTTACTGATTCATTAATGAAGTTGCCTATATAAATGTTTTGATGCGATTCGATAAGGAATTAGATGTTTATAATTATTTTCTGCAACAGATTTTTCAATTACCTCAATCAAATTCAAATGCATGTCTTTATTATAACATCCATGATAACTTTTGTTGTAAAGACGATACTGCTAAATTTACATTTACATAAGTACCCCGCGAACCGCCTTATGGCGTATGGCAGGAGGGAATTTACATCTCTTAAGCTCCTTTAATTTAAGTTAAACGAGTTAATACAGTTGTTATCTTTGAGTAAATATGTTTCAAGAACATTTATTAATACAACACGCTCTTCTCACTTTGGGATGAAAGAATATACTGACTGTATTCATCACCTTATAAAGTTACCTCATTTAGGACCTGCGTTTTAGAGGTAAAACATATTGTATTTTTAAACATGCTAGAGTGTAGAGCCCTCTTACTTTGCGTTGTATCTCTTGATGTTTGTTCATCAAGATACTGCGTCATTCATAATATATATCGTACTGTACAAGCAATCGAACCCGGTAATGTTTTTTGTGAGCGCGCGCAGTCATTCAATTTATCGTGTCCCACAAGGATCGCATATTGGTCTCATGGATTTCAACACGTGTAATACATCGAGATTTATCAATCCAATGCTCGCTCAGGAGAATTTATAGCGAGGAAATAAATTCATAAGTATCTCCGTCTAATGTAAGGTGCCATTAAGAATTTCTTTTTGCTTTTAATATAAAAGCTGCGGGACTCCAAAAAAGAAGTCGACCTGAATCCGCTCCAGTTTTGTCTTCGTAAAGATTTAATGCGTAAATACAAGTGAGACATGTTCTCCGTCTATAAAGGTGGGTGGTGTGACGAAAGTTAGATGGTCAAGGTGAGACACCGGGCGAAAATAAATTTTAATTAAGAATGGTGCACTATCGAGAATATTTTTGGGTGGGGTGAGAGGTTAAAAAAAACTCATTTTTATGAGGTAAACAATGGTGGAACAGGTGACAAGTTTTCCCTTTTTTCATGGGCGTGCTTTTTCCTTTTATGGGGTAAACCTGTTGGTTGCCCTTTGGTCCATAGGTGGGGAACCAGTCGGGGATAATCCCTTTGGAAATCTATCAGAAATTTTTGGGAAAAAAGAAAAGGAACCTTTATCAAAGGTCATGCGGTTTTCGTTGTTGTACGAAACGAAGGGGAAAGCAGAATTCCTTCAGGTAGATTGATTGGACTGAAAAATAAGAGTACTTGTACTGTCAGTTCACATTTATGTTCTTTTGTTCATATTTATTATACGAAATATTGATATTGTGGTAAAATTAATCGGTGATTAAAGCTGATACTGCGATGGCTTCTAAAATTGTACTTTCATCATTAAATTTTAGAATTCTCAATCATCTTTATCCTAGGTTTTATTTGATAATTATTATCTGCATTAATTTAAGATACTTAGTAATTTTCTACTGATTTTTATTTTAATGGCCGGTTTTGTAAAGAGTTCTTACAGCTTTAGGTCCTTACTTGTACAACTGAATACATAAAAGTGGAAAATTACTAAGGCTCTCAAATTAATATTATGACTTTCCACAAAGTTACGCCTTATGATATCGATTTCATTTGAATCATCATTTGTATTTATAAGTTTGTTATTCATTCTCGTCGCAGAAAATTCGCTAGTCCAGCACCTACAAAAATGTAACGTTGAAAATGCAGGAAATGCGTACTTAACCTCCGTCTTACATTTCTTAAAAGGTAAGAGTTTAATCATCCTTTGTCTACGAGATTGCTTCTCGGATAATTTCAAACGTTTAAGTTTCCTCTGCGTGTTCGAACAGCACTTTCCCTCAGATTTACTTTCTTCCAAGAATTCGCTCGCTTTGTAATAACTGTTTCCTCTAACCAAATGCTCTGGAACATACCTTTTGAGTGCCATAGCATTCACCGACAGATGCTGGAGATTAGGAAGACAATGGCATTGTTATTCTTAGTAGCTTGTACTGCACCGACCATTGTGTTGTCACTCCCACATAACACATTAGCTAATTCACTCGCTTCAAATCTGTATTGCTTTCATCATGGAAGAACACTTCCTCTATTTTTATCCTTCAGTGCAGTCGTTGTTAGCCAAAGCAGAGTGGGCGTGAATGATATATGTAAACGTCTGTGAACGTTAACTTCTTTCTACTTGAATTTCCATCTGAAAAAAAGACTTACGCTGTTGGCTACAGTCCTTTGTTTGATTTACACACGATATAATTAGATTCATGATTAATGCTATTGAAAAGAAATCATATTTTTATCGCAGAAATCAGAATACGCAGAAATTATATGGAAGACGACGTAATGAATATCGTTGATTCATCTTTAAATATTTTTATTAAAATATTTTTCCATTGGTTTATTCTATATGAAAGGAAACTTCATCTTGTGAATCGGCAGTTATCATTGTCAAATATTAATTCTATGGTAATTAAAAGATCAAACGTTTGATCAACGTCAAAACGTCAAAAAATTAAATAGTTTGAAAATTAAATCAAATTTTCTCTAAGGTATTTGTTACATTTTCTTTCTGGAAAGCATTTGTCATCAATGAAATGTCATATTCCACCTATCCTCATGGATACTTCCTTATCATAGACATATCTGCAAAAAGCAATGCTTCACAATGAAATTCCAGAAATTGGCGACCGATAAATAATCAACAGAACCCGTAAAGGCGACAACAAAACGGAGATCAGTAACAGCCATAAATCCAATGTCTAGGTTTCTCCTCATTACCAAATTACTACTCCCACAATTAACAATACAATCTGTAGAAGATCTCGCTGGACCACGAAAACTTAGAATTATCCTCGGGTCTCTATTATTAATAGGCCTTCGAAGGACCGATAACGTGAGCCGTAAATTTCCTTTAGGTATCTCTCATCTATCGCACACTCCCCGGAGGGTGCCTTCCTTTGTACCTCGGAGGAACCAATCCTCCGTTTCCCGCTACCGTCTTACCTCTTTCCCTGATAAATCAACCCATTCTTAATCCATGCAACGTACCGTTCCTCCTTATCCCTTATGCCGTCACGACCTTTCCCACCTAACCTTTCCCTCGCGCACTCGACAGATGCCGTTGAGTCCTTCTGGTGAAAGCGGGCGTCGCCTTTCTCCGGCGAAAGCTCTTACCGGGAGGTAAGAGCCACGGAACCTATTCCGGTTTCCCTACTCCCATGGGATAGCGCGAAGAAGTGTCACCAGAGAATAGATCGGAAGGTTTTTTTCACAATCTCATTAGGGAGTCATCTGGGTGAGGCGATTTATTGGACCTCTCGATGGAGGCCGTGGCCGCACCTCCAGTTGTTTTTGATTAGCCGTGTTAAAAGCGGAATGCCGTTAGGAAACCGCTTGCGTTCTTCCGCGGACCACAAGGCGGGTTTTTCGGTTACCCTCGGGAGACAATGAAAGCGGGATGGTTTTCGTTCCAGGAGCGGAGGCCACCGGCAGTGAATAAGGCTCGCTGGTAAATGAGGGAGATAAATCTGCTTTTGGGTTGAAATCCGGAAATTCTTCCGGTTGCCATTTACGTGCTTTCCTTCTGGTTTCGTAACCTTCCGATCTGCAAAATCGGCGATGTCGGAATTCCGTCATCGGGAAAGAAAGTGACTCGGCGTTCGTTTCCGCGGAAGAACCCGCGGTGAATATCAATCGGAAATAGGAAATGTTATCCGTTGTTACGGAGGGGCTTGTGTAATAGAAGGCGTGCTAGGAAATAAGTGGTGAGGTCTTCTGTATCATTAACGTGGAAACATCGGGTGTTTATCCGTAACTCATTTACGTGATGTCTACATTAATTATTAGATTTTCATTCCTCCTATGAGCGCTGTATCTTTTTGATGGAATTGTTATGTGCAAAGATGTAGAAGTCTATGAGGGTTCTGACCTAGCATTTTTTCCTTTGCTCAATAATACTGAAGGATTGGAAATCTGTACAGTATTTGGTTCCTATGGCAAATTTATTTTATTACGCCGAATGGATGGTTTATTTGGGTAATTGCAGGACAGATATTTTGAATCGAATGTGATCTATAACCCCATAAAGTATGAACAATGCTAAGTTTACCGTTTTATATTTTTTGAGTGTTAATTAGAGATGTTAGTAATGCAATTTTATTAGAAAAATCTAACCACATAAATGTTCAAAGTGTTTTAAACACGAGTTGACATTTCTAACTCTAAATGAATACGCATATGTGAAAACAATCGTCTTCGAGATGGCGTAGCGGTTAGGATGTAGGCTGAAACAGCTGTGTAGCATAATTCAGCCCATAACGATTCATTTTTTGCGATAGACCACTCCTAAGAATGCTTAAGTTTGATGTTAGTAAAAAACAGTCTGTGTGGTTATAGCTCTCAGAATTTCTTCTAGAGAAGAGGGAATTTGTATAGCGTGTTCAAATTAGAGAACGAGAAGATTGTTTGATCGATATCTTTTCAAATGGTAGATATTTTGGGTTAAAATATGGGTATCATTATTTTCTGGAGCTATGGAAAAAATGTTTTGAAATTCCTCAAATGATTTAAGTTAATTTTTTTTTTCAAAACGTCCTACCTCAAGAACAGGATAGACAATGCAGCGATGAACGACTGATAATAATATTAGGAGACATCAGTTCACAGGTCAATTCATCTTTCGTTCCTTAAGTGAATTAACCTGGAACTAGAGGTATGAGTATCTTGGCAAGCCTAAGGGACATCATCATTATAGAGTCATCCGTAGATGAAAAAGCTCGATTAATAAAAATAAAACGAGTTGTATAAGCATGAGAAAGCCTATGGCTATCTACTAATTAGATAAGTAATTAACATGTAACGTAATTAACAGTTTACCATTAGTTACAATCTGCTTATCTACGAAGGAGCTTACCTTTACTTATATTTTATAATATAATTAACATTAATTGAGTAAAAGTCTTAATTTGTTTATACATCTCTTTATAACTCTTAATATCTTCTTACGTAGATGCTCATTTATATACGATATTCATAGTTACCATAGATCGGTACACTGTACAAAGTCAAGCTCAACATTTTGATAATGAACCACATTATGGGAAAATTCACCTTCTGTTTCGTCAGAAACGTATGTTTAACGGAACTAGTTTTTTATGCGTAGTCATCTACGGAAATGTTTAACCCTATAGGGCGTAGCTAATCTTTATAAATGTATTTCTATCCTAAAAAAACGAAACTATTTCCTCTTAGAATTAATCTCTTTCCCAAAAGAAAGGGCAAAGCATATAGCGCAACTTATAGCTCTCGAAAAACCAGATAGCAAAAGAAAGCCTTACGGAAGTGGCGAACCTCTGAAAACATTAATAATGATCTATAGCGTTCCGGAGTGATCTATTTGAGGAATCGTCGAGAAAAAGTTATTTTGCGGTGATCGTGCTCCATTTCGTTGAGCGAAAGGAACACAAAAAAAGAAACCACTAGAGATCAAAGCGGTCTTTTCACACTTTTCCGATCGTGCGAAATCTTTTGCGGCTTTTCTCATTTTTTAAAAAACACGAAAAGTAACGAATTTCAGCATTTTGGGAAATTTACCAAGCGTATTATTTATATTTGGTATTCGATACGAGTTGCCATGGTGATGAAATCTGCCCCGAAAGAATTGATTTCACTAGAAATAACGTCTGTGGATTAATATCCCAGTAACAGAAGTATAACAATCCATTAAATATACGTAAAATGGTTCACGACGTAAAAAATTACCCAGAGCACCCCACACGGCGTTGCTTTAGAAAAAGAGAACGAGAGAAAAATGGCTCGGATGTTCTGCTCTGTGTGGGGAACAATGCAACGATTATTTCCGCACGTCACCTTGGTATTTCGGCCTTCAAAATGTGGCCCATGAATCGGCGTTTTAATCCTTTATAAGGGTAGTTTGGCGATGTTCAAATCCTATTGTTAGGTGTTTTATTAAGATATTCATCTTCGAAGTGTGAAAGGCGCGGACAACAATGGAGATAAATGGATAGATTTTAAAAGTGACACTTCGGAGACAACATCTCATTTTCGTTTCTCTAATCCATCATAACAGTTGCTTTTTTCTGGATTAAGGAGACGATGATTGATTCTGTCTGGTTTTATTAAAATATATTACGGTCACTTATATTATACTGAATTAGATGTATTGCAAAATCAAAGTTATTATTCAATGTGTTTGGTTATTTATTAGGTTTGAAAATGATTCGTAGATGAATAATTTACGCGTTTTGAAGATATAGTCATGTGAAGCAAATCCTATAAATTATTCTTATAATCTTACTAATTTCATCGTATGGTGAGCGATGTTAGTAAAGATAAACATATTACGGTTTCTTACGGTTACTATAACAGTATTGATAAACAGTATTGAATAAGAATCTATGTTCTTTTATGCTGCTTGTGTTACCACAATTTTATTACAATTTACAAATTTATACCCTTATTTGTCCCATAGCCAAATTATATGTTGAATTTGCAAATCTCACAAACTTGGCACGAAGTTCGATTTCGCGATGTTTTACGCTTCGTATATTATCCACTGAAGTCTTTTTTTAACTATTTCATATAGTTTCAAGTAAAAATATAACCTTTTCCTAAAGAATATTTACGGAACATTCAACAAATCCAAAAATATCTCACGATTCATCGTGGTAAAGGGCGTATTTTTCATTCACGAGAAGATAATAGCTTAACGTATCGCATAACACGACTTTCCCACGATTTTCCACAAAACGTCGGAATTCGATTAATCAAACTCCACGCGGTGAAATGTCCGGCGTTTTTCTATTAGTGTTTCGGGTGTTGGCCCCCGTTTTTCAATCTCTTATACACAGTCTACTTTTGAACAGTCATGAATTTTATCCGTGCATCTAAATTTCATGCTTAGGCCGTCAAGCTGGGAAACTAAACCTTCCCTTCTGATTGATTTGGGTGCGTCCAAAACCCTCAACTTGCACGAACAAGTTCCGAGCGAATTTAAAGCCATTATGGTACACAACCTGTTGCGAGAGTCCCCTATTTCGACAGATATCCCTATGGAATTCTGGGGGCCATCATAACTGGAAATCAGATCTCGGATGGAAGATTTTTTTACGAGCTCATTTAGATTCAGGTTCCCGGGGTTTTAAACACCGGAGAAATCTTTTAAACGCTTCGTTTTATCATAAGTTGTGCATAAATTCGGAATTTATGGAGCAATAATTCTTCAGCCGTATCAAGTTTAATTTGTGCTTTCTCCCATAATCGAGTGTTTCGCGGATATATCCGGAATCATACGGGAGCTCTAAACGTATCGAGAATTGATTATTTACAATGGGACCACCTTGGAGATTTCTCGTGCTTAGAGATTCTATCTTTTATCGTGCACGTTAAACTTCCGGCGATACTTCGCTAATCTCCAAAAACGGGCAATTAAAAATCAACTAATGGATGAAAGTCTGGGTCGTTGCTAGGCAGTTATCTCCATGGCTAAAATCTGAGTTTTCCTTTAATGAATATGGTTGTTTACATGATTTTTCTTCTACTTTATTATTAGTAATAATGGTTCACATTAAATACATTTTGCGCTCATTATTAGCAGGAATAAAAGCGACATATTAATTATAAAATAATTACAAAACTGTTGTACTATTTGAAAAAAAGAAAATGATATAATTCGGTGTTAATGCTATGGAATTTTACTTAATTAACTTAAATCTACGTAATGTTAGAATCTCCTCTTTATATTTCTAATGCTGAATAACAGCCACTGCTTCAGTAACGTCATTTACTTTCGTACGAATTTCAAAAGACATAAATATATTTACTATGATTATTTTTTACTCTTTTTTAATTGGATGGTGGGCACGAATTGGTAAACGTATGTTTAACACACCTCTTAACTAAATGTCTTTGGCTAAGAATCAGTTATGTATGTTTTCCGGATTAAATGAAGTCACAAAAAATAAGTGATAAAGTGATGCCAGCTAGATATATCAACTCTTGTAATTTAGTATACCATTACGACAGGTATGGTTGATCATTTAAGATTTTTTTGAGGTTCTTGATAGGCTACTGTGTTAGCTTTAGGGCATTCCTAGGCCACACCATTCTAGATTTGATTGAGTATTAGAGGCAAATTAACATCCGCTCCGATTCGTCTCTACTTTTTGTCCGTTAGATTAAATAGAATTCGAAGGATACATTTCTCACGTTCATTCGCTTTCAGAATCGATCGTAGGTTTCGTGTTTGTAATATATTGCTTCCGATTCATTTTTAATCTAACTTCGAACGCCGGAGAATTAGGAAATAGATATGAGACTCGTTAGGAAAGGTTAGATGGCACTTCCTCACTATCTCTTTTTTATAGAGAACGCCAAGTGAAACAAGATTACGAATTACTATTCTTAATTGTTTCACGAAAGATTTTTCTCACCACTGAAAGATTGTATGCTAAAATATGTATTATTTTCAGTTCTGATCATACATCAGAAGAATTCAGATTACCACAGCCATTCAAATACATAAAATGGTATGAAATATATAGTAAGCTTATGATCCGGAAAGATATTAACAGATGGTATTAAAGTTCTCCAGACATTATCATTAGGAGCATTATATATATTAGTTTTAATTCTTTCGTCGATCTTAGGTGCTAGAGGCCCTCCATTCTTATCTATGGAATTTGTTAATACGTAATAATAGCCGTAACACATTAATTATTAAGGAGATGTATCTAAAATTAACGTTTTACCAGCAAATAATAATGGAAACTCTTCAATAAGTAAATGAAAATACCCGGAAACGTGTATAAATAACATATAATTGAAATATCAACCATAACATGCGAATAAGTGTAAATCAATAAAGAACGGCTTGATTGATTACGGAAATCACCAAACGCTAATAATGATCGTGCGTGATTGTAGACATCAATGAAAAGGTTCAAGCAGCGTATATTTACGCGATCATTTATTTCGTGAGAAATCCAAAAAGGTGTAATAATTGACACCTGATTTCTCCTTCTTTTACCGCGAAAATAAAATAAAAAGAGAGTAGGGCGTGAAACTTTTTTAAAAAGAATGTTATTTTCTCGTCATACAATGGCGAAAATTTGCGATCGTAAGAGAACCGTGAAAATGGTGCCCAAGGGTGCAGAATTTCGAAAGATCGCATCCTGAAGGGAACACCGATTGTGCGTTGAATTCGTCGCGGTCCTTTTATAATAATAATCGGTTGAGCCGCGGGCGGAGATTCCGATGGCGTTGATTAGGCATCGCCATGGTTTCCTTTAAGAAGACCAGAGGCTTTCTATATAGAATAGATAGAAATCGGGCAATGAAGGGACATCGTTCTTTCCACCCGCCGACTTCCTCTACACGTGGAACCACCTTTGCGTGACACAAGTCTAGATTTCACGCGAAACATTCTTCTGATTACCCATAATTATATCGGGCATTTGTTCCTCGTTCCTTGTGTTATTTTAGCTTTTTTTTCCTTTACGAGCGAAACGAAAATGCCGGGCGAGAGGAAAACAACTCGAGCTCAAGAGTTGTTGTTGAGTTGTTCGGGAAGAGTGAATTGTTTTAATATGGAGGTTCGAGTGTTAATGATTCTATTTGGATGATTTGGATGGTTATTAGAGGTTGATCGTTTGGGTTGTTTTGGAACCTTTCCGATCGCCGGAAAGAATTCGCAAGGAAATGTAAGATATAGGTTAATGCTGATCAATATTTTGATGGAACTGTTTTATAGGACAACTGTGGAGGAGAAGGTATAATTCTAACCAGGAAATGCTTTCGAGTTCTAGATTCTATTATTTAAAAGGTTTATACAGATATGTCATTTTTACTGCTTATTAAGCGTACTTTGTACATCTCCTGGTCTTATTTCTGAGTGAAATAGTGGAATAATTAATTAACCTATTGGTTGTTAATAGATGAATAATACAAACGCGAAATTTATTTCCAATTTCAACGTATGATGAGTGATAATGGCCTCATGGAATGGAATGGAATCATGCGCAGTGAGAATCTGAATTAAATAAAAATATAGTCAGTATTTTCATGGGTCGAAGTTTTTTTAGAGCTTTACTTCCTTCATTGGATGTAGATTTGGGTTGTATGTCTCTAACTTATGGAATGAAATAATATTCGTAATTTAAGCGTGACTTGAGAATTCTTTTCGCTGATAAATGAAGCTTAAGTCCTTCAAGAATCGAAATATCACTTCCATCAATTTCTATTAAATTGTCCTAATTAATTAGTACAATATTTTATCTGTTTGACCTGTGATAGTTCCAAATTGGGCAATTAGGGACATATTTTAGTTGAAAAAAATCTAAAATATTAATATGAATAATATGATAAATATGTGCGAATAGGTTTACGATCTGAAACATTCTACTTCCGTTATCTTTCCTTCATTACGTTCCTCTTCATACGTACGACATTTCTTCTAATATTTATAGATACCTTTTGGCTTTGTTTTTACCATTTTCTTTTTCCAACTATTTAATTATCAAATACTTTCTCTCCTCATTTGTTCCACACATTCTCTCGATTACTTCAATTAGACGCCTCTCATATATATCTTTAGCACTTCCGTGTTAGTTTTTTTTCTATTAGTCCAACTCACTTTTACCATCCTACGCCACACCCACATCTCGAAAGCTGCGATATTTCAATGTCCTATCAAGGCGACTAGAAACTTCGGCTCCTCCAAATACGAAGGAATAATGAACGTATGTCAGAAACCGCGTTTCTATGGCATCAGGGTAAACTATCCCTTGGTGCATGGGAAACAATTTGCAACCGCCCACTTGGGCGAAACTTTCGCGTATTTTTTTCGTTCCATTTCCTCAGGCCCAACCATAATTGAAATAAGCATGAGAAGTAGGAAACGGACGGATTATTACAGTAACGATTACGACTTCAAAAACGAACTCCGTCCGTTTTTTTATACGTGGACCTGCACGTGCTATCTTTGTACCAAAATGGAAGGGGAAAAGTTTTTAACGACGAGGTACTTTCGGTGATGAACTGCCCCCTCTGAAAGTGAAAGACCTCGAGGTTATGCACGTTTTTGCATCTGAAAGGAATTCGTGGTCATTTTTATTGCGAGTGCATTAAAGGCAATGCCCCGAAAAGACAATTGAATGATGGAATTGGAGAAGAACTTTTTTGATGGGCGATTGGAGAGCTCGATTTTGGAATGAGGAAGTGTTTGAAGGAATAAAAATTGAAGTTATGAGATGTAGGATTTTTGCGATTGAAAGGTTGCGTCATTGAGCGTGAATTTGTAAAAAGAGAATGGTATTACTCCTTGAAGGATTTAAATTAGAATCCAATTTATTTCGAGGAAGATTGAGATTAGAAAGTCTACTATTCTATCTAATCCTTCTTTCATTACAATTTTTTGAGAGTAGAGGTTATAAAAAAAGGATCAAAAAAAGAAAAGAATAAATAAGCTCCTCAAGTAGATCTAAAAGAGCTATTTGTCAAATAAATCACCACTTCAGAAAAACATACACTAGAAGGAGATATAAAAAATAGCGATATCTGCTGATAGTGAGATATAGGTTTAATCTATGTTGAATTTTAAGAATTGATTCTGTATCACCCGTATAAAAAGTAGCATTGTACATGAAAAGATTACATTTTGGAAGCCTTCTGTATGAGTAGATACGAAACGCATTTAAAGACAGATTTTAGAAGTTCAAATAGAAAACAATATATATCATTGTATAAAAATATAACTTTTTATACCTAAACAATAAAAAATTACAAACATAAGGAGTTTTATTTGATAATGAAACTAAGGAAACAATTGTAAATAGATTCAGTGGAGTCATGGTGACATGTAAACAAAAAAATCAGTTTCCACCTCTTGATCAAAGTAAAATATGTATATACATGATAGAAAGACGTGTAAAATAAGAACATAACTGGGACTCGAACCCAGGTCTTCCACTTTGTTCATTAGTGAGGGAATGAAATGCAGATCGGTTGAGTATCGAGCCAGGAATTTGTTGTACCCATCCATTACAGGTTTAAGTGTAAATACACGCATTACTGTCACCCTATGAGCGATATGCGTGGATGAGTCATCGTGGGTTTAAAAAGGGGAAAAGTGCAACACAATCGCTTTCTCTCCGCTAATCCCCCAAATTCCTTTCTCCGACAAATATCACGCATTTTCTCTCCGTATCATCACACCACTCCAAATCTCTCTCCCTTTTTTTTATCGAGCCATTGACGTCAGAGACACTTGGAGCGGAAGTCTAAGCCTCCTTCATCAACTCTCCAACGGTGTTATTTCACACTGGATTGCTTAATGTTTTCGGACATGATATCAATATTCCCTAATGATATTGAAAATTAGAACTGCGCGCCAAAGGGGAACAGGGAAATGGAGAAGAAATTCCAACGGTATATACATGTATGTACTGTCCATCGATCCAAAAAAGTTTACGAATGGTAAAGAAAAGACCCAGAAGATGGGTATGTTTTGCAGTTGCTGAAATTGAAAAATTACTGTCTTTCAGTTATGTCTCAAAAAGATGGTATTTTCAGAAAAAAAAACTGAATTTAAACGAATGAATATTAAACACAATAGTATTACGTATTTAAGCTCATAGTACACAGATGACTTTTTAAGTAGCATTAGAAGCTGATGTTAGATGTGAATACGTAATGATACATTGGCTCATTTTTCTGCATTATTCAGAAGCTTTTGTAAAGGTTAACTCAAATATGGCTTGACGATTGGTCCGAGTTTCAAAACCATTAAAATTAACTTAAAATAATCCTCAGTATCATGAAGATTATATAGTTTCTTAAAGCAATACGTGAAAATTGGTTCGAGTTGTAAAAGTATTAAATATTGAGGCAAATGTTTTCTCTCCCTCATTAATAAACGACTGGTTGATGATGATCGGTCATATTAAACGTGTGAAAGGAGTTTGTGTCGTGATGGTGGCTTAAGAGAAGATTTTTCCTCTCCTTCTTCCCAACTAAAGTTTCTACTTTAAGGGAAATATTGGGTCAATTTTCCTTTAGCGTTTAGAAAGTAGTAAATTTCATTTGGAGATAAAGAAAGACAATAAGTCTAGCGAATATCAAAGCGAAAGTGTGATATCTTAGAAGAGTATCTTTAAATACCATCTGAACCTCATTAACGAAAAGTTAATCAAAACGCAAGTATAGATCTTAAACGTTATGGTAAAAGTTTTACGTTACCATAAATATTGACTGATGGAATTCAGTTAAATTTTAACAGGATAATCATCTTTTCGTTCTTATATTCGGTTGAAAATAAGAGTCATAAATATTGTATAATTTTTCTGATTGATTATTAAGTTTATCAACATTCCCACCAAAGTTAGTTTATTATATGCTTGAAAATTCATTTTAACTAATTGAATTTTTATATTCGCGAAAGATTTCCTTGGTGCTAAAAAAGTTGAAGCATCCAATGAATGATTGGAAGCCGATTTTAATTAATGCTTCAAAACGTGCTCTCCGTCTCTTAGCCCGAATTTATTATTTTCCAATTAATTACGTTACATTAATATCACCTCATAAAAGTATGCGATGATTATACAGCTCATCATATAATGACCATGTTCCTTTATGACTTGCTATTTTTTCTCCATAGCCCTTCATCTCTACATTAGCACCTGTAAATAACAGCTTTCGTTGCTAGGAAAATATCAATAGCAACGAAATAATTTTCCCACTTATTGAATAAAATTAAACCTGGTGATTTTTTTGTTTTTCGTTTGAATTTTTGGATTTTTTCTTTCGATAAAATATGATTCAAACTCTTGGGTTGATTTCTTATTTTTATAAGCTATGTAAAATATTTGAACCTTTTTTTCTCGAAGTGTATTTTGATTTTTATCGTTCGATAAAGATCTATCCTAAAAACCGGTCGTATAGCGAATATTAATGTTGTGAAACGAGTGATAAAACTCCTCCACCGTTTTTTGATGAGCATAAAGACTAACTCGATCGTATATTTATTATATTTTAGAACGATGGATTTTTTAAAAAAGATGCTAAACTCCATATTTTTTACATATTTTTCTAGGAGCCATTGCTATAAAATTTTTATGATGAATTTAAAACAGTCATAAGTAAATTTGATTTTATACTTTGCAAACCGTTATTCAATGAATCTTTATCTATATATATTTGTAGTCATGAGTTGTATTTATGATTATTAGTATCGTTGATTCTCTTATACATATATAATTTATATTCAGTTAGACACAGGACTAAACAGTCATTATAAGATACGTATTTAAGAAGCCGATAACATTTTTCATTTGTTTCAGTAAATGATGTTTACTTATGCATAGAGAAATTACTTCTTATTTCAACGATGAGGCACGTATAATCATAAGTTAGCGACCTGATAAAACGAATAAAAACGAATCAAATACACGCGTCGACAACCTGGCATATCCTTCCAAAAGAATTTCTAATTAAAACGTATTTTGATTGATGTGAGTGAATTTTCACGGTCCGTTGATATGAAAAGCGGCAGTTTTTCCGTTGAAATCGATTTTGAAATCCTGAGAAGCACTCTCATCTCAAGGCTTCGATTGCCTCAAGCAGTGCGAGATACTCATTATAAAAGTCGAATCTGAGAACGTTTCTGATTTATTTGCCGAGAGTTGGAAAATATTTAGGGAAACGACGCGTGGATGTTTGGTTGTTAGGCACTTGTTTGCTCAGCGATTAAGAAAGAACCGCTGGTAAGAGAGAGGCGAGTTTGGAACATCATACGACCGATTTAAATTTCTGTTAAGCGCTGGAGCGAAAAACAAAAGGAAGGTGCTTCGTTAAATGGTAAAATTATGCAGATATCATAGAAAGTTTCATGAATAGACTAATGTGTGTGTGTTATTGGATCAAATGTTCGTTAAAAAGAGAACGTCATATTCGTAATGAAGTAAAAATCATCCCAATTGTCTATAATAAAAGTGAAATCCTGGGTTTCACAAAATAGACATTAAAACACGGATGAAAGAATACTTGTAAATTTCTATAACGTGATTGTAATGGACCATTTCATTTTCTTACCACTTTTGTTGGTGAGGCTATAATTTATAGTTTATTTATTTGGATCTACAAAGTATAATATAATACCATTATTATTACAATACATAGGTTATAATTGGACTAATTGTCGTGTGGCCACATATTCCAATTGTTACCTTTTACAGTTTACTCAAAGCACGACAATGTACGAGACAATAGAATGAGAAAATACAGTCGGACGTCATTGTTAATGTATTTATCGCAAGGAAGCATAATTTAGAACAGTATATGAGATAATATTAATGGAGACTATAATCGGACGCCATTTTAAGGACTTTAAGTATTTATTAAAGTCTTTTAATTTATGTTTTTTCAGTACCATTAACAATATCTCTTAATTCAACCGTCGTTTCTTCTAACCATATCAACTCCTTTAATAATAAGTTTTGATGATCATTACAAACGATAGCCCATTCCAATCGCTACCGATCACCATATTTTCTCTTTCGTGGAAACCAAAATCCGTATAAATATCTTTCGATTTCTACCGGATCGGGTCCCCAGTGGGAGTGGGTGGAAGTCCTCTAGGAAGTGAAAACAAAACACGATCATTGGCTTTTCTCGCCTCCGAGCCATTTTCCGTGGAATTGGACACCGTGGAATGCGTGAAGAAAGAGCGTTTTATTCGCGTTGTCACGGGAGTTGATTTATAGACTCTTCGCCTATCTACACAGATAGGAAACCGTTTCGTGATAGGGTTTAGGCATCGTATTAAAGGCTGTTGTAATAGAGATATCACGGACTACGTGGGAAGAAGTAAAATTTATGGCTCAGGATATGTTTCATCCAAAACGTGAAAGTGTATCAATGGGAGAGGTTAATTGAGTTCTTTCTAATTTGAATTGTTAAATAGAAGTGGAAAATTGCTGTATGAATGGGACTCGAACCCAGGCCCTTCCCTGCATTTTTATTTTATGCTAACCCATCATAGCAGCATGTCTTGTCAGTTTTATAATACGAATTAACTCTCAAGTTTTATTGGTTAGCATACCTCTACAGAAAGTAGAAGACCTGGGTTCAATTTTGACGTTTTATCTTTGACGTTCAGAATCTTTCTAAAGTATGCCATTTTTTAATTCTGTTTTTACATTTCGTCTTCAAGTTATACGATTTCATCTTATGGTATTTTAATCTGTACATTTTCTCGTTACCTTGTAATATTCGAAAAGCAATTAAGCTATTAAATAGATTTTGTGAAAACTTTGAGAGAGATTTGCGTTGATTCAAAGAACATTCAAAGAGCTTAATTGGCATACAAAACGTAATTTTAGGAAGATGAAAGCGTAGGCAATAATTCAAATGAAATTCCATACGGTAGCGATCGAAATAGGATGAGTCAAATCTCAAGTATCAAATCGGAAGTTAATTCACACTTTCCCCAGAGCTTAATTTAATTTTGAGATGATTCGATACGAAACAAAAATTAAACCTCTACCGCATACGGTTCATTAAAAAGAAAATCAATGAAACTTTTCCCTTCCTGCGAATTTTCATTTCACGCAAATTAAGAGGTGGAAGTGAGACGAAAAAAACATCAGACGGTTTCGGACACAACCTAATATGGTTCACATAGTTCATGAGCTGTCGGGAAAAGAGATACGTATCCTTCTTTTAAGAAAGAGAGAGAGTTCATATACGAGGAAGATTCTTCTTAATTGAATCCGGAAAGGAAATGTCCTTTCTGGTTGCCATGGAGTCGAATTAATCCGATAAGAAGCAGGTTTTTGCGGATAGAAAAAGAAGCAAAAGTTTGCAGATACATGTAGAAAGGTACATTTCGAAAGTGGAAATAAGGAAAATTGGAAAAGAGGAAAATGTATTCATCCTGATTTTAGAGTCGCTAAAATGTAATCTGTATAGCAGCGAAGGAATAAACATCTCAGCGAGATGGGTGGTTCATAATAGAATGAGCAATCAGCAGCGATTTGGTTTAAATGTAACACGATCTGTTTCTCACCCAGATGCGTAACATCTCCTAGGGAACAATTCTGCCCTAAAAGACTGTTTTATAACTGTTTTGCATCTATAATGGTGAAGGAGGTGTAATTTTTATGGCCCATTTCCTTCAATTATCTAGCATTGGAAATCTCCGCCATCCACACGCCTAGCGTAGATTAGGACGTTTTCGGACGCATAATTTCTTAATTCCACGTTTTTAGACATGTCAATTTGGGCTTTGGGAGAGAACACAGGGAAGGCTCTCGTATTTTAGAGAAATTCCGACGCGTAGGGCAGATATATCGCTCGAGGTAGTAGCGGCCTCGTTCTTTTCATCCGATGAGAAGAAAGGCAATTACCCATGGAAACGGAGTTTCCGTTTCTGAATACATATGTGACGCATGCCCGGTGGTGAGATAAGAATTTAGATGGAAATTAAGGTGTTTTTGATGGTATATTATTTTGTAGGCACATTCCAGATGCATTTTGGTGGAACATCTAAATTATTTGAGACGTCAATACGTAGTTTTTTGAGTGGGAGAGATTCTGACGAAAATGAAACGTTTTTTTCAATACCTATGTAACATTTATTTGAAACAGTCTTCTTGGATTAAGTAGGCTGATCGACACTCTTTTACAATATATTTTACTTTTTGCTGAATCATTTATTCAAAGTACTTCAAGATTTGCATAAATCCTCAAAACTCAACAGCTATATACGGCTACAGTCATATAGGGAAACTCTTTTAGCTATTAAATTTTCACTCGATGAAATCATGAACTCGTACTGAAGTCCATCAGGTTCATTAGATGAGCAATTATATACCAGAACCCTATTCCTCATTTTCCTAGGAACTTGCACTTATGCACAAACTATTTTAGTTACTTATTCAAGGTAATTGGTTTATTCCGCTGTCGTTCCATTATTTAAATTCGTTGAGGAAATTGATATTTAATTTCATGTAACCACACGTACATCTATTAGAACTTGATTAGGTTGAGGAACTCATATTCATACGGCATAGAAATAAATATTTTTAAAATTTGAAATACGTATCTCCTACTTTACCATCTCGAAATTGTGAGAAAATATTGCACAGAATTATATGAAAAGGAAACCTTACGTTTTAATTAAACAACTGTCAAATGTAATACCTTACGCTTTCACAAATTTATACGCTATTTGTAAGTATGTATTTTAAGTAGGTATATTACTCCTTGGATCGGCAGAATTCTGCTTTCTTTATGTTAATAGCAGTTCAATTCCAGCTACTATAATATTAAAGTTTCTATTATCTGAGTTAAATTCTTTGGTTTGAGATATTTTCGCTCGAAAATTAGAAATGCAAAAAGCTGGGTAAAATCTTCAGCAGATAAAGCTTGAGCTTGAACGAAAATTTGCGATTTGATAAATTTATATTATCGAAGAATTGCTGTTAATAATACAAGACTTAAATTATAGGCAGTGAAACTTTTTTATGATTTTTTTGAGTGTCTACGAAATGAAATATTTCTATGATTGGCTCTATAAGAAGAATTAAAAGCCCTAACTTAATGAATTTTATGGAGCAGATATCATTATAAGAATTTTTCTGTCTCGTACGTAAGTCATTCAACTCTTATTTTTGTAACCAATTCCTGTATAAAAATTTATTCCCATTTTTTGCATAAAATCCGTATTATTTCAGAAGTTAAGAAACGTGCTCTACAATATATTCATTTTTAGAATATTATGCGCAAACTTAAATAAATATGAATAAATCGCTCGTATATTCAATGCCATTTCGCGTCATTTAGACAATAACTTTATCTCAATTCGAAATAAATTTCTAATAAATCCTTCTGTTTCAAATTATGTGCTTTTCTTGAGCCATAACGTTCATCATATTAAATGTAATCGTTATAGAAGCTTTCGATTAGACGAGTCGATTCTATCAAGTATTTCATTTTATCTTATCAAGCACTCCTTACCTAAATAAATCTGAACTTTTTTAAAATCCTAAATGCATCTTTACAGCGTGTGATTACTCTTATTAACTTCTAAATTGAAGTGTATTACGAAACTATAATCCATTTATGGTAACTGTTAGTTCAGCCTCTAAACATCTTTTATATGGTGCATTTTGGTATAGCAATCCATTCCAGTATCATACGAGATTATATCTCATCATTAGATTAGATCATCCTATATTTTCTCTTAGTTCATAATGAACTCAGGGAAGCTACCACAATAGTAAACGTAATTGTTGGAACTATCACCTCAAAGATATACGTAGATAGATCAAGGAATTAATGAGAATGTTCCGGAATATTATCTAAAACTAGGAATTAAAAAAAGGAAGCCATGCCCTTAGAACGAGGAAGTTCAGACTTTCATTGAGATAACATCGACCCCATCATTAATAGAGATCGCGTAGGGGAACGAATTAGAAAATCATAGAGGAAGGTGTGAAAATTCATTCTGTCAGGTCCCATTTCCGATGCGTAGAAAATCGTCAGAGCGGTTTTTACACGGTGTCAGTCTCCATTTTCCAATAGATTCCAAACTGTTCTGCGTAATATACATCGTACTCCATGACCCTACTACATTACGCATTTAAATTTATTCAGCTTTTGCGTGTTAATTCCTCAACTTTTACTTTCCCTCAAGCGAGTGGCATCGATACGTTGCTATCGAAACAATTATCCCTTTACTTTCGTCAGCTGTTATGCTTGAGTCCCAGGAATTATTTAGTCAAGTTAGTTTAATTAGAAGAACAAAAAATTTCATTTAAAGATGTAATGAATTCATACGAAGAGTATGAAGAAGATTTCGTGTCCCTCTATAGAAGTTTCAACGTATATATTCGTCATTATTAGTAAGTGAAGCACCACTTTATATTGAGTATTGATATAGGAAAAGGCACTTAAGAGATAGAATGAGAACTTATAAAAGAAATATTTTCTGTTCATAAATTTTCTTAAACAGTAAGTAACAATAAAAGTACACAGGTGCATAGATTCGGGGAAAGGAAATTTGAGCTTGTGACTTAAGATAAAACCAAATGAATGTAATGAGATATGGAAGTTATTTATTATTTTTATAGGCAAAAATTTCATTTTTACAAATAATTAAGAAATAGACTTTCAGTTTACATTACTCATTTATATAACCTTTATTACCCTCATTTATACCCAGTTTACATTATCATTTATTACCCTTATATCTTGACGAGCAAGCTGAACAAGTATACGAGGGTAATTTTAATGTCATGGCTAGGCTATGAATGAATAAGGATATATCGTCTAATAGTACAATAGGCTATATAGGATAATACTATATGTTCGTCTCTCGGATCATTTCAATGATACCTCGGCATGAATGGAATACGAAAGAACCAAAAATAAACATAAAGGGAAGCTCGTACCATTCTCGCTTTCCAAAATACAGCCCACTACTTTCCCGGCAATATTTACTCGCATATCACGACCGCGAACTCCGCAGGGGACCCTATTTTGGTAAGCGAAGGCGGTCCAGGAAATCTCTGTTGACCGTCGTATGCCGCCCACACGCCTCATTTCACAGAGACCCACTCGGGTGGTACCAAAGAAAGGACCGTGACAATGGAATTTCGTACGGAAAGGAAAACACCGCTTTTCTTCAGAAAAAAAAATTCCGAGCGCTTTATCGGGCGAAGTGAAAATGGCGTCGTGCAGGAAATGGGTTAACATTACGCCATTTAAGATTTCGCGATCGCTATAATACGTAGGAAAGAGATATAAGAGTTTGTAGAAAAGAAAGCGAGCGTTGAAGTCTCCGAAATTATCGGATGTAGGGATATATCTATAGTTACGTATCGAAAGAGTTCAGAAAGGTAGCGAAAGTAATTCGCGGAGTTTCGCGGAATTGCGTCGGATTGATCGACGGCAGACAAAAGAAAGAGAAAACGAAGAGAATGGGTCTAATGAGTGAGAGAGGAGTGCGTAGGAGAATTGTAGATGACGAAGTAGAGGCGGGAAAGAGGAAATACCGGTCTGACAGGATGGGAACGCTGACCGCTGACGGAGAAAGTGCAGAAAAAAGCATTCCGGTTGCCTTAACCCCAAAAAACTCCTCTCTGGTATATCCCACACTCGCGGTCCTCCAACCCACTCTCTCCTACACACCCCACATCCTCCTCCAACATCTGACCGTTATGTTATCATTGGTTACGATACGACACCTCGGTCGCTCCTCGTCCCAGCCTCCGGCTCACCCGCTGGACCAATCCGAATGAAATGACTTCCTTCCCCACGCGTGTCTTTCCTTCACCCCGTTCGAGGTCCTTAAACTATGATGACACACTCCAAAAGTATTCTGACCTATGGTTTTACGTGGTGAATGAAGGAAGACGTAAATAAACAGCTGCGTACGCAGGCGTTATCCAAAATTTAACGTAAACAAATGAAAGTCAAGTTAAAACTATTTACGAAGTTTTTTACTTGTCTTTCATTTCTAAGGCTGTTTATTTTTATTGACGATGTTTTTTTGTATTAATTTTGTAGGGTTCTTTCACTAAGTTACGCTTTCAACAATTGCTAGTATACCAAGAGTTATCCTAAATATAATACATTATTCCGTTTCATCTTCCAAATTCCCAAAATCGAATTCGACTTAGGCTAAGCAATCGTTTCTCTTCAAGTGAAATTCGGGAGAGGCGTGGCATTCATAACAGGGCAGCGGTTTTGAGCGAGTTTTTGAAAGTGTAGGCGAAAGAAGTTTTTCCCCAGATGTTCAAGGATAGTTGCATTCCCACACAGAATCCGACATCGTTCACGGTCAAGGGAAGTTCGCAAGAAACAAACGAGGCGGTATAACCGAAAACAATGCCCCGGAGAAGGAATGTTCAATCGAAAACGAATCCACCAGAAGGAATAATACGTTGGATATTAAAGATTACGCAAGCTATCCTTTTTCATTACGCAATCGTTCAAATAAAGGACGAAAATTTTTCACGACCGCGGGATGTATTATATGATTGGCATGGAAATTTAATTTAATCCTCCGTTGATGTATATTCCCAAGGGAAGACGTGCGCAGCCTTTGGGGAAAAACGGCATATGGTACATCCACGGCTGACTTCATCGTGGAATGGAAACGGGCACGAAAAAAGGCAAAAGATTCCAGTTCTTAGGCAATTCTTTCGGTGGAGAACCTGAAGGCACGCAGATGTAGGTCTCAGCTAGACTATCCTCCACGCCGCAGCGACGAAAACAAACAACTCTGCGATCCCTATCTAAAAGGCGCTAACATCTACCAAACCCGCGATTTGAATTGGTAATGTCTCTGTTCTCAGTTGGGCGGTCATTCGAGCGCATTCCTACAACTGCCTTCGAACTAATAGATTCAAAAAGATATACACGCTGTGAAGGATACGAACAGACTCGTCGCCGAAACAGGGACGTGCTGCCGAGTCCTTGACACGGAAGGGAAGGGTAGGACAAGCGAACTCAACAATTTTCCCCAATACGCACCCCGTTTTCCTTAATTGGTCTCGCTTTCTAAACAAGGGACAAAAAGATGCTGCGACGGATGATCGATGTCTGGCGAGGACGTGCTTCAATCGACCAACGAGTTCTTTTTCTCCTTTTTCAGGCTTTCGTTACTCAGGCAGATCGTTAGGTAACGCGTCTCAAGATTGTTGCCTTTCCGTAACGCTTATTATAGCTCCATAGGAACGGATCATTGTTGCAGTAATTTTTTTGTTTATGCGCGAATTTTTGTATCCAATTGTTTATGTTTGCAATGAGAATAGATTCAGAATTTTTGGAAATAGAATTATCAGTGTGTAATAGATGTTATTGTACTTAAAGTTTTTTTGTGAATATTTAATGAATATATAGTAAATAAAAAAAGATGAAATGTTACGAACTTATATCTTAAACCTTCTTTAATGCAATATTTTAGTTGAAGCTCTCAATAAAAAAATTATATCTCTTTCAATGTCTAGTTGTGACTAAAACATGGAAAACTCAAATATGATAAAGTCTTCGAGATATTGAAATCAATGTGAGAAGGCGTGACTTCGTGGAATGCCATAGTAATAAAAATAACTTTGTAAATTTCCACAGAAAATGCCACAAAATTCCACAAAAAATTTTCTGTGGAAATTTACAAAGTTATTTTTATTTCTTCGAGATATACTTGGAGAGGAATCTATTAATAATTTGATTTGCTAGGATATAAAACATTCCAACGATGCTCTTTTACTCTAATGTCTTTCACATTTTCAACTCATAGGAAGATTCAGGGAGGGTGAAGAGAACTTAAATCCCCCTTGTAGATATTTCCATTCAGGGGAGTCTTTTTTGGTTTAAAAATATCATAGACGTTGCGGGGGAGTTCTGTCATCCAATAGAATATAGACTCAAGCTGAATCTGTATCTTTAACTCGAATGTTAGAATAATTCTTTCCTTCCGTAGCATATGAAACTTTGGTTTTATACTGGACAAACTCTTGCATTTACTTCTAAACTTTTTAGGTGTATTTATAGTAGGATCAGGTTCGCAAAAAAATTTTAGTTTGATGAATTCCTTCAGTAAAACTTTCGCCCTACTTCACAATGCTAAGGGGTTCACCTTGAATTTATAGCACCTTTTTTAGTATATCTAGAAAGTGATTAGTATTGGAAAGAATTTGGAGCAGATGTACCGAAGGGAATAGGTTTAAATTGTATATTTGATGCGTAATTTGGTAGGTAGGGATTAATTTTACGTACAGTATAATATATATATAGTAGTTTATTCCTTTCATCTGTTTCACTCCCCTAACTATTATGTAAGGCATAAATAGAATAAGACTATTTCTTGTGAATATTCTCAGAAAATTAAATTTTTTTCTGACAAAATATTCTATAGAAACAGGTATCCCTATCCCTGAGATATTATTTCTTTCAAGCCTAACTTTGTAAGTGGTTTTATTCAGTATTGTTGACCGACATTATGGAAGGTGAAGTTAACGCAATAATGCCACTAGAATGTTTATCGGAGACAATTAAGAGCTAACTGCTAAAATATAGTGTGCGAAATTTAGGCTTGTACTTAAGAAAGCATAAGAAAGATGATAAAAAGTATGGTTCTTTTTTACTCTAGGGGTTTTTACAGAAACTGATCGCTATATATACAATTTGATTGAAAATTGTGGTTGTTCTTCACAATATAAACCTCGCCTTTTATCAGTCTGAGGATGCAATTATTAATCAATTAATGAAAAATTAGATAAATAATTAAATTTACGACTAAGCCCAGGCAAACGAATATCCTCGCGATTTCCAAAGATCCCGTCCGTTGGATCCAATTCAAGGAATTTAGAAAGTTAATCTTACATGCGAATGAAAACGAGTTCTTTATTTGAAGCTCTGGGAATTATCTCAGATATTTTGTATTGGAACCTAAGTCTCCAATTTATCCTTCGGTGGCATTTAAACCTGTCCTGTTGCGAATTAACAGTAATTTAACCTCCTGATAACTCCCGGAGAATTGCTTGTCACATACTTCAGATACAAGTGTAAATGTGTGAATGCTTTCACGCTAGGGTTGGGAAATTAATTACGATTGAAAAAAAGAGGTGAAAAAAGCGACAGGAAAATTAAAGTCTCACCCTCTTATCGTTATAAGTAATTGAAATTTTTAGGAAGTAATAGTGAATGAATTCAGCGTTCATTTGTTAGTCGAATATTGGTTAAAATCATGTTCTTCATTTCATAAATATGACTGTATCTGGAGTCCAAAGTCGGTTTTCTAAACCTTCTTTCTTATAATAATATCGTGAGAATAAACACATTCTGAAAATGAAATTAAATTAATCATCATAAAAATCGACATTAAATTATAATAAATAATCAAATTTATCATTTTCTTAGTATTATTCATTTCTAAACAATGATTTATGGTATAATGATACTTTTACGTATAAACACTCTTTTGTTATGATAATATGTGCCAGGAACATAAATAATCCTCACTTTACGTAATCATAATTTTGTAAGCCAATTACGATTCGGATTTGAAAACTTTACGATGTTAATTATTGCGTCACATCCGGCAACAGGAAATCTCAACAACCATTTATAACCGTGAAGTGGTGTTAATCTATCTCAGAATCTAATCGCGCTTATCAGATCACCACAACAATATCCCCCCGAAAATTTAATTATTTTTCTAATTCGATCAAGATCTCGCAAGATTTCTTTCTCGTCTTTCCACCTTCCCTCGGGTAATCCTCAACTTTCACCCTTTTGATAAATCTCCCCTTTTCCATTTCAAGAAGACACCGACATGTTTCCGTATTGTGATAATAAAAATGAGAATATATTCTCGATAGATGAAAGCGTCTGTTTTCTCGCTATATTAGGCCTCTCTAAAAATATTACGTCACTGAAAACCTGGTGACCTCTTACGTCTCCCGAAGACAGACGCGAGATATGCCGGAGGTGTTACATCAGGTCCTTCTTTGGATTCCGCCGTAGGGCTTTCCATTAGGAGAAAAATGGAGTCACGTATTAAAACGATCCGGAAAGTATCGGAGGGTTATTGCTGGAAACAATCCGTATGGTGAGGACTTGAAGGATATCGCGTACGTTTTTTTGTTTACAAACATATACGTACCTAGGGAACGTATGTTGAAAGCTATTTCACCGTAACTTACGTATCAAACCAGTATTCTAACGGGTATTGTTGTGGTAGAAAACAAAGGTTTTTCTTTCAAGTTTATGGTTCTGTAAAGTACACGCATTCTTTCTTAATGTCCTCTACTGTTAGAATGAGGCAATTCGGTCAAATGTAGAGGAATTTTAACATCCGCTGGACCAGAAAACGTACCGTGTTATAATCAATCTAATCTGATACCTAAAGCTTTCGCTTTTGACAGATCCTTCAAGGTAGTCTCGGGCCACAACATGGGTGGCGAGGATTTCAAACATTTGGACTATTTTGCGAATTCAATTACCGGTTGTCAACTGTGGAAGGATATCGAATTTTTTGGCGGTTTTGGCCCAAAGGTTGAAAGGAAACATAGAGTTGATGGACATTCGGTTTCGAAATGCAAATTAATCAGAAAATTTCAGACATATAAAACAGAGAAACTAATGAATTAAATAAATAAAAACTACTTCGAGAAAGGTACAAGTCAAGACATTGCTATATTTAACTAATTATAGACTAATTATATAGTTTGATATAAAACCACTTTATTAGCGAGACTTCACTAGAATCGGTTTCATTTCCAAATCTTCAAATTTGAAAGTTTTTATTGCTGTTTATACTTTGAAAGACTTCCGTTCATAAAAAATCATTCATTGTTATATGTACTTATAAAGGATTTTAATCTGAACTTGATGAATTCGAGAAAATTAGAGTTTTAAACAAAAAATTACAGGGCATGAATAATATTTGAAAGTGATCATTGTAATGCATACAGAAAACCCCTCCACACACCCTGCCATTCACCGAAAGGTAGCTCCCGGGTTATCTACATAAAGATAAAAAATGTGCTGTAATATTTGATGCATAAAACAGAGTTTTGCAGAATTTTTAGTGCATGCTGTGAACAATCAAAAAATCATATATTCACACAAAATAATCACGTATTGGCGATCAATCTGAAGAATGTATATGTTCACACTTTTATTGACTCTTATTTATGTATACTCTATCCTCTTTAAAAAAATCACACCATCGAAATGTATTCTCTTCTTCAATAACCAATATTTTTATAGTGCACAAAATTTCTCCAGACGTACGCATGTAACTCGTTTCCTCAAACGATAGCCAGAATTGACTTATCTCTGACAACGGAACTTAACTTTTACGTGCAAAGATCTACATCTTGGAGAAAAAATACGTAATGATAGTGATTTCATCGCGAATTCGTAGCAGAAACTTTATCTAAAACCACAGCCGTTTTTGGAAACTTTCTCACAACGAACTTATCGTCTCAGGAACTGGATTATACAGTTCAGAATTTCCTTATTGTTGGCGAAACCCTGTCTGTTTATTTTTGAGACGGTAAAATGAAAGGGTATCGATACCATTATGGCTGGAAAAGCAATAAAATTCCCACTTGAGTTTTATCTTTCACAAGACGAAGACTCCAATGAACAAATACAATGAGTATGTCAGAGCCTAAAGAATAGATTGCTAAATTCTTAGTTTCAAATTTAAGAAAAGCAACCAAACATTGCTACATTTTCGTTGCGCTTCAATCGGACAAAGATTTTAAAAGAGATAACATCCAAGTTAAAATAAATCCCATTAAACCTTAAACATTAACCTAAGTTATTTTCCGCCATCAGTTTTGACTATGAGTGGGATTTTCTGATAAAGTAAAAGACTAATATATTAGGCAGGCATCCTCATTCATATGTTCATTGACCACAGGAACTAATCGGAGATTGGAAGGACCGGGTTCGATTCCCGTTTATAGCAGATTCTCTATCTATAATCATTTCTCCTTCGGTATGAGTTGTTACGTTCTCATGTGTCCTCTTTGTTTTTTAATTCATTCTAAAGAAATCAGATGTGTTCTAATTTGAATAAATTTGAAACATAGTTGCAGTTGGTAAATTTCATGGATGAAGTAGAGGCTACAAAGTATATCTGAGTTCATGATTTTATAAATTTCTCAGCAACCTATGAAAGTCAATGTCCACATTAAACTATCTCTTTATCCCAACAAAATGGGTATATACAAAGCTTCAAATAATCTGAAACCTAACTGAAAACATTATGTTTTTCTCCATCTAATTAGTTAAGTCATATTTTTAATTTGTCTACATCCGTCAGTAAAAGTGTATGACGTTTTCCACACATCATATTATAACATGATGATTCAGCTATAAATTCACTACTGCCCCAAAGAAAAACAGTCATAGCCATCATCATGATATTAGGTACTTCCTACTTCGTAATTAGCTTTGAGGATTTAAAGGTAGCAGATGAGGGCAGGTCGAGGGACCGGTCAGACAAGATAACGAAAAAGAAAGTTCCCAACCCATGGATACACCATTGAGTCTTCCTCGTTCATCAGCCGTCATTCAACGGTAGATGCCTCAACACATCTTCCGTCGGACTAACACCTCTCGGGGCAGTCAATGTGCCATCAGCCAAATATTTCTATCTCTTCCCTTTTATGTGTGGAAGAGGCCTTAGGAATCTAGATTCCGGATACCCTTAATGGAAAACTGTTTTTGGCGAAGTTGCGAAACGACCATGGCGCCTTGAGTTCGGAGTGGAAAGGTCAACACATCGGTGGTTAAGGCTTTATTGAAACGGTGTATGATCAATGCGTCTGCAGATTTTAATTCACCTACAGACCCTTGTTGAGAAATCCTTTAACAGAGTTGATTGGGACAGAAAGATTCATATAAGGCTTTCTGCAGACGGGTGCAGTCGCATACGGTTAAGATGGATGGGTTTTAAACGAAGGGGTGTATTCAGAATGAGCCATAATTCATTTAACCTCAAGTACTTATTTACCATCCCTGTTTGGGTATTGTTGACGCATTTTCCATAGAATTTCTTTTGGCTGTAGACGAATCTCTATGGAAACTTCTGTTGATTTGCTTAAAAATTCGTACGTACATATGAATTATTGAATTATAATCATTGTTGCTTGTATTAAAAGTAATTCATCCTTATTGAAGCGTGTCTGTGAGAAAAGAAACAAATGTATCTATAAGGGTTTCTGAAACTAATCTCATATAGATAACAAGAGCTAATGAATGAATAAATGAATAAATACTTCGAGAACTTCTCTTTAATATAATCCAGTTCGTTTTTCCTATCCCTTCGTACTTTTCGATGATTTATTGTTTACATTTTATGTCGATATTTATCTTAGATACCAAATTTGCCCAATGATATCGCTCAGTCATACTTTAGTGAGGGTATTGAGTAATGTTTCGAGTAAACACAGTCTGAGTGAAATGAAACGAGGTTGGAGGTAATTCGAAAGGTATTGAAAAAGATTTATTCCTGAAAGTGGAGTTCATGAGAAGGTGTGGTGAAAGAAGAATTTTGCATGACCTTTATAAGGATGTAAATGAATTATGAGGGTGTTGAAAATAAGAAACGACACGGCAAAATACGGCATAAATTTGACTTATTATACGCACTTAAAGCTGATCCTCTTCTTTGTTATATGACATCACCGAGTCCAGTTATAACTCTTTATTTTTTCTGTGACATAACCTGTATACGACCTTTAGTGCCAAGATATAGTGAGTACATTTTCAGCAGGACAACTTATTACGTCTACCTATTGCAAGATATTTTTGGAATGTAAATATATTTCAAACACTTTCTGTCCCAAATGATGTAACCTTATAAATCTTAATGTTTTATGAATCACTACTGTGGTAGTGTACAATGCGAGATGGAATGGTAAAATGTTAACTAGCTACCATATGATTTATTAACACGACTTGAATTGCAACAAATAGTAACATATTCGTATTAAAATTAATGATTTGTCATGTTAATTAAAACGATAATTAAGAGGTTACGAGTTAAAGTAAAACTCTGTGCATACTAGTCACCATGCAAATTTATACTTCAGTCAAGTCTTAAAAATCGAACCTTAAAAAAATTTCATTGCTAATTATAGTTTTAATTGGAAGAAATAAAGTTAAGTTAGCTTTAAAAAAGTCTGATTAAGTATTAAATAACAGGAAATGCATCGTTTCGAGAAGATTTAGATCTATTTAGGGATATTATAGCCAGCTGAGGGAACAACATCTCTAGCGTAAACAATCTGATGTCAAGGATACCATACGAATCGAATCAAGGTATTCAAACCTCACTGCTTTTACAATCTTCGAAAGAAGAATGATGAAACAGAATATCACCGAACTGAATAATGCATGAGAGAATGGAACCTCGTTACAAGACGCGATGTTACGAAAAAAATACGATGGTTTATAGATCTACTGAATATCGTTTACATCTCGTACCCTCATCCAATTACCCTTCGACATTCGCACGACCGGTCATTACCACACTTTGAACTTTCATCTCCCAACGTTTTACTTTGGTACACTTATCCGATCTCACAATTTATCGGAGGGGAACGATCAGTAGGAAATTTTCGGTGGGTTCTTGGAGCAGAAACGATGGCAATTTTTTTTTCAACTCTCGGAGCAAGTAATCAGGTCATTCATGCCCAAAAACCCCATTACGTGAGGTCTCTCCAACACTTCCAGGTACGGTGTAATTACCGGTACTTGGCTTCCAGGATATTCATCTACTTGGACAAAGAACGCCCTTAACTTTCCTTTCGGACGATTCGACGTCGGTTATCCAAATAACAGGTTTCAAACACTTTCTGAGATTCACCTGTACCTCAAACACGCACCGAACATTAGCCTGATATCTGGAGGAGGTGGAAGTTAAGTCTATGAAATTAAGTTTTTTTTTGGAAGTGAACTCATTGTGATGTTAAGTCCAAACTTCAACGGTAGTGGACTATAGAGAGAGACTAAGTAAAGCGTATACGTGGGTACGTCTTTATTGAAAGAAATTCCAGAAATTCCTCTGTCTCTATTCATCCCTATGTAGAGTTTATTGAATATCATTATATCATATAATGTCATGACAACTTAACTATAGAATTTATAGAGATTTATATTATTGAGTAAATTAGAAATGTGACGAAACGTATGAATGGGATAAAGGATAACGTGACAATCAGAACAACAGAAAAGCGAAATCGAATTCATATTAGAGAAATTGTAAATGATAAATAAAGAAATTAAAAATGATTAACCTCAAAACTCAAAGTGATTCTGCAGTATAACAGAAAAACTTTTCCTCCTGAAGTAATAAACCTTTTGATGCATCAACACGTGCAAAAATTTGGAGATATAGTTTAACAGATAAATAATAATATAAAAAATAGTTAAAACTTCGTTGCTGAATAACAAGAAGTAATAAAGTAAAACTTAATTGGGAATTACTTCTTTAAAATTTCTAAAAAAGTATCTGAAATTTATTGTACGTCAAGTATCAATCAATGGTTAAAGTCAGTATTGGAATAAATGAAAGTATATTTGGGTATAAATCATACAAGATTTTAAGGTATAAATTTTCCTCTCACTGACAGAGATATCTAAAATATATAAATAATGATAGAATAAATAGCCAAGAGTTTGTCCAAGCCAAGGCGAAGATAGCGGCATCTGCATTATTACAGGCTTCACCTCAAGTGCCATGCTCGAGGGCTAGCACAAACAGCTCCGATAGGAAAAGAGAATTGCATAAAAAAGTCCCGCACTATCATTTGAGTTGAACTGTTTCCTCAATCTAGTGATAATCGGGCTTTCGATAGTATAATATTACGTTTTCTAGATCAATCAAATAGACATAAAATTCATTCTTAAACAAGGACTTGAATTTATGTCTGAAGGAATCCACGAAGATTTTACGAAATCCTAGAAATATCGACCATTATATAACCTTCCATTTTTTATTGAGAAATCAGACCAATCGTTCTTCGAAGAAGGCTGAAATTCTCACATCCGGCTTTTATAAAATGACCATCACAAAAAAAATCCAATGGAACTGTTCTCACGGTAGAAATGTTCTTTGTCAATCATTTTCACCAGTTTTAACGTAAAATTTTGAGGAAATGATGAATGGCATCCGAAGATGGCAAAAACTGGTCCACAGCGCGTATTGGTTTTGTAAGGTAACATCATCCGAATCTTGCGGTAGTTATGGTAGCGCGTGGTGTGGTTATATAGTTAAGCAACCGGGACAAGAATTTCATATTCATGACATTTCCTCTTCAGATGCTTTATATTCCAAAAAAATTGAGGAATTTTTCACGAATCCTTTTCCAAAGCCACGACTCCAAACCGATTTCTTGCTCTCGTTAAATATTTCCGTTGATTGAGATTTATGCGTTCTGACGGCAGGGAGCCTTTTTCATAGATGAGGTAGGAGGCTGTGAATGGGCTTGAAAATAGAGTTCTAACAGAGATGTCGTATCTATAATATTTTCGTAGATCTCATTTGTAATCTGAGATTGATAAAGTGTATTTTCTATTTACTCTTTTCCGCAAATTATGATATGACACCAGCGGTTATGGATTGTTAACTCAATATTGGTGTGAAGTGTATAGATGAATATAATATTTCATTTCAACATGTCAAAATGAAAAATAAATAAGTAAATATTCTTTGAATGGCTACAAAGTTAGGGGTGTTATTTATGTTATTTAACTTTTATATTTTATTTTTCATCCCTTAATGTCCATCAATTCATCATTGATATGATTTTTCTCTCTAAATAAAAAAATACGAGAGCTTTTTTAAGTCTAAGAGGAATCTTATTTCATAAAAAGTGACTGAAATAATGACTGAATACTTTATTTATAGTGAAATGGATGTTGAACTGTTACAAACAGGGAAAATTTCGATAGAAAATCGAATGCAAGATTTCATTCCGTTTAACTTATACAAATTTTCGTTTTAATTGAAATAAAGATCGTAAAGGATGTAGAGATTAGTAGTATGCGTAAAAATTGACGTAATAACTGTTTTACCAATGAAAACTTTCAATTGAGAAAGATGTCCTGATAATTTCTTTTCTTCCTATTCATCATGAAAAAATGATATATTTTTTTTCAAACAATCACTTTTTGAAAAACTTTTTATTCAACAGTTAGCTGTAGATGAATGCTTTTAATCCATTTTCATGGATACTTATACAAATATCATGCGATAATATATAAGATTTAAATCGAACTGGTGATTTTTTTCCTTGAACTATTTCTTCATCATTATGTAACCCATCTCTTTCCAAATGATTCACAATATTTTTTAAAGTAGCAAGTATCTCCCCGGGCAATTATCCCACGTATTCGTGGCATTTAAACAGAAGAGAAAATTATTAAATTGATAGCCCAATCGGAGGTGTTAAGGATGACAAGTGATTTTCAAGGAGACAACCATGAAATGGACCTCAGTGGTTGTTTTCGGCCCGGGCGGTCTTTCTTCACACCTACCGCTCAGGGGTCATCGTGTGAAGGCTTTTAAATCGAACTCAAGAAGTTTCACCCCATTTTTAACTTACGGCAAATGTCACCCGTCAGCCACTCCCTGCATTTAGCTCCCCCACTTTTCACACAAAATTACGCCGAATCTTTTAGGGTGGTGCATGAGAGAGAATGTAATTTTATATATATAACCGATGATTACAGGCCCTGAATTTCGTGGATGTCATACGTATAGGAGAAAGAAAGATTGTACTTTATCTTTTTTATTTTTGAAATAAAATTTGCACCTTTAACAAGCTTCTTTGTGGATACCTTATGTACCTTGCGGTATTGCTGAATGAATAGTCTCTAAAGAATACCTAGATCATTGTGAAATAATGAATATAAAACATTAACATATAGGGAAAGTAGTAGCAATTGATGTAAGAAAGTGTAATCAGTCTGTGAGAGTTGTATAATATATTTTTTTGAAATATTTAGTGTTTTCAGATGACAGTTAAGGAGAAATGCTGTTATATTATTCTTAATATATACATCCTATGATTATTTTACGGTATTCCTACGAAGGGACGAACACTTTTCTATACATGACCTTTGTCGCGTAGTCTTAATTAAAAAATTGTCACTATCTTTCTCATTGTATTACCGTTTATCAATCAATACTTCGATCCATTCCTTAATATCTATTATATCTAATAATTTTAATAGTACGTAGACGATGTATTTTTTCTTTTTCTTACGTTTCCCACTCAATTTTCTTCAACAATTCAGTAACTCTATTATACAAAATCTGCCCTTTACATCGACATATTTTCTTCTGAGCTCATGGTTGCTACGCAACTGTAAGTTGCTTATAAAATACAAACAGTAGAGTAGTAGTAACTATGGAAAATAATAGTCAACGGTACCAGCTACATACATGGCTACGGATAATCGAGTATTTTCCTTAAGTACAATGGAACCACGAAACCGCAAACCACTAAACTAAAACTACTTTCCAAACCAAAAAACAAAACGACCACGAAAACTTTCCCTAGCTTTTTCTAGGAGAAACCGCACATCTTTAAAGAAATATCTGGTTCTTTTGATTTCTATAATTTGGCTCTATTTAAATTCACCTTCGTGTGTGCTTATAGTATACCCAAAAGTTTTCCACAGAGTTCATCACAATAAAATTATATTAATTATACATCTTTTAGAGGTAATATTCAGCAAAAATTGCAATACTTTCATTTTCATCCAAATTGCATGGTTAGACTTCATTTCTTTAACATAAAGATTTGGTATTTCTTCTTAAAAACAAAACTGGGGACAAGAACGGAATGGAAATTAAAGTGACAATACAATTAGTTGACAAAGTAAAGAAAATAACAATACAGTTTATTATTTAAGTAGTGTAGAAGTTAGTGAATAAAACAATAAAGAACAATATAGAAATAATCATGAATTCTTTGTATTATCCACACATAAATCGATCCATCTCACAATATAAACTCTTATTAAATTGTACGGAAGTATGGCACCAACAGAATGAGCTAAGGTACAAAAATATGATCAATAAAGGAAGAAAAATCAAAATTGTCAGTTCCATTCATCACCTATTAATACTCTAATGAAATTAGAAGACAGTCGAATAGAATGGGTTATTAGGTCTAACGTATAAAAGCTCCATCCATTTTTTTTCCTCGTGCCTGACATCTTGAGACGAAAGCCCATTGTCATTGACCTTAGGTCAGGAAATAATCAACCTCTCAGCGGCTGTTTAATTGGGAAGCATATTCTAACGAGTTGAGGACATTGCTGCCGAGTCATCATTCCATTGTGCTCTCTTAGAGAAAATAAGCTGTTATGTGAGAGAACTAAAGAATTTTATACCAACACTTACTTAGTCGAACCCTAATATTTGTATTGCGTAACAATGATTTGGGAAATCTCCATTGTTGTGGGTGACTCTCTCTCATTGTTCCAAGTAAATAGCTGCTTGGAAACTCATCAAATGGCTATAAAAAGATTATTTACAGAGAGGTAAATAGATAAATTAAGCGATGAAGTTTCTTTATAAGGTTGTGAATATTTAATATAAATAATATACTGTTAACAATACTGTTAACTTCAAGTATTATTTAAAGTTTTAAATTTATTTCAGCAAGAATTATAGGCTTAATAGTTAGTATTATACAATCGAATTTTATGAACCTTATTTTCATCTTTTAACTTACAATACGCATGAATTCTATAGCTATTAAAGCTTCGAAATTCTGCGCAGCTATATCTGAAACTGCTTCATCATGAACGGTAAATTCTGCACGAGAAGAATAATTGATTCGCGTCGCGATAAATTACTCCCATATTTAATGAAGGCGTGCATTGAGCTTCGGGCGTGATTTTCTCCTCTGGTTAAAAACGACTTAACCTCGTCAGATTGATTTTTGGACTTGTCAAAGAATGATGAATCGTCCACGCCCCCCGTTTGGAGACACGCCCCCAAAAGATGTGGAACAATAAAAGAAAGGCGGAACCATATCGTCCCGAAGAAAGGAACTTCGTGATCGCGAGGTGACCAAATGAGCAAAGCATTACTCATTTCGCTATTCCGCTCTCTGCAGTACACGAGTATCTGCAATACATCTTTTGGTATCGTACATCATCAACTTCATCATGAGCCACAATCTAAAATGCCTTATCCGAAAATAGCAAAATACTCTGTCCTTATTACTGGAATTTATTGCTTCATAATTCAAAAACGTGTTTTTTAAGGGTTGACTGAAATATCCGGCGATATAAAAGAAATGAATATAACTTTTTCACCATGGAAACCTTCTGACGCAATTCGATCCAATTTTACGTAATTTCCGTTCGTTAACAATCGAATTTAAAGGTATCCTATATTAGTGATAATCATCTGGATTGTCTGTGCCCATTATTTCGTCTCGTTCTCCAATTAAGCGTAACCGGAGGAATGCAGAGCACGAATTCGATTGTCATGTATCACTGTCGGATACTCAATTGGTGGAGTGTTAATGTAGACATATAATGCGCACTTTCAGTGGCTTTTTTTACGAAGGGAAAGTACCTGACATGCTGTCATGCTCTGGGATAAGGAAGGTGAATAGTATCCTATTGCATGTCAGTTCTTGGCGTTTATTGATGAGCTTATTTGTAAAAAAATGTCTGAGACCTGTAGTTAATGAGTTCTTAAATACAGACGCACTCATGTGTACGCTTAAACGTATTCTTTGCTTCGTTTATGAATAAATCCTTCATTTAAATCGTTCCTTCGATATTTCCTCTATGCATCGTTACTTTAAGTATTTTAATAGTTACCATTCCTTGAAAATACGATAACAATAGTCATTAAATAATAACTTAATTATAAACAATGCGTGAAGGAATTTAAAGAACGAATTGATAAATGAAGTTCTACTTGTTGTCTGCCATTTTATGTTTACCAACAACAATAATATCTAATGTAAACAAAGTAATTAAATTTTGGAGTTTGGGTTAGCTCTATTTATGAAGTCGTTAACTGAAAGATGTGATTTTCGAGGCAATATAATTTCGAGAAATGACGCACTTTTCCTTGTAAGATCGAAAGATGGATCTTATAAGCCGTAATTTCGGTTTCAATTCCATCTAACATTAGGTTAAATGCGTTGAATCGTTTTAATAAAGGGGTACGCGTGCTTTATCTCATATGGGCGGTATCAGGCAAGCATTTAGCGTTACGCTTTCTATAAAACCCGAAGTTTTTTTAATACCGTGATTCCACGAAAATCGTGTATTTTAATTGAAGTCATATCAAACCCGAGCATGGCTTTTTATGAGTCGATTGAGATAAAATAACCACTTCTTACTTACGTTAACGACCGCTTGTAAAATGAAATTTTCCTCGAACTATTAGGAATGTGTTTCGCCGATAACCTGGGAACCTCTGGTTAAAGATTATAAAAAAACATTCCTCAATTTCCGTAAGTAAGTGGAAACAATTTCGTAGAGTGTTACGAAGTTTTTGTACCTATATATGTACCATATCCATCATGCTGATTGGTTTAAATTTTCATCGTGTGACTGATATGAAGCAACAAAGAAGTGAGTCTACTTTACGTTACATCCGCGTAAGTTTTACGTGGATTTATGAAGTTCGTAACCATGCATAATTTTTCGATATTTTGTCTTTATATTTTTGCCCAAATATTTTCTTTGATAAATATAAAATCATATAAACTTCAATGAATTTGTGTATGTTAATAAACATTCTTAATTCTTAAATTTACATTTTGTATGTGACCATTGTCTATTTTTCTTCCCCTCCTCAGTGTCCGACTCCTCTGGTCGCTACAGCTCGCAGTTCTTCCTCGGCGACGGCCTCTGGTTGGGATCCATGACCCTGTGCGGTTCCCTTGAGCCACTCACAGAAGAGGAAGAGATGCATCAATCAACGCCAGCACCCGTCGTCACCTCCGTCGAACATTCGACCTCAGTGCGCGAGAAGGCGCCCTTCCCGGTCGCCTTCCTCTCCGTGCAGATGCACATGACCCTACCGCAGGAGTTCCAGCCCACGGTAATGAATCCATCAATCGATATGTCTTACTTGTATGTAACCGATGAACAAAAGAAAGAAAGACTCGCGATTGCATCTTTTCGTGCCGAACGTACCTTACCATCACCATGGCGATTGACCTAAGGGGATTTATTTGAAAAAACGATAAAAAGAAGGGATATATTCGGATTCGTGTAGGCCTCTGGAGACATCGATGACCGTCGTGTTAGATGGTGCAGCTATGTGGAACACTACTACGCTACGAAGTACGAACGCCTAGCGCAGAAAGTTAAACTGTAAGGGACCCAAGAAGACGTGGATAGCTGCTTATCCAGTTCTTATCTATTTTACATGTACATGTATATATTTCTCGTAAACATCCACTTTAGTGGTGAAATAGAAATGGTACAATGTAAATCAATACGGTTCGTGAAGAATTGCTACGATAAATCAGTAACCGTAACTAAAACGTTTAAGAATGCGGGATGGGAATCACTAGAACGGAGACGATCAAAGCGTAAAGTAGATTTACTAAATAGATTCAGAAAAGGAAAATTCAAGGAAGACGCAGTACATATTACGCGCCTTCCCTTCTGTATAGATGGACTGGATACAGCGAATAAAATGAGGAAAATAGATATAAAAACTAACAGGTTTAAAAATTTGTTCCTTCTCAAGCAAAACGTTAGAGTAATCGTGAAGGTAAATAGAGTCATGGTGCTTGCAACCCCTGTCACGCACCGAAAGGTTGCTAGCAGGGTATCCACATAGAGATATCCATGGTACAATTAGTTTGAGATACACAACAATTAAAGGAACACAAACATCTATTTTCTGACAGAAAAATTCCAATTAGCTTGGACCTAGAATTCAGAACTCGGCAAGCTGATCACTCTATCATTCGGTTCGATGAAACTACCTTCTCTTTTCGGCTTCTACCTCTTCTACCCTTCTAAATTTTGGCAAAACTAGCCTCTGGACATCCTTGTGCAGCAACAGATAACGATTTTGCCCCGAGTAAATAGATCGATCTCTTGGGAAACCTCGTGCGGAAATATTTCGTAAAAATAGTTACATAAAGACCCGAATCCTACGGCTAATGAGGTATCGCTCGAAGGAGCAGTGCATTCGAAGTCTTATAGCACGTTCAGGTCCGAGATTTCGTTTCTCTTTTTTTTCTGTAATCGGCGGAAAATCGCCCGCAACGGTGCGACGAAGGCCCAAGAATGGGGAAGTAATTAAAATGCACCTCACAGGTTCGGCGGGTGGGTAGGAGGGGCAGTATCCCGGACAACGAACGTCTATAGTAATTATCTCCATCAGACGATGACAAGGTGAATGTAACACGTGGGAATATACACATGTATCAGAACCGTAAATCGAACGACGTGAGAATTTTCGTACGCGTTTGGATCGATTTGTTTTTGAGGAAACGCGACACCTGTCGGCACCGTTCCTTTTGAATTCGTAACCTCAGCGAAAAAAACCGCTTACGTCAGAGTCATTAAATACGCGTGGGGATGAAATGAATCGGAGAATAAGTGAACCCTCGGTCCGCAATTGCGAACTGTCATACACGTTTTTTGTACGTGAATTCGCATGGTCATTCTCGATTTAATTCAATCACTTCGCTCAATTGTGACGGAGTTATATTTCAGAATTGTTTCTGTGGTTAATTTGGGCCTAATGTAGCAGAGAATGAGTAAGGCTATTTGAAGAATTTTGATGATTAAAAAAGGGAGAATAATCATGGACAGCTTTGAAGTTCACGTAATAGTTTTTAGAGTAATTTATCTTTAGAGTCATTCGCGTAGATTTTGGATTATTTTATAGTTGTTTTAGGAAGTAAATGTTACGGGTTATCAGTGCATGAGTATTGCAAATTTCTTAATGGTTGAATTAATCTCGAACCCGGGTTTATGTGGAAAACAACCATTATCAGTTTACTTCATTATCATCCTAATGTCTACTTAATAATATGCAAGTCGTCATTGTTTCCGAAACGTCAACATGAAGTACGAACTTTACATATACTTACTCTTCAGTACGTTTAGCTTGAAAATAAAACATATCAATCATTTTGATGAATTATGATATTATTAAAGTTAAAAACGTACATTTCAAAGATCTATAATCACTATGGAAACAATGGTTAAATAAATACGTATTTATGAATTATTTGATCACTTCTTAGGATATTTATGTGTGCATATGATGATGAGTAAAAGTATTATACGCAAAGTAAAATTTAACAAAGCAATTTTCTTAACATAAATGTAAGGCCTATATAACATGTTTCTATAGTTAAAATAAATTATAGTTTTCCCTTAAATTCGCAAAGCACTGGATGAATGAGGAACTACTGAAATGTATCACTTCACGGTGAACTTCTAAACACATATGCTCGTGTACCATGACATGTATGGGAACATAACAAAAAGGAAGTTGCCACGCCCAAACTTTATATTCTGTTTACATGAAATGTGACCCTCTAAATCTCTCGCACCTTTTGGAGCAAAGGGAGGAAAAAACTAGGGCAGAATTCGTAGATTCCGGATCACGTTTTAGATTCGAAGTGCAGCGATTGGCAACTCTGAAGAACGAAACCAACAATTAGCCATTAATGGACATCAGAATTCGCTACTTTATCTGCGAAATGTTCCAAATAACAGGTTTCATTGACTTTTTGTCCATTTCTACAGCAGTGACGATTTTGAAATCTCAATCACAGCGAAAGGTGCCCTAGGCTAGCGAGAAATGCCCGTTATTTGAGATGGGATCGTTAGGGGGCGGGGCGATCAAAAAGTTTGTTTCGTTTCCAAGTCACCATTTTCTCGTTGGGTAACTTTAAAATGGCGGAAATCTTTTGTTCGAACACGTGAATGTTAAATGGAGCATTCATAGAAACTTAAAGTTATTATATTCAAGCTCGTACAAAAAAAGCAAAAAAATTATAATAATTTTTGGTATATATTTCGTAATTTCATTGCTATTATTGCGACTTAAATCAAGAGAATAGACATGAAATACATGTAGTAGCGTACACGAAGTTAGAAATAAATTTTCACGACATGTTTTCATTATTTTTTATACATTTTCTAATAATGATATATCTGTTAAATGTTATATATTCATAAAAAATTTAATCTAACTAAAACTTTTATTGTGAACTTCTGCTTTTAACTGATTGTTTTATGTAGTTTGGATTCTTATATTTCTTCATTACGAGATGAAATTTGCGAATCATTCAACCTAGGTGTGATCCTCATTCTATATCATTAATATATTAATTATAATTATTAATAGATTGATTAAACACCATAGAATTTAAATATCTGTATCATAATGACATTATAATCTCTCACTATTATTTGTAGAACCTCTCACGATCTTACCGTACGTATAAACGGATTCCTTTAATTCTAATAGCTATCTATTATTTGCACGTCATTCTCGAGCTTAGACAATGACTTGTTACGGAATGCGATTAAGAGATTTCGGAGTGACAGGCATGATATGAGAGTTACTCCTTCATCACTGGCAACCACGGATGAGATTGTATCGTAATTACTGCTCTCGTGTTTTTCGGACTGTAGAAACGTTCAGATTACCGGGTTTGATTGAATCGTACTTTTTTGGGTTAAGTGAATAAATGACATGCACTAAATTTGATGTATTGTGAAATTCAATCGAAGTGTTTCAATTTACAAGAATAATTTTCATATGTAAGACGTAATAAATTTGTAAGAGATGACTTACTTTGATTTTGGGTAGGTTTCAATTATTATCTATGATGATTAGATATTCCCAGTCGTGTGCTAAATGCTTATTTATTCGAAAATATTGATGGTTTACTGAAATTTTTAAATGTAACACAGTTTCCTTTTCTTTTCCTATAACTATAAAACTAGAAGTTTGATTCTAAGTCCATACAGGAATTATAAATCAATGCGTGTATATTATGAACTAAGGAAATACTATACACCTGAGAGTAACAAGGCGTAAATTTTTAAGAAGTTATATTCGAATATTTATAAATATATTTTAACCACCTAGAATAAATTTATTCGAAATTTAATCAATATTTCAGTCAGTATTAGATTTACACTAATGAATATTGTGTATAATTAATGTATTTACACTCAAATTTTAAGAATAGATAGTCTAAAAAATTGCAATTTACGTAATATCATCTTGAAATAGGCTGGTTTCGAAAATGGTTCTTCAAGACGGTGTGTCTCTGAGAGATTAAGTGATCCATCAACCCTAGAGGATACCTTGAATCGAATACAAAGAGTTCTTTATCTGAATACACTCCATGGTTCCACTTTGCAAAATCTGCTGCGAAAATCCGGATATCGGTGTGTCGTGAGGGATACGTGTGATAGAGTGAAAGCATCTTCAGTCTAAATGTCATGATGGGAGTGGTGTAGCTATTAGTGGGTGGGATTTCACTAGGAGAAATATAAGGTGGGATTAGAAAGCTTTTGCGAGTCATTATGAAATGATTTGATTATTTATCTTCGTCCTCAAAATCATCCTCCTTTTAGATCGAAATTTCTTGTTCCGCATTTTAATGTCAAGGATCGAAATAGGATATTTTTAAAACACGATTTTATTTCTAACATTATGACACGGTAAATATAGAATGAATAGAGAAGTTATCCGAAATTTATTGTCGTGAATGCTAAAGATTATGTACTTAATGATCCTTGATGCTTAAAATTGAATAGTAATTTATATCTAACTTATTAGTTTTAGTAGTCATAAATGATATTGATAGTTGTGAGGAGTAGTTGAAAGTATTTTTAACTCTTGTACTAGGGGAACCTAAAGTAATATCGTTTCCGCATAAGTCGATGTTTCATTTGTTCGCTTATTGCGTATCTTATTTTTTTGGCTGCCAGTATCTGTATCTAGAGGGCGTGCCTAATTCATGGTAAAGTTAATGTGACTTGTTCGGTTCTTAAAAATTCAATATTCTCTTTTCTATTCACATTACGTTCTTTTGTATGACCAATTTACCTTTTTCCTAATCACTTTTGTAGAATGCGATTACGATACGGAGACTGAATTAATTATTAATACCAATGCAATAATTTCGGCTATCGATACTTTTAACCAACAAAAATCAATGCTTTAATTTTGAATTTGAGATTTAAATGAGTGAGACACCTTTGCAAACAACTGTATATGAGAATAAGGGCCAAAAAAGAAAGTTTCAAAGTTTTCTATTGAAGAACCACCCAAGAAAGGAATCTTGTTGAACATATTTTTAGAACCTAATGGGGGTTGAAAACCCGTCAGCCAACCTCAAATGTGCGTGCCTTCTAAGAGATATTTGATACGAGTAAGTTGGCTTTGTAGCTTTTAGATTTACATTACCAAAACACATGTTTACGAAATTTTTCAGGGGTTAGATTTCTGCTGAATATTTTGCACGAAAGTTACCCTTAATATAAAAAAGAAACAAAAATTTCCATGAGAATTCATCTCAAAGTATCCTGGAAATCACCAAAAGTTTAGCTTGTGGATTTTGAATAATTTTCACTAAACCAAAAACCTATTTCTGATATTTCACCATAAGAAACAAAGTGTTATGTGTAATGTTAATGTATGAAAATCATGGATGAGTTATAGTCGATGTGCATCGTATACAATCGTATACATCGATGTATTAAGATGAACTTTCACTCGTCAGTAAAGTTGCCCTAAGTAATTATTTTTAAATTAGGGGTACTAAAAAGAAATAATGAGCAGAATATTCTCATCGCTGCATGAGAACAACTTCGTTTATCGCTTCTCATGTTATTGGATTACAATTACGTCAATTATCAGATATTTCATATTCATATTATATTAATTATGTATCGTTTCCTTTCCCAGCAACGAACGCTGATCTTGGGCGTATGTTTACCGAAATCCTGCGCCTCGAGTGACAAAGATGCCAAACTTCTGGTCCGCTTCCTTTCTGGTGCGAACGAAACCGCTTCTCTAGAAAGTCTCCTGAAAATGAAAGAAGTTGGCCTGACGATCCTTTCAGCGAGGAAAGTTCCAGGAAGCTACGACCCAATGCAAGACAAAACTCTACTCACACTCCTGTAAGTAAATGATCGAAACAATCAGAACGTAAGATCGTTTTGACCGGTATGGCATGAATGTATGGACCTGCAGTGGGAAAATAACTTATGAAAAATTTCTTTGAGAAAGGAAAGTTGTTTCGATAGTTTATTTTTGTAATTTTGTTGGAAATATGAGAGTAATTTTCAACATCGGATTGATCAGAGTGCTTGATGATTTTTTTCTTCTTTTGCTGGAGATTAATGTTTGGGAATAAACGTGATGGATGGATCACTTTCAAAATAATATTAACCTAATATATTTTCACTAATATTTAACGATAAATCATCCGAGAGCGAAATTTTTAAAAATACTCTAAATATTACAAAAATGTCTGTGATTCATATTTCATTTATAATAAATTCATTCAGGATAAGATTATATTGGTAGGTATATATAATAGGTAAATTTCTATTTTCTACAAGAAACTTCTGCAACACTTATCGTGGAAAATTATCATTGTAAATAAATATTATTCTTGATATATCATACGTAATTTTATTTTCCAAGGATTTTTTCTTTTTCTCATAAAAAACCTTTTCTATAAATTTTATAATCATTCAGTCATATGTGTAAAATTTTGTACCTTGGAAAGCTTTGTATACTCTGAATGACAAGTTTTGTTTTTCACTCGGTTGCCTAGGAACTAGAACTGGAAACTGAGCTTGAAACTGATAAAGTATCATTATAAATTTGTCACCTTCGGACATTTCGTAATAGTTATTCTCTACGACCATCCTTGACCAGAATTTCTAGTTATGCTTTCATCCCCACGCCCTTCTATTAATTTAAAATTGTTCCAAATGTCACTGTAATAAAATAGATAAGAAACTCAGGGAAATACCTATTCCTCAACTTTCCAAAATCCACCCCGATAAAGAACGGCACGGAATCTAACAAGCGGAACCCATATTTCGGACAGGCTTTCAGCGTATCATGCCCGAATTAGGAGTTGACTTTCCTAGTGGATGAGACGGGTTTTGGTATTCAAAGCTTTCATATGTATCTCTCCAATAACTTTTAGGGACCTTGATTTATTTACTTAAGCAACCTTCAGTTCGCACAATTAATTTATTTAATGTGACATCCATCGTGATTGAATAATATAAATTCAAATCTGCCTAAAAGCATGCTTTCACATGGAGTGAAATAAGTATATTGATGATGAAACAATTGATTAACTAAAATACTAAAATAATTTGCAATTAAATATTATATTTATTCCGCCAAATATAAGTAACCAATCATTTGATTGTGGATTTAACTCGATCGTTTGGAATTAATCGTATTACATACGTATCCAAATTTAAAAGACGTTATTCTTCAAAGCAATCTCTTTCAATATCAGCTTACTTGGTACTTATTGTATGTATTATTAAAACTTTATAAGATCCTCATAATACTCACTTGTTCCTAATTTGCTGTTTTTATCAAAATATTTCTTCTAATATTAATTTCTTCTGTTCACTTAATAGAGTATCGTCCATGATCCTGTTGGTTATGGTTATCACTGGAACGATTCTGGAGTTGGTGGAAAGGAAGGCCAAGACATCCGAAGCCATCCAAGAGAGGGTGGAGAGGAACATAGAATGGCTAAGATGCGAGAAGGGGAACAAAGATATATGCAATGGAAAGCAAGGTGAGTTTATTCAGCACTGATGTATTTGTCATAAGGGCATAATCATAAGATTTTTTGAATATAGCGTATAACTATCAATATGGACATTAAAACGATAAGAATTTGTCGTATTTCTTTTGGTTAGGATAGAATATATTATATTTTTTATTATTTTATATACAATATGTATATTCTTCTATACGTATATTCGTGAAAGTTATAGAAGTTAACGTCATTTACGAATTACAAAGTTTATTTTGGTCTATTTTTGGTCAGTAACGTCATAAACATAGTTCTATTATCACGCTCTTACATTTACGTAGTTCTTAAAAGGTATTTTTCCACTCCTTGTTTTATTTTATTCGTGGGAAGAAATTGAATGTAAATTGATTCACTTTTCGTTTTGATTCATCTACGTACTACATCTTAAATCTGAACCTATCCTCGGATACAATAAAATCCAACTACCACAGATGAATGAACTGATTGAAAAAATTTCTCTTAATTGAATTCAACGATAAAACTCTTGGTACACAAATCTTCCTTGACACTTCCTTCCGGAAATTAAGGGCGAAAGCAAGGTCTCTCTTTTAATCTCCTCTTCTGTTCCAATTAAACGTTTGAGAGTTGCGAGTTATTTATCCGAAGGGGGCGTTCCAGAAATGCATATGGCATTTCTCCAAAGAGATAGAAAACTGTCCCGTACAGCGTCTTCTTAAAGGCGCCACAGGGATGATGGTGAAGTGGTAACCAACTCTTCGGGAGGGAGTGAAAGCAGAGTTTGGGAGTGGGTGCGGTCCAGAGGTTCGCACCAGGAAACTTATGCATAAATGTATGCGGGGAACAATTAAAACCTTATTGTGTATGCAGCTTCCAGGCGGAGGCTGGGTTTTTGATAGCGCTGAAATATTGTTCCAGGAATAAAAAGAACCAATCAAATCTCGGAGTGAGTAATTGAGCAGTTTGTTGTGGCTTTATTAATCGCCAAGGGGTTTGAGTGAAGGGTTTGGAATGTAAAAATCGCGGTCAGGAATTCTTCGAGGTACAGTTATAAATAGATGTAATAAAAACGTGAATAAGTAGCATATGTTTGTTTCAGCGTGGAAATATGAATGGTAATGAGGTTCATAGAGATTCAAGGAGAAAAACTTCAGCGGAAATTTAGTTTTTTTTCGGATTATTAACCAGGGTGTTTTATGTAAGAATCAAGGCTCCTTTAAAATCTTCTGTGTTGAAAATTAGCTTAATCTTGTATTTTTTCTTGTATTTTTTCTTGTATTTTTTCTTGTATTTTTCCTAAATGTATCTATCTCTAGCATCAATTTTTCATTATGACAGGTTATTATTAGTGTACTATACACGCGTACTATAAGACTCTCTTTTGTCCAAGGAATATCTGTTAAATCTGCATTAGTCATGGGAGATATAGTAAATGGTGTCCCTTTTCCAAGTCATGCGGTTATAATTTACAAATACAATCACATTTTCAACTATTATCTATGTTCGACTATTTAGTTTCGAAGAATTTACTAGGAATAGAAGATACTAAAATCCTATTCTTTGCTAGAAAAGTCTTAAATGAATATGTTGATGTGAGATAACAATTGGACACGATTTGAAAGTTATGACTCATCATCAATGCAAGTGACATTTTATCTCAGTTGAGTTTCCGTATTGCTATTATAAAACCGTCCATAAAACAGTGCGAAATTTCGTCATACTTGCCCATTAAAAATAATAAAATTTTTAATGGCCTATGGATCATTAAAATCGATTTTTTCAGCCATAAAATGGGGGCAATAAATGAGTAAATTTTAATAATAAGGAATGGTACATTTCAGTATCGCGCGAAACTAAAAAACATGTATGGAGGCAGTAAAGCAGCTTTTTAACTGTGTGAAAACTAAAAAGGTGGATAGAAATTCTTGTTATTATTTAAAATTATTATATACGTGATATTATTAATTATAATAACTAAATAATAACTTTATATTAACTGGAAAAGAACTATATTACTATTAGAATTATCATAACATGCAATTAGGTTTGTATAAAGTTAGTTACTTCACCTTTCCTACAAAGGGTGGCTTGGGTTCGAGTCCCAGTCATTTTTCTTTTTTCACTTCTGTTCGTATTACATTCACGCCACCTAATCGTGTAAAATTAATTTATTATTCTGTGATATTCAAAAGATAGCCTTGACATTTCCGCCATATTCCGAGCACATTTAGGCATGATAAATTGCTAATTAAAAAATACCTATGTAGACTGCTAGTCGTCGATTCGTCACCCCGGTTGCCCTATTTCCCACTTCTATTCGTCCTTGTGTTGAATGTCGAGTTCCTTCAAAACCAAAAATAATCTTAGGGTCAGTATTGGGCGATTAATCAAACACGGACTTTCATTAGAGAAGAGTTCCCGCTATTCCAGTCCCCACACAGAATGAGGCAACATCGATAATCTTATAAAAAAGAAATGTTTTTTCGCGCGTTAGAATTGCGGTCAATCAGTTTTTACGAGATAGAGAAAATTTCGGTACGTGAAATTCATTTCCGCTCAATAGAGTTCATCTTGGATCATCGAGTGCAGTGAGACCTCTATGACCCGTAAATACAGCCCAAGAATCAATCTCAAAAAAACAGCCCTTTGGAATTGAATTCATCGTAGATAATGTGCGGTTGTTATGCAGAGACTCGGAGAGTTTTTGTGGCGGCAATTTCAAAAGAGTAGTTCGTATTAGTGAGATGTGATAAACTACCACCAGAAATGTACTCTGACTGAATTCAATTTGAAACAATAATAAATTATTGATATAGTATTAAATTGAAGCTGTTACAAATAAAATATCGACTAATTTAATGATATATCTTAATACATGTTGAAAACAAAATGTCTAAATATGTCTGGTAAGTATGAAATTTCTAAATAAATATTCATAAATATTAAATGAAAATTCGAAAAATTCTGTTGAAATTGACCTAAAGTTCAGGATAACTAATTGTAATATTCGTATTTTGTCATCGTATTAATAATTTCCATAATTTTTGTCCTTTAAATTCCTGGTAAGAAATGAACATACATGTATGGACGAAAAGGGTTGAAATAGTGTTAAATTGAAGCAGTTACTAATTGAAAATCGACTAATTTAATGTGATTTCTAAATATATGTTGAAAATGAATCATCCACGTATGTCTTAATAAATATACATAAATATTTAATGAAAATTCGGAAAATTCTGTTGAAATTGACCTAAAATTCATGGAATTTAATTTTAATATTCGTATTTTGTCATCGTATTAGTTATGTCCGTAAACTTTATCCTTTAAATTTTTGGTAAGGAACGAAAATATCAATGGACGAAAAGACATGAGTTTAGGAGCATACTCTATTCAATATAATACTTAGGAAAAATGCCGCATGGATTCTGAACTAAAACTCAGACCTCCCATCTTCCTAACCAGCATTTATTTAAAAATTCTATGAGTGAGGTAATCTTCAGTTATTATCATTACATCGCGTAATAACTCACTTTCGACGAATTAACCCACGGACCGGAAGTATTCGAAAATGAGCGCTATTGATTGAAAGCCAACATTCATCTCATACAACTTTCCCAATCGATAGAGTTGTCAGCCGCAAGTACAGAGAAACCCGGTAAATCGACGCTGTACGATCACTCGTTACTTATCCAAGACTCATTAACAACAATGCGAGATTTTTCCGTATCCAGTTTTTAAGTATTTATTTTATTTTTGCACGTGGGCGGAATATCTCAATTATCGTTGATGCAATGCCCCTTTGGTTTCAATGTATTTCGTAATGTACTTTTTTTAGCGGCAGCTATCGAGATATTTACGAGTTCCCATCAATAATGTCCGTACGTCGTCTGTATTTAGCTTTTTAAGCCTCAAAGGCTTACGTACGCGGAAAAAGAACGATTAGGCGCACTTTCTTTTGTTTTTTATGTTAGTAACGGTTAATAGCTGCGAAAATATGTTCGAATTAACTGAAAAATGTTTCTTTCTACATGAGGTTCATTGGGATCTATGTTTAGAACGACTGGGATGGAAAAGTTTATTAATATCACCGATTTTATTTAGTCTGTAATAGTTGGCTCGCTTTTTCTTTTATTTCCTGAAAGTTTTACTCATATTGGATTAATTATTTTATTTTTTAGACATAATGCATCGTATTCACGGAAAAAGATTATCCTATAATTTACAATGAATTGAATTTAAAAAGAACAGATGATTTCGTATTCTATTGTTACCTAAATTATCGAATCGGAATCATATTATCTTAATTATATAAATATGAGATGAAGATTACGTCTCTGAAATATAAGATGAATTGAATCAAGAAATTAAATTTTCAATACCTAACTGCTAATAATTACATGGTCAACTATTTTATACTAAATATTACAAATATAATTGAGTAGATTCTAATCGTATTAAATTTAATTCAATTGTGAAATGCCTTAAAAGATATTTTCATGTATAGGCTCGATTTGAAAACTACATTCAACCAGATATTCATATGTATTCAAGCAAATAAGCATTTATTTCCATTTTTTTATACATTATCATTATCTATTTTTTCCAGGGTCTGAATGCAATGGAAACCTGGGATACGTTCAGGATTCCTCTCATGGGGGAAAGATTCCAGTTGAAGGAATAGTCAGCGAAGGAAAAGGGAACACGTTTGGTAAGTATAATATTATCTCATTTATATCACTGTTTACATTCCCAATCTTCCTTTCGTATACTTTGTATTTCTGTAACGGTCTTATTTACATAAAGATTGTTAGAGTTTTCTTTAAAAATATAATAACATTTCTTCAAACTTAGCTAGAAATTTTGAGCCGATACAAATAATAGACTCATATTGCCTATGTGATCGAATCAATATTGGTTTGACAATATGTTTTTTCAGATAACACTGAGGGAATCTTAAGGCACTTAATCAAACACAAATGCGTCTTAATGACGGGCCATATATAACGGTGTTAAGGTTAAATACATATTACAGATCCATTCCGACAAATATTCTGATTTTAAAATATAATATGTGATACAAAACTTGATGGATAAGAAATAACGCAAAAATATATCCTTAAATAAAAATTAAGCAAGATTTGTTCTACTAAGTATCTAAGATCTTCTAAGCTTGTCCTCTGATTGGGATCGTGAATCTTGGAATTTATAATAGGCACGAATTATAGAATATTAAATTTTATGACATCCTCTGTTTCCGAGACATGATTACACTGTATTACAAAGTAGGAAAACCTTTTCAGCTCAACTCTAACCAAGGTAAAGTAAGCAAAACGCGTGTGTAGAGTGATTCCTGAAATCCATTTTGAAGTCAGGGATAAAGAAAGGCGATTCCTACAAATTGATTCGAAGCACATAATGATCCGTAATTTATTCTTCTATTGATATTTGGCAGTTATTTACACTCTCCGATCCACGATTACTCAGTTCGAAGTCCTCCCCGGGGCAGTGGCCAAATGCGAGCGAGGCTAATGGTTCTCAAAAAGCACGATCTGGATTGCGAATCTGTTCTCAATCTAAAACCTCTCACTTATTCTTCTCTGCTATATGAAAAGGATCTGAGTGACCAACTCGTAAACTAAAAGTTTGACATCGTATGATTTCATACCTGTGTACTTTTTGGACGGATACAAATTGCTCACGAAGCAAGGGTAATAATATTCGATATCTTCTGTACGAAGTGCCGACAAAAGAACACTCAAGTTTTCGGAGCATTAATTTTTTTGACTGCAGAATGAATTGCTCGTATGGAAAGTTTTGTGTTTTTTTTGCGATGGTCGCATGCAACTTCCTGTTATGAATAACAAAGAGGTCGGCTTCTTTGCAAGTTAAATTTTTAGTGAATCAGACCTGTTAACCTTTTACAAGAAAGATATATATCTTAATTAATGAAACACAAAAATGGTAGTGGAAAATTTTGCTACTTATTTATATCAACACATTTGATTTAAATTAGCATTCATAAACACTCGTTCCTTCAAGAATTTTGCACCTAATTAATTATAACAATAATTAATTCTGAATTCGCATTATTTCAAATAAATTATTACCGATAATAATTCTGAACGTTAAAGGAATTATTTTTTGATAAAATGTACTGCCTCAATGCAGCGATATTTTGATAGAAAAATTGTTTTATTTTCCATTCATTATAAAAATCATTTTAATATCACGAAGTATTATATCTTATTCAAGCTAGGTTAATTTTTCTTTATATCTAAAACAAAAAACATTCATTTACACTTCTACTTCGTTGGAGGTCTTAAAAAATCGATTTTGCTTATTTATTTATATTTCCATACTTCATAAATGACCAACCAGTATATCGAAATAAAACAATTCTTTTTAAAAAATTTTAATTCATTAAATTTTCTTATTTTTCATTTTATTTGAGGTGTATATTTTGGTGTAAGGTGTATTTTTTAATAATATAATTTTTAATATCCATTTTAATATAAAATATAAAAAATTTTCTGTGGAAATTTACAAAGTTATTTTTATTACTATGGCATTCCACGAAGTCACGCCTTCTCACATTGATTTCATGTATTTTTTAAGGTAAGCCTGGAGAAAAACTCCAATTGAAATCTCTTATTCGAAAACGAGATTCTGCTATAGTAGTTCCCATCTCACGGAGGCAAAAAAAATTGTAGCTATTAATGTTTATTTTATTTTTGCGTAATGAAATTCATTGTTAGATTATTCTTTATTCTTTAATATTATTAAATAATTTTTATTAAACTTCAAATATCGTGTAAGCACTTGGAAAGAGATATTAAATTATAAATATATCAAATCTGTTAATACTAGCATACTACGAAACTTTGATTGATTTATATTCTTTTCAGGATCGACTGTGAAGGGAATCTTGCTGTGCTTCAGTCTTCGTACCAACGTCGTCAAACTATTCGAGAAGACCCCAACTCCAGATCACTCCGTTGGTCCTTCCCTAGGATGCCTTCACGGCCTCAGAGTCTTCAGTCTTGTGTGGGTCATCACAGGACACGCCTGTCTGACGGCTGTCGGATTCAGTGGTGAGGAAAATAGATCATGCTCACTATTCCAAAAGTCTATAATATAAGTTGGTCTGAAATAGCAAGCAACCTTGAAATTGTGAGTCAACGTGGTTGGACCTCATACTGTTCAATCACTTGTAGACACTTCAACTGCTTCTCTGCAGGAGAGCATAGGAGGAGAGTCACCAGCTGTTTTTACATTTTCGTCTTCGTAAATTTTTTTTCTCAAATGGAAACTAGGGATGTAGGGTTTGAATACGTGAAGCCATCTAATTAGGTTTTCGAATATGTTTAAGAATATTAGTTATGGCGGATTCAAGTATAGTATATATATAATATCAAGTCTGGATGGTAACCATAAGAGAAAGAGCTACAAGAGAGTTTTATAGGTGATTAAATCGCTGCTAAAAACGGATGATCTTATCTGCATCCCACGTTTTGTCTTATTTATTTAGTGTGAACAAATAACAGGAGTACGCTATTTTTATTTATAAAGTAAATCTTTATAAGTTAAATATGTATAAAATGGTACAGAGGATAACGTTTGTGGACTAAGTTGATTTGACAAAGATAATTTAATGCGGAGCATCGGAAACAGAATACGTTATTGATGGAAGAAGAGAACCAAATAAAATATTCTTACTTCTTCATAATAATTTGATTAAAATATTAATATCAATTACTATTTTAGGAAAAAATTCATTAATAATTCAATAAATTGTATTTTAAATTCATTTATGAGTAATTAATCAATGAAAATTAATTATATGATATTCTTTTAACATTAAAATAGTTACGTGCGAGTAAGTGCATGAATAACGATATGTTTAAAGGAAAAAACCCAAAATACGTATTTTATGAAAAATTATTTAAAGTGGGTGTACTACCAAATAGCACAATCAATCGGTTATCTCACGTGAAAGTTTACACGTAACTTAGCAACAAACTTCGTCTATATAAGATACTATCTGAATAATAAAAAAATGCCTTATAAATTAAAATACGTTGAATGAGAATTTAGCAAAAAATTGTGGAAAACGATTAATCCAATTTAGAAACGATGAAAACCTAAATAATGGTATAGCAAAAAAGTGTATAATTTTCTCTTTTCTACATTTTTATTTATATGCCTATATAGATCTATTTATTTCGTCTCCCTCTAGATAGGCCATTCCTTTCTAAATAGTTGGATGAATCACACGTGTCTGACCACACGCGCGATTCCTCTATTCAGATCGACTAGCCTTCCTATCAAACGATGTTGAAAGAGAGAAAATGTATCGAGGGCTGGTTTCAGATTTAGGTCAAATTCAATATTTGAAATATAGCAAGGGACATATATGACGGATCGACTCTGGACAAGAGGTTTTATTCAAATATCGTATCTTAAATGCATTGGGAGCGCATGCATATTTGCTTATCCGTACAAGGGAAGAATAATTGGTGTCTCGTATGAATTCTGGTCGATGAAAGTGCGAAGGAAGAGAAATGCAACTCATTTTTCAAATAAAAGCGTTCGAAGACTTCAAGAGACTTTTTTCGAAACTAAAATTTCTTTGCTTGTGAGTAATGATCTCTTGCGTCTGAAAGAAGCTGTGTCGTTAATTAGCGTTTATTCTCAAAATGGGGATGAGGTAAGTTTCGCTTAATCGTGGATCACATAAGTGCACATGTACCAGGAACCTGTTTTCAAATAAACGCCCATCTAAATTTTGATCGAAATTTATGTCAGGGTGATTCAGGAAATTATAGCATTTATAAATCGCGAGATTTATGTTCGTAAGAAGTATGCGGAAACTTACAGAGTGTAAGTGCATTATAGTAAAAATGAAAGAATAATTAATAGATTGTTGTAAACTTAGAAGATTTCACTACTGAAAAGTTACACCCACTTGTGAATAAGGTTGTAGAATTGGGTGCTAACATATATCCTGACTCATTAAGTTTCTCTTGTTAAGGATATATTTAATTGATTACAATTATTACGATTTGTACCCAAATTCAGGTACGGAAATTTGAAACCACTAATATTGACGAATAGAATGGAAATACCGTATACTTTCGCAGTATTGGATTATATTTACAGGACCGGTTTCGATAGAGAGGCCATCCTCAAGTCTTTTGATAGCAATATTTTTTTTACTTCAAGTATATTAGTCTTAATTGATAATAATTCCTAGACGTCCTCGCTATGTTTTCATTTAAGGGAAAGTTAATTTTAAAATATTCTTGCCGCGGAAGAATAGGGCTGTATTATCTAGTATGTTTAGGTAGGTCAGAGGTATTTTTGTGTTATAAAAAAATATTAAAAGAGAATTATTTTATTTCAGACAACAAGTCCTTCCGAGGGTTTGTGGAAAAGGATTTCCTGTTTCAATCCGTAAGCAATGGAGCATTCTCCGTAGACACATTTTTCTTTATCAGGTAAGTGTACATTAAATATTTTTAATTAAATAATTCATATTAATAAAGTTGAACTTTTCAGGTGAAGAAAAATCCCTTATCTAGTTATCTAAATGAAAGCATGGAAAAAATATTAGATGAAATTTATAAAAAATTCGCTAAATTTTTTCAAAACTTTTGTATGGCTATTCCAATTAGATTTACTCGAATGGCATATTCTATCTATGTGTTACTTTAACACATTAAAATAATATTGATCATATTTATAAGAATTGAACTAATAGGCGTTATAATTAATTCACGATTTATATTAATATGAATCATACGAAACAAAAATTCCCAGTTCTCATTGGTATCCATGTATTAGCCCGTAAAAAGCTGACGTATAGGAACATTATAAAGTAAAAGTAGGTATATTAAGTTCCTTTCTTGCAAATATATATGTCACTGTACAACGAAGCGCATAAAAAAATTCAGAACACAAAAATAACACAATTTTGCGAGCATTCCAGAAAAATTACGTTTAAAATTAGCAGTAGCATATTCGCAGAGGACATAAAATTTAATAGGACTATGGGTTTCCATAGAAACCAACAGCTCATTGCTTCCAAAATCTGTTATTAGGAATTTAAAGGTTTCTCTCCATACGACCACTTTTTTACATACGGAACAACTCCATAAATAAAGTTCGGAGTTTGACGTTTCGTATTTTATGCCCTTATTCTTTACATGCTGTAGACAGCAAAACAATACTTTGTGGCCCATAAAAATGATTTAGACTGATCTCGCACTTTGCCATGATCAGAATTTGAAGGAAAGTGGTCATTAAATCCTTAAATTGGGGAATCTAAATTTCAGTTAATTCGATCATCGACTGTTTCTAATGCTAGGTTGGGTGGTGAGGAACTGGGCGCGGTGGCCCTAAACCAGATCCGTAGTTGTGAAAGGTCTTCGCGTAAAAAAAATGATTAAAATAAAATGACTCACATTCCGAGGTTGGTGGTTTCTAAGGCGACGTCTGGGTGTAACGAGGGCGATCGTATTCCTCTGCCAATTGTTGATGTTTGCAAAATGTTACGATTGTTTCGATTGCAAAATTGGGTCAGTAAGTCGATAAGAAAGGGTTCACCTGTTTTGGCCGGTTTGTGGTCGCGTTGATCGAAAACTGATCGCGAATTCCGTAAATGCTGTGGAATGCTGTGTTTTGGTGTTCAAAATTGTTTGGTATACCTCCGAAACTTATATAATAAGCCTTAAGTATGTTTGTAGATTTAAACAAAAAAAACTTTTAAATTGCCAGAGTATTTATGTAGAGACCAATTAATTAGAAAATCAATAGTCTTACTTCGAAAAAATATTCAGAAAAAAGAGATATATTATATCCTAACAATCATGCACAGATATCTATAATCATATACCTACAGTTATATTTTTCAATGGTAAATATATGATCAGTAGAAATCAATGGTAATCAAATTTTAGATCAGTAGCTAATAGAAGTTTTCCTGATTTGGGTTTAAATTAAAGGTCTTTGCCTTTGTGATAAATATATAACAAATAGAAAATAGTTCTACTGAGACATTTTTCTACTAGGAATGCATCCATCTTTTATGAAATGAAATGAAGCATATTGTACCCAGAATGGAATACAAAAACTCAGCTGTCAATTTATGATAAATAAATAATTTAAATGATATAATGATACGTAATTAGTATAGTATTTTAAGAGATATTAATTAATAATGCATTCACAATATCTGCATAAAGCTGTTATAAGTATACTGCTAATTTCTCTCCAAAAATTACCATGTTGTTATGAATATATTTAAATAATCATTAAATAAGAAGTGTACCAAGAAGTATATAGATACAGAAGGATTTAAGATTCCCTTCATGATTTTATGACCAAAGTAAGCATGGGTATTGTTAGTATTAATCTTGCAATATCTACAACAATTAAGTATTATAATTTACATTACTTAATTACATAATATAAAATACCTGCTTAATAATTTTGAAGTCTTACATTATTTTATTATTAATCTTATCATTTTGAAATTTTCAGTGGATTCTTGGTCTCGTACTTGTATTTCAAGACATTGGAGAAGACTTCCATCATGGATCTTAAGACCGATGCCAAATCCAACATCTTGAAATTCGTCGGAATCCTCACATACAGATTCGTAAGGTAAGAACATTCACCACAAGACATTGATAAACAATATGTGACCATTACACACATGCAAATAACGAGTAGAAAACTATATGGATCGTTATGAACGTAGACCTTAAGCATTAAAATAAATAACCATGAGACCATTATTTTATTACTGAAAAATATCTGATAAAGAGGTAAAATTCAAGGCGGTAAAGAGTTATGAATATCTGTTGACTATCTTGGTGTAATTTATGCAGATCTGAAGGGTTTGGGACTTTCCATTTACCAGAAGGCTCAGGGAATCCCAGCTTTCCATAAGAAAAGCGTTAGATACGTCAGTTTTAAAGGGTGGAGTGATCAGACTTATAGAGTTTCATTCCCTTTTAATACGACACCGTGTGTAAATAACGCGGAAGTAAGTTAAAAAGATACGTGATGATATCAGGTCCTAATATTACCAATTAGATGGGTGAGTGACCCCAAAAAACGTACATAATGGAAACAAAAGGACCACTGACATATAGTTGTAAAAACTCTCAATGGAAATGTATCCTCAATGGATACCAAAAAGTTCGTTTGAAGACCACGATCTCACCGACAAGCGATCTAGTTACGTTCAATGATAGCTTTCTTAATAAAAACCCAACAAACTTTCTCTCGATTTGTTACAGACTTCTGATTGCGAGAATGATCTCTTTCTACTCTAAAAAATAAGTTAATGATGGTTCTTTTCTACTTTGTTCGACATGTGGTCCGAATCAAAATAAATGAGTAAATACGACAATAAGGAGGAACCATTTCCTTCCTGAATGCTTGTTTAATTTTCCTGGTTCATATCTGCATTTCCTCGTTATGAAATATTTGGAGTGCGGAACACAAAATGCAATTTACCACAGAGTGATAATTTAACGATGGAGATTTGTAAGGGAAATCATAAAATTTCTAAAAGAAAGTTATCTCATTATCCTCAATAACTGGAGTATATAGTTTCAAGTGGGAATTCAACATACTATGAGATACACTTCTAGATATCTCATATCCTCTATCACTAATAATTATATAGGAAATAATTGGAAATTAAATATATTATTAAAATTTAGTATTTGTTTGTTTACAATGAAAAGATTTGTTGTACTCACGACTTTTAATTGCAAATCATTCACAGGTTGACTCCCGCTTACCTGTTCTCCATTGGATTATCTGAAGTGACATCTCGTTGGCTGTCAGATGGATCTGTTTTCCCACCTCCAGTCAGAGATTCGGAAAATTGCCACAACTACTGGTGGAGAAACGTCTTCTATATCAACACCTTCTATCCCGTCAAAGATATGGTAATATAGCTTAATCTGTGTCCTAAATATCCTTGAACATAAATGAACAAATTCAGTGATCATCCATTTATCCAGTGATCATTATTTATCATAGTTATCCCGATAACTAGATATTGATCTATATCTAGTTATCCCGATAACTAGATATTGATCGCAGAATTTCCATGTCAACAGTATAGGAACCTATATTTTAACAATTAAATACCGAAGATGTGACACAATACTGTTTTCAGATCCCAATAGCTTAGAATTCTAACTTTCCCAAAAGGATGACAATTTTCCATTCGATAGCTATAGCTTCTTATGGTTCCAATAAATAACCAAAGGGCTTCTAGTTCTCGGAGATCACCCACTTTTAGACAACGCACCAAATACATCAAGAACCAATTCACCTCCGCTCCAGCCATGGCCGCGTTTAATTGACATTTACAAACGACCGAGCACTCAACCTTGGAGGGCGATATAAAAGGATATGCGGCAAAGTTCCCTCGTTTTTCCGATAGGAATCACAACGGGGCGATGGTTTCGACACCCGATGCAAATACCACCCACAAGACCGGTCAAAGAACCGAAAGGAAATGAGCCATCCGGATTTGCATCTGAAGAGAGAAAGCTCAGTTTCTCAAATAAACCGAAGAGTCGTTGGCGTCGTGAAGTGGATAATGCTTTCCTTTTCGTCACGACCGCAAGTGAATCCCGCATCCCGTTGCTACGTAACCACTGTTCCGGGAGTAGTAATACCCTCGTTGCTAATGGTTACGCGATTTTCAGATGCGGTAAACAAAGACTACTAAGATTACAAAATGAGAGTAATGGAACCAATGATGACGTATAATTTTTATCGAATTCGTGATTATACGTTGGCATGCCGACCGAAGAGAGGTTATTGTTAACCGGATCTCTTATTGGCTGTAGGCACCGAACGGGGGTAATTGTTGACTGGATGCGAGATTGAGTTTCATTACAGTGTTCTTACAGTTTCATTGTCTTTCTCTGAAATTAAGGGAAACTACTACCGGAGAAAATTACGACTCATTGATAGAAATTTCCTTATGATTACAAAAATGTAATGAGACTTTAAAGTCATAGTATTAGATTAAAATCAGCTGTTAACATAAAAAGTTGATTCTTGAGAATTTCTGAAAACGGAATCAAACCCTTGAATAATTCAAAAAATTTGTTTAATGAAAGATGTTTATATAATTCCAATATATATTGGTTTTTCATTTTTATAAAAATTACGTAATTATCAGTGTTGAAATTTTAGTAATGCCAAGGAAACAGGAGACTTGTCAAACGGAATACAAATCTACAATAAATTATTCTTTGCCAACTACGTCCTATCTAGAGATCCAAAATTTATCATTGAATATTCTTTTTAAATTTATCGAATTTTATAACTAATGAAAACAGCTAATTTGCAAGAAGTCTATAGAATAAATTTAGAAAATTTTTGAAAAGGTCGGTTATATTTACAGAAATGATGTGCAGAAAATTAAAAATAGAATATATAATACAACTCATCAATGAAATAACAAATATTATGATTAAAGGCAACGTTTACTGGTCCAGTTCTCTTAACTTACACAATATTTATCTACACCTATGGGAATTCGGCATTAAGCTCTTTTGCATTACTCAGCGTGGATGACGACCGTAAAAATGTTGTTACATGTTAACATGTTACATCATAAACAATTAATAAAGTTTAGAGGAATATTATAAATATAACACAAATTTTTGTGTATGATATACTTAAAAGATAAAAATTTTCGATATTTGTGCATAAAAATTTCAAGAGAAACGTGGCTCAATTGTGTAGACTGTTTCAAGAAGAATGTTAATTTAGCAGATACTAAAATATCTAGCCATAGTCATTTTATATGAATGATTATGATCTGCGGTAGGTAGATGTACGAGATGTGATATTATTCACAAAAGATGAAGTGAATATGGCAAAGCCTTTTTTACTGTTTACTATGTCAAAACATTATTTGTATCCGTATAGTCTGTAAAAATAAAGTTTTACATTAAGTGAATTCATATATAATCTATTTATATATATTGTATATATAATTTTATACCATTTTATATAATCCCTTTAATTTCTTGCTATTCTTACAGTGCATGGTCTGGAGTTGGTATCTTTCAGACGATACCCAGTTCTACACCCTTGGAGTTATTCTTCTCATCATCTCCTCCAGGTAATTTCTTTTCATTCAATTCATTGAAAATTACCTAATGAAAGGAAAGGATGAAACTATTGGTTTCCTATGCGTTGTTTTATACTCTATTTTTTCCAATCCTTCAATTATCTAAATAATTGTAATTTTTAGGTATTTCAAAACTGCAGTAGTTTCTGGTTTCCTCTTATTGGTATCATCTTGGGTCACCACTGGTGTCATCACATTCATAGCTCGCCATTCTCCTAGGTAAGTAACTGAATATGTTCTCTTTAAACTTTATCATACAGCTATTTAGTTTAAAATGATATAATTATATTCATATTTTACTTTTATTTATACGAAATATTAGGCAAATTTTGCATAAATAAATATTTTTAGTTCATAATTATAATATTAATGGTTATTTATATGAAATTTAATGCAGTTTTTACGTTAGAATTAAGAATTTTATTAATTAAAGTAATAATCTCTAGTATTAATATATTACTTACGAAACATATACCACTACCACGTTTAGTTGTGACACCTATATTAAATACTTCTTATAATTTAATCATTTCAGCATAGAAGAACCTTTCTCATTTTTCGATGAACTTTATGATAAGCCTTGGACCCGTCTTGGACCTTATATTGTTGGCATGGCAGCAGGATGGCTTCTCACACAGGATATTGCGTACAAGAAGATTCATAAGGTGCGTGCGCTGCATACAAAAGATATGTTTGCCGTAATATAGATCGGAAGGCACATCTTGACGCAATAATTTTACCTGTCGTGTATATAAATATTTTATTTCATGGAAAGGATATGTTTATACTTTTACAGGATTGGGATTTATTCTTTTAAAATGATATTGTACTCGTATTTACACAAAATTCAGTTGATTATTTTAATGCGAGTATAGTTTTACATCCGATTGGAGTATAAAATTTACTTATTTTTAAGGACGTATTTTTCCAAAAATCATTATAAGTAAATTAAATAAATCTTTAAGCATAAAACCCAATTATTTTGATGTATTTCTTTTTTATATATTAAACATGTAATTTAGAACCGAACTCATCAAATTTCTGATTTTTTTCATTACATTTAAATCTACGGACATGTACTTTAATTTCCTAAGTTTCCGAATTTTGCGAAATTAATATTCATTCGTAGCGTTTCACTGTTACTTCACTTTATGAATTCTAGCCTCTTAACTATTATGTTTATACACTCAAAAATCTATTAAGAATATAAATAATTAAATAAGACTAACGGAAGGTTCTACATTCATAATCAAATTTTGATTCTGTTTCTAAATTCTGTGAATGCTCACATATAATAAAACCCATTCTTCCTTACCCAGATGGTTTCCATTCTCATGTGGACGTTGAGTACAGCGGTGACATTTGCTCTCGTTTATGGACTTTATGGAAGAAACATAGGACCCCTCGAATCTGCAGCCCACACCGCTCTTTCCCACACTACTTGGGGATTGGCCATTGGATGGATTGTTCTCTCTTGTTCTACCGGAAGGGGAGGTGAGAAATTATAACACTCAATGATATAAGAATATGGGTACCTCGTGTAAAAATTCCTTTGAAATTACGAGTGAAATATCAAATTCGTGCAAAAATACAATTATATACTAACTATATGACTAATGAGTCTCTATATTTTGAAGTAAATTAACTTTTGTATGATTTGTTCAGTAGATTAAATTCTGAGATCCAAAAAAAATCGAAATCCTTTCTTAGTTGGTGTAAGGTTAATTGCTTATTCTCTTGATTATATATTAGCATTTTTCGGAAAGCTTTATCAAACATAAGAGAAAGTAAATTTAAACTCTTGTTTACAATTGTATGCCTTTAAATAGTCAAGCAGTTTATATGTTTCCATTTATCATTAGTAACAATATCAACTCAAGTAATAATTAAGATTATTTAGTTCTAATAATGAACAGCAACAATCAAGTTAACTTCCTTCTATGCTGACTAAAATGAAAATTTGAAATAATAAGTTTGCGTGCATTAAATTTACAAATATGTTTATATAAATTTATAGATCATCGTTAATATATATTCATGAATCGTAATATGAACTTCACATTTTCATTCCAATAAATATTGTTGATTGTAAACATATCATACCTGTTGTTCTTAATTAATTTCAAAGTAAGTCATTCGTAGGAAAAAACAGCTAAAGATTTAACTTATAGAAAATCTACTTGATTTCTCTTGGTATTAAGTGGTTATAATTGATCACTCTTTTATCCTTAAATTGGTCGTTAATGATGTGAGAAAAGTCGGTTAATCCTGTTGGAAACTTTTAATTGTTTCAATTAGGCTCTCTATACTCGTATCAATTAAAGTTCAGATCGGTGTCTAGGGCGTATTACGTAGAACAAGGCTCAGTCACTGGAGTTAAGCATTCCTTTTTTTAGGCTTCATTACACTGTTTGATTTGACATGTGTACCATTTATTTTTTTCAGGTCCCGTGAACTGGATTCTATCCAATCGTTTCTTTGTGCCACTGAGTCGCCTGTCTTTCTGCGCCTATTTGATTCACCCGCTCATTATGTTCGCCGTGTTTATGCACTCCGATGCACCCATTCATCTAACCAGGGACACCATGGTAATTAACTCGATCTGTTGTCATGCCGACATTGTTGCAATAAGAGTCGTTTAACGGTTTCAAATACAAAAGAGGAATAAGTGAATTGATCTTATCATATTCTTTTTACCATTCATATTTTTTGTTAAATAAATCTGAAAGTAAAATTATTAAGTTTATTGTATATGGGTTGTTTTGTCTTTAAAGTTTTCTAATTATTTATTAAGGTATATTTTACGTGTTTTTTGACGGATGGAAATGCAAAATTAACCTAATATTTCTATTTACTTATTTTATATACGTTCTTAATCATCATTTACATTTAAATTTATACATTTTCTTGGTCGCTCTTCTCTGAACTTTACCGATTATTAAATCATTTTTCGTTTACGAGTTGTTTTACCCATGAAAATTAGAATATAAGGCCTTAAAATTCTATAAATCTTAAGCAAGTATATATTATTTATAAATATTTTACTATTAATTTTTATAAATACATAATTATGAATCGATATCTCTGTGAACTGGACCAATAATATGTTTTGGTTTCATTCAGAAAGAGACAGTTTTATAATCGGTAATCATTAAAGTTATTTTTTATTTAAAGTACTTATATGTTTTTGAAATCTTCTGAGATAGAGTAGCAGAGAAAGAAAAAGAGAAGAAAAATTGAGAGAAGTATATTTATCGGGAAATTTATTGCGTAATGCTTGGGTGTGAGGATTTATTTCTTTGTTTCACTTAAATTGATTCTGCTATATGTTCACTTTTTGCTTGATTAAAGTAATTATTAGTACTAAATAGTAATCAAAACCAACGAAGTAGAAAACATCACAACCGAAGTAATCCTTTGCATAATTAGTATATATATTTTTTCTCACAAGCTCTCAATTCATGGTTACGTAAAGATGCAGGAAGCATAGATATCCCGTCAGATGAGTGTTTCTGATTATAGTATTCCCAAATCGACATCATTCGATTGAATATAATAATATATCGATTGTACGAAATCGACATAATTCGAGTATAACGATACATACGATCGATTGTACAAATCCGTTTTGTTTTTGCGACTTTGCTCTACTTTATCTAACCTCCCCGGAGTGAACTAGAGCAGGGTCAGCTGTGACTTTGACTTTCCATCGTTAGCAGAGCTCGAAGGCTGGCTTACATAATACAAGGCGCTTTGAATAATCACAGCAATTCCTCGTTCGAAACGTGTCTTTTCCTCGCCTTTTCTCTAAACGCAACTTTCACATGTTCAGAAGGCGGGTCTGGGCTGGAAAAAGGGCAGAATTATTGTCTAGATTAAGTTTACGAAAGACTTAGATTTATGGAATATCATGTATCTGTATTCATTTAAAATCAGTTCTAAAATTTAAGTATACATTCAAGAAAAATATTTAATAATAATAATAAAGTTAATGAATAGCATTGTGGCACTTTGAAGAAAACGTCAACTCCAGAGGAAAAAATTCTACTGAGAATCGTTTTTAAAATTTCAAATTTAAATTTTAAATTTAAAAAAAAATTTTTACGTAATTTCATAAATATCGAATGAGAAATTATTTACTTAAACTCGTAGGAACACGGACTCGTATTTTAGAAGTTTTTAAACTATACCTCTAAAAAACTCGAGTCTAATATTTTATTGGTAACTTAATTTATTATTCTTATATAGTATCTTATACCTTTGTAAATATTTACATGAAGTATTAATACAATAGTATAAATAAAGTTTTTCTTACATCTTGTACCTCGTTTCGTAAATATCCAGGGAAATAATTCTCATAAATTCGTACAATCATGGACTTTTATTCTTGAATTATTTCATAAATTATTTCGAATTCTGTATATCTAATTTTCGATATCTAAGTTTCGAATCTAATATATCATTCATTTTTTAATGAATCACTAATCTTTTTAAATAGTGAATTTAAAATTCATTCTTTACACGAACTATTCGTGATAATAATAGGCTTAAATAAATATCATGAGCATATGATGTTTACATCACAAATCTCGCATCCATAGGTGTCATTTATGTAGATTTAGACGGATTGTTAATAGTATTATATTTAATTAATTTTATTTATTTATTTAATTATTAATATAATTCTTTCCCGCAGGTGATGACAATCGGAGGGTTCATCGTATCCTCGTATCTTCTGGCTTTCGTCATCTCCATGGCGATAGAAGCTCCATCAATGAGACTGCTGGACTTCGCACATCCGATAAAGAAGCAATTCAAGGAAGCGGAGCAAAGATCCAGAGAGACAAGCAGCACAGTTTCCAGCACAAGGACGTGAATACCCTCCCAATGAATTGCGCGCATGAGTTCACGAGAAGAGTGTAGAGTAATTTCCGCCAACGACATCGCCGTGATCAACAAATATCCCCGTTCCCGAAGAAAACAGATGGGAATATATGGACAAATAACGGAGCTTCGAGTGAGAAAACATTTAGAAAGGTTTCTTTTTTCCATAACTTCTCGCTTCGTGTGCACGGCGTCAATTCTTTCGTGGGTACAGTTCGTTACCAAGTCGTTTCTGCGGTTCGTCCAATGATGGACAACGTACGTGCATTCGAATGGGACATTTTCGAATCGAACTCAAAAGACTTTCAATATTTGTTATCACTAGAAATAAGGTAATTTAACGTATCTTATGTAACGATATTAATATATCGTATGTAAAGTAGAGGAAAGAGTTTCAGTCAGCGTCAAAGAGTCGACAATAGCCGTTGGAATTAGACGTCAACAATGTCAACAAACAATAAGTGACGTCAACTTCGACGCATGCGCACAAGGGCTTTAAGCGTTAACTTACGCCTGGAACTCTGATTGTACTTAAAAATTAATTTAACTCTCTTGCAAAGCGACTGAAATCTTAGCGTTTCATGTTATTCTGGTTGATGTTTTTATTTTTTATAAGAGGAATTGTTATTGTGATATCAATTATCATTAGAAGCAGTTTATCGTTTATTATTCAAATATCCTTTTCATGAATTTTTATAGAGAACACCTGATGATTATATTCCAAACTTTTTAGATCAAGCTCTTAAATTTTATATTAATCAAATCTCAAATTTTCAAAATTGTTATCTACTAATCTTCAGAGAGTCATAAATCGTAAATATTTTGAAAGTTAATATGTATAACAACACGTGACGTACAAAATGTTACCTAAGTGTCTTAAGTGTAATTATATCGGTCAATAGGAGAAGGAAGAATGGTTTTATTTATGGAATTTCCTCATTTCTTACACCATATGGAGTGTGTCGCCGCCTCTCAAACATTGTATAAATTTTTGTACATTTAAATACTTTTTACTAATAAATCTCAGAAAATTTATGTTGCGAACTCCTTTATCAGTCCCAGTTAGGGAAAAATTTATAGAAAAAATACTCCCTTCCTATTATAAAGTTAAAGTATTCATTAATTATTCATATGGGTATAATGTTTAAAATGCAATCATAAGGTTCATAGAATGTACCGTTAAAACATCCCTGGTTGCCCAATTTTCCTAGGTTTATATTTATTTGTTATTTGGCACATGCATGTTAAGTTTAAGACTAAACAAATTACAATTACCTACTACTTACTGTTCTGAATGAAATTTAAGAATAATTTACTAAAACAAACGAAAAAGACTTTTTGCTATTATTTGTAAATTCATAGAAGGAACTACTAAGTAATAGCAGGCATGAAAATTGGAAATATTAGGAACAGAAATGTGGAAATTCTCCCTAACAACTTTGTGAAATTGTCCCTATTTGTGATTGCAATCTTTAGCAATCGTTCCTAAATTGATGATCGTCATGTAAATATTACAAGATGCTTAAAATAATATGAAATATGTGTATATACCAATTATTAAGGCAGATATTTACAATAAAACGATATCAGTCCCTTTGAAATTTATATTATACGAGTTTTAAAAGGATTAATTATTATTAAGTAGGATGTGGGAGATTAAATCACCCTTCGGTTTATAGGATTATGAGAAGCAAGCTGAGATGATCAATGCGTTTAAAATTAGACTCTAGAATTTCTTATCTGGTATTAGATAAGTATTGATATCTCACGCACGGCTGTTTTCTACACTACAACGGTATAAGGGACTTCTTCCTATCCCCAGAAGTTCAATGGTCTTTTGATTCATTGAACTAATATTTAATGGGACTGATAAAAGAGAAGTTGAAAGTCTTTTGGCAGTTCTCAGTAGTTGTAGTAGAAGTAGTTCCATAGCTCATCTCTCATTGTTTTTTATTTCGTAATTAAGGAAAGTACATCAATTTAACATGTTTAAAGAAAAGAATCTGATTATTAAATCGACTTAAATTAGTACTTTTTACATATGAATGAATTTTTGACAGTACAGATATTAAAAATTTATTTATCACTAATAATCAAATAAATCAATTCTGTGAGGTAATTTTGAGATTTAATTATAATTTCGAATGGGACAGCCGGTTATTAAAATAAGAATAACTAACTCCTAGATAAGAAAGAATAATTACTTTTTGGATCTAATGTAGGTAGAACGTTCGTATAAACATTATTAAGTAGAAAATGAAATTTAAATTTGATATTTTTACCCCACATTAAGCTTGTCAGTAGTAGAAAACTTTTAATTCTTTAGGTTTGAATCATTTTTTGAAATTTTATCATATTTTTCAGTATACTCTTAATCTTTTTCCAGCCATAAAATAAGTGTATGTTCTCATTTTTAGTATCGGTGAAGATGATGAAATAACTTCAACCGTGAAATAGTAGCGAGTAGTATAAAACCTCACGTGCTATACTCCGTTCCTTACCTTCATTACTTTTATGGCTCTGTATTAATGGGTTAGATATTTAGCTTTAAAAGGCTGTCATGGTCGAATACCATTTGTAAAAATCAGAAAGTTTAGATAGGTTTTTCTAAAACTTCTAGTCCACGTTCACGTGGCTGCACTCCGTTTAAGACAGCATTGCGACCTACAATGCTGCCCTTGACCCTATCCATCCAAGCTTAGCAACTCCAGAAAGGAAATGTCCTGCATCTGTCAATCTTCAATCACTACCAGAGTTTCCTATGACGAGAGAAGGCTGCCTTTGGCTGCCGATTACGACCAGTGAATCTAAACTTGTAAAGGGAATTGGCAGTTTTGAACCTGCGAAGTATTTGTGGTTAGATGCATCATCAAGTATGCCTCTAAAAACCATTCAGAAGTTACTCATAAGCACTAGTACCCTAAATGCAAAAACAGATGAATTTTAAGGGCCTTAAATTTGTATAATTACGTACATTAAGTGATATCCTCAAACTAATTTCTTTAGTTAAGTATATATGATTTCATTCTCGCATCACTCGCTAGTACTTTTCATAATTAATGCAACATAATCATAATAATTAAGTATTTTAAAATTTCCTGGATGCCATTGCATGAATAAGTTTATTTTAACTCTACGCAGCTAATTCACAATCATTTTATTTATAATATTTTAATTATTTTATTTATAAATACAAATACAATAACTTATATACGTAGAATAATAAATATTTCTGTCTATTTATTTCATATATTTCCCTTATCGATTCAAAAAATTATTTTTGTTAAATCCAGTTCGTAAATATAATGTATTTAGAATTCCAGAAGAATATTCAAAAATATTATTAAGTTTCGACGAATTGCCCTCAATGAAATTAGAAAATAAGTTTACTTGACATAAGATGGTAAAAATAATTCATTTTGAGTGTCAAATTAAGTTCAAATAATCTATTGCAAAAATTAATCATTGGCACGAGTGAAATAGTAATGAAAAGTAAATTCTTGGAAAATATCTCAGGTTTTTACTTAAACTTTTAAAATTAGTTCCCAGCGGTAATATATATAGACCGATAATAAATATAGAAATATGGAGAGCCTGTAAAAAATACTACATACCTGCATGCAAAGCTTATTTTAGATACCAGTACTCAGATAAAATTCAAACAACTATTGTTTGTGTTTACTCATATCTCAGAATCGCCCTCTGAAATGCAGTCAATCCCTAAACGAAAGCAAACACATAACGTATGGGGTTAGTGCTTCGCGATCATTTCAGACCTCGATCTTTCACGAGTCACTAGAAGACAGTAATTTCGAACTCGGCTACCGTCTATTTTACATAGAAATGAACGGTGCAATTTTCTCCTTCCGGCAACCGATTATGAGCTACGGATGGAAAGCGAGACTGGAAAGACGAGTTTCGTTTTCAGAAGCGACTATAGGAAACGAGTGTAATGGAGTTGTACGCAGAGCATCTCTGGATTGAATAACATTGTTGCATGGTGACCTATTTACGTAAAGTAACGCGCTTAAATTGGATCAAACAATCGAACGTAGATATGGCTTGCTTTCTTTTCTTCCAACCTTTTATATTTGAGGTAAAATTCTTATTCAACTATTACACTACTTACACGTTACTTACCCTAATTAATTAGCGATTATCCCAGGATGATTATGGTCTGCATGGGATGGTTGTTGACTCCTCCAGGTACTTAGCGAAAGAATGTTTACATATTATTTGCTACCCTTCCGGTTGTTAGGCGTTGGAAGAACGGTAAAAGCAATTAATGACAGGATGTGACAACGAGTGGATGCAAATTGTTGTATGTTAGGGCTGGTCGTGTGGAACAGTAGTTGCACTTCTCTACGAAGGAGCTTGCTTATAAATATAGAGAGGATAAAACTAAATGCTATGGACAGAGGACAAAGAAAAAGGTTGCTAGGCTACGAAGTCAATTAGAGAGAGTTAATCAGGATATTTACGGTTCGTAAGCCCAAATGACTTTGAATTCTCGTGTCGGTGAATAAATGGACGAGTTGCCATAGGCGTTCAGCCCAGATTATGCATAAGCAGGTCAACGTAATAGCTTGAAGTGTAAGAGTTTAGATTCATTAAGAGTTCTTGTTAGCTCGATTGGTTTAGGAATCAATCTATTTGCCTCTTTGGCTTTCAATTAATTCACTTACGTATCTCTGTTAGTTAACATCGGAATTTATGAGTGAATAATGATTATAATTATTTAAATAAATTACAAACATATTTATTTATCAAAATATAGTTATGATGAATAAATAATGCAAGTGTGGCTTATAAAAATAGTATTTAACTTAGCCAATCTATTCACAATTGCCTTAAAGTTAGTAATATTAGACTCAATATTGAAGTGTTATTTATGTTGTTATGCTACTATTTCAAGTCCATAGCAACCAGATTAGAGCCGTATCAGTTATAATATTTATTACAGAGCATATTAATTTGTTGGTAGATTTTACCTGATGTTTTATTTCATTATTAATTAAATATTATATAGTTTATGAAAGTAGTGTTCTAAGTTAGGAATGCAGAAGGAAATAATTCAAAAAGTCTATGGTTACTGTTATTAGTTATTATTAATGCAATTAAGAAGTATTGAAAAGGAATACATACATATTGATTAACACTCGAAAAAATAATTCCTTGAGTTTTTAAAACATTTTTTACGCTCATAGTCCACAAAACTCTATGAAATAAAATAATAATGAGGTGAATTAGTAACGTTGAAATCGGAAATAGAAAATAATTATTTTGAATGCTAGTTCATATTTTATAAATTAGGAATGTATTGCGAAAGATAATTATAAAAGCAGATGATATCACCATGTTTGACTGCATTCGATGTCCATGCATTGAAAAATTTTAAATAAATATTTCGAGGTTCCTTTTACATATTTAACGTTGGGCAGAAATGTTTACCCTAACTTGCAATGCGAATGCATTCAGTCTGTGTTTTGCATATTTGTCCATTAAGCACGAATTCTATAAACATCACCTGTATCCTCAAACCTTTTGGTCATAAGACGTTGGAAAAGAAATGATCGGAGCTTCACATAAACCAATATTTACTTTACGTACTGTTGGCACCTTACGTATATGTTCACGTCACTTTCCAGAGAGACGTGCATATTCAACTAATATTACGAAAATCCAAATCGCGTTGGAAATCTTTGTTTTAGAATATTTGGATGTAAAATAAATTCTAAAATTCTAAATTTCTTAATAAAAAATCTTCTAAATTATCCGAATGATATTGAAAATTATGATTTATAGGTTTTTTTATCACAGTTTTGATTTTTAATATCAAATCCTTTCGATGTATCAGTTTTTAAATTGGTTTTAGTGTCTTTATGTAACAATATCTCAAATGATGGTATATTTCTCCTCTAAGTATTAAGAGGAGAATTTAAAATTCTCTTATAACTAGCTTGTAACCCATTCTTTACCTCATACCTCAATGAATTATAATTATTATTACAATTACATTATTATTACATCATATTATCGTAATTATAATCTCTACAATTAATTTGTATGAATCATCGTCCCTCATTGAAACCAACGTTAATTGCTACTCTAGACTGTTATATATTTCAACAATGGATGACATACTCTATTCACTAATGAAAGAATCTATCGATTAATTCCTTGCATTATCAAGTACTTTATTAGTGTTGTAAGCATGTAAGAATTATTTTTCGAATCATATAAAATGTTGTTGTTCATTAGCAACGATATTGACATTCAATTCTTCAAAAGATTCGACGGACGTAACTATTTTAATCTGTATTTACCTTTTTGAAAAATAACAAAAAACGGTTATTATTAATATAAATATAATATAATTATTATAACGATAAGTTCTATTAGTAATTCAAACGTTTGTAAAATTAAACGTCATTCCAAACACGATGAAGATGCTAAATGAATATGATATGTGTATGTGAATGTTAATTTAGAAAACCAACTTGTTTCCAATGCCCTTCTATTCTTCCAAACTTTAGGTAAAACGAAGGTTTCGAAGCGTAGAAAAAGGTAGCGATCGACCTTAAGCATCGCCTTCCGTCAACCAGCAACCTACATTCACCATCTTCCCGTCCTCTATTTACTCAGCACCACTTCTTTCTCCACCTATTCCCAACTCTTAAGCCTTTTTCAACCAATTCAGGTTTTCCCTCTCTCGGACTTGCTGCAGCTCAGTTGAATGTGGAGTTTCAATGGAAGCGCATTGTTCACCGCCGAGGATCGAAGGGCACCGCCGCTCTAGAACCACCATTCACGAAGACAGTAACCGCCTCTTAACACGAGAAAACATAATTCCATCCAATACATTTCAGTGAATCCCTCACAGGATAAGTTTTCGCCATCCATTACAGCCATTCCAGTGAGAATCGTTACAGTGAAAGAGCTCAACAATAACCATCAACAACTCGTCAACAATCTGTGACACAGGGGATCATTGTTGTTTAAGGCAATCATTCCATCAGATGTGGATGAAATTGCACACGCTATTTATTTGACATCCACTTTCCTCCTCGAGTAACCTTGTTATCCGTCGAGAACGACACGAATGTTTGCCCTGAAATCACTCCCGTATTCCGTCGCGGGATGGAAAGTTTCGCTTTGATTGCTGGGGACAGCGATGGCCGTAATTAGGTTCAACATCGTCGTTTTCAGTCACAGATCCTCGTACTTGCTCCTCATTCGGTTCAAGTTTTGCATCGTGGTCATCATTTGCATAAAAGTAATTCTCTACTGAGTGAATGTGCAAATCTCGTGTTGGGATGTGTTTATAAACACACAGAGGAGGTTCTAATTTAAGAGAGTTTTCAGAAATAATTTATGTATTCAACCATATTTTGGTGGTGTGATTCTGAGAAGAAAATCTAAGACGAGACTTTTTAAAGGTTTTTGGGTACGATTTATTCAAAAAACAAAACACCGGTTAGGAAAAGGGAAAGTTGGTCGTTTACTTTAGTATTTATTACGGATAATATTTATTAACCATATTCACACTGTGTCGTCGAAGAGTGCCGGAGGAAAATCTCATACTTTGAGTGGCTATCGAAGCATAAACATCGTCCGCTTTGATTGGTATCAAAATGTCTCGACTGCCGTTCCTCCTTGTTCTTGTGGTGGTGGTGACTGTGAAAGACGCTGCTTCGTCCTCGAGGCCTTACCATCATCACCACCATTTTCACCGCTTGGACTACCTACTCGAGTTCTTCGACACGTACAAGCTGCAGGAGGCCATCCGGAGGACCAGGGCTGTTTCGGTGCTGAGTCAGAAGTGCAGATCGGAGATCGTCGCGTACCTCACTGCGCTTCACGATGGAGAGCCATGGGCTGACAAAAGTGAGTGGAGTTTCCATTAAACTTTCCAATGAGTATTGGGCCTATCTAGAAAAATGCAAAGCAGGTCCAAGCCTTTAGCTTAGGAGGCTCTTGATATTTTTACTTTTTTCCTTGAGTCTCGTATGTTCTCCATGGATTTACTTAAATAAGTTTCTATGGCTTAATTTTCATCATCCAAAGAATTCAAGGTATTGTACCTAGTAATGATTATATTCGTTTTTCGTTAGAGAGAAAATTTGGACTATTCCACTAAATTCCACTCTTAAATCTAACTCGTATATATACAATCAAAGAAGACTTTCATTTTAATTGAGAATTTTGATGTTCATTAATTGCTTTCGATAATATCATTTCTAAAGTAATTAATTATTTTAAGAGTTAATATAACAAAATTAAAATTCTCCTCTTTATTTATGATAACAATAATCAGTCTTGTAAAATCTATTGTAAGGTGGTCATTGTAATCTTCAACTATTCTCAAAGGATTATGTATACATCTGTATAACTATCATTTCAGTTTCTATTCATTCATTTATCAGTGAAACCCATAAATTAACGTGCTTCACTCAGCTTTACTCATTACCCTATTACATTCCCCTTCCGTGGGGGTAATTCTAATTACGATATATAACTACATTAGACGTAAAACAATACTGTAGAAAAAGTTAAATCCCTTTTATAATCACTACCGATTAAAAAAGTCAAATAATAATATAATGGCGTAGTAAGAGGTGTACTTAATTTGTTTTCAGTTTTTCATGACATGTTTTCTTTATTCCAAGTGTTCGATGCAACCGGCAGATACAATACGCAGTTCCTCTTTGGAAATGACTTCTTTCTTGGATCCCAGACGCTTTGTATGGAACTCAGTAGGAACGCCTCTCTTTGGGAAGTGGATAAGAGTAAAGGTGATCCATCTTCCTTTTTGCGATGGAGGGAATATCCACCACCTTTCAAAGTCAATTTTCACGTCATCAAGTTGAAGATAAAACTACCTCCTGAACGGTTCCAAGAAAGCGTAAGTTGATGGGTGTTATAACGTGTTTATATATTGCATAATTTTTTTAAGTGGTCACTTGTACATCTACAAGAAAAACTAAAGTATAAATGTTCATCAATTTATGATCAGTTTCCTCCATGATTGAATCTCTCATAAACCTTTGCTATAAAATTCTTCTTAGGGATATAATTTTAACTCAAAGCTCTTTGAGTGACTTCTTAGAAATATTCATAATTCTAACATCTACAAACTGTACATTCTAAATTTTAGATATGAAAAATACCTTACCGCGAAATTTGATTGCAGTTAGGAAAATTTGAACTTATATTTTTGATTGATTCAATTCTTCATTGGAAAACATCTTATTGTGTTTCATTAAATAATAAATGGAATGATTAATGAAATTCTTATTGATAGTAAAATAATAAATAGAAAATGAATTAAATTGTTGCTTTAATTTTCGTCTTGTTCTCTTTGCAATTTTCTCATGGAGCCTCAGATAGTTTAACAATTATTGTTTTACTCTCTGATTCAAATTTACCAAACGGAAAGAAAAGAATATAATTCTCCCATCAAAGGGAAGCAAAAAAAATACCACTCTAAAATTTCCTTGTTCTGCACATCATTTATTAATTTAAATTTACTTTATTGAGATTATCAAAAATTCATTTTAATATCTAATCATGCTTAAATGTATTTTATTTATAATTATTTATTACTCATTTTCTTAATAAGATATGTTCAAATGATTTAATTAAATTTATAGATTACAACCTTCAATCCATTACGATGATTTTCACTAACTTTGACTACATCTATTTTATTCTCTCTTGTATTATTTGTATCTCAGACCCGATTGGTTTCCTGGGGAATCTGCCTCCCGGAAGGATGTTCTACAGGGGATAGCAAAGAAGTGGTGCAAATCTCAGCTGCCAAAGAAAAGAACGAACCAAGTGCTGTAGAAGTTATCCAAACGAGAGTTGTACCCGGAGGATATACACTATGGAGTGATTCTACTTTCATTATTTTGATGTAAGTTACCAATAGCATGAATCTTACATGATAGTGTCTATGCTCTATTCCCATTCTGCTACATTCATTCCAAAGCCTAGTGTATTCTTAGCTCAAATCGTTTAACTGATGTATATTGATTAATATCGCATGCTTTTAGTTAGGAAATGCATTTTACTTTCTTATATTATTTTCCTGGAGATATCTTTTTATTATTAATTATATTTCTAAATATATTACTTCTCATCTTTTCTTATTCCTTAGCATCTTCAGCTTATTCATCCTCCTCCTGATCTGCATAGGAACTTTAATGGACTTTGGTGAATACAAAAACACAGAAACCTCACCTCCGTTGACAATGGGAGACAGATATTGCAATCGTTATACTCGCACAGCTCAGATTCAATCTGCGAGCAGAAGATCTGCCCTTAGATCTACCAGTAAGTGTCTTAAACTCTATACCTAACCTCTGATAAAGACTCAATCACACATTAGAAGTTTTCCGTTGAATCTCCATATTATAGAAATTTAATCATTTAAAAAATATTTATATGAGATTTGTTTAATATCTTATACCTAATATTTTTTAGATAAGAAAGGAAACTTCAAGAGTGTTTTACGAATTAGAGACGAGCAATTTTTGATCTAAGGAAAGAAAAGTGGTGTGATGAAAAGTTGTTTTTTACTGTGAGAATCAGCTTATCTTCTTCAGAAGTCTAGACATCTCGACCGTACAGTCAATTCCGGTTCTTTGAAACGATATATTTGTTTGCTCCAATGTTTGAATACTAATATTTACGCGCGATATTCCCCTTACGATATTCTTGTGTATCTATATGAAGCCATGCGTGGAGGTTAAAAAGAAGTAAATTCTAAATATTATGGTTGCGGTACATATTAAAAGTATTTAACCTGAATGTTGCCTAATTTTTATTTGTTGATAATCATGTGTTGAAAAAATGTATTAAATTTAAATTGATATTTCGTAGAAATAGTTCATTATTCTCTCTTTATTTAAAGAGTGTTTAACGGTTTAAAAAAGATTGAACATCGTTTTGTAAATCATCGCATAAATATAGTTATGCATTACTTAATTTTTAAATGCTCGACTAGCAATACGAATTATATAATAATCAATTATAAGAATAATTTTTGCAGAAGTTTTTGATGGAAACTAAATGTCAATATAATATTTCGTATCATAACTTCTTTGGCTAATCTTACGACATTAAATTAACGAAAATATCGACGAAAGTTTAAATCATTAAATATATTTTAGTTTAATTTCAAATTTATCCTTTCGTAGCACTTAATGTAATGTTAATTTCTTTAACTGTTAATATCTGACCTTTTAAAAAGGTATTTCAAATAATAGTAATGTATTAGAAGTATGTATTATAACGCACGTATACCGTATCGATGTTGTGTATAATTTTTTTAGACCTTGCGAGTTCAGAGTTGTATCCTAAAGTATATGCAACATTGCCAGAATTTCATCCTGTAAACTATGCACCAAAATCACTCTCCTCTTTCACGCCTCAATGGCAGATAATGCTCATACCTCCATGAAGGTCATCCGATCTCCGTCTCTTTCATTGTATTATTCGCCCTTTACTAAATCGAAATAATTACTGCAAATATTTTGCTCCAATATATGTTATTTTTAATGGAAGAATTATTCAGCTAAATTTCACTAATATAAATAGTACGGTGAAAGTTTGGTTCTTCAAACCAATCTAATCAGAATTCATTTCATTAAAATACAATCTCTTACATAGTTAGTTAGCCAGGTTTCGGAATTCTTAAATTTTGCAATTTGCATGCTGTTAACCTTTTTTTTATAAACTTGATATTTTGAATTTAAAATACATTAAATGATTTTCCTACTTAAACAATTACGTCTCTTGTCCCATAAAATAGAGATAAAAATTATGTTTTTCGTTATGTTCAACTTTTTTATACTTATATAAATGGAATATGAAAAACGAAATGGGTTACTTAACTATTCTCTATTTTATTTAGTTATAGATAGCAAAGAACTTCATAACATTATTCAACATAATTCATTACGTGTAATTTTTATTATTAGTCTCAAGTAACTTATTATGTCGTTTTAAACTTATTAATTATTAATTATATTTATGAACTTTTTACACCGATGCGTTGGCACATTAATTAAATTAATAAATTTCAAAAAGTAAACAAACAATTATTTTAAATTGTGAAAATTTTAACTAAGTAGATTTGTTAAATTTTTATATTATATATTTTTGCATATTTCCTTGCATAATAATAATAACTATAAACAATTCAATTAAATTAAAAAGAAGAATTGATAATATCTGCAGCTCAGAAAAGCAATTGAACTAACAATTTTCCAAAATGTACCAACGAAAAAATGATTCACATACCCTCAGCTTTCAAGTGTTCATATTTTGAACTGTTTTAAATTTCCCGCCATCAGTGAAAGACGTGATGCTGTGCTTCTCATTGGCGAGGAACGCGACTAAAATAATGAATGGAAGCGAAGAAGAGGAAAGGGCAAGAGATGAATCCGCACTGGAGGAGAAAATGAAGGACCGCGAAAGGTTTTCATGTCTGCACGGAATGAGGTTCCTATCCATCGCTTGGATCATCGGAGGGCACACATGCTACATTTCAATACTCTTTGCTGGTGAGTGCTTCCAGCGTCCGGAAGGAAGATACGAGAGTGCAATGACGCCGTGACGTCACGTGGTATCGATCTCACGAGGCCCGCCACATCCAATCGATATGGGTACCCAGAATGCGCTGCGAACTACAGCAATTACGTATGTCTGTCATACGTAAATTGACTATTTTTCGATGTAAATTAGAATATGAGGGATTATTGGGAGATTGAGAAGTATCAGTGAGCGTTTACACACTCATTGCGCTGTTGTTATTTCGTAATTTTTGTTTGAAATGTCTTTCAGCGAGCAACTTCTTCGCGACATTTCTCAGAGTTTCGAAGCCATATAAATGACTACTTAAGAAGTTTTCTTTGTTGAGAAGATCACTCTTTCATCCTAAGTTACCTGAAATGTTGTCTTCCGATCCGTAATTCAATTTATATCATCGTAAAAAGGTGTTTACTATTTTGTTTATAAATTTAATGAGATAACATTTACGTAAAAATCGAAATGAAAACAATATTTCTACGTAAAAAAGGCTAAGAATAGATCATAAAAAAATGATATTTTACGTAAAATATATCTGCTTACACGAGATCCGTGCTTCTTGGCGTGAAGCTGCGAGAGATGCGACAGATATTTTTTCCATCCTTTCAATTTAATTTTTAATTCTTCACGAAAGCAATCGATAAAACCCATTCTCCGATTTCGTCTCCATAAATTGGACGTGGAGAAAATAAAGGAGTTCGTCATTTGGGTGAAAAAAGTTTGGTCGACCGCGACAGGACTCGAACCTGCAATCTTCGGATCCGAAGTCCGACGCCTTATCCATTAGGCCACGCGGTCATACTTACGAGAGTGACCTGTTCTCAAAGTGTATCCGTTAAAGAGTGGGAGTGTTATTGTTACGTCACGATGAAAGCGTCTATTCGAAATTAATTCGTCGTTGTTTTTTTTTCTCAGACAATAAACATTTCCAAGGGGTGACCGAAAGAGATTTCTTGTACCAGACGATTGCGAACAGTCCGTACGCAGTGGATACTTTTTTCTTCATAAGGTAAGACATGCGTAATCCAAATATTTTTTATTTAAAAGGGTTTTTTTATTTGCATAAATAGATTCCAAAAAAATATTTTTCTTGTCGTACTATCTCAAATATTTAGGTTATTTTATTATAAATATTACTAAAAACTTATTATTTTTACGTGTAATTTATTATTTAGTTATCGATTTGGCTAAATTGTAAGTAACAATGCTAAGAAAGGTAATATTATCCTAAATTGGAGTTATAAATAAATCTAATAATTTGAATATTTCCCGAATACTTCGTGGAATTATAATGGAGCACGGGTATATTTTAAAAATCCATTCAGAACTATAATTCTTCAAATTTACGATATCTTTTATTTGGTATTTTTATTTCTACTGAATCGCGTAAATTTATAGTAGCATCAAAATATACTTTCTATTTCCGGATACATATCTCTCATAGTGTTAGTTATATGGATATAAAGTGTGATATAACGCTTCCATTATTTTTTTCAGTGGACTCCTACTCGCCTATCGTTACTTCCAGTCAACTTCCCCGCGTGATCTTCCAACCCTAACCCCCACCACTCCGCCCCCTGCTCACCCGTCCAAGACAGCCGGTAAACGCGTCATAAGGTTCTGCGGGTTGCTTATCTACAGGATACTGAGGTGAGGGAAATTTTCCAACGGCCATCACTTGGAAAATTGGAGGTTAATTTTCGAAAAATAAAAACATAAAGATAAAATATATACGAATACAAATCCCCATAAAATATATTAATAATATAATTCACATATTTCCAACCTAACTTTTTATAACGTTAGCTCTCGTCAAGTAACTATATTTTGGCATGCATTATTTTGTTTAATAGAATTTATAAGTATGTTTTGAAGGTTTTAATATGTTATGAACTTCTTCGTAATGGCAAGAAGGCACACTTAGCTTCTGTAAAGTCACATAACGAATATATTCATCATCCTTGGAACTTCAGATAAAATGACGATCAATTCAATTTATAATATATTTATTAAATTAAGTTAACCTAGAAAGAACGCTCTGCAATATGGATTTCGAAAAATAGAAATATTACTATCGAAATAAATACATGGATTGAAATATTATTAGGGGTTTTTTAATGTTATCTTCTTTTTTCTGCGATAGGCTAACTCCACCGTACCTTTTCGTCATCGGCATTTTGGAGGTTGCCAACAAACAATACCGTTCAGACTCTGTTTTCGAACCATCCAATGATGACGATATCACTTGTGCGAAATACTGGTGGAGAAATATATTATATATCAACACATTGTTCCCGAAAAAGGAAATGGTAAGTTATGATTGAACGACAACACTTAATGTGAAAATTATTTTTTCTTCCAGATTACGTAGATTTCCATTCAATTTTTTCTACGTTAAATACCAGTAAAATGAATTGGTGACAAAATCTTCGAAGTTTTGTTTACTAATGTTTTAAAAAACATAGCAATAAAATTATAAACATCAAAATCTAGATTTAACTTTAAACTACCGAATATTGCTCGCTAAAACTTAAACAGATTCTTTTGAAATTACATGCGCATAAAATTGAATTATCTAAACCAAACTAATTCGTCGTAGAATGAATTCTTATTGTTTAGAAAAGCGATTTGAACGTCTTGTATGTCTTGACCGCATCTTAAATCCAAGCATACACCCATCTTACGCTACCCGAATAATAAATAGCCGTGCATGGTAGCCAAGTATCGAGCAACACGATTGCAACGTCACCTACATTAATTTCGAAATATCTGAGCTCACATTCTCAGCATGTATCCATTTAAAAATGGAAGCGAAGAATATAATTTATTGATAATAAAATTTAAATATGCTTGATCGATATTTTTCATGTATCAAAAAAATACGTGTACACATGTATACACTCGTATATCGATCTTACTCTGCATTAAAATAGGTCGCTTCATATTTTTCGTCTATTTTCGATATCTGTTGTGGTGTATGGTTATTATCGTATTTAATTATTTTCATAATTCTCCTTTATACTGTTTAAATATTTTATTATTATAACTTTTACGTGATAATGAATGTAATCAACCTACTGAGTCAATGTTTCGTGATTTTATATATTATTTTTTGAAATATTCCCCATTAATTTGATACTTATGTAATGAAGGAACTTCATCCTAAAATGTGATGTAGTCATTCCATCGATATTTAATAGAATAGAGCCATTATAAGTTATGAGGAGTACAAATGTTATTTTTACAATGAAACACAATTATTTCCATCATCATTAATTATATTCTTAACAATATTTTAGTGCATGCTATGGAGTTGGTACCTGTCAGATGACACACAATTTTACATCATTGGACTCATCCTCCTCACAATAGCATCTAGGTAAGATTCAAAAACAATTTTCTTTATAGATTTTCATCTTGCAAATCAGGGAGATTAAAATTGAGTTGTTTGATGATTGGTTAATAATAGTTCGACTGTTAAATTTATTGTTTACATCATCTGGAAATGATTAAATTCTTATTCGCATTAGTTACCCTAAATTATTTTCTTTTAGCCATTTCAAATTTGCTGCATTCTTCACTGTGGCACTGCTCTTGAGCTCATGGATCTCTACAGGTTTCATAGCTTTAGAATATGGATACACTCCAAGGTAGGGATGTATATAATATTTAGATTAATTTAATATCTTAAGGGTCATTTTGTCAACTTGGAGCACAGTAGTGTTGAATCAGTTTCTGTCATATTCCTCAATCCATTAAAGATATATTTTGTGACTAAAAATCTTAAAATGAGTTTCAAACTAAATATTCTAATAAAGTTTTGCAAAATGATTTAAATTTCATTTTCATTTAATGAGATACTTAGAAAAGTGATGATTTGTTAGTGGGAGAGTATTTAACAAGAAAAATGTACATATGAATATTGCTTAGTTGTTTTATTTTGTAAATAATACTGGATTGAATGATGTAGCAGTCATAATGTCTGAGATTTAAAACTAAATGATCCTAAATATCATTACTATTACTTTATTTACTTCTTTATTTCATTACTTTCTTAGTAATTAATAAGATTATCTTTGGATATACATTCTCTAATATTTATTTGTTTTAAAAGAATATTTTTGTTGAGGAGTCATTTCCATCAAATCTTCTCAATTTCAAAATAAATAATTACCTCCTATTTTTATTTAATATAATGTCATGCACCTAGATTTAAAAGAATGGTCTTTTTAGATGGATAAATTTAAAGCATAAAAGTTTCTTATTTTCCAGGATATCCGAGCCTTTTGCACTATTCGATGAACTGTATGATAAACCATGGACCAGAATAGGCCCATTCATTATTGGACTTGTGGCCGGATGGATGTTGTATAAAAAGAATTGTAAAATAAACATGAATAAGGTAAGTATTGATTCCCAATATACAATCTATGGAAATATTTTTTCTTTACTAGAAAGATAATTCATTATCTTGATCGGAAAGCATTAAAATCAAAAAAATTTTAATATTACAGTAAATACCAACATATAATTTTAAAGTAGGATTCACTAATTATAGTGGTTTCTTCCTAAAGATTATACTTTCCTCTTAAATATTTTATGTTCATGAATACCAAAAAGATAAATAAGTATCCTATAAAAATTCATTCTTAATTTCAAATATTTTATGATATTTTTTTCTATAATAGGGAACAACAGTGGTTGGATGGATGGTATCAATGACTATTTTCTTCATCTTAATTTACGGACTTCATGGACGAACAATTGGCCCCATAGCATCTGCATTTTATGCCGTTTTCTCTCACTCAGCTTGGGGATTTGGTATTCTATGGCTTGTACTAGTTTGTGCAACTGGAAAAGGAGGTAAAGCATTTGAAACATTCAGAAATCCTATTAAACATCTGTTTCAATTTTTCTGGGAGGCCAATCTGTTCCATGAATGTATCTCTTACTGATAGTATTGTTGAAAATCAGCTAGCACTTTCTAAATTTATGTATCAAGATAGGAGTAGCTTTTAAAAACGTGTGTTTTCGTTTGCTTGGTTTAATGGGAATATATCAAGGGCAGAGTCCATCTTAAATCTTCAGCACAAGTTTTGATTAAAAATCTACAACTACAATTTATCTCACAATGAATATTCCCAGCAGTCATCAATATTATTATGATGTATCTTCAAATGAACATTCCATAATGACTTATGTAAAGGATTGATATTATGAATGTGATATATACACAGATTATTAAAAATTAGTGAAATCTTAGGAATTATACATTTAATAAAAGGGGATCTTCAAGATTTGTAATTGCTATCATAGTAAAACATTTATTTTTGTACTTTTCATCAACAGAAGTAAATTTTCAAATTATCGATTCATTCATATCTGGTAATATCCTCTATGCTCTTTTTGTAATCTTATGACTTTGAAAGAGAACCCAGAACATTACAAGTAAAGAATTCATTTATCTATTTTTTTATTTTAGGTTGGATAAACAACTTTTTGTCATGGAAAACATGGGCACCATTTAGTCGTATCTCCTACTGTGCATACCTTGTACATCCCATTGTCATCAGAGCTTCCGTTTCCCAAATTGATTCACCACTTCATGCATCCAGGGATTCCTTTGTGAGTGTTAGAATATCTCATGTAATATTTATTTCATGTTTTAGTACTTTCCATACAATCTTGGATTTATTCTATTCTCTTTACAGATCTTCTTGTTCTGTGGTCACTTCATAATCTCTTATTTACTTGCGTTTGCCGTTTCTGTTACTTTGGAGGCTCCGATCATCTCCCTTCTCAAAATTTTCTTCAGGCGGATTGATAGTATAAGATAACAGCATTTTTGTACCTGACAGCATCCATTTTGAAAATCCTCACTGGTAAATGATCTGTATAGGAGATATTTTGTGTATTTAATTTCTTCCAGTAATAAAAAAATTGTGACAAATGTTTTTAATCTTTCCATTAAAAGTGTGAAGAATGAATTTCCCAAATGAAGATTGATGACATTTCTATGTTTGAAGGTTTTAGCACTGTTGGATAAATATCCGAAGTATCATATGAAGACAAAAAATCCTATTTAATCAGATGATAAACTGATGTTGCCCAAATACTCTCCTCCTAAAACTCACACAATTGAGAATTAAAACTGCAAGCACTGATATATTTCGATATGGGTAAGATTTTTCTATAATCATGAGAAAAAATATCTTTTATCTTATGCCAAGATTGAAATAGATATTTAATTAGATAGAAACCTTATTTATCAAATGTGGGCAATGACTTTTCAGGCATAAAATTACTTGCAAAATTTCCCTCATTCTTGTGGATAGTAAGTCAAGTAGTTTGTTTTTAACTACATCAACAACTAATTCATATTTTCTACGCTAATAAAATCTTTTAGTTTAAAATCATTCACTATGCAAAGCAGCAAAAATAGTTAAGGTACAAATTTATGAATTCAATAGCCCTAATGAAAGATTACGTAACACCTGAGAATATTTAAACTTAAATATTAGAAAGTTGGTGATTAAAAAAATCCTTAAGTAGATATAAAAATTTTTATTTACTTATTATTGCATATAATCTAACATTACAAAGCACATTATTAAACTTCATGCACCTCGTTCTGGCTGCCTTAAAAATATATAAGTGACTATTTTAATTATGACAAAAAAGAATGAAAGACTTAGGCCGAAAAGTCGATGATATATTTTTTTCCAGAGAAACCCTTCACCGAGAAACTCTTCTCCAACGTCTCCTTATATTTGTTGAAAGGCATGAGAACGTGTGCAGGAGCTCTTAAGTCTCCTTTCGTAACCATATCGGCCAGTTCCAAAATCATATCTTCACGCTTTTTGGAGGCAGCATTCAAAGAACACCACCTTGTCATCCAAAATCCTCGCAGACAAATGTCTTTGAAGATGAACGTGGATGTGGGAACTGTAACCGGCTCTCGAGACATACCACCATAGGTTATCATCCATCCCTGAAAATCGAGGTGTCGAAGTAATTCCAAAGAACTTTTGCCTCCAACGCAATTAAATGCAAGTTTTGGTTTGGGGACTTTTCCTGACTTGAACATGTCCGTCGTACGAGCTTCACTTTCAGTGAGAACATGAGTTGCACCAATTGATTGCAGATAACCTCGCAACTGATCGATTTCTGGCCTATCCCGAACAATATTGACCGACTGAATACCCCATGACTTACATAACTGAATCACACACTGCCCTGATGCACTATTTGCTCCGTTCTGAATCACAGTTTCACCTGGCTTTAAAGTTACGAAATCTTTTAACATACGATATGCGGTACAGGGATTAACGGACAATGTAGCCGCGTTGGCTACACCAATCGTGTTTGGAATTTTTATGAAATTTCTTTCCTTTGAAACGGCGTGGGTACGCCATGTACCCCAACCTGTGTTTCTAGGTATGACCCAATCTCCCTTTTTCAGATAAGAAACACCATCGCCAACATCTTGAACCTCAGCCACACCTTCATTGCCCCCGATAGCAGGCAAATTAGGCTTCACAGGATACACTCCTTGAATCGTGTTAATGTCAGCTGGGTTCACAGGAGCGGCTAGCATTCTCACCAGCACTTCTCCATTTTTGGGGGATGGTATATCTTCCTCTTCAACGTGAACGACTTTCGAAGGATCTCCATATTCTGCATAAACAAGTTTGGACGCTTTGAAACTGCTAAATCTCACTAACTGTGGATTTAATTTCCCACTAAACGTGAATATTCTCGTAAGAAACTTCATATTGCTGGCTCAAGCGGAGAACGTCCCCATCACCAAAACATTGTAATTTCGATTTTCATTTGTTTCCTCAAGTGCGTATCAGGTAAAGCATAGGTCAATGGCTCGGAACACTTATGAAAGATGAAAGTTCTTCTCCCTTGTGAAAGCGTTTGCGTCATTTGAATTAGTAAGGTTACATAAATTAGCAGCTAGATTAGTTTAAGAGTATTTTTGTCCTTTTCTTGGCCATAGAATAGTTAATTTTTCAATAGATCGTAAATTAATTTTTCTCAAGTATTAGAGAGAAATGTTCGCGGCAACATTTGAATTTAAAAGTAATGATACACGCCAAAATCGTTTCATTCGTTAGTATCGTACTTTAAATATTAAAAATTTTTGTTTATAGCATCCATCGAAGAATTCTTTAGCGAAACATGATGGTTAAATGTATAAAATTCTAGGTGAATGTGATCTTGAATGTGTGTTCATGCTGAGCTATATTCTCCATGGAAATATAGTAAAAAAAACTTCTGCCTTTTTTGTGTATCTGGTCTGTGTTAGTTACCGGCAAAATTAATTATTCAGTTTATACTTGAACATTTGTCTCTTTTAAGAATGTTTTAACTATTTGAAATGCTGTTCTCCATAATGGTCGTGTGACAAAACACGTTTCCCGCCACTGAACAGACGTGCTGTTTTTTTTATAAAGAACGGAGATTTATATTCTGCATTTTCTAACATATTTTCGTATAGTGAGCGATTACGACAAGCAAATCGGACAAATCTATGTTCTTAATCATTTAAAGAGCTGTAACTGCCCTTAAGTGAACTCTGTGCATTACCAAAATGTTAGTCAGCATTGCTCCTTAGAATATTTATAGTATTATTTGATTAACCAATAGCCTCCTTTTGAAGATTTAGCGTGTATTATTAATTGTTTTGTGTTTTATCTATCACTGTTAATATCTGAGTGCCTTTGCTACTTCGAAAAGGAAAAATCTTTCTTTCTTACCTTCTAAGTCTAATCGATGGCTATGTTAAAAGGCAGTGGTGATGTATGTGACATTTATTTGAGGAGTGATATTTGGATTCATCGCCTTGTATACTTCGACATCTATTTTTTTAATCAGGAATCTGTAGTCCCTCTACATGAATATACATTTTCTTAAACCTATGGGGTTCGAGTTCAGTTACTGTTCTTTGCTTCATTACTATGCGATTTAGTTTATACATTAGTGCAGAGGTTGTAGAATTAATATAAGTTAAAGAGGATAGATAAGAGATGATATCCTTCCTTTCTTCATTGAAATATTTTCTCCTTTCCAGCAGAAAGGTTCTCGGTTATCTGGGGGAGCAGGAATTGATTGATTTAATGCTTTTAAGTTTTCTACTGGTTCATATACACATTTACAACATAAGTAATGGAAAATCAAGTCAGTGTTGATGAAGTATTTAAATGAAGTGAATATATTTTCATATATTTATGTGCTTTTAATCATGTCTTCATTATATTTTACTTGTTAAATTTAATACTAGTTGGAAAATCATCCATCATCCAACCATCATCTAATTGATTATTTTTGTTAATCTGAAGGATTTCCACATTAATGTGTATCATCTTTCTTTAAACATACTTTCTCAAATGAAAGGAGTAGTATATTTTTAAGTTAGTATTAAGTACACATGGCATATTATCTCTTAATTGGATTGTCTTAAATGTATATTAAGAGTTAATTAAGGATAAGGAGGGTAGATTTTAAACTTTATACAATAAATCGTGTAACTAGTTCACAAGGTTTAACATAAGTAAAAAATAGTGACATGCTGTATCTCTTTAAAGCGAATTAGGGTTCAAGTACTAGTAATGTATATCACTGTTTTTCACCTCTATTAAACCTTTATGAAGTTTTTTTAATAATTTGCCAAAATCTATTAACTTTTAGTGAAAAATGATTTCTTTTATTTGTAAATGAGCAGTTAAAGGATGAATGTTGTAAAACATCCTGAGTCATTAGTTTCTGAGATAATTTAATTATGTTCATTACTAAAAATTAAATTGTAAATGATTTATGGATTGATAAAATTTTATAATTTTGAAAACTTTTTATTATTTCATAAATATGAAGTGAAAATCTTATTTTTAGTTTCTATAAAAATTCTAATTAACATTATATCAATGAACAATCCTTGAGGAATTTCAAATTCAGGACGATCAAATTATCATTATCTAATTAGAAGTAGAATAAAGTCATATAGGTTATGCAATGTCATAATTTAAATGCCAGTGTTGATGGTATGCTTCTATAATGAACCTTCATGATGAATATTCATGAAAGTCTTAACTTAAATTTGGTTTATTTTTATTACAATAGATCAAATTCTTTTGCATAGAAAAATGAAAATTATAATCAATGTCTTTCAAAACTGAATGTTAGAATTTCTATTGAATACTAACCTATGCATTTCCTCAAATACTGATAATTGACAGAATACAGATTTTCATTAATATAAAAAATGAATGGAACATATTACAAATATCATTTTCCTTTCCTGTTCAAAGGTTTAAAAAATCTTAACCTTTCTCTAAATATTTTGTACTGATTAAAGATATTTACTAAAACAATTGTGGAATTATTGTCTGTTTTGAATACAATAATCTTAAGAATTATAGCCCCCTATATTTAATGAAAGTTTTTATAGTCCTGGAGCGTGCTATATATGTCATACTTTTGGGTTCTTTAACAGGTTAGTTAATAAAGATGCAAATGTTTTTATTGTCCTGTCTTGCATTGATAAAGCAGGTTTTGATCCTCCGATCTAGTGGAGAACCAAAGAGTATCTCATTTACATTTTGTAGTTATAAGGAATTTTGATTAAATGAGAGTTATTACAAAATTATCATTTTCAATAGGAATGTTACAATGGAAATAGAAGAGGCATGAGAATATTGTTGTACATTCATTGGTTAGCAAGAGGAGTAATATGATGAAGATATATAACGGCCTAAATTGAGTTTATCTCCCCAAGCTTAAGATTTTCATCTAGAATTACCGTCACACCAAATAAGGCATTGATGGAAGTGGAAGTAAATGAATATCTATAGTAATAAGTGAAAGAGGTGAGCAAATAAGGAGAAATCATGCATTACTATTAATGAGTAAAAATCTAAAAACAACCTGAATTATTTTGAGAAATTGACAAAATTTTAAGTATTCTATTTAGTTCAACCATAAATATCAAATAATGGAGAACCATATTAGATAATCCTCTTAGATTATTAGAATTAGAGTATGCTCATGTTATCCTCAGAAACAGTTTTAAATTCTTTTTATACAATTTGATGAAAAGAACAATGGAGATGGGTGTAAAGAAAACCACATAGGAAATTTTTGGGTATAATGATATTGAAATACATGATTGATAAATAGTTTTTATAATTAAGAAATTTTTGCTATTGCCTTTTAAAAACTAATCTCATAGCAAATATATATACAAGATAGCAATAATCTATCTACTTTTGTCTGATTCTATTTCATTTTGAAGAATCTGTTGATGTATTTATAATGGGATTATAAGATATTAATTAGATTTTTTCCAAGAGGAGTCCAAATTGTATGCGTATGTTTGGAATTCTTTCACTTCTGATCATCTTTAGGTTTTGTAGTTTACAGTAAACAATGAAATATTAGTCTTCCTATTACACACAAAAATTATGCAAAACCACTATTGTTAATATTTTATTGATGCATAAGGAAAATTAATTCCCAATTCCAGGGAAACATATGTTTTAGGTTCAACATTCTGTCATTAGTCCTTGATATCATTCACCATCACTTTGACCTTATCATACTTATTTTATGTATCAACTTTTTGTTTTGAAAGGAACATTGAAGATAATATTTATTGCTCATCCATTTAGCTGTAGTTTCCGAATTTTCAGACCATTTTCCTGGAAATTATTGAAGAAATTTTACTGCTTCATATGTTAGGTTTACAGTTTTTCATTTTCTTGGAAAATGTAATCAGTATTAGGAGGCGTGACTTCTCAAAAAGCCATATTACAATGAAAAACTTTCTTTTATGCTTTTGTGGTTTGTTCATTCGGAAATTAAATTTTTTATTATTTTATTCAAAAAGGTTGTTTGGTTGGGAGCTTACAGTTAGAAATTAATATTTTATGAATTATTCTTCTGAAAAGGTGTACATTTTTGTGGACATTTATGAATGCCAGTTATTAGAATGTTATACATTGATAACATTTCTTTGATCCTTAAAAGCATAAATACCAGTTTTATATTGATGACTACATCCAAAGTCCTACTCTAGTTTTCTCAGGTTTGCTTGGAACTGTGCTATAATTACTACTATAGTTAGCAAAGCTGATCCAATCTGAAAATATAAATAATTACAGATGCAATTCCAATATCTTCTAGGGCTATCAAAAGAAACAAGGCTATATTTTTGGTAAGAGGATATCAGATTTCATAAATCAAATTTAGTGAATTTAAGATAAACAGATCAGTAAAAGTTAATAAGAGCTTTGAAGAAAAATTCACTTGTGTTTTTGGCATGCATTTTGAAGTTCAAAAATCAATCATGAATGAATCAAGAATGAACCCACAGTTAATTAGTTGATCTCATTTCAATAAAAAATTGGCCTAGGAAGCTTCCCCTTTTGAAGGTGTTTTGTGAATTAGTGATTAGACTAAGCATAGCGTTAGTAATATGTTATTTGCTTAATATTTCCTACATCACTTCTTAATAGTTAATAAAGCACTTCATTTTAAAATCATAGAATAATTTACAGAATTTATGTTTTACCGAATTATTTCATATAACTTTCTTTTCTTGTTTTTGTAAGAAGGGTATTTTTGGATAATTCTTGAAATTCTTTGCAAAAATAGGTGGCGTGTCATTGAGAAAATGATTGCATTTTTCTTATCTTTTCCAATTTACTTGTTGTAGAAATTGCACAGTAAGAATTAAATGGAGGAATCTTTCTTGATTATTAAAACAAAGATTTGTGTAAGCAAAGAGAAAAAGGTTACTTACTGATGAGTAGAGAGAGTAATCCAACTTGAACATTCTTGCTCCAGTGAAAATTATGTTAACGATTTTTATTTGAGAAGAAAATAGCCGGAGCTAAAAAATAGATATTAGTAATTAGATCATAAGATAATTTTATAACTTTACCATACTTTTGATTGAAATATGAGGATACTGACATTTGAAAGAATATATTATCTAATATTATTGATGAAAGGGAAAGTTTAATTTAGTTTACAGGAAATTCGTGGAGTTATTGTATTTTTTTCAAATATTTAAACCAGTGTAACTCACCTCTTTAAGTAAGTTGTAAGACCTTATTTTTGAGGAAAACCCCATCATCATGGTGTCAGAATTCTCAATCTGGAATATTAACCAACACATTAATTTTATTTGGTAAATGATTATTATATACATTAGTTGGTTCCGAATGTACTCAGTACTTAATTACGTTGTTAATTTTATGCTGAATAATATACATACAACTTAGTAAAATAAAAACTTCAAATAATTTATGGAAATACAATTTATGAAAATTTTCACCTCTTTCTTGGTATTATTCAATATTGTTTATTCATTTTTATTGTTTTTGATATTGTTTGATTTTCCAATCGTTATATTTAAGTCATAAAAATTTAAATTAAGTACCATGCTCACAAAACGTTCATGAGAAAGGCAATAATGCTTCAATGATGGTACATTGAAGAAAGCTAATATAGAAAATACTCAATTCCACATACTATTTACACCCACCTCTTGCGTCATCTTGCTACATTGTGCCACGCAGTAAACAAAAACCCATATGAGAGGAGCATCCCACACCAGTATGCTTAGCATGAAGACCCAGAGCTGAAACTTTTCCACCGTGCCTGCAAACACACGAGCTACGTAAATGGACGAGTAACAAATCTCGACCAAGAGGCAACAGGTGAAGGAAAGCAAACTGATGTCATATATCCTATTGAGTTCCACGGCCAGCTTGCAGTGATGAATATGGAAAAGGCTGATGAATCTCCAATGCTGTTTTATCTTGCTCGCCTTTTTGTCGAGCTGCCCATGCTCATTTTCCAGAGACACGTTGCATAAAATCAATAGAGCTATGTTCAGGTCACGAAGTCTGTGGCGGAGGAACTTAAGAATGACCGCGAACTGGAGGCACAGACAGGAGAGAGCGATGCAAGACATGAAAGCGAACGTGTAGGAAGTATAAGAGTATAAATTGCTAATGAATGGGTAAAAAATCCCTCCGATTAGAACGGCAGCCATCCCGGACGTCTGCAGGGTGACCAATTTCCTTCTAGGGTCCCTCAGCTGTATGTACTTGCGCATCGTTTCGTCTGCATCCCGAATCGTCTTCAGTAATTTCCGAATCCTGTCCCGTTTGAAATAGATGTCTACGAAGGCTACGATCAATTGAAAGAGCAATATGCACGCAATTACGAGATGCAAGAGGAGATTGAACTCTTTTGCATCGGCCGTGGCTTTGATTGTGTACAGAAGAAGCAACGTCAGTCCGGCGCTGCAGAATATGAGGAAGAAGAAGGCCTGAAGTCTCTCAAGAAGTAGTTTTCTTTTCTTGTCACGCTTATCACCATGCTCAGTGACTGGGGAGATGGCGAAGAGTAAAGAAAAACGAAAAATGGGTCTCGCGAACCAATGGACGCCACGAATGATATTACGGTTTTTTAGGTTGTCCATTTTCATTCCATAAGAGTCGCGCTTCGAGGCATTGTTATGACTTGGATCGAGGTCTTCGAAGCCCTAAATATGTATCCATCTCGTAAACTCTCACGGAAAAACAATAACAAGCGTTGTGTACCTTCCGTTGTTTATCCTGGCTCGTGAACGAAACCTTTTTGAGGTCCTCACCCTTTGTTTCTACCTTTCTCCTTTATTCTCAATTTCACTTGATTAGAACTCCTTGATGGAGTTTTTGATGCGTCGAAAGGACTTCAAAATCCCTGTTGTTTTATCGGAATCCCTTCAAATTCGCTCTCGTTTATGTTTTGTCCATATTCTTGATAGTCCAGGACGTAACATGGAATGGGCATTAGGTAAATGAGGACCGTGTATCAAATGAATGTAGTCATCTTTTGACGTCATCAAATATTAAGTTTGCTTGGTAGTGAAAGTTAGAATAACATTTAGAGGTGGTGAGATTATTATATGAATCATTATGTAGTGACTGGAAGACATTAACTTCGTAGATTAATTCTCTTCTTTCACTTAAAATTGACTCTGATCAATCACATGAATGGTTGATTAGCTTATTTTTTGCTATACTATTAATTGTGATTCATAGACGAATATACGGCCGTTCTTTTGGTGTAGTCAATGTCATCCATACAGCTTCCTGCCTGTAGCGATACTGGTAGACCTGGCGTAAAATAAGATATCACTACAGTTATTCTTTGTTCATTTGTGGGGGTTACTCCAAAATGATTCCAATTATGTACTATTACAGGAATTCAACTTCAACTAGGAATGTTAAATATTAGCTTAACCATTATTTACAATACATATGGATGCATTTATGTAAATGGCTCGAGGAACATGAAATTGAACTAAGATAAATATGCTTTCGTTTCGGTACTCAATTATTCAAAGAGTTGTACTCAACTTTTACCTGAATTTTATGAGTTCTCTCTCTCCTGATGTCTTTACTATAGATTCGTCAGTTTTGCCTGAAATTGCGCAACAATCAGTGCTATCGTTAGCAAAGCGGAGCCAATCTGAAAAAGATACGTAATCGAATTAAGTTCTAATTGGAAGACTTCAATAAATATAAGAATATCCTTAAAGAGAATCTGAAATATTACTCCAAATTAAAACGTTTTATTTAGTAATGTTTAGTTTTATTTAATAATTAGTTTACTTTAATCGTTTTTGGGAAAGTACTATCAAATATTTTGTTGTCTGATGGTTCCGTTGCTTTTCGGAGACTTGTAATATTAATGGGACAGCATTTGCAAGATATCATATTTGGCGAAAGTATTATCGCATTTGTCAAACCGAATTCGATGAAAGAGACTATGGGTTTCTTTTCGGTTTGGCGTGACTGATGAAAAGTGACACCGGTTGACGAATTGCTTGGATGCTACAGCTTTTACGTGCAAAATATTGAAAAGAGTAGTTTTTAGTAATCATATTCGCAAAATTTTGGTCTCATACATATTGATTGATTTTATATCCCTGCTCTGGTAAAATAGTTTTGTTTTAATGAGACAAGAGAGGAATTAAACAAAATAATTTTTCTGATAGGTTTATATTGGGTATTGTATACTAGCAAAATGATGATAAAATTGGTGATTTTTGTATACTGTTAACGTTAAGCGTTTAATTGTATTAAACTTACACATTAAGTGATATAAGAGAATTACTTACCGATAAAAAGAGAGAGTAATCTAACTTGAACATTCTGGCACCAGTGAAAATTATTTTGACAATTTCGATCTGAGAAGAAAACATCCGGAGCTGTGAATGGCAAATAATAATGGCAAATTATTATTTGTTTAACATATTATTAATTACTTACGTCTATCTTTAGAAGCTTCGATATAACTCAATTATGAAATGAAAACGAAAAGTTTAAATATTTAATTTTGTTATGCTTACCTCTTTCAGCATGTTTATGGATCTTATTTTAGTTGCGTAATCCATCAGTATAATGTCCGTTTTTTCGATCTAGAACAAAACAAAATTGAGGGTATGAAACAAATATTAACGAGACGTTTATTTATGTACCTTATATCCTAGCGATGTAACTTTATGAATTGATTTATGTTGAATGAGTAGAGCTATTCGAAGGTCACAATTCTAAGCGAATGAAAACGTTTGTCCTTTGTTATTATTCATATCTCAATTGTGGCGAATTTACACCTTAAGACACTTAAATCCGTTAAAAAAGTATAAATTACTAATTTGCTGGATTTACAAAATAGTAACAGTGATACGAAACCCATCAACTTTTACCGTTGGATGGATTTGAAGTCCTGCTCTATAATTCTTTAATTAAACCGTGATAAAGTTTTGGGAAGAGAAGAAGATTGCCAAAAAATAAATGTCTCACCTCTTGGGACATCTTGCTACACTCTCTCACACAAAATACGAAGGTCCATAAGAGTGGTACATCCCAAACCACGCAGTTGAGGATGAAGGCCCAAATTTCGAACTTTTCTACCGTGCCTGCAATTATGCGCACCACTAAAATCGACAAGTACCACGTCTCTACGAACAAGTAGCAGGTGAAGCAAACCAGACAGATATCGTATATCCTGTTGAGTTCAACCGCCAATTTGCAGTGGTGAATGTGAAAGAAGCCGATACATCGCCATTTCTGTCCCATCTTGTCTTCATCAACAGGTCTCTCCCCATAATGCACCGCAACTTTGCACAGCGTGAGCAGAACTCCGTTCAAATCCCTCATTCTGTAGCGGATGAATCTTAGGATGATAGTAAACTGCAGGCACATGCACGAGAGGGTTATGTATGACATGAAGGCCATCGAGTATGAAAATAAGACGTGGACGAAGCCAATGACCGGATAGTAGATCCCTCCAATTATGGTGGCAGCTACCCAGAAGGTTTGCGTGTAGACAATCTTCCTGCTACGGTTCGACCTCAAGTGTAACTGCCTACTCATGCGTTCGTCAGTTTCCCGGATCTTCTCCAACAGTTTCCGAATCCTGTTTCTCTTGAAGCTGAAGTCCGCGAATGCTAATATCAATTGAATCAGAACCATGCTGCCCATGATGAGAGATAGCATGTTGTTAAATTCATTTTCATTCGCTGCGACTTTGATCAGTCGCAGGAGAAGCGAGGTTAGACCTGCCGTGTACAGTAGAAGGAAGAAGAAGGCCTGGAACCTTTCCAGAAGCTGAATATTTTCTTTCCTGCCGCCATTGTCACGTAGAGGTACTGGGCAGATGGAGAGCAACAATGATAGATTAAATATCGGTTTAACGAACCAATGTATACTTTTGCTGTTTCTAAGGTCTCGTACATAGTCCATTGTTATCCATCTAGAACTACTCCATCAGACATGAGGAGGTATGATTAACTCGATAGAGGTGCGTTCCACCTTTGATCGTAACTTTTCACGCTCTAGGAATTTCCTATCGTGTTAGTTAACCATTTTCGATATTCACTATGGAAACAGGACTAAAAAGGATAACATCGCGTTTTTCTGATCATCCAGGCGGCTATTTTTATTTTTTTTGGTTTGTTTTTCCCGAAATCGAAATTTGTTTGCGATCTTTTCATAATTCATTTACTCCCCTACAGATCGATTCTCAATTAAACTTGATTAGACTTTGATCAGTTGAAAGGAGTAAGGATATTGAAAGTTTTCTTAGCTCATTTTTGTCTTTCGCTTCACTCTATATTATTGCTTGCTTATTATTGCTGCTAATTTTTGTAAGAATATCAAAGGTTCGGTGAAGAATAAGGATAGTATTCGTAACTCAAATTACTTATTGTTAATTGTCTCGTAGGTAGTGATCGTTACTAAGCAACAACTGTTGATTTCCGGAAAAATAAATAATCAAGAAATCCATGGTTGAATAAGATTAAATCGTTTTAGATGTTAAAAAGAGCAAGTTCACTATAATTTTTTATGCTTCATTTGGGTAAATGCGATTGCGTTCAAATGAATATTGCAAATTGTAAATGTCTATTGATTTTTCTCGAGGTCAACAATCCTTTCTCCAAAGAATTAGATGTCATTACAAACGAATGTAGTGTGATTTTGTCGTATACCAAAATCGCCAAAATACGGTATAATAAATACAAATAAGTGTATCACATTCGCTTGCCGTGTGTGTTTATTCTTCCATTTGAAATACTAATGAGGGATACCATTTGTTACTTTTTTCTCAAGGATGAATGTAATGAAATGAAAAGTTTCTTAAATTTTTCTATAACTTATATGCTTTGATTTTATTGATATAAAGTTTTACAACAGATCTCTGTTATAATATATTGCCTTGCCTTCAAATTAAATTGCCTTCAGTTTGCAAATACTGTATTTCATAATTCCAAGATTATTTGGCATTTTACTTTTCATAGTGAGATGATATTCATCGCAAATTGTTTATCCTTTCATCAAATTAGGTCATGATTTTGTATCCATCTGGATTTGTGTTATTTTTATTCTCTTAGTTACATGTAATTATAATGTAAAAATGGTCATCATTTCGTACTCTTTAGAATTTCCTCAAGCATTACTGCTTATTGAGACATGAATAGAACATTATCATGATTAAATTTTCCAATAGTTTCTAGCATCTCAAGCTTCTAGAGGTAAATATTCATTAGGGATAAGTTTTTAACGTAATTTTTACTTTAAATATTAGTTCGTCGCGACAAAATGTATTTTCTTTTTAGTTTTTTTTATCAAGATAAAAATCGAACGTCTTTGAATTGTGAGAGAGACTAGGCTTCATTAAAGTAAATAACTCGTTATTCTTCGATTGGCAAGAGGGCAAGACTATATCAATCTTTACTCAAAATTTTCTTGAATTACATAAAATGTCTTTGAATTGTCCAAATATTACTCTAATTCTTATATCTCATTCAATTCATTAAGAATAGTCAAAACTCCATTCTGAAACACGGCTTATATTATTATATTAATGTATGCAAAGCTTATTCTATTGCTATATTCGAAAAGTGAACTTAATTAAGGAAAAGCAATCATAACCATTAATTTTCTTGATTATAAGGTTTATTCATAAGGTTTAGAATATTAGTAAATGATCACATTAAATGAATAATTCATAGATAAATATCACATTAAGAAGGAAAAACCCTCGTTACATCCTAGTACGTTAGAGTTTTCACATATTATACACATGAACAACTTCCATATTATAATAGCTACTATGTACTTCGGAGACCCCCACTACTTTTTCTAAGTGTGATTTTATTGCTTGATTATACTCATTGGGGAGGATGAATATGAATTATAGATATTTTCTGTTAAGTGTAGTTCATGATTTCTAGCACTTATACATATTTTCACTTAATTTCATTTTTAGATTCATAGTCTATAGCTCGAACACTGCGATAAAAATATTATTTTCTATGTTTTCATAAGGTACTACTTCTTCCGTGTAATTCTAATGGAATTTCGTGGACATTAATACTAGTAGTACATATCTTGTTGAGTTTGACTCTTCGCAGCTTATTCTTGCAGCAACTTATTCTTTCGTACCCCATCAATTCTTTTAATCACGTCCTGTTAAGTTTTCTTGATAATTATGTCAATACCAATATCTCTCCTGTGCTTAGTGCGATGATACCTTCCATAGGATCTTTCAATACCTGAAACTATTTCTTTATTCTCTTGTTAATCATTCTTGTAACTCTAAAGCTAAGTAGGTTACCTGGAATAATGTATGAATACTCGAATTGTAGAAGAGTTTCATAATACCGCAATCCCGCTAGCTTGTTTCTGTACCCTCATTCTAAATCATTTAGGTTTGTCTGGAATTGGGCCACGATCACAATCATAGTCAGTGAAGTCGAACAAATCTGAAAAGGAAACAGTAATTTTATAAATTCGTCAACTATCTGATATGGATTCTGTTTTATCGTGTGCATATTACCGAGAAAATAAATCCGTTTGATAAAACACTTTTTTAACGTAATAATTGCGTTACATATTGAAATAAATCTTTAACTATCGTGAATACGATTCGAAAATATTCTCTAGGACGTATATAATTTATAATTACACTGACAATCATAGATTTCCACAATTCTTTCTCAACTACTATTTTTGACCCATTTCAACTAATAGTAAGTGTAATGTAAAATAATTCTGATTTTTACATGGGTGAATTAAATTCTTAAAGGTTCATTCTTAAGAATTTTGTTCAGTCTCAACTTCAGTATAACCCTCAATTCACAGAAGCTTCAGACTTTTCTCACATGATAAATTGGAATTATCGCTTCATGAATAATTCTTTTTAAACATTTTTTACATCAATTAGGAAGAATTTTGACAGATATGGGTATCAGAAAGTAAAGATAAAACGAAAAATCAATCTCTATAACGAAGGTTTCCTATTGAGCTTTTTGAAAGCATTTTACTTTAAATTTAAGAAAAAAATATAAGCTCCTCTAAAAAAAAGGTAACTTACCGATGTAAATAGAGAATAATTCAAGTTGAAAAGTCTGGCAGCAGTGAAAATGATTTTTATAAGTTTTAATTGGGAGGAGAACATCCGGAGCTGAAAATAAAGAATTCGGTGAATAGTTCAGTAATTCTTGAATTATCCATAAGTTATACGAGATAAAGATAGAAGCATTAGTACCGTGGTACTCACCTCCTTATTAAAGTCTTTGGTTTTAATCTCTGAGGAAAAAGCCATCAGTATGAAGTCAGTCCTTTCCGTCTAGATTACCATGATTTGGAATATCGAAGAGAAATACCAAATCAATTTAAAGTTGTCATTAAGTTCATTTTGGAGAAATATCATTTCACGTCAATTTTTTCACATATAATTGTTGGATTTGGATTGTCATTATGAATACAATTTAATACAAACAGCAATTTCGTAATGATGAACACAGCCCATGAGTGTTTTAATGTCTTCATATTTATAAAACTCGAATTAAAGTATTATTATACACTCAAGTAAACTAATGACACGATACCGGAAGAATGCTTAAAATTTTAAGAACAAATTAAAGAATTAGGAGAACTTCTCTGAACGATATGTTTTTCTCCATTGCATTAGCTAAACTCGAGTAAAACCTATACTCGGAAAAAGTTACAGATATAATATTACATATATTAAGATATTACTCATTCAAAGTTATTGATAATATATGAAATCTTTTTCTATGCTTAAAACGTTCGTATTTATTTCAATAAACAGTAAGGAATTAGAAACATCCAGAGTATATTAACGAGGAAAAAGTTGCACAAATATACTTAAACTACAATATAATAAATTAGCATCCATTCCCATAGTAGTTTTTGGAAGCCAATTTTGTGATAGCCGTACCATACTACGCATGCACTTAGAAGAACTAGAATAATTATTTATTGATATTCAGTCCTATAGAATTGAGGTATTATTGACAAATTCATCCATCTCGTATATTCTTCAAGCGTAATACTACTCTCCGAGAAATATATTCTTCCATTCAGTCAACAAATAAAACCGCATTTACGACAATATTTGAAGTGAATTACCAACGTAATCGAATTTATAATAATTCAGCATCTCGGTCTAGCGTTCAAACATGTCCATCGAGTCTTTCTGAATTCCATTACAGCTTATTGTCGTTAAAATCCACCATGTCAGACTTGTATTATCGTTCTGACATTCGTATTAATTTTAATTTAACAAAGGGAACTTATAAAACTAAAAACTCGGCTTGTATCCCACATGCTCACCTCTTGCAACATCTTACTGCACTGCATCACACAATACATGAAAGACCAAAAGAGAGGAAGGTCCCACGCGAGTAAGCTGAGCATGTACATAAAGAAATCAAATCGATCAACAGTCCCCGCTAGTACACGAACAGCGAAAATAGCACCGAACCAAATATCAACCAAAATAAGGCATGTGATGGAAGCCACGCTGAGGCCATATATGTTGTTAAGCTCCATTGCCAGTTTGCAGTAATGGATGTGAAAGTAACCTATGGCTTTCAGTCCAATCGTCGTGTTTTTAACCTTCCGGGGTATCGTCCCCCGTTCACCTTGCACCGCCATCCTGCATTCGTTCAACACTTCGCCGTTAAGGTCCTTGATCCTGTGGCGTATGAATCTCAGGATCACGGCGAATTGCGCGCCCAGGCAGAAGTGCGTTATGAAGGACAAAGCAGCAAGAAAATAGGTAAATGAAGAGAAGGTGACATCTTTGGTGAGAATGTGACCAATATGGATGGAGATCATCCCCAAGATAGACACAGCGAGCCATGAGGTTTGAAGGACGACCATTGTCCTGCTCCGGGACCCAGTGAACTGGAACTTCTTGCTCATGCATTCATCCACATCCCGGATTTTCTCCAACAGTCTTCGAATTCTATCCCGCTTAAAGTAGACCTCCACGAAAAGTACGAACGATTGCATCACATTGCAGAATCCAGAAAAGTGTGAGAAGATTATGTTGAATTTTGATGCATCTAGAGCAGCCGAGATGAGGCCTATAAGAATGAAGGCAAGCCCGGAAAGGTACACCATTAAGAACAAGACGGATTGGAACATCTCAAGGCATAAGAAGTAGTCCTTCTTGTCATGCCTGATACGAAGTGGGATTGGAGAGATGGAGAAGAGTGTGGAAAGAGTAAAAATTGGTTTGATGAACCAATGGATACTATTTTCGCAGGCGTAAATTCGTTTTTTGTCCTTTTTTGTTATTCGGAAACGACTGTTATGGTTGTTGAGTGTAGTGCTGACCATACTTCGAGAGATGGGTAATATACGTTTGGTAATCTACGGCTTTGCTGTGCCTGTGCTCAATTTTGGAAAAGTTCTTGAATTGATATCGTAGCGTTTTTCGGGGCCAGAGCCAATTTTTCTTTTTCGTTTTAGTTTTAGTCTCGGTGGTGACTTTTGTTTGGAAGTAATTAATTATTTATCGAAAAAGAGATCGATTTTTAGCCATAATGAATTTGTCGTCAGAAGGTGGATCAAAATTTGTTGTAAGATTATAGATTCATCTAATGGGTGTATCTTATTAACTTAATGAACGGTTTTACTGTAAGCTCATATCAGTTGCTACACTGATAAAATAATCGATTATTTTAAGGAATAGGTTAATTTTATGAGAATTTCACCTCTTTTCTGCAACAAGGCTTCTTATACTTCATGACGAATTTTCTGCAAGTGTGCATCAAGTACATCCCAGAGTATACGTACGTGTATATCTGTACCCGTAACCCTATTTTTCTTCCGGTTCAGTTGGCTTGAGTGACGTGTATTATTCTGAGTTACTTAAAGTTTGATATCCTTTGAATGCGAGAACTGTGTTGTGTTTTCTTTTGATGATTTATAGCTTTTCGTGTTCTAAAGGAACGTCATGTATCATTCTCTTTATTACGTGATAGCCTTTAACCTTATCAATATATTTCTTTTATGCTACTTATTTTTTATTCTTTTTGATTGTCCGATACTTTCGTTTAATTAAAAGTAAATCGGTATTATTTTTCTATCTTATGCTTATTTCTATTCAACATCTCTTTTGTTATATCAAACATAACGAAGTATTTATATGTTTGGATAACAAATCTCAAGGAAGATGAATGATTTATGAACCTTTAGGGTTAGGTTGCATTAAATTAGCTTACTTCTATTGTAATATAGTAAAGCCATATTTTTTCATAAAAATAACAGATTTTCTGTTCCAGAACTTTTTATTAAGCGCATAAATATATATATACACGTATGTACATCGAAGTAAAAAAGATCGTTTACATTAATCCTCAAGGAGGTGTAAAAACTATTGAATGAAATTTTCTTCTTCATCAGCCTTAATCTACATCGTTAATGTTTACATTGAATTGGCCGATAATTATGATGATATTTAATATCGCCGATCCAAGCTGAAAGGATAATTTTTAAAAAACATTATTTATATCCATTATTTAGGATTAGAAATATAATTAAAATATTATATAATAAGGATTGATTTAATTGTAGTACTTAGCACGTTAAAGCGTACGCTTTTTCACAGTTTTATTTCCACTTCTGTTAAACTTTGTGAAAATATAATATAGTAGATAAAAAATAATGTGTTAGATGAAATTTTGAGTTTGAAAACAGTATGTTACGAAATCAAATTAATTGAGTGAATCAAAGTAATTTTGCTATGAATTCTGAAATTTTATAACAATATTTTTACATCTTATTGTTCTATAGATATTTCCATGGATTATTATTCACTGGATTCCGATAGATAAATCTTCGGTATACATATTTTCTTAAAATTTTAAAATAGTCAATGCACAAATTAAATTATGTTTACTCTAAAGAAAGTAAGTGTCAATTAAAGCGATGTTGTTAGTGAAAATAAGATACGAACCGAAGTGAAGAGATTGTAGTCAACGTTGAACAATTTAGCTGCCGTAAATTTGGTCTTGTTCAGCTCTATTTGACAGGAAAATATTCGGAGCTGGAAGGTACGATTTCAAAACGATTATCATTATGTTATGCAGGTATTTTATCAATGTCTTAAATAATAGAAAGATGGAATCATCCAAATACGTATTTTTGGAAATTAGATTATAATGAACTTACCTCTTTAAGAAACTCCCTCGACCAAATCTTAGACGCAAACCCCATCATAATGGTATCTGTTCTTTGAATCTAGTACGAAAAATTGTAAGATTGAGGGAAAAAATATGCAAATATAGAAGCAAAATTTGGTATATTCGTCGTTTTAAGTGGAACTTTTATCAATGTTGTTAGATCATTATTTCTTTGAGGATGAAAGTTAATAATTGCGTCATTAGAGAGTATCCATGGGAAAGTAGACGACGGAAATAATTTTAAAAAATTGATAACGTATCGTTTAAATAAACTTTACAGAACCATGTAAATATTAAGATGAATATAGGCTTCATTTCCACATATTTCATTTTCTCCTTAATCCCAAAATGTAGAATTACAGAATTAATTTACTATTAGGAGAAGTCGTTAAAAGATGCATTGGTAATAAGAAATTGAAGTTTAACCTCTTCATGGAAGCTCTGGGAAGCCCAAGGTTATGTACCCTTCCATTTGTTCCAAAGTGTGAATTGCAATTCATTATAGTAGTATTAATATGTGATTTATACCTCAAACTCACCTCACTTGTCATCTTGCGACACTGTGTGACATAATATGTAAACACCCACATGGTAGGTGCATCCCATATAATGAAGTATAGCAGCAGTACCCGAGGATCAAGTTCCTCCTTCCCTCCGAGAACCCGTACGAGGAATATAGCTATATAACTAATGTCCAAAAACATGTAGCAATTCAGCGAAAGCAAACATAGCCCATAAATACCATTGAATTCCTCAGCTATCTTACAGAGGTGAAGATGAAATAGAGCGATCGTTCTGGATTGTTTCATCATGTTCTCATACTCATGTGTCAACTGCCGCGATCCATTACGGACCGCTTTCTCACATAGGAGCGCCAATATTTGATTCAGGTCATCGAACCTGTGGCGAATGAACCTGAATATGGTAGCGAACTGCAGTGAAAGGGAAGTCAGAGTGGTACAGGTCACGTAGCCGATCACGTACGAGCTCACATCGTAGGGGTTATCAGCAAAGGGGTAATACACGGCTCCAGCGATAGATACAGCCAACCAGGAAGTGTGCAGGGTTACCAGTTTCCTACTGCGGTAGGTCACAAACTGGAACTGTTTACGAATCCGTACATCCGTGTCCCTCACCTTGTCCAGTAGGTCCCTGATCTTGTCACGCTTGAAGTACACTCTGGTGAAGGATAAAATGAGGAGCAGTACCTCAATCAATCCAGCAAGGATGGAGAGTAATATGTCGAACGATTCATCGTTGGAAATCACGTCCGTGAGTCGTTGAAGCAGAACTCCCAGTCCGGCGGTGTGGAACGACAGGAAGATAAACACCTGACTAACTTCCAAGTACTTTAGGTACCTGCCGCTGTTCGCGACTTGTTGCTTACACAGAGGCAAGGGGGATATAGACAGGAGTATAGAAAAAGTGAACAGCGGCTCCAAGAACCAATGAATGCTATTTCCATCGATATTTCCTACGAATTGATTCGCTGTTGTTCGTCGTTGCGCGCCAAAGGAAACAGCGCGCCGTGAATGGGTCATCGTTTTGAAAGGATTCATCCCGAGCTTGGATAGATTGAAAGACCAAGGCGTGTTTTCATAATCCTTTTGGGGAATTTTTGGTCGCCTTATCAAAACGTACGTGTCGCCAAACTTTTTTTTTCGTCTCCCCCAAATTTTGTCAAATCGAAGGTTTTATTTACAGATTGTTAATTTTCCATCGCCATGGTCTCCCGGATCGATTTTCAATCCATTTCGGTGAGTCCTTCGGCTCAGGTGTTTTATTTTTTTCAAGGGACATAATTATGTTAGAATAATACGTGTCCTTGGTCTTTCATGTCTTCGGTGTGTTTTCAACTTTATCTCAGTCTACGGCCCGTCACAATACAGTCCGCATTCGTTACTGTGAAGTGTCTCTGTTTGCATTCTCACTCTTTTGTTTGGTAGGGTTCGGGTACACTGTTGCTTTCATTATCTTTATGCGAGTGTGCATGGAGAGAGAGGTGTACGACAATATGGCTAAGGAAAAAGTTGTGGATTGGTCAGCGGTAGTTAGGAATGGAATATCTTTTTCTTCAATGTGAGGATGTTATTTTAAGTATATTTGTTCAACCTATTATCATATGTTAAGGCATTTATGATGTACATAAAATATGTTTTAATTCTGGGATAACCGAGAAATTAAGTAATATGAGGGTGATGGTTGAATTATAAAAGTATTAAAGCAAAAATTATTTAATCAAATATATATGTCTGAATATGATTATAATTTGTTTATATCAAAGGTTTTTTTTGTCTATTTAATAATAATTTCGTGTTTTATGGATCTCATGTTTCAGGGGTAATAATTTTTCAACCACACGTTCAAAAAAAAGTAAATTTTCATCGTTACTTTTAATTAATACTGATAGTACATTTTACTCGGAATTAATTTAATATTCCTTTTCAATCACATGTGCCAGTTTGAATTGGATTACAGAGAAATCAAAATATTCGATTTCGGTTCTGCATAAGATAGAAAAGTATTATCGAACTTTGAAAAATACCTTAATTTGCATTCAACATGTTTATTTCGGATTGTATGCTATGCAATGTGTTTTTCGTAGAATCATTATACTGCATAAAGGTGTATACCACGTCCTTTATCTTAATAATGGAAATAAGGAGAACATTACCTTACGACAAATAATGTCTAGTCACCCCATCCGGTCAACATACCACAATGTACTTGATGTTTGATAGATAGAACCTCCGTGCTTATTGACCTCAGATAAAGAATACATGAATCAGAGTGTACTTTATTCACAAGCAAATACAAAATTTCATTCACTCGCCAACCGCCGGATTCCTTAGCATGAATGAAACAGAATCGTATAAATAGATTGAAACAATGTATGCTTAGGGAGGGAGAGGAAGTTATTCCTCACCACTAAATATGCATGCAGAATGAGAAAGGAACTTTGAAGGAATACTAATCATATTATATACTTCTTCATCTATTAATCAGACAAAAATTCCTGCTTCTTCTTGGAATGCTTGTTTATACTTGAGGTTCTTGGTACCTAAGAATGTCCATTCACAATATTCATATGCTCCCAAGTATTATTTTGCCGTATTAGCTATAATGCATATTAGACCTCTCAAGAGAGGAATTCAGTTCAGTAATAGTTCATTCGCTAGTTAGTTAATTATATCTTGTAAATATTGTTCCACACTTCAAGTGGGGATTGTGTATAATAAATCTTTAGAAAAAAAGTCAAAATTAAAACAAAGATTCATGGAAACGAAAAGTAAATAATAAATTTTTTAATAAAAACTTTTGTAAGTTATATATAACATGAATACCAATTACTTAGACCAAAATAAAAAAAAAATACGATGTATTCAAAGAACATTATATCAGGGTAAATTAGCAGAAAAAAGATTATCCGCTATTGTTACTTACTATTTCAGTAGTATGATAGTGATGAATATTATTATTAATGGAAAATATGTCACCACAAATAAACATTTCAACTTATCTCACAGGTTGAGTTCATTTGTGATTAATAAATAACTAATAAATAAGGTGCGGTAGTCAATTAATTGTTAGCTACTCCGTTTATTGATAAATAGGTTTTACGAACCATAGGCTATATAGATTAAACAAGAATTTAATAGTTTTTAACTAAAAGCAAGATATCTGCATTTCATGTAGTAGTTTGAGCTAAATCTTGAAACGCTACCTTTATCCTTGAAACTTCGACGAGTTTTTTTCGGTTATAATGTTCAATTGTTAAATTCCAGTTTTTGCAATTTCACCGAAAGCTGTAAAATTTACCACCAAATGGTCTGGAATTGAGCCACTATGACAAAGTTGGTCAAGGCTGCCATGCCAATCTGCAAACGTATATCAAAATAAAGATACCATACATCAGTTGAATTCATAGCATTTACCTATAGAATAAAGATTAATATTCGATAAAGTTAAGACTATAGTTCAGAATGTTGGCATTTATAGAGAAGGATAGCCGTAATTTGAAAATTAACACTGGGTTACGTAGAACGGATATAGTGAAGTACTCGTTTCTTAAGAGGGAAGTATTATTGATTGACGTTATTTGCTTAGACCACTCTCAGATCACTTATTAGAAGAGACCAATTCCTTCAAAAAGTACAATGGTTCTTTAAACAGTATTAAATAGATTAGACCTTTCAAACAGTATTTTAGGTAGTGTAACGCTTTTATTGCTGATAAATTATGCTACTACATAGTATAAATTTGTGTTGCCAATATGTACTTTAAGTTACCACCGGACCGGTCTATCTGCAACGTATTTATCATACAATAGTAATTTAGCCTGCAGCGTTACAAATTAGTGTATAACTTTTTTCAAGGTTTACTGTTCTAACGATTACTCCTTGGTTGAATACATAATTTATAAAATTTTCAATATAATTGCGAAATCATACTAACCGATGAAAAAAGAGAGTAATCCAGAATTATGAATCTTGCTCCAGTGAACCTAACCTTCTTCAGTTTCATTTGCAAAGAGAAATAATGCAGCTGAAATAACGGAAAGTAGAAATAAGACATTATAAATTATTTATCAAGATTGTTTGGATGTCCCATGAAATAACGCTTCGCGTAAATTCTAAGCAGTATATCCAATGTGATGACTATTGACCAACCAACCTGTTTTATAAGTCTCTTTGATGTCAACTTTGACGAGAATCTCATTATAACAATATCCGTGTGTTTTATCTGGAAAATAAAAAAATGTTATGTTACCAAACCAAATAGTGACGTGATAAGTGACAATCGAAATAAATAATAAATAATTTTGTTTTAAAATTGAAAGTGATTAGAGCGCTCAATTCCATAGAGTAAAAATCAAGCTTCATTTTATTATTAATATTAATTTCATTTAATGGTGAGGGTTAATGGTTTCTTGCACTTTCATTGATTAGGGCATTAAAAGCATTGGCCGGTTAAAATATATATATAAAGCATACTACCTCCATCGCCATTTTATGGCATTGCATGACGCAATAGGTGAAAGTACACGTCAGGGGAAAGGTCCATATCATCCTATTCAGAGTAAAAACCCACGGCTTGAAATGTTCCATCGATCCGCCGAATAGACGAAAGAGATAGGTGCTAAAAAACCAGGTCTCCTCAAGAAGGTAACAGGTGTGCAGAAGCGCGCTGACTCCGTACATCCCATTGAGTTCCTCCGCTTTCTTGCAGAGGTGTAAGTGGAAGGAGGCGATACATTTCCATCGTTTTTCGAAGCTCTTCGTTTCTTCATTCACGCTACGCGAGCAGATTAGAACCGCTTCTTGGCACGAGAGAGATAGGATTTCGTTCAGGTCTCGGAGTCTGTGACGGACGAATCTCACGAGGATGGAAAACTGCATGGAAAGACAGGTCAGGGTTATGTAGGTCTGGAATACGAGGCTGTAGGAGAATATCCACCGTATATCAGCATCCAATAGAGGAAACAGGAACCCTATAGTGGTAATGACAGTGACACCAACTGCCAGCAAGCAAACCATCCTTCTACTTCTGGGAGAGCGCATCTGGAACTTTCTTATCATCTCTTCATCCACCTTCTGGATGTCTTCCATTAGTTTCTGGATGCCATCCCGCTTTACGAAGGCGTGACAGAAGGCTATTATGAGGATCGTCACGTCAAAAAGTGCCATAAATCGGGTTAGAATGTTGTTGAACCTGATGCGTTCCGATACACCGTCTATCACGTCCAGAATCAGAACCACAAGGCCTCCTATGTAGACAAGCAGGTACAGCAACGATTGGACTTTACCCAGGCGCTCAAGATTTGTACATTCTCTCGATCCACACTTCTTGAACATCCTGAGAGGGGAGACGGAAAGGATAGCTGAAACTATAAAAAAAGGTTTGACGAACCAGTATACTCCATGATTTCTATCGTAGATGGTTTTGTTCTTCCTGTTCCTTCGTCTGCGGTCATCGTATCTCCAGATTAACATCTTACACGTAATTAAATTTTTGAGTGCAATCTACGAGGATGATCGGTGGGAATTAACTCTAAGATAAGGTGCTGCATTTTGGCGTTAGGAAATGTCTCATGGGAATAGAGTGGAGATATTAAATGACTCCTGCACTTTCTTTGTGTTGCTATCGAGTGAACTGAGTGTACCCGGTCAATAATTGACTCTATTTCTCGTTGAAAAGGTAGTAGTGTTTCATTCGTATTACGCTCAAAGTAACGAAGTTGTTTTTGTCTAACGGGAAGAGGTGTGAATATTATAGATACTACATCAATCAAAAGTCCTCTTGCTAAAGGTATGTTTGCATTGCATGGCATGTTTGCTGTTCGTTGCGTATTGCCTAGTTCGAAAAGTCGCCCTTTAATTGCAGGAATTATCCTAACAACGGTTTCCATAGGGCTTTTAGGAAAATTTCATCTATGATTCAAAATATGTACAGAAAGTTTGACTGTTAGTTTGAAGCTGCTGCTCTAAAACGAGTAACTTTTACTTTAAAATATTTCAGTTGCTTTTTGATACATAGGATCTAGAAAATTAAACTAGGAATTTAATAATTTTAACTGCTTTCTAATAATAATTGTATTAAAAATATGTATGGGATAATTGTAAGCTAGGAAGTGGTATTAATTAGTTTAAGTGTTCATGTAATGTTATGAAGTAGGTATTTCGTTTAATTGTATAGCAGACTCCTCTACTGGTTCATAGAATTTTGGTAATAACAGGAAATGGAGGGGAAATATTTCACTCATCATATTGCGGTATTAGTGTCATTAAACCTTTCAAGGATATATGTGTGAGAGCGATGACCTATCCATAGTAATCGATGAATAATACAGAGGCGAAGCTTATATAATATTTAAAAGGTATGCTTTAGGGCTTGATATGAAGGGGTGAATGCTCGAATTTGATTCAACTATAATATTCTTCTAAATAAAAAAAATCTCAAATATATTCAGTATATATTAAGTCATATTATTCGATGGGTTATATTTTCATACAAAGGTATTTTTTTCAGAAAAAATATGGATTTAATGTATATACATTCACGTTTAATTCCTGTTATTCCTGATGTAGCATTTTTTGGGTAGAAACAAGATGTATCTGCTATATGCCTTCATATTATTGCTGTGGAGTTTTTCACTGAAAAGTAAAAATCAACGTTTTAATTAAGACACCACGAAATCAAGAATATTGCATAATTTAAAGTGGATTTACTATTTATCGTTACCTTCTGTCTTCTTATTCTGATGTAAATATCTCTCATTCGTTTTAACAATTGAACATAGATTTACTTTTATCAAGAGCTCACTAATTTGGACTGGAATTGCGTTAATATTATTATGTTGGTCAAAATTGTTGCCCCGATCTGAAATGGAAGCAGTAATACATTACTGTAAGACATTATACGTTAAAGACGTACTCTACAAAATTTGTATTAAAATTTATCCAATTTATCTTTTAAAAATCCTTTTTATGGTAGCTTATTTGAGTTTTAATTTGTTTTATATTTGAAAGATGAAAAGTTTTACCATTAAATAATGTTAATTGAAGTTAAATAGATAAAATTTATCGTTGTTTTGTATTGTTTAGACAATGTTAATATGCTATAACTCTATTTATTTCCAATGGATAAAGTATCGTATTATATAAATAAACCAAGCGTATTGTGGATTTTTTTAAGTCTGATAGATTTCAATAATGATTAACATCCGAGTAATACGAGTAATTTACACGATGAATAATTTGCATCCATTCAATGATCGCATATGCGATTTATAATAATCGTATTTCTCAAAAGAAAGCATAAATAAATTGTTATATAGCCTCTATTAAAATTATAATAGATAAAAGTACGAGATAAATTTTTCTAGAGCCGTATCTTTTTGATGTAATGTCATGTCTTTGGTGGCTCAGCCATTAAAATTCATAACCGACCTTAACGAAAATCCTCTGGTCCAGCGTTATAAACTTGGATCCTGTGAAATTTATCCTCGTGTGTTCTAATTGGGTGTAGATGAGACGGAGCTGAAACATCGGAAGCTTATGAATGATTCGAAATGGCATTTCATAACTAATTACATAAAATTAGTTGCAGGTGCAGGAATAGATTAGATGAATTGATTTTAATACGAGTCTAAGTAAATTGTACAGTATACAGCATAAATATTACGGATGAGGAAATCTCAAATATAATCTATTAGTCCTAATACCATCATACTTAATTAGATTATAATGAAAGTGATGCAGATAAAGTATTCGTATCTTTAAAGTTATTTTTAGATACTTTTGTCTTACGCCTCTTTACTTTATTTTTACAACATAAGTATCTTCTTAAAAGACGAAGTTGTCTCTTTCCATCTATTACACCATTTTTGTGTTAAATGATAATAATTTTTCATTATTTGTGCCAATTTTGGTCTTTTTGGACCATTTTTAAAATCCATTGTTTATAGAATTCTTCATACTTATGCCTTTAAATGTAAAAGTCAATTATCCTTCCATTCAGTATTTAAATATTATAAAGTTAATTACCCTGTATTAGTGAAATTGATGATCAAATGAATTATCTCCATGTATTTTATTTTTATCCAAATAGTAGGGTGCGTGCAGTAAATTGTTCCTACGTGAATTGAAAGTTTAAAAATATTTGAAAAAGGAAGTTCAAAATACCTGCCTCGTGAATTAATTCATTGGAGTTTGCCTTCAGCTGCATATCCACCAATATGGGAGCAGTGGCATTCGTCTTTACAAGTCCAAATGAATGGTAAAGGATAAAAGAGAAAAATTCAAAGAAAGGTATGATAATCTTATAAATATACGAGTAAAAATGAGTATAAGAATGATTGACCCATAAGCAGAAATTCCGATAGAGTTAAATCATCAATCAAAGACAATTTGATGCTTAAATTGATGATTTATTTGGACTATTGATTTATTGATAATTAATTCATGATTAAGAACGATACAATTACGGAAACGTACTATATATTGTTGCAGATAGGCTCAATCATAATAATAATTATTTAAAACTGAAAAAAAACTTTTCCCAAGACAAATTTAATATCGTAAATTAAATACAATTACAAACATTATATTTCCTATGAAAAACTAAAATCTTGAGGTAGAGTAATAAAAGTACGACGTACGAGCGAAAAAAAAATTATATGAGGTTTAAGTGTGAGACCTTTAAATTCCTCAACCAACTTCATCGTGTTCTTATTAAAATTATAAACCTTTTAAACAATTAAACTTTTCAACAATCAAACTTTTAAACAATCAAACTTTTCAACAATTAAACTTTTAAACAATTCAAGATCTACTTACATGCTTCTTACTGTTCATGTAAACCATTATAGAGTATACTTACTATTTACATTTCCCATAACGTTGTATTCCGATCGATTTTTGCATTATTCTGTATGTGCTGTCAACACCTCTGAATAAACTTGAACTTAAATTAGTTTGAATCGACTGAAAAATGAAAAGAGTACAAGTACCCGCCTACGTCGGCTTCAAAGGAATCATAAATTTCTTTGTGTAAATAAATCGAATTCCGTTTGAGTAATGACAACCTAACTGTAGAGGTTTTACCATCTATTGTTATAGAGGAAGTTGAAATACATTTAGAATTATCCTATTCTCTCTTATTTATGAATTGACTATTCTTCAGTTTACGTTGGCAAAGGTTAAAAAAATGCTCATTCGTGTAAGGCGAAGTAGCTATCTAGTATGCCTACTTAACTATTGAAACCGTGCTTTTACGTTTATGAATAGAATAGTTATTTTTGTCGAAAGTGGTAAATGATGGTGCGAAAAGAAGAAGTAATATGTAGGATATCATATTAATAACTGGTGGATCGAATATTTAGAAAGTGATACATAATAGCCTTGGACTGAAAATCAATGAAATGACGTTGAGATACGTCTAGAGCGAATGCTAGTCTTTATAGTATATGGTGAACCAAAGAAGAATTGATCAGTTAACCTTTAGAAAGAACACCACGATAAACGTTCGTGCATGTTGAAATTGCTTTCATCCGCTTACCTCCTTCTGTAGCTTTTCGCACTGTACCACGCTGTAAGCGAAAGATGAGATATGGAACACATTCCAGACTATCACGTCTAGGATGAAATTCCAGAGTTTGAAATCAGGCATCAGCCCTCCTACCATACCCAGAGCTATAACACTTTGATAGACGCAACCTTCAAGGATCTGTATGGAGTGAATCAAAGCACTTAGGCCATATATTTTGTTCAGCTCCCTGGCTTCATTACAGAGGGACAGATGATACTCTGCACACTGGTCCAGGAGCTTGATTACTTTACGCTCATTGTATCGCACTTCTTCGTCGCTCAATTCAGACAGTTTGGTGTTTATACTCTCACAATTGCCGCGGATGAATTTGAGCAGTGTGGAAAACTGGAACGATAAGGTGATGAAGGTACCGTAACTGAGGAGAGCGGGAAAAAATATATCATAGGAAAGGGACTGCAGATTCGCCGCGTAGTATACGGTTGCCATGGCTAGAAAGAGCACTGTTCCCACACTGTGGCGCCAAACAAGCCTCCTGGACCTCGGCCTAAGAAAGTTGTACCTGCACATCTCCCGGTCTATTACTCGTAGTCTCTCCAGCAGCATTCTGATCCTGTTCCGTTTGAAATACATGTACGGAAAGATTAGGTTCATCAAAAAGACGTCCGCGCTCGGTATGACGAAGTACACTATGTCGTCGAATGCGTTGTTCTTCGTGGAAGAGTTGATGAATTTAGTTAGAAGCGCCAATAAACTAGCCACTTCTATTATGTAATAGATGGTTGCCAGGGATTTCTCCAGTAGCGGTAGCAACCACAACCACTTCTTTCCAACCAAGCTCTGCCCGTTTGTCCGCAGAGGAATGGGAGCAAGGCTGGTCACGAGTGATACTACGAAGATTGGATAGGTGAACCAGTAAACACTCTTTCCTTCTAGTGCCCTAAACCTCCTCGCCTTCCGACGCCATCTTCTGCTAGCGTTGATTTCGCGGAATTCATGGATCATCGGTAACACCAGTAGGAATGTTGTTGGTAATATTCGCGAAGAGACACATGTTCCAGTACTTATACTCGAGGGAGAACTGAGACCAGGGTTGATATCTACACTTCCACCTGCCTTCCTTGGATCCATCGTTCATGTTTAAATTTGGGGAATGCTCTTTTCAGAACTCGAGATCAATTTCCCGTTAAGGATTGTTATTTCAAAGAGGAATCGATTGATACCGCTCCGCGAACAGAAGTTATGCAGCTGGATGACGGACAATCGTCATGAATTTTGGAATAATTCTCTCATTCAGACCGTAGATGTTTTCTCAGAGTCTTTTGAAACGTTTGTCTGAGGAAATAACGTGTGAATGGTTTGTCAGAATAATATGAATAATCTAAAATTAGTTCCCTCTTGTGGTGAACTTCGTAAAGAAGTTGACATGTCGCTATTCCTGGACCATGTTACAATGTTATTTGTTCTGGACGGAAAAGAACGAATTGTTTATTATAAAATGAGTGTTAAATCATATATTGGAGAGTCAACTTTAATGGGTCGTATATAGAATATACTTAGGAAAGATAAGAAGAAACAATCGAACACGAACTTTTCCAAAATCGAGATGAACTTTTAATCGAATCGATTAAAAGTTCATCTGACCTACCTCATTAATCCATCTATCTTTCTGTAATTTGATACAGAAGTCTGAAATTGTTATAGAATCAATCAAGATGGTTTTCTTTTGCTCAAGTCAATAATGGTCACGCACCAGCTCCTTCGGTCATCATCCGTCTTCCTCATGTCACCTAAGAGAACTAAATGGAGTCATCATGTACACCAACAGCTGTGTATTCAATATTCTTTTCGAGTTTTTATGAATGTCTGAGAAATTCAGTCTTCACTTCATCCTTCTGTCATTTCGCAAAGGTCAAAGAGTAAAGTGAAAATGCAAGTGGGACAATTCAATCGAAACCAAATGTTTGATCGAAATTGAGAGCTTCGAGAGTCAACTTATGATTGAACGGGAGAATTCTGTTAGGATTGGTTGTAAGGAGAGGAAGATACATGGCCGAGAATTTACGCTTGTTGACTAATTTTTTCACACGAGACTTTCTTAACGTTTAATATGAAGTCTTATGAATTTAGGAAAATTACAGTTAAATTGTTGCAAGTACAAATGTTTCATTCAAGGGAAAAATGCTTATATGAAACGTAATGTTTTTAAGTAATTCTTTTGATATCCATTCTCTAAAGTCCTAGTGTATAGATTGGCTTGAGAATATCGATTATATGAAAGCTTCTTGCAATTATTCTTCTTATATTATATTTATTTTTACTGTTCTTTAATAATCGTTTCATTTGCAAACATATCGATATATACCAGGATAGTATTCAATAGACTCCTAGGCTAACTAACAGCTTAATAACAATTTTATGTATTCAACATAATACCCTGAAAGCCTGAACAATAGAATAAAGATAAAAAGTCAACAAAATTTAAAGAGCTCGAGATTCAATAAATATAGTAATAAAGTCTATAAAATCGTTTATGACATGAAGATATTTCTCTATTAAATCTGATGAAGATAACCTCTCACTCTTATTATCAAATTTTATGTTATATATTATATTTTCAGGTAAAGTTGTGAATTTCTCCATTCTGTTATCCATAAAAGCTTTAAACGTATGGAATATACCTTCGCAATCGCATATTTGATATACTTACGCATTCAGACGTTTTCGTAGCAACGCAATAATGAAAACACTTTGAGTACGGTGGTAGAAAAATATATATATTTTCAGATCAGCTTTAAATATATACAGGAATACGTAGAGACTCTCCAGGGAGTTGAGTATCGAAAGACAGATTTCATTTGTCGATGTTCCATTTCCGCTTCCGAATTATCGGATCTCTTCATTCAGAACTCAAGGAAGGAACGGTGCGAGATATTGAGCTGAATAACGCAATCTTTTTAAGCCGCTTCATTAGTGGTAGAAGGTCTTGATGATTGGAGCGTGGGCGTAGGCGTACGGAGTGTAGGCGATGGGTGCAATTACTGGAGCCTGTTGATAACAAAAGAAGATCGTATTAGGCACATAAATGGAGAAAAATATAAATAACAACGTATTTTGTATCAGATTGTATTTTGAATCAGATTTAGAGTGAATTGTGTCGATTTCCGGATTTCGTATTAAAAATATAAATAAGAGAAATAAAAGATGAACTATAAATGGTTTTAGATAATAGTAATTCATTAATGATTTAGTTTTTTTATTAGTTCATTACATTTAGTATATTCTAAAAATAACGAAATACACTCTTTTTAATCTCGTATGAAAATCACGTTTTTACTCCAAATACGATAGGTTCTTTTGTAGGTATTTTTTTGAATTGTAATTTAAAGTTTCAGACATTACGTATTGTAAAAATGTGGAAGTCATTTAATATTGTAGCTTACGACACTTATTTAAAGAATATTATGATGTCATAAAGAATATAATTCTCGTGATTAGGGGTCATATTGATTATCTCTCGTATCGTCTCGATATTTCTTGAAATCAAATTATATCATAAACATACAACGACAAGGGAAAATATAATAACATTCAAACATTTTAAATGTCTCTTAAGTTTTGGGAATGAAATTCTAGGAGCAGTGCCACACAATTTTCATGAAGCTCGATTATTGGAAAAGATTATTTATACATTAAAATTTCTTGGAAATTTGTTTTTAAATACGTTTCTGCAAATTTAGCCTATGGTTTCTATGTAAGGGTTTATTTGTTTACATCGATAATGAAAAGCCTTACCTTGTAGTCAACTCTGTACTGGTGGGCGTAAGAGGTGGCCAATGGTACAATTGGCTTCACCACTGGTGCTGGGAAGGCCAACACTGGTGCGTGGGCAAGCACTGGAGCAGGTGCATACGCGATGGGGAAGCCGGGTGCGGCAGACACGGCAGCCAAGAGGGCAAAGATAGCGAGCTGTGGAAAAAAACAGTGGAATAGGGTTTTCGTAAACAAGTCTTTGGAAGACGATTGTAAGATTCAATATGATAGGCAGATGTCCATATGCAAAAACTTATATAGAATTAGAATTATTTGCCTGATGAAAATAGGATCTATATTCTTAATTTAAATAACGTTTTAATACTAATTTTCTTATAATGATGGTTTTGGTGTATTGCTATGAGAAAAACGCGTCTTATATGGTGAGATGAACGATGGAACTAAGTATTTTGCTTGTTGTCGCATAATACGGCTTTTTTAGTAACGATATCTTAAAATTACGATAACTAACGTATCTGATGAAATATGTAATTAAATTGAATTAAGACTTTACAAACGTTTCTCTCCGTAATTTATCAAGAAATCGATTCGTAATCGTTTTAATTTCCCTTGGTTATGTTTAATTATGTATTAAATAGAACGTAAATTACCGTGCAAGCATTTTTATTGAACAGAAATAGTTACTTTACCGCATTTATGTGTTTATACGTGTATATACACGTACATATTCCCACGGTTCGTTTGTTACGTAGCTGAACGCTTTCACTTAATAGCGCTTGTCCTTCCTCAAAGCGGAAGCAGGGCAGCCTAATAAAACACTATGGCAACACTAGCAGCGATGATGTTTGATGACACTATTGTTGCGTCACGTTCGATCTTTAATTGCGTCGCTCGGGGAGAAAGTGGAGTTGGACGATCGATAATATCTTGATTTGATCGAGGGCAAATGGGGGACTTAGTGGAATGTTCTCGCGGGAAACATTTTAAACAGAGTAATACATTCAAGTGATATCGTTGTAAATTTGATGCGGACTGGAAGCTTTAGAAATGAAACAAGATTGAAATTTTGAAATAAATATGAGAATTGGCATTCACGTTAAGAAAAAGTATAGCAACGAAATATACTACTACGAAAGCTTTTCCGGGTTCGATACCTGGCACTGGATCGAGATGATAAATTCTTGACAGGAGGACCAAAGCTATCAAAAGACTTATATTGCTAATTACTCAATATAGCAAAAGGAAGCTTATACTTCCCTTAGAAATATGCAACTAATAAGGAGTTTTGCGACACATCCGTTCGAACCAGTAGACTTGTTCCTTTGATATGCCGATCAAATATGAAATAAGTTATTTTTTAAGTTTTGAAGTTGGTACATTCTTATTTCGTATGGGATCAAACTCTCTTCACTGAATTACTTAGGAGTTGGAATTCCTTATATCTGCTTATAGTATTTTTAGTCCCTTACGTACAAAAAATGGAATTTCATAGCGTATAGTTCTTATTTGTCAAACTTTTTACATTGGCAAACTATTTAATAGCTTCATTTTTATGTTAATAAAACTTTAACTAAATTAATACTCCGCATGCTGCTAATAAGTGAATGAGTGAGTGGATGAATTTACCTTGAATTTATGTATTATAATCTACCATATTTGCAAAAAAATCCTCAAATCCTTGTATTGAATAACTAAAAGAGCGTTAAGGGTATTGTTCTTAAAGATCACTCGATATTCTTATTTCTCCGATCCTTGAGATTTTTTTATATCCGTACTTCTCGTTTGTCAAAACATTGAATTTTAAAATACTTAAGATTTATAAAATTTAAAATTATACAACAGTACATTACAGCAACGGGCCAGAACATTTATAGCAAGCTCTATCCATTGATGTAATTTTCTGAAATTGTTATATATAAAAAATAAAAATCCGTTTCAATGAAAATCATCCTTAATCTACCACAAAATTCCACATTGTAAGTTCGATCATTAAACATGCTTGTCCTAAGTGAATTACCCATTAAGTAGAAATGCCTCTATCAGGTGTTTCTATTCACATCAAACAGTCGATGGATTACCCTAAAACTCTATATCCCTCTCCTCATTGTCCTTGGAGACTTCTATATACATTTGCGTGACTTGGCACGATGTCAGGAGTTAGGGAGCAATAAGGCAACGATGCTCGATCAACCGCTTTTCATTTCGAAAATTAAGTAGCTCTACAGGGAAGGTGGAATTGGGTATAAAGATACTGAATCAGCTGTCACAATGAATAGAGTTGTCATGCTATGATAAAAAAGTTGCTTTTTCGGTGAAATATGGTGCGGAAATTTTTTTCGGTGGGAGTCAATCTTTTTTTGAGGGAAATAAATCATTCGAAAATGAAAGTGGTCGATGAAGATACTCAGGTGTAGTAAAAATTATACCAAACTATCCTTTTCTTTTCATTCAACGACATAAATTTTATATCCGGGTGACAAACGATTTCTAACCCATCGAGTTAACTGAAACATCGCATTTATCAAAAGAACTACTTTATCTGGGATTTTGCATCTAAAAGGGTCATATGCGAATTTTATTGAAATCAGCCGTTGAAGTTCCTAAACTTTTCGATCCTATATTCAATTTGAATCCACCGCTTCGTCTCGTTTTCCTTCCGTGGATTACGTAAACGAGAAAATTTAGGTAGAAACGAACTATGAGCCGTAATAAGCTATGAACTAAAAAGACGGAAAATAAAGAAAAAATAGGATAATTTTCAATGGCTTTCAATATTCCTATATTTTCGAAATATCTTTCGATATCACTTGAATACAGAGCCCAGCTCAAATTATCCTATATTTCCCTAACACACGAATCGTAGAATTCGCTTACATGTATACGGAAATTACAACTAAATTATGTTTTTGGATAAACCATGAGTATCTCAGCATCTGGAGCCTAGTTCCCCAAAATTCCCGCGGAATCAATAAATACGAACGTATCCTAGCAACACTCGGATAAGGGGGTAAATCCTTTTGAATGAAGGAGTAGTGGTAGCACTCACCAGCTTGAACATGTCGATTGGTTGATTGTGCTGGAGGTCGAGATGTGGACTCTTCGTTGTCTCTTAGACAATTGATGATGGACATGGACTGAGCTCCCCTTTAAATAGCGTTCCGCTGGAGGAAGTGAGAGGAGGGGATCCAAAGGGTTGCGTCCGAAGGTGGGCGGACGCTGAGGAACGATTTCACGGGATTTTAATCGCCGTGGATCGCCCCTTCGGTTGGGCAACCTTCCTCAAGAGTTCGTGGCCTTCCAGGACGCTCCAGGATGGGGGAGGTGTGGTTTACGTGGAGGGATGGAATGGCTCCGGTGCATTTTTTGAATGTTTTGGTTCCGCCACGGTAGGACGTGACTGCCGATTAGATTCTGAAGACGGGTTTTTTCTTACGTCTATGATGATGCACCGATGTTTTGGTTGTGGATTGGTGAAAGCATCGCTTAATATCAAAGGAAATTGTATCGAATTGTTTGATTATCAGTATCAACTAGCGTTTTGAGTGTATTTTTTAATCTGTAATTTATCTTTTTTCATTTGGTGCGAGGTCTTCAAGTTTTATACCGCTGATATTACGTAACTATTTGTTTTTCGTATAAATTCTTCACGATGAATTTGTGGAAATATTGCTATAACAAAGTATTTCAAATCTGCATTAAGATATTTTAGAATATTTACAATATATTTTAATAATAACCTTTTAAATTGAAGTTAATGCTTAAGCAGAAGGATTGGTTTTTTTGCCAAAATTATTTCCTGCATTCACGATGAAAGAAACTGTTAGTTATATTCTCAGGAATTTTATTTTCCCACGCAGTCATTGCTAGATTTTAAATTCAGACAGAAACGGAAAACTTCAGTTCAACTAAATTAGTTGAGAACAATGAAGTTTATGTTTTGAGTATTGTTGTTGGTGAAAGGTTGTGAAGCGATTCCCTTTCACTAATTTTATTTAATTTGATATTTATTCGTACATTGTTTGAGGTATCATATCGTTATTACCCATAAAATTTATCACTGCTCCTTAACAATGAAGCTCACGAACAATGGAAAATAATTGATGACTAATTAAAGAATAAGAATTAATGTATCGGATAAATTTTCTACACTAATAGACTTCGCGTATTCGTTCTTTCACCAATTCTATAAAATTTTATATTTTTAATATGTTTTTACATACAGTATTTCGATTATTATTAATCTTAAATATATTGTATATTTTCCTATACTCAATAATGTATACGTAGATCATATTGTTAGTAACAGCGTATATTTAGTATTTATATTGAGTAATATATGATGGTCATTTTTTTCGAAAAACTAATACCATTCGAATCCTTGAGGTTCTTAAATTACCTTTTTTCTCGATAGACCATCTCCGAAATCAATGCATTTGATGAATAAATTATATTAATACCTTTTCATTGCCATAATATTTTAGAAATAGTGAAACAATTTTTCACGAGCTAATAGAACTATATTTTATTTACTAGTAGAAGGAATTATATGATCGTTAGCTGCAATCTGAAAAGTTTGTTTTTCAAGCCTTCGTCATAGGTTATCCTATTCGATACGTAATAATAAAATATCCATAAATGGAACACTAACAATAATTTTTCTGATGTTGATACGGGCAGCCTATTAGTCTCATTCCTCTATTATACCGTAACTTCTGTTATTCCAAAAAATACATTCCCAATCGACTAAAATTCTCAACATTTTTCGTAATCCGACTCATTTGAGCAATCCTTTCTGTTACACGAAGCCTTCGTTTCCATGGGAATAATCGACTGCGTACAGACATCTCCCATCATTTGAATAACGACGGGAATTGCAGACTCAAGGACCTACATTTAGGTTCTCTCTCTTTTGGTGGATTTCCATGAATAGGTAATTGAATCGTTTCTTCTTTGATTACTCCTTTCAATTGTTTCCTCTTGTTTTCCCATGGTTCACATCGTATTCGGAATCAGGAAGCGCGCAAATAAGAGGGGAGAGAGAGTGTGTATACCCGCGAATTTTTCGTGTTTATTTGTGGGAAAGTCAACATTTTTACTACAGGAAACGATAGAAGACAATCGAACGGATGACAATTCTTTCTGCTTTCTGGAGCGATAATTTCTCCGAAGAAAAGTTTCCGAAGTTTTTAAAAAAACGGAACGAATTGAGTTGTTGTTGGTAATTTAGGTGATAATCGAATTACGTTCATAATTAATCGTCTCTCATAAATACATAGCAGAATCAATTAGGAACTCAAAATTGGAATACTTTGAGATACATTGTAATGTTTACATAGTTTCCAATTAAGGAAATTCTACGGATGTACTAAACTTGGAAATAATAAGATTAAAATCTCCATTCCTCTTTCAAGAAATTTTCATTTGGATTCTGAATGGAGTTTCCTTAATTAAGAAATCTGGCGAATTAACAAATCCGAAAAACTTTCTCAGTTTTTCGTCATAACTCGGAAAAAGAAACAAAATCCGTATCATTAATATTTATCGCACTATTTAATCTCTGACGTAATTTTACGTAACATTAGATTACCATTTTATTTTATATAAAATATTTTCATTCGTTAAATTCTGAATTGATATTTAAAGCAGATTTACTTTATAATGGAGTAGCTATCTAAAATTATCTCGCGTAAACGTACTTAAACGTAAAATTTCAACTTAAAATATTAATGGAACTTAATGATTAGATTATTTTAGCAATAATTCCGGTAAACATATTTTCATCACTTAAATTCCCTTCTTTGTCTTTATTTCGAACTGATCAAATTAAATTCCGTGACAGAGACTAAAGACGAATCAAATCGTCATCTTTAACTCTTACTCCTAAGGAATGTCTTTAATAGTTCGTCCTGTATGAGTGAGACAGGTAAGCTTCCACGTGCCGTTGGGCTCCTTTGTATTCTAATCACGATTCCGAAATTAGAATTCCAGATGGTGCAGCCATGCACAAAGCAGTGCAATATTTCCCAAGTGATAATGGCAACACAAGTTTGCACACTCTTCTCTCTTGCTCTCATATTTTTGACGCAACTGTAGATATACCATGCTACCTCAAAGACATACTTCTGCGTATATAAAATATTAAATTAAAACTTAACGATAAGACATAGATAAGTTACAGAAATCTTTGTAAGTTCCATGGATTAATTTTTACGACTTGTTTATTTGGTTGTCATGGTACTACATCGATATATAGATATCAATAGACCCTCTACGTATTAATTTAAAACTTAAATATTAAAATATTAAAAATACTAATCTAAAACTGTATATATTTATATTCAATTGTTGTTAACCAACTGTTCTAGGCAACGTACATGATCAGAAGCATTTTAATCAGCGAGAAATTTCATATTATTGATCTCTTAGCGATGAGATATAGATTAGATACGGAGAGTAAGATTCTAATAAAAGATACGCATGTTGTCCTCCATCGTGTGCCAAAAAGCAAATGAATTGTATTTCCCGCTGCGAGACGCGTTAGTAGAACAGATTACAGTGACGAAGAAGCGAAATGCTCTCGGGAATCATAAACGCCGTTCAATTATGAGTCCGACCGGAGGCTTAACATTCCTTGGTTTCCGGGTGTTACACAGCCACGGATATGGATGCACTTATGCATAATCCCTGCGGCGATGACACATCCTTCTCCTGCGAGAGAAAGCTCTCTCTGTACGTGCGTGTAGTTCGGTACGCAGTTGGGTAAAGCGGTTGCGAAAAGGTACGGATCGCATAACACGGAGGTTAGATTTTGGGGAAGGATAAGTAGTCGGATGGTGTGGGATTACGCGGAAGGGAGTCGATTAAGCTATTACGGGTAATGAACATATCCGCGACGTAAATTAAAGAAGGAAGCGTTGTAAGTATATTTAGTTAGCTTTGAATTGGGCGATGATAGTTCGCGGATGGTAACATTTGAATCAGTTAGGAAATAACAGGAGGATACTGCTCTTAGAACCACGTAATGTTTCATGATATTCCCTTTCTTATCAGCTTTATTTTATTTATTAGGGATTCAAAAGAGCCAATTACAATGAATCATGAACAGCAACCCTTATGTAGTTGGATATGTAGTTAGGTAGGTTATAAAATAAAATATTATGACGACAACAGAGCAGAAATGAATGAAAAACATCACACACGTGAGGTAAAGGCTATGGGATGTAATAAATGTATGAAAGGATAGTATTAATTGGAAAAATAGTTCATGGGAAGGATTGAAATATAATAATTACGGCCTCTATGACAGGGTGATCAGCATGCTATTCTAATGTCCCGGGTTCGAGTTCTGGGTTCGAGTCCCGGCTGATAGGAAATTTCCTTCTACGTATGTTTTTGTTCGTCCATATATTAAATCACATTATTACGTAGATACAGCTGTTTTTGATAAATAATTATAATATTAAAGAATCGCCGAATCACTTAATTATTAATTTTTCTATCTGTACCATGTCCATCTGCGCGGAAAACTACCGCTTGTCGATCATGTCAACTAGATCATTTCACGCCGTTCTAAGCGTCGGTAGTGAATCGAGAAATGATCCGAGACCGTTTCCATCGCAACGGCGTTGAAATGACATTGTTTCGCTTCGTGGGAATATCTCTCACGCAACTCGGACAGCAAAAGACCTGTCCCGGCGATTTAAGTTTAGGTAATTTCCTTTCCGTGCTTTATGAACCGGGCAACAATGGAGAAACCCCTTCCTTCAGGAAACACCGGGGCTAACGCTCTTACGGAGGTCTTATGTACGAATGCTAACCGTTTCCAGGATACGAACTAAATAAGAGTAAAAGTGAACGTATCTATGCACTGCGGAGAGTTCTCTACAAATGCGTAACCGACTACAAATATGTGGACACTCTCTCGAAAGGATTATAAAATACCTTTCTCATGAAGGCGCTATAAGTGCTGTTTCATTATCCTGGAAAACAATGGGTAGTTTGAGTTTGAATTCGAGTCGTAAACTTTTTGGGCACAATTAATTCTAAATTAATTCCGCGAGAAATTTTTGCGAAAGCGCGTTGGGTTGAGAAATGAATATAATAAGAATGTCATTTCTTTCTTTTGTTTTAGGTATGTGTTTAATTTTACTTCTTAATTTTTTTGGGTCAATTATAATCTTAATTGAATCTGTATAAAATATTAGAACCCCCACGTTTGAACGGTTAGGAAATATGCTACGCTAGCCATGTTTGGACTGTTTTGCTCTGTTTTTTTTTTCTTTAATAGGAAGTTTCGGCAATTACTTAAATGGAAGAGAGCAAGAAAATAGATTAAATCGTTCCTAAATATCATTTGATTCAATTTATTTATTGAATTTGTAATTATTCAAATACAGTTCTGAATTTTATACGCAAAAAATCTACCGAGTGTTATAGAAGTCTCTTTGTGGATAAATATGGACGAGGAAATATCACTCCTTGTTACCATAGTTTATTCCACTATAAAGTAGTGATGACCACTAAAAGCTACGAACTCTCCACTCAATGAATATTTAGGTAAAGAAGATCCAAGGCCCTTGTTCATCATCATAAATGTTTCCAATAAATTGCAATATAAAAAAAATGACTAAAAAAACAGATGAGTTATCATATCCTCTTACGGAAGATCTCATCAACTGGAAAGGCTCTACTTTCAGGGTCAGTTAATAAATTAAATTCAAGTTAATAAAAAGGGAACCACGAATATTTCACGTTCTAACAACCTTGATAAACTATCGAAAGGGCAACTTTGAAGTGTATATGCTCATGAATATTAATCTAACCAACAAATTCGCATCCCTTCACCTCCGTTCTTCCAGAATAATCTTTTCTAATGAAGAAGTAACGGTTTGGTTGTCGAAAATCCGGAGAGGGGAGGGCGAATGTAACCTTCGAGAAGAGCGAATGCATTTTGAGTGACAGTTTGATAGAGCTCTTCCAGCTGCGAAGTGAATCTCATCCCGAAAAGCATAGACGTAGATTATAGGGAAGAGATATGAGAATACTTCCTAGTTCGAATTGAATAAAAAAAAACAGGCGAATTACGAAATACGATGCATGCGATACTAAAAAAGCGGAAAATTCCAATCAAGAGTAGTTAACATTCCCAATATTATTATATTATAACGCTGGTATTATATTTATAACGCTGATTCCATTTGCTTTAGAGAAAATGGCTAAGGAATGATTGCTTCTTTATGATTAATGATAATTTATATCCCGATAAGTTTTCACAATTGTAAAAATGTTATTGGACAATTTATTTTAATATTAATTATGTAATTCCTCGTACACAAGATTATTGTAGTTGTATCGAAAGCTAAATAATATTAATGACATTCCCGAAGAGAATGCTTAGAGAGATTTAAGTATGCTAAGATTTATGATGTAAAGATGTATACTGAACTCTTTTAGGAAAATATGTAGCACAATCATATAGGTGATCAGTATATTGATATATTTTACCTTAGTTATTTAACCTATTTTTAGTATGAAATTTCTTTTTATCTTTACATGTAATTCGTTTGCTTCCAATCCTCATATCGTAGGGAATTAAACATGATCAAAATTTTGAAGATGATTTGAAAAAGTTGTCGAACTTCGTTCGGGAATGTAGTGTAAGAAAAACAAATTCAAGCTTTTTTCCATCTCATATCTCTCTTCAAGCCTTCCAGTGCGTAAACTTTTTTTACGACTCTTCTAATTAGCCTAAAATTGTATTTGTAAGAGACGAGAAATAATTTGTATTTTTTAAGGACCTACGATGTTTTTGTGATAAATTTCGGTGTTATACAACTTATTTAGCGAGGCTATACTGAAGCATGGCACCGCACAACCTAACATGTCGCTTTTAAATTTTACACCCCCGCAATAAAAATAATGAGGAATGCTCAAGGAAGAAAAAAACTTCGCACCTTAAGATTCGCGAAAAAATGGCCTAAAATGCGGATCGCAACCTCGGAGAGGAGCGCAAAAAAATTCGCGAGAAAACAGCAATAAAAGCATGACCCCAACATACTAAATATTTAGCAAAAAATACGAAATTCAGTGCCAAATTTCACGATTGGTTTACTTTGCAGATCGACATTAACGTCATGAAAGATAAATCGAGGAAATTGAACTACATATAACAAGATGTTGCCTTCGAGATGGTCGCTAGGCAACCTCGTTTTTTTGGTATGGACCATTTGAAGTTCATCGTAAGGTCACGTCTAATGTAAGTACAAGATAAATTTGTTAAATTCGTTTTTTAAGGTGGCGCTATTTTTTTGTACGGTCGTTTCGCTCGTAAACCTTGAATGAAGGGTACGTCACAATCACGCTTTTTAGATTTCTTTGAAATTTATCGTAAAAAGTGCGTGGAAATCAGCCGTTAAGAGTTGAAATATTGCTCCATCTCCAAGGCGACTCTCTCTGGGAGTCCACGAACTCGAGCATTCAAAACGGTGGAAATTCTTACAGCACGACGATTTCTTCTTACATTGATGTAAATTACGATTTTCAAGGTTTCCACCGATTGCTTACTTTCTATTTCATGCTAAGTGGACATTATTGCATGCTCTGTCGACACGTTTTATAATTCTAGGATGGGATTCCAGCAAGCAAAGCTAAGAAGATAATTGTTAATATTTTAGAGTTATAATTTTTGCTTAAGGTAAGTTTGAATTTGTATTGTCATAATTGTTAATGATGCACTTTTTGAATTACAATCTTTATGAAATTTTCGAAGTTAAGAGTTGAAAATATATTAGAACACGACAAAACGTTGAAAAATTGTTACCGAAAATTGTGGCAATGAATTTTTCTCAGGAAGAAAATTCATTAGCAAAATTGGTAACTATCAGAGATCATTATTTCATTCTTTCTCTGACTGAATTCGTTAGAATTGCACGAGCTTATCAGGGAAGAACTTGAATCGTATCAATAATAGTAAATTTCACTTTCAAAAATGTACCTGTATTTGATGATTATCTTAACACAGTTTATACACAGTGCGTTTGAGATTGAATGAATGCTAAAATATGCATTATATAGGAAGTTAATCGTAGAAGAATAATTAATATCTTACTTTTATGAAATATGTGATAAAATATTCGAAAATTTTCCCGTGGGCTTATGTTAGATTCGTGATTTTTATGCTGAAAACTTTCAACTGAAGTAAGTTGTTACGTATACATGTTGAATCATTTCAATTTATAAACCATAAATATAGATTTATGCGCAATAAGATTACTTTTTAGATACTTAAGAGCAAAAACCTAATATATCTCGCATTCAAGGTAAACTTTAAATGTAAATAAAATGAAAATTCTAAGGTTAAATAGGAGAGGAGAAATCGTTAAAGAGAGAATAGGATGGAGAAAATGACTCCATTAAGATGTGAGTATCAGACATTTATGGAAACGATTTAAAAAGAGATTTCGATGAGAACTAATTTTGAATTCCTTAGAGGAAATGCAAGTCATTTCGGAATTTTCCTTCTTCTGGATGCGGAAGAGTGGCAATTGATTTTTTTCTCCTTTTTTATCTCCAAGGAAACGGTTTAGGGGGTGTGGCTGTAGGAATGACCTGTTGAGTAACAGCCACCAGATTGTTCTATCAAAAAATCTTGGCCTTCACGAGCGATAAAAAATTTAACTGTTTTTCGTGATGCGTTCACTCTAATTTCAGATCCTTATTTCACTGTTGCGATTTGAAATGCATTGTCCTTTGTTATAATGGTACAGGTCCTTGAGTATATGCAGTTTGTTACGGTTGCGTTAGTGACAACTTTAAGGGCAATTATTGTAGTTTACTTAAAGATAATTCTTCTTGTGTGTATTTAGCTTCTCTCGGGTTGGTATTTCACATGATGATAATTTAATTTAAATAATAATATTTTAAATAAAACAAAGCTAAACATCCTAAATTTTTATGGAATATGTTGCTGGCTGAAAGGATGAAAGAGTACTGAGTGGTAGTCAAGATTATCGAGGCAAAACTTAGCGTTTGTACAATAGTCGTAGATTCGTACAAGAATGCGGTGTTCCCGGAGACAGCGTGGGACTTTACGAGTGAAGAGACCGTTAAATTTTACTAAGACATGCCTTCCTTAATAACAATCCAGATTGAATTATTATCCGTACACAGTTTGATATTTTTCACGCATCGCCGAGCTCTGCCTACTCTGTATTTCTACTGTAACAATACTTCGAATTGGTAACAATCGGAAAAGATCAAAGCCACTCAAGGAAATTCCGCGAACTTATTTCTGCATTACCCGGAATAGCGAAGTATGTAACATTACGGAACTCTGAATTTAATGTACCTCAGGCCTTTTCGTTTCCCTACCCGTAAGCTCTGAAATTTATTGAGGAAAACGGAAGGTGTTGTCCTTTAGAACTTCGATGCATTAATTAGAAGAATGTATTTTGATGAATGTAAAAGTTCTCGCCAACGTTAAGAGAAACCGCACGAGAAGCTGCTGGTGTTCATTCAACCTCATGACTCTGCAAAGTTTCGTAGCATCTTTAAGATGACTTCATATGATGCGTGTTAGATAACATGAGAAGTGACACATCAGTTTCCCGCGCAGTTGCGTAATTTAACTGTTCCGCAGGACTCACCACAGAACGGATTCTGAATTCTCTAGTAATTTCCATAAGGAGGCACAAAAAATCTATCTTAAGTCAATATAGTTATCTCAAAAGCGGTCTTAATGATTGCCATTGTTAAAATCTCTTACATTAAAGTCATAGGTGACAGAATCAGTTGTCACAATGATTGATGCAGAACTTACTTTCACGCGTTTTCAAAGGACGAAACTTTTTTGATCTCAGGTTCGACGCTGAGTGCTCTTATTTTTTTATTTGTGCTCTTTATTGTTATTCCTTTGTTCATATTTCTCCTCCCTTTTTTATAGTAAGTATTTTCTAATTTTATATTTTGTATAGATAATCTTATTACTTCATTAAATCCTGACCAATCATAAATTAAAAGTATGAATTATACGAAAGCTTACGGGTTGTGTGAGTTCCCTCTAAAAATTTATCGTAATTTGTCACCTATTATATACGTACGCAGTTTTTCACAAAGGTGGGTTATTAAAATAAAATCATATAACTATATATATATTTTTTATAATATTATAGAGATTATATTCTTTTAATATACATAATTTATTCAATCACAATTCTTCGAGGATATAATTCTAAAATTCAGTAGTATTTAATAAAATAAGGTTATCAATTTTGCATTTCTCGCATTATATAACGTGAGTTTGATATCATTTTCTTTCACCACTTAGTAATAGCACTACAGGTGCAGGTTATTCGGCCATTAAATTTTCAGCATCGGTGTTTCTAACAGTCATGGATCATCGTGAAGTAAAGAAACATTCAATATCTGAATACAAAAGTTCATTTAATTCCACTCCGAAAACGACAGATGAGAATGTGAACTTGGCGTGAACACGGGCTCAACAAACTATTTTTTTAGGATAATATGCAAAAATCAGCTGTAGATCTAATCTAAAATTGAAGTACTTTCCGGTCTAGATCACTATTTGATGACGAAATGACCTTGCGTCGAAGGAGATATCGCGTTGCGTGAATGAAAGTTAGAACGATTAGTAAATCGCTATAAGCTAATTGCTTAAGATACTTAATTGGCTGTCACAAAGGATTACACTGCTTGAGAATTCGTACAAAAGAGGGAAGACGTAGGTGCATCTGCTATCTTGTATCGACGTTTAAATTTTATATAGAAGTCTCTACTTCCATTGTTCTCCGTTCTTACGACTTAATATGACTTTTAGAAAAACTTATCCAATGTAGAAGTATTCTGCATCGCATAGATTTATGCAGAGGTATTAGAGAAATTAATACGGTTCTCCAAGGTATTATTTAAAATAAAAACAATTAGAGAATCGTAAGTAAAATGTCATTTGAATGAATTGAAAGAATGTGAAGGTGAAACTCTGAAGAGCAGTTCATGTTCTCTATATTGTTTTGGAATTCAAGGATTCTAATCCATACAATTTTGTGATCGTTCTTATTTTACGTCAATTCCAGCGATCTTAAAACGTCACTTTACTTTATAAAAAAGTATAGTCTCTATCGATCCGAAAATCGCATCGTTAACAGAATCAGATAAGGTCCAGCGAATAGAAGTGGATCGAGAAACCATGGTAATAAATTATTCGCGAGCTACTCTGCGTCATGCAGCAAAGCAGTTTAGATCTGCGATAATCCAATTGTGATTTCGCTATTTCCACCGAATGGTATGAAACAATTCAGTGCAAGTGAAATGATCTTATCTGTATTAAATCTACTTCTGGATGAGTTGTTTATGATTTAGTACGAGGACGTTGCTTGTTTTCGCTCAAGAATTTAATCGTGATGTGTTTTTTAAAAGTTAATAATAAAAGCTTGAATTAGGGATTATATTCCAATTTGCCTGCCTTTAGAAGGTATAATTGAGACTGAATCCACTCATGCAAGCATAATTTATTGTTTCCACATCTGAATCTGTACTAACCTACTTGGTACCTAGTGTAGATCCCTACTTTTTATCTGTAACTGAAACGAAAATCTTTAAATGTCGCAAACGAATGACTTGGACGAAAAATGGAAAGTATTAGATAACGAAGATTAGAATTTCTCCTAGACTTTTTAGATTAGTTGGGAAAAATCTCGTCATTGAAGACGAAGTGGAATTTACACGTAAATTTATTTACATAAGTCAGTGCTTACATTCATATCATCACATATTTCTACTACGAATGCACAACTGATTAATTAAAAAAATACTCAGCGTAAACATTATAGATGCGAGTTAATTATAGATGCGTTGACTAATTAAAAAATTGAAGAGCGTATAGGAATACCGTTAAGATATGAAGATAAATATTACTCTCAAGAATGGGGTTAAAAATAAAAAATGGTAACAGTTCAGAAATTTACGTAGTTATTTAAAGAAGTAGTGAAAGTTACTATACCTGAAAATAACCTTCCGCAATAAATATCAAAGGTGCATTCAAGAATCCTTCTGATATAGATACAAGATAACTCTATTTAATTGGATGAATTTTTAATTGAAACCGTAAATTTACTTATCGTGCTTTATAGTTGGTGAAAACGCAGTCTTTTAAGAAGTGAACCTGGGATACGTTTGTTGGGTGCTAAATATTAACTTATCACATTTTTAATTGGAAGGCGTTCTTTTTGCAGAATATATTTTTATCGATGAAAGTTTGGGTCGGTTCGTATTTATTTCCTCTAATAGATGTTTGGAGGTGATAACTCGCTTCGGACGTGAGCAAAGGAGTGCTGTTTTTCGTAATTCCAATATCTTCATTTCACGATCATCCGTGATCGAAGATGACCACGATTCCACTTCCTGTTTGCTTAATTTCGCACCTTAAAATTAACCCGTTCACTTTTTGGGCACCTTTCGATGGATGTGATTCAGATTAATTCTTCTAGATAACGAGGGGGCGCTCTCATATCCCACTTTCTAAGTTTAACGCGTGCGAAAGATCTGCGCAACCCATGACCCAGCCCCGTTCGACGGATGCTTCTGCAACCGGAAGGTTGAAGGGCGATCTTCTGCCGTTCACTTTCGTTAGTGCGGCGTGTTCTTTCCCTTTGAGGGCTTCCTCACGGGGGCACGGACTTCGGACGTGTTCGAAAGGAGAGTTTTGGAGCGGAGCCAAGCGCTGATCTAAGCGGAAATGACGTAATCCGTCGTCGAATGGGGCGATCACGTGAACGACGCGCATGGTGGTCTCACTTCCGGCAACATAGTTGAGCCCAGAAACATTTCGCGAAGTCGCCAAGGAATTGCAGCTACACGCATTCTTCCGTCTCATCGTTCCAAAGAGGGTAAAAAGTTCTTGGGAAGATACCGATTCGTCAGAGGGGAATCATTCTGCCTATTTATAATGCGAAGATGTGTTCTTCTACTACATCTTAAGATTCGATTAAATGTTTCTTACGTTTGATTTTTGTTATTGGTGCTAAATATAGTTGCGTTTTATCGAGTACAAAAAGATGAACCATTGTTCTACATTTTAAAAAATATAGAAGTTATTTATTTCTTCAGTTTGTGAATAAATATTTATGTGGTTACTTAATCACCTATGATTAAGTAGTTATAATGATATATGCAATACTAACTCAGCTTGAAATTCGCAATTGCGATTAACGAGAAGGGTTAAAATTGATTCGTCTGTAATCAGCGTGAAGTGTGGTTGGACGTTCAAACCTTCCGCGATTAACTATCTTTTAAATGGAGATTTGGCACGAAAAAGGGCTTGCTTTTCATCACATAAGTCTTAAGGAAGAATGTACATAGAAAACAAAACTATAATCCCAAATTTATTTTCACGGAATTAGATGAGCAGTTCGAAGGTGTAAATCGATATGTTTTATTGATTTATTGCTTTCAAATAACTCTAACGGATATGAATAAATCGATACAAATATATGGGGTATATATAAATATTTAGGTTTTTAACAGATAAGAAGAAAGTCATTGGGAAAAAACTTTAAAAACCTTTCAGAACTGGGAACATATATCGATGACATTTCTCTATCTGTTTCGATTTAGAAATTAGAACGTGGAAGGTTTAATATAGAGATGACTTTCCCGATTGCGTGACTAGGGAGCATTGGTATGCGAGTGTTACTCAATTAGGATATAAGGAGATATTGCCAAGGGCTCTTAATTGATAGTTCATTAGTTATAGCTTCCATTCTATTTCAATGGATATGGGATGATGGGAAACGGGAAATAATGAGTAAAAGCTCTAAATAAACTATAGAGACTTGAATTAGTTCGTGAGTTTAACTATAGTAGATCACGATTATTACTTATTTTATTATTAATTAAATCGTAACTTTTAAATGCTAAATCGATTAATAATTGTCTTAAACAATAAAAGGCACAATAATGGTTGTTTTGGAGGAAAGGATATATAATAATAATAAAATACGTACATAATTTATTCAGATTTGCAACAAAATTCAAGTTATAAATCTTGAATAGAAAATATTTCTTCGTTGCTATTTATCTAAACCATTAAACCTTTAATCCAATCACCTTCGAATTTACTCCCAAATCTTTTTTGGGTATTATTAATATCACCAGTTTATTTTGCTGTGAAAACTGGTAAACTGCAGGAATGATAGTAGACTGTTAGAGCATTCACAAAGTATATTCAACATTCTAGAAGTATTTTCGAGGTTAATAGTTCCATAACTCAGACATGCAGTACTTTTATTTCTACAATATTGGATAAGTTCCCTCAGATTTTACCAGAAATAGTAAATTATATTCCAAAGCTCTTGCGTAAAGTATATCTCACGATTAAACAAAGAATCACAACTAAAAAATGTTAGTCTTGTTCCATTAATTATTGGTCATATGTTTCTTTTATTTTGTTATACCGCGATAGGTTTCTATTGGTGTATTTCAGCAATGTTTCGTTTCCACAGCGATTTACGTAAACAACCGGAGAGGTCTAGAGATTCCTTTCCCTAAACATCGTCTTGTTATTTGAATCGGGGCGTTCCACCGACTGAAGTCGGAATAAAATTTTCTGCACGCAACACCGGATTAGATAACAGGGATTCCCTCCATCTCATTTGTTGCATGGATGAAGTAACTGTCTCCAAGCAGACTGTTGAGTATCTCTGCAGAGGTCATTCGATGATGTCATTGTTACTGTTTTTACTCTGCAAGAAAAAGTCAGCCTTAATAGTCTCACGTCCATGTATTGCAGATGAAGTCAAACGAGGAGAAGACTGCGCTGTGTGTTTATAGGCGATGCAAATCAGGATAGTTCTCCCAAATATCGAATTCTAATGCTCTAATTGATAATTTCTGGAGGCAATGTCTTACAGTATAGTCCATTAACCATTATTTTCATGATAATCATTCATATATCATCCGTTATCATTATTTTAGAATTATTTGCAGATTTAGGTTGCGTTACAATTTACATTCATTATGTATTTATGTCACGCATTCTTTAAAAAACTAGTTTAAAATGTTGAATTAAATTAAGGAAATATAACTTATCATTATATTACAAAGCATACAACTGCTTTAATAGTTAAGCTTCAAATTATTGAACAAAAAAGGAGAACTGCGGAAAGCAAGCTGTGCAACCCATTGGTGTGGTATTAAAGCTGTCATTTTTATTGATATTTTTATAGATAAAATCTCTGTTTAGCCTCAAAGTAATGTTTGCGTCTAATTCGAAGTTCATCCCTGTGAAGCACAGTTTATTTTCATATTTTAGATGGAAGAGGTAAATTAAAATTTCGTGTCTAAAATGTTGTAGTGAACTCTATTTTCTGAAGTCACATCACCTTTTTGGTAACTGAATAGAAACTTCTTTATCTCTATGTTTCTTCTAAACTGAGAAAAAGTTTCCGAATCCTTGAATATTTTCAAAGAATTCGGAAAATATGGAATCTAGAATTGAGAAATTCCAATCACCTCATTTAACATTAATGGTCTTCGAAAAAGGTGCAGTGGTCTGCTCAAACAGGTAATATAAATTCCCATTGGTGTATCCACTAACGACTCTGCATTTACATACATTAACATATTGATGGCGTCCTCGTCTTAAGGTCCGTATAAGTGAACGGCCAAGAGGTACTTTTCCAAGAATCGTTTCCACATTTAAAAATGTAACATAGCCTCAACGTAAAACGGATTGCATCCTCTTAAAGAGACCGACAGCCGAAGGTCTGTGATCTCCACTTTCGATTTCTAACAGAAAAGTTAAGGAGATGTTCCCTCACAAATTTATGAGTGGAAAGTTCCATTAAGGTCGATTATGGAAATTTAAGGTGGCCTAATTGAATTCGTTCTAGTGAATCTTCCACACTTAGGGACAAATTTAATACCTCTCCAGGTTCTCATGCCATACTATTCCGTTGAAGACAGCAGGTGGAAACATTAAGTTTTAGAACGGGTAAAATTCTTAGTTAATACGTATTTATTATACGAGATAAATCGAGCGCAATATCCGTGAAAGATAAGATCCGAACTCAGTCTGTTATTCAGATGTTTAAAAAGATATATCAATGGAAATAGTGCCTCCAATCTATGATCTAATTCATAGAATGCTATTGATTCTATCGGATTCGATTTTACTTTTAATTAACGTTTGAATGACTCAATAATTTTGTCTAGTCGAATTGTTGTACAGATTCAATTATAATTTAAGTTTTTTGTGATGGCTATTGTGTTTCTTGTAAATATCGTAAGTATCCTATCTTCTTTTAAAACATTCTTCTAGTGAAGTATATATTGTTTATGTAATGCTTAGCAACTACTAAATTTACAAACACCCTGTATTATAAGAGACAGGTCTTATAGTTAGAATATAGGTCACCAACTAAAAGCCTTTCAATAAAACTAAATAAAGATAACATTATTGTAAGGTAATATTATTAACAAAAAAGGCTCATGAGGCAACGAAATTTCTTATATTATTGCTATTAATAACGTGTATTGTTTATAAATGGGGAGAGAGATATCAAGGCTTCCGAAGGTTGTATAATGTAAGGAGATTCTAAAGATTAAGGAATTGATGAAACTGTTCAGTTCATCGAGATAAAGGTTTTTTTTAGAAACTTGATACAAAGTACCTAAAATTAGAATGATGCTGTAATAATAGATAAATCTAAATCGCCAAGGAAAAAGTTTCAGCGATTAATCAGATTTCAAATTAGCTTTGGTCGAGAGAGTTTCCAACAAATTAAGAATCATTCGTAATTCAATTTCGTGAAGAATTCGAGCGAGACAACACAGTTTCTCGTATTAGCATCTGTTATCCCACGTTGTCAAGTGTCTGTTTACCTTTAGGGAGGCCGACGGGTATAATATCACGTAAAGTTACATCATCATATTTATTAAACAATGACGTGATGTCATAGCGACTTGCTGTGATGATTAGATTTTTCTATTCCATACTTGTTCCAATGAATGGAATATCTTATATTCACTATTTGGCACAGTAACAAGGAAATAAATCTTGCATTTATTCTCTTCTCATGGTTGTAACGATAAGAAACTTACGGATATGAGTAATGCTATTCATTCATCGTGTTCAATCCATATCGATTTCTATGAAAAGGGTTGTTTGTTTAGTATGTGTTCGTACAGTCATCGTACTGCATATGCTTTGAGGAATTTATCCACTTGTAGAACCATAGCCGAGTGGAAGGATAAAATGCTTCGTTTCTCATCTGAACTAATTATATACTTATTCCCTCTTAATCGTTTTGCTTTCTTCAATTATGAGTTATTATACTCAAGATCAAGTCACTCATACTCTATTTTATATTTATAAGAATCGTCTTCGATTCAGAGATGCGAGTCTCTTGCATTCTAAAGAACACTATGAAGATTAATTTTTGAATTGAAAATTAATTTTATCACATACAATTTCTTTTTAGTGTAATTAAAACGTTGTAGGCATGCACATAATAGGTTACAATGGACAGAAAAATGGGAACAATATTTTCAGAATAGAAGGAATGGATTGAAACACAAGTTCAACGAAATTTGATTCAAACAAAGAAGTCTTTTTTCCTCAGGATTGAGGGAAGGTAAAAGTTATACGATGAGTTTGTGTGCTTTGAATTCAAAGGTTAAACAGATGTGAAGCATTGCGATATAACTGAGACCCGTACCCAGATCTCCCACGTTTATTGAAAGGATGGCGAGGTACCTGGGTTCGAGTCCCTGTAATGTTGCTATCTTTCACTTCCATTTAACCTTTGTCTCTTTTTTCAATTGCAGTACTACTTTAAATTCATTCACCCGGAAGTACGCCTTTGTATTTGGGACAATTCACTTCTTTTCCTAAGCACGTAATACAGATTGAAATTAAAAATTCCTCTCAGCAGTTTTTTTAGATCTCTTGTGAAGGGGGATTGCCTAACCATGCGTATCGCCGCAGAACGCTGCAAATGTTTTTTTGTTGAAAACAACAAAAAAAACATTTGCAGAAAAAACACCGTTTTTCTACTTTATTTTTTCTGCGTCTAAGACACGTTCGTTTGCGTGCTTCAATGAAGCGAGGAAAAGCGGGGAAATGTCTTAAAAGTGCACCATTTTGCCATTCCGTGAGAATTGTTTTCATCCGACCTTATCCCTTGCACGGAAACACTTTGCTCTCTCGGTCGGCACGCGTGCCCGACGTCCGTGCAGATGGAAGCAGAGCGTGACGGCCTCGGCTTCGATGTCCAATACCTTTCGCCTTCAATTTGTTTAAACTCCTATTATCCAAGACCCTCAGTTGTGGCGTGAGCCATCATTCCTCTGGTTTACCTCATCCAAGTGCCCGAGACAAGTCGCGTGTCGAACCAACGCGAGGAATAAATGTTCAGCGATTAAAGAGCACGATGTACGTTGTTATAGAGACTATAGAATACGAGACGCCTATGAATAGGAACGGTTACGATAATGCGGTCATGTAACGAAAACAATCTACCTCTTAAAAAGAATGGGAAATGTTACGTAAATACTTAACTCGTACGTGTGATACAGCATGTCGTTATGGTATTATCATTACTGTTATTTAGGTCACTGTAAATTATAGTTAAATTTAAAATCTATGATTTATTCGATGAAGTAAATATAAAAGGAAAATGTGAATGATAAACTTTGTAATTCTCAATATATCGGTCCTATCATATACTTTTATAAATAATTCATTTTAATCGCACTTGGATGTGACCATACCGTCTTTATTTGTTCGTTACTAGGAAGATAACACTAATATTATTTTCACTCTTTAAGTAAAATTGAAATTTTAACTGATGTCCTTCCGTTAATAAAGGTGTTAATCTATGAATTAGGTTAATCTTAGGTTAAAAAACGAATTATCAAGTTCCCGTAAACAGATCCTATTTATCTTCTTATTATAGGTTAAATATTTAATGAGACATTTTGTCTTGAGATCTCAAGAAGACGAAATATAAACAATAACAACGATATAACAATAATAAACGATAAAATTGTTATTCTAATTCATCCCACATTTAATATAGTACGATGTTTACGATACGAACGAATTATATATTGTTTCCTTTCATGTGTTCACGTAATTTAGAAAAGAAACGGCCCTTTAATCATTCAAGGAAAATAGAGAAAATAGTCTTTTCGTAAACAGAGATATTTTTCCCTAGCAACCACACGCGTTAGAAAACCCAACAATCTTTTCGAATATCTATTCGTAACGGAAACGAGGCGATTATCATTACGTTATTATAATTTTGAAATTTCCTGCCAATTACACAAGAGCAACTTGGGGACAGAATTGCAAAAGTTCTTTCCGCAAGGTCCCCGATTAATATATATTTCCTCGATTAATAATTCTCCTTTTTAACTTTCCCTCGCCTCGACCGTTAGTCCGTGAAAGACCGTTTCAACCACCGCTAAGGGAGAGTGATTTTCCCAAGTGCATTCGTTACGTATTTTCAGCGCCTCTATTCATCATCGTGTTTTGATATGTATTGATGGAAACGTTCCACTCGTCGGTATACTATCTCGAGTTATTCTCGATTGCTTCAATGCTCGTGCAGCGAAACACTCCACGACCACTCGCGTGCACTTTAAATACATCGATCGTATTTGTTCGAGAGACTAATACGTCTCACGCGAATTTTCAATCGACAGGGGAGTCATTTACTATCGTTGCTAGGCGTGGCCCATTTGAATTAGTAATTGATGCTTGATTTATCACTCAATTTCGAATCGTATGTACGATGGAATACCTTTATCAATCAATTTTAATGCTAAAATATGTTATCGATTAGTTTTGAGCTCTCGTAGATTTAAAGTTCGCTGGCATAAAGTGCAATAGTGCTTCTTTCAACTAATTTTTGCTTTTACGAAGTGGAGAGTGTAGGTTATCCTTGTGATGGGTTACTAAATACAGAATGATGCTTTAAAAGGATGATGAGGAGTGTAGTACAAATTTTGTCTTACAGTTATTATATTATTAATTTATTTATTGGTGTTTTCTGTTCTACTCAACTCTAACAACAACCTTGCATAGAGATCAAAATGTATTTAAATTGTTCGTGTTAAAATGTATTTAATTTATTCGTTAGTTTAAATAAGGATTCAAGATTCCAAAATTTAGCGGAAATGAGATATTTTCTTAGATAGCTCTTCATAATAGATAAAAACACCATTACCATTTCATTACATACCACAATAATTCATCAATTGTTATAGTCATATTTTGGTCATATATCTTTTCGTTTGAATTAATTCTCATTATTATTTATTTTATATTCTCTTTATAGCTATGGAAAGCTTAGCTAAATATTTGATATTTTAGAATTCATTTTGAGAAATGAATATTCTTTAGATTATTTTTTTAATAATAGAATAGATTTAGAATATTATTTCGATTACATTCAATTTAAATCTAAATAAAGCATGTCCTCGTTCGTAAAAATGTAAGGAATTTCTTTAATCGATTCATTTATGTTATTTATATGTTTGCGTTATATTGATTGTTATATGAATTATTTTATTAATAACTATATTGTTAGTTTTCTATAGTTTTCTTAGACGAGTTTGTTACGTCACATCCTCTCTCATCTATAGCAACAATCTAAAACAACCGTTAGTTACATAAGACACATCTGTATGAGTCTCGCTTGATATGTTATTTCTCTCCCATATGGAGCTTGACAATGAATTATCTCAAAATCGTTTTTTCCCCTTCGTTGAAAAGTTCCGCAAGAACTGACTTTCCAAAGGTCACAAACAGCTGATGTAGAGGTTTTTATTCTTTCAAAATTCAATACCATGCAGCACTTTTTACATTGTAACTCTCAACTTAATTAAATTTGATTTTATGTCATTGTATCTCTTGAGAAAGAGGGCAAATATACTTCATAATTATTCCAAAAAGAAAATTTCCTTTGATTGTTGTTAAGATGAGAGAGTAAGAAATAAAATTAAGACAGAGGAATTAAAGAACTACAAGAATTATTTATGGCCTACACTCAAGTGAAATGTTTTAAATGCTCAAGTATAAGTTCAAAATTTTCCGCAGTTCAAGGAAAGAAATCTAAATTTAAGATGAAGACCATTTCTTTTCGATCACGATCGTAAATTTTCGCACCATTGTTCTAAGTTAACGTCTAATACATTATGTGTGTAAAATGCTTACAGTTGGAGATATATTCAAGCTAACTAATTCCTGCTAAAATTAAACGAGTTAAGTTTAGCATTCATCCTTCTTGAATATTTTATTCATCATTTGAAGGCGCAATTTTCAAATTTGTACAAGATAAATTTGAAATTGCAATTAGGAGACTGATTATAGATTTATCACGAGCGTGAATCAATATAATGATTTCTTAAGAAATCAGTATAAGATAAAATGGGACAGTTATACAGTAACCCTTAATATATCTCATAATGAAAAAGAAGACCATTATTTTCTCCTAGGTGACAAAAACGACTCATTTCAAGAATTCAAATTTTTTCTCGACAAATTAGATGAATTATTATTCCTCCAAAATGAAATGTTTAATCTCAATAGGCATGATTCCCTCAACTATAATGTTTGTGTGTCTCAATGTGTTTTGATTGTGGGAAAGTGTTCTCTCCTTAGCTGTACCCTACAACAGAGTAAACGGAGAAATGAAAGAGTAGTATGATTTCGAGAGATTGTAAACACTTTTTGAGAGAAGTGAGTCTTATAAATCTAAGTCTCTCCTTCTCTTTTCCCGTGATAGATATAAAACTTTTCTAGGCGCAGGAAATAGAATAAAAGTTATGGAAATGCAAGAATAAGAACCATGGAAACCAGAAGTCAGACAGATAAAAGGCGTTACCTAAGTATCTTTCGTAAATGCTTTCTCTACAGTCGTAATTCCTATGCAAATTAAAAACCTAAGATAATACTTGACCCTTTTTTCTTAATTAAGAAATTATTTTAATAGGTGAGGTTTTATGCGAGACCGAAATAGATAAGGGTTGGTTGCTCAAGATTCATCCTATCGTGCGAACACTGGTAGTGTAAAGAGCATAAAATGGGATTAAAATAAACATATACTTGGAATATATAATACAGAAATTTTGCTAAGGTGTGGTCAATTCAGTTTTTTATTGAATTCTTAGTTCTTTTTGTAGTAAAGCGCGTTTAAGCTTATATTTATGAAGCCTAATCTCATCATAATACGAGTTAACCTCAGATTGTATTGAAGAGTGAGTTGAATCAATATCAGATTGTGATTTTTTCCTTTTAACTTGGTAAATAAAAATTTAAATCTTCTAAGAAGGGTCGTTATGGAATAATTTTATTCCTAAACTTGTGTAAGATTTTATTTTTACTTGAATCCATCGATAATTCTATTTTGAATTTTCTTAATTCTTACTGCTCATTCATATTCACAATATAGAATTTTCGACTAATTTTTACAAATGCTAAATTAATAACAAAATGGAATTCGAGAAATCTTGATCATGCTGCAGAGATTCGTACACTTTAAAATCAAACTAAATTATAAAAACTGTATAGAAATAACCCATGAGTAACTGAGTGAATAGCTATAGCGTACGCTGTTTCTGACGAATGGAAAAAGCACATCCTGCGTTAGTAATCCACTGGCTAGACACGGCGCAATCGCTACTCATTGTAACCGCAAGCACGATTACGCTAATCTCTGAGAACTAGGATCCTGTGTCTTGAACTTATCTTATACTATCCAGAAACGCATTTCCCACATCTTAATGGTGAAAGGTGTAGGCGACAAGTAACAAAGGATTTTCACAGAGCTACCGGCTAAATTAACCCGAATATATTTGTAAGAACGATGTTTCTTAATGGGATAATGCTGAATAGCAGTTTAAGGGAAGGAACATTGTCGTTACTCTTCATTCAGACCCATAATATCCAGTAAAAATGAGTATAGCAGTTACTTCTTTATGTATATTCTTGCTTGGGAATAGGAGATGTTATGATTAATATTATAGCTCTCTTTCAAGGAATACGATCTTCTTAAATATAACAACGCTATTTTCTTCAACGTCTTTTGTAGCAATATATCAATAGAGATCAAAGCTATTTTTAAAAATACGGATAAATTATACTCAGTATTCGATGGATAAATATAATTGAAGCTTTAAATCCTCATACATGTATTATCATAAATATTACATAGCATCGGGCTTCGTCAATGAACGAGTATCGTATATTAAATTTATATTTGCGTCCGAGCGATATAATATTCGTAAAATAAAGACTCTAAAAATTAAAAATCATTTTCCCTATAATTCACACCTGATGTTCCTCTCCTTAATGTTTGATTTTTTTTTACTTTTTACTCAGTATTATTGTTTAACTATAAATGAATATTTGTTCAAAAATTGTCTGTATGTGACTTTAGGAATAAATGTCGAAAAATTAATGAATATTTAGAAATTGTTATAAAAATGAAAAGATCCCAACTTACGACATAAATTCTGGCTAACGAAGTCAAGGAGTCGCATTCATAACCCAGTAAGGAAAATAAATATTTTGAGAACATAAATTCGAAATTTGGATAAATCGTGAGTTAGAATTATTGCTTTATATTAATCATACAGGAAATTTTTCCGTATATCCGTAAAAGGTACATATATACTACTCTTGTTATATACTGCGAGGATGTTTGAATCGAAGCTATGTTTCTCAATCCAACGTAAAAAAAGTATTTTCTAGCATGACGGTTATGCTCGGACAACTTAACGAATAATCACCTAATTAATCAAGCAATTAATATTCTATATATCCATATTTGTAACAAACGACAGTTAATGAGCGTTGGAAATCATAAGTAGATAAGTATCACGTTCTTAAGGAATTTCAAGCAAGTTTTATCTTCATCTTTGGCGAGATCTATTATTCTGGAAAAGAGAACGATAGAATAAATCAACTTGCGCTCATATCTTAGGGAATATCGCGCAAGTTAGAGAAGTAGAGCTCGTTAACGCCAACGATGATTATCCTAGAACAAGTGAACGTCTTTAAAATAGACTGCGCTGGACTGAAGACATCTTTTATGATCTCAAGGCTTACTATAATGTATGACCATTTCAGTGAGAAACGAGAGCAAGGCTCGAGGGTAAAAACGAGATGGCGCGGATTACTGCTATTGAATTTATTCATCCTTACTGTCGGATTCAAATGTGCTTCTTCACGGGGTTCTCTTCGAAAGGCGCCATAGAAGTATCCATCTACCGTTTAGTGTAGCACCCAGACGATGGTACAAAGAGTACAGGAATGCAATAGAGAGTCATAGCAACCGACAGTCGCGACATGAAAACAAATGAGACACGTTGCAGAGGGTGTGAGGAATAGATGAAGCTGAAGATGTCTGGAAGGCGCTATTATTATGTCGGTAAAATGAAAGTTGTGAATTGAATGGTCTACTTTGTGTCCTCTAAGTATTCTTTTCTTGTCGAGTGGCTCCTATTGCGACAGTTTTAAAAGTACGTGCCTACGTCTGCATTAGTTATGTCTTCTACATCATTCAAATCGTTCAATATTTTTTATTTTAAGGTGAGCATTAATAAAATTGGTCAGAAATATGAGCGTTCACTTTACTTATTTAGAATCTTTACTGGAAGTAGAAAACAGAATTGTCCTTTTTATAAATATGTTTAAGGTAGTAAATACTGTGTATGGAGTTGTTTTCACATCATCTCTGTTTTTGTAAACCGGGAAAAATTCGCGAATTAATCTATTATTTGTGAGCTTTATAAGTTCTTTCTCGTTGAAAAATCATCAAATTAGTTTGAAGAGATGATTTTTAAAAATATATATTCTGAAATTCATTTTTGGAATCAATTTTAACTGAGCAGATCACTTTTTTAGTGAGATGGCATATTCTATATTTAATATCTCTGTTTAAGTATAGACATTTGAGCTATTTTATTAAATTTTCTGTTATTTTTCTAAATATCATTACGATGTATTAAATTTGTTTTATGATTATAGCTTCGTTCCCTAATATTACGTTTAATCAAATCCTTATACTTTCAATGAATATTAATTTGTTTTTACATATATTTTAAAAATTTCATTAAGTTAAATGTACAACAACTTTCATTTACCCATTTTGCGAGTCTTTTAAGTTGTTGAAAATGATTTCTCGTGATGGATGGAAGCTGGTACGAAAGAAAAACTTGACTTTGCGACAATTTATACTGATATATTCATATATAGAGAAAATTAAATAATCTGGCCGCTATCAGTCCAAATTTTTGAAGTTAAAATAGGTTCCATTTTCAGATCACTAAAAGTACGAGCTTTAACAGTCTCTAAAGTATTCTCGTTATATTTAAGAAAAATTCAATATAGGGTAATAAAATTATCAATAATAGTTAAAGTAAAAATCTAAATATACAATCAGTAGATAAAAAGATAATAGAACGTAAAAAATGAAACTCGAAACTTTCCGGATTTTCTTTTATTCATTGACAAATATCTTTTCTCGTTTTGAACCTGCCACAATTACCTGGATTTAAAAAATAGTAGCGATTGCTTCATCTCGTCCTTAGGAAGATTTTTTCGTAAATTCCAACTACCGAATCAGGAAATGTATTCCTAAAATAGAGCCATTAGATGAGAGAGTTAAGGGTTTCGAGGAGAAATGTTGTTTTGCGTCACAACGATGGGAAACCTTGGAGACGAAAGAAACTCCCTTTCAGTTTTCTTTGTCCTCCATAAACTTCTCTACTCCCCTCTGCTGCTATATCCGTATTCATCCACATTATCTGGTTCACACCCACTTTAACCACAGGGTACTTCTTTAAACATTCTCCTTACGAGGCATCACGTGTTGTAATATTATGCATACCTTACCCTCAGAACAATTTTGCGATTTTTTATTGTGTTATATTGTTCTGTTGACGTTTGTTTAATAATAAATATCACTATCATTGTTTAAGAAAAGTTTTTAAATTCGTTCTGAAGATTTTCGAAGGAAATGAATCTAGGAAAAAACAAATCAATTGCGGAAGTCATGTATTGTTGTCAATAAGATTGATTGTTGAGCGGCAATGCATTGTTTAATTACGAAAGGATGAATTTATCAATTAATTACGAATCAAATAGATCAGTAATTTGTAAAAAATGGTTCATTACATTCAACAATGAGTAAATTTCAAGGGAATAAAATTTTTTTAGACAAATATAATGTAAGAATTAAATAAAAGAGGTATTAAGATACTATTTTAGATGATAGACGTAATATAATAATAAAAAGGCTGATAATTAGGATTAGATGTATCGATATACCATAAGCCATGCGGGGTATTTATGTATATGTAAATACCTAAATATAGACAATACTTCAAACTTAAATCAACCACACCATGGAGAAGAACTTTTAAATTTACGTCCATAAATAAATTCTTCGTCATACTTTTATCGATGTAAATCACTATTTCATTCGCAAGGAATTGAGGAAACGTGTTCGTTTAATGAGAAAGACTTGATTAGAAATAGACTTTAATTTTTGAATAGATTTGTATCTAATTATGGGAAATGTATCGGTGGGTAATAAATGTGTCCTAACACTGCGTGGGAAATCCGGCCACACTTGAATGACCTATTGCCTGTATTGGCAAACGCCGTGGCATTGGAAAAAGAATTCAATAGTTTATCACTGACCGAATGAGTATTTTCATTAATTACCTCTTGCATAATTAACGATACTGCTAAACTGAATGTACATAATTGCTAGTTGTAAATGTGATAAGGTCAGGAAAGAAGGTTTTTTCCCACAATCGGTTTGGTTGTGTAGGTATTGAATAATTATTATTCCCAATATATCGTTCTTCATTATTGAGTATTAGATGGATGATTAATCATCAATTTGATCGGTAGTCTCATTAGTCCTTGAGAGTTTTTATATACAAATAGAAAGCTGAAATAATTACAATTGAGTAGTGCAATTGAATATTCCAGATCATATGATAAATGCAAAAATAATTGCAAACGAGCCAATATAAACAACTTCTAATTATTGGAAAGATGTAGGCCTGAAAAGGTTTTAGAATTTTTTTAAAAAGGACGAATTGTTTTTCCACTTAAAGATTTACGTATTACGTAAATTCATTTAAAGTAATAATTCACGTACAATATATCTTTTCTAAAAAATGAAAATTGAATTATGATAAAAAAGAGAATATTTCCGTTTACTAACCCTTAGAATTACACTGATACGTACAGGTTAAAATTTCAATTAAAAAAATAATTAATCAACAATCAATCATTACATTTAACGATATTAATCTTAAATTGTTTCCTTAATTACTATCATTCTTGATATTCAATTATGATATATTATTATTAAATCCTGTTTAAAATACTCATTAATTTTTGCGATTTATATTTTCTTTAGGTAATAGGAAATAAGTTTTAGTATAAATGCTTATTAATTAACGTTCGATATGCACTGAAGATGTCTGGATGATGAAATAATAAGATATAATTGCGTCATAGAAATCCGAGACCGGAAAAGATTCCTGAACCCTACAGAATCCCTACATCATCACTTCCTTATTGTTGATAGAAGATCGACGGGATGTTCGAAGAGATATGATGTTTTCACGGCGCGCAGTGGGCGTGGGTGGTGTAAGACGGCGTCTCCATAGCAATCTCTCCATCCTTTCATATTTGCCGCGTATGTCCACTTCCCTTTTTTGCTCTCACACATTCCATCTATCACTCCCATTCACTGTCCTGAAGGCCGTGTGAAGGCGTGCCATCACTTCCCTCTCAAGGCTGCACCAAGGGTTCCACAGAAAAAATCCCATCCTCATAAGAGGCTTACCCGGATTACCACTTTGCTTTTGTTTGGATTATTGTTCGACAAAGGTATCTATGGAGAAGGTAGAGCAGCGGCTTCCTTGAGAATATATAGAATTAGTCGAATTAATACTTTCCGAGCATAAAATATATTTTTATTATTAGATAAAAAAACTATTACTGCAGTTCGTTTTTTCTATTTCAATAACTTCCTTATCGCAGGTGAATAGTGTAACGGATTAGTACATTCTATCACGTCCAAATATTTTTTGCATATATCCTTTAGCGACGTATATCTACATTGTTAATATCCTAAGATTTATTCTCTGAGGGAAAAAAGAATAGTTTCCGCCATTTTAATCTTTGTAAAATAAGGCTAATATAAACTTCTAGTTCATTCTACAAGATTGATTTAATCTAGTCTTTCAAGTCAAGCAATTTTTTTAAATTTAATAAGCGGTACACTTTCAAGCGATTAAAAACTGTTTCGAAAAGCATTTTGTGGAATTTTTGAAGGTCGCGTTGCGCAAACTGCATCTTTTCTAAATAAGTTCGTTTTTTAGAATGGACAAAGAAGAAAATTCTTTTTTAAAAAAACTCAAGGAAATGGGAGAGTAGGCCTTTATAGTTATGTTATAGTTAGTAGTTTTTGAAAGAGGTTTCTTCAGAGACTTGTTTAGAACAGAAATAATATTTTTGGAAGTGACAAACATCGTTTCATCACTCTATACAGTCCACAGAGTGCATTTAATGATAAAGCATTCATAAGGTTATGGAAGGCATATATGGGTGATTTTGTGCGTAAAATCTTCTATTTTTAAAATAACGAGAAGCTGATGTTTAACGATAATTTATGAGGACTGATATACCAATCGGTATTCCTCTTTGAAGAAATTTGTGTTGGTCATACTATGATATTACGCATTGAAACATTTCATTTAGGTTATTTTAGCCAACATATACAAAGAGACATATCTAAATATTCGGAAGTTAATTATCGAATTCAGCAGTAATCAATTAGGAAGGATATTACTGTTTCAAATCGTAATCCTTTAAAGATGGAAATGTATGATTTTCCTGAACCAGAAGACGAAAGCTCGGCAGGATTAAATGTTTATTTATTTATTTATTAACAAATACCTCACAAACATCCTCTTACGGGACAATTACAGTGAGATTTCAAACTCAACAACGGACGTCACAGACATCCAGACCCTGAGAGGAAAATTTCCTCCTCAGCCGGGATTTGAACCCGGGACCTCAGCATTAGAAGATTAGCATGCTAACCATTCCGCCAACGAGGCCGGCTATAATGTATATATTTACTCCGTGGTTACTTCCTGAAAACGTAAAATGTAGTTTGCACATAGGTAATTTTGATCGTGTATGTGTGTATTCACACTCCGTCAACTGTGTCAAATTCCTGGCTGTCGTCCTAGAAAAGAAATGATGTCCAAGTCACCATATAATAACAATAATAATCGGAGTTTATTAAGGACAAGATTAGGATTCTGAAGTACTCTCTTACATATATCCTATATATATCAATTTAGGTAGATCTAGAGCTTAAATAATTAATGTTGAAAGGCAATAAACTGTTTCGTAAAAAGAAGACGTGGTATAATTCAGATCACTCTTCATTGGAATACCAAGAAGCACTAATAACCGGCAGCTTCTAACCATATGATTGTCACCATCCATTACCAAGAAATCTAACGGACGCCATTGTTATGCGGCTGTTCATGAAACCTCCTATTCATCTCGAGTCTATTCTGAGAAATGCAAGCGCTACATCTAAGGGGAAGCATAAAAAATCGTCAAAGACCATCGCGGTTCCAGCGATCTGCAACCCGCAACATCTATCCGTTCTGCATACGTGTCGGCATTCACGTCTCCTAAGCAGAACTCGTATTCGGAGAATAGCATAACCTCAACGCAGAATCGACCATTTTAAGAACAGCAAGGTCGTAGGATAGCCCAAAACCATACGTGCCCTTCATAATTCACTGACACACGGTCATGACCATCGATGAATAGTCTGCACGCATGTGGGTGTCGGGGAATGTTTTTCAGCGTCCCCGTGGTCTTTTTTAATAGCGGTCATTTAGTTTGATGGTGTAGTTCGAATCGGTTCTTACTGGATGGTACGAGTTGGAGAAAGTCTGCGTCCACCAGAGAGGTTGCGGTCTCCGGTGGCGGAAGTGCCCAGCGCGGAGGCCTGAAACTTTGCTAAGGACGACGCATAATTTACGGCGCTGGTGGCAAAACGTAGAGAGACAATACGCCTTTCACTTAGCCTTCACTTTTTTCTCCGTTATCTATCTCGTCCAGAGCATGATCGGACCCAATTCGGAGATCGTTCTCAATCATCATATCAGCATCCGAGAAATTGCTTCGCATTCCTACCGGACGTGCGTCATCGCACGCCTTCCTTCCGTTTCGATGATGAATGGGACGTCGTTTCCGGAGGATATCGACGGAGAATTTCTCCTTCTACGGTCCGTTCTGAAACGAAAAAAGCCGCATTAGCATTGAATTCTGATATTGATTGGTTTGGCAATGAATATAATAGTTTCGCTCGACGAAAAAGGAAGCGTTCTGGTTGATTGTTTCGCAATCTAGTTTCAGTTCTTTTAGGAGTACGTTTCAGAATAGTAGCTAATTTTTATTGAAGCGTTAAATTTAAAAATTTATTATTCAGTATATTATGATATTTACTCTATTCGATAAAACACAAATTTAGTTCTTTATCAATTCACAAATTATGGTTGCTGTTGATTTTATTCAATAAATTGTATCAAAATAAACATATTAAATTATTAAGCAATCTTTCAAAATTTTAATAAATTTCTGTCAGGTTGACTTAGTTAAACTTAAAAAATTATCATTTAGGTACGTTTCTTACAAGAGCAATGCTTCTTCCCTTAACGATTGACGTACGTATCTTTAAAGCTTCGAAATAGTATAACAATACGTTCAGAAGCAAGGTACAGAAATGAGAGGTAACCTATGTTTCCCTTTCACCATTTTTAATATTAAAAGGCAATAATATGCGAGAGAAGGTTTGTTTACTATCATAGAAATAGTCATCTTTATTACATATATAAATAATTATTATACATAAATATTAGCTAACGAATTTCTTCTGAGTAATCAGGGATATTGATGATTATTTCGTTTATAAAATCGTAAACCTATTCACGTTCAAAAGGTCATTTACCTTGGAAGATATTTTTGTATCCTTTGTGTTTGTTTTATTTAAATGTATTATTATTTTAATATTTTTATTTTTGTATTTTGTATCTTGTATGTATTCTTTCTCCATTGTCATTCAGATATTTTTTTTCCAATTTTATCTTACTTGGTACACTTATTTAATTAGAATTACTTTGACGGCGATTACTTCATTTAAAGTTCATTTCTCGGAAATCAATACTCCTTTCTCTAAGTTTAATTAGATTTAACAATTCGATAGTGAACCGAAGTATCATGTAATATATTCTTCATTCGTCATTGGTATTCGTTCGTTTTTATCGTATTCATATAAATAAGATTGATTTTATGAAATATCTCTATAGTTTTTGGCTCATGGAGAACATTGCCGATCGCTATACGCAACGTAATTTCAAATCTTCGAAACCCTCGCACGTGACTGCACTATAACAAAAGGGAAAGTAAATTGCGTAGTGGCGGATGGACGTATCTATCAACACGTGTCGAAGATATACGAAGAGAGGCGGAGATAGAGACGATCGGTCGTAAATCGAAGAACAGTTATTCTGAGGAGATGTTTCGTGACCAATAGCCCATTAGGGATCATTAAAATCTTAGGCAATATCTTTCTACTCAAAAAAATCCAAAATGGTATGGCACATGCACAATATATGCTTCCTGAGACTTAGAAATTATTAAAGTACATTTTTTTTCACGTGGATATAGTTTCATAAATAAGTTGTACCATTATTAATCGATACAATATTTAATATTTTTCATAATAAATATTTTTAATCTTGAAATTCCTGTGTACGTAAGAAGAATTATAACTATAATCGAATTATATACGATTGATTTATAATAATTCGTTTCTGTTTTCCTGGAAATCAATATTAATATACTATTCAAACAAATTAAGCGTCACTGTATATGATTTCCAAGACGTATATAGTACTCCATAATTATATTTTCGTATAAAGGAAAGTAAACAACTCTTGAGAAATCATCATTGTTGTCTGGCACTTTTGTTTACATCTCTAGGGCCGATTTCCCTCGCATTTCGGTTGAACTCGACTCGACTCGAGTTGCGTGTAAACAACGCCGCGGTTTCCTTCCACGAGTTGCGAAGACCCTCTCACTAAAAGCACTTCGTGACTTCCATTCACTCTGCATTCGGCCCGAGGGCTCTCTCTGTTCCTTTTCACATTCAAGGTCAAATCCGAAAGAGATGGATTGTTAGAGTATCTATATTTATGGGAGAAAGAGACTGAACCCACGTGGAGTCCGCACAGCTTCCGGGGATCAAAGTCCTTCGTTCCGAGGTGCACCCTCCACGGAAGGGGAGTTCGGTGCTGACGTCATTGCGTGCGTTAGCTATCTCGTGGATGGGATTTTCGTTTTTTATTTTTCGTTTCATTCGCTTGGTTTGTTTACGATTTGAAAGAGTGCTGAAACAGCAAAAGTAATTTACTCGGTACGAAGTGAAGTACGTAATTATTTTTGTCTGCGTATTTAAAAGCATCTTCGTGGAGTATATCTAATTTTAGATGTATCAAGAAAACTTTTCATTTGGATTTCATTGCGTAATTTTAAGATGTTTAACATAATCTTTGACCAGCAGCAATTCAAAAATAAAACATTTCTTTTCATTAAAGAGAAAAACAAAAACGTAAATAAAATGAATCAAACATTTGAAATTGCGATTTTGGATAAGGAAAACGAGAATCGTACTATTCATCGTTAATTTACCAAATTAAACGACCGCTATATTTATACTACAAAAGTATATTTTTAATGAGATGTGAATGCATTTAGAAATTAATATATTTCCACCTGTCATTATTTTTTTCTGAGATTGCGAAGGAGAAAGAGAAATAAACAAGTTTCAGAGATGTGATTGGTTGCTACTAATAATAATTTGTGAATTCATAGCAACATTACTTTACTGTGTAAACAACAATACTTTTAAAATTATATGCAGCTAAACTATTGATTTCTCACCAAAATTGGTACATTTTGACCATTCAATAATGGCCACAATGTTATAAACATAACCGCAATGATTTATTTATTATTATGATTAAATAAAGTTCGCTATCGACATGTCGAAGTTTATCATTTTTCGTATTCAAGCGCCTAGCGGTCGACTTCGGAACTCCATTGTCCTTCAGGTCGATCATTTCTCTTAACGTTTTTTTGCTCACTTACTAGATGGTAGCACATGCTACGTTTTCCACTTGTTAGTTTTCCTGCAAATTATATTTAAGCACGGTGATGTTCTCATTAAATACTCATTTTATTAATTTTGATAATAATATATTCCGTCGATGTGTTTTGTAATGCTCGCTGTTTTTTCTGCGGAAGATTTTTTAACTTAAAATAAGTACCAAATATTCAAGGAACAAGTTTTAAAATTTTAATAAATATATAATAATGAAGATTAAAACTTTTTTATTAACTCATACATTATGTTTGTAAAAGATGTGGTTGTTCTCATATAAGGACATTAAGTATATACATCAAAAATGAATCAGCTATGTAAAGGCCATTAAGTACAGTTTCTTTCTGAAAGGCTCTCCAGAAAGTTACGCCTTTTCACATTAATTTAAAATATAATTAGCCGTTGATAATAATACAATTACGTGAAAAGATATTGTGCAATACTTTTGGGAATAACAATGAGTGAAGGTTAAATTAGGATTCCACTTGTTTTTCAACGGAAGATATTTAATAATAAATCCATTTGCCCAATTAACAGTTAAATAATAAGCTATAAAAATGAAATTTATCCATTAATATGAAATTAGAATATAAAGTTCGAATCCTGGTCCTCTCAGAGTCTTTTGATTTCTTTTCCTTATTCCTGGACCCTTAAGTCAACATTACGTTAAGATGAACTCAAATATCTATAATCCTATACATGGACTATACTGGTCGTAATTTTAATGCGGTATAATAAGTAAGTTAATTTTCCGTTTCCCGAAAGTTTTTTGGAGAATCTTGGTATCAAAACGAACTCAAATATCAAATAAACTTTCTCGAATAAATTTATCAGAAAAATTTGAAAGTCTGGTCATTAATATTTAACATCTAGTAAGATTGAAATACACTGGATGCTTACTCAGCTAGGATGCGTGAGAACCATTCGAATATAATTTTTCTCTAATCTTCTTAGTTTATATCTTCTCCATTAAAGAATTTTGACAAATAAAGAAAGGACTCATTCAATTTACTATCGTTGCCTTGCTCTTGCCCCTAATACGCTAAATCCGTGAAGAATAAAAAATTTTCGCGGAAAATACCTCGTGCGTATGAATTTCAGACATTAAGTCTCAATAGGTATGTATTCTAAGTCGGCCAAGGTAAAGAATTCGTTTTTATTAAAACTCTTTTGATATTATCGCATTATATTATTAGCTTTCGATATTTGGTAATTTTGACGTATTTGAACGTCTTCGAAAAGTTATTTATTAACGTCATGGTATGTAGCCTTGCTAAAGAAATGAGACACAAATTTAATTGCATTATCCTTCTAGATTTTCGACGGAAATCAAATGGTAAAATGGTAGTTTTAGTTAACTCAGTTTCGTGTATAGTTTTCTCTCTTTTTTGTTCCCTATAAACCTTAGATCAATAAAGTATATTGGATAAAACGTTCATCAAAGAACTCTATATACTACCATGATATTCTAAATCTCACAAATCGATGATTCAACATTTTATGTCCAATAAAGAGCAAGAGTTACCGATGCAGAATTTTCCATTAGAAATATACATCCCATTTTACACACGACTTCCTCAATAATTCACTCTCAAAATGCTTCCCTTTAATTCGAACCCCACCCGCGAGTACCTGAATACCACATTTTCAACGCCTCTCGTGGTTCTATAAATTCTACGCGAGCGCATTCGACACACCGAAGTCGACAATAATGGACCGATTTATTATAATCAGAGTCCGGAGCGGAGGTCTTAGACAACCCAGCTAAGCCGAGAGGTCATAAATAATTAATAGGGCAAAAAGGTGAATAGTTTCATGCATCAACGTCCGCAAGAAACATTTCTCGCGGAGACGGCGATGGGAAACGCCGCGAACTGGATCGTACAGAGAGAGGGAAAAATTCTGCAGACTTCGATTGCGCACTGAGGGTTACCCGAGAGCTTTAATTGCAGAATGGATTCTATTACATCGCGATGGCAATGAAAGAAACCCGAGCGTGCGGCTGCTTTTACTAGGTCAACGAAACTAATGAGAGTGTAGAGCCATTTGCACAATTCTGCACAAGGGCGATTTTTCAGCCCCGACAATGCTTGTTCTTCCAGAGTCTTTCTCTGATACGATAAAGGAGAACCCGTAGAGTCCAACGTGGAGTTTGTTTGCTTACTTTTTGGCTAGGTTATTGTTCACGAGAAAGGGTCCTAAATAAGTGCACGCTTTGTTGAAAGTTCGCGTAGAAATGGTTCCTGTTTGTTCCACACTTAGCGTTGCTATGCCTAACTGGTAAGGCAAAGACCGGGCGTTGAAATCTCCGTGTTTTTTTGCCCCTCCTTTTTGTTTTCTATGAGCGACGGCAACAAACAACTGCTACTTTCAGTTTCCTAGTTCGGCGACCATTATTACAGAATATTTTACTTTCTCGTTGCATAACCGATCAGGTTCGGTCACCCAGGGTTACGGATTTATTCAAGAAAAAAGGTATGGTAGGGACTCGATCCCAGGTGCTGTAGCTAACCAAACGGGCTGGTTCTGCAAGTGACGAGAGATAGTTCTGTTAACGAGATACTTACCCTAAATTCTTCGATATAAAATGGTTGTTAAAATGCCTTTTCCTCGTCCGTAATTTACCTTTACCGGGTTAGGAAAACTCGGAAGTATGCCAGAAAAGTTATTGAATGAGTTGTGTAAGAGTAGGTACTGAGCTCATTATTATAGTTTAACTCAGTATGAGGATTTTTGTTGAATGAATCGCGGAACTTCAACGTGTATGTGAACTTAGTCAGCAAATTGATGGTTCAGACCAATAAGCAACGTATTATACTATGTTTTGTCGTATTTCTCGCGAAATCATCCGCTTCTTTGATGATTTCGATAGTTTAAAGGATTAGTGTTATCTAATAGAATTTCTTTACAATGCATAATCGGCAATCATTATCAATTTTTATCTTTTATATATTTTTGATTCTCAGCTTTCCCACAAAGATATAGTGAAGTTTCCAAAGCCTTTTGAATTAGAGGATGAATCTTAATACATAATATTTTTTATTATTTACGATTACGGGAGAATACGAACTTGCATAAATGATAGTATAATCTATAGATCGCAGAAGTAAATAATTATCGTAATGATAAATTATCAATAGAATCCTTAGGACTTTATTTTCATAAGATAGACTTACTATAAAAAAATATATAAACTTCATTCCCTGAAATATTTCGCAGATATTACCCTAGATTATAATTTTACTTTTAACTGCAGCTTATTAATAAATCATTCACAACCGCTATAAATATTCCTTGTAAAAACTCTGGTTTAGAGCTAAAGTTCCTTAAAATTCGTAAAACTCTAATGCGATCCCACTCACTCACAGATACACGCTCTTAACAGTGCGACTTGAGTATGAGTAGGTGTTCTCCGTGCAATCGGAGGAATAATAAATGATTCGAAATTATCTTCGCTCGGACCTTTTACGCTCTACTCCTGTTTTAATCTTTTTAATGATCATAGGTGAGTCACCCACTCCCACTAGTGGCCTCATTAAAGACCGCATTCACCACTTGACTCTGTTACGAAGCGTATACAATGCAGAATTATCTACCCGCACAACTTTTAAAACTGCCGCACGAAATAGGGCCACTTACAGCGGCACTCTTGTGTCATTCGATTCCAGAAATATCGTTCTCCTTTATCGATGTTTTTTTTTGTTTTTCCATCGAAAAAGACACTTTCCTGACGTTGGGCATTGCAAGAGGACCACTTATATGATGCCGGTGCTTTTTATTTTAAAGATTACATACTTCGTATTATTATGTAAGAAGTACGTTGGAATTCGTTAGTGAAAGTTTTTGTGGTCAGTTCTTCAACAGGCTTTGCTGTTATTTCGTTTCTTTGTGTTTTTTTCTGTTATAATTAGGGAGTTTACGATTCTAGATTTATCTCCAACTATTTGCTGGAAATATTGGCTAGAATTTGCCAAAAGGTTTACGTATTATAAAATTTTATGGTTATTTGTTAGGTTCCTTGATGATATCTGATGAAATTGTTTATTATATTTGCCTCCCATCATAAAATAATTATCATCTATTTTCCTCCGCTTCTCGTAAACTTCTCCTATTCATCATTTAAAAAAATGTTCGACTTTTTACTGTTTTTACACTCATTTATTTTCGTAAATAGCTCAGTTAAATAAGATGACCGATATGCTCTTTCGTGAACTAAAAGTCATCGGATAATTATTTGCCTGCTTGTCATTTTCTCCTTCTCAGAATTAGGAACGATAAAAAAGATGCCATAATCTTTAAAATAGTATAGTCAAAGCATAGTTATTAATCCTAAGTGGGATTTACGTGTTCAGCTTGAAAGTAATACATCAAAGTCGTGAAAATATCATGTAATTGGTCTTTTAAGTAATTGCTAAATTTCAAAAACTTATTTTGATAAAAATAAGTTATTTTACTAGAAAGTTTGCCTCTGAAACTTTAGATCACGAAAAATGGTTTAACATGTTCTTAGAATTTTCGTTTTTCAATAAAAAAATTTAATTCTATGAATATCTGTTAACTTTTCATGAAACTATCATTAAATGAGTTTCTTGTTTTTAGAAAACACGAATGGGTAGCCAAATGAGGGATACATGTATAACACTTTATAGGGGATTGGTTTGGGTATTTTTAGTATTAATTTTCAGTTCAGTTAATTTCGTCAAAATATAGATTCAATTTGATCCATTTATTTCGGTGTTTAACTCTATATTTAGATTCACTGTGACAGCTTTGGCAATGTATGAAATAGAAATGAATGAAAACAGAAATAGAATCTCAACTTTTAAGCAATGAAATCCATATCCTTCAAAAGCATAATTTAAATGGTCATTAAATCATGCTCTGCCTACAGTTATTTAGATGCTTTTACAGTCCTAATGCATTCATTCTTCGCCACACTTCATATTGTCACCAGTAAATTGAAATAGCACCATTACCTCATGACCAATTAGGAACAAAGGTGGAGTCCTACGCAAAACCTCACCCACTCTGCACGATACCACAAATCGTGAAATGAGGTTCTGTTCCCATTCATTAGTAAATCACCCGTCAAAGCAGTTCCGCGTGTTTGAAACGAATTGACGTAAATACGTGCGGATAGAGCATTGTTCTCCTTCCGAAAAATGTTTGATATATACGTACGTCCGCCTCTCCCATTCTTTAGTACGAAGTTTTCACGTAAGAGAGCGATTTCATTTCGAGTCACGAGCATCTAATGACATGTTCTGTCGCAGTGACCTTTGAACCCGTTTCGGGGGAGACGTCGATCCGTCTTCGGACCATAATTCATAGCGTTGAAATGCATCGTGGATCGGTGGCCATGAATGAACGGCCTCTCGCTGCCACTGACCCCGATACTCGGAAGGTGAAAGTGAATTCGGGCGTGGGAAGGATATTTGCCGATGATTTTTTCTTTCGGACGCCTCACGAGGGTCGTAAACACGCGCGCACATCTCCGCGGTTTTGGGGGCAAAAGGGGGCGGGACTTGCTGTGACGTAACGAAGTTCTCATGTGCTTTTTTTATTGTCGTGTTTGTTTTATTTTCTCTTTTTTTTTAATGTAGCGGTCTTAAGAGGACCACTTGTCATGTTTGACCGGAGAGATTTTTCGGGGGGCGTGTCGGAATATATAGGCGGGTGGGGGTTAATATGGGGTAAAAACACCATCGACTACTCTAAATCCATTCGTTTTTTGTCTTGCGTTTGTTTATTGCCTAATCAAGGTTATGCAAATCTAGAGAGGATTGGTTTTCTATTTTTATGGTGTGTTTTTAGAGACTCTAATACAATGAACAATTATAGCTATCTTTCAAGATGAAAGTTTATTCGTTTATTATCAGGATATTAACGTGAGAAAGAACATAATATTATAAATGATTAAAAGTAGCAAATAGAGAGTATGAGAGAATAAAATTAGTCGTAATATAGGAATAAAGTAATAGAAAAATATAGGAAGTAAACAATAAAGAATACTATGCCACCAAGAGAGTACTAATAGATTTGAAATTGTTTATTATAGCTAAATTTATATTATAGAGTAAATACAGTAATAGAATTTAGATGAAGAGTGACTAAACATGAATAAACAAAGAAAGGAATTTTATATTTAAAAATTCAAAAATTGAAAATATGCTCAGAAGAATAACGGGCCTATTTGGGAAATTGATTTCTTGAGATTGATGCACCGTTTTGAATTTGCAAATTTTTATTTTTCCAGGTATTTTTGTAAGAATTCCGTTGTTGTTTGTTTTTTAACATGAACTAAATGGTATTCAGTTAATGAAAGACAATGAATCGTATTTTACATTCTTGCCTTTAATTTTCGATTAATATCTTTGCGAATAATCTTTTCGAAATTTATAAATGATATCTCAGTCTTTACTTTGATTAGTATGGAACAAATTTACGTATTTTCTCGCCTCAGTGAGAGAGAATGTGTAGTGACAGTCTATAATAATATATCCAGACGTTTAATTTATAAGCAATAAAGGCACAACGTTTTCATTGATTAAACTCTAAGATACGCTTTTAAGACGGAAATGTATTCCACAGAAATTATCTGAATCAAAACCTGACTTTCCACTCCATGAAGATAATGGATATCATTCCACCTGAATTCAGTTCAATGGAATCGAACGGATTTTATTTTTATGCAATGCTATCAATTTATATAGATCACTTATCGAGTGTGACTCACGACTACTCTCTCTGGAATTATATAAATATTAGCTGGTTGTAACAAACTAGGCCACGCGAGAACTAGGTTATGTGCCCCATCGAATAGGTTTTCTCCACTTGTCAACCAATTGAGCCAATTAAAGAAGGCGAAATGTTGATGGCGGACTAAATAACAACCAGGTGAATTATATTGCACATATTGAAGAACATTCAATTTTATGAATATTGAATATTCGTATTTGAAGGGATTTGAATGAGAGTAATTTCCAACACGAGAAATTCTCCATATAGTTTTATAAGTATACTTTCTCCTAGAAATCATTATGCTTCGGATACGTTTCGGAATAGCTCTTGCAGAACCTTCTAGTTGGTTACGAAATAATAGGGCGGTAATAAATACATTACAAACAGCTGAATTTTCTATTTTATGGCATAACGGTATCCAGAGAATCAGGAAACTTAATTGTTGAGGCATTATAAAGGTTTAGTGTTGGTTTAACGTTTTTTTTCGTGTAGGTGTCATATAAAATAGTGACGTTTTATGATTAGTATATAAATGCATACGTTTCGCTCTTGGATAGATTTTCTTTCGAAATGTTTTACGTAATTAACTAAATCTCTGAAAATCCTCAATATGTAAATATTATTTATAGATTTAAACTTACGAATCCTCTTCAATACATTTCCTATTAGTCTTTATGGTAATAAGCAATGAAGTATTTGGTGATTGGTAGGGAATCCCACTTCAGATATCGACGTAACGGTGCAAAATACTTCAACCGTTAGATTTAGCAACCAATTCGCCAACAGTAATTCGTTTCTGCTCAATTCGTATTCCCTTAAGGCGAAATTACTTTTTTAAGTGATATTTAATCTCAATAAAATCTTCCGCTCGTCTCTCCCTTTCCGGGAAGACCCTACAGTTAGTCTCCATTATAGGGCTGTCAATTAGCAAGCGATCGAGGGCACCGAAGTCCAAATGTTCCATTAAAAAACAGTTCAAAAGTGTTCATCGATTGCCCCCGAGATTTTGGAATCTGCTCCATTATTTGCCCCACATTCACTCGTCGATTTTCGCCAAAAGTACGTGACGTGGTTAGCGAATGAGTGCGGAGAGATCAACGCTCGAGAGGAAAGCGAAGGAAATAAATCGATCGTCGAGAAGTACCAGACGTCCTGTCACCCCCATTGCCTTCTTTGCTAAGGTTGCCGTTGCACCGATCTGGATGAACTCCACTCAAACGACGACGTCCTTCTGACTGCGTCCACCTTTGGAAATGCAGTTTGAAGAACTCGAACTTTTGAATCTTTCGAACTGAATATTTCCACTGCGTAGAAAATAAAATGCAATCGTGATGTTTTTGGTAGGTTTGTATACAAACTCGGTGTTCGGGTCGGGCTTAGGAATTGGCAGAGCGTATAGCCTTCCGTTCCGGGGCAAACATTCCGACCTCATCTAGTCCCCAAAAAGGCAATGATCATAAGGTTGTAAAGCAACTTTAAGATGATAGCAGATTATGGTATTTTCTTTTACGATGGTCACGAGCTCTGAAAAGTTTGATGACTATCTGATAAGGAGTCTTCGCTGAACTTGACTTCTGGAAAGCACGATTTTGGAAACAAAAGGCTCCCTGTTATTCGTTTTTTGAGTTCTTCCGGTGTTAATTGGAGTGAAGATTCGTTGCATTAAATCTGAATCACTTCTAAAGAAATGATACCGCTACGGTGAGCATTGTTTCGATTTTGAGATAGAAGGATTCGTGATGTGATTACACAGCTGGATAGTGTTAATATAAGATAAAGATTAATTCATATAATTCATTCAAAATTGCAGTATATAGCAAAAATCTATTGTAGTTTTTATTATAAAATTGATATAGGTATATCTGCATGGAGTAAAAAGGTATAGTCTATCCAATTTGTATAAAAATGAATAGGAATAAATCAAATCTATTCAATCACTGTTACTCTGTGAATAAATAGTCATATTTTTTGGTGATACCACTCCAATATATATTATATTTCTAGTTTAATTTATTAGAATATTATTCCTCCTTAGCGACAGTAATTCATTTATTCATCAGTTTTATCTCTAAATCTCCCAGATAAACCAGATACTATTGTTGCAAGAGAAATTAAAGAATTGCATCTTCATTTATAAATATTTCCGAGTCGAAGTGAATTGTAAAGAATATTCTTCTGAACGAGTCGGGAATTGATGGTTTTTATCAATACACAGTATTGAGGAATTAAAAATTGATTTTCGATTGATACCAATTGAAACTTGATGCACGGACGTAATGAATTCACGGACGATATTCGAACCTTTTAATAATTTATTCCTAATGAACGATGTTTCATCAACGTCTTGATGCTTTTTAATATGGAATTATGCAAATGCACATCCTACACCAAAACGTTAGTGAGAATACGTCGATCAAAACTTAAGTAACCTGTTCGATTGAGTCGTCATTCTAGCCTCGTTGATATATCTTCACTATTCAATCTTCAGATATAGGCAATGTCAATCTGGTAGTCCATAGTTTTGAAAGTGATTGACACGAACTAGTCATGTTTCGCTTCTCTAAAAAGCATGTTCGACCCTCAACAAATAACTGATTAACATAAATTTAAGGTATCTAGGATTTGATGTCTGGTATAAAATAGGATTTATAATACCATTTCAGGGAGCCCGTGACATACATCTCTGCCCCTAAAAAACACGAAATCTTCAAAATTTTCCTTCTTCACAATGAATTGCGACTCAATCCTTCCTGTAAAAACATCGCGATAAACTTTGGTATTTATCGGTTCGACCTCCGCAAACACGGCGAAGAAAAACTGGAAGTTTTTTGACGTTTTAAATGCGGGCAGCTCCCGATTCGCTACAGATCTTCTGAAAATAATAATTTCCCTCCTGCCGAGAATATTTCGTAACCCAATCTGCGTCATGACGTAGTTTCGTAAGCGTCCTAATTATTTTTTTTCTGTCCGGAGAGTTGAACGGTGGTCACCAGGCGACTACGTCAGTACACCTCTCTCTCACTAAGTGACTTTAACGAGCCCATGTGTATTAAAAAGGGGAAATAAAAACATGACGTCTTCTCTCTCCTCTTTTGATCAGTTAGCACGTACTCGTTGAATTGGAACCTTGTTCTCTCCAAGTGGTCGTTACGTACGTATCTATTCGAATGCTCTGAAGTAGTTAAACTCGTTTTCAAATTTGGCAATGTCTCCAAGCGATTTTAGTTTGGTTAGATGTATCTTGAGGTCGCGTTATCGGTGATTTTAGCTATGCGGATCCTTTCAGCAAGGTCTTTTGAGGTTTTTGAGTCGTATCTAAGTTATTAAAATTCGCAATGCCTAGAGGGTAGGAATTTTAGAAATCGTCTATACAACTGCACGTGTTTCTTAAGTAGCTGTAATTATCAAGGAACTTAATCGCAGAGTTCTGATGCGTTGAATTCCTAAATGAATCCTTCCAAGGATGGGTTTCATGGTCGTTCCCTAATCTAAGGGAGGTCTAAAGAGATCTCCTTTCTAAATTTATGACCGAAAGGATTTAATATGCAAATTAATGTTAAAAGGTATCCTTATTGTATATTCGGCATGTCATGTTTCTTTGATTTGTAGAATTATATTTATATATTTTAGTGAACTCAGTACTGATGGATTTGGATAAGTCTTATAAATCTTCAAAAACTTTAATCTGTTCCTCTTGAAACATATATCAAGACATAGTCGAGAAATAAAAATAGGAATTTACATTTCCCTGATAACCCATCGTAAGAGTGTTTAATTATCACATTATTCCCTTCATGGGTATATAATTGATTCGCTTACGTTGTAATTAGGTAGTAATATTTTCATGGCTACTATAGACTTATTAATAATTTTCAAATATACATTAAAGTAAAGAAAATATTTAATTTTCATTTTTCCAGTGTCTAAAAGTCATTCAATTTTTAGTGAGGATAATAGATAATACTCAATGCGTATCTATTAATCGTTCCATTATATCTTTCAGTCTTACCATGTCCCCATTGTAAAGCATGTGTACATCGAAAGCTTTTATATATCTCTGGACAGCATCTTTTAGTTCCAGAAGCGAGAGGAGAGTATGAAATGATGACGATAAAATCTCTCGAGAATTCTTACCAAGTCTCACTTTGGGTAGCGAAATAAAATTTACAAGGTTAAATATGCCTGTTTAATATTTAAATTGAAAAACATACAATTAGTTTTCACCCTTGAAAATCGATCTATCTAATCCGTAGATCACGACCGTGAGCAATGGAATGTTTCTCTATCCATCATAACGAATTCATAACACGCGGATGAAAGTAAATTTTTTTAATCCCTTCTGAGCGGGGTACACGATTACTCGTGGATTTTCAATGGGAGCCTTCGCAGAGGTCAAAGTTTTATTGGAGAGGAGGGGTTCGCAAAACATAGACATATCCAAAGAGGGCTTCTATTCGCGAACGTCTATCATGAAATGGCAATCGAGGTTAAGGCCGTCGCCGTCGGGCGCCACCTATGGTCAGGCCTCCCAAACAGCGTCCACTTTTGCGTCACACGTCCACCTGTCTGTTGGGTGCGGAGCGTTGCCGTTAAATGGAGACATAAGTCATCTTGGCCGTGTATTGTCACGCCCATGCTTCTCGTATTCTTCATTCGGACACAATGGGTCGCGGTACAAGGTCGATAACTAAGCTTATCATCTCGCTTCAAATAAAAGTCACTCTCTTGCTCTACATTTTTAGCCCGAAATGACATACGCGATATCTGTAGCTAAAAATTTATGTCACGGACCTAACCGAAAATAATTCACGCTTCGTGGACATATATTTTCGTCGCGCACGAAGTAAAACCCCCGAATTACGTCTGATTTTATTTCGAGGGGTGTTTTGAAGTGCGTGGTATTGGTGGCTGTTTTCTCTTAGAAATGTTTTCAAGTCGATTATTATTGACGGAGGTTCATATTTCATTTGTTAGAAATATGTATCCTCTATATGTTTTGATTTGATGTCATGTTTATATTCCAGTTGTCAAATGCTATTTTCGGTGTGGAGAGAAAGTTTTTTCTGAAGTCACTTATCTTCTGCCTAATAACATTTTCATTATTGTATCAACACCTTAACACTTACAGGCTCGATCGACTATAGATGGTTTCTTTCACAACAGCGTCATAATAAAAGATGTAATACTATTATTATAAAATAGAAATTATATATTTTGTATTGTTATAGATCTTATGTATTATTTGTATTGTTAATAGATCTTATGGATACACTAACTGTAGACCGAATTGCATCTAAACCCCGCTAGTGCTTCACATGCCGCTAGGCTCTGTGATACTTCATCAAAAATTTTACTCTCATTTAATCTTCGAGTTCTTTAATAAACTTTCATTACTCAAAGTGTGGTGATTGTTTATCTGTAAACGTAGAGATGTCATGAATTTGAATGAGAAGGAAACGAGAATGAAATGGTGTACTAATCTTTTTCTTACATCTGACCTGCTGTCTATTGAAATAGTTAAATCTATCATGAACTCTTTTATCCAACTGTCATAGTCAACTTCAATGAGTATTGTAATTACTATATGATTTTGAATGAGATCTTTAATCTCTTTTGACACATGAATAGAATATCTCCCTTCACGATCTTGATTTATTAGGATCTATGTCGATTTGATAGAAATAATAGTGGGAATGGATGTACAAAGATAATAAAATAGAAATTTAATTTCAATAGAATCCATCATAATCATACATGGTCAATATTTTTCTATATCTTCACATAAATGAGAACTTCATTTTTAATTTGTAAAATATCACAAATAGTTTGACTAAAGACCACTCTCTCATTTACGAGTCATGAGTTTCAGAAGTTCATTTACTATATAAATCTCTTAAGAAATCATACTTGATGATCTTTCTGTTCTATTCACGTAAAAGAAGCTTGAGGCTAAAGAAATGAAACAATATTTTTATGCAAATGAAATCGTTGAATCATCAATAGAGTATGCAAAGGCATACTCTATTGATGATTGAATTCGTAATGAAAATTTTCCTCTTTCTTTCTTTTTCGAAAAAGATCAGTTACATATCGATGTGAAAGAATAGAATTTTTCGCTTTCCATGAATGAAAAAAAGTTAACCACTCACCGTGTATAGAAATACAACACAACGGGCGTTATGTAGCACTTACGCAAGACCATAAGGAAAAAATAACTCAATTTTTACGACTATCTTTGAGTTTTCATTTCTTATGATTCGCTGATATAGTGTTGCAACGAACTCTTCCCTCTGCCTTCTTTATTAGAGGCAATATTCGTGGTTATAAACCGGCCGCTCGAATTTTTCCCGAATTTTATTCCGTTGTATATTAATCCTCATTTCGAAATGAGATCGTTTCCCCGAAATGCTGCTATTCTTTCAGGTTGAAAAAATGATTGCGTTCGTTCAATTCTTTCTCTCTAAAGCACACGCCAAAAATGGATATGGTTAACGATCTCTTGTAAACAGGGGCTGGTATAGAACCTCAGGGGATGTAAATAATACGATTTTTCGTGAATGGGGTTTGTAAACTAGTTGCTGTATGTTGTAAGAAGGTTTTTTACCACGACAAAAAAGTTAAACTCGATGGTAATGTGGGACGAGAGTGAGCATGATTCTTTTTAATTATTAATTCCTTCCTCAAAGAACTGGAATCCAAAACTAGGACGATTAACGTGTTAATTTATCAATTTTGAAAGAGGTGAAGATTAAAAAGTACAAACTTCATTTCTGAAATGAAAAAATTAAGTTGTTCGATTTCCTCAACGTTGTAATATGGCAAGCTATTGTACTATTCTCTGTTTTAAAGGATGTTAATATTCATTTATTGAATAAAGTGAATTTAAATATATCATCTGGCAAATATAAATTGAAAATAATTAAAGGATAATATCGTTCAAATTGTCTCGCATTTCTTCATTGTCATATAAACGTTACGAAAAATCTCATTATGTACAAGTATTAAGTTAAATACTTTAATGACAAACTAAACCGAGACATTATAAAAGGATGAAGTTATTTTTCTAGTTCTTTATGACACGCAATATTCATGAATACGTAGGTTTGAATCACTTTCCTAACATTTGAATTCATTCCAACACGCTGAGTTATTTGGTGCAGGACAATGAAACGGAAAGTAAAACTAGGTTGTTATTTACGATTGTTATTGTTTCACGTAGCAATCTACTCCAAGATCAATGTCGAAATCTACTTGTGAGTTATTATTATGCAAAATATCCTACTTTATTACTTTATAAACGTTTGGAGAAGGGAATTTTGTCACAACCCATCCCATTACTTTGAGCGAGCAAGAAATTTATAATTATCCAATAGTTGACTGTGTCATGACCCCATTTTTAAAGTATTTCCTATTGAAGAACTACTGCACTCCTGATGAAATTATTTTCGCTATAATTGGGTCGTAATTAGGATCGTGTCTTTCAATTTCATTGAAGCTATGCTCGTTAACTCAAGAGAAATGTTATTTTAAGTTCATTAAATTTCCTCTATTTAAAAATACATCGATTAATAAATATGGCAGAAAATCTTTTGGAACCGTTTAAGCAATTCTTTATAAATATTTCCTTATTATGAAACCTTACAGAAAGTAATAAGGAGTATGTTACCTGTATTTATTTGATCAATCGCTTACATACTAAATATTTTCAAGAATCATCATATCATGTGTCGCCCCCACTATTTTAGTATATCCTTGTCACAATACATTATTTCATATGTAAAGTTATCATATGATAGTTTATCATTAAAAAACACTCGATTCATACGTTTAAATAGACAGCAAAAAAGAACAAAAACGAAACCAAAAAGGATATAAATCCGTAATTTACAATCTATAAATTAAATTTATTGATTATTTCTTTGGCTGAATTAATTTTTTTTCAAGCTTATGCTATATTTATATCAGAATCACGTATAAACCTCTCTGAATATGGATTTTCTTCTGCACAAAATTCAGTCAAATATTAAGAGTAGCGAATTCGTAATTAAATCTTAAGTAACTATGGTAACTGATTAAAAGTACTATAAATCTTGAATTAGGTTTTGTATTACAACTCGAACTAATGGGTCGTTTCGGTTAATTAAATAAGTCTGTAGCATTAGTTACTATCGTAAATCCAAAAGAGAGTCATTGGACCGCCCACACTCCGTTAAGAAACTGTCGCACGTACTTCCCCTCCGAAGCGAATTAAGTACTAATGGGATGCGAGATAAAAATCTCCTTCACTCGATGACAGGTGGTTGCATAATGGACATTCCCTTCGATCGAAATGACTCGGTTACGCTCTTCTATTCACAAATACAGTCAGTCAATGGATCAATGGAAAGCGATTACGGGTCCAGAGGACAGTTGAAGTATGTTGCAGGCGCCAAAGAACTCTTTTTTTTGCGTTCATAAAAAAATCCATCCACTGGCGAGAAATGATTGTGGCGTTATAGGATATGCAGAAAGTCGAACGCGGAAAAGAGATTTGCGTATTTGAATTAGAAATCGAGTTGTACACAATGCGTTTCCCTGGTGACGTATCGAAGCTCCATTCCAGCGGTGAAGGTGGTAGGATATTTCCAGGAATGGAATACTGTTTCAGAACGGAATGGTTCTATATAGTGGATATCTGTAGGGAATAAGTCATTGGAAAGTGTTGATTTACAAATGATGTACCACAGTTTGGATTATTTGGGCGAAGAGGATGTAGGAATAAGCAGACATCTTGGTTAATCCAAAAATCATTATTTATTTTGTGATATATTTATTTTTTAAAATAATATAAGCGTATAAATAAATAAAATAGTAAATGAAAATTTAATGCAAAATTTAAATGTTAAAATTAAAGAAAAAACCGTAAGAAAATTTTTACAATCCATAAAGAATAGAATCAAACGAAAGTTTAACGAAAGAAATTAAAGAAAATTTTAATAAATTTAAATAGACAATTTAATGAAAGAGATGAAAAATCAACCAGCCCTTTGTAGTTGAGTTGTTTAGATTGAATTTGTCATCTATCGCCATTTTAATAATACTTCCTTATTCTGTTTATTTTTTCATATTTTAACCATTTTTTCAACTTATATACGAATACTCGTATCTTAAATTCCGGAAGCGAAAGTACAAATTCACACTGCTCCTTATAGCTCACCTAATCCTGTTGAGTTATGAGCATTAAATTGAATTTATGTCCATTGTTCTAAGTATCATCATACCAACAGTCTGAAATCTGTTAATACATTCAGTTTTATATACATTTGGTTCACAAAATAATGATGGATACGATTTCTGATCGATGATGCAAAGGTTGAAATCTTTTTTTATTTTAATATTTTATTCACAAATTTCTTACCTACAGTTGCGTTACTTACAATACCAAACGTAAGCAAAGGTATGTACTTTTATTTGATGTTTATCGACCAAATAATGAAAGAATTCTTTTCGGAAGATAAAATCCGTATTTTGTACTATTGAGTCTTAATATTTTGAACGGATGTTCTCATCTCAATTTCTCAAGACCTGAGCAATCTAGAACACGTAAAGAAAAAAATACGTACTTCTAAAATACCTAAAGAAAAAGTGCGTACGTTATTAGAATATTTAAATGATCCAATAGAATTAATCATCATCATGTCATTAGTGATACAGCTGCCAACAATCTCAGAAATATGTTAAAGGTGTAGTATGACCCTTTTGGATTGGTACCAGGACGACTGTCTCTTGAGTGGGTGTCGTTTACAAGCTATAACATTTATTCGCAATCCCAACGAATGGGCGATAAAAATCTGCCTCCAGGCAACAGTACGAAAAGAACTGGTCGTCACTTAGGTAACCGTACATTTCCACTACTGAGTATTTTTAAGGGCTGCGCCGTTCCATCTATTGACAACGATTATTACTCAGGAGCGTTACGCTAGCGACACTTAATTTAATTTATTCCATTTGCGCGAATACGTATAGAGGGTAATTCGTAAGATCTCTGATGAAAAGTGTGCAAATTCAATCGCTCGAAGGGAAATCCTGGTTTCTTTGAATAATTTATTTCTCTCCGAGTTGAAATTTTATCTTAAACATTATCTAGCATTATGTCTTTTAGGATCTTGGTATGAAAGGCAGTAGCACAATTCTGCAATTTTTCTTCTTCCCGTGTCTAGAAGTGACATCGTAACATTTACTATGTTACTCAGAAATATATGAGGAGTATTATGTCCAATTCAACTCAATTGTGACGATTAGAAATAGTTTTCTCATCAGTCTTTTAATCTAAGATTACAATATACATTTGCATACGTAATGAAAAATTTAGTCGTGTTAATTAATGAGCTAAAAAGTAAGGTTCTCTGTTTATCTGATTTGAGATATCGATTCCGCTTTATATTAACTATTTAATGAAAGTACGTTTACCGGTATTTTATCACATACAGACTTGAAATACTGCTTTCCAAGAGTACGTTTTATTATTCCTGATTGGATCATGTTGAAGGCCAATAAGCTTTTAACTATATATAAACTGGATTATATGAAATTAAAAAGTCAGGAAAAGGGTTTAAATGAATGTTTGGAAAGATTTATAGAGATTCATTGTATTAGTGATTTTAATCTTCTAAAATATATATAGTCTTTTCTACTCCATGGTAAAAGTGTTCTTCTTGGAAAGTTAGTTCTCCTTTTCAGATATTAGCTGATACTTTAAAATTTAAGATTCTAAGTTTATATGATCTTCACAACAAGAACGTTAGAATATCAAAAAATGTACCGATAAATTTGTAATATTTCTGTACTATTTGGAAGAGAATATTGAATTGTTATGTGCATTTAATTTGATAAAAAATAAATAACAGCGATCAAAAATTAAGAGAGGAAATTTATCCCGGCTTGGGTACATTTTTAGCAACAAAGACGACATTAATTCGCTTTACAAAGAATCTTTTTAGACACCTGTCTTTTTAGAATGGAAATTTATTACGTGTTCAGCAAATAGGGAGTTCGATTTTTTATTATTATCTAAATTCTTAAAAAATCCAAATTATAAACCAATCTATCGTTATTAATTTGTAATCATACTTCGCAGTAGAACATAAAAATTATTAAGTACTACTATTGCATCTATATAAAAAATATAAAAATACCACTAATTCATCAATAATATCATTAAATACCTTTCAATAGCGCAAAACGGATCGGAGTGAAAGAAAACTTTATCTAAAAGACTTTAGTCTCAGTAATTTCCGCGGCTTGAATAACGTGAAAGTTACTGAAGCGTGAACGATATTAAATTATGACATTCACGGTAACTCCTTTTCTAAAGTAGAAAAAGAATGACTCATTGTTCTGTCATTGAGTCATTTTCATACTTATAGCTTTTCAGAGTGTTAAGAAAGAAGAAAGAATATTCCTCATTTGTGGAACATCACAGATAAAGATGTCATTTGGTTGATGGAATCAGTTGTGAAATAAAATTTGAGAATTCTCTATCAAGTGGTCAATTGTTCACAGTCTGAAAGAAGTTTTCTCCGTAGGAGATCCGTTGTTATACGGTTTATTTAGTGCTGTGACACTTGTTTACATCTTCCTAGCAACGAAGTTGCCATAACGCTTCACGAAGTATGAAAAATGTCTAATTCAGACAGCGCGTGAAATAGTGTGTTTTTCTCCGATGTGTGAGAATAGCACGTCCCAATTAAATAAAGAAGTGGCGAAAGGGAAAGAATGCAAAAGGACGTCATAAGGAACTTGTGCAATCGAAAATGAGAAAGGGGTCATACTGTGGCGATCTGTAATGGGAGGGTAGAGGGAGAGAGAGGTTGTCCTGCAACGATGAACTGAAAAATATAGAAAATCATATCTTTAATTGCAGACTCATAAGCGTATTATAATGTGAGTGAAAAGAGTGAAATGTATGATATGTGCATACTTCACGTGAACGGATGATTATGTTCGATTAATTTTTGCCTCTCATATAGTTTTCAGAACTAATAAGAGATTTAGATCCTACTTAGGTTTGCTTAAAGTAGCTTTTAAATTGTGTATATATAGCATTTCTTCAACTCAGGAGTGAAATGAATTTTAATAATCAACCCTTAGACTGTAGCAAAGAGAGATATGAATTAAATAACTTCAACTCTTCGTTCAGCTTTAGTTTCCCTTATGATATATTTTTGTTTACGTGTTGAAAATTGTCGCAAATAAAATAATTTTTATAGTACAGATTTAGTAGCGAGTGATAACGAAGCCTTCAGAAGCCTTAGAAAAATTCTTATTAATTATCTTTCTAAGAAATTTAAAATCGTGTTCAATTATTCAAGTCCATAGTGCGTATTGTTGTTATAACTTTTAACCTTATTTATAACAATCTCGGGTTTAGTTTCTGATCCATTCTTTTGTTTTCAAAAGTCGAAGCATTAAGAAAATAATTTATAATTAAAATAATAAATAAATATATGTTAATCTTATTTTAGGAGATAAAGGAAAATTGTTTCACCAAATATATAAGGTCAGGACGATTGTTTGCCAAACCATCTTAATCTATGTCGCATTATATATATATTTTTAAATCCTTTATTTTATCGAAAATTATTTTTCGTATTTTCATTCATGTAGTCAATGTCATATTATGAGTTGGTTTTAATACGTGAAATGGGTTCTCTCAAATAACAAGAGAAAACGAAATGCTCTTTCGTAAAATCCGTAGATCTCGCTTCGTTACCATGGGATTCAGTTGACAACCGATTAAGACCCAATTAAAATTACTTCTCCAACTTTCGCACAACCACTCAACAAGGCGATCCGCCCGTCACTAAAACGTCTCTAGAGAGTTGAAGTGAAAACACGTCCAATATATTTATACCTCTCCGCTACAGGCGATGGTAATGGAAGATTCATATCTTCCCGGAGACCTCACAAGTTTCCAGGTCAACGAGCGAACAAACTCAACGATAATTTCTGTCTTTACAGCCATATTTATCGATCTACCCTCTCATCTATACATATTCTATCCGGTTAAAACCTCTGTGGTCTCCATCTAACTCTTCTATAGATGACTTATACGAAATGAAAGTATGATCTTTCGAGAAAGGGGGTTGTGAAATAACTGAATCACGGGGGAAAGGCTTCAGAAGTAATTCCTATATGTGGACACCTGGATGGGAGGGAAAGTACAGATATTTGGCTTCGAAATCATTTAATGTATATAGAAATCAAATTACTCCCTACAAACTTCACTGGATCAAGCGAGGTGTTGTTGGACGGAATCCATAATGGAAGGGATTTTAGATCGCCTAATAGTGAACTATTGATGATGAAACTATTTGGATCGTAATATCTAGTAAAGGCTTTTGTTTATACGAAATAAGGAAAACTATAAATTTCCCCTTCAATGATTGATTCTTTTATTTATATTTCTTATTTCCGTATCTGAATTAAGAAGAATTGTAGTATTTCACTCTTGTTTTCTCTAATAGATTTGAATATTTTATCTGACGTATAATTATAGTATTAGTATAGTTAAAGTAATTCTACAAAAATAAGATTAACTTTGACATAAATGCTGGTTTTCATGTATTAATAATCTTAATTATATTTATTTATTGAAATGCCATTTAAGGATTCAAATGAATTTGTATTGACAATTAAATTCGAGGATTTTAACTTTGATGTTAGAAATTATTTCATGTACAGGAATCTTAAGTTTTGGAACATTCGTAAGGTATCTAATGTGCAAATTAGGTATCTGGTATGCAAGTTTCCATTGACATAAAATCCAATATATTTTGATTTTTATTTCATTCCGATATTTTTTAAAATCTTCAAATGTTCCGTATTCAAATAATATTTACGAGAAATTTCTATTCTATTAGGGAATGAATCATTATTATTAAATGCCTTAGATAGAGAAAGAAGAATTGATCTTTTTACAAACACTAGAAATAATACCGTAGTTGAATTACTTAATAATAGATTTGGCGAAATAAATTTATAAAGGTATAATGTACTATTAACTACACCAGGTGTTATTCTTTAATTCTATTCTTGGCATACCATAAGGAGAAAACACAATTGATTATTATTGCACACATTCTTTTTAGGGAGAGAAATTTTATATGCCCATTGTACCATTGTCATAAAGTTATACTGCGCCGTGATTTGGATTTAAAAGGTAGCCGTGAATATAAATGCAAAAGAATTGTTCATGTATCGTATTAAAATTATATTAAGTCCATTTGAGTTTCATTTAAGAAAGGTTACGTGTTGCAGAATGTTTTTTTAGTACCCAAAGCCTTACGTAGAATTTTATGATGTAAATGATTCTCTCATTCTATTCAATAACTGAAATGTGATAGTAATCATTAATGATTGCGTTCCTTGTGCCATTTAGAAGATAATAAGTACTTGATCAGGATATATCGATTTCTTAAGGATTTAGATTTTTATATGAGGTGTATATCTCACAGATCATAAAATGTTTTTACTTAATTTACGCTAGTCCAAAATTATTAGGAATGAAATTTAAAGTTAATTATAAATACAATATAATAGATATACTATAACTAGTTTTTATCTTTTTATAATAATTTTATTAATTTATATATTATAATAATTACATGATTAATTAATAAAATCCTATAAAAGAGTATTAAAAGGAAGTTAGGGGAAAATTTAAAGATTGAAATAATACTGACCTTACCAAACTCTATAAAAAGCTTAAATAACTTGCAAGTAAAAGTAAAATATTACTTACCAGAATAATTAAATTTTAATCAATAATTTTGATCCTATTGCTAAGAGATCCAGTTTAGATATTAACCATTTGAGCAAGATTAGGTAAATAGATTGCAGGGTGAGTCGTGTCCTCTCCATCTCCTGGAATAAAATTCTAAATGTTGAATTTTTTTTATCTCTTTTAACATTAAATAGGCAATGGAAGTATACGTTAGCAACTGTTTATAAAAAACGATCATTAAAGATCCTCAAATTGGTTAGACGTTGGTTAGGTGACGTATTATGACCTGAAAGAATAATAATACATAAGAAAACTTTCATTAATTATCAACAATATGCACCGAAAATTATGTATAAGACTTTATGCATTGATAACACCAAAAACTCATAATTAAAAGGTAATATAGTTATCCCAAACGATAAAATACGAGAATAAATACTAAATCACTTCAAAGTTGATATTTGATTGACTCTTATATATGGAATACATTTCAGTAAAAACGGGAAATCAGTTTGAAGGCGTTATAATTATCGTAGGTGCTCATGTACTCACCATGGTAACTTGTGCACTTAACAACACCCGAAACGCAATAACCCCTAATCTGAGACATGACGATAGTGCGTGGGACGAAGTCTCTCTTCTGATGCGCCCTCCCAAATGTATACGCATTTGTTTCAGCTTCGACATCGCGAAGCAAAAAACTTTCTCGTATCGCTCGCCGCCAGAATTCAAGATGAGGTTATGTCAAGATGGAGGCCGACCAAATGGACTGTGCCCCTTGTCCCTCATTGGTCAGCGGGTGACGCATCGGACGGAGGTACGCGATGTTATGAGGCATAGATGTGGAAGGGGATGAGGTAAAAAACTTCGCTATGCGTTACGTAATTCATACTTTTGGTTTGGTCAGTAGTAAACTCCCACTTCAACCAGAAGAAAAAATGATATTGAAAGCATCTGGATCCACCAAAAATGTACCTGTTCCATATCAAAGCCAGACTTATATAAATCGTTCCCTATTTAAATTATGGTGCCTCTCTGTTCCTTCTTTCAATTCTTAGTTCATAAAATACTATAATATACTTTTCAGGAAAACTATATTCCAGTATCTGTGGATTGTTCCAGGCTTATCATTTTGCCTTTTTGAGGGATGAAACATTGTTATCTTAATATTGTATAGATAACTCATTCCTCACCTTCACTTAAGGTGCTATTCCTCATTCAAACAAATTTGTATTTAAGCGTAAGTTATGAATATACAACGAGGACTCTTCATTTACAAGGAGACAATACCTTATTTATCATTTTTATTCGAAAAGTTTCTGCAACAAAACATTTTCAGTGCTAACCATTGTCTATAATAATTCATTATTCATGGATATTATTCATTTATATAAATTAAGTTTATACTATTAATTTATAGAGACCGTTACATACTATCTTCTGGTTACCTAAGGAAAGGTCAAGTTGTCATTTACCATATAATCCATCTTATGTACCATTGAAAGGTAATGGAGAAATCCACAGATGATCATACAAGATGAGTGATGAATATTACTCATTTCGCCGCAAGTCATTAGACCATTGGTTTCCCCACGTATTTTCTTGATGTGATTTCTGTGTTTTCTTCTCGGTGATTACAGTGAACGAAGTTAATTTTTTTTTAACTTCGCACGCTTGCATCTTGAATGGTTGGCAACGTATTATGCATGTCTTTAAATTTTTATATGTAATCATCCACGAATTTCCGAAATTACTTTGGCATCGTTCCAAAGTCTTCCGAGGAATCAATCATGGTCGTTCTTGGAATAATAAATGAATTCGGGATTGATTTGGATAAAGGTGGGATTAGAAACAAAACCGTCAAAGGATTACAATTCACATGAAGTCGAGATTCTTACACAATAGATTTTGAATAACTTAAGAGCGAATTCACAATATTTCGCAAGGAACGTTTGTGCTGGTCATTTAAAAATGCAGGAAACGATAATGCGTCTCTTGGGTAATCATATCTATACTATTACTACCATATTAATCTATTAAATTTTCCTCTATTCTCAAACTAAAATTTTCTTTTTTCAATAAAACTCTTTCGTTGCTCATTTTACGTGGAATTTTATCCGCCATTAAAGGTTATTATCTTAGTAATATCCGTATATAATTAATATCACAAACGTTAATTTTATTCCGAATAATTCCTTGAAATATAATTACAAGTTTCGTTGGGAATCTTCGATAAAGTTCATTATTGATTCCGATGATAAAGATTAAAAGGAAGTCCTTCAGTAATTGTTTTCATAATTTGTTTAAAACTTTATGTGGAAGACTGAACTGAATCCAAACTCTTTAGAGCTTTATTTAGTCTTTCTTTATCATTATCGAAATCTTACGCAAAAATGGTAATCTAACTATACATAAGTTTTCTTAGCTGAAGAGAGATTTTTTCAGAGAAGAATGCGTTATTTTTTAGGCAAAGAATTCTATGTCAGAGAATTAAGTATTTCCATTTTTTCATCTTCCATTTAAATTGTTGTTAAATATCTCGGAATGCAGAAATTTCTAAGATGTGTGTAAGGTCGTTCTTTCATTTCTTTCGCACTGATTTCTACTTTTATATCGTATGTATTATACGCCATTGGAATGCTAGAATGAGAACTCCAAGTTCATCCTTGACTGACTTAATAAGTTCAAATGTTGAGGAAACTAAAATAACCCATTTTAGTTTTTTCCTCAAAACCGCATTGAACCAGAAGCGAAATGGATTCCCAGAAAATTATAAGATGTGTTAAGTTAACGGTTAATTTGCGTGATTCCGAAAATTTAGATGAACGAGAACTGTAGGGGGAAAACTAGAAAATCCGAATGACAACAAAATTAATGGATAGGAGCATTATCTTAAAAGAGAGAATATTCATGATCGTGTTTTTGTATGGTGAATGTTGCCTTCTTGCTAAAAGAATTGCTGAGTCAACTACCTTCTGATTGAAGTAATAATTATCCTTCTAATTTAAGCGAATAACATGGTTTGGTATGACGATTTTAATATAAAACTGTCAAAATTTTATTTATTTTTTATTTAAATACCCTTGATATTCATCCTAAGGGAGCAAAACGATAAAGTCGTGCCAATTTATTTACAATACGAAGATTCAAGTTGGAGTTGATAACATAATGATGCAAGATTTGAATGCTTTTATCGCCAAACAAAAAAACTAGAATTATTTCGTATTTTACTGAGATGTTAACCAACATCCCTCGAACTCAGAGCAAAATACTATTGCCTTAGACGAGTAATTGAGATTTATTTAATGTCGGAAAAAGAGATTTGATGTAGATGTTGTTCCAACTGTTACGTTGATATGAAATCTAATCCTAATAGTAAATCATCCTCTATTCACTTCCAGAACGAAACTATTATTCATTAATTGAAATTTGAGTTTCTTCTTTATTAGCAATTAAATAGGAAATAGATATAAAATAAATTCAAAAAAAAATCATCAAAGGCTTTATTAGAAATCAAGTCCAGAAATGAAAAAAAATCCCAAATTGCTGGTGCTAATATATACATTTTTAAGCTCAAGGAAGTTCCGCTGTCTATGATGGAGGATGGGTAGGGGTCAAACATCGCGTGAGATTCTCAAGTTTAATGACCGATGGGAAGTCGAGCACCTTTTGTTGATGTCAGTGGCAGGGAAGGCCCGCAAGGTCAACCTACCAGTAAATAGCTCCCAAAGAATCCAGTCCGACTTCTATTTAGTATGCGAATGATATTCTTCTTCCTTCAGAGTATTTCGGCTTGCTATTTTTCTACCTCCTGCAGAACTACTGAAATCCATTCATAACAATCGCTTTGTCTTTTGCGGAGAAGATCAAAGGAATACGTGGTGTTACTGGGTACGTCGTCCATCGTAATCTCCCCGTCTGAAGGATGGAACGTACCTCAAGGAGTGAATCGCACACAATTTATCATCAGCACAATCGACTGTCGTTGAAAATTTAACCGCGTGAAATTTCTAAATCAATCATCTATAGATCCGTTGAAATTTGTTTTCTGGTTGATTTAAGAGAGGTTTGAAGGAGCCTAAAGTTAACAATGAGTGAGCCATGTGATAAATTGCAATAATGAAAAGAAAACTGTCGTACCAACAGGGAACGAATGACTTCAATGCTTCTTTTGTATCAATGCTCAGTTTCCATACATGCCAACGGCTCTACCGAAATTATATTTATAAAAATATGTTTTTATCACTTTTTATATTTACAAAAAAATATCATACTCTTAGTAACTAAGCGTAATCCTAATTACTGTAGGATAGCTGACGCATTTTTCTGTTTTCTTTTTAATTTCATAATATTAGCTGACTTTGAGTTTAAATTATGTAGAGCGAAAGATTTTAGTGAATGATGGATATTTTAAAAGATGAATCCTCATTCGGAATACTTTCATTTAACGAAAGTGTTATTTTATGTCTTATTAATATATGTTCACCTGAAACCTTTATCGCATGATTAAGTTGATACATACAGTATAAACTTGAAAGGAGATAAAACTCAATATCCAGAGCTGGAGGGATATTTTTAGTCGTTTCAACCTATAATCCACATTAAATAATGATTTCCTGAAAGGAAATCCTTGAATTTTCTCGTAAAGTGAGCCTGTGAATTTACGATAAGGAGGAATTATATTTATTTTGAAGATTTATAACTTCTTTTAGAGAAGAAGGTCAGAATTTTTAGTGTATAAAATAAAATTAAAGTGTAGGAGGTGATTTCGGATGTATGTATTCGCCTCTTCCAAGGTAAATCGCTTAAGGAGAAAGTCTGCTTGAATATGGAAGTAGAATCTTCTTCTTCTTCTTCAGGGTGGACTGCTCTGAACTTGCCAAATCGTTTAGTTATGCCCTATTGGAGATTCATAGGGGAGGGATGAGAATACCAAACTTCGAGCCACGTGTCCTTTAAGGATATCGTAGTCTATTCTGCATTTTCTACCATCTATTTGAGGTAATCTTAAGACAATAGTTTAATCCCCTTCGAATGGTATTGGTTTCATGGAAAAGGAAACCTACTCGTCTCAGTCTAGTCTAAAATGAAGATAATTATATTCTAAGTATTTGAAAATACGATAATTTAAAAGTTTCTAGAACTATTGACTAATGCAGAATGCTAACTAGTAAATCATTCTTTTAGGTTGTAGAATGGAATCAATGATTTCTCATCCGAGCCAAAGAGGATTATTTGTATTGATATCTAACTGAAAAGATTTATTTATTTATTATCAAATTTATTATAGCAAATTTATTCTCGAATGACACCCAAAAACTTAAGACGCATCTTAATTAAGAGCTGCAAAATTATTTCACGAAATATTTTTGATGATATTAAAATTCTTACGAATAAAATTGAAAAAATATAAAGGAAATTAATACTTGTTATCCTCAACTTACTGAGGGCAACATCAAATCTGAGTTTCTACGCATTCTTAGAAATTATACGATCGTTTTTCAGCATAAGGAAATTTCACTTTCCATAAAAGTTTCAATTTGTGAAATATCTTTTGCAAGAAAAATGCAGCGTTGCTCTCGGACACTGGGAAGTCACGTGATTTACCATGGAGGAGTTGGGAAATGAATCCTGATAAACGCATCTGTGTCACTTTCCCTGAGTTTATTTCTGCATACTACGTGCGAGCCAAAGCATTTCCAAAGAACTCCGTAGTGGTTCCGGAGAGGAGGATGGAATGCCAAGAGAACATTGCAATCCGTTCTATTCGATTTTTTAGTAAACGTTTTTTTCGACCTCTATTTAGAAAAAATAAAGCGAACGATTCAGTTGCAAATGGTACTATACACGAAGTAGATTGAGTCATTCATCAGTGAATGAAATTATGAAAATTTTAATTTTTACTGATATTCTTACGAATTCTAAATGTTTCGAGAGGTTTTAGGCAATATTTACTAGAGTTTTAATTAGTATTTTATTTATAATATTAATTAATATTTTAGTCAATGAAATTTAAAAATAGCAATAAAGTTAAAACTGACGTATTCATTTCCAGGAAGGTATCAATTATGATTTCAAATGAAATGTCAATGAGAGTGTTCTATACAAGAACCCAATTGAACTTGATAATTACGATCAGTTAAGCTGAATTAATCTTCTATTTGAAATGAGAATGCTATGAAAGTTACATCCATATCCTTATTGGAAAATCTGAATTTAAAAATAAGCGATGATTTCTTTAGACCTATTTTCAGGCCGTGATACACCTATAGAGAATCTTCTCCAGAGAAATCGATCGATCAAAAAGCAGGACGTTTTAGGGGAAGGTTTTCGAGAATCGACAATGAAAAGTCATATATCAGAGTAAAAGAGAAAACATTTTATTGCGAAGAGACATCCAAGGTCCGAAACAAGAGAATAACTCCCTCCAAATTTGGAATGCAGCCATATACAGCGTCTCCATGCCCGTGTTTACCAATCGCTCGCGTTCATGTCTCCGCATGTGAAGATCCTGAAGGTGGTGGTGGTAACCCTTTAGATGAGGGCGGGTGCTGCCACGTAGGGAGCGGAGACCACGGGAGCTGCGGCGTAGGCGGCCAATGGAGAGTAAGCGTGGTTGATGGCATGAGCGGAGTAGCTAGTGGCGTAGGTAGCGGGGTAGGCAACTGGTGCAGAGTAGGCCAGTGGTACGATTCCGGCGTAGGCCACGGCGAGGACGACGAGGAGGACGATAAGCACGCACTGTGGAGGGAGAAATTTTCATTAGTTAATCAGTTTGAGAGTTAGAATCGAAGCTATGAACACTTTGTCCAACTATATGAGTTAGATGTCTGTTGTAAACAGAGCCCGGTTTTGACAAGAACGGTTCAGGCAGTTGGTAAGGTAGTCTAAGGATACAGTAATGTATCAGGAGAGGGCTTTGAATTAATTTTAGAATACAATTGCTTAAAAGAAAGCCATTATTTATAAATTTGTGTCGAGTTTTTTGATGGTTTCTAAATCTTCCAGTTAACATTCGGATGAATTTAGAGATCACCATTTAGAAATACTAGAAAGGCAATTGAATACACGATTGATTGTTGAAAGTAGTGCAAGGATGGTTAATGTCAATTTCGAATTGCAATTATCGATTTAAAAACTAGTGAATGGCTTGGAAAAACATCCAAGATCAAGCAAAATCTATTGAAATTCCAAGAGTTGAAAATGATGAGTTTAGAAACTGGAACTGGAAATTTAGAACTGGAAGTTGAAACTTGAGGTTTCCAAAGTAAAGCGTGACAACCTCCTAGGTCAGGGCAAGAATTGCCTGAACAAATGTTGAGTGTATCAAGGAATTGAAGATCCCTTTGTTATTCCAATGAACCAGAAGCAATAAAATGCTACTAGAAGCTCAATGGTAGAGCAGAACTATTCAGTAAGGTACCAACCTGCTTCATGTTGAAGGTTTAGTTAGCTGAGCTAGAGCTGGTGAATCGTTGAAGAGCTGAGGTGGTTGTGATGCTCTTCCGAAGTCAAAACGGCCCTTATATACCGAGCGGTAGCAATTGCAGCATCTGACCACACCCTTTGCCAAGGCTCATACCAAGAGTGTCCTCCCCGGCAACCCATCCCCCAAACGGGGAGGAAGTGCTGTCACTCTCCACCCACTCGTTGGCCCAACAGTGTCCATCGTCCAAACTTAACCCCCTCCCACACTTTCCCTCTTGCCACCTCTTCTCCAGAATACATCCAAATTCACTCTCTTCCATCACAAACCTGCCAAAGTGTTTTCTACAGGTTTTATCCAATTGTTTTTCGATTATATACTTAAATTGTTTTATTGGTTTTTATGATATGCACTTATACTGTATGATATTGGTTCTAAATACTGAATAGATTGTCTTTGTTTTAGAAATGCATCTATTTTAGTGGTTTAAATTGGAAGGAATTAGAACGTTAGTCCTTTATCCAAATATTACACACATCTAAAGTTATCCAGGTGTTTCTTAAGGAAAAAATTTTTAAGGAAAAGTTCAATTATTATTTTTATGCAACTTTAGAGTCTATTCTTATTTTGCTTAAAATTAGCAAGGTTTCTACGAATGATAAAATTCTACAGAAGGCATGACTTCGTTTAAATGGCTGCTAATTTTTTTCAATTGTTTTTTATTAAGTCTTTAAATTAAAACTTGTCTTAAAGTTTTCTTTCATTGGGATATTAGAATGGAATATATTTATCAGGGAGAATCTTAACAGTTTTAATAAAATTATTATCGTTCTATATGATGCTCAATAATTCATAGAACATTCAGCGATTTTGATTTATTTTTAAAGTATCATGTTCTATAAAATGCTCGTGGAGAATTTCCATTAGAATATAAAGAAAAAGTCTTTTACGTGGACGAAAAGACATTCACTTCACTATATCCTTGAGAATGCTGAAGTATCGAAAATAAAATTTTAAAATCCAACTAGCGATAATCAATGATTGGTCAACAATAATGATAAGATTTTGCGTTATTTTAAATTTGCGAAGACCTTAAGGATTCTTTTTCCCTCTTCCAAAATTCTGGCAACGATATCTCTTTTTCCGATCCATCCCCCATTACAATGAATCGCCTTGAAAAGTGATTTCCTATTCACAGCAATCGCATCTGATTTCTTACATTTTGATTTTGTCTCTCTTCCGGTTTTAATCACCCAAAATATATATCTAAGACAGTGCAAGGAAACTTTCGTAGGACTCATTTGATGGATTGACTTAACCTCAACCTTTATGGTCAAGTGATTGTAGATGCTATCTAATTCATTTGTTCTCAAATCTTTTAGAATTTGATTTGCATTTAGAGGAAGATTGGTTTATTAATTGATGTGAATAATAAATATTAGGGTCACTGAGTTATTTTTCCGTTTGTGCCTATTAAAAAGCCTGTAAGAATTGCATGTCGTAATAGGAATATGTAGAACTGTAAAATTTACAGAGATTATTTAAAAAGCTCTTAGATAATCTTTTACTTATACTGATATTTTAATATATTTGACCGTTATCTATTAGAAAATGGATATTTGCTATAAAATAATTTTTATTAAAAAATATATTTGTTCATTTCCTCATTATGTAGGTATTTAAAAAATATCTTTACTTTCTGAATGATTTTTAACCCAAAATTGGCAATCTTTTCTTGAAACTTTCCATAATTTTACGCTCATAGCTTTAAATAAAAATTTGAAATATCATAGAATTATTTTAAGCCGAATAAAAACATGCAGAATCGATTTTTTTCTGCATCATAATTCTCTCTCTTAATATTTTACCCCTCTTATTATCTATTAGTATTTCTTATTCATTGACATTTAGCTTTGAACTTATCATAGAGGAATTCTCAAGCGTACACAACGAAGTACAAAAACGAAGCATTTAATTTATTCCATTCAATCTCAGTTACTTTTGCTACATTTTTTATCAGAGCGAATCGTGAGATTTTCAAGGGCTCCCTAACCTCTAAACATCGTCACTTTAAATCGATACTTCCAAGGACGACCTCTCAAAAATCGAGAAACTCCAACGTTGCTGTCACCGTGCAGAAAGGGGAAATGTTACCAACCACCCACACGGCAAATCAGAGGGTTGATGAAGGAAAATAATGTGCCGTTTTCCAACCTTCGACACCTACGTTATTAAATATGACTTTGATTAAATCGTAATATGAAATTATGCATATTTCATACTTCACTGAAAGTCGTTTAGCTTCTATACTTATGATACTACAGATGAAATAACAGTTTAATCTAATTAAAATAAAGAGGTGAAATACCGTTACAATTATTCCTCATCGTATGGTGAGAAAAAATAAGTTTTTTATCTATTCAGTGATGTTTTTTTTTAAATTAAGAATCTCAGATAATTTTAAAGTAAACTAATGAGGTGCCCTTGTCCTTCATTCATGATTCTTTTGAGATTTTCTTTCACTTTTTTAGGGTTGTTACCTTCAAGAAAAACCTTATGTAAGCCATGAATTTAAATTAATTATTCTTTCCTCTGTAGAGATACTTTGGCTTCAACATATTTTTGGCGTTAAAGTTTCAATCAGACCAATTAGTTATAGTTCACTATTTATTACTCGTTTCTCGTTTGATTTGATCGTTTTTATAGTTCTTTCATATTCACCCTCTTCATTCTTGGAGAATACGTTTAATCACGTATCTACACCTGTTTCCGGTCGCCTGTTCTTTATTATTATCAATATTTATAACTGATAAATATGGAGCAGCGTACGATACTGTCTCTAGAAATCTTTAGAGACCTATATATGTGATGACAATACAGAGCAGCGAATATCACAGTGGACATCATAGTTCATTTCAGGTGGAAAATAAAGAGCAGAAATTAATTGTTCGTTGTCTTAGATATTTAACATTAATGTTTCCAGGTTAAATTTTAAAGGTTCGTGTAAAATTAGATTCTATGGGAACTGACTTATAGTTCGGAGTATAGATAGAGAAAGACTAATACTGTCACAAATACGTTAAAATACGACATCCTACTGGATAGATATTCCCTCTTTCTTTTCTTTCATGTACAGTTGGTTTTCCTTTAGCCTAAATTATACATTGTGACACATCTTACGAGCATGAATTTTGCACATTAAACAATCATTATTTTGTATTTTATCGTGTACGTAAGATGAGTTACCAGTTGCTAGAGTATGATTTTTCTTGCCTTGCATAATCATCATATCAGCTTTTGTTTCCATCCCTCATTGAAATTAATTCAGATCATAACACGTACGTTTCACTCAATGGACTTCCGGATATCGTTTTAGGTTCAGCCCTACGTGTCCATGCGGAGAAAATTACGCTCGCCAATATGGATAGCCCAAAAATGAACTAAGGACAATATCTTGTCAATGACCCACTTACTTCTGAGTCACATCTACGTAGTAGAAATATAACTATGGAAAAATGTTTTACAGTCAAAGTTCAAGATCTGAACTCAATGCACATTTACTTTCGATTCACACCTATTTACCATAATTAGTCACTTATTCGAGACAAATTAGCTAACCGTACCTTATTTGCACAACTCTCTTCTCTTAATTATATACTTTCATCGAGGTTAATGATTATGCACTCGTTACATACGGAGGACTTAATTTACTGTTTTCACGACAACGCATGCTCTCCACAAGGACTATTTTAGCTAACCTAGCACATGTCCTGGCATGTCCTGGTTTTCTTATACAATGAATTAACCTTTCGTAATCCTAGTAAATAAGTCCTCTTTTGATTAACTTTCTTTCATTAGGTAAATTACTATTTTTCGTTAGGAATCAAGGCAGTCCGAAATTTGACGATCAGCGTTGGATGCTTGGGGATTAAAACTTGTTATGAGGGCAACTGAGTTTGAATTTTATATCGGATGCGGTACGATTTTTGAATTGAAGAATCATGATGTATGAGAGAATAAAAATAGTTTACGGAGGTTTTAAACAAAAAATTGAATCAAGAGTAACAAATAAAATTTTACGTTTGCTTTTGTATCTTTAATACTCTTACATGAATTATAAAGCGGTCTAATTCAAATCAATAAATGCAGCATGAATTTTTATTCTATGTATTTATTTATAATTCTTTTTCTTAAACTTCACTTGATGAGAAGAAAACTGTTAGGATACCAGATTATTTTCTTTGCCATCCAAGTAATAAAAGTTCCGCCAAAGGGTGTTCAGCTTTATTAACCCTATGTTAGTACGTTATTGAATAAGCATTTGATGCTGCATAATTGACTCGTTCATTCAGTCATTAGATTATAAATTAAGTCAATAAATTAATTACGTGCGTTTTACTCTAAGCAAAATATATCGTAAATTTTATTACTTGTTTAATAACAAGTACATATGTTTTCTACTTTGTATTAATAAACTCATTCTTCACCAATTTATTCTTTATAGGACATCTAGTTCTTTATTTTGACATTGATATAGGGCATTTAGTTTTTTATCTGATATTGAATGAAATTACGTTCGATTGTTACGCATATTTACAACCACGATATTCAGTTGTTTATCTAAGGAATCGTATTTAAGGCGATGACTTCCGAAATTCCCCACATTCCATGTGCACTAGTGTCGTTCCGGGAAGTGCAATGACGTGGAAACGCACAATCGACAAGTGCGGTGAGAAATGCGTCTGGAAAGCATATGAGCGCGGTTTGGGCGTAACGCCATCCACTGGCCTTGAAAACATTTTTGAAGAACAACATCGTTAAAGGTTTTCTTTGCCCATAAGCAACCGGATCCTTGCGACAAGAGACCCCGTACGCATGAATGAATTATTTTCACATTGTATGTACTTTAAATGGATCAGTTAGGGTAAATATTGGGGATATTTATTCCTCCCGCTATACAAGTTAACTTATTAAAGCTTTATGGTACATCAAAACATCCTTATAATCTTGGAAAAGAAATATGTAATACATGTCCGCTCGATTTATGTTTTCCATTAATAATTTAAAACTTTATTTAATCTCCAGTATTACATACTAAATACTTAATGATGATCATATTTACGCTTGGTAGAATAATTCTGCAAGTCGTAGTTTTGACCGTATGTGTTGTGGTTGAACTGTCGAAGTATTGGGTTCGAGTCCTGGAGAACCTGTTTATTCTGGCAAAGGAATCGATATCTTTTCTCTTCTATTTTATCGTTCTCTACAGTATTAATCCTAAATGATTAGAGATTTAGTGAGGCTTTTAAGAAGGTTTTAATAACTTATTATAGAATTTAATTTATAAATATGGAGTTTAATTTTTAAACTTTTCATTTTATTGCAATTCAATTCTTAAGTTTGGACGATAACTTTTTCAATTTATATTTTTATAAAATAATTTTTTTGATTGAGGCTTTTCAGTCTTAATTTATCGCTCAATAAAGACGTTATAATTGCAATAATATTTCTCTTTTAGTATTTTGAGGTCGACTTTTCTGATCGTATTCAATTTTTCTATACTACTTTTCATCTATTTTTACGAATCTCTTTGCACGCACTAGACATGTCTCGTGGATGACCAAGTTCCTTCTAGGTCACGCACGATCCATGGGTGGCCAGACGCACGGTCGTGCTAGCGAAGTACGATCTAACCTCCGACAGTTCTGCGAAAGCGAAAGATGACCGACTTAGTAGTACGAACAGTGCCAGCGTCGCTGGTTTTACCCTGAGCTTTTGTCATGCGATGTCACGTTCGCGGATTCCCGTATGGGATTTCACACTCTCCGCTTGGACATACGCCCTATGACGTCCTCAAAGGGAATGATGGGTAGCTTACATTCTCACACGTACATCATCCAACATTCACTATTACTCCTTCTCTTTACTAGACATAGTTTACTTTCATCTATGAGCCACTACGTATCCTCTTACGTAGCCTCTTTACACTACGTGTTTATCTCCCAACAATCTTCCCGTCTAAATATTTTGATGGCTATCTACTACGTCTTCCACACCCTCTCCACGCATGGTTGCATTCAAAAGAGACTGGTCCGGCGTGTATTCTCCCTCGCTATCTCACACAACTACAGATCTTACTTTCGCATGCGTGCCGTAAACTGGGCTGAGTCCATTCTGATGTCTCAATCGTAAGGGTGGAGAGGAAGTCATACGGTAGCAGAGTTCCATCTTTAATATTTTGGGCCAGTGTGTCTGGGGCAACAGTGCCATTATCTTATAGCAGATCATTACTCTACGACATGTGCTTACGACCTAAAAATTTCAGTTCCTTGATTTGCCAATACTCTGTCTATTATTTCTATTCACTAGCGAGCTAGGATTGGTATTGAATGAAGTTTTGCAGAGCTGGATCACAATATCTTCTGTTTTAACATAGAGTGTAGTTTTTATATCGTAACATCTCATTCAATTTTAACGATGATACATATCTTTGTTCCTCTGAGAATATATAATTATTATGTACTATCCTTCTAATGTTTGCTTAGAGTGTAATAGATCTTTACATAGTATAATATTTTGTCAACTTAAGTTTCTAATTCCTTGACCTGACTGTTGTGATTGACTTCAACAAAAGTCGTAAGTTATGTGCTCAACCGCATAGCGATTACCTGTAGTCAATGGAAGCAATGCAACCCGTTCTTACTTACGAGATCTCAGGAATTAGAATAACGCACGATTAAATAATAAATTGTAAGAATAGGCACAGGTTATGAAATTTCACTCTTGGGATTTTGATCAGATAACTATTACATCGTGCGCATTGCCAAACATCACGCTTATGTATTCAAATCCATTATTACCTACGCGTTCGATCAACGCACTAAATAGACACGGAAGTATTCTGAGGCAGTGGAAAGTGACAGTTTCGTAATTGGGGTAGTGCGAGGTCCCTCGGCGTATGGCAAGTGACCGATCCGTGACCATTTTGAGTTGTTTATGGTAACACTTTCACGTTAGTAGATACTCTCCCTCCTTACTCTTTTGATGAATGCGTAGATCGATGTCGAAACTTATACCTTCCACGTAATTTGGTGCCGTTCCAGAAGATTCCAAGTCGTCATAGCTTCTTCGAACTAGATAACGTTTCCGAAAATTATACAACAGCCAGTTCCGTAATCGTTTGTTTTATTTTGGTAGTCCACCAATTCTTTCCTTACATCACGGCTTGGCCCAAGCCGGATCTAACGGGCGTTGAAGTCTCCAAATTTGGAATCCAAAGAAATGGCTCGGTATGGATTACCTTGTTAATGTAACAGTGTGTAAAGTTATATTGACTTAGTGGATAGTTTACAATATCTAGGAAAGTGTATTGGAGTCGCAATAATCATGAACAAAAATCATGAACAAAAATCATTTTCTTCCTTTTATTTTCGTCGATTTTGGAAGATCTTCAATAACTCGATGTTAATGTCAACCGCTTGATTTGGACTGTCGTCAAATATATTTTATTCTAATGTAAAATTCTATGATTTATTTATCATGGCCCTTATTGCGCATAAATAATTCGTTATTAATGCATCCTTAGTTGCCTAAAAACGAATTCAGGACCACAGGCTCGATTTCCAGTTCTGTCATACTTCAATAACGTCTATTATCAATTGGGTTTATATACTTATTATTCATACTATTCCATACAATTATAACCGTTGTTAAAGTCCTTCAATTCTTTGGAAGCATTATATATTCTCCAACAAATTATAAGTTTTTATTTTATAGGATACATAGATACTTGTCCTTACTGTTTGAGAACTTTAATTCATGCCCGATACTTATCGAGTAACAGTAATGAACAAATTGACACAATTTCACATATTCCTCACGTTCTCTCGAAATCAATTACTTTTAGCCGACGATTTCTCCGTGTGAGTATTAATTCGTTGCTATATTCGTATTTCGAAATTATAGAAGATAGCATCTGGGTTTGTTAATTCGAAAATGAACCAGCCTTATCTCACCGTCATTCACGTGTGTAGATTGGTGATAAGCAGAATATAAAGGCCAGTGAAAAAATAGAACGCGTGAAGGTCGGAGTTATATGTGGTCATCGTGTCACGGGTGAATATGTTGAGTTGGGAGAGTAAGAGACTCGATAATATTTCTAAAATTACTCAATATATTTGCAATTACAGATTTCATGTATAATAATATACATGTTTAGAATTGATTAGAAACTTTGGTATAGAAGTTCCCTCCCTAGAGGATATACTACTATTCGAATTATTTTTGTGCTCAAATGAAAGGTATGAATAGCAAGCTAGTTCAGTCAGTTGTTTAAGTTACACGTTTTTTGTAAGTATTTCTCCAACAATGGTGAGGTTTATTAATTTATTCTATTCGGAATATACTTAGCCGTAGACATGTTGTCTTATCTTTTTTTTAAATCCACTGACTCACTGATTCTGTGGAAAATATTTTTAATCTAGATTTTAGTAAGAATAATGCAATTGATTTTTCGTAGAGTTTAATTTGTTAGAATTCTATCTGCAAGAAAAAAATCAGTGTTACTGTTAAGTATCAATATGTTAGAAATATCTTTACTGACAGATATTTCCTGAGTTTTTGATTCACTAATCATATTCATTGGAGTAATATAGACATCAGTATAGACAGAGTTTGTTCGATAATGAAATCAAAAGAAATTGTTTTGTGAAACCATTCAAAGACATTCTTCAAATATCCTCTTAGCAATCCTACGTATGACCATTGTAAGACATATGAAACAGAAGCGGTATAATTATTAGTTTCATTATTATCTATGCTATCTTTTTGCCGTATATTATGTACCTTTGTATCCTTATTGTAGGATAAGTATATAAAAATTATTGGCACGAACTAATTAAAGTTGAAAACTGATTAATGATAACTGATAATGATGATTAATGAATGATGGTAAGTGTGCTAACCTCTTAGCTATTATGCCATAGTTATAGATGTGCAATATCCTGAAACTATGAATATAAAATTAGTATATTGCATTATATAAGCCTTGAAATATAAACGATGCATTGAATTTTCTCGAAATCACGACTTACATTCCTATCGATTGATTTAAAAGTCGCTAAAATATCGAGTCGAATAATTTGCGCACGATGGCAGCGAAAATATTTCGCCGTTGATTCGTTCGTTGATTGAAAGGTTGGCATTTTAAGGATAACAACAAAAGATATTCTTTTCATATTGCTTTTATTTTCATATACATGGTTTTGTTCCCTGGGATATTGTCAGAACAGTGATAAATCGGGAGTTGTTGATTGGGATTGAACCGGATTAATTTGAAGTCGGATGTGGTCCAAAATTGTTCTTCAAACTGTTGCTATGGATTGCTGCTTAGACGTAGGCCACGTATGGGGAAGAGACTCCGCTCACGTAGCGGCTGTAGTACTGTGGAAGAATGGCATTAAATGGTTAGATAAGATGCATCAGAATATGTTATCTTTAAACCACTATGATAAATAAAGCGAAAGGTTAACTTACTGGGGCGGTGTAGGCGACTGGGGCAGCGGCGGTGTAGGCAAGAGGGGCTCCAGCAGCGGTGTAGGCCAGGGGAGCGCCAGCGGCGGTGTAGGCCAGAGGGGTTCCAGCAGCGGTGTAGGCGAGAGGAGCGGTGTAGGCCAGGGCGGGTGCAGCAACAGCCACAGCGGGTTTAGGGCCGGCGAAAGCAACGGCGAGGACGGCGGAGAGGACGAGGAGGACCTGTACAGAACATACGGATTAGATCGAATGATTTTTATCTCCACTGCATTTCTCTATGGTAACCGTCCTCGTGGTTTTATCCCAGGATGACAATATCGAAATGTTCCATTGAGTCACTTCAGGTGATACGGTATCCACAACTGTGATTGTTGCTGTTGATGGTTTGATATAATCCAGACATTGGTATTGTTTTCTTGCTAAACACAAGAGGTAAATTGAAAATAAAACTGCTTTTTATCCGAAAGGAATAAGGCTGGTTTCCTTTCAGAGAGATTTTATACATTTTCATCCACTTTAGTCAGTAAGGATAAAAACGAACACTTCTTTTGTGTAACGGCACTAGTTCTGTGTTTTCGTTTGAGTTCTGTTGCACAATAGAATCCCACTGTACGAACAAGATTGAAATCTGCGCCAGCAGATATAACAACCTTTTCGTAGAACGGATTAATGGAAGGAATCGAATGAACATCTATCTCGTGAAAGTAAACGATAAGGAATTACTGTATTTATCTTTTAGAGATGTATGTTAAAGCATTAAAAAATTGCAAGTCGAAACAATTCACCCTTGGAGGTGTCTTCGGTAGTGAATTAATCAGCTGAATCAAAAAATAAAAATATTGTAAAAACGATAGAAATATAGTTTAAAACAAAAAGGTGTAATATTTTAATTTCTTGGCAAAAAATTCTTTGAGTAAAAAATAGTTGTGCAGCGATATATTTAATTCCCGATAAATTGCACAATTATACACCCGATTTCTCGGCGAATGCAAACCCGGTGTTGGAACTCATCCAGGAGTTCTCTCCGGAGAGACCGGACGCTCTTTATAATTATTTATCCAAAGAGTAATCCTTTGAGCGATAAAATATTATAGTTAAAGCTGTAGTCAGCTATGGAACTCACCTTGGCGATCATGGTGGTTGGTGTTGTTGTTTGGTTGACTGGAACAAGTGAATGAGCTGAAGATGCCTGAATGCAGACTGATGCTTCTTGCTTGTACAGCGGGGCTTTTTATACTCGTTTCTTTGGGGGATGCTTAGGAGTGGGGACATCGAAGATGGTCAAAGGAGGGGCGAAGGCCCTCGCGTCCGCCAGAGATCTTTGGCCGTGATGAGTATGTGATGATTAGATGTTGCGAAATAATTCCAGGCACAATGCAGGATTTAGAAACACGTCTCCGAGGAATGAATCTGAGATTCCGTTGTGTTAGGTACACTTCTTGTGGAAGGGCTTTTGTTCCCTTTCTCTATCTAGACCGCCATAATTTCTCCTCCGCGAACAATAAGGCGGGAAGTGTCCATTCGCCATACGAGGTTCGTCTACCCTAGGAGAAATGAATCAGTTGTTATGCATTGAGCATATTTTATTATGTATATATTTTATTATTTTATCTTGTATCTATCATATATTATTCATATATTTTTTTATTTTATAGAAAAAATAAATTGAGTCATTATCGATTAATCATTAAAATATTATATAACTGACGGAAATATCTCGAAAAATTTTTACAATCACTGAGAAGTAAGAAATTTTACGTAATGTATGACTGATATATTTTTCCTTTTCATTTGCTATTTTCTTTAATTTACATTACTATAAACCAATTAATTGACTGAGAGAGTTAATAAATTTAATTAAAACTTGTACAAGAGTTATCTGTATCCAAAAGATAGTAATTTTGCGTATATATTTTTAGGAATTTTTCAAAAACATATATGTTTATATTTTATGTTAAAATTTTAATTTTAAAAATATTCATTGTTCAATTTATATTTTTAAATTTTTTTATATCATTCTCTGGAAAAATATCTTTGAAAAATGTAGTCTCCATAATTTTATTTATTATTTTTTTAAATATATCATGATTATGTTTAGGAATGCATTGTGTAGCTGTTGGAGAGTTTCAGAGGAAGCTTTCTACATAAAATCTCTTTCCTGGGAGTAATAGGTGCAGGAAACCTCCTCACACGCTGCACTCTTAAGTATGAATTATGTCTTCGATGTCTCTAAAAGGGTGATCGGCCCAATTCTTGTCGTGCCCACGCCTTTGAGAAAAATGCGTGCGTATATTGAGATCGCTTTGGGTGGATTCGATGCGATAGGAATAGAGGGAGCTTAGATTCCTAGCCAACAGCAATTCCTACACGTATGTCCCAAGGAAATGTCCTGGAAACGGATGGATTCTTGAGAAATTCTCCTCCTTGACTCATTTTCCTCATCAATGAAATTATTACACATTTGCAATTGAAGTTTTTATACAACTTCACCTAACAACAATTGCGACTGAGCGATATTTCCAACGGATCTGATACAAACCCTAAAATTCTGGATTCAATGATTTAGTATTCTGTTTTTTTTTTTTTTAAATTGTAAGAGGTTTATGTAATTATGTATCATAAAATATTTTTTAATCGTATAACCAGTCTTTTATGATAATGTAACATTTAAAAGTATATTAAGAAAGTTCTTTTCAGTGGATGACAGAACCAATGTTATTTCAACAAATCTAAGGTTGAAACTTTGCTGATTATAATAAATATAAAAATAGGAAGTTTATCGATATATTGATAAAATTTCATTACACGAAAAACTTATCGTCGATATCTATCTATTAATTTGTTAGTATTTTTTCATTTTTTATTTTTATTAAGTAAACGATTAATTTTACTTATATTTAAATAACATAACAAGCTTATAAATAGGACTTTAATACTAATAATTCAATTCATCTTCCTTGGTATTTATGATATTAAATAAAAATGATAATAGATAATACTGTAAAGGAATGGGGGGTGTGAATTTAGTATAATTTATGGCTTAATTTTATGAATTAGTAATATAAAATATTATATATTATTTCTTTAGCAGATGTAATGATGCCCTTAAAATAATTCGTTCAGAAAACAACGGCTTAATAAATGTATTTGGGTAGGTTGCAATTGACCAATCAAAATTTCTTTTTATCGTCAGAGAATAATATATGAGTTAGCTTTTACAGTGTTCGCTATAAGGGTCAGAGGATTCTGTTGGTCGTTATTATTCCCTCGTGTGTCCATTAAGGTCGCATTGCATCAATGACAGAAGGACGGGTGGTGAAACCCTTTACCAAAACATTAGTGGCCTTGTGAAGATTCGCTACTTTGGAAGCAATAAGGTCAGCCCGTTGAACTCTCCAACAGCCTTAAGTGATATTCATGAGCAAAAGGATACTTTAACGCATGATTTACGAGAAACGCATGAAAATTTTCAGAATACATCATCTGGAAACGGATTTTCAATCGAAGGTTTTCAATGAAAACGTAAAATTGATTTTCAGTAATGTGTTTGAACCATATAATGTAGGTAATTACCGGATTACTTCTCGCATAGCTGAGTGTCGTTGGCTAAGTAATCGAGGCATCTAGTAAATTGTTGTGATTTACTATATCTATCTAGAGTATCAGTTTCCGCTTAAATGAGATGGAAAATGAGCAATTTATTCTACTTCAATTTCTAAATATTTCTAAGCATGTAAGCTTCCATCTATCATAACTTTATGTTCCGACGATTAAAACAGTTAGTCTACTCCAACTTAGTGCATCATTCTAATCAGACGAGAGACAAGACAATATTTATATAATGCAATCAGATATTCTACCCACGAGTAGTATTTGAATACAGCTTTGGATATCGATTGATACCAAATACATTAACTATATTATTGCAAAGTATTTCGTCATTTATTTTATATTTTTTTTGTTTTTTTCCGAGCCATTTTATTAAAGATTAGAAAATTAGAATAAGAGTTAGACGTGTTATCAGTTTTCTTTAAACATCCCTAGAGCTATTCTTGAAAAAATTCACGATCAAAACTTTTGCTTGCCTTATTCAATGTCGACCCTATAATTCATTGTGCTAAAATTTTGGGGCTTTTTAAACGGCATTTAAATTTTTGGAGAAAGGTAAATTACCACAATCATTATTTACACCTCCCAAGTGGTATGAATTCATTGCAGTAAGACAGTCTTCTAGTAAAGGTGACTGGCTCAATTCTTAAATCAATAAGTAAAACAGGATATGAGTGCTTGTGAATTTCCGAAAAGTTAATCGTACACACGAGCCCTTGATTCATTTAAATATCGTGGTAAATTCATTCCACTTATATATTTGTATAATATATCTTTGTTATCAGTGAAATAATATAGCCATACATGACAAAAACCAAATACTTAATTCTTTTTTCTGTTAAGTCTTCCTTCTTCCATTGCATGCAAGTGCATTCTGCACATGCAGACTGAATATAGATGTCGCAATGCTGCATTTTTAGACGTGATTCGCTTTCGTCCACTCGTTCCACATACACCGTCGTGTGGCACGAGGCCATTAGAGAAACCAACGAAATACTACATGTTACATTCGAACTCTACATTAATTAAAACATGCATCAGGAATATGTATACTCCTCGTCTAGCACGTACAATCTCTGACCTTACAGTGCCTTTTCTATGGCTGTTACCGTAAGCCTATGACCGGTTCTTCACTTTCCCTATCTATGCTTTCTCTCCATCATTGAGAAGAGGAAATTCCCTCCCTTTGGCTCAATCTTCGATATCTGAAATTTGCTTCGTTGCATCCATTGGCACGTGACGAAACCACGAGATGGGACATTAGCTCCCCATTCCACTCAGAGCAGTAGGGATCCAGATGGGATGTGGCAAGGGCTTTCCCCAACAGGTTTTATATGATTACGCTTGGATTAATGCCTTGGAAAATACTCGGTGGTTCTTCTATTTGTTATTACACTCCATTAAATCAATATTGTTGATCAATACTAAATCAGTATAATTATATTAGTTTTGAAAGTCTAATGCAGAAACTTTCATACATAATTGTAACTATAAAGTCTTTGCTTTTTGTTTTTTAACACAAGTGGTACAATCTTGCATCATTTTATGAGGTTAAGTATTTAATTATTAAAACATTTTCAGATATGAGTCTAAGGTTAATAATCAAGCATTTTAAGGAGTGGAACACTTTTTCTTTCTCCTATTAAAACCAATATTACCTAACAAATAGATGAATTTTCCAAAATTAACAAAGATATTTAATATACAGTAGATATCAGAAAAATATATTTAATGAACCTATCTATAAAAGATTTCTGGATTCAGTTTTTAAAGAATTTAAGTTTCCAAACCACTCAGAAAGACAAGTGATAATAATATGAATTTACGTTCCAATGGGAAATCCAGCTCTACCAGTTTCTGGGAAAATCCTTCATTGATAAGGAGCTGATGATTTTCTTCCAAGGTATCTTGTATCTGGACTTTCCACCTTGAACTTGAATGCCAAATCCTGTCTTAAGGATATATTTGATTCTCATCATGTCTAACAAGTCAACTGAACTTTTTATTGGTTAACTCCACCGTTCTTTAATCTGATATAAACTATCAAATTACAATTCTAATGTAAAACAATTTTGTACAAGTACATTACTCGTATGAATCCGTTCAGCACTTGTTCATCAGCATCCGAAATTTTTTACAAGAAATAGCCATAAGCATAATGTTGTATATCTTTTAAAGAGTATCTGATGTAGAAATCTGAGAACCAAAACTCAGTACTCTTTTTTTTTCTGCGCAGATGCATTTGCCAATCTTGCATATGCATTAGCGAAAGTAAAGAATTGGGAGACTTCCATCGACTGTAGGTTGACTTCCGCCGTCTTACATCTAAATGAGTCCTCTGCATTACGTCAATTAATTGCAATTTAATAGGAGTTCGTATATCGTAATTTCAGTGACTTGGAGGTGAAGTAACGTAATACTAACGTATTTAATTGTGTATGAATATACAACTCCTGCCATTAGATCTATCATTAGATTTTCAGATAAGAGTGGCATTCTTGAGTATTATTATTTCATCCTATCGCTTGATTAAGCAATAATGAAAGGGTTATGTATGGTAGATTAAATTATATGGCAGAAATATTAGAAAATGTTAGGTATTATTTATTTACGTGCATATTTTGATGAGCTATTTCAGTTTTCTGAAGAGGAAACTTTATGAGTGTATTTATAATTGACATACTTTTAAAGTTCCTCCTGTTCCTTCAAGTTACTCTTTGGAAAGCAAAGTTATTTACAAATCAATGGAAAATAGCTAAATATTTTTGGAACGTATTTTTTGAGTTTTAATTTAACTTATTAACATAGAATGTTACTGATATGTTAGCAAAACAATGATTCCATATTTTATAAAGCGATTAGTAGTCAGTCAATAAGTTGGAATACTTTCAAAGCATGTGCATATAAAATAAAGATGTTTATTAAACAGTAAATTCTCTTGAGAAAGCTTATTATTTTCAACAAAAGGTAAACTGAATTGATTATAATAGAACCTATGTATAGTGAAGGGTTACATATCTACATATCAGCTTAGATTAAGGAATTAAACTAGTAATTTATCATATGTATACCAAATATACTCCCTATTACATCTCGTGAATATATAAAGACAAATTTTAGGCATATGCTTTTATTTCATTTTTAATTTTACACGAAACACAGGAATGTCATTTAGAGAGGAAATTTTTGAAAGAAGAGGCATAGGATTTCAGAGCGTGTTAGTTATACTGCAGTCGATAATATGCTTCCGTTCCCATCATTCGGTGATTGCTCCTTTAAACAAAGTAGGCAGGGCTTGCAGTGACCACAGATGAAGCCATTCCGTTGTAGTTACTGGATACCAGCTAAAAGAGAGAATATGAAATATATATTGCTCCATTTTATTTTACGATATAGTTCAAGAAATGTTATCACACTCAGTTAATGAAAATAAGAGACTAGGATGAATTAAAATTAGTAGCTTTTGGTGATAGGAGATATACTGTAATAATCGAAAATTAGATTGTATTTAGTCGTTTCAACAGCTAATAAAATAAATGTGTAATTCTTATAGATTGATTTTGTTTTTCAATACGTTATTTCCGTCATATTTAATTTAAATTGTAGTGTGTTCTAAAACCATTCAATCAATAGAAGCAGTTTAGTGGGTACGTATTTTTAAGCATGAGTATCGAACTCCCACTTACGTGGCCGCTAGGCAACACGGGATAAGCGATGACAGGGGCCGCAGGATGGTAGGTCAAAGTCGCCGGTCTGTACGGAGCAGATGGCATTCCGGTATTACTCCCTTCTCCGGAAGTGGTGTTTGGCACCCTCGGTGCAGGAGATGCGAAAGTCACAGCCAAGCAGGCGAAGAGGATGACGGATACCTATGTGATGCGATTAATAGACATTGTTTGAATAAAAGTTTGATTGAATTAAATGAACGAGCTACTCAAGAGCAGGAAATTTAACTGCGTGCTCGTATTTGTATCTATTGAAAGAATTTACTGAGTACATATTTATATTAAACTAAACTGGTGTTTTCTCTATGGATTACCAAAGATTGTGAAGTTGATATTTTTGCGTAGTTATAGCCCATTTATATATTCTATTATTCGAACATAAACATATTTTTCTATGTAGAACTTCCAATAAAATTCTTCAGCTTTGCTTCACTTAACTCGTGGATGAACATCTTCTGAGTGTATCAATAGTCGATTCATAATTATGCTTTATTAGATAAAATAATTATTTCAATCAGTATTCAATTAAAATTACTTTAGTTCCCTCAGTGTCTAATAGATGAAATTCATTTTGCAGAAAGTATAGCATAGTAAAGTTATAAGTATAGTAGTTCTGTTATACTCACTATTTTGGCATTCATGATGCTTCTCTCGTTGTGCGGATGTATCTCTGATTTGCAGACAAAGGATCCTTTGGTAGCTCTGCTGACCTGAGTTCCTCTTGGTCTGCTTTTATAGAGCCGTAACAAGGGATACGAACAGCCCTCGATGGAATCCTATCTCTAGGATTAAGGGAAATGCCACATTCAAGGTTACCTTTGCTCGGAATTATGCGTGAATAAAGTAGGATAATGAGTAAAAGGATACAGTAAATCCCACCAGACCTTCACCACCTTCAAAAGACGATCAAAAAGGAGGCAACTTTTAAACGCCTTTACCGTTATCTTATATTAAGATCCACATTATGTTTCTTTGAGTATTTTGATAGAAGTACGTAATCACGAAAATTAGGAATAATAGATGTTAAAAGCGTAAGTTACTATCTAACAATGGATATATTTCCCAACCGAAATTTTGCTCCCCAAATGATTCAACCAATTACTTGAGTAGTTTGAAGAGTATAGTTTACAAAATTTTGTTTCAAACAATGATAGGAGTAAAATAATCTTATTTTCATAAGTTTATTAACAAATGACATATATGTAAATGTAAGTAAAGCTATTACTTATTGAAGATGATAATTAGAATGCAATATATTTAAATGCATGATAAAAATTTTTATTGTGAATCCTTCATATAGATACTGCGTTTTTCTCTCTTAATTAGTCCCATACGTATTCCTTACTGAGAACAAACAATCTTATACTTTCAAATATTCATCGACAGAATCTTTCTTTTATTGAAATACTTCGAAAAAATCGAGATTTCTCTATATATATTTTTGCAGAACTAATTTATTTCTGGGATTGGAAATTAATTGAGCAGAGTTAGAAGTTAAATATCTAAAGACATATGTTTACAAATACGATTGTTTAAAACTAGGGAAATATATCTTTAAATTGAAGACTTCTAACCGTACAAAAACCAGGGGCGTTTCTCTGAAAGCTCAACTGATATACATTGCATATCTGTTCGTAATAATCCTATTAACTCCCCGTGTACTTTTGACTTTGAGTGAACCGACCTTGAGAACGCAGATCTTTCCAACCCCTCTGTATATATCGTCAATATATAAACACCCTCTCAAATGCAGAACGTTTATAATTCGTCAAGTTCATCTAATTGGAAGTTACGTTTTGTCTCCTCTTCCAAACTACTATGACTTCTAAAGTAGTAAGTAGCACACCAAATTACACTCGAGAATAATATGTTTATATAATTCAGATTCAGTATCAAGGATTTTATTTCAAGTTTAAAATTTTTCTATATAAATTATCGAAGAATATATTTTATCTGAAAACGGAAATAAAATATAAATTTAAATAAATCTACTTGTGGTTTATAATTTTTATATCTTATTGTTAATATCTGAACATTTAACAAGTACTTTACTTGGAAGATATTCGAGAATTTTCATTTTGAGTCATTTCTGACTTATTACTTTTATTACCAAAAGATTCATCATAAATATTCACAAAAATTCTTTTCTATATCCTTTTCTAGATCATAATATTTTTCGTAGCAATTCTTGGAATCACGATCGCTGATCACAGCCCTATGACTAAAAATGATACACATACTAATGATGACACTACTGATTCCCAAAATACATCTCCTCAGATGGACAGCCTCCATGGACCAATTTATTTGTTGACATCTAACGGCCAGGTTAACAACTAATTCTGAAAAATTGTGGTTTATCTATATCCTTATCGCGTAGGACCAACGGGTAACAGTATTCTTTTTTTATTTTGTAGTACTTCTCCAGAAGCCACAGCGGTGAATCTACGTATTTGGTAGCTGCAAATCCCGCTTATTTCGTTTAGAGGAAGTCATCTGCTACCTACTCCCCATTTTTATGTATTAGTTAGTGCCAACAAATATTTAGAATGTGAATCTCTCTCTCCTGGTAGTGGTATAAATGTATCTTTTCCCAGTGCATACGAATCGAAGATAAAAAGGTATATTATTTCAATGTTTCATGCTTTCTTTTTATTAATAGTTCACGATATTAAAATATATCAATTATTCTAAATTCTGTGTACTCTCTATTTTATAATTCAAAAGCTATTTCATGAAACGGATTCGAAGTACGCTGACGAATTAATATATTGCATATTGCATCGATTGTATCTGATAAGAGAAGCTCGGTACTTAAGTATATAATTACAAAAAATCAAATATGATGAGAGTTCCAAGATAGCATAAGATGCTTTTTTCCTTCGACATCGTAACACAACTAAACAAGGATACTAATGCTGGCAAATTTTCAATCTCAATGGGCGTATATAAGTTAGAAGAGAACATTCAAAATAAACACATAAATGATAGGCCTTGTACAATATGTGAACAGTGGAAGTTGAGCCAGAAGGCAGTCACGATAGACATAGATAAACTGATGATATTTATTTGCTAAAGAGTTCAAACTATTGAAATAAATAAATAACACCTACGTATACTCGTGACTACAGGATATACCTATATAGTTTTATACGTATAGGAAACAATTGCTGTTTAAATTTACTGAGTTATCCGGAGATAGTGAGTTATATCTCCAAATGGACTTTCAATTGAAAGGTGATTTATCGCTGATTTCCATTCGATTAGAATTTGAAGCTTAATAAATAAAAATCCTGTGATCCAACAAAATAAATGTACACAACGTTGACTAAGGTAAATATTAAATTAAATAGCGACCTGAATTACGTAAAAATCTAAATAAATGATGAAAGGAATGGTTTTTGATGTAATTAAACACATGAGTATATTTATAATAATTGAATTTATTTTTGATATGGCAACTTTCCCTTGGAATATCCCGAGGGAGAGGAACAGTTTTTATACAAGGGACTTAAGATTTAACAAACTCCGGCCTCGGAACGAAACATTTCGTAGCGACTGCCGAATGTGTCCTCTGGGTGTTGTGATGGCATCATTAACTTCTTAGAAGGAGAATCGGTGTTCGGCGACGAAGGGATCAGCGAGGGTGTTGACATTCTGGGAGATGACCTACAGTTGAAAACGAAAAGTTAATACCAAATAATATACGTAAAAATGGAAGCTTATAATGGAGTGTTAGAGTAGTCGTAGTGCTACCTCAGCGTTGGCTGCGGGTGCGGCATAGGCTACTGGAGCAGCGGCGGTGTAGGCAAGTGGGGCAGCGGGTGCGGCGTAGGCGAGGGGAGCGGCAGCCAGACGAGCGGCGGGGGCAGCGTAGGCTACGGGTGCGGCGGCGAGACGGGCAGCGGGTGCGGCATAAGCAACTGGTGCGGCAGCGAGACGAGCGGCAAGGGGAGTAGCAAGGGCAGCGGGAGCGGTGTAGGCAAGAGGTGCGGCTGCAAGGGGAGCTGCGGCAAGGGCGGGTGCGGTGTAGGCTAGGGGAGCGGCAGCGTAGCGAGCGGCCAAGGGAGCAGGGGCGGCGTAGGCGAGGGGTGCGGCGGCCGCGATGGGAGCGGCGACGGCGGGTGCGGTGTAAGCCACTGGTGCGGCGGCGATGGGTGCAAGGCCGGGTTTGGCGGCAGCCAGGGCGAGGACGGCAGAGAAGACGATGAGGGCGTACTGGAAGGGAAAGAATGCTTATAGTCTGCATTCCCGCATGACCAAGCGGTGCCCTCTGATGCGTTGCTTTTTACGATGTGCATGTCATTATTATTCCGACCGAAAGGGTGTACTTCCGCGAAATAAAAGAGGGAGGAGTACCGAAAGAGCGTGAGTAAGAGGGGTTTGATTTTAGGAATCGTACCCTAAGTTTGAGTTCGACACACGATACTCAGTTATTGAATGCAGGAAAATTCTCAATCTGTATGATTACGTAAAGAGTATGGTTTTTGCGAAAGTTAGGGCTACAAGGTAGGATAAGAAGTCAATTTCAATTTAAGGTATATTAGATCATGCTAAGATATGAAAGTAGCATTCTGAATTTGTTCTATTATCATGAAACAATGTTCATGTTAAAATTAATTATACATGGTAAAATGGTGAATTATAAGTTAACCTAAGATTAAAAATCAATCTTATATCTTGGCAACAATTGCTTTGAATTTTGATTTTCTTTGAATATCTGGATCTTGTAAAGAAAGATCTAACTATATCTCGACTGAAAGAAAGATTAACTTATTCATACTTTTATCTTTAATGGGATTGCATTTGCTAGGCTACGTAAGTTATTTTTGTACGAATCTAAAATTTATATTAAGTTTCAATTGGAATATAAAATAATAATTTAAATGCTCCTTAATTTATGTCACTCATTATCTAAAAAAATCGATTTTCGAAAAATAATTGACCGAAATGAATTCGATTTAATATCCCGTAACTTTGGTATAGATCAACTGCATCTCGAACTGATCCAAATAAGTATCTATATATATATGTATACGGCAATGAATGTAACTGTATAGATTCACTCATTCAGCTCACACTCCGAAATCGTATTTGTTGATAATCCTGTTAAAATTAGACCAACTAGTCCCTTGTTTAACTCACCATCTTGGATGGGTTGGTTTGTTGGGTGTGGATCACTTGTAAAGCAATTGAGGATGTCTCGTTGGAAACTGATGACTTGAGCACCCGCTCCGTCCCTTTTATACTAATCTGTTGCAGAGTTCTTGGCATGGTCAGTGCTGATATTCGGAGGGGCGCGGTCTGGTCGCGTACCAGGAAGAGCTCCACTAAGACAGCGCCATCCTCAAGATATTGGGCAACGGCCGTCGATACTTCGCAATTTCGAAAGGGGTTTACGAGATCAAAGGTTGAGATAAAGGACTTCGACTATGAGACATCCCATAGAACTTCGAACAGAATCGTTTATATGCATAGGGATTCGAATATGGACCTCGTAAATTAAAAACGGCGCTCGTGAGACTCGGATGGTGCAAATAATTGGCACGTACTCACTGGCGTGATCCCCATCGTGCGGCTGATTTAATTATTAGGTCAGAGAAATTCAATTATTCTGTTGCTAAGAAGCTTCCCTGAAATTTAAATGTATTGCTTCACTGCCAGGGCTTTATGTTTATTGTTACAGTTTCACTTTCTTTTGGAGTGGTGTATTGAAATTGGTTCGAACGATTGTTCTATTGAATTATAAGAAGGGATATGGAATTGATTTAAGTATGTTCTGTTCATTTCTTTAGGTATTGGTTATGTAGTTAAAGTAGTTCTCGCTTATAGATAATATCATTAATCACAAGATAATTATTATAGATAGAACAAGCAGGTTATAATAGAAACGCATATGAATATGCATAATCATTCAAAACTACAGGAGTTTTAATGAAGGTTTTGTACTGATACTTTATATTATTGGTTTATTTATTGCAAAGGAAAACAATTTTTCTGTAGGTAGTATGTAGGGAGAATACTAAAATGCACTGATTAAGTTTATACACACTACTACACATAGAAAGTATTGTTTCATCACAATTAATCTCCAGTTTGAAATTTTATTAATTAATAAAATGAGATTCTAATGTCCGTAAATTGACATTCAAAGCGTTTGAATTTATTGTGAGGAATAAGAAAGAATTTAATTTTTGGTAAAATATTTGTAATTCATTTTAAAGTATTGCTTATGTATTTATTAAGATTTTTATACCACTTATGTATCCACTGTGATGATCTATTTTTATGTCTTTATTCCATTGGATTGGATGATTGTGCCTGAAAATGTGTTCCTATCTTCTCGTTCTTCAATTAACGTGAAATTCATGCACAACTTCTTTTCTGTCGATCTCATCATTTCTTAATAAAGTAAAATTAAGTCTACCATATCAACTATATTTCATGCATTTCATGTGCGCTTGACATTTCCAAAAACTCTTTTACGTAAAATAATAAGGTTTTATTTCTGTTATTTATTAATTAATTAAAAATTTTGTGCATATTTACATTCATAATTTAAGATTTAGTGGTAAAATCCTTAGAGGAGCTATGAAAAATATCAATGTAGTTGTCGTAAAACATTTTACTAAGCGATGAAATCAATGTGAGAAGGCGTGACTTCGTGGAATGCCACAGTAATAAAAAAAACTGTAAATTTCCACAGAAAATTTTCAGTGGAATTTACAGTTTTTTTACTAAGTAAACATTCCTTCATTGCAGCAAATAAACCAAATTTAACTCATGCCTTAATAAGTATTCTGGTTAATATTATATCTTAATTCTCAGTTCAATATACTATGATCGTTAAAAATGCATAATATCGATTGCAATACCCAAGCCCGGCTAGCTCAGTCGGTAGAGCATGAGACTCTTAATCTCAGGGTCGTGGGTTCGAGCCCCACGTTGGGCGAATACATTTTTCTCGCAGGTTCGAAAATTTTCTTAATTCCGAGTTCTGAAAGAAAATTCATTTTAAGCTTTTAGATTAGTTGCTTTCTAGTGGAACTTTGTTTAAGACGATGAATCTCTTTTCAATATAGAATTTTAGATAGTTATAAATTGTTTGGTAAGAAACACTTGATGATACGGAAACTGTAGGATGTTTCAGTGAACTACGAATATGTAACTTAAGCCGTATTGAATCTTGGACGAGAAATATAGATTAAATGGCTGATCAGGGTTGCCAAACTTAGAATGAGTAACACTGAGTGAGGCGGATGGAACGTGTGAAGCAATAGGACCAAGTCGAAGGCTTTTTGACAAAACGGTGTGGAAACAGATGTCTCGTAATGGCGAGGATCCTTGAATAATAATGTCTAATTAGATTACATCTAGATGTTATCCAATTCTTTCTTAGTAAATACATTACCTAATTCTAAATGTACGAAACTTTCAGTACAAAAGCCTTGGAAATATCTGTTTATGCATCAAGAATACTTACTTTATTATTTCAGTATTTAATAACATTTAATTCAAAGTGAATGACTGAGTATTTTTACTTTATTTTATTCATACAATATGGATTAATTTCGTTATTAACTCATCTCTAGTTGTACTTGAAAATTATGATGAGGAAGGTACAACCGAGCATAAAGAACCAATGTCAATATGTTCAAGCGTTACTGATGATGTTAGCCCGCTAACGAAACCGGTCTGTCATTAAAATTATCCGTGGAAAGTACTTAGTTATTTATTCAAAACATAAGAAACTTAACAATGTTTTTTTTTAATTCACCTCAAAGAACTGAGATGTACAATCACTTTTAGTGCTGAAATTTTTAGTTTTGTATAGTTTTAGTATAAGTTCCACCGTGAAACGGACGTTTGGTTTAGAACAGCAAAAAAATCACCTAGGATAACAGAGTTTGTTTTAATATATTTTTGACTGCTCATCTTTATCCCTTTTACGTATATTTATTTATATATTATCTATCCAAATGATGAAATTATGTATCATGTTCCCATTACATTAGCCACTACAAATATCGTACCCTTACTGACTTTAGAGGTATTCTATATGTTCTTGCATTATACACTCGTTGTTATGCATTGATGATGCTTTCCTATTCATCTCATTTGAGTATATCACGAGCATCGTTAAGCATGAATACCGAGAGTATATGTTGTTTCTGAAATAAGATGATAATCTCCGTCACAAATAGTAAATGTATGGACGTTTAAAGTAATCTCATGGATGAAGGCAATAGAGTATGTGTTGATATGCGATGTACAATTGTCAGGCTTCTTTTGACCCAAAATTATATTTGCCTATTTTAGAACGTTCAAATGATCATTTAAAGATGATAATGTTTTTCATTGTTTGAACTTATTTGGATTTGGATAAAAGTGGTAATTAGTATCATATGTCACTTGAATATTAGGTTAAGGAATATGTCATATCTACATTATTAAATTTTTACTTTTTATTCCACCAATACCGTAGTCATTTTCCTCTATCACCTAATACTTAAGCGTACAAATTTAGTGAATATTTTTTTTCTAAAAGCTATTGCCGATTTTAATCATTGTTTCGTTAGATATTACTCTTTATTGGAGATGTGAAGATTATCAGCAACAAAATCTGTTGTATATATTTATATATACCAAATAATATATTATAGAACGCAACGGTGAAAAGAATGATTCAATTGTAATAAACATGCGAAGCCGCAGTTAAACGCAACGTATATCTGCAGAAAGATCTAGTTTGCCTCTTAAGGAATAAGGAAGGTGTCATTCACAGGAAACCTCATGAACACTTTATCATAAGTATCTCTTTACGTTAAGAGTGCATCGACTCAAGGAAGTGACACTTCAAAAGAATTCCGACCGACGTTATGACACACTTCTTTAATGCAACGGTGGTCGTTACACTGCCAAAATGATATCCGTTTAAAAGTTCAATTGAGAAGTCGTACCACATCCATCAACATATTCTGGAATATATTAGATTTCCGATCCACTCAATTGCTTGCCAAAAAATTACCTAATGATGCTATGGAAATGGAAAACTGATTCCACGTATTCCTTAGATAATGGTCGTGGTTTCCATAGCAATGAGGAGTGGAAAAACTTCCTGAAACTACGAAGGAAGTGAAATAATATTTTTGAATAATTTGGAATCAATTTTAGTTTGAGAATAAAGTTATTTATCCATAGCAACGAAGTATTAAACCATCAGTAAGTTAAAGGCCGACCAACAAAATGAATCGGAATCAACTCCCATTACGTACAACTTGATAAACACAATGAATATCGAAAATAGAAATTAAATTAACTAAAAAATCAAACCTATACATACATACCAATCAGTGAACGAATACTACCTTTATCCTAACAGAATAAAAACAACCAGCTAAAATAGGTTAAGGAAAATAATTTTGTAATAATATATATAATACAATTATATCAAAATTTTAACGGGTGGATGTCGAAGAAATTCTTTTTTTTTAATGCTTTATTTTCTATTACATATACTTATTTATATAAATCGCTAAAGAGTCGAATAGTTCATCGTGAGTTTTTGTAATTCGGATTATTCTCTCTGGATTTATAAATACAGGGCATTATTGGCAGGAAATATCTCGTCTCTTAATAAAATTAATAACTATTAAGAGGATGGTAATATGCCCTTTTGCTGAACAGCACATATTGCAATATCTATTGAGAATTATTCCTGAAAATAGCTAAAATTATGCTGACAATTATACCAAAATAATTTTTTCTAATTATGATAAAACTTGTCTGCAAATTTAACAATTTTCCTAACGTTTAAAGAAGAGAGTTAAAGATATGTTTAGGATAAAAGAAATAAGAAGATGGTATATATTTTTGTTTTTATGCTTTATTAGAGTGCAGGTACTCCATGAAGGTTTTCAACAGAAGCACTTATTTTTATATATTTGTAGAATTGTTGTTGGATTTTGTCTTGAGTTTGGTCCTTTGCTTCAGACGATTTCTCTGTCGGTGGTTGAAAACTCCAGCCTCCTTGGCAAGATGGTCAGTTACCAGATTAGATGACGTAGGCGGGGGCAGCGACGAGTGGAGCAGCGAACTTGTTGTAGTTACGAGCTACGAACTGCGTAAACAGAAACAGGTAGCGTTACTAACAGAAAAACAAAACAAAAATTCAACCCTTATCTCCAGTAGCACAAGAGAGATGGGAACTTAATAAATATTCAAATGGTTTTGCATTCGCAGACGCGTCAAAGTGTTATGAATAATAATGAATTGAATGAAACCGAGAAGAACGGTTGAATATCTTATGAATCATTGAATCTCACGCTTGAAGTTTTCGTGGTGTGAAGAATTTTGAGCATCGGTAATAGATATTGATGTAATATATAGTTTACTTTGAGATTTTAATCTGTATTAGTTCTATGTAACCATTCCAAATTTGATGAACCCTAATGAACTTATGAATGATGAATGAATAGAAATTATAATTTTATTTACAAATTTTTGTACGGTCAAATAGTCCAAGAAAATTTTCATTACTTTAATATTTTATAGTTTTATAAAAATTTCAAATACTTTTCGATTATTTTTTTAAAAGATTTTTGGAATCAAAGCTTCTTCTACAACCGATGTTATTCGTGACTGAAGAAAACGTTTTTATAAAATTAGGCCAAAGTTAACTGAAGAAAATATTGACTGAGAAATCAATTAATATAAATTGAGTTTCTATGTCAAAGATAAGGACAGTAGGTGCTGAATGATCTGGAATCGGTTACAGATCTGTTTGTTCTGGTTTTGATATAGGCGTAGCAAATGCTTTATATTCAGCTGAGCAAGTTCCGGAAGATGTAGAGCTAAAGTGTTGAATCCTTCATTACCTGGGAGCTGGAAGCAACTGGTGCAGAGTAGGCAAGAGCGGGTGCAGTGTAGGCAACGGGTCCAGCTGCGGTGTAGGCGACGGGGGCGGCGGCAGCGGTGTAGGCCAAGGGGCTGTACGCGAGTGGGGCGGCTGCGGCAGTGTAAGCAACTGGGGCAGCGGCCACTAATCCTGGCTTGGGTCCAGCGGAAGCCACGGCGAGGACGGCAGCGAAGACGAAGAGGGCAATCTGCGGATGGAAAGCACGTCCGATATTGGTTCTCCAGTCACGTGCGAAGTTCTCAGTCGATACGCGTTCCTCAATTCCTCATTGGTAATGACTCCGAATTTTATAACGAGATTACGTCCGCGAAATGTGGAAACCGAGAGTACGAAAGTAGTGGAAGAGTTTTGTTGATTAATGGATACCAAGGCGTCAGATCTAGGTTATGGTTGCATAATTAGGTATCACGGAATATCCCTTTTTATTCCTATAGACGATATTTAGATTTTTTTACGAAACAGTAAACAGTTTTAAAGATTTTAAGAGAAAGCTAGGAGGTGTCGAATGTTTGCGAAAATAGTATTCTCTTAATTTCTAAGAATACTCTAACAAGATATTAGATTGAATTTTCAATAATTTGGTAACCTTAACCCTTTTACTAAGAGAGGGTTTGAAATTAGAGGAATAGTTTATGAATTTTGAGATATTATTCGTCAGCAATCGACACTGAAGATCACCCTATGTCTTTGCTTTATCGAGAAAATGAAAGCAAACGGCATGTAGTTCAAATTGTGGACTGGATCAATAATTAAATGTATGCGAATTTAAAAAGTATATTTATCATTGTTAAACTGTCAATAGATATAAATCAACGGTTTTGGATAGTATAGTATTCCGATTCAAAAAGATATACTATTGTCTTATAAAAAAGCAAAAGGTCAGAGTTCGAGTCCCGGAAACATTTAAAATTTTTTTCATTTATAGATATTTGATTTATTTACAAATATTTTGCTTCTATTATTACATTTCAAGAATTTAGAGTGTATGTATTGATCTGAACCGAAATCTACGATCGATTTTCGATAGGAAAATTTTCGAAAATCGAAATTTTCGATGTATCGGGAAAAAACACGTGATTCTTGACTTACCATCTTGGAGTACATGTTGAGATTGGTTGGTTGCTCGAAAGCTAGTTATCCGTGGAGGAAATGAGCTGAGAATGCCTACTAGGAGACTGGTGCCTTCTGTTTGCCATCGTCCCTTTTTATAGTGGTCCTCTCTTGTGTCCAAGAGAAGGGGAGGAGGGGCAGTACCTTATGCAGAGCCAGGAAGACAGCCTCAATGAGTGTACGTTGAGCAAGCGATGCATCCGCGGGTGTCCAAATGAGGGATGACCAGGGTGCAGTCCATCCCCGAGGTCCCGCCCAAGGACGCCGCAGCCTACATTTTATTTTGTTGGCAACGCCCCTTAATAAAATTCAGAGTCCGTTCCGAAAATACAAACAGGTGAATATATTTGTTGGGAAAATCCTTCTCTCTCTGTATGTCGGTGACAAAGAGGGTAAAATTTAAAGGGAGGAGATGCCTTGTAACATACGCTGCGTACGTATGTTACTATTAGCTTAGTATGCACACAGATGCGAAAAAAAATCGGCTGCACTTTGCATGAGAGTTGCATCGGTATAGTATTTAGTAATACTTAGTAAATTAGCAAATATTCAATTCGCCAATTATGTTTTATTTTTTGTTCCAATAACATCGTCCTTTCTCATTTAAAATATCGATTCAGGATATTTCTATTCGAAAATACAAGTAATTAATTTTTATTTAATCGTTTCAAGTAAGTAGTGATAGTAAAAAATCATAAAATAGAATTTAACTTGATAAAAGAATATTTTTCATTAAATTTGAGATTTATAACATTAAAAAATATGCAAAACTTATTTAAGATAACATTTTTCAACCTGAAATTATCAATAAAGAGAGATAGAAAATCAAAATTTTAAATAGCAAAATTTAGTTATTTAGTTTAGTTTATTTAAATAAAAGTACTTGGAAATAAATTACGAAAACCAAATTCGGAGATTCAGTAATGAGTAACGATAAAAATCTTTGGAATTTATTAAAAATCCAATTTAAATAAATATTCCATCGTAGGATATAGGGTATAAATTGGAAAGTTATATTGATACGCTACACCCAGATCCATTCAAACTCTCTCTTTTATTTCACCAATTAATCATCTGTAGCACATTTTTCTCATCCATTTGAAGAACAGGATCATGGAATGAATTCTAGAAGCTTTTTATAATGAAAGTTTTTTTCCATTTTTATTGGAAAGTACTCAGGAGTAGGATCAAGCAATTGGGTAAGGATGAAGGGTGCAGGAAATATTAACAATCAGGACATTCAATTGCAATAACATCGCTCAACATTCGAATATAAGTTTTATCACAAACGATCAAGAAGATACTGATGATATTCAACATTAATATAAGCACGTGTTGAAAACCTTACACCGAAACATGCCTCGAATTTTAACACATTTTTCGTCGTCCTCGGAGGTTAGGCCATTGAGAAGGAAAGTGGATGACTCACGAAGGAGATGTCCATGGTCAAGGTGCAAGAATAGCATACATATTCAGTCTTTCATTTAGCAATTTTAAGACATTACGCAATCGATCGATTCCTAAGAATTTTCATCACTATAAAAGGGTTCTTAGATAGTTCATCTTCAGTTTTACGAAATGTATTTCCTTTACTTAACTATCAAAAATTGAGAAATTTTCTCCGATCGTGATTTTCAGCCAAGAGTCCCTATTGCTGCCCTTTTAAGTGTTTTTCGAAATCGATGTGTCCGTATATCGCGAGTGGCGCTTTCGAAAAATATCCGTCCTCACATTCAGAAAGGGAGGTTTAGTATATTCGATCTTATTATGAAATCTGGCTCACCGTATGCGTGTGGGGAACATTATTAAGAGGTAAGATAGAAGCTTGTTGTAGATAAGAAATAGGGAAAAGGGTCCATTTCTCAAGTTTCTTCCTTAGGAAGAGATAAGATGGCTCTTTGCCTATTTGCTTCGACGTGAAAATTAGAGAATATCTTGCCAATAGATGCTTCAACGCGATGTTGAGTTAGAAAGAATCGTGCGCATGCGAATGGTTTGAAAAAAAAGCGTTGAGAAACGGAAAGATAAAATTTTAAGTGCTTGATTTAGAAATTTCTATTAGGAACGCAACTTACCCTAGGTAACTGATTTTAACGCTTTTATTAACTTTCACCCTATTCAGTGTAATAGGATGATTCATTTAATAATTTCTAATTTTATATTATCTCAACACTCAAACATTTAAGAAAAATAGTAAATAGTGTAAAATTCGCTTAGTTGATATTCTTAAGCTAAAAGTTTGTATTAATTATTAAAAAATAATTAATCATTCTTTTTTAATGAACGAGATAAAACTAGCGTGTGGATTCTACAAGAGTGATTACTATTTTACTACTACTTCTAAGTTTTTTAATCTGAACCCTCAAACGTATACCCTATTATTAATCCAATTCACCTCATTTGATTATTTATATCGCATCAGCCTTTCATTACTTTCTTTCCTTATTGATTGATTAGCTCTCCTCACAATACCTAAATTATTGTCAAGAGGAACAATGTGACAGATTGCGATATCATATTTGAATCATCCGAGATTCTATAACCTACATTGTTACACGCATATAATTATTTCGCAATCATCTGGACTTCCATCCCTCCCTTGGCAAGCGATGTTGATAGAGACAGCACACCTTAAGCTCCTAGAAGAAGATGTCCACGGATCATTTGGCTCGAACCAAGCATGCAACATCCATGAGGGAGTTGCCGGAAGTTAGGTAGAATCTTTCGTTGAACTACAAAGATGATATAGGGCACACTTATCTTCATCCTTTTCGAATGCTATTTTAAAATAGGACGGCAACCTAACTTACGCAGATGACATTCCGTGGAATAGGAAATCTTGCCAGTATCGCCTCCTTTGAAGTGTTAATCCAACGTGTGAATAAATGCAGAGATTCTGGCGAAATTGAGTGTTGTAGGATAAGGCCGTAAAATAATAAAATATGCACTTCTCACCCACGCAATTACACTAACGTCTGTGAAGCTTTAAATATCAATGAGTTATAGCGGCTGCAGCTTTCCTTACACCTGGGGCATTCGCAAGTTTAAATTGCGTCTGGAATATGGTAATACAACGGCATTGAGAGACGCCGAGTAAATGTAAACTACCCGAATAGTATTCCTCGAACGTTTACGAGAAGGTTAGGATATCTGACGCTTTAAGAACCTACTCATTCAAAGGTCATGTGCTGAAATTAAGTATTTTGGGACCATCCGGCCAAAGCCTACTCGAAAGATTTTATAATATCTATAGCTATAATTTTTATGGGAATCAGTTTAAATTGTAATAAGGGATATTTAGTATATTTATTTTTAATTATAGCTCTTTCAGCCTTGTTATTATTTTATTTTACTACTTTCTTAGAGCCTAATGTAATCCATTGATAGCTTGAGCGTAGATACCTGGTTCGATTCAGGTCTAGCATTTTTCCCTGATTAGGTTATAAATAAAATTATTGTTTCTTATTGTTCTCATTGTCTCATCATATTATGTATATTATGTATTATTGTCTGTGAATTCTTACGAATGTAGTTGTGCACCCTTATAGGAATCAGATTTATATTTTTTTCGTCTGAGTTTTGTAATTAATTGGTAAATAATTATGTTAATAGAAGTTACTCAATGTCAGTTCTTATCATTTGATAAATTTCTATGAATAATGTTTTTGAAATTAACTATAATATGTTTGATGAGGACAGAATTTGAATCAGTGATTTATCTTTTATCGAAGAAAGTTTTGAAAAGGAAAAAAAAATACTGTCGGATGTTTATTAATGACCAGCGAACTTTAAATTTTCTATTCAGTATATGAAGAGTGAGTTATAAGGTAAATTGCATATCAACGTAATATGAAGATTATTTCACAATGATGGTATCTTATACTTTGGGTAGAAACCGTTTTCAGATAACCATTTGAGATTATGTCTTTGTTGGTTTTATCTGAAAGTATATTTCTAATTTTGAAACCAGATTTTCTTTCTATTTTCAATTATTACATGGGTGATATTGAAATAACTCTCGCGTTCCGTAATTTTACTTTCATTTTCACTGCAGTAGGAGTCATCCAGGAAGCACCTCCTCGACAGTCTGCCAAAGACACACCCTCAGCAAATATTTCGATGTATGAGACACGCATAACTCAATCGTCTCTTCTTGCTAAATGATTAGACGATTAAAACTGTGGGATATTTGAAATGGTGACAAGAATCTAATACGTTTACCGAATATATTTATTTTTGGGCCATTGACAATTCTCTTTGTAATTCATCGAATGAAGATTTTTCCACAATTACATTCATATTTTTCTTATAGTGTATGAAGAGAGATGGGATTTTAAATAATTTATTTGTTATCCAAAAAAGTAACTAGTGGCGGATTCAAAACCTTTGACGTATAGTACTGAATACATTGCAGAATAATAAAAAGAATAATTTCCGATTAATAAAGCGCTTATCGTTACAGAGTGTAAGATAGGTCAGAATAGTTATATTTAGAGAAAGATCATATTTAAACCATTTATTAAGACAATCGAAGTGCGTTTAATTTTTTAACTATTCTAAAATTCACATTTATTTATGCTATCTATATTATTGATTCTATCTTATTCATCGGAACATAGTAAAAATAAATCTTGAAGTTATAAAATGAAAATCAATGTGTTTCTTCTCTGCTATTTTATCTAAAATACCCTTTTTCTGCTAGGAATAAGAGCACTTTAAATTTTATCACTCTAATTTTATGATTTATTTCCATTTTATCTTCGATCTTTATTTTATAATATGCTTAATGAATATGATAAAACTTATGATTTGCTGTGATATATTTTATTTATATCATTTAATTTTTAAATAATGAATAAGCAAAATTTAGTAGGAAAAATATTATTTATTTTTGATTTGTTTAAGTATTAATTTAATTTAATATTCCTGAGGTGTGATACAAATTATAGTATTTTTTAAACATTTTCTTATGTAAAGTAGAACCAAATTAATAGAGCTGTTAAGTGAACTCATAGAAAATGCCTTAGTTATTGAACCTTTATATTTTTGTTGGAAAAGTAATGTTGTCATCAATTCTAATGGTGGTATTTAGTTGAATCAATTCTTTATTTCGATATTTCAAATTAAAGTACAGTGCTTGACTAGTGAGCAAGTTTGATGTAAAACACAATGTCACAGCCGTTGAGTAAGTAGACTTCGCACTAGTTGATAATCGAGGATTGGTATCTTGTCATGATTTGAAATCATTGAATCCAGATATGTAATTATCTCTGTGGTACTTGTCCACTAATAGGCATGAATATTCGTTATTTTTAGGTAAAGGAAAAGGTTTGAGTTCGAGTAAAAAGACATTTTTTGCAGTTTAAATAATATTTATTTTTGATTTTTCATCGCAGTTGAGATTGTTGAGTGTGTAAAGCGTCCAAGTAGAGTAGGATGACGTGCACTCGTATTACTCCGCCTCGAGGAAGTTGGTAGAAGCGGCGGATGACATAAACTCTGGACGCAGGTGTATTTGGGCGACGGTGTGTCCATCTTAGAGGACGAGGGCGGGTGCGACGGCTGGGACGACTGGAGAAACCAGGCTGTTGTGGTTGCGCACGATGGTCTTGAAAAGAGAAAAGAAATCGTTGAAGTGCACACGTACATGGAGGAAGGACTTATAAAACTATTTTGCAACAATGGAGGGGCTTGATTTGGTGTGTTTTTCTCCTTGGGCCATGGCAACTTCTTATGCCTGAGAATCGTAATTAACAAATTTGCCCGTATCCTTGATCTTATGCAGCCCGCAACACTCGCACGTCCTATGCTTTCCGAACTTGTGGAATTGAGTCGACATGTATAGCGTTTGGGATGGTCGTAATGAACCAACGAAGGAAAGATTATTGTTTAAATCTTTTACTTCTGTAGTTCGCTTCAGAAGATATATTTGAACGTTATGTTGAAACTGCGGTCTAATTATTTGAGAATACTTTACGAAAATACGAAAGTATACGAAAAGATAGATGTCTTTTCTTTGATAAAGGATTCTCTATGATTGCTCCAGATTTAAGTATATGTTATATTTAGTATTATATATGAGCAATTTTTATTAAATTTGAGTAAGACTAGCAACTTTTTATATTATTTATCTGAAAATTTAAACTCTTGTATTCGAATTAAAATATTATAAGACAGAGTAGGTGGATTCGTAAATGAGAATGAAATTTTGAAGTAAAGTGTAAGTTGTTTGCGAGCTTAAGTTCATTTTTATATTCCGATTTTATAGATGTTTAGTAATTTTAGCGAGAACTTACGATTTTCCCATGCTCAACGAAAATATTGACTACATTTATAGACCACGGGCCATTTATATAGTATAAAAGAACAAAAGAAAACATTGAACTGTTTTCGGGTATCGTTGGGTACAATATCCAATGCCTATCCTCATGTAGTGGTAGGTCTATCTCACCTGGGAGCTGGTGGCAGATGGAGCATAAGCAAGGGGTGCGCTGTAGGCAACTGGGGCAGCGATGGCAGGGGCAGAGTAAGCAAGAGGAGCGGCGATGGCTGGAGCACTGTAGGCCAAGGGAGCGGCGACAGCGGGTGCGGAGTAGGCCAGAGGTGCGGCTACGGCGGGAGCAGCGGCATAGGCCACTGGGGCAGCGACGGCTGGTGCGGCGTAGGCCAAGGGGGCAAGTCCTGGGGCTGCCTTAGGGGCGGCGAAAGCCACGGCGAGGACGGCGAAGAAGACAACGGTAGCCTAAAGAGGGAATCAAAGGGGTTACATTTGTTACGTGGGGAAATGAGTTTTTGTATTTATTAGAATTCAGCTGTAGTAAATATATATCAAAGAGTTCCAATGCTGTTACTTAGAGATGAATCAGTATAGATCTAGTTCTTAGATGCGATATTAAGTTTATTTTTGGTTTGATTAGATCAAATTACTCGTTTAAATGCTCAGAGAAATATATTTAATCCTTAAATGTGGAGAGTATGTAATGTGGATGTAGCCCGGCTAGCTCAGTCGGTAGAGCATGAGACTCTTAATCTCAGGGTCGTGGGTTCGAGCCCCACGTTGGGCGAAAAATTTTATGTATCTGCCAAGTACAATTTTGTTGATATATTTTCTTATTTTAAAGTATACTTTTAGGACTTGAAAAACTATTCCCGAATTTTCTTTAACTTGGAATATTGAGGAGCTCTGTTGCAACTTAAAGCTATATCCATTTATCCTCATTAAGCTGAGATTTCAATGAACAATAGAAGTTCGGAAATCAATTAAGGTTAAAGTCAAAGAGTGTTTTAAAGAATGAAAAGCTTTTTTCAAAATATAGTGGACGAACTGAACCGACTTGAATTATTAAATCTGAAACTTAGCGTTTTCAAGAAGTAATCCAATGGTTCTATAGTGCTGAAACCCAGGAGTGAAGTAGATCCTTGAACACTCACCTTGTACATCTTGGAGATTGGTTTTTGTTGGTCGGGTGAGAACACGAGGTTGATTTGCTCTTCTGAAAGATGTCAGAGAACTGATGATAATTCAACCCTCTGGAGGTGTTTATATACTGGATCTTCGAGGGCGATTTTGGAATAGTTGGCAGTAGAGCGAGGGCGTGAGGGTTAACAGTTCCTGGTTTGCAACCTTATGGAGGGCTAAAGGAGATGGTACCCGAAAATACGTTGAGTAACTCACCGATTGCGATTTGGTGGTATATAGGTTGGTGGGCGAACGAAAGCGATGTTCGGGTGCCGAAATAATTTCCGGGTGGGGCGAACATGGTCACCCGAAACACTTCTGATACGTGTTCGATTCAAACTTTGTTCTTCTATAGCCACTTTATCGTTTATCGACAGACGTATTCCTATAGATTGTTTGCTACTTATATTTGGAATGAGAATGTTCTAAGACATCGTTGTGTCTTTTGGAATTATTCTTAAGGAAGAGAGAAAAAATCACAATTCAATCGAACGCTATTTTCAAATCACTAAATAATCCAATAATTTGATTTCCATTCGTTGGTCACATTATTGTGGTAGCTTGTCGTAATGTAAGAATAGTATAGCATTTTAGTCGTTAATACATTATGTTTTATTTAATAACGTAGGTTTCGGATCCTCTGGAGTTATAATTGAAGAACATTTATCGTGTAAATGATAGAGAGTCGAGGAATTCTTTTTCCTCTTTATAATCCAGGTCTATTGTGATTCAATTAACTATACTTAAAGATTTTACAGAGGATATCATATTAAATGATTATTTATAAATTGAGTATACGGAAGTTAAAGATGTTTTTCTTTGATGTAGCTATCTCCCTTCTACAAAGTTCAGTCTTGCTAATCAATATATATTGTATTTTTAATTTTTTCTTATTTAGTCAAAAAGGAAAGAAAGAGTTATAAGGTCCATCGATCATTTAATTTTTAAAATAGATTCATAAGAATCGACACAGCTTGAATTGAAGTTGGTTCGTTCTGTATTTATCATAACAATTAACTTCACTTATATTTTATTTGAACTATCGATAAATATATTCAATAATAAAAATAATTATATTTACTATACTAATGTAAGTTCGATAGAACGCAGCTTACTTTATAACATCAATATTCTTAAAAAAATTTTGGCTACGATGTTCAAGCGTTTGTTACTTAAAACTTTGATAAGAGACTTAGGAACAACTGACTAATATTAAATGGTTGTATGTTAAGAAAAATTGAACTTTTATTCGATCTTTCCTAAACTAAATATATCATTCATGACAAAAAAGATTTAACTAAAGGTGGTTATAAATAGATAAATAAAATTCCCCCCTACAGACCCTCTGTAAGAGGGGTACATATATAGGAAGACAAGTCTATCAGTTTAAGCTTTTAATAAGAAGCTGTCTAAGTGAAGAAATACATCTTAAACCTCATATATTTTCTGTATTTTAAACTTTGGTACGTATCGCCTGTTTCTCAGGACTCCATAGTGTCTGTGATATTTTTTTCACTATCTATTTCTTAAAGTATGAATAATTTTTTGCTTTATTATTTTACTCAAAATTAATATTTATTCATCACTTAAGCCGTAATATTTTTGATAGAATGTATTATTAATTATCAGTGAATCATTGTTATTTTATTAAAAAAGATTTTTAATTATTAAATAATGGAAAAAAGTATTCATTATTCTTTATCTATTTATTTTTATTTTTAACTTATTTTGGACTTCTCAACTATAATAATAGGGAATCCTGCCACACGTTCATATATGCAGAACACGATATGCAATAATACTTCCTTATTAAAATTAAGAAATATTAAGATATCGAATCTTGATTGAATTCCATTTAAATGTTTCGCTTATTTATAATCTTAGTTAACTGGGTGTTAAATTATTTAAAGATTGAGATGATAACGATTATATATCACCAATTTCTTTCTCAAATCAATATTTTTTCCCACTCCTTAATTCGCTTCATTAACAGCTTTAAATTTTTGCTCAAGTACAAATGGAATTATTTTCTTTGCTATTGTCTGCAATTTTAATGCTCATGCAGGTCATTGTATTGTTTTAGTTTGCAGTTAAATATATTTCTAAAGAATGAGAATAATAAATTAAATAAAGAATAGAAATTTTCTTTCTATTATAAACATTAATGTAAATATATCATTCTTTGTGCATTTTCAATGTCTTATTTTATGAAGATTTAAATTTAAACCTGGACACTAGTCGCTGAACAGAGTAATATAACGATATTTGAGTTTGTATAGAAGACAGAAATTAACGGCCGAGAAAAAGTCAAACGGGACTGGGAATCGAACCCTGGTCTCCCAATTTCCTGTCCGGGAATTCCGGAAGTGGCATTCCTAGATTCGAGATTAAAATTTTCATGCATAGATATCATTGTCCCTCTAATTTGAATGAAAGCAAATTTTATAGTGTAAATGACAATCTAAGTATTTGAGTCAACTTGATTACTTCTTCCCAGCTACATAACCTCCTGAAATTTTTATGGAAACAAAGAAAAACGAAATTTCCTAGACAAAACCGAATCATCTGTTTTGAACGCCCTATGAATAGGAAACCGCTATGTGACGAACGGGATAGCAAATAATGAAAGCGTGACATAGCGACATCACGTCCCAGGACGTGGAAACGGCAGTGGTCACGTGACGTTCCGCTACGCAGGTTGGTGAGAGTGTGGCTATATGCGAGGCACGCGTGTTGTTGACTAATAGGAAGTGGCCTTGAGGGTCGTGATACACCTCAACTGCGTCTAATTCCAACCTATATTTAAAGTGTGCAGATCGACTTGCAAATCTTCTATAGACATACATAATCATTTTTTATTCCACGTGAGCATTTGGTAGGTCTTAGTATTTCGTTAGGACATCGATTATTATGTAAGGCAATATCTCAAATTTGACCGACTATCATAAGTAGTATTGGTCTATTTGTTTACATATATTTATTGATTTGATTAACTAGCAAAACTACTACTGTGGTTTATATAAGCTATGCTTAACTGAAAATAAACAACCGATTATTTTGAACCAATTCTAAGGATAGACATTTTGAAAGATAAAATAAAGGGAAATTTGGTATTAAATAAAAAAAGTTTAATTTATAAAAATTTGATATTTATGAGTAATTATATAATTAGTGTCATTTTTAACAATTAAATGTTCGAATGTATTTAACCAAAAATCTTTAGTTTCTAAAGGTAATATCATGGATTGATAACGAAAGCTATTAAAGCATGGATTGTGTAGAAAAACAGTGTTCTTATATTTCAATTCATTCCTTATGTTAATGTAAATTCAAATACACCTAGTGAAGGTCATCATGGTGTATTTTATCCTTCGGTTATTTGGAAATTGAATCCCTCCTTCATGAAAGCTTTAAGAATGATTCTCAATAAAACAAATCGAAATTTACGTTACAATTCAAAATGATAGATTCCGGCACTGTTGCGTCCCGTGTTGTGTCTAAATTCAATATTATGTAGGCGCATCTTTCGTCACAATGGCCTATGAAACAAGTGACAGGCGCATCGGTCGACGCAATCCCCGGTCGAAGGGGATGTCTTATTGGGATTCTGATCGGATAGCCTACGGGTGAAAGTGTGTGTGTTGCATAACGCGAGCCCTCACATGGTTTCCGCGAATCAATCGACCCCGTTGACGGAGGTCCAAACTCAAATGTGATAGAACTCTTTATGGACTGATGTAATATCCGCGAGATCTGGACAAATGTTCCTTCAGAAAAAAACATCTAGAGTATCAACGAAGGAGAAACGAAGATGGACAGCCGCGTTACTTTAGTTCGTGACAGCACCTTGTTTGGAAGAAATAATTGGCGAGTTATTCCCCAAGCATTATTCACTTACCATTATCTGATCCAACTTGTCTGCGATATTTTATCGCTGATGTAAAAAAATGTCACCGCCCTGTCCAACAGTTCGCAAGTTTAGTTGGTTTAGTTATTTACGTGTGTTTTTTGGAAGAGTGGAGACTGTTACCTGAGTTAGTTACGAGTTTAGGTTGTTATAAGTGGATATCGTGTCAATCCTTCTACTTTGTAAAATATGAATATTTTTATTCTCTTATTTCGTGATGTATTATCTGATATTTTATCTCACACGATAAAATTTTATTATCATCAGTCATTATTTTTTAAGTGAAATAAGTTATAAAAAATGTGATTGATTCGCTCGTTATCATTTTTAAATATATTATTTTATCATATGATGATGCATTTCAAATCTTCTATTTCCATACGTTATTATTTCTTAATTATTAATACATGTATGCTTACCCAAAATATTCATTACGATTACGGTAACACTGAATTGTCTCTTTCATATTATTTCATCAAATTTTATCACTAATATGTTTATTAAATTGGAAATGATTGCGTCATAATATTCTAAATATAGATATAATTACAAATTTACATCTAAAGTTGTAAACATTCTTTGGAAAGCCAGAATAAATTCTACGGTTCAAATATTTTTAATTGACGTAAAAACAAGCTAATTTCTAATACTAAATGGAGTGAAATAATTTAAAGTATATCTTAAGCTTGTTGTTATCTGTCTTCCAAAAAACAAAGAGAACTTAATTTCGGATGTTAAGGTTTTTATTCCACAATTATCAGGTTAATATTTTACGAATATTAATCTATATAACCTCGTACATCGAATTGTGTACAAGAAGGGTAAACCAAAACATGTTCCTTTCAGATTACATCAATACTACTCATTCTTCTTCAATCTTTTATACAGCCTCTTATTCGGAATAATAAAATATTAGGAGCGTCAAATTTACTCCAGAAAGGTCTCTACTATAATATGTAGATTAGATGTTAAATGTTTTATCATTGGCTGTCCTTTGGAGGTTAAAAACTAATGTTATTAGAAATAATAGACCAGATCACCTCTTCATCGAATCAGATAAAATGATGATTTTGAATTTGAAATATTTAATTAATGATTTTTTTTACTTAATACCCTATAGTTAAATATTAAATATATGGCAAATTTAGATAATTAATTTGTAGGGATTGAGAGGAAATATAAAACTTTTAATGAAATTATTAGCCACAAAGTTAGTAAAGCTATTGCTATCGCTTCTGGAAATCAGTGAAATATAACTGCAATATGCGTGCTTTGGGAAATATATCTTCTCTTTTGATAGTAATTAAGCGTAAAAAAATTCTTTCTTTTTAAAATCTGTTTTGCACAAAGAAATAGTTTTAATAGTATAATTAGTTAAGCAAGTTCTTACACTACTCAGAAATAAAACCCAAACATTTAAATAATTTAACATAAATACTTTATTTTTCTTCTTTACAAAGCTATCGTACACAGAAGAAATAAGCCTAAATCAACGTCTTTCCATTGCGTCTATTGAACGTCCGTTGTAGTCGCGTCTTGTTAGTCCGTCCGTGCGTCTTGTTTTAGTTCTTTTGCTCAGTTTCCTTCTTTTTGTCTTGGACGGCCTGGACCATGTCGGCGTATCCCAGAGGGTCGTGGCTCTTGAGGGCCTCCTCGTACATGTGGTGCTGCTCTGGAGTCAGGTACATGGGTCTTGAGGGAATGGAGGTGAAGGGAAGTAGGGGTTCAGTTTCTTCAGCAGCCATGGCATCAGAGAAGACCTCTCCTCCAGCGAAGGGAGTGGGGATCCCGCTCGCGGCGTAGGGTGTCGGGAGCCCTGTCCTAAAGTAGGGTGACGGGAGCCCAGTCCTGAGGTAGGGTACTGGAACGCCTCCGGGGACGGCGCCTGGGTATCCAAAGGGGTACCCGCCGTATGGAGATGGGAAATAGGGCGACATATACGGGGCGTAGATGGGCGTAGCGGTCACGGCCGCTAGGGCTGCAGCTAAGAGGACCTGTGGATGGAAGGAGATGATGTATAGTCCCATTATGACGCGTAGAATTCCTCGGCTTCGCCATAACGGTGCGTGAATTCGGGTCCGGGAAGGTTTTTGAACTCTTAGGAGTTCGTGGGCTTCGGCGGAAGGTGGTGCTGATTCTCTTAAGATGCTAGTGGAAAACTTTTCGGAAGGCGATGCGAAAGGGTAGTGCGACTCGTATTTCCATGTAATCCCTGTTTTTTCTTCGCGTACTCGTGGATCCCTTTTTTGGAGTTAGCAAATGCAAATTTTATGCTGAACTGAAATCACATGATTCTTTACGTACGAATTACGTACGTTTTATTTTTACCACTAAAAGTGAGTTTGGAAGTTTTTTTAATAGTTTCCTTATTCAGCATATAATTTAAGACATTCGTTTTGAATTGATAATGAATATTATAAAGATTAGTATTTTTCAATTTTAGTTTATGAGTTTCTCTTTTCTCAGTTTCTGTTTTTTACGTAATTGTATCAGCTATCAGAAGAATTAAGAGGATTTTACGTTGTCAGCAAAGATAATTTGCAATTTAAACTTGTTTACTATCTAATAGGTCTTTTTATTTGATTCTCTGTTGGTTTCCCATTAGAAAAGCTTTTAGCACTTAGTTGCTAACCCTCTATCAAATATTAGAGCATCATTTGCAAATCTGCGAAATAGCTTTAGCGAAGGGTTATCAATAAAGATCATTAATATACTATCAAATCGGAAAAAGAATTTAACCACTATATCTTATTCCTTTATTGAAATAAATGAAGATAGAAAGACCGAGAATTCTTATAAAACATTAATAGGCTTGTAAAAATATATTCCTATCTTATCGCATACTTTCAGTTTCTTTCTTAGTGGAAGTTGTTCGCAAAATCTCAGATCCTCCAAGAGGTCAGTATCCTATTCACGTATTACATCATCGTTCATCTCTTCATCGGACATCTTAAGATTTCCTTTTTTTCTGCAGATTTGATCCAATTTCTTTCCATTAACTTATTTAGCGACCAATTGAATCCTCTAGCGAATATGAAAAAATGCCGCAAAAAATACATACTCTCGAGAGCGAATTCTGAGCAATTTGCGCGTGGTGTGCGTGAGAAAAGCCCATAAGGAATTTAAATAGCCAGAGCTAATGTCGCGGTCGAATCAAATTTAAATGATGCTACGGTACTCAGTCGGTGACTTTAAAATTGGCTTGACTTAAAATTGAATTGCTCAAGTGCGATGATGAGATTCGACTTATTTTCGGGAGTGAAAAGCATTACGAGCTAGAATAGAAATATATGAATCAATAACTGATGACTCTCTAAATGTACTACTTCTCCTCTACTATAAGAGTAGCGAAGAAATAAAAAATAACTCCTAAATATTAGGCATAAACAGAATGAAATCCTTTGGCAAGAAATGTAATTATTTTCTTGTTCGTTTCGCGTAATATATTTTTTTAATGATTTATCAACTTAAGAAACTAAATAAAATACCTAATAATGTACCTCGAAAATTTTAGCGAAATTCAAGCGAAAGAATTTAATATTTAAAATCATCCAACCATCAATCAAATAAAATAAGAATAAAGAAAACTAATTCTACCGAATTTACAAATCGAGACACCGGTTATTTTAGCATAATTTGCACGACATCCCACACAGCATCGTATTCGGCCCCCTCGAATTACAACCGATACCACCACAAATAGGATTGGCTATCTGAAAACGTCAGCTCACCGCAATTCACGGAAGAAGGCATCAGATCGATTCCATCGACCATTTTGAAACGCCTGTCATTAGAGAATTTCGACTCGTCAGCATCCCTCCGGGTTCGCCGACAGACAACCGCCGAGGCAAAAACCTCTATACTATAATCATTGAAGCGCGCACTTTGACCAGAGAGAGAGATCACCCTATCGTTTTCTATCCAATCATAGCCAACCTTGGGAATCCCATAACGTGAGAAAATGGCACCGCAAGTCCCAAAATGAGGAACGGAATGCGAAGGAGTTCACTCCCCTCACTCTCGATAGAACGGACTGTTAAAATCTCTATTAGCACCTCCGTGCAAAACAGCCCGCGTCGATGGCCACCGCTAAGAAAAAACGCAAACACTCCCAACGAACGGCTCCCTCCGCATACCGCGATGAATAAAGGATCTCTCTCTCTGACAAGCTGTGAAAGGACCATGAACAAAAGCCTCTCCAGAAGAAGAAGGGCCTCTCTAGCACTCACCAATTTCAGCATGGCTAAGTTTCTTTCCTTCCGAATCCCTTGGAGACCGAACGCGACGCGATACACTCACAATGTCCGCCGGAAAGGGCAGATTCCTTGCCTTATATATGCTTTCGACCGGTAACAGGATCGACGCCTTCACACAGGTCCCCCCAGGATAAGTTATCGCGCCGTATTTTCCCTCCCCCGATGCCGTTCAATGCTCCCCACTACGTTTTGGATACGATTCCATCGAAATTCAGCCTCCTACGGAAGCAGCGGTTCCCCCCAAAAAGCGACCGGAGGGGACGGTAGAGGTCGTCGACCTTCCCTCGTGCGGATTCTCCGGTGATGGTCCTGCCATTATATTCCCGCCGCACCCTACCCAAGATGTTTCCGTCCAGGACCAGTCTTCTTCTTCTCACTTGCGGCCGGTCCACGTTCCCAACTCACATGCCAGCGGTTTCTCGTTTGCCACTATCCCTCCAAGTCCATTTTTCAGCATTGCCTACGATTCTAATCTTCTCTTCCTTCAAGAGTTTTCCTTTCGCATTTGCTTAATCCTTTCTCCAAAGCTCGTCATTTCTCACCTTCCCGTCCCTTTATTGCCCCCCTCCTACTTCTTCCGCAGAAAGACGGATTTTTTTATCACGTCCCCATACCATCTTCATTTATTCTCTTGCTACGTCCTCTCCCTCCCCCATCTCCGAAAGTTACGCCGAATTCCCCGTCCGTATCCTTCATGTCGAGCTCGGTGCTTTTTCAGACATGAAGACCCCTTTCCCCTTACGTATCTCCAGTCGATCTTTTTCAATTAATGTTTCTTCGCCTGTGTGAACCTCGTTCAAGTACCGATTGCTCACTGTGTTTTCGTTTCGAATTAGTTTTGGTGAAAGGTTTTTGCAGGGTTTAAACTCAACTTTATAGTTTGCTTGTGTTCGATTACACGTTTCGTGTCGGAATGAATGTTTCGTGTCCGAATGAATGTTTTGTTTTATTGGATTATACAACGCTGAAACTCTAGAGATTTATCTGGTAGCTTTGAAGATAATATTCCGACAAGCGACAGATGGGATGTTTTTTTTTAGCTTCCAGAGAGGACAGACGAATGCGTAGGGGCCAGAACAGAGATTTTAACATTCTCAAACCCTTCATGTTACGTAAAATAGAAATATATTTCCAATTTTTCCTGTTTTTAAGATTATCATACTCTATTGTAATTACCGTTTGGTGAAATTTTATTTAATTTTCATTTATTTGACAGAGACCTCACAAATATTCACTATTTCAAAATTCACACAATATTTTTGTTACTATACAATAAACAAATATCTACACCCATTTCTTTTAAGAAATTTCTAATTAGCTGGGATATGAACTCCGTATTCTAGTATTGAAAAGCATGTTCACCACATTTTCGCCGACATTGGTAGAAAAATAATGTATAAATTTTCAAGGGATGATAATTTATTAGTTACGTCCTTCACATAATGAAAAATCGTCTAATTTACAGAATCATTTGTTGCTGAAAGGAATGCTTCAATTGTCATTTATTAATATGGACATATGCAATCAAAATCTGATATCTGAAAGCGACATGCTATGTAGCTATAATGTTTCATTCATTTCCTCATTATCTCCTTCCTTCATCATCTGAGGAGACTATTTATGTTTCGCCCACAATGAAAGGGATTCGAATGCGAAACAATCACTATCACTATCAGAAGAATAATATTCGTGATGCTTTCCAAACAAGTGAAAACCCTCAGGTAATCACGTAGAAGAAAGAGCTAATGAGTCTTTCGCCTCAGAGAGTCAACGCAAACATAGTAAAGATTACATTTTGGAGAAGCGTTTGCAAATATTTGCATACTTTCAGCTTCCCATTTCACGCGATAATCAAGCATCCTCCAAACGCTGAGTCAACTCCAGCGAGATGTTGCCACTTCTGTAGTTCTAAGCAGGAGTAGATCCGTTCCAAGCACAGACAAGAATCGGGGATAGTTTATCTGGAGTAGAGTGTTTCTATACATTAAAGAAATTCGTTAACGAATTAATCATCAAACGCTAAGATAAGAGAATGTTTATAGATATTTGAAAATGATATCAAAGGAATTCGCAGAGCATAGTTCTTTTTACTTTACTTTTATTTCGCTCGAAGAATTTTACGTAACTTTCTTCTTCCGTATCCCAACATTTTCCTCTTATTTGTTCTCATTTCAAGGGTTTAGGTGTGTGTATCAGCAAACACGTGTTTCAAATACGGACCTACGTGAGTGAGAAGTATTGTTTAGAAATCTCTAAATTTTATTTGTTTACATCCTAGTAATAGTTTCAAGTGAAATTTTTTGTGAACGTATAAAAAAATGTAATCATTACAGAATCAAACATCAAGGCTTCATTGAAAATCAATTCAACTTGCTGAAAATCGCTCGCCAAAATTTAACTTTTCAAAGGATACAATACTTTATTTACTATGAAATATACGAGTAATATATTCAGTTTGATGTTTAAATCCAACGCATGTTATCTTCATTTTTTTACTCATCTGTTGGATAAGTTTTCAATGAATAAGAGTAGTTTGATAATTACAATAAAAGCTATGGAAAAATATTTTTTGAAAAAGGAAAAGAATCAAATAACGTTATCTGTCTCTGAAGTGGCTCTTCTACTCCAGAACCAAAGTAATGAGAGAGAATGACATCATTAACATTTAAACCACTAAATTCCATCCGGTGCATGAGATAAAATGATATAGAGAAACCCCCTTAAGATATTATTTCAAGAATACCCAGATAATCACACACATTCAAGCGAAACCTTACCATCGGAGAGTAAGTGAAGATGATATAATGACAGCGACTTCTAAAAATCAACCGAATGCATTACATCATGTAAAAAACCATCACCTGTCATACAAGTTGGTGATTCACCAAATATCTCTCTCCCTTTGCGTACTGTGATGAGTAAATACGACTCTTTGAATATCCACGCGCATTGAAAAATTATCGGCGGTAAATTAGTTTCCCGAGAAACTATTTTCCTAGTGAGTTCAACGCCCGCAAAGGGGTTAATGTCGCTCTATGACCTTGACCGAGCTCAATCTGACGTGAGAAGATAGGAAGAGTGAGGCGCCCAATTCAAAATTATATTTTAATCGATATGTAGATTTGATAAGTGCAATATAATTGTGAGAGGGACTAATTTATATTCTTCCTTTTATGAGGTATTTGAACTGAGTGTCGCGATTTGTAAATATTCGCAATGTGCGAAAATCTTAGACATTATGTCAAATATATTTTTATCGTTCAAGAAAATTTTTCTGAATTGTTTTCTAAACTTCGTTAAAACTCTATATATTTAATAATTAGCAAGTAATAGTATAAAAACAGAATCTAGGTAATTGGTTCCTAACTTTAAAGTTATGCAACTATACATTAAGTACTCTAACTAGATGAATTTCTATTTCTATATTTTTGTCCCTCTAGAGTTGTTTTTGTCTCTTATATTTTGAATTTCTTTTATTAGGATCGATTATTTAGTCGTCCTATAGCTAAAAGAGTCTATAGTCTATTGAAATAGATGAAAATTTCTTTAAATTATTCCATTACCCTTAAGGTACGTTTGGTATATATTTCTGTCGATTCTTGGTGTTAAATTAGTCACAATAATATACTGCAATTAGATGGCGTAAAATTCTGATTCGAAATTAAATACGTTGTTTACATCACACGGTATGTAATAGGTTGTAATGCTATTGCTCCAGGAATGACTTTTCACGGTCAGTTGAAGCATAAAAACTTGCCGATTCGTAATGAGGAATCATAACCTATAAGAGCGTTAAATGTATGTTCATTAGCAAATAATGAACCTTGAAGAATGTCTTGAAGCGTACAGAAAAAAGTTCTTCCATCGTTATCACAAATTAAAATCAGCAATCATAAATTAATTAAAAATAAATATTCACTCGAACGATGTTTGCTAGAAGCTCTTAAAATTAAGGAATTGTTTCAACGGCCAATGTATATGGATAGCAAAAATTTTGTCGGAAATGAAGAGTTGATTAAAGTATTTAAAATAGTGAATAAAATAAGTACATTCGAAATTATATTAAAGATGAATTAATATCAAGAATATGAATTTTTAAGTTTCAGGTCAAAATGCAGACTGTTTTACAAATAACAAGTAAGGTTTTGTAGAAGCCTTAATTAGTATTAATAATTGATCAGTAAATAGAAAAAAGATGAATAAGGATGATAATAAAAGGCCCTATTTTAAAGCGAGATGGAGATTATGTAGTCTATCTTTCTTAGAATCGCTCCCGTGTCAAATTTATTCCGCCATCATTCTTAGTAGCAGAATCTTTTGCGTCATCATGTTGTGGAGATTGTGTGAGGCTTTAAATGAGTTGAAGTGTGTCTTCCCGCACGCGATTCCTCTGCCCTATAATCTTCCAACAGAATATCCGTATTAATCTAACCGTTTCTTCTTTCGGAAAGTAAAACACACCCAATTTTCTTTTCGTTCCCAAAAATTACCTCAGAAATTAATTCGCTGATTTTTAGAGCGATATCCTCTCATCTTCTATATCAAAGTGTTAATTATAATATTTATCACGAGATTATATTTTCTTCCATTTCAGGAAGTCATGTATCAAACTTCTCAGAATTATGCAATCTACAACATGTATCAGTATAGTGTTTTTATAAATAATCTTTACACGAAACCGAATTATTTTATTTAAGGACTAGGATTTAAAGGAAAAAAGATATTAATGCTAATGAAATATTTATTAACATTCTTATATAGAAACTACTATTTTCTTAAATAGTTAAAAGATTGCTACTGTATTTTGTACATTGTATTTTAATGTATGAAATGAGCATCGGCAAATTATATGAAATAATTTTGAACCCCCCATTCAAAGTTTTGTTCCGTCAACACAAACTCTAAATATGTTGATCAATACTTTCCACTTATAAACATCGCATAATAAATATTAATTTATAAGTGTGCATAGACATGTCTTAAATACATGATATCCTTTCATTTTTATCATGTCCGGTTGCTGCTAAATTTCAAATTAAAAAATATATATTTGAGTTGTAATTTATTAGTGCTGTTTACGAAGCTACGAGTTCTTACTTTTTTACTTAAGCAAGCCCTTATTTTAAGAAACTGATGTATGCTATAGGAGGCAAACATTTGATAATTGATGAATGAAAAGGCAAAGAAACACAACAATTGTACCATCGATATCCTTAAAATGCTATGGCAAAAGTCTTACAAAATTGCGAATTCTCTTAAGTATAAGTCATTACACTCGAATTTACATTCCTTTATTATCATTTAAAATTCATAAGCTACTTTTAACAGAATTATCTTTGAATTTTATAAATTCAGTATGAAATATTTTATCAATTAATTTTACTTCAAATATTCTCAATTGTATAAGTACTTTAAATTATGAACAGATATATTCTTCGAATATTCAGATGTGCTGACCACCTGATGCTGATTTCAATGTAGTATTGTAGGATATGTAATTCAACCATCAATACCATCTTTTTATTTTTTCCTCTACTTAATTTAACGCTGAATGTTATTTTATAGCATTTTATAGATGGAATTATAAACGTATATTAAGTTTCAAACGTTTCGTAACACGGAAATCCGTGAAACTTCCAAAAACGCGTATAATTGTTGAAACGTTAGGTTTTTCCGATTTCAAGTGTTAAAATCAGTATAATTATATATTTCAAATGCTAAGAGATAAAGAAAACGAGGAGTTGATTGATATTCGAACAGATTGTGAGCGAGCTTCCCAGTTTCATCCAAGTATTCTGAATCACCTTTGGTATTCCAAAAAACCGAATTCTGCCGCAGGATATTCGAAGAAAACTACTCGATTACGTAACCTTTGTGAGAGGCTGCATAGAATTAGACTTGATGCATAATCAATGAATGCACCACTGATATATTCTTTGAGATAAAACGGAATATATGTATCTAGGTGGAATTGTTCTTAAGCGTTGAAACACTGAATAAGCGGATTTAAATTATCTAACTGAAAGGACTGAAGTATTGAAATTAAATGTAATACTCTCGACCATTTAACTGTATTTACAGTAAGATATGTGTGTAATGACAGCCTTTGACTTTCAATAGGGTGATGTATAAATTTATGTGATACGGTTTAAAATCTGATATTGAGAATTCAACTCTGTTTAGGATTTATTTATAAAATATATATTTATTTTTTAATTACAAACGTATGTACGTGATTCAAATACAATAATAAGTAAAAAATAAATAATGGAAGTAAAATATTGTTACTCTAAATTTCTTCTGAGTGAAAAACATTGAAATTTCACTCGGCCTAATTATTATACGAAATATAAGGTTATAATAATATAGGAAATTCTCTTATAATTAATAAAAATATTATTTTTTCGATATGATTGTTTTCCTTTAGTACAAACAAAATACCGCACTCTGGAAATAGTATACTATCGGTAATATTTAATATCCTTTAAAAATATATTAAAAGACAATTTTATATTATTTGAATCGATTATTTATTGTCAGGCAATGGAAAATAAATTTCTTCTAGGAGGAACGTAAATGAAAATCTCTTATAAAAAAGATAAGTAAGGGAATAATTCGAAGAATGATAAATAAGACGAGTACATTTTTATGTAACCATATATCGGAATGAAATATAAATTAAAGATCCTATACATCTAAACCTACTTAAGTAGCCTGCAAGCCACCTTTCGGCGTGTGGCAGGGGATGTAATCACCTATTTTACGTTATCGCGTAGTCTGTTATTATCGCATATCGTGCGCGGGATTAAGGAATTCTCAAAAACAATTCGTCCTAGTAACGTACACTTATCCTTTGCCTTGGTAGTTCTGTTGCTAAGAGAGAGGTATTATTTATGAATGTTATTATTGCTTATGAATGTAATTCAGGGAATCGTTTCGTTATTCATTGGACTACTAAGATAATCCTCTTAAAACCCAATGAGGCATGAAACAACCTCTGTATCCACCACCAAGGAGTAGTAGCCGAGGATGCTTAAGCCTGAACATCCTCTCGTGCGGAACGTGGATACATCACACCTGGCATCCAAACATGTACTCCATCCAAGGAAGATGCAGAATACATTAACATCGTCTTTACACTCTCTATAGATCTCCGTCAATCGAAGGGAAGCACGGACTCCTCTCCGGAGAGCATCCAAAAGTCGTTGATCTCTTCTCTATTGGCTGGATCTATGCGTTCTATCGAACCGAATTTCAAGGCCAAACGTCCTTGGAAAGTAAAAACACGTCTGAGTCGGATGAATCGTGGGGTCGACGACATTCATGGAAATAATCTCTCGGTTCCCAATCATGCTCCTTCGCTGCACGTAATTTGCCAGAATGGAGTCGAAATTGTCTAGCCCCTCGGTGATGGCCCAAGCACATTTCTCCTCCCAAACCACTCTTTCCATTTCCGTAGTCGCCGAAAGGCTGTCCGATTAGCATTGTTGTGTTAATGCAGGTTCGCCTCACGCACTGTTGGTTCATGAATGTCAAACAGGGAGGAGGTGGTGCAAAGAGATTCCATTCTCGTGGTGTATTTATATGCGAATAAGTCTTCCGTAAGTGCATTTCGGTACCAAACGGAGGTGAAGCTGGACCTGAGGTGGTGAATGTATACAAAATACATTGAATTTCTATGTTTTAAAGAAATTATGTATTTTGTAAGTGAAAAATTAAAAATCCTCACTTTTGTTATTGTAGTTGAAACATTTATTATTGTTTGTATTCCTTTCACATTAAAATATCGTAAGCTGTTATTAATAGAAAACGAAAATATAGTTCTTAAAGACTATTACTACTACATATAAGTACTTTATTTGTTTAAGTGAGTTTTCATACTGTTAATAGATAAAGACAATTATAAAGAAATATTTTCTTTAATAATGATTCCGTAAAATATGTTTTGAATTAAAATTAAATAAGAAAGAACTCTTCATTTGATTACAAAACATCATTACTGCAATAGAAGATCTATTATTTAACAATTACATTTATTCCCAACCCTTAGAAACTGGGATCAAGGTAGAGAACTTTAAGTAGTTTACTAATAAGGAATAACAATATTCTTATCTGTATAAATTCAGTTACATCTTAGGCTGCTATCCTCTTTTGTACATTGATAATATACAAATGAGTAAATGATAAAACATAAAAGACAATATTTCAAGGTTTTGTTAGAATCAGAGTTTTACATCTTAGTTCTTTCACCAACAGGATCATCGCTTAAGAACCTCGTAAATAAAGCAGAGTCTTATAAAAATTCGTCGGCTCTTTTATACAGCCATCCACAGTAGAATTTTAATGGAAAGTGAAAATCCATTCAGGCTTATGTTGAAGATACAGCTTCAGGACCCCCAGACATGCAATGATCGATGAGGTCCGATAGATCTTAAGATGATATTTTATTAAATCCGACTTCCACAAACCACGAGCAGAAAAATTCCTATTCCGTTTCACTTTCGTGTGTCCCCTTCGCAGAATTCTTTTCGTCAGGATGCTCGAACAGGTACTTCCACGCGTTAATAGCCTCATAACCTTCCGGTGACGATCATAACAAGATATAATGAGTTGGAAAAAATTACGATCAAAAGTTTCACGGGAATAATCTCACCGATTCGCTACGTCACCTTTAACATCCGGAGTTCGCACCGTGTGATGGGAATCCGCGCAACTCGTGTAATTTTCGCTACCCTCCCTATCCTTTTCTATAAAATTTCAATCCGTCTCTGTTACGGCGGAGGGTTAATTATCATCGGAAATTACAGTGCCGGCGAAGCTACTGCCGCGTCTCCACCTGTCAATTCGCTTTCTGGAGCGCGAAATTAATTCATCACAGGTTTTTGTGGGCACGCTGCGGGAAATTCCGTGCTGATCACCATTGTTAAAACCTTCTGGGACTCGTAGACGACTCATCACACATCTTCCGTAATAACTTTCGCTTGTAACGTGTTCGGGGCGAAGTATAAATCCCCATAAACATGCTCTTGTACTACTTCAGTGTTATGGTATTCCGTGTTCCGAAGCCGAGTGAATTAAGACATCCATCGGCTCCTTCAGCCGCCTTAAATATTCCGCATTAGCATGCTTCCAGTGATGAACGGCGTGTCATGAGAATCCGTCCTTCCAAAGGCTCAGCGGTTAACGAGCTTATATCCGAAAGAATATTGCTCATAAATTTCGGCAAACAATCCGGTTGATACAAATGGAGAAGGATGTGCGTGTCTGAGGATTTCATAGGGACGATTGTTCCTAAGGCTGTTGTCTGACTGTAGACACGTAGCATCGGGAAATATTTTTATTAAATACATATAAATAATAAAATTACCTGAGAAATAGTGTGAGGATAAAAATCATACTTATTCAATGTTTAAATTATAACGTCATTATTCAATCAATTACGTCATATTTGTTTACAGTAGAATATGAATCTTATGTAATACTATCGGAACCTTGCAATTATTCGTAACATTCATTCATCAAGGTAATTTCCGTGATAATGTTACTGGATTAATTATAGAAAACAATGTAAAAGTATAATATTAATAATAATAATAATATGATACAACACTACACTTCTTTTATCTTGAAATATAAAAACTGAAGTTTTTTTATTCTACATTTATATTAATTCTTCTTTTACCATCTCCATTACGAATTCCTGTATGACTGTATATGGAAGATTTAGACGTTGCTGATCAAATATGCAAATAATAAACATCGTCAGCGAATTCAGTCATGGTTATGAATTATATCACCGGTACATTTCGTCGGTAAATTCAGCTCAACGTACCCTATACGTAAGATGCATGTTGGACAGATGTTGCTTACGATATATGCAAATAATAAACATCTTCAAAGTGCAGTTGCGGTAATAAACGTATCTCCATTACTGTTCATCATTCAATTCGGTTCGAAGCACCTCAATCATAAAAAGCCCTACTTCGCACTTATACATCCGCAGCAATTGATGATATCGCGTGTAGTCTTCTTCCTCATTATATGCAGTTCAACGTACCTCGATCGTTAAAAGAACGTACATCTCACGTACACAATCGCGAGACCGAACCATTCGCAACACAAGAAAAACGACGCCGAATTCCTCCGTAGCCTCTGAGACGTCTCCCATACCTCCCAAACAGTGATGGATCTTCATTTATCGCTCAATCACGCCCTTTCATTCATTAAGACGACGCCTCTCCCCACGGGATCAGTGCCCGCGCGGGAGGGCGCAAATGCACTCGGGCCAATTACCTTTCGGGAGATAAGGCGATGGAATTATCCTCTTCGGCGAAGGGTTACGACTTTTCGGACGGAAGTCGGAAGAAGAAAGAAAGAAGCGCGGCGTAACAATTGGACGGAGGATGGGGTGGGTGGGGGAGGAAGTCAAACACTGGTGGGTCGTCTTGGGCGAAAAGGGACAAAAAATTTTTAAAAAATGACTTATGGAGGAGTCGGGGGTATAAGAAGCGTCCCTATATATACCTCCTCGGAGTGCCGCTGCGGCTACAGATCGCTGCAGAGTTTTGACCACAACCACTAGTTCGCGAGGGAATCCACTCCGAAACAGCCATGCTGAAGTTGGTGAGTTCTAGTGGCTCTTCTTTCATTTCGGTCTACGGATAATACGCGTGTTCTTTCAATGTCAAGTGCGGCGCGTGTTGTCAGTGATGTAGTAGCATTTTCGCGGACGAGTAAGGGTGTGCTTGGTGAAGTTCTTTTTTCCTGGTTTTGGTGTCGCGAAGTATATAGGGTGAATTTTCGAAGTGTTTTGTAAATTTGATTTTTTCTCGTAAGATTGTTCTCCGTGGTTGAATTTGCTGGTGTCGACTATATGGAAGCGGTCATATTTCGTTTTGTATTCACGCATTGGAAATATATAAGCGATATATCACGGGGTAAAATTTATAAGATTTGACAGATTTGTTTCCGTATTGTTCGCGAAAGATTCCCTTTAGTTTGGGGTAAGATGTTGATGATAACTTTCAGAAGAGTTCCAAAGAAAATTGCATGATTCGATAAAATACGCTATTTCGTTCCATAGTGTTTCAACTCCTTCACGATTTTAGATTTATTGCAGTAAATGAAAACCTTACGTATTTTCAAAGTTAAGGTTAAAAGCATTTTAGGTAATTTTAGAGTAAAAACACAACTAAAAGTCGACAGAAACGCCTAACAGGAACAAATTTGAATCTGGATATTATACTACAAATTTGATTTATGGTTAAATGTATTATGTAAGCTTGTTATCCATATATCATGGATTGACAACTTTGGAAATATCGTCTTTCCACCCTGAAAGTAAAAAATCCCTAGTTTCACTCGGGAATACATCCAGATGCTCTCTTTAACGTGAAAAACTACCTTTCACTTTCACAAATATCAATACCATTTAAAATCTTTTGTTTAGATATTTGTGAATCCTCTAAATTGCTTTTGGTAATTTAGTGATTAAAAATTCAATCTTTACTCCTTCACTATTTATCTTAATCATTATTTTACATTTCATATCGTATTTTTCCAATTCCGTGTTTAGTCACCAGTTTTCTTCATATGTTACGTATAATCATTACATTGAACCCATATTTCACATGCACGGCAGTGAGAAATTGTATGTCTAAATATCCCGATCAAAAGAATTTTCAAAAAAACGTTTCTTCTGCACATGAAGAGTTCGTTTACCTCATTACGTTAGCGATCGTTACATACCCATCCCATCTTCCCTTTCCTCCAATAAGGAAAAGTATTTTACTTGGAATCTTATTAGGCGTTATTCTCCGGGCTATGCTAATTGGCTCTACCAACATGAAAGCGCGACTAGGAAATGGAATTTTTTTTTAGAAATTTGGAACCCCCGATTGGTTCAACGCTTGAATAGCCTCTAATTTGAGGATATTCAATTCTAGCAAAGGAACGAATAGAAATTTTCCTAGGATCGAAAAATGAAAAAAAGAAGATTGGTTGGGCGGTTCGAATGGATGTAATCAGTGTATCATCATCCACTTTCTACCATAATTTTGAATGCGTTGAATCATATTATGGATGGGCGCATCCTTATTTGATGCCATTCTCACGAGATAATGAATGTTGAGAGTGATGTACCCCTGTTAAGAATTCTGACGGTTTGATATTTTCGTGCTGAACTCTTCGGAGATTTTAACGGCCGCTCTTCAGCTAGGAACTTATAAAAACTCTCATTTTTCGATCATAAATGTGAATAGTTTTTTAACATTATGACTCATAAATATTAAGTGACGTACTGGATTCGTACGCAAATAGGATTATACTCCCATCGGCTGTTTAAAAGCTTAAACTCATTTGATGCTCCCATCGTACATTCACTGTACATGCCACCATTGATAATACTATGTGCATTTCCACTCTGTAATGAATTTCAATTTGTTAATGCTTAAGAGTTTGAAAATTCCTTAGCAGTAAGTATTAATATTACAGAATATTGCTATCAATACAAAATATGACAAATCACTTGAATATTTTAATTTTATATTTATTAATTATTAAACATTTATTTAACGTAGTTGTATAGTGTATATAAAAGAGTTTACGAGTTATTAATACTCAATCAATTCTGATCCAGGTAAATATGCTAATCGCCCAATTAGAGAACACTTTGTGATTGAAAAATTTAGCACTTTTTTTGGATAAGGCATCTACTGACCGTGTATTTATTTACCCGCAGGTACTCTTGGGAGCCCTGTTCGCCCTGTCAGCGGCAGCACCCCAGTTCTCCCTCTACCCTGGCTACCACCCGTACTCCATCTACAACTTCTCTCCCTTCCCTTACATGAGGAGTCCCCTAGACACGCCCTACCCATTCACCCAGCCCCACTACCCTACTCCCTACACCTTCAACTACCCTTATCAGCCATCTTTCTTCCCAACCTTCCCTCAGCTGTTTCCCCAGGAGCAGACCGCTGATCAGCCTGCCGCTGTTCCAGTAAGGTCTTCCGCTCCTCACAAGGAGGTAGCCGAGGTCCCAATGGCCACTCCACAGGCAGCCCCCGCCCGCCCAGAGGTCCCCGATAAGGGAGAACTGAGCATCGAGTCTGCCAAGCTCTACCTTACTCCAGAGCAGCAGGTCCTGTTCGAAGCAGCAGTTGCTGCCATGAACCCTCTGGAGTACGCCGCTAAACTGGACTACTTGGCCAACCCCACCCCTAAGGGTAAGTCGTATTAGAATCAAGCCCTAGAGCGAAAGAAAGACTTTTACTTACCTTTACTATAAACAGTGCAACTTTCTCTTTCCTATGAAATGCAAAAGTTCCAGTGATATTTAAAAAAATACTCCTTAAGCCTTATTGAGCCCCTAACTACTTAACTTATTAAGCCTTATGAAGTTCTTATTTGGTTATCATTTTAACAGCCGTGTTTTTTTTCTCTTCTTAAAACGCTTCAGGGAAGGTTGCGAACTATCTGGTCAAAAAATCTTTCAAACGTGTCAAAATTAAGCGTGTTCCAAAATTCAGTTGTGGGACAATGAATTGGATACAGTTTGTGGCTTACCTGATTTGATGTTCAGCAAATTTCTTATATACCACGGACATTCTTCATGATGTTTTGGTTTCCCTATAAACCTGGAACTGGAGATTTTTATCCAAGTAAACTTAACATAAAGTGTGCACCAACAGAGTCATAGATTCTGTATAACTTCAGTTGAGCTTGCCATATGTAAAGGGTAACATAAATAAGTAAAATTATTTCACCTTGAGTATGTATCGTTGGAATCATACTTTGACCACGGAGGTGTCTCATTTGGCGTCATGCTTTGACAACGACAATGTATCTTATTTATCATCTTTTTGTTCACCAGATGCTGCGGTAGAGAAGCCTAACAAGAAACCAGCCAAGGAGGGAATCGAGATCCCAGTGGTCACTTCCAAAGGAACCCCAATTCGCCCTCAGATCCCATCCGCCCACAGTGGAGAACTGACCATTGAAAACGCCAAATTGTACCTCACACCTGAACAGCAGGTCCTCTTTGAGGCTGCCGTTGCATCCATGAACCCCCTTGAATATGCCGCGCAATTGGACAGCTTGAGAAACCCATAGATCCTGTAAGTAGCTCATAAGTGATGTAAACAGTAGCGACCAAAAGACTTTGACTCACCGTTGCCAAAAATCAAAACCTACCCTCAGAAGTTCTCCTTTTTTATAAAAAAATGAAAAGTGTCGAAGAGGCCGAAATGTGCCGCGGCAGCCAAAAAAATGTATTAAAAATTGTATCACAATAAATTGTGTTTTACCAAAGCTGGTATGTTATCTGTTTATTTTTATTTGTGTGATTATGTTTCTTTTTAGGAATATTTGAGATATGTGATTCGGAAATATTTTCCTGTCGTCGTTTTATGCACTAGAGTAGGCATGTGGAAATTTTGATTAAAATTTGAGTGAAACTGTTTCGTTTATCCGTAGAGGTTTAGAGTCGCTTAATGTGAATAGTTTCATATTACTATTTATTCTTTTCTTGTTGTTTTTAATACTTTAAGTTTTGCTTCCACTGCATTTGATATTTTTTAATTATTATATTCGTGTATATAAATTTCCGAAATACCTATCTGCCGAAAACTGTATTGAATTGAACAGTCATGTCTTACTTTTGTTCTCCTGTACATAACTTAGTGAAAACTGTACATTTAATTGCGCTGTGTAGTTGCTATAAATAGTGTAAATTTTAGCTGAAATTAATTAAGATGAAATAGGCGTGTAGATGGTGATACTTGTACGAAATCAATGCTGGATTTCTATTTTAAGAAGTATTTGAATTTATAGTTGAATTCGTAAACAATTCTTATTGATGAGAAATATACGATTTCATATTTAGGAGTGGAATCGATTGTAGACTTTTATTCACATGATGATATACCTTTTATTCACATGATGATATTTTGTATGGCATACGTATAAATTCGTAATACATAATAGATATGTATGCATCGATGTAAATAATTTTGTTTATTTCTAAAAATCAAAGATTTTTTTCCTTTGAAATAAAGCACATTTTCTTTAGGATATCAGTTTTGAGAGCAGAAAAGGCTAATGTGTAAATTTAAATAAGAAACGGAATATTTTGGGAACAATACGACAAATACTAGTGGAAAAAAAGGTTGTACTATAAGAATGTACGTTTTCAAGTATGATATTTTTTCCCACGAGTGAATCACAGCCGCTCGTTTCATAGAGAGGGACTAAAGGCTTGAGAAATCAAAATCAAATGGTAGAGGATTGTTTTTTTTTATTTCAATTATTTACAGCATCATTTCGCAAAACACTCAGGAGCATTTCCTGCACACATTCACGGCGTCATTGAAGAAAGTCAAGCTGAGAGGTAATTTGAAGATTTAGATGAGGACTGGGGCGGTGTAGGCAGCAGCGGCGATGATGGGTGCCTGAAATGAAAAGGAGATGCGATTAGGAAAGCGAGAAACGAATGGACAGACTTATAAATATTCGGAACTCAGTATTAGGTCTCCATTTTCTCTTCTCTAGTAAACGATTCACGTACTTTCTTTGATACGAAACACGAGTGGAATTATCTAACCTTTAGAATAGATCAGCTTTAAAATGACAGTGAGAAAGTATCTTTAGACTTTTTATAGCTCAAAAAGTAACGTTTTCAGTTAAAGTTAACATCTTATACAGTTTAAGCTTTTAGTTACTTTGAGATATTTTATTATATTACAGATATAAGTCATTTAGATATATGCTACAGTTATTGATATATTATTGGAACCCCTTATTCCTTACTTTACATTAGTTATTACTAATCATTTTTTCGAGGCAAATTAAATACAGATATGAGAGCTATTTCGTGTTAAATCATTAAACACTATTGGATAATACCCCAAGAAAGAAGATGCATGAGTTATTTATGACTCGAAGTTATGCCTCGAGGTTCGCATGGTTACATGCCAACAATGTAAGAGACGTGTTTCACGTATCTAAGTATCCATTGATATTACCTTGTACGAGAGCTTGTAGGTGTTGGCATAAGAAGATGAGATGGGAACTCCAGCAACGACGGGGGCGGAGTAGGCGACGGGGGCGGTGTAGGCTACTGGGGCGACGGGGGCGGTGTAGGCGACAGGGGCCACTGCTGGGGCGGAGTAGGCGAGGAGGGCTCCTGGGGCGGGAGCTGGGGCGGCGGACACGGCGGCCAAGACGGCGAAGATAGCCAACTGTAAAAGGGTTAGGTTCATTATTAATATACACCATTCATAAAGTAGGAAGTTACCATGCGTAAATAGGAAGTAGCGGAATGCATCCGTATTGTAGAAATAGATCTAGAATAAGATGGAATAAGCACTCGTATATGGTGCTTATAAAATTTGGAAATAATGAACCTAAGAATTATATTATAAGCAAGTTTATAATTTTTAGTATGAATTTATTTTAGATTTTAAATTGCCTGAAGATTGTTCGGTCCATTCTTCTACTTGGGTTCAATTAGTTAAGTTATAGATTAGTCTTTTTTTAGATCAACTTGAAAATTAAACTGAGTAAATTAATTTCGCGATATCTACTTGAACTAGATGAGTAAAATTTGATCCATTTCTTTGAATAAAATATCAAAAGTTAACTAATTTGTTAGTTCGTATTTTTCCAGAAGTAATCGATTGCTGTCCAAGCTAGTTTTTGTCAGTTTAGAAAAATGAGAACCAAAAATCCAGACTGGCTTTGAAGTGATTATTTTAGATGATTTTTTTAGTATAAAATTTTAAATTTGACCGTTTTTTTGACTTTCAATTGTATAAAACTCATTGGAGTTGGAACACTGAGGTACTCACCAGCTTGTACATGGTGGTTGAGGTGGTTTTGCTTCTTACTGCAGAAGAAATGCTGGTTGTTTGATGAACTGGTGTGTTCTGTCGTTTGGGGCTCAAGTGCTCCCTTATATACGATGCGATCCTCCTCGGCTGGGGGTCCCTGTTGTCATCGCAACCCCTCCCTCCCACACCAAATGACAACACACGCATGTCCATCTCCAAGTTAACTTTCGACCCGCCCATCGGACTTACCGTCATAGTCCTTGCTATGTTATGTCTTCTCTCCCAACTTCAGATTACATAAGGGCATCGACGCAATCCTTGGCTTCGCCTTAGACGTCCTGGCATTATTCACGCGTCTTCGATCTTCCCATGTTACGACGAGCGAAAACTGTCATCAAACCGTATTTCGACCTCTTAAAATATTAATGCTTTGGGGCTGTCACAATACTCTTGAAAATACACAAAATTGATTCTTGCTACATCTAAGAGTTACCCTTTCTAATTCATCCGTTAGCTTAATCCTTCTTTTACTTATGTTCTTATTTATTCATTTATTGTTTCGGGCGTACGATTATATGTAACAATTGGAATCGTACTAATTTCTTAATGTGTTAAATTTTATATAGATATTTATTAATTGAAACTATTAACAAAGTACGAAAAGTACGCTGTAAACCTTGAAATCGTGATCATCTTAATGAATTCAGCATGAAGCGTAGATCAAGGACAAATAATTCACTTACGAAAGCTGATTAAAGGCTTACTTGGTTAACCACTACAGGAACGCGTCCTTAATTATTAATCAATTCTCGTGAAAACTATTACAAGATAGTTTAGTCAATAGAGTTTTGTATGGAACTATTTACACTCTTTTTTTATTTAACTTATAAAATATATTACTTGAGTGAACCTTGGCGATTTAATTCTGAAGACTGCTGCTTTTCGAAATTTTAAAAAGAAAAACCGGAATTTATTAATGCTTTTGGATCAAGTGAAATTATTAGTTTAATTAAAATAATCCTATGTGAATATTAAGATAAGGATCATTTATTAAGGTTTTATTAAATTGCTCAATTAAATTCAAAAATATTTAATTGAGTAACATTTACCTCAGACGATTAATTTCGTCTTAATTTATCATGATCGTATTAATATATATCATTGATAGAAAGCAGTTAATTAAGTTCCATCTTTTCCCTGAGGTAGAAGATATTTCTTTTGAGAGCTTCCCAAGGCGTGCAAAGATATTTCAACCATTACTAATTAATTTGATGAATGAGAACTGATACAGTATATTATGGAATGACTGAACCTCTTGATCTGATTTTTTTAACGTTTCCTCTTGTCGAAATATTTTGACGTTTCGCAAAAAATAAATTTCGCATCAGATCTTTTTTTGTATATAATATTTTTTATATCACCCTTTAGAAATATTACTGCTCTCTTTTCCTTTCTTATCAATTCATAAATAAGATACAATATTGTACCTCATATAAGATATAATTTATTTAATTATTTTTTCTTTTATAAATTATTTTACTTCTTAATTTATCAATTCATTAACATTATATATAGTACCTCTAATAATATTTCATTTATCAAATTATTTTTACCATTTACTGTTTTTACACTCATCTGTATCCATCTATTTTCCCAATATTTGTGTATACCTTTTTTTTAATTTTAAATCTCTAATACATTAAATAGGAGTGAGTACTATTCATTCTCATTTATTATCGAAAGCAAATATTGTAATATTTATATACATATAATAGTATAGTTTGCCTTCTAGCCTGCATTTACATCGATTTTGTTCACGTAAATTATCACTGTGTAATAACTTATAAATATTTTCTTCCATTGTACACATTTAGTGCACGTTTAATATCTCTATTATAATGTATGAATTGCGTCATTTTATTACTTTGCAATATACGGTCAACGAAAAGAGTTGAGAGGGATTCCCCAGCAATTCAAGGACAAATGCCTGTTGATATTCAAAACCCGTTCGTTATTCTTCCCTTTAATGTTTTCACCTGGCCAATAGCCCAAAATAACGGCGAAGTTATATTGTTATAAATAAAATTATTATATTATTAAAAATAAAAGCATGAAATCAAAGAGGGAATACAGGCGTTTGAGTTAGCATCTGATTTGTTATTCAAGATTTTGAAACACGTAATCGTATTTACAACAAATGATTGGATTTAGTTTTGGACAATAAGTCAGTGTATAAGATAACAATAAAAATCTTCCGAACATAAATAGATGAACTCATAGAGTTTTTGCCGCCCAATGATCAAAATAAATCCAATGGAATCATAAAACCGATTTTCCGCTACAAATGAAAACCAGCCTAGTTTTTTGGTGTTCGTATTTTTTGTACGACGAGAGAGGAATTTCAAAAAGCGTCTTCAGAGTTTCTCCAAAACCGCTGGAGAAGACGTGGTCACTTCCACCGCCACTGGATGCATGCAATAGTCCGTCCAACTACATAATCCCTCTTCGGACGCCAAAAACGTGATCGCTATACGGGTCGATACCCGTTTACTCTGCTCTCAACATGTCATTTCTCCCATTTTCAGTTTTGTCTTATATAATTTTCGCCGATTGCCCCTTCTTCCATCTTCACGCTCCGTGTTCTGGTCAGCGTATTACCGCCGAGCGCTTGTGTGGCAATACCATTTTTCCCTAAAAAAATCTCCACACGTAACCGTGAAAATTTCTCGCTCCGTATGGTGGGCTTTTCTTTCTTCCAAAACTTATGTAATTCTAGGTTTCGCAAAGCCTGGTCCATACTTTCGTATGAGTGTTTTGGCTGGAAATTTCCTGTGTGAACCATACAACCCCGGAAGAGATTTTTTAATATGGGTGGAAGTATGAAAAACACGTAATTTTAGAATATCATAACGGTTATCAGTACCAACTGGAGAGCTTTAAAATGTATCGTGATATATGCTATAAGAGACTTGATAACTATAATGAACAAAATGTCTTCACGAAATCACATAATGACCTTGTACTTTAAGCTATACCTTTTTGAAACATATCTTTGGATATTTTCTGGCTTAAATCTACAAGAACCGAAACTGTTATTAATCTATCTTCAAGTTGTATTAAGAGCAAAGCAATAAATATAAGGTACTTCATTATTGCTTTCTAAGCTCGATTCAATTTTAAAACTGTTTTAATTTTCATGTATAAATGTGAATATATTCCAGAAAAAAGGCGTTTGACTCAATTAGGTGTGATTCTTTCATATCTTATGAGTTATTGTGAAATTATGCTTCTAAGGAAATGATAAGAATAATTAAAGATTATCGATCTCATAAAATTAGGAGAACTGCAAACTCCTTATATCTGATAGATGATCTATTAATTTTTAATCCTTACAAAAGTTAAAAAGATTCAAAGAATCAACAATGAGAAACGCTGTTTAAGACGTTGGTACATTACATAAAATGAGTATTCTAATCAGAAAATAAGATTGCACATGAACTTTATTCAATAATTTTCAACTCAGGACAATGACAGCATTATATGTACATATGAGTTCGATATTTACAATTTTAGAATTCGACAACAGTTTAGTGAGGGCGATCAATGTAAGTATCCGTATGTCTTGATGATGGGAGAGGCAGCGTATGCAATGGGTGCGGTGTGCAGCACTGGTCTAGCGGCGACCACAGGAGCAGAGTAGGCGAGGTGGGTGGTGGCAAGTAGTGGAGCCTTGGCGTATGAGGTGGCGATGGGGGCAGTTATCAGTGGGGAAGAGTATGAGGTGTATGCGATGGGGGCGGAGTAGAAGGCAGGGGTTGCTGACACGGCGGCCACGAGGGCTACGAAAGCGATCTGCAAGAATATAAAATAAATAATTAATTCCTTAAACATTAGCAGTGTTTCCTCAGCCTTAAATTATGATCTTATGAAAATGATTTATGAAGCTGAAAGTTGAAACTTCATTTAATTATAGAATTGAAATTCATTCATTGAAGCCAGTCCATTTCGGAAAACACTTATATCTGTTTAACCATGCATTTATATTATTTTCATAAAGGATAAATGAAAAATATGCCTTTAACTATTAATTTTTTAACTTCTATTGCGTTTCAATTAGAGTAGATTATTGAATTACGTTGAAAAATGCGGAAAATATGAGATTAATAAATAATAACACGATTATACGTTTATTCTCAATGATTGAGTTTTTTTTAAGACTTATCAAATTAAGGATATATAAAATATTTAAATTTTTGTTGAGTTGTTATTAAAGACTCATTCGAAAGCAAAAATAATTATTTTCTTGTTTACGTACCAGCTTATACATGGTTGGTGATTTGTTGGTTGTATTCCTTGATCTGTAGAGGAAGGATTGTTCGAGTGAACTGATGATCTTCTCGCTTTGATGCCTTTTTATATTGAAACTGTAATCCTTACTCACTCACTCCATCCACTGTTAACCCATACCTAGTTCTTGCTGAAACGTTTTCGAACCCCCGCCCATTCTTCTCATTTTTAATCAATTCGAAATAAAATTATTCTCCTCCACAATCTATCCCCAATAGAAAATATTTGTTCTGACGCATTCATCTGCTATTTTAGGAAGATTCACTTTTCTATGAAGAGACTGACCCATTTACAAGTCTCGTTTCATGCGTTGAATTTTTGCTTTCGTTATGATATGTGACATCCATAGATATTCGATCTAAGCCGTGACATAGACTTTTACGTTTTATAATCGTAGATATTAAGTGATTATTTGGCTATAGATATTAATACTGCATTTACTCCGAATATCGTACTATGCTGAATCCATAAGCTTTGAAGATAAAAAAATTTGAAAATTAATGCTATGATTCTCCTATCGCAATCTCAATAAATTTAATGATAAAAGTTTAAAAAATATCATTGTAGCTACTGAAAAAATATTCCATTTTAAACCGTATGTTTTGCTCATAAATATGTAATTCTTTGAAATGTAAAAATTATTGGGAAAAACTTTATGAACATCTGTACATTTATAGCTTTCTCAAATTTGAGTATAAAATAATTCAATAAATTTCTTTTACTAATACTGACACGACTTAATGTATTTAATTGATTCTTTTAATTGAAGAATGATTGGAGTTTCTTTGATTTTTCTCTCTTACGTGTATATAGGTTTATTAAAAAACACATGACAATCTTTATTCTCCAATGGAAAAAATTTACTATTAATTATATCTACCATCCGCATTTTATTTATATTCGTGAGCTTATACATCATTGTTTTAGAATCTAATCCACAACTGGAGACAAATGAAAACGTACGTATGACCCCATATCCTAGCAATAGAGAATCTACCACGAATGAATGAAGATGAAGAAACGGTTCGACCATTTCAAAAGTGAATCTTAATAATAAGGTTTACAAAATCTGTTGGGTTTTGAGAGCTCAAAAGATTCGTTCTTTCATAAGGCTAAAATTACGATTCTTTGGGTTATTTATTCTTTCTGCAAGATTGTTCAGTATCCTCGATGTCGTACATGATTCTTTCAGCTAATATTTAAACCTACTGTTTGACAGTATTTGGTTGTACTTTGATAATAATAGAAACTATTTGATGATATTTGTAGTATTTCTATTCTCTCTAAGGGTTATGCTTATACTTCAAATGCATACATAGTCATTTATCGAATAAGTATGTTTTGCTTGCTTTAAAGTAAAGGAACCTTGTGTAAGAGATTTTCAAAGGAAAATAATTCATTATTTATTCATTTAACCTCCTATCTTGTATTAAATTACATTAAATACAGAAAAGATTACGGTCTGGGAATGGTCTCTGTAACGAACCGGTAGTATAAATCAAATTCAATAGTGTGAAAGTATTCAGTATTTTCATTCTACTTTTGAGAATGTCATTCTTACGAATTCTGATCAATTATATATAAAGCTTCAGAATGTCCTTCCATGAAGTAATATTCCCAATACGATATAATTTATTACAATATGCTTTGCATTTATTTATGCAAATTATATATAAGTACTATTTAAAATACACTAATATTTGCAGTACATAAGACAAAATTGAAAGAGGAGGTACTTCGTGTTTATAATTTTCTCCTTTTAGAATGTATTTCCACGAAAGGCGACCATCCATGATAGAATTTATTTAGTGCATATGACCTATTGGTAAGTATATATTAGGAAAAATGGAATATAACACTCAAATATATCGCACATGAACTTTATTATCGATAACTTTCAACTCAGGACAATGACAGCATTATATGTACATATGAGTTCGATATTTACAATTTTGACATTCATAAGCAGTTCAAAATATGCGATCAATGTATGTATCCGTATGTCTTGATGATGGGAGAGGCAGCATATGCAATGGGTGCGGTGTGCAGCACTGGTCTAGCGGCGACCACGGGAGCAGAGTAGGCGAGGTGGGTGGTGGCAAGCAGTGGAGCCTAGAAATCAAAAGATTAAGCATAAAATGTATATTATACCAATAAATGATTAATCATAGTGTGTAAAGAAGCGCTCTGTGGATAATGATAAAAAGTCCAATAAAACGTTTACCTTGATGGAGAGCTTATGGGTGTTGGCATAAGAGGTGGCGATGGGGGCAGCTATTAGTGGGGCGGAGTAAGAGGTGTATGCGATAGGGGAAGAGTAAAAGGCAGGGTTTGCAGACACGGCGGCCACCAGGGCTACGAAAGCGATCTGCAAGAATGTAAAAAATATTATAAAAATTAACTCATTAAATTGCATATATTATTCCTTATGACCTTATATTAGTATCTTTTATTCAATGAAAAGTTGAAACTTGTTCTCCTAATGTTCTTGAAATTCATTCATTAAAGCTTATTCTTTTCCTTAAGCACAAATAGCTATTAAACCATGAATTTACATTATTTGTATTAAATATAAGTGAAAAGTATGCTTTTCGCAATAAAATGGTTTGTTTATATATATATATATATATATATATATATATATATATATATATATATATATATATATATATATATATATATATATATATATTAAAATAAACTATTGCATTACGTGGCTAGATGCAAAAAATATACTATAATTGATTATTTACACGATTATGCGTTTATTTTTAATGATTGGGTGTATTTAAATGACTTTTAAATGTTATTGATCAACTTATATTAAAATTTATAGGAACAGTACAAAAGTATGAGCACAAAGTTTTGTGAATTTTAATAATTATTTGATAAAATCTCAAATGTTCTCAAATTAAGAAATATAAAATATACAAGAATCGTGATTTTAGACTCATTTCAAGAGAAAAATATTTCTTTTTGTTTTTACGTACCAGCTTATACATGGTTGGTGGTTTGTTGGTTGTTTTCCTTGATCTGTAGAGGAAGGATTGTTCGAGTGAACTGATGATCTTCTCGCTTTGATCCCTTTTTATATTGAAACTGTAATCCTTACTCGTTTACCCCATCCACTCTTAACCCATACCTAGTTCTTGCTGAAACGTTTTGGAACCCCCGCCCATTTTTCTCATTTGTAATTAACTCGATATAAAATTATTCTTCACCACATTCTACCCCCAATAGAAAATATTTGTTCTGACGCACTCATCTTCTATTTTAGGAAGATTCACTTTTCTATGAAGAGACTGACCCATTTTCACGTTTTGTTTCATGCGTTGAATTTTTGCTTTCGTTATGGTATGTGACATTCATAGGTATTTGATCTAAGCCATGACATAGACTTACGATTTATAATCGTAGATTTTAAGTGATTATTCGGCAATAGATATTAATAGATGAATATTGTGATGGATTCTGTTGCTTTGGAGATAAAAAAGATGAAAATTTAAAATATGATAATATTATCAAAATCTCAATTAATTTGATGATCAAAAATTCTTAGAAAAATAACTTCAGGTACTGAAAATGTATTCCATCTCGAACCATATGATTTGCTCATAAATATATCATTCGTTGACATTTAAAATTTATTATGAAATTTTTTATGATGATCTACAAATTTATAGATCCTCTTTTCTCAGATTTGTGTTTAAAATATTCCAATAAATTTCTCTACTATTTATACTGACATAATTGAATTTATTTAACTGATACTTTTAATTGAACATAGTATCAAGTTTCTTTGATTTATCTCTTTTTTATATGTTTATTTAAAAATATTTTTCTTAATTCTCGTATGGAAATAATTTAAATGAATCATATCGATCATCCGTATTTTATTTATATTATAGAGCATGTACATCAACGTTTTAACATCTATTCCACTACTGTACTCAAGTGATAACGTACGTATGACCCCATATCCTAACAATAGGGAATATACCACGCTTGAATGAAGATGAAGAAACGGTTCGATCGTTTCAAAAGTGAATCTTCAGAAAGTGGAAGAAGAGCAGAATAGAGGGCAAATATCCTTTAGAAGACAGGAAGTGGTGGTGGGGCGGGTATTTTCCCTTTTAATAATATCGAAAGTGAGTGATGGATTGGGAAAGTTTTTCTGAGACCTAGAATGGGTTAGGTGTGTTTTTTGGTTTCGATATAAAAAGGTCTGATTGAAGGAAACTCATCAGTTCGCTTCCACAACTGTTCTTTGCCTGATCAAGGAAAACAACCAACAACTTACCAACCATGTATAAGCTGGTACGTAATTACATCGATAAATATAGTGTATAATCTTTAATGGGAAAATATATTTAATATTCTCTTAAGAATTACATTTCTAAATATTCTTCTCTATATTTGATACTTTAACTGTTTTTTGCCTAGGTGAGAATTAAAAATAATTGTTAAGAGGTACTTCACAGCAGTAAAAAGTTTTTTATCGATTACTAATGGCATTAAAATATAATTAAAAGTAATTTTTAGCTTAATTCTGTGCTCCTTAATAGCAATCAATTATAGCCACATAAATATATGTCATTGTAATTTTTATACGTTCCAAGATAGTAACCTTCTGAAAGTAACATAATGATAACTAATATGAACCAATGAGTCATTCAAATTTTTACACTCTTGCAGATCGCTTTCGTAGCCCTGGTGGTCGCCGTGTCTGCAACCCCAGCCTTCTACTCCTCCCCCATCGCATACACCTCTTACTCCGCCCCACTAATAGCTGCCCCCATCGCCACCTCGTACGCCAACACCCATAAGCTATCCATCAAGGTAAACGTCTGATTGAACTTCATCATTTTACATCAGAGTTATTCTTTATACATTATGGTTGATTATTGATTAATATGATATACTATGAATAACATATAATTAATCTTTTTCTAGGCTCCACTTCTTACCACCACCCACCTCGCCTACTCTGCTCCTGTGGTCGCCGCTAGACCAGTGCTGCACACCGCACCCATTGCATACGCTGCCTCTCCCATCATCAAGACATATGGATACATACATTGATCGACCTGCCAGTGTTTAGAATGCCAACATTATAAACACCGAACTCATGTGTACATATAAGTCTATCATTCAAGCATATCTGTAGTCATTATTCTGAGTTGAAGATGAGTCAATAAAATTTCACATGCACTATTTGGTTTCCATTTGAGAATTCCCACCAACCAAGGGTATCTTCCTTAATTCCTCATTAACAGGCCCATGAACTATAATCCTTATGGTCCACAATGGTGCCAGTTATATACAGTCTTATGGGATATATCTATAGTGATATACTTTTAGACCAATAAGCTACCTATGTAAAATAATTTAGTGTTCAAGGAATAAATGGACTATAATATTATACGGATTAGTTCTGATATCAAAGAAGTTATATAGCACTAATTTTCGTTACACTTTACGCTTTTTAAAAAAGGCGAGTACAGTATTATAAGCTGGATTCTTTCATTCATTATTATTCATATACGGCATGTAATTTTATTTATATACAACCATACGGTATCATATACTTATACAGTTCATTGATCTTTATGAATACACAGTCATATAATGAATATTTAGTCACAATTTATATGCTAATAAATAAGGGAAAATGAACTTAAATAATTATTTTTTACTTTGCACGTCTCTTAATATCATTTTAAATCAGAGGTAGCTTCAGAAAGAAAATTTTATGGATTTCGTCCACTATTTACTGGAAGAATTAAAAAATTTTTTAAGAGAAAAATGATGTGTAACATCTTAATCAAGAGATTTTCCAAATCTATAATTAATCAGGTGGTATGGGGAGATTTTAATTGGTATTTATCGCTTTAAATGTGATTAGTTAGCCTCCTTCTTTTACGCGTAAATCCAACTTCGTTTTGAGTTACTTATTACTAACTATCGCTAATCCTAGCAAATGTTGAGATGGATTGTTTCAATGACATATATTTACAGTTGATAATACTTCACCATTTTATGTGATGATACCACTTGAAAGTTTTCATCAGAAAGAACTCCAGACGCATTAGGGTTCAATTATCCTTTTGTAAGTTTTAATCAATTTTTATCACTTGACAAAATTCGTCAAACGATTCTCAGTTACATCAAAAATGGATCGTTTACTTATTGCTTTATATTTATTCTTCGCCTTTTCAAGGTTTACAAATCTGTTGTGTTTTGAGAGCTCGAAAGATTTGTTCTTTCATAGAGCAATATTCTTGATTCTTTGACTTTATTCTTTGGGCCAGATTGTTCAGTATCCTCGATGTCGAAAATGTTACTTTCGAAGCCTTTTAGCAAATATTTACACCTACAGTTTGACAGTATTTGGTTGTATTTTGATAATAATAGAAACTATAGGATGATGTATGTAGCATTTCTATTCCTTCTAATGATTATGTATAACGTTTTCTTCAAAAACATCTATACATATATTCAATTATCGAATAAATATGTTTTGCTTACTTCGAAGTAAATTAAACTTATGTAAGGGCTTCTCAAAAGAAAATAACAATCACAATTTAATCATTTAGCCTCTTATCTTTTATTTTAATTATCTAATCTCAAATTCAATCTATTTATACTTCTTATGATTGATTATATATATTGCAGACTCAAGAAATTTTATTGTATTATATATTAAATTATATTAAATGCATAAAAGACGACAGCCTGAGGATGACCCTTGTAACGAAACTGGTCGTATAAATAAAATTTAGTAATGTGGAAGTATACAGTATTTTCATCCTACTTTTCAGAATATCATTCCCACAAATTCTTAACAATTATGAATTACTCTTTAGAATATACTTCTATGAAGTAGTATTCCCAATACAATAGAATTTATTACAATACGATTTGCATTTATTAATAAAAATGATATTTTAGTACTATAGAAATTATACACGAAGATTGGCAGTACAAAAGACGTATTGTACCACTAAGTGCTATATATTATATTTAGGAAAAATGGAATATAACACTCAAATATATTGCACATGAACTTTATTATCGATAATTTTCAACTCAGGACAATGACAGCATTATATGTACATATGAGTTCGATATTTACAAATTTGACATTCATAAGCTGGTCAGTGTAGATAATCAACGTATGTATCCGTATGTTTTGATGATGGGAGAGGCAGCGTATGCAATGGGTGCGGTGTGCAGCACTGGTCTAGCGGCGACCACAGGAGCAGAGTAAGCGAGGTGGGTGGTGGCAAGAAGTGGAGCCTAGATATCAAAAGATTAAGCATAAAATGTATATTATACCAATAAATGATTAATCATAGTGTGTAAAGAAGCGCTCTGTGGATAATGATAAAAAGTCCAATAAGACGTTTACCTTGATGGAGAGCTTGTGGGTGTTGGCGTATGAGGTGGCGATGGGGGCAGCTATCAGTGGGGCGGAGTAAGAAGTGTATGCGATGGGGGCAGAGTAGAAGCCGGGGGTTGCAGACACGGCGGCCACGAGGGCTACGAAAGCGATCTGAAAAATTAAATATTTATATTAAGTGATTGATTGGTAGCAGTTCACAAATATTAGTATGTAATCGAAGACTTAACAAATCATCCTCGATTGATAAATGTAATAATATGAACATTAGCATGAAATACGTATATGTAATACATGAGCTATATATTGAGTACTTAAATATTCACGTACAATAATATTATTTATTAAACTAAGATTGTATTTCGTACACAAGTACTTTATATAGATTCAAAATATTATTTATTAATTCAAAGTATACATTCATACGTACCAGCTTATACATGGTTGTTGAGTGTTTGGTTGTTTCCTTTGATCAGTGGAAGAAGGATCACTTGAGTGAACTGTGATAAGTTCTTCTCTTTGAAACCGTTTTATACTTCTTCTGCTATCCTTACTCCCCCTTCCATTCCTCTACTAACCCATCCCTAAGTTGTAGTATAATCCTTCGTTGACTCACACCATCCTCATATTCTCCTTCCCTTGATGGAGAAACGCCTTCTAACGCACGCCTCTTCTACTTTAGAAGATTCACTTTTTAAATGGCCCACCCATTTCCACATCTTCACTCGTGCAGTACATTAAACTTCCTAATGTAAAAAGTGTACGAATTTCTGGTTTCCCATAATAGAACATCGACATGAGTTGTTCTAAATACTCTTGAATCATCACAGTTTTAAGGATATTCTATTTTATTCTTGAAAGAACATCTTTATCTGTATTTAAGCAGTAAATATATATTATTGCTCATGAATGCCACTATGTAAAATCATATATGAACTATAAGTATCGTATTTTTCACATAATATTATTTATAATAAAATAACAGTTAACGATTTAAAAAATGAACACTCTGCTTGTATGAGATATAAATTTCTGTTTTAAAACTATTTCTCTTTCAAACAAATAACTGTATTGATATTTATAAGATGTATAAAGTATAATTCTATTATTTCCAATAATATATTTTCTTGAAAAAACCATTTCCCATCAAATGGAAACAGTATTCGCGTAGGAAATAATGGAATAAAAATATGGCATCAATACCCCTGAGAGATTTTTTTCAATTCGCCCAATTAAAACTTTTCAAAATATTTTAAGTCAGTCAGGAAGCAAAGCAACGAAGCAAATCTCTCAATTGACAAAATAAGTGTTGTTGTAAATAATTTTCCACGGTATACTAAATAAGCTTTTATTGTTATTCTTTTTCCATTTCGAAATAAAGTAACTCATCCATATCGCTGTTCTTATCTCAAATGTAAATTAAAGGTTACGAAAGTAAATAGTTACCGTGTAGATTCTTTAATGAGGAAGTTTTCTCATCCGTAAAAATGTGTTTTAAAATCTATTTAATTAACATTTTGCTTCGTAATTGACGCGAATTTGCTGAAATCACTCAATATTACTCAACTTTCATTAACAGATGCTCAATCAGATAGTTTCTTCGGGTATCTTACTTTTAAATCAATCGTATTGCTCAGTTTTCATTAACCAGATGTTAAATCAGATAGTTTCGTTGGATGTCTTACGTTTAAATCAATCGTAATCAAGGTCATTAGCACATCTTTCTTTTCAAATCTCGTTTGGTGATCATCAGCTCACTTCTATCTACGTATACTGAGGGTTTTAGTGAAAATTGTTTGAAGTATGTAGTCAATGTTTTCGTACTCTCTCCATTTTCAAATTTAATGGATGCCCAATCCTTCCTTGTTTATGTGCATCATTTATAATTTTCTCTGTAACTGAAGTATATATTCTTTCTGTTTGATATTATATATCGCATAAATACAGTTATAATAAGATATATGACATAAAAATGATAAAAAATTCATAACTACCTAATAACTTACTAAATAACTTACTAACACTTAAAGATTTCCAGTTAGTTGTATTAAAGTGCAGCAATCTATTTCTCTTAAGGAACGCATTTCTGATCGACATTAAAATAATTACAAACAATTTTCATAATAATTCACGGTAAACTTTTATATTTATTGCGTATGATGATATTCGCTTTCGGATAATTTAATTGTGGGTATAGAATTAAGAGGTACTTTTATGACCATTCCTTCCAACGATTAAAAACAATAAGAAGAATTATAAGGGATTTCAAACGAAGTTTTGTTTACATTTTGAATCCAGAATATCAATCTACAATCCTCTATTCTTCATGGAATTTATTCTGATCGCTTTCAAATGCACATTACCACTGGATCGAATTTCTGAGCATTGTGTATCGACCTATTCCCAATACATGCGATGACTCTAAAAGATAACGATTTGTCACACGAATCGTTAATTTGTCAAAGTCCATCCTCTAAAGACTGAAGAATGCATGTGGTGGTCGTCAATGGTGAAATCGGTCTTCCAACTGAATTTTCATCTTCTGGAATTGGAAAGATAACGCGTGATTTGGAAAATTCATAAAGAAGAGCACAATCGTTGCAATGAAGGAATAAAGAAGAAGTAAAGATACGCTTTTTGGTTCGTAAATGAATGTAGAAGCAGAGTGTTTCATGATGAAGAGTGTACCTATATAAGAGGAAAATTGGAATCGGATATCATAGTCCAACAGTTGGCTTCAGCTACTTCACTTCTCCCATCGTAAGATAACAGCCACCCTTGAGCATCATGAACAAGTTGGTGAGTTCTCTAATTATTCCAGAAGTATTACATAGTTGATCATTTCCACAGACTGTCTTGAAATTCCTCTCCTTGTTGAAATATATAAAAATATTTTATTATTAAATTATCCTTTAACATTGTTATCCGTAAATTTTCAAAAAAATGGTGATAATATTGATTAATGATTTTAATTAATCAGCAATGAAATTTTTGATGATTTTGACTTCGAAATAACTTTAAAATCTCCTTTTAATTAAGTAATTCTAAGTAAGTTTTCTACTACAATACTTCTACAATGTGACTTGAAATTCACCACAAGGCTCTCGTTAACTCGCATGCATATCACAACACTTCCACAGTAATATTTTAAAATAAATATTGTTTCCTCAATTTATCTAAGCCCATCGTAATTTATTCGAATTAATAATGATCGAGTGTTGATATTTTGAGGATTGAATTGATATGTTATCATACAAAAGAGTTCGAACTTTTGAATCGCTTGATCTCACACAGAAAATAGTAATGTATTTAATGATATTTTTCCTCCATATTCTTTTCTATTTTCCCATAAACTTTTCATCTCTTATCAATCGTTAATTTCTTACATACATGTTCTCATTCCTATCAAGGTTGCCCTATTGGTCGTGCTGGCCTCCATGTCTGCTGTTATCCAATTGACAAACGCTAGTCCTCTTACAATTGTCGCCCGCTCTAACCTACAGGTAATTACTAATTAAATTACAAGTAATAGAATCTACATTAAATGTTTATTGTTGAATTCTATGCATCTATGTATCAACATTGATAACAATTAGATGCACTTATGAAAGAGATGCTCTTATGAAGGAATCATGATGAAAATACATATTATTCATTTAAAAATAACGATATATTATCATCTTACTATAGATTCTTTCTTACTATTTATGATATAAAAGTTAGGTTTTTCGCACTTTATTATATACTCATATGATTACTGAATATTTAACCATATACTTCCACACTAAATGATAATGCTCACATCAATTTACAATCGACCATTTTCATCCACCAGGGCCCACTCATCGGGAGAAGCTTCGTCTCTTATTCTGCTGATCCGTATCCTAAATTGGTCGCCTATAGCAACCTCCCTTGGTATTCAGGGTATTTTAGATACGCTTTGAACTAATGCTTATCCTAAGCTAATCCGGTCCTTACTCGAACCACCTCATGACCTATGAAGATGCTGCACCGGTCTCCTGATTGAACTATCAACATCATCCTAGTATTAGTTTCTGATGTGAAAAGAGATATATTTGATTTGGCCAAATCCAATGTATTAATTTAAGACCCATTCATTGCCGCGTTATCTGAGAAATGTATCAATATTGATTTATTTCGAATTTTTTGTTTTGGAAACGATTATGTATTTATTGTGTACGATAAAAGAAAAGGATATATCTTTAATCGAAATGTGTATAATATAAGGATATTGTTTTAAATAAACTGTTGGAACTTTTCTTAAATACGTATTTTAGCATTTTTACACCCAAATTTCGTATGTATTCACGACGAACCTTCTCTTTGTACATGAAAAATTATTTTATTTAACGTTGTATTTCTTTCATGAGTGTTCAGAAATGTATCCTAAGCTTAAATTTATATGAATTGCCGAAATTCTAAGGGTAATTTTTTAATGAATTACATTATACCTGATTAATTTAAAACAACATAGAGTTTTCAGAGGGTTTTCGTTTATGAGTAGTCATATCGATAAAAGAATCTGGAGTTCTGGAGAAAAATGGAGCACAATTATCCTTTAATTTCCTAATATTAGTATTTCTAATTTAATCCTATTTTTATAAACGCTATTCTTTTATTGGTGGCTATCACTTTGTTCAAAAAATTTGATTTATTGTACTCCAGGTTGTTACTCCAATCATAATCCTTAACGATAATAATACTAATTTAATAACTTCCACGAAATTTAAATTCTGAATGACCAATTTCGCGGTAACTTGAGGATTCCAGTACTCCGAAACCGGTCGTTCAGATAAAAATTTTTGTGAAAATCACCAGGAACTTATCATTATTCTCTTTAAAATGTCTTTCTACGAAGTATGTCTAAAGAAAGTTCAATTTATAATCTTTAACATCAAGATTTCCGTCATGAGTCTTCATCGAATAAAATTTTCCTCGCTTCTGATTTTCCTTTGTATATAACTTCAGATTAATCAAACACCTGATTAATAAACCATTACCCCATACCTTGTGGAATATAATCATTTAATCATCAAATCGATTACCATTATATATAGCCTCATTCTTTCGTCATACAGACGAGTATCTTGTATTTTATTTTGTCACTTAATTCAGTGCATCATCTATCATATGATCGAATATGAATGTACTTTAAATTTTTCGATGGTTGAAAGAGAAGGCCATGGATTTCTTGTTTCGGTTTTTATTTTCGTTTGATAATATACATGTCTGTTTTCCGATGTCGATGGAAATCTTTCGACCCAAGGGAGTGCTTCAGATGGTGTTATAGGATGTTGACCCTGGGAGTTGTATTTTGTTAGGAACTTAGTGGATCAAAGTCTTGACGACGGGGGCTGCGGCGTAGGCGACGGGTGCAGCGGGGAGGACGGGTGCGGCGGCCACGACGGGGGCGGAGTAGGGAGATACGACCTGTAAATGGTTAACATTGTTAACATATTGGAGAGACAATATAAAAACACTTTTTTTATATCATCGTAATTCGGCAACGAGTGCTAATTACCCGGAAGGTGTTGGCGTAAGAGGTGGCTACAGGGAGGGCGGCCTTAACCACTGGGGCGGTGACCACGGGGGCAGAGTATGCGACGGGGGCTGCAGCCACGACGGCGGGGGCGGAGTAGGCAATTGGGGCTCCGACGAGTCCTGGGGCAGCGGAGGCGACGGCCACGAAGGCGAAGAGGGCGATCTGAGGAGAAATGCATTTTGAGATTTAATCTCGTACCCATATCTCGTCGTAAGAAAGTTGGAAAGAATCGTTTATAGATTCTGCAAATGAGAACCAAATTGATCATCCTTCACAAGAACTTGCTCCATTAAGAAAATCGTCTTTTTTGTATCATTCCAACACTTTTTTATCTTGGCCATAGGTAAATTATAGTCGAATACAAATCATCAATTCATTTGTAAACTCCATTGGAAAATAATATACACTTATATGGTGTCCTAGTAACTTCAAAGAACTTCTTAACTTTACCTGAAGTATCACATTAAACCAAGTTAAATTTCAGTTATAAATTTTAATAATAAGCATAAATTCCAGCAAATTATCATTGTTAAGCTGCATCATCATGTCTGTCATGTAGATATTAGGTGAAATATGTAATTTACGATTACTGAGCTAAAATCTGACCAAACAAGAGTACAAAATTTGTCCTGAACCCTCATTGAAATTCATATTTATACATTTAATGATATTGCTATCTTGAAATTGAATCTAATTCGAACTCAAATATTCCATCCTATATTATTTAGGAATAGATTAAGTTCTTAGTAGCCCATTATGATCTCTTCAAATATCCATCAATACTCTTACCCTATTTCAGGCGAATTTATAACCCAAACACCCGCAAAGAGTTGCTATGCAAATAATCTATTGTCAAGTGGTAAATAGAGACCCTATCTATAACCCAGTCACTCTGTAAAAATATGTATCACAATTGCTCCACCATCTATCGAGTTCTAATCAAAGAACTGAACAATCACTCACCAGCTTGAACATGGTTCCTAGGGTATTGACAACTGTGCAGTTGATGGAGAGTCGAAGGATCTGAAGCGATCTGCTGCTTTGTACCGTTGGACAGACGACAGCCCCCTTATATATGCACCGATTGTCATCCTTCCCCCCCTCGGATGCCCTCAAAGAGCGGCCCCACCCTGTCCCAAAACAATCGCACTCCCCCGCGACCTTCCCTCCGCCATGGCCTTACCACACCCCCGCATGCAATTCTTTCCATACACGAGATCCAGTTTCAACCCGCAACACATTTCATTCGATCGCCGAAAGCGAGACTGTTACCATGCGTGGGAATTTCAACGCCCGTCGTCGCGACCCTAAAAGACGTTCCGTCAGTCAGTTTGACGCCACAAACTCCGATTTGATGTTTGTTTGTTTTCCTTCGGAGATTTGAGATATTTTTAGATGACCGTGACGTAAAAACATAACAATAACAAGAAATATCGAGAAGAATTATTAAATATTAATAAAAGTAATATGATACAAATAAAGTATCAGCCTACAATGATTATTTTTTTAATGTTTCCTTTCAGAAATTTCAAGTACGTTATTTTAATCGTCCCTGATAAATAGCTATAACAGCTACAACAGCTAGAATTTTTTATGATGATATATTATAATATTTTCAATATCAAGGTTTCTTATTATTGGCTTTGTTACCTTGTCAACCTTTTGTCGATTTTTTCTTCCGTGTTAGGAGAAAAATCGACTCAACGAAACCGCATCACCTAGTTGTCCGGGTTTGTAAAAGAAATTGTTTTGCATCGTCAGCCTTACCTTGAAATTAAGGTTGTTTATTTTCTTTAATTTAAGGGGTTTCCGATTTCACCACAATGCGGTTTCAAAGATTCGATTTGAAAATAAAATATTTGGAGGATGCAGCAAATGAAAAATGTAGCACTCTAATTTACCGAAGGCTGCATAATGAATGAGAATGAAGGAGAACTCATTCCAAAGAAGTAAAATGAGTCTACGTTTGTGTATGCTCTGATTAAAGTGGTTCTGAAGTGAACGTCAAGTCCTTAGATATCCATCAATTCTATATATCTAACTTCTCTATTATTTATATTATTATTATGAACCTGAAAAGATCTTTATAACGGATTTCATGAAAATATGGAAATAATTAAATTACCTTGTTGATGCTCTGAAGACGTTTGTTTTCTATCACCTTTATCTTATATTGGACCACTGTTCTTTCAACGAATGACCTTTTCTTTACTAATAAAAACTGCTGCATTTTGTGTAGTAAATTGATTGTCGTTCGAAATATACTAACATAACATTTAATGAGAAATTAGCCATGGTATTCAAACATTATAATAAGTTAGTACTAACTATTAAACTTAAATCATCAATGTGAAAGAGAATCGATATAGGATACATATAAAGACCCTAGGATCAGAATGGTGATCTATATTTATCTTCGTTTATATTCTATATTGAAAACTCCACAGTGAAAAAGTTTCCAAAAGCAAGAGATACAAGTTTTGTTGAATTCTGCATAACTACAAATTAAGAAAAAATATAATAGATACATTATACTTTACTTATCCATGTATTTCATGTATTTTTAAAGATATAGAGTCGTTTTGACTTAAAAGAATATAAAATTTACAGCTAATCAATCAACAATAATTATCGTAAATCATAACTTAATCATTAATATTAATTGATTAAATACACTTGAATAAAAATTTGTAATATTAATATACAAGGAGTGGTCCGATATTTTTCTTCGCATAAACTTGTAAAACAAATTTTTATTATTATATATTTTAATATTTAAAATAAAAATTTATGAAATAAGTTACGTTGAACCAATAATTGAATAATACCTTAGATTTCTTAAAAACTTAGAGATCCGATTTGAGTTTATATATCGTAAATAATTAATATCTAAGGTATTCTATAAATAACTTTATGAAAAATTACCTTTAGTAATAACATTTTCCCAAATGTCTATCTCCGATAAATCTAATGTTGATATACACATAAATTAAAACGAATAATACATCCATCCACTTTCAAAAGGGCGTGTTCGTTAAATAAACATTCAGCTCAGCATTTCCTCGTAAGTGAAATCTCAAAATCCTTATCCCTCGCAGCCCGGAAGTTTTCTTTTCATTTTTGCACCCGTTATCCTTCCTGTGTTTCTTAACAAGCGTGTCGAAATTTGAGTCACGTTTGAATTAATGCGAAGTTGATACGCGTGACGTCACGATATAAAAATTCGCGTATTGTCAAATTGAATTGAGGGGACCTCGAGTGATTGTTACCGTTGATAAGGTACAGATGATAAACATGGAAATCCGAGAGACGATAGGTCAAGGCTGCTCAAGATAAATAAGATAAATCCTCAAGGCAAACAAGAGTCAGGGGATAACAATCGGTGCGTGTGTGTGTAACGGATAACTTGTAAAGTTAATCCAATTTTTTAAATTATAATATGTGTTAGAAATTAGCTCAACGAACCTGTTCATGAACGATTTGATTAAAATTTTAATTAATCATGTCTTGTGGAGGATTATCCACTTGTGGATAAACCTGTATTAAACTGGATTAACTACCGGTGACACTTAGATCATTTACTTGTCATATTTTTAAATCGCGGAGTAAATCAAATATTGAGGTACCCTAATCATATGAAAAGAGAGCTACCTCCTGGCCTGGTGCCTATTTGTGGCTCTAACTAATAAATAAATAAATATTCTTGTTAGCTGTGATGTTTAACGTAACATTAAAACAGAGTTTGTTCCGTATTACTTCTTATAAACTATAATAACTTTCTTATTACTTTTCTTTCGAAAGCTGAATTTCTTGAAATTAGCGTTTTAAAGTGACGAGAAGTATTATTCATTTTTTTATTTAGAAACCATAATACCAAAAATATGATAAGCTAAAATTATCAACAGCCTCCAGTCAGATACACACATCATACATAGTAGGTTTAATAATTTTTTGATGAAAGGAAACATGTTTTTAGCTATATGTAACTGTATGGACTTTATTTCAATTACATAAACCATGATGTCAATTTGATAAAATATGAGTGTTCTTTATACGATAATCATGTTACGCCGTAATGCATTTAACCTTTAATAAACATTGATTTTATGATTGATGTTCATAAATATTTTAAAATAGTAATTCAGTAATTAACCTTGATACAGCATAACTATCTAACATCATATTATTTAAAGTTCGATAATACTTTAATCTCTATGTAGGATTAATAACTGTATATTTTAACGGTAAATATTAGCTGCTAATCCTGCACTTAAATATACATATTATCATTAAATACCATATATATTGTTATATATAAATATTATTTTGATGTCATTAATTATTGAAATAGAGATTATAAATTACCTTGTAGATCCTAAACTAAATTTTGATCATTTGAAATATCACTCATCATGTTCCTCAAAAATATATGATCGTATCGAAGCAGCCTGTTAGAACATAATATTCTTGTCTGCTCTCATTTCAACTTAATTCCATTAATTTTATGAATGCCATTTAGATTTTATGAAATTTAAACCGGTTCATTTCCGCGCTATAAAATTTAATTGTATAAACCGGAAAGTATACATTGTAAAATATAATATATTTCAACCCTGAAACGTAACATCTATCTCCCAAATTTACATTAATTTACTGTATTTAGCATTATTTTTATATGTATATCTCAGAAGCTCTGGTTGTAGCATACCATAGAGTCGTAATATTTACGAATATTTCTTTCGCAGATTTAAATATACAAAAACCCGCTTTGGGGTATGTTTTAAAGGAAGGTTTCCAGGAAATAATGAATCCTTAGGTGCGATTTATATTTTTATTTGCGACATTTTGTATTTACAGTTCCATAAATAAAAGTTGTGTCACAAAGGAATGTTGAAACGTCAGACTTGTCGGCGATTGCGACAAAATACGTCGTTCAGATTTCCTGAGTTGGAATATTTAGTGGAGGTATCCGTAAGACTTGACGAGGGGGGCGGCGGCGTAGGCGACGGGGGCGGCGTGGACGACGGGGGCAGCGGCGTAGGCGACGGGGGCGGCGTGGACGACGGGGGCAGCAGCAACAACTGGGGCCTGTTCATTGAGAAAGAAAATCCCATTTAGATTCTCGATACATCTTTAGCACATGTTCGGTTGCCACGCCCTTCGAGTAAAAATTTCACAAATTCTTGAATGGGCGAATGGGAAGACATTTGTGGTTAAGAGAAATTGGGCTGAGATGAATTTTTTGAGACACTGAGAGCATTGTAATCTCTCCGTTATTGTACGATTGAATGAGTCTCAATTTTTACGAAATTTGATGTATTGTTTAAAGCAGAAGGTTGATCCTCACGTAGATTTCACTCAACAATAGTCGTAAATGTATTTTCTTACGATTACGTCAAAATTAACGTTAATAGCAATTGCTGCTTTGAAATATTGTTTAAGAAAAGGGTAGAAGAATGTTTTTCATGAAAGAAATATGATATATCTGAACTATAATCAATACTTATTGCAGTTTAATGGATAATAATAGAACAGATATAAACCATCTAAACTTTAACAATCCCGAAAACTTTAGAAAACAGATCCAATAGATAGATTATGAATTAATTAAACGGATAAGTTAATTATTTACGTATATAAATATCATCAAAGTCTTCTACTAGATCGGGCTTATACAAAAATCCCGAAAATTTTTAAAATATAGAATTTCTGTCAGAAAGGTCTAAGATATTCGCGTAAAATAGATAATATAGAGCTCTTGTGGTTGGGTCAATGCTTACCTTAACGGAGACCTTGTAGGTGTTGGCATAAGAGGATGAGACTGGGACGGCGGCCTTAACGACAGCGGGGGCGGCTACCACTGGGGCGGCGTGGACGACGGGGGCAGAGTAGGCGATGGGGGCAGAGTAAGCCAAGGGGGCGGAGTAGGCGAGGGGAGCTCCAACAAGGCCGGGGGCGGCGGAGACGGCGGCCACGAGGGCGAGGAGAGCGACCTGATGGAGAAAAAGTGAGATTTATTAAGAGGTTTCACAAGATACCATCGTGGGCGGTTGAAAAAAACGTCGATAACCATCTCTAGAGAATCGTTTTAGCACGGTGTCCCTCCACAATTAATATTGCTGCAGAATCCATTCGAAAATCTAGGTCGAGGTATTGCATATTCAAATTCAACCATTACAATTGTTCATTATTCAAATTTGTTTAAGATGGCTAGACTTCCGAAATGTTACGGACGTTAAACCCTATTCTGTAAGTATATCTATGCTATTCTATGCATGAAACAATAATATTAATTATGAATGAAAATAGTGAAATATTCTTCTTATTAAGTTACAAAGTTTAATTAGATAATATTGAGAATAAATATTCAACCGGCTCTAGAATTTTGATAACCATCGCTTTCAGATCTGTTCCAGAATGTTCACGCTACCAGATGCATACAATTAGCGAAAATTACGAAACATGTTACCGCAACGTTTACCAAACCTTTTTTTTGAGAAAATTTCGAGTCGAATGAGATTAAAATCGATTTTTTTCTCGAAGCTCACAATTCCGAATGCGTTACGCGGAAAACGACTTACATCCGTAATTTTATCTCAACTTTCACGAGATTAACCCCGTAAACCTGTCATGACTACGGCCGACACATGGACCTCGATAGAAAGTACTTACGTTACTTCAATGCTGTGATTCTCTTCCCCAAAAGTAAGATCGTATTGCATGGGAATGTTCTATGCCTTGAGAGTCTTTTATGTTTGCCGTTTCTGAAGACTTTCATTCAAAGAACGGTTTGGAAGGAAATGTTACGAACAATGTACAAATTCAACAATGGAAGATTCGAAATACGAAATCAACAATGAAATAATAATAATTAAATGAACCGTTGTCTATTCAGGATGAGTGCGAGATATATTTAGCAAATACTCTAGAAAACTAAAGAAAACTTAAAATTTCACCATAGGATTTTGAGATAGCCGTCAGAAACTGAATTTAAAACCACAGAATTAATTATTTACGCTGAATGGCTTTGTCCTAAGTTATGTCTATACATTTTTGTTTAAAATTTACTATTCTTTGGAAACGGTAAACCCTAGACGAGAAAGGAAATCATAAAATAGTCAAAGTATCCCGTACTAGTTACTACATCGTTTACAGTGCCCATGCGTTCCGTTTCAAAATTCGCGGCTTTTCATCAAACCGTGCAGACTTGCGAATAAGTCAGAGCTTACGATAACTTTATCGAAAGTACAACGATACATTGACAATAGAAAAGCACAGTTATCGTTAGCTTAGTTCACAGCAGAAACTGTTAGTATCTCCTGAACGTGTAGAACACGTAAACCACGCGAAACACACAAAGAAAGAGTTAGGCCCTCCGAAGTAATCCGCGGTTGCCGGGCTCTGCCCAATCTAACCGCACGGTCCAAAAGGAGACGGGCACTACAGAGCGTTCATCGCACAGACGCCCATAAACACGTAAAACAATCCCTTAGAACGATAGGTGAACGATATTTACCAGCTTGTACATGGTGATGCGGGTTGTGGAGTTGAACGGGTAAGCCGAAGAAGCGTTGGATCTGAAGCGATCTGATATTCAGTGAGGAATGGTAAAGATCGACCACCTTATATACTCGATCCGCTCTCCTTTTTTCTCTCCCCATCTTCCACAATTCTCCTTCAAAGCATCCGCCCTCCATGACTCAAGCGCCCCTTCCCATCAACGCTTTCGTGGAGACCCACCCACCTCTTGCTCCATCCGCATCTTTCGGAAGATACCCTGCGTCCCATATTTGCCATTGCTGATTATTATATCGACTTTTCTCCACGGAAGGGTGGGTGTACTCTTGCGACAGCGGGTGCTTTGCAAACGAGCGTTACTTGTCGAAGAAATTGGATTGCCATTATCTCCGACTACGAGTTTGATCTGAGTGTTGTCTGCAGATCGAAGTAATTGTGGTATTGGTGCAGGTGGATTGTTCGGCTCGTACAGTGGGACCATACGTAGAGTGATTAACGATTTTGTTTAACTTACAGGAATAAGGAGTATCTATCGATTTGGCCATTTACGTCTATATCTATTTATAGTATATTTTAACGATTTTGTTTAACTTATAGGAATAAGGAGTATATAATCATTTAACCAGTTACGTCTATATTCGTATCTATTTATCGTATATGTGTTTCTAGGTTAATTTAATTCAGAATTCCATCAATTCCGTCATTGCGATTGATAATTAAAGTAACGTTAATTAAACATAGCGTGATGAAAATCAATTCCAGAAAATATTGCTTTTAATTATATATCATGATAATTATAAAATTAGTCTATCAGATTTTGAATAAATGATCTCAATAACAGGTCAAGTATTCTTAATTATTAAGTTTCTTTTTTTTTTTTCAGAAAATTACCGAAGTTGCAGAGAAGAGAAACTGATCTATTTGCTTCACGTGAAGATTATCTATTAGTGAGTAAATAAACTTCCAATCGTACATATGTTCATGCCTAATATGTATTCTGTATTTTACTTTTTGTTTTGTTATTTATTTGTTGTGATATGAAGAGTAGATAGCACCTAGTCTTTGTTGTATCTGTTGTGTGTTAATATTTCTGTGCTTATAGTTTATTTAATTGAACTATACGGGTTAATCGCCAACATCTGCTCGAATACATGGCTGCATATTTTGGTGTATTTCTTTTCGTATCCAAAACACTTATTATATTTTATTGCCATATAATCTCATCCAATCACATTTGATCTGTGTTTATCCTTCATGTAAGTTTCACCAAATTATCAGTCGATCTTTTCGCTTTAGTCAATACAGGTTTTTCGGAGAATATAAATTCTTCGGGTGAACTCACTTTCGTGTCGAAATAGAAGCTTTAAAAATTTTCAAAAAGTATCCTCTGTACTAATCATTCTTTTTTTCGTATCATTCTTTCACCGTTTTCAATACGCATATGATTCAGGGAGAATTACAACGATGGTAATCGGTGCGCCATATCAGGGTTTCCTATCAGACTGGTTCTCGGTGCACAGTTGGGAAATCCTACAGTTAGGGAATTACGGAGAGCGGATGCTGTATGTGGCAATAGTCGGGAGTGGGGATGGCGACCATAGTACATGGTGCTGCACGCCAAGTGCAAGACAGCTCCAGATCATGACCCAAATCTACGAAATAAAAGCTCACACTCATTGGCCGAGGACTCGATATCAAAAATCGGGAAAAATTTCGGGCCCCAAATATGTAACCTCGAACCATTTTGAAGATCCACTCCAAACGCTACTGTGGTGGTTGTCAAGTGTTTCTCTCAGCACCTTTTGGCATGGGATACGAGTGGGTGGAGCTGGTTTCTCTCAACCACTTCCTTTTGGGAATACTCCCGCTATGGATATCTTTTTCTAGGATCTATAATTCAAGCGTTTATCTACCCTCAGTTTTCTCTTTCAAGTTTTTTTCTTTCTATGTTAATTTGTATACATACATCTACATAAACACCCATGTTTAATAATACGTATATCTATGATACCTAGCAATATCCTACCTGCCTATGTTATCCTATTGTTTTATCATTATTGCCTTTTAATTGAATAACTTGTAATCAAAGTCCTATGTAATATAAGCCTTTTTCATTACGTAAAATATAATTCGTGTTTTAAAAAGTTAACGATACATTCATTAAAGTTTGACCACTTAGAATTAAATTTGTTTGCAAGAAAAGCTTAGAAAACCAATTTAGAAATACGTATTGTACATTTAACATCACATTTTTATTTGTTAAACTTTCACAATAAATGACTAGGTTCATATACTCTTACGGTACGTGATATATTAGGCATTAATGCAGATTGATTGGAGGTTGCAAATAAAAGGTTTTTTAGTGTCACTATTTTTCTTATTATTCTTTCACTTTATGATGCATAGAATTTTTGAAAATCCTTCATCTCCGCCCTACGGATTAATCCCATTCCTATATCCAATTTCAATAGACTGTGGGTAGAGTTCACCGCAAGATTTCCAGCCCCAGCCTACGACATAACTAATATCTGCACATTGACGTACCCATACGTTTTAACGCAATGTGACCTAGATATGCACATCAGCCGTAGAACTAACTCATAACGAATATCAAGATGTATTTATACTATGGAGAATGCGATACGTTCTGAATTCTTATTCGTTTTTTTTACGTGTTAAATCCTTCTTTTAGATTCGTATGGATAGAGAGCTATCTATTTTTTATGGGATCGATTTTCAAATAGCTCTTCATCAATTTTTTATCATATTACGTCCATCGTACTTATCCGTATTCTTCCTTCATCGTACAATAAAGGTTTTAGAAGTTATTTCTCAGGTACTAATATGCTCGTTAAACGGTGATAACTTTAATATTTCTTCGCGTCTGTACCTCACCGAGAAACTCATTTTATTTGACGGATTCCTAAACATCGATTCTATTGAATATAGTCTCTGACAGGCCTTGCAAAAATCCTTGAAAAAGCAAGATTAGTTTTGCCTGTGAAATTGAATGATAAACGGCCTCCAAAGACCTTGGTTTTCATCCATGGGATGGAAGAGGAGAAATCCAAAATACAACACATCTTAGATATCATCTCTTAGCTCTTGCAACATATGGTCGAAATACGAGAATCGATCGCTGATTATAGGGAGGTTGAAATTATAAATTGAATTATGGGAATAAAATTGGGATGGAGTTTGAGAGGTCAGAAATTAAAAGGGTTTAGACATGAAGATTGAATCATCGTATCGTAATACACCAGCTGAACATGTTAATTAGATAGCATTTGTCTATCGTATCAGAATTGATAGCAGTTCTCATAATTCCCGTTGATTCTAGAACTTACGAAAGGTTGAGTTGAATATTTATAAGGGTTTCTTGCATTATTATTTAAAATTTGAATAAATACTTTCTCATTAATTGTTTTTACACTGAATTTCTACTATGTTGCTTCCATTCCTTCAACTAGTCTCTGGCATACATTTAACATCTGGGGAGTTTCTCAATCCCATTCAAAGCAAATTAATACTAATAAGATTTCGTACTCTAATGTGAACCTTGCGTAAATTGTAGCGTTATCCAGGCCCTTTTCCCACTTAATGCTGAAGAAAGGAAGAGTATTGATAAGAATTTATAAAGGATGATGTAATGAATAGAATTTATGTTTTATTTATGTTTTGGAGAAAGCTCGTTCAATTTCTATTCATAAATTCATATCTTTATGCCTTAATAAAAATACACAACTCTTTAGAAAGTTATTAGTAGTATCAAATGATCTATTGCCTATTCCTGCGTAATTAAATTCCTTCATCAGACTTGGTTACCTTTAATAGGTTTTAATAGGCACGAATATTAAGTACTTTAAATACACCACCACTTCAAATATTGAGTATATACTTATTATTCTAAATCTACCACGAAATTCAATGAAATGTTAAATGATATTATTACTCACATTTGAAATTAATCTAAAACACTATAAGAATTATATTCAACAATAATCTTATATCACTTTCTAGCTTTACGTATCGAACGACCACGTAATATCACTTCTTACGTAATTTACTCGATATATATTTTGCTTCGTATAAAATCATAATTGGAAGGAAATGCTGTCAATTTCATGGTAATACTTCGTAGGCATATCGATGATATTTGTTGGGAGAAATTAAGGAAAACATATTTTGCCAAATAGTTATTTTTTATTTTCGTAAGAACTGTAAAGTCGGCGAATTTGGTTTTTACATATCACACTTCAATATTCCTAATGGTCTCAGGTAGAGGTACACCTCAGAAATAAATTAATGGATGAGAGTCTTGGCGAACGCTGGTGCGGCGTAGGCAACTGGTGCAGCCACTACCGGGGAGGTGTAGGCTACGGGTGCGGCGGCAGCGACGACTGGGGCAGAGTACACTGAGGTCTGGAAAGGAACGAAGTTGTTATAAACATTGCCAGAAGGAAACACTTTATATCCATTCTGTAGTTGTTAAAATAGAGTCGTTTACTCACCCTGAAGGTGTTGGCATAAGAGGTGGCGACGGGCACGGCAGCCTTAACAACAGCGGGTGCGGCAACTGCTGGGGTGACGACGGGTGCAGAGTACGCCAATGGGGCGGAGTAAGCCAAGGGTGTGCCAAGATAACCGGGTTCGGCAGAGACGGCAGCCACGAGGGCGAGGATAGCCACCTGAGGATTCAAGATTCGATTCGCCATTCATGATTTGAGTCGGACATTAATTTCCCACGATTTGCATGGGATATTATATTGTAGAGTGGACATTTTACAAACAGACATAATTTATTAAGTAGGCCTACATAAACATCCTTAAATTAGCCTCCTTAACATACATAAGAAACATTCCATGAAAATCCTCTGAAAATCTCCCATTATATTCCCTTGCAATTGTCTGTTTCAAAACTTCAACATAAACTATCTGCCCTTCATCATAAGTATTTCAAACTATTATCTACGGCTTTCAGAAAATTTTATATTAATCTCACTTGCACTTGATTTTAGGTAATAGCAGTAAAACTAAAATTAATTAAATAAGATTATGATTTGCTATTTTCCCAAATAGATATGTAAACCACGATTCGTCCTCGGGCTATGAAATTTTGGTTCCTCCTAGTTAACGTATTAAATTCTTGCTAAATGTTAACAGATTAACCTTTTATGCAAATGACTTTTACTCAGTTTTTTGAGATTTTGAATATATCATAAAAAGTTAGAATGGTGACTATATTTAGAGTTGGAAGAAAATTATAAAATAAATCGTGAGATTCGCGAATAAATATACTATGCAAAATCCATCTAACCATCTAGGATTTGAAATCACGAGAAGTTTGTAGAACCCTAGCGCTACACTACGAAGTGAAATAACATTTGACCCTATTCATAGAGCATAGCTCAGTAATTATATGTGGATGGTTAAAATACCATTACCAAGATAGCTTTTAAAGTTGAACGTACTAGAATAAATGTTGGGTATAGCCATTCCTTAGCGATTGAGTACGATGAATGAAATACTAGAGAAGTAAATTATAATAGATAAATGGACACTAAATGAAGCTAGTGTCGTTGAAATTTATCGCAATCAGTTGAAGAATTACCAATAAAATCTCGATAATGAATCATGGAAGATGGATTCAGAGTATCTATCATCCAATAGAAAACCGAATGGCAAACACGAAGAGCAGGGGTTGTTTTAGGAAACCTCCGCGAAAGAACAAAGAGAACCCTCACTAACACTTAAACAGTTACTCACCAGCTTGTACATGATGATTGGGTTGATCTCTTACGAGGTGAACAGTGAGTCGTGAAACCTGGAATTTAAGTGCCTCTTGATGCATTGTGCTCGACTTATATACTGTCCACCGCTCCACCCTTCAGACTCTTCCGATCTCCCCACTCCCCCGCGATACCCTTTGACTCGGACGCAACCACCCCCACGGTTCTGCGGCGCGACGCTACAACGTTATTTAAAAGTCCATCGCGGCAGCTCTCTTTATTTAGTCAAACAGTTTGCTTTGTCAGGGAATGCAACTTCTTCTCTTAAGATGGAATAGCAGAAACGAGCGCATTCAAATATAGGGCGAATTCTTTCGCTTTTAGTACATCATCAATTTATAATCCATACAAATGTAATGCGAGATGGGTGATAGGACGATACCCTACCGCTCTATGAAACTTGAAGACTCGCTTCTTAGTTTACTAAATGAAATCTTCGCCTATTCGGTTACGGGGGCAAAAAATGACCTTTTTTCCGTCAGCTGAGGGATGTTGACCTTCCTAAGCCGCCATATTGGTCAGCGGGACAACTGTCTTGCTTTGTGCCGGGGCACAATTGCGTTTTTTTTTTGTCGAGTCTACTTCGCAGTTGTTGGTGGAAAATTTGCAAATCCTCGTAACCCTCTTTGACTCCGTGACAAAGAGGTTTCATGAAATGGGGATTTTTTTCATGTATGAACACGAGCCAGAGAATATATCGCGTGATATTGAGCGATTCGGTAAAATTTCTTTTGTTTTGAAATCTATGAAATCCCGCTGTTGCCAATCGTGGATGAGATGAACAACCGGAAGTTAGTAAAAGTTATTGAAAATAATTGAATGGTTGATTCTCGATTGCGAAAAAAATGAAAGACGATACGCGCTTGTTTTTGTATTTTTACCTACAAATTCGTTCGTCTGCAATATGTCAATTTTTAATTAAAAATTTTATTGCAAAAAAACACCACATATTCAACTATAACATTTAGTGGAAAAGTCAAACATTGACTCCAAAAGTAGCGGAAAGATTATTCAATATGTTTATATCACGGAAATTATAAATATTTTCCTATCACACTGTTAACCACTTATATTTCACTCGTAGAACTAGAATATAGACTAATTATCGTAATTCTAATAATATGGGAGAACAATTAATAAGTTTAGGGGAGTTAGTTTTAAAGTATTGTTTATTCTGTTCATCTTAAAGCGCTCCATCTACTTTTGTGATGTATTTCAATTCACAGTGGACTAGTAATCCATCAAATTTATTCCTCCAAATCTTTTTTTATAAACTCACTTTATGAAGATCAAAAGCATAATCTTAAACTATCAAATGAGATGAAATCGCCACTAGGTACGATAGTTAATGGATACCTAACGGAATAGTTAGAATAGAATCTTTTCAATTATGAATGATCAAAATCATCAATATAAAATCGTTGAAATAAGTCATATCTCCATGCATGATGAGGTGGACCAAATCAGAATAAAAAAAGTCAAAAATGCTTCTGGAAGAAATCGCACGTAGCAACTGACCACTTGGCAAACACAATGAAAGAGCCGAATGTAAAAAGCAGTAAATCTTCCACGTACCGAAAGACGTTTGGCCCATTTTTTCCACACAAGTACCCACCTGGTGTCACTTTCGAGGAAAGAAAGTCCACCTTGCATAAGCAGCAAATCCTAAGGTTAAAAAAATGTATATCAGTTCATGTTGAGAAAGCTAAAGAGCCAAAGTATTTCCTAGTTAAGCACCTCAATACGAAACGCCATCACGTTCTCTCTCCTCACAATTTACGAGCTGTGCTTCTCGTTTCAAATTATCTTTAATGACGTAAATTGTCGATGGAAATATAAAAAAATGAATGATTCAGATTTTATTCAGAATATGGCAACTCCTTAGGTTAATTCAATGAATGGTTATTTATATATAGATCAAGGAGGGGTCAAACAAATATTTATTGTTACCCTAGCAACATTAAAGATTAAATTTTAGTTTAAACCTTTCACTATTACTTATGATACAAATAACAATTACTTCAGGTATGACAGGCACTTACAAACTATTACTAGTAATTATGTTTTTAGAATTTAAAGATAATAAATATGATGTTTGATTGCATGGAAACTTCCATTGACAAATTATTACAATAAACATAATTAATCCAATCAAACAGTAATTATATTACCACATTTTAGGAATGAGATAATTATTTTAAAATACGTATCTGACAGATTCCTGATTCAAAGCTGAATTCGTAAGAAGAGATTTTAGTCACTCTTATCATTCATGGTTCTCTGAAATCTATAACCTTCACGCATTAAAGAACGTTCTAATTTTTCTTATGTGAGACAAGCTTTCCCAATTTTTATCATCCTTTCAGGGTAATATCCTGTGAAAATTGGCTTCTGGTGAAATTTCCAGGAAATGATAACACATTTTTCACCCTCATCTCTTTGGACCATTGAAAATTTCGGAAATGGTCTGACACTGAAATCAGGAATCAGATGTTGAGCAACTTCCCTGAAACAGAGAATGGGGCCAAGGTCTTCCCTAATGATAGTCCAAGATTTCTTTCGTAGATGCAATTTGAAATATTAGCGCAAAATTTTGAATCGGTCCAGATGAAAACGAGATGCTGAATGTGTGAAATATTCATCACAAAATGGCATTATTCTTTCAATGAAAAATGATACGTTACTGGTATTTTAATTTATAAGTTTTGGTTCGGTAGAATTAGAAAAATAGATAGTACTTCAACTTTACTTTTCTAGGACAATCATATGTGAAAAATACTTGCAATGAATACATAAAATATCTTAGCAAAGTTTCTCTCCAAAGCCGTGGAGTTCGTGATATCTTCCATCGAGTGAAATTGATATTGGAACGTGATACAGTACTCATATATTTGACAACATATTTTACATTCATATCTAAAAATATAACTCCCCGTTGAAACTAGTTTTCTTTTACTTGGTGTTATAAAATCCTGAATCCAACGCGAAATGTTAATTAATTAGTTTCAGTTATTTTTGTTAGATTTATGTACTATTCACATAAATTGATCTTACTAGAAGAAAATTTATCGTTAAGAGTCAGCAAGTACTGTTTTTCGCTGATATAAGCATGAACAAAATTGAATGAAAATTATTTAGACGTCCAAATTTCTAAAAATTTTAATTGCACTAAGTTCGTTAATTTAATTGCTCTTTATTATTTTAATCGTCTTAGCTAAATCAAGAGGTAAAATAGTTTTTATAATGAATCTAACCATATAATATATTAATATACACATTTATTATGTCTTTCTCTCTTAATTGAGTGAATGTATTGGATGTTTTCTTAGAATTAGCAAATACTTCGCTATCTGATGCCATTCGCGAGATACATTAGTCATGTACCGATAAACATAAATAGAGGTAAACATCCTCCCAGAAGGAGATGTACAAGTTGCATCTTTATCGTACGTGAACGTGATTCAGGTGAAGACGAACGATAAATACAGTTTTCGAATTAAAACTGGCTCGCGTGCGAGGAGAAATTTATAGCGGAGATACGTGAGCGTCGTGTTTATTAGATATAGTCTGAGAATAAGATTTACTTTTCTAACTCGTGTGCAGAATATCTATGTTAGAATCTTCTTGGGATCCAAAACTTAGTAAAAATAATTTTATTACATCTCTAGATTTTTGTCTCTATTATTACTTTTGCTTAGGTCCAATTTTCATTGTATATTATTTGACAGGGATGTTTATTTTTTTATTCCACCACTTTTTACAACTAACAGTTCCAAAGATTCATTGAAATTGAACCTTATTTAATTATAAACATCTCAGATGGTTTATTGAAAATAAAAATTCAAGAATCGGTTGATTTTCTTTATGAATAACGGAACTTCAATTTGGTTTGTAAACAACCAAATTTAGGGTAAAATAAATTTAGTACAATAATAATACACACAATTTTTTTGATAACTGTATTTACTCAAGTCATTTTAGATATATACATTTTTTACCTTCCTGTTCTAGATAAAGCCATCAATCAATCAAAGTGATAACAGTAAGAAGGAAATTTTAAATATTGTAATTTATACACATAATTTAATGTTTCTCTAAGCAGATATTCACAGTTAATACCCTCAATGATGTATTTTAGTGTATCTCTTGGCAATCGTCGTATTTTGGGCATTGACGGTTGAGGGCGTGAAACGGTTGTGCTTAGAGGTCACGTAGGAATAAGGAACCGATATATTCGGAGTTTGAGAGCCTTGAGGCGCTTGGCATTGAGTCTCTCAACGTTGACTGATACCTTTCGTGCATTTCCTTTTGACTATTTTTCGGGTGGAGACACCTTATCTGCCGTACGAAAAAATGCCTTTCTTCCTGGTGCCACGACCTCGAATCCACGCACGGATATCAACGAAAGGTCTCCATCACGTAATACAGGATTTCGCTTACTTCAGCTGTACGCGAATTATTCATTTGCTCTATCCTTTTGACTGTTGGTTACTCCTTGGATGATTTTAAATATAATAAACAAGAATCTTTAAATTCAATGTTAGTTGCTCTGTCTTCGTAAATTCCATTTGATTTATAAGACGCGATTTATACACGGAGGATACCCAGGACCAAAAATCATTGATAGATTGAATTTCAACTACTTACTTCCAGCTGTTATGATAATGGTATATTTTAAGATGAAGTATCCATTTATATTAAATTAAAATGTTTTTTATTAGTGAATAATTTGTCGTAGCTCTGTTCTCCATTCTGTTTGAAGCGAATTGGTTACTAAGAATACAAATTTACCCCTTTCATCAGTTATTTGAAGTACACTTGTGTAGTTAAGCATTTGGTTTCCTTTTACTTTTAAACTTTATGGTATTCAATTGTATATAACTCGTAAGATAATAAAATGCACCTATCCTTTACTGATAAAGACTGAGGCCCTTACAATCTCTATATGTTCGGCAATTATCCTCAGGATAATCTTTCGTATAACCTCATCGCGTAACAATTGCTTAACAATTGCTGGCGATCTCTTTTCAGAAAAACTCGTGAGTAACGAAGCATGTTCACGTTTGGATTTCATACTTCATGAGATCGGAGTGAACGGTCTAGATACCTCGCGTAATATACAAAAGAAATGAGTAACATTATAAGACAAGGTTTTCATAAAATATCAACATTTACACATTTTATTGTCGTAGATATACCATAGTTGAAAATATATAAATAGTATGAAGTAGAGGGCGTCTTTAGACGATTGTACGATAACTCTCGGTCCCGATTCTCGCGACATTGAGAATCGGTGAGAATTTAATGGATCAGAGTCTTGACAACGGGAGCGGCATAAGCGAAGGATGGAGGGTGGATGGATGCAGCGTGGACGGCGGGAATGGCAGCTGGGATGACGGCGGGGGCTGCGTGGACCACGGGTGCGGAGTAAGCCAGAGCAGGGGCTGCAGCGAACACGGGGGTGTGCGCGGCTACGATTGGAGCCTGTGACGAAAAGAAAAACATCACATTATAGATGAGTAAAACAATAGGAAAGTCAATAGGCAAAGCTCTAATGGTAAATATATCCTCAGAGAGGTTTATGTGCTTAGAATTCGCAAGAAATTCTTATTTTAATAACATAAAACATTATTTAGATCGGTATCAATTCTCTTACCTTTAATACTCGACTCATTCGGGAGAATAAATATCGATTTCAGTCAAAATTGGCTAGATCATTTCAGAAAGAATGCATGTTAACTTTGAGTTGCATGTGGAATAAGTATTGTCTACGTCTTTCACAAATTTATCTTTATAGTTATGAAATATCGTCGACTTTTATCTCAATGTGTTGTAATGGAAAACATGCTTATCAACTCTACAGATATTACGTATTCCAAGCACTTCATTTATTATCAGTGCTGCAGAAGGTAAAGTGCATTCTCAAAAAGCATATTCTCTGTCAAATTCCGTTATTTTTCCTATCTGGCTCGATTACGAGAAATATTTCAATGGAAAGAGGTATTTGACATCCTTCTTTTGTCTACTCAGCCCCAAATACCTTGTATGAGAGCTTGAAGGTGTTGGAGTAAGAGGTGGGCAGAGGTACAGCAGCCTTGACAACGGGGGCAGCAACGACCGGGGCGGAGGCTACCAAGGGTGCGGAGTACGCAACGGCTGCTGGCGCAACCACTGGAGCACCCAGGAATCCTGGTGCGGCGGAGGCGGCTGCCACGAGAGCTAAAAATGCGACCTGGAGGGAAAGAGACCCATTAGATGTATATTTGGATTGCCCTAGATCTTCAGTCAAAAGTAAGGTAAGGAATTTATCCCCCGCATCATGTACCGACTGGCATTTAGTTTACCCTCGAGCGTTGAAGTCTCCAATGAATCGTTTAGGAACATTGTTTCTACGCAACTTTCAAATTTGTCGTAATGATTCTGTAAAGATTAATCTTTGTGGTAGATACAAAATGTCACATAATTACGAATTTCAAATAATATGGCTATCCATTGACTCCAAATAAGCAGTAAAGTAATTCAAATTATAAACTTTAAAATGGAAACAGCTTCAACATGATACATTACCTTGTAAGAGGCTGAATTTTTCATCCTAGTATCATTAATTTAGTCTAAATTAAAATAATAAAATAAAGCTAAAATACGTATATAAGTTTAGCTGTATGTTATATTGTAGTTCATATCAGCACGAGTAGATAGGCCGTCCTTGGAAGAAGAACAATTCACTGTAAACAAACTTCTAACCATAATACAGCTGCACGGGAAACTAGAAGACGTAATTCCAACCTGCATCTCTCACAGTATAGATCCAGAATTATTCCAAACATTCACGATTGTAAATATTCAATCGGTGCACTGAACTCACCAGCTTGTACATGGTTGTTTTGGTAACGTAGTGCCCACAGCTACTTAGAGACGAAGAGGATCTTCCAACGATGAGATATGTCTTCTTCTCAAACTCTTCGGTGTTTTTATACCTATCGGTCCCTTCGATGGCCTCATCCCATTGTCTTCACCCCACCCACCCCTTCCATTACCCTAAACTACGACACCATTTCACTTCACTCTCACTTTCGATCTGCCCCTCCCCCCCTTTACCGCACCACTTTCCCCGGTGTCCCTTACACGCACGTTCTTCTTGTGGTGGATCCCTCATTTAATAGCTCCCGGAGGCTTCCGTTAACCGCTTAACATTATCCCTTCAATTGCCCACTTCCCCATTATTTTCAGACAATTAATTCCATCGGACTTCCTTCCTGATCCGGCCTCAATTAGAGGAAATAAATCCGTAATGGCTACGAATTTTCGTATAATAAATTACAAATGTTTTAATGGTCCCGAAATCGTATTTTTACGTATATTAAGTACATTTATCGATTAAAAATCTGTCATATATTATGGGGTAGCTATAAAAATAGCTTCCACGAGAGATTTGATCCGTTGACCTTAGTGTTGAGAATCGGTTACTTTACCCGAGTCTTTTGAGCTTCGCTCCGGAGCAGACTTTATTGGGTCATGCTGTCTAGGATCAGAGGTTTATGGTTACTCGCTTATCTCGTCTATGCATCTTGATATTCTGGAATAATTACCCCTTGTCTCGTAGATGACTGAAGTTGGGGTATGTCTGTCGTCTTTCGAGTATGTAATGTGAATGCGGGGCTGACGATTAAATTAATTTTTCGCCTAGATATGTATGCTTGTGATTAAGTAGGTATTTCATTTAAATTTATTTATTTGTTTATTGCAAAAGATACTTTATATTATTTTTAAAATTCCTACAGTAAATTTTTTCAACGTGTGTTTTCAATTTTATTTTTATATAATAAATCAGTCAAACCATTAGTTAATGCACATTATTTACTAACCCTTCACTTCTGTGATATCATAACTCTCAATACATTTGTATAAATCATTGGAAATTGATATGGGTATCTTGAAATAAGATAAGTACATAAGTTTGTCCTTGCTTTTTTACAAATGCTTAAATGCTAAAAAATTCAAAAAAGGTGGGAAGTGATGGGAATTAAGATTCTTTAGTCTTCATTATTTAGAGCTATAATTCAGATACAACAAACCCACAAACAAGATTTTTAGTATTGGGCAAACTTCAAATTTCTTTTTCCAGAAACGTCAAATAAAAGAGTTCAGTTATTCTCATCGATTTTTAAATTATTCTTACTATCATTATCTCATCGCAAGTCATAATCGTACTCTAGTGATCATAGAACTCGGGATACTCAACTTTTTATTATTCATTATTATCCACCTGATATTCTGGTAACTTAAATTATTTTGCATGATTTTCTGACTTTTCAATAATTTTTCAGTATTCGATTCCATTAATTACTTTTATTCAATGAATATGCTCATGAAATAAAAATTCTAAGGCTTATAGTGAAGCAATGCATCCACCCTTGGTCAGAAAAATTGTCGATATAGTAAGAACAATTTATTTGCATTTCACTACCCTCTTAAGACCTATAATAGGTTATCTTATTGTAAAAAATAACTGATTTACGTCAATGTCTATGATTTCTTTAATTAATACTTTACTGTTGCCTTTTATTTCATTATATTCATATCAATAATAGTTGATGTTACATTAAGGGTTAAATTTTCCCACTATGTTTTTCCAAGCTCCCATTTTCCCATACTGTAATGCTAACTTTGTGATTCTCGTAAGTCCTCAATCAAAACTTTCTTTAAAATCACTATGATATGATAGGAAGAGTGGGATCAAATTTTATTAGATCTTAAGTATCAAGGTTAAATTCAATTTTTTTATCTTTTAGACTTATACCAAAATTATTTGATAGGAATGTTCAGACATCTTGCAGGAATTGTAATAATGAATTTTTGCGATACCGTACAAGGATAAATAGTACGCGAGATTATTCAAACCAACTCGACTTTTTAATATGAAATCTCATAGTAAGCTTATTTGCTGATTTCTTCATATCTTTATAAATCTTCAATTCAATCGTGTCAAATGAAAATCAGCCATCCGTTTTGGCAACATCTGATATGAAGTAATCGTTACAAAGGATGATAAAAATTTTGCTAAAACGAAACTCAATTCTGTTTGTTTCCGTAGTTTCGCATACTACAGAAATGAAAATATTAATTTATTAAATTAATCGTTCCTTGTGAGATAAAATCATGACGAAACAAGGAACCGTACGTTTCCGTGTTCTTACCCTAGCTACGCAACTGTTCTGGTGAAAGGCCCTCTTCCCTAACTTGGTATCTCTTACATATTCCTCCTACGACCCGCAACGGCTATTGAGATTCAGATTGGGTAACCTTGGTGACTCACACTCCTTTATGCCTCCGTTGCTCTCTCTGCTATGTCAACCGACTGTCGATGAGGAATTAGATAATTTCGGCCATCGAAGATATTCGATTAAGATTTTGCATAAATGCACGGAAATTAACGAATGAGATGCGTTTTTGTCCTAAAAACAATGGAGTTGTTGAAGAATGAGCAATGATGCCTTTTTCTATTCGGTAAAAGAGTTAAATGACATTTGAAAAAAATGAAAATTAATTGCTTAAATACGAGAGCGATACGTAAAATTTCAATAGACTAACATTTATCAGTAATATAGAATTTTGATTTTCTAGCACTTACTTTTAAGCAATTAAAATGAAAATTTATGTTCGAATTTAAAGAATGATAACATAATTTTTAAAAGTATTAAAAAATGTATATTCCTGTCAAATATCTTATTGATTTTTAGAAGATAGATCGCAATTGCGCGATACATTTAGTAAAAGTACGTTTGCTGAAGATTGATTCGATAATATGTAATCCTCCGCTTCCTTGGGTAATACAGAATAATACCAAAAAAAGAAGAATAAAGAATAAGTTGATAAGAATAATTTTCATATGGTTCAATATTTCAAATAGGTGTTAAAAAGTAATTGGATTCTATCTACTTAAATAATTTTTCATACTCTGTATAAAGAAACTTAACCGCATTTTTTCATTTAGTAACGTATAAACATGCACAGAATTTAATTTAAGGCAAACAACGAAGGATATTCCATCGACAATTCAAAGGATATAAAAGAATATTTTTCATTCAAATGTCGATGGAATTTTAATTTGAAAGAACACATTTATACTTACATTCATTACAAAAAGTTCTCGGACTTAAATTTCACTATTGTCAATTCAATGTACATTATATTTCAACACATATATATATGACGCAAGGAATCATTAACGTGCAAAAGAGCTTACCATTTCACTACTTTAATTCATAAATATTCACAATTAAGTTCATCTTCAATAAATATTAATTTTATATTATTTTACTGATTTTAGAAGCATGTGAGTGATATTTTTTCATTCATGTAAAAATATTTTTCTATTAATTTCATCTCATATTGCGGAATGAACTTCCATCAAGAGCTTAAATGAAGTTTATCGCTCTTAAATTTGGAAGAATGCCAAGTGAACTTCGAAACTAATACGTTATTGATTTCCTTAATCGATTCCTTCTCTCTTATCTCGGTGCTTCCTCGTGAAAAATTAACGTACCTTTGTACCAATAACAATTTACCAGAAAATTTTGCTAACAATTTGATGGAAATCAATATCGTTTTGTAATATTTTTTCTCATTTTACGTGATTAAAATAATAAAATATAGCTTTACAATATCTTGAGTAAAATCTAATGAAGTCTATTAATATTAATAATATCCAGGTGATACTGATAAAAATGATCTGCTTGAAAATTATTTGCATATTATCTACGTAGAACGAAAGGGAAAGCAAGAGAAATTATCACTTACTTTCGTCCTCGACACATAAACCACCTGTTACTTTGGGATGCATTGCATAAGTCTTTACTTCATATCTTTTCTCAGAAGTGATTAGTTATGTCAGAACTACTTCCGTTGCTATTTTGACATCGTGTGTTAAGAAAACTTCGTTTCTTCGAATTTTTCAATTGCGTCTTACAAAGTGCATAGCAACAAATGAAGTTTATGTCGCAAAATAAAATTCTTCTATGATAACTTTTTATGAAATCTCTTTTCTTAAATATTTTTAGCAGAAATATTTTGAAAAATTACCACACACACAATTTCTACATAGTATTTTTAACGTAGGACATCCCTGTCCCTAAAAGTTGGACACAGGGCCTTCAAAAAGGTAATGGGAGAGTGGAAATTACCATAAGAGCGTTTTTTAAATTTTAATTCCAAAAATCTTGTTAGCCGTCGAATTGGTAACCATATGCATTTTGTATGTTAGTTTTTGAGCTTCACGTAAAATGTTTTCCATGACCGTGTTACTTAATAGTCTGAATAGCCAGTATAAATCATCAAAAATATATAAAATATTTTAAGGTCCTTTTGGATTTAAATTCTAAACTACTTATAATATCAAATTTGATATATATGTATAAGGAGATAGGTAAAGTGATAACTTATACGCATAAATGAGGAATAGTTTTTATGAATTAAAAAGAAGGGTGGAAGTATCCTGGAGAGATATATCAAGATGAACTACATAGCCTAATGTACTCTCCAATTGTAGGAAGGATTTTTAACAGATGGATGAATGTTCATGTGTTATGGAAACAATGTTTTTAATTCTATTTATTGTAATAGAAATAGTTTAATAATTAAAGCATAAAAAGATTATTTGAAATTCTTATTTATAATATTTTAAAATAAACATCCAGACGTTTATGATTTCTATCATCTATTCACAAGCAAGAATTTTTGATTAAATATGTGCGTTTATAACCTGATGAAATGCCTAACAATCTCGTAATAATTAATCTTTTTCTATTGAAAAATACATGGATTTATCAGTATAGAGTATTAAGGGTTTAGATGAACTCTGAAGCGGAAGTGAATGCATCAGTAACGGCCTTGCTAGGAACTCGATGAATTTCCTTGCGTGAAATGTCCTATGTAGGACTGGCATGTTTAAGGAAATTCACAAATTTAAGTTTTTAATAAATGTAGCACGATATTTTAATCCTTAAAATCCGTAACAAAATCCAATCAATAGGAGCATATTGTTACCTAAATGCAGTGTATCAAGATCAAACACCAAATCTTACTTGGCCCATTTCCATAGATGGTAAGATCAGATACAGTTCACAAAAATCACAGCATCTCTTGTCAGTATGCAAGCTGGATTTTTGCAAAGCTGTATTTTTATCTCTATCGAATATTTGTTGTCTAATCGTTGTAATGTAGTTTTTACGTATTTTCTTCTCGCCAAAATACCAACATCATGTCCAATTCCGTTTTTCTTTGATGGTTCACTTAATATATTCCCTTCTTACTTCAGCGGAGGGTATGAAAATAACATATCCACGCATTAACGTAGACGATAGCGCAATAATAAACCAAAATATGAATTTAAAAGCTGATTTATTAACAGATGGGTGGGATAATGTACAATGCCATAAATAGATACTGAGGTGTTCTTAGGGAGGGTGCGGTGTGTACGCCTTCCATGGGTTCATCACAGATAATCCCGAGCTATTGGCAGCACGTTGATGAATTATGATTTAGTGGATGAGTCCGTAGGTCTTGACGACTGGGGCAGCGTGGACAGCGTGCACGGCATGGACAGCTGGGACAGCGTGAACAGCGTGGACGACGGGAGCGTGGTGGACGGCAGCCACAACAGGGGCGGCGTGGACAACGGGGGCCTGGAAGGAAAATTTGGTTAAAACATTTCGATAATAATCATCACCATTGTATTCCTGATGAAGTCTAAAATGCCTAAGAGAAGGTTAGGAACCAGGATGGAAGAAAACAATGTTTATAAGTACTAGATGCAGAACTATTCTTACCTTGACGGAGACCTTGTAGGTGTTAGCATAGGAGGTGGCGACTGGGACGGCCTTAACCACTGGAGCGTGGACAACTGGGGCGTGGACAGCGTGCACCACGGGGGCAGCGTGGACGACGGGGGCGGAGTAGGCAACTGGGGCCACGAAGCCGGGAGCGGCGGAGACGGCGGCCACGAGGGCGAGGAGAGCGACCTGAGAGGAAAGGAAAAGCTTTTACTCCAGATTTCCTTATCCAGAACGAGACTTATGGCTCTTATTCCAAGAGAATGTCACTAAAGGAAGGATTTCAGAGTCCAAGATTCCAATGAACGCGTGTGTAATGCGGTCACTTGTATAGAATTCCCCGGAGACTTCAACGCCTGCAGCACCGTCGGGCGTTGAAGTCTCCGGGGTCCGGGCTGTAAAAATTTAGTTCGCGGAAGTTTTTCCAGAGTTTAAATCGTATAAAAAAATCACTAGTGGAATCTATTAGGATACTAGAGATGAAAAAAGCACTGCCAGGATCGGCGTAACCGAGCTGGAGATACGAAGAGCACTCACCAACTTGTACATGGTGGAAGGTTTGGGGTTTTTGTGACAAAACAGCTGAATCTCTTGCGATCAGATGTGGAATGCTATCTGTTTGTCGCGCTCTGCTTATATACCATCCAAAGAACACACTCTCTCTCCCATAGCGCCCTCTAAACGTGCCCCTCCTCCTCATAGTACAGCGCTACGCACTTCCACGGGTTTTCCTCCCCATTCCCGAATCCTGTCCACGATCTACGCAATTCCCCACCCCTAAGCGAACTCTCCCTTTCGCCACGGCCCGCCCAGCAGCCTTCCCTATCGCCTCTACATCTGTCCCTCAAGGATACATCGGCCTACCGCTCATCTCCTTTCTCCACATTCTTCTCCATCCTTCCCAAAGGTTCCCACATCAAAAATCCATCATTGCCGTTTCCGGGTGGTGTCAGGAAATAATGGTACAGTTCGCGTCAAAAAACACGAGACGAGGATGATGCGTGATTTTACTCGTTTTTAAGGATTGGATGTTGGAAGACGGATGGATCCCGTCAGAGGAGGTGATGGTGATTTTGCAAGAAAAATGTTATACCCATGTAAGATGACTCGGTGGATTTATGTAGAATTCTAAATCCTTCCACGGTCCAGCGTGCTTTTTTTTCCTTAATCTGATGTGTTCTGTTGTTTTCATTTGAAGGACAAGCGATGTTTTTGGTCGTAAATGTAAGGATAGGATTGAAGTTTTCTGAAGAGAATTTTAGTCTTGCTATAATAATGTTTTCTTCTTTCTTCTGAGAATAGCAAAAAAGAAAATATTAAGTGTTTCTATACAAAACTATTTTTGGACTATATATTTTCTTTGCATGCGGTAATAGAATTGAATTTGTTTTTTTAAATATTTTTGGGTTTTTTAAATTGTTAATTTAGATCTAGTATTGTGGAAAAGAAATTTATCCATTATCTAATTCAATGGAATGGGATGTGATCTTTCTTACGAATATTTATAAATGGTAATCTTATTCGATCATATTAATGCTCGTTTGAACGTGCTAACTTTACTTCAAGCAATCAAGAATATACACGTACACGTATATACCCTATTGTTTTCTTAAATGAACTTATCTTCCAAATTTATATTTGGATATAGGGAAGGGGTTCATTCCTCATCATGCCTCATTTCAAGGTTTTGGTAGCAATATCTTTGAAGAATTTCTGATGAGTCTTCGTCTTAAGCTATGGATACCGATGATGTGTACTTATTCTGTTTTCTCTTTTCAAATGGAACTCTTGAAATCAACGATACTTTCTTTTCCGTATTTTTGCTTAACTTTAATTGTCTCTTATCTTTTTCTGTGCTGTTTTTTCTCTTTCAAAATGTATTTGTGAAAGAGTTTTCTTTTTTGATCGAGAGATACGCGACTATCGCAGTAAAAGTGGTTTAACTGGATTTTATATAAAATTTTAAAGATTTTTTTTACTTTTAGTTACTTACTTGCTCCATCTCTCCATCTATTGCTCATGGAAGTAATGAAATATTGGTTAAGCTTCAAGGTTTAATAGAGGTATCTAGTCGCATTAAGTCAATTCTCCTCCATAACTATTTGCTAGGTGAAGGCAGTTTATTCCGCAAATATTTTTGTGATTCTATCTGTAAACATACTGAAATATTTTATTATTCCATATGAAGTCACTTTTATTCATTATTATAAAATCAGTGCTTACATTATGTACAAATACATTTATTAATATCGTTTTTTAAGTGCTAATCTATATTATTTTAAATGATGGAAAAGAGTAGAGAGTGAACTTTCCAATTCTTTTATTCTCTATTCTCTATTGAAAGTAACATTAATTATTTATCTTTCATAAAAAATTGAAAGGTTTAACTAAAATATGTTCCACATTAAATCATCCAATTTTGACAAATTCCAATTGATTGAAATTGGAAGAATAATCGTGAAACCTTCCGTGAATTTGTAAAGACTGAAATACTTTCCAAACTAGCCATTATATGCATCGCACATTATCATCAATTTTTTTTCATATTTTTATTGTTTACATTTATTATAATTTATAGAATAGTAAAACGCGTCTAATAACCACAGTAACCAGGAAGTGAAAGCTTCTAATTCACCAGAACTAAAAAAAAGCCTGTTTTAGAACAGCATTGCTCAACGTCACCTATTTGCATGGAATCGTAACAGCGGTGCATGCGAGAGCACAAGTCACAAAAGTTTTTCCCCGAATTGAGAAATTCGGCCACAAATAGATCCACTTGCGTCACGGCCGTAAAAATTTTGTGCCATAAAAAAAATTTGACCGTAAAAAAAACTTTCCCCTACTCGTGAAGAAATAGGTCAAGTTCAGCCGAAACGAAAACAAAATTCCTCCTGTGCACAATTCCGCTTTTTGCTCGTTTCCCCTCATTCGAAAAAGAGCACGATCGATTTCGTTACGTTTCCTGAACTCCCGACTCGTTTCCCGATTTCCTGTGAAGATCTTTAAGGCAATACGTTAAATGCGTACGTAGTGAGAGTGTTTAGAGATATCCTTAGTATCGAACCATTTAACGCACGCGGACTTAACTTCGTTCGCGACCTCGCCCGTCTACCTCATCGTGAATTAATGACCGGCGAATTTTGTCACGAGCGGATGAACAAACGTACCGCCATATCCCATTATTCCCGCCTTCCCTCTAGCCCTTTACCACCTCCGTCCTTGGACATTCCTTTCATCTTCGATGAACGCGCTCTTGGACCGAGGATTCTGGGTCATTTTTTTCCTCCCCAACTCTTTTAATACGCACTTGGACCAGCCACTCTTCTTTTTGGGGCCCATAGCGCCCCAGAGAGACCTGTCCCCACTCTTTCCGCACCGAGAGATTTGCTCATGTTTTGGTACGACAACTTCCAGCCATCCATATTCCGTTCCTTTCAGGTCATCTAAGAGTCGCCCCCTTTTGGAATCTTTTCGCAACCTCAACAGGTCGCGACGAAGACCGCATTGCATTCCTCCGTACAGAGACGACCAATCCATTTTTCTACACAACCTTGACACGTACGATAAATTTTCGCGTTCATCGGTACGATTCCCTCATACTCTTCGAGTTTGGGTCAGCGGTACGGAGTTGACCTTTCATTATTGAATGGGATATTACTCCCTTTTTTAAATCTGCCCATCCCTTCCCTTTCACTCTCCACAGACCTTTCAACTCACACCCCCGATGCCCTCCTCGCGTTTGATTTAGGGCTCTCTCCCACGGGAAGATTTATTTCGGGGTTATGTAACAGAGATGCGTGTAGCAATGGACCGAGCCTAAGAGGATGATTGAAATATATGTAAAGGAGAGGTTCTTAAATCTCAAGGTTCCGTGTTCGAAGAAGGTGCAGCGTAGAAAAGTTGGAGCGAATAAACCAGCCGAATACATAAGGAGTCTAAAATATATATTATATAATAGATGATAGGATTAAATTTAGGAAAATTTTTGGAAAGCAGCTTATATAAATTAACGATAGAATTTTTGTGCTTTTCATAGATATTTATTATCTAAATTGTGACTTGATTCGTTGGTAAATTAAAGAAGGAGACTGATGATGTCGTATGTCGATGTGTAAATTTCCACAGAAAAATTTCAAAGAAAATTTTCAGTGGAAATTTGCAAAGTTGTTTTTATTACTATAGCATTCCACAAAGTCACGCCTTCTCACATTGATTTCATTGGAATTATATGTCTAATATAAATTAATTAGCCTTTAGGCACCGATCTTTTACTTGTGTATATATATAAATTAATTTTTAATTATTCCTTTTTGCCTTTACTACTTAATTGAATTAACTTGAGTTTATTGTTATCCAAAAATATCTTTATGATGAATTTAATTCAGTTTTTGATAGATAAGATATACTCATATCAAATATACTATTAATATTGAAATTTTACAATTTATATGACGCCTGAATGATCTAATTAACGTTAACAGACTTGGGCTTTCTCCACGGAGCAAATATCCACTCAATAGCCAGATTATTTCCTCTCATAAGCTAACATAATGTACTATTTAATATCTGCGTCTTACGATGATAAAATTAGAAAGCATTCGGACACTATTATGCAAATTTCTTGCACCCACCTCATACGTATAGCTTCGTGAACGTTCCCTATTAAAGTAGGTTGCTCATCTGCATGTATAGCAGGTGAATGCGAGCGAATATAAAAGTATACCACGGGTATCTTAATTTTTCATCAGAGGTTGAAAGATATTGATATAGCCTGGACTATAAAAAAAACATTCTCGTATGTATCGAACGATGACCAACTAAACGAATGCCTCTCCCTCTTACATAGATGTCGTGAAGACCCTACGTAAGAACAAACACATAGCGCGATGCGTAACGATGCAGCGAAAGAAAAACGGGGCATCGTACTTTCATCGTTTCCATCTGCACAACTTCCACGACAGACCATTAAACAACGCAGCATGAGCCATTCAGCAAGTCTCGTGAAAAGCACTCTCCTTGAACCTCTCTTCACCACCAATCTACACACCTTCCACAGGTGCACCTTTCTTCATTCGATGCATTCGCAAAGGCGACTTAAAACGACACTCTATTAAGTGTCAACGCTGTCCCTTTTTATTGGGACATTCACAGTCGCGAGTAAAACCTGATTTGAGCGAGGGAATGCGTTGGAATAGAAGGTAAACATTCGGTGGGACGTAGGAAAAATGTCAGCGGATCTCAACCTGTGCACTCGTTCCATTTCTCTAATGGGTTACGCGTCTACACGGACGTAATGGATTTGAAAAGTGGTGGTCAAAGTTTGTACGGCAGCAGTTGCAAGAGAAAGATGGCGATTCATTTTATACGAGATTCAAAAAAGGAAACCGTAGGTGGTGAAAGAGATATGTGCATCTCGGCGTGAATTGCAAGGGAGTTTATAAAAAGGCGTGAGGTAGATTCGCAAATAAATTCGCATGTATTCGCGAGGAAACTCTCCGAGGGAGGCAGCGAGCCAAGTGAATAAAGGAAGTGAGTTTAAATTCAGAGATAGGGCCCTCTCTTGATATTTATTTGGCAAAGAAGCCGGGATAAGATGTATATCTCTGGCAAACATACGAGAGATTTAAAAAGCCGCACATCCGCATCTCCTCTAGTTGAAATAGCTCTTTGGAGCTCATGCAGTGCTGGAGATCATCGTGGTTTTTTCTTGCGAACGTAGTTTTGAGGTTTATTGGTTGCTAAAACTATCTCATTTTAGCGAATTTGTTTTGATTTTTATTTAAATTTGATCATAAAGATACTAAACAATGTTAAAAGATTAACGTAAAATCTAAATTCACGCAGCCTATAGATTTCCAATCAGGGAGACTATCTATAAAGTAATTTAAGTTCCTTCACCCCTTATTACGAAATGTATTTTATATCTTAGATGTATTTCATATCTAAAAAATAAACGTTATATTTCTCAAGTTTCACTCTAAATTTCAAATATAAATCAACAAAATTGTTCCACGTTACACCATTGCAGCACAAGTATCATGCTTATAATTAGTAACTTATTTCGTAATTCGGCATTTAAAGGGAATTGCTCCCTCTCCGTGTCAGTTCTAATTATGCTTTATTTTCTAAGTACAATTAATTAAAGTAAGTATTATGTAGAGGACTCAGGTAGAAGTGGCACTTCAATTATCTAATCGAAAATAAATAAATATTATTATTCGAAATGTTTTTTGAAAGAATATAGAATATTTCTACACGTTTCTTTTACAGAATTTTGTTATTATTAAAAATTATTGTAGTCTTCAGCTAACTTAAAGCAATTTTTTTAAGTAATAGAAAGCAGTCTTATTATTGCTTGTATTTCCTTTTTTTGCTCATTTTATGTCTGGAATATCTGCGCTATGAATCATATGCTATAATGGTGCCGTATAATTGTAACGCTACCTCTTAGAATAAAATCTGAGCAAGAAAATTCATTATCGTATAATCATCAAAATTTACCATATCATGGGCATGAAAGTTATAGCCCACAGATGCATATTAAATTCATCCATTCATTCAATAAAGAAAGTAAATTATAAACCAAAATGTTTCTAATAGAATTTTATGATACTTGAATAAATATGTTCGCATTCCTTGTTCAACGAAAGCTTCAAATATTACGAACATTGATTTAAAGCCGTGGCGAAGAAGCAAATATTTTTTATCTCCACTGCCGTCGTATTTTTGATCGATTTCTTAAGAATGATTTATACGCGCACCTGCAATATATCCTCTCCTTGCAATGAATCAGTTTCAATTGAACTCATAAATTTCGTTACCTGAGCTACGCTTATGCAGAGATAGTATCTAGAGTGTGGCTTGTTTTTAAATGTTAATTAAACTTCTCCTCTATCACCAGGGGGTTATTTACGATGACAACCTTTAAATACCAACAATGTGTAACTTCATGCGTTCAGATACGTTAACGAATAAAAAATTTCTAAAATATCGGAAAAAATACTTTATAAATTAAAATACGTAAGTTTGGACTTATGAAATAGTTCTTGTTGAGAAACAATTTGTTCGCTTTGTCGTTGTACAACCACTATATATTTACGTACATTAAGTATTTATAAACCAACATAGATGCGGAATATAACAAATCAATCCATCTACAGATATCTCTTAGTAGAACTGTAATATTCTCATAATTTTCCCTTCCATATAATATATCGTGCGGTAGGTACGCATAATTTATAGTGCCGAATTTAAATTGCCGTTGCTGACGTCTGTAAGTTTCTCAGGATGGAAAGGTCGGGAACATCCCTCGTGACTGAAAGTTTGATTCTTTTTTATGTGCCCTCCATAGAGCACGTTTTCAGATTAATCAATCTCCTCCCCTACAAAATCTTTGGAGAGGAGACGAGGTTAACTTGGCAATTTGAATAGTTAAGTATTTTTCCTTAACTCCCTTAGTTAGGTTTTGTGAGCCATAAAAAAAATACAATATAATTTTAGAAGCTGTAAGAATAGTAGGTAAATTCGTACACTTGCGAGAACTTAATTGATCACGACAATCTTTCGACTACCTGTCATTCTGGCTTCTGCACTAGAATTTCACTCCTCCTACTCTACGTGATCTAGTTCCATATGGTTAAACAGCTTCAGCATCCATCCTGTCATAAATTCGTTATTTATCTTCCCTGTTCTTTTCCGTCGCCTCGATTCTCCAACCTTGTCCCCAGCCTCCGGCTACAGTTGTCCCTATTACTGCCATCCGCTAACTCTTGTAAGCGTCTGGGATAGACGCCCGAGTACAAAGGATGAAGGAAAAGTGAAAAATCATGGGATGAAAGTTGGGAAAAAAAATAAATTAGTACAGTTGTACGCGAAAGAATCACAGCGTCTTCCCATCCTACCTCCCAAACTTCCTCGGACCGCGCGTTACGACACACGAGTCTCGAGTTTCTTCTTTTTTTTCGCTCTCTTTGGGCAGAGACCAGCGATTCAGGAAAAAAAACCTCCATCCCACTTTATGGCCACTATTTTACTCCGAGCTAGGAGATTGTGAAATGATTGGATCGGACGGTTCCACTTCCAAATTGACTTTTAGTTTTCTCCTTATCTCGTCAACACCGATGTCGTACGTCTCTTTAAGAGATTGATCGACAAGAGATTAAGTTCGATCTTTGAATATTTCGTGAAATCGGCTTTTTTTGAAACAGTTTTTTTTCTGTTACGCTAATCCGCTCATATATTTGAACACCAGACAGCCGACTTTTTTCTAATATTCTGGATGATTTTAGTGGCTTATACTTCTTAATAAATGTGCTGAAAGAAAAATAATATTCTTTCTACTGATTTGACGTTGCTATGGATTCCAAACTTCAATAGAAAATAAAGTTAATACGGTTAAGCGTTGCTTAATGGAATGGTAACTTAATAAATAAATAACTCGGTACTTTTCCAAAAAAGTACCCGGAAAGTACCAAGTATTTATTTATTGTTCAATAGAAAAGACTTTAACTATAAATGGAATTTGAAATGTTGCCTAAGGTATTATCATTTAAGTTTTATCAAGGCAAATTCAGGTAGTATAATAATTTAGATTGACCGCGTAAATTAATATAAAAACTGGCAGTATAGATGACTATATAATATAGGATTTGTACTTTGATAGATCACTTAAAGAAAATTAGATAATTTGCGTATTAATATATTTAATCTAAGAAATGAGAGATACCTAATAGATGACAGAACGATAATTTTCAATCAAGTTGATAATGAAGAAATACCTGGAAATCACATATGATAATATATGAAAGTTGTGAGTAACTTCCAATCATTACCCCATTCTTTGAGGTCTTATACTCCAAAAGTTTCCTAATATGAATACAATGCCTCATTTGCGATAAACATAACACTGGCGCTTTGTAACTGTAAGAGTTATGAAACTGTGAAAGGTACAAAAGATACAGGATTCCAAATATTTATTAAATCGTACGGAAAAATACGCAAGTTGCGAAAAAAGGAGCAAATCCGGATAGCAATTTATCTGCCGCTTTAAAACTTTCACATCCTCATACACTTTTCAAAATCTGTGTGAAAGGTTCGGTACTTTTGAATTCCATAAAAATCCAACTACCAACAACTACCCTGAAACATGCATTTCGCAATATTTATGACTATTGATAGCTATGAAATGTCGGAGATAGTTCCTTAACATATTCCTGTTCTTCTATCCATTTCATACATTCCTTGAAAACGATCTAGGTAATTTCTGCGTATTTATGATATAAACGAAAAGATTATATGATACGATGTTACAAGAAGCTTTCTTATACATGAGTGAATGTATATTTTCATAAACAACAAAAGAATCGCTAATAATTTTGATAAGGAGTTACATATGTTTCATCCTAGTTTTGTCCAACGCACTCAGAAAATGTAAGCTTCAAGGAAAACAACGCCCCATTTAGAGCAATTTCTAAGAATTAGGATACGTAACGTAACGGAGCCATATCTTTTGGTATAAACATTCGAGAAAATATCTCTCAGCTGATATTAAATTTTTTCTTGGAAAGATAAAGAAGATATTTTGCGTGCAAAAAAATAGGACACTAAATCGTCGTGCGAGATTTTTTTTATATTTTATGAAGCCATCGACAATGAAAAACCAGCGCTTAGCATAACTCTTTTTCGTTTTGGTGTTGATGTCTACAAAAACAGTAATTCTTGCCATTTTTATGTTCCTGTGTTTTTAGCTCAAGGTTCCAAATAAGCAAAATTCGGCATATTTCACGCAACGTCTCTGACTTACGTAAAAACGCCTTTTTTCACAACTTCAATATCCTGACTCAATTAAGGATACCTTTTATATTACGCACATTTGTATGAAATTTTCGCTTATCTGGGAGTGATGTCACCAAACTTTTTTGCTTCACTCTCGTATCGTACGTCTGATGTACATATATGGAGTCGGAAAATTTTTAACCATCCTTAAGGAAATTTATTAACGCCTCGTAAAACCCGCTTAAAAGTTTTCAGCATCGATATAAAGTCAAAAAAAGCATTTTCTTCAGTCATATGGTCGCTTGATAAGACGATTTTGAAACATGAAAAGGCCCTCATACTTAAGTGACGAGAGGAAAAATCTTTTGGTGGGCTAAAACCGAACCGTGCAGAAAACTTTTGAAGCTTATACCTCTCTAGCGATGACCCACTTATTTCCGCACGGGTAATCGGAGTAGAATAGCATCGAATCCACCCATTCGAGCGGCTAAGAATGAACGTCGCGAATTAAGGTTGATAATGAAAAAATAGAAAGAGAGAGAAACCGTCTGTGGCTTCCCTCGGTTGCGCCATTGACTGTGTACTCCCGAAGGCCAGTGTCTTCACCACCCTCATGGAAGGTCCCTTCTAACAATGGATTGGGTAATTGAGCTTTCCATCCAGTTATCGAGTTATCCGATTGGGGCACTTCGACGGAATCTGAGGACACTTTTCACGACTTAAAAGCGGCAATAAGTTTTGTCGTCACACATGGATGACCAAACGAAACAGATGGCATACACACCTAGCCGTTAATAGTTAGTTAAGCAATGCGGTTTATACATAAATATACAGATACAGTCGAGGGTTATAAAGTACATTAAAAGAGATAAGGAAAAGAAAACCTACTACTATTACAGCGCTACTTTCTATAGAATATTTATTTATTAATTGTATATTAGAACTACAAATAGGCAGCAGGCCAGGTGGTAGCTCTAAAACCCACTAATTCATTTTCTGTTTAATTTTAATAGTTCTTCTTTCTAAAATTGTTTACTCTTAAATATGATTCATAAGAATTATATTAATGAATTAAATTTCAGATGGGACTGCCTAGTACCGCTCAGGCTTAAATAAAAATACTTGCACGAGGTAAAACAAGGATACTTAATGTTTTACCCACAAATTATTTTCGTCCATCACATTTAACCAAAGTTGTTATAGGAACTATGTAATTGATTATTTGCCTTGTTTATTGAAATAAATGTTACATTATAGAACTGCATTGAACTCGAGGAAGAAATGGTTAACTATGATATCCCATCTAAACATCAGTATGTTTTACAACCGTATTTTATTCTTGAACTATTTATCTTACAAAAAAAGTATTGAATAAGTGACCAATATTGCAACAGAACTAATCTGATGATGTATATATATATATATATACATCATCAGATTATATTTTTTATTATATTTTGATTATATTATATATATTTGATTTTATTATATATATATATATATATATATATATATATATATATATATATATATATATATATATATATATATATATATATACGAGTAAAGGTGTGCTTGCTGACAGCAAGCAATGCAATAATTTATCTTTAGTGAAAAATAAAATTTTTCGAAAGATTACTCTGCTCAAACGTTGCTAAACATTAAGTAAAGGGCATTAACGCAGCTGAATACGATTTCCGATGTCATTCTTTCGGAAGCTAAAATCCCGCCCCGGCGTCGAACCAAGGTCTTCATGCTAAAATTACTGTAAACTTTCGCTTGAGTATGGTGGACTTTAGAAGCACCCCGAATTACAAAAGGAAATTAATTCAGGATGTACCTAAAAATGAGTCCTAAATTCCCTATGTATTTTACATGGAGTAAAAATTAACGCCCCCTAGCATCGAACCAACGACTTTTACGACTATCTTAGGATAGCTTTTATATGAGAATTGTCCCCTTAATGGCTGTGTGAAATTTTGAACCTCTGCGCGGTTGGGAAGTGTCATAAAAAGCTTTCGGAAATATGACCAATGTATTTTAAACGGGAAAAATCCAGATTACGGGTCGCTCTGGAATCGAACCCGTGATACATAGGCAAGTGCTGATTTTTTTCTAATTACATTTTGTATGTATCTATATTTGAAGAAGGTTTGAATGATCCATGTACAATATTAAGGGAGCTACGATTTTTCAAAATCTGAAAATATTTCACCTCCTGGCATCGAACCCAGGACCAATTGTACGTAAAATACGGCAATTTTCCGTACACATACATATAAGCAATAGCTACATGAAATCTTATTGTTTTAGCTTAATGGGAAGTATTTTTAAAATAATTTGAAACACGGCCCCTTGCATTCTTAACGGGGAAAATCGAGATTACGGGACGCTCTGGAATCGAACCCGTGACACGTGGGCAACTGTTGATTTTTTTCTAAGTATATAATATACGTACCTATAAGTGTAAAAACTTTGAATGCTCTATGTATCATATTATAAGAGCTACGATTTTTCGAAATTTGAAAATATTTCACCTCCTGGCATCGAACCCATGACCGCTTGCGCATAAGAAGTAGCATTTTTGCGTAGATATATATAATTGCAATAGGCATATGAAATTTTATTGTTCTATCTTAATGGAAAGTATTTTTTTTAATTGTTTGAAAAACGGCCCCATGTATCCTTACGGGGGAAAGTCGATTTTTGGGGCCTCCTAGAATCGAACCCATGATAGTTAGGGTGGTTTTCCCAATTTTTCCTGAGTAAGATTTAGTGGGCCATTACGTAAAAAAATCGGCGGCTCCGTGGCCGAAGCGGTTTGGGCCTGACATTAATATCCTATATATATATATATACGAGTGAAGGTGCGCTTGCTTACAGCAAGCAATTTAATAATACGAGTAAAGGTGTGCTTGCTGACAGCAAGCAATCGGAAAATATATCTTTTATTAAAAACTTACGATTTTTCAAAGATTAATCGTATAAGTCATGCTAAGCTTTAACTAAAGTACGTTTTCGCAGCGTAAATTTCATTGAGTTTGATTTCCTATGCATTTCTCTTCACAGCATTTTTTCCGCACCGGCATCGAACCAAGGTCATCCTGCTAAAATCACTGTAATGTTTCGCTTAAATATGATTGACTTTATAAACCTCCCGAATTCCAAACGGAAAATCATTCAGGAAGTACCTCAAAATTAGTCCTATATTACCTACGTATTTCATATGCAGATATAGTTACCGCCCCCTAGCATCGAACCAACGACCATTTACGAAATCTTAGGTATGCTCTTATATGAGAATGGTTCCTTTTATGGCTGAGTGAAATTTTGAACATCTGCACGGTCGGGAAATGTCATAAAAAGCTTTCGCAAATATGGTCAATGTTTTCCAAATGGGAAAAATCGAGATTACGGGACGCTCTGGAATCGAACCCGTGACACGTAGGCAGTTGTTGTTTTTTTTTCAATTTACAATATAAACGTATCTATGTTTTTTGAAAGTTTGAATGATCTGTGAATCATACTTAGAGAGCTATGATTTTTCAAAATTTGAGAATATTTCACCACCTGGCATCGAACCCAGGACCGATTGTACGTAAAATACTACATTTTTCCGTAGACATATATATAAGCAATAGCTACATGAAATCTTATTCTTTTAGCTTAATGGGAAGTATTTTTAAAATTATTTGAAAAACGGCCCCATGCATTCTTAACGGGGAAAATCGAGAATACGGGACGCTCTGGAATCGAACCCGTGACACATAGGCAACTGTTGATTTTTTCCAACGTCTAATATGTACGTATCTATACGTGTAAAAATTTTGAATGATCTAAGTATCATATTTAGGAAGCTAGAATTTTTTAAAATTCGAAAATATTTCACCTCCTGGCATCGAACCCATGACCAGTTGCACGTAAGCGATAGCATATTTCCGTAGATATATATAGTAGCAATAGCTACATGGAATCTTATCCTCCTAGGTTAATGGGAAGTATTTTTAAAATCATTTGAAAAACTGCCCAATGCATTCTTAATGGGGAAAATCGATTTTTGGGGCCTCCTAGAATCGAACCCATGATAGGTAGGGTCGGTTTCCCAATTTTTCCTAGGTGAGATTTAGTTGGCCATTACGGAAAAAAATCGGCGGCTCCGTGGCCAAAGCGGTTTGGGCCTGACATTAATATCCTATATATATATATATATATATATGTTATATATATCCCCCCGAAGCGTCTATATATAATAGATATCTTTTAATAAAATGTAAAATTTCCCGAAATATGATCCGAAAGGCCATTCTAAACATAACGTAAATGACATTTTCGCAGCAAGCATTGCATTGATTTCGATTTCCCATGCATTTCTTACGGCAACATTATTACCGCCCAGGCGTCGAACCAAGGCCATCCAACGAATTATTCTTTCATTATTGGCTTGAGTATGATTGACTTTATAAATATTCCGAATATTAAAAGGAAATTCATTCAGAGAGTACCTCAAAATGTGTCCTAAATTCCCTATGCATTTCAAATGGAGATATAGTTAACGCCCCCTAGCATCGAACCAAGGACCTTTTACGACTATCTTAGGGTAGCTTTTAAGTGAGAATGGTCCCCTTAATGGCTGTTTGAAATTTTGAACCTCGGCGCGGCTAGGAAGTGCCCTAAAAAGGTTTCGGAAATATGGCCAATGTATTTTAAACGGGAAAAATCGAATTTACGGGACGCTCTGGAATCGAACCCATGATACATAGGGAAATGCTGATTTTTTTCGAAGTAAAAAATATACTTATCTATTTGTGTTGAAAATTTGAATGATCTAGGTATAAGATAAATAGAGCAACGATTTTTCAAAATTTGAAAGATATTCACGACCTGGCATCGAACCCATGACCGGTTGTACGTAATCAATGGCATTTTTCCGTACATATATACAATAGCAATAGCCACATGAAATTTTAACTTTCTAGTGTAATGGGAAGTATTTAAAAAATTATTTGAAAAACGGCCCCAAGCATTCTTAATGGGGAAGATCGAGATTACGGGTTGCTCTGGAATCGAACCCGTGATACATAGGCAACTGTTGATTTTTTTCAAAGTACATTTTATACGTATCTATTTGTTTAAAAAGTGTGAATGATCTAAATATAATATTAAGGAAGCTAGAATTTTTTAAAATTCGAAAATATTTCACCTCCTGGCATCGAACCCATGACCAGTTGAGCGTGAAATATTGCATTATCCCGGAGATATTTATATTAAGAATAGCTGCACGAAATCTTATTCTTTTAACTTAATGGGAAGTATTTTAAAAATTATTTGAAAAACGGCCCCATGCATTCCAAACGGGGAAAATCGAGATTACGGGACGCTCTGGAATCGAACCCGTGACACGTAGGCAACTGTTGATTTTTTTTAAAGTATATAATATACGTACCTATAAGTGTAAAAAATTTAAATGCTCTATGTATCATATTATGAGAGCTACGATTTTTCGAAATTTGAAAATATTTCACCTCCAGGCATCGAACCCATGACCGCTTGCGCGTAAGAAGTAGCAATTTTGCGTAGATATGTATAATTGCAATAGCCATATGAAATTTCATTGTTCTATCTCAATGGAAAGTATTTTTTTAAATTGTTTGAAAAACGGCCCCATGCATTCTTACGGGGGAAAGTCGATTTTTGGGGCCTCCTAGAATCGAACCCATGATAGGTAGGGTGGATTTCCCAATTTTTCCTGAGTGAGATTAAGTGGGCCATTACGTAAAAAAATCGGCGGCTCCGTGGCCGAAGCGGTTTGGGCCTGACATTAATATCCTATATATATGTTATATATCTATACATATAGACGCTTCGGGGGGATATATATATATATATACGAGCAAAGGTGTGCTTGCTGACAGCAAGCAATGCAATAATTTATCATTAGTAAAAAATAAAATTTTAACATAAAGTAAAGGACCTTAACGAAACTGAAAATGCACCGAATTCGATTTCCCATGCATTTCTTTCGGCAGCATTATTCCCGCCCCGGCGTCGAACCAAGGTCATCCTGCTAAAATCACTGTAAGTTTTCGCTTGAATATGGTTGACTTTATAAAAACCCCGAATTCGAAAAAGAAATTCATTCAGGAAGTACCTTAAAATGATTCCTTAATTCCCTATGCATTTCTTACGAAGTTATTGTTAACGCCCCCTAGAATCAAACCAACGACCATTTACGACATAAATACGGTCGCTTTTATATGAGAATGGTCCCCTTAATGGCTGTTAGAAATTTGGAACCTCTGCGCGGTTGGGAAGTGTTATAAAAAGCATTCAGAAATATGGCCAATGTATTTTAAACGGGAAGAATCGAGATTACGGGTCGCTCTGGAATCGAACCCGTGATACATAGGCAAGTGCTGATTTTTTTTCTAATTACATTTTGTAAGTATCTATACGTGTTGAACGTTTGAATGGTACATGTACGATATTTAGAGAGCTACGATTTTTTAAAATTCGAAAATATTTCACCTCCTGGCATCGAACCCAGGACCGATTGTACGTAAAATACTACATTTCTCCGTAGACATATATATTAGCAATAGCTACATGAAATCTTATTCTTTTAACTTAATGGGAAGTATTTTTAAAATTATTTGAAAAACGGCCCCATGCATTCCTAACGGGGAAAATCGAGATTACGGGACGCTCTGGAATCGAACCCGTGACACATAGGCAAATGCTGATTTTTTTCCAAGTACATTTTGTAAGCATCTATATGTGTTGAACGTTTAAATGGTCTATGTACGATTTTAAGAGAGCTACGATTTTTCAAAATCTGAAAATATTTCACCTCCTGGCATCGAACCCATGACCGGGTGTACGTAAAATACTACATTTTTCCGTAGACATGTATATTAGCAATAGCTACATGAAATTTTATTCTTTTAGCTTAATGGGAAGTATTTTTAAAATTATTAGAAAAACGGCCCCATGCATTCTTAACGGGGAAAATCGAGATTACGGGACACTCTGGAATCGAACCCGTGATACGTAGGCACGTGATGATTTTTTTCGAAGTATACAATATACTTACCTATAAATGTAAAAAATTTGAATGATCTATGTATCATATTAAGAGAGCTACGATTTTTCGAATTTCGAAAATATTTCACCTCCTGGCATCGAACCCATGACCGATTGCGCGTAAGAAGTAGCATTTTTGCGTAGATATATATAATTGCAATAGCCATATGAAATTTCATTGTTCTATCTCAATGGAAAGTATTTTTTTAAATTGTTTGAAAAACGGCCCCATGCATTCTTACGGGGGAAAGTCGATTTTTGGGGCCTCCTAGAATCGAACCCATGATAGGTAGGGTGGATTTCCCAATTTTTCCTGAGTGAGATTTAGTGGGCTATTACGTAAAAAAATCGGCGGCTCCGTGGCCGAAGCGGTTTGGGCCTGACATTAATATCCTATCTATTATATATAGACGCTTCGGGGGGATATATATAACATATATATATATATTCATATATATAGGATATTAATGTCAGGCCCAAACCGCTTCGGCCACGGAGCCGCCGATTTTTTTACGTAATGGCCCACTAAATCTCACTCAGGAAAAATTGGGAAATCCACCCTACCTATCATGGGTTCGATTCTAGGAGGCCCCAAAAATCGACTTTCCCCCGTAAGAATGCATAGGGCCGTTTTTCAAACAATTCAAAAAAATACTTTCCATTGAGATAGAACAATAAAATTTCATACGGCTATTGCAATTATATATATCTACGCAAAAATGCTATTTTTTACGCGCAAGCGGTCATGGGTTCGATGCCAGGAGGTGAAAAAGTTTCAAATTTCGAAAAATCCTAGCTCTCTTAATATGAAACATAGATCATTCAAATTTTTTACGCTAATAGGTAAGTATATTATATACCTCGAAAAAAATCGACAGTTGCCTACGTGTCACGGGTTCGATTCCAGAGCGTCCCGTAATCTCGATTTTCCCCGTTAGGAATGCATGGGGCCGTTTTTCAAATAATTTTAAAAATACTTCCCATTAAGTTAAAAGAATAAGATTTCATGCAGCTATTGCTAATATATATGTCTACGGAAAAATGTAGTATTTTACGTACAACCGGTCATGGGTTCGATGCCAGGAGGTGAAATATTTTCAAATTTCGAAAAATCGTAGCTCTCCTAATATGTTAAATAGATCATTCAAATTTTTTACACTTATAGGTACGTATATAATATACTTCAAAAAAAAACAACACTTGCCTACGTGTCACGGGTTCGATTCCAGAGCGTCACGTATTCTCGATTTTCCCCGTTAAGAATGCATGGGGCCGTTTTTCAAATAATTTTAAAAATACTTCCCATTAAGCTAAAAGAATAAGATTTCATGTAGCTTTTGCTAATATATATTTCTACGGAAAAATGTAGTTTTTTACGTACAATCGGTCCTGGGTTCGATGCCAGGAGGTGAAATATTTTCAGATTTTGAAAAATCGTAGCTCCCTTAATATCGAACAAAGATCATTCAAACCTTCTGCAAATATAGATACATACAAAATGTAATTAGAAAAGAATCAGCACTTGCCTATGTATCACGGGTTGGATTCCAGAGCGACCCGTAATCTCGATTTTTCCCGTTTAAAATACATTGACCATATTTCCGAATGCTTTTTACAACACTTCCCAACCGCGCAGAGGTTAAAAATTTCACACAGCCATTAAGGGGACAGTTCTCATATAAAAGCTATCCTAAGATAGTCGTAAAAGGTCGTTGGTTCGATGCTAGGGGGCGTTAATTAATTCTCCATGTGAAATACATAGGGAATTTAGGACTCATTTTAAGGTACTTCCTGAATGAATTTCCTTTTGCAATTCGGGGTGTTTATAAAGTCCACCATACTCAAGCGAAAGATTACAGTAATTTTAGCAGGATGACCTTGGTTCGACGCCGGGGCGGGATTTCAGCTGCCGAAAGAAATGCATCGGAAATCGTATTCAGTGCATTTTCAGCTGCGTTAATGCCCTTCACTTTGTTAAAAATCTTATTTTTTAATAAAGATAAATTATTGCAATGCTTGCTGTCAGCAAGCACACCTTTACTCGTATATATATATATATGTTATATATATCCCCCCGAAGCGTCTATATATAATAGATATAACATATATATATGATATTAATGTCAGGCCCAAACCGCTTTGGCCACGGAGCCGCCGATTTTTTTACGTAATGGCCCACTAAATCTCACTCAGGAAAAATTCAGAAATCCACCCTACCTATCATTGGTTCGATTCTAGGAGGCCCCAAAAATCGACTTTCCCCCGTAAGAATGCATTGGGCCGTTTTTCTAACAATTTTAAAAAATACTTCCCATTGAGATAGAACAATGAAATTTCATACGGCTATTGCAATTATAAATATCTACGAAAAAATGCTATTGTTTACGCGCAACCGGTCATGGGTTCGATGCCAGGAGGTGAAATATTTTCAAATTTTGAAAAATCGTAGCTCTCTTAATATTATAGATAGATCATTCAAATTTTTTACACTTATAGGTAAGTATATTATATACCTTGAAAAAAAATCAACAGTTGCCTACGTGTCACGGGTTCGACTCCAGAACGTCCCGTAATCTCGATTTTCCCCGTTAGGAATGCATGGGGTCGTTTTTCAAATGATTTTAAAAATACTTCCCATTAAGTTTAAAGAATAAGATTTCGTGTAGCTATTGCTAATATATATGTCTACGGAGAAATGTAGTATTTTACGTACAATCGGTCCTGGGTTCGATGCCAGGAGGTGAAATATTTTCGAATTTTAAAAAATCGTAGCTCTCTAAATATCGTACATGTACCATTCAAACGTTCAACACGTATAGATACTTACAAAATGTAATTGGAAAAAAATCAGCATTAGCCTATGTGTCACGGGTTCGATTCCAGAGCGACCCGTAATCTCGATTCTTCCCGTTTAAAATACATTGGCCATATTTCCGAATGCTTTTTATAACACTTCCCAACCGCGCAGAGGTTCAAAATTTCACACAGCCATTAAGGGGACCATTCTCATATAAAAGCTATCCTGAGACTATCGTAAAAGGTCGTTGGTTCGATGCTAGGGGGCGTTAATTAATTCTCCATGTGAAATACATAGGGAATTTAGGGCTCATTTTAAGGTACTTCCTGAATGAATTTCCTTTTGCAATTCGGGGTGTTTATAAAGTCCACCATACTCAAGCGAAAGATTACAGTAATTTTAGCAGGATGACCTTGGTTCGACGCCGGGCCGGGATTTTAGCTGCCGAAAGAAATGCATCGGAAATCGTATTCAGTGCATTTTCAGCTGCGTTAATGCCCTTTACTTAATGTTTAGCAACGTTTGAGCAGAGTAATCTTTCGAAAAATTTTATTATTTACTAAAGATAAATTATTGCATTGCTTGCTGTAAGCAAGCGCACCTTTACTCGTATATATATACGAGTAAAGGTGTGCTTGCTTACAGCAAGCAATATGATAATATATCTTTTAATAAAATGTAAGATTTTTCGAAATATTATTCTGATAGGCCACGCTAAACATAACGTAAATGGACATTTTCGCAGCGAGCTATACATTGATTACGATTTCCCATGCATTTCTTACGGCAACATTATTACCGCCCAGGCGTCGAACCAAGGCCATCCTACGAAAGTTACTGTTATCTTCCGCTTGAATATGATTGACTTTATAAACACTCCAAATTTCAAAAGGAAATTCACTCAAGAAGTACCTCAAAATGTGTCCTGAATTCCCTATGCATTTCAAATGGAGATATAGTTAACGCCTTCTAGCATCGAACCAACGACCTTTTACGACTATCTTAGGATAGCTTTCAAATGAGAATGGTCCCCTTAATGCATGTGTGAAATTTTCAACCTCTGCGTGGATGGGAGGTGTAAAAAAAAACTTTCGGAAATATGGCCAATGTATTTTAAACGGGAAAAATCGAGATTACGGGACGCTCTGGAATCGAACCCGTGATACATAGGCATTTGCTGATTTTTTTTGAAGTACAAAACATACTTATCTATTTGCGTTGAAAATTAGAATGATCGAGGTATCAGATGAAAAGAGCTACGATTTTTCATAATTTGATAGTTTTTCACCACCTGGCATCGAACCCATGACCGGTTGTACGTAATCAATGGCATTTTTCCGTAGATATATATAATAGCAATAGCCACATGAAATTTTAACTCTCTAGCGTAATGGGAAGTATTTTTAAAATTATTTGAAAAACGGCCCCATGCATTCTTAATGGGGAAAATCGAGATTACGGGACGCTCTGGAATCGAACCCGTGACACATAGGCAACTGTTGATTTTTTTCAAAGTACATTTTATATGTATCTATTTGTTTAAAAAGTGTGAATGATCTTAGTGTCACATTAAGGAAGCTAGGATTTTTTAAAATTCGAAAATATTTCACCTCCTGGCATCGAACCCATGATCAGTTACACGTAAGCGATAGCATTTTTCCGTAGATATATATGGTAGCAATAGCTACATGAAATCTTATCCTTCTAGGTTAATGGGAAGTATTTTTAAAATCATTTGAAAAACGGCCCAATGCATTCTAAATGGGGAAAGTCGATTTTTGGGGCCTCCTAGAATCGAACCCATGATAGGTAGGGTCGGTTTCCCAATTTTTCCTAGGTGAGATTTAGTTGGCCATTACGGAAAAAAATCGGCGGCTCCGTGGCCAAAGCGGTTTGGGCCTGACATTAATATCATATATATATATATGTTATATATATCCCCCCGAAGCGTCTATATGTATAGATATCCCCCCGAAGCGTCTATATGTATAGATATACGAGTAAAGGTGCGCTTGCTTACAGCAAGCAATGCAATAATTTATCTTTAGTAAATAATAAATTTTTTCGAAAGATTACTCTGCTCAAACGTTGCTAAACATAAAGTAAAGGACATTAAAGCAGCTGAGAATGCACTGAATTCGATTTCCGATGCATTTCTATCGGCAGCTACAATCCCGCCCCGGTGTCGAACTAAGGTCATCCTGCTAAAATTACTGTAATCTTTCGTTTGAGTACGGTGGACTTTATAAACACCCCGAATTGTAAAAGGAAATTCATTCAGGAAGTACCTTAAAATGAGCCCTAAATTCCCTATGTATTTCACATGGAGAATTAATTAACGCCCCCTAGCATCGAACCAACGACCTTTTACGATAGTCTTAGGATAGCTTTTATATGAGAATGGTCCCCTTAATGGCTGTGAGAAATTTTGAACCTCTGCGCGGTTGGGAAGCGTTATAAAAAGCATTCGGAAATATGGCCAATGTATTCTTAAGGGGGAAAATCCAGATTACGGGACGCTCTGGAATCGAACCCGTGACACATAGGCAAATGCTGATTTTTTCCAATTTACAATATAAACGTATCTATGCGTTTTAAAAGTTTGAATGATCTGTTTATCATACTTACAGAGCTACAATTTTTCAAAATTTGAGAATATTTCACCTCCTGGCATCGAACCCAGGGCCGAATGTACGTAAAATACTACAATTTTCCGTAGAAATATATATTAGCAATAGCTACATGAAATCTTATTCCTTTAGCTTAATGGGAAGTATTTTTAAAATTATTTGAAAAACCGCCCCATGCATTCTTAATGGGGGAAATCGAGATTACGGGTCGCTCTGGAATCGAACCCGTGATACATAGGCAAGTGCTGATTTTTTTCGATGTACACTATATACGTATCTATACGTGTAGAAAGTTTGAATGATCAAAATATCATATTAAGAGAGCTACGATTTTTCGAAATTTGAAACTTTTTCACCTCTTGGCATCGAACCCATGACCGTTTGTACGTAAACAATAACATTTTCTGTAGATACCAATAATAGCAATATCTTAATGAAATTTTATTGTTCTATCTCAATGGGAAGTATTTTTAAAAATTATTTGAAAATCGACCCCATGCATTCTTACGGAGGAAAGTCGATTTTTGGGGCCTCCTAGAATCGAACCCAAGATAGGTAGAGTGGATTTCCCAATTTTTCCTGAGTGAGATTTAGTGGGCCATCACGTAAAAAAATCGGCGGCTCCGTGGCCTGAGCGGTTTGGGCCTGACATTAATATCCTATATATATATATATATATATATACGAGTAAAGGTGTGCTTGCTGACAGCAAGCAGTCGGAAAATATATCTTTTAATAAAACGTAACAATTTACCAAAGATTATTCGGATAAATCATGCTAAGTAAAGGACATTTTCGCAGCTGAAAATGCACTGAATTCGATTTCCGATGCATTTCTCTCGGCAGCAAAATTCCCTCCCCGGCGTCGAACCAAGGTCCTTCTGCTAAAACTACTGTAATCTTACGCTTGAGTATGTTTGACTTTACAATTATCCCGAATTTCAAAAGGAAAATCATTTAGGAAGTATCTTAAAATGAGTCCTTAATTCCCTATGCATTTCTTACGAAGGTTCGCCCCCTAGAATCGAACCAACGACCATTTACGACAATCTTTGGGATGCTTTTATATGAGAATTGTCCCTTTTATGCCTGAGTGAAATATTGAACCTCTGCGCGATTGGGAAGTGTCATAAAATGCTTTCGCAAATATTGCCAATGCATTCCTTATGACAAAAATCGAGATTACGGGACGCTCTGGAATCGAACCCGTGGCACATAGGCAAAAGCGTATTTTTTTCCAAGTACATTTTGTAATTATCTATACGTGTTGAACGTTTGAATGATCTACGTACGATATTAAGGGAGCTACGATTTTTCAAAATCTGAAAATATTTCACCTCCTGGCATCGAACCCAGGACAGATTGTACGTAAAATACTACATTTTTCCGTAGACATATATATTAGCAGTAGCTACACGAAATCTTACTATTTTAACTTAATAGGAAGTATTTTTAAAATTATTTGAAAAACGGCCCCATGCATTCCTAACGGGGAAAATCGAGATTACGGGACGCTCTGGAATCGAACCCGTGACACGTAGGCAAGTATTGATTTTTTTCGAGGTATATAATATACTTACCTATAAATGTAAAAAATTTGATTGATCTATGTATCATATTAAGAGAGCTACGATTTTTCGAAATTTGAAAATATTTCACCTCCTGGCATCGAACCCATGACCGGGTGTACGTAAAATACTACATTTTTCCGTAGACATGTATATTAGCAATAGCTACATGAAATTTTATTCTTTTAGCTTAATGGGAAGTATTTTTAAAATTATTAGAAAAACGGCCCCATGCATTCTTAACGGGGAAAATCGAGATTACGGGACACTCTGGAATCGAACCCGTGATACGTAGGCACGTGATGATTTTTTTCGAAGTATACAATATACTTACCTATAAATGTAAAAAATTTGAATGATCTATGTATCATATTAAGAGAGCTACGATTTTTCGAATTTCGAAAATATTTCACCTCCTGGCATCGAACCCATGACCGATTGCGCGTAAGAAGTAGCATTTTTGCGTAGATATATATAATTGCAATAGCCATATGAAATTTCATTGTTCTATCTCAATGGAAAGTATTTTTTTAAATTGTTTGAAAAACGGCCCCATGCATTCTTACGGGGGAAAGTCGATTTTTGGGGCCTCCTAGAATCGAACCCATGATAGGTAGGGTGGATTTCCCAATTTTTCCTGAGTGAGATTTAGTGGGCTATTACGTAAAAAAATCGGCGGCTCCGTGGCCGAAGCGGTTTGGGCCTGACATTAATATCCTATATATATATATATATGTTATATATATCCCCCCGAAGCGTCTATATATAATAGATATAACATATATATATGATATTAATGTCAGGCCCAAACCGCTTCGGCCACGGAGCCGCCGATTTTTTTACGTAATGGCCCACTAAATCTCACTCAGGAAAAATTCAGAAATCCACCCTACCTATCATTGGTTCGATTCTAGGAGGCCCCAAAAATCGACTTTCCCCCGTAAGAATGCATTGGGCCGTTTTTCTAACAATTTTAAAAAATACTTCCCATTGAGATAGAACAATGAAATTTCATACGGCTATTGCAATTATAAATATCTACGAAAAAATGCTATTGTTTACGCGCAACCGGTCATGGGTTCGATGCCAGGAGGTGAAATATTTTCAAATTTTGAAAAATCGTAGCTCTCTTAATATTATAGATAGATCATTCAAATTTTTTACACTTATAGGTAAGTATATTATATACCTTGAAAAAAAATCAACAGTTGCCTACGTGTCACGGGTTCGACTCCAGAACGTCCCGTAATCTCGATTTTCCCCGTTAGGAATGCATGGGGTCGTTTTTCAAATGATTTTAAAAATACTTCCCATTAAGTTTAAAGAATAAGATTTCGTGTAGCTATTGCTAATATATATGTCTACGGAGAAATGTAGTATTTTACGTACAATCGGTCCTGGGTTCGATGCCAGGAGGTGAAATATTTTCGAATTTTAAAAAATCGTAGCTCTCTAAATATCGTACATGTACCATTCAAACGTTCAACACGTATAGATACTTACAAAATGTAATTGGAAAAAAATCAGCATTAGCCTATGTGTCACGGGTTCGATTCCAGAGCGACCCGTAATCTCGATTCTTCCCGTTTAAAATACATTGGCCATATTTCCGAATGCTTTTTATAACACTTCCCAACCGCGCAGAGGTTCAAAATTTCACACAGCCATTAAGGGGACCATTCTCATATAAAAGCTATCCTGAGACTATCGTAAAAGGTCGTTGGTTCGATGCTAGGGGGCGTTAATTAATTCTCCATGTGAAATACATAGGGAATTTAGGGCTCATTTTAAGGTACTTCCTGAATGAATTTCCTTTTGCAATTCGGGGTGTTTATAAAGTCCACCATACTCAAGCGAAAGATTACAGTAATTTTAGCAGGATGACCTTGGTTCGACGCCGGGCCGGGATTTTAGCTGCCGAAAGAAATGCATCGGAAATCGTATTCAGTGCATTTTCAGCTGCGTTAATGCCCTTTACTTAATGTTTAGCAACGTTTGAGCAGAGTAATCTTTCGAAAAATTTTATTATTTACTAAAGATAAATTATTGCATTGCTTGCTGTAAGCAAGCGCACCTTTACTCGTATATATATACGAGTAAAGGTGTGCTTGCTTACAGCAAGCAATATGATAATATATCTTTTAATAAAATGTAAGATTTTTCGAAATATTATTCTGATAGGCCACGCTAAACATAACGTAAATGGACATTTTCGCAGCGAGCTATACATTGATTACGATTTCCCATGCATTTCTTACGGCAACATTATTACCGCCCAGGCGTCGAACCAAGGCCATCCTACGAAAGTTACTGTTATCTTCCGCTTGAATATGATTGACTTTATAAACACTCCAAATTTCAAAAGGAAATTCACTCAAGAAGTACCTCAAAATGTGTCCTAAATTCCCTATGCATTTCAAATGGAGATATAGTTAACGCCTTCTAGCATCGAACCAACGACCTTTTACGACTATCTTAGGATAGCTTTCAAATGAGAATGGTCCCCTTAATGCATGTGTGAAATTTTCAACCTCTGCGTGGATGGGAGGTGTAAAAAAAAACTTTCGGAAATATGGCCAATGTATTTTAAACGGGAAAAATCGAGATTACGGGACGCTCTGGAATCGAACCCGTGATACATAGGCATTTGCTGATTTTTTTTGAAGTACAAAACATACTTATCTATTTGCGTTGAAAATTAGAATGATCGAGGTATCAGATGAAAAGAGCTACGATTTTTCATAATTTGATAGTTTTTCACCACCTGGCATCGAACCCATGACCGGTTGTACGTAATCAATGGCATTTTTCCGTAGATATATATAATAGCAATAGCCACATGAAATTTTAACTCTCTAGCGTAATGGGAAGTATTTTTAAAATTATTTGAAAAACGGCCCCATGCATTCTTAATGGGGAAAATCGAGATTACGGGACGCTCTGGAATCGAACCCGTGACACATAGGCAACTGTTGATTTTTTTCAAAGTACATTTTATATGTATCTATTTGTTTAAAAAGTGTGAATGATCTTAGTGTCACATTAAGGAAGCTAGGATTTTTTAAAATTCGAAAATATTTCACCTCCTGGCATCGAACCCATGATCAGTTACACGTAAGCGATAGCATTTTTCCGTAGATATATATGGTAGCAATAGCTACATGAAATCTTATCCTTCTAGGTTAATGGGAAGTATTTTTAAAATCATTTGAAAAACGGCCCAATGCATTCTAAATGGGGAAAGTCGATTTTTGGGGCCTCCTAGAATCGAACCCATGATAGGTAGGGTCGGTTTCCCAATTTTTCCTAAGTGAGATTTAGTTGGCCATTACGGAAAAAAATCGGCGGCTCCGTGGCCAAAGCGGTTTGGGCCTGACATTAATATCATATATATATATATGTTATATATATCCCCCCGAAGCGTCTATATGTATAGATATCCCCCCGAAGCGTCTATATGTATAGATATACGAGTAAAGGTGCGCTTGCTTACAGCAAGCAATGCAATAATTTATCTTTAGTAAATAATAAATTTTTTCGAAAGATTACTCTGCTCAAACGTTGCTAAACATAAAGTAAAGGACATTAAAGCAGCTGAGAATGCACTGAATTCGATTTCCGATGCATTTCTATCGGCAGCTACAATCCCGCCCCGGTGTCGAACTAAGGTCATCCTGCTAAAATTACTGTAATCTTTCGCTTGAGTACGGTGGACTTTATAAACACCCCGAATTGTAAAAGGAAATTCATTCAGGAAGTACCTTAAAATGAGCCCTAAATTCCCTATGTATTTCACATGGAGAATTAATTAACGCCCCCTAGCATCGAACCAACGACCTTTTACGATAGTCTTAGGATAGCTTTTATATGAGAATGGTCCCCTTAATGGCTGTGAGAAATTTTGAACCTCTGCGCGGTTGGGAAGCGTTATAAAAAGCATTCGGAAATATGGCCAATGTATTCTTAAGGGGGAAAATCCAGATTACGGGACGCTCTGGAATCGAACCCGTGACACATAGGCAAATGCTGATTTTTTCCAATTTACAATATAAACGTATCTATGCGTTTTAAAAGTTTGAATGATCTGTTTATCATACTTACAGAGCTACAATTTTTCAAAATTTGAGAATATTTCACCTCCTGGCATCGAACCCAGGGCCGAATGTACGTAAAATACTGCAATTTTCCGTAGAAATATATATTAGCAATAGCTACATGAAATCTTATTCCTTTAGCTTAATGGGAAGTATTTTTAAAATTATTTGAAAAACCGCCCCATGCATTCTTAATGGGGGAAATCGAGATTACGGGTCGCTCTGGAATCGAACCCGTGATACATAGGCAAGTGCTGATTTTTTTCGATGTACACTATATACGTATCTATACGTGTAGAAAGTTTGAATGATCAAAATATCATATTAAGAGAGCTACGATTTTTCGAAATTTGAAACTTTTTCACCTCTTGGCATCGAACCCATGACCGTTTGTACGTAAACAATAACATTTTCTGTAGATACCAATAATAGCAATATCTTAATGAAATTTTATTGTTCTATCTCAATGGAAAGTATTTTTTTAAATTGTTTGAAAAACGGCCCCATGCATTCTTACGGGGGAAAGTCGATTTTTGGGGCCTCCTAGAATCGAACCCATGATAGGTAGGGTGGATTTCCCAATTTTTCCTGAGTGAGATTTAGTGGGCTATTACGTAAAAAAATCGGCGGCTCCGTGGCCGAAGCGGTTTGGGCCTGACATTAATATCCTATATATATATATATATGTTATATATATCCCCCCGAAGCGTCTATATATAATAGATATAACATATATATATGATATTAATGTCAGGCCCAAACCGCTTTGGCCACGGAGCCGCCGATTTTTTTACGTAATGACCCACTAAATCTCACTCAGGAAAAATTCAGAAATCCACCCTACCTATCATTGGTTCGATTCTAGGAGGCCCCAAAAATCGACTTTCCCCCGTAAGAATGCATTGGGCCGTTTTTCTAACAATTTTAAAAAATACTTTCCATTGAGATAGAACAATGAAATTTCATACGGCTATTGCAATTATAAATATCTACGGAAAAATGCTATTGTTTACGCGCAACCGGTCATGGGTTCGATGCCAGGAGGTGAAATATTTTCAAATTTTGAAAAATCGTAGCTCTCTTAATATTATAGATAGATCATTCAAATTTTTTACACTTATAGGTAAGTATATTATATACCTTGAAAAAAAATCAACAGTTGCCTACGTGTCACGGGTTCGACTCCAGAACGTCCCGTAATCTCGATTTTCCCCGTTAGGAATGCATGGGGTCGTTTTTCAAATGATTTTAAAAATACTTCCCATTAAGTTTAAAGAATAAGATTTCGTGTAGCTATTGCTAATATATATGTCTACGGAGAAATGTAGTATTTTACGTACAATCGGTCCTGGGTTCGATGCCAGGAGGTGAAATATTTTCGAATTTTAAAAAATCGTAGCTCTCTAAATATCGTACATGTACCATTCAAACGTTCAACACGTATAGATACTTACAAAATGTAATTGGAAAAAAATCAGCATTAGCCTATGTGTCACGGGTTCGATTCCAGAGCGACCCGTAATCTCGATTCTTCCCGTTTAAAATACATTGGCCATATTTCCGAATGCTTTTTATAACACTTCCCAACCGCGCAGAGGTTCAAAATTTCACACAGCCATTAAGGGGACCATTCTCATATAAAAGCTATCCTGAGACTATCGTAAAAGGTCGTTGGTTCGATGCTAGGGGGCGTTAATTAATTCTCCATGTGAAATACATAGGGAATTTAGGGCTCATTTTAAGGTACTTCCTGAATGAATTTCCTTTTGCAATTCGGGGTGTTTATAAAGTCCACCATACTCAAGCGAAAGATTACAGTAATTTTAGCAGGATGACCTTGGTTCGACGCCGGGCCGGGATTTTAGCTGCCGAAAGAAATGCATCGGAAATCGTATTCAGTGCATTTTCAGCTGCGTTAATGCCCTTTACTTAATGTTTAGCAACGTTTGAGCAGAGTAATCTTTCGAAAAATTTTATTATTTACTAAAGATAAATTATTGCATTGCTTGCTGTAAGCAAGCGCACCTTTACTCGTATATATATACGAGTAAAGGTGTGCTTGCTTACAGCAAGCAATATGATAATATATCTTTTAATAAAATGTAAGATTTTTCGAAATATTATTCTGATAGGCCACGCTAAACATAACGTAAATGGACATTTTCGCAGCGAGCTATACATTGATTACGATTTCCCATGCATTTCTTACGGCAACATTATTACCGCCCAGGCGTCGAACCAAGGCCATCCTACGAAAGTTACTGTTATCTTCCGCTTGAATATGATTGACTTTATAAACACTCCAAATTTCAAAAGGAAATTCACTCAAGAAGTACCTCAAAATGTGTCCTAAATTCCCTATGCATTTCAAATGGAGATATAGTTAACGCCTTCTAGCATCGAACCAACGACCTTTTACGACTATCTTAGGATAGCTTTCAAATGAGAATGGTCCCCTTAATGCATGTGTGAAATTTTCAACCTCTGCGTGGATGGGAGGTGTAAAAAAAAACTTTCGGAAATATGGCCAATGTATTTTAAACGGGAAAAATCGAGATTACGGGACGCTCTGGAATCGAACCCGTGATACATAGGCATTTGCTGATTTTTTTTGAAGTACAAAACATACTTATCTATTTGCGTTGAAAATTAGAATGATCGAGGTATCAGATGAAAAGAGCTACGATTTTTCATAATTTGATAGTTTTTCACCACCTGGCATCGAACCCATGACCGGTTGTACGTAATCAATGGCATTTTTCCGTAGATATATATAATAGCAATAGCCACATGAAATTTTAACTCTCTAGCGTAATGGGAAGTATTTTTAAAATTATTTGAAAAACGGCCCCATGCATTCTTAATGGGGAAAATCGAGATTACGGGACGCTCTGGAATCGAACCCGTGACACATAGGCAACTGTTGATTTTTTTCAAAGTACATTTTATATGTATCTATTTGTTTAAAAAGTGTGAATGATCTTAGTGTCACATTAAGGAAGCTAGGATTTTTTAAAATTCGAAAATATTTCACCTCCTGGCATCGAACCCATGATCAGTTACACGTAAGCGATAGCATTTTTCCGTAGATATATATGGTAGCAATAGCTACATGAAATCTTATCCTTCTAGGTTAATGGGAAGTATTTTTAAAATCATTTGAAAAACGGCCCAATGCATTCTAAATGGGGAAAGTCGATTTTTGGGGCCTCCTAGAATCGAACCCATGATAGGTAGGGTCGGTTTCCCAATTTTTCCTAAGTGAGATTTAGTTGGCCATTACGGAAAAAAATCGGCGGCTCCGTGGCCAAAGCGGTTTGGGCCTGACATTAATATCATATATATATATATGTTATATATATCCCCCCGAAGCGTCTATATGTATAGATATCCCCCCGAAGCGTCTATATGTATAGATATACGAGTAAAGGTGCGCTTGCTTACAGCAAGCAATGCAATAATTTATCTTTAGTAAATAATAAATTTTTTCGAAAGATTACTCTGCTCAAACGTTGCTAAACATAAAGTAAAGGACATTAAAGCAGCTGAGAATGCACTGAATTCGATTTCCGATGCATTTCTATCGGCAGCTACAATCCCGCCCCGGTGTCGAACTAAGGTCATCCTGCTAAAATTACTGTAATCTTTCGCTTGAGTACGGTGGACTTTATAAACACCCCGAATTGTAAAAGGAAATTCATTCAGGAAGTACCTTAAAATGAGCCCTAAATTCCCTATGTATTTCACATGGAGAATTAATTAACGCCCCCTAGCATCGAACCAACGACCTTTTACGATAGTCTTAGGATAGCTTTTATATGAGAATGGTCCCCTTAATGGCTGTGAGAAATTTTGAACCTCTGCGCGGTTGGGAAGCGTTATAAAAAGCATTCGGAAATATGGCCAATGTATTCTTAAGGGGGAAAATCCAGATTACGGGACGCTCTGGAATCGAACCCGTGACACATAGGCAAATGCTGATTTTTTCCAATTTACAATATAAACGTATCTATGCGTTTTAAAAGTTTGAATGATCTGTTTATCATACTTACAGAGCTACAATTTTTCAAAATTTGAGAATATTTCACCTCCTGGCATCGAACCCAGGGCCGAATGTACGTAAAATACTACAATTTTCCGTAGAAATATATATTAGCAATAGCTACATGAAATCTTATTCCTTTAGCTTAATGGGAAGTATTTTTAAAATTATTTGAAAAACCGCCCCATGCATTCTTAATGGGGGAAATCGAGATTACGGGTCGCTCTGGAATCGAACCCGTGATACATAGGCAAGTGCTGATTTTTTTCGATGTACACTATATACGTATCTATACGTGTAGAAAGTTTGAATGATCAAAATATCATATTAAGAGAGCTACGATTTTTCGAAATTTGAAACTTTTTCACCTCTTGGCATCGAACCCATGACCGTTTGTACGTAAACAATAACATTTTCTGTAGATACCAATAATAGCAATATCTTAATGAAATTTTATTGTTCTATCTCAATGGGAAGTATTTTTAAAAATTATTTGAAAATCGACCCCATGCATTCTTACGGAGGAAAGTCGATTTTTGGGGCCTCCTAGAATCGAACCCAAGATAGGTAGAGTGGATTTCCCAATTTTTCCTGAGTGAGATTTAGTGGGCCATCACGTAAAAAAATCGGCGGCTCCGTGGCCTGAGCGGTTTGGGCCTGACATTAATATCCTATATATATATATATATATATATACGAGTAAAGGTGTGCTTGCTGACAGCAAGCAGTCGGAAAATATATCTTTTAATAAAACGTAACAATTTACCAAAGATTATTCGGATAAATCATGCTAAGTAAAGGACATTTTCGCAGCTGAAAATGCACTGAATTCGATTTCCGATGCATTTCTCTCGGCAGCAAAATTCCCTCCCCGGCGTCGAACCAAGGTCCTTCTGCTAAAACTACTGTAAACTTACGCTTGAGTATGTTTGACTTTACAATTATCCCGAATTTCAAAAGGAAAATCATTTAGGAAGTATCTTAAAATGAGTCCTTAATTCCCTATGCATTTCTTACGAAGGTTCGCCCCCTAGAATCGAACCAACGACCATTTACGACAATCTTTGGGATGCTTTTATATGAGAATTGTCCCTTTTATGCCTGAGTGAAATATTGAACCTCTGCGCGATTGGGAAGTGTCATAAAATGCTTTCGCAAATATTGCCAATGCATTCCTTATGACAAAAATCGAGATTACGGGACGCTCTGGAATCGAACCCGTGGCACATAGGCAAAAGCGTATTTTTTTCCAAGTACATTTTGTAATTATCTATACGTGTTGAACGTTTGAATGATCTACGTACGATATTAAGGGAGCTACGATTTTTCAAAATCTGAAAATATTTCACCTCCTGGCATCGAACCCAGGACAGATTGTACGTAAAATACTACATTTTTCCGTAGACATATATATTAGCAGTAGCTACACGAAATCTTACTATTTTAACTTAATAGGAAGTATTTTTAAAATTATTTGAAAAACGGCCCCATGCATTCCTAACGGGGAAAATCGAGATTACGGGACGCTCTGGAATCGAACCCGTGACACGTAGGCAAGTATTGATTTTTTTCGAGGTATATAATATACTTACCTATAAATGTAAAAAATTTGATTGATCTATGTATCATATTAAGAGAGCTACGATTTTTCGAAATTTGAAAATATTTCACCTCCTGGCATCGAACCCATGACCGGTTGCGCGTAAAAAGTAGCATTTTTGCGTAGATATATATAATTGCAATAGCCATATGAAATTTCATTGATCTATCTCAATGGAAAGTATTTTTTTAAATTATTTGAAAAACGGCCCCATGCATTCTTACGGGGGAAAGTCGATTTTTGGGGCCTCCTAGAATCGAACCCATGATAGGTAGGGTGGATTTCCCAATTTTTCCTGAGTGAGATTAAGTGGGCCATTACGTAAAAAAATCTGCGGCTCCGTGGCCGAAGAGGTTTGGGCCTGACATTAATATCCTATATATATGTTATATATATATATATCCCCCCGAAGCGTCTATATATAATAGATATCTGTATATATATCCCCCCGAAGCGTCTATATATAATAGATATATATATACGAGTAAAGGTGCGCTTGCTTACAGCAAGCAATACAATAATTTATCTTTAGTGAATAATAAGATTTTTCGAAAGATTACTATACTCAAACGTTGCTAAACATTAAGTAAAGGGCATTAACGCAGCTGCAAATGCACCGAAATCGATTTCCTATGCATTTCTCATGGCAGCATTATTCTCGCCCCGGCGTCGAACCAAGGTCATCCTGCTAAAATCACTGTTATGTCTCCCTTGAGTATGGTTGACTTTATAAACACCCCCAATTTCAAAAGGGAATTCATTCAGGAAGTAGCTTAAAATGTGTCCCTAATTCCCTATGCATTTCTTACGAAGTTATTGTTAACGCCCCCTAGAATCGAACCAAGGACCATTAACGGCAATCTTAGGGATTCGTTTATTTGACAATGGTCCCTTTTATGGCTGTGAGAAATTTCGAACCTCTGCGCACTTGGGAGGTGTCATAAAAAGCTTTCGGAAATATGGCCAATGTATTTTAAACGGGAAAAATCGAGATTACGGGACGCTCTGGAATCGAACCCGTGACACCTAGGCAAGTGCTGATTTTTTTCTAATTACATTTTGTATGTATCTATATTTGTAGAAGGTTTGAATGGTCTATGTACGATATTTAGGGAGCTACGATTTTTCAAAATCTGAAAATATTTCACCTCCTGGCATCGAACCCAGGACTGATTGTACGTAAAATACTACATTTTTCCGTAGACATATATATTAGCAATAGGTACATGAAATCTTATCGCTCTTACTCAATTGGAAGTATTTTTAAAATTATTTGAAAAACGGCCGCATGCATTCTTAATGGGGAAAATCAAGATTACGGGACACTCTGGAATCGAACCCGTGACACATAGGCAACTGTTGATTTTTTTCAAAGTACATTTTATATGTATCTATTAGTTTAAAAAGTGTGATCTAAGTGTCATATTAAGGAAGCTAGGATTTTTTAAAATTCGAAAATATTTCACCTCCTGGCATCGAACCCATGACCAGTTGCACGTAAGCGATAGCATATTTCCGTAGATATATATAGTAGCAATAGCTACATGAAATCTTATCCTTCTAGGTTAATGGGAAGTATTTTTTAAATCATTTGAAAAACGGCCCAATGCATTCTTAATGGGGAAAATCGATTTTTGGGGCCTCCTAGAATCGAACCCATGATAGGTAGTGTCGGTTTCCCAATTTTTCCTAGGTGAGATTTAGTTGGCCATTACGGAAAAAAATCGGCGGCTCCGTGGCCAAAGCGGTTTGGGCCTGACATTAATATCCTATATATATATATATATATCTGTATATATATCCCCCCGAAGCGTCTATATATAATAGATATATATATCCCCCCGAAGCGTCTATATATATATATATATATATATAGACGCTTCTATAGACGCTATATATAGACGCTATATATATATATATATATATATATATATATATATATATATATATATAATTTGAATAAAATAAGGTTATATAAATCGTAATAAATTATTAAATAATTATATTAAAGAAACCCTCGGAATTCAGGAAGAAGTTAGCGGAAAATATCATCTATAAAATGTATTGATAATAACATCACTTTAATCAGCATAATTATTTGTGATTTCTTGTTACATTTGGAACAGAGGAAATAAAAATAATGTCCAATATATACAGCTGTTGCCAAGGCATGTCTGTCAATAGTATTGTATACCTGATTTCACGTGTCTTCCGGTAATACAGCCGCAGATACACATCATGAATCTAAAGTGACGTCAAGATTAGATATTTGTTGATTCCATCATTTAAAGATCTCCAAGAGCTTTCATTTTTTCGTACGTAGGCTAACCCCAGATTCAAAACCGGAAATCTCTCGGCGAAATCGAACCAGTAGCCCACTTAACATTATCTTCAATCAAATTATCAGTTTTCGCAAACAAGTTTTAGTCATTAGTTAGAGAGTTAGTCATGGTGAATTTGCCAACCCCAAAAGTCATTCAAGGTGCTCATGTACGGGTAGATGCTGACGAAAAAGTTTTATAAGCAATATTCTGGTTTTTGTAGGTTGAGGATCAAAATTGGTCATGTTACTCCACCAAAAGAATTAATTGGTGAAATAAAAGAGAGGGGATGTCAATTTTTTCAGTAATTGACGGTCAATAGAAAATACATGGAATGCATTAAAAATTGTGTTCTTATTAATAAGAGCAACCTAGAGAAAAAACTAACGAATATCCTTTCCTGCATGAGTTAAAGAAACTTTTTTGAAAACTTAGAGATTCAGAGATATTAATTAGCCATAGAGATTCTTATTAGAATTCGTTCATCAAAAAAGAATTCTTTACGTAGTTCAAGTAAGCAAATGGTTGAAATGGAATGAGCGATATCGACACATAGCAACGTATATACAGCTTTCTAAAGTGAAAGGTATTTACCACCTTCATATAGTCATAAGACTTAAATAGTAAACTGAGACGAACTTATTTGAGGACAGAATAATGTCAACATACTAATGAATGAATGATTAATTGGCCATATTATTTACAAATTTATTCAGTTACGAACAATCTCTAAGCATTGTTTATTTAATTAGCTACTAGGTAGCATCATCATATATATTAAGTCTTTAAATGAATGAGTTTTATGGATAAATATATATTACTGAAAGTACAATTCGTTTAAGATGTTCTGATTATTTTAATAACAAGTATAGGCAAAAAACACGAATGTTGTTTACGTAACCAATGATCTGTATTGAATTGGAATTAGAGTTATACTTAAGAAAAGACTTGCTATTACCACCTTGAAATAAATTTTATTTGTTATAATTATTGTTAAAGGCAATCAAGAAGAACTTATGGATATTTTTCTTAATTACATACTGAATACCATGCCAAAATAACTCTTGTAACCAATAGCAATGTAACACATCGTCCCTAAGTGGATAAAACTCACATTCATGCCTTTTATTGTATTTAAATTAATTCTGTAATATTAGTGACTTCTTATCTCAGCACCGAAAGACACGCATTGAATACAAGGCTGGTGCCAAACAAGGACGTAATTTCGCTACATTAGAAATTAAGAGTCCGGCGTAATAGAGTGACTATCCCCGACATAACTTCACGTTCAACAGATGATATCTCTTGCGGAAGGTGTAATGCTCGTTCCGTACATTTAGGAATTTTCGCGTCGACATAAATTTCTCTTTGAAAGATGAATCATCCACGGCTCGAGTTTAGATCGATCGAGAAGTTCCTGAAACGAGTGAGATGCCTCAGATGCAACTGATTCCAAGAAGTAAACCTGTTATTGAACGCTTCCCAATATTCTAATGGATATTGGGAAATCTGAAAGTAAGACTTTTGAAGTGAAGAAGAAACTTACATCAAGTGATTATTTCAGGAATTGGTTATAACCGTGTTCTTAACAAACGCCAAAGAAAAAGGGGAAAGTAATTTCTAAATGGTGACTGGATTTGGGTTCGATTCATGAGTTCTGAATCGTAAGTGTATGTGATAACGCATAAAGATTTTATTTATAATAATATTATATAATTTATGTATATAATTAATATTTATAAATTCAGAATTATAAGAGTAAGGCTTTAGGGAGCTATTGAGACATAGATGTTCCCTATTTTCCTTGAATGTGTAATTTAATATCAATACTTCTTAAACATTTACAACTATACTCTATGATTTTATCTTATAGGATTTGAGATAAATGTCAAACTAAAAAAAATTGAGTATTCTTTTATCTTTCCATTCTTAAGAGATGTATACTTCCGTTTAGTTCGATTGTTAACACAGAACTATAAATCAATCAAATTAATATATCGGTAATAATTGATTCATCATCAATAAAGTGTAGCAAATGATCGAGAATCGTATCAGTAATTAAATATATTTATTCTTATCTAATAACATAAAGTAGCATTCATAAATACTTTGATTACTTGAATTATTACAAAATGTATGGGTCCATAATGTACAAGCAGGTATATTAAATACTAATGGAAAATAACTGCTGAGGATTAAAATGTATTACAGTAATTATAAATTGATATAAATTTACATCGTAAGAAAATTAACAAGTAATAATGAAAGTTTCTCTCAAATAATAATAATTAATTGCTTTAAAAATTAGTGTATTAAGATGTATTCTGTTCAGCGTCAAATAAATTGTCAAATTCCTTTAACGTTCAATTGAACAAAATTTCTATGGCTTTTCCAAGAATTATAGGGATTGTCATCAACCGCCAATTATCCTCATATTGATAAGAATTTCTATTGATAAGAATTTCTTTTCTAAATTGGCAATGAACTATAAAAACAGAGTCTTTTGCCATAATTTTGCTTAACTCGTGTAGAATGCGTTATACATAATTGGGGATTAAAAAGCGGTAGAAATATGTGAATGGGGAATTACTATGCGTGACGTTCAGAAGGAGTTATCGTATTTCCTCTATCTCTAGCGAAATTTTCTGTCTTTTCTTGGAGAAAATCGCATTTGGTGGTTTATGTGGTTATCGTGGGCGCATATAAGGTGTGAAGATTTTGAAACAAAAACTCATTGTGACGAAACCACGTATCTCGTTTCCATTTATTTCGAGCAGTTAAAATCTGCGTGTATTGTGCCGAGGAAAATTCCATTATATTTATAAGGTATTAGGAAAGAATAAGAGAGTTGGAAAAAAGTATTTGTATATATACATTACTATATCTCGAAGAGATCAGATATATTTTAAAATAAAAAAATAAGTATTTAGGAGTAAAAAGTAAAATTTTACCGCCTGGAATTTATTTGACACTCTGACCTCAATAGATATACAAGTTCATTATTTTAGAAAGGTCCATATGGTAATTCATTCACGTTAATGATTTGCTTTGATTAACATAATCATCCCACTTGAAATAATTTTGTTGCCTAAATACGATTTGTTGATATTTAAGATATCTTCAGTTCCTCAGTTAATAGTACATATTCCGAAAAATTGGAGTATTTTTTTCATTCTCTAATATTTCCGTACTAAAGAATTTGAACAAATTTTCCCAAAACGTTTTTGGAAAAACTCCACGTACAACATAGTAAATAACATTGATAATTTAAAATTTTCCTTAATATGTTTAATAATCTCTTTTGCAAAAATATTCCTTATTTGAATATTAAAAATTGTGACTGAATCTAAATGTTCAACTGTATCCCTGGAATATATTTCTTTATCGAGATTCCCCGATGCCCAATAAGGACAGGATTTAGTCTGGAGCAAATCAAAAATGCTATTTGGTACTTATTAATTTGTGTTATAAAACAAATTAATTTACCGCTTATAGTGAATGATCCGGAATGTTTTCAATCTGGATGATATAAAATCTTTGCATTGTATCTTCGCACTGTATAGTATAAAGTTTTGTACATTGTACAAATATAATGAGTTGTACTTATTCATAGGCATGTAGTAAGTTATTTAACCAAAGCTGTGTTGCCAGGTTAAAATAAGATATCAGATACTAGGAAACGGTAGGAATAGGTGTATAGACGAAGACCCAAAAATGAAAGAGTTGTTAAGGAATAAATATTTTTTTTATTTTTGAAATAAGAACAGCGCCATAGATGGGTGAGTCGATGTTGGACTCAGATGAATACGTCTTTGAGGGGCGTATTCCGCACCCATCATGTGTTGTTGTCGGGCGAGGAGCTTAGTGGATGAGTCCGTAGGACTTGACGACGGGGGCAGCAACGATGGGGGCGGCGTGGACAACGGGGGCAGCGTGGACGACGGGGGCGGCGTGAACGACGGGAGCGGCGTGGACGACGGGGGTGTGGACAGCGGCGACAACTGGGGCAGCCTGAAGAAGAATAAAATAAACATTAACACACGCTCATGAGGAATAGAAACATTCAAAGGGTTTCTGTAAACATAGTTGTTTGTCTATGAGGTACTTGGATGGATATTTACCTTGACGGAGACCTTGTAGGTGTTAGCATAAGAGGTGGCGACGGGGACGGCGGCCTTAACGACAGCGGGGGCAGCGACAACAGGGGCGGCGTGCACCACGGGGGCGGCTACCACTGGGGCGGCGTGGACGGTGGCGACGGGGGCCACAAAGCCGGGGGCGGCAGAGACGGCGGCCACGAGGGCGAGGAGAGCGACCTAGGAGAGAATTGGTTATTGTAGTCAAATACAGCTGAATAGTTCATACTATAATTAGCAAATGCAAAATAAATATTCTATGGATTCTGGACAAAACTGATAGGAAAATAAAGTGATTTTTACATAGTATCTCCTTTGATTTTATAGTTCTGCAGAAACTGTTAAAGTAGAGGCCTGAGGAATTTGGTATCGTTAATACTATAGTATTGTATATAGAATATTCTTGTCCGTTTTATAGCCATAAAATAGGCTGATATATGCATCTACAACCATAGAAGAAGTATAGAATTCCTGCTTGTTGATCATTATCGTAACTGTAGTGGAAAACTATGTTCTGCAAAAAATATCCGACTGCAGGCGTTGAAGTCTCCATGCCTCGATAGGGAAACGACGCGAAAATACATCACTTACGGTGATTGGCGAAGAAAAAACACGATCTAGTTTGTTTTCCGTAGTCAATGAGATGGAAAATGCCGGAAGAGCAAATCCAGCTATTTGATATACTCGAATTAGAAATACTGAACGCCGAGCGTTGCAAATCCCAGAAAAATTCCCACCGCTGAAGGACGTTGAGGCAAAACGGATTCGCGAGTTCGTTTCCTCGTCTCCGGCAATTGAAAAAGTTGCCTTCGCGGGATTATTTAACGCTACACCTGTTCCCTATCCGGCGTGGAAAGATGAATGGATACGCGCAACGTTATTCTCGAAACAATTGCGACATTCTTTAGGAAGACTTACGGGCCGTTTCAAAAACGGACGGAGAAGACGCGTAGAAAGTGTCCACTTTAAAAGCCCCGAGATCGTTTTAAGAAACGCTTTGGAAGTGAAAGTTATCGATGGTCGGCTACTTGAAACGAGACCAGACTATTCAAAGGGGTGTTGCATGGACGGGAATTATGAGAATTTTACAAGTCGTCCGGGAATCGACGGAGTTGAATTCCAAATGGAAACCTTCCGAAGGCTGTGTACTTCTCGGTACCGGGAATCCATCAGAATGCTCGGAATTAATCCCGGGAATTCGAAGGGAGGAATTAGGTGACGCTCCATCTTCGGCGACGGGTTGCGCAACCGATAGAGGCTGCATTATCCGTGCCGTTTTAACTAACACAAAGTGAATTTACGGCGCGAGAAACTAGTGTCGGATCCAGAAGTTTATAATCCCGAAGACACCCAATCAAGTTTTAGGATGTATTTTAGAGAAGCGGGTTCTTCTATGCACCAGATGTTCCTAATGAGTCCCGAATAACACGATCCTATAGGGTTTTCGACGCCTGCAAACTCTGCAATGTCCAGAAGACCACGGAGGACTCTCCGGTAGAACTCACCAGCTTGTACATGTTGAAGTGGAGGGTTGTGTTGTCGTCGAGTCTTGAGACTTGAGCTTCTCTGTTTGAGATTCTGAGTGACGATGGAGAGAATGGAGCCGCTTATATACTTAGGAGCGAAAGGAACCTTGATCTCGCGGTGCGGGAGGAAGGGTGCTTTTTCAGACGGGAGCGGTCCGGGGAGGCGAAAGGATTGTTAACGACCCCTTTGGGGTGGGCGAGTGAGCGGTACTCGGACAGGGTCAGCGAGGTCCCAGGCAACTCTCATCTCTCACCCAAAGGCGCCAGCCTCCTTCGCGACCTTCTCCAACTCCCTCATCGCTCGTTTTCACTATTCAAATCACTCACACTCTCCACTTCGCTCGCTTTTCCATGTTCGGTGGTTTACCATAACTCGACTCTGTCTCTGTGTTAACGAAATATTTTGTCTCCTTCGATTTCTAAACGTTATCAAAATCTTGATTAGAGATTTATTCTATAGGTTTTCATGTTAATGCAGTCTTATTGGGATGGAATGCAGATTTGAAATGTTTTCCCCAAAATATTATAGAATTTGAAATTGGGAGAAGAAGACTAAGGAGGCTAAGAAATCTGCTTTCCTAACCTAAGCAAAGATATCTTCAATTAATATTTTAAATCATGTAAATAATCATCATAGAAATTATATTTGAATTTCTGTCTTTCCTAAACGAAACTAGGGCTACTAAGGGAAGTCATCTTCAATTAATACTATTATTATAAATAGGTCACAGTTAGACCACATGGCCGAAGGAGACCATCAGTACTCAATGGATAGTACTACGTATTTTTTCTATCAAATTAATCACATACATAACATTTATATGCCTCTTGTAAGACGATTACAATTATTCATCCTTATGTTACATTTTTTCGATAATTATAGCCAGGAAAATAATTGTAATACAAACAGTCGGTAAGATAGATATGACGAATTCAATCAAAAATCTATTTGAAGTAAAAGATAATGCTGATATTTAAAGTCTCAAGCCTTCTTATATTGGAAAATCGAAGGAACTTATCAACCTAGTTTATCATGAAAAAAGCAGAACCTTATGAAGTACGCGTAAATAATAATCCCTTTCTGTTCCTTAAATTATTTTGTGTAGCCAGGAAAAGTAAGAATAGTAGATCAAATGGTCAATTGAAGATAGGAATATTTTTTTCGATATTGTATTCCTTTGGCTTATAAAAATACCGAAGATTATTTAATGAATATCTACATAAATTATTTTGCAAACTGCCACACTAATTTACGTACATTCATCTTCTAACTGTAATGAAGTAATCTTGCGTAGATGACTTTCGACATTCGAATTGTCCGCTAAGGTCGTTTGCCTATTTTGTATTCTGTTCATTCCAAATATGGTAGCCTCCTACCGAAGTCGCTCTCAAAAAGGAGAGAGATTAGCGTTAGACCACCTAGCATCGGATGCCAATCATGAGTTTTTAATAGGAAGAGAGAACACCAATCTACTCAAAAATGGGCGAGAGATTTATATAAGCGTCAGTCGAATTGTAGCTGCAGAATATCCTGAGGGAAGATATTCAAATTAAGTCACACCATAGAGCCTAAATTTGGAATTCAGAACAAATTTTCGTATAATAGGGGTCTTATATAACATACTTTGATGTTAAATACAAAAACTTACTTTTGATAGAATCGTAAGAAATTAAGAAAATATTTTGTTTCCAAGATATTAAATTGACGTTTTTGTTTCTGGTAATAGATACTTAAAATTATCTAAAACAATTTCTTAATAAGTATATGTATTATTATTTTATTTTGTCATATGTTTAGGAGATATTTCAGGGTGTAGGAGAGAAGTCCCAGGAAAGTAATTGAGGTTTTATTAATTTTAAAGGTATCAATATGATTACATATCATATCAGATATCTCGTAACAACATAATATTATCGGGAATTTGTACGAAAATGGAATTTATCTAAGTAAATGGAATTTGTTTAAGTTTTTTTAATTATTTCATGTAATAAATTTAATTCATATTTGATTTTTATTTAAGAACGTAATATTCAATTTACTATCCAATAATTTTTCGTAGGCACTAGTACACATCGTAACTTAAATTATGCTAAGAAGTAACGATGAACCGATCTCTACAGCCTTGGCATAACCAACAACACGTGTTAAATAGTAATATGTCAGGTGTTTGAGTTGTAGCAAACAAATTTGAGGAAGTAACAGATGTTGTAGTGGAATTAAGGAAAGTAGATTGGTCGTAAAATCAAAAAACCGCAAAAGTAAAACGGAACAACTTTCAGTTTTTCATACATAAAATTTGCGCCTCACCAACTATCAAAATCCAGCGATCAAAAATTTAGCAAGCCATGCGAAAGTGTGTCGTGTTTTGGTGTTACATAAAAACCGTTGACCGGGAAATTGACAACGGAAGGTTATTGGATTAGGTTAACCCAAAATTTTCGATCGAATGTCCTATCTGTCATTCTTTCAGGGGTTTAAAATGTAAATTTAGAATTTCCTTGTCTCGCTTGTACTGGAGGCAACCGGTTGACTTTTATAGGTTCCTATTAATTTGTTTAATCTTAGCTGTGAAATAATATCGAGTAAATCGAGTAATATTAAAATTATTTCCTGTAATGAATATATTTAAGAATAAGATTTGAGTATTCTAAATCATTCTTGAAATTTGAATATTCTTGACAAATGTATGAAATCAATGTCCTCGATTAATTTCTATTACTTGATTTGAATGCTAGTACAACGAAAATGAAAAAATAAAAATTCATTTAAGCAGATAATTTAATTCTCGAAAATCTGAGGAATAAACAAGAAAATTCAAGGCCATTAATCATCAACTTTGAGTCAAAAATGTCCTTTTTAAACCGAGGAAGATTGTGGATTATAGCATTATTAATGTAAAAATTATTACGTAGCATAATTCTACAGAAACTTCATATCTTTCATTATTCATAATATTTCTTTCTTCATTTTCACCCGCCGAGACTTACTCTTTCATCTCTATGATAATTATTTTTTGCATACTGGTAGTGAATTTGCCTTTCATACAGCGAAATTTGTGCAGAAAAAGCTATCCAAAAAAACTCGTAATGATTGACATAAAAATCGGTATTCATTTTTCATTTAAGTCTATAGTAAATTCATTTTTTATACGTGATCTAAATTATGTTTACCCGTGCTCTGATTTATTTCCCTTTCTTTCAACCTCCCCCGTTGGATAATAGTGTCACCAAAACTTGTCAGCGCACGAACCAATCTCCCGGAGATAATATTAAAAACGTCATAAATGTGAACGGAATCAGTTTTCATCTCGCACGTGCCAATACTGGTTCCACTATTATATTCTTCTACACCTCAGTTCACATTCTCAGGGCGGTTTCTCTCTCCCCTTCATCTCTCTAATGCAATTCACTTCCTCAATTGTGAGACCTTTCTCTATTGCTATTCCCGTAAACAAAGGGGATAAATCTGGAACGCAAACACCTGCTTCCCTATTCATACGTAAAAAGAGTACTTTATCCCCACTCTCATTATGTATTATAGCCCCTAGCAATAGGTAAGCGTTGTGTTGGGGTGACAATTTAGTTGGTTTACTAAAACGAAAGATTGCCTTTAGCTCTTATATTTGGGATTCTCGTTTAATGTGAGTTAAGAAGATATTATCTAAATATCTATACAAATATATTATATCTAAAATATATTATATTCTATCTAATCTAAAATATATTATACAAATACTGATGAGTAAGTTAAAGTATTATAAAATTAATATGATCAAGCGTTACTCAGTGGAATGGTAAGATAATGAATAAATAGCTTCATACTTCATCTCTACTATATCTTGTAATTTATTTGATTACCCTCATCGAACTCTAAAACTACTCAAGTTTATAATTTCGCCAAATTTAATTTCCTACTTTCTGAGTGACATAAAATTAACGTGATCAAGCGTAACTTCGTTGAAATTGCAAAGTTACGTTTTCTTCTTTTCCAAGTTATATCTATTCTCTCTTGTCATATTCTCTTTATGATCATATTTTTGGATGAAAATAATTATTAAACACGCCCTAATTTACCTTTCTGGTTTGTTTCTCATGCAAACTCGGATTTCGAACAATATTCAATTATAAAGCCCAAACTTTAGTATTTACATTCAAATTGTTTTCTGATCATCATTATTAAAAAATACGTCTCCCAGGATTATTAAAAGGTAAACTTATTCAACCGGTGAATCCTGTAGAGATAACTGTCCAAGCCAGATAATTTGATTAATGTATTGCAAATATTTTAATAAGAGATTTTATCAAAAATTCAGAGGAAGTTCAAGAAAAAATTAAGACATAACTCTGAAATAATCATTCTAATATGTTACCTTGTTTACAGATGTTTCGTTGCCATGGAGTTCTACTGTTTATGGATTATGTTTACTTGGAAAAAAAACCCTTGGATACCGTATCTATTTAGACGTTCTTACATTAGACGGGTTCTTTGCCTTTCATTCTATAAAACGTATTGGATTAATGCTTTGTTACTAGATAGATCGTTTTTACTACGGTGTTCGTAGAGAATAAGGGCGCGCGGTGGAAATCCAATTAGTTCTATTCCTCTTCCTTCACCGTTTACCCATATAAAGAGATGCTTTAAATCCTTTCTCCCCAACGTCCGGTGATTTATCCGAAGCATAATGCTACAAAAAGAGGCGAGGGATTGACCAATTGCGTTGAGTAACGAGCCCTGGCCCTCCTCTTTTTTCTTCTTTTCTTTCGATCGAATGTGTGTCGCACGAGCCTTCCCGCCCACCAACCCAATTCCCATTCCCAGACTCTGAGAGATATCTTCGTCTGGACCCCATCCTTAAGACGCCCATGTACAGAGACGCACACCTCTGTTCGACTAAAAATAGAACGCTTTTCAGGAAAGATTCAGTTAGAAATGGGACGCGGTTAAAACAGGAAACCAAAAAAGTATCTCAGTATGTATTTTCGCTGATAATTTGCATCCTTTTTAAATCTGATTATACAGGGAATAAATCATATTATTAATAAATATATTATTAATTGAGGAGCTACAACATACTAAAGAAACGAAGAAAACTAGGTAACTTCCAAAGATGTATGTTTTAAAGTGACTACTTTCGTCGATGGATCGATATCGTCTGGCATAAAACCAGTTCTCTTAAAGTAAATTTCTATTGAAGATACCAAGATTTCTGTGTTTATTAATTAAACAAAGATCATCATATATTCTAAACGGATGTGTATTTTCAGGACTCTATCCGGAAAAATTAAAATCCCTCTTCAAAGTTATTTGGATTGTTAATGAACCCGACATTCTTCTTCGTAGATGTACTATTAATGATTGTAGCAAATTCATACACTGTTAACATATTTAAAGAATTTTAACGTAAAGCAACTGTTCATTGCATGATAAACGATGTTCCATCGTACGCAGATTGTCGATAAACTATTTATGGATATAATTAATTTATCTTTTTTAAATCCAAACAGAACATCGAATTATCTAATTATCTTTCACTCATAAGCTTTGATGCCAAAAAAATTAATTCAACTTTAGAATACTTATTTTCTCTCCGCGAATAATTTCATTTTTTAAGTTTGCTGTTGTAGAGTTTAGAAGAACGGTATTTTGTGATGTGAATTCTTCATCATTACCTTCTTGAATAGAACAACATCATTTTTACATTACGTATAAATTTAAATGTATTTCATATAACGGTTAAAATTCAACATATTTAAATCATTGAAAATATATATTTTATCGGACTAATAATATAAATATAAACAATATAAAATAATATAAATATGATAATAAGCATTCCATTTGATCTCGTACGTATTCTATCATTATATAATAAATTCTCTATTGCAAGTACATCCAATGCTATCAGATCTTCCATGGTCCATCCCGTCTTTCTAGTAAAAAATATATTTTTGATTCTATAATTATCTGTTGTTATAATTCGGATTATAATATAATGTATACGTATACATTCGCTTTAAAATATAATGTGCATTAAAAATGTAATTGGTTTATGTTTCTTTATATACACCTCATTTATTGGGGATATAAGTTTCCTAACCTTCCTTTCCTAAGTTTCCTATCGTTCAAAAAGCACATTAAAACTGATACTGAAAAATATTTTGAAACAAATAAAGATTAAGTATTTCTTGCCAATCAAAAAATAATTTTTGATATAGATTATCTTCGTCTGAAAGGGCATTTTAATATTTAAATAAGATATTGCAAGCCACAAACAAAATATTTCTTTGCCTCGAGTTATCCCTTTATGAATAACATTTTGTAACACCTTTATCTTAATTTGAATTAGTAAAAGTTTTTTAGGAGATGTTTCAAACAATTATTTTTATGGGACGGAAAATTAATTTACATTAAATCGTATTAAATTTTATAGCTTTCCCATTTTCTTAGGGAGCATTCCCATGGAAAGTAAAAGTGAACAAAAGTTATGGAAAAGCTAAGACAGATGCTGAATAGCAGGTTTTTCTAAGAATGTCGCAAGACGAAAAATGATGTGGTTTTTTCCCAACGAAGAGAAGAGATGCATGGAGAAGCGACTATGAGTTTAGGTCACTCCCGAGGCGCGGTCCTTGGGAGATCAAAGATCAAGGTTCCGCGAGATGGGAGAAATTTTTATTGTGGAACCATCGGAGACAAAATCACCTTTTGTTCTCACTCCGCGAATACATTCTTCAAAAATTTGATGAGATTTTGTAATCAGTCATAAAAAAGCGTAGACACTCCATCGGCGCTTCCAATTTTCTCGTAATTTATTGAGAAATATCACCAAATTCCTTTTGGTTACACATAGGATCTTTGTATTAAAAAAAGGTCGCATTCAATATGAAATTTTATGTTTGATAGAATTATAATACACATCGTGAAATATTAGATGCTGTATAGAATTTAATATTTAATAAACATGAATGCTGTATAGAATTTAATATTTAATAAACATTAATATTTGTAAAATAAGAGTGATAATTTAATTAATTATATATAAATACATAATTCTTAACTTACATCTATTACGATTTAACATTTAAAAACGCATTAAATCTTTACTAAACCTTTTTTTCTTTTGTAGTCAATTTTGAGAATCTCATTATAATATAGTTATTATATCTAGGTTTTAATTCATAAGTCTCTTTAGCCAATTGAGTTGGTCGCGAGTTCTATTCTTATAATTTGGAATTATCCTAAGTTTACAAAGAAATAAAGAGAAAAACGATACTTTTGTAAATAATTAAAATTTAAATGTAAAAATGCTCATAATTTTACGGCTTTGGAATTTTTTCATTTTATTTTTAATTATTTACAAATAATTTTTAAAGGAATATCTTTTGTAGACTTTTATTTAACAAAACCATTTCATGTCTTTTAGTCATAGGTTAATACTCGACATTTGTCAGACTAGTATTCATATCCCTTGAATATCCAGGTTTTTTAGGACCTGTTTAGGTAGCGTTTTGGTACCCTAACCTCTCCTCTTCTATAGTTGCTCGTAAATAAGAAAATGGTAAGAAATTAACCATCGTTCTCAGAAATACAGCTCAGAATAGCATTCTAAAATTAGAAATTTCCTCAACTTTCCTTCCCCGCAAATACTCCTTGCAATTGCTCTTTGCGTCATCGATAATCCCTTCGGACTTAACACTTACAGTGAAAACTTCGTTCGTGACTGAAATGTAAATATGGAGCTGTTTAACTTCGGCTTTCGGAATGAGACGTATATAATCTATATGGATTCGGAAACCCGGCGATAGTATCGAGGGTGACGTGGGCTCGTGACGGAATCCGCTGTGACACTCATTGAAATCCGGAGCTTCTGGTCTTTGCGGCGAAAGGCCACACCCTCATGCGAAACGGGGATTATGAAGAAAGTGATCTGAATTTTTATTGACAGTCAGGTCGACGGCATAAAATACGAGATTGTGAAAATGTCCATAGCTTCCTCAAAGTTGAGGGCATGGTACGAAAGGAGGGACTTTGGAACGTAATCTAGAATAAAGGGGAAAAAGGAAAATAAGCGTTCGTAATTAGCTTCGGTGATTATCCTTTTGTAAACGATTTTTTAAGGGTTAAAAGTTGTAGTAATACGTTGAAAGTTAATGTAAAATGACCACAAGATTAATTTTACGAAAAAGCTCTTATATAAAGTCTTTTTATCCAAAATTATTCACTATTAGTAATATATTTACAATTATCCTTAGAGATGATACAAACAAATAACAAACTACTGATTTAATATATATTATTTTCTTTTTAGTAATTTAGACACTTTATCTGCATTGTTTTATGATTATTGCACTAGCTTTATTAAGAAACTTTTTTAAAATTTTATTAATATTAATTAAACATTTAAAAAATAAATAAATCAATTAAGAAAGATTTTTTATGAACTTCATCAATGCGATCCAATTTGGTTTAAATGAAATAAAGAAAGTTTTATTATTGTTTTTGAAAAAATATAATATAATAAATAGGATCAATTTAAAGGTATTTTAATGAAAAGATTAAACTAAATTTTTAAAAATATTCTATGCTTGGAATTATGGGAATTCAGGATAGCATACCCAATAAATATATCCGTTAAATGATTTTGATTTTTGCTAAACAGTCAAGTTTAACTTGCCTAAAGTTAAATTTATTCTGATTGATACCATACTGAAGTAGGAAATCTAAGTAAATAAAAGGTTGTCATCCAGTACCAGCTTAAGATAGTTGGTTAATGAAACTACTTCCTATGCTATGTTAATTTATGCTCCAAAGGTTAATTCCTTTAGACTTGTATGTGTTACCTTCTAAGATCATTGTCTTAGGATATCGCCTCTGCAGTGACATAGAACACGTTCAATAACGAGCAAGTAGTAGAATATCGTGACGATGTGAAGGTCGCTTCCATTCCATAATACTGAAGCAAGGATATCATTTCCATTCATTCGTTCATTATCTCTTAAATTTATCAGGATCTCAAAAGATTGACGATGCACGATCTCAAGCGTAAATAGGTATGTTCTACTTTAAAAGCAGTTGTTACCAATCTATAAATACTACGTTATCATTTGAGGTAAAAGTGTGCATGGATTAGTCTTTTATTCTAATTCGATATATTTCCGCTTTCAAAATTGTTATGAGGGCAATTTATCATAATTTGATAATCATACTTACTGAAGATATTCTATTTCTTCGGAATTATTACAGATAAGTCAATCATTTGAGGAATAGAATATGTACCAAAACATCGATTTATACCATTTACCGATCTGTTGCCACCTGGTTAATGACGTAACTACGACGGTATTATTAATAAATAGATAATAATAAAACAACAATATTTTTTATAAATTGGTCCATAATTGACATATCAGTTGAAATATTAGGTTTATTAATTCATCTTACGTATCTCAATCAATATTTTCTTAAAATATAAAAATATTCAAATATAAATAAAAGACGAAGTAAATTGCGCTAAGATATATAATTTTAGTGTCTGAAACAATGTTATTGGTATTGCCAAATTATATACACACGTGAACTCTGAAAATCCCAGTTGGCTCATTCATAAATTGGTTTATACTTGTCGCCAATGAATTCCAAGTCGGTGGTAATTAATAAGTTAATATGTTATCGAATTCTCTCAAATAGTTTCCAATAAGATTATTTCACTTCCTGTACATTTATAATTGAATTGTAGCAGTAGGTAGCGCCATCGAGAGCGATTTCAAAACTTTCAAAGTTGGACAGCCGTACATTACATACTGCTTTAGGAGTGCCAACACGAAAATTTTATAATTCTTTCCAGTTTGTCAACCGTACGGATTTCATTCCTTCAGAAGTGCCAACGCGAGCGATATTTAATTTCTCCCAGTTTGCCAACCTCGGGAATTTCATTTCATTAAAATTCCCAGTTGTCTCATTCATAATTTGGATTATACTTGTCGTAATTGGATTCCAAGCCGATAGGAATCAATAAGTCGATCTCTAATTATCTTTGAGACTTAAATAACCATTTGTTTCGGAAGATTAGAAAGGAGTTTGGGTTTTAATTAAAAATGAAAAGTAAAATTATATGATGATATTATAAAATTATAGGATGATACTATTTTTTTATTCCTCTAAAAGTTCATTTAATCTGTACTGTTCTCTCCTTCAATAGATTTCTTTACGAGCATTTTCCCATTTGTTATATGGAAATATGTTCCGCTGAGTTTTGCTGTTGGTGTACATCTTTATATAAGCTAGATGTGCACTTTCACAAGCGATAATAAGTACATAACATTAGAAAGGCGTTTCGTACTTCCAACGTAGGTCTAAATATATATATATATATATATATATCGAAACTAAACAACGAACATGCTTTGCGTCACACTCTCATTGCCGAATATCCCGACGAATCCCGAAACTTAGAAATTTCTCATCCACTTTAGAGCTATTGACTCTTTCGACGCTTTATGCATCGAATTTAAATCGTGTTGGCGTAACTCAGTCTGCGATTTTTCGTTCGCCGATTTCGTCCGATTGGAGTGGACCTCGATGACCTATTTACGAAACCATCTCCTCCTTCGAACCCCCAAACTCACGTAACGAGGGGCGTACGTGACGCTGTGAAGAGATACGAGCTTTTTGCCGTTATTAATCAACTCCGGAAGTTCGATATCCACACCCTGTTATTTCCATTGAAAATGACTGTAAAACGGAAGCGTTCGTCGGTTGATATCAGATTACAGAAGCCAAAGACTTAGCATACGCAGATCTTAATAATAAGCTGATCATAAGTGGTTTATTTACTTAGATTTAAGGAAAGAGTGCCTAGATTAAATTAAGGAAGTGTTTTCCTGATACGTTTGGTAAGTATACTCAACCGCAATTTAGCAAATTATAATAAGATAATACATTTTATCTTACAATCTTTCCAAAATTTTGCATCTTTATTTGATATTTTTCTCTGTGATTTGAAATGAATATAAGAATGTAAACTACAAGTATATTACGTTTTACTGCTGAAAGTATTACTAGTAAAACTCCGCTAGGCAACTTATGACGAGTGATAGAATATTTCAAGCTCCATTTATATAATATTCTGAATGATAATTGTTAGCTGTTCTGAACAGATATCCATAAAATCTCTCCGATAATTAAATGTGTGAATTTTTTGCGACTTTGTTTACGTATTTCCATCGCACATTAACTCTCACGAAAAATTATGATATGTTTGTTAAATTCTTTTTTATCCTTCTTTAAAATAAGATTTTGATATTTAAGATACATCCATTAGGAAAAAAATTCATTTTTCGGTGGAATTGATTTATCGTTCATCCGATCTTTGTTACTTAGGAATGCACACGAACCAATGGAAATTAAAATTATCCATGGATTATTTATTTATTAACTCTTAATTTTGAGAAACCAATTTCACCATGTACTCCGAAGAATTTCCCAATAATCCTAAAATTTTTACTCTCTTGTGACCCAATATTTAATGAGAGAAAAGATCGAGAATGGGTCAAGGAACATCTCCAATTCGGATAGAGATGAATTATTAACTAATGAGACGACTGGCAGTCATTTAATAGTCCCGTTTATAATTTCTCGCGGAATCATTTTCGATCGAAGCGGCGATTGGCTATAAAAAAAAGTTGTGAATCGATAAATCTATTCTCGGATTCTGCTTGGATTCTGCCTTAGGCGTCGTGAATGAGATTTCTTCAAGGTTCTGTTGAATGAGACTGGATTGAATGATTCATGAACTTCTTCTAAAACTATCATAAACGGGAGCAGATCAACAAGAACCGGTCAACGTTTTCGGAGGTTCTAGAAACATATTACCACATGCCGGATGAATAGTCTTATATAACGTATTTTTTTTAACTGTCTTTTTTTTAGAAATTCAACTTCGATTTGTATTCCGTGACATATTGGCACATTTATTCAACTTTGAGATTGAAAGATTATATATACTTTTATATACTGTTGACTTTTATATTATCTATTGTTTTTTATTAGTTGTTAATTATTGGTTACTGCATTTTCAAAAGCAGTATATATTTAAAACAAAACTAATTCTTCTGTTATAAAACTACAATTAAGTCAAATAAAATATGATACAGTCATCTAGATTTCGGATACATTCTACATTTCGGATTCATTTCGGATATCTAGGTTTCGGATACATTCTACTGTAGAATAAATTATTCTCGGGACTATGTTATTATCATCTCAATATTAACATTACTCAGAGGTTGTACCAATTGTTTTCCAAGTAATAGATGACAATGAAGATCTTTGATAATGGGACAGTGCTTTGTTTCCTTAAAGTCACGCGTCATCCGTTTATCTAAAGCAGATATCTTTATCTACGCTAAACAGTACACCTGTACTGTAAAACCTAATACAGTGTGAGGATGTATATAATTATATATGTATAAACACAACAAAAAAGCATCGTAATAAGAGGAAAATTGTCATATTTTATATTTATATATCTTAACAGCTACTAAATATAATTCGAAATTTTCAAATCTAAGAAAATTGAGAAACAGTTGATTTTTTATTCAAGCACGAGATTAGAATTTAGATAGAACTTTTAAAACTTGGATAAAACCGACATCCAACTTTTAAATTGGAACAATTCCCAACAATGCTAATTCTTTCAATGTAAAGCAGAACAAAAAGGAGAAATAAATTGTATCATTATAATCAATAAAAATGTATCATACATTTTGATAAATCTATTTAAATTTTATTCCATATATTAAAATTTTCTAACCCTCATCAAGTACTCTACCACGAATTTACGTGATGATAAAGGTTATCTGCCCTGAGGATTGTTAAGAAGGATAAATTGGGGGAATACATTTCGAATAATGGAGTTGATCGTGACTTCACGAGTAGGTCAATAACGCCTTTAAGACTTTTTCGTGCTTCAGTATTGGCTGCAGAAATCCCAGCATTAAGTCCCTCACCTTGTCATAGGAATGAATTGAGATATCAGAACGTTGTATTTTTAGACTCAACCACCTCAATGGGACTGCAAACCATACGTCCTAATTTTTCAGCTGGATTCAATCCTATGATAATGGTTCTTTATATATTGTGTAAGGACATTTGAATACTTATATTTTACACTTATTATATTAAGTATACTATATTTTATATATTTATTTTGTATTATATATATATGATTGTTTAAATGTGTGTATTAAGTATTTCATTTTATTCTTCATTGATTTTCTATTCAGGATATGAATTTAATAATTTTAATAAGCTTTAATCGTCTTTAAATCAAATTATCTAAACAAATATTATTTGCGTTTTACATTTTTACGAATCGATAAAATTTTTTCATATACAAGAAACTGTATATAACTGTAATTGCTTAATTACGATTCCTTTTCATTTTCTATTTCTTAATTCACCAAAATTTCACTCGTATTCTTGAAGCACGCAGTTCCCTCACGTATCAACTCGTGCATAGCTGTGCCACATATCGTTGCAATGAAAGCGCATGCGAGCAATTTGGAGTAAGTGGCCCAATTTCGCAATTCAGCATGCGAAAAAAATTGTTCAAAATTCGACAAGTCGTGGATAAAGAGCGATGTTAAATATCAAAGAATGCAGAGTCACGATTCCCTTTACATTGAAAAGCCTGAACGAGAAAAAACGATGGCCAAAATATCCTGCAGTTTCCAACCGCTCGAGAAATCCTTGTAAAAATAATTTCCCGTGACTTGCAAATGGAAAACAAAGGCCATAAAAACTCAAGTTCCATATTTGAGTGATTGGATCAATCATCGTGAGGACAGTTGATGGACAGTAGAAATACATGGATGTAATAAAAAATGACCCACTAAAATTTAGGGGCTTCATGCTCATGAATCTTACTTGTGTTCCTTCTCTGGTCTACTTTATTTATCTTAATTTCATTTATTGTATCAGGTAAATCCCTTTTTTTCATTATCACCTTAATGCCTGCATATGTAAATTATTCCTTTAGTCAATAACATGCACCATTTTATTGATCGTAATCTTTATAAAAGATCTAAAACTATTTCTGTTTTCCTATTTGAATTATCGTTTATGATATGATTTTAAGTTATACGGTTTATTTTGCGTCACAAAATCTCTATTATCCTTAAATCAAACCATTATTTTATATTATCTTATTAAGGATTGTATTTCATTTAAAGGAATATCATCCCATGCTTCCAACATTATCGTATATTATCCCAAACTTATTTTATAGATACCGTTAAGTGATATTAGTCATCAATAAAAAAATAAACAACCATTTCACAACGGGTGTATGCTAAACGAGGCCGTTTCTATGATCAATTATGAAACACAAATGATAACTTGAGAGTATCGGCAAGAAAAATGTTTACTGAACTTGCATTCAAAACGAAAGGGTTGATACAAAAGTGAATGGGTTGAATGTAGACTGATAAATTCAGCGAACATCCTTACGTAAGCGAAAATAAAAAGTGATTTTAGTACGTGCATTTAGATCCAGAATTTTTCTATCGTAATATTGTAAATGTGAGAACAATAAGACTGTTTGATAATTTAAAAAATACATTTTTATTTATGACATAATATATTTATGAATTTAATTTTTTATTTTAAAAATTTTTATTCATTAAATTAAGATAGAATTAAATATTGTAATCAGTCATTGTTTACTTGTAGTTACCATAGTATGAAATAAATAAATTTTGACTGGATAGCTTACATATCTAACTACCTTATTTATTCCTTCGTTAATCATCGCCTTAGGAGAATTTTTTATTGAGAAATTAAAGATACAGTTATAAAATTTTATTCTTCAGTTCTATGGTCTTTTGATGTTATTTTTTAATTGCACTCTTTATTTATAGCCGGTTTGGTACTTGAAATTTTCTCAAGGTTACGCGCTCCCGGTCCGCTTGTGTTGCAACAAGGTATTTTATAACTTATACCAATTTTAATATACTTAAATAGCTGAAGGAAAATCATTTTAAGAGTCTCAATGAAAATGTTACGATGTATTAAAAATATTTTACGAAAGAAAAAAATGCATTATGCGCGACCACGGCAGGACTCGAACCTGCAATCTTCGGATCCGAAGTCCGACGCCTTATCCATTGGGCCACGCGGCCAGTTGGAGTCAGGGCGCACGGAAACATAGTTCTCATATAGAGAAAATTAATTCATGGTGAAAAAGGCATGCCACACATTTCAGTTATTTTTTCATATTGAACCGTAATAACTAGCGTTCAATTGTACGATATCATTACACCCAATTAATATGCTTAGTTGACTATAACTGATTATCTAGAAATTACCCTTTTGCTTTCAATCGCCTTGTTTTTATGTTTAGCATCGTATATTCTTATCAGAATTTCAGAAAGTGAAGGGGATTTTAAGTGTCATAATACAATAACTTAATGTTTAGCCACATTCATTGATTAAAGTTATTGATTCTGACCAATAATCCCAATTTAAATAGAAATCAATTGATAAACTTCTGAGTTTAAATTTTTTATGTAACTTGATGTTATCCTCACCATTTTCTTACTGTTTTGCTATTGCTTATTTGATTTTTATTACCAAAATTTAACGCTCTTATTCCACTTAAATGAATTATTCTCGGGCAAATGTTAAGCTCATTTTTTATTAGCCAACAAGAACCAATATGTATGAAGCAATAATTAGGTAGAAATAGGATACTAATATACTGTATTTTGTTAGTATTTATTGCAGTTATATTCTGAAACTATAGCGGTATATAATTTGTAACAAGTCTTGATTTAAATCATATCAAATACAATAAGCCATAGGATAATAAAAATAAGTTATGAAAATGAGTTTAACGATTAATTCAACAAACTCGTTCGATACTTGCACTTCACCGTAATATTTGCATCTGAGGATATTGTAATAAATACATTAAATTAATACTTCATATAAATGTACATAATAATAATACGCTAACAGTGTTCATAAGCCCGGCTAGCTCAGTCGGTAGAGCATGAGACTCTTAATCTCAGGGTCGTGGGTTCGAGCCCCACGTTGGGCGATAATCTTTTTACATATCACGAAAAAAATGTTATTTCATAACAATCGGAAATATAAATTGCTTTCTAGAAGTTATTCGACGTAAAAAATATTTTTATTTTGATTATGTTTGCATATCTCATGTATGTAGGTAGTCTGATACAAATTGCACTGTGTACTGGAGGGTTTTTCCCAACTTGAGGAGATTACCGAACAGTTAAGAAATTTCCTCCAAACCCTCAACAGTTGCTACCAGCTTACACAGCCCAAATGTTGGGGTAATTACCAAATTAAAACATAACTGAATTACTGAGTTGAATGTGTTTAGTGGAATGAATTTTTATCCTGAAAAAATTTTCATCGAAAAATTGAGCTAATATAACTCGTCTATGAAAATTTTCACATGTTAATAGTGACAGGAAGTTCGTTTAACAACCCAGAAGGTTCATTAAATTTTTTAATATAATAAGAACTAAATATTTACTTCATAAATCAAAGAAAGTATATCCTTTCAACATAAACTGAACGTCTAATATATGCGTACATAAAGAAGGTAGTTTATCCTTGGGAAACATGTATTAGATGATGCATAACCGTGCATAAGTAATCGGCTGCTAGTGCAATGCATGAAACTTCATTAAGAATCGCACTTGGTGCTTGTTTGTATCCATTCATTTAAATTTTTTAATGGTAAAGCAACTGCTCTTAATGATCATAGCGGCATATGAACTAACGTCCTTAAGTTATTATTTAAGATCAGAAACGTAAAAAAACTTTTTTTCATTTCTTATATTTCATCAGTAAACATAGTGAGTTTAAAAGACGACTTTTGTTATTTAAAAACTTTATAAAAGTAAACAAATTAATGTCAATGTGAAATCATAAAATGAATGTAAATTCAAAACAGAATCTTTTTATAGATATTGAGGAACACAGCTGACTAGAAAAAAAAAACCAACGCTAGGAACTCCGCCACTAAAAATAGTCTCTTAGAGCCTAAAAAAAACAATCACGATAAGCGCTCTTGGTCCATCGCCAGTCTTTGCGAATGTCCTTCCAACCGAAGGCGAATATCATTCATCCATAACTCGAGCGTTTGTCAAAATAACCGCAAATTTCGCCCGACCTTGATCGTGGAAGGCGACCTTGTCTTCTTAGTGTTGATGGGTATCTTTGTTGAGGCTTCCTTCCAGAACCCTCCAGAAACCAGAAAATGACTGACAATCGGCAGAAGGGGTGGGTGAAACTGTATTAAGCAGGGCGAGGACAAAACGGGGTCGTTTTTTGTTGACCAACGACGCCTTTTGAGAGGGAAAGTGGGACGGTTATGCAGCGTGGGCGTCACTCCGATAAGTGTGCCGCGGGTTCGTTTCCAGGATGGATAACAACCGACGGCGAGCGCTTGAGTCACAGACAGTTTCGGCCGGTTTTTTTTTCGTTAGCATTCGGTCACGTTGAGAAAGGGTCCGGGTGCAAAAGCACTTTTTTGTTTTCGAGTTTTTGAACTTCGTAAACCAGTTGATGGTCGAAAGAAGGAAGTTTATCGATCGACGCGAAATATTGACATTTCGAGTTAATCGATTCGTTATTTACGTTTAATAATTATGAGCTCTTGCCGCAAAAAATTTTATGTGAGTGGATTGAAATGTCAAGTATGAATTGAGAGATCAGTTCTTCAGATGACAGACTAGAGCTGTAGTCTATGCGGCGAATAGAGATACGATACGTTTTTATGAAAATTCCCGCAAAGCTCTCCTCTTTCTGTTCTTAGAAATACAATTGTATTTTCAATAACATTAGACACTCAAAGATGTTTCACATAATTCTAGGCAAATTGTTTTACGCCAAATAATTACGAGTAACAAGTCACTGCACCCAAAGTCCGAAAGTGAAAAAATTGAATTATTTATTTTATTGGTTTTCTATATTGTATATAAATATATAATCTATTATATGTTGCGTATATATCATCCTTTATGAGACATAAATCATTCCATTTTGTCTTAAATCAATATTAGTTCCTCATACAACATTCTTTCTTCAAATCGATTTATTCTAAGATCTTTCGTGTTCATTTCTTTCCATCATTGGTTAAGAGTTCATATCATAAAAAGAAAAGTTATTCTAGGTACTTTATAAGAGGATATTCAACATATTATCGGAAATACAGAACACGAGTTTTTGAAATCTAAATTGCCTCTTGATTTGTTTTTGAATAATCTATGGGCTTTCGCCGATCATGCATCTCATTTTAAATGCTATTATCTTGAATGATTCCTCTGATCAATTCAGTTAACCTGTTTGTAGCGTTGCGAAATTGATTTAAAATATTGACGCGTTCCGGGTGGTGAATTCAAGTACATAATTTGAATAAAGATTACGTAAAGAGAAAAATTAATATATGCCAACTGTAAATATTTAGATCTTTCTTCTAAAAATATTGATATAATGTCAGTCATCCAACCTATGACGCAAATTATTGGTTCAAAAATGTATAACAAACTTTTATAGTCAGTTAGTAGTAGTTTTATATGTGTACCTAGGATAGGAAATAACCATAAATGCTTAACATTTATTAACATACATTTATAGAATAAATCATCAACTTTGGAGGCATTAGTATATTTTAAATTTTTCCATTATTTTGAAACTACAAATTAAATAATTAAAAGATTTTGTCAAAGGTTGCTATCTAGGATACATTGTTTTATTAAACCCTATAAACGCAACTCTGGATCAGTAGTAAATAATCAACGACGGAAAATATATAGCAAGCGCCCTACTTCATTTTTGGAAATTGGAGTGAGAAAATTTGAAAACGCCAGAAGTATTTTACTGAATTATATAATGAGCCACTTGTACGTCCTCTTTATCGACAGCCAGATTTCTCTTCCTGTGTTATGATTTTGAAAGCAAAATAATACCACTTCCCCAACTTACATCTCGTATCGAGATGGAAGACTAGTTTGGTAATCTCCGAGATATAGAAAAACTCAACAATGAGAATCGATCCCAAATGAAAGCATTTTAATATGGGAAATAACAACATATGTACATGCTGTTTTAAGTGTGATCACTATTGAATGATATCAGCATAAAATTCTTTATCAATTCCCTTTATTTCCGAACTTTACAATTATAAAGTGGATAAAGTGGATGGAGTCGACTAAATATTTATAAAAACTACGCTGGAGGATTTTCTTAAAAATTCTTCAAATTCAAAATTGTTGCTGAACCGTATTAAGAAAAAATTATCGTTAAATTAGTATTTTTAATTTATTTTATCTAGTAAAAGTTTTTTCCCATAACATACTTTCCCTCAAACCTTGAGTGATTGAGGGAAATTAATTTCTGATACATTATAAGGCTGCAGGAAAAATTGATACAAAGAAAAAATGATAAAGTTTCAAAATATCACTTCCATATTTTGTAGCCAAGCATGCCTTATGTATATGGCTCCAAACCTATTGTCTTATTAAAGATCGTAAACATCCTCTGATGTTAGCACTCAGTATTCTGTGTATTCTGTTTACATTTCAGCCTTCTCAAAGTCAATTTGGGTTTGAAATCCCCATCTTCCTGCTATATAGAGACCGATCGGATATAACGACTATAGTAAGGATGACTCCTTGACTACGTTCTGTTTGCAGGGAGCATTGAAACTTCAGTTTTCTGCGATGGAACGCACTAAGGTCATCGTAAAGGATAGCCACGTACCGGCACAATACTCCCTTTTAGTCAAATCATTTGACTTAGGAATGAGGGGGAAATTCCTGTGCAAGGAATACACAGCTGCGACCGTGGACTAGAGTTGCCCGATCGTTCAACCGATTCGTGTCGTAGTGAAGTTAACGTGTGTTCATGTACAACGAAGTATAGCAGCCATGCGTTAGTGAAGCTTTACGTGATTGAGTTGGAAATTGGTGCTGTAACATGACTGAATTTCACGTCAATTAATCGAGATACATTGGAATATTTTTTCTTAAAATGACTTCAATTAACTGTAAGTTCGAGGAGGTTATTTTTTAAGACTGAAGACATGAGATTATTTGAAGTAAAGTATACTTACGATTCAAGTTTTCACCAGTGAATCTTTCTGATTTTTAGGTCCCTCGAGCTTCTTTTTTGAGGCCAAGTTTATCTCAATCGTGCTTTTGGATCAGATTCTAGTTAAGGAGATTGACGGATTGACCTGTGTGTTTGGTTGGATATGATGTGAAGACTTCTACCTCCACGTGAGTAATTTTTAATCCAAATTCTCTCGAAACGTTTCGGTTCGATTGAATATTTTTGCTCTTTTAAGAACCACGAGTTGGAAGTGATTGAGATGAAATTGTCAGGCCTGGAATATTCCTGTGATTCATTGTTTTAAATTGACCAATATCCTATTCATAATTTATTGGAATGTTATATTCTTATCAGGTTTATTTCAAATATACTATGAACAAATAGTCTGAAATTTTAAGAAATTGTGTAAACGCACTCCTGTAATTGGATTTGTATCATTAAATTGGCTTCATTGTAATGAATTTCAATGCTGGGTTGCCTTCTCCAAAAATCAATCATGTTTTGGCCATCTGATAGTTCGTTTGTATTGGACGTTATAGAAATGTGAACAATGTTGTTATGATACGAATTGATTTTTCATTTCAGTATAACCTAAGTCATGTGTATTAGAGATTGCTTTGAACTGCTAGGAAGTCTTGGCAGAAGGATATTCTGTAATAAGAAATGGAGATATAAACCATAACAGAAGTGCATTAATGTTGAATCCATGGTCTTTTATTCAGGCAAAAGGTAAGATAATGTTATTCTATTCTAGATCCTTTTTGAAGCAATATAATTCGTATACTGATACCCAGATGAATTAGATTAATCAACTCATCCATTTTTAAAAGCTCGTACAGTTTATCATTACTTGTTAACTCAATAAAACAAATAGAACGATTAGATGCATGTGAATACACAATCGATTTCATTTTTCTGCTCGAAGTAGAAGTTTTTAAATTTCATTTTGAATTGGGATGGGGACATATTTCTTTCATTTCAATTAACACATTATATATAACATGCATAATGTGATTTTTATTTATGGTGTTTTTGAATATTGAACGTCAGATATAATAACACCAGAAGCTTTGATTACTTTCACTGTGGTTTGTATTACATTGATATGTATATCTAAAATTAATTATTAATCTAATTCAATTAAGAACTTAAAAGTATATAAATATCGTATATAAAGTAAATGTTCTGGGTTTTTTGTAAGTCATCCTAAAAGTGAATTTGTATAATTGCTTTATGTCTGCTACGGTATAAAAACTTTCGTTTATTGAGACAGTTATAAGAAAATCTGAAATTTTTATGTGAACTGTAGAAATATAAGTTTAAAGCTCAGTCGTCCATAATATTTTTACATAATCTTTTTACAAATTCTTTGCAAAACTTATAGATTATTACTAAAGAATTCTGTTCCTAAGTTAGGGATTTAATAATGAAATGTTACAAGGCGTTTATTATTGAGATTTATTGTGGATTGAGATAATATTGTGGAGTAACTATAAATATATTACCAAAAATTGAAGGGTGAAAGCGGACATTCTTAATTGCTTTTGCCAAAGACTTCTTTTTATCGACTAATTCTTGAAACAATATATTTCAAATTAGTTTCGATTGTAGCCCATTTTCAAAATTATTATTCATACGAATAAGGTTAGAAAGAGGTTAACTTTTCGTTCCATATAATTCTAGTTATTTTTCTGTTCATGTAAGCTTCGTCACACCTTTCTGAAATACTTATATACTCCGAATTAATTTGTCTCGTGCCATATCTTTACTTATGCTTAAATTGTATTTGCGAAATACAGTAATAAGTGTGATAAAATGGTAGTTCAATTAAGTGTTGTTAGAGTGAATCTCCAGAACCCGTGTCCAATTTGAAGTTTCCCCAGTGAATATTTTGTAAGTTAAGTAAGTAGTAAGAAGTTAACTGCTACTGAGTTATATTTATCATCATCATGAATCATTAAGTCCCTCCCTACAAAAGATGAAAATTTTTGCTCAATAATGATAAATTGATTATATGTTCCGGTTCCATATTTCGACAGTCATTTCGTTTTTTTAGGTGGTGTCATGTCTTTACCATGTCCAGTATTCTATCAACTTCATCTTAGATTTCTGAAGACTTGTTTGAGTGCACATATGAGTGAATGCATCAAAAGAAATTGTAGATAGATGTATGTAGATTTGTCGTATTTATTGGATTCTAGAAAACGGAAACAACTTGTTGCAAATATTGGCTTTGAATATTTAAGACACTGTGAGTTAGGAAATTAATTTCAGTATTGATTATTATTGCTGTGTGTCGTTCTTGCTCCTCCAGCTATCGAATCAAGTTATGATTTTTTTATTATCGCACATATTTACATACTTTTTTCTGAATAATATATTTGAATATCTTTTTTCACAGGTTATTAATTGAAAGTGTTGAACTCTTTCGTTGATGTAACACCGCCCATGGACGTTAGCAAGCGTTTTCTGGATGCTTCTTGGGAACACCTCTCTATCACCGATAGTATGCTGGGAATTCTTAGCTGAAGGAAGAGGTAAGTTGATTTGTTTTTTATTTTTTTTATTTTTTTGAGCAAAGAATGTGTTGTTAACATTGATTACGGATTTCCTGCTTAGCTTACGTATTGAGTTTTTTGCTGTGTTCAGGATATCAACAACCACGTGTTGATTGTTTATCACGTACTTATAAAAGTATATCATGCTATTGAGCAGTGTTAGGAAAAACATCTAATATAAGGGATAATTCAGGTTAATCAATTTAATGGTAAAGATGTCAACCGCTCTTGACTGAAAGGTATGGAATACTTGTAGGCACCGTCAAATTATTATTTTAATATATAAGCGGAATTTTAATAGACTCGCATCTAGTAATCGTTGTTAATAGAAAGTGGTCATTTGTGTGTTACTTTGTGAATAATTTAGCTCATATTTATGGAAGACGGATATGCTAAAAGGGAGATTCAACAAATGGGCGAAGAACAATTTGGTAAATTTCTAAATTAGTCAATGATGTCTAGTTTCTCTACTTATTACTTTGATTTATTGCATTAATACTCAATTAGTAATTTCTGGCAGTAGGTGGATAACTTAAGAGAACCTTTCGTTAGGTCTTTTTCTGGAGTTAAATCAATTCATTAACATTAACATTAACGATGAAGTATTTTATCTTTGAAGTAGAAGTAAATTTGAGATTCTCATTGGCAAACTCCTGTCTACTTTCTTTTTAGCATTAATAGTTCCAACACCATAATAAAATTGATTAATTACAATGAAGCTGTAACGGTATTCTAGTGCATTTCCGTACGTTCGATAATTTTATATTCTGATATCTGAGGGAGCAATTGAATTTGATCAAATATAGGATGTAGCGGGAGTAGCGTATGAGGTAAATTTTGGTACGAAGCAAATTGGTCGCGAAACAGAATTGGAATATTTTTCAAAGACAAAGGATTTTCCTACAGAGATCTACTTATTTTCGGAGATGAAAAATTTAAACTCAAATTTTTCGAAAATAATATGTACTCATATTATTAAGTTAAGGAAGAAAATTAGGTAATGGTAGTTACACGTATTTCGATATTGATTATTAACTTAATTTCCAGAACATCTGCTTTTAGAACTCTGATTTCTGAAATTCTAGTTTAAAATTTTGTTAAATATTATACTGCACTTGATATGAAGTGATAACTTGATATTGATATGAAATGATACGGAATTATTTTATGTGCATAGTCACTTGTTTGTCTTAAATTGCAGATAATGTTTTTGGTTTCATAAATAAGCTTTATTGCCTGCTGAAGCTTACGAAAAATTTTAATGCTGCTACGCCGCTAAGAATTGTTGTTATATGTCAGACACATTGGAGCAAATATTAAAAAAGGTTTAGTGGAGACCAACCTAAAAAGAAATACATATTTTAAAAATCTTAGAACTTGATAGAAAAGAAATTTGAACCTAATGAAGAAATAAATACCTATGTTTAGACAGAATGAACTATTGGCGCGCCCTGCGGCAGTTTGGCCCGCTTCGCCTCGCACATTCGAGGAATATATTAAGATTGTCGTCGTTCATGGAAGTTTTTATTTTAACAAAGATTAAATATCTGTTTCTGTATTTGGAATGTAATATTTGATCAAAAGTAAAATATAAATGTAAGTTCGATTAAATTAATAATAAAAAAAGGGAACCTGGAAATATTTGTGATATTCAACGTCGATAAATTTTTTTGACCACGTCAGCAAATACCATCTCGAAATAGTTATTATTAAACTTTATTGGGTGATATAAGTTCGTAAGTCTATTTTCGCGTTATCTCTACTGTGTATATTTTTTGAACCTGTTTCTTTTCATAAGATAAACGCGATTATGATTTTCGAACTATGATTGCTTTAACGTAATTTTCTCGTTAAATTCAAATCTTTTGAGCGATGAAATTATAGTAATTATTTGATTTTCTACGATCCATTTTGTTAACGTAAACTTCTATGGGTATAATTTACCGAGCGATGGATATTGCCTAGTTATATTTTAATACATTTCAGTTTGTGGAGATATGTATTTCTTTAAGGTGCGAAATACGCAATGCATTTCTAATATCTAACGTTCTAACTTTCAGAATGTATTTTCAATTTCGAAATTTTCTTTTCTTCTTTTTTCGAAAATTGCACTGCTGCGTCTACACTTAGTGTCGGGCACAGCAGTGCAATTTTAATTGAGGGTTAATGAAAAATGGCTTCAAAATAAATATTTTCTCGATTCGGGAAAAGTGAGAAAAGGATTTTCACCTCCAAAAAAATATGTAGTTATTTCTTTAAATTGAATTGTATAGTAGAATACGGGCGCCTTGCGGCGATTGGGACCGCTCCGCCCCAGCGGGTTCGAGAGCTGGCAGGGGCCTGAAGCGCCCGCAACACAAAAGTACGGGCTCGATTCCGTTTTATTTCGAAAAATCTCCTGGGCAATTTTCGGCGGCCAGGAGCTCCCGACGGAACCGAACCCGTGAACCTCTGCGTCGCACCTAGGTGCCTCGGCCCACTCGGCCAACCGCTCGAACGAGAGAATTCGAACAAAATTAGGCTTTGAGCTGTTTATGAATGCATGTCTCCTACGTCATCCCTCTCCTCTTGAGTTTGAGTAGCTCATTACCACCACCGTCTGCCTCAGTAAACGGTTTAATTCCTCCCGTCTTTCGGAGTGTGTCTTATGCACGATTGACTGCACATACTATCTCAATTATAATGAGGTAATATGATAGAGAAAATTTAAATCGTTATGAAATGCTACGGATTAATAGAAAATAATATTTAAAGTCTACATGCGTTCGTTCTTTTATTATATTTCGAATATCATTTATGCTTATGGTTTATCAGATAATGTGAATCATGAGTAACTCTGAAGTAGGCTGAACGTAGTCTAGATCGATTCATTATTTAACTTCCTGTAAAATTATTATATTATATAGTTTCCATTCTCATTTTAACAACGATTAAGTTCTTTAATTTGTAATACCTAAATAATAATGTATAATAATTTTCATGTTAGATATTTCTTGCAGAATAATTGTTGTTGCTCATTTTAGAAATTTTAAAAGATGATAAACATTTTAATTTCTGATATCTTGAATGTTAACTTTCAGCTGTCTCAGTGAAATACCTCATGTGATTAGTTCAACAGATTCTGTGGAAGAATATCAGATACTTTCCTGTATTCATTCATTGAATGTTCATGGTATGCGTAATTTCTATAAAAAGGAATTACTATCGTAACCAATACTTAGAAAATAGATTGAGTAAGAATTACGTTCACCATCAGTGTCGTATGGTTATAATACTTTTATGTTAGGATGAATTCGTTACCATGTAAAAGTTGCCGATTTCATTAAGCGGAAATTTTTTTATCATTATTAATACAGACATCGTAATTGATGCCTAGCTTTTGCATCGTATATTGCTGCGTTATCTAATACGAGAAGTACTAAACACGTGTTGATGTATTAAATTTACTGTATGAACATTACGCAAATTAACTTAATACTAAATTATTCGAAAATTTTCTATAATTGAAATATTTTTAGAGAAATTGAAATTTACATAATTTTGGATTCAGTAAATAATTGGTGGATTTTTTTATTATTACACGTCTCAAAACAGTAATGCTTTTGGAAGAAAACAATGAATAATACTTTCATGCTGCCATTCAGAATTCGAAAATTCATTAGGAATCAGAGCATATTTCTCTAAGTTGGCAATATTTTCGCTTCCGTATTTCGACAGTCATTTCGTTTTGGCTAGGTGACGTCAAATTTCTTTACTGTTTCCGATCTTCTTAGTCGTCCTAGCTTACCTAGTGTGGTGTTAGGAAGGACTATAATTGTGTCGAAAGAAATCATATCTCTATTATTACTTGTGCTTGTTAGAGTACAGCAAATGAACCAAACTTGTTGCAAGTATTGATTTTGAAGATTCAAGGCACTGTAAGTTTGTTAAAGAAGTTGATTAAAGATCGTTGTTACCACGTGTAAGCAAGAATGCTTGCTACTCCATCAAATGAAGTTTTGGTTTTTTTTTCTTACGTATTGTCATTTTTTCGGAGTAATGTATTTGGATTCTTCTTTCACAGTTTGTGTGAAACGCTTACAGAAATGCGAGCCTGTATGGTGTTGGCTGTTTTTTATTGAAGACCGAAGATTATATGCAATTGTTTTCTACGTTCATCTTTCTGGGACTTCATAACGAAGGAATAAAGTAAGTACTTTTTCATTTCGTTCAACTGAAGTTTTGATTTCTTCATACGTATTGACATTTTTTCGGACTAATATATTTGAAATTCTTCTTTCACAGATTAGCGTAAGCGGAGTCGGTTGCTTTTTATGAATGATGACCGAGCATCGTATGCAATTGTTATCTGGATACTTCTTTCGAGTATAATTTTCTGGGACTTCATAACTATGAAATAATAATGTAAGGAACTTAGTTTCTTTTTTCAATTTACTATCTTTCATATTTATTATACTTGATAATTAACTTTTGTACCCTATTTTTCTGTTTATCGTAATGCATCACGTAATAACCACGTATTGCTTTATTGCATTTCATTTATATAAATTGTGCAGATCAACTGAATGAGAGTTTTAGGAAAAAATTGATTGAAAAATTGTTCTAGAAAGTCTTCTTCTCTCAAAATTAACATAATTGTTATAAATTTGTTTACTAAATTCGAGCTTTGGCAACCTATTTAGAAAATGCGTCATTTTGGATTTATTAGCATATTATTAAGAGGGTTCTTTCATTGCAAGAGTTTTAAAAATCAGTTATCTCATTAATAATTTAAATTGTTTTTCAGAAGAGCAGATTTCGTTACGTGGGTAATATTTTGGATGAATCTACAGAGCCTATTACGGGAAGAATGGACCTGAATACGGATTGCTTGGGGAATAGCGCACCAAAAGGTAAAAAATTGGTAAGTGCATCTTAGTTTAAATGTACTTTAATCATTCATTATTCTATAATTTACATTTTATTAAATTATTTTTTAAATTTTTTCCAGGTAAACTTTCACCAGGCTTTTTTCCCATCCTTCATGAAGATTTCTTATCGCTCTTTCGTGATGCAGTTCATATTTAGAACCTCTAAATCCCAGTTTGATTACTGTCTATAATTATTTAACAACATATATTAAACTTTGTAGTTAAATTAATAGTAGTCGTAACTTTGGGATAATTAATGTATGTTAAATAACAGTAGGAAAAAATTGTTTATTCAAAATTAACTCAAACTTTTAAAATAATACTAGAAAAATAAAAACTAAGGTCCCGTTTTTAATTGATATTTATATTGTCACCAAATGTTGTACCGTAGACTCATTTTAGATTTATAACCTCCTCGACTTAGGTAAGGTTCCCATTGTAAAGCATAGGTCTTTAGGTCCCCGTAGTCGACCCCTTTAGGAAGGGACCTCCTCGTGAAGGAGGGGTTGTTAGGTCCCTAGTATTCCCTCCCCCTTAGGCCGAGATCCACCCGCGAAGGTTTCGTTAGGTCCCGCGAACTCGTCCCTTCCCCCCTTCCTGTTAGGCAGAGACCTCCTTGCGAGGGTGTCGTAGGTATATCCCCCTCCCCCCCACCTCTTCCCATAGGATACATCTTTAGGTCCACGGGTAAATATACTCTCGCGAAGGTTTCGTTAGGTTCAGGTGCTGTTTTTTAGGTTACCTCCCTTAAACCTCCTTCTGCAGACGTACTTTAAGGTGGTGGTTGTGTTGTCGTAAGGTTCCCATACCTTACCTGAACACCCTCCTTCCCGTGCGAAACTCTCCCCTTACGCAGGGACCTCCTCGCTAAAGAGGTGTTTCCCCTTAGGTGGGGGGGGGGGGGGCTTAGTTCCCCTCCTTAGCCAGGAGGTCCAAGGAGGGTTCCGGACGGGAAGTAGGGGGTTTTATGATCTGGTGAGGGCGGGAGCAAGGGTAGGGGAGTGAGATTGGGACGGTGCGGAAGGGAAGGTTACGGTGTGTAGGGAGTGGGTTATGGACCGGGTGCAGGATGGAGTTCTTTAAGGTTAGGGAAGGGGGAGCTTATTTACCCTTAGCGGAAGGTAGAGAGGTGTTGTTGGAATTTCGGAGTGGAAAGGATGGTTGGTGTAGTGGTGGTGATGTAGGTGAGGTTGGGTAGGAGAAGTAGTAGACTTACCAATATTTACCTTTTCTGGAATACATTTTACCTTTGAAATGGCCCTCCTTTCCACCAATTTCCTGCGTCGCCTGTGTTAGATAATTAAATTTCCTTTAAAAAAATATCATTTTCTTATCACTTAATTTTATGAATATAAATTAAACCGATATTTATATTAAATATCCTAAATTTCCTAAATAATTTAATTACAAAACTATACGTAGCAAATATTTATTAATAGAAGTTTTTAATTTGGCTGATTAAATTCAATCTACTCTCATGATAGGCGATGGAAATTTGCATAAAATTAATTAATCTATGAAGAAATTGTCATTCTGAAAATACTGTCATTTCTTATCGACAGAGGATACTGAGAAGTGATTAAAAAGAATGTTATGCTTTTTAAACGAACCTAATTTTTTCTACATAAATTTCCTAAAGACTTTCAAAGGTAAAATAAATCAGTCTCGTACGGAAAAAGGATATAATGCATCATTAAAGTAAAATTACTATAATATCGATCTAATTAAAAAATTCCGTTTGCGTATTAAACTTGGAAGACCCAATAATTTGCAAATATATTTCATGGAAATTGTGTTATTGGAATCTATTGTTGCAATATATAGGCAGCGTACACGTGTACGCGAATGTCTATATACACTTCAAATGAATAACCGCAAAATTTACAAAGAAATTAACGCATAAAAGATAAACAAAAGGAATATAATATATCCTCCGAAATTTTATAATTGAAAATACTTTATTAAGTTAACAGGAAATGTTAAGCCAAAAAATGTTTTATAATTAATATATTATGCTTAAATATTCTCTGATAAATTACTCGCTTTCTTTCATTAAATATCAAGATGAATTGAGAGACTACCCGCCTAACATTAACACTCCGAGATAATATAGAATTGAATCAACTTTCTATTCTTATATTAAATTAAATAAAGATAAAATTGAATCAGAAATATCCCACGTATAACAAATTTTTCAAAATGCTCAAAATAATGATTTGTTTTTGAGTAAATAATAATAATTCAACAAATAGTCGTCGAATAATAGTACCACATACACTAAAAAACCCACCATACGTTGCGAAAGCTAAGATAGAAATCTGTAGTCAATGATAATTCTAACTAATCAAATAATAATGTAAAAACTGTCGAAGTAAAACTACTAAGTTCGAAGTTCTTAATAATCTTCTTTAATGTGTAGTAATTAGTATTATAAGACTCGTAACACGAAAAAACCTTCGGAGTTAAGTCCTTAAATCCAAAATAAAGTAATTTAAATGATATGATTGAATAATAAAATTTTTCAAAACTCGCCTTCAGAAAATAAATTAATAATATTAATGAAACGTACCCATGATTCTCTTCGGAGCAGAAGACTTTCGAGGACATATTCAACGGAGATGACATCTTTCCGGATACAGTTAATCTGCATAATAAAGCAAGAAGTGGTCAATACATTTCGCGTAACGATACACAGAAATATAGGGTAAATAAGCTAATCATTGACCAGCAGACAAGGATAATAAATTTTCAGTTGAACAAAATGAAAAACTAATCTACTTACTTCATTCCTTGGTTATGAAGTCCCAGAAAGTTAACCGTGGAAAAAACTTGCATATGATATTCGGTCTTCAATCAAAAAATAACCAACACCATACAGGCTCACGGCTATGAACGGAGTGCGTGCTGTTCACAATCAAGTTTCACACAAACTGTGAATAAAGAATCCAAATACATTACTCCGAAAAAATGACAAAACATATGAAGAAATTAAAACTTAATTTGATGAAGTAGCAAGCATGACACGAGGTAAAAACGATCATTTATCAAATCAACTCCTTTAACAAACTCACAGTACCTTGAATCTTCGAAGCCAATATTTGCAACAAGTTGGTTTCATTTGCTTAGCTCCAAGAAACACGATTAATAAAATAGATTTGATTTCTTTCGACGTAATTAAAGTTCTTCCAAACAACACACTGAGTAAGCTAAAATGACTTTGATAGAAGACCGGAAACAGTGAAGACCTTAGGAGCCACCAAGCCAAAACTAAATGACTGTCGAAATATAGATCCGGATTAAATACATCTATAATAAACGACAATGAAGTATAAATATAATTCAATCAATTATTCTTAATCATTACCTTTGATTATGAGAGTACAGGTAGTGAACGATTAATAATAATTAAAAGAATGATTATTTAACTCACTAAAAGTAACACTCGCCATCACTCTTTTCTTATGTCCTATCATTAACTGACAAATCTATACAAAACATTTTCTCGTAAAATCATATTAACCTGCACAAGGGAAAATGACGAAGTTTCATCGCAGGACAAGAAAAAACCAGGTATTGGCGAATAAGGGCTAATTGAATCTAACACTTTACATAAATCAGATCGAATTTCATTTCACGTAACCGGTAGCATAAACTATTTCAAATTACGATTCTTATTACAACTGAATGAATCGGAAGATATTGATACTCACCGGTCTTAATACAGAAAGTTACTCCTTCCACTCTTTTACTTGATTTTTTACTGCAACTGTGCACACAAAATTCACGGCAGAAACTTCAAATCGCGCACGTATTCTGGAGAGTTACTCAACCAACACTCAATGCATCTCGGCACATATGAAATTGTTATTGTCTCTAATTAGTCACATAGATTTTAGCATTTAAACACAAGTACCGAGACGACCTGACATGATGTGAAGTGACTTAATAAGTGACAACTTCATTCGGATTTTTAGAATGTAGAAAATTATAAATACGAAGATAAAGAAGTCTATAGAACTACTCGAAACACTGCACTACACTTTTCTTGAACAAACAGCTGACTGGGCGGTATGAGTCAACCCACCTCTCTGACGTAAGTAGAATATGAGAAATAATGGATGAGAAAGAGGATTCTAGTGAAGGAGCAAAGTTTACCAGAAAAAAATTGAAATTCGTAATATATATGATAAAACTAAGCATGTTTAAAGTTTATATGATGTACGCAGTATCCAATGTTTACTTTTTGTGAACCATTCTCTTTTGTGCCTGAACTCAACTGTAACTTCCTCATCATAGGCTCGCCATTACCAGCGATTATATAACCAACTTAACAAACTCAAATTCTAAAAGACAACATATGATAATATTACTTATAATAGTGTTACTTTTCTTCCGAAACTATAAGACTCGTGTAGCGGAAAAAGCCTCGCAGTGAATATAAACTGTAACGAAAATTACGTAATGTGAACATAGTTTTTTAATGGTCATATTTAAAAAAATTAATTATTATTTAGATCAATAGATACGATCCTCTACGGAGCAAAAAAATTCGAGGCCATGCTTAATCGAGAAAAAATCATTCTGAATCTTTTCAAATTCTGTTCATTTGCAAAGTTTCCATACATAATTATTAATAAAATAACACGTGGTTAGTACCTTGAAATATTATTTTTATTCAAGTTCAATAAATGCAATCATTCGCATAAATTTTCAAGTAAATTACGCATACCTTGAACGTACAAAGACGAATATACAATTATAACTTCTTTAACTCTCCAAACGACGTGTATCGAAATGGATATGAATCTATATTTGGTCCATATCGCATCTTACATCCACCTCTTGATTTGCCAGACAAGTAATGGATCATATGATCATTATTCAATTTTAGCATCTGAAGTATATTCTTCAAGAAAATATCGGAAATTAAAATTTTTATGAAACTTTCCAAAATACCTAAAATAAACAACTGAAACTGTTCCGGAGGAAAAAATAACGTGATAAAGAGATCGTAGCGTTTATTCGTGCTTATACGTTAATATTTACGTAATACAATTCTAAATATTTAACAACGATTAAAAGGAGAATCGTATTATAAAATTTCGTTTTTAACAAATAACAAATTTCAAAGATAATAAAATAAAGAATCGATCTAGAAAGGGTAAGATCAGAGTGTTCTTAGCAATGAATTACTCCTGATTCACCGCATTCAATAAAACAAATATAACAATCGAAATAAAATTTAAAGAATGAAAGTATGTACACCTTGAAAATTATTTTAAGTGAACCCGTAAAATGTTATTGTTTTTAAATATTGTCTCTTATATTACTTATTTACCTCATTAATATAGCATGTGAAGACAAGCGGGGCACACTCCAAAAGACGGGAGAAATGAAACCGTTTACTGAGGCAGACGGTGGTTGGGGTAACGAGTTACTCAAACTCAGGAGGAGGAGGGATGACGTATTAGACTTATTCACGAACAGCTCAAAGCCTAATTTTGTTCGGATTCTCTCGTTCGAGCGGTTGGCCGAGTGGGCCGAGGCACCTAGGTGCGACGCAGAGGTTCACGGGTTCGGTTCCGTCGGGAGCTCCTGGCCGCCGAAAATTGCCCAGGAGATTTTTCGAAATAAAACGGAATCGAGCCCGTACTTTTGTGTTGCGGGCGCTTCAGGCCCCTGCCAGCTCTCGAACCCGCTGGGGCGGAGCGGTCCCAATCGCCGCAAGGCGCCCGAATCCTTCTATAGAATTCAATTTAAAGAAATAACTAAATATTATTTTCTAAGGCGGAAATATTATTTTTTACTTTTCCCGGTTCCAGAAATTATTTTTTGATAGGCATTACCCACTAACTTTTTAATAAAAATGCACTGCTGTGTCCGACACTTTACTTAGCGTAGACGCAGCAGTGCAATTTTCGAAAAAAAAAGAAAAGAAAATTTCGAAATTGAAAATACATTCTGAAAGTTAGAACGTTAGATATTAGAAATGCATTGCGTATTTCGTACCTAAAAGAAATACAAATCTCCACGAGCTGAAATGTATTAAAATATAATTAGGCAATAACCATCGCTCGGTAAATTATAACCATAGAAGTTCACGTTAACAAAATACATGTAGCAAATCAAATAATTACTTTAATTTCATCACTCAAAAGATATGAATTTAACGAGTTAAAATTACGTTAAAGCAATCATAGTTCGAAAATCATAATCGCGTTTATCTTATGAAAAGAAACAGGTTCAAAAAATATGCACTGCAGAGATAACGCGAAAATAGACTTACGAATTTATATCACCCAATAAAATTTAGTAATAACTATTTCGAGATGGTAATTGCATGGATGGTTAAAAAAATTTATCGACAATGAATATCACAAATATTTCTAGGTCCCCTATTTTATTATTAATCCAATCTAACTTAAATCTTTCTTTGACTATTTATCAAACATTGCATTCCAAACGAAGAAACAGATAGTTAATCTAAATTAAAATAAAAATTATCATGAGGGTCGACATTCTGAATATATTGCTTTTCTGAGCCCACGACTCTCGAATCCGCAATAAATAACTCATTCTGTTTTAAGATATACATACTTATTTCCGTGAGTTAGAAATATCTTATCTTAAAAATATTCAGATTGTTAAAATATTTCTTTTTAAGTTGGAATTTGTTAAAACTTTATTAATAATTGCACCGCAGTATCTGGCAAATAAGAACTTTTCTTAGCGGAGTACCAGCATTAAAATTTATATCAAGCAATAACAGATGAAGGTCATTTTAAAAACCTAAAAATAAATCTAAAAGTTTTAGGAAAACGGGATGATTTCGCGTATAAAACATTATTGATCTAACTATATATTACATTATTTTTAAAATTCATCATCCTTTGATTTTCAGAGTAAGAGTTCCTATGAATGAATACATTTTAATTTATTACTTTTCTGAGTGGCTCTCAAATTCGCGTTGCGGCGCAACGCAATGGATTTGGCGCGCGAATAGTTCATTCCGTCTAAACATATTTATAAATGATTATATATTATTATTATGATATTATAACTGATCATAGTTATCGTGAGGTTAAAATATCTTTTTTCAAAATTCTTGAAAAAAATGAAGATACCATCCAGTATTAAAATATAACTTACATCAGAAAATTTTCTTTCTCATTTTAAATTTGAATAAATATAATAAATTAAAAAGTGAGTTTCAATTTTTCATCTACCAATATATAAATAGCAAACCTCTATAGGATAACCCCTTGATGGGAGAAATAGTCGTTAAAACATTTTATTTCTATTATGCATACCACTTTGCTTCGCACGACAATTTACGGTGTATTTGTTCAAATGCTATTGTTGCGCTTGATATCAGACTAAATCATTGTCGGCCGCGCAGAAATACGTACAACAAAAATACTGTTACTTATTATCATTTTTATTTATTATTATCAAAATACTGTTACTCATTATCATTTTTGTTTTATTGGAACTATTAATGCCAGAAAAAAAGTAGACAGAAGATGCGACAAAAGAGAAACTCATATTTAGCAAGGTCTACCTCGAAACCAAAAACTTTGCAATTAATGAAGTGTTTTATAGCCGAATAAAGAACTAACGAAAGATTCCATCAACTCAACTACCTACTACCAGAATTATTTATGATCTATTACGCGATAAATCCAAGTACTAAGTAAAGTAGAGAAACTACTCATCATTAAATAACGTTGTATTTGGAAGTTTACGGAATTGTTCTTCGCCGATATCTCCCTTATAGCATGTTCGCCTCCCATAAAGCAAGATGAGCTAAAATATTCAAAGTATCACACAAAAGACCGCTTCCTATTACCAATGATAACCATAAGCGAATCTATCAAAATTCCGCTTATGTATAAAAATATAAAAATAGTACTTTGACGGTACCAAGAAAAATTCCATACATTTCAGTAAAGAACGGTTCACATCTTTACCATTAAAATTGACACAATATTGTCCCTTATATTAGAAGTCTGTCATAACCCAGCTCAATAGTATGATATACTTTGATATTTACTTGATAAATAATCGATACGTTTTGTTGAATTCCTGAATACAGCAAAAACAGCTTACGTCAGGTAAGCTGACTAGGAAATCCGTATTCAATGTTAAAAACACATTGCTCAGGTAATCAAAGACAAATCAACTTACCTTTTTCTTCAGCTACGAATTCCCAGCATTCTATCGACGAAAGAGAGGTTGTCCTCTGCATCTGGAAAACACTTGCTTATGTCAATCGTCGGTCTTCGATCAACGAGTTCAACAGTTCAACATCACCCTTTCAACTAACCTGTGAAAAAGGAATTCAAATATTTTATTCTAAAAAAATATTTCAATATATAATATGAAAAAAATTATCATTTAATTGACACTTGATTTAACAGCGGGCGAAGCAAGAAGTACACACGCTGTAACGATGAATAATACTTAATTTCTTACCTCACAGTACCTTGAATATTGATAGCCGGTTATTTGCAAGGAGTTGTTTTAATTTGCTGGACTATTACAAACACATGTCATGAAATAATTACAATTTCTTTCGACACACATTTCACTCAAACGAGAGTACAGAAAGCCAAAATGAAGTTGATAGAACACCGGAAACGGTAAAAACAATTCGCGCCACCTAGCCAAAACAACAAAATGCCTGTCGAAATTTCGGAATAAATATTCAATTATACATTCCTAAGCATTACTTTAATTATTGAGGATATCGAGGAAGTATATGATTCATGTGAATGATAAATATAACTTATTTAGTAGCAGTAAACAACTCGCCTCCCCCCTTTGAATTGAATTATGGACTTTCTCTTCTTGAGACCATATTAACCTACACATGAAAAATTACGAGGTTTTTTAGTAAATAATCATGAAAATGTAACTCTCGATGAATAAGAAGAAGAACTCAACATTATTATTACTATTAAAAAAGATGTCAATAAGTAAGAAAAAGCGAAAACTTCATTCTATAAAGTAGCCAGAATGACATGTGGCAACAGCAATGGTTATTCAAATTAATTAATTAACTTAACTTAAAGTATCTTGAATATTCAAATCAAATATTTTCAACAAGTTGTTTTCATTCGCTGGACTCCGACAAACACGATTGATAAAAAGTTACAATTTCTTTCGATGCATTCACAGTTCACTCAAACGAGATATTAACATCCAAATAACAATAGAAGACCAGAAAGGGTAAGCGCATGTGACACCACTTACCAAAACGAAATGACTGTCGGAATATAGAACTGGAGTACATAATCATTCAACGATTCTAAACCATCACTTTGATTATGCGGAAAAGTGATTTAATCTAATGAAAGAATTTTTCTTTTATATGAGTACACATTAACCAACACAAAGAAAAATGCCGAAGTTGTATTGAGGGATTAGGAAAAATCCACCATCGATGAATAAGGACTAACAGCACCTAACACTTCACATAAATAAGGCCTAATTTCACTTCACATAACTTGATTCAGTAACATGCACTATTTTAAATTATGATCCTTATTACAATTGAATTGATTAGAAGAAATTGATACTCACCGGTCTTAGTAAAGAGGGTTACTCCTAATGCTATTTTACGTGATGTTAACTGCAGCCGTGTACACATAATTCGCGACAAACTAAGAAGTCTAAAGAACTTTCCAAACATGCTCCTTTCTCGAACGAAACACAGTTGACTAAATGGTATTAGTGTTACGCATCCGTCGTCTAAACGGACTGGTCGAACACCCCTCAGATTCCTTCGCTAAGAGAGAAAGTATATGAGCAAGGTTTGACAAACACGTAAATAGCTCAAATTTTACGGTATGAAAGGTGAAAAGGGCATCGTCTCTTTTATACTGTATTTTAATAAATAGAAATCTATCAAAGTCAAACCCTCAATTTTTTTTTCATTTCAACACATCTCATGTCATTTTCGTTGTGAGATTTTTGTTATGACTTGAGAAAAATATGTCCTGAACCGAGTACCCTTTGATTCTTATTTTTTTTAATATTCTTCAAATCTTTATAATTTAAATTATAACATATTTTTGGTCGTATACGTTGGAAAGTTTCTCAATGAGAGAATATGATGAAAATAAAATAAAGAAAATAATGAAACTTAATGGCTCGCATTTAAATACAGTATCATCGATTTCAATCAAAAGTATTTAATTGAAACGGAGGAAACGAAAAGAGAAAGCCGTAGGTTCCTTAGCTAATGAAGAAGTTACCTTTTCGAAAATCGAAACCTCAGAAAATCAATTCAAAATAAATGAAAAATCCTCTGCATTCTACATGTATTATAAATACAGTAGAATAGCCTCGACGATCACTCGACCGACGGAACGAGCGAACGAATAAATCCATTGACGTAGCATTTCTTCACGAAACGTAGAGCCTCCCGCCGCTCTACCTTTGCGCATGCACCGCTTTCGAATCTCCCGCTACCTGCGCCATGTCCGTGACGTCAAAAGGTTACCGACTGGAATTTTTCGATAAAATGCGGAATAAATTCGGTAATTCGGAGTAAGGAGCAAAAGGCCATGGAAATCGCCTCCTATGAAAATGTTTGTTCGATGTCAACGATGAAAATGGGGTGTCGCGGGAGGAACAAATACCCGTATGGAGCTTGAAGGAAATCGCTGGGAGTGGTGGCGTACTCCTGTAATCCAGCTACTTGGAGGCTTGGTACAGAGGATGGTTTGAGGTCGGGAGTCCTGCCTGTGGGTTGTCCCACGTCGACTGGACGTCCGCACTAAGCCCGGCATCAACATGGGCACCCTGGAGGAGTTCGGGGCGGCCAGGTTGTCTAAGGAGGGGCGAATCGGGCCAGGGGGGTAACCCAGCAGCCAAAAGTCCCCGTGGCGGGCAGTAGTGGGATCGCGTCCGGGAGTGGGAGCCCATGGGCAGCCCGACCGATACAATCAGACCTGTTCCTTTTTGCTAATTTTTCCTTCATATTTTCGCTTTTATCATTAATTTTAATCATTTTCTGCATTTATTTATATACCCGTCTTTATTATTTTTCATTCCTCATCATAAATTTGATATTCATTTTATCATGTCGCCCGATGCAAGTTTTGGAATTTTGTATACAGAGGGTCAATGCCGTCTGACCGACACCCGCTTGTCCGACGCTCGGTTCCCCGACACTCGAACGGACCAGCCTGCCCGCGGGCTCACTTTACCGACGCTCCTCCGACCGACAACTCACTGGAATAAAATTATTTATGAGTTGAATGAATAGTCGTCGCTGCAAATAAAATTTAACATCGTTATGTTAAAAAATCAGTAGGCCAGCTTTCCGTGAAAATATTAAACGGCAGTTGAAATTAATTTCTTCTTATTAACAAAACACAAATGAAAGTTATTTATTCATGAAATTTCGACTTTTATGAATATACCTGCACGAAAAATAGTGATTTCTCAACTGTACAAAAAATCTCTATTTTGTATCGTCGTTGATATTTCAGAAAAGAACTAAGATTTGACAAGTGTTAATGAACTCAAAATTGAAGATTATAATTTCATTTACTAACTTTTCCGATGCTTAAATTTATCTTAAATTGATATTTAAGAATTTATTTTTATTATTTGTTAAAAAATTAAATGACTTTCATAAATATAACAACTCTAACTGAGTGCGATGACTTATGTTTTTCGAATTATGATCGCAGTGAAGCGAATTCTTTAACATTTCGAGTTTCATTTAAACTTAGTAAGTAACATTAGATCCTATCATAAAATTAATTGTAGTTTAGTACCGTAAAAAGGCATTAATGGAGAGCAAAGCCAGTTGAGATGTATTTAACCCAATTCGAACAGTTGAATATAGCTAACATATGTAATATTGTTGCATAGTAGTAAGTGAAGAAAAATATTTATTACTATTCATACTTAAGCTGCTTTTGTTTCATCATAGCCGACGTTATTATAAAAATACATACTACATAAAATACTACTGCAAACTTACAGCGTTAATCTCCTCACAACTCATACTTTTAATGCTTCTTAAACGTGTTTGATCAGTAATTATCAATTTTTTCTTTATTTATGATTTGGGAGAATGAAACAGTCAGCTGATACGGGGTTTGTGAACTCAGGAATAGAGATGTGATTCATTTAACAAAGGTATTCTCAGTGTTCCTAACGTCAGGATGGCCGAGCGGTTCGTTCAGGTCGCAGTCCGGTTCTCCGGGCGTGGGTTCGAATCCCACTTCTGACAATAATTTTGCTCGCACAATGCTTGAAAGATATGAACTTCTAAGTAAAAAATTCATACTTTTGCCCCTTGAAAGTGGTTTATGCACAAAGGTAGGGCAAGAGAAGATATGTATCGAAAAATATCGAATCCAAAAATCGGTGATGTATGCAAGATGCTACAGAACACTGTTTGGGAATCACTAGTAAAGAAGAAATTTAAATGAAGGCTCAATTTATAGTATAAATATGAAGAATGAACAATCTTTTCGAGATTCATATAGGTACCCCTTCCACCAGCTTCGGAACTTACAGATTATTCTTTTCAGTTTCAACTCGCTCTAGTTCTCTGTCTTGATTTGAATCGATGTTATATTCAAATGCCTCCTATGAAGGAATGTTTTATTTAATTGGCTAGTATTATTTCAGTTTTTATATTTTATTTTTGTGATTAGCGAGGAAATATATATAACCAGCATGCATATATTCAAAATATATAGTTTTCTTTTCCAGTACGAGTATTGAATAATTTTACTTTCTTTTCTTTGTTTACGCGAATATAGTTCTAGAAATCTTGATACAATATATGATGCGTATTATACAATGAGTTGTATGGGGTGCGTAAGTTCAATAATTCAAATTAAGTTACCTGAATGATTATTTTACGTAGAATTACGAAGAAAATGAACCTTTTAATGCCATTGTTTTGGCATCTATTTTTCTATTTTATTCAATTAACTTGTATGGCCTTTATTATACTGATTGCGCAAAATATTCAATAAGCTTTCTGATCCATCTTCTCTGAATTTAGTGAATAAGTATAAATTTTACGTTCGTCTTCTGTTTTAATTTAGGCTTACCAATTCACAATTGCAGTTTTTTACTAAATTTATCTCTATAATTAACATATATTTTCTTCAATAATATCACTTTATCAGAAGGGCCTCATGAACTACATGCATACTTAAAGTGAGACCTGACTAGCGCAAATTAACATTGGTTGCGGATTTTTAAAATGTATATTATTAAGCTGCGTTTACTCAGCGATTTTCCACATATATATTACGGATATAGAAATTGTAGGATAAGTTATTCGTGAAGTTGGTTCCATGATTCTTTAAATAGCCCAATCTACTATTGATCATTTTCATCCCATGGAGGCCGAGATGGTTCCAATCCTTTCCATGATATAGGCGTTTAAATTCAGTCACGTATTCTCTGAATATTTCTACAACCGCTTTTGAATAATTGAGTTTCATTTGCCATTCTCTATAATTCTATAAAACACAATTGTAACATTATTTCACACAGATATAGTGTTGAGCTTGCTAAATGCTTGAGAATCAGAGATGGTTTGTCTTCAGGCACAGAGCGTCATCGGAATAAGTAATAAATGCTAAATTTGTAGTCATATAATCGATTCGGTAAGTCGATAAAATACTGTTTCAACATGAATTACTCGATCGATATATTTCATGGTCCTATAAAAAGCTGGATTTTTTCCTTTTTATTGATAATTCCAAAAGAATTTTAGAGGTGAAAATAAAAGAGGATAAATTGCAAAAAAATACACGTCAGAACCTCATACACGTATAAGAACCTTATATCACTCAGGTATAAGAGAAAGCGAAGATTCCTTTATATTTGAATTAAACAGATGACGAGAAATGAGTGTCTTTAAAAAAATTTAAATTTTAAATTATAAAAATTTTAAATGTCGAAAATTACATAAAAGAATACAAGCGTATAAAAATATCAAATCAAAAACACTCAATGATCTATCATTTTATCTTCATATAAGTGACATAAATTGTTTTGAAAAAACAATAACTACAATGATATAAGAGAAAAATCGCAAAAAGGGACAGGGCAGATTGTATCGGTTTTATTTGGATTTAAGCGGTGCTAGATTTTATTTATCAAAATTTTCCAATTCTGAGAAGCATGAATATTTTTAAAAATTCAATAAATTGATAATTATAGTCAGGAAAAATATTGAAGGAACACATTAAAAAATATTGCAAATAAAAATAAAAGAGGAAAATTACAGATTACAGTACAGATTCTGATTAAACCGGTAGCTCTCAAAGGGCTAAAGTACCACGCTAATACATGGTTATCTTTGAATTCAATGCAAACTAAATGCTCGAAAGAAAAACTTTAAGAGAAAAATATTGGAAAATAATTATAAAAAAATAGATCGTTAAATAAACATGCTGAGCACGAGGAATAAATATGTATATATGGAATAAATTAAGAATAATGCAGATACTTCAACTACGGTGCATTAATATGCAGTTCTGATTGAAATAAAAATAATAACGACGAAAAAATCGTCGGAGGAGCGTCGGTCGGCGAGCGAGTGAGCGGTTGGTCAGTCGAGTGTCGGGGAACCGAGCGTCGGACAAGCGGGTGTCGGTCAGACGGCATTGACCCTCTGTATACAAAATTCCAAAACTTGCATCGGGCGACATGATAAAATGAATATCAAATTTATGATGAGGAATGAAAAATAATAAAGACGGGTATATAAATAAATGCAGAAAATGATTAAAATTAATGATAAAAGCGAAAATATGAAGGAAAAATTAGCAAAAAGGAACAGGTCTGATTGTATCGGTCGGGCTGCCCATGGGCTCCCACTCCCGGACGCGATCCCACTACTGCCCGCCACGGGGACTTTTGGCTGCTGGGTTACCCCCCTGGCCCGATTCGCCCCTCCTTAGACAACCTGGCCGCCCCGAACTCCTCCAGGGTGCCCATGTTGATGCCGGGCTTAGTGCGGACGTCCAGTCGACGTGGGACAACCCACAGGCAGGACTCCCGACCTCAAACCATCCTCTGTACCAAGCCTCCAAGTAGCTGGATTACAGGAGTACGCCACCACTCCCAGCGATTTCCTTCAAGCTCCATACGGGTATTTGTTCCACCCACGACATCCCATTTTCATCGTTCCGATCATTGGAACATTTTCATAGGAGGCGATTTCCATGGTCTTTTACTCCTTACTCCGAATTACCGAATTTATTCCGCATTTTATCGAAAAATTCCAGTCGGTAACCTTTTGACGTCACGGACATGGCGCGGGTAGCGGGAGATTCGAAAGCGGTGCATGCGCAAAGGTAGAGAGGCGGGAGGCTCTACGTTTCGTAAAGAAATGCTACGTCAATGGATTTGTCGTTCAGTCGATCCGTCCGTCGAGTGAGAAGTCGGGCTTTTACTGTATTCTACTGTATTTATAGTACATATAGAATACAGATATTTTTTCATTTATGTTTGATTGATTTTCTGGGGTTTTGATTTTACGTTAATATCTACTAAGAATGATATTCGTAGATGATATTGTATTTTGTATAAATTTCATTAGATCCTAATTTTCTCATGCCGCTTGGAAGTATAAGAAATATAAATGTTTCCTTAAAATGTTTATTTTAAGGGAGTGAATATTTCTTAATTTATAATATTTTCTCAGTTTATATGTTGAAGTCCAACATACTCCACCCGAATTCATGAGTTTGTTTTTAGTCCTTATTTTTTTACCATTTTAGACCACCTTCTACAACATTGCAAGTGATTTCGAAAGATCAAAAATATGGGATGGATTAGTAGTTTTATTACTGGATGCGGTTCTCTAGGAAGATGACGTATCAGTAGCACATTTCATAATTTAGTAACATACACAAAACGACCTTTATATTTTTCTCTGTCTTGTTTTTGACGTAGAAAATTATTAAATGCAAAATCGGTAGACCTCGGTTTTTTTCCTCGTAATCTTCATCCATATGATGCACCTCCATTTACGACCATACATCGCGTTAATATTTTAAATCAATTTCGCAAGGCTGTAAACAGGTTACTTGTATTCATCAGAGAAATCGTTCAATATAATAACCAGCAAATGAGATGCAAGATCATAAAAAAACCTATAGATTATTCAAAAATCAAATCAAGAAGTAATTTCAAGCTTTCAGCAACTCCTGCCCTATCTTTCTGATAATAAATTTATATTCACGTTATAAAGATGAAAATTACCTTCATTTTTATTTATGACATGAACTCTGAAGCAACTGCGGCGAATACGAGTATTCTTTTCCAAAGATTTACCTCACTTTATATTTCTTAATAGAAACAAATATATATTTTTATATGTGAAACTGTTGACCTTATTGTACCATAAATCTGTGCAAATATCATATTAGGTACTCCTTCATTAAACTATATCAAATACCATAGTTATATAGAAAAGTTTACAGAAAAATAGATTTTTATAAATAATGCTGAATTTAATTTTGAACATAAAGACACTAATCTATATGAATATTTAAGCAAAAGTTACCATAACTGTATCATCTACCAAGATTTATTCAAAGTCTGAATTATTTTAAAGGATGAATCCTAATTATTATAAAATATAGCTAGATGACAATATCGATTCTTTTAATGAACAGTTACATACATTTTTTATGAAACACTATTTATCTTTTGATTTTTATGATAATAAATATTTATTTTGATAAATTGCAACTTTTAATACAATGCAACGATTATTTAATTTTATAATAAATGTTCCTACTGTCTTTCATATCTCATAAAATGAAACACATATCATTCACTATTAGATTCAGAATTGACAAATGTCTTTAAATATTTTCTTATCACTTTTATTTATTATTAAGATTATTCGGAACCTCCTGAGATTTGATAAACTCTGATGAAGATTAAAGAATTGTAAATGTATGATATGATAAACGGTTTATTATTATCATTATTATTACTATAAAATTAACAAAGCAGATGTTAAACCTGAGGTTAGCATTCACAAAGATACGCGATATTTTGTACATTTCTATTCATGGAAATGTTATGAATATCGTAATTACCAACATATTGATTTAGTTGAAGTTAAAGGCATCCACATAAATTCCTTAATTCTTCGCTAAATTGAAGATGTACACTACTTCTACTTCTAGAGATCCTACTTCACCGTTTGATTCTCTAACATCTAAAAGGTCAACCTGTTACGCCTCTCTGAAAACATTCCTAGCTTCGATTCCCGGTGACGACCATGAGCTACCTCACCTTAGCAACCTGAGAAGGTACAATATCCCACTGATTTTAAGCAAAAATACGTTCGAATCGCAAGTGATACTAAAACCACTGGAGAGGATATAATCCGCGTCCTTCAAGTACAGTCCATTCCCGTTCTTCCACTTTTATGACTCCGAAAAATAGCTCGAAGATGTTTACGCAACAAAAAGCACAAAAGAGGGTTACGTGATTCCAAATATTTTAGCATACAAAACCTCTTGAATCATACTGTACTGATTTGAATGTAACCGAAGGTTTTTTGAAGAATAGGAATCGGTTGCTCAACTCAACGAGCCACGCCATGAGGAGACCTGCACGCAAAACCTCTATTCTCTCTTGCATGATTCTTTTTAACCCTACGTGAAAACCATGAAAGCTCTCATGCAATCGCCAAAAGCCGGTTCGAAGTCTATTTCTCCTTAATTCATTACAATTTTTCTTCTCAGAATGTGAGTGCAACTTTCTTACGAGAAATCGCCCTCTAATCCGTGCATCTACTGCTAAATTCTAATTGAATAGACTTTCTAACGATCTAACGCATTATTACTCCGACATACCTCTCTTAAAATGCAGTTTCTCAATGATTCTACGAAAACGTTCTTTCAGTACACTGCGCAGAGATTGCCCTATTGGACTCAGTCCACCAGCACCACAGTCTAAATGAGCTGTCATTACCCAACTGGTTTAAGACTTCTCAGCATTTCAGCTCTCTTTGATGAATGCAAAACCTCGCAAGTCTTTTTTTGTTTCATTATATTTGTGGTTATCCCATGGAGATGATTGTTTTCTAACTTCAGTTGTTAGGGAAATATCAAACAGGTGTTTGGGTGGTGATGAATTTTAGTAACAGTAAAGGAAGGTTAAAAGGTTGAGTAGATTTCGTATATATAAGTCCTTATTGAGAATGTAATTCAGAAAATGATATCCATAAAGTGTAATGATAAAGAAATTTCGTTAAATAAGAGAAATGAAATACAATAAATGATAAAATAATGTAATTCTTGATTAAGAACCCGAGAACGTTTCATTCCTGACATTCGGTAGCTCTAAATCTCCTATTTCATTTGATTCAAGATATTTAAAAGTTCAATTTTCCTATAATTACGTACTTAAGAATAAGCTACGAAGAGTTAATATAAAAAATGAGGCTCACTGTATAAACTAAGGAGTGTATTAGTCAGAACCTTTATTCTTATATTCCTTATATTCTTCATTGGCTCGGAATACAATAAGAAGAAGAAGATCTATTCCAATGAAATATATTAAGTTAACACATCAAATAACGTACAATACAGTCAACACCTTTTTCTGTATTAATGGTATTTTTAGTATCACTCATACTTTCATTATTATTATTTCAGCATATAGTACACAGTAGTACGTTTACTACATGTATATTTCCATATTGTATTAGATCATTGGAAGCGTATGAAATGTTCACATCTCCTCTCTCCATTGTCCTAAGGCAAGGTCCATGACTTTTAAGATGGATATTAGCGCCTTACTACCTGCGCCCATCCACTCAAGGACTGCCTCTCGTGAGAGAGAGAACCTTACAGAAATTAATTGCATCTAATTTTCATTAATCACTAACGGAGAAAGTCAAAGGTCGCAACGAGGTATTGAAATCTCAGAACTAGCACAATGCCAATGATGGTAGAAACAATGAAATGTAACTTCAGATTTTACTACAACAATAAATCTCCTATTGTTGACAATAAAGAAGATACCTGGATACAGAGAACGTAACCGTCTTGAGGTTAAATGATAAATTAATAAGAAAATCGTAGATAGACGGTTTCTTTAGATATGTAATAGATTAACAAAGTTTTTCATTTTACTATGGCTTTCCGCGAAGTCACGCCTTCTAATATTGATTTTATTACCAAAGTTATTAATTATAGAATATTTTAGATTTATAAAAGAGATAGATTATCATATAATTTAATTTAATCGAATGATTAGCTTATAATAAATCCTTAAATATAGTAGGAAAAATCTATTATCTGCATAAATAGGTTTGACGTATATTTTTTGGTTTTTCTGGTCCAAACGTCATCGCAGAAAAAATTATAGCTCGATATTCTAAACAAGGATTTACATCGAGCTAGATTGTTGTTAATTTACATTAAAGGATGATTTAGTATCTTTAACTACGTTTAAATCGTAGAATAAGATACTACACATTATCTTACTCTACTTAAATTTAAAGAAAAATATCATTTTCCATCGAATCAATTAAAGATTTTTACTTTAAATGCGTTAATTTTTCATCCCATCATCACGATACGTACATTAATTGTATTCTTTTTAGGTTATTTCATAATTTCGTACTTCGTTTTTCTCTTTTACCAAAGCTCCTTTTTTGTCGAATTTTTCACTCGTTTCAATTTATTATACACATACGCTTCTAAGAGAATTTTCTGGAAACCTCTCCATCATTCCCAAATGAAAAATTCCCATTCGAGGCCGAAATCGAAAACGGCCGAAATGACCCCACCCTCCTCCTCCTTCTCCTCACGGCCGATTACGCGTGAATGAGACGAAGAACTCACGATGGCGTCCACGAGTCCGTGAGCTTCTCCAGAACTTTCTAATCTCAATAGAGTCGCCTTCCGGACAGGTTCTTCTATCGGAGTTCAAGGTCTTATAGTTGTAGCTGTCGAAATGGGTCATGAGGAGGGACCAATAGGATTCTGTCGATAGAACTTCTGTGCACAGAGGCGCCGGCAGCAGCTGCGATTTTGACGCCATGGACTCCGATGATGGAATAGGAAGTCCTCCTAGACAAAATCAACTCTTCCGGATTAAAAATCGACCAAGGCTGTACCTTTATAGTGGGCTTTTTATAGTATCTGTTCGACTACGAAGGCTGCTATAATTTGGGATATTTATGGCTCACAAAAATCGTTGGTTAGTACGCGTTCGTTAGTCTTGACTTGAATGAGACCAAATTTCTAACATTATGGATCACTAATCTTGCATAATGTTTATTGCCATATGATAGGATACATTCTATTACGAAACAAGTAAGATGTTTTAATTAGTCTATTCTAAATATCTTTCGCACACAACGTATTTCTATTCAATGCGAATAATTTTTCAGGCTGTTTCAACAATTCCCTACAGAATATTAGCTTTTTCGATACCTTCACATGATATTTTACCATTTTCTCTATTCCCGTATAAAGCACTCTGGTTTTATATTTATGTATCTAACTGATACAAAAAAGTCATCTGTTGTATGGGAACCGTGCACCATTATTTCCAAAATGAATTTACTGAAGCTCAGCAGATTAAATTTCATCTTAAATTTTTAACTTCGAAAACGTAGAATATATATATATATATATATATATATATATATATATATATATATATATATATATATATATATATATATATATATATATATATATAATTATCTTATGATTACTCTTAATTTATGTTATCTGGATTTCTATAATATCGGGCCTGAGCAAATTGAGTATATATGAAAAAATTTTCAAAATTCTAAAATAAAACGATTTAACTGACATTTCATATCTATCTTAATTCTATGAATGGAATCCAAACCCTTCCTCCGCTACACCAATTCCCTTTGCACTTCATTTTAACATCTAGTCATAATGAGGACTTTCAAACCAATTCAACTCCTCTTTTGATACACTACTCACACCATTTATTTTCCGTCCCATAAGGATCTAGGCATTTGAATGATCTTAGAAGGAAAGTTTGGCTAAGGAAGTAGTCAAGGTATTGATACCGTGGGAGTAAAAAGCGTGACAAATCAAGGAGACGGCTTCCACAAAAAAGCCTTGATTAATTTCACAATATGAATATGAGAGCGATATCTATCCTTGTATCGGAGTGCCTTATTTTAAAGAGATTGATCGATTTAATAATTCTTCCGCGACCCACATTGACCTCATAGCGCATGTCATATTAAGATATTATTGATTTACAGTACACAATTCATACCTTAACTTAATAATCCATCATTCTATTCTATGCTAAATTCAATTCCTTCATCTGTTGATACCTTTTCGCTATATAAAAGGAAATTTTTGAAATTTGGTAAACTCACACGTTACTTGTAATTACTGCTTAAACTTTTCCTGAAGTTTCGATAGTTTTGTTATTAGTTTGTTATTTACTTGTTTATATTGTTATTGTTAATATAAATTTGTATTGATTTGCCGTATGTAATAAATAAATAAATAAAATTCAATCTTATGTTAACCTTTACTCTGCATCTTCAAATATCTTTATATTCAAATTTCAATAAATCCTCCACAGTATAATTGAACTTTCAAATACGATCATAAACGAAAAATCACCTTTAACGAAATAACCTTTATTTCCTATAGCTTAGGACATAAAATTAATTTTATGATTCAATGAAAATTTACATTCTACTAAGGCTTCTTTTTCAAATTTCAAAGGTATACACAAGCTCAGACAATGGAGTCATACAAATAATTAAAACACATTTTCATCTTGAAAGCTGTCATATTAACTAAAATATACCCTATCCTTTCAAAATGTTGTTCTTCTTTCCACATTTTGAATCTAAAGATACACTTTGAATTGGTAATAATTGATTCAATAATATTTTACAGCCTAAAAATGAAAGCTTTCGTTCGCCCATATTAAGGTAGATATTGAAATTTGAAATATACTCCACATGATTTCTAAAATATCATCAACGCGAACAATTAAGTAAGTAGTTGAATCAAAATTATTCTCATCGAATCGTTGTTAAGTCGAGATCTTATATTAGATCTTAATAATAATCATCTCCTTAATACAGCAACGCAATAAATATTTAAAATCAATGATAACAAAGTTACGTGTCTCCAAGACTCAGGAAATGGATACATTTATCACCACAGACGCACACAGTGTCATAATTGCACACACATTCCGTAAATAAAGCAATTCAAACAACCACATTCTCGTTGAACTATAAATATTAACGTGATGATATTCTACCGCGAGTATCCATCATAATAATATCGGCCGTGAGATAATATAGATACCAGCCGCTTGTCATTGAACCAACCGTCAATTATCAATCGATTTTAGAATTAAGATTCCTGCTTCGTCAAGAGTTTCTACGAGATGAAATTGTTATTCGTTAGACTAATTTGCCTACGATAAAAGCAAGGTGAACTCGTGAATTTGCGCGCTGAAATCAGGTTACGAAGTCGGTCACTTTCGTAACACTTTCGCAGATATAGACAGATCATTTCTGATTTATGGCAACGATCGCAAATCAGAGCTCGACACTCAAATAACCAAACTCCTTTTCTTAAGAAGAGCACAAATCACCAGGATATTAATATCTTAAATTACTATTGACAACGTTTCCACAAATCAAGTTCGCATGAGCCAAGTTCTGATATGATCAAATCCCTTCCCATTCGCCAAAATGTTCTCACTGCTCGTTCTAATAACTTATCTTATTAATGTTTTATTTTCTGTTCCACATTTAATCTGTATTAGTATAGTACGTTATCTGCATTATACATGTACATTATCATAATTAATATCGAAAGATATTTTTATATTAATTCATAAGTAAAATAGTGATAAAATGAGTGTTTACATGAGTGAGAGAAAATGTTTACTATCCATAGAAACGCACTATAATCAGCAACGACCAACAAGGCTTATTTTAAGAAAATGTTTATAATCCTATTATTAATGACGACTAGCTGTGAAAAAGTTAAAGAACAACAGTGAATTACAATAATTAATTCGCAAAGGAAGAATTTCATATAATTTTAAGAATAAATTATCGATCAATAATATAGTAAGAGGAAAATTCATATTAAAATGAATTGAAGGTCAGGCACGAGAAGATTAAAGAAGAAAATCTTTCACTACTTCAAACATGAGGTCCATATGGAGGACACGCATACGATATCCACTCGTAAAAATCACTTTAAAAGCAAATTAAAATGTTTGTAAGGGATATTTGGTGGAAAGTCATAATTTAATAAGCAAAACACATTAAAAATATATAGCTTGAGTTGGCCGGTTTCGATTATTTTGGATCTCTTTAGGTGTCTCTTTACCAATACCTATCTTTATGAACTATTGGGAATGAACATGCATATCATTTCATGAATTTCAAGTCTTGAGATTATTTTGCCTTATCTACGACCTTTCAGATGCTACGACGTTCAGCACAGATTCAACCCATCCCAGTCAAACTCTTGTGATTAATAATTTCAAAACATATAATTAAAGTCATCGCATAAGCAGTTTTTACCCCGATCATCTGTCGGCGTGCAAAATTGTTAGTCTTAAACTCCTACTAATAGAAGGAAAGACCGAGCATTCACTTGTCGGCAAAGCAAGATCGATTAAGTAGATGGCAACAATTTAGACGTAATGAAAGCCGAAATGTAAAAGCGATTAAGGCAAATACACTGGCCGTCAAAGGATAACGATTCTATTTTGAAACCCATGTTCTCGTTCCAACCGATGAGGCGAGGTAGGACTTCATCCTGAACACGTTATTAGAACCTAGATTACACGATCGTATACGAAGGAGGATCAAAAACGGTGACTCCCAATAACAATTATATCCATTGCGAACGAAGATACGGAGATATGTATTTACTGCGGATTGAGAGCTAATCATAACTAATTACGCTCGATTTTAATTCGATCAAAAATTTTATTTCTGTGAACTACCTTAGTTCGTGTATGATTTAAGTTAAATGCTTTCTTAATCATTCTTCGTTAACTCATTTATCAATAAAGAAAGCGTAGACGTGTATTTAAATATATATATTCACACGAGCTTTATTGATACGATTGCAATAATCAAATATGATTGGATTATCTCATTACCATCAAACACATGGCGGGGGGCAGGCATGGAGAATAAGACGATCACCGACGGCAATAAATTCTTAAATATGCCAAAATATTAAATTAAGTAGTACTTCTTCGTGCTTTCTGGTCGGATCATCAGACAATTCCAGTAAAAATGCACATTAGTGCTGTTGAATTATGTCACTGTTCTATGCTTGTCTCTTACAATGGAAGGAGGTCATTCACTCTAAAGAACAATCAATAATCCCTTCAGATAGATCGGGAAAATATTCAAGGTGTTCATTTTGTTAGCCATGGATTTTTGGTCAATTTAAGGAAGAGTCATTCAACCACAAAAATATTCATGCTGTAAAACTGCAACACAACAAAAATGGGCCACAAGTAAAGATGGAAAGATTATTTCATAACTTAGGATTATATAGTTACTATTCATTTCAATGTTCAATGAAAGAGTTTAAGGTCTGATATTAAAATTAAATACTTGAAATTTTTTATAGTATTTATGAATTCAATATTTGCAAAGGGCGAAACTATTCTCTCATAAGAAAAAAAAAGAAAATATTTTCACAGAAAAACAGTTGATCTTTCATTCACAATTGTGTAGGTAAATTAAATAAAAAATAAACATTATATGAATATTTAATTCATGTACTTGTTTTGACTAGCTATTATATAATCCATTACATACCCATTCTTCTTTGGTTAAAAATACAGTGAACATGTACAGTGTAGCAATTAAAAGTAACAATCAATAATGTACACCTCTTCCAAACAATTCATTATTTACAAAAGAGGAAAGCTATTGAAAATGTACAGTTTAGAAATACATTTGCCATTATCAGGTATTTGATTCACAATTATATAAGCTAATGAGCACCAAAAATTTTAGCATAATATTTCTGTTATCATACAAGAATCTATGGGCAAAACCTGCCATAATAAAATAAAATACCTTTGATAACTTGTTTTTACAATTATTAACATTAACAATATTAGCTCTTATGTTAATTGAAAGGATTACATTTATACATTAAGACTGGAACTAAAATTTATCAATCAAATTTGAATAGATATGTATACAGGATTTCAAAATCAAAACATTTCAAAAGGGTGCAAAAGCTAAATAAGGAAAATAGATTTACTTATATTATACTCAGTTTTTAATATCTATATTTAGATCACAATGCTCATGGTTAAATATCTTGCATTAAACAACTATGTACAAAGGTCATAAATTCTTGAATCACACACTTATCAATGCTACCACTGAAACAAAATCTCTAACAATAAAATGTTTTCTGAAACAGATGTTCATTTAATATTAAACTTGGATGATCTTAATCACAAAATATCTAATAAGATATCTGAGGTAACATGTGCGTGCAAGAATTCATGCTGCACTTAATGGAATGAATACTTACTACCAACTTGTGAATAAATGTGATGTGGTTAAATAATTTACTTACTAAGTTGCAGGAAACAATTTCTTTTTTTAATTAAGTAGAAACCACAAAGATTAAATATAAATTACTCTACAGATAATAATAATTCATTTTAAGGTTCACCCCAAGTGCAGATTTAAACTTCCATTAAATAAGTAAAAAAGATTTTATGATAAATACAGAAGAAACAAGAAGTGATAAGTATATTCAGAATAAATTCCTCAATTTTCCTTTATTTAAAGTGATTGGATAGTTTCCATCAAATTGAAGATGACTTTGAATACATTAAATAGATTAATCGTATTTTTCAATATCTTAAAAAATACGGAAGAGAAATTTAAATTTTTAAAATATTTGACTCAACTCAATGCAGGGAAATACCAAGTAAGATCAAGGAGTAAATCTGGGAATCTCTTGGATAAGTTTTCACCTTTACAGTTATGAAAATCTGAAACTGTTGCACATTTCCTACTGAATACAGATTTTACAAAACAAGCATAAATAATATTAAAAGAATTTGATTGAATATTCTCAATTGATACCTGCAACAAATATTTAAGTCAACTTGAACATCAGTTGTCACACCTAATTCCAGTGAAAAACATTGGAAAATTTAAAAGAAAAAGCGATTTGATTGATGTATTAAATAGGAAAAAATTTCTGACTGGAACATCTAACTTTCTGGTCTGAAAAATAAGGCTGAGAAACTGAATCTCTAGAAAAATATAAATATATAAAGCTAGCAAAAAAATTCTGAACGTTTTGATTCAATAATTCAAATTTTATATTTGGTTTATGGATAAAATTGTTTGTACACTTGATTAAGTTTTAAGTATTTTGATAAAAATAATTTTCTTGATAAAATAAGACTTTCCTCTCATAAAATCATGAGAAAATCATCTAGGCTTTAGAAAAAAACCTTGCAAAAAATATGAAATTCATAGATAGAATAGCAAATACGAAAATAGTATGAAAACAAAGAATATAGAGATGTTAGCAAAAAATTAAGAAACAATGAAATAAAATAATTTATATCCATCTAAAGATTTACATTTAAAAATATTTCCTCATTAAATGTTTAAACCAGACCTGCAGATAAATTTCAGTACAGTATAATTGAAGTTATATATTAGCTGATAACTATTTAAGACAACAAAAAAATTATACCTGAATATATATAATTTATATTTTAATCTTAATCATTTTACAACTCTCTTTCAAATTCAAATTTTCAAATTATTTAAGTTCTTTCCACGGTTAAAATGTCCTTGATTTGTAATTTTTTTATACTAGCTAAAATTTACTTGGAATTTCAATTATAAATCTAAATTATGATAAGAGTATTAAAGTTTCACACTTAAAAATCACTTCCATGATCACAGTTGATTTATTATCAAGTTACTTATTACTTTCCGATAAATCCTCCTCTTCAAATCTCCTAGCTGACCAAATAACAAACCCTCAATCAAATTTAATGTAAAACTTTCTTTGCTATCCTCTATCATTCAAAATAAATGTAAAACAGTTAATCAACAATTGACATTTTTTTCTATTTGATACATAGTATTTTCCCATTTAGTCTAATAGAACCCCTGTAAACCACACAACCTTATATTCTTTTGATAGGTTGGTAATTTGTCCATTTTAGCAACGAATTTGTTCATTTCTCAATTAAAACAAATTTTCCTATAAATAGTAAACTTGTTATTGTTTTCATTGCCACCGCCTTAGACCCAAGAACAGCTTTCCGAACCAAATAGGAAATATCTTTATTTGCTTGGATTAATTACGTACGATAAACAAACACAGTTATAGACAAGCAATAGCTGGTTGAAATTCCACACTTATATAATTGAGAATTATTTTACATTATGAGCAAATAGAACTTTAAAATATTGTGATGTTACTGCAATAACAGTAGTGAGAACTGGGAATCATTAAATAAATTGCTCGAAACTTTAATCTCAACATAATATATCACATCTTGATTATTCATGCTAATGATATTCTTCAAGCGCCCTTCACCAAGTTTTTATGTAAGAATAATGAGAAATGTGAGTTATCAATAGATAGCTTGCATTTGATGCAATTAGAATCATCCTTTAACAGGAAATACACGGTGTTATCTTCACATTAAAATTTACCAAATGGACCAGTGAAAACAATATGATCTCTTCCTCAATGATAATTCAATTAAGTAAATGCATAAAATGCTTTTAAATTGGCACTTTTTCATTTAACTTCATCAAAAAATGCTAATGAGAATACATATACAGCTATAAAATGAAAACATAATTCTATCATAAGATCAACACGCAGTGAGGAACTTTTGATTGACTGAATGCGAGAGCAGGATGAGCCATACATCATCTTCTAAACTGAGGATTTAAAATAACTGAAGATATTGGTCACCTCAAGATATAGAACCTCTTCTTACTAAATACCTGAAATCCTTTCCATCCATTACTCTTTTATATTTCATGAATAAATTATGAATGCTTGGAAATAATATCAAACTCAATTTCACTGAAGGAAAAGATAGTGTACATTCTTTTGTTTTAAATACCCAACCAAATGTTTTAGATGATATTGGATGCACAATACAACCAGGTTCTTAATTTTTCAATTGAAAGGTTTAATTTACACTACCAAGAATTTCCTTCAATGAATGGATTTCAGAAATATCATGCATATATGCAGATGAATAAATTAAATTTCTTGAAAGGATTATTAATTGTTTACTACCTTTTCACTAAAATTGTTTGAAACAAATGCTGTACATTAGAAGTAACAAACTAAACATGAAATTCATCATCATTCAATCTGTCATTTTGTTTTTATAAACATTAATTTTATTTTAAAACATTAATATAAATAAGAACTAAATAACAAATACAACCTTGAGCATTTAATGGCACAATGTTACGGAATTAAATTTTCACATACTTATCAATCAATCAAATTCATGAGTACTAAATGATATCAACACTTTCACAAAGTAACAGTAAACATTGGATCAATAAAAATTAAATGGGTTGTTACACAGAGCCCTTCAACATTTTCCAATAGATATTGATTTGAAATAATTTTGAACCTCTCAACCTGTTACACAAAATTCTGTTCACATGAGAAATCCCAATCAAACACATCCTCTGCCAGTCAACAATACAGCAGTGAAATTATTCTAGTATGCATCTAAACAATTTCTAATACTTCCTTACTTTCTAAAACCAAATTTATATGCAACTAATTACTACACTAAAGTAAGATCAACATAAAGAGTAAAATGCAAAATGTTTCAGCACCTTTGTTAGGAACATAATAAATAATGAACTGGCACTGCAAACTTATACATCAAAAAGGTGTCAGCATGGAATATTAATGCACTGTTCTTATAAGATGAAATTATGAACCTTAATAGATAAATGCAATACACCCCCATTATCACAGATAATTTGTACATTTTAAAAATATTTTTGAAATACTTACCAACTATCCAAAACAAAAACTAAAATTACGTAAAATGAACTTTGACTGGGGTAAACGAAAAGAAATGAGGCTAAACATTAAAATAGATTGCAGAAATTGCTAAATCAGCCATCAAAACAATATATGTGACTACAGGTAAAACTCTTACGATGTGATGAATGAAATTGATATCCTGGAATTTATTTTTCATTGGACCATAAGAATGAAGACTTCACAGCAATTGCCAAATTCACTATTTCTTATATTTTATTATTTAAATATAAATTTTATTGACTCTGCTATTTTTTAATAAAAAGGTATAAAATATTAACCAGTCAAAATTACTTTCATGCTTCACTTTTATGCTATATTTGGCAGAGGATGTGTCTGAATCTTTCAAATAAGTAGGTTGATTATCACATTCATCCAAACATCAGAAAAGCATGAAGCACTTAAAGTAAAGTTTATCACAATACCATAAGTACAAAATGAGGAGCTATATAACAGTTCCCTCATCTTCATACTTTTCATGATTGACTCATAAATTAGTATGATTATACACAAACCTCATCTTTCAAGAGTTAAATACAGACATGGGAACAGTAAGTCTTGAAGGCCTATTTGAAAAACTTTGACTTCAAAGCATTTTTGATCAAAAAGATACTCATCTTGTTCAAGATGAAATCAGAAGTTCAAACGCATGACTAAATTCAATTCTTTGGCTGATGAAACAGCAATGGTATGGCATTTCATCCATTACTCACATCATAGGATTATCTGAAAAGAAAATTACAATGAAAATGAATTTAATCTTATATTTATTAAAAAATGACAATGTTCATATTGTTAATTTTTTAAATTAAAAGCCATAGTATCATATTTTTGCCTAAAATTATGTACAGTCATCATTGAAGCAACTACTTCTCTCGCCTAAGTACTAAAAGTAATTAGGGAGTATACACACTATCTCAATTACGTTCAAGAAACTTCAAGGAAGGACAATATATCAAATGGTTGCTATAAAACAATAATCTAGAAATAAAGAACTTACCCCCAAATAGGTTTAGATCTATCATAGAGAATTGACATGACCATTGCCACGGATCATATCATTATCATCCAATAATTTTCCTCCAATTATTTCTTTCTGTTTAGTATATGCCTCCAATGCAGCCAATTCCTTTTGCTCTTTCTTTGTATTTCTGGCTTCGTATTCAAGCCTGAAGAATCATAATTCCAACAAAATGACAATTTATTACTAGAAAACTTGAAATAGGATTACTATAAATTATTAATATTAGCAACCAAGATATTAATATATCATGTTCATAAAAATATTACTACATGAAAGGCAAAAATTAATTATTTATCTACTCTAGGCAATTAATAGAGAAAAATTTTACAACAGGTTAATAATATAATTGGATCAAAAGAGAACTTTACTGAGGCACAAATAAGTCTTCTAAAAAATTGGAATGTATTATTACCACACAGAAAATTCTCAAAAATATATCCTAAGCCATTACTATTTAACTTTCTAAAGTCGCTTGTGAGTGTGAAGAAAACTTTCTCATACCTGTGAATAATTATTCTCTGAACAATTTTCTCCGTAGTCATCTGTGAACCAGAATCTATCGTCATGAATTTACCACGCTTCTTTGGTTCAGCATAAGGATCAGGATGTGGTAGAGGCATAAGAGGAGTAATGCCATGACATACCAGATCTACTCTAAAGTGGTCCATTAATTCTGCAGTTACTACATACGGAGCTCCAATTACCACTTCTGAGACATACTGAAAAATCAAGTTAAGAATTTTAACTTTTTGAGGTTGAAGCTTCTTGGTTTGCTGGTAAAATTTCAGTAAAATGATGCAACTAAGAAAAAAATCTGATTTCTAAAACATCTATACAAAGTTATTTCTTAAATTGAAAAAGTTGAATTAATTTATAATATTACAATTCTGTCAAATTTACTGACAAAGTTATATTTCCTTCTGCAGCCTTCTGTGTTCGTATGTGTGTAAGTTATATTTAATAAGCCTCATAAATAAATCACTTACTTTGCAAGCGAGCACACTCAAGACCCTCTCATGAAGATTCATTATTGGATAATTGCTTCCTTTATATCGATTTACAATTGGGTCTGTATGGAGGCCAACAATAAGGAAATCGCCCAATTCTCTGGCTCGCTTCAAAAAGTTCAGATGACCAACATGGAAAAGATCAAATGCTCCTGCCACATAGACAATCCGATCACTGGGCTAAAAGAAACAATTGTGGATATTTAGAAGAAATAGTCAAATAATACCAACAGAAATTAATATCAATCGTATTAACCGATAAAATTACAAATTTCATAAATCCCCAGTAAAAGATAATTGCTTTTTTCACTGAAAATATAAACATCCTCTATATTTCATAAGTAATTATTTCCTATCAGAGCATAAGAAGTAAACATTAGATTAATGAAAACTCGGGTACAGGGAATCTAAGATTTCTACAAGAAAATTCATTTGGCCATTTATCAACAATGCCTTGCTATGGACAATAAATAGATCAAATAAATATTTTTATAAACTAAGTTACACCAATTAAATGAATTAAAAGTTTTGTGCAAATCTTTTAATTCAATACAGAGTTGTAATTTAAATTCAGTAACTAGGTTTTAAATAATTCAGTGAAGATGTTATAATATGCTATAACTTAGCTTAAATTTATCATAGTTTTCTTATTTTACATTAAAGTTAGCTACTGCTGTGTGCTTCAATAGTTTAAAACTATTCAAACACTGATCATGTTTAAGTTTGAGGAAATAATTCCAACAATGAGGAAATTAAGAAGAAAGTTCAGAATAGGGGTTGTTCTTAAAATTGGAGATTTTTTTGGAATGGAGAAAGGTCAAAGAGAATAGTATGAAGTCATTAAATGCTTTCTTTCTTAAAAATGAAATTATTACCATTATATTCAGAATTGAACAGGTGTGATGAAAGACAGAGGCCAAAAACTGAAACCTGGATCTACCAATTGCTGGTTGGTTGCTCAAGACGTTGAGACATTCAAATACATTGAGAGGGCAAACTTCATAGACATGCAGATTACAGTTGCTTCTGCTTAGGGGCATCATATACTTCCACACAAGTTAACCTTTACCTCTTTATCTTGTGTTAGGGGCTCTCCTAATACTACTTTGTATGGCCATTGCCTGTTTTAGGCCATCACAGCAAAAAATGCTGGTAAGTAGACAAAACTCCGGCAAGATAGCTCAACAGCTGGAGTAACCAACTGACAATAAGAAATCCAAGTTTGAGTGCCATTCTGTCCGAATAGCTTTGAGTCAGTCAAATTCTGAGAATATTCCAGCCACCAAAATAAGTTAACCTTTATACCTTCACGTTCTCAAAATTAGTTGAAATATATTCCCAACAAAGTATGAGACATAATTATTTGAGTATTGTCAGAAACATAGTCAAATTATTGAAAGAACTTATCCACACCTTTGGAACTTTACCCTCACTAAACTGGGTGATTTGGTGAGTAGTAGGAAGAAACTGAGAGCAACCAGTGAAAGGGCTGCGGGCAGCTGAGTCTAGTCCCATTGTAGATGACCCTTCCTTGCCAACATCATATTCCTTTTCTCCTTGCCGGAAGTGCTGTCTAGTCATTAACAGCATACGGCCCACAAGATCTGTTGTAGATACTCCTGCTGTCCTTGAAACTTCCCTAAAGAATTGATCATAATAAGTATTGATCATAATAAGTGAATTATTACAGCAGGGAATGGAATTTTAAATTTAATTAATTGACTTTCAAAGCTTATATGATGAAAATTATCTAGAATACTACTCTACATGATCTACTCTAAACACTAAAACAAAGTGAAAGTACTAATGAGAAAACTTTACTATTTTATTTCATTAAAAATATATTTTATCCTTTAATTAAACATATACATATATTATTATATCTCATCTTGTAATTATCAGAAACAAAGAAAACATAGGGGATTGAATCTGATGAGTATATTAGTGTATTGAGTGTAACAAAATCAATGATAATAATGTAAAGACTTTGAAAGTTTAATATTTTTAATGAGTAAAAATATATAACAGATTATTTAACAAAAAAACACTGAAACCTACTTGTATCTCCCAGCTGCCTTCACAAGATGATAAGTATCAACACCATCAGCTGTCATAGTGATATCATCTACAATAAAGAAGAAGCAAAATTACTACATTACCTAATCAAAAACCTTTTCATGCAAATGCTAAGAATAAGCTATATAAATGTGCACTTCATCAGGGTGAGAATTAAGAATAACCTAACACCATTACTTATCATTAAACTTCATAGTTAATGGCAACCTCATATTCATACCATTCAATTGAATCATGAATGACACAAAGAAAATTAATAGTATGAATGAAGTATAAACAAGATATTCCAGGTTCTCTATGTACATGATATAATCATTTTCCATCACTAAAAAGAGAAAAATTCTTCTAGCCCTTAAGAATACACTTGAAAATAAAACATACAAAATTATTTATTTTCCCTGTTGAACATTTAACATTTTTTAAGATTCATTACAAAATATCAAATCATCTCAAACATGACATTAAATTCCTAAAATAGGCATGCATTATGGGAGTATTTAAGGGGTCAACAGTGTATATATAACCTTCTTCATGATATTAATAAGTAAATATGCAACATGAACTTGTGACATAAAACAACAAGGATAAATCAAAGATGAAGTAATGGTTAATATATAAAGAGAAAATTTTTGAGACATGAAAACATTCTACCTCACCCCCATGGACACAGAAATCACAGTTGTATTTATCAAGGGTCTCCAGAGTAGTGACATAAGGTGCACCCTCCACTACTTCATCCACCCACTTGATCCCTCGAACCATCTCATACCTTGAAAGGATATAGGATTAATCCTTACATTTGTTAAAAAGAAGAAAAATATTCTCAACAAAAATTTAGAATACAATGTCATTTATTCCATTTAAACAGAAGAATTAATGGAATTTGTAAAATAGTATAGTACATAGAAAAGTATTTCATGGCCTTTTTCATTTTAACCTTATTAACAGTAGTTATTTGGTTAAAATTATTCAACATAAAACATGCATTTTTATTATTAGTTAGATATAGATTGCAAAAGAAAATTATTGAGACAAGAAGGACCCATACAAAGGAGAAATAAATACATATCATATGAACTCATCTCTGCATATTCCAAAGTATTTAAATAATATTTTAAAATAAATTATCTTGAGAGATATTAGGGTAGGTAAAGATTATACCCTAACTAACCTTGCGCATTCTTTGAGGAAACAAACATTAAGTGCAATAGTAAAACTGAATTATGCATCACATAATCTTTCAATTTAGAATCATAATAGATAATTTATAACAAATATCATTAATAGTAAATAATGTTTCAAACCAAAAGTTGGCTAATAAAATAAGTATAGCAATACATATTATGGAATATTTAGATAAAAATTCTAAGATACAATCATTTATCTCAAGTTTACATGGAAGATATAATATTGAGTAAGGGGCTATATGTGTTGTAAGGCGATGAGATTAAAATTATCAGCATTACCTCTCTTCTTCAGTAAACACAGGTGGTCCTTTATGCTTTGCAATCTCTTCATCAGTATGAACGCCCACAATTAAGTAATCACCCAATGCTTTTGCTTGCCGTAAAGAATTTGCATGTCCAAAGTGAACCATATCGTAACTGAAAATATACGTACACAATGTTAAATCACTCTAAGAAATTATTAATATCTGTAAGAATTCCATAATAATTTAATGTTATTTTTTTTACTTCATCATGAGTCATAACATAAAATATGAATCTAGGCACATTACGGTTCGCCTTTAAAACGTTTATTCTACTTGAAATGTTTACCTAAATGAATTATATAACATTTTTTTCTTTAAAAGATGATGTGGCGTTTTTCTACATTTAAGGTAAGGCGTGGCTGGTGGTCACGCCCCCTACAGCATGGGTTAGCGGTTAACGAGTTGATTTTATAGAAATCACATTAAATCGACCTAATTAAATTTTAATTTGATAAAAAGAACACTCAAAATAAATTAGCGTTAAATTTGATTGGGTTGTATTAACTATATCACCCACACGCATGAGAAGTAATAAATCCATTGGAAGGGGATAAATATCTTTATAGGAATGAAACATCCGACAAATATCTACTCCAATGGCTAGTGGAATTTTTTCTGGTAAGAACGCTAGAAGTACAATATTTTAAACAATTTTTCGCGGAAAAATATTTAGCCTTGAGATGTGTATTACTGCATGATCAAAATATTTGGCTACACAAAAATGTTTGGATTGAAAAAGTTCGTTTTCTATTGCCACGTTCCCACAAGAACAAGATTTGAGATCGTATGAAACAAGATCCATTGTTAACCCACTACAAGCAAAAACGTGGTTGCATTAACAATGACCTAGCGGCTTGAGGAAAACAAACCGAGAATAACTCAAGAGAACAATTTAGAAGGTATTAAAAAATTAATAATTACCATCCATCGCACCAAACACGAATTTGCTTCTTGTTCTCCATGGCCATTTCAGAAATAATCAGCTGATTTGAGAAAATGCGTCTACCATTCACCCGCTCACTAGCTCTTTCGTAACAAATAACGCCATTGGTCAATTGAGAATCTGATGATTACAGCAACGCAGCGTAATCACTCAGATATGTTAATAGTTGTAAATTCAAGTTGTGCGTTGAAGTTGGAACGTGTGAAATAATACATGGAGCGTGTCATATTACTTCTCACAAAAATAGAGCTCTTACGCGCTAACAATTTTATTGCATTCTAAATTACATGAGAAGTTCACAAAATTGTTTACATCACAAATTCATGCGTTTTTTTATTATTAGACGAACAAATTACCCTTTCAGCTAAAATAAATGTAATTTAATTAAAAAACAATAAAAATATGCTTCAAGTGCCTTTCAAAGGCATTTATTGTCAATCCTTAGCGTCCGAGATTCCACCAGACGTAATAGCAAACGTTGCTTCACTCTCTGGTTGATCAGGGCTGCAATGAAATTGAGAATAAAGAGTTGTTATTATGATCAGATAATTATGAAAATTACTTCGAATTAATTGTTATTGATGATTAATATAATTATTCTCATTTCAAAGGACAGAACAGCACATAATATAACGCCAGGGACAGAAACCAGTTTGTAAATATCTTTACTACAATTTTCCGGTATATAGCAGAGAAAGCAGATTGATATGCTGACATATCTTTTTGTTTAAGTAAAGTTTTCTTCCAAGAAATAATTGAAAATTATTTTACTTTACAATACAACAGAAAATAATTCCAAGTTTGTCTCATTGCATGAAAATTCTGTTGCTGAGGTGGACTGATGTACTTGCATTTGTAAAAAAGATATGGATTACCTATCGTAAATTTTGGCGATACGAGTTTCACCTCTCCCCTTCCTCAATGATATCCGAGTTGTCGAAGCATGGGCTAATATATTACCACCTATTGGTTTCTTAGGATCAGGCTGAAATTCAAAAAACAAAAATTATACTATTTCCCATGTTTACAAATACTGATAGAGATTTGCTATTAAATCCTTAAAATGACCTATATTTAGTTTATTATAAGAGTTTATGAACATTTTCAACTATTTGCTTAGGATAATAATAGAAGTTTTATCAACATCAATAAAAATTATTAATCTTTTCTTCTTGGTGACTGCAAAATGCTGTTAGTAGTCATGTCAGTTGCTATGGCCTGAATATCTTTAGAGATAATTGATAAAGTTGCTATAACTATTTAAATTTACTTCTGAACATTTTCTTCAACAGTACTTTACCTGAGATTAATTTGAAAGATCAGCAAAATTAATAATAATAAATTAATACATAATTAACGATAATTTCATTAATAATCAACCATAGAGTTATTAAGTACATTTTAAAATGTATATTTTAAATTATTACATTGTGAAATTATAATCAGTATAATAGCAAAAAAATAGGGAAAGGAATTACCTGAAATGTAAATGTAGCCCCAGGGTCTGCAGTCATTTGGTTAGTGATAAATACAGCCACATTGTATTCTTCAGATATTTTTTGCAAGCGAGACATCATTTGAGCTAATTTCTGCTGACGATCAGCAAGTTCTCCACGTCCACTGAAGTCTACACGGAAAAGTGCCATTACAGAATCTATTATCTGTAAATAAAAGTGTAATTATGTTAATCTCTCAGATATATAGTCTATTTAAATTTTTTCAATATATCATATACATATCTGTCAAACATTTGTCATTATAAAATTATCATGGTTACTAAAAGACAAATCATTGGTCTTATGGAGTACATAATGTTAAATTATGTCAATAAAGTTCCTAATTAAAATTATAGGTGAACTATGAAGGCAAATTGATCATATGAAAATCTTGATAAAATAATTGGATAATTAGTTTTGTTTTCACTCACCAAAAGTTTAAAAACTCCTCCTTCCTCATAAAATTTTGCAGCAACAAAATCTAGAAGTTCTTGCTGATGTTCAGATGTATATGCACGGGCATAAAGAACATTCTCCAAAACAGCTTCCTGATCTAAAGTAAATCTATCTGCAATACTCCGCAAGCGATCTGGTCGACTTTTTACCCATAAATCAAATCATTTTAAAGAGAATAGTCAAGGACAATCATTTAAAAAATATTCTGTACCATATTAAGTTATTAATATTGATGAAGAAATTACCTCCTCATTTTTATCATACCAAATCAAATCATCATACTATATAATTGTAATAAAAGAGATATGTTTGATCTATTTAAACAGCAGGCAAATAAGCTCTGCTATATTAAATTGTTAATTCAAAAATCCATAATACATTAGTTTTTTTGCAATAGTATTATACAATTTATATAATAATTATTAATATTAATGTTATTTGAGGTTAATACTACAAGATAAAATAAACTGCCAAAAGAAAAAGTGTTTCAAACTATAAAAAGTTTATATATAAAGTTTGAATAGATTTTCATTAAAATTTTTGTTCTTATTAGTTTTCAAAAATTGAATGTTAGCAATGAAATTTGCTTAAGAAGAATAGTGGAAACCAAATATCTCTAAAATGCTCTTTGTCAGTGTCATTAGCTTTTATACAAATATCTTTCATGCAAGTTATACACACAAAAACTTGCTTAATGGACTATTTAATAAAAGGATACAAAGTATGCTCTGTGTCTAGGAAGATAACCTTTCCACCAGAGTAGTCATCTCCATTAGGCATTTGAGCAGTTACACAGAGAGTATGAGAAAGTTGAGTTTTACCTGTCCTAAATTCACCAAAAGCTTCTGTAATAGCCATTGACTCTATTCCACCACCAAGAAGCTTGCTGTGTGTAACACAAAAGAATTGTTTCAGTTGGAAATGAATATTTGCTGATTGGTTTGCAAATTTCACTCAAAAGTTAGCTACCAAAATGATTATTTTGATAATTAAAGACCTAAAATATAAAGTTTAAAATTATTACTTCATCCATACATAGTTTTTCTCACCAAACTAAAGATACATCTAAGACAATCACCTTCAAGAGTGTTATTTGTGTTACTCTTTTTAATTATTCATGTATAAAAAGGTCAGTATGTTTGTGACAACCTGTGCTTATAGGACTCAATTTCAAAAATTATGAATATTTAGTCAGATGGATATCAACAATGGAAAATAAAATGCTAGATATATTAATTGATGTCAAATAAAACAATAATTGGTCCTACTAATAGCCGTGTGGAAGAAATAACCATCCCCATATTAATTATTGAGACTTCAACAACATATTATGGAAGCAACTACAAGGCACAATAAAGCACAATCATTTAAAAACAGATAAAGTATAAGGAGAAGAATAAATTTCACTTTAAGGAATTATCGACAAAAAATTTCCTTGTTTATTACTCTAATTCTTGACTTCCTGTACTGATATGGAAGACCTGACGTCTCAGTCCACTAACTTGAAGAGCAGTCATAAAACCACCACCAACCTCCACACCTCCAACTTTGGACAGAGCTTCCTTTATTTTATCTACCTTTGCTTCAGATAGGCCACGTATAGCACACAGCCTCTTTTTTGTACTCATCTGTATGCCTTTAATTGTACAGATACCGCTACTCTTAAGTTTCTTTATGTCTGCAGCGTTCTGAAATTTATTATTGAAGTTAACTTACACTTGGCACAAATATTTTCTTAGCATTTCAAAACAACAATTCAACTTAAAAATTTAATAAATTACACATCCTCCTCTTTCTCAATTTAATATCAGATGTAAACTCATTAATGTTATAAGAATGAATTGTTGAATGATATTATTAAATCGGAGATGAATACGTAAATAAAATATGAATCAGAATTATTAATAAGTGTTGTGTAACTGTTTCATCAGGTATTTATTTGAAAGAATTAAGATGCCACGATTACAAAAAATAACACTTTAACCAGCATTGGCGGTAAATATCCTTTAAAATGAAGTTATAATTCTTATTGAAACATGAAGTGAATAAATAATATCATCTGATGGTGTATTTTCAATTCTAATTTAAATGTTACAAACTCGTCGAGATTTTAAATCGGTATCAAAATTAGTTAAACTTACTATTCCATGATTTTGTAAGATATTTATATCTTGAAAGAAGCTCTCCTCGTCGTCAGCATCGGAAAATTCTTCTTCAACCACTTGATCTCCCATTTCGACAAAGTGTCTGATTAATAGATAACAATTTCGTAGTTCTTAATATTACTCTTTTACTAACACGCCGGATTAGTTAATAGAACTAAACACATAATAAATTGAAAATTTAAAAATCTGAAGCGGAATATACATTTGATCAATTATTTCTCTGATGCCGCAAAGATGACAATTACCAATAAAATCCAATAACTTAATTCAAATTATTTAAGTATTTCCGCGCAAAATCAAACAAATACTTAAGAAATAAATAAATTTATTTAAAACTAAGAGTATATTATTTATATTAAATATGTATTTTAATAGTACCAAATAACATATAATGGATGAAATATTGAAGTACTAAATGAATTTTAATCATAATTCACACTTCCGCTACCGGTTAGACGCGCATGTTGGAAACCGTGAACACGTGAGATTGTTACCTCCGTGAAGCGATTCAAATCGCGGAGAGGATTTACTAACTGTACTGCTGTTATCTCATATTGAGAACATGGTAATATAACTTCTTTTAAATTAAACGTATTAGAATATATAGAATTCTAATAACTATCTGTGCCGAATTCTTAATTTTCCAGACTGAAGAAGTTAACCCGAAAGCCTACCCTTTGGCTGATGCTGCGTTGACCGCCAAAATACTAAACTTGGTACAACAGGCAATGAATTACAAGCAGTTACGAAAAGGTGCAAACGAAGGTAAGTAAATTTAGGTAGTTTTCATGTGACAGTGATTTACTTTTCATTCACGTTCAATGTCTAATTGATTTTTCCTTGGCTGTACTACAGCTACAAAAACTTTGAATAGAGGTCAATCAGAATTCATAGTAATGGCTGCGGATACTGTACCTTTGGAAGTTCTTCTTCATCTTCCTCTATTATGTGAAGATAAGAACGTCCCCTACGTTTTCGTCAGGTCGAAGCAAGGTAATTATTTGTTTTTTAGTTTGACTCTTGATTATCATGATCAACTATATTGGTTGAATGTTAATGGCTATTTTATCTCCCTGATACAGCTCTTGGCAGAGCGTGTGGTGTCTCGCGACCAGTGATAGCGTGTTCAGTTACAGTGAACGAAGGATCGCAATTAAAACCACAAATTCAAGCTATTCAACAAGAAATGGAAAGACTCCTTATTTGATTGTGTGAGGTTTTAGTTTCATATGACTATGAACTAAACGTAAAGGCGTGGGTAAGAAACCACGTTAGCACTAAAATTAAATCTCGCATTTATGAAGGAATATTAAAGGAAATCATTTTGTAGCATCATAAATTTTTCATTTTTATTTTAAAATATTTACGAAGTTAAAATTTATCAACGGATTCAACTAAAGGATGTCAGTCCATCTAGATGTTTGATTTGTTTCCTTAACTGTGTTTAAGTTTTAAATAGACTAATATCGACTCAGTAAGTTTAGGAACTAGTTGTACGTCAAATTGCAAATGTAATTTCTGGGCCTAATGTTAGTCACTGGCATCCATTTGATGAACCTCCTAAGAGGTTGAATGCTGATTCTAATTACTTAAAGATTCCTCTCTGAACGGTATTATATTTTCCAATTAAATGTTAATTGCTTGTTTAATTTTGTCAATGAAGGATAAACTTTATTGTAATGAATTTTATAATAAATCTTAGAACTATTGATTTAGATCTACTTCAGTGGTTTTCTTGCATTAGTAGTATAGAAGTAAACATTCTGTATCCTAAGTGTTGTGAAAATACATTTACATACACAACATTTCTATGAAATCTTTAGAAAATCTCACTGCATGAAGAATCGAGTTTCATGAAAACTTGAATATTGTACGTCAAAAGTTAATCAACTTAGTGTGTTTGCACTGGGATGGCTATCCACCCAAATTGTGCAGTATTGGGTGATAATGAAGAAATATTTGAACCTCTTTACCTGTGTACAAATGATACAATTGTTTAAATACAATGACAAGTTTCTTTTAAGAACTTTATTGAGGGTTTGTACATAAATCAAATTCGAACGTGAAACTACTTACCATCAATCTTAGAGTTCTACAGAATTCCAAAACAGTTCAAATATAAAAATAAAACCTCCAACCTAACAAAGTTAGAATTTTTCTTATTTAAGACTACAACTCAGACTTAAGTTCCTCTGTAAAAGCTGCAACCAATCTGATATGGAAGTGGTCCCTTAGTAAATTAAAACAAAAAGTTCTTTTGCAAATGCCACATTTCAAAATGCAGATATCACTAAGCATAGGGTACACCCAACGTTTAGCAATATATTATCAAAGAAAAAAACATCTTCAAAAATAAAAAACTAATAGCTATGTTATTGAAATACAAAGACAATATTTTCAAAGAACCTTAACATGGCAGGAATGATACAAAGAGATGAAGTCCAGACTTACTTGGTAAAGTAACAAAGAGGAATTATATATATTATATTAATTATTTAATTATAAATAACCTCAAAAGAAAATGTCTAATAGAAAAGAGTTAATGAGTAACCATAAAGTTATTTTCTCTTCATTGCAGGACTTGATAAAAGTTTCATAGTATGACAAAATTAAAAAATAAAGTATAAAACACTCCTGGTTTTATTTTATATAATATCATTGCAAATCCCCTGAATTTTGACCTTATGGGCAAACAAGGAATGTGATGTTCATGAAATTCAACTAGCAAAATAATAAAAATTGTGTTAGGGGTAGAAGTAACATAACTCAAATAGAAAGAGTTTGGAAATGATCTGACAATTTTATATCACACTGTAAGGTATTATCAAAGAAATACAATTTTTAGAAATTGGGTTTAGTTATATCTTCCCAAGATTTTTGAAATCTAATAGACAAAATTTTACCATGAGATACTTAGACGCAAATAAATGTAGAATAATACTTTCTGAGAACTACTGCCATCAATTTCTGATATTTACGGTTCATAAATAACATCACAATATTAAACTCGTACAAAGAACATTTCCAAACTACATACCTGAAACATCAAATATGAAATTTATATACTGTACCCCTCTTTCAATACACAACTAAAAATATTGCACCATTTTTGACCTTCAAATCCGACTAGAATTTGAACACATTTTTAGAAAAAAGATGGTATAATATACTAATTTTTAGTATTAGGCACAAATTTGGCAATTTATCGTCAGTCGTTCTTTAAACTATGGCAAAGATAATTCTTTACCTCAACAATTATCAATAAAATATACTATATCAAGAAAACTCAAAGAGAGAACAAATTATTATGACTAGCCATTATTAATCAGGCACTGGAATGGTTTTTGGCATTAGAGTTTTGATAATGGAGCAATATGAGGATCCCAGAATTCAAATTTAATCATCAAAATTACAGAAAGATAGGTAATGCATTACGCTTCCAGTTCTCATGCCACCTTAGTTTTCCAAATTTGTTCAAATTCTGTCGAAAAACCTCTTGCTTCATATTTTCTCTTTTTTCTTTTGGATTTCTGTTCTCTTCATCCTCCCATGGGAATCCTTTAAACCAGTCAATTACATGCTTTGCCAATTCTTCAGATGTACTGAATGTAAGGCCATTGACACCGTCTTGAACCAGTTCATCCAGGCTGAATATTTGTAAAATACACTGATATCAGAAATATAATTGGAATTTATAAAAGAATTTCAATGTATTTTGTGTGAGGGATGGAGTCAAATAATTACAAGGCAAAAATAAGTTTATGAGGAATAAATACCAGCAATGTTTTCATGAGAAGACCTAACAGTTATTGATATAGGGATTTTTATTATCTATTACTCTACAATAAATATAATCTATTTTAATATTTTTGTCTGTGATGACTCATGGAAAAATTATTAATAACTTTTACAAACAAAAATTCCTAATTAGCTGTATGAGAGTAAATTTTAATCCATATTAAGTACTCAAATAGTGATGAAGTTTGCCATAAAAAGAGAAATTTGGAATTTCTATGGGAATGTAAATGATATTAAATCTTACACATTGTTTAATATATATTATCACACCTATAAAATAGGAGGATGATTAAAAGTCAAAAATAAGCATGAGAAATCTTACCACTTATATCTATAGGCACAAACAGGTAAACCACTTCCAAACATATCCACCACCTTCATAGGTAAATCCAAACCACTGGAAGATGTGTGAAGACATACACCTAAATCAGCAGATGCTGAAAAAATAAACAAAGATAAATATTTTCCCACAAAAATTTTAATAAAATAACAATAAGGATGAAGAATATTTCAAAAATAACTCATTTTTGGAGACTGATGTAGCTTACCCAACAGTTTAGGATAGTCCCCATGAGGAAGCCAGGGTGTCATGAGTTGAACATGTCTCCATCTACAAGCTGCTACTTTTTTAATATATTCTGCTCTCTGAGGACCTCTTCCAGTAACAACTACCAATAATTGTGGAAGGTCTCCTTTCAACAGACCACTCCGACATCGTTCATACTCTGAGATAATACATGAATGGATTTATGTTACATAATAATCAATTATTGATTGTCCATTGTTATTTTTCAATATATTCTGGAAAACTCTTAGAGAAAACAAACCCAATAAGCTGATTCTGATTGCTAAAACTGTTGCTATAGGTATCAAGAAAAAGATAGGTGATGACGAATTTTGAAATTATATGAGGTCAAAATAAAGGTAAAAAAATCCTCATCCTTTCACAAATAATGTTCACCTAGAACTTGTTATCCATAATAGGCTTAAAGAAAATTTACTGATCATACTTGCTGTACATTAAACTTCAGAGCTACAATTTATAAAAAACTTTCACCTTCAATAATACCAAACTTGGTATTGAAAGGATATTGCCACTCCATTGAATTTTGGTACCATACTTATAACTCACATCCTACTACCAACATTGTTGACCAACATCCAACTTTATAAAATTCTATACTCTTTCTTGAACTTATCATTTGATTACTCTACAAAATATTTTCTCCAGACTACCATACAAGATATTTCCTAAAGTGACTCATCGAATTTTAATGTGATTACAAGTATCATATGTTGGAAAAAATGTGTAACAACTGACATATTAAGACAAATTGCTACTTATTCATAAATATCCTCTATTTTAGCTATCTATAAATTTTAGCAGAAATTTGAGTAAATTTTCATATCAATAGAGGACAATGAATTTTAAACATCCATCATTTCCCTTATGCTTCCTGAGTCAAATAAATACTCATTATAGGAATTCAGTTACCCTTTCAAATATAAAAGAATTATTATTACAATAATGCAACGGTATTTCTTCATCAACATGAATTGGAATGAGATAAATTAATACCTGCTAGTGCATCCAAAAGAATAGAAAAATCTTCATCAGGAGTCCAAGAAGTGCTGGATACCAAGAGACCAGGCCTATCACTTCTTAGACTTACACGGCCATCAGCATAACGCTCTGTGAACACTGTAGAATCTGGACATGAAGAAGAAAATGGAGATGGTCCACAGCTTGAGGTTACTCCAGGTGGAGGAGGACCTGGAACCTCCTGAGGGGACATTGGAGGAGATGAAAGAGTTACTCCAAAAGCAGAGGCTTCACCAACTGAAGATGGTACTATTGATGGCACTGGAGACACAAGACCTTGCTCTTCAGGAGGCATTTCTGCTAATCTCAAAAATAACTCATGTTTCTCTTGCAGAGTAAGAGGCCGGAATGAAGTTGGTGGACGGTCATACAAAGTCTTAGCCCTGTAACATCATAATTAACTCATCAATACTATAATCAATAGGGTAAACAAAACTTTTCCTGCAACTATCCCATAAATATATATGTAAATAAATATCCAATAAATATGTATAACACAAAGGAAAATGTGGATGGATATTTATGGATGATACTTATATAACAATCACTAAAACTATAACAACAAAATTAAATTACTATAAATGTATTTTAAACTCTATTAAATGTAGAATTAAAAAAATAAAAAAGGGGAAACTAAGGCATCCACAATAACTACATAGATGTCACAAAAACTCACCTTATTCTCCATCTCTCAAAAAGATCCATTCTCATAGATTCAGTAACACACATGGCATCATCTGCTCTCCTTCCAAGAAAACCTTCGATCCACCCTGCTAGTCTAACCACGATACTTCTCTTACCATTGGCTCCTTAAAACGGTTAACATAAAAAATCAGATTTTTGAAACATTATTAACTAAATCCATAACTCTTAAAAATATTAACAAGAGAAATTTACATTTATTGGCATGACTTAATATTGCATAACCGACATCATCTACTTCACCGAATAAAGCTGATGATGTGGGGTATATGATATGAGAAGAATAACTATAATTTTCAAATGTAATTGGTATCATATGGATTTTTTACTTTACTATAGTAGTATAGTTACATAGGATAGTTTACCATTATCAATAGCCATTATAGTATGTCCATAATTATGCCAATCAACAACTAATCTGCATCCAATTGAAAAAAAGCGACAGTGTGACCATGCAACTGCCATTGCAGGTATTCCTGGAGGATTCTGAAGAAGCAAATGCGAATGTGCCCACAAACTTCTTCTTCCCAGCATAGAGAAAAATAACGCGAGTTGAAGAGAGATTGTTTGCCAGATTATCTTCAGTACGTAAGCAAAAAGTCTATAAACATCTGAAAAAATCGCAGAAATTGGTTTAATATTATAAAATACTCCACAATATTATAGAAAATATTCTTAAGTGATATTAAGAGAATTTTTTAAAAACTTTAAACTTGACAAAATACATAGAGCCGAATGACATATTTTAATAATGCCAAATTAAACTTTCGTTAAAAAGTTATCAAAACTTTATCTCCGATAAAATTGCAGCTTACTTACATTTCTGAAAATTAGGACATGAAGAAACATACCGAATTTTAACAAGAGGATGATCTGATAATTCTTTTAAGGGATCGGAACCTTTGTACCCAATTAAATCTACGTTAAATCCTTCCCTTGCTAATGACAGCGCATGATATTGCATCCTAGGGCTTCTGCCAACATCCCCAAGTACAACAACGAACACAGATTTCTTTTTCTGCATTTTCCTTGGTTTAAGAAATTATAATACAAATCAGAGGGTCCCAGAGAGCACTAGCAATTCACATATGATAGACACTTCGCTATAATCCCCTTCATTTTCGTAACAGGATCTCCCACCATCGACGTAAGTAGAAGTTTGTGGATATTTCTCGTCGTTAGTAGCTTCTCCGCGAGTCTAACTCACTGGAGCCATTGAAACATTTTATCTCCGAGTTCCATAATAAAGCGATACGACTGTCAATTGTCACTTGTTTTGATAGCGTCCAAGGAGTAACGGTGAGTATCAAGCAATATTTTTCACTGAAAATTAATATGATGCCTACATTTATTGAGCTCTTTCGACTAATCACTGCTCTGCTATTCAGTAATGATAACTGTAATGAGCATGTTGCCTTTCGAAACAAACCTCTATAAAAAGATTGCTATCCTTCATCTTTCCAGACACTTTCTGTGTAACCAAAATGACGTCTGTGGATTCAGGCGTTGAAACCAGTAATGATAGCAACGATAGTTCTGCTACTCACGATTATCAGCATGCAGGAAACTGCTCACCTGTGAAAACTTCATTCTCTGTAATGCCTCCTTCGCAATTTAATGGATTCTCATCTTCATCGCAGGACTCGGAGAAGGATTTCAAAGAAGAGCACGACAAACGATTAGTAATACAAAATTCAAGCAATAATATGAAATTCGAGCTCAGTCAGTGTCTTAGAAACTTAAATTTTTTCCAGTCATTGACTTTTCGACCCCCATCATTGCCTACTCCTGTGCTTCAGTTTGGAGAAATTGCAGCATTAGGAAGTCCATTATCGCTGAAGTCACTTGGAGAAAGGGCGTTCAGCGGAGAAAGTTCAGCTGATGATAAAGGTGGGCCTTATACGTCTAGTCTGTCAAAGTTTTCCCCTTATTCCATGGTTGATTAATTACATCATCGCCGTTAACTGCTTGATCTATTGACATTGGATTTCGTCAGGTTTGTTATTTTATTCTTTAAATAGGTAGTAGGTATATCTCCAGCTTTAGAATTTAATCAGGATAACTTCTATAAGTCTTCTATTAATCATTATTTGCTATTATTTATGGCTTATTATATTTTATGTTTTCATACATTTTCATTTTCTAAACTCCTGCTATAAGCTTGATTTTTAATATTGCTATTATTTTATGATCACTCCATGTAGAATTTAAAATTTTCTCTTCTAATGAAGGTTACTCCAAGGTATAAAATTTTCTCGATCTTAAAACTCCTTCTGTCACTAGTTTTAATTTGAATTTAATTTTCGAGGTGTGATTTCCGTACTTGTAACACACTCAAGATTCTAAAACAAATATCTGAAAAATGTATTTGTTACCAGAGCTGTATACAGGATGAGTCTGTACATCAGAGCTTGAGTTCCAAGTTATCGTTTACCATACATTTCAGTGATATTAAAAAGAGATCTCTTGTAACTTGGCCTTTACCTTTCCTTTACCATGAAAAAGTAAATAAATTTAAAGTTATAATTAATTATAGCCCTTCCTTTATGAATAGCATGGGCACAAGAAATTTTATGTTATATATTGTATATGTTATTTATTATTGAATTTTAGTATGTAAATTATAAATTATTTTTAATTAATTAAGTGTATTATCATTACATGCAAGCTGATATTAGGATTATCTAAATTTAAATTAAAGTAATTTAATACAAACAATGTTATAGAGTAGTATGAGTGTATGAAATAATATTAAAACTATTCTATTCCTTTTCAAATAAGCACATTCATCACATATTTTATACTTAATAACATCAGGATATACTCATGAAGAAATGAACTGGAACTGAACTACACAAGCACATCTTATGGGATCCTCATTATTTTTCTGTTTTAAGTGTTCTTTTTCTTAGCTTTATACCTTTATGTGATTTCAGATCACAGCATGAATCTCTATTTATACCATCCAGGGTGCAAGGAGCCTTTGAAGACCAAATTACGAGTTGTGAGGCATCGCCATTCATTTCTTAGCCCTATTGGAGTACAAGGTTAGTAACAGCTTTTATTGCCTTTGTCATTAGTGTTTACTGTTTCTTAAGTATGAAAACTACTCTCCAAATTTAAGCCTAACCATGCCAACTATGAATTGATCAATTGATCAGAAAATGTATTACCTCCTCTTTTAAGGTATAAAAATAAAAATAATCTCTACATATTCTCACTCTTACATATCTAAATAATTTTGAATTAAGGTAATATTCATGCTGATTTTGATTATTTATTTTTACATGCAATTAAATATTTGATGGAGGTAAACTTCTCATCCTGAGAAATCCTTTAGTATATCCATCCTTCCATCTTAAAAAGAATATCTCTTTTTAATCTTTTACTATTTTTTCTTTCTGAATTTAATTCAACAAAATTACTATTTAATTATAAGCTGAATGGATCTTTAAATGTAATGAGAATGATTATAAACAAAAATTAGCAAACAGTAGTGTGAGATTACAATTTAACTAACAATATATTGTAACATTTGAAGGTGAGAGAAAACTTCGTCTTGCTGCTTCAACTAACAACGTCGATGCTGTGAAGCGCCTCTTAAACAATGGTGTCAATCCTAACTGTTGCGACAACCAGAGGCGTTCTCCATTACATCTTGCCTCTTGCCGAGGTTTTTCTGATGTTGTAAGGTAATTCATTAAACATTCATTTCCAAGGTCCCATTACTTTCTGAAATGCTGCATTACCTATTATTTAAGAGGTGATAGTTTTCTAAAAATACAGTTATCATTCTATAGTTAAGGTTTAAGATTCAGCTACTAATCCTTTTCAATAGATTTATAAATTCATAATTTTGACTTTTAGTCTAAAAGACAGATTCATATTGTTAGCCAATGCTCATCCACCTTCCATGAGGGAGCTTAAATATTTCTTCCATTAAGTGAGATTGAGTATTGGCTCTCATATATTGAAATACTTTGTTACTTAAAAAATAAAGTCTTGTAAAACTCTCAGAAAATTTTTTTAGACATATAACATTTATATTTATCAGAAGATCTAATCTTTTTTGTTTCCTAGAACTTTATAGATTCTACATAACTTGTTTTCATTCTTTTGCAGAGTTTTGCTTGAGTATGGAGCCAATCCTAACCAAAGGGATTCCTTGGGAAACACTCCATTACATCTGGCAGCTTGTACTAATCATGTGGCTGTTGTTACTCTACTCCTCAAAGCTGGTCTGAACTCGTGTCTTTTTTGCTTTAGTTTAGAATAATGTCCTTATGATAAAGCGCAAGTGTGGTATTAATATGGAAAAAAGAAAATAAGCAGTTTAAAATTAATCTTTCTATCTTAAAAATGTACTAATCACACTATAAAAATTATATTGGCTTGATATCATTGTAAATTATTTCCAGTGAAAATTAAATAATTCATATTTGTTATGTATGTATTTTATATATTTATATACAAACTTCTAAGTAAGTAAAATTCAATTCAAACATATTCCTATATTAATAGGAAAATATTTTAGGGCTCTTCATCATTTTAAATAGAGATTCTTGCTATAATCTACTCAAAAGGATCTTCAAATCATTAAAAGATTGAAATGCAACTCTTATATTACTAATGTAAATCCGTTTAATGTGTGCAAATATATTCTTTTTCAGGAACGGATGTTAGCTCCAATGACATGCATGGCAGAAATCCATTGAAATTAGCTATGTCAAAATTAAGGTTACTGAAAAATTTATCTTCCTTAAACAATGGAACTGAAGTTACAGTTAATCCTGATTCCTTAAAAATCAAGAGAGAAGTACAACAGGTGAAGAAAAGAATTTTATGTACAATTTATTTTGAGAACTGAAAGAGTATAATTGCCTAATATCAATGTCTTGCTTGGCTTATCTAAGGTTCATACGTTTAAGACAATTCTTTTTATCTGTATGTTGGTCATCAAGGGTTAAATACTTATATTAAATTATGATATAGTATTTTATCAACATTTGGTTTTATGGTAATGTCAATTGATTGTTGACTAATTTGTCCAACCGAACCCAGATGTTTTTTCAAAATTCTAACCACTGGATTTTTGTATTTAAAATTTATTTTTATAGAAGAGTAAATTGGAAGTGTATCACATGCATTTTTACAACTTCAGCATGGTTTGTTCTACATATTTTTCAGTGATAGATTTAATCTTTCATTTAACATTAAAGCAATACATGAGTTTTAAAATAATACAATCACATACTTTTCAGGTTATCGAAATGCTACAAGAATACCTGAATAAAAAAGGGCGAGAAATTGATGCAGAGCTTCTCACAGCATTTTCCTCACGTCTGAATCTGTCATCATCTCAACAGGAGGTGGATGATGAAGTCCGTGGCCTATTAACTTCGTTAAACTCTTTGAGTATCCAGTCTCCAGCAACTTCTTCCTCCTCACATCCTTCGACATCTTCCTTCCTGGGAGCAAGCACCTCTAACACAGCCACACAGCCATCTTTTCTTCCTTTATCAACATCCTCTTCAGAACAGGCTGCTAGTTCATCTTCTCAAATGACTGTCAGCATTCCTCAGCTTCATCCTCCCCCACCCGTTATTCCATTCCGACTTCCCCTGGGACGTTTTGATTTTCCAAATCCTTCTGCAATGACAAACCCATTCCACCTCAATCCACCCTGCTTCGAGGCCCCTTTTGCATGGGTTTCATCATCAAGTGCACCAGCTTCATCGTCTGAAGGAGATGCATAGCCATTGGGGGCATAGTCAGTGAGAGCAGCTTATCCAGATGGGCATATCAAACTCTAATTTCAGTCTTGCTCAATCCAGCTCTGGACTATTTGTAATCCTACTGCCAATGGTTTAGTGCTCAATCAAAAATTCATTATCCATCAACATTTAAATCCTTCCGGTCTAATAAGAATAAGAAAGAAATCCTATTTGATTACAGCAGTGGTGATTATATTTCAGATTAGAGAAAATAGTTTTATTTTAAAGCAACATCTTTGTATATCCTTTCAGGCTGGATAGCAGTCTTTAGATTATATATTATACAAACCCTTTCACCTGATGTTTTTGCTTAATTGTTACATTCTTTCATGAAAAAGACTGATTGAAAATGTTTATTTCATTGTGTACAGTTATTAGAAGATCATGCAGGGATATTGATTTTAAGTAGTGTCTGTCTGTAAATATTAAGTGTTGAATATCTAAATAAATATAGAGTGAAGGTGTGGCTAAAATTTGCTGAAGTTGATTACATGCTATTTCTTATCTGCATATTCATGCCACTTCTGCAAAATTATTCATATACATCCATATTTTTTTTGGTCTTCAGTTTGACCAAGTGTGATGATTAATGTACAAAACATAAGAGTGCTGTATTTAAAACATCTGCTGCAATCAGGAAGGTGTGTCATAATTTCTTTCATCCACCGTCATGAATTTAGGAATACAATATTAACAACATGTTGCTCATGTCATCAACTTTCATTGTAATTGTGTGTATAGAAGTATAAATATTTCTCATGAATTTTGGTTGTTTTGCCTAAGAGTTGGGAATCTTATTTTGTATATAAAGTATATTTTCTTAATTTTATGGCCTCTTTATCAATATATTAATCTTGAAAACTGCAGGCAATAGGAAAATGCCCAATATGGAATCATCATTTTAGAAAGAATACTTCTGACATTTATGTGATAAGAAGTATATTGCCAGTAAGCTAGTCTGAATTTCAAAATTTTCCTCAAGAAATATATTATCATCAATAGGATCTGCCTTGAATTAAGATCCTTATTTGGTATGCTACACTTTGTAATAATTTTCTTATCTCATTGTAGATCCTTAAAGAAATTACTTCAACAAAGATTTATTTCTTGTTGAAGCATTTGTTGATTTTAATTTTACTACATTGAAAAATGTGGGCCTTTGTTTTCTGTATTCTTTTAAAATTAGAAATTTTGCAACCTTCTTTGTGTTGTAATTTTTTGTTAATTAAATTTAACACTTTCAGAAAAGATTTTAGGAAGTTTATTTTAAGATTATTAGTAAACAATCCATGGTGCAGTTAGTTATTAATGTACAGATTTTACTTATTTCTTGTTTGTTGTCAAAATGTGAAAAGTATTGTGAATAATTTCTACCACTAATACATGTTAAATGAATTTTCTCTGCTCCTTATACTGAATGTAGTGAGATTCATGAATCAGCTTCTCAAAATTGCAGTTTAAATATTAAAATTATAATGAAATGAATTATTACTATCTTTGGAAATAAGAAAAAGAGAAAATAAATTTTAGGAACAATAATGTGATGTGTTTTTCTCTGAGATGCCCAAAACCTATCTCACCCATCCATAAATCTAAGAAAATTTTCTATCTAAAGGATATTTGCTAAAAGAATCAACAGCTACAAGTAATTTCTGCAAAATTTACTAAAAGTTGAAGCTTGAGGCCTAGAAGGTTTTTTAAAACTAATGTCTGATAATCATTTTCTGAAGCCCAAAAAATTAATTATGTTTAATGAAACAGTAAATATTAAGCAAATTCACAATCTGGATAACTTTATTTTATCCAATAAGGATATAGAGATGAATTGACATGATTATTATAATGTGATGGATGATGATTAATATGATAATTCTTTATGAACCAAATAAATTTATTCAAAAAATAGTTTCTGCTATCTGAATTTGGACAGCACTACTTGACATAATGAAACAGAAATGAGTAATAGATAAGTAAAAAAAATTAACACCTTTCTATAACAAATTCCTCAATTTTAAATTTTTAGAAATAAAGAAAATACACTAGTAGTTGAAAGGTAAATTGTTATCACATTGTTATGTCTTAAAAGAACACATTTCTGAAAGGGAAATAATAAATTCTAGAGTCAAAGATTCAGTTAATGGTATTTCAATGAATAAATGATATTTAAAGGTTTTAATTTTTTAAGTTATCCGGGTCATCTTATAACCATAAGATACCAGCTAGGTCATTTAAGTTATTGAAATGTTAAAATATAGTTTAGTTACTGAGACTTGATATAATAAGCCAATCCAAACAAAAATAGCATTGTCTTCAAAATGTATTCTGAATGAGAAACAAATTCATTCGTATGTCAGGCTCTATTTTACAATGCAAGTTTATAATGAATACTTGTAGAACTACCTAAATATCTTATATATTTAATCTATAAAATCCTTAACTATTTGAAAATATCAAGTTATCATAACATATCATGATGGTTACCATCAATGTCAAATGTATGTCTTTTAACTCAATTTCTAAGTTGATGATGTAAAATTCATTTGAGGACACTCATCTTTAGAATGACCAGAAGCTGAGAGTTTCTAATTGTCAGTTCCCTTTGATGAAATTTTTTTCCACCAAATCTTGAATTTAAATTACATACCTAGATAATAGGTAGATAACAGGCAATGATTTCTAATAGCTGATAATGATATCAATTTATCTCTTCTCTCTTCTTTACCTCTATCTTTGAGTATACAAAGCTTTGCACATGCTTTACTTTTAGTATCTAGATCTCAAAGTATTTTTAACAAAGAGATTTACGAGAAATCATCCATAGGAAAAATCAAATTGGTTGTTATAATGGGGGAAATTTTGCTGAAAGAATGGATGAATATTTGCATTAGATATGGTTGAAGAGGGGGTAGTAACATTCATAGATCTAGTAACATTTTGAATAGTTTGATTTATCCATATAGCTAGAGCTGTAACATTAGCATAAACTCCTGGTATTGCATAAGATCCACAGGTACTAACACCCCAAGATGTAACTCCCACAAGAATGTATCTGATGACACCAGCAGTTTCATTTGTCATTCTGCAATATAGAGGACCCCCACCATCTCCCTAAAGGGGAATATCAATATGGAGTAGCTGTGAATATCAGTATGATCACAAGATATTCAATATATTCCATTTATTATATTAATCTATTTATCATATTTAATGATTGGTAAGATATTAAAATCTCTTTCAATCATCAACAAGGGAAAAAATGTCATCTCTTGATTAATTAGATACTTACTTGTTATTTGATAAATATTATTAAAATACATTTGTAGATCAAAGGTGCATCTAATGTTTGGTAGTTTTAAATTAGAGAAAGAACTAACTAAATGGTAAGATGCATTCAATCAGCCATTGTAAAATATAGGATGAACTTAATTTCCAAACTTCTAAAATACTGAAGAGGTAATAATAGATGTTACCAATTTTTATGTATTTTAGTATATTTTACTCCCTTATGTTGAAAAGACTATCTATATCCATAAGAACTTATGGAAAAATCAATTTCTTTTTAGGAGAACATATTGATAAAAATTATATGGGAGTATAATTCATGTCGGTGTTTTAAATAATGACAGTAATTTACCATTAAAGGGAAAATACAACAGTTAAAGCACTAGAGTGATAAAGAAAATTATTTTTAAAAAACTTAAATTTTAATGTAATATAAATCTAAAACATTATTCCTTAATAAAATGACAGGGGGTACTAAAGCATAGTTAAGAACTATTAAATTCTCAAATTCAATTCTAACATGTTAAATTTTCAGAGATATTAACTCTTCAGTTCATCAGTGAAGTAATGATACATGGAGAGGCACTGAATGAAAAAGTTGTTTAGGAGAAAAATATTCTAAAGAAAATGATAATAAAAAGAAGATAATATCTGATATAATATTTTCATCTTCTTCTTGCTCCTTCTAAACATATGATATTTCATCTGTTTTCACTTAACTTTGGGAAACAGCATAACTAAATGACTGGTATAAAATCAATTGTATCTATTTTGATGGATGGTACAAAAATCAAGCTCTGATTGAAGGAATTCATTGTGAATAAAGATATGAACTGGTAATATTTCTCTTATTATATCAGAAAAAAAATATTACGATAATAGGAATGGTAAAAACAAATAACCTATAATTTAATCATATATATATATATATATATATATATATATATATATATATATATATATATATATATATATATATATATATATATATATATATATATCATAATAAAAATAAAGAAGAAGGAAAAACAATATTTAATCAAGATTGGATGTAGACTTACTAAACAGGTATCTCGGAATTTTTGTCCTCCTGCACAAAGAGAACTATTATCTAATGAAAAATTGAGGGCTTGTTGACAGGAACTGTTTCCCAAGACTGCAACTTGCACCTTCCTTAGAGTGCTAGACATATCCTGAAACCCTGAAAAATAAAAATATCACTCTTTAAAATTCATCAACAATCTTCCATATATCTAATATACTTTGGACATGAATTCTAGAATAATTATATTTAAGTTAATTCCAAGAAATATAGAAGTGATCGTTCCTATATAAAAACTTCAATTTAATATTCTGCATTAAAAGTTAATATTTTTTCTATCATATATTCCAAAAAAATATTCTAATATGTCCTTACATGGCTTAGATATTCCCCATCCTGTAGCAATGCAAGACAATGGATCATATGGGGTTGCATTCTGAGTACCATTTGGCAAACAAATCACAGATACATAACTATTTAAAGATGCATTTTGGCTCAGGAATAAAAGAGCCACATCATTTCTGTATGAATTCCTTCCATAAAAGACAATAAAAATATATTAATTATTATTAAGTGCATGCATATCATAAATTATATAATTATTAACAGTCATATTTGAGAGCATAAATTTTACTCTATAAATCGATTTGTACTTATTTCAAAATTTTATAATTCTAATAATATCCTTATCATATAAAAGCTTACACAGCTAATATTATTCAACTTTGTAGGCATCAGGATTACATGAATAAGAAAGCTAAACCAGCATTGGTTACCAATGCTGCTTTCATTGGTGCACAATTTTTGAGAGATTAGGATATAACATTTATAAGAAAAGAAGAAATTATATGATTGATATCACTGAAGTAATAAAGACATTTATTATTGTTATGATTCAGATTTTTTATAAAACTTATTATTTTCTGGAGATTCTTTCTAGATACACACAAAAATAATTTCAAATCACTGATTAAACAAATAAATGTGTGAATAATATTTATTCTTAAATAATGATCAGAATCACTTGAAATCAAAACCGAGTCCAATAATATGGTTGTATCAATTCTATAAAAGTTTCATCGTAAGTATGCTAAACTCAAGGGGAATCTTTAGGGAAAATGGATATCAGAGCTTATATGAGAGATCTTGATGAAACAAAATTGAGTTGAAAATATCTAGCACAAATGCGTTTAATATAATTGGTTTCAAAGAGGATTTATTACCAATAATCTTACCCCAAAGAAGAGTTTAAGTTTACTCCATTAGCGATATCAGATAGAGAAGAATATTGTGGATGGATGATGATTCTATTCACATTGATCTGTTGAGGTGGAGCAGGGCCATCTAACTGTGTTTGCCAATTCCATTCTCCAAGACGAACTCTGAGGTTGACAGCAGCCTTTCTGTTGATAGTTTAAATACTTCATTTGCACAATCTTATACAATAATTGATCAATTTTATAAACAATAGACATTGATAGGGGTAGATATTGGTAAACTTAGATAACCAGCTATATTTCTATATTTATTTCTATAAATTAATAAAAACATAAAATTAGTGATTGATAAGAAATATTTTAAATAGAGTCCATAATTAATATATAAAATGAATTTCTACAAATATTTCAATAATATTAAACCTTACAGAACAACGGATAGCTTTCAAGAACATCAAAATTGAAATACCACATAACTTTCTACAGGTATGCATTCATAATATAAATGCGATAATCATAAAATTATTGTTATTAAATCATTAGTAAAACTTTAATAATAAATTATCTCTATTAAGATTCTTACCAAAATATAATTAAGTTTAAGATGATACCTACTGTGTATATCCAAGTGACTGGTAATCTAGACAGGTAAAAACTTCATTAAATATATCTTTATAATAAGGTAAGCACAGATTTTTAATTAAGCATATGAAGCCATGCGATTTTTCACAAAGTTAAACCGAAGTGAAAAATAGCAAAATGACTGGGACCCAGATCTCCCACTTGCCAGACAGGAATGCTGACCAGTACACCTTCATACTGCTTCAACTCCAAAAGCAAACCATACCATAAAAAGCATTCATTTCTGTTGAACTTCGCATATATTTATCTTTCTACGAAAGCATCAGGATTACCCTGGATATATACCCTGAGACGCAGTGGGCAGCTGTGAGAACCACTCCCGCATTGACGAGGGTTCCTCCGCAAACGAAACCCAAGTAGAAGGGGTTTCCAACATCTTCAAGGACAGCAGCCATCCACGGCGACTCTCCAAAGGATGTCGCAGCACTTCCATCTCCTGGACCGACTATTCGAGGCTGGATGATGCCGTTTACCCAAACTGTTCTCGCCGGCGCGGCAAAGCCACAGGGGGCAGAAGAAGAACCTGATGACGAAGTACTTGAAGAAGTTGTCGTGGAAGAGGTGGTGGTCAACGGCGTTCGACAGCAGACCTAAAAAGGTTTTTTATCAAATGAATCGAATGTATTTCACTCCCTATATATGAATAAATAAATATATATAGGGATATATAGTACTGATAAATTATTTTCCTTGATCTGTACTGTACTTTCATTACCGAAATATTTGTTAATATTTTCAACATTTTTGTCATTTTGATACTTATCACGTGAATTATAATCCAACGATTTCAATTAATCTATTTATCTCATCTTACGCTGAAATGATTTACGAATAACATCCAAGAACGAATATTTTTTTACAGTGAGTGTGATACTTAAATTTAAAACCGTTACGTCAAGGATGGAACAAGCACAGAACCATAGAAAAGTAGGTGTTCCACGGCTCCAACAATTTAAATTAGGGTTTTATTAAGAGATTATAAATGTAAAAAGTGTGAAATATTTAGAAAAAGTAGTCATATTTCTATCACCACGTAATTATCTTCTGTGGAAGTAGATGACATGAAATACGATCTCACAGAAATATGAACTTATTTTAAAATTAAATTTAAATACCATAATCAGAAACCCAACTGCGTGAACTGTTTCATAGCTAATGAAAAAATTCCTTGCTAATTAAGAATGTTTGCAGTGTTGGTACATCAGATACATTGCCGTTGAAAATGCAACGCTATTAATTTATCTATATATCTATAATAAAATAATTCTATAGTGCTCACATGTAGATGATTTTCCATGATCAATCTAGATTATTAAAATATATCTCTGAAAGTGATATCAAGTAAGCTAATTTAAGTAGTTTTGATTGAATTCATTCTTCGATCATTCATTCGAATACTTGTTTGCCAAAAATATTGCAATTACTAATAAAATATATTCCAAAATCACCATAATGTATACATATTTTATTACTGAAATCAAGTTCCATAATCAATTTTTTTTAGACAGAAACACATCAATGTGTCAATAACGGAGTATGAAAATTAGAATAAAATATCTTTAACCATATTCGAGAAAAGAACTAAATAAAAAAATTGATATTAAATAATAAATCTAATCGTATTTTTTCATAAGTTTGGTTTATTTAGTAATTGATTGTTCATAAAAAACATAATCAAACTTGCAGCATGTTTAACCAATTTACCTTTACGAAACGTATATCCGTAAAACGCGGTGAAAATGACGCCTGGAAGTTATGCGACCAAATGTTCTTTATAGTATTGCTGGGTATATAATTTCCAGGATACCCAATCCTACTCCGCTAATTTATATTTTATATCCCCGTAATAATTTAATGCCACAAAGTGTGATTAAAAACATACGTACAGTACGCTTCCCATGTTAGCAGATTAATTCGTAAATATCGATGGATTAAGTTAGTGACGGCATAGACTTCTTGAATTGGCATAGAGAAGCATAAACAATATCTACGTAGAATTTGAGCTTATTTCCAGAAATTCATCAGATTGATATTAATTTTTAATAAAATTCGTTTAAAACGACTGAATCACAGTTCCCATTACAGTCATATGATATTCGAATATTTAGAACCTAATCTAGTGGTAAAGGATAAAGGTAAAATTATTGTTAAGAGTCAACTAAAACTGTTGCTAATGACAATATAAACTACCATGTTAATAAACGTTTAATCAAGTTAATATTCCTCAAAAGAGATGATTAAAATAATCTCACATGATTTTTTTTACACATAAGAACGTCCACTATTGCTAGAAGTCATATGATTTTACAATAAATGCATAAATATAACTTCATATTTTTTCCTTATTTACACATAATTTTAAAGAGATTATGATAATTTTCGTAAGAAAATAACTCAAATTTGTATCATTATGAAACTTGTGTATTGCTTAGATGTAGTATATTCTTTAAACTTAGACAAGTATTTATTGCGTATTTAATGATTCATAAAAAAAACAAATAAATTTTATCGTTCCTTTATATGAAAAAACAATTTCAATGTTAGAAGTTTCCATCCTTCATTTTAAGTAACTTTGATATTTTCCATATATAAATGCTTTATTATTATTAATATAAAAATATTTTCCAATACCTTCAACGGAATAACAACAAAGTAATAGAAAAGCTTTTACGACAAAATCCAAAATCCACTCACAAAATCTTTTATGTCTCTTTTCATTGAATTTCAATTCGTTTAATTTCTCCCAAACAGTGCTAACCAAATAACAAAACTATACCAAAAATAGTATGAAATATCAGTTGGATGAAACCTCACCTCAACCACGTAATTGCAGTTTGGTATGTAGTCACCGTTAACGACTCCGTGTGAAGGAAACATGATCGTTCCATCTGATAGCACATCGCTTTCTCTGCATTGATAGAAAGGCACACAGGAACAAATTCCTGAAGAACTTGTAGTAGTAGAGGTGCTGGTGGATGTAGTTGCTGTGGTCGTGCTGCTGGAAGTGGTTGGGGTGGTCCTAGTCGTAGTTGAAGTTGTGGTTGGCGTGGTAGTGGTTGTGGATGTTGACGTTGTGGTAGGAGTCGTTGTGGTTGGGGTGGTAGTGGTCGTAGATGTTCTAGTTGTGGTAGGAGTGGTTGTCGTTGAGGATGTTGAGGTAGTGGTGGGGGTAGTTGTCGTCGTGGGTGTTGATGTTGTAGTAGGAGTCGTGGTGGTTGTAGATGTTGATGTCGTGGTAGGTGTGGTAGTTGTTGTGGATGTGGACGTCGTGGTAGGTGTGGTAGTTGTTGTGGATGTGGATGTCGTGGTAGGGGTGGTTGTGGTTGTAGATGTTGATGTCGTAGTAGGAGTGGTCGTGGATGTAGATGTTGAAGTTGTGGTAGGAGTCGTGGTGGTTGTGGATGTTGATGTCGTGGTAGGGGTAGTAGTCGACGTCGTGGTAGATGTTGTCGAAGCTGTACTGGTGGTTGTCGTGGATGGAGCGGTTGAAGACGATGTTACAGGGGGTGGATAGGGATACCAATAAAATGGTCCTCCAGGATATCCCTAAGAAACAAATACAACTTCATTCCATATGGGTACGGAACTACATATTAAAACTGTTATAATCGAAGTCAAATAACCATCAAATCACCATAATCGAAGTTCCACTCTTTTACTTATTAGAAGCTAACGCTAAGTATGTATTTTATCCAAAGCTAATGTTTATATAAGCGAAAGTTGTATTTCAAAGTATATATTTCATCCAAATTCAATGTTAATATACAAATATATCGATTATAAACCTGAACATTTGTCAAACAAACAAGGCAAGAGATAAAAATTGTAAATGATGCTTGTTTTGAATTAAAAATTATCCAAACTGACTTTAATATATTTAATCGATATTGGATCACTGTTATTTGCATCGATTATAAATTTTCCACAAGAATTCCCAGATATGCACCTTTTCGAACAAACATCCAACAACTTCAATGTTTTAAGTCTATCAGTCCGGGAAGAAAGAAAATATTCTCTATATCTATAAAAATATTACTAGCTAATTCGATCGCATTGGTTTCCGACTATTTCTCGAGATTCCACTTACCTCTGAACGGTTTAGATTTTCGTCAATCTTTTCTTTCGAAAAAAGATTAATGAATGGCATGAAATGGCATTTTCTGTATCATACACTGTCACAAGCCCAGAATACACATTACAGGAGAACCCTTAGGTCGTGAATCGGTTAAAATACGCGACTAATGAATTCACTGAGGAAAATTAATTCAGCGACAACCTTCGTATGTTCCGGTATTGTACGATACGGTCCTTATGAAACTTGGCCCTGGCAGTGAAAACTGTTGACATTATAACAATCTTTACGTACACTTCCTCTACGTAATCTCGTGCGTATTTATGCAACCCTCACGTGACTCTTTCCATCCTTTCTCGATGAGAGGGAAGGGTAATTAAACGCTTCCTTAAAGAGAATTTTATGAATAATGGCACGCTTGTCCTTAAGGGATATATTTGAGGTGCTCCTCCTGGTTTCTTCTAAGTTCTGGTGTAAAGGTTTCTGAAGTATGTTTTGACGTAAGATAATTTTAAATTTTGGTTTTGAACCGTAAATTCAATCTCAAAGACATTCAATAATCGTAAACATATAACGTAATTAGAGCACCAGAGAATGTTGTTGATGGATGTTGATTCTGCGAGAAAAATCTGCGTAAGATATATTTTCGATACAAAGACAAAACCGTCCGGACAATAATTGAACTAAAATCGTGCTCCAACGAACTTACAAATTAATTTTCACTCGATATTTTTTTCTTGCTAACTCAATCGTGGTGTTCCAACCTCAAATATTTTTATTTATTTTTTCGTTGTTTGGAATATTTGAATATACAACAGGTTAAGAATAGATGTTTCATAAGCAACTAAAATAGCTTTGTATATAATTCGAATTGAATTAAATAACTACCTCCTAAATTTAATCGTAGGCAATCGTAACAGATGTGTAAAAATTACCTAAATTAATTCCTCGCAAAATAAAGACGTGTTTCCAGTTAAAAAAAAATTACTTTCACATCATTTAGCTCTAATTTCTGAAAATTTTTCTACCTTATTTTAAATCCTTTAGAAGAATCTTATCTTAAATATAAATTATGTATTAATCTCAAAATTTAAATAGAAACTAAAAAGAATAAAAACTGAGAAAAAGCAAATGCAAAATGTTAAATAATGCGCTGCTATTTTCTCAAAAACCTCTCTCGAGTCATAGAATACTTCGTGATGAAATAAGTAGGGATACCATCAAAGTTTAAGAGGAAACTGTACAGTGTTTAATTTTAGACCAACCTGCTGTGGTTTGTGTACTCCGTAGCCTGGATAGAAAGGAGGTCTTTGATGAGATGGACCAAAGTGAATAGGTGGAGGATAATTAGAAGGCGGAGGTGGCGGTCGTAAGTAAACATCTGGATACAACTGAGGCCTGGGATACTTGGTCCAGTCGGGAGTGTTTGGGACATCGGTGACGTTTATGTTGGGCCACAACCACCATGTAGGGCTGTTGCCCACTATTGGGACAGCCTCGGATGGAAGGAAATAGGTTGCTAACGACGTCACCGCTAATATGAGAGCCATTCTAAAAACAGAAAAAGAACGATATTAATTTATTATTTCATACTGGTATTGCGTGCTATGAAAATAAATAACATTAACATTAAGAAGAGGTAATGTACCACAAAGGTTTAGACTATTAGAGAAATATGTCCACTAATATAAATTTCTCGGTCTAGAATTAACAAGAAAAAATGTAAATAAACATTCCGATACAAAATCCTCATTTTGGGATTTTAAATCAAAATATGTTAGCAACAAAAACATTCCAGATAAATAACTCTGTATAAATAACTATCCGTCCGTATCAATGGATCATTAATTCCTTCAAAATTTAAAAACTGAAAAACATTAAAATTTTCCTCAGTAATTTAACAACAATAATGAAAAAGACTTCATTGAATTGTTCCATAAGATTCTCCCTATAACATATAATTAAGGTTCACAGAATCGGAATTGAGGCTTTAAATGTTACAAAAGTAGAAATATGTCGACCGATATTCGTAAATCAAAAAAAAGAACGTCAAATAAAAAATGAGAGAAACTAAATCACAAAATCTCTTCCTTAATTAAACATAGACCAAATAAGAACATATAAATATAATCAATTTGAACTATTTTCTTCTATTTGATTGAACGGAAGGTTGGAAAAACTTTTAGATTTGAAGTTAATTTGTAAATTCAATGTCTGTTGGTAAATTCTCTCTAAAACACTTAGGATAATAGTTAAGAAAACTGAATATAACAACCACTGGTTACCTTTGCCAATACTTTATCCCTAAGAGTTAAGAGAACAGCTCTCTTCATATCACACGAGTCTACTAGTCATAGAGGAGGACGAACCCTTCTTTAAACGGTACGTTCTCTATTCATCGGAAAAGTTAAAAAATGGTAGCTCATTCTTTTCTCCCTCAAAAGGCAGAATGCAGTGGAGAGATCAAAGGAAATTTTATGGGAATTGTATCGCGTTGACAAGTAAAGGGAGGGATCAATATGGGGTCCTGTACTTTATACTTGTGGTTTTATTTTTTGATTCGGCACTTCAATTTCTAATCCTGAGTGGTAATCGATATGCCCCGAAAATAATAAAAGTATCGGCTCATGTGACTCACGGAGGCTACCTCTCCCAGAAAACTTATGGAATATATCTAGTTTAGGAGAGTTATCTTGCCTAATAACCCGCTATCAAGTGAGAGTTCTACATGTTACTAAAGAGTTTATATTGATTAAGGATTAAAGTTTTATTTATTTTTCAAAGCAAATGGTTAACTTATTCGCTTCAAATTATTTGTAATTTATAGAAAATATCAGTTATAGTTTAAATACATTTAATTTTAAATATTAAATTTACTTAAATATATTATTCATAATATTAATTTACTTAATTATTATAATTCAGTAAGTACTTGATACATAAATTAAGGGTATAAATTGATTATTAATAAATTTACATATATAATATATAAAAATTAATTACTTATAAACATTATTATATAAATAATTTATGTGATAATTAAAGTTTACTTTGCGAGTTATTCTACCTTAAGATTAATGTTTTAATAATAATAATGTGATCTATAGACTTTCATTTCACGAATTGTTAAAATATTTACATAGTTACGATTTAAAGATCCTTAATTTTAAATTTTCTAAATAATAAACTCACGTAATATCAGATAGAATATAAACAACCATTAATCCGTTCGAATTTATATATTTACGTTTTAATTTAAGTAAAAAAATGTATAAAAAAGTAATTCGTACTCTATATAACTTTCTTTGAATCAAAATGATAAGGTATGCCACAGAGCTTGAACAGCAATAAATCAATCCTTAGTTACTTTAGGGAGTTTTATCAAATATCATCGTCCAACATTAACAAAAAAACCCTGGCCTCGAACTATTATTTTAATTCCAACAAATCCTACATCATATTCCGAGGAACAACAGAAGGCTAGCAAAAAATGTGTCAAAGAAATAAAAGCATTTTCAGTATGAATGGTCAGGTCATTTATCTTATTCTGAGAAAAAAATATGCTGTTTGAATTAATAAGAATCAGGAAATAGAACCCAACGACAAATTTATATAGATAAAAATTTCATCATTTATATTTGAAATGAAAACAAAATTGAAGGTTAGTGAAAATTCACATTGCTGATTTTAAACACCGATGTTCTTCAAAATTAATAAACAAGAACGAAATTAATAGTAAAATATCACATTAAAACATTCAATACACCTTGACGCAAAATTATACAAGCATTATAAACAACATAATAATTTTAATATGTTCCTAATCTACAATCTTCGCGAAACGCGTCTATCTTAATTAAATCACACTGCGAAATTTAGAAAAATGTCACATCAATAACTCATTTTGTAAATTAACCGAAGCAGAATTTGACTTCTTCACAAAGGATTTGCCATCTTTCTCTCTTAAAATATCCTCTCACGCTTTATGTTTCAGCCCAACTTTATCGCTCTGCTCACTGGGATCACTTTGTCACGCGAGTACAGATCGTCGTCCGCTAAGATTGAAAGTGTGTCACGGAGGCCTTGCTCCATCTTCAACACTCGTAACTGTTAGAAACGTTTGACACCCAAAATACGTCAATAAAGCATCGTAAATGTGTCAACGGATTGGGGAATTGAAAAACGATTAAAAAGTGTAATCAATGTGACAGTTTTAGAATTAAATGTTATCCTGAAGTCGATCTTTGATGCTGACTGAAAAAAATATTATAGAAGTTTAAAACGTCAGTTTGTTATTGAATTTAATTGATTTATTAGAAATATAATTAAAGAAAAATCGAAATTAGTTGGTTTTTAATTTAATCTTACTTTCTCGAGTAAAAAATTAACACATGAAATATCTAAAAAGGAATTTCTCTTCATGCTTGAATGCCTGATAATATTAAAGGTGTGCATAGGCAATCACAGCACTGAAGTCAAACCTACTATATCTTTATGCTACGAACCAGCTATAAATTAACCAGCTATATAATCCAAAGTGGATTATCGACAACAACAAACGTCATGACTCTGGTCTAGCTACTTGGATACCATTTATCGCTCTACTTAGGACCACTTTTTGATTCGAAGATGTTATATCTGAACTCCAACTTATTTAATTAAAGAACCAATTAGTTGCTTCGATTATCAAAATAAATTGCATATATTGTTGGGCTAAAGGTTTGTTTGAATTTGCTTTCGAAACTTTTTAAAATTAAAAATAAAAGTTAAAGTTAAAATTATAATTCTTAAGTTTTAAAATATAAAGATGAGAATTTGAGAAACCGGACAGCATAGGCATAGATTAATCATCTAAATTTTATGCTTTTAATTCACCATGGTTGTATTAAAATAACCAAATATTTTATCAAATAATTTCGGGAGTTTTCACATAAGATTTTATTATTACGTGATTGTGACGAATAATGGATTCTTGTTATGATAGGATTATTAACTTTTTAAGGGTAAATTATGAATTAATAAATTACGTGAATATTTGTAGGATATCAAACTATATTTTATATAAGATTCAATAGCATTAGATTGATACAAAATTAGAAATATCCAAACTTAATCTTTATCGATCGATTCGTTTAAAAAAATACGTAAAAGATATGATTATGAGAGATACATATTTTAACTGCGCTATTCGTGGATGAGATCATTCCAACAAAATTTTCGTGTCAAGGCAACCATAAGGAGTGACCACATCGAACATTCTCGAACAGATACTGAAAGAGTCGATACCAAAAGAGAGGCTAACGACCCTACAAAGTCTCCTTGCTCTCCATTCTTTAAAAAAAGGATATCTTCGAGAGGGGAATGGATTTTTTTTTCATTTTGATCCACACAAAGCTCATTTTACTCCCACTCTTTTCATAACCATCGCCTTTCATTCCAGATTACTCCGTTCTTTTTTTATCTCCGGCTGTCATTTGGCACGGGAGTCTTCCAAAAGATAATAGCCCCACGGACTATTTCATTTCTATAGGAAACGTCGAATCTGTCCTTGTTGGATTGTCTTACATGATATCTAATAATTTCTCAACTACTGCACTTCATTTAATTATTTTCGCGAATTTGAGAGTTTTATTATACTTTTTCGGAAATAATTTCAATGAATTCTTTTACTGTATAATATTCTTCATTAAACTGCCATTCTATAAATACAACATTAGCTAAAATGAATACGAATTTAACAATAACGAATTATATAATAGGGGAAGAATTTAAATCAATGATTTCAATCTAAAACGAACATTAATCAAATAAGATACTTAGGTATCTATTATATATAGACGCTTCGGGGGGATATATATATATAACATCTATTATATATAGACGCTTCGGGGGGATATATATATATACGAGTAAAGGTGTGCTTGCTTACAGCAAGCAATCGGAAAATATATATTTTAATCAAACTTACGATTTTTACTATACTATCTAAAGAACATTTACGAAGCGTACCTTGCATTGACTTCGATTTCGTATGCTTTTCTCCTGACAGCATTATTACCGCCCCGGCGTCGAACCAAGGCCATCCTACGAAAAATACTGTTATCTTCCGCTTGAATACGATTGACTTTATAAATACTCCAAATTTCAAAAGGAAATTCATTCAGGAAATACTTTAAAATGTGTCCTAAACTCCCTATGCATTTCAAATGGAGATATAGTTCACGCCCTCTAGCATCGAACCAACGACCTTTTACGACTATCTTCGGATAGCTTTTAAATGAGAATGGTCCCCTTAATGGCTGTGTGAAATTCTAAACCTCTGCGCTGTTGGGAAGTGTCATAAAAAGCTTTCGGAAATATGGCCAATGTATTTTAAACGGGAAAAATGGAGATTACGGGTCGCTCTGGAATCGAACCCGTGATACATAGGCAACTGTTGATTTTTTTCAAAGTACAAAATATACTTATCTATTTGTGTTGAAAGTTTAAATGATCTATGTACGATATTAAGGGCGCTACGATTTTTCAAAATTTGGAAATATTTCTCCTCCTGGTATCGAACCCATGACCGGTTGGACGTAAACAATAGCATTTTTCGGTAGATATATATAATATCAATAACTGTATGAAATCTTATCATTATAGCTTAATGGAAAGTATTTTTAAAAATTATTTGAAAAACGGCCCATGCATTCTAAATGGGGAAAGTCGATTTTTGGGGCCTCCTTGAATCGAACCCATGTTAGGTAGAGTGGATTTCCGAATTTTTCCTAAGTGAGATTTAGTGGGCCATTACGTAAAAAAATCGGCGGCTCCGTGGCCGAAGCGGTTTGGGCCTGACATTAATATCCTATATATATATATATATGTTATATATATATATCCCCCCGAAGCGTCTATATATATAGATATATAACATATATATATATATATAGGATATTAATGTCAGGCCCAAACCGCTTCGGCCACGGAGCCGCCGATTTTTTTACGTAATAGCCCACTAAATCTCACTCAGGAAAAATTAGGAAATCCACCCTACTTATCATGGGTTCGATTCTAGGAGGCCCCAAAAATCGACTTTCCCCCGTAAGAATGCACGGGGCCGTTTTTCAAACAATTTAAAAAAATACTTTCCATTGAGATAGAACAATGAAATTTCATATGGCTATTGCAATTATATATATCTACGCAAAGATGCTATTATTAACGCGCAAGCGGTCATGGGTTCGATGCCAGGAGGTGAAATATTTTCAAATTTCGAAAAATCGTAGCTCTCATAATATGATACATAGCGCATTCAAATTTTTTACACTTATAGGTACGTATATTATATACCTCGAGAAAAATCAACAGTTGCCTACGTGTCACGGGTTCGATTCCAGAGCGTCCCGTAATCTCGATTTTCCCCGTTAGGAATGCATGGGGCCGTTTTTCAAATAATTTTAAAAATACTTCCCATTAAGTTAATAGAATAAGATTTCATGTAGCTATTGCTTATATATATGTCTACGGTAAAATGCTATTTTTTACGTCCAACCGGTCATGGGTTCGATGCCAGGAGGTGAAATATTTTCAGATTTTGAAAAATCGTAGCTCCATTAATATCGTACACAGATCATTCAAACCTTCTACAAATATAGGTACATGCAAAATGTAATTAGAAAAAAATCAGCATATGCCTATGTATCACGGGTTCGATTCCAGAGCAACCCATAATCTCGATTTTTCCCGTTTAAAATACAATGGCCATACTTTTGAATGCTTTTTATAACACTTCCCAACCGCGCAGAGGTTCAAAATTTCACACAGCCATTAAGGAGACAATTCTCATGTAAAATCTATCCTAAGATAGTAGTAAAAGGTCATTGGTTCGATGCTAGGGGGCGTTAACTATATCTCCATTTGAAATGTATAGGGAATTTAGGACACATTTTGAGGTACTTCCTGAGTGAATTTCCTTTTGAAATTCGGGGTGTTTATAAAGTCCACCATACTTAAGCGAAAGATTGCAGTAATTCTAGCAGGATGACCTTGGTTCGACGCCGGGGCGGGATTTTAGCTGCCGAAAGAAATGCATCGGAAATCGTATTCAGTGCATTTTCAGCTGCGTTAATGCCCTTTACTTAATGTTTAGCAACGTTTGATCAGAGTAATCTTTCGAAAATTTTATTATTCACTAAAGATAAATTATTGCATTGCTTGCTGTAAGCAAGCGCACCTTTACTCGTAAAATAGTAAATAAACGTTTTGTGTATCAACAAAATATTTCCAGTATCTAGGCAACGATTAATGGAAAATTTATGATTAAGAGTAATTTGCGAAATAGGCGAGAAAAATTTTCTTATTCAGCCGTCGAGTGGAAGGCAGCTGACGCACGCAATGCAACAATGAGAGGATGACCTTGGGAAGGAGTAAAAAAAACCTTTTCAAGAAGTAATAAAAATGCGTTTCGTCAAAACCCAAAAGAATATTCATGAGTGTGCTATAAATGCATCACGCACACAGACGGTGACGCTGTTGCTAAAAGAGGTACGCTTATCTTGAAATCGTCTTACGGGAGATATCTACACGTACTTCAGTTGTAATATTCAAGTAGTATAGTTTCTATACAGATATTATGATATTTAAGTTACTATATGGACATAATTATTTTCGTTCTTAGAAAGAATCAGATTCTAAAAGTGTCCAAGAATCTGAAAGAAAGAATGCATAAATTTGAATTTGTGAAAAGTACGACATGTCTAAATATGAAACGAACTGAAAAATAAATGGTAATGCAAGAATTTCGAAATACAATAGCTCTTCAAAAATCCAGCTGACATCTACAGAGTCCTTCCTTTAAATTACATTTCAACTACACATACATAGGATCAATCAAAAAATATTTAAAAGTGATCTTCAAAGATTTCCCAAGAAAAACTGATACAATAAAGAATCTTTAAAACTAAATTTATTTTACTATCCCTCTAGTATGCCATGGTGATGATTATAATATATTTATACACAATATATCAAATTCTATTCATAGAAATTTTATATCTACAATAGATAGTATTCTTCAAAATATAATTATAGTATGTGTACGTGTGTATGTATTTACACATAATCATATACTTGATTTACTTTTCCCACCAAACTTAAAAGCTTAAGGCTTAAAATGTTTACAGCTGAATGATTGCGATAAGTAACTATGGTTATGAATAAATTCATAACAATATTGTAACATAATCTCAAACACTAAGTAATTTCAACAAAATATATTTAAGATTATTACTCATATTACGATTATAATTAGCACAATAAGCCGTTATATTAATAATTACGAAAATTATAGCTCGTTCGTCTTCCTCTATGAACGAACGCTGGAATTTGAAATGGAATGAAGTAGCATTCAAAAGTTATTACTGGCTGTTAAAAAACATCCATAGACACAAACTTCCATGCTAATTGATCATTGACTCAGCATACAAATCAAAATCATTCTACCTCAACCCCAATAGTGCTTATCCACTTCATCCTATCACCAAACATTTACGTAGCCATGGGCTGAAAACGAGATTCAAACTGAAGAGGGCAAGAGGCTGAAATAAAACTTCAGGACTGAAGAGAGCTCAGAAAAAATACGAAAAAAGGAATGAGTGGAGTTAACTCTTCACCTTGATTTTAGATATAAAAACACAAAGAAGTTTATATTCGTTATTATTACTCTTACGTACTTGTACCAAAATAGAATCACTCACACAAAAACATTTTTATATCAAACCATAAATTGGTGCAATATTAAACAGTTAACGTACTTTAATTTTTTACTTTTTTAAAATTTTCACTTTATTTAATCTTCGAAAGAATTTTTTTATATTTATAACGCGACATTAATTAAGGAGGTGATTAAGCTAGCCTTCTCTACGACTAACTAAGAAGAGCAGAAATTTGGCGAACAGTTTCCCAGTCTCGATCGAAGTGAACGTGGGATGAATAATTCATGATTACATTTATTAAGGCGTCTCCGATGGGATCTCGGGGCTCCTTATATATCAACCGCAAAAACTGTCCAGTGGTAGACCCATAACACCGCAACCCAAGGTCATTCAGGTATTGAAATAGCGAAGAAGGAAAGTTAGGGGTTTTAACACGCTCTCGTTTTCAACGGAGTCGTAGTTTTTCCTATTGTTTTCATTTTCCCTAGTTACCTCTCCAGAGATAAATATCCACGAATGATGTAAAAACGAAGGGATAAAGGTGATCTTGAAGGTACGTGTCATTGAAAGGTGGTGTTTGTGTTATGAGATTTCTTAAACAACCAAAACAACAACAAAGATCTGTCTTTGTATCTTGATTATGTTGAAGGAAAGTTTTTTTGAAATATGAGGTTTAAAACAAAACATGGTTGAATTTCTTAATTATTACGTGATTATGAATAAATTTTATTGATAGCTAAAACAAACCTTTTTATCAAAAATTGATTGAGTATTTTTCTGTGTGTGATTATCTGAAAACAAACATAATTAATATGAATAAGGATGTGAGTAATACGTAAAATTTAGCTTAGATTAAATTAGTTTGCGCAGAAACTTATTATGTTTAAAGTTATCGAAAAATGATCCTAATCAGAGGTATATGATATTGATAAATATTCAAATATTTCTTTTACTTCAACTCACTCTAATAAACTTCACAAATCAGCACTTAGATGGAATACTTGAATATAAGATTAGAGATATATTTAGATTCGTGAAAAGATAAATGGAGAAAGTCAATATTTCAGATAAATTTTTAACAACTGTACGAGAAGAAGGGCATGGATAATATTGTTGACAATAGGAATAATAAAGTTAATAACCGGCAGAGAATTTAAAGATTTTAGTTGTAGCATAAACAAAAATATCAGTTATTACTTTCCCGAAACGAGTACATACCCGAATCACACTGTGAGAGTGGCTTCTAGAAGTCATTAACTTCTACCAATGTTCTTTTATTTAACTTTAGGTTTTAAAAATCTGTTACACTGACCTATAGCGACTTCAGAGTGTTCTCCAGAGAAGAGATAGGGAAAGGTTAGGAGAGCAGTGCAAATGGCGAACACAAAAGTAGGAAAGACGAAGGTTTAAATTGACCGAGGTCACGGCCTTGCCTCACAGATCGCCTGAGTAATAGATTTGACCGGGAATGTTGGGGGTGGAGAATTAATCGCTCTTCGATTCCAATCGATTCCACTATTTGCCCTGATTTTATAACTAACTATAACCCAAGCTGCAGCAGAGACAAACTTTAAATTAGTCTTTGAATTGATGCAAACACCGATATGATCTTGGAGGAGTTATGAGAAAATAAACTCATTAAAGGTTTTCACTCAGAAAAGATATATAAAATAAAACTATGCTTTTAAGATAATACTTTTACTTAATGTGTTTCAATAATAAAAACTTTCTTTTGAAGAATTTTGATTGTCGTTAAGATCATATCTGTACAAAAAATTGCACCAATCACAGTTTCTCCTTTAAATTCCATAACCGAATCTTTAAATACGTAATAATACGTTTAAAAGGACCAATTGAAACACTTCTACAGTAACATCTAAATCGTCTCAATTGTACTATATGCACACATGTAATATATAAGTACATATATATAAAAATAAAATTTAGACGATCAGTTAAATAAAACTATAGAGAAAATATCGACACATCTAAGCTTTCAATGCATCTAATCGAAAGATAAACAGGCAGCAATTGGTCGATTTATGTTTACATTTACTGAAATTCACATATTTATCGAATTAAGGAGATTTTTGACTACACAAGAAATTTTAAACTCAAAGAAAGAAATAAAATTTGCTTCACTTCCAGCCTTATGCCAATAAATCTTAATGACAATACATTATTGAACTAATTTCGTAAACAATATATCAGAAAATTAAAATTATTGCGTGAATTAAACAAACATTTCTGAAATCTCGATTCGTATAACACATTAATTCAAACACAGAAACCTAATCTCTCAACTAACAAATCCAAAACATTAATCTCGAGATGAAAGTGATTTATGAATAATTCTGAGACAAAATTTAAACTCAATAGTTGTGGAAACGTTCTGAATTCAGAATTTCTTGTGCTTACAAACAAATAAAAGGCGTGGGCTGAGAAAACATCATATTTCAACCCCCTAAAAGCAGAGGGCGTTTTATTTTCTTGCTTTATCATCTCCCGGTCATCGGCAAAGAGTTAATGGAGCGTAGCCTTCGGCCGCAATCGTCCCAAAAATCACGGAGGAACCTTATTCCAGTGACCGAAAGTAAGTGAGTGTCCCCGCCGAGAGCGTATCGATCCCATTCGCTGGAGCACACGGGTCATCCAAAGTCCGTCGAGTGGGTAGCGTGATGCAGAGACAGAGAGAGCATCGACTCCGATATACTCCGAAGTTATTGATGGCAGAATTCGGAATAGGGCCAGATGAGCAGATTGGAAAGGGGTCAACTATTATCTGCTGCTCAAGGTTAAACACCAGAAAAAGAATAATTGACTCCCGCGCGACACCTGTAGGAGCTGTAATGACGAGAAACGACTGAAATTTAGGCTTGTTTTGGAAGCGATTCACAGCACGACACGTTGGGAATGAATGGTGCGTGTTAAAGCTTATCGGTTTAAGAAGAGACCTAATAGTAGGGCGACTGTTTCGAGTGGAGAACAAACGGAGGTCATTCGTATTTCTAACTAAGTTGACCTTCACCCCCTCAGCTATTAAGTCGTGATATATAACTGTGAAACCTATTAAATGATTAATGTACTTATACAGCATTCTATCATTTTCATTTCAAAGATGAGTATTTTGAGTTTAGGAAAATACCATACCATTATATTATAGACAATCTATAGGGTTTAACCACGTTAACTAAGTTGTTTACGATTACAATACGAAACAGATGTGTATGTTTATCTTTAAACCTTTTACCGTGCCGATTTTTTTAGCGCGTGTTTTTACAATCACGTTTAATCTCCAAGGTCGTGATACAGTGTTGTTCTACCACAAAGGAGAAAAGGATATATTGAAAAATATCGATAGCAAACCACAGATAAACAAAAGAAGAACAGAGAGATTTAACCTTCGGAACTTAGTCCCATCACCAGGCGTGGAGATGGAATTATGAAATGATGCTCTGCGTGCTAGAAGAATAACACACTCAGTTCAATCTGTGAAGACGTCATAGAGATAGATCTACGATCCTCTTTGCTATAAAAGGCTTTGAGAAGTGAAGATTCAAAAGCAAGATGGAGATTGAAGTGGATTACCATACATAGCGTTCTTACTGATCAAGAGTCCTTTATGAGTGAGAAAAATATGCAGGTATGTAATAGGTATATACCCAAACACTTTCTAAAGCAATCAATAAAGGCTAATTGAGTGAAAGCCAAAATTCAGAATCAATCATACTCTAATTGTATTTATATAATACGAAAAATGAACAACTTAAGGAAAATCAGATGTGAAATCTACCAATTTGTACTTAACTTTGAGGTAGCTATTCATATAGAAAGAAAATCATCGAGTTCCTCTAATTTTCTTCATAAAATAAACTGAATAAACACTTCAAACCAGTTCTTACTGAATCATTTAAGGACAGCGTCGCGTAACAATGCATTTTACAACAAAGAGAACTGATGTCTTAATAGAGACAAATTAGTTAATAATAACTCCTTCATAGCGTAAGAACACTTTAATAGCTCAGAGCAATCAAAGAGCATGATATAATGCACGACCCAGAAAGAGCTTTTGGCACATGAGACTTCTTACAGCAGCTTCAAAAATTTTCATGGCCACACTGAAATATCATCGAAACGAAGGTTCTCCGTTACAATCATTTAGAAGAGCCTTCAACAATTGGAGGAAGTAAAGCGGAAAGATATCCCATAAATACTCAAAAGCGACCCAATTCCAGCGGATCCCGTATTAACGGAACCCATCACACGGCTCAATGAAGAGAGAAGATACCAAGAAAGCACGCCATTCCCGAAAAACGGGAAGGGACACCTCAACTCAGAACTTTCTACCATCAAAATATATTTACACACTCTCACCATGGAGATACGCGCGATGGACTCAGAGGGTGATCCTCCAGTACGCTTGATTCACAAGGACCTCAATTCGTCACGTCTTATCTCTCTTTCTCACTTCCGAGCAGCGTTTTAGATTGCGGAAGAATAATGATCTCTTTAGCTCGAAGCGGATCGTAAATTCTCATTGCGACTGGAGTTAATTGTGAGATTCGGCGGTTGATAAGGAAAGTAACGCCCAGCGATTCGTCCATTTAGTAAACGTAAATATGGTGGGAATGATGACGCATGCATCGAAAAGCTTTCTTAATTTCTTTTTCTTTCCTTTTTGCTCCCGGTGCAAGGTTAATAGGCAAAGTAATAGGATGCCCATTTTCTGAGATTAGGGATGATTTATTTGATCCTCTTTTCCTCTAAAAAATATTTTACGAGCAAGAAACAGCCAAGGTGTGACGAAAAGTAGGATTCATCAAAAATTGCAAATTTTGAGGCCTAAAAAATAATTTTAAAATACGATTAAGTTCTCTATATTTCTAAGATATACATATCAGTTTGTTCCAGAAATATTCATGGAAAATTTTGGAATACTAACTGGAGTCATGATTGTTAAGAATCTTTTAAATAAGCATTTATAATTAGGATTATATTTACGTAAGGATTTTATATATTTTTAATGCAAAATAAAAAATATTTAGTATTGAAGTTATTATAATACAACCCGTTCGCAATTTTAAATTCGTATTCTTAATTTAAAAGATTTACATTGAGCATATCGCATGATATTTAATATTATTATAACAATAAAAATAACAACATTATACTTCGAGTGAGAAAGAAGTCGAATTATTATTATTTTAAAAGAAACTCGTGAGGTTTATATATATTTAAAGAATGGATAAAAGACAATATGCTCAGAATTGCTATCCACGTTCTGAGGTTACATAAAATCGGACTTAAGTCAGCCAGAAGAGGTAAGGGGCCTTTTGTTTGAATAAGCTGAATCTACAGTCCGTTGGAGATATATTTCGGGAATTCATTCACTCTTCAAAATTTGAGATCTATGAACAATACGTGGACGTTTACAAAATTCCAAGTAGCAACAAGAGAATAATAAATTTAAAAGAAACAGAAAATGAAACTTCTAGAGGATATTTCAGACGAAACAAAATATTTAAATATTTCGCAATTCCCCAAATACGTTTTTTACTGTTCGTAAAAGTACTCCTCGCAGAATTTTTGATACCATATTAAGATCCTTAACTTTGAGCGTAAATTCTTTCCATGTTATTCATTTAACCATAGTTAGGGAATTTTTGAAATCCATAAAATAATACCTCTTCTCATAATTAGATGTAAGTCATTCTTTATTTGAGAATGTATTTATTGAATGATGTATTAATTATCTAACGAGTAATTTAATGGAATGTAAATGTACACACTGGTGACAAAAAGTAATAGATAGCAATAATAGAAACAATAAATACATGTAACTAAGATATGCAATTTTTCATAATTTAAATGAAACGCTTACTCTTTAAATATAACTTAGTATGAATGAATACTCTAAATATTATAAATAATAGCAGGATACAAACTCAGTAAAACATTATAACAATAACATTTCGTTTAGAATATTTTACTCTTATTTCTGACGTAAATAATTTTAGATAAAGATCAAAGAAAAAACTACGTAATCCAAGTCAAATTTTCAACCTGAGAATAAATAATTACAATATTTAAAACTGCATCGTTAACACAATGAACAGTGCGTCAAAATTCAAATCGATAACATAGGAACGGCGTGAGGTCATTTAAGTGGAGTGTATTTTAAGCACCAAACTCAACTCTCCTTCTTTGGATAGATAGACTGAGAACTGAGCAACAAATTCGCGAGAGAGTGAAAGCCAGTAGCACTTGCGCAGATATTGCGAGATAAGTGTTATGTACTGGCACAGGTGAAAGAACGGTGGATGTTCCACCGATGGAGAAAGCAGAAGAGAAAGGGAGTTGGGCGATATTGGCTCCAGGATGCGATGGAGGACTCATTGGGCGTAAGAGTGGGGGGGGGAGCAGAGGGGAGGGCAGCGAGGTCAAGGAGGAGGGACTCCATCGTATATCCCACCCGACCATCCGCTCGCAATCTCAGTCTGACGCCCTGAGGGGCTCCGTAAAGGTCGATTCGCTTGTTCCACGATACGTCGAGGGAAATTACGCGAGAAAACCTAATCCGCAGCGTTAGCAGTCTTAGGACACTGGAAGCAGAATACGAGTTCTAATTAGAAAGGTTCCCCGAAGACTAAGAGTCGTAAATATCTCGTCCGATATTACTCCACCCATTAAGAAAGAACTTTTATCATTTTTATTTCGGAGAAAAGTAAAAGTCTTTGGGTTTTAACCATTACGTACATATGGATGAAAATATCACTTAAATTTTGAGGACAACCTAAAGATATTCAGTGGAGTTGTTGATTTTGTTATGTCAAGAGGTGTATAACAAATATCATAGGAAAAGAAAATCATTCTTTGAGTGCAAAAGAGAACATTAGACTTGATATTGTATTATTAAAGACTTTACTTGCTTATTATTTACGATATCCAATCCGCGAAGTGTCAGGTTCGCAATAGATAGCTCTATCAGCGCTGTGTTGGTTTTCATACGCTCGGTGCGCCATCGAAAATGATGAGCTAAAACCTCCATTGTTTACACCTTTCCGCGCCATTCGCAAGCCCATTGCTCGCTGAGGCAGAACCAGAGTCCGTTAGTCCTCGGTCGCACCGGAGCCCAGACCAATCTATCGACTTCTCCGCCGATCAACAGGTCCCTCCGCTTGCGTTCCACCGAACGGAGAAGACAAACGAAGGCAGAGGGGCGGCCGGCGACTGGGGGATATGCTGTAGAGTTGAGAAAGAACAAAAGAGCATCTCTTGATCGGGGAAGTCGATTGGACGAAGCTCCGACACTGACGTAAGTAAAATTAAGGAGCCTAGTTGCTTGATTGCGGTGCACCGAAGCAAATCAAAGCCTTGAGGAATCCACATTACGGCACATAGCACTGCGGACCAATGCCAGAGGACGGGATGGTTCCAAACGAACAGCAGAGGTGAGTGATTTTCTATACTAGCAATCCAGACGATTTATTGTTATGGTTTATCTTTGTTGGTCTCGTAATTCGGTACCGCCTCCGCGCTATTTCTTGGTTTACAACAAAACTATTCGGGTCGATAATCATCCGGATCGAGTAGTCGAACTGCCGTTCGTATGCATTAGAAGGCGTTCATTAATAAAACAGAAGCCGGACGGGGGCACGAATTTTTCATTTTTGACAGAGACCTCTGTTTGGGTTTTCCAAGGGAATCCCGCTTTCCGTTCTTCGGGGTATCGATCCGCGGATGACCATGGATGTGGCTTTGGGGTGTATTTTGGTTCCCATAAATTAAGACAAGCGGCCCTTTATATTCATCAATGAAACTAAGAATAGTGAAAATTAAAAGTAAATGGAAATAAAGTAATTTAAAAGTTTTGCAAATCGTTAAGGGAAAGAACTGTAATTTTATTCCCGTTACTTTTTAATCGTCTTAACCGATTTTTCTCGAGATTATATGACATTATTACTCCGACCACATGATCACGAATGTTTTCATCGGTTTAAAATGAGTAAATATAAACATGAAATTGTATTTACATGATATAATTTCGTATTAATAGAGTGGCTTGAACAGTAGGAGAATGTTGTTTATAAAAAGTTGCCTAGAGTTTATTTATTTTCGTTGCAATAATTTAAAATATTAGAATTAATAAAATTATTTAAAAAAGAAGATACTTCAAGATATACAAAGATAATTTCAATTAGTCTAGAAATATTGATTGTTTTGTTTAGCACAATTCAAGACAACGAATTAATTGATAGAGCTCTACTTTTTGGGATAAAGACATTTAATCATTATTTTAGTCTAAAATATGTATTTCTATGATGAAGTAACTTTTATGAATACGATTCCACCATTCCCGTACACCATTTACTTAGAGTTAAAACAAGAGAAGAGAACTTAGTAAAATTTCTACAGTAACAGTGCGATATTTTACTAAGTTTTCTCCTCTTATTTGAAGTGAAATATCGTACTACAAAGTATGGCCTTAGAAAATTGATTATGTATATAATATTTTATTTATATATAACATTATACTTATATATAATAGGAAAATATGGTCTTTTACATTCATATATTTAATGAAACTCCTCATAGTAATAGACAAAGGTTTAACAATCAGCCTAATGGTAATACAAGGTCCATTCAAAGAGTATCGCGAATTTAATATTTTTTCAAAAAGTATTTATTTATTTATGAATATGTTTTATATTATATTTTGCAGGGGACAAAATATAAATATTTATTTATATTTTGTCCCCTGCAAAATAATTCCCCTCGGATACAATACATTTATGCCAACGTTTTTTCCAATCCTCGAAGCACTATAAAAAAACCATATAGTAATGGTTGCAATTGGACATGTAAAACAACAACAAGCGGAATCACACCACGTTCACCATGGCACTTTTTAAGGATTAAGGATCGATTCATGACGAAAAGAATGTATAAAAAAACCCTTCCAATACGTCTCTGCATCCTCCCCCTCACAGTCAGAGACTCGGATCAAAAAACGTCAGACAGAACGACTTTCGCAGCTCTAATACTTCCGTTCGCAGTCATCCGGGGAAGAGAAATCATCCGTCTCATTTCCTCTGCTGAGAGAGAAAAAAAAGAAACAAACGGAAACCCAATCGTGACGACAATACCGCAAAAGAACGACTACCCCCCTGGGGCGGACGAAGCGCGCGAAAAAGAATTCCGAAAGAAAAAAAAAGAAACGAAACGGAAATCTCTGGATCAACAAAGCGGAGACAGGCGCCCCCGCCTCGGATTGCATCCCCTCCACGATCGAATACCGCATCCCCCGATGCCCGTACACTGCGCGAGTCACACCGGGCGCAGAAACCCCCTTCGGCTCGTACAGTAGACCGAGTCGTGCAGAAATTCGGTGCGCACGCTCGCGTGATTCCTCGACGGCCTTTTCCCAGTTAGGGCGCTGCCGGAATCTGGACTTATGTGGATGACTGACGTGAATAAGCTACTACTAGAAAAGGCCGAAGAGGTAAGTGGGAATGTTTTCAATTCTCGAGACAATCCACGTGCCGAACTAGGGCTGGCGTAAAATGATATCGATTCGTCGTTTGAGGATGTGATTTATGGGAAGTTCGGGCGAAGTGGATAGTTAGATAGCTTCCGTGGATGGCTCCAGATGTCCCGCGATGATACATCGGGTAGTATTTCAGGATTTGTGAGTCACGCCAGCGATGGGAAAAGGAAATCCGAGACGAGTTATGGATGCTGGCGATGAAGGCGGTTCCCAAAGGAATGTTCGTGTGTCAAAACTAGGCTTACGCGTTCATTCATAATAACGTACAGGATTACGATTATAACATTCGATGTATTTTTCAATTTAACAATTACGTATTTTGCACTAAAATATAATATTATGCTTTTATATAATTTACGTAAAATAATCTATGAATTACATTCCGCAGTTGAATCTATTAAGGAGTAATTTAAATAATTCATATTATTTCGCTCATGAATATTTTAACGTGACAAAATTTATTTCCTATTTTTCTGTTAGGAATGAAATATAAATGTAAAATATATTTTGTTTTTTTTTTAATTTTATTCGAGCAGTAATTTGAGTGATTCTGAAACACTCTTCATTGTAATTTATCGTAAATTCTTTTCTTCAATTTACCGCTTCCCATCACCGCTACTAATAAAGATTCGTTTTATTACTTTTTTACGATCAACCCAACCCATTACGAGACTACACCCCGAAGTGTTGCATCAACGATCTTCTCCAGTGATTATCATTATTTAGCCATTTCCTTCGTTTTTCAGATGCTGGATGAATTCCAAATTCGGTTTATATGGTACTATATTCTCTAGAACGTCTCAATGATACAGAATGAGAACTTTATCTGGATCCACTCGCAGACTCCTCGCCGGGGTCAATGATTTGCAAGATGGGCGAGGCTCCGTTTTTTTGACACGTTATCTTTTTCGTTTAAACGTTCATTCATGCGATTCGCAAAAATTTTTTGGATGAATTCCGAGAAACTTACTCTAAATAATAGGAAATAAATTCGTATTATACTAAAAAAAACTGTAGTTTCCATATAAAATTATCCATGAAATTCACACGGTTATTTTAATTATACAATGGCTTTCCACGAAGTCAAGCCTTCTAAAATTGATCTCAATAAATTCGTATGATTGACCGAGGAAAAAATCGTGGAAATCTTTGGAAAACTTTCGAAAGAAATACTTCGAAAGATCTTTAGTTTAATATCAATGAACTTTTTTATGCTTCAGTATCGAATCAATTATGGAATATGCATAAAAATATCGCATGTTAAAATAGTACGTATTTAATATTTCCTGCTTAACAGAAAGCTACAGTATGCATATATCGATAAATATTCACAAGTTGTTCGCAAGCGTCTCAAAGAATATTTAACCAAACGTTTTAGAAAATAATATAGTATTTTGTTGACCAGTTATAAAACGTAAAACTTATTTCTCACTATATATTTTCATTGAAAATCAATATTTATCTTACATAAAATATTTTATTATGCATAGACTGCCTTTTTAAATAAAAACTAACTGATTAAAGGCGATAGGTGAGAGGGAAAGGCAAAAATAAAGACGATGACAAGACGATGTAGTTCAAGGTTCGAATGGAAATAAAAGGGCGATATAATCTCCACCCGAAATCTCAAAATCCATTTAAATAAGAGGTATATCTGGCGTGGATTCGATTTTTTCAGATAAGCACTTAAATTAAGCTCTCATTATGGAAGATAAAATTTGACGAAATTTTCGATAATGAAATTATCATTACGTACTGTACAATTCTGCATGAACAAAATAAAAAATAATATATAATAAAGTTTATTCGGTTTTATTATATTTGATAAAATAATAAACTATATAATAAAAGATAGAACTATTAATATTCCAGGTATATAATCATTTGAAGTGAATCCGTAAATTATGACATTGATACTTCATACTGCAGTGACAGTGATAAACAGTTACTATAGTGATACTTATGGTAAACAGTTGATCGCGTTCCAAACTATTATGAGTTATCAAAACACTAATCTGATGTATTTCAAGGACGACTGAGTTCCAAAATAAGTCCATAATATTTCCTCTCTCGAAATGAAAGACGTTTAAATGCAGTTCTGACCCACTTGCATGCGAAAGAGGGTCCTGGCGCGTGCACTTCGTTTCCGATGCATCAACTGCTTCAAAACTACGATTCAAAAGTGGGGCAGTAGTTTTAAGAAATGGAGCTCACTGAAATTATGAACGTGTTCTAAATGGAGGAGGAATTAAGAGTTCGTAATCTTGCTTTTCAAAGACTTCAGGACGGGTTATATCGATCGAAGAAAATGTACTTGTAAGGTAACTCATGCAGAGTATCAAATTCCTCCTTAATACTTTTAAATGTCCTATAATTCATACACCCGATTATAAATATTACATATTAACAATTTTGAAAGTTTCTCTTTAAGCTCTACCTTCTTTCATCAGAACAGATATAGCACTGATCCAACATCTCCGTTTCTCAAAGTTATCTCTACCACCGAAAGGAATAATATTTTGAGTTACAGGGGTTGTTTACTAAAATTCCGATTTTCAATTGAAGGATATAATAAAAGCTAACGTTCATTCCGAAAGCAGAACATGATTTAGAAAATTTACAATTAAAACAATATAGGATAAAACCTTATCGTACAAATATCTACAATTAAATTGAAAATTTTTCATCATTTCTTTTAAGCAATCCTTAGGTTTTCAAACATATTGATCATAGTTTTGATCTAATGAAATTTTGAGTCTATCAGCAAGATTGGAGAAATCAAGAGGTACTAAAACCGGTTTCATGAAATATTAAAAATTATTAAAATTAGCATTATATCAGAAAAAAACTCCTAGGGAGTAAAACTTGACGAAGCTTAATCTTATATATGATTTTTTAAAAGACAAAATATGAACAAATGCATAAGCTTTATGTATAATTAATTTAATTCGGTCGTTTAATTGTAAAATTAATCCCTTTCTCTTTTCTTGGTTTGAATCTTTCGGAGCGCAATATCTAAATGTAAATCGAAATTGATAATCGATAAATTATCTCGCGATGAGATATGATACGAGACGAAATAATTTTATGTATCTTAGATCAGCCCATTCATGTATCCTAGCAACACAAAAAGAAGTTCAATAGTCTCCTAGCTAAGTAAACAAAATCTCGAGTAGACAAAAAAATAACAAACAAAAACTTCACCGTTGGTAACCAAATCACAATGCTACGTATAAACTGCACCTCAATCGCAATGTCACTGCCAATTTCGAGCGTCCTCAATTGCAGTCAGGTGGTCGGTAAATAGAGCGAAGCGCTAGTAGCTCTTAGGCATGGAATACACACGTCCTTGGGATGTTTCCTAAATCATCCAAATGATCCGGCGGATGAAGACGTTGCCCCCGATTCCGTCCGATTAAGTCATTCGTGCGCAAGATGTGCGGGCACAAGTAGCGCAACGAGAGGTCGGGAGTTCGGTGACCGGAACCTATTACGACTCCACCACGAGTGCGACACACGAAGAAAATATCCTAGATAAGTTCGCTAGAGGTTTCGAAAGTGGAAAACGCAGCGCTCATATGATTTGTGCACGCCAACGCACGCGAAGCGTATATCCTATACCGGTGAATTATGAATGCGTGTCGTGGAGTCGTAGCGTGAATTGGGTATAAACAGAGTAACATAGGAATCCGCATACGTATCGATCCCATCGTCTAGGAGACGTTCTTAAGTAGTTTTATTTACGAAATGGTTCAATTATCTCCATGATTACGTCTGTGATTCCCTGGTGAAAGTATAAATAACGGGACCACCTGCAGAAGTGGAGGGGGTTGGGAGGTTTGGAAGTAATAGCCAAAATTTTCGTTGAAAGAGAACGATGTTTCCGATTGGCGCAAAATCTGAGATTTGGAAGATAAATAAAATGAATTCTTCGATTTTCTTTCGCTTTTCCGATAAGATGAAGATGGAAGCCTTGAACTGAATAGAGGCAGATCTCAGTTGACGATATGAATGCGACAGGGATTTTTTGATCTTTCACGATTCTATTTCAATATCTAAAATAGTAAACGTTCACCTATATTTAAGAACTATAGGGAATAAAAAGAAGATATATTTAACAGTGAATTGGTGCAGACTTTATTTGAAATATTTACGATTATATCTTTATATTTAACAGCTAAATCCGAAATTCTCAATAAGTTATCGTTCAAGTCTGAGATTTTTTTCGTAATTATTATTGGTTTAACGATAAAAAGAGTATTCGAAAACAGGATCTAGAGTTTGTCCAATAATATCGACGACTTATTCAGCTCGAGTACTCTTTTTCTCTATCGTTAGTTTTGATTCAGCGTTAAAATTTTTTAAGCCCAAAATATGACTAAAATATTCCGTTAGAACTAGGACTTATCCTGCTGTCCTAATTTTCCAGACAAATGCTAAAATAAATTAAATTTCTATATAAAAACTAATTACAGAACAATTAAATTAATTAGAGTAACGGTAAATACTAACTTTGGAAAGAATCCTAATACTCCGGTTTCATAAAAACTATAATATTATTTTAAAATTACAGATGGAATTTCAGAATTGATTTTTGGAAGCATCAAAATGTTTCCATCAATGGATGGCATTGGCATCAATAGATGGATGAAAATAATAATAATTAAATGAAAGATAAAGCTAAGAACATCTTATTTAACTTATGAATATTCTTATATATCAATTGTTCTTATATTAACCATTCAAATCATACGCGATTTAAAATCTTATAAATAATAAATAAATAATCTATGAATAAATTATCATCTATTAACGTGCGTTGCTACCTTTTAAGGAGAAAATAAATATATAACATTAAGTAAATAATAAACATAGAATATTAGAGAAGTAGAAGTTAATAATGTTCCAACAAAGTTTCAATTGATAATGAAATCAATGTGAGAAGGCGTGACTTCGTGGAATGCCATAGTAATAAAAACAACTTTGTAAATTTTCTGTGGAAATTTACAAATTTGTATTTATTACTATTTCAATTGATATTTTGATCAATCATCTTAGTTTTTGAAATTGTCCATGTATTATAAATAGTTAAAGGAATACGATCGTATTTAGTATCAATAAAGCATAGGTGACTTACTTTCTAATTAACCACTCGTAAGTCATAACTCCTCTGAGAGATAAAAAACAGTTTCTTCATTCAGTCGGACTTCCTTTAGTGTTCACGGTCTATTTAGAGCACAAGGGAAAGAAAGGAAACGTTTTAATTCAAAGAACTCATTCCCAAACAACAGGACCCGCTATTTTTGCCCTCCAGTTAAACGGTTTTCGAGAGAAATCTCATGGTTCTGGATCATTCAAGTCGTATAGTTGAAGCTTTGTAAAAAGAGAAAAGATACGTAACTTTCTTTGAAGGGATTGTAATATCACGACAACTCTTTGATCTATCTCATACTCTTGCATGCATCTTTTGTCCAAGCATAGTAACTCCGTTCCTAGTCGTATTCAAAGGGATTAAAAAATACAGTGGATATTTTTCATTTATTTATATCGAGATCAAAGTTTTCGCTCGTAGCCGGAATGAATGGGCAGCTAAAGGTACTTCACAACATAACTCAAACGAATACTACGGCTTTACTTCTGTATAAGTAACATTTTTAAAGTTTTTTACTGATATCTTCAAAGATACCACAACATTTATAAAAAATATTAGACATACGCTTAAGTAAAATTGAAGGCCTAATTACAAGTGGCCAAAGGCTATTTTTTATATCGTTTCAAAAAAGGTGAGAGTCGCTACTTCAGCTAAAGGAGGGGAAAAAGAAAAAAATCAAATTAATTAAAAATGTTTCAAAGTTATAATCACAGTCAAGAGGATGATGTTCAAACATTATCTACAAGTAAAGATTATAATAAAAGAGAAAATTAAAAGTATAAATCCGAATTTTTGCTTGAATCTGCCTTTCATAAATTAAAGCAAGAACAAAGCGGTAAACTTCAATTTCTTGAGCGATGGGAAACAAGAAAACCTAATAACCATAAGTTTGCAAAAAGATTTTCGTCGACGAACAAAAACAGTAGAAAGCTACCATCCAAACTTATCCTTCGGACGGATTTATACGCTGCTTCACCTTGTACCATGAGGATAATAGTCATCGGACTTTCCAAAAAGGGGGAATCCCGCACCTTGGAAATGATAAACTGCTAATTTGGTCAGTCTTCCTTCACGAAGATCCCTTAAACCAGCTGGTCTCTCCGCGGAGGGACCTTGGGCATAATCCAGCCATAATGCAGGAAAGGTTTGACCTTCCCAACAGACCCTCCGCACAGACTTATCACCAAGACCCGGGTGCGGAGGGTTTCCGAATAAGCCCACGCAGCCAACTGCACCCTGTTCCCTTAAAAAAATTCGAGAGACGGGGAATGGTGAAGAATTGGGTGAAGGTCGACTAAAAAAAGATCCCGTGCTTCTGAACACGCGACGCGGTTTGGGTTATGGTCTCGTGGTCAGGACACGATTTCACTCGGGAAATACGCGCAGGAACAAATGCGAATTAAATTGGATCGTGATTTCAGTGTTTCCGAACTGGTCGATAATAATGTTAAAACCTCCACAAATTACCCTTTTTGGGGAATGCTCGTTTTGTTGCGGGGATTTCCCCAAAACTCACCCGAAACGAGAGGAAGATGCTATCGTAAACAGTGCGGCTTTCACGATCGGTTTCCCTTTTGTATCGATTCGACTCGAAAACGATTCCCCCCCGCTGTTTAAATAACTGCAGCCATGTTACGATGTTTGTGGCTCCCCGCAGTCGACCCTTTTTTGGTAAACGTCATTGAATCTTCAATACTTATCTTATTCGCGTAAAATTTTGAATTGAATCCCTCAAAAAAAATGCGAATTTGCTCGAGAAAATTTTGGAGACATGATATGGTCTCTTTGCAAAAAAATTTACGACCATTAATATCGAAAGATCTCGTTCCAGACTGTGCCCCACTGGGCGCTCTTTGTTCAGTCACGCTATTAAATTTCGCGTAACCCATATATTCACACGAATTCTAGAAGCTTTTTGTACTCATTTCGTGAAATTATGACTCATTTAATAAATCCCGATTAAATTATATCGATACAAGTAGTGGCCTTAAACGTAGGTCCAGGGAATTATCCTCTATTTGGAAGTAAGATTGCTCCGGTTTTAATTCCACAATGTCTTTCCTTGGTTCAATTCATTTTTCAAGTGTCCCAAAGTAATTTCCTCAAAGGGTTCTCTCGTTGTCTTGAGGCCATACGTTTTGCAAGCGACGTAAAATTTCATTTATGAAGCTTCGTTTTATAATCCCTTAACCCACTTGAAACATGACTTTCAACTTTTTATGCGCAAAGAAAATTGCTTGTCCAGATTATTCCAGTTTGGAGGATGTACGTCAAGAAAAATCTGACGAAGGTAATGTTCTCAAAGAGTGCCTTGAGAGGGAAATGAATAAAATCAAGGTCTTGTTTGCTTTAGTTTACCTTTGTGAATTAACTTGAATACATTTTTGACGAGGTCTTAAATAATGAACATCGAAATTGTTGAATTGTTTACGGTTACTAAGGAGGAGAGATCAACAAAAACTGTGTTGGTATTATGAATCAACCTAAAAGAACCTATCTTTACTAATTTACCAAAGATAAATAAAGACAAACTTTTTTCATTTACAATTCAACTTAGAGAGTATTATAAATTCCATTACGATACCTGTTTAGTTTACAATATTAATAAAAATTTCTTATGTATAGACATGGATGCATTGAATTTCGCAGTCAAAGTAGTTTTAAATATACAAATAAGGTCTATCTAAATCTCGTACCCTCATTCATTAATTAATTAATTGCACTAACACAACTTTAGTCGTGTTTCATAACTGCGGTGATAATTATAAATGTATCAGATTTTATTTATGCCATTAAGAATAAATTTTTAGAATGTTAGAAAAGTGACAAAGAATAGAGCTTGTTGAAATACAAATTTAGAGAACAAATGATAATTCAAATGGACTTCATTATCTTCAAATACTATTTACAAATAAATCTCATGGAAATGTTACTCTGTACACGAAAAGTTCAAAAGTATTGATAACGAATACTTAAAGTAAAGAATCAAACTAGTAAATAATTTAAGTAAAGTACCATAATGTCCGAGAAATCACTTGTATCATTCAGAATTCACAATGCAAAATAAACTCAGTGTGTCACAAAGGAATATATTATAATCCAGGAGTGAGTAGTTGTAAGATAAATAATATTCCCTATCTTAATACCATCATTAAATATATCATCCATTTCCAAGACAACAAGATATATAATAAATAAACACTTCATACACAAAAGACAAAAGCGTTTTGAAGCTGTTTGTGAAAAATTGAGGAGAATCCAATATTTACATTAAATTTTCGATGTGTATGCAAATTCTAAATATCGCTAAATCTATTTGAAGGGCTAAAAATAGCATTTTTGATTGGACGTGCTTAAATATCACGAGACATTGATTTTCCTCAGACTTAAATTCATAATCCTAACAATCTGATGACACATATTTCTCGAAGCTGTGATCAGATAAGTTTTCTTTCCCAACCTGTTCAGATTAAGGTTTAATTTACCCAATCAACGAGCTAAAATAATGTGTTCCATCTTAATAACTCTCTGATATAAATAATAAAATCTCATTGTCTGCTTTATTTACGAATCGATCAAATAAAAATTCTTAACTTCTAAAAAAGAATTCCTTTCCTTAAAATTAAATTATATATTTGTAAAAATTGTTAATCGAAATTTTATCCTTTACGGTTGGTAAGGAAATTGGAAAGTAAATAAACGTTAAGATGTACATATACGATCTATTTAGATCTTTGTGATTAAATCAAATATTTCGTTTAAAAATTACGAAAATTAAAAAGTTTCTTCTTTTATTTAAAAAAAAAATATTTCAATAGAAACCCAAAAGTATTCAAGACTCTCATTACCTTCTTTTAAAATTCTCCTACAATATTTTACTCAAGTCGCAAAACACGAAGATATATAATTTAAAATTAGAGTAAGTCCTTCATTTTTCGTGAAAGAACCTCACTTTTCGCAACGTACACAAACAAAAACAAATTAAGGTCTTTTACCCACGACATTTCCTTTATCCTTGCAATATAGACGCACGTAAACCAGCGTGCACCTCCTCTCACGACAAAAAACATAAAATATGACCGCAGAAACGGTGACCACCAAACAGAGTTAATCCGAAACCTTTTTTTAGCCTCGCTTTTTTTGTCCCCATTAAATTCAACTCTTCCTAACGACGAAGAAGGACTCATATTAAGCGCAAGGGAGACTAAAAGTAATGAAGGACGAGGGCGTTAACAGGAGTGAAAGCAAAACTTAATGGGGTAATCCAAAAAAAAAAAACAAAACTCTTTCGCTTTTTAAATGTGTCTACAGACTTTCATTATAGTCTAGAACCCTTTTCACAGTCTACAGTACTTCGTTTAAGCCCCTCGCTAAAGTTAACTCAAAACCCCTTGATCTTATGCAACCCTCGGTACAATTTACGATGACTGTTCTATTCGGGAGATATATACAAGGGTTCTTTGAAAAGATCTGAGAAAAATTTTTGATAATAGCTCTACGTGTTAAGTTTGGCGTTCCTAGCAACCAAGTCCAACCAAGAGTTGTTTAAAAAGATCTGAGAAAAATTTTGATAATAGCTCTACGTGCTAAGTTTGGCGTTTCTATCAACAAGGTCCCTAGCAACCTATTTGATTTGTCCTAAAATCCTTTCCAGCTTCTACTTATCGGCTACTTCGCTTCAGACGAAATATTCTTTTTTATTTTTTAAGCACGGGTGCACCTCTTAAGAGGCGCGACGAACCCAATTCACTCGAGAGGTCTTCCAAATTTTCCCGCAGTGGAGAATGGCGGTTTTTACGATCGTGATGCAGGTCGGGCCAACAGAAATTGGATACTTTTCGTGCGATGTTCCGCTGAATCAGAAGTATTCGGCTCAAGGATAGTCGGTTTAATAGGCGGGATACAGTCACGAGGGGTGTTTTGAAATGGGTTATCTAGGTCCAGCTCTAGGTAATTTTGGTGTTGAATTATTCCTCCCAATGAAACGATACACTTTTCGACACTGCTTACATACATGAGTGTTAATTTACTTCCATTTTGTGTGAAAACAAATATTGTACTTCGTTCAAGCTGGAATAATACGTTTACGCATATATCACAAACATAAAGAACGAAAATGAGTTAATATAATTAACTAATATTAGTATACATCACAAGCCTAAATAGCTGTGGAAAGGCGAATAAGAAAAAGCTAATGTCTCAATCGCAGGATACAACAATATAAAATACAACAATAGGGATTTTCTCCAATTAAAATTCCCCAGAACTCAATTTTATATTCCTGATCTTTGTGCATTTTAAGCTATTATCTCCCATATGTTTTATTTTTACGTTTATGAAAGAATTCTCACAATATCTTGTATCTAATATAAGTGATATTTTAAAATTTTAGGCTTTTCACTAGATACGATTTTTCTTACTTTATCATTTGTTAAAGAGCAAATAGAATTTATGGATAGCGAAGAACCGTCATTTACTATACAATTATTATATAGATACACAATTTCTACGGTCATTTTAAATATATGTATTATTGTATATTTATATTGAATATGTGTTACCTTAATGCTAAAATGCTCTTTATACTCATATCGGAACTAAAAATGACATTGTATAAGAATACTGTAAGATAAGAATTTTATTGTGAACTTTCGAATTCAATTATGTAAAAATAAATAGGCCGAATGCTTAATTACTACGATTATTATTAAAGGTACTTCAAAAGCCGAGATTCTTTAAAAATATTTTATATAATTATCATTCTTTGGCGGTAATAATATAACACAATACTGTTAAATATTAAAAATTATTGATCTCTCCGCTTTTATCAATTTACTATATGTACACAAACTTCAATAATTTCTTGATGGACGTAAATTTTAATCGGTTATCGATATAAATAACATTTCGTAATTTTTTTGTTTCAAGAAAATAAGTTGCGCCTTTGTTTCTCCGAGTGCACTTAAGTGAATTATAAAAAGAAAGAGCAAATAAGTAGGTCAAATCAGGTCGATATTGTTTTATAAAAACACTGCGACGACCCGACTTATTGACTCCAACACTTCATAAAATAATTTCCGATAAAAGAATGACGATAATGGAAAGCTGATAATGAGTAAATCGTTGAGGACCTGTTGCTGGATATTTCCAATATTGGTCAAGGGCTCTCAACTGCCGTGAGAGAAATACGGCTCTGCGGAGACCTTGAGGATTTGCTCCAGTTCTTGGCATACGGTCAGCAAGAACTGCGGATAAGATCATAAACTAGAAATTGATTTTAGTCCTTTCGGAGCTTATCTCGGTCCACGAAGTGACGGTTTGGGCAGTCATGCGACATTAATAGCACAAAAAGACGGCTAAACCACTGCCGATGAGTTTATTCCCCTTTGACTCGATAGCTTAGGTTCAAAGACCGCGATTGCGTCCGCTAAAATCAATAACTTAAAAACATCTAAGAAATTTTTCATCGCAGGGTTTTACTAACCTCGTGGAAACAGCGCCGTTTCTATGTAGACATTTTCGTGGAACTACTAACCCAATAGCGTATTGTTCTTTTGTTTTGAAACCTTTGTTTATCTTTCTAAAAAATTTAGATATATCTTGATCATAAAATATATAACATCATAGAATATAAATAGAGAAAAAACCTATTTTTATTTCGATCAATATCCAATTTTTATATTGCTTAGAAACGATTGCAACTAAAATGTGGGAGTATGCTCTTAAAGATTCAATAGTGCATTTTATGAAATTATATAGTACAAATAAATTATCTTTCACCAAATCAAAATAAAAATAATTGAAAATTGTTTCTTGTCCGACCTCTTGGAGACGTAATATTTCAAATCCCCATATAATTTTCAATAATTATATGGGGATTTGATATAATTTTCAATAATTATAATCAGTGACGATACACGGATTTTTTAAAATTATTACTTATAATTAACTATTAATAGATAAAGTTCACTAATATATCTGGGTAACTTGGGAGTGTTATGATAATCAATAGGAATAGATCATTTAGAACATCGAACCTAACCAAACTGAAAAAAACATTGTCAATATCGAACTACAATATACTACTCAATTATTTTATAATTGCGATAACATGATTAATGTAAAAAGAGAAATGATAATGCTTCAAAGAAAGAGAAAAAATTAGACATCAGTGTAAAAATTACCCATTATTCATCATAATATTAAAGAATCAGTGAACCAAATATATTCATTAGATAAATTTGACAATATCTGATACAGAGAAAAGGGTATTTTTTCTTTGTGAAAAGTCATGCGAGTTGGGTGAAGCGTGCATGATAACAAAGTAAACGAAAGTGAATCCAGTTAATTAAGTTTTCGAAGGGGATATTGGAGGACAAGCAATTTGCGCAGAAAGAATAATTCGAGTTGGATGAATAAGAAAATAAAATAAAAAATTGGATGTAATTCCAGGACCGGATTTTAAGCAATATATCTTCTATTTTTGTCTTATCGGAGACATCTAATGGTCTGCCTTGAACGAGAATGAAATTCGAAACAGGGGTTGACATTGGGGGGACATATATCGTAAGGAAAAGAAATACGAGCAAATATAAAGGGAGAAATGATTGTTATAATAAGGGCCGAAAGAAGAGCGAGCGATCACGGTGGTTGATTTGTTGTCATAGCAGCGACCTTGGGCTGTCCAAATGGGAGTAGGCCAGTTTAAAACAGCACTCTTACGTGCCCAATGCTACTGAGTTACCGAGTCATTACTCTTGCTCACAAAATCCGTTCTTTGAAGATGTCTCTCCGCCCATTCCATTCGTCTTCCTACTTTTATATATTCCTCTCGCAACAACCAAATATCTTTCTCATTCATCACAAAGGGTCGGAGACAAATAACCAATTTCACTGATTAAAAAAAGATCAAATATACACACACAATTTGGCTTGTTTGTTTTGAGCGTAGCGTAAAGATACCCCTTTGTAGAATTCTCTCTTATAGATAATATATAATCTAACTCGGAATACGTGATTTTTATAATTCTATTTTTTCAAAGGGAAAAGTGTTTTACATACCAAATATTCGTGCAACCTGATTAAATTTTATTCGTAACGCTTTTATTCCTTTCTTTCGTTTACTTTGAATTTTTTTCTTTACCACAGGAAAAATTACGTAGATAACATCAGGTTCTTCAAATTAGATTTTTGCCACTGTCAAAAACCCTCACCTTAAACTTACTCTAAAACAAAATGGACCTGGATTTACTTACAAATACTTCTCAATAGTCTTTACTATCTATTTCTGACAAGAAATGAAACAAACAATGACTTGTTTAATCTTTCCCTTAACTATAGTTATTAGTAGTATGAGGATCGAGCCAAGGTTTTGTAATAATTAATACACCTGTCATATCATCCACGCCTGTTTCTCCTAATCTCTATTAACGTACTATTACGGATTTCGTAGTATACTAGGGATAATAAAAATAACAATATCAAAAATAACAACAAAATAATAGAAGTTGGAAGAAATGGAAGAAGAGACTTTTTAGTTTCAATCTCGCCTCCCTAAATAAAGACCTAAATAACTCTATATACCATAAAGATTAGAAGAACTTCCTTCAAACATAGATTTCACTCGCCATCTTTCTAATCTAATTACCACCTTAACAGATCTGAATCACTTAATTTTTCAACAATGATTCATCAAGAGATACATCTTTTAATCACGAAACCCAATCTTGACCTCGGTGCGATTCTATGTAGAAAGGAAGGGATGACCCAGTATCTCAAATCAGATCTCCCTCAACGTGCTTCCGCACTGGGGTACGTGACATGAATGATGGCACGTTAGCAGTTCTCCATTGTCCTTGAATTAATTAATCAAGGGAAGCGGCAGGAGATGGCCGCTGAATGCTGTCCAATTTGAAAAGGGATATCTTTTCTTTGTAGGCCGTTACAAGAAGTATTCATTTCACGTTTGGCTCGTGTATTCCAGTGCTTTCCAGAAATTGGTACACCTAGAAACAGTCGTTCCTTCCAATATTGACTTATTAAGCTATACTTTACTTTGCGAAAAGTGAATGCAAGTACGAAAGGAGAGGCAAACCTTACTCGAGGTTATTTCAGTTGAGAGGTTTCCTATTTAAGAGTTATAACAGCCAAGTCAAACCCTTGGACGAAAATAGGAAAATGATGAATTGCCATCCACGAAGCTCTAGCAGTGAGATAGATACCTTCGAAGAATAAAATTCGGTCCATAAAACATTCAATTTTAATTGTGAACTCTGGAAAATTAAAACTCCTAAAACTTCCGAATCTTGAATATTATCGAGCACATACTTTCGAGCAATTCATTAATTAAATAGTCTTAAGCAAAACATAAAGAAGATCCTATTCCAAACACACAGCATTTCCATTAGGTGAGTAATAAGTTCATGATATTTAAATTATGTTGGCTAAAATATATATCACCACGAAGCCACAAAGTAATAATTGATATACACCGAAGACGTTGCACGTTAATATTTTAAGTACGCAACATGAATACCTTTCACCCACCGACAAATACAAGCACGTTGTGAAGTCTAACTTCCAGGATACCATTCCACTGTTCAACCAACACGCACCTCCATTTAATGTAAATTTATTCTGAAAATTCTACCAAAAATTTTAAAACAATGGATTATTCTGCTAATAATTTTATTATTAAAAATCAAACCTTTAATTAATATACGTTCCAATGATAAAATTACTGTCCGAGTAAATGAAATTCCTTTCTATTTTAGTGAAAATCAATTACAATCTGCATATACTAATATTATGACTGTTGAAATTATATTGATCTTAATTTTTGAATTTTATTTAAGTTTAATAATAATATTACACTCAAGATTACGAATAAATATCGAAAAATATTTAGAATTCATTCTTCTAACTGAATCTGTTTCAGCCCAAATTTTCCCTAAAATAGAATTTCAGCTTTAAATAAATATTCTTTCAAAGTCAAAGATTGAATAAAAGTTTTAAATTATATATTTTTCGGTAGCAAGAAACTAAACCTAAAATAAAATTCGATTTATCACCTATAGGATATTTATTGGATTGTTTCCTAGTGTAGCTCTTACTAATTTTTGTAAAATAGAAAGTTAAATAATAAAAATCACACGGAGATTAAATTTAGATGCTACGAGAGTAAATAGCAGAGATTTCTTGATCTATAACATCAAAATTAATCCAATAAATTCCAGTGGAGAAATTTATTTCGATTCTCGTTTACTAAGGATTCTTATAAAATTTCTAAGATAATATCATCCTCTCTAAAACTCAATATCAATACTCAAAACTAAAACTCACATTAAAAACGAATCATAAGGTACAATTACAGTAAATGTTAGAGTGATGACGACAGCATATAGAAGAATCCACATGCATTCCACATAACCGATGTTGAACTTTCCCATCGCTTTAATGTACTTGATAAGATTTTGCAGTCTAATTCGCTCATAGATTTCATAAGAAAGATGATGCAATAAAATCAATATCTAGAGAACTCGATTAGCGTCTTTTTCACATACACAGCTCCAGGCGAAAGAGAGCCAATGACCCACTTCGAGACGTACAACAGTTCAGGGTTTTCTCGCGTGTGTCAAAGTGATTGGCTAAGGAGTGCTATAGAGTTAAATATGAATGATGAATCCGGTGCAATGCTCTAAATGAGTTACCCTAGAGTGAACGATGTGGTATGACTTTACAAGGGGGCAAACCTCAACCTACATAAAGTAGTGCCAGGCACAAATGCAGTAAAATGAACTATAAGAGTGAATGAGTTTAATGCGAGAAAAATTTATGAATACGAGAAGGTGTTACCAATTACTCGAGACCTACGTCACACCAGCACCATATGTTAAAAAATTGACTCTATTTTATTCTTTTTAATAGCGAAGATGAATTTTTTGATCTTATCAAAATGATTTATTACGACACCTTCCAGAAATTACGACATTTTGATATTAATACATACAGTTATACAATTTAATATAATGTTTCTTTATGAACCTATTATGAGAAGAATAAATCCTATTTCTCGAGTGAAATTTAACTTCTATCAATAAGATCGTTTAAAATCCACATTGATACTAAAGAACCCCCTCGAGGATAAAATATCATAATAGACGTATTTTGAACGGTAAACTTAGTTCTTTTTATATGAATGGATGATACTCATCCTACTCAAAAACCGTAACTATGGATTTATTTACCTTTATTGTAAAAAGCATTTTTCAATTCATGGATATTTACATATAAAAAGAATTTATTAAGCCACCAATAAAGTGACACCTCAAAAAAATCCTTTCTAAGCATTAAAATTAACATATAATATCAATTTAAGAAAATTATAATTTTATTTTTAAAAAATTGATAAGATGAAGTGGAAAATACCGATCCAATTTCAGAATATGAAATGGTTATGAAAAGGTCGTGTATAAAATATGACATTGTAAGATTATGAAATTCAATGTCTTTTATTTCGGGTTCATATAATTTAATAATCCGAATCGAACCAATTTATAAGGATATGTAGTCAAACATCAGTTTAATCTTGCATTATGACAACCAGATAATGGAAGAATTTCATGCTAATAATTCTTGTACCATAAGAACGTAAGCAAATGTAAAAAATATTACCCTACGCACGACAGTGTATCTCGAATATAATCATAATTAATAAGATTAAACTATGAAAAAATTTGGCCATATATATATTAATATTTTAATTTTTTCTTTTACATTTTCTAACTCGGAAGTAAAATTTATTCTTTAAAATAATTCATTCAAATTTGGTCTATAACTTAATATATACCATGATACAGCGGAACATAGCAATAATAATAATACGAAAATTAAGTAACCAACGCTCTCTGAGATTATTTACACAAACATTTACGACTTTTAAAATAAATAAAAATAACGTAAACCTGATAGTAATTAGTAGAAAAATAATAACTGAACGTGGTATATTATACAGTAGTAGTTAGATAGAAAGTATCCACGCATAAATTGTACATAATCACCTACATAAAGTGACAATCACTTTATAACCGCACACTAGTGATAGCTGATATTTCGGAGGAGGCCAATTACTATGTAGTACATCAAATGTGTCTTCGTTGCAGTGAAAGAGGTCAACTGTCGCGAGAGAAGTCCATTTCGGATCCTGCCATCGACAGCACCGCAGCCAAAGAGAACGATCCAAAAGAACCGGGGGTAAAGTTTGTATTGACATTTTACGTAGACAATTTATAGTAAGCCTTTCTACTAACATTACTTCATGTGGTCTTCGTCTTCTTCCTTCTATTGACATTGCTTTAGATTTCTTATATAAATCCACGCGTATATAAGACGTTTCTGATAAAATATTTCAGGAGAATATTTCTGTATCTTTTTTTTTTGATAGCTTAAAAAGATATATATTTTTCTCTCAGGAAAATCGACTATTTTTTGTAAACTACTTATTCACGGAGTTTGAGCATCATTAAAATACTACCTTATTGACCAACATGATTGCCATTACATTTCTTGATAAGATGAATTAAGTTAATCGTTTATAAGCCCTAAAGTTTAAGATTGTATATATATTTTTTCCGAACCATTATTTCATTTAACGAATAATTACTACATCGCACAAATAAGAAAACATTTCGCAACGAAATGAACTATACTTTGGTATAAAATATTGCCTTTTTTCAACAGTTATTTTTAAAAAAACTATCAATATTTCCAAGTTAAGTAATTGGAAAACAAAATAAATGTTTATATTGGTTCCATCTTTGATTCCACATTTAGAATATTTTGCTCTCACTGATGAAAATTAATCAAGATAAAGAATGAAAATTAAAAAATATCACAGAATTACATGCATCTTGTTATTCTAGGCTATTTCCTGTTTTGCAAGTCTATTATAAAGAAGACCCAAGTAAAACTGCAAGACTTCCAAAGGTCGTAACAAATCGTGAGTCACGGAGTTACTTCACCAGCAAAGTTCACTCTTATGCACACATATGATCCTCCACTTCTCACACACAAAACCTTTTAATACCTTTACATTTAAAAATTTAGTTGAATATAATAGTGTATACACGGCTAACGGAAACTTTAAAGCCACATTCGTCGAAATGAATAATTAAATTATTATGTAGTTAAATTGGATAATTGATTCTACACATATGCACAGGCTTGATTAGTCTAGAAGAAATATGCGACATAAAAATAGCTTCGTATCATCATATTTAGAGGAGAATTTGAATCGGCTTATTTGAATTTAAGTGTAAAATACGACTACTTCATATTTCCTGTTCCTAATAATGCCATAAACACAAAATGAAGACTCTATCACTGAAAACATTAATAGAATTCAAATCCTTTCCAATCAGCACATCTATGAATTAAGAGTTCTATCTGATGACGTCACTAAATATCATATATAAGACACATCAACTACGAGTTTACGAGGAAGACTTGCACGTACACAATTTAAAATTTGCAATATCTCCTAACATATGACACGACGCTTTCTGATATTCGATCCTCTCATAATACATGCCAATTACTGAAAATATTATGTAATAATCTAATATCCTTGTAAATATGTAAAAGTAAAACAATAATTATTGTAATTAAGACATCCTCCTTCAATTTTAATTCGCGAGTGCTCCATCGTAAAACAATAGTACTACTTAGCATACTTCATAATTTTCAATACGCTTTGTATATCATGCAAACCATTTCCTCCATCAAATCACTCTGCACGCACTAAAGGAGGATAACAGTAAAAACATACACAATCCTGCAGACGCACAAAGAAATATTCAACTGTATAATATATAAAATTATGTTGCAGATAATGATACTCAGTTTCTTGTATATATCTCTGAGAATCTCGTTATCTTAACAAAAAATATGTAACAAGAACAAATCTACAAGAGATTTGCACTAGAGCCAGATTATATTATTACTCTATTCCAAAATAGGTAAGTATATAAATCGTTTTTCTTTTCAGTTGAATCCCTATATTTGAGTTAATTATTTCGTTAGCTCTGTGCCGATTTTACAAAGGAATTTATCTGTTTTAGTTGGAGTAGAATGGTAGTTTGAATGACTTAACGTATTTAGCCAATCATTTGTGTAGTTTTAGTATAATATTATAATAATAATGAACAAAAACAAATTAGCTAGAGAATGATGTTAAATTAACCTTCAAATTAAAATCCAAAATTGAACGAAAAGTGATCAATTCCAATATAATATTATAAATAGAGAGAAATATAAAAATTTAGATGTATAGAATAAAAAGTTACGATTGCATTTTTCTTCAAGATTTCTGTTAGAATCCTTGTACTTGGTATTTATAAATTGTTAAAAAAAACTTCGCCACTTTTATGGCATTACAAGTAAATATGAGCTCTAATATCTATAATTGATAATCGATCTATTAAATGAATGCATTGCATGACGTTAAATGATTTAAAAAAATCAAATTCCAATATGTAAATAGACCTAAACATCGTAACCCCAAAATCTGACAATCGTAGACTCGGGTCTCAACAATCATATATTGACGTCAACTTTATCTAGAATGAGCAGCAACGTTTCTCCCAGAAGCTTCCGAAATATGAACGCAATAGACCCTATATCTCCTGCGACGCGATCTACCAGAAGCTAGACTGATGGCATGTCCAACCCCATCACTCAACCGTCACGACCTTTCTTTTGGAATGGAAGACCTTCCAGGAGCGGTACCGGTCCGCATTCGTCGAATCGCGCATTCCTGCATTGACTCATTATAATTTTCCTTTCAGAGACATCGCAGACGCCGCTGGCAGCAGGACGACTTTCTTCTGTTCAGACCACCCCTCGGTGCCAGTCACCACCTCCTGTGGTCAGAGGAGCAGCTTCTCCCTCTCCTCTCCGAGAACCACGCCGAGTACGTGAAGCACGAATTGGTGCGCAGAGCGGAGTTGGCGAGGAAGCGTACGGAACTCCGACTTACGGGGGACTTCTCTTGGAAGTCCGAATACCTCGAGGAGTTCAAGGGCGCCCACGCGGAGAAGGCAAAGCCGGCGCGCAGGAGACCTGCCCTGGTCCTCACTGGTGGTATGATACTGATCCCTGAATACAGGGAGAGATTCGTTGTATTTCCAAGGTCGAGGCCGAGGGTGGTGAAACGCAAGGACTCTCTGATGCCACTGGAAGGCGAGGTGGCCAAGGAATCGGAAGTGAAGGCCAAGTTCGTGGCGCATCAAGGGGTGAAAAGGCCAGAGATTCAACGCAAGAGTACCAATCTAACACTAGAAGGCGAGATGGAGTGCAAGGCGGAGTATAGGTGAGACATGCAGGGCCTGAGAGCTTCCTGCAATGTATTTTACCTATAACAAAACCTGCAGATCTCTATCCATCAACTCTAGCCACCTTCTGGTTTGCCTTTAGCTTAAGCTTAATGGGACCAAGGTAAAGTATTCAGTTGCTTACAATAGAAACCAAAATCTCAAGAGGAAATTCTAGAGCTTGGCATCGCATTAACATTGGCCCTTCGAAAGAGTAAACCAGAATCTCTAGGGAACATCTAAAACGTTTACGAATCCTAATTATTTCTAAATATACTACATACAGCTATGCAGCCAATTTAAACACTTCCCTACCTTATTAACCTTTAAAAAAACAGTTTATATTAATGTTTTTTCGCCCAATAGTTTTGAGAAGTAGATGTAACAGATAATTTCGAAGGAACACTTAATCTATATAGTGCGTACTATAATAGTACTTAGAAATTTCGATCACTAGTTGCATGTTACTCTACCTTTCCCGAAACAGCAATTTAGTGATGATCGCTTTATGATGTCTTGGAATGGGGAATCATAAGGCTCAGTACAAGTCTTTCTCCGGTACCAGTACACGAGTATGGCACCTACAAACTCTAGGCCTGTAGATATTCCGCAGACAGTAGAAAGTTTACTACAAAGATCCATTCATAAAATAATACGATCTCTTCCTGCAGAGAAAGCTTCGTCGACTTCCCGAGGCAGAGGCCCAGCGTGGAGAAGCCGGAAGGCCAGCTGAAGCCAGACGGCGAGCTCCAATGCAAACCAGAATACCGGTCGAGTTTTGTAGACTTTCCCAGAGAGCGTCCGTCGGTAAACAAACCCGAGAACGCCCTAAAGCTCAACGGCGAGTCTCACTACAGCGCCGAATACAAGGAAAGCTTCGTGAACTTTCCAAGGGAGAGGCCGAAGGTCCTCAAACCAGAGGGTGACCTCAAGTTGGACGGCGAGATGAACTGCTCTGCCGAGTACAAGGAGAGCTTCAAAGACTTTCCCAGGGAGCGACCGAAAGTTAAGAAGCCAACAGGGGACCTTAAGCCGGAAGGCGATTTAGAGCTACAGTCGGAGGTCAGGTCTCGGTACGTCTGGATGGGTGCTGGCGAAAGAGCACCCGTTGCCAAGAGAACCGAGTCTCTGATACCGAAAGGTAACGGATCAGATGTACGGCTAGTGCCGGAGTATAAGGAGAGGTACGTGACCTTCCCGAGGGAAAGGCCCAGAAGAAGGAAACCTGGGGATCAATTGAAACCTCAAGAGACTAAGGAAAGCACAGAGGCCAAGGAGGAGACGGAGGTGAGGGCCAAGTTCACGGGGGAAATGGGAAAGAGGGCAGAGATCATAAAGAGAGATGATTCGCTGAAGATGGAAGGGGAGTTGGAGGTGAACCCGGAGTACAGGGAGCAGTTCGTGGCACCGCCGAAGGAGTTCCTGGCCACCACCAAGGCTGAGGAGAGCATTCCAGAGGTAAGAGACAGATACATGATCGTGTAGTGTTTTTTGGCCGTTAACTACATCAATAATTTAATAAAATTTAAAGATGCAGATTCTCCAAGATTTCCATTGATTTCGAAATTGATTGTTTTAAAGTTTGATAATAACATAAACCGGAAACTTTCAAAACTCTCCCGAGGAAGTTTTATTAATGACTGCCACTTCGACTTAAATTACTAGAAAAATATAAGTTTCAGATTATTATTGTCAATTAAGTTAAAAATGGTTCGTCGGAGATTAACATGAATTGGTAAAGTTCAATATTTCCCTGAGCTGGAAGTTTTGATTTTCCACTAATTAGCAAATCAGAATAATAAAATTTTGTGGTATAAATCATTGTAGGATAGTTCTTGTTATAATATTACTTTCACAGATAAACATAAAATATTAATATTAAAAATAAGTTACATGTATATTCAGATGATTTGCTTTGCGATTCTCGGATTAAATTATTAAATGAGAAATGATAAACAAATATATATCCTATCATATCCAATGTCTTTTATTTGTGAAATTCATATTGAAACTCCTCAAAGAGAATTATTTCATTTTTTCGGGTTGAATGAACGAGCAGAGTCGATCCAAAATAGCATGATAAAAGGAATATTTAATTTCGCGAAATGATTTGCTTTCGCATGTAAGAAGCTTCACCTGTCAACTGTCAAAGAGTCGGTATTCCAAGAATCTCTGAGAATCGATTTTCCGCAAAAATAAACAAAGAAGGGTAGCTTACGAGTCAATGCACCCGAAAAATGCTTCAAAAATTCGATATGCCTCCTTTAAAATCATTCTCAGACTATAATTTGAGATTTGAGGTATTCGGAACATTTCTGAATATTGCTTGAAGGTTTCTCCATATTCAGACATTAAATAATATAAGCATATTACTTAGATTTTAATCACATTTTTCATTTCTCAACTGCTATTTATAAATATCCCTATAGATTTCGACCTTCTATTTTAATATTTTCTGATTTTACTACTTAATTCGCTTACACTGGTGTATAAATTCTAAATCTATCATAAAAATTTAATTTCATAGAACCTTCGTAAAAGTTTAAAAGAATTTTAAGCGAGCATTTAGAAATGAGGAAAAATTTTGATGAGAGGTATTCGCTAACAGAAAACAATCTGAAGAAAGCAAAGATCCCTATTTATAAAAAATAAATTCAATCTTTTCTCATAAAAGATACTAATAGTGGCTTTATAAGTTGTTCATAAGTTACTCATTTTTTTCAGACAATGGTACTCATGGAAATTCCTTATCGTTGTCGTGTCGTGAAATTACACGCCCAAAACAAAACTTTCCGTTTTCATTAGTCGAGAAGACTTTTGGTTCATTCAAGAGTATTAGAGAGTATACTGACGACTGAGATAATAGTTCAAGGTCAATAATACACCGTAATAAAATTTTAATTTACACAAAATACGAATGCATGTTTTAGAATAAAATTAAGCACAAAAGTAGGGATTAAAAAAGTCTGTTAATATGATCGAACTTGACATCTCGTAACTTATGTTTAATGAAAATTTACAGTACGAGAAAGACCTATTCAAGTTCAATCCTGATATAAATCACTTTCCGACTACCGAGTAGGTCAGAATTGAAGATCAGTCAGAAGAGAAGAGTAAGATGGACACACTCAAACCTCCGGAGGCCGAGATGAGCGGTCGTTCGACTCCAGTGGGAGGCAAATCCAGATCCCCAACCAGAGTGAACCCATCCCCTATGGGGAGACGAAGAAGATCGGTGTCCGCAGGGGAGGAGAAGGAGGATCCACTTTCACCATATAGGTAAATAAACTTTTTAGACTTCAATTGTAGGTTTTCACCGCACGCTTAATAGACAGTGAATTCGAATATACGGAGATATGTGACATACAATACAAATAAATATAGTTGTGCTCTTTTGTAATGATAATGTTAACTTAAAATGGACATCAAACTGAATTTGATTATTATACGGAAAATGTTCATAATCTTCCAAATCTGTTACTAGTAATAATGACAACACTCGATCAATATATCAACGTTATCATTCTAATGCGATACGATTTATACCATATAATATATATTCTTAATCTTTTAAAAGTTAATTTTACTCTATAAATCTCCACGTTAGAATATTTTTGAAGTAATTACTCAAATTATAATACACATATTTACGGTTTAGATCATTCGTTTTGTAATAAATGTAACGGTAATGAATATTCTTCCGTTTTAAAACAATAAAAATACTATTCATAATTCATATATTCAATACTATTATTACGAATGTTTTCAAAACTTAATAATAATAAGAACGAATTGAATTCCATTAAAAACCTATCTAAATCTCGATATGAACAATCGAAGCCTCCAAATTTGATACATTTAAAACGATCAACGCATCTCTCCCACAATTGCAGAGCATTCCGAGTAATTCAGAATCCTTACATCGGATATGAACCTTCTATAAGAGTGAAAGCGGAATCTCTCCGAAGAAGCCCTGGTTCGAGCCCCCGCCGACGATGTCGCCCTCAGAAAGTTTCGGAGGCAAAGCGTAAGGCCTCGTTCGTCATCATTAACGACAACAAACCAGAGGAACCCGTGGAGGCCAGGAGAAGCCCCGTGAGGTACTGCGCCGCCTCGAGCGTACCAAGAGGAAGATGGATGCCTCCTTGGTACGCAGTGCCAAACATCGGATAAGAATATAAGACAGCATAGGCGATCGAGGCCCGAAAAAGTTTGCTGTGATGATTCGACGACATCTTCGTGAAGACGAGCACGAACCAATAAAGACACTGAAATGTGATGTAGTTTTACGTTTAAGTTACGCGATAATCGGGGAGGGGAGGATGGATTTTCGTTTAGTTTCCACGAGTTTAGAAAACTAGCGAAAGTTTAACGAGCGACAGCATGTCGCATCTCAGAGTTACGCGACTAGAGGCAAGGGCTAGTTTTAGGCTGTAATCAGTCTGTGATGTTAGATGCTAAATAATTATAGTGAATGTAGATTGTATGACAAAAATAAACGGTTATTTATAGTACATCTTCGATTATTTTCCCGTACATTATCGTTGAATGATTTCATTTTAATATAAACTTAAGGGATTACAACAATAAGGTGAATATTTTAAGAAAATCATAGGGAATTTTTAAGTACTATATCCGGTCTTAATGGTTCAATAGTCTCCCTATATTTCAACGTAAAAACATGCCTTAGTCTTTAAACAATGTGGTAGTTTCAACAATGAAAAAGTATCGTAATAATGTGTCTAATGGATGACGTTGCATCCATATCTGAAAAAACGCTTTTCATATTTTATAATTGTTAACTTCTGCAAAGAATCTAATCTTCCTGCATTTATTAACCTTCACCGGAGTCTACCAACTTCTCAAGAACGACTTTTTTGGTATTCTTTCGCCTCGGATGTAATCCCTCACGAACACCTATCTCATTCTACGGTTTTTCTTCTCCTGCGATAAAAAAAAACATTCATCTCCTATGAAAAAAGCGAGTCGAGCCATTCTTTTCTCATATTTAAAGGCGGAATTCCCTCGCGGGGTGAACGCACTACTAAATAGAGAATTCTTCGTGGATGTACTAGGGCCTTCCTCTGAAATATGCATCACCGTGGAAGGTGTGCTTCTGGTGTGAGATATTGATCGAAGGAGAGGGTGTGAAAAGAAGAAAAGAAAGCAGTATATCTGCGACAGCTTCCTAGAGCAGAACCGAGGTAAGTACACCAGCATTTGTTAATGGAGGAATCAAAACAGATGAACATCGAAAAATGGAAACTGCTTCTAAATCCGTAAGAATGGAACACATGATAATATTTTGTTGGCGAACTGAGGTCATGGCAACTAAATTGTTTTATAAACAAAATCAGTATTCGTATAAATGAAATCTCATTATACATCATCATGAACTAACCGAAAATTCTCAAATATTGAAAAAAAAAAAAACATTTCTTTTATACGGTTCAAAACCGTAATGGGTAGAAATAGTTGATTTTAATATTGCATCAGATCGTGTTTCTTTAATAATTTAATTCGTACGCTGCTGCACCGAAATATAACATAGTAGATCGCTAAACTAGAATGCATCGAATCGAATTACTCAATAAAACTGCCAACACAAGTTGACAATACACAGAGATATTTCTTCTCCTCATAATTCTTATTACGATAGAAAAAAAATAAACAAATAATTGAATTATTCTGATCATATCCTCGCCAACTACAAAATAAAGAGCCTAACGTTTTTTATTACAATTCACAAAATTTTCCACTTTCAAGAACAAAAAGGATTATCGTCAATAAATAGAAAATATCATAATTAACTGATATGGGAACATATAAAAACAAAACCCTTATTCGAGCCGGTATGGAGTGGAATTGTTTCGAACCGTGGCCTTGACAAAGAAGCCGCTCTCGCGAAGTATTTGACTTTCAAATGAATGTGCAGTCTCGAGAAAAGGAAACGAGACATTTCCCGATCGCCCATTCCACTCCGTGACGTCACGTTTCCTGTGAACCGAAATTTTTCTTTGAATGTAAATACAGCTTGGTAGAAATAACAGCGGTAAATCCGCGAGTCACGTTCTTGGAATGGTTATGGCTTCAGTTTAAAAGAAGGGCATTATCCATTTCTCTTCGCAAATCATTTTAAGTCGTTGGGAGAGTTGAAAGTCCAAGATTATTATTGCTGATTTCATACTATCCTTATAAGTTGAGTAATATGAAACTTAATACGAGTCTTAATAGACGAGTAACACTCACTCATTTATTTTATAGTTCTCTATTCTTCAGCATCTGCGAGAGAACATATACATTCACATATCCTATGCTGTAGTCGTCTTTTTCTGTATTTCAAATACAGTTTTCTATCGATGCTGATCGAACAGCATGAAAGATACAATACTGATAAGAAAAACCTAAACATAGCTTAGACCTGAACTACAATATTCCTTCTATACTTTTAATATAAAACATAAAAATGCCTTCCACATAAATAACCATTTTACAAAGAATTTGCATTTGAAATGCACTTTTTACCATCAAATGAACTTCTAGTGGGTTTTTAGATCGTCAGATAACTTAATTCTCGACTCATATATTAAAACCATTTTTACTCTATATAGTTCTTTACAACTGATAAAAATCAATATTGTTAGGCGTAACTGGGTGGAAACCCATAATACTTTTCCTATGATAAGTTCGTTTACACTGCTAGCCAGAAGGTGTAAGTTAAATTACAAAACCGGTCGCAGTATTGTGGAAAAGTACGAAGTTTTTTTCTTTTCATTTTACCAATTTTGATGATTAGTTGATCTTTGAATCCTATATAAAAAGTATCTATTTATATTATCAAAGTATCTATCTATCTATTTATTATAAGCATACGTTTTCGAAGGCTATCTTCCGCGACGAAGTTTCGATGAAACTGAACGGGAAGGCGATGTGTTTTCAGAGGAAACAAAGCATTTCCGAGGGTTGATATGTATCCGTCAGGAGTTCATCCTTCCCGCCGATCATCATCGATCACGCATACCGACGAAAGTAAAAACATTCATTCTTATGCATGAATGCGGCTCGTGAAAGTTAAAAAGGACCTCAGGAGTTCGAGAATGGAAATATGTTTGACTGCTTCGAATTGCGGAACACGCGAATGAGCGTGATAGTTAGTTTTTTGAAAAGAGATACGGGGAACATTCGTAGGTGAGAATAAACTATAAAGAAGAAATAAATCAGACGTAAATATCCGAAGAGGTTTTGAAATACTTTAAGAATTACCAATGACAACCATCAAAAAGTTTGTCGATGAAAAATGTCAGTGATATTTTCATAAATGAGCTATTCTCATCACCCGGTAGTTTATACTGACGGAAATACACATTTCAAAACATTTCGGTGGAAATTAGTACGTGTGCATGAACATATCGATTGTGTACCTTCATCTCCAAAAAGAGAAGACAAACTGTTTTATCTTAATCATAATAGCTTACTCTGGAATGTTCCTTAAGTAAGACCCTAAGATTATCATCACCTTTAATACTCGTGTTTTGATTTCATCTCGTAAAAACCCTCGCTTAGAGAAGATGATTTGAAAAACGCATTACCAAGTTCTATAGTTATCCTCTTGTTATGGTGCCGATATATGAGACCTCCTTCGCAACAAGAAATAATTTAGGAAAATAGAAAAAGGTATAAAGATGCAGAACGATAGGCAAATGAAGGTGGTAAGAATGACAAATTAATTTTAACGATAAATAACAACTGCTGTTCATAATGGAAAATAAAACGTTACGCATACACTTAACAACAAGAAGAAAATAATCTCATCTTGAGGGATTTATAGCAGCTTTTAAAAGATGACCATCTTGTACAATAGCAGCGATAGGGGTGTCGAAAATCCTTGAGCAAAACCTCAAGCATCCGCATCCTTCCTCTCGGTCAATTTTACTTATCGCCGCATCCTAAGCTACCATCACGCTCTCTCGCGTGATCTCCACAAACAGTTGTCTGTTGCCGACGTTGAAACAGACTCTACATATCTCTGCCGTTTTACTAAAACAGTTACGAGTTTCCTTTGGCTCGAAGAGATACCCTCGCCCCTTCCTCAACACATCGACTATAGACAACCACCTACTGATCGTTTTACTAACTACTTGAGCTGTAACAGGTTTGTGACAGAACTGACATACTCCATTTAATAAACGTTCCAACCAAAGAAGAGCTTCGAATAGCAAAATTCGATAGACGACTTAAACGTTTTAATGATAGATGATCAAAATTTACAGATCAGGAGTGATAACTCTGGACACACACAATTCTTAAATTCTGGCTTGGTTTGGAAAAGATTGGATAATTATTTAATTTGTTCAACTAAGAAAATTCGTATAGCACCTCGAAATAACGATTTCTTAGCTAATTTCAGATTGGTACAAGATCCAGAAATTTATAATATAATTATCATAATATGTAAAAAATAATATATGATGAAATATGAGATTATTTCATCAAAGATATTCCAATTCGTTCATAACTTTTCCATACACATACATACCACTAAAAATTAGAACAAAGCCCTCTATACAAAAGCAATATGTTACTCACAATATCTAAAACCCTCGATTTCATTAAAATCTGCACTATCCCCCTTCTAAATATATCAGATTTAGATAAAAATTTTTCGGTAAAGTTCACAATATTTTACAACAAAAAAACAGAATCATAACATATATAGAATAACAAAAAATGAATGTAAATGTCATAAATATAATTCATTTATAAATTAAATGTTTCCTGAACAGTTCTTTTACAACTAGAACTTTTTATTTGGTTACTACCGTATTTGGCGGCACCTTTTTTCCTAAATTGGGTCTCAAAAAATTTACCCACATCTTATATGTGAAGGTATTGTTATGGGTGCTTAAAACTATTTGTTTAAAAATACCCTTGGAAATATGACTAAAGAAAACAAGAGATTAGGCTACACTACTCAGTATACACTAGGAGTATTAAATTACCTTAAATTGCATGAAAACAGTGCAGTGGTAAGTCATTATGTTACTGTGGTACCACACTGTTGAATGGACTATTAAAACTTTTTTCATTGTGCGTGGCCTGCATAATGAGGGTGCATCTTACTTGCTGTCAAATACAGCAGCCATTTTATGAAAAAAAATTTTAAGTAAATGAATATGTAATAAAATTTTAATTTTATTGAAAGGGTATTAGTTAAATATGGAACTATTCCAGCAAAACATTCAAGATTACCCTAATGAAATGCATGAAGTAAAAAACATTTGTAAAGGTTTATGAAATTCATTAAAGTTTGAAATTATTTTGATCCAAAAATATGCCAAATAACATTTACAAGTTAACAAAACTTTATTCTGTAAAGGTATCAATTAAATTTGACTTAAGAAATGAACTAAGCACAAATAGGGGAATGTTAACAAAAAAATTTGAAAGGTCAATATATGTAGGTAGCATTATGAAAGAATAGAAAAAACAGAATGCAGACAAAGATCATCACAATTCTGATACCAGATGAGGGCAACAGTTCACAATTTAAATGAGATGAAAATAATGAAGTATATAGAATTTTTAGATTAATTTTAAAGAATAATTATGGCCTACCTCAGAAAGCTATATTCATGTGATCCTTAACCATCTAGATTTTATATGGTTTCACGATGTTTTAGAGTGGCTGATACATCCAAAAGCATCATATAGACTGAGAAACAATTATCTTGGGATAGAAGTCCATCAGTTTACCTTAAGAATGATGGAATTTTAAAATGAAAATAACTTCCACCAGTTATTATTATTATTGCAGCTATTTTTAATATTGTTAGTTATTGATCAAAAAATCCATATAATTTATCTACTAAATAGACAACCTTATAAATAAATTTTACTTTATTTACCATCTAAAAACTTCATTTTGCTATTCTGATAACATCTACTTGTAAATATCTTTAAAAATAAAAATTCATGACAGAATGATTGCGCCACCCTTCCTTTCCCAAGGATATAGTAGATTGCATCCAGATTAAAAACATTCACGATTAAACCATCATGAAAGAAAAAGTCACCCAGATAGCTTAAACTTACGATATTCTATCCATTCTACCTTTCAAAATACATCTTTTTCTGCAAAAAGATCCGTTACTCATATAATATACATGATAAGATGAAATAAAAGGAAAAGTCTTGAAAAGGAGAAAAAATATTAATTTCACATTTTTATGATTGATTTACTATATAGTAAATTTATCACAATATTTTATACACATTGTCATCACTTACAGCAATGTTTCTTTTACCTTTTTAAACATTCATTCATTATGCAGTCTTGTATTAGGATACTCAAATCATCAAATACCTTTCAATTCTGTGTATAAATTCAAAAATATAAACAAGGATAGATTGATAAGTTCCTATGTGTCATATTACCTCAAGGTTTATAGAAAATTAATGTTTAATTATACTGAAACCACTAAACTACACCACATTAACTTTTAATGCTTGACATTTGAAATCATTTCAATAGGAAAAACAAATTATTCAATAACCTGACCAGTAAAAACTAATATAAATCATTTCAAACCCATAAAAAAGCAGGTACTTATGTTCCCATCAATAGAAAATATTTAGAAATTGCATTTATCTTTCTTTGATCTCTTGCATTGCTAAAGAAATGCTTAAAGCCTTAAAATAACTTTTAAAACCATAAATTCTTAATCATAGAGCATTATCACCTTAAATTGTTCTCTATCTGAAAGCACTAACAACTATTCATTTTATTAGGGTGTATCTCTTCAATTGCTTTACTGAGGAGCAATAAAGTCATAACAATATTTCATATACAAAAAAACTAATCATATATTTTTTAAACAAGCAATGCTTCAAACATATAGAATAGTTTTGGAGCGCTCCTTAGATAGATAGTTTTCAAATACTAAAACTGTACTAGTGAGTAAAATAAAATTTTACATACATTAAGTCCAACGATGACTGTAAGAGTAAATAAATATTGTACAAAGAAGATTCTTTTAGATTGTGATAAACAGCAACAATGACAAAGCCTTCAAATACAGAAATTTTTTCTTGCGATTTTGAAAATTAGATAAACATTGCATAAAAATACAGTAGAAATGTTAAAACAGTTTTCTAAATGAATGAATAGGTAATATATTAATAATGAATAAAAATTATATTGATGCCTGATTTCAACGTTGAAAGAAATATCATCTGAGTCATTTATATAAATCATGATGAACTTCATGATTCCATTATCACATGTTTATAGTCAAAATATGCTTCAATGAGACACCAAATTAACCACAAAATCATTAGATAAGCTACGTTACTATACATGATGATGCATTATAAACTTCAGGCTTGTTTTTATTCTATTTAAGGAAAAATTAAAAACTGCATATTTTCAGAGAATGTCATGTGTGCTTCCATATTCTGTATGATAATTACTCAACAATGATAATACCAAATTTATGGTTGTTCAAACATTTGGGATGAAGAAAAAAGCACATCATTATTATAGTACTACTCAGAACTAGCACAATTTGTTGACAGAATTTGAAATAAATTCTAATTTATCAAAATTATTTAGTTAGTGTTGATCAACCTTCTTTAAAATCAATGTATGAAACTAGGTTTCACAAATATTTGATAGTATTGTACTATTCTCATTGCCAATGAATGAATGTAAAGCAAAAAAACTGAAATTTATAAAAATCACATTGTTCAATGAGCAACCCTCTTAAAGTAATTACATTTGCAAAATAATAATCCAATCTTGGATCAAATTAAATAATTCTTTTCTTTGATGCAAAGAAAAATATACAGTTACCAAATCTCTGTATACAACATATCCTTTGTACATCAACAGAGATTCTCCCATCATCCAATCCCTTTTCCAACATTAACAGTATCTACTTCACCTAAAAATGATTGAGATATTGATAATCAACTTAATAAACTTGAATTCAAGAAAGTTTTAAATAGACTGCCGTTAGCTTGCCATTATTTAAAAAAATACAAACAGTAATGCTTACACTATCATCACAGTATACTTTTACTTTAAATCAACCAGTTCAAAAATCAACCATCTTTAGGTGATAGTCAGATGTATGAATTTGACATAATTTTTAACATTTCACGGTTAAACAATAAATCCAAGGTTCCACTACCTAATAACTTTGATGAAAACAATCATATTCCTAATTGTAAATAATTAAAAATAAATAAGTAAGCATTATAGGATCAACCAATCAACAATTAATCGACAAGTATAACATTTTTTGCACAGTATTTGTCTATTTCCTTCATACTTATGAAATAAATAGGATAAAATTATTGTCATTAGTATGAAAGGTTTGACACTTTTGGCCACATGGTAGGGGAGATAAAGGGGCAAAGAGGTCATAGCACATGAAGAATTCATACCAGCCTGTCAATTACTGGTCAGCTGCAATAATCATTGATTTATCATGCTAAAACATTGATTAACCCTGTTGGATAGGCAGAGATTTGATGAGCCTATAGATGAGTATCATCCAATTATATGAGATCATATATTCTTTCCCTTAAACATCCTCAAAATAGCATTTCCAAAACTTCTGCCAGGATAGCTCAAAAGAGCAAATGACCAAAAACAATGAAATATAGGTTCAACTTTTTGTCCTAGCACACTTCTTCACATACAATTCATTGGGAATAACATAACTAGGTTCCACAAGTAGATAGATAGAAAAAATAGCTATAAGTGCTAATAATTTCTCATTACCTTCAGAATTCAAATTCCAAAGAAAGAGTTTGGTTAAAAATTAAATAATTTCATGCATAATAAGCCAGATGCTCCAATAATTGTTGTAGCTCAAGAGCAATATCTTCTCGTGACTGATTATCTGTAGAAGGCTTTATGCATTCTTTAATGAGCGACTTCAATTGAGGAAAATGTTCATTCTGTTTAATACTTTCTGGATAAGGCTCCAGAAATCCATCTGCAAACATAATTGACGGTCCCAGTAGTTGCTGAAAGGTAAACACAAAAACTACATGTGAATTTGAGAGTGAAATAAGTTTTACAATAATTCAACTTCTCCATAATTTCCAGAAATTTTTAACATATATAACTTAACAATGTTATGTTAATAAATTTTTACATAATTATTACTTCTTTTCTTGATTTGTAATATTTTCAATATCTATGGTCAAAAATTCTAAACTTAGCTGAAATTTTAAAAATGATTTACTTCAATGTTGTTCATTGAAATACTCACATGACACAATCCATAATAATTGTGGTCACTGAGGAAATGACTGCATATATCATCATTGGAGAATGAAAAGCATGTTCCATCATCACAGTCATCAAATGTACTACTTATGTGCACCTGAGTCCAAGTATTTGATTTATCTATGGGAACATCAATGTGTTGATTTCTTTACATAGATTACTTAAAAATAAACATAATTAACTACGAACATTAAAAAATTAATACAATTATTTTAGTCCAGATATTGAAAAACAACAGCATTTATAATTCAAAAGTAAAACTTGGAAGTGTCAAAAGTAGAAAAGGTAAATGTAGCTTCATTTCGTAAAGTAAAATAGAGTAAACTTTTAGGTATTTCCTCAAAAAAAATCTTTAAGAAAAATAAATTAGATTTAAATATTAAAATAAGCATTTTACTAAATTTTATGTTTGAATATATCTGATATTTAATTGGAACTTTAAGCAAATAACCTCAAGCACTCAACAGCTGACAGTTATTATAAGGAATCAAGAACAAAAGGAAAATCTAGTAGCAGTTATGAATATCAAGCTAATCCAGAGTTTACTTCGAGCAGAAGGAATCAAATACATACCGTATTTTTCGGACCATAAGACGCACTTTTTTCCCTCCAGAAATGAGGGGAAAAAGTCCCTGCGTCTTATGGTCCAAATGTAGAAAAAAAAGGAGCCTAATCATAACTTGAGCGTTACATTACGTACTTTTGTCTTTTCCTGACTTTATTTGTTAATAATGGTTCTAAATGCTGTTTACTTTACAGTGTTGATTACATTTTTTTAAGACTGTGCTGTTGGATTTTAATGTACATAAAATATTTTAGGACACTATTTGTTTCAGAATCTTTTTTTCTACATTTCCCTTCTTTAAAAGTGGGCATTATGGTCTGATGCGTCTTATGGTCCGAAAAGTACGGTATATGGCTATAAATTTGTTTGAAAAGTATTCTTCCAATTAAATTTTATATTTATTGTAAAAAATTTCATAAATCATTTTGAAAAGGAATAATATGCAATAATTCCAAATTGCTGATAGAATTATCTAAATAATATTAGTATCACACCACAAAATGGTGAATGAGAATGTAAAATTGAATGTGAGAAAACAAGAGGTTATACAAATATTCTCAAAAAAAGATATGTCTCTAGGTAATTATTAATAAGATAGGATATTTGTGATTTGATAATTTTACTAAAATCATCATAGAACAAAGATATATTCCTCACCTGGAGTAGGCCGAGTTTTCTCCAAGAGAATGGAATCTTCCAAATCTACAAAAGTCACCTGAATGCCTTTTTCTCCCTCCATCACCACCATATTGTCAGCAGAAATGTCAGTAAGGTAAAGTCTAAACAGGGAATCACCATGGGTAAAACGATGCACTGCAGTTATAGCTTGTGATGTTATAATAGCTTTTTTACTCCAAGATAAGTTATGAGCCACTGATGACAGGGATTCTCCGCAATACTCTTCAGCAACCAACCTTCCACAAGCACCCAAATACTCAGGAACAGGCCAGCCTCCTTGAGATGGAAACAACTGGAATAAGGCAAACAAATCAAACAAATGCAAAAAATGGAACTCTAAGTACAACTGACAAAAAATGTCTATGACTAATTGTCAATATACTTTAAACAAGATGCTATGAGCATAAAAATTACTGGGATTCTTCTAATAAAGATAGGCATAATAATGTTAAAAACTAACATATGAATATTTTTAAGCTTATAAAATTGGATCAATTACAACCAATGTGGTGAGATACTGGAATTATCTTACTTGAAGAATGATTGGCTCTGGATTTAGATGTAAAAGGGTCCATATATGCAAAAGAGCAGCATTTCCACCTTTTTTAACATCAAAATCTGAATCAATTGCAATCCTTTCAAAGAGTTTGCCTAGGATTTGTCTTTGGCGAATGGTGCCATTCCCTGCAGGTTCAACACAGAGCATCAATTTGTTTGCAGTAACTGAAAGAAAAATATCATTATTTAGTACTATTAATCATTAATCACTCATTCCTCTCTTAAAAGAAGTAATTGAGGCACCAATAAATTTAATTTCGCATTTAAAATAAATTAAATGAAAGTAAAGGAATGAGTAATAAACAATAGAATAATAACATGATTTAAGGGCTCTTACTGCAACAACAGCATGTAATAAAATAGTTGTGGAAATTCTTATAACTCTATCAGAAGAGGAGAAAGCTAAGTTTATTCAGATATATCAAATGAAATGGAATCAAAATGTGAATGTTATTCATCTTAAGAAATACATTTACCGCTAAAATTTCCGGTAACAGAATCAACTATTTCTGAAAATAACGATTCAGGAGATAATTCATTCCAATCCGTGACATCAAACGTAGACATCAGTTGCTCGCCAGCATCATCTAGCTCCTTCAATTCCCAGTCATGACCAAGATTTTTCAAAATGATCTGCTGAGACATATCAAGCATGCCACGAAAAACATTTTTAGCACCAGTGAACAATGAATCGTAATGATCCCATAGGGTAGCACCTGGAAACAGCGTATAACATATAAAATGAATTCTCCTTGAAAAAGTAAATGAGTTTACTTCCTGAATAGAATCCATTAAATTTCTTGAGAATGAAGAATAAATTACGAAATAATAATGAAATATTTCAGCGGATTTTCGCTGATTGTATATATATAACATAAGTACGTATCTAGGTTATAACATTATACTTTAGGTTTTACATTTACAACTTCACTGATTATCAATATTTACATTTATATGAAGAGGCATTACCACTAACATAAGAATCACTTCATATCATTATAATAACCATTTTAATTGCTTACTAACTTTTCGGTTTACCGATGTATAACCGGCCTTGTTTAACGGAAGGACAAAGAGTTTTCCCGAAACAGAAAGGGCATTTCTCAATAGCGACTAAATCGTCTAAAGAAGATTTCTGCCAAAGTTGATAAACGGCGCAAACTATAGCGACCAGCATTATATATCTCCACATATTTCAACTTATGAAATACATGTATGCACATGTAAACTAGCCTCAAAAACTTCAATCGAAGCTTCTATGCGGTGTAAAAATGATCCTTTCATATATATTGGCATTAAATAATAACAGTATGGATAGTCATTGATAATGTTCCCTAGGGAGAGTTAGATCGAAGATCAGAGAAAACGTTCGAATAACTTACAATACCACGCACTAACATCGCATATATAGTCTATAATCAAAATTTAATTTGACACCTGTTTAGGAATGATATTAATAATTTTTGTATGAATTCAGAAAATGGGGTTTTAGATTGAGATTTTTGTTATAATAGAGAATCCTTTAGAATTAGAGAGATTCTCGACGTAGGATTCATCTTTAAAACTGACATTTCTGCTACACTTGCGCTACTTGATGCTCGAGTTTTATTGGTAAGATGCCGCGGTGTAAATTTTGAAAATCTGTAAATATACCTAACAAACTCTGATACTCGAAAGCAAAAGACTTCAGTTCTTTGAAAATGATACATATAATTTTTGCGTATTTAGAAGTTAACTTTTTCATAACCTTCCCTAAACTTGCTCTTGAATCAAGCGCGCGTTAAAATGAACTATCCAGTTTAGGAATGATTTATTCCAAAAAAATTCTTAAGACTTAAATCACCTCATTTTATCCTTAAAAATGTAACGCTTCCATTAATGAATACTAAAATAATTCTGAACTGTTAATGAATTAAGGCTATCTCATCAAGACCAGATTGATCATTCAAACTTAACCATTACAACTGTCAGTATAAAAATCAAAATCTTCGTCAATTTGTTAATCTTCCCAAAACGAATTGATCAAGCTATTTTAAATCTTAATACTTAAAGGATAAGATTTTATATTAATGAAACTACCAAAATTATTTGTGAACCATTTATTACACATGGAACAACAGAGCAACCCAAATTCACATAAACTTTACAAATTTATTGGCAATACCCAAAAAGAGGGTTTAAATTTGTTGCCTGCCAATGGTAGGGTGGGCAATTTTCCATTTCTTTAGTCTGTTGTTCACAGAGGAAATGAGGGGAGAGGCAATTCCACTGACCATTAATTGATCAATGGAAACAAAAGCTTATAGGGTGACAAATCTTTCAAGTTCAGGTCAGTAAGTTGATTGCACTTTTCCAGTTGAGATGTATCCTTTCATACAATACAAACAGGAGCACAAAAGGGTTGGAACAGGTATACATCAAAATACAGCTACAACTCTTTTATACAAAAAACAATTTCCATAAAATATTTTGACAATACTGAATTTTACTGAATAAAGGAACATGGTGCATGAGTTGTGAGACCCAAATTCACAAGTGTGAATTCTAAGTAAGCAGACAATGCACATTGAAATTTAATTGGTACATTCATCTACACCAAGACACAATTAATAAAACTTAAGTGCTTGGTGAAAGAAATTGAGAACAATGTGATCAAAATTGAAGCATTTTTGGCAAGAAATCAAACATTAACCACTTTATACGATTCAAAGTAAAGACCAGGAGTCAACTAAAATGTGAATTGTGCTCGAGGAAGACAACTCTCTTTCTCATAATTTGTGCCGCTGCTTGCTCAACAAGGTTGGCCGGAAGGGATGGGTGACTCAGAATTGGAAAAATGCTGACTGGAATGCACTGGTATCTCACTGGCCATTATGAAAAATGACACCATTCAACCGTCATTTCTTTTCCCCACAGTGATGCTATCATCTCCCATTCCAAAAGTATCAAAACCATCGAGTATAAAAGACTTTAAAAAATAAAAGGAGATCTAAAGAAGAAACAATATCAAGACAAACATCCTCAACATCATGCCTTCTGACAAATTTTGAAAAGTTCACATTCAAGAAGAATGAGAGATTTACAGATTCAGTTTTGATAGCAGAGTTTAGCCAAGAGATGATAGCATCCACTGTAACTTGGAAATGCTGACACATTCATCCATTCCTTTTCATCTTTGATGAGCCAATTGACGGTAAAATAAATTTCTGTTAAGTCTCTGAATCCACCAACTGTTCCATTTGAGATGCTAACTGCGTCCAAAAACATCCCTTGAAAATTTCCTTGCAGAGATGATCCAAGCAGATAAGAGAGCCTTCTGTCCTTGGAGGCAGTACATCTCCGAGGATGTCACTTGACACTCACCCCCACCACCACCATAGTCCCACCTCAGCACTCCCTACCAACAATCACCACTCACTCCATCCTCCTTGACCATTATGGCTGGAGAAGCACTTTGGCCCACACACGCACACATTCAAAGACTTAAAGCTCATCCTTCTTGGGAGTGTCATCATCCTCAGTTTCTTCTTCCTCCTATACAAAAAACAGATGCAGTGTTAAAGAGGACATTTCATCCTTAAAATCCTAGTATGTCGTCAACAATATTTTCAAAAGAACTGAAATTTGTCTGTTTATTATTATTTATTTGAGCAGCAAATTTCTTTAAATACTTGACAAAATTTTGATGCAGTGATAAATATACCTTTTCTAGGTAAGTTCATAATACATAATAAATTATAAAAATGAATATCTAATAGTTTTGAATTTATCAGATGGTATAAAGATTTTTGCTTTAATTTTGAACTAAATATTTTAATAAAACAATGATTTTATTTTTTAAATGTTTGATTGATTGATTTGAAAGAATCATCAAAATGAATACATGAAATTACTCTACAAGAACCACCACAAATATATACTAATAAAATGAAAATCAAGTAACAAATAATACTATACAAAAATTGACTAGAAAAGCAAGCAATTTTAAGATTACAGAAAGCATTAAAACAGTTTTAAAGGAGAAACAACTTCAGGAATTCAAGACAAACACTAAATACTATGTGGGGAAGTTAATTACAATAAATAGTATAAAAAAATTTAATTTTTATTTACATATGAATTTAAAAACACAAAGAAATTGGGTTTTCTTAATTTTTTAATATAAGGAATGTAGTTAGTTTGAAAAATCCATGAACAATTACTATTAAAATAAAAATGTATACTAAACCATCAAAGATGGAGATTGGAAAAATTAACATTTTACCAAGAATATTAAATCTGGGACATCAAAACTTTATAAGAATTTTCTCATAATTGTTACACTTTATACTACATGGCACAAGCTAAATATTTTATTGACTGTATACAGTAAAATTATAGCATAAATATATGGCAATACAATGTAATTTATTGTGTGAGGATATGTTTTTGTTCAAGTCTGTGACGATTTTCTTATTTTTTCCTTAAGCATAAACATCAAATTACTTTCAATTCCTTATCTATTAAAACAAACTTGCATAAGATCAAATTAAATCAAGTATTGGTAATTATTTTTATTGTACTTTTGAGAACAACTTGATGAATAAATAGTCCTAAACTGTAGTCCATAATTGTACCACTTCAAAAGTTGAGAACTTTCAAAATCCAAATTTCATTACTTCATTATCTCACTTTTAGTTTCTTAAAATAACTGTTAATTTAAGTCACGTCAGATTAATATATAACATAATTAATATTATAATCTATTGCTTGACATTTTCCAGATCCATATAGTAAAGAACACAATTACATTAATCTTGAGAAGTTAGTATATTAGAGTATATTAGTTTTGATTGATTAATACAATTGATGAATGAGATCGATGAATGTTGGAGAAAACTCATATTAGCAAGGATAGTTAAGATTTTGATTTTACCTCCACCTCAACCTCAGAGCTTTTCTCAACGAAGGCTGATAGGGCTTCCAAGGAACGCACTCCATTATATTCCACAACCTTATTAACATGACCATAATCCAGACATATTTCCCAAGTTCACAGAAGTAGAGGAGAGGAAGTTAAAGGCAGTCAGCAAAGTAAAATGAAAAAAAGAAAAAAATAGCTGAATAATAAAGATTCATGCAAAAGTAGGAAAGCTTCATTGCTGAAAGAATTACGGCAATAGCTGCTAACATAACCTGAAAAGTAAATGTCAAGCCTCCTGCACCAAATAAAGAGTTAAAGCCATTCAAGTATTTTCTTGATTTAAAACAACTATTACACAAACAGATGCAACATTCCACTCAAGTCCTTTAGTAACAATACCTTCAACTAATTCCAAAGAACAAGCTTGAAACTAAATACCAAATAAATTCAATGAAAAACATACCTAGACATTGGTTGATGGTCTAACAATGATAGAATAGATAGAACAAAGAAAAAATTGGTATCTATAGACCATAAATGGTGCATCTATTTATGAGAGGATTAAAAATCAAGAATTTTGAGAATGGAGAGGAGGCTTGGCATGAAGAGAGCTTCAACCAGGCATAAAAAAACTAAGTTGGAAGAAATGAAGGAACTACTACTGGTAACCAGATCCTAAGAAAAAATCCTCCACTTCATTAATTTACCTCTGACATTCCCCTTCCGTAAGCTCCATCAGTCTCTAAGAATTTTGTGAGACCATCAAGAGTCCTCTCACCATAGTAATCAATAGCCTGAAAATAATTTTCATTATAAAATTCGATTAAAATAAATTTTCTATCTGCCAGATTTTGAACGTTACTCAAGGTATTCATTTCAAGTAGCAAGTAAATCACCATACTTTTTTTAAACAGGCGACAGAACATGAAAACTGTATGAAGGAATATTGTAATTATTATGACAAAATTTAATATTCAAAAATTTGAAGGAGGTAATGAAGATTCTAAAAGAATATTCAGTCTCATAAAAGAAACAAAAGATACTGGGTACATTATTACAGTAAATATCTTTACATTGTAAAGTACAATCTGTACTTCCATAATTGATTTATTTATCGTATCTAGAAAAATATTAACATACTGATAATTCCTCAAACACAATTAATAAAACTTGACTTACTTTGATTCCTAAGAGAACAAAGCATTTTCATGACCTCCACTAATATTCAATTGTGTAAAATCTTAAATTGTCAATTCCAAAAAAATAAATAACATTTACGTCACTGAAGAAATAATAGAAGTCGGTATAATATTTCCAGACACTCTTAATACTATGAAAAAATAAGTGAATAAGAATCTTATAATACTTTACTTTAAAAATACTATTAAGGAAACATTTTTAAAACCTGGAATATTTAGATCAGCTCTCAAATATTTTAGTGTTGTTGAAAAACAATAAAGTGGGAATAATTTCTCTCAAAACCTTTTATAAAACAAAGAAAAACATGTTGACATCCTGGATTCAAATAAAAGTATATCAATGAGTACAAATTGAAAATGTTTTTCTTTAATTATTGAAATTAAATTTTTTGTTCATTTACATATGAATATAAATGCAAATAAAAATTAAATAGAATGAGAGATTATGAATCTCACTTTAAATAAAAAGATGAATGAATCCATAGAAATATCTTATAATTTGTTAAACATTTTAGTTCAATTCCTTTCTAATTCAAGTAAAATTTTCAGATCACAGATACCATCACATTCTTTTTTAAATATTGAAAATATTGTTACACATTTATCACTCACCTTATTGTCTCCTTTAGCATAAAGCTTGATGGTTGGGAAATTGCTGATTTTTGTGTGCTCCAATTCATTTACAGTAGCATCCATCTTAGCAATTACAATACTAGGATGATCCTTGAACTTCTCTCCCAACTTTAAAAAAAAAAATTGAATTAAAATGAGTAAAACATACTTAACAATGAGAATTCAATGAGGAATGGAATTGAAACACTATATAATAATGTCATACCACAAAATGACAGCAATGAGCAAAGGACTTAGAGATATTTTATAAATATTCACATTATATCTTAAGTATATTTTGCTGTAACATTTCAATTGTTATAATAAAACAATAATAATTAGAGTAATTATAGTATATATTTTAGCAAAAAGTGTCAATATTCTAAAGAAGCTGACCTGGTCGTAGATGGGAGCCAGCTGCTTGCAGTGACCGCACCAAGGAGCATAGAATTCAACCAGAACATCCTTCTCCTTATCAAATGCAACCTCTTCAAAGTTGGAAGCAACAAGTACCTTCACAGGCTCCTTGTCCCAATCCTCAGGAAGGTCCTGGGACAGCAGATGAGGCTGAAGAAAAAACAAAAGATTGAAGATTAAATACCAAGCAATTTCATTTAAGAATACCCAGCTTCGTAAGATGTACTCAGGACTGGTAATACTATCAAATTTGCAAATTTCAATTTACCAAGCCTTTATTGTTAGACTATCATTCAGCTTCTATCCAAATATTCTCTACCATTATTGAATCTTATTTATCAAAAACGTTAAGAAATAAACTTATGCACTTAAATACTCTTTTTATCAGTAATGGAATAAATACCAGTGAATGATTTCAGGACAAATGTTATCCAAATCAAAATTGCTTTTCATTATTTCTATTTTCACCTTCAGCTTTCCATCCAGGAAATCTTGAACAAACTGTTGCATGATTTCAGCAGTGATATCACTTTCTGATGGCTTGTATTTGGTCATGTCTTCCTCAAGGCGGATCAGTCTCATTGAAGGCACTTGTTCTTTCTTCATTCCAAAGAAGTCCAAGATACGGCCATGATCTTCATCATCTGAATTGATGGTAACAAAGAGAACCTGTAGGGAATAAAATATACAAGTTAGAAAATGCATTTTTAAATAACTAGATAAGTAGTAAACAGAGCAGAAACTGATACTGCAGCAAACTATCTACATTCATACAATTGTTAAGTGCCTCCCAAATAAACTAAACTTGGATATAAGATCTGTGAGAACTTGCCTTTTCACGGAAATTAGCAGCTGCCTTGCGAGCATCTTCCATGTACTTCTCAAAGTGGCCTTCTTCCTTAGAGAAGAAAAGGAGGAGGTGGGACCTGATTTCTCCACCAAAGATCTTCTGTGCAGTTTCATGATTGAATTCAACCACAAGTGGAAGAGACTGGGCAGTAACAAATGTGCGAATTGCCTCCTCAGTCAATGGAGTCTCCTGATGTAAAGAAAACCATCAAATTAATAAGAATCAGCATCCTAGAACTTATATTTTTTAAAATCATTCAACCACAAAAATATCCAACATATATTCATCCTTTCTAAAATTCTAATAAAAGCTGTACTAGATAAAACTGTTAACAAAATAATTTTTATGACAAACCGAACTGCATAATTTACATTTCAGCTTGAAGCTGTTAAAATAAAGAAAAATTCTTACTCCAACATTTAAGTCGCTACGGCCTTCATCAAAGCTCTTGAATAGGACAACTGCTTCATTTTCCACATTATATTCAGTAAAGATTTCAGGAGCAGCAACGATTCCAAATGGATATGCATCAATGGAATTTGCAACAGCAAGGAAGGCCTTGGCTGACTTAGTTGTTTGATCCTGCCAAAGAAAAACATCAAAATTACTAACTGCAACCATTAAATATGTAATATTATATGAATAGAAGCCAGTGAAGTATACAAGACTGATTTCTCATTAAATAAATCATAATTATGGATAATTTATTAAGTCACCAGCTTCAACAAACATCACTAGAAAAACATTAACATCTTCAGAATCATTCTAATAGTTGCTTAATATTATTTCATGAAAATATTAAAGAGACTTACTTTGAAAAAGCCAACAATGGCAACATCGCTAGCTGAGGTGAATTCTTTAACAGCCTCAACATCAGCCAAGTCCTTTGCAGGTGGTCCAGTCTTCTTTAGCAGCCAGTTAACAATTTCATCTTCAGTCCTTCCTCCTGAAATTTCAAATTGTAATTATTTGAAGATTTCAGAAAAATCAAATATACAGATAATTTTGGATAAAAAACATTCATCACATATCAAATGCATAGCAAATGATAGTACAAAGGTAGCTGCTATTAAGAAAAGGAAACATGTATACAACATACTTGAACAATTTTGTTTTAATTAAATGAATTTCCCAATATATTATCGAAACGTACTATGAAAGATTCTAAATCTATTGAAGGATGTTATCATTAATGGAGACTTCAATGAATAAAAGAAAACATTACAGCAAAAAATTGTCTTATAAAAATAAGATTCCCCAATTCTAATATCAGCTTAATACAATATAAAAACTGACCTGTATAATCAACGATTGCACCCTCTCTGAAGAACTTGAGAGTAGGATATCCTCTAACATTGTACTCTTCTGCAAGCTCTGTTTCTACAGTTGCATCAACCTTGGCAAGTGCGATCTTCACTTCACCCTCCTTGGCTCCCCTCTCTTCCAAGTTCTTTGCAGCTTTGGCATACTCAGGGGCAAGGGCTTTGCAGTGTGTGCACCATGGAGCATCTACAAATAAAAAAATGAATCAAAACATCTTGAAGGTAAATCAATACAAATTGTCTTCTTGAAATTGCAACTCAAACTTGCAGAAATAATACAGTTAATTTCAGGTACATTGATCCCAAAAAATGATAATAGGATTGTGATCAATAAAAACTTCAAGAAAATAGCTAAATTGATGTATAATATACATTCAGGCTTATAAGGGGAACATCACAAGGGGACTCTAATTTGTGGAAACAATTTTTATTAACTTAAAGAGGAGCAATAATGACTGCTAAGAGCATACTATATTTTAATTGAAAAAAGCGTATTTGGGACTACTGATTGTGATTTTACAAAAATAATTATAATTCCGAATGAATTAATTCAGAACTATGTCTCACATGCAAAACCTGGCTAAGAAATTCGATAAACCATATCTACTAACCACATGATTTCTCAGCATGATTAATTTTCATTTATGTAATCAAGAACTGTACACATACAGTTTTACATGTTTTATCTGAATCCAAATACCATAATATTAGTGTATAGTAAAAGCTAAGAATTTCCGGTGAATCATCACTTTTTATTTTATATTTATGTGAATCTTTATCTGGGGATTTCAAATGAATTCCATTTTAGCCGATATCTAAATTGATCGATTACTTTTTCGGCATTTCTTCGCGTGGACCAACTCCGATCACAGACGAAACGGCATGTTTGAACGGAATAAATGTATGATATTTAAAGCTTCTGATCCAAAGAACATCTGTCCATCGTGTTTGACATACGACCAGATAAGCTTTCCTTGGCATTAGCTAGAAACATATTGATTGCTGTGAGCTAATAATCGGAGGGAACTTATGCCGTAAGCTCGTGCTGAATTGCGGTTATCACGTAACTTCTGAGCGCTCAAATGACGCTGGAAATTTCTGATCTCTTCGGGAGGAAGGACCTTTCGCTGACGAGGAGGCGAAATCACGGTTCGCTAATGAAGCATTCATTTCGATTCGTCGAAAAAAGCGTTCGAAGGGGAGAGGTGGCGATGACCTTGAAAACGAAAAGAATTCCTCGAAGACCTTTCGACCAAGAGAAGGGAAAAGTGGAAAACTTACTCACGCAGCGGCGACTTTCCCCTCCCAACTAGTCCATCACTGGGAAGAGCGAACAGAGTTGCCATGTTTAACCCCATCTTGGACCACGATAAATACTTCCATAAACTGACTACGGGGAGCCGCGGGTGACTCGAAAAACCTCTTAAGTAACTTAAACAACGCCAACACTTCCGCTTGGAATGGACCGCCGCCACATCATCTGGAACTGCCTAGAAACTCGCTTCCATTGACTTCCAATGACGCGCATTCGTTCGTACGATCGGTTGGCGACGAAGCAATGCAATGCATGTGAATTTACTCGGATAGTGTAATAGATAGCGTGAAAACATTACAATTCCAAAACGGAAGGCGGTGAAACGGGATTTCGGAAACTTTACACTTCGCTAAAAACGAAAATTAGTTTACTTCGCGAGGCATTTCATCGAAAAAAATCAAATGATGTAATCGGGAAGAATTCTCAACTAACAATTTAGGGCATCGGAATTGTACACATCCGTACGCTAAGTTTCTAGAGGGTTCAATGAGAACACATTTTCTCATAAACGTTCTTACGAATCGTCAGCGAATGAAACTACCAACGTTTGAGAGGCCAAAGCGCGTCCATTATTGCCCCTACCCTCTTCCGAGAGCAGTTGATACGTGCTTCCCCGCATGCAATAGTAAACTTGATTAGAGTCTACATGGTGATTACAATTCCGCTTGGACTAGTGATACCCTTGAAAAATAACCGGCTCACTTTGAGATAACGACTGAAAATTTTAAGTACCGCTGAGAAAAAATAAGTCTATAATCTACACCGTTAATTGGTTTTTAAAACATTCAACGCGAAACCGGAAATTGTCACGTGAGAAATAATGATTGAATACGACTTGAATAATCTGGGACCAACGTATTAGAACTTGGCTCCTCATTATCTTGCTTACGAGCGATGAGAGCGTCAACTTTCGTGCGGATATGTTATCGGCGATTTATTATCATAAGTTTTACTTCTTGACAGAGGATTCAAACTCCAAATTACATTTTCTCTGAATCCGAAACGTAATAAACAAGTTATTGAACTTTTCGCGAATTTTGTCAAACCCTAAGACCATTCATCTTCAGACTCACTAATTCACGATGTTTTTCGGAGTCTACAAGGAAAGAATCGGAGCGACAAATGGCCAACGCTAAATCAAAAACTGACTTGTTGAGCCCTTCCCACCCGTTTCTAAACAATGATTGTACATGTGAATTCATCATGTTACTGTTTAATCAGTAACCTCTACAGCGTGCTTACAATCGTATCGACCAAACGTTATCTGGTTGAGAGTGTAGCAATAAAAATGAATACTAAATATTTGGAGTAGCAGTGAATTTTTCTCGATCGTAAGACTTTGATTGTTCCTTCGACGATAAAATTATCTCACTTTATTATTCACTTAATTGTACGGCTGGCTTAAAACAAATAATGCCGGGAATAGCTTCAAACTTCCGGCATTCGAAGCGTCGGTACCCACGCAAGCTAGGTTCAAGGAAAGAACTCTTCTCGGATCCTTATAGAACTGCGACGTAAAAACTGATTACGTGGTCTTGAGTGACGTAGCACTTCCCGAGTTATTCACAGTTGTTTTACTACCATGCTACTTACATGAAAGTTATTACTAATAATAGGTATAGATAAGAATTTCTTCTGTTCGGCAGGAATTATTCCAATATTTAATACCTAGGAAGTTGTAATTTGTTTTCTTGGAAAATTCATGACTTATCGCTGATGATAAATTCTATTTTCTCTTTACGCTGCCATTAAAAGTTGGACGATAGAAAGAAAATTGTGTTTTCAGACGTCACTTCCGTCTTCTGTTATCGTACTCGAGCCTTTATTGTTCGAAAAATGCGTGAAACAAGGCGGCTGATCAATTGGAAACCGTCCAATATGACTATTCAAGGTTTCGCAAAGTTTAACAATTTAAAATGTATTGAAATGTGATAAAAGTTATAGATAATGCCCTAATATCTCCATTAACTCTTAAAAAATAGATTGGCAAGGTCGGCCAAAACGAGAGAAATGAATCGCAGAAATGTATACGTATATAATTATGGTATATTAATAATAAAAGTATATAACTATGAAATGAATTCCTTACTGAAAGTTTTTACTGTGGATGTATGAACTAACTGAATTCACATTGAAATGTCTTACAGATTTTAAGAAATCTGTAATGATGCAAGTCATCACCGATTTCAGATACAAAGAAATATTTCACACCCGGCACATTATATTTTGTACTTAATTCTCATGATATACTGTTTGCTAAGATGAAATCACAAGAATCTTATAAAACACGATTCGATTTGGGATCCATTGTAACTAAGTATAGCTTAATATAATAAAAAATTTAAACAGCTTCGTTGTGAATTTTTGTGATAGTAAAATGAGAAACAAATTTTTTTAACAGAAAAAAAATAAAGACATGATTATGAAAACATATGTAAGTAAACAAAACATTAAGATAAATAAATAGGATTCATAAATATAGTAACCTTGGTACTGGTTACCAATGAGAAAATTTCCTCCTCTCTACCGTTAAATATTTCCGCATTGGTAATGCATGGTAAAACTAAATTTATTTAATTCTTATAAGATAAAATTATTTCTAGAAAAAGTTATGTTTCAAAGATTAGAGTAACAAGAATTTCTTATGGCCTACTGATTACGTAGATTTAAATTTCTAGTGCGACACAATCCCCCTGCCACACACCGAAAGGTGGCTCGCAGGGTATCTACATAGACAATAGGTAGCCTAAGAATAGGAAGATTAATTGAAAGACAAAACAGAATGAATTTTCTACGACAAAGAGCCTCAAATTATATGCCGAGTAAGATATGAGTAATACAATAAATTGAATAGAACTCAATTTTTTAAAAGCATGTACTTCATGTGAGCAAGCACTACAGCGAGTCCCAAATGCTTCATGAACAAATCGCTTGAACCTAAGTAAACCGAGGGAAAAGTCAAGTAAGTAGTCTACACTCCATGATGGAATGACGAGTAGGATTGTAATATCTACGAGACTGAAATGCCCACGTGAACATTTCAGCGAGTTCTTAAAACTAAAACTGATGAATTGCGTAAATTACACCGAGACTACTGCAGCAATTCGTCTATACTCGCTTTCCCATGATCAACAGAAGAACTATGTTCGCGTTAAATTGACTTGCCTCATTCAAACCCAACGCGTTTCGTATACGTCATCAACGATTCCGACGCTCTCTAGTTCTAACCTTGTTACTTGTACGAACCCTATTTCTCCCTCAACCAAAATTTCACGTAAATAGGTGGATTAAACGTAAAATTAGACGATTCAGCGAAGTCAAACATCATATCGACTGTAGAGAAATTTTGCTCTTTGTACCTAACATGCGAGATCGAATATAACCCAAACAAATGTAAACTATTCGCTTGTTATTACAGCCTACGCTAATCATTCGCAAAAAAGTTAGCGACTGGCAAAATCCAATTACTTCTATAAAAGCACCATAGAGAAGCATGACCGATTATTGATATTTCTAGCTACATGATTTGGTCAACCAAAGAGACCTCTATAGTACGCTAAACAACGTAAGATTAACTCTGTTCTTATATAAGCATCATTTATGGAATCTAATACAGCAATCTTACATTATTTAATGTTTAAGAGATGTAGAACAAAACATCTGGAAGACAAAATGGATCACTTTAACAATCTCGTTTAATTGGCTTTGAATTCCAAATAGAAATTCCTAAGTAATGTGATCTTGCATAATTTTTGAGCGGAAAAGGACAAGGTCAGGCATTGACCGTGAAAACGATCTTTTCTTCATAATATTGCTATGAAGTAACGATTCAAATGACGCTACTGATCCTTTACCTACGGTCAATGAAATGCCACATATGCTAACTAAACAACTCAAATATCATAGGGAATTTAATTGCCTAAAACAAATTTAGGCTGTGAAGCAGATTAAGGGGACCTTGAAAACAAAATGTAAATTTACATTTAAAGAAAAAAATATACAGATACTCATATTTGAAAAAATAATCTGGATATACAATTAACCGATATGTGAATAAGTATCCACAAATTGCGGCAGATATTAAAAATGATTGAACAGAGATCAACGACCGCCGGAGGATTTTCACCAACGGCAGCGCAGACATAAACGTGGCAACATCTTCACCTTGAGGCAAACCCACGTCACCTCAAAATTGTTAAATACGACTTAAAACCCTTTGTACAAATACGTCATTAGATGTATCAAATTTTCTATCAAACTAAATTAAATCATGCTTTTAATTGTCTACGTCCAGCGACTACAAAACCGGATGTAACAAAATGCCGGTTACCAGTGACCGCCCACGACTGAATTTATCTTTCTGTATCTTGAATAAATATAAACACGTATAGCATGTATAAGTCACTATAAATCCATATGTAAAAGCATTAAACTTATGTTAAATATAGGCTTGTCAGACATAGCGTGTGAAAAACTCGGCTAGAATATGCCGCTAATGTAATGTAAAATTCTCAACGATATCGATATTAACAATAAGTTTACTCGACAAGATGGAGTTCTGCAGCTTATATTACAGTACATACTATAACTACGCATCTAATTTAAGCGTTAAATGGAATTTCATCAAGTAATCAAAACCTCCATTGGTAGAGATAATGGACGATATACTCACAGAATTCGACAAGAATATAAGTATTGTCAGTTATGGCTTTCTGAAAGTTGCTCTTGTTCAGAACGAGAACCCCTTCGTCCTTCTTTATCTCTTCATCGCTCCATACATTGGCGGAGAATCCCAAAATAAGAAATGCCGCGAAAACCACCTGCATGTTGACCGTGTGTTTATTCCCCAGCGTTAAAGCCCCAGAGTGGCTGCCAGCGATGAACAACCCGCTTTTTGCTAAATTCAGGATAACGTGGCAGCATCGACTCGTGGTGTGATTCTATTGGAGCAGATTATCACGTGCTATAGTCAATGCATAACTTAAAGTCAAGCAGTTAAAATCCAATATTCGCGATATATTACACATTTCTCCCTTATGCGAGTGATTTTTTTTATTTATCTGTAAATATTTGAATGAATTAGATATTTCATCACATTTTATTCTGCTATGAAAATTATTTTGTTTTCAATAACGTTTTTCAAATGTCATTTCTGTGCGGCAAAAATAGTTTGATTGGAACTGATGCGTGGTTTACCCTTTATTATGACTGTAGCTAGATAATTTGGTAATATTCCTGCTATTTGCAACTTTCAGTATTAAAACGGCTCTACTGAAAATTTTAGATGAATTCAATGGAGCACTTAATTACATCAGAGGTTCATCCCTTTACTGAACGTGATAATTCTGAACCCTACGTCTGCTCTGAAAGTAGGTTACCTGACGAAACGAATCTGAGTGTTTTTGTCATTATCTTTATTGGAAATTTCCTATAATTAAGTGTGAATAACTTTTCTCATATCATATTTTAGATGTCGTCTCAAGATTTAGCTTCACTTATCCTTCGGAATTAAAGCAAAAGGTGACTAACCTTCAGCCATCCTTAGACGAAGATGGGGACTTCCTCATCGATCGTAAGAATCAAAATAATAAGGCTGAGGGAATTATATTAATTGGTAGGTGTATTAATAATTTTTCAGGTAAATTCTTCAAGAGTTGTGCGGAAAATTATATTTTACGGAAAGAATTTCGAAAAAAAAAATTTAAAGAAAGCATATCGAAAAAAAAATTACACATCGTTCTGTGTACAATGGAAAATTTTTGGATTTTATTATTTTTATCCCCGTGAAGTTAAATGTCATCTACATATTAAATTGATTAAAATGTTTAATATTACTATCGTTTAATTTCCATTCCTAAATTATTGGTAAATGTTTATTTACATCCAGCCTGTTGAAGAAAATACCTTCAGTAAAACAATATAATTCTTTAAAGAATGAATCTTTTAAGATTGTGAGTAAATTCTTATGTATTTAATGTAATTTTTTAAGAATATCATTGAAATTATCAAAGTTAAGCTTGAAAACTTACAATTTATCTCTAGAAAATAATATTGAGATTTTATAAATTTTTTATTAATAATATATAAAATTAATAATTTTATATCAACTTGATACTGTTTTATGTATATTAATTTTCAATTCATAGTTTTATAGTTATTATGATTCATTATTATCTTTTTTATACAAAATAGAAACATTTTAACTCTTTCACCAAATCACAAAAATAGATTTTAATTTTCCTTTATTTATATATGAAACAAATTATTATGACGAATTAAAGAATAGTATAGAGAACAAGGAAAAGAGTTTTTGAAAATATAAGTTAAATTTAAAATTTAATTTTCAATGATACACAAGAAGAATCATTCACAAGCCTGAAATGCAACGGGAGAGAACGTTTGTTGTGGTTTTAAATTCAATGTGGTATTAGTATATTAAATATTCATTAAAATTAGCTAGCATCGTCAAAGATTTTGACTGATTAATTAACTAGTTAAGGTTAAGGGAGTAATATCCAAACTGTGCTAATTGTAAATGGAAAAGGCAAGTAATAAACGTGCTATTATGGGTAACAGTTATAAAGAGAGACTTGTTTAACCTCTTCTTGACTGAGGGTATGCAGTTTGTACATTAATAATATGGAATTCATTTGAGACCATTTAGGAGGAAAGTAAGCAAATGAGAAATCGATGTTATATGTATTAGTTGGAAATCTAAAAAAAATTTATACATTATTGTTTTTTAATGAAAAAATGAAAGACAGTTACTTCTTGCAACTTTGCAGGTGTCTCATTTAAATATTTTAAATAAAAAATTTAAGAAGTTTATTATGGATTCATTAATGACAAAGAATGGTCTATCATATACCATATCTTTAGCATTGATCATAGGGAGAGTAAGAGATGGTAAAAAATATTTTTTTCCACATATATTGTCAAGGATCGGTATGAATATTAATTATAATATGATATTAACTTCTTCTTGGAAACAGAGCATAGTATTTCAACCACTCTTGGTCTAGTGGGGCAGCAAGTTTGGAGAGGAGCTCTGCTACTGGCAGATTTCTTACTGCATCGTGGATCATCTCTTCTAAGGGATAAAGTCGCCCTGGAATTAGGCTCAGGTACTGGCCTAACAGGAATTGCTTCTGCTTTATTCTGCTCAGAAGTTATTTGCACTGGTATGTGAATCTTTTATTTCTCTTTATACAGCGGGTAGAGATCACCCTATGTATTGATATTATAAGGTATATAATTACCATTCAAAATGAAGAATATTTTCTTACATCAAAATGGTTCCATAGCAGGATATTATCTATTTTATGTAATATAGAGGAATAGATAGAGAAGAAGTGTGTCTTACATTCTGAACCTAAATAAAGTTGTAAGTCAGCAGTTGAAATAATGATTTGAAAATGCTAACCTTAGTAAAATTACTTTTTATATAAAGTTATAGGATTAGTGTATCTTGGAAATCTTGTTATCTTTGTATCCTAAAGATATCAAATAACTATACATGAGCAGTAATTTCATCAGAGGTACTGTTTTACAGTGAAATTGAGTACTGATAAATAATTTAATCAAATATGCATGATGAATTTTTCTGATAGAAAAAGGTATTTTACTTTTCTAAAATTTTATGATCACATTTATGTGTGCGTTTAATTCCTAATCTAATAATAAATACTCCAATTTTATGTCACTTCTATTCCATAGGTAGCATTTTAATTTCAGTTTTCCTCTATTTTAGTATGCATAATACAATCTTGCACACCATGCAAGATTGTATTATGCGTTCTTTCATTTATCAGTTGTACTTCAATTTCTGATTTAGTATCATTCAATGGTCTTGCTCTCAATTAAGAATAAAACTTGTTATTTATATCTCATTTATTATTTGATGATTACTTCAATTGATTCGACATTGACTTTTATGTTATTATATTTAGATTTGGATAGAGGAAACATTTTAGAAATTATTCGTTCAAATGCAAGAAGAAATCAAAGCCTCTTAGGACCAAAAGGAGGAGAAGTAATAGTAGAGCAGCTTGACTTTCTAAATAAAAACTGGAATGATACATTGAAGAAAAAATTAAAAAATGTATCAGTTATTTTTGCAGCTGATGGTAAGAATGTTCTCTTGCATTCTATTCTAATCAATAACAAACTTTGGAAATTAGAATTAATTTTTAAATATATTCTGTTTAATTTTATCTTTAGGATAGTTTTTCATCTCATTTCATCATCTCATTGCATACAAATACTATGTATTAAAAATAAGGATTGCTTGCATCACATTGGTCAGATCGATGAAAGTGATGCATTTAAAAGAAAGAGGAGCTGGAGTGAAAGCCTGGGAAAATCACTTTTTCAAATTGAGGTGTATTATATCAGATGGAATGAATAAGATATATTTTGTACATGCTTAAGTTCTGAATGACAGATTTATTAATCAAGATCTGTATTGTCTATGAGTCAAAGAAGATTTGGAAAATAATCATTTATATCAAGAGCTCAATCATAATTTACAACATCAGAAGTTCTTCATTCCTTGTTCAATATTCAAAATCAACAGTAACACTACAATAGAATCAAGTTTTGCAAGGCATTCATGTTTTCATTTATTATACATTTAGATATAATCTCTTTTTACGTGATTTACATTAAGCATTACATTTTTTTCAGTTATTTATGATAATGATCTTACTGAAGCTTTTCTGGATACTCTTTATGATCTACTGGAATATGAAAAGAAAGATAGAGTTGCCTATCTTGCAATGGAGAAACGGTAAATATAGAAAGTAATAACAGTTGGGGAATGTTTAATCAAAATGTGAAGCTCTCTGGATTCGTTTAAACATTTTTAAAAACCATACTACTATTAGATATATATTATCTAACATGTTTCAATCAATAGCTTCTTAATTATATACCTTAATATTATATCTTAATTATAATCAAAGTAATAAGAAATGTTTTCTTTTAATCACTTTGAATTTTTGATGAATTTCATGATCTATTCTCCAGGTATGTATTCACACTTGCAGACCTAGACTCTGTGGCTCCATGTTATGAACATTTCTTGCAATGCCTAAAGAAGTCTCCATTATGGTCTTCTGCAAATTGTCTTCCGATAGATTTTCCTCAGTATTTTAATTATGAGAGAGGAAAAGATTTGGTCCTGTGGGAGATTAAACGACCGAAGTTCAACTAGTCATATTGTTTGTTTTCTGAGTGTGTGTTGATGTTTTGTTTTACAGAAAGAACACCAATTATAATTTATTTATTGCCAAAATTATCATTATAATTTGTTGGAAAGTTGTTGAATTTGTATCCCAGGGCATTTACTATTTTTTGTCATTTCATTAAACATCATCATTATTGGACTGTTAATAATATTTCTAATATTTATTTTGTCTTTCACTTGCATTTGACTTTATTTTTAAATTTTTGATGGAGCTATAATCATGTTTTTTTTAATTTTACTTTAGCAAACATGAAACTGGGAGAATTGGATTTATTTACAATTTTCTCCTGCTACTTGAAGTATTACCTTGTTAGCACTTATAAACATGAATCTTATAGATTATTTATTAACTATGTACAAATTGACATTGATGGACTGTTTTATGATATCATTCTTTGTTTGAAACAATAAATCACAAGAAAAACTACTCTATTTCTTTATGTTCACTATTCATTCTTCTTAGAGGGATAATGACGTTCAATTAAGGGAATATTTTCTGCTAGGTTTATACTAATTGTGATAATTGTATCCCAAATGCCCATTCCTTAGGTCAATTTCAGAAGCATTAAAACTCACTGAATATAAAAATTAAGAAGCAGCTATTCAGAAATTATTTGATATGTTCCTACCGCATCTTATAGCCTAACTTAGTAACATAAAATCGCAATTCCCCCATTATGAGGACTTACATCTCTAACATAGTATACATTGTCTTTTACAGCTAAACAGAATTTTTACAACTTATATTGCTTTGAATTCAGTATTATTTCTGCACAAGCAGATATCTCTTGTCATTCAGTTCTTTTTACCTGATTGAAATGATATGCAAAATTTATTGGATAGTGACAAGCGACTGTTATTAATTAATCAATAACTGAATTATTTTGAGCCCTTCTTTAAGTAAGTCACATTATAAAAGTAAACAGGAAAAATATTATTCAACTATTTCATAAAAATTTCAAACTTTTGATTATCATATGATTTCATCTACTATAAAATTCAAATTAAAGAAGATTGTGATTCACAAATGTGCAATATATAGAATTAAAAAATTTTTTTTCTTCAAGAAGGATCAAGAAGCTAGAATTTATTACTGTTATCACGATTGATATTTATTCTAACAAAAATAAATAAATGTTACTAATAAATCACGTTTACTAATTATACTGATAAATTTTCCTCATCAAAATATATCATGTCCATTAGTATAAAGATTAATAAAAAAACAATTTATAGGAAATCATATATTTTGTCTAAATACAAAGAAAGGAAACTGGTTTTGGGATTCCTTTCTTGAGCAGTACTGCTTAAAATTGGTGCAGAAGTAGATTTACATGGAGTACAATGGTACAATTGTGATATAATTGATAAAGCTGCTGCAACCCAATCACAAGTCTGTATTTTAAGGCAGCCTTGGTATTCCAGCTTACCACTAATAAAACAGAATAATATAATAACCCTCTTTGATAAGAAACACTCATAAATAGTCATGCCATATTATAATGCTAGGATGACAAACATAACATTTGCTTTGGGATGAAAAAGTTCCTCCCACCTTTGATTATCCTTTGGAAAAATACCTCTCACGATAAAAATCACCATCCTTTAGCAATGTCACAACATTTAAGAGGTAACATCACTTTAAAAATGAATGTGATTATAACGATTTTACCTTAAAATCTTCAAATAGCATCTGAAAATTATGAAAGGTGTTTCATGGTCAACCAGTGATTATTTCAAGTCGCTACCAAGCTCATTACTCAGAAAAAATAGTCAACAAAAGATGGTAGAGTTCACAGTGCATAAAAAATTCCACACGATTTTTTTCTTGAAAATATAAAACAGTATTTTCCCTGACCGAGTTTAATCAACATTCAAGCAACAAGACACTGTTGCAAATATCACAAGCATACCTTCCACACACACAACATACACTCAGTATCAGGAGCATTCTTAAGAAAAATCTAAATTCTTTGATGTTCTTTGTTTGGATGAAATATGATACTATTTGTACAACCCAACTCCTCATATGTATGAAAATAATAATAATAAATTTGGAACATACATTGGTTACAGATGTTTCATTCAGATTTTGGAACGATCTGTATCTGGGCCAATTGAAACTTATTGTTTCCTAAGCTTGCTTAAAAAACAAACACTCACAAAAGGAAACATATGATAAGTAATCTTTCACAGCTTTTTTTATAATACAAATTCTAATATATTATATATACAATAGAAGTTTCGAGTGACGGTCACATGCACACCAATGAAACATATTCACACTTGTGTTTCATAAAATATCAAGGGAAATATGTTGTTGCTGTGTGGAATCATTCACATATTGCGAGGGATATTTTGAAAAGTTAGGATTCCAAATGACAATTCACTACATTGTGGATTACAAAGACAGCATAGCACAACAGGTACCAATTGCTATTGAATGTAAATACATACATAGACAGCCATACCAAGCAGGTGTTCATACACCCACAATATATAAGCTTTCTATCGCATTGAACTTCAAGACACACAAAAGCCAAAATGGAAAAAGCAACATCTTCATAAGCATTTAAAACACTGATATTGATTAATATATCACACACTTTAAAATATAAAACAAGCACATTGGATACACACATTCTGGGAAATATCAAATTATCTCTCAAGTCCCAAGAATTGAAATTCAAAGAGATCTCTATGAATGGCAGTACAATTATTAGGATCAGAATTTAAAGCAGAATGTCATTATAAAGGGAAATGCTTAGAGAAAAATCAATAATCTACCAAGGATTATCCATGTAAAGATAAAACATAAATATACAACTAGCATAAAGCTAACAGACCTCACTGTAAAGACGATTCTTAACGAAAATTTTTCCTTATCAAAAGATATTGAATGATAAGGTTTGAAGTCAGACTTCAGTTTATCAATGGAAGAACATATTATTCACAAAAAGAAATAACTAAATTGAATAAGAGTAGTAACATATTAATATCTGACATTTAGAGTACAGAGTAAGAATTATCAAAAGAATATTGTGAACAACGTCACAGGAGAGGGCACTATCACAATTTAACGTCTACCATTCTACACAAATACACTACCACCAACAGCTTATTATGAAATAACGATTCTAAGAATAACATGTGATCTTATTTAGCTAAGGTGGCAGTTCAATGGCTTTTGAGGAAAATGAGCTATACAATTCATGAAACTTGTATGCTTCCTTATATCTGGAATTTATCCTTTCCTTGGAACAAATCTACTTTAAGTTAGACCTGAAAATACCATGCTGGCTCTGTGCCAAGCTTGACACAAAACACTGATTCACTGTGGATTGCCAATAGAAAATTTTCCAAAATATTGGATAAAATTACGATTATATTACCTATGTTTTGTACCACTTCAACTAAACTGCAAATGGCAAAGGCTGATTCCCAGAGAAAAATTAACCTGTACATTACCATGATCTTTGAAATACAAATTTTATGCGGGACATTTTAACATTTCTTATAACTCAGTGGCTCGGTGAAACTTCTACATTATTAAACTCCATGCAGAACACTCAAGTCACACTTGGAAACAACAACTGTTACCGAATGATGAAGTATCACTAGTTTACAGCTTCAATGTGAATTAAGATCTTGCATGTGGTATTGCATGTTGCATCAGAGCTTTTCATGAATTTTCAATCTCCAGTAATTAGCACAAACTCAAGATTTTCTTTCATCAAATTATGATTATTTGCTTCTTAGGAGAGAACAACCACTTTGAGTTCACCATTCACTGATGTAATTTTATGGAGACCCCTAGCCAAGACTTAGGCCAAACACAAAGGCCCAACCACCGATCCAGGGTGCACCTGGATGACAGATGGGCACTCAGATATCCCTAGCTCCCTCTTTCTGATCCTTCATCCTTCCCTACCCCCTTGTCTGATGAGTCACCATCATCCAATGCACCCCTGAGACCAACACCCGATTTTCTTGGAGGAGGAGGTGTGCCTCTTGCAGACTTAGCTGCATTCCCTTGAACAGATCCTGAAGCTACATTTGACCAAGAAGGCCCACTGCTACGTGATCTTGTAAAGTTGGTGCCATTAGCATTACTGCTTCCTAGACTTCCTCCTCTTGTCCTAACAAATGAGGTTCCTGCAATAAGGAATTTCGTAAGATACAACTTGATTCCACCTAAAGAAATGGACAAGCTGTGTATTTTACACCAAAGTATAAATCTACATAAACTCAATCCACATCAACAGTAATATATGGAGAGTATATAACATTATATGCCTCAATTTGTACAAATAATAAAATAATAGAATCAGAATATCAGAATAGTTATCAGATAATTGAAGAGGTCTAAGAGATTTCAAACCAAAACATTTCCTGTATTATCTTCTTACTCACCAGAGTTTTGGGATGAACCACAGGCTCTCGATGCATGACCAGAAGCAGGGGTCTGAGGGGCACTGCCTCCACCATTACTACTTCCTCCTCTTGTCCTCCCAGCAACTGGCACTGGACTAGGCTCCCGAGATGTCATTGACTCATCATCTGCTCCACCAGTTGGAGGTGGAGGGGAACCTACATGAGCATTATTCTTGTTATTTGCTTGAGCGGCCATGGCTGCAGCCGCAGCTGCTTGCGCTTTCCCAGTTCTCTTCCATTGTTTGCGCTGTTCATGCCATGATTCGTGGAGAACCCTCCTTATTTCAGGACTAGCAGCTATTATATCTTGCAACCTATAAAAATATTATGCATCTATAAGTGATGTGCTTGGCAGTAAAATTTCACAACACAAAACAATCATAATTTGTACAATTACAGGCAGAAACTACAACAACAAACATGTAATAATTTACACATATTAATTGATTTATATACGTAATTAAAATGATGATGACTCTTCTCGAGCGGCTCCTAGAGTAAGTTCTCTCATTCCAACACTTAAGATGTTTAGGTTAGCGAAGTTTCAATCCTCTGCTTCACCTTGTATCTTCTCCTAGGGGCTTTTTGACATCTTGAAAGATGGGGATAAGAGTAAAACAAACTATGTTAATAAAATTCATTGAAGCATGAAGTTTCCCACTTTATCAGGTTACCATCTAAAAGCCAACATGCTCTTAAGGAGGATTTGGATTAAAGGGTCTCACATTTGGGAATCAGCAGTCTTTATCAAGACATACGTTAGAGTTAATTTGACCCTATTTGATGCTTCAAACGTACATTGTGCTTAATCTTTACCTCTTACCTAATACAGAACCAAGTGAATTTATTTGGAATTAAACATTCATTAGGAGATTTAAAAGTCAAAACCTAAGTAAGAATAGCAGTGAAGTAAATAAAGACAAAATAATTATATATTACATCCAAACATATTCATGGTTTTAAAACAAAACATAAATACACAAGAAAGAAACTTAAAATAGCCCCATTGATGATAACTGCTTTAAAGAACAAAATATCTAAAACTTTTTTATGAGACCTAATCACATTCTTCTGATGTTACAGATGTTATTGCAAATAAAGCATCTTTTATTTTAAAAAATCAACATTAGGAGTTTATCAGTTATATTGTCTTCTCATCAATTCTTTTAATAAATCAAATGTCTAATAAAAGAGTGCTTCCCAATCATTTTCTAAATTCACTTCTTTCACAGAGTGTACAAAAAAAGCAAGTGACCAAAACCGATGAATGCAATGAATGTAACAAAATAATTCACTTCTGTATTAACAGTTGTGTATGTATAACTAAAATTTTCACAATAGAGATGAACGTTATACATTTAATATGTACAGCTGAATAACAAAAGAAATAATGAAATGTAACTTTCCATTGAAGGGAAAGGTATTTATCTCTAAGTTATACAGTATACTAGAGACAAGAAGATTGCTCTCTTTTGCAACATCATTTTCATCTAGCAAATTCAAATGTCACAGATATTAAATAATCACTAACTCAATTAAAGATAGGATACAAATATATATACTGACAATAATTAAAATTATCATTAAAATAATTACTCTGGACATTTACAAATGAAAATTTCAGATGATTACATACAATAAAAGGAAAATGTTGTTATTACATGAGTTTACATAAATATTCACAAAACAATAGCCAAAACAAATAACAGATAAGTTACTTAAGATTAATAGCACTGAAAATGAACAATTATAATATGAAGACACCACTATAAACTACATTTAGAAAATCACATCAGCTCCCTAATAAAAAATAATTGAAATAGGTACATCATAGCAGAAACTATAAAACTAAACAGTTTAAATTTTTTTCTGATGCAATAAGTTTAACTAAAAAAGATAATGGCAGAAATTTTCATTGAAAATATAGGTATAAATAAACAGAGAGAGGATTTGAAAGTAATAAAATCATAAGAAAAATTAACTAAATGCTTCAATTTAGAGCAACTGATTCTATTGATAATTTAAGCATTTATTATAATATCTTAAATCTTTCAAGATAGAGATGATATTATCAACTTTGAATTATGAAATATGATACAGAAAAGATACTTACTTTTGCAGAGTTGTATAAACTGTCACTGGTGATAAGAGACCAAAGTCAAACAGACTGCATAAATGTAACACAAAATTTCTGTATAAGTTCTTCATAAGAAGCTCTCTGCCATGAGCATCAATAAACATGGTGCATGCCAAAGGAATCTGACAATCACCCACATACCTGTATACAACAGAAATAAAAGAATAAATCAATCTTTTACTTAAGAAGAGATTATAAAAGCTTTTCAAACAAACTGACACAAAGGAAAACACAATTTTTAAAACTGATGTTTCCTTTCCCAATTGTAATTTTAACGATTCTCATTGTATTTGAAAAAATTTCAGTCTATGATAACAAAAAATTTAAACTCAATTATGGAAAGAGTACAAAGTTATTGACAGTATTAACTTCTCTAACAACCTTTATGCATTCATTTTAATATGAATAATCAATGAGATACCACCTTAAAGTATATCCAGATAAGAATAATTACACTAAGAAAATTTAACATATGATTCTTTCATTTCAAAAAAAAAATATTTTCAGCATATTCTTTTATAACCTTTTTAGTTTAACTGGGAGACTACTAAAGTTTGAAAAAAAAATGTAATACAAAGAACAACCATGAATAAGTCTGTGTGCAACATATGAGTGACATTGTAAGCTTACCCATTCTTCATAACATGAAGATTCCACATCTTCATAAGCTCTTTTTCACCCTCATTAACATCTGTGAACTCATCAATCATCATCACAGTCTTTGTTCTTAACCACTTGGGATCATTCTCTCCTTCAGAGTCAATGTCAAGCTCTTTTGGATAGATTGGAAGGCAAGTAACAGTATGGTGATACAAACTGGAAACAAAAAAATTCAATCGTGACTAAAATTGATTTTACTATTCCCCACCAAAAATATTTTAAAAGGCCAAATGAGGTTCACTACTGCTCATTAGATTTTAGTGTAATGTAATACCTTCATATTATCAACTTAATTCAGGTCTCCCAGGGGATAAAAAGTCAGGTCTAAGACCTGAAGATTTCCTCACAAGAGCTGGTAAAATTTCAAGATGAAGATATTACATTTCCGAGATATCACAAAAATCGTGATATCAAAAACAACAAAAATTAACCCATTAATAAAACAATAGTAAGTAGTAATAAAATGTATTCTCCTTCCCAAAAGATGGGATTTCCAAAGGCAGAAACCCTTGAAATTGTTGCTGGGGAATTGTAATAACAAAGTAAAATATTCCTACTCTTTCAAGCTAGTTTGAAAGTGATTGTTATTTTTGGATTTTTTGTCTGGGATGAATGTAAATTTGCATTTTAAAAATAATCCTAAAAGCTATAAAACTTATAATATTTCATTTCAGGGATAATTTAACCCTAAGTAGCAGTAATGAGATTTAACTGTTCATAAGTTATGTTATCAGTTTATATAATAAATTTTGATGACACAATTCTTAATTAAACTGTTGACCACAAACTGTAGATATTATGATTAGAGCTACCAAATTGATATTTTAGGATGGTTTTTCTAATTTGTTAGTATAGAATCAACTCCAATTCTATCCAACAGTTACAACAGTTATTGTAACTATAAAATAATCAGGATAGTTAAAATTTAATAACGTTCTATGCTAAGCGAATAAACTGAGAAATATTATAATTCAAGTTGATTATTATGGAAATCAGAAAAAAGATTAGCACAATATAGTGTCATCAATGTGACTAACAGGAGTTCATTTTACCACCATAAAAAGTCATAAGGGAAACCAATTGAACTGTATAGCATATGCTTTTGATGCTATATGAACATTCAAAGAGAGGAGTACAGAAGTTAATGATAATAAGTAACTAATCTTACCGATTATGCCCCGTGATGTATGATCTGTGGTTATGAAATTCCTCTTCAGCCAATGCCTCAGGCTGGAGGAACTCAGCAAGACTGGGCCTAGAGCCTGAACCGCACCACCCCACAGCAGCATCTTGAAGACAACCCTGAGAATAGGGTCCGTTTCCACCTTGAGGTGCTGCATAAGGTGCGACAGCCTGCTGTGAATTAGTTTGATGGTTTTGATTGCTAGCACTACCTTGACCTCCATGGTGGTTTCCGACATGCATGGGAAGAAGAGCTGAGCCATTCCTCTGGTGAAGAGAACCTCTGCAAGAAATATTTTTGATATGAGCATCGAAATTTTACAACATTAGAAGGACAAAACACCCTTCTTATTTGACATTAATTGCATTTCCTGGACTAAACGAGAATCACAAGCTGTCTTATTCTATGGAAAGACTGAGTAATTTGTATTAATTATGATTATATCTTTAGAATAAAAAATATCTGAAACAAATAATGAATTTCACATGGGGAATTGAGCCAACAGCTTGGTATGAATTTAGTAACCTTTCAATGTGTTGAACATTTGAGTGGTCTCATTGTCTTAGAAAAGAAAATTTGAAGCACAAGGACTGTACGCTAGATTTGTAAATTATGTACTATGCAATGCTCTAAAATGACTATCAAAAGCATAGTATGTATGGGAATTTTACTTTATAATACTTTACTTTTGGTTCTGGAGTAGTTAAAAATATGATAGGTTAGAATTAAAATTTGAATGATGAATAGACCAAAGTTCACTTTCAGGGTTTGGTTTCATGGTGAGTTTGGACATTTACATTAACACATAGCTTGTTAATTCCATTATATATCTGAAAAAAATGATTAACTCGTAAAGTAACGAAATCTTTTTAGTTAAGAATTTTTATCAAATATACAATCATGGAGGGCTTAGGAAGAAATGGAAATGATGTAGAATAAATACTCTGGGAAAATCGCTGATGACATTCGAAAATAAAACTCTGAAACATGTGAGAGTTAATTAAGATGTGCCATTTCTTCATGGGACTTATCCACGTTGTGAACCAGCCAAGAGCGGAAGTTGATTACGGTGACAAGGGTAAGGTGTTTTTCTTGGAATACGAAGAAAGGATATATTTCAGCGATAGTATTAGGATGGTAACAAAATATATGATCGATGAACTCGCGAAACGAGCATTCGTGGATCCGCGCACGTCAAAAACGTGAACCGGATAAATCTTCCGCAATGGAGGAACGGAGTGCAGGTAAAGAATGAAGAACCCTGATAAAACACGAACCTTGGCTGCTTCCGGGATACGACGGCCGTCTTCCCATATGCTCTTGACTTTCGGTAGCATCTTCTCGAGGCGAGTGGAGATTGTAGGTAAAAATCCTCGAAACGTCTGGGCCTTCTCTCTCTCGTCACGCGAGACTCATCGTGACCCAAAGAAGCCGACAAGGTGTGCGGCATGCCCAGTTAAACTTTATCATCCCAACTGTTTCCCCTCCCCTCATCGCACCCGGCTAGTGTGACGACGTTGCCAGCTCGCAAAACGTTAAAACGGCAAATTCGGTCTACAATTACGACACAATAGCACACCACCATCCACAATGGTTGGGACACCTTGGGCACACCGATCCTATGAAAGGAAGGGTCCTGCGACTCGAACGTCCATCCTGGCGAAGATGGCCGTGAAGTTATTTGTAGTGGTCGCTCTACGACGATAATTAAAAATGGATCGCACGAGCAGAACACTCGCCAATTTTTGTTCTATTCGAAACGACGATGTGGTAGTTTCCTCCACCGATCGCACAAACCGTAGACGCGAGCAGGACGGCGATCTTCCACGTAAAAATCAATTCCTGACGAACGAAATATCAATTCCTTGCATCGTTCAAACGAAAAAATAATGCTTTACAATCTCCGCTGATATCACGCTAATGACTATCGTGCCATCGACCAAGGATACGTTGCGACAGCACGTCGAGTGGACAATCGTCGCTGATATAGCAGATCACGCTTTTTCCGCCGGGGTTGGTTTCTGGCTGGCATTACGTTATAAGTAGGTCGGTCGATATTTTCCATTCATTACACGAAAGAATATATCACCACTCTTAATGGGACGTATTCATAATCTCGAACACTCGCATGAACTGAAGTGTCGAAGAAAAAAAAGGTGTATGAGAACATGAATTATCATATCGTGGTGAAGACGATGTGGCAACACCGTCCAGGGACAGGCGTCCGCCCGTCAAGGAAATATCAACAATCTTTATTTTCCCCTTAGTTCATCAAATTTTTGGCATTGCTCAGCGGCCACTATAAATTCGGATGCAAGAGAAGACTAAGGGTTGAAGCGAATAGAACTGCACCCGCCACGAACGACTTTTCGAAGAACCCTTTTCCGACCGGTGGCGCGTGTAAAAATTTCGCATTCCAACAATCGTCCAGAATTACGTAACAGAATTACGTTAGCAATGATATCAATGAGTCCCTCACTGGTCTTTTTCGGCATGAGAAGTCGGAGCGGCGAGTCTGCTTATGATTTAACATTTCGATGGAAAAAAACTTCGCCTCCATTTTGGCTGGCGCTTCAACAATCTTTGGAGACGGGAGAGGGCGGGACATGAATAGATTTAAATAGGGTCAATGTCCTCACTAAGCTAGCGAAGACGAAGAGAGTGAATTATTGATTTTCTAGAATGAATGAAGAAAAGAAAATTTTATCGAAGACTTTGAGTGGCAGGTGCACAAACTATTTTCCGCGACCAAAATTCGATCGGATTCATTTTCATTACGCGGCCAATTGAACTTTGCCATTTCATCTACAGCCATTCATTCGGCTCGATTCCACGACAGTTTAATCATAAGTAGTAGAAGAAACGGCTTATTTTAATAACTATAGAATTTACTTGCATTATAATGGCGTTAGTGGTATACTGTGACGGAATTTCTTCTTTGAACCCTGGCTTGATCGGAATAGTTCGTTCGTGCTGTTCTGAAGATTTAAGTCTAACTTTCGTTTATTATATACAACGATAAGGTTCGAGTATCCTAAAGTAAACTTTTTGAATTTATATTGTTCTTAATTTTTGTCAATTCATTTTACCTCAATGGGGAAAAATAAATAATGTTGGCAAGAATCGTTTTCAGTACATAAATAATTTCATAAAAAAGAACAAACTCAAATTAACCTATATATAACAATAGTACTCACACTCGAAAGATACTAAAAAACATTTTATCAGGATTGAGAAGGGAACAAAGAGAAAATTATTAACATGTTTCTCATTTATGATAATACATTTCAGAAATTCATCTCATGAAAATTTATCAAAATCTTTGTAATTAAAATCATCAAGCAACCAAAACCAAAAGAAAAAAATTTATTTATTTTCGGGTGTTCTCCAATGAAAAAAAAAACACTCTCCGTAGGAAAACTTACCCTCCATATCCCTGAGTGGAATATGCTCCGTTCACCACAGTTCCAAGAGGGAGCATAGAGTTCAGTTGATGACCGTTTCCGGAGGAACCCATTTGGTGAGGTGCACCTTGAAGGCTCATTCTGTTGCGAGGAGGTCTACAAACAAGAACGTGGGTGACGGATGTCCTCCTCACAGGGCCGTCCCTCGAGAATGCCAACCCAGGGGGCTGAGAAAGCAAGTCGTGGGGTCCTCCACTGTACGAGCCATCGTGATGTTCATTGATGGACACGTCTATTCTGGCACCTTCTGGAATGGGCTGCAAAATCAAAGGAACTATTGGAGACCTGTGTTCATATGAAATAGAACTTACTTTTCAGATGATATTATAAAATCTGGTTATGGTTAGATGGTTTCTTAAAAATTCAAGAATAACTCACGGTGATGAAGTGGATTCTTGGGTAGTGTGTCACTATCAGTGGGATGCATCCCACTAATTGGGCTAAACAGCCTCATTTATGGGGCAATTAATTGCATACATATATCCATATAATTGAATTCATTTACATTGCTCAAGCTTGAGGTGAGTTCAGAAAGTAAGCTCGATTTGCAATTTTAACCACAACCGTGAGGATAAGTGTGTGAGGAATAGATTCATTTACGGATAATTTGGAAATGACTGTTGATTGAAACCAAATTTAGGCCTTATGTAATTGTGTTACAATGATAAGCGAGAATATTTTAAAACTATTGTTGAAGTTGGCCATAGTAATTTTTATTATTCCAACTCCTTAATTGCAGGTAGATTTTCTTGAATCAGTATAATTTAAAAAAGTACAAAAAATTAAAAATTAATTTAATACTTTCACATCTGAAGGTTTCCTTTGATATAAGGGAAGAATAGCTTTTTCATGTAGCATGGAATTTTTACTTCTGCTCGACCCTGCCTTTCCCTTGATTTTTGATGAAAATGGTTAAAATTCTTTAAATAAAAACTGCCCAGTCATAAAATAGAGATGTTTTGTACATACCACTTTGTGATATCTTGAATAGACTTAAATGTGATAAAAAATTCATCAAAATATGTCTTATGGTTGTTTATCATGGAAAAGTTGAATTGAATGTAGTATGTGATATTTTAATTGTCTAATAGAGCATACTTTCTGGATGACCCTTAACATCCTTAAATTTGCAGATCACTTCGAAAATGTGGAGTACCTCACTTCCTACTTACTTAATCATAAAATTACAGAACAGAGCAGATCGGAATGGTGATGTGATGCCAAGGAGTAAAAATATTAAACTGGTCATTGCAAAATATAATAAAAAGGGTTTATCATGAAGAAGTAACCTAACTTGAACCATACATGTACTTATTGACAATGAACTAGATTCCATGAAAGGATCTTTGTAAAATACGAGTATGCATTTAATGATAAAGCTAAAATTGGAGAGTGGAGTTATTTTGGCTGAAACATTATAATTCTTTCATGGAAATGAAAGATTGAGATTAAATAGAAACTTATTTTGTCTTTTATATGTAAATGGTTGGCTCCCACAAGTTAGGGAATTAACCTTACTTAACCTTTTCAAAATGATGACCTTATGACAATTAATTAATCAATGATGTTGCAGTAGAATACAGATGTTAAAGTAGAAAAGGGCTGGTGAACACAAAAGTGACAAATTTTCAGGTGTTCTCATAAAATTTAGACCAGTGAAAAAAGAAAATAAAAAAAATAAAGGAATTGTAATTAAGTATGAGGATCAACATAATCAGATTTAATGATCTGAGCAATCAAAGATATGAGAAGAATCAACAAGTATTTATATGAAAATATACTTACACCTCTATTCATATTAATACCAAGCATCTTTATGAATAAATAAATCCATGAACAAATAATTACCATGTTAACCTATACAAGTGACTAAAATTATATTGAAGGTGATCATTAAGATAATACAGAAAAGAGGTAATGTAAATAACCTCTAACTTAACATTCACTTCCTTAAGAATAATTATAAAATTACCGTAAATTTAATAATTAACATCAGTAACATAGTCAAAATCATTGGTGTAATTTAATGCTTAAAATTAATAAAGGAGTAGAAGGAAAACATACTTACCACATATGTAAAAAGAAATCGTGAATGACAAAGTTTTAGATGTTTAAGTAATGCATACAAAGAGACGCAATCTAGGGAACACCATGGACAATGGAGATCCTCACAGGCTTCTGTCTGTTGTCTACTACTGCTATTATAGATAAATTGGTAAACTATTTGTAATTTGGGTTGCTGCGGCATTTGATGATTGTGAGGATGATGGACACCATTTGGATGCACCATTACACCAGAATTATTAGGCAAGGCCACGGTTCCATCTTGCTGCTGCTGGCTAGCATTGTCATTTCCTAAAGAAGAAGCTTTGCGACGACCAACACGACACCCTATCCCACCAGCGGAGTCTGAAATGATAATACAGGGTAAATACAGATTCCTCTATGCTGAAAAAAAAATGCTTAAAATACATCAAAATAAGAAAATATAATTTAGTGATTCCTTTAACAGGGTATTCACAATATTTAAAAAAATAAATGCCACAGCAACAATGCACATTAATAGTCTTAAAAATTATAAACATCATTAATCATTAGATTTAAGCAGAATAGAAGATCATAAAGAATAAAATATAATAATTATATATTCAATTTACACCTCTAAAATTTTCTCAACAACAAAATTGAAGTGTCTTAATCAGCTAATCATGGCACATAGTAACACTTCCATAATGTTATAACAGTCAGTAGAATATTAATTACATCATGATGTGAGCCAATAACTACGTTTCTAAAGTCAGTTATATTTGGTTCAAGCAGAACTACAGATTTTATATTAATATATATATATATATATATATTATATTTCATCGACTAAAACCTTGTGAACAAAAATTTAACTCCAATGTTGTTAACTCACTATCAAAACAAGACTTCGAAGGAATTCAGTCACAAATAAAAAATTATTAATAAAAATGTTAATTGTATTAATTTATTATGATTTTTTTACCCAATACCAACAGCAAAAAAGACAAATGAAATCATTAACAAAATAAATTATAAACGATAAAATATTGATAGATCAAATTGCTTTTCAGATAAACAATTTATGACTTCTCAAGCTTCATAAACCTAAATATTATATAAGATGATGAAAATAGTGCAAAACAGTGGTATAAGTAATCAAACAAAAATCACCTGGCCTGCTGTTTTCTTTGTCACCATCAGTTGATGGTGTTGAATTGGGAGTTGATGATGGTACAGATGATGATTGTTGCTGTGACTGTTGGGATTGCGAGGTGTGGACACCCTGTTCAGATCCTGGACGAGGTCTTAGGGGCCTCGGCCTTTCAACTAAAGAGTTGCATGCTTCTGGAGTCCATTTCAGCCTGAACTTAAGTGTTGGTCCACGGGAAAATGCTTCAAAAGGTCCAAGATCCTGATTTGAAAAATACTCAATCAGACGAAACTTCAACATCAACATTTAAAAAGTAAGTAACAAATTAACATCCTAAAATGATCATCATTTACAGATCACAGCATTTAGATCCTGGACCTAATCACCATTAATTAAATGCAATAACTTGTTATTTAATAGAATACTTAGGTGATGCAGGTTCCATAAAATGACATAATTACCTCTGCAATATGTTCTCCTACTGTCTCCCAGGATGAATGTTTGCGAGGTGAGGCTCTGAGAGGTGGTCCCTGACCATTGGCATGATTAAAACAGTTTGATCCTCTCAAACTTACACCTTCTGCAAAAGTATGAATAAGATTGAACTTAACCTCAAATTTAAAGAAACTTAATATTTTAAAAAATATCTAAAGACTTGTGCATTAACAAAATATTTGCGAGAAGATCAGAGAAAATTATAATATCCAAAATTAAGAAGACTTCTGAAAATTTTAAAATTTTCAATGAATTTGAAATATGAAAAGGACAAAACTTACCGTTCTGTTGACCTTGAGGAGGAGTGTATGTCTGAGAAATTTGTAATGCCAACTCGTAATCTCCATCTGTGAGCAAACATCTGTTATGTCTGTCATACACAACCAATTCTGCTCCATATAAACGAGTTTCCCCATTCCCATTATCATTTTCTGAGGATCTCTGGATTCCTTGCTGCGATACAGGTATGGATGAAGATCTTCTACGCTTTGGAGGAGGTTCTGTCAACAAAATATTTCCTTGTTATAAACTGAAGGTGTTTCTTACAGTCGCATTTGCAAAATCAATGCATGCCAGCCATACACTCAATGCATAAGAAAATACAATATATAATATATTTTATCCTATTAAAACGGAATTAGCAGATGAATAAATTAAAACATAAGATGCAAATGAAAATCAATTCAGAAATGAAGAAGGGTGCTAACACATCAATGTTAGTATTTAGTGTTTATGATACAACCTAATCGTTTACCTCCTGCTGAGTCTTGGTCGTTATGAGAGGAATTTGTAGCATCTGAGATGAAGGGACTCTTGGTTGAAGCTGTGTGAACCCTCAGGAGTAGCATGTATGACTTGACAAGGTGACCGTTGGAGAGGGAGAAAGACTCTGTGGGAATAGACACTGTAGGTGCTTGGGGCATAGGTCCTTTAGATGGATCATAGTCCTCACTTGGATTGATTGACACTTCACTTGTACCAACACAAACCTGTACAGGGAACAATTGATTATTGATCTCGAAAAAACAGTTTCCTATTTTTCAAACTTAATAAATAAATATTGGAAAAAGTATTACCAACCTGCATAATGGGGGAAGAAACATCCTTCCTCTTTTTATGGCAAATTTTGACTAAAAATGTTTCTACCAAAACTGTATCCTGAGAACTTTCTGCAGAAAAAATGAAACAACTTTAGACAAAGAAAATAATGAAATAAAAGCTCATCGACTTAGGATATTTATTCATTTCTCTTATCTGATACTAATCAATAGTTGAGAGTGGAACAAATATCAATGGACATACCTCTCTTATCGTAAAAACCTATAAAAGTAAGGGTCATATATGAAGAAAGAGGTCTATCTGGTCGAGATGCCTCCCTCTGCTTTGCTAATGCTCTATCCAACAAAGAATCAACTCGAAAACTCTGTCTGCCTATGTTAGTCCTTGACATACGTCCCTTCATATAGGCCAATGTTCGGTTTAGGAATATTGGCTGCAAAATATAAAGAATTTGGAGTAATAACGATGAAATTACAACATGGACTAATATATAAAATTATATTTCAATATAGATAGTTTTCACAATGCAAGATAGAGCTTTCAAAAATACTTCATATAACACTGAAATTTTTTATTTGCTCAGATAATTTTCAACTCAATAAGATAGATTTATTAATGTAATCACACTAGGAAGTCCAAAAAGAAATTAAGAGAACAATAATCATTATTAAAGACACAAAGATAATTACATTCTTTTATTAAAAATATGATATACATAGTATCTTACATAAAAAGTTCATTTAAAACAAACCTATTCATATAAAGTCACTGGGAACTGTATAGCATAATAATAACTAAATTAGATTACATAAAAAATAAAATTATAATAAATTATGTTACTGATTTAAAAAGTTCAATATCTAGCTAATTAAAATGATTTTTGAAAATTCCACGCATTTTTTGAAGGAAAAAAGGAAAAAAAATCTCTCTACCGTTAATATGGGTTTCAACAGAATAAACATAGATATACTTACAGATATCATATTCCGTGTCCGCAAGAACCTATATATTTGTGTTGGCTCTGCAAAACACAAAAACACAACATATCAACTACCGAAATCATTGATGATGAACATATTTTTGAACTTACTTATAGAAGAAAAATAATTTATTTAAAAGTAGAGATTGAAGTATGCAACTTTTTCATCTGCGGCATATTGTTGTGACTATGATATTTTTTCATGATGAGATATTCAAAGACAATCATTTATCAACAATAATGTGTTCATTAGCTCACATAGCAGAAATGATATGCACTCTGATTCAAAATCTTTTCGAATTGAAAAGGGAAAGGAAAATTTTGGTTTATTTCACTTTTTTTTATGCAGCAACAAAAAATGGAAATATTCCATAAAGAATTCAGACTAAAGACGATAAAATCTGTATATACAAGTCTTAAGTCCTACAAATCTTAAAACAACTACGAACCTTCAAAATGAAAACGGAAGAAAATTTTCATTCTTTCTTTAGCCGATTTCAATTCCTTGGAAAATATGAAAATGCAGGATAAATAATGAGAGAGTTATGAAAGATATTCACGAACAAATAGTAAACAAAAGTAGACTACTTTCACTATAAAGTTCGCAAAAAAACGAATTATACGGAAATTGAAGCTGGACATACATTCACGATCATACTTACAGTGATTTAACCAATTACCAAATTATTTCATCGCCACATTCATTAATTTAGATGTTAACACGAATTTAATTTCCAAATGTATGAATAAAATTACATTTACCCAAAATATAATTAAATATATGGAAGAGGAATTAACGTGAACATTCAGTTCTGCGATAATCATCCAAAACTATATTTTTATATAGCTGGGGAAAAACTTTGATGCAAGGAATCTTTGACCATGAGAACCGTCAGATGTAGGCGATCCTTCTAACCTAGTCGGTGGAGATAAAGAGATATGCCAATCACAATTGTAAAGAACGAAGTAGGGTGTTTTTTGGGGTATACCAACTCGGACGAAAAACCGGTTATCTAGGATACCTGAGGAGCCTGGCGTGAACATATTCCGTTCCCTTCCGACTATGTTGACAAAGTAAAAATACCGTTAGAGTGTTTTTGGAATATTCCAGGAAGGGCGATCCCAAAATTACACTTTGTAGAAGTGACGCTGACAAAAATTTCAAGGTTTTAAAAAAGTAACGTAAAAGAACCCTAAAATAAAAGCTACAAGCAGATAAAATGTATAGCTAAGATTACGGATGAACCACGGGTGCTTTGACATTTTTGATCAATTTTTAATACTATGAAAATAATTCTTTCCCTTATACATAGTCTTCTTCCAAACAGAAGTCTCATCCTTACACATAGGTTTCGAAAGATAAGCATGAAGGATATCTACGATAAATGGCGACATGATGAGAGCAAGCTGAGCTCTAATTAATTTAATTTAATAAAAATTCGTTCCGTCCGATAATAACGATCTAAATAAGCATTGAAGAATTTAAAATATCAACTCTGCAGAGATTTCCTTCTAAAGAAAGTTGAGGAAAAATTTATTATAGCAATATTACTAATTATAAATGCAATATGTTTTCAGATTTAGAAATTGAGAAGATACATAAGATATAGAGCTATAGAAACAGAGTAATCAATGACGAAAGGTATTTAAAGATCTGAAAATCTAAGGTCAGTTGAAAAGGATGAATGGCAGCGTAAAACTGCTCCAACTAGAGGACATCTTGAACCGTCTTTCAAATCTTAAACGCGTGGGCTCTGTACGTGAAAAATACCCGATTTTTCTTTAGGCTTCTTTCTTGGAAGTCTACCATTCAAGGCTTGAAAATCATATCATCGGTAATAATAAAGAGCGTGTTCTAAGAGAACACGAAGTCCAATCCATGAAAACTGTCTCATTTCTTATCGAATAGTATTCGTTGAGATAACTCACTGAATCTCATATGATGCGTGCGTTATTTAATGATAATATATCTAAACAGGAAATGTAGAAAATAATGGATTATGGAAAGGGAAATATTTTTCTTTTTCTTTTCGATACTGTGAGAAAGAAAATAGCAAGGCAACACATGTGATGAAACATGCACAGCTCCATCACTATTCGACCGCTAACGCAAAAAAACGCATCGATAAGCAACGTCAAGGATAATAAAAAATAAATGAACGAGTTAAATACATTTATTATAAATCTTGCAACAAATTTAAGTTATGATTCAAATTATAAAGAGCTTATTAATTATAATTTTCTATAAAGAGCTTATTGATCCCAATATCGTGTTAAAAAAACTATACCCTAAAGAACAACACACAATCTACTGCTATTGCATGTACAGATATTAATGAAGAAGCTGAAATTAATAAAAAAAGAATGTAAAAGAGTAATTTCATTATATTCTTCTGAAACATTGGTTTCAACTGCCTCACACCGCATTATAGGGAAATAGTGATGGTCAAGCAATTTTTCTCATTCTAAAACGTCCTGTTCGCGTGTCGTAATATTTGAGTTTTAGAAGAATAAGTGACAAAGAAAATATATTGTTACGGTATACATAAAGTTTTATATTGTAAAGAGACTAAGGAAACTACAAAAGAATGCATGAAAAGAGATATAATCAAAGTGTTAGTTGTAATTAGGCAAACATAATAGGCTAGAATTTTTATAACTTCCAACAACCAAAAAATTGTTAAATAGAGAGGAGAAAATGAGTAATTTGTCTCCCCACTATCTAACAACCATCACGCCATAGTAAAAATGTATTGTTTCTAATAGATTCGAGACAAAGTATCCAGCTAGTCTTCAATATTATTACCACCAATATAAGAACAGTAAAAATAAATAGTACCATAATTTAAATTCAGAGCATATGTAAGGTCCAGAAATGACTGATAAATGAATAGATGAAGAAAAGAAGTAAAAACAAGAGACGATATCAAATCAAACTTCTCGGAGAAACTGAAGGTGGTATTAGATTTAAAAACATCATTCTAACATTATAGAGCTATGAAACATTTTACATCATGACAGTATAAAACTACCTCAAGGTTATATAAAAGGTTACTTCCATCAAATACACGAGAAACTTCGCTCTCAGATACAAAAAAGAAACAAATATGATATGAGGGTTGAATATCACTTGAGACGACTCCACCTTTAGATAGTCAACCTTGTATGCTTCATCGACTTGCAAAAGACAATCGACAGAATAGAATAAATTGATTAACATGCGGAAGGAAAGTTTTGATTGGAAAGATAAGCGATTATTTATAAGCCAGGACTAAAACGGTAAGGAAAAAATGTGATGCCCTGACTAAACTAACAAGGTTATACGTACATGTATATTGAAATAAATAAAAATATAGATATAAATCATCGAACCTTATCTTTAGATATCTAACATCTACTTAAATCGATACATGAAATGTAAATAAATTGTCATTGATAAAATTAGTGCGTCTAAAAGTGATAATTATAATAATTATAGTTACTAAATTAGTAACTATAATAATGAAAGGGAAATTTAAGATGAAATTGTAATAATGTAATTGTGAATAATAATTATTATGTCCCCGTAATCATTTTTTAAAGCAAATCACTCCGAAATTCGATTGGACTCTTGGATCCTTCAACAATAACCCAACCGTTTTTTTTAAGGGAATTAGAAGCGATTCGGCAAAATAAGTAGTAACGATGAAGACAGCCAACAGCCCACTTCACAGTATTCGTTGATGTAAAACATCAGAAATATCAGAATTGCAAGGATGAATGACTGACGTAACAGAAAAAGCTATTAATATTTCCTAACATTTTTACAATTACATACAATCTCCTTATAAATGAGTTTACGTAGTATTCTACGTCATACCAACCACATACGAAATGAATAACGGTAAGTCTACGGAAATAGTAATGGTAATGACAGATATACATAGCTTACTTATATATAGTGTGTTCATGAATATACATATATAAATAATTTAATAGGTCTCTCAGACGTAAAAACCACACAACGGATTATAGATCTAAGTGCTCGATGTACAGAATTCAGATTATAAAAACACTATGAATGAATTCATGGCTGTGACATTGAGTGAAACAAAAGAAAAACTCGAAGATAAAAAATATGTGGCTTATACTTTGAAATGTCGCGCACGAATGACGAGTAAGGCTATGAAATAAAACGTGACGGAATCCGTGAGAATATAATCTTCCAAATAATTTAATTGTATCCGATCTTCCGATAAAGTAAAAAATGCTTGGGAAAAATTTCGAAACGACAAAACCTTCATTCTGATAATTAAAAAAGGTCGAAGAAATATTCTGGTAATATACAGAATACAGGAGAAGGTATCAAACTTCATAGTAGGAAGCTTCGAAGATAAAAACCCAAGGTTGTATTTTGTACTGTATCGTTTTGGATGATTATCGTACAGCTAACTGCATCGACTCGAATTCTTTCTACGTTTATTATCGAATAGCATTTGTCTACCATCATTAATCGATCGGTAACGAAAACTAAGGCTTTGAAGGTCTTAAAATTTGACGTAAAATTAAAATTGTTAGAAGAGACGATGTTGAACGATCTCTGATTCTTAACATAAGACGTTAATTCTTCTTAATTCACTCTACTACGTACTCCGCGATTAATGTATTTCAAGAGTTATTCATATATTGAGTGGATAGTATACTCAATATAAACCATCAACGCATCGAATACTTTATCACCACATAGGCCATAGCATTGAGAATGTATCATCAAGAAACATATCTCTTTACAGCATCCTAGCGACATGAACTAGAGCAAGGATAGCGAACCATAAAGGAGCTTATGTGAGTGATAAAAAGGTAGAATTCATCTTGAGCTTGAGATTGACACGAAGAGCGATGAATGTGCATCTTCTAGCTTCACTTGTGCAATGCTTCTAAAAGGAGAGAGAAAGTGTGTTCCACTTTACATCGAGTGCATTCGATTCGGATCATTGGCCCAACTGCATCTTGTGAAATGCGCCCAAGCGTGCATCGCTGCTGAGGAAAATGTCTAGCCTTTGACGTACGCGATATCCGTGGGACGAGACATCCATCTTGCGAGAGAAATCTGTTTGAACTCCGTTAGAAATGCATACAATGTATGTAGCTGTGACACCAGATGAACAGCATGTTTATCTTTCTGGATATCCAGATGCACCAGAAGGTTAACTCATTTTGAAACCGCTCCTATTGAGAGTTTACATCCCGATGGCATAATCACACTATTATTATACTGTTAATACCGTAAATTTCAGCTAAAACGCAATTACGAACTACACTTGCACACAAAAGAGCGTGAAAAATTGAGCTGGGACTTGAACCCAGGTCTACCGCGTTACGCCCACGGAGCTACCCTTCCGGGAAACCCAACCGAGCCCAGGTATAGGAAAGCCAAGTTGGTAAGGCGATCGCCCGCTACGAAAATTGGGCTCAATTCAAGGTTAAAGCCAATATTTTCCAAAAGACCTGTTGCTGAAGGACTTTTGGAACTACTATTCAAATTATTTACCTTTATATTTTTATTATTTACTACAGGGATTCCCTTTGAAAGAACCAGGATTCCAGTCCTGCGCGGTCGGTTTTTTTTGCGTCATTTGTCCTTGTTTTTTTCATGTTGTTTTGCTAGTAATATCACCTGCCGCCCCGAAATAGTATCTTTAAACTTTCGAGCTATACTTGTCCGTGAACAAAGTGAGCATTTAAACTGGATACATCGCAAACCTACTTTCAATTAACGATCTGATGCTTTGGATAGGGTACACAAGAGAAGAAGAAGAAACTAAATATGATAGGAAGTGAAAGAGTTCGCCTAATTCTTTTGCAAGGAGATATTAGGAAATAGCTAAAAATCCATCAAAAATTGGTTAAATTTACGAAGAGCATTCGGTACTGCGTAACCGAAACGTTCGTGACGGTTCAGAATCACTTTTATCTCGACTGATTTCACATTTTTACATCCGTGAACAAAAAACATCAAAACGTGACTATCAAAGTTACTCTACCCTATTGATTACAAGGAAGTCGAAGTCAAAATATACAATTCATCACTATCAAGATGACTATTCTTGAATCTCTCAATGGACCCATTCATTCGGAGAATTGGAAAGTCACCAGAATATCAATTCACGTTCTCCTTTTCAATATCACAAAGCAAGAATTTAGTGAATCGACACGGGAGGTAACAGTTCAATAAAAAGATTGTATTGAGGACCTTCAGTTTAATTATCAACAAACTATGATGAGAAAGAATTGATAGTAACCGCTCAATAAATATACAATGGATATTTATTGTTGCCTTTTCGTAGTTCATCCACGAGTAGAGATTCAAATTAGAAAAGTTATTCTAATAGTTCAATACTATCAAGAAATATCATCTAATTGCATAGCGTGTTTTAAAACTCGTAGCATTTAACGTATTCCTAATTATTATAGAGCTTTTTCATTTGATATAATCAACAGAATAGTATTCACCATTAAAATGTAACGTTTAAACCTTAAAATAGCCTATATTTATAATCATATACTTCAAATATTACAATAAAAGAAGCTAAAACTATTTTATTATAAATCAATATTTATTAACGAGGAGAATAATACAGAACGAAATTTGAATTAAATGTTACTTGAATCAAAACTTCTCAGTTAAATAAATAGAATTCGATCAACGATTGTTGATTAATTACAATAACAGTAATTTCTATAACTTATCTCAGAGCATTAACAAAACAAGTAAATAATATAAAGCTTTGAATTGCGCTGCTATAGGGTTCCTACATTGATAATTAACGGTCAACTGTAAAAGAATAAATAGGAGGAAGGTAATACATAAAGTTTAAATCGTACGTATCAAAATAACCGAGCTTCGAAGAGGAAAATTTCTCTGATGATCTAGCAAATTCGCTACATTCGTGGCACAAAATAAAATTTTAATCCATTTTATATATACATCCAAGCATATCCTGGAAAGCTACACATCGTTCGGGTTCAATCATCAGAACATTTGATAAATTCGGAAAAACATAGAAGGTACATCGATAATGTAAAACTATGTACGATTAATAAATGAAAAATAATTGTAAAATGAAATATACCACGACTAAATATCCTGAAGTTGAAGATAAAAAAAGTTTTTACTGTGTGGGTTGAAATACTTTCCAGGACAAATTTCTCTCTAATCTTAAATCATAATTACACTTTCGTGAAGTACGGCACATTTATGACAGTTATGATGAAACGCTCTACTCTTTCTGGACCATGTTTTCTTTATCAGTGAACAATGGTGTACGTTTGAGAGCTGATGGAACTCACGAATTCCATTTTAGGGATCTGCAAGGTCAATAGCGCTACCATGATGAAAGCAGTTTATTTGGTCTTTAATATGATACCTTCATACCTAAAATCGGTATCATAAAATAAATACAAGAATACATTTAAAACAGCACTTATGAGTGAGATAATTAACGTTTGGATCGTTCATTGTTAGGATTGGATTATTAATTGATAGATGAATCACTCGCAAAAAATTATAGCATTCCTAGAATCGATATACTTTTAATCAATGACAAATAATTAACAAAGACAAAGAAAGGATCAATGTTCAATGATTCTGTGAAATTGATTCATTATGAGTTCAATTGATTCCCTTACATTCCGGTAAATATATATTTGGAAGAAATTTTCTCTAGAATGCGATATGTCATGGATTGCAAATTACGTCCAAGACAGCTGTTTTACTCTCTTGTCACCAATATTACTTTCACAACATGGCACATTAATTCCTATGGTTGCGTAGCAACTAGAAAACTGATGCATATCATTAAAGTAAGTTATTGAATTATAATTATTTATTTATCGAAAACAGAAATTTTTACTGTGCTACACATAATATGCAGACGAACGCAAACACCTAATACCTAACAGAAAAATTACCTCTATCCGGGACTCGAACCAGGGACTTATATGTTGGAAATTCAGCATGCTACCAATTTCGCTTTAAAGATTGGTAGGTCGAAACCAATTAATACATCAAACTCAGATATAGATCGCTGTCCTCCGTACTAGCTCTAAATATATCGACAATTACTGTTTTGTTATTTGGACAGAGAATACTTAATACTTCTATCCATTACGTCTCTAGCGAGCCTTGGTTGGGAGATAACGTAATGTAAGATAGCATTCGTGCAGACGACACGTGGGTCTACAGTTGTGCTGACGAAAGCGGGAGTACTTCCAGTGGAAGTCCTGAGGGAACGATAGGAAGAAATACTTGCGATGCGTAGAAGACCACATGTGGGAGAAAGTACGAGATGGCAGATTACAAGACACGAATTCTATAGCAGCGAGGGCACGCTAACGCGAACAGGAAGAGGGGAAACAACGCTTGGGAAGATGGACGAAGCATTTGTGAGCACACCAGGGCTCTTGCCATCGGTTGGAGGAGTCTTAGAAAACGGCAACACGGATCACTGGAAGAAACTTATTTTGGAAGGCGATCGATGCTTTATCTACTGGCAGGATTTCTGAAGAGGGCCCACCCTCCGATTTCGCTCATTCGTTGAGAAATGTAGAAAAAATGACGGGTCTGTGTGCTTTTCTTGGGCTGAAAATCGATAATTAAAGGTGAAAATCCAACAAAACGCTACAAGAGAATTCTCTAAAGGATTTTCCAGACTACTCGATGAGTTTCCTCTTTGCAAGGCACTTGAGAATTCAATTACCTTTTGGTCCTGAAGGACCATTGTTACATTCGAGAGAAGTGAAGTGTGTACCCCTTACCACGTACTTTTAATACTTTTAGTGCGATGACAGAAAATTGCAGAAACGTTTTCGGATAGGCCACATGGTTTTAACTAATCGGAGGACGATTCACAGCTAAACACTTGAATGATATACTCTTGAAGATGACAACACAATCATCTTTCATACATAAATACATAAATGTACATCTACCGACTTAACCATCGTACTTATCATAGACTAGCAATGTGTTGCCAAGAATCAAGTAAAGCTCAGTTACCATGAGAACGTTGCTTAGCAAAAATTCTTTCGTGAGTCAAATTCGTTCAAAAGGTTCAAACATACCTAAATTCAACCAAACTCCTCATTAATATTAATAGGGGTATTAAATATGATCGGAGAAAATGATTTTATGAGATATATTTCCTTCACTATAAACACCAGGATAGAATTGGGTTTGCAAGAATAAGATTGTAACACCGATCTAGGAGCAACCTTTCTCATCCTAGCATACAAGATTCCGTATCTATTTGTGATGTTATCATTCATGAAAAATGTAATTTAAATATTAAAATGGTATAGTATTCAGGGTTTAAATCTAATAATATTATCTATAGGATTAGTATTAAGAAACCCAATAAGATAGATATAATACATCCGATGCTATGTATATATACCATAACAACGCCAAAAAAATCCATATACAAATAAGTAAATAGAACTAGTAAACCAACGTAACCAAAGTTGGATAAATTTAAATACAAGTTCTTGAATAGAATAGAAACTATCACCTATCACAGATACTAAATAGAAAGACAGTAAATAATCCTTACAATATCATATACTTATTATTAACTTTAGAACCTTATTATAACCTTAGACTTCAAAGCGTCTCTCCTCATACATATCCATCATTTAAAGATACTAATTGCGCTGCGAGGTATCGGTTAAATTTCACAATGGTGGAGTTTCGTTGAAGAAATCATTAGTGGGCGAGATAATGAGTTCCTGCCTTTTTCCACGAGGTCATCGTCAACTGCTAACAACGATCATTCGTGGGAAACGTGCATTTATTAACAACAGATTTCTTATTCTGTATCTAGGATAGCCACGATGCATGAGATTTGTTGAACTTGATAGTAAATAAGATTAAAATAACACCATCTGATGTCATCAATTAGAACATATTTTATTATACACCTCGAAAAGAATGATTATACTGACTGAACCCAGGAAGATGGATTGAAAAGATGATTTTAACTTAATAAATCATTGGAAAGATTTATATAAAAACTTTTTATCCACAAAAATATATATTTAATTAATAATAATATAATACAGGTTTCGACGAAAGATGATGATGATTTCCAGCAGATACTATATTTATATACAAACTATATTATGCGCTCTTTAAATAACAGCAAGCTGAATGGAGAGGAGGAATGTATTAAAATATCATTGACTAAAAGGATGAATACGTTCAAAAAATGAAAACTTAGCATAAACAATATTAGATCAAGGTGAACCAGTGACGCAAATATGACTAAGTGATATGCTTGTATTACGTAGATAATTACAGATAGTTTTTTCATGGAGGTGGTACAAGATACTTATTTTCAGAATCATCTACTCCTTAAAAAGAATCCACCGACTGTGAGACGGTTCTAAATTAAAATTCACCTATAGATATTTACAAAAATTAACAGTTTTGGATTCATTCGGATAGCCAAACCCTTCGGGCTTTCTTTGTATAGAGGACTTATAGTAACTTGACAGATATTAATAAAACAATGAGATTATATGGATAAGAAAATATTAAAAGAATTTGACTACGAACATATAACTCAAATTATTAACATTTGTGTCCTCCCAAGCCGTTTTAAACTTCAAATGTATATTTACGTAAATAAAGGGCATTGGTTTTTATTCGATAGATATATCGTTTGTTGTATTCGTAGTACGATTGTTTCGTGTTTCATTTATTATATATTGTTGCCACTGATGGGAAATGGCAACAATTGCAATAATAGTAAAATAATGAGGTTCTCTAAATAAAACATTTCAAATTGAATCATTTTGATCATTTTAAAAATACAGTTTCGTATTTATCTTATCCTAAGAAAGTCCGCTGAGGCAGATTAGCAGTAGGCAAGCAGATTAATATATAATGGCTGAGGTCACAACTTTCAACCTGTTGCTTCCATAATAATTGTAAAATATTGTACGTAATAGTTATTCCTCCTTGCTGTAATATGTTGTACCTTGGATTTTTAATCTTATAGGTAATGTTAAAATAGTTCACCAATAACTTACACAGCTGATACAACCAAAAAACCTAAAAACACTAATAGAGTAATATTCCGCATGTATTCCCTAAACATAACACAACGGAGCGATACTTCTGTTCAGCGAAGTCGACGACAGCTGTATCCTGTTCTACCCGAGTCCTTCGACGTCAATACGTCTTGGATGAGGGAGCGGGAAAGGGACAGGGTTGAGGTATTGTTAACCGAGACTAGAAAAGTTGTAGTAGTAAGAAGACTAATTTTTTCTTGCGGACTAGCAAACGGGAACCACATCCGGGAAAATACTGGATGGAAGCTATACACAGAGAGCATTGCGTACAGAGACGCTTTTCTTTCACGCTACAGTATACGACTTGCGTCAGTACGAAGGATATCGGATAGCCGAGGCTCTCGATCCAGAAGAAACAAGAGCGAAGTCATAAGGGATAAAACGCATCAACAGCATCTTCCTTCTCCCATCCTCGTATTCGAAACACTTTCGCGTTATCGACGAATCTCGCCCGAGAATCCAGACGACGGGAAATCTTTCGGGTGAAAACGATAGCGAAAGAAAGAATTCCTCGCAGACGATGAAGATCCTTGAGATTCCAATAAGCGAAACAGCGGTTGTCATTTGTAGCTCGATTAAATTTAATAAGCTTCAGCCTTCAGACGAGATCATTACGAAATATTCCGCCGATCTGCTGAAGAGCACACTGCTGGGATGCGCAATCGATTGCTTTTGTGGAGGAGAGAGGTCATCAACCGTGCGTCCCTCGGTAACCTTGCTTTTCTCCAAAGAATATGGAGAAAACTGAGATATGGTCGTTTAGACTTCAGAATTGGGCGAATAGCAGAGATGAACATATCCAGATCAGAGCAGAATAGAGAAATTTATAGTTACAATTATACGCACTCTTTACCATGGCGAATCGATGACTTTCATCAAAAGAATTGTGATACTTTACGCTATTGCGTCTCAGGAATTATTTACGCAGTTTTTTCCCGCGAACGATCGAGTATAAACCTATAAAACGAAACGTTTTTTCGCCCAATGGAAATACTGCCACTATAAAAATTTATTTAGATGACTATCAAAGGTAAAAAAAGGTGAACCAAGGCCTGAATGACTTCGTGTTTTTCGGAAACGAAAAAAATTTATACTTTTCCGCGAAAAGCTTCTAACTTCCGGTTTGAGGAAAATGCTCAGAATAATCGACTCACGAACAATTAAAAAACATTCAAGCAATGTTTGATGATGCCTTTTGACTCATAATTTAACCCGTGAGGAATAGTAGAAACCTTTCTCCTCTCAAAAGAAGTATGACTTCCGTAATATAGCTATGACTATTATAAATTTGACAACTATACATTTCTTTTCTTACGGAAGTTTCAAAGTAATCTATTCTGATCTAAATTAAATTATTCATCATAGACACATATTTATCACAAGTAAATTAAGGCTAACGATACGGATAAAAAATTATCGATACCAAATAATCTAACTGAAAACGGGGGATAAAGATGATAAATAAACTACAGCAATAAAATACCAAAAGATATTAAGATTCGATTTGAAAAGATTATGATAAAAACAAAAAATTAGAAAAACATTAACGTTAAGTAAGGAAATTGAATTATAATAACGTCTTTTTTAATCAGACCCTATTTTTGCGTCACCGAGCAGAATATTTGGTAACAATATACAGTAAGAATCAGAAAAGGAAAACATACGTAATTTATTAAAAAGCTCCTCTACCTAGGAGATAGTTCGTTTTAAAGGAACTTATTCATTGTTTAAAGTAAAATTTCGAGCTGGCACAAAGCAGGATATGAATCCGATGTGAATAATTTTAGAAGCTCCAACACTTTCTTTTTAATATTACACATTACATTCTACTTTTTTCATCCAATACTGATAAACATCGAGGGGAGTTGAATGAATTACTTTAGTTTGATGTTTTCAGTAAATAATAAATATATACTAATAAAGTAATTGAGTAATTGATAGAATAACATACATGATAATACTATAAGATCATTTTTCAGTCCTTAACTACCTGGGGAATGAACTCCATTAATATGTGCTTTCCGCATTTCAAGGCTGAATGGGTAAAATGGAATTAGTGCGAGTAAATCAAGTGAGCGCCATCTGAATAATTCACTATAGTCTCCGTAAGAAATGCTAGTAACATTTCAATGCACGTACATAAAACAATAGATCTAGTACAATAGATCGCAGAAAACAGAGAAAAAATATAGCTAAACGTTTTTGCTAACATTTTTCCTATCGAACAATGACAGAAGATGGAAATGATTCCTAATCAAGAACAACATAATGTTTTAGCAACAGCCATATAAATAAAACTATTCCAATTAGATCAGTCTACTTCGTACAACCAACAATAGCTAATTTATAACAAACAAAAGAAGCGAGGTTTTAGTAATACTTTAACCTTGAAAAGCACTAACCAATTCCTGCTTTCCCAGAAGCTAAGCATGAAACAGAAACAATACCTTGATCGTTTTATTTTCTCAATCAGCCTTACTGAAACAACAATACAATGACCAATCCAATCTCGGCAAAAATCATACAAACAATAGACTTCGCCATTACAAAACCCAAGGGCTTTGTGATAATTGTCGTCGCGAAAACTGTGAATAATTCAACAAATATAGACTATAATAACACATAATGCTCTGCCATGGATAATTAAAAGTTTTTAGGCCCATTTTACGTTCATAAACAACCCGATTTCCCACTTTGGAGACCCCGTCAAAGGTCTAACCATAGGGGATATACGATACAGGAAATTACATTTGGGCCCTTGGCGGCCGGAAGTATTGCATCTACATGGATGCGGAAAGATGGGAGCAACGACCGATAAGGTAGGGTAAGGCTCTATCACTTAGCCCTCATGAACGCTGCAAATAAATCAGTTACAGTACCACTTGCTTTGTTTCCTGAATAATAAGCATTGAGTAATCAAGCCTGTAAAATCTCCGCCGAATAACAGACGGGAATTAATAGCAACATCAAGGCCAACGTTTTACGAAAAATTGTCCACAACTAAAGTAGTTCAAATAATAGAATAATAAACGAAATTAGAAAAAAAAGAGTTGATCACTACTGTTTTAAAAGCACGTGCTTTCTTTAAAGCCAATTACAACGATGTTCCGATCGTACCGCAACACCGGTGGAAAGCAATTTAACCTTTGAGCCGAAATCGGAAATAGATTCATTTGATGACACATCGCGAATCTAACAGGTGGATTTGAGAGTAAACAAGAGTAGAGATACGAAAACAAATACAACTTCTATTAAATTTTTTCGCTCTGTCGTTCAAGTGTAGTAAAGGTCGGGAGCCAATTAATGAGATATATTTTAAACGACAGCGAGCGATTTTTTATTCATTCAGCAATGATGTAAAGTATCGTAATTATTTCAGCCACGTAAATACCTTTATGCTGGAATTTGCGAAATTAGGATTGACGGATATTAAACTTAAACGATATTTTCATACATTTGAGATTAATCTAAAAAGACTAGGCATTAATATAAGATGATTACTGACTAGCAATATAACATATTTACTGTATCCATCGTATCTATTGGATCGAGCAAAGGAAACGTCGTGCCTAGAAAAAAACGGACACCGACTTCAGTTTCCGTACCGGAAAAATCCAATTAGCCTGGAATCGAACCCGGGAACTGTGCATCGGTAGGCAGAAATAAGAGTCCTCTTGCCACGGACGACTATCTCTAATAAAATAAATCACGATCGAAACAACTTGCATTCAGTTCGATGACTAACAAAAAAGAACCATTAAAACTCACTATCTCGTAAAATTATAGCAAAGCAAATAATGATATATTTCCGAGAAATCGTAACCGCATAAATTTCTAAATATAAATTTGATGAAAATAGAATATGCGCGTGGATAGAATGGAACTATAAAGATCGTAAACCGTGTCAAGTAATTTGAATAAGTTCGACGATACTTGTTTTATCCTTGAGATATGAACGCGTAATCTTTTTCCCTTCCATAATAAGGAGAGGGAAAGGAACTTTTGATCTTCGGCCAGCTAGAGCTCCTCTTTTATTCATTCCCGCCAAATCATTGCACCGCGCTCGCGGATCTCGTACTCAAACGAATTTTAAGAACTAAATAAACACCACGAAACATTCTTCTTGGTAGGTCATTGCAAATCCACATTTACTTGCAACAATCCTTTATCGGATAATAGGAAATTTTTGTGAATGATTTCAATAATTAAGTCAGATTTTAAAAAGCGATACAAAGAATACGCGCATTCGATAGTTAAAATCGAATTAAGGCATAATAATACGCTATAATTGATCGGAAATTAATTATACGCCAATGGAACTTTAAAACTTTCCTATCCCTTGAATTAGCTAATCTTACTAACGTATTTTGCTGTAAGGAATATTTCTATCGTATTTTTTTAGACTATAGTGGAGCAACAATGGTTACGAACGACGGGTCTCCGGGTATAGTCTCCGAATGAATGAGCAAAGATAATGAAAGAGAACGCGTGGGTATAATGGGAATTCATTCTTCTTCCAATCTCACGCCGAAGATGCCGGAATCTGCTTCGTATCGAGAAGTGGGCCTCGCACACAGACCTTTATTCTCCGACTCCCTTCATTTTATTTGCCTCGAGACCGCGGTTTTGCGGTTCCCTAGGGATATCCAGCCTCTACTCGTGGTGAAATACATTGGCAATCTGAAAATGTCGCAAGCTAATTCTTCGACCGGCTTCCAAAATTACGTTCGATCCCAAAATACTCGCTGCTAATTTACAGTTGCCACGGAAATTATATCTTCTAGGTGACAATAAATACCTTTCGTTTATCCTGTTACGATAGGATATGGTTTCATTAAAACGAGTACCTTGAGATTGAAATGAAAAATTTTTGAACAAATACTCTCGTTCACAGATTCGTTCTCAAAAGACCGCTTCCAGATGGGCTTAAGCGTATTTGTAGCCCAACATGGTAAAAATAAATATAAAAAACATTACTCATGAGCAAGGAGGAAGAATGATGACAACATATTTTAGCTTTAACGAGAGGAAATTCGTAAATATCACCGACCTTGGAGGCGGTTTGTAGGAAGGCTGTCTTTTAATCACTTACGTACCGGAGTATGGCATTATTCCTCTTCAATAATGTATATTAGTATTGTTGCATTGTAAACCAGTACTCATAGCAGATCCCTCAAAGGTGGAATGTTATCAAAAGAAAACGTGTACAGTAATACAGAACTCAAACATTTCAGAGTAAAGGAAATTAAAAGAGATGATTGTAACAATAGTTCTTGAACTATTTTATTGCTCTAAGAGCTGCAATTTTGAAAATGATTACCTGCTGAATTTAGACGAACGAGATGAGGACAACATATTACCATTTCATTGAGACCGAAGATAGTCTTGTTAAGATAAGATACGTAGCACCAAAAAGAAATTCACGTTAAAAATATCAGTGTACATTCATATTGACTAATGAGTAAATGTCTTCCATTCAGAATGCTTATTTCAAAATACTAGCCATCACAATAATACATCTTCTGAGTTTTTACATGAATCTACTAATACCTCTGATATAACTGATTTTTTTCTACAGTCTGTAACCAAGAGAGAGAATTCAACAATCAAATACTACATTCAAATAATTACAAAACCAAACATCCGAAACATATTTATCATCCGGTATTGAATGAATACCCTATGATGCAAGATGTGCACATATTTATGCATTTACTGATACAATGAATATTAAATTCTTAGGGATGCTAACATTCAAATATGTTTTATTAGGACCAACCAAAATCTTGAGCTCTGGATTGACAACATGTCAGATATCGGACGTGAAAAAAATCACGGCAAAACATGGACTTATTCCCTGCCTTCGTATTGAATTTAATGATAGCGTAAAGACTTCTACTTAATTATTACTATAAAAAGATCTTACTTAAGTAACCGGATAGTTATTTTTTATTCAGTCATAGAAATTAAATCAAAACAATTTGTACAGAAACAAATAGGACTAAGGTCAGCCAAAATGTTTATAGTGACAACTGTAACCAACGCGAGAAAATAATTCTTTTACATTTTCTTTAAATGTGAAATGGTGTTATTTATTCTTTACAGGAAATACGATTCATTACACAAACTATCCTCTATGGTAAGCAACGAAGTGATAAAACAAACGTAAAAATATATTTTTGGTTACAATCGTTACTTCTCAAGATACTTGCGCGTCCTTCGCGAAGTACTCTCGCTTCAACGTTAATTAAAAATGCCTACTCGCAGAAATACCCGACAAAGTAGTACCTTTACCTGAACAACTACGTTACCAAAACCGTGTTATGAGAACGGGAAAAATACATACATCGATAAGAACTATATATCATAACTGTTTCGATGTTGGCTGCACGTAACTTTTGCTGATATTAAAAGGTTCAACTGGATGGTGTGGAATACCTTTTGATATTAATTAATATTACCTGAAGAAGCAATATTGCATTGTTCTCACGCAATTTCTTTCTCAGTTCTCACAAGCTAAACTTAAGTTTGATATATTTTTTGTACGTTTTATTACAGTTAGAAGACGAAATGAGATGAAGTGAAATATCAATACTGAAGCTCTCAGAACTTCCCAGTTTCGTCCGACGTACTCCACGCTTTTCATAACTTTTTCTTCAGATCCGGGTTCCAACATGGCTGATGCGCTGGGGAAATCCAAAGAAACGTAATTTTCTAACGATTTCGATGTTGGAAAAAAGCTCCTTTATGTTAATCATGAGTAAATATCTATTTCCGTAACTAATTCAATTCGACCAAATAATTCAAACAATGAAACAACATCATTTAGTCACTCACCGGAAACAACTTTGTATGTATTACTGTACGTCGTACTTTTTAACTCTTACTTTATTCGATACTATAGACATTTCAAATGATAAAACACATCTCCATGAAAATACGACCTATAATTATTAGGACGGGAGAGCATTTCAATAATTAGTTCTAGAGGAATAGAGACAGAAATGAGAGAGAACCTATAAACTTCCACTGTAACCTAGTTCCGTATATGTTTAATAGAAATTTACATTTTTAAACGGTCCATAAAAATATGTACGTATGGACACAGGTGATATAAATTACAGCAACAAAATAACATATATTCGAGAAATATATTAAGGCAAAATCGTAACAAAACATGCACTTTGTTACACATTTATTCGTCATTGATGAATTTTACTAAACCGTTATATGTTTTACAAACTAATAATAACTAATATTAATTTCTGTTTCCAAAAGAGGAGCACAAAATGAAAGTTTTCTTTCACTAGACATCGCATTGTATACTTTCAGAGGCATTTTATGAAAGCTTTTTGCAGTTCTTCTTACTTAGTCTATGAGATGGAACCCTCAAGAAGTACCCTACTATGTTAGGGTCTGCTATCTTATCGTTTTTCTTATCTATCAAAATTATAATGAATACGGATGGCGCAAGAATAGATTTAATCTGAGAGAATTGTTAAAATACACAACTTGACTTTATTTTCTATTATTGTGACTCTACTGACGACAGCTAAATTAACAAACCATTCCACAACTTTCGTAACTCTCATTCAAGAACAGATTCTCTAATACTCTGACACTACATAATCGTACAACTGTACGAGGTGTTTTTCGTTTACAGAAGATTTTTTCAGATACCATAGCTGCTGCCCCAGTACAGGGTGAGTAGGAATGCCGGTTTGGTCGCAACCCCTCCACCATCAGCTTCCAGAAGCTCTGGAGAGGGGATCAGGTGTACATTGCAGAGAAATAAGTTCGCAACCCTTTCCTTGCTGAGCAGGAATGCCCTGAGCGCTAAAATCCACGCAAACGGACAATGATCCGGTTGATGTAGAATGAAAATTAGCGTAGCATTCCGTAACGAGTGATCAAAACTAACGACATTTATTAATATCTTTAGTTTCTCGGAATTTCGCTAGTATTAGACCAAAAAGAATCATGAGATGAAACGAAAAAATTACACGTCCGTAAAAACTTAATTTAAAACATTCTCTTCGTCGCGATATGCAAAGAGTAATCGATATAAATAACACGAACTCGTACACAATGCAAAGCCAAACACGGATATTGGTAATAACAACTCTTAATGAATTTTACATTTCGTTTAAAACGGCAATTGCATTAACTTACAATAATTATTGATGCATTTGAACATTATAAACAGAATCAATTAACTGAGATATTCACTTTCTTCGGGAATCGAACTAAAGACCTTGGAATTGGCGCGCGGGAACAGTAGCTACTCCGCCACCGGGCGCGGTTAAATAAATGGACCTGCATTAAACGTCGCTCTGAGCTTTGTAATTAGGATGTACTTTCATAACTTATAAAATAATTCTCCAATTAATTTTCACTTGCCATTTCGTTCATAATTCATTTCGTCATGGATTAATTGGCCAATGAGAGATGTATTACATATTTGCGCTTGAGCCTTGAGCGCGAACCAATGCGGTGTGCAAACAATGTGGACACAAACGTTCAATTTACAAAATCGGTAATTTTAACGGCCGCATTGCTCAACGTAGGCAGTCAACAATTTTTTATATCAAAACATACCTCCGCAGCCTGAAAAACTTTGATTACAACAAAGATTTAAGAAGATTACTGCAGAAATACCTAAACTACTTTCCTTACGGAAAATTCTCAGAATTTATACGGTATCAATATTAACCGTACAGTTGTGAATTAACACGTGGTAAAGTGAAAGAAGTGAAGCGTTATTAACGATAATCATGAATGGATTCATGCCTGCAAGTGTGTGGCGCATATTTAAATCTTCATTAACATATGCTATAGAGGAAACTTTACAATAAAATGCTGCTTCTGAATCCATATAAAAACAAAGATTTTGAAATCTCCGGAGGATTAATTAATAAAACTTCATAACCTTCGTAGAATTGAATGAACACCTTAAGATGTGCACTTTACTTCAATTGCAATCCGTCGACTGAACTTGAACTCCTAAGAATAATAAATGAACGATACAAATCTAAGGCATCTATCTCCTCTGATGTTGAATGATTCAACACGATTTTCGTCGATTCGATATTTCTGAATACGGCATTTCCTTCGAATAAAAACGCATAATTAGATGAGATAGTGAACTTGATAGATGAAAAATTAATATCGCCTTGTTACCACGGTAAACACCTCGGAAGGAAACGTTGAGCAATTTTCAATGCCTGACTTGCTGAGGAATCTTTGATCTCATCTCCGGGTATTTTAGAACGGAAATGAAAATTTCCTCAGAGATAACTGCAGAAAATTTGGTGGAAACAATAATGGATATACACAAGCGTACCTCGTATATAAAAATTAACCATCTTTCATTCACTTTCATCCTATCTGCACTACGTTAATCGGCGGCCTTCGGTTGCTACCCTGATCGTACTTCCGATAAACACATGGTCCGGGCGAAAAATGGTCGATTAACAACTCTAATAGTCGGTATTCTGATACGTAACAGAGTGAACACAATACACCACATACGTCATTCACGGCACATTCCAACCTAGATTCCGTAATTCACTGAATTTCTTCAATCAAACATAACGGCCATAGAATAGTTTATTTCAAAAAACAAGTAAATAAAAATATTAATCAAAGAATTTTGTATTTGGCTTAGTCAGCAGTACTGTTCAGATAATGATTGAACACAAGATATATATTTGTTTAAAAGTCCGAATTCATTATTTGAGAAAATGAGTCAATCGAATAAATTAATAAAACAGATATATTTGTTATATTTTAAATAAACAAATACACAAAGCTGTAGCAAATTTCATACTTAATTTCATCTTCACATAGCGAGTGAATTTCAAGATTCAAAAATATAATGACATTGATAAGGGATCAGAAGGAATAATAAGATATTGACATTAAGGAAACAATATTGAAACCATTGTAGAATTTTCAGACTGGAAGATAAAATCTCAAAGATCTTGTAAAAAGAACCACTATAAATCGCTGATGCCTTCATTGAATGGATTAAGGGTATTTGCATCCAAACAACAAAATGGTTCGATTGCATTAAGTTATCTTCCTTCCCTAATTTATCGTTCCCCACTTGGAAAATTTCGAACACAAACATCAGGAAAGGTATGGAACGAAGTACCAGTATGTCATAATATGAAACTCTCATGTTGCCTTATAAGTAATCATGAATAAAATACAATGAATGTCTGACAACTTAAATAACTTTGTACATAATATAAACAAAGGGCCAATAATAATAATAATAATAAACAGAGAATTTACACGATGAAAATGCTTGCTACTACATCGAAAGTTACGAAAAATTGTGAAATATTATACTCTTAACCAAAGGTACTATCACCAAAGACCTTCTTTTACTAGAATGGAAACAACAATAAGCAATCTCTATGGCCAGAGCTGTGCAATAAATGTAATTTGATTATGTTTATCATATTTTTAAACATGTAATTTGTATATATATTATAATAAATATCTAAAACTTTGTGCAGTATACAGCAACATTAAATTAAGAATTGCTTAAGCTGCGCTTTAACGTTGCTCTGGATTACAAAGCATCAACTTATAACGGCAAAATAATAAACAAACAGCACGGTATAATTTTTCGAGGGTTTTTCTTCATGAATTGCGAATATGAAACGACAATGACATACCTGTAAGATCATGAATCCTAAACAACAAACAATCTACAAGAGCCTAATATTATAGCTTAATTTCTCATAAAAATTGACATTTAGAGAATAAAACATATAGGCAACATTTCATTCCAGGTAAATATTCCATTTAAATCGCTCTTCAAATTCCTAAACTGTGAAACCCTGTGATCTCTCTTCGATGAAATCATGAGATCGTGTAACAACTAAGCCATGGTCGAGGGCGGAATGCAAAAGCGTCGGTTATATTTCATCTATATATGAACGGCTAAATCATACTCCAAATCCTATTATAGAATGGCACATTCGAATTTTCAAGCGAAGTTCGTTCTGCATGAAATCAACTCACACATCTAAGACAATGGGGGTAGGTTCTAACTTAAAGAAATCAGTTTACTCACTCTCAAACGCTTGAAGGAAGAGCTCGTGGTCGGCTTGCATTTGGTCCATTCTCGGATTTTTTGATGTGTCTGCATCTTTTTCACGTTTCTTTGGAGGCATTTTTCCAAGTGACGGCAAACAGAGACAAGAAATTCAACTTAAAAGTGCAATATAAACCACAAACTCTTTCACCCGCGAATCTCTCCTCACCGACCGCACAACTACTTTATTGCCCCCTGGCGGGAAGATTGCTAAGACTTCTTACCGAAGTTCTTGTTTACGTTAATTCTTAAATAATATTCTTCAAGCAACTAAGGCTGTTCTCTTTCTCGAAGACTTAAACGAATTGCTCATTAACTGGGATGTAAATTAACACACAGAGATATATATTATAACATGTTTATTTTGTTAATCGTCATTACAATTTTGATAACCCAGCAGTGTCATATCCAGATCACAAAATAAAAGTCCCTTTTTAGCCGCCAATTTCAGTCAGTTATTAACATCAGTTTTCACAGACTGAATTTATAAAATCCAGTTTAACAGTAATAAATTATCTTCAAAAAATTATTCATGCTGCACATTTTCAGTCCAATTAGATTGACTAGTTGGTTGAAGTTCGACGAATTTCGTAAATAGGAATGGTATCAATCATTCAATTATAAATGTCTAAAACTGACAAAGAAATCAAAAGATGAAAAACAATAAATATGAAAGCCATAAGCCTTGAATGAAATGAAAGATTTTTATATAATTTACTAAAGGTATTGCAGCATAATATTGTCAGAAATGAGAAGAAAGTACCTCATTAGAAATTAAGGTTAAATGGTAACTACGATAACGTTTTTATAGAACCAACAACTTCCATCTACCTTGAAAGTTTCGGTGCAGTGCTTCAAAGTGCAATCTTAATTCTTCGCTTAATACATATTTGACTATTAAATTTATCATTGGATAAAAATGACGGAATCAATAATTCATTGACGCGCTATAAATGTACCGTTTTATCTTACCATAGTTTCGTAGAAAATAATCATAGAGATAATTTTACGTTTACAATTTTCGAAGTTAGTACAGTACAGTATGATTGCATTACTTAACTAGAAATTCTTACTGAAAAAAAATTGATTTCACTCATAACTTTTGAATTAGAAATTTCTACGTGACCTTGCGTTTTAAATAAATAACTAATAAATTAAAATGGCCAAATCAACTAGTTATCTCCTCGTTTATAGCAACTTTCGACTTGTCACAGACATTTATTTTTAAAATTTACTCTTTCCATACTGATAGAAACATTTACAAAATACATTATAAATTAGGTACTTAAATACTTATGAATTATTCTAAAAGTAAACTATTTGTCTATCATAATTTTTTATTGGAAATTTGAGGTAAATTCATTTCTTAAATATTCACAATAAATTAGTAAACTTTAATTAATTATAACTAACTGAAATTGAACTTATTCTAAAATGTAAATTCTACGTCTCCCCCACATTAGCCTGTGTGCTTATATATTACTGATTTTAAATAACAGACAGAAAAGATGAAACCTATCGGTGACACCTATCAGGTACAAACAGGCATATACTAAAACTACTGCCATTAGCTTTAATTATACACATTATAAAAATTAATTTGATATGGAAAACTATTGTTTATTCTCTAAGGGACTCTGAACTAGAAAAATTTTCAGAAAGATAGTAAGTAATTTATTCAATAATTGCACACTCCACAGCCTCCTGTTTCATTAAGCTTAATGTGAATAGCCTAAATTTATTCTCTTAACAGGACACTACATAGGAAAGCCACAGCACTAATATAATAAAAGTTAATTTTCAGTATATGAAATCTATGAAAAAATTTTTAATTTTGACATTTGTAAAGAATGATCTAGAGTTATTTAAAGCTCAGTCTCAGTAGAAAATTTTCTCAAAATGTATATAAATTTGATTAATAGGATAAATATAACAACTCAACAATTGATTGTTAAGTTGATTTTTTATTACTATAAATAATCTATAACCAACTTTAAGAATTAAAAATTAAGAGCTCGAAGGATTTGATAGATAATTATTAATCTAATTTTTGATGGAAAATATGTGATGGAAGATGGATCGATGACTTAGAATTCAATCTCTTCCTAAAGCTTCAATTGTAAATTCAAGATGCAGGGATTTTTAAATTAAGCTTTATTACATTCCTCCAATTCAAAAATTATCATAATTTATTTGGGGGAAAGAAAATTTTATTGACAGAATAAAAAAACAGGAAATAGAGAAAATTTCAGAAATATATTATCGTGATCAGCAGTTTCCAGTGAAATCTGGTGCAACTTCATTATTGCAGTAAGAAATACATTTTTTCATTTCTAATTGCAAATTACAAAGATAGAGATTTAAATTGATGAAACTTGCACCACTATGTGACACTTTACAGAGGTGAAAATTAGTAAACTGGAAGACAATAATTCAATGAAGCTACCATAATGTGCTGATAAAGAGACAGGGCAATTATCATTCAAAATACAATATTGTATACTTATTTTTCCAATAAATTATAGATAGATAAATATGTGCCATTGATTGATTTTTCTCTGAATTCCCTAGCTATTTGAATGGTAAACAGATTTATATTAATTAATTCCTTTTGTATACGTACTCAGGTACATTTACAATACCAAGAAAATGGGTTTTAATGCGAGGATGAGATTTTAACCAAATACAAAGTTAATAATGAATCGAAGAAAACATATCCAACTATAAAATTTAAGAAAACTTACAATAAAGAGAACAAATAAACATAATACTTTAGAAGTTTTCATAAATCTTGAAGATAGACAAATTTCAATGATTCTAATGCAGAGTGAAACATTCTCTGTACAGAATATATTGTCAATGGTGCATCTAATTAGCATCAGATGAACATGGCACAGAAAAGAAGATGAAAGTTTTGCATTTTACTATGGTGATTCAAAAATAAATAAAAGCATGAGTATGGTATAAGAGAACAACAATTATTCATTTAATAAGAGAAAAATACAGGAGAAATATAAGAACATGAGGTAAAAATCCATGTCCTATTAGGTCAGGATAATAAGAAGGCAAGATATGAATGGAAAATGAGAGGATGGTATATGCTCAATTTTATATTGTTATAATGTAATGTAGTGTGAAATCCCTTTTAAATTATTAAATGTAGGAATAAACCAAATTTTACTACATCCTTATGACTATTATTATCTTTTATATGTACGATACTAATTTTTCCAAAATAAAATTAGATAGTATATCTTCAGTTTAATGTAATAAGTTATTGCACTTTGTAGACTTTGGAAAAATGAAAATCAACATAATTAGATCAATATTCAATAACTGTTATATCACCATCTATAAAAATAGATTTTTACTACGATGATGAATGTTGCAAAGATTATGGAGTAAGGCAGTCCAAAATTAAAGATTGGGGTACTAGATCAATTCTCATCATGAATATAAGAACTGCAATATGCTATAAATAGCTAATATAAAAATAAAATATTATGTTCAAATTACAGGTTAACCAAAAATTTCCTTGGCCATAAGATTAACTTTACAAAAATAAACATTTCAGTCAAATATTTTCAATGGAGAATTCTCCAGCATAAATAATCTTAAATAATACTGAAGGATATACTTTTGAATTAAAAAACTTTTGGGATAAATACTTTGACCTATTTTTTCCCTAAGGTAATTATTTGATTGAAGAATGAGAATTAGAAAGAATTAAATAGAACCCTTCATGGTTTGGAGGAATGAAAACTAAATGAATACATCAGCCTGCACAATCACTTAATAAATTATTACTAAATGTATTATTATTGTATGTAATTATCACTTATGTATTAGACAGAGTAATCTTTAAGACTGGAAATATAACTTGTTATCAACATAAATAAAAGAGCTGAAGCTCAACAAATGTGGCAAAATTATTAAATTAAAGCTAAATAGTATATTCAATGTAAATGAAGACATAGGAACTGGAATAATTATCTTGAAATGCATCCCAGTGCTTTATCAATACACTTTTTTTACCAAAGACATACATAAAAACTTTAAGAAAAATTCAAATTTGACCTCAGCAAAATATAATTACCAAAAATTCTGCGTAAATAAGCATATTAAACAATGTTATTGCATCAGCAAAAAATACATTTGAGAGCTAAAAAATAGTTATGATCCTTGGAATTGAGAAATGTTTATATAAATAAGCTTTTAAAAGTCACTAAAATATTCTCATAATTCAAATGGATATTAAAAAATAATGCAGACTTGCTCGACTTTAATTGCTCAAGTACTGGACTATGGAAGTCCAGACTGGAAAGTAATGGACTACGAATAATATAAATTTAAGTTAAACTAAAAACTGTGCAGTAAAATATAGAAGCAAGCAAGATGGAATTCCTTAAGTTTGTATGGTAACACTGTGGAAAACTCATACTAATGTGAGTCACATTCATATGGCTTTCAAAGCTGCACATACCTTTTTTAAGAGAATAATCAATTCTACATGAGGAAAAGCATTAGATATTATTCAAAATCTTCTATTAAATTAGTTTAATTGAAAATTAAAAATTTATAATCTAGTATTAAAGAACATCAGTATCTTAGGCCATCATAATTACATCTTTATCACCAATACTAGTAAAAACCTCTATTAATGATGTTCAACACATTAATGAAAGATTAAGATCTTCATTCCCTTGAGATTACTGTCTTAAATACATTCTCCTTAAGACTTTTTTCACAAAAGAGTGTAACTACCAATATTATTCATTGATCACTGTGCAAGGCACATATCTATGATTCTATACCTAAAATAGGCATATCATCATAAGTAATATCTTCTCAGAAAAATATGATTCAACACCATTCTCTGGGTTATATATAAATAAGTTATAAATATATACAAGACATATTATAAACAAAAGAAGATTAAACAATGAAGAGAATTGCTATTGTGCAGAATAAATTAAAAATCACAACCTTCATATAATACAGCACCATTCATATTGACTATACCCATCATTTATCAAATGGAGGCACCAATCTTAAGTATGAAAAATAACTCAAAAATCAAATACTCTAGTAAATAAAAGAATATACTCTCTATAAATTTGCTACAGTTCTTTATCAATATGAATCTTTGATTCATTCAGCTACCTGAACCTCCGGTGAGATTGGATGTTCAAAGATGATATTGATGAATTCACGACCAGAAGCACCTTCACTGACAGCTGGACTAGGATCTGATACACTATCAAAGAATTCTGCTCTCCCACTGTAGATATCCAAAGAAGATGATCTTATCTTCTCTTTGCTTAAATCTTCAACATGATTCAATTGAAGAAAACTTGTTATTTCATCAGCAACATTCTGCAACTTCCTTTATGAAGACAGAGGGAGATATATAAATGCAGAGTTAATATGGTGGTCTATACTTACAATCTGTTCATTTATAATGTAGAAGAAAATGTATACGCTTAGTTTCCTTTATATATTCATTTTCATTAATGGAAGTAAAAATATAATTCCTCATTTCAGAGATATGTTAGTTATGTTGGAGTTTTTAACTTACTGTATCAAAACTTACGCAAATGTTTCACTTTTGCTCTTTATCCTCTTCTGTTTTTTACACGAAGATGATATTGTGTCTCCAGTTCTAAGAACTAGAGTTAGGCCTCTATCACACTTAACAAAAGCAGCAAGAACATCTGCTAATTTAACTTGAATAGTTGATGACTCCTTTGCTTGACAACGTAATCTGTCATACCAATTGCAGCGTGTAACAGTGCAAAGACCAGCATCCCTGTCAAGAACCCAGTCCTGAACAAAAAATGGAAATAAAATTTTCTTTCATCATGCATTTAATCCTCATTTAATCATTGGATACCATTCCCTAGAACCCAAAATTTCTCTTTATACATCACACTATCATAACAACATGAAATAGTTATTGTACTAATACATTCTATAAACAAATATTAAGTGTAAACCTGAATTAATAAAAAATTCAAAGTTCAAATCTTTCCCACAAACAGACCGAATAGGATTTTAAATTAATATACAGCTGCTTCAATAAATTGAAAAAAAAACTGAAAAAACAAATTCCAAATGATTCTATAAACTTTATGGTTAACGAAGTATGGGAATGATATTTGTATTCAATTTCAGTTAAGTTTCAACAAAAAGTACCTCTACAAATCGAGATATGATAATTTTAGAGCATAAATACTATGGTAAAATTTCTGCGCTTACATAATAACCCAAACACTAATTATTTTAAAACCGAGAGTTTATGAAACTCTGTAATAATAAACATATCACCATTCATATATGACATATAATAATATTGCTTGCCTCCCAATCATCCATCCAAGATAATCCGAAGAGGAAACTTCCAAGGATATAAACAATCTTAGTAAGAAGGCTACCTTAGATAAAAAAGAGCTTAAATCAGTAAGTTTCAATCATAGTCAAAAGTTATGAATAAGAAGCTACATACTTGATTGATAGAGCGCAGTCCAAAAACTGAAGAAAAGAATACCTGAAATGGAATAAAAGGTAGGGAATTATTTGTCGAAAACGATCATTTTACTTTTTAAATACGCTCCAACATACCAAATAAAATTGCATACGAGTGCCACCCTGGACCTTGAGATATATGTAATTTCTCCGGTGTCATGTATTTGATGGACAATATCGCCATTATTATTCAGTTTATTTACATAATCTTTGCGTTATCCGTGAAAGACAAGGGAAAACGTTCTTATGGAATGATTTTAAAATTCTTCGAGATAACTATCACATTTTTAAAAAGTAAGGCTGCCTTGGCCTAAACCTCTCCAAATTTTCCATTCAAAGGGGCGTGTGATCTATTCAAGTTGATGACCTCACAAAATATTTTAAAAACACTTGATTTCCGCTTGCTATTTGTTCACCTGGTCACGAGAGTTTTCCTGTTACACCGTAAGAGGTGCTGTGACTAGCATAATAAACATTGATGTTTGTATTTACGTTAATGGAAGATTAACATACGTCTGTTAAGTGACGTTTCGTAATGAAATAGTATCAGCGTTCTTTATTATCCGTTATTGAGTTCTTTGGAAATGGAAGGTATCGTCAAAGATGAACTCAGTTGGAATTAGACCTCGATAAATGGCTGGTCTTAGCTGGTGAATATTGAATGCGTTTGCCTAAAAAGCATTTCTATTGAGAAAACTTATTTTTTACGCTATCAATTATTATTACGTTGTCATAGATACCATCGTACCTTTGCTCATGTGCCGTGGTCTTTAGTTAACCATAACAAGGAGAGGAATATTCTACCATAGAATTATTTTACAATATAATTCCCTTATGCTTCAAATAGGTATGCCGGCGAGCTGGTTAAGAAGCCCAGGTCTTCTTGTATGACAAAACCAGTACCACTATGTAGCCTTTCCAATCTACAGCTTCGTTTTTTGTGTCCATCTGACCTTGAAGAGGTAATCTTATTTTAGATTCAGTTTACTGTCCTCCGAGTATTCAGTATTGCAATTACTGAAAAATTAATCTTTATGTAAAAGTTATCCTTAATTTTTTATTTAAGTAATATTCAGACATTAATAGAGCTTTATTAAAAAAAATCAGTTTTCTTAGCTGAATAATTTAAATTATTGTATAGTTTTTTATTGTTGTGCAGTGTTTTATCTAAATAGACGCTTCAGTAGCATCGTTCTGAGTTTATAATAGGAAAGAGCAGAGCATTAAGTTTGTCTGTTCCCATGAGGAATATAGAGTGTTGTATATCATTATTTATTTTCTTATGTCTAAGTTAGCCATTTAAAATTATGAAATATCAAAAGTAACAAAATCTTAACTTCTCAAGATAACGATTTAGTTCATCGTTGAATTTAAAAATCTTTTAGTTATTTTTCACCAGTTATATTGCTAAAAAGTGGAACAATTGTTTTTTACATTTAGGTGTTTCAGCTTATCAATGGAAATTCAATTCATAATGCAAGAACTTGAAGTTGTAAATCCAAAATAATTGTTTTATCTTTACAAAGGTGCAGGCTTTGTGTCGTGACTGGTTTCCAATTGATTATCCAGACTCGTGGTATATTGATATCACCTCTGATCCACGCTTTTACTCTTTGGCTGCTGTTTACCAGGGAGTCATAATAGGTCTTATTGTGGCAGAAATCAAGTCCTATGCCAAGCTAAATCGAGAGGTTAGTTGAATCCTCTTGACTTCTGTTTTATAGTGAATGATAAAATATTTATATATATATATATATATATATATATATATATATATATATATATATATATATATATATATATATATGTATAATATCATAATTGAATTTTAGGTATAAATTAATGTTATATCCAAAATTCTCTTTAGGATCGTGGTCTGCTCTCCCCCTCATGTAGCTGGAGTGTTAGACCAAAGTCATTCCGTCAAACTCCTTGTTATTTAGCAGCTGATGTGGGACTTACCCCTACTGCTCATAATGAAGCAGGTGTTTCTAATTCGACTCAATCAGCGGGTGAAGTTCATGTTGGGTAATTAACCTGATAAATAATTTGCAATTAAGGCTAAATAAGTTCAAAATTATTACTGCAATCCTGTAAGAGATGATGTAAAAATAAAAGATAAGGTTGATTTGGTTGAATACTGATAGAGACTGGTTTTTTTAGGTATTAATTATATATAACTCTAAATATTCATATTATGAACTTGATTATATGTCAGTATTATTTACTTTTCTTTTTCTGCCATCTTTTTCTTGTTTTTGAACTATATTTGAATTAATTATATGAATTTTAGATATGCTGAAGTTCTTAGCTTTAAATTTCAATAAACATTAACCTTTCCTTTGTCAATCACATGAGCATAGTTTCAGCTGGATAAGTGCCATAAGACTAGCCTCATTACTTCTATCATCTTCAGATAACGATTGTTCCAAGAAATTTCCATTGATAACCATTATTGCTATTGAATGTAGCTTAGAAATATCTCTTTTTGATTAATCATAATAGAACATTCAAGTTACAGACTATGTAAAAGCTGAACCTTATCCAATGAAACATCTTCTCCAACATTATTAAGGTAGGGGAAAGGTTGATTTAAATCAAAGATATATATTCAGAGCAACATTCATGATATTTCCTTTAGAAAAGCTGATATCACAAGAGTGTTAACCATAAGTTAAGTGTTTGACGCATGAATAAGTTCTCTAACTTAAGATTTGAGATCTTTATTACTTTATTTTTCAATATCATGTGTTACATATCTTAATGAAGGTATATTAACACCTTTTGACTTGACAAAAATTAATGAAATGACATTAATTTTTGGAATAAGTAAGTTTCCCTCTGAATTTATTGATGCTTCAATGTGAAAAAAGACTGGATTGCAGTTTCTTTCACATTGTAACATGCAGTCATTTGTACCTTAAAGCTTCAGCTTCCTTTTTAACTTTCTCTCTTTTTTAATTAAAAATTATTTTTAATATTTCATAATATGCTAAAGTTCTTTCTAGTTCTATTTTAAAGAACCCTTTACTTTTATCAACAATTTCCCTTAGCATTTGCTCCCTAAGTTGTCTTAGATGTTATCATCCAAATTGAATATCATTTTTCTTGTATACAATCTGTATGAAGCAATAGATAGCTATTTTGCAATTTAATATTAAATTAATATAATCTACCATAAACATGTATCTTATGCTTTCTACTAATTTACACTGATGAATTTCCTATAACTATGTTTATACTATGTTTGTAACCTAGATAACATTGCTCTTATTGCATGATCCATAATTAATGCAATATGATGAAAATACTTTTGTTAGATAAGGCTCGATGTTTTTATGATATATATCAATATCTTACTCAAAATAACATCTTATTTTTCATATGTTTCTTATCATACTGCTAAATGATATGAGACTCTTAATTGATCATTAATACATACAATTTCTTTTATATTGGTTTATTAGATTTATTTTATGTTTATAAAGGACTAAATAAAAACATACTTGTATTGATTAGCATTTTAGAAGGTAGTATTTTTTTAGATAAGCTTCAATTATGAATATCTTCAAATTTTTATCATTATTATTGTGTTCTGTTTCTTCTCCTTGAATTTTATATATTATTGATGTTGTTCAAGTTAATGAGTGTATGATTTGGAAATATTATACTGGGTCCATTAAGCATCCAATTAATTTATTCAAACTTGTTTTTATATCAATTTGAGTTGATTAGGAAAAATTTTCGAACCCATTAAATGTTGATTTAGTTTGTTTAGTTTATTAATATACATATAATGTTATGGTTCAGTTGATTAGTTGTTACGCTGTTTTAAATATTGCAAAATAATATCATAAATCTTGAATTGCAGAAAACCTATATGTAGAATAGTGCTAGTTATTTAACCTTTGTTTATAGAAAAGAAATGAGGGTTTCCATCTTCAAGCTTATTAATGAATTGATTCAACTCTTCTAGAAATTCCAACTGCAATTATTATTCTCTCTTTTATTGTGTATAGGTACATCTTGAGCCTTGGGGTAGTAGAGAAGCATAGGCGTAATGGAATAGCATCCCTCTTGTTAGATAGCCTGGTATCGCATCTCACAGCTGCTCCATCAACTCCATCTTACTCCACTCCTCCCTCGCCCCAGGCACCGCCTTATCACATCCCAACTGTTAAAGCACTCTACCTCCATGTACTCGCCACCAATTCTGCTGCCATTCGGTTTTATGAAAGACGAAATTTCAGGTACTTGAACACTTTCCTGTTAATGGTTATCTTAAATTATGGACCAAGATATCTTCCATCCTCTTTTGTTTACCCTCTATCATTATTTAAGCTATTAATTTTTATTATTCTGTTATTCATGCAAAGTTCCTTGGTTATCTTTCTGAACTACATAATCTTAAATATAAAGTCCCTGCCAGTACCTAAGGATGTTTAATTCCAAACAATTTTCTGTATGTTGACTTTTTCAATCCTCTAAGAGCAACTCCCATCCACAGGTTCCTAGATGCTTTTTTATTTTTGCATAAAATTTCCATTGTTATTCTTGCAATGATTTAGATTCTTCTTTGAATCACCTGACTTTTGCTTTCAAATCAATTTGATTATAGGTTCAATGTTCAAACTTCAAACAGGTTTGGAGGAAGTAGCAACTGCTTTAGGCCTCTTAGTATATCATCAACTATATGAATGGTTTTCAGTGCTGTTCTGGTTTATAGTTAAAATAATTTGCTAATGACGAGTGATTCAAGAAGATATTATAGTATTTGAAATATTCATGATGTCAAATTCAATCAGGTTCTCTAAACTCTTCTTATCAAAATTAATCCATTCAAAAATATTAAACATATAGAATCAATTACTTTTTATACAATTTCTTAGTATAGCATGAAATATTAATCCTTAAATTTGATAATATGATGAAAACATTTTTGACTCTTGGTCCTTTAAGGCAATTGCATAGAGCTATCAAAATGAAATTGCTTCTGAAATATAATGGAAGAGGAATTAGGTTCCCATGTATGCAACTAAAGCAGGAAATGAAATGAATTACTTTGATTTATCAAATTGTTTTGATAAATTACCAAAATATTCTAGAAATTGAAGTAGACCACCCAGTTGAATTAAAAATTATATCGATTGGAGGTTACATTAATGTTCAAGCAATTATAAATAATTGTAATATATAAATAATTATAATAGTAATTCCTTCAAAAATATAAATAAATCAAATAAACTTTAAGAATTTTGTTTTAATTTAAATCATAATAATAATAATAATATAAATTATAATAAGTTCATACTGTTTGAACAAGTTCCTACAACATATCCAAATGAGTTAGGTGACTGTTTAGTTTGAATTCTTCATCCTACATCTTCCATGCATTAACCGTCCTTTAATCTCTTAACATGCAAACCTGTCAAGGTTTTTCTTGTAACATGCTAATCATGCTGTCCAGCAGATAGAAACTGTTAGACTTAGTGCTTATCAAGAATTCAGCAATACACTTTAGTAAAAGACTTTAGCAAAAGACTGTTTGGATTGTGTTTTTAGTTGCCTGTGCTTATAGAATGTTTTACGATTAACCAGTCTTAGATATTCGATCTTTCTTGATAATTTATTTTCAACAACTAATATGTATCTCCTGCAGCAAATGTGTGGCAAGTATTTCTGATTTAATTCTCTTTTACAGGCTCCATTCATTCTTACCATATTACTATTCCATCCAGGGAAAATGCAAGGATGGTTTCACGTATGTGCTGTACATTAATGGTGGTCATCCTCCTTGGGGATTGATATATCCTTTAAAAATTATTTTTATTCTTTATGCAGTATCTGCAATAAAATTCTCTTTATTTATTTCCTCGTCATATTTCTGCACACGTTTTTGCTGATCGATTGAATGAAGAGAATAAAATCTATTTCTTTACATTTAATTAGAGTTTTTTATAATAGGTCATGTAATCGTATCAACTTAAAATCTAGGTTACTTAAAGCTTCTCCTTTGTATTTAGCATTACATTAATATCTCTAAGATTTTGATAGAGATAATATTAAAATGGAGAAAAGCATTTAATTAGAAATTTATATGATTTATTTACCCCTTAGAATCATACGGAAGAAAAAAATCTTTGACAGTAAGTTTAAACTTCCCATTGCCTCAAGTCTCCCAAATAGTTTAAATTCTCAAGATCAAGTGATAAGGATAGTAAGGAAAGAATACTGAATCTCATACATTAATTTTATCTGACTTTTAAAACCTTTTATTATTATAACATTTATGATTGTAATTAACCAAAAAAGAACATTGGTTATTATCAAAAGGCAGGCAGTGTTTGCAGAAAGAAAATTATAATGGCTGATACATTTTCCTATAAATATATTTCCTCTATGATAATCTCTGAGGTCTTAAAAATACCTAGGCTTTTTTACTTTCCTTCTACAGACATTTTCAAGGAGCTGACTGGTCTTCTCTATAGACGTTGAATTCTATTAATGTTCCTCTTTAATCTCTACTTTTGTCTCTGCTGAATCAGGAGTCAAATATCACCAGTAAGTAGTACTGATCTTTGGGTTAGCTTCAGATCTGTTGTTAACAAATTTATTCTCTCAAATTATCATATGTTACTATTTAGATTCAAAATATTGTTCTCAGCAATAACCTAGATGAGAAAGTCTATGCTGGTGTTTTAGGATCTAACATTTACCCCCTCCCTCAATTTTGTGGTTACACAGATATCTGGTAAAACTTTAAATATAGAGTAAACTGATTATATACTTTAAAGTAAATCCTTAACTTACTTTACTGACCATGTCAAACATTGCTGTGGTGTTGTTTATAATGGATGGGCTCAACCCTGTCGCCAACCATTGCAATGGCTGTGGAATCAAGTTAGCCGTGCAGCCCTTGGATGGGCATGGCCACCATTGAGAAGACTCTTGCGCAACACAACTGCTTCCCTTGCCTCTTACTATGGCAGCTAGCAGCAGAAGGTTGGAAATGTGCCATTTGAGCAAAGAGATGCCAAAAAGAGAGATGAACAAATTTTATTCAGGTTAAATGAATCTACAAACAATGTTAACAATATATTAACTGATGAGAAAACTTTTGAGGCTCAGGGATGAGGTATTTTTAATTGGCTCAATATTCTTGTAACTAACATTATAATCTGTGGCAGTCATTGTTAACTTAATTTGGTTTTATTGAAAATGATGTAGTTTTATATTTGAATGTTATTTATATTTACTTGTTTTATGAGTATTTCTCAATGATGTTGCCAAATCAAAATAGTACAAGGAAATAGGAATTATAACTTATGCTAATATCCATTATAAGTATATCCAGAGAATCAAGAAAACCTAGCAGACAGGGGTGATTATGAAGTTCCTTCAGTTTAATCTGATTAATTGTATAAATTACATATTTAATTTTTGTGATAGTGTACATACAGAAATGCTGAAAAGCCTGCCAATGTAGTTCAAGTCGTATAATAATCATGATGATATTATAATTGACTGGTAATGTTTTCATAAGAGTAATATCTCATCTGGAGTTTGTCACATTAGGAATTTTAGTGAGAGTTTAGGATTGAACTGAATTGAATTTTTTCTTGATACAAATGCAGTTAGACCAAATTACATAAAATATAATACAAGAGTACATAATTTTATGGCTCTTGCTCATGAATTTTACCAAAAATAATTAGTTATAGTTTACCTTTTCATTTGGGGTATTTAATTTTTAAAGGAGACATTTTTAAATATTTTTAATATCCCACAGGTGTCATATGTTACTTAAATTATTTTCATGGATCTGCCTGCTTTAAAAATAGATTTCTATTATTTGCTACTCAACTATTCATTCTGAAGTGAAAGGAGATATTCTGTATGTACAGATTTTATGCACAGATGATTGAGGCTGGTAATTCACAGAATGCTTTGTGATCTTAGTGATTATATAATCCTTATTATAGTTTTCTCTGGTACCTATTCTAGTTATTGAAATTAAACTGTATGTTTAATTGGTTTCAGTTAAAATATGTATCTGATGTAAGTATAGGTCATGGTTGCTGACAATTATGTATCTGTATTAATGAAAATGCCATATATACTTATATTTAGAGTAGAGGAAAAAATTTCTTGAAAAATATGAAAATATTTGTAATAGGGAGTGCAATACTAATTATACTTTAGAATCTGTACTTCTCCTAAAATTTGTTTCTCTACATTATTTATCCTATTCATTTGTATAACAGAACAAAATACACCTGAATTTGTATATAATATGATCTTCTAACCTGACATGATTCAAGTCTCTGTTTATAACATTATTCCTTGATTTTCAACTTCATATTTCTATTTTTATTTGCAATCAGGTTTACCTATTTATGAGTATATATGGTAATTGCTTTATTTTTCTATAGGACAAGTATATGAAGGTCCAATTTATCTTGTTATTCATGGTAATTAAAGGCTGTTAATGTTGAGCATGGATTATAGTTTCATTGTTGCAATTTTGTTACTTCACCTAATATCATGTAATTTAGGAAGTTTTACTTCAATCTAAGATTAAGTATTTTAATTAAAAAAAAAAACAAAATAATAATACAATTCCAGTCAGATATTCAAGAAAGTGGTTATTCCTTGTGATATTTGAAGTAACTCATTGTGAACAAGGCATAAATCTGATAAAATTATCTAGTCTAATTTGCAAATCTGTTTAAGAGGTTGTTGAGCACCATGTCCATGAGATATAATTATGATATTCTTTGTTTATACTATTTGAAATTTAAATTTGAAAGTTACACTTCTTTTTACAGGAATGAAAATCCCAAAAAATTCAACTACAATATGATGAAGACCTTTAACTAAAGTTTACTCGTACACATATTTATTATCATATTATTTTTAGTCAATTTCAAATATTACATCTTAAACTTCAGTAGAATATTTTTATGAATTTTTTGTAGAGGGAATGAAGTATGAATATGTTCTCCAAAATAATTTGGTTGTGACTCCTTTGGGTAAAATTATTTTCATTCACATTCAGAAGTTACAGTTGTTATTAGTGTTAATAATGTTTGATAAAGAGAAGAGGAAAGTTTGATCTACTTTTATTAACCATAGGAAATGTGCAGGTGCTTTTTAAAGAATCATATTTTTGGATATCATTGAATACTTTTTTAATAGTTTTAGTAATAGATAATGTAAATTAAGTTATCAAAATTTTTTGTGATCTAAATATATCACTCACCTTGATTTCATTAATTGAATACCTTCTTTCTTAATGATTTGTGCTTGAATTTCTTCCTGAAGTAATTTTTTAGGATAAACTTTGGCTCAATTCCCGTAATTGAAGACCATCTTTTTTCTTCCTATAATCAAAAGTTTTATACTTGTCTTTTCTAAGTTGATATAAACTAATGAGAAGTAGTGAATTTTAACTACTTTTTTGCAGTAGAAACTTTATTCTAATAGCCATGAGAACATATATTCTATTTACATTAACAATGAAGGAATTTCCAAAACACAATCAATGGAATTTAAATGAGATGTATATAAAATATCTTTACTATACAGTTTTTCTTAAGAAGAGGAGTGTACTTTAACTTGTCTCTCACTAACATTATCTTTTTGGAATATATATATATATTGAAACTTAAATAAAATTAAGAAATGAATTAGGGTATAAATTAAATGGGAAATATTTTAATTTCTTTTGGTTTCTTTATACATCTACTAGTTATTTCCAGTTCCATTGTGATAGGGCATTGACGGCATAGCCTATTTCAAATTTAGCCTCCCCCACCCAACATCATATGCCTGAAGGATTGATTAATTAGTTAATGGATTATTATCTCTGCTCTCATTGTACATTAGCCTTTGGTAGAAGTAATTTTTATGTTTATTGAATTTTATTAAATCATCTTGTCAGCCTATTGATATAAATTTAATTTTGGAATCCATTTCTGCATTTATAGTCAAGTGTATTGAATTTATTATAGTGATTGTTACATTAATCAAGTTTACTCCAACGTGAGGTTTTTCTGTGTAGAAAACAAGCAGTTACATTGCAAAATCTCACAGTAGGAAAGTTCATACTCAGTAAGTAGAGATGATTTTCTAAGTTCTTAAATTAACTAAATTTACTGCTACAATATTTGTTCCTTTCTATAAAAAACATATGTGAGTGTTTTATTTATGAGACTGATTATTTCCTCCTATATATATATATATATTATTTGAGACTAAAATTGCAAATCAGGCATTTAGGGTGATAGATTTTTCATAGGTCAACTAAAATATAGTCTTTAGTTTCTTTCCAATGAATTGATTGATTTATTTAAGGCTTTAAGGTGATGGTATTTTGTAAAAGAATATGTTATTTTGCTATTAGAATCTTTTGAGAGTTATTTAGGGATAGATGAAAAATATTGCCTTACTAACCTGTCCATCAATGGAAAATTTTCATTACCCCTCCAACTATAGACAATTTTGTTTACTTCATTATTATACTGGTTTGTTAACCTGTATTTTCTACAGCTTTAATTTTTCTTGTTATAAATTAATAAATCATATAATTATAAATAATAATTTTCTCAGTTTATATATCTATTAAATGTTTACTGATAAGGATTCATTTAGAATGTTTCTGATACAAATTATACACTTCCATTGATTTTTATCTTGGACTTTAGTATTACATATTATAAATGGTCTACCGGAAAGTTCTGTCCGTTTTTAGAATGAAACAAAAGAATAATTTTTTCATACTTTGAATAAAGTTTATTGAATAATTTAATTACCATCATTATTTATGACATCTCCACTACGTGATAGCATTTTTTATATCCCATTTTTAAAGAATGTCTTATCTCTAGAGGCCAAAAATCCGTTCCGGTTACAATGTTTCAACAATTAAGCTCATATTCATTAAACACATGTTTGGCTCTCTCTTTCGATCACACACACATTTTCGTCTTAGATGAATAAAACGAAGACCATTCTCATTAGTATTAAGTGAGACGCGTTCGCATACCAATGGTTTATGTCCTTACAAAATTTCTTGAAGGGCAAATAATTCAAGAAAGAAGAAGATCAGACAAACACTGGTTAAATTTTTGGCCTCTGGAGATAAGATATTCTTTAAAAATGGGATATAAAAAATGCTGTCATGTAGTAGAGATGTCATAAATAATGATGGTAATTAAATTATTCAATAAACTTTACTCAAAGTATGAAAAAATTATTCTTTTGTTTCATTCTAAAAACGGACAGAACTTTCAGGTAGACCTAATATTAAATCCAGTTTTCAGTAAATTGATTATTTTGACTTGTAATGACTGATAAAGAATTATTTATTCTTAGATCCTATAATTGCTTGATGACCTAGCTTTATCATCAAAATCTTTTTTGTGAAATGAGGTCCCTTTTGAAAACAATATTTACTTGTCATTAATTAATCTTGACGTTAATGATTTATTATTTTAAAATATTATAGATGTACAGGTATGTTCTCTTGTGACTCAATTTTGTCTTATTTTTTCTTCTCGTATCTGAATCCTTCATCTGTTAACTTTGGATGTTCATTTTGGTTGTTTAATCTTCCCTTGCTATTACTGCCAACTGTTATCTCTTTGGAAAAATAAGTAAATGTAAGGGTTATCTTGCTAAAGATGTGAGATACTTCCAAAAAATATCTGTATTTTGCACAAGATATTATGCACAAACAAATGTATATTCCTTAAACTTAAAAATTTTTCATTATTCTCTCAGTTTTAATCACCCTCTTAAAAATCTAATGATTTTCCTTTTAATTTTTTAACTTAGAACCAAGTCACACTTTTTTGGAATCAATGCATTTGTACATAGTGAACATTCAATATTTGTATTCAATGAATAACTATGCCAAAGCTACTAACATAGTGTTGGTGATAATGTATTTGATTTTCTTTTGATCTTGAAAATGTTCTAATCTCTTTATGAAAATATCATTAGGAGATTTACTGCTTATTACAGATTTAATTTTACAGGGTTTATTTAATAAAAGTGAGGCCCTGAGGATTATTTAAATGAAACATTATTTTGAATATTTTGATTCCATTTCAAGGGTCTTTATCAATATTTTCACAACACAAAGCCTTAATCAATATAAATCCTTTGTTATTAAAAGAGAATCAAGACTCCCAGATATTTCAGACATTTTTTAATATTACCCATTTAATCAAATTTTAATATTCAATATCTTTTTTATCTACACAACTTCAGTCCAAAATCATCAGAATATAATTATGATTTCATTCTATTTATCCTGTATTTTTATAAAGTAAATCAAATCTCATTCAATTTTATTTATAATAATCACCATATATCTATTCTGTTATAAGTATACTAAGCATGCATCATCATCAAAGCATTTATCACCTCTAAAAATCATGTATTTGATTATTTCTCTTTAAAACTTTGTGAACTAATCATTTGGTAGGAATGAATGAGAATATATTAAGCATCTTTTAAAACTCTGAAACAAGCATTTTGAGTATTTACTATTTATTCCTGTGTACAGAAATTAATTAATTGCACAAAAACACTTGGGGGACATATTTCAGTGTTAACAGATTTTATGAACTAAATCCCTCACAATATATCTAAAGCACCATGCTGTTAGGCTTGATGAAGTCTATTACAGACTTCAACTAAAAGAATATTTTTGTCTATTTTTTGGTGAAATTTCAATTTCTATGTTTTAATCTGCATAACCAAAGATGACCTCTAGAGTATTTTATTGTTAAAGTAGCCCCATTATACTGATAATCACATTAGCAGTTAATTAGAACCTCAAATGATCCCTGATGGTGTCTTTAGTTACCAGTTACATATAATAGTAAACTTTCTTTCCTACTTATATAGTTCATTTTAATTATTAATTTAAATCATCAGATGTTTATCATTGTGGTTTCTCATTGATTTTCATAATTGATTCTCATTATTTTTTCATTCTTTACTTAATGAACTAAAATTATATCACTATTAAATCTAGGTATGTTTCATTTTCTTAAAATTACTCAGTGAAAATTTTCACTGAAAAGATCAGTATTTTCAGCCTTGTCTAGCTCTTATAATTTTTGTTGTTTCATTTTAAGTATTTAGTAAAATTATTTTAGAAGAACATTAGAAACCTCTTTCTAATTCAATACTGCCCTGTTTGATTAGCTTGATATTTTCCATTCCATTCTATTCAATTTTAGCATTAGAGGAGAGCGTTTAATTATGTAGAAAATTTGTACAAATATGGTAACATTAATAGTTGGCAATCAATCTAAAATGCTTTCAATATTTATTGGATTTTCATTTAATTAAAATGATCATGCTTATTGGTCTGTTTTTATATGTTATGTATTTGCTAAAAAAACTGTAAATATCTTTTACAACTGTATATAAATGAAATTGTTATTATTGTTAAGCACTGGTATTATAATAGTCTGGATTAAAATGTTATTTCATTCATTGATTTGTAATTATTTTCCCTCTTCTGGGTATATAACATGTCAATATCTTAGTCAATATAATTATACAATGCATATACCTTTCCATTAACCTTCTCCATTACATTTTTGGTTTCTCAATATCAGCTTAGGTTCATGGTCTTTGTGAATATGAAATTGTATATTTACTTCTTATTTCCTCAAACCTACAAATGTACCTGTACATAAAATGGATTTAAGGCACTAAGATATCTACACATTCTTCTATAAAGAGATAAGATAGAATCTGGAAAAGCATTCCTGAAATATTAAGAAAGTAAAAATTGCACACATGAATATTAGGGGTATAATTCCTTAAACAGTTATTATGACTTACAATTTTAAGGAATAATCATGTATAAGTAGTAATATATGTGATTTTGTATCAAATATTGGGATTTTTTCTGCTACTAAAAATTTTCAAATTTCAAAATCTTTTTTCAAATCATAAAATATATACAGGATTTTTAAAAAATAATTTTTATTAACATAGAGGCTTTGATGATATTTTTAGTACAAAAGTTTTTGTTTTTCAGCATAAGAAATTTTCTTTGGTTAAACAGGAATCATAAACAAATTACAAAGTTATGCATGGCTATCATGCAAAATATAATTTATAGCAAGATGCTATAATATCACATCACTTTGGAAACAATAACTTCACTTTGGAAACAATAACTTCACTTTTCAAACAATTCACGTCCTTCATTGATGTTTAGTCAAAATAAGTACCTCATTAATAGTCCCATACCAGGAGTTACAAATTAAGACTAGATTACTATAAATCTATCATAAGATCTTATTTTCAATATAACTATAAAAATATTTTAAAATAAATTATAATTTAATTTTTTAATATAAAAAATTATCCTTTAACATTAAAGTTTCCAACTTCTCTTTTTTCAGGTTAGGATGAGGAACAAAATTTGTCTATACGTATTTGAATTTTAAGTCACAGAATTTTTTTGCTCCATTTTCAATTTTTGGAGTTCTTTTCTCAGTTCTTCCACCTGTGTCTGCAAAAGATTTATTTCTGCCTGACAATGAGAAAGACCAGAGTTGATTGCACTGGGGTTATGATTAATAGTCCTATCTGAACGTAAAGCCAATACTTCCCCGTTTACCAAAGGCAGCAAATAACCTGCTTCTCTAAATATTTCCTCTAGAGCTGCACTATATTCCTATAAGAAATATAAATAATGCTATGAATTCTGTACCTATGTTCCTTCATAGAATTAACACTTGGTATCTTTCAGATAAATATAAACTTTTTCATGACTACATAATGAATGAAAGCAAAATATCACTTTCAATTTTGCTCAAAATTCAACAAAAAGATACATATATATCAAATAATCCATAAAATATCAACTAATAGTAATCTGCTGTTATTTTAATTAATCAAATTAATGTACACATTCAAAATTGGAAGGTGTGAAAGTAATGGTGATGTGAATTGTTGTCATTTTGAAAATAAGTAAATTTATTAAAAATACCAAGTAAGATGTTATGAAAGATTGATATTTGAAGTTCAAGCATTTAATGAGGAGCTCAAAAATTGAAAAATAGAACTTAGTTATGCAATTAAAATTTAATCAGCAGCATACCTTTTCTGATATATCACCATTAAAAAGACCTGTCTCAAGAGCGTCCCATCGAGTTTGAAGATCTGATGATGGAAGTCGAGGGTACACAAGAAGAGAATGTTCATGGCAAGCAAGTGGAGTGCAGAAAACTCCCTCATACATACAATGAGCACCAGGCTCTATGACTTCTTTCAATTCTTCTTGTTCTCCACATTCTATACGAATCTGTTTGAAAGGAAAATTTAAATTCATGTCATCAAATCATGAATCAATATTTTTAAAACAAAAAATGATATTATGCAGAAAAATTACTTAAGTATGGGTTTTCATTAGAATGAGATAAAGCAATCATAATCGACACCACCATTATACAGTACCTTTGGTATATAAAGATATTAAGCGAATATTGAAGAAATATATAAGATTGTTATAACACCTAGTTCCTTAACAGCTCATGAGTATAATTAATGCAATCACACTAGTTACTGCAATAAAATTTTTTCACACAAGTAGGTATCATATCCTTGCATTAATAAATCCTCTCTGTATACTATCACGAATTGTCGATCTGAAGGCCAAAGTTTCATTTCGATGAGATTTATTTATTTTAACGTTTGACAAGAGATACTAATTAATTAATTAAACAAATTCATAAGTGTAAGTCAAAATCTTTTACTTGTAAAAAGGACCAGCTGCATATAATTTAATACTTGTTCATAATATATCAATAGTATTTCATAGCAATCATTCTCAAGGCACTTTTAACTAGTATATACTATTAATGATGCTGGGAGCACCTATTATAGGTAAAATAAGTAGTCAATCTCCCCAATACAATGACTATTAGATCAAGTAGATTAATTACCAACAGTGAGGATTCGTCTATCGTAAACTTACTAATGTTGATCGTTCCTTGTCACCGCAGCTATCTCCTTGAACCATCCGCATTGCTGCAAAGTGATTACCTTGAACAACCCATTCGCCCCAGATGCTGCGAAGAAATAATTATAAATTATAGCATTAGTTAAACCAGTTTTTAAAAGTAAAATTATTAATTGATTTGAAATACAAATAAATTACGTACCCTAAAGTTCCTTTATATGAATTCCATGCTTCTATCAATTCCGACTGCGTTATGTTGTTGAAAGGACAGAAATTGTATTTATACCTGGAGGAAACAGAAAATGGATTGGATGAGAGTAAATAATCCGTACTATAAGAAGATTAATTCTTCAAATCATAACATACTTGCTATCAGACCAACTGTAACATTTGCCCTTAAGAGCTCGAAAATGATCGGGTCCAGAAAAGTTAGCAGGTCTATACAAATTACGAGTTTCTAGGATTCCAGGATCTCCAAATTCTGAATTTCCAGGACTAAAGAACATCGTAGTCAGTAAACTGTTCATTTCAGATTGAAATATAAAGCAAGCAAAGTAAACTTTACTTACTCGTAATTGATAGTTTCCTCCAAAATTTTTAGCGGTACCATACGTCCGGCGTAACCGATTTCAACAACAAGAACAAAAACTAAGGTAGAAATAAAATTCATAATTTTGAATAGCCGGGTTTCCTCATAGAATTTCGAGTACGAGTTTAAATTAATGTTTCAAACTCCTCAGGATCTTGAAAATCGTTTTGTAGCAGAATGCAATTGCTTTCAGTGACGTCACCGCGATTCATCGAATACGTTCTTTTTAGAATGTTACGTGTAAAACCAATTTCAAATTCCTACACAGTAAAAATAATAATAACGATGCCATCTCATTTTAATTTTCGGTTTTTCTGGCTGAAGATGTAAAAATTGCGTTATCTTTACTCATTTTAACTATATAAAAATTGTATCATACATTTCAAAAACCTTAATCATTTCTAAAATTTTATTATACATAATTAGCTAATTGTACATGTTTAACAGGAATAAAAAGGCATTGCATGTGCGTCGTTATTCCGTATATTTATTACGACCATGAGCTTCATTGTTACAATACTGGATTTCTTGAACGATTTTTATTTACATCTAACTTCTGTTTAATAATACTGGAATACAAATTCTGTAAAAACTAAAACCGGCTGTGCCGGCGAAAACGTTTTCTGCATTGAAAATTCAATGATTTACATCCAATGGGTTCAATAATATAGTATCATGCCAACTAAAATATTAAGCTTTTTTATTTTTCTCTTAATAAGTTCTTGATAAAATGATCGAGAGTAATTAATCCTCCAAGGGTAAAATATTCCCTGGTGATTAATTCATTCATAGCTTTTGACAGAAAAATTTTTTTTTCATACTCTCATCTCTGATTTTTGAATCAATTCTTTAAAACTAATCGTAAGATAATGACGTTAATATCAATCCATTCGTTTATAATTTAAAAGAATTGATACTTTCACTTTGTCCGAATAATCTAACGGTTCACTAAAGTCTAGGATCAACTTAATCAGTTGATGGAGTAAAACATAAAATGATACTAAAAATGATATTTTACACAGAATTAAACAATCATTTTCCTTGCTTAGCTTTCTTTGAAGTTGAGACAGCACAATATACCAAATAACAAGTGAAGGTAGTAGAAGTTAACCAATCAGATACCTTATCGTAGGGCACAATCGTAAATGTGAAGAACATTCGTGAGTTCAGGATTGGCACCCCGTCAACAATTAAGTGCGACTTTTCCCGAGTTTAACCGGAATTCCCATTACTGACAAGTTACGAATAATCTAGTATTGTTTGATAATGCTGTTCCAAACGATAGCAAGACAACCCATATTAAGGGATTGCATCAGTAATTCGAAATTAGTGCGCAAAAATATCAGATGGCAGGTGATAACTGGGGGAAGAAATTTCTCTTTGAGTCAAAGCAGCATGGAATCTTTTAAAATTCAAGATGTCAAGGATTTTGAAGAGAAGGTGATCGGTAGCGATGTTCCTGTTATTGTTGATTTTTTTGCTACGTAAGTATGATTTGCACTTCCTTAAATTAAAAAATTCTGTTTTCTCGTTTAACGTGCGAATTTTCTTCCAGGTGGTGTAATCCGTGCAGAGCCTTGACTCCCCGCTTGGAAACAGTCGTTTCAGAAAGGAAGGGTAAAGTGAAACTGGCGAAAGTTGACATTGATGAGCACACAGATTTGGCGCTAGAATATGAGGTAAGCATCTAGGAATCTATGTACCTTGTTCCTTATGTTCGTGAAGATGTCTTTAAAAGTTAAGGTGTAGGTCGCCTATTTTCATCATAGGATACTAAAGAAAGATAATATCTTTATATTATCATTATAATAACTAATGATTCGCATTTTCAACATTTACTGCGTCGAATTTACTGTGATAATTTTATCTTGATTATGTTATTATTACTTTATTTATTATTTTGTCTTACTCTGTTATTTATTTTGGTTCTGGGGCATTACTGACCCCAGTAATTTTAAACGAATGTTGTTTTACATCTAAAGATTTTAGCATAAGTATTTAAAAATTTGTCATTTAAGTTTTATTCATCATACTTCTACTTATTTTTTGTACTATTTATAAAGTTTTACTTAAATCTCTGTCAACAGTTACTTTGGATTACATACCCTTTGGATGTAATTTTTCTTGCTAAAATTATTTTTCTTAACCACTGCCTTGTAATTTTGAGGTAGATAATTCTCCTTGGACTAAAAGGAATATAAACAATATATGTCTAGTGCACTTAGATAAAATTAGTTTCATTTACTACTGAATCACAGTAAGAGCAATTCTAATTTAATGTTTACAATAATCTATCAAAATTTATATATTAATTACTAGTACATTATCATCCTTTATGGCTATCTTGATTGACTTTCAAACCATCATTAGTATCGAATGGTTTATCATCTGAAGGCTTTTTCATTATTTTCTGTGAATGCCTTCATTTAGGAAATTAGTAACCTATTGGTGTCAACAGTTATCATATTTCAAAAATTGACAAATCAATATTATCTTAGGTGGCGTCAGTTCCTGTCATCCTGGGAATGAAAAACGGAAAGGAAACTATTCGTCTTGTTGGATTACAGGACATGGATAAACTTAATGCGTTTGTGGACCAGGTGCTCAACAAATAATGAAATTTATGTTTAGGAATGGGAGTGATTGATTCATTTATTTTAGATTTTACCTTTTAGAAGAAAGATACTGATATACTTTGCATTATACAAAAATTGTAAAAGTTTGTTAATCTATTTATTGTTCACATTGTGAGTTGTTTAATGTAGATAATGTAAGAAGGTTGTGTAAATACGATGGTATATTAAAGTTATAAAAACTTATATGATTGAAAAGAGATTGGTTAATTTCAATTTTCTGTTATTCTAAATTTACAACCCATCATGATTTAATTAAATAGAAGTTTTCTCATTTTCTACTATATTAGTTTTAATCAACTATATTTGTTCTATAGCTATTATTAGGAAACCTGATTGACTTAGCATTGTTATTGCTTCATCAAGATCAAGTAATTATATGCCTATCAGTTATTAATTGTAATATTTCAAACATGCATTCAGTTTGTTATCCATTCCTATAATCTATCTTTTATGTTAATTATTGCTTTTTTAGTTTAAATCTTTTGGCAAGTTTTTTACGAGGAAGATTCTAAACTGTAATGTTTATAACATCTATAAATTATCCCCGTAACTTTGTTAGATGTTATAGATCATTTATTGTGCTTACTATCAATTTTATTAACTAGCATTTACTAAAAATAAACTTATGCATTTCTGAGAATGGTTATTATTTAGAAGTCCAATAGGTGTTTACTGGGAGTTTTATTAGAACTATTTATTAATTGCTTTTCTGGCGTTTTTAAATGCATAAATTGTTCATTATTGATTTCCTGTTGTTTTTGGTATAATAAACAATGAGAATCTTGGAAATTTTCATTATCTTCCAAATGAGTGAGAGTATCGTGAAGTTTGTGTTACCCAGAACTACATTTGGATAGAAAAGGATTGAATTTGCTTCCAATTACGAGATAAATTTATAAATGGTAGGTCATACTTGTGAGACTAAATAACTTCTTACTTAACGACATACTAATTTCTATTTAGGCATTAATATTTGGAAGATGTTATATTTATTTAGATCCTTCACGTATGATTGAGCATTTAGTCTGACTCATTTTAGTACCTAGTAAAGTAGATCTCTGCTGTCTCATCAGTTTCCAAGTAAGTTGAGGGATGAATTGTATGCTTTGCAAACATATCCGAAGTAGATACTATTTTGGTAACTTATTCGAGCCATTTCTAAATGTTCTGTGGAGAGAATAATCCGGAATTTTAGAATATTCCTAGGTTTAGTTTTCAAAGGGATCATATATATTTGGGGAATTAATATTTACAGCCTGGTATTACTTGCATTTTGATGAGAGCTATATCTTTTGATGAAAATCCGTAGCAATCTATAACTGAGGGATTTAACAAATGAAATTTCAACAATGGAAATATTCCACACTAGTGTAAAAAGATGCATCCATCACAAAAATGAAAAGGTAATAAGATACTACCAAATTATCCATTCAGAATAACGAATTATATTTTATCGTATATGAGTTAAATTTTGTAAACGGTAACGATTAAAGTAATAAAATAATGAAAAATAACAAAAAAATAGGAACGATTTTCAAATGTGGCGCCTTAGAACATAATTTACCATTCTAAGGAAAACAAAAATCAGGCGTCAGAACGAAATTCTGCGAGAAAAATACATCAAATCACTGATTTCATATCGTTCAGATACATAAAAACTTATTGTGATGGTTACGTATACTTTTCATCAGAGTGGTAGTCTGCTTCGTCACCAGCAATCCAGATTTTAGGTTGCCATTCACTACTCGGTTTGGCGATTAAGGTTGCCTTTTCCCGATAGATCGATTCAGTTTCAGTTATCGAATCTCGTTGAGTGTAATGGTAAATCAGGCGATTTGTACGATATGGACTGCCAGATTGATTCAGGAACTTTCTCGCAATTGTCATGAGAACAGAATGTGAAAAAATGTGTTGTTAGAAGCATTCTACTCGTTATTATAATATGTTTTCCAAGTAAACTGTTGAAATAACATACAGGTAGTCTAATTTCGTTGTTATTTTGCAAGTAACAGAGCAGTGTATCTTTAGTCGCAGTAATTCTTTCGTCAATCGTACTTTTTTGGTTAAATAGAAATTATCGGTCTCTCTAAGTTTTTATTTTGTTCCAGTGTTTTATATTCGCAAGCATTCTCTGATATCAAGAAGTAAATCTCCGTTGGATTGTTGTTACTATCATTTAATGTGAGAAAGGTGTTAACCTTGCAAAGACTCGTGGAGACCTTGTACTCATCTTTTAATTTAAGATACTTAATTTATTTTGACTGGTTTATATGCATTTAATATTGCTCTTGCGTTATCAAACCTTCAAGTGATATATTATTTTGTCAAAGCTTTCGATTGTTGACATTATTCGTTAGCATTTGAGGATTAATTATTTGACGTTCATTCAGAACTAGGATGGACGACGATAACGGAAAGGATGGAGGGAATGGCAACGGTAGTGGAGATATATGTAGGGTTTGCCGATGTGAGGGAACTTCAGATCGTCCCTTATTCCACCCATGTCTTTGTGCTGGAAGTATTAAATTTATTCACCAGGAGTGCCTTGTGCAATGGATGCGGTAAATATTTGTTTGTATTTTACGAAACTCAACACGAGGTTTCTACAACGTATTAGTAGTTTCATAATTTAGACAGTACCTATTTTTCTATAATTTTCGGGTAAAACTCTAGTATCGTGCTAATAATTAACTTTTAATTCGTCCGATATTAGAAATTGAACTTAAATTATAGTGGTTTCTTTTTATCAAGTTTATAGTGAGGTTAACTGACTTATGCCTTATATTACTCGTATTAAATAAACATAATAAGTTAATTGGAATTTTCTTAAATTATTTAAATACCTATGGCTCATATACATCTCGTGCAATCATAAAGTGACATTTTTACTAATGCATTGCGTCAGTTTGTGATTGAATTTGAATTATATAACGCAAAATTTCTTGGAAACTTTTTGATTGCCTTATCTTCTCTTATCTTTGCTTTTACGTAAAATATTTTTTTGTATTTGATCTTGAAGTGGATTTGTCTCTTGCAGTTAGCAACTTCGAATTGTTTTTTTACTTCTTATTAAGTATACATTAAAATTGAAGATATCCCAGTTTTCTGAAGTAATTTTTGTCTTACATTCTGTACAGATACAGTCGCAAAGAGTTTTGTGAACTATGTGGCTACCTCTTCTCGTTTACACCAATATATGCAGCCGACATGCCAGGACGCCTTCCGCTAAAGGATGTTATTTCTGGATTAGCTGCTAGTGTAGCTCGTGCTGCTAAGCATTGGATACATTATTCATTGGTTGCTCTTGCATGGCTTGGTTTTGTGCCACTTACAGCATATCGTGTTTATCGATGTCTTTTTACAGGTAGCTATAAGTATATTGATTCAGAAATTTATATAATTAGCTTGTTGTTATCCTCCATTTCATTTATATCAAAATATTTAATTTTCATTAAATAATTATAACAATATTTTCAGGCTCTGTAAGTTCTATTCTCACCCTTCCATTGGACTTGTTATCAATGGATAACTTGGGATCAGATGTTCTTCATGGATTTCTCGTTGTGAGCTGTACTTTGGTAGCTTTCATTGGGTTGGTTTGGTTGAGAGAGCAGATATTGCATGGTGGTGGTCCAGATTGGATGGATGGTGGAATAGCTCCAGCGGCTCCCCCTGAACCTGTCCCACCTGATCTTGTACCTGGTCAGGATGGAGCCCAACTTGGTGGCGAGATACCTCCAGAGGATGGAGGTAAAGAATTTGTTTATTTAAATATTTACACACACGTTGAATCCTGTTAGCCAGTAATCAGACAAGAAGACTTCCCTAGAAAGCAAACGAAAAATAATAATGTTCTTTGTAAATTTCTCAAATCTTAAACTTTTGTGTAGCCAATCTATGGAAGACATATTCCTAGGTTCTTGGATATGTAAGCCAAAGATTGTTTTGGATACATTGTTATTTATGTTGTTAGGCTAATGTGACTTATAGCTAATTGCATTACTAGAGTTTATTAATTACTATCAAAGTTTTATTGGTTTCTCTCATATAAAATTTGTCACAAATTAGAATGAGAACTATTCATTGATAATAGTCACCCGTTTTCCTTCTCCATTCATTTATTAATATGAGCATATTTAATACTTACAATTCTTCATTTTTTGCAGAAAATAACAACAATCCAAACAATAACAATAACAACAACAATAATAACATCAATAATAACCCACCTGAGGAATTAGTCGAAGACTTGGTAGGAAGAGAAGGAGATGTTGGACTGCTCCCTCCTGTGGCTGAGGAAGAACCAGTTGGAGATGGAGTTATTGATGCTGGAGAAGTTGGTGAGGTTGGGAGAGAGGGCGGAGCAGAAGGAGATGGATTGGGGGGTGCCGGAGGGCAGGCAGCAGGGGAATGGAACCACATGGAGTGGGAGAGAGCAGCAGAGGAACTTACCTGGGAGAGGCTTCTAGGTCTGGATGGATCGCTTATGTTCTTGGAACATGTATTTTGGGTGGTTTCACTGAATACTCTCTTCGTGTTGGTCTTTGCGTTCTGCCCTTACCATGTTGGACATTTTGCTGTTGTGGCATTGAGGTAAGATAATAAACTCAGTATTTTTAAAGTTTTGTATTTATTATATGCGATGATTAGCTATAGAAGAATGGCTACAAAACTAAATTTTCAGATTGTTCAGCTTACTGAGAATCTGAACATGCTTTTCCTTCTGTTTAAATAGCTCAGTATGCCAAGTAGTTGATTATTACATGGATAACTACTTTAACAGAAAAGTATCATGTATGTCATTCTTCAGAATTTCTGAAAGAGAATTTTCTTTGATTCGTTAGATTTCTCTCATGATATGGTATGCTATTCTATTCACTTAAAAAGATGAGAGTGGAGTCAGTTTTTTAAAAGGCAGAAACCAACCTAATGCACTCATCTATTACTTTTGGTAATGTGTTTATCTATGTTTCTATTGTTTATGGTCCATTTTTTTCTAGAAAATTGGCTCGAAGGAATATGCTCTGGCCTGGCCATACAAGTTCAATGGAAAGCCCTGTTTCAACTCTAAATCATAGTTTGACAAATCTTAATAGATTTTTTATGCATTGAGTTATGCAATATAGTCCTTTTGTACAGACTTAGTTATCATATATATCAATAGTATATGTTTATCTTTATAGTAAGTACAGTTGAAAATAGGAATCAGCCCAAGTCCCTTTCGAAGTTCTATTAAGTTTGGCACCATAGAGGGATAATTTCTTGCTTATATTCAAGCATCTTGACAGACACTTGAATCCTGGAACTGATACAAGCTTTCATATTAATTAAATTTTAGGGCTTCATCTCTTGCTGCTGCATCTCGCTTCGAGGGACTGGTGACAACCCTGGTTGGATATTGCGCTCTTGGTATAGGCCTGGCACTCCTTCATGCAATAGCATCAGCTCTTAAGTTGGCTCGAGCAAGACATCTTTTAGCTCTTTGTTGTCTTGTCGTGAAGGTACTGATTAAATGGTAGTCATTGAGTATATTTTATTAAAAAGGAATTTAAAAATATCTCACCCAAAATTTTCATATTTCAGGTTTCACTTTTGTCAGTGGTGGAAATAGGGGTATTGCCCTTGGCTTGTGGATGGTGGCTAGATGTTTGTTCTTTGGCATTATTTGATGCAGCTCTCAAAGACAGAGAATTAGGTTTTCGTCTAGCACCAGGAACGTCTTTATTTCTTCACTGGCTATTTGGGATGATGTAAGATTTTAATTTATCTCTTTATCTTGCACACTTTCCTAAAATTAAAATTAAGACCATATCTTGTTATTATGTGCATTAAATTGACTTATAGCATACTGAATAAATATCTTCGTACTTTCCAAGGATAAAGATTATTTGCACCACTGATTTTGTTAGTGGTCTAACATCATCAGGTGTGGAAAGTATGAAGATATTTATTCAGTATGTTACAATTCCACAAAGTAATTCTTGACCATATTAACTTTATGACTTATGGCATTTTGGAATGCTTATGGATATTCATATGAGGTAGCTTTCTCTGGCCAAACTTCTACCTTCAATAGTTTTTATTAATAATTTATAGTAAACATAGAATAATCAAATCCACTCAATTCACTTTTAAGATGAATTTATTTACGTATAGTAAAAACATTTGTTATAATTTTTGACCATTTGGAGAAGCAATTCCTAACAGGAAACCAACAACTTCAATTTCTTATTCTGAATTTTTTTCTACTCATTCATTATAGCATGTACATAGAAAGATAATCTGAATAGAGTTTTAATTAAATATTTTTTCTTTTACTTTTATAGATATTTTATACTTTTCATTTTTTTCATTATGGAATATTATAATCTCTTTTTCTTCACACAGGTATGTTTATTATTTTGCTTCCTTTGTTCTTCTGCTCCGGGAAGTATTAAGGCCTGGTGTGTTGTGGTTTTTGAGAAATCTGAATGACCCTGATTTCAGCCCAATTCGTGAAATGATTCATCTCCCTCTGTTGAGGCATGCTCGCAGGTAAGGAGAAACTGATATTAAGTTAAGGTTCATATCCTCCTTTTTTTGCATATGCAAATAACGGTAGTATGTAATTTGTCTATTAAAAATTTATCAGAGTCTATGTCATTCTTTATATAATTAGTATCTGGAATTGAAGATCCTAAATCTTGAATGTGATAATAAGTACGGCTTGAAGTTGGTTAAAATTTTAGTATCTGAGAAGCACATTTAAATGATTTTTGAAATCTAGGTTGTATTTATTAATATAATAATATATAATATTATAACTTATTAAAATATTGTATTTAATAAGTATACTAATACTTGTTGACAGTAATTAATTCCGTGTTTATATATAGTTAAATGTATTGAAGTCAATTAGTATTATAAATCAGTAGAAATGTAAATAAATCTGTAAACCTGCTTAGAACTTAAGAGATCATGAATGTGAATACTGGAGGTAAAATTGTTCTATTGTCTGAGTTGGATATGATATTTTTCTCGAGTCAGTTTTCTCATGCATTTGATTGTATGTCTAACTCATATGATTTGCTACTTTTCTATATTCTTCAAATTAATTAATTTCAAATTATTTTAGAATTAAAGTTTTCTGAACTGAACTGAAATGAACTCCATTCTAATATTGTATTCTGGCTGATGATACCAGGATAAATTCAATTTTAAAAATAAAAACCCTTAATAAATTTACTAGAAGAAAGAGGATGTGTTTGCATATAAATTTTTCATAGATAAGTATTATTTAATATACTTTTCAAATGTTTTGAAGTATTGTCAAATTCCAAGGCATGAGCTTTTACGGTACTTCATTGTAGTATACTAAAATTGGGCAAATAATGTTAAATTGGAACTTTGATTTTCATATCATTTTTAAATACTAACTAAAAATAAACTAAATTTCTGAAAACAATTTTTTCTAGGCTCATCGCATCTGCTGTTATCTTTGGAACAGCTGTACTTCTTATGTTATGGCTACCTGTCCAGCTCCTTCGCACCTTATTCCCATCCTTTCTTCCTTATACAGTATCGATTAGTGCTGCTGATCACCCTCACCCTGGAAGTGGAGAACTTTCCCTGGAGCTTCTCCTTCTTCAGGTCAGCATTTTCAAAGTGAGCCTTATTGCTGACAATGATTGAATGAGGTTGCATTTGCATATATTTTCCATTCAGGAATTGTTTTTAACCATCAGAGATGATAAATTTTTTCAAACCTTTCCTTTCTATATAACTCATAACAATTACATATTTTATATTAATTCAGCTTAATGTGTATTTTAAGAATTAATTTTGAAGGTGAATGGAAAATAAGAACCTACATGGTCCTAACCAAAAGTAATGGGCCTAAATTTTGGTGACGGGAGCATACCATTTGCACAATTAACTTGCCATAAACGATAGTGTTGGATGTTGGCTTCCTAAAGTGAGCTGCCTCAGAGGTTTCTTAATAGTAGGATCAGCCTGGTTGCAAACTCCTGTAAATTATTGCATCACATGGTTGATTTTGTCATAAAAATGAATCCAACTGAAAATTACAACCAAGCAATCCAATTTCAAGAATTGCTGCAATTGTGCAAATATAATCATGGCAATTTCGAAAAAGTATTAACCAAGAAAAGATAGTGCTCATATCAGAAGCAGAGCCTGATCACATACAGTTATTATAAATAAACTTTTCATCGCATCAAGGTTGATCAAAGTGCTAAGAAACTTTGCATGTAGCTTAGCTTTTTTGCAGTTTGAAGCAAACATCCATAGTTGTTGTTGCTGGTAAGTAGAGAATAAATGAGGCTCATTACCTTTGAATCCTACCATGTGTGTTATAATTGATACCAGTTTAACTATAAAAAAAAAACTTTGGGAAAATGGTGACTAACAGCCTCATACAATTACAAATTAATAAATTAAGTTTCATTTTTCATCCAATTAAGGCCTTTTCTAATGCAGTCAATAGTTCTAATAAAATTCCATTGTAGTTAGGCATAGTTGTCATCTATGTCAGGTACTTGTATTATAGTATTATCATGTATTTATACTTTTCCCATTAGATAAATTATTCTTATTGTACTTGTAACTTTACTGTTTTTGCTTTATGGATACTGTTGAGTTTGTTCTTCTGAAATACATTGTCTAACCTTATTTACTTTCCAGTAGTGTTATTTTGTATCATTCTACAGCTCCACTTTTTGTTAAGCATTTTCAACTTTCATTCAAGCTTAAAATTAGCTTATTATTTGGTGCACAGATGATTTATTTGCATATCTGCAGAAATTTTTATCTAGTCTTTGCTCTATTTAATATACATTACTTTGGCTTCTCCATTATTCTCTGGTATCAGAAAGAATTTGGGCTAAAAATAAATTAATTCATTTAACCTTTGGGCTAAAAATAAATTAATTCACCTTGCTTATTTGAATTCATTTTATGTCACATATCGTGTGTAAAAATTTAAATATTAGTTTTATTATCCTCAGAGGGACTTTTTTGAATTTCCTTATAGTTAGTTGATGTTCTCTTATGATGTAAGGCAGTTAGATACTGCTACATAAATCTGTTTTTACCTGCTGTTGTTGCCCTTCCAATTAAATGAGTTTCTGCTGAAATTGACAGTTGAGAGACTTTGTATATCACACTAAATATACAATAACCAACAATTATCTTTTTTGACATTCTAGTACTGATGAAGTTGTAAATTGAACCATATTATATAGAATCGAAAATACAAATTGGGGAGATCTAACTTTAAGAATAAGTTTTAGTTGCATTATAGAATAGATTGGCTGTGGAAAATAGTAGATAGAACTTATGATGAAAAGGTCAATTAAAGGTGGACAATTATTTACATATAAATTTTTTTGTTAAGATTGAAGAAAAATCATTCTTTAGAAAATAATAATAGATTGTAGAAATTGATTTAGAATATTTTTTCTGAGAATCTCAGGATAGAGCTAGAGATGTTATAAATAAGGGAATGCTTAAGGCCTTATATTTTTTTGAATAGTCCCTTATAATTTTTTATAATGTACTTCCCATTTCTTTTCTTCACTGCTACAGCTTTGAATGTATTTTTCTTTTTGGAGCCAAAAAAGTTTTCTTGTTAGTACTAATTGCACAAAAATTACCTTATCAATAAGGATAAAACTTTCAGAGAAAATTCATTGATGAATAGGCCTTTGCATGAATGTCTCAAATTTTCTATTATTAAAAATTGTATACTCAGTACTTTATAAAAATCTGAGTTGATTCAAAGTGTTAATATATTTGCCATTTTATAAATTGTCTTCTGTTAGCAGTATCATGCATTGTGTTATTACATATATTCAAATCTACCTAATTTGAAATTTTTAATGCAGAGGATTTTTGTGAGTCATTGAATAGCAGGTGCATATTTGTTTGGGCATTGTTATAGTTAGTCTCATAGTAAAAAACAATACTATTTTTTATTATTTATTATGATGTTTTCACATTTTATATAACAATTTCATTCTCTTATATAAATCATTAACTCCCAATAGGCTGGAATATGACAAAATACGATTTCAGCTTACTTTCAAACTTTCCCAAATCCTTTAATGCAAGAATAACAGTGCTAAGTTTTCTATTATTATTTAAGATAAACTAAGTTCACCTTTTTTTGTCTTTTCCCAAAAGGTAGATAAAATATAACATTAAAATAACAATAATAGATATATATTATAATTATTACATATATTTAAATAAATTAAGCATTTTACAGAGTGAGAAAACAGACTGTGTGTTCATGACTAATTGAAATTAATAGATTGCAAAATTTGAAAATTATTTATCATTATTTGAGATCTTACTTTCTAAATTAATCTGATTCATTTTTGCCCGTTTCAAAAAATATGCCTTTAAATAATAGAAAGGTATCTCAGTTTCTAGTTCCTTAGGTCTTCTGATCATTTAAAGAATGGGAATGCTGTGACTTGTAACTGATTAAGTCCTTCATTAGAGGTATATATGAGTCAGAATTTTGACCTGATTGCTACTCAGTGATGATTAATCTTTACATAATCTACAATCATTGGTATGGGTTTCAGAAAGTTACTCATAACATAGATTTCTTATATCACTTTGTTGAGACCTTCTATTATTGCAACAGGTGGTTCTTCCTGCCATCTTAGAGCAATCCCATGCCAGAGTTTGGTTGAAAAGTATTGTGAGGGCATGGTGTGTTGGAGCATCTTGGCTGCTAGGCTTGCGTTCTTATCTCCTTGGAGATCCGAAAGATGGGCCTGAGGGAGTTGAAGCAGCAGCTCCTGCAGAAGAGAGACCAGATGCAGGTGATGGAAATAATGATGCAAACCAAGGAGGTGAGGCAGAAGAAGCTGAAGGTGCCCCTGATGCAGCAGAAAATGAAGCAAGGGAACCACCAGCTCCACAGCCGGTGCAGCCTCAACCCTTTGGTTTAGGACTTGGTGTAGCCCACCAGGTAGGTACTACTTCCTCATCCTGTCTACGTATAATTCAGCAAGTATAGTGTTCTTATGTTTATTAATTGCATTTTTCAAACAACCAGTAATTAAGATAGCTTTGAATCATGAAATAAGCGACCAAAGAAAGTCTTGAATGAAGATTGTGAATGATAATATGTTACAAAGTAACAGATTAAACAAATAAGTACTCAAAGTTGTTAATCAAGGGAATGAATGATAGAAATGAGTAGAGAAATGAGTTTAAGAGTAGAACAGAGAAGAATAAAGAAGCTGTGGGATATTGATGCACATAGATCTTTGAGAGATTGCTAATACTATTACTACAGAAACAAGTTAATTTGCAAAGGAAATATTTAAAGACCAGATTTGTAATAGATTGGTAATAGGATATTTATCAATTATAACAAGTCTTAACAAGTCATTTCTGTACCTTTAGAAATACTGGAAAAATTGACTTTCCTTTAGATTGAATGTGTTCAGACAAAAATTCTTTCATGGACATTTCTGCAAACTCTCAGTAAGATTTATAACTTAAATAACATGAGTTGAAATGATACTTCTGCTTCTTTTTATTAATTAACTTTGTCAGTTTATTTGAATTTGCTTAAATATTGGGTACAATTTTTTTTAAACTTAATAGATTAAAATTTCTTATTCATCTCTTTAGAAAAATCATTCTTATTCTTATAATAATGATTGCCCATTTTAATAACTGTTATTATTCATGAATACCTTTTTCTAAAATACTATTTGAAGGTGATTCCATTTTTACATAACTATTAAATATCTCTTTTGCTTGCATTACTTGTAAAAAAGCTTTCTTGTCATAGTTGTACATAAGCAGCCATTTCTTCTTTTAGAATTTGTTTTGAAGTAGTTCATGGAAGGTTAGAACTCTACAATAATATGCGCTAGATTTATTTAATGATTTATGAATTGTGAAGGGCTCATTGTATTTTTACTAATTTCAGTTGGGAATAAAACAGAGGAAACATATGGAGAAATTTACTTTTAAATCATTGATCAAAAATATTTAATAACATACAATCTTCAATTTTACTTTTCTTTTACTTAATATATTTTGAAGGTATCCAGTAAAGATAGTGATGGAATATTCCTTTCATTTCCTTCTTTTACTTTTTATAGTACAGTATACTTCAGAATTAATTTTCAAGTCTATGAAAGAGTTTTTCAAATAGTTAGCTTTTAACTGGCTTTACTTTTAATTACAAAAATTTGCTATTTTGATTTAGTTCATTTGCATTTATATATATATTTTTTAACTGTTTTTTTTTCTTTTTCCTATGTATAAGTTCTGCAGTTGATGAATCAGTAACCAATTCTACATAAAACACTGTGTTACAGGCACTTCTACAAAGGGAAGGACCACCAAATGTTGGCACACAATCTTATGTCCGTCCCCCCTTCTTTCCTCTTCGCTTGGCTGCACTTCTCGTGTTGCTCTGCATTAGTTTGGTGTTTGCCAGTGTGATTGCTTTAACCTTACCAGTTTGGCTTGGTCGTAAGGCCACTGCCTTGTGGCTTCTTCCTCCCGCAACTGCCACAACCTTGCCTACAAATGCTCCAGGAAAGGTAAGTTTTGATTCTCCCAATCTATCCCCCTAAAGAAAAGAAGCTATTTAATCTGAATATCCAACTAAGCAATTCCATAAATATATAAATCATCTTATAAATACAACTGTATGACATTATTCAATCTAAGTGAACTAAAACATAAAAAAATCACTGATGCTACATCACTACTAAGGTAACTCATGTAGTAATTTTCCTTCTGATAGTCCCTTGGTTATTGTGTTCTTTATTTAAGTATAATATTTTGTCATTACATCTTCTTGGGATGTATCTTCGTTGAGGATGTTTATACTCATTTAATAAGACCAAATTTTTTCTTAAAAAATGTAGATAGACAAGGAAGTACTGCCCAATGAGTAACATAAAGTTGTGTATATATAGCTGTTTTAAATGACATCTTCCAAGTTTTATTATTCAGTTAAATCAATTTTTTAAAATTTCCCTATATAACATTGAATTATGTAACTCATATTTTCCTTATGATTTATTCCTGTAAAGCAAAGGATTCTTTTTATCTTTGATTTTGATGGCCTTCATTTTCTAAGTGCAATAAAATAAAAATATTTTAATTCCAAAGATGGAAGAGCAAACCTGAATTTGCATATTAGTGATGTTTCTGTGGCTTAATAAAGAATTCTTTTTTATTGTTCATACAAGTATATGTCAATTAAGGCTTTCTTAAGATTATTATTTTATATTAATATTGTTTCATTAGTTTCATTAGCCCTACAATCTTAATGGTAATACCATTATTATAACTCACCTGGAAATGAATTTATATTGGCATTCACACAGTACACCTTGGTTAAAATTAAAATATCAAATCTTGATAATGTAATTAAATCTCTCAATGAACAAATGATGATCAATTATCTTTAAGGACAATATTTTCTTGCCTTCTATCTCAGGTTCATGAGCTCTACACTGCTGCCTGTGGCCTATATGTTTGTTGGGCTGCTGCCCGAGCTGGGGGACTTCTTGCAGGCCTAGCCCTAGCTCAGGGAAGAACTGCTATCCTACCAAGGATCCGCACCTGTCTCTTCATAGCTGCCAGATCTGCAGTTGCATGCATCTTACTCTTAGGTACAGCATTGAAAGAAGGATCATGAATCCTTTGAAATAGTATTTTTAAATTATTACAATCTGAGTTGGATAATTAATATAAAATTTAATCACAAGATATTTATAGTTTATTAATTCTTCTAGGAAAAACATTATTAGGTATTTAAAATTTGCTTTAATTTATTTTTGATTAACTGGTAACTAAAAATACATTTTATATCCGAAAGTTATTGAGCCTCTCTTGCTGTAGCAATTCCTTGCTCCTTTGTTGCACTTATTTTTAAAGAATAATTGGTTCTCTATGCTATGTGCACATTATTTGTTGGTTAGAGCTTGAGATTTTCTATTCATGTACAAGATAAAGTTTCTATTAGCAAAATAGGAAAAAGTTTTCCTGATTATGTATTTAATAAAATGTTTTGATAACATCAGTAAATCTATCCCTTTTGAAAATTAAATATAAAAAGTCATTTCAATTTTATTAATGGAAATATCAGGTTCTTATTTGGCATATTATTAGAATACTTCTATAATTTCATATCCCCAATCTCCCTGCATAATTTTAGCTAGTATATTTTTTTGGCAGCATGTAATATTTTATGTAACAGAAAAGGTAGGAATTGCAGTAGGAGAAATATTTCTTACCACATCATATTTAACATTTTACTAGGATTTTTACATATTAACTGTGTAAATGTCTGAATAGAAAACAAAGAAATATTATAGAACATTATTTTTATAGTTTAAGTTTCTTTCATTTCTTACTATGTTCCTCTGTCTCTTATGCTGTAAAAAGTTAATAATAATTTATTTTAATTTTATAGGAGTTTTCCCTCTCATGCTTGGTCTTCTACTTGATGTTGTTGTTGTGGTTCCACTTAGAGTTCCCCTTAATCAGTCACCACTATTGTTCATATGGCAAGATTGGGCACTTGGTGTTCTATATACAAAAATAGCTGTGGCACTAGTAATGATTCTTGGGCATCCAGATTGGTGGTTACGAAGAGCCCTCGAGAGAGCTTATAGGGATGGTATCAGAGACCTATCCCTATCATTCATCATCACACAATTAGCTGCACCTTTACTGATGGCTCTAGGACTTGCCTTAGCAGTACCTTATGCCATAGCCCATGGGTAAGTTTCTGTTTTTGTAAGAATAACTGTCATGAAATAAATTTGAGGAAATTTATTGTAGGAAATCCTTCTTAAACTCTAAATATCTGGTTGTATGATTCCTGCAGGTTGGCTCCACTTCTAGTAAGTTCATTATACAAGAGAATACTGATAGCGAGGAGCATATATCCATCTTTGCTAGCATCAGTGTTAGTCATACTGATGGTCACCTTCCAAGTGAGGCAGTTCAGACGTCTCTACGCTCACATCAGGGATGACAAATATCTTGTTGGTCGCCGCCTTGTTAACTACAATCATCAACGCAGGAAGCCTAGTACGAGCACTTCAGCTGGTTCTTCCTCAGCTGCAGCTCAGGCATAGTGGTAACGATAAGCCAATGAGTTGACCATCTGTCATCATGTAGATGAGTGATGCTCTGTATGAATTGATGGATATTAATGAATGGGATAAGCCCATCTTTTCATTTAAGACTCAATTGCTATGTTAGTGCAGCAGGTGTAAAGGGAAATGATAATAAGTTTAAGATCTCTATAAAATTTTTTGATGCTGCTCTTGAAGATGGGTATCCTGCATTTCCTTCCTCCCTTCTTGTCCTGTTCTTGTATCAAGAATGAATTCAGTGGCTATGATTGTGATTGGTGTTAATAAAAGGTGTGAGAAAAAATGCGCCTCATTGTGACGTCAAGCCCCTTGTGGGCTCTTATCAGCTGATGACCAAGGACCTCATCTGTTGCCCAGAGAGGGAAATGAGTGAAGTTGCGAGCTACTCTATCATGCTGTCAAATTTCTATCATAAGCTGTGACTATTTTAATGGGTTAAGATGAATGTTTGCAAAAGAATCTCGTGTGAATGCCTTCTGATTCTTTCTATTCTGCCATTCTTGATCATGTTATGGCAAATGGCTGACACCGATGATGAAAATCCCATGTAAAGTATATTCTTTATCTTAAGACTATGAATTGCTGAATTCAACTCGCATTTCCAATTAAATTTCCATTTAAAATTGAAAAATTATTATTTAATAGATTCATCATTAATTATTTATACTGAAAGTCAATTTTCAGTCTTGTTAACCTATGTGGGTGCACCAACTAATGGATGCTGATTTTTATGGAAAAAGTTTCGTGTTTTTTTGCCTATAGTCCAAATACTCATAACTATCTTGTTAGTCCATTTATCAAGCTGATAGGTTGATGTAGAAATTATTTTCATTTCTCGTCATTCATTTTTTATTATATTTGAAGTGTTGATGTCTAATTTTGTAAATTTGATTAAACCTCCTTACGTGATGTTATAAAATGTCAAAATTGTTTTATTTTTATTTATGTATAATATTTTGTATATCTTAAGTGAAACACTAAAATATGTTTGAAAAACAATGTCAGCTTTTTTTGACTGGGGCCAGGACTAAAGGAAATAAAATATGAAAATATTGTGCAAAATGCATGTTTAAAAAATTAAATGCTGCACTTTTTATTGATTTATTATTTCTTTCATCTAAAGTTTGAGTTAAAATTTCTATCAGCAATCATAAGAATCATCATCATGAGTGATCATTAGAAATTCTGTACATTCCCGGGAAATTAAAATTTTAAAAGTTGTAGCGTAAAACAGTTAAGTTGTAATGTAAATCATGGTATTGATTTCTTTACGAACTTGAAAAGGAAATAATGCAGTTTACATCGATTTTTTCCATAATTGAAATATTTTTTACCTGTACCAAATCGACTCGATAAATGCAGTAGTGCGTTAAGATGTTTATTTCTAAGATCAGTGTTTCATTCTTTAAATAAATACTTTGTTGGCAATTTTAACTATACTTGTTTTATTAGTACTCGGTCGCAGAGTTCATGTATGTAACGATGTGATCTGGAATCGCTCTCTTAGGTCAGCGAAGATTACGCGTTTAAGCATAATATCTCGAGTTACTTAGAAAATTGCCTAGTTTATTGTTCGTAATGAAAATTGTTTCATTTTTATAGAACAGAGAAAATTAACGTAGATTAACAAATGCTTTTCATCGTAAAACATAAAACGCGTGTGATACGAATTTTTACAAATAATTAATCCCCCCTTCTAGTCCTCACCAATTCCACACAGCTATCTAGCTATGAACAACCCCTCAGGATTCCTCAATTAGGAGAGAAATATGTTTTCCGGCTTATCAGGCTAAAAATATACATCTGTTACCTCCTCAATGCATGATTAAGTATGCTTAAAGGTGGTTCTTAACCGGCTCAACAAATGACGATGAATCACCAAAACCTAATCAGACAGTAAAAGAAAATCAATGAACAATCGAAATCTTTTAATAAAACCCAGATACATGCATATGGATCATGTGAGGCGAAGGTTAACAATTCAGAGTTACTATATATGAGTAAGACCCCATTATTTATTGAATTTAAAATATTTTTTGAGGTCTATTCTTAGATTACGATGTCGGTACTCCGATCTGACCGACTTCCCCATAATTTGGGTTCCTTCGGCTTAACTATGTCAACCCCGTAGGATCGGTGAGTCTCACTCTCACGTAAACCCGTAGCCCGTAGTGAGCGATAGGCGTTTGTCATGAAAAATCAATTCGGTTTTCTGAGGTACTAGTGAAATTATATTCAGTCAAAGGTGCATCGTCAGCCATTATCTTTACGTTGAATCAAGAAAAACAATGAAAGAAAATCAAGAAATAGTGTGGTTCGGAAGACTTCGTATGAAACCATAAGAGTAAAGCTCACAGTTGTTATTGAAGTGTTCTTGAACGCCATCGTTATTGTATAAAGACGCTTTTTCGGGATTTGATCCATATCTAAAAAGTGTTTATTTGAAGAATAAGAGTGGTGATCGTACTGTTTTGAAAATGGGAAGATCTGATAGAAGGTATGTTGTTTACATTTGAATGGTTGTCTGATTCTTATTATGTAGCAGTGCGGCGTCTTCGACGATATTCTGATACTGAGCTATGAGAGAAATTAAAGCTGCTCTTGATGATTATTATCTACTGTGCCAACAGCTTGCTTAACTTTCTATTTGAAACTCCAAAAATTTACAAACTTAAATGAATTACCCTTCGTTCTAAGTTTCAATTTTGTAAATAAATATTCAGAATAACTGATAACTTGAGTATTAGAATACCGCTGTATCGATTCGCTCAAAATTATTTACGAGTTGTATGTAATCTCGATGGAATTAGATGTTTAATCGAACCCAATGGCCTAATACACTCAGAGGAGCTCTATAAAAAATAAGTAATGTTATCTATTTTATTCAATTTATTTGCGAAGATTTATGTCGGATTATTAATATGTATACGAAATGTTATCATGTATGTTGAAGTTACTATTGCTTCAAATCCCGATGTTATTTACTTTAATGGTGGATTTCAATTATTAGCTGCTTAAAAATGATTTCTGTATTAAATTTCTTTCAGGGACCGCAGCAGAAGTAGGGATAGGAGTCGAGATAGGGATAGAAGTCGCGATCGTGACAGAGATCGTAGTCGTGACCGTGATAGAAGTTTAGATAGGATAAGGGATAGGGATAGAGGTAGAGACCGTGATAGGGAAAGAGGGAGAGAGAGAGACCGTAGTCGTGATAGAGACCGCTTTAGAGATGACAGACGTGGGTTTGGCGGTGGTGGAGGCGGCGGAGGTGGTTATGGAGGTGGCATGGGCAGTAGAAACAGTTTAAAAGGAAGGCAGCCAGGAGAAAGATTAAGAAAGCCTCATTGGGATCTAAGTCGCTTGCCTACCTTCAGGAAAGAATTTTATATACCTCATCCGGATGTTGCTAACAGGTATGTTTTTTTCGAAATAATCAGCATTCTTATACATAAAAGCTTTAGTTAATCTTTTCAATTGTATATTCTATAATGTTTACAAAAAATCTTGTAAATCATGACCATATTCAGACATAGCCTTTTTTCATAAAATTTGTACCTATTATGTATGTTTCTCATGTTTGATTCGAAGTTGAGATAATATCGTATGTTGTGATTACAATAAATTGTAAATGTTGTTGTAAATGTATATTTCTTTAAGAATAAAATCAAAGAAATCTTACATTCAAGTTACTCTGCCATATTCTGCATCACAGTCATCCATGAATTGAAATCTTGCCTCTGGAAATTATGATTCAAAGGTACAAAGATCAGATGTATATACCATATTTGTTGATCATTTTCAATCATATTAGTTTTAGTTTATTTCAAAATAAGGGAAACCTAACCTCTCTCTAAACCCAATGTTAAGATTTTGCATAGTATAACTATTTTGATAAGCATGATCATTGGGAAAAGAAAGCACTTTGGTCAGTAGTGATGAAATCATGATAACCTTCCCCAAAATAATCTACTGTAACTTTTTTGACATGATAATACCACCTTTTTGGTGCTTCTCATAAATAATCATTTTAGTGTTAAAAATCTTAGTTTTTCTTTAATTCAATTTATTTCATTTTTTATCAAGCTAAATGAGTTTTAAATAATGCCAGCCAAAAACAGCTCATGTCTGGTATTGATGTAATAACTTTGACAAGAAGCATGATAAAGACCAATTCAGTGTTTTGATTTCCTATTAATTTTATTAAATACAGTATTTTCCTCTTACAATAAAAATTGGTTATGACATCATCAGAATTATTTGTTATTTATTTTATTTTGGAATATATTATTCCTATCTAAGGACATTTTCTTTTCTTTTTTTTCAATGATTAGGTTGTAAATTAAAATTAATTTTTGGCAACTATTTCCTTTTTAAGGCCTCCACATGAAGTAGAACAGTATCGAAGTTCCAAGGAAATAACTGTGAAGGGGAGAAGCATACCTAATCCGATCCGTTATTTTGATCAGGCTGGTTTTCCAGATTATGTTCTTAAAGAGATTAAGTAAGTATATGTAATTATCATTTTCTTTGTTAGTTTATCAGCTATGGAATTGTCTTATTTGCAAGTTAATATTTCAACATTCAAATGGAATGTAATAATTGATCTCATTTTATGTTTAGAAAACAAGGCTTTCTAGAACCAACTGCTATTCAAGCACAAGGCTGGCCTATTGCACTAAGCGGTAGGGATATGGTTGGCATAGCACAAACAGGATCTGGAAAAACACTGGCTGTAAGTGGAAGCTGTTTATTTTTCTAGTCTTGTCTTGCGTCTTAATGATTTTCTGCAACAGCCTATGAAGTTTATTTTTCAATAAGAATGCTTGATATAATAAAGTTAATATTACTCCAATTATAATAGGCTATAAATAGTTTATAAGTGAGCCTGTATTTGTCACTTATTATTCAAGCAGAGTCTTTGCCCCTTTTTTTTGTATTATTTCCTATCTCTGATATATATATCTGAACAACTATTTGTAAATTACAAGAAACAAACTCTTCAGTTGTAAAGTATGGATTTTCTAGCGCAAGAATTGATTTGAATTATTATTTTTATTTGCATAAATTAGCTATTCATTCACTATTGATTTATCTCTCTCATAAGTAAATAATTTTATAAACTTATATTTGTTCCATCAATTTTAGATTGCATAGAATGTATTTTAGAGAACATAAAATGGTTTTCCTATTTACTTGTGACTTAATTAAACACATCTTTCTTTCTTTAATTTGTATAAATTATAATTTTGTTTGGTTTTATTCTAGATTCTCTTTTATTTATTAATAATCATACATTATAATTGCTGCATAATGATTATTGAGTTTTGCATCATTCATTACAGTACATTCTTCCTGCCATTGTGCACATCAATAATCAGTCACGGTTGGTTAGAGGTGATGGACCAGTGGCATTAGTATTAGCCCCCACAAGAGAACTTGCACAACAGATTCAGCAAGTAGCAAATGACTTTGGCCATTCTTCACAAATTAGAAATACATGTGTTTTTGGTGGAGCTCCTAAAGGAGGACAGGTATATTTCAATATTTATATTCTTGGTTTTAGGTAGTTAAAGCTTGAATGAATTATTTTCAAGTTCTTTCTCTGTATTCATAATTTAATATAATCTATGATATCATGTTTAATATTATATTATTTTTATTGTCAATTAAACTAATACTTTTAAGAATTGAAATAACTAACTGTGCACTTCTATTTACTTATAGCTTAAGCCTACTTGTTTAATTATTATATGGGAAATTTTCAGAAAAACCTTTTCTTTAACTTTATTAAAAGTATCTGAAAATCCAAAATTTTCTCTTTTATTTGACTTTCTGTAGAATCCTTAATTTTATTTTTATGCTGTATAATTAATAATGTATCAGGCTAGAGACCTGGAGAGGGGAGTAGAGATAGTCATTGCTACACCTGGGCGACTTATTGACTTTTTGGAGAGAAATACAACCAACCTTAAGAGATGCACGTATTTAGTTTTGGATGAAGCAGACAGAATGTTGGATATGGGTTTTGAGCCACAAATTAGAAAAATTATTGAACAAATTCGGGTAAGGGTACTATATGTTATTTTCATTTCCTGTTTGATAATAGAGAACATCATTTTTTCAATTTATTATAAATGTATATATAGCTGAGCATTATGAGTATCATGATATTTTTTAAATAAGTTATTTTACTTGATCCTTAGTGGATTCTGGGTATAATCATTTAATTTGGAAAATTATCAGAAACGTGTTAAGTTGCTCATTTACTGATTCGGTTAAAGCAACTCTTAATATAAATTTGAGGTCAAAATTAAAAGAGGAATTATTTGATTTTAGCCGGATAGGCAAACACTAATGTGGTCTGCAACATGGCCCAAGGAGGTGAGAAACCTGGCAGAGGAATTTCTGAAAGACTACATTCAAATCAATGTAGGATCCTTACAACTTTCTGCCAATCATAATATCCTACAAATAATTGATGTTTGCCAAGAACATGAGAAGGAAAATAAGTGAGTGTCATCTACAGTTGTTAGAATTATTTCAGTTTTATTTTCACATTCATCTTTTTTTTCAGTAATTTACTTGTTAATTATAATATGTAAAGATTTACTGCTCTAAACCTAGAAGTATACATGAATGTGAAAATCTTTTTTATACAGATTAATGAAGCTTCTTGAAGAAATTGCAGCTGAGAAAGAAAACAAAACCATTATATTTGTTGAAACCAAACGTAAAGTAGATGAAATCACGAGGACTATGCGTCAAGATGGGTAAGATATTTATATTTATATATTTGGGTGAGGAAGTTAGTTGTATAACGAAAATCAGTTTTAGGATCGAAACCCACTAGTTTGCTGGGTGTAAAGGCATACATCTTTTTACGGTTATAGAGAATTTGAATGAAATTTGATAAAGAAATAAATAAACATTTTCAGGGGTGTATAAACTGGGATTCTTTCAAAGTTCAAATAACATGAGTAGGAATTGACTATGTAAATGGATAGACTGGTTTGAAGGGTTTATATTGATTAGTATTTAAGGTTTTTGTAAACATTATTTAAAATGGTTACATTTATTATTTGATTTATTTGCATGTATATTTTCAATTTATAAGTTTAATTATAAGTTTTTATTGGAAATGTTGTTAAATTTCAGATGGCCTGCTATGTGTATACATGGAGATAAATCTCAGCCTGAGAGAGATTGGGTTTTAACAGGTAAAATCTTAGATGCATTTGATAATACTATGTATGATATGATTACAAGCATAATATAGTGAAAAGGAGAAACTTTTTAATCTATTTAAGAGGCAGTTATCATATATTCATCTGTTTTTAATTCAGTATAATTTCATGTATCAGTAATGATTTAATCGATTTAAATCTGTTCTATCAAAATATAGAAAGGTACTCCTAGTACAGAAATTATTCTTTTTAATGTTAAATACTGTGTTTATAATAATATGTTAGTTTCTTTTAATGTTTGGAATCCTTCATAATTAGCTTTCAAATAGGAAAGTAAGTTGTTTATATAGATCTTTTCTTCTTAAGAGGAGCATTATTATGCAGATATTTTTGTTGAGCGACTATGTTTATACGTAAACTTCTATCACCACTTGTTAATTATCCTATTTTCTGGTAATGACCAGTGTCTTATCGGTACAAATAATAATAATAATAATCTGCCTTTATTGAATCAGGGCAAAATTTAGTCTATATAGATCACTCTTACATTTAACCCCTATGGAGGAGCACAAATACATCCCATCCCAGACCAGAAAATATTCCAATCCCCCTTAGAGACTTAGAGCACTAGCACTGAATGTGCTACACACTCGGCCACAGAGGCCAGCAAAATATAGAAAAATGATAGAAATAATAGTGTGGGATATCATAGGAAAATCTAGTTTAATTAAATATTGAACTGAGAAACAAATTAACAAACTATTCCTGTCATATATTGTGGATGTTATAGAGTATATACTCACATACTAGGGCAATTTTATGATAACCAACGTATTGTAATTGTTTATGTAATCATATAATTAATTCTAAATTAACTAAGGAAAATATAAAAAAAGAAACTGAAGTAAATATGAGAAGAATTGAATTAAAAATTGCAAACATATCTTAGTCAAAACCATAAAATTCATCTCCCAAGACACATAGGAACGAATCCATAGCTTGCAGTATTTCTAGCAGAAGATCAGCAACTTTGCTTTCCTCAGTAGCTTCATCGTTTTCAGAGTCTGTTGCTTTTGTAACCTGAAAATCCCCAAATGGTTTATGAAAACCTCTTTGGACACAAGTTACTGCCACAGAATTCCAGCTTTCTGTTATGCATTTGCAGATTTCCTCATAAAATGGTCGCTTCTTCTTCCCAGAGTTGGTATATTCATGCCTTCAATCATCCATTACTCTCACTTTGCTCGAAGTTTTGATTTGAAGGATTAAATCGCTGTGAAATCAAGGGGTTGAAGTTTCTTCGTCAGTCCACTGGATATAATTGCTACCTTGGAGTAATTGATGACCAATTTCTTTACTTCGGGCAATAAATGGGCTTGACACGCATCCATAATTGAAGCAGATTTAGGGCTGAAGAAAGCATGTTTAAGTTTTTTCCAAACATTATCTAACCAGGTCTTCATCATTTCTTTATTTATCCATCCTTTTTCATTTGCAGCAAGAATAAGATCTTTTGAAAAATGCCCCTTTGGAATGGTTTTCCTCTTAAATATCTCCATAAGAGATGGCTTGGAACCATCTAACGTTATACACAATAATACTTTAAAATTTGACTTATCGTGTCCTGTCCTAGTAATGGACACTTCCTTTGCACCTTTAAGATTCACAGTCCTTGCAGTTGGATGGTCAAAACTTACTGTCACCTCATCCATATTACCCACATGCATTTCTTCTACTTTGAAAATGCACTCTTTCACAAAATGTCTTAATTTTATCATCTTGGCCTCCCAATCTACATGTAGTTTCTGACCAATTCTTATCGAGGTACGAACACTTAAATTATTTATAACCATGAACCGGAAACCCCTAGAGGGATATGCTTTGAAGTCAATTGTTTTTCTCTCTTGCATTTTGTTTTGGTTGAAGTAAATTCTAGTTGTTGAGACACTTATTCTTTTTGATCGCTCATGAATAATCCAGTCTTAAAGTTCATTTTCGAGTACTGGCCAGTAACACTTTCTGTAGCACATGGCTTGTTTTTCACAGTGTAATTTCTTAAAACCTTCCTCATTCTATTGCCACTCTCTCACACTAGCTTCATTTACTTTGAATTTACTCCAATCTGCACGATTTCCATTAACTTTTGCTGACAGAATAACTTCCAGCTTAAACTCTACTGTTTATTTCCTGGTTCATTTGTCCATAGAAAGGTAGTTATAATAATTTCGCTGAGGCTTAAACAGCTACATAACAATCTTTAAAGTGCTTTGTGAAAAATAATACAAATTTGAAATGTGCGTTATCAATACATATATCAAAGAGAAGAAATTTTTGAAATGTGTTTTATCTATACATTTCTCACAGTGAAGAGATTTTTAAAATGCATGTTATCTATTGGGTTATGCTTTTGACCAGAAAATACAGTAGTATTATTGTTTATTTCATGAAATATTGGCTTAGTGTTTCTTTTTAATATCAGCACTCCAGTTAGTTGCAACTAGAAACATGAAAATAATTTGCTCATTCATTGTGAAATTCTCAATATTAATTAGATTGATCTATGTCCTAATTAAGATGTGCATCAAGTGTAGATAGTATTTCATTTATATCTCGATGTTTACAGAATTCTTATTCAAATAAATTAGTCACTCATGTTTTGTTAACCCTTAGTGTTTCTTTTTTTATTTTATTTGTGTTAATTTCCCTTCAGAATTCCGTTCTGGAAAGTCTCCCATACTCGTTGCTACTGATGTTGCAGCTAGAGGCCTTGGTAAGTCAAAATTTCATCAATGTTTATTATTAAAATTCACCTAATTGCCTCTTGTATTCATAAATATATTTAGTAAATATTTAATATTTTATTTTGAATTGTATCAGTTACATTGAGATACATCAATGATAGTTATACTGTGAATGTTGAAATCATTGACTTTATATAAGGCGAAACAATATTACTCTTGATCACAGCTAATTATAGATGAAATTGCTTTATTATATTGCTTATGAAATTTACATTTCCTTTCAATTAAATTTTGGGTAATATTGAATAGCTTGGCTAATGGATATTTCAGTATGCTTTATATTCTCATGGGAATCGTGATGCTATATTTACTCAAAATTCCTGCAATTAACCATTCAGCTCATTAAATGTTGGTTATAAATTGTTTTTACTAATATGTAAAATTAGACAATAATTCAGCACTATGTAAAAGTATTTGCTAGGGTTGGAGAACCATTTAAAGTAGCTTGCTACTTTGGTTAGCTTGCTCATATGGTTTTGCTGTACTTATTAATGTTTGGGAAGGAATATGTTGAATGTTAATTTACTAATTAATTACTATCAGATGCAAAACAATCATACACATTGAACTTTATTTATAATTTTTCCTGAGTTACATGTTATTCTTATATCATCTAAAGAAGTGAGCAAGTGGTTAATGTTTATCTGATTTATAATCTTAATAATTGAGAAATAAATTGTTATTTGGCTACTATATATATTAATGTTATTAATCATTAAGATTCTTATTATTGTAATGTTGTAGGATCTTAAAAGGTAAATATTTCTTTATTGATTAAAGCATCGAGACAAATTTTAGAGTTCAGAATTATCCTTACTCAGTCATTGTAGTAAGTGTGATCGAAATATGTTTTCTCCTATTCCTGATATCTGATTACTGAACTAAAAGTTGTTCAATCTTATAGAATTATAGATACATTATACTTATGCTTGTATAGAAGTATAATAAATGAAGGATGCAATCCCAAATAAATATTTAGAATATCATTTAATTTACCTAGTTTAGAGTAATATTAAAATTCTGAAGATAACTGTAAAATATTTAATTATGGTCATGATAGAATACAAGGGGTATTTTGAGCTTATAACGTATTTTATCTAATTACTTAATTGAACTGCTTTATTTCCTAAATGAATTACTTTTGAATAATGTGTATTATTAAATCAGTAGAATATTGTAGAAATGTTTTTATTTATGATTTTATTGCTAAATTTCAATTTTATTTCTATTGTTAAACCTTAAAGAATTCTCATTATCAACATCACTGTAATAGAATAAAAAACTATATCAATAATTTTATTTGATGCTAATGTGCACAAACTCTTATTTTGACTTATTTTTTAGTTTTTGTTAGAATATGATGAATGCTCCCTTTTTTCAATTTTTCCTTTATCAAATATATTGGGTGAATCATTAAAATGCTTACATCAAGTTTATCTAAGTATCAGTCTAAATTACATTCTAGAATGTTCACTATTAAATTTTGTAATATTATACTAATTTAAGATTGTTCAATTTTTGGTTTCACTATCATAATGTTCTGCAGGAACCTTTGGGTAAATATAGTACTTTAAGTCTTAAAATTTCTGTATGATTTCATTTTATTCTAATTATTTACAAGTCAAATATTTACATTATGAAATTATTATATAAATCTTCTAGATCAAATTAAAAGTTTCTAATAGCATCCAAGCATATTGTTGTATAAGTAAAAATGCATCCCTCAGACATTTTTGATATAATTAATACCTAGTTATCTGCTTTTCATTTAAATTCTTGGCTATTTCTTATAAAATGTGGGGTTGGTTTTGGTTAAGTATTTGATATAAGGATGTAAGGTAAACAACTAGAAGACCTTTATAGATGGAAATGAGAGGAAATCCCCCGAGCGAACTCAAGCTTCGGGAGACAGAGGTCTACTTTCCTTTAATGGGAACCTCCAAATTAATCCGCCTGGTTCTTTTTTCTCTCCTTTGCAGAGGTGCAAGGGAGATGCGCACATTTAAAAGAGGGAAAGGAAAGCAATAGCAAACAATGTGCTTAGTTGCATCTCCTGGCCGTGCCTCTTGAGCCTTGCCTAATAGCAAGGCGGTGGGTCAGGCGCCGGGCAGGTTGCTAAGGGGAGGCCTGGAAAGGCTTGTGGCCTCTTCCCTCCTCCCTTGCGCCTGAGGATATCCCTTCACAACCTCACAAGCCCTCGCCCGGCACTCACCCTCCGCCGAGACTCGTCTTGGCAACTGGGCGAGACACGCGCGTCGGCTCGCTTGCCGCATGTTCGGGGGCCGCATAACCCCCATCCCCTTCTGCAACTCCCGTCATGGATGGGGAAACAGCGTCCCCCCTTCACCAACAGGCTGGCCAGCCGTTGATGAATTGCTCCACAACAGGAGTCTACTCATTCCACCTTCATCTCCCCTCCCAAAAATGTCTGCTGGTGCAGTCTTAATAGTCCCTCTCTCTTGTTTGACCAATTTGTCTATGAAAGAGCTCAAAAATGTAAACCGCTGAAGCATAAAATTTGCTACAGGTGGTTATTCTGCTCTTATAAGGTTCTGTTTTAAGTAATACCACAGCATGGTGCATTCTGGTGCTGACAGATGCTAATCAGAACAGATTGCTTTGAATGTTGTGATATAGGAATTGTCTTGTTTTGGCCATATGGAATGCTTTAGAAGATAACGATAAAGATTTACTTGTCCCAATTGTAACATCACTCTATAGGTTCACTCCTTAGGATTTTTTTTGCACTGGTCACTGGAAAACATTGTGTGTTTATAATATTTGGCTGATAATTATTGTTTTGCATGATTATGGTGTTGCTAAAATATCATGGACAATTATAACTGTGCACTCTACAGATAATCATAAAAAGTGTTGACTATTGAACTTGAATCAGGAAATTTGTATTTTATTGTGAGAGCTTTTCATATTTTCTTTGTAACAGAAAGATCAAAATAGCAGGTTAGTTATTTAGAGTAAGAGAGTTAAAATTATCTCTTATTTCCCTAAATTTAATCTTGTGTATATCTATATATTTTGATTTATTTTTAGCCACAATTTCATGTTTTAATAATATTTATATTTTTGTATAACCTATATATAGAAGTATTTGAGGAAGTTCAGATATAATTACCATTTAATCAGTGCATTTTATTATTAATTGGTATTAACGTTGAAAAATTGTCATTATTAAAGTGGGTGAAGTATAAGTTTTGCTTAAGGATCTTTACTAAAGATCAATTACTTAATTTTAAGATATTTTGATCACCTTATATTTTCTCTTAATGAATTTTCTTCTAGACAATAATCTATTTTATTCTTCAGTATTTAATCATCAGTTATAAATATTAAGTAATTTATTTTGTTATTCTGCCTGTATTATTTGCATACAATCTTCTAGGAAAATCTGTAGCAGAACTATGTGGCATATATGTATAAGTCATGGTCAAATTCAGTTCTTTGATATCTGTAGAGCCATTACATAGATTCATATATGAAATAAGTCAAACTTATTGGAAATAAAGGAAAATTATCTAATGTAAATGTGAAGACATTGTGGCCTTACATTGTGCTAGAGTGTTAAAAATTAAGAAGACTGATCTGCTATTGATTTTTGATTTGATTTACCTTCCATTTTCAATTGTAATTATGATTTGTTTGCATGCTTGGAAGTGTGAATGATGAATTCAGAAATTTCAAGCTTAATGTATTTGAAATGATGTATCAATGCTTGGCAATTTCAAGTGTTTATCTTACAAAACTGAGAAAATTATGAACTCTCTTCTGTCATTGATGTTCATCTCATGTGGTATGATTAGAAGTAACTTTGGAAATGTTCCATGCTGTGAAAAATAGTGTTTGAGAGAAGACTGCACCAGTGCCCTCCCTCCCTCATTACCCCTCTCCCCTGCGTACTCAGTGTGGATATCCGCGCACTGCCGCTTCATGTGGAAAGGGATGGACTCCGCCGGGGGCTGGCATGCTCTTGCCTGCCGGGCGCCCCCTCCCTCGCAGTGGCGGTGGTGAGGCCCCATGTATACCTCCCGAGGGGCCCGCCTGTGCCACATAATAGGGTTGGGCCGTTCGCGTCTGGCGGCACGCGGCCCTGGTGGTCGGTGGCTCCCGCCGCAGGTAATTGGACTGCGTGCCCTGGCGGAAGTCCGTTCGAGGTTTTTGAATTGACTGAGGCCCCTGCTGTGACCAAAGAATGGACATAGGTCGAGTTTTACTTTTGGGAAGACCTGTATGTAATTTGACTGAGGGTGAGAAGGGAGGGTGTTATGAATTTTTCATTCACTTTATATAGATTAATTTTGAAGGGTGTGGCTATTAACTTTTGCATTGTAGGTCTTTTGATTCATTGGTAAATGATTTAATGCTTCAGTAATTGGGTTCATACTATTTTCAGTGTTTTCAGGTCGATTAACCAAGGTAATTCAAAGGCTAAACTATTTTTCAAATTTGGTGATGATGTGAAAATAATTTCCCCTAAGACATAGAATCTGTAGTTTGATGGTAAAAGATGTCTATTTTGAATTCTTCAGTTTATAGATTTCTAGTCATTAATCCTTTGTTCACTTGTTTCCAAGGCCCCATTTTATATTTTATTTCCTAATTTCAGATAATATAATTTGATGTTGTAATTGATAATATTTTTCAGTCATAAATGTCAGTTTGACATCAAATCAGTTTTTTAAATGATTATTTTACTTGATGCCATATTTTGCTTGCTTTATCATTATACTTGTATGTATGCTTTTGTATAGTATTTATAATAAGAAAACATATTCAGTTAATTAAATAATGTTGGCTTGGTGGGTAATTGAAATAGTATGCATAGTAGAACTACATTTAACCATTAAAAAAACTGTCGATACTTATCATATGAATTTTTCTGATACCTTAGATATTGTATCTTTTTGTAGTTTGTGCTGTTTAAAGTTCACAAAATTTACCACCAAACAGTAATAAAGTTCTGATATATCACTAGCTTTTTTACAAGTCAGGGACCCTGAAATTGTTAATGTGTTTTATTCAATACGCTAAGACCATATTTTTCAAACATTATTATTTTAGATGTTGAAGATGTGAAGTTTGTCATCAACTTTGACTATCCATCATGCTCTGAAGATTATGTTCATAGAATAGGGAGGACAGGAAGATCACAGAGAACAGGAACAGCTTATACATTCTTTACTCCAAACAACATGAAGCAAGCTGGGGACCTTGTATCTGTCCTCCGTGAGGCAAATCAAGTCATTAATCCAAAACTACTGGAGATGTCTGACATGTCTAGATCGTGTGGGGGCAGAGGTAAATAATGTTATATAATATTTGTGCAATATAATTCTCCATGCTAAGTAATTAACATTTGTTTTAATTACTTGAAGACCATTCTCATATGAAAAACAACATTTGCTATAGTTCTGCAGTTCCAAAATAATGGTAAATATTCTTTAATGTGGATCACAGTATTGATTTTTTGACAATAATCAGAAATATATTTTAAATAAAATGTAAAAGTTTAAATAAAATCAGAATTATCTAGAAAATATCCCTTGTTTTAGAGTATCAAGGAAAAGAAAATAAGAATGCTCCAATAACTTCAAGCGTTAAACAAAACAGCGTTAAATGAGGCAACATAACACGTACATATGTAAATATGTAATGGGGATATTAATGAACAAGTATTCAACTTATATTTCATTCTATAATTACAATTGAATTTATTAATAGATAGTGATTGTGATGGAATTAAAATTAACATTTAAATCTCAGGGCAGTAGATTCAAGCCGTCTAAGTTTAATTTAGGTCCTATTGCAAAAGAGATGCTGGTGATTAAGAACGGCTCTTTGCTCAATCTGTTTTAGGTCGCAACCGGTGGAAAACATCTAGCAGTGGAGGTGGCCGGATGGGAGGTCGGATGGCCCGAAGCCGAAGCAGGAGTCGCAGCCGTGGTCGCAGGGACCGAGACCGAGGTGGAGGTCGAGAGAATGATCGATCAGGCAAGTCCTCCTCCTCACCCCAGTCATCGATGCGGCGGCTGCTGCCCCTCGACCTCCATGGGTCATCCAGAGGGGGAGTGTCTTCATCTTCAAGTGGCGGAGGGGGGAGCTACCTAAGCTCCTCCTCTCATTCATCTGCTGGAAGGACGATGGCGAACCATGCTTCCCGGCCGCTCCCCCCCTCGGGGGGCGGTCCTGTGCCCCTGCTCTCGCTCAACATAGCCCCCCCGCCGCAAGTCCAGGCCGCAGAATATATATCCAATCACGGGTCCACTCCCAAGCACTCTTCTCCTCCGCCCAGGGTGCAGGCACACTCCATAATCCATGGAATCCCTTTAGACCAACCTCCTCCTCCCCCCCCTCCTCCTTCATCAAAGCAGGAGCACTCCAGTCACCATCATTCCAGTAACTCCAGCTTACATCAGCTTACAACGCATCATTCCTCACATCATCATTCTGTACAAAATGGCTCTAGTTACTACGGTTCTGAAGACCAGTATGGAAGTTACCACCGTCCTACCACAGCACCTTCCCAACCACAGTACAATCAACCTCCACCATCCACCCATCATCATCATCATCACCACCACCAAGTTCCTCCACCTGCACCCCACCAGCAACCTTCCCAACCTAACCACAATGGACCTTATCACAATGGGCCACCAGGGCTTGTTGCGAGCGGGGGGAATCTGCCGCCCCAAGAGGCGGCGGGATCATATGGGCCGCCACGGCAGCCCCGGGATGGATATGCCTATGTGGCGTGAGGTGCAAGCGCCCCACCCACCCTAAACAGGTATAGCCCCCCCTTTCTTCAGTCGAGCCAAGCGACAGTGTTTTTCCATTTTTCCTTTGTGGGTTTTACACCAGTTTGTTGGTTTATCCTTCAAAACAGAAGCCTTTTGCCACATTCATTCAGTCATTGCTGTGGTTTTCACCTACATTAGAGGTGAAGGCAAGACTCAGTAGGTTAAGGTTCATAGCCTTTCTTTAAAGCAGAGGCGGATTTAGGTTTAGTAAAAATAAGCTGCACCTTTCTAAAAATTTTTAAGTAATTTTGACTTTGGTATTTTTCATTTGAAAAGTTAGGCAGTATATTAGCATGGGATGCTTGCAATTATAAGTTTTCTTGTTCCACAATTTATTACTATTGCAGTTTTTAATTAAATTTACTGAAAGTAGGCACATATAATCTCTATGTGACTATATTTACAAAACAGTTTGATAGGTTTTCAATTATTTCCCATTCAGAAAGTGAGAATAATTACTGGTATTCTAAGTATCTGTACTTGTGCAAATCTCAAGACCAAAAGAATTTATTATAAACTGGTAGGGTAAACCTTAGTTCTTTACCTTTTCGATACAAAATCCAATAATCATTTTTTGTGCTTGATTAACACATTCTATTTTATCTGACTAACTAATTATTTGCCTCTCTAATTTCTTGGGGGTTTTGTTACTCCTAAGTCCGCCCCTGCCTCATGGTAATGTATCATTCCTAAGTTTTCTTTCTATGTATTTTTTGTTTCCAAATTCGTAGATAAAGAGAAATAATTTTTCCTACAATTTTATTTTTCTCATTTGTAGGTACATTTTTCATTTCAAGATAAAACTATCTGTTGCTCTTTTACTCTTTTGATAATGATTTTCTATTTGGGCTAGTCTTAAATTCCATCCAAATTGGCAACCTGATGTAAAGCACACATATTAAATGTGAAAAACATCCAAATCCCTCTCCTGAGAAATCAACATGCTTCTCCTTCGACATCCCTGGTTGGTTGCTCCCCTCCTGAATTCCTGAGGAAGGGAAGAGCGAATTATTTGTAAGTTGTGTAAGGGGAAGTGCATATTACCTCTGTTTTAATTACAGTTGCATTTTCCCCCACAATTTCAATGTTAATCCTTTGTTCTGTCATCTACTTATCATGTTATTCTTTAAAATTACTCCTTAGTCTATTCTCCATTGTTACTTAATCTTCCATGTCTGTTTCCTTTTTCTGTGAGTGCTTTTTGCTTTTGTGTTTACTTTCTGTTAATTCCTTTGTACTAATTCTTTGTATTCTTTACAATTTAAAGGATGTATCATTCTTTTTTGTTACCAATAATTTTGCTAAGCTCTCTTGTAGTCCAATTATGTACCAAAGAAATGATGTTATTATATGGCTAGTTTATGTTCTTGAAATTACATTTTTTTATTTTCAGGGTATAGTTTAATTTGATATGTAGATATATTTTGCTCTATACTGTCAATTTCTTTATTCTTCCTTACCTATACTTTTTAATCAAGATTGGTTTATCATTTTTCATGGATCATGGACGTAAGAAATTATTTCCTATATCATCCTGTCTTTTCACAATTAGGATAAAAGTGATTTATTATATTACCAAATATAGACATTAAAAGTAATTATAGTTATTTTTAATTGCACAATTTTCAATGTCCTTGTTTTTAGTGGCATCCAGTAAAAGTAACTATATCAGGAATTACCAAATTAATATTTTTGATTTTATTGATGAGAATATGTTTCTATAAGTGCTATTTGCTAGTGTGCATTAAGTTTGTAATTGGCATGTCATGATACAATTATCATTGTATCTAGTATAGCAAAGCACAATTTTGAACTAGTTAAAACATCAGTCATTTCAAAATCAAACTATTTGAATGAGATCTGTTGTTATTCCGTAGTATGAAATAGTTCATCATTAATGCAATTAACTATTATATATCAGTCATATTATTCTCCTATTCAATGGTTAGCTAAGACCAATCACGCTGGTATTTTAAAATGGAGAAATACTATATTTTAAATCTAATTAAAAGTTTAGCTTAATCTCATCTTTAATTATGGTCGATTTTAATCCTCCACTTGCAGTGATGTTTTTCCCTTTTGATTCAATGTTAAAACCCTAAAAAAAAACTGTCCATCTGTAACTTCTTAGGCACTGAAAATTTTTCTAATATTTTTCCAAGTATTAAACTATCACCATCATCATATTGATATATAACATTCAAATTATGTTGTTAAATCAAGCAATGTTGTGAATTCAATGTTTGTTTTCAGAAAACCAATTAACTTCTCTGTGAAGATTGATTGTTGAAAGATTTAACCATGCACTACCCTTTCCACTTTCCCTAAATTATGTATGAGATTTTAATTCTTGATTTATGTGGATTATTTTATTTTAATCCTTTAAATACAGTCTAAATCTAGTATATTTATATTTATTTGTGTGGGGCTTGTTAAACAATTTTTGTTATAGATAAATGTGTCTTCGCTATTTAATAAGACCATAATAGCATTAAAAATTTTACAATGCCTTTTTGTCATGTTTAGTAAGATATGAATGCCTCCTATGGTTGAGAATTTATAATATGATATATTTACCTATATAAATAACAAGGAAATCAGTATAACATTTTTACAATTTTCGAAAAGTATAGTAAAGCAAAGAAATTTTTCAGTGTTGATCAAGAATTGTAATATGTTTTTATCTGATTCTTAAATGGATTTGAGAAATATTTTAGAGGTAGTGTGAGGATACAGTTACTCTCAACCTCATTTCGTTACCATTTTATTTCCACCAATAGCTGGATGTTTACTTTTTATAGTCAGTGTATCCATATTTTCATTCCTTTGTTTATCTTTTGGAAATGTCTTAAAAATCTCTCCCACACACAATTGTTTACATATATATATATATATATATTAGTATATAAAAATTCATAATAGGTAGTTGAAAGAATTGAAGTAGGAAGTTTAATTGTTATTTATTGAAAAGTATTTTTAAATTATTTATTATAAACAAAACTGTAGTACTTTAATCATAAGGTAGGAATAAGTGTTTGCTTATCAGATTTTTTATAAGACTGAATTAATACTACCATCTGATAAGTGCAATATTAAACCTATCCTTTATTTTGAATAATAAGATTGCTAAACAGTGACCAAAATTTTACCTATAAATCAAATCTAGCGTAATGAACATTTTTTGAATATACAGTGATGTTTTTTTATTTAAATATTGAATATTTGATTGAATTTTTAATGAAAATATGATTAGTTTTCAATATTTTTAAATGATATAATTAATTAGGAAATAGTTAATGTAGATCAAAAATTAGAAGTGGGATGAATAAGATCCAGTAAAAGTTGATAAACTATGAAAAATTTTGTTTTAAGCAGTCAATAAACTCTAATCAAGTGAGAGAAAATACAGGAGACAAATGCGTGTAAATTATACATGGTGCTATTTGTAAATGATGTTCAATGAAGAGTAAAGTTATTTATTTTGATTAATAACTATACTAAGGTGGATGGGAACTATCGTATCTTGATAATTATAATAGCATTTATGCTGATTATACTTTGTATGATTATTCATGTTTAATTAGAGGTTTCTTCTAGATTGTGGAGTTTTTCTATGAAGTGTAATATTCCTAATATTTTTGTTCTAATAATTAATTTTGTTCATAATCTGAATTTCTATTGCGTAATGTGAGAAATGAGCTGTAATTTTAATCTAGATTTTTTGCTTGCATTGCAGCGTGAGGAGTATTTAATTGCTGTATGGATGGAATGGAAAATTTTCACTCAACAGAAGAAGAGAGCCGTAAAGAATGAAAACAGGCTTTTTGTTTTTAATTAAACATAAATGTTTTCTGGACTGAATCAAGAGTATTCTCAATAAGTTAAATTTTTAAACAAAAATATTGTGAAAAATGTGAATGAAGAAACTTTTAAATTGATGACCGTTTGAATGTGTAGAATGTTACTCTGCCTCTGTCTTGTTAGTATTTTTGTTTGTGTATAAATTTTCAGTTTATAATAGCTTAAATGTACAAATTTTAGACAATTGTGGAGTTGATACAAATATTTATGAACTCATAAATCTCATAAAATTCATAACGAATTTATTATAATTTTTTTACGGAATTGTAATTTTTATGTATTTTTTGTTTTAATAAAAAATGAGACATATTTGTGTGTTTTACTGGCATACTATGGATTCTCCTTCTTTTCGAATGGACCGCGCTTGTAATTAGTGACATCTGTCGATTTATCGAAGTGCTACCTCATTGGCTGAGGTTTCGAGCAATAGGGTCTTTCCGTCAAAAACTCAGGTGTTCTACGTTGGTCTTGAGCGTACTATGCGGTAGAAAGATTGCGAAATATTTAAGAAATATTGCCGGTCAGTAATTTTCCGAAGTGTTCAATTCTTTTGCCTTAATGAAACGATTAATGGGAACCAATTATATGACTTTGAGTCCACTTATTGAATGTTTTTGTTGAATTATTTCGTAGGTCATTCTGCCGAGTGGTCAGTCAGCCCTGAGACAGAATTTCTGGCAATACAGCTGTTAGTAGGAAAGATGTAAGTTGATGTAGGCCATTTGATTTAATGTGATTTACTTTTTAGAGTAATGTATTTAAAAGGCAATGGAGACTAATTCTGTAAAATATTTCGTAAAATTTCCGCCATTTTGTCTACTTGATATTCAGCGAAATAATGTCAAGTATATACGCTGTGTAAGTCTCTAATTCTAGACTAACTATGTTGTAATGGAAGGTTGTTGTGTGTTTGAGGAAATATTTTGTTAGCGACTTTAATTTTAACCCTTCGTGTCCATCTCTATCGAACAGATGTTCTGATGAATTTGAGTGTTGTTTATTTATATAAGGTTTCAAGACCAAGATCAAGGTTCTAATAACAAAGGAAGATATTGGAATGATAAAAGGTTGAATGGGGTTGGCACTACATTCATTAATGGAGGGGTCAATATAAACAATGGAGGAAGTGATAATGGTAGTAACAAGTCTACACTCAAAGGAAAACAGCCTGGGGAACGACTGAGGAAACCACAATGGGATCTTGCTGCTTTGCAACCATTCTTAAAAGATTTTTATAGGCCGCACTCCAACGTAATTAACAGGTAATTTAAAAAAATATTTTGCTTTATTTTCTCGAAGAAGCGTTTGCCATATCATTCGGAAAAATTATTGAAGTGAAATGGAATTTCATTAGTTTTATGGTTATCCCCTAAGATTTCCATCTACATTCGAAATGAAATTTTTATGCCTAAATTGATTTGTGTGTTATAGCGTAAAACTGCGCCCTCTGATTCATAGTCAGTGTCTAATCGTTATCGACGACGGTTCTACCTTATTACCTAGAAGATTCGACTGAGAACCTCTTTAATCTTTTCCTTTCATATAAGAGATAGCATAAGTGGCGCATTCTTAAGTTTGTCTCATTTAATTCTGACCGACTCATCATAGCAATAATTAACGAAGTTGGGATTCCATATTGATTGCCATTTTTTCTCTCGTTTAAGACGTTCGCAATACTTCGCATAATTACAACCAGCTAAAAACTTGATAATTTTTTAATTCAATATCTTTTTCAATACTCTCTCTAAAAAATTTAGACTTATATTTCCGATATTAAGGCTTTCTTTCTTATGTTCGATTTACTGTCTCTAGCCGTCGGCAACGCTTGTCTGTCAGAGTCGATGTATTAAGCGAAACCTTGTAAAAAATATAAAGTTCCGACCGAACATAGTTCATTGTCAGCGCTACGTGGTATTAAATCTCAATTTTGTTATATGATCTGCCTATAAGTACTTAACATCTGAGAGCAATCAGAAGAATAATTCTTGGGAGATTGCATCAGAGATATTTTACACAAGCGGACAACAAATTTGAAGTTACTTGAGTCATCTCCATCAAATAATTTTCAATTTATTCAAAATCTCTCACTTGACGAAGGTGGCTTTCTGAACTTAAAATCGCACCATTGAACCGCTGGACTAAAATGAGGTTTGTTTCCTATTTCGGAGTCTGTTAAATAATTACGATTGAAATGGCAAATTATGAACTGTTTATTTTAAATTTAAACGGAAATAATTCATAATATCAGACTTAATAAATTTTAAGGCATGTTGTGAGTAGTATTATTTACTTTATTTAGAGTTTTTAAGTTCTTTAATTTTAACATATAACCCATTCACGAGTAGCCGCAGGTATTGGTTTTTATTAACAATACACTTTAAAAATACTAAGTGGAATTATGAATCTTTAAAAAAATTATGTTACATATATAACATTAGAAATTTGAGTTACCCTTTTCTACCTTAAATAATCAATTTGCTGCTTCTAATAAAAAGTTATACTGCATGTTGTAGTAATAGTAATCTATCTCAGTGATTTATAGATTAAATAGTTACATTTGGTATGATATAATAATATATAATTTTTGTATTTGTATCAATAGAAAAGGGTTGGTATAAATATGCTATTTCAGAAATATTATTATAGCAGTTTTGGTCTCAACTCTTAGTCTAAGGGAGTGTTCCCCTAAGTTTTCATTTACCTTGAGTATTCAAATTTTTGTTATCATTTTTGTTAATCATAGGGTTGGGAATTTTATATATGCCTTCCATATGAAAAGCATCAGATTTGAACTGTGCAGTAATGCACATTAATGAAAGATCTTTTGCTCAAAATGATTGGTACTTATATACTTAGCTTACCTTTTAGTTTGCAGAGGATCACCAATGGCACTGCACAGTGTGGAAAAAGAACTTTTATTGTTGCTTTTGCTCAAAGCCTTGGTGTTAAGAAAAGTTAGCTTGTTGCCCATCCAATCCAGTTATCCAATTTTAGGTATTAATCAATAAAAGTGGCATTGAAGAGTCAAAAACACATTAAAAAAGCTACTTATATTCATTACAATTTTTCATTTGTTCACTGTTTTTACTGTCTGTGTGTATTGTGATAATTTTACCCTCTATCTACCAAAATATTATGCATATGCTCTAATCTTTTATCCCCTGAATCGAGCCTTAATTGTTTCGTTTTCATATAAGAGTTCTATGAATGGTATTTTATTCATAATTTATGTATTATATTTATTGTTTATATTCTCCTTTAATGAGTTATGACTGAAAATGTATATTATTAGTAAGTTTGTCATATATGGAAACTGTATTTTAGGTCTATTGAAGAAGTTAATCGATATCGGTCGATGAAAGAAATAACTGTCAAAGGAAATAATATTCCACATCCTAATCAGCAGTTTGAAGAGGGAAACTTTCCAGAGTATGTGATGAATGAAATTAGGTAAGTTGCTTAAGAGTTTATAATTATAGTCTTGATAAATGCTTCCTCCTTTCATTATCGTCATCATTATTTCATTATCGTCAAGAGGTAAAAATGAATTTTATTTTGCAGGACATACCCAATAATATCACATAAATTGAATGTTTATTTAACAATTTGATTTATACATTTGGATTATAATTATGAGTCTAACTTGTCATACACTTCCAAATCATACAATGAAACACTACACTTTTCAGCAGATTCTAATAATTATTTAATTAAATTAAATTAATTAACTAACTATATTTTAATTCTAAAATATCTAATTATTCTATTTATCGTATAATCACAATGCATTATCAATTTTCTATCTGGATAAGTTTCAAATTTAATGCTATCTTGTAGTATATTTAAGTTCAACTTAAACAATAAAATTGAGTAATTGAACTGATTTGGAATGTTCTTTTTGATCTAACTTTGATCTTTGCTGTAGTGAAATTAAGCTGAATCTCTTCCTTTCAAGTTGTGATAATTGTAAATGTTCTAAAAAATATTGCAGGAGGCAGGGATTCCTAGAGCCTACTGCCATACAGGCTCAAGGATGGCCCATTGCCCTGAGCGGTAGAGATATGGTGGGAATTGCTCAAACTGGATCTGGAAAGACCTTAGCTGTATGTTTTAACTTTGCACTCCTGAAACATTTTATTTACTCATTATTTGCATAAAATGTTAAGCATTATTTTACTTACTGTCTTGATGTTTTTCAATCTGCTGTGAATGCTGGATGTTTATCTCCATTTCTTAACTTTTAATGGTCTATTTTTATTTGAAAGAATAGTCAATCCTTTGCTATAAACACTAAATTTTTCTGAAATTAACATTTTTGCAAAATAATTTTTTTTTACTTAATAGATAGTGGTGCTTATGTAAGGTTTTTGATTGACCTTTTAATCAGTTATTTTAATCTATCTTTTGCGCTCTTTCTACTTTTTTTTAGGATCAAAGGATAAGTTTATTGCTTGTTTAATGTTATATGTTACCCTTACACCTTATGCAAAATTAAGATTGTCAAATTAGTCTAGTCACTAAGTTTAGCCCTGAAATTTAAAGTAGTAAGCCCGTTTCCCAATATTGAATTGTCAATCAAAATACCTTTTTTGTTGTAACTTAATTCAACAAGACTTGAAAATACCATCAAATTTTGTAGGGAGATTGTTATGGTAATATTTCTCTACTCTTATGGAATGCATTTATGATAAGTATCAATGTAAGGATGATATGAACAAAATGTATTTCCTTTGTGGCCCTTGGTTAATTACAAGAAAGAATCAGGGACAAATGCTACTTGGAAGTATATTTTTAGGAGGTTATCTGAAAGCATTATAGAGAAATTCAAGTTTCATTCAAGAATGTTACAGTAAATTAATTAAAGTTAAAATATTTATCAATTAGTCATTCTATGTATATGACCTGAATCATCTTATCAAGAAAAGCCGGAACAGATGTACTGAATCTCCTGGTAGTAAGAGTTAGAGAGTTGTGGAATACATGTGGGATTTGACTAGGAAATCATGTTTTTAAAGTTTCCAGTATATATTGTTTAGTTTTTGGAGCCATAGCACTTTGTTTGTGGAAGATTCCTGGAAGTACTCGGATTTGGAACTTCCATAGAAATATTTGTTCCGGTTTGAATTGAATCAATACCCAGCTATTAGTGTGGAGAACCTCACCAAGTGATTATTGGTAAGAAGCTGAAGAATATACAGTATCCATCCATCTCCTGTATCCAGTTTTGAAGATGTTCATTCCAAGCCATTCGTCAAGCCAAGAAACTGAAGATGATTCCTGAAGCTCAAGTGAGATGACCTGTGAATTCCATTAAACCTTTCAATGTGGATGAGGTACTTATACCTTCTCTGAACTTAGCACCTTTGTGCTTTAAGGCTAAAGGGTAAAAAAGCCCTTCAAGGTTAAGAGGTAAAAGTACCTCCTTAACTTCCCAATGTCTGTCTTCAGCTCTAAAATGATGTATGTGTATGTTAACACTAGAGACATTGGTCATTTTTATGCCAGAGCAGATGTTGGGAAGGTTAGGAGGTACTTCAACTTTATCCATGAAGCTACTCAGTTTGGAGGAGGGGATAGTACCTCATCTGCATTTGAAGGTTTAATATGCCAAAATACATCAATGAAATATTCCAAGAAATTTTATGGCTTCTATTTTCAAGTTTTGTCTATCAAGTTACCTGAAGCTGTTGTTCTTCTCATTTGAAATATCGGAAAAAGTTTCATCCTACATAACAATACTATATCTAGCTGGTAGTTAGCAGTTAATCATGAATTTAATACCTTCTATCCAATCCATTGCATATTGTAAACTCATTGCATCCTTATATTCAGTAACTGCTTATAATATTTAACTAAGGCTAAGTTTTATTTGTCTGATGTTCATATATTTGAAATTTATGGAGATTTTAAATATCACTAAATGTTGTTTAAAAGTGTATCTAAAACTTTGATTTTAATTTTTTTTATTAATTCATATCTCTTTTTATATGTTCTTATCTAATTAGTTTTCTATGTTTGTCATCATATTTTTTTGACTTTATCATTAGCTTTATTTTATGTCTGACTTATCATATTCATGTGCTTATTTCTTTCAGTATTTTACAGTTACTTTCATCTTTTACTATTTCTTAGTTGTCCAGATTCTTAATCTTATAAAAGCTTACATATTCACTTATTTCCAATTAAGGACATGATAACTTATGATTATATTCAATCAAAATATCGAATAACATCTTAATCAATAGCCTAAAATGATTCAGACCAAGTTATTTCCTTGCTTGAATTTATTCCATTGTTTTGTGAAATCTATGATCTAGTAGAGTTCTGTTTAAACTATTGAGATTATGATTTTATTAGTTAACATATCTCTACATTCATCGTATTATATTATGAAAAACAAATTCTTTTCTAAGGACAGAGTTGTCTGCTGATTACCTGTTATATATTATAATTATCTATTATAATTATTAAATAATAATTTATCATGATGGGTGTCATTGGATGGGTGAATTAGGTGGTGTCATTTTTTCCCAGCAAATGTTTTCCCATAATTAAGGAACATTGTAATTTTACTTTTTGATGCCAATATCTGAGCATCTCAGCTAATTCTCAAGTATCTTACAGTACATTCTACCAGCAACAGTACACATAAATCATCAAAAGCAATTAAGTAGAGGAGAGGGCCCAATTGCTTTGATATTAGCACCTACAAGAGAGCTTGCTCAACAAATACAGCAAGTTGCAAGAGATTTTGGAGCATCATCTTTCATTAGGAACACTTGTGTTTTTGGCGGAGCACCAAAAGGTCCACAGGTAATTAGATAAATATTATTATAAAGTACATTTTCATTTCACCCTATGTAGAGGTATAATATGTCCATCTGACTGTAATTATGTTCTTGGTTCCAAGCATTTAGCTACAATAGTATTTCTGGACACGTGTTATTTGCAAGAAGTTCAATGTGCTTTAGATGTTTTGGGAGAACTTGCATATCATTTCATTACTTCCACCATACATTCCTTTTTATTTCTATTATATGCTTTCATTTAAAGTGGCAATTTGTGGAAATTACTGAATTTTAAGAATAGTAATTAGGAATTGGTTCTCTTTCTGCTCAGGCACGTGATTTGGAGAGAGGAGTTGAAATTGTGATTGCGACACCAGGTCGATTGATTGATTTCTTGGAGAGAGGAACTACCAACCTTCGTCGGTGCACATATCTTGTACTGGATGAAGCTGATCGCATGTTAGACATGGGCTTTGAGCCTCAGATCAGAAAAATAGTAGAACAAATTAGAGTAAGTGATGCATTTTTTAAGAGAAAAACATATTATATCATTATTTTTTTTATTCTTTCTGTTCATATTTGTTGACGTGTTTAACATTTATAATCTTCATCTAGCCTGACCGACAAACTCTGATGTGGTCAGCTACATGGCCTAAGGAAGTTCAAGCCCTTGCTGAAGACTTTCTTAAAGATTATATTCAAATCAACATTGGCTCTCTTCAGTTGGCTGCTAATCACAACATTCTGCAAATAGTTGATGTTTGCCAAGAACATGAAAAGCAGACCAAGTATGTTAAAAGTTTAATTTTAATTATTTTATTGGAGAAGTGTGTTTATATTTAAGAAATGTCTCTGTGCAATCAACTTTATCTTGTTTTATAATTTTATGCTAGTGCTATTTGGATGTGTATTTTACTAAAATTTGGGAGTATTTTTCTTGTACTATGAAATTTAATATATTTTTAATCAACCCGATGCAGTTATAAATTATCCTTGCTGTCTAGTGAAAGAAAATAATTAATTGCAATTTTGTTTAATTTTTAGACTTTCAAAACTACTGAGAGAGATAAGCACTGAAAGGATATGGAAAACTATAATATTTGTGGAGACTAAGAAAAAAGTTGATGATATTACAAAATTAATTAGGAGAGAAGGGTGAGTTCATGACTAGTTTTTGTTCACTTGTTAAATATATCCACATTTGTAAAATCATTAAATTTTAAAAAATTATCTCATAATGAGAATAATAATTTCTTCTTAGATATATCTTATTCACTGATTGGTCAAGTAATGCAACCTAATATCGTGTAATTTTTTCAAATTATATTAAAACCTAATCTTTACACCAAATTTATGGATTATTTTGGTGTTTTGATTTAAGGATAAACTTTATTGACCCAATATTTTTGATACTACAGGTGGCCTGCAATGAGTATTCATGGTGATAAATCACAACCAGAGAGAGATCATGTCCTTTCTGGTACGTACGTTCCCACCAAATTTTGTTTCCATTCCTGAATAAAGTTGCTTTTTTTTAACTTTAATAAGCTAATGTTTGCCTTAGAGTAATATCATACCATATAATAATATATATATATAATTTAGAGCCTTAAGTTTCATCTTGGTTTTTACCCTTACTATCTTAAATATTATATTGTTAATATTAATTTATTAATTGCTATTGTTTTATTTAAAAATGTAATATTATGTTGCAATGTTTTTTTGATAGCTAAGTGACTATTGCATCTATTCACTGAGCAGTAAGTTAGCTTCTAGAATATCATTCCTTTTTGCATTTTTAAAAATTCAAATACCAACGTTTGCATTCCAATGTCGAGTCCGACTGTGGCATCTCAGTGCTAGTTTCAGGTCCATCCTCAATCCCTTGTTTAGCAAAGTATACATAATATTATCAATCAATGAAGTAGTCAGTTTATGGAACCAGAAGACTTTTATTCCATTTATGGACTTAACACACTAGAGAGCTGAGGTTATATCAAATCAGTAAGCTGATTCATTCTAGTGTACTTTCTTTGTATTTCTTGTAGGTATTATTCATCAATGAAAACTATAGGGTGAATGCATGTCAATTCTGTACATTTTACATTCTCAGCTGCTGTTATTGACCATTAGTTTTCATTATTTTTCAGTTTTCCAATATTGTTTTTTATTGATTTTATTGGGTTTTCTGTAGATTGTATGCGTAGTCAAAATCAATTCTCTTCATTTAGAGACATCATCGATACAGTATAAGTTCACGACTTTGTATATGCATATCATTTTATTATTACTTTATATTATATTCTTATTATATTTTAATGGTCTTCAAATGGAAGAAGGATGGTTAAGAATAGAAATATCTTTTTGAAAGTAATTATAAAGACTAACTATTATGCAATTTATAGGATAGCTAGAAAAACTATCTATGTTACCACAACACAGCTTTGGAACACTTGAGAAATTTTGGGACCTTCATATTTTGATGGAACTGATCCTGTGTTAGTGATACTTAAATAAAAATGCCCTTTTCATTTGTATACACGTATATATACATACACTCACACTTTTAAAATGTGAAATGTGATCCTGAGATACCAGTGGGGATTTTTGATTGATTTCTGTCAATATTTACCCTTTTTCTGCTTGGAAAATGACAAAATAGTTAATATTTCAAAGCTCCTTTTTATGTATTATTTTCTGTAACATGTACATGATGAATTTTTCTTAAAATTTGTGTCTTGAGGTTTATTTGGTGTGAATGCCCTCTAATAGTTTATTTATAATAGTTAAAGTATGAAACCGTTTTTATATATAAACAAAAATACTTATATGCAAGATAACTCAATTCTCTTTTCTGGTAGATAAAGCTCTACAGTGTTTTCATTTTTTCCACAGAGTTCAGGACAGGGAAATCACCTATTTTAGTTGCAACTGATGTTGCTGCTAGAGGACTAGGTGAGTGCTGTTTTAATTTATGCTGTAATGTATGGGTTAAAAATTAGAAGTATATATTCTTTAATGATATTTTTTACTTTCTGTATGAAAATTAATATCTATCATTAATGAATTTTTTAATATCCAAAAAGGTATTCTCTATTATTTTAAATATAAGAATTTAGTTATATTTTAAGTAAGAATATTTGTATCACATTTGTAAGAATTTCCTTTCAACAGTAAGTTATCCTATCTCTTAAAATGAAAAGATATGTAGAAGGATTTCTATGATAAATCTCTTTAATTCACTCTCATTATGTATATAATTTAGGTCAGTTCATATAAATTTGTAATTATCTTTCTCTCTAGATGTGGAAGATGTGAAGTTTGTGATAAACTTTGACTACCCATCATCATCTGAAGACTATATTCATAGGATTGGAAGAACTGGAAGATGTCAACAATCTGGCACGGCATACGCATTCTTCACTTCAAATAATGCCAAGCAAGCTCGTGAATTAGTAGCTGTTCTAGAGGAAGCTAAACAGGATATTAATCCAAAATTAACAGAAATGGCTGCCGCAATGTCGATTCATTCTCGTGGGTTTGGAGGTCCAAAGAATGGTATGATATATATATTATTGAAGTTTATATTTATTTTGCTATTTTTGCAAAGTTATATGCATTTTAATGCCTTTATACCTACACTTACCATATCGTTGTCATTAAACTCCATTTTCTTACAAATTACATCATTCATTGTTATGTGAATAGAAAAATTGCAAACACAAAATAATCACACAAGTACTGTAAAATACTTTCATCATTATGTTCTTCATCGACACATTTGCCCTCTTTACATTTACTGTTCGTTAAAAAAGGGATGAGTTATGTTAGATGGAGATCTAATGCTTTGTTAAGAAGCAAGTTTTATGTTTTTATGTGGATATTATTCCAAAATGCTGTATTTGGAAGAAATTTTATCAACCTATCTTGACTCAACTGATTTTTGTTTTATATGCTTATTTTTCTGGATAGTAAATGATTTCATTAGAATTTGGCAGAATTTTAATGAATGTTAAGCCATGGATATATACAAGTATTTATATACACACATACATATACATGTACTCTTTAATAGCTAAATCATAGTAAATAGTTTGCTTCAAATTGCAAATTATTTATTTGTGACGTAAGTTTTAATGTGTTGCATCATCTTCAGTCCTGAAACCCATCATTCTGAAGATGACTGACATGTCAGAACCTTGTATGCAAATCGGTGGTATGGGTACAAGATTGTCTTTCATTTATCATTTGCAATGTATTCCTACCACAAAGTCTTGCATGAATCAAGTGATAGTATACTCTTAAAAATAATATATATCCCAACTACATTGCCTAAAATATATTAGGGATCTATTGTGTGTTCAACTGAAAAAATGATGTCAACTTAAGAACGAATAAATTAGATATCCCCTTCTGCAAGTTCTTCATATATGCCTAGCTTCACTTTCTACGATCCAATTAAATGAAATTAATATACATGTCAAACTGTTCATTAAAATATTTTAGTCTGTCTTTCTCATCTTTTTATTCATATATAATATTTCCTGAGTAGCTTCTTTAGTGACTTGAAATAATGAATAATTGAATCAATGGTGTTTAGAAGACTTAGAGCTTACATAACATTGCATATAGCATGTACTGATTTGCCAAAATATGTCTGCTTGAATTTGCATGAGGAATTCACATTTACTGTTTACACTATATACCTTTATGGTATCATCTTGGGTCTAAAATCTTTGTGATCTCTCTCTGAGGTATGTAACTAGTAAAGAACTTTAGATTGACCCAAAACTGTTTACAATAACTATTTCGAGTAAATGTAACTGGTACCATGAAAGGATGAAATACTTAATGTAGAGAATTTAGCTATAATATTAATTGGTACTTTTTAAAGAGAAGTGGAAGAGTACAATGATCAAATTGTTTATGAATTTCAAACTCATGGTTCTACATCTGAATCAGGAGATGCAATAGCTGGAATTGCAACATTTTTCTGTTGGCACAGAATTGCTATTGGTTATTTATTTTGAAGGTAACTATAAAGTAACGGTGTATTAATGTTATTACCATTAATAAAATGACATATTTGGGAGTAGGTTTAATTTTTAATTTTGAAATTATTGCAATGCAGTTTTTGGATTTAGTTTTCTTTAATAAGGGAAATTTGCTTATACTGAAGAATGCGTTGCCTAAAATGAAAATTTCTGAATTCTTTGAATTCTGGTATTCATAATTTCTATTCACGATATTTTCTATCACTGCAAACCATGCACAACAATCTTTTCTTTTAATAGTATTCCTGATTGATTTATAATTTAATGGTATTAGTTTAAACATGACGGAAAATATGTTAATGTGAATTAAGAAAACAAATATTATTCATTTGTTACTTACGTACTGCTTTCAGTAATCTGTTTGCATGAATTTTATATTCTACAATCATAATTTAAGATTACTTTTTATATACATTTTTTGATATTTTTAATTTATCTTTTCCATTAATAACTGAAGTGTAGAATTGTCTAGCATTTTTATCAAGATCTTTATAATAAACTCCACTTACTCTTCATCCCTCTGAATTCATCATTGCTTTCTGCAGGCTTCCATTATTCAAAAATCCCTTTTAGTTTGTCATGTGTTTGTTTGTGTTGGTATGTAGTGATTCCCTGCATTCTCAACACCCTCCTGCTCCGTAGGAACTGCTTCTCTGCACCGCTGCACATCTCTCTTCTCTGAAATGGCGATTGCCCCATCAACAGGACGAGGGCGCTGGAATAACTCTCCCAATGGACATACTGGAATCATCACTAATGGACACATCCCAAATGGAAACAGTATAGTCACATGTGGCTTTGCAAATGGTATTAGAGGAACCTCTGCTCCTTCTAATGGAAACAGAGGGGCACGAAACAACAATCCAAATTCAAACAGATGGGACATGGTGCAGCAAGGAGCACAACAGCAGCAGCATCAGCAACAACAGCAACAACAACCACAAAAGAGGAATGTGCCATGGATGTCAACTCATCAAAACAGGCCGATGAACCAGAGGCCTGGTGGACCTCCGAGGCCTATGCCTAATGGAAATATGGGAAATGGGTTAGTGCTTTAATTTGTTCATTCAAGTTTTTGTATTAGATCATTTAAGAAGTTTTATAATAAAAACTTTTTTGTTTCATATTCAAATCATTTTTTGATTGAATATGTATAATCTGTTCTGCAAATCAAATATAGATTTTGAAAGCTTTAGAATTGAAAATGTTATCTATGAATGAGTTTAATGTAATAAGAAGCTTTTCTTCTCAAAATATTTTGAATTTTTAGTATTCAACTTAAAGAATATTGAATTGAATTTGATAAAAACTAGTTCTATCGTATTAATGTCAATATCAAACACGAAAAACTTAATTAAGATTAATGAATGAAGAAAGTATTAGAAGTATATAATACTAAGGTTTCTAGTCATAAAACTTGCGATTGATATTGTGATACCAACAGAATTTTTTAAAGTTTCTTGAACCATTAGTTGTTTTAGAGTTTCTACGAATCAACTCCCAAAATTAGATATTTACTAATGGGTATGCTTATATTATTGTATAAGTGAATATTCAAGCATTTCTCTTGTAGGTTTGCTTTTATTTATGAGCTTAAAGAGTGTTTATCTCTCTAATTGTAGTTCAACATTCAGCAACAACTTTGGCAATGGGTTTCCAAATGGATATGGTGGTTTTGCAAGCAATGGATTTCCCAATGCTGGTTTTCCAAATGGATACCATAATGCATTTGGTGGATTCCCTCAGCAACAGCAAGCTCCTCCAATGCCTAGAGCCTTACAACAGCCATTGAAGTATGTTCCAAGAGACCAAGTGCAACAGCAGAGAGATCAGCAGACCCAACCTCCAAGGCCAATAGAGTTTTCCACCAGTAACAGGTCTATTTCAGCTGCAGGTCCAACCCATCCTCCACCACAGAGGCAGGGGCAGCATCCTCGTCCAAATGGTCGTCCTGCAAACACCCATCCTCATCACATCCCACCTCCACAGCTGAGGCAGCCCCCACCTGCCCCTTGTGCTTACCAAAATGTCGTAGCTTATGGGCAATACCATCCTGCCCATCATCACCCTCAAATGGGATATGGTTACACAGCGTATGGTCATGCAGCAGCTGTGCAGCAGTAGGCTTGTCCTATCTAAATATATATATATTTTAGCTCTCGCTGAAGCATTGCTAGGAATTTTTTTACGGAGCACAAGACCTAAGAAATTAGTACATATACCAGAATTAGTTTTCACATTCACCAATCATATAAATTTTTTACAATTGTAAGAGGGCTTTAATTTTTGGGAATACTTAAGCATAACTGTCGAGCGAATTAGGAGTATTTTCATTTTCTGCTTTTATTTAACAGAATTCAGTCTCTAGGTCCTGTGCTCTGTGAGTGCAAGTTTCTTTAAGTATGTATACCCTTAATTTAATCTAACTACTATAGGTGTCGGTGAGGTGCAGTTGTACCTCTTTTACGTGGTGAGGCAAACATACTAAGAATCCCTTTGTCTCTTTTAATGGACCAAAATTTGAAACTTTTTTGAAAACTGGTTAGTGTGGGCTTTCCTTGAACAATCTTTTCTAGAGTGAATAACCAGCTATCTCAATTCAGATGCTGACCATTGGAAAGGAAATGCTCAAAGGGTTTCATAGTTACTATAACGTTTAGCCTCATTATAATTTTCAGTATAAATAAGAATGTTCTTTTCCATTGAAATGCATTTGAAATTTTTGTGTTACTTTTGCCTCTGAAGTCAATGTAATATTTTTCAAGAGTTATCTTATGCTTATCAATCATAAGACTGCATCATATGAATTAAAGAAAATTTTCTTGTTCCTTTCTATTATGTGATATTGTAGAGCACCAAATTTTATGGTGCTACCTAAGTAGTAGTACCCAAGGTACATTAATTGTTGTACCTGGATGCCTATAATTAGAGCTGATATATGGTATAATTAATTCAAGGGCCAAATATTAATGGCTTCATGACCTGTTTGCACTTTGCCCCTATCCCTATATGGTCGTTGAAATGTCGGCACTCATCCAATCCTATAAGGTTATGTCTCTTTCATAAGGACCTACTAAATTTTTTACATTTCGTATAGCCTAAGTGCATTTGGGAATTAAAAAACCCAAAATAGTTGAATTCTTTCTCCAGAAGAATTATTTCATGTACAAAACTATATTTAGTAAGTCCAAATATAGATTGATTCTGGTCTACCTTTAATGAAGGAAGGTACATTTTTTAGAGTGCTTGAAGTTTTATTTTTTGCATTTAACAGTCTGAAGGACGTATGAGTGTGAGAATGTGCATCAAAATGCAAACTAGAATGTTATATAATTAATTAAGACAATGTCCATTTCTTAATTCTCTAAAGCATGTAAAAAGTAAGACCCAAGGGAATACTTGGCCTTTGTTTGTGCCGAATTTCACCTACCACTGCCACTCTGGGAAAAGTACACATACCTTTCTATCCGCCCTTTAAACAATTTCCAGGCCCTCTTGTCCTTTTTGCACATTGCAGTCTTTATGTTTATGCTCATGCACCTTTGATTTTTATTGAAGGCAAGCATTCCTTATAGTTCCCCATTCACTGTTTAATATTTTATATGATGTTGTCTACTAGCCATTGCTGGGTAATGTAATGTATCTTATTGTGCATCCCAAATGCTTTGTATTCCCTCCTTGTGCCATCCTATACTTGATATAGAATGTTATAGAGCATTTCTAATACTCTTAAATTGTCATTCCTATCTCCCCAATTTAAGAACCACTTATTTTTGTTGTTATCAAGTCTCTCCTTTCTTCTCACAGTAAAGGCATCACCTTCTAGCCATGTGGCTTAAAATTGATCAATAATCAAGTGCTATTTTTACTTCATTTTCTCTGAGTGCAAGAAATTCCTTTTGTCTTGGATCCAATGGCATTCGAGTGCAGGTGCAGAAGTTTTTCCAATAGTGCTGTGAGATTTGCATGTTAGGGAATTTTATCCCAAAGTGGTTCCTCCTGTATATCCTTATCATCTACTGCGTGGATGAGGGAGTGGGAGTTTGTCTTGCCTTTCATATGAAAGTGTGTGTGATCTTCAGTGTCAGGCAAAGAATGAGTGATTACCATAAGTGGTTCAAATTTGGGTCAATGATCATCCAAAGGGAATTTGGGGAATGGAGGGTCAATGTCATTCTCTTTGGCTATGGTTTGGGATCGAGCTCATTCCCATGCCTTCTTCATGCTATTTTTATCTTTCCCTCATATTATGAAATTTTCATGTGGTGGGTAGTTGATTAAAAAAATCGCGGGCGATTTAATCATTTGGTAATCCGCGATAACTGTAGTTAGTGGTTGACATTTAATGTTTGTGGTGTATAATCTTTCTGATCTGATTGTCATGTAATGATTTATTTGTCCTCTTTAGTTTCTGAGATTGGCTATATTTTTTGTTGTATCCTCAAATCATTTGCATTGATTGATGTAATTCCATAATTCTCCTTGTATCCTATCCCCTTTAATTTTTTCTAAGAATCCATTGTAATTTAATCTATCCTCTAATTGCCTCAAGATGTTGACTCATTGTAGTGATTTTGCTGTTGTATATTTTAAGATGTTAAAATTGGTCTTTGAACCACTTATCCTAGCCCATTTTATCTTCCCTCCCCCACTTTCAGCTGCAAGCAGCTTGTCCGGCTCCCCATTTCCCCTTTTCCCTGTCACAAAACACACAACAATGAAGATCTGTCCACCCATTTTTTGCGGGTCGTGTAAATAGTAGTGAGTAATATAAAACGTATGTATGTGTTAATGAAAGAGAGAGTTATCAAATTGTCCACGGCCCACAGAGTAAATGTGGTGGCTATTAATTCACTTCTATGCTGTGATAATGTGACGAAGTAGAGTTAATTTTATTCTTTTTCAATTTGTGAATCCGAGGAGAAAGGTCGGCGTGAACTGCCGTGAGTGATTATAAAAAAGAGCACAGTATTTTTCACAATATAGGGATGTAAAATGCGATTGCATAAGTACAATATCAATTGGTTATTTTTATTTTACTTTAAAGATATTGTAGAAAAATGTTTTTTATCTTATGATACAGTATTGTTACATATTTTCATCAAAATTTAAGGATGATAAGTTATGTGAGAGGCATGTTGCTATGCATCATGTAGTTTTTCATTATTTTATTTAATTGTGCAATGAATATTTGAGTGTACAGTTCCTGAAAATCAGCGAACTTAAAAATAACAGTGAGGAATATTATTTCTCATTGCTCCACATGCTTTTGAACTCTTGTCTGTGATAATCATACAAGTCCAAGTAATTTCATTTGTTTTTTAAGAATACATCTACTATAATATCAGAAAAAAAGGAGTGCAGCTTTAATATGATAGATTAGGCAGGAAAATGAAACATTGCCTTAATAATAAGTATTTTTTTCCTCTCAATTAAGCCTGTGTTCCACCAACCTTTCTCATTGGAAGTGGTTGTGTTCACATCTATTCATAATAGGCTATTGAAATTACTTTTATGATACCTTGCAATCTCATAATTTGAAATTAAATGCAGTGTGGGAAATAGGTCCCTAGGCTGAATCTCATACTCTAAGGGGGAGTACATTTTATAATTCATATGATTTTTGTTATACCATGAGTCAGGGCTCTGCAGCTCAACATATCTGATTGGCAATATCTAAAACTTTTGTTGTATTGTATACATTAATGCCATCTGGATTTTCAACCATGACAAATATTATGTAACTGTTCTTCTATTAAATAGCCTTGTATTGGAAATCATGAAAGTAGCCCACACTGCTATTGGTTTCCTCTCAGAAGGCATTTTTTCCTAATGTAACACAGTATTATGGTAATAAATTGTACGAAAATGCTGTTCACAATGGTAACCTTTATTTTTTATTCACCTTATCTAACATTAACCTTGAGTTTTTTTTAGAGAATTTTATACATCCCTGAATTTGTAGAGAAGTTACCTAAGGATTAATTACAAATATTCTGGGCTTTGTAATGTTGGAGAAGTTACGAGTGTCTGCATTGGTTTGTCTGTTGATTACGTGCTAACAGTAGAGTTACTTTAATTAAAATCTCTTGACGACCTGAGCATAAACTATTTCTTGCTCTGAATTAGTTGAAACTAGTAAGTATATAATCCAAAATTGTAGTAAATCAACTTCTAATAATAAGATCCTATTGAATTTCAGCAAAAAACTGGTATACTCAAATTATGATTAAAAAATTTGCATACAACTGGTCTCTTTAGTTATTTTGGTACAGAATATATCGTAGTAAACTTCATGCTGCCATTGCCTGATATTCGGTCTTTACGTAATTGGGCATTACTCGAGTACTGTGCATACATTTTACTATTTAAAAGGTTATTAGATAAGATAATATAAATAATAGCTGATAAAAATAGCGGTGAGGGCTCCACCGAAGCTAGTGCATATTTTATATCGAAGATTTAAATTATAGCAGTGGAACAGTGCCGCAAGTCGTCACGCAGAATAAAGCCTTAGCGCATTGTTGCATGCCTTGTTTCATTAATCCAGAAGGTTGTGACCTCGGTACTTATAAGAATTTTGGGGACACCCAGTTTAAAAAAAAGCTGAATAGGAAATAATGCGACCCAATCAATTGGTGGTTAATTTAGAATTTAATGTAACATGGCAGATTAAGAATCATCGTGTCATTAAGGCTCAACTTACTTGAGAAGTTAAACATATAACTGCATAGGTTTCAAAATAAAACAAAGGAGACGTGAAGTGAAGGTACAAAGATTCGATATGTTTTTAGGTGACAAATGCAGAAACGAAACAGGAAAATGCAAGAGGTTATTAGATGAAAAGACGTTATATCGAAGAAAATCCATCAACTATACCGCGCTTTCATGAACAATTTTACCTTCTACTAACATTGAGTCTCGTAAATGCTAAACAAATCTAAAACTAACATTAATTTCGCCAATTTAGCACCATATGAAAATCATGATTTTGAACCATTATCTGACTTTCGTTTTTCTTATGCTACTTCTCTTACTCAATTCAGATGTACCTTTTTCACATGGCTTTAAAAAAATAATTTATATTTCCAATAAGTATCAAACTCCGCATTCAAAATGAAGTCAAATCAACAACAAAATAGAGAGAACACTTCATTTTGAAGAAATAATACCTATTCAGTAATATTAATTATTAAAAACCTGTAAATGAAAACGCTTATTTCCTGCTGATATTAAGATATTTCAAATACATTTTTTTTTTCTAATGATATTTCGACATAAGTGTAAAAATATCCGGGATGAAATATATTCCTCCAATGGGAATACTCTATTCAATGCAACGCACGTGATTGGCTACTAGAAAGATCTCGTCCACTCTCGTTTGGTTCGAGAATCGGGTGCAACAATCATTCCTTTCGCCATCTTACCATCCAGAGGTAACGTGTGCGTTATTGTGATTGTGCAACTTTATGTTCTATAATTAACTATAACGTAATATTTGTTTCTTAAAGTATTTAATTCAACATTTGTAAAGCTTCTTTTAGCTTTTTATCTATTTTTAACCGTTAACTCGTTAAAATATTCGTCGAATTTCAATTTTCAGGTCCCTCGCCTACCAAGCCTGTTCACTTGACATCATCATCGCCAAGTGATAAAGGCTTTGTGATTTGAACATCAGTTGCAGTCAAGAGTAATTAGCATCAAAATGTTAGTCAGGCCACGGTCTATTTTTCGCTCAATTAAACTATGTGTCAATATATCGTGTAAGACCACATGTCCTTCAGTCAAAGCAAATATTACTACAAGTTGTTCTTGTAGGTTTCGTGAGCGTGATCAAAACCGCGGAAGGAGTCGTTTTAGCGATGACAGGAAAAACGGCGGTTTTGGAGGCGGAATGGACTTTGGCGGAAAAAACAATTTAAAAGGGAAGCAACCAGGTGAAAGGCTTCGAAAACCACAATGGGACTTAAAATCTCTCCAGCCCTTTACCAAAGATTTTTATGTGCCACATCCAAATGTTCTACGCAGGTAATTGAATTTTGCGTTAGCTTCCTGTACTTCAATGTATATGCTTACATAATTACTCTATTTCCTTGAACTATATAGTAGAAATGGCGTAATTTAATCACGGGAATTTTGTTCCAGAAGTATGCAAGAGGTTGAACAGTATAGATCTTCCAAGGAAATAACTGTTAAGGGCAAGAATGTCCCGTTTCCGAATCAACATTTCGAGGAAGGAAATTTCCCAGACTACGTTATGAAAGAAATCAGGTAAGATCTGGTGAAGAAATTTTGTATTTTATATCGAATTATGGTACATATTCTCATTGTCTTTCTATATCGTAGGAAGCAAGGATTTTCCGAGCCAACTGCCATTCAAGCACAAGGATGGCCAATTGCGTTGAATGGCCGTGATATGGTCGGCATTGCCCAGACTGGGTCAGGGAAAACGTTAGCTGTAAGTATCTGAATGTATAATATTGTCTATGAAATTTCTATTTGAAATAAGGCATGTAAGGCTATTCCGAAAGTGTCGTGTCACGACTTACAACGTGGTCGACGCTTCTCCATCGTGACGTCATGCGGGTGATCACCATTTTGTAGAAGACATTCCTCGTGTAATTTTTTTCCCCCACGGCGATGCTGTACCAGCTTAGCGTGTTTGGTATTTTGTATTTCATCTTAATATAATCGCGAAATGCGCTATTTTAGGGAAATCCATCCAAATAAATTTTAATTTATAATTTTTTTAAAGAAGATTACTTGCGACGTAATTTTTCCGTTCCTCGCGAAAGTAAAAATATAGACGCAGCAGAGTAAAAAATTAAATAATTTTCTAAAGTGTCTCCTTATCTCATTATTTGGAAATACAAGTCAATGGATATTTACTGTACTAGTTTCCAAAATGGAAGCGTAAGTTGCCACGTTAATCATTACGCAACTGCGCAGTAATGGCTTCTTATAATGTACATGCTGCTTTTTAGAACTTATGAGGATAAGCCTAAAGTCTCTTCCACTAATTTTCGCATTCCAAAGAATGGCTGACTCAAGTGCAATGGTTTTCTTGTAATTTCTTCTATCATGCACGTACCCTCTGTCATATGCTTGAGTGCTTTGATTGGCCCATAAAACTGCACAAATGGTACTTGAATATGTAGAGTTACCGTACGGACAGGTTTTACACAATTGATTTTTTAATATCTGATGCGGTGCATTTGTACCATATAGTCTTTTATTCACTAAAGTTAAGAGCTTACGGTAGATTTTAGAGAAATGTAACTAACTTTATCTCTAAAACCTTATCGCCTGTGTAATTTTTATTACGTTAAATAACTTCATGTGTCATAATTGTATTAATGTGCGAAGAAAAATGTAGTTTTTCTGCTGTAATTCTGATTTAATCTTAGTCTCCTAAATCTAAGAGTTTGTCTAGAATAGGGGTCTCCAAACTTTCCAGCCTTAGGGCCATACTGATTACTCCAGAAAGTTCAGAGGGCCAAAACCATATTATAATTGTTGTCGGTGGTAAAAAGTACAACAATGCTATGATTAGTTAGCCCATGACCATATCAATGTAGGTGTCATATTAATAATTATTCAACATAAAATTAGAATACTTCAGTAAACTAAATTTAATTTGCTATAAAAAAATATGTTCTCTAAAAGAAGTTTTCAAGTATGCTCTCCGCGGGCCGGATGTGGCCCTTGGGCCGTAGTTTCGAGACCCCTGGTCTAGAAGATAAAGCTAAAACTGTTTCACTCCCAGTACACTTCTATACCTTTGAGAATTTGCATGCATTTGTTAAGGTGGCTGATAGGTTCTCAAGTTGGTGGACAAGGAAAGTAGACACTTTATAAGTAGACATTTACTGAAGGGTCGTATCTATTATGTATATATGTATTTTCATCAAGATTTAAGTAATAGAATTATACAAATTAAGGTGGAAAGAGTTTGGCTCTTCTAAATCGTAACACCTGTATACTTGCAAGAGCATTAATAGGATCTCTGGTTAGCTCTTTCGAAACATTCTTAGTTGTTTATATGTTCCCTCTTTTCTTGGCAAGCAACTGCTTTTATTCAGGCAGGATTTGTATGCACAAAAGAGGGAGAATAATTATTGGACTTATGCCTTCGGTGCTCACGCCATCACTGCCTGAGTCCCATCCTCAAAGTCCTGTACATAATTTAATTTAGAATTATCCTTCATTTCTTCGGGTTTAAGTTGTGCTACTGGTTCGTTTAAGGCAAAGTTGCCATAGGTGACCCAAGTATAAATGAATACATGAATAAACCAAACTAAAAATGAATGCCAGTCTCGGTGGTGGTGTGGTTAGCATGCTATTCTTCTTAAGATGAGGTCTTGGGTTCTAAATCCTGGCTGAGAAGGATACTCCCCTATCAGGATCTGGATTTTTGTGAACATCCTTAGTTAATTCCACACTAGTTGTGTAGAAAGTGGATAATCATTGCAGTTTCAGTTAAATTAGTATATCTTAGATGAATAGTTATGTTTTCCTTCCCATTACCAGATAGTTTATATTGTATCTAGTTGACTTTTGTCTACAGTTTTTAACGGCTCTTCTAATTATCTTGTTCATATTTCCTTTTTTTCTTATATAATGTGCAATGTAACACAAAATTGGAACATGAGTTTGGATAATTTGGATTTAAAATAGTTCTTATACCCACTTTTTGGCTGCAGTTGTAGTTCATAATTACTTTTTCTTCTACAGTATATTCTTCCTGCTACGGTTCACATAAACCATCAGCCAAGTTTGGCTCGTGGAGATGGCCCGATTGCATTGGTGTTAGCTCCAACGCGAGAATTAGCACAACAGATTCAGCAAGTGGCAAGGGAGTTTGGCTCTGCTACTTACGTTCGAAACACCTGTATATTTGGAGGAGCACCTAAAGGACCTCAGGTAAACATGTTTGATGTATGCTTAGTTGTTTTTACATTCCCTCTTTTCTTGGCAAGCAACTGCTGTTATTCAGGCTGGATTTGTATGCAAAAAAGAGGAAGATAAACTATTTGGACTTATGCCTTCGGTGCTCACGCCATCACTGCCTGAGTCCCATCCTCAAAGTCCTGTACATTTACTCTAGTCAGTCATGTTTTCTAGTTTTTGAATTGAAATCTCTTGCCTTGACCAAACAATCCATGTTCAATTATATTTTATTTCATGTGGCATGTTCTTATATTATTACAGGCCAGAGATTTGGAGCGAGGAGTAGAGATAGTGATTGCAACACCTGGACGCTTAATTGATTTTCTTGAGAGGGGAACAACCAATCTTCGTCGGTGTACTTATCTAGTTCTGGATGAAGCAGATCGTATGTTAGACATGGGTTTTGAACCTCAAATCCGGAAGATAGTTGAGCAAATTAGGGTGTGTATAATTATCTCAAATCCTACAGTTTTGATGGTTTATGTGAAGATAATGTGTAATTCAACTTCATTTTCTAATTTCAGCCTGACAGGCAAACTTTGATGTGGTCTGCAACTTGGCCCAAAGAGGTCCGCAATTTAGCAGAAGAATTTTTGACTGATTACATTCAAGTTAACATAGGATCACTCCAGCTGTCTGCAAACCATAATATTTTACAGATAGTAGATGTCTGCCAAGAATATGAAAAACAAAACAAGTAAGACTGATATTCCTTTTGTGAACATGGAACTTGTAGAACATAACACTTCAGAATCCAGTTATGGTACTTCTCAGAAATTATAGTTGAACCAACTTTCACTATTTGCAGGCTTACTAAGCTGCTCTCTGAAATTGGTGCAGAAAGGGATTCCAAGACAATAATATTTGTAGAGACCAAGAGGAAAGTGGAAGATATCACAAGGAACATAAAGAGAGAAGGGTAAGTACCCTGATGAGTTGAAGAACTAGGATTTTTTATATTATTATATATATATTTACATTATAACTTAAAAAGTTTTATGTATAACAATTATTTTTGTCGTTTACAGGTGGCCAGCAGTGTGTATTCATGGGGATAAATCACAACCAGAAAGAGATTATGTATTAAGGGGTTAGTTTCATGTTATAGTTTTATTGAGAAGCTAATTGTGCCTAAAGTTATGTCATATTGACTCAATGATGCAACTTGCTTTATTTCAGAGTTTCGCAATGGAAGGTCTCCCATTTTGGTTGCCACTGATGTGGCAGCTCGTGGACTAGGTTAGTGGCTTTTGCTTGTTCTTTATCCCTCCCTCTCCCAGCATCTGCATTGTTGGCGATATATATCCAGTGGCTGTCTACACTCGGATTTGAAACCATTTGGCAGTACTCGTACCGGATGGTTTCCTTTTGAATTTAATTAGGAATTATTGAGATTCCTCATCACAACTTGGAATATATCACCATACAACTACCAGCTTAATCTGTGTTTACAATTAAGCAATTTGTCTTAATATTTTGGGGATGGTTTTCTCATTTCTTTATCATATAATCATGTCACTTATTAGATCATACAAGTAATGTTATACTCTTGAAGCAGTGTGTAGTGAGATTCAATGGCTTTTTTACCTCTAAAATGGCAATATTACCAGATAGTCATGATTAACTGAGATAATTGTGGAAGGTTATCAACGGGCTCAAAATATGCTTTCTCTCTTTTGAAAGATAGTGGCAATCATCTCCATGGTATAATTTTGTTGACATTTCAACAAAATTCTGTTAACAGCTAGCGATTGGCTTAGCAACACAGACATGTGTTGTCTTGGGAGGATACTCGACAAGGTACCTGGACTCGGGATACATGTTTCCAGACCAGCAGCTCCATTTAATTTATTCCCTCAAAGGGTAGAAAGTATGAAGTCTGTAGATTGGTGACTTGCCTATTGATTATGGCATGACATGGCACTAGCCAACATCTTAATTAACCGATACCAATCATTTGGTCTTGTTCAAGATAGGCTGCATGGCTTTTTGTGTCATGTGGACATATATACAGTAAAATCATAGTCAGTTAAGTGGGAACAGTTAGAAGGCCATTTGGATGAAATTTATTAAGTATTTGTTGCTAAAGATGTACCAATGGTCTTTTGGTTGCCACTGTATTGTATATATGAGCGTTTTTGTATTAGGAATGCCCTCTCATACATTTCCCATGGGTCGGGGTCTAAGCATCACACTTCTTAATGGATCCGATTATTTAAAAATTAGTGGTTTGTTTACTTGAATCAGCTTGCGAGTTTTGCTTTCTGGGTATTAATGTATGTAGATTTTAGCTTTTACATAGATTTTCATTCTAAAGTTTTTATTATTACATCTTTGTTCTTTGTAATTTTTCAGTTGCAATTTCATTTAAGTAATCTTGCTTTTGTGGAAGGATTTCATTGGTTATTTAATTATAAATTGAAATTTGAGGGTTTTTTGTCAGCCAATCCTTCCCAGTTAAATGTTGTGATGCTTTGATTCATCATGGTATAAGAGTGTCTGGGAAGTTTATTTCCTGTACAAAGGATCATTAGCTAAGATTTGAGTTTATTAATGAGCTCATTGTCTTAGTTAAAGGCTTTTATCGAGTGAAAGTTTGCTCTTGTTAATACAAGTATATGGCTTCTTTCGGTTACAATATTTCATTGATTGAGTACTTGTAATCGAATATTGCTGTGTGTCTTATGTCATAATCCACACTTCAGGAGTGATCAGTCATTTGATGAAAACCAAATGACCTTTGGAGGGTAAAAATGGGCTGCGTGTGATTCCAGTAGGAGCTGCAAAAGAGTGATGCAAAATGTGTGCATGTGCTCTTGTTGTTCCTGCAACAATTCATGGGGCTTGCCCCATTTCCTATTTCTCTATCCTTCACCATTCCACCTCACCCACTTCCCATCTCTCTTCTTTCAGAGGCACAATTTGGACTCACTGTGCCTCCCATCGAAGTCACTTGAGCTGAGCCAGCCGCGAGAGGAGAGAGAAGGGTCTTAAATTTTGTCGAGGCGCCTCCCTTGAATCATAAACTTGACCATTTTGGGGATCGCCGTTTGATCCGGCGCTTCATAACATTGCTTGTGCATGTGTTTCACTGGGGTGGGGTAACCTAAGAAAGAGGGTATGACACTTAATAAATTGGGACCACAGTTATTAACAGTTCAAACAACACTTAGCTCCCAAACATTACAATTTCATTTACAGTTCTTAGTCCTATTCTTGGCACATCAAATAGTGTTGCAAAATTGGGTTAATATATTATGTTGGAGCAGAACTGTTATTGGGGGAATAATTTTGTTGAATGTCATCTAGGTACTACACAAGTAGCATGTTGGTTACCTCATAGATGTATCAGTTATGGATGCATTAATATACTTCTGTAATTATGGGCTATAAGTTTGTGGTGGTAGTTCCCTTGTAAACACATGCACACAGCTGAGAGCATTTGATCAAAAGCCAATTGGCAAAGTCTTTAGAGAGAGAGTAATGATGGGTTCAGTAAGTGCAGAGTTAGAGGGTTAGGGGCGATAGAGGGGACGTGAACTGCAAGGGCCCACAGTGTGGGGCACACAGAAGGCAGTTCAACGTTCGAGGGGCATCCCGGCCGGCAATCCTTGGTCTAGTCCGTGGTTGCGGAATAGATTGCCATTCCGGTGGTCCGCTCGGGAATGTTTAAGTGCTGTTAGCTTGGCACTCCCTCAAGGTTTGTATAGTAATATTTCAGTTAAGAGGATTTCTGCAGGTAAAGGCAGCATAAGGTTGGGATACTTTTACTTGTTTCGGGGAAGTAAGCTATTTTGTTGTTGAAGCTGTCCGGATGTTTGTTAGCTCTGGTTAATTACGATATTGAATGAAATACAACTTAACTTACAACATTTTTTCACTCACTATTCACTATTAGTAACTATTCAATTAGTGGCAGGTGTATGTTCTGAATACTGTTCAAATCTCTTGAGAAATTTATCTCTAATTTTTATAAGATTTTCTTTAGATTGGTTGTTTGTCATAACGAGGAAGCTCATATTAATTCCCATTATATTCACGTTTGTGGCATGCATTTATCACGCACACACAAATTTGTTGGAATTAAATCTAATGAATGTTTTATTTTCCTTGGGTAGATGTGGAAGACGTTAAGTTTGTGATAAATTTTGACTATCCAAACTCATCTGAAGACTACATTCATCGTATTGGACGAACTGGTAGATGTAAACAGACAGGCACATCATATGCATTTTTCACACCCAACAATAGCAGACAGGCAAGAGACTTAGTTGCTGTTTTGAGAGAAGCAAATCAACATGTCAACCCTAAGCTTGATGAAATGGCATCAATGAGGTTTGGTGGTGGTGGCGGTGGCCGTTTTGGAAATGGTAAGTAGTCTGTTGAATTGGTTGAGCTAATAGTTGTTCTCATGTTAGATACAATAGTGACATTGACTGTAATTTCAGGGAGAAATCGGTGGGGAGGTAATAGTTACGGAAATAGCAACGGTTATCGTGGATCAGGAAGCAGAAACAGTGGCAAAGGATGGAATGAAAATAGCGTTAATAGTTTTATGGGTGAGTAGAACATTGTTTAGCCTAATAAACTTAGGTGTTCATCATGTGTTTCATATTGGTAATGATCTGAAATTTACTTGCAGCATACAAGACTGATGTAAGAGCTTAAATGAAAAATCTGGCCCGGATATTGTGGATCTGAAGTGTTGCTGTGTTGATAGGATTGGATGAAATCCATTTCCTGTCGTAATTTTACCAAGCGATTGTTCGTTGTGAAGGACTGCCCTATTCGGAATTCCATCCCATTATGGGCTTTCATGGACCATAGTTCCATTGTCACCTTCTTTTCACTCTGTGAACTTAAATCTTTCATGTTATTTATCTACACATTTCTTTCCTAGTGTTCTTTTAATACAGGGGTGACCTACTTGCATTTGTCAGTACCCTTCATGTTCCTTATGTTGACATTCCTCTCTATCAGTTAGTGTGAAGGGACAAATGGTTCACCTGTTGTTTGTTTCAGGCTTTATATCCCTATAAAGCAAGGCTTCTTTGGCATTTTCAATTAAATATGAAGAGAGAAGTTGAATTTAATTTTTGGTTATTTCTTGTCAGTGTAATTTTGTTAGCTGTATCATTCCAAATGAGTTGCTCTTTCTCAATAGGAACTTTTGTTTGTGAAAAATTCATTATAGGCTCCGACATGGTGAATTAGCTTTGGTTTAGCAATTTCATTCCCTTCAATTACTAAGACCATTTGTCGAGTTTTTGAAATGCTTAAAAGATATTTACTAGAAGATAGTCTAGTCATTTCTTTGTTATGGAGCATAAAGGAGGAGTGAAGTTGTTGTGGAACAACTGTATTAGGAAGCTGGTTCTTCCTATGTTGGCATAACTGCACAATTGACCTGTTGCACTTAAGTCTTAGTTATTTCTAATGATTTGCCTTTGTCCATTTTTATATAAGTATTAATCAGTGCAATGAGGCATATCACTTAAGGCAAAGTGACAATCTTTTCCTGGTTTTTCCTTAAGTGGGAGCATTTTATTTAGAAGCCCATTATTTTTTTCTTTGACCATACATCGTTTTTTAATCATGTCAACATTTGTAACTGTTGTGGATAATCAATAAAAAGGCATTTGTGCTGATTTTTATTTATTTTTATTCATTTCTCCCTTCTGAAAGATAGAGAAGACTCAATGATAATGGGATGAACAAGTGAGTTTAGAGGTGTTTGTTGAATTGTTCATTGAGCTACAAGGATAATTTAAATATTGCAGAGACTATCTTAATTACTTTGGTGTGGCCTTGTGAATCATGCTATTATTCTATTCAATCCTGGAAACAAAAGTGAGATATTTGAGATTCTAGTTTTCTCAAAAGAATTAATGCTTAATCTTAAATGGAATTGAATACTAATGCACATTTATTATTGAATGTTACTTGGTACTTGAATATAACAGCCTCATACAGTTAGGATACATGCTGTTGCCTCAGTTTCCATGTTTTATTTTAACACGTTCGCGACGGCGTGCACCACCGGTGGGTCACGACGCCAAGGGTTTGAATGCGAGCCCAGGTACACACGCCCCTTAACCCTCTTACTGCGGATGGGCCGATCTATCGGCCCTGTTTTTCTACTCAGCAGAACTCCTCAATAGAGTGTATCTGTTACTTCTGATTTCTTCTTTATTATCTCTTGTGCTTATACGTTAGAAACAAACCGATAGTTGTGCTGAATTAGGCATCTTTAATTTTATTATTCATCTGACATGATGATATATACGTATCACGATGAGCGGCCTGCACTCAAATACTCGAAAATATGGTGTTTTAACGTTTTCTACCACGTTTTTTGACTGGTTATGTTCTTTATAAAGAATATCTACCCGCAGGCATGAAACCAATGACACGCTTATCGTTTGTAATTAGTATTATATAAGACCTTTCCTAGGAGTAGCTTCAAATAAAAAGGTCACCCGTCGGACATCAAAAGAATCCCTTATTGGGGAAGTAAAGCTTTAAAAATGTACCCCAAAGAAAAGAGAAAGACGTGTATAGTGTGCTAGTTGATAGTAAAAGAGGAGACGAGCACGCACCGTTTGTGCAAAATGTAAGAAATGACTTAATGGTGTATGCTTCCCGCAACACAAGTGCCAGAGGGTAGATAATTCTTAAAGTGCAACTATTGAAAAATCTATCGTAATTTTTTCATTAAAATTTTATATTTTAATAGTTAAAAGACCAAGCTATTGACTGAATGTGAAATAACGAACATTTCCTTTGATTTTCTATGGGTAAACTATCGTTAAAATGCATATTTTGTAATATTATTTATTAGTTTCTATATATATAAATTTTTATAATATTAAATAAAAGTGGTAAGTGAGCAATTTTTTTTTCATTTGAACCTTATAGTATGATACATAAATGGTAAAAAATATAAGGATTAATAATGGTATTTATAATTATTACAATTTATTAAACAAGAACCTACATTTTTGCGGGAAATACCTCCGCAATTTTGGCATACACCTCGAAAATTCGGTCCGCAGTAAAAGGGTTAATAAGGATCCATTCTTTATACGTACGCTCATAGTGTAAGAAAAAAATGATCAAAAATAACAAACCAAGATTAATCGCCGAAAAGTTTGTGTATTGCGTGTTTGCATACGTTCACCCGGCAATTAATGAATTCTATAGACATAGACACGCTGAGTTCAAATGCATTCAATGTGACGTTTCCAATAATTCAATACAGTAACATTGTACAAGGTATTTATTCCTCCCAGAGCATGGATGTTAGTGAACTTCCTCAATTGAATTTAGTACCCAGTCACGATTATTCCAAAAAACTGGATATAGTTGGAGGATACATAAAAGAATACTACTTGTCGAATTATTCATTGAATTACATTAAGTATTTTCCCTATGGGGAAAGTTATAGAAGTTATGTCTTCAAAATTTAGAAGACGTTGCAATGCAGTTTTCAGGAGGCCCTTTTCTGCATATTAAGTAAAATGTTCAGATCGTTGATGTATGCGAATATAAATTTATTATTCTAATGGTTCTTATCTACGGAAAGAAAGAAAAGACTAATTTGGCGTTGGACTAGTATACTCGAGGAAATAACATCAATGATCCCGTATTGATATTGGCTATCAAAGAAGAATTCTGTCCTAGGAATTACTTGGTAATTTGAGAGCGCCGAGTGCTTCCATTAACTGTTGTATTCATATCCCTAATTACTGTAGTCAAGTTTGTAAATTATGTTTTTTTATCACTAGAATTTTCACTAGAGAATACAAGTAAATTAATCGCTAATTAAATCTCTGCCTTGTTTCAATACTCTTTCCATAGCTGAAGATATTGCAGGTTAAAAAATAACCTTGCTATTATTATTTATCTTTGTGAGAGTAGACAAAATGAATTGCTGTAATTTTGAGATGACGAATTTTTATAACATGTTTTTCTGCTACCACTACTTCGTTCGAACTAGAATTTTTGACGAAAATGAAGGCGTGCGAGAAGTAGCGTCATTGTACTTTAAATTGGAAGAATTTGAAGGGAACGCTAATATTGCGAGGCTCGAAAAGAATCACGAGGTTGAATAAGCAATTTCATAATTCTTCAATTCAAAACTTACTGAAAAACATGATCAACAGATATACAAAATTAAAACAAGATCAACAACGAATACAGATCCACTTGAAATTCCATTCTATTTGTTTAGTGCTCGATTTTTTTCCCGAATAAATACCAAGTCCTTTAAAAACCTTACACTTACGTGCATTCTACATGAAAATTTGATAATGCAATCTGTTATATAAAAGAATCAAACGTCTATGTACAAATAATAGTACTTTATATTTATATACGAGGATAACTCAAGGTTTTAGACGAATATGTATCATGAAAAAATGGAAACCCCTGATGAAGGACTAATTCAAAGAAAACTTTATCGTACTGGAATAATTTTAAAAGTCTGACCAATACAGCAATCAGAAAAAAACTGTTGTAAAAGATAGACTTCATGTAGAATTTCATTTTCCAGATGAATGAAACAGTTGAGCGATGATTTCTATCATTAGCCATCTGTTGGCTTACTCCAGAAACTTTTAACTCGTGGCAGCCATCGAAATCCCACAAGGCAGCGCGTGTAGGTTCTCATCCGGTGTCCAAGATGGTAAGCACATGTCCCACGTTACATCCGATTCGTATCTTCCTCCATCATTTAATATTTACACACGTTTTCGTGACAGAAACTCGTAATTTGAATTAATATTGGTGTTTGATTACAGGGTATCGATATTAATCATAAATGGGACCGAAAGGTGGTAAGACGGGAGCCAAAATCCGAGGATGTGTACCTCAGGCTTCTTGTCAAGGTAAGTGAACTAAAAACTTAAATTTCGCAAACTATTGAAGGAAATTGCTTAATTGATGCCTTACGTTTCTTCCATAGCTTTACAGATTCCTTGCCCGTAGGACTGAAGCAAAGTTCAACAAAATCATTCTTAAAAGGCTCTTCATGTCGAGAATAAATCGTCCTCCAATTTCACTGGCACGTATCGTAAGGTTCATGAAAAAGCCTGGCCGTGAAGGCAGAATTGCTGTTGTAGTTGGCACTGTAACCGATGACAAGAGAATTTGGGATATTCCCAAACTTACCGTAAGTTTCTGGAGGATTCGATTTTTCAGTGATACGTGCTCATTTGGGCATCTTTTAATTAGTTAACCTTTTCAGGTGTGCGCATTAAGGGTAACTGAAAAAGCCCGCGGTAGGATCCTGAACGCTGGTGGCGAAATCATCACTTTCGATCAACTTGCATTGAGAGCTCCAACTGGAAAGAACACGGTTCTTATGCAAGGTAAATATCTCATAAACTGCTCCTATCGGTTAATTTTATATACTTCGATCGTCTTAGAATGGAAGATATCAGTACTGGAATCGCTGTGTTCCTGGTGTTTTTAAACTTATCCTTCTTAGAAATTGTTTTTCTCACGTGGTGTTAAGTAATTACGAATACCTCCTAATCTTGGCAAGCACCTGCCTATATTTGGGTAGTTGTAGTGCATAAGGGAGGGACATTAATTGACTGGATTATGCCTTCGGTGCCCACGCTATGTACTGCCTGGGTCCCATCCTCAAAATCTTGTACATCTTACTTAAAGAAACTATATTTTTATGGTAGTAGGTGTTTAGTCATTTTTCATATTCTGAAGTTATCATTTTCTTTACGAATTTCGATGGCATAAAGTAAACAATCTTTCTATTTTGTTGCAATATTTTTGATTGAATAATGATTTCCAAAATGTCTTAAGGAAGTTTGCATGCATAAAGCTTTAACCCTTGAGAGCTTGATAATAATTCCAAGCTACTCTTAATTAACCGTTAATAAACGATTTGATTTATCTCCTGTTATTTATCGGAGTGATGGAAAGTATTTAGTATCCTTTTATGTTTGAGACTTCTGGATAAAGTTCTCTCTTAGCAGCTTTTTGTCTACACTAGTCTTGCTTTAAGGCTCTAAAACCCCATCTTTTAATGCTAACTATTAATTAAATTCTGGTTGAAAATCTTTATATATTTATAGCTTTAGATATCATTGTTGTTAGTGTTAATTGCTGTTGATTAAATCTTTATTTTTTTGTCCAAAAGGAAAAGGTCAATGAAATTTTTTGTGTAATCAAAGTAATGTAAGACTAAATTTAATCTTTGCTATCTAATGTGAGATATTTTGAATTTCTAATAATGAAGACCTCCCTTTCTATCACATTGCTAATATTACTAGAAAAAAGTTGAAGTGCTTTCAATAATAACGTTTAATGTATGGACACTTGTTTTTCTTATGCTCGTGATGGTTGCTGGATGCTTATGTTTTGATGTGGACACTAAAACAATGGCAATATTTTTCAGGTCGCCGCAATGCCCGTGAAGCTGTGAAGCACTTTGGTCTTGCTCCTGGTGTGCCACACAGCCACTCGAAGCCTTACGTGCGTTCAAAGGGCAGGAAATTCGAACGTGCCCGTGGCCGCAGGCGCAGCATAGGTTACAAGAAGTAGAGTGGGATAGATTTTGTCATCTCACACTCCAAATGATGTCTATCTTATCACTGGGAAGGAACTGTATAAGCCTTTACATGTCAATAAACACCGTGGCTCCTGTTCTTGGGATATTTTTCTTTCTCGTTTATTTTATAGTCACCTCTATTGCCGGAATGTTTTCTTCAATGTTTATCAGCTAATTTCTTAATTAAAGGTTCATTTATATTTTGAATAGACTTACTTTATTAACATTAAGTTAATGTTTCAGTGAGTTACTGATCACTTGTAGAAAATCTTGGTTCAACATATAATGCTCTTCACTGTTAATGATGAAGTGATATTAATTTGGCTAAAATGCCCAGCAGTGGTTCTTTCCAAAGAAACTCATCTAATCTCTGCTTCATTGGATATTGAGTGAATTGATAGAAATTTTGAATAACTGCTGACATTGTTCTTTTGAATTTGAAATTGTGTCTATCTCCAACATCTATATTATTACATTTTGGTTAGGTGATGTAGTTTGGAATCTGTATTTGAAGAATTATATCTGCTGTTATCCATCCAGAAGTAGCATGAATAAGTAACACACAAATGACTAAAATCACATTTTGTAGTTATTGAATTTGTTGGCCGTAAATTTAAATTTTTCTTCGCAAAATTTTTATCAGTATTAGATAGCATTGCTTGCAGGAAATATCTTTTATAGGCTTTTTGAAAATTTAAAATGTAAATTCTGAAATATTGTTTATTAGACCTTTTGTTAACCAGTAATGTAATTTTTGTTATAATACTCGAGGGTTTTCATTCTGATTATTGTTCTCACCAATGAATGTTAGTGTGAATAGGGAAGTACAACAAGGATATTTTTCAAAGCAATTGAAATTTAAGAATTATCTACTTGATCTTGAATGGGTTAATGTAAGGGCTATACTATTAACTTAATATATAGGTTCATTGTTTTCATGTGAATGTACTCCATCGATTTTGGATTGATATAAGCTGGAATAGCCAGGTGTACTTGGTTTTAAATTATTTTCACATATTTTGAAAAAGGTTTTTTTCTGGCGTTCAATATGCCAGGATGACTTAATGTAGTCTTCATCTAGTTATTGATAAACATGACTGATACAACAATTATTTCATAATTTGAGATGATCGGTATTCGGCCATAGGAATGTATTACATTCTTATACCTTAAAGTAACTTCCTAGTATTTTTTTGCAGAATATTCTTTCCCCTTTTCTGAGGCAAATCCTACTTTATGTACTAGTTTCACCATTTACAAGTATACAAATAGCATAGTAAACTCTTTAATACCGATTTTCATTAATTTACGTTACACATTAATATGAAGAATTCACTGGTTTTTGCAAGCTTTGGAGCTAAAATGACAAAGAAAATATTAACCTTATCATTATTTAATGAGTTGAAGTATTTTTGATGTTAGTGATCAGATATTACTATTTAACAGGCAAATTTATTATCCTGATATTACTGGAATGCTTATGTGAAGAAGGAAATTTATACCTAGAGGATTGTTCTGATTGATTTGAATTTATTTTTTGTTTTTTGAAGTAAATTTTCTTAAATGGTCCTATCAAGTGTTTTGTATTAAGTACATACATTAGTTTGTATGTATGTGGTCCCTTTAATATATATATATATATACATACACGCATGGTGATATACTGATATATTATGATGCTGAGCAAATCAAAGATTTTTGAAGAATAATTAAAAGGGTTATTTTTTGTGCATTCAAATAAAAATTTCTCATTCAATATTAGCAACTACTTTACAAATATATTCTGCATTTAACATTACAACTTTCAAAGAAGTGCTTACTTCATTCTTGTTATATTATTTTCTATGGTTTTATTTCACATTTTCTTATTTTTGCAAAGGACTGATAAATGACATGTGGTTCTCTTACTCCCCCTTCACTGTCAAAGGTATTTAAATCTATTATGTAGATAAATCATTTATTCACAGATTACATCCTATTTCTGGTCTTATCCCATACTCCCTTTCATATTTATTCAAGTTAAACTTTTTATATTCCAAACAACAGTAATATGCTAATATTGGAAATTACCTTGAAATTTTATTTTCTATCTTTTCTTGTAAATAGATCATTTAGAAATTTCTCTACTATACTGTTTTCCTTTTAGTTTCCATTTCTTAGTATGTAAATAATTCATCATAGCATTAATTTCATTCATGTCTAATGAAAACATTTTAAGTCATTCACTTTGTGGAAAAGAAAATCCTAGAGACTTGGCCTATGTAATAGATGACAGAATTTAATAATTAGTTACATGTTCAAGAATTCATCTCTTCCAATTCGTCAAGTTATAGTGGTTTTTGGGAAATAAGTACAACTTCATTAAATAAAGCGTATCATTCTGTTTTTTTTTCTGAGAGTTCTTGAAAAAAAGAACTACTGTAGATAATAGCTAAGGTTAAATCCTTATCTGTCTGTTCTTATCACAAGGTAGCACCGATGTCAAATATGATTAGCTCTTAGATAATACGCAAGCAGCTAAAATTTGATATTAGATTCCAAATTGTATCATGCACAGGCACCTACGCTAGGAAATGTACGCATCCTTAGCATCAACTGTGCATTCAAGCATTACTAGTACATTGTGAATGTAAACAGTAAGTGTTTATTGATATACATATATATAACGCCTTATTTGTAAATAGCTCAAATTTAATATCCAATTTTGCCATCATTATCCGTTATCCCGAAATGACATTTTATTCGAGAAAAATAGTTTGGGATAACTAGAGAATTCGGGTTTTATAATTATAATTTCATTTCACGTATAATAGTTATTATTATTAAATTGCTGATATAAATTCATATCATTTGTTCTTCTGGTTCTTGCAAAGGATAAATTTCACCATTAATAGTTATTCCTAATAATACTTATTACTGAAACAACTTAAAATATTGCTATCAATAAATATTTATAGCTGCTAGAATTATAGTTAATAAAATTAAAATATAACAGATCTTTTTACATGACGAATATTTAACTATATTCTGAAGTGTTCAAGTTTTAATTATTGAGAAGAATTATAACATTATCGGAAGTATTTTCTAGTTGACTTTTGATTGCCGGTATTATTAATATTATTTACTTAATACAGTAAAGTAAAGCGTATTCAAAATCTCCAGTTGTGAGGATTATTCATACATTTTTATCCTAACACATTTTACTGTAAATATTCAGCGCAAGAGTAAGTGGCTATTGACTATATTAATTTGTTTGATAAAGTCATCCTATATTTTGTACATAATCGGAAAATTTGTGTAGGGACGAATCTATAAACTTTAACTATTCCTTAAAAACTTTATTTTCTAACACCTAGTAAAATATAGCTTAAATATTTACTTCAAGTAAAAAAAATTAATATTATGTCTTATTAATAATAATAGAAAACTCGAGTTAAAGGTAAACTACTATCTCGATTCTTTGTAACTAATGTTCCGGATCCGGAGCGAAGAATTGACTGTGATCAGTTATGACATCTTATGGAAAAAAATAGAAGCTGATTGGAAGCCTTACGAGGGCGCTCATTTGAAATTGCTTTGTCGATAAAAATATTCGCTTATACATATTAAGCATAACATATTTATCTATCTCAATTTATATCTTATCTCTTTTCCCCATATAAGTTACCTACATTTATGTTATATAATAACTCTGTATTTCTATTTATATGATTTGTATATTTTTATGGTTTTGTTTGTGTATTTTGTATATGAAAGTAATTGGGTTTTGCTGTATGAGCTATAAGAGTGATCTGTTCAGATTAAATGTCTCCTTCAAGAGATGAACTTATATTATTTAAGTCGTATTTAGCTTAAATTTATGTTCTGTGTATTCATTGTTTTTTTTCAAGCTCTATTACCGCTTTCTATATGAGAAATCTAAATTCATCTACAGTTACTCTGACTCCTAATTTTCCTAAAATCAAACCTATACTTTATGAAATTTCAGTGTAAGAAGTATGACAGATCGTGGTTCGATTCCCGGTCCTGTCAGATTACTTTCATTTCTGTTAAATCCCGGATAGGTACAACAATGATGTCGCATTTCTCGATTTTGAGGAATAGAAAGGACGGTAACGCATAGAATGCGATCTTCCGCCCTTGAATATAATTCCTTTGATTCTGGTACAACGTGCCACATGGCCCACGGTAAACATAAACATCCTCCGGTGATATCTGGATGCGTTTTCTATAGGCTGTGCTGATTGGCCTACCGCGCGTGGCGAAGTATTACTTTCCGAATTGTCTTCAACAAAGAAAAGCTGCTATAGGTACTCCACAGTAACCTACGCTGACACCGTTAAAAACTTCTTTAAATATCAAAGTTAATGGGTAGCATATTTGAAACCACTGTAAATTCCCACTTTCTTCTTATGTACGAAGAAGTGCTATCAGTTGATCGATAAAACATTCGTAGAGTTTGAATACAGGAGAAAGGTCTCTCAAGGGGAAGGTTGGATTTATTCAAAGGAACTTAGAACACTTATTACTTATTAAAGCACTTAATTGTATAACGTGTATATACTTGAGTAAGTAAGATAAGAATCGTTAGCAAAGCCATTGTTGCGTAATGTATTCAGAGAAATTACGTTCTCGGAATACGTATCTAATGTGCTGTCTACTATATTTCAAACATGACGCTTGGATATTGCGTAGAAATAAGAGATGGCTAGATACAAGAAGAACGCGTCTCTCAAAACCTCCATTTTTGGCAAACGAGACAGCAAATAAATAGGTATAATTTAATCAATGGAATAATGCATATTTTATATACATTCATACATACATCTTTATTTTAATTACCAGCCGAATGATGTAGCTTTTCATATTTAAATGTATTTATTCTTGGTATCTCCACACAAGTATGTATTTCACCTAAGTGTGAAATAGCGAACATATTCATATACATCTACATATTTACCCTGCGAGCCGCCTTTCGGCGTTTGGCAGGGGCATATTAAACTATCGCTTGAAATTATCTACGGGTATCATTACATAACACAAGGTGATTTACTCTAATGTAATATTGAATGGTCTTGTATGAGTTTCCACCACTTACGCTTATTCTAATCGTAATATTGAAAAATTTCCTACGAGTTATTTTTATTGATACGTTTTAGCGAAAGATTTCTTACTTTTCATTTTGTCCATGTAATCTTACTGGTAAAATTTTGGCCGTATAAGAGTGAAGCATTTTGTTTATATTAGCAACACTCTTATGATAGACTTAGTTCGACGATACAATCCTGAAATAATCATCACTAGGTATACCTGCAGCTTATGGATTCATTTTTACTGTGGTTTACTCGAAGAGATTTCAACGTACTTCTGTTAGAAAAACTTAATTTATGTTTATGACTGGATTATGACGCCTTTGAATTTTTACATAGACATCTTACGTGAGGAAAAAAGGGAAACCTATAGTTGCTTTGGCTTCGTTGGATGAATCCTATTTTATCATTTCAACTTCATTTCAAGAGTGCTTCCCTTTGTTCTGTAACAATCGGTCTTAGGGTTACGATTGTTTGTTGTTTATGGTTTGTAGGGTTGATGCTATGCGTAGAGTCATTTCATTTGCTTATACAATTGTGAGTGGCTAAAAAAGTTGATCCAGCGCACGTGTATATTATATCTACGTTTGTAGGAGCTTACCGTTGAATTGCGAATATATTCATTATAGTATTAATCTAGACAAATATGATATAAAACGCAGAGTCGAAGTTTTTATATGATTGAAATGCAACATCGTTAATTTCTTCTTCGAAATGAATTTTGCGAGAAAAGTTTGAAAAAAACATGGTCTATGTTCTTTGTGACTTCAAATTCGTGAAACATATTAAAAAATCACGTTTTACTGCAGTAAAGAACTTATGTGTGACATAGATACATATTCCTGCGGATATGGAGGAACGATTGTTATGAACGTATTTGAAATGATTGATGAAAGTTTTAAGTTTGATTTATTTAAAATTTATTGACTTCAAATTTACAAAATATTTCACAAGTACACTTTTTACACCGACGGGTTTTCAGATTTCTACAAAAATGTCTATAATACATTACATCTCTTTTTTAAGTTCTTCAATTAATAAAATGTTAATCGAGACACAATTTCCTGAACGAACCGTCTACGCCAAAATCTTGGCTTCCTTTACCTTGACCTAGAGCACAGCTCCAGGACATCCCCTTTCTCCATCTTGTTAAAGTTTCCTCAGTAACTCTGTGATTGTTTTCCTCCTCCGTAATCCAGTTGCTGAACTTTTCAACCGCTGCTCGTCTCCTGTCTGAATGAATGTTTACATCGGAAGTTAATTAGATGTTGTGTAATGCAATTAAATTATAGTCGAGTATACAATCAGGTTTTAATCAACCAACAATGAAAATATGCATTATTTTAAGTATTTTTTCTGACGCATTGTTATTCAAAGTATTACATATAGGTCCAAGTGCTATACTTTATTTTTGAATTTTGACTTTATTATTTTATTTAAACAATTATGCATTACCTCCATGAAGTCTGGATCCTTCAGGAGTTGACTCTGTCGATCAACTTTGATTTAAATTCTTAGTTCTCAAGTCAAATTCAAATAATTGTGAATATGGTAACTTCACAACGTAACAATCTCTACTGGGAGAGAGACTCACTAATATTACTCGTTTCATAACACTCGCATAGTTCTTTGCAGCGTTACCTACCATGCAATTCCTCAAGCGATGGTTCCTTGCCTCCATACTCTTCAGGGAACAGTTCTCTCGGTATGTGTTCGAAAAGAGTGCTCAGGTTGTTGGTTGAGTGAATGTGAAGCTGCAAAATAGAATCATTTTTAAGGCTTACTAGCTTTTTTTGTAAAACTTCCAGCTAATTTACGAGTATTAAGTAGGCGAGGTAATTTCCTTAATTGAAGATTACTAAGAAAGCTTGTGAAAATCTTATGGCTATGTTGGATAATCATTTTAAACTAAATAAATCCTTCGGTAGGGTCTCTTTAACGATTTAATATGGTATCTTGAGTCTAGAGATGATTTTCCAAATATTTTTTCTGTAATTAATAACTTTCAACTGTCCAATATATACTTTCATTGTTACTTCTTCGTACGAACTTAATTAAGAAATATAGGAAAGAAAACCGAAAGAATTAAATAGAGAACAGAGTTTTGAATAGAAGTTGTTGTTATATCTTCAACCCAAAAAGAATTAACTTCATAAGAATAGCCACAAAAATGAGTCTGATTATTATATAAAACAATGCTTTTAATAATGAAGAATTTAACTATTTGAAAACTGTTGCTTGATTTAACAATTGAAGTATGACGGAATTCCTCAAAGTAATGGCCTCCCCTGTACATTATATCACTACAATCAGGTTTAATTTACAAACTATCGTGAAAATTAATGATTATTATGTTTAATTATTAATCATCTTATGTGTCTAGAAGGAATATCATTTCATTTTTAGTTATGCTCCCTTATGTACGGATAATCTATTGTTTATTATCCTCGTTTGAGTTACAGCATCAGAGAAATATCACGCATCAACTTCGTACCTTATCCATTCTCCTCACTAGAGGCCTCAGAAACGTCATCAGCTTGTCAACAACGGAAGACGGACTTAGCAGGTGAACCTCTCTGCTCTTGATTGGCATCCCTTCCTGCACAGGAGAGAGAATCTCGATCAAGTGACCTTCATAAGGCTATGGAGATCTTCGTGAATGGAAAATCAACGCATTGATACTTACGTGAATGTATGAAAACATCTGAGCAAGTAACGTTAGAGGCATTCTTGCTATATGTGCCATAGTGAATCCGGTGAGGTCAAATACGTATATGAATCCGGGAACAGGGCGACGAACTACAAGAGAAAGGTTATAGATATGTTAGACATTTACTAGTATAATTAAGTTGAAGCGAACATTCGTTCATCTCCATTAAAAATAAAGGTGTCAATAACATCCATTCCATACATGAATTTACATTTTGCATAGTCTTACATTATCTTATTATAGTACTACGTAATTTCAAGCAATGTTTAATATTTAATTACGTACTCGTATTATAATGTACATAAGCGTACTGCGTTATTTATCATAGTGAATTTTGAAAGGCTTATGAATGAATTCGAAGCGTAATCATAAGCTTTTCTTCAGCATCATTTATTCTTATTATAATTGATTTTTTCGATATCGCCGTGAGATTTTTACCGAGCTTTATCACTACCAATCGATTGTCGAATTATCGATATTATACCGTTTTTAGTCAGTGTGACGATGGAAGTAGATGCAGAACATTTTGTACCCTCTATATCGCGCTCATGTATTCGATAGAAATGAGTATTATTGTCTATCTTAATCTATTCTTTCCTTTCCTATCCTTATATCTATTCTTATATATATTCTCTATTTCATATCTATTCCTTCAAAATTGGAGAGAAATAATCTTCGACGTTTAAGGAGAAGATAGATAAACACTCAGAAAATGTTTTGTTGTCTCGAGTTGTATTTACGATAATGGGGAATGAAGATAAATATTTTTCCTAAGGTTTTTTACTTAGAATATCGTTTAGATTCAGCTCTGGTTTCGCTCCTCTACCTTGCTGGATCGTAACGTTTTCGAGAAATTTATTTTCATTGTTATAAACCTTTATCGATATGCATCACATACGTCACAAGTTTTGTTTTGAAACTTGGCAACAATCAGTTACCCTTCGTAATTACTTCCTGTTTATTTAAGTTCTTCATGATGAAAAACAAACCACTGAATAACTCTCAGTTCATGTACTATCTTCAGCCACAAAATAATTTCTAAATAATAAATTTATCTAATGACATTATATTAGATTAAGTAAAGCTTACGCTCAGGTAAAAATGTTATTTTTCGGTCATGAATGAACCATTTCATCGCTTGGGCTAGAGCGCGATGATTTTAAGTTCTGCTTTCTCAAGCGTGGGCACCAGGCCAAGACGACGCTGTTTAATTACTCCGCCTTGAGGAAGCTCGCGAAGAACTAGTTATGAGGACATTTGCATCCGAGGGAGTTGAATTCTTCTCGGTGGTATACTCTCCTTCTTCAGTAAGAAACGAGATGAATGAAGAATGTTTCCTGTTTGCATAGGTTAACACACGTTGTTAACAACTGCTGATTGGATTAAATTTTGAAATTGCTCATCATCGAACTTTATTTGGATTGGATTCAATCCGTTTGGTTGTTAATTTTCACCGCGTAAGAATACTTCCTTATTCATGGAGAAAGAGGTAAACTCGATCGTCATACCGTATCCTTACCAATTAGCGTCATATCTCTTAAGTAATTAGTGAACTAGATGGTAATCTTATATTTCTCTACTGCCTCAACAACCCTTTTGGTTCCTCTGAAGTCATGGCGCTAAAATATTGAACAAGTTCCCATTTGAAATACGTTTCATTACTGTACAACTTCCGCTGGGGGTATGTTGCATTTATTCTTTGTCAAGTGATATCGTAGTCGGCGATTCGTGCAACGGCTTGTGGAGTTCATTCGATCGGAGTGCGTCGATTGGAGTATCCGCTGAGAATCGTCTGTCTTCTTTCCCCCAAAAATAAACAAGCATCGGCCATCTTCCTTCACTTCCCCCATTTGCCCCCTTAAGCGGCGAAGCCTCTAAAAGGCCTCAAAGGAACTCCGTGTTCTGCATGCAAGTCGAGTTTACTCACCTTCTTCCTTGCCATTGCTGTTTCTTGTCAGTTCGTCCATCTCCATGTGGGCGGCTCGGAGAATGGAGTGGAAGGAAAACTTGGAGGCGTCTTGGTCTCTCAGGCGGCAGACGTACACGACGTTCCCTTGGGGTGTTGTGCGAGGAAGTGAAGACCACAACCTTTTGAGTAGGATACCAGAAAGTTAATTGTTGATGTTCACTGAAGTAATTGGTTCTAGTTTGCCTCATTGTTAGGGGCGATTATGAATTAAACCCTTTGTTGAATTAAAATAAGAAAGGTAGTGACGCGCTGTACCTTGTGGACATCTACAACAATGGTTTTTACAAGATAAACAACTAAATGTATTTTCCACATATATATTTCAAGAAAAATTTCTTTTACATTTACTTCTTGGTATATTCTTTGTATTGGGAGTGAGGTAAGCAGCTCTTTGAAAGGAAACTGCTAATATGATTACGGATATTAACAATCTAGGGCACTTGTACTTGTGACGAAATGTAACCATCTAAGTAAACTTAAATGTAAGTTTAATTGTTTGTTGGATCGTGCTAACGAAATATTATATTTTCACTTCTTTGAAATTTTGAAAAGATATCATAGCTCAAAAGATATCATAATCAACTAATGATGTTACAAGATTAGTCAACGAATTTATATGCATTCAGGCTACCAATTTTAATTTTTAGGATCTTAAAATTTTAGGTGGAGTTATGCCTCAGGAAAAAGCCAACTCGGAGTCAATGCTACCGTGAAATTCGTGCATAAGAATTTTGCGCTGATAGGAATAAAGCAATCGACAAAAATTGAAGTTTCGTTGGTTTACCCCTTCAAAGTCTTTTGTTTATTCATATCGTACGGATAGTAAACAAAATTGAAACCAAGGTTACATATTAGTCTCTTTCGACTGCATTATTAATGAGCAAGCTGGCACGTATATTGAAACTTCATGTCTTTGATAAACAATGGTTTAAGGTCAGGGGAAGTTCACTTACATGGTTTGATAGGCCGTCTTGGAATCTTCAGAAAACGGTTTCCGATTGGCGAATACATCGGATATAAGAGTCCTGAGATTGAAGTAAGCTTCCAATCGGGATTTCGTCTTCTCGATTCCGTAGCTGCATCGGCTGAGCATTTGACGTAGAAGCAGATCGTCTAAAATTGTGGGATGAAATTGTTTCGAAAAAATGAGTTTTTCAAGTGTATAAAAGGATCGACTTGCAACCTCTAAAACAAATAAATAACTTTAAGGAAGTCGTTCAGCCATTATTCTTTTTAATATTTTAAAGTTATCCTTGTAATTGTTTCTTTTTCTTTTATTGTCATTCATATTTATGTAAATTAAACTTTGAGCTACAAAGAAGTTTTGGATATCGTATACCTTTGGTAGTGAATGAATCTCAAGAGAAAAATCTCAGTCCTCATAATATTAAAAATTCAGTCAGAGCTTAATATGTATATATTTGAAGATTCAAAAACATTTAATTTTAATTTGAAAAGAAATAATATTAATTAATTATACATTAATTTTAAGAAAATATTAGTAGTTGTATTCTACAGTTATATTTCCAAAAACTAGATCACCCAATGTTCTTAAAATGAGATATTTAACTATTCCTTATGATTTAAACATAAAAATTACGCTTAACAGCTAACTAGTAACCTTTAAATGAACATGACTTTCCTTTTGAAATACGAGCGAGTTGAAGTAAACTTGTTTGAGAAATAAGAAAACCTGAAACTTGTTTATGCACTCCTGTAGGTTATACTACCCACGAAGCACGGAACATTTCTCAAATGAATGATCGTTCTGTTGGTATATATTAATTAAAACTCTCGAAGAACGTTTACGATTCGCAATTTTGAAAAAGAGTAAAGCTCCTATAGTGGATAGACAACATTCTATAACTCTTCGTCAGTATGGGAAGTGCAAAAGTGTTCCATCAAACTCATTCTTTGGAATGCAAAACTAATTTAATATTTTGAAACTGTGTAATATCAATTATAGGAACGTTACTAGGAAACGCTAGGAATAATAAACATCGTAATACACAGCATTCCAAAATTTCGCTGTAATAATTGCATAACAATCGGAAAAAGTATTCCAGGTTCGATTCAGCATTTACTTTCGTTAAATATGGCACGAATTAAAACCAGTACTGTTTTATTGCTTTCACAGCAATAAAAATAAATAAAAGCAATAAAAAATTCTAGGTTGTGGGTTTACGGTGAAACCGGTATTTTTGAGATAGATTTGAGTGAATTGGATAAATGAATTTTCATGGTAGGTGTGTACAGATTAATGCATCGCAAATAGTCAGAATTGAATATTATAAATATATTCTTACTTGTTACAGAGATTATAGAACCATAATCATCACAGTAAGAATAAATTTCTTTGATTCCAAACTTTTCCATTCCCTTCACACGAAATCGTACTTCGTGTCACGATGTAATCTTTTAAGGCTATTCAATTTATCTTATTGCTACTTCGCAGCAAACATTCACTCGGTTTATCTCTTAAAGGACAATTACTGAAACGAATGTTTACGAATATCATTTCAAAACACATCCGTGTTGGGAGATATTCACGGATCTTTTCTTAGAATACATGTTCATGATTCTAAAATTGAAACTTTGCTCATCCGCTGAGTCAATGCATTGAGATAAATCAAACTTGTCCCTCAATGTCGAGGACGCGATTATCAATTTGACCAAATTCCATCTTAGCAGCTCATTCCTAGTGGTAGATATAGAAAGTTTTGTAATGGAGCGATTTTTTACCGCCAGGTCTATGAGACTAACAGTCACAGTTATTATAGACATTATTGTAAAAAATAGATGGATATGTACTGTAAAAACTTTTTGAGATCGAAAATGACATTCAACGAAATGATTTTGATCGTGAAATTTGTGTGATACAAAATTTGTAGCTATGAAATCATATTTCGAAAAACACAATTAAATATATATTTATAAAAAATTATTTATTTCGTTCGTAACAGACATATGTGGTAGTGTCGAGTGGTAGATTGATCTTAAATCATAAGTAAAGAAGGTATAACTCTTTGTTGTTTGCATACAATGATTTTAAAATCACATTAAATATATTATTAATGTGTTTCTAATATGATCAATATTATTAAAAATAAACAAGCATCTGTTTAGACATTGATGGATAAAAGAAAAAGAAGTTTGATAACTTCAATTCAACCTAAAGCGTGTTTGAAGTTCAAGCTTATTACTCACTCTTATTAATCGTCGAAGGCTTTAGAAGTGCTACCTCATTACTAAATAGATATCATCAGTAATAACTGAATGGTGACGAGAAACGGGTATTAAATTGGATGCGTAATAGATTTGCCTCCATAAATACAAAGGAAATCGAAATAGAGGTGAAATAATAGAAGTTTGCGGAAGGTGGAAGATCTGTGTTTGAATCCTAGTCATTATTGATTTTTTCTATTTCATCGTAATCTTGTATTTTAATACACAGCCTATAAATGTATTTAAGGCTTTTGAGATATACTTATCAGTTCAACAAATCGGAAACTTGGACATAAGCATTATGAATATAGGATGATGTCTTCAAACTCACCGATTTCCTTTGGGAGATGGGTTTGCTTTTGCAACCATTCTCGTAGAATTGTCATTGCTTCTTGTGCATTATGCTTGTCTCCGAAGGTCATCGCTCTTTCTTGATCTCTCTTGATAGCCAATCCCATGTGGACTTCTTCAGGAGGCATTATTCCTATTAAACAAAAGAAAAAAATATATTTTCGTATAATTGATATATCAAGGAACGTTCATAGAATAATAAAAATTTGTATCACTGCACTTAGTTGTATAATTAGTTTTTTTCGTGTATTTGCGTTACTATGGTGACTCAGTAATAAAATCGAGATAAAATCACGTGTGACCACGAGTGCCTTCTAGTTCATAGTTACGCTCGACATGTTTCGAAACAGGTACATATTCAAATCAATCTTTCGATGCTTTGATTTCAAATACTATATCCCTCATTTCTCTTATTAAAAAAGGAAATCTCGTTTATTTACATTCACAATAAAGAACATCTTTAGAAGGCGAAGTTTGAGTTAAAACTACCATCTTCCATTAAACCCTTAATTTACGCGTAATAGTTTGGGAATTTATAAGGTTCATATAAACTGTGATGAAATTCGTTTTTGATCATTTCTTTGTATAAAATAGGCAAAAATAAATCAACATAGCGAAATTATTTCAAATTTATTTATGTCTCTTTTTTATTGGGAATTTTATCAGTATTTCGTGTTCCAATTGAAGTTGTTATCTATTTAATCTGCGTTAGTTTCTTTTTCAATGAAGCATAAAATCGCCTTCACTTAAATGTACGGAAGTTTTATTACCCATGATTAACTGTTTGACCTTTTTATGTCTACGCTACAAGTTAATCATCAATCAAGAACTAGACACGCGGTTTCTATCTTCACTGACATTGAATAAGACCAATTAGGTAATGTCCTCTATTCGATCCCTTATAAATGAGATAAGACTGTTTGCAGAAATGTCATGGAAACCAGAAATAGGTGGATTTTATAATTTTCTTTGGTACAATGAGAATACATATATACCACCTACGAATATAATGGATATAGTTTGTTTACGCTGTCTTTATTTTTAAATATTTTGAAATCGAGATAAAATGTTTGAAAATTATTGTCTGTTTTTTCATTAATGATAGCTCTATATTTATACGTATATTTAATTTCGTGATTTAAATCGTAACAATATTGTCCATCTTAACATCGTATTGTCCATTTAACCATTACTTACTAAACAAAAGCTGTGACATATCTTGGTAACCAATAAACGCATTCATTAAGTATCGATAGTCTTTTAGAAAATTACTAACAAACTTTATTTGACCAACGTGGCAACAAACAAAAAGGATTTTAATTTAGAAGAAAAATGGGAGTTAATAGAAATCGAAATTTTTAGTTGACATCATCGCCATATGCCTTGATTACACAAAGAAATCCTTCATTTTCGATATTTCCTCACAAAAAGAGGAATAAAATTGTCATGGAATCTGAAATTGGAATGAATGAAATTATTGAAGAAATCTGAGTATTATAAAAAACAATTCTCAGCGGATAAAGTACTTAGATTAAATACTATGGATAAAAAGAAAGCCTGAAGATGTAACTTTATATTACGAAACCGGTCGCGAATATATCAATTTTCTGTGGAAATTTACAAAGTTGTTTTTATTACTATGGCATTCCACGAAGTCACGCCTTGTCACATTGATTTAATAAATATATGGACGTATATACAAATTGAAGATAAAAAAAAGGTTTCGGAACTTTGATCTTCAGTCTACATTTCGGTGCAAATTAAAAAACTCTCAGTTTCTCAGAGCGAGAATTTTATCTAATCAAATTCACAAAATGATTTAGTTGAACTTTACTCACCATGAGGCTTTATAAGTAAAAAACATTTCGAGAATATATCAGAATTTTTAGTCCAACTTCCTGTTCCATCACTTAGGTATATTAGTGTATTATTTTCGATCTAGAAATCAACAACTGGTTACCATCTTGTATGACCATTTAAAACATACACATCTTGAAGCATATATAATCTTTCTCTATATAAAATCTGTTTAAATTGTTAATTTTTTAAATTCTCTTCTTTGGAGCTAATTTATTCAACTCTGTTTCTTCGTAGTTTCGGTTACTCCTATGCAAATAAAAGTGATATAAGGTAAATTAACATAATTTACATTTACTTCTTCATGTTCTTCCTCCCATTATAACTTATGTATTAAAATTTAAGAAAAGTTTTCATTCACTTCTACGTTTCTCGCGGTACTAAATTATTTAAGCATCTCAAAGTTTTATATGCACTAATTATGCATTGATCTTCTTTAACTGGTAAAAGTGATAATCCCTCATATTTGCGATTGGATAAATCAATAAAATCATCGATTATCCGCACGATTAACATCTTTTTTCCGCGGAAGATGTCTTAATCCCTGTCCGATAATCCAAAATTGTTATCATCGCCATCGTAGACACTTCACACAATGACTCTGAGAAAGCCGATAATGAAATATTATTAAGATAATCGCAGATAATTATCGAATTCCATTTCTCGGTAAGATCAAAAAAGCTACTCCAGAAAAAAATTCACGGCTTATCCTGTCAATGAAAAGAATCAGTTGTATCTTAATCATCTCTAAACCAGAACTATTTGTACACTCCTTAAGAGATTACATCGATACAATTTTACGCGATAAATTTTCAAACAAATGTGGGAAATCGATTTTGGAAGGTCTTTTACATCGCCTTTTTTCTGTTTGCTATTTTTTACTCTTGCTTTTCTTTATTTACGTAATTTAGCTTACTCTTTCCTGTTAACATTCAAAGGACCAACTACTAACTTCCTATTGCAATTTAACATTCAAAATTTGCTGTTTATAAGATTAAATCAGTATTTTATCTCTGTATACGTAAATTTCCAAGTCGTGGCTCCAAGCCCTCTTTAGCGTAAGTTCGAAAGCGGTCCTGGGTTCGAGTACTGGTGAGTTGATAATAACGAATCACTTCTGGCAATACCTAGTGGAACTTTTTTCAGAATTGTAAGAATGAAACGTACAACGTCCCTTTGTTCAATATAGGATTGAACATAGGGAATGTAGGAGTTTCCCGCAACACTGTAGACGGGGGCTGTCGAAACACTAAAATCCTTCTGCCTCACAGTTACACTTTTCTATTCGTGTAAGAGACTTATAAATTCTAATTCTTCCTTACCTCAAGTTCAAAAATGAGTCGTTTAATCCCTCGGGCTTGATACCTCCACCGTCGTCTGCCACCGGAGAGTCAATTCAGAAGAGAATCACACCTACTTATGTCTATTCTACCCCTCTTGGATGTTCTTCCTTGTCCACATTCTCTTAGGAACCTTCGCTCGGCTCGATTTTGCCGCTCACTCCTCACAGATGAAGGTGAACGGCTGTTTCCATCCGTGCTTCTCTTTTCCATTGCAAAAAACACATCCGATGGTTGATTGACCGATGGAATTCCGTGAATTGTTTTTACGTACAACCTTATCGTTCCCATGGGAACTCTCTTTCCTGTTCATATCACCCATTCAAACGTAATTGAAGTCGGGTCCTTTTACTATTAACCGGTCGAGGGTAATCGTGAAATTGAACAAGTATCTTTTTTTGCTAACTCAATGAATACTACCTTATTTTGTAGCAGAAGGGACTTTTTATTAAGGTTTATACGCAATTAGATGTAATAATTGCCTCGCCGTACGCCATTATCACGGTCAAAACGTAAATGCTACAAAGTAACGAGGTAAAATAAGTTCTCAAGTCATCTCAGAACGTTAACGCTTGAACATTTATTCATAATTGTTCTCGTTTCATTTTATCGAAAAGTATATGAATAAGAAATTATGTCCAATATGATCCGATTTTTTCGATGAGTAAGATTCTCAGATTAATTTGGATCGGAAACTTACGCTGCAGAAAAATACAAACATTGTCATCATTCTAACAACCTAACAACCGATTTTAAGACTGAATTTTTTCCAATTAGGTAAATATGAAATATAAATAAAGATCGTATAATTTTATGGAATATGGTGTCTCGAATTTTATGAATGAGGTTAAAAAATAAATGCTTGTTTCGCGAATTTTCTATCTGTTTGTCGGGTCTTTATTTAAAATGTTAATTGTTTCAAATTAAATCGAATAATTAACAAGAAGAGATATTAAGGCTCAATGTATATCGTTATTAATTAGGTTTTATTATCATTATTTCATTTGGCTGCTTTCGTTGCTAGGTTTGTTGTTGAATGAATAATAATTTACGACAACATTTTTTTCATCATTTCCTAATATTTCGTATTTTAATCGCAGAGAAATACACCCATTTACTCCCCACATTTATGTATAAAGAACGCTTTGAGAATTTGTAATTTCTCTTTTAGCTAAGAATACCACTCGCTTCTATTTATTTAAAATTTATTTGTCTTCCTATAAATCGTTTCTCTTAATAAATTTCCGTTCGATATTGTATAAATTTTACTTTTAAACGAAATTACGAATTCAGTAATATGTACGAAAGAAAAAATTCACTTAGAAATTAGTATTAGATATTTAGAATGGAAAGTAACGAGAGATTATTCCCAATTATCATTAGTTAATTACAATAGGAAAGTCACGATAGATTATTCCCCGAGTTACGGTATCATCTTAAATAATTCTAGACACTAAAACAGCTCTTATTAAATACTTTTAGACACTAATAAAGCTCTTATTAACTGGTTATAGGCACTTCTTCTATGCAATTGAAGTTCCGCGATATACAGCTACACACCTCGCCCATCGAACGGGGCGAATCGAAATTCGTCGAAACAAAAACCACCCGAGATAATGAGCCTGTTCGGTACCGTTAGAATGTTCTTTGTGAGACGAAAAGGGCAGGGGCTGGTAAAATGCATTATGCATTCCCCGAATCAGTGAAAAATTCCCTATGCGAGAATCCGCCATTCATGCAAGGATATTGGGGAAAGATGAACAGGTTTTTACTTCGTCTGTCTAAAACCCCTGCGGAGAGGGCGTCCTAACATTGGGAAGGCTTCATTCCACATCGTAGTAAAAGACAGATCGGATACACTTCTGTCAAGCTGAATGAAGTAGGTAAGCAAAGTTTATTAATTTCTAGCACTATGACGTACTTAAAATATAATTGATTATCGGGGAAAAAACTATATATCGATTTGACAAATATATTTGACCAATGGTGTAGCTAATACGTTCGTTGATGGAAATAGCAACAATGTATTTAATTCATAGTTACTTATATATTATACTTACCTACTGGTCGTTTAAAGAATATACTTAACAGAACATCCTAATTGGTTATCCTATTTTCTTTGTTGATTATATGGAAGCTAGGTTTATAACAATGTCTCTTTGTTTCTTGTATACCTTGTATGCCTATTGAACATTCCTTCTTTATTGTAGCATAAGTTTACATTGTTCCACTGATGGATGCATTAGTCTGTTTGATTGGTCGGTAGACGCCAAGTTATTTAATTTCCTTTCATTTATTTCTTTTACGACTCATTATCTTTTTACGTTCGCGAGTTAATCGATGAGATGACTTTTTATTAGCGTTCTTCCACCGATCCTCTGAAATGCGGAGGCGATGACCGTAGCAAAACTTTCGCTTTCAGATGCCATTCCTCCCCGTCGAGGATGATTGTAAGGGTGCTCTGGAGATATGAGACTTTGTATGGTAGCGATGTTTGCTGTAAAGTCTCATAAAACTTCTCGATAATAATAATTGCTGAACTGAGACGGCTTATATTTCTTCGTCTCCAAGGAGTTATTGATTGATTTGGTTTCCGCGTATTGTTTCTGTACTTATTTGTCTTCTAAACGTACCTCTGTCTGGGAATACTTCGTTTAGAACAATTGACTAACGTTAGTAGAAAAACAGGGATCGTATGAAAAAATTAGGAACGAACAAATAAGATATTTTAATATTTCTTTAATTAATCATGTATCTTTTCTAAATCGTATCTTAAATATTTAAAAAAATAGTTTGTTTTTGAGGATAGTCTAATGGATTAACACAAAAATCGTTTCTTTTAAATCATTTAAATCTTACTCCAATCAAATCCTCCCACACCTCGGACATCTCTTTCTCGTATAATGTAATCGACAGCAAAGTTGACTCAACTTTCATATACTCACTATTCTCTTCGCTTCTACCACCTAGAATGCGTCTATGCCTCGAACGACACGCCTATCTGATATAATTTCTTTGAACAATCCTCTTCTATTGACATTTAAAAGATCACTTTTCTTTCGTATTCTTTATTTATTCAACCTTATTTCTTTCAGTAGTAATACAGACCTCATTTTTTCATGAATCAATTAAATCCAAAATATAGTTGTAAGAGATTGACGTATAGCTATTTAATTTTAATCATGATTTAATAAATAAATATGTATATTTATATTTTTTTATATTGTTATCTTTTACAGTAGATTAATGTTGTTTACATTTTGTTATTATTTTGTTTGTCGTCATGTGTAGTCAAGCAATTGGCTTCGAGCTATTCGTTGATAATTTTTATTAATAAAAAATCCTCGGCACGTAGAAATTGGTACAGCACATGAGGTTAATAACCTTCGTTTCGCTATGATTGGAAATTATTACACCGAATGGAATGGGCTGTAGCGCCTGCATGTTGTCAAATTATATATGATGACGCCCCATTTACCTTGGTCAACCTCCTCGTATGCGATGACTCACGAACGGGTACTCTTAACCACAACCGTATTATAGACCTATAGGCCGTTGATCGCTCCTATGAAGGTCGCCAGGAACTACCAGAAGGATTATCGCAGAATATTACTGTTCGAACCTTTGCTACGAAGAACACATTCAAGAGAAGTTTTGGTGTAACTATGTATTATAAATAAAAGTAGAATCAAGTTTTACGCACGAAAATGTCCAACAGCATGTGGAGGATTGGGTAATTCATTTTTTTGGGTCGGAAACCATTTACTCCAGATATATATGACATACGTTTAAGTTTATTGAAGGGGGACCCACTAGATAAAAGAAGAACAATTAGCAAATTCCGTGGAAGTGTTTTATCGGGCTATTTATTTCTGTTGAAGTTATCATGCTCTCCTCGTTTTATTTACTATTTACTCTCCCCAATTCCGTCTGTACATCACTGTGAAATGACGCATTGGATAATATTGTTGTGCATGCGATGTATTGACGTAAATATTTTCTATTGGAATTTGACGCAAATGCAGCACGGTGTGGGCGAAAGCGAAGACTGACTAAATGCTTTCTCTCGCTATTTATCATCCGTGAGTATCACATCTTTCAATCAGGAAGACTACTATTCAACAAGTTCGTAGTTAGCGGTGAATAGCTAGAGCATTGAGCCTTTCCAAAGGCATTAGTTGCAACAGGTATCGATTGTTTAGAAGTTCATTCAGCTATCTGTAAACATAACCTAAGGTTGATCAAATATGTTCAGCAGAGAACCTCCGTTAATTTGGAAGAAGTATATGGCAAATTAACTCTCTTAAACAGAAAGAATAATACAATGGAGAGTAATCAACCCCATGATGCAATTCTTTTCGTACAAAAGCTAACTTTAATTTCTGTTTATTAAACATTTTACGGCCTATGAAGCACGTATATACTGTAATATAATATCAAACGAAATTTCTGATTGTGCCTTATTCGTTTCAAAATGTGCCGTGCGGGCAGAGTTACGTTGTGACATCGTGGGTCAATGCACCGTAACTCCACTTCCCAAATCGATTACTTACGCGTATCGCTGTGGGGGAATCCTCAAAGGGAACGCATCCAACACATCTATTTGTAGCAGCAACTGAGTTACTTACGCATGTCTGCTTTATGTTTACGCGAATAGGGAGTCTCTCTGATGAAACAGTATTCTACTTACTTTGAATACTTACAATATGTCATATAATGTTATAATATACTTTCTACTTACTATGAATACTTACAATATGTTATATCATATTTTAACTTATTAAATAGCCAATTAAGTCAAAATAGAACGTGATTTATTTAAATGATTATACATCCTCAAGTTTTACCGAAAGAGATTTACTTTTAAGTGAATTGGAATAAAAAATTTCTTAGTATTTTACCTTTTAAATTATTTTATTCATATTGATTATACATATGTAATATTATCTCTCATATTCATAATATGTTATTGGTATTTTTAGCTAAACCTGTTTGACAAAAATTTGTAATTGAGAGTAATCAAATTATTCTACCTATCTTTGATTTTTTAAAGGAAATTAATTTGTGAGCTTCTAACTCTTTCATTTTCACGTTACGTCATCTTATCATTAGAATCGTTTTGTGATCGAAATTCAGGAATGGTAGGAAACTGGTTCGGATTTTGTTAATATTTAGGTTCCGTAGACATTGAATTATTTTTTCTCATTCTCAAAACGAGTTACCTTTACCTCGATTTACTTTCAAGATGTCTTCGATACTGAAGAATAACAAATGAATACAAATATGCTGATAGTTCAGAATAATCGTTTCTGAAATTAATGGCATTAATTTATGAACTATTTACATTCATACATTTTTAAAATGTATGAAATATTAATATTTCATATAAGTTTGAAGAAATTAAATAACATAAGTATTTACGGTAGTCTAATCTGCTACAAAAACAGCTTCATTTTAAATTTTCTATTGTCATTTTCCTTAAAGTTGACCAAGATAACACTTAAAATATTTTCTCTCTCTCTATCTCATTGCTTCTAAAAATGATACATGTATTAATTACAATGTACGTGGAACATAGCTATATTGAATAGTTAATAGCATAAAACTATTTGCTTGTTCGATAGAAAAATAAGCCTAGAAAAGGTACTTTGTTGTCGTCATTGTTACTTTCTATCAGTTGTCTATAATTGTAAAGTAATAATAATATTATAATTGTTGTCAAAATGGAAAGTTTGTTGCTATTAATTTTTCAATACGTCTTTCATGTAATATTCAGTATATTATAATAGGTACATTATACATATAAATAAACGTTATTACATGTCTACATTATCTATTTTACTTTTCTTGCAGAACTAACACCCGAGAAAGTTGAAAATGATGGGGAAAGAGCGTCGGGTTTCTTTTTCATCGAACGTGTGCTATATCCTTTATGACGGCAATGGATTCACGAATGTCAGAGGCACAGGTATGTGGTTCACGCGCCGATGTCTGCTTCGGACGTGCCATCTGCACATGGAAACATTTATCGGGTGACCCAAAGGAAAATGTGATACTTTGTAATAAAAGCGCTCGATGGTGAAAGTTTCGAAAGATATTGGCGTTCCAACTTTAAAATATTCCTAAGATGAACAGAAACATAGTTCTTTTTTTCAGTACTACTTTGTTTACGCATGCTAGAAGGAAATTGAAAACTATTTCAATATTCAGGTATTATTCATAGATGTACCGAAAAGGGGGTCACTTTATTGTAAACATTTTCTGAATAAATATTTGTTTATCTTTACACATTGTTACCATTTTACGAAGTAAGGCTTGACAATATTAACTTTATTTGTAAACATTTTCAATAAGGTTAAGCACTTCACTATTTTTAAACTTCTGCAACTGAATTCATTGCTCTCTGAATCAGAGGACTTCTTCAGAGCGATTTGTTAAGAAGAAAACAATGTATTGCGACGTGATAAAATGACTAACGATAATGCGTTTCATATTAAACCAAATGGGAACGAGTGGATAATTTAGAAAAGCTTTCATTACGACTGCAAATGCTCGTCAAATTTATCTCCAGTGCCAATATAGCAGTGTAAAATGCTAGTTAATGGAGCTTCTTATGATCGAATAGCAGATATAATTGTTTCTAAATTACAGTGATCAGTAATGGACTCAGTAAAACCCGAGATAAATTTTCAATCAATTTTAGATTGCTCGCCTTTTAGATATCGCCAACCGCACTTTCTTCGAAGATACTAATTTTTAGGTTTTAGGAGTGATTGTAATAGCTGCAAATTGGATGGGACTCGTTCATTGATAGAGCCATAATTGAGCGAAGATTGAGTAATTTACATCACCGTTAGACAGTCGATGATCCAGTTATCGGTAATTTTAAGTCAATTAATTTCCCGAGAAAATCAGGGCACTTCAACCGTAAAGAAAGTGATGTCTTCTTAGAATCCATAGCAATCAAAATCTTTGGAAGTAAATCTTATTAAGATCAAAAATTGTAAAGATAAACAGAAGTTCCTAACGAATTTCATAACAATTAACAAGCTGATCGATAAAATTGATGAATATAGAGATTACATTTGAATTTCCCTCTTAATTCAAAGTATTTATAGATGAAGTTGTAATTTTGAAATCAGCTTTCGCGAACTTATTGCGATGGAATATTTAAAAATATAGTTAACGTTTAATGATAAGGTGTTACATTTGTCATTACTTTATTTCCGTAACTGTTTCTTTCGTGAGGTTAGCACCTCGATTGTTTACAATGTTGTGTTATGTTTACAGAATGTTTGAGAATTATTTGATGTCTTTTTCTGAGGTAAAAGGTGCATTAAAGAGGATATACGTCAATTTCATATCAACATTTCAAGATTTTCCGATTAAATACTTTGGGGGTTTTACGTACGATCATTAGAGAGCGTCTTTCATCGATAAGGAATTGTCATGAAATATTATCAGTTTAAAAAATAGTAAAAAAATGGCGTAGAAAGTAATTTTGCGTAAATGATACACATATTAGATTCTTAAATGAACGAGACATTCTTTCTTACGCGTGAATCTAATGCGAGATTGTTTAGATGTCGTAACAAAGTTAGATCGATCTCTGATTTCATATCATATATATTTTTTTTCAATGTTCAAAACGTTGAACAATCATTTTTATTACAATTACAGTGGACGCAAACTGCGGATTCAAATGAATTAAAGGTTTCATTTTATTACTCTATTCTTTTATGCATAAATTCAGACCGTTTCTGTTCTCCTAAATAATTCATTAGAGTCTTGGAAATTAAGAGCAAAAGTTATTGTCTTAAATCTCTATTTTCGTTTAATTAGTTTGTGATATTGTTGAAGAGTAACGTTTTATCTATAGTACGTAAAAGTAATCGAAACAAATTTAATAAATACTAATGAAACTACGCTACGATTTGAGGTTTATTTATTTCATGAAGCATCGAACGAATACGAGAAACTGTAAGTTCTGAACTTTCGGAATTAAGATCGATCAGTATAAATCTTCAGAAGCAATCGTAAGTAGAATATTCATTCGTTACGCCTCATCGAAGTTATGCGCAATGTTTATCACTAAATTTGCTTGTAAGCATCGACTTCTATATAGATTCTCCTACATCAATCGGAAACTCCTCAAAGAGCGATTTATAAATCTCTCTCGACAATAAATAGAGGAAGAGAAAGTTTTAGAAGCAATAATGCGATGTTAGAACGACGTCGCATCGCTCGATGGAACGGAACGGGCGTATATAAGGAAGGGTGAGTAGGCGATGGACAAGGTCGGAAGACTGCTATAGACTACATAGACTCGACGCCCTTCCATACCGAACTGCCGATGCTGTGAATGCCGTCCGTTTTGCGTGCACATGCCGGAAACTTAATCACTAAGGACGACCACTGCTGGTTATTTACGATTGAAGAACACGATGATAATGTTCCAGTCGTGAAACGATAATCATTACCGAGATTTTCATGCAGTTCCTTGTACGTCATCAACACTGAAACCTTTAACAACGAAACTTTCCTTCACTTCTCCAACTTCCAGATGGTTTCCTAGTAACGATTTTTATTTTATACGATGATTTTATGGAAGAGACAGAAATCTTCTATTGCCTAAAAGGGAAGTGGGTAAGTGATTGTGGGGGTTCGATCCCTCCCTTCGAGAAAGGAACAGTTGGACTACTCCAGGGAAGGGAGGGTCCCGATTGACAAATGAGGTACAATATGTTATATTTTTAGGCGTAAAGGACGCACGACGATACGGAAAATTCCCCTTTCTCTATTTCCCGCGATGTCGCAAGGGACGATATCGATTTATTTACAAGAGATTCGAAATCGAATCGAGATTTCGAATATCAAGTCAAAAATCTACTTAACTTCAAATTCTCAAGGTATTCTTCTTTTGAGTGATATTTTTCGAGTACAGTAGAAATGTTCGAGTAGAAAAAATGAAAAAATTAAAATTAAATTAAAGTATTGTCTTTATTTGCGATTATTATAAATTAGATTTACAATAAATATACATACTTTCACGCAAAATATTCAATTGTGTTTTAATTATTATTTTGACTTCGTGTTTTAGAACATCTCATTTTCCGAAAAAGCTTTAAAATGTAGCGTATATGTACATGCATTAATAACACCTACTGCACTGCTTCGTGGCACGCACAGACAAAAATGCAAGTATCATACTGTATCATAGCCAAATGGGATATTGAACAAATGGATAATTGTCTCAACAATGCTTCCATTATCACTCAATTCAGATAAAACTCATTGTCAGAATCGATTATTAAAGTTTAAGTGTAGCCCAATAAAATGGTGCAAATTTTATTTTTACAACTTTATTTCGTTTCCTACATTACTTTTGATTCCGAATACTGTTTGCAAAGTATTACAAGTCTTAAAGTGTACCTTAGTGTTTTATTTTTTTCTCGGATAATTCTTTATTCGAATCGCTTTCACGGATCGTGAAATTACGTGGATGAAATTTCTTACGGTTCCAGGCTAAACGCCGTGTTTGGACAATTGAGGCTCGGAAAGAAAATAATGTCACCTTCTATATCTTTCCCTTCTTTGGCCATCTCCAAAGGTGCTATGTGCACCTTAATTCGAAAATTGTCGATCGCAACAATGTCAGGTTTACTTCCGCCATCTCCGTTGCCATAGACACGGATCTGAAAAAGTAAAAGAATGATAAATACTTTCTACTTGATAATGATAAAGTGGCTTCCAATAAAACAATTAGTTTAAATTGAGTCTTTTTAAATATAAACGTATAAATGCTTTATATTCTTATCTTGACGACTTATTATTTTATAATAGCTCCGAATGCTTAAATAAAATAATAATAATAATGATTTCAAGAAAATAAGAATAATTTTAATGACAAAATAATTATAGTAACGATTATATGTGTATACATAAATACAAATATTAAATAGAAAAGTTTGTTTTAGGGCAATTTCAATCCAGGTATCAATTATTTTCTACTTATCAGTGGATCCATGTGGAGATCTAAAGCAAGATATCATAAGCAAGAACCGTTGTTTCCAGGTAAATAAATCTTTAATAGATGCTAACATTCAGCTGGGTAAAGCCAATTATTATGCATCAACAGTGATATCAGAATAATATAGTAACGATTTTGTTTTAACTAAGAGGAAATCCGGCTACCGTAATACAGCTGGGTTCAGCCAGAGTGATGTTAGCCGTGGCGGTGTGGAAGCTTCCATCATGCGGTTGAGGAGCGTAGAATTCCGCTAAATTTTTGTAACCCGAATATCCCTTCTGGTATTCTATCCGAATGCCAGCAGCACGGTCCAAAGACGAGTGCAGAAAGTAATCGAAGATCATTGTCAATCCTGTCATGGGTTTGACCGCGGGAAGCGTCATGAAAGAACCCGCTGAAGTTCCCTGCAAAAGGAAAGAAATGTAGAATTTTTCGTGACAAATCGTAACTCCGTTGGTACTTATCTTTAAAAAATTCTACTCTTGTTTTTGGTGCCACTCTTCATTTGATTTAGAGAATTCTAAAATAGTGAGAGTCAAAGCATTTACAAGTGTTAGTGGTGGATTGCTACACTACAACAATACTACAATCGAGAGTTTATTGTCAATTTCAATTCTTCGGGTAATTAAGATTGTTAGGAATTATTGTTAAGGATTGTTATTGTTGAGGAATCGAAGGTCGAATATCGTAAATTAGTAAATTTGTGGAACAATTAACAGACTCATCAACCGCGATCGTGAAAATCGTATATATGTGATTGAAAATAACTTTTAGGGATTAATAAAAAGCCATTTTGAAATGAAACATTTCTTCTAATACTTATGCCAACGATAAACGTACGCATGGAACAGAAATTCCAGTCTATCGGACTCGAGAAATCAGCAAAATATTGTACCTATTTTGCCAAACAGAAGAGAAGAAACTAAAGAAATAGATACAAAACGGAAGAGATTCAAAAATACGTTTTTCCCTCGAACAATACGCGAGAATAATCGTTAAGGGAATTAAAGTCACGGTGCTCGCACCCCATGCCACACACCGAAAGTTGACTCGCAGGCTGTCTCCATCGACATAGACATAGGAAGACAAATCTATCATTAAATAGCTAACAGACAGTGACAGAGTAGTGTAGGACCGAATGATATCTAGCGGAAATATAAATAGTAATGAATGGTGTAGAAATGGTTCGCCGTATCTGTTATTGGTACCCTGGTTCTCCAGCTCGATGTTTGTTGCTCAAACCGATTTTCATGACACCTAAATCCCGGTAAATTTCCAGCACTAGGATGGATCATGCTAAGCTTGCTTTCGATTGCTTATTTGGAAGGCTATAGAAAAGGTATCTTAAATGTAAAAATGACGCATTCGGATCAGTTACCTTTATATCCAACCTCGCCATCCTTTCCCCTCCACCGTCCGGTGGCCTAGGCACAGTTCCATTCAGTTCTTTCGCTAGATCATCGTAAGAAAAATTTTTCCAAATCGAACCGTACTCCCAATCCTCGGGTACGAACGGACGTAGCCCGTTCTCGAAGTCGATCATCATGTTCCTGGGTTCGATTCCGGAAAATGCTTGAGGGCAAAGAGAGGCGAGCGCTAGAAGGTATCCCATGAGACGAACCATCGCGAATTTTGTCCTCTCCTTCGACTGCGGATGTTAAGGGGATGAGCGATCCAAGTTTGACTGTGTGACAATTATACCCGAGATAAGTGTAGATGATCTCAGATTGTCGGATAATATACAAGAAAATCCTGATACGTTGATCTTGGTTATCAGGGAGGGGCCGTCCACTCTCCCATCAGATAAACTACCTTTTGCCCATTTCTCTACTTTCTGTCACAAGCCGCCGTGAGCTTTTGGGTACAATAAATTAATGCAGTCCAATGAAGAAACGAAAGATAACCAACCTACCGTTGCGGTTGTCTCGCGGGATGAATTTGCGAGGAGTCTATGACACCCGTAATTTATGTTCGTACTTAACTCGTAACTTTGAAAAGTTTACCGATCCCTCAATATTTGTGAGGAACAGTTTGGGCTCTTTCTACGTAATGTTTATAAGGTTCGTGAGGCAACATCTTCCAAATTCTAAGTATTTTTCTGCAAAACCGTACTCCTGACCAGAATATTAGCTACGGCTATCGAAGAAAATTACTCTTGAAGTTTTGTATATATATATATATATATATATATATATATATATATATATATAAATAGTTTCCATTTATGCATTTACGGAAATCTTGGTCAGCATTAACATTTAAATTGTTAAATATTCATTCAATGCTTTTATCAAGCATTTTAACTGTACCGAATGAATAAAATTTTGAGCTAAAGTAACATCCGTAGTCTTTGATATCCTCATCACCATCATCATTTAAATTATCTTCTAACCCTCTTATTTTATGAAATAATTGAACGGTTTAAACCAGAAATTAGTCTTCTATTGAGAAATATTTTGCGGTGGTTCATATCTATATAGAACTTTAATTTCCTTGAACCTGTCAGTGTTACAATAATTGATTTAATAACGAAACAACATTGTGTCCAGGTTCAACATCAAATTGTAATTTGATTGTAGATCGAAATTCGTTAACAATTGTATCAATTAAAATTTAAACAACGGGAAGATTTTTAATCGAATTGCGAAGAGAGTAAATGTATGATTTATGGAATTTTCTTAGAATCTATTTTTTTATCGTGTATAGATTAGGTGCCTGCGTCAATCAAAAGTTTAAAGGATTTCAAATTTATTATTTACGATGGTAATTAAGATTAGATAAAGTTTTATTACACGGTATTGGAAATAGTAGGTTAAAAAATTATTTTTTTATATTGGCTCGATGGTTGTTCACGAATCGAAAAAGGTTTAAAAATATATGGTTTCAATTGGCTCTTAAGACTTATGATCGATGCTGTGAATTCATTCAAAATATTTTCCTTGTAATGCTATGTATATTAAATTCTCATCCATTGATCATGCTTTTTCCAATTGTTGAGACATACAATTGTCAAAAGTATAGACTCCGAAAAGTGTTATTTGCAACTAAATTTTGTGTAATATAAAAGTTAATTTTAAATTTCAACTATTGGGATTGTAGCTACTACTAAACTGTAACATTTTTCTCGTACCGTTCAGAGAAAATAATGAACATTGGTTTTTATCTGTCTTTCATCTTTGAAAAAGTTTTTTTTCCATTTATATAACAACATCGTATAGTTTTGATGATTGACATTTTTCTTACGGCTTCGACTTCATCTCATAGTATTTCTTTAATTGAAAAATAATTTCTTTAAGAATCAAAATATAACAATTTACTGAGTGATTGAACTTTGAGAAGTATTTCCTGTAGGAATAAAAGAATGCTTAGATATTTCACAAATGAAAACTTTTAATTCAGGTAAATAAAGTTAGCTGTGAATACTAGATTCTCAAGTCGTTGTTTCAGATAATAATCTCCGTAAACATTTAATGAATTTCTTAAGATTTACGAAAGCTGGAAGTGTTGAATTTTGTTCAGTTTTGATGATATAAAACGATGTTATTCAAGTATAAGCAATGCAATATTAAAAAAAAAATATCAGTGAATATTCCTTGCCAAACTCTTCAACTAATCGTAGGAGCATAACTATAGGATATTCGGATAATGTAGTAAATATTTCAGTTGTTTGATATCTCAAAAGAATTATCATTATAATGATCTTGGAATATATATTTTATGGAAAAAATCAGATAGCGACTGTTTGTAGTGAGATTTAAATACAATGTTCGAAAAGATAATATCTCCAATACATCTGTAATGCGAAACTGAAAACCATATTAATCGTCAAGGCGCGTTGTAATATATTATTGAATTCTATGTGATACAGAATAATTCAGAAGCCCTATGAGAGAAAATATACCATAAATCTATGAGTTTTGCGATCAAATAGCAATCATTTTATTATCGATTAGATTTTTTATGAAGAAGGCTGCGCTTAAAGAACTTTCAAACAGAACGCGGGAAGAGTAACGGCACATGAGCCTTTTGGAAGAGGGCGCAACATCCGACGAAATCGCCATATGCATTGAGAACTACGGGAGTAGAAGCAGCTTGTAAGGAGAAGAAATTTAGCTGATTTCTCTCGATTCGTAAGTTTACATGCCAAGAGTCAGACTATTTACAGTAAATTGGCTGTGTGGTTGTTATTATTTTCAATAAATATTAGTGAATCAGTTTCACAGAGGTATTCCCTCTCTGTCTCTTTTGACAGCCTATTGTTTATCCGTCAAGTAATGAAATATTTCATTGCTATATCGGAAAATTTTTAGGCTTCATTGATTGACAGTGCGTTTGATCATCGATTTTTAATAGCTAGGTTGTGTAATTACCGTATTCATTCTCTAATATTCGTATTACTAATTTTTTCCGAAAGAATTTTCTTCATTTTTATTCTCTCGGGTAGTAATATTCGTGTTTAGCGCGAATGTTTAAAATACTTATACGTAAGATTTTACTCATCATTTGAAAAAATGTAGCATTTCATTTTCATGGCAAAATGTTTTCTTTCTCTAAAAAGTACACTCGTCATTTCTTTTGTCACTTGCAGAAATCGGATATTTATCAATAGGATTGTAGACCTAATCTTATTATTTACCATCGAATTCTATATTAAATGATATGTCTAAAAAGTTTAAAATAAATAAAGAAAAAAGACAAAAGAATTTTCTAGAATTATGTACTCATCACTTAAAAATATCATTCTCCTTTTATCAAGTGTCAAAAGTCTCTCTTCCAATGGGGGACCCAGCAACCGAGAAGAATAAGCAAATGAAGAAGACCGATGTTGATGGTACGCTTGCATCATCGATAGCTTTGCAACGTTTTATCCATCTTGGTTGTAGCTTTGGACCGTACCAATCTCGGAGGTACCAAATACGTGGCATAGCACCTCTCGTACCTTATAACTTTGACCATGTCTATGCGTTGGGTTTATTTTCGGAGGTTTTGACCAAGGATGGTGATCGCTTGGTGATTGGAAAAGATGTAAGTGTATATTATTATCAAATATATCTTCAGGAAATTTTCCTTTTAAAAATTATTTCTTTGTAAAATATATAGGAAAAGAATTACCAATCAAAAATATATAGACATATTTATTTCTTTTATCTATTAATCATGTCAATGTTTTTTGTTTGGCAATTCTTTTCTCATCATCAATATTAACGTTGTAGGCTAGTATTTTAGCCTTTATATTTGAGTGATTAAAGGTTTTCTCTAAATTCAGTTACCACCTCATTGGGAGAGTCCTTGCCCAGAAACTATTAATGTAATCAGAAAAGTTTTGAAAGAGAATGAAGGTGATACCCGTAGAGCTGCTCTTTTCATTCTTGCTGCTTGTTGCCGACTTAGTGGAAGTTTTCAAAGTGAAGCATATGCTTTTCTTAAAGAAATAAGCTGTGGTGAAGACCTCCTTATCTTTGTCAAATTTGTCATGGACCTCTCACCTAAGAAAAAAGGTAATATTTTTCTGTAATTCAAATTTAATTGTCAACTCCCATGAATGAAAAAATGAATCTCTAAATGAGGTATTCTCAAATTTTATGCATTTACTTTTGATGAAAGTTCTAAAACTGGTAAAATATTACTTATTCATTCAACTTATTAATATAAAGGAAATTTCTTACTAGGAAAGTTGGTGATGATTTTGAAAATTGTCATTGTGATTGGAAAAATTGAGAAAAAAATGTTTGCTTGATTCTCTGTAGGCTGGGGAGGTGGCTTGCGTCGTGCTTTGAAATCGTGGTATTTTGAGCGTGAAGATATGGATCTGGCTGAGCAACTGACTTGTATTAGGCAGCGATGTTGCTGGAGCCATAAAGATATCTTGAAACTGTTACATGCCAAACCCAAGAGTATCGGTAAGAAGAAATTTTTGATTTCTTATGCGATTCAAAGTTATGAGTAATAAAATCAATTCAAATTTGTTAAGCTTTGTTTATAAGGAACAAGGAATAGTGTTGCATTGATACGCTGTGTGCCAAGGATAATTCCCAAGGTAGAACAGACTTGAGAAAAGTCTGACAGGACCGTATCCTAAATGGCTTGAGAGAATGCTGGGATAGCTGAACAGATAGAGCACCTTACTGGCAATTTGGAGACCTGGGTTTTATTCCCGGTCCCTTTAGACTTTTTTCAAGTCGATTCTACCTTAGGAAGCTTTGTTCAAAAAAAATTATTCTGAATTTACTTTGAAATGGACTATTGTTTATTAAATAATTATGAATGGTATTTTCTCATTCCTAGTGCAAGAAATTGTGATTAACTATACCATGCATGGCATTGAAAAGGCAAAAGAACATCTTAATGATGCGGCAAAGGATGATCCACATCGGCAAGATGCTGAGAAGATGGTATCTTATTTGGAAGCTGCTGATGAGTTAAGAAAACTTAGTATACCAAAAGGCAGTAATTCAAAAACTCCCCTAGTTGATAGAGCAGTCAGTTTAATTAAAACTCATAAATTCCAGTTGGAACATTGTGATGATACGATGCATACAGAACCATTGGCAAGTTTTTCTGATCTTTTATTGAAACTTTAAATTTACTTGTGCCTTTTAATATTTTTTACATCATCCTTATTTTTCATTTAGGTGTGGGAAGCACTGTTGGAACATATGCCATATTGGAAGCTTCTTGAACATTTGCCAAAACTGAGATGCAATAGAGTCCTGAAATGTGGAGATGAACTTAATAAAGCCATTGTGAATTATCTAAAAAATCTCCTTGACTCACTCACTAAAGATCCCTCATCAATATCTCCTCCTATCAGCCCTGCTGTTGTGCTTGTTTCGTTACAGACATACCGAAGGTACTTTGGAAAATTTGATTGCAATATTTTCTATTTCATTCTCCTATTCAAACATTAATCCTTAGTATTTGTTTTTCAAATTCAGAAAATTTTAGCTTTATAAAATATAAATTAAAACCATCTTAGTTCATATCAAACTCAAAAGTAGCAGTAGTAAATTCCCTTATTTTTAACTGTGATTTAAATTATTATATATTTATGATAGGTATTGATTCCTAATCATTTTTTTACATTCACAGTACACTTAATTCTTTCTATCCACAGAATTCATGATGAAGATGTACCCTCTAAAGTTTGGGTCTCTACTAAGGATGGGGTTGTTGCTGTTAGGAATCTCCATGGAAAAGTTCTACCATCCAACTTAGCAGCAATGCACAAGCATAGAAAAGCTGACAAGTCGCATACATCTACAGAGGCTATTATTGCGGGTGTGGTATGTACTTGAGAATTGATGACCTGAAAATCTCAGTATCTTTAGAATCTTAAGAATTAGAATTCTGAATAATAGAATTTTTTATATTGGTTGTAATAGTTTTCATGTGAAAGTATGATTATTGCTCTTTGTTGTATTTATATTATTCTATGTTGTCTAAGCTATGTAGTAAAACTAATTAGCGTTTTCAGATATACTTTCTGTGTATTATTTCTTAGATTTATGAATGAATGCTTAACATAAGTTAATCTTGTTTGGAATATATCTCTAAGGTAAAGAAAACAGACAAAATTATCTTTTAAAATGAAAAAGAATTAGAAAAAGAATTTTTACAGAATTCATCCCTTCTAATTATGTTTTGGCTTACATATTTTCACAAAATCCAATTTTTTAAGGAAAAGATTCCTCTTGGAGAAAAATGTGAAATAGTTGAATTAATAAAATAGTTTCAAATTTCATCTTTTGTAATCAATTTGATGAATTCTATAGGCCTTACTATTTGGCCACTGCCCTTTTTTGCAAGTCCTTCCTACTTTATTCTGTTTACTTTGATTGAAATATTTTCTCCGATGAGGAACACATTACTAGATAAGGTTGTTATCTAAATAAAAGTTTGATTCATTTTTCTGAAAGGTTGACCCGATCAAATTATTCTAATTAATTCAAGTTTAATTATAGAAGTGAAAGATTCAGTTTTGATATCCATATCTTTAATATTTATGCTTTTATTTTATCAACTAAATTCTTCATTGAATGTTTTGTTGTAATTATTTACAGAGTAATCTTCACATTGATAAAATGAAGCGAATTAAAGAGCTTCCCAAGCTAAACCAAAAAATTGTGGAAACACTGAACAAGATTTTTGTTGCGAGTGTCAAGGTAAGATTTGTATTTTTAGATATTCCTTATCTTTATAAATAATGTTATAGGTTGAATATTGAATTAATATCCTGATCCCTGGATTATAGCAAAATTTAAAGAGGCTTGCTTCTCAGTAAATTATTTCCTTTATATGTATATTGAAAAAATCTGATAACAGATTTTTTAAAATTAACTTTTAAAAATACCCATAGGAACTGAAATAATTTAATGTTTAATTATGTTTAAATTTATACGTTACTGATAAATAGTATCAAATTTTACAATGATTTTTTTCTTTTTTGAATCATCATCTTATTTATAACTATAATTTCAATAAATTCAACTAATTTATTACTCCTATAAAGGCAGGAAGTATCCCATCTCAGAAACAAAGAAAACTTTCCTTCCAACATTAGTTTTGCTTAAATCAAAATCTCTATGAAACCCTCTTCATTGCTGCTGTTGTTACATATAATACTAAAGCCTCTATTTATTCATCCTCAAAAATAGTTTTGCATAGTTTAAGGAACTGTGTTTATAATAAAAATCAAGCATGTGAGGTATAAATGTTTTCTTAAATGTAAGCATTAGTTATTGATGCAGACAACCATTCCCTAATAACGAAATACATAAATGTCCTAACTGAATTCTAGAATCTCAGGAATGTTAGTTTAATATGAATACAGTTCTGCAACCAGGGATGGTGTATTCAATAGTTTATAGTAAATATTTAGCAATTAAACATATATGCTACTTGAAACACTTAATGAGATTCATTAAATGTCACTGTTATTAATGAAGATAGAATGATCATATTATCCTATCTAGAAATAGTATTTTATTTTGAATCATTGTTGATGTTTCTAATTGTAAATATATGTAATACATATGTATTTTGTTGTATTAAAGTATAGCTTTAATTGAAAGATATATTTTGAGAAACCTCAATGTATTTTAAAACTCTCTTATTGACCCAACCCATAAGAATAAAAACAATAGTATAATGTATAATTCAAGCTCTTTATTTAGCAATTTTTTCAATTATATGTTTGCAATTTTAGGCAATGAAACCAACTGGGAAGCGTTTTATTTTTGCAACTGGGAAAACACAAGTGAAGAATGGATGTCTTGTGAATCCTCATGTTATGACACATGAAGCTGCTTCAGTACTGTTCATATGTTTGGATGCAGTTGAAACACTTGGAGCAGTAAAAGGCTACTGTATCAATTCTAATAGCTCCTCTGTAGTTGAGCTGCGAAGTCCCGGATGCTCCATCTCTGGTTTTTCTCGTGATATATCACAGGTATTTAGTTTGCTACTGATGCTTGATGGAAATTTATTATGCAAAACATAAAATATATGGTATAGTTAATATGAAAAAGTCTTATTATTCATATTGGATTACTATATTTTCAAAACACTATGGGGATACATAAATCCTTTACATTGTGCATAGTAACAGGCTTTCAGTTAAAACTGATTATACTCTGTAATTTACAGACATCAAGCAATAGATTATTTCTTTGAATTATATTGATTTAGCTAAATTCAGTGTTATTAAAGAAGAGTCATCATTTTAAGATATAAATTTTATTTTTATTACAGTATTTTTAATTATTTGCCTTCTTGTTATTTGATATGATAAATTTCAAAACATTCTCTGCAGAATTTATTGTTGTTGTTGTAGATGACACTTTTGGTGATACGTGTAAATATATTATAAAAATGTCTTTAATACTTACTTAAGAGAGAACCTAGAAAAGAATTATTCACATCAGAGTATAATTTCATTTAATGTTATTATCATTATGTGAATTTTAACTATCTGTTGAATTTCAGCTCTTACAATGCTGTCTGAAACTGACCATTTGTGAACGAGAAAAAAGCTATTGTTTCTTATTTGGTAGTAATTGTTGTCTTTCAATATTTAACTTCAGGAAAGTCCCACCAGTCCTATCTATATTGAAGCTTGGTTAGCTCACGTAACAAGGCAGAAATTGGCTACTGATGTACTAGTTCTTGTAGCTGAAAGTTTTGTTCCAGAAAAGGATAATGGTCAGAGGTTGTTAGCAGCTATGAAGAAATACCGTGAGGTCACTGAAAATCCTAACGCAAAGTGAGTTTTGACCCAATTACAGCTTAGGAATCTCAGTGAAGCTGTGATTTTAGTTTTAACATCATTTTATCTCATTTTATCATCTAATATTGATATTTCAATTTCAGTAATGAATGTTTTTTTTTCAGGCTAGTGATTATTTCTCTTGATAGCAAAATCTTGCCTCAGATTCCAGAAAAAGAATTTGATTATGGGATATTGATGGCATATGGATTTGATTCACAGCTTCCAGTCATAATTCAGCGCTTTGCAAGAGGAGATTTTTGAACTTTTATGAGGGAATTATTGTTTATTTCCCCTTACTCCCAACCTTTCTTCTTCAGGTTTAACAATCTTCCTCTTCTTATCGTAAAGGATTCTAAATAGTGAGCAAATAGGGATTGGTTGCTACAAAGGGTGCTGATAAGTTTTCTTCTGCCAGTCTATGTTGAGGAATGTTGTCATTTAATGAAAATCTCATTGCCACCTGTAAGCAGGAAGTGGATACTAGTGAATATTAATCAATATTTAAATGGATTTTTTATGTGTTCAAGTGAATTGGAATGGGAATAATTCATGGAGTTTAATGGTTATTCCCTATCATTTCTCATAAAGTGATCCATTAAGTTGGTATGGAAATCCATTGCATGAATATCATTGCAGACTTGTTCATGATGCACCCATTTATCCAATCAAAATTTATACTGAATAGTCATTTGGTGTATGCCTATGTGTTATACTGCACCAAAATTTCATCAGGAAAGTGTTTTTAATGCACTTAGATGTTATCATCATTATTAACCAAAAAGTAATTATTTTTGGAATGTAAAGAAATCTGCCCTTTTTGAAATTTGGATTCAAAACTTAGCTATTGTGGAATAATCCTTTCCACATGTTAGTTCTATTCCTGCCATTTTTCTCACAGTTGTGAATAAGTTATTAAAATTTTCCATTTTATAATTGCTTGAAGTGTAGAATGCACCTGTGATGTTAGAATCCATGAATATGAATAAGATTTAAAAGCTCTCTTTTGATTCTGCGGAGATGAGCAATTTAAATTGTGATAATGCCTGTTAATAAGATAGATGATTTGTATTGATTTTTTTCAATGTTAAATTGCAATGCTACCTTAAGTCATGTTATCATAAATGTATTTATAGAGATGTTTTATAACATAGAATTTTGCAATTTTTAAAGTGGTTGGAAATTTTCTCTGGGGCCTCATCTAAGTAGTAAGGCCATGAATATAGTGTGATAAGTTGTGGCGTGCCTTAAAAAGTTCTTGAGCAAACCATTTCTTTGCTCTTATGGCCTTAGGAGAAATTATTTCTTACCCTAGAAATTATTTATACAATACCTATCATTATAGCCAAATACTAATATCTGCCTTCGTATGAAAAGGCATGTAAATGTTACTAATCTATGGAAATTATTAATTTTTTTAATGTGTGTTTTTATTACATTTGTAGAAGAATGAAACAACTCTTGAAACAATTGCATTTTGCACAGTTTTGAAATCTGTAGAATGTCTGTGATTGAAGTTGAAACTTATTATGCCATCATCTTGGCATAGTTTTTCACAATATTCTGTTTTTTCCTACAGCCAAATCAGGCAATGATATTTTTTCTAAACAGATTTACTCTATAAACTTTGTCGAGGTTGACAATTTTTTTGATGCAAATGCTATGTCAGCATTGCATGACTGTTTTAACTTCACTTAAGCTGGCACCATCCTTGTATGGGGTTTTGTGATGTAGTTGATCATTAACTAGGCTGTTTCATTGCCTATTTGTATGCCTGATAACATATGGTTGTACTTTATTTATAATTATGTGAGATTTCCAAAGCAAAATGTTCAGGTATTATGAAAAGATGTGTGTTCACCTCCTTCGTCAGCTTTCAAGAAGTTCTTAACTTTATTTGAAATAATCTCAGTTGCTATTGAATAATCTTGGTGGTTGAGTAATTTTTATGCATGATTGTTTTCTTTTGTGTAATTTGTTACCAATTAACAGCCTTATACTGACGAATCTTATTTTGGAGGTATTTCATTATTTATTTTTTATTAAAAAATTATCTTAGGCAAGTGAGTTAAAAAGTAATTTTTTATGATGTTATGTCGATTACTTTTGTAATTGTTTGTTTTCTAACTGTAAGTCTGATAAGTAATTAGCTAATCTCAGAAAAAAACCTTTTATTTTAATTTGTGAATATATTATTTTTGCATTTTATAAATTCTACAGTATTTACCTTTCGGTTGTACCAATTTAACCTCCATCAAAAAATCTTGTTGATAGATTTCTCATACTGGATAGGTTTTATACATAAGTAATATTTTTTCTGGTATGTAATATAGTTCCTAAAACTATTAGATTCATCCATGTGTGAAATGGGTGATCTTGACCTTCTTTGGACTTGTCAGAGTAGTATCATTGATGCATACTTTCAAATTCTTCAAATTTGGTTTTACAGCCATAAGAGACTTTGAGTTTTCTTCTTTGTTTTGAATTAGTAAATTTTTGGAATGGCATTTTATATCTGCCTTATATGTATATTTTCCAAATAATGATGCTATAGTGATGCACTGGCCGATATTTTGATTGAATTTGTAATGATAATATATCCCAAATATCAGTGTTAGTCATTGATGATTTGTATGAGGGATATTTGTTAAATATTTTAATTTTTTCAGATTGTGGTTTGCTTGTGGAAGCAATCCTAATGTAGCCTACATTCTGCAAATAAAGGCAATTTACATTACATTATTACTCCCATACAGTTAATATTCCCATATAGGACATATTTTTGGGATCATAATTGAAGCAGATCTTGGATGGAATATTTATTACATTACAGAAGATGGTTGCAGAAAGGTTGGATGTATTTTTTTTATTTATCTTGTCAAAGTTAGATGCATCTATTTTATTATTACCTAGAAGGATGTAAGGATATTAAACATAAGTATTTATACCAATTATCCTTGCTGGTTGATAAACTCTGATATATGACATCAAATAAACTAATTGAGTCTTCATCTCTTGTTCTTTGTTGAAGTATCTGAGAGAATTGGTTTCATAGAAGCTTAAGTAAGATTATGAATAACTTCATAATAAACAGAGCAATAATTACCAGTAAAACCATATTGCAACACTATTGTGCTTTAGTACATATTCCAGTGCTGCTGAGCACCACAAAAACAGCATGATAAAAATAACACAATATACTAAGTAAGTGAAAGATCAGTGTGCTCAATTATTATCGTCTCCTTACGAGGTTTTGAGGTTTGAGGAACATTTTGAGGTTTTCCACTTTTGAATAGAGGATTTTCAGCCAAATCTGCACAAAATTAGTACAGTATGAATGAACAAGACTCCAGCTACTCATATAGCTACTCAAATTTGAAAAATTCAGAAAGTGAAAATTTCATGAACTTTGCCCAAAAATCGTGATTACTCAAAATACTCAGATGTTTAGCAAATATGATTCACTGTCTTAACTTAAAAGTTGTGTAGTGAAAATTGACATTTTATTCGATGAACATTTGAAGAAATGCTTAAGGGGAAGGAAAAATGCATTCAATGGGGCTCGCATTAAAACTACAATAATTTAATGTCAAAAAAGGTGTTGTTTGCATTCCTGTCCCGTATTTCTTCAAAAGAACACCAATCCAGGTTAGTTGTCACACACTTTGTAAGCTGCAACTTAAATAACAGCAATAAAAAATGTTTTTGTGAAGGAAGTTTTTCATTATTTAACCCTTTGGTCCCATGATGATTTGAATGAATAAATATTATTTTCCCTTGCAAGATAACCAAGCTTTGCCAGTGGTAACACTTTGGCCAAGTCACTGAAGCGTTTCTGCATATGAAGGGGGAAAATAAAAGCAGAATTTTAAAGAAAAGAACCTTATTCAAGCAGATTATAACGCTGCACTTTTAAAAGAACATTTTGAGGTTTTCCACTTTTGAATAGAGGATTTTCAGCCAAATCTGCACAAAATTAGTACAGTATGAATGAACAAGACTCCAGCTACTCATATAGCTACTCAAATTTGAAAAATTCAGAAAGTGAAAATTTCATGAACTTTGCCCAAAAATCGTGATTACTCAAAATACTCAGATGTTTAGCAAATATGATTCACTGTCTTAACTTAAAAGTTGTGTAGTGAAAATTGACATTTTATTCGATGAACATTTGAAGAAATGCTTAAGGGGAAGGAAAAATGCATTCAATGGGGCTCGCATTAAAACTACAATAATTTAATGTCAAAAAAGGTGTTGTTTGCATTCCTGTCCCGTATTTCTTCAAAAGAACACCAATCCAGGTTAGTTGTCACACACTTTGTAAGCTGCAACTTAAATAACAGCAATAAAAAATGTTTTTGTGAAGGAAGTTTTTCATTATTTAACCCTTTGGTCCCATGATGATTTGAATGAATAAATATTATTTTCCCTTGCAAGATAACCAAGCTTTGCCAGTGGTAACACTTTGGCCAAGTCACTGAAGCGTTTCTGCATATGAAGGGGGAAAATAAAAGCAGAATTTTAAAGAAAAGAACCTTATTCAAGCAGATTATAACGCTGCACTTTTAAAAGAACATTTTGAGGTTTTCCACTTTTGAATAGAGGATTTTCAGCCAAATCTGCACAAAATTAGTACAGTATGAATGAACAAGACTCCAGCTACTCATATAGCTACTCAAATTTGAAAAATTCAGAAAGTGAAAATTTCATGAACTTTGCCCAAAAATCGTGATTACTCAAAATACTCAGATGTTTAGCAAATATGATTCACTGTCTTAACTTAAAAGTTGTGTAGTGAAAATTGACATTTTATTCGATGAACATTTGAAGAAATGCTTAAGGGGAAGGAAAAATGCATTCAATGGGGCTCGCATTAAAACTACAATAATTTAATGTCAAAAAAGGTGTTGTTTGCATTCCTGTCCCGTATTTCTTCAAAAGAACACCAATCCAGGTTAGTTGTCACACACTTTGTAAGCTGCAACTTAAATAACAGCAATAAAAAATGTTTTTGTGAAGGAAGTTTTTCATTATTTAACCCTTTGGTCCCATGATGATTTGAATGAATAAATATTATTTTCCCTTGCAAGATAACCAAGCTTTGCCAGTGGTAACACTTTGGCCAAGTCACTGAAGCGTTTCTGCATATGAAGGGGGAAAATAAAAGCAGAATTTTAAAGAAAAGAACCTTATTCAAGCAGATTATAACGCTGCACTTTTAAAAGAACATTTTGAGGTTTTCCACTTTTGAATAGAGGATTTTCAGCCAAATCTGCACAAAATTAGTACAGTATGAATGAACAAGACTCCAGCTACTCATATAGCTACTCAAATTTGAAAAATTCAGAAAGTGAAAATTTCATGAACTTTGCCCAAAAATCGTGATTACTCAAAATACTCAGATGTTTAGCAAATATGATTCACTGTCTTAACTTAAAAGTTGTGTAGTGAAAATTGACATTTTATTCGATGAACATTTGAAGAAATGCTTAAGGGGAAGGAAAAATGCATTCAATGGGGCTCGCATTAAAACTACAATAATTTAATGTCAAAAAAGGTGTTGTTTGCATTCCTGTCCCGTATTTCTTCAAAAGAACACCAATCCAGGTTAGTTGTCACACACTTTGTAAGCTGCAACTTAAATAACAGCAATAAAAAATGTTTTTGTGAAGGAAGTTTTTCATTATTTAACCCTTTGGTCCCATGATGATTTGAATGAATAAATATTATTTTCCCTTGCAAGATAACCAAGCTTTGCCAGTGGTAACACTTTGGCCAAGTCACTGAAGCGTTTCTGCATATGAAGGGGGAAAATAAAAGCAGAATTTTAAAGAAAAGAACCTTATTCAAGCAGATTATAACGCTGCACTTTTAAAAGAACATTTTGAGGTTTTCCACTTTTGAATAGAGGATTTTCAGCCAAATCTGCACAAAATTAGTACAGTATGAATGAACAAGACTCCAGCTACTCATATAGCTACTCAAATTTGAAAAATTCAGAAAGTGAAAATTTCATGAACTTTGCCCAAAAATCGTGATTACTCAAAATACTCAGATGTTTAGCAAATATGATTCACTGTCTTAACTTAAAAGTTGTGTAGTGAAAATTGACATTTTATTCGATGAACATTTGAAGAAATGCTTAAGGGGAAGGAAAAATGCATTCAATGGGGCTCGCATTAAAACTACAATAATTTAATGTCAAAAAAGGTGTTGTTTGCATTCCTGTCCCGTATTTCTTCAAAAGAACACCAATCCAGGTTAGTTGTCACACACTTTGTAAGCTGCAACTTAAATAACAGCAATAAAAAATGTTTTTGTGAAGGAAGTTTTTCATTATTTAACCCTTTGGTCCCATGATGATTTGAATGAATAAATATTATTTTCCCTTGCAAGATAACCAAGCTTTGCCAGTGGTAACACTTTGGCCAAGTCACTGAAGCGTTTCTGCATATGAAGGGGGAAAATAAAAGCAGAATTTTAAAGAAAAAATTTATTTAAGTGTTTTGAATGCAAGATGTGCTTTTTTATTGTTTTATTGAAATGTTTGCATAATAATTAATTAAAATTTAACATATCAATTTATTAATGGTATAATTTATGTAAGAATGTGAATTAAACTTTTTAGTTACTGAATTTATACCTGAATTTTTTTTAAATTACCATGAATGAATTTTTCCCACAATATTAAGAACATTAAAATATTTCGGTTTTGATTAACCTTGATACATCGCAATATTTTAAATTAAGATAAGGAAAATCTTTAATATTGTAAGAAGTATTGACAAGGTTAGTATAAAATTGCTATTTAGCAGTTCATTATTGCAACAATAGTTATATAGGGTGTAATTAACTTTTAATCCAAAACTAAGATCTTAATTTTCCCTTAGTTTGATAACATTGCATAAGAATATGCGATTTTTGGCAGTATTAATACTATATTTCAATTTCAGATCTTAATACATTTTTATTCAGTTCAGCATTTATGCTTTTGTACATAAAATATTATAAAATATATATATATATATATATACTGATTAATTCAAGTAAGAGAATTAAAGAAACAGGTTACTGATAGTTTTAGTAATTGTTTTTATAATTTTTGATCAAATCTAGTGATTCCATATATATATATATTAGTATAATATATTTCATCTGGATTAGTTCATCATTTTTATGAAAATTTTCTTTAATTGATAGCCCTAAGTACATGAAACTCCACATTTGATACTATGTTTAACCCTCTCATTTTTTTGTACAACTTATGAATTTAATTATAATATTATTACTTCCTTGAAATCAATGACCATGCTTAACGTTAACTTAGAATTTCTGACAAATGCATATCAAAGTATAAAACATAACTTAGAGGAAAACATTTCTTAAATTGCTATTTGATAGAGTATATATTAATACACTTCTGGGGATCTAAATACCTATTCATGTTATTTTCTGATCTTATTTTCTGTAGGACAATAGCAAATGATGATGAATACCTTACTTATGATATCTTTTTCTATATCTCTATTTGATTTTTGATTAATTTTTAGATATATAACAGAGTAATTGAATGATTGAACAAATAAGTAAGTTTGTATTATTTTAAACAATTTTATATACAATTTGCTTGTTTAATAAAACATTGATGAAAATAAAGAAAATGTTGTAAAAATAGTCTTTTAATTCAGGTAAAAATAATAATACACTTTACATCGTGATAATATGTACAATCTTACATCATACCTTTAGATGTATCACTTCTTCATAGGATAAATGCAGTTTAAAGAATATATATATTTCTAGCACAGAGCAGTGTGGTAATTAAATTGAGGTAATATTGCTGGCTGCACAGAAATACAGCTGATTCACTTCAGTGATTGATAAGGTAATTAAAAATTCCTTAGTAAGAGAAAATTTTTAAATCTTGGTTTCCAAATGATAGCTTTCTCATCCCACATTGATGAATGAAGTAAACATTTTAAAAATTTTCATTAATATGGGAATAATTTATAACTATTCTGTAATTCAGCAATCATTTAATTTTCATCCTCCAAAAGTATTTAGATTATAATCTAAAGTAATCTTTTTAAATCTCAAGACTGATTCAACCCTTTTATTTTCCCCTTGATTATGATATCCATCCATCTAAGATCTATTCACCTTAAATCGATTTGAATTAACGTATCCCATAGATGGCTGCTTTCATATTTTTCCCAGCATTTGGTCTTTTAAGAGCACCATTTGGAATTATTTGTCATGAGATGTCTCTTCTTCTAAAAAGACCCTGAGTCACAACTCTGTTCAACACAAATATAACTTCTAAATCTATTCATTATCCTCTTTAAAGTATATTTATCCTATTTTCATCCAGCATCTTCAGAATAACTGCCTAAGTACAGTCTAAGTGAAAATGCAGTTCATTGATTAAACAAGAATGAAGTTTGTGTATCTCTTGATGGTGTGTTACTTCAACTCTGTGACAAAATCTCCACAGAGGTGGCCATCTTTAAGTTGTGTGCCAGTCATAACAATATATTTTATTCAACAAATGTAAAATATTAATTCCACAAGCTCTCTTACAAATATCCCACAGTTGAAAAGTCACTTCCACAACAACTGATAAAAAACTTGTCATTCTGTATTTCATGTAGTTAAATTACACTTTGGTCCCTTGAGGTTTCTGATATTCATAGCATTTAAGATTGGTGTATTAAGAGTGTAATTAGTCACATCCCAGTCCTTCTGGAGCCCAATTACAGATTCCACCAATTGGATCAAACGTAAGGTGCCTCGGGCATTCATATTCCCATCCAAGGATATTTCCTTCAACTTCAGCACAGGACACAAATCGTCGATTACAGGATGGAGATGAATTGTCATCCCTGAATGCTAATGGATGTGGAAAGTTGCCTCTATCTAAACACTGTACAGTACCATCTACACGAATTCTAACTTTTTCTGATGTGGCTCCTGGAGGTAAGTCATAATAATCATAGTCATATGATTCAGTAGAAGGAGTTACTGGCTTCCTTGTTGTGGATGTTCTCCTGGGAGGAGAAGTTGATGATGTACGCTGGAGATTGCGAGATGAGGTAGGACGGGATGTAGTTGAAGCTGTAATGTGATTTATTATACTCTGATTATAAAATTTGCTAAACTTAAATGCCAAAAAAATGTTAATTAGTAATAAATTCATCTAGTGCACAGTGTTCTCATTTTTATTTAAAGAATAATTACGATATTAAGAGCAAGAAATACCTACCAATACTATCTATTTCATATTCTAAATACTGCCATGCAATTTAGAAATATTAGATTTATTAATAAAAATTTAATTATATTATTATTATTAATAGATTACTAATAGTACTTATAGATTTAATAACGAACATTTAAGCCTCATTCTCCTTAGAAATAATATTTATCTTTGTAAATGACTTATTTTTATGATAAATAAATAATAGGTTTGAAATATAGAAATTGTTTGAGTGTTATGAATATTTTTATTAGTGTTCTTTATGTTAGGAAATTTTCCTTACGTCTCCGTGTAGTTGGTCTTCTAATAATTGCTGGTTTTGGAGATGTAACCTCTACTTCTACTTCTTCGCTTTCATCAAGTACATCTACCTCCCTATCATCGTCCTTAATATCTTTCTCACCTTTCTCCCCATCAAAAACTAATGGTAAGTTATCTCTTGGGGTAGTCACAGTCACTCCGCTTGTTAGTGGACTTTTTCTTTCTTCCCCAATCTGAAAAGACGAATTACAATATTCACGAATTTCACATTTAGTATTAGAAATTATACTTAAGCATGAGAATAAAATATTTTGGAATTTAGCAAACCATTTTTAACATCACACCTAACATTAGTGTGTATCAAAACATATTATTCTTCATGAATTAATAGCAGGATATGTTTTTGAAATTGTCTTCGTAGATCCAATTATTTTATACTGTTTTATAGAATTACTCAGCAATTCTTTTCACCCTCAAATCATCAGATACAAAAGATTGAAAATATTTACCGTGGGTGTAGCTTTTTGATCTGTTGCAAAAAGGTCTTCATCTTTGTCTTCTCCTGCCCTTAAACTGGGGACAACAATTTTTCTTCTTGCGGTTAGTTTTCTGCGAGCAAGAGTATTACCTCTAGGCGCAAAAAGAGGTCGTCTTGAAGTAGAAATTGCTCTTTCAGATGTTGCTGGAACTTCTGTCGTTGTTGTCACTGGAATTTCCTATTATGAAAAATATATCATGTTCATTCATTCACATTCATATATTTCTAAACATTTGAGCTATTTCCATATTAATATGTGATTTAATATCCATATTATTATTTCTTCAACTTTGTAAATTCAAATCTTTCTTTTGATTAAATTAATATTTATAGTTATTTCATTGAAATGAAAGTAATTTTTTACTTCTTGGTTATTTTGTAAATTTATTTTACATATTATTATAAAACATATTTATGTTTTGACAAATGACAATTTTATATCGAGGAAAAATTGAGTCGAAATAACATTCAGTTGAATTACAGATATATTAATAATAAGCAACATGCATGTTTAAAGAAATATAAGTAGACATACATTCATTAAAAATACTATTAACATGAGCATGCAATTGAAATTTGAAGTAAGTATTATACATTCAGAATGAAAATTAGATCTGAGTGATTTGATAATATGAGCATCTGTTTCTTGCATAATGTTCAAAATATTTATGAAAAACTAATTAGTATATTCCTCATAGATGAAAATGATCTTATTTTAATGAGCAAGACATTTACTTTTACCCAATTCCAAAAAAACTTTTTGTTATAAATAAATAAAACTGATGATATTGGCCATTCAGAAAGAGGTCATTTGTGTATGTAAATATCAAAGAATTTTCATATCATTGCCAGAATGAAATATATTTATAATTGTTTATCAACAATGCTGTAGATAATCAGAATAGTTGTCTCAATGAATCATAAGTATATTTGTTTCATGATTCTTTTACTTAATTGTGAATGAAAATAAGTTTAATTTAAAATAGTATATGCTATTCTTCTTAATAATTAATCTACTTCCACAAGGTTTGAATATTTTATGTCAAATTAATTCAATAAGGCAGATTCCTTTAATTTCTAATTACACGATAAAAAGGCATTACTGAGGAATTATAACCTAACTTGACATGTTTTGATTACTTTACTTGTAATAAAAACAATTTGATAAAAATATAAAATTTTGAAAATGAAATTCTGAATACAATTCTAATAAATTCTAAAATTTCAAATGGAAGAAAATCTCTTATTTTAATGGGTTACATTGGCATGCATTAGTTTTGCGAAGTAAATTGCTGTGATTTAAATTAGTGAGAAACAATAGAATGGCTTAATATTAATGAGAACTCATGAAAATTTAATTGAAATTAAAAAAAAGAATCAGAGATAAATATAAAAAGTTTTGTTAATTAATGTAAATAATTTCTGAAGCTAAAGAAAAAGCACTCCTGTTATTAATGAAAATATTGAAATTATTCCCATGTTTTGATAATTCATGACCGTAAGAGTGATCGAATGATTAAAGGAATAAGACTAAATCATGTATGTTCTATATGAAAACAAAGTCCCTATAAAAATCTTTGAAATCTATTGTAGGAATAGTGAGGAAAATTTTCATAATAATTGAATACTTAAACAATTAACTCTCAAATTTAAATATAACTCTTCCTTGTGAACTTAGTAAAAAAGATTTCAATATTAACAGATTTTAAACATTTATATGAGCCATGATGTGACCATTTTTCTTGCTTTTAACTTACTTATATTAAGGTTTCAGCTCCTTGTCAATTTGTCTTAGGTCTCAGTCATATATAATCAAGATTTGGCAGTATAATAAAAAGCAGTTTCATAACATATATATCTTTAAGGTATTACATAAAAACTAAAACTGATACATGAAAATAATAATGGATATTATTATCATTATTTAATATTTAAGAATTTTATAATTGTATTAAGTATCAACTAACTTAGCCTTAAGGTTGATTGAAAGTTCATTAGAAGCAAATAAATTTTTTCAGTGTATGCAAATGTGTGTTATTTCCATAACTGTTGATTGGATAAGTGAAGGAAAGAATTCCAAAAAAATCCTAAATTGCTTTAATTTTTATTTATGTAATCATTATCAAGTTGAAACCTTAAAGGTGAGGTGTAAAGAGAAATATCTCATACTGAATATTCTCAAAGAAATTGACACTTCTATCAACTTATAAATCTCTCTACCCTATGGATATATTCAAATCATAATATTAAGCTATTTGTTATAACCATAGTTTTAGGATTATATTTATCACAAAAAATTTTCTGTAACCCTGATGAAACCAATATTGATTTACAATGGTTGTAAACAATTTTTAGGGGCTTTAATTGATGTACTTGGTTAAAAAGTATTTTACAAGATGAAAATTCTGATTTCAAATTTCAATTCAAACTATGGACTGTCAATGAAGGATGCAAAATATTTTATGAATTATGGTATAGCAATAGATGAATGATAAATTGATTCGTGACTCTTGAATGTTATTCCACATTGATATTTACAAAATATATACATAATTTATAATAATTTTCTGTGATGATGATGATAAGCTTGATTTGATTTCAATGGTAATGCGAACAAAGAATAGCTCCAGTGATGAGTAGTATTGAGATTGCATATTTGACAAAATCTACATATTCTCTGAAAATAGACATTATCCCCTAATGATTAATTATTTTCTTTCAATACAAAAAACCCTATTCATTATAAACAATCTAAGAACACTATTAGAGTGGAATAATCTTGTTTGTGGTGCAGTTGAAAAAATATTTTGAGATTCTGAAAACAAGTATCTTGCATAATTTGCAAGCAAATACTGTGTACCAAGGAAATTTAACAAAATAAATATTTCTATTACCTAATTATATAAACATTTTAAGTAAAAATTCTCTAGACTGTAATGTTGATTATTAAGTTATATTTTATGAATAATTTAATCAGAAACCACTCATTACTTATAATATCATTGATTCCTTAACTATCATTTCAGCACTTCAGTTCTGACCTAAAGGAAATATAAGAAATTCTTGTTAATACAGCAAGAATTAGATTAAGTCATGGGGATATCTTATTATAGATAAGGAAAGATATTTATAACACAAAGGCATTAATACAATTGGTAAAGGAAAGCATGGGAAAGAAACAAAGTAATTTAAAAACATATAGTGAAGGATTAAGCTTTTTAAGAATTTTCCTTTGCAAGCTATGGTTAATTAATTGACATTCAGCAATAGATATAAATATTACAAGGCATCCTGTAAAAGAGATAGCAGCACACACACAAGCTCATAGTTAATGTGAGAGCCACAGAAGACACAAAAGCATATAGAATTGTCTTCTTTTCTACCTCTGTTTGATTTACTGGACTTGCGGTGGATGTTGCCTCTGAATAAGAGACATCTGTTGTCACAAGTAGGACCCTCAGTCTTGGCCTCCTGGTAGTTGGTGTGTCTTCCTCAGCTACTTGATCCAACAGGGTAGCTGCTGTAGAAGAGACGACTGGTTTTCTCCTCAGGCCATCCCTTCTTGATGCTCCTCTTCCAGTTGGTACAAAGTTTTGCCTTTGAGACCCACTAGATTGTCTTAAATTAGAGGTACCTATTTTATTTTCTCGATCAGCTGTTTTCCTGTTATTCTCAGACTGTGAATAGAACCTGCGATATCCTCTCTGAGGACCTGAATTATCTCTTGATCGTACCTGTTGAGTAACTCTTTCTGTGGAGCTACTTTCAAAAGGTTTACCTGTGGAAGTAAGATCATCATTTTCTATGGGGTTATGGGATGTGGTTTGAAGGCTAAGGGAAGGTGTTATCTCCTTTGATGTTGTCTTTGTCACATCATTTGGCTCTTCAGATATCGTAGATGAATAATCTTTGCTGTATCTGTCATCTTTGTGAACCTGTTCGTCCACGTCAACTGCAATACTCTCATCAACATTTCCATTTATGTCCTCCTGCAAGTCCTCATTCCCTTTATCTGTATCTTCACTCACCGTGGAATTGTTAGCTGCTCTTGCACTTAGCAGAGCTGAGTATGGTATCCTGGCAACTGCTATCACCTGCCTCTCTGTGGCTGCTTCTGTCACTGAGGTAATGACACGGGTTACAGTGGCTGGGGCAGTGGTTGTTGAATAGATTGATGATAAAAATGATGGAGAGGAAGGTGAGAAAGAGGATGAAGATGATATTGCAGAAGGTGTAGGTGAGGTGAGGAGGGATGAAGCTGCAGAAGCAGTCAAAGCAGTAAAGGATGAGGAATGGATGGGGGTAGATGTGACTGACAATGTAGAAGGTGGAGTTGTTTCATCTTCTTCCTGAAATATAAATACATCCATTAATTAGAATTACATATTACCCTTGATTAGGATTCATAATTTCTTGAAATGATTCTGGAAAGATAATAACCACAATCTTAAGTACAAAAAGTAAAGCGATGTAGTTCTGATTCATTGTAAGAAATGTGTGTAGGCTCTCAGAAAATTTGAAAAAGATGATGGTAAATTTTTCTGACTCTATAAACTCACTCATTTGCCAGTGAAAACCATATAAATAATCATAAAAGTTCCCATAAGTACTATGTATACATCTAATATCACAATAGAAATCAAAATAACATAGTTATTGACAGAATTTAAAGCTATGGAAAACTTTTACCTAGTTTTTGAATTTAGAAGATTTGAATAATTTATTTCCCTTTCTTTGAGGCCATGGCCAAAAACATATGATGTGTATTTCTAAAAATATAAATACTATGTTCTTCTTACAAATGATGTCATGTACAATAATAAAATTCCATGCATTATATAGTTGTTAACAACAGTTAGATGGACTTACTGTAGTAGTTCTCACTCTTTGCTGCTGGGTGTCTCCTGATCTTCTCCTATCAATCACTTGGTACCTGAAACAAGGAATTCATAAATTTACATATAAAAGTATGGTTTAACATTTATTAGTTTATACCGTTTTTTAATAAACTAATTCAAATGCACATGTAGATATAATATGTAATCAATGAAAGCAAGCATGTAAACATACTTTGGAGTTGTAACATCAGGCTCTGTAACACGTATAGGTCTAGGTCTTCTGATAGTAACATATCGAGGAGAGGTGACTTCTTGGTCTCTTTCTTCATCTCCTCTTTCAGCTTCTTCTAGATCCTCATCATCTTCCTCCTCTGGTGCTGCTGTTGTGGAGGGTCTATAGGGATATCAGATCATTTATTAAGGCATCCATTACATAAGAAGATTATAGAGTCTATAGACTAATAGTCAGAGATTAATTTTTGAAATTTAACACACATTGAAGAGATATTGAAAGAACTACTTTGTTTAATCTGAATAGAATCTATATAATGAAAAACTTCATAAAAGTAATAGTAAAAATAATAATAATAAATTTGTAATAATGTAATGTACAAAGGCTTTCCATGAAGTCACGTCTTCCAATATTGATTTAATGAATAGAATCTATATTTATTTATTTCACCGTGGCTGTTTTAGAAAATGCTAGTGAAATTCTATCATGCTAAATTTGGTGATTACTGATATAGTAGAAGGATGGACATAATGAATAGGTTTTAGAAAGTTTTGAAAAGCAATTTCCAATAGTACATTAAGCTAAATTTCATATATAATTATACAATACTGATTTATGAAAATAATATGTATTCTTTTATGAATGCAATAAGTTACAATGTCTCTTAAGCATCTCATAGATGTTATCATTAAAAAATGGAAAGGAGGAAATTGTTAAACTAATGTTCATTTTTAAAACTTAAAAGTTATTTGAAACTTATTACCTAGGTCTGTTGATTGTTACATATTTAGGTCTTTCTCCAGTATATACACGAGTGGATCCTGTTTCAAATGAGGCTGCTCTGTTCCGGTTTTTGGGCAATGGTGTTTCCTCCTCTTCTTCTTCTTCTGATTCCTCTTCTTCTTCCTCTGATTCTACTTTAGCAGGTCTTTCTCTTCTTAGAGAAACATATCTGGATGGTAAAAAATCAATTATTATTGTGATTATCTGGTATATGTTTTGTAATTCATATCTATCAAATCATTCAACATTTCTTCAAATAAAGGATAATTATCATCAAAAATCATGTACATTACCTTTTAATTTATAAAGTTAACTTACTTGAGTGTGGGTCGAACAGTGGTAGAGGCAGTTGATGATGCAATAGGAATGGGAGGTCTTCTGGCATTTAAGTTTGGTGGTGTCCTCACTCTAGATCCTAACACTCTTTCATATATTTTGCTATTAGTAAGACCTGATGGACTAACAGTTGTACCTTTTGATCCAGTATTGCTAGGATCCAACTGTCTTTCCAATTCTTTAAGTCCCCCTAAAATGTTTTATTAAAAAAATTCAATATTTTTGCAGGATAGTGGATATACATAATGAAATCTTATTTTAAGTATTATGAAGCTACTTGAAAAGGTCTTTAAAATCATTAATCAAGCTTAAGTATAATGAAATGAGTTCAAATAATATAAAATATTTGGTTTGTTTTAATTTTGAATATTTCTTTATACTATTTCTACACCTAATGAAAATGAGAAAACAACTAAATTGCCCATAATAACTTTCTGAACTATGTTTAGGGAAATACTCTCTTAAATCATACTTTGTACTTCAATTAAAAGATAGTTTTGTAAACATTTACTTATGTAGAAAATAGATCAATAATTTATGATTTACTGGGTTTTATAATTGAGATATCAGATTATTTTATTCAAAATTCCTAATGATACTTTCAGATATTTAATAACCGACTATGAGAAAGGTTGAATTCATTGTATCATTAATATAATTTCCTAAACTATTCTTTATGTAGTTTACCAAGTTTTTTGATTAGCCCAATTAATTCTTTCAAAACAGTTGGATCTTCCTCCAAAGGAGCTTCTTCTCCCTCTTCTTCTTCATATTCCTCATATTCAGGTGCTTCCGTTGTTGTTGTGGTAGTGGTAGTAGTTGTTCTAAAGAAATTATTATCATAAAAACATTAAATTGTGATTAAATTGAAATAATAAAATTTTGAGAAAAAGTAAAGAAACTCTTTTAAAGAATTAGAATCTTGTAAATAAAAAAATAATGTTATGAAAATCAATCTTAAAATATAAAATAGAATAGAAGGGTGAATTAATTAGTTAAATTAAGTAAAGACTCTCTGGCACATAATACAACATTTAGTGAAACTGAAGTTTACAAGCCCCAAACTTCATGGAAAATAAGATCTATACATACAATAATATTTAATTCATTAGAGCATTCTTTAAATTGAGTTAGATGCAATATTCAAGTTGAGACATCATTTGCAATTCAACCTTGATTGCATTCAAAATGACTAACATTGTACAGTCAGGCCTCTTTCTAGTATTTGTGGAGATAAATTTCCGATCCTCTAAGAATATATATACTACAAAATGTGTATTTTACAAACAAACCTGGGAGTCGTCCTTCTAGTTGTAGTTCCTGCACTCGTAGATGGGGCTTTTGTCGTTGTTGTTGTGGTAGTTGTTTCAGTTTGCTTCTTTTTGCAAAGAACATTTCGAGAGTAGTCGCAGGAATCTGCTGCCTTATTGAAAAACAATCCTGAAAGTAAATTTAATATTTGAAATCATTTTTCTATTGAAAATGCATAAAGGAGAAACAATGTTATGATAGTGACAAACTTTTACCCACCTGATGGACATGTAAACTGATGAGCAACAATCCCAAGACTTGAAGGTCCAGAATCAAGGCACCAGAAGTATTTCTTACAATCCCTAGGATGGGGGAAGAATCCTTCATCCTTGCATACGAAATCTAGCAAGAGAAATTCAGATTTAGATATTTATTGAGTACCAAATAGGCAATTAAACGCAATCATTATCATTCTTAAGATCCTTGCATTCTATTAACTGTAACATTACGTGCTAAGAAAAGAACAAAAGCCGAAATGAAAAATTTAAACGCACCACTTCCTGGATCAGGTGTTGTCGGTGGCTCAGGAGTGGTTAGAGAATTATAAGATGGAGTAGTTGTGGTGGTTGTTGTTGTAGTGGTAGTTGTGGTGGGCCTAGGTCTTTTTCTTCCTCCAGAGCTTCCACCTGATGGACGTCTTCTTCCTCCACTACCAGTACTGCCGCTTCCCAAGCTTGTACTATGAGAAGAGAGATAAATTATAAAAAGACTCCATCAATATCTCTTCGATGTTCTACTTTCAGTAACTGTAAACATGTATCGATTCAGTAAACACACTTAATAATCCTATGGATTCAGCGAATACCGATAAAATAAGTAAGAGAGCATTGTTCAGAAGGTTAAATACGATATATTTTCATGGGTGGCCAACAAGTCGATCGACCGGTCGATCATAAGACAATTTCGGTCGAACGAAGATCACTCATAATTCGGTGTACAATGTATTTAGAAGCGATTTTAGAAGACAAAACTTTTTAGCGATAGCTTAATGCTTTCTGGGGATTTATTTACCAGCGTCTCAAATACTTTGGATCTTTACTCCCCGAGTCTATGATGAACTGTGACAAGTCGATCACGATTCACTTTTCAGATGAAAAGTTGGCTATTCCTAATAAGTTTGATTTGGAAGTTTATCACCTGATGAAGCTATAAAAATCTTTCCTGAGAGCTGTCTCATGCGGATCGGGGTAAATCCACAAATATAATTTGTATTTTAAATTTAAGTTACTGTTATCTATTGTACCGTTGTACCTTAATTACCGCAGAATTATAGTCAAAATGATAGAAATATATTAGTAAGCAATCCAACAAAAAGGTTTTAGTGAGTTTAAATGTTAAAAACGGTTATTGAAGTCAAAGTATATATTTTAATGGCAAACAAACTCATAAAAATAAATATTTACCCTTTAGTAGACACTTTGGTTGTAGGTCCAGCGAGGAGGAGTAGCTCTTCTTTACCAGCTTCAATCAGTGGGTAGGGCTTGCCATGACAATCGCCACGGAAATCATCGTTGTCTACAGACCAAAACATGAGACCTCCAAGGGACATTTCATGTACATAACGAGCCTGAAAAAAACCGTGGGGGTAGCAACAGTGAGATTATTTCTGAAAATAAATTGTATAGTAAAAATCAAATACTTTCATAAATTGCAAAAAACTCTCGATATTTCGTGCATTTCACTTCCAACCCTCAAGAAATGAAGATATGCAGAAATGAAACATGTTTAAAATGAATTTGATCTTTGGTTTGAAATAATCTAGAAACGAATTTTTATATAATAATGAGCCGAAAAGAATGAGGTCCTCTCTTAAAATATTTTGAATATATCTTCATCGTTGAATTATTTTTTTAAATTATCACTTATGTTAAACTCATAGATCGAAGTTAATAAAACCTTTTATAAAATTCAATTTACTGATTATATCCAAATAAAAAAGTTCTAGACGCACAACACTCTTTTTCCAGGGGTTGAACAAATTGTACTCAAGCATTAAAAAACCAGTTTCCACGTAGGAATACAGGGAAAATTATCTTTCCGTCACTCACCTTCTTCCTTACAGTTTCAGGATCATCGTATCCAACCCACTGATCTCCTCTGAATGCATATGGACCCATAGCATCTTTATCTGGCTGCTCCACGTTCCATTCACCTCCTTTAACTTCCTTGCAAATCTGAGAAAAAAATTAAGTACCGATCACAATCCACAACAAGTCATACACGATACTCAAAATTCAACTATTTTCTGATAGTAGACAAGATAAGCGTTGCAGAAGAAAATTCTCTGTCAGTGAAATTCAAAAGGATTATATTACAATTCTGAGGTGTCTAATACTTTGTGACACAATAACTTTGAACTTGACATTTCGTACTTAAAATAGTCATTGATTCATACGTTTTATTATGAAAATACTACGAAAAATCGATGAGTTAATTAGACGAAATTATTCTTTAGTCCAACAATTACCAAGAGATCCTTTTCACTTACCTCGTAGTATGATAAGTATCCCTTTTCTCTGGTGGCATCTCCCTGAGCTCCTGGTCCGTCCGCAGGGGAACCTGGTTCGGTGGAATCCGTGTTGAGGAGAGTGTAGGAACGTCCGTAAGTTGGGATTCCAAGGATGAGTTGTGAGGGTGATACGCCAGCCTTCAGATAATGTCTCACCGTGAAGTCCTGATAAAGAATGGGCAAATGAAGATAGAACTTTTTGAACCGTTGGATAACGAATTATATATTTCTACGTCTTTACCAAAAGATTCCTCCGTTAACTTCATTTGTCTGAAAGATTATTTCCAAGAAAGACTTATTATAAAAGAACGATTTAAAGCAATGTCAGTAGCTTAGAGAAGAATATCTTGTTTGTAAGTAATCGAATTATGATTTTAAATTTTTGTAATAAAATTCACCTTTTATACATGTATATAGAATTTTCTTTGCGTATTAAAAATTACGAGATTAGTGAACGTAATTTAAATAATTAACCTTCCTATTTAACCTAGTTAAACGATAGTTGATATATGTTAAATTATATCTCTAATTTATTAGGAATCCGAATTTTTATAATAAAATTCACATTTTATGAATAATATTTTCTTTACATATTAAACATTACGAGACTACGAGTGAACGTAATAATTATAAATCATTAACCTTCCGATATAGTTAAACGATAACTGATATATGTTAAATTATGTCTCAAAATTTGTATATTTATGTTTTTAGCAATCTTCTGAGTGACGATTCGAGTATTTTAACATCAGTAAATGAAGAGATTGATATCTATAACATGATGAATCTTCTATCACAGCTGCTGAATAGAATCTTTCCGTATCCATACTCACAATGCACAGTTCCCCATCGTAGTCATACTCTGAGCCTCCTTCCACTCTGTTCAGGGGAAATAGTGGCGAATGGTGGTTGACAACGGGCTCAAAAGCCGAGTGGTAGTCGTAGCTCAAGATGTTGAGGAAATCCAATTGACTGAAAAGAGATATCGATGAAGGAAAATAAACGAAAGATAATTACTCAATGCATTCTTTAAAGGAAACGTGCGAGGGTGTAATCAAGAGTTAAAAGCCAGTTGAAGTAATGACTTTGCAAGACTGCACCTCAGGAATTGGGACAAAATGACTCCGTGAAATTTCGTGAAAAGTCGAACTCTAGCGAAAGTACGTTTCCAACGAAATTTTTAACAATTTACTCTATTCAAGCTCCGAAAATAAAAGGTATAATCTCATTTCTCTTTACGATTACGTAAGTGGTAGTAATTTTTATTAAAGTATATAAGACAATATTTTAAAAAATTTAAAAAATATTTAATTATTATCTGTTACTAAGAATTATTGTTTAATCAATAATTATAATTTAATTATATTGTTTAAAGTTTTATTATTTTAATAAATATTTAATAAACATACATAATTATTTAAGATTCAAGAGTTAACAAAGGGCAAAAATAGAGATTAAGTCAATTTATAATGAAGCTTATACCATTAAAATTTTGAGGAATCTCATATGCATAAACTATAACCTATTCTTCACATCCTCTATCTCAAGAATGTTTTTTATCTCTCTTGTAATTCAATTCCATTACTTTTATAGAACGTATCTGCGACTGTAGAATTACATTTTGTTCGTTGAAATGAGACACGCAGGGGTTCCAAGGGAATGAATCACGGACCATACCCTGAGATGTGATTTTCAAATGAATAACGAAAATAAGATCGCTTTAATCTATATGGAAATAATATGATGTAAATCGACTCACGCAGAAAGGCTTGGAAGGTCAAAACCACGGTCGATGTACTCTTTTCCTGCAGGCACTGCCATGGTGAGCAGAAGTCGTGGGCGTCCAGTTTGTGATGCTTCTTTATCGAATTCCGCGCGAAGATCCTAAGGAAGATAAAAGAAGTTGGATGTTTTTTATACGCCATTGAATGAGAGAGAAAAGGTTCCAGGGTATAATGGAGTGAATTATGAATACGTGGTGTAAATGAAATGCCGGGGAGATGGAGTCATCCGGATGAAAGCAAGGTCGAGCCGAAGGAAAGGTCAGAGAGCTATAACTTGTGATAGTCACTTGGATCTCGGAACTGATTTACATAGTAGTTAACCGATTAGGAACGCAGGGTGAATTTTGATGCAAAGTCGGGTGAGGGGGGATTCTTACGTAGAAGACTTCATCGATTGTGTATTTTCCTTCTGGAAATATCTTTGAGGAGTTAAAATATTGAGTGTGAAGGGTTACAGATTTTTGCCTCATCTCTTCAAATATATTGTCAAATTAATGATCAGTGTATTTCACCTCTGAATGAAACATCGAACGGTATAAGCACATATCTAAATGATATATAAACAATTACTTTCGAAGATTTTGAAGATTATAAGTAGAATCAATGTATGAAAATAATTAGGAAAGATACAGATATCGTACAAAGCGATCAAATCCATTCATAAGCAAGTAAAGCTTCATTATAGAGAAAAGTGTAGCAAATTACATAAACTCAATAGGTTTGATGGTGCTCAATCAATCTATACTCTGAGGGTAGAAGTTTTATGGTCTCCCCTCAAATCATCTTCATTATTGACGTGATAGTACAGGAAACCTTTCCAATGCTTTTATCCTCAAGCATTTCCCCGAAGAACAGTGAGTCTCTCAGCCATCATACGCTGAAATACTCTTTCTTTAAGTTAGCTTTAAATTTAAGCCGAAACATCTCTTGTTTCTTTAAATTCTATTGGAAGATATTCTTTTTTAAATATTCGATATATATAATATATATAATTATGAAGATATTCTTTGTTTATTTAATGTTAGATAAGTTTTGTTACCCTTAATTCTTCAGTTAAAGAAAGCCAAGCAACCGAAAATAGGTTAATGCGTGAAATCATGGTAAATATAAAAAAGAAGAATTGATTTATCGTCCTTAAATATAGATAAGCGAAAAGAAAACGAAAAATTTCGATCTAAAGATAAAAATTAATGCAATTCAATTACAATTGACGAAACAATGTAATTACTCCTTATGTTGAAATTGTTAACAATAACATCAGAGTTTTTGTTAACGATCTACCGAGTACTCTTATATACAAAGCAAATAGTTTTTGTTGATATTCATAAATTATCCTCTTATTTTGTTAATGAATGTAAAAAAAACTTCGGTATTTTGGCTGATTTTAATAGGAATGGAAGACATTCGTCGAAAAATATCAATTAGATATTTGAAAAAATATAATTTTTATATCTACTACTACTACTATCAACTATTTTATATCTACTACCGCTACTGCCTTTATTGTAGTTGATCAAGTTTCATGCAAAGGTTTTTAGCATTTAGCGAATCTTATCGATGAATTGCAAATAGCAGTTGTATATTTTTGAAATCATTTCATGAAATCGTTCAGTTTTTAAGGTCGTTAAAATATTACAGCCCTTAAAAAAAACGTGAGTAACCTTTATAAGAAACTCGACATGTTTTTGCTAGGGTGAAGAAAATGGCGCATAAAATTTAGTCGAACAGTTCTCTCACGTTTATGGGGCTATATAATTAGTTATTTAGTATCCTAGCAACGATCAACAGGACCTTAGAGATGTTTTTTCAGAGAGAGGAATTCCCCAAGGGAGAGGTCATTAGACGTCAGATGGTGGGTGAAAGTGAGTCATATATATATATTGCCCTATCTTCACGCTCAAGGGCAGCAGTGGGCGAAAAGTGTGGGTGGAAGGAATAGCCAAGTAAGAAGATTCGCCATGCAAAGGAATGACCTCCCTTTTTTTATTTCCAGTTCGCCCTCGGAAAAGAAATTCCGCTCGATTGAATCCGGGTCTCCATCAATTTGTAATGGATCCTTCGCGAAGAGTCGTCATTCGAAAAAGTGAAATGTCTCGTTGAAGAAAACGTGACTTTTGGATGTCCTTATTTTTGAATCTTACTTCACCTTCGCATTTTTTGCTTTAACTTTCAGATGATATAATGAAATCGTGTTTATTTGATTGGGAAATTACCCAATAATTCACGATATGTTTTGAAACTTTCAGTGCGTGTTATTGAACATCATTAAACTGAATTTAACTGAAAACAGCCAAAAAGGATGAGCAAGATAGAGTTAAATTTAGAGAGAGAGGGAGATTCAAAATATCTTCTCCGATAATAATTAATATTTTTAACGCTAATCGAATTCATATGTTGTACTTATAGTCTACGGTTAGCCTATAGTAACGCGTTTGCCTAAGGATACATCGCGAAATCTATTCCCAAAAGGGAAATTTATATATGATTAAATAAATTGACGTGAGATCCTGGAAAGAATCGTTTTTTTATTGGTATAAACATAATCATACTAATTAAATGTTATCAATGAGTCAAATTACCGATAAGTTTGTCAATTTTAATAAATACCTATTTGAAGTACAAAATTATCGCAGATATGGTTCACAAATCAAGTGATAATTGTAGTATTCTGTTTTCATAATTCAACGAGAGTACGATTAAAACCTGAAATTCTCTAACGATACAAAAATCGATCAGCTTTTATTTTTTAGCGAACTTGTATTTGATGTGTCAAAGTTGGCATTTTTTTTCAGCCCTGACATTTCGGTCTCCAAAAATTTTCAACACTTTTAAGGATCAAAAAAACTACAGCCTTCTTAAAATGCAGTCTTAAAAAAGTTGATATTATGTCGATATAAAATATAGGGCCCGATCTTTATCTCAAGGTTAGCCATCTCTGATATCACGTGGACGATGTTTGCATACGAATTTTTGAATCTCTTGTTATATAGTGTTGGTTTTCCACTTTTTTATACTTTCCTTGACTTCATTTCAAAGCAACAGTTCTTATGATGAAGCATAAACGACTATTTTGAATTACAAAAAAATTATTAGTTAGAAGAATTTCTTAAGACAACTTTTTTCATGAATGGCTTTAAACATTGAGAGCTATTCATATTAAAACAGATTAGAATCTATCTTTATGTAACATTAAAAAGTTAATTAGTTAAAAGCCATTTTTTATCCTATGGAGAAAGAGCGAACAATCACCTCAATCTAGTTTCAATTCTGTATTTGGAAATTTATGTATTTATTTATTAAATTTTTATCATCCATGAAGGAAGATTATGCCCTGAATTATTTACCCGAAAAATTATAGCCCATTTTTGATTTTTCTCGCAAGATAACTCGCAATTGAAGCAAACTTTCTTCTCATTGAAATTTATCTTTAGTATATTACAGTTTCGTGTCTTACGATATGAAATTTACGAAATTGATGGCATAATTAACCCTTATTTAGAAATAATATTAAACTCTTGGGGCAAATCCTTGCTCCATTTAGCAATTAAGACATCCTGCCCCTTATCCTTAGATATCATCCCGGATAAACGAACATCGAACATCGTGGTTTCAAACTAAAGCGATTTCTCTACGATTTATTTTCCGAATCTTCGGTCAGTGAATAAATTTATATTCGGAGATTACATCACGGATTATTTATTCTTCCTGGATAGGATCCATCTCGAGTGCATCAAGTCGTGAACCTTTTCAACCAGGAAGAGAAAACGGAGCGTATTTAGATTTTAATAGCGAAATGTCTTCCCGTAAGTGTAAGTCATAAAATACGATCATGTCATGGAATATTATCTGGAAAGAACCTTTGAAGGTGAAAAAGAGATGAGGAATATAGGAAATTTGTCTACACTCTGGTAACCTTATTTCGATTGGGTTCTATATAGAATCCTTATGTTTGGTTAATACTTTTTTCAACTGAGAAAAATAGTTTTAGCTTACGTACGATATTAAAATACGTTTCTGTGCAGCTAAGAGTGTTTTTCTGGATTTCTTTTCAAGCAAAATTTGGAACAGAGCGACATATGAAAAATATATATATATAGAATAGCTTTAATTTCATTCAAGATGATTAAGTAATATTTTAATTAACTGAAATTTAAAAATGTAAAATAGATGTTTCATCAATGACTGAGTTATTCTTACGATAAATTAAGCTAATCCAGCATTTTCAACGGAGTATATCTTTCTAATGAAAAAGAAATGGATTTCCGAATTATGGCAGTGGTTCTTAATTATTGTACCCTAGTTTCCCATAGATTCCCATAGATAAGTTTTTACGTGAGACTGGCGACACCTCTCTCTGTGTTTCAGAAACATTTTAATAGGCGTTAAACAAACATTACGAGTCAATATAAAATAAAAATTTTTAATCATTTTATTTATTAATTAGTTTCCATAAAACTGCAACGATAGTTTAAGGAACAAGCATCCATTTTCGACGAGAATAAATCCTGAATTAATTAAGAAATAAAATGCTTTAATAGAATATTAAATTACTGAGATATTTTGATGACATGTTACTAAAGTTACCGGAAATCTTTCTTTTCGTTAAGAGATATATGTTACTTTAAAACATAAATTTATTCCCTCATGATCAAAAGCTTGCAAAAAATAAACTATTTTAGCACCCACGATAAAAATCAAGATAATTGAATTTTGAAGAAGGAAATGGTACGGCTATTTTTCCACATCGTGTCTTTATTGGTACTAAGTATATGACCCATAACCGTCTATTCCAGGGAGTGAATTCTCACGAATAAGGAATTTGAGCGTAAACAAAAATCGAGGGAGATGATTGAACTGGTTTTGATCGGATGCATTCCGCTAATTAGAGAGAAAGTGGGGGCTGAGAAAAGTGAAGATATTACGCATCGCTGGAAAGTCCATTGGAGGCGATTAGTGGATGGAAGGGGTAAATGCAGAGTTCTTATCTTGACATATGAAAGTACATCGCAGGAAGAGGATGCCGTGTAAAAAAGTGGTTCGAGAAAGTTGTTATTTCAGGGGAATCAAGTGCAGCGACTGCCCACGGGGAAATAGTGAGAAAATAGTTTCTCAAAGAGAACCTTGTTGCTGTTTTTTGAACGATCGGAGATGTGGCTAACATCCTCTGTGAACAATGACAGCAACGGATAAAATTTTGACGGAAAGTCGTGTTTTCTATTTCCTATGGAAACTATTGTTAGTAAATTTATAAACAATAGAATTGTACATAGTTGTACGCACCAAAGATAATGCAGTTTTGATATTTTAATCTATGAGATACTTTCTACGCTATTTGTTATAAATCACATTTCCTTTTCTATTGATATTACATTAGCGCAAATAAGGTTAGCCATTACATGAATAGGATAGTTTTATCAGTTAGGTAAATCAGAAATATAATCATTAATATGAGTTTTAAAAATAAGAGCTATATTTTGCTATAAAGAAAAAATAATTGTTGTGAATTTGAATTTTAAATATACTCTTAAACTTGAACTAAAAAAATATATGTACTGCGTTCATAAGTGTATTAGCTAGAAATTTCAATAAGGAAAGACAGCGGGTCAGTTATCAACTGGAATAAGACGCGAACTTCTTAAATTACATTTAAGATACATGTAAATGTCGAAGAAAATCTTTTATCTTTTATAAAATCGCCGAAAGTAAGTTTGAATAAACCCTACAAATTCAGTTAAAAAACGATATTGTTTAAAAACATCGGTATTTAATTTAAATTCTAGTTTAGTAAATATTAAGTTATGATCTGAAAGTAAATTAAATCATTTTTATCAATTTTAAGCTAGAAAGTCCACAAAAACATTTTTCCTACGGTTGGAATGCACGCACATTAAAATGCATCCGAAGTTCCAACCCGAACCAAACTGATCTAAACTTAAAAACATCGCGAATAATACGAAGACTTCCTTCAGCTACGTTCACGTATTGCGTGATCAATATATTCCGTGTTTGAACTCATTAACTTAATTGTGTTCGTTATCTCCTTAAAGTTAATCACGTCCTTTCCCAGATCTTGTCTTCGACGTAATTACGCGGCGTTACGGAGCTTTGGTCTTCCGCAATCCTTAAGGGATGGCCGCTGATCCCTTTTTAACTCTTTTTACGGTCGATGGATTTCCTCGTTCGTGCTACACCTCACGTGCTTACCTCCACCAATTTCGCGTAGTTATCCTTGTCTTGAGGTTTCCCTCCATCTCGGAAAGCGGGGAATTCCCAGTCGAGGTCCAAACCGTCGAATCTGTGGGTGCGGAGGAATCTAACGACTCCCTTGGCGAAACGGGTTCGACGCTCGGCATCAGCTGCCAATTTAGAGAACCTTGCAGAGCCCTCGTTCCATCCGCCGACGGCTAAGAGGGTCCTCAGCGCGCGGTTGTAGGACTTGAGTCCGTTGAATTTGGCGTAACCACCTGAGGAAGGAAAATGCAGGAGTTATTGGTTTCAACGACCAACGTATTAACACTTGGCATCTTAAAATCTATTTTATCTACGCATTTCATGTCTTAAGGCCGTAATTATAGTTGGCTTCCAGAAGCTTTTCAGTACCTGATGTACTACAGATGTACCTGATAGTCTCCATTGATTAAAAAATGTATCATTAGTAAATTTTAATGAAGTGTTTATGTAAGGGGACTGCCAGGTACTGGAAAGCTGTTGACGACTATAAATACGGGCTTTAGAGCATCTCAAACCTCCCAAAGCTATAAAAGATCTTCTAAACTTTAAACCTCCAAGGAATTTTACAGGTTAATTCAAATTTCGCTTCATATTCCACCAAGATTTACTGTAGTTTAACTGAAATCATAATGTTTAGCTGTTACATTGTCGACAGCCATCATAGAAGAGGCTAAATTATGATTTTTCCATTGATCTTCGTTAGCGACCAGTTTCTCCAGAAGTCTTAGTTGGGACTAAACTATCCAATAAAAATCTCTGGTGAAATTACAAAGTTTATTCTCTTTCTTTTCGGTTCAACAATTCCAAACCCAATATACATTTCGCCAAAGTATACCCTCAACTGTAACAGTTAGAAGATAATTCGAATTGAATTAATTTATCGAGTTGAATTTTTAAAAAATTGTGATTCTACTTAATAGATGAGCAACGTTGTGGTGCATTCAAGCGCGTATATACTCTATTTATATAGAAATGAGAGTTTATGGAGCGAGAGGAAGACGAGGGCCGTGTTGCAGCAGACCAGTTGAGAAATTGCCCGAAACGTTATCCGTTCGAGAGGTTTGATTGTTCCTTTTATGGTAAATTTCATGGACTGAGGCTGTATGTTCGAAATTTCGAATAAAAGATTAAAATGCATGGATGATTTTAGAATTGATAGCGCTATGTTTTCATTCCGCATCTATCAGATAAATTAGAGGGTAGATAACTGTATGAATTAATGAGATGAAGTGATGATTCAGAGGTAAAAAATGATTCTTCTCTTCTTCAGATAAGTTTTCGAATTTTATTATGCCTATAGATACATGTATGTTCAATTGGTGGTGATGGAAGACTCCAAGGCAACTGTAGCATAAAATTCATATCATAAAAAATGATAATAACTGATAATATTAAAAATTCATCGCATCTTAGTTTTGTGATTCATATTCAATAAACTCGGAAACAAAGTAATTTATTACTTTTCCATGTTATTGACAACTTTGCACTCTTAAATAGAAGATATATAAACTCTTCAATTATTTATTGCGGAGGTTCTTAAACGAAGAGGTCATTCAAACGCTGATGACTCACGGCCGAATAAAAATAAGAGAATACTTTTCCTTATGATAACTCTAGTGAAAGTATCTCCTATAAACGCTCATATTAAAAGTCACGATTTTTGTTATATGACGTCAACAAATATATGAATTGTATAAATGAAAAAAATTTAACGACAGTTTTTACTCGTGACGAAATTTTAACTACGTTACGTATTTATTTAAAGACGCATTTACTAAATAATTGAAATTAACTGAGTTTAAATTACTCTCATCATGATTAATATACATCGATAATTTTAGCTCCAGACAAAAGATTACGGAATTTGCATTTACTGTTTCAATCCGATTGCATATCGCTTCAATAAACACTCACATAACAAGCACTTACGACACTCGCTCCGAATAAATTAAGTTAATAGAAGAGCATGCCTATATTTCTACCTTCAAGGATCTTCCATGTTCAAAGTCATTGATAGGATTGAAACGTTACGCGTCAAACGTAATTCCGTCCTTAGTTACGACGAGCGGTAAACAAAGGTGGAATTATTATAACGGTATTGCATGAACAGGTCGTTGATTCTCACCTTGCTCGATGTCTTGGTACTTGTCGTACGGTCTGAGTCCATCCTCATTCGAAAGTCCTCCGAAGGCGTAGATCAGATGTGTGCAAAGGTATGGATTGACATTGGCAGGGGTGAATTTCGCTCTACCCGGTCGGTATACGGACCAGTTGGTGTAGTAACAGACCACGATAGGTCCACTTGATGAAGACGTGCCAGCACCTGTAGAGTACAACAAAGGATTAGAACTACTGACGAAGTACCACCTAGATACTCAGGAATCATATCTCATGATGCCTTTCTTATTAAATTTTGTGAATGGTAGAGAGTTTATAGCTGAATAATCAGCATTCTTCGATATTAAGCCGTTATTTTTCGTGTTAATTCCAAAAGTATTAATTTAAGGAAATAAATTAAAAACTAAAACAGTCGTACGTAGTTTTAACTAGATGTATGAAGGTATTAAATACAAAATTTCAATTTCAATATTCATAGGGCTTCATTTTAATGATTTAATCGATTAATCTCATCGTGTCGTATGATAAAACCAAGTGAAGACCTGTTTCATCAATATTAATGATCTACAAGGGAAAAGGGAAATAAAGAGAGAATATTTTGCCACCACGAGGGGGAAAGGTTTTTACGTAATAAGATTCAGTATGTTCATGACGTGAATGACGTTCATACCTTCGTTGTTACGAACTTCTTTCGCCGTACAAACACGACACTTCAGAGGGATTAAAAATGTAACCAAGGTAAACAAACTAATAATATACTCCAACCATTGGGAAACCTTTTGCAATACTTTCTCGTAGAAAGCGTGAAATGGGACAGGGTTATTTATGGCATATTTGAGATAATTTCGTGAAGGGTGAAGTTCGTGGCGTCCCCGGAGGATATCCATCTGGGAGGGGCAGAAAGGTCAAAGAAAGACGTGCAACAGCATCGGTGGGTGGAGCACTGGAAAGTGGGCGTCGGATGTTATACTCACGCGAGGTCGAGTTCTTTCTGGAAGCTGCCGAAGAGGGTTGGACTGTCCACGACACTATGAGCAGGACGGCGAGGGCATACGACGCCCATCTGGATGTTGCCGGAAGTCCTTTAGGCGTCGAGATCCCCGAGGGGGACGCCATCTACGGAAGAAAAAAGAAAACGCACATAAGAAAAAAGAAAACGCGCATCAAGACGAAGTTCGGTCTAGTTTCTAGCTCAATAAGAGCAGGCGTGTTTTCTTTGCTCTCCTCTTGGGTTGGGTTCCAGAAACAAAAATCACGTTTCGCTTTATCATCTGCTGATGGTATTCGAGAGCCCCAGAAATGTTTACTTTCTATTTTTCCAAATGTTTCCGATGTCCCAAGAGATATATACGTATTTATGGAGATGAATTATTATTAAATGTTTCGTAAGTGATTTTTTTTTCTCCGTGTAAAAAATAGTTTGGTCTTTCCCTCGCAATCGTACGTTTTGCTCCATAAATTAATAGGTTTGTATATATCAATTTCGTAATTATATCTTTTTTATGATTTTTGCCTCGTTTATATGATGCCATTCATTATGACAATCTCTTTCTGTCCTTACTTTCCCTTGGTTGTTTCCCTCATCGCTATGAACTTTTTCTATCATTATTAATAAGGTATCTGTTAATATTGAAATAAATCACTGTAATTACATATTCTATATTTAATTGGCCAAGGGAGGATATAATCGAGGGGCAAATATATAGAAATATATATTGCATAATATAAAATTGCAATTACTAGAATTGTGCATATCTACATTATATTTAGCACAATTTCAATATTTTATATACCACTATGCATTTCAATAAAATATTGGAGGACAATTTTATGAGTTTGAAATTTAAAGTTATTTTTTTAAATATTTCTTAAAATACATTTAAACGTTTTGAAAATTGTGATGAGAGAGTATAAAATGCAATACATTGCGCATGAATGATCATAAGAACGTTTATTTTGGTAAAATGATTATTGCTTGAGCTCAGTGGTAGGAAGATATATAATATACAATAATTCTCTTTACAGTGATTGCGATACGATAATTAATATTTATTGGAATACAGCTATTGCATCGTAGATAGGTGCGGTAGAATTTCTCGAGACAAGCTTAATTTATTTTTTGAATAATCCTTTTCAAAGTTTTGTCATCTCACATGAATTACTAGATGTTTCTGAGGTCTGTAAAAAGGTTTCTATTTAAAAGGGAGAGTAACAATACATTTGAGTTATTGGCTCGTTACGATGTAACAATACATATGAATTATTGGCTCGTAACAATGTCTCCGAAACAAACATCGGTATTATAATGAAGGAGAAGCAACAATCGCCTAGAGACATTAAGACGGAGTCTCTGGGTATAGTTGGTGACGCATAGTACCTGGAAGCAGTGATGTATGGAGGGAAAGGAGTTCTTTCTTAACCTAGGCACGTCCTTCATTCTTAATTCCACCTCTCTAGGCATCCCGAAACAGAGGGATTGTGCTCCAAGTCCAGCCTTTCTCACCATCCGTTAAGTGGAGGTAAAAATCAAAGTAGCGCACCGATACCGTTGCATAATTTCCTCTCGTAGAATTACGAAACGATAAATTAGTCTTGTTCCATCCGTTCATTTAGTTTCCGGACTCGCATTCCACAAAACGAGGGAAACCGAACGAACGAAAGGTCAGAAACTGAGTCTAATTGCAAGTGAAAGGATATACGAGAAAACACCGTCCGTTCGTACCGATCGAAATGCAACGCGCTGCAACTCATTTCCTCGAGCGAAGTTTCGTATCGGATCGTAAAAAAGTAAAAGTTTGCGCGGATCGGCGAGAGGTTTTGCGGCGTGCAATTCCTCCGAGTAAACACAATGGATATATTCTGTAAAAACTGTGTCTCTCCTCCGAGCGGAAGTTGAAACCATTCATCCCCATTTTACCCACGCTCCATTCGACTCGCGTTTCCCACGCGGCCGCTTCCCGCCTTTTTTAGTGTTTATTTACATAGTCGCTAACGAGAGCGCGCGCTTTTTCCAGAGGCTTGTGTGAACATCCCAGGTCATGTGTAAGCCGCGGTGTTTCGACACACAAGGAAACGAGAATTTCACGCCGCTTGCGACAATTTCCGAAGAAACTCGCGGCGGTGGAGGGAACCGCGGAGGAACTTTCGCCTTCAAGACTCTCGCTTTTGCTCCGCATTCTTTTCTTTCAATGATCAGGCGCCCGCCCACCCTTGATGGAATGTTCTCGGAGGTCCACCCTGTTGTTGCGATCTTAACCGTGACATTCGGATAGCTGGCGATCATTGGAATGCGATGGAAATAGGACATTCTCTCGTTTATACCGATATTTAAGTCTTTAGATCATTGCAGTACAAGTACGATAGATAAAGATGGGTTATACACAGGGAAATAAAAAGCTTAGTGAATGCTTAGCTCATAGAATGCCTAGCGTGAAAACAGTTTCTCTTAAAGATTACTTACAGGAAAAATTGATATGAAGTAACCTTTTAATAATATAATTATACTCGAATATATTTTATCTTACTACCATATGCTAAATTCTTCTGTTCTGGATGTGCGATTGCATTCGCATTTTCGACACTGTAGTAATGTTTTTTTAGCTAACGAGCTAACTCGGTCGAGCAGGGAAGTGTGAAATAATACTTCTTGCAGTTGAAATAATGAACTATACAAACTTTCGAATTTAAATATTACGATAATGATCCTTCCATCATTTGGGAGATAGATTACGATATAATTTCCCAGGAAAGAGTAAATAGAAAATGTTTAAAGTATTGATTTATAGTGGATATTTCATCGGAAGTATAATGTATAACAAATACAACGTTCGATTGTTCTGAGTGTATTACTGTACTGGTTTATTTTAGGGTGTTTACAGTATTAGTTTAGCTATTCAGCAATAATCATTTCAAATACTCTGCTACATCGTGTAGCAATGGTCACATTATTTAAAAAACGTTTTTCGTTATTTATATTGTAATGTTTTCAGAAACGTATAATATAATATAATATAATATAATATAATATAATATAATATAATATAATATAATATAATATAATATAATATAATATAATATAATATAATATAATATAATATAATATAATATAATATAATATAATATAATATAATATAATATAATATAATATAATATAATATAATATAATATAATATAATATGCGGGAAAACCTTCTATTAAAACGAGTAAAGTGTTTGACATTCAAAGCTTACAGTCCCAGACTCGTATGCATTCCTTTTAATTCAACGGTATTCGATCAAGGACAAATCGGGAAATCAATGTCGATGGGTAAAAAAAAGCCTCAATAGAGCTTGAAGGAGTATTTTTTTCCTCTAACGTAAAATTCAGTAAAATGGCTGCTTTAAAAATTGGAAGTATGCAACTTTTATTGGAATACCTCTTCGCGTGGTTTATGGTCGTAACCCAATCTGCAATCCATGAGAATAAAGTTTTTAAATTTAGGGCGTGCCCTCATTTTGACAGACGCATTCTAACCTCACGCTCAATACAGACTGTAAAGGTCACTCGGAGGTGTCGTTAAAATCATTTCTCTCGGGAACACGCGATACCTGAGGTCAAAATGCTAAAGCGTGGAAAAAAGGTTTCATTGTTTGAGAAAAACTAAATCTCCGCCGTTGCTAAGTTGACAGAATTCTTGACACGGATATGGAAACGATGTCAACAATATTAATGCTCTTGATGAAGGATAGATTCCTGGATGGTATCTATTCAGCATCCTTTTTTTCTCGAATAGCTTTGGTTGAGTATTTGCAGACGTGACGAGCTACTCGAATCGCCTTTTGGAGATCGCAGCGCAATATTACGCTTCAGTAAATCGGGCGTGTAAGTTTCTTTATCCGCGTTCTTGTCGTGTGACGGCGATGCAGAGTTGCCTTTTACGAAGAGCACAAGGAGAATGCATCTTCCCAAGTATTTTTTTTTAATTCGAAAGGGAAAATCCCATGGAAAGAATGACTGCATCCATTTACATAAATGTTTCTCAAATGTTATTCTTTCAACCCCGCTGAAGTCTCGATCTATTCAAAACCCTTTTATATATCTCTTTCTTACATTATTTTGGATATCAAAAAGCTTACATTGAAAAATATTATCTCCTTACATTGATTGTAAAGGTATTGTTAATTTTCATCAAAATATTCTCATTTGCATATTCATAATTAGCTTGATGGCTAACAACGTTTAGAAATTATTTATGTTTATAATTATTATTATTTCCATACCTTTGCATAATTTAAGAGGTATAAATTCAAATTGACAGGATTAACTAAAAACGGTATTTATTCATTTAAAAAGTAAAGAATCTTAAATCAACGATTGGAATTTTTCAGCTAATGTGTTTTGGAGCAACCAGCAGAGAATCTATGCTAAATTCTTCTAAGAATATTTTAAAATATTTGATTCCTTTGATTGTCTCGAATTATACGTAGTTGAATGAATTTTTATTATCTTACTCGACCGCATATCTTTATTTCTGAATGTGATAAACTTATTAATTCTTTGTGATTCAACTAATTACTGCCTGCCAATGTCCAAATGTTTAACCGTTTCAACCACAAGTGTAAAGAATAAGTTTTCTCCTAGAATAATAGTTAAACCTATCAGTTTCTCTCATAAAGTTAAAGTCTCTGGTAAATAATTGTCTATCGATCATTTAAAGAAACGAAGGACAAAATTTCGCTGCGCTCACTCGCGGAACATAGCGCGCTCTTGAAAGACAACGAGATTCAATTCCTATTCTAATTTACTTGATTGCTTAAACATTGTCACTTTACATTAACACTTTGATTATGAACTCATGTCAGGTTCTACAAAAGACTCTCCCATCTATTTTTAGTTTGTGAAACTTATGCACCAACTCCTTTCAAGCGTAACTAATAGAGACGATTCAATAAGGTGGCGATGAGGCGTTTGAAAGCCCAGAGGTTGACCTATGAAATAAATTGATTTCATTTTGGCTCCATCATGTTCCTCCTGGCACTGATTGATGAAGTTGGCACGTGACTTAACGATTGAGTCCTTGAGCATAGATATTAGACTTCGTTTGTTCTTGATGAAAGAAGAAATCGTTCTATTTTTTGAATGTTTATGTACATGGGTGAAAGCAATAGGTAACAACTACGAAGAACGACAACAGGTAACTGTAACAACTATGAAGACTCTTGTTAATCTCTGACAAATTTATATATTCATTAATAATTATACTTATTATTTCTTTATTATATTATATAATGTTATATATTGATTAATTTATATAATATTTCAAATTATATTACTTAAATAAGGAATAAATAGAGATCAAAATGTAATCGGCGATCAAAATTTCGCGAATTAAACATTTCGACGAACATGAAAATTTCTCTCGGGATGAAGAACTTAAACCGAATTTCCTCCGTAAGCAACGAGATGTAAACAGGGAAAAACAACTCGTACGGAAACGTGGCCACGCTTTGTCGCCATCCGGAGTTAAAACGTATCCATTCTAGCATCCGCAGAGCGTCGAATTAATTCGTTCTAATTCAAGGATCGTGACATTGATTCGCACATGACCGAGCAAACTTTCGTTCTTGGATTCTTAGCGAAAGACTTAAAGACGTGGGCAATCAATCCCACGGCCAACGGCCCAGCAATCTGCACCTTCACTCGGCATACCGCAGCTCGATGGTCATCAACCCTTGCAATCGGTTCTCTTGTCTGCTTGCCACCGTTTGAACGTTTGTCGTGCGCTTGCCCACGGAGGTTAAGTACGCTCAGGTTCTTCGACTGGTTTATTACTCTGGCAGATAACTCCTATCCCACTATATGGTCATTGATATTAATGGATACGAGTAGATCATTATATTAGCCGAGTAAACGGTTATATAACGGCTTATAAATTTAATGTTATTTTTAATCATGTTTAAACACAGTTCAAATTCAGCAATTAAATAGTTTTAAATAGATTTATTATATTTTAATTAAGTAAATATATAATATAGAATCATAATTGCAATGGAGAGATATTAAGAAATATCATTAAATAAATTTTAATCTTAAATGAAAAATTGGAAATCGGAAATATATTCTACCTTAATTAAATTTCCTTCATTATAGAACAGACTGTTCTCCAATTCCTGTTGCATTTCCGGTAATGAAAGCGTTAATAACTCTCTTTTCCTTGTAATTAGTTTCCACTTCAAACTATAAAAAAATCCATAATTTTACGAACATGGAAAATTGTACATATTATATTAATTGCAAAATACCGTGTGGATATAAAAATATCACGATACATATTTTTTAAAAGACTTCAATTTACTAATCAATTAACGGTGTATATTTTATGCTTACTTTAAGTTTATTACGAAAGATCCGGAAAATAACAATTATTACGACAGATTTTAAGCGTCACACAACAATGCTCGGCTTCGAATTCTTGATAGAGACTTAAAGAAGACTAATTCAATTGCGAGCAGATCGATATAGATTGGTTCCATTTATAGACGGATTTATCGAATGTATTCAGGGCGTAAAGCATTTCGTAACAGTCCTGAAAGACTCGTTAAGAATTTCACCTCCGGCGATCCGCAAAAAAAAAAATTTCTAGAACTTTTACGTGTGGTTTTAAGAGGGTCAGGTTCTCCATATTTGAAAACTTGATTCTTATTTAGACGCGGCCCGCGTGGAATGTCTCGAAAAGAAGCTGTAAGACCCTCTTATGCAACTAATTCGCCTTACTTTTCGTCCTTGTGATTGTAACTCTCAGAAGCAACGATTAGGTTTCATATTTTCAGCAAAAAACTTAAGTTTCTGCTTACATTACAAGTGACGATGATTTCGTCACGAGATACAACAGAAGCATGAAAATGATCTTTTGCTGGAATATATATATATGCATTATGGATATACATTTCAGTCAGTAAAAATTCAATTAAGTAATGATCATAAAAAGATCTCTTAGAATTGAGCTTTTACTTTTAATAGATAATTATTCAGGACACTTAGGCACAACTAATTGAAAATATATGAAAAATTAAATTACTATAAATGGCAAGATGGCGAAAGGCTAACATGGTTGTGGTAATGGTAGTAAGCATGGTAATAAAATAAACACAGACGATCAGAAATATTAAGACACAAAATAGTTATATCAGGAAGAATTATTGCTTTCGAAATAGTTACTATAATCCAGATCATATTTTATGTTAGAGTTCGCAACGATATTTTTGATTGTGAACATTTTCACTATTTTTTGGCTCTATAGAGAAATCCATTTTAAATCCATTAATTAAAATAAATTTCACTAAAAAAGGAATTCAGAGGGTTGCCGAAAAAGAAAGAGTGGTTGACCAGGCAGGGTATTGTATGTGAATGAACTGTTATTTCCTAACATGGTTACGTCTGGACCAACGTAGAAAATGATGAACGAGTAACATTCATTCACTTGCTCTACATCCACTTTCATGAATATTTGCGTCATAATCTGGAAAAGTCGGACACCTGTTCGCTCTCAGAAAATCAACTTACTCTTTTTATAACCGATTAAAAAGCGCAGTTCAACTCAGTGTAGTAAGTATATTTCGTTAAATATTGCATTTTCCATTGTATTGTAGATCTCCCTACAATATATTTGAAAGCAATGTATTAATTGTAAAGTATACAAGTTAACTAGGAAGTTTTATATGGAGGTTATTTACCCTTGTATAATTCCGAATTCCTGAAAGAATAGAAAAAAATTCCTTACCCTCTACTCTTACTGGCATTTGAGCAATTGCTACTATTTTATTCTCAAATTATCGTCATGATCATTGTTGTGTAAGCATAGGGAAACGGTACTAAATGAGTAATTCAAAATTTACTAAATCAAAATCAATTTAAACTTTCAATTTCATGACTAAAAAGAATCACTCGGAGATAAATCAGTACTGAAAGCTACAGTCAAATCATTCTTAGGGCGTAAAAAGCAGGTTTTTGAAGATACCTCAGGAAAAAGTCTTTTGGATTAACTCGGAGATTCCTCTATAATCCTGCACTCTCAATAAATTCCAAGAACGGGGATGAGAGCGACAGAAAACACCGCTGACCCAGGAGGCAATCGGTATCATCTTCTCGGTCGATTTAAGAAGGCCAATATCATCCCCTCATCCCCCGTGTCCTGATTATTTCTCACCTTCGAATGGTTGACCTTGAGTACGTGATCGACCACCGATCCTCCAGGGATTCCTGAAGGGAAGAATTCGCGTGCAGACCGCAAGTGCCAGGCCATCGAGGGCGGGGTTCTTTGGCGTAGTCCTCACTGACGTAGAAAGCAGAGCGGTGAGAGCCCATTGTTTGCCACCACTTTCACATTTCTTCCCATCCCATCTATGACTCTCCCTCCTGCCCCGAGAACCCGAGTTCGATGCCGTCCTTCGACGCGAGGAAGGCATCCGCGCTTTTTCCGAAAGAAGCCTTTGGAATGCGGTTGATTTGCGCGGTTGAAATTTCCATGTGCGACTAGTAGAGTTCGTCCTATGATGGAAACCGGGTTGCATAGCGAAGCCACTGGTTTGACGGATTGCAGAAATGAGGAACGGAAACTTCCAACGTTTTGAAAGGAATACTATTTCTGGCAGTATTGTCCGTTTTTTAATTGTAGGATTTCCTGTGTTTAAATAGCGTTTAGATTGCATAAGTGGTGGTCCGAATATAGTTTAGCAGTTTAGCGTGCATAAGTTTGAATATCTTTGTAGAGAATAGTCTATTTTTATGTTCAGACCCTCGGTTATCAACTGTTCTAACAAAAAGACAACATTTGGCCAGTTTTTATCGTTATTTTTATACTAAGCGTATTGATATTTTTCGTTTTCGAACTGCATTTACGGTGCATAATCATGTAAATTACCGTCTATATTTTGGAAGAGGATATCTACTGAAGTAAGACTTGGCTCTAGGATGTTGTGATATGATTGCAGTATTACCAATAGCAACCTTGTAGAGTTACATAAATACAGCAATAGATATCGCATGTAATCTTACAGCGTTATATAATACAGAAATTGATACCGACTGTATCCATGATCCTTGCAGAGTTACCTATTATTTCCTAAAGTAATTGATAATTATATATAGTTGCATAGCATATTTCTTCGTCTTCTCCATTTTATTGCTTTGTTTTGTTATGACGATTGCTTCGTAAACCACGCTCTCCGTCTTAGCCTCTTGATCACGTAAGCTAAGGCGGTATGAATGATTGATTCCTCTTAGTCTCTCCACATTGAATACTAATGTTATCTGCATGATCTTCGTGTTACACATACTACTTTGAGACGTTCGGCGTTCATGCTTAAAAATGAAAGCATGCGCATTGTGTTTGCAAACTATTCCATTCCTCGCCCACTACGGAGATTTAGGTTGATGATAAAGTGGAGGAGGGTTTAATGCACTAAACTGGCCTTCGGAGTGAACACTCCATTGACCCCTTCCAAATGACGTTCTACGCAACGAAGGTTCTACAATATGGAGAAGTTTGAGCCCGCTGTTTTGCGTATTCGTTCATTCAAAAGAGAAGATTTCGATGCATGAATTATAAAATAATATCACACACGACCTACCACCATGCCGAAGAGGATGTGATAGCAATTGATATGCAAATGTACCCTAAAAAACCTTCGCGCTCCAAATCATTACGGACGAACATTCCGGTCAAAACTGATCAATATGCCGATTTACAGTCTCGATAAAAATCTCTTCTGAATTAAATTTGGTGGTTGGTATGGTATTTCGAACATAGTTATCAAGATTAGTTGGATATTCTAATAAGCACTTGAGAAAATGGTAAACGAAACGCTCTACTTTTACTTTATTTATTTAATGTAATCCTCGCAAACATCGACTCTAAGAACAATCATTGCGATGTACTCAAATTAACAATGGACGTATATAACATCCATATTCTGAGGGAGAAATTTCCTCCCTAGTAACAAATACTGCATTTGCCAGTAAGATATTAGAAGTAAAGAAAGTGAATAAATTTTGATATAAGATTTGGATAACCTAAGGTCTTTCTAATACTTAGAGAAATACGGGAGTTATTGAAATAAAATTGTGTACAATGGAGAAGGTCCTATTCATACGAATAATTAAGAATAACACTTAACGAGAGTTATATAAAACAGAGTTTTGGTGGTATCAAAGTTATCTTGTATTCATTTATGTATTTCTTTATCTTTAAACAAGGAATATTCACGGATAAGGTGCTAGAATAAGCACAGAACATTAAATTTCATAAACCTGAATTCTACATCTACTATTCTTGGACCTTTGAACGAATCTGAACTTTTGAGTAACATTTTAGTAGCTACGTCTTCAGGTGTAATTATCCCCTAATATCCTTCGTTAGAGAGACTGATATTCGGGGAGGGGCCTTTTATCCGTCATTCTTTATAGAAGGATAGGTAATTATCCCCTTGTCTTATAGCAGCATTCAAAATGAGAGGTGATTTAGAAGTCGATTCATCCTCTGACCTCGAGAATCTAACAGCCGAAGCATAAAAAGTTGCGTAGGAGAGAGACGTTCCCAATAAAAACAACGCCTATTTTCCTTTAAGAGTAGCAGCACCCAATTCCGGTCACGGTCCGGCGATACCTTATGAATTCAGCTGCCTCATAATCGTCTCCGATTTTGGCTGTCACGCTTCGGGATTCGTATCTCATTTGCGAATAACGCTTGGGGTTTTCATGCCGAGGGAATCCTCGACGGCCTCCCCTAATAGGTCCTCATTGGTAGCCGATGGGAATCGCGTTTCGCAACGTTTTGTCTCCAGGGAAGATCGCTTTTTTGAACGGCCAAGGACAAGACCTAAAATCACAGCTGCGGAAAGCACTCATTCCCAGCTAATTTTTCATGCAAACTTTACAGCGGTATTAATTTTGCCCATAACAACGGAAGGGTGAGCTTGGATTAATTATCCTTCACGAATCTTTTCCCACCGTCCAAGATAATTATAAAAGCCGTGAAGAATTCATTCGAAGATAAAATAATTGCAACTGTAGGGATTACCATCCATCACGCTACGTGTTCAGCGTAATAAAATTATTTATCAATCACTACGATCATTAATTATAAATGGTTATGGATCAATAATCGGTTGCTAAGATCGTCACGGCTATTTAAACTCACTAACTCATATATCTTTTGGATTTTATTTATAGGTCGATTTATAATGAATTTATAAAGATTAATTGGTAGCAGTTTTGTAAACTTGAACATTATCATTATCACATTTTTTTGGTTAGACTTCTTATGATTGAGGATGTGATTACAGATTTTAAAGACCTAGAATTTCCTCTATACTTGATTATAGAGCATTACATCTGCTTTTGGTATATTTACGCATGATTAATTCCAGTAAATCTCATCTCATCATCAATTTTATCAAGTATTTGGATTAAACATTTCATTCTTATTTATAAAAATTTGATTAAAATCATCTTAAAATTTAGAATGCTACTTCATCGCCCGTTATGAACCCTCGAATGCTTATGTAAATAGAGAACGAGTTAAAGTCCTCAAGTAGTTGACGAAAGTAAAGAGAGAATCGTAATTTTTGCATCCATTAAAAACCTTTGATTTCATTACGTGAGATTCTGTGAATTTTCTTTTATCTTCCAAAATCTAAAGATGGCATTCTGTTCCTCATTTCAATATAGTTTTATATTTGTCATTAGAAAACACGTAAATGAAAGGAAAATTCAGAGGTCAGTTTCGTGCTGTATACTTTTACATCGACGCAAGTAATGCCAGGAATTTTCACGATTATTTTTAGAAAAAATTAAAGAAAAACTAACAAAAAGATTCTGTGCTAATCACCTTGAAATACTTCGAATCTGAAAATCACTTTTTCTCTCTCTCGCATTCCTAAGTGGCGAGTCAATGTATCGAAGTAACCCTTCCAGAATTTTAACGCTCTCTCCAACAGCTGTCGAACAAAAGGTTAAGGATATAATGCGAGGAAATGAAAATGTGTAATATCCGTTCAGTGACCTTGCACAAAGGAATTTCGTTGTTTGCGATGCTCGGCCATTCGTTGCGATTGTCATTTGTCGTGCGTTCTCTTGTGTTGAGAAGATGCGGAGAAAGTCATGCGCTTTTCGAAAGGTTTCTCCCGACCGAATTAATAGCTACACGCGTCGCATATTTTAAGAGCGCTGGTTATGCGTCCACTCCTAATACTAAATCGACTCATTGGAATATCTTCTAATAGGAGAAAGCCATTCGTAGATTTATCATCTATAATCTAATTGATCAACCTTGTCAACACATTCATTAACAGATTTGGCCATTATCTGTTTAGAAATATTATATTGATCTCGGAGGGCATTATAAACTAAAAAAAGTTTTATCACTGACTCTCTTTAGTTTGAAAGTAACAAATATTGGACAAAAGACCCTTCCTTATAGAGCTATATCTTATGCATTGATCTTTTTGATTGCATAATTCACAAATACGATGACTCCGTAATGTATCGATAAAGTAATATTTGAGTAAAAAATTTATTTAAGATGAATTACTATTACTTATTGATGGATACTGTGTAATGGCTTTCAAACATGGAGAATATTTCTTTATTTAATTGAATGAGAAATTTAGCAACTCTTTAAATCTATTGTTATCATTCCGTAAGCAGATTCTAACCCAAACTTTTTTTAACTCTTGATATGACTGCTTTGAACAGAATAAATATACTTCTTGATGAATTAATATATGAATATATTTCAAGGACCGGTTCACCCATATCAGAGGATTTGGTAAGGCAATTACATATACAGTTGAGGTTTACGCCGACTGGCTACTCACTTCGACTACTCAGGAACATGTATGCTTCATCATTCACTTGTTTTCATCGTTAACCTTTATAATAAAGGATCCATATTTTTCCAGGTTAAAACTACGTCTGATTTACTCGAAATAATAAATTTTCTTACTTATTAGTGAAACTTACTGTTAAAATGCATCCTTTGATTAATTTCGAGCTAAAAACTCACATAAACTTCTTATAGCTTACAACCTGTCCACCCGTTTAACAAAATACTCGGGAAGAATTACCCCTCTCAAAATGCTTGACAATTACGGGGAATTAACGATCCAAAAAACGAAGCAAAGATCGCAATTACTCGAACAAGAAAGCGACCGATCGAGCGAAGTAGAGCGTCTGTCGCCCGCTGAGGAATTTCGCAACAATAAATACATCAAAAATAAAGCGGTTTGCGACTCTTTTCTGGGAACGCGATGAGGAAATCCATCGAGGACTCGGTTTTGGACCTATTTGTCTCCGTGGACACTCTCACGAACGGAATCGCCAAGATGCTTTCGCTTCCACGAAAATTCGGGTCCCACGACCTCTTGGACGGGCGTTGAAATCTCCGCTTTAAAGAGACGTATGAGCAAAGAGAGAGAGAGAGAGTGCATGCTTAAGAAAGTCCCCCGGAAGTGGTGCTGGAATGCGAGTGTGGTCCATAATCGCCTAGAGGGAGAGAAAGGGAACTTGCGATAAAGGGATCGGAAGGACGAACTGTTAAGGACTTCGGGGCGGAAGTTCCTACCGGTCCAACTACAGAAAAAGTTTTTTTTTCGAGGGAAGATTAAATCTAAGAATGAGATGATGAGTTTCAGTTCTGACATTTTATGTTGAAGCTCGAATCTTTCGCAATCATCCGCGGATACCTACTGGAGGTGGTTTACCAAGAGCGCACTGGAGGCTGATAGATATGGACAGGGGGTGGGATGAGGGATATTTCAGGATTTAGATGCAATAAATAAGTTGAAGACTGCTGCAGTTTTTGCGCTCACTTTCTTCTGAGATTAACGATGCTCCGAGTGGAAGATATATATGCCCCATTTCGTAGCAGTTGATGAGGAATGACCAAAAGTGGTGAAATTCATTGCACCGATGCATAGCCGAACGCACCCTTCAGAAAGATATACTGAGTAAACTAGAAAAAACATTTTTCCATTATTTTCAATTACATGTTTCCTCAAGTATATATTTTTATAACTATATTTATGGTGGTATCATCAATTGTTGGTTCTGTTTTATGTCTGGCATTCATTTAATTTTCTTTAAGGGAACGTAATGTTCAAAAAGATTCATTTTCAAGTTCAAAAAAAGACTTATGATGAAACAAAAACCAACCGATGAAAAACATATGGAAACAATTATTATATATGATACTTATATATTATGTTAAAACTTGTAATAATTATAAAAGATTTTTATCATGTTAAGGATTATTGATCTAAAATTTTATTCCGCTACTTTTTAGTGTTAATTTCGATCTAATTGTCCTGTCCTTGAAATCCTTAAGAAATCCCTTTAAACTCCCTACAATTATCGTTCTAATTAAAAGCATTTGTAATTTTTGCAGAAGTTTAAATAAATCCAAATAATAATATTTACCGTCAAATATCCTGACCGGCACACCGAGAAATACCAACTTCCACTAAATTTTGGAGAATTCTTTGCCAATCTATGCCGATCCAAATAAAAAAATATTTAATACCAATCTCAATTTGTGAAACCCAATTTTTATTCTTCTATCATCCCTTCCCCCCGAACTTGACCTCACGTAAAATCGTGCTGCTCCTAATCATCAATGGCTGCACTATCTCCCGCTGAAGGAGACAATGAACCTACGCGAACGAACCAATTCTACGCATCGTGACTCTCAACTGTTCGGAAACAACGACACAATGGAATTCGCACCGCTTCGAAGAAAACACGGAACGCAGAAATAGAATAGAGACACGGAAGGAAAGCGGTTCCGAATTAAAGACAGGGATTATAGAATGATGTAAGGGTAGGATTAAAGGGGGCTGAACGTAGAGAATGGGAGAGAGTGAAAGCTTTTCCAATTCCCCGCATGGGAGTGGCGCCTACTCCTATCTTTCTCCTTCGTTCACTTTCTCCATCTCTCCAACTTCGTCTCTACATAGTTTCTCACGCGCAAACCAAATTAATAGAACCCCCCCTTCCTTTCTGCACCCACTCTCTCCCCTTATGCACCATCAGCTACACTTTCCGGTGCTAATTTCCCCGCATCTCGCAATGCTTGCACGCGAGAGAGCGACGTCCTCGGGTTACCTTTCCCCTTACTTCCGAAACGGCTGCGACATTTCCCAAAGTGAGACGTTATGCCTCTCTCTCGCGTATAATTTTTATGACGACGAGATTTTCCCCGGAGTCGTTTTATCGCCCCAGTGAAGGTATTACGGGTTTGTTTGGTGGAAGTGTGTAAAAAAAGGAGGTTCTCACGTAAGGAGCGCACGCCGGAAGTGCTCTTGGACGCGATCCGCCGCGGGCACAGGTGAAATTTTTGACGTAATTGCTCAACGGGATTTTTTCCCGGTGTTATCTAAGGTTCTAATTATCGAAGAGGTGGGGATTTTAATCGCCATTTATGTCACGATCTTTTTCAATGAGGCCGATTCGATTAATGTTTTTTTTGAGTAGAATGAATGGACAACTGTCGTCCATACGGGATTTTTACGATTGAAAATTTTACGATCCCCCGTCACTTTCGTCTAAGAATAGCGGAATGTTAAAGATTAAAAATTCTCGTAAACATTAATGTTCCTTTGTATATATGAGACTTCCTTACATTAGAGACTAGCGACAAAGGATGCTAATAGTAGCAACATAATAAGAGAATTCCAAGAATGTATTGCTAATAAAAACAAACTATAGGTAGGACGGGAACTCGAACATATCACACATTAGGTTTGCAAATAATTCTACCAACTATGCTATGCTCGTTCAATCGCTATTAATAATAATTCTTGATATCAAGAATAACGACATGATGCCCATTATTGATATAAGTTGAAATCGTAGTAACAAGTAACTCGGGTATCTCAGTCATATCTTCCTTTTCTTTCCTATACATCATTATTATGTATATATTGCTATATTCTTTCGTAAAAAATATATGTTATTTTACCTTCTATATCTATATACATCTATATTCTTTAATATTGGATATCCTTGCGATGTTTATCATCAAAACCACGTTAGATTGAAAACCTCTTTACAGCTTCGACCGTGACCAAACGAATTATCCAAAAACTAATTAATTTAACTTCAAACATTCCTTACTTTCTATAGCTTTAGCGTTGATTAGTTTTTCAGGAAAATTGATTTCGTGCCATTTCTTCTCCCCCGAATCCTGATTATGTATCAATCATTACAACATTCCCGATAACGGCAGAAAGTAAGCCATTACCATCTCCACTTTCCACCATGTCCAACGTCGTGTAGGGAAAAGAAAGCTTTCTTTGAGAATTCCAATCCCTGAGAAAACACGAAGGGATTACTTCGTATACGTGAGAAAATTACCCTCAACCTTTCACCTCTTTCGTCATTTATGCATTAGTTACTCGCACAGACGTGAGAAGGGCACTTTCTTCGTTTTGTTTCGGAGGTTCATCATTGCAGGCCAAAGAAGAGAGAGAGGAGATTCCAGTGAAAGTGCCACCTGACACCCGTTGGGTAACTTACGTAAGAAACACGTCTTCAATGACACGCATTAACTCATTTCCTTATTTAGCTCCACGCATTTTATCTTCGATATCACTAAGGGTCTATGTACTTCCGGTTGAAAAGGTTCGCGATGTTTTTTTTTCTCGCGAATTTTGGTGAATAGATGTCTCAATTGGGCGAAAGTTTTGGAGATGTGCTAAAATGGCACAGAAGAGGCTGTGGGTTATCTTTTATTACGTTGCGTCTTAAATTTTCTATTTTTATTGCGGAAACGTTGGATGGCAATGTTTTTTACGTGCCGAGAAGGATTAGATTTCTTGAGGATTAAGGATAATAAATACCGTGGTGTAAATTAATATACATATTAAATAAATTAAAATATTCTAAATATTAATTTATTAATTAACGGGCGTATTGTTTAAAATTGCAACGTTTTTAATACTTAAAATATTTCGGAAATGATATTTCCATCTTCCAAAAAGTTTGCCTCATATATTAAAGTAGAGTATTTCTTCTTTTTGTCACTAATATAAGTGAATATTTTATTTCCCATTTTCCTTAAGATTCTGTGAATTAAATTTACGGAACATGCGAAATATTTTTCGTCACGACTAAAAGAATGACGATATGGTAAAAGAAGTAAATAACTACCAACAATATGCTTCCGTTCTTCAGAGAGGCGAGTATCTAAATTTTATAACAATAATGATTATAATAATTAAATCCCATTAAAGATATAATGATAAACTATCTCCAATATTAAATCAACTCCCAAGCAATATCAGCTGGGAAAGAATCACCGGTTGAGAAACATAAGAAGTGAATTTCTCTTTACTAAAAATATCAACTTTCGGAACATCTACGTAAGGATGTCGCGGAAGTATATAAAAACTTAAACCTATCCTCATAGCAACGGATCTCAAACAAAATGAATGAAGAATTTAAGCCATTATAGAGGGTGACTCGAAAGTTTACGGCGCTTCTGGAATGAAAGAAAAAGTATAATCGATCGATGAATCCACGGAAGGCAATGTGTGTCGAAAGCGATGGAATCATCCTACTTCCTTCCTCGAAAGAATTGCTACTGTGTCGAAATGCTTATGATGTTTAGCCACGGGCGCATTTGCTGACACATTTAAAATCTCTTTCGGATGATAGATTCTTAGAATGACTTGTGGGTCATGTTTTCTCCGAAAGTAAAATCCAACCATTTTAGCCCGTTGAGATTTCGAAGTAATATCTTAGTCTGTAATCTGTTGACTTATATCCGACAGCTTGACCGAGACTGTTTGGTAGGTTTTCATGGTGAAGATAAATTTAAATAATAATTCTAACTTAATCTCAGAATATTTACGTAGACCGGCTATGGATTTCAATCATTGGGTCATCTTTGGCTGTTAAATTGTCATCCTCAAGTCGTTCACTAAAAATTTTCAGCAGTAAAGACAGTACTATCCTTAATTGTCTTCTTTCTTAAATTTGAATTTATTCTATTATAATTTGGATTGAAAAGAAGATTCCGTGAGAATTGGAGTACGACATTACAATGATATGAAATTTAGGTATATCACGCATTTGCCTATTACATTTACTCATTACGAGTGTTATATCAAAGAGAAGAATGAAACAAAAATCAAAAATGAAAACACGACGAAAAATAAAAAAGGAGAAAATAAAACAATGAAATTCAATCGTTGAAAGAAACAGAGTTACAACATGTTCTCTGCTAACCACCATTCGATTAATAAAATATATAACCGCAGGGGACCGACGCGAAAAATACGGGATAAATAAGGTGAAGCAAGGAAAGGAAAATATATTAAAGAAGAACACTTACTCAGCGAATAACAATAAGACTTTTGTCGTGTTATTAGATTCGTTGCTCAATTTTCATTGATTATTGTTCATTTCAATATCATATATTAATTACGTGAGTTAACTTATTGTCGATGTTAATTATTCAATTAATGATTCGGTAATATAATAATGAATTATTCTTATTCAATATCACGCATTAACAACATCAGTTAACTTATTGTTGATGTTATTAATTCAATTTAAGACATATTAATACAATGAATAAAATCGCAGGAAATAAGAAAATCACGAAAAATGCACAGTAGCAACTTCAGGTAGTTACATCGGCACGCAAAGTAGTAGTAAAATCCTGCAGAAATCGGAACCCATTTGGCGCTACCGTTCTTCCCTCTGGCATTCGAGATCTGCACATGCAAATCGGGAGCATCTGTATAAAATACCGTAGGAGTGTGAGGGGGAGAGACAGATGTTCGGTGCATCATAACGCGATGCGTACATCTTCCTCAGCAACGGGATGACGCGACCATTGCGCAACACGCCTCGCTGCCTTTGTCGTTACGTGGGGAGAGTTTTTAATATTAATTCACTTCAAAAACGTCCACATGTTTGCGCGAAACCTGTTCCGCACCTCGAGATCTCCTCTCCTTTCGCGAAACTTTCTCTTTCTTCCGAATCCACTCCTTCCTCCTCTTTCACTCTCTACCTTCGTTTGCGGAACCCCTTTCTCTTTCATCCATGTCTTTTTACGGATGCTCCTTACGGACGCTTTACGGGACGCGACGTTCCGTCTACTAAAGAGATCGCGAAAAAAAATGACGTGCAGAATTGATTTCAGACGGTTTTGTTCCTCGTCTGAATGATCGAGTAACTTGCGAATAACATTTTGTCGTTTTGAGAACTCGTTGATTGCGAAATACGAAACTTACGCCGATATAACGAGGTTGGTTTTCGCCAAAACTCAATCAACCGCTCGGTACGCATTAATTTTTGATCGATTTAAAACTTGCACCAATACGTGTATCGATTTATGCATTAGGTTCTGGCTTATCCTAGAGTATATCAAAGATATCAATATTTTGTTCATTTTTTAGTTCAAAATTTTACTGAACTTGATTGAATGAATGCACCTATTGCATGAATGAATAACATCTGTCTATGAAGCTGAGTTCATATAATGAACAAGATTAATTACGTACGGCGAAGGTTTGTGGAACTTATTCATGATCATAAGAATACAGATAGAATCTAATTATATCCATAGAAGAAATTTAATAAATAAGTCATAATGATGAAAACAATTTCTTTTGTGTGGACGTACTTAGATTTAGTCTTTAATCTTATATTAACTGCTGCTATTTTATATTTAATTTCTTAATGAATTTTATATTAAAAACTCGTTTTAGAATTTTTCACGAGTATTACTTTAAATATTACGAGCTGGAATTTCTCAAAGTATGCAACAGGTATGAATATTCAACAGGTGTTGAAATGCGGTAACTTCGAATACCATATCTTCTGGAAGATTATAGACGCCTCTAAAGAAAAAAAAAGACTCATTAGAACGATATTTCCTACCATCGAATTAAGTGTCTGGTGTCTGAATTAATCTTTCTTTACAACGTACAATCGAATTATCGAATTAAGAACGAAAATATTAATGATTAATCGATTTATACTTCATCATGAAAAGGGTAGGAAATATGTCACGTATTATACTGCTAAAGGAATGCCATTGACCCATATTAGCATCGGATAGAGGATTTAAAGTTTCCTACTCGAACTTTAAAAAAAACCCAAGTCATCGTATTAGGTATACTTTTTACCAGTGGCAAAAATTTCCTACCCATCTACGCCTCCCGAGTGGTGAAACATTCGCGGGGAAGGTGTTGGGCCATCCTCTCCGGAAACATTTCTCTCGGATGATGGATAGAAAAAGCCTTTGGGAGTTTTACGCCATCGGCACTTGGGAATGGATAGCCATCGATTTTTGAGGGTCATTAAATCCAATAACGTCTCTAACTCTTAGAGGGGTCTAAAAGAGTAGTTGGCTAAAAAGAACGAGGATAATATCCGATTCGCTTGAACGCGCCTCGAGTACAAATTGGCAGAGGAAGTGTAACCATTGGCACCGAATTACGGGATTGAGCGGTTCCTTCGAACCGGTTCCCTTCGGAATGAATCAAACTGGATTGGCGCATGTACAGGGAGTTATCCAACTGTTAAGTCACGTTCCTCCTTTTTAGGGAAAGCGAGCGAGTATTGCAAATCCCCGCCGGCGGATTCCGCATGCCTCTGGGGAGGTTCGAAGGTTTCTTAAAGCTCTCCCGAGACTCTGCTATGCATATTACTGAAAGCGTAGTATTTGGATATCTCATATGCAGAACGTAATTGAGATACGTCCGTTAGAGATTTATTCAGTTCGCTTGATACTGTTTCCCTGTAACAATCAAATTTTTAAATAGTTTTCATTGTTACAATAGGCTCTTGTATTAGGAAATAACTTCAATTTGCTCCCTATAATTGATCTATAACAATGAACTCTTACAATAATTTTTGTAACAATCAATTACTAACAATATATTATTACATATATCAGCGGTGGAGTTGTTGGCATGTTGACGTAAATATCCGAAGATAGCAGGTTCGAATACCGGTGATAGAATCATTAGTATAGGGAATATTATTACCCAAACTCAAGGTCCCGTTTTTGACTCCTAATCAATCGGAAATTCTATCTCATAAATTAATTGGTATTAAATTGTTTCAATTTTTCTTTAATTTACTCCTATAACCTATTATATAAACCTTCGGCCAATACTGTCTATAATGTATAATAATTAATAAGGTTTTTTATAATTGTAATTGTGAATAATGTAATTGGGGATGATAGATTAATTGTAATCGATAGTCGAAAATATATAAGTTCGTCTTATACACCTTCATCTTTGATATTCCAGTAGAAAAATCCTTTTAAAAATTAATTTTCATCATCAGCAAGCTGATACCATAAATTTCCTGAACAAACATCTTACGTGAGTGACATTTAGAATCGGCTAATTTCCTAAAACTCAAAAACAAGAGATTGGTAATTGTTAAATTCTTAACGAGAAATTACTATTCCCACGATAGAATTTTGAAACATCTCTTGATTTCAAAACGACCGATCCGAAATATCCGAAACTGATTTCGCATACCTCTCGAAGAAGAAACCTAATTGTAACTTCATGACCTTCACAGAGTATCAAGAATAGTATATGAACTCTCTTATTCTCTTGGAGCCGAAAAAACATTAGCTCATGTTCTTCCTTCCTCCGCAGAAGATTCCGATGGTGAAAACTCGACCATTCTCTCTGACTTACTTAATCAACGTTCCATGTCATCACTCCAATTAATTTTTGACGAGCAGTTATGAGGAATGGATATTAAGCCGTGAAAATCTGAAGAAGATTTCAAAGGTGATGTACAAGTTACCCTTCAACTATCAAGTTTATACCCTATTATACTCATATACCAATCATAGTCAACCGCAAAGATGGGAGACGAATATCGCTTCATGTACCCGTAACGTACTTTCGTAAATCTCTTAGTAAACACGATCGACTTATAGCCACGTGGCGCTGGCATGCGCTAAGTACCGACTCGTAAATTCACTCTACTTCCACGCAATCCGTTCCAGAACCATCCCATAAGCACGTCGTATATCATAAGAGGCCATAAAACCGGCGATTCTCACAGGAAACAAAGGAACATCGCCCGCCGTAACGCAACGGCAACAATCATGAGTTACGAGACGCGAGATCTCGAAATTCCGCCAAAATATTTCGACCCACTCACGAGGGACTGGTATTCGATACTATGGGAGCGCTTAATCAGCTGGACGGAGAGAGACCATAATTCGATATCGATTATGAATTCCCTGGAGCCGACATTGCAGCAGCTTCCCGACGATGTCGACCTCAACCCAGTTCGGATTGTTCGAAAGCGACTTCACCTCTTGTGACGAGGAAATCGCGGGCACTTCGTTGCGTATAACTTAACCCAGTTGGTGGGAAATTAGCCATGCCCTCGCGGAAAAGGAAGATTACGATGACAAGACGTCTCGTAGCGAAACGACTTTTTTTTCGATCCCGAGCACGACAAGAAAGCACGGAAATCGGAGGTGATTTCTTTTTTTCTGAACCCTTCGACGGCCGTCGGTCCATTGCCCGCGCCTCGACGACCCGACGGTTCTTCCGCGGACTTTTTTTTCCACTGCCGCTTTCGTCGCAAACCTCACTCGCTTCGGCGGGTTCCCGTAATATCCCGATGATCGCGTTTAAAAGTCTTATTCGTTAAAAACCCTTCCCCGGAAAGTTTTCTCCACCCTCATAACGATATTAGTCATCAAATGGCGTTCGTCCGTTTGCTAGCATCGTTTTCGATTGGGGTGACCACGTGACTAACCCATCTGTCTGAACTCTAGATCGTTATTTATCTTGGATACGAGTGTTTATAGATACATGTACAGATTCTATTCATTTAGATATCGATACGATTTTTATCCGGAATTGTGATAAGGAACAGCTGGTGTATCTGTCGATAATTATTTTCTTTCGGACGATAAAAAAACTGTGCGATTAGATTTTTTGTTATCGAAGACCGCTGCCGGTTGTTGATGAAACTTTCCTGGTCAATGCACTCCGAAAGCTGGACGTAATTCATCATTAAGTCTCTAAGCTCATGGCTTGTCGATAAGGGTACAAAATTAACGTGGAAGACCACATTTCCTTGTGTACAGCACCTCTACCAACGACGAGTGTAATCTTCCTCGATCATTACTTGATGAGAAGGTAAAAATCTAGATCGCAAACGGCAATATTTGATATTCATGAGTACAACATTCAGTACCACTTCCGATGACCAACTTGTCATGAATCAATCACACTTTTATAATCTGATCGTTTGTAATCTCTTTTAATGGTTCAAGCGGTAATAAAATTGAAAGTACTCTAACGGATTTAATTTGCGATCAAATTCTTCAAATAGATCGGATTCAAAAAACAGTTCTAATGTAGGTTACGCGACATTGTTTCCGATTTTCCTTAACGGTTTCTTGCGCAACTAAATTGTATTCTGTTTAAAGTGTGGCCTTCCGATGAGAAATGGATCCCTTCATTTTAGTTCGAGAGAATTTTTTTACGTCGCATTTCGCCGTTCAAATGATGAATTGAAGTCCCTACGTACATAGATACGCGCATTATTCAATGAGGGCAATTACTGTTAAAGTACCGCGTAATGTTCATTTGAGAGAGACCATAAAAATACCACCGTTAGAAGTAGCGGATGAACCCTTTCTCCTTCTCAATGTAGCCTATTTACTGTGCAGTGGGAGTTACTCAACTCGGCAGTTTGGAATTTAAAGGCCACGCCGCGTACGAGGTGACTTCATCCCGATGGTAGTATCTGTAACACTCCAATTCTGAACGATACGCAAAAGACTTTAAGAATGATCTCTGATTATGCCTAAATATTTCCAAATACCATAAACATAGATTAAAATTAATTTATTTACGACAATTTTAGAGCAGGATAACTAGGAAAACGAAAGTTAGATGAAGTTTATTGGACAGTAACCTTTCAAAAAAGATATGTTGCACACATTTCAGGTTTAAAATTACGTATATCGCCGTCATTCAAGTTTTACGTCAGAATTCTTGGAAACAAAATTTCGAAAACTCTGAATGAAAACAATCGCTCACTACTTTTATTTAGAAAGTATATTCGAGCCTGCAATAGATAAAATAATTTTCATGAGATGGATTATTTATGATTCATTATAATGATTTATTGAATACGTGCAAGACATAATCCAACTCAGATGTTTTATAACTAATAAATCTTTCTGAATAGTTTTACTATTACGAAGTGTTCAGTTAAATTTTCATTCCGTTCCCCCACGTGGTATGCCCAGAAATGATCGGTTACATACGTTCAAGTGTACGTATATTCAGAACATGTGAACATTAAATTACCTTTGATATTATCACTTATTCTATTCTCAACGATAGCTCCTATATTTTCTATTAAAAAGGAAAGTGACGTCAAAATAAATTCTACTAAATTTCATTCTCGGCATGAAAATAGTCGCTCGTTTGTTCCAATTATCGAGAAAGCAGGGGACAGATTTACAATATGCGCTATATCTCATGGGCTCAGAGACAAAAGCTCTGGAATCGCATTAACTTTTTGTGCTTGAAAGCGTATACGTTTCTGTGGTCTTATTCCCAGATAGCTTTTTCGCCGCAGCTTTTATGCAACTAAAAAAATGTCGCGACGAACTTCTAGGTCAATGAATTCCCGACAAAAGAATTGCTCATTCCAACTGGGTTACCACACAAATTGATCGGATGAGGAAATAGATTTTAACCCTACGGTTCGCTTTCTCTGCAATGGCTCCAGAGACAATCGTAAAAATGAATTCATTTCATTTCCCCCATTTAATCCATTAAATGGCTTTAAAAAAGTTGAATGTATGCACCGCGTTATGGAGACTCTGAAAACCACTGACGGCGCGAATTTAAGATTGTTTTTCAACCGTAGGTTTTTAGGTCCTAAATTCAGTTTATGTTCAGCAATTCAAGACACTTATTTTTATTGCTTTTTGAAGTGACTTTCTCTCGCGAGTGAGTGGAATGTGGTCGCATATGAGCAATTATAATGATAATATTGTCGCGTTATGACCAGATAATAGGCGGAAAGAAAATATAACGCAATCTATAGCTTACGTGTAGAATTAATTGATCGATAATTTCACTGATATATTCCTTTCTCTTGAATTAAATTCTTCCTAATAAATTTTATATAATTGATTTTCCATTATCATAAAAATTCACTAAATTATGAAAGAAACGACTCGAACTAAAACCGAAAGTACGCGAAAATAAGTTCATAGGTTGAGATAAACTAATAAAACTTACACATCTTTATTCTACTTCACGAATGGTGAAAGCACTGACGCTTATTCTATAATTTGTAAATAAAATTGGAAATTCATAAGGAAATTATTTTGGGGGATATTAATTTGATTCATCCATAAGAATACAAGCAAATCTTTTCATTAACAAAAGACAAGTTAAATAAGGAAAACTATCATCAAAGTTTATTTTTGCTATTGATCGAATTAATTCACACTTTAGTTTTGGGATAATTCAGGACTAAAAAGACTTCTGTTCCATTTGAACCACTTATATGACAGTGATATATCGGAGTTAGAATACCGTTCTATAAAATAAATCAACCGGAAAATGCTAGGTCATATAGTATCTTTCAAAACGTCTCCTTTTTTTTCAATACATTCAAATTATATAATTTCATATTCTTCATATTAATTACCAGATAAATATTTTCCCATAACAGCGATAAAATATAAGCAATTTGAATAATTATTTACAAATAATTAGAATTTATTCTAATATCTTCCTTCCTTCCTCGCTGAATACTTCATTAGGATCCATTCATTAATAAAATTCGTAAAAAGTGAGTTTCGTTACCCTGGTATTATTTTCAGTCAACAATGAAAACAGATAAACTCTACTTTTTACTCGAAAAAACCGATTCAAGATGCACGACTGTACAACCGAGAATATATACCACGGATGGTCGGCGTATCGGACGAAAGCACATCCAAAAGAGAAGACAAACGTAAGGTGACTCATCCGTGCATTAACGACCCCGATACCAACCAGGGAACACAGAATAATCTCGAAAAACACCGCCTGTGCACTCAAATCCCTTACCGGAATAATGCATGCATTCCCTTGGACGGAAGGCACGTCACGAGAGAATGTTCACGAAGGATATAACTCCGAAAGGAAACGAGAGAGAACCTTGTTTGTCACCGGTAAACGGAACCGACATCTCCCGCTATCCAAGAGGATCGAACGGGCCCTATCCGGTGTCGAAGGAAGGTAAAGCGGCCGTTCCTTGCATGGAAGCTATCGCCCCAAGAAGGGAAAAACTGGGATGAATAATTCCGCGGCTATCACGACGCATTTATAGATGAACTCGCTTTCTCCATCTCTCACTTTCGTTGGCCTACATGCCTCTCTCTCTCTTAAGAGGAATAACACGACCTCATCCCTCAACGTCTTCTTCTGTTGCTCTCGCATCCTTCGATGGAATCTCTCGCGTGGGTTTTTTCTTGACTCAATTCGGGTACCTGTTAGACAAGCGGTGTTGCGGTCGGACGCTATGGTAACGAGCATGTAAAGAGCAGGTGGCGTGCTTACTAGTTGCTACTGATAGCCAACAATTTTTTTGAGTAATGGTTGTATGTTTACTTAAAAGGTGTTGTAAACTAATGGGATGAAGGGTAAATAGCAATAAGCTAACTTCTTCGTTCAGGTGGATTAGGATTGCCTTTTGGGGTGATGTATGCTGAAGAACTGTCCCCAGCAATATGACAGTAGCCCAGAAGGACTATTTGGAACCCTGAATATACTTGCATTACGCCGGATAGGAATTGTTCGTAATTTAGAATGGGAATTTTGTTTGACATTATAGATTTTTACTTTATGTATATATTTGGTAAGATAATTATAAAGTAACATACCATATTACTGTTTAAAGATGTTGAAAAATATAATTGTAATCAGTATATTCATTACATAATTCATGTTGCTTTTAGAGTAAGTTTAAGTCTAATTGTAATATAATAATAACGTTAATAAAATATCCTATTCCATGTATGTAGATAGTGTATATACTGTCATGGGCTGCGCATCTCCAGATATTCCATTGCCAAAATTTAGCGTTACAGTTCATGGCGTGGGAAAATATGTGCTGCCAATCAATAAGTATTTCCCGACACTACTGGCATTGTTTTTTTCGATTTGACAAAGGAAATTTCTCAGGATGTAAGTTCATACATTTCATTGAGATTTTACTCCTTATGTGAGGGAATCGAATCGATAGTTAACATCATCGACTGATGTCATTATTGCATTTCTCACGATAAACATCGGCTGTAGTAACCGTGAGATGATTTCGGAGCTATATCTTGTGCTATCTGACAATGAGAGTTCCGCTTAAGTCTCGCCAGTAATTCGATTTTAACTTACGATGCCCCTACCTTCAGTAATAACGTATCGATATTTTATAAAAGGAATCAGATTTTTAATTTCTTGCAAGATTTTTTTATTTCTCGCATGCATAGGAAGTTAATATATTCATATATATGTTTAGTATACAATTGAATAAAAATATAAAAGAGAAAAGTTTATTAAGAATATAATATACGTATGATATTGATAATTATAACTGTGTTTAATAACGATGGTAATCTTAGATGTTTCACAATATATAAAACAACCAAAGATATAGGACATACCATCCCTTTAAAGAAAATACGTAAGTTTTGTTTTGAGTGTCTATATTGTCTTCTTAGTATATTTGTTCAGATCTCACAAACCCAGGAATTCGTTTCCTAGCAACCGGGTGTCCTAGTTACTCATTGTGAAGCGACGAATTCCTCTTAATTACAAAACAAAGTATACATTAAATTTCCTCACGCGACACTAAAGACAGCTTCTCTTCCTCGAGACCCAAAATATGTCCAAAATCCCACTTGGTCGTAGGCGTTGAGAAAGTCGGCCCATAGAATTCCTCTATCCAAACATTTACCAACTTCCCGCCATTACTTAATTGCTCATCTTACGAACGAGGTGCGACAGATTTCTCTGGAATTACGCAACGGAAACAAAACGGTCACACCTAATAGTTTATAAGCCTCTATTTTGTAACATCCACTGTCAGAATTGTCTCCGGGGACGGTTTCGGATGCAAATGCCTCACCTACGCCGATGTCTCTATCAAATGAATTTCCATTCAAACCTAATTAGATGCAAATCAGCATTCGGGAACATTTTCTCCGCGATACAGCGCGAATCGTGTGTTAACATCGCGAAACGATTGCTACATGTAGAGAGAAAGGAATGAAACATCTCATAACTCGTTTCTATTTGTGTGGAACAGCGTCTTAATGGTCCAGTGGAATTAGAGCGACGCCTCCGTCAGCTACCTCAAAAAGGTTCGGGTTCGATTCCCGGAAACTTCTTCTTCGCCGCGCACGATTCGCGACAGGCACCGACTGAATCGCTGTGGGAAAACTTTTCTTATCTTTTCTCCTTTTCCACTCGGCGTTCACATTCACGAGATCCTGCCTCTCACCTCTGCAACGTGTTAGAATGTCACCATCTCGTCTGTGATGGAGTCGTTTACGAGATCGGAAACACGGAACGCGATAGCATCTGTTCGGAAACGGAAATTTATGAGCCGTGAAAGTGAGATTTGCGGATGTTTGCGCCGAAGAACACGACGAAAGAATGGTTCTATTTGAAATAGAATTGTGAATCGATCGGTTATTCTATCGGCTATCGGGCTCTAACACTTTAATCTACAAGCACCGCCCTTCTTTTAAACGAGCGATTTCTAAGTTAAATACTTTCTTTTAGTGTTCTCTCAAAAGTTCTCTGTTTAGTTCTTAAAATTATTCTTGACGGTACCGATTTATAATCAATACAAAATTACCTTGTCTTTACTTTGGATGAAATCAAAAAGAAGAGATAATTTTTCAAGTTTGATGGAAAAATTTGTACAGAAAGTATTTATTCGTTCCTCAATATCTAATTTCTTTTACAATTCGTGTATTTTACGTTCTTCTATCATATAGCATTTTCACTAGAGGCCGCTTGTCATCTAGGCGAATTTCTTGATTTCTTGAGATTTTTTCCAATAGAGATCTATTATGTATAAATGGATGATTAATATATGCCTATTATTTACAACTACTCCCCTCCGCATAACTTATGGGCTAACGATTATCAGCTAATATGAACGACCCTCAATAATTAACTAAAAGGAGTCACAATTTTATACATTCCAATCTTTTTGGGACAATTATTCTAAAATCTTTCATTGATTCAAAATTGATTAAAAATATAACCTAAGGATGAGAATTACATCTCGGATCGAAAACAAGAATTTTCCATGAAGTAGCAGTCGAAATCCTCTCCAAGTGTACGGCTCTGACAAAAATTACGGAAAATAACCCTGTTCGCAACATTCAAAATAAAACTTTCAACAGCGATTTCGCGTGCATCCAAATCTGCGATAGGTCTACATTGGCATTTTCGTTTATAAGTGCAGTGAACCGTAGAAGGCGGGTTCATCTTCTCGTGAGACAAATCATTCGCTGAAATGACGGGATTTCGAACGCTGTTCTTAGCGGAGACGGAGCTGAAGGTTATCGGAGTAAATGGCAGCGAAAGGAACCTCACGAATTCTACGCGGATACGCGAATTTCCATCTTCGAGAGATGTCTCGGGACGCACGGTAAATATACACAGAGACAGAGAAAGGGGTTCTCTGTTTTAAAATGGAGAAAGGTAATGTTTTTCGTGAAGAAATGAAAGAAATGAGTTCAAAGCGATTGAATTGGAATAACCTTGTGAATTTCCTATCGAGACGGATATGAGAGAATGTTCTACTCGTGTGTACACCGGAATTTTCTCGAGAACGCCTCGTGATGCAATCGACCGATTAACTTTTTTTGTGAGAGACCCGATTTGCATTTGAGGATTAAGGATTTCCTTAACACGATTCATTCTCTATAACCGATTAAGTCGATCTTTTCTTAGACGTTTAACATGTTCGTGGTTTTTGTTCTCTAATTGGATCACTATTACTGTAAAAGGTTATTCATCAGTGTGTATTGTTTTTAAAGAATGGTTAAATGTTTGATTCGTGAGTAAATTGGTTTAAGTTGGTCGATATTCTACTTGAAAGGTCAATGTAGAGATAGGAATATATTTGATAACTATAGATAGACAGAGGTTGAGTTATATTTGTAAAAGTAACATCAGCTCGTAATATATTGCTATCAGCAAAACTCAACGAAGTTTCTTTATGAAACGTATAACAACCTACTCCTTGAGTCTTGAAGAAGAAATATTTACGTAAAACAAAAGATTCCATTATTTCCGATTTCGATAATGTTTCGTTAATTCGACATGAAAAACGTGATGCTTTTTTAGTTTATTTACATATCGAAGGACTGGTTGCCTTCTCGCGATAAAGGTTGACATTTGTTGACCTTTTACTCGCAGTTACTATGGAGTTATCAACATATGAGAGCAGATAGGAAATACATATCCATCGGAATCATAGCACTCTCGTATTTAACTTTGAAAACGATATTATATATCTATCTATCATTTCTTATTTTAAAAAATATTGTAGATAGCATGACTTCGTGGAGAGACTTTACAGATTACAAAGTGTTTTCCATTTTGCGGTTATCGATAACTTTTTATAGTATAAGATAAATTCTTAGATTAATTGAAATAATTTTTATTGAAAACAGTTTCAATGCTCAAGTCATCGGATTTTCATAAAGTGAATGCTTTAAGATATGATCGTATATTCGTTATCAATCCATTCATAATATCCTAAGCAATCATAACTGTTTGGGGCTTACTTCCACCGAGGAATCGAAAGAAACTTTATTGGTAAACAGCTAAATTTGAAAGTAAAAGCTGCCGAGAGAAAAACTAGGTTGAGACGATCCTAAAAGCGAAAGCTCGTGCGGGTGTATAAAAAAAGAGCAATGCCTTAGCACCTCCGATCCGTTTAGCGAGGAAAATATACTTTACTCAAAACTCTCTACGTCTTCCATTAAAGGTGCATCTCCAGTCATTATAGGTTGCGAAAAACGACGGTAACTTACGATCAAACAGCTTTTAATTTAACGCTCCGGGAAACATTTAGGATCGATAAGATCACGGGGAAACTTTCTTGAACGATCACCCGAGGAGGTTAGATTCTTACCGGAGTAAACACTTCGCAACTAGAACTCTAATCGAACGGAAACGAACTCGGGTTGCATTGCACACCCGATGGGAATTGAAATCGGATTCAACGGCGCGTGGGCGACTTCTCATTACTTTCTAGCGGTTTATGGATGAGGAGATGCAAATTTACTTCGTGACATCACCGTTTCGATGCGTTCAATCGCGAGAGCGAAGTTTTACAACTCCCCTCTTTCCTACACAACCGCGAACGTCTACGGACTTTCGGCCGTGGCACGAAGTAAAGTTCCGTGCGCCGGATACGAACCGGCGACCTCTTTTTGAGGCATTCGACATCCTTTCGCCTCCACCATTCGATCCGATCGCGCACCTTGCTGGCGCGTGCATGGGTATTCGGGCGTGGCCGATGGCCCGTCCTCTCTGCAGACGCGTGCAGACGTAACGGAGGCTCATTCAAGGGCCATCGCGCGCGAACGGAGCTCGTATCGACCGCGTAATGTGTTTATCATTATGTCTTTTTTGTAGTCTCCCTCTACCACTGCTATGGAAACCGCCCCAGAATGCAGCGCGTGGCTGTGCAAATGGGCGTTTTCTCTCTGGAATCTTCCAGATCTTTCGGAGAGCTGTATTAGTGCTGCGTAGTTGCGGAGCGTCGCTTTAGCAGGAAGAGGAATCTCAGAATTGAGCTCATAGTTGTTATTAAAGCTATTGTGAATGAATAACGGGTTTCATTTCTTATCGTCCGGTTGTTATTAAGGAGCTGGGTTCTGATTAGATGCAGACTGTGATAGGCACTGATTTCCGACGTGATTACTCGGGTGTCTTATCGGAATTTTCTGCTTGCTTGTACCCGTAGCTTCTTGGTTACCATTGAACAACAAGTTGGAATAGTTTTCTTATAAAAAAGAACGAAAATATTTTTGCAATCATCACGTTAGTTATAATTACTTCCTGAAAAGTTTGCCAGAATTCTAAGCAGATTTATCAATATATTACGACATTTACAATGCTGACTATAGTTTATGGAATTCAATTATAAATTGCTCTAAATTTTTATATTATTTTGTTTCATAGAAGTTTCATTTTATATTCCTTCAATAATTTATCTATATTTCATTTAATGTAGTACTTAATCATATCAGATTAAAATTATTATTTTTTGATAGAATATCTAGAGGTTTATGATTGAATCTCCATATTTATAACTACGGAATTTCATCCCGATTAAGTACGAGTTAGAATTTATGAAAGAATAGATTCCTTTCATAGTTTGCTACACCACTTACGTACATTTGCACCCAGCGAAGTGGCGATAATACAACATACGATACACGACCTTGCAACGAGGTACGAAACCTCCTTCATATGCGATCACAATCATTCCGGAGCATTTTTTTACTTTCTCACATTCGTGCCCTAGAAAAATACCAAACCCCGTACAGCAATCTATCCTAGTTGCTTCTCGGCCCAAGAAATTGCTTTTACTACATTTAACATCTTTTATCGGAAGTGGGTATCAGAGCGTTTCTAGACTATCAACTCCCCAATATGGTTTGCCTCGAGAGATTTTTAATTGAGCCATCAGCTGATTATCATACATAACAACCAGCATGAAATCATATTGAATTTATGAACATTTAAATTATATGAATCTTTCAATGAAATCATTCATCCAATTTATCGTAATTATTATATACATAAAATTTATCAATTGAATTTTGAGTAAAATATTTCACAGAGGTAAGAAATCAAGGCATTAGTCAATAAAATCTAAAAGCAATCGTTATGTTTTAAATAATCTAGTAATTACTGTCGAATTAAACGTAAAAAACAAAAATAGCATACTTAACAGAGTTGTTGAGCCAGAATGGAACTTAAAAATAAACTGAAAAGATAAAGTAAATAAAAATTACATCTCGAACTCTTTGTTTCAATAGCTTGAGCAAAAAGTAACTCGCTACGCGTATGTTTTGAAAGTATGGGACATAAAAAAATTATTTTGTATACAGTCTAGAATAGTAGAGTAATATGTTGAATAAGGTCGTTGACAGTAGAGTAATATTGTGAATTGGGGTAACTGGCCGTGAATGTCTTCTATAACAGGAATAGATTATTCTTTATCAAACAGGCAAACACGAGATTAATTAGTTTCCATAATTGATATCGGTCGAAAGATTATGATAAGTGCAACGATATCTGCAAAGCTAAAAGATATCTATGAAACGAATGTATTTTCCTCCTTTTCCTGCTAACATTCATTCGTATTATGTACGAATATACTATTTCCTTCCTCTTAGGTTTAATTACAAGCGAAACGTTTCCAAGCAACAAAACGCGCATCGGATACGAAATGTAAAAGCGAAGATCTTCGTTGGACGGCGTCTCAAAATAGAGCATTCCTTGTCAACGATGATTTTCACTTCGACGAAGAAAAAAAAATACGAGGCGAAACACTAGCTAAACTCAGCCACACTTGAGGAAAGAGTCCTAAAGGGCAACTTTTCACCACAGGACAGCATTCCCCGACTTCGTATGTCGAACAGGGAAGAAAGCAGTCGCCTCGAAAACGCTATTTCTCCTCTCGAAAGAGTCTGAGAATTTCGTGTGTGTTTTCTACTTTTCTAAGATAACGGATTTCGCTCAATGACCAATTGTTCCTCTAACAGGTTCAATTATAATTGGATTCTCTGGAAGCTTTTACGCAACAGACGGAAGAGAGAAAATAACAGCGCATAACTTTCACAAATACGTCAAAAATAGCATTCCGGTGATTCGTATACGTTTATACCGGTGTGGTGGCATTGGAAAGGAAATAAAATAATTTAAAATAATAATTATATACTACGGCGTTAAGAATGGAATAGAGAGAACAACGCATCCATACCGGAAGTTAAAACTACGTGTTCTAAAACCTGTTATGCACTACTATTAAATTATGAATCGGGTTAAGTTGAATTTGATTCTAGAGTTGACTCAGGAGTCCAATATAGCCAGAGGAATATAATGAAAACTATTCGAAAAACTAAATCGAAAGTTGAAGGTTGTTTAATGGAAATTAAATCACGATAGTACTTCGTATATTTCATAGTCTGTAAACTATATCTTCATTCACGAAAAAAAAAGAAATACCATCTTTATTCAGGGGTCTTTCCAAAATATCATCATGACTTTTTTCAGAGGAACTAGATTATTAAATCTTTATTTAAATTAAAAAGTATTTAAAGATTTAAATTAATGAAGTATTCAAACGGACGAGTTTTTCAAAAAATTTTTACAAATCTATGAAACCATAAAGATGTAGATGAAACTTAGTTTATTGCAAACGCTTTAGATATAAGATTTATTGGAAGGCTAATTAATTGTCTAACGATAAAATACCCTATTGATTAGAACTAGAAAAATATTAAGAATGAACAATAACTTGCAAATAATCACCGGAAATAAAGTAATCCATATACAACCCATCATAAAATAAGTCAAACATCAGTTTCAAATAGTAATTTTCTATATGAATCAATTCAAAATCAGCTAAAACATACAGTGTTCTGCATCCAAACAATCTTTCAAACAGAAATTCGGGTTTCTTTGTGTTTTGAATGCTAAAATTCGATACCTTCCGGTACCTTCCTTTGAAGATCGTTATACTCGTATCTTACGAGCTGCAACATATACTTTCCTCAGAGCTCAATGAAATATCGATAATTCTCGTAAAAATACAGGAAACCAAAAAAAATACACGCGTGGCCCACTTAACGGAGCAGATCATTGGAATGCAGGGTCCACGTACCACTTCATTCCACACGCCCATGATTACATCGCGGAAATCTGAGTGAGGTTTAGTACGCGTAAGAAATATATATCCAAAGAAAAACCAATCGCGCCTCGGGGCATTCATCACGACTGAAAGAGTGCAGTGTTCGACGTTCGGAAATCGAAAGTTGGAGGGGAGTTTAGAAAACCTCTTGAGCTTTCATTCATCGGAAAAATTCCGGCAAAACAATCTCCGAAAACGGTTTTGAAAACTTCTTCCGAGTAAAATATTTCCATGGGACGCACTTTCCCCTTGCCGCGCCCAAATCTAAACATCGCCGCTCATCCGCGACAGGCGAAATGAACTGCCTAATCGAACCACCGAAACCAACCCATTGAGGAATGGGAATCTATACGTCTCAAGGATTGAGAAGGTCCCCCTTGAAGTGTCTCTTTAAAAGGTTATCCATCCGACCGGGATCCTCTGCAAGTCTTTTAGAATGTCGCCACAATCAAATTGTTCTCCTTACTCAAGTGCCTTTTGAATTCTTCGTCGAAGAGCTCTCTCTCTCCAATAAAAGGTCGCTGCACATCGTCTTCCCTCTCTCTCCAAATTCTTTAAAGAGAAGGCCTATTTGGAATTCCTCAATACCTGACGACGTAAAAATTTTTTATCCTATATATTTTGTCGTATAGAATCCTATATTCTGACGTATAGTATCCTATATTTGACAAATAGTATCCTATATTTCGTATTGCCAAGGTTTTTAAAGTACTTCTTTACGCATTCAAGTTTGACGCTTTATTTATAATATTGAAATTCTCTTATAAGTCTACAAACATATGACATGTAAATAAAGCATTTCCAATAAATAAATGTTGATTTTATTCGAAATTTAATTTGTATGTAAATTTTTCAAATTAAATAGTAATTTAACCGATAAAGAAAGCATTTATTGAGTAAATTAGGGAAATCATACTTCATCTTATTAGTATTTTGCATAATTTAGAATATAAATTCATCAGATTTCTTGATAAATACGTATACGTATTTTCACTAAGAGGGCATATTTTGCTAAAAATTATAGCACTTTCATTGCTATCGTAGAGAAAAATAATCCAGATAATATCCGATTTAGCTTAAATAAATCCAAGCGTACTATAAAACTATACTGTGTAAAAATTTACTACCTGTTAAAAATCTCAGATCAACATTTCAACGATATTTTGTCAGCGCTCTTTTATTTATTTCTTAAGAATCCTTCATCCCCATCATCTTCAACTCACTCTGAAGTCATTGCATATCTATCATTTTCGTAAACACACATTCGAACCCTACAGAAAATTCACCTTCGGAATTTAAAACTTGCACCTGACTCAACGCCTGTTCGTCAGCCATAAAAATGTAGAGCAACTATTTTACGAAAGGAATTTCGCACCGTCTCCGGGCAACGTGTCACAGTTTCGCGGACCACCGGCGAGAGAGGCGAACCAACTACGGCAACCAATCCATCGGTACCGCCCATCCAAAGCGTTTGACCATCGATCTCGTAACGTAAATGGGTCGTGGAATGTTCCCTCCCTGCAGACCTCATTTCATCGGGATTCCGACTTCCCCTCGGTGTCGCAACAGGCATCTTCAACACGCACGCCTTCCTTTTCTCTCTCTGCGGCGAATCTGCAGCCACTTTCTCTTTCGACGGGGCAAAAAGACACCGGCAGCCAAAGGTCGCGGCGACGCAGGGCGCGCTGCCGGGCGTGGAAAGTTTGGGTCGTCGTCGAAAACGTTTCACCTGCTGCAGAAGACCTCTTGCCCAACAATCTTTTAACGGACGGATCGGAAACATTATTTAAAAAAACCCCCTTCGTGGGGTGCACTTTTTTATTTTGTCCCTCTTTCATAACACTCCTGAAGACGGCGGGCATACCAGAGAGATCGAGATAATGGTTTCAATGGGCTATTCAAAAACTTTCTTTCGTTCGTAATGGCTCAGGATTCGCGGGGATAATTGGGGCTTTAATAGTTGAGTTGTCCTTGTAACTTGTTAACTACAGTAGATGGTGCTTTGAAGGAATTGGACGCCATATAACAGCAGTTACTAAGAACAGTTCCTTATGAATTCGCATAATGAGATACGTACTTGAGGAACATGTAGGAAAACTAAGAAATTTATTAATTAATGAGGAATTGGATCTATTCAATAGCCTTACAGAAAAAAGCGAAAGAGTTATTTTGTGTATTGCGTCACCATCAACTGATTTTGTCACTACATGTCGAAATTCAGGTCGCGTAATAATTTTGTCGTTCGAGCATCGTATTAATTTATTTCCATATATTAATCGCGTATTGTCTTAACTCTGACGTTGCGATGACGCCCAATTAGAGAAGAAACTTTCTAATAAACATCCTATAATCAATAAATATTGTTGGTTCCATATACGTTTCCTAAAATCGTTATCTCGAAATCTCTATACTACTCGGAAATTCTTCCTCATGTCTGGATCACTGTAAACCATTCACGACTCTCCGAATGCATACGTTTCTGCGTTCCGGAGTCCTGGTAAAGTCGGAGCTCTTGCGCGATGCTAATCAAACATTTCCCTTCGTGATGTATTGAATCATCCCCCGCAGATTTCCAAGTCGTTGGTGACCTTTCAACATTTCCACATCGTTCAGCCAATCATCATTGCTTTGGCTCTCGATGCTCGCGAAGGATGCTGGTTGATGCAAAGCATTTAAATTACGCATCCGTCGCTGGCGTGATTGCATCCTCCGAACCAGTTCTTTCAGATCTAATTACCGAGAGTTGGTATCATAATTACGTTATGTGCTCGTCTGCCATCAATGTGAGATGTTGAGGTGAAGGTGAATCGGTAACGGTATATTGGAAGGGATGGCCATCCAACGGATGACGTTCAAGGACGCGCACTGCGCTGTCATTCCCGCGAAGACGCGAGCTTGACCCGCGACAAAGCGTCCAGAAGGATTTATGCGATGGACCGCGCTTAACTGGATATGGAGGTGGAAAGAGATCTTTGCAGAATCAGGGAGGGTAACCCTATATGACAAGCACCGATGGCCACCGATCGAGGCAGAGACATCCAAGTTTTCACCGTTGATGGTCATGTACTGTTAGCTAATTCAAATTCTCCGTCAGCATCATTACCGATTATGGAATCATCTACACCGTGGTGCTTTGAATGCGGTTAAAGCATCGTATTGTAATAAAATACGTAAAGAAGTAAATTAAATAAGGTTTTCTTTAAATATATAATTAGAAAACATATTGAGTTTAATGTGAACTTATAATTGTAGATTTTATATATTGATAAATATTTTTATATAGCTCGATTGCTGGCAGTCGTATTATTCTGTTCACGATGCGTCTTGAAGATTAATTTTTTTAAATTGTAATATAATGACTGTCATAATATTATCTTATCTTCAGAATCGATATAATGTTGAGGCCTTATTGAGAAGATAATTTCAAGTCTAGGTCTTTGATAAATTTCTTTGAGTTTCATTCACGAAATTAACACTATTAAGTATGGAATATTTTTTTAGCGTAGAAAATGGAGAAAAAGCTTCCTAATCTAATTCTAATCAAATGAATGGAAAAGGTAATGAAAGATGTTTCGTCAATGAAAATTGTTTGTCTCATCGCTGTTTACCAGAATGTGCAGATCATAGGAAATAACAAAGCACAAGCAATCTTGTATCTCCTTTTCAATGAAAGAATTTCCTGTTATCAGCTTATCCCGTAAGAACGGTTCTAATTGAACGTAAGAGGAAAAGAATTGTTTGTCTCATTTCACTTATCAAGAGCTTATCTTCTGGGTAGCGTAAATATACATGATTATTTTTATAAACTGGTTTTTAATTTTTTTATGACTATCTTTGACGTTGTAATGCCTCGATGTGAACATCATGTGTTGACAATCTAATGGAAGCGAAGACTTGCCCATCGTCAGGAAGGTCAAGATCACGCTGTCTTCGTCAACAAGCGAGTGTTGTCTTGAATACGGAACAAAACAAAGCTTTTGAGAGTCTTATTCAAAATTTTAAACCTTTTTTATTTCAAATCTTAATTTCCACTTACTTGAGATAATGGTTCCATTAAAAGCTTCGCAAATTCCTAACAATATCTTTTTACTTTATGGTATAGTCAGAGATTAAAATAAAAGTTTAAGCTCGACTCAGTTAAATAATGTGTAGTCATTCTTAGTTTTACATTCCTATTCCCTAATAATAGTATAGTGTTGCGTTAACTAGTATTTAAGAAATAATTGTTTACGGAACAAAAGGTAACTTCCACTAACTTATTTTTCAAAATCACCACGTTTTTAATGTAATTACTTTATTTATAACTTTCCGTTATATTTTTCTCATCATCTACCCAAAATACCCCTTTAATAGCCCAAATCATCATCATCGAATATATATTTTTGTCAAAAAAACGAAAAAATATCGCAATTACCGTTATTTTTAATCTCTCAACGTCAACATGTATTTTAAGATGCGTGACACTCATCTCGGCCTTGACTTACAGCGGTTCTTCAGCTAACGTTTTTCCCTCGTAATAACAACACAATGCGCTGCCTCGGAGCTTCGAAAATAGTTCGCTATTGCATGAGTCATCCTCATTTACGAGTCAATTCATTCTTGTTGATAAAAAAAGCTCCCTCGAGGGCAATGAAAAACAGAGATGCTCTGAGCTTTCCAGTGGGTCGAACGTAGTGGGAAATCCGGCTTGTTGACTAAGTTTCAACAATATGTGTTGCTACGAGAATTTAAATAAAAACAAACAGGAAAAAGAATTTATAGTGATTGAATATATACGTACGAATGTAAAACGTAATAAATGTACGATGTAATAAATTTTAGCTCATATTTTACCATAAAAGGATCTCAAAGTAATTTTTGATTATTCATTTAGGATCTTGGGAAATTTTAATTTACTATCTGGTTCAACTTTTCAATTTCTCTTTAACATTCCGTCGACCCCTCGGTACAGAGGGGTGAGTGTCTGCAAAGTAAGCCGCAAATTCTCAAGGAAAAATTCTAACTCATCCTGTTCATGAATTTGGGTCTACCTTGTTTTCCTCGCCAGAACCAAGTGTCCCTTGAACAAACTCATTGAGCTGGAAACCAGAAGGAAAAACTTGACCCCTACCGACAGATGCGCTTTCCACCAAATGAAGATTTCTCATGCAAGTCAATATCCGGTCGTGGAATGCTCACGCTCTTTGAATCCTTACTAAAATTTCGGACGAATCAGCACTTACAATGAATATAATGGAGTTAATGGATCTTTCTTTTGATCACCCTTTGGTATCCACGTTCTCCCTTCACTTTCATCCTTTCTCTTTTTTTTCTGATTGGGATTAATGATGGTCAAGCGAAGTGGAAAATGTTTGGGAATTTTACGTTGTCTTGAGCTATCTGAACCGAGACGTAGAAATCGATTGTTAATACATAGAGATGGTAAGAGAAATATTAAACGATTAAGATGAAAACGGTACCCGGACTAGTTATAATAAATATTGGATATAATATATAGAGTTTTCCTTAAATAGAATCTGATAAGAATTGTGGCTACAATACTTTCATTTAACAGAAATTTTTAAAAGAATTTTTAATTGGTATAGAGCAAAATCTGCATTAAAATAATGCCAGAGGATTTTCCTCGTGCTAAAATAATCCTTTAATTATCTATTCTTCTCAGAATGATTATAAATCGAATCATAAAGAAAATGACTGATATTTAAGGTTCTCCTATTGGTGGCATATTAGCAATGTATATTTCCATGATGTTTATATGGCTTTTTTACGTTTAACTCGCAAATGTTAATTCATTCCGGGAATCGAAATTCCTTTATTATATAAAATATTTAATTTATGATTTTCTTCGTACATGACTTTATAATTTAGAATTAGAGATTCTGAATTGACAAAACATATAAGCCATCAATTCCTTATTATAAATACGTTTAACTCTGCAATAGGACTACGGTTCACCATAACCAGGGAAAACAAATCTTCACTCTCTTAATTGAGAGAAATGGAAATATTTTCAGTTCATCATAAATTTTGAAAAATGCCAACCTTGTTAACTGTGCACATACAACCTTTCAAACAAACGGCTCCATTAAGCCATGCATCAGCGAATTTAAAATTCCATGAATCGTTCATCAAAGGATGCTGTCGAGTCTTCGTAAATATAAAAGGGAATTCTTCCATAAATTCACGTGGAAAAACCTCATTATAAACCGTAATGTGGGTTTCGAGGACGAACGGTTCTCATCTACGAGAATTTTTAATGGGACGGGATAGGAAGCGCATTTTTATATAAAGTACTCTCTCGGAGAAAAACAACCATTATGATTTTTTTCCGTATTCTCTAAGGAAAATGGTTGAAAAATGAATTGCGGCAGTCGACCGGAAATTCGTCTTATTTTTTTATGCCGATCTCGGGCATTTTTGTCCGTATGGTGAGTAATTCAACTTTCTCCCTCTAGCTGTGGCGAGGACAAGGGAATGACACGACAATGATGACTTCGGAAGGGTGTTGGCGATCCAGAACTGCCCTCGAAGACTGCTTTCGTTTCAAAGGAATCTTGGCAAACTGCCCGCGAATCAACACTTACCCATGCACCGTATGCTAATGCTAGAAGTGAATTAAGATATGGAATAGTAACTTGAGCATTAATAGTATATCACTCTGGTTTCTCAACGCATTTTATAAAAATCCTAAAGTAGCCTTTGAACTTTTACATCCGTTGTATTATTTTCACTTATCAGGATCAAGTATTGTATGAGATCGATCAATTCACCGTAATGTAGTTTAACTGCCATGTTATCATATATCTCGCGGGAGATTGTTACGAGAAAATTACTGTTTATTTTGCGGTTTTCATTTATACCGAGAAAATTTTGGATCTTTGAATTGTTAATTATTACTTTCACGAATCGGGGGTATTTATTTACGAACTACAATCCCTCACATCTTTATCTGTCTTTAATCCGCCTTCAAACTATGATTTACAATAAACCCACAATTTTTCTGCGTATTTCTACTCTTGAGAAAAGAGGTCTTAAAAATATCTCTTATATCTTCCAATATTTTAGGATTTAATTAGATTACAAATAAAATAATTCAATGTAAATTTATGAATATAATATTCCTCCCGATTTACTTCCAATTTAACTTCCGTAGGAAAAATTCCGATTTTTGGAAAGTTCTCTTCCAATCCGATATTTTTATCATGTATACATATCATACATACAAGTCATCCATCATGTTTCTTGGAATAAGATGTTTACGTATTTTTATCCCTGAAAGATATCTTTCGGTCAGAGAATGGAATTTTTTATTAAATCATATTTACATTATTATATCTCTCGATCAGAGAAATCTTTCTTTCTCCAAGGGATTTACAATTCTCAATATTTAATGAGGGAAATCTATTGCCTAATAAAGACCTATGTATGTATGTATGAAAATCTAAAGCAAATCAGCTCTTCTGGAAATGGTTACTATCTATCGGAAACTATATCAAACAATGATTCGTTCATATCGGGAGTGCTAAATTTTAAGGCGTATCGTACTTCCGCCTTCATTGATTCGAGATTATATGGTATTGAAAGTTTATTAGTAATTGAGATCACTGATTGAAGTCTAATGGTTTTCTGAAAAACGTAGTTTTCATTCTACTCACTGAGAGTAAGAATTTGAATTGAAACTCGTGTTGGGTTTTATATTCAGAGCCTCGATCAAATCTACGTATAATTCGGCGAATAAGAATTGAGAGCTTTTACCTGCTCGTTGATAGGCATTTGTATTTCTGCTCCCTCGGGGTGAATCGAGTAATATCATTCTCGGAGATTAACACGGTCGTATATTCTAAGACAAAATGCACTGGAGAAAGTGAAGGGTCGTTAATAGCTTATTCTGCTATCTCTGAATATCCACCCAAGAGTCAGAGGCATTTTAATGAATAGGGTCAGCGAAAAAATGTGAAAGTGTTTCAATGAAATGTTCCCCAAGGATTGGGTTTGTTTAGTTGTATAACCTGGAAGAACCAGAAATCCCGTTACAACAATTTTCACTCGAATCTTCGAGAAAATAATTTAAAATATTTATCGCCGTTGCCTCGATTTTTCCACGATCTGTTTACGATTTCCTGCGCTGATGTGAAACTTGGACCGGAAGGAAATGTGTCATCCTCAGGCCTTTATATGCTCCGAAACTTAAAGGTAAACAAGTTTCGAATTTCGATGCTTTACTTTCCTTGTGCTAAAGGAGATGCATGTTGAAAAAGGAAAACGCGTGATGTAAATGATCCCTTTCATTAGAAATGATTCATCTATTAAATATGGTATTTTAAGTGCTCGTTTGAACAATAGCTTTTAAAGTATTTTTTTCATTTTACTTGTTCCCTTAAATGAATTCCTGTATCTAATTAATTCAATTGAGAACTTTAAGTATTACATATATTCTATGATATTCCCTTTAGCTTTAGAAGGTAGCTTATTTTACTAAAAGCCGAAATTGTAAATTGTTAAATTCGTTGTGTGGATCATTTTTCAAAGATTTTTTTCAAATTTCAAGATTTCATTATTTCAAAACGTTCAGTATGATAACGATTTTATTCATTTTTCCATCTCTCTACATATCAGTCTATACTATATATTTAAAAATGTTTTGTTATACAAGCTTCCATGATTTACATTGAAACTAATAATTGGGCATATTGAATAACCTCAAAAAATAATATATTATATTATATATATTATATATATACTATATATATTAATTCAATCTATAATGCGATTATTGTAAAATTGAAATACGTTTAAAAATCGATCCTTAAACTATAAAATATCAATTGCGCGGAAAAAGTAAACGATAGTTAAACTGTTCACGAATAGTGTAAAAAATGAATTATTCCTAGGATAATAGATAACGCCATATAGAAAAAGATCACTTAGCATCTTTTCCACAAAAGAAACTATGTGTTGTTCCTATATTTTTTATAATGTTCCAGAAAGTTATGTCAGATGATATTACACATTAGTTTTATATGATTTAATCAGTCAGTAATTACCGTAATTATTTCGTAAAGTCGAGAGAAATAAATCAAGTTCGGTCATAATGCATTTCTACCACGATGTCGGAAAGACCCTGACATTCGGCCAACTCACATCGCACATCGTGGGCGCCCCGTAATACCCATTGAGGAGTCCTAAAACGTTTGGTCGCCCATCCAACTCTCGAAGCCAATCGATCTCGCACCCGTGACCTCTCTCTATTCATTTGGCTGTGAACTTGATCCACCTACTGGCCGAGTGTCGGGATGCATTCAGTGGGAGGCACGATTCCATCCACACCCGCTTTCCCCTTTAAAATGCCCTCTCCGACCGGTGAAAGCAACTCACCGGGGAGTGCCTATAGCCACCGATTTTTTTCCTTTCCTTCCCCGCAGCATTTTGCCGCGAAAAACGGTACGCCGTTGTGTATGGCGGTCGAACGTCCGGAGAATCCATATTTCGTGACGAGAAGAATGATTCGGCTGCATCTTATAATGGAAGGACGTGCGGAAGATGCGGAACGGTGCCCTAAGAGGGCGTCTTAAGAGGTTGTTCACCAGAGGCGTAAATATTTGGTGATTCGAGATGATTATTTGAGGGTGAGGAAGAGATAAATTGAAGCCCGGCAGCCCGGAACCATTTGCTAAGTGTGAGAGTAAAGGAGGTGAGAAAACCACTTTCCTGATTTGAATATGAGCCACCGAATTCTCCGTTCTATTGCTTAAGGTCATGAGGAATCTCCTCAAATAGATATTGATTAGGGATAAAATGGGTATTTTTACATGTAAAGGTAAAATTATTTCGTACAATCTAAGAAGTGATGATAAATCGTAGATTTATGCCTGCAAGCTTTCCTGATACCAGGGTAATTGGATGAAGATGTGGTATAGAGTAATTTCCGTTAAATTCGTCTTTCAGATCGTAAATTTCTTACATCTCAGTATTGTATTAAGTTATCCATTGCCGTTAAACGTGAAATTGATCTCTCATTTCAATTGATTAGTTGTAATGAGATGCAATTTGTAGAATTCAGTAATGATAAATATTTAATACAATTTCAAGATAATTGTGTCAATTCTGAAATGTACAGCGTGGGTAAAATGATGTTCTACTTCTATCAGATACGTAATTCATATGAATTATCTTTCTCACTCATATTGATATATACCTGGTTTACAAGAGACATCTATAATAATATTGCTTAAAATAGCAACTTTTGGGTACTAATAACTAATGTTTGCGATAGATTTTCGGAAAGTACCTTTTTGAATACTCAGTATATACTCAATACTCAGTAGTATACTCAGAACTGCTTCCTAGTAAAGAAAGAATTCCACACAGAACATGTGATTTATTTGGATACACACAAACAGCGGAAAGAAGTAATTATTTTCAAAGACACGTGATTACGAATGAGTGTCTTCTAACTATGGTGAATCTGAACGTTAAATTCGAGGGAAGTCATTGAATGATTAGGATCGTAAATAAAGAGACTTCAATGATGAGAGACAGATATTGGGAGAAGTACTAGAACTTTAACACGACTCAAAAAACCCCAACCCGATTTGAAGTGGGTGTGTTTTGATCTGGTTGACCAATACATGGGTACGCACACGCACGCACAGGATATATTTAGCACCCACCGGACGAGACAGACAGTAATGGAATCCAGGTCGGCTTTTTTTCGGGTCTTTTTCTTGGTTAATTTTATTTGAGGAGCTTTTCGATCAATTACACGGCCTTCGTGAGACAACGGCCTTGGCGAATTCCCTGCATGCCCTTAACTTGGTAGTTTTCCAGCAGCTATCCTCACTTGAGTTCCTTTTTGGATATACGCGCGTGTTCATTTCTGAGTCGAGTTATGAAAATAAACGAAAGAACTTGAAAAATGAGTATCGCAACTTCTTAGCAAAGGAATGCGGACTATCCTGTGCATGATAATGAAATACTATTAAAGATGTTGTTAATAAGATTCTGATCTGCATAGCTTCGTAAACTATCTATTGTGCATCGTAAGATTAATTTATGAATCAATAGACACTTAAAGTTAATGAGTATCTAATTTAATTTATAGCTCATAAATATGTGTGTCGTTTTAAACCGACAACGTACTTTTTTCCGTAATTAGAAAGCTTTAAGTTAGTATTAAAGTCTAGGAGTAACAAATTACTAATTCCGTATACCTAATAATGCTAACATAAGAATGAAAATTTCTCGACGAGTGATGAATAACAGATTTAACTTCTAATCTTCTTGAAGACACGTAGACATACGGATGCAGTCTTTATGAATCATTCTCAGAAATACAAGGTAGAAAGAGGTCTAGGAAACAATGGATGTAAACACGTGAGCTACTGGGAAGGATCCGAGTCGTTCATGAATGATGTTTCAAAATTTCAGCTTCTAGGAAGTAACCAAATACGAAGAGAAAACAAGAAGTCAACTGGTGTGAGAAAAAAAACAATTTCGCAAGTTCAGCTCGTTAGAATTTGGAAAAACCCGTTGAGGAACGAAATACCACAGGAATTATTTGGTTGTGAATAGAATTTGGTACTTATAAATCGGTATGGATTGTAATTAGTGCTTCGAGATTTGCAGAACCAAATGCAGGCTTTGGAAGGTGTATGGAAGGTCATAAATGAGATATTTTTAATCATTAAAAAAGATCGAGATGAATTAAGTGGCTTGATTTCATCAAAGATCCCAGATTACCAATGGTTAGGTTATTTGGTAGTTTGGTTTCGTCCGAAAGGTTCCATCAAAACGATCGGGAACGAAGTTTTCGAAATAAACTTGCTTCATGCATCAAATGTCCGTACTTTCTCGATAAAACTTCTCAAAATTTTCCCTTCGCTCCGGAGCTTTCTTTTGTCTCCCTGCCCTCGTAAAATAAGTCCGTCGCGTAGCCGAATCAAGCACGGAAAGTCAATTGAGCTCAACAGCGGTTGCAAATGCAACGCCAGCTGTTCGGTGCACGTGAAAGTCGAATGCCACGAGAGAATTAAGTATTGTACTCGACAACTTTGTTAATGAGTATGTTTAATGAGAGAGTACGGACATGGGAGATAAAAAAATGAAATGCAGCGCGATTCCGAGGACGGAGTTTTAATGGGTAAGTTTAGAAACTCGTTAAAGACATCGTTACAGTTAAGTAGAATATTGAGTTTCGTATCGTGAAGACATTTTTGAGAATCTCTAATATTTTTCTAGCAATAACAGCTCGTAATACTTTCCAAATACGAAGGTGTACATATTCGTAAGAGTCTGAATTATATTCTTTCGATTAAACTTTATCAAAATATTCTGCGAACCGGAACAGTGATTTGATCAGAGTCTGTCACGCTCGGATGTATCGGAAGATATTTCTTGTCTTCAAACTGTCATCTGATGTTGCGTGAAAAAGGAAAGAATCGCGGCAGAATTTTCTGTCCTTGATCTAAATGCAGTAAGACGTCCCCAATAGAATCATGCAAGGCGTGCTTACCGCTGTATCAAATAGGCAGGGATTTGAAACCTCCTTATGTAAGCCTCGGTGGAACAGCTCATGGTCTAAGCATCATTGCATCTAGTGAAAACTTCAATGACTTCTATCGGAATATGTCAACGATTAATCGTGTAAGGAGACTATTATGTTATTCACAATTATCGAATCTAAGTAATTAATCATTAATGCTATATCTGTTACACACTTTTACACTATTATTAATTTGTTTTAGACTCGCTCATCGGCTTCTTTTCTTATATGTCGCACATACTGTTCCCTCGTCTCGTTTTCACGTTCTTTGAAAAAGAGACATACGTAAACGGTTATTGTAAATACATTTATAAAACTGAAATTCACACGGTTAATATTTACGTTGTTGTTAATATGATAGCTTTCAATCGAATAGATATTTTATATATCCTTTTTCCAAGAAAAGATATAAATAATTTGGAAAAACTGATTTAATTTTAACTTAATTATATTATGATGTCTTACGTGATGCGTAGATTTACCAACAGAATTCGGCGCCTCATTTAATATTAATTTCTGTGGATGTCACTAAATTTCTATCATCTACTATTTAGTATCTCTCCCTATCCAAAAGTTGAGATTCATCATATCAGAGTTATTTACAGGGAATTTTGATCATTTTGGTATAACTTTCACAGTGTTTATCTTAACTAAATTTTGTTCTATATTTCTATTCGAAGATCACTATTTCTATGGCTAAAACACTAAATACCGATGATATTCTGTATATAGACAATATTTTACGCTTTTCATTAAAATGTTCCTAAAAATTCTTGAGAAGTATGCTTTCGCCTTATAAGTTTCATAATCAAAATTCCGTTTACAGATTTATCATCAGCCGAGAATATAAGTTCCCTTCTATCAGCACCGTTCTATAAATGACCTTGATCGTTAAGTTTTTCTCGTTCGCAGACGGGCAAGAAATAACGTACTCCTCAAGGTCCTTCAGATTGTTGCACGACCTTTTGGCCACATACGTTGAAGATGCACTCACAGGGAAACTTCTTGCATTATTAAGATAAATCCGCCCCCTGACACCAAGGTCTCATATTTCTCCACGTATGTCACCACGTAATCAAGTACGTTGAGCATCCCTTCGTTTTGTTTCCAATACCCGAGGTTAAATGGAAATACCAGTCCCCACGAAACCTTAATTACGCACGCGCAGTATATAGCATTGTCCTTTCCTAAAACTCGTTTCCAAATAAATTTCAATTACCGTCAAGACCTTTCCTTCATCATATCCGAGTGAAATTTGAGATTATTTAATTAACTTTCCGGCAGCGTAATTGTCTCCGCTAATAAAGATAAAACGGAGAAAGTTTATCACATGCTCAACTGACACGAGCATTGGAGTTTAACATATTTTAGCTCTTTCGTACCTCAAGTAATTCGAGCGTGCCTTATTTCGACTTTTTGCGATGATGAATATAGGTCAGAATGAAACCGACTTCATATATATCCGTTTGATTGAACAATTCCTTGGCATATAGATTTTTGTTTGATGAATATCTTATTAATATGATGATATTATCGTAACATAACTCTTTGCGTATGATGACGCATATTTACAGGATCTTTATGTTATAATCACATTCTGCACCCCTCAGATTTGTTCCTACATTTTTAAATGCCCATTTATCTATAATTATACTTTCTAGATTCATCCACCTTCCATTATGAAGAAACGATTTTCATTATTTCATTCATGATATCTACTATTCTAAAAAAAAATAATACTACTTGAAAATCTACTTCCATTTTCAATTATGGTTGTTTCATATGTTTTAGTAGATTTTTTTAAATTTAATTTTTTAAATGATTGCTTTCTAACTCGAAATAGGTTTGGTTTTTAATAAAATAATATTCTCTATATTTTGTGTAATAAGCACTAGAAAAAAGTTTTCATGAAGGCAAAATTATTTATTCCTTCATTAGAATAAAAATACGATAAGGGTAGCTGATAAAAAGAAACCTCGTATTCCTATAAATGGCGAATGTACTGAAAGAATTTTTCTTACAAAAAAGCCATAATGCGATTAAATAGACATGTTATTTAATATTCCGAACCAGGAAATAATTAAGCACATTCCATAAAATTCTTAATTGCGAGCGTCTCGGTCCGTTATTTAAATAACGAGTGAGATTATCGAGCCGTTCCAAAAATCACCAAAAATTCCGTGAAGGATGTTAAAACATAGGATCCGTATAATTCGAAGCACACCTCTCCTCTACCATAAGTATAAGGTATAAGGGCAATAAAATTCTGGAGCGGAGCAAAATCGTCCGGAAAACTGCAAATCCACGAGCGATACGTTTCCATTCACCCGTTGAAGTCTCCGATCTCGAATTATTCCCACCCTTACCCTAGAGCGGCGAGAGGACGGTAATCAAAGGCCGACACGCGCAATCGTGTCCCGCATATCGTGACACAATCCAACTATAGAGTCCTTACCTTTGTTCGATCACGTCCAAAAGGTACGGGGTCTTCCGGCAGAGACGAGATTTCCTTTCACAGTCGGTGAAGGCTCTCGAAGATTCGGCTGCGGCGGTACCTTAGCTTCCGAAGTTGCGTGCACTCGAAGACGACTCTTTCAAACGAACGACTTTTTGCGTCTTCTGGTAAACCTGAGGATGTTTTTGGGGGATGTCACGGAGCGTTCAAAGGTGCGCGGCCAAAGTCTGGACGGCAACTGAAGTGAGTGACGGTGGAGGGAAAGCTGTTGAGACCAAGTCGGTGAGGTATGAGGAGGGGCTGGGAGGGGGAATAGAAAGGAGAGGAAGGGTGTGGAGGAAATAGGTAAATCGAGGGAGGTGGGTGGATGAGGAGAGGGAGGAGAGAGAGAGAGGGCTGAGGTGGGACAAAGAAATTGTTCGGTGCATTGTTCCCTAAGCAATGCTCCCATGAGTTTGCGATACGATTTTAAGGATGATGGGATGGAGACTCACATCACGAATCGTCCCCAAGTTTTTAATCGCAGTGTAATGAAATCTTCGGGAAATCCCTAGCTGTTGGTTCCGCTCTTCGGTCCGGATGATTTCGGAAATAAAAAAAAAATGGACGGAAATGTAGCTAGTTGGTATTCTGAAAGGATAGAAGTTCGTGAACAAATTAATAATTATACGAATATTTGAATGAATCAATGTGTTAATATATTTTTATTTATTGGAAATACCATTAAAGCCAGAACATCGTAATATTAAAATACATATTTTTTACAGAATAACCGGAAACAAGTGGTTTTTTATATAAATAAATTTGGATATCTATAAAGGATTAACTAAAATGTTAATGATTATCGAAAATAAAATTCAAATTTATTTCTTTTTGCTATCCTTAACACCACTAATATGAATTTATTTCTGTATGATAATTAAAAATATATTTTAATTCAATACTTGCGAGTAACTGCTAAAAGTTTTTATATTACTGTTCTATTACATTACGAAAATAACTAAATAGTTGTACTTTATCGATTTTAAACGAGGAATGATACTTTTAATTAAATTTTGGTTGAATATTATCTCAAAATAAGGAAAAATTTAATAAATCACTATTACATCACATAGAATATATTAATGAACTACCACAACACCATAATGAGGATGAATTATATTTATAAAAGTGAATCAATTAATATTCCCCCTATATTATGTTTAAATTTTTCAAATATGTGTCGATTTATTTTTTATTTTACGACGAAAGGAAATCAGTACATTATACTTATAATAATATATAGAAAATCATGATTTTTCATCTCATAAAACGCAAAGTGTGCAGCTTATATATTTAACAACCATTCTTGCCTTATTAACGAAATTATAGATTATCGAAATAAAAAAATTCATAGCAGACACTGAGTGATTAATGACGAATACGGAATTGAAGATTAAACTTGTATCCAGACAAAATAAATCAAAGGGGAATAATTAATCATACTTGCGACTTGTGGTAATAGCCGTTTTATTTTTAGGGATTTTTAGGGACTTATTTTTGCTTTCGAATAATTTCGACTAAATAGTACAAAAAATTAGTAATGTACATTAAAAATCCAAATAAAACTCGCTTTCGGATTTTTTGCATGATATACGTGTTAAATGGTATGGTGGATGATTAATTACTCCTTGGGAGCGGTCGACAAGTATTTAACCAATACTTTCTTAACGTAAAAGAAATCAGAAAATTAGAAGAAACAAATTGCGGTTGGGAAATGTAAAATATCGATACCGTCACTTAGAGAAAATTTCGCATATATACATCTATACCGAACAAGCCGCCTCTCGGCGTTTCAAAGACCCACTGCCATCTCGTCGAAACGCTTATTTGAAGAAAATATTAAATCTTAGAATAATCGAGGAGCTATTTCACAACTTAAAGGGAATTACGTAGTCAATATGCTATGTAAACAATCGAGAATATTTATCTGCAACTGCTTAGAAATTCTAAATTTAATTTGACTGGTTATCGGTGAAAGTGAAGACTTGAGAGCATACCGATTCTCTTATAATAGAAAACTAAAAATAAAGATACATTTACTTTCCCTTTTATGAGCTATTACGTCCATCCAAAACGGTAGCAAAAACAAGTTAATTAAATCGATGATTAAATTCTAAAATATTATCATTAATAGACGATTTTAAGAGTAAGATTTATGTTATGGAAATTTGATATTTGAGTTCATTTTATTATTTATTTTAATTTTATTATTTATTTTATTAGTTCGACGATACGATTTTCATCTCTTCATTTTTAAATAAATCGTAGTTTCATGAAATAAATTTATGTGGGAGTGTCTATACATAATTGTAGACCATGATTCAATCGAGAAAATCAGTTTATTTGATTCGCGATTATCGTATAAATCGTGATTTTTTAATATCATTCTTAAAAAATCGCAGATAAAGGTGAGGTAAAGTGAAGGAAATATTTACGAAACATTCCTACAAAAAGTTATGAAAAGATGGTGTCCTTTCTCGGTTTTGAGAAGGTGCAGAAGATTTATTCGTAAATGTAAACAAGACTATTTAACTGCGCCTGGTTAGCTTTAAATTACTTCAGTAATAGGCAAAATTAAAATTAATTTTCGTTTGAACAACCCGAGGAATTGTAACTTGTAATCTAAATGGGATGTTATTTTAACTTAAGCAGGTAATCGAAGAAATTAATTGCAAACTTTATTCATTCTATTATCTGCTGTGATTTTCTACATAGTAAAGCCTTCAACAATCGATTTTAAATGCAAGAAGACGGACATCGTCATAAAATTGCAACTCAATTCATATAGAACAAATAAAAAACTTAAAAAAAGCATGCCTTATTATATATTATTATAATATTTCAAGTCGATTGAAAAGTATATAAAAATTTAAGAAATTGAGACTTCTGGGATTCGTAACTTCAGCATTTCAGAGGTTACCGTAAATGATAACTTTGCCTGCAATTACCGATGTCATTAATAATGCGAAGAAGGTGGCGCAATCTGATGGGCTATATTTTTGGCTCCACACGTTTTATTATATGTATGACAACAATAATAAAAATTATGATATGACTTCTGAAGTCCGAATGGAATTATGAAAGTCCAGAGTTGAAATGATAGTGGGATAAATCTACTAATTTTATTTTCTGTAACCGTGATATTTAAATATCGAAAAGGAAAAGAAAAAGTGTTACACCGTTCCCTTTCAAAATTTTATTTTTGATATTTTTTAAATTACTGTTCGACCAAATAACAGCTTCAAAACCATTTACAGATAACCTTTCTGGGATTAATATTTAATTTCTATCTGACAGTATCTGAGCTTTCTTTCTTCTATGAAGATCTCGAGATAAATCGACACGATAGCTTTAATTAATTCCATTAAAGCTATCTTTCTAATCCACTCGCGTGTTACGCGACCCTAGAAATCATACACGCAAATATCTTAGTCTCATCTAGATAAAACTTGGAAGATTAACACTTGGTTGCATTTAGGTAAAAATCGCGAAATCTACGAATAGCAAGTTCTGTTCCGTTGTTAGGCCGTTGACCCGCTAGTCTATGGGAGTTCTCTCCACCGGCAATACCAGAAGATCGCTTGCTATCGCAGCATCGCCATCTGTTTAACGTACTGTTGACTCCGCGGTTCCATCTCGAAGGGTCATCTGTGCTCTTTGGGTAATCCGCCCTCGGATATTTCTCGCCTCGTTTCCCATCAGTCACGCCAAGATTTTCGCGCTTTCTGAAAGCGGGATGGAAGACGTCCGCGCCCGTTTTCTTGTGCCGTGTCTTCTCAAAAGTGCGCCTCCCGGGAGTGGAATGGGTTAGGGGGTGAAGGATAGCCGTGGGAAGATAAGATAAAGAGATGGTGGAAGGACGCCGAAAGCACTCGTGTGGGGAATGGGGAAAGGACGCCTTCATTGTTCGGCACGTGAGGTGAGGGAGGAATTAGAAAGACCGCGGAGTGAAGCGCCATCGAACGCCAACAATGGTTCCGGAGACCATTCCGAGAGGCAAAAACGCGTATAAGAGCAATCATTTTACATCTCGCAGTGCATTTCGAGCACGGATAAGTGGATCGGCACTCAAAGGGGGCGCGGGAATTGGGTAAAACCCTAAATGAAGTGTCTGAATAAGTACCCCATTGTCCGGAGGACAAGCTAGTTTTCTCTTCCCTAGAGTCGCTTTTAAAATGTAGTTGCGTACTAGGTAAAAGGGAGAAGGAAAAATCACACGCTGACGGCGATTGACTCTTTCCGCGAATACATTGAATTTTTTTCAGTCCGTACGATTTTCATTGACGTGAACATTAAACTTGCTAAGAGTTCAAGTGATGGACGTATAAAATTTTTTCGGGTCCCACAACAGCACTACTTTCTCGTAACATAGTTTTTGTACGCCTTAGATTTATGTTAATGGAGGTTCATTTGTATCCATGGAAACGAGTAAACGTGGGAAAAATGCTACTGGTTCTTCAAGCTGCTCCGCTGAGTCGTTCTGCATCCAATCGTGCATGGCAAAGAAAACTGGTTGCTCTAATAACTGCACCTTCTAGTCTGGGTTTCGATTTCGTTGAATGTTAAGTAAATCTACTCTGAAATTGTCATCAATCTCATTTAAGATTTATAAATGGAAACATTGTTAACGTCCAACAATGAAAACGTACTATTTCAGTCCACCCTCGTATGTAATAAACGTTTATTCATTAGAATAACGAATGGACTATTTTAAGGAAAATATACTTAAAAATAAAATTTTAAAATATACCAAAGTCTAAAAATAAGTATATAACAATTAAAGAATGTTAATGTATACTAAAGTTACATAGAAAGTAGGTAGATATAGGAAGTATTGATTTCTTTTACCATTATAATAATTAGTTTTAGCATCTTGAAGAAAATGAGGGGTAATTTTCTCATTTCAATTGGAAGAATATATAGATAAAGTGCCATTATTTCCAGACGAAATACAGTATGTAATTTCCACAGAAATCTCAACTATGACGAAAATGTTTAAACAAAAATATTTCCCAACACTGATCTGCGACTCATGCTCTGTCTTTCAATTCAAAAAGAATAAACACATTCTTGGTGCTTTAGAGTCTAAAGATGGATATCTTTGATTTTATTGGATACACTGGATAAATTTGGATTTGCCTGTCTTCGTGCGAGATCATTCTAGCTGTTTACTGAAAACTACAGATATCGTAGCCAGACCTCACTTGTATGCAGTTCTAATCTTACATGAAATTCTCAAGAGTAAATAAAGGTAAAAACATCAGAAAGTGAATGTTTATTTTCTTAGTGAAAGTTCTGAGGTGGTCTGAAGTTTACTCTTTGAAAGCGAACGTGAGTTAAAATTTCTTGTCAACAATGCCTCGAACCTTCGAGCATAATATTTGATTTCTCGAGTTTAAAGAAGCCCCTGATTGCGTAAACTTTCACTAAAACGAAGATATTTCCATGGTAGAAAATGATTAAAGTAAAGTTTCCATCTTGGATTAGTTATACAGTTCATTACTTGAGTTTCTAAAACCGCGTCATTGCAGGAGAAAATTTCTTAGATTTAATTAGCAATTCTGGCGTGCCAAAAATTTGATTAGATGAATCTGTTTTATTATCGAGTCTATTCGGACTGCAATTGATGATTTCGTAACAAAATTTATTTGAAATGTTTCTAGAATTTATTTATCATTTAGATCAGGGGTCTCCAAACTTTCCAGCCTCAGGGCCATACTGATTACTCCAGCAAGTTCCGAGAGCCAAAACCATATTATACCAATTACATAAATCTCATTAGTATTTCATATGTCATTATGCTTGTTATAAGTTATGTTTTTATTTCAAATGAATAAAATGTTAGTTGGATTCATTTCAATAATTTGTTAGTTATTATATACTGAAATTAAATTTTCTGCATATTATACATGTTTACTCATTACAATTCTGTGTTTCTTTATTCAACTTATCACTAAAACAATAAGCCTACAAAAATGTTATGAGTAGTTAGCCCATGACCATATCAATGTAGATGTCATATTAATAATTATTCAACATAAAATTAGAATTCTTCTGTAAACTAAATTTAATTTCCTATAAAATTATGTTCTATAAAAGGAGTTTTCAAGTATGCTAGCTCTCCGCAGGCCAGACAAAATCTGTCCGCGGGCCGGATGTGGCCCTCGGGCCGTAGTTTGGAGACCCCTGATTTAGATTATCAATTATGAAACTTTGTTCAAAACTTTTGCTATCAATATTTAATCAGCCATTCGATAATTATTTGATTATTAATGGATATCTATACCTACTAATATCTAAAGTAGAATATTTAAGAGATTAATTATGTATAATTGAATCTGACACTATAGTATATTAGGTTAACTAAAAAAACATGAGTGAAATGATGCTCAAGGAAATAATAGTGTTTCTTGTTATGTATTATGTGAGAATTTACACAAATTATTTCATAATATCAACAGGTAACATATTTTTGCTTAACCATAAAAAATAGTCTGCGTTTAAAAAATTTGATCCATTCCGAAGAAAATTATACAATATCGAAAAACAATTGTGCACACGAAATTAAATTCTCTCCCTAAGTGCTAATTAGATTCATACAACTTTTATCTTCATTCCAATACCAATACGCGACCATATTTTAAGTGACTTTATTAAACTAATAAAGAAAGAAATGGGTATAAATTGACAATGCAGTATACCTCTTCAATAGTTCATTCATTCCAAATCAACATAACGTTTTAAAAAAATAAAAATGTTTAAAAAACGTTATAAAAAAGAGTTAAAATAAAAAATAAAAGACAAAGTGAGATTCTTTTTACCCAAATGCGAATATTTTATTTATGAAGGTGGACAAACGTAGACGAATCAGGTTCGGTCATAGATGTATGACAAAAGACGAAAGATTTTCGTGGATAATGAAAATCAAACAGCCTCATTCAAAGAGCTTATTATAAGAGGACTGTTATCCGCTAGATAATCTGACATTAAAAGAGCGAAACGAAAGTTGTAGGTCAAGGTTTATCACTTCTAACACGCTAAAGTCTACTTTTAATTTCGGGGAAGGTTTTTCAATTTTTAATTTGACTCAAAATTTTCCCGACACTTAATTATAAGCCATTTATACAAAAGAGGCATTGAAAAGAAGTTGATAGGTTTATAAGGAAGCTATCATTATGATATAATTTTCAGAAAGCTATAATTATGATATAATTATCAGGAAGCTATCATTATGATATAATGTAGCCAGAGTGGCAAACTTAAATCGGCTTTGGCTTGAGTGAGCTGAAGCATAATTATGTCTCAACCGTGGTGCTCTATAAAATATTTTCTTTCATTTATGAATATTCTGGGAGATGTAGATGTTTAACAAATGAGATATTTTTTCATCCAGCAAAAATTCGTCGATGATAAATAGAAAAACATATAATGTAAAGAACTTTCACTAGATCCACATTACTTTACATTTTATCCTACCCTCTGAGAATTTACGACTAGAGAATGGTTGCTAAAATCTTACTTTAGTGGTCAACTTAGTTTATTAAAAGGAATACATTGTTTAATACGAATTTTACGTAATAAATACGATTTTAATCTTTTTCATTGTTATACTCTAACATTTTCGATTAAGAATTAAAGATTTTATTCATAACAAATATTACATTGCTACGTAACAATGCTAAACAAATAGTTCCTTAAAAATTAAATCAACAGGCAATCAGAAACTTTTTTGTAAGTATCCGTATGAATTATTAGCACATGAACAGAGGAAATGCATTTATTTACCCATTGTACCATGAGCTTGTCTTTTGAATCTTTCTCTTCAAGAGCGTGATTATCTAAATCCGCCTCTCAATACGTCTTTAATTTTTATGAATTTTCAAAATGTTTGTAGGAGAATAATGGGAACTAGGTCCCGTGTAAGAGGCGTTAACGTTCCCACGAACCTCCGTCCCGTTTCTTCGAGGATTTCACTTCCCCCCCGATTTTGCGCCTTGATTCCGCTCAGCTATGGAGTTAATCCTGCACCCGATCGGACCTCCCTCACAAATCCAAGGTTCTCCCACATTCCTATTCCCTCATCTGTCCTTCTCCTTAATCTCGATTCATGAACTGGTAGAGTGTCACGCCGATAGTCACTCCATATTACAAAGTAATACAAACATTTATCAAATATACGATATATCAGATATATTCATCCTTTTCAGAATTCTGTGTAAATATTGGTAGCTATAGTAGTAGTATATAGTAATTAAGTAGTAACTATAGTAATTAATACCGACTTTTGGAATCAATATGAAATTTTTCTGTGGAAATTACTAAGGTTTCTACAATATATTCGACTTTTGAAATTTATTGAAGCAAATGTTTTTGGACTAGTTACTTTCATTTGTATCCATGGTGATTCATTTTCACTCTCAAACGCTCTTTCACATGTAGATTAAAGAAATAGTGGCGAATTTATTTCCAAATTCATTTCTACTCATATGTTAGTAAGAGTAATAAGATAGATAAGTTGACCATAATCATTCTAATATTCTATCGCTTGAAAGTGAAGAGAACGGACGAAAACCGTCATAACCTCTTCCTTATCCATAATAAATAATAAAGTTTTAATATCTTCATTCCAACCGTACTTTTTTATTTTTCGGCTGTTTTCAATAATTATCGAGGACAGATATCGAGGAACTAATTTTGTGTTTTTCTTTTTCTGAAGATTTTAAACGCAACCCAGGTATCAGATAGACCGATATGGATGGAAAATATTTTATCTTTTGACTACTAATTACCAGCCAACATGCAATTCACGGCCTCGTCGTCACAGTCACGAAACTTTTGTTTGCTGAAATTGAAGCGTGTTAAACGAGTATTTGAAAGAACGAATTTTTTTGGGTAAACAACAGTTTTTGGAAAGAGACCTTTAGAACATCTGAATTTAATAATCATATCTTCATTTTCTTTCCCGAACGGATATATAAATGAAATATTTTATATGTAAATACCGTATTTGATGGCATATAAGACGCACTTTTTTTCCAAAATTAGATCTAAAAACATTTACCCGCGTCTTATATGTGAAGGTATTCGTATCGGTGCTTAAAACTATTTGTTTAATAAAATACCGTCGGAAAAATTATTAAAAGAAACGAGAGATTAAGCCACACCATTCAGTATAAAATAGGAGTGTTTAATTACGTTAAAGTCCATGGAAACAGTAGTGAGTCATTATGTTATTTTAATACCGCGCTGTTGCACAGACTATTTTAACCTTTTTTTCCTTATGTGTGGCAAACTAAGTGAGGATGCGTCTTATTTGACAGTGCGTCTTATATGCCGTCAAATACGGTATATAGGAATTTGATAGTTTCATCTCTTTTGGTAACGAAGAAGAAATTAACAACTAACTCGTAAAGAGAACGAGAAAATACTAGTGTTTTTTGATATGGGTAGGAGATATTTTCAAGGATTGATGAAGGCAAGTGGAACAATATAAAAAGCTTGAATTCAATATTCACCTTTCTTACATATTAGTAAGGAATTGAATCAAGAGAGTGCTATCACGTTCTATGAAGTACGTATTCTGATGACATTATAATAATGATATGGTGTCATTTTGGGGTATTTCAATCTCTGTAACGCACGTAAGATAATTTCCCAGATTCCAAAAGTCAAAGCGACTTTATTAATGAATCAATTTTATTATAGGAAATCGAGTATGATCCTAATAAATATAATAATAATAATATTGGAAAAAATTGAAAAAGTACCTGTTTCCTTCGATATTAAATTTTTCCAAGAGAAAACATTTGGCAGTATTGTTTGGAATAATAAACAAGCAGCCAATTCCATATTTTTCGAATCTATAATTCCTCCGTTAACATGAAACAACTAAAAGCTGAAATTACAGTTCATAAGGCCATCATATAGTAGTTACGCCCACTTCATTTGAATACATGTATTCGCTACCTAGAGCAGCGTTATGACACATTTTAGACGACTAGATATCCCAGCTTCATGAAATTTATTACAAATATCAAGATCATATTAACTTTTAATGGATTTCGTTCCATAGCTGGCCACGGTGCTCGCGGCCATGGCCCGTAAACTTATGATTTCTTCCCGAAAATTATCCAATGCTCCTGGGGTTCCGCATTTTCGTCATGCAATCTTCTCCTTCCTTTACTCCATCAAATTTTCCGCCGATTCCTTGTTTCATTGTTTGTCCTCGGCGCATTCTCACCCCTTTTGTCGCCACTGATCCCTTTCCCAAGCAAATCACGGAAACCACTGATGCGGCCAACCGATGGGACGCAAACAGGTAGCGAGTCTTATCAGGTCGAGATGAATTGGGCAAGAAAGGAAGCGGCCACTTTCACGTCCATAATTATAGACGTGCAGACATTATTACCTGTGGGCGAAACCCATACTTCCGATGATGCGAAAGTCGTCTGTTTGTTAATGCTAAATATTTCGCGACCTTAAAAGAAAATTCGAAATTTTTCGCGTTCCAAACAACTGCACTTCATCTAGGAGCTCGGTTCAATACTGATAATTAGACACGTGTTGTACGTGAAGTTGACGTGTAGAACGAGTAATTTTTCTTTAGTCAAGAAATCTATTCCACTATTTTCGCCAAAAGTAAATATCTTGATATTAAAGAAGACTTCTATAATACGAAAATATTCGACGGAACTCATTACTTCCTGTAGTAAACCGTAGAATGGTTTGAAAAGTAAGATCTTACTTAGCTTTTTAGGATTAGTTAATTTATGAGAAAATATTTCTATGAAACTACGGAATAAATGTTCGTATATCGCTAAAATCCAATAAAATAGGTGGAAGAAGGCAATTCCATTGAGATACTTCGAAGTATTTATAATTGTTGAATCTGCAACTAAAAGTCAAAATCATAAATTTAATGAGGCTCGTGAAAACTTTATTTTATGCGGTAAATTATTCATTGTCAATGGTTAATTATTCATTGTCAATGGTTAATTATTCATGAGTCAAAGAAGTTTGTTAGAATTATTTACTTTGTGAATAGAACTATATAATAAAAGCTGGATAACAATGTCTGTGACCTTTGCAAACGTCATCCGTCTATGATTTTTAAATTCATGCTGGTCCCAGAAATCTATTCCTACTTTCATATGGCAAAATAAGTCTTTTCAAGAAGACAGCACCGTAACTCGAATCCGGATGCGCTGTTAAGGGATACTTGGTAAGATTTATTGTCCCATCTCTTATAGTATGGAAAGGTAATTTTCCTTACATAGTTTAACATTTTTGTGATCATTAACTGGGAAAGGTACTTATTTTAAAATCTTCCAAGTTCAAATTTTAAACAATTAAAATCTGAAGTAGCCAGTATTTTCCTTGGAGGCACTCTGTAAAAAAAACGCTAATAAAAAGATGAATATTCTATTTCCACTCGACCCTCATGAATTAATTATATCATAACATGTCATGTAACAAAAATGGTCTTATGTACTATGTGGGGTATAGTATATAAAAGAAATCACTCCAATTGATGTTTTCTTTAAAGTTTCTTTAAGTTTTTAAAAATTACTTTGATTTAATCTTCTCTGTGAAAGAAACAAGAATGGCCATTGTGTTGTACATCTTAGATTTATCTGGCAGGGTAAATACAACATTAAATGTATCTAGATGAAGATTAATGATCATTAATAAGTATATACAGAATGCTTTATTTATCATCACTTTCTTTACAGCAGTGAAAGATTGAAGAAATTAACCTTTCATAAACATAGAAAATTGCAATCGACTAGGTAAGACAAACCTTCTAGATTTACAAAACAATTACAAATCAAATTGGCTGCCTTAATGAAAACAGATGAGCAGAAATGCATAAACTCATGAGAGAAACCTGAAAGAAGCACCTGAGGATAATAGCATAGCTACCCATTCACATACAGTAAGGTAATAACAAATAAACAAAGTGATTAAAATATCTTCAAACATGACAAATGAAAATAATTATAATAGTGTGGAAGATGAGGAATGACTTGCTGTATTTGTACTTAAAGAACGAGCGCATCAACCTATCTAACATGCAAGTTTTTAACATTTAATATCTATTTTTAAAATGGAAGACTTTCATGAGGTTTGAAATACCTTGTGTGCTGCTTGAGGTGAGGTGAAACAATCACCAGACTAGCTCAAGCCCTCTCATCCCACAAGGAAGGAATTTTCAAACATTTGGGTACAAAATATAATTTTCTATTCAGCCTTAAAAAGGGTTAAATTACATGATAATTTTCATATACCTGCGACACCAAACCTGATGACTTCATGCATTCAAGTCTTTCATGGATAAATAATTGTAATTATCATTACCTTCTTCTGAAAACCTCTATAAAATGCAAAAGTAAATGCTTAAAGATAAAGAAATTACTTAAATTATGTTTACAGAAACAATAGAGCAAAATGAAAATGGACATGTGATGATCACAGAAATTCTTAATATTAATCTCCAGAATAGTTGAACTATCAAAAATACTGTAATTAATTGCAATTCAATTCAATAAAAAATTATTTATAAAGCAAAGGCCCATTATCCTACAGCTTTCAAGTGATATGAGTGGCAGAAACTGATTTGCAAAAAAAAATACAGAATGAATTAAAATCTCACTCTAACCATTAAATATCTGATATGATCTAAAACACAAGTAGACACAGACAAAGATTTTGAAGAAATTCTTACCAGACTGACTGCAAGATTCTCATTGGGGACTATCAAATATGATTAACTAGTTGAAACATCAACAATTCACAATCACATATTTCATTTAGAATTAAGTAAATAAGTGATTTAAAAGAAAATATAGTGCTCATTTTCACAATTTATAATTGCTTCTTAAAGCAGTAAAAAATGATTATGAATTTTTATAACCTTCCTATATTAAAATATCAAGACACTTTTCACAGCAATGAATGTTAAGCCCTGATTATATATAGACTAAACTTAATTGAAAAGTGAACCTAAATTATCTTTAATGGAAAGCAAAATTCTAAAGCTTTGACATCTCTTTCATTCCCTCACTCATCGTAGCATATTTAAAAATAAATCTTAATTTTTTAAAACATCTTGAACAAAATGCAAGAATATGATATACCTTATAAAATAAATTCCAACAACAGTCTTTGATTTTCAAACCATATGATAGTTTGTAAAATGAATGCCTAAGAAGTTGAGTGAGAATCTGTTACTATATTGTTGATAAATAAAGAACACAGATAGTAAAAGCCAATAACTTTTGAGAAATCGGAATGAGGGCTATCTTGAAGGAAGACTTTCTTAGGCATAAGGGATCACACAATAATATGATCAACAGAGACGGCAGCTTAGTTTGATTCCTTCAACACCTGGCGCAATGTATCCAAAAAGATATTCATGTGATGCTCTTGATAAGTGAGACTTGGCCTCAGGCGGATAGCATTTTCTCCACATCCACCAACATGAACACCTAGGGGCGAGGATGAAAAGGAAACATATAAAGATTGATCATAGTGTAACATATAAAGTTAATCATAGTAATTGCAAAACTATTTGCTAAAAAAACAATTCTGTCATTATATATACAAATATACTGGGAGAGAAAAAGTTCTAAGAAAACACGTTATTTCACTACGTTAGTTATGTATTAAAGGAAAACTTGATTATTAAAACTGTATTTAGAAAATATCAGATATAATCCATGATATACTAGATAGGATGGATAAAATTTTCTGATTGGTGAATGTGTTTAGTAGAGCAACACCAATTTTCATTTAGAAATTATTAAATATCTAGTAATCCCACATTTTAACTAAGAAAAACAAAATAATAAAAAATAAACTAATAGGACCTAAGAAACATTGCTAAATATAATAAAATCAACACCATAGTTTAAAATTGGTAATTTGAATTTAAGAAAAAATTAAATTTAAAAATCGACTGTTATATCTCCAATGTTGTAAAAAGATACAGTTCCTTGAGACTTTGAGACTACATACCTTTAAGATGCAACCTGTCCTTAATATCATCACGTATCCTTGAATTAGGGAAGTCAAATGCAATGAAAGTTCCCCTTCCACGGACATTACTCAATAAATGACCAAATTCATCCTGTAATTTGTTCAGTTGAATTATTATATATAAAATAAAATACAACAAACATTAAAAATTAAAATATTATACATATAAAATTAATGTTATTAAGTGAAATTAAATTTATAATTTAATAGTTGCTGCATTTCCCTACACACATTTATGAAAATTTGAAATGCTAAGTTCAAAGATAATAGTAGTGAATTGAAGAATTTACAAACCTGTAATTTCATAAGGCCATTCATAGTGAGATCACCAACTGTAGCAGCATTTTCAAGAAGTTTATCTCTCTTGATAACCCTCAGTACACTTTCCAGGAGAACCAATTTGCTGGGGTCACCCATCCAAGTGTTGAAGACACGGAAAGCCTGCTTTGGCCTGGAGAGTAAATTTAGTTGAATAACTTAAATCACAAATTAGATCAACAAAAATTATGGCTAAAATAAATAATTCTTATATGCAAACAGGTATTGTTGGAGAGGATTTATTACCTGAATTCAGGTGTGTGATACATTCCACCAGTTAACATTTTTTTCGAGAATGTAACAATGTCAGGAGGAGAATCTAGCTCAAAATGCTCATGGCACCACAATTTTCCAGTTGATCCACCTCCAGTTTGCACCTCGTCCATCAAAAGAGCAGCTCCATTCTGTGAGAAATATAATAACAAATTAAAACCTAGAAATACAGCCAGCCAATTATATGCAAGTTTTTGACTACCTTATTGCCGTTAAATGCAATGAGTATAGAAATTTCACTTTTCAAGATAATATTATCATCATCATCATCATCATATTTAATGAGATCAATTTAATAATGTGAATAAATATATAAATAAAAGAGCATACATATATAGTCATATCCATTGTCCAAAAATATTAAAATATATATGAAACTCCAATCTCACCTTCTTAGCAATACGCTGAAGCTGCTGGAAAAATGCTGGAGATGCATGATGATCACCACCCTCTGACTGAATGGGTTCTACTATTATTCCTGCTACTGGCATGTCCTTTTTCTTCCAGTCTTCGATGAGAGATTCAACCTACATAATACAATGTGAATTGTTATAAGTACTGAAGGCTTAAAATTCTAAATGAACCTAACTTTTAAGAATGAAATTTAAAATGAAATAATCAAAATTTATGAGTGTTGATAAAAGATTTGGCAGTATTGATAACCTCTCATTGATAAAATCAACACTATAATTCAAACATTTGAAATTACTACCACAAAGTTTAAAGACAGGCATAGTATAATACTACAATTAGACCTTTGATTTAAAATTTAATAACAAACTAATACAGTAAACTCTCGATAATTCGAACCTCGGTAATTCGAAAACCTCTATAATTCGAAGAAAACCCTCGGTCCCCTGAGAGAACCTCTATAATTCGAAGAAAATCAATGTATTTTGGTCCCCTCGATAATTCGAAGTGAAGCTAGACCGGCCCACTCCACAATTCGAAAAATTTGTCATTTTATGGAAAGTGTCGAGGCAATTTTTCCAAGAATTTACCTTTATTGGCTAATTATGAAGCGAAAGATATCTTTAATTGTGATGAAACAGGGCTGTTTTATAAATAATTACCTGATCGTACCTTGGCATTTAAGGATGACACCAGTCATGGAGGCAAACACAGCAAGGAGAGGATTACAATATTATTGGCAGCCAATATGGATGGATCACAGAAATTTCGACCTTTTATGATAGGAAAATTTGCCAAGCCTCGATGTTTAAAAATATGAAATCTCTTCCTCTAATCTACAGATCAAATAAGAAGGCGTGGATGACAGCAGTATTGTTTTCTAAATGGACAATGAGCATTGATGCTGAAGAGAAGAGAAAACTGAATGGGAAGAGATAAACGAAAAATTTTGATGTTTATCGATAATTACTCAGCCCATAAAGATGTCCCTTAACTTGAAAATATAGAGCTGAAATATTTACCCCGTAACACAACTTCAATTCTTCAACCCCTAGATCAAGGAATTGTTAAAAATTTTAAAACCTTGTATCGAAAAGAAGTGGTTAGAACTGTAATAGACACAATCGAAAATGGAAATAACCTGTGCAGCATTTCAATGCTTACTGCAATGGAAATGGCTCACAAAGTATGGGAAGATGTTAGCTTACAGACAATCGCAAATTGTTTTAAAGCCTGCGGATTCATCAAGGATTAGGAATGCAAGGACGGAAATGATATGGTTCAACAAGATCTGCAAGATGAGGGACCTTTTTGAGTGCTTGGAACAGACTTCCAGAGGTTCCCATAACTTTCAACGATGTTAATATTGACAATAATGTTGCCACAGCGGGTACATTGTCTGATGAAGACATTATGAAACAGTCACTTGTGGTCAGTCAACAGATTTCTGACAGTGAAGATGAAGACGACGATGTTCCGAAGGTGTATTCTAAGGAAGCAACCTTTTTTTTAAGAGGGTTGCGTCGTTTCTTCGAACAATCCGAAATGGACAACATCCAACCTGGTTGTGTGTTTAAAGCAGTGAGGACTTTGGAAAATGCTGTGGACCAGATTGCAGCCAACCAAGCGACCCAAACGAAAATAACCGATTTTTTTATGAAGAAATGATACAACTTTTTTATAATAAATAAATTGATCCACATGTATTATTATAATATGTATTTTTTTCTACCAGCATTCACAATCTTATACAATGACAAATAGAATGTAACTTTATTCAATTCGAATTTTACTTTCAGCCCCTCTTTAATTCGAACCCTCGCTATTTCGAAAAACTCGATAATTCGAATTTTTTGTTTGGTCCCTATAAATTCGAATTATCGAGAGTCTACTGTATATACTTTAGAAAAAAATTTCTGAATTATATAATTTATAAAGAAATTTTACATTCTTTAATGATTTCTGATTAAGAATCAATCCTTATACCTGTTCTAAGCACTTCTCATCTTCCTTTTTATTTTCAGCCTCATTATCTTTCAAAGGATACTTGTATCTTGGAAATGGTGCAGTTGGCCAATCAAAGGATGGGACATCAATTTTATGGATGGGTTTGGAATGAGTAGTAGCCAAAGCTCCAAACGTGCGACCATGAAATCCTCCTAAAATTATGAAAAGAATTCTACATTAAGAGGGAAATCAATATTATCATCTTTTAGACATGCTTTTGAAGGCTTGATTGTCGGTTTGCACAAAGTTAGCAACATCTGCATTTCTGCAGCTTTGGCCTAATAGAGACACCTGCCATTTTTTTACCTTATTATATTTTAATGAATTAGCAATACAATATTTATCATCACATTTATATGAATTAGCAATACCTAATATTTTCCACTACATGTAAATTTCATGAAAGAAAAATAATTATGGGGTCCGAAAATGTTCATTTGGAAGCAATATTGGACAGTTAATCATTGAAATTCAATCAAACGTATAATCTAATACCTTTATAGAGTTTCCTTTACTACTAAGGTCTAAATAGAGATAAGCTTAAGAATTGACCATTAAAAAAAATTTAACTGAGATATAATAAAAAAGAAACATAATATAGAGCCTTTGAATATTTTTTAGATGAATTCCTAGAAATTATTTCTTATCGATATTAGAAAGAGGCCATATCAGGCTCTAGTTCATCTAAAATCTAGATTTTAGTGAATGTGACAACTAATGACTTAAGTTCTAATAATGGAACTAAAATCAACTCTAAATTACAAAATCATCACTGAGGATGATGAAAAGATTGACTAGTATTAACTCCACTCAAGGATTAATATAGCAGATAAACATTAATTAAATTAATAACTCAGAACTTAAAATCGGATACAAACCCTTGAATGAAAGAAGAGATAGTTTTGGAGCTCCAGGAGGTTGATTGATCATGCACGAGTCAATATCTTCCTGAGTAAATGGAGTTTTATCAAGATTCATTCCTTTCTCTTTCCTTTGCTTTTCTCTATACCAGAAAAATATGCTTTTGTATGCATTTTCATTTGAGCAAGATCCACATGCCATGGTTGTAATTTGGGTCAAACCGCGAGGTGCAACCTTTAAACAAAAAAAATCTCAAATATTGAGATCTGTAAACTAATAACAATCATAGAAGAACTATATCCCTAAAAATAACAGCAATCTCTATCATTAATAACTTACAGGCATCAGCACATCTCTCAATTTGGAAGGCCAATCTTTTCCAGGGAACATCCCAAGAGATGGACGATTGATAGAAGCATTCTAGAATTAAAAGTATGGTTACATTATATTGTTACAAAGTAATCGATAATAACCACAATAAGTAATAAAAATTTCTCAACTTACTATTCCTTCTCTTGAGCTGATTGCTTTAATTAAATCAGGATGATTATAACCTAGTGGTATTGAGGATATCTGAGTGAACAGGTCAAGTAAAACATTTCCATCTGCATCAGCTAAATAATTTCCAATTGACTTGTCATAATCTCCAAACATAGCCACTGATCCAGATTGCTAGAAAAAATAATTTTATGAGAAAATTACGTGCTGCACAACGATTTTCTTAGAAATATTTGACAGAATTTCATAATTTAAAGAACCTTCAATGGTTAGCAATAAAATTAAAACGTTAACTCAAGCTTCTTAGCAGGATGAAAAATTATTTATAAATTAAAAAAACATTTATGATAATTACATAAATGTAATCTATGAATGTTCATGTGTTCATTTACCTGCAGAAGATTAAGTTCATTCATTAACTTTTTTGATTGTGGTCCAGGAATTTCTGTCATGATGACAGGTTTCTCTGGTTCCCCAGCAATAAGAGGTTGTGCAGCTGCTGATGCATTCCAGCGACGATTATCTGAAATAAAATAATAATACAACAAAAAATAATAAAACAACAAGTTCAGTTTTTGAATGAATTTACTGGCATAAATGAACAGTTAAAGCCAATTCTTTCATAGATAATATTCATTTCGATACATTTATAATGTAAGTTTATGAGATTGAATTACTTCCTAAATCAAATTTGATATCAATAGAATAATATTTCTGACATTCCTCTCACACAAAATCAATCTGTGCTTGCCAGTAAAATCAAGTATTTGCTTTCTATTAATTAGTAGCCATATCATTTAAATTTCATTCTCCTCCCTCTAGACCAAATAGTTTTAGGTCATTTAAAGGTGATTATGAACTATATGCTTAGGCAATAAGAACAACAAAAGGGCAAGGTAAATATATTACAGACAGTAAGAAAGAGAATTAGAAAAAAAATAATCAACTGACGGTGACATGGAGTTTTACTTACAACGGGATCTAAGAGAAAATGGAAAATCTGAGTTGATCATGAAATAAAATAGTTTTAGAGAACATGTAAAAATGGGCTGATAAGGCAGTAACACAAATATAAAAAACTGAAGTTAAAATAGTGTGGTCAGCAAGGGAAGTTAAAAAGGTTACTAAATGGTATTCTGTTAGACAACTTGATATGAGATACTTAAAAAGTTGATAATGATACTGCAAGTGTATCATAAAAACACAGTATTTTACAATTTAGAGGAATTTGTGATTCAATTAAGATTGAAAAGATAAGTAGATAATATAAATCAAATTGGACGCAATTTAAAACAGGAAATGAGAATGGATAGTATATACAATATTTGTTTATTGGTTAAGAATTCCCAAGAATGATTTGATTTTATTAACTTGCATAAATAGAGTCTAAAGGAGGTTTTGGATCAAAGTATCAACGAAATCCTTCTGTAAAGACGCTAAATTTTAATATTATTAGTTTTACATGAAATTGAAGCTCAACATAAGGCTAGCACAAACTGAAGTTAAACCTTTAATGCTCACACTAATCTGAAAACATGTTCAAGGGTTGGAATGAATCTTTATGGTCCATTACATTAATCGTGATTCAAAAATATTAGGTCTTTTACAACTGAATTTTAGAAGTTATAAGCATTTCAAAACTAAAGTTCAAACGATCTTGATCCAAAAAGTGGTTAACTGTTATATTAATGACAATGAATGATACATATATTAAAACGAGAGATGCTGTAAAATTAACGATACATATTTTTTTAACTTAAAATTAATATACTTTTTTATAATACTATATATTCAGTTAATTTCAAATTGAAATACGTTGTTCATTTCCTTAAAATTCATTAACCATAATTTTTAACATAGGCCCTGCTATCAATCAAAGAAAATTAAAGAGAGCTCTTGAAGAATAATTTATAGCTTTTTGATAGTTATAACTAAACTAACATTAAAAAAACTACTGAAATCAGTAAGTAGCAGCTATGCTTAGTCTGTTTAACTTCCGTTAAACATTAGTTATTGAACTGAGTAAAATAAATTAGTAAGGATTTCATGAACACATTTTAAATCGTCTATTTTCTTTTCTCTTTATAATAAAATGTGAAAATGATACAATATTTAGCTATAAAGTATCATTTCATATGACAAGTTCTGTGAACTAATGATACTTCAAGGTTAAACTGAGTAAACTAACGAGGGAGCCCTAGAGATTGTACGTACGTATTTGCTGAATGATAATCCGACTTCGAACAAAAGTTTGATTGTGACAGTAATATGTTTAAAACCATTCAATGCATTTTTAAGTATTTCAGGTTATATTAAAGGAAATTAGAAGAATTTTAATTCATGATGTACAAGAAATAATTTTACGTATAAAGTCAGCCGTCACAAAACCAATACGACTACTTTAGAAAAAGTGAAGAGTAGAGTAAAACTAAAGCTAATGAAAATCAAAGTAATATAGCTTTTGACGTAAATTATAAATTCCATAACCTGATACACTTTCCGTTCAATTACATTTACACTAGAACATTCTACAAAGATTTCCGGGAGATAATACTTACTAAATTTTCGGAAAATCGTAGAGGTACGATTATGAATCCTAATGAGAGACATTGTGCCTCAGCTTTCCAATATACCTCAAATACCAAGAGATATAGACTCACAATGCGCCGAATCTAAACGTACTGCGGCCTGATATGGCCGTACTTCTCTCACAGCTGCAGCGGTTAGACACGAGGATACAATCTGAACAACCTAGGGGAAGATAGGCGGAGACGGCTTCTCCCCTTTAAATTAGACCTTGAAGTTCTGACAGGATGAACGTCATCATTTTCATTGGAGGCATTTTTCGCTTTGAATTTCGTCAACCTTATCTTAATACGTTAAAATAGCTGGTTGTTTAAAATTGATGAAAATTATTGGTATAACAGTAGAAAGCTCTTCGTTCTTTAAATACTTTAAAAGTCTTTTTACGTGTCTAGGTGAATAGACAGTTTTGTTGTGAAGGGGAGATTTTTTCCGTTCAAATGCTTCGTGGGTTATCTCTGAATGACTGTAATTAACTGAGCATTTTCAAATTAGCTTTTCCAGCAGAAAGAACTATACGAAATTGAAAATAAGTAATAATTTGTGCACGTAAAGATCTTCGGTGGTGTTACCGGGCAAATTATCGTAATAATCTCGTTTCATTTTATTGAAGAAAAAAAAATTTCCTTCTTTTAGGCTGCGTAAATAAACACTTTAAGATATCCATTGCGTAATAGAAACTTAACGTTATCAAATTGATTACGAATCGATCTACGAAGATAATAGATTACTTCAAATAAATATTATACTAAACATTTGTGTCCATGAACACAATAAGTTTTCATGAAACGAGTTGTCACTATGTTTCATTTCCGACTAAAACTTGGCTGTTCATAATATTTCGCGCTCGGAAGCGAAATTAATTCAAAAATTTAATCGAAACGTGAACAACGTCAATGATCACAAATCGGTTCAACAGTCTATGGAACGAATATTTCTCCTTGAGCACTTTGACTCATATTCCTAAAGATTAGTCTGATTATCATATTTTTTCAAGTCAGTTAATAAATAAATAATTGAATTAATCAAATTGGGAAGATGAGCCTTATACGTTACAGCTGAATTATTGCAAAAAGTCATAGATTATCATATTATAAATCTCTTTTGAGCTCACCTATTTTTGATTCCTCCTTTCCTGACATATTTATCATCTACAACTTTTTTCCATCTTTCATCTATTTAAATATATTGACGCAGTAAAATTATCAGGGAGTCTAACAAGCCTAGTTCTAACATTTTTATTCCAATAATAGCCTCTTAATTCTACACTGAAGTAGTCTTCTAAAATTGATTCATTTCATACTGAAATGCTGTTTTTCTTTCGTAATGCTTTAGCGGGACAGAAAAAAAAGAATCCTTGTTTAATATCATCTTTACATGCAGAATTATTAGCAAAAATTTATGTGGCTCAATTTATGATTCCAGGCCTAATTTCAGATTCACTGTTCTTTAGGTGGCATCCAATATAAATTGGAACCATAAAAAAGGCTTTGACTATGCAAGACAGGAACAGAATTTTTTCCTCATAAATGTATTAGTGTCTAAAAATCTGATGGCATCTCATAAGTTCATACATAAGGAAACCAAGTCATACTTCATTATCTCGATGGTATTTTCAATTAATAGATGATTTTATTGGAACATAGAATAGGTAAACATGAAAATTATTGGATAACATCAAAGAGTTAGCTTCCTCTAGTTCTCTTCAAATATTCTACTCCCTTTAAGGCCATTAGAGGGCTCATACGTTGCCTTTATTGATGATATAAACGGTGATGTGAATATTCTAGAGATATGTAGGAAAAAATCTCTGATTCGGAATGAGTGACACAAGAATTTTAAGGTGCCCAAGCCTATAGCAGGAAAGCTATCTAAAGTACATCAGAGTAAAGGACATTTACAGAGCAGCTTCATCTGATGAAAATTTGATGACAAAAAGATTGTTTGATCATAACAGGGTATATGATGAACATTAATTTGAAAGCGATAGGAGTGCTATAGTTTACTCTGACACAGTGATGTTTGGGTAGGTAGAATGTTTACAAAATAAAAAACTAAGGCTTAAATGTGAAGTTAATAATTAAAATTAAAGAGAGTTAAGAAATACATACCTCGCTGTTCAAGAACTGATACAATCCTTTAAGAGGAATAAGGATTTACGGAAGGTGGGATGCAATCCATATTTCAATTTCAGTGGCAAGAATAAAATTGATTTTAAGACGTATTGAACAATAATTATGCGTGTTTCAACTTTTCTTATCCGGAAATGTATTGTTGAACATGAAACAATCATTGTAAGTCACACTATTCTTGAAGAATTATCCTTTATTTATAAATGAGCTCTTTAAATACACGAAGTGTTTTATACATAAATATACAAAGATCCTGTATATTCAACATACCTGAGGAGCAACAATTTTGTCGTATCCCGCTACCGTTGAATCTACAATAATAGCTCCAGATCTCAAAGCTGTTGATCTTATATGCACATAAGAGGTTCTAAAATTATAAGCCCATGCTTTCCTTAAATTTGCATATAAAGGAATAAATAATACTAATTAACTTCTGCTGAAGAAGATGACTACCTCCAATTTTGACTTACTGTACCAAATTGAAGGTAACTCATAAATAAACGTGATAAAAACCCTTGGATCTACAACTTCGGAAGTTTAATTTTCTACTTTCTTCGGTTCATTTCCAGAAGATTGAAACTCATGAAAGCCCAATTTTTTCCACTCTTCCTGAGCCATCAAATTATTTTTCATTCTGCATTCCAAATAATCGTGGGCTTCCACCCTACAAGCTGAAGCGGATGAATCATTTTCAGCAGATCGTAGACAGATCATATATTTCAACATGGGTACTTTACAAACACCTTCATGATCTAGCGGAAAGCTGCCTTTATCTGGAGGAGTCGCTATAAATTTCTTCTGACCAAATGTCATAGAAGACATGGCTGTATTAAAATTATAAACACATATGTTTTCGATAGAACGAAGATAACATCGAGTTTTACTGCTTGATTTCTGTGGACAAATGGAAACAAAGTACATTAACTGAGTAAACCAATAATTGACATTTATTAACTAAGTTTTCGCAAAATTGAAATTAAATAAATTTTACCACTGATGTTTTCCGAGGATATATACACAATATCAAGAAATTGAATTCCTCATATTCAGACAATACATAATCGTAACAACGAATGCCAATACACTAAATTTCAACTTCGATATTCACGTTCAGAACTGCCAACATACATAAAACGCAATCTCCTTCCCATTATGAGCAGTATCGCGTGCTGAATTAATCATTACGTAATTGAGCAAAATAGTTTATTTTTGACCTCGAGAGTCGGAAATTTTGACAATGAGATTTACTTCAAATACACAGCATCCGGAAGCATTTAATCTTCTTCTAGTTGGAGATTAGGCGGTTCAATCATCCTTCCATAAAATTTCTTCTTAGTTCAAGCCTGTGAGGTGACACTCTCCATAAAACAAGCTATTCATATATGGCTCTATAACCAATGTTCGTCAGAGGGAAGTGAAAATATTCCACACTTCGAATACTTTTAATACAAATATAACATATTCTAAAGATATCCAGAAATATGCTAAGTGCAACAAACAACAACATGGGTTAAACAATTCACCATTTGTTTCTGGATGTTTAAAAAGAAAAATAGTATACTCATACATCAATCAATTAAAAAAGGTAATATTTGGGTCATAATAAATAAGAAAGAAAAGAGATACAAATAAATTTATTTATTTTTCTTGATCAATTCATCGTATACTGGAATGTCTAACTTCCGGTGCTTAGGAGGAGTCTTTTTATTGTCATCATCCTCGCTGTCAGAACTGGAGAATTCTTCTTTGAATAGGAGATTTTTTGTTTCGTTATTAGTAGATTTTTGCTCTGATATGGCTCCAGGAATATTTCCAGGAAAACAGACTTCAGGTGTCTCCTCCATTTCTTCATCTGGAAAATGCAAATTAAGGAATACTTTGCAAAAAACTCGTATTATTTCATTTTAATAGTCGAAATGAAGATATCAATCAATTAAAACTTCTGTAATTAGCACTCAGTAAGCTTCAAACAAAAGAAAACCATTCCTACAATAACTTTGGATTGAAATATAAAACTACCTTTGTTTTCATGTTCATAAACTACAATTCATTATATTCACACTATATGGGTTCTGAATTACATAAGATCGATCACATCAGACATATGATAAATTAATGAAAGACAAATGATCCAAACACCATAAGCTTTCTTGTATTGTCAATTTAAGTATGCTCTAATACTTCAGCAAATTTTCAAGGAGAAAATAATCAAGAAAAATTATAAATCTAAGGGGAGCAAATAATGAAAATGGCATGGAATGGTAATTTACTATGCAAAAGAATACCAATACAAATAAGCAGGACATACAGCAAGAAGAAATGACATCTATTAGATGTCAGCAGTACTCAACTACATGCCAAGATGAATATGAAGAGAACAAGAAGATGACCAAAGGATCAACAGAGATATCATCAAGTATGAAGGAGTAATACAGCAATAAGAAGCTTTGAGTATAGAGAATAATATGTTATATATGTTATTTGCCAGCCTTGTTGGCGGAATGATTAGCATGCTAAGCTTCTAACACTGAGGTCCCGGATTCCAATCCTGGCTGAGGAGGAAATTTTCCTCTCAGGGTCTGGATGTTTGTGCAGTCTTTGATGTTAAATTTAAATGAATAAACAAGTAAATATTTTACACCCACATTTGTAGTAATACACTTAATTTCCCAATTAATAAGCTGTAAGAGTATATTTTCAGATATTTGAATTAATCTAATATAACTAGATGAAAGAGAAACTAATCTGAGCTGTCTTTAAAAAGTAATCAAAAATAAGAATATGGTCAAGTTTCAATGTTTTTGAAGGATATTTTCTTGCTGTGTAATTTGTTATGATGATTTTATGGAGTGTACGGAGCAGATATTAAGAGGCTCTGCAAAGGAGAACTCACAGATGACAGTGATCCTATGGTCGTGCACTGAAGCATTATATTATATATATATATATATAACATTTTATTTCATTTCAACTAATCAGTTTTACTAATATCATGACAATATAAAAATGTTTTAGCATTAATTTTGCAAGGATTAATTGATATTACATTATTATGAATTAATCATATATTGATCACAGTCTGACTAATTCCAAAGAAGACTTTAGTTAGATACATTCTTCTTTTCAAAGATCTACTAAGAGTTAAAGCACGATTTTATAATTTGTAGAAAAAGAATAGAAAATTTATCTAACTTGAAACAAAAAAAATATTTAAATTTTTAGATTACATAATAAATAATTATGAAAGTTCAAACAGGATAGACAGCTGATACTTAATGTAGAAATTCTACAACCAGAAATGCAATACATGAATGATAAGTACTGAGAGGAAAAAGACTTGTATCAATGGGTGTGGCTATCAAATTTCACTTACCATAATCCACTACATCATACACAAACTTATGATCATTTAAAACAACTAATATGACTGGAAATTCCACAATGAATTTGTCTTTCAGATTCTCCTTCATTGTAAGAGAGGAGTCAATTTCATAATACCTGCAAAGTAAGATTTAATAAACATTTCAATGATTAATTCAAATTTATATGAAATTTCATAGGATGTTCAAAATTGATTACTTACCGAGAACTAGATTTCTTTATGCCTTCAGCTTTTTGTAGAAGTGTTATGCCAGAGAAACCAGCAGACTGATAAAATTGAAGTGCTGGTGTATTTTCTAGATGATTTGCAAATGCATATGATACTTTTTGATTTTCAGGAAATCTTAAACAAAAAATGAGTAATGAGAAGAGGCAAAACCGTAACAGATTTATAAGATATATGATCATTACACATAGATATACAAATGCATACACATTAAATTTAATGATGTAAATTAAACTTTGATCCACAGTCTTAATTATTTACTAATAATTCATTACCTTTCAACAACAAATAGATGATTATCAGCTTGTGGAAACATGAATTCTATTCTCCAATAGAGTAGGTCTTTCTTCCAGTCCAAGTAAGTAGTATTACATTTGTGTCGACTAAAGTTTTGTGGCAAGAAGTTCAATTTACATCCTCTCTTCATCGCTGCACTTCTTAGCACGTACAAGTGCTAAAACCAATAAATTGATAGTAGAAAATTATATTATTATTTGTAGTAATCTTTTTAGTTAATGATGCAACAAATGGGAACCTTGATGAACTAGGCGGTTCTGAACTTTTTAGAACTTACATGAGGTAAATCTCTTCTAATTCTTGAATATTTTTTACTTGGATCCCTTTGATAAAAATCGACAGATCTCGATATAGTTTCCATTAACCTATAATCTAAATGTGATGAATATTAAACAGTAACTTTACTACAACATTATTTGAGTATCTCAGAACTATCTTGTACTTACCACTAAGTAAATCAATATTTGAAAACTTAGACAGAGGCTTGTATCCAACCTTATCCCTTTCTCCATTACAATTCAACTCAGATTTATGTATATTTACACATTTTAAAGAGCAACTTTTCACCTCACATCTCGGGCACGTGTACTTGGCACTTTCATTATTACACACTTCACACATCCCTAACCTATAAGAAATCATGAATGTCAGTGGGAATTCACATATCAGCTCGTAAGGATAGCGCTTGATTAATGCTCATCACCTTAAATTTTCTGTCGCCTCCATGTCAGACGTCATCTCTACTCGTCCGATATTTGAAGAGTTGTCAGCAATAACAAATCCCGAAACATGTGATTCTGCGACCTTAGTACTACGCTATGCCACCTTCCTTTGAAGACTTACCAATATCGTAATAATTCTCTAAGTCGAAGTTTTGGAGGCGCCGTTGGCAAGAGTTTTTGCGCAATTTATGATTGAAAACAACTTCCAAGATGAATATATCTTTCGTTAATATTTTTAATTTTGGAAGAATAATTACGATAGTATTGAATATTTTCATTTAATTTTAATAGCGAGAATTATTGTAAAAATAAGTCAGTATTTTGGATATATCGTGTAAAACCGAAAGTAATTTACTCAAGTTTCAACCCCTTAAAAATTTCTGATTCATAAAAACAATATAATAAATAATTAGACACAGTACCTCCTTCTCAAGCATCTCAAATCATTTCACTATCTTTTTTAAATTTTACAATCACTCCGTAAGTAATACTATAAATTCAAATATAGAAATTCTATCAGCAGAGTATTCTTCAAACAAAATTAATATTCAATATCGAACGTTGATAAAATAAGGATACCTTAAACATTGAAGTATTCATTCATTTTTGCATTCAAATAGAGGAAGATAGTGAAGGGTCAACTAGTAGAACTATCTCAGTTGTAGGTTGAGACTCGTATTAAACTCTTCTGACAACACAATCTTAATGCGATTGCTGCATTTAAAAAAAAGATGATTGAAAAGCAACATTGGAAATGCTTGGTTTAGGTTAGGGATAAACCATACAGCTCAACGGAAGATTAAAACGATATGATAACTTATATTGTTCATCATTTGATACCCTGGTAGCCTGTTCCGCAACTGAATACAATATTCTCACATATCGCTCTCTAATCGGTTCATAATTATTTCTGCTAACGGATTAGATATATGTAAGCAGTACTTTCCATCCTGTGAAGTAATAAAAGGTTTACTCTCATAACTCTATAATGAAGCTATTTTTCGTTAACAACATTGAACTTATATAAGTATAGTGAAGGTATATGACGTAAGTATTGGTATCACGTGAAGTGTTTCTTACCCCGGCCGTCTGAGGTGCTTGTGGAGGTAAACTTCTTGCTATAGAAAGCATCGGCTCCTGATAGCTGCAGAACGTTACGGTCACCAAGAGGAAAGCCGTCATATCTGGAATGGCTTCCGCAAGTGGAGGTGTAGAATGGGCTTCATTCGTGAAGCCCATTTTGGCAGCCTCATACGGCTCATTCAATAAAAATGATGTATATGAACTTGTAAAGGCTATTATTAAAAGGTTAGTTCTAATTTTTCGTTCTATAGGTCGTATTATTGCATGTTTGTTGCTTCGTATATTTGGTTCCGCTATCTTGATACAAGTCATTTGTGGATATTTGTATGTGTCATTTGGATTGTCAACATCCAAATTGTATATATATACTGTTTTTTATTTAAAATTATTAGTGCTGTATTTGTAATAGGATTAAGGAATGATTATTGGTTATTTTTACATAATGCGTTCTTGTTGTAAGGGTCCGTAACGATGGATTTAACTCCATAATTTTGATTTGTGTTGGATTTAATATCGAAGTATATTTTTTCTAATCCCATCCCTTACTGTAAGCTGTTTGTTTTTTACATATTATTTTTGAACTTGTCAATCCCACGAGAATGGCAAACGATAGTTTTAACGATTTACATCAGTCACATAAATCAACAAAACTGAGGAATGTTATGGCATATTTAGATTTTAATAAAGTTTAAAATGTCTTTGAAGCGTAATTTATTAATTTTCAAGGGATAGGAGAGAGTTGGGGTTTATTTATTTTCCAAAAATATTCTAGAAGCCTATGGAATCTGCTGATTCACACCCATTCAGTGTGTGATAAATTTGGAATATTTTCTTTGAAATTTTTTTGTCTTAAACATTATTGTTTTGAATTTACGATAAAATTTTCGCAAATGTTTAGATGTGCATTGCAGTGCATTTAGATGACTGTAAACGACTTTCGTGACTTTTTCTCGTAGAATCGAGAAAAAATTGAATACGATTACTGAATGCCTTCTTGTATTTGATTTCGATGAAAACTTTTCTTTTTCAGCGAAAATGAATTCTTCAAACATGACAGTGACTACGAAACATTCTACACGTCGTTCGCAATCCTGGCGGCTGATTACATTAGTTCCAGTGCAACATCAAGTAAGATATTTTACTTATATATGTACACCGTAAACTATCTTTTCATGAGAGCTTTATTACCCTGTCGACCTTCTGGATTTTAACATCCCAAGTGTGTTAACTACGCAATATCCAACGATGATGTGTAAATAATGAATATTGATCATTTTTGGTTCATCAAGATGCTAAATACATTCCTTGTTGACAGATATAAACTACCATGAAGATGAAATTTAGTGAATTGATGCACAATGGTTTTTGTCTTCATAGTAACCATCATTATGGTTTTGACAAGGTTACTGAATTCTTTAAAAAAACATTGTCGTAGTATATTAGTAATTGTTGTTATATTGAATGTCTTAAGTCGCCTTAGGTCTCTTGGAAAGTAATGGAGTTTTTTAAAGAAACCATTTATTATTTATTATAGAAATGTTCGATTAGTCTCAGCTTTTCTCCAAATTCAAAGAATCAATGTGGCAATTATTTGCTTATGCCTCAGTCCAGAGGATCAGTCAGGAGGATGGTATTTAAAACACTTGCTATAAAACCTAGAACTCAGAAAAAAAATTTTCAGTTGGTGTGATTAGTATATAATATTTATTTAGTAACAATTCATCATAGTAGTTATGCTTAATTTATTTGGTAAAAATAAAAATCCAGAAATAGCCACCTTATCCACTAAATCATCTGCCAATTTTCCTAATTTATGTTGATTATAAAACAAATTTACATATATTTTTATTTTCATTTTTTACTACAAATGTACTTGTCAATCATCTCTACTTATGTCTCTACTTATGCTTATATGCTTATGAGTTAATGTTAAATCTTGGCAGTTACTATTCCTCTCAAGAAGAATTTTAGTTGAAAATAACCAGAGGGAACCTATGAAATGGTTTTCTCAAGGTAGTGTTTATATGATATGAATATATGTTTTTAGAAATTACTGTGTTTTCTTGGTATTGATTACAAGCTCTGTCAGTGTATACAAATCATAAAAATGTAAAGTTTCTTTTTGGATTTCAGGTTTTCAATGTTTGATTGGAAATTTCTCAAATAATGATGTCTGTCATTATTAGTATGTAATTTAAATATACTTTTTCTCTGCTTCATAATCATAGTTCTTTCCCCATTATCTGAATTTGAAAATCTTTCTCAATATCTGCTCTTTGTTGAATGGGGAAAAACATTTTTCGTCTATGAGGACATTTTTGTTGCTTCTAATTTCTCCTTTCATTATGAAGCTCAGTGTTCATTAATGAACATTTCTTTCATCCATTAACTTCTTTCAACTTTAAGTTATTACTCAAAATATTTTGCAGAAATATTAAATCGTGGTTTTGTAAATATAAATGTTCAGAAAGTGACATTCTCTTGAGTGACCACATCCAGCCAAGTGAGGTATTTAACAAAACATGTAGATTTTTCTCCCAGTTTATTTGAACTTCCTTAAGACTCTTAGATCTGCTTTATTACATGGATTTGAAACAATGATAATTTTTAAACTTAAAAATTTTTATTAAAACTTCTTATTGCAGATAGTTTAATTATTGCTCTAAGCTCTCCAGCTCATTTTACAAAATAATGGATAAAATAATCACTTCCATGAACAAAGAGATCTTGAGTCTTTGCTTCTGTAAAAATGAAATTATAACTGTAGGGTGTATTTTCATTTCCACATTCCATTAGATTAAATTAATCTTTTAAAACAATTTTTTGATAGAAAAACTCATAAAAGAAAAAAATATCTCACCCATGGATTTTTATCAAACCATGAAAACATATGTGGTAATACACAATCGTTGACCTTAAATTGACATTGAAAACTTTTTCATTACTGCGCTTAAATACTGCATCCGTATATTCTCTGCTATGGTAGTACAGCCAAATTTAACATAACTATTTATATTTTATCATATAATCTTGTGTAGGAATATTTGTAACCATAGTAGCTAAAAAATTGCTTCCATAGTAAACAGTGTACTTTTCTCAAGTATATTTTACCTATTCTTTGTAAAATGATAATATTCAAGATTGTTTACTTGCTTCATTTTCCTTGATTTTTAAATGATACAAACATTAACTTAAATTAAAGTTTTGGAACATTTATATCCATTAAAATTAGGCCATTATTTATATATTATATAGCCAATCCATTAAAATTATTGTCAGATCATCTTATCTGCTAGGCTCAATTCAATTTAAAATGATGAAAAATATATAATAATGGGCACCTTAAGAGCTAAGTTTGTTAAATTTTTACCTTTGATGAACATGAGCTTGGTTATATTCTCTTTGAGCATATATTGGCAAAAATTATCATAGTTGCATCAATCTTTTGACTGCAACACAAAATAATGGTTGGGAATGTATTTGACTTAAAATGTAATGTAAGTCAATTCTTATAATTTTTTCACGTCCATATAATAAATTATTATTACTTCAAATTTTTCTCTCCAATTTCAAATTCAATTCGTCTCTGTAGGAAGTATTTATGGAAACAGATTTTCATGCATTATAGAAATGATAGGATGAAAATCACACTTCCGATCTAAAATTTAAAAGCATTGAAGAGTTAATATTTATTTAGCATTTGAGCCCATATGAGATTGCCTCAGTAATATTTTCTATTTTTGGTATTATCTTTTAATTGAAATGGCATGTATTGAAAATATAAGCTGATAACTTTAAAAAATGTGGTTGATTATTTTTTATTAAGAAGATGGTCCATTAAGGTGGTGTACCTTTTTGATAAAGTTTTGTTCAAATCCGTTTTAGCTACCTTTGTTATTGGTGAAGATATTAAAGTAGTATTTTAAAAATAATTATCTTGTGAATTATCTTAATCAGTGAAATATTTTCTTCTTTAATTTGATTACTCATGCTTATCAACTGTTAATTTCAGTTCCAAGGAGTCAGATTGGTGCCACTTGTTCTGCATCAAGAATTCTTCTCCGATTCATCATTGGGAGGCTCAAGGCTTTGGAGTCTTCAGCACCACCTCCAGGAACAATTACTGGGGGTCACACTGGTCCACCACCAGCTGCCTCAGCATCTCAGCTTCTACTGCCACTACGTGCTCTCTGCACTGCATCTAGTATGCTGTCTCGAAGTGAGCAAACTGCTCTTACTGCAGTCATGAAGGGAGCAAGACTTCCTCCTCATATACGGACATGTCCAGTTCCTCCTCCTTCATCAGGTACATCAGTCATAATTTAAGGTTCTTTTAAACTAAAAATTAAAACATGTCTATTGGTTCAGTTTTTACTTTTAGAAGTTCTTATAGACATAATTCTGTTTATAATAATTTGTTGAGAAATATAGTGAAGCTATTTTATTATAATTTTGTTAAGTAATTTTGTCCTTGTACATCTGTAAAAATAATGAAATTATTAGTTATTTTTCTTAAGATACTACTTTTTAAGGTTACTTTGTAGATAAGAAGGAACTCAAACAAGACTAGCAGATGATTTTCTGTTATCGTGTTTGTGACATCTGTCTTTGAAAATCATTATAATATTTAAAATCATAATTTTAAGAATCTCAAATATGTAATCATCAATAATATGGTATTTACTTTTGAAAAATTTGCTATTATTTATATAGATACCAACAAATACTATTGGGTGACTAATTCTTTTGGTTTTAGAATTTAATACTATTAGGCGTCAAATTAATATTATTTTCTCAATGGCTTTTCTAAATATTAATTTCTATTTTTAAAGTTCCCAAAAATCATCATGTATGTTATCACTCTTAATGTATTATCACTTTTGCTTGATCATTTTATATTCAAGGAAAGTGTGATTTTGAATGGAGATAAACAGTGAAGTTTTCTCTTTATAGCTGAGAAAGAAGTGTCTCCTACCCAGCAGCAAGGGCAGGGAACTCCCTCTAGCACTAAGGAGCATAAGAGACTTAATTTTGAGCTTGCAAGTGCAATAACAGACCTTCTTTCAATGCCTGTTACTGATTCAAACTCTTTACATCAACCAGAACTTACAATTGGATTTCCCATAAGAGAGGATGCAAAACAAGAAGTGGATGCAGTAGATCCTGCTACGGAAGTCAAGGTATAGCTTGTTTTTATTAGATGATTTAAGATTGCAGTGGTGGCAATGAAAGGGGTTAAAAGTACTTGTTTGTTATAGCCTTTTATCCTTAGAATTATTAGTGAAGACTGATTAACTTTTTCTTATGTCAAGTTTATTTTATAGATATAAATACCTTAGAAGCACTCTAGATAAGCTTTAAATTGCAAAATCTAAAGAAATATGTTTCATTTTATTGGCTTAATGTAAACTTACAATAGTTAAAACATTATTAAACATGGAATTCTACATTTTCATTAATGTTCTAGTGTTTTGAAACTAAACAGCATGATTCTATTGGTTAATACTATATTATATCATATCCAGTTTAATGCACTTTGTATCACTACACAACTCTAAAATCAAATAAATCCGAGATTTTTAATCCATTACATGTTACCTCTAAGTAGATTTTCTCTAATCAATTTAAAAACATTATTACAACTTTCATTCAAGAATCTTTGATTTGTGTATAGATATAATGTGTTTCTTTTATTTATTATTATTTTGTGTTCTCAGGAACTCTTCATCCAGACCAACACATTAAGCCTGCAATCTCTGGGTGGCGGAGATGTGATATTAAAAATATGTTGTGGATCTCTGCCTCACTTGGCACGTTATGTCGACAAATACACTGATTTTTTTGGGAATAGAGTTTTCTCCTTGCCAACTTCTCACTCGGAGGCCCTTCTTGTAAGACAGAGGTAATGCAATATTTTCTTACAATCCTCACATAATTTTGGTTTAAATTATTGCATTAGGTTTTATATGTTTAATATGTTTGATTTTGGAGTTCTTTCAGTCTTCCACAAAGTAATTATTTTCCTTATTTTCATTACAGCCATCAAGCTCTTTTGGCAGATATTACTGCTGCATTGAATGCCATATCTTTACCAGTATTAGAGCCCTTGAATTCTACCCGTCTCTGTTACCTTTCATCCCTCTCATGCTCTTGTCTGTATGCTGCATTATCAGTGGCTACAGCTGCAGGGATTCTGGGGTCTCCTCCGACTCAACCCCCTCCACCCCCTCCTCCTTCAGCCCCATCTCCTGTGTCAGTTTCATCCTCGAAGAGTACTCAGCAGCAACCTCAAGGGCTAAAGGAAGAAGAAGTAGATGCCTGTGAAGCTAAAATTGTTGTGCAAGCCCTGGAATTGTTTTCTTTAGTGTCATCTGTAATGAGGGACTCTCCAAGAGCAGGTGGACATGTAAGTTAGATAAATGAAACTGTAGATGTCAAAAAAGTTAATCTCACAATCACACACACAAACTATTCTCAAGAAAAAGATGTAGTTCTGTAACAACCCTTAAGTTGATCCATAGTAGTTTATATAATTTTGTCATCAAGATTTTCAGTTCAACTTATGTATTATCATTCTAATAATATTAATCTTTAATGAGGAACTACATGTTTCCACATTTTGCTTACCTTATTTTAAAAAAGTAATCTTTTACTAGAATTAAGGTTGTGAGAGAAGTAAATTTTACCTGTTGCTTGGATTTATCTTCCCTTTTTTGTCTTATTCATGCATTAGACTTATTGTATATTTACGTAATTCATAATTATTATTCTTCTTTATAAATATTTATTAGAAATAGTCTGATGTATAGTAGTTTTAATGTGATGATTCTCGAATGGTCACAGGTTTTGCAGAATCATATTATGCTTGGAGCTTGGATATTGGTAACAGGGCTTCAGGCCCAATTAGCTCCTGCATCCTCAGATAAGACTGGTCCTACTCCTGGGAAAGAAGAAAAAGGAAAATCGCCAAGCAAAGCTAGGGAAGGATTTGGCAGAGTGAATGTTATGAAAGCGTAAGATACTGTTCTATTTTACTCAATAGTGTAATGTCAGCCTTTCAATTTGTTTGGAGGTTACAGTAACCTATGCTTTGTTTTGCAGGCAGCAGAATTTTGGAGTTCTCTCTGTATCTTTGGCAATGCATGCCTTAGTAATGCTCTCCATGCTCCTGGAAGATCTTCGTGTAGAGGAGGCTGGAAATGCTTGGCCTTGGGCAACACTTGGGCCCCAGATGAGCCACGAGGAAGAGGAGACCTCAACTGAGGAAGAAGATCCAGCTTCCCTTTATGTCATAATTAAGTGCACTGCTCTCTCCAGAGTGGTTCGTGTTTTAGGAGCAGCTCCACTGAACCAGCTGCTGTTTTATTTGGCTACTATTAGCTATAGAAAGGTTAATATTTATCTCAATACCTATCATTCAGGATGTCACAGTATCCCATGACATGTTTACCATTTGATATGGAAATACCTTTTGTTTTTCCAAAGACAAAAAGTCACTTTCATTTTTTAATCTCATTCTTCATTCATATCTATTTATTTTATAATCAAAAACGATTGATCAATAGAATTCCATAGTGACTACACAATTTATTTCTATCAATGAATGAGTAATATTTTATGTTTTAATTGTGCATGATTGATTAAGTAAAATGAATGAAGGATGGGGTACTTTCAAGTATTGAGTGGTTATTATCTTAACTTCATTTTATAAATTAGTGAATCCTGATAAATTTGATTTATTTTTCTTTAATTTTCATTGCAATATGAAGGCTTGCACTCTTAAGAAGATACAGAAGCATCCACCTGAAGGTGATACTTTTAGCACATCTGACTCAACAACGTATTATGAGGATGATTTTAGCTGCTCTGATGCAGGCTCTGGAGATGATGGTAAGAAAATTTCTAACCTTTCTAACCCCAGCATGCATCACTTTTAGTTTTATTTTCATATCAACTTTTATATTTGTATCTTACGGTTATGACCAACATAGTGGCTATACTGAAGTTTAATGGTTGGTCTCTGGCTCATTTTCCCTGATATTTTTTTCAATACATGTATGTATTTTATTATATATATAAATTAAATTAAAGTTAGTTAAACAGTATTAAATGAATAAGAGCAGTGAAATTTTAATTGCCCCGCTGGCAATTCTAGCTAGAAATTTGATCTTAATGTAATCTCAGTAAAGTCTGTTGCTCTAGTTGTGATACGTACGATAATTGAAATATTTTGCCTATTATATTTATTTCACAGAACATTTTCAATGTTTTTGATATACCATGTATTGGTACTATTTTTCATAGTCTCATTTTAGTATTAGTATTAAGTTTGATTTGATTAGAAAGAAAGTATCAGTGCAATGTTTCCTCCTCTATAGATGACGACAGTGAACCCATTTTGGGCCCATGGTTCGAAGAGACACTATCTCCAACTGATCCACCAACACCTTCATTGCAACCCGCCACCACCGAGACAGTAGGTTTCTCTACTCCACAGACTGTTCAGTTGGTTAATGCTCCACAAATGGTAAGCAAAAGTACTGGAGTGTCAACTGGAGCTGAAGTTCCAGGCACACCCTCCTCAGCCTCGTCACTCCCTTCTGCTGCCCCTGGAGAAAGTGCAGTTAGGGCCAATACCACTACTCCCACAATTCATGACAGAGGGCGGCAAAGGGAAAATTTGGTGCCCCGAGCTTTATTTAAAGGAGCTATTGGCCCTGGTTCAGGAATGTCTGTTGTTCCAGAAAAAGGAGAACCTCATGGGGTAAATGGAGATGTTTGTGTAGATTTGGAATTGAATAGAACTTTGCTATGGATGCTTAGAATTTCAATCTCCAGCAAGAATAGCGCATAATATGCCTGCTGCCCCTCTTTTTATTTTTCATTTTGGCTTCACTCACAGTAGTAGTTGTATCTTTCCTCATAACAGGTGTTGGTAGATCTCTCCCATTCTAATATTGTTCTAGTTGTGATTAGGAAATGATTAGTTTTGTTTGTATGAAGAACTGTCCTAATTAAAATTGTCCACACATTCCTTCAATTTTCATGTAGTTAATTGAAGTTTCTGAGATTAGAATAATTCACCAGATTTTATGATGAAAATAGAGAAATGGGACCAAAGATTTAGATACAGTTGTTAAGATAGTTCAGATTACCGATGACATACAAACTTATAAATTGAAAGATGAAAAAAGTAAAAGATAACCTGTTTAGCATTATAAGTTCCTGATGACAATGAATTTCTGGAAATACATATTTCTTAGACAAGATGATAGAGAAGAAGATATTTACAAGCAATGGCTGTTACTTATAACTGGAGGTTTAATCCAAAAGTTAGTTTTGCACTTTGAAAAAATTTGAGCAGTTTTGATGTTTACTTAGAAAGAGGTGTGCCTGGAAAGAATAAACAAACAGTTGATATAAAGGAGGTGCCAAGAGTTGTAGTGTGTATAAATGTTTTTGGTTAATATTGAAAGTAGTTTGAGTAAATTGGCATTTGAAGATAAAAATCAATTCAATCTTTATCAAAGTATTATATTTTTTTACAGTGATTTTATTTTAATAAATAATAAAATAATTATTATAATAAATGACATATTTATATATGATTCATCATTGCCTCAATTTAACTCCTGAACTTATTCTTTTCTTAAGATTTGTGACATTCATTATTTTTTGTTAGATTAATCAGTCATTGCAGCTACGACTGAAGTCCTTTCTTTTGAAGATGTCACCATCATCAACATCTAAATGTATTATCTAGATATCATTGCAAACAATGAAATGAGTTTCTTGAAAAACATCTGTTCAATAAGGGAAAATATTCTCTAAACTTCCATCAAATTGATAAATATGATATTTTTGTAATTCCTTGTGTTACAGTTTGACTTGCACCTCCCTTTAGTCTCTTATCATTTGCTTATGTATTTGCACAACTTTCACCTATCTGCTATTTCAGCCATGCCTTTGAAATCTGTACATCTAATTTCATCATGATTATATACTTTATAATTTGTAGCAATGTTGAATCAGTAATAATTTTTAGATGTATGTTTTACTAAATCTGTTTCTATTATTTTGAGAATCTAGAGATTAACATGAAAGTTCAACCTTTGAATTTTGTAAACTAATAAAAAAATTGGATCAACTAGATGAGCACAATCCCCTAGTTACTCATCAAACATGTTTTTTATCTACCTGCTCCTTGCTTCTTTTTATTGCCAATAATTTAATCGAATCCTTTGCACTTGTTCATTATTATTTGTTTATCATCACCTCTTATTATCACTAGCTTTGTTTTTAAAGTGATTGATTTCTGCTCTAATAGGCCATAAGAAGAGTTAGTTGAATTAAATTAGAAAAGATAACTTTAGTGATGGAAAATATTGTAACTGAGAATTCCTAAATTTGTCCATCAAGTGAGAATACTTGTTGTTTTAAATGTTGATAAAAATTTTCGCTCAGTAAATTTGGAATTCTCTGTTAATGTTCAAACATTTTACCTCTTGAATTTTATCTTTAGAATTCCATATCGAATAACAAATTCTCAGTTTCTTCTTTATCTACAGTGATCTTGGTGCTTGTTCAAAAGGAGATAGTCTCTTTCTGTGAAAAGTTTAAGATTGTCCTTAAAGTAGTTAAGAGTGTTGAAAGATAATTTAATTACTGATTGGAAAATTCTTACAGTAATGCAATGATGGCTTAAATTTTTAAGTTGTTAACTCGAATTATGTAATTTTGAATATAATTTCATGCAATGGTTTCTTATTTTTATTTTCAGTATATATCTTTGGCGTCTCGGATATTCTCATTCATGAACCGATATCTCATAGGATCTGAACTGCCATATATTAGACATTATGTCCGTAGAGGACTTGCAGATTGGCATATGGTTATTCTTGCTAACATAATCCGTGATCTTGACAGAGAAATGGCCAGGACTGAGAGAGGTTGGTAATGATTAATTATTCAAACTTGTTTTCTTTGAGATTTGAACAATTATACTATTTTGCAATTGTTTTATTTTTTCAGGAACAATTTCTGTTTACTTTGGACCGCTCTTGGGAACCTTATACACAGAGTTCTCTCAGTGTCTGTCTCGTTACACTCATAATTTACTTTTGGCTGGTGGCAGTGCATCTTCTGGTCGATCAGGTTCATCTGGGTCACTTTTGCCGGAGTCTTTGCGCTCAACACTCCTGTCTCATCTTGGAATATCTCCAACCCAAGAGAATGCATCCAGTACTTCTACAGCCTTGACTCCTTGGCCATTGCAAATTTATCCCAGAACATTGATGGTTCTTGTGCAGGTTAGATTTTGCTTGTCATTTCAATGATTTCCTCAGATGTTGTTTATTTTTTATTTTGTATAAGGTTCTTATTACTTAAGTTTGTATCCCTAAAAATGCCTGTTAAATGTCAATTACCGTATTTTTCGGACCATAAGACGCGCCTGACCATAAGACGCACCTGGTTTTTAGAGGAGAAAAATAGGACAAAAAATATTCTGAACCAAATAGTGTAATAAAATATTTAATAGTCTTTATTTTGGAGGCGAGATTGAGACTAAAAAGTCTCTTCTTCCATCTAACCTCTTTAAAAAGCTTAAAGTACCAAAAGAATTAGAAAGAGAAAAATAATGATTATAAGAGAGATTTAAGTGGATATAAAAACCTAAGAAAATTCTTAGAAAAAAAATCCACTGCAGGAAAACACCCACAATGAAGGGGTGTGTGAAAAACCTGCACAAACCTACTGATAGAATTATCTAAAAACAGAATACTAAAATTTCAATTTTACAAGATAATCAATGAGTCAGATCATGTTAAATTTGAAAACATATCTTATAACTAAACAGGTAATTAAAAACATTCAATGGTATATTTAAGATGATTGCCAAAAGAGAGGCAAAGTGTAGATAATAAAATTAGAAGATATTGGACTTGGCTGCAAAAAAAAGAATGTTTCAGGACAGATGCATAGTTAAATGAATTGGAGGTTAAGAGTGAAAGGAGCAGTAGAGAGAGCGTTGATCAGTGCTGTAGAGATGTGATGACTGTTGATACAGGAGATAAATTGGATATATGATTAAGATAAGTAAGACATTTTCTTCTGAAAGATCGGGTGGAAATGGAAGATTTTATGTGGGAGGGAATGGTATTCCAGAGCGTGGTAGCAGTTATAATAAATGATTTGTGATATGTCTCCGTTCTGTGGTTCGGTATTAGTAAATTGAATCTAGTATTAAAATTATGGACGGACTCAAATCTTACAAATTCGGAAAAGAGATATTCAGGAGATTGCGTTCGCGAAACAGTGCATGAAAACGTTAGAATGTGTAGTTGTTTGCGAGTTTTGAGTTTTATCCAATCTAATTTTTTAAATGCACCGGAAATATGGTCGAATTTTCTCAAATTAAATATAAATCGAACGGACACATTCTGGATGCGTTGGAGCTTATTGGCTAGATCTCTTGATAGATCTTGGTAAACAATGTCACCGTAATCAGAGTGGGGCATGATCAATGAATTTCCTAGTCTACTGAGTCGAAGGCTTTACTAAAATAATGTATAACAGAATTTAATAATGTATAACAGAACATTATTTGATCCTGCGGGTCGGCTGCAGTGGGTCCCGCTGCAGCTCTGATACGAATGCCTGGCATTAGTGTCAGCGTCTTAGTACAGCGTCAGTGTCAGTCTTCTATTCGGACCATAAGACGCAGGCACTTTTCTCCCCACTTTTTGGTGAAGAAAAAGTGCGTCTTATGGTCCGAAAAATACGGTAAATTTAATGCTGATCTTAAGCTATACTTAATTCTTAATTATGTCAGTGCTCTTCTTATTTGTTATTTTATTAGTTATTATTATGGGGGTTGATTGAAAACAAAAACATGGTGCCTGAATTCATAAGTCCTCATTTATTTTTATGCAAGAATTGATTGAATCCATAAATTTCAGTATATTGATAGTAGTTTCTATTAAAACTTAAATCACTTCTCTCAACTAAAATGGGAAAATCATCCATTATGACCTTATGATCTTCCTTCAGAATTTTTGATTATCAAATATGTCAAAATATTGATAGCATTTTAGAACTTTTTGCTGAAGCCTAATTTTTCACTATCTTAGTTGGAATTTCTTCATGAAATCTATAAATACTTAAGCTTATGAACATGTAGAGATAGCATCCTTTGACTGATGTATAATTAATGGATTTGTAATATGCAATTGATGCTTATATGATTTATATATTTTTTCAAAACTTCCAGAGTCTTATGCTACAATCTCAACAAAACAGAGAAGCTGCATGTATAAATATATGGAGTAGACTCATACCCACCCTTGTGGAGAATATTAGACACCCGGGTACAGGCTATGATGCTGAAAATGAAGGTTGGTGTTATGTATCATTTCTTGCCAGATTTTATCAAATATTTGTGGAAATGATGTTTAACTTATTTATCCTTATTTACTACCAATTATGGTTTATGTTATACAGTTGGTTGGAAATAAATTTATTGAACATGTTGATGAATTGTAGGCTGCTGTGATAACAAAAATTATTTACTTTCAGACCTTAATGTTGAGCATGGCCAGGTACTGCTGTTCTTGTTCCATCAACTCAATTTAATGCAAAAGAAGACAGTTTTGCTAACAGTGGCCCTAGGTGTTGTCAAGGCTGGACAAATAGTTAATTCTCTGGCTGGGGGCTCTAGACATATCATAACTGGAGGGGAGAGTGATGACAAAGATAAAGAGAAAGAGGAAGACATTAGTGGTGTTGCGGCTCCACCAGAAGGAGAGGAAGGCACTGGTACCAAAGGTGTTGCCATGAAGGAATCTCAACTCTTGCACCTCTCACGATTACTTCTCCTTTTTGAGTATCTGATGAGGCATTTGTATGATGCTCCTGCGTCCTTGTTTGAACAGGTATTGAAATCTTCATTCCCTCCATTGTGTTGTATCTGAGCATTGCATTCTGTCTGATCTACCTAGTAACTTAATGTTTCTATTACTGGCTACCCTACTTATGATAATTTTGTCTTGTGTTTGTACTCATGAACAGGTGCGATGGAACTTATTCAGCGCTACCAGCTTGGTAAGTGGGGAGACGAGACCGATGTTCGCAGGATCTCCTGAGCCAAGCGATGAACCATCTCCTGGTTCTACCAAAAGTGAGGCAAAGGAGGCATCTGGTATAGGTGGTACCATGCATCATCACCATCACCACCACCACCATCATCATAGACTCAATCCCTCAAGGGTATATTTCCCCTGGAAAGAGCTTGAAGATGCTCACCGAAAGTTTGGAGGCACTAGTGTCAGTGGTCATCAGCATCATGACCATGAATTTGCTATGAGACCTCGTTTTTATGCTCTTGCCAATCCAGAAGGACAAGGTAGCCCAGACAGCATTAAGATTGATGGACTGGTGAGTGTTCTTTATCAAAGTATCCAGGTTAGGATCTATTTGAGGAAAATCATTCTTTGAAACACATCTACAAGAAGTTCTTATAATGAGCATATTCACTTTATTATTCTGACTTACACTTTCTTCAAATATTTGCTGCTTTCAGAGTTTAGTTCGAAAGAGAAATATTTTAAACTTAAAGTGAATACATTTTTATTTCAGGCCTGCAATTTCCTGATTGACTCACCTGAAAGATTGAATTACTTGATGCTCATTGAGTCACTTCAGAGTATCCTCAGTGTCACAAATTTGTGTGATCCATCCTTAAAACGTTCTGACAGACTACGGTTTACTGGTCTATGTGCAGTGCAGTACTGCTTTACGATCTGTTGGAGGTAAGTGGTTGCTCTTAAAGAGAAAGCTCATTTTACTAATTCATTTATATTATTTCATAAAAGTTAGACCTATGCTGATACCCTTTATCTGGATTTACTGGGCTTCTGCAATTTTTGCCTTAAATTCTGTCATGTATATGTCTCAGATACTAATTGTCCCTTTGATTTTGAGTGATTTCTCATATTTCTTTTCAATCCTTAAGTCTAGTTAAAAATAAGAAATAGCTACAAATGTTATAGTGTTCAATGTTAATGAAAATTTTTAGGCTTTCTATATTCATAAAATCATGAATTTCACAAAGTAGAGACAAAATCTTTTATTGTTTGGTTCTAGAATATACCCTGTCTATAGGGTAAGGATCCTCATAAAATCTCTCAGATTTATATTGCATAATATTTGATAGTTTGGGCAAATGGAAAAACAGCTATCAACGACAATAACTATTGTTATGCAAATACAATAAGTATGAACCTATAATATAGTGAAAAGCAACTAAAATTATTACTAGCTTATGATCTGAATGTGCTCAGGTATTTTATCTAAATTGTTTCCTTATTAATCCATTTTCTAATGATCATTTCAGGCTTTTGATGCTTCTACCTCCACCAGCTGCTTATTTCTACAGTTTAGCAAACTGGAAGAAATCTGAAGTAGCCCTTTATAGTATACCCAATTGGAAGATAGCTTTTGACCCTGCTCTTATTTTATATTCAATGGTCTGGGGTCCACGTACTTGGCTCAAAGGATTTCCTTATTGGATAACCGTAGGTTTTACAATTTAATCTACCATTATGATAATTTAAAGTTCTTTAAAGAAATGCTTAGGATTTTATCTTAATATTGTGATTAAGTGATGTATAGAGGAATTAAATGATATAGTATCTTGAAATAATACTGAATAATACTTTCTTTCAATGAAAACCTATTTTTGATTTAGTTAAATTCAAGCTGATTCATGTCGTGTGATACTGTAAGGTGCTTAAAAATTCTATTGCAAATAGCTCAAATTGAACCAGTTTAATGCAGTTATAATTTGTCTATTATAAGATAGATTTTATTAATTCAAGTAATTGCTTGTACAGTATTATAATACATATACTTGTATATGGATCCTGATTTTTTTATCATTCATCTTGTATATGGTATACAGTAAATTATTTTATTCACGTTCATTATAATATTTTGTTTTATTTCAGAATTGTTTGACTAAGCAAAAATTAGTTACTGAGCATGCTGAAGATCTTGTTAAAAGAGTGAATAGAACCTCATCCAGTCTTAGCTATGTATGTGATGTGGTGAAACGTTGTATTGAGTTTGCTTTGGAAGGAAGGAAACCACTATTAAGTGATAAGGGTAAAGCAAGGAAACTTTTACCTTACTTACTGCCTAAAGCTCTATTACCAAGCTTGTCTGAGTTGGTATTATTGGATGCAGTAATTGCACGTGCTCAAAATAGCTTTACTGAAGCTGCCTCTTCATCGTCAAAGAATGGTTCCAGTCCTACAAGTTCTGATTCAGCAAGGTGAGTAACTCAAATTTATATTTAAATTATATTGATATTTGTTGTTTTTTTTTAGTTTGGAAATCATGTTTAGTCAGTTGAAAAACTTTAATTTATTTTGGGGTGATTTTAAATGTAATTCTAAATCTGGAAAGTATGCTTTCCATATGTTTGACTAACCTGAAAAATATTTTCATTAATGTATATATTTAATACATAACATTTCAATTTATTTAGGGTTGGAAGTCAGAGTCCTAGTGGGACTTCACAAAATAGTGAAGAACTTGCTAGGGAAATCTTGCCACTTGTATTGCACTTACTGGATTGGATTGTTGCATGCTGTCGGTAAGTCGATTTTTATATGTAATGCACACAAGAATTAGACGGGTTCATACTTTTTCCACAGATTTTTATTTTTTCACACGACCAATTTCAGCGAGTGATCGCCAATTTTTATGTCAAATTCATAGCCAAAACTGATGAACCTCTCATAAATCGTGCTCCAGTAAATACTAAAATAAAAATGATATATGGATATTATGTAGACTCAAGTAAATTGTAACAATATTCCATCAATTGTTACAATACTCCATCAATTGTATAATGTTTATTTAGGTATCTTGATCACATCAAAAAAGAATATTTGGAGGATATTTTAATTATTGATTTATCAGTTTCAAACCTAATTGAGGTGACTTTTGAAAATACACTTTGTTTGAATAACTGAACAAAGAAAAAATGTGCTTAATTCCTTCTATTTATTTAAATGCAAGATGTTAGGAAGTTTTAGTTTCTTTAATCATGAATAGAGTTAGAACCACTATCTGATGATCTTTTTCCTCTGCAGAAACAAATTTCAATGCTCACTCTCTGCTTAATCCCACAGATCTAGTCTCCTTCATGAGGCTTTGGAAAGTGGAGAGCCTCAGCTAGCAAGAGAAGAAGAAGGTACTGTTACCCCAATGCAGCGCCAATCCAGCTGGTGGGGAGCATCTGAGAGTGAGGTCCAAACATATGCCACAGTTCTCTCAATCAGATCTGCAGTGGTTGGAAATAGCTCCTTGGCTACCTCTTTGTCACCTTTGCTTCCAGCTCCCGTACGAGATTCTCTGGAATGGTGGATTGCTGAGGTTAGTTATGTGATTAATGATCTTATTTGGCACATCGAGGTTTAATATGTAGTTGTAGATCAATATCAGCTGTTTAATATTCTTGAATTTTATGTCCTGGATTTTGAGAAAGAGAATTCGATTTACAAAATAAGAAAATGATGTGTCATTATTTGTTTAAACCACCTCCATCATATCAATAAAATGTTTTTCTTTCATTTTTGTATTTCATTTCTTTTATCCTCATTTGGCACAGTTTTAGATATCTATAATAAGTATATTAGGCTTGATTTTTTTGATGCTGTGTTTTATTAAGAGTAGTGCAAATCTATATAATATTTAATCTTTAAGATAACTTATTTAATTTCAATTTTTAAATTTCAGAAAAATATCTCTGTGACTGCTGATAATGTTCCTTTGGACCAGCTCATCATAAACATAGTGACAACCCATATGTCAACCCTCTCTTGGGATGCCAATTTCAGTATCAATCCATCATTACGACATCTACTCCACTCCCTTGTAGCTTTTGTTTCACAATTGATAGAGTAAGTAATCCTGATAAATGATAGCTAACATTTTGTATTTAAGGGTTAACTATATAGATATTCCTTATAATTACGAAAAATCTTAGATTTAGTATATATATTGTGGGAATAAATCATGTGAAACGAAGGAAGGAGAGGAGGTACTTTTACCATAGCAGTTTATTATATACAAGACCAGTTTCAATGATTAATCATTGTCTTCTAATGAGAAATACTTTATAGCTTTATTTGAAGTGCATTATAAAAATTTTCTTGAGAAAGGGGGATGGTGATCAGACTATTGCTTGAGGAATAGATAATAGCTATATTTTGTGAGAAGTGGTAATTGGATTTGTAAGGGATTGGTATGAGAAGGCTTCAAATTGATTGATTTCAAAGGAATTTAATTTTCAATATTGGTTAGAATTAGTCGGTCAAAGAAGTTGATGGAATGATTTTTCTCCAATTCTAGGTTAAAATGAATTCAAGGATGGAGGGAAATGATGAAAGAAAAAAATTTTCAATTTGTCAAAATATACCACTCCAGATACAAAGAAAATGAGGCTACTTCTCTTACTTCATTTTGCATTTATCAATTACTTTGAATTCAATTCCTACATTTCTTATTAAGCCTAGTATTATAGTTCTATCTTATTCTGAAAGCTTTCATTTGCTTTCTAAAATTGTTTTTGAGGTCAATATGTCAAGTATATCATGAGGTATTTAAAGTCCTTAATCCCTAATTTCCATTAACTTCATCTCTGATTTTTCACTCAGGTCCCTGGTTTGAATAGTTTTTATTTGTTTTTAAAATGGAAGTCATTGATTGTCATTGGTGATCATTATCCTATCCTTTCAATCATGAAATTCAAAAGTAGCTATTTTAATATTTTTATTGCATATTAGTTAATATGAGGGAGGGACCAATTTTCTGAATGATACTGAATATGTAATATGTATTTCATGTTTGTGATTGCTTGTCATTAGTTCTTACAGTATTGAATAACATTTTATCAATTTCAGGAAATAGTAAACAAATATTATTTAGAAACTAATCTTTTTTAATGTCAAATTCAATCCAAGTCCAAAGTTTCCTCTACATCTTCGATTAGGCTGATATTTATTTGTTGTAAATTACTTATCTTCAAAGAAATAGTTATAATATTTTCATTAATTTCCAGCAGGATTGGAAAGGAGTCTCCTGGCACTGCCTGGCCCTTGCAAGAGCGAGCTCTTCGCGTCCTGTTGCTCATCACCCTTGATTCCTGCACTGTTTCTGAGAAAGAAAGAGCTTCTAGTTGCATTAGGATGCTTTTAGGAGAGTCAGCGTCATCTCCATCTAGTGCTTCAACCACTGTTAATGGTACAATGTCTGCTCCCTCAGCCACCAAGAGTGGTGACGTAAATTCAGAGCCAGCCATTCAATCTGAGATGCCCGGTATGTCCCTTGAGTTTCCACTTGAGATTTTGAAAGAGAAACTCCCTGATTGAATATTGCCAAGTAGATGTTTGTTTTTGCAATAGAGGAAACTTAAGTACTGATCCATTATTAATCCATTGTTTGCCATCTAACAAGTTACCTGAGAAAGTTTCTCAAACAATGTTCAACTGAAAATCAAATATTGGTGCTTCTTGCACTATAGGAAATAAAGTTAGATATAACCTAATTAAATTAATCCAATTTTGCATTGCTACAGTAAATGATTAGTTATTCCCTCGGCATTATTTATATCTTTTAATACAGGCTAATACAACAATAGAGAGTTATAGAGACTAATGTGAGTGTTCTTGAATCTAATAAGTTTGTAACAAAATATAGTTTGGGCTAATAGGTGTTAGTTTGCAATGGAATGTCTGAATATTAAATAAACCTCAAATCTTCAATGAGTGTGCTGGCTGTGTATCCTGGTAAACTTAATATATTTCTAACTTTCAGTATTCTATGGCACATTTGTTTAAACCTATTATTAATCTAACTTAACTATAATATGATTATAAAATATCTTCCTTAATTAGTTGCCTATATTTTTTAGGATTACATAATATTTTATTTGATCGTGTTTTTTTATGATTGCATAATCTTTGGGCCCTTAAATTTTTATTCGCTTAAATCATTAATTCTTGATTAAAATTTATTGATTAAAGTTTAATTTATTATCCAAAATAGTAAAACAGTAACTAACTTCATATTTTTTCTTTATTCAGTCATCTTCCCCCCATTCTGCTCATACTGCTTTTTCATTGTAACTTATTTGGAGCAAATAACTTTTGCAGGTGCAACTACTACTGCTGAAACAGAATCAGCTGGTGGAAAGACTGCCACAAGTTCAATAAGTGAAGAGCAGCAGTGGAGAATGTATCTACTTGTCATACAGAGAATATATCATATTTTTTCAAAATGGAATGATTCATCCCCTAGGGAAAGGTAAGAACTTGAAACCAGTCATTTAAAGTGTATCTGTATTAAATATCAGTGAATGAAGCCCCTTTTAACACTTTCTTTTATTCATTTTCAGCCAATTAATTGAATGTATCTTGCAAGAATGCTTGAAATTTTTAGAGACACTTTTAGAAAAAGCTCCAGGCCGTGAAGCAATGGACCTCTATTTCTTTCTTAATGACAAACAAAAGTCTGAAGACTTGGATGAGGATGAAGTATCAGGAGACGCTAATGGAAAGGGCAGAAGTTTGGTTAAAATTTTACTATCTGTGACCAATCCTGGATTATCAAGGGCTTACTGTGCCAGGGTCATTAAATTCTTCAACAAGCTATTCCAACAATGTAAGTATTCGTTATTAAATTTTACTCTGTTAGGCAATGATGATAAAGAATGGAATTGGGGAGGGTTATAAGCATGAGAGTATTCTTAGTATTTCCTTCATCATCAAGATGATAATGGCTTTATTAACATTTAATTTTATTATTTTTTCACTTTATTAAAAATTAGAAAAGGCATTTTATCATATAGCAGTGAAATATCCAATTATGATGAACATTGTTTTGTAGCTCAATTTAATAGATAATTTTTATTTGCAACACCTTTTGAGAATTTTAAACTTGGATACTTAATCCACTCATAAAACATTCATTAAAACATTTTAATGAATTTTTATTGTGTGTCTGACATATTTCCTTAATGGTGTGTATAGAGAGGAAAATTTAGTTATGTTAGTTTTTGGTGAAATCTTGTGTAGTTGGAGTTTTTGAATCTGATAATGTATTTTGTACAGTGCAAGTATCCTTCAAAGTCCCTTTAATAATGTAAGACAGTTTATGGGTATTCTGGGTACATTATGAATGTTTGGCATGTTTAATAATGTCGACTGTATATTATCAATAAAATGTACAATTAAGCCTACTCAAATGAGTTCATTTTTTAATTTTATGTTCTTTCATCAACAGTGGAAAAGAAGCCTGGAGATGCTTGCCTGGAGAGATTATGTCATTCTTTGTCTAAAATTGCAAATGCTGAACCAGAGAAGCTTCAAGATTGGCTTTGGTTTATGCTTCTTGGAACTGCTGGACCATCCTCAGAAAGATCTGCTCAGGATATCATGTTCCCTGATGCCTCATCTGCAACACCAGCAACTGGTACTGCAACAGTTGCTCCTATGGAATCGGTAGATGTTGCTACTGATGATGACCCAACTACAGCTGAAATGGTTACAGAATGTCATCAATTGTTTCAAGCCTTGGTTACTTACCTTGTGAAAGATACCAGGTTGGTAAACTGAGATGGTTATCTCTTTTTTGTGAAGTTATTTGTATAATGTACTGGGGCGTAAATATAATCTCAGTCTCTGAGAATCATAACTCTAATTTTAGTTTCTTTTGGTATTCGTAATTCAAAAATAAATATTTTGAACTTTTTAATACATTACTTACTGTATATCCACATCAGGTCTTCTTTCTTAGAGTGCAGCAAGCTGCATTTATATAATTCAAATTTCCTTATTAAGAAGGTCTTGGAACCCTTTCTTTGAATCGGAACTGAAAAGTTTTTTGTGATGGAATTTTTTACATATTAGAATGTTACATTCTGATTGAAAGTTAAAAAAATTCATGCGTTCTTATACAAGTCTTCTTTTGCATACCTAAAAGATGTGCTAGTAGAAGTTGATAGAAGTAGACTACATAATAGCTTCAAGAAATTGTTTTCTCATAAGGGTATATTTTAATTTTGTAGCAGAGTCAGTGAAACTGTAACAGATACCTTGCTGGTCACTATGATACAGCTTGGAGGCCAAATGCTTATGCCACCGTTGGAAGGTATAGGATTTACTGAGTTAATGAGTGCAATGATTACATTGGCTGGACACAACTTGGGTCTTGGTAATCTAAAACTCTTCAAGGCATCTACTGAATGGCTAAATCAGTGGTGAGTTTTCTCTTTTATCTACTCTGATGTGTTTAAATTGTAAAATATGGAAATATTTATGGTAAAATATATCAACTTCATTTTCTTTGTTTCTCAAACTCCTATTAGAATCCTTATGCCTTCCTTAGATGTTCTTCCTCTGTTCTGTTTTGTTAAATTTAATATATTCCTTGATATATTTTCAATTATATTAGTTTAAAGCTGAAGGATGTATAACTTATTGACCATTTTCTTTCTAATCAAATGAAAATTTGCAAAATGTTATATTGTATTATTTCATATGATACAATACTATCACTTTTATTTGTTGCTTGAGCTATCTTCTCTACCTAACTCTTCTCAATTCATTTCTAGTGCTCTATGCATTAATAGTGCTCTATATATAAAATTAGTTTATTTATAATGATTAAATTGTCCTGAAAATGAATACTTTTAGAGCATAATTTGTGGTTCTATGAATTGATTAGTACTGCAGTACTAAATAGCACTGATCTCTTGACTTTTGCAATATAATTTGTGTTTTTATTTTGTACAGCAAAGCGTACTTGATCAACGAAGATCTTGCCCGTAAAGTAGAAGCCAATGGAGCAAATGTGTGCCATAGGGCAATGATGGAATCCGCATGTTATCTATTGACATATGTTGGTGAAGTGGTTGAATATCTTTGTCCTCAAAGAGATTCATCTGTAGAGGTTTTGTCATCTCCTCCATGGGATGGAACTGAAGTGAACCAGGTTGCCTCTGCCAGTGTGAGCAGTAATGACTTCCTTGACTTGGATTGGGTTGAAGAAATGGGTGCAGAAGATGAAGAGAGTGGTGGAGAAGATTCAGTAAGTATAGTTATAATTATATATATTATAATGTATAACATAATAATACTATTATATAGTAATTCATAGCTATAAATAACGAATTTTTAATGTTTATATGAGTTCTAATAATTTATGGACCATTTTGGTGATGTACTTAAATCACCTAAAATATTTTAATTACTATAGGAATTCCATAAGTGGATATTCTCATTCATAGAACATTTCATTTAATCAACAAGCATACAGATGTTTTCTGACTGTTATTTAGTAAATTATTCGAAAATAAATTTGCATTAATGATGACTTGTTAACTCTTTTATTGAAGAGGTATTTGTTTTTTCTTGTAATAATTATTATTAATTTAAAAATTACTTGAGAAAGTTTTTGATAGAAGTCAATGAAAATGGAAGGAAGAATTAGTACAGAAGCTGTTTTTGTGACCTATAAATTGACGTTTCCCTTATATTTGATGTCGATTATCTTTTTCTTCAGGATGAAGATAGCTTATGTGGAAAATTATGCACGTTCACTGTGACTGCAAAAGAGTTCATGAACCAACATTGGTATCACTGTCATACTTGTCGAATGGTAGATGGTGTTGGTGTTTGCACTGTATGTGCTAAAGTTTGTCATCGTGGACATGATTTGACCTATGCAAAGTATGGGAACTTCTTCTGTGATTGTGGAGCAAAGGATGACTCTTCTTGCCAGGTAGTTTTCTATAAAAATTATACCTGGTGTTTATCATCACCTCACTTAAGTTCATAAGAGTGCTTAACTTTTTGTTACATGCTGAATAGTTCTTGTTTTTTATACAATTTTCAAAATGATAATGATAAGTCTAAATTTTCACCAACCATTTTTACAGGCATTGGTTAAACGAAATCCTCAGTCTACAGATCATGCTGTTTCTAGTGTTTCATCTACATCTTATGGCAGTAATGCCTCAGAAACGCAACAAGCAACTACACGTTTAGCTGGAAGTAGTAGAACTGCGAGGAGAGCTTCGTCTCCACTTCCTACAGCCACGACTACTCCTTCTGGTCCAAGCTCTCTACAGCCAGGACAGCTAGAAGTTGGGGGGCAAGATCGACCAGGAGGCAAAACGAGGGATGAGAGAAGTTCTCAGCGACAAACTATTGCTCGACAACTTGGTTAGTTCATTTGTCATGAAAGATTCTGACTTACTGAAGTTAGCTAACTTTACTACTATTGCACTGAATTGAAACAGTCTACTTGATTATCTTTCTATAAAATAAGTATCTAATTTAATACTATATGTTACCCCTTGAAGGTAGTATTGGAATGAAAGTTTGTTGACAATTTTTGTTGACAATTTGGTGTCTTATATTCATATAATGTTATATTTTGTTGTATTAAATTATTATGAAACTCTGTATACAAAACTACATACGTAATCTTACCCTACAAATAATGAGGAGATGTTTAGTAAAATTTATGCTTAAAATTTTTCCCCTTAATTTTAGAGAGTTGCAGAGATGGTCTTCTGGCACACTTCAAAGGAAGTAGTTTGGTGCGATCTCTACTAGAAATGGCTTTGGGTCTTGGATCAGGAATGGAAGCATCATCCATGCGCCACTCACCTGTTGGGTGTCATCGTCGTGCACAAGAAGCCCTTGATGCTCTACACACTCTTGAAAAGAAATTTGTATCTACTGATGCTTTGATGGTATGATAATTTTTGAAGCATATACTTATATTGTAATATTTATCAACCTCTAAAAATTATCACTTCTTCAATTTTGATTTAGGTACTCTGGAAATAGATTACAATTTTTTTGTATGAGATCATTTTTTTGATTTTGTTTAATAATTTCAAAACTATTTGTACATATTACTTATACTATAAAGTTACTGGACTGCCTCCTTTAGCATTCAAATATTTAAATTAATTTCTTAAATATTAGAATTAAGTTTTCATTTAGATTTTTTGTTATGATATATGATGTTTGATATGATTAGGTTTGACTTCTGTAAGTGATCATTATTATTTTAAATCAACAGGTTCCTACCCTTGGATCCCAAGAAGGTGCATTTGAGCATGTGCGCATGAGTTACTCTGGTGATCAAGGACAGACTATTAGGCAGCTTCTTTCAGCTCATATGATCAGAAGAGTTGCCATGTGTGTTTTATCATCCCCTCATGGAAAGAGACAGCATTTAGGTAAATATTCTTTATTCATTTAACCTATGCATCTTGCAAGAAACCAAGGGATGAAACAATTCTATTTTTATTGTATTCTACATTCCTCCTTGCGTATTCTGCAACCTTTCATTATTTTATATACATTTGCTGACTTATACATACTAATCATTCAAGTCTTAAGCATAAAACAGAGAGGTATAGAAATGCTACTCCAAAGATTGAATGTGGTTATCAGTTTCAAAAAATTTTATTGCAGCTGTAACTCATGAGAAGGGGAAAGTCACAGTTCTTCAACTCAACGCTCTTCTTAAGCAAGCTGATACATCGAAACGGAAACTGACTCTCACCCGTTTAGCTTCTGCTCCTGTACCTTTTACAGTGTTGTCTATCACTGGTAATCCTTGCAATGAAGACTTCCTAGCAGTTTGTGGTCTCAAGGTATCTTATTATCTCTTTAAATTTAATTACATTTTGCCTGTTAATTTTGGAAAATATCTTTATTCTCCAAACTTTAAATGCTATAGTATAATATTGATTTTGAAAATTGATCATATGCATTAAACTTTGCCATAATTTTAAGAAATATTTAATTTAGAACATTTATAAATTCAAAATTGGTCATTCTAACTTTATTTAAACACAATTCAATTTGCATTATTAAAATATAAAGAAATACTTTTAACTACAATTTTCAATCATAGGAAACTAGATCATAGTTAGAGTATTCTTTAAAAAGTTGTTTCTTTTTGAATTCAGGATTGTCATGTTGTTACGTTTGGGGGAAGTGGAAGTGTTGCAGATCATTTGGTCCTCCACCCTGGTCTTGAAACAGGAAATTTCATCATTCGGGCTGCTTGGCTTCCTGGGTCACAAACAGAACTAGCATTAGTTACAGCTGACTTTGTTAAAATATATGACCTTTCTCAGGATGCTCTCTCCCCTCAGTTCTACTTCCTTGTTCCAAGTGGGAAGATTCGTGATTGTACTTTTGTTTTCCCTGAGGTGGGTAAATTTTCAATGATTTTATTTACTGTTTACTCATATTTTAAAAATGTGATTAGTTGTATGGTAGGTATTTAAGAAACATTCATTCCATTAATAGAGAAAGTCTTCCGTCTCTTTAGAAATCAAATCTGTTCGATTGTTTAACCTAATTTACATAATTAAAAGAACCAATTTCAGTTTTTAGCAAGAAACAAGTGTTCTTTATTTAATTTCCTGCATTAGGATCTTATTAGCTCTTTTTATTGAGTTATTTCAATATTTAGTTAACTATTTACTAACGGCCGTGTCTCGTTCTCATTCCTTTTCATTATTTCAATATTATAAAGTAATAACTCATCTTATAAAAATTGTGACATCCATTCAGTGTTATTTATTAATACAGTTAGATTTTATTTTAATGAGAAGATGAGTTGATCAGTATGGCTAAAAAATACAATAGCAAGCTGAATTCAATAAAATATTTTGCCATGTTGCTTGATGATCCTTTTTTAATGATGATGTTTAATATATTTGCTCAATATGCCAAATTTTTGGATTAACAAGTATTTGACTTTTTCTGTTCAGGGTGGAATACCTCACATGCTTTTGATGTCTTCTGGAGGTCACATCTATAGTCAAGCTATGAATGAAGAAAGTTCAGCAAAGCATGGATCATTCTATGTCACAAATACATTGGAGGTAAGGGATTTAATAATGGAAACAAAGTCCTCCATTTTACATTACCATATAGAAGTTTTGTTTTTAGCAAATGAATATTTTTCAAACTCTCATTGAAAAATTTAGTGAATGAATTTCTGCTATATAAGTTTCAAATTTTTAAACTTTTTATTCAAAGTGTTTTTATTTAACTCTATGAAACATTTTTGACGATTTATTGATTTCTGCACCACAGATCCACCACAAGGATATAAAGGATGTCAATGGCCAAGTATGTGGAGGGGGAGTGTCTGTGTACTACTCCCATACTCTGCAGTTGCTTTTCTTCAGCTATGCTCAAGGAAAGAGCTTTATCGCACCATTGAAGTCTCCCTCTGATTCTCATATCTCTACTGTCTTCCCAATCAACATCAAGGTATGTGGATGAATAATATAGTTAGTGATTGTTTTTATATATTACATACAGTATAGTATAGTACATACATATAGTAGAGTGTCTTCCTCATCATCAAAGATACTACATTACAATTCAATTGAGATAGTATTATAATTAGATAACAAACAAATCAAATCAAGTCTGAGATGCTTGTGAAAGATATCTTGTAATGACAGTATTTTAATTTTATTGAGACTTTTTACATTTTTATGAAATGAAGTAATTGCAGGAGGAATTCTTTAAATAGATTTTTAACAAATAAAATGTGATAAAATGATTTGTTTATAAGAGTTGTATTTATATTATTTTTCAGAGCACTACAAATAACAATTCAGGTGGAAATTCAAATAGTAATGGCGTTGGATCAACTCAGAATGGCACAAGTGGAAGTGCAGGATCTAATAATAATGGTACATCCTCTTCTGGAAATTCGAGTTCAGGAGGAATTACTAAATCTGGCTCTTCAACTCCCCAGCCACTTTGCCAGTGGACTGAAGTACCCAATCATCCTGGTCTTGTATGCAGCGTGATGCAATTCAGTTAGTAGTACTTATTATTCCTAGATTTAATGGAATGATATCACTTTATGGTATCCAATTTCTTCACAACTGTATGACACTATTTTTAATTTATTCTCAGTAAAATAAATCATAAGCTCTTTTATTCGCACTTTTTATATCCACTTAAACTTTGTTGCAGTGTTAGAGATCCAGATTTTAAAAATCTAATTTAATTTAGAGAATGATATTTTTTATTTTCTTAAGTCATTTCACTTGTTACTTCATTTTATAGCTTCATTTCAATATCCCTTTTCCTTAGTTTCTTATTATAAATATGTTTCATTAAGAGTAATTTATTCTTAATTGATTAGTGCATGTTTTAAAATATATTAATTTTTTAAAAACTTAAAACAGACTGAAAGGTAACTATGTAATTAAACTATTATTGATATCCAATAAATTAATATATTGGTGAAATTTAAAATTTCAGGAAAACTTTCTCTTCCCAAGATTGAACATTATTTATCAACTTTTTTATTTTACAGATAATAATCCTGTCATCCTGATGTTGAAGCCTGATTCTATAATGGTTCAGGAGATTAAAGTTGTTCCTGCTAAGGCTAAAATCATGGATATGGTCGCCATAAGACATCCTTCCTCATCCTCTCCTGAGCAGAGAACAACTCTGATCCTCATGTGTGAAGATGGAAGCCTTAGGATATACACAGCCAGCATGGATCAAACTGGTAGGTCGAGAGTATTCTCTGTCAAGTATTTTTTAAAACATAGTGAAACTGAAATATTTTAAATTTAAAACATAAAATATGAATGAAATTTTAATAACTGATCAATATAACTGTATCATTTATTATTGTGGTAAACATTAGTACAAACAATGTATTTGATGAAATTCTGGTAGGCTATTTTAATATTAAAGAATAAATTAGTTAATATGTTTATAATTTTTTTCCATGTTTACTCTTTTAGGCTACTGGCTATCCCCTAGTGTGCAAGCTGCTAACTTTATGCTCTCATCACGGCCTTCTAGGAAAAAGAAAGCAGTTAAGACTGGAAAACCCACTGGTATGTCTATTGTTTTGCAGTTTTCAGCTCAGTATTACTTCTTGACGTTTTTTATCTCAAAGCATAATATTTATCCTTATATCTTTAATCATTATACATTTTTCAATTTAGGAGCTGTTACATTCCCAGTGGATTTCTTTGAACATTGTGTGGCTATGCCAGATGTGGAATTTGGTGGACCAGATGTATTGCAAGTTTACAATACCCAACAAATAAAACACCGTCTCAACACTACTGGAATGTACATAGCTTCAACTAGAGCAGCAGGTTTCTCAATCGTTGTTACAAATTCTGATCCAACTATGGTCATGACTGGATTCAGAGTTCTTTTAGGTAGTCAGGATGTTTTAAGGGCTCCTGCATATGTAGAGGTGAGATTTTAATTCTCATTTAAAAGCTCATCATGAATTTCATTTTAGTACTTTTAAGTTTTAAATATTAGAAAAATATTTGATGCTAATGCTGAATTATAAATTTCAGATTCAGAGAAATTTAATGAATTTTATTTAAGAGAAGCTTTATAGTTGTGTTAATTTTGCAGTAACATACTTTATAATTTCTTTATTCTAATAATTATATTATTTTCATCATATTTAAATAGAAGATACTTAGTTTAAGTTTTTTCTCTAGGTCTTTGATAGAAGTGAAGACACTCCTGTAATGCGCAACCGTTGGTTTGACTTCCCATTTACTAGAGAAGAGTCTCTTCAGGCAGATAGACGATTTAGAATCACATTTGGACCTTCTCCAGATCCTGAATCTGTCACTATGGTGGATTCTATCAAAGTGTGAGTTTGTATGGACTGTGTGAATCAATCATTCTTTGACCAGCATTTTAAATTTAAAAATCTGAAAGGAATGTATCTTAAATGATTTACAAATAAGAAATAATACATATTTTAAACTGTGCATTCATTATTAAGCCTGTTAAATAAGCGTTACTGGAATTCAATATTCTTTTTTAAAGTTAACTCTATCTCCATTGCTGTCTTAACATTTTATGGAAATAGAAATCTTATTACATTGGATTATTTTTATTAAGTATCTGAGATATCATCCATTAATACAGTAAGCAAATTCTATACTCTCATTTGATATGTTTAAGAGGTTCATCGAAAAAGTTTACGCAAAGCATAATACTGTCTCAAATAATTTCCTTGATAAATTATCATCCTTTTACCTGAAGTTCTGTTTGTTATCTATGTTCTTCTTTATTAATTTATTTGTGAGGATATAGAACTAATTTTTATATTTGAAGGTCATTTAGTAAGACCAAATTATATACTCGGATTGCCAAATCTCAGTCAAGCTGGTGTATATGAATATCTTTAAGTCTATGCTCCAACAAGAATATTTTATAACTTAATGAAGATGCATGTAATCTAATTTCAGGTATGGTAAAACTAAAGAGGCATTTGGATGGCCAGAAGAAACAGAGGAGACTAATGGAGGCATACAAAACATGTCAACTGCAGTTCAAGGTGCAGGGCTCCTTGGCGAAGGAGAGGCAGGTTCATCATCTTCATCTACTTCACATTCTCTTACATTTTTAGAAAGGTAAGTAGTTATATTTTCTTTAAAATATTCTGTTTAAGATAATCAGTGGCTTTGAATACTGTCATTCAAAATTTTAAGGAGAAATCAGCACATTTTGCCCTTTAATATCAAATTACATTCTTGTATTATTTAAAGTTAAATATAAAGGTAAACTACAGTAACACCCTGTTAAGGCATTTTTCAGCGACCAAGCGAAAATTGTGTCTTAAGCAGTATTTCATAACTGGTTGTTTTTTGTATTAAATCCATTACCAATGTTTATATTTTAAATTCCCTCAAGTTCTGCTTTTATTATTAAATTAATGTGTGATTGTTATAGGATGACTGCAGGTGTTTTAGAAGTTCTTGAGGGCTCCTTCACATTGGCACGTGGGAAAAAAGAGGGAAGAGAGGGAAGCAGAGCAAGTGTAACTGGAGGTGAAGAAGATGCAGAGGAGGCAGCAAATAAGGAAGAGAAAGAAGAAGAAAATGGAGAAGAGGATTCTTCAATAGCGCTCCCAGAAGAGGATAATGGTGCCCGACAGGAGGCATTAGAAGTTGCTACACATCTACTGACACTGCCTATTCAACCCTCTGTACAGATGCATGCTAAAGCATTGCTTGCAGCTCTTCATCCAACAAGGGCAGCGTATCATAAATATAAGGTGAGTTCACATTCTCCTCAGAAGAAGCTAGTTAGAGTCCCTTTTCATTGATCACTTATCCATTAAGTAAATCGTGTAAATATATTAGTGCTATGCATGTGCAACTGTAACATTTAATTTTGTGTCCTATTTTTGACTTGTTTCATCATTCTCAAACTATTGTATTATTATAGCCAGAACTTAGGAACATTCTATTTAGGTAATACTTTTTATAAGGAGGGCAGTAAGCTTGTAATTAGTATGTATTTGAGTATTTCTGCTCCCTCTGCTTCTGTCATCTTACAAGTGTAGGATTCATTTAGTAACAAGAATGTATCAACAAACAAAATCAAAGTTATGTTCTCAACTGTTGGAGTATTAAGATGGGCTCATTTGCCCCCATTTTTAAATCCTCATTTTTATTGTAATATGTTGGAACATGAAGTTTATCTTTACAATTAATGATGTTAATTTTTGTTTGTTCATCACAACTTCTATCTTCTTCTAGGATGGTGCCATCCTGATCCATGTACGAGAATCTTTGGCGGCTTTAAGAGATGTAGCTGACCCGAAAGATTTGGATGCTGAAGTCTTTTTCCGACTTGTTTTAATGGCTCGTGGTGTAGCTGTTGCACGACCATACAACTTGGTTCGCTTTACACATGGTAGACGGGGAGAAAAGCCTCCAGAAGATAGTAAGTATATTATTTATCTATTTCTGAAATTCAGATTGTGCATCCATTTTATGCTCTACCGTGCTGTTAACAAAAAGGTAGTAGAATTTAAAGAACACTTCATACATTAGAACTGAAGAAAATAAGAGAATTAGATGCCTGAACTAACCATTTCAAGAATTTGATTGTTCTGCAAATGATACGCAAAAATAATAAAAAATTTTTCTCAAATTTAATGAAAATATGTACTCTTGTACTCTTTGTGTTTGCAAAAGTAATATTAGATCTCAAGGTATATGGTAAATAACATTTTTAACTTGTAATAGTATATCTACTTTTATACATATGCATCCAATCAATCCAAAGCTATTGGGACATAAAAAATTGTTATATTAATAGTGTTATTTTTCCTTAAAGATGATACCGATGATGACTGGGATGACAATGACGATAAGAAGGAGAAGAAGACACCAGATGAAAGTGATAAAGAGTTATCAACTACTGAGGAAAAACATTTCATCGAGAAATTGATGGATGCAATGTGGAGGCTGCACAGGGCTCAGCCAAGTAACTTGGCACTTGCTCCTGTTTGCATTCCAGGTAAAATTATTGTATTGTATTATAATTTTGAATTTTTTTCTAATATCCCTATAAAATACATTGAATTAGTCAATAGAGCCCTTGCAAAACATCTCATAGTTTCCTAATTAAATACCAACAGACTAAGATAACAATAATGAAATTTATTATACTTCTTTATGGCCTTGTAATCAAATAATTATATCCAATTCTTTTATTGATAATAGAAATTTTTTTGATAGGATTTTAAATATTAGATCAAAATAATTTTTGCCGTATAGGTATCTTAAAAATGGCGATGATTCTCAAGCTCAATTCTTATAAGAATCAAAACAATGATTTATCCTCCTCTTCTGCACTTTTTCTCTAACAGGTTTGACGCACGTTGAGAGTGTTATCACAGGATGTGTGGAAGTGATCCATGCATTCATAATGGTAGATCCATTATATAGCATCCCAATAGCTGCCAGAGCATACATGAGGATGCTTCTCTGTTCAGATCCTGCAGTATCCTTCACAGCCAAACATGCAATAGTCCAAACTCTCAGGCCAAGACAAGTATCACCAGCCCAACCGCCGCCTCCTCCACCACCACAACCTGTGCAACCCCCGAGATCATCTCAGCCAGGAAGTTCTGGCACTCAACCACCACCTACAGCCATGGTGCGCAAGAGAGAGAGGAGGAGGGCAGGAACAGCTGGTGGAGCTTCCTCATCGTCTGCATCATCAGTTGCATTTGCTAATGCTGCTCAAGGTAAGTTTCGTAACGACTTCTTTTTTCTTTTTGGCGGGTCCATTCCTCTGAATTAAAGTGTGATTATTTTGTTGGATCATAGTTTAGTCAACTGGTATTTTGCTGTCACAACTAAGCTGAGAAACATTATAATGTAGTAAAAAAGGAAAATAGACATTAAAGAAGTATTAATTTGTTTTGACTAGTGTAATTTTGTTGAAAATATTTACTTTTGTTTGATAAAGGAACTTTAATATTGGTTGCTTTCCAAATTATCTCAAAAGTTGCCTTTGAATTAATGAATCATTATCCATTAAACATTTTCTACAAAATGTGTTCATAATTAAAAGAGTAAATATACACCTTTGTAGCTGGTCTTGGTGAGATGGATCCAATGGTTCAACCACCTCAGCCAGATCCGTCTGGGGAGTTAGTAGATGCTACCTTTGAAGTTGACCCAATGGTTCTCCTAGCTCCTGAGGCCGGTTGGTATCTTATAATTTTCTTATCATGCTTATTTTTTCAGCATATACTTACAGAGATAAACTGGAATAGAACAGTGGAGCATACTAACAATTAATTGATATCATTGAATTTACTTTTTGAAATGTATATCTGGAATAAGACCCGATTAGCTTTGACTGCTTTGAAGTCATGTGAAAGATTCTGAAGTGAAGTGAAATTCTGAAAGAAGTGAAAGATTCTAAAATATGTACTAAATAACTGCTTATGGGGGTTATTTACCTTCGAGGATGGTAGAAAAAGAATATATCTCTATAAGTTAGGATTAGTTGTGATGAAGGATGTGATCTTTAAAGGTGCTTCTGGGGGGCTAGGTGGTCTGAACTCCTTTGAAGCCCTGCTGGGAGCTGCAGCAGCCTCTGGAGGTGGTGCTGGTCACCATGGCTTCCCTCCACTGTTGGATCTTCCTCCTGATGTTGATGCTGATGACGAGACAATGGTAGAACTGGCAATTGCTCTAAGTTTGCAAGATGGAGGAGGAGGAGTTGGTGCAGGTGGAGGTGGTGGACCATCTTCATCCTCATCTTCATCAGATTTACAACACAGTCTTCAACAAGGGCTTCAAGGTTTACAAGGCTTACCTGGATTACAGCACATCAGTGGCCAGGCCCTTCAAGTTAGTATACATTTTCTACTACTATGTTCGCTTAGTATGTAATTGGTTTATTATTAGCCTTGGTTTCAATCACATTTCCAATTTTTTATTTCTTAATGTCGGAGAGTTTGATTTCATCGTTTTATTGGATAATTAACTTAGATAAAAAAAGATATATAATTATTATTGTTTATTGTAATGCATTAATTGTATTTGCTAGTGTGTTTCCCTTGATGTTTTCATCTTAAATGTATTTCTCTTCATTTAGTATTATTTTTGTTAATTGTTATGTGATATTATTGTTATTTAATACAGAGTCTCCAGGCGCTGATAGGAGGACCGATTCCACATCCACCTATTTCTGTTGGGCGAGGTATCATTGGTGGCTCATCCAGACATCAAGGAGGAGCTGGCCATCACCATCCACATCATGTACAGCACCATTCTCACCTCGGAGGTGGTGCTTTTGGTGATGAACCACCCCCACCACCTCCGCCAAATGTGGCCCCTCCTTCACCCCCTCCTGGTGCATCAGATGATGAAGGATCTACTGCAGCTACAGATGGAAGCACCTTAAGGACTTCACCTGCTGAACAGGTGGGTAACAGGAATGAACTGCTTTCTTTAATACTTTTCATTAGTACTGATGATTTATCTTTTTTGTTCTTGTTACCTGTTATTTTTTAATTAATTTTATTGTATTCCGCTGTTATTTCAACATGGAAAATAAGATTTATTTCTACTTTGAAGGGTGGGATCATTATTTAATGTTATGGGTAGTTAATATTTCTCTCAAAACTTAACAATAATCAACTATAATATTATTTCTATGTATTTCCTGCATTTAATTTTCTCAATTTGATGCTTAAGTATTTTATGTTCATTTATAATATATGCTGAATTAGTTTGTGGGGAACCTTCAACCTTAGATTATTAGTAGTAATTAGTTTATTGAAAGTGAACGTCTATAAGTATAAGATTTGTTTGGTATTGAGTCAGTTTGTTTCCATAATGTATCTAAAAATGTGTATAAATTATTTTTATGAAACTTAAAGGGAGGAAGTGGTGCAGGTAGTGACAGTGGAGGAGATAGCATCACAGGAGATCAAAACATGTCCGGTCGCAGCTCAGCTTATGATGATGGCACTGGCAACCAGCATGGAGGCACCAGTGTTGGTGGTGGAAGTAGAAGTTCAGTGGCTCTTCAGCAAATGAGCTCACATGAAGAAGAAGATGGGGCAGCCAGTGCTCCAGGAAATGCTGGCAGAGGAGGAAGTAGTGGAGCTACTTTAAGCAGCGAGGCAAAACACTTGCGTTACCTTCGCCTGATTCTGCTAGAAAGATTAATCAGATATATTCCAAGACTAAAGAAAGTTGGAGGACTCAGGTCCATTCCATTTATGCAGGTAAGAATAATTTAGCTTTATTACTAAGGTGGATGGATATTTGGTAATTGAATTTTCATTCATTTGATAGAAATTATTTTGTTATTCAGGTTTTATGATATGAGATGCAAAAGTAAACATAATGCAGTATTGTGGAATAATTTTAATTATGGAACCAAGCAACTAAATTCCATTAAAAAAATTTTTTATCTCATAGATTTGGATTTTATTTTTGATTATAGTTATTAACTGAAATTCACAATTTTAACCCAAATTCCAACAATTCAATATATCATTAAAGATCATTATATTGTAATTATTGGATCTCATCAAAAAGTTTCTTTACATTCTGTGCTATCAAAATTTTGTTTATGTTTCTTAATCTGCATTTGTCTTGGCTAATAACTTGATTTTCATCAGGTTATTCTCATGCTCACCTGCGATCTTGATGGAGAGGATGAAAAAGATAGGAAGGTAGTGGAAGCATTGTTGAATGCCCTTGTGTTAGAGTTACAAATTGGCCAAGTAGACAAAGAAGAAAGTGGAAAGAGTGCTGAGGGAGAGAAAGAAGGAGCATCCTCAAGTTCAACAAGCGAACAACCACTGAACATTGCCATGCGCACACCTCAGAGGGAAGTTCAACTTATCATCATCAGGTTACTCAGTAAGTATTTGAATTATAATAAATTTGTAATATCCTAATATCCTGTTAAACTAGAACATTTTTATTTTCAAGTTTTATAACTTCAGTTTTAAATACCCTTTTCCTATGCCTCTTAAAGATTTTCTTTTTCCCATAAGATGTTGAAAAATGTTTTGGGCTGTAAATAATCATAAATTTTTCTCTTGTATTCAGCCTTTTTCTTACTTCAGAATATAACACATAATTAAAATAAAATGGGTGTATAATTTGTAATTGAGGAAAGGTTATCCAATTAACATTGATGATTTAGAAGTATACTAATGTTTTACTTGCCCTGCTTTTAGGATAAAAGGAATTCTTTTTGGTCCTTATGGTTAAAACTAGGTAGTTAAAACTACCTAGTTTTAAGCAAGTAACTAAAAGAAGGTTTTTAAAACTTTTCATCACAAATCGTATCATTCTTTTCAATAGGTGTTCTAATGTCAAGAACAAAATCTAGCTACAAAGGAAGTGGAGGTGTAGACAACTCAGGTTTTGTTGCCAGCCTTACTGCATCAACTCTAATGCAAGCAGGAGTTGTAGATCATTGTCTGTACCTACTGAAGGCTCTCTTACAACATTGGAAGAGGTAATTAATGATAAAAATTCTTATTGAGTTAATCGTTAATCATAAAATGGTGATTGCAATTTGCAATGCTCTGTGCTTAATTTAAATCTGCAATGCTCTGTGCTTAATTTAAATCATGCTAGATTAATTCTTTTTTCATTAATTTGAAATTATAAATAAGGCTCATAATGCAAATAAAACTAGTCATTATTGCGTGTCTTATATCAAGTTCTTGTTAGTTAACTTAATGTTTTAAAAGTATAGCTTTTGAAATGAACTTGGCATCAATTTGAATGTTGATGAAATGGCAACTTATCACATCTTTCTTTTTGCAGTACAAATGTGGAGGAGCCAGGAGCAGCAGTAGCAACTCCACCAGCCAGTAGTGGAACCACTGGAGTTGCTGCTCCAGCTACTAGTGGTGGAAATGCTCCAAGCGGATCACTTCTGCATCCTCATCATCCATCAACTCTACCTGATATGTCACCATTCTTCATGCGCCAGTATGTCCGTGGCTGTGCTGGAGGTGATGTTTTCACAACATATGCTCAATTGCTGACAGAGATGACCCTCCGATTGCCATACCAGGTGCACAAGCACCATGGTCACCATCACCACCACCATCATCATCATAAACATCATAGGGGTCAAACTCCACCACCTCAGCAACAAGCTGCTCCTGGTTTTGATCAGGTAAGTTGAAGTTTAAAGAACTGTTATTCATTAAAATTACTTACAGTATAATAATCAGCGATTTCAACTTGTTCCAAAAGTTCTTTATTTATTGTTATTTTTTGATTTATTATCAATTGATCCAAAAACAGCCATTAAAGCCAATTATATTGGATCATAATCATCATTTTTTTATCAATTGTCAATGTTAATGTCAATTTCAATTCATAACAATCTATAGATTGTTAAGATTTTGTATAATTAGTTAGTTACTGTTATCTTCCCTGAGGTATAAATTATATGCCTTTAACTATCTTGTACTCATTGAAGTTACGTTATGATTAATTTTTAATTAATTTGTTGAATACATAATAAATAAGTATCATATATATTTAAAACTTATTTATTGGCAAATATAATAATTTATTCTCTAATTCTTTCCAGGAATGGCATTACTATTTGTGTGAATATTTAATGACTCAACAAACTCCATTTGTCCGAAGGCAAGTCAGGAAATTGCTTCTCTTCATATGTGGAAATAAGGATAAATATAGACAGCTGAGAGATCTACATGCCCTGCAGTCTCATATGAGGGTAAGACATAATTATTACCTAAAATCTCAGTATAATCTCATTTTTTGTATGTGAAACTAACAAATATGGGAATTTTTCCCTATAGGCTGTGCAGCAATTTTGCGCCCAAGGTGGCTTGAGCTCTTCTGCGATACTTGATGAGTCTCTTCTGGATGATATGGCAGAATCAGGACCAGGAAGTGTATGGGCACCACAGCATTCCATCTCTCTCCCTTATGATGCGCTTGTAGAGCTAACAGAACATTTAAGGGCCTGTCTAGAAGTAGCACAATCACGCACTGGCAACTGGCAACGTTTCTGTCTGAGAGAAGGTGGGCTGCAAGGAACTGGCTCTGATGGGCAGTCTGTTCCAGTTCTCTTGTTCCTGTTACATGCAGCTTGTATGCTGGATGATGGTGTATCTCCATCTGTGCTGCAACTACTACAGTATGCTATCTGTGGCTCAGGAGGAAGTGGAACCATTCAGACCTCAAGTAGTGGAACAAAGGTAAATAGTTTTATTAGATTTAGGTGAAAATTGTTGTTTTCTACCTTTGAAATTACTTTAGATGAATAGACACTAAAAACTGATGATATGTCTAATTGTGTAGATTCTCTTTAATGAAGATGCAATTTATTATTGTTTTAAATTATCTTCTCAATAAACTTGGAAAAATAAGTATAGATAGCGTTTGTGTAATTTGTTGATAATAATTTTTTAGGATTAGACGTAAATTCCAAATTTGATTTTCATTGCACATCATTTCTAAAAAAATGAATAATAAAGGTCAATTTAAATACTACTAGGAAACAGGTAAATGATTCTCTTTACTAAAAAGTATACATAATTTTTAATTTTCATTGAGTTATTACTACTCCATTTTCTCTTAAGATCTTTTTTTATATTTATTATTTAGAAATTAAATCTGTGATTTGTGTCATCAAAGTGTAAATATCGCTCATTTTGTACGCATTCTTTTGCAGACCTATGCAAATGCAGTTGCTTCATCATCCTCTAGCACAAAGGCAGCCGGAACAGAAACTGGCAGTGGTACTTGGGAAGCTACTGAAGAAGATGGGTCATCTGAAGCTAGATGGGAAGAGGCTCAGTGTTCAGCTCTTGTCCAGCAACTAAATCGAAGTGTCCCTCAAAATCTTCTCTCCAGGTTCATTAGAACATTCTTGCTTGAGACAAATGCAACATCTGTCAGATGGCAAGCTCATGCTCTTGTCTTAGGAATATACAAGTAAGTGATAGAATATCGAATGCATTTGTCATAATTTGTACTATCACTGCCATAGAATATTATTCATTAATGCCTTTATGGTCCTCTATTTTCGTAAATGATCAGTACCAATTTTTATAAAATGTAAAATATTTTTCAGGAATTCTACCCAGCAAGATCAAGAAGCTTTACTCGATTTACTTTGGAGTTTATGGCCACAGTTACCTGCATATGGTCGCAAAGCTGCTCAATTTGTGGATCTTCTGGGATACTTCTCATTGAAAACAACTCAAACTGCTAAAAAGGTATCATATCTCAGTCAGGTTCTCAACTGTTGTTACTAAAAGTGACTTATTCTCAAATACATCATGTTTCATTCTTTTAGCACTCAGATATTATCTCTCTAAAATTTAACCTAAACATTTTATGTACAATGGAAATTGCTGTTTTATTATGATAAACAAACCTGTGGTATTTCAATTTCACTTTGTAGCATTTCACATTTTTCTGTGAATTAGTATAATTCTGAGAGCTTTAATTCTTTTATCAATTCAGTTAATCACTACCTTTAATGACAGGTTTTCAATTGAAATAATTCAGTTACTTACTACTACTGCCATTTTCCTTAAATATATAGCACATTGTTGAAAATGTGTGAAAGCAGTTCTTAGATGAATTTCCAATGAGGGATCATATGCCAAGTGACTTTCCCTGTCAAAGCCTTGGTAATGATAACACTGCAATGTAAACTTACTCCATGTTTATTTTCATTTATTTTTCACAGATTGGTATGTGGGTGGAACAGGCAGTTGGTGTTCTTCATGCCCAGAACAGAGCTTTAGCATTGCATCCCAATGCATCACTCTATACCCAGTTGGCTACTCTGGTTGATTTGGATGGTTATTATCTTGAGAGTGAGCCATGCCTTGTCTGTAATAATCCAGAGGTCGCATTTGCTCCAATCAAACTTTCGTCAATCAAGGTACTTTCAGCAATCCTTTAGAAGAGAATCTATATTTGAATCTCCTTCCTTTACTGAATCTTTCATCTTGATGTTTAATTCTGGTACTCAAAGTTTTTTGTTTTTCTTTTCAGATTGATTCCAAATTTACTACTACAACTCAAATTGTGAAATTGGTTGGTAGCCACACTATCAGCAAAATTACCTTAAGAATTGGAGATCTTAAGAGAACAAAGATGGTTCGAACACTGATCATTTACTACAACAATAGATCAGTTCAGGGCGTTGTGGAATTGAAGAACAAGCCTGGTATGTTCTGAAAATCTGTTGGTATTAAAGAATTATTTTTAAGCATCTGATCTCATATAAATGTTCTGAAAATGTTTATATTTCTTTTTCATTCCTCTTTTTTCCTCTTGTTGGTTTCAAATCTTCAAATATTGTTCAAATTTATAAATTCTTTTGGTGTTTTTTACAGCCATGTGGCACAAAGCCAAAAAAGTTACATTATCATCTGGCCAAACTGAGGTGAAGATGGAGTTCCCACTACCTATTGTAGCGTGCAACTTAATGATGGAATATGCTGACTTCTATGAGAGTATTCAAGCTTCATCTGAAGTGCTTCAGTGTCCTAGATGTTCAGCATCAGTTCCTGCAAATCCAGGAGTCTGTACCAATTGTGGCGAAAATGTTTTCCAATGTCATAAATGCAGGTTTGTATCTGACTAATATATGACTAGCTGCTCAAGCAATAAAGTTCTGTGGAAATTTTTATTTTCATATCTTTCATTCTAGGGCCATCAACTATGATGAGAAGGATCCATTCCTTTGTCATGCTTGTGGTTTCTGCAAGTATGCCAAATTTGAATATTCCCTCATTGGGCGTCCGACATGTGCTGTTGTGGATCCTGTGGAATCAGATGAAGATAGAAAACGTACGGTGGCCACTGTTAACTCTCTCTTGGAAAAGGCTGACCGAATATATAGACAGCTTGTTGCCAATAAGCCTACATTGGAGGTATGTATTTGATTCCTAGCAAATAGGAAATTATCATATTTTGTTGTTAGATAATATACTAAAAAATTTCCTGGTCAAAGTGTTGGACAGATCAAGTTTTTTTCATTTACGAAGAATCCCTTAATTAGCATAAGATTAGTTTGTATCAATGTCATACTCATTGTAAGCTGTTTAGTTTGTTATATTTACTTGAAATTGTCTGATTTGTATGAATATTCAGTTTAATTGAGATAATGTAAGAATTTTGAGTAATAATTTACTTATTGAATGGTATTCATGAATGATGTAGTCTTTGTATGAGAAAAGTTTGACTCTTTAAAGTAATCAGTATGCCTACTATCTGTAATGGATCTAAAGTTAACTGATTTATATGTTTTATGCTGTATGATGGTAAGTTATCAAGAAAACTTACTTTTCATAGCCATTTGAATGCTGTGGCAAGTAGGTTGTGATCTTATTATCTCACCTGCCTGTGGTATAGTATTTTTTAAATTCTGTTATTGCCATTTCAATTCTTAAGCTGTAAAAGCTCAACATTCTGTCTTTTTTATGATAAGCTATCTCTTTTATTTTGACTCTTATTAATTTTGCTTCTCTTTTTACCAGATGTTACTGCTTCGAATAAGTGAGCATAGAACTGATCGGGGCCTGGATGGAGACTTAGCTACTGTAGGAGGTGGCTCCAGTGGAAGTACTTTGCAAGCTAGTGGAGGAAGTGCAGGAGCTACTGCAGGGGTCACCCAAGTCAATAGATCAATTCATCTTTTAGCGCAGAGATATTGTGGAGAGTGCCGCATATCTTTTGAGGAATTGTCAAAGATCATACAGGTACATGATAAGCTTTATTCATCTGTTGTGATATCAAGATATTTCTTGTATTATAAAGAACATTGAGTGCCTGTAATTAAATGATAGTAAGAAAATAGGCTTAATGAAAAGGATAAATAACTTAATATATGTAAATAATCTATTATGCAAGACTCCGATGTAAGAATTCAGAATCTAACTATCCTCCCAATGAGATTTTGTTTTAGAGTTTTTGGCTCATGAACCTTTCTTACTTTCTGCAGCGTGTTCTAGCATGTCGACGGGAGTTGGTCGCATATGATAGGAATCAGCGTGAGCTGCACACTGGAAAAGGTAATTCAGGAGGAGGTGGTCGAACTCCTTCTGCAACATCAAGTGGGCTGTGTGTAGCAGACGAATCAGCTTCTGGAGGCTCTTCATCTGTTTCCTTATCTGTGCCACCAAAGCCTGGTGGAAGATGCTATGGTTGTGCCATTGCAGCCACAGAGCATTGTCTTACTCTACTTCGTGCTCTAGCATCAGAACCAAGAGCAAGGGAAGTCCTGTGCACGAAGGGCTTAGTTGCAGAGCTTGTGGAAAATAATCTCAGAAGAGGTTCAGTCCAGGTATTGTGTTCTTTTTCAATATTCATTGATAATTTTGCCTGTGTTAAACTCATGGCTGACCTAAAAAGTTCTGTAATTTTCCATTTTTATCATATTATCGTTATTATTATCATTTATACTGTCTATTCAGTTAAAGTTCTAATTTATAATTGTTATATTTATATAGTGATATTAAGGAATCAATTTTCATTATGCCAAACAAGTCTCTAACAATCCTTTACAAAACTGTCATTCTCAAAGTAATCCATGAATAGTGGGAAACACATTCACGTTCATTCATAAATTCATGGATAATTATTGATTCTATCTTTTCACCCGTTAATTTTAAATATTTTACTTTTGTGTTATTAATGAGGTCCAGGATGAAGTAAGACAGTTACTATGCCTGTTGACAAGAGATAACCCAGTTGCTACTGAAGATTTAAGGTTACTACTGATGGAACGTATATCAATGGCACTTCTGAGAAGAAGCCCTGTTCGTGCTTCGCCACCTCCCTCAACTGCATCTACTCCAGAGGGAGGCCTTGATGTAAGTGAAGATTCATCAGCCTCACTGGCTCCACCGACAGCAGACTTGCCCTTAGCTGTGCGCCATGAGATGGCTCTACTCTCAGCTTTAGTGCAGATGGAAGATTCTTGCTGGGAGCAAAAATTAAGGTTACATTTTATCTTATAACTCTCTTGAAACTTTACAGATATAATTGAATATATGTATATGAAGATTTTAGTTAAATCATTTTTTTATATGTTTAGATTATTTAAGAAATTTTGGCATTCTTAATTTCCAGATGTGTAATGCAGTTGTTTTTACTGGCTTGCAAGGACTCAAGATCTCCTGTTGTAATGGAATCCATCATTCTTCCCTGCCTTAAAATATTGCAGGTAATTATTGTTAAGTATTTGTAATATTGGAAGGTAGAAAAATAAATCATTTTGTATTGCATTCTACACACCAAAATGCAGCTTGCAAGGGTACTTATATAGATCACTGTAATTATTAACAAAATGATAATGCTCTGAAATCCATTTTTGTTGATTTTATGATTCTTGGATGTTATTGCCAAATGATTGGCTCAAGGATGTTAAAATTTACTTGTAAATATTTATTTTCTATTTTCTTTTCCCATCTAGGATGTCATCAATTTTAGCACTACTGGAGCTCCTCCATCTGCTGAAGTAGCACCAACTCAGCAATCGTCCTCAACTAAAAAGGGAAGAGAGAAAACTCCAGAATCACCTCCCCCAGCAATAGGTAGCCAGCAAAGTGTAGGAGGAACTGTTAAGCCTGCAGAGGAGGGTGTTGTCAGAGTCGAGTTAGGACGCTGGCTCTCTGGAGATACCAGGCATACCTATGCAGCTTGGAAAGCAAGGGTACCAACTGTTGCAGATAATCAGAAGCAACAAAAACTAACTAAGGTGTGTAAAAAACTGATAATTTGGTTTAAACTTTGTATTATGAGTTGTCCATTTAAAATCTCCCCTAGAAAATATTTTTGTCAGATGTGAGACATTGTCTATAATTTTTTTTCTCTAGTGGTTAATTGCTCTATATTATAGATTTTGAGGTTAAAAGTTGGAATTATTGCACATGTCCTTTTGTATAATGATAGAATTCTGTCATTACTAATCTGTAGTTGTGAGTGTTATTTTTATAAAATATACTTGTCTGTCTATGATACATAAATCTAGATATTTTTCACTGTATGATAATCTTGTCACTAAAATTTCAGGAGGAAACACATGTACTTTATCTCACTGAGAAGTATGCAAACCGATGGAGGGCTAGAATGATGAGTAAACGAAATAAGGCAAATCTCAGTCTCACAGGACCAATACCCCTTCGACTTACTCATGCAGCCTGGTTAAGGAGAGTGCTATTCAATCCAAGCTCACGCCTTGCCCGTCAAGTGGCTTGTAGGCTGGTGGAGAGCCTTTGTATTGTGCCTGGAAAGAAGAGAGAGGTATGTTGAATTTCTTTAAAAATTAATATTAATTTGAACTCTTTGTTTTCACTTGTCAGGATGTATTGTATTTTGAGGATAATTACTTTTAATCATTGAAAATTATTGTAGAAAAATGTTGTCCTCATCAATTGTTTTATTTAGATATTATTTTCATATAGGTTTAATTTATGATACTTGAGGATGTAGTTTATCTTAGAAAAAGGTCTTTTATATTGTAAAAATTATTATTAGTATTAGTAAATAGTTGCTAAGAAACGGGAGTTTTACAACAAAGGCAGTGATCTCCCTATGGCATTCTTTGACAGAAAATAGCTTCAGTCTTAACTTGCTCACTAGAAGAATTCTCCATTGAAACAATTGGTTGGATCAACAGTGAAATTTGTTGTTTAAGTCAGCATGATTAGAGATTTTTATACTTAATGAAATTTTGCAGGTTTTGGATTTACTTACGGAATTCCTTGGAGAGCTGGGTACAGCTGGTGAATCAGCTGCTGAGTTCTTGGCAATTTACCAATCTCTGATTGAAGAGCCTCCTTGGCGCCAGTATCTTGCAGTCCATGGTCTTCTTCCTCACCTTGCTTCTCTCCTTACTGCTGAAATTCGACATCTCCATAGACTGGAAGAGACAACCCTTACATCTGATTTAGCTCAAGGTAAATGGTGATTGCTTACAAACTGGCTAATTTAGCTCTCTATGAATGAATCACAAAAATTGGGTTTTTTTTAGTGGCTCTCTTAAATTAACCAGTGGTTGTTTCATTTACTTCTGTTAAAATTATTATTTATGTATTTATTCCGGTTTAGATGAATAGTAATGCCGTATTAAAAAATTTGGAAATTAAGTTCAATTTATTTTGGCCTTCAGTAGGCTCCATTGATGATTTAGTCTTAAAATCTGAATCCTTAGTCAATCAATCAATTACATCTTGGATTTGGTTAATATTTTAATGGAATTTTAATTGCTAAAACTATTCTTTCTATATGTACCATATATCATGTATGTTTTTGTTGTAGGATATGCCTTGAAAATGCTGACAGAATTGCTGGCATCATTCATGGATTGTGAAAGCATCAAGAGATCCTTCAAAGGAAGACTTGTTGGTGCTGTTCTTGATGGGTACCTTTCATTGAGACGATTGGTTGTACAGAGAACAAGACTTATTGATGATACTCAGGAGAAGTTACTTGAGCTGCTTGAAGAGATGACCACAGGTAATTACGAATGCTAAACAATGGTTTTGGCTTCAATTGTCATTTAACTAATTGATGAAATGCTCCATCTTGGAAATTCCTTTTACTAGAAGTTTAAGAATTCAAAAGTTAAAGTTTCATTTGTTGATTTTCCTCTCTTTAGGCACTAAAGCTGAGACTCGAGCATTCATGGCTATATGTGTTGAAACAGCTGGACGTTGTGCGCTTGATGATGTTAGAACTCCTGTGTTTGTCTTTGAGCGATTATGTTCAATAATTTATCCGGAAGAAAATGATATTGGTGAATTTTTCCTAACACTAGAAAAAGATCCTCAGCAGGAAGATTTCCTACAGGTACTTACATATTAATACTTCATGGTATAGTAACTTCATTTTTTTGTGGAGGGTGTTACGTAGAACTTAATGAATTTTGTATATTTAACATTTTATAGCTGTAATATAATTTTTTTGTCATTTATAGAATTTTAATTTTCTTTTGTTTTAATTTTAGGGTCGAATGCTTGGCAATCCATACAGTAGTACTGAAGCTGGTCTTGGACCGCTGATGCGTGATGTAAAGAACAAAATTTGTGTAGACTGTGAGTTAGTGGCTCTTCTGGAAGATGACAATGGGATGGAGCTTTTAGTAAATAACAAGATAATTTCCTTAGATCTGCCTGTCAGAGAGGTAAGGACTTATGCTCTATGAAGTTTCTTATACATTTTTTTGTTTTTTTAAGTTTATTTTAGATATGCTGCCAGCACGAATAATTTTTATTTTGAATTTTTAACTTGCAGGTGTATAAAAAAGTTTGGTTAGGAGAAGGTGGTGAAGGTGAAGTGATGAGGGTTGTGTACCGTATGAGAGGTCTCCTTGGAGATGCAACTGAAGAATTTGTGGAGAGGCTAGATGCTCAGACTGAAGCCACATTAGATAATGAAGAGGTGTATCAAATGGCCAATGTGATGGCTGAATGTGGAGGATTGCAGGTAATGAATTATTAAGTACCATCAATTACATGTGTAACAGTAATTGTTAGCGTGTAAGGTGATTTTATTTTCAATAAATCAGATTTTTAAGATCAGTAATACTAATACTGTTGATCACAAATGGGAAGATGGATGAGAAACTGTATTTTTTTTCTCTTATATTATTAACTTAATATAAAAAGAGTATTTTTTACTTTTCAAAATTTTAATTTTATCTATATGATTATGATTAATGGTGTATGTGCTGTATGTGGTTCATAATTTTTCTCTCACCTCATTCATTTTTCAGTTATTGTTTAGTATTTAATATAGTAGTATTATAAAAATGAACCACTTAAATTTTCATGGATTCTATTCAAAGTCTCTTTTATATCTTCTTGTTGTTTATCTTGAAATTATCTTTTTAGGTAATGCTGGATCGTTTAGCTGCAATTAAGGATGTCACTCGATCAAGACCTCTTCTTCAGGTGTTGCTGAAATTGTTCTTGCTCTGTGTCAAGGTGAGAAAAGTGGCAATTATAGATTAAAAAGAATTTATTACCAGTTGTCAGTTATGGTTCCATAATTTTGTAAGCTTTAATCAATAGTTGTTTGTATGATAATCTTTTTACCTTGTTACTTTAATTATATTGAAATTATCCTATAAATTATTTAAAATGAATGTTTGATTATTTAAAAATTTCATCAGGTTAAACGGAATCAGGAGCTGCTTACACAGCCAGAGCTTGGTGCTATTGGAGTTTTCCTAGGAGTGTTGCAACTTTGTCTTTCTGCTGAAAGTGTGGATGGAGTTGGAACAAGCACTGGCACTGCTACCACTTCATCATCTTCAGGTTCTGGAGGATCTGGTCCAGCTGGAGCATCTCTCTCAGAACAACTACTTGATGTACGTAATGCGCTTCTTTCTGAAATATTTTTGAATGCATCTATTATGTAGGTATTACATGGTAAAACCAATTTTATTTGCCCCTCTTAAATGAAAAAGTATTACATTTTTTGCTAGCCTTAAAATATTGTTCAAAAAATTTCTAAATGTAGTTATATATTATTTCCTCTTCCTTACTATCAGTATTTTCCTTTAGACTGTTACTTAATCCTTTCCATATTTAAGTTTTGACTCTTGTCAATGCATTTTAAAAGTTTTGTTCGGTTTTGTGATAGTATCAAATTGCTATATTACTATTGATATAAGCTCTTGAACTGAAAGGGGAAACAATTTGTCCAAATATTTCTTTCAAAGTAGTTTTGTTTTAAGGAATGTCGTACTAAAGTAAATTTGATTTCATTATTTAGAGCACTCTCAGGTGTGTTTTTCAATTACATAATTTATTATTGTTTATTATTTAATTTGTATCCTTAATATAATGAATTATTTCTTTTATTTCTTAATTTAACTTGAAATGCTTATTAAACAAATGAGATATAATACTAAAATCAAGGTACCTTAAGTAATATATTTTTAGTGAGAATATTTAAAAGGTTCACTTGACTTATATTGCACATGATCCATTTTTGATTGAACTTGATTTACATTTTCCTTATTTGTACACTTTCCATTTTTCTAAACTAAAAGAATGTGAACCTTACTTTCACACTTTCCCATCATGCTTCTTTTGTTATTATCAGCCAATAAAAGTAAGTTTTTTAATCATTGTTCTTGTTCAGGAATTGTTCCATCAATGCAAAAAATTCTTTGAATCATTGAAATCTCTTGAATATGACTCAATGTAGCATTGGTAATGAGAAATAAAATGGCTTTTTTCTTCTCATTCAATCCGTGGCTAATAAATTGTAGATAATGGACACAGTACTCTCCAAGGCTGCATCGCAACCATTAGAGACATTCTTGACATTCTCCCGCACCTTTGGTGGCCACGAGCATATTCCAGCACTTCTATCAATTGCTGCAGGTACTGCTCAGAGGCTCTCTTCATCCACAGCTGCTGGTGGTGGGGCTTCAAGTGGCACAGGTACAGTTTTATAACTAATTCATACTTCTTTGGTTAACCTTATGTTAAGAATTAGCATATATTTAAGCAATCTTAAGATTTAGAGTGGTAACTAAGAGGAGAAATTAGTTAGGAAATAGTGTCTGTTACTAAGACAACTCTTTTAACTTGACTCCTCCTAAGGAATAATTCAAGTTAGAGAGTGAACTAGTGAACACTAGGTTTACTATGATTTTATGGCTTGCAAAATCAGGAATTGTTATCACTGTTTTAAAAAATAATATGGGCTAAATTATGATATGATCTTATTTTTCATATGATCTGAAATTCTTGTCTAGGAGTGAGAGGTTCATCTGAAACATATACTTAAAAATAAAACTAAAGTAAAAAAGATTGTGTTATACAATTACTATAAAATATTTAGATAATATTATTTGCTTTCTGCTAAATGTATAATTGTAATCTTATCTCACAATCAGTAATTTCATAGGTATCAAGGTTGAATTTCAATAGTTATTATGAGACATTATGAGAATTGAAGATTGATTTATTGACTTACTGGATTTATATACTCTAATATTGCATATTTAATATATTTTTGGAATATGAATATCTGATTAAACCCAGAAAATCACACATGCTATTCTCAATGTCTAGGATTAAACAAAAATATGAACATGTTCACAACAAGTAATAACAATTGTAAATAAACTTTTTTGCAGTAAGGAAAAATAGCAGAAACATTTTTATTAGAAATCAACTAAGTTTTTCTCCTTGCTTAATTTTAAGTTTCTCATTATTTGATAACTACAATTTTTATATTTTGGTCATGTTAAAAGTGAACATTTTTATAATATTCTGGTGGTAGATTAATTTTGATTGTTGGTAAAAAAAAATTTCAACTTTTTGACTTTATGGTTGTTTACATAGTTTTAAGGCATACTTACCAAGTAAATTATTTTTATTCTTTATAGGTGGTGGTAGTACTCATCATCATCTGCAAGTACTTCTTCCTCGTCTTGCACGTGTAGTGGCTGCTCTTACTTATGGAAGTCCTGAAAAAATGGCCTTGCTTGCATCTCATTTTGCTCCTAGCTTAGATTTTGAAAAGCTTGACCGTGAGAGGCCTCCAGAAGATGAACAGAGGTTGGAGCTGTTTTGCACTCTTGTCTCTGGAATAGAACGAAATGCCATTGGAAACACACTCAAGGATTACTTAATATCTCTTGGTGTGGTAGCACTTGCCCTTGATTACATCCAGGTATTGTTGGTTTTTTAACTAATCATTGTTACATTGATTCTGTTTAAGTTTGAATGTAAATTTTAACTATAAAGTACTTAAAAGCGCTAGAGAGCTATCTCTAAATTTTCATCTGGATAAGAATTTCTAAATTGTAATTTTACGATATTCCTTTAAAATAAAATTTAGCAGCTTTGTAAATATATTTCATTCAAACTATAAAAAAATTATTTTAAGGCATAGCATTTTAACAAATATATTTTATTTTGGAAACAGGCTCATACTGCTAACACTTCAGCAACTAGAACAGACAGTGATGAATGGAAGGAATTTATATCTAGACCAGCCCTCAAATATGTCTTAAGATTCCTAACTGGACTAGCCACTGATCATGAACCAACCCAGGTTAGTCATGATTTTATGGTTGTTTATTTCTGTATTTATTATTACTATCTTTTTTAAATTTATATATTTGGATATATTTTTAAACTTTGGTGGTACTTAAGTGTTATCTTTTATTATTTGTCATATACAGTTGGCAGTGTCAGCAGATGTCATTCCGATAATCCATCGTTTGGAACAAGTTTCATCTGATGAACATGTAGGTTCACTTGCTGAGAACTTACTTGAAGCAATTAAAGGACATGGAGGAGCAGTAGCTAAACGTGTGGATGAAGTTCGAGAGCTAACACGTACAGAAAAGAAACGGCTGGCAATGGCAGTCCGAGAAAGGCAGTTGGGAGCATTGGGAATGCGAACTAATGATAAAGGACAGGTAAATTTCATCCTCTATCACAGTCAAAGCTCTTTTTTAACAATCAACGTTTGAATGATACGTATAAAAATCTGTGTATGCAAGTTGAAATTATATAGACTGAATAGTAAGAATTAGTATATTTTTTAAAATTATCTCTCATTTTACATTCCCATATCATAAAAATCTTGCTTGAGAATTAGATGTACGTATAATTTGCAATCTTTGTAGGTTGAGCCGTAAACATTGAAAGGGAAAAAAAACAATTAAAATTTCTTTAGTTCGTTAATCAATGTTGAGCTTCAGAAAGCTCACTTGATGACACTTATTATTGAAAGCATTGGATAAAATTTTAAAATATACAGCATTTTTGAAGTTATTTTATTACTCTCTGCTAACTCTGCTATTTTATTATATTATATTTAACTAAGGTGTTTTATTGAAATCTTTACAGGTGACAGCTGAGAGTGCATTATTAGCACAGCAGATGGAAGACTTGGGTGAGGAAACAGGCCCAGTTTGTGTAATTTGTCGAGAGGGATATAAATTCCAGCCTGCAAAGGTCCTTGGTGTGTATACGTTTACAAAGCGCTGTCCTGTTGAGGAATATGAAACTGTTGGTGGAAGTTCTGCCTCTTCTGCTCCAGGAGCTGTCAGCTCAAAATCTAGGAGAACCTTTGGTTATAGCACTGTGACACACTTCAATGTTGTTCATGTTGATTGTCACATGGCTGCTGTTAGGTAATTTTACAATCATTTAATTACTATCTCTTTTTGGCTCTATTATTTTGTCAAAAATTTTTAAAAACTTCAGTCATTTTAACTTAGTAATAACATTGCTTGTTTAAAAGAGAAAAATATTTGGATTATATAGATAGCTGGGTTTGTGTATCAAAATAAAAAAAAATATTTCAAACTTATGATTTTCTGTTGAAGTTAAACTTGATTAAGTCCCTTAATAGTGAAAAATTTACTATTTCCATATGTATAATTATAGACCAGCTATTCAAGGAGACAGAATATTAGGAAAATATTATTAAAAGACAAGATGCAATACAACCTCTTCTTAAATCAAGTATTTATTAACTATTCTGCAATCAGAATGTAACCATCAACATAGTATACACCACCTGCTTTCACCTACCTATTCTCTAATTTCTCTAAATACTCTTTATTTCTTCCAATTATAGTTAATGATAATGGGTTTTTTAATTTAGGCTTGCTCGAGCTCGTGATGAATGGGAGTCTGCTGCTCTACAGAATGCTAACACCAAATGCAATGGCCTTCTACCACTTTGGGGTCCTCAAGTTCCAGAATCTGCTTTTGCTTCCTGTCTAGCTCGTCATAACACTTATCTGCAAGAGTGTACAGGTCACAGGTGAGCCTAGTTCAATATCATGCTCACAATTTCTGTTTGCAAATTAATTCTGTTGCCAATGAATTAGGGAAAAGAGAAGATATTGTATGTTTGTTTTTATTTTTTTATAAAAATGTGTTTTTAATCTTTATCGCAAGCATAGCTTATTATTAGAATATTATTCAATTACTTCATTGGTGATATATTCAATTATTAAATTAACAGTTAGTTTTTCAAAGTTAGAAAAAATATCAATAGCTATATTTGAAATGCATTAAGAAACTTTTTTTATAGTAGGATGTTAAAAATTCCTTTTTATGGATTTCTTCAAGGTCATTTTTGGCATATGATTGTTGTTACTTATCTCAAAGTAATTTAATCAATAAAAAATTCCAATACAATTTATTTTGGTTGACCATGTGCTTGTATTCTTTACTCAGGGACATAAGTTACATCTCCACTGTGCATGATTTGAAGTTGTTGCTGCTGCGCTTTGCCCAAGAGAGGGCATTCCACGAGGATACTGGAGGAGGTGGTCCTCAATCCAACATGCATCTTGTTCCATACTTAATACATATGGCACTCTATGTGATAAACACGTAAGTCTTTAATTTTATTTGTTTTTAAAGGGATATAATTTAAATTCAGGAAGAGAATATATAAAAGGTCTGTTTCTGAAGGACAGTAACTTTATCTCATAGATTTTATTGATTTCAATAAAAGATTAAATACCTAAATTCTCTGTATTTTTCTTATAAAGCAAATTTTATTTTAGAAATACTTTTGGAGCTGTTGCTTTATCATTGTGTTTCAAGCACTTTCATGTATTAACTCTTTAAAATGTTGAATCGATCTAAATCGATATCACAATCATATCAAATATCAGACCAAAATAAAACCCGAATAAATCCCCTTTTACCAAAAAGTGAAGTGCTTAAAAAGTTAGAATTATCTTACATTTAAGTATCAAAATGTAAGAATTGCATGTTTTTGAATTGTATAATTTTTCTTTATAGTACTCGCTCTGGCCCAAGAGAAGAAAAATCTCTAACAACTTATTTGGAGAATACAGTCAACGAGCGTTGGCTGGATTCCTCCTTTGAAGCTGAAGGACCTCTTTACTATGCAGCTTTCTCACCCCTGTTGCACTCAGGAGAGCGATGGTCCAAAGGAACAAGAATCACTCATCTGAAGCGTCTTCTAGTCTGTGCTCACGTGCGTCATGCTGATGTTAGTGGATCTGATAGTATGTCAGATCCAACACTCGAAGAATACTCTGTTTATAAGCCATACTTGGTATTCTTTGGTCTTGTAGATGGCATATATAATCACTTCTTCAAGGTAAGTGTGGGAAAAATAGGGCCCTCTCTAGAACGAATTGATCTATATTAAAATATTACTGTGAAAAGGTTAATGTTAATAAGAGAATTTATTCATTTTGAAATGGTATAATGGTGTAAAAAACAATTTCTCAGTATCAAGTTACACTTGACAGAATTTTGAAATTTAATTTAAGTATACATTGCAATACTATTGATTCAATTTAGTGAAAATATATCATAAACCAAACAAACAATGATGATCTATCCTCATTAATATTTTATCAATTTATTTCTTAATTTTTGAATGATAAATTACTGTGTTGTGTATACTTATAATTAGAGTTGTTAAGTTAATAAAATAATCATCATTATCTTTTATATATCTCAAAATAACTGAATAGAAGTCTTGAAAATCTTTTCTGTTATTTTCTTAGGCCCTAAGTTACAGAATTAAATATTTTAGAGATAGCTTGAGATCAATGATGTAGGGTGGGTGCAAAACATGAACTAAAAATTTGTATTCCTTCTTGTAGAAAGTATCTGCTGCTGCAGATGAGCAATGGCCATCCATTCTTGCTGACTACATCCGCCATAATGATGAGACCCTTCTGAAAGCATCTGAGTCATTGTTAGCAACTTACAGAGAGGAACTTCTCCCCTGCACATCCTTTGCTGAGTTTTGTGATGTTGTTGGTATGTGTCATGATACGAAACCTCAAACATTGATATTCTCATCCTTTGTGTTAAAGTTTCCAATATTTCATCTTTTTTAAGTTTTTTTTTAAATATTTTAGTGCAAAATATTGTACTTTTAAAGCAAGACTAATGTATGTAATTCTATAAAATAATCAATTGATTTCAATCTCAAATCTTTCCCAGAAATATTTTATATTACAATTTTTGAGGCATCTGTGATTTCAATATTCTATCCAATTTATTAAAGTTTCTGAATTTTGTTATCTTTTGTGAACTAATGCCATTAATATATTCATTTACTTAAATATGGAAAACAATCAAAATATTAAAATTCAAGTGAAATTTAAGGTGGATATTTATTTAATGTAAGCAGTTGCTTGTTAATCAAGTAGTTTATTTTTCATTTGTGATATGTAAGAATGGTATTCGAAGTTTTATAAAATGATAATTCATACGTATTTTTGTTGAATAAGCAAAAATTTGCAGTATTTTGTTACTCAATATTAGTAAAATAATTAGTATAATTTCTTCTCTTTAGGTCTTCTTGGAGAAATTGAGAATCCGGATACTTTCCTGGCCGAGATTTACCAAAGTCTCTCTTAGATATGATCAGCTGGTTTTGCAAATTATTTACCTGATTGGTAGCTTTCATTGTCATTTTAATAATATAGCAACATATTGCAATAGCTGACTAAAGATGACCAGTGTTAGAAAATACAAGCTGTAGGGAAAAATTATTCCCGAAGCGCTGTAATGATAAAAATAGCATTGGACATCTTTTGCAAGAAGTTAGCTTATCTCTTGAAGATTTTAATTTATCATTTTTTGCTGTAGTTAAAATAAATCACTGTCTATGCAAAATTTATGTTTACTCTCTTCTGTGATGTATCAAATGTATTAGCTTACCAGACTGATCACCAGAGCTTCAAATTTATGATGGAGTTGCTAAAAAGAAACAAAATTATGAGAGAATAAGCCTACTTAATTCTCATCATTTATCATTTAGTATGATGAAGTTGCAGAAGGTCTGCATTTTTGAAGCTTTAAAATATTTGAGCTTGTATGGGGAAGGAAGATAAGAAAATTATTTCAATATTTTTCTTTGGAAAAACTTGAATTTTTATTTGCATAACAAAGCATGTAACATTAGTTGTTCATACCAAACTTGGTAACAGAAAAGGGAAGCACTTTCATATGCTCAATTGTAACAAGTAACAAACTAGCAAAATATCAATTTTCCTGGCAAAATGCACTCTCCATTGCTATTAAACCCTGTTCACTATAATTACTATGATTGTTTTTTTTAATTCATCTATTTTGTTCTTCTAATGCAATATGTTATCCCAGTAATAAAGAACGATTGTCTAGGCATTTTCATAACTTATAGAAATGTAATTGCTGTGCTGTGGAGATATCTGTTCCTTCTTTATGATAAATAAATTTTGTTTGACCATCTGAAGTTGTTCAATTCTTTTCCCTCCTAAAAAGTGACCCTTCGTCTCATTGATGATGTATGAGCTTCAATTCAAGAATCATATTTATGATCACAGTTTTCATCTTAAGGTCATTTACAAGCATGACCCGTTCCCTATACAATATCTCCTTATTTAAGCACTTAGACATTGATAATGTTCTTATCTAGTGATAGTAAGGCTGCAATTTTTCCCTTTTTCTTCAATGACTTAGCATCTACAAAAATTGTGAACAATGCCAGGCACAAATTAAAGGCCAATGCATTATAATTTAGAATCCTCAATTTTGGAAAAGAAGACATTTCTAGCAAATTATACAAAAGAGATTCTTTGATTATAATGAATTGCATTCATAAAATTGATTTTTAACCACCTGTAATTGCAGTATGTAAACATCTTAATCATATCATATACACTGGTATTTGTACTGGCTGCTAGAAAACCCTCTTAAAATTTCTTTCCTGTATGAATGAAATTTTATCACAGCTTTAGTATGTGTATAACTATAATTTTAACTTGTTAGCTATTTAGAGGCAGGAATCAAATCAATTGTATTACTGGAGTTTTGGTATAAAAATGTATCCAAGCACTTGAATTGAGCATAATGTTGGAGTTGAAACGTACCATTCAGTAATGTAAGAAAGAGGTGGCATTCTAGCTGTAAATAATAACCTTCTTGTCACTAAAATTGTGTTCACTGCTAGAATTCAAAGTTAAACATCTCATATTTTGATATCACAACTTGCTCCATTTAGCAAAAGAACTGCAAAATGCATCATGCATACCAAAAGCACTCAAAACATAGATGATGAATCAATTATTATCTTAATGACATTTTGCATGTATGAGATATTGTCATAAATACTATTTTCATGCATCTAACTTTGCAAATTTTCTGTTAATTGAATTTTCAAATCAGCCAGTCTTGCAACATTAATGTAGTGGAGCTCCTATTCAGTGCTTCATTGTTAGGTGATTCAGTAGGAATTGGGGAAAGTAGAGATTACTAAATGTCTCAAGCAAAACATTTAGTAGACACTGAATAGGACTTACAATGTAACTATATGAATTACTTGAACAGGTATTAATTAATGAAACCCCTTATCTGCAGTGTACTAGAATATAAAATTGGTATTTTTTGTAGGTTATCTTTCATTATGTGTTTATTTTGTTTGAGTAATTGAGCTATGTTATTGATAACCAAGTCTTTACACCTTGACCTATTCTTATTGACCTTTTGTTGCATAGAAACAAATGAAAATGCCTAAAGTTACTAAATTTCATCTGAAATTCTAATAAAAATGCCAATTTTTATAAAACCAGAGTAGATCAATATCAGTCACACCTGCAGAAACTTAATTCAGAACTTTGAATCTATGCTCCTAAATCTGTAAAAAAATATCACTTGGTGTTTCAAAGTCAGCTCTAGTTCTATGTTACAAACAGCAGCTTGCATGAACTGTTCTGTTATAAGATTATCATCCATCAGGAATCATTTCTCTTTTAAGTTATTCAAAGCATTTCAGAGATTTTAAATGTTTACATTTTTTCTTGTTATAGTGGGGTAATATTCTGTCAATAATATATAATGCAATCAATATTAGAATTAAAGTAATCTAATGTGATATTTAGCATGCAATACAGAATCATGTTCATGGCATTTCTACTTCACTTATTACTCATTAAATAATTTTTGGTAATGAATTTATAAAATAAATCGATTAAAACAAAAAGCAACTAGGTAATAAAATAAAAATAAATTAATGAAGTTTAAAAAGTAAGACAAAGCATTCATGAGACTTATATTAAAAAACACAATATTGAAACATTCATTATATTTATATGGCATTAAAATTATTGCATCATGAAAATATATTTTTGTAAATTTCAATGTAATTTAAAAACATAGAAGAAAGCCTTGAATCAACTGAATGAGGATGATTAAGATTATGATATGTTAGCATCAATCTATTTACATACTTTTGCATTAAATATTGTAAAATATATGTACATTAATTAAATTTTCTATATAAAATATCTGTGTTGTATTCTTCTAACTGGATTTATACTGCAAATTTTAAATCATTTACAACAACAAGAAATTGAATTCAACCGTATCTTCCTTTTAGATTAAATAATTGTAGATGAAAGTTATTTTACAACAAATTTTAAATACTGATTTATATACTATTTGCAAGTCAATGAGATTATTGAAATAATGAAAGATGAGAATTGTGAGAGAAAGAAAGGCAAGAACAAATAGCTTTGTGGTGCTAAGAACAAAGAGCTTTTATATATTGAGGTGAAAATATCATGCTTATCTTCAATAATAAAAGTACCATTGATTGCAGAAATAGGGAATTTTTTAGATTGCGTTAACAATGAAATTATTGAAAAGCAGTTGTTTCTCTCTACTTATGCCATGCTTTCTTGTTATATTGTGAAACAAAATTCTGAATGAAAATCAATTGTTTAAAAATATATCAAAATATAGAACTAATTTCCAAATATTAGTTTTAAGAAGCAACTCATGATCTGAGGGTATTAAGTACATAGTAAAATATTATGTGTAAATTATATAGGGCCATCACAAGAGTTATCAAATAGACTTTCAATAATGTTTTTGGATTATATAAAAACTCTTTATTTATCAGCCATCCTAAACCAAATTCCTCTAAAAGCAAATTTTATTTATATCAGGTCATGAAATATCTTCCCTATGCTGTAGTATGAGGATTTGTTGTACAAATGATTGCCTATATTTTCAAGTATAGCTCAGAGGTGGAAACAATTTTGCCTATATTGCGAAGATTTTTCTTTTGTAAAATATTTATGCCTTGGAAAATTTCAGCACATAATTACTCTGTAAATGGGTTTTACTATCAAATATTTTCATTTGACATGATTCAGTCTACACATTAAATAAAATTGGTGTAAGCTCTTATCGTAAAGATTTTTGGTAGTGATGTTCACATTGATGAATCCATGTAGAATTATTTTGATCTCTGAAGTGAGGATTGATTGGGCTGATTTTCTGCAAGTTCTGAAAGTATTTCAATTTTTCCAAGAACAAAGAGCAAGTTAAGAATTAATAGAATGATGCTATTCTGTACCATTGGCAATTCTTTTGCAATCTCTCAGATCAGGCAATTGTATGATTTGTGTATTCTTTTACTAATCATATTATCTATAAACCTCCTGTTTTACCATAGAATTCATCATGAGGTATTAATGGTGTGAAAAAATTTACCCTTGGTATTTTGGGATTGTTGCAGCAACTTTGTGCTGTAGTACACATCACTTATCAAATTTATCATCTTCTCATGCAGATTCACTCTTTAAACTATCAGATACAATGTAAACGGCACTTGGTTAGGAAAAGCACTCATTTGTCTTCACACCCCAAACTCTGTGCTTCTTGATGTTGCATTTGATGAGGAATATTCACTTAGAGCGTCTTCACCTTCTACCAGCTCATCTCCACTGAATAAATCCCAATCAACCATGTCCTCTTCTAATCTCCTCACCCCTTCATCATCAGTCGATAATCTCATCGCACAGTTTATATTGTTCACAAGGCTAAAATACTTGTTATTTGCTGAGCAAACAACACAACCATCTGGACGTTTCCCTGTGATGCAAGCACATGTCAAGTCAGTTTTTTCTTCATCCAAAAAATCATCGTCGTTGTTGTTGTTACTGCTATCATCTTCGTTATTGTTATAATGTTGGCATTCATGTCTGCTACGAATACCTTTTAGGCAACCTACACCTGTTTTGTGTCCTTTTCCAACACCCCTCCCACCCCCTCCAGTGCTGCCCCCAGTTCCTCCTCCCCCACCCCCACCTCCCCCTCCACTCCCTGCTGATGGGCTGATATCTATTTCAATTGGAGGGAGCACATTTTGTTGAAATTGACCTGAAATATTTCCAGGAGGTCTGTAGTTAGCCACCACCACCACTTTTCCTGAGCGACTTCTAGCCTTCCCTAGGCCAAGTTCTTTACTGCCAACCCATACCATTTGTGTGAAGTGACCTGCAAGAGTAAAGGTTCAGGTAATATATTTTATCATAATAATAAGTAAAATTATTGATCAAATTTATACCCTTTTAAACTTTGTTTTGCAAAGAAATTTAATTGTAAATTAAAGTAAATTTCATTCTGTATGTCAGTTTTATGAGGAAAAGTATTAATGTTCAATGTTCATAGTACAATATGGTTCTTATTTTGTTGAATTGTAACATGAATCACAGTTTACATTCATATTACTAGATGCTACAAATGAAAAGGAACTGAGAATTGAGTAGTTTATTGAGATAAAAATCTCTTAAAATTTCAAAATCTCACTATCTTCAATTTTATCCATGAATTTCAGCAATTCTTAATTGACGCCAATGTCTAAACAAAAATTAGACTATGTGGATCATTGAATGTTTTACACAATATTATTATAAATTTAAAATATTATACTTATATTAATGATAATTGGAGTGTGACCATCTATATAAGAAATCAGTTCAAATTAACATCAAAATTGATAATATTTTTCAAAATACATATATATTATCTGACACGAAAAAAATGAAACTTTAATGTGTTACAAACAAATTTTTCAGAGATTCCTATTCTACTTCAGATTAATTTATTTGAACAATTGTGACTGAGATAAGATTTCATACTTATATTTATTTATTTATTTTTGATCAAAGGCTTTTTATTCAATTGATGATAATTACAAACAAATATCTATAGCATGTATAAACACATTAGTACATACAAAATATGAGCCATTTAATCTTATACTAATCTATGACCTTTTGTCTAACATACTTTATATTAATTCTTGAATGAATGTATTATTAAAATATTTTTATTGCAGTAATTACTTAATTCAATGAAAAACTTAACTACCTCACCTGCATTTACATTTGCATGTAATATATCTGGTTCTTTCATATAATCATACTGCCTCACTGCACTGTACCAATGGGATGCCACCTCTTGTCCTGCAGAAGAATAATGGAGTCAATGAAATTTTCAAATTCATCATTTTTAATCAATTTCAAGGAGAGAAGCTAGAGATTGCATGTATTGATTGCGTTTAGGACGAAAATTATATTCTAGATCTATCACCATCTATATTCTCAGTTAGCATCTCTTTATAAGAATTATAATTATGAAAAAGTAATTCATTGCTATGATATAGAAAATAATATTGTATACATGGGGAATCAATGTAGGTGAGGTAAAAGATTAAAATTTCTTGGTCGTATGTTTTGGTGGAATAGAACAGTTTTAAGGCTCGAGAAAGTTAGCCATACTTTTATTCACTTTTCTCATTTTGAAACTATCCTTATTGAATTCAGAACACGAGAAAATCATTGTCATGCTATTCTTATAACTTGTATTATCTTTTATAAAACAACCATTTCAATCAAATTTTTAAATTGTCATGTGAATTGCAAATACAAAGAAGAAAAACAGGGCATTTGTACTAACGATGGTTAGCTTATTGGATGAACTTCAGTCATAAGTTTTTTGTCCCCCATTTTTTCCTCTCTTTAAAGTAAGCATATATAATGTAACTTCAGATAAATAATGCTAAAGTGTTAGTGAATTATTAATGATAACGAGGGCCCATAATAAGTTTATTACCCATACAATTACCTCCTGAGATCCCATTCCTCCACGGTATTTCAGGACTGGAGAAACGCGGCTCTCGGGTACCCAATAATGAAAGTTAGTCAATGCCTCCCTTTGAAGATGTTGCTTATCAAATGAATCGAAATCGATGGTTGAATGACACATCATCATCATTGCATCGAACAGTCGCAGTTGGGTACTCAATTACTTAATGTTCCTTAAGTGCTCGAAAAAGATGTTATAACACTGTTTAACATGGAAACGTTGCCACAACGACTAGGGCTTCAAGGCACACACGTACAAAACGTGGAAGATTAACATTTCTTTCGTCACTTGTTGAATGTTATGTTTTTACTCCGTTCTCGAATGTAGAGTCACTGGAACGTTATGGTTACGGCGAATCTCCAAATCTGTTTTACATTTTCAGGTACAAAGTGAATGTAATTTAAGGAGCATAAACTTGTATTCACTTAAAATATCAAAGAGTCTAACATTGCTACAAGATATATATACGATATTTTAATATTACTTTATAGAGTTTAATTGATAATACTAGGTGACAATGTCAAGGAATGGAATAGGTATTTTTACAAGGACCATCAAGAGAATTCTTAAAGAAAGAAACGTTAAAAAGATATCTGTATAAAGTAGTGAGTTTTTAATTGTACGAATTGTGCGCTATTCACGGAAAATTAAGATCGAGTACAACAGATTTTATAAGGAAGAGAACTTTGTTACTTCCACGATAATTGTGGAAATATATAGAAAAATACAAAGTTCTAGTTCGTATTCAACGACTTTCCAGAAAGGAACGTCTTCCCAGATTGATTAGATCGGATTTAATTTTAAAAGAGCGGAGTTGACCTCGATTTCCTTACATCTTACCTCATTTGAGAGGCGAAATTATCTCACGAATGGAAAAGTTCTCGAAAATTTCCAATAATAGAGACACTAATGAAAATAACACATTCGGGGAATATTCAGAGTCCTGCATTTCTTCAGCATTGAAATTCGTTAGGGCGTTCATTCGGTGCTCGTTCGAGGCATGTGGGCCAATTTTCAATTCAACGAAGATTGCTTTTTGAGGATGGAGATTTCTTTGAATATGATATCATTCTATCATCAAGAGCTTCGCGGAATGTGCTTCACGAATGGCCAGCGACGCAGAATCTCCGAGGGTGAGTAATTGTCCCACCTTTGTTAATACTCTGCGAATGAGGATTCTTATCTGCGGACTTACTTCCGACGAAGACTTTTAAATGGTTATTGCTTCTCTTCTCGTCCCCCTTCAAAGTTACTCACGGAAGCAGTAAAGTAGTATTACCTTTGCAATGAATTTAAATTCTTGGAAACTTTGTCGTGGGATTAGCGAAGGATGAGCCTGCAAATCTCCACGTACTTTATTTAGTGTACTGTTTTATCTTGACGAGGGTATTAGACTAATTCTCTCTAATGAAGCAGTAGTATTGGCCTTTGAATGACTTTAAAGTAGATCTTATGATGAAAACACAATATCTACGAATAATGATACTGCAACAAATGTATAAGTCTGAATTGGATTTTTTTCCAAACGTAAAGAGAAAATAAAATATAAGGTGAATGAACCGTCAACTTAGGTTATCTTCCTTTTTCCCCTCAGCGCATTTCGTCCGTCAGCCGTCGTTAATAATATATGTAAATCAAATGTGGAGGAAAATCGGCATAGACTGCCGATAGAAAAGATTGTGGTTCTCGGATCGGACAACGGGATGTATTTCGTCACCCATACGGTCGATTTGGATATCATCACTAGGTGCAAGGAGAGCGACTCTACTCTGCCTATGGTCAGCTGAACTTAGGTAAGTAAGAATAAGAGTATTTTCTTGAATTTTTTGGGTTGATATTCATTCATTTTCGCATCAGTGGAATGGGAATTATTTGTTCGTTCTATTGCGTGCTGTTACTCTTTCTAGCGACATTGTCGTAAATTATCGCAACGTAGAATGTATTACATTTACAAAGTTGCATTAAATAGCTAAACTACTACACTATTCCTCAATTTGACTCGAAACGATTCTATACCTTCTAATGCATTGGTGTATTATTACAATGTTGTTCGGGATGTCTCATTTTATTTCCAACCGAAGTGTTAAGTATATCATTATTGTAGCAACTCTGTACTTTTTAATATTCGCATTCAAACTGATTGATTTTTCCGTGAAGTTTCTTATATTTAGAAGATATGGTATATATTCAGATGAGCCCTGACTCAAAATCTTCGAAGCCTGACCATTGTTCGCTGCGTTTTATCTCAAATGAATGCCATCTACCCGTGCTTAGAGGGGTTTGAATCCTCTTGCCACCCAATTCTAACGCTACAGGGCCTTGCGGGGTACAATTTATACATCTATAGCCAAGCAGAAGTCTTTCTTTTTTAAGACGCCATTTTGAAAAATATTTTCAGTATGGAAAACTAGGATATAAAGTACACCATGAAATAACATAATAATGGAACTCCTCAAGAGTAAGAAATTGTCTATTTTTTTGTAATCGGGAGAGAAATGTGCAGTCTACACGTATGAACACCATTTTTACAAGTAATTTCTTCTCTTTTTAATGTTTTTCATTTAATCTAAATTTTTAAATTTAAAGTGAAATAAATGGATATAAGTTTGAAGAGAGACTAATTAGATTAACCTCTACCAAATGAGTTGTTATCGATAGGCGCTGAGTATATTTAGATTAATCTTTTATTATTCTTCCCGAATAAATTGCGGTAATATCTCAGAATTTCATACATATACTAGATATATATATTTATACTTTTGTAATTGGTTCATCTTCTCCAGTAATGTTCAAGGGTGTTTTTATTATGGTATAAATACCTTGATATTTGAGTCAATAAAGAATTTTAGTCCTTATTTCATAATTTTTTCTGCACGAAAAGTATAGTGATTAGGTTTGGTTCTCTTTAATTCATACATACAGCTTCCATTTACTGCGAAAATGTTCTAATGCTCCATTTATATATCGTGTTCAACGCATAATCCGAAATTTAAATATTACTTCTCATTTTCCATCGCGTAAACATGTATTGTGAATAAGAAGTTTTGGAACCCGTAGTTGCTTCGAGTACTATCTATTCATCTCATTATTTGAGGGGTCAACACAAAAGGATTAGCTGGTAGTCCTTAAAGGTTACGTATATCGTAGAGTTTATAGTAATTATAGAATATGATATATATTTTAATTTAAAATAGAGTTTATTTTTAAAAATTTGAATTCAGTCATGCAATATCTTGTGAACTATTTCCGTCAAGTCCTCTTGAAACGTATTGTCACTCGCAGTTGTTTATCGGAGTCGCGTGCATTGTTGTAAGTTACGTAATCGCATAAACAAAACATATACGCTTTAAACCCGATTCAATCAACTCTTTAAAGCAGCTTAAACCGTATTTTTCTTCTGCTTTGCTTACCGAATCGACGCAGGCGAATTTTTCGAGCCCATATCCGTTTATTTACGTCTCGACGTGGGTTTCCGAGCTAAATTATTCCGGGGTTGGGCCACCAGATATTTCACCGATCCACAGCGGAGGCCGCGAAGCCGCAGGAGCCCTTCCGATAAAAAAAAAGAAAGAGCCATTCTACCACCGAATTCTACCGCGAAGTCGGTCCTAAATAGCGTACACGAGCTAAAGAGGAGGCGAGAGAAAATTTCGACCGTGCCATCAAACCTCCCCCCGCTTTTATCGCAACCCTTTTCTTCCGAATGGGCAACTTGGACGAAAAAAATGCAAAAAAGCGCTCCTACAGGAATAGAATAACAAAGCAAGCTGGAAGGCGGCCCAAAACCGATTTCCCCGGTCATCCCAGGAGAATAATTTCACTTCCCAATACCCAATTACGCCCGTCTTTGGAATCGAGAGTAGCGTTTTAAATTCGATCTTCAAATGTTCGCACCAATTTTATCCGGAAAAGTTTCGTCAGCAGTAAGTTTTTGTAAATTCTCTTCGGCAGTTTTTGAACGACTTTTCCCTCCCCCTACGAACCAATTAAAATAATCACTCTCCCGGCATTAGTTGGCCACGATAACAAGAGGAAGAATGATTTTTTTTAAAGAGGGAGTACTTAATTGTTGTCGGCGTCAAATATCGATTCCGGTTCATTAACGGAAATGGGTTACGAGCAATCGTTCAAATGACTCTGATTAGGAGAGTCTCCTTAACCTTAATTGAGATGCGTAATCGGGTGGAGGTCAGGCGAGCGGCCTTTTACGAAAGAGAGGTAAGTAGATTACGTGATTTGGCGAAATAATTTCGACGCTTCGTAACAATCGGTAAATTTCCTGGATTACGGAGAGCACTCGCGATAATTTTACGAAGGGAATTCTCTCGATAATGAACGCGTCAGTTTAAACAAATTAAGTCTAGAGATGAACGAGCGTGTGAAAGTCTGCGGAAGACCCATTAAAAACCGCGTAGTTGATGATTTCCGGTCTGTTTTTCTCTCCGATTATGTTATCAGTCATAGTAGACCGTGTGGTTTGGTATCAAATCAAATGACATTTTTACGATTTAACTTTCAGATGGTTTTCGGTTGGATTATATAGTACCACAAATTAAGTTTTCCTGTGAGAAGTCTTAATTATTCGCATCGAGTTTATTTAGATTTTACTGAAATATCGAATGCGAGAGTAAAGGAAAACGTTCTAACACTTGATAAGGATTTAGGATATCAGCAAGCGCTCTAGCATAAAGGGAAGTTGAAATAAGATGATGAAATTACTTCGTGACTCTTGAAAACAAAGCTGAACAGAAGTTGAAAATAGAAATTATTATTAAACTAAACTTCAATTTTTCAAGTTCCACATTAATTTCTTCAAAATCTTACGACTTCTAGTTATGTGGCTATTTTTCGCTTCTTTTCAGCACAGTCAAGGAATTTGCCTAATTTTGGTCTGGTTAGTTTATATTTGGTTGCTAAGGTTGTTATTTCAGCGAGAGATTAATTCTAAAAGTGCTTTTATTTTCAAAACAATACGTATTTAATTTATAAAATTACGGATTTGGATTTCTCAAAAATGTTTGAGAATCCCTTTCCTATTTTAATCCAATTTTAACCTATAATAAAGTATATTTGTTTACTTGATTATAGGTTATAATTGGACTTCAATTTTAATAATTGCGCACTGTATTTTTTATTTATCTTGTATGCTAATAGATTTTATTGTTCCGTATATAAAATTGAAATCTAAATGCAGAGTACGAAATTGAGGTAGTCAAATTAATATAAAAATGAATTTATATTATAGATATAAATATATTTAAAGTAATTTGTATAGTAATTGAAAATACGAATGTTAGGAGTTTTCTTGTGAAGAAGTCTTCGTAAAAACATTTTGGACTCACATTATCAGATACGATAAATAAATTTACAGAAGTTGTTCTAAAGTCTTGATTTTGCAAAATCCTATTTAAATCTTTTCTCTGTGGGTTAGGACACGTAAGCGATAACGGTTAGGTCATTAGCAGCACATCATAGAAGGGTTCTGTAGTGGAAAATAGAATTCGATAGCCACTTTAGTAGCCTTGATGTGAAATGAATTTCCGGTGATCAATTTTCCTCAAGTATTCGATAGATCGATTCCCCGATCGTATCGAAGGACGAAAAACATTTCGATTTAAGAATGACGACACAGGAGATCATCGCTTTACAGGTATTCTCGAAGAAGGAACGAACGTAAAATCCTAATTTATGGAACATTTACCGTAAAGACCTGTAACTTCAGGCACTTTTGATGGGATTATCCCTTAGTGCGTTACAGTGACGTGCTCAAAAGACTTAAGTTTAACTTTAATATTCCCGAGTATCAAATCTAAAGTATGTTGCTAGGGATTGTTTATGTTTCGCGTTATAGGATACATACACGCACTCTATTGAATTGTCATTATATGTATACATAATATTGTATATTATGGAGTTTGGGAAATGACCAATAAGATTAAGGGAAAATGAAGTACTTAATAAACCTCAGATGGAATAGTGGTTGCTAATGCGATTGAATAGCTCTTAGTGAGGGAATTATGGTGATTACTTTTTGAAAGAACATGGATCTTTTTATTAAAAAAGAAGGGGATAGATCTTTCAATTGAAGCAATAGGAATTGAATCGTCCATTCTAATAATTAATGCAGATAATTGGAGTAAACGGTAAAACTAACAGCGAAAAGAACAGAATAGGTTTTATTCTCATAAAAGGTGATCTCTGCTCGTATTGTTTGTTGCTAAAAATATTTCAGTTCATAGCATCTGTCATTAAATATAGTGAAATGAGAGATAATTTAATAATTATAGTATAAATAATTTAGAATGTTGAAATTAACTAGTAACTTCAGTTATCAACAAATACTATTACGATTGAATTGATTATTATAGAAGGCAAAGAACGATATTTTGACGTTTTTAATTTTGAGGGGACCTATAGACATTAAAGAAATGCTCTTGAGTATTTTGATTTAAATTCAGGTTCAGTTTTTTGCGTCAATAAAAATAATCGCTTATTTTCGAATCCATCTGTAAAGTTTTCATTCTTTGGTTCTCAAAATCAAAGCGAGAAGAATGTAATCCCAAGGCAGGCGTTAAATCAAACAGAGGGCGTTGTCCAGGAGGTTTACAAAAGAAGGTCATCCACAGTTAACGATGAGAAAGCGGTACTAATGCATCCATCAGTTGACGCGCAAGTAAACACGAATAGTGGCAGAATAAGAATGGGTAGTAAGGAACAGAATTCACAAAATCACAAACGTTAACTCAATTTCGGGAAGGCCAAAGGCATTTGCCATAAATGGTGACAGCTATTCCTCCAACTCACGCACCATAGATCCTTTCTTTTCTTCACGCACGCATTTATATTTCCATAAATCCTCGTGACTTTTCTTCTTTGTCCCCGCTTTTCTCATTCCATTCCCAAGCTTCGTTCTCCACCGTATTTCTCGTCTAAACCCATAACAATTCTCCTTTGTACTTATCTTTCTCATTTTTCTTCTTATTTTTCTCTACTCAAAATTCCATTTGCCTTAACTCCTTCTCGATTTTGATTTTCCTTTGTTTCCATTAATTATCCCTCTCCGACTTAAAACTCGCCCCCAGGATTCCCTTATCTATCCTCCCAAATCTCCCCGACTTCATAATTTTGTCAGTTTAAATCGAATTACGTTTGCGTGAAAAATAACTTTCTCGTATTGAAACAAATGACGGCGGAGTTACCGCGACTGTTGTATTCTCCCACTTCAGAAGGCATTCGAGCTCAGTCTTTTGTTTGTGTAAACATTTGTCTATAGATACGAGTGCAGTACAGAAGTAGGTTTGGGACTCGTGAAATTTTCTCTTCACTTTAGATCGTGCAAATATTTCATTATAATAATATGTACAAACGACTTAAAGTGTGCGGCATGCATGAGAGGACCTGGGTTCGAGTGCCAATCGGGTCAATTTTATTTTTCACTCCTATCGTGATTTGTAGAGAAAAGAACTTTTTGGAGATTTATTTTACGTAATTTATATCAAGTAACTCGTCAATTTTTACCCTGTCCAATCATTAGTGCAATAGCGATTTAAATTTATGTACCAAAGTTACAAGTTACGGAAATACACTGAAATTATTTATTATGAAATAGGTATAAAATAATTGATAATTTCGGCCTAGATCGGAGTTTATAATTATTAAATATGTTATTATATTAGTAAAATTCATCATGGCACCTCGTAATATTTTGTAATTCTACGAATCAATAAAAAATGGAACTCTTCCTAAACAAACTTCGTTTTTTTGAGTTGTTTCGTTGCTACGGAAAAAAATTATCGTTTCGTTTTTGTCAGGAACGGTTTTTTAAATAAACTTTCCTGTTGGAGCATCCGATTTTGACAAATCCGCGCACTTCGGAGAGAAAATTCCAGAAACTCGCTCTCTCGCGTAGTTTATCGAAAGATTGCATCCATTCAAAGAACTGCACACGACTTTTTTTCTTTCAAACCCTTTTTACTTTCGAGAGACGAGGGTCACGAATCCACCCCGAGTGCTACCTTTTCCCTCGGTAACTCCCTCTTAATAAAGGCCGTACTCGCGCGTTTTTTTGCCCTCCGTAATCATCTCCATTCTCGCTGCAGCATTTCGTGCATTTAAAAGAGCCCTTCCAGGGTTGAATAGGGTCACCGAGCCATTGTCTCCGGTTAATTCATGGGGGCGTCCGTCTTCGTATTCTGATTAACGCATCTCCGCACGATTCCACGGACCATCCACACGCTTTTATTTTCAGTTTCAGCAGCCGCAGATAAGGGTTCGCGGCATATCTGCGCCTCCTATCTTTTTGGTTTCATGCATTCGCGCCCTTTCCTATCCTATACCATTTCAGAAGCAGCCGAGCTTAGGGTGAATAACGATCAGTCCCACATTCAGAAACCCTTATATCTTCTATTCTTCGTGCCATCTCTTCGTATCTCATTACGTGGGCTTTGTGTAACCCACAGTGTGTGTGTGTGTGTGAACATTACGTTATTGGATCTATGTGTTGCGTGTTAATAATGTAGATTATTATATGCAATAGCGTAGAAGGATATTTTCTTTTATCTTCATTATGTATGTGCATATGTATATGATACTTAAAATTCTATGTATGTTATTTTACCGATTTAATTGTGTGTATAATTATCTAAAACATTGTTGTATATACACTATTATGTGCTCAATAATAGAATTAGATATAACAATAATTAGATAATTATACTCATATTATTGTTACAAATAATTCTATTATTGAATACGTAATAGTATATACACAACAATATTTAGATAATTATAAACATAATTACATGGTTACAATAAAATATATAGAATTTTAAATAATACATGTATAATAATATGTATATTTAGATGTCTTCAAGGGTCTAATGCTATAATATTAATTTATGAATGTTCCTGTTACTCTAGGTGTTTTTAAGTATACGTGAGCGTGCGTAGATACCATACAATACAACATTTAAATGGCACTGTACGTGCAAAGCGAACGATGTGTAAGAATTGCGTGTTTCGGGATATAAATAACGCTAGGCCGTCATCAACCACGTTCCGAAAGGATTAAGAACGAGCGTATAAATCTCGCAAAAAACAAATAAGCTCTCAGAGAAATTAGCGAGTGCCCGCGGTCAATTATTTTTCAATTTTCCTCTACCCTTCTCTCCATCGCCAAATTTATTTCCTCCGTTTAACGATATATCTTTATCAGTATACGCTCTTTCTCCCTCGGAACATTCTCCGCGCTATCTCCAACTTTATCTCCCCACGCCCCTTTCGGGTCCCTACTTAAAGAAACTGCTTTCTTCTGTTCCCTTCTTTTAATCTCCCACTCCATTCATCACCATCCTCTTCTTCTTCTTCTCTCGGCATTTTCCTTACGTGACTTACCGCCCCGGCACACCTTTTCCCGGTGTGTCCCCCTCTCTCTCTCTTAACGACCCCTTAACACGTGATGTGTCACCGGCGAGTAAAAGTGAAAGATTTCCCCCCGCGAGAAAGAGCGGGGTTCACGATGTGTTCCTCATTTCCTTTCGTTGCAGTGTCACTTTTCTCCCCTCGAGTGGAGGAGTCATTAGGAAGGATTTTCGTATTCTCCCACCGCGCTATTTTCGTCACGAGAATCTCGCCGAATCAGCACGCTCTTATGGATGGGAACGCAGAAGGGCAGGGATCGGAGGGGTTATCGCGACTTTAAGGAAGGGTTTTCAAGTTTTCTAACGTCATAACTCGCTGGTAATGCATTTCATAGGTGCCCAGACATCCGAAATGCCGCTTTTGATGTACTCTAATGTCGTAGTGAGTCGTAATTTCATTTTGTTCTGTTCTGATCGTAAATTCTGCTGTCATATTCGTGTCGTGAGTCGTAGAAATGTTTGTTGTGTTGTGAGGTTATGCTTAACTATGCACAGCGCATAGCTACATCTACGTAGGTAAAGTTAATATTTTCAAGCGTAACTTTATGGAATGTTAGTAACGAAGTCATTTTTCGATATATCTACGTAAGTACCCTACAAGCCGCATATCGACGTGTTGCAGGGGGTGTAAATACCTATATTATGTTATGTATCGTAATTATCCTATAATTGTAGAATATCGTGCGCGGGAAGAAGGAATTCAAAGAAAAAAGAGTTTAATTCATTTTCAGTAGGCTTTCATCTTTCATCTAAAATGTACGATAGATATTGAATAATAACCTTATGTTATACATAATGAAAGGATTTTAAAGATGAATGTGAAGGAAGGAGGGCATAGAAGGGTTTTTGGGTACCATCGAGGGCGGGTGTGGTGTGTAGAGGGAAAAGGGATTTGGGTTGATTAGAAAAATCAACACGGAAGTGCTGGGAAGGGAATCTGATGGAAGAGGGGAAATGGGTGGGTCAAATATCAAGAGGATTGATAAAGTAAGTAATTGAAGGTGCAACGGAAGAAGGAGTGGAGGAAAACGATGTCTCGAGAGTTTACAAAGACGAAATAAGTTATCGGAAAAAGGTCGAATATGGGTTTTATAGATTATAAAGGCTTTCACGGGTCGAGTAATGCGATTGAGTATTGGAACACCATTTTTAGAATATTGGAAATTGATTAATGATAATAGTATTCAGATAAGTGCGTATTTATAAACACCTTCCACTGAAAATATTAAATATGTAAATGAAGTAATTGTTTTCCTTAACTTTCACTTTATGGAACCGATCCCTAAAACCCGGTCACCCTAAAATTAAGATGCGTTATTACTTGTCTTGATCACAAGATTTGAGAGTAATTACTCAGTGTCCGTTCAGTGAACTGGTAGACCATTAATTATACCAGAAGAGTTAATGTTATCTAGATTAAGGTATGGTGGAAATAACACGATGAGTTTGGGCGTCATGGTAACTAAGTTTAAACATTAAGTAAACATGACCGGTAAAGTGGGGGAACTGGGTTCAAGTTACAGTAATGTAGTTATTATTCACCTCTATTTAACATTTGTTTCTTTTGGATATTACAATTTAAAACAAAACATATTGTTGTTTGAAATGGTTAAAACTATTTTACAGAGAAATATTTCGAAATTATTTTTGCGTGAGTTTTGATACGTATTATCTGAAGTTATCATGATTTTCCAGCATAGCAAGCGGTTGTCTGTTGTCTAAATATAATTGATAGGAAATCATTCTTTTCTAGGGAAAAATTACCAACGCAAAAAGTCAAACAGACATATAAAATAGCTACTGAATGATTTTCTTTTCACAGAAGCCTGTTTGCTAGAAGACGTTTCATTTCCAATATCCTCATTCAGAAGCAAAAACTCAATGAGCTTAAATTTGCTTAATATAATTATAAAACATACTCACTCAGCGGTTATTTCTTATGCTCTTCATTTCCTTTAAATTCCATTCTTTTACAGTTTCATACATTATTTTCACTTACTATGATACAAAAGTAAATAACTGAAGGACTAATTCTTACTCGATAATAAATCTTATTTTACGATTACTCATACATATTTAATTCAAATCATTATTTACATTAACTCCAAATTAATCATCCAGGTTAATTTTCGTATTGCCATTCACGTAACCAAGGCAAGAGGTATGTTAATTTTCTTGATGAATTGTCTACTGCGTACTCTTTATCAACTTTTGCGAGAAATTAAAAATAAACCTCTACTTATCGAGTGATTTTTTTTGAAGGATGCTTAACTCTGAAAAAATATCGGAATATTTTAATTTTAGGACATTGAAAGGAACGCAGCTGTTCCAGGTTTTTCATCGGGCTTTTTATAAATCCACCTTTAATAAAGCCCGGAATTATTGGGTCAACGAATGATTATTTATTTTTTTCGAAAGAAATTCATGCTTAAATCCTTTTTACGAGATGCATGTATTCCCGCCGAGAAAAATAATCAAACTGCATTAATTCAAAACCTTTGTCCGATGAATGGAAAGCAGCTTTTTGTTGTTCGAACGAGATTTAATGATTTTTTTTTAAAGCACGAAAGTTGCGTAACTTCTGAATCACGATTAAATGAAAAACATCGTCAAAGAGCGGTATTTCTGAATATTTGAACATCACGTGGTTTTATGAGGGTAAAATTACTGGTGGCCAAAACGAGTGTCATACGAAATTCAACGATTTATTAACGAAATTTAATTCATAAGGCATGAGCAAACTTGATTTATGCCCATAGTGGTAGAACATTCCACATGGTGAGGTGTCCTCATTAAAATTCTCTTTGACCAGTGTTTTCAGTTTTTAGAAAATGTAAATACTCTTCGTTGTCGAACGGTTGTATTTTGTAATAAAGAAATGACGTTTTAGTGTTATTAGAGAAATATACCTTTCGTATTTTTTGAGCTCCTCCCAAAAATGTTTCTACTTTTGGATCCTTACATAATAAATTTTAGGCCTTTAAATAATCTAATCTAATTTAATAGTTAATAATTAAATCGAATGAAACTCATTTAATACTCGTGATTTTCAAATGTAGGTACAATATCGTTCCCAATCGGAGGAAAATATTTTCGAACCTTTATTTTAATTTCCTTCATCGTATAAATTTCACAACAAATATTCGTCGCACACTTGACTTCAAACTAGAAAAATCTCTAATGATCATTTTATTCACCCGAATTTGTTCAGATATATTACTCCTTAATTTTCTCAAGCTTCTTCACGATTTAATCAAAACCTTATAAAATATATATGAAAATAATAAATGAATAATTCATCCCGATTAATGATGCATTGAGAGAGACGAATATAATTGGCTACCAGAAAATTTTACATCAACAGGTATAATTTGACTTTCCAATTTAGAAGTTATCGATATCAACTCAATATCCTGAATATTTTAAAAGTTTCTATTTTTATACGTTCGAAAATCGACGTGATTTAAATTCCTTATTTTTATATATTTATATTCACTGAGATATCGTAATTTTATTGTTGGATGAATTTATCAATATTAATTTATATCTTTCAATTTTGAGAATATCGAATTTCGTGGAAATAAATATCTATACAAATAAATCGATAAAATTTGTTTCGGAGCTTATAAAAAGATCCTATTAAAATACTTTTCATGGAATAAATTATTTCTGATTGGAGATAGTACCTGTTCTCAGGTTGCGTAATATTAAAGAGATAAATAAGAAGATAATAAAAACCCAAGTATATTATAGAGTATTAAAGTATTCACATCAATTTAAAACTATCGCACCAGAATTGGAAAGTATTAGCGAGAAGTACTATTCTTGGCACTCTAATTCACTAACGATCACGGACACGTTCTTTTTTAGCAATACGTTTTAAAACAGGATAACAAAACAGATCCCTTGGCAACGAAGGAATTAATCAGAGCTCGATTGATATCCAAAACAAACGACTTTAACGAATGCCTTGGCATGGTACAAATCCAGTGACTACATTTGGCACGATCACCTACACGCGTTCGCTCTAGCGGCGTAGTGTATAGCATGGTTTTGGAAAAGCGGTTGGTAGATAGCCATCACTGATAAAATGTGTGATTTATACCTCCCGTGTTAATGCATTTTCCTTAAACTGAACCATGAACTTCTTATTTTACTTGCCACCCGATGATTTATGGATCGATTCAATTGCTTGAGATCAAACTAAAAACTATACTCTCCCTCAGTGGTATAAAAGAATTCCGAATTCTTTTAGATGATGTATTTGTTATAAGAAATCAAATAAACAGAATTAAATAGAAAAATTTTAATTAAGCGAAATTGAATATCTATGTTTTCTAAAATATCTCAGCGAAAGATATTTTGATTTACGTTTTATTTTTAAGAATTAACCCTGGAAAAAGAGCATGACAATATACTTATAATATATCAAATACGTATGGTAAGTTAGGTTAAAAATGTCATTTCTTTAAATATAATGCATTTATTCTATATTATATTCTATAGCGTCTTATATACATTAATTCAGAATTTATATAATTCCCAATAATTCGAATTGGGGTAACTAGGAAGAAAAATCTTCGTACTCGGCTGTGAAAGTAATATTTTTTCATCCTCAAAGTTCCTTGAAACTTCCATTGAACGCAAATTTCATTTAAGACGACTTAATCCAGGGATTAGAATTAGGAACTGAAGGCACTGGTATTCGCCGTGAATTAGACTTAGAGGTCTCGGAAATTCAAGTCTTTTTCTTCTTTTTTTACGAGACATACTTTTCCTGAGAAAATGGTCCCGAGAAAAATCAGCTTAAGCGAATATTCCATTAGTGGAATTTTATTTTATTATGCATCGTACCGTTTCATATATTTTTTTGGGTTTATGTAGGGCGACCTTCGATCTTCGTTGTTTATTTTTCTATTGGTAATCAAATCCTCTATCTATTTGCCCAATAATCAAATCAAACGTTTGTGTATCTGCATTGCGTGACATTTGAATTGAACGGAATCTTTTAGCGACGGGGTGACGGGGTTTGAATATTTAATTAATATTCATATCAGGTGGATGGAAGAGTCGAGTTTTTTTTTTTGAACGATGAGAGTTGGATTGATGGATTGGGTGAGAAAGAAGTGTTTTGTTTGAATTCATAGCTTCCAAAGATGGGTTTGGCGCATTTTCGTAAGATGGCAACCATCCAGATATGGACAGCGCGTGTGAACACGATTGGAAATAGCTTGACGATTTTAGACGATTTCAGTACGATATTGGTAAAATCATTCATGTTCTCTTCATTAATATTATTTCAATATATATATATATATATATATATATATATATATCTATAAATATATATATATATATATATATATATATATATATATATATATATTCGAAGTACAAATAAAAGTTTTTAATACGAAGCATTTATAAGCGGTATTACGAGGTATTAATACTAATACTTGGCTCTGTAAGGTTATCATGAAATGAATTATTGAAATTAATTTAGAAGCTTCTTTTCAGTTTAAGTTTCATCAGCTACCCGTCCTGATAAAAATATACGATGAATTATATCTATGGTAATTTTTCTCTCAGATTTTAGAAAATTCATTTAATAATGTCAAAAATTGAGAACTAGTTCAATAAAAAGAGGAATTTTTAAGTGAATAAGTAATTATATTTTCACAAAGAATTATCTGAGTTATATGGTGAATTATGAATTTCATAATATATCAAACTACTAATTTAAGGGCTGTTACTAATCATGACATTGTCACTTATTTATTATTATTGAAAAATAGGGATATTGTTTAAAAAGTTATACTTTTCCTTCGGTTTAATAAGCTACGATCCGTATATCAAAGAGAGATATTCAATTGTAAGAAACAGCGGAGGTAAACTTACTTATAATTATTTTCAAGTTCTTAAAATAACGAGATTATTTATCCTTTACATACATCGAGCCGAAGAAAATATCGATTCTCAACTTTTCCGGAAGCAAACTGGGTACGACAACCTTGTCCAAACCTCCCGATACCCATATCTGTCAATTTCAAAAGTTTTCCGCCCGAAAAACTTTTTATCGACTTCGCAAAACATAAACAGACCGATAGAAAACTCAAACGCCGGAAATCAAGAAAGTTTTCCAGTACGCATCGTTTAAAAAAAAAGAAAACAATTAATATTCAACTCCCAGTAGAAGATAGGCGTCGGTATTGAGCAAATATTTATTAGCTCTCCTTTAAAAATTCTCGATAGCATAAGTGAAAAAAAAAAATTCCCGAAAGTTCGTTTCGAAGAGGGTGGGTAGGTGCTGCCACAGGCGGTCGAGAATGCTAATAACTGCGTCGCATGGGAAGGGATTGATTGAGAAGTGTCGCATTAATTACTCGTTACTGGAGTCTTCTGAAATATACCCACGAACCTTGGACTCATGCATTCCTTAAGTGGATGCGTGCGGCCCTGAATAAATAGCTGAGGAGAGTATTCATGGGTCACGCCGAAAGTGATGATCTTGCATTCCGTCCTCACTCATTATACCCTTCTCTTGCCTCCTTCAGAATGTCTACAGATTGCTTAGAACGAGAGCACTAAAATATGGGTCAGTATACGAAAAATGCCGATATCTAGCTTATTATTATTCCCCTTGAAAGGTGTTTTCCAACCTTACAGCAGTGGCTTTTTCTTACTTGACTGCAAGAGGCCATTGGTGTTACCACTTGAGATTAGTGGTTGTAATATTATGCTTTTCTTACGATGAAATTTCTCTCACCCGAAAACTTTACTTTCTAGTTTATGAAATACGTTGCCTCGTAGTGTTCTACAGGCATGTTTAGAGCAAGAAGGTTGTTGTTTTAGAACTTAACAGGTTCATGAAGCTACAGAGTTGTACTGATGGAACTCGTAAAAGAAAGTTGATATTCCTTATTGTTTTAATATGCTTAAAATTTAATCAGTTTAGGAGAATTGTTCTTTTTTCAAAAATTTATTTCCGTTTTATCTTATCTTTCCCGACCATAATCTTGGTTTACTTTTACTACAAAGTAGTTATGCTGAAATGGAAATGTTTCGCTATCATAATTGGGTTATTATAACAAAAAAGAGCGTAATACGTACAATCTTTTCCCTCTCAGAATTTAAAGACCTTCAAAGATATACAATTTATTTATTAAATTTGTAAATAGGTGTTCTTTCGAAATTTTGAAGGACACGCGTATTAGAAAAAATCAACTACAATTAACAGCAACCGTCGTTAAGCAAAGAGAGAGACGTCAACCTAGTACGTAATTGATCAAGGCAATCGTTATTTACACAGTCGTCAACCAAAATATGATTGTTTATCGATGGAAAAGAATAGATCAAATACTATATAAAATAATTAATATAAGATAAAAATAATAAATAAAATAATATAATAAAGTAATTAGCCACAGTTCCCTTCACCAAGTAATTGGAAAACCCGATCGGAAAGGATGTGGAAAACGGCATACTCGGAAATACAGAAATACTTGGAAAACGATCAGAAGAGAAGTCTCATTGTACACATCTCGAAAACTTTCACTTTTCACAGTCTCCTGCGCTCGTATGAAATGGTAAGCTCCGCGGATGCGCGAGAATGGGAACAATTTGTAACGAATTCGGAATCTTGCCGCAGAGTCGAAATCCGTTGTCGTCGAAACGGGGCGCAGTTTCGGAAGGAAGGAGTGGAGGACACGCAAATGCGGCGAAACGAAAGAAACGAGCGATGGGAGTTAAGGAAGTGAAGGGGTGGAGGTAAAAGGAAGGAAAAGAAAGGGTTGGAAGTGGGAATTAGAGAGAAATTGTGTGTGGAGAAAGGGTGGGGACAATGCAGAGAAAAGTGGCACAGAAAGGAAAAGGGGTAGGGGAAAAGGTTTCGGTGGGATGTGGAAGGGAAGGAGGAAAGAAAAAGGGAAGAAAACTTTGGAGTAAAAGGAGAACAAAGCCGAGGCGTTTGTATGTTAAAACCGGGAGTTTCTGAGGGCTCCCCAAACCGCGGTGCGGTGGCATACCGTGAATGAGTACGTCGCCCGATACCCGAAGGTAATTTACTCCCGGTATTCGGAGTAATTTACGGGATGCGTTCAGCGGGTTATTCTGCTCTTTGGCAGTGTTTCCATACGAGAGTACCGATGCGTTTTTCCGCACCTTTGGGTTCCTGCATGCCTTCGTTTGAGACTAACAAGCGTGCGTATTTGGGGGAGGGATGCCTAAATGTGCCTAAGAGGACAATGGGTTGGGAAGTGCTGCTTGGAATATATCAACTCCAAGGGGTAGATCATTAATGCGGATCCATGGAGAGATTTTAAGGGCGTATGAGGTAACTTGATACATTATGAATGTACAATATTGGAAGTTTGTCGGGTAATTACGAAAGAAAAAAGATTGAAGAGATGTAAAGATATACAATTAGTATGAAAATGATGCTAGCCCAAGTAACAATAATATTTTAAATAATAATTTTTATATGTAATACAATTTGATTAGTACTCGTGGGATTGTTTATGTATTATTTAACACGTCAAGAGGATAAAATGGGAAAAGATTTGGTTTTCATTATTCTGATGGAGAGGGATAAAAATGGCAATCGTTACTGTTTCGTATAGTTAGCTTAAAAGTAATATTTATGTATCTATCATAATTTCTTTGTGTATAAATAATTCATTTAAGTGGTTAATGACAGTCGTATATTTGAATATACAGCTGATATTGCAGATTATTGCTTTGCCTTCTGCGCTATTATTACGGTTAGAATTGGAAAGGTGCAAATATATTGGCTTTCTTGAGTATTACTTTAATTTTTATGTGCTTTCTCAAAGGAGCGAAGAGTAATTAGCATTTATAAATACTCCATCAAATCAAAATATGCTATCGATGACATATGTACGAAGTTCAACTCTATCTCTTGCTTCGTTGACTCTGCTTTAATCGAGGACCACTTTTTAAGAACTGGGTGTGAAAAAATATCTGATTAGGTAATAAGAAACAGTTCCATAAGAAATTCACAGGTTGAAAATTGTAGTAAAGATATTTGATTGGTATCCAAGGTAACGTATGGTTATTACTATCGCTCAGACGGAGAAAGTCTATATAGGTGCTATTTAACCTCACCGACCTATTCTGGGTATGTACATATGCATATGAGCATAGCTATGGCTCGGGGACATTGATTAAGATTCGGAAGGAATCGGAGAACCGTTTTAGGAGGAGGGCGTAGAATTGGTGCAGAGGTAAAGGGGCGGTCGGTTGACTAAGTGGAGCACACCCATAGCGATACGAGTCCACGTGGCCCTCAGAATAGTGGGTCGCATTAGCCCCGCAAGGACAATCCCGCTTTCCCAGAGTCTGAGGAATGTTTATTCAAATGTGACGGAATGATTTCCTCCCGTGAAAATGGGTCAAGTGTTAAGATTCGCGTATCATATATACGTCCTTCGCTTTTCTTCCCTTCACTCACGTTACCAGAGCAACACTACACTCGTATCTCTTTTCCATAGCAATACGGATGATTCGTGAAAGAGACGGTTGAAAAAGAGTACGGAGTAATTCCAACTAGTAGGTCCCTAGATGCACGCTCGGAATGCCGTGGGAACTCGCGCAACCCCCACCCCCAGTCACGCCAACGCTATTTGTTACGAATAATAGCGAGCTTAGAGGTGACATGATCTGCCGACATCATTCTGGAATATGGGGTAGGAATTAAGGAAGTAGGTTTCCAGGAGAATCGCGAGTCAGATAAGTTTGAAATTTAAGTGAAACGTTTCCTGCTTTAGGGAAGGTCGTGGTTTTCCCTCAGGGGTTTATTACTCTGCGAAGGAATTTATGGAGATGGGAGCAAAGAGGTTGTCTCGTTGAATCGTGTTGTGTTGTATACGGGAGTAGGGAGCGAATCGTAGTGGTATTGAAATTTTTTTGTTTATCTCGGAGTAGAGGTGTATTTAAATAAGAAGGGTAAATATTAAGGATTTAAATTCGCAGATTTAAACTCGCAAGAGCTGCGAAAGGTATATGCGTGATTGATTCCATCGGAATTTAATTGTCAACTTATGAAAGGATTCATAGATTCGTTAAAAATAATAATTGCTTCGAATATTCACTCGACAATAAATAATGCGTCCTCTAGATGTTAGTTCCTACCATTAAAGATATTCTCGACATTCTATCTTTTGGAATTTGTGTTTATTATTTTTGTCGTCGAATAAATCAGGAGTTAATGTTCTCTATTTTTTAATTTAATTCATGTACTTCCTATTCTGAACATCAAAATTCAGTTGGTGACGTGAACGTAGGCTATAAGCTAGCGTAAGTTGTGTAATGATGGGTAACTTTGCATAATAGACATAACCCTAAAGGCAGCCAAGGCCATCCATGCCATGTGAACATGGCATGCATGCGTTTCATATACACATAACTGATTGTAAATCCATACAACTTGTTCGCGTTCATTCTTATACGTACGTAGGAATGAGAATAAATTGCAACGCAGCGGAAGATTTGAATTCCTATTACGTTTAATTTAGTGTTTTGTCTTCTATTAGAATAAAATTTTTTCTCTCGTTTAAATTCAGCTTTAATATTGTTTCTTTTGCAAAAATTATAAAATAGAGTTCGAATCATAACCTACTGTTATCTAATTAGAAAATAAAGGCATTGGAGTTGGCATACGTTTCACTTAAGAATTGTATTTACAATATTTACAAATCATTGCTATTGAAATCATGAGCAGATCTTTACAGCTGCAATGGAAACCATACTCTCGCTGACGACAATGATTATGAACCATCCAAAAGATTTCTTCCCTTCGAGGAAAACGTCACCAAGCTAAGACGGTCGTTGTCTACGCTCAGAACGTCTTAAATACAGAGAGATTTTAGTTGAAAAGGTCGTTCTACATCTTCCGAAACACACTGCATGACAATCCTGTATCGCTGATGAAGAAATTCGAGGAAGGGTGCATAATTGAACTTTATTTTTTGTTCTGCACGTGCCCCCGTTTCACGGTGGAATGCGTTTGCGAGAAAGATAATTGGAGAAGCAAGTACAATGTCTTCTGGAAAGGAATCGCTCGAGTAGAGTAGTGGGCGAGGTAGGAATAGGGGAACAGATAATGAGGCATCGTCACTTCGAAACGAGACGATCGCGAAATATGGAAACGAAACCCGAAGATGGTTTTAAGGCTTCTAGTGAACATACATCTCCAAGAGAAGAGCTCGTAGGTTTAAGATGCTCTTGTTTCGGTGTCAAAAGAGTTATTATTAGCGTTCATATCAGTCAGATAAATTGTAAGAATGATTTTAAGACAATTTTCTTTTTGATGATGTCCGAGTACAATTACGATACATCCTTAGAAGTGCTGATCACTGTGTTGTTCATTTTCTAAATTTGCGTTTCATTGTAATAATATTGGTAACGTATCCATTACAAAGATAAATTTAGGGTCATTAATTTATAATGAAGAGGGATATGAAGCTGATCAAAGTCGTTTTGAAATGTATAAAACAAAAACTGAATGGATTTAGAATGAGAAAATTTTTCGTGTTTATCTTGCTGGAGGCGAAGCTAAGAGATTTGATTTATAAAAACGGAATTTATTTATTTAAACTTTCTTCGTGGTCAAGAGATAGCCAGCACCCGTTTGGATATAAACTTCCTAAGTTCTTTTCTATTAGAAAGTTAAAAACATCGCGCTACTATGTATGGGAGTACGCAATGAAGATCGTAAATGATTGACCCTTCTTTAGAATGAAATAAAATGTGTCAAGAACGAATTATATCCCTGAAAAGGTCTCGTTTGTGTAGTGATTGTTTTGAATAGTATTTACATAATCTTTTCTTGAATGGATATTTTCTCTTGAAAGATTGTATAATAAATTATCATTCATTCTTACGAAGGATATAGAAAATTGAAGTGAATGCATTACTTTTATAAGTGGAAGAAAATGGTAGGTTAAAACATGTATAAAACAAGAATTAAAAAATATGAAAAATATTGATGAATAAATTGAATCACCAAAGAAGAGTTAAAAGTGTCAAAGTATTCATAATGAGCTCTCAAAAAGAGTTTTCATCAATCGTCAATTCGTCGTTAAATCGTAGTCTCTACGTTCTATGCTAGGAACTCTATGACCTCAATAACTTATTCCCATTTCAGAGCTTTGTATTGCATTCCTGTAAAATCCTTTTTGAAGATGCGAAAATTAATCTCGCATTTTCTCCATCACTTGAACACTCTCGTCGACATCACAGAGCTCCCGTTTTATCATTCACTTCACACCTCCCTTATTCTCTTTCTTTCTTTCATCGTTTATGAGTATTATTTGCTTCACAGATTCATTTACTAACGATTATTTTAATGAGCCACTTCTTTTACTAGTCGAGATTCTACTTTCTTCTCGTCTAGTTAAGCATAATGGTGCATTTCTTTCAAAGAGAGAAACATACAACCGTTGTTTCAAGAAAAAGTACATAATCTTAAATATTAGCGATGAATATCTATAAATTATTAAAAATTAAAATTGGAGATTATATATTTATAGCAATGATATGCATTCCACGGGCAGTATATCGAAAAAAATTAATTTTCGAAATAATAATTGACACGAAAATATTAACAAGATTTTACAAATGAAAAGTTGAGAAGTTTATTGTTATCGATTCCTAAAATACTATATATGTATATGCTAAACCTTTATGTGTCGCTCTTTTTTCACCTTTCTTTTATTATTCGAGTAGACATTATTCAAATACGCATATTTAGACATAGCCCCTTGAATGCACGCAACCCACAATGCTAGTGTGTGAGCGAGGGGTAGTCTACACTGCAGGATACTCTTAAAAACATCTGGAAGTATCATCCGCTGTCGTTAAAACATAAATTGTTCGGTTTCATCTGAAGAAAACGAGGAATTCTAAGTAAGGAAGTGATCTTAAATCATAGGAGTATCGTGAAGATCTCTTGAATAGTTTCATGAGTTCACGGACGACCACTTGGAAATTTAGTGGGCAAAGATTAGCTCGGGAACTTCAGGCTATATTGGCGTCCCATTTTCCATGAGGGCACGTGGTTTAGACAGCGGCCAGCTCAACTCAACTCAACGGTGTACTTAAAATAGAGCTCAGGAATTGTTGCAGGCCATCGGATAAGACCAAGTTTCCCTCTGCGGTCTTTCCCATTCTAGCCCAGGATAACATTGCGTACGATGATGCAGAATTTGTGGCGATATATTTCATCCCGAACCCAAAACCTTTTTTCCTCTGAAAACTTTGATTACTTCCTCACGATGAATTTGCAAAAATTGCAGAGATGATACATTGTCTCCTTTTCATTCATCACAAATTATCCTACACCAAATTCTTTTGTAATTTTCCTGCTAAACTTCGTACTTTCGTAATGTAGAGTAACAATCAAGTTGTAATAAAACATTCTCATTGCTTATCAATTCAGATTACTGATCCGATAGTGAAAATTTTAATTGTTGAATGTATAATTTTCTTCATGGAGTTTCTTTTCTTGAATATCAATTTAGTGAGTGGCTGAATTTCAGATGTATTTCTCTTAAACTCGGAGGAAATAACTCTCTATTATTTAAGCCTCCTGTAAAAAAAAACATGGATAGTGGTAGATAGATTATATTATATTTACTTTAGAAGCTTAGTTTTATAGAATGGAAATGTTTGTACCATTGTTAGGTAAATAGTTTTGATGTCAATGATTACTCATCAGGAATCAGTTATTTCTACTTCAGCCTCGATAACATTTGTAAATATGGAAGTTACATTTCCTGGATAATTGACAAATAATCTACTCAGCAAAACATTGTCAATTGTCATCGAAACTTTAAGGATAAGGAATTTATTCTAATAATGTATTTTACATTTGAATAACGGAAATACGCTAGAACATGACGTAAATCATGTAGGTGTATTCGTATACCCGATACGTATCTTTCATTGAACTAAGGATATTTAAAAGTGATACCTATTACATCAATTATTATTAAATCGAGAAGTAAAATTAATTCAAGTTACAAAAGAAGGGATTCAGGTTAAAAAGCAATAGAAATAATAATTTCTCGACACGGAAGTACGTAAAAAGCACGTATGCATCTACATGAATACCCTACTACTAGCCGACCTTCGGCACGTGGTAGAGGGGATATAATATCTTAAATCAACAACGATTCAATTCTATCATCGTGCCGGATGATTTACGACTCGTTGATGAATAATATATATCGCGAAACGCCCCACGTGGACTTTGATCGCGTGAAAGGCTATTACGAATGAATGCGATTTCCTCCCAGATTGAGGCATGAAGCGGTCTCATGGCCTCCAGTTTACCCTTTCTGTTTTCACCCCATCAATCTCCCCCTGCCCACGCTCTAGGCGCCATAGGAGAGAATTTGTTTCCTTCAAAATATCGATTGGATACTTCGAAGTAACTTCCTCCCGGTTAGCGTTGGGCGGTGCCGCGTGGAATCGCAGGTGATAACCGATGGAGCCCGCGAATAAAATCCCCAGAAATCCTCGAACTCGACTCGCTCCGTTTGTCTCCCGATTCACCTCCAATACGCGAGGTAACCTAGGAACGGATGTATTTCAACGCCCTCTTTTATCTCCGTAGGAACCGGAAGAGCAATAATAATGCGGAGAGCGTAGCGGGCGGTTGATTTAGAGTACGCCGTGAGGAACGGTAGTAGGGATTGGGGAAAACAAATCCTCTCTTCCATTCCTTTTTTACGAGTATTATTTCAAGATGGGATTACCGGGAAAGTTTCCCCTTTCCCTTCGGGTAGTGCGAGAGGGAATGAAGACGTATTCACCGTAGGAAACGGGCGATGAATATATAAATTTAATATCGTTCTCTCGCCATAACGATGGTCCTTCGTGATTTTTGGGCCGGATTAGGTCCGGGCACGCGACGCCGTCGCATGCCGGGGAGAGCTCTGAACGAAGTTGGGAAAGAGGTAGTTAGACAGGTGTCGGGGGATGAATTTTAATGGATCCTTAATTTTAAAGCATCTACGTACGATACCTGGAAATAAACCCACGTTCGTTCACGCAGTTTTCCTTCCTATCCCCGGAGAGTGTCGAGTTTCTCGGTCGTTAAATTTACATGCGCGGAATTACGGCGTGTCGCGATGTTTACGAACAGAGGTCGTTTTATGGGGAACAAAGGAATTATGCGGAAGTGGGGGATACGAGGAAAGGGACCAAGGTCGCGATCTGTCGGCAGGATGACAAGGCAAGGACGATTGGGAACGTACGGGAGTTTTCTCGGTATGTACAGAGGCGGTGGAAAAATAAGCGGGTCCGCCGTTGGGTAATTTTTCGTTACGCATCTCATCAGAGGAAGGATACGGCATTGTCAGCGATTGTAAACAGAGCCTTTCGAAGTTTCGGAGTGCATTGACATGCGCCGGGAATTCAATTACGAATAGAACTCTCTCTCTCACGGATTTTGGGTTTAATTTCCAGCAGAAATTTGCTGCAGGAAGAGCGTGTCGTTAGCAGCATGTAGAAATAGAGGATATGCAATTTTGGAGTACTGAAAATGCCGCAGACAGTTGTACTCGCGAAGACAGCGAGATGTTCGGATTATCTTGTTTCATCAAAGTTGTTGCGCATTTTTTCTTCTTAAAGTGGGTTTCCTCTATAAAGTCGTACTCATTGATGTAAATGTTTTTACCTCAATTCGTACCCCGCCTGTCATTAGAGTTTTAGGATTAGGGAGAGAAAATATAGTACGATCGTAATACTTCGTTTGTTTAAAATTGTTACGCTTTTACTGTGCAAAAAGTATTCAAAAACAATATTCCCATGTACTTAAAATCGATTATTCTAATTGTAAGAGTAGATCAGCATCTATATTGTTATTAACAGTTTTATATTAAGGTCTTAAGAAGTTTTTAACAATTTTCTGAAGGTTTAATGATATTGTTCAGCTGTATGTTGCTTAGAATTAATTAAATATGAAAATATGATTTTTAATGGATGTATGAAATTAATGAAAATTTTTGACTTTGTTAATAATGGCGTTTGTTAATAGTTTATACTAATCTTTGCTGGTGGATGATCTACATAATTGAATAGAGATAGTTCTTAAATAGATATGATTCTTGTGTAAAAAATCTTGTTCTATGGAGTTACTTATTAATTTGTTAACCCTGGATATTTGGCTGTGAATATGTTCCCAATTACTCAGTAGGAATATTTCCATAGCATCCAAGTAAGTACTTAAAATTCAAATACTTTAATATATAAAATAAAAAAGAACCGGAAGGTATGCATAAAGATTAATCTTTAAATCAACTACGAGCGAGGTTATTGAAGTTAAATCTTTCATCACCCCAAAAAAAAAGCAAATAAATGTAGACGAATCTAATACCGGAGGTTCTATTCATATGCTAGAATTCTATGCATCCCAAACCGATGGAATTCCTTGCGCTCTATTTATTCGACCGCATTAAAAAAATCATTTCGCAAGTCGACATCATCGCTGTGAGGCATGTTCGTCATACCGCAAATTCATACCGTAGCGAAGGCCGGAATCAGGTCACTCTATTCCAGGGATTAATTACACCTAAAATAGGCTTTGTTCCAGTGCCGAGTCCCCCTCTTTTTACCCGTCAAGTGTCTTACAAGTCCCTTCAACTTTTAATATTCCCCAATGTCATCACTCAGTGGGAAAGGTTTCGATGGGAGGGGGGGAGAGGTGGGCGTGAGGCTGCAATCTTCCTTCTTACCGGTGACGTCGCTTTGCAGGGTGTGGGTGTTCCTGCAGAATAGGTTCTGCCCCAAGCTCCTTTCCCCTTCTTTGTAATGGAAGGAATTCGTATGGGCAAGGTGGTTGGCCCAAGACTGCGCGTACGAACACAACTGCAAACGGATACATTGGAGACATGTCAATAAATAGCACGTGGTCAAAGCTATTTTACTACGCTACTCCAAAGCCTTTTATAAAACGCATATATCATCCCACTATCATTTAATCTATGTTACTCACACTTAAAAGCGTAGCGTATGCTAAGACTATGAAGCTTGTAGTGTTTCTAATTAGCTTCTAAGAGCGGTATGTATGGCTAAGCGTGACGATATTACTCGTCATTAGGATTTTATTCTAGTCTATTATTAATCGATAAAGATCAATATATATTGATAGGAAATTATATCAACCCACCGTTTCAGGAGCTAATTATTATTAGTTATGCTCCTTTAAAAAGATAAAAATGGAAGTTGTTGTTTTTCTAGTGGATTGATTTTAACAAATTTGTTTATTTTGGTATGTAAATGAATTTTCTTAAAATTTAAAAGTTTGTACAATTATCAGCTTACTTTTACTCTTTTATCTCTTTACATTATAGTTTTGATTTATTAAATTCAATTTAGCAGCAATATAGGCATGCAAATATTAATAATAATATATACACAAATGTATGAATATAGCCTTAAAATTTATTTTACTTCTCTTTTATATAATTTTTGCATAAAAAAGAGAAAATCACTGATTTAAATTATGCAATAGAATTATCTTGAGCAATTAACGTATATTTTGTATTATGTTCTGAATCAAAGTAGTTAACGAATGCTAGTTTTTAAAATAAATTATATTTAAATATATTCTAGGTTATATCAGAGAGTCTTGGTTACACTTTTTTTAATGCTTTAATGCAGTTCTATCCATAATACGAGTATTTTTGATCGTGCATAATAATGTCGTGTTTCCGAGTCTTTTAATTCTTTTGAAAGCTCTTTTTTGGTGTACACATAGCGGTGTAAGATTTGGCATATCTTGACATAGCATTGGTGCCAAATCTTTTTCTTTGGCTGGTAGAGACTGGCTGGATACATTAATCTTCAAGGTCCAGAGTTGAAATATTGAGATGGTAATATTTTTCATAAAAAAACGAGCAATGCATATTTACCGAAAAATCGCTCCAACTTCCCTCAATTATTCGTACAATATTTCTTCAAATCGAATATAGCGGAGCTTATAATGGTAATTTTTAGTTTCAAAATTCTTCGGTATTTTCTGTATGTATTGATTGCCGCTTATTTTACTTTTGGGCTGGACTTAATGTAGAATTTAGAGTATAGAGATCTTGTCCTAATATAGACATCACTAATATGGTCGCACATTATTAATTCATATTTATCCTCATCTTAACTTTACTTATCGGTTGAGCTATTTTTATTTTTGATATTCTTTTTATTCAAATTCTTCTCTTATTTTTCTCTCCTTTTAAACAAAATGATTACAATTCTATTTAAACTGCTTGGTTCTTTCGCTTTAAATAATTTATTTTTGTATAGCAAAAGGTCTTACTATACGTATAACTTAATATTTTGTTTTGATAAAAAACGTAATTTTCCGTCATTTATTTATAAATTAAAATTCCTTATAAAAACAGGCGAAAAGATAAAAAATGCTCGTTACTGCCAATGGAAGAGATTGAAAAAATCTCCAATATTACTTAAAAATCCTTGATTTTGAAATGAATATCTTATTTTAGTTAAATTCAATTAAAAGTTCAACATTAAATCGAGAATTTTTAGCCGAAAATTCATTACTGAATTACTTATCATTTTAATGTCCATCACTTATTTTCTGCAAAATTAGTTTTCAGTTAAGTAGAGATTTCTGTGTTATGAATCTAATTTCAACTTTAAACATAATACTTCTTATTCTTAAAAAAGTCAGAGTACTGTGTTTTGATCCTCTCTTTTTAATAATCATTATAATTTTATCTATTTATACATTATTAGTATCTAAATTTTCTAGAAAGATATCTCTATAAAGAATTTCCCTAATCCACTCTTTGAAGTACCAATCCTTCCCGATATATTCCTACCCTTATTTATTACCCATCACGTAATGGAAACCTATAATTTTTGAATTCAGAAAAATCATCCCGAATTTTCCGCTTTTTCTCTAATTGTCTCACCGACTGTAAATCCATCCATCGCCGTCGAAAAAATTGACGAACCATTTTTCCGTCCCCTTAAAAACTGCCGATCGAGACGCAGTGATTGTACCATTCGGCCGTCGCATGCTCTTCAAAATTTCACCGAACGGGTGGAAAAAATCCACCCCAGATGGGAGTTAGGATTGACCGGAGGGAATTACACGGTCGTCCAACTTCCGAGCAAACAGTTAGCTCGGACGGCGCCCTCACCTGGGTGGAGATGGACAGAGGCGGTGCGGCGTGCCTGTGTCGGAAAGCGTTGTGCCAGAAGAGACACTCGGTTATAAACTCGCTGTCCCTCCACTGCGGCTCCAGCGCCCTCTCCTCCTCCTCTTTTTTACCTCCCGCCACGCCATCCTGCGCCGATACACGGAACCTGTTTATTGGACGGTTGGAAAGAATCTGAAAGGAAGAGAAAAAGAAAAACGCACGTCAGTGTCTTTCCCTTTGAAGCCTCCGAAAGATTAATGCACGCGTTTCTTTGTCCTTTGAAATAAAAACCCCCCGTGTAGAGTGAGAGAGAGCCCTTTTTACGGCAGTGACCTTTACGGTTTCATAAAATCGGGGTGTTCCACAAGGGTACGTCCTCGGCCCAAGAAGAAGTGCTCCTGAGGGCCGCGGAGCATGTTATCCCCAGCAATTACTTCATATTATTCTCTGACCGTTTCGAATGGATGGGAGAGAAGGATGTGATTCGCGTTCCGTAGCGTTCCGAATTGTTGAGTGTATAGTTGAGCCTTTTGTGGATAAATGTGCAGGGTCCTTGCGCTTGACATCTGCAGTACACATCTAACATTCGGTTATTCATTCGGTTATTCATTCGGTTATTCATTCGGTTATTGTCCGGGATTTTAGTACTTAAAATCCTCATGTAAGGCCAATATTAAATTCTTCTTTTCATCCTGTACTCAGAGAGCTTTCATTTAAAGAGATAGTATTCGTAAATATCTTATATAAATGTTCATTTCTAATTATTGTCATTATGCGTATTCATTGACATTGCTCAAGGAAAAATGTTTCTATGAGATAAAGGCATGATTTAAAATTATAAATTCACCAAATAATGCTTTAATAAAAGTACTATACTTTTATAGTTAATTATTCATTATAAGGAGTTTGAAATCAATTCCAGTCCTCCGTAAATTAATACACATGGTTTTAGCATGGTTTATACACAAAATATAATGGGACCTTTCAAGAGTTAGTTACTATGACAATTCTGCTTATAAACAAATAGTTTTAGGAGTCATTGAAAGTCAAGAGATTTTTTAATTTAATCCCTTTTCCTTTGAAATTGTTCTCCCTTCATTATACTTAGGGGATGAAACAACATTTAGATAGAGGATTCTATCTTAAAATATTTCGAAACTTTTGATATATGATAAGAATTTTTATTTAAATTTCACAAAGAAAAAAATCTTATAACAGGATTAAATGTTTATCATAAGCGTTATATCTGGTCATTTTTCTACTCAGCAAACAAAAATGAAGTGTGTGAGTGTTTGTACATCGCTATAAATAACAACCATCAAACGTTTGTGTACCATTTCTTTCCACGATTATTGCAATTTTGTATAAAAGAGACCTCAGGGAAACTAGGTTCCACACGTATGTATGTATATCTTGATCACACATTCGAGATGGGTTTATCAACTTAAATAACATAAATACGAAAGATCAAACACATATAAAAATATATTTCAGTACGCACACATTTCTTTGCATCTCGCAAACGATTCGCCTTATATTTTTCGTGCAGATTTAGTAAAAGTTCTGAGAGAGCCCGACAAGTTCCGAATGAAGAAGAATAGAGTAAGATATCTTAGCGGCAACCTTTGTGCCAGTTTACTTATTTAGCTCCACTGCTCCTCTCGCTACGTGCGAGTTGGGATTCGAAGGCTTATCTCATTCCTGGGCGTACACTATTCGATCTATCATTGCCGATTTCACTCTTTCTACCTACGTGAGCCTATCTCTCCCTTCAATCGACCAAAGCTTCTCTAGGATTACTCTGAAGTTTCCATTTTCACCCGGAGGCATTTTCTGCACAAGAACTCAATTCTATTTTTAGATCAGCTTTAAGAGCTGGACGACTTTTTTCGGAAAGAAACTTAAGAACTTAGCAACTTCTTTTTGATACTTGTTTATCAATGAATACATCACTTTTTTAAACGATTCTCGTTAATGCTTTTAGTAGTAAAGTGACTTACATTCTTTTCCTATGCTGCTTATAGAAGACTCAACTACCAATAATTACTATTTTAGCATAGATAATGCTCAATCAGACCCATACATATAGAAAAGTTAAAAATTATTATTGTTATTTATCGTTTATTATACATTTATTAATCAGTGAAGGACTTTAAAGATACGTAAATAATCGTATCGAGCACTTTATTCACACACTAGGAGTGTATATCGACTATTAAACATTAAAGCATGGTAAAATAGAATGGCTTTTCATAATGTTACGCTTAGTAATATCGATTATATGGTATACGTATTGTTTTATCAATTATATTTTATATTATAATATATCTTTTGCAGCACAGGCTTCACGAGAACATATTGACGATAACTTTTTACGCATTATTCTTCATCTAATTTTTACAATATACGTAATTGATGAATAAGAATTCAGTAGAAGTGGATCATTTATGTAGATAATTTACGCTATTATTAACTTTAAGGGATACTAAACTGCTTCAAAGCCTATTATTACTCCTGTTTAATCTTTTATTATTAAAGCCTTACTGAGTGTCATAGCAACCATCTAGACTTGTTATTTAACAAAGCCTAATCATATTTTTAAAATATGCAAGTATCACCTTAATACATTATAAATGTACACGTACAGAATTATCCAGTTTCAAATAAAAACATTCCTTTTTCTATAAAATATTTCATAACACCGATAAGAGGAGAATTTTTGTTTTATTAGACGCTAGATTACGATCTCTCAAATGTATTCGCAAATATCCCGGAATGAAACAATCCTTAGGGATTCTTTTTAGATAGATGAGTGGTTCTATTAAATTTATCCCTCAAAATTCCGTTGCCTCGGATTAATTCCATTTATTTTGGTCACGAAACCAATCGCATAACGTATCCCTTGTGGCCGTTACGTTCTTTTTCCACGAGATGTTTTTAGGATCTTTCGTGATTGGCTCACGTGGGGCGCTGCAAGACGTCCAATCTCACGAGTTACGATGTTTTCTCAACGTGGATCAATGGAGGATCGAAAAAGAAACTGAAATCGTTTTATAATACTTATATGTGATATAAATATAAGGGAAAAGTTAAAATTTAGGTTAAATTTAAACAGTCAAATGTAGATGTTTGCTAGAGATTTGGATTCAAAAATTTAAAAGTAATGCTTGTAACAAATGGTTTGAAACTGCAGAGCCAAATGGTAAAAGATGTGTAGCTTACGTGCTTTGACTTAATTTTGCCAAAAAACGCTTATATTTCTGTTATAGTGTTACTCTACGATCTTTATCATATTAGTTTTAAAATGTACGTATATATTAGAATTAAATATGCGTGAAGTAATGATTAATCAGGAGAAAGTTGAATTTACCGTTTTGATAAATATTAATTCGCCTGGAGTTCCATATCCAATGAAGTATAACGAAGCATTCCTAGAGGAAATATGACCATGCGTTTAAAATGGTTCAAAAATAACGTCGATATACTTAATTACAATTCCTCCTTATCTTCTTTGACTCAAAGCAATCTTATGATTCAGAAACCTTATGTAGATCTTTTTATCGCATACACCAGAGCTATAAAAATTTTTAATCGCATAATTCGACAGTAATCCTGAAGTTCTATCGATTAAAGACACAGAATTACGAGACTTAATTCTACGCCTCGTAAACAACTTTAATTATTCAGACCATTCAATTGAGAACGAACGAGGCAGTAAACAGGAATTAAATTTTATTAAAATTCCATCCATGAATTTTTGAATGACGCGATTATAAATATAAGCTCTCTTCGGTCGTGAAATAAAAACGTTCGGCCGTTAACGCATAGTTTCATAGCGAGTTCGGTGAAACGTATTCTCCAAGCTTTTCCGATTTTAATAGACCCATAAAATTCTTCATTACATAATTTAAAGCTATTCATGGCTGTAATTTATAGCTTAATTTCCTATTCTACAAAGCTTTCACGAAATATAAGAAGCCTCGTTTTTATTAACAACCAAATGTCTACAATTTACAACTTGTCCCTCAATTTTCTGTGTTTTGTATATTGTTGTCATCGTTATTCCAAAGTTTTTTTGTTTATTTGGATCGAAGAATTGAAAAAGAAAAAATCTATTTAGGTATATCTCTTATTTTAGGATAAATCAATTGTTTTAATATCCTTATCAATAGGTTAGCAGAAAAAAGGAAATGACCTTCCGTCAATCATTGTTTAATATATGCGTCCCTAGTTACCAAATGTTTATGAATCCGTGCATAACGTATTGTAAGGGTAATCAATAAACAATAAATTAAGTTTCGTAGCATTCAGTTCGAACGAATTAATACGAAAATTTATTTTGAAAAAGGCGTAACTAATGTTTGAAGCTTTAAATTCTGAAGATACTTGTAAATTATGAACAAGATCGATATAATTACATAGAACCTCTACTTTATCTAGTATTTTCAATTTGAATTGATAATTCTATCATTATTGACAAAATACCCTTTCTATTCTACATCATTCACCAAGAGCGATGTGGATCCATCCCAAATTGGGTTTGAATGCTATTGAATCGATAAATTGATATTAATCTTCATCACCTTGTCTTGGGCGTTCGAATCAACTGCCGATTTCTTTCATCGTTATGACGATGGATGGATTAAATGGTTATTCGATTGCTTGGTTTGAATGTACGACTGTAACATGCATCTGTACTTCGAAGTCAAAGAGCATTTGCCTCTGGGTCCGTTGTCAGATGGCTACGTACATGAACCGATTAAATCGACCGGGACCTATGACGTTCCTAATATATGTCCCCTTGTACTGAAACTCATCGAAATAATCATGTGCTGCTATGATACGTGTGATAATATTATACGTTTTCAGGCATTCTCTGTGGTTAATATATATATTCTTTGATACGTATCATTTTTCTTTGGAAGCGATTTTTCCTTAAAATGAATAATGAATTTCTACAATAAAGAATTTTGTATAGTTCTGAGTTTCAAAAAAGTAATTATTTACCCTCTCTAATCTTTTTAACTATCGATATACTAAAACTCTAAGAATTGAATAATTCGTTTGTATTTGATATTTAATCATTTATGTACATGTTAGGATATTTATTTAATTTATAATGGTCTGGTCTTGTATGAATATGAGTTTTATAAATGATTTTTCGTCTTTATTTTATTTTGCTTGCAATTTTCTTCTATCTTTGGTATATAAAGTGTATATATATACTCGAATGTACTTTTTTGAAGTTTCAATAGCGTCTCTATGTGTACGTATTTATTTATTTAAATATATTTTGTTTTCCATTCCTCCGTTAGCTATCATTCTCTACCATGCCTATCAATTTTCTCCTTAGGAGATGAATGAAATACGTGTATAAAACAACAATGCCACGATGATACTGAATTAATACGTATATATATATCCTTAATGCGGGTTAACAAGTATTTTTTTCTTAACTTTGAAGAAAAATCCCAATCCTTACCCCTTCCCCGTATAAGACGGTACCCGAGTTAATCTCAACTAGGTTAATCGAGCCCACGAAACTAACGAAACTCGAGTTACGCGCATACTTCGGACTCCATCCGCGACGGAGCGCTTCACAACTATTCCCCCGAAACACTCGGAGCATTCCCGCGGACATTAGCAAAGCCCGATCAACTTTCTCCTCCAGCATGCAAAAATAGTTCGTAACATCTCTCCCGTTCCACCGTTCCCAGACTCTCAAACATCGATCCCGTCGTAAATTCGCCGCGTACCGCATTAAACACCCTCCTTCCGTAATTCAGCGGTGTTCCTGCCCTCGGATGTGCCTCTCCCGAGAGAAGGAAGGACGGCGAGGACAATGTGAGAGAGAGAAAGGAGAAAAACCTTTCCCTCCGCAGACCGCAGCTTTCTAAGATTCCTCTGCGGTCAGGACGTCCGCCAGAAGATATAGAACGCTTCACACAAAAGGAAAGGGTAGGACCCTGATAAACACGAGCGCGACTCCTTTTTCTTTTCGGAGGATAAGAAGGGGTGAGCGCGCCGAAACGTACCCGAATCCGTTCTCAGGGTTCCTTCTTCTTCTTACGGAGCGATTGACCCGTGTACGGACTCGTGAGGCTAACCTAGTTGCGGGACGCTGGATCTGGGCGGAAGGGATGTTTTCTACCGCTCACGATTCTCAGGAGGGATTGTCGAGGTTCAATTTATTTTCCGGACTTTGGAACGAGAGGGTCAGTGGGTGAGGGGCGCGGAGAAGGCCAAGGTTATATAGATGAGCGATATGTACGTCGGATCCATTCATAGCTACTTCGCGTTTATTGAAGATGTTCCTCAACTATTCTTAGGAGAATGGAAGTGAATGGGATCTTTCCGAGTCTATGGTTCCAAGGTTATTCTCCCCTTAGGGTAGCGAAGTATTTATAGGGTTCATCTCTAAGCCGTAGATCATAATCCAATCAATAAGAAATCAGACGTGACTTTGGTGAAAGCGTGTAGACCACAAGGAAAGGAAGATAATAAATTTTCGAGACGTTTATGGAACTATCGGTTTTGATAAATGTCTTAGATCTCACATATATCACATATCCTTAATCGTAGCTTGAATTTCTAGTAAAATTGTCTGTTTTCGGGTTATAATCGTATTGAATTACGGAATTGTCTCATATTCTACTCAATCTTAATCTTACTTCAAGTACATTTTATCACAACTCCTAAGAAATTTCCTTTTATATATTACAATTAAATGCAAGCTTGATTCATTATTTTTACTTTCTCCATTTCTTTATAAGTTTCTCCTATAACAATCCCTCTATCTAGTACATTGTGTTTGAGTGCTCTTCGTCTATTAAAAGCTTAAATATTACTTTTATTCCGTTTTCATTCAATCTTCACCTCCTTTTCTTTCAGTTGTCATTTGTTCGATTCCTTTTTCATATCGGAGAAATCAATCCACAATATGGTTTAAAGAAATTGACTTGAAACTACTTATGTTAATTATGATTCATAGTATGGAAATGTATTAATATATTATCTTTGTTATCGTGTACGAAATATTTTTAACGGTGGTATTAATTATTCATATTTCTTAATCCTCAACTGTAATTGGCTTCTTGCAGCATGTTGAAATCTCTGTTTATAAATGTTAGAACCTTTATAAAGGATACGGTAAAAGGCTAAGGATATCTATATGAAAAGAGATTTTTATTACTAATAACTCTTTATAAATTTAGGGGAGAATAATTAGCTGTAGTTCAATGATAAATCGTATTATTATGTTGTTGCTAAAATTTGTACCTTTTCTTCCTGATGGTTACGTGCAAAATTTCTATCGAACAGAGAAGTAACATCCATAAAAGGCTCGTTATCGTGATGGATGATTCGAAACAACGGGATACACAATGTTTACGGAAGCCTGGAATAGCTCTCGCCTTCCTCTTTTTTTTTTCTCTACGGTTCTATAAACGGCACTCGTTACGGATGAGATGTCATACAGCGGAGAACTAAAAAAAATCTGAACGGTGATTACACATGTACAAGACGTAATTAGTTGCGATTTGTTCGTCTTACTCTGAGGCATGGGATACGATCCTACATTTATTTTATTGGTGAGATGAATAATGTACGTTTATATATATATACGCAATACTTCAATAGGAACATTTGAGGAAATATCCTGTACCTTATCGTTTGATTTAACAGAATAATATTTCGATTTAATTATAGTTACTTAGACCACGCTCTTATCGATTCCAATGCAGCATGAACCTTTTTGATGGGCTTTGACGTACAAATTAGTAGCCATTTTATTCGATTTTTAGAGAAACAACTCAACAATTATCATAATCAGTTATATAATACCCTAAAATCAATTCTAAAAGTTGTAAATCTCTATTATTTTATTATCTTTTAGAGTTTTATTACAAATCAATTTTATGTGCAATCAATTTTATCAAAGCTATTCTTAGTTAGTCTTATCATCTACAATAGCGATTCAGTTATGAGTGCAATCTGTATGGAACTATGTGAATCATCATCATCATCATCATGAGTATCCTGTCTATGACAGGTCTTTTATTTGATGTTATATTGAGCTCTCTAAAGTTGCCTATTTTACTCCATAGCCTTGAGATCCTAATAAGGTCGTCCATTAGTTGATACCTTTTATGACCTCTTTCTACCTTCTACCTTAAAATCGATTACCTCTTTGATCATGCATTCTCTTCTCAGAACGTGCCCTATCCATTTAGCTTTTCTTCTTCGTATTTTATCTATACGTTTACTGTTTTCTCCTGCTCTTTATAGTTCTTCTTTATTTCTAATCCTGTCTACTAATTATATACCAATTTACTACACTCTTATCCAAGTGCACATCTCAAAGGTTTCTAGGAATTGGTTGTATCTTTTTCGTATACGTTATGAATGGAATAATTAAGGACAGTTGAGGGTACTTAAGGATATATTTATGATTGCTTAATTAGCTATTTTGGAGATATTTATATAGGCCAATGTTTTTTGAAGCAAAGTAGTTGCTTTGACTGATTTTCAACTCGCGAAAGTTTCTAGTAGATCTCGTAAAATTCGAGGATAGAAAGTTTTCCTGAAGAACCGCTCAGCTCTTTTAACGAATTCGTTTTCCGCGAAGCATAAATACATTTCTGCTTCTCGTGTACACAGAATAAAAGGAGACGGTGGCCTTAGCCCGCATAAAAATATCAAACGAGACTTTTAAATGGATATTTCAACCGGAAATACACCCTTTTCACTTGGCCCATTCTTGTTTTTGTTACTCTCTCGGTTCGTAATTCACCGACGTCCGCATAAATCGAGTCGTGCGAAGTTATTATATTCCTCCGTGTTTCGCACAGGTGCAGATACACTTCGCTAGCACGCGAAAACGTCTGGATGAATAATTAGTTTCGGAAAAGTTGACTCTGCGATGTTTACAATTTTAGAGCCGCTCGAATGTTGATAGTTCCTCGTAAGGGAAGGAATTTATGCTCAACCTAACTGCAAGAACATCCGTTAACGCTTGACTTTTAAGTTTAAAGTTTCGCTCGGGATATCAAAAGAACAGTTTAAAGAAAGTCTCGACTGTATGGAGCTGTTATTAAAAGGGTAAAAGGCTGCGTTTTAAATTACGGGTATGATGAGATGGGTATGCAATACGGAATCCACGTTTACTTTGTAGTTTTATGACGCCGATTTTATGGTGTAAACATCGCATGGAAAGGCTGAGGTAATGGGGTTATAATTGTCTGTTATAACGTAAAAAACGTCCATGGTAATTACATGTGTACGCGTATAGAGGTTGTTTGTCGGTTACCATGCGAGTCGAAGTGAAAAACGTAACCTTAGTGATAAATTATGTATTTTTATATTACGTATTACGTTATAATCTCATGGAAATTCCTAAGTTGGATATATAAGGGTCTTAAATTATTTTTTAAGGGAATTTCAATGGCTCATCGATACAAGGAAAACTGGCCAAACGTAATTCTGCGCATAAAAGTACATAAAGGAGAATTCCCAAAAAGAAACGGCTGAAAATAAAAGTAAAAACGACCGGAATTGGATCTGCTTGTCTGAATTTTCTGGCAAAGGATCTTATTGGTCGGAGTAACCGACCGGAAATTGAGAGATCCGGGTTTGAATCCGGTGTTGTCGGACATTTTTTCGTGTCCGCCTCTCCTTGGGAGACTACCAGAAATGAATTCCCATCGGGTTTTCAATTTATAAAAAACGAATATGATTAATGATCTGCGATCTTTTGAAAAAAATTTACTAGAGTTATTTTAGCTATTCATCATGTTTATTCACACTGAATGTCGGACTTTTTTAGACTTACGAACATCGTTCATCGAAATGTGTTCTCTTTATGTTCTGCTGATGGTATTTCTTTGCTCAACCAAATCATAATTTTCCCTTTTGTCCTTAAAGTATTCAATTTTGACTTTAGAAGAATTTAAAATATATTAATATTGGAATATATATCTACATTTATCATGTTGTACTATCATATCATATTAAATGTATGCGATACATATCGTATTAACATATACGTACATAAAACTCCATTTATTCGTAAACGAAATTAATAAAATAATTCGTACCGCAAGGATTAGAATAATAATATAGTAAAGGTAATTCGAATCAAATCCTGAAAGCCTTAATCATTATTTGGTTGATGAAAAAATATCGGAAAAATATTTCAACGGAAGAAAATACTGCAGAACTTAGGCAATGTTGTAGATATTTTATTACGCTGGTCGAACAATTATTCCGGTAAATCCCCGTAAACCCTCCAACGAGAGATAAAGATACCTCTTTCGACTCACTCTGACATTCGGCAGCAGTTTACACGCTCAAGAAGCCCGACTCGGATACTTTGGGGATTTGTCCAACTGGATTTGCAGATCGGTGGAGTTTTTAAAGTCTTAAAGGATACGATCCCCTTTCGGATAGTTTTTCAATGGCGTCTCCCCCCCATTGCGTCACCCTTTCTCTTCCTTTCCGTCGCTTTATTCCGAAGCAATTTAATTGAGACGCTTCCCATAGACGTATCCGATCGTCTTAGACTCTAGGCGCCTGTAGCATAGTTCCTCCCGTACGATTCCCTCCGGCTATAATCAATATTACTCGAAAAAATTACTTCCAGGATGACTGAAGCCTCTTTGGGCTCGGGAACCCACTTCGTCTGTGCGGGGAAAAGAAATAGATGAAGGTCGAAATAGCGCATTTCGTCATTCAATTGTCATCCCACGCACCGCCATTACGATCATCTCGAACGAACGAACATTTTAGTAGAAAATAAGAGGTTTAAGATATTTATCGATTATCATTCATAGTATAGGACCTTACGTTTATTATTCGTCGCGAAATTGTTTTTATTTATCATCGGAATTATACGTTTCGACTTTTTTTCAATTGTTTATCTTTGTCAAGGGAACGTTTTCACCCCGGCAACCAGTATATATTTGCATAGATATCAACCGCATACTCTCTCTCGGGAGCGTTTATTTTCCCAGGAAGCGTTTTCTTCAGCTCATCGTCCGTTAAATTTCGCTTTGAAGTCGTTCCCGCACGGTCTCAAAGCTCCATCCATCCCCGACTCCTCCCTCTTTTTCTACGGAAAGAAATTTCATATCCGGTACCTTACCCAGACAACAATGTACCGATTTTTATCTCAAAGGCGAACGATTGTTACTGGAGGTAAAAACAAGGGCGTGCGGGGGGGAAGAAAAAAAAAGAAGTTAGACGGGAGAAAAGGCGATGCGGTTTTTCCTTGAATTTTGCATCAGCTCAATTCCTCCGTGGCTCAACCCGAGCGGCTCTAATTGGGTTTAGTTTCTTTTCGGTCAAAGGCTGCACCTCGCTAGGGGTTACAGAACAAATTCGAAGCGTTATTAAGTCGGACCGAGGGCGGAAATGAAATGCACTACACTCCGCTGCAAAGCTTTTCGCAGATGAAATCATTTGTCTTTCCGACGTTCACGAGCTGCTGTGATTCGGTGTCGTTTGAAAGACGATGTTAAAACGTTTTTCAAGTTGGACATAATGATACGCTTTCATTCTGTGTGTAACACGCTCTCTGTAATCTTTTGCTGTGTGAGTCCGTGTTTCCTTAACTGAATTGGATTACGCGGTTGTTTCTTTATAAAGTGATTAAGTTTATCATCAATCCACACCTGCTAATAACACGTAATATTATTGCAAAAATGTACTAAATGTAAACCTTATGGATCACTCATTCATTTAAACGTATTACACATCACATCAGTAAGTTTATTTGTAGTATGTTTGGCTCAGTTTATTTCAGTATTTTTCTTGATATTAAAATAAAATACCTTTAAATATTGATCAAGTTTATTAGAAAAAAATGTCACTTATTTTTACGTCTTTGTCTTTTATTTAAAAAAATGTTTCCAAAACTATAACTCTATACTTCCATGCAGTAATCAAATAATAAATTATTTGTATAGAATAAAATTTATTAATCCGGCTTAGAATTGAAGCTTTTGAATTGCATATAAACGAAAATAATCACGTACGGGTTTCGGTATATACATCGCAGAATTAATTCGGTTCCCTGTACAATGTATCGCTTTACATTTCCACGAGTAGTGAGAATATAATCTCTTATCGTCGTGGCCTAAAGAGAAAATCATTAGAAACCACTCGAACGGGAATGAAATGCAGCATTAGAGTCCATCCCATTTATTGCTGACCAGTTTTGATATTCCATCATTGTCTCTCTTGTCTACGATGGAGACAAAAATCATCCCCAAGTTGTGGGATCCGTGGAGCATGAAAGCCCCTGGCAGCAGATGTCGCAGACTCGACCGGGGCAAAAACAGAATATTTTGAGATACGAATCTATTCAGCCGTTTCATGAACCATAAGGCGGGAGATAATATTAGCTTGCAGATTAAGGGAAGGGTGTGTTTTTGGACGAATGAGTTATTCATCTGACGTAAGTGAGGAAGTTTAGCTGTTCTTCAACCCACACGAGTTTGTTGCTTTATGTTGATCCAAATACACAACGGTTTTTAATAGACTCGTATCGAATAATAGTATGAAATAATATATGTACATAAATATGTTTAAAACTTTACGTAGGCAAAGTGTGAGACATTTTAATTGTTACATAGATTCTTGAATTTTGTAGCTTTGATTAATTTCAGTACTTAACTCTTTTCGATAGATTTACATCAAATAATTGTATTATGAATACTTAAAATACTTAATGTAAAGTAGGCAAAGATTTTTAATATTTAATGTAGCTTATTATAATGAAGTAATATTTAGTACTAGTTAGGAATACGTAACAGGATGGATTTACCTTTAAATATAATCTTCAACTTCTATTTTCTCTTATTCAGTATAGTTAATATATTTAGTGATGAATGAATGATTAGTGATATTGAAATTCATGCTGAGGATAAAGCTCGTATGAATCCATGTAGTAACATTAATTAAAGCGTAATGATGCATTCAATATTAAAGCCTAACAATACATATTGTATAGACGTAAATAAGGAAACATTCCACAGATAAAAGATCAGACTTATGTTTGTGAAATACGTACGTCGCTCTCACTGTAATACTCGTGAAATGAATTCGTTTCCTTATGCGTTCGCATTGGGTAATTTCTTGAAGCATCGCCTCCTTCCAACTTCCTGCATTCCACTCGAAATGAAGTTTTACGCGACTTCCTGGAGAGCACTTCAGTATATCTCCGCCGATGTTATATACGCGATAAGGCAATAATTCTTCGCCCGATTATTCCGCGAATTCTTCTATTTTCCCCGGATGCAGGAAGAAGTCAATTTCAAGGAGCCGATTTAATTCAATCGAGCTTTCATTTAACGATAAGACTCCCGTTCAGTGCAGTAATAAATAAGAGAGATTTCCTCCATGGAAACGGGGATCATGATTCATGCCATCATCGACTAGAATAAAATTTTGTTGCAATACTTTTTCTGGGCGACCTTGGGAATATCGCCAAGAACAATCTAGCGCTCTCCGCGGACTTGTGATGAAAAGGGCTTTTTTTTAAAAAAAGGTTCTGAATTGTTGGAACAGGTGGAGGATTTAATTTACGTCTCGGAGGAATACGGAAGAAAATATTTCGTCTAATTGGGTGCCTCGTATGTTTGCAATTAGCCCCGGAATTAAATTACGTTTAACGAGTGATAGGGAAGTATCTCTAGAAGGAGAAAAGAATTTGATTTATGGACTGATGACAAAGAGATTGTTCTTCTTCTTCTGTATATCTTCTGTAGAGGAAGTGTAGGAACATTTTGGTTATTTTTTCCTGCTATTATATCGTCTATCATACATCTAAATGGATGGATTGAATTGGATGAATGCGGGGTTTCGGTATTTATTCATGCGAAGGAACACTTTATTAATTTTAAGGCGACGTGTTTCAGAAGGTAAATCTCGCATTTATCACCCTATATGTTTATATCATCCACCCTCTCTCCGTATACTTCCACGCACAAATTGATACATTTCTATGTAAGGTACGGATTGATGGCGTGCGATAGGAAGATATGGAGATCCGATCCGCCGAGAATATTTTTCGAAACAATTTACGTCGTGCACTTTTTCCGACCTCTAGCGTTTCAAAAGGAAAACCGAACCGAATGCGACGCTCATAAATATCGCGGGGAAACCGTAGCTTTTACCAGCGAGACGTATCTCACGCAAAATTCGCATAAAAATCCTCCTCCCTCTTCGAATTTCCATCCGACAAGATACTATTTCCTTACTCCAAGGCGCATCTCCATGGGCAACCCTACTAACACTTTGATCGATTCACGCTATTGAGACACACTTCTCCGAAGAACCCTCTGTTGTTTTCGTGCATCCTCGGATGGGCAAAAGGGTTGCGTTGGACTGCGAACGGGGTCACCGTCCTCCTCTTGTGGGTGGGATCGGCAGCGCCACTGCGGGAAGCAGCCGCAGCGCGTGACCTTTGTGCGCCCCTCCCACTGCACGGATCGCTCCCCCCCACCCACTAGCCATTGAGGATTTTCATAGATTCCCTATAGGCACTGCGATTAGGATCGGCCGAACCACCAGAGACGATTTTTGCTGATCGCTGGGAGGAGTGAGTGGCGCGTCCCACACAGTGCTGTTTTAGGTCCTCTGCACTTGAACGGTTTATTCTGAGGGATAGGCCGATTTCCTCCTCCCCCTCCCCCCCCCCTCTCTCTCTCCGGACTCAAAAATGCGGTACATTAGTTTCCAAGCATCCATGTGATCGCATCGAACAATCCTCTTCCATCGGTCTGATTGACTGAATCTACTTATACGAATACATCGAATTACGAAATGGACTCTTTGTATGTAGATGCTCGGTTGAATATTGTAAACATGTTTTTGAATCGATTGAACTTGAAACAAGTGGGAAAGGATGTAGATGTAAGCTTCAATATAATTGTTGCACTTAAATGTATAGGTTCGTTTTCCTTTTGATTGGTCATAAAATTTAATTGATAGATATTTATATTTCGGCATATATCTTGTCGAATTCATTTTCGGAAGATTGATTGATATTAAATAACTGCATTTAAAGCCACGCGTCAATTTATCGGGCAATTGTGAGTTAATGTTTAAATCCAATCTTTTCGCTAAACTGCTCGAAGTAATTTGTTTCTTTAAATGGAAGATTGGTGAACAAATACTGCATTTGAGACTTGGAATATGTCACAAAGATAAAGAAAATTACAAAGTAAAAGAAGTTTAAGGAAATGAAAGGAGTTTATCGGAGGAAAGTACATCTTGGCGTTTAGTAGTAGACGAGAGCTGTTCAGACCCTTTTGCTTCTTTTTTTTCATTTTTCGTTTCGGAAAATGATGCTATAGCTTTTGCATGAAGGGGACATTGAATTTTTACGTAGAACTGTCCGTGTCGTTTTATGGTCTCACTCGAATGGAATCGATATCTCTATCGAGAAAACGAACGAATTTTGGTTCACGATTCAGTGGGAATTGATAACAGAAATGTGATTATTACTAACAACCTTATTCACTTACAAATTCACTTATTCACCTTTGATAGAGGGTTCTATCTCAAGCGATAGCTGTATCTTGCGGGTCTTTGTAAGTCCCTCGAGGAGATGATGTCACGTTAACTGATATTAGTTACCCATGGTAACGATATATCACTGTTTAACTCACGATTCACGAAAATCGTAATCATTTTCGTGTATAATTAAAATCAACTATTACCTTATTTTCTTAATAGACTTGGTAATTTGAGGTTCTCGTTTCTTTACGTTTTAAAGTGCTATATTTTAATCTATCAAAGAAAATATATTTCGTATTTCTGTAATTATTATTTATATCATTACGAGTCTAATTATGTCAAAGTACTGAAAATTGCGAACGTGTATTCATTTTAAGCAACTATTACCGATGCTATAAAATTATAATTTATAGGAGCTTCAAGGGCCTTTGATTCGATGAAATTTCCCCAAAAAATATGCATTTAATTTAAAAGAATTTAGTGCGTATATTACTCAATAAGAACAATTCGCCAAGTAGAGCTATCGGGAATTTTTGATGGATAGTCTTTTGTCATTAAATACCTTTCGGATAGCAATACAAGTGAATGTCGTATCCGAACGCAGTCTCCGTATTTCGAGAATTCGTTCGCGGAAAACCGCAGATGATCTCCACGAACTTCCGCGTCTTTAAAACCATCCACGCCTCGCTCACCCCATGAAAACATAGCGTTAATCAACGAAATTTTTAGACCCTCGCTCGTTATCGATTCAGAAATGCGAGTACTCGCGGGGGAATGTACTCTGATCGGGTGTGTTGGCAGTGCCGAATCGGGAGTCGATTCCCGAACAATGGGAACGCACTCCAAGGAGAGAAAGGAGGAAAAAGAGAGTGGGAAACGCAACGGGGGAAATGACGCGGTATAAATTTGACAATCGTCGCCGGTACAGCGGAAAAACGCGGGGGAGAGAGAGAGGGAGTGAGGGCTGCAGCATTATTGTGGGGCCCTGACGAACCGAGACGAATATATTATACCGCTCTTCAGGTAGGTTGCGTGGTTCCGGATTTTTTTAGCCGACGTTTGTCCGCCTGCGTGGGCTTATTTCTTCTTTTCGCAGGTCGATTGGCGGGAGGTCGTCGGAAGCCGATGGATTTCCAAGAGGCATTCCGAAACGCGGGCCTCGCTTTTCATTTTTTTTCGAATTCTGCGGAATTGGGCGGAAATTTAAAGATGCCTACGGGACGATGATCTCGAATACAATGCGAGATGTTTCCGTCGTTGGGTTGGAAACGCATGGAATTTCGGATGCGTTTCTTTCTTTACCGTGCTATTTTCCCTCTTTCGTTGTTTGAATACGTTGCGCGTGATTGAGTTCTCTGTCTGGGATATATCTAGCGAATTCGTTTATTACACTGAATAGGTGTATTCTTGCGTAAGAAGATGGTGTGAGTATATGATATAAGAGTGCTATATATAGACTGATTTTTATAGAGGACCCTTAAATTAAATTTCACAGTAAATCTCGTACGTAAATGGAAAGATTTTGTGGACTGTCGATTTTGATAACTTTATAATAATGCTAAAAATGATCGCGTACGTGATTGGTATCTTTAGTCAAATTCGTATTAAATTTAGAATTACTCCAAAACGTTGAAAAAATGAAAATGGAGGACAAATGATTTCAGTTTATTAAAATAAATATTAAGATATTTTAATATCGATAATTTTACGATAAGATATAATAAATAAATCGATTGATTTTATAATTAAATATATTTATAGAGCATGTATAAATATTAAAGAGTAAATCGTGCAAAAAAGAAATTTTCCCTATTCTATCCGAATCGAAAAAGCGAAATTTTCATTTTATCTGATTTTTCTTAAAAAATATTATCTACTCTGTATATTAAAATAATTTACGTGTCGGAGAACATTATCCAGCTTTATTATATATTAGTACTTGCAGTCGTTGAGCCTGATATTTTTCGTAATTTTCCAGTGGACTGGTCTCCCCAAGTTTTACGAAAACGTAATAAATAAGCTCTGGGCTTGGTCACGAAAGCACGCTTTTTAAAGTATTCCACGATAATATGCAAATGGAAATTAGTAAAAGCACTCATTATGGCGTCACTGTTGTTGATGATCGAATAGATAAGGTTCGCAGCCTTAGAAGGTAAGAGGCACTGACCCTTCGGTCGGTTTTGGCAACTCTTTCTGTTATCCCCACGAGCGGTCTCCATGGACGCAATTCCATGCCAACTAGCATCGCCTTATCTCAGATTACTATCACCACCAGCGTAACAGAATCCGTCGCTTGCATCCCGTCGTCAGGATATGCATGGAGTGTGGTGAGGCTCATGGGGGGACGGAGACTGAATGATGCATGGACCAACGCACGTTTCATTAAATTCCTTTCATTGGAACAATGCCTCGTAAGCAGACTCTTTAATGTCTTTTTAATTCGTGTTTTATTTCGAGGTATATTCTATAAGATTTATCCATTCTTTCAATGATTATGACTTACTCCATTATTGGTTTTCTTATGTATACATGCATATGTCTCATTACTAAACTCTTTCGTAGCTTTTTTAATTCACGGTTTATCTTGAAGGACATTGCAATACATTTAGCAATAAGTTCAATGAATATAGGTTTCATTGGGTATGCGCGTAAAGCATGCGCATTATTTGATAAAAGATGAATACGTTTTAGCACAAAGTTATGTCTATGATTAAAAATATTTACTATGATGTAAAAGTTTTTAGATTTATTTAGTGAGGATTACACAAACATCCGGTTTTTGGAAGATTATAGGTACTTCACATATATCATTATGTTTCATTATGACAAATATGTAGTTTATTTACTAATAACTGTGTGATTCTGAGCAACTGTAAGCAACTTTACCCATCATGCTTTAGTTTAGTATCTATCATGTAGTTTAGTTTCTATCATTTTTAATGACGATGTTTTCGGAGAAATTCAAGCCAAACCAAAGACTATAAAAATCTCTTTTCGTACTGCACACAGACATTTCACTAGCCACAATATCACAACACAAAGTACAATACTCAGCATTCTTTTAAGAAAAGGATTAAGGTTCCAATTAAGGAAATAGTTCATTCGCGGAGCAATTCATAGATAACTGATACAATGTGCGGGCTGTGTACAACATAGATATGACCTTTCTTTACGTAAATTATGGGAAACGAAAAATTTAAAGTGAAAGTATAGATTATTCAGTCTTCTGATCATTCGTGCACTCCATCATTAGAGTGGATAATCGAGAGCTCAGTGAACTTTCCGTGCATGAAATTAGCGATTTAATGCCGGAGAGAAAAACGGAGGGGAACTTTCTGCAGACGTGAAAGTAATTTTAGTTCTTTTCGTTTTGCGGCAGTGAAAGGAAGGAATTGTTCTTGGTCTACCATATGCTACCGAATTTATAGAAGCAGCATTCTTGCGAGAAAATAAACATTAACGACAGTTGATAAATAGTTTTCAATTTGTTCGTCGTAACTACGGAAACCAAAAATTCATTATATAAAGTAAACAAGGGTAAATCGATGGATAAATATCGGTTATAGTCCCGCAAGGCTGTATATTCATCGAATATAATATTCATTTGTTTTTGCCGATGAATTGTAATTTAACGAGTAGTACGTACTTTATGGCACTCATATCTCGACTAAATTAATTTTTACCATATATATATTTTCTAATAATAAATAATCATTTTATGAGTGTAATTCTCTCTTAATATCAATTGAAATATAATTCAAAACGTAATACGTACTTAAAAAACCACATTGTATACACGAGTGGATAAACAAATTGAATGGTAACAAAAAAAATTCAAAATAAGTAAACGGTCGCTTTCGTCAAATTTCGTCATTTCCGCTTCGGAAAGAGTTCGCATTGCGTTAATTTTTCCGTTTTGTCGTGCGCCCTCGTTTTTATCGCTCCTTTTTTGTCCTCACAAATTCGGGAAAATGAATATGTTATCTCAAACTCTTGGACACGCCAGTTATCCTTTTTTGGGAAACGTCGCTCGGAAATTAATGGCGTCGGAAACGTTCTACCATTTTATTCATTGGCGACACTTTGAAGCTAAGAGATTAATACGTCCAGACGAGTAGGGAAAGTATTTTCCGAGCGCATAAAACGCAACCGTATCGCTGTATGAAAGTTTTAAAAACTCCGTCGATCATATTCGTGAACAGGATACTTGGTCTTGTAATATACCGATGCGGTTCTGAGTTCATATCTGCCGTCGAAAAGCTTGTGAAAGATCATTCGTGTTTGGGAGTATAAATTTTCATATGTTTGACTTCCACTACGATTCTTCTACGAGGTTTGACAACGGATTCTTCCCTCAATTTATAACTACATTTTGTTTATTATTCTTCATAACAATGGTTTATTTGTTCAATCAACAAGACTTCAATATCCACTGCAATTTCCTGGTGTTTTTTTTTATCTTCAATCGTGATATTTATCATTACGACATGTTTTAAATATTTGTATCTAGGTATTCAATATTAATTTACGTTTACTTTCATCATATTTTTAAAAGTAAACAACGTAGCGTAATAAAAAATAAAGCTTTTCAGCTCTGATTGGTTGAGAAGGACAACAACAATGAATTTTATATCAAATACATTAGATACATAAGATATTGAAACAATAATCTTTAAAATAATGATTCATTTCTTGTATCAAAAGATGTATAAACCTTTGACATTAATTTTCATAGCAGAATCATTTTGTGAGTCCTAGTTCCTGAAATGCATACGGGCGTAGAAAAAACTGAACCCAGAATCTCCTCTTATAATATATGAATTTTATTCGAGACACGTAATTTTTACTCGTGCAATCAATATATGAGAAAAGGAAATATCCTCAACATATTTTCCCCCATTTTGTGAGGGCAAACCAACTCTAGGGACTTGGGTCGCGTGCGATCTTAACTCCCAATACACCAATTTCTTCTCAAAGTTTCCGAAAAGTCATGATCCATTCGCTCAAAGGCTGACCCCTGAAGAAGAAATTCGTGGGAAACCACTTACTGATAATAAAAAATACTATATCATCAGTCCCCTTTAGTTCTGGATGTTATTGATATCATCGGTTGTTTAATGAAATCCATGTATCTTGTACGTTGGATTCGGGAAAATTTTCTACACTCATATTGTTAACCGAGTCAATTTGGTTTTATTTTTTAACCTTGATGAAATTACTATTCACTTTTTTCATTCTGAAGTATTAAAATTTATAAAATTAACTGAATATATAAAAGATTCTTTAAAATTTTTATCTTAAACATCGGAATAAATTCAATAGTATTAGGATTGACCGCGTAGAAAGTTATAATAGTATCTGATAAAGGCACTACCTATTTTCTCTTATAAATTTCATATTATCATTATGGAAACTAAATAGTCCTTTTCATCATTGAAAGTTGAAATTTGCCAATTATTTATTGAATATTTACTGATAAAATATCGGTACATACAAATGGAAGCTTCCCGCAATTTAATAATAAGCTAGCTTAATTTGTCTTTTAATGATTTTAAAAGGATATATCATGAAGTTTAAAATAGAATATAATTAGCCGAAAAGGTTCCAAATGTTAGATCACAAAAGATATTTCTCCGCTAACTTAATCAATTCATATGGATTTTATGAATTAAAACTTAATTTAGTTTAATCATATTAAGATTACATAGAATCGGAACACTTCTGTTAGTATTTCTCTAAATTAAATCGAGACAAACAAATAGAAAAAGAATGCATCATTCAGATGTAATTATATTTCCTTAGTCGACCCTTTTTATCAAAGCTGCCTGCAAATAACATTTAATCTGTCAAGAGCAGAAATTTTCGCAGCCATTAACAGAGGAATAATGCAAGGAACTACTACTCTGTATATGCAAAAAAGCAGTAGCATAAAGTCTTCTTTGTTTTTCGGGATAAACTTTTTTGTTTCGTCAAACTGCGTAACTCTTTGGTAACTACCGGAAGATGGGGAAAAGAAAGTTGGAATTCTCCATTTCTCTTTTGTGTGCGTGACATAGCGAGCTCCATTCCTAAAATACCATTCTGCGTCAATAAAACCAGTTTTTCACTCCGTTTGCGGATCTGCAATTGGGATTTTGACTCGTGGCTGACCAATCTGAGGGCTTTTACTCACGAAAGGGAGTGCGTTTCCATGGAATCTGTCGCTCCTTTTTTTATGTTCCTATTTTATGTATCTTCGCATGGAGTAGCGGACGTTGGAGGCATATGAGGAAGGAACCGGGCAATATTCGTGCCTTCGTGAAAAAAACGATCTTCTTCTTTTTTTTTAAGATTTGCTAACAAACAGGGGGTACTCGAATACATCTGGTCGAACCACGAAAGAGCCTTTCTATTCGTTTTACTCTATGGGTTGGTAATCGAATTATGTGCTCGTTTATGTATTTATCCGGAGAATCTCTGGGATACTTAAATATGAATCTTTGCGGAGGAAATTCTGCTTTTGTTTATTGTCTACGGGTTTTCAAAGGCTTGAGACTTTGTAGAGGTATGATTGAAGATTTTTTGAAACACTGTACCTATTCTTGCGATGTATTTTGGGTATGTATTCTTTTGTGTCAATATTGAAAATACTGACTTTGATTTAAAAGTAAAATTATATGTAATTGATGAGAACAATATTATACGAAGCGCCATAGATTTACTTTAAATTAATGTCCATTTAGTTTAATACGTAAAATATTCGGAACATTAAACCACCTTTTTAGAATTGTATTACATAACGCAGTGCCTAATTAATGCATGCAATCCATAATGAAATATGTAACGCAATTCACGAAACATGTAGACGAATAATCGGAAAGGAATTTATTCTTGAAATAATTGGTAATTATAGTGAAAAATAATATAAATTCTTATATTATTATAAGAACAACATAAAATCGTGTTTCTTATACCTTGGTTCAAGGCATTCCGTCCAAACCAGATAGAGCAAAAACAAATTAAATCTCGATGGTTACGAAGTATGTGATAATAACTTTGTTGGATTGTTTCATTTCCATTACAAGCATTAAGCTCTAGAAATTCTCGTACAAGATCTCGGTGGAAAGAAGAGCTCCTTGTCGAGGTCATTCTCACCACTACTCGAATTCCCTTGTATCTCTGACTTATGTAACTTCAAGTGTGTGTAAAAGTCCGACTCATTGCAAACTTTTGTGCTTTCGAAACTTCGCTGCAGTCTCAACTCTTACTCGCAGTTACAGAATAGCCTACAATATGTATAGTGGAGTTTTTGGATAAGTTTCCATCGTATCTCTCACGGACAATTGCCTTGAATATCGTAGCACCCGTTCAATGCAATGTTCTTTCCTAGACGTTAGTGATAAGAGTTACAGTAAAAATAACGTTTCCCAGGCAACCCATCGTGTTTTTTCTCTTTCACAGAGTATTACTCACTTATCATTGCGTCTTGAAATGTTGGATATGTTCTTCAAAGATATATCTGACCATTAAATTCGTTTCCATCGCCCCATATTCGATGTTGAAATGTTTGAATTTAGGAAGTACTTCGCCATAGTGCCTTCTTATGGCATAATTCTCGAGAGAGAGTGGCATAAATAAAGATCGCACGCTTCCATACCAGTCTTTATGGGCGTCAGAAAACATGCATCACGCCATGAGTTTTCACCAACGGCTTTAATGGCCTATGAATCTCTTTCGTGTACAAAAAGTAGAGCAAGGGAGTTATGTATGGGTAATTATGGTTTCATAAATATACCATGTTGTCGGTGCATTTGCGTTTGTTCCAACATTTTTTAATATTCGTCCGTCGATTTTAAAAAAGTTGTCTTCTTTTTTGTTTTACTATGTATTCAATTTTATTTAATATAAAAAGCATGATCATCAAAATTTAAGATCTAGCCTAGAAAGTAACAAAGGTTATTTTCCATAACTATCGTAATGAAAGCCTAACTCCAAAATAAGTTTAGAAAAGAAATATTTAAGTTAATGATATACTTGTTTGTCCATTATATCTACGATATTTCGATTTATTGCAGAATATATATAATGATAAGTAAAATTACAAATTTAATTATAAACCTCAAAGCTTCTTAAGGAATGATCATTTAATCATGAATTAGTTTATATACGAAGGTATTTGAAACCAATAGAAAAATGTGAATCTGTAGTATGCAATGATATCCATTAGCATAAGCACAAAAACTTATTTACGTGTCATTTATCACTGCTAAAATAATACGGAATAAACATACTTATGTAAACTATATTTATTGACGCATTCAGTAAGCATTTTTCGTGACAAATGAATTCGTTATCATAACGAAAGAGATTCATCTTCAGTAACTCATGACGTCGCGAAAAGATAACTGATGATCGCTGCAAAAATAATAATATACGAACCAAACGTCTGAGTCACGCTGACCTTGATGAATCCATCTCATCGATGCTTTTAAATCGGACCTTTTAATTTTTAAATCATCCTTTTCGGACATAACTACGCTTGGATTCGATTCGGAATCATTCCAACCGACCATACTTCTCCTTCGTGTAACTGCAAATCCATCCGACAAACGCGGAATAAATAGAGAAGCCGTCGAGTGGATATTTCGGGCGAGACTCAAATAAGCTAAAAGGCTGAAACGCATCGGCGGAAGGAGAGGTAAAATTGTTTGTTCCGCCGTCCTAAGTGCGCCGTCCATCAAACCCGCTGGATGCCATCTTTCCTCCGCTACATATTGCTTTTTAAAATTGCATCCTGTTTACCCACCGCTGCTCTGATTATTGCGGTAAATATGCGTCGAGGCGATGCTTGCAGAAAAGGCCCTTCTGTCAAGTCGAGAGCCTTCGACCAATTTCCCCAGCAATAATGCATCCGACGAAAGTGGGACGGGGTGAGAATCCTTCCCCCGAGGACTGGAAAAAGGTTAACCGTGCGACTAAATAATTAGGTTGGAATAAATTAACCCCCCTCCCCCTCCTCCTACGATAGGCTGCGGGAGGTACGTAGCGTTACTCTTTACGAATTTTCGCTGGGGCTGTGTAATGACGGCCTAAGGGCGAATTCTAAAAATATATGAAGCTCGATCGGAAAGGGTTTTAAATTTATACGAGATAAAAGTAAATATAAACATTTATTTGTTAGGTACGTATTAACGAGAAGTTAATTGTTAATTGGCTGATAAAATAGATTTGGATAGAGATAAATATTAAATGTTCAGTCTAAAAGAGTATAGTTTACTCGTACGTTCTAAACAATTGAGTATATTGAAATAAATACTTTAACGTTACTTGGAGATTCAAATACTTTCTTTTATTAGGATTATATTAAGGGATGATATGATCATCTTATTAATCTCTTATCACCATATTTTTGCAATGTATTTTATCAAATCTAGGAGTTATTTCTAAATATGAGATTTCGATTTTTCGAATACACAATTTTCGAGAAATCTTATTTAACGAAAGTGAGAGGAAAATTTTGTTATCTGAAAGCGATGGCTAAATTGAAAGTCTTAGACTTCCCTCGCATATTTGTCCATTGTATTGAATGTTTTCCTTCCACGATAAAATCCATGTGTTTTAACAATTTCATTTCTTATTCGATTGAGATTTTCCTTCTTTCGATTTTCTATGCCTAATTTAAGACATACCATTGTTTTTCTTTTTGCAAGCTTTGGTATTTTCCTCTTATTTTCAAGATCTTCGTAGGAAATTCTTTTGTATATGCGTTGCATCATTTTTAGATGGATAAATTCTTAGTAGAGATAGAAGAATTCCATGTATTTTTATTTTAATAAATAATTATACCAATGTTATATGAATTATCAATCAATTAAATGTAATGATAGTTGAGATTACATTTATAATAATGTATAAACAAAAATAATCGCACGAAAAAATGGAAACAGTGATCCTGTGTTGCGTTTATAAATAAGAACATTTCCAAATATTAAAAATAAGTGAAATGTAGCGACTTGACTGGGACAAACCACTTTCGGAAGATAGAGAATATCATAGAAAAATTTACGTGGAAAAGAAGATATTCGAACTTCATCACTCCCAAACTTAAATCTACCATCAGTACGATCGCTTTACATATCACCGAATTCAGACTAGAAGCATTAAGGATATGATCTCTTGGAAGTCGTTCCTCCTTTTTAAGAGCAGTTCGGAGAGAGTTCGCTATTTATCAATCCCCTATCTATGTAAAACGTTCCCTTCCCACCGCCATCATCTCCATCCTTCCGCGAATTCGGAGAAACGGAATAAGTAACGATGGTTTCCACCAACTATTGACCCTATCGCTCCCCAAACGTTCTCGGAATCAAGCGATTTGGGAATCGCGCCAGTGAAGTTAATGTTGCTCTCGACAAAAAAAAATTCAAATGGATCTTTTATCAACGGCCCAATACCAAAAACCCTATGCCAAACGGCTATCTGTTACTATTCTATATCTCCCGACGCATTAGAGATAACTCCCCTTTCTCGGCCTTAAGTGCTTAAGAGCCTCGTTGGCACTTTCTTATGTCGACGATAGAGGGCCGAACGCTGTATTCGAGGAAAAGTCGATCTGTTGGATAATGACGCGTGGATATCCAATTTTAGTTATGGCTCTCCTCATGACTTCTTTCTCCCTTCACTTCTCCGCGTAATGTTCGAATGGACGGAGATTGGATTCCTATTCCGACTGATCTGCGAGATGTAGATGACTCGTACTTGTGCTCGTAAGAGAGATACTCGTATCTTCTTCCACTATTTGGCGGCTACGACCGGTGACTTGGTGCAGTACGGCGCCGTTAAATGCTTTACCGGCTCGATTTGTTTTATCGCTCGGTGAAAGTTCGGTGATGGTTTACGTCTGTTTTAAAGTGTTCGGTACGAAGGCCAAAAGTGTTGGGTTTTGAACTGTTTTACAGTTTGCCATCAAGAGCTAGGAGGATGGCAGAAACTTTACAAGCATGAAGATGAAGAATAATGGATGAGAATACTGGGTATTTTTTCGTCGCTTTTTTATTCGTAAACGTTGTACTTAGAAATGAATTAATTCGAAATTGGTATTTAAACAAGTCTGAAGAAAAATTAAAGCAAGAGTAAATTTTTTAGAATAACAAGTAAATATTAGAAGTATGTTCCATCACCAGTATCATTAAGTAAAATAAGTAGATTACAACAATAACTATCATAGGTAAATTGAGATAAATTTAGTTTAAGCAAAAACCAAAACTTAGATGGAAATATTCAAAGTAAATGTCAAATCAAAGTATATACGTAGAAAGTGGAGATGTATTTAATACCGTACCCTTGTAATTTTACGAGTAAATAATTCTTAAATTTTGTTAATTGAAATTAGGTACTTTTGGAAGTTCACTACAATAGAGAAGTCTTTCTTTAGTTAAAGAGTCTAAAATTATAAAGCATGATCTTTGGTGTAATATCTCCGCGAGAAATAAGCTGGAATTAGGTGGAATTTAATCATAGGCGAGATTGAAAATAAGCAATTAAGGTTGAATTCTATATGATAAATTTTGAGAAAATTAACGTAATTATTAGCCTACTTAGTCTACTTAGTATAACATGAACTTTTAAAATGAATTCGTTCTGTAATGAGTGAATTTTCTCGAGAATTTAATAGAATATTAATTCTCGATTTATTTTTATTTTTAACTGAAAAGTTAGATATTCATTATTAGAGCAAAAACTATCCTTAAGCATCGTCACCGCCGAATTTAAGAATTTTTCACCTAAGTCTTTATAAATTAGGGAAGTTTTTAGTTATTTATGGGTTTATATAATTCACCCTTCATGGTGGGAAAGCACTAGATATAAATTAAGAAAAGTTTTTGTCAATAAAAATTCTATTTTTTGCATCAGAAGCAATAGGCGTAATATAAATCATAAATCCCTATAAAAGGGAATAATTTATATTATAAAACAAACTCGATGTCCATCGTCCATTTTTCTTTAACTAACCACTGTTTCCGAACATCATCCATCCACGAAAAAAAAAACCTCATCATTTAGCGAGATAATTAGTGTGGCAAAGGAAGCCTTGTTTAGATCACCCACAACACAATGAGTTTCCCTCAACCACCGAAATTTCCCGTCCGCATTCTTCTCCGAGCACATCTTTCCACAGTTCCAAGGGACTCCGTTATCCTCTGACATTTCTAGAAACTTTTCTCTCCCACACCGACCCATTAATCCTGACCTAGTCCCCTCTGCCCTTACCCACGTCCAAAATCGTTACCCGAAAACCCACCTAAATAAAACAAAAAAGAAAACCTTCATCCCTCATCTTCATCCCCTTCAAAAAAAAATAAACAAACGAAGGCCGCCGAGCGAAAGTTTTCTTCCTCCCGCAGATTAGTCGGGGATCGATTCGTGATGTGGAAGGAGCCATTAATCGATTGCTCTTCATTAGGGTAGCGTGAACTGCATCTCAAAGAGAGGGACGGGAGAAAAGTTTTCCGGAGTTGGATGGGGGGAAGAAGAAGTAGATGGGTCATCGGTGCACAAGCCCGTCGTGGTCCGGACAATTGGGTCAAGGCACTCGAGGCTTTTAAAACGGAATCAATTGGCATCGAGGGGCAAATAAACCGCTTTAACTCTTCTCTCTCTCTATAGGACGAATCAAACGGATTCTTAAACGTAAAAAGCATCTATAGAGTTATCCAGAGTTTTCTCCGCGAACCATCGTCCGTACTGATGTAAGATTTACGAGTGCAGATGTGTACAGATGTGCCGAAGAAGATGATGCAAAGGGTTTTTTTTTCATTTTTTTCTCGATATAAGCGGTAACCATAAATCTTGTAACACGCGAGGTAATCGTATTAGAAAGATTACGTTAGGAAGTACTCTGCAAAGAGGTCGCACACGTCAATCCACGCCCACGTCCCAATTTTCCAATCTGAGATTAAGGCCGCGTTTCTCACGGAAAATGATTTTAATTCTCCACAGTATTTCGCGGGCTAATGCCGTCGCAGATTAGTGGAACACTACGAATCGCGGCGCGCCGACGTTTAATGAGATAACGACCGAGAGATTCTGCGAACATAAAAGGTATTCTGTGTTTATGCGGTCGCCGAGATGATGTGGTACGAATGGTATAAGTTATGGCGAAAAGAGGTCGTGGTTAGTACGTTCGTAGCGTTCCCTGAGTGTTGTCTGATCTGTTGACGATGATGTCATGGTGTTTTGGTATATTTGTTGATTGATTTGTTGACTTAGTTACTACATAATCACGAAGTAAAATTAGTATGTTTAATTTTCTCTTCTGAAATTCTAATTTAGTCAATATTGAATAAAAAGCTAAATAACTTCCTTACTTAACTCATGTTGGTTATATCATATACGTACAATGTTGTGAAATAAACATATATTACTGTCTAATATTTTATAGAATACTGTGGAAGTTACTATGTATTTTATATGAGATGATTAAGTTTCTAAATTATTTTAAAATCAGACTATAAAGAGAGTAAAATTTTACAGGGTAAAATAACAGCGTGATGGAATGTTCTGGCAAGATAGTTCAAGGGCAGCCGACCGGCAGATGGGAGAACCTGGTTCGAGTCCTGGTCCTGTCAGACTCCCTTAACATCACCTAAATTCATGAAGAAAGGGAACAAATTTTTTGTGGTAATTTTAAACAAGATACTCCGTATTCTGATAATGTTATTTTACAATTGAAAGACGAAGATATACAGGTATTATCTACTCTATCAAAAAGTTGACATTGAGGGTATGAAATTTATATACTGTATTTTCATCGACTACAATTGAAAAATGGTTACAGTTAGAGTAATACGAGTTTATGCTTCTATGACGTAAATTTACACTTTATGACCATGTTATTAATAAAGTAAGTAAAACACCAATATAAGTTCCCAAATTTAGTACTACAGAATAAAAAACAACATTCAAAAACAACATTTAACATTCTAAAAATTACTATCAACTCTAATCGTCCTATAATAAAACTCTAAACCCACTCTTTTAACCTCCCGCTTCGCGTAATAACCCACTTATAATCCCGAATCGCATGATTTCCCTTCCAATATAACCTCTTCGCATTCAGACACAAATTTCTTCCCGCAGCACAAATACACGGGCGCGTATCTGAAAGGCATCTCTATCTAACAAAAGTTAATATTGTTGGCGTGTGTTGGCGTGACTACGGTCTCTAACGGCAATGCGTCGCTCTCGTTATGGCAAAATGGAGAGGAAACGAGGGGCGAGGGGGAGAAAAAAAAGTAGTCGCTGACCGCTTTCTGGAAACAACGTCTTAACATGTTTGCTTAGAGAGGTCTCGGAGGAAGGGAAGGGGCGTTGCGTTGATACACACGTTAAGTGGCGTGACTTCGTGAAACGAAGTGCTTATCCGTGGAGGAACCGCGCGATAACCGTCGGCTGACGCGAGATATCTTTTCCCCCGAAGAGCGACTTCATTTGGCGTCTTATCGTCACTCGGCCTCTCGCGGCTTTTCAACGGATTCCCACCAAAAAATAGTGTCCACTTTGGATTCAGATGCATACGGTGAAGGGTTCCTCAACGCGATTACGGAAATAAGGGAATTAAGAGTCAGTGTCAACAGTGAGTCACATTTTGTTGTTGCTATGGAAACTTCTGCGATATAACTATCGTTTCCACATACTGGATAAAATGGGAGTATTTTTTGAGACAAGAATTAATTCCGTAATAAAAGGCGTTTATTTACGTTGAGGTGTAACCTTAAAGAAGGACATATCAGAGTCTAATTCAGTTAATTCAGTCTAATTAGTCTAAAGTTATAATTAATTAAGTCTAATTCCATTAATTCTATAATATTTATTAGTTACATGAGCTATTCTCCTACACGTCTATGAAAGGGAAAATACATTTTTCCATAATGAAAGCAATGAAAGTTCTTTTATTTTCTATGGGGTTTTCAGGAAAATAAACCTTTCGCTCGATTTCTTATTATTGGCAGTAGAAAGTTGAAATTTTTAATTTAGAGATATAATAGATTACCGGAAGGACTATTGTTAATTATATCATAAAATGGTTTCAAGAGTAAATGCTTGTCAGAACTGTACCTCTTAATGAATGAAGAACTGCGATTATATTCACAAATTGCGTGATGGGAGAGTGTTTGTTCAGATCAGAATCTCTACCATCAACTACTACGAGACTGAAGTATGAAACGTTGCTCACGGACCTAAATGAGTGAAGTATTTCTTCTCTTTTATTATTTTCTAACTCTTTGTGAGTCGGAAATTATCAAGAGTAATTGAAAACATGAAAACTAAATATAACTTATAAAAAAAGCGAGTGAAAGTTGTTTACAAATGTATTGTGTAGGTAAAAGTGATTATTATTTATTATATTAAGTATTAATTGATTTTAAGTAGTGAGATAAATAGAAGATAGTAAGAAAGAAAGAAATAATATAGTGATAAATAATGTCCATTATGATTTAAACTTCTTAAATAATTCTGTTATTTATATTAATATTTGATACAATTATCAAGTCAAACAGTTATGTATTCACGACCTTCCGTTTATATTTTAAATTTCTCGAAAGCATGATTAAAAATACGATTGATGAATCAAAGTATACTTATCACCGAGTTAATACCGAGCTTCGCTTTAGCCCCCACAGTTATAGCAGCGTCGAGCCAAAAAGAAGAAAATTTCGAACAGCTTTCAAGCGATGCGTTATAATCCGCACTGCATGCGTGCAAACGAGTGAGAATGATCTTCCGACTAAATGCAGATTAGAGTCCTAAAACGGGCCTCCGCGTCCATCGCACATTTATCGAATATCGAGCCCTGTTGTCTGCGGTTTGATGCACGCGAACCTCTGCAGATGCGCCACAGATACACATCGAGAGCAAATAAGAACGTCGCAAAGTCGATAACGATGTTCTCTCTCATGTGTTTGTATTCTTTCCCCATATGTTTCTCTGCCCTCTCTCGGGTATTTCCCGAGAATTTCTCGCGTGACATCGTCTGCCTCATTTTTCCCTGCTTCCGTGAAAGATTGGAGCAAAGACGTGAAGTTTTTCGCCGGTTTTTCGCAGCCCCTCACTCGGAACACGGGAATTAGCCTTCGCGATTCGCATGTCGTTTCTCGTCTTTTTTTAGGAGCGCACAATCTCACGAAAGGAGCGACAGAGGGAGACACAGTCGGTGGAAAATAGCTCTGCTTTTTAATCGTGATACTTCGAATAGATATTTTTGGAGAGAGATATTGCGGTAGAAAAAGGTTTTATGGCGATATTATGCACACGATTTGCTAGACTTTAATAGGCGGCGATAAATGGATTCTTGTCGCGATGTCTTGTTTGTGTCATGTTCCCTGTTTCCGTTGACGACCGACTTGATTGTTGAATGGAGGTGCTGTTATTTGATATCGTATCCGAAACATATCGAAAACGATATTGATTGGTTTGATAAAAATTCGTCAAGAACTCTACATTTCTATAGAATTTAGAGGTAAATGTAGGAAGATAAAATACTAAGGAAGATATTCTTTATGGTTTCCCTGAGACTAATTCATTCCTCTTGGTTCGTTTGCGTGATAAAAACACTTGAATCTCAACCTGATGTTTTACCAAGAGATATGTGCCTCTCGCTAAAACACTTTAAAATAAGTCAGTTTTATATTATCGTAGTTGGAGTTTTGATGATAGAATAGTATATTCATGCCCCTTACACTTTACTTTGATGGTTCATTCCACTTAGATTTAGTTAAAAGTGCTCCATTACATGTTCACGTAACAAATTTAAAGCGAACGACGGCGACCGAGCGGGAATTATAACGGCCGCCCGACTGATGAAAGCGTATGCGGACAAAGTACTGAGAATTGCAATTAACCTTTGGGTGACATTTGATATTTAGCTAGCATGAAACTTTGATCTTCCAGCTTTTGCAGAATCCTTTGTAACTATGACTGCTTGTAAACATGCAATCTTTTTTTTATGATTGCCGAACTGTGGTGTTAATGAATGGAGGTTCTTCGTATCTAACGACAAAGTAATCTGATAGTAAATGGATACTTTTTGGAAAATCGTATTTTTGGGGCTGTATATGTCTTAACTCTTTAAAAGATTCATTAGTTTGTAAAATTGGTTAAACGTTTTAATATTGTAAAGTATTATTACTTGTCTATTATTAAATTCAAGGGGGAAAGAAGAGCATAATTAAAAATATTTATTTAAAAGTAGTATCGCATACAAATACGTGTCCATTAAACAAATTGAAGATATTTAACTAAAGTATTCAAGTGAACTATTATTCAGCTTGTTCATTACGTACCTGGAAAAAATCATTGCAACTTGTACATGTTTAAACACTCAAACTAATTCAACCACATCTCTCAAGGCCATGACAACCGATTCACCCGGAGGGAATTAATTAAACTATTCATTGAAAAAACCTAGCGCTTAATTTCGCTCTCTTTTATATAGTCACGGTGGCCATCCGTGTCTCTCCGTACGTATATCTTGCAACGGAATATAAAAACTTGGAACGTGTGCATACGCCCGGTCCATTATTCAGCCTCCAAAGTGACCACGTGTAAAGTTGCAGTCGCCACTTTAATGCCTTTGCACGAAATAAATACTGTATAAAGCGTCGGTTTATCCGAGTTAAAACGCGCGGGGGATGTAGAAGCCGAACGCCCCAATTCCTTTTCGCTTGATATCCGCTCCACTTCCCCGCGAAACAACGATATCCGCGCACAAAGAGAGGAAAGCAATACGTGATATTATTAGTGCACTCAGCGTAATTGCCTTCCCATCGCGCTAAGCCTTTTAATTCTCTCGGAAAGGAAACGAAACAAAAAACGGGTCTGAAGTATCACTCTCTAACGGGATAAAATTCGGGGGAAAGCGTGTATCAACTCGTTCCAGGTCTCCCGCTATATTTTCGGTTCCGATGACGAGATATTTTTCGAACGAATGTCGTGTTTTGGATGGCCGATATTTGGAAACCATTTCCAACAGGTCGGTCGAGTTAAAAGGCGTGCATGGAGGGCGTTCACAAACATCGGGATATTCGATCAAGCCTGTTAATTCGTGTCAAGATAAGAGTAAACGATCTTTCAGGGGAATATAAACACGGTGATTCTGCGCGAATTGTATGTGTATCAATTTTCTCTCGGCGTCGGCATAAACTGATTTCCCGCGCGTTGCTATGCGAAGGTTTGTGACGTGATAATTTTCCGGAGAGCGAACTTTACGGGTGAATAAATAAGTATCCGATATTAAATTAGTCGAAGAACCGTTTGCATGATGGAATTCTGCACTAGCTAAGTGTATGATGTAACTTTACCACAGCTGCATGTATATTATCCATAAACAATCAACGTACTGGTAGTATTATGCATCAGAATCTTACGTCTTTATGTTTGTGTATCCCTCCACTTAGAAATACTTCTACTGTAGGATATCGAGCTGTATATATATCGTCAAATTCATTATAAGCACTCAAGTATAATCTATCAATTTACATGTTCATTGTATAGACGAGCTGTAACAAATACATTTGAATTTGAGATTTAATATATGAACTGAAATTCTTCTTTATTAACTAAGAAATTCTGATAAAAACTTGTCCAGATTTAAAAATTATTACATATTGTTTTCTGATTTTATATTTTTTTGTTTTTTTTATCGAACTTTTTTCTTTACTTTAACCAGTTACCCCGATTGCAATTATCAACTTTAACTACAAAAGGGAAACCATATTTAATTATTATTTCTATTTCAATTAATGATTAATGTTTAGGATTTAAATGTATATAAGGAATGTACGAAATTTATCTTTAAAATTCATACTTTATTTAAAATTATATTCGTAATAAATTCCAGCTTAAAATTCTTCGTATCTTAAGAAAACAAAAACAGATATAAAACGTTCATAACTTTCTTGCTAAGGCCAAAATATCTCACTTGCGTACTTAACGTCCCCAGAGGACCCATTTACCGTAACTCTTTTTCACCTTCCTTCTCTTCCACTATTTCACATGACAATGGAAAATAAACAAAACACATTCGCATAATCGCATAACCAGTCCGCAGCGCCCTCCGCCGCGATACGGGAGCCAGCGGCATTTTCAGGCAAATAATTCCCGAGACCTAGAAACGGAAGCATGTCACAGAGGCAATAATACATAAGATAAACCATAAAGATGACATGTTGTTAAAGTTCGAGAAATGCAGCTAGCCTCCTCTTTATCTTCCCGAAAATCCAGAAATGATTGCCATAGAAGTACTTCTTTTCTGGAAACTCAAATCTAACAACCGTTACTGCACCGATGCAAAGTACTAAATTGAGACGTTATGCGGACAACATTAACCTCTTAAGATATCCTTTATGACCATGCGACAGTTGAGTATCTTCGTATTTGGATATGAATCAAAACTTAGATAATACTTCAGAATGTTTCATAGGAATTATAATAGATATTTAGAGTTAGTGACAATAATTTGACAAAGTAGATGGATGGAATTTTCGTTTCAATAGTCCCCTCTTGGAAGATGGGTTTTTTTTATTGTTTAGATGTTTTGAAGCAGAAATGTAACCTTTGGATGTTAATAGCGCAGGAACTGTTGGCATTTATCATTATCTTGTTTCATATCTTAGATTTAGAGTGAGTAAATTATTACAAATGCAATTGCAATTTCAGTTTTATGAGTAATGGCTATATTTATTTTACTTAGGTGTATTATTTCCAGTTTTATTGATTACTTAGCAAATAAAATTATTTCTTTCAATCCGATGATAAATACGTTCGGGTCCAATAAATTTGGTATAGCTTGATATAATGTGTGATTCAAAAAATCCTTTACGTTATAAACTCTATTTTCCTTTTCTTATTCTTACTTTTTTGAATATTCTTTCTCTTAATTCACTATATATTTCAGATAATATACAATATAATGCAAGAATTTTAAAGTCAATACGACAGTTGTTGATTTTTTATTGTGTCGAATATATTTTACGTATTTACATTCTATAAAAAAATTATCCTATCACCAAAAAGAGAAAAATCCACAGCAAGTTACCATTACACTGTATAAATATATATCACATGGAAATGTATGAATGTGGAAATGTAAATTAAATGAAATAACTGATGGATAAAGTAAGAGATAAATGAATGAGAAGTCATCTTGATTTGTATCGATAACGTTACTTGGAAACTTGTAAATCATCAAGTATATTTTATGAGCAGTGTTGGAGAGATTTTCATCTCATTCAATGCATCACTAAAAAAACTTTGAGCATCGACATTTCGGTTTGAGATAACGTCACTTTGGATAGATAATCCAACAATCACATCTCTATCAATCATTAGATCATTTTGATTGGTTCTCGTCAATGCTCATTCATCTGAATAGACTCTTTTGATTGGCTTAAATATTAGCATCGGCATGAACCAAAAAGGAGACGAGTTGATGTTCCAGAATTATTTATTGCATAGCGATAAATATTCAGAGACTGTAATACGAGTTTACCAAAGCTGATAAATGAATTGATTCAATTTCTTTTCCTGTATACACTTTTGGATTGGGAATTTTAATTTAAAGTCTAGTTGTTTTATGAAAGCATAAATGAAACATTTGGATATACGCAATCTTTTAAGATTCGTTATCCCCACATCGTGAATAGTATCATAAAATGTGATTCGATTTAATCAATATACTTACATGAAGATGAATTAAAAAAAAACATTTCCAAAATGTACCACACACGAAGTCATAGTAGTGCATTCAATGCACCTTGTGTAGTTTAACGTAGAAGTGTTTTCCTATTTATTTTCACAATGAATTATTTTTTTCCATTTCCATTTTCATTTGAACGCACATTCGCAAAGTTATTTTGATTATCGACGGGTTTATAACGGAAAAGTTTCTGTAAATAATATAATGAAAGTTTTCCCGCTAGAAATAATCTGTGACTACACTTTCTTCTGCTCCCTTTTAACCATTCAGAATCGTTCGCAAACTACAATTCGGCATTCATGTAATAGGACAGGAACCTTCTCATCTGCGATTGAACCATATTCCGATTTCTTGGTTTTTAGAGATTTAATGCAAAAATACAAGAGACATATTGCGCTACATTCGGGCAGCAAGCAGCTCCTGTAACAACTGCTACTTTCATGTTTTCTTTACTTCGGCCTGGTGCGGATGCAACGGAATTCTGCGAATTAATTCGCCGTTTGTCGTAGATATACACATGATGATAGAATCCGCTCCATATTGCAATCCACAGTTGACAATTATTGGGTGATCCCAAAATCTTTGTATCAACACAACTGTTACTACATCCGCATATCCCCTTCTATTAAGAGACATTTGGAAATACAACATGGATGTGATGGAATAATGAATACTGTTCATATTGCTAATTGTCTTAATTCAAATAATATCTAATGTTTCATGATGGTTAGTGTTTTAAGGTTAATAATATCTAATTTATATAGTTTAAATGCGTGTGATAATGTTCTTTCATTCTACTACTGGTTATTTGCTTATTTCTTGAGATAACATCAACATTCAGAATTAGGCCAATTACAGCTGATGATATAATTCACTTCAACTTTAGTTCTTATTGTTTATGACAATACCTTGTTCCCATAGTTACGATGAATATCAATGATCACTGAATTTTACAGTAATAACATAGAAATACGGTCACTATGGTAAAAAGATTCAATAAACATTTTTTAAAATTGATTATATACTTGAGGACGTGTATCTATGATTATGCAGACTGGGAAAGACATTTCTTTTTTAATTTTTTTATTGCTTACGAATGTCAAGTATTTTCCCCCGAAACAACCCTTATTTTATGATTTCCACCCTAAATTTTCTCATAGGTGTTAGCAGGAATGTTGCCAAGTACTTATCTTTTGTGTCTGGAGTCGAAAACTATTCTGTCTTGGTGAATTTATGTCATGCACGTATTTCATTATATAACTGCACCGCATTTGACGTAAGGATAGGGCAGAAAAATGCATTTCATGACCTAAAATCGTGACATCATCACAGTTAAAGTCACATCCCTCATATAGAGAGATATTCCCGAGGCTATCTTGGAACCAGAATGAGTCGCAAATAAATAATTACATTCTAGGTCTAGGTAATTCTGAGAAAGGGCTATCTCATGGCCTATTTAATGGTTAATTTCCAGTAAAGGAAAATTATTTCCGTTTGGTATGACCCTAGGTTTTTCTAGGGTGCTTGGTAATTTAAAAATTCACCAACCAAATAATAATTACTACCTGTGTGCTTAACTGAATATCTAATGAAATTTAATATTTCGACAAATTTTATTTCCCCGCTATAATCTGCTTAAATTAAATTAAATACCTAATTCTTAAGCTATACGCACATTCAAACTTGAATAGAAAAATGCACATAATTGAGTTTTCACCAGTGTCTAAATCATGTTATATTGAGTCAATTGATTATAATGATAGTATATAATTCTGGAAGTTCGAATCATAACTTTAAAATGTAATTTTATGACTCTGTTAACTTTAAGTAATGTTAATTAGTGTTGGCACGTCAAAGGGTAACAAAAATAAAACATTTCAAATAAAGTTAATGAAAATGAATGAAATTGATTATTTTCACTAGTACACGCAAGATAAAATTATTAATTCTACTTCCTATATAGGTGTTTAGTACATTTTCTTTGTTCATATATCAAAACAAAATCATAATTACCTAAGTGCTGCAAAAGGTAATATATATTAATGCAAGGGGAAGAACGAAATGTTGTTACTACATCTCCCTTTAGTTCTACTAAAAGCGTAACAAAATATGCCATGCGTGACGAAAATACTTGCATGCAATGAGGAGCGTGAATATATTACAAGCACGTTATTCCGTCATTTTGCTGTGGCGAAAACATTTGTTTGCTTTCACATACATTTAATGCTTTCAGCCCAATTTAATATTCGACATTACCGTTGTGTTTCACGAGAGGGGTTTACTAGGCGTAACACATTATGATAATAGGTAACAGATTCTTTATTAATGATGGAATTATATTGATGGGTTTGATGCAATTGAGGTCAGACTGCTAATCTCACCCCTAATTTCAGTTTTTGTTCTTCAAAATATTCCTTCTTTTAATATATTAATATTTATATCAGCCTATATTCAATCCTAATGTATACCGATTGTACCAAACTTTCTAGAAAGATATTTAAAATTATGCTATATAAAGTTTTTTATAGGTTGCTAATTGAATGTCTTATCAACTATACAAACAATTGAAATATATTTTCAACAATGGAGAATGTGTATTCATTGAGTATACTCGTATTGTTGCGCAGTATTTACTTATAAATACGGAAAATATTTATGAATTCTGATGAAATCGTCATAGTTAACAATTTGAACAATTTTGCATTTACAATTCTGAGGGAATTTTCAAAATTTTTTGACTTATAGTAATGAATCTCAAGAGAAAAATCGATCGCGTGTAGATAAACCGAAAATTTTCTTAGAGTATTCCGTATTTTTCATAGGTTTATTAAAAAATACGATTGGTTTAGACAGTCATTTTCACCAGAAGAGATAATACCTTAATTTATTTTTCTCATATTTCGTACAATTGGATATTAAATTTCATTTCCGGTTAATTATTATTGATATATAGCGTAATAATGACGTTTAGTGACAGAAAAAAGAAAATTATGGTACAGAAAGTAAAGACCTATTTATATAGGTTGCTTTTTACTTTTGGAAATTTCGATGGATGTGCTAACGTGAAATTATTCAAGTCCAAAGATCAGAGAAATTTGGAACTAGGCCGATATGTAAAAATACAGTAAGATTTGTGTGTTAAATATGGACAATATTTAAGACCAGTAATAAAATTCACTGATTTACGTAAAAATAATACATATTTGAATACTTATTTATGGGAATACTAATCAAATATAGAGATGGCAATTCCTCGTATCCTTGGATGTATGGAGGGCTTCAACATGGAAGTTAGTAATGATTACAGCATCCTGGTCCAAAGTGTCCTCTTAAGAAAGAAAATTTCATTCGAGGGCCAAGTGGGAGATTTACCGCGAAAGAAGAATGCGTAATGAGAAAATTTCGTGGAACTATATGGAGAGAAGACAGGGCCTCTGCGTGCAAGTAGATTCAACACCACCAAACTTTTGGGGACCTTAAAGAATAGAGAATAATGTAGGCAGATTAAAGGAAACGAGAGAGCTTGAAAAAGAAGTTAAGAACCCTTAAAATTTCAAAAGGAAGAGGAATACATTGTGTAGGAGAGGAGCTCTGTTAATGTATGAGCCAACCGAGGGGATATTATGCAAGCTTATGGAAGGAAAGTTTCTTAATTTCCACCGCTAATCATTTGTAGTAAACTGGTATTTTTATTTTTGCCGTGTTAACTTTTTGACATGGGTAAACTTTTTGAAAAGTGGCCTTGTATGTAAATGCTACACAAAGTGTTGCTCACTTTTTTGATGCATTCTTTATGTTACGCAAACCTTAGAACAAATTACCGATTGGCTTACAAGCATATTATAGCTACTCGAACGTACAGTTTCGGGTAGTGATTGTAAAACATTACACATATAGTTGAATCTACCTTATTTTCGAATATTGACATCCAATTGTTAAGGCATAGAAGTAAAGGTAAATGTTGTAAATTGGAATTTTTGAGAAATATATGCAAACCTTTGTTTGAAATTTTCTTCTTTGCTTATGAAATTTGGTTTGGATTCCGCCCATAATTAGAAAATTTTCTTATTGAATGCATCGTTAGTTTTCATGCATCTAATGACGAAAAATGCTTTAGTTCTTTCGCGCATTGAAACATCGGTTCTGTTATTGATAAAACAAATCGTCAATCTGAGAAAAAACATCTTCAACCAATCACGAATCGAATATCATTCGATTTTTTTATTTCTAATGAATATATGATATATTTCGTGTTAACATCTAACTTTATAAGCAGTGGATGTTATGGGTGTATGAGTGGAACGTGAAGATATGATGAAAGAATGTGTATACGTTGTTTGAAATACATAACCTAAAATAATTTTGTGTTTATAATAAAAAAATCTAAAAATCATACTTTCGGCATACCAAGGCTACCATTTTCCTATATTTTTTACTTTCAAAGGCCAATAAATAACCAATTTTTTACCTAAAATAGGTCGAAAAGAAAACCACGATATTGCATTCTTTTCTCTTGCTATCGGCCCACTCGTTGTTTACCCGTAAAACACCGAAATATGCAATGGAATCTGCAATGTATGCAATTGGACGGTTCGTATGTACTGGTCCTTACTATTCAGCTATATATTTCAACGCAAATTTATTAGAAAACGTACCGCAATTGTAGTTTTGAGAGTGGACGACTGCTTCGTAGCATAAACCCACAATCTCATTATCATTCCTTATTTTCATACCTAATATTCCTCGAGGAGCGAAGGGCCAGACAAACTCTCTATCCCGTCCAAAATCATCATAATGCGACATGTTTATACTTCGAGAATTGGGTGTTAGGTGGCCAGAATCTGGTGAAAAGAGATCTCTTGGAACGATGCCGAGAAAAGGAGCACAATTATGCAATTTTTACCGTGGAATTCGGGACCGGATGCTGGATAAACAAAAGAGATCCGGAAAAAAATTTGGGATAATTAACCGTGTGAAAAATTCTACTGCGGAATCGGCTCAGATAAATTATTTACCGTTAAAATAGCGGTACCCTCGTTGTTAAAATGGCGCATTGTAAATTCATCGACCAATAAACAATGGTAACATTTGATGATTTCAATTTTTTTATTCCCTAGAAATTTCAGTTTACGTGCTAGAGATTGGAATTCGATACCTTTTATATCGATGGAAGTTAAAGCGGTGTTAAAAAGCAGAATTGAAATCGCAGTTAATAGAAAATTATGTTTCGTCATTCATTGTTCGAGAACACTGTTATGGAGTGACAATGGGAATTAAAAGAGGTTAAATTAATTCATTAATTGGGCGCAGTATTATTACGATCTTCATAACGACGTATTTATTATTGATTTCATTGTGATAACAACGTTTAATTAATTCAACAATGGTACGATTAACAGTTAACGGTTTATTCCTGTCTGACGTGATGAGAATTCGAGGGTAAAGTTAAATGGATATTATAGATTTACATTCGTATAAATACAAAGCTTACTAATATTACTTCTGTCGTGAATATCTTACATTTTCCGTAGCGAGGATTAAATATTGTTTCAGCTGTTTTAGAATGCCAAAATCTTTGACAATAAATTTTAGATAATCCTAGTAATACTATATAGTAACTATTTAATTTCGCCAAAAAAAATTCGTACTCTGAATAATTTAACTCTATAAAAACATTCAAACCTCAAGCTTCTTTTAAAATCCACAAAACATCTTAAAACGTAGCGAAAGAACTACAATTTATCTCTAGATAACACCAAACTTACGAACGCCCTTTTCATATTTACAGCCGCAACAGATTGTTGGCATTCAAAAACCACAACTTCTCGCCCAAAATAGTTCTCGACTTATTTTTTTTCGCCCCAAGAGTGCTAATTAGACTCCCAGAAGAGAACTTCTTTCTCCCTCAGCGAGCGAATTAAAAAAAATTCCGAGTGGGGAATAAAAAATCGATTCGACTTGGCCGGGGAGGAATTATCTCACCTAACGTAAGCTCTACTCTTTCCTTTCCAGATCGACTTTTTTCTCTCTCGCAGGACGAACGAAGCTAGCAAATTAACGCGAAAAATCCTTTCTCCATTAGGGCCTCTTGTCAGCTCCTTCCTCGTTCACGGCTGACATTTATAATAATAAAAACCTCCATCGTCGTCTTCAGTGATGACGAATTTAATGCGTGCGACATTTGAGAGGAGTTTAGCGCCACTAAGGACGGGATTAAGGAAAAAAATTTAAAAAAAGAACCTACCGAGGAGTACAATGCAAAGGTCAATCCACCGCATCGTTCGTCGGGCATGACCTTTTAAGGCGCCGAGTCGCCAGCACGAATCTCCCGAGGCGCGCTTCTTCTTAATGTCGATATCTTCGAAAGCGCCCCAGAACTTACTACGAACTTCGCTCATTTGCATAAGCCTCGGCTATCTAATCGGCGTGAAATATGGAGCGATGAGTCCCAATTAAAAATTCACGGCGTTCGTAATACGTTTCGCTCGCTTTTAATCTCGATGGCCGTCGTGTTTCGAAGTTCACCCGCTGTTACTGTTATTGCCCTCGGAGGACTCGTGCAGACTTTGGGGGGGGGGGTGTTGAAACAACAAAAGAGTATCGATTTCGTTAAAGGGAACGGAGGAGGTGAATTAGGTTCGGAGGAACGTGCGTGAAGACAAGAAGGTCGCAGAAAAGGGAATTAGAAAAGGCCTAAAGTAGGATAAGGACCGGGTAGTGAATGGTGGAGGGACTTAAAAATGAGGTGAATGGTTTAATTTGGGTCGAATATGGTTCTAATATATTTTCGGTTGAGTCCGGTGTATAATGAGCTAAAAATTGCTGTCTTCATGAAGTGGCTTAGGGGTTATTAATGGAGGTGCGCCGACTGCTCAGAGACTTAGAGGGTGTTGATGCCTTTAAACTACTGCTCGAATAATGAGAATGAGACCATCCTCTTCGTTTATGTAATGGAAATGAGTGAGAAATCTTTTGGATAATATTCCCACTGTTATGATAGATTTTCCTAATTAAATAGGTTTGCTTTAAAGTTGTTGTACTGTACGGTTCCTATGATCACTCGTAATAATTTTTATTGTGTAAGGTATATAACACCGTGTCAGTCATTGGAATAAAAATGCTATTTATGTACGAGCATAATCAATGCTGATTCTTATTGTTTATACATCAAAAGTCTACATTTAAAGTCCATTTTAACTTAGGTAAAATATGACTGTCATAATGAAAAATAGTTAAATGACTGGGACCTGAGTTCGATTCCCAGTCATGTCGCTTTTCTTTACCCCTGTTTAAACTATATTATAACGAAATTATCTTTATAAGTTAATTTTTTCTTTTCCTAATCCAGTCCACATTGGCTTGTTACATTATATTAAAATATTTATCCTCTCTATGTCTAGTAATTAGTTATTTAAAATATTAATGAATTCCAGATGAATCGTTTATACGAGTTTTACTTATCTTGAACATTAATTATTAATAAGTCGAACGATTAATAAGTCGAAATTAATTAATAAGTCGAACGATTACTTAGGATTTAATATTTTCGTACTTAATCATCAAGTTCTTTAATCATACAACTATCCAATCCCGTTTCACGTTAATGAGGCAATATTAAACGCCATTTGTTTACATAGTAACGCAATTTTTTGTTACGTCTAACACTTTGTTTTTTATCTGTAATCTATCGCGTGGCGTACTTCGTCATCAAAGCCACACCACACGAGGAAATGAATGATTTTTCATAGCTCTGAAATATGAGAAATAGCGTCAGGAAATAAAGATACCGTCTGAGATTCAAAACGTGTAATTTTTTTTAGCTTTGGCAAAAATGTGTGTGATTTGGCAAACGTCGAGATTAAAAACGTCAAGAAATTTAAATCACGAGCCGCTTTTAAATGACGACGAACCACGCAAACGGAACGTGCAGCACACGTTTCTCGTTTCGAATGTTAATTTCGTGTCACTTTTAATTTATGACGCGTATTAGTCTCTCACCTCTAAAGATCTCTAATCTCTTGACAAGAGGTGAATGAAATTGACTTTTTGTTAAAGTTGGGTGGAGTCAAAGGCGTTTTGAGAATGGCCATATTAATTTGCGGATAATTTTTTTGGAGTTCTGTTTTAACGATGTTATATCTATGCGATAGAATTAGCTTGAACGTGAAATGTAGGAATTTAAGATTCGTTTGAAAATTATAACAATTTTAGAGAAGTTGCTATGTTAGAAATTTCGTTACCATAACGACCATCGTATTGATATACAGTGCATCGATTAGGTTTACAATATTCGATACGATATATCAATTCGATATGTTATATCGATAATTGAATCATCCATGAATCTCTTTCTTGTACTTCTATCGGTAGACGTTTACCATAAGAACCTCTGAGGTTACGACTATGTACCAAAAGAAAGGCATTCGAAAAAGGAAAGTATTTATAATACTTATTTACTTTAATAAGAGAAATTACCCCATTTCTACTTCATATATAATTCCCCATTTAATGAAAACCTTGCCAGGATCTTCTCAGGATCCTCTTTTCTTCATTAGTTCCATGGGTCCCACGAACTGACCCTGCGTAACTCTTGTACCCCTACGCTTGATAGCTGAATCCCTCACGTACAACTACTAAATATCCTCTCGGTTTGTACGCTTTTGTTTCGACCTAAAAATATAACAATCTCAGCCTCCATTCAACGGACACTCGGCATTAAAACTTAAAGGATTGAAGATTGGTGAAATATTCTGAACAAGGTCATCGAAAATGGGAATGGTACGTGATTTGATACCGGAAGTACTATTTCAGGGTCATTCCGGTATATGGACAATGTAACAGCGGGACATGAAACCTAACTCAGACGTTTAAATATGTTTTAAACCTTATTTTTAAAATGACCATGTTACTATTTTGTTTAACTTCACGTTGAAATTCACTTTATTATGGTAGTGCGTTACTGGATCATACATTACTATTTTAATGATGTATTACATTATTATATTACTAAATTGGAAGGAGCAGTTATTTTTCAAAGATATTTTTTTTGTTTATTTCACATATCCTTCACTAACATCAGTTGATAGGACACTTATAATGAAGTGTTCAACAATGGGCGAACACCAGTATCCATCCAGTATCTGGAGAGGAAAGTTTCCTTTCGCATGGGGTTAGAAACGGGGACCTTAGCATTAGTCATTTCAATGAAATTTATATATTCATTTCAACGCCATTTCGTAGTCTATTAAATCGACTAAAATAAAAACAATAAATTTGTATTTATTAATATATTCTATTACATCATTCATCTACAAACTTCAAAACGAAAGTCGCGTAAAAGGATGAAACTAACGGTGGAGAGTTAATTAGTTTATTGCCCTCTGAGGATACTCTATTGATAAGGGCTAGAAAGCGAATTTAGGACCAATTTCATCAAATACGAAAGCGCCACCCACTTTTATAAATCAAGAATTAACTCAATATGTATTTTTCACTCATTAATTTAGTCTATTTTGAAGAAGAGGATGAATATGTATAACTAAGAGTGAATTATTCCTTTAAGGGAATTCAAAAGACGTGAGCGTAACTTGAGACTTTGACTTCAAAAGATTATCTTATCGATATTTATCACTTATTTAAATTTAATTAAAAATCACAAAATTTAAAATTCCCGCTGACCATTTCGGTACATAAATAGACTCATATTTATTTAAACCTTTTTCGAAAACGCTTCCTCAATTCAAACACCTCGATTTTATATCAAAATACCCTTTTTGATTCATCGAACGACAGATCGATCCAGAATCGCGAACCGAGTTTAAACCGTCTTAAGACCAAATTACAGAAGGTCTTTGCGGCATTCAGGACGCAATAATCACGCTCGATCTTAATAAAGAGCGGCATTTAGTAGAGTGTTTCTCTCGATTTCAATTCCTCCATTCAATCCTAATTCGATAGTCTTTTGTCGAGCCGAGTTTTCCGCGCCTTCTCCGAATTAATCGCTCGTAATTAAACTGCACCGAACGAAAAAAAAAGGCTAACGGAGCCGATAAGGACGGATAAGCGTAAACAAAAAAACAAAAGAAAGACGGAGTCCGCTGCGTATATCTCCGGCGTATCGGAGGCGGTCTAGGGGGGGTGGGGAAGGAGACTTCCTTTTTCGCGGGGGAAAGAGGAGGGGAAAGAGACGTATTCGGCGGAAAAGTGTTTGATGCAATAGGACTTTGAGGAGGGACGACTAGATGGAGGAAGGGGGTGTGTGTGTGTAAATGGTGTGAGGTATCTTATAGCGCAGGTAGCAAGCGTGCTGGGAGTGGTGCTAATATCGATTCCTTGGCCTAGCTATCTCTCTTCTTCATCCTCCCCCATCCCATTTGTGCGCACTCTAATTTTGCCCTTCTCTCTCTCTCTTACCGGGTGCAAAAGGGATTCTGCACCCCGACTTCGACATTCTTTTCCCCCCGCGGGTTCCTTTTGTCGACCCCCGCCGTTTAATTGCTCCTTTGCCGGCGAATATTACCTGGACTAATTAATCGATCTAAGCGGAGTTCTTTGTGTGTGAGGTTTTTGTTGACCTTTTTTTTGTGTCGAGGCGCGTCGGTCGCAGTTGATGAAATTCGGACAGGCGTGCCCATACGTATATACCCGATGGTCCTGAGTAGGATGGAAGTTAAAGTGGATGAATCTAAGCTGCGATTTGTAAGATGAAGAGTTGTTTAGATGGCTAGATGCGAAAGGATGTCTACGGACTAGTATAGGGAATGGAATGAGAAAATCTCGTAGGAATTTAACTGTGATATCTTCGAGAGAAGGTTTTTTTGTTTTTGAAAAATATAATGAGAAAATGTTTAGAATAAGTTGAATGTTTTTGGCTTTCAAGCTGTACTCTTCAATTATATCGTATATTGGCGATTTTGTCTTAGTAGAAGGTCATGATAGGGAGTTTAGGAATTACATTATGTATTGTTTATATAATATTATTAATATTAACGAGTATGTCTATGTTTTATATAATATTATATAATTAACAAACTCATAATATATATAAACCAGTATAATTAATTTTCCACAATTTTTTTCCAACCCTTTTTTGTATTTATTTCCATTCAGTTTAAAAGATATTTTCCGAAATCTGTAAAAAATAATTAATTATGATACTTTGGTGTGGATTATAAACTAATACATATCTAATATTACTCACAATAACACCGACATACTGTACTGTACTGCATGACTGTACATACTGCACCAATAATAACACTATGCTTCCACGACCCTTGTTTAGATGCCTATAATCATGAGGAAGTTCATTAACGTCAGTCCATTTTGATTGTTTTCCTATTAGGGATTTGAAGGCATGACGGTTGTTATTGATTACGTCATTAACGCGTGCATCGACGACGGAATTCGTTATGGTGATTACCGACTTCACTTGTGGGTGGAGATGTTATCGGAATGAACGAGGGAACTTTTCTATCGAGGCGAGGTTAATGGAGAGAAAGTCAACTCAAGAATGAGGGAAATTCATGCCAGAATCGACAGATTTATTCAGGGATGAATACATCAAGAATCTCCCTCGAGAAGAATTTTCGGAAGGAATTTTATGATGAAAATGTCTCGGAAACTTCTCCGAAGTTTGTCCATAAACCTTTGCCCATTTAAACGTGCGTACTAAAAACGTTTGTCTCAAAAAGTGGAATAAATTTGAATCAAGTGACGCAGTTCGTGCTGAATTCACTGGTGTAAAAGTAATACGCGTTGGAGTATTGTTTTGGAAACGAGTCGTTGAGGTCAGAAGATATTCAGAAATAATAAGCGAGCTACGATATGAATTTTATAAATAATGCATTGAGAAATTCAAAATATTAAAGAAAAAAGACGCTAGAGTGTTTTTTTTAGTTCTTTATCGCCATGATGTAAAACGAGCTGATTTCGTTACATTTAAAGATGTATTGTTTTTCATGAAGTTTTAATAACATTATAAAGTTAACGAGTAGTAAATAATATTTAAAATTACCATATAAAAATTTAGGTTTAATGATTCGTAAAATAAGATGAACGACACAGGTTTAAACTTCACTTCGTGTTGCCGATCCCAAAAAATTTTTCATAATGAATTGATTTTGAACTCCAAAAACTCAAAATTAAATTGAAATACCTAATATTGTAGCGTTGCTACGGAATATGTTATTTTCAATTAAATAGTAGTATAAATTTAAATACAATATATTTATTGTAAAGGTTTATATTCTAAGGAAGAATTTTATGTTCATCAGAACCATAGAATGAAGACTAAATTAATTTCATCTATTTTAATTATTGAATAATTTAAAATTACGTTTTCTTATTTAGACTTTTGTTTTTATGTAAATAAACGTTGATTTCAGGTTGCCATGGAAACCACTTCAAAAAGTAAATGAATTACGATAACGGAATATTACGTATTAGAATTAGGTACATTACGCGAAATACATTTCAATCGACTGTACAGAATCCATCGCAAAATACCGCACGTGTCGCGTGTAAAAGATAAAGAATCGCTGGGATAAGAAATGTGCGAGAACGGGAGGAAAGTAAGAGAAAGCTATGCGAGGAATACGGAGAGCTTAGGAAGATAGATATTCCCGTGACGCTTGAAATTTCCGAGAATTTTCCCCTCAAGGGAGTCCGGCCACCTTCGATTCCGTGTGCCGGAGAAAAATCGCTTGTGCGACCGCTCTCCGGGAGGAGCGACCCAAAGGCCAATCACTGCCATCTGGATTTGAGAACATCGTGACGCACTATCCCCAGCGCCATTAATCTAAGTGCCGGAGACACTTAACTTCCAGCTCTCCTTCTCTGCGTTGTTTTGTCAGATTCCCAGAGTTACGATTATTGTCGACGTAAACATTATAACGAGAATCTCGAGTGGCTGTGAAATCGGAGGCTATTTGAATCGTTTAAAACCGAGCTGATTTCGAACGAAATGATGATTAAGGCATTAACGTGGAGACAAACGGACTCAATAAAGTGGCGATGTCATAAAGGTGAATATGTCCGTAGGCACTTAAAGAGGATTCCGCGAAAACCTCGGTGCATTTAGTGGTGGATATTAAAGGGGAAGTTGAGTGTTAAACGAGAGACAAAGACCAAGAGTTTGATGATGATTAACTTAAGGCCCTTTGTGTTGTACGCACTCGTCATGATTACCATGGCAACGTAAGGAAATTAAGGTTTTTGAACAGTTAATTATAAAATTATTTCAGTGTAGAGATCGCTATATTTTCTGTTGTTATTCAATGAAAATTCGTGTCTTTTTAAAAGTGTTTTTGCTTGTTTAATTAAACAGAATATGATGATAACAGATGAGGTGGATTAGTTACTATATTAAATATTATCTTTACATTTTATTAGAGGTTTCAGTAGATGCACATCCCACTTTATTAATGGAGCATTAGATATTCAAATAAAAAAAATAACAGATAAATGATTACAACATTTCATCTATCAAATAGAACTATTTAAATGAGTAGCTTTTATGAAATAGAAGGATTAAAGTTCGTTTATTTTACTTATTTATCATTTTATTTACCATAAATTTCATTTCTAAATGAGTGTATATAATTACTCATTGAAAAATGGTTAAACTAGAACCGAAACCTCTTTTACATCAAGCTGTACTTTAAGGTAGGATTAAAAGTTGAAATCATTCGCATTTATTCGCCTATAAATAATTTATGTGCGTGACTATTTTTATTCCATTCCGGAACATCTCTTCTAATCTCTTTTAAGAACCCTAATGTACTAAATTCAGCGGAATTCATTTATAACGTTAGTGCTTCAGTCTCCTACCATTTCTACGTCCCGTACTTGATTAAAATTCTGGGTTAGTCTTGGACTCCTGCCCGGATATGTCCTAACTCTTTTTCTATAAAAGTCTAGCTACGACGACAATCTCTGCTCGATAACTCTTGACTTGTGCCCTTTTCTTGGCAAGTTAATTATCCTGATATAGCCTAAAATCCTAATTTAGAGCATTTTAATCTTCTCTCTTAAACAGAGGTCGAATCATTTCTACGAAATGGGAGAAAAATCCTGAGAGCCAAGCCAAACACAGACCTTTAAATGACCCAGTTAATAAACGATGTAATGCGCTGAAAGATAGAATCATTAAGGCTTTATCCTTAGGAATTAAGCAAGGATACCGATCCCTTTTGAATACTTAACATTTTTTTGAAAATTCAACTATCAGCTGATATGGTTAAATCATAACATCCATAGAATAATATGAACAATGAAATTAGTAAAGATTTCACGAGAATTGATAAATAATAATGGGAAAATGAATAATTTATTTAGCCTTATTTACGTATTGTTAAGTTCAACCGTTGTTGCGTATCTTAAGTAGTGTTGTTTGTCAATCAAGCTAATTATATTATTATAATTAAGGTTAAAAGATATTTTTCATTCTATTATTATTTTCTTACAATGTTGTAGAGTATTTTAAAGTATAAAGAAGAGCTTTTACGTATGGAATAGTGAGTTTTTAACGTATAATTTTCTGATTTCCTGCGCTATTGCCTATATTTTGCAATAATTTAATTTTACGAGTACATGATCTGTCGTAAACATTCAAAGTAGGATTATTATTTTACGCTTTAATCTTGAGTGGTGGATTTAATTCGTTTTTAGATGGATTTAATAATTTTAAACATATATGGATGAAAAATTATCGGTTGAAAGAATATTTATCATTTACTAAAATAATATTTATAATCTTAGAGATAACGAAATATTCATTCCGTTGATTCCAAGAGGACCACTACGACCTTTCTTTCATTACATTTCAATTTAAGTTCCATAAAAAAGACAGAAGAAATGAAATAGCTGAAATGAACAACAGTTAATTGTGTTATAATATTAACCTTCATCGTGTTCTAATTCCACTTGAGAATAGAGCACATCTATTCGGAAAGTAGGATATGTGTGTCCAAGGCTTGGTCACGTCGAAGTTTTTCCTTCCCTTCTACCCTTGGACTCAAAGATGTATAACTCTACGTGCTGCGCCTTCTTTCCTTGTTCGGATGCATTGCTCACGGCAATTTTTTGCGGGTGACATACGATCGGGTGTGGAAAATGGAGTTCGTAAAAGGTTTTCTATTAAAGGTTGAAGTATGAAATTCAATGGAGAGGAGTTTGACATTTTTGGCGAACTTGCAATACATGTGACCGAATGTACGAAATGTGTCTTCTTCTTTAGCAAATCCTTGACGTATAAACATAAATATTTCGCCGGATTTGGGCAACTTTGAAAGGACCATGGTTGTATGTTTTGGGCAACGTTTTCATTTTCCACTTTCGAGGAATGAGACTTCATCCAAAAAACATATTCATCCTTGCACCATTTCTATGCTGAGGACTCTTTAATAGTACTACTTAATCTTTAGTTTTTTTTGGACAAAAGCTCAGAAAGGAATGGTTTTTGCTGTATAGCTTTTTCTTTACTCATAACTTATATGAGCCTAGAACTGTGCTTCTAATTCTCTTGTCGGAAAGCGTCATATTGCTTTCTTTAAGGTTGGTTACGCTCCGAAATTTTTATCTCATTCTATCTTACCTAGAGATTTGTTACGTTAAGAATAATTCATCTTTCTCTATGAAATTTTACAAATTTTAGATTTTGGACCGAATAACCATGCATGTAAAAATTCATGCACGTATAACGCAAAGTAACACGACATGCAGCTAGAAGTTTTGGTCACAATTGGAAAGACCCATGAAGTAATGCATTGTATAATTTAATTTTCTAAAGTTCTAGCGGAATCGAATAAAATCTAACATTCGAATTTTATTATTTATTAATTTTTACATTCTCGTGTTACTCTCCCTTGTTTCGTAAGAACAAGAGGTATTGTGTCCGATTGAATTTCTTGTAACTGTTCACTGACGATTCAATACGTCAACTAAAGGGTTGTATTGATATGTAATATATATAGGATTACGAAAATAGCTACAAACCGAATGAGAAATACTATAGTTTTCAATGCATCATATATGTATAATTATAAACGTATAAAGCCAGACGCAAGTTCACTCTAAGATGAAATTTATTTCGAGCATAAATGGAAATAATAACCATGCAGAAAATTCATAGAAAACTAATTTTTCAATTATGAACTAGACAATTTATATCTTATACTATCAAAAGTTAAGTTAGTGGATATGAAAGGCCATGACTTAACATTAAGAAAATACATCGCCTAACTTCATTACTGGTAATTAATGAATGCCCGTTCTTCACAATGAGCAAAATTGTAAATCTTTGATAGTCGTGCTATGGAAGTAGATTAAGGTCAAGTACAGATGTTTGTCTTTGGCAAGGTTAACTGCAAAGCGGTAGAAACTGGGGAGAGAACACCTGTAAACGTGCAAGCGACATTCCTTAGCCCCTGGCATCTCTCCACCCGCGTTGCTTAGCTGCCTGGGCATTGCATATCACGTGGGAGTTGACACCCTTGTATGCCTACGTAATGACTCCTCTTTAGAATTAACATCGTTCATGTGGATCGATTCAGATAGAGACCAATAGAAAATTATGCACCTCTAGTATAAGCGCTCTAGGGTTCGATTCTGGTTAGATTATAATGTGTAAAAATTATCTGAGCATAAGAAAACAAATACGATCTTCAATGGGATATAATCCGTTAAGATGTTTATGCAGGAAAAACTTAGCTTCTAATCAATTCGCTATAGATTTAATTATCTTTGTTTAAAATAAGGAGAAAGCTCATTATGTCAATTTAAAACTACTTAAGTTGTATGGAAACATTCTTAGTTGAAGCACATGAGCAGAAATTTTGGAAAATAACATTCTATAAAGATTTCATGACGTTTATATTAATTTTCAAGAAAGGAAACATCAGTTATTAAATACATAGACGCATTTTACTCCTTAATTATTTATCTAAATTAAAGATAATCAGCGTAGCTTTAGGTTAGCTTTAAAAGTTCGAAAACTCGTTAATCGTATTTCATAATGATAGGATAAAGGCACATCTTTTATGTATTTTTCAAAATATAGTTTTCTTATTAGTTCACAGGAAGCAAAAAATGTTATTACCTTAAGAGTTTGAGAAGTGCTCTCGATAATTTATAACTGAAAGTTTAATCAAGAAATATCTCTCCCATAAAGTATCCTTAAAGAATATATATAATTACTCGTATTTTAAGAGTAAAAATTATCAAAAATGCTATGCATATTCTCAACAAGAGTTAAAATTTGATCAAAAATAGTTTAATATTCTCATTTCCCATTCATATCCGCAATATGAATACGAATTCTAGCATTTTCGCGATGTATTTAAACCTTTTTGACGTATTATCTCGAATGAATTTCACTTATTCATACATCCATCCTCTTAAAGCACTTTCATTCGTAGAAAAATCACTAAAAACGTATCTAAAAATACCTAAATCTATAAATACTTTTCTCGAATAAATTCCAGTCACTCAAGAGAGAGAGAGAGAGCCTAACTGCGAACTCCGTGAAAGGGTCCAGAATTCTGAACATTCCACCTCTGAAATGAAATAACCTAGATCCTAAAGATCAGCGGTGCGCAAATAAATTGTTAGGCGTGAAAATAAAGAAAAGGAATCGGAGTGTGAAAGGTCAACTCTAGTGGGGCTTCTGAATGAATAAGAATCCCTTTGACCTCACACGAATCCGAAAGCTTTCTAAGAAACGGTGAAGAGGCGGCGTATGGGACGCGTTGCTACGTAACACGCGCTCCACCAATTATAGAAGCTGAGTGGCGTTATAATGAGAGTTTGAGTTCGGCCTTCGAAATGTCTCTCTCTCTCTCTAGATGTCGATTGAAGTCTCTCTTCTTAACCGAATCTTATACGGGGAAGAGTGTTGAACCCCATGAAGTTTTTCATTAGCCACCATTTTGTTATCGGCGATGAATAGAAATAAGAGCGTGGGATGTTTGGGAATTGCCCGGTGACATTTCCCATCTCAAGAATGCCCACCGTCGATATGCGTGGGTTTTCCCAAAACGGTTTCCCGGAGAGAAGTTTTAAAGATAAATCTTCAATGCTCACTTTCTTAGTTTCTTAAGGGGTTACCACACGTGTTTTGTGTAGTTGTATTAAGTTCGTAAACTTTATGTTGTCGTAGGAGTATTGTTATTACAGATGTATTCGAATTGACAAAAAGAGAGATTCTTTCGCGTAAATAGAAGTATGAAGATATTATTAATGAGTACATATTATATATGTTATAAGGTTTTGAATTTAATTTATAGTTAGCAGATCAATGTTCTAGAGTTGCAAATTGAGTAGTAAGTATGTAATAACTTGACTTAGTATTGGGTTCGATGAAAATTTAGTTTGGAATTTACAGATATCTCTGCTATAGAAGTGCTTGTTTACTTTACTGCTATTACCATAAAAAATAATAAACCTCTATGGTGAACATTTTCAGGCCGTTGTATTTTTCATAGGGACTAATCATGTCGGATACTAGAAATTCATATGATGCTACAATAGCTGATGTTTAAATTGAAAAAGAAATAATTAGAGTGAACCATATAAGCATTCATTTAGCATTCCTTAATTTTTGTGAGGCAATTTAATTTCAGTTAATTTTCAAATAATAAATAAGTTTATGAAGGATATTAGAGCATTTGTGTCCTTTATCATCTTATTTCGGAGATAAAGAAATAAATAAAATAATAAGGGGAACTATTTGCTATTTACGTTGTGGTGAATTAAAATTTATTTCCGTATAAGGGTGGGGCAAATTTTTAGAGATATTATTTTTTATATCCTAAATAATTCGTTCCGTAAGATTTTATCGGCTCTCTCCTAAATAAATACGGGGATATTTGAAGCTCTGAATTTTTCATGAGTCCTCGGGTTGATTCACTGCCTCTATATTGTTTAGAATGACTTATAATCAATTGTTTATTTCGTATCACGATTGAAATATATGAATTAATTTAAGTTTTGTTTAAGAAGTAAGAATTATATTCTATTATCACAATCGAGAACCATTTTAATGAGGGTATCCTATCTTGAAGAGTTACAGAAGTGGAATCAGGAGTCAAACCCAGACCTCCACGTTCAGAGGAAGTGATTCAACTACTGAACTACCATTTTTACTCAGTCTATCAACAAATCCTGGGATTTTTCCAGCTTTCTCCACTCGCATTTCTATACGCATGAATTTTCGTGTTGAAAACCCTTTCTTCATCCTATCTCGTATATATTATCTCTATAGCCCATAACCATAAATCGTCGTGGACGAGGAATTTCCTGGACTCAATTGAAATACGTTGGATACAGCATTCATGATACTTTAATGGCGTTTATTTATCGCACACTTTTCGAATTCCAAGAATCTGTTTCTTCAAAAAGCCTTATTTATAGATATAGCAAAACATAGTTATTCTTGCAATATGAAAGCTCGGTTGTACAATATGTGAAATCTTCACATGCACGAATAACTGAATATTAAGGAAAGATATCTTCTAAAGAGATTGTTTATAGTTACTCTATATTAAATAGCATGTGTGTAAATAACCGTAACTATAGGTTACGTATAATTTTATTCCATTCATCCAAACTCGTTTTATAAATAAATACAAGGTTTTACGTAAAAGGTCATGAAAATAGATGTATAGTCTTCGAAGACGTCTTGTATAGCTAAACGAAAGTTATAATTTACCCTAAATCATGAATATTACATTAGGCATGCAACTAGGATTAAATCAGGAGCATGATTGTGCTATTATATATGATTTATAAAGCTCAATTATTGTTTTATCCCTATTTGCGCGTATTTCAATCGTAATCTCTCCTATGGAATTCTAAATCAGGAAAAAAAGAAAATATTTTCATTTTGATCACTTTCTTATCTTCATACTTTCCCATATCTTGATCTTTTATATGTTCACTTAAAAGTTCTTTTCTCTTCCTTTAAATTCTTTCTTTTCTTAGTTATTCTTAATTAACCATTTAAAGACATTCCTCCATTACTTTTTCCAACCACTTTATCTAGAAACTTTCAAGCTTTGAACACCCTCACCCTTATCTTAAGGAAAACTCTTCCGATTCTTTGGAAATGTCAAGCGATTTTGGTGAAATTTAAGAGAGAGCTGAACCACCTTTCTACAAAGTAAATAAATCGTGAGAAGTTCCGCGGATGAGGATTATTTTAATAGCCATCTAAACATTTCTTGTCAAAACACAAATGTTTACTTTCGTAACTTATCGTAAACTAAAAGGATTAAGGTTACTTAAAAATATCTATATATCCATCCGGTATTTTGAAAAATAAAGTAATTAATATGGAGATAAAATGATGTACATTGTTGTTGGATTTATTGATTAGCATTGTTTCTCCATTTTAATTAATCTGTACGAAATTTCCAATAGGATACCATTTTTTTAAAGGATTCGTTGTTTATTTTAATTAGCGTTTAATCTCACTGGACAATGGAGTTCGGTGATCAGTTCGAAAAAAATATTAGGATCATTAAGTGCACAGATTCATATCTTAGTATAGTTCTAAATATATATATATATATATATATATATATATATATATATATATATATATATATATAATCAAAACCACAAAATACTTCAACTACGATCAATATTAAAACTGTAATGTTCTTGAAATTAATATGTGCCTCTTTTATTTAGAATTAATATTTATTACAAGTACCATAGCACCTTAAAATTGTAGGAATGGATATAGGATAGTAGAGTATAGAGATGAGAGACACAGAGTATGTGAGCGAAATTATTCTTCACGGAATTAGAAAAGATCACAGAAAGAATAACACGAAGATTTTAGCGAAATAAATTCACAAATAGAGACTTTTTACCTCCCAATTATATTTCAGCATCACGACATCGCAAACTGGAAAAATTTGTTTGAAGAGCTCTTTCCACAGTTCTTAGGTTACCTTTTTAAGGATATGCGCTTTCTTAAAATGGACTCTGAATGCAAATTTGTGACATGGAGCATATATATCCTCGCTGAATACAAATACGTCATTAGTTGGATGTCAGAAGACGTTGATGCTCAAGCCTTTGTACTTCGGACCAAGAATATTTTCGTATTTTTTACGAATAAATTGCGATAATGGAGATTTATCATTGCACAGGATAGTTAATTGCTGTTACATAAACATGAGTACGAAATGGTCTAAAGTATTTAAGTATAAACAGATCTTGGACTCGTTAGCGAGGATGAGATAAAATAATTAAACCTTCTACTAACTCTACATCTTTCTAAAATTCTTGATTATTAAATGAGATAAAGAAAAGATGAAGAAATATAGGGCAGTCTATCACATGTCTTCCCCTATTAAGGAATACATTCTGATCAATGAAAGTCAACCTAAGTGGAAGAAAACTTCTTACTTGATTTGAGGATTCACCCCTCAAAATTGTATGCTTGTATTTATTTGAAATACGGTAGGCTTATTAAATAGCAAGAAAACCTATTTTTAATTGCTGTTTATTTTCATGAAAGGGATTACAACTTTTATCTCAAAAGCTTATTCGTGGATCCATAATCCCTTTTGGAATGATTTCATTTAACGTGTATCTCTATGTACTGTTCTTGTAAATGCAATATTTGGTTTCGTACCAATAAAAATTTTATACACGTTTAAAGAGCCGTGTTCCATTTGTTATACGTTTGTCAGATTAATCGCGTATGAATATTGCTTATATACACATTATTCAATATTTAGCTGTTATTATTCTCCGATAGATTTATAAAATATTATTCACTCTATTTATGAATCACATTAATTAAAGTTGAAACCTGTTGGTAAAGGATTCCAATTAATACTCGTGCATACATATTGTGTACGTGCTTGTCGGACTATCGAAAGAACTCAAATAAGTTCAAATATCAGCAAGCATTCGTAATTTATAAACACGTGCCGTCAGATGAATGAAGTGGATTAACGTAAAATAAGACCGAATTCATTTCAAGTCCTTAACCTACATTACACTTTCCAATTAAACTCGGAGAAAAAAACTTTCGCTTCAGTACAACGTCGAGGCAATGAAACGAGTCGAAACGCGCGGGATTAAAACCCGCCGAGGGATTTTCTCCAAGTTTTTAATTCGCCGTCTAAAATATTCCTCTAGAGCCATTGAATATATTCATAAAGAGAGAGAGAGAGAACGTTTTTAGTTGATTACTTTCGACAACTTATTTTCCCCCGCGAACCTTAATTTTCCCATCAAACAAAAAAAAAAACCCTTTGAGAGAGAAACCCACCCTCTCTCTCATATAACCTCCCCCTTCACGATTCGAATTCCGACATCTCCCGAATTCCAGAGAAAAAAGTAAAAAAAAAGTTCCGTGCTTATCCATCCGTACCTTTTCCTTCGGCCTTTTTCCTTTGATTCGTATCTCTCGCTTTGCGAATGTATCCTTCCGACGGACGGAAACCCTTCCGCTCGTATTTTTCTCCCCTTTTTTTAATTCGTAAATTACCGACGTGTTTTGATATTTTTCCGTGTCCGCGACCACTTGTCGGAGTCGGTGTGGCAACCGGGTATCTCCGCAACATCCCCATACCAAAGGCCCTTTGTAGAAGAGAAGAATGCTTTTTTATGCTCGGGAGGATTGAAGACGGTTGAAGGGGTTCTTGATGAGTGAAAATAACGAGAGGGAAGAATTAAGAAGGTTGCCGGGACGTGGGAGGTGGTTGTTAGGGTGGAAGGAGGGTCGATTCGTAAAATTAGAGAAAGGATGGCTTTTTTATTGTTTTTTTTTTTTTAACTCGCATCGTTATTGAGTTCAACGCAGTGTATTCTTCGTCTCGATCGTGATCCTCTGATGTCTTCTAATAGACGCTTTTATGTTAGGTTTTACTATATCTACGAGTCTAGGAACAGATGTCTGCTGTTTTATGTCGTCCCGTAGCAACGCCGTGTTTACGAAGAAATTGAACTAATTAAAAGAAATGCATCGATTTCAATCGGAAATTTTATTAGAGTTTCGAAATAAATTTCCTAACGAATGAATCCGTCACTTAACGAAATGAGATATTATTGAATAATTATAATTCCGTGATTTCTTCAATCCGAGTATTACTTCGGAAGAGAGAGTTTAAAAGGATAGCGTACGTTTTGATGAATTTTAGACCGTATCTTGAGTAATGGAGCATTTTAAATAATTATCTAGTAGATCCATTCCTAGATTAAGGAGATTGTGTAGGAATATCTTGTGGTTTAATATCCTGTCTGAAGATCAATATTAAGTTATTCTTAACTGGAGTTATTCTAAAATGACTAATAAAACAAGAAGGCAGTATATACATCATATCCCTAAGACCTTTTACCCATCTAACGCTCGGTAAATAACGGCGTATGATTAGATTATCTATCAATTTCTTTTTTGAAGATTTCTCGAAAACAAACTAAAGTTTTTTTGTTCAATTTGTATTCTAGTTTTCTAGATTATTGTACATTATAAATCTAAATCTATTTTATAAAATTAATGTGTATATTTTTAAAGATTGCTTGGTAATATCCTTGCTGGTCTAAATAAACCAAAAAGGTTAATAAATTATCAGAACTCGCTTCAATTTATTTCGATTGCTTTTCATTTCTCATCGCGTTAAATTGAAAGATAACAAAAATTCCGTACATTGACATCAGATTGAGAACGAACTGCTATACTCAATAATATTAATCGTGGAGTCATTGTAGCTCACCCACTTAAACTTTTTATTAAACTTGAATTTAATTCAGCTTAAAAATCAGGGATGAATTCACACCCTTTTTATCACGCGCTGCAAATCTCGCTCTCTCTTTAAAACTTCGGTCGTTAATGAAGTATGGAATACGCTATAAAGCAGCTTTCGGGTTGAATAGTTCATAGACAGGCTCGGAACGACGGAAATTAACCTTCAGGCATGGAAGTACTACTCAAATAGGGGGGGACAAAAAGGGTGCGTGGTTTGTGAATGCAGAGTGAAATGGGAATTACTTGGGAGAACATGGAGGAACGCGACGCATTCGGGGGCAAAGTGGCATGTTTCCGGACCTTTGTGCGGGAAAAATCGGAGACGGACAGAAGATGGGGAGATGCTGAAGGCATCTGGGAAATGGCGTACTGGTAGAAGGAACGCTGAGAAAATGACCCGACCGACGTGTCCGTGGGTGGAAAAGAATATGTGGACGATGTATTTGAATAGTTCTGCATGAAGGAAGACGTCGTTAGAAGGTCAAGTTCATCTCCGTCGTATTCATGAAAAAATCGGGTTGAAGATTCCGTACTGTGTTCTATTTCTGCAAAGATCGGTTCCCGTTCTGAGGGAGGGGGAGGAGGTAGAAATTCGCTTAGCTGTGAAAAATGCTCGGCAGAGTGCGCGTGTGTGCAATGCAATAGTCTCTCGTAAGTCATCGTCGATAAAATACGTCCATGAAATTCATGGGATACAGTCTGATTTATCTTTTGACCTTGTCTTATGTTGAAGTGCTCTGAAATATATGGTAAAACAATTGGTTCGTGGAAGCGTATCTCCATCCGTCAATTAATCAGGAAATTTCGCTTACAGTAGCACATTTAATTAACTAATAAAAATCGTTTCTGAGTTATGTATGTCTTAGTTTTGTTCGATTATCCCTGACTTGGTACCTTAGTACAAGTACAACTCTAGCGCAATCGGTAATTATATACATACTTATTGTATATACGAGTAAAGATGCGCTTGCTTACAGCAAGCAATCGAAAAATATATCTTTTAAAAGAATGTATGATCTTCCGAAAGACTTTATTCGGATAAGTCAAGCTAACTTAAGGACAAAAAAAAAGTGTGGAAAATGTGTGGAAAATACAAAGTTTTTAATTTCATTTTATTATGGCTTTCCACGAAGTCACGCCTAAAAATATCGATTTTATAACTAAAGGACAGTTTCGCAGCTGACAATGCACTGAATTCGATTTCCCATGCATTTCTTACGGCAGCATTATGCCCGCCCTGGCGTCGAACCAAGGCCATCCTAAGAAAGTCACTGTCATCCTTCGCTTATGTATGATAACCCGTACAAACACTAGAAATTTCAAATGAAATTACCCTAAGGAAGTACCTCAAAATGAGTCCTTATTTCCCTATGCATTTCATTTGAAATATTTGTTAACGCCCCCTAGAATCGAACCAAGAACCATATAGGACATTATTACGGTCGGTTTTATGTAGGAATGGTCCTTTTTATGGCTGTGTGAAATTCTGAACCTCTGCGCGGTCGGTAAATGTCATGAAATGCTTTCAAGAATGTGGTCAATGCTTTCCATACGGGAAAAATCGAGATTACAGGTCGCTCTGGAATCGAACCCATGACTTATAGGCACCTGTTAATTTTTATAAAAGTACATTATATACGTATCTATAAACGGAGAAAGTTTGAATGGTCTATGTACGATTTTAAGAGAGCTACGATTTTTCAAAATCTGAAAATATTTCACCTCCTGGCATCGAACCCCGGATCGATTATACGTACAATACGTCATTTTTCCGTAGATATATATATTAGCAATAGCTACATGAAATCTTATTCTTTTAACTTATTGGGAAGTATTTTTAAAATTATTTGAAAAACGGCCCCATGCATTCTTAATGGGGAAAATAGAGATTACGGGACGCTCTGGAATCAAACCCATGACATATAGGCAACTGTTGATTTTTTTTGAGGTATATAATATACTTTACTATAAGTGTAAAAAATTTGAATGATCTATGTATCATATTAAGAGAGCTAGGATTTTTCGAAATTTGAAACTTTTTCACCTCCTGGCATCGAACCCATGACCAGTTACACGTAAGCGATAGCAATTTCCGTAGATACTAATAATAGCAATAGCTTTATGAAATTTCATTATTCTAGCATAAAGGGAAGTATTTTTAAAATCATTTGAAAAACGGCCCAATGCATTCTTTATGGGGAAAGTCGATTTTTGGGGCCTCCTAGAATCGAACCCATGATAGGTAGGGTCGGTTTCCCAATTTTATATATATATATATATATATATATATATATATATATATATATATATATATATATATATATATATATATATATATATATATCTATTATATATAGACGCTTCGGGGGGATAATAATATATATGAGTATAACGAAATGATATCTTTTATGCATAATTTTCTGTAATCGTACGTATATTTATATATATAATTACCGCCATTTATTGAAAATCGTCACTCACGTTCAAGTATTTAAGATTTTTGGAGACGAGATGAACACTTAATATTTATTCTATCAACCGGATTGCAAGTATTATCTAGATATATAGTAACATATTTATTCATGTTTTGCCTTTCTAAATTTCTCGATACAAATAACCACAGGATAAACATCTCCATAGAAACATTGATAATACACATCTTAAAACTCCATGACCCAAATATAATCAGAACCTTCGGAGACCTAACGGAGAAACTCAGGTAAAAATGCTCGGGATAAAAACCCTTCATCCACTAAAACTTCTTTCATATACCAGCGAAATATCCAACCTCCTGATCCTCCTGATAGTCATCCAGTTCTTCACGAAGTTTGAACACATTTCCTCCAGATTATTCCTCTCCAATTCCCACCAACCCGTTCGACGTATTCCTTCCGGCAGATTCTCCCAAAAATCTTTCAGCGACCCTATTCCTCAATCCAGAACTTCCGCTTCCGGACGCGATCCGCGAAAAAAAAATCTCGGTTCCCGATTATGAGTGTCCATGAACATCGTGGGCCCCGTGACCCAATTCCGACCCGCACCTTGACCCAATTTCGGCGCGCTGCAGGATGGGAAGTCGAGTGCGCATCTGACCCACATCCGTCGGAGGGAACGGGTCCACGAAATTTTCTGCGCAGCGTAAAGCAACCGATGCCGGGCGACGCGATCTGGCGAAAAGAGCTCAGGAGCGGGGGACGTACCGAATTAAAACGACGCAAAAATCTCATTCAAGGTGATCACGAATTTGCATCCGCAGATTACGCGCTTTAATTAAAGTCTCCGGGAATTAACAGCGGATTAGCTTGTGTATATATTTTCTCCCCGGGACGTCGCGGGTTCTCGTTACGCCCGAACTGGAGGTTTCTGCAAGGGTTTGAACGCCCGGTCTTGATACAAGCTCCGCTCTCTCTCTTCGCATAGAATATTTATAGCGAAGCCTACACCCGAGTGCTCCGCTTCCCTTCGCAATCAACATACACACTAGGGTTTTGGGCTCTGGGATGGTGGAAGGTTCGCACGACGTCGATAAAAGTTGTCCTGGGTTCTATTCCCGGTGGGAAGCTACATGTGAAGTGACCTAAACTATGGTAACCTTCTAGTGACCCTTCAAAAATGGTTAGAGCAACAAACATAGGACTATTTTCAGTATTAATAGTGTATTATAACCAAACCACGCATCGTGTATTAATAATTACTTTCAAAGCTATATCTTTACCTTACGAAAATTATTATTGACTTTCGCGTTTTTATTACCTAACCAGAAATTACAATCAGCTTGCACACAGACCTTGAACTATAAAGTAAGTGAGCAAATACGGCCAAAAAGAACGAGAGGATATCCTATTATTAAAGCACGCTAATAAAAAGTATCAAATTGAATACACACAATCAGAAAAAGCGGAAGATATTAAGAGAAAAGGTTCTCTTTGAAGTCTACTGCCAGAACTAATATTAGAACCCTTCCACTCCTGCCCTAATATCCTCACCGACCTTCTGATATCACCCCGTCACGCTGACCTTAAGATTGATTCGACGATAACAATCGAGGGTTCTCGAATTATAACGAGATTCTTGCGACCAAAAACCTTCCTCGTATTCCAGCTCTGCGTGGGTGGTACCTTTTTCAGCAGATACGAAAATTCCCTAACGTACTCTACCACGCCTACTTGGATTTTAAAAAAACCCTTCCTGTGCGTATATTATAAAGGATAGATCTTTGGGAGTGATTTTTGACGAATTAAGATCGCGAGAACCATTCTCCAGTACAAAAACCTGGACTAACTTGAGGAAATTTTTAAGGATTTGACGAAAAATTCAGTGCAAAAATTTATCGAAAATAATATAAAGTCGTGTTCGAGAATGTTTGATCTTTTGAAACCTCGATGAAAAGGCTCCATTGTGCGTTTTAATACGGACCATTCGGTTTTCCGAGATCGTGCGTTTGGTCTCAGTACTTGTGCACTCGCATTACGTCGCTTACCACCTTACCAGCGACTCCTGTCCGGGAATGAGACGTCGAGGGCACGGCGTGGGTGCGGAGGGATGAGGTAAGGAACGTGGTCCCGGAGGTTAGGCAGGTAGGGGTTGGAGTAGGTTGGAAAGAAGGAATTCGATGCGACGTGCTCCCCGATTGGTTGGGTGGGATCCTACGGGGGTGCGGGAGGGGCGCGAGGTAGGGGTGGTTGAATGAATGAACGGGGGAAAGTCTGAGTGGCGCGCGGGTGGGGGGCACTCTTAAATTCCATTCCGGCGCATGAAAACTCTTTCCGAAACTGGGGTTCGGCATCTTTCGAACTCGAGATTTCTAGGTGATTCGACGCGAGATCCCACCACGCGGGATCGACGTTTTATTCTCCGTGCCCCTTTTACTGTCCTCTGTCCGTAACTCGCGAAGATTAGATCAATATGTAGTGCTAGTAGTACCACATACTGCCGGGGATTTTTACCGAATTTCGGGGTGGCAAGGGTTCCGTTCCACGCTGGGGAAATTCGGGTGAAATCTCTCTGTATAAAAGGAAAATTGGTTCCGCGAATTTTATTACGGAATGCGTTATTTCTTCGTGGAGATTTTCTACAGCCCAAAGGTTCCGACGATGCGAAATTTCGTTCCCACGTTCTTTTCCCGTCGCAATTAAATTCCCGGCTCGCGCATTAAATTGTTAATTCCCCTCTTCTTCTTTTTCTCTCCTGGAGAAATTAAGTTTGCGAATAATTGCATCTCGGTCCGGGCTGAGCTACTGACCTGAAGCCTACTTACCCAAATGAGTAGGCGTTCGCAGAATTTAATTCGCCTCCAGGGACGGGCTATACGTATACGTATAGACCCTCTGAGTTCGGAAGGTAGAAAAATAATTGGTTGCGGGCGGTTGAGATGAATGTTGTTTAAAACTTGGCTCGTTTTCTTCGAACCATCTGCCGTCGGGAACCGCTTTCTTGGATGTTCCTGATTGCTTTCGAGGGAAACGATGGGGGACACTTTTGCCTTCATTAAAATCCCATCCAGAGAGGGTTTAGTAAGCATTAGACGTAATAATTCTTTTCCTAAACGGGCTCGAGATGCAATTATTAAATGTACATTTCGGAGGTAATACTTTCCGGGATGGAACATCATTACTGGTCTTAACCTAATTTCTAAGGATTCTCTAAATTATAAACCAGATGCTCCAACTGTTTTTAGGAGATCAGGGTTCGAGTCCCGGTCCTGTCAGTAAAGTAAATAAAACCTTTTTTCTCTTCCTTTATTTCCTTTGCTTTAGGCATCTCATTGTAGTCAGAGATGTAAATTAATCTGGTTTAAGAACAAAGATCCTTTCGATATATTTATTAACGATGTACATATTCCTCTATTCTTTTTACGTGAATTCTCTATCCCTAACGAATTTTATAAATGCAGATTCCACCTCCTCCGTGCCTTTTATCTCTCATCGAATTTGCTGCAACGATTCGTTTCCTCTCGTCGAAAAAAATCCTTTTTATTCCACTTCTGTGCCGCTTCATTAATTTCCAGAGGAACTTTCGTTTGCGAACGCAATCTCCAAATTCCCCGAATCCTTTTTCGAAAAAAGAACCGAATTAAGCGCTACATGCCAGAAAATAAGAATATCCTACGATACTCTGTTTTCAGGCTCTCTCAGAATACTAAAACAGATTATATTTGAAGATACGTTAAATAAATCTCAAAAGAGTCTTTTGGTAAAAGTAGTCTTCTTTTATTTGTCACTGGATTAGTTGCAGATCATTGGATTATCGAATGATGAAAGCAATCGGGAACATTCGATATTATTCTGTTCTAACGAAGAGAGCATCTAGGGAATAATGAATTTGGAAGATGTATGATTGATTAAACTGTGATATAAATAAGGTTAATGCCAAATGTACGAGTGACATGAATGGGTATGAACGAAAACAAAAGTTTGACATTCCGGAGCTCACGTACAGTCAAGCTTTCCGAATCTTCGATTAACTCCGGCTGTAATGAAATACCGTGACCTCTGTAATTTATCCGCTCTACTAGACTCGATCTGGTCAACTATCGCTCTTGACTTTGAACTGATGACAGAATAGTACATCAAGGTTGGCTTACGTAACCACCTATTAGAAAAACATTTGCGGGATACGATCATAATGAAACTGGATGAGATGACATGAGCGATATCCAAATGCATTCTCACTCCATCACGATATACATCACTCCGGAGACGGGAAAAACTCCGTGACACTCCGCATTTTCGCGTCTCAGATTTTCTTGGAGCAAACAAAGCGTGTCTAATCCGATTTCACGCGTGTTCCGTCGTCGCCGGTGATTTATCGTACGGAACGGCATTCTAGATCTCAGTGCGATTGCCTCCATCCTATTTTCTCTCGGAGTTAAACTCTTAAACCACCTACGGATCATTCTCGTTACGGAAACGAACCTTCTTTATTCTCCTCATCTTTTATTCACTCCTCTTGCGACCCACCCGACTCTTTCGCGAACACGCTCTCGCTAACGAGCTACCGAATCCCCGTGATTAGAAGCTCGCGGAACTGTTTTACATCCTGGAGACTTCTACCGCATGCTACGCCGTTACGCCAAACAACCACCGAGCGTGAGAATCCCTTCGGATCACCACTAGGGTTCCTTCCTCACCTTCTGGAGCAAGCTGGGCCTGTCGTCCACCGGCGACGCGGACGCCGAAGACGACGCCTCCTCCACCGAGTCCGGTTGTGCCCCCGGTTCCGGTATGTGGATGCCGGCCATCGCGGCCCTGAACACTTGGCACGCCTCCACCCTCCTCCGCAGACTTTCCACTATCCGCGCCTCCTCCCTGCGCCTGTCCGGCCACCGCGGCCCTCTGCTCCCGCCCCAAAGCCCCCCTCCCGCAGTCGGCGCGGGTTGCCTCTGCGTCCCCTTGCCCTCGTCCTCTTCCTCCTGGAAGGTCACCTTCCGGGCCCTCCTTCCGGAAGGCGGTGTGGCCACCGCGTCCCTCCTGGCCCTCGCCTCCCTCTGCGCGTGGGCAAGAAGGGCCCCTTCCTTGGAGCGGCCCTTCCTCTGCAGCCTCTGGAGCCAGCCGGAGCCCCTCTCCTCCATCAGTCCGAGGGCCTCTAGGCGTAAGGGGACGCTGCCGCTTAGGCGGCTCAGGTGGCAGTCGGTGGCGGGAGGAGAACCGCCGTCGAGGGCGAGAAACTCGTCCGGAGGGCGCAGCATCTCTGGGCGAACTGCGCGCCACCACAGCGGCGGGTGCGGGAAGCGTGGGGAGGCGGTGGGCGCGCGCGCGGGACAGAAGAGGCACCTGGCGGGACGAGGGGAAACTGACTGAAGCTATCTTTCTCTCTCTTTCCCACTCTTCGGGCGCTTCCAATTGATCGACTCCGGGCCATCTTTCGCACGGGTTCCTTCGGTGTCAGATTATGATTCGATGGACGACTCGGGAGGTGTTTAAAAAGAGATTAGGGTGCTGCGAGGGTGATTTATGGGCTATGAATAAGAGGCCTTATCCTCCTACGGCGCGTCCACTCGCGTCGCGGAGTGGTCTGCGGTATTGCCGAGGTTTATGGTTCGAAGGTGTGCATCCCTCGATGGATGGGTTGATGATGGAGGGTTTTAAGTACCATAAAGGCGGAGGAATTATTTTAATTAGATGTCTTAGATGGCTTTCCAAGTGTAGGACTTTGTTGGTATGGGATTCATCCATCACTGTCAATCATGCATCACTTTGAATAAGATGCACAACATATTCGAATAGTTTTTTAATGAAGACTTAAGAAATAGCGACATGACTGGGACTCGAACCCAGGTCATCAACTTTCCTGGAAAGTATGCCGCCACTAAACCATCATGTCGCATATAGACACAAAAACTCAAAACTAATCATAATAATTTATCAAATTTGCTTAATCATAAGCGAACAGTTTTCAACGCTTTTAGGGTCAATTTCCATCGGGACGCGCGTTAATTAGGTTACTCAACTCTACCAGATTCTGCGAAAAGCCGATCACTCTCAAATAGTACGATGATTAATTATTCACACGGGGAAGAGTCGGACGTTCATTAACTTTTGGTGATTTCGTAAGCGTTCGCCGAAATTTCGACGTCTCATTTCCACGAATCGTCTCTCGCGGAACGAAAGTTGCGCTAACGGTACCAGAAAAGAGGAAAGATTGCATTAGCACCCGACGAAGAAAACCTGCGCGACTTCGAAGACCCTAATTAACTCGGACGACACAGACGCGCCGTGTTTTGCCGTTCATTTCATTCGAGAGAGAGCATCCCAGTTTTTTTCCCTGCGAAAGCCCTAAATCTCGCAGCGCGAAATTGATTTTCCCGAAAGATCGCCCCGCGAAGAGACTGCGTTTCTCTCTGTACGGGATTCGAAGGCCGTCCTCCTGATCTTGCTCTTTCTAAACCAGTCGGAAACCTTCGGATTCAATTCTGCGTGTCATCCCTCAGGAATTCACACTCACTTGTTTACGAGCGCTTGGAGATTTCTCGGCCGACGAAATATTTCCACGAGATCTGAATGGAATAACAAAGCTGTTTCTACGGAACAACGGAGCGCATCCGAAAGATGTTACGGGAAAAGATGATTGGAAGTGATCGAGCGGTTTTTGGCACTTTAAGACGGAATTTCTACGTTATTTCACGCTCTCGAAACTCATTTTTACTCTAAATTCAGTAGATGAGTGCATTACGTCTGAATTCAAACCGGAAAACAATTTAATTATTTAAATAGGTGAACTTCATGTTCCAATTTATACCAGTAAAGACGAATTTTACGTTTCTCAAGTTTTAGCCTGTTTTTTTTTCGGTTAGAATAGCATATATCATGCTGTATTATCATCGACCATGTTCTTCATTGTTATTCGTTTTACTAATTACTTTGTTTTTCTCGATTATCTAGAGCTATCTTCGTGAGATACCATAGAGAGAATGGGCTTTATCTAGCCGCTTTAGGAATGTCTACCTAACGCCGTAACATGAGTATCTGTCCCCGTAGAAACGTGATGTTCGAAATACCGTGGATGTGATTTGACAAAAGTAAATGCTCGACTATAGAGCTATTCTCGATATTGGAGAATAACCCTGAACTCTCGTGCAGACAATGTTAGGCTGCTTGGCAGTGGTTCATAAGTGGATTGATTACTTTTGGCTGAAATGTCTCGCTTCTCAGATTAAACACGAGTCATTCTTAATATCTGTAAATTCCTGGGTTGTGTCTTCCTCTCACTGTTGTAAATTTTGAACGAAAATTTTTTATTAATATCTAGTATTTTCAATGGGATATACAGTGTTTTCCATCGCGGAATTATTTTACGCTCTCCCTCAAATCCATCCACCTCAAATAATTCATTTACTTGTCGATAATAACTTCATTATAAGTGTTACAGAAAGGAAATGTTTTTTTGGGCATAAGAATTGCATTCATTTTGTTGTTATCACCCGGTGAATAGATCGATCTCGTCCGACGAGAAGTACATCGAAGACATGTTTTTTGGGAACAATCAGAAATTCCAGATATCCCAAGAATATTTCGGAGGCTCCATTGTGCCGCATCTATATGTATTCGGAACAGATCCGTAATCAATCATTCCGTTCCTTTTGGTCGTAAACATGTTAACGGCCATTTCTATTAACATCACTCACGTATACGTTACCCTCTTCTTCTATGTATACGCAGTATATATATATGTATATTTTTTTCATCCATCCTCTCACAATGGTTCTCTTCCATTCTCCGAACCACTCAATCCGGCCCATCTAGCATTTCATCCTCCACTCTGCATAAAAATAATCGAACGATTTCGCTCGCGAGGAATTCGAGAGAGATGTTTATTCGAGAAGGTTTCGAGACGTGTTTTAAAACATCGTTTAGGGGCGTAAGGTTATTTTAGATGATTCGGCGCTTCTTGAAAGGTCGATTTGGAAATTTTCACTTTTCCTTCGGGTCGCGGGGTGGGAGCGAGGGGGTTCCTTTAGATGAAGATGCTGACTCGGATCCAAACTATCAAAGAAACGGGATGCGTTATAGAGGGACTCTCGGTGGAGTTTCGTTAGTCTCTCCGGAGACGTTTTTTTCTTTTTTTTTGAAAGAATGTTTACACTTCACTACTCGGGAAATTTCACCAAATATTGCATAGTTATTAGTCGATGAAAACGAATTGGTTGAGAATTTAAGTCGATTCGCACGGCGAAAGCAGTGGAAGAGAAAGCTTGCGATCGAACGTAAAGGCAATGAATGTTCCGAACGTACGTATGCTCAAGTTTTAAGGCCTTCGGATTTAGAAAGAGCATGCATGAGCAGGGCATGACCTAATTAAACGGCGCTATGCGAAAAGGAAGTCACACCCCGTGTGAAGGATTCGCGAACCTCTTTTATTAATTAGGTTTAATGTTCTGATTCCGTGTATATTTTGATGTTGCTATAATATTCTTTATCATGGGCGTGCTTGGGAGTATGAAGTATCGTGCTACTTCGTCATTACCGTATTATACTAAATAGTATGATTTGAAAGGAAGGGATGCGTATTTTATTGATCAATACATTGAACGTATCAAATAGATCTGTGAATCTGGATTCCAACCTCCTACTTAATTCTTCCTTATGTATTTACGGATTAAATGAGGATTCCGTTAAAAACTTATCAACAGCCTTTTCAAACGTACGACCCAGGAAGAAAAGCTACAAGTGGTTAACGTGTTTGGACTCTTCACGTACTCCGCTAAAAAATCACGCGTGTAAATCAATGGTGAGAAAATTATTTACCCAAATTCCAAACTTTTAATTGTATATTCTTCCAATTATCGTGACTGCTAATTCTCGAATTGAGGTTTCGCAAAATCACCCGGGTAACGAAACTTCATTCCCGTTTGAGCAACCCCCCCTAAAAAGAAAAAAGGCACTCAAACTCAATGAACCCAAACACATTTAGCGCGAATTGCTCACTCCGCGAACCTTTTGATTTACGAAACGAAGGCACACCACTCTTCCCCGAAAGCACGCCAAAAACTTTGCCAATCTCTCCACCCATTGTGTTCTGGGGAAAACTCCGGTCAAAGTCCGCGGGTCTAAAAATGTAATTGGCCGCACCTCTTGTGGTGCGAACGACAGCGCATCCTTTGGGCAATCCGAGATGATCGCCGATGTTCCCCGCAAGAGCGGATCTGCATGTTCGCGGGGGGATAAAGAGATAGCGAGCCAAAAATAGACCAAAGCGCGTGGTAGGCAGATTGCCGGATTGTCGACTCTTTCCGTTACCGAAAAAAGAGTATAAATAGAAGGGGAAATCGGGAGGAGGAAAGAGAGAGTACGATGTACCGAGCGGGGAGAGAGTGCACGCGTGTCTCGTGGAAAGAGAGAGAGCGTTCTTTGGAAAGTGGGGGAGGGAGGGTCCACGACAGCACTTCGTCCGTGAATCCGTCTCTCGTCTACATCTCGCAAAAAGGATCCATGCAATTGTGGAAATGTTAGGAGATCGATAGTAGCAACACGTAAAACAATCAAGCACGAAGACGGTGTTCACGTACTTCCGGTAGCCTTGAAAACCGTTATTTTCTCGCGGGATGCAACCCGATGATATTCTCGGAGGACGTCGGTAACCAAACCAAATAACCGATCCTTCAGTCGTCGTTCCGATCGAGTGAAATTTTCGTTACGTACAATGACGTTATGTAACTCAAAATGTGATGACCTCATGTTTTTTAAATTTTTTCACGGTACGGGTTTTTGTCCCAATTTTTTTGTTTCATTTGGGCAACGAAAAGGTTGACCCAAATAGTATGGAGGTAGAAAGTAAACGACTGCGTTCGAGAACTGAAACAGAGTTACTCACAAAGCATCGTTCTACCGAAACCAAAATTGGTTCTTAATATGCTCAATTTATTTACAAGTTATAGCAATGAAAGACCGACAGTTCGAAATTGAGACTTAATGCAGATGAATTCGATATAATTAGGTCAGACATTGTGGAAGGTCATATTAAGAATTACAAAAAAGGACATTAGTATTTTCACATCGAAATGCATTCTTTTAGTGTATAATACACGAATCTTTTTTTAATTCTTTCTTTCGTAATTCTATTTCGTGAAATAATCTTCGTATCAGTTGTATTAACTTACTCTTTATATACGTATTAGCATCCATGTAAAACTTGCATCGATTCATCGTACTTTATAATCCAACGTGCTTCAAGAAACTTTTGGAGGTATTAAAACGTACAATTCTAAGGCGGAAGCAAGTAGTTTCAATAGTTGGGACGTTGGATGGCCTAAAAGAAAGTCGTAAATTGGAGAGAATTTCGATGGAAAAGTAACATTATCCGTACGATGCCCTATTGGGGATCACCTCTCCTCTCAATTGAGAAGCTCAATCGGTCTTCGACACCAGGATTCCGAACCTTAATGTTTTTCCTCCACGCATTCGCTCCGATTCGAAGAACGAACCATTAATTTGGACAACTACCGGATTTACTTGGTCCTAAAACTTCGAAAGGTTTTTGAAGTGGATAATTTTTTAGTTCGGACCTTTTAAAATTTATCGTGATCATCCCAAATCTATCTCTCCCTGACTTAAATAGTAAAATTTACAAATAATACATGATTATAAAACAGTTGCACCTCATTAATTAATAAAAGCCGCCTAAAGATATCTATAAAATTAGCTGTATAATGTTTATTTATTCTGGTTGCTACGTTTCATAAAAATACCCTTAGCATTTCTCGACTGTACCTCGGTAAGAAGGATAGCACTAAAAGGGTTAAAATAACAATATATTCTCGGAAAAATCAGTACATTTTAGTTTTAAAAATAACTAATATATGTGACTAAAAGGAATTGTAAACAGAACATCACATTTGATTTATAATACTTAAAATAAATACGTAAAATATTTAAGCTTAGTTTGTTCTAATAATGTATTTCATAATCAAATCGTACTCATATGCTATTGGTATATCACCACCTATTAATTTTTTTGATTTAATTGACGTCATTTGGGTTCGTTACTCGAAGAGAAACGAATAACGGTTTTCGGTTCGAGAAATTCGATACTTCGACTCCAATTTCGCTCGTGGACTAAACGACGCCAATTTTTCATACGGATTCGTTTTCCGGCGCTCAGTTCGACGCCCGACTCCTGCCCTCTGCCCCAGCGGCGCCAGGGACGAAAACAAACGCTCCGGATGGCGCTTTTTGTCGGGGGGAGAGAGAGAGATGGTAGAAAAGGGGATGGATAACATCGACTTGGGCATCGGCGGTCGCATTCCCAAAGGATCTGTGTTCCATTCCCTTCGCCTCCTCCTGCTTTTGACGCAGTCCTTCCTCCCCCTCCCTCCTCGGTCAAGGGAGTCGATTGAAGAAAAAAATGGGAAAAAGAAAGTGAACTTGTCTCATTCTCTTTCCTGCGAAACCCTAACTTTTCCTCGAAATCGACCTTTGCGACCTACATGTCCCGTCCTCCGCATCTGTATTCTCGCTGCTCCCTCGGCGACGTCATACCGTCCGGCATCTGACAAGTCCACGAACACCTTCGTGAAAATGTGAAAGTTCACGGGAGGCTTCTTCTTCTTCCACGGAGCGGAAGGCTCGGAGCGAGAGTGTCTGTCTGAGAGAGTGCCGGAATCCGTGTGTCGATATGAGAATGTTAAGAATGCGCTACGTGAGCAATTGGGACAGTAGGTTACGAGAGCTAAATGATGTTCGTGACGGTGTTGATAGCGGGCGGAACGCTCTCATAACAGTTCGAAGTTCCATATGGGTGTGTGTATATTCTTCTATACGTAACAGACTCCTTGTTTATAAGGGTTCGGGTTCGATATTTTACGCGTTTTAAACGTACGATATCCATTACGTTATCTAAAATAGCAATACATTTTATAGTATTAAATATTCAGTACGTCAGCAGCGACGAATTTCTGTAATAGCGCTTTTAAGATTCGCATATACATGTATATTCCGCACGTGTTGTATTTACGAGCCAGATTTCGCACTTGTTACATCACGTTGCGTTTTGCGGTCACGGTTTCTTTTTATTCCCGAACACCTTTGTCACTTGTTCCGGAGGCCAGATTGAAACGTATGTGCGAATAAATCTCGATGGTGGAATGGATTGTATGCAAGCTGTTCGATGTGAAAATCCTTGGTTCGCGTCCCGGTTCATAGAAAGTTTACGCTCGGGAAATGGGTGCTGGTGTTCTTCAATTGATGAGTACTTCAGTTGAAATGTTCTATATACACACTATAGGTAGGAGTGGGTGGTACTAAGGGCTCATTTCAATTAATAAATAAACAAATGAAATTATATTCATCTGAAGTTGTGATCTGAAAATCTAAGTTTTTATTGGATTATGAAATGCAGAATCCTATTACATTCACGTACATTTTTCTCAGATTGAACATAATAGCTGAATTAAGAGTAAAGAAACTAATAGAAAACAATGTATAACACTGAATTTCGTAAGTTTCATTGTGCTGTATTCAATGAGAGGAAATGTGGACAGATAAAGCAAATGCATTTTTATGAACGTATGCATACGATATGAACGTATAAATATGAAAAATGCAACATTACTTCAGATCTTACCTCGACAACCTCGGCTTTATGTTGTTATCGATTTATTCCAAAAAGATACATCCATGCTTCCGTAAGTATGACTGTACTCAATAACATGACGACAGATTGATGAAAATAGGCCTTTCCGGGCCTATCTCTCGATACGGTAACATTTGTCTTATCGGTGCACGTACTATCTAACGGTTTATGTAATCCAAACTTTAAAATTCCTTGCCCGGGGAAGGTAAGTAACATCCTCGTATCAACATTGATACGGCACCGCGAGGAATTCCGATTGCAGCTGTCACCGACTAACAGCTGTTTTAACACTCTTTTAAAGCTGCGGTGAATGGCAAGGCATCTTTCAAGGCCAAATAAGTAGGAAAGAACGAGATGTTCAACTCGCGACATTAATTAAATGCTGTGACTACAAATTAGAGATCGCCTTATCTTTTTCATGTGATCAACTATTGTAGAGATAAGAATCTAGACATTATATATTATTAGCAAAAACGTAATCCTAGGATGATTGATATATTAGCACAGAATTGACTTATCTCTTTTGAGTTGACTGTTATGTTTACTTTTCCCGTTCTTTCAAAGAACGAAACGTTTTGAAATACTGGTTAAACAGTGAGTCTTTGGTAGCCTTCAATGTTATCGTTCAACTCTATCTGGCTTGAAGAAAGCAGTCATTGCTATCTAGATTTGCAAACTTAGGTTTTGTTTACGTTTACGAAAGAAAATTAATCTCTGCAGCATTCCTTGCCTGTCGAGATTTTGATGTGACTCAGCATGTATTCAGACCAACAAATGGAAAAGGGATTATAGTATTAAACTAAGGTCGACTGAATATGATGGTATATTAAGGCGTTATCGTGCTTTTAAATATATTCTGCTTAAACTGCCTCTGTCGTGTACATATTTATTATCTAAAGTCTGAAATTACCGAATGAAATGGCTCGCGTAACAAAGGGTGATTTACTTTCTTTTCCGATAATCCTATTATTTATAATTTAACCTTGGGACTCATTGAAAAACATAATTAAATATGAAAATTTACTGGTTTTGTGCTAAATTACTCTGGTTCTGTATCTAAAGAACACGGAAATGCTCCCGCTTTTTAGATATGAATGAATTCATTGTTATCTCTGACCCAGTTTTCGTATGTTGGATTGAATCTTACACTTAATGAATCAACGGTACCCATACATGTACAAAATATTAGAATATATGTATACATGCGTTTATTGTTGAATTAATTCTTTGATTTGCGGAATTATAATAATGTTTTCGATACAGAATTTGAAGATCTTGTATGAAGTATACTTAAGAATTCGAATAGTTATCTTTCAGATGGCTAGCACGATCGTTGAACCCTCAGTCTTGCTATTTATAAAAGAATACATGAAATAGAATGAAACGAGTTTTATCGTTCTTCTTAAGGTCACCATCAACTTTTTTCAATAAGACGTGTGAGCAAACGCCTGTGTGAGAATGATTCATTATGAGCCCGATTCTCTTGCATACAGTTACATTTTAATTGGTCACAATCAAGGGGGTGAGGTGAATCAAGATGTTTGTCTGAGCAGGGAGAACATAAGGATGAACTTTGGGAATATTTTTAAAAAGATGAAACAAAATGGCTAGGAAGCACATAGGAAGAAGTTTTTGCATCGACGTTTCAGATAGTTGAAATAAGTATTTTATTACGTTCTGTTATTTTATACATTAACTTTCTTGATCCTATCGTGAACTTCATTCCACCAAATTTTTAAAAATATCATATTTGATAATAATAAATATAATAACATTTATTTATGGATAAACTATCGAAATAAAATATTGATTTAATTTTATGAGTATGCAATGCGATCGATCATATAAATGTGAAATTAAAGTTTCCGATAATATAGCATTGCATACGATATTAATATAACAATAGATGAAAAAGTTCTAGCCGCTAGAACACGAGTAACCTTGAGTGCATCGGGGATTGTATTCGAGGTTAAGGACGAAGATCATGCAGCCCTTCAACAAGGTCGAGAGCGTTCTACGTTTTTTGCGGAATCCTTAAAAAGGCGTAGGAAGACCTCTACGATACGATCGTTTTGGAATTATTGTCTCAAAAATAAACTTGTTTCACGGTGTTGAAGTTTTTACAAGGATCATTTGTGAAGTAAACTATGTATCTTTAGCTCTAAGAGGAAATTTTAAATCTTATTTAAGGTAATATATATATATATATATATCCTTTGCCTCCGCATATTATGGTTTTTAATTGTACCGTTTGTAATGGTACCGTTTTAATGATGTGACAGTTTGTTCGAAAGATGTTATCAAGAGACTAATAGGAGTAATTGTTCCAATTTTTGCAATTTATATTATATCGTCTGTTACGTATTTCATACTCACATACATACTTTTTGACTTCTTTTTATCAGTTCGAACTAACGATCAAAGTACATTGAAATCTTTTGCCATTTATCAGCTTATTCCTGAAAAACTTTTTCTGCGACCCAAATTTTCCTTCATTATTTGGATACTTTAATTTTGAAAGGAATTAAATGAGTATGGCATTTATATCTTATCATATTCTTTTCAAGTAGTTGAAGTGAACCTGTATTCAGATTACTTAGCAGAGTGTGTTTAGATATTTTAATCATCTTGACAGAAGCAATAAATATGATCGAAATAAATAAAATTTTATTTTATAAAATAAAAAAGTAAAACTTACTTGAAGTATAATATTAGTTTCATTACTTCTGTTTAATTCTTGAATTTCTTTGTCGATTCCACCTCTTATATTTTTATGCACTTCTATAACTCCTTTATGAGGATCAATGTATGTTATTATTTCATGAAACTATAAAAAAATTCACAAAATAAAATAAAATCCATCCGATTGAAATATAAAGTCACAATAATATTTTAATTTTCCGTAATGATCTTCAATTCTATACTGTTTTCTTACTTTAATTTCCTCAAATCCCTTACGATTTTCTCTTTCGCTATTTAAATCAATTTTCCTTTTGTTTATATTTGATGAAAATTGTTCTAAGTTCAATTATACTCTCATAAAAATGGTTGCGCATGAAATATTCCTCTCAATTTCCTTTGGAATTAGCGTAAAATTTTCGATCTGGATATTTAAACATTAAAATTTTTTATACTTTCAAAATTTTGTTTATAGACGTACTTACTGTTTATTTCTATGATTTTAAGTCGTTATAATACCTATAATCAATATTATTATTAGCGTGTAGCACATAAAGAAAATAACACGTGGGAATACATTTTAAAATTCCCTCTAAACAACTACCTTAGTCACGTGACACGTCAAAGCTTAATATTTGCCCATGAAACATTTTTTTTCTCGCATTTTGACAAGAAACAGAACGAAAAATACATTTAATAAATTGATTATTATTTATTTTATGAAATCATCATCATTTAAGACCTGAAATAATTAAGTTGCTGGTTCTACCTCATTTCATCGGAAGTACTTCAATTGTCTATCTCCACATCATTCGTTGTAGCTCTCCTTGTGATAGTGGCGGCTGTTAACATGGTGAATTACGAGGAATTAGTAAATAAAGCGGAGAGAATAGTTGATCAGGTATTACTAAGTCGTATTAATATGATCTTTTATATCTATACTGTTTAAATTTCGCATTTATGCTCATATCTTTTATCTTGTGAAATATTTTGTAGCATCTGACCTATTATTGAGATCCTGTTCTCTCCTTCTAGGTCATACCAATAACCAAGAATTATTTACCAACGTTAGCCAGATTATGTCTAATATCGACGTTTTTAGAAGATGGTTTGCGAATGTGGTTTCAATGGTCTGAACAAAGGGATTATATGGATGTGTCGTGGCAATGTGGCAAATTCCTTGCGGCTCTTTTTGTTTTTATAAACTTAGTTGGACAACTAGGTGGATGTATTATGGTTATAGGTAGGCTACAGGTTCAAGCTGCTTGTGGAATTCTGTTTTTCATCGTTGTGTTACAGGTGAGTTATATTTTAGTGTAAATTTGCCACATCATGAAGCGTAGCATATATTGTGTTTCCAATATGGAACTGTGTTCCTAATCGTTTCCGTAGACATTGTGTAAATTTTGTGACATGAAACGCTACATCATCTTGCAAATAGAACTTTGTAATCGCTAAATTTCCCAACGGTATCAATAAGTTCATATATAACTGACATAATGTTCGAAGTCCACAATGATGAATGAAAAAAGTTTCATTTATTCTTGCCATTCAAGTTTTAACAAACTTCGTACTTATTCTCGTGTTATGATTATACGTTTTTGATGAAGGATTGATCTGCATGACCATATTTTGGAATTTGATGCCTTTAGAAAATAAACGGAGTGTATTTTAAATTTATGATCTTATAATCCTATTTGTAGACAATAGCGTACAGCATTTTATGGGACCTAAACTTCCTCTTGAGAAATTTGGCACTCATTGGAGCACTGTTGCTAGTTGTTGCAGAGAGTCGACAAGAGAAAAGAAGTTTATTTGCTGGAGTACCATCCTTAGGTGAGTGTAGCATAATATTTTGCATGTTCACTACTCAATCTTAACATTTTAAAAATTTTATTGTCACAGTTTTAGATTTGAAGCATAAGTATCTATAATTGCTGAATTCATGCCTTGTTTTTGTAACTGTTTAATTGTTAATTCTGTATCCTTTCGGTGAGACAATTAAATATTCCTTGCCAAAAAATTTGTTGCATGTGGATGTTAAATATTCACTATTCACTTTTTGATTTACATGTTATTTTAAAATTATACAATCAAGGTATGATAAATTTATTTTACGTGCAACTTTAATCTTTCTACTTCATAATTCTTTTCGGTATATAGGTGAAAATAAACCCAAAAATTATATGCAGTTAACCGGAAGAATTCTCCTGGTGTTTATGTTCATCACTCTGCTCAGATTGGAGCTATCTTTTATGCAGGTTTGTTATGTATACTCTATTTTTCCTTCATGTAAGCTTTTGAAAATTTTTGGGTGTAGGTGGATAAAACAGTTTAAAATATCTTGGATTTTGGTATAATTGTCAGCATACCTTATTAATATAAGAAAGCTTTTCAAAAGTTATAGTTTCCTGTGCAATTTCTATTTTCGTAAATAACTTCAAAATGATAAGTCTTTAGTTTTTTCTGTTGAGCTGAAATGAAACAGTATTAACATATAATATTATCCATCAGTCATTCTTATATTAATTGACTGCATTTTATAAGGAATATTTTGAAGGGAAGTATTATTTACAATCTTTGTAGAAGTTTGAATAATGTTATTATAAATGCAGCTAAATACGTAAACAGAAAAAGAGTGCATACTAATGCAATGTATTTTTAGAAAATTTCTTAGCCAAAATTCCATAAAATATTATTAATTAATATTAATAGCAATATTTTTACACCTTACATTTTGATACATGCAGATTTAGATTTTGATATCCATTGAGTTTATCCTTAGTTATTTCTCAGAAATAGGTTTTGCATGTGTACTTTTAGAGCATGTTTCAGTTTATATCTTTGATAGTAACAGTTCCCCATCTTATTTAAAATTACTTTATTATATTTAGCAATTAATCTATCATCAGCTTATTTCCAATAGCAGTAAGGAAAGGTTAATTTTTACGAGTGTGTTCTAACAATACCTTTATTTTTGCCATTGGCTGTTTATTTTTAATTTTAGCTATTTAGCTTTAATGCTCTTATGAATTGCCTTTTTATTGACCCTTTATTGTTTCACCTCACCTTATGGTTAGATTTGTCAGGCTAATTTTTGTCACTTGAGGATGATTGAGAAAATTAAAATTGTGTTTCCAGATAGATAAGACTATCTACTATCTAATTTTAGTATAATAGAAGCAACCTTTAATTTGGTTATGATATTAAATGAAAATTTTGGAAAGAAATCAATTTACCAAATCATCTCAGAAAATATTCCTATTTCATTATTGCTCTTTTTTTCCTTTTTTTGAACTCTTTAATATGTATTACCAATAATTTTGGTTGTTTGAATCCAAGTTAATTGTTTGTTTTTGTTTCAGATGCTCCAAAATTTGATTGGCTCAGCACTTATGATCTTGGTAACTATTGGTTATAAAACCAAATTGAGTGCTATAATTTTGGTGATATGGCTGACTGCCCTTAATTTCTACTTCAACGCTTGGTGGAATATTCCAAATTACAAACCAATGAGAGACTTCCTCAAGTATGACTTCTTCCAAGTAAGTAATACAGAGTTTAAATTTTAAAATTTTACTTTATAATAAAATACCTGTTCAGACAATCAAGTTTCCATTAAGATTTGTCCTTGATACTGATGATCAGCAAAAGTTCTCTCATAAAATATGGCCATGAGAAAATTAACATGAACTTTGTTTAATCTCTGAGAATTGAATTTACAAAAATGCTCTTGGTTTCTTGATGTATAAATGAAAGCAGTAGACCTTGTGTTTCTTCCTTAAAAAATTGAATGCATTGAAAGGTGTCAGTTGCTTTCCACAGATTACTTTATCTTATCTACAAGATTTAAAAAAATCACATTTTAGGATAGAATTGGAGAATTATTTCTGCTTTTAAATCATTGTGAATTTGTCAATTTGAATCTATCTTCTCAAGTATCCTATCATCCTTAGAAATAATTTTTTCCCTAAGTTCTTTTAAGTTTTACTTCCTCCTTCCCTATTTCCCAAATATAGTCGTGTCTTAATTATAGCAAAAGTCATTTAAAAAAAAGCAAGTAACATATTCAATTGTCTTAAAAGTTTTATTTTCATACCCTATTTAAACCTCATGTTTTTTATTAGAACAAAATACTTTTTATCCTGAAATATATCCAAGTATTTGTAAGTTTTTTTGTATAATATTGTCATTAAAAGAAAAATACTCTTGGCTCTTTGATAGTGTATAGATTGAATTATTTATTCCCTGACCTTAGTAATTTATTCCCATTCTTTTCTTTCATTTTCATCCCAAACTTTCCCCAATACATAAGCCTTTCCAAAAATATTTATCGGTGGTGTTATGTGTTCCTTTATGACGTTAATAAGTTAATGCCAAAGTTTATCATTGTATGAGAATTATATATTATGTTGACTTACTCTATTAATTTCTTAGTTATATTCTTTCTATATTGTATTAAAATCAATATTAGAAGTGTTAATCACCTCCTTCCTCACCACATAATTCATAAGGTGAGGGGACGTTATGAATTTTGTTTTTTATAAAATTTTAATTTTCCTGTTTGATCAGTCTTAGAATAATTTATTTGGCAATTCTTCTCAGAGTTTTGAAATCCTGAATAAATTCTTAGGAATGTTTACTTATATATTGGAATTCTATTGCCAATGTTATGCATGTACAACTCATCATTCCAGATAATTAAAGATAATTTCTCTATCCTAATTGTAAAATCCTTAAAATTGTGCAATCTTCTATGGAATAGTGAGTAATTGGGTATAAAAATTCATTTGATCAATCTTTATTTACATAAATATAAAATAAGACTTGTTTGGGCAATTATGTATGAAGATTATCATTCAGATGTAGCCTTGGTTAGCTTATAAGTTCCAATCATATATTTTGCGTTAATACTTTAGATAACTATTAATGTTATGTCCATTTATATGAAACCTATTTGTGCCACTCGATCTTCTTAGCTAAGTAGAAGCCATTTTTTCAATTATTTTAATCCTTAAATTCTATTGTTGATAGCTGCAATTTGTGGAACAACATTCCAAATTGAAGGAAAAAAGTACTTCACCTGATGATGGCATATGTGCCTTAACCGGTCATTCAATAACAAATATCCTGTGGAAAATACAAAGTACTTTTTAATTCAACTTAATTTTAATCAAATACCATCAGGGATTGCATCCTTGTTTTTAAAATATATTTAACTGGATATTGTTTTCTTTTAGAGTGGATGACAATAATTTTAAATTTTAGCATTGTCAATCTCTTAAATGAATTTCATTTTTCTATTTTCAGACGCTGTCTGTCATTGGAGGTCTGCTCATGATTGTTTTGCATGGTCCTGGTGGTGTATCAATGGACGAGAAGAAAAAGGAGTGGTAGAGATTAAGGAACTTCCGGACTGGACTGCTGCTTGAGAAGGGAAATAGTTGGGTTGGACCAGTGGAAGCAGTGCTACTAATGAGTAGGCTGTGGGAAAACTTTGCACAAAATTTAACAGTCCCAGCAGAATAGCAGACTAACAAATGGTTGCCCTTGATGGAGACCTTCTCATGCTGCCTGGAATATATCCAATGGTTCTTTTTTACTTGATTAGTTTTTCATTCCTGGATGTATGTATGTAAGTGTGAATGTATGTTTGACATGAGTTGGTATGAATGCTGCTTCCACATTAGCAGGCCGAGAGAAATAAGGTGACACCATTCAACTGAAAGACTGGAGGCAAAAAGCTGTTTTGAAAGCTTCTTTGTCTCTCGATAAACTATCTCCTTAATTTTATCTTGGTGGCCAGCCTTATTCTGTCATATGATGTGTCTTTGATAATTGTCCTCAGTGTTTTTTGTGGGAAAATTTATTTCATCAGTTAAAGTTTTTGTCAGGAGAACAATTGTTGTTACATAAAAAATTGATGTGTATTGGAACATTATTTTGGTTAAGAAAAGACAGTGCACGAAAAATGACTTTATTAAATTTAGGACTTGGTGAAGATTCATTTTTTGTTATCGACTGCTAAGAAACAGTGCTTTTACTATTTTGGGCAGATGTATTACTTATATATATATATCTTGATAAATTTGCCATCTTAGTCAGGGTTTTTTTATTTTTTGAGGAATATTTGGATATTATATGAATTAAATTAATGTAGAGTCAGAAATTATATGGGATGTTGCTATTTGTTGGCTCTATCTAGGGTTGTCAAATGGAATGTTGAAGTTTCTTACAATTTTAGCACTTTATACACAAATTTGTCCAGTATCCTTTCATCATGGTGAGTCATCAATCCTCTGTAAATTCCAGTTTTAAATTGAAGTTCTCTCTATCTGGAATTTTCAGTTTAATCTTGATAAGGATTTGCAAGGGCTACTACTTTGCATCACTCAGGCAACAGAAGATATTCCCGCTTCTTCAAAACCTCAAATATTTTATATTACTCTTCTGATTATAACTTAATGAATACCATGTCCAAATCATAGGAATTGGTTTTTATTCTAAGAGGAAAACCAACATATTATAATTGGCTAAATTGTGTTTTAAATTTTCTTTATTACAAATGATATTATTCATTCTAAAACTGTTATCATAGTGCACATATGCTCATCATAAAGAGCAGTTTGTCTGAAGTAACTTAGTTATTTATCTAGGGAACTGCTGAGTTATTGCTCTGATATGTCTACATTCTCTCATATGTGCTATGACTATTTTATCCTCTGCAGTTTTGTTGTTAATATATAAATTATTCAAATTTTCTATTTATCAGAGTCAAGGAGTCAGAAAGAGGGTTGTAATGTTGATAAAAATAAACGTCAATATTGTTCACGAGCTTTGCATACTTTTGGTTACTTTTTCATGCTGAGAAAAATTTGTATTAAAGAAAGAAAAAACTGGTTATGCTATGATTCAAAATTGCTCTTTGTATCAGTCCTTCCATACCCTTATTCAAATGTAACCCTTATATTATAGTTTTGACTTCACTGTCATGACTTTGTAGGAGAACCTCTGATGTTCATGTACTGAAATTATTTTACAATCAATCATGTTTTTCAGTATTTTATTCAATGACCCTCCTTCCTTCTTTGCAGAGTTCTATTATGGTTTTATCTTCCTGCTCTAATGAGAGTTAAAATCTAAGTAATATTGTTTGTTCCTGTCAGAGATTATAAATATGATGACAGTCTGTCAAAGTGTAATATTGGTAACATTCTTTTAACCAACATGGATAGATATGCAATTAACTCTCACAACCATTGCGTTTGAGATTATTGAAGAAACAATGAAATTACTCAATGAATGATAATACATGTATGAAAAGAAGTGTAAATGCATTATCTTTTAGTTGATTCCATGGATAGAAATCAGACTGGTACAGGAAGAATTTGATAGAACAAAAACATATATGAATTTGTTCAATGTACAACAAGTAATTAGTATATATGGAGAGCAATTTTCTTGAGAATCAGTCTTGCTGAATTGTGTGACAATTTATCTGTAGATAGTTATTATTTCTGAATTAACTTGAACTCATCCTGAAAGTAGAAGATGTATTTATAAAGTTTAAGTTCATTTTCAGTATCAAGTTTATAGTCCCTCCCTTTTTCAATATCCTGTAAACAATGTTTCAGAATGGAAAATAATGATTTTTTTCTGTTGTTTTGACTCTCGTCACCAATTAAATCAGAGATTTCTATGATGGCCTCTGTTTTAGAAAGAAAAATGGTTAGTTGAAACTGTTGATGTTGTTGTGGTCGTATATTTACAGAAGACTGATTTGAATTCCATCTCTAATTTACTCAGGGTCTTAAATACTATTGTGGCTAAGTAGAGATGACCTGTTTCCTAAAAGCTTTTGATTCCCGGTTTTCAGTATCTTTTAATCAGTTTTCATTATAATAACTTAAGTTACATTTTAAGTTAAGTTTGAATTATTTCATGCAATTTTCACAATATTAAATAAACTTACTGTGTCTGAGGATGGAAGTGAGTTTCGTAGAAAGAGAACTGTACTGTACTGAACAGTTACAGAATGCAGACATAATTTCATAATACAAGTGAGACATCAAAGGAAAACTAATTACTAAGGCTACAAAGTTCAACAAATTTGAAATCAATGTGAGAAGGCGTGACTTTGTGGAATGCCATAGTAATAAAAAACAACTGTAAATTTCCACAGAAAATTGGTATATTCGCGACCAGTTAAGTAATATGAAATTACATCTTCAGGCAAGGAAAAATAAATTTGGTGAGAAACTATTTGTTTGAAAGGTATTTTTCATTCATGAGAGTTGCCATTAAAGTATTTGTTAATACCAAAGAAAACTTCCAAATTACATCCTTGAAAGTGTAATTTATTGATGGTGATATTTTTATTTATATATCAATAACTCTGTGAGCAATATATTTTTAAAATTGAAAAGTAATATAATATCGTTATCTCTTTTTGTTGTTGACTGGTTCAACAATTATAGTAATTAACATCATGTTATATAAAAGAATATTTAATATTCAATTTGGGAAGGAGGGATGTACTAGAAATTTAATATAACATTTTCATCTCCATAAGCACCCTGATAGCTACCATTTGTCAGGGGGTGTTATATTGACTTCTATTTTTTTGTGAGTCTGGATTATAAAGGAATTCCATCCAAAGTTATTGCATTATAAATTTGACATGCTCCATTTTTGTTTGGAAAGTCTTACACTCAATTCTTCTTTTCTGTTTCTGAACACTTGATCGGTTAATTCTATAATCAATTGCAGAAATAGTTGAAGTTATTACTAAAATGCTTCTGATGCAATTTTTATTCATTAAAAATAATAGCATGAAAATTTTATGAATTTCATATTACACTATTATTTATGCAACATAACTCATTCGTCATAGCGTAATGCTATTTGTGACTTATTACCAGTTTGACTTATTTTTATCAAACATTAATAATGTGTGTGAAAGTATAGCATGATTTTTTCTTTTATTTCCCAAAATTAAACATCTCATATGATGGATTGAAATAATTTTCCCGCTCGTATAGGACAAGAGTTTCTTGATTCCTATGTGATTTGAAGAATCTATAATTAATATCATCTTTCACCTTTCAGGTGATACCTGGATGTTATAAAAGGCAAAATGTTTGTTAAGTTTCTATAGAATTAACACGAGTGTTAACTTTGAAAGTTCATTCTGGAAGATAATCCTTCAAATCTGTATGTTTTCGCATTCAAAGTGAGGAAAACCTTAGTATCACTGGTAGAGTAAGATAATTTTGCTAACAATTTTTAAATTAAATACTCTCTTGTCTTTTCATTTGCCATTGATAGGTGATGATAAATGATGTAAGTTTTTGAATATTTTGTGGTTCAAAATGTGAGATTCCCGTTGGTTCACTTGATAATTTTGGAGAAAAGACTTACAAACTCTGATTCCTTCACTGTTTGTTATTTTATGGCATATTTTATTTGTGAACATTTAATTCAGAAAAAGAAATAAAAAAGTCAATAAAGTCCAACCCATAAATGACATCCATTCTATCTGAATTTGGTTCATGAATAATGGATTTTTGATATTAATGATTGCTTATTTATACATGTATATATATTATAGACGGAGAATTTCCTTATTAGTAGATTTATGTTTGTTGAAAATTCTGAATGTCAATCGTTGTCTTGATCTGTAATTTGTTTTCATTTAGGCCAATGCAATTCAACGTTCGGTATAAATCAATGTATAAAATACTACAGTAGCTCTCTGATGAAAGAAGTGTGATAGATGCCGCTTAATGCGAACTCAATGCTTGTATTTTTTTTAGCTTTGACCTAGAAATTACATATAACGCGAGCTATGATAAGCCGATTATTAGAATGGAAAACAAGACAAATAGAGCAACGTCATTTCCGCCGAGCATCGTTTTGTACAATATTTCGCGAAGGAAGGACGGCAATTAAACTGTACATCGTATACTCGAGATAAATACCCAGTTTGAAAAGTTGTTAAAAAAAATTTGCTGTTTTGAAATTCTAAGTTAAAAAAAGTCAATTAAGGCTCAATGTGAAGTACACCCCGCATGTGGCTGAAATGGAACTGCTTGCGTTACCTTTTCAGGTTGTTAATTCTTCTATTATTGTTCATTTCAACTCTTCTTCCCAGAGTCATTTCCGGTGAGAAAGGCATAATTTATGATAGCAGATAACGATGAAAGTTTCCGGTCACCTTTGGTCTCCGAATACAAGTATCGCCACGCATAGTTTACACATATCCTATCAAGGCTCAGGCCTTGAACTCATCAGCAGTTAACTTCTTCAGCAGAAGTATTTCTTGTTATTAAATTATGTCGTGACGTAAACCAGATGCGTATTTAAACTCGGTACAATGTTGAAGGATTCTTTCGTGGAGGGTCGTTCTCAGTTCTTCCGGGATTCTTCAGGAGGTCGGGTTGGGAATCGGAAACCTGCTGCTGTTTATATAAAGCTTTGTGTATCATTGTGTTCTACACTCATATTAGCATTGAAGATTCATGTTTTACACACGGAAGCGGTGTGCATGTGATACTTGATATAGATTTTCCCTAAGAGAACTTTTCGATTTAGAAAGAATATAAATATTTTTTCGTACACGTTACCAAACTTCAATGGAATGTTTTCACCCGTATTTAACTCGCAAGAGTATGGAATTTAAAAAGGTTGATGAAGAGTTAGACTAGTTTTTGCGTTAATTCTGCTGTATATTCTGGTTGGTTTTTCCAATTGCTCCTTAACAGACGTTGCAGTTTTACTTTTATAACTCACGTATTTCATTTACCGATCGTGATATCGCATTCACTCATTTGGTAATGAGTGCATTTGATTACCGAATAGTATTGAATGAATATTATTGCTGGTGGGGCAGAGCCAAGTTATAAGAACTCTTACATTACGTGCAGTAATGATATGATCGCGAACATTGAAGATAGGTACTATCTTCAATGTTCGCGATCATCGTGGCTATCTTCATTGAATACATTACGTAAATGATTCGTGCTGAAGGTCGGTGAAGGATCTCCTCTCGCTTTCATGCAATTTTTCTGTCTTCTAGTCGTGCATTACGCAAAACCTCTGCAAGTACGTACGTCTATTTCAAATGAAGTATAAGTGTTTGTTGTGTTTTTCAACAAATAAATTCAAACTTCTTTCGGTGCCGTTTTTAATTAAGATTGTAATTGTTGTCTGTATCTTAAGCTCTTTTATTGTTGAGAGAACTGATATTCACACCGTGTTTCGTTTTAGCCGGTAATGCTAAAATTTTATCTTTGTTCGTTGGAAGATTTATGTTGATTACCTTATTATATTTCTTGATACCAGAATCGTAAACGGTATTATTTTGATAGGCGAAAATGCTTTGAAATACAAAAAGCATATATACTGTAATAGTAATAAGTATATTTATTGAATTAAAGGGAGCTCGACTGGAATATTTCCATATTCAACCTGCCTGATAAATGATTGATTTTATACAAACTTTTAGCAATATGAGTATATTTTTATAAGAATTTTTATATGAAAGTTTCAAGTTTCTACATTCGGTAGTCTATAGATTGGCGCTTCTTCGTTCGCAGAAGAAACTTTCCAGACAGGGATAAGATTATGCCTTTAATGTCAATCGTATGCATATAGTGTGTCTCACAGGTATGCTCATAGTTTGCTTGTAATCGGAGAAAATTCTTTTCGTATAAGTATATGTTTTTAGTCCGAAATTTTCGTGAAAAAAATTTCGGTGTCCTCATGAATTTGTAAAATAAATCTTTCAGGTCGTTTCTTCTTTAAAATGGCAGAGAAAATTACAGTAATTGTAGAAATTTAGGCGACTCCCTTATATGGTTTTCCTCGAGGAAAAGAAATGTTTTACACGATGATAGGTAGTTTAGGAAAGGGCAAAGTTTATGAGTCATAGATCTTGGTTCGCAATACGGGCTTACATGAACTATAAACGCGGAAGTCTCCCGACTCCTAAGAGCGTTCTGGGATCTGCATTAAATGGTTTGGCTTTACGTGCAAGGTACGCAGGACTTTTGAAAAGTACCGTTTTCGATCTATAGTTTACTCTTTATTTTTTTGGATTATTTGAAGTTGAAAAATCCGTTGAATCAGGTGGACTTAGGAAACCAAAAAACAGTGTGCCCTTCACTATAGAATCAGCATTCAAAATACGCAAGCGAAAGATATCTGATAATCACAACCGATACTGCACACTTGTTGGGTATCACGAATCGATAAATTTCTTTACGTAACATTGATTTACACGATAGGTGAATTCATGCTTGCAGCGCTCTCTCTATGCAATTGACCTAAAATTAGTTTACGATCGTAATGAGCCCCGCGATGCGATATGACGCCGTAATCGCCGCAATAAATATAACAATATTCGCGGAACGAGAGGTGTGGGTCTTCGATGCGTACGCTGTACGAAATCATACAAGTGGTCAAAGCCACGTGGAAGGGTCGTCATCCGAGAAGAGAAAGTGCGATAAAGGCAGCGTTCTAAACAAGTTCGAGGATAGGAGAGCTTATAAGAAGGTAAAAGGTCAACATCATGCTCGGCGCATGAGTAAATGGCCTCCTCAGGTCATATTGGCAACAGTAGGTATGGAAACTGATCTTTGTAAATCGTTACCTAGGTAACAGTTTCGGTAATGAGCTATGAAATGATTCGTTTCCTACTTATGGAGTTAAAGCATTAAGGAGTTGATACATAGAAAACGTCGATGAAATAGACTTCAAGAATTTAGAAGAAAAAATGCGATGAGCTAATGGTAGCAACTAGCATCCAATGTCTTCTTAAGATATTTTAGGGCAACGCATGGTTTTTTAATTAGTGTGATATTTCATATCGGTAAAACTCATGCTATTTTCCTACCACCGTGTACGCAAAAGAAGTGGTATTATTCTGCTATAATTTTAACAGAAGAAGTTAAAGAAAGGAGTATTTGTAGTCTTTTGAGCGGTCATAATTACCCGATACCGCACTTAATTTCAGAACCTAATTTGTTGACATTAATTAATTGAATCGCGCTTAATCTTCAGCTGTCAACCATGCTTTAAACTTCTGTAAAATGTATGAAGCGTAAAGCAAGAAAGGATAGTGTCGAACATAGTTCGAAGCTAAAAGTGGATAATAGCTTTAACCTTATCAGACAATATAGAGAGATGTAGTAGATAAATTCTTAAGAAACCGTATCTTTCATCGACCTAAGAGATGAATACGTGTGATAAACATAGTGACAGCATTGGTGTTATCTTTGATTAACCTAGTTGTGGTCTTGTCTGCATTAGGAGTTGTTTTCAATTATAATAAAATGTTACCATGTAGTATAGGAAACGAATTAAGTTAATTTTTAATGTCAACATCATATCTTGGAACGCCAATAATTTAATAAACACGGAAAAATAGCAATGACGAAATGACAGGCATGTATATGATAAAATCGGGGTCTTTTTCCTATATAATCGAATCATTAGTTGCGGGTAATATAAATATAATGTTTATTAAGTTACGTGTCGCGAGTTCATTTCTTTATTACATTTATGAAGAATTTAACCCAAAGCTCGAACGCTCTTCTTACCTAAATTTTTCTTTTTTAGAATTTTGGTTGACTTAGATAAGGAACTTACTTCCTCTTTCTTAATCTCTCTTTGCAAACCCCGTTCCCTCCTCTTTGCTTTTTGGTTGCTTAGAGACAACTCTTAATGGAGTCTTTTTCTTTCGTATCTCTGCATTGTAGAGAGGGTCTTCTTTAAGTCCTGGATCGTATGTTCCGTTATCGGAATTAAGTCATTCAGAATCTCATCTTTCGTTATTAAAATGAAAATCCAGATAGTTAATTTTGTTTGTATATTAAATGTCTCGAATGAAAATGAAAATATTCAATAGTTTTGTTTGATGGACTGTGTAACTGTCCTCTTTGCTTATAAATGTCTTCTTATGCCTCGGGAATAAAAATTCTGTCTAGAATTTGTTGGCATCATATACACATCAAGTATTTGTCGCGGTTCAGTTGGAGAGGAATGAGATCTCATGGACCTGTTATTACGAGTTATATAGAAAATACATGTACTCTGTTTCAATCTTATGTTTAAATGATTTGTTGAGTTCTTATTTTGGAGGAATGTTGACTTTAAAAGTATATTTTCCATTTCTTTTATCATCATCATTAATATTCGTACCATTTTATTTTAAGAGTTACATTAGTGCATTATATTTTAAGTTTTGTTTAGTGCAGTAGTAGTTGGCTCCTGCTTAACAATAGAGGAATCACTTGCTATTCTTTTATAATTTATCTTACCAAGTACAAAAATTTTTATTCCAAATGTGTTGCACAGTCAAGGATTAACGGTTTTATCATTATTTCCAAAAGATAGTTTCATTGCATGTTTTGTGTCATAGGAAATTTTTCACTTAAATTCAACATTGACGTTACTGCTGAGGTAGCTGATATTTAAAACTTTATTTATTTAACAAATTTCGAATAAATATATCGTTTTAATCGTAATACACTCATGTACCATTGTGTGCAATGAAATATTTGTTTAGTTATATTGTTTCGCAGGAGAATCGTAATTAACAAACGGGAAAGACTTGTAAAAAAACACTTTTTCATAAATTTATGTTGGTTGAAGTGCAATGGGGTAAAGAAATTAAGACAATGAAAGTCAAAAAAGTTGTATCAAACACTTTATGAGTATCTTTATCAACTGTACTCTTCAAATTACAGAATAAGATTACATTTTCTTTAATACTAAAAAAAAACAAATCCAAAACAAATTTCAAAGAAATTAATACTAATAATGATGATGACTAATGAATAAATGCAAATAATGATACGATTACAGAATGGCTTACATTTCTTAGATTAAAGATGTGAGATACATCGTGAATCACTCTATAAAGCAATGAAGTCCTTGCATCATGATAAAGTGACTTGAACCAGGCCCAAAAATTTCGTGGGATGAAATGCATTTCGTAAAATTTGTCGAATACAAAAGCGGGATGACAGACAAAGTAATCCAGAGCTCTTGCGTAATCGTTTAAAAATAGTCCTTAAAAATACTCTGAATTATAAAATACTATACAATCGTGAAATCGCGATATATCAAAATCAATATTTAAAAACACGAAAACTATTTCGTTTTTGAGTTACACATTTAAAATATTATCAAAATATCTCAACACAAAATAATTCGTTCTTATCGAATTTTTTTTTCCATCTCAATATTGCATTTCGGCCTGAAAACAGTACGCTCTAGATTAAACCTTTTTAAAGGCACTCGCTGCAACTTTTATAAACCTTTTTTTTAGCTCATTTTCAACAATCTTCCAAATCCGTAACTAGGCTTTTTTTGGCAGTGTTTTTCGCTTGCACTGACATAGCGAAAGAGATTAGACTGGGTTTTAAGGGGGTTATTTGAAACTATAACAGTTTAGGGATTTTACAGGGAAAGCGTTACATTATAAAGGGGAATATTTTTTCAGAATTAGGCGTTAGCATCACCTCCTTTCTTGACCGCTAGCAGTTGCAGCTGTAAGAGAGTAAGATCAGAATGAATAAGTATTTAAAGAACGACTCAACATCGAATGAAACGAGTAAATATAAATACAGGTCTCTTTGCGTAACAATGAGAAATTAAAAAATCAAACGTTGAACAATGAGAAGCCAACAATTCCGGCCATAATTAAAGGATTTTTATTAAACAATGCCTTCAAAATTAGACTTATTATCTGTATTATTATTTATATTAATAGAATTATTATTTACATTAAATTATTGCTCTATTAGCTTACTTTTTCTATTCTATAAGATTTTTTCTATTAGATTACTCTTGTTTTGATATCAATCAAATTATTTTTATTGTTAGACAATATGATAATAATAATTAGGTCTTTTATCTTTTTAAATAGAATTAGATTATATTTATAATATATTTTAATCCCCAAGGGATTTATTCTTCATTCATTTCTACATCATATTTGTAATATACATTTAAAATGTTATCTAATAAAAATAATTTTCAATACTTTTTAATAATTCGAGCTTTAAGTTTTAAATTAATTAATATTTAATTGAAAAATGTTTGAATATGAGCATAAACGAATCAAACTACTTATTCTAAATTTACTTTATATTTCCTACTTTTTTTGATCATTACATGTATACTCAACACCCATACTTCCCAACACCATAACTATAGGTATCTTCCCATAATAAATACCCATGCATAATTCTCTAGAATGTATTTGTAGTTTTGGTTAGTGGGACTAAACTACATGATTCCTAAAAATACTCACGACTACTCTAATAACAAACTAAAGGTTTTATTATTACGATTCGATAGTAAGGCAAAAATGTATAACCGTTTGACATGCTTGGGCATAGTTACTCTATATCTGCCAATACTACCTGATATTTGCAGTTACCATGCAACTGTCCCCTTGTGCATGCACTTTGTCTACTAAATGAAAAAGGAAAGTTTATTCCTGAACGGACCTCAACTCATATTTACCTCCTTCTCTTCAGCTCGGACGGGCCTGTATTCTGTTTCTTCCTTGTGTCCGTGAGATGGAGCGGTCATGGCGAACACGTGCTTGTAAATCAAACCTGCAGCGATGCCTCCGAGGATTGGGCCCAACCAGTACACCTGCAGAATGATGCCACGAGGTAAGATATGAACGCAACATAATGTGCATTGTTTTAATTTATTTAATTTGAACAAACATCCGATTTTTATTATAACAATGATGTATTAATAATCTCTTTTTTTAAGAAGAATAAGAGTATGTCTTTGAAATTGTTACGTATATATTAAACAGCGTGATATTACGTGATATATTATACGAAAATATGTTACCCAGTGGTTGTCCCAGTCTCCGCAGATAACAGCTGATCCGAAAGACCTGGCAGGGTTCATACTTGATCCAGTGAATGGAACCTAGAATGACGAATAATATATTAAATAATTGTAGTAATACACCGTAAATTAAGCTCTAGCACCGAGTATTCAAAATATAAATAATTTTTAGTAATTTAAACATATTTTCGGGACAATTTTTACGAACTTATGTAGATGAAGAGAAAAAATTTACATCATATGCAATGTCTTTCATTAGTTCATAAAGAATTTTCATACTTACATTGATTATTACATTTTAAGCTTTAACTTATAATCAGTAATGTGCAAAATCTTATTCACCATTCAAGTTTTTATGAGGCCAATAGGTAGAATTTAAGATTTAAGAACACGGATTTTAATTTTAAAATACTTTACTGATACACGCCACAGAGCTCATTCTTTTGCATTTTATAACTTATATGGATTTATGGCTTATAATCTTGTTTTATTTGAGCCCCAAGTTCTAAATAGGGGTAAAATTTTTTTCGAAGATTTGTTATCATAATTTGACTTCGATATATTTTTAGTTTGCGAAATGTGGTTTATTATGGAAACTGATTTCCTAATAAACATTATCATTACTTTTTTAAATTATAAGTACAGTATCCATGACAACGTAAGCATTATGAGACTATATATTCAAAATGCGCTATTCTAAACCATAGAATATATTACCATTATTAATTTCCATGATCGCTCTATTATTTAAAAGGATATTTTTAAATCCATAGCAACGTTATATTTCACCGGATGACATAATTAAGCATGACAGTAAGAAATAACGAGTATTCCGTGTGCTGGACCATTTTCGACGATGGGTTAAATTTTGCTCGGTGAGTTGTGGGTCGGAAGTGACGTCACCGCATCTCTCTCACTCTCTTTAGAGGACCACTTTGAAGGAGAAAAAGGTGCCGCCACTCCCACTCACGTCGCATAAAACTTCGGAAAAAAATGTGGAACTCGTTTCTGTTTTTATCAGTTATGTCATCTACATGCTATTGTATCGCAGACTTACGAACGCCAGATGCTTTGGACCGCTTCATAACCGCGCCACTTGATCGCTTTCGCGAAATAAATTTGCGTCCCAGATTTTCGCTTGGTTAAGAACGGTGACTGCTTTATTATTATTTAGGAGGCCTTTCCGGTGTTTCGGTGTTATAAGTTGAGATTTGAAATAAAGAAATCTTTACGTTACGTAAATCAAGAATTTACTTCTCTTTTTTTATAAATTTTCCAAGCAATATACGTATATAGAAAAATTATATTCATTAATGTAAAACAAATAATGTTAATGAGTAATATTAGATCTCTTTCTATAGCCTGCAAGCATTTTTAACTATCAAAAACCTTCTCAATCATATTTTAATACGCTTTCTAGCGTCGATTTATTCCAAAGCAGTTTTGATGCAGAGCAAAAACATTTAGTTTTGTAATAAACTCGTATTTTATCAAAACCAAGGTGAATAGGTATAAATTCTTATGTATATGGTATTTACGATTTTTTTTCCGCTAGAAACAGTATCGGGATGTTATTGAACCGAATCTTATTTTACTTTGTACTTAATTATAATCCTAAAGCTATGCCTTAGAAGCGACAAAAGATCGTATTCATTTTGCGTACAGTGTTATCGCAACAAAATGAATACTTCAGAGCTTATTTTGATGTTTTTCATTCATTTTATCTACGAATGAATTCATTCCACTCACTTGATAAATGCACAGCTTAAAAAATGCATTCATTTATGTTATCAGTCTGCTGTATCGTAGGGTATGTTCATAGAAAATATTCCTACGATGGGAAAATTATACGAAAACGATCTCGAGGCGAAACAATGCAATATCGGAATTAAACCTACGAGCGAGATTACGTTCAATTTCCAGCTCGTCATTTCACGTCGTCTCTTATCTCCGCGATCGGGTTATAAAAATCGCTTTCGACTCGAGAAAGGTTTGATTTATCGGAGAAAGAGATTCCACTCACGGCCGCCAGATGTCCAACGAGGATGGCAAAACCGATGGCGATGGGGGCATTCTTCTCCAATCCGCGGTATTCATCGCAGACCCCGAAGACGACCAGAAGAAGGATGAATCCAAGGAGGAATTCCATTCCGAGGGCCTGAACAGCGGTGAGGCGAGACTCCAGCAACGTGGCTCCCAATTTTCCTCCGACATCTTCTGGTGTCAGCGCCTAAGGAAAGAAATCTCATTATTCGTGACGCGGAAACTACGTTCCGGAGTAGAAATACGCGCGCACCGAAGTTTCCATGGCAATGAGATCGGATTGCTCATGTTTTTTATCGTCTTGAAGTAACACGTGCAAGTCCAAAGTAGGATACTAATAATAGGTCTCGATTTCTATATTTATTACGATTTATATATCCGCCGAAATATTATTTTGAGCCCTAAAGGAATCGCGGCCAAAATATTCAGTTCCTCAATCTCTTTTAGTCGAATGATCTTATTTTGATCCGATGAATTATTTATACATATTTTTGAGAGGAATGTGATTATCATTTATTTATGCGCGTATAGAGAGAAATTTGATATTATCCGGTGTGGCATTTTTCGACATATATAACATAATCAGGGAACATTATTTATACGCGTGGTTTAAATTAATAATTACAGTCATAAAGAACATACGAAAACTCTAAGTAAGCCATAGTACGTCTTTAAAAAAATCATTTCCTTGTAGCATTCAACCTTTAAGTTTATTCGAGAGTTTAACTTATTTAATTTCATCTTTTTCCACGATAAACGATAATAATATCAAATAATGAAATTATCCGTAAATCAATAAATTATTTCCTCGCAGAAATGCATTTAGGGATTATTATCAACAACGAGCATAAGCAAGTTGCATTGTTAACTTTTTTTCAATCGAATTAAAATTTTTTGAGTAAGGAGCTAACAAAATAAAAAATTATTACTTATGATCATATAGAAAGTAATACTTGTAATGATATAAAAATTACTTAATAATAATAGTCAATATTAATAAAAGTCATTGTTATATTATAATTGTTTAATTTTATACGCCAGTATGGTAGTGGACGATTAAATTAATCAACAATGATCGCGTTGCTAAGTTTTATCGGGAACACAAACGGTTGCCGATTCGTTAAAACCTTATGGATCGAGCCCGTCAGACTTAACGTCCGTCCGTCAACCAGGAAATGGCAAATTCTGTATTTACCCTGAGGACGCCGGAGCCAGCGATTGCACCCAAGCACTGGACGATCACATAGAGGAATCCCCTCACGATGGTGACGTTGGAAGTGAACATCATGGCGAACGTGACAGCTGGATTGATGTGACCGCCGCTCACATGGCCGATGGCCTGCAAAAAATAAAAGAAAAAAGAGGTTTTTGTAGAGATTGAGAGAGAACGCAACTAGGAGGAATTGGAAAAAAAGAGCGGGATTCTAGTCTAGTAGTAGAGGAATAATTCACGAGGACGTAGCCACCCGAAAGGAGACGATCGGTTAAAGTCGAGAGGATGAGATGCGCACGTCTATTTTCATCGTAAAACGGTCAGCGACGTGTCCCACGATCGAGCATTTTGAGCGGATGCCGCTCGGTTTACGGCGTGGATGACGGAATTCGCGATGGGTGGGCCGGCCTTTCTCTCTCTAGGAGCTCCATGCGAAAGTAGGGTCTCGGTGAAATCATGCTGCGAATTTAGCGAGTGCTTTATTCATAGCAGAGATATATGCAGATTTTAAATAACGATGTCTCGCTTAGAATGTATTCGTTGCAGTTGAAGTTTGGTTTAGTTCACGATGCGAGTTTTACTATTGATGATGTTTTTCGTTGCTTGAGTTGAATAATCTTTTGGATTACTTTTTAGTATCTTAATTTAACAATTATTTTGAAAAATGATGTAAATATACGTTAAATAATAGGATATTTATCTATTAGATTGGAGCTTTTGTTAATGATACCAATTTTAAGCAAGTGGGGGACCTGAGTTCAAGTCCCAGTCATGTAGTTATTTTTTACTTCTGTTTTACCTGGTCTGATCTATACTGATCCTATAATCTTATTTCACCTTTAAAATATACCAATTTACTTATTTTTTCTCGTTAAATCGATGAATTTTTTAAATTAGTTGTTGTAAAATCTTTATTTTGAATTTTATCTCGGAAATTTTTTAAATTGAATGTAAATAAAAGCAAATATATCTACTACACTAATCTGTATGAATCTTTCGATTAGGTAAATTTTGCGAGCACTTTAGGTGGATTTCTATGCTACGGAAAGTCAAGCAAGCCTTTATGTACAATCTTTTAATAAAAGTACCTATAACCTCTGCTTAGGGTGCAGAGAAGTTTAAGGTATCGAGTCCTTAAGATTGTTACATGTTTATTATTCCTCTCATTTTTAACAGATGAATAAGATTCTTTAAAATGATCTTTAATCCATTTTAATTGGGAATAATACTCTAAACAATAGATTGATAAGTTTCAAAGATGTTCTCCTGAAATAATGCTTCCACAAATTAATTTCGCTAGGAGTTAGGACGTGATTAAATGTGGAAAATCTAGTTTTCCCTTTAGAGGCTAGAGATAGTGCAGTTGATTGAGCATTTTCATCACATTGTGCGAACCTACTTTCCGCTCAAAACATGAGCTTCGTCTCGACATCTCTCTCATTACGGAGTTTGTTCCGCCGTCAATGCCTAGTTTCTCGAATTATTCCGACTGATTGCTTTTGCAAGCGACGTGAGGGTGACACGTTCAGATGCTTGACATCTGTGTCAAACCCCCTCCACCAATAGAAACAAGACGTTTAATGGCTTCATTAATGGAATCAATGCTGTTGAAGAGGAGATAAACACTTGGAAAATTAAAGCATACAAGCAGAGTTACGTAAAATGATCATTTTGTCGTATTATTTATATGTATCTTGAGCGTTTAACTTCACGAGATCACTATTTTGCATCTGAATACCATTTCCAAAAACATCGAATTATGTTTAATTTTCTATTTCAGCTAATAATTATTGATCACAATCAAATTATACTCGATAATCATGATAAATTCACCGAGTGAATGAAAGTTAAATTAAATTAGGAATCATTTTCTTTAAAAACTTCCTAATTCTGCTAGGTTTAAATGGGGGTAAATATTGTAGATTAAAATCATTGTAAGAAGGAATAGATTTTTGATATTGGCATCTATGCAATATTAACTGGCTTCCTGTTTTGTGTGGACGTTATTTTTTCAAATTTCTTTTTTTACCCTGCAAATTATTGGCCTTCATTAAGGAATTAATTAGAAAATACTTTTCAATCTGTGGTTAACCGAGTGGAGTGTCGAGCAATGCAATAATGAAATAGCAATTAAAAAGTGCTTGGTATTATTGCTAGACTTTAAGGCCATAAAGCACATGCATATGAGAATGCTTTAGGTATTAAAGATATCTTATTTTTATTCTAATAGTTATTATTCTCACCGCGGTTCGATCTTTTTTGTTTTGATATTATATATTTAGTCCTCTAAATCTTCGTTGGAGGGAAAGAAATGATACGTTGCATAAATTACAATGATTACCTTAACGTTCAGGAGGATAATTTTCTTTGCTTTTCTTTACCTGTAGGTTGTTTTATTTCCATAGAAACGTAACGGAAATAAACAAACAAAGAAAATGGCACCGCCGTATCGAGTAGTGTTTCGTAATTTTAAAATTCCATTTTCCACCTCATCACGCCCGTTTTCGAGCAAGGACAAACTTATCATATAGGCTTCACGGTTCGCAACTTTACGAAACCATCGGACGCAGTTTCTGATATTCATACTCTTCGGAGGAAGTAATTAGTCCAAACGACGACGCAAACTTCCTTCTTCGAAAACTCGGGGTATATACGGGTGGCATTGAACAAAACCGATAGGCGAACGAAGTGAGGGCTTATATCGCCTTTCTGAAGCTAATGTCTGGGGGTTACTTTTTTTAATCTCCATTAAAGCGAAAACTCAATTGAATATGCTGTTGCGTTACCTTCACGTGTTTCGACTCCATCCCACACTCCTCGCGCTCTGTGATATACGTACGCTCACAACGAGACCTACTTTTACATCGCAAAAAAGCTTCTGGATTATCTTCTCCGTATGGCTTGTTACCTAATACTTCCGCTGCAGCTCCAAGTATTATTGATGGGATATCGGATGTGGTTTTATGAAACCAAAGTTCATCTCCCGCTCACCTATATTTCTATCCTCTGCAGCGTCAACGTATATTACTTCGGTTCCCGACGCGGCCTGCTTTTCCGTGATGATTCAATTACGGCGCGTGCTAACTAATGTGAAAGGTTAAAGTGTTTGCGAGCATTATTAAGATAAAAAGCATTCGGAAAATTAGAAGATGCTGTTTTTTATGTGTATTATCAAATTTGGGAATTTATTTTACGCCATTTAGATCATATTTGTTGGATTTGTTCAATACTGGTAAATCACATGTTAACATTGGGTATTTATTTTCCTTTTTAATCCCTACTGAGGCGCGAGATATGTTTTTTTCTTAGTTCTTAGTGTAGGAAATAACATTACATGCCCCTAGTACTATCTAATGTATTCTTATTAGTTAATCAATTATTTACGTATTCTATTTGCATAAAGTAAGCGATAATCATATTAGCTTAGGATTTGATGATAATAAAAATTTGTATTAATTAATATATACCCTTCAAATATTAAATAATACTTAATTAATTAGAAACTGGTTAATCTGACATAGAATAAAAGAGCTATTAAGAATTTTGTACATATGTATGGAACCTTGAATTGTATACGTAATTTTTCCATAAAGAAATCTCGTTAGAATTTTGTGCATACATATATATCCTTGATGTGTACATTGAATTTTTGCATTCATCAATCAGGAACTTCATTACATCTTAGCGAAGAGATAATCTTTTATATGAGATTTAATTGCAAATATAAGGAGCTGCTCGTTTAATATCTTCATTTCTCGCTTCAAGAGTGAACCACTCTTAACGATTGTAACATAGATAGCGACCGGGATCTGCAGCGAGCATTTTGTTCTCAATGCGTCGGCATTGCCAAAGCTCGTGGCGTGAACATGGGATTATCAATGGTTAGCGCCGAACAAATAACGAGCACTAGCCCGTTAAAGCGGAAGCCGTAGTTATGCAGAGATAAACCTGCTTCAGCACACTCTCAAGAGGTACTCGGATCTCGGCGTCGTTAATGGAATATACATGCCGCATTTGACCGCTCCTATTAAACGTTGCCGCGGACGGAAGTCGCTTATCTGTCCACCTGCGCTTGTTAGTTACGATTGTGTTTTTTTTATTTTAACGTAGCTGATTAGAATGTACAGCTGTCATAAACAAGAATTTTCGTAGAATATTTCCGACCCTGTTACTTTATGAGATATCGGAATTGACTCGTAGTTTTATCTAATAATCTTTCAAGGACGGAAGGTGTGCTGTAGCGTGGAAGTTGGTTAAATGCTTTTTGGATGATTATTTAAAGGTGGGACTAGTTTAAAGATGAAATTAGGATATTGAAGCAGTAATATAGTGTTTTTCATAAAAAGTATCCGTATTCTTTTTGGAAATTAAGTTTTATCTGAAGTATCGGCTTTAATGGCCATATCATACATGGTAGCTTTGTATAACACTTATATTCTACTTATCTTTATTGAAATGTTTTAAGTTTTACGAAAAAGAAAGCTCTTCGAAGGCGTTTAGGAAATTTTACAGTAATTATTTTTTACTAATATTTTATAGGTGTAATTTGTGTCTATGATATTTTCTTAAATGTTTTTATTATTTCAATCACATGAAAGTGGTCATTCAAGCGATAAAAATTTAATTTCAGTCTTTTAATGATTCACGTAATATTTTAAATGCGCATTCTAAATATTTTTTGGCTTTCACTCCACTAGATAGATCCATATTTGTCCATTCGATACACAATATGAAACATCTATCAATTATTCAAAGATGTTCTGTTAAATTTTATCAGATAGCTGAATACGTAGGATTTAATCTTTTGATAGAATAAATACGATTTATATTGATCTATTATTATCATTTTACACTGCCAACTAATTGAAAATTTCAAAACTAATTTTACGTACCAACTGGCATGTAATTCCATCCCATTAAACTACCCCCATACATGATTATTTAATCATTCAATCGATTCTATTCGGTATAGCTTCGATCGTCACCTTTGTTCTACAACATAACGTGAAGCTTTCATTGGAAACTCTATAATGGACCGTTTATGTTTCCTTTTACGTCGTGCTAGAATCGCTTGGAGCATTGATAGAGCTAAAATTATCTCAAACTGGGATGCTGCGTCGTCTACGTAACGGAAACCGAAAGATAGGTAACAGAATGACCAAGAACAATGCGAGAGAAAGGCACCTCTTCTTCGGATCCGTTCCGGGAATTTGCGCAATCAATGTTCCCTCTCGAGTTCAATAGCCTAGTTATTGGCATCATAAACAGGTCTCGCGGCCATAAGAGCCATTGCATGCCAGGGAACCGTTATGTTTCGTAGATCCCTCGTAATGGATACTTTATAAGTAATTTGACACCATATGAATCCCACCCCAGCATCCAGATTTATAAGCCTTTGGATATTATTCGCGAACCTGTGCTCCGAGAGATGACTCAGTCAGAGCCGTGCATTTCCTACATTCTCTAATTAACATTTACCCACGTCCAGTACGTACGAGCGTGTGCGTATAACGCAGCTGTGAAATATTTGCTTGAGGTGCTTGGATACATGATGGTGGATATAGTATCGAAGATTGATACTACACCTACTGGGTAATACAGGAGATAATTTTGTATTATAATAACAATTTATGTTATGATAATTTATTATGGGCGAAATATTTCTTGTTTCAAAAATAAAATCATGACAATATTCCGTCGATTGCAGTATAAAGATTGTGATACTCGAAAAACTTGAAAATAGAAAATTTCAAATACTTATACATCAGTTAAGTTTATCTCATCTGATGAAGGGATGTAACATGTCTTTACAGAATACCTGTTACAATCCATTCTTTTCTTCTTTTTTCGTTTTCTCTCTGAAGTGGAGATGAAGTGAAAGCTATGATATTGTGCTATGAGCTCCATTTGATCCTCTTATTGAATTATAATTTTCTAACTTTCAGTATCCTCAAATTGCTTGTTAAAATAAAATTTATTTGGAGGGAGAATATCAATTCGAATAACGAAATCAAGATTAAAGTTTTATTTTCTCGTTTCTTAAACTTTTTTTTTCGAGGGAAGCAAACTTTTTTAGTCATTTTAAAAAGGGATATCTATACGCTGTATTTTCGTTCTCGTTTTCAGTTGTAATATTCCATTTTATTAAGGACTGGAGAAATTAATCGATAAATATTTCCCTCTCCTAGACCTTCTACATTAGAAATGTTGAACTATTTTAATCCCAATAAGCGTTCAGATCGGATAACGCCCGGACGCACAAGTTTTTGCCTCCTCAATAGACGCCGACTTCCAGTGACTTCAACCGCCGAATCTGAGGCATTAAACGTCAAGAGGCATAAAAGCCTTCAGCGTCCGTTTTTGCGGCCGCGAAGAAACCGCGATGGAAACATAGACGAGCCGAGTACCGTAAGGATCCACCGCAAAACCATAAAATCCTCGAATACCTCCGAGGACGAAAATATCGGTTGCTACCCTCGCGATTCGAGAATTCGCATCCGCTCTTGCATAACGTTTTTGGATTTACGTCAGCGTTAGGGTTTTGCGCGGAAGAACGTTGGGAAAATGAATAGATCCGAGAGATATATCCGTACCGATCATGCGAGTAAGGTCTTTGGAATTCTTCAAGGTTCGTTTCTTCCCAGAGAGTGTGAGTACTATGCTCTGATGTTGTAATTCCCGAACCGATGCTTCCCAGAGAATTACCGTTATATTGGTTATGACGGAGAGCATGTGTGTTTGCTCTGTTCCCGAACGATCCTTCAACCCGCGGATGCTTTTGAAGGGAAACTTTTTTTTTGAGAATTCGCAAATATTTGTTTTTAGAATTTTTCCGGGTACCAAAGTTTTTCTCTTGTAGGTGCAAATTCTATATTCACATCGCTACTCCCTTGAATTTAAAGAGAGCGGAACGCCTAGATTAGTAAGGAACCGAGTGAATAACCGAGAAACAAACGGAGTAAATAACCGGAAAAGAAACCGGTAAGAAACCGGATAAGAAACCGAGTGAATAACCGGAAACGTATATCGAAGCAGTAACAAAATCAGCTCCATGCAGATAATGAAATTGAAATTCTTGAACCCGTACAGTTTTATTATATATTTTATAGGGGAAAAATTTACGGTGGATTTACGTGAATGACGACGAAGATATCGTATTACAAATATGAGACCTAGTACCGGTTGGAAACGAAGAAGAACCGGGAATAACTGTAACCCGATATTTCGCTCGGAAAGACCAGAAAAACTATACCGATATATTCAGTTACAATTCTAGTTATCGACAAGTGTTATGTATTCTGTTTCTGTTACTCTTCCAGGAAAACCGGAATCGTAATCCGATATTTTTGTGGACACGAAACGAAAACCGGTATCAATTTACTAAGATTTTGAATCCATTTATGGGTATATTTTATATATATATATTCCCCTTCTACCATTGGTCCCTTAATGGCATTATTCACTCGTCCATCCGCTCTCAATATTTGACCCTCTCGTTTCCTCCGCCTATGCTTTATTTCTTCAATCAAAACCCTCCCTCTTTTCTTAACACTTCCTCATTCGGTTTCGACCCAGATCATTCGCACACTTGACGCTAAACACCCCCATTTCAAAGCCCTTTTACATATGCGTCTATTGAACCACAACTACGATCATCCGCGTTAAGTAACGTTCACACCGCAGGATTTCGTAACCCAGGACTTGCGTGGGTGCGTGAGAAATACGTACGAACACCAATGAAAAAGAAATACGTAGCACCAATGAAAAAGTAGCTTGAATAGAGATGAAGGGGAGAGAGCGCGCAATGTTTACCTGAATGACGCCAGCTCCGGCAAGACCGAATGCCAAAGCGATTTGGACGATGGATCCTCCGTGACCTTCACTCCAGCTGATGGTCGAGGCACATCCGAAGAAGCAGAGGAACATGGTACCAATAAACTCGGCGAGGAGTGCCTTCAGCAACTTGGCATATCCCGTGGATGACAGCTCCTTGAGTCCAAGGCGGTCCTTCATACTGGGCATTTTGTATTAGTTGGTTTCTCTTCGAGGTTTCGAAATGAAAAAATGAGGTGTTTCCTGCAAGAAAAATAAAGAATGGTTAAGAATCCTGAATGAATGAAACATGAAGTTAAAATAACCTAAGTTCTATAAAACATTATGTTAAATATGATCATATTTAAATACTTAGTTGTGAGCAAAAATTTCGTAATTTTAACTCTAACTGGCGATTGTAACTTTCGTTTATTTATTACTTAATATTTAAAGCTCGTAATGAAACATTTACGGATTAAAAATCTTACGGAATGTAGTTCTAGCAGATGTCGCTACATAGTAATTAATTTGGACTTTCTTCTGTAAGAAAAGAAATATTTTGGGTTTTATTATTTATTTATTAATTTACACGCCTAAATTTAAGTACTTCTGCACGTTTTTCTAACGTAGTCATAGATACGCAATTTACTCTTTTAAAAAGTTCGAACGCGGGTTTTTTCCTACGAGTTTTAAGAAGACTTTTAGTTTCTTGCGATTATATCATATTTCTTTCAGTAATATATAGTAAATATATAAAATAAAATAACACTGACTGGTATTGGTTGTTAGATATTTGAACTTTATTTCTCGACGTTTCTAATCATCAAATGTCCTCCTATACGTTCCTATAACTCAAATCTCATTTCAATTCTCGAGTTCAATTCAATTCATCGAGTGTTCGGGACAATGAGAAGCAATAATGAAAACGGTACGGTGAGAGAATGCCGTGGAATAACAAGAAGCGGACTAGTCGATGTTCATTACACAAAACCGACTCGTCCGCCATTCATGCACAAAAAAGAACGCATTCTATAACCCTGCTGTTTCACTCTTGTTGCCATCTCGCATCTCGGACAAAACGGCATTGCAGTCGTATTCATTCGTAGGGATCAGTACCAATATTCCGCCCGTGTCCGTTCATCTCCACAGGCCTCTCAAACAAAGCGCAGGTACGTAACAATCGCGACATATTTTTTTTATCGGAAATCCTCCGCGGACGACCTTCGCCCAAAAAAAGAACGCGTATCGTTTGAAATTCGAAGAATATCGCGCGGTCGAGGAGGCAATAAAGGAAGGGAATTTCAAGGGTAAGCCGAGAATGCGTCAGATAAAACGTTGCACCAGTTTATTCCATCGAGAGTAGCGATGATGCTCCGATTTTATTGTGCATTCGAGAGATAGGCCTGTAGGCCGCATTAGGAGATGAGATTTTTATGGTCGGAAAAGTTTCGCAACGACACACGTTCCTGACGTGGGTTGGGTTTCGATACGAAGACGAGGTTGGGATTTTTTTTATTATGGCGTCGTGCGTCTACGAAAAGCTGCACGACCGATGGAATTATCTGTTTATACCAGGAACAGCTTGAATATGAAATTAAATTTAAATTTATTCGCGTTATAAATCACTTTAACTGTTGGCGTATTTTTTTATTTTCGCGTCTTTCTTTTACGACGGTGAAATATTTCGATTTAATTTGACTTCAGAGTCGACGGAGGTATTTGAAAAATTCGCGAATTCGCTCTAACAGTTGCAGATTTACTGAAAGGCTCGCGAAATCTTTTCTGTTCATTTAATAATATTGCACGGGAACGTACTCGTTCTCGACTTTAAGTCGTATCCTCATTTTTCTTCAAAGTTAAAAATGTACTGTGATACAACGATCGAGTCATTCTATCTCTAATTTTTAAATTGAATTTTTATTAATATACGAATAAATATCTTCAACCAACGACTTTTTCGAAGAAGAGCCTATCAGAAAATTTGGAGTAATTAATTTTCAAATTAATTGTTATGTATTTTTGTGTTTTCTTATACTTAGTAATGGAAGTTTACAAAAAAGTTATAAATACCATGAAATATAAATATTACGTAATTATAATTTTTAAACGAATTCTTTTACCCTTCAAAGACGCATTCCATAACTGAATTCAACTCACTCACGTCTATTAGTAAACAAACACATTCCTCGTATAATCTTAATTCACCTTCAGTATATATTCTTTATTTAATTAATTCCAATCATTACTCCCTCAGATACAATTCTTTAACGAATAGAGCCCTTATCGGACTTAATCCTATCCTCTCCCCCTAGCGACAATACTGCGCAACACTTTTATCCTTTTAACCCTCCTCATTGGAGTAATACATCAAGCATCCTATACGTATTTACACCCCCTCCCCTCCCCTCCACAATACGATCCCGCAGCTCTGCCCTTGACCGGTAGAGGTGTCGAGGGGTGAAAGGTAAGCGTTTCAATACCCTCGGTGCGACATCCCATGCGACAATTACTTCGTCAGAGTTTCATTTAGGTCTCGGTGCCGGTTGAAGTGGCCTCTCTCACTGCAGAAGGAGGAAGAAGCTCGTTGGCTCGATTAGAAATTACTCGTCGGACACTCCCGCGCCATTTTTTTTATACCCTCTCGCTCAATCCCGGATCGCCCCTTTCCCACTTGAGCGTGATTGCTCGCAAATGAACCTTTTCATTCTTGGCCGGTGGTGGTGGTGGAAGGCGAGTTTCGCGGAACTCGGCCGTTTGTTGCGAGTCTAATAAAAAATGGCCGACGGTTGATGATTCGATGTCAAAAGGACGTTTGAGAGATTGAGGATCGTTTGATTTAGAGGGATTTTTTTTGCGATCGAGTGTTGTGAAGGGGTGGCGGTCTTTATGTCCGCGGGGCATCGATGACTACACTAGTACCGCGCCGTTGTCCATTCACAGGCGATTCGTTCGTTTGTTTCCCTTGTTAAAAGGAGGTGTTTCCAAGTTGGATTACTTGCCTGAGGGGGGATTAATTCGTTTCTTATGTCTATTTATGGTATTCTGTTTTTCTTTTGTCTTCTGTTTCTAATGGAAATTTTTATTGAGTTTTTTTACATTGGGTTGATAAATGAGAGGAAACGAGTTTAATCTAAAATTCGATCCTATAGAACCCATAGCCCATATATCGAGCCCAATCTTTATAATTTAATTTTTAATAATAAAAATTTTCTCTATATATTAGGGAAAGAATGTTATAAATTTGTCATGTTGTCATGTTAAACTACATAAAACACGTTTTTAGTTTTCAGGCTTGTTTTTTCGATTGAAAATACCTTGCAATGAATTTTATTGTTTTTGAGACTTTATAATTTAAATATCTCTGGATTTGCACCAGGATAAGAAAAATAATTATTCTGAGAATAATTGCTCTTGAAATATTAATAATATTTTAAGATCAATGTAAATATAGAAATATATGGCCACGAATGATGTGAAGCAAATAGTAAAATTAGATGTAGAAAATATCAATAGCCATGTAGACAAAGTGCGGTTAAAAAAAGATACAACTACATAGAGAATACCTGGTCCTGAATAATAATACTATAATTAGTTTGGTTGCGGATGTTTTGCTGAACGTATAGAAAACATAGAAAGTGGCTACATTTAAAAGCAAACAAACAAAGATCCTTTAAATATGTTTGTGAAGTAGTATGGAAATTTTTGAGAGACCAGACCGTATTGGGAAAGAGGAGGTGTCGTAGGGAATAAGTGGATAGAGTTAGGTAAACATACAAAACACGGAAAAACGTAAAATACTCAGATTAACCTAACAAGGAGGAGTTGTTTTCCCCAAACATAGTTTAGAAGTGAAGAAGGAGAATAGCAAATAAGAATGGACTCTGAGAAATGTAATCGGCGGTATTGATGATTGAATAGAAGACTAGAACAACGTAATGCTATAGAGAGGGGGTGGAAAAACCGAGAGCGTGCTCTCGCAGAAAACTGTGTAATGATTAAGTACCCCATCGACCAATAATGGCGAGTGGTAGGATCAGACTAACTCGACCATCAGACTAGTCGACCTATTTCCATTTCTAATAGACAGGGAGAAAAGCGATCATTCGATTCTAGTCCAACCATTATCTTCCACTAAAGCTAGCTCGGAAAGGAACTAGGTTCCCGATAGCCTCTTTAGGTTAGATTATAACGCATTTAAGTGAGCCAGACGCTAGCGATTTGAGTTTCTACGAAATACCTCTGCGTTTATTTATAACCGTTCCCACGGAAACTACTTCGCGTCGTATTATAAAAGGATACGGATATCGTGAGGTGGTGGGGTTCCGCCGTGTTGTTTCTATATCAAATTATTGAATTATCTATTTTTAACTATAGTGAGGTTTTAAATTACCAAAAAGCAACACAACCGTACTCAATTATCTCCGAGACCAATTTCAATCTTTCCTCGTTGAAATTCGATTTAAATTCGTTTACATTTCTCCTTCTTCTGAAGATTTCACGCAACACGATATAAAGCCTCGAGGCGTCAACCGAGAGAAGATGCCGGTATTTTTTCCCCAAAACGAAACATGGAACATTGCTTTTTGTTCACGCGAACCGTTATACGCTCTTATCTGAACTGGGGCCTGAGAGCACAGAATTTTCACCACTCAAGTGACTTCGGTAACATTTTTAACCCTCTCCCGATGATGTAAGACTGTATCTCATACATACGAAGTATGTATCGACGAGATAAACCCGTCAATTTTAATACACACCCAATGCTTTATCGCCGAATTTTGGCAGGCGTATACATACGCGTCAAACGTGTTGAAAGAAGGACGTTCAACAATGAAGGATATCTGTGGATACCGTCCGTCCAATCGGTAAAGTCTTAAGATTCAGTACGATGAATGAAAAATGGCGAAACGCCCCAAGGAGGGTCGTAAATAAAAATAAACGGAACAATTTTTCTTCGCAATAACTTACGAGATGGTAATTGGATTCGGATCGTAACGTGTTCTCCATCCGAAGATGGGCACACGAATTATGATGTATCGAGACGGCATTCTTGGATATCAAAGGTAATCCGGCTTCGATGGGATGGGAGTATCAATCCGTGTGCTTCGATAGCCGATAATCAAAAGGTTTACTCGGTCATAATGGAATCCAATTTAAACCGCGCGTTATAATTTAACCCGTTTCGCCGAACAGAATTTATCTTCGTTAAAACTTAATTCCGTTGCCATGGAGAGGTCGGATGCCTTAACAGGAGGATTTTATGCATAGCCCGAGATGCGTATTTCAGAGTGATGGGTCTCAAGGAATGATAAAAAGATGGGTGAATAGCAGATTCTACAAGGTTTATCGTAGGTTTTCTTGTTTTTTATAGATACACTTAGTTTTTGAACCGGTCGGAATGGAAATTAATTGCCTGAGATTGTGAAAAATTGAATTTATTCTTGATGAATTTTTATCTAAGAAGATGTGGTCATGTAGAACGAATGAAAGTAGAAACTGAATAGTATACAAAATATATAGCTGTAATTTCGTTAATCTGCAATTTAATGCACGAATACTTTAGTATTTAATACTTTAATTTAAAAATTAATGAAACTTTGAACTCAATTTTGTACGATTTAATAGCGATAAAATGTAGAAAGTAAATTAAATTAGAGATCCTTGATATATAATATAGCTACAAGTTTAAAAAATCAAAATCGTAATGATAAAGAATTCATTTGTAGATAGTTATCAATCCACTTCCAAGTTCGCGTTTCTAATCTCCCGTATTGACACTTAATCACGGCTATACGTAAGTTATTAATATTTTGTCGCAATATGTTAGTTAATATACAGTGACAAAATTCATAATAGTAAACTACATCTAATCGTAATTTTTACGTAATATTGCTCACTATTCATAAAACTCTAAATCAACAAATCATATTATTCTTTTTTATTCGAAATCGTGTTTTAAAATTTCCATAACATTTACAATTCAACAAAGAACGTAAAATTCTGCTCTTGAATTCTTAGAATTGCTGATTCAGTCACGTTTTGAATGTTACCCTTTCAAAGTTCCCCAACGGCTTTCTAACTCTGCCATAGCACAAGTTGCGGAGAAGAAAAAACCGTGAGCGTTCGGTGACGTAATTCTTGTGGAAACTGGTTTTGGATGCCCTAGAGCTGAAGCGTGGCTCTTTTGGAAGGACTTTGGAAGTAAAGAGAGAAGAGCATTCGGTTTCTTCCCGCCTTTATCACTCGATATTTTCTGAAAAAGCGACGGATTAGAATGGCCAATTTTCGGAAACTACGCACCACCAATACACGGTCGTATTTTATCAGGGGTTGTTTTGGATACACGTTAAAAGGGGACGGTTTATCGCCAAGGACAACCGGTGCCTTTAATGCGCTTCCTCTTTAATGTACTTTTAGGGACTATGGTCGAGATATTACGTCTAAAAATACGTGCTGATAAATACGAATTTCAGAAAGTTTCCGATTGCTAGCAGATATCGACGGAAATGTCTTAAAATTGAACGGAAGCAGAAGGAAATGTTGAAAAGTTTTTACAGACGCCGACATAATGGATTAGGTCGGTAGCTGAGAACAATTTTAGGATGTCCATTAAGATATTACGTTCTTCTGCTCTATTTCCCTTTGAGACTAAGCTCAGTTATCGATGTTTATTTTTAATGCCAAATTATATATCGAAGTGATGTAATATCTCTGCTAGGCTGAAGAGTATTTAATCAAGCCGACTTAGCGGACTTAACATCTTAATTAATGCGATATTTTGGAATATTATAGACTATTAGGCCCTATTGTAGCATAAGATATAATATAAGGTTAATAACAGGATATCATACACGCTGTGAATTATAAACGATAGTATATTTTATTTTCATTTATAGTAGGAGAATGGATATTTTGGATTCAATAGACGAAGAATAAAATAGTATGTAACCTTGCTCATGATATCTATGGGAGACATCGAACGGAGTTCATTCGCAAAATTTACGTTTAAAGTATTCTTTGCATTCAGTATATTTAAAGTTACATAGTATTGTTCATGTCATACAGTGTCGTTTTCTCTGAGCAAGCAATACAAAATAATCGGCTTAATGAGACATGAGGAAGTTAACTCGAACGACACAGTTTATACAACCGTTGCTTTTATTTACCTCTCGAAAAGTTCCGAGGCTTCGTGAAATTCCAGAGAGAGGCCTGCGCTGATGAGAGAGCATTGTGTGCACGGCAAAATATTTTTCTCTCTCCGCTAAAAGCGATCCGTTTGAGAGTACCGAATATCTCTTTGTCATCAAGGAAAGCGCCTATGAAGTGAAGCGGTCCCATATGTTGTCCCTGTGTGACATCCCACGTACCAATCAGTGCTCGATCGGAAAAAGCTCTCGTTCGTGGACGTGGGCTCGAATGAACGGCGTTATTCATCTTCCAAATGAACGGAACGATTCTTTAGGTCGCATCCGGCAATTACCATGAAGCTAACGACGATACGTGGTCAAATCGTTTGGTGTGTGTGTGTGTGGGAGAGAGGAAATAGCCTCTCCTTGTTCTTTTGAACCGCGACAAGTGAGGTTATCTATTTCCGATTACGGACAGATGAAGGAGCTGTACAACAATGGCATTGTTCACGCATCGCTTGACATACCGTCTTCCTTTGTTGGGCAAAACGCCGTCAACCATGGATGAAACAATCAAGCGATAGTCGGCTAGAATAGAGGGAACGTAAATTGTCGGATATTAACCGACAATGTAACGAATCAGGTGACAATGTATCAGGGAATTTATCTACGTAAGCTTACTTAGAGGTATTGGAGACTGCTTTTTAGACAGCGTATGAGTTGGATTGTTGTGAGCTTGGTCGTTATTAAACAGGAGAATCTTCAATATTCATCACTATTGCGTGAACGTTTTCCTGATTAACCTTTAAATCGTAAAGTGATTTTCCTAAATACCTTTTATCACCCCTCTTGAATCATTTCTAAGGGAAAGCCTTTCTTATTTTATGCTATCATCAATTATTATCCATATCTTATGCTCTCTGACAGTTGTTCTCAGTAAACTTTAAATTTACTGATTAAACATTTGATGTTCGAAGAGGTTACTTTCTGCAAGAACGAAATCATGGAGAACGGATAAAACTTTAGAAGGTTGTATTACTACTCGCTCGCTAGCGTAGCATGTCCCCACAAGAATAAAACACATCATAAAAAAATAATGGTTGCAAACAATACTTCTCTTTTATCATTAACTGTTTTTTCTACTCCTACATCGATTAAACGTTTTCGTTTCAGAAGCCTCATATCCTGGCTACGCTAAAATCTTATTAATTTTAATCGAATATTCTTTCGGGGATATAAGCTTCATTCGACCTGTAAAATTACATATAACATACGAATTTAAGTAATTATTGTTTCATTGTTTATGCTACAAATTGCTTAATACGTAACTTCTGAAATAAAATGCACTTGATAATTTTCGCATCCAGGTACGCACGGAGGAGCAAAGTGGAAGAGAAGAGACACTGGAGAGGATTCTCAAGGCAGGGACCCCGCACCATCTCCATCAAGGAAAAGGTAAGGAAATCTTTTTCTGGAGGAAAACGAGAAAAGTGTTCTGGTCCACTCTTCTCGAGGTCGTGAGGTGTTCGCTATTTTTTCCCGTTCCCGGAAGCGATGTCACTTTTTTTACAAGAAGAGAATCAAATAATTTCCTCAACTCGATCTCTAAGATCTCATTCACTTCTTGGAATCATCGTCATCGATCAGCACGTACACTTTTCTTTTTTTCCTTTCGCACTTAGGTGACGTACGGGAATGCCCTCATCGCCAAGGATATCTGTCTCGTGCCGTCCTTATCGCGCGTCCCTCGCACGTACATCATTCCGTGCACGCGATTTTCGTGCGAATCCTTCATGCCACTCTCGCATACGTTTGCTCTTTTCGTTCCTTGGGCCGTGGTTTTTTCATTCGATGCGTAGTCCGTTCGGAATTGGCGTTCCATTATTGGTAATCGACCATTGTTTCGTGGCATTGTTACGATGCAAATGCGAGGACCGGACGAGGAATATACAATTGTTATGTAAGGTAACAAAAAACAGAAGCACGTTTCGGTTGTTTCAATGGAGAATTAGCCGATGTTTAAGGAAAATGATGTTCCATCTACCTCTATCTAAGCACTTAAAGCAACATATATTCAAAGCAGAAAGTAATGGACGTTGAAGTGGTCTAATTTTAAGATGTTTCGAATTAAAAAAAAAGATTTCAGATGGTTTCAACAAAGATTTAAGTGGTGTTTGCGTTCATATACTTGTATTGCGCTTTTAGGCTACTAGTTTCGAATCTTGATCGTTGTTATGTATTTGTTCTCTACTTACAACAAGAAGTACTTTAATGAGTGCCTTGGCGGACTACTAATTTACATATTCTATACTAAAGAGCTAAATCAGGACTATTTTTCAGTTTCTAAAACAATTAAGTTCGTAAGTAAACAAATATGATAATCTACTTGTTTCCATTCGCATATACTAATTAAGAGGATTCTTAAAAGAACTTCCAAAATAGGTTATAACGCTGCATAAAATTGGCTACCATAATGGTTCGAATTACTCTTTATTAAAGGACGTGAAATTTATTTATTGCTTTACTTAGCAACAGAGGTCAACAGTAATTGCCGTGCGGAACCAAGAAACTCGCAAAAGGAGGATAATTTTCTTGAACACTAATCGGCTCAATTAATAGTTAATGGTAGTTACTCGTCCATTAAAACATTACGTAAGACATGATATTGCATAAATTATAGCAATTTCACTACATTACAGACACCCTTGCTTCAGATAAATCGTAAAGAAAGGAATGGATTTGTATCATCATTATAATTCGCTCAGGTAACAATGATCGCCATGGTGATTAAAGTTTCCACCTCTTTTTAAGCCTATGAAAGATCAAAGCATCTTCTCGAATACAATTAAAGAGCTGTCACGAAAGAAAAAGAATTAATGTGCGAGATGAGGAGTGAGGTAATTCGATCCGTGTTATTTCGGTGACGCAAGCAAGATTTAATTGAGACGAAAGCTATAAATCATCGCGAATGAAATCCTTCCCAAAGAGGATCAAGTTCCGCAAAACCGTATTCAAATAAGCAGCCGCGAGCATAATAAAATTATTTACGCATTAAGACAAGCGCACGCCCTCTAATTTTTCACGCCCAATTCCACCAACGCGTCAGCATAATACTTATGCGATCGTGAAAAAATATCCGGAGGTTACCACTCCGTCGCATTACGTCACGGTGGGAGATTCCTCGATGGTACGCCCATTGGCCGAGAAAGGGCGTCTGCAAGTGGCGCCTTTCTCGCGTGCCCATCGTGGACGCCCTCTCCTTGACGAAGCTTCCTTTTGCCCATCCCTTCCTTCCGTCCAAAAGGCGCGCCCGCATTCGTAAACAGAGAGGGAGCGAACGGCTTCTGCTGTCCTTTGAAAGACTCCTTGTGCTCATCGTGCCACGAATCCGGTTGATGCCAAAAGGCGTTCAAGTACGAGGTGTACCCTTCGGCTGTATGTGACTAACCATGGTCTAAATATTTACAATGACGGTAATACACAATATCATCCGATATCCGATTGCCTATGACGGATGTCCTTTTTTCTCGATCTTTTATTTTCAAATAGTTATTAGATTAGCTAGTGGTTGCCTTTCTGGTATCTAGTATAGAATTGACGTAAATGCATACTGATTAAGAACTTTTAAGGAATACATAAAGGATAAGACTCAATTAACGTTCTGTTATAATTGCTGAGAGTTAAAACGCTTTCTATGAAATCCAGAATCTGTCGATGAATAAAAGAATAACGCATTACATTTGAAAGTCGAACTATTTGAAGTTTTGCGAACTGTTTACATAATTATTTCTGCGTTATAAAATTAATGGAAAATATTTTGCATATCACTTCAATCCATTGCAAAATATTTATGATGTAAATTTATTATGTTATAGTCTCTATTTCAAATTTGTCTCGTTAGTGTTTCCTCATATCTTCATAATCGGCGAAGTACGAGGCATTAAGTTTACAGTAACCGAGGGAGCCTCCAAAACAATGAATCCTCAAAGGAAACATTTCGCGACCTTATGGGGAAGAAAATGCTTTCCAAGCAACGCTCGTACGGTAACTACCATTTCCAAAGCGAAACACGACTCTGGAAAGCCCTTATCTCTTTTGGTGTCAGCCGTTGAATGATTCTGTTTCCACAGAGCTTATGTTTGGAGAAAATTTTAGCGAAACTTTGAGACGCTAACAAACGACGTAACTATGGGCAGACAAATGTTTCCTTTTTGAATCTCTCTTTACGTTTCCCAGTTCTGGAGCTTATGGATTTGCCGTTCACTGTGGACTTCTTGTACATCGGCAACTCCGAGAGTCCTAAGTTCCAGTTCTTTGAAACGGTTCTAAATTATATATTGGAAATCCGGTTGGTGATGAATATATTCCTCGAATTCCGAATTTCATTTCCGTGTCGTATGATTACGTTGAGTAATTCGCGTTCAGGGAAAAGTATTTAATTGGAGCATCTTTATACTGAGTTCATAAAAAGCATGAGAACGAAAGATGATAAATTTAAGAGTGCCGCAACCACTTTAATTTAATAAGTATTAAATTAGATTGCATTTCTCGCGAGTGAAAATTGATTTCCAGGAAAATATACGAAGAACGAGGAGTTCATTAACACCAGATATCATTTCCACACTTGATGGAGGAAATGAACTTATTTCTCTCTTAATTGGTGGTTTTTCGAGTTAAATTCGTGATCATCAGAAGTTATTTTCGATGCAGTTACGTCCACAATCTGTTATTACTAATGCTATGAAAATAGTTGCGCGAATTGTCACGTTTATAGTACATTTCGTACATGAAATGCTAACTTTTTTGCAATTGAATCGGTACATCTCGTTTTACATCTAAATACTCCATCCCAATCGGTTACGGGAAATACTTTTCGCTCGTTACCTTGCAACCTTCTCAGCTGAACTAACTCGAGGAAATTTCCCGCGGAACAAAAAACGCATTCCATCTGAAAAGCTTTCCCTTTCCAATCAGATTCCACTTCGAAAACTTCCCACACCGCAGACTCCGTTAATGAAATCGATCTACCACTTCTTAATCTTTCGGCGACGCCGGTTCCATCGGTTGAACATCGCATTAAAAGAATGTGGTCGAAAGGCATTGAGAATGCTAAAGAGAGTACAACGCTCGACACCTGAGGGAAGATCTTCCTTTTAAGGCCCATGTAGCTGCCCTCTCCTTGGAATTCTACTCCCGTGATATCTGCCCGCATCCACGGAGAGGACACGATTCGCTGTGTTGCACGCCTTCGTATCGGAACCTGTTTCAGTACGTTTGTATGGCATCGAAGAAGCTTTGTGATAGAGAGGTGCGATTTGATACTCTCCTACGTATCGCTAAAAGGTCGGAAGAATCGCGAGTCCCCCAGGGGTACGTCTTGGGTCCAGTATACTTGAGTTTCCGAGATATACTATCTATAAAGTCGCGTGTTGTTGCTTATGTCCGTTTCTCAGTACTCGAGGACTAGTCCATCCTTTCCACGAACCTGGTAAAGATTTGCGATCTATAGAGGATATTCTATTCATCTATTAAAGTCTCCGTTTATTTACAATGATTTTTCTTTACGAAAAACCTTGGATTCCCTCCAACTCTGCAATATGCACATGTTCAATATACTCTAAGTTTATGCAGCCAAAGCTATGAATGAAGCTGTATGGTCTACAATTGAAAACCATTGTTCAATTAATTCCAAAATTAAATAACATTTTATGCTGTTCAGGTTTTATGAAAAATTAATAATATCGTCACGGTTTTACCAAACGTATTGAAAACAAAATTATTCGGCAATTTCCTGATAAATCTTCTGCATGATTGGTAAAGTTACAGTCATGATACTCTTTCTCCAACTCTAAGGCTGTTAGGGGTATGGATTCTTTCCCAGATATACGACGGATTAAATCGTTTCTTTTCTTTTACTCTGATGAGGATAAATTCTTTCGCAGAAAGTTTCGAGGAGTTTATCGAATTAAAACCGGATGTATAGCAATGTTTCATAAGTAGCTATTGATCGCTTGAAGGATCAATTAATCGATTTCTTCAGTAGAGAATGTTTACTGAACTTTCTCTGCGGATTTTGGAATGGCAACACTTCCGGATTCAGTCATTGAGAAAAAATCATCAATTTCAAGAATAAGGAAGTAAAAGAAGTGATTGTGAATGTCTTAAGGTCCTTATTTTTTATCGAGATTTTAACTCGTTTGACTTTCTATCATACGGTATACATATACGGAAGATATTTAGCTGATAACTCAGAGATAAAATTAGGATTTTAAAATAATTTTTACATTTTCTTAAATCGTAATCATAAATTCGATTATTTTTAACTGAAAGCAACAGGAAAAATTAAGCTAAATTCAGGATAAAATGAAGATCCTAATGAAGAAGAAGAATCATGAAGTATTTAATGAGCAAATTGAAAAAAATTTATAACAGCCGGTTATGGCAAATACGTACAGTGTAATACAGCACCGTATCGTGAACTGGAAGATATGTTGCACTTAATTGGTAGATATGTTGCTATAGAAACTCTCAATCCCTCTCAACTGCATTCAAGAAAAAACAAATAACTAACTTCCTGTGGAGAGTTCATTCTGAGAAAGACATTATTTCCATTTAATTTTCATTATGCAACTCAATCCATATGTGAAAACAGGAAGCCGATTCTTATTTCGCAGAGAAAAAGAGTAAACGGACTGTTTACGATGCAAGAGGAAGCCGACAGCGGTGTGCGGTTGATAAATTTATGAGGCACTAAAACATGTGCGTAATCCAACTTCTAATATCATTTCATCCTTGCGCCGTCACTCTATTGTTCTATTCTACTTCTCACCGCTTCGTAGAGTAATATTTCAGGTTGAAGTTATGAATTACAGCAAGTTATGAATAGAATATAGTCTGTTTTACTTGGAGAATGAATATATACGAAGATTTAAGTTTACGATAGTAAAATCTATTGATTTTTGTAGTCTTACACTAGGAGTATCGTTTCAAAGAATGATTTTTTAAAGTTATCAGTCTTATGTATTTCAAAATTTAATAAGAACTAAAAGAACACTTCCGCACGATATAGAATTGTAGTTCCTAATTACTGATATATCATCAAGTCATTAGAAAAATTTATTTGCGTAAATTTATATAATGTCGTATCGTATGAAATTCGTACAAAATATTGTATGCTTAGTAAGAGAAGAGAAGTATAAGTTCAATACAGCACAATGATAGGGGCAAGAACATGTTTCTTCATTATTCGTAGGTATCGTGACTAAAAATATGTTATAATAATACCGATTGATCTTTCATTGGGACGTGAGAGGACCGTGCTTCGAGTCCCAGAAATAGCTGCACTTTCTCATAGAATGTCTTCTTATTCCACAAAGTCCTTCTCTTCAAATAAACAATAAATTACGTTGAAATAAAACACAATAAATCGGCCTCAAAGAGTCGATGTTATTTAGCAGAATTTCCGGAGATAAGCTTAAGATCAAGATATAACAATGTTACGCAGAATATCGCGTTCAGTCTTCCGTAGAAAATTTGGCGCAACAAAATGATTCAGAGAGAGTTCATCAGATCGCCATCAACCGGCCATCAGCAGCGCATCATTACCCATAAAAGAGACATTAGCAAGCTCCAAGCGTGGATCCGTTTTCTTGGCTCCCATTCGTAAGAAGGAGATTTCACCCGCCGCCGATTCTGCGGTATTTCGCATTTCGGACGCACGTGACCGAAATCCGCGAGCGATCCCATTCAGGCCTTCTGAAACAACTGATCTTTCGCAAAAGACGCGGAGTGAATCTCAAAAAACACCCAACTTTCCCTGACGCGTTTGTTACGAACGGGGAGCTATTTATGGTAATAGCGACCGACTCCGTTAACCCACTTGTCGGTTGTACACACCGGTATCGAAGTAGAATGAAAAAGCTGCCGCGGCACCTGAAGACAATCTTTAATTATAATATCGGTCACCTAATCTCCGGTGGTGAGTCACCCAAGAGCCCAAGGGGGGATTGGTCCAACGGATGGCGTTGGAAGCTGTGGGAAGGGATATACCTTCTCTCGAAAGAGGTCAACACCTCCGGTGGCTGCAGCTGTTCCAAAAAGGGGGATGTTTGTTTAAATTTTATTATTTAAGCCATCGATATGGAGAAAAGGTAGCTTCACTTGGCGAGGAATTCTTTGAAAACGTACGGTAGAGTTCATTCTACAAGTTCACCCTTGTCGACATACTCTACATCGACTGTTTCAGGTGTCGCAAGGTTTTTTTAAACGTAATAATCGTCTCTGGGGAGGAAGGCGGTCGACTTCGGTGACGCCTTCACCCCACTTTGCCCCCGTAATTTATCGGATGCATTTTTGGCTCGGGTTGGATGTAGGGCACGCAATGAACAAGGTTGTAAACTTGTAGACATGTCGAGGGTTTGAGAACGACATAAGAAAAGTACGATTAATTTAATCCTTCAGCCGGTTTACGGTTCGAAGAAGATCGCTAGAATTGAGCGCAATGGGGATGAAATTTATCGTCTTAAGGAGCTTCGGCAAGAGATGATTTTGCAGAGATAGAAGTAGGAAAGAAATATAGTGCAAGTAATATTCTAGTTTATTAGTACGTAAACTAAACCAAATCTCCTAAAAAAACTTCAACTATATCAACTAAAAATCTTCTCCGCTCCAACTTACTGGTATTATCAAGAGTATTCAACAAATTAAATGCAGAGTAAAAACCATTTGGGTAGATATATGAAACAGAGATCGTTAGGGCTCTATTTTATAAATTAGTGTTGTAATCTAAAACAAATACTTTAAAAGTAGAAGCTATTTTTAGTGCAAAACAATTAAGCCCTGTATTTTAGGTTTCTATGCATAATATTCATATGTAGGTTGAAAAATCTTACCCAAAGCTAGAATAACAATTATAAGACAAGTATTCGTAAGCGATAAGCAAAGAAATCAGGCGAAAGTAATTTTAACGATTCCATTAGAGTTAATTATGATGTTAGAAGCTTGATTATTACGAAATAATCTATTTTCCGGAATAAAGATTGACTTAAATGAACGTATATGACGATATTATCCTCATAAACATCCACGGATGCATATTTCATCCCTTCGCGGAAATTAATTCATCTCCTCGACGGAAAAAAAACGTCCTCGGAAGACCGGTCGCTCCCTCCCACCAGATTCATCCTCCCCCATCACACAGCCAAAGGCGCGCAACCAATGAATGATATAAACACCGCCTCTCCAAGAGCATCGCGTGTTCCTGAAGGAGGGCAAAGAAAAAGGGACGCGATAGTCCGCGGGCTGAATGTCACTATGCCGTTACTACGGAGAGCCGTGTCGTGACACGAACGACCTGCCCCTCGGGGCATTCAAACGTGAAAGACGAAAACGATACGCTCGTTATTCCACTTCGGAAAGCGGCAAATTCTTTACGAGAAGCAACACATCCTGGCACGATCACGTCCGATAGCAAGCAATGCCTTTCCGGTACGTTCCCCTTACGCCAGAGGAGCATGCAAATCAAGCCATCGCCCATTCCGTCACAGCCATCGAGACGAAACATCCCCAACTCATTCTGTTGACCCTCAGCGGTTTCGTATTCAAGTATTCATAAGAATAAAAGAACATATATCATCGGGTTCATAATTGGCTGTGTACGAAACGATGTATGGATGTGTCACAAAGAAGAAGCGTGCTTTGTATAAGTAGGGAACATGAATCACGATGTCCCTTTGACTTGCCTGCCTCGTAAGGTAAAGAAACGTTTGGTATGCACGCGGGATTTCATTATATTTGGGTTAAACGCCCTAATCGAGCCACGCTAAGGTTATTATCGGAATATGAATGTTAATCCTTCATTTTTTACGAGATAGTATCTGGGTAACGTCGTTGAAAAATATCGTGGAGGTTAGAGAGAGCTTAACGTTTGGTGTACTACATTTTAAGTGGCACAATGACGAATATTTTACGTGAATGAATTCCTTCAGTGGCGGAAAATATTTGATGAACGGCTCCTGTTTGATTCATCGTCCGTTTGATTTATTTATCTGAGATAAGGGAGTCCAAATTCATGTACGACCGCGTTAATACGGCTTTTAAGATTATCGCTATGGATGTAAACAATCTCATAGTCTACTCTTTTCCGAACCAATGGGATTATTAGGTCGTCCATTGATTGTAGGCTTTCATTAGAGCCATATAAATCACGCGTCTGCTGATAACGTACAGTCGACGGCCTCTGAAATAGATCGTATTTTTCATCCAAAGTGACGTTTACACTTTTCTCTCTCGATTCGGAATATTAACGCGCTCTTCGGGTCATTAACTGAACTAAGGCTCCGAGAAAAAGACGTTAAGTTACCGAAAGAGTTTGTTCGTAGTTAAGCATTGCGTCACAGTGTTATCGAAACAAGCGCTGGCGTACGTAATTACCACCTCACGCTAGTCCTACTGTCAGACATTCACGTTGAAAGCCGAACGCATGTTCCCATTGCAGGGCTGGCAGCTATTTGTTCATCTATTGCGCAGTTACTATTGTAGTCTGCATTCCTACGTAATTATAAACGAGATGCAAAAAAACACACGCGTTTATGGATGCCGACTCGTAGATTACGTTAATTATATTGTTTTTCCTCAGATAGCTTCCAGAGTGATTTTTTTTACTTTTCGGAATGCTGTTTTAATTTTATTTCTCTTAATTGTACTGGTTATTATGCTGGTTTCTATGGTTACCTCGTATTTATATTTATCTACCTCGTATATGTATTTGATATTTGTGTGAATGCACGCGGCCATCCAGGAGCGTACTGTAAAAGAGAGTATTAACTAGAGGGGTCTGTTGAATGGGCAATTTAACATCTCGTGATTAATCTTCAGCTCCGACCCTCATTTCGCCGCGGACATGCGAAGGCCGCTGGATGAATCCAGAAGCGTTCGTCACGATGCTCTTATCCATTATCTCTGATTCGGAAAGTGAACGGCGTGAGGAGTCGATCCCCGTCCCTTCTAAAAGAGCTGTTACTCAATCGAGTGCAATTCCGCGAACTATCCCGCATCCGCCGTCGATCTGCGAAAGCTTTCTCACTTCGAGTCGTGAGCACGGCTCGACATCCAACGGATAATGAGTACACCAAGAAAGCAATCGAGGAAACTTTGAGTAATGACGGTATAAGATAACTATTTCAGGGCATGACGGATTGCTCAAGTTTCGCTGAGGGAAAAAGTGTTTCTTCTCGGTGAAATTAAGTTGAGGTTTGCGCAAAAATATGATAATTGAAAGAATAGAAGGTATCAGATGGTTCGATAACCTACTCTCTCCCTATCATACTTATTGATAACTGAGTTAATTATTTGGGTTGGCTACTGGTTTGTTACTTAAGACACGAATCAATTGCAATTGCATTTCACACTGGATGAGGCACGTGGTAAAATTCAAAAAAGGTACCAAAAAGATCTTAGGAATCAAGCAATTTGCAGTAATGAACGAGTGTTTGAGAAGGCTTCTTTTGTTAACAATCTTTTATATCTTTTATTTTTAATGTCACAGCCTAGGAGATTCTAGGAGGGACAAAAATAAACTTTTAGGTCTACTACCTGTGCCAAAGACCATAGGAAAGATTAATCAAAGTATATCTGGTCTTTGAAATCAGATTTTACTTAAATTTATGCTTGTATAACTTTTAATTACGTCTTTGAGTGCGTAAATGCAAAAGAAGCAACGGTTTGTTTTTATTCAATCCTCCATCCTTTATGGTAAACAGCCACAGAGCTTCTTGGTGATCAGCCTTTTTGACCTGAACCTGTATCAAATATACTTTTTTTAGCCCAGCTACCTTCGAGGGACTTTCCAGAAATAGGTATCGCGCGAATTTAGACATTTCCGCTAATTTAAGGATCGCCTTCCCCAATCCTTCGTCCCTATTTTCCAGCGGAACGAACTCGGACGACTGGCAGAGGCTCTGCAGTTGGCCTTCGAGGCACCCAGGATCCCATTCTACGCGTGTCACCCCACCACGCTAAGAAAGACTCGATCCAAAAGCCCTTAATAGCGAACCGGCGGAGGACAGCGCTACCCTTTGATTTCCCTCTCAATTGCCCAAATCCGAGGTCCAAACTCGTCGTGGACCACTTTCCCGACGCAGCATCATTCCTCGCCAGATATAAATCCGCCCACGCTCCCCGACCGCTTAATTGGCCGCGATGACAGAGCGCCATTGACCCAAGGGAGGACGCGCGGCTCTTTTGGCGGCTTTCGGAACGTCTTTAGGGTTGGGGGCGCGGGATAGGACCTTCTGGGGAGGAAGGCGGAGTGTGTGGAGGGGGAGGTGGGTTCCGTGACTGCAAGAAGCAGCGACATAAACGGAGGAGAGGGACATGTCGTGATTGGATTGGCAAGGAGCCGGCACCTTAACAAGCAGTCCTCTCTTCTATCCGAAAAAGGAAGAGGTGCGGTGACTTGCGGAGGGAACGGTTCGACGGACAATACCGTTCGTGTATTCGGATGTCTTCCTCCCCCTCTCCCTTTTCGAGGTCGAAAAAATGTACAAATAACATCGCGGGCTGTCCTGAATGGCTGCCGTGTCCGGAAGGGAGTAGTTCGCAAAAAAGAGACCGGAGTCGAGGATTTCAATCAGAGTTGAGGTCGGGAAGATAACCTTCGCTGCGAGATGCAGCGTGCGGGTGATAGCCGACTGGAAGGTTACGCAATTGATTCGTGCAGTGCGGATAGCGACCCTATTTGGATGCAGGATTTGAGATAGTTCCATCCTTGATTGGAAACTTGAATGATCTCTTTTGAACCTTCTGGTCCTTGTGTTTAAGCATGGACAAAAATCGATCTCAATTTAATCGATAATCATCTGATTGTGAGACTATGATTTCATTAAATCAACAGCTTGCCAATGGATATTTTATCTGATATCAATGATGTAATGTACTTAATTAGTGAATGGTATATAAAGTAAAAACCTTTCTGTCCAACTCTTGCGTAATTTTTTACGTGATAATTTGATGGTACCCCAATTCGAGTAGCTGTGAATAATAGCTGTTATCCTAGATACTTTGTTTCAATCGAAAATTACGTAGTGTTCCTTTTATATAATCGAGTTCGCTTGGAAAAAAAACATATCCTGTTGCGGAATATTATATTATAAGCTTATGAACATCATGTCATTCTATTAGAGAAATTCCATCTTCATTGGTCTGCATTAGATAATTATTGATGTCAGGTCATTCTCCTAGCCGTAGATAAAGAGCACGTAGTCCTTGTGCTTCTATCATTACTTTCCCATCTATGCGAAATTAGTACTTAGATTATTTCTACCGCTGGTGGTAATAGTCGGCATTTAATAGATTACACCCGCACACTTTCGCTACGTTTGTGGGACAAAAAACAACCCTATTTTACATCCGTTGCTTCATTACCTCTTACTAGATTATCATATAAAAGCAATTACGCGTTTCTCCGGGCAGTTAGCACTCGACGACGAAGGTTATGTACCACGGAGAACAATCGTCAACGAGGCGTTTAGAAATCTTTACGCATTTCTCTTATCAGATGTGTCGTCATAGACGTGGAATCACGCTCGCCCATGCTTTGCCGAAACGTATCTTCGCATCGCGCGTGGCTATTGTTTCTCGGAATCAGAAGGAGGAAAACAGTGGTAGTAATTTCTCCGAAAAGCCTCAAAAGTGTGGCCTCATTAAAGCCGGCAATCGGGCATGAATAACTTGTTTACTTCTTTACCCGCGTAAGGAAGCAGTCGCCATAGAGAACGATACCCGTAGTGGAACCACATCCGGGCAAGGATAACTTTACCCGAATTAAATTTTGTGTATCTCCGTCCCATTTCGTATCTACTCCTGTCTCTCTCTCTGTTTTACGTGGACCGTGAGTTTCGAGAACTGGGGCAGAACAGTTACGAAACTCTGAAAAGCGTCTGTTTACTCTATTTTCGAGAATGAGCGGGGAATTGTCCACGCCCTGCTCAAGAGTAAGGTGGGTTTTTTTGGAAGCTGAATGGACAGGTTACTCTATACCGCGCAAAGCGTTTTGTAGAGTAAATTTTTTGATTGTTCATTTACGGTATCGAAGGATATTAGTAGATAAATAGATGTTTTAATAACGTAACCTTATTCGGCAATAAATTGAAAATGTATAAGAAAATTTAAAATTCAACGTATGAACTGTTAAAGACTCAGGTTTTGCGTGCTTAAAATACTTCTACTATAATATAAAAGCTGTAAATAAGTTCATGTGAGCATTACTGAGGTATTGATATTATATGAATTTAAAGGTGATCGTAATTATGACATTTGTAACTATGAATATCGAAAATGTTCAACGAAAAAACAATTTTCCTTTCTAAAACCAATAGATCACAGTTTAAGTCGTCGTCATCAAATTTAGCTCTACAATTCCTTAGAAAATGTTTTATCTAACGCACACATACCTATCTCCAAGAAAACCGTAAATTTTTCGTTATATCTCTTTTCCGAATAGAAGCGCGTTAAATTAGTTTTTTATCGTAATAAAAACAACTAAAGGCGATTCATAACTGGTATGAAATTACGTAGATATACAAGTCGTTTTCTTTGCATGTACGAATAATTAATATCACAATATAGGTGGATTTAACATACGTAATTGGTTTTACGTAAGATTACTTTCATTTTTCTTACTTTCTACGAGTATATTCATCATTTTATCGTTTAACATTACCCAGAATAAGTCTTTGGAAGGAAGCTAAAGTTTCAGCTTTGGAAAGGAAGCTTCATACGGGTGCAGTTGCGCATTTGTGTATTATAATCCTTTATCAAAATATCTCCGCATTCTACGTCACAAGTGCAATGACGAATTGATTAAACAAGTGCTCATGGGATATAAAAACGAGCGATCAACTGGTCTCAACCCCTCGCAAACCTCACGATTTCCGTCAAAGGATGTGAGTGCGGTATGAGTCGGTGCAATTACCCGAGGGACAGATCCTGCTCTCCCTTCTCTATGAAATCGCCCCATCGGCTTAAATTGGGACGAAGGACACGCGACCCCAACGCGGGCGCAGGAAAAAAAATCCTACCGCGGATAAATATGCGAGACGCGCCCGTGCGCAATGGCCTGGATTGGAGGAATGAGTTCTTGAAAATATTCCTTCCTTTCGTTAATTATCTGTTTACCAATTCACTGCCAGAAGAGCGTAATTCATAGTAATAAAACCTGGTTTCTTTGATGGGAGTCGGTGTAGTATACAGAGTTTATGAGCTACCCACTCGTTCGAAAATCGTTCGTAATTTAAACTTAAATGGTTACAATTGCTTTCTGCTCGCTAAAAACAAATTGTAAATTGTATGTATGTAAATTGTATCTTTTTAATGTAACATACCTCAATATTACTTATTTAGTTACTATATACAGGAGTTCGTTGATTTAATAAGGCTAAAAGATTACCTTTCTTGTGAACTCTCAAGAATTGGAGGATAATTTTGGAATACTCAGTTCTGTGTCATGTTAAATCATAGTTATTATTTCAAGTGATAATTTTAAATGTATTTAGTAATCAGAAATAGGAATATATGACTTAGAATTGATATATTATATCCATGAAGCGTATATAAAATTGTCGACGTGAACTTTAATTTATTCTATTAATATTATAGAAATATTTAGTGAGGGAAACGTTTGATTATTCTAGCTTTAGTTTAATCGTTGACTGATAAGAAATTCGAGACGTCGAAACGATGACTAATATATGAGCGAAAAATAATTCTTTAAGGAATGATAGAGATCTGTTATGAAGATATTTTTAAAATTCATGAATGAAACCGAATCTTGGGCGTTGAAGGTTATGAGCAACGTTCTGTCATCAACTTCGAAAGCTGCCAAACGAGAAAACCTGATGCTGCAATCCATCCAAGGAGATATGTTAAACACACAACAACATCAATCGAGTAGCTCATTTCCCTATAATATGAATCATTCGACATTGGCGAGGCAGCAATAAAAATGCGTTTCTGAATCAACATCACTTTTCCAGCCAAACCGATCACCTTGACAATGCGTTTGAATCTCATCCAAAAGATACATCAACTAAAGTTTCCCTTTTAAGGCGTATATTACTCGTTTGAGTGAAAATTTGGACCCAACGTCCTGCTTTTCCTTCCTTTTTTCGTTTTAAATGTTTGGTTGCCTGGCCAACAGACTGGCCAGAGTCGCCCCTAAATGTCAAAGCGTTTGTGATTCTCATTGTTCTACCGTTGCGAATTTAACCCATGTGATATTTTCTCATAGAGTCCGCTAGACCATAGCATTTGTGACCTGCTCTATCTCCTATCCACTCATTAGCATAACGGTGAGCTTAACTGTTGATATGAGCACGGTCGTATGAGCGGTGGGTGTGGGCTGCATTGCTACTGTTGCATTTAAGGTTCTTCGCGATTGTTTAGCTTCGTATACGGAGTCTGTGCCAAGGCTCCTTCCAGCGCAGGTCCTTTTTCGTAGCGAGATATGTATCGTTCGATTCCTCACCGCTTCCATTTTGCTAATAGCCCACGCGTGCAAATGGAGACCACGCGCTACGCCATTCGTCCCTCATTTGACTACGAGGCGTCGCTAAGACGCGGTAAAATGTGGCGTTGCATGGTTACCGAACGATGCCTAAATAGAATTAAGCGCGGACGAATATTATAGTGCTATGTTGTGATGAACATCCATGGTGACGTATGTAATTAAATCGATTTATCGTAAAACTTCCGCGCCTCAAATTGAATTAGGATGTAACAAATGATGCCCTAAGACTTACGGGAATGAGGAATCATCAACTATGACCTCCGTAACCTTTATCTAACGGAATAGCCCGACCACCGTTAACCTGGAGGATTAATTGAATCAGCGATCGCCTCAACTTATCAATGAGCTCCTTAAGCAAGGGTACGGGTCAGGGTTATCAATTACGTATCTCGTTGAAACATGAGTGGACTTGCTCCTTGAGAACCAAGAGAAAATTGTGAATATTTCTCATTTTGCAACTTTGATAAATTAGCCGAAGACTGGTCGAGCTTTTTTTGAATTTATATTTAAAAAAGTAAGAGTTTAATACAAAATTATATCTTATGAAGCATAAAAGAATATATTACATATACATTTTGAATTTATGAATCAGAAGTTATTGAATCCAACAATTTTCATGCTTCAAGGCATTAGTTTATATATACGCTGTTTCCCTCCTCATCATCTTTCAGGATCTTTTCGCAATAGTAGAAGTCGAAAACAAAACGAAAAAGTTAGATTTATAATTCCTATATCGTGAAAGATAAATATTGACTGGTAGTGAATGAAGGCTATGATGCTAATGCAACCAGGCTTGAACGTATCTTCCTTTTGGTTTCTTCCTCAAACTCTTTGAAACACTCATTTTCTTTCCCCTCAATTAAGACGCCCATCGGGCGCGTCTGTTTATATTTTGACTTTCACCGGACGCTTGTTTACGAAACACGCCCTCTCTCGACTCCCGCGACGATACTCAGTAAGCCAAGCCGAGGACACGAGAAACACCTCTCTCTCGAAAGGAAAATATTGTCGAAATTACCATTAGCAGGTGTCTCTGAAAATCCTTCTCAAACATCTCCCGTTTTCGGAAAAAAACGCGAGCGACCGTCCGGCGCTTCTCAAAAAAAAAACAAAGGAACGCATCTCTGCGTCAGAAGAGGTCACGCGCCACCTGAAAGATGGCAGCAGAGGCGTCTTCGAAGGGTCGCAGCACCTGCCTCGAGTCGCTAAACCGTGAAGAGGGAGGATTTTTCCATCCACTCTCCCCCCAGTGCATGCGCCGCGGTGCATGGCGGGACAGAAAACAATGAGAGCCGTCTACTGGAGAAAGAACTCCATCTTGAAACGAGAAGTCGAGGAATTTTAGGTTGGATTACAGACTGCAGAAGGAACGCCTTTCTCGGAATGGATTTTTTTTCAGAAGGAAAACATCGTACGAGTTAATTAACTCCTTGGGTTGTGGGTACAGATCGCGTGTCGGTGGAGACTTGAGTATGTGGACTAGGAGGAATGGTGTCTACCCAAAAAAGGGTGGTAGATTAGGGTTTGATGTTATTTAGCTATTCTTTGTCCCTCGTCTTATAGAACTATGTCGTAATAACATTATGTAATGTTATACAGTATAAGGTATTTATGTTTAACTTCGTGTTCGTCCCGCTTGTTATAATCTTAGGAAAACATACTGTAGGTTCGAATGAGCTTTTTTACTGTATTTATATACAAATTTCATCTTTATAGGTGTAAATGGTACTAGAGAGTATCATTAACCATACAAAAAGCTTTTCATCATTAGTGTATTTGATAATTTACTGTGCATAGTCTACACCTTCTACTCACACCCAAGCTTTAAAGAAGGGAGGATTTTAATTTTGAAATAGATAATTCTGAAATTATATTTTTATATCACCTCCAGCTACTATTTATGAATGAATCTCACAGAAAAGCAATTAACCATAAGCTTAGAATGAAAGTAAACTTCCACATTTCTCAAACTCACTAGTGTGACTACACCTGCAGAAGCAAACAGAACCCCCATATCGTCATTAAAGAAAGCAAACCCCGTAAAATGAGAAGACAGTTGAACAAAAGGAAGCGTGGCGCACTTCCAGAATCGTATCGGATACGTTCTAACGATTCTTAAGAGGATGATCCATGGGATACGTTTTTCACTGTCGCAACGTGATTTTAATTGCAGTCGCTTAGACCGGAACCGCTTTCATTGACTTCCTCCAGATGTCCTCTCTTTAAGGAGCATGTGCTCGTGTTTTGTACATCGATCTAAGAAGTGATTCAGCATCGTTTGCGGTGGTTTCCCGACTGACAAAGGCTCGAGTGCGTTGCTCGGCGACGGGAGGCGATAAAAGTACACGGTCAAGACGTTGCCAAACCAAAACATGGTGTGGAAAAATAAAAGTTGGCGGTAGGAAACGACTTCCCCGTGGGAATTAATCGGGGCGTTACGAAGGAAAGAGTGGAGGACGGATTTTAATTTGACATGAAGGCACTCGCTGGTGTGTCACCAAAAGAAAAAGAGTCTTAGATATGCGGTGCGATTCGAGTAGCGTGCTATTGAATGGAGAAACGACCGGGATGGTTTAAAGATCGATGTATTTCGATTTTTATCTATTTATCGAATCGGAAAGTATCGAATTTATTACCAATTGGTTCGATTGATGCATGAATAAATTGAGATTAATCGATTTCGAATTTTATTTCCGAGAATAAATTTTACTTTGCTTAGGTAAGACATACTCTCAATTATAGAATGACGTAATTCTCTTCAGTATAAGCAAGTTAGAACTGATTTATTTCTAGATGATACTTTCTTATGATAAAAAACAAATACTACATTAATTTTTTAGACCAAAAATTTTGTTCTTATCTTGTATTCTTGCGATATCTTATAGATCTTAAGTAAATTGAATCCAAAACTTGATGTGAAATCACGTCGTGGGAGGTTAATAATCGAAAAAGAAGTACCTAGTTTAGACTTGATAAAAGTCTTATTATCTATACCACGAGTCCATTCATGCATATTACTGTTCAAACGGCTCCTCATTCATGGAAGCAGACTCGTATAGTTACTCATTACGTTCTTCGAGTATGGAATACTATTCCACACCACCCTAATAAGCTCGTAGCTCCTAATTGGGGTTAGGGGAAATAGGCAGGAACCAGTGTCACCACAAGTATGACAGAAGTGACGCGCCGGTAACAGAATCACAAGGGGCACCCCTCGATGGCTCTTACGGAAGACCGCTTCCATCGAGGAACGCCCACCAGAAAAAAAAAAACAAACAAAGTCTCACGTCGTGCGTGTTTCGTGACACAATTCAATCTCCTACTCCACTTCTGTCACGAAGTCCAATTTACCCGCCCATCTACCGTGGGAGACATGCACCGAGTCCCACAGATGGAATCTAGAGGAAACCCGATCGATTCATCTTTCAAATGCAACGACGCCTTCGAAAAACGTCATTTCTCTCTCCTGCACTCGTTTTAAAACCGGTGTCGATGGCTCGCGCCGAACGATACATCGCAAACAAAGCGTGCTACCCTCGAAGGAAAAAAAAGAGGTTGCGAAAGCGCGTACTTGAAGTCTCGCTAGAGCGTGCGCGAATGTTTCCCACGCGATGCGAGGAGAGTGTTTCTACTCGTGCTTTTGTCGCCGTACTTGAGAGATAACTGCGAACACTTTAGATAACATGATGTTCCTCTAAAAACAATACGCGTTAACTTTGAAACTACGCAAATAAGGAGTTTTCAATATAAATTATCGACGTATTCTTTTTCGATAAAGATAAAGAAGCATTAATTTAGTCATATAACAGTGAAATTACTCGTTATATACTCGTTAATAATATAACAGAGTTATATGGTTCGTTGATGTTCAATTGTTGTATATTCTGACGTTTGAGACTAGATTGTTGATTAATATAGTCAATTTAGCTTTACAATTTTGATAGCAACAATAGGGATCTATTTGACGATTCTATTATTGCTTGGCTAGTATTTCATTGTTAATTCTTTCGAGCAGGTTTGGAAAAGTTATGTTTTTGCTTTCCATCTCTTATAGAATGAATTTACTTTTAGCGATATGTGTGTATCCATCCGTACGAGAGGTCATGTCTTCTTTAAAAAATTCGAAATTTCCCTCGAAAGTCAGGTTTCTAATATTTAAAATCATTTTACTATTCCATTCCGACATGAATCAATCTATTAATGTCCCATGATCATACATAATCCTATAGTTTATTACATCCTCTCAAAATTTTTGACGCGAATTCGCATCATGGATGGGAGCACAAGAAAATTGCACGATTACATCTTGACAGCGACAGATGCACGAGACGAATCGAGCGTTTTTTTCCGTTGCCATCACCGGTCGAGATGAGATTTCAAGATTCAAGTCGTTTTATCGTCGGATCACTTCGTTGCATTCGCGAACGGATGAGTGGGCACACGGCATCTGTATCCTTATGAGGCTTTCCAGGTTGTCCATTTCACTTTTGGAAGAGAAAGTCGTCCCCGAAGGCTTTTTCATATGTGATGTCACTATAAAACCGGCGAGTTTATAACACCCCTTCCACGATCATGCGCTAAAGAGTCGTTATGGAATGTTATAAAGGTGGTTGCATATAGCGTTACGTCATTCGCCCGAAACAGAACACAATCGAAAGTTTTGTCGTTCGAAATGAACGCCGAAAACAGTTTTTTTTAATCTTTCGAAGTCAACGCAAGGCTTTTGGACACAATGCGGTCTAAATCTGTCCTTTGTCTCACCCAATTTCCTCCATTTCCTCTTCTCCATCTGCATAAATAACTTGCAAGCCCGCTCGTGATCTCCTCAAAATATCCCCTAATGAAATACGTATTTTAAGAGCGCGATAAAAATTTCGGGAATACTTACGAACGCCCCATATTCCCATTACTATTTTGGATTTTCCGGTTATATTTTCGGAAGTATTTCCTCTCCCCATTTTTTATCTTAATGAATAAATACATCATGCGAAATTTCGGTCGGAATGAAATCGTTTCGCGAAATTCCACCTGCCACCGCCCCGCGTTTTTTTTACTCTCGAGGAACGGACTATTAATGAATCGAGATGAATAAAAGGAAAAAGGCCGATGACTAATAACGCGGAACTCGTGACTCTGGGGAAAATGAATTAATCGCGTCCCTGGGAAACGTTCGTTTAATGTAAAGCGGAAAGCAGTTCTCATCAGTTCTCCTTAATTCGGGGTTTCTTGCCAAGTGCATGGGTAATCTGCCGCATCGCCATCGCTCCTGCCAAACGGGACTCGGAATGGTTTACTCGTTTCCTGGCAACCGTCCAGAGCCCCTATCCTCCTTATTTAATACTCGAAATGTATAATTTGTTACAAAATCGTAATGGAATACGTAATATGAATCACGCAACCGTACGTATCAACGTGGGTCATCTTTTGGGGATACATTAACTAACGCTCTTCTCTTTTTCTATGACTACATTATTACAAAAAGAGAATGAATAACCGTGTTCTAAATCCGGAAATACACTTTGAGTTTTGATCAGAATTTAACACGGTCTTAAAAATACTCCTAATTTAGTAGTCTACTAATTTCAAGCTAAAACTGAGCGAATTAATGGCTCTTAATTTATTTGGATCACTATTTTGGTTTAACGGAATAGATCAGGCTGTAATTAACGTCTTCATTAGTCCCAATTAGTCAATTTTGAAAGTTCTAACAAAGTGGTATATGTTTGCGTCACCAACCCATATCGGTATACACGTAACCCATTACTATAATAGCTAACGCCATCGGAATTTTGATTTTTTACGTAAGATGAAAGAAACATCTTCACGGATATTTCTACAATAGATACTCTAGAAGCAGAACCTCTAATATACATGCATTGGAAGACTTTTAATTTCATTTGAGAAAGGACTTTATATTTGTTACTTGATTTGCCGTAATCTAACAGCGTGAACTTACAACTAAATAGCGTTCTAACACGCGGCGCAATCCCGTAAATTAAGACCACAACACGAAAGAGTGGTAAGTTCTCATTCGGAACGGTGCTTCGGGAGAGGCAGATAAACTCGTGGCCATATTTGGACCTCCGGTTGCGTTCTGGATGCCATCGCCGCTTGCGTCACGGCCCCCCGATCATTTGCACCTGCTGCACTACTTTATCTCCCACCGCCTCACTCACAATCGCGCGTTATTTTAAAAGTCCCCTACGAACGGCTCCGCAGTGTTTACATCGTCCCTCTGACAAATGCGTTTCGTGGAGACGAGCCACGGATTCCGGTTGTCTGTGGAAACATCGCGAGTCGCGTCAGGAATCCTGCTCTAGAAGACAGTCACATCTATATCCCGCCATTTCATGCGGTCGTCGGGAAGAAACAATTTTCTCTAGTCCCGAGATGGATGTCTTCCTCATGTCTCCGGTACCTTAGAGAATCCCTCGCCATTACCCTCCGATGAACTCTTGCGACTCTATAGTGGATGCCGGGTTTATGACGCTTTCTTCCTCATTCCCCTTCTCTCTTTCTACAACGCGGAGAGGTTGTTAGTACTACTTGTTTGTTTCGGAAATCCCGCTGCAGCTCCGGAATTTTTTTTTTCGTCATTAAACCTGAGGCTTCTAAAAGAGTGGCCGCTCTCTGCAGAGAGAGGGAGCATTAATCATCGGTTCTGGAATTTTTCTTTCACTCGATTCGCTTCGGACAAGATCATCCCACCGAGTTCTGCGATCGCAATTACGTACGTATTGGAATTTCAAGTCGGTCATCGCATTCGGAATGTTGAATCGATACGATTTGCATAAGTCTCGACTGCGATTGTTTTTCGATTTCTTTTCAGCGAGACATGATTCACTCGCGTTTCCATCTAAAATGAAAAAAAAAACGTATGGGATTTCTGTTCTTGTAAATATATACACTTTATTTTGAAGCAATTGATTTCTTTGCCAGCTCAAATCCACAATTGAATCACGCAGTTTGAGGAAGGAGTTGAAATTGAATCTCTGTAAACATGAATAATCGAAAATAATAAACACGAAATGTGTAAACACGATGCGCACAGACTCTCTCTCTCAAAATGCGCATTATATTATAAATAAAAATGCATTGTCACGAGATTGACGCTTGGCTTGTTTGCATTGGAAACATTGAATATTGAATCAAATAATATATACGAGAAAATACTCTAATTTCTCGAAGTCAATCAGAAAAAGTATTAAATAATTTTTTAACATACATCCGCTCGAAGTTAATAAAAATTTGAATGTTCTTTTTCTGTAATTGTACAGAAAAAAGTTAGTTTACGTTTCGTAATTTCTTAAGACAATATTTCTGTTTATAGATTATCGCCTCTATAATTCAGTCATTAAAAAATAGCCGAACCGAGATAGGCCGTTAGATTCTAAACACGAAACCTATCATCTACGAACCAACTTCTCTAAGGGGCACAAATCTCGGATACCATCATCAGTTGGGCGGCAGAATCGTACCTTCACGAGAGAATCCCTCTGCCAAGGAACCTATCGTTAGGGAAACCTTTCTTCCGAGGCAACCATTTTCATCCCTTGACCCTCTCTATTCCCTCCTATATACCGAACTCAACACCTTCCTCTTCTATCCATCCCCAGCGGCCGCTCTTCCCTCCCCCGCAGGCCGTCCATGACCTTGGGAGAGAGGGTCATCGCCCCTATAACGAACGCCCCCCCTCCTAACATCTCTCTCTCCCTTCCTAAGTTCCCTCGGCCGCACTGTGGTTGCAACCGATTCCGCACTGCTGGGGTCGACGGAGAGAACACGGTCTCGAGGGCTGCGGTGTTGTTCCCTCCGACGGATACAAAGTCCCTCATACTGCGGTACCCCGTACCGAGAGAAAAAAAAGAAACCCGACGTGAATGAAGCGTTGGTTAAACTCCTCGGCGTAAATCGAGGTTTGTGATCGTAGAGAAAGTTTCAAATTCGGGTTCCTTCAACGCGAAAGGGAGCGACGAACGTTCGAGAGTCCTTGAGAAACGTGATTCCAAAAAGAAATTCCTCGGTCTGTTTGAACTCTTCGTGTTTTCGTCCCGATGACGCAGGTGAGATTTTGTAAATTTTCGGAGGAATGGGCGGTAACTGTAAAATCCATCGGTTTTAATTGAGGGAAACGACTCGGAGAGTTTGTCTTTCCCGTTGGCGACTAATCTGGGAGAGAAGTGAAAAGTGAAACAGATGAACCTGTGAGAGAGAGTAAAAGAGGGAACTCAATATTTTGAGAGAGACGCCGCAACGTCCTTGCGCGTGCAGGTATTTCAAACAAGACCGCTGATCAAATAGAGAGTTTCCATATTTTACGCAACGTGATATATAGACATTAAAGCGGTCCCGAAATTTGAATAATGAATTTGCTACGATCCGTGTCGGTTAACTCGGAGGTGTGCCTCAAAGCACACTTCTGGGGCCGGTAAAATTGAATCATCAAACCCGTGCTCGATAAGGTCGTTATGGGTCATTATATTCAATATGAGGCTGGTAAGGGAAATGAAAATTCAAATTTGGATCGGGGATGAAATTTAAATCAGCTTTACGGTGCTTCAAGTGGGGGATGGTGGGGGAGGTAGAGAGGGTCTCAAGAAAGCGTAGGAGGGTCTGAGATTGACTGGGAAGAGGAGGATGGGTGGATGGGAAGGAGTTATTGAGATGCCTGATCGATGGACTTTTACTCGAGCGGCATGAATATGTCCGAAGATTCAATTTGCATGCATAAGCGCGGAAGCTTTCACACGGGATTGTTTCTTACCTCAATCGAGAGTGAGGCGGATCGTGAAATCATCTTAAACAGAGATCGGAGGAATATTTTATCTTCCATCCCTTACTTATCTTCCCGTATCGGTTATGGCGTTGATGTAACTGTGGGCAATCGCGGGATATTACTTCCTGCTGTGCCTCTTTAAACTGATTTAATTTCGCCATTAGCGTTAATTTATTCATGTCTGCCCGGTGCTAATTTGTACGTTTCATTTCTCTAAGGAGGGATTTAAAAGGATTGGAAATAAGCAGGTTCGGAGTTCTTTTAATTTGCAATCTCGCCACTTTTTTGTACTAATCTTATCACAATCCTGTGCCTACCGGACGGTGAAACTTCTATCATTAATTGAATCATGAAATAATACGTAAAATTTCTGATAACGCTCTCTTAGTCAACTGCTATCAGAGGGTCTTATAATAAGTCGTATTTCATTGAATACTTGGTTATTTCTTTAGTTAATAAGTGTTATTCAAATATATAAATGACTCTTTTGTTTCTACTCTTCACGAATCTATTTTTATCATTTGAAAAGAAAAATTTCAGTTTTTTTTTCAAAATTCCAGTCATCTAATCGTCTTCTCATTGAATGAGAACGCGTCGGTTAGGAATTTTTCCCAAAATTCCCGTTCGTGCCCTTTTCCCAAATATGCCCTCATCTTCGAGGAGCGGGTGGAAAAAAAGGACAGGTATCTTAAGTGAAAACTCCGCGAATAACTTCTGATTGAGAAATTTGGCATTCTGACAGCGAAGGAGAGAGAGAGAGAAAGAATCTTGGATACATTTCACGTCCTTTTTTTTTTTAACGAAATATTTTCCGAAAAATGTGTATATATATTTATCGGGATAGATTCGTATTTTTTCTAACGAAGATGCACCTGGTTTAGATTGTAGACTATATGATTCGCGTCGCTGATCTCGTGTTCCGTACCACAATTACCGGAAAACCGTTGTGTGCGTTAATTCCCCCAAAGAACAAAAAAAGAATACTATCATTAAAAGACACGCCGTGCGTGGACCGTTTCGCTACGAAGAACTTTTCCCGGAAAATAACTCCTCCCCCCTTCGCAACGGAGGTGGGGGAAATAAGGTTCCAGTTTTTCGTGAATTCCCTCCGAAAAATTGAAGAGGTGGCAACGGCGGATGGGTGGTGGGAGATCTCGTGGGAAAGGGAGGGTCCGTGGCGGTGGAGGAGGAGGAGGGCCGGTGGTGGAGGAAGTTCTTAGATCGTCCAGTGCAGGTTTTATATACCTCGGCCAGGTGGCGCTGCTCTGATTCAGGCGTCGAGCGAAACAGGTTGACTTTTGACGTTCCTAAACACGAAAGGGATTCGTACGACCATAGTTCCCTTTACCTTTTTCGTTCGGTCGAGGAAGCGTAACTCTTGACGCGTACATAGTTCGGAGATTGATTGTCGATCACAATGCCCGAGTTTTCATTCCCGTAGTTTTTACGATATGATGCAAAAGTGATGTAAATAAAGTTGCGTGAAGTTTAACATATTTTTACGTTTATATATTGTTGTAAGTACTAGTTAGACGTAATATTATATATTAGTGCGTAATATGTTGGGAACTCAATTATTCTCGGAATATCTATTTATGTATGGATAGATTGCAACAAGGATAAGCTTAATACTTAGCGAAATGTAAAGCGAAATGAAAAAGTTAAGAAAACAATTGCTACGTTATTTTTCGAATTAAAATCATAAAGTTAACGTTTATATATTGGGAGACCTGGTACATAAGTTTTAATATAAATTACTTATTAATTACAAAGGTTAAACAGATACCAAAAATAGCAAAATGACAGGGACTTGAACCCAAGTACCCCACTTATCGGGCCGGTATGCTTAACAAAAACTAATTCCATAAAAGTATTAAGATATCTCTTTTGTTTTTTATGTCTAATACAATCAACCCTTAATTTTATAATTTTAATGCGACAATCTGCTAAAGTTTCGTAGTTCTCATTTAAAACGGGCAAAATGTAAAGTCATTCCCGAAACACTCGTAAGACATAGCGTCGACAGTTAGTACCTGCACGGATTAGGATCTTAAACCGAATTACAACCCGTGTTTAAAAGTGACACTTACGTGTGAAATAGGTGGCCCACCAAGAACGTTTTTGGACGGCTTCCAAAATAAAAAAGAAAGAAGACCAGATTGTTGAAAAGGACCTCCGCCGCTCTAATCCCAGTAGCAGAGGACCGAATTTTATTTTATCTGTACGACACGAGCCCTACTAACTGTCATGGACACGCCTATAATGCTCCGCTATCGCCAATCGTGTCTCCAAATGTCCTCACACATCGCCTTTCTTCCTTTTCTCTCTCTAGTGCTTTTATTCGTATCATTCTCGTCGTGAGGTTTATAAATGCGCTGCTGAATTAATTTAAGATGACGGCAGCCATTGTCCTTCTATTACCTGTCAGTTTTACGTTCCCGGTGACAAATTCATCTAGTTTGAAATTTATGAACTTGCTTTTTTTTATAGCGGTACTTTTTGGGTGTAAAAGCGAACATCTGTTGAATCGAATACCTTGTTTCTAGTTCATTACATTCCCTTTTCACTAATGTAATATCGAAGTATAAATTCTTACGTAACTATTTTCAAACCATTTAAAATTTCGTCTATTTCCCAATTTTGAGGTGGTAATTTTATCGCGATAAAATATTCATTTACGCCAGGTGCAACTCAATGTTGTGGCAATGTAATTGGTTACTTTCAGGCACCTTTTTCGATATTCATTGCGATTAATGAATACCAACTTAAATTTACTTTTACGATTTCATACGGTTCTTTGAACACGAGAAATCGTCTTATATTTCACGCGAACTACTTAAAGGAAAATGGCCCATTGACTCGTCACTTAGCGTTGCTTAATCCCGCAATCTGAAGAGGAAACGATTTATGGATTCGCACGAATTCGTCCGAAGAACTTTCGATAATTATTTAATAACCGCTTTCGTCGAGGAAATCCAACACCAGAGAGACGTGAGTTGTATAATATATCTTCGAGAATCGTTGCCCCTGAGGGGAGGAAACATGAGTTGTGGACCCATGGAGAGTCGCTTTTTGAAGGGCCGGATGTAATTTTGGCGATTCCTCGATGGTCAAGGTAATGACGGAGTGGCCATATGTGGCCAGAAGGGGATATGCCAGGCTAACACCTCGAGAGCTACAGTTGAAATCGGGGTGGGCGTCTCTTATGCAAATGAAACAGATTTACGCAGAATCGAACACCTCATGATTATTTCGGCGGATGATTCGTTTGTTCACGAATGACATCAGTTGCCGGTCGGTGACGAAGGATACGCGTGACATTTGCGGGGGACGCACGAAGGAAACGCACGCCCACGCCAAAACCCTTCCCCCCGGATGTTTTTTTTATCTACGTACGTATCTATTGTGAGTACTCTCCCGGCGCGTTGCTTGGATGCGGTGTTATGTGTAAGCGTGGTGTGCTGTCGGAAACGACGCGGATGTGTTTCGTGGGAAATGTGTATTGTTTCGTGGAAAAGGAATGGAATTTCTCGTGGAACGAAAAAATACGTAGATAACGTAGATTGGAGATCGTGGGCGATTTTGATCTCGTAATAGTACGTAGTTCGTAGTAATCGTTTTGAAACGTATTATTATCCTTTTATATCAAATGCTGATGGAGATAATTTAAGATTTTCGAGATTTTGACTAATTTTGAGTAAATATTTAGTTTCTTGATGTAATTGAAGGAGATATAAAATGGGGGCAAGCGCTGATAAATTCTGATGTCTTGTTACGAAATTTTTTATTTAATTTAGTCTAATATGAGGAAGAATTCTCTCTTTTAATTAATTTTTAAGGAGACTGATATATCTTTCAGATAAAGGATGATTTAAGGAAAGCGTATGTCGTATATTTTACCGTAGCTCGTTGAATTATAACTTCCTATATGCTGTGGATAGGATTGGATAGGAGAAAATTATATTTATATTGCTGAAAGAAAAACATCCCAATTAAAAAATCATGTCTTCAAGAATGGCAATAGGAACTGTAGCATCTATATAGTTGAAAAGGAAAAGAAAAATTACATATCTCGTTATGATATACATAGAGGAAGAATAGTTACGTTTCGTACTGTACCGAATGCTGATTCCCGATTATTTGACTCAAGAAAGGTTTTAATATTTGCTGTTTCTTGCAAATATTAAAACCTTTCTTGAAAATAGAATCTTCATAAGAAGATATTACATCCTCTATGATGTTTATTTACCAAAGATATTTGTTTAAATTCTTCTTTGATATATGCTTATACTTCGGGAGAAATTACAAATCGTCTCACCTTAAAATGTAAGCGTTTAGTTGTTGTCCTAAGGTGTTTGGGAATGCGTCACAGGTTTTTAGCTAAATGTCAATATATAAAACAAATTAAATCTCCGAATTCACAGATAGCGCCTAATTGCAGACGATCATTTTAACTAACCGAAGTCGAAACCTCTCTTCCCCGCAATTTACTCTTTCCAAACATCAGTGAAAGTATTTTAATTGTGAAAGCGTTTGCGTGGAAGTAACTAGGTGCAGAAAGATGTTAAGCGCCTCTATTACTCTCTCGTTTGCAAACAAGAGTTGCGAGAATATACCGCAAAAGAAGCGATTTCGAACCGAGCGAATTATCACCAAGGCAACAGGTGAGGTTTTCGCTCGGGAGTTGGAAAATCGTAAACGTGTATATAGGAGGAGGATGCTGGATACGTAAGGGGAAGCTGAGCGATAGATTCCGAAGAACGCAAAGAATGCATTCGGTTCGAAAGTTATATCTATATCGAAAGCTCTAATGAATATTCTTACACCTGTGCGAACGTCGGATGCAAACATATTTAAGTCAGAACAGTGATACCCTTTGGAATGAAACAAAATCCGATCGCATGACAAAACTTTTAGCGGCATTCCTTTCTTGACGTCACGTAGAAGAGATGGGGTTTTTTTTAAAGTACCCGTTACCGTTCGAATAAAGGGAGGGTTTATTTTTTAAAGAAACTTTTCCGTAAGTTTAATTAATGTCGATTCTCCTCTAATTTGCACCAATACGCAAGGAATTTTCTCGCTTAACTTTCTCGAGAAATAGATATCGAATGTATATATCGATTATCTACTGTCGTGACGTGTCTATTTAACGATATTTTCGTGTTAATTGAGATAGAATTGTGGACTCACTGGTTAAACGTAACCAACTTGTTTAGGAACGTCTATCTAATTTTTCAAAATATTTCGAACCAATTTTTCTTTTGTTTTTATAAATAAATATATTTAATCTTTCGTGAGTGTTGATTGTTAAGGATACCTGAAGTATAGCTTATTGTGAAGGAGTTCTAAAAGGTATAGTTGACTGCTCAATATAAAAAATTATATCTTTCTGTTTGTATAACGTTTTGGGAAACCTAAGAAGAATGAAGGAAAATAATAATTAAGAGGCTCCTAGGAAAACTCATATCAGTCATTTGTCTCCATCGCTATTTCTATTTGGTTAGAATTGGTTTAGAAGGACGTATTATAGACGTTTTCTATAAAACAAAAATCTTTGCAATTAACATGATATAGTTTCTCGTATATATCATACAATTTATCCCAATAAAATAGCTAACAACAAGGTCTTTTACGTACGTATGAAATTTACCCTTCAAATTAATACAGAGTCATTCCCTTTGTTGGAGCAGTTTATTTCTCACAACTCAACAGCTCGCTTTACCGTTATAGCTGAACGAGAAAGAAATTGAGCGTTCAAGAACGACCCAATTACCAACACTTTTATCAACCGTATGACGTAAAGGTTTTTTTTTAGTTGTAAATCAAGATACTCGACTCTCAGAGATACGAAGATCTAGACGAAATTGCACACACAAAAAAGTATCTGGCAACAATCACGGGCGCTGATAAAAAAAAGTCGGCGAACGGAGTGGTGGTGGTGAGAGAGACGATATAATATCTAGAGAATGTCGCAAACATCTGCCTCAATAAACTACATTCACTAATAAATTTGTTTTTCAACATAACGTGGAGAATTCATTAACTTCCACTTAGTACTGTTAAGGTCACCTCCTTCTATAGACGCGCGAATTGATGGGTTGTTCACGAAACAAATTGAGCTCTTTCCGCGAATGCGAAACCATTGTTGATGTGCAGATATAATGCAAATTTCATGGTGATTCGACAAAATTTAAAAAAACTTTCAAAACGGATCATAATTTCTGGAATTTGTCATTAAAACTTTCATATTATCTTCTCGGATGGACAAACTCGAGTTATTTTTAAAAGATTAATTGAAAAAAGATTGTTTTCGTTCTAAATTGTTTCAGTTCTGCATAGCAACAGATTCAAACAAAATATCCTGATATTCACTGTAACGATTTCCCCAAAAATAATTCATAAATTTTGAAATTAACATAATTTAAATTTTAATAAACCTTCGAATCAAACTCCCGATAGCAATACTGACTGACGTAAAGATATTGAATACTTTCCAAGAATATCCTTCAAATTCACTCATCCATGAATTATGAAAGCATTGAAAAATTTCCGTCCATTTATGAAGAATATAACATCATATCATATAACAATTCAACAAGAAAATCATTTTAAAACCTTTAAAACCTAAATATATTGATGAAATTCATTAATTAACACCGCAATATGAAGCTGTAATGACATCTAATTACACAAGAACATCCACCGCCCCATTATTTTACATAATTACCACCGTTTATCAACAGCTCATCACATTTGCATAAATTCATTACCGCGGTAGGATAAACGTGTAATTGAGGAAGAAGACTCCGGACGCAAATGAAGTATTTTACTAAATAAAAAGACAGGCGTCGTACATAAAAAAAAACCCGTAACGACTTTTAACTCATTAGCGTAATTCCGCGCTCTCGCCAAGCGAAGATTAATCAGGACAGAATCTACAAATGAGTAATGGCTGTGGAAGCGATAGTTATCACGTAATTAGAATGAGGGCTTTAAAGGTTCCTAACACCGACCGATAAAAAAAAAGAAAAGCGTTACTCAATCGAAAATCCGGGTCTACACACAACAGTGTAAACGTGTTATGGTGGCACTTGATCGTAAGAAATCAGTACGGCTTGATTTCGGGATCGAGTACAGATAGATAACATACGAATCTAGTGACTGATTGGACGATATGAAAGGCGTATAAGTGGCGGCTTCTTTCGGAGATAAGGAAAAATTAGGACGAGCTGATACTTTCGACTTCTCCTATAGTAGACACCGGAGTAAAGAGTGGGTGGGGATGCAAGAGAATAGCTTCTCCCTTCACCTTTATAAAACCGTTTCCTAGCAAAAAAACTACTACCAAATAACAAATGATCTCTTTAGATGAAAAAGAGAGAACGGTTTTCAACCGTCGGGCCCAGCAAGAACAATCGCCTCTTTAAAAAGAGTAGCGGGTCACCTTTCGGGATTCGGGAGTGGAAAACATGACGAGTGGAAACTTTTCGGTGAAAATAACAGGGAAACGGAAAAGTTTTTCTCGAATTTTCGTTCGGTAAAAGGAGGCGATGACACTCGATTTTTTTCAGTTCCGAAGGTTAAGGTTTTTTTAAATGAGCTAGATCCTACTAGGAATTACTGTTTTTATTCTGTCGCGCTTGTGTAACTTGACCTAGCTTTCTGTTTCCTTGAATTGGTCCGTTCACCTCGCTGCTGGTTGTTTATTTGTGCGATGCATTGATATTACATACATTGAAAGAATATCGAATTTTTATGTTTATATGTTCCGTAATATAAAACTTATTTTCTTCGACAGTCTATGGGTCATTAGTATGACTCAGTTTAGATATAAAGCTAGGAAAGTGATTCGACTTTTGGAAAAACCAGATTAGTCTGTATTATGATCTACTACATTATCTGTTCGTAATGGAAACTTTTCGATTCTAGGAACGGTTAATAACTTCTGAGCTATCCGAAGTTCTAGAAGGCATGATTTAACATTTTTTATCGGCGAGTGAACATGAGGTTTGCTCTTTTTACAGTCCTACCTCATCTCAATTATAACGGATGTTTCAAGAGATAAAAAACATAACAATTCCCGAATGGTCCTCAAGATGAAATTTCTTTCCTAGATCTAATTCGAGGGTCCTTGACTTAAAGAATTCGTTGATGGAGAATTGAATGATAGAAGGTGGATTTTCTAATTTCATTTTTTTCCTTACGTCGATGATACATTATCCGGGTCTTGGAATTAGGCCTACGTTATAAGTCGTTCGGAGATCCCTGTGATTAAGACACCGAAACTCAAAGTGTAATTGGTCTGTTTCGTAATTGAAAACTGAAATCGTAGGAAGGCCGAGCTGAATTGAATTGTCCCCAGCTGCATGATCGCACAGGTCTCGGTTTAACTAGCGGTGGATAGATTGGAACAGAGTAGGAATGAGCGGAATAAGTCATGATGAGGCAGATGACTCAAGCGCACACGAGGTAAATGGAAAAGGGTGGTGGGGTGGGGCGTTCGCAACTAGAGGAAATGACTTAACAGGTGCATTAACGAATGAAATTGCGGAGGGACCGAGATTCCGAATTCCCGCTCCCCCCCTCAGAAAGACTAATAAAAGAGGGAGTGCCGGGTTATTTCGATTAATTCATCGGCAAATAAAAAGGCTTGAGGAATGAAAAAATTCGAAGGAGGTTGCGGCGCTGTCGGCGTAGGCGGCGACGCGGTGAACTAATCCTCCGCTTCCAACGGACCGATGGTATTTTTTTTTACGACGGGATTGGAATAGGAGATAAGAGACAAATTGAGATTATTAATGTAGCGAAACGAAGTTTTTTTAATTTGGTTGAAATTAGAACTTATCGGAGGGCTTCAGAACTCTTTCTTCGAGTTCTCTTGAACATTCTCCATGATGCAAAAGTCCTTTCCTACACTTCGAAAAGACGCGATCTATGTGGTTTCTAACGCTCTTGCTCGCTTTATGAATTTTTTCGAAGCAATAGGTCCAAAAAATTTATGTTTCTTATATTCACAGCTTTAGTTTTGTTACCCATAAAGTTTTACGTTTTCTAATTGAAAAAAAAACGAATTTTTCTCGTTTGCTCCGCATACTGAAACGACTTTTTTATCTTTGAGGTACCGTAAACTTTGAATCAAGATGCAAGAGCAAGCAAATAAAAAACTTTGGAAAGGATTTATTATTTTTATCAAAAGTTTCTGGACTTCTTTCTGTAATCAATTTTTAACAAACTAAACCATTTTTTTACAATGACACACATGAAATCTCAGGAATAAACGCACAAATTCTACCAATTGTATTTTTCATCCCAAAAATGATTTAAAATCGCTACACCGATGATAACCGAAATGGTCGCATTTTTTCGCACACATTTCCCAAACCTTTTATTTTTTTCTTTTTCGTACGTTCACCCTAATCGCTGATACATTTAGAATTTCGCGAACTCTAATTTCTGAATCACGATCACGGAAATCCAGAGCGGGAAGTTTTTCCTAATTCTCCCGAACTCGTACTTTTGGATCGACGCCCTTTTTTTCGCAGAACTAGGAAAATTTTTGGCGATAATAAAATTTCTCCGAAACCAATATCCATCCATCAATCAATCGATCTATCGAAAGCTCACCTCTTAAGAGAACTGCTCCAAAAGATCGCTCCGGCGACGTTCACGACAACCCACTTGTTGCTATCCTTCCCTTCGTCGAGCGGAAACCAGAGATCGCCTAGGTAACACGCGGAGGAGGTGCAACAGGCGACTGGCTTGCCGGTGGGCAGAGAGATGGTTATGTAGGGGGAGTGGGGAGGGGAAGGAGGGGGGAAGGCCTTATGGCGGGCAGCGCCCAACCACGGAGGACTCCAGAAGATAGGACACGAATTATTGTATAATCCGCGATGGGTTCCGAACTCGAAAGCTTCCCCCCTTAGCTGGAATTTTACGTCATCGGGTTTTTTTTCCGCTGACGTGCTGGAATATCGAATTAAGGACTTCGATTTCACCGATGGGTGTGTATTTTTACACGAAGAAATTCGGTTCGCAAATTGGACAAATCGTATCTAACTACATTAAATAACATTGGGTAAGTTCCCTTTACGCCTATGTGTCGACGTAATGTACGATAATCGAAGTGAAATTTACCAAAGACCGATTTACCGTTGACCATCGGGAGACCTTACGAGAAGCGGATAAGGAGGGCTACTATAAGTACTTGCGGAGGGCCGTATCCGCCAAGGGGACTCGGTAAGGCTAAGGAACTCTCGGATACATACCTTTTTCTCAAATTTTTATGGAGTCACGGCCCGGTTCCTGTTACTTACGGTACACCAACGGATTCCTGTTTCTTACACCGAGGGAAAAACTTTGTGTACATCGAGTCGTACAGTATTATATACGAATGAAAAATTTTTGCAAAAGTCATCTTTTCTCGTTCAATGGTCTTTAATAATAAGAAAATTTTCCTTGTTATTTATTTTATTCGATGGAATAAATTCTTAAAATTAGAAGTTTTTGTTCTTTCTGCTTAAGTACGATAAACTTTTTTGTCACTTTTTTAAGACAGGCTTTTCCGAATATAACTTTTTCTATTTCTATTATTATAGAATGGGCATCATTCCTAATTCTATATTTATACTCCTTCCCTGTCTTCTAGCTTTGCCATTGTAAAACAGACTGTTTTCCCACTAAATTTTCTCCAAACGGTTTCTTTGATCTTCCCGCTTTTGGAACTCTAAAAGCTTAAACGTATCATTGTCCGCAGTAATTAGTGAGGCCTTTCAGAAAACATTCTATTGAGCACGAAATCTGTCCAAACCAGATCCATGCCTGAAAATGAAATTGGACGAAATGGCAAATGAAACAAGCAAACTTTTTTAATTCAGAATATATTCCTTTGAAGTAAAATTAGTAATCAGTTTCTTGGTCTTTGGTTTCACGCGTAATAATTAATAAAAAATATTGTTCAGATATCTTTATTCTTACAGACCATCTCGCCTGTGAGGAATATTTGCTAGTAATATAAATCAATTCGTAGTTAGGGAAAACAATGACAAGAACACTCTAATAGATTATTGGATTCACTTTCATTACTTGCACAAGTAAACTCTGAGAAAGGAAAATATAAATATAAATCTTAAATAGGTCGAATTAATAATCGTATTAGAACTATAATAGCAGAATTATCTATTGAGCAGATTTCAATAATGGAGAAAGAAATTTTTTTAAGTTTAGAAGTTTGGAAGACAAAAGTATGTTAATGAACCCTAAATAACATTATAAATGTCACACTGGTTTGATATGTAGGAGGCAAAGGTCGCAGACAAATATCTTTCATTATTAATAATTCGATAGTTTCGGTAATTTTCTATGTTTCATCAATTCATCCATCAATCTGTGATTTTAAACCTACAGATTCGCGAAACATTTTCATTATCTTTATTTTTTATCATATTGGACCCAATTATGTCAGTTACTCAAATAATCATCATTTGTTGCGAAAGGAGACGAGGGGACAACTTCAAAAAGATAGCTATGGATTTTGATAGCTCTTGAACTTTGCAATTGACTGCAGGAACACGACACTATTAACAGCAATTACATCTCCGTGGCGGAGAAATTTTCGCACAGCTATCAGACGAGTTAAATGCGTGACATTTGTAATAGGAAACGGATCCTTGTGCGAGCGAAACATTTCGAGATAAAGCTCTCAATTTGGTGTAAACGAAGATGGATTGCAGCTAGTAGAACAACGGAGAATTAAGCCGTTATCGGTCACCGCAATGAATCAGATAAATTCGAGATACAAGATTCACTTGCGTTTACGCCAATCTGCCCCAATTTATATCCTCGTGCACCTAATAAATGAATGGGAAGCTTAATACATCCCAATCAGTGGAATCGGTAGCTGTGGAGATCGGATAAATTAAGCAATTCTTTTCAATGCCTTTTAATAACTCTCGATGGATTCGTATATTTGTCAAGATTGGAATGTGGGTTATGATTAATAGAAGCTCAGCCGCACGCGACTGTATTATCAACAGGAATTCCTTAATGAAGTGACCAAGGCATGCTTTACTCTCTTAGCTCATCTTATAAGTCATTCTAGACCGAACCGTTGCGTGACGGGAGGAGGGAAAGGCTTGATATTCTTCTTAAGACGAGTTGGGAAACGTTATACGTCTAATATTCAAGTGTAACTTTTTTTGATCGAGCTGCATAGCGTTGGATGCTTGGCAAGGTTGAGGAATACACGAAATAGCTCTCTGTAATATTTGATAGATATTATACAGTTATTTATGTTTACAAAAATCCATGGTTACTAAATATCAACAAGTATAAAAGAAAGTTTTCACTCCAAAATTTATTGAGGAGAATTATCGATTACAAGGAAAATATTAACCTATTATATCCAACTAAAGATTCGGTAATTCTATAATATTAAAAGTCTTTATCCTATGTGTAAACTGCACTGATTTATAAGGTTACAACATTTCAATCACTCCGGAATTCCGTCGTAAATATAGTCACGTATCCATGCGTAAACCTTGGAGACATACTATGCCCAAGAACGGATGCAGCACAGATTTGCTTTCTTAACAGAGTTATTTCGAAATGGAATGAGTTACCTGGGTTACTCTGAAAAGCCCTTGAAATGTAATAAATCTTATAATAAGAAATTTTCCGCTATAAGGCGTTTTGGGAGTAGCCATTGAGGAAGCGTATCGTACCGACATTTCTGGTGGAAATAAAGGATCTCTTGACAACATGATGAACGGTTAGGATACATCCGGTCAGCGATACAGTAGTTAAGAAGGCTTTTGAACCCTGAACCCTGGACCCTGAATAACCTGGATAGAACTTGAGGAATTTTAGACCATGTATCATACCTATGTCAAGTACGTTTTACTTATACATAATAATAATAATTTTCGTGTATAAATATTTCTATGAAGATTGCAACATTCAGTGATTGTGTGAATATAATTTAAATAGTAGGAATGAAACTAAATAACCTTTAAGTAAACTGTATGCCATTGTTCGTGATACGAGAATAATATTTTGTCTCGATATCAAGATTGAGATGCTAAGTTCTTCGCTCTGGAGTTATATCTTTCTTATCTGTTGTCTATACGACCTAAAAACTACAAATACACTTGATATAATATCGCGGTTTTTATATATTGGAATTTGATAAAGGAATCAAGGGGCGGTATATTGATTTAGGAGATTTTCATATCGAGATTTATCGATAAAAACTATTCATTAACAAATGAAGTTAGTTATTTGATAACTTATAAATGTAATTTTTTTCTTTTATATCCTAAACTTGGAGTTTTATAAATGTTTACGTGAACGGTGATACGAAATAAATCGGTTTGGATTTTTACCGTAAGATGTATCGCAAATAGTGTTATTTTCCGGTAGTCATGCTTTTATATTTAGTCTTATCTGGTTGTTTCTTATCTCCTGGACTAAAATATGAGACTTTTCATTCCTTTATCATCACGTAAGGTTTATTTCCTAATGTGCTTGATTATATGGATTTACGTAAAATCTTAATTTATTGTTACAGTAGTGTAAGGTTCAGTGATGCAGTAGCTTCCTTGCTCTGAGGATCTCCCAGTTGTTATCTGAGGAAATAATAGGACTAATTTGCATTCCATGAAGACGCACGACTTCAGCTGAAATGCATTTCCTTTTCATCACATCCTCGTTTCCTTGTGGTTAAAGATCACTGTGACATTCAGAATTCGTTTTCCGAGTACACGCTTGACTATTATGCGGTTGTTGATTCTGTTCCCAGTGAACAATTGTTTCGAACACATTCTGTAACTGTATTTTACGCCAGATTATTTATTTAACGATGTTTTTAACATTTCTTTGGGCTTTCTTTCACTGCGAAATATGAAGCACATTATTTTCGTCTTTGAATATATATTTCTATAATGACTACACTGATGAATTAAACTATATATGTATATATTATTTACTGGCTCAAATTGTTATATTTTTTCTCAAATATCTATTATTTACATTAAATAATGTTAAGTAAATTATTCTAGAAGCTTTAGTACGAGTATACTTGTTTGTTTTTTATGATTTTCGTTTAGTAATTGTTTTAAACGTTTAAAACATTAAACCCTCAAAAGCTACACTTTACGAGAACTATAGTTTATAATACATATTCTTAAATTTAAATAATATTAATTCTTAACAATGTATTCATCCAATATTAAGTATTCTGTGAAGAACTGTACGAGGAATCTAAATTTTTGAAATGATTTATGTCAATTGAAAAAATGACAGTGTAACGTTTTCCGAAAAGCTATGGAAGTAGGTCGAATCTAAAAAATAATAATGTCGATAGCAATTACGGAATAGTTGGAATGAGGAATGTTTGCCCTCTCCTGCCCAAGCCCAAGCGGCAGAGGAGTCCAATAATAAGTGGCCTGGTACAGGTGTGGCCCTCTGTTGTCGATTTCCACAAATAACTGAAGGGAACAGCAGAGAACCCAAGCCCACTTACCATTTGGTCATCGATAATGTTAAGAAAAGTATATAAAGTTAAGGATTGTAGGGAAACTTCAATAAATACATCGTTTCAAATGTATGAGAAAAGACGCGCTTTAGTAGCTGAAACAAATGTGAAGTTATATTTTTAATTTAAACAACCAAATTCATAAAAGCTTCATCACGTCTGTAATAGTTATTCTTTCGATTAACATTTTCGTATATATTCTTGTCAATATTGTTTTTCGGACTTAGAATCATTTGCAGATTTCTATTACATTTATATCAAATATATCATTAAAAAATCACTGAGTTTTATCATTTGGATAGTTAATGTTTAATATTCTTTAACTATCATAATAGTTAGACAGTTGCAGGAACATATATGTGTTTCATATAGTTTTTATGGATTTATAATTCATCTACGGAAAGTAAGCGTGTTCTCTGAAGCGTTAAATGTTAGCTTGAGCACTAATAGCAGCAACTCGCTACGTATTTTACAGCGAAAGAAAGTTGAATTTATAATTTGGGAGCATATAACACGGAAATGTATTTAAATAAATATTTTAGTTTGAAATAAATTTCTAATTATTATTACAAACCGTTAAGTTAAATGTGGGACAAAAAGACAATTTGTCAAATGACGACTTAAAAAAATGTTCGCCCGAACAGGGACTTGAACCCTGGACCCTCAGATTAAAAGTCTGATGCTCTACCGACTGAGCTATCCGGGCTCGTACTAGTCGAGGGATTTTACGGCATCCTGGAGTTGAACCCTGGACCTTATTGGAATTTGAATTGGAAACGGTATAATGCAGCTTTCCCTTCTTTACATTCAGTATCTCTTACAGTTTTGATTCCAAATTCCACTACAAACTTGATTAAAGAAAATATAGATAATTCTGAATTTTAAAAAAAAGGGGTACCATCATGTAGTATCATAGCGAAGATGTAATGGATATTACTTTAAGAGATTGTTTAGTTGCTAGGTGACGGAGATTGTCTGGAAAGCTCTAGAGTCTTTTAGTTATGATCTGACAAGGAGAGCAAGAGAGTAAAGCTCAATTTTTCTTACGTCAAACGAGTGATTTAATTTCCACGTGTATTCAATCAATTCATAGAGTAATTTAAATTCTAAAGTTGATCTTACAACGAACATTTGCGTGGTGTTTTACGTAATACTTCAGGGAAGCTTTACTTTCCCTTCTTTTTATTAACAACACCCGATGAAATCACAAACTTAAACGTACTTAAAAAAACATCTGCTGTGCGAAATACTAAGGAATTAAAATCTCCAACTGGACCCTTAGTGATCCTAACAATCATTACGTCATTTACTGTTTCTATGTAAATGTCGTGATTCAATTATGTAGGATTAATTTCCACAAGATGTTGACTGTTATGGAATTACCATCAACAATATGATGCAAGCTTGTAAACATCTCTGTGAAATACGAACAGTTCCCACAAATCTTATACGCGTTATCAAATGAGTTCTATGAAATGCAGAATGATAGATACGGAAAAATTTCCAAGCGCTATGATATCCTAGAATAATAAATCGCTAGTTATTTCTTGGAATGAGAGACTGACTCATTTGGTAGTGTCAATTTTCCTCCGTCACAACTCATTGAGCTATCGTAGAACTGGTGCCAACAATCTCCTTCGATACGGTGCGGGTTGCATAGAATTCTGAAGTTGTAACCCAAGACTAGTAATTATTGATTTTAGATATAATCTGTTGATAATTGTGCCTTTAAAAACCATAATCATACATCTATTTAGTGTCCACGCAAAGTATTCAACTAATATTATTATTAATATTGTATATATTACGTATTTTTGTATTTCCTCCATGAATGATGTTTATTTATTTCGATTGTTGCTATGGCGAATTTATATCACGAAATGTGTTGTTTTTTCGACGTATTTCAAATTTAAAGATACGAAAAACTCAATTTAATGTTATTTGGGTCGGAGACAGACAAAAAATAATAAAGAAATACAAACAAAAAATATGATTTGAACCAGGAAGTGTCAAAAACTTTCAGAAGGAAATATTTTGCATAAAAAGAAAGAATTTGATGCATCACTCTCGAAGAACGCTTCATTTATTGAGGATATAAACTGGAAGGCGGATGTAGATAACAGGAAACGCGAAGAAAAAAGATAGAGCGGTCAATTTATTATTCTCAATCCTTATCTATGAGTCAAGAGTGCGATGTTATGAGAGCAGACTTCGTGATTTAGGAATAGTATGAAAGAGAATAGCTGTTGGTTCAGAAACTTCTTCTACAAAGAATTCCCCTTTTAATCAGTCCCAAACATGTCAATCACGTGCGAATCTTTATCTCTATCGATTTCATAAATACGAGAGGGTATAATCTCGCATTCTCTAGGAGATCTGTCTCAGAAGACAGATATAGAAGTCCATTGAGAAGTTCCTTGGGTGGGAAGGCCGTCCGCATAAGTACTTCTTCCATAGGTACCCCTCTCCTCAAGACGTAATGGATACAGTCACAACACAGACGACTATTAGCAAGTAGCCTTCGGTGCACAGAGCCAGGACGTGGTTACGGATGAATTATGAGCTCGAATTACTCAATTCCGGAGAATTTTTGCCGGACTAGTGGAAAGTTTGCAGCTAGTGAATCATTCAGCCTTTCCTAGAAACGATTGTTCGTGATTTTTTTCCGTGAGAGAGTTTCATAGAGGCGTAGCATTGTGTGACGACATATGCCGCGTTTAATAAATAATCGATTGGCGATGAAATGAAATACGGAAGTTCTATGATGTATCATGGTTTCTGGTCTGCCAAAGAGGTTGCCTCTCTAAGGAAAATGTAAGGGTGCCTTTAGGGTATATTCCTGTTCTTCTAGATATTTCTTAGTAATAAATAAACTTAGCTAAGTATAATCTTACATACTTATACATATTATATTTATTTTATATTAATCATCTTTACTTACTTATATACGTGTATATATGCCTATGTAGACGGTATCTATGGCTACATTTATTTTATATATATTATTTTCATTTATTTATATAGTTCATTTATAATTGTTGCAGCAAATAATGCTAAATGAATCATGAGTATCTTATGGTTAATTTTATCTCAATATTTATATTTACAGCCTTTGAATAATAGTATAAATAAAAAATAATTGATGCATAAAAAATATTTTTGAGGAATTCAGCAATACCAAGCTTCACCATTCGTTAAATATTCGATAATTCCGTATTCACATCTATATTAATTTCACTTAATATTATTGAATGTCTGCATTTATAAATTGAATAATGAATTTCCTTAGAGATTATATTACAGTGTAGAACTTTATTTTAGTAAATATTCTAAGAGGAAGCTTATCATGAGATAAAATCTATTTGATTATGATTATAATTATTCTATGAATATCTTTTTTCTAATTACAGTTTATTAGGGAATTATTAAGAAGTTATCATTCAGCTTAAATAGATATATATCTTGTGATCGGATTTTAAGAAAATTTCCTTTCTCCGTTAAAAGCCTTCTCAGCTATTGTTGGCAGACTTGCATTTTCTCGAGGATAGCAATTACTATAATGGTGTAGATCCAAGTCGCAGTTTAAAGCGTGATCAATTCTCAGCCTAGCAATCAACCGTGCATTAAAGGTAACGCGATTACCTTGGAGACGGAAATTACACAGATCGCAGCGAAGTATTCAATATTTATTGAATTTTAAAAAATGCTATTTTTTCATATTTTGCTACTGTTGTTCGTAATCAAAGTTGTTGACCATCTAACGTTCACCGATAAAATAAGAACATCATACATTCTTAGATCCAAAGAGTCTGAACAGTTCTTTCTTCCTGATTTTAAAAAATTATTTATGCGATTTATAAAGAGAATTTTGAACTGAAATTAGATGAGAAGATTTTCTGCGATCACTTTATATAAATATGCCAAATAAATTTGATAAACTATTCGATTAATTACAAGATTAACAATAGCCTGGGAACTACAAGGATTCCACCTATTTTCACCCAAAAAATTAATTAAAATTAGCTTATGATATAAATGAAGATAAAAAGAAAAAACTGTGATTAAACCATCATTAGAAGCACAGTGGCACCTCACTTAGCAACTCGTTCTAAAATACGAACTATATAACGTGGAGCATTTAGTTTTTCCATTTCTCCCTCTAGGTAGGAGTTTAATCCTTAACGTGAGAATCGAACCAAAAAAGATAATATAAAAACACAATAAATACTATTTATAGAGAACCGGATTTTGACAAAGAACATTTCGGGTTATTGAAAACTAGAAAGAATTATCTTTGTAAATCACATTATTCATATCGTATTTATGAAGCAAAATTACAGACTATGATAATGAACTATATGTAAAGTTAGCTAATGATTTATTGAGACTAAAATCTTATTTTTACTGTTTTCAATACCTCATCTTTGATTCAATAATATTCTGACCAAGGAGCAGCCTTTGAGTTGTCCCTCAGGATGTAAAAAAGCAAGGATGCAACCAAAAATTCTCAGCATATCACGGTCATCTTCGTCATGCAGATTGTTAGACTCGTATTCATTATTTCCGAGCAATTTTTAGTCCTTTCCCACATGCCTTGAAATTGCATATTCACCACTGAACAATTTGCGGGGAGGAAAACAGTCCAGGCCCCGCATTATCCCACAAAACGAAGGATTTAATTCGTTCCATGCAACATTTCTTCGCATTCCCCAGAAAAAAAAAACACTTCCTCGAAAGTCGGTGCTCCTTCGTTTCGTAAGCAATGCAGCTCCAGCCATCCTTGAACCGCGGCCAGTCTTCCGGAGAGATTTTTTTCAGGGCAATATTTTACTTTCGCGTTTGACGCTCGTGGGTCGGGTTTTCTGCGTAGGGCACAATATCGCGTCCTTGCATCTCCATCACGCTATTCCTAGAGCGCCTTTCTCATAAGAATCCTCGTGTGACGCAGTGCGTCGTTCATAGCCCTGGTTGCTTATACAACAGGTCGCGATGGTGACGTATCCATAGCAGCTATAGTTCCACCGGAACTATTGTTGCAGTACTTTCGTATTTCATCTGTTTTTTTGTTTCTACGAGAGGTAGTGCTCCGCGGTAAGTTACGAGAATAAGTTGTTTTGTTCCTTTTTTATATTCCGTGTGCCGATGAGGGCTCGATGGTTTTTAATAGCAGACTTCCTCCTTCCAAAGAATTCATGACTTCATCGACGTATTCAGGTGTTGCGCAATTTTGCCACTTCCGGAGCAATTAATGTTTTTTCCCGACTAATTGAAGGGGTTGTGTGACTCGGATCGCTTTGTCTTGAATCGTGTGACGACTCCTGATTTTCAGGTTTTTTAATTTTTGAAGTTTATGAGGTGTAATTCGTTCCGGACGATCGTGAGATTCCGACAGTGCTTCCAGTTTATGTTGAAATCTCCCTAATGATTCCCCCATGAATTTAATGTCGTTTGTGCATAAAGTAAAAGCTATTTTTATGTACGAAAGAATTTAATTCATCGTCTTCAAGGGCAGTTTCCCTTCTAGGATATATTTCTCGATGAATCGTTTGCTATTCTGCTTTTAATAATAAAAAAAGATTAATAGCAATAAGAATAATAACGGTAAGAATTCTCCATAGATACGATGAGAGCTTCTATTCTAAAATTCTGATGTCAGGAACCCCAAACATACGCGGTTTCTCTTTATCATCAATGCGCCGAATTTGCGAATTAAATATCCAAAGTAGAAAATTCATTTTTATTCGTCGTTAGTTGGTTTTGTGAGAAGACGATATCCCAGTGTTCGACAGAAGTTCAATCTTCCTAGAGATACCATTACCATCCATACCAATTTTAGTTTTCGATAGTTTTCTCAAAATTTTCCTTTTTGTTCCTTTAAGTCGGAGAGGAAAATTGAGATCGAACGTATGTATTCTTTAGGAAAATGTGGAGAATACTTCAATTTCCTCTATATTCATTTAATCAGAAAGAATCCGTAACTCATAAGAATACTGGGGGTTTTTGAGGAAGTTGAAAAATATGGGAAAACTTTATTCTAAGACATTTTAGGGTATATCAGGTTAAATTTTAAAGGAATGGTTATTAATAAATATCCATTATAAAATGTTCCACATCTCAGTTAGTTTCGAATGAATGAGCTTCAAATTTTTCACGTATCTAATCGATTCATGAACTATCAGCTTTCTTTGAAATATCCTGTCACATCATACTCTCAGTCGTACAACCAGTTTCTATCGTATACTTCGATTAAAGAATGATAAATAGTCTTGGTACTGGGAGGAACATGTCCCTGTGGCGCAGAGGATAGCGCGTTGGACTTCTAATCCAAAGGTCGTGGGTTCGAACCCCACCAGGGATGACACTCAAACCTTTTTAGTTCAGCTACCGATTGTTAGAATAACAGCAATTTTATTTTAAGTTGGAATTCCTGGACAAAACTGTTGGATTTACGGTAAATCGAAAAAGAAATTTAACCTGAATACAATTTATTCGTGATTAGGAAACGTATCTTTCATACCATAATCGCTCTGTACTTCGCACTGTATAATAAAGAAAGACTTAACTTATTTGACTTAACGTCCTTAACTACGATGATCCAGAAATTAGAAAAATTCTCCTCATCTGATTCCTTCAAAATTAATTTTAACATCTAAATTAATTGGAAATTAAAATTATCCTAAGATTCCGCAGCTATGGCAAAAATTTTTACCGGACGCCATCCCTGGTGGGGTTCGAACCCACGACCTTTGGATTAGAAGTCCAACGCGCTATCCTCTGCGCCACAGGGACATATTGCTCTGGGTATCACGACTATTTATCTCCCGTGAGAAGTATTCCTTTTTTTACTAATGCTATTGGCACATCGATGATTGAAATATATAATGGTACCCTTGTGCTCGATGTTTATTGTTATTATTACTAGATACATATTTTAGGCATATAATACGTTGTTTAATTCACATTTCAATACTGCAATGTAGCATAATGATACTTTAACTTCCTTGTTTTTGTTAATGTTTTCTCTTTTATTATGAATTATATTATGTAACAATTTTAATCGACTTAAAGGAGAGAAAATACTAATACGACGAGATTGTAATTCAATTTCATCCAAACTTACGACAACCTGGGTTTGATATTTATGCATTAAGTATATCCAAAATAATTATTGGGAAACATTTTTAGAATATCATTTTTTGTATCTCTTCATGTTAGAAAAACCGGAATGTTATCTAGTTTGCTGGAATTGTAAGAACTTTTCTACCAATATTGGATTATTTTCATTTGCGGAGGCAAAAAAATCATTTCCTGCTATTTCATTACCCAATTTTCATATAAATCGTTATTTTTTGTAACCAACTTTTTTGTAACTCGGTATTCATTCTTAATCGAAATCCAAGCATAAAGCATGTAATAAATGTTTAAGTAATTGAAAATGATGCGTTAATTAAATATACGGATTTAATAGCTTTCCATTTATTTTGTAAATAATATTGATAATTAAAAAAAAATAATTTTTCATCAATCATTAAATATTAATTTAAAAATAACTTAAATATTTTATGAATGCTCTGAAAATTTCCTAATAAAAAGGACAGATTAAAACAGGTGTGAAAGATACGTTTCTCAAACACCTATAAATTGTATTCAAGATGAATTTCGTTGTCCATCTACAGTAAATCCAACAGTTATGTCCAGGAATTCCAACTTAAGATCAAATTGCTGTTATTCTAACAATCGGTAGCTGAAGTAAAAAGATTTGATTGCCATCCCTGGAGGGGTTCGAACCCACGACCTTTGGATTAGAAGTCCAACGCGCTATCCTCTGCACCACAGGGACACATTTTGTCAATTGTCTGTTTCTGTTTAAGTTCCCTGAGAAGTACTCTTTTTTTACTAATACTGTTGACATATTGATGATTGAAATATTGAATGATATCCCTGTGTTCTATGTTCATTGTTGTCATTTCTAGATACATGTTTTAGGCAAATATTACGTTGTTTAAATCACATTTCGATGCTCCAATGTAGCATTATGATACTTTCACTTCCTTGTTTTTGTTAATGTTTTCTCCTATAATGTTAATTAAATTATAATATAATTTTATTCGAATTAAAGTGGAAAAAATAATGATACGACGAGATTCAATTCAATAATTCAATTTCATCCAAACTTACGACAACCTGGGCTTGATATTTGTGCATTAAGTACATCCAAAATAATTACTAACATTTTTTAGAATATTATTTTTCATCTTTTCATATAAAAAACCGGAATGCTATCTTCTTTTGCTGGGATTGTAAGAACTTTTCCATCAATGTTTTCCTTTACAGAAGCAAAAAAATCATGTTCTGCTATTTCATTAGCCAATTTTTTGTAAATCGTTTTTTTTGTAACTAACTAACTAACTGGCATTCATTCTTTATCTAAATCAAAGCATACAGAGATAAATTTTTATTTCTTTAAAAATTATGCGTGAATTAAATGTAAGAAGAATATGCCGCGTTTAATGACGTTCCATTAATTTGGTAATAAATTTAAAAAAATAAGTTGACATGAAACATAATATATTAATTTAATATTTCCTTAAACATTTTATAAATACACTGAATAGTTAGTAATAAAAAGGAAAGATTAGAGTTCAATCCAATTAATAAAAAAATCGTAGTGACACGTTTGATTCCTATTTAGAAGTAATTTGCGTTATGATGTGGTGACTATAGATCGATTAGGGCGCACTTCTGAGTACATGAGAGTATCAAATTCCACTCCACTGAGGTAATATGCACACGCGTAACCTCCTATTACCGATTGCTCCGTGAAGCGATCACGCAAAATAAATCCGTGACGACATGATACTTTTAATCGAACCGTTCAACAGGTTTGTGCGTATTATGTTGCCGAAAGAAGCTTCCGTATGCCGCACGCACGCCTTTATAATAACGGGATTTTGGAGGAGAAAGCGTTTTTTAAAAATCTGGAATCAAGTCACGATGGGTATAAATGTACTTCGATTTGTGGATGGAACATAATGTTGGTATTTAAAGTTATATTTAGTTGGTACTCTAGTTTATTATTTTACCTTTGATTAGAAAAGTGTAATAACTTTCTAATTTATATGATCATTTTTTCAAGAAAAAATCCTGATCTGGTACATATCAAGTGGTTACATGTTAAAAGAATTAGATTTAAGGTTGATCGCTGATTGGGTGTTCATAAGATAAAATACTTTAGAGGTTTAGAGTATAAATAATCGTTATTCATCAATTCTTTCCAAAATCAAATGTTTTTATTTCCCAAGACTAGTTTCTTAATCTAATTATTTTTTCTACTAATTTCTCGCTTTTCTTTAAGAAGTCTACGAAAAATTTTTCTGTATCTAAATATGCTCCTTTGTGTTGAACGCTTCTAATCATAGACTGCGTTACGTCATTTAAGCCTGAAAGATTCTTTTCAATTAACCTTAACCTTGGATCCATTTCTCGTTAACATCAATATTGTTATTCAAATCTTGTCAATTCATCAATTCTTGTTATTGCTTTTAAATATAAGATTATTTGAATTAATTGAACATATCCCATTTCTTTATTGTTATTTCCATTTTAATGTGTAGGAAATTAATTTAATTCTATAAGACGATGTTTCTGATTAATTACAGTATTTTCCTCATAAACTCTCCCTTTTTGATTATAATAAAAAAACTAATCAAATCCGCGAAACATTATAATAATTAACTCACTAAATCGTTACGATGAAAGATAACAAGATTTTCAAAGCTATTTTTAATTGAAGATATGGAACATGAAATTCGTATGTTATTATGGTGTAAGGAACACATTTATCTGTAAGATAAATTAGAAGATAATAATCAAGAGGAAAATTCAACAACAGATGGACGTATAATATGGAATGCATACGTTTCTAGATGTATATCATGACATTATTAAAACAAATATATTTCTCAGTTAAACAATAAGAATTTTTCCTTCCAGAACTTAATCGATGGACGTATTTATAAAAGTTTTAATTCGCCGAGATAATAATATATAAAATTTATAAATTATTTGACTTTAGATCAAAAAGGCTTTTAAAGGTAGATCTATACGAATCAAAAATGTGTGAAAGGCCTATCGCTGATCTCAATTATATTTACTCTTTGATATCTGCTACTTCTGAACTATTCAACCAGAACTTAAGTGAAGAAAAAAAACCTTCGATATCTTCTTGTTGAGGAAGTTAAAACTTTCGCAAAAATTTCCTATCAAAAGATCATGGCCTTAAATTTCGACCCAGAATATGGTTTATTTTATTAGTATTCTTCCATAATTTATGTACCATCGCTTTATTTTAAAAGTGTCCCTGAATAACGCCACAGAAAGATTTCGATACCTTGGTTTAATTTTTATCTGATAGTCTTATATACCGTATGTAAAATGTACTTTCCATGTTTTTCAAGGAAGTAGTGAAGTGCGAAATATTTTGCATTTTTGCGTAAATTTTCCTTGAAGCAGGAATCTTTCTAGGAAGGAATTTCAATGTAATTACCCCATGACCAGATGAACTTTATATAAAATGTCTAAAAATATTATAGTGACTGTTTCTGTAGAAGTTTTTGTAGCGATGAAAGTATGATAAATAGAACACTTGATGATTTTAAAATCTTAAATACTTTTACAAAATTTAAAAGCAAGAGAATTTCCAAAACCTATGAAACTTCTCCTTATTATTAACTTATTCCTTCTATGAAATATTCTCACGCTTCTACTACGATAGGGAACGATCAAATTACTACATTTTAATTTATCAAAACTTACTTTACTTTATATCTATGAATGAGGTTGAAAATTAATATTTCTTAACATTTACGTTTCAAAATATTTAAAATTATTTCCTATTGAAGGTATACAATCTATTAATAGGAAATTTTAAAAATAGTTCACAGCGTCTTGTTAAAGTATTTATTATATATCCATTTATTCGAGCCTTCTAAAACATGTATGTTATCTGCCGATCACTTAAATTCAGGTGAATTAATAAAAATATCGGAACTTCTTGAGTATGAGAACTGTCATTGACGAACTATAAACCGTGTTATATAAACGTATGGATAATCTTTAAATATGCACATTTAATTAACTGGTGTATGAGGATGATGAAATGATAATATTTGAGTACTTGAAAGCTGTGAAAAGTTAAAGAATTATTATTATTTTTACAAAAGACCGTCCCAGTTAGAGATTTTACCATGTAACGATGTTTTAAAGCAGGATAAAAAATTGTTTATTATATATTTACATAGAATGGAATGCATACATCTGTTAACTTGTATTATGTACTTTAAAACATTTAATATATTTAACATCAAATCCATGATCATTGTAAAAAAATCTTTCAACAACATCAAGCTAACTTGTACATAAAATTTATCAGTTAAGATTTCTCAGGCTTCTAAGGCTTTTGATATTGAATGAATGGGTATTAACTATGCTCTAAGTGATATTTCCGAGGTAATATTAATGGGAACACGGTATTCCTATGGTAACGTCTGCAAAAATACATTTAAAATCGAAGTTTTTATGATTTTATAATTAGGAACGAAATACTTTAGTATCTGCGTAATTAATTTTAGGAATTCTCTAGGCTTACTGAGAGTGAAAGGGGAGCTTATAAAAACTCTAACCGGCTTCTTTATGTCTTTCTATTTTCAAACAAGATCCCTCCGTTGTATTAACTTTAACACATGCATGTGTATTAAGTCGTAAAAATATTCGATGCTACCGCACGCACAATCTTGCATTGAATAGAGGTGTTAACTCGATGGAGCATAAAAATAAACCTGTTTGAATTGTCGCAGCCAGCTGTTAGCGCCACCTACTGAGTAGATAAGTGCGTGAGGAATGCTGCAAACTTGATGCACACAAATTGATTATTCAGGAAGAAGAGAGGAATGCGATCTCTTTCAAATGCGATATTCCACGTTGGATGCGCAATATGTGTGACAAGTTTTTTTTGTCATTTTTCCGTCAGTTATTCCATGGTTTTCCACTTCGACATCATACGTAGAAAAATCATGGAATTTTGTATTTGTCACACATTTTTTACGAATTTTTTTCATGGAATACTTCGCTTTTAAGTGGTAACTAGTTTGTTAATCTAAAGTTGTATTAATATGAATTAGATTGGGTAAACAAATCTGTTGCTAGGATCAAAACATATTAGTGCAATACAATATAATATGGTTGGTTTGTTCTCTTATCGTTTATGATATGGTGTGCGTAGTTTAGAGTTGAAAAGAAGTGGATTTTAAGCATTTTAGAGGATTGATATGAACTAATTTGAGGCACTGTTTTTTAAAAGAATATTTTATATTAAATTTTGGAATGTAAAAGAAGCAAGTAATAAGCGATGAGTAGTTTTTTAAACCGGTAATTCGATATCTGACTATATGATAATACTAATTAAGATCTTAAAAGTAATATTAAATTTACATCAATAGAAAAATGTTACTAACAAGAACCACCTATTTAGTAAAGTTTAGTCGTAATTAACAAACATATGAGAAATGATTCGCATAAATTAGTATATCCTTCCGAATTTGAAGAGTAATTAAAAGTTTGTATCAAAATTTAATGCGCTTAAAATATTTTATTTTAAATAATCTGTTTTTAAACATGAATATTGAACTAATTTTACTGATAACTATAAAATTTTCATTTCAGAATTCTGATCTCATCGCTTTAGATGGTCATAGTGTCGATCCACGGGTAAGTGATTTTAAGATTTATTTTTCTTTAAATGATTCAGTAGACTGAATTGCCTCGTCCTCTTTCACTACTCATAAATGTAATAAGATACATTGAATGGGAATAATTTTACGAATAAATTATATCTATGAGATCATGTCTATTCTGGAGTACAGTAGTATAAAATTGTTCTATAACTACAGTAAAATATGTCCAAGGTAGAATCTCTGGGGAGCACTCTATATTTCCTGCTTATGCAGGGTTTCCTTCTTATGAAGGTTAATATATTCACGGATATATACGCACATTACTTATTATATAAGAAATGTGCAGTAAAATGTGGTTAAAGATGTAGGCTTTCAAGGAAAGGAAAGGTAAGAAAATAGCGTTTAATGCTTATGAAAAAAATAATGTTTAGGAAGAAGAGTTTTATTGTTATTCAATTATTTTCGATGTTTCCGGATTCGATAAGTGTCCGTCTCACAGACATATTATTCTTATCGCAGTGTTTACTTTAATTGTAATAGCATATGTTAGGAAGAGAAATTAAATGATCTTCTATTTATTTAAACTAAACTACATTAAATGCAATTTTCTTTAAAAATATATCATTTCTATTGCATACATAGTTTTCATTGGTCAATAGATTCAAATTACAGGAATTACAGTACGCCATTCTTAAATTTCGGGTCAGTTGTTTACGTACATTTTTAATGATAAACGATGAAATCTATCAACCTACTGCTACATCATCCTTAGCGACAATATAACGTATTTAATTTCTGCAAATGTTTAATCGTGCAATGTAAATTTGCGTTCGGTACGAAAGTGTTACCACCACCGGCTCCTTTCTCACATATAATAGTAGTTACGGCGCCAGATTCTGCGTCGTCATCCTTCACTTTTGACCACAAGATGCTCATGATGTTTGAGTACCGTTCTCCGGATGGACATAAACACCGCGAGAGGGAAACGCGTTTGACCTTTCCTTGCGTAACCATATAAAGAAAGGAGAGAGAGCGGGCTGAGGGAAATCCTATAAGTTAATCATTATAAGCACTCGGATGAATCATTTTCATCGTCCGATCTTTGTCGGGCCGAATTTTGCACCCGGATTCGGTTACCCAACAGATGTACTATGTTACCGCCCAATTCTCGGAATGGGCGAATATATTGCAACGTTTGGAGTCATGGGAAAAATGAAGAACGAAAGAATGTTGAGGAAGGAAGGAACAAATTATGAAGAACGAAGGACGAACGCATCAAAGCTGACATAAAAATTTAGGAGGATACGGGGGAAAATCGAACTCTGTTGACGAATGCCGTAACAGTGTAACTGTTTCCCGGAAATCGGTGTTTTCTTTTGAAGTAATATTATGGATGGGTAAGGATGAGTTTCACTTTCAACCTACCTAACTGTTTACTGAGTTGAATTCGTGGAATATTCACTTTTTGGAGTTTTGACGGTGTGATAAATGTTTCATGATGTTTTAAGAGGTCATGATAACCATTTCTTAACTTTTGTCCAGAATTATGGTCGTTAAATAAGTGCTAAGATACTATGTTTTTCTGTTTATATGAATTCCTAGTACGGAAATTATTTCATTAAATTTTGAGGTGTTGCAGAAGAGATATTAGTCAAGGAAAACATTACCGTAATGCGTATACATGAAATGTGGTATTTCGCGAGCAGATACGTACCAACGTCGTACCTAGGATAAAGTGGTACGGAAAAGCTTTAAATTTTGCGATTACCATAAACTTTTAACCAAAAATGCCAACCCTCTAATGAAACATACAAAAAAGGGACGACATTGATGTCAATTACCATTATAATTACTATTGTCTCCGATTCCTGAATTTCCACAGATAAAAGTGCTATTTTTCTTATCTATGTATATGAATAACAGCCAAATATTATGTATCATGAATTGACGAATATCAGAACATAGAAAGAGATCTACATTAATTGAATTTCTCTAAAGTTATATCTAAATAGAAAAATATAGAAATTATAAATAATAATCTCTTAATTCTATTTTTAGAGATATTTTTGCATGACGAGAATAGAATCCGGAACTTCTTGACGAAGAAGTTAGATATACTAGTCAATAGATCCCAACGGAATGCATTCTTCAGATATGGTTTCATAACAAACCTGACCTATTCTTCTCCCAGCCGTATGTGAAAAAATACCTAGTTACACACATATACCGAATATCACTATCGATAACTGTTTATAAAATTAAGTAACCCTTGTAGAGAATAGCGGGTGGTTGAAGTCAAGGGAATTTTCGAAGGACATCCATTGTGGTGTCCTTAGTAGAGCATTGCCTCCAGAGGATCGGAAAGTCATGGTCAGAAGAATAACGGTATGCTTTAGCTAATACGCTGACGATAAGAGGTTTTTCCCTATTCCAAAACCATATGGCAATATTAGAGTATACAAACGGCCACTCACTTTTTTTAGAAAACGAGGAATTCTGATTCGAAGGAAATATTAATTTTCTCGCGCGGTATTTTCCAAGGTGAATAAGAAAATTGATTCCTAGTGTTTTTTTCTGAGTATTCGAACTATGAGTGTGCCTAGGAGAGCTTTTCACTGTGGAGGGAATTTCTTGTAGAACATAATAATCCATAGAAGAACACGTCTTTGAGTGCTGAATGTAAATACCAATTTTATGTGTACATACCCAATCCGATTACATGAATATAATTTTGAAAGTCACTCAACACAAGTTTGCACTCTGATAAAAACGATTTTGGAATGGCCATTGCTTGTAATCGGATGTACGACTGTTAGCCAGAAGGTTTTTTTGTTCATCCTCTCCTATAGTTACCTATAACAGGGGAAATGAGTAACACTGGTCATGATCAGTATTAATGTTTTAATTCAAGATATAGGGATTCCATTTTCTTTTGCTATTACCACAGGAACAAGATACAGACAAAATAAAACGAACATATACCTTTCACTTGTTTTAAAAGATGTCCTTACAGATGAAAACGTATGATCTTTAGGTCATTTTCATCTACGAGTAAGGTGTTGAATCAAACGTAATCATCTCTATACAAAAATCTATGAATTTGACTGCCGATATTTTATGCATTATTTTTTTTCTGGGATTGACGTTATTAACTAAAAAGATGTCAATAGTTACTTAATATGGTAATATTGAATGTTTTAATGCATATTTAAAATTTTATGTCGTTCATATGTTCATATGTATCACGCAAACTCTTTATTTGTGAAGCTATACACAATCATAACGCGAAAATAATCGATCGATGTACTAAATTATAATAATCGATGTACTAAATTATAATAATCGATGCAATGTTTGAAAAATTTCAAATTCAGAATAACCAAAGCGTAAGGCAAGCATATGTATTTCATTTTTTTCGGGATTCCTTATTGTACAATTATTTTGGATTTGAAGGAGCCAAATATTTCAAATGAAATTACATTAATTTTCATTCGAGACACGAAGCATGAATATAAAAGCGTAGAATTTAGATTATTTCTTGCGAACATTTTTCACGGCACTAGAGGTATTTGATGTCCACTAGAAAGAATAAATGTATTGAATCATCCTAGCATAAATAAGAGTGAAAAGAAATATCTATTAGGGAGAGAAATCGAAGAATCGAAGCATTATTCATTGCTTCCTTCAGTGAATCTGGAAATGGTAATCTGAGGCAATTCCAGTAAAGGATGACATCTCTACATTAATAAACGTGAGAGTGTTGGAAATGTTCCAATATAATTGAATCACTTTGAGATCAGTAGGTGAGCCACCTTCGTGTGAAGAGAGAATAGTTACGACGTAGTTAAGGGAAATATATTGCTAGGAAACATACCTTTTAATAGGGGTTATCTTATGTAAAGTACGGTAATTAACAGCGGTGGATATGTGGCAATTGAGGTCGTGAATTTTAGCTTATAAATCTGGAAGCAGAGATTTACTTGAAACATGGTAAAATTCATCTTAATCTCTAATTAGAATTAGATAAGACCTGTCTTACCATCTCCCACGCATGGTAGGATTGCCTAACCAACTAAGGCTGGAGAAATAAATTCCACAACGAAGTTTTAGGAATTTATTCTATTAGTTACGGATTAATTAGAAAATTGTCGTCCTTTCATCTGCCAATTTCTCTTTCGTTAACAGATCTTACTGATTCAGTGACACAGTCTTAAAGTTTATCGTTGGTTTTGTGTCTTCAAAAATATTCACCCAAATTCAGTGAATTATAATCTTGTAATTAATAAATTTCTACATCTACATCTACATAAGTACCCTGCAAGCCGCCTGTGGCAGGGGGAAATTTATTACTTTATTTAATCTTAATTTATGATCATTATTAATAATAATCGTTAATAAATAGTAGTAGGTCAAGTTCAATTTACTCGTTTTATTCTCTCAATTTCATAAATTTATCTTAAAGTATAAAACAGCTGTCACCAAAAGAAACACTTTTTCATAAAAAAATGGAGATCAATCTGAGAGTGTTTTGCAGGTAAATGTATGCCCCAGATAATCTATTTCTATTCAGTTTCTATTCCCAGACTTTCATCGTTGAAATTAATGTGCTCTAAAAATCTTAGGTCTCTATCAGTCATCGTCGTATGCTGCCACCTGTGTAGAACCTTCAAAAGTAAAACATTCTTTTACGTTATCTATCCGAGATCTCCTTCGCTTCGTAGAATCCTAAATCTTTCAAAACTAAACATGATTATAGTTAAAGGGAAGTTATGTTTTGATTGAACTTGAATTTGGCAAATATAACTTTTCGGGGCTCTTAAATAATTCATGATTTTTTATATTTAATTATTTTAAGAAATGAAGAGGAGAGTCAAAAATCAAAAGTAGGTCAAGATTTTTCCAGAATTCATTAATATGAATCATAAAAACATATCGTAGTTCTTAATTAAAAATACGCTCTCCGTAACGAAATAGTAGGTTTTAATTATTTCAAGTTTAAACTAAATTCAGGAAAACCCTCAATATCTGCAAGTATTTTCTCCTACTATTTTCTTTATCTTAGATTTTAACTTTAAAAATTAAACCTTTTCGTATTTCCCACGAGAATCAAAAAGTAGTCAAACATTGTTCGTTAAAAAAAGAATTTATATTCTCCACAATTTAGTTGATAAATAAACATTATCTACATTTAAGTTTTTTCATAAAATTATGTATAAATATTATAATACTTTAATTAATTATTTGATATATTTTGGAATTTAACAAAATTATACGCTATTCCAAGTAACTACTATACATGTAAGAATGTCTCTGCAGAATAATTTTATTAGACACAAGATGATTTCACATTCTTATGACGAATTCGCTGCACTTAATAATAACATGTATATATAAGATGATGATCATCACTTGTATATCATAATATTCAGGCAAACATTAATTTAATCTCAATATAATCTTGAGACGTATTGCGTACATTCCTTAATTTGGTTCACACCTCAGAGTACTTCTTGATTCTGTTGACTGAAAGGTCTTGGCAACCATCGGAAGGATTCCTCGTTTGCTCCCGTGAACAGATTACTTGATTACGCACTTGTGATTCTGTGGAAACAAAGGAAGAGAACTACGGCAGAATTTCTAGAACATGGGAAATCCGCTGCACCTTCATTTCAACACTTCGGAGTGGATTAAACCGATAAAAACAACGAAAAATATCTTTTCAATGGGTTGAAATTTACGCAGTTGGCGCTTTAGAAACATACAAGTAGTCGTTTTCATTTAAATCACGAATGTTCGATTCGAAAAATTCATGATCTGATGCATTATAGAAATTCAAACGTTCACGTAATATTACGTGCACGTATCTGCAATATTTTTAAAAATAATAAGTAGTGAAATAAGCTTCCATAGGTATAAATAGAGACGCAGCTACTGTATTTAATTTATTCTGAAATTTTCTCCAATTCATATGAAAATGTAAGGAGAAGTCGTAAATTAAATGAAAAATAAGTAAATATTTAGGAAAAAAATGTTGATTAACAGATTAATTTATATACAGAATTTCTCTTTATGTAATAATTGAATTAGAAATATAAGGATTGATATTTCTAAGAGAAGAAGAATAAATCCACAAGACTATAATTCCTTTATGTTTGATTAATCCTAAAAATTATTATTATAAATATATTAAAATGTTATCGATACTTAGCTCCTTTCGCATTTATCTACAATCGAACAAGATAACCTTTATCAACATCCAACTTTATTGTCGATTCCTTAACCCCAAAATTACTTCGTATGATGTATCTAAACTCCAAAACAATTGGCAGCAAACTATTCTGCTCCGCAGTGGGTTAAAAACTTCATCCTTAATGACAGAACCCACTATAGAAGCTCTAAAAATATTATGTAAATGAGACGCGACATAGTTCCCTCTTGCATTCCTCGCTAATTCAGGATGCTGTCATAAGAAGCGACTGCATACAAGTGCAGCGCAATGACCCTAGGGGGACACTTATCATACCATGTGATATGTGGAGTGGATGTATGCCGTCATTTAGCATCATTTGTGCCTCTAGCATTCAACATAACAGTAACGATTAAAACGTACTGTTTAATCCATCCCATACCGAAGTATACAAAAACAATCGAGATACGAAATATCGATTCGAATTTTTCTCGATTCTGAGGATTCCTCTTCCACAAGTCCGCGGGGGTGCACAGGAAACACTCAGCGATTTCAATAGACGCTCAATTGAGTCACGCGTCGGAATGCGAGATGTCGCGCTTCTCAAGGAAAGCGACGCCATTGGCTCGATGCGGTGTCGTCAGTTTCATACGCGACATGCGACAATTTTAAGGATCTCTGCAGCGTTCAAGAACGAATTCCAAGTCGCTCATTACCATCCGAGTGATTAACTAGATAGGGAGCGGGAATATCGGTGAGTCACATGGGCTCCGCAGGTCTCCCAGGAGACCACGGATAACGGGTAGCGATGGTGAACTCACTTCCGCTATACATCCATCCAGAGCGTTTCAAAAGGTAGGCTTTTGTGAATTACGTACCCCCAGGGGATTGTTTTCACCTTCAATGTTCCTGGGCGGGATCAGTGATACTTGGGCTATTGCAGCGCGAAATAAAAACAGAAACTCGCTAATGATTGTTGGGGGAAAACCCTTTGTGCGGGGTCCATTTGGAATTTCTTTCGTCCGCAGCTGTTTCCGATCCACGAAGCCTCGATTGTGTGAATGCCTTAAGGTTGCTATGACGACCTTTCGAGTCGAAAAAATTCCATAAATATTGCCTTTACTCATACGTATTACGTGCTCTATTGCAAAGAATAACCCTGAGTATTCTAGCGAGCAATTCGAAGGAAAACCGGGTTTTATTTCTGGCGAAGGCCACGATGTTACGGAGCATCTTGGGATTATTGCGAAGATACCATCGTTTCTTTAGGGGATGAGGTTGTGTATTCTGTAAGTTCTTCCAATAGCTGAGGTACTGATCTCTTATGGACTGCAGCCCGGGTTCGCTTACATCAAAGGCGATCCACTTGCCCACTTGGATATCCCAGTGGATGAAGAAAGGTCAGCTGTGCGTGGGAGTCTTAGGAAATATACCACCCGCTCAAAGTGCCTCCTAGCTATTATCTCTCAAAGGAATGCCAATCTGAATGAATTAACGTTCCTTAAAGGAAGATATCTTTTTCATCCTTGATTTATAATTTGAGGAACGCGGGATATTTTGAAATTACAGCTATATATAAGTTGAAATGACCTTTTATTAGTAGTGCTATCAGCTATGAATATAGATTAGCATTAATAGCAGAGTGGTGTTTAAGGCCAAGGGAGTTAAAAAAGGAACAGAGAAGGATATCCTTGTTCACTAGATCTGGATTATTCCGCTGGTTTTGGCAGTCATTCCAAGAAGCAGTTCTCTGAAATAGTTAAGATTATTGTTTGATAAACTTAAAAGTAAAAGTTTATGAATCTAAGCCCTGAATGTTTTTCTTTGAAATCCTCGTTCTCAATTCGTATATTAATATTCGGCCATTAAATATTAATCATGAAAATAATCATAAAGATTCAGCCCATAAAAATAAATTGTATTTTAGTTCCTCATGTTCTTTCAAATACCATCTATTTTTTGTTTGTTGTTTACGTCTGCATTCTTCAGATGGTTTCATATTTTTCTTGATTCATTCAGAAACCCAACTGTAAAATATTTCTTTTTTAAATTCCTTGCACTATCTTAGATGATCTCCTAGACCAGAGAATTGATGGCCTTCACTAGCGACCTTATCTTCTCTTCCTGAAAGGAATGAATGAAAACGATTTTGTTTCCCAGTCTCGTTCATTGCACTTGATGAGAATAAATGGGTAAATGGTTTTATGTGAGTTATTTAACGATCAATTTCTTTTCTCTTCTTCTAATACTTATTCTGTATTGTGGCATCGAAACCATTTTCCTTTTCAAGGGAAATTCAACGGTTTTTAAACCTTTCCCGTATACCACCAGTTGCATCTGAATAGATATATTACTATAAATAGGTAACAAGTAGACTTATCTTCGCTAGGTAACCGTAAACAATTACAAAATAATATTTAAGTTTAAATAAAATATTACGATTTTAACTAAATTTAATATCATTGACAATTATTATAGACATTAAATACGTTTCCATATTACATTGAAATCATGAAAAGTTAATTCAAAAATATACTAAATATCACGTACGAGTGTAGAATAATTTATGAGCTAATGAAAAGTAGTTTCTTTCCTTTGTAATACAAGTTTCTTTGGACGGATTTACTCCACTCTCTCTCCGTACAATTCCAACTGCTTTTAATTCTCTATCTCTCTGCGGAATATATTGTCAGAAGCAGCCATCCATCTTACCGATTGTTTCCATTAAAGGCTTGTTTATTTTCTCTCCGAACACGTAAAGTTTTCTAACAGAAGAGACAAATCTTGTCGACAGGATCTCTGGCGATAAATTTTTCAATTAATTTCCGTCGGTGATTAAGACTTCCATCCTTCGTTGAATAACATTCAAGGAACAGCATCACTTCATGTTGCAGAGGTAATGATGCGTCCTCAACCATTGTCTTGTGCTGGATCTGGCGTTCTTTACTTTCATCGTTCTCAATTTTCCGTTTGAGGTCTTACAAGATGATTCTCGATTGTGTATCATTATTAGTCTTGTAGGTTTTCCGTTTCTGTACTAGTCTAATATCTCTTAAAACGTTTGATGAATTTTCTGCCAATCTGTCTATCCATTTAATAGAGGGGTAATGTCTTCTTTTATAAAGTCAATTTCTCATTTTCATGCACTGAAATCCTTCACCGTTTCTTTCATTTGATAAATGATTTTTCGTGAAATCTTATGGATATATTTCCCGCAGTACATGTTCATTTCGATCCATGTACTATGTATGATTATTTCGTTTCTAAGTATATAACTCATGGGTTCAGAGGGATATTTGATGAAAGGGAAGATAGTAGAGGGTGAAAGTTTTTCGGCAATCGTCAATTAAGGAACATCCGTCTTGGACAGTCATACTCTTAAGCAACTACCTTGACATCGTCATCACCCTCATAAGTCCTTCTGATATTAATTTCACCATCAGTTTTCATAAAGGTGCCGTCTTTCACCATATCGCAGATATTTTACATTAGTATTTCTAATATCAAAATTTTTAAATGGAGCTACTTCTATTTGAGCATCACTTGTTCATAACAAAATCAAAGTTCATGCATCGTTAAAAATCATACGACAAACCGTTTTCCTCTTGATGAACATCTATGGTTGCAAACTCCAATTGAGAAAGCTTTCGACTTAATCTAACCAATATGCGAATGATTGTATTGATGTTGAAAGCTGTGAAGTAACCCTTTGGAGTTGCTGTGCTTATGGACGGCTGAAAAATCGAAAAAATATTTTGGGGAACTCCAAACTTGATACCAAAAGATGTCACTGCCAGAGGTTGTATTTCAAGCGTAAGATGCATCCTTGAAACCACTCCTATATCCGGTTGTCCTAGTTTAATCCACCAAGTTCGCTAGGAAATGAAGTTTTTTTTAGATGAAAGAACCGAATTTATAGTAGGTTTATGATCTTTTTCGCAAATATATCTAAATATATGTTTCGTATATAAATTAAAGTTATTGTTATATATTGTTATTTAGTCGCGTAACCGAGTAAAGTTATTGGTATTGATAATTTGCAATTGTATTATAAATAATCGTACGTTACGTTCTCAAATTAAATCTTAAGTTAATAATGTTTATTACCATAACAACGTATACTGTACATTAGTTAAATTATGGAGTTATTTTTCGATGCGTATTACAATATCTACGAAGAAGTAGCTCTCATCCCTAAATTTTAGTATTTTTTTGATACGTGAATGGAATTAAGTTTTGAGAGTTTACGTGTACCAAAGAAGGACGAGGGAAATTCGTCGGAAACGCCACTTCCTGAGAAAGGACAGATTTAAGAGGACACTTCCTCATCTGTTGAGTTGTTCGTAAGATTTTTGAGAAGATAGATAGAGAAAGTGGAAATGGACGTGCGTCGATGAGATCTCAGTCCAACCGAGAAAAAAGATGAGTCTTGAAAAATGAGTTTATGGAAATGAAATGATCCAGAGCCGTGCTCTCCGGAGACCCCGTTCTGCGCCGCTTAGTTTGTTTGCGTTAGTTACGTATTTTTGGAACACTTCGGAGGAATTCGAAATCGGAGTATTAGAAAAAACTGTTCGGTTAACGTCCATTTAAAATGATCTTGGAATGTGAAAAATTATTCAATTTAATTTTGAATTAAAAAAAAATTCTTTTCGGATGTTCTAGAAACATTTTGTTACTTCAATAATTGATCCGGTTTATCTGACTTTTAACGTAACTCAGCTAGAAATTTACTTTTCCTCAAGAAATTATATTATTTTCAATTTTTTTACTCGACTTTTTTATACTTTATGGTTCATAATTCGAGATATTTTTGATAAAATCTGTTTACTTGTTCTACGTGCAGAGCTAATATTTGTCGTAGTTATATTATATAGGATAAATAAAAAACACCGATTCTTTCCCAAAGTTTCATAAAAAATTGTAATCGTATTTCCAAATTTGATTATTACGTCAAAGGAATAACAGCAACTTTCAGAATATTGATATTTTTGGATTTACCTGAAAGATTCGTTTAATAATAAATTTCTGAATGGATTCCTTTTTCATTCAGGTAAATTCTATTCTGAAAGTATCATGCTTCTGTTGTTTATTAATGCTTGTAAATTATCCTTTTGTAGTGGAAAATTCAAAATTGTAAATTAGTAAGGTGTTAATTATTTATTTTAGTTAAGGTGATATTTTTCTTCAACAATAGTGAATCATATCTGAACATCGTAAAATATGTTAGAAAAGTTTAGTTTTCGAATGAAAGGAAGTATCCAAGACCTGCCAATCTACCGTTGTCATAAATCTCTCACTTCACTTTTCATCAGGGAATTTTCATTCAATAAGTAAAAAATGAAAGATGAAGTTATTTATGAACACAAACAAGAAAAGAAAAAAATATTGTTAGCATTTTTTATAATTGATTGACAACAATCAGTTGATTGTCGTTAAGTAACATCTGTGCTTCTTGCAACAATTCCAGGGGCAGTCAGTCACTCTCAATCGTCACCTACTCGTCTCTTCTTCATTATATTTTTCATTATTCTTCGCCCAAATTACTGATTGCGGCTTCCTGTAACCTTTACTTAATTAATTCAGGTATGTTACGAAATGTTCTCCCTTCATCGTGTCGGGATTTCGCCTTGATATTTTCCGGCCGAGGATATCCTGCTCCGAAAAAATACGGAAGTTACGAAATATTGGTAAAGACGAGAAAAGGATTCCGTCACACATGCGGCCCTCCTCAGTGATCCGAAAAGTTACATAGTTCACTGCTAAGATTAGACTCTCGGAGCCTTTGCTTGGAATAACAATAAAATATTTTCATAATCGTGCAATTAATACTCCAACTACTATCCCAATTTACTTCCTCAGAATTGTACAAACCAGTTTTATAGATTTCCTCGTTGAATAAAGTTCACATTCACAAAGTTTAAAAAAAATGTAATGATGCATCGAATAGTTTGTGTATAGATAGAGGTTTTAATTGGTTGTCTCTGAAAATTATTATTTTGTAATTGTATCTTTAATTTCTTTTTATATACTTAGTCACGGTAATTAAATTCAGTTGTGAAATAGATACTTGAGCATATTACATTGAAATCGACACTTTGTAACTGCATAAAGAAACATATATCAAATAATAAATATGATACATAGGATTATTATAAATATTTAACGTTTGTAATTCGTTTCCATAATTTCACGATTAAATTATATGTATAAGGTTTTATAATTATTATAACTCAACCTAGTACGTAATTAATTTTTAATTTTTTTTATTAAGAGAATCAGATTACATTATTATAATGGGACAATAAAATACAGGAATACTAAAATCTTTAATTAATTAATTACCTGCTTATCTCTTAGATTATATTATATAGTGTCGTGTTATGATTGAATGTATTACTATGTATATGCATTATTATTGCTCTAATAAGGTATAATCGATTACATTAATTGGCTTATAACATTCCTTTTCATGTATATAATCAGTGTAAAACTACTTTAATTCAAAATGCTTCCACTATTATTCATAATTTAAATCTTTAGAGAGCTTCATAATGCTTTTCCAATCCTTGTTTTCATGAGAGAGTAAATTTAGATTTAAATATATTTTAGCTTCCCAATTATATGATTAATATTATAAAATAGCTAATCTTATTTTTGAAACTATTATGTACAAATAAGTTTTACTTCATGTATTTTCTAATTATGAATGTTGGTATTTATTGAGATTTTGAGTCATTATATCAAGTTCACCATTATTCACCATAACTTTTTCTGTAAAATATACGTATATTGAGTCATTTTAAATAATGAAAAATATCATTTAGAATATGAAAACATTTTTTATAAAGACTTCATTTGGATGATATGAAAAAAACTTATACAATAACTCTTACAAAAATGTTTTAAAATATATTTTTAAAAGTATATGGGAGAAAATAATCTTATAAAGTCTATTAGTTTCAATAGATTTTAAAATCTGTGCAAAGTTTTCTGCATGAATAACTAATTAGATCGACTGAGCTGTTATTTTAAATTTTACAAACTAATGAAAATAATTACAACTTATTCAAACATGTTAGATAGAGGAAAATTATTATATTTATTTCAAGTTTAGGAAATTTTTAAAGTATTATAATATCTGAGTGTAAAAGTGTCATAGCAAATTTCCATAAAGAAGATATTCTTTTAATTGAAATAATTACAAATATTGAGATCAATACATCTAAAAGTCCAGTAGATAATTTGAAATGATAATTTTGTAATTTATGGAAAGATATTCGCCTGAAGAATGAAATTATTAATCAAATACACTCAGAAGTACAAAAGACCTTGACAGTATGTGGAAATGCTAATTTCTTAAAGAGCAATGGCATATGTTATGCTATGTTTAACTCATCAATTAAATAGACTGAATATAAGTTAGAATTCATCAGCTGACTCATATAAATTGATTATCAAGAAATCCAGACAGGCCCTGTTTATTTTACTTAGAATTCACATACACAACAGTGAGAAGGAATGTGAAATCTGAAGGTCAAGTCATGAGGAATTTCCTTATTTTATTCAAATATCCATGTAAAAGAGAGGATGAAAAATTGATGGGACATTTTTCATGTTTGCTTTTGTTAAACCAAAGAATTTTATTTCGAATTCTGCAGTCATTTGCAACTTGAATAAAACCCATCTTTTTATATTGAATTAGATTTAATAAGAATTTATCATGATGAAATTTTAAAAAATTCATTGAATAAATTGAATGAAGAAATATATTTGATATTGTCCACTGTCTAAGTACCTGGCAGTAGTTTATACTATTACCCTATTAATTATTTTAAGTATTTACCAGCAAAAATCTGAGGCTGAAGGCAGATTCATTTACAATATTTCTCTGTATTCCTTAATAAATATTTGTATATTTCAACTTGGGAAGAAGTCAAACTCAACTCTAAGTATAAAATTTTATTTTAATCATAATATTACCATTGAAGTGTGGATGAATCATATCAAATTATCCATATATGATAATTTCTTCATTCTTAAATGAGCTCATCTAGTGGTATATTCTGATTACTATCAAAAATTCAAATTTTATATTTATAATTTATTGCCATAGTGTATAAGAAAGTAGAATTAAATAAGAAAGAAAAGCTACCCAAAATGTTAGACATATAATATGAACTATTAGATAGTTTTATTATTCATCAAGCTTTACTGATAGAATTTCATCTAGTGCTATGGAAGCTATAAAATTTATGGAGAACGTCCTATGTTATCCTATCCTATAAAATTTTTCCAAACTTCATTTCATTAATTCAAATATAAAGCTAAATAGTATGTTTTTTAATCATGAAATGAGTAAAAAGTTGGTGATAGCATAAGGATTGATAACCAAGAAGAATGGTAATCCAATTCATGAATGTGTTTCCAAAATTTATTTTTAAATATATAAAACATCCAAAATTTCCATTTTTTAAAGATTTATTCTCTATGCATCTAATTTCTGAAACTCCACATAATATTGCTGGTTGATTATAAGATTTTTATTTAAACTGTACTGAAAATATTCATCATTTATTTTTTGAATCCATGTTCTTAAGTTTCATAATTTATTCATTAGATTTTTATTCCAAAACACACTGGTAAAGATTGTCATTCTTCAAAGAGAAATAAAATAATAATATGAATGAATTGCTGTTAATAACACTTTAATACTCTTAGAATAATTTCATAATGATAGTAAAATATGCAGAAAGATGTGCATTTAAAATCAACTTCTCATTTATGAGTTGCAGAGATAGATAATATGAATTTAAATTATTTTTAGTTCCTCCACTAGTAATGGGTATAATTGTAAATGATGAAATTCCTTAACCCTTTTACTGCGGACCGAATTTTCGAGGTGTATGCCAAAACTGCGGAGGTATTTCCCGCAAAAATGCAGGTCCTTGTTTAATAAATTGTAATAATTATAAAAACCATTATTAATCCTTATATTTTTTACCATTTATGTATCATATCATAAGGTTCAAATGAAAAAAAAAATTGCGCGCTTACCACTTTTATTTAATATAATAAAAATTTATATATATAGAAACTAATAAATAATATTACAAAATATGCATTGTAACGATAGTTTACCCACAGGAAATCAAAGGAAATGTTTGTTATTTCACATTCAGTCAATATCTTGGTCTTTTAACTATTAAAATATAAAATTTTAATAAAAAAAATTGCGATAGATTTTTCAAAAGTTGCACTTTAAGAAATATCTACCCTCTGGCACTTGTGTTGCGGGAAGCATACACCATTAAGTCATTTCTTACATTTTGCATAAACGGTGCGTGCTCGTCTCCTCTTTCCTCTTTTACTATAAACTAGCACACTATACACGTCTTTCTCTTTTCTATGGGGTACATTTTTATACCTTTACTTCCCCAATAAGGGATTCTTTTGATGTAAGACGGGTGACCTTTTTATTTGAAGCCACTCCTAGGAAAGGTCTTATATAATACTATTTAAAAACGATAAGCGTGTCATTGGTTTCATGCCTGCGGGTAGATTTTCTTTATAAAGAACATAACTAGTCAAAAAACGAGGTAGAAAACGTTAAAACACCATATTTTCGAGTATTTGAGTGCAGGCCGCTCATCGAGATACGTATATATCATCATATCAGATGAAAAATAAATTAAAGATGACTAATTCAGCACAACTATCGGTTTGTTTCTAACGTATAAGCACAAGAGATAATAAAGAAGAAATCAGAAGTAACAGATACACTCTAATTGAGGAGTTCTGCTGAGTAGAAAAACAGGGCCGATAGATCGGCCCATCCGCAGTTTTCGCATAAGCACGCCGGGCCGATAGATCGGCCCATCCGCAGTAAGAGGGTTAAAGAAGGAAAGAGAAAAGCCTCAATGAATATGATATTTAACATAGTATTTATATAGTCATAGAATTCCTTTAAACATAAGCAATAAATGAGAATAATTTAGATGCAGAGCTATAAAATTTTTCGTCTTCAAATTACACTCACTGTTAGAATGCTACATCTACAGCTGAGAGCACTGGTATTTTTTCTCTCTCTCCAGCTGTTCAGACAAACTAATGAAGGCAAACACTTGTGCATATGGATCGCTATGTTGGATTTTATTTTTTTCATTTAGAATTGTAGTCGTACTTATTCACTGCATGATACGAATCAGTTTTCTGATTTGAAACGTATTAAATACAGTCACAGTGAACCGCTGAGCTGTAATAAGAATCTAGTATTTAAATCTAAATTTAATATAATTTATTAAATTTTGGTCACTTTTTCTTCTGCTAGATGATCAAAATTTCCCAGATATATTAGTGTTCCTTTATTACTCATTATGATGTATGGATATATTTGATGAATTAGTGATATAATTGTGATAAAAAACGTTAAAGAATTGTTTTTGTACATTCTTTTAAAGAGCTTATTACCATTTGAATCGTCGGTTTTATGTCCCGTGATAAGTTGCATTCTTCCCATTCTCAAAGTCAAACGATTCGACTTCTCCTATTTCCTTAACAAGTCTCTTCTCTTATGAAATAATCCTCATAAAGATAATTACATTGATTGGAAACCAACTCAATGGATGAGAATTGCAAAGCGAATTACTTTGAGCAATCATTTCTCCGTATAATTTCAACAGACTTCCGAGTTTGAAAGATGTTGAAAATCGTCAGTAAATCCCATTAAGCAGTTTTTCCCATAGTTTGTAATGAAAATAATGACCACTCATTTCCATTTATTTCATTAGGTAAAACGATTTTTGTCTCTATTTTCTTCGCCATCTATGAGTTAAGAATTAAGACGAGTTTTAATATTCGATTAAATGCTTTGTAAGTTTAACAAATACAAGTACGTTAAGGCATTTAAATAATGATAAATGAACATTGTATGGAACTATTCCTGTGACTAATGATAGCCATTTGGGAGAAAATAAATATCAGGGATTGATTTAAAAATTAGATATAACTACGAATCCTAAAATATAGCGAATTTGCATATTGAACTCAAGATTACGAAATACTAGCTGGAAGGTTTCTAAGGGCGTTAACTCTACGCAACTTTCTGTATCTAGACAAAATCTTCAGGTTTCCGTAATGTGGTTAAAATATTTTTGCATGTGTGGTTTGGAAGAGCCCAGGACCAACACTTCCGTTAATGTCAGCGGTTGTGCTGAGGATATAACATCACAAAATCACTGTATACTGAGAGAAGTTATGTTATTGTTTAAGGTTATTTATTCCCTTTCGGTAGAATAACATGGTCTTAATTGAGTACGTTAACGCATCAAATTCGGGACTAATATCTCAAAACGGTAATTTTTTCAAATTTCAGCGAAGGCTGAATTAATCAGGGTGGTCAAAATTATCGAACCTTTATATTTTTATGAGATTTGGTACGATACAATCTTAGTGAATCAATCACAACTGGAGAAGTTTGTCAGAGTGGCTTCTTAAGTGCCGAAGTTCTTACTTTATATTTATATGCAAGTTCTGTTTGGACTACTAAATGAACCTGCTAAGATATATCCTGTTAAACACATAAGAGGGAAGTTTAATATTGACACAAGCAACCTTGTAAACGTTTTCCACCAATTTCAGTCATTCGTCCTTGTTTCAAGTTTAAAAATCACGAAATTCCGAACGACTTATTCATCCTAAGTATATATTGTTTATTAAAAATGAAGACGAGGGATCGCATGGGATAATGAAAACTATATCAGGTTAGTTTCACTATAAAATTTTATTTATCTCTATAAATATGCGAAATTTCTTTACATATATGCATTTCCAATATATAAAACACATTGTTAAAACTTTGATATATCACACGAATTGTGAGTCTACAATTAAAAAATGACTAAGTTAACAACAACTCGTACAAAATTGTCTCGTGCTTTCTCGTTAACATGTTAGAAGTAGCATCTACAGAAAATCCACATATCAGATAAAGCATAATTACAAGTAATTTAGGGTTTGCCAAGGAATCGCTGTGGTTTTTTTTTACATGGCGCGATTTTGGCTATAGTCCGTTTTCAAACAAACACACCACAATATTTTGACGCAAAATACTTGTCGTGCTGGGTCGTCCCCTGGAAACAAAAATTACGAGGAAGCGATCCTATTAAAAAACATTGTCTCTATGGCACCTGTCGTCAAAACGTCAAAACATTTTCTCGAAGAACGATCGTGGAATGTTTTGGTCAGATTGACACACGTCGAGCTAGAGTGCTCGGGGCACTTCGGGGGAAGGAATTTGTCAATTGAGGCACACACTATGTGAAGAATTAAGCGTAGTCTCCTCCTTTCTTAACACCCATCTGCTGGAGCTGTAAGAAAAAAAAGTAACGTGGTTAGAATTCACATTATCGATCGATTTTGACGTCATCGATGTCAAGTACTGCGAAGAACAAGTTTAAATTTAAGTCAGTGGTAGGTTACCTCTGTCCTTCTTTCGACTTCCTCTTCGTGGGAAGGCTTCATTGCGAAGACGTAGGTATAAACCAGACCTGCAACGATTCCTCCCAAGATTGGTCCAATCCAGTAGATCTAGAGAATGAAAAAAGTTCACCGTTATGTCTTTCCGGAAGAAGGATTGAAATAGCTACAGAACTTAAGATTTAGCGGCAGATCCTTACCCAGTGGTTATCCCAGTCACCGCTGATTACAGAAGAACCGAAAGATCTTGCTGGGTTCATGCTGGAGCCAGTGTACGGGATCTGAAACAACAATACAGTTGAAACAGGAGTAAAAACGTTGAAGGTGCAGGAATAGAAGGGAAGAGTTTTAGAAACATAAGGTCAAGAATGAATACTCACAGCAGCAAGATGTCCGACGAGGATAGCAAACCCGATGGCGAGGGGAGCGTTGTTACCAAGGTCTCGGAGTGGATCGCACACGGCGAAGACAACCAAGAGAAGGATGAAACCAAGGAAGAATTCCATTCCAAAGGCTTGTGGTGCAGATAGATCGGCATGGAGGAGGGTTGTTCCCAAGTTTCCTCCGATTTCAGAAGGGGTGAGGGCCTGAAGAATAAATAACGATCAATTAGGGGTAAGGTTCCGATGGATTTGAGAGAATGAGCGAAGATGAACGATAATTCCCAAAGGGCTACGTCTCGTATTATCTTACCCTTAGAATTCCAGATCCAGCAACAGCACCTAAGCATTGGACAATGATGTACAGCAATCCTCTAATGATCGGGGTGTTGTTCGTGGCCATCATGGCACAGGTAACAGCAGGATTAATATGCCCTCCGCTTACATGGCCGATTGCCTGCAAAGTACAAAAATTAAGTTAATATATCTCCTCCGAGGAAATGGCTAAGTCGTGACCAACGAAGTCCGTAACCATCCGAACCTGAATAATGCCAGCACCGGCAAGACCGAAGGCCAAGGAAATCTGCACGACGGTGGGTCCTTTCCCGTCCACCCATGCGATGGTGGACGCACATCCGAAGAAGTTGAGGAACAACACTCCGATGAACTCCGCGAGCAAGGTTGTCAGGAGTTTGCGACAACCCTTTGCAGACAGCTCGTCGAGACCCAGGCGTTCCTTCATTCCAGTCATGGCGATTGGGTTTGGTGGATTGAACGCTAACCTGAGATTAGAGGAAATAGTTAAATTTAGAGTTTCGTAAAAAATACGTAAGTTCGATGTAATTACGATAAAGGGTTAGAAATACTTTTTAAAGTGAATTGGAAAGAATCAAAGAATTAAAAGTAAGGTGAAGGGTTGTCGAACTATCCGTAGCCTCCGTTTCTAGTACTACCAGTTTAAGTTATCAGACGTGTGTTAATTTTGCGATTAGATCGAGCTTTTATGGGTTCTGCTTCGGTTACTTTATAAACCACGAGTAAGTTTTTGAAAAGCTGTTTCGTTTTCCAAGTTAAAAAGTTGTTTTTCCCAGGTTTAATTAATATGCAACGTTGGAGTCGAGCGGTGACGCAGTACACTAAGGCGTTCGCCTAGCATAATCAGGAAAGGGAAAGACTAGAAGATAGGCGCGGAATAACAATTTCCTTCGCTGGAATTAGAATTTTACCGCGATAGTACTTTTCGCTCCCAAGAATCCTACTTCCTCGTATGCCGCAATTTTCGCAGATTGTCTAAGGAGTAGATGACCATTTAAGTACGCGGAAGAAACTAATCCAGAATGATTTATCCAAAACTGAATTAAGGGAATTTTATAACGTGGAGAAGGAATGAAGCAAGAAAATAGTGAAACAGGGCTCAAAAGTAAGGAATGTTTCGCTTACGGACTGTGTCTAAAAGGATTGAAAATAGAGTTCCGTAAGAATTCCGAGTCTTAACGTATTTTAAGTCGAAGTTTAGCGAAATTGAAGTTTGCTTCAAGTTCCTTATATATCATTGTAACGATAAAAATTTATTCCGAAAGAAAAGGTATTGCAGTCATACTGCAAAATTTTAGAAAAATTATGAATTAGCACCAACAAATTTAACTCCGAACTCCACAATGTGCAATATAATAATCATTGAAGTAAAAAAAAAAAAAAGAAAAAACCTGAAATGTGTTGCAGAAATAGTATATACCACTTTTAAAGCACAACGAACCGTCAATGCCCTATCTAATGAATGACAACTATCCAAGACTCTAACGAAAGAGAAATATCGAACTTTCCGAAAACACTTTTGAACTTAATAAAAAAATAGTCACTGTCACTCGCTATCCGCACTAACCTGATAGAGCTTCTCCAAAAAAATCACTTAACAGCAGATGAAGACCTCACTGGTGTAGCGTCCCTTCCCGCTCTGGCCAACCGAGTCACTTCCTAAGCTAAGTGCAAACGACGTGAGACTGACGCTGGTCGAAGGAAAGGGAGTGCTTTTTATAGCGGGGAAGGGAGAGAAGGAAGAGGGTCCGCGGAGAGAGAAGCACGGCTCTCGGGAAGAGGGAGATGGGTTGGGGACTCCCTCTGGAGGGAGGGATCCCTAGCTAAACACTCGGAAAAGTCCAAATTTCCAGTTTCGTCAAATACCGCCTCCTTTTCATGAAGATAAAAACAATTGCGTATGCCGAATTTCCTTGCGGTCCCAGGAAGAGGTTTCGTACGAATCTTATTGTCGAAACGAGAAAAAAACAGAAGCAATTACAGGAAGTCGCTTCGATTCGGAGTGAGATACTGTGTCCTTGATTGAAAAAGATCTTTTCTTGAACTTGTCGAATTTACGCAGATGTTCGAGAACTTTTTCCGCGTCCTTTGACCAAGTTCGAGGTTGTAATATACGCGGATTTTTTTCGCAGCTTTCTAAGTGAAGATTGATTCCAAATTTCAGCCAAATCCAATTCGTTTTAATATCAAATGGGTGCTCACGAATTTAATTAATTGATTGGGAATGAATATAGTGTATGAGTAAAATATACCTATTGTTGAATGATTGCAGATTGTATTTAATGAATCATTACGCATGCGTATTATAAATTCTTCCAAGGTTAGGGAATTAATTCGATTAATCAGCTTTTACTGAGAAGAATAATCGTTCGCATTATCGAATGAATGAATAGAAGTGAATCGTTTTTATTCACTATGAATAAATTATTCCATCTAACCAATAAGAGATGACTATGATAGCATAATCATAATATCATAGATCATATCATATGTGTATAGTGGATGGTCATGGTCATGGTTATAATGCTACCAAGTTCAATAACAAAATCTGTTTCACATGTAGTGTCAAAATACGAGGCGAAAGGGATGCGTTAGTTTAAGAACGTAAAATAATAAACGAAGACATTCCAAAGAAGAGAGAATTATTAAAACAAATAACGCCACCTCCATGAATTAGAAGCTTGGAAATTTGCAGGTCTTTATGAGAGGAGTTTGAGTTTTAGCAAAGAGCTTTTTAAACATCGAAGGTCACCTCGAAAGAGATTCGGCGGTGTGAAATATTTCACGCGGAAGGAAATATGTAAATTCTAATGTGATGCGAGACTTAGAGGCTCATATATGGACATACTTTTTGCTCAGCTGCTGTGGTTTACTCGTTATGATTTAAATTTTTAATTCATCAGCGGGAAAATTGAAATTGAGTACCATTAAGATGAAGTGAGTAAAGTAAATAAAAACGTAGTATGATATTCAAGTTGAATTCTTAAGAAAACTGTCTATCCCGAACAGTATTTTAATTAGATATTAGACCATTAGATTCTTATTCAACGGAAATCAATGTTTTAATGATATTTCTTCTATAATATTATAATCTATAATTTTTAATGGAATATGAGGTAAATTGTACACTTGTAATCGGACTTTTATAAAATCCTTTTAGATTTACATAAATACTCCGCAAACTGCCTTGTGACGTATGGCAGGGGATGTAAAGACACCGAAGTCCCATACTTCTCTTTTTATTCACGCATCTAATACTTTCAGGAAAGAAAGACTAGTAATAACTTTCCATTCGAGCAATAATCTCATGAAATTTTTTGGATATTTGGATATTATATGAATTATAACTTTAGCACCAAAGAATCACTTTAGCTATAACAAAATAAGACCTTCTATTTTTAGTTCAATATAGTATTCTCTATACTAGTTGCTACCCATTGTCAGTTTTTCCGCGACTCGAGAATTATAATTTCGTTCATCAAAATTTCAAGCAGAATTTACATCCTTTCATGAAGTCAATGCCATAGAAATCGACCTTTTGCCTCTTCATATCGTATTGTGCCTTGAATTTTAGCGAATTGCTAAATTATTATGAAGTAGAATGGGTTGAAATTTCTTGAGAGATCGTATTTTACTGCCTATCCTTTTACTCGTTCACCGCTTACGGTTACGGAAAGGTGTCTCTATGAATGGATCTAGTTATGAGATGTTCGACGCACAAATTAGCATATCAAATCTATAGTATATCATTTTATATCATTCCGTCTCGGTCTGAGAAATACGAGATTTTCCCAAGGGAAATATCATCTTGAAATTCGAAATTGCAAGCGAGAATGAAAAGGTGTCCCGGAGACTTCAACGCCTGCATCTTCCAAGCTTTGTTTACTACAACGGTTGACGGCGTGGTTTAGCAAAAATCAACCTCCTCGTGGAAAATCTTGCTTTAACGCGGAAGAAGATCTCTCGAGCCTTGGTTATCGCAAACGCATTCAAATATATTCCACTCGTATAATGTAGCACCTTGATGTTGTCAGAATGCCTCATTATCCAGCGACACGCTTTGTGCCCCTGCGATGCAGTCGTGCGTTAAAAAAATGTACAAGTTCCTATTTTATTCTTCCGCGGATTTATAGCCGAGGGATGATGTTTTGTCCGAGGCAACTCATATGTAAAATTATGAAAATCTCGAATAGAGAATACTCGGTAAGATATATTAGTATGATGCGTGGATCTTTGTGTCATAACAGCACAAACAGCTTGCGGGTAATCTTACGTTAATCGAATCTTTATTCCTCGTAACAATGACGAGGTATATGTAATACATTACGAATCCACGAGATATAAAACAATAATTTTATACTATTCTCCTATTGTAAATTGTATTTATTCGTTTTTAATCACGCTATATTTTATTATCGTAATCTGATGGCGACTGTGGATAACGTAAAATGGTGTGTATTAAAGTTATCTTCATTGCTTTACATATATATTAATAATAAATAGATTAATGGACCATATTTGAGTACACAATTTTCATCTCTACGCAAACGTCATTGCAAATAGTCGTACATTTTTATTTGATACATCGATTAATAAGAGAACAAGATCAGTTTCATTCGAAATTTCGTTATGTAGTCGAAAATTCCTTGCATTCTAACATTAACTGAATTTTCGTAACTGTTTTAGAGATAACACGAGCGTATTTTTCTTCAATGCTCTTCCTTGTGCAGAGATCTTATCGCGTCAGGAATTGTCACCCATACTCTGAAACCTCAATCGAGGAAAGAATGCAGTTCCGCGGATTTTTAAAAATTTTCGTACGGGTCAAACAAATTCGCACGTTTCATCAGCAGAGTCGAAAAACACCCTTTCGTAAATTTTGCGAATGAGAGATGGAGGGGCTTTAGACTCTGGGGAAAACCAGAATGTATGGTTACGCAACCGACTTCCTCCCGAACTACTCTACTCCTAAGATAACGATGTCCGTCCATCGCATAGCTTCCCCCGTGTTTCGCAGAACGACAGGCTAATATGCGGAGTCCTTTGTTTTCTTGGGAGAGGCCCGACTTATTCTCTCCGTAATAATCGATAAGGAGACTTCGTGCCACCTGACCGCACTTCGGTTCTTGCCAATGGTTTTACACTTTTAAAAGCTAATGGTACTCCGTCACTTGGCTCCATTATCCACGCCACCGCGCATCTACCTGCCTCTGGAAAAATCCCAGTTTTTGCAGAACGGCAGTGAGTAAGCTCTCGAAGGATGTTGACTGCTGCGGCGTAGATTGGCGATGTCCGAGCCACTTCCAGAAGCTATACGACTGAGAACCTCCGACGAGAAGAGAGTTTTAATGTGAAAAATATATTAAAAAATCGCCTACGTACAATTGAATTTTGCTCCATGATCTCCCTTTCATGATGATGGGCTTTTAAAATTAGCAGAAGCGAGTTAACCAACGATAATAATCGACCAAAGTATTTTCGGTGCTTTTGAATATCTTTATACATTAACCAAGTTTCCATTTTTATCTGTTTGTCGATTTCATTAGACGTAATCTTTCCGTCCTTGAGTAGCGACGGTTCGTCGTACGTGAATCCTCGTATTCTGGTGTATCACGGTTTGTAATGTATGCGAGTCGTACATCTCCCTGGAGAATACGTCTCTCTCCCCCTTTCTGATTCTTTGGATGTATTAATTGTCGAGGTAAACGTTCGTTCTAAGAGAAATAATAATCACTTTTGATGAGTTGGTCATAAGCAGTCTGAGTAGTAAGTAAACGATCAGCCTTCATTTAGGTATCCTTTTCTCAATGTCACGGTTTGAGAATGCGAATTTTAATGAAAAGGTGCGAATTCTCACGTTTTAAAATCGAATTAAGGTTCGTTTCAAATTGATTCTTTTTAATGGGATAGCGGAAGCCGATATGAATTTAACTCGAGCACTCGAGTGTATCATCCTCTTATTCAAAACCGCGCTAAAAATCGTATTCTTATTTTCCCGCGCAATAAGAACACGGAAAGTGATCGAATTGAATTCAAGGACGGGAAACAGTTTATTGCCGGCGATTTCGGTGGACATCGTGGTCGTTATAAACGAAAGCGCGTTTGGAGTTGAGGAAGCCCTTGAATCGGTCGGATGACGACCGAATGAATATCCCCTAAAGATTCCCGAGTCGAACGCACTCCTTGTAAACACATGCAAGTGACGAGGAGTATAATGAGCTCATGCCTAACGCATAGTTAGTTCGGCTGCGTGAAAGTAAGTTTCGCAAAAGGTTTTAGATTCCTATCCTGCCTCTTTCAGGTATATTTACGGGAGCCTTGCGCTCGACCGGTGGCTAAAGGTTATCGCAGACAATCACAGGGAGATATCAGTGAAAATCATCCTTTTAACGAGGAGACAAGTTACTAAGATTCCTTGCGTTCGTATTGAAATGTTAGGAATCCTTACGTAAATTGTTTGGACTTTGAAGTAACGATTCGATCATATCAGTGTCGACGAATGGAGAAAGTTTAAATAAACATGGTTTTTTTGTTCGTATGAAATATGTCATCGATATTTGCGTACATGTGCATTTTCTTGATAAAGTAGTAGACAAGGAAGGAGAGTTTCTTATCCTGTAATTCTACAGATGTCGAATTAACATATTCGTGTTGGATTGAACAAGTTGATGAAAAACTTTCGAATGTTATTTTATTAACGAGTAAATTAACATCTTAGATGAATCATTAACCCTTTAATTTTGTGTTCTATCCATAAATAAGTAGCGTAAGTAATTTTATTGGATTTATGAAGAGCAGTTTCGTCAATATTGCTGTCTATTTTACTCCAAAATTCTTCAACTTATAATAGGAGTCCAATCACCTCTTTAAAAGTAATGACATTGATGGAATAGGATTTTATACTTCTACGGGCTCAGGAATATTTATTTTACTATATGTTAAATTAATTAAATAGTATATACTGGGATAGATGATGTTGAATGCAAAAGTATCAAAAAATTCCTGGATACTAAAGGCACAAGGTTTCAACGAGTATGACGAGAATAAAAGATGGGTTCCGTATCAGAGAAATGAAGGAGAAAAATTTAAAATTATCAAGCCTCCAATACTGTGGGTACAAGATCTTTATGTTACAGATTTACTGTACGGTTCCGCCTTTTACACAATAGTTTCTTAATTTTTTACAGATTTTTTAAGATGATCACGAATCAAATCGTATTCAATGTACGCACACGCCTAGGTGTATATAGGAAATGGGTATAGGAAACCACGAATTAAAATACGCTTGATTTCTTTCTAACAACATCCACGACAATCTACCAGTCTCAAGGTGATCCCACCTCCTATACGTGAACTGCTTACTTAAGAAGTTGGAAGTAGTGTTCTGCATTAATGCATTGCGATATGGGTGTATTCTAGGAAGGAGATTATGGAGTTTAATTATCCGCGAATTCGGAATAAAACGAAAGAAAAAATGTTAAAAATGCTATGAGAAGAAAGTTGTCGGTATGTACAGCATGGAAAACAAAAGTACAATATAGACTTTTATTAGAGATTAGCTGAGTTTTATTTATTTTCCTTAAGCGAAATTGTATTCATTTATTTCAATAATATATTACTCAAAAATATCCTAGTAGGTATCGATGTAGAGGAGGTAGTGAAAGACTTTTCATAATTCAAGAGAAGTGAAATTTATTTATTCATTTTAATTTTTTAAACGTTAATTCTCTCCCTTTGTATTGTTTGTATACCGTTGCTAAGCTCTCATATTCAAATAATCAGTGCCATTTTGATTCGTAAACAAATCGGGAATCTAATACCACATCACGAACAGTATCATACGTATCATCACGTACTATATCATTGTAGTTTTGCTTAGATACGGAAGTAAGAAAAACATGGTAAATGATATCATTTCGGACCGACCATATATGGATCATAAGAATGAACAAAAAAGTGTCACTCTCTTTGATCGTATGTTTTCTCTGGAAACGGGTCGACGTCACGAAAATTTCAGAGCGAACGAAATTTCGAGACGGAAGTTTTTTTTTAAGGAGTTTGTCACGTAGTCGGAGGAAACCCCCGGAAGAGAGGCGCACGCGTGATTCACGTTCACGAGTGACGCTCTAACGCAGCCGTGTTTTGTTTTCGCCGGAAATCGGGTCTTCCAAAATAAGGAAGAGCCCGACACAAAACATGCTACTTGGCATGATTTTTACATTCTTAAACATTGCAGTTACTCATTCACTGTCGAATCATGGATAATTTTTATGACGTAATTCTTAAGTGTTATCAAGGATTGGATTACACTATGATTTTTCATTTGTTGTAACTGTAATGATTTGGGAATTGTCCATGAGTCCCGAAGTCCTGAAATTCTTAAAACAAATAAGATAAACAACAAGGATCGTGCAGCATTCTGAGTTTGAACGTATTTATCGTTTTCATTTTATTGACATATTTGTTTTCATAATTCGCTAAGGAACATAGAAATTCTCCAATATTTTCGTAGGGACACACGTGAGCTAATTGTTGTTAGAGAATTGAATTTTGAAGGTTTATTCTTACAAAGAAGGCTTTGAACGAATTATTAGCTTTCATTCCGTCAAAAAAACTATAAAAATTGATTTGAAAATTCCCAAAGTTCTAAATCAATTGATCTACCATTAAGTAGTATAGTTTTTTTTTAATGAAATAGCGAATGATGTTAAAAATGTACGTTGGAGTTTCATCGCGGGGTAGTGACTTCAATCTCATATAAGTACCATCAAGAGAAAATCGGTAAAATGAAAATAATGGGGAAATGAAGGAAAATAAAATAATTTGCGCTACTCGAATTTGAGTAGCATGGGTCAAAGTAACTCTATTTAGCGACCACGACCACAGCCACTAAATTTACTCTGTATGTTAAATCACTAATATAATTAAGCTTCAATCAGCTGATGACACAATTACTATTCTGTGGAAATGTAATCCGTTACACTTGATAACATAACCTCTCCGTTGCGTAGCCCACTGATATGGATATTAACTCTTATCGGGAATTGAGTTAAATTTAAAAAGACGAGGAAATAGAAGTGGGCCCAACTTCAGAAGTTAAAATCATGGAAGATTTCCTTAAAATTGATGATGTAAGGAGAAGGATCTATACTCCTTTTCTGGAATATGGTCATTTTTATTATTTCAGTTGTTATAATCATATTAATTAATATTCTAGTAATAATTATATGGCAGTTATATTACATTCTTCACGTTAAATAATAATTTACAATAATATTAACAGGATTCAGCTACGATATTATTTAGATTGAGTTAATAAAAAATGAATTAAATATAAAACGTTATTTGTAACTGTATTATACTGTCGAGAATATTATGATCATTTCTATGGTATTTTTTAAATTTTTAATTTTATGGATTCATTTTGATTTTTACGTTTTAGATTTTATGTGTTTCTTATTTACTTACGCTTATTAGGCCTTTATTAGCAAATATTTAGTAGTAAGGTTATAAAATATTACCGTTTGTTCGATTTTTATACGTAGCGATGAATATATAACTACTTCTTTATCTCATTAAAACAAAATATATAACCTGATATATGATATCTTGCCATGCCTAATACCAATTCCTTTTCGACGATTGTATACTACTTTTAAGGAATTTTAGACCAAAAGAATTGTTATTTTAATACCATTAAATGTCCTCTAAAGACAAGGAGAGAATCCCAACGAGCGAATGCTAGATTTAAATATTCGAATTCCCATGAACAAAGTTAGAGTTAGGGCAAAGTTAGGTTGGAATTACCAAACTTCAAATTATGTTGCTCATTTTCACAAGTTCTTGCCGTTGACATGGATTCTCTGTTTTCGAATGAGTTAACCCACTGACAAAAGGCTAATTAAGTAAAAATAGAACGACAATTAGCAGCTGTTTGAAGGCAATGACCATTAAAATGCCCCAGGAGATAAAGTGACTTACCGAGGCATATGTGACGTATTAACACATTTAGGATATGACGTTTGATTATGGAAGCTTTTCAAATTAAAGTAGAAAGTGTTGAAACGTATTCGAAAAAAAAATAAAGAACAATACAAAAATGATATTAGGGTACTTAAATTTTTTACCACGATGGAAACTGACTTTGAAATCAAATATCAAGGAGAAGAGAAGATATCACGTACGTGGAATATCATTTTGTCTTTTTTCTGTTTTCATACCGCATAGTCTGCTAAGAATAGGATAAATGATAGAGTTGTATTGAACAACCGTGAAAACCTTCATTCAGAAAATCATGGGAGAATCATGTGGGAAATAATTATATAAAAATAGAAAGAATTCTTAATCGGGCATGAACCAAGGCCCAATAGCCTATTGAAAGAATACCCGGAAGGGAGACATCACTTTCATCATGAGTAGGAGATTATATTAGGCCAAGATAGGAAATAGAAGGAAGTTGAGAAATTCATGAGTGGAAGAATAGCTAGAGAAATTTATGCCTACAAAGTTTATAGATTTCCAATTGAATGATGGTTTCGTAAATAAAGATCAATAAATCATACCAAATAATTGAAGTACAGACATTGTATTAATATACAAAAGTCTCGAATCATTAATCATGGAAACTATTTTAACGATAACAGTATTTAAAACAGTCTGCAAATATAAGTCGAGTTTCTATTTTAAAAAATTATTTTGATCTTTCTCAGATTTTAAAAATTTTGGAGCTGTTGCATGACGCATATAATGTTAAAAAAAAAACAGAAAAAAGATTATGGCAATAATATTCTTATTTGTGGATAATCACCACTCTTATTTTTCTTTACTTCAGGATGATGACCTCCCAAAAATTAGGCATTCCACCGTAGATTGTATTAGATATTTATTTTTAATTATATTATATGCTGAATGTAAGACGATAATAATCTCAATAACTTCTCGAAGTTTTGGATTAAGTTAAAAGTAAGTTTATAACTCTAGAAGTTTTATTTTTAAAGTTTGGTCAAATTTTTCACCCACTACCTGGAATTACAGGGGCAAGATATCTTAATCTCCGTTTCAGTGCTATTTTTAAGCATAAATTGGTCATTACAATAAGTAGCACTGTCTTGAACTAGTTTATGTTTATCATAATGGGAACAAATTATGTCATCCTCGGTGAATAATCATGTATATTATATTTTCACTGAAGCGGTGAATCGTTATCGCCTCGCAAGAGATAACCAACCTTTTCCCAATATTTTATTCTTCCCTAATCTAATAACAATAGTCCCAAAACTTATTTAAAAGAATTTGATGAACATCAAAATTTTTATTTATTATAATTAAATTAACTTATTATACTCAGAACACTCGTTTGAATTAAAATACGAGAGGAGTAGTTGCAATCCACTGTGGTTGGTTGAGTAGGAAGAAAATTAATGAAATGAGGAAGAAAGAACACCGTAATTTCCTAAAGATTTTCCACGGAAATTGTGGAGTCTTTTTCTATTTTTATATGAAATCTTTTTTCCATCTAGAAAGATATTTCCTACCAGTGAAAATAAATGAGAGCATATATATTTCTTAGAATGGCTGTTTAGAGGAAAAAATGCTCTATATTTCTCTCGCCTTTCTTCCGAAATTATACGCTGGTAATATAATGTTATTGTCCCACTTCCAAGATGTAAATCTTAATTTCCATGTGCTTAAACATATAAACATTCCCCGAAGCCAGCTGGCACTGAAATCATGTAAATGTAAAAAGAACCACTTGTTGAATTATAATAAACTCAATAGAAGATAAGAATAAGATAATTTAATTGCTTTAGTTTTATACTTAAATTAGTCCCACATTATCAAATTATCACCAAAAAACGTCTATTTTGGGAATATGAATGTTTATCATTTCTTACAATAATTATATTAACAGATTTCGAATTTTAAAGCAAAGCTATCTTAGTTCCAAATAATTTTTTTCGATAGGATTTTAAAAATACTTTGTGATATATTCCACGCATGTGTTATTAGAACGCCGCGCGAGAGCGAAATTTTACTACATCACACAATATAACATAAAGATATGATTAATAATCTCTCATTGTTTTATATTATCTAATAAAATTTTATTAAAATAATAACTTTTTCGTAGTCTTAGAATACTAAAAATTACAAAATACATTACCATATTTTAAATATACGTATCATCAGCGCTACATAAATAAGAGAGAGGGAGATACATACTTACTTGTTAAATCTCTCTCTAATCATATTATTAGAATAATAATTGATTGCTTGCCTCGTAAAAGGTTAAAGTCCATTTCTCTTCCACAGGTCACTTCCATGAAATGCTTATTTTAAGTGTAAGTTATTAAAGTGTATTTTACTTATGCTATTCCACTTCTAATTATGCTAATATTTTACTCAATGTTAGTCATATCTTTTCCGATAAGTGTTATAATTGAGTATAAATTATTCTCAGGCTGATTAAGCGAGTTAGATACATGGATATGTTTTCAGTTTCTCGTATATGGCTAACGAAATATATCGCTACATAGTTGTCCGTATAAGAAACGTTCGCTACCATATCTAACTCTGAAGTGTGCTCGGTTAAAGTTTCCAACTACTCAATGCATCGAATCAGCTTCACTCACCCTTCCAAATGTTCGGTTATGGAACTAATTGCCTACGAGCTAAAACGCCTCTTAGCCGAATACCATTTATAGATGGTTGCAGAGGAATTATATCCCTTGCAAGCAAACATGTAAACAGCCCCAGGTGCTACCTAGGAAACCATTACAAACATTTATAAACTGTGCACCGAATCAGTCCTTCTATGAAATCTAAATTTGACAGAATTGCTCCCTTGCTGATCGATCTCTGGAATTAACAGCATAGGAAAATATATTTAACATATTTAATTTACAACAATTAGAAACCAAAAGTCTAAACAAAAAGTTCCTAAGAATTTGGGTACAACCGTTCCTTCAACAATAGAACATCGATGCACCTGAACGCTAAATATTAATAATTCCCCGAAAGCGTCTAATTAGAAGAAGCTGTCAACAAGACAGGTGAACGCACGATATCCGACTGTACACAATCGAGAATGTAAAAACATTATGTGAGAATGAGTTCGAGGAAGAACCAAAGCAGTGAATTGAAAGTGCGGAGTCATTGTTTTACGATGAAAAACAAACGCTGACGCGGCAGGGAAAACAAATGGCCGAAACTCATTCATATGTGTATCGCGAGTATACGAAACTCAAACGTAAACAGAGGTTTGGATATTTAAAACTCTTGTGTGATTAATTATTAGCTTTTCAATCCACTTTCAAGTTCGAGGACAACTAGTAAGCTCGCCCAAGCGTTATGGCGTCTTCTACGTCACTCAACTACTGTAAGTGGGAGATCATAACTTCGCTAGGTATATTTCGTTGCATAACTGATTGCGTAGAGGATAATTCGTTTCAAGACTGGCTTATTTGCTTTCAGAGAAGTTTCAATGATTGCAATTTCTCGGGAGCTGAAGGAAATACAGGAAGCGCGGGAGTTTCTCATATTATATCGTAGAAGAATCGCGAATCGAGACTTAGATAAGGAATCTTCATTAGCCTCAACACAAAGGACAATTGAAGATCGTCAGGCGCCGCTTAGTTAATACGCGCGTAATCGAACGTCTCCGATTAATCATTTCAAGTCTTCTTAATTGTAACCGCTTCCTAAGTTCCGCAGTCTATATGCTTTATGGCAGTGCTCCGCATTTGAGGTTGGTGATAGAAGATAATTTAGAACATAACTCTTTTAATACCCATTATGTGTTAAAGAAGTCATAAAAAATAATTCTGAAAAAACCGCAGATTTGAATTCAAAAGCTCCATAATATAGGGCATTCAAATAGTTCTATGGTGTGGGCGTCATGGGATGTAGCTCCAGATGTTTACTAACCTTGAACTACAATGAAGTCTTTCTGGCCCACATATTTTGCACACGCATGTTCGATGTTATGTCATTAAATAATGGGTCATCAATGATATTTTAATTTCCTCTATTACAATCATATGTGATTTTTGAGCGAAAGTTTAACTGATATATTTTGAATTCATTATACGTATTTTATTATTCTATCTGTTTATCTTATAAAGTAATAAACCAAGATTAATCAATCAGCTTTAATATTGTAAGTTATCTAGGATCTTTGTAGTTTAAGAATTGGAAACTTCTTTTTAGTGAGAAATAATTTATGGCATCCAAATCAGTATGTTTTATGATTAGTGGTTTCTAGTAAAGGATGGAAATAAATTCAGCGAAGGTCGTTACTATTGCATCCATCCAATTATTATATGCACAGTTTAATATCTTAAAGATTTTTAATTTAAACGTATTATCTTCGATACCGGTTGATTCGGGAATATTTCCTTAGGGAGCACCTATAATTTATGAAGAAAATTCTCTTATTAAAGGTTTATCTTGAAGTGATGGTCTTGCTATTCTTTGAGCGTGTTTATTTAAAGGGGAAGATGGAATACTCCGCATTTATTTCCTGCAATCAATTTAAATATGATGAATAATTTGATTCGTCCACCATACAATATTCCTCATTTACTTGCATACATACTTACATACTTTGCAAGATATTCCTCACATCCAAAACTTGGTCAAGTTTAAAGCTCTTGAGAATTAGAGTAGCTCTAAAAATAATTCAAGTGAATTTCTATATAAAAACTATAAAATCTGCTTTAACATATCGGCTCAACACGGAAATGAAACGAAGACGATGTTCATTTCCTCAGGAAACGTTGCTAATCTACTTTGACAACCCACGGTTGCTAGCTAACTGTTCAGGAATCTCTCAATTTCGTATTTCGATGAATGTTCGTATCAAGAATGCGATAGCTGAATAAAAAAGGGTAATTACAGCAACCTCTTACCAATCGAGGTCTATCTAAGTGTACAGGATGATTGATTCCCCGTTAATTGAGATACCTTGGTTATGACGAACGAGGCAAGCACGCCGCGGAATGATAGGAGTGAGTCTACTGCAAATAGATTTACCTACGCATGGGAATTATGCTGCGCATAAAGATGATTCGATTACGCAACAATTCCTGCGGTCGATATCACCTCCTCAGTCCGTAAATACCATAACGAAGAATGGAGAGCATCATCCGTGGATGTTAATCCATTGAGACACGAACTGAGCCCACTTTGCCTTTTTATGAACGCATCAACATGTCACCAGCTCGTAAATTTGACTTAATGTTCAAATTATGATCGTCGAAAGACTATTCGCACTGTTTCTCCAGCCGCTGAGGATCATTGACTCCCGTTGTTTGTGGAATTAAAATAGAGACTTTTAAAGCTCGTGATATGGTAGGTACTCGTAGGTGATATATAGATTTTCGTCTTCATCATAACAAAATGGGTCTGGTAAGCTATTTCCTCATTCGCTAGGTTTACTAAACGCGCGACTTGGCAGGTAAACCAGATTAAATCATGGAAAAAACTAAGTCTTGATTTAAAACAACTCTTTTGCAATTTAGATAATCGCATAAAACCGATCATAGCGATATAAATCACCATGGGTTTTCCGTAATAATACTGAGAATATAAAAACTTTCTTCTAGAATTGATCGTATGCTCTGGATGAGGGTGGGTGAAATGATAAAACCACGATATAGCGTGACGTAACATCTTAACTGACCTCAGAAACTCGTTTCGCTGAATTCCTCCAGCATTTGTTGACTCACTTACGTATGAGAATATTGTATTAGATACCATAACTATAATACTGAGCTTAAATATGATAGAATGAATTCGAATCTTCGGAGTTATTAAAAGTCGTTTCCCAAGCCCAAAAATGTATGATAGACGGAAGTATTTATCATTATTCGTAATGAAATACGACGATTTTTTTGGTACCGGTTGGAGTTTAAATTACGATCTCTTAATAGATAAATCTCTACATACATGTGTACATCTACTTACATCCTGTATGCTCGTGATAAATTACTGACGTCTAGACTTTGATGTCTTAATAGATTTATTCTGTAAAGGATGAAGGAAAATAGGACTTTCATTTACTTCTGCATCCTTCTAAATCGCGGATGTTACGATACTGAAAGTATAAGTGATGATGTAAAGCGGTGTTCATCAAGGTCCATCCACTGAATGCCGTCAAAATATTATTTATAGAGTTGTGTTGAACTTTAAAGCAAGATTTCCAAGCGTAGATTTTCGTTTTAGTGTTTGAGGGAGTGAGGGGAGAAAACTAACATCGTGATTTCGTCTCCCATAAATGTGTGTCTAGAGCTGTTTGTAACAACAGCGAAGATATTTTTTTAAAACTGTAGTATATTCCGAATGTTATTCAAGTAGATATAGATATCACTGTTAGAATCAAGTGCTCCTTATTATTCATTCATCTCTTAGTATTTCAACGAGCGTTATCTCACATAAAAAACCCTTTCGAAGATCAATGCCAATCCTGAACTCGTGATCGTGTTCTTTTACATTTCCTAGAGAGTGGAAGGTGAATGTCGAGTGGTAAGAAATGAGCGTGGCGAAGAAGTTGCATGATCTCGTGATAAAAACTTTCCAGAATTCCCGTAAACCGGTGACAGTATCACTGGAGAGATATGCCGTGCCTGCGAGATGGAAAATTACTTGGCGTGATTCGGGATAAAGACTCAGCAAATTTTTACTCATGGAGATCAGGGATGCTTACGGGCACGGTTAAAGAGCTATGGAATATTCCTTTAGGAGAAGTTTCTAATGTCGTAGGAGACTCGCAGTTTTGAGGTAAAAATGATAAAGATGCTTGCTGATTAAGGGAAGGTGAAAATAACTTCAGAAGATGAGTTCGTGTTCTATGAATACAAATGTTGATGAGAAGTGAATAATGGTAACATGACTGGGGCTAGAGCCTACGACTCTCCGACTACTTACGGAGTATAATTGAGCGAAATATAAGAGGTATCCTGGTGTAATAGTAAACGTACGCACACGGTTTCGGAGGGACCATGGGCTCGAGTCCCATTTATGTCAGTTTTTATCAATTCTTTTTGAGATTTGTTTTCATACTTATATTTTCTTTCGGTATCAAACTGCTTGAACGTAATAATGGATTATGTATGCAACGGTGAAATATTTGGAGATGGTCGGCCGAGATTGCGATGCTTTTCTGAGAATCCACACGGAAAAATACGCCTCAAATAAACCCAACGAAGAATGATCGTGATTTCTCGGAAGTTACGAACTTCAATACGCTCCGCATATCGTTATGTTTAGCAATTTTTCGTCTTGAAAACGCCTCCTTCGTCCACGCATATGAATCTGTTTACGACGCTTGAGTACGAGCTGTACAATACATTTTTTAAAATCCCGCACGAGAATTAAATCAACTCTCCTCATCCCATTGGAACACTACGATAAGTAATCCTTTTACAGGAAGAGATAAGGTTATAGCATAAAACCGACCACAGTAGCTGATTCATGGTGAACTTTATTTACCATCGCCGCATTGTTTACGCGCGGCGACCGCATTTCATATTTTTATGGATACTTCATATTCCCCATCTGATAAAGAGAGATTCTTTTAAACTCGCGAACTCAAAACGCGCAACAATTCGTGCCGGATATAGCCGCAAAAAGCATCGAAGAAGAAGATCGGGAGAGAATACAAATCGGTTTCGAGATGACAATGGCGCAAAACTTGACGCCCAATCCTCCCTCTCCCCCCCATTCCGAGAAATATTCGCATTAGACGCGGGGAGTCATGGGAAAAAGTCCGGCGATCAGAAAGGAGGAAAAAAGAGCAGCCCTCGGCTATTAACTTCGGGAGCGTAATGCTTTTCCAGCAAATCTCGCGCTTCGCAAAGTGTAGATACAAAGCGACCGGAAATGAGTCGCCTCGAATTAAAAGAACAACGAATGTAATGAAAGCCGCTTCCGCCATTTCAAAATCATTATTCAATTTTCATTTTCGCGAGCTCTTCCCTCCGAACGCGTTTCTGGTTCTGGAAGAAGGGCAAAGAATGAGTCTGCAAAAGCGCGCCGTCGGCAGAGACGTTCGTTCCTTCGCGCCTTAAAGCCACTAATAATCAACGATTTTCGTACGTTCCCTTGACTCTTTGTCGACCCTAGCAACCACTCAGTAGCAACCTTTCAATTAATTAAATAAAAAAAATAATAAGCTCCGTACGAGTACGAACAGCGAAGATCGTCGAACGCGGCCTTGTTATTCCACCTTGCCGGAAGTTCACGGACGCCAAGGATTTGTTGCAAAACATCGCGAGATTTATATGGTTAAATAAACCGACGTAATTCGCGCACGCATGAGGAATGATCAGAGGCCATTACCCTGTCGTCATTACCGACACGATGTTTCTTTTTTTTTTGAAGTGGAGCTCTTCAGCGTGGTGCAAGAGGAAAAAAAGGGCGAAGACATGGCAATTTTCTTCGGAGTGCGTTCTGGAAAATAAGGAACGACTTATCGCGATGCAATTATACCCGCGGGAGACTTTTTTTTCAGTTGGAATGTCCGAGACGCACACGAGAATGTAATTATTGTTGAAATACGAAGCGTAAAGGAGGAAATATCGAGGTCTTATTTGGATCTTTTGCGTCATTTTCGAAATTTTCTTTGCTCTGCATTTGTATTGATATACAATACAAAGATGCAATGGATTTGCTTATGATTATAGATCTCCTTGATTAAAAGCTACGTTTTACTCCAATCAACGCATTTTTCCATTAGATGGCCCGCTTAATAAGAAAAGATGTTACACCTTTCTCAATGATTTTTTAGTAAAGCCAGTTAACAGTGTTAGAGATGAATAATCAATATGCATTATTATAAGTTGTTATACTATATAACATTAAAAATATCTTCATGAATCATGTTGAATATTATTTACGAATGTTAATATATCTTACGGAATCTAAGATTGAAATAACTTATTAAATTTGATTTCAAATGATTCAGCATATTATTATCGTCTAATTTATATATTACTCTACCTTAATGTAATGGTAGAATTAGATGCTATGAAAGTAAAACTTTGTGAACCGTACCTTCGGCGTATCCTGGAAATTTAATGTTACTGAATTACGCATAGACATGTTTACAGATTATAATTCTTAACGAATGTTTTTTTATATGAAGGTCATCATAAGCGATTGATCAATAAAAAACCGCAAGATCCCTTATTGTCTACTAATTAAAATACTCAATTACCATTATCTATTATATAGTAATAGAAAGCAGTAAGTGTCGCGTACTTTTTACTTTCCATATTACGCTCCTGCAAACATGAACGTGAACGGGTTCAAGGATACGGCAAAACATTGACAAAAACCGGATTAAAGCACGTTCATCGCAATTGAGATCTACGTAAGAAAGAGAGCGAATTCTGTATCGCCGTGAAAAAGTTCGTTGACACCGATTCCTTGAGCTCTGAATGGAGGCCGAATTCGAAGAACAGAAATATAAACGGTGGATCGACTAGCTCTGTATCTGTGCCAAAAGCACCACTTTCCCATTCAGGGAGGCATCGAAAACAACAGTAAAGCGTAAAATCGTATTTTTTCCTCCGCCGACAAACCGTAACGTGTTTATCCTTTTTTGCACCAAAGACTGGAGAACTCGTTCGCGCGTGGCGAACCTCAACCTCTTTGTGCTTTGCGGAGTGGTAAAAATTTCACTTTTGACCCTTGAATTTCGATTCCCTTGTATACATCTCACTTTGGTGCAATATACTCTCCTCAGGAGCGACTACTCTGACGCCAATGCAGATTCCTCCCATTCTAGATTCCTTCAAGGTCGGATAACACGATTTGTGTCCGCAGTTGATCGTTATCTACCATCTCACACCACTTTGAGGAATCGACCGAGTTTCCAGGTATCGGTTGTGACGTCACTCATACGGTCCTAACATTTTGAGTTCGTGGAAATTCCCAAATGAATGAAAGGAAGCTATATTTCATGCGTTTTGGAACCGCTTACGATACTATCTCCTAATTAGAAATTCATGAGGTTCTAAAGGGTTTTTATCTACATCGATTAAAATCTCTCAGTTTTCCAAGTCTACGTAACTAAGATTTCTAGAAAACCTTGAAGATTCGCTCCGCAGGTTTTTTCGTGCGTTAGTACGCAACACAAGAAAATTTACGCAGTTGAATTTTTGAAGTCATTTTTAACTCCAAAACCGTTTGGATTTCTCAAATTTAATACTAGCAAAAGGAGAACTGTAAATAAACATTAAGTTATACCGGTTATTACGAACAAAAAGGGTAAACAAGAATTCTTTAGCCGAGTAAACAGTTCTCAAAACAACTACATTGATTATCTCCACGCTCCAGTTTCCGAATTTTCCTTGTAAACAGGTTCCCAAAACAATTTCGTATCCAGAGTCAACAAACTTGTATCTAAGGTAAAACAGGCGGGATAATATATCAGGTCACTTGAAAAACAACAAAAGATATGCAGCTCAAACTTTTATTGATAATAAATATTCCACAAATGACAAACTTTTGGGACAACCCACAAAAAGCTTATAAAATAAATTCGGTCGAACACTCTTACACAAGAATCATATGCGGGGTGTGTGATGAATGAAATGCAGTGAAGTACGTTTAAATGACAATCAGACAATACGAAATATGCGAATTATGGAACGCGGATGATGAATTCACACTTTAAGAACCTTTTTAAAAAAAATGTAGTAAAAAACTAAGCTGCACGAGTTCTGAGAATTATTAGCTATCACCTTTTTTTCAATTTTTTTCCATTGGAACAACTTTTTTTAAAAAACTCAAAAGTGAACAAATTTCTCCATTATGAAGAATAACAAGTAGTTGAAGTCTCTTCAACGTTAATCATTGGCAGCACCCATATGACGTCTCCTCGGATTCTGTATCTGTATCCTCCCCTACCAAAGTCCCTACGGTCTTCGTTACGTGTCGCGATGTTGAGGAAATGGTAAACAACCACGCGCCGTGGGTTTTTGTTTTACTCTGTAGCCCTTATCCTTCAGTCTTTATCCGATCTCTATAACGAAAGAAGAAATATAAATTAGAACACATTGTAGGTCAATGGTTACGAGTGTAAGTTTATCGGTGAACATCAAAGCTATGGTCTTACCTCATCCTCGTCATTGTATTGTTTCTTTCTTCTTATGGCAGAGATTTGAGGTCTTCAGATGGAGATCTAAGGGCGAAGAAGTGCTTGTAGATAAGTCCGGCGACGGTGCCTCCAAGGATGGGGCCCAACCAGTACACCTGTGGAAACAATGAAACATTTTAGATTTCAATTAAGAGTTAGATCGTGATCCAACCTTGAAAGGAATAAATAGCCTCTCACAGTGTGGTTGTTTGTTTTTATTTAGTTCTAAGCTAGATTCCAGCGAGTAGTGTTACATAAAAGTTTATGGATACTTACCCAATGGTTATCCCAGACTCCGCTGATGACAGCAGAACCGAGTGACCTCGCGGGATTCATGCTGGAACCAGTGAAGGGAATCTAGGAATAAAGAAAAGTATTAATAAGTAAAACAATGAGTCACGAATTACGTATATAGCGGAAAGATACGAGAAAATTACATCAAGAGCGACCGTCTTAAACTCACTATATTCTAAGTCCACATAATACAAAGCGCTATGTTCAGATATTTTCTGATTTTATTCTCCGAATTTTTATACTCACAGCAGCAAGATGTCCAACAAGAATGGCGAATCCAATTGCGATGGGGGCGTTATGGCTGAGATTGCGGAGTGGGTCGCACACGCTGAAGACAACCAAGAGGAGGATGAACCCGAGGAAGAATTCCATACCAGCAGCTTGCACCGGGGCCAAGCGGCTTTCAGGAAGAGTCGTACCCAAGTTTCCTCCAATGTTCTCGGGGGTAAGTGCCTGCAAAGGTTAAATGCAACGTAAGGTAAAGTGCTATCGATTTAAGTAGTATGTGGAACTATCGGAACTTAATCCCGACCGATTTTAACGAAAGAAAGATGGCAATTATGATGAATGTGAAGATAAACGGCATAGAAATTGTAACTCACCCTCAGGATACCAGAACCAGCGATGGCACCAAGACATTGTGCGACGACATACAGAAGTGCCCTCAACACGGTGATATTGGAAGTTAGCATCATGGCAATGGTGACGGCCGGGTTGATATGTCCACCACTGACATGGCCGATTGCCTGAAGGGAAAAAAAAAGGTAAGGGTTGAATCTAATGTAGCTAAGAAAGAAGCTTACTAAATTTAAGGCAAGTTTAACTTTAAGCTCGTGAAGAAACTCAAAAGTTTTATAGCGACTAACAATGACCGAGCTTTAAATAACGAAAGTCACTCACCTGAATTATTCCAGCGGCTGCCAAACCGAAGGCAAATGCAATTTGCACGACGGAAGGCGCATTTTCGGGTGACCAAGCGATGGTTGAGGCACATCCGAAGAAGTTGAGGAACATGGTACCTAAGAACTCCGCGAGAAATGCCATCAACAGCTTAGAGTAGCCCTTACGGGTAAACTCTCCCAGGCCAAGGCACTCCTTTAACACGGGCATTTTGGCGGTACTTCGAGGATGTTCTGAAGCTGCGGAGAAGAATGGGTAAGTTTAAATCTTAACCTAACACTAAAAGAATAATCTGAAGTGGCAATAAGATTCAAATTTCCCTCAAAAAAAAATACATGAAGTGTTAATAATTTTAGAATAATTTAGCACGTTGTGATAAGTTCTTTAACAATCTGGATACCGAAAATACGAATCCGGTCTTAAAATGCACTCGCGGATTTTAAGAGTCTAAAGAAAATTTAAGATTTATCTTCCATTGAATCAATGCTAATTGAAATTTAGAACATAATAAGCCATATTAATGCAGATTACTAGTAATTGAACTTAAAAAAATATGGCGTTTGTAAATATTAAAATATACTCAAATATTTGTTAAAAATTACAGAAACTAGGAAGCTCAGTCGCCGAATCCAGCGTACGAATTCTAGTATTTGATAAAATAAAACATACTGTGACATCCGAACATGACTCTTCTCGTAATTACTGAACTCAAAGACTGAATAACAAGTAACGAACATACCTATATAGACTGCTAGTGCCTTCGCCTATTGAAAGCTCTGACCCAGGTGCTTATGGAACGGGGTGCGCTAAGGGACTGCCTTTCGCCGGGCGAAATCCACTCTTATATAGGCGCCGAAGAGAAGGGGGAGGGGCGGCGGGGGGAGAAGGAAAGATGGACCTAAAAAAGACCACGCACGAGGGAAATCCTATCGGACGTGAGAAATACGCCCGAAAATGAGTATAATGGGATGCAGGAAACGATGAATGAGATGTGTGGAAAGGGAATCAATCAAAACAGTTGACGTAAGTTCTTGCGTTGAGGTTTCCCAGTTTTTCTATGGTATATTCGCAACATGGGTGATATCACTCCAATTTGAATAATTCTAATCATATGAAGGTGTCATGAAAGCAATATATTGAGGGATAGGGTATAATAATATGATAATAAATCGAGAATAAGGGCTGAAATGGTAATTTATCGAGATTACGGTATTTTCAATCTAAACTTCCCTGAAGCGTCATTCGACAAAAACCTGTTGCGAATCATATCTAAGTTCAAAGCTCTCTCTCTCAAGTAAAATGCTTCGTAACTATCTGTGCGAATCCTATTGAACGGACACTTGAATTGTGTAGAAGTTGTCAAATACAAGATTAGTGTTTCAAGAAGGTTTTCAATCAAGCGGTAGTTAGATGACAACGGAAATTTGAATGCTAATTGCCAAAAGGTTTTTATGCCTTTGGTTTATTTAAACAGTTTTAAATTAGACCATACCCGCTATGTGTAATATATTCTCTCTAATTTAATCAATATTTTAAATTGGAAATTAAATCGATAATTTCATCTGTTTATATAAAGCATATACGGTACATAATGCTTTTATGATACCTAGCTTATACTTAGTTGGATTATATGAAGTTGGATTCATAGTGTTTCGTCTGACAATATTTATTATGTATATTGATATATAATATTGATTTTCTTATTTTAAAAATATTGCTGCGAGGTCTAAAATCGAATTCTATGAAATATGTCTTTGGATGAGGATTGATAGATACTATCTCTCTCTTGATTGGGATAAGATAATTCTGAAGTTGGTGTTGTTTAAGCGCATTCAACTGGAGTTGAACGAGATATCTTGAAGAAAAACCGTATCGTGGTATCCGTGATAACCATATCAATCATTCATTTAAGCGTATAATTAGAAAATGAATAAAATCTTTATATAAAGACGTTGATAATGTTTCATGGATATGGTTTATTCAAAGGTATTGCAATGATAAGTGAAGAGTCATGTATATTAAGCATTGAGGACTAATTAAAAATTATATCGTCGTTTAACCAGCTTCGTCACGTAATTAATGTGATATCTTTCGTAAATTTATTCGAAGAAATGAAATCTCATAATTCAACTAAAGATAAGTATATTCTTTCAGGAATTGTCCTCATGATGAAATGGAAACTCATTATGGATTACGTACGTTCGTTTATTAAAATATTCTTCATTTAAGGTATTTCAAGGCTAAATGATAAATAAATAATAAGATATATTTTTATTGTTGGACAATAATATCCGCTAAATTCGACATCTTTTGAGACGTACTGTTATTTACTATATTAGAATTCATACTCATCATTCCCTGTCTTTCTTACGTTAATCCAATTAGAATTGTCGTAAGTTTCGTCCGTGCATTACTTTTCCATTTCTCAGAATAAAATAGCAAGCCTCAGTCGTGCGGAATATCAATTGACAAAATTCCATCGGCTTTTACAAGGTCAGTTTGTGGACGATGACCAAGGAAAAACTCTCGTTCTCGCATTCCCATCGTTCCATATATAAGTGCGTACGTACCAATCCATTCTGTTCGATTGCATAGTTAGTTACCAATTTCATTTCGTTCTCTCTCCAAGTGCGGGATTCCCAGAATGCATCGCTCGTCTTTTTTGGCGGTAGAAATCTTCCCTTGATCCGATTAAACAGCAATTATCATGGATAACATCGGATAATTCAACCACTTTATCCACTCTCCATAAGCAGTTGCTTTAACGTGGGAAAGAGCCGGATGTATGTCAGGATAACAGATTGCCTAATTTGATTGTTCTACTCGGGGCGGAATTTATGTTTCGGTAAATGCTTACAGGAGATCGTCTGTTGTTTAATCTTAATGGAATTTATCCGAAGAAAAGATGCGTATCTTATGATATTTAATGTGAAACAGACATTAAATAATACTGCTAATGATTAAGGAAAATCAGGTATAACTCTATCAGGTTCATCCCCTTATATACATTCGCTTTAGTTGCTGAAATATTTATTCGAAATTATATGTAACGCAAGCAAAATATTGCTCTTAAAAGAATATTCCTAACTCTTTATCGATTATTGAACTATGAAATGAATCATTTGTGTTCTATTCTTTCATACCATCATGACTCTTGAATGATCTCATCGTGAGTTAATACTGTTCGATCCACTGCGATCAGCCGCTAAAAGATCCCATTTTAAGTTTATTTTATGATACTCCCAATTCATATCAAAACAAAGCGAAGGTGCCCGTTGAATCATTATCTCTTCGTATTTGGGTCGATTCGGTAATAGCTATTTAAACTGAGGAAGCCAACAATCGGTCAAAAAAATATAAACGCCGTTGCGTTGGGTTTGTGACCCAAATCCAGTTGATAACCTTTTGGTAATCGACATATGGATTCGGTGGCATATCTGGCGTTTTAAAATGCTTGTTCTATTTAAAACTCTCATATCAACGTTCTGAGTTGGAATCGAAGGAAGATCAATTATGTAAAGTGCTATCGAAACAGACCTTTTTTTAGAAATCGCGATCATTCATGGTAACGAAGATTTATTCTATGAATGAATCAGCCGATAATGTAATACGACGTAGAAATTTTAGAAGTTAGAAGAGTAAGATAGGTTTTTACAGGATCGATTCTCGTAATAAGTGTAACAAGTGTTTCTTTTGGGGATATAAATTTTCTAACCTATTTCTTCCACCTGTAAACTGAAATTAAACAATCACTTAATAATCGTCGAGCAGTTTCGATAAATTAAAATACAACAATTCCCTGAATTCTTGTTTTCATTCTATCATAATCGATCTTATATTGTTAAATTTTTAATTCCCATTATGTTTCTTTTCGTTGTTAAGTGATATATATTTGACTTCAAAAAGAATCATGAAGTAAATTTTAGAACGAACATTTATTCTGATAGAATAGTCTCCTTTATCATTTTCTATGCAAAGTTTCTCCTTAATAAAATCAGTAATCGTCATAAATTAACAATCCCACTCTGTCATTATTTATCATATTTAATCAATTGCATGAATAATTAAACATATACGTACGCAAAAGTATATTCGTCACAGAGGAAAACCAAACTAAAAAGTTACGTTTTTCTAATTTGATATGATTTTTTTCGTTCAGCGTTTAAATCACTTTATTCTTTATTCACAAACACCTGTTTAATCTAAAGCTATGGTACTTCGGGAGAATTTGATTCAGAAATTAGTTTACGTAAGCCCTAAGTTAACCCACAAGTATGCATGTACCCTCTTCGACTCGGATAACACCGAAGCTATTGGATCGTAAACTTTCGTCTTGGCACTGCGGCGCGAAAAGCAAGAGAAATAGCTTTCTTGAATGGAAGAGGGCCGAGTGGGGCCGAAACGCGGCCTTCAACTTGACCAAGAGTTTCTCGTGATGACGCAAAAGGCCACGGGAGCCTACCGAAACAAACAAATGCGTACGCTTATAGAATTCTTTTCCTCAGGGAATAAAAAAAGATTTTTAGTGAATTAATTTTAGCACCACCACACCTTTATTTCTACTATGTATCAAAACATTCCACCCGCTTTTCCTGGTGGCAAACCAGTTTCGGTTGCGGAGGTTCCTCTGCATACGCACGGAACCCCCCAATCGTCATGGTTCTAGCGAGGGGAACCTAGGAGTTACGTCACAAAGGTTATCCACCTTCAGTAGTGACGTTAGTCTTGCAGATTTCTGGGAAGATTAATGGACTGGAGATTTTGCCCGGGAGAAATTACTATTCGTCTGAATTCCGGGATATCCTGTTCGAGTTAATATAGCAAAAAGCGTGCTTATTCGCACGTTTCTGTTTCATATATGACGTCATCTACGAACCAAATTATGTTTGAGACGTAAATTTTATTTATTGTATATCAGAACTACAAATAGGCACCAGGCCAGGTGGTAGATTTACATTTAAAGGAGGATATTAGTGAAATAGAAGAAAGAAATAAATAAAATACTAAACATTAAATAAATAAAAGAAATTGATATTATTATATATTTTTATAAAATATCGTAGTAGTTAGACATTTTTTCCGGTGATGACGTATTGATATAGTGCACAAAATAATTTACGGCATATATATAAATAAATAAGGGATAATGTTCGAACTAATCGAGCTTATTTCAATATGGAGGGAAAGATTGTTCATAATAAAGAGCTCAATTACATCCAAAAAAGCTGAAAATATTAGCAGAAAATTTTGTTTCGAGTACATTATAAAGTTAAAAGAATCTATATGAGAAGGCGTTACTTTGCGGAAAGCCGATAAGTAAGAAAAAGGATATTGTAATTTCGACAATATTTATTTATGCGACCATTTTACTTGCTAGGAAGCACCTTAAGGCTTATTTCTTTTTTAAAGCTATTAGAATTTAATGTTTAATAATATTGGGTTACCAGGGTAACTGGATATAATTTTACAAGACAATTCCATAGTTCCGTCTGAAAATATTGGTCTTAAGTGTTGTGTTAAATATAAAGTTATAAGAAGTAAATATATCTTTGGCAACCAGGGTCACTGGATGTTATATTGGAAGAACATTCATTCTGAAAATATTGCCTATTGAAAGTAAGCGTTGTTTTAAATATAAAGTTATAAGACGTCAATTTACCTTTAGTGACCATTGTTGTTGAGTACAATACTAGAGGAAAATTCCACAAGCGATGGAATTTACAATTTTGGCAATTTCCTTTACGTAAATGCCATTATGCAGGAATTCACGGACTTGTCATTAAACAGAGTCGTTTCCTTGGCCCTCAAAAATTTCATGCGCACCTCCATTTAGAATAGGTATGTTCCCACATAAGTCCCTTTCTCCAAAGGGCAGGTATCTCTCAGTATTATCTCAGCATGAAAGTACGTCACTAAATGTACGAATCAAACTGTCTTTCTCAAACAAAGGGATTTGCCCAAAGCAATCGATCTAATGGCGGATTTGGATAAGTTGGAGACTCCTCAGTGAATGGTAGCCGAAGGGGAAACTTTACTTCTGAAAAGGAGTCGTCAATTTTCGAAGCTCGACTTGGATATTAGCGCGCATATTCCTTTAAGGGGAAACTTTTTTTTTTCTTTTACGCATAAACGACAGTCTGCGTACGTGCGTGGAATACGTATGATGTTTACAATCGTTTTTAATCATGAGGTGCAATCGAGAACTATTGCTTTAGATCGAGCAGTATTTCTCTATTTAACTAGGTTTCAGGTTTCCGAAAACCGAGTAACCTTCAGGATTATACGCGCTTTTGTTCGATGAAGGAATTCAGAAGTCCTTCACTATCCTATTTTTGGGTATTTATCCATTTATGTTTCTCGTTAAGATAAGATTATTGTCATCAATTAGCATCTCCTCTCAAATATTTTCGTGGTTTACAGCGAGTGACTTACTGAAATTTTCTTACGTATACCTTTTTCATGACCTTACTCATGATGAATAATATAATACCATACGATTTGAAATATGGTACATTATGTACAGAAAAATTCTCTTTTTAATCTAACAGGCATCTAATATTCATAGTTGATGTTAAGGAATTGAATCAAAATTTCTACGAACTTATTTTAAGCTTCATAAAATTTTGAAGTACACCAAGATAAATTATAGTAAATAAGAGAATGTCAAATCTTCAAATACTTCGATTTCATCGACTGTAATTATTTCATTAATTATTATCATTAATTAACTGCCTCGGAATATAGCGGACAAATATTTCATTCCGAATGATCAAAATCGTGTGTGTGAAAACACCTGTAAAATTCGATGAAAATAAAAGCGTGCAAAAAACTTCAGTTCAGTATTCCTGTAGACGCACTTAGCGTTGTTTACCGCATTCGTTTTAGTATCCGTTCTATTACATTTTTAAAGGAAGGATAGAATGTTCTGGGAAAGTATAATTATTTATTCCATTGACGCATTACAAATCTCACAAGCCAATTTGTTATATAACTTAAGTAAAGGTTTACTATCACTTTTTTTATCGATGCATCTGATGAAGAGATTTTGCTTCACGTTCCTTAACAAGCATTCAGTTTATTTTTCATTCCTTATGCTCATTTTAAGTAATTAATGGTTGCTTGGGTAAAATATTTGTGTTATTTAATTCGTTTCTAAGACTACGACATTTTGTTTTTTTAATCGCTAGCTCGTATGACGATGTTTTTTCTCCATGACCACGAACCTTAACGTAAATGTTGTCCGAGAGAGACAATGAATGTCCCAAAGTGTCCGTAACAGCGCTGAGTGCTGACCTTGAAATCCTAAAAGAGAAAAATTCCTTGTCCAATCAATTCAGTTTACCTCCTTCGTCCCAAACTTCATTAACGTAACTTCAGAAATGGAAAGTAGAACTCACTCCTTAGTTCTTTCAAGGTCGGACAAACAAGAAGAGACGTCGGATTGTTTATCTTTGCTAGCTGAATTGAGATTCAGCCAAGTGTTACAACTATTCTCTGACTAAGAGTGCCGTCCTGTTCTCATCTGTCATGAATTAAACATCGGCGTGATTAATTTACGGAGAAGAGATTGCCGTGTGTTTACCGGTTACACTCGAATCGCTCAAACCCCGGCTGTGTGATGTTGATAGTCAGAGAGTTAACTCGATCATTATTTAGAATCTCTTTTTAAGGGGATTACTTTTTAGGAAATCTGCGCGCCTGTTTGAATTGTCATTGGAAAGTTAATCAGCCCGCTACTGTGGTTTTCTATTGTGCGTGTTTTCAGAATATATTTTGATGACTCAGCGGGTTGATTCTCTCACAGAAGCGATGGTGGAAGATTTTTGAAGTATTCCTTCTCCATAATAGGACATAACCAATGATTTTATTTAGTTCTTGGAAAGATTCCCAACAAAGTAATCATTATTTAGTATTATATTTGCGCATAAAGATTTTAATTCGCTATATTTTCCAATCATTCTTATGAATTTATAATCTATCCTTACGATGTAATCGTTTAAAGTAAATCAAAGGAACCGTTTCCATGGATTGTTTAGTACAACTACTTGCATTGATTTTATAAATAACATAACAAGGATCATTTATAACTACTTTTATTAGATAAATCGCAAATTCACAGCTCCAAAATTTTCAATTTGTCAATAGTTACAATAAAATTCACATCGAGAATATAAATAAATAATAAATATAGATACGTTTAGTTATTAAAATTTCTTACGTGCTTTCATTGGTATTAATCGGAGAGTTTTCCACGCTCTCATGCAGAGGGTGGTGTTAAATATTATAAAAGAATACATTATTATGCGAAATAAAATACTAATTAAGTCCGAAATTTTAAAAATCTTCGTTCTCCATGTTGTTTATTTCACCCATCATGGTATGGGATTGTGGCTGGATTTTCTCCATGGAAAATTTCATTGTTTTCAGGCAATTTAAGGGTGGACTTCTTGGTGACTGATAACCTGGAAATAACAATACGAACTTGTGCAAATTATAAAACAAAATTAGTATAAAAAATTAAACTTCTAATAATAAATAAATTATAGTATAATAGATATTCATAACTTACCTCTGGATTACGATTCTGTCTTGGCTTTATCAGATATGGCTTCCACACTGAAGATGTACTTATAAATTAGCCCGGAGGCCATTCCGCCTAAAATAGGACCACACCAATAAACCTGGAAGTATATTCAATATTTTATTGCTATATTTCAAGTAGAAAGTTTTTCTTTCTTGTTAAAAGAGATATTGCACGCAAATTTTCCATGTTTTCACACACAGAAAAAGTAGTTAGTATGAGTCGTAAGAGAAAATTTCTCAGAAGTATTAAAATGTACATCAGCAATAAATTAATTCTCTCAGCTGTAGAAGACATTCTAATTCGGCTGCATATACTTTATTTATTACAAAATTTAATCTTACTTTTATATTAACCGATTGAACGTAATTCTTTAATGATACTTGGAGGACGATTTACTATGTTGAAGCTAAAATGATTTTTCCACGACTTATAATGAAATTTAGTTCTCTACGTCGTAGTTAGGGTATAAAGTAATGGAAAGAAGATCCTACCCAATGATGGCTCCATTCCCCATGGATAACAGCTGCTCCTAGAGATACTGCTGGATTCATACTAGCACCAGTAAATGGGAGCTGAAACACAGGTTTAGAATGGTCTTGTAGCGTTATGGAATCGTTAAGTACAGTTTAACAATTTAAACTTCGTTCCAGATATAGTATTAATCTTGAGGCAAGCTGACAGCTAAAAGAAATCTCGCAGCAAAATTCATATTCGACAGGAACGTTCGATGACAAAAAAGATGCACGAAGTTCATAAAAAGGCTTTACGAAATTATCATTCGTGATTGGGAATGTGGAAAATATTATGAGCAAGTTCATAATTAATTCTGATACAACGAAATTACTCATATTTCTTATTTCCTGATTATAGAAGTACTGTTACTAAATTTTTGGTACATTTATGATTTGCAGTTATGAGGGTTAGGTTCATCGTAACGGAGATCAACTCACGGCTGCGAGATGTCCGTAGAAAACGGCCAATCCAATGGCATTCGGTGCAAAGGCGCTAATATTGCGATGTGGGTCGCATACTGCGAACACCACCACCACTAAAATCAACCCGAGCATGAATTCCATTCCGAAGGCTTGGGCTGAAGTGAGTCTGTTATCTGGTAAGGTCATGCCCAAGTTTTCCACCATTTCGGATGGGGTGAGAGCCTAAAATTGAAAAAAAATATAAAGTAATATTACCTTGAGCATTAAGAACTCGTATCAGTTATTAAAAATAAAACGAGCGTGACCAGGAAATCAACGACGTTTTACTTCAGTACTTCCTTTGTACAGAAATCGTAATATTCAACTTTTTTTCCAAGTATTATTATTAAAATTAAAAGAAATCATCCTAACTTACCATGAGTATAGCTATCCCAGCGATTGCACCGAGGCACTGTGCGATTACATACAGCAATGCTCGCAGTATAGGGATGTTTGAGGTAATCATCATTGCAAAGGTGACTGCTGGGTTTACATGAGCCCCACTTATGTGGCCAAGCGCCTGGAAAATAATTGTGATGAGTGCTATCTTAATTGCCTTATTTTACGCATACCTAAGGAGCGGATGAAATGTTTATAGACGTAAGAGAAAGTATTACGATGTCAACAGAGCTTTTCGATTACAATTAGTATCATTGCAGTAAAAAGAATAGAATGGATCTAGTGAGTTAACTTTTCTCGTTCACAAGATTGGATGATCCACTTTTAATTCTTTCAATAAGAATTGATTTAATAGTCAAAGTTACTCAATACGAAGGATGCATAGGTTTAGAGTTTTTTTTTGTCTTTTTTTCCTACCCCTCCACATATTTTCTTTGTCTTTTCAATTACGTGTGTATCTAGTATTACCATTTTAAAATTAATAAGGATATTTACAAATAATTAGAGGCAGAAAATGAATTACGAATTAATATAAAGATCAAATATTGAATAGTATAAATCTTGTAATCGTAACAGTTTATTTTAAAAACAAAAATTATCAAGGCTAATTTTTATTTCAAGAAATCTCTCAATTGTAGATTAACTGAGTGATAGGAGATTAAATTATTAGAGATTTTCTACTAGCTCCTTACAAATGCTTTATCCCATACACATTACATTTCTCTTATTGACTGAATATAAAAAACAATATTTCGTGGGAAACGGGGGTAAAGAACGAATCATTTCCACTTGGAACAAGCTGCTTTAATAATGGTATTCGATCTCTATAAAATAAACTTTGAAATTAAATGATATTTTCACCCGACCGATAGAATGTATCTCTCTCACTTTTAATGACAAATGCTTCGTGTTTGTAATCGTAAAGTTTTTACTTAATTATCTTACGTGGATGATGATCGATGTAGCCAAACCATAGCACAAGGACACCTGAATGACCATCAATGCTTCATGGCTTTCTGGCCACGTAACCGAAGACGATGCACCAAAGAACGTGAGTAACAAGGTGCCCACGAATTCTGCAGCAACCGGAATCGAGACTTTGGAGAACCCATCTCGAGATATCTCTGGTACTCCTAGGTGCTCCTTTACGTTAGGCATCTTCTGATCGACAGCTTTACAAGATTTATTTTCTTCGTTTCCAGAGTTTTAACAATCGCTGAATAACAAGATATATTAAAACAAAAAATAATTGTTATCTCACATGGCTATTTATAAGGAAAATAAATATTAATCTAAATTAATCTACTTAAATTTCATCGATAAAAATAAATTCATATATATCTCTAAGGTTACTTTAATACTGTACCATTCAATATATTTATTGAATCACAACTTAATGTAATTCCATTGGATAGAATATAAAATTAACTATAGAACGTAAAAGAAAGTTAAACAAAAGAGTTAAACACTATAGAGTTTAAAAAATAACATTGAGTCTTGATGAAAATACGTACTTCATCATTAACTTTCATGAACAAAATTTTTATTACCTACTCGATGTACTCACCCTTCTACTCCGGTCTTTTCTTTCAATCTGATAGCGTTGAAGTCTCCTAAGAGCACCAAGGGATATCCTGCATATGGAGAACGAAGGCACTGAAAATGATGTAAGGAAACACGATGATTAAATACTTCCCAAGAAAAGAGTAGGGGGTAATTATACTGAAGTGGTATCATGTGGTGAAATGGAGAGAAAAAATGGTTAGATGAAAAGTGAGTATATCTGTCCCAATCTTTGTGGATCAGTCCCTTGTTCCATCTTTTCGCGCACTATTAGACCGTCTCGTTTTGTTAGAGGAACTTAAAATGATAAGAAATAATTATCTAACAGAAGAGTCTACGGTTAGAGCTATAGATCCGGTTTTGACTTATTCGAATGCACTGCGTCTCCATTGGACGTCACGAGAAAATTATTCCGGCATTGGAAGTCGACGATGACTTCGCCCAAGTGGTGGTGGTGAGATAAAAAGGCTACTCTTGGTTTCATAACCGCTTTAGGATGGAAAAATGAAGGTAAGAACGGAAATGAGAGGACTCTTTAGACTATAATTAGATATGCTAGATGATGTTCTTGATGAATTCGCAGTTTTCATTTACATAGTGGACACCTTCGGGACTTACCAGCCTATTATTGATGATGGGAAACGTAATTTGATCTATTCATTTAATTAAAATGCAATGAACGGAGATTTATTTAGCGATTTTGATTGGGTAAATTGGAAGAAGTAGCGTTTGGTTCCTCATAAAGCTGCTACGCTCATACATGAAAATTAATTGATCAAAATTTGTGAATATCAGAGAGTTGACTTCTCCACCTCACTTGACTCGCTTCTGACTAGAATTATAAAATTGTACCTGTATTGTCTATATTGTATTATTTTTGGGTTACTATTGCTCAATTATGATCAACTAGATTATGTATGATGCTGCCACCACGGAGTGAATTCCATATGGAGTCCTGATATTTTAAAATAACAATAGGGTGGTAATCTTTATTATCATATTAACATATTATATTACATACAAAATATTAATTTCTTACGAGAAATCATTTAAATTATAACAATTAATATTTTATACTATTATGATTTTTTGAATGATCTTGAATACCCTTCTGGTACTCAGAGATGCAGTTCGCTCGTCAGGAGGTGTACAGAAGTCATAAAAACAGAGTGAACAAAAGCTAAAAATCAGCATAAATAGAGAAGAAAGAAAAAACACAGCTAATAGCAAATGAAGACCAATTAACCTAATAATAATTAAGAATCATAACAATATATATCTTTTTACGAAGAAACGATAATTCGCCTTCACTTCATTTAACGAGATGATATCTTCTGCCCATGAAAATTTAGGTTCTCCAGAATTTGGCGCTACCAGCATATTTATAGAAGGCAGAATTTAATTTATGATTTAAATAAAGGAAATTCAATTTTTTGGCTTCTGAGAGGTTTCCAAATTCTTTTTTATTTCATTCCGATTTCATCGGTGACAAATGCAAACCCAGAGGTACTGAGTTTCTAACGTTCACTTATCGTTAGTTATGGAGCGGAATATATTCACAATCAATGTAGAATAGGACCAATCTAGAATCAAGTTAAATACTAAATATTATATCTCATAATATCATTAAAAGCATTTTCGTGGTTATAGACTTTTTTATTCTCGCGGTATCGTATAGCATCGCCTCAAAATATACATGAATTCCGCGTATTTAAGGAGACGAAGAGTCTTCACCAAAACATCTTGCAATTAGTTAGGGATGATATTTTACAGACGAGTGAGTTAACCGCCCATCTCTAAGGTATGGATTAATCATTGCGCGTACAGAAAGAAATACTGAAGAAATGCAGGCTCGTATTCCTTCGTGTTTAGATTATTACAATATTTATACGGTATGGACCTTCATTAGATCACACAAATCATTTTACCTCCTATTTTTTATTGGATTTTGTGATCATCAAACTTATTTCTTTCTTACGAATTCTTTTTTCTTTACGGTCAATCCTTCTGTGAGTTCTTTAAGGATCTTCCATCTCTGACGTCACATCCTACATGTATGTCTTTCTTCTGCACTTGTTACTATTTTCTGTTGATTATATTTGCGCTTTTTCCGATTCGATTTTTTTGTTGTTCTGTCCATGTTACTGTACACTCCTAATTTTTTGTAAATGTCATCAAATTTTTGTAATTATCTACTCGACGAGTCTTGCCGATGGAAGTTTGCTGATGTTTCTGTGAAATTTAATCCTTCTTTTTCTGAAACCTTCGGCTAAGCTTATCTTATGCATTGATATTTTCCTAAAGTTTATCTATGCCTTTCTTCTGTCAATTTCGCGGCGATAATTTTCCTCTTGATTGGCGTTCCTATTTAAGTATATTTTCCGTGTCGCGTTTTGCATGGAAAATTAGTAATTCACTTGTATGTATGACTTTTGGTTCGATAAGTTGTAATGCTGGGTTTTTGTATATGTAGACATGCATTTCTTGTTGTAGATATTACAATATATACATATGACTATGAAAGTGAAACGGAAAAAGTATTAGAATAATACTCTCACTCTGAACTTAAACATTCTAAAGAATATATGTCTCTAAGTTAAGCAGTAATTTGACAATGTGGCTTTTTAGTAACTTTTAATTTTCTTTAATTAAGAAGATAGTTCGAGGTTTATTAAAGTAGCAAACTTCTAATCAATTAGTTATCATAAAAGTCTTTATTATATTAAATATTTTTATTTTATTATTTATTTATTATGTATTTATTATTTATTTATAACTATATTAATTATATTTTGTTTTTATTATTAATGAAAACTTATATGCTTGATTCCCAATTTCCCATTATTATTTATAATTTCTTATAGACCCTATTGCTTTTGCCAATTTAATAATTTATCCTTTTTTATTATGAGTCCTTTTTTGTGTTCTCTAAATTCTCGCTTGAACCCTAAATTTTACTTTAAACATAAACAAAATATACATTTTATAGGAGTAAAACTCAATAATGCTCAAATGTTTATATCAATCCACAGATCAACTCTGTTGATTAAAAAATTGCGATCATAGTTAACATCTTAGATCTTAAAAAATCTTAATTTTAACAAAGGAGGAAGCTTTCTTAAGATTTCCAATGAGTTTATTTTTCTCCTAGTGAATATAGCATTCCTCCGACAATTTTTTTGGCATTAATTCAACTTCTACTAGGAAACACTTATCCTATCGGAAAGTGATTAATATATTATTATTTCACAGAGCACTTTCTTCATCATTACCATCTGTGTAACGTAACGAGCGCTGTTTTAAATCTGCAAGTTATATGCAGAGCACAAGAAGGTTTTCATTCAGCTTAGGCGTGTCCATAGCAAACAAATACGAATGACTCATCAGAATCGTTTATCAACACCATTTCACCGCGAATATTTCAGTGTTATAGAGGCGTTATTCCCTTCCCATCGTTTATGCAACAGTATAAATCGCATTATCCAAGATTTAAAACCCACTCTGGATATTTAAAAGGTTTCTAGTAAATAAAACATAAGATCTTTGATTATTCACATTCATTGGCGAGTGGAATTCCGATAGACTATCTAGGGATTGTGGGGGTGTCGACGGATGATTGGAACAAACGCGTTTTTCTTTCGATCGTATTCTTCCTATTGAATGTCGTGAGCCAGTTTGGCTGAGAAGAATAAAGAAGAGTTGCCATCCAGTTTGGAGATTCTCCAATTGTAGGACGTCTCTTATTGTTGGTTCTAACACAATATCCAATGCATGGTAAATGGGATGGGATTCGCTTTAGGTGACGAAATTTGATCATCGAATGAAACACTATGAAAAATTCATCGGTACAGACGATCACTCAGCGCAGTGCCAGTATTTCTCAATGCTGCACTTAAATATGATTTCCAGAATATCTTTTACTTATGGTTTCCAAACGCAGTCTGCTTTTGATATTAAGTACGACTCGATCGCATGTTGCGCTTCTATTTCTCGTTCAGGAAAAATCGGGAATTCCACGCGATAATGAAGACTTAACGAGAATGAATTAGCATGTTCGTGAAAAATATTAGTTTAATCCAGCGATTGCGATTTTTTCTGTAAGTGCTGAATAATGTTATTGATTTCTTTTTCAATCTCTGGCGTAAAAGGACACTTTCAGCAGGAAATAAACAGTGACAATTAAATTTTTATAGAATTATATAGAATTTAATTCATGAATCAAAATACATATCATAAAATCATAAAAAATATATATTTTTCCTAATTATCTTCGATACTATTTATATTTTCCTTAATACTTTTATATTAATATTTTTGACGCTGTATTGTGGATGCTAAATGTCTTGGATATATATATTGGATTCATGAGTAAAAACATGTATCATATGATCATCATACATATCTGAAGAATTTTCCGTCAACTTGACCATCGAACGTTGATGATCATGAGTAAATATTTTTGGATTACTGGTACTTCATATCAAAAACTTTTACCCGTTTTACATGTGCATAAAAATCTCTATTTTTGCTCAAAACTATTAAATTCTTCGTTAGAACTGAAACTAGTCATTGCGTATAAACCAGCTCGTGTTCATTTTATTGAAAACCATTGACTAAAGGGCCGATTTATTTCATAAATAATGGGTACAAACTGTTTTCATATCCAATCATACTGCGAGCACTATATACAGTGATTTCATATATGAATATAAATAAAATTTTGAATCTCATATTATTAGCATTAAAATTATTAGAATAAAATTGATTAAATAGATGGGTTTTCTACAAGATCTTAATCATTTATGAGCTTTTGTAGTTGCACATGGAAACAGTAATATTTTGTAAAGATTCTATATATTCCCAGCTACTCCTTTTCCATCATCAAAAGAACTTTATCCATTGCTTGTATATGATTTTCTTCTGTTAAGGTAAAAATCTTTATAGTAAATCATTTAAGGTGAGAAGATTGTAGTTTCCATACCACTGGAGCAATTCTTCTATGGGTTGAGTTTCTTTAATTAGAAGGAAAATCTAAGAGTAAACTATCTGAAGATATATTTGATTTTGGTAGTTAGCGAACAATTGTTTAAAAATTAAAAGATATTAAATAGGGCGCCGTAACAACCCGTGACGACAATGCGATATTTTGCTTTCATTTGTTGTGAATCATGCAGCTACTAGCCAACTCCCGGTGGATTTTCCGAATTAAATGAATATGGATATAAAACGAATTTAAATATTCTATAGATGAAATTAAGGTGAGATTAATAAAGCGAAATGTGTAGATACAATCCTTGCCCACTATTGTATATGATTTTGAATTTTCCGTAGAAATATGAGTTTGGTTCTAAAAGATGTTCTACTACAATTGTTATTTCTTAATTTCAATACTTAATTTTTATCACATAATCATAATTGTACTCGAAATCTTAAAGTTTCAGCGATCAATTATGTTTTATTTAAAGTCTTCTTATTGCGTTAATCTTCAGGTGATTAATTCTCCTGTACCCTTTTCTATTTCAGATGACCTGAGTTCTCAAGTATGGTTAATTCTGGTGAATCCAAAATGCAGCTTTAAACTGAATCCAGAAAGTTTCGTTAATTGCAGAATTTTGAACTTCTGGTGCTTAAAGGTAAACACGGAAATAATTTTGATATTCTGTGCGATGAATGAAAACACTTCTACTAGCACAGCTGATGACAGAAAATTAGCAAATAAAATTTTACTAATTTACTAATTACGATATAATTTAAATTAATTATAATTATATAAATATTAATTTGAAAAATTCTGCAAGGGTTTTCTAATTTCTCAGTAAAAAAATTTTATTTGGATCCCATACAGTTGTAGAGTTTACCATGTTTAAGATACCATGTGCATTGTTTAACCAAGTCTTAATATTCTTTAATTTCCAATTAATTCGGCTACTTGTTACATTCTTTTAAGTTTCTTGTGGTATGCTGTATTGTTCTGTATGCATTCTGTACTTTCTCATTAACTCATAACAATTCCAAGTGCAAGTTTTTGAGAAAATCTAATTCCCAAATAATGAAATTTTTCTTGTCTTTCTATAATTAGTCCATATGATCTTTATATTTTCATTTTTATAAAATACTTAAATTACCATTATTGCATAACGTTTCTGAGAAGAAGAAACATTTCCCTTGTTTATAAATTTGATTATATAATTCTTTAACATTATTTAATTGTTTAATGAAAAACATTCAGATTGTGTCTTATTTTATGTATTTGATTTATCTCATGTATTCATGTTGTAGATTTACTTGAAATATGTGGTAAGAGGGAAGTAGGTTAGCTAAATATCATATTCAAGAAAGAATTTCTCTTTCTGTCATATTATGTCTTTCCATGAAGATTTTACCTAAATAGACTTGAGATTGAGAATCTAATCATTTTCTTTAAATCGTTTATTGAATAATTTTCGAATTAATAAATAGTTTTTAACTTATTGATAATTTATATTGTAATCCTTTTCTATGTTAATTTCATAGCCTCTAGGATAAGAATCTCTTTTTTACTAATTCAACATTATTTCAAAAATATTCTGGAGTAAAATTCACATCTTTGTTTCTGATTTTTATATTTCTCATATTGGCGGTATTTTTTACCTCCTAATATAAGTCTAAAATTCATTATCATCTACAATTTTTAAAACTCATTTCTTACATTTCATTGCAGCAGGAAAAAATTGTACTGTTCTCTTTAACTATTAAATTTTCATTGTTAACTGGGTACACTTTCAGTGGCTAAATCAAATTTCTGAATAGATATTCATTAGTAAAACTTCTCCAGCTGTAAGGTGGGGATACTATTCCAGATTAGAAAATTTATTTTATTTTGCTGCAACTAGGACATGAGCTCTATGTTAAAAATTCTTTAATAATTGACAAATGATTTAAATTCTTTCTTATTTTTCCAAGTAAAACATTATTTTTTTAAGGTTGAAATGTAAAATATCTTTTTCTTTGATTGTGTCCAGTTCTTGTTGTTTTCTGAGGGGATATAGTCACATTTTGCTTTCTCTCATATTACTTATCTTTCCTTTTTGATTATTCATCATATGGTTTACTTGCATTATTATGTTTAACTTTTACAGTTTCCATCCAAACTATAGTTCTAAAGAATTCTTTATTTAGGCTTTTTTTCATATAAAATTTTGCAGCCAATCATAGAGCTCTTTTAGATGAATTATTTTGTAATTCCTCATCTTCATTGTTAAAGAGGATTATGTTAACTCATTTCTGATGTGGATACTCATTTCATTGATTGGACTTGAATAGGATTTGTATCTTATTCTTTTGGTTAAAAGGCATGAATTTTTTCCCTTAAAGTAACCACATTAAAATTTTCATGAATACATATATTTATTGTGTTCTTTGAAAGCCAGATTATTTTGAACGTTGAGTCAACGAAGTGGACTCCATACCCCTTTACAAGTTTTAATTTACAACAAAAAGTTTTTTGATCTAAGATAACAGATTTTAATCTTCATTTTCTTTCTTACAGAGATGCAGCTCATAGGAACCATTGTTTAACAAGTGACAAAGTCAACCTCAGGTCTTCAGATGTAGACAGTTCTCAGAGGAAGTTATCTGAAGCAACATATGCAAGCTGTGAAGTATGTAATAGAATTATTTGAATGCTTTTAGTATTTAGTGCTCAATCTGAGCTATAACCTTGGTTTGTAAGAGGGGGATATAATTATTCCAAGAATTGAGTAGGAGATTTGTGAGGGTGGAAAGAGTTGGGACGAAATAGGACGAACATTTCGATTTTTGCATAGATAGCACTAAATGTTAATTTGTCGAACTTGAACTTTGCATAGTCAGCTTAAAAGCAGTAGATTGATAAATAGATCTCTTGCTAGGTTCCAAACATTTTTGATTTTGTGTTTGCTTTCTTTGCAGTGGGAAAAATGTACCAATCAACATAAACAAAATTGTAGAAAGGGATTTGAAATAATCCATTTAAAAAATTTTAAAATAGTCCTTTCTACAATTATATGTTGATTGGTACATTTTTCCCTTAAGAATAAGCCAGCATAAACAAAACTGACTTGGGACTTAGAATTTACTGCAAATAAAGCAACCTCAAAAACTTTTGGAACCTAGCAAGAGATCTATTTATCAATCTACTGCTTTTAAGCTGACTATGCAAAGTTCAAATTAGACAAATTAAAAGCTGGTGCTATCTATACAAAAATCGAAATCTTCGTCCTATTTTGTCCCAACTCTTTCCACCCTGACAAATCTCCTCCTCAAATTTTGGACTAATTATATCCCCCCTCTAACAAACCAAGGTAACTGATCGTGAAAGGACAGAATTTAGAAATTGCTAGCTTAAACTCTATATAAAGGCTGTAAGATTTAAGGAGTAAAATTTGGATGTAGTAATTCAACATAAGAGAATATGAAAATAAATTTTATTTCTGAAAAATTCTTATTTTTTATTGCATTTACAGCTTCTGCATCCTCTTCCAGCTTAGATGCATGATTTCTCATATTCCCCTCCAATTCTGGGACTCCACTTGGTCCACGACTGCGAGTACAACTTCAACTAATCCCTGAAGCTAGTGCCCCTCCAACAGAGCTTTGTTAAATCTTATATGCATTTTAAAAAAACCAATGCTCTGTTGGAGGGACTCTGGCCTTTTCATTGATTGGTTTGAGTTACTCTCGCAGTCGTGGACCAAGTCGAGTTCCATCTACAATGTTTCCTTTGCTGTCTTCATGGATTTTACTATCTGTCCTCCATCCTTCTCTTTCCTGGAAGATTTCAAGTGCTGGCATAGAACCCTCTTGGTGAGGAACTTTGATTGGAGCTGCCTGTTCAGGAAAGGGGTGCACACAGTGGTCTTCTGGGATTCCTACTCTTGTCTTCCTTCCTGAAAATGAGAAGATTTTATAAATAAATTTTCAATACACGTGAAAATTAATATATATAATAATTGCTAATAAAAATATTAAACGTTAAAATATATTATGATTTATGGTAATCTTTTATCAATATTATTTAAATAAATGTTTAATCCAAGAAGTATTATACATGTTAATTATTCTGATACATCGATTGTGAAGTTCAGGTTCATATCCTATCAATTACTTGCTAGGATTACTGAGAATAAATTTTAAATCAATCAATTAACTATTTCCCTTTCAATATCTACTGGAGTAAGGGCAGAACTTACCCAGATAAAATTAGATACCCCACAAAACTGCATTGTACATTTACTGTAGCTCTGTCGAAGTCCCCCAGTCTTCAAATTACCAATGTCCTGCAACAATAGAAAATATATATTAAAGAAATGATATTTCTATATATTTAACCTAATTTTAATTGATACAAGAGATTCATTTATATTTTCTTGTAATAAATTTAAGTAAAGTTGCATTATGAAGTGAGTAATGCACAAACCATCCTTTGCATTATAATAATTATTTTATCGTTTGTTAAAATTCATACAGATTAACATACTAGTATTTCAAATTAATTAATGAATTTATTTACAGGTTAATAAAGTTTTCTAATGATACTGTCATGACATAAATATACAGTACAAGTTTTTTTTTACCTTCCCTTCAAATAAAGTTTTTATGTTTATGGGCCTTTTTCTAAGTTTATAGTTCTATATATAATTTTAATTTACAATTATTGTTCCAATTTGAATATACTTAATCATTATCCATTTCTAAACCTCTCAACTATGCCTCTATTCTGATCCTTTTACCATGTTATCCCCACTCTATTGAACTAAAAAAGAGAAAATTTATTTTTCATCCCTTGTCCCTTTATCCAAATCAAAACCAGAGTACAAAAAGTAAATCTGTAATCCCTACTGCTTTGAAGGGCCAAGTTATTGAGGATGCATGTCTATTCACACAAACACCCAAGACTATAATAAAGAGGTTTTCTAAATGACTGAGAAACAATATTGATTGATTAGCAATATGCAAGTCATATTATTCTTTCTCGTCTGGTGAAATATTGAAGTTAACAGCCATGCTATGCATTTTTATAAGAAATATTTTATATTTACTAACAAATAATACAACAAAGCATACATACCAGTTGATTAAACAAATTAAATAGCATTAAACTTCATTTTTCACTATCTTGAAAAAGTGTCAAAAAATTGAATGTTTTAGGTACTACATGTACATGTACTACTGCTGAAAAAAGTTGAGTCTAGACTTTTAATATATAGGCTCATTGAAAATAAAACTGTGATAAAAAAGGATAAATTTAATATTTTTAAAGCTATCTACCCATACCCTACCTAAAAAAATATACAAACAAAGTGCGCTTTCCACACTCCTTCTTTCCCCTTATTCTTAAGCCTATGGAAACGAGTCAATCACAATATAAGTTTAAGATAAAATGTTGATCTTACATACAAGAAAGTTGACAACCTGACATAGATGGACTAATAATTCTGTCATTATAATCACTGATCTTTGAGACCGATAAATCAATTACATATACACATACTAATTCCTTTTAAACCAGAAAATTATAAGTTATAAAACTTTTTTATCTTCAATTAGGACAGGGGTCTCAAACTCAATTTACCCGGGGGCTGCATGAGGCAACGTCTGGGTGAGGCTGGGCCGCATAAGGGATTTCACAAAAAAAGTCCTCTAATGTCATTATTAACAGTTTTAATTATATCTTCTGAACATGAAGTGTCCTGAACATTAATAGAACATTGAGTGAAGATTGTGAACAGTTCTTCTGAACATGGCATCTTTTGCCTACTCCTTGCTGCCAGAGACTTGACAGCGCTACTTCTCACAAATCTGAACCACATTTGGCTTTAGAGCGGAAGCAGTTGAGACCCTCAGTATGGCTTGAAGATGATCATCATTAAGTCTAGACCTGTACTTTGACTTATTGAAGTTCAAGGTGGAGAATAACTTCTCACATAAATATGTGCTCCCAAAAAGGCACATGGTCCACTTGAACATTCGGGAAAGCTCAGGGAAGCTGGGGGGCAATTCTCTCAAAAATTGCCCATGCATGTCTGCTTTTCCACTCATCTCCCTGAACTTGACTTTGAGATCAGAGTTGCATTGCAGGTCAATGAGCTCCATTTGAAGCACAGGAGGGGCATCTTGCACATCAAAGGAAAAAGGGTCCACAAAAATTTGGAAAGTGGCTCTGCGCCTTTTGAAGTCTGCAAATCTGTGATCAAATTCCTTCTCTAGCTTAAGAATAGCATCAACATATTTCTCACCACTGAAAGGTATGCCTGCATCCACAAGTGCCTTGCATTTGCTGGGAAATGGCAAAAGTTTGTCTGAGAGAGCTGGGATTTCCATAACATAGGTTTTGTGGGAATGCTCTCACATTGTCATAGGCAGCACTGACGAGCTGCCCATGGCCTTGTAACATCTTGTTTAGTACATTCAGCTTATGTGTGATGTCAACAAGAAAAGTTAAGTCCATGAGCCATTTGTGATCACTCAACTCAGAAACAGCCTTCCCATCCTTCTCCATGAAGGCTTTCACTTCTTCTCTCAACTCAAAAAATCTTTTCAGAACTTTTCTCCGCTGATTCTATCAGTGTACAGCGGTCAGCGCGGGCCACAAAATATTGCACTGAGGACCGCAAATGGCCTGCGGGCCGCGAGTTTGAGACCCCTGAATTAGGAGAACTTTTTTATCTTAATAAAACCAATTTTTTTCTGAAAGACTCGAAAATTTTTAAATCGGCGATATACGATAACATTAGGACGAATTAATGTTTGAAATGAAGTTTGATCGGCACAAAAATTGTTCGGAATTATCAACGAGACATAGTATCTCTTAAGTAAGTGTTTTAGTTTCCATCTCCCAACAGATTATGTACTAAAATTTTGAATTTCAACAAAAAATACGTCATTATATTTTTTATCTTCCAAACAGCTCTAGTCCAGTCTCACGGTAATGGAAATAATAAAGCAACTATGTAATTTATATATATTGAATAATTAAATTTAACATAATTTACTGCATTATATATATATATAGAATATATTAATCATACAACGAACGCCATATGGAATAATATCGATGGAAACTGAAATTATTTTTCAATACATAAGTCCTCTCACAAATTTAGGCTGAGCTTACTTGAATCAAATTGCATTGTGATAAACGCCAGCGAATCCAAATTACAATCAATGTCAATGGAACGATTTTTTAAAAGTACTTTTTTAAATAAAAATATAAAACAATTTAAAGCATGAAAAATTGCACGAAAACTATTTTAAAGGGCTTTTCGGCAGATTTCTTTACTTTCCGGGTCCTAGTATGCGTATTACGTCAGCAGATGATACGTCATGCTACAATAGTAAAGCTAATTTTGAGCGACTTCCACCGTTCGAGTAGCTGGCCGAGTGGGTCGAGTCACCTAGGTGCGACGCTACTGTTCACGGGTTCGGATCCTGTCGGGAGCTCCCGGCCGCCGAAATTGTTCCGGGAGATTTTTTCGCAATTATAAACGGATTCGAGCCCGTACTTTAGTGTTGCGGGAGACTCAGACCCGCTCCCAGCTCTCGAACCCGTGAGGCGGCACGGTCCCAAACGCCGAAAGGCGCCCGAATTGTCAATTCTTTATTTTTCTCAAAAACGAACAATTATTTTTCTGGAGTTCAAAATTTCATGTTTTCATGACATTATCGACATATCATTTATAAAAAATTGCACTTCTGGGTCTAAGCTGAAAAAAGCATTTACAAAAAAAAAATCTTAGACCCAGCAGTGCAATTTTACTTTGGTAGTCGACGACAATTTAAATTTTTCGGAACCTGAAAACTGCAATTTAAAAGGTAAAAAATGATTTATAAATTATTCAAAAACATAACCGGACAAACGAGGCAAATAAAAGAAATAAATCATTATTCTATAATTTAGAGTAATGGTAAATAGACTCCCGATAAGAAATTAATATCACCTAAATAATAATTAAACGAATTTTATCGTAAAATCTATCACTCAATTTAATTTTGTTCCTTAAAAGTAAAAATTAATTTCATTTTCAAGCCGCCGTACTAGAGCGCTCCGTCGTATCGTAAAGTCGCGCGAACAAGTATGTGTGCACGCGCATAAAACGAGCAAGAAAAAAATCAAACCTTCTAAAACAACCATATTTATATTCTCACATTATACGATTTTATAGAATTTCGTCTTGGGTGAGAAAATCATATTTAGAACGGAGTCCCAATGGACATCTAGTTCAAACAAATACATGGACTCAGCTCAAAATTTATTGCGTCTCATGATAAGATTGACTTGAGCCCATAAAGAAAACTCTACATAAATGTCACGAAAATCTTGACAATAACTACCCTAACTAATATAAAAACTTAAATGTAGTAATGGTGATAATTATTTACAAGAATGACCAACTATTTTACCCAACTAAGTGATATTAAAAAATATTCTTTAATCTAAAACTTAGCATTTTTTATGTCCAAAAATGAAATTACATGTATGCTTTTAGGTTCCGCTATAATGCAAACTACCACTGATAAACTATCAAAAACCTTCAAACGAAAACACATTCGTGGACTGTAAATACATTATGATGAAAAAAATTGATTAATTGAAAACTCCAGTCACAAATAAATCTATTTCAGACAACTTTCGTCTCAAATGAAACATTTTAAAGTCATGCCACATTCTAATAACTTCTTAATAACCTTATAAAAATATTCCCCTTCATTTTAAAACTATCTCTTAGTTATCTTTCCCTCCAAAAAGAAGAAATATAGAGTAAATAAGTACGAACCCAACAAAGGCGACTCCAATACCAGCATATCTCCTTGATAGAATAAATCCGAGAGGTAATGAAACACTTAATCTTCCAGTGTCAGAATTCACACTTGGCTGTTTAAGTCTTGGTCCAGGTACAATAGTTGGTCCATGGAAGGTGGACATTACTCAACCATAAGGAGACTTTATAGCTGCCTATTCCTATAAGAGGGAAATATTAATCAGCCTTTATATTCTTCAAAATTGATTTTAAAGAAGGTCAAATCATTAAATTCCTTTTACTTTCTTTTCTTATATAACTTTCCCAATTCTACAAACATATCATTCTAAAAACAAAGAAAACTGTTAAAAACCTATTATTGCTGGTTCATTTTGAAAAATAATTGTTCATCAAAATAATTTTTAGAAATCAAGAATTTTTGTGGAAATTACTTTGAAATGTTTTGCTATCTCTAGCTTTACTCTCTCAAGAGATTATTAAAGCTACCTTTACTTAAACTTAAACCTTACCATTCAAAATGAATCTTGTCAGATATTTATAGATTAAAACTTTAGAACTATAGATTGCAGATAAAACTTCATAAATATATTACCAAAAATTATGATAATATCTAAATAACTTTCTGGATTTTAGTCGAGAGTCCTTCTTGACAGTTCATTGCACAATATGGGAGCAGTGCAAAATTATTAAGATGTAGTGAACCAAAACTATAGGAATAAGGAGGAATAATATTCATGTCTTTATATCACTTGGTGTAAATTATCCTTTCAAATAATCCATACAGAAATTATAACATTAATTTTATATTTTACTACTATTCCAAAGCTAACCAATACAAATGTCTTCATTCTCTAAAAAATAATTCTTATGCTAAAAATATTACACAATGATTACTCAAAAGAAAGGATGTGCAAGGGAAGTATCCTTTCATATAAACTATCCTCAAACTCTAAACCAAACTTCTCAATAGTCAGTCCATAATTATTTTCACTAAAATAAAGATATATATTTTACATGTAAGGAGTTAACATTTTCATCTAGTAACAGTTAATTAAGCAGAGCTAATGAGAAAGATACACATGTAAGTACAGAATCTAGGCTTATACTAGAATATTCCTCTAATTTTTAGTTATTAATAGTAAAAATATGAAAATTACAAATAAATTAAAGATCAACATATAAAATTAAAGAATTGATTAATGCCATAAAGTTTTAAAATAGCTTTGTTAGAGCTCAACCAAAGTTACTTTATAGATTTGTAACTTTATATACAAAATGAAGTTTATTATTCAATATCAGTCACAATATGTACCTCAATACTGTAGGTAGATGAAGTACTTATACTTACTTTTGTTTGTTCCAAATTACTACATATTGTTAGTATTTATTCCACATATTTTGTAAGAACTTAAAGAAGAGGCTCAACACTAAAAGAGTTAATATCCTTCAAATGCATGGTTATATATATTAACCATTATATATAAGAGAGCTTTTGCTTAATTTCTTAATAAATCAAAAAATAAGCATTTCACTGATTTGATAAAAAAATATTTGACATTACTTTTACAATAAAACTGTCAAATTTGTCTATGACATAGATAATATTTAAGTGGCATATTAATGGAATCAAGGGCACTGAATCTCCATTCCTCAGTTATATAAAATCATCACATTTACAAACAATAAATAAATTCCAACCCAAAGCAATCATCTAATTATAATATAAAAATGAAACAGATAAATCATAGCAAGTTATGACCAAATAAAATTTTTGGTTATTATTATATCTCTAGAAGAAATTTAAGCTTAAATAACAGATCAATATGTAGCAGAAACATGAGACATTATATCAAATCCTGAGAAACTTAAAGGAGCACTTTAAGAAAGAAAAAGAATTAGGGTATTTAATGTTGAAGATGTTATCATCACAAAATATAACCAAGACTCAAATTAACTACTTTAGCTGAATAATTCTTGCGTAGTGGCATATAAAGTAAAATAAGTTACTTGGATCTACCTGTCATACTTGAAGCCAACATCATTTGAAGAATATCTGGTTAATTATTTAATAGGTAGATGCTATAGAGTAACCAACATTTATGACATAGTTTAATAATTTTGCAGAAGTTTGGTACATTTAGAAAAGTTATCAAGATCTTTCTGAATTCCAACAAATTAATATAAAAATAAATATGAAATAATTCCCATAATATTAATTCAAACTTCCCTTACCTATATATATATATAAATTCTTAAGAAGTATGTATAAACTTACAAGTAGTTCACTTTCTGAAGTCACAAAATAACCTCTGAGCTTCAGTAATATTATAGTTCTGCAGGAGGAAGTTGACCGCAATAAAAAACTTAGGTCATCCTAATAAGAAAGAAGATATGTGCAAGTGAAAAATTTATTCTTTCATGCTTAGCAAAGTAAATAGTACTTCATCTTTATAGCGACTAAAAATATCACATACATTCAAAAGAATAACTTTAAGTGTAATATTTGGTAGGTAGATGTCTTAAAACTTTCATCAAAAAGCAATAAAAAAACTTAAACAACAAAAAGCTTAATAGTTTAACACTCAAAGAGCTTTAATAAATAACATATAACTTAAAAAAGCATCAGAATAGACGATAGAATTCATTAGAAAGAGCAAAAAAGAACTCCTAGTTCGTAGATTAAAACAAATATTCTTCCCATGCTAAACACTACCTCCATCTCTTCCAATTCCTGGGCCAAAAACCATACACTCACGGAGTTCTAATGTTTTCAGTAATCAGGAGTTACAGATACCAAACTTAAACGAATACAAGCAGGAGGATTTAGGCAATAAAAGTTAAATTTGGAGAGATGAAACTACGTGAATATAATAAATTGTAGTTCCATCTAGTATATAAAGATCAATTATACTTCTGCGGTGGATAGTACATTTTTCTTTGTGCTCCATAAATTACTTGAAAATTTGTTTTCCAACACTCAACCTAATAATTTTTTAAAAATTCATCTTGATCAAAACCCTTTTCACTTTTAAGAGCGATTTAGAATGAAATTTTCAATATAAATAGCTCACCTAGATTATAATCCATAACATCCTCTGTATATATTATAGTTATAAAATCTTATCCGTATTTTCTTACAGCTTCCTTCTACTTCCATATTGTTTGGGAACTTGATTAATGTTTCTTGCACGTATAATAATTCTACTAGATTTGTATACTATGTTGAAATTGTATCAATTCTATAGTTAAAGAATTAGTATATAAAATAGAAATATTCAGTTGAGCAGCAGATATCTTTTGCGCCATTTGAAGGTTTACAGACCACATGTCACATGAACGCGGAATAACGCTCTATATAGAGTCACGGCGGTATTTCAAAAGTTAATGAATGCCATTCATTTACCAAACCATACATTTAGTTGAAGTAATATTGTTTATATATCTTAATCTATAAATTGATGATGAACTAAAATTAAATTTCATTCATTCAGCAAAAAACGGAATCCTAAAAATTATCTAAAATGGGAAAAAAGGATAGTGTCTGATGGGCAATGTAATAAACAAAATATTTTTAAAAGACCTTAATTAGGGTTTTTCTCAAACAATCACCTGAAATATTTAAGACAGAAAATTATTATTTATCAGCCTTATAGCGCTCAAGCTAATCGATTGAAAATTGTTATATCATATGCTTGGAGAGTACGCTAAATTGAACTAACAAAAGATAAAAATTTAGTGTAATAAAGACACAGGAATGAGGAATTCTGGAACTATTTTATCTGCTGAAAATTTTGTTTCAGCTTTTCAACTTCGAAATTAATGAAAATCATTGCCATGTATTATTATCAAAGAATTTTCTACGCTTTTCTTGATTCGCTTGCGAATAGCTAGCCGATATCGTTGTCGTTATGTGAATAAATTCTAAAAATCAATTGACATAACGTTTCTTTCAACAATATATTCTTTTGGAATCAGAGATTATTTCACTAAAAATGGAATACTAATAGATAGTTAAGCTCTTTTCTATAGAGGGATGTTTCAGAGAAAAACATTTACACTGCATAGGCTTATGCTAGAAAGAAGCTCCATTAACGCCTTTACGAGCTTAGGGTTCTATGCGGGTCTTGCGGCTCTATCTAAAATCACTCAGCGAAAATAGACATTTGATGAATCATTCGATAAACTCAATCTGCAATTTAACAAAAAATCGATTCATCACACCAAAGAGATGCATACATAAAAGAGGCTCTTTAAATACTTTATTTTGGAGTGAATTTCGAATATATTTTCCATCAAGGAAATGAAACCCTAACTTTCCCCAAACTCTGAAGAGGATAAAAATTAATTAAATGAGTCTATAAGATGTTAGCAAACTGAATGATATTCCTCAAGTAACTCAAATTGGTAGTAATTACCACCCAAAAAATAAGGTGTGATTGATGCTAAAATCAACAATTGTGATATCCAACGTCAAAAGTTACAGGTGTTCTATTTTTCAGCTCAGAAACTTCTCCACTATTCAATTAACTTTTTTTTAAATAAAGCATCAAAATTAAGATTATATATATAATATATAAGAATGTTATTCAAATTGCCCATTGTGTCCTCAGATTCATAAAGACAGTGATTGCCAGCTGTCCTACCGATGGTCAATGGCATTGGTATTTAATATATCCATTTGGAATCGATTGAAATATTATATTATTTCCCAGAACTGTATCTAAAAGACTCCAATGATCTAGAAATACAAAAAATCTTTATATAATACATTTTTCTCAATGAGTTAGAAAATTATATGTTTTATAAAGGTAAAAGCTCCATTAAGGTAAGAATAAAAGACAAATGACAAAACAAGAAATTTATTTTCATATATTACCATACACTGAACAACACTGCCCTTTACAATCATCAGTTTTTCTTTATATTACAAATTTAACAATCCAGTACCACCTCCCATCAGTTATTTACAATGAAAAATGGGGAAAACAAATTTAAAAACAAAATTCAACAATGTTGGAAAGAAAGCCAAGAAGGGAAAAACTACTTTGCCTTTATTTTCACCACAGCCCAATAATTGATTGAGTGCCATCTATACTATCATAAATAGACACTCCTTTTTAATACAGATACAAAATAATTTAATAGTTTGGGAAGTAATCCATTAGGTGGCCTTATTTCTTCTGACGATTTCCACTCACACACATAATAAAAAGCTTTTGCAAATTAAGGAGACAGAAACGCACATTGGCAATGTCAACCATTCTTTCTCCAATGAGACTTCTGCAAAAGCTGCACACAGAACACATCATTTCTTCTCCTTCATTAAAAGAAGGATAGACACATCATCTTGATAGGTAATTGTTGAAATTCACATTAGCTGAATAATTACAAGAAAGAGATCACCCAAATACGCACTCCAAACAACACGATTTCTCCGTGGCACCTTTCAAAACGGCAATGATACAGAACTGCTGAAGCTATAAGACCTTCGATACAGGAATTTATAAGTAGCACACATGATAGATATTAACTATCACACATCACAACCACTCGACTGATATCAGAAAAACCCAAAAAAATATATGATTTGTAACTGAGAAATAAAAGTTTAAAAAATCTTAGTAGAGATCCATTTTAAAATAACAGGCCAGTAAGAGACAATAAAAATCTGCAAGTACAAAATGATAAATCTAGTGGCAGAAATTACATTCCTGAAGACTCCCTTGTTACGATACTAACCACTGCAGTATATATCAGGTTAAAGAATTCAAGCACCAAATTTTAAAGTGTTTCTTAATTTCCTTGGAGTAGCCGATGAATTTATGGAGTGATATCACCTGACTGCTACTGAATCCTCCTGGAACTTCCATTTGAATCACTGGTAGTGAACGTTGGACTGCTGAAGGTACTGATTTCCTTGGTATATTGTATTCTGGTGGGAATAAGCATAATAAAATATGAAAAAAGTATTCAGTTCATTATACAGTCTTAAAAGAGATGGTTGACATGTATGCAATATTTCATCTTGTAGTCAGGTTATTTCATTTTCTGATGGCTAGGTTAATTAATTTAGGTGAGTAATAAATAATTGATAAAATGTTCAGAGTTAAAGCAAAGATAATAATTAGTGTTGATATGAACCTTCAGACATGATATTAAACTGGATCTATTGTACATATACCAGAAGTACTACAATATTATACTTATTATTTTTAATCACATATCTGAGCAATTATATTTATCATTTGGTTAAAATAAAGATCAAATTACAGTTCTAAAACAAAAGAATGTAAGGAAAAATCTTCTTTGGGTTAAAATAAAACTAATCAATAGCCAGTAAATTTAAAGCAGGGTAATATAAACTTTTAGTCCAGTGATGAAATTTCTCTGAATTATTTAGTATTCCCTCTACAAATATACAATACAGTTATTTAAAGCTAAAAATACAGCTTGTTTACCAAAATGAATAAAAAGAAAACTTTAAAACTGAAAACCTATAAAACGAAATATTTCACCTTTAAGTTTAGGTTCTTTACCTCTACAATTTAATTTAATCATATCAAGAAAAACAGCATACTTTGAAGTTTAGTATCAAGAATTTTACATACCATTTCATGGATTCCTGTACAAGTAAATAAATGAGTATATCATCATCATTACAGTACTTAGTTCTGAAGTATTATTTTACAATTAAATATTTAATAATATATTCCAAATTAATTATTATCATTGTCATTAGAGTAAAAAATTGAGTCTTATTTTCCTTTCCCTCATAAACTGCGGGAAAAGGGTGAAAATAATACACAAAGGAAAAGCATTTAAAATGCAATTATTTTGAAGAAAAAGATACAAATTTTGAATAGAAGTGAAGAGTAAAGCATTGATACCAAAAATCTTGTAAAGTTTTCACAATCTATAAGATTTTGAGCTATCATAGAAGTTGTTTCGAGAGGTTCACTTCTTTTATAGGAAAAAAGCTATAAAATATCTTTAACCAAAAAGTCGATTTTTCAAGGGAATGTTTTTAAAATCATTCAGGAAAGAAATTGAGAAGTTAAAATTTTATCAGTAATTAAAAGAAAATAATTTACTGGAGGTAATAATTAGGTTACATATCTTGTTGTACAATCCTTCTAATTCACACAGTAACTAATGCTAGGATTTTACAATTTTAAGATATTAAAAAAAACTTTTTTGGGGGTAAGTTATCCAAATCATTTGACAAATAAAAAATGAAAAATATGATGCAAAGAAGCTAGGATACAATTCAATTCAAATCAAGCCAACATGTGATTAATTTCAGGGAATTTGCCAATTCCTATTATTGAGATTATTTTGAAATATTTTTAATTTAAAATTATCTATAATTTGTGACACCTGTTACCTCATCATTTCAAAAATAACACCGATAAACTACATCATTTTCATCAATTTCCTTTTATAGGCAAAAGAAATTACAGGAAGCTGAGAAGTTAGTATCTTTTAAGAAAATTAGGGGAAAAAGAAATCATTAGCCTTGAAAGTTTACGTGTTACTACAAGAATGAAAATTGAAGTTAAAAATATTACATTGTAAGCTCATGAAAATATATCACTAAAATGTAACATGCAGTATTTACTATTTGAAGACTGAAATGGCACTAGAAACATGCACTTACGAGAACTACAAGCAAAAACAGCATTCAAAACATGCATACATTAAGCAAAGACAAGTAATATTAAGTTCTTACAAAATTACATGACAAGGAATACATAGGGATAACACAGTGAATAATAAAACATGATAAATAGACAATACACTCAAAATTTACAAGACTTAAGTGCTTCAACTAAATCTATATGAATACAAATATTCATTCATATTCCAGTTTATACAATATTCATTTAAAAACTGTAGTGCATAATATGTCAATTTTTATCAAAAAACAAACTTTCATGAATTTTTAACATGAGGGCAAAAACTGAGAAAACATAATAAATCTAGGATCCAAAAGAATTTGTTTAATTCAGAGTAATATTAACTCCTAGTTTTAAAAACTGAAAATGAAGCAAGTATATAACAAAATATACCATTTACTTTTTGACTTAATATTGTAGAAAAAATCTCATTTTCATTGAGAAGGGTATCATTCATCACAGCTCTTGTGATTGAAGTAGGGTATTAAATAATTTACTTATAAAAAATCTTATATCAAATATGTATTAAATCCAAAGATAAGAATGATTTCATGGATCCTGATGGATGAAATTTTTGATCACTGTAAAGTATTTTCCGAAATAAATGTAATTTTCATGGAAATGAAAATATATTCAATAACTATAATTTTGTATCTTATAAAAGACTACAATCTAGAAGGAATATTCAAACAATTTCTCAAAATTTATACCACCCTGAAGTTTGTTAATTATTAGCAAAGTGAATAAAGAAGGTATTAAAATCTGCATTCATAGATAAAGAAGAGAATGCTACAAGGAAAATTAATCATAAAATTATAAGATTATTATATTTAATTTATTTCCAGATTTATTCACATAAAAATGTGCCTAATTTGGTAAATAAATTAAATTTAGATAAAATACACAAGGGACTAATACTAGTAGTTAATAACAAACAGTATTACTTAAGTGATAACCATATAGATCAATTTAAAAGTATACAAGTTTTTTTGCTGATAAATACCATGAACATTTCCATCCATATCTAGTAATGAAAAAACTGATAATGTTCTGATTATAATGCTCGGAAAGTTATGATAAAATTGCCAAGACTATGTTCACTTTAACTTACACAGTTATTTTTTAAGCATAGGCTTTCTAAATTGAGGGAGAAGGACAAGCTTGACCAATGAATAATATAATGAATGAGACAATAATGAAAAGAAGATAATTTAATATAAACAAAGTTAATGCTTGAAAAATTATAATAACCACACCTCTTAACAAATTCAATACTCTACTTTGAATGACCTTAAAACATTTCACTTTAGTGGCATAATATTTTTCTAACAAGAGAGTAAGAAGACCTCCTCTATAAACTAACCTATGAAAATTTTTCAAATACCAAAATGTCAACATCTGCCCCCATCAGAGTAAACAATATATAATTGGTTAAAATGTAAAGTACAGTATGAGGGACTAAGTGAAAATTTAATGAGTATACTATTCATTATCTTAATCAAAGCTAAATGACTTATTTAGAAAAAAATCAAAATATGGATTCATATTTCATAAAAATAAAATATTTATACAACTTTCAGTCTATTTTAAAATGTGATTTATTTGCATTATAACTACATTTGATAGAGGAAAATTACTTTCCTGGAGTCAATCAATTAAAAACACCAAAAGAATAAGAGATTTCCAATAATTATAGTTTGCATACCATTTTAATTAAACTATCCTGCACCCTGAATTTGTTGTAGAAAAATGAATTTCACTTAGTAGTTCACTTTGCTAACACAGACTGAGGCGATGTTGTTGGAGCAAATATTCTTAGTATATTTTAATAGCATAAAATTTCTATGAATTTGAAATTCACCAAGCCCACTGGTACAGCAGTCAGCATTCACTAAAACATCAAGGTCTCAAAATTTAGAGCACCGAAAGTAAAGAAATAGACACAGCTTCTTTGACTAACTTGAATATGGAAAAAATACTCCATAATTTTATACAACATTTTTAGAATTTTAATTTTTAGAAAATAAGTATAATAAACTAACAAAATCAAAATTCATTGGTGACTGCTGCCCCAGACAAGCTTCCCATACCCCTAAAGGGTTTTGGCACCTAAGGTTGGGAAGTTCAACCATAAACTGGTACCCACATTCTAAGTCAAGTGCTCTAAATAACATGCCACCTAAGCTGTAAATTAATAAATCAAACTTTGGTATCGGATGAATATTCTAATGACAAAACTTGATCCATAAATCCTAGCGCAATAAGCTTACCTTTCCAGTGGTAATGGATCGGTGGTCAACCAAATTCCCATGCCCCCTCTTGTCAGGAAGCATGAACCCCTGCACTTCACGAGAGAGGGAGCTCATCGAGCTACTACGGGACATCTGCTTGGGTAGGAAGAGAAACCACCATGCTGTTCACAAACCAATGCCCAAGGCTAGGCAGCAATGTGCAGTGCAATTTGATAAGGGTATGAGAGGCAGGTGAGAGGAAGGTAATGGGTGCAAGGGATTTTCCAACAAGACTATCTAATGATCTAACAAATATTTAACATGAGCATTACTTGAGACTAAACAGAACCATCGAATCTTGAGAATTTAAATTTCAGCAGAAATTTGTTAATTACAAGTAATTTTAAATGCTTGGAATATTAAAACTGAAACTTGAATTAACTTTTCTCAGCCTAGTATTACAAGTAAATAAATCATACTTTATCATCAATACATCAGCTTGAACATCAAACATTAAAAATCATTCCTAACAAAAAATCCCATAAATTTGTAATATTATATGCAACAATAATAATTAAATTATCCTTCCTTCACAGTTTTTCTGAAACTAATTGTGAAAACAAGGTGAGTGATTTAGACATGGATGGGTACACAGGTCTTGTTTACGGTTTGCAAACTGCATATAGCAAGATACTTGCAAGCTATGAGTTAATGAGTGACACGAAAGCTGCAAGAGCCACTATCAATGCAGGATAGAGTAGTGAAAGCATTTTGCATTATGACACAAACTGTTTTTACATTTTTTCCATTATGTACAGAATTTCACTCACACACACATACAGGTACACTCACACAATAAGACACATGATACAGTTTGAGATAGAAAGTGTACAATGCAATGAAACCAAAACCAAGAAATTACCTAAGAATTGAATGAGGAGAAAAATCCAAAGTCCAGAGAAATTATTATTCCATATTTAGAGATTGGAAACAAGTATTTCTTAGAGATAGAAGATGTGTCTGTTCTTAATTTTGACATCCCCTAATGAACTTTCAGGATTCAAACCTTAAAATAACTTTACTTGACAGTTTACATCCTATGTCTCCTCTTAAATTATAAAAAGCCCTTAATTACAGCCCTACATTAATTACAGAAAATATCATTAAATAAAATTAAAAATATTACAGATTATACTGTGGAAGCAGGTAACATTAAATTAAATTTTGGTATTGCTCTAATAAGTAAAACCAAATAATATATGAATACTAAAAATCCTATGATTATTAAGGGTAAGTTTCATATTCGAGAACAGGATATACTATCAAATTAACCCTTGCTGGAGATTTAAAATAATGAGCAACATTTAAAGCTTGTATAGCTTTATAGATGAAATAATATACTATAGTCATATTTGCTACATTTTTATATAGTATCTGAAGTGAAAGAGAAAATATACTCTTGATTTGAGAAGTATTGAGGAAGATAAAATTTGGTGAGGCGCAGGAGTATTAGGTACAAAATTTTCATTGCCTTCCAGAATTGTAGGAAAAATAATGTAATGTACTATAGTAAACTAGGATAGTTTAAGTAGTCGAAGATTTTTGGACCAAAAGCTTCTTGCACAATAGATGCTTTTTGTGCTTGGTAAAAATAAACTAAAAGAACAAAATAAAATATTCGCAAGATTATACATGAATTCTCAAAGGAAAACATAGCAGTTAAATTTTGAATTATACTGAAAGAAAGGCAACAATATTTTTAAGCAGCTACATATACACAAAACTCAATGATATAGAAAAATAAGTTTGAGTTTCTTGATAAATTACTACAAGATTAAGGAATCCTCACTTGTTGAAAAGCTAGATGAACAGCTATTAGAAGAAATCTATACATAAATCATTCTAAATTACAAATTAATTTACAAATAATGATGTGTTGTTATAAATCCAGGCCTAGGGAATAAAAATAAAATGAAAAATGTTTGTTTTATATTTAATAAAACTTAAAAAAGAATAATATGATGAAACCCCACTCTAAGTTTATTTGACTAATAACTAAAAATTTATTTATGGGTAATTAACAATTCAACAACAATAAGAATTAGACAGAAAGCACTTAGATATATAGATATAAAAACTTCAAATTAGCAAAAAATTATATAGATGTATGCATGTTTTCATTTTTAGCAAATTAAATTAAAACATTTCTGTTTGATACCATATATCAATAATGGGTATAAATAAATCTAGGAAGTTTCGATTAGCAAGAGAATGCAGATTTGCACTGTTTCTTTCCAATTTAATTCTGAAAGTGAACAGATATAAGACTTGTTCATAACCAGACACAAACCTCAAATGCATTAGTCAATTTTTGCACAACTATCACAGAATTGAATACTTACATTTTATTCTCTTTAGGACTCTAAATTCAAGATAATCATGCAAAGTACAACAAAAGTCACCAAAAAATATTAGCAAAACATCCTTAGAGCCAAAGACATATACTAAAAACCTAGATAGATTCAGCTATAATATATATTGATAATGACTCAACAGTAACTATATGAGAAGCTCCTTGCATCCTACTCACTGAAAGAGTTTGACAAAGTTGGGAGAATTTTAATGCCACCGAATAAGCATATTGAAAAAATGAAGTTTATCTTGTTTTAAATAATAAACTTCTGAACCTTGCAATGGTAACACAAATATCATGGCATGGGTTATTTAGGTAAATTAATAACTTTATTAATTATAGTGGATTGTTAGTAGCAAATAAAGCAATATTCTTGTACATTCCAAAAATAAAATGAGAAGGTACACACAGCTGATAGGGTAGCAACACAAATACAACCTTCTCACCTTCTTTGGTGAAAGTTCATTATCTCCATGACACCTTCTTTCTCCTTGGAGGGACTTGATAAGTTATCAACTAAAATACAGAAATATTACTTGTGAACTTCGTTGAATTTTTCAAATTTGTAATTACTTTAAATGAGACAAAAAGTGTGGGAAATTAATTAGAAATTTACCTAATTGTTCACAGCTCTTCTTTTTCAATTGATAATATAGAAAATATCGTTTCTCATAAATGTTCAAGAAAAGCTTAATTAACTAAAAAGTCAATAACGATGAATGATATAGAAACTACTTTAATTGATATTCATTCCTTTTCAATCTTGAGCTTCAAAATCTTCGAAATTCATCATCATTAACTGAAAACGGCAAAATTCTAAACAAGCTCTTTTCAAGTCAAGATTGTTCCCAAAATCAATAATTACATGCACTTCTACTAATGAAAATTGAAGGTTGCATTATACAGATATGATAAATACTATGTCGTCTAATGATATATGAGCTACTTGCACAATGCTCCTGAGATGAAATATAAGTGTTAAAAGGATAAATATTTTATAAAGGCATATGAAAAACTTTCCACAAAGGAACGACTAAAATTCTAACACTAACTTATCGATTTTATTTACAAGAGAATTTAAAACTGATTCAATGAACTAGTTTAAGTATGCTTTTCTGTAAATTATATATGATGAACATACCAAAATGTCTAATTTTAAAACATTAAAATATATTTTGAGTTTTCCTTTGCATAACACAAAATGAACTAAAGAGATCAGTCTTGGTATTGAAACTTTAAAACACTTGTAAATAAGCTTATATTTGGTGAGAAAATTTAATAATTACCAAGTTATATATCTTTAAAAATGCCAATAATTAATTATAATTAGAAAAATTTCTAGAAGAAGGAAGTTATTTCTTAGTTTGTTTCCTATGCAATAAATTTGAATTATGTTATCCAGCAATATTTTTATTGTCTTTAACTTAGAGGCCACATAAGACAATATCACAAACCACTTTCAAGTCATATCTTGAGAATTGAAAAGCAACAAGGCATCTATACAATTACAGGCACAAGCAGTGTTTTCATGTGTATATCTTTCCATCTAGATTAAATAAATATACTGCACTGTTCTGGTAGCTTCAGAAATTCAGCTACAATTGAATTATTTAAAATAACCTTACATCCAAACATTCAAATTTTAGTTGGTTCTAAGAAAATATATTACACATCAGTGGATCTTTCTGTGTTCATTATCAACAGAGTTACAGATTTTAAACTCTTTCATATATGCTGATGGAAAAAACCTGAGTTGAAAAGAAATACGCTCAATAAATGATATTTTATTTCCTAAATATTTCGTGTTACTTACAACACAGTAAAGTATAAAATGAGTGGATGAAAGTATTGCAAAAACTATTAATGTATAAGTGACATAAATATTTAAACTTTTAGATTTAAATTCATAGTCCTAACAATATATACCTCATTTGTATAGAATAATGATTCAAACAAGCCACACTGTGGCATTCTTATCTGACATTCATCTTAAGTAAAGCTTAGAGTAACATAAGGTATTTTGATGAATATTTTCCACTTTTTAAACAAACATTTCAAAATTTAATGACAATGTATATATTTTTTGTTAATATCACAAAGAAGGAAAATTCTTTTTCCATTAACAAGGATTTTGAATTTTGAACAAATTGAAATATTTATTTAAGTAAGTTGACATTTGTTCCTCATAAATTAACTTTAACAAGAAAGTTCAGAAAATGCAAGAATTTCTAGAACAAATATATATATTTTTCTAAAACAAATAATAGCAACTGAATGTGATATATCCTGTATATACATTAATGCCTGTATTCATTAATTCAGAAGATTGAACAGAATTTTGCTCCTGCAAATATTATAGAGGCCATCGAAGAGGTTTCCCTATCCGAGAAAACTCAAGAAGCCTGAAGCTTAGTGAATAATAGTTAAGATGAAGCTATCGTGTCACCAATATATTGGTGATTATATAATGAATTTGCTGGTCAATGAAATTTTACAATAAAAGAATGCTCCAGATAGTAAACTAAATTGTAAATGAGATTTTTAATTTATACTCAACTTTAAATTCCTAACTTTAGACAGAAACATAACATTTACTACTGAAAAAAATAAGTATGCTGCATAAAATACAACACTTTATAATGAAGATGAATTTCTATTTCTTTTGCATGGTTAAAGATGGTGTTCATTTGAAATTTACAGTTTATGTATGTATAATAATGGAAGATTAATACATCTCTCCTCTACCTCATTAACACAAAATTATTCTTTATATATTCTCTAAGTAGAAATACTTAGTGAGGGGCAATTATTTTTCTCAAGAGACTAAAAATTCTATTAATAGATATTTAAATTTCAAATGTTTTTATTCAGTTCAAAAGGAATATGATTGAATAGCTAGAATTTTTTCAATTTTGTAAAGTGATACATTTTTTGCTCCTGCAATATTTTTTGTAGCATCTAAGTTGAAATCATAAGAATTGATGGTCTTCAGAAACCCTCCGCAAAAATTTTCTTTGATGATTTAAATAAAAAGATTCTTAACAAAAAATTGACATATAAAGAGAATACATTTGGGTTAATTAAAACCTTTATCTGAGAAAAATCTATCTTGATCAAGATAACTATTCAAAATACAGTGGTTGAAAATCGACTAGAAAAAAAAATTTAAGTCATAAAAAATGAATCATCCGTTTGTTTTGCTAAAATGATTGTTTCCAGATTGAGTACTTTTTAAATGACGTCATCACCCTTGAATGATGAGTATAAAATTGAAAAATTCTCGGTCAATCTTGATATTGTTTGTGCATCAGAAAAGCTTTCTGAAGGATGCTCAAATGCTTTCTTTGTACCTTAGAAAATTACTATCATGTTTTCTCCCTTAAGTTTTATATACTAAACCTCATTTATTTCATATGATATCAAGCAGCAAATATTAAATTGAATCCATCCAGTATCTTCTGGTAGAAAAGGCTGTCTAATATATTTTTCATAGATATTTAATACACTTTATAGAAAATTTAAAAGTTATTTTTTAAACTTTATATGAATCATAACAGAAATGTATCTCACTATATCAATTTCACAATAACTGGAATTTAAATCCAATTGCAACTTATCATGACCTATTTGTTGTTTAATTATATTACACATTATTCCATTTTTTTATATTTAAAATTTTGAAAATCTTTATTGTCATACTTGATAACAAATAAACCTAACAGTAATTCTAGAAGAAAAGATAATAGAGAAATAAAACTCTTCAGAAATTTGAACAGAATACTTACAGAACAATGCAGTATACAATATTATTTTAACAGAAGAAACACAAATCAAAAGAGGATCATGAAAATTACTTATACTAGATTTTCTTTCACTAGTATTTCATTTCACAGATGTTTGATTGATAATTTCCAACTATTATAGATTAAAGTCTGAAGTGAAAAGATTATAAATTAGCTTAAATTGAAAGAAGCTAAGCATCTGACGTATACAAAAGGTCAGGATGGTGAACTCTTACATAATTTATTAAGTTAATTGTTTATTTATAATTGTAAAGTTATTACAGAGAATTAACCAAAGTTATTTTCTTTTATAAATAGCTTATGATAACCTTAACAGGATATGAACTATTTTAAATATTAGTCTCCTTTGAATTTAACAAGCTGTGATGATTCTTTTTACAATTATATACCTCAGTTACAAAAATCAGTCATGAGGCAATTATACTAGTCCTGAGATTCCTTATGATTATGCAGCTTGAAAGAGAGAATAAGAAAATGATGTAAGAGGAATAGATAAATAATATGAGATCAATTCTAATACCTCCCACATTTAAAAAATTAATATGAGGAAAACAATAGAGATAAAGTAATTACTTTTCCAAAATTAATAGAAGTAAAATAAGCTACTTTAGCCTGATTTAAGCTGAGCAACCTGGTAATAAAATGACTTTTTGGTAAATGATTTGAACATTGTTATGCAGTAATAAGTTTGAATAATCATAAAAATAGTAAAATTTGATTAATAAGATTAAGAGCTCTAATAGGATATACACCAATCACAGCTTTATTAGTAAACAACACTCCTAAGTTAATTTATAAATAAAAGGAATTCACTTGTAAATAGACTAGCTATTAAACATTAGCTTAAAAGCTATTAGCTTAAAACAGGCCAAAACATTAATAATAATAGCACAAATTTGGATCTTGAGAATCCTAAAATTTAAATATTTTACTTAAAGTCTAATATTTGTCGAATATAAGACAAACAAAAAATGAACACCTCACTTAAAAAGGGAAAATTTCATTATTCTGGAGAACAAAATACTGATCATTATCTTATAATTCAATCACATGTTTATTCCATTAATTTTAGCACCGTTTCATTATAATTGATAAATTGAAGGAAAGGATGAATTTCATCAACGAATACCATCATATTTTAGGTTGTATTGCTTTATAAAGATTTATGTACTATAGTAGGATATTATTTAAGTAGAGTTTATAGTTAATTTATCTATTCCCTTTCTTATGCGCTATTTAATATACAAAAATGGATGCTTCCAAAAGTACTTGTTGAGAAATTCACTTATAAGATATCGAAAAATGACCTTTATGGTTAAGTTCTTAATTAAATGTTTCATTTACAATAAGATGGATCTTAATTTTTAGTCTTCAAACTTCCAAATTATAAAATCATTAAACAATGTTTACATTAAGAGAATGATTTTTTGTTGGAGAGTCAACATGGCTATTTTCTCCCAATTTTTTAATGCAGACAATAAGTTGAATGAATTTAATGGAGAACAATAAAAAATCATATTCTTATGCATATAGCATAGAGGATTTCTACAATGAAGCAAGTCAAATAAGACATTGACTCCAAGACCAATTTCATCGTACCTAAGATTCATCCATGTTAGGACACAAGAAATAATCGATTGCCATCAAACAAGTATAAGTACAATGTATTGCACTAACAGCTTTTTGATATTTTTTCATGATAGTAAAAGTTTCAATAAAAGAAATATTCATGATATTAAAGTAAAAAAATGAATACAGTGATTGAAAATAGTAAAAAATACTGCTCAGTTCAGCTCTGTTTTAAATTAAGTGATTATGTAACCTGCCACAAAGATTTTGTATAAATTTTTCACATTAGGTAATATTTTGGATTAATACATTATATACTAAAGAATGAAGCTGAGGTGAATTTCTGAAGCCAATTTTTCATTAAAAATTCTATACATAACAAGATAAGGCGAATAGCCTTCTTCATGATTTTTTCATTCATAAATTTTTAAAGGAAAATCTCTATTTCTAGGAGTTCTGAAATTGGGAATTATTTCAACTCATTGTTTCTAAGATGAAATAATTTAACAAATAAATTACTCTCTCACTTTGAATTAGAGTTAAAATACTGTTTGCATCCTCAAATAAATAAGCTGAGTTCTATTAGAAGAATATTCCCTTAAAATTTCTAAACAATAATTATAACTTTATCATGCCATCTTTCAATTACACTAGACTTCTAACTTTAGCAGCCAGTAGTAAAGGTGAATCAATCAAGAAGTCCGTCATCAAATGTTTACATTTATGTTTAACAAAGCAGTATCAAAATTATAGCCGTCTGTCTATGATGAAACTAAACATAGATGATGCACAGTAAAAAAGCAGTGAATGAATGACAACTAGTATTAAAGCACATGCAACAAATAAATCAATTTTCTCGGGTCACTTTGGCAAATTCATGCCTAGAAATAGTAGTTCCTGAAATACAGTACATTTAGCTTCCCCTGCATGAAAATCTTATAAATATAGTTTGCATACCTAATATACTTAAAAGGGTTTGCTTCTATCAATCAATAAAAGTGTTGTGAACTTACCTCTGAAGATTCCTGCACTTCATTTTCTGCTGTTGATGCAGAAGTAAGGAAGTCAGTAGGAGCTGAATCATCATTGACTGTAAAGCATGAAAATCATTTGAGGAAAATATATTCAAATATTAAATTCAACTAGATAGATAAATACTCTTGTGCACAACAATATTACAACTAGAATAAGACAAATCTAGTAGCAGCTCATCCTTCTAAATCGATGACAGAGAAAAAATACAGGAGATATATCTTATCCCATTTACAAGTTCAGCAGATTAAGTACAGCTCTTTTCTATCTCAATAGTATGAAGCTTTGATTATATATCTCTCAGTTCAGAATAGATACCTCCTTCAATTGAGGAATTTACCTTACCACAAAAATCTTAATTCTATACATATAAAAATGTTATCAAAAGGATAACTAACATAACAAAATCTATCTCTTACAAATATCTTTCTTACAATGAATTTCCTTAATTCATGCCAGTTTAATAATACTTGATCACACATTTTAAAACTCAGTTCTGATTCTAAAATATCAGGTATGTCCAATGAATATCTTAACAGAATCTTATATAAATGAATAATTAGTACTTTAAAGTTAATTTACCTTATCATTATAATTTTATAAATTCACAAATACACACTCTTTCAGTACTTTTAGGAATAATAAAAATTATGCTATATATAATGTAATCGTAGAAATTAATCTTAGTTTTTAACTTTAAATTAACCCTTGAACTGATTGACATGAATAATCATGTTCTCATAGGATTCAACTTATGACCTTATTACAAGGCTAGCAAACTAATCTAGAGGTAACTGAGGTCTGATTATAAAAAATGAACAATCAATTCAAACTGGCACTAATTTAGGAAGTAATAGGATCACATATTTTTACACATTGATATCAAAACAAATTACGAAAGTTGGTAATTTTGTACATAAAGTTATACAATGGTTAATTTTCAGTCAAACATAAGACCTTTTCAATTTTTCCTTTTGTAAGACTATGGCCAAAGCATTTCAGAGGAGCAGAAATAATAATTTTTAAGCAAGCTACAGCATGAGAAATTAAAAAATTAAGATTATATAAGCTAATGAAGATTCAACAAACTATATTCAATTCCATAAATTATCTGAAAATTTTATTGGCCACAAATTTGTAACCAAGACAAATATTTTTGCTCGTGATCAAAAAGCAAGAACTCATGAGATATTTTATTTTCAAACAAGGCATTTTATATAATGTCAATAATACAAATTCCCTTCAATAACCTTCATTAGTAGAGTTTTAGTATTCAAGAATAATAAAAAATACTGAACGCAAAGAATTAATAATAAAATAATTAAGTCAACTTTGAACTTTAACTTCTTTTACCATATATTGATCCATGGCTTTGGTAAAGCAGTTGTTTGAACCGTCAAATAACATAATTTTGACATTAAAGGAGTTTTCTAAAGCCAATATATTCACAAGCAAGGATTCAAAAACAAAACCAGACATAAATAAGAGTCATATACTGAAGCATTATTCAACTGATGATGGATTTTAATAAATTCAAGCCAGATTTAAAGGACGATAACCTGATATATTATACAGAAATAAAGTATAAGGAATAAATTTTATGAACTATTTAAAAGAGCCAAAAGTATTTCGGGAAAAGAGAAAGAAAGTGTAAGAGAAAGAAAGTGTAACTGAAAGAAAAAGGTTCAATTTTATAAATTTTAACACTGAAACATATCACTCACCTGGAGCAGGTATAAAGAAATTTCCTGCAGGAGGAGGAGGAGCTGCAGGTTGAGGGAATAAAGATAGAGTTGGTGGCATTGACCCTCTGTTTGCTGCCTTTGCGGTACTATTCCCCATTACATCAACGTAATTTTGTCGCATTTCTACCATTAATGAAAGAGATTCAAAAGTCAAAAAACCTTCAATATTGAAAAAATATTTGACTGAGAAACTATGAGATCAATTAAACATGAAAATCCCAAAGCATGCTATACCCTATCAAAGTTATCTTTTAAATTAAAGTTTCAGTGTCCAAGTCTTTCAAGGAAGTAGTCACATGGACTATTAATGTACAGGGAAATTCCTTAAGGAAACTAGTTAAAAACATGAAAGCACAAGCAGAGCTAACTAAGAAATTGATGATTTGTTACTTGTTACAAGTTACAAAAACAACAAAGATTGTTATGGATCTAAATAAAATAATACAAATTAGGGAAGAAAATAGCTTTCTATGAGCTAATTATGCTATACATTATTATTAAGACTGACAGGGTCTAATTTATTAAAACTTCAAAGCTAATACTTCTGTAAGCTTATTCCAAATTATTTATAGCATATCAATCAGTAATGATATACAAACAGAGGATAGAGCTTGTCTTGCCAAATTTATAATTAATAATAATCATTCTTTGGAGGAAAATACAATTAGAGATATCTAAAAAAATCAAAATAAAAAAAGAGGTTACTTACTCCTCCCCTTGGGCAACTTGTAAATGTTTCCAGTAGCAGGTGCAGCTGGAATTGGTACATTTTGGACATTGTTTTCAGGCAAAGATTTTTCTATAGGTTGAGGAATTGAATTCATAGTTGCTGAGGGCTGTGAAATAGTTGGAATTAGTTCTGAAGCTTTAGGAGGTGGTTTTAGTTCAGTCGCAGCTTCATCTTCATCAGCATCCATGTTCACCCATTGCTTTTTGTCATTATCCCAAACAATCTTCAAGGGAAAAATTTGAATTGGTTAGCGATTTGCTAGTTTACATATTGGGGGCATAAATTATTATACAATGCATAATTAATGCAGTCTTTATTAATAAAAGTTTTCAACAACACAGAAAAAATTAACTAAAGCATTTGATAACATAAACTAAAATTGGATCAATAGAATAAACTATCTTTTGATAAAAATGTAGGAGGATAAAATCTTAAAATATGGCATAACGGAAATAAGTAAAATTAAGGATAAAAATTTATGTAAACTATTATTGATGTTATTTTTACTACTTTTAAATTAAATTATTATTTACATTATAAACTTAACAAAAATGTCAGGGTCATTGACATGTTAGAAAAAATTTAACTGTTATTATTGATACATCTTCCATGAAGCATAATAGAAGTTTAAGCATAATACAGCATAGAAACTATCGTGAATAATCATCATCATTTATTTGGTATAGACAAGCAGAAAAGAAATCTTACTGAAGGATTTTTGTCATCAGGAAGGTTCATCTGGTTTTTTGGCCTCAAAGACAATTTACTGAGCAAGCCTCCCAGCCAACCTCCACCTGCTGAGGCATTGGATGCATTAACTGGAGTCCCACTTCCTTTACCCTCTGTTGAATCTTTCCTTGCCTTCTGACTTGCTTCTGATGTTCTCCAATTTCTCACAGATGAGTTGGACTCGGATAACTGCCTTTGTCTCCCAGATACCTGTACACACAAATAACAGGAATTAAATACTTTATACACAATGAAAATTAAACAATCTTCTTGAAAATGAAACAAAATTAATTAATCCATTTGCTTAGAGTTATTTACAATATTTTACAATGTTGTAGTATACCTCGATTATTTAAAAAATTTGGAAGTGAAGATGTAAGCATGAAATTTGGCAATGGCAAAATTAACTATCTAAGCATCAAATTGAATATTCTGCATCAATTTTCTAGAAGTCCTTAATTCATTAAGAGCATGCATTGTTTTGAGTGATATTTTTCAAGGACAACATAACAGGCATTATCAACTACATTAAAAATATACGTTAAAAAATAAGTTTATGAAGTAAAAGCTGCCAGGATATTTTGTAGAAAGCACTCACAATACGATTTTCAAAGTAATGCTACACATGAAAACAAGAAAAAAACATTTTAAATAATCATTAATAGCAAATATTTATAATATAATACATAAATAAAATAACAATCAGTTTTTTAAAAAAATTTAAGTTACAGAAACTCAAAGATAAAAAATACAAAAACTTTCACCCACAAAAACTATAAAGTGAGAAAGGTAACATCATCCTTTAACAATAATTTGAAAAGATAAGGTCACACAGTCAATAAACAAAATTAAAGCAAGTTCATTTCTTACTCAGAAGATACATTTCTTAGAATAGAATTGCATTGGTATTCATCTGAAAACCATTAATCACTTAAAAGCTTTATGATTTGACACCAAATTAACAAACTAAACAAATTTAGACATAACAAATAAAGTTAAAACTATAAAAAAAACAAAATTTTATGATTATCTCTAAGAATAGTCTTTAGTTGAAAATTAAATAATATCATTCTTAACACTATTTTAAAAACATTTTAAGTTTCCACAGAGATATCACTAAAAAATTTTGGTTTCATAAGAAATAATGTTGTGTGTTTTCTGGATTTCATGGATAGAAACAGTTAATTATTATTCACAAGGAAGAGCTTTCAATTATTTAATCAAAATAAAATTCCTATTTCTCACCAAATATGTTTCCACAAGAGATGTTATTCCAACGACTTGCACTGGTATCTGTCCTAAGTAGCTGTAAATATTTACTAAAGGCCTAACATATAATAATTTGCATATGATACTATATTCTTATTTTCTGGCAAATTGTTCAAGGCAAATTAACTCTGCTGCAGCTTGAATTATTAAATAGCTAGTCTTAAGGGGAGTCAGTGAGTTTCATGACACTTGGTCTTTAACAAATACTTAATGTTCTTATAGCATAATAGATTGTGAAGGATATACGCACATACCTTAAAGTATTTGAAATCTACAGAATTTCATGGCCTTCAGAATATACAAATGTTTAATTAATCAATTGGTTAGAGAATTATAAACAAGAATCTTATGTTATTAGACAACAAGGTTTTTCAAAGTTCACTCATTCTTCTTTCTAAATTATTAAGAGTTATTTTTCTTTAGATTAAAGCTTGAATGAAATTAAAGGCTATAAAATAACAGTTAACTAATTTGCTTCACAAAAAATCCAAAGTAAAGCTAATTAGAGCTAAACAAATTTATTCCCTTTTAAGATATTATATTATTATTTTTTTATAAGATATTATAAAAGCTATTAATTATTCGAGACAGATGATTATGCAAATAAAGTATATAAAAGTGTTTATTTACATATTGAAGAATATCAAAGTAGAAAGTTATTGTTTTCATTGTTATATCAACTCAAATATAGAGAACCATGATAGTAGTGAAAGTTACTACTTGAGTAAAATTTCTAGATCTAAATTTCATACTTGGATATGTATATTTTGTAATTGAAAATGCCTCTTAAGGGGTATCTCAGACATAAGCAGATGAACTAAGCATTAAAAGTTTTGAAAAGGTAAAATAATAATACTATATTTTAATTATAAATGTATGTCTTATTTAAACTGATCTAACCATATATTTAATCTTCCATATTAAAGGAACTGTAAACTGAGAGCATCAGAAATTCAAATAATTTATATTGGAAATATGAAAATTTAAATGTAACTTATTTTTTAACATCAATAAGACTTCAGCTATAATTCTGCTAAAAAACACATACAGCTTTATTGAAGATGCCTCCAAATATAAAATTCACACATGAGTGATTCCCTAATTCAAGAGAAGATCCAGGATACCTACAGAATTAATTCCACAGAATAGGTACACGGATATTTGTGAATAACATCAAAGTAGAGGTATAAGTATTTCACACAGAGGAACTTAGGTTAATGTGAGTCTCTTAGAAATGTTATGCTTTGTATAAATTACATAAATTGCTTTGCTCTTTCTTTCATTAGCAATTAATTTAGTCCATTTTACTGAAATCATTTGAAAATGTCACATTATATATAATAAATGCTCCAGTCTTAATCATTAATGACAAATATTAAAGAGAATAATGTAGATTATAATGTGAAAATTAATAAATAATATGGACTCTAGAAACAGCAATTGGTTATTTTTAAAGAACCAAACATTCAAAGTTGGCAAATAAATAAAAATCAATTATGATGCTGTAATATCTGCCATCTCTATATAATCAATATTTTCCACAATAGGATAAAATTTCCAGTTATAAATTTTTATAAATAAGTAGATTAAGATGATTATTGATTCAATGATCACAGCATGCAGAACAATCGGTACCTTACAAGCAATGAATACAAGCCAAACAACTAAAAATGCAAAAAGATGTACATAAAATGTTGAATTCAAGCCCAATTATAAGAGATAAAAAATGTTAGTAAACTCCTTTTCACCTGTGAACTGATTAAGAAAAAGATGAAATTTAAAAATCTATTGAATTATATATTTTTCTTTAAACTTTATCAATTAACTGCAAAAAAGCAAACTAAGTTAAATGAAAGGTTTGAAGATTAACAATTCATGTACAAAATTAATCAATTAAATAATGCAATTTTGCTCAACATTGGAAATTTTCAAACCAATCAATAATGTTAAGATAAACCAGAGAAAGATAGTAATGTTGTTTCCTAAAGTGGTTGTTATAAAAGGTGTTGAATAGGTTATCCTAAATATTTTTCACTAAGCTAAAAAATAAATAGAAAGTCTAAAGCAGAAAGACATTCGGAATACTTAAATAACAGAGTAATCACTGAGAAACTCAATGCTGTGTAACATTAACAATATATGGGGCTTTAATTTATCTTAGCTGAAGCTCTACATCCATTTATGTGAAATCAGATTAGACTAACATTTTATATTAGAGTATATATAGTAAATTATGGATTTCAACTGGATTTTTGTGATATTCATTATTTATTCAATGGATTATCTTTGTCTTAAGTTTTGAGTAGATATTGAAGACATTTAAATAAAAAGGAAAAATGATTTTAAAAATCTCTAGATAATTCAAACACACAATATACAAAACACAGTAACTGAAATGATTTAATGATATAAATTTAGGTGTCATTGATTAAAAAGATTAGAATTTGGAACAATAAAATCTATTTGCCAAAACCTTAATTGAAATAGAAAGGCCATTTTCTATGAAAAATAATCTATAATATGGCTCCGAGTGGACTGTTTATTTTAAAATTTTCCAGACTAATAATGGGGTTCTTTAACTCAAAAGGACAAGAGGATGTTTTAAATAACCGAACTTACATATTAAAAATAAGAGATGGAAATTAGATATTCAGAATTAGAAAAAGACATCGATGAATTATGGGACTAGAGAAAAAAATAATGGAGAAACTGTAACCCACTGTAAGTTCAAGATAATTATAGAAAATTAACTCTGTCACATAGCATAATTAGCAGCATGTCATTCTTATTTTAAAACTGATGAAAAGGCAAAATTTGAGATTTTGCAGACAAGAATTCCTTCAGCAGTTCTTCCTATCACTGAAAATGAGCAGCTTATCTCTATCAAATCTAAAAAATAAAATTTAAGTGTTAACGAAAATTTTTTCCATGAAGGTTATCACTTTTTGAGTTATACTGCTATGTCACTATACTAAATTTCTTAAATGATAATATACAAAAGGCATTATAACTATCAGTTAATACTACAGATGTATTACAGTACAGAATAATGTTAAGATTTAGATAGTCCTCAGAGAGAGAGAGTTTAAATATCCAATTAATATCCATCACATCTTGAACTAGGCAATTAAATAAGAATTTGAGTCATAAGTATCTTAAAAATTTATGTCCACATAAAAGCATAATTCAATGTCAAGCATATTTATTTCAATGCTTTACAGGGTTCAAAACATTGCAAACAACAAACATGTCCAAGATATAATAAATTACTGCATAAAAATGACTAAATCAATCAGAATCTGATAAGTGTAACTCAGTGTTCTCACATACATTCAATAAATACACGAGGAAATTTAATACATTTCATATTGCCCTTTTACTGGTACCAAGCTTTCTATATGGTACAAAACAAAGCATGAGGAAATATCATATCAAAACTTGGAAAAATAAGGTCTGAATGTGTTTATAATTTATATGTATGCAACTATTATTTAATGATTTTCAAATATAGCAGTATCCCCTGAAAGAGATATTTTAGAAATGAAATTTTTTGGAGGATGAAATGATTCTTGACCTTCCAAATTCACTATCAAAACATTGTTTAACAAGGAATCACTAACAATTAAATACAAAGACAGTATTGAAGATAATATTAATGAACCAAGCATTCTGAATCGTACAATCAATTCCTTGCTTAAGTCTACTTTGTAACTTCAAACACAGATGCGTTACTTTAATTTACAACCACTGATTCCAAAGTCTGAAGCACCAAAAATGAATAAATATAAACATATTAAATACAATGCAAATTTTTAGAGCTACAAATGATGGTGGAGAACTAGGAGTCACGTTCTTGAAAGATTGAAATTCTCTACAGCTCAAAGTATGTGCATTTAACAGGTGACACAAGTTCTCACCTCTCACACTCCACTCTCCAAGATGTCAGATACATGAATGTTCGACACTGCTCTTCCCTTTCTGTTTCTTTCCAAATCACAAGGATAGCTAGCAACTTTCCCATCCCTCTTCCCACCACTACCTGCACACAACATACCATCTTTACGATCACCATGCTTGAGCTTCAGCGAAGACTCCTTACGTACAGCATTTGCTATTTTTCGTCCATTTCTATTCTCTGCTAATTTTCTATTTTTTGCAGATTTATCATTCTTCAGCATGAACTCCCGATCTGCAATCGGAGAATCAATCTCAAATGTCTTAAGGTGAGGGGGGCATGGCATGTCAATGGGGTAAGTACCCCCAAAAACCAGGCGGCGTTCCCCAAACCGGAAACAGGGACCAGGTGAAGAGTGCGGAACAAGCCCATGAGACACCATACCACTCGGCATGCTGCCATAAGCTCCTCTGACGAGGTGTGGCTTGCCTGATCTCAGGTGAGGGATGGCAGGAGCCAGTGAGGGATGCACTGAATGGTGCCCACTGATGGATTTACTTACATCTTTGTGTGGTTGCTCTTCCTCATAGTCGTCCTCTTCTTCCTCCGACTCCTCCTCATCCTCTTCGTCATCCTCATTATCCTCCTCCTCCTCTTCTTCCCCACTCAAACAACTAACAGTCTAAGAAATCAAACCTTGAATTGTTATCGGATCACTCAAAACCACCATATTCACTCACTCTGAGTTACTTTCAAAAGCTGCACTTCTTTAATAAGAGATCAATGTTGAATAATTGCAAAGTAATGATCCATCTGAACATAGTTCACTCAATCAAATGATTAAATTAAATGAGCATCATGACATATAGGGGTGCCAATTCATGATTTCCCAAGAAGATATCTAACTAAAATTCGCTAAAAATTGAGTTTTAGTTTATTAATCCTCAAAAAATTTGAAAACTATTTAATTGCACTGATATATTATCTTTCCACCTATACTCCTTTTGAGACATAGAAATGTAAGATTCACATTATACCTTATTGCTTCCTTAATTAATTATTAATAGGAATTGACCAATGAAAAATGATGTTCTGACGTAAAAGAATAGTAGTATTTCATGAAAATAGTTTCACGAAAAAGAACGAACTTGACCATTGCTGAAGAATTAATGCTACTATATTCATATTCTACCAGTAATTCAACTAAGTTTTAATTAATATTATACATTTCTACTTCATTTTTATATAATATCATTAAAAAGTTGATGCAACATTTGTTAAGAATAAAACAACTACTTTTAAAGTCTACATGAAAACAAAAGATGATGCTTCAAATGCCTCTTTCTCAGGATGGTTCATTTAGTACTTCATTTCACATCATTGTTTAATAATCGTAAACATCTTTTTAAGTTGAAATTTCTCAACCTCAAACAAAATTAGTCTCAGCCACTGATCACTTTCCAAAAACTTAGAAGGCAGGCTTACTTCTTTATGTTACACTCTGAAAATATCTAACATGCATAACAAAGTACTGATAAAATTTGGGAGAAATATCAAAAGTAAATTTTAAAACTGAAGAGTAGAAGTTTGGATGAAAAGAATCAATTACAGAAATTATATGACTGAATGAATAGTTTGCAATGAGCATACATCTCATGAAAGCACTTCCACATAAACAGATGGAAAATTTCAGTAAAATTCACAAAATCCTGCATAAAAAATAGCAATTATTAATTTGTCAACATGATAAAATGAAGTTTTTTAATTTATTTAACTATTATACTTCGATTTAACATAAGTGCAGCTTATAAGTGAGTAAATATGGTACATTATAGAAGTTTATAAAGAACCCCTTCACAATCAGAGAAACTAATTGTTTTATTTTCCAAATCTAATGTTCTAAGTTTAATTTTTCATGTGAAATTTTATCCTCTTCTACATTTAAAACTCACTCTAAATTTATTACATTAAAACATCATAATATCCTATGAAAATGATTCATAGGCACAAGTGATAATAAAGAGATAACTACCTACATATTAATTAAGTGTACATGGAATACGAATGCAAAAATTATGTGATGTTTAACAAGATTATCTGCATATAATTCTCTCAGTTCTTATTATCAGATGATGGGCAATTCTTCAAATCTTCAAACAAAATTGGACATACAAAATTAAAATTGAACTTTAATTAAAGTAATAACTTATGAAATTAATGAAAATTGTTTTGTTGAACTACATTAATAGTATACATTAATATGTACAGAAATTTCTTCTTTAATGAAAAGATATTACTAGATTATATAATGCTTCAAAGAAAATTGATATTAATAAAGATGACAAAATGTTTCTTTGAAACGGAATATTATGGAAAGAATTGCGACTAATTTCTGTGAGTAATTTTTATCCTTATGTCTTAGATTATGGAAAAGCTTGTGAAATCAATTTCAATTCTACTGAAAATAATAAAGATGTTTTCTTAATGTGTATATTAAAGGATTAAATATTCTTCCTGGCAGACTTTTGAACGTCATTTAAAGGTTATTTAAATACTGACATTTGTAAAGAGTATAACATATATCCATAATTAATAAGTATTCCAGACCAACACTGAAAAAATTCAATGTGAAAAATAGATGAGCTCCAAGCATAAAAATTTAATGCGAATTCATGATACATTCCATCCTCTATTTTAATTTGAACAGAATATTACAAGAACTTATACAAATTTTCCTTAAATTTAAAAATATTACTTTGGTTGTAAAGCATAAATAGCAGTGCAGTATTAGACTACAAACAAAATAACAATAAAAATACTATAACAACAAAAACCATTTACAAAATTAAATAAATAATTGACATGATTGTGAATAAGCTGAAGTAATGGTAGAATTTACAAGCATTTTGCAATATTACAATACACTAAGAAGCCCTATATAAAGTAAAATACAATATGACAGTAGATTTCCTTAACCTACATAAAATACATGAGTGACAAACTTCTTAGATACCACATAATAAGAAATCAGCATTAGAGACACAATGCACTACCCTGACTAAATACAATGCAAGTACACATAATAGTGAAAAGCAGCAAGGTTCAAACACAACATGTCCAAACAATATTTTCAAGATAAGACAAAAAAATGTTAAAGAAAATTATTTGCTTCACATTATACACTGGCATTATCCTTCATAAAATAACATTTCCTCTTTATATGCATGTGAGAACAAGGTAAGAGTAAATAATATTTGTCTAATAAATCAATATACTGTTAATTTTAAACATCATTTTAAAATAAATGTGGACAAAAACTAAAAAAATACAACTTATAAGAATATATTTTGACTAGAAATTATATCAAAATTCATTTGAAGGCTTGTTATTACAAAAATCAGTAAAGCCTATAAACTTACTATTAATGACCACCTAGTTTACAAAAATTGAACTGTGCAAGTAAAGTGTGCAAAGAGTCAACATACTAAATTAAAATTGGTGATATAAACATGCAGTAAAAAATAAACCATGCAAAGCTGTGATAAAAACTTATTTCAAATACTATCTCTCAAAGGAATTTCTATGCTGCTACTCTACTGTTATTTTGATAACACAGCAATTGGCTATGGAATACATAGACTTAGGAAAATATTGTTCAAAGTCTGATATGATATTGTAAAATATATATTTCTGAAGTGAATTCTTAATCTAACAAAATTTTTAATTTTGAATATATGTATTACCTTCCTTATGAAAAACTAGACAATCTCAATGAAAGCAAGCTAAGTTTGTTAAAAATTTTACCTGATGCACATACAAGATTCCTATTCAAGTTCTTATATATTAAATGCTGTAAGAGTTTAGAAATGCTTTACAGGTGAAACAGTATTTACCTAATTATGGTTAAAGATTAAAAAATAATATACAGCTTTTGCACAATTACTATTAAACAATAAGCTTGTCAGAATGTGAAGATTATTCATTATTAGGTTGGGTATGATCTCAGTAAATAAGGAATGAACTGCATTCTGTTGATCAAAATGAAAACTAGATTTCATTTTAAAAAGTTTACTTTCTTCCTGAAAAGGTAACACGTACAATTCTAAGGAGTCCAATAATTCTTTCTGGTTAACCAAAATATTTAAGCCCTGTATAAATATATTTTTATTATTTAGAACTGATGGTATTAAAGTGTTTCTTGAAATTTTAAAATAAAAAACTCATATAATCATTAAATGATTGAGGTAAGTTTCAATGAAATAAATTAGAAATTATATAGGCTTTGTAAGTAAATTTGGATTTTGGAAAAATGGTTAGCAAAGATGAAAATAAAAGCCATTGAAATTGAATGAAAATGAAATTGACAAATTGTAAGATTTGGAAGTTAAAAATCTAGTCAGATAAATAGAAAATTAAGGGAGAACTAAACAAGGGTCATTATAGGAATTATTAGAGACATTTATATTTCAATTTATGCTCATTCACTGTAAAAATCATTAAATAATGCATGCTTTATTTCTGCAAAAGCTGTAAATTAATCAAATATGAACCTGTAAATTATGAATAAGAAAGTAGTATGGATGAAATAAACTTAAACAAAAAACAATTGGAATTTTAACTGATTCATTCATTAAACGTTTTCAAGACTTCAAACTTAATAATCTCAATTGAATTACTATCTTATATCTGTTTATCACATGTTGTAAAATAAATATCATCTGTAGCTAAATATATGGGATTTTTTTCACTGAGGTTAATATATCTAATGGAATAGCATAATACTATCATGTATACAAAAACAAAACACCTTCCACCATATACAATTAAATGATTTGCAGCATCTCTTCCAAATTATATTCAGATGATTGATGACAATACCAACATTTTCTTGGCATTTATATCTTGACTTGATAACTTAATTTCCACTCCCTTTCAATCACTAACCTGATCATTGCTAGTCGCAATATCCCAGTAGTTATTGGTTCCAACTTCAGACATAGGCTCAGATGAAGGATGCCCAGTGTTATCTACAAATGCTGTGTTCATATCTTGGGCTGCTGCAATGTTTTGAGACTCCTGGTGATGCCTATCATCTTTCATTTCATCGCCCACATTTACATCATTCACCATGGTATTACCCATTGAATTTTGATTCATTGGATCCCAAACATTTCCAGCGTATGAAGAAGTCATGTGGCTAGCATCAACAGCTGCTAAAGGTAAAAAAATCTCACTGATAAGAGAATTCTTATACTTATCATTATATTGCAGCTATTAGCACAGGAGATAAAAAACTCCATGCTTCTTTATAGACATGAATTTTAATCACAAACAAGACACATGTCTCAGTCTATGTCAAAAAATTACCAATATTGAGGAGTATGATATGAGAAATAAAAGATCAAGTGTTTAAATATGAAGCTACTAATACTAGCTAATTCATTTCAAACACTGCTTAATATGAGACATTATATTCAGAGGTAAAAATAATGTTGACATATTATTTGTTCAAATCTTGAAAACCTACTTGGTGTGGTGACCATTTCAGGAGAATTTATAGGTGCATCTGTTGGTTGAGGTTGAGTCATCTGTTGTTGCTGTTGCTGCTGCCATTTGGCTTGTTCATAATAGAAATTATTCCACTGAGCTTTGTATTCAGCAGATTGAGTTACTCCTTGCCCAGAGATGTCAGCCTGGGCAGATGTAACTCCTTCTGCAGTCATCATTCCATAAGACATAGTCCCTTGATGTGCATCCATTGTGGTGGGTTGGTTAGAATACATGGATGAATCCACAGTGTTCATCTGTAATTCAAGTAATTACACATAAATATTGGCTAAAAGAATGATTTATAACCTTTCAAAGAAATGAGTTAAAAGATATTACAAACAGAGACTACAGACAACTCTATGACTGTCCCAAAATATCTTATAATACTAAGTATTATAAGATATTATTATAATATAATAGTAAGTATAAATAAAATAACCATAATCATTTATTTATATATATTACAATTATGATTTTGGAAAAAGATGAGAAAAAATTGTGATATTTTTTAGAAGGATGACCATGATTAAGACAAAATTCATTTACACGCTTTTCAAAAATATGAATGAATGATCTACAATTATCATTACGTATTCTTAAAGAATTAAAAAGCAGATGAAAAGTGTATATATAATATTATGAATCATAATCAATGAATTATAATCAAGAAAAAATAAATAGGTAAAATAATATCACCTGCTGAAATCCAGCTGTCATTCCTTCAGGCTGCCCTTCCAGAATCTTAATGCAGCGATTTAGTTGCTGCAACCATTGTGGGTCTATCACAATTCCATTTTCACTTCTTTCAAGTACTGGATCTTGATGTTTCAATCGATCACTGATAATCGCCAAACGTTTCAGGAAATAAATATCTATCGATTTATCCACACCACCTAGAGTTAGCCATGATGTCACCTTGTTTGAAACTGCTTCGAAATATTGAAGACCTTCTTGCACCATTCCATGCTCCACCAGCCGCAAAGCATACTCCAATTTCACAGGCTGCATGATAAAGATCAGAATAGAATCATTTGCATTAAAATTAAAAAATTACCGAACCAAGTAATAATATTATTTCATTATAAGAAGAGAGCCACAAAAACTATAATACATACTACATTAGTTAGATTATTAATATTTTCTTAGAGGCACTAGAGATAATTATATGAAATTTAGTTAGTAAAGCAGCTGAATCATTAAAAATAAAGAATATATTTTGCTTGAATGAAAGCCCCCAAGCTATAAAAATCAAACATAAAATAGAATAATAGATTTTATACCTGAAAATATGGGATACAGAAGTTGGGATCAGCAAGGCACATAGCATATTCCAGGACCTCTGTGCAGTGAACCACTTCATTGGGGATTTGACCTTTATATTCATGAGTAAGAGGCACAGTAGATCCCAAAATAATATGTCTTGAATCTGGTCCAGAGAACATAGCATTCATTTCCTGAATACTACATGATGGTGTTCCTGAAGCTGATCCCATATTCAGTGTAGCAATAACATAACAGAACTGAGATGCAAAAAGACAGCCTCTGTTTGCTGGAATAAAATATTATACTCATATAACAGTGTTTATTAGAATAATATAGTTTCAATTAGGCTAGTAGTCTTAAGAAGAGACAAGATATTTTCTATTTGCTTACAAAGAGTGTCGCCCAATGTAATAATGGACTTCCGCTGCAGATCAGGATGATTCGATGAGTTGGAGATAATCATTGCAAGATGTGGTCGCCAATCTCCCCATTTTTCATCACTGCAAGACTGCAAAAAGAAAATTTTATTTTAAATCAGAATATAATATCTATTTATATATTTATAGTAAGTTCCCAGAAAATTATATACTCAAAATTTTAGAGGTAGACTTTTATACTGTTCCAAATAATTTCCAACTTAGGAAGAAACTACAGATAGTCACACTCAAACCTAGTAAATTGACTAAATCAACCAAATTAAAGTGATTAAAAATGAAAACTTACAGTAATAGCAGCAGGCTGCTTCCCTGAGAGTAGTTGATACAAGGTCTGAAGAGGGTCATTATGTGGAAGATTGTTAGCAAATCGAGTTAACACAGATGCAAGCATACGGCCACCTATTTTATGAGCTAGGAACATGGCATGTCCCCAGAGGCCATGCTTCATTGCCCACTCTGAAATAAAGAAAGATAAATTCACCTAAGGCAACCATGAGTAACTTTGTGACTGAGAATATGAATGACAGCCACCAAGGTATATACATTAAAGTTTCTGAATTGGTAAAACTTAATAAAATCCAACTAATATTCAGTAATCATTCCAACATATTTATATAAAAAAATTAGACTGATGTCAATGAAGAATAGCAGTAGTAATAATAATAATATATTGGTATGTGCTCTAATAAATTATGTCTCATTTTCATATGAATATTTATCTTAAATCAAAAATACATCAGTAGACCAATTACAAACTTGTACTTCAGCAAACACTTAAATACTACAAGTAGAAAAGATTTTAAAATTCACCTCTCTCTCTTCCGATCACTAACCTAAAGCATCCTTGGTGTTTCCAAATAGAAGATATTCCCTGAACTTCCTTGTAAGGTAGTCCTCCGATAACTGAGGCACACGATTGCTTAGAGTTGGATAAGGAGCACCAGCAACTATACCCTCATCAGGAGTTGTGAGGTTCGAATTACTAGAAAGTTCTTCTGTTATCAATTGTGGACTAACAGAACCAGGAACACTGTCGCATGTTGGATTCTGCAGATAGGCACTGTCTTCAAGCAATAAGCTGGATATATCAGTTCCCACAACAGACTGATGGAATGAATTGGGAAAAAAATAATTGAATATTTTCCAGAAAAGGCAGATAATAGGAATTATAAAAGCTAGGTGTAAATGAACAAAAAATACTGATAACGTGCTCATCTATAAAAAGTCATCATTTACATGCTTTAACAATAAATAAATATGTAAAAAATATGGAACTATATGATCACTCCCTTGGATTGTATAAGAAAATAAAATATTTTGCAAAATCACATTCTAGTCAGATAATTTTTATCAATAAAAGGACAATCAATTAGTATTTAATAAAGACTTCATTAAATAACAATACTTTATAAATAAAAAAATTATTGGTTATAAAATTATAGTTTTGTAAAATATACACAAAAAACTTGGATAGTTTCAACATACCCCATTTTGTTTCAGAAGTAATATAAGCAGCTTCCATAACAAAATGTATGAATCACGGTCCTGGATGCTCATGTCATTCAAAGCAGCACTGATTTTACTGTTACAAAACTGTATAACACTGTTTTTGTGTGTAGGGCCCCTATTGAAAACAAAAGAAAATCAAAACAATAAATTCACCATGTAAAAGTTTTTTATTTAGAAAATATATCCACATCATTCACCTACTAATAAATTATCAATTAATATAATATATGATTAAGTTTTTTGAAATAATCATTTAAAAATGTGATTTATATTACCTGATTAGAGGTCCAGGGAAACCTTCCAATTCAGCTACCATGGGATCATTCTTTAGGAGTTCTCTGAGGGAGAGGAATTCAAGCATAGTACTTGGACCTTCCATCAGGGGATTTGGCTTAAGAAGTAACAAGGATCCATGACCTGTCAGAACTCCTGGAGAGAGAATATGGGATAAAATTATAACCCACATTAATACCCCAAAATGATTTATTATCATTTATATTTATAATTATTTCAACACAAAGGATATTATTTTTTTCCACTTCTGTACATGGCTTCTGTCTAGCTACAACTATTTATAAACTTAATATTTTGACCTAGCAATACTTGTAATGATCTTATGACCAACCACTGGTTATGTAAAGAAATATTTCATAAGAATGGAAATAATAAATAAATTGAACACACTAATTGATATTATGGATTAAAAAACTGTAAATGCAAAGTAAATGTAAACAAATGTAATTTTTGTGAACTAGTAATATAGAAGTTAAACCAAACCTTTTATATGAGCAGATGGAAATTTTGCTGGAGTAAGTCTCTGAGGAGTTGATGCACGAGTAGATACTTGCTCAATTGCTTGATATGGAGAACTCAGACTTCGATCAGCACCTAGTTTTCTATGATTACAATAAAAAGGGATTTTAAAGGCCTTTTAAATTTGCAAACAAAGGGTACAAGAAGTAATTTTAGTATAAATAAAAAGAACTTACTGCACACTAGCTGATTCATCATCTATGTTTGATGTTAGCAGGTTGAGAGAACTTCTTCCTGAGTGCACACTACCTCTGCTATCATCTCCTAATGCAGTATCTTCCAAGGAATGTCCGCCTTCTCCCCCAGCATCAGATCGTGCATGCACAGGAGATGGGCCACCACCTGAAGCAGATGGGGTCCTTCTTCCAGGAGTCTGTTGCCCCAAAAAATAACCAAAATCTAACGTGAATCTTTAATCAATAATTGAAAAACTGCAAACAAACATTTAGCTCAACTCCTCAATGATTCTTAAATTATGAAATTCAGCTTTAAATCATTTTAAAAGAAGGAAAAATACATCTGTATGATTCAATGAAAAAACAGGATGGGAGTATTAACAACAAACATGCATATAAAATTGAATCCATCATTATTCTTTTTTGGAATAATGATATCTGATTTAAAATTTACTGAACAAGAAACTAGTCAATCATCTTCATGGAATTTCTGGGATAAAAACTTGTCATGAAAAGTTCAATTTCTTTTTGATCAAAATATTATTTGATAAGGAGATAATACCATAGAAGCCTGATAGTATAATCATACTTTAGAATCATCCACATCAATATCATCTTCAATCAACTCTCATAGATAATAAAATATTGCTCTCAGATGCTAAGAACAGTAAAGTCATTGCAAAAAAAATTTCATGCTACCCTAAAATTCAGATTATTATGAATTTTTTAATTGACTCTAAAGAATCTTTTATTATAGAGAAATGGTATGAAAAACAAATTTGATTCTTACCACAGCACCTCCAGGAACACCAGGATGTTGACCTGTTGTTCTTCCATAATTTTTCCTGTACCATTCAGCATACTCAAGAGGTCTTGATCGCCGCATTTCTTCCAAGTATAAATATGCTTGACCATAAGGATCTCGCATTCTATATGGATCGTTATAGTATGGATGTGGAGCTTGGCTGGGAGGTAGCGGGTGGCCATAATAGTCGTATCCTAAACAGATGGTATAAAACGTATGACAAAATCTTATTTCAGGCCAAACATGAGACCTGAATTGTGTTCAGGTATACTATAGGTATCAAGGTATGTATGATTTTTTCATTTTGTAAATATGATAGAATTAAATATTTTACTTAAAAGATAAACTGTTACTAAGACATTAACTTTGTTAAGAAGCACAAGTGCAAAGATTAACCCTTTTACCGAGGACCGAATTTTCAAGGTGTATGCCAAAATTGCAGAGGTTTTTCCGGCAAAAATGCAGGTTCTTGTTTAATAAATTGTAATAATTATAAATACCATTATTGATCCTTATATTTTTACACCGTTATTTTTACCGTTTAAGTATCATATCATAAGGTTAAAAATGAAAAAAAATTTGCACGCTTACCACTTTTATTTAATATTATAAAAATTTATATATATAGAAACTAATAAATAATAATACAAAATATGCATTTAAACGATAGTTTACCCATAGAAAATCAAAGGAAATGTTTGTTATTTAAGTCAATAGCTTGGTCTTTTAACTATTAAAATATAAAATTTTTATGAAAAAATTGCAATAGATTTTTCAAAAGTTGCACTTTAAGAAATATCTACCCTCTGGCACATGTGTTGCGGGAAGCATACACCATTAAGTCATTTCTTACATTTTGCACAAACGGTGCATTCTCGTCTACTCTTTCCTTTTATACTATCAACTAGCACACTATACATGTATTTCTCTTTTCTTTGGAGTACATTTTTAAAGCTTTACTTCCCTAATAAGGGATTCATTTGATGTCCGACGGGTGACCTTTTTCTTTGAAGCCACTCCTAGGAAAGGTCTTATATAATACTAATTACAAACGATAAGCATGTCATTGGTTTCATGCCTGCGGGTAGATTTTCTTTATTAAGAACATATCTAGTCAAAAAACGTAGTAGAAAATGTTAAAACACCATATTTTCCAGTATTTGAGTGCACGCCACTCATCGAGATACGTATATATCATCATATCAGATGAATAATAAAATTAAAGATGCCTAATTCAGCACAACTATCAGTTTGTTTCTAACGTATAAGCACAAGAGATAATAAAGAAGAAATCATAAGTGACAGATACACTCTAATTGAGGAGTTCTGCTGAGTAGAAAAACAGGGCCGATAGATCGGCCCATCTGCAGTTTTCGCATAAGCACGCCGGCCCATCCGCAGTAAGAGGGTTAATAAGAGTTAAGAACTAATTGAAAGATGTTTATATTCTATCCTTAATGAGATTAGGATAAACTATAAAAATTAATATCTGCATACAACTATTACTATAGAAACATGTGATGTATAATAATTCTCTCCAGGAATTATAGGTTCAATATGTATAACATTAACTGTGTAATGAGGAGTTTCCAATAGTTTTCCTTACCAGGAGAATAAGGAGAAAATTGTCTGGTGTCAGGGCCGTATCTTGGATCAAGACCATAATAAGGAGGTTCAGGATGTAAACGGTGAGGATGGTAATGATGAGGATAATGGCTCCTTGGAGTTCGATTCTCCCTTTCATGCCACTCTACACCCTCCCTCTCACCACTTTCTCTCCTTACTCTTGCACCACTCCTGTCTTGGCCTCTGTTTCTCCTTTCCCATCCTGTGTCTCGATTTGTATCCGAGTAATAGCCTTCCCCACCTCTTGAACCTGGTCTGCCTTCATACCCACTACCGCCAAGGTCCAGTTGACTGTTCGTTCGGGATCTGATAGATTAAATGATTAGATACTACAAATCGCAAAGCATTCATGTACATTAAAAATGATTTCCTTAGAATTGCATAAAGTAATGAAATCCTACAAAATTTAACTCTTTATTTTTGTTAAAATAGTCATAAAGTAAAATTATAGAACATTTAATTTTATTGCTGTTGAAATAAATCAATATATTGGTGATGTATACAAATAGAAATGAAATTTATAAAAACAAACTTGCAATATTTATGATGAACATGTAAAATAACTATAGAGAGAAATATGAGTGAAAAAACATCTTATAAGATCAGCAGCAAATTATAACCAGATGAGATAACATGATGAATAACACAAATAATGAATGAGTCTTTCATTTGGACAGAGTCATCATTCAAATATAATTTTATTAAAAATAAATAATCATGAAATAAATAATTGAAATTACTAAAAAAATAGGAGAATCAAAATTCACCATGTATGATATGCTAAATGATACATAGAAGGACAAGATACGGTACATAACACCCCTCTTTATACAAAACTGTACTAAGTTATACATTATAAAACTGTACTACAGTCATTCTAAGAACAATTACGTTTAAGCCCCAATGCCTTATTGCATTATGCATTTTATTCCAGCATCTCCTCAGTAAACATCATTAAGCAATCTATGATCAAGAAGGTTCCAGGAATGTCCCATTTAGATGATATTCACAGTAATTATTAAGTGATTTATAAATTTGTGTAAATAAACACTTTAATGAGGCAACGATTCAGACAGACATCAACATGATTGTTAGTAGAGACCACAATAAAGGGTAGGTAACACAAGATACTACACCTAAAACAATACCACGGTGATAGTATTACTGAATATTATCAAAAAGTAACAAGAATTAAGCCCAGCAAAAATCATTAATTTATCAGTCAAGCTAAAATAAAAATTAATTAGTTCTTTTAATGACTTTGTTACGAATGCATGAGATGAAACAAAATTTGAACATTAGGTGAATTGTTTGCAGAATGAATCAAGTAACTTAAAAATAAATGAGATTTTAACAAAAAAAGTTTACTCAACCTTTTACATGTATCCCAAGCCTTCATCCCATTATTTAATTTGAAAGTGTAATCATCAAACTTGTCACCTTAATATGCTGAAGTTTATTCATTATTTCATTGACCTTGTGCAAACTGAGATATACTGCTTTTATTACCTTTGACCCTCTCTGTAATAACCTTGAGGTGGTCTTCCACTAACTGAATTAGGGTGGCGGAGATTGTAGTAATCCCGAGAATACTCATCCTCAGGACCCCATTCACGATGTCTATCTCTTGACCATTCTTGTGATGAATAATCATGCCTACTTCCTCTGAAAAAAATTGTCTCAATAACATTCATCCACAAGATAATGACAGGTGATAAAGGTCCCATGTCTTACAAAAGTTGTAAGTACCTTATACAGGGATAGATAACTATTACTGAAATTTGACAGGAGAGGACTATTTCTGCACAACGAAGTTTTATTTGATACAGTAAAATTATTGCCTTCACTAAAAATTTCAGCAAAAAAGAATAAGTGTCAGTTGATATATTAAATTAAAAATTTGATTTAAAGTTGACTCTTGCAGTAAAAAAACTTCCACAAAGTTTTAAGTATCTGTAAATTAAAGTAATACTAAGCAAGTGAAAATCCATTAAACAAAGACCTGTCTAAATATTAAAAGTTATATCTTCTTATCCATAACAAAAATTTTTCTACATTAGAAAGGATACTATTATAACAAACTTTAATAACATGGCACTACTTTGCTCATAACTCAACCATAGAGAACTAACATTCTAAGGCTACAAAAGAATGAATTTGATAAATTGATAGTATATACATAGTGAAGATGAAAGATTTGTAAAGCAGCTTGCATAATGTTTTATTTCCTCCAGTCTAATAGATATCCTACTTCAAATCTAATCCAAAAGACCAAAATCTTGCTGTCGTTTACTCTTATTTACTCTCCTGTTGTCTTCAAATTTCTGCTTTCATTAGTCAGTGAAGTTTGCGATAAGAAAGCAGATTACATGATTCGTTTGATTAAAGTAACGCAGAAAAATCAGTGTTCATGATTTGACAGTATAATCTTTAATTTCAGCTTTAGTCACACTCTGATCTTATAATAATTATTTATATATGATATATTCTTATTTTTAATTTAACAAGAAATACTTTAGTTACTGACAAAATTAAGCTAATGAAGGAAAAAAAATCGAAGCAAAGCTGATTCTTCAATTAATTTGAGAACAACATGAAAGCAAATACAAATAAAGGCTTGGATTGGGTGATTCGAGCATTTTAAGGTGAAACACAAAGCAAGACGACTTATTTCTAATACATAAAGTTATGATGGGAAGGTGAAACTGACCAAAACACAAAGAGAGACAACCTTGCACCAACAACACATACAAGTAAACTACATAAAAAGCAAACAAGCTTTTAGTCATGTCTTTGACACAAGTGAGATTCTGATGCTGCAGAGTGTAAACAAAGACTATAGAAAGAAGATATTTTTATTGAATTGTTTAAATATATGATCAATTAGTAGATAAAAATTATAGCACAGATACACACAAAATTTAACAATCAACTCCTTTGCTTTCATTAAAATTTGTAACATTTTAAAATTATTGAACTTGTTCTAAAAATTTTTTTAAATATCATTTAAAAATCCATGTCTTTGTCATAGTATATATGAATCTATAGTGTATGCTCAGAAAGTGGTATATTTGGAAACACTTTCCAGAATGCAATTTCTGAAAGGCTTTAACACTCAAAGAGATTTTTTAAAAATGTTTGTGATAATGATGAATGATGATGGCAAAGCAAAGAAGGGAAAGGGGGAAAAAAATACCGTTCATCTGGATGCCCTCTTTCCTCAGGAGGAACTGAGTGCTGACGACGGCTATCCCATTCATTGCTTCCACGTCTCCTATGATGGCCACGATAATAGTCATCATCTGGATCTGCATCAGGATGATAACTGTAAAAAGATAATATTAGAATAAAAGCTAATGGCAGGAAAATCTTAGTTTATAATTATACGAAAGTATTACTTTTGAATCATATACTTTTTATAATTATCAGAAAAGTATGCATGAATAAACAACTATAGAAAGCATTCATTAAGTAAAAATGGAGCATTGGTTCAAATGATTGAACATTATTTAAATACTCTGAAATATTTTGCAATCATATAATGAAGTAAAACATTGCAAAATAATTCCTTGTCTCAAAAATTATAAAAAAACTAGGTTTATTCTTCATTATTCTATATTCTTTATTCATATTTTTAATAACCTAAGAAAAAAAATAAAATTTAAGGGAAAAACTCTTTTAACTAAAAATAAATAATTTAAGATAATTTCATAAAATTATCTATTTAGCTATTTTCAGTTCCCTTACAAAGAAAAATAATTTTTTACTAGAAATATACAAGTTATACAGAAGTTGTAGAAATGCCAGAGAACTGCTTACAGAATTTCTTTTACATTAATTTTGTCTAAACCTCTGCGTATTCTAGGGAAGTGCATGAGAGCTTTTATTCTTATGAAATACAGGTGTACATTACGCTTTTCCAGCAAATTAACAGTTTATTCTTGACTCACCCTCTCCTGGGATGACGATGGCTCCATTGATCATCATAACCTCTATCCCTCCTCCTTTTGTCATCCCGCCTGTGGTCATCACGACTACCACGATCATCAATTCGATCATCTCCACTGTCAACCTCATCTCTGGGGCCGTGCCTATCTCCCTTTTTGCTAGAATATCCTCTGCTATGATCCATACGCCTTGATCTACTACTTTCTGATTCCCTATAAGTTGAAAGACTATTAGATATTTATGGCCACCTTCAAAATTAATTCCAACAATTTTGATCCGGCAAAAGCAAACCATAATTAATGTAATTACTGCACAACATGCATGTCTGTTACCATTCTCTGATTAATATTAGAAGCATAAATGCATTCATCTTCATATGAACATCCAATCTTGATTATCAATTATATGTCATTAGTCATATTAAAATTAAAAGATATTAATTACAGAATTCAAATATTTTGACAAAATAGAAAATAAGTTTACATTAGGTATAATTTTAATCCTCCGAAATTCATTACACCATGAAAATTCACATGGTTGGAAATATTATTATACACCAATAACATTGAATTTGAAAGATTTTAATTAAACAGATCATATATTGCACTGCTACAAAGGAATTCTGAGTTAAGCTATCATTACCACCAAGTTTATGAAGTTGAAATGATTAACGCTACACTGTGGCATTGGCTTGAAATAAAGGATTTGATGAAAACGTTTTTAAAATGTATTATTGCCATGAAATAGCAAAATATAATATATTATCCACTTGGATTCTAGTTAAATTAAATTGTACAGTAAGATATTTGAAGATATCTCTACCAGCATAAAAATTACTTACCCATGCCTGTCATCAACGGATCTCCTTCCTGAAATGTCATCCACATCATTGTCATCGCTTATTTCTCCTTCTTCTCTTTCCTTATCTCTCATTCCTCTGCCTCCCCTTCTTCTAGAGTGCCGTCCTTTCCCCCTATCCCCTTCTTTACCATCCTCCCTATCTTCTTCTCCACTCTCCCCACCAACAATATGAGGTACATTAACATTGTCACCTCCCCTTGATGGCGGAGCCTTGGCTGAGCGTTCTCTCTCTGATGACACATCTCTCCTTGCGTCGACTCGACTAAAATGCATAAAACCTTCTTGAGAGAATCTGAAGCGACACGCGATATTTTTCAATAATAACTGAGGTCCCCGTTTGCTGAAAAATTGAGCGACTAGTAGTGGTAATAAAAATGAGATGGACTAAAAATGTTCTCAATTGACTTGAATGTGTCTTGTGAAACAGATCTTAATATTAATATAGAGATAAATGCTTTAGGAATTACAATTTGAAAGTTTTTGGAACATTTTCATAGATACACAGGATATTGGGTTGAACAATCAGGGTTTAAATGTATTAAATTCTTTCTCTTACTGAATCATAAGTTTCTTGGCATAACTGAGGCTCAATAGTTACTCATACTGGAATCAAACTCTAAATCTAACCTAAAAATCGAAACTCTACCATCAATCAATCCAACATCTTATTCACTGATCCATGGCTGTGCTTAAGTAAGGGGTGACGTGTTAACTATTTATCTGGGTGTGATATTTAGAGAAGTCATTATAAAATTATATAAATCTAAAAACATCACACAAACAGTGCCACAAAAAACATCCTTTTTTTAAATGAACAGATTACATTATGAATTTTCATAAGCTTAAAAATGGCCTATATAGAAATTAAATACTTGCTAAGGGTTCAACTAGAAAATTTAAACAACCCAGTAACTGGTTTAATATAAGCATTTAATAAACTATAACCTACTTTTGAACACTAATAATAGAAAAATTGGTGAATTAAGATTGATAACCATCCTAGCTATGATTAACAATTTCAAATAGTATTTTACATTCTCAGATGTTGAGACTTGAGATTGTTTAATTAGTACTATTTATACTCAAGAAAATATATTGACTTGACTTGGTAATTAGGAAAGAACTGTAATCTTGATGCTTGATTTTGAGGGTCCAAGAATTTCAAATCCTAACAATTTATAGTAAAGGAGGAGACGATATTTAATATGACTCTGACGGTAAAACTGGGTCAACAGTCACTAACTATAAATATTTCCATCTTCACATTGGACACATCTTCCCATCATTTCCATCTCACCACATTGGACATTTTAATGGGTACAAACGATCAGATATGTGTAAGATCATATACCTGTAAGAACCTCTTCTATCTTCCACTGACTCTCTTGTATGAGTTGTCATCAAAGAAGGAACATTTCCACCCTCAGAACCAATCGTTTCACTGCGTTCTGCATTTGGAACTTCAGTGACTGTTTGCTGAGGACCTGAGCTCATGTTTGCAGAAGAAGAGAGAGAATTTTCAGGGACTTGACCAACTCCATCATTTCTGGTATTCTCCTCTTCTCCCTCTGCAACCCCAGGAACGACTCTTGGCCCAGAGGGAATAGCTACAGTATCTAACGCATCATCATCATCATCGTCAACCATTCCATCAGGAACAGCAACTGGTAAGCTAAAAGTAAGAGATAAAAATCAATATTTAGAGCACACCCAAAACTTTACAAGTCAAAGGAAGTATTAAATTAAATCTAAAGTCTATGTCACCAACAACTTAGCAGTGGTTATAAGAGTATACAATCTATAAATTCTACAAAAACTTTGGTAACAAGAATATCAAATATATTGGTGGCAGCTTTCTCCGTTTTACTTGAGCAAAGGCACAGATAGGACTTCTTCCAGACAATTGAAACCTTAGAAGTGTAGGTAAATAAAATAAATATTGACCACTGGGTCATTCATTGTTTGCCCAATCCAGCAAAAGAGTAATATAAATTATGGCTGATAGGATAACAATTACCTTGATACACTAGGCCCTCCAGCTTCAGGACTACTGCTTTCTCCAGGGACCATCCTCCTCAGACCAGGTGGTGGTCGCTGATTGGATGGAGGACCACAAGGATCCTCATCTTCTTCATCTTCCTCATCTCGTAATTGCCCGGTCTCAAGATACTGATTCCGGTCACTTGGTAAGGGAGTGTCATCATTGGAGCGCCTGATAGGCTGAGGTCGTTGTTGAGTGATAGGCATAGAGCTAATAGAAGACTGCTGCTGTGGGACATTAGATGGTGAAGGAGAAGCACGAGACTGAAGATACTTAGGTCTTGGTGCCCTATTTTCATCTCTGGACCCTAACATCACATTGGAGCGAGAGGAAAGACCAACTGTAGGTCTTGGTGATGGAGCGCCTTTTCTTGCTGCCATCCTGTAAAATGAAGGTTAAGATAAATTTTAAAAATCGAGAGAAAATTTTTATAAGCAATACTAAACTAGTACTAAAAGGTTTCAGTGATGATAAAAATTAATAGAAGTGATTTCATTTTATTACTCTAAACCAGAATTTGAAGGTCTACAAGCATTGATGTTAGTTTGTGCAAGATTGCTGATCAAGCAATTAACCCCTTGCATTGAAATGATGAGTCTAGCTCATCATGAGTTTCCTATGCCAAATTATACAAGGTCAAGTCACACTAGTCATCACTAGCAACAACAATCTCATAATAATAATCTTTGAACTGAACCCATAAAACTCACCCAAGACTTCTCTGCTGTGCCACTGACCTAGATTCTTGACCTCCTTCATCTTGTGTCCTCTGACGAACCCCTGGCTGCCACTGTACAAAGGAAGAGTTACTTGACGGAACAACTTCAACCTTTGGTGGAGCTACCTCTTGGTTGTCTGGCTGAATAACCCTTTGAGGCCAACTAACAGCTGCTTCCCTCTCAGAGTGATTTGGAAATTTATTTGCTGGTTCCTCATCATCCAAGCGTTCTTTGTTGTCAGGTAAGGTTTCCAAATTTGCACTATCTTCAGGAATAACTTTTTGATGCTGCTGCTCCTTAGCAGAGGATGAAGAGATATCGACTGAAGGTACAACATTGGACACTGGTTCCTCATCTGCTGGTGTTCCCTCTCCCATTTCCCTTTTGCTGCTAATTGAGAATGAGGCCAAGTCATCCGTCAGTTGAGAAATACTATTGCTTTCCTGCTGCTTAGGCCACTGTGATTCCTGTGAAAGCAATGATTGCACTGGCTGCACTTCTCTCTTTTCTGCAGGCTCTGGGTTTACCTCTTCAGGCTTTGATTGATTATCATCCACCGGCATCATTGAAGTTTCTGATTCAACAACCAGAATCTGCTGCTGAGCTCCATCTAAGTTGCTTGGAATTGTAACATTACGGTCTGGTGTCCACCACTGATCAAAAGACTGAGTTCCTTCATTCAACTGCTGATTGACTTGTAGTAGTAATAGTTCGTTATGATTTGCATCAGTGTGCTGCTCAAGAGTGAACTCCTGAATTACTTCACTTCGAATTATTTCATTCTGGTGATTCTCCCCAAGATGTCCTACATTTTCAGCCAACTCTGGAATGACCTGTGACTGATGGTGATTAGACTCTACTGCAGAGGAGGGAGGTAATTCCTCATTCTTTTGAGATACAGGTATAGGTGACTGAGTTTCGACTTTAATCTCGGTGGTCCCTTCGAGTTGCTCTTCTTGTTTAATAACAGGCTCAGGAGTTATAGTTTTTTCTTCTGAGCTCCCAGTCTTAACCTCTTGTTCCCTAAAATCTTCTTGAGCCTGTGTTTCTGAAAAAAAATTAAGATATTAAAATTTCTAGTCCTAATTCTGATGAAATCAGTAAATACCATACTCAGTAATCAGTAATACCAGACAATTTTATATACAGTAAAATTGTTTCTTATATTTAATCATTTCCAAATGAAAATCCAGAAAATTTTACTTGCAAAATCAATTTGGATTCAAGTTGAAAATTACATAGAATCTTGTAACAACAGGCTTTATAAGAGTTGTGATGAGTATGCAAATAACATATCTACCAGCAATGGACCAAAAAGTAATTTATAGTAACCTTCTTGCTTGAGAACTGGTTCAGTAGATTGTTCTATCCATCCATCCCAACTAGTTCCACCTTCAATATCCATTACTGGATCACTTTGAACTAAGATAGTATTTCCTTCTTCCTGTGGAATTACTTGAGATGATGTCATTCTGGAAATTGAGGTGGCTTCTTTAGGTTCATTAGATGGTGTTTGACTGATAACTAGTTTCTCATTAGCAGATACTGGAACATTAGAACTTTCCAATGAGGGTGGGATGGGTTGGTACATTTCTTCTACACCACCTACCAATTGAAACATGTATTTTTATTAAAATGAGATCATTCTACAAAACTTTTGGTAATTCATACACACATATTACACACTCCCTTAAATAATTTTTACAAAATATAAAACATTCTGTCAAAGTAATTACTAAATAATTCAAAATAATATATTTAATTTCAGTTGTATGATTATTACTGTATACAAATTATACTAGTAATAAATACTTCCTTTTGGTCCAGTAAATCCATATTTAATAACCATAAACAATTTACTGTGAAATTTCAACACAAAATTATTAAATAATATTATTACACACAATAAGAACTGTGGAGTATGGCAAAAGGAATGACAAAGAAGGCAGAGTAAGAATAATATGATGAATTCGAATGCTTCATTTCAAAGATAACTGACAAATAGCAGGTGGATGGGATAATCGCTGTAAGCTGAAGCTAAAAAAATTTTTCTAGTTAACTCTCAACATATAAAAAAAGTAAATAGATGGAAACTAAGCAAAAATAATTACTAGAAGAAGAGAGGTAAAATTTTATATATTCAGTCACAAATATTTGAAGTTTTCATTTAGTAACTGAGTTAATACAATTTTAAATTTCCATTCAATATTTAATTAGCTAAAACAAAAATTTAATAATTCTCCTCAAACGTTTTATCCTGACAGGTATTATCACACATTTTCCAATACAAAACAATACATGATACTCAGCAAATGAAGAATTTGAATGTCAGAATTATGTACGCTAACAGAAACTTATACAAGAGATTCCTTTCCTCTAAAAATTTCAGGATTAAAAATATTAGTACTACTAAAAATGATGATAGTAAAAACCTAGACAGCTCATGAAATATACATGCCTTGGGGAAATCTCTGTGGGAGAGGAGCAGTAGTGTCAACTGATTTTTCTTCAGGAGGTAGAAACTGACCTAGGACATTAGAATTTTCCAAGGAGGGAATGGGAGGCTGGAATTTCCCTTCAACAACACCTGGCAAAGGCACATAAAAATAATATTTACTTTTTTGAATTACAATTCATATATGCTACTTATTTATACATAATTATCTGTAAGAAACAAATTTTATAAATCATTAACAACATATTTTAAAAGCCTATGAAAAACTCTAATTTTTATCAGCGATTATAAAATAGAATCATAAGAATCTTGCCTTGGGGTAATCGCTGTGGAGGGGGAGCAGGAGTTTCAGCTGGTGTTGGAACAGAGTTGGGAGTCTCTGCACCAGGGATTGCCCAATCCCATGCTTCCTCATTTCCTCCCCAATCTCCAGCATTAGCTTGAGCATCCTCACCAATACCCCAATTCCAAGGATCTCCAGATCCATTTCCTCCTGTATTTCCAACATTGGCTGTGTTCCCTGCAAAGTGATATGTTTATTGAACTCGATTTAGATCATACCCTAATTCAAGATTCTGCAATTGAAGCAGATGAACACATTTAAAAATTAGGAAAGATTAGAAATGTAAAGCGTAGCAACAAAAGATGTCCTTATGTCTTTAGAGGCCCAGATCCCTTGGTACTTGATTTCCAAGTTTGAATCCAGGACCATATCAACAAAAAATTCAAGTATTTGCATAAATAGTCGTTGATAATTGGCTCCAATAATTTATTTTGCAAAATGTTTTGTATAAATCTGAGAATGGCACCTTTTATATAAGAATAAAAAACTGCGAGTTAGATTGACTGATTCCTTAAGATTACAATTGCTGTGGGGACAGTCTGATTTTCTGCTTTGATTAACTAAAACCTGATGCATTACACTTAGTAAGAAAGTAGAGCTGATATAGAATGAATTTTATTATAAACATTTGTAGCTGGGAAAATCAATAATAGCCAACATATGACACATTAAGAAATAAATTTCCTTTGACTGGAATTCCATTATATTAAAAAGTTACTTATTATGATAGAGAGTTACACAATATGTATTTAATGATTTATAGTGATTTTTAAACTATTTATAATCAAACAAAATCCATACAATGCAATACTCTGAGGATATTGGTCAATGATTAAACTTACAGCCTTGCGACATGAATAGTTGTGTACATATCTGAAATCAAACTACTCACAATCAGGAACACCTTGACCATATTGGTGATTACTCATATTATTTGGATTTTCTCCATGAGCATGGGCAGGAACAGTGTTGTAGTATTCATATGCATGATATTCAGGAGGCTCTTGTATTTGTTGAGGATAATTCTGATGAACTCCCTACACAAAAAAAAATTAATTTCATGAATTATCATTTATGTATAAGTAACATTTATTAATTGATATTTGTGAAAGGATGAGAAATAGTGCTGCTTTATTTTTGAAATCTTTCAAGGGTCATAAAATTGAATGAATAATGAAAAACTCATAAAAATTTAAATTTATATCTTTTGATTTACCAACATGCACCAAAGAAAAACAATTCAGATAATGTCAATTTAATCATTAAACTTATATTTAAAGTCAAATATCAGCATAACCAACACCAATGAATTATCATACAAACATAGTTAAATGTACTCATAGCTAATTCAGATACTGTCAATTGTTTCAATCACAAATGTCAAATATAAGCATCTTCCACAACACTCACTCCTTTGGAAATTTGGATAGATGGATAAAAAGGTGCAGTCAAATTAAGTAAAAATTAACAAGTAGGGATGGAAAAATGATTAGATATTATGATGGATACAAGGTTGAGTGTAAATATGTAACCAGTCATTTGAGGTAACAAAAATTCCAAAATATAATTTTTGCAATGAATTAAATGGTCATTTTAGCATATCCTGTATAACGTTTCTATTATCAAAATGTCTTAAATGGAAGGCATCAATTCCCTGCAATCATATCAGTATAATCTATGTGCACTGGTTGTAGGGTCCTAAGGAACTCTCATCTATCAATTAACTACTATTATAAGCTGATAATACAAATTGACAAAAAAGGTAAAAGTTGAACTAAGCTTTACACAACAGTTAGTTCTTAAGTGAATGTTTACACAACACAAGGTTTAGATAAAATAATGTTTATATGTAATGGTACTTACATCAAGGTATTCTAAATAAATTTTAATTTATAAAACTTTGTTTACAGAAATCCTTATTTCAGAAATAAAAGCGAGAAATGAATCATTTCAGTCATATCTCGAGTCAAAAATTCGATTTCCGTTACAAAATTGATAGAGTTCGAAAGGCTAAACTGTATGTCAAAGCTATCTTACCGTGTGGAAGTTTTCCTGATAGTACTGTCCCGGATTCTGTTGAGGCTCAATGCCCCAGTTCCATGCATCAGCGTTGGTGCTTGGCTCAGGGTTAGATTGGGTACCGTACCAGGTTGACTGAGGCATACGACTTACTTGATACGACTGTTGTCCTACATGATTGTTATAATTATTGGCAACTCCTGTATCCTGTGGCATGTTTGAAGTTCGGCGATACGGATTGGATGAGCTAATTTGATTTTCTAGATTGAATGAGCATTTATTAATACACTAATTATTCACTTCGACAACTAATTGATTAGAAATTTAGAATAAGTATATGTAAATGCTCACGATTTCTTCGCCAAGAATTTCCTCCTTTGTTATTGTTCTCCATCATTTCCAACCCAGTGTAAGGGAGGTAGTTCTTGAAATTAATATGCAAGACATGAAATTTTACTTTCAAAATCTCAGTTCCAATGCAAATCTAAATAATAAGAAGCGCAAAAAATTGCTAGCAGAATGAAGCTCGTTAGGTTGAAGTTGAACACAAATGGTATTGATCAGTCGACATAAATAAGCTCAGCTCATGGAAAGTGTGTCAAAACGAAAATATTGACTGCATATGCGATTGAATTAGAGGGAGAAAAACTCTACTTAATAGAAGACAAATAATGAAAATTGAAGTTAAATACTAAAAACTATGTCACGTACACAGACATATATACATACAATTAAATGCCACTACATATGGTATAGTTGTCAGGATTACTTACCGCGTTTTACATTAAATAAAACATACGCGCTCCATTAAATATTCTAAACTGATAATAGATATAAAGTTTGGGAACACTCATAGCATTCAGACCGCTACGAGTAATTTTCGACAGTACCAGACAAACTACAGCGAACTACAATCATACTGAGCTGAGCATCGAACTTCCGCACTTACTTGATATGTGACGTGGATAATTGAAGTTCTATATTGAGCCACAAGGTAGAAGCGCCGCAAATGTGTGCGAAAAGTCTGTGCGAGAAAGTGTACTCTTATAAAAGACAGTTAATATATTCGAGTCTATCTCAAGTTTAATAGAAGACTGGTAGCTATGGTTTTAATGACAATGATCGGAAGGTTGCCCGACGGGTTGCCGTTGGCAGCGACTATGCAAGAAGATGAGCAAGTATGTTATTATGTGATGAAACTTACTCCTTAATTATCGTAGCTTAGCAAGCAAGATTTTTCTTTACGGCTTATAATTTCCTTTTTTTCATAGAATATATCCTAGTTTTTCCGTTTTCAATTTTTGTAAATAAAATATTCTGTTAATTTTTATACCAAATTGAGCGTACAGAGTTTCGTTTCGTTGACTTAATTCTTTCATATGTAGGGTTTAACATCTTGCCCTCTCTAATGCAGTTATTAAATGCTATTTATAGTTCTTTACCTTACTTTAAGCTATTTCAATTTGCTCCCCCATACTGATTCAATCCGTTTGATATTTTTTAATTGACGTAGCCGATATTTCTAAGTAGTCGTTCGCGGATAGTTGATTAGGATTGTGTCAAAAATGATTGCTTTCATAAAATAGAGAGTTTGTTTTCAAATCTAATAGTTACTTAACCGACAAAGTCTTTTTGTAGTAATACCATAATTATTCAGGATTCCTGTCATTATTTTTCATGTAGAAAGAACACTATATATATACTAGAATTCTATATTTTATTACTTATCATTTCGTTCATAAATAATTCGTTGAATCAGTAGGGGAAATGCTGGTAACTTTTCAATCGCGTTTTCATTCCATCATCTCTTTGAAAATAACTAGTTATCGCTTTTGATTAGATGTGAAAAAGCGTCTGTATTGCTATGAAATTGTAAAAGCATTGTAAAATTAAATACAGTATTTAAAGCGGTTCGGAACTCATAACACACTCAGAAAATTTTCCTCTATTATACGAGAACATGATGTATTTAAAGTTAATGATATATTTCATCATCTCAAGATAATTAGTATTTTACCACGTTAGAATAGTAATTCGACTTCTTTGTTATGTAGAAAAGTGAAAACGGTCAAATCTATATATTTTTCCTTGGAGTGATGATTTTGACTGTTTTCGATGTAAAATAATTTGCTATTTATATTCTGAAAATTGTGAAGTTCATTATAACAAGCGAGCTATATTATAGCATTGAAGCTGAAGATGACCCATTCTTAAATCTTAAAATGAAAAAGTTTATTATCGAATGTATATTGACTTTAGGTTTAATTCAAGTTTTCTCGAACATTTTAAAATTTAGTGAACATTTGATGGCGAACTATTCTAGAACCCCGTCCATTTTATATTTGTCAAGAATAAAATCAATGAGATAAATTCCTGAAATACATTTAAACAATAATTTTGCAGAAATGTTTTTTTGATATTAGTTTTCCAAAATTAACTTGAATAATTTTTTTCAGTCTGGCAGGAGCTTACTGGAATATCAAAATCAAGGAAAGATGCTATTCAGAAAGTTGAATAACATGAGTCCATCTCGCTGTACCTTAGAAACAGGACCATACTTATTTCAGTAAGTTGGTAATTCATTACAATTAGGAATAGTAATACTGATAATTTCTAAACAAAGTTTTATTTCTTACAGCTATTTCATTGAAAATGATGTCTGTTATCTAGTTCTATGTGATAAAAATTATTCCAAAAGGCTGGCATTCTCATATCTTGAAGATATAGCCCAGGAATTCCACTCCCAATATGGTCGTAAAGTGAGCACAGCCATGAGGCCTTACAGCTTTATTGAATTTGGTAATTATATTTCCTTCTTGATATTTATAGTGTTTGAATGAGATTAAGTAATTCTTCCATTTAAATCTATTTATTTTGTCTCCATTTCCCCCTTCCAAATATTAATGAGCTGGTTAATTTAATTTGAGTTCATGGTGATTGCTGAAAATATCTTTTTGTAAAATGGAAAACCATAATATTAAAAAAGAAAGAATTTCTTAATGTAAAATATTTCTAAAGAAATTTTTTTCCTCTCTTTTCATAGAGGGTTTGATGTATGTGCAGCTTGGAAAAGGATTTTCTCATTTACCTCATTATTAATTTATAATTATACCAGATCCTCATTTTAGTTTCATATTTGTATTCATCATTTATTATAATAAAGAATTCATTTTGTTCAAATTCAATTGTTTTATCTTTAATGTTCATGGATGAGAATTCATGATTTATAATATATAAAGACTTTTTCACCTTTACTATATTTATTCTAACATAGTATTTCTTTATAAGACAGTATTTTTTATTGTTCCCCTTTTCTAGATACATATATTCAGAAGGCAAAGAAAATATTTACTGATTCTCGAGCAAGACGAAATTTAGCAACACTTAATACTGAACTCCAAGATGTGCAGAGAATCATGGTTCAAAACATTGATGATGTACTTCAACGAGGAGCATTGTTATCAGGTAATTGTAATTGCTAGGTTTTTCAATCATGTTTATTAGCCTTTAATTTTTCACCTCCATGTTAGATAAGTAAATGCAATGGAGAAATAAGAAAGCAGAAATGTATTTTCGATGATTAATTACATAATTAATTTACTGATGATGGATATTTCTTCAAACTTGTTTTTCACAATTTTTTCCTCACCTTACTTATTACTTAAAAATAATGAGAAAGGCAGTGAATTATTTTTATTATAAAACTTCCTGTTATCAATTCTAAAATTATACTCCTATCATTCTGAAATAACTATGTGATTAATTGGAAGTACATGCAGTTTAACTCTATTTTCTGTAAAATAATTATGTTAAATAATGTATATATGATTATCATAATTTGTATCCTTATATTATTTAAGGTTTATCAAATTTTTATTCTTGATGAAAATGATTACTGGTATGCATTTGATTCATAATTTTGCCATCTAAAATCTTTGAAACAACAATGGTAAGCATGCTTACTTTCTTGTGCTAAGGTCCGAGGTTTGAATCCCAGTTGATAGGAAATTTTCCTCTCAAGGTGTAGTTTTAGATGTTCATCCATCATTGAATATCTTAAAGTAATTTTTCTTTTTATGAATGTTGTAGGGCTATGTTAAATAAAATAATAAAATGGCTCTCGCATTTTTAAAAATATATATCTTAAGAATAATAAGATAATTTTCTCTTTTTCAGAATTGGATTCCAAAGCTCAGCATTTATCCATGCACTCCCAGGAGTACAAAAAGTCTGCCACAGATCTCAATAAGACATCCATGTTGGTCAAAGTTGCTGCTGTGCTTTTTATCATAATTATCTTATTTTTGTACTTCAAAGTTCTTTGAGCTATTTAAGTACTGAGCGAGGGGTGCCCCAAATTATTTATCTATCTCCTTAGATGAGATGGAAGTTTTGGTACGATTAACATCTTACTAAGAGAGAGAATGAATACTCTTCCCGTTCCTAATATAGTGAAACCAAATTTTCACATTGGTGGTAGTATCACCATCATGGGTCAATCCTTCTGTTTGTCTTCTCGTACAAAAAAGCTTATCAGCATTCATCAGTCTTCTGATGATATTGAGTTGTCATTGGGTGGATTAGATCATGGCTTCCCTTCATGAAAATGGCATAATTGTTGGTGACTCATGGTTTTCTATTTACATATATGGGGGGATAAATTTGGGGATTTATTTAAAATGATTTTTGAGTTTAGAGCCTATCTTTAAATGTTGTCCCTGTTTGTTTGGAAAGGGTGTTATAATTTCTGCTTTGGTAGGAATTATCTTTTTATTTGATTGCTTTCTCAAGAGGGGGTAACCCTCTTACTTTATGGAATAAAAGACAAAAGTTTGAACCTTTGTTGGTTCAATTTTCTTTGATTTATTGGATATAGATCAATGTGTTTAATAAAATGGTCACCTCAATTACAGTTTATCAAATTATTTTAATTCATTATATTCAAGTAAATCCTGTAGCTTATATATTTATCCTGTATGTTGCTATTTTATTTACCAAACAGTATTTAAAGGAAACCATTTCACAAAAGAATACTATGTAAATATACCTGATGTAGCTTCTTTTGAAAATGTTGGCTTAGATACTAAGATTGAACATTGTGAACTTGCTGTAATTTGATTTCTACCAGTAATTAAAAATATTTTTATAAAGCAACTTAGGAATTTGCTTAAATTCATCAGCTGAAATAGTTGTGTAGTATAAATGTTGGCTAGGTGCTTGAATTAATTCTTTTAATTAAATAATTGTGTGAAAGGAAGATTTTACTTGCATGCTTTTGTATGCATACCCTTGTAAATGTTTTTATTCAATAAAAGGAGTGATAAAGAAATCTTTTCATCAGATGGAGTGCCTCAGTTATAGGTATGTCTGTAAAGCTGGAATATAAATAGGAAATATCTTATTTATATAAAAAATAAAAAGGAATAAAACAGATAAAACAATAGTTATAGATTCCATACCAATTCTTATTGATAGAATGAAGGATTGCGATAAATTCCCTATCTGATGTGATATAATTGAAATATCATTTGATGTTTTAAGTATAATGAAATCTTTAGTATAGAATAGAATAGACAATAGAAAATTAGTAGAAGGAACTGGGGTCATAAATAATAATAAATATAAAAATAACTCCATTATTAGAAAGCAAAGAATAAGTTAAAGTCAAAGAATACACTACATCTTTTATTAGTCCATATTTTTGAAGAACTTCCAGCAAAAACCAGAAAGAATATTTACAAAAATATTAAATAACATCAATCAGATAAACTGCTTGATCAAATTAACCTTCTCACTAATAAATAAAAGATGATGAATTTTAAAAATCACTTTAATAATCATTTAATCATCAACATCCCTCATCTTCTTCTCACTGAAGCTTCTTTTGGAAATTCCTTGTGCAGCATTAGCTACAGAGTTTCTGTCAGTATTCACATGCATTCTGAATCTCTCCTGCTGTAGTCTGAACCTATCCTCATGTTTTCCTTCTAATTTGACAATTTGAGAGGCAGATTCTTTCACTGGTGTGTAAGGAAGCTTAAAATGCCTATCCCTCCCACCAAACCGAAGTTGGCCAGATTCTTTCTTGCCCCCCAATCCACCACCTATAAAGCAGTTCAAAATGTATTACAATCCTTCTAGAAACTACAGATCAGATAATAAATAGATCAATTGTAATCCATTTGAAATCAAATATTTCAAACAAAATACTTGAGATTTCCCATACTTGACTTGGGTAAGAAATAAGGACTGATTAACTGATACATATTTACAATGAACAATATCTGTTAGTTCAGTATTTTGTCTCTTAACTGGTAATGCATTCCCTGTTTTTGTATGAATGCACTAACTTTTGTACAAATCATGAGAAAATCTCATTGTGATACTTTTTCTATCAGATTTTAAATTGATAATACAGATTTCTTGATATTTACAGTGACTTAATAATTTATCTCAAACAAGTAAACACAGACACAAAGAAAGGAATAGAATGAGGAATGTTTTAAAAATGGATTTGATAAAGAGTGAAAGGCATGAGATAGGAGGATAAATTAGGAAAATCAATGTTAGCTGAGATTTGAAGATCTGATATGAGGAGAAGAATAAATTGTCTTGAATGTAGTAGAATGCAACTGAAGACTACTTGAGAAAATGATAATAAAGAAAAGAAAAATGCTGAGGCAAGTCAATAAATGTCAGCATAACAAGATGATAAATGGAAAACTAGCAGTGCAATTAGCCCTGGCATCTTGACACACTCAGGACTGATCTTTATATTCACCACACCTACCTAGTCTTCTTGGGATCCAGCCATGGAGCACTCTTTCTAGCTCCCTGTCTACAAATACCTTCCTTCCATCAATCTCCTTTTTATTTGCACCTACATATGCACTACATGCATCTGCCTTGTGATAATACTCAATGAATGCATATCCTCTTGATATTCCTGTAACAATATTTCTAACAAGGTGACACTTCTTAATTTTTCCATAATGAGAAAACACCTGAAATAAATGCAGAGAATAAAGACTTACATGCTTCCAAGTGTTTTCAAAATTCATTCGAATCTTTATAATTGGCACAAGTGTTTAACAGGATACAGATCGTACGTAAATCTAAGATAGATTTAGAGATTAAAGAAAATCAATTTAGAATCTTTTACACTGAAAATAATACTGCGGTGAGAACAATTAAAATAACCCCTGTAATCTACGACGGATCTTACCCTCTTAAGGGTTTCAGTCGTGGTGCTCCTATTTAACCTTGCAACAAATATGGTATTTTCGGGTACACCGCCAAGATGTTTGGGAGGAACATAATTTGCAGATAATGCTCTAACAATAGCATTATCGTGAGGTATTACATCAGTTCTGTCTATACTTCCTGCTTCCAATGGATTATATTCTGTTGTAAACCTACCCCAAGAATTTTGTGAATACATATCTAAAAAAAGAGAAAAAAAATGTTGGTATCAGGTATATATATTTTCGTAATAGGTTAAGAATTCTTATAAAGCAAACAAATATACGAAATTACTGGATGCCTTAAAGATATTCTAACAAAATAACCAACCTCAAAAGTAAATGTAGTGGATTAGGCAAAAAGTTAAGATACCGATGGATTTACTTCACTCATGAACTATCAAGAAAACATATGAACATATTCTGAGAAAAATATGAACATTATTAGTCATGCAAGCTGAGCTTGAACCGTCTAAAATTATATTCTTATAGCAACGCTGATAATATGATGTCATGAATCCAATTCTGTGTCACTTCACCATAACGATTGTTATTGAAACAAAATAAACCAAGAAATTATAAAAAGATACCACGAACCCGCACGTTTTTGGGTCAGTGTTTGTAAACATATGCATTCATATCGTTCGTAAAATTCTCATTGCTTTTTTATTTCTAATTTGCTGTGCCGTGGTAGTGGATGCGCTAGCATCGTAAATGCGGGAAATTCTAAATATTATTGTTTCATGAAATAGTTCATTCGTGTAAATACATGAAATAGGTCGAGAACATCGAAAGAGCAATAAGTAAACATTTACTTTATTTATATAAATCAGCCTATTTCCACATCCACAATCATTCCACATAGTGCTATAATTAATATGATTCAGATAATTAATGGTATATTTATAAACCTTTAATGTTCTCAATTTAATTGTAAGAAGTCCTGATGTGATCTAATGAAACACTAAATCTATAAACTATTATTTAATTTGAAATCTGAAAGTTAGTGAATAAAATTTCCATAGCCATCCGTTTACCAATAATATTCTTATTTTCTCCGCACTCTTATCTTTGTCAAATATAATCATTAACTCATGATGGAAGCGATGTCTCTTTATAATATGCTTCAGTTAAAACTTTGAAAATCTTTATTAATAAAATAATTTTTGATAATATTACCACAATTTTAAATATTATTAATTCATTTACTATCTTCAACTTGCTAAGTCTACCTATGTTTTGGCAAAGGGGAAACCTCATTAACACTGTTATTCATATTACATTGTCAGCAAATAAGCAAGAAAAAATAAAGCTCAAGAATAGTTTAATTAAATTAGAAGTTTCAATCTCTTTCCTGATTTATGTACTACTTTGAGAAAGTTAAATCTGAAGAAATCCAAACATGATGTTTAGTTTTACCTTAGCTTTTAAAATTCTCTGAAAAAATATCTTAAATAGTTTGAAATGATAATATAAATCTAAATCTCCTCTGATATAGGAAAATCACCTAAAATTAAAGATTATCAAAACAAAAGTTTAAAAATTACCATAAACCTTAACATGTAATGCTTTTATCTTTGCTGATTCTATTAATAAGATATTAATTTTCAATTGTATTTTTTCAACAACTCCCTTAATTTTCAATAGCTATTCCTAATTTGTAAATTCTTAAGTTTCTGTGCATTCTTTAGTGAGCAAAATATCACAAGTTGCAGGACAATATTAGTATGAGGTATTTCAAATCAATGAACATGTACAGTTTTCAAATCAAATTTATTTTAGAACAACTCCTTTTCACAATTCACAGAACATTCTTCAGACAGATTTTATTAATTTACTTCAAATAATTCATGGATTCAATTAAAGAAATGAACCATCGTTAGAGTATGCAAATCTAAACTATTTCACCTCAGCTCTTAGAGGTGAATCTGATATTTAATGCCTCTGAATTTAAGAGTATGGAATGAAAAACAGATGAATACAGATGTTTCAGGTGATGAGTTATTACTTTTATAATATAATTCTTTAAGAAACAGGCAAATATTTTGTAACCTTATAATGACCAAGGCAAAAGAATAGAGAAGCTTCATTAGGGTATCTCAATGAGTAGCCTCAAAGTAATATTTTCCATTACATCATAAGCCTTTATCATGAAGAGTACATTGAAAACATTCTCTTGAAGAGAAAAGAAACAACTGATATGTAGGTTATGGTTGGACTATTCTTCTTAAAAAACAAATATATGATATCCTAAGAAAATAAATCTTTACAGAGAGGTAAAAATTATCAGAATAACAGATGATTAATGTTAACAATACTTCAACGATTGATAGTAGGGTTCCCATCTGTTACCCCAATATGATTTTAATTCTCAAGCAAACGCTCTCCACAACCTACATCAACTGATCGCCAGCCTCTCATCGCAACCCTTCTTCTAAGAACCCTTGCTTCTCCTTCATCCTCATCCTTGCTGGAAGACATACCCTGAAATAATTTTATATGGCCCTTGACAAGCCCACCAACAATCTCATGAGGGAGCGGCTCCTTCTGCTCCTTGGAAGACTTGGAAAGCTCTACTTCTCTGCTACTCGAAGGACATTTTAGAACATCATTTGGAACTTTATTGGAATTGCTTGGCTCTTTTCCTTCAGACGACTTCGCCCCTTTCCTGTCACGATCCTTCCCATCCCTAGAGACTTCTTTGATTTCTAAAGCATCTTCTCCGATCTCGTCCACTTCATTTCCATCCCTCTCTTTCACTACTTCTTCTCCCACCTCCTTGCTCCTGTCTATTAGATTTTGCCTTTCGGAACACTCTTCTTCGCTTTCCGTGCCATCCCCTTCTTCTTCCCTAATTCCCGTCTCGTCTTTATGCTCCTCCGCTGGCCTCGTGTCTTTTCCGGGAATTGCTTCGCATTCCTTACTTTCCTCTTCTACCGAGATGGAGGGCTCGACCTTATCCGCTGAGGAAGAAGCCTCCGCCGACGTTTCGTCACTAGACGTTCCCGGAAGGCTCTTGTCGATTTCAGCCTCCGTCTTATCTTTCCCGACATCCCCTTTCTTCTTCTCGGCCTCAGATTCCTTTTCCGCTTCCGGTCCATCCTCCCCCTCTTCGTTCGCCTTCGCTACGCCTTCGGTCTCCGACTCGTTTCCTGAAGCTTGGGTGCTGGTCGATGCTTCATTTGGTTCACTCGTAGCTTCCACAGATTCTCCTACCGTCTCTTCTTTAGGCTCTCCCTCGGTCGGTGTGGTAAATACCTCGCCGTCGGCGTCGACCTCCTCGGGAAGTTGCTGCGGGTCCTGTGAGGGTTCCGCAGGAGCTGATGAACCTTCTGCAGAGGTTCCCTCTCCTGGGTCTTGATTCTCGTTTTCCGTCAAATCCGGGACGGACAATTGCTGCTCCATCTCACCCCCATCCAGAAGAGATGCGTCGGTCATCATAGAATGGCCGTCGTCCGTTTCAGAGGTGCTCAGGTATCTCTCGGGACCTTCTGGTAGCGTCTGCATGTAGGGTAGGGAGCTGGGAGCGGTGCTCGGTGCGGAGTTGAAACCCGACTGAGGACCGGAGGATATGGCTGGGAAGAGGGGTGGAGATGCACTCTGTAAGATATTAGCTTGGAGGGAGCGGCTGGCGCGGAGCAGTGCAGTTTCGTACGTGGGTGGAGGAGAATCAGGAATGAGAGTGGTTTGACAGCTACGAGAGCTGGTGTGGGGGGGCGGAGGAGGAGGTGGAGGGATGAGGGCAGAGATGTCGGGTGGTGGTAGAGAGCTGTCAGAATCGTCTTGCAGGTAGGAAGACGAGGTCGGATTGCTGTAAATGACAAAGAGTTTATAAAGACGTATTCAGTAGTACGGATACAAAGAAATACGTGAATTAAGAGAATAGATAAAGAAAGAAGCAAGTAAGAGTACAAATTATTATTCACGAGACTAATTTGAATGTTATTTCAGCCAAACTTTACTGCAACTGAGAATTACTTTATAGTAGCGAGGGAAAGAACTTGAGTGGTCGATCAGCATTTTAGCTCGCATTGAAATTTATATATATTCCGGCTCATTAATTAATAAATAAATATAAACCATTGGGTATGATTTAATTACAAGAATTAAAATGGAGATTTCTATGTGCGATTTAAAATCATGGTTGTGGGCTCTCTTCGAGATATGCATGGAGTAATACACGATTGCATAGAAGAATAGATTTTTCGGAGTGTTTTCTTACAATTAGTATACAATCCTCTTAGTTTTTCAGTCTTCTCAACCACGCAATAGGGAAATTAAAATATCTTTCGTATCTCACCTTCCAGCTCGAGGTCTTGCCCTTCTGCGTCCTTCTCCCCTCCTCTCCTTCGCCCGAAGTGCACAGTCCTCTTCGGGCGCCGGCACAAGGCCTGATGTAGAGCAGCAATCACCGCTGGGGCCATTCACAGCTTTGACTACGTCCTCATAAGTTGGAGGCGCTTCGTAATCGGGAGGATCATCGGTAGATATCTCTTCGATTCGAGCTCCGTCTATATATCACCGAAAAGAAACAGAAGGAAAACAATGGTTTAACAGTAGTTAAACAATAGCTTAACAATAGCTTAACAATAACTTAACACTAACTTAACAATAGTTTAACAATAGCAGTAGTGGTGTAGCAATAGTATAACTAAATAAAAAGTGGTGACAATATCAGCAAACAAATTTTAGAAAGTATTTTGAGTAAAGCGTGGCACACTTAACAACGTTCATTAATTCTTGCTTTGTTTTTAATATTTCACTGATTTTTCGATATTTTATTAGTTCACAGCTGTTAATAATGTATCAAATAAATCAAGCAGAGTGTTTGTGATCAATGTGAAAAGTTTTTGGCTGAAATCTGTTTTCAATAATTTGGATAAGACGAAAAGTCATTCTTTACAGATTCGTTCATTTATTTCTTAAAGTGAGAAAGAAATCGAAACGTAAAAATTCGCATCATTAAATATCATAATAAAAACAATGCACTACACACATATTCGTTCATCTGTGGATAAAATTCTTTTAAATTTAATATTCTATTATGTATCTACTATTGCAAATATGCCGATACAATATAGATACGTATGTTGTATGAGGTCGCAAAGGATATATAAATAAACTTTGGATTGGATGTTGAAATAAAACAATAAGTTAGAGAGTATTTCGTAATCTTGGTAAATGGATAAAAGTAACTTGGGTAAAAATTCAGTCGATTCGGAACAAACCCAAGGAATAACGGAGGAGAAGATATTAACCCAGAATCGAGACCTGAAACTGGACTTCCCAATTGAGGCTTCTTTGACAAGTCATTCGACACTTAGTCCTGTATTATTATATTGATATTAAATAACTGACTGAAAACAAGCGCTGAATATTATATTTGTACACCCTTCATTACGTGCATCAATATAATATATTCGGTTTATAACATTGATAAATAAAGTCCTTGGGAGGTTAAAGTTCGAGACTTATAATGAAACTTTAACTTAGCGTATAAACTGAACTCACCATACTCTCCCAAAAGGTCACTGATTGTTTGTAGTCTATTTTGAAGCTCACGGTGCTGTCGAGCTCTGGATCCCATTCTGTACAGCAGTATAATGAGTGCCGCTATTAGTAGGATAAGACCTGTAAAGGTAAGATACGGATTACGTACTTTACACGATGAAAACGTGATAGAATGACATTGTTGGTTGCCGGTACCGTTTCCATGGCCCATTTGAAAATGCCTAAAGCATCGTTCAGATGAATTAAGTAATAAAGACGTAGGATTTGAACCACTGCTTTTGTATTCCATCATCAGTACATTGTATTCTTTTTAAAGTAAAAACATTAAAGGATATAAATCCGCATCATAATCATAAAACTTGAGCATCTTCAGACGCAGTAAAAACTCATTTGTTTATAGGGTAATCAGACATAGAAACAATTTAACTGGAGGAGTCCTTCCAGTGCTAAAAATATTTTAAAATATCCTAGACCTATTTTTTGACCCCTTTATTATGAACTATAAATATTTTAAAACAAAGTCTACATTTGTATTCATCATATGTTAATTTAAGTTATGCGTGCTTCAACGTATAATCTTCCTTATGACAATTTTGTATTGTATATTGTAATCTATTAAAGTTTTTGGAAGGGTTGTCCTTCTGCCTATGAAAATAAAATGGCAAGCAATTTTATTTATCATATGTCATGACCCTCTAACGCTGCCAAATAACCAAACTTCAAAGTAATGTTAATAATAAATGAAGAAACCAACCTAAACTGCTGACAATAAAAACGAGAGTGGCCGTCTTAAGGTCTGGGTACCTCTCCATCTTGGGGAAGTAATAGTTGGGAGTGTGAGAATACCAATGTCGATCGATTCCAGTGTCTCCCCCCATACCTCCGATCATCCCCATGTTCCCACCTCCTTCCATGGGTCCATTTCCTTCTCCATTCTCTGAAAATATAAGTATCGATGTTAATTGTTTATGTCTAATCGAATCGAGTAATTATACAAGTTAAGTTCAAAAATTAATTCGAACTGATGTTATAACCAGAGACGCAATAATCGAATCAAAATCTAAATTCTCCGACGGTCTTTAGCGAAATGTTGACCGCAAGCGATGACAAAAACTCAATGCATTTGTATGAACATAAGCAAACCAAAGCAGACCACATAAGCGACCAAAAGCAGAATAAAGATATTAATGGAAACCTCGATTAAAAACAAAATTTAGATGCACCAAGATAGATTTCCAGTAATGACCTGCTTATGCGTGAATATTTAGTTTAAATATAATAAACCTGAGGGGTTGAAATCTCTATTATTTTTAATTATACGTGCATAAATAATACTCTAACAATTTGACATTTAGAGAAAGACAACTGTAAATATCATGAAGGAAAATTTTTGTAAATGAGTTTTTCTCTAAATTAACGTAATTAAATGAAAGATTATCTCACATAAACAAGCAGCCACCAGAATGCAATTCGAATAAAAAGGAGCATGTTACCTTGACACGAAGGGGGCTCGTCGCTGGCATCCCCACAGTGATCAAAGCCATCGCAGGTTAAAGCTCCAGGGATGCAGCGGTGATTCTTGCAAAGGAAGTCGGTGCCAGTGAAGCAGTCTTCAATGGAAAAGAATCATAAAACGGAGGAGGATTTTATCCAGAAAAATACAAGAGAAATAATTTCAGTCTTAAATATATGTGTAAATAAAAAAAAACATATACGAGTAGAGAATATCCGTTTAAAACCATTGCCGTAGCTGGTAAATCGAACCCGGGCGTTGGAGTCTCTTGTGAATTAGGATGGCTATTTCAACCTGAAAGAACTCATTTGCGTGATTAAATTTCAGAAACGTGGCATTTTCAGGATTTAAATGAGTTTTGAGTATTTCTAGGGAAATTAAGTTCCGTCTGAGATACGAAACGAGTAAAACTAAATGGTAAATGAGTTTTCAGCTATTTAGACAATTGTATCAACATTGATACGGTTGGTACTTTCCTTGATCCGAAGAATTTGAAAGTTAAATGATTGATTTTTAAAGATTATTTATACTAAGAATATTTAGAATTAAATTTATTAATTGTAAAACATGATCTGTGTATTTCCAAGGATACACCGTATCAATTTTTAATATAATATATATAATGTATGTCATTGATGGTATGTTGGTACAAGAAAGAGTCCAAAAGTTTCTCTAACAACATATCTGTGTTTTACGCACGACTAGAAAGATGATTTCAAGAATAGTTTATCAGAGCAAAAGAAAGTAAACGTGGAATTATCACATCGCTACTCACCCATGTAGCTGAAAGCAGTGAAGACAATGGAAAGACGGGAGTCGTGTGCGAATGTACCACTGAGAGATACGTAGAATCCAACCTCTAAGGGTAGCACATGCTCCCGGCCAACCTAGAAGATTCAATAGGATAGATAGATGATGATAAAAGAATAAAGAGCAAGTATGGAGCAACTATCTCTTTATAAATAAGACGTATTAAATTGGTCGAAAATATTTTACCCGCTCTCTAGTTCTCTTAAATCAAACTCTAGTTCCGTAAATTTAAGTGCCGATTTTGACTGGTGATTGATGAACAAATGAAAAGCAATATACATACTGTAGGATTACATTCTAAATAATTCATAAGTATGGCAAATTTGAAGGGGGAAAAGTCAAAACATTTGCACTGAAATCGCGGCAATGAACTCGTGAGTAGGTTAAAACAACGCACAGAAGTGTGGAGGGTTGCGTTTTCTCAGGATGCTCACATTGGTTGGCGATACGTCATGAGTTTATAGAATTTTCTACTCACAATGTTATAGGAAATGAAGAAGGCGATGGATAAAATGAAACTTAATCGATAATCATTGAGTACTAAGTATTTTTTCGAACCTAAGAGTACAAAAATTTAAATTAAAAATCGCACAAATATCTTTCATAAAAGCTGAACGTGAGGATGATATTGAGTCTAAACTTTTAGTTTACGATCTAGACAGTTAAACGTGAATTCATGTTTCAATCGTCTTGAAACCGTATTACATTTCAGTTTAATGACCTATAATTATCTCTACTCGATATAGTATATAATATTTCCACTTTTAAAACACATAGGAAAGCAATTAAACGATAGAATGCACCAATATTTATATGATGTTTGGATTATATACTATAGTCAGGTTATTTTCGATTATCTTCTACGTATAGAGAAATAAATAAAAAACCAATCAAACATTCATTGTTTATGGAAAGGTTCAATATGATTTCATTCAAAGAAAATGAGAATATCGATGGAGTAACGATCGCTTAAAACTTATACCAGGGAAAACTAAACTTGAAGCGTGAAGTTCACCTGCTTCCTCGCTGCGACGGGAGGCGGTGGTCTGCGACGCCTGGGTGGAGGAGATCTGGGACTTGCCGTCACTGAGCTGCCCACGAGAGCCTGTGGAGAGGACGGTGCACCGGTCGTGGGCATCGTAGTCTCCCAATGAACGACCGCTGGTTCTGCCGGTTCTTCGACCAGATTCGTCTGCATTCCGTACGTGGGATCCGATTCCTTGGTCATCTCCTCGTCGGCCACCAAAGACATGGGCACATCTGCTGGTACCGAGTTCACCATGTCTGCGGAGTATGGACGTTGCATCCAACCGAATATGCGGGAACGACGTTGGGGGTGGTCGATGGAAAGGGGGGCGTGTCTGCGGTAGCGGGAGGACATTGAATGGTGGCGGAGGGGCGAAGTGGCGGACGGCGACGGAAGACGTAACACCTCCAGTAGAGGCGTCTCTGAAGTGGTCCCCTGACGTACGTGCAGTTCTGTGCTTCCACCTTCCCGAGATAAAAGTACACTTTTTATTACCATTGGTATGAAATGGTAAATTATAAACTAATTAAAGGACATCTATGTTACAATAGAACAATTCAGTGGATGAGATAAAGTATGTGTTTGATATTCTTCATCAATACGTTAAGTTTGAAAATACAACCTATGTTGTTGTTTAATTTTATTATGTTGATTTATGAAGTTGATAGAATTCGCTTCCACCAAGTTTTAGAATGCATAGTACAACAACGTAAAATAAATTATAAAGGGCTAAGTTATTCATTTATGTTTCTTTTACATTATTTATTTGTATTTTTATGTAATGCATGTATATCATTTACTGGCGATTATCGTATTTGTTATTATTATTCTTAATACCATCATCATTTTATCATTTACATTTATATTTCATCATTTTTCTCTGAATTCTTGCATCTAATAAAATTCAAAATATTGAAATTTCATCATCTAATCTCTAATATCAAAATAATAAATAATCACATTTGTTTGTAGAAAGATTCATTTAAATTCATAGTGATTGGACATCGTTCATATTTTCTATGGACCGTGAATGATTCCAATTCATGATACTCGCACATTTGAAATTCACCTTTAACTTCCACAATGCGATATTCTTTAACATTAATTTACATCAATTAATCATTGAATTTAGCCTTACATTCTCCGAGATGAGAATATTTCATCGCACACAATTAAAGCTTGTGAAAATGAATCAAAGAAATATTTTTCGACTAATTCCATCGTAAAATAGAGTGATGATAGAATATTACTAATATCTTATTAGTATTTAACTTACCCATGTCCTGAAATTGAGCCACACGAAGATACAGATGAGTCTTCATGTGGGCACGGAACTTGGGTGGCCTTACAATCCACACGCAGTCGTAGGCTCTGACGCTTCCTGGAGGCACCATCTCCATCATTGTTATGGCACCGCCGATATTCTCAACAAAACCACCACAGTCTGTAACATAAGATGTCGGATCGTAAGTTTACTTACGTCCTTCCCATTTATCCTGAGATACGTTTTATCAAAATAATCATGTACACCTTAATTCATTCTGTAACCTCATGAATATAATGTACTTTCATAGGAGACTCGAAGGATGGGGAATAATTTTCCTAAGCTAATATGTGGTTTCTTATCTAAATACAACTCATGATGGTTACTTTTGTTCCCTTGGGTAGAAGCATAATTCTGTAGTAACATTTTAGTTAATAAAAATCGCAAATCAATTCAGTCGTCACTGAATAATTATATTGATTGAGGTTTCTTCATAAGGAATGCTGTTAAAAGATAACATACAGAATATTAACCTAGCAACTTCTATCACGAGAGAAAACGTTATATTTTGTCCATGAACTCATTCTCTTCACCTAAATCACGAATGCTTAAAATAGAATGAATAAAGGAATAAAATAGAAATACTTTATCGATGAATGAATTCGGAAAATAATGTTTTGTAAGGGACAAATAGGTTGGTATGAATGTTTCGCTTAAAAATAAAATTGTCTCTTCACCAGGGTAAATAATAAAAGCTCCTGATTGAATGTAACCAAGGAATTTAGTAAATAAACTCTTTAGCAAGGAAATAGTTTATCACAACTTGACTCACCAGTGACTGGCTTTATAAGATTCTCTGGAATTCGACCTGTAGGAGAGAGAAATTAAATGAACTATAGTTGAAATATACGTCACATAAGCATTGAGAATAATTCAATTTTCTTTTCTTCTCAAAGTTGAAGAGATATTAACCGTAGAAAAACTCACCTGTGAGGAAAGAGTAAGTGGCTTTGTATCCAAGCCCTGTACCACCGTTGGCGTAAAATCGCACGAGCAAAGATGGACCAGATGAGAGAACTACAGGTGGACGAAACGACGCGCCGCTACTAACTTCCAAGCGTTGACCGTTCCAATCATAGAACTTCGAGAGATAAAACAAAAGACGTTAAAAATCTGCATGAAATTCCATTTTTTCCCATAGGTTGTTTTCGTATTGTATGACTAAAACTGACAATGATTAAGCGAGACAATGAAAGATATTTCCGACATCCAAAACGAAACATACTAGAATAGTTTTCAAGGATTTCAAACAATAAATTAAATGAATATTAACCATTCATCCTATCTATAATTGATGTTTTTGATTGATTGTGTTTAATTAATAATCAATATGAATTAATGGACTGATATCTAGAAGTTAAATTGTTTTTGATTTTTCCTCAAGCAATTACATCTTTAATTTTAAACTTTTTCATTTCATTTTTTCAAAGAAAATGATTTTTGTAACTCTAACAGGCGCTAGCAGCAGTTAACTACGAAGTTCTTCTGAAGAGACATCAACGGTAGTAATTTGACAACACGTAAACAAAATGAATGACATACTCCTTTCATGTAAGTCCTTAACTGTCCATGAACGAACGCTGTATGTAAGTACTGATAGTTAAGAGATCCTCACCTCGATTATAGAAGACCCGGAGAGTTGAAAGTCTGAGAAGAGTAGGCGAACGCGGGCGTTGGAATCTGGGCTGGTGATGACATACTCAGCGCCTAAATCCCTTGGGTAGGGAGCTGGAAAGAAGGGTGATGTGAGGAAACCACCTGTCGTGGCGTTGGAGTTCACACTGGGACGATAGCCTTTCAGGAATTGCCGGTTACCTGCGAATTGAATGTAATGGATACTAATGATTTCAACATAGGTAAATATAAGATAATTACGTATATTATGCATAAAATGAGCATCAAATTCGCGATCTACAGTAATAAAAGATTGTAATAGTCTGCCAACTAGAACTTTTTGGACTGGGATTCTTTCTGCCACAAAGAGAATACCGAACATTTATCAATATTTACCATACGTATACCTTAAAATTTCTAATTATAAACAACGAAATCGCAAATTTAAATCATTGAATGTTCAACATGTTAATTAATACTTTTATTAATATACAAAGAAGTATATCGGTATCTTTAGGGATCCAATTTCCAAGTGCATATTTTAATGTAAACTTTTCAATAAACATTAGATGGGAAAGACTTACGTTCAGAGGAATATTCCAGGGTGAATGCGTGACGGTGGGGCGAAGCGAAGAGGAGGGCCAAAGCAAGGGTCCTTGTCCTAGAGCGATACCCGACGGGGCTGTTGTCGCGGTATCCACGGGGAAAAGCGCCGAAATGTTCCGCTTGGCCTATGTCGCCGGCTCCAGTTGGCGGCGATTTCACGTAGCCACAGAACGGCGCACCAGATGCCTCGTAAGGGGGCTCCGTTATCCATAGGTAGTCGCACCTAAGAGGAAAGTAAGGTTACATTGAATAGCTTCTCGATATATCGATCCATCTATATCGATCCATCTATCTCGATATAAATCCGTCTGGTTGACACTCTGATCCGCTTCTAAACATCACAACCACAAAGTTTTTACTGAATAAAAAATTCATAAAAAAGACCCTTCAATAAAGATTTCATTCTATCACCCTTCATATGCTATTTGACTTTATTCGTAAATAAGCTATACCGTATTTCCCCATGTATAAGCACCCCCTTTGTATAAGCCACCCCCCCATTTTTTGACTGTGAAATTTTGGAAAAAATATTTAACTAGAGAGGAACGCTTGAAGTTGTTTTTGATTTTAATGTCGCCGGACATCATCGTCTTGTAATATTCAGGTGTGGAGTCAAGAATATCGTCTCGTAATAATACTATCACTTACAATTGTTTACAAAAATGAACAACATACGGCTGAAAAAGCATTTTTCACGCATAAAATTTTTACCTGCATTGTATATACCATTGTATAACCCCTACTTTTTGGGCTTGCAAATTTTGGAAAAAAGGGGTAGCTTATACATGGGGAAATACGGTATATGTATATAAAGTAGGTAACTTCACAGGAATCCATAGACAGCAATGAAACCCTAGGAAATATATTCTTTTTAGGATTTTATACGAATTAAAGCCAAGAAAACATGCAGTCCGACAAAAATTTAATGACTTGATAAGCTTCGATCTTCAATTATAAACTATTTTGCCTTTATGAAGATAAATAATTCAGATTTAGTAAAGCTGTATGTTTTAAATATTTCAGGGCAGCAACTCGATGAGATGTTACTTTACTGAAACGTAAGATAAATTACGTCCCAAGAGATAAGAATACTAGCTCTAAAATCTCTCCGAAGTATATCTCAGTAATCGAATCATATTATTATTATTTTATCCATAAATTTTTATATTTATCTTTTTTTTAGTAAGAATTTACCAAAATTAAATTTTTTTCGATAAAGAAGAAAATTTAGTAATATTTGCGAGTGATAGGATGGTCCGTTATAATTGAGTAAAAAATCGAAAATATTTAACGAAAACATAATTTTGCGGTTTCTTAGATATTTGGTTATTACAAATAAAGTCATCTTTCGGCAGTAAGGAAACTTTTTTAACTAAAAATCATTACTGCTAGCTGAATTTATATTTTGGTATATCGATTGTAATATAAAAATTCTAAACAGTTTTAAGAAAAGCGAATCCGTAAGAAATGCATTTAATTAACCCCTTCATCCAGAGTAAAATGAAATTTCTTATAAAAATGGTACAAGAGAAATATATTTGCTCAAAAATCATTCTTTCAACGACCATTGTGCGCCCTACAAAGTTGTAAGAAAAATCTACTTAACTATTGAAGGACATTTTTGGCACGCTATCTGAAATTCTTGCCTTATAGATAAAGACAGGAAATGGGAAAGGCAAGCAAAGAAAGTTGGCGAGACCTTATAAGTCGAGAGAACTATGCGAAGAAATGAATAAGCTTCAATGCGAAAAGAAATAGAAAATTTTCTTGTTAAATTAACTTAACTCTTACAATTTTTCAAATCAATTATTTTTATGTTTGTTTAAGTAAAAAAGCTGAACAGTAACGGAGTATAAGTTTGCTTCAGGATAACAATTAATGAAAAAACTCATCACAAATATTGAATTTGACAATATATGAAATGCAAAAAATGTTAATACAAGAGGGAAATTCATGTAATAAAAAGTGAATTATAATTTTTAAAAGTATTAAAATTTCCGCAGCCCTTTAACAGAGTAAAATTTTGAGGAATTTTCAATATATCAAATACCTAATAAATATCCTCCAAGTCTTTAGCTATTTGAAAGCATTCATTTTGAAATAGTTAAGTATAAGTTTATCTTTAAGTAACAATCATTTTATTCCTTACTTCTTATTAGATTTATCAAAATTTCCTCTTATCTCGCCATTAAATATTATTTTTTTAATAGGTCATTATTATTATTTATTATCAAAAAATATAACATATTTAAACCTTCCTTACACAATTAAATTTTATTTATATTATTAATGTCCAGTAATAAACGATACTCATGAGAATTATTATGAATGTTAATACATCAATTCAACTTGCAATGTATATTAGTTTCTGAACTGAATCAGTTTCTGAACTGGATACCAAGAGATAGCAGGAGAGCATAAGGAAGATCTGAAGACCTATGGAACACGAACATCATTAAGTTCACAGGGATGGATACTTTGGCAAAAGAAGTATCAGAACCGAACCATTGAAGAGGGCTTGGGGAGACCTACATTCAGATTCGTATTTAAAAAATAGCTGATGATGTATGTTTCAATGTTTTAGTTAAAAAAACTCTAGATCCGTTGAATGTAAACATCTTCAACTCCATAGTCAATATCATATTGCCAATCCAATGTTCCTCAATGGTCAGTAGGCGATCGTTCGACTAACCCTAGATCCGACGAATGTAAACATCTTCAACTGCAGATTCAATACCTTATAACCAATCTAATGTTCCTCAATAGTCCGTAAGCGATCCAAAGAGCTCTTACCTGCAAGAGCCATCCTGTGAGCACGTTGACATGTTCATGAAGTGGAATATGACGGTGATGACACAAGATGGACAGGTAACGAGCTCCATACCGCATTGGTGGTGAGCGGAGGTGATGTTGTTAGAAGTCCCGCCCTTCGGCGTAACGTCCGGCGCCACTTCCCTTGCCGACAAGAATCCTCGATGGCCCAACTCGAGGTAGAGTTTCCTTCCATTGTAGTCCCCGCAGATATCATCGTGTCGTGTTCCGGATAGACAGCCGCGAGCCAGTAGTAACAATACAGTAATTACGAATCCTATTGGACGAAATAAATGCAAGTGTGAAACAATACGTCAAAAACAAGAGATTGAATCGGTTCAACAATCAATTATAATAATGTCGCCATATTGTTGCAAGTGTGAAACAATACGTTAAAAATAAGAGATCGAATCGTTTCAACAAGTCAATTATAATAATGTCGCCATATTGTTGCAAGTTGCAAGTGTGAAACAATACTTAAAAATAAGAGATCGAATCGTTTCAACAAGTCAATGTCGCCATATTGTTGCAAGTTGCAACATGTTGCTCTAGAACGATAATCGCGTTTGACGTAGTTGGACGACAAGTGGAGCGATTATATTGTTATATAAAACGTTGGTAGTGTTTCTTAACAAAAATAGATTCCGTATCTAATTAAGGGTCTACTTCTCCGAAAATGTGTTGTATAAATAGGTTGAGAAATGGGAATTCTTTCACCGAACGATTACGTATAGTAGTAGGGCTGACATTTTACAAAGATGTGGGGCACCTTTTTATTTCTTTTTATTAAGGAGCTTGATGAAAATTCGGTGCCTTAAGTACTATACACTTCTTCCGTGTAAGCGATGGTTGCGTAATTATATCGTGGTTACCAGGCGCACGATGACATGCCAAGTGAAAAATCCTGTTTGTTTTCACCGGGAGTAAAGCCGTCTCAGCCAGTTAATAACTTAAATTTACGCCTTGTATGTATGCAACCATACCTTTCTCCTAAAATCAAGGTACACAAATTTAGGTAATAAAATAAAAAGGTATTTTAGCTCGAGAATATTTCACGTAATTGGATACTGGCTGAGATAGCAATGTAAAGTTAACAGGATTGGATGGCTTTTGCAGTTCTAACGAAAAGAACCCTATAACATTGTTTCCTTTTCAGATTTGTTCTTGCAAATTTTAACCATGCTCATGTATGTTTCAATGAAAGAAAAAACATTTTTTTTGACATGATACTTACTTACTATACTATACCTAGAAATATAACTCAGTAAAATTTATTTTCAGAGAAAATGCTTGAATATTTGAAAATTCGAAGACTCAAATAAAATTTCTAATATTCTATTTCTTACGCTGTTTCATTTCATAATCATTTATAAGTTGTATACATTTCGTAATCATTAATTACTTTACAATTGATATCTTTAATTAAGCGTAAAAGCATTTCAAAATAATTACAAATACGAATTGATATCATTCAACGTAACTTTTTTAAATACTATACCCCTCTCGGTATTATAGTAATTTATTTATCATCGATACATTTAAACAAGATTCAAATTAAAAAGAAATATTACGTAACGTAATTACAAAAATTCAGATTTCATGATTGAATATTTTCACTCAAAAATTCTGTATTGATCAGATCAAATTAATAGCATTAGAAATTCATACGGAAATAGTGATAACCTTTCATTCATCTAAAGAAGACGAATTCGTAGATAGAATTGATATTATTATTACATATATTACTATTCGCTTTGTACTATCGTACAAAAATCAATTATTGGTTTATTCTCCAAACCTCAGCTCCCTGTAATTCATCCTCTACTTATTCAGCTTTAATAAATAGTATAAACACTCAATGTTTACATAATACGGTTAGGAATGTATAAAATAAAATGTATATAATTAATATTTTTTTGAATATACAATCAGGTGCTGTAGAATAAATGATGTTAAACGAGAATAAATTCATTTTCACAGAGAAATTCATATATGAAATTAATACATTTAATTGATGTAAATTATTCTAATCGTATGGATTTATTTTTTTATGAAGACGATTGTATTGTTGTGGGTTTTTTCGACAGTGTTAATGGAATTTTTCTTTGTTGACAATATTCGCGCAGAATTTAGAAACAACTATGTATCCAGTAAAGAAAAAGGAATCATACAATGACACAGTTTCTAGTAACCCAAAAAATCACTTAATTATTCTCTGATACGGAATAGCAAAAAAGAGAAACATTCTTTTCATTTCGCACGACAGAATACGTTCTAAGGATTCTGAACTGTAAGTGGAAGGATTTTAGCCCCTTCTCCCAAATACTAGGATCATACGCCACATAATGGCGGAGGAACGTGATATGCTAAAATGTCTATCTTAGAGAGAATCACCACTCTCATAGACGGGTATTTTTTATATTTTTTGTCTCCGCATGATGGAGCATCTGACTAAAGCCATTTGCGGCGGAATGAAACAGCCGAAGATTTTGGCGCCATTCGACAAAAGAATAACGCAAATGATCGTCATAGGGGAGGGAAGCCCTTGGCCTCTTTCGCTTTTCTACAGCATCATGTGGGGAAGATTTACAAGTGCGGAGGTGTCAGAAGACGTCGTGGAAAGGTCAGCGAAGTCGGAGATTCCTCTACTACGCTCTATTCTCTCTCTCTCTTCATATCGATTGTTTTTCACCTTTTCCGTTCATGTCCTTCGCTAGGTGAACACTGGTGGCGACGTCAGCGAATCGAAGGATTTTGTATCCAAAATTTACATTGTCGCCCGACCGCCATATTTAAGTATCACCGATCATCTTGGTCGAATGGGGCAATTCCCTGAATACGTTTGTGCATTATTATAAAATGATACCGTTTGGTGAAAGTTGATTCTAACGTATACATTTGGTTAATTTGATTCTAATGTACGTATAGTAGTTCTGACTACGACTAATACTACAATTCATTATTAAATTCCAATTTATCAAATTTTTAATAATTAGAATATGAAAAATTGCCAAAATCGGAAGAAATTATCATAACAGAAATGCATTGCGTAAAAAAACAAATTTCTCCTCAGCAGGAAAAAGCTTTCTGTACTGATTATAAAGTTTAAATTGATAAATATATGAACCATATGAATGATGAATTTATATCACGTCACTTCGATAACTTAAAATAATTTTAACATTTTACTCAATATGACCCATATTTTTATTGATATCAATGTTAACAACCTCATATACATTTTCATCGATAATAAAATTTAGTTATTTTAGCTGAGCCTAAAATATTTCTTTCCTATTGGTATTCAAATGTTTAAATGAGGAAGGATGCAAGAATAAATAAAATTTAAAAAATAAAACAAAAGGGTTAGAAAAGGTGCTTCAAAATTTCAAAATAAAAATATTAATTCATATAATGTTTAACATAAAACAACTTCTTCTTACTCCGGGTTTAGTTTATATATTTTCTTTTTTTAGGTAAGCGGAAAAGTCAACGATTTTATTATTTAGAGTAGACTCGGATTGCTAGCTCCGTAATACGTGTCATGTCACGTGATAAATGTCACAGAGTAAGAATGGCTCACCCTTTCAACGAAAGGAAATAATTTTACCCCATTTAACAACACTGCTATAAATATATCTCTCTCCATTTATAATTTTCCCCTTTTTGCTCTTTCGTAAATTGATTTTTATCACTTTCTCGATAAGTAAAAAACTTCAATATTAAAAATTTCATTCTTATTCAATAAAGGTTGTTACGAAATATTTAAAAAACTAAATTACTGAATTTTGGTTTAATATTCTTGAAACCTTAAAATGTCTTTTTATCTTTCACTTTCATTTCTAATCGGAAAAAAATTCTGTGATTTATTCAGCACAAATCATATTGGGTTTGGTTTATTTTTTCCATGCTTTAGTCTACTTTTAACAACATAACTGTAATTGATGTATCAGTTTGGTTAAAGAAGTCAGATCTATGAAGGCAAGAAGCCGTAACTAGGTGGAATTAAAATTAATTAGATGATGCTGAATGAAATGTCTAGTTTTAACCTAACAGAAATGAAATTTTAGAATCGTAATTTCCATTTTAAGGTATTTTATATTTCACCTCCAGAAGTGAAACAAAACCAAAATCAAAAAATGCGGAACATACATTTTACTAAATCACGGAAAATAATAAAAAATATTTCCCTACTTTAATCCGAGATTTCATTCAATAAAGAGAGGGAGACATAAAAATGAGATAATAAATAAAGAGAATTCTTAATGGAAGAATAGACTAGACAGAATAAAAGATAAAGCTAACATATTAGCTAACACGGTTAGCATGCTAATCTTCTAATGCTGAGGTCCCGGGTTCAAATCCCAGCTGAGGAGGAAATTTTCCTCTCAGGGTCTGGATGTCTGTGACGTCCGTTTTTGAGTTTGAAACCTCACTGTAATTGTCCCGTAAGAGGATGTTTGTGAGGTATTTGTTAATAAATAAATAAATAAATAAATAATAAATAAACATATAAGAATAAGGCTAAAATGTCTTACGCATCTAAACAAATAATGTGTCAAATTAATTAAAACGAGTAGAAGATACGTATCTAAACTAAATCAAGTAATCCTAGTCATAAATAAAATTATTATGGATTATTTAGGGTGATGAAAACTTTTGTTAGAAATAAGAACATCAGAAAAAGTATATAATGATGGATATATAGACTCATATATATATATATATATCTATATATATATATCTATATATATATATATATATATATAGATATATATATATAGATATATATATATATATATATCTATATATATATATATATATAGACTCTAATTATAGAATACAGAGAATATATCTGGTCATCGAACCATAGTACTTCTCGTACGTTTTCTGCTGAACATCCTTTCTTAATCGTATCTAGGTAAGAGAGGGTACTCGACCCACCTTCTTATTTGCATATTAAGCCTTTACTCTACGACTGGACGACTTACAGTAGAGGGGGATGAGGATCAAACATTCCTACGAGCTAAAAGTTGGCAGACTTATAAATCATATTATTTATTATACCAGTTTAAAAACTGTTAAATCCGAATATCTTGAAAGAAATCGTCTCGATCAACAAGAGGTTATAATTTTTTAACTATCAGAGAGCGAAAAATCAACAATTAAAAGAATATAATGCTTATTTAATGTAACAGAGAATGCCAAGCAGAAGAATGTTTTCGATAATATAAGATTTTTCGATCATAAATTTTCCTCATCCAGCGTAAAAATCGTTGATTAAACAACTATTCTGATTTGATTTATTTTTATTTTCCTCATTGATTTATCACGTCCTTTCCTAAAAATTCCTTCATTGTTGATTACCTTCGCTACAGCGTTCAATTTTGTACACGAAAATCTAAAAATTTACTACCTTAATTTTAACTTAAAATATTTTGAGAGAAAATACAAATATATTTGACGGAAATATGGAAAATCGAAAATCGCTAACGTTTATATACTCTTATGTATACTATACCAGATATACTGTGTATCTATATACTATATTTTTTGCTTTGATTTAGATTCTTGTCAAGTCCGCTCTGTCAGCACTTAAAAGGAAATATTTCAAAGAAAGTTATCAACAGCTACAAAAAAAATTAATGGACAGGTACTTTCGAAATCCCTTATATATATATATGCAAGGCTTTCTTCTGTTGTAGGGAATCATAATAAATAGGTTCCAAAAGTACTAAGAGACCTAGTTCTTGGTGAAAAATGCGGATGATTAATCTTAAAATTTCAAAGGAAATGAAATATTTATCACTAAAAATCTTATTTTGAGATCAAGAATAAAATATATAAACTGCTCATTTACGTATAAAACGATATGAAGATTAAGTACAATGTAAACAAGAGAAAAAAATTTATATACTATTTAAGAATGTGAAGATATGTAAAGTGTAAGATAAGAAACAATTCCAATCGAAGAAATTTTCTCCATTTTTTTATTGTAACGTCATTATGTTTCTATTAATATGTTGGACGTAAGTTCTTTGCGATTTGATAAAGTACGATTACAGACTAGGTTATCTTCACTTGAAGTGTTTTAAACTTTAATAAAGTTTAGGGTGAATGTTGTTTATTGAAAATTTTGAAAATAACAAATTAATTGTAGTGGTTGTCAGGGAATCAATTATCTAGAAATCGAGCGATGAAATGGCTGACCGATGCATACAATACAATGGAAAGATTATGGAAGACTTAGTTAAGAGCCTTGATAGGAGATTCCCCAAGTATAAAGTGTGTTTACATTCATTCCGAAGCTCTATTTCTCACACAGAGACGAATAGATACACTTTCAAAAATAGGCCAAGGGAAATTACCAATCAAACTAGACGTTCGTGATGAAGCTGCAGAACATTGTAGCAGATAATAAACTGTTTTCGTACCTTACGCTAACCTAATTCTGTAACTGTCTTATGATTAATAAATATGCTATTCATTCTCCCTTTTTCCGGGGTCGGTCACGTTAGTGAAGTTAAAGCTCAGGACAGAAACTGAGTACAATTAATTACGGTTATTAAGATTAAGTTCTACGAACAGCAACTACTCCAAACCACATACGATATTACAAATTATACGATATTTAATCCTCCCTAATTGTGTACTAAAGTTCTTGAACCAGCTATTCAAAACCTAATAAGATTTTCACTGAAAACCACAGAAAATAACCCTAAATAGATAATAAATGCCATTCTCTCTTATTATGATTACTTTATTACTGATTCTCACTTAAAAATATACCTTTAAAGGCAGAAAATTAAAAAAATCATGTTCATTATCATCATCTTAAAAAATTATGACGTCCATTATTCGTTTATCTTAAAAAACGATCCTTACGCTTCACAAAAATATGCCAAATGAATCGGAATCTATCACCAGCATAATATAGAGTTAATGAGTACTTAAAAAATGCCGATTTATGTGAAATATAGTCATGAGTGGATTAGTATGAATCATTTGTATAGGCGGATTAGATGCAACCAGATTGATACTACTATAGTGAATATTCGTCTCGATTGGAAAAAGTTATTTATTTCCTGATTTCATTATGGAAGAATATGTTAAATTTCTGTTCCGGAATATCTCTTGATTCTAAGTTTTTTTAATAAAATTATGACTATACAAATAATTAGAAGTATTTTTAAAAATATTTTCTTACTCCTTGTTTAGATATTTTGATAACCGAGGAATGAATATGAGATTCGAGTAGCAAAGGGATTGTAAATATCAAATTCCAATAAGAAGAATAGGATCTAATATTCAAAAAAGTTAATTATTAAACCTGTGGTGACATCTATAAGCTCTTTAGCTTAATAAAAACATTCTCATAGAATTTAATTAAAGAATTTTTATATTCGAATCAATAAAAAGCGAGAATGAGAACTTTAAGAAACTTACTGAAACAAAATTGTATGCTTATAAATGCTCATAAAATAATTTTGGTCCGATATTTTACTGTAATTAATGGCTATAAAGTTTTTTGGATGAAGCAATCGATTTTCTTTGATTGATCATATTATTAAATATTTCTGGAATTTTAAAAATTGAAATTTCTTTTTAAAAGACTTTTCCTCTAGTTCCTTCCAAGGTATATTTTGAAATTAAATTACCTATTTCTGCTAATGTTTCAAGAATAGCAAAAATACGATTTTTTTGTACATTTTCTAAATAAATACTTTATCTTTATCTCTATAGAAACTGGACATCTTATTGAGAACGATTTCATCCAGGAATTCCCAATTTTATGCGAACATTCTTCCACAACTAAAAATAAGAAATTTGGTGCAATCGAAAAAAAAATATTTTGATTTTTAGCCAAAAAATTAACACTAGATGTATTCCTGACCCAAACATACCAAATGTTTTGGAATAGTTGATATAAATAAGATGAAACGATTTTATGAGAAGCGATCGAATATTACACATTACATATCTGGTACACTCCAAGCTGATTATGATTTAAACAAAAAACTGAATAAGAAGCTTTATAGAATTCTTACTTTTTCAATTAATATCACGAACAAATAGATAAAAGCAATGATTATACGATTGATTGCAATGATTCGAATTAATAAACAATTACAATTCTGAACCATTATTTTTCAGAGTTAAGATAAAATTCACTTCTATTCACTCACATGTGCCCTGGAATAAGACTCATTATCTTGAAGACAATTAACAATATATATTTATTTTACGATGTATATACTTATATTAATTGAGCTTAATGATACTTTTAAAGTATTAAAATGAATATTTTTTATAGTACGTATATAATATGAAAACTTGATGGTTTCGAATTACGTGAATGCATACCTTTTTCTACTATGAGTATACTATTTTGGTTTATCCGTTAGTTTATCTCATTTTTATTTTATCTGTTATCTGTGTATAAAATCTATCTTATCACGTATGCGTGAGTAATTTTGGTTACTTCTTCATAATAAAAATTTCATTCAAGCAATAAATCGTTTTATGGCCATAATTTTAAAGGATGTAAAAATATTGCGGGATATTTAAAGTCTCTAACAATGAGCATAATCGATACAGATCGATTCTTGTAATATATAATCAAGAATCGTTTTTTTTCCGTGACTTTTTTATCAATATATTGGAACGATAATTAGGATATCTAAGTAGATTCACTTCAAATTTCGTATTCAAAAAGAAGTAAAAAAATTAAACCTCTTTTATGATTATAGGTATTTATGTGTAAGCATTACAATTATTTGTATTATCACAAATGATATTTTTATGCTTTTTTTCACGCTGAATTTTCTTTATGCTTACCTAATAAAAATCAACTATCAGTTCCTTTTCCAAATTCTAAGTGATTTTTTTTACTTCATCACCTGTTTCCTTTATCACCCTACCTTTTCTATCGACCTCAAATTAAATAAAAGTTCTATTGGGCATAGAAGAGGCTGTTGGAGAGAGTGGTCTATACGTCCTGATCAAACTCACCGATAAATCTTTTTTTGATGCGTTGTCATGCAGAAAGCTTATTATTCCTTTTCTAGACTCTCATTTTCAAAGTTGATTCCTACAATTTGCTTATTGTGAACTTGTGAACTGGTCATAGAAGCAAATAGACAATTTTCATATCTGCTCAGTATCTGTACGTTGTTATCTTCTAAGTCCAAAAGCTTTCTTATAACATTTCTTCGGCACATTCATAACGTATATTTACTATTATCAAAACACAAAAAAGTAGTTTTTCCTATAATGAAGAATGCCTCATTAGATGTAAGATGGAACTTGATAGTCGCCATTTCATATATTAAATGACGAATCTTATCATTGGTTCCATTAACAACCTATTATTTTCTTTTCATTCCAATAAGTCATATAGGGTATAAAATATTTTACTAACCAGGTAGCTCGTAAACCTAAGTGCCACCTGTTATGATTCTAAACGTGAAAATATATCTTCTATTTATCATTTAAACTATACTGCAGAATTAGAAGGGAGAAATGGAAACTTCACATGGCGCACTCGTTCTCTTTTATCTATCGGGATCTTGTTTCATCCTTGAACGGCTCAAAACATTCCAACTACAGATAAGCATGAAATTTATGTAACTCCCTTCCTAGGCTTGATTCATGTACACAATTGAAACAATTCCATCGTAAAAATTTAAAGAGCAGCTACAGTAAGCGAACATACTGTGACAAATCATTCCTTTTTTCATTTATGTTGGATTTTATCTCGCTGAAATGCTATTCTCTTAATTTCGGAAAGTATTTGTATTTCAGGCGCATCTAACAAGTAGGAATACATCGAAAATTAGCTTAAGAGAATCTTAATAATTTAATTTTTATCCCTAAGAATGAGTAGATGTTAAAATTAGAAAATTAAAACTTCACAAAATTAGTCTTCTTATATTTGTATTCATATGAAATAAGCTAGACGACCATCTATAGTTTGAAGAGGACACCTTGAGGGTGAAATGGAGCATGGGTAGTTCTTGACATTTTTCCCAACCTCATCCATAAAAATCAACTCTATCTTATCCTTGTACATCTCCATCATATATACCTTCTGTAGATGATGTTGTTTCCTACAACCACAAATGCACTTTTATGTAAGCATATCCTTAATTGGATCAGACCACGTGTTGTATTCTAACCTTCCATCCATAAGAGCCACATGCTATTTCAAATTTACTTTTTTCCAATACAGCAAAAATATTAGCGAATGTTATTTTTAACATCACTTTTTCTCCTTAAGCGTCTCATGTACTTAAACTTAATATAATTGAGTGACAACTTTGAAGGTAACAGTAGTGAAATAGAGGGGATTAAAATAAAACTTCTTTCCTTTCTTTCTAATCTAGAACTATACAAATCGCTTTCGATTTTGTTACTCTTTGATGAAATTTACTTTCATTCTTACGAACAATATCTCCGCAAGTATGAATCAATCATGATTGTTTCAGCTTATACCAACAAAGATATACTTAATAACTATTGTTACACTGCAAATGACATAGCTCATCTATGCCCTACTTTAATGAGCCACGATTATTTTGAGTATAAACCATGCGAAACATCGTAAATTTCCTTGAATAATAAGAATTAGAGTATCATAAACTATAATTGATAATATATGATCAAACCACTAAATTGTATAATTACCTAAGCTCCTAAGTTATTATAATCGCACAGTATCAATCAACTAAGAATATCCTTGAATTGTTCATTTACATTATTCGATACAGTCATATTAAAATGTTCACTTCAAGTTCATCAATAGAAGCCAAAAAAACAAACAAAGTAAAACCGTAACTGACAAATACTTCACACGACACTTAATTCAAATTTATGATTCTTGCCTAATAATTTACTCGTTTCATTGTTTAATACATTTATTCATTTCAACTTCTAATTTCCTTCCACCGTCAATTTTTCAATTCAATGAGAAAAACTTAAATTGTTAATTTAAGTTTATTATTTCGCTTCCATCGAAATTTCGAAGCGTTGATCCTTCCCTCTTTCAAAACCCTACATACAACCCTACCCTACACGTATACTTATAATTACGTATTTCTAGAAATTTCCAAAGATACTGGTACAAGAACTAACGAAAGCTCTAGATAATTTAACATTTTAGAATGTTGACATGATAAAGTTTCAAAAGCGGATCAATATAATCTGAATAATTTAGTCTTGAGGAAAAGCGTGTGTTTGTAAATTTTGTTTAAATATTAAAGAAAACAATGACGATTTTATCAACACAAATATTGTTGCACAAGTTTCGAAATTGGAAAGAAAAGAATAACGTAACTGTCGATCACTGATAAAGAAGAAGAATGGTGAAAGGGAAAATGTTGATATTCATTTACTGTCATACTGAAAGAGATAAACAATCTGAGTTTATCAAATGAAAAGCATTCTTAATGATTAACTTGTTAGTTAATATTCATCCACCCACTTTGCTTCAACAAAAAATTTGAAATAAAACTTCTTAGACATCTAATTCTCCGTTCTAATTTCATTAGAAAATTCTATCATTCTAAAATACATATCAAATGTAAGAATATAGATCTTATACTATTTTCATAGTCCTAAAATATTTTTTCTTTAGCCTTCCCAAATAAATCAAATACTTCAGATTTTTAATAAGCTGATTTACAACATCTTTCGCGTAAATTATTGATGCAAAATTCTGAATTAAAGAAATCTCAGCAATTCAGATAGGAATAAGTAACGATCAATGAAATTGACTTATTCCAAACACTGTACTGAAATTACTCTATTATATGAAACCAAATCAGTGCGATTCATATCCTTAGAGGCAATCATCAATGAAAACTAAAAATTTATTTAGGCTATTTAGAAGTTTAAGCGTGATACCTTTATTAACTGTAAAAATAATTTGAAAAAATAGCAAAGAGTATACAATAGAAATAAGTAACTTTCTATAAACTGTAATTAAATAATAGATATGTATATATATATATACAATTTTACATCGCAACTTTAATTCGTTTTTTATAAATATAACACCGTCGATGTCTGTTTAAAGGTTTAAAGTTGGAAATATTCATGAAGAATTAACGAAAATACTATTTTTCACGTATGAATGCAAAGATAGAATTAAATCGATAAAACTGAGTTACTGTAGATGAAATAGATGATATATTTGAAATTATTTAAGTATTTTATTTCAATTCGCGCCTTCCGATCTTTCAACTACGCAGCTAACATTTTCTATCGTTCTGTCGTTTGAATCTGTTGCGATTGTTTTGTTATGAACGGAATTGAAAAGAATTCTTTAAAAGAAAAGTATACGATACGAATAAGAGTTAAATGCACCTAGAACAATGATTATAATTGAAGTATTTTTTAAATTTTTACACTTTTATTTGCAAAATGATAAGTGGAACAGATGTAATACCACAGTTATGTAACCCGCGGTGGACGTTCATAGTAACGGTAATTTATAGATTTTAAGGGGCTACCTCTAATGCATTCAGGTGATGATTTAAAACGAAAAGTGAACGATTTACATATTTTATAATTAATGAAAGATAACATTTTAGCGTGTGTTCATCCATATTTTCCATTCACATTTGATAGTCAATATATTTCCTTTCAACCTTTTCTTATCTCAGAAGCCATTTATTTCAGACGAAATAAACTTCGTGACGGAAATTTGGTGATTGATACTTATACAATAAACAGTAAACAACAGATTCCTTAGACCATCGTATTCTTACATAACTTTCCAATGTGATTAAAAGGTATATTGTTTTCTTTAGGAACCGATTTTGAATTGCATCATTCTCATTTTTTCTTATCTTTAGGTAAAACAATCACATTACATAAGTAAAAATAAGAGCAATTTCAAGAAATCGCTCATCCTTTATCTAACCACGTCGTAATTTTAAATTAAAAAACGACTCGGAATAGTATTTTTCCTATGTGAAATCAATTCACGTAACCGAAAACACCATCGATCTGACATTCTGAACCAAAAACTATCCTACATGCCAACCTATGCTCCTACTACCAATACGGATCGCAAAATCAGAAATCTCTTACACACCCGAACTCTGTGCTTCCCAAAACTGATCACAGAAGAATATTGTTCCTCGAAAATGCAAAATTGCCCTTTTTTGGTATTCCGCAGTTTTGTGGATTCTTTAGTTATGAAAGCTCATTCGACTACGTTAATAAATGGCAAATACTCCTGTACACCCATTACAAACCATCGTAGGAACAATTTAAAGGTTTTATAAGGGAAATTCCTATAATTTACGATAAGCATGCTTAGAGATTGCCAATAACCACGATTTTAATATTGAAATTATCATACGACAATAACATTCTTGAGAGTGCCGGGTCAGACGTATTTATGGCTATGCTCTGACAACGAACCACGCATTTCCAATTGCGTAATTGTTACGAATTAAATCCTCGTATCGTATCAGTAGCAATCCATTGGACTTTGAACAGTTCTTGACCACCCCAACATTTTACTTGATGGATGACCTCCGGCACAGCGATATTTACGTTTTCTCGTATTCCAATAAAATTCCAACGGCATACAAAGCCCTCAGCGTATGTCGGAAAGGAGGGGATGATTTCTTCAAACGATACACTGAAACACCACTCACCATTGCTTAGGCCCATTTCGGTTTCTGCAACGGGCAGTGTATATCTTCATACGACGGCGGAGGACGACTGCAGCCAGGCATACAAGTCGTTGAGGGTGAAGACATGCAAGTGCGAGAGGTTTGAAGGATTAGCCACACGGGATGAGTGCAGGGGTTGGGGTAGAATGAAGATGGAGGAAGGGTAGGATAAATGCGACAGAATGGAATTAACGAGGAAGAAGAGGAAGGAACGAAGACTGAAAAGGAGGGCAGAGATAATTTGAGGACACAAATGCGGACGGTACGGAAAGCAAAGTGGCAGAGAGAAACGTCTGGAGTTATCACAAATGCGACGGGAGGTTTCCGGAGGACTGGTTAGGATTAGCACGGAGGCTGACTCAATTTCTATGGCTTTGCGAGCACTTTATGACGGCATTTTGTTGATTGGCGATTACAGTGGAAAGGCGAATTTGTTGAAAAATGTCCGAACCCTTTTGTATCGTTCGGAATCAAATTTTTCGTTCGTTCACGAAAGAATGGTCGGGGAGCACGCGCACATTGTTGTCGAAACTGTTGTAGAGTGGGACTTGAATGATAGTATATCAGAGGGAAGAGCCCCTTGCCGCCACGATTGTATCATCGATATGTTTGCGGAGTTGGGAATTAAGCGTAAGCGGAAGATTTAGCAGAACATCCTCGGCCAAGACAGGAAACTTGGCCTGACGATACGATGACGTGGTAGGCTACGGAATTGAATGATCTGCGTGATGTTTATATCTTCACTAATTATTCTCCGTATCAATTACTCTAAGTTAAAATCATTGTTATTTTTAAAGATGAATAAATGTAATCGGAAATGTTGGTAGCTCCTAGGGACTATTTAAACAGCACAACTAAGACTCCTAAGCCTTCAAGTATATTATTAACTGCACGTAAGACTGAGCACATGGTTGTAATTAAATATAAAAGCAAATCTCTTTGGGAGTATTCTCATTAACTAACTTCTGTACGGTTGAAATTTCCAATACGGCCTTGAATATTTTTAGTGGTGTTGCTTTTATAAGGAGCATGATTATAGTAAATCAATTGAATCTGCTTCTTGTTATAATCACTGCCAAGTTCTCATTATTTTTTGAAAGTATAAGATGATTTAGCAGTTTAAAATTAATTGTCAAACAAAATGCTTCATTATAATGAATCACAAATATTGTACATTTTATTGCATAGATCATGATTAAACCTAATCATTTATAAACTTCAATTCATCGCTTTATAGATGATGTTGGGAGTTTTTTATTGGGAGTAGGTTGTATTTTTGCCGACTTTACTATTCATTCCTATTAGGTGGAAGTGTTATGCCACTTCTGATACAGGCCATTAGAGGAAAGAAATTAAGTAATCTGTAAAACTATCACAATAGTTTCACAGATTACTCTGTAAGTATAATGAAAACTATTGCTAGCAATAGTTTGACTAAGATAATGTCTATGAATGTGAGATTATTTACAATTTCCTAAAGATGAAAAATGTACTGGTTTAAATGTGACAATTTCATTCATTTGTATCCTGAAACAACAAAATCCATTATTAATTGAAAACAATGTCTTAATAGATTAGTTGCTTTGACATTAATAATCGGTTCAGAATAAATCAAAGAATAATGGATCTGAAAAAATTCTGATGGAGCTTTAACCAGGATCTCCCATTCAGTTCTAACTATTTGAGCCATCTTGCCAGAACTTAAAGATGTTTCCTTAAATTACACTTTTCAAACGTAGGTGTTGTTACTTCCTCTGACTTATCAATACTGTCTTGGATAGATCAACTGACAGGCAATTGGGAGCATTGAGTATGAGTTAGAGCCCTGTAGGACCCTTTCAGAATTTTGAACAAGAGGAATAAAAACTACAATAATTATTTAATCTACACTATAAAATCTTTTATAGATAAGTGCTAAATATATTAGTATGTACATGAAGATTTAACTAAGTTTGAAAATGAGGCAAAAAAGAGAGGGTTTGGAAGAAATAATTTTGGGATTTTTTATAAATCAAAGATTTAAATCCATGCATCTCGTGTATTTCTTTTTTAAGTACAAGAGACCATGGTTTTTTATGAAAATACATGTGAAACTTTCAAAAGAAATAACTCCAAATCAATCCATCTACAATTGCTTCTCAAAATATTATTGTAGCATTTTCATAATATAAAGTTTGATAATGAATTAAAGTATCAGATATAACAAGAGTATGTTCACACACAGCCATCATTAGAAGTACATCCATAAATTTATTAGGAAATAGGATAGATGATGAATTTACATCTATTAACCATTCAAAAATAATCTATTCACTTTCAAATTGATGTTTGAAAGTATTATATAATCAGATTATTTGATCATAAAAAATCATTAATGTAGCTTTTCTTACTTCATGACAGAATTATATTCATTAGAAAGCCTTCCTTCAAAATTGTGATAACACAAATGTTTGAAAATGAATTGTTTTGAAATTGAAATATTTGTTTCACAAAAGATAAAAATGAGATTAAAATCATAGAAAATTCAATTTCTCTATAAAAACTCTGGGTTCAGTCTATATAGGAAAATTCATAAAAATAATCATATAATAATAATCAGTCTTAAAAATTATTCCTTCATATCTACATACATCTCATACTTTTTCATAAATAACAAAGCTAAGATGAAGACATTAGATACATGCCTATGGCTTTTATATCACATCTAATGCCAATTTCCAAAGTTTATGATCCTCAACTAGTGTGGCTTTGGCGTATGACCATCTACATAGAAGTTTCGGGTAGCTTTAGGCAACTTTAATTCAATATTATCCAAGTCCTTGGTCAGAATAATCTGGCAACCTACAAAATAAAAAATGGAGTATCTCACTAAAGATATTTGAAGTACACTTTTACATAATTTAAACAAATGACTTCTTGAAATATGGGTTCATGATTTTGACAATTTGAGAAAAATATCACAATATTTCTACTTTCAAGAAAATATTGATTCAGGCTCATATTTGGACTTGCTATATAGTTTACAAAATTTTTTAAATAAATTTTTAAGAAATCATTAAAAAATAATATAAACTTCTAAACTAATTAAATTAATATTATGAACAAAATTATCTCCTGGATAATTGTTAACAATGGTTTAGATATCAGAGGTCAATATTTAATTCAAGTGTAAAGAAATATTAGAAATTAGTTCTTACTGGATTGTTTATGTTAAATAGAATTAAGTAATTTAAGTGATGCAATTAATGTACCTAATCTTGAGTTTTCACGTAAAAAAGGAGCCAAATCCAACAAGTCCTCTTCTTTCTCTTCAGCAGGCGGTAATCGATCAAGGTAGTCTCCTTGAACATATACATGGCATGTTGTGCAAGCTAATGAGGCTTCACAGGCTCCTATTTGAGAACAATATCCAACATATGTTATTTAGTTGGACAATTTGTTGTTTTTAGTGAACAAATATCATTTATTTCCTTTGAAAATGCTACTTTTCAACTTAAGCTATGCAACTTCAGTCTGCAACACATAATAAAATTAATCTACTCTTTGGTGAACAAAAATATAGATTAAAATCACATCAAAAATCATTTCATTATGATTATATTATTCATATCAAACTTTTTTCAACTTACTTAAACTACCACTCTGACAGTTTACACCTGTGTCTAAATTCAAAATTTATGACAGCAAAATATGAAACTGCTGCATATTATTACTGGTGAAGACAAATAAGTTCAGCTGTTTATTCCATATAACTCATAATTATACCAATTGATGTATTATCATTATATTGATTAAGTTAAAAATGCAAGCATAATACTCAAGGTTCTTCTTTTAGCCAATATACTAAGGGAGGTATACAATGAAGTTAACCTTGAATGAGAATATTTTACCTTTAAATATACATTCTTCATTGAATATCTCTATTAAAAATCTAATAACAATCACCTCAAAAGAGTTTTATTTGAATTGCAGAAAATTGGTTCTTCGGTTTCATTATTTTAGATAGTTTTTGAGAAGTACTTAAGAAGCTGGCTGGTCAAAATGTATTAGAATATGGAATACACAATTTTCAACATACATCAAAGTTCAAGTTCATTAAGTAATCTATATCATAAGCATGAATTTCATATTTTAAGAAAATTTTTCAACAAACTTCTATGAATAATATATAATCAACCCCTTCTAACTCTTCCCTTATAATCAAATTTCAATTGCATTACAACATCAATCAAAATAATAAATTAGAAAAGTAGAAATTTTAAATATAATATCATAAACTTTTGACTCGAATGTTCCAAATAAAAATGAATTAATTAGAACAAGAATGAGGAATTAAGAATACACCCATTAATGAGTGATCAAGTCAATTATCCAAAAACGACTTAATAATCATAAAAAATTGGTGAATATGATATAATTACTACATTTAACACCGTAGTATCAGAGATTAAATTGTGGAGAGGAAATGTTAAAAATCGAAAAGAAAACATGAAATTTTGAACCTTAAATTACCTTACGCATGAATACAATATACTAATAATAAACTATGAGATAAATGTAATAGAATACATTCATGAAATATACTCGTAATTATCCTACCTTTCTAAGAATAACTTAGCTTCAAGTAAATAATTTTAAGTTTATGGCATAGTTTATAGTAGACGTAGAAGTACAAAAACTAGACTTTTGTTACTGAAAACATATATTGGTGAAAGTGATTGCATAAATCGTTACATTTACTATTTTTAAAAATTTACATAGCTATTACATTTCTAAAATAAAGAGATAAATGCTGGAGTGCTATCAAAATAGTTTAATACGAAGTTTTCATTCTGTAGTTTTGAACATACCTTCCATGTTAATACCATGCCTATGTGCCAAATACAATACATTATCTCCAACTTTCCCCTTGACTTTTATCCTTTTTCCATCTTTATCGATGTATGTTACATTTACCCTAAAAGATAAAGTATTAATTAAGATGACGAAGAAAACGAAAATCAGCAGGAGCAGTAGTTTATACTCACACTTCGTCCTCAGATTTAGGATCTTGCCATTCATACTCTCCATGCTCAAGGTCTTCAATCGACACAGGAAAATCACAGATAAACAACTTTAATGTATTAGAGTATATGCATAAGAAGTCATTATATTAATTAGCATTTCAAGCGCATCATATAGAGAAACATGAGTTCCCATACTTACGATTGCTTTTTCTAAACCCTCTTGCCCATACTCCACCCAAATATTGGTTTTTAAGGAATGTATTTACACTTCCAAAATTCTTCAAATCGGATGCTATCCAACAAACTTTACGCCAACTCAAAGATATACCTAACATGTTACGAGTACCAATCTAATAAACTTTTTAAAAAATTACTTGCAATAGATATCTCTAAATTTCTTCTCCAGGATATTCTTAACTAATAATGATATGAAAACAAAAAGCTTAAATTATCCTTTTCTATTTTTGCATTCAAATCAGCTGTCATGAAATGAGAAACGAAGCGGCGACAATTATCATGAGCGAAAAGTATAGCTTAAATCTAGGCCAAATGATGTGAATTACTTTTTCCGCTACAATGCATCCACTTAACAGCAAAAGTTATGAAATACCGACAATCATCGATGGTAGTTGTAACTGCGCTAGTTTCTTATTTTTATATTCAATGTTTTCATACCGCTTCGCACAGTTAAGGAATCATCCTACAGATGTCAGTATCAGTCATTCCTTCTGCTGGAACGACTGGTACCCTGAATTAAGCAATAGGGAATTGGAGCTAAATCAAATAAAGCTTAAGAAGATAGATATCCGAAATGAATATGATTAATCAATAAATTAGCATCAAGTTATTCATTTCAGTTCAATACTATTTACATAAATTTCTCCTTTCTTTCCACATTTTATAATAAAAATTAAGAAACAAAATAATTAAAATTACATAAAGGTCATGGTGAAACGAGTAAGAACAAAGAAAAAGCAAATAAATTCAAAGATATTTATTTTCAAAGTTATATAGTCATCTTTTTTCATCTCTATATATTCCATAGCAAATTGTTACTTGACTATAGTATGCTGAATTTATCCAACCTTACTATCCTATCTCTAGTCTTTATTATCCTTTGAATTTTCCCTGAAAATTTAAATTGACAAATTTAAATAACGATTGAAGGGCATTTAAATTCCAGAAGCAATTAGAAAAGTTTAACAATTTGTATTCTTAGCAAAAGGATATCCATGTTATCCGATTCTGTCCCTTATTGCAGAAATTTTTTTCTGACAACTTAGAAGGAAAAACTATTAAGACCAAGACATATGCTAGTGAATTAAAACCTACTATCTTTCGTAGCGTTTTTCAAATGATATACTTTTTGTCTTGTATGGGACTGAATGATAAAATCATTTTTTATCCTAAACTTCCAAGAGGTCAGTGCATTTATAAATTAATAGCAGATTGTATTCTTCACTTCTTCAAAATTTCAATATACCTGATAGGTACATTTTGAAACTTCAGGAAGCACTGATTGAATAATCTCTTCTTAAGCTCATCATCAACAAATATAAAATCAACCTTTCATTAATTTAACCACTGACATTTGAATGTTTCTCACCCCAATTTTTCATAAGAGATATGAAAATTGTAATCATAGATACAATAGTAAGATCAGAGAAAAAGTGGAGCAAATCAAATTAATTCAAATTACTATTGTATACTATACTCTATTCCATCGTCCCTTCTCCATTCATTGATGATGATCGTAATCCAAATTTTAAAACTCAAAATCGAGGAAAATATTTCAAAATACCTGTAAACATAATTTTAAGCAGAGTTGAATCTCAAGAAACCTCAAGTCTGAAAATAATAAGATCCGTCATCACTATTCAAAGTCAAATAGCTATGGAACAACATTTACACATTCCTCTACCTATGTCTAACCTGCCTGAAGATGAATGTATTTGAGTAGTTGCCATAATCGGAACTTTACCTCTTCATTATAGAACACCACCAATAGAGGGGTCATCAAGGCACTTTTTCTGATTAATTCTTACACGTGCAGTCTAAAGAGAAGGTTATTCACTTGAAAAATCGTAAAATAATGTAAAATACTATTTCAATTTAAATTTCTCTAGCCATAACTCTTCCCCTTACAATTTTCATATCTATAATGCAATGTTTTTAATTTTATTAGTTAAATTTGGTTAAATAAGATAAAATTTTGGAATGGAAAGTTATTTCTCATATGATGTCATTCCTCAATGAGTTTTCTAATATGATGTAAACGATGATTAGTCTCTATTTCAACTTATATCTTTATAAAAGTAAATAGAAATCCTTCATCAAATTGAAGCAATTTTTTAACAAATGCCCAAAATAAGAAGATATTTTGGCATATATTTTAGTACTCCTATAAAATAGTAATAGAATTAGCATCTCAAGTTTAAAAGATAAAATACCCGAGTCTGAATGCAGTCAATACAAATATGAATGTATAATAAAAAAAATTTAATTTTTAAGGATGAAGACAGTGCAATTAAATAATTAAGATCACTGAAAATTATGAACAAAACAAAACTCAAGATTCCAGAAATAACTATTATAACTAATATCACAATAAATAGCTCATATTGTTACAAATAGGATTAAAATTTCTTTTTAATTGATATAGTGATCTTCAAAAAATATTTTATAGGAGGAAAAATAAAAAAAAATTAATTTACTTGAGCTGAGGGTTTCAGGATTGGTACAAATTATAATACATTACAAATTTAAAGAGAACCACAATGCCCATCCCTAAAAGTAACCCTTAAAAGTATGCATAAAACTAAAATCAATACCCGGTCATGTCAAACATGCCTACTTCTCCTTGAATATGATATTAAATTAAATAGCACACTGCAAATGATTGTCTTTTTTCAAAGTCAATCAATCGAGGTTTACACAGTGTTAAGTGATCAAAAGTAATGGTTATAATTTTATATGTTTAATAGAAGAAATTGTGACTTTTGATTCCTTGAAAGGTTTTCTCAGTCAAGTTAAAACAATTATGAAAGAACTTTTTAATGCAGATCTTTGAGAAAACATTATTATTTCCTCAATTAAGGTTATAAATTATTTAATAATCAAATTGATAATGTTACAAATTTCAAGGAAAGTTTTTTTGAAAATGCTATTTAGCTTATTTTCAGTACATTTATCACCAAAAAGATTTTTGTTGTCCTATAAAAAATCAATTACATTTGAGGATAGTTCAATGATCTTTCTAGATTTCATTTCTCCATGAATACAATACTATGATGCAATGGCTGGCACGGCACATTTTACATAAGCAAATCAGCACTGGAAATTTTACCAAGCACTAGGGCCAAGTAAAAATTTTCCTGGCTTATACTTCATAGCCAGATCATCTTCATATGACTTCTGACAATAATGGATTGACAGTTTCATGTGCTCAACAAGAAAGCACACAAATACAGCACTTTAATATTTTTAAAATTTTGTTCAAATCAAAGGGGTTTCAAGTTTAGCAACAAATTACAAAATTCAGACATTTACAATAAGGAGAATCTTTACCTCATACAGTCAAACAGGTATATTTATACTTTTCGGAAATCATAATTAAAGCAGGTACATATCACAACCATTTGATAATTTTTGTGATATTCTTCAGGGCTAGTATAAAAGAAATAGTCAATTTAATGTTTCTCAAACTACAGATTTTAGGATTTACAAACGTCTAATTCATTTATGTTCTGAAATTGATGAAACTCACATGGAAATCAATTCAACACTTTTATACATCACTGCCGTCAACAAATTAACAGTCATAACATTTCTTTAAACTAACGATTGTTGAAAACAAAAGGGTTCAAATAATTATGGGGCCTAAGGAAAGCTACCCAAATCATCTTTATATTGCTCCCTAAACAGATAACAATGGCACTTGTACAGCTATTGATATTTTTCCCAAAGCACAATCCTTTGATCAGGCAACCAGTGTCCGATTACAAAATGATAATAATGCGTATAATTTTGAAAAGTTTATGAATAGTTATCATGAAAATGTAACTGGAATCATCTCAGCTTCAACGTAAACAAGCTGATTTCCCTGTATAACAAAACAATAATAATCTGTTCCGGGACTAAATAATACCTTAAAATAAGCCTTAAAAGTTTCTTATTTCTTACTTAAACAGATATTTTTATCTCCACATATAAAATACAGAATTTCATACAATTATGCAATGGACTTACAATTATAATGAAATGAAATGCCATAAAAATAAAACCCACTTGTAACATTTTGGAGATGTTTTATACAAAGTGTGATTCATGCAGTTACTAAGGACATTCTTATGAGCCATGAGCATTGATAGAGCAACACCTAACCACCTTGCATCGTTAAACGACCAATTATATATCCATAAGAACTGAAAACATTGGGCGCTCAAAAGCAATATGAAGACTGGCTGTTGATACTGCCTATTAGAAATAAGCAGTATTATACTATCAAGATGTCACAATGATAAGCACTGGTTCCAATAAAATCAAAACCAGGCTACAACCCCTATAATATTCACTCATCTTTTCTTGATCAAAGAAAAATAAATAATATGTTTATAGCTCTGGCTTCTATGACAGAGTCCATTCCTTGCCCATTCATTTAACTTTTCTTCTAATCAACTCAACACTTATTTCACAGTTACATACAAATTCCTCACACACACCAATTTTTTTCAAACATTCGTGCTAAGACAATCTATTTTCAGTCACCCATAAATTCTTCATTCTTCAATCACATAACTCAAAAATTATATAAGTCCATTGACATGTTGATGAAATAAACTAAGAATCATGGATGGGATGCTAAGAAATTTATACAGGTGCATCTGTCATTATGTAATGGTTTTAAACCTTTCAAGTTTGTGACAATGGCAGCACATCATGAAATTTCATTCAGCCACTACTTTACTGTAGGACTGGGAATGCAAGCTAATTTGGCATTCTCTCATATTGCGTCTTTGCAGCGGAATTTGCATCTCCAATAGGAAGCTAAGAAAGTTACTTAGTCACTCAAGCCCATCCTGGATAATCCAAGAAACACAGCACCCTTAAGATTTGTTCCATCACTAGCATCTTCTTACAATCCAATCGGACAGAAATCTTAATGGAAAAACTTTCCACTCAATAGCATCACTATATTTACTGACATCATGTGTCGAATCACTTGGAATTCTCAAGAAGTTTTTCACGCAATGTCTTTAGCCTTCCAGCAAAATAACTCTCTAAAGTTTCAGCACAACGATAAAATGGAGATTCTTTTGGATTGTAATAGCGGCAGTTGTCAAATATTTTTGTCATGTCACCTATGAACTCACTCAGGCGATCATATGATCTTTCATTGATTCGAAGTTCTATTGTTTGAAGATCTATAAACAAAAGAACAAATTATTTGTAATTGAAGGAATTCAGCACTTATGAAATAAAAACCTAGAAGAAGTATTTCAGCGAAGAACAGCAAGGCTTCGCTAAGAAGTAACTCAATACTAGATATATTTTCATACTTATATTAAATAATATAATTTTATATATTATATAAATAAAATATCATATATTATAATATTATACATTAATTATACTTATATTTTGAAAAAGTAATAACTTAAGATGATAAAGTTAGGGGGAAGTACACCAAGTACTTAATAAGTCTAGATTCCTAGTTTTTAATACAAGGCAGAGAAATTTAGAAATTAGAATTTCTGCTTCAATTTGAGGAAAAAAATGGTTATTTGAATATCGTTTCATCTTACCCATAGGTTCCCTAATAACTTTGTAGTAATCAGGTGCTTCTGTTGGATCTACTGGTTCCATGAAGGGCCAGGCACATTTGTGAGTCTAAAGATGATAAAGGATGATTTATAAATTATCATAATTATTATTATGATTTAGAAATTAAAAATAAATAAAGCACATATGTCAAGAAAGAAATTACAAAATCAAAACTACTGCAATATCTTCCAAATCTTTGGCAATGAGTTTTCTCATGAAGAGAAATCATAAAAGTTATCATATTTTTACATGATAGAATAAAAATGAAAAATAAAAAATGTGAATCATCCTGTACATAAAGCAACACTTCATTTATAAATAAATAATTATTTAATTACAGATAATTCTCAATAATTTTCATCTCAAAGATTGAGAAAAACTTACACAAACTGTATATAAATAAAATATTATACAAACCTGCATTTGTTTCATTAATTTTCTCAGAGGCTCAAAGTCCTTCGGCGTAAGAGGTCTCATGTTGGCAGTATTCATATCACTTGATGCCTCACATGAAGGACAAACATATTCATCAATACTATCAGCCTCTGATTGCAAAATGCCAACACAACGACCATGAAACCAATCTTGACATCCATCACAGCATATATAAAACCTGTTATAGATTAATTTAAATTAAAATAGGGTCAAATGGAGAAACATTCATCAATCTAAATGCATAAAATTAAAGATAAAATAAAAATATAAAAAAAGCATCAAATTAGTCAAAATTGCATATCCTCTAATGATTTATAAGAATGATGATATTATTCTTGTTGTAGCATAAAATGATTTCTCTGCTTTCCTTGCACACAAATCATCATTTCTAAGACTGACTATTCACTTCCCTGACCAACTTATCACCAAATGAAAAGTTCTAGGAAATGAAAGCAATTGTGCCACCAGCAAAGCAAAACTAGCTGGTGAAAACGTGCACTAAGTTTCTATCATTCCATTCTGCTTTCTAGTCCCACTTTGCACTCTTCTCCTTTCAATGATGCAGCTCATTGAGCCACAATTTTAAGTAACTCCAATTTTAACACTTTACTCTTACAATGTGTCCCTTAACACAAGTCAAAGAAAGAATCCTTACTGAGATTCATCATAAGGCTGCTTGCAAAGACAGTAGAGTTCTCTGGTGTCTCTTGCGTGTCTGCATTCCCCACACACGAATTCTGTCATGCGCTTACTGTCTTCTTCAGAGATTCCCACGCATGAACCGTGGAACCAGTTGTTGCACAAATCACAGCCCACATAGAATCTGATGCAAATGAAATAATCACTTCAGTAACACCTTTTTCTTGACACTGAGAGCAAGGAATTATGTTTGCCCTCATAGAAATGAAAATTAAATTCTTTCTTTATTTCAGAGATCAAGAAGGAAAACTCAAATCAAAAAGAAAGAAGTAATTTGATGAAAGGGCTCCAAGATTTCTAAGGCTTTAAATGTCTCCATATGAAATGATTCCTCTATATGCACAGGAATATTTTTTCATTTAAATGCAGCATGCAATAATAGCCCAAAATTTCATTTTAGGCCCTGACAAGATTGGAAAGCCTTAAGCATGCTAAACATGCAATACCATGCAAATTTATTAGTATTTCAAAATGTATATCCCATGAGTTTTGCTAATAATATTAACTGAAGCTTAATGATATATCAAAAAATTAAATTTAACTATATATTTCCATTAATCGCTTGTCCTTTGGTTATAAATTGTATATAATTTTAAACTTAAAGACTGCATTCCCTAATAATATCTTACTTAATAGAGAACTCCAACTTTGCCCATTCTATTGGAAATCATTTGCAATTTCTCAATGGTAATTAGTGATAATTAAATTGCAAATGAAAGAAGCCTTAAATAAAATTAAGTTATAGATATTAAAGGAAGGAAAGGTTACTGATCACCATATCTAGACTGGTATCACTTTGTGAAGAGATAACGCAAATATGCTGCTGATCAAGTGCGCCATTAATTCCAAGGTATAATTTTTTGGTCTTATTTTTACATAAATACAATCAGTCAAGTTGTTGGCATTTCAAGAATTGTTTCTTGAAACTCTCCATCTACAGCTGAAAATCCAACATGTTACTAATACCAATGAATAATCAGAAAGTAGATCCCATGTCTGATTTTATTTCTAAATGAGAATAACAGTATTTTTCAGAGTGTAAAAGAAGCTTGTCCTTGGGAAATGTATTTGTGTAGAATTATTATTCCATATTTTCAGTCTTAGATTGATTTTCTTATTTGCTAAGAATTTATTCTACTCTTCTGTATATAATCTTTTTATCACCTTCATGATTCCTCATTCAATCTCTGATAGAGAACTGCAAAAATCAAATCTGATTATTGCAATTTTCATGAAGATTCATGCTGTTGTTTGAAATGAGATGAGGTGAAAGGAGCTTTCACAATCCATCCCAAGATCTTCACTGATACAATTTTCAATGCTTCAAATTTTTACTCTCCAAATCAATCAAGATCAATTGCCTCTTTTCAGGGGTATGCTATCTCTTTAAAATTTGTTTTTTTATTTATACAGGCTAGTAGTTCTAACTTCTTTTCTCATATCCAAAAGCTAACATGGAATTAAATTGAATCCATTTATTTTTCTTATCAGTGTATGATGACTTATTCTGATGATATATTTTTTCTTACACCAGGAGAGAAGGGCAACATACAGCTTAAAGACTGTTTATTCATTCAAACAGTGGCAAAAAGATCTGCTGTCCTGGGTTTATAGTTATTACTTATCTCATATAAGGTCCAATTTCCAAATTTTTGGAAATGAATAAGATACTTCAGGCAATATTTACTATGGTAGCCTATTTAGTTATATACATAAGAGGATACTTTTCCAAGCTACTGGTGATGGAACTCTTCATACAGTGGTTTAAGAAGTACAAGTATGTTATGACATGTAATAACATTAAATGGGTATGATTCATAAGTTTTTGATACTTATGATCTCAGGCAAAAAGTCTATCATTGTCACATCCACATTATATTTGAATTTTTGCTTAGTACTTAATAATTTCTTGGATATGTGCTTATAATAAATCCTTCACATCTATGTTTGATTTTATATTACAGGAGATGATTAACTATGAATGTTTCCTCTTCTTTTAAATTGATAACAATCATGATCAAATATATTTAGTCTACGAGAATTTTATGATGTAGAGATTCAATTTAGTTATAATAATTCTCCTTTATTGGAGTGAAGATATGTAAGAGCAAAATTAGAAAATTTGCAGTCCTGCAGAATAACTACTCTCTATTGATAGGATATCTCCAGAAATAAATAATAACAGATGATTCTTATCTCAGCTTATTCCATATCCAATCCAAAATGGATGTTACCTCCTTTGCTTAGAAACTTATGTTGAATAACAACTTTTCCAGTATTATTATCATAGAAAGTTATTTCTCAGGATAGCATTCAAGGAGATCTTGAGAATACCCTCTTTTTAGAGGCTAGAATCCTCAGTAATCCATTTTATTGGATTTAAAAAATGTATTTTGCCTAAACACCCATTGATAATTTTGCAAAGAAAAATATATTAAAACATGCATGTCATAAAAGCAGATGTTTGCCAGGAAAATATTAAGTAATATAAAATAACAGGATGAGCAGAAAAACTATTAAGTGAGTTCATGCAAATTTATACTGAATATCATTAAATACCAACCACATTCCATTAACTTTCATTGTCGAATGGAAACCTGTTACGATATTCTAATGCAAAAGAAATTTTAAACTTAGGATTTAGATTGAAAGAACTTACTTAGTCTCATCATAAGGTGTCCTACATATACAATATAACTTTTCCTTGCGTCCAGAACGTGGTGTGGAAGAAGTTTGTGATGTAGAGCGATTTTCAGATGACCTTTCACTTCCACTGCCTCTTCTTCTCTTTCCAGCTCTACCTTGTGCAATGTTAGCCGACTGAGCACCCTATGACAGACAAGACAAATTGATTAGCATTCTTCATTTGAGCTTCAAAATCATTACTAGAATACCCCAAGAAAATAAAATGAACTTCCAGATGTTTTAAAATTTGTACATTCTGAAAAAAAGGGCGATTACATATTTTATGTGAGAAACTATGGCTGAAAGTCGTACAGATTAATAAAAAGTATAAGAAATGCCACCTTTTGAGAGGCAGATCCTGATTCTTTGCTTTCTGTTGGAGAAATAGGAGTTGCTGTAGCAGTAGTAGCCCTTCTCTTATGTCCTCTTTCTGAAGATTCTCCTCTACCTCCCTGTTGGTGACCTCTTTCACCTTGCGTAGAGCCCATTCCACGCACTTCCTCCTGTTTACTGCGCTCTGCTCTTGTCCGTGCAGCCAGCTCTCCAGCAACATCCTTCTGCAGATTTTACAATAAGAAAATAAATGATTATTTGAAAATTTTTATTTCCAACATAGTTTCATTAAAATTTTCATATAGCATGCACCTGTACAGATAATTTTTCCTTCAGAGGCCTATAGTTTGCCTCAAATAAGAGCTGTGAATTACATGCTCTAAATTAGTTATTAAAATATTTCATAATAAACAAGTTAAAGAATCATAGATTAATTAGTCATATTAAACTAAGTAGTAATTGATAGAGAACATAAAGGTATGTTACATAATCCATCTTAGAGCAGAAAATTCTTGTACGTGAAATCCAAAAATCAAATTATCTTGGTAAAATATTTCTTTATCACAATCTTTAATTTATTAAATTGTAACAATTAAAAATTTACTTAATTCCAAGTTATTTAAATAAACTCCAAAGAATTATACAAGGAGATATATATTTGACATGCTAATAAGGTAAAGAATAAAACATACAAATCGTTGTATTTCATCACACCTAAATTGAGAAAATGTGTATGAGCCACCAAGTTTATAAGAATACTTAACACAGTACTAAACATTGCAACCTACCTGAATGTCCAGTGTCAACTCCTTCTCGAGTAACATTCGTTTCTTCAAAATGTCCTTCTTCAATAGCTCCTTGTGTCGGAAAAGTAACACCTGAAGACGCGTAGCCACAGCTTGCCTTCTCCTTTCTTCTTGAGTTTCTCGCCATTTTCCTGTCCTTGATCTACTGCCTCCAGTTGCTCCAGGTGGGGTGGTATGAGGAGCAGATGCTGAGGGCAGACAAAGTGCATTAGTTAGCAGGTTAAGGCTCATTAAAATGACACTTAATGTTGAGAAAATGCTCACCTGGTGTTTCAGTTATTGCTCCAGTTGGTTGAGGAGGTGAAGGATGAGAAGGAACCTGAGCAACAACAGGTCTTGATACTTGAGTGACAGATGGCGTTGTTGTTGCTGGAGCAATTGGTGTAGCAGTGGGAGTAATTACAGGTTTCACATCTTCTTTCTTTGGTTGCTCAACCCTAGAAGGGATAGTTCTTTATAAATAGAAATAATTAATAAAAAATTCTGAATAGTTAGCAAATAGAAAATGAAATGAAAATTAATTTGATTATTCGATTCTAATCTTTATAAAAAAAATATTTACTTCACTATACATCAACAAATAATACCAAAGAGAGATACCCAACATTTTTGTGATTCATTAGCTTACTGCAAAGCAAGTAACTCCTTCTAAATATCACACTTCAACTATCTAAAAAAAATACTAAACTCATAACTGAAGTACATAAAATCTTATTTCATTAATTACAGCTATCACTTCTGTCAGCATAGACCATGGATGTTCCTGAAGTGGTCTCCTTCTTTAAGTAGTGTGAATGAATTAATCAAACAACAAAATCATTGGTATAAGTCAAAATGTTTACCTTTACCATTTAAACTATTGAAAATAGCTATATATTCATAGCTGAGTAAAAGTTCATTTTGTAACCAAAGAAGGAACTTAACTTGAATCTCATTTAAAACAATAAAATAGCCTTGGTAGAAATAAAAACAATTAACTAACCTCTGTGTAACTCGCGGTTCGCTCCTGGGAGCACTTCTCTTGCGGGGAGGTGGAGGACTCTGCCAATCTTCATCTTCTGCTTGGTCATCCTCAGGTTCATCTTCATCATCATCTTCGTCCTCGTCATCATCGTCTTCATCCTTTGAGGTTGGAATCCTCCTCCTGGCTGGTCGCCTAGACAAGTTTGAAGTTGGCACTGCTGCGATGTAGATAGGAAATAGTGAAGTCATTGCCAAACAGAAAAACTAATACATTCTCCACTACTAAAGTATCTTAAAATAATCAAGAACAATTATATAAAAAGGTGATAATATAATAAAAATCATAAAAAGAAAACAATTATTTTCTATAAAAGTTAATCATACACATAGTATATCATAGTAATAAAAATACCAGACTATAAAAGCGATTGATTTTACAGTAAGATTTAACATTAAATAAAACTACCTTGAGAAAGACAGAATGCTATAAGACGACGACAACTTCCACTAAGTTTCAGAGACATTTTATACTAAATATTGACTTACTAGTCTTTTCCTGTTTCATCTGGCGCTCTTGATACCTCTGAAGCTGAATCAACTTCTCCTCTATTTCTGGATTTAAGTTCTCTTGTTTTAGAGCACTCTTTATAGCTACGAGAAAGACAATCAAAGTTAAAAATTTTAGCAAACCTTCAAAACAGCACAATTAATTGTAAATTAATTATATATTAGTAATTAATTATAAATTAACTTAATACTTACTTTGTTGTATATAGTCAGGAGTGAGGACAAATTTATTGCTTTGGGTAGTTGCCGGGGTTGCTGCTGGTTGTGCAGCATCTGCTGTTGCACTTCTGACAGTCTTAGCAACTACTCCAGGGGTATTTGCACCATTTACAACAAGAAGCTGACCAGTAGCAGTGGTTCCAACAACACGGGCTGTGGTGACAGTGCCACCCTGAAAATGCAAAAATTAGATTTCATGAGATATTTTCTTTCTATTAGAGATTTTTAACATAAGAGATAAATTGGCTATGAGCCATAAAACTATTTTCAAATTTGCTTTCAACACCATAATTTCTTCCATACTTCCCTATACTTGCATGAAAACTCATATAATTGATAACAAGATAATATTCATAATTCGAACATTAAACTCTAATATAAATTAAGATTCCAATTGAGAAATTGCTAGATCAACACAATGGAATTTTGTTATTTATTACTAGTTGATAATACAGATGAGAATCATTTTAAATATGCTGTAAATCATTTAAAATGTCAAAAGAGATTCCAATTTGAACAACATCACCAAACAGGTCTTAAATCACATGGAACTTGTCAAGTAAAGGACCTAATTAATTAATGCTATGCTATAGAAGTTTTGTTGCCTCACCTGCTGCAGAAGTACTTTGGGCCCAGGTTGAGCAGTTGTTACTGTGGCATCTCCAGCTGGTGCTGGTGTTGTGGTAGTGGTAGCTCCAGTGGAAGGAGGTTGCATGGCTAAGTAAATTTTGGTTGGTCCAACTGATAGACCAGGCTTATTTCCATGAGCTACAAGGAAAAAGAAAATATTGTTCTATGAATACATAGATAATTAACTATAACATATTGTAACTAAAAAATTAATATTAATAATGGCTAGAAGTTAACAATTAGTTAGATTTTTACCATCATGAAACTAAAAAGAACTGAAGAATGAAGGATATTAACCACTTCCCTAACGTAGACAAGTATACTCGTCCGACCCGAAACTTTAGTCTCCGTTCTCGTAAAGCCGAATATACTCGTTGGATCAATGTAGTTATTTTTCTAATGCTAGATGCTGTTTGTGGAGAGAATACTCAGGGTATCTAGCAGATATTTTTGAAATTATCTTATTTTTTCTCGAATGAGTATGGGCAACCCGCGACATAAATTTCATGATCAGTAGCAAGAAATATTAAAATACATATTTTCTTGAATTGAACAGGAAATTCATCTTAAATTGATAACTATATCTATCATATGATATGGTAAATGTAATATTTTCAGTTCTTTTTTATAGAATTTCAAGTAATATTGAGAAACTTACAAGAAATAGTTAACAACAAAGCTAAGAATAAACAATTAAATATAAATTTCAGAAAAAAAGGGACCAAGTACATTTATTCCACATGACCGAATTAAAAAAGAATATCCAATAAAAAATATGATATTTTCTAAGGGAACTTTGAAAACAATTCCTCAGGGAAGTGTTTAAACATCCCAGTGAAGAATTTTAATCAACATATAGGTATACTAAAATATCAGGATGACTAATTAAATAATATGAGATGCAATGAATTTTAATAAATTCCATTATTAAATTACTGAAATTTGTCAATTTTTTCCAAACTATACATGACAAATACTCTACTATCGTATAACAGCATTAAAAGAAGTGGTATATGTTAGTAAAGAAAATTTACAGGTATTTATAATGTAGTATGAACACCTACCCTTAAAGAGTTGCTGTTTAACTTGCATTTGCAGTTGTGCCATTTGTTGTTGAGAAAGATCCGTCCTTGCAAGACCTTGCAAAACAATCCTAGGTCCCTGAGGTGTTTGTACAACCTATTGGAAGTAATCATCATGTTAATAACTCAACTTCAGAGGATCTATGAAATATCTTATGAGACTCAACTGTAATGTTGAGGAAAAACCATAAGATAGAAGAAGTCATACGCTCAGAACAAAACATTCAGTAATGGAAATTTATTGAAATTACCTGAGCCGTTGCAGGTTGGTATACAGTGCCAGGAGTCCCAGCCACTGATGTTGTTGGTGCAGTTGTAGTAGGGGTGGTTGCAGCAGTTGTAGCTGTAGCTGCTGCTTGGATGACTTTTACTGGGCTCTTTGGAGATGAAGGTGGAGTTGGAACCTTTCCAACAGGAGACTTCTCTCCACTAGAGGCAACCTAATAGAATGGAAAAACATACGCTTAATTACATATACTTCATAGAGAGAGCATTTTTCATGTATACAGAGAAAATATTTGAAAACCAAACAAGGCTTATTTAATTTTGATTACATTCTAAATTAAAATCCCTCGAGTAAATTCTTCGGCTTAAAAATCACCAACAAGAATAGCTTGTTGCTTCTCACAACCTAGAGCACATCTTAAGCCTTTCAAATGAGTGTGTCATAAAAATTACAGTGAAAATGACGTGTTATTGTTATTATATCTATCATACCGTCTGTGGAGCAGGTGGAGCTTCGACAGGCTGCTTTGTTAGTGGTGTGGCCCCCGGAGGATTGCCACTTGCCGTGGCTGGTGCCGCCACAGTTTTGACTAGGAGACCTTGACGAGGACGAACCATTGTGGGGGAGGTCGGAGCAGACGGAACTGTTGTTCCGGGTGGTGCACTCCTGATGATAACTTGTTGACCTCCAATTGTGGCAAGTTGGGCTTTACCAGAAGCTAACTGCTGTGCTAGAGCTGCACTGCTCACAACTATCTGGCCTGAAGTTTGTAACAACTGAGTGGGAGCAGTGAGAACCTGATCGAAACAAAAAATGAGAACATTTACCATAAAATAGTTAATGAAAAGAGGATGAATTCTGATATATATTACTCTACACTAGATACAAAGATGCAATATAAAAAAATATACAAGGATACTATAAATCAATAGTACATGTTGAGATGATATTTTCCTGAATTGGATTAATAAACCATTACTTTGTCAAGGTATTAGTTTGTATTCAGTTTAATAAGTATTATCATGCTATCTTAATTACATATACTTAACACAGGAATATAAATTGCAGAGTTCAGTTTCAAGCAAATATTAATAACAAAGAATTTTAAACTTGATGCTGCTTTCGATTGAATTGAAAATCTTTTTACACACTAGAAACAACATTACTTAAAGATAGAGAGTATGCTTGATATGAATTTCATTTACCTGTCCTCCAGACAAAACAACTTGACTTGTGGTAGTACCAGATGCAGGTTGTTGTATCACAACTTGCTGACTCGTAACAACAGATGTGGGAGCTGGAGCTGGGACAACAGGTACTGCTCCTTTGGCACTAAGTTTAACAGGAGATTTAGCAGCTTTGACAGCTACTGGAGTGCCTCCTGTGGAGGCAACCATGGCTACCATTGGTAAGGCTCCTGGTCTTGTGACAACAGTTGTAGTAGCAACTCCCTTGAGGCAAAATGAGAAAATTGAGATATTTTTATAACTAAAGTGATGAAGGTATTAAAAAGTACTTTAAGACTAATTTCAACAGTAAGATCAAAAAACTTACAGAATAACAAAAGGGACAGATTATTTAATGATAATTTATTTCAATTTTGACAATAGTAAATTATTTATAAGCTTTGCTATTTATACAACTATTTGATAATAAATTTTAGAGAAAAAAATTTAATAATTTCAATCTTCAGTAAAGATAACTGCAAAGCCTGTGTTGAAGATATTATTCTATTACAAGTATGGTTATTCTTGAAATATCAAGTTTCTCTTCATATTAAGATCTCCTAAGCTTAAGTATGTTGAAGAACTATGTATAAATACTAAACTTACAGTAGCTGCTTGTGCTTGGGTTGTCTGAGCAGTGGAAGTAGGAGCTGGTTGTGCTTGTGGAATAAGTAGCTGCTGAACTTGTGGTCCAGTCTGGATATGAAGTTTACCATCCGGAAACTGCAACAATTGCTGACCTGAAATGGTATGATGGTTGATATTTCCAATAATCCAATGAAAAGTAACATTACTTACTAACACTACTGCACAATACTAATTAGCATATATTTTTCATTCATATATAACATATAATTCAAAAGGAAATAGCATACCAGGCAAAAGTCCCCTTATCTGAATTTTTCCATCAGGACCTCTGGTGATATGTACCCTCTGAGGAACTTGTTGACCTGAAATAATTTAAAATGTTACAACAAAATCCATCAAATAGTTAAAATGGTCAGGTGAAAAGACACTGAGGGAACATAGATATATTTTATATCAAACTTGGTTCACAATTAGAAAATGTATGCAATTTTAAATCATTTCAATGGAAAAAAATCACTCATGGGATATCCACAATTAGTGTCAATCACCTGGAGTGACTAGCAGTTGCTGAGGACCGGCTGGTCGTATTTTTACAAGAGATTGCCCACCTGCTGGTTGTGCTCCTGTCTGCCCAGGTGCTTTTGGAAGAATGCTTGTTGGGCCACCATGGATAACACGCGTTGTTCCATCAGGACCTTGAGTTTGAAAAAATACCATTAAACATTAGATAACAGGAAGGATGAATATTTACATGAGGAAATTACATGGAATTATATGAGATTCACTTACTGCGAGCAACGAATATCCGCCTCTGACTGATTTGACCACCCTTTCCTCCTTGTTGACCTGCTGGTGCAGCCAACAATGTTTTTGTGCCTTGTGCTCCAGATTGGCCAGGTGTAGGGGGTATAGCCACCTTTGTTACAGTCCTCACTCCATCGGCCACAACTGGTAGATTCATTTTTGATGTTTTATTAATTCATCAATAATTATCTAACTCTACATTAATGACTGAAACTGCACTTCCTTTAACAATTGCTCATCAGTACTTATTTGATTTTACTGCTCTATTTTACCATTTAAATTTGTAATAATGACAAAAACTCTCTTATCTGTCAAAAATTAGTCAATTTGAATGTAAAAATAAATAATAATACAATAAATACAAAAAATTTTACTTATTGCTGATCACACAAACATAATTTTATACCTCTTGTAAGTCAAGAGACTATTGAATCTCCAAGATACCTAGATATACAAGGTCTTACTTATTACAGTAAATAAGAAAAAGTAAAATTATGCTGGTAAATAAATAAACAGTTATTCAGCACTGATATTCCCAGATACATTCTGAATAGGCCAAAAGCAACTTCATGTTCAGTTTGAGAGGATAGATGGTTGAAAAGAAACAATTCAAATTTCTTCTCATCTTCTTAAGATTAAAAAATGTTAAGTTATAATGAGAGATATTACATATTATAATCGAAAATAAGATATTACATATAATAATAATAAATCGATATTACATATAATAATCAAATATCCTAGATAGATGTGGTCAAGACGGAGAAAAAATTTTAAAGACAAGCTTTTCATTTAGCCGTAACTAGTCTGAAGAAGTTGAACTGATGTGAATATCATTGATATTAGCTATATATTAGATTAGGCAATCTAAGAAAGTTAAAAACAAATAACGTAAGATGAATTTAATCTGAAGCAAAACTTCAGTCACTTCACTAGTGAATCTGAAATAAACTACTTACCTATTTTTCCCTGGCTACTCATTCCACCAGGAACAACTTTGAAGACTTGAGTTCCAGATGAAACGCCTGGAAGGAAATTTGTCAATTTAATTACAATGCTAAAAAATGGTAAGAACAATCACTATATTTACAAAACCATCTGAAAATCCCTACCTTCTTATTTTCTTCAATCACACCTCTGAGTACATAAATATACTATTTAAATAAAGAGAACTTTCTCATTAAACTTACCACGTTCTAATGCCCGTCTCTGTTGATGAGCTGCACGTTGCATGCGTAATTGTTGTTCCATCCTTTCCTTGATCTCCTCAACAGAAGCTTTTGCACTCACCACACTAGTAGTACTGTTTCCAGATCCACTGCTGTTCTGCTGACCAGGATCCAGCCTGTCTGGTTTCGGGGCAAGGCTGCCAGTCCTACTCCTGGTGACAACGTGGGCATTAGCCCTCTCCCGCCTGCAGCCGCCACCGGACGGGGCAAGAGCAAGGTAAGGAAGAGGAGCAGGTCGGATGTGTGGGAGAGGGTGATTTGGTGCAGCGAGCAAGGGAGTGGTTAGAAATGGCGCGGGAGGAGAAGATGAAGGAAAGGCTTGCAATCACACACTTACTGGACAGACACATGGTAGTATACATATATGATAGTGCAAAAATTCCAATAGGGCAAACAATGTTTAACAGTTAAGTCTGTCCTGATCATTATTGCAGGAAAAATCAACACAGCAGAAGACTGAGTATTGTAAACAAAATTTTGAGAAAAGCAATAAGTATTACATGCAAATCAAAGCCATGCAACAAAATATACGAGCAAATGTAGTGGCTTAATGATGCTATAAAAATATAACTTTATCGAATAAAATATATCTCAGAAATTAATTTAAAACTCTCAACCCAATCAATTGATGAAGGAATGAAATATAATTTTTCTAAAATTTTAATATATGATAAGGAAATAAATCATATCTAGCCTGATTCTGTGAATATCATTCTAAAAATTCCTCAAAAGATAGGCATTAAGTGAAAATTCTTAAATTAAAAAATTAATGAAAGCAATTTAACTGCTTAAGCATAAAATAGATGATAAAACTCCATAAAAATTACAGCAAAATTTAAATGAAAATCTAATTTCCCCAGATAATTATAACAATGAGCTTCTGTCTGTATTTTTATGGCAAAATAGCACAAAGATAACTGATAATACATTATTTGTACAGCAAGTGATTAAAATCATGCATTGAAATAAAAGCACAAACATAAAACTTTAGCTGTATGTTACTCATATATTGGTGACATTTACCTGAATGTAAGATAACTTTCATTTGTATGTCCATACAGAAAGAATATAAATATGAATATTATGGGTTTAATTTTTAAAAATTGCTTAATTTTTCGTTAATTCAGTTTCAGTAAATATACTGACACAATGTAAAAAACATTGGGATTCCCATGCTTTTTATATGTAATGGTTATACAAATAAAATTGGTAAGGATATTAAAAACCAAATATTGAAGAACAAAAATGTAGAGAAATATGAAAAAAATAAAGTGATGAAGATGAATATATAGACTAACACTCTGCATTATATTTAGGAATAAATAAATAGTCTATATAAAGATTCATTGTACTATATTGTACGACTGTAAATTTGGCAGGACTTTCTCATTCAGTCAGGATTTAAAGAAATGATCTTACATTCAGGAGAATATTTAGTTTTAAATGCACTATAAAAATGAAATGACTCATTGAATTTTCCCTGAATTGTAATAATCATTAAGCAAAATATCCTCATTCTTTAAGAGAAATTGAGCAACAAGAAAAAATTCAGTTAAATTGAGCAAGTGAAATTTATTATTTATGAAATTAATAATCCCCAAGGAATCAATCTTCCAATTCTGAAGAATGAAAATATAAAGTTCATATCAATGATATTACTATTAAAGAATAGAGATCAAAGATAAACTTTGTATGATAAAATACATAATACTGTCACACTTGAGACTATTATTCAGAGTCAAATTTAGATAATTTTATTTACAAAGAAACTGAAACTAAGTGATAGAATATACCTTTCACCATACTGCTTTATCTCCCATAACTCTAAGCGCTCTTCATCAACCCATTCTTCAGTCACTTGTGGCTCAGTACTTTGAGGACTCTCTGCCCTCTTTCTTTTTCTAAGGCCTAACCTATGCGAGGTCACTATAAAATGTAAAAAATATTGAACCAAAATTATTTAAGTAAATATAAAAGCAATTGATACTTTAAAAAATTAATGTAATATCACTATGAATGTTTGTTGCAAAATTCCATTGACTCAAAATAAGTTCAGTAGACGTTCAAGTGTGCCAACTGAATAAAATCATCGAAAACAGGAGTGTTTAAAATTTGAATTGCCGATGTAATATTTTACACAAAAAATAATCCACCAGAAAACAGTAGCATAAATATGATGATGGCTAACAAAAATGCATTACCTATTTAAATACATAAACATATTTCATTCATACTTATTGAAGAATCAAAATGTTGAAATATACTTGTTCCTCACCTCTCACAGCTTTTGGTAATTCCAAGGGAATGGTGACCTTCCTGCGTAAGTATTGAGTTTTCTCCAAGAAAGCTCCAACATGCCGATGACGTAACACTTCAGTTGTAGTTATCTCAGTATCAGTGGTAACTTGGTGTTTTCCATCACCACCAGATGGGCCTTTAACCTAAAAATAAATAGTAAATAAATATAAAGCAAGAGGCTAAAAGACCAGTTACCATAAATAACTACAATACAGTAACCATAGTAGCTGATACTAAAAAGACATATGCATGCATAAACACTAAGCTCAAAGCTTATCAAATCCAGTGTTAAATCACATTATGAAAGATTCAATACTATTTTACTGCTTTAAATTGATGTTAACAAAAAGATTTATCAATTTACTTACAAACAAAATTTCAGTTTTAAAAAAAGGCAGCAAACGGTAGATTAAATTAGCTAGCATACATACCTGCATATCATCCCAACGAAGACATGCCCAAAGGATCTTAAGTTGCAAAGCTGCAGCAGCTAAGGATGGTGAGCATGAAGTCTTGAACAACCAACAGGTTTTAAAAAGTGGTCTTGGACATGGATATGGCCAAACTTGAAGGTTTGCCTGTTTTTATTAATGTAGAACAAAAATGTTTGAAAAAAATCACAAGCTTTATCACAACTATTTAAACTGAATGTAAATTATAATATATTATAGATAAATATTCAATTAAAATGCAGAATTCAAAATTGCTTTACCTTGGCAGCAGGATGGAAACCTGGCACTGAATGATAGCCTCCTTTCCTTGCCAAACGCTTCTGTTCATGCTTTGGTAATATTAATACACTACGCTTTCTTGAGGGGGGAATTAATGTCTTTTTGGAGCTTCGAGCCATAAAATTAGAAACTAGAGGATATTTCACAGGAACTCTCTTTTTAGGCCCTACAGATCCTGGTGGTCTACCAACAGTTGTTGCATTACCCTTATCAGCACCATTTGCTGCAATACATGGAAAAACTATATAATCATCACATTAAATTGAGTACTGTCATGCTTTTGAGGTGTCTAATGCTAGTCATAACCTAAGTTAAAGACAAGAGAATTAAAAGTTCTACTAAGTTAAAATAAGTAAGCTTATAATTAACATATAAATAAATAACACTTTCGATTTACCTGTAGATGATGTAGAAGAAGTGTTTGTTGGACTGGTGGTAGTAGTAGTAGTTGTAGCAATTGTGGTGGAGGTTGTTGCTCCGGCAACCTTGATTGCTGAGGTTCCACTAGCAGCAGGTTGAGATCCAGCAGATGCCGACTGAACGACAACTTTACGAAGGTAAATTTTAGCACGGGTATTTTCAGAAGAATAGATGCGTCCTTCGGGATCAGGCTCGTCCTATGAATTGGAATGCAAAAAAAGTTGGTAAATTTTGAACTATATTTATAAAATGAACATTAAGTTTTTACTATATGAATAATAAGCTTTAAGTGGTTATTTCCTTCAAAGAAAACAATTATTGAGGTATTCTTTGCTAGACAGACTACAAAATAAGTCACCAAAAAAAGCATAACCAATATAAAATGTTATTTCAAGTACAGGCCAAAACAGAAAAGTTGATAGAGATTTAACAGGGAATACATCAATATAGAGAGAAATGTATTAAAATTATCCATGAAAGCTACCTTTATCTCCCGTCGAAGGCTCCCAAGACCCCTTCGACGAAGTGATAAAGACCTTCTACCAATTTCAGAAGGTGGATGTGGTTCCTCTTTCACTGAGGTAACATTGATAATCTCCGATGATGTATTTGCTGCTGCACTAGCTTCAGCTGCTGGAGTAGCACTGTCTGATGGAGTAGATTTAGTTACTGAAGTGGGAGCTGGAACAGTTGCTGGAGTATCTACAGATGGATCTTTAGCTTCTGAAAACAGACAGTGGTACATTAGAATTTAAGATTGAATCTCCCAACGAATTTTAACAATGCATCAATAAAGTATATCTATTTAGATGGTATCATTATATCAAAATTCAAGCTAATGTTTACTAAAATATATTCATAAAAGAATCAAGAAAGAAAAGTAAAGATGACTAACCTTCCTTAATAACTTTTTTTGTAGGGTCAGGCTGAACTTTAGAAACATGATTAGCAGCAGCTTGTTGTCTTTGCTCTGAATGATTAATGAACTTAATCAAGCGCATAAGGTCACTTCTTGTACGTACTCTTCGACGACAAATAGAAGAGTAGCAGGATGGAACATATGGAGGATTTTCTGGATTTTCTAACTCCACCTTGAAAAGAAAAATTTTAATAATTTACTTAAGAACTTCCTCAACTTTTAATCTTACGATGATTGATTAGAAAGCAACAAAGCTGTAAATTGCTTTCCATTGAGAAGGAGATTTTACTGACAAACAACTGAGAAAAGTGCATCAGAGGTAAACATCTTTAACAATATATAAAAATTTTTAGATCAAGGGACAAGAGAAATCAACTGAAAATAAAAAAAACAAATATTACCTGACAATATGACGAATAACAAGGATGAACTTTGGCAGCTTCATTCAATTTACTGAGACTTGCTCGCAGAATTGCAACTCTTTTTGCAATCTGGGCCAGAACTTCTTTAGAGAGTCCACCAGCCACGACTCTTTGTACTGATGTTACCTTTAAATAAGAAAATTATATAAAATATTTTATATATTAAAGAGGATATTGATATGGACGTTTTTCTTACAGCCAAGAAGTAAATTTTCTATCAATAAAGAACTTCAAAATCAACAGTTTTTATTTTCTCTTCTAGGAATCATTACATAGGTCAGCTTATGCTAAACTTTGCGCTTGAGAAAATTCAAATACTCCATTTCCTGATTAACACTTTTTTCTCTTCAAACCTCCCAGATGCTTTGATTTGAGATAATGTATTTTTTCTGTAATTATAATTTAATACCAGTTAAACCAAAGAAAAGATTTGGTTTTGAAAAGAAAAGCTATTTAAATAATTTGAACAATATTTTGGCTATGCCATCATTGAGAGTAAAAATGCAAGCCATTTTTTGTTCAGGAAAATGATTCAACTTTCATGACATTAAAGATCATCCAACAGTGTTTACACAATCAAAATAATAATCAATGCAAACAATTACATCCAAGACTAGATGTAAAAATTCACAGAAGTGACTGGGTTTGAATACAACTTTTCTTTCCCAAGTTACCTTTTAACATAATAATATAATAAGTAATAACACAATTTATGGTATATAAGTTATAAATAAAAGCAAAAGTAGACAGAGATATTTTCTGAAAATTCAAAATCAATTTAGACTTGAAAAATTTATAGTTTAAAAAATAGATGCAGCAAAAGTTAAAATTTTTGAAAATTAATGAAAATGCTGATTAAATTTCTACTTACAGGTGCCTCTTTCTCGGTTCCTTCTTTTACCTCTCCATCTCCATCCTTTTCCTGCTTGATCTTCAATGCAGCAGATACCTACATATTAAGAGCATCTTATTTAAGTAAAAGGATAAATTCTTCAAACGATATTTTAATCATTATTATATTAATTGATGGCTATTTATATTAACCAATTGAGTTACTTACCCCTTGAGATTGAGCCATCCTACGCTCTTCAGCAACTTTCAACTGGGTCCTTCTGAGTAATAATTCATCTATCTTGGTTTTCTTGGCAACCTAAAACATAACAATGAATTATTGGCTAACAAATACACATAAATAATATGATATTCATAATTAATTAGTATGATGCATGTGTAAATACCATAAATAAAAATGTAAGCTGATAATTATGTCAGGAAGAATGAAAGCCCTGTCATACCTTAGGATAAAGAAGACGACCTGGAGCTAAGAGAGCCCGACTGACATCTACCTCATCCAATTTTGTAGCATACGGAAAGACCTTGAGCTGGCGCAAAGACGAAGGCAATGAAGATCCACTGCCACCTAACACTAAAATAAAGATAAATAAAAATAGTGCAAAATGAACAACAACAAACCATTAGAATTATCTGCACTAATCTTTCATATTTAAATCTGTAATCCATATTAGACAAGTTATGCATATCTATAAATTCTATAAATAAATATAAAACAACCATCAATTACTCAGTAAAATTTGAATTATATTATCACTGTAATAAAAATTCAGTCAGGAAAAGAAAAATTAAGAAGCATTTTGAATAAATATTTATTAAACATGACAAATGACTTAATTTACTTAATTTTGCAATGAAGCATATTGATATTTGAAGAACAATCACTTAAGTATTACTGGAACTTGACATACCTTCTCTAACACCCTCCTCCTTTGTGATTACATTATTGCCCTTCTTTGGTTCTTTGGTTTCCTCATCTACTTCCACTTTAACCTCTCCTTCCTCTTTCTTGACTTCTATGTCACTGGAATCTTCACTTTTTATAGTAGAAGTCACTACACTCTCTTCATCAACTGAAGGTTTTCCATCCACAGTCATATCTCCAGATTTAATATCTTCAACCATTTTGCGATTGAGATGCTTAAATGTATTTGGATCAACTGCCAAGATTTTCATACCTTTATCATCTGGAATTATACATCATTGATTAATAATTTCTATTTCAAGATTAACATATGAAAAATAATAAACATTAGAATAGTAATTAATATAAAATATATAATAATTATAAAACAAAATTGATCTGAAGAGACTTATTAGTAAAATCACATCTTTGTGTGTGACAACTTTCAAACAAACCTTTAAATGCATTTCAGGGATTTATAAGATTAGAAGATTTTAAGAGAAAATAATGAAAGAACAAAAATGGTTGTTTTAATATTCAGCATTTCTTTATCATCAATTTTCACATATTAGCATATCTTTGAAGTTCATTTATCAACAATGGGCTATAGGTAAAAACTACTTCAAACAAATAGAATACCATTTATTAATCAAAATTATAATATATGCAATGCAATAAATTTATTCCTTTATTTAAACAAATGACAGATTGAAAGTAATAAATTTTGAATTATTTCCAAATTTTAACACATTTATGCAAATATTTCTAAGCTTGAATTGAGTATATCATATGGTTACATAAACAACGGGCTTTCTCCATGTCTATTTCTAATCGCGATACCACACCACGATAATACCTAAATTCATAAAAAACAAGACCATAAACACTATTTCCTGCATAACTTTCAAGTCAATTAAAAATACCTATTCATCTTAAGCTATAAGCTAACAGAAATTCAGGACAAATGAACTTTGATGCAGAAATTATAATACTATTTATGTGGTAAAGGAGATCCTTCATCCCTTTAATAATCTTACCTTGAACTTGGACCATCATTTGATGGGGTCCTGCACAATGCCCAACAAGACTGCAGTCGCTTATACGAAGTTTTCGAGTAGCAGAGAGCCATAACCAGCCCCATTGTCCGTGGATACGATATTCCTCCCCCTTTTGTTTCCAGACCTATTCATGAAAAGATAATGATTAATCAATTGCCAAGACATTAGAGAAAAATGGAATATCTTTAGTTTAACTCTCTAAGTCAATACAAACAATAACAAAGTAAAATGTTTTTGAATTAATTGATAAATTCAGAGATAATTAAATATAAGGAATAGAATATCATAAATATAAAGAGACCCATGGCAAATTATCCAAAAGGCATGAAACTCAGATAAACAATGAATACTGCTAGTACCTGATGTCTGAGCCCAAGGGTGTATTTCACAAAATGATAGGTCATGCGATTGCGCTCTTCTTCCTCTTCCTTTTCTTTTTTCTCTTTCTTCTCCTGTCTTTTCCTCTCCTCTCTTTCAGATGCAGTAAGCCTCTGCAATCGGATATGACCTGAAACAATTCACATAAACTTGTTAGTCTTTTTTGAATCTTAGTAATGAAAATTAGATGCAATATCACAATAATAAATATTGTTAATAATTGTAATATCTACAATACATATCTACATACAATCTACTTTGTTCATCTAGGAGAGCATAAGGGCATTAAAAATTCATTTTAATTTTAAATGCCCAAGATGAATTTTAAATTTAAATTCAACATGATCCTAAATAATGTTCAATATTACCTAGAGCTTCATGCCAAACAGGAGCAAAGACAACTGGCTTTATACACGTCTGTAAGACAATTAGAGCTCTTGAAAAGTCGCGTGGGGCAGATGATGCAGACACCGAGGTTACCCAAGGACGACGAAGAAGCGGCCAATTGACATGCAGAAAAGGTGCTTGGAGTGCCTGTTCTAGAGCAAGTAATGTCTGTCGCAAGGCATTCACCAGTGATGCTCTTGTACCTGAAAATAATTAAGACGATTTAGAAGAAGTTCAAGAGAAAGATATTTTTTTGGAATATGGATTAAAATACTACAAAATTCAGTTCAAAGCTTACAAAGGTCATAGTAAGTAAAATTTTATATGTCAAAATTAAAATATGTCAATAATTAAATAAAATATAAATAAACAATTTCAGAGATAATGTGATAGAATAAATAAATATTCAATGTATTAGAAATTAAAGGATTACAATCCAGAAAATAATGTTACAAACAAAATAATACAAATTCTTATGAACCAATTACACTGCTTAAAGTACATTCATAAACAAAATTTTCACTCTCAATACTGTACCCTTAAACATAATTTAAAATTTAAGGGTCATGAATAAAAATTTGAAGAATTATCTGAACTTACCATATAGAGTGCCAAGCCATTTAAATTCTGATGCTGTGGTAAAGGAAAACTTGTGTGACAAATGCCTCTTCTTATCTCTCTCCTCATTTCTTTGTGGCTTATTTAATGATGAACTGGGATTCACTGAATACTGATTTACATACATCCTACAACCAAGCCCACTAACACTTACTCCTGGTCCACTTCCTGCAAAAGTATTGAAATCAAATGCATAATGTAACTGAATAAGAGGGGTGAAGATGCAATTTCTACTGCTAAAGGAGACTCATAAATAATGAACATCTATTATATTAAACTGCCCATGATTTAAATGCTAGAAAATGAACTCTATAAATAATTTAAAGGTTTCCTAAAACAGAGGTTTTACTATGAGGTCCCCAAGCTATTTTCTCATTTTCAACTTTTTATCTAGTTCAGTAAACTACTACATTTATTGTCAATAAATCTTGATTGATTACCCATGTATTGCTGAAAAGGAATAATTGAACATCTTAGAAACCTCTATTATAAAAAAAATACATAATTAAAGAAAATGTTGACATAAATTACTATGTTTGGAATGAAAAAGTTGTTACTAGGCATAATAAAAATATACAAACCTGAATTACTACTTGGTGTTCCACCAGTCTCCATTCCTAATTTAAATAGGTAAGTACCTGCAAGGGAATGAACATAAATTCAAATGAAAATCATAAATTTCACAACCATCACATATTTATGAAATTTTTTCCATCAGCCATAGCAGAATTTCCATAATCTTAATAAATTCTAAAAAACCAATAACCTACTTAAGAAGGTTGATGGAACAATTTTTATTTCTTTAAACATTAAGAAAGTACATGTGCTCCTCATCTTTTTGGGTATTATTGTTATTTCTATTAATTTAGAAAATTTTATAAGTTATTATAGTCTTAATGTATCTTGTTCGACATAAAGATGCATTTATTTATAGCTTTTCTGGAATACACTTGAAATTCTATGCATTTTTAACTTATTTTAATTACCATTAGAAAGTTGCAAGGTAAAATTCTTTCTTTATTTCAGTATTTAAATCAACTCACCAGAAGCAATCTGCTGAGCTTTGAGCCTTGTCATCCTAGTGAGGGCCTCAGATCCCTCAGCATCAGGGGTGGGAGATGATGGTGGTGGTAAACCATGTATTGTGCCTGAGGTTGGAACACCTGACATCGATGATGAGGGACGTCTTTTTAAGTCCTCCATGCTGAAGGTGCGAGGCGTAAGAGAACCAGTTTTTGATCTTGTGACAATCATAGTTGCTTTTCTACGGCGTTTAGTCCCTCCTGCACCTGGTTGAAGATATAATAAATATTCTAATCATGTACATTCCTAAGTTATTTTAGCTTTTAACTGACTTGAATCCAATAAGCATGCACAATACATGATCAATTTCACCGATATGAATCACCCATGCAAAACTTATATTTTCTCAGGAGCAAAAAAATTGAAATAAAAATAATTAATTGAAAATCATTCTCAATTCAAGTCTCTATTAAAATTTCACAGGTACTATAATTAACAGACACATCGGAAATTGTAAGAGAATAAAGATGATATGGGAATCTCAATGGACGATATAAATGAAGGATTGTTAAATAAAATGAGAAAAATTTTTAATACCTAGAAGCTTATTATTGTCAATTTCTTTAACCTATATAGAAGTAAAGGGATGTTGAAAAAGGATTTCAATCTCAAACTTGTAACCACCAAATCAGCAAAGGAAAAACTGATTCAACCTGTATTAATAAGTAACAATGAAGATCTCTATGCTTATTCACCAATGCTTAGCATTATAATTTTATTTTTGAGCTTATAATCATAGTAATTCTCCTACAAAAGCACAAATAGATAAGATTCTCAGTAAGAAAAAACTTTATTGAAAGCCCAAGATATAAGAAAGCAAGATGTGGTAAAATATATCAGCATATTATTATCATGTCAAGTTCACTGACTGAATATTCAAGCACTAAGAAATTCTAATACAGCCAAAAAATAATAAAATAACTTAAACTTTAACATTACTTTGTCTGATGCTAATCTATCCAGAAAATGCGGGCAAAGAGAAATTTAACTCAAATTTTTGATTAGTCATTCGATTAATGAAAATATTATTCTCCAAGGACTACCAAGAGATCACTAGATCAAATAAGAAAAGCTTCATACAAAGCAAAATTCCATTACATGAAAGAAATACTCTTAAAAATATTGGAAAATCAATGCTTCAAACACATGAAAACTTTCTTCTTTCCACAATCATCTTATAAAAATAAGAGGTCATAGAGATGATGAGAAACAATCTCACCTCCTCTGTTTTGTTCAGAGGATCCTTCTTCTGATTCAGGCTGAGCACCCACTGAGGGTCCGCCTTCCTCAACCCCTGAGGCAGGGAGGAAACCATGACAACCAGTGAAAATGTAATTTGATCAAGCACATTTATCCTTAACAATGTAAGTAAAAGGACATCTAGAAATACAAACATGCTCTAGATTCTTGTAATAACTTTATTTTATGTGATACAGAGATGAAAAGCCTTACTGAAAAGTATGAAATTTTGTATATCTCCTAAATACTAATAAAAATACTCATAGATGTGAGTGAAATCACTTAATAGTGGAACTGAATAATCATCAGATGCATCTGAAAACACTACAGCTTCTATTGTTTAATAGTCATAGAGAGGATCAAATTTGTGAATCATTTTGGAGTAATTATAATTGACAATTTATTAATAATATTTTTTTTCGAATATTTCATGTTAATTGTATATGTATATATGTAGAAACTAACTGCCACCAGGCATACAGCCTACTTGCAGTTAGCTTAATACAATAATAATAATAATAATAATTTTACAAATAAAATACCTGAAATAATGGCATGAAGATGCAAATAAATTTTCTAAATCAATCCCAAAGACATTTAATAATTTACTAATAACATATTAGAAAACTTTTCATTAAATATTTAAAATTGTACCTATGATACAAACCTAACAATCTAAACCTACCCTTTAAAAATTATATCCATTCAAAGCTACCTGCCAAGCCACTAAAATAATTAAAATGTTATAACAGTTTTACCACTGTGAGCAGAACTTAATGAAGTTCATAAATTTACTTCTATATCTGCACTGGATAAAAGTGACTATAATTATTGGGCTATGGGAATAACTTGGTCTTACTTACTTTAAGTCAAACATATATAGGTGATATTGATAACATTCTAGGAAGAGCAAGAAATGTTCTCTAATTTTTATCAAACTATTATGTAAATACCTGAAGACAAATGAAGGCCGTGGATAGTGTGATAAAGAATTTTAAAATTTCAGTATGTTTGGTTCATGAAACTTATAGATAGATAAGGATGATTATTTTTTATGATTTAAAAGATGATCTTACCTCCAGGAGTGACCGTACCATCTGTACTTGATGTAACTTTGGAATCTTCTTCACCCTCCTCATCATCCACTCCTTCTTCATCTTTCTCTTCGTCTTCTTCTTCTGCTTCTTCACTCTCCATTTCCTCATCTTCGCCTTGCTTTTGATTTGAGCCATCCTTCCCAAAAAGATACAATAAAGTATGTTAAATTCATGGTAATACATTGTACTTTTAACCAAAATATATTAGGAAGCAGCACTCAAAAATAATTGGTTAAAATAATAAGACATATCAGGCAGTGCTACAAATATGAATTGCAAAGCACTATGCAAAAGGGAGATACAGTAATATATTCTGCTATGGTTTAATAGGCACAGGTTATGTCACTTTTATTAAAAAGCATATTAAATGAAGAGGAGCTAAATTTTTTCACAGAGTAAATAATGAAGGCTTTACCTTGTGTGAATCATGTTGTTCCCCTACAGATGGATCATCAAACTCCCCTTCTTCACGTCGTCTCCTTTCCTCTTTTTCCTTCTGCTGCTTAGCAATTGCCGCTAAAAGATAATCATATAACGTCAGTTTAAATTCTCCATTACTTATCATAACAGTGTTGATAACTAAATTATGATTGAAATAAAAATTAGTTAGCCACCTAAAAATCGACTACTAATGAGTTATAAACTCAATAAATTGGTGACTGATAATTTCAATGAAGACTAACCTTCTCCAAAGCAAGGAGTCGGCATATTATTTTATCACAAGAATACTTTGTTCGATGCATGAAACACAGTATCAATGTAAAATACGTTTGACATTATATATTACCTGACAAGCACTATCATGTAAGCTAAGTTAAATTATCCAGAAAAATGGTTTTACAATTCTGTATTTGAGTCTTTGGGGTGGAAAAGTGTAATTAGATAGAATCAAATCCCATGAAACTAATTGGTACAAGATTAAAATAAAAACAATATATGATCTTCAAAAGCAATATAATCAGGTTATATGTACATACAGAAGTATGTACAAACTAATTATATAAATAGCAGATATCTTTACTTAGATTTGAATTGATCATCAAATAACAATAATAAGCAAACTACCTGATTCTGCATCAAGATAACTTCGTTTGCTCCCTTTTAGCTGCTGAGTAAGTCTTTCTGTGATGGCCATTTGTCGTTCCAATTCCTCTCCAAGATCTCCAAGCTCTCTTACTAAAGGTGCTTCTAGCTCTTTTGCATCTAAACATTGTTTTAGTTCATTGAATTGTGTGCGGCTGCTGTAATACCATACTTCACCATCTTCACTTTCCCTATAGGCAAATGTTATCCATAAAATTAATTCAATAGTATACTTTAATTTCTAAATCATAAAGTAAATTGACAAACATTATACATCAGGTTCTTACAGGCTGAATGATAGAGCATCACAGTACATATATGTGTGTGTATATATATATATATATGTTGATAGAGCAATGACTTTATACGATTCTTTTTAATCAAATACGATTTTCACCACAATCCCAAAATAATAAATCATTTTTTTAAAACTTACACAAATATTCTTCTAGCAAGGAACCAGTACTTTCGTCCATGACGATCATATCCAAGATGCTCTTGCCTACACAGAAGCCCACTTTTCTCAACCTCTGAGATACAATCAGTGACACCAGGAACCTGTGAAATAAGAGAGATTCATATATATTAATCAAAATTAAAGAAAGATTGCAGGATATGACACTAGTAACATCAAGAAACTGCCACAAACCTGATGTGCTTTGCAAACTGAACACTGCCAATCCTCTTCTGGTACATCCTCCAATGGTGGTTGAACACATTCTAGATGAAAGACAGCTGGACAGGTCTCACAACATAAGAGATCACCCAAGCGGTGACAAATACGACAATGGTCATCATAATGAATATTCCCTGCAATTATCATTTCCATGCCATTGTTAAATATATACATTATACCTAATTATATCGATAATATTAAATTATGAGAATGTATAAAGTTTTATGTTCAATTATCAGTATCTGTAAGTTATGTACACGTGCATAAAAAATTACCTTAAAAAAGGAATGGTATAAATTATTTTTTTTCAAACTACTAATTTGACAAAATAATCAAACAAATTGGAGATAACATTTTTTTTAAAACTTAAAGCTCAAACTAAAAAGCCTGTTGGATTCATTTCCAAGTAATGGTTTTGTGAGAAAAATTCTTGCATAAATCTGTTTACAAAGACATCATTATTAAGAAATTGCTTCTGAAATATATATTCATCAAACGCATAATGAAATAACTCGCAGATATTTATCAATTATAGCCATTTTACAATATCAACTACCTCTACATTCATCCAATATTATGTTCACTTCATTAGTTGATAGTAAAATTGAGTATAAAAATTAACCAACCTTCATTTAATAGGTCTTCTCTAACAGGGTTGGTGATGAGGAACTGGTCGGTGAGGAATGTTAGTACTTTAAGGCGCTCCTCTGCAGTTACAAATGGATATTCAATATCACCGGTGCGAGTTCCATTGGTTTGGATCTTGTTGTTGGCACCATTTTTATCCAAAATATCTAAAGAGATAAACAAGGAAACATTAAAGTACAAATATTTCATAAAATCAAAAGTACATAAACACATAAATATCTATAACAGTTTAATAATAATTATTATGTAAAAACTAAAAATCATACACTCTTCATTTGTATCCAGCACTTCCTCCAAGCTGAATGTCAAAAACTTTAGTAACCCATTGAAAAATTTCAGTCACAATCTTATGTAAAATATTACTCTTATTTATATCTATACTATAAATGAAAATTAATAATACATCTAAATGAGACATAGCAGTAAATATTACAAAAAAAATTTAAATATATCCATAATAGTGAGTGATCTCACATAAAATTAGGTATCATTATACAGTTAATATATTCTGATACGGGATCATTCAAAATATTATACTATCACTATACTATTAAATATGGCACATACGTAATTTAGATGATTAATAAGAAATTTTTAGTTTTTCAAACTTTTTTAAAAGCAAACAAAATATTACATTTAATTGCTAAGAAAACATGTTACCCAAAAATTCAAATAACTTTTTCATTGCTCAATCTAATGCAATTCCTTCTCTAACATCACAGTCATCTGCCTGCCTGACAATGATGTGATGTTTTGTTTTCATTGCCTTATATACTTTCAATATTGTACATTAAATTCATATTTCTAACTCACAATAAAAAAACTTTTAGATTACCATCTTAAGAATTATGGGTCCTCATAGATAACAAAATAGACTGGTGGTTGAACAATAACCTTCCAAAAATATAAATAATTATACGAAATGTAAGGACAATAAAGCTATACAAATATAAGCTTGATTTGTTCCGGCCGCACTTGGTAGAAGGACATATTAAATGAGAAAAAGCACTAAGTAACTTACAAAATTTATACATCCACATAAATTGTGGAAGTCACCAAGTGCTTTTTCTCATTTAAGCTATACAAAGCTAATTAATCACTATACATCCCCTAAAATGAAATTAGAACTACTTAATAAAACATACTAACAAAAAATAAAATAAACCCCTTTGCATGATATATCTGCTGCAAAGTAATTAAATCTTAAAACTTAAACAACTAAAAATACATTAATAAAAAAATCTTTCAATTTTATTCAACGGTTAATACAATTGGTGTCAATAATAGCCATCATATATTCGGTGCAGTTATTACCTCCTGGATTACCAGTTGGTCCGCCTAATATTCGTAGAAGTTCTCCAGATGGATCCAATTCAGTTGGGTCGCTCTCCACATATGCACGAAGCACTTCTGGCCAAGCAAACGTATCACATCCACAGAACAGAGTAACATTTACAGAGTCCCTGTCAAATGAATAGATGAAGAAATTTAATTTTTGTAATATCCACTAATTATATAGACCACTACAAGAATATAACTTTGTTACAACTTAAATTTAGAAATTAATTCTATAAATATTTATATAGATAACTCAAATGAACTAAACTTCAAAATTATTCCTTTCCTGTAACTCCATTAAATTATTTTCAAAGTAATGGATTCTTTATGAGACTGCATTCAACTGTCCTACTAGTACTACAAAACTACATAGACTTCAAATTTTTAAGGTAATCAATACAATTATTTAATTCCAATGATAATTTTCTATTGAAAAAAAAAAAATGCTTGGACAAAGCACGATTAAAATAAGATCAGAAACTAGATATTGAATTATGCAATTTGCCTTACATGAGTATATTAAAGATGCATGATGCAGATAGATAATGGTACGTTTTGCTTTATAACTATGAATAATTATGTATTCACTTCAACTCCATACCTATGAAAAATCTATTCCACACAACCAAAAAAGCTTTAAGGAGAATAAATTACATTATGAAATCCATCTCACATAAATAAAGTGACATTGAACGATATATGTTCCATATCAACATCACACATCTACCATCACCGAATTTATATTTGAAATGAATTTAGTGTTGGTTAGGCCAACTACTCTCATATACATATATTATACAATACAGCCATAACCTAAGGAGTTTCTGAGCTATTATGTTAACTGCTAATGTCAAAATTTAGTAGTGAAGACAGAAATATTCCAAGCATCATTAAATACAGGTATAAAACAAATCTCATGTTAAAGAGAATTGAAAATGTTTCTCCTCAGCTATAAAATATGATAACTAATTAAAATTGAAGCATTTAATCATAACTGAATTTTTAGGGTAAAATAAACTGTACCAAAATAATCATTATATACATCATATAATTATTCATAGATATTAGTATATATAGAATAATTTTCATAAATACATTACCGATGATCCAGAGGACCAAAGTGAGTCTGTTGAGCATCTTCCTCCCTTAATAATGCTTTCAGCAAGGAGAGATGACATTCAGCAAGTAATGGTGTTTGCTCTTCTGACACTAATGCAGCACAAAAATCTTCAAACCTAGAAATTTTTTTGAGAGAGAAATGAGTGATTTCGTTAAAAATGAAAAACGTAAGCAGATTAAGAAAATTCTAAACACTTTGCATTCTTTGCCAAAGTTTCAATATAACATTAAAACTTGTAATGTATTACAGTAAAATTAAACAAAAAATGATGGGTTAGGTACTTTTAAAAATATGCATGAGGATACAATTTCAAGAGAATAGAATAATTTAACTTCTGTGATTGCATGGCAAAAATGAAAACATTACTCAAACTGTAATATCATGTTGTTAAATTAAAAATACTTTTCACACAGGCTAAAAGACTAAAAGCTGCATGCTGTGTACTTAGAACAGAAACAATTAATAATTAATAACAATGCATACTGGGGTAATTTTAAGTATTCTAACCATTATTATTAAGATATCGAAATGTGCCTAGTTTCTTACCAAATTACAAGAAAATTATGCATAAATAACATGGAAAAATATTTTCAGAACCTACTATAAATTCATTTCTTATCTTTTCCCTCCAACCTTCAAAATTTCAAAACTTAACAGGTATGATAAAATAATAGTATTTGTAGGCCAATTATGTAGAAAATAAATAACCCAGGCATGGCCAACACGTTGAAAAAATTTTCAGTTTTATTTTTTAAGCTGTCAACAATTATCATTCTTTAGGGAAACAATTGTCCCATTACCAATACATCAAAATATATCATGGCAACGCGACAGCAGACGACATTCGACGCACATTGAACATTATTTACCAATTAAATAAAACAAAACAAATGAGCTAAGTTACGAGAAAAATTAACGCACCTGAATGGTGATAACCGCGCAAGAGTACGGAAACGGCGCAGCACCTCGTAGACACCCAGGGCTTGTAGCACTAGCTCCCTCGGCACTAACAAATCGTCACTACTTTTGGGTAAATCTAAAGGAGGGAAGTCTTTGTTTTGTAACCACAGAGGAACTGGACTAGGCGGTGCTGGTCTCCCAACCACCGACCGCCGTTGTACACCACTTGCTGTACTATAACTAGAGAGCGAAAAGTCACTATCGCTACTCGCCCCATCACCACTATCTTCATCGAACTCAGATTCACTGGGAAATGGTTCCTCTTCCAAATCACTTTTACCACTATTAGATTCATCTCCAAAGTCAGAACCATAATGATACTCGGAGTCTTTTTCATCCACGGCATCGGGGTTATATCCCCTTCTTTGGTAGCCTGTCCCTCGTCCATACCTATCTCTTCCTCTAGGCCTTGTACTACGACGACTACTCTCACTACCGACAGGAGAAGATGCTCTTGAAGCTGTCGGTGTACTAGTCTGTGAATTAGGAGTCTCTGATCCCTTACTTTCCCTATTTAAGAGATATTTGGGCTTTTTCAGCATATGCATTTGAAATTTCCTTGGTCTCTCCATTACCACAGACTTGGGGGGCCTCCCCCGCCTTTTTGTTCCTCTTGCAGACATCTTGCCAGAGCCTATGACGTTCACTTGGCACTACCAAACACGTGGTTTATGAAAACAATCACTAGTACACAAATACAGATGTCACAGACGCATAGTTACGGAACCCATTTTTGAAGTCATGGATTTGCGCCATTTTTTGGCAAAGGTCACGTGACCAAACATAGAAAACGCATTTTGAACTGTTGATGATGTAGCTCAGTCATTACGTACTCATTTTTCACGCTTACGCTGCATTTTACACCGAAATATTATCATTAGACTAGGCATTACTGCAGAAGACGGCGGGAATTATCTCACCGACGCGAAATCCTAAGTGTAATGCCAGCGGTCGAATCTTTTAGGAAGCTTCTTGCTCATTGGCTGAATGAAACGCCGCCATGATAACGGAGTACACTGTTTCTCACTCATGGCACTCAGAAATAACACCCTGACGATCTTTACCGAGTAATATCAACAAAATCGAAATTTATTTTCCCATCAATGTAACAAAAAATCTGACTTGACATAAAACGTCACTACAGCGTAACATACCGTAATATGTCAAATACCAGTATATGCCCAATCACAATGCCGGACAGGTAGAAGCTGTTACCTTCGACTATCAAGTGAGGGCGCAACTATCGTTGAGTTTCGCCTTCAGTTGGCAACTAATGGAAGCATTAGGGGATGTGTCGGTAAATTCGAACGAACAGTTTTGAGTGGTGTGACAACGATTTTAGTCGAAATATAACGCTTAACATTATCCGAAATGAAAGAAGTACCTTATATGTATCGTCTTAAACCTGTTTGTGGGCTTAACGCCCGGGTAGAACTTCCCAAATGCATGTACAGGTTACGTCAGATACAAGGATTAATTAACCCCACCGATGTTATGGATAATAATATATTGGCTAAGTCCTCTTTAATAGAAGAAAAGGTGAAGATTTTAATTCAGGTTTAAATTTTTTCTCCCCATAACGCTTGTATGTGTGATGAGAATCGCTAACACAATGCATGATGAATAATCCACTAAAGTCATGACTGCGGCATTGTCTTCAGGAAAATCATCCGGCCGTGAAAACGTTAGAACAAAGACAAGAAGCAATATTGGGTCAACTTAGGAATTTAAAACTTCTTGTGGAGGAACTTAGCAGGCAATTACGGGCTCCTCCTAGCACTCCACAACCCTTAGCGGATCGAACATGTCCCGAAAAACGATCTCAGGTGAAAATCTCTTCATCTAGTTCTTCACTAGGATTGACTGGATGATAAAACATCCTGAATAATTCGTCTTATTTCCTAGGGATTCGAATACACAAATTTTGTAGAGTACCTTTTATGTGGAAGAATTTACTAACCTGTTCGTCTAATATTTTGTAGATTCCACATTAGTTACAATATATGTATGCTTTTGAATTATTTTTTTTCATGAAAATTATTCATGTTTTCCTACATTTCTTTTTTAGAAGAAAGATGTTCTCCGGATTGTGGTCAAGGCATCTACTAGACGTTTACCTCATGCTCTATTAGCGGCAATAAAATTATGGTGCCCCCATGGTGGAGGTAAGTAATTGAACTTAGAATTCGTATGATGCAATGATTATTTGAAACAAAGAAAATTTAGAGAAAGAAATAATAATTTTAGATCATATAAGGTTCTAAGCCTTCAGTGGCAGTAATCTTACATTATAGGTAGTTTCCTTTCGAGTCCTCGAATAAGAATGAAAATTTTACATGACGGAAAGAACGTAATCCTTCGCATTTTCTCGTCATTTTGAAATAACCGCACAAAAGAATTCTTCTCTCATGTATCCAACGTAGTTCTACAAATTCAATATACAAGGGAAATAAGGAATTATTCAAATATTTTAGTATTTCGCTGAAAATATTTGGAGAAGTAATGACATGTTTCTATGAAATTTTATTACAAGTTCTCATTTTCTTTTATTAATAGAAAACCATTTCACAAATTCATAATTGGATTTGTAACATTTGATACGCCCATATGATTGTCTAACTGTAGTTCATATTTCTAATATTAAGGGAATGCATTCACTTAGGCAAATAACTTGGTAAATGAATTTAATTTAAGAGTGAAATTAAATTTAAATTTTTTTTTATTTTCAACTTGAAAGACAGTTTAAAAAACTAGATTCTTGCTAATGACTAATTTGGATTCTAATCTTTTGTAAATCAGAATCTGCAAAGGTGAAAGCTGGAGAGTTGCAAATTAAGACCTTCTGTCATTCAACTGCCACCAAACCAGTTCCAGACTTCAATAGCAGTGATGTTTCAGGAGAGAGTTCGCCATGTGTGGATCTCACTTTGATCTGGAAAGATGGTAAGTTTCTGACTCCCCTGTAATTGAATAATAATAAAAGTGCTATGTAAAATACTCCTAGATTCACCTATTTTCTGAATTTCGAATGAATGATGAATCACTCAACATCAAACAGGTGGCTATTATTTAACCAAACATACTGAACCTTGTATTGTACTTGGTTTCCTCTCAATTTTTGTAGCCATTTTTCAAGATTTTTAAAATGTATTTTCAAAGATTTCATTTATCAATCATGTGTATTAATTAAAATTTGTTTTCCAGTTGTACCAGGGGGTATTGAATTTTCTATCGGAAATTCATGTTCTTGGTTGAGAGGAGAAGGTCATCTCCTCAATATCTTATTATCTCATCTTCCATCAACTGTTGGCCTCAAAAATGCCAGCCTTGTGAATGAAATTGCACTATCTGCTTTATTAGACGCATGTGCCATGGTTTCATCCCTCTCTAAAAGGTAACCTTAATGTAATGTTTTGCTTATTTGTGTTTTATTGAGTTACTTCAATGCCTATGTACTAATTTTCACTATACTACACATAACAAACAACTTTGCTCCAAATTTTTCTTATGGAATCAGTCAAATGAGTATGGAAATGGAAAGAAAGGGTATCATATCACTAACATGTTGAAAAATTCAGCGTAATCCTCATTTATCCCGATCTTATGCATTCGGCTACATATTTTCATGCAGTGCACCTACTAATTGGTTCTATAAAATTTTTGATCTTTTTTTTATTCAAAATGATAGTTTGAAATTTTTCTGCTTTTTCAGGTCATCTCCTGCTGCATTTAAGAAAGCTCTCTTGGATGTTTCAAAGTTGGCTTCCAATACCGATCTCATACCTATCACAGCTCATAGTGTCTCTGTAGGGGAGATAGTCTTATGGGGGACGATGAAGGATTTATGCCAACAAAACGATGAAAAACTGCCACCTAATACCCCTGAGAAACTTACTACTTGGTTTCATTCATACTCTAAATTTTTGGGGTTCTAAAATCTTGTCTGTAATGTGATGATTTTGATTAACTTATGTTATCCTTATTAAAATCCTTCATCAGGATGTTCTTTTAAGGAAATAAATTTTGAAACAAGTCAATTTGTGTTATTCTTCACTCGCATTAAAGATATTGTAAGGATCTCTTGATTTCTTAGTATATCCATTATTTAAAATCATACCTTATAAAAAATAATTTTTTCTCCTCTTCTAAATATAAATTCGAATTTGATAAAACCTACTTAAACCCGCATCGCATACCTTGGGAAAGCTACTACACGCGCAATTTAAGCTTATTCACGAGGTTAAATTTCCTGAAGTGAAGTAATGAGGCAACGGTGAATTTTTCATTAACGTCCATCTCTAGCCTTATTCATGTTCTATCGAATTCATCCGTGAAATATTTGATTACTGCGACGGATTTGTATTACTTTGATTTAGCCGGTTTCATAGAACAATTGTCAAGGACTTCACCTGCTTAGGTACTTCCCCGGTAGATGGAAGGTGGATTAAGTTAATTGTTCTTTATCTAGTCGACCATTACGTTAGTAAAATTCGTCGCGTTGGAGTTTCGCAAAAGGTTCATAAATTCACAATTTTGTTTTAAATTCAGAATAAGAATCAAATATGTTTTCATAAGAAAATGATAACAATTCCGAAATATGCAGGTACATCATAATGTTACCGTTGCTGAATAGGTGAAGTAAACCGTAAGAAACTAAGCCGAGAATTATATTCTTTATCTATATATTAATCAATTTATTTTCCTGCTCCTGATATCCATGTATGACTTACAGGTTATCATTTAAATCCTTAAGTACCTATTTCATGAAAGGCTGCCGTATAAAGAACTGTCCAATTCTCTGGGTGAGAAAAAAGAACGCGGTTTTTTTTAGATTTGTTAACAGGTGGATGAGGATTTAATGCACAACAGATGAGTCTTTCTTGAGGTCCACCAAAAATTATGCAATCTATTCTATATTCCAAACTCTTCATGTAATTAATGTTTCAAAGAATTGATGCATCGTATCTCCAGAACTTTTTTGTCTTCGTCATTCTTGAATAATCAAAAAGATAATGATGATAACAAGTGTGCGTATTGCAGAAGGAGGAGATACTAAAGAGGACTTTATCTAATGATTTCCATCAAGGCCAAGAGGTTAAGTCTTAAGAACTATCAACAAAATTGCTCACGATTTCAGTCATAGTTAAGAAATTTGGGCGATCGACAGAACAGAGAACGACTCTTAGCTGTTACTTTATCAATTAATATTTTACAATAAATTTATAATATTACAACTTTAAAAAAAGTCAAAAATATTATTCAAATTGAAAGTTCACAAGCGATTTTGGATGAACTGTATGATTAAATGACCAGAAAACTTTGCGTTAGTGAAGATTAATTTTTTAAGTTTTCCTTGTTGAACAGCATTGTACACATGTGCAATTATGTGATTATCAGCAACAAAGGTAAAAAAAATAATTAATATAAAATCGTTAATAGTAATTAGTAAATTTAACGTATCAGATCGGTAAAATTAGATGAAGAACCTGAAACCAACGTAGCGGAAGAGTCCATTAAAAAAATTAGAGCATGAAATTTTGATCGGTATCAGATATTGAAGAATTTATCATTCTTGAGATATCTGTAAAGAGTAACTGTAAGGATTTCTCTCGTCCAGACCGTTTCCAAACTCCTAATTTTGATAACGGATTATTGTGAATACTGTACAAATTTGATTTTAGATCATAAACTATCTTTACGAGGAACTCATTATTTAGTAAATAATTCTAGAATCTGAAATATATATCTTCCTAAAGCTTGTACTACTCTGAGATACCTATCATTATAATGAGCAGCTGTAGTAAGAAGTGAATAATATTTTTTTCCTAGTGTTCATTAGAATTCAATACTAATTATCGATCAAACATTAAATAATTATTTTTGAATTTTTAGTAATTATATGTATAAATTTTTCTCATTTTAAATAAATAATAGATTATTTTATAAGAGCCATCATAATATTGTTGCCTTAAATCAGTTAATATATTTAAAGTTTAACTGAACATGTTTCTATCAACCAAAAAATGAAGACATATTTGTTATTAGTGAGAGAATATAATATTTTCAATTATTTGAAATGATTTTCAGGGAATGATGAGGAAATTTATTGATGAGTAACAGAGTTAAAGGTCCACTCATAAGATAATCTATTTTCAATTCAGCGCCAGATTCTCAATTAAGAAAAAATCGGACTGAATGTGAATCTTTGAAATATCATATGGTTGCCATCTTTGGAGTGAACCAAGTACTAAAATTGTATTAATAAAGTACACAAGAAGGCAGCGTGTGTGTCACTTATTTGCAATATTTACCTTGTTATTCGTATGCTTACCTTCAATATTTATTAATTCTCAGAATATGTTGTGCTGAGTGTTTTCACAGTTTTAATATGTTATCGTATACCAGAAGTTAATCTCTGTATGGCATCGAAGTTATGATAGACGTGTACAGCTGTAGTCCATGAACATACAGAGAAATGGGAAACACTGACAGCAAATTGAACTTTCGGAAAGCTGTGATACAGCTCACTTCCAAGACACAGGTATAATCAACAATTAGTTTAATCTTAAATACTTCAGATCTTATCTGTTGTGAATTGTATTCTAATTCTTATAATTTGAATGTCAAATATCTTGATAGATTTTGGTAGTAGCGTATTTTATGAATTGTTCCTTCTCAGTCAAGTGGGCGATTATTTTAGAGTATTTCACAGTATTCTTGTGTGAAAAATACAAATATTTTCTATAAATGTCTAAGTCAACTAATTTCCATGAAAATTATTTTTTCATTGTGTACGTGGAAACGATTGTTTGCAACGGAATAGCCCGTGGAAGCAGACGACGAATCGTTCTGGGAAAGGCTTTGGGGCTGCGGTGTTGAAGGATCTGGAGGTCCCTTATCTCCTGCTGATGTTTTTGCTCTTGTGCCAGCCTCAGAAGTTAGATCCCTCAGAGAAGAAAATCCTCACACACTTGCGACATTATTATATAAAGCAGTGCAACGTTTAGTACGAGCTGTACATTCAAGCTGCAGAAGTCACACTGAGCAAGATACCGGTTTGTCATACCATTGATATTACCATATTGCACCCTCTCTTTGGCTAAATCAGCAATAGATGGCTAAGTTTTTTTTATGATTTTGTCAACATTCATCTCTCTTAAGATAAATTTTCATTGCTCAAGGAAACGTCACTTTCCGCATTGGGGTAAAAATTTTTTATATAAAATTTGAATCATCTTTTTCATTGAATCATTGAAAATTTCGCCCAAAGATTGATTCCTCTCCGAGAGTATAAGTACAGCCTTCCGCTATATATATATCTTCCTACTAGAGTATATTTAATGTATGCTAATGTGAATGATATTTAAAATTTTACCTACAATTCGGTTGATAACAATGTGCTATTCTTGAATTTCTTCAAAATGTTTTGTCATCACAGTATGAATTATATTTATGCCAATATATGCCAACTTTCATGAGTAAATTTTAAAGAACTATTAGTTTATTTGCTGACTTATTGCGTGAAGAAAAAATGAATTGACTTAGAGTATAATTTTTCCAGTGCTAAACTGTGTTCGGTTGCTGACTCGAATCTTGCCACATGTGTTTGAGGATCCAGATTGGAGGGGCTTCTTCTGGTCAGGGTTACCTACATCTAGTGGCTGGAGTTCCCTTGATGATGGAGAGGAAGAAGATTCAGTGCCTTTGGCCCAGTCTCTGGTTGATGCTATTTGTGTAAGTCATTTACAGCTCTGATGGAGTGCTAAAATATTCTGTAGGCATTTCTGTAAATATAGTACATTCCTTAGAAAGTTTCTTGCTTTCACAATGCCTCAAGCAATACATGTTATTTATAAATTGAATAGATTATTAAAGATGTTATGTTAAGGAAATTGAGCATTATTGTTATTATCATGATAGTACGAAAAGAATATTTCTGCTTTTCATTTCTACTAGGGAAAGGTTATTAATGTTATATCTTTTTGATTGAGCTGTATCTTTGTTTAATCTGTATGTATTTATCTTGAAAGGAGTTTTGAAAGAAACATTCAGATAAAATTACAACAAGCATAAGTAAATTTTTCTCCAAGTCTGATAATTTGAATTAATATGTAACTCATATAAACTAATTTCATCTGTGATGTAATTGAAGATGTAATTTCATATTACGAAACCGGTCGCAAATATACCAATTTTCTGTGGTAATTTACAAAGTTGTTTTTATCACTATGGCATTCCACGAAGTCACTCCTTCTCATATTGATTTAATTTCATCATATCCAAATTCTGTGAGAATACCTTTACAAATTTGAATCTCTCTAGAAATAGTTTCTAAATTCATTAGTAATGGAATCTATAATTATCAATACAATAAATAAGATTAGGTATCTAAAGAACTGTAGTAAAAAGGAAGTTAAATGGATAGATTTATATATAGATGCAGATCATCGTCTCCCTTTGTGTTGCCATGTAATTATATTTGTTTATATACATTTCAGCTGTGAATTGTATAATCTACCATGAATACTTCTTTATTGTGTAGAAACTCTTGGCTTTTCAAAAAACTTTTGTGTGCAAGTCAATTTTTATATATATGTATAGAACTTCATTAAAAACTTAATCAATTAAAGAATTTGTGGACATAAAATCTGTAGAGAATTGTACTGCTCTCAGATAATTTTCATTTGGGAACATTATTAGTGTGGAATATTGTATAGTAAAATTAAATTCAATGAATTGTGTGATATATTTACCCAATGAACTAATTAATTCAGGTTTTAAGAGGATATCTATAATTCTTTAAAAACATTTTATCATGTAAGCTTTGTAAATTTATATTGTACTTTCCATTTACATTTGGTAGCCTTATCTTATTGGGAAATTTTAACATTTTGCATGAAGACATTATTAACTTTGGTGTCAAAGCTTTATTGTATATTTTTATTTGTAAATATTAAAAACTTCATAATATGAAGGCATCTTAGTGAAAAAACTTTCATAGTATTCACAGAAAAAATAATTTTTTTCTTCAAGGATCTACTATTCTGCCCAGATTTTACAGTTGCCGCAGGAAGGAGATCTGGCCCTGTAAGTCTCAATGTTTAAAGTAAAATTATTTTCCAATTTTCATCAGCTAAGATATACTGGTTATTGTTCATTTATATTACATTTTTAATAAAACTATTTGTTATTCAGGATATTTAGAAGTAGAACATTAAAATATAAAAGAGCTAGGGCAGTTCAGTTGTTTTTTTATTTTTAGCAGTATATTCATAAATTTTATTTTGAGCTCTTTTTTTATCTCAAATCTGAATCCATTTGGCCCCCTGATATCTTACATAACCTTATCTCTTCCATTAATACATCAAAATGTAGGACGTTTTTCTTTGTGAAATTGTAAAAATAAGAGCAAATTCAATTTGCTAATGGCAATAATGCTAGAAAGTGGTAATCATAATCCTTTATCAGAGGAAAGTGTTTTTTAAAATTTTAATTCCTATTTTTTGCTATTGATAAATGCTTATAATATTATTGTAAATACATGAATTTTTGTGTATTGAAGTTTTTTATCTGATAGTCATACCATACTTAACTAATAGAATATATATATATGACTTAATAATTATAATGGTACATTTTCAATAACACGGATTATGTAAAAATCAATCATATCTCTACTAACAGATTTTTTTATCTAATGATGCTTTAATCATTAAGAATGCAAAGGAGAAAAATTAATATTCTTATTAGCAGCAGTTTTCAAAAGCTATTGATTTTTTTCTTTTAATATTTTTAGATATTTCCAATTCCATCCTGAAACAATGAACATTCTTAATTTTGAATGACATCCTACAACTTAAATCTTGTGAAATGTGTTTATGCTCATTTTTATATAATATTATAAAATTAATCAGTATATCTGATTGTGGTGTAAGTCATATTCCTGTTATTAGTTCCAACAGTGACCTTAGCCTGAATCAATATCCTATTACAAAATAGCTAAACTTAATCATGTAAATTTCATTGGAAATCCTTGTACTATCATTCTAACAAGGTGGGATTGAGGATGAAAACTTAAAGTTTTCTTAGTAGATAATTAATAAGTTACAGATTCTAGTTTTGATAAGTCTTTTAACTCTGTACAAATATTACCTTTTACTTGTACAAATTATCTTTGTGAGGATGTTTACAGTTCTGAAAATGCATAATTAGGATTAAATATGAGTAGGCTTTTTTTCTTATCTTTATGGTTAGCTCATTAAGGACATCAGTTTTGAAATTCATGAGATACTAATATCAGTTGTTGACATGGTTTTACTGTCCTTATGGTATACTTTCAAGTTATTTCTTCTTGAAGAGATTTGACTCCTCAATTAAATGTACTATTTAAATTCTGTATTATTTAAATATATTACTTTTCTAGTTGATTATGTTAATTTTTATTGGAAGAGGATATTCACCTGAAAAGAAGTAATATCTATTGTTGAAGTAATTATACTATTTACTTCATTCTTTTTGCTGTAATTGGATTTGATAACTTAATTTGAGAACTCTTTCAGACCACAAACCATACAAAAAGAAAATATATTATGATTGCAACAGTTACTCCTCTTCCTTTTAGCACTATGAAAATATTTGGTTCATTTAAGTTATATAAACAATATTTTTATATTAAAAACTATGTAGAATAAACAAAAATCAACTTATCCTTAGAATGTTGGTGAAATATTGGTGAATCTTTGCAGTAATTATTAATTTGAATTAAGTAACTTGGAATGATATATTTGACTGTTCTTTGTGGTATTAAATCATTTTTACTCTTAGGAAAAGGCCGAAGACTTGCAAAATTTAGACAGTTGTGAATATATATGGGAAAGTGGAGTTGGGTTTGCTACATCCCCTCCAAGGGTCGCTCAACATGATTCCAATCGAACTGAATTGTTGAAACTTCTTCTGACTTGTTTTGGTGAGACAATGTATTTCCCACCACCAAGGCAGTCATCAACAAAGGAATCTCCTGAAGGTGGTATATAGATTCCTTACATATAATATCAAGCATGAAATACCATTCATTTATAGAATATTTGAAAATTTGTTTTCAAATTAACTTGTTTTTTTACCATGTAATAATAATTATTTAAGAGTTCAGTTATTCAAATGATATTTTCAAGGATCTAATCTAATCTTTCTCTTTATGTTTAATTAATTGTCATTTCTTGGAAACAGTTTTATTGTTTTTATAGAAAAGTTTGGTCATTTTTTTAGTGAAAATATTATTCAAGTCTATATTATTTAGATAATTGAACATTTTTTGGAGCCTTAAAGTGATGAAGACATCCTTTTTGAGGAATACTGCATTCTGGGTGGTGTGTAATGTGTAAGGGCAGTAATCAATTATGAACACAATAAACTAGCAGTATTGCTGGTGAATTATAGTCATCAGATTAACATGTTATATTAAGAAGCTGTCATGAAATTAAATTAAAAAGAGCAAAAGCTTTAATGCCTTTTTATTTTATGTCTTTGAGTTTTCTCACAAACTGTCATATCATATATTTTATTAAAAAGATCCTTTCTGTCATTTTTTATAAATTTATTTCTTTTTTAGCCTCATCTCAATCAACTTGTGGACCATCTGGCCTTAGAAACCGCTGGGTGCGACTTTTTACTTGCGGTTCTAATAGACATGCGCTACCTGCTTTCACTTCTTTGTTGAATATTGTATGCGCATATGATCCTTCTGCATCACCTCTTCCATACAATCATCTTCTTTTTTCTGATGCCCGCGAACCTCTAGCAGATACATGTTTGCAGTGCCTTGTAGTATGTCTTGACCCATATTATTGTGCCAATCCCAATTGCCCCTGTGCAGGAGGTGCCTGCAGTAATGCTGGAGATGATGGCTCAACAAGAAAAGAGGTAAAAATAAAAGAAATTTAAAAATAAATCCAATTTTTAACAAATCTTGAATCAAATTTTTTAAACTTTCAAATTGATTCTAAAGTATTTCACGTAGTCAAGAGGTATTTCATAGCTAAAGCATATCTCATTTATAGGTTTTATTTCTAAGGGGATCTTTCTAAAACTCTAAAACTTTTGTATTATAGATCGTTTCATGTGATTAATAGTATTTCTTCCAATGTTCTAAGAAGAGAAACTTATTATTTTCCTTATTTAGCAGACTGGAGATGGACATGGTCATGGAGGTTGCTGTGAAGATAATTTATTTCTTAACTATTTATCACGTATTCATCGTGAAGAAGATTTTGCCTTCATGCTTAGAGGGTTTGCAAGACTTTTAAATAATCCTCTGGCCCAAACCTATTTACCAAATTCAACTCGAAAGGTGCATTTCCATCAAGAACTTCTTGTGCTGTTTTGGAAAGCATGTGATTATAATAAAGTGAGTATTTATGTTTGAGTTCATAAATTACATTTGCATTTGATTGGATAACATGAAAACTTTTTATTGTGAATAGGTGTTATCTTAGCAATGAGTAAAACAAAAGTTAACATTTAAGAAGACTGAAGACTAAAATTTGATTTAATTCTGAAAGAAATAAAACATTAAGTAATTATAAATCTAACTATAACTAACATCGTATTTGATTTATTTGAATAGCATAATAATTCCTTAAGGATGTATCATAATTATAACTTAATTCTTTTGTTTCATCTTATCTTTTGATATCATTTAGAAAAATGTCTGTATGTATTATATTTTTATATATTTGCAGAAGTTCTTGTATTATGTCTTGAAGAGCAGTGATGTTCTCGATATCCTGGTTCCCATTCTTTATCATTTAAATGATGCTAGAGCTGATCAGTGTAAGATGATTTTCTCTTTTTTTTATTTTGCCATTAGGTAGTATTGTAATTGTGTTCAGTATATTCTAGTTATTTTTTTATTTAAGACTCCAATGATTACATTACAGCTCGTGTGGGGCTCATGCATATTGGAGTATTCATATTGCTACTGCTCAGCGGGGAGAGAAATTTTGGGGTTAGATTGAACAAGCCCTATACAGCCACTGTTCCAATGGATGTACCTGTTTTCACAGGCAAGATACTTTCTTTACCTATTCATGGACCATTCTTACTGAAGTCTCTATTTTGGTTGATGATTGGACAACAATAGAATAAAATACGCGGTAAAATAGAATAGGTGTTTACACCCCCTGCCACACGCCGAAAGGCGGCTTGCAGGGTACTTATGTAGATGTAGATGTTTGGGATAACATTTTTGGAATGATTTTTTATAATAACTCTCTATCCATAGTTTCATAAATTTTATGAAGCTGAAAGAAAGATCAGCTCTTCATAAATTTTAATTTATTTAATTTTTAATAATCCCTCTGTTATCTATGTTTTATAGTATATTAATCTATAAACTCTATTTCAGGTACTCACGCTGACCTCCTTATCACTGTTTTTCACAAAATAATTACCACTGGACATCAAAGATTGCAGCCATTGTTTGACTGTTTGCTGACAATTCTTGTCAATGGTAATTTCTAATTCAATATTTTACACCAACCATTTTCATCACTAGCACTGATAAATAAATATGTCTTTAGTAAATATCCCCTTAGTCATTCAAAATTCCTTTACAGAGTTATAATTGTAATTAGGAGTTGTATTAATTTTAATAAATTAATTGCCCCCTCATCATTTCAGTTTCACCATACCTTAAGACTATATCAATGGTTGGAAGTACGAAGCTAGTCCATCTTCTGGAGGCATTTGCTACCCCATGGTTCCTGTTTTCCTCACCATCACATCACCATCTTCTCTTTTTCCTTCTTGAAATATTTAATAATATAATCCAGTATCAGTTTGATGGTAAGTTTATTATCATTATCATGGAATAATTTTTAATGAAAGTTCTAGAAATGCTTTGAAGGTGTGATTAAATTTCACTGAAGTGGACATATTACCATTGCAATCAAAAATTTTAATTCTGTAGTTCTTTGTACAAGTGAAATTTGAATAGCTAATAATTTTCAATCCTTATAAATAATTTATTAATTTTATAATTAATTATGTTTAAATTGCTACAGAAACTGCTTAGTTACAACTTTATGGATTATTTCATTATAATCTTTAAATTTTCATTTAAATGAAGATAGAAGAAAGAAAAAATCTTTGTTCTAAAATAGTGTACAATCATTATCAGTTTTAATAATTCCAATTGGAAATTTAAGAAATTATTTTATTCAAATCATGATTTTTTTGTAGGTAATTCCAATTTGGTTTACACAATCATTCGAAAAAGGCAAGTTTTTCATGCATTGGCAAGTTTACCATCTGATCCAGCTTCGATATCAAAATCAATGTCTCGAAATAGTGGAATGTCAAGATCTAGCAGTAGTAGCCATATCAGCATGAGTCCACCATTGCCTCATACTTCAAGCCATAAGAAAAAGCCCCACCGTTCAACTCCAACCACTCCTTCATCACCCACTCAGTGAGTAGAGGTTTATTCTTGTATCAGTTGTAGAAATTTATGTAGCTCCTTTGAGGTAGAATGAAATTTTTTAAAATTTAACAATTTAGAATTTATACTAAGGCCATCTTTTCGTATCAGTTATCCAGAAGATATAACTTAATATCAACATCACTGTGATTGTTATCATTCTCTCTTTCCCTCACTTTCTCATTCTATAAATTTCAACCATGTTTGATCTTGGTCTAAAATTTTTCATCTTTTAAGTTTTCATTGTGGTATAAAAAAGATGAAAAATTAAAATTTTTCATCTTTTTTATACCACAATGAAAATATAATGGCTAATGATTGACGATTGTTCTTTTCATTTGAATTTCTTATTTCTGATATAATGTGTATAACATAAGATAGATATGAATCACAGGATTTTTATGCTTATCTTTATATAAGCATATGCTTTTTATAGCTGTCTTTGGAAATTTTGAGAAAGGAGGAATTAAAAGCCAAAAATGTACAACATGACAGAATATGATTCTAGTCCTTTTAAAAGATTACTTATGCTACTTTTTTTAATAATTCATATTACAAAATTATTGTATGATACAGTCAAGGGAAAGAATGTATCTTTAAATTTTTTTCCTTCTCCTTTTCTTCACATCTGCTTAAAATAATCAAACTTAGATCAGCCATACCTAAAAGCTGAGATTCATCCGTTATATCTCACAGTCTACTTCTTGAAATTTGAGTGTATCTTGAGCATAGTAAATCCCTGAATGTCTGTAATAATCTCTAAATGGAATTTTTACCTCAGAGAAAGAGTCTTGGACACAAATGATGCAGTAGAAGATGGAGATGGAGAGGAGAAGAATCATACAGAAAGTATGGAAGGATCAATACCTGCTCAGCCAGCTGAACCAGGCACCCTAAAAGCAACTCTTGCTGATACACCAGGTGAATAAACATACAATATATATATATATTCTCAACAAGTAATATATATATGGGTCTATGTCTATTGACTGACGATCATTTGCCTGACCCTTGGTTCCCTGATGCTCGACTGACCGATGGACGGCTCGCCCAACAGCTCACTTTACCAACAAAAAACTGACTGACAACTAGCTTGAATAAAGCTATTAATTATTTAAGTGTATGTAAAGATATTTACTGCACTTTCCACTAAGATTATTTTTTATTTGGAATTGATTTATAATTATTTAAGAAGTAATTTTATTTTCCCTTCTCATTAAAATTTTTATATTAAATGATAATATATTTTATCATTTCTACATGTTGAAGTTAGTATAAATTTCACATTGTTTACTTGCACTTAATACATTTGAAATAGAGCTCAATATTTGAAAAGTTCAAAGAAATGAAACATCTCAATTCTTTAGGTATTCTTTAAAAATCTTAGAATTTTGAGTCTTTTTCAAGTGCTATTTGAGTTTTTAAAAAAATCTATCTGAAATAAGTTTTAATGAAGATTTTCTTAAGTTTGACAAATATTTCTAATTTAATTTTTAAATTTGTTAAATTATTATTGAAAAGCTACCTTCTTTTCTAAAATATGCAAAAATATTTTATCTTAAGATTAATTAATACATTATATATTTTATTTATTAATATTTTGTTTCTCTTTAATGTAAATTCACTTCAGGTATTGAAAATATGACTGAACCAGAATCTGCCCACCCATCTGCTAGTCAGTTAAATGAACTCACTGAAGGCCAAATCAGGGAAACAGATCAAATTACTGGAAATGAGAATTTGGTAAGTTTTAATCTCTTAATATCTCAAGGCTACTAAGAAAATTTAAGTTCATTATCCCTAGTACTAGTGATGCCAGATTTATAAACTAATTCTTTTTTAAATTATTTAATGGAAATAAAATTACCTGCCTCAGAAAATCGTGTCTGTTCTTCCATTTTTGTAATAATTTTTTAGCTGTAAGAGCTTGGATTGCAGTTTACTGTGATTATTTGAGATTTTTCATTTGAATATTATAATAGCAAAAATGATAATTTGTTGTGAAAATTACTGTGCTTTTTTTAAGATACCCCCAAAGATTAAAAATCTATTGATAAGCTATTCAGTTAATGCTAGCGTATAATATTTTATTTTTCAGAACGTATCCAAACTTGATACTAAACCCCTTAAAGAGGAAAATTCAATCAAGAAACCCTCAGTTGGTGAATCATCTGCCACCCCTTTTCGCAGAAATGCGTCTCAAGTTAGTCTTTTTTTTATTAATTTCATATATATCTACATCTTTAAGTTGTCCTTTAATTTTTTTTGTGATTCATAAGTGATAGAAACTGAACAGTATTTAATTTGTTTTTAAATTTTATCGATATTTTCAAATAATGATTGAAAAAGTGTCATAGAATGTTCTTGCTTTTATATTATTTTATTATTATTCATTACAAAAAATTTTATTTTTAATGGTAAATGTAGAGACACAGTATCCGTCAACGTGAGACCCACTCACTTGCTGGTGGAGGGAGCTCTGGAGGTCCTTGGGTACCAACACCAGAATGGGTGCAAAGTTGGAAGAGCAAGTTACCACTTCAAACAATCATGAGGTTACTTCAGGTTTTAGTACCTCAGGTTGAAAAAATATGTATAGATAAGTAAGTATAATTCATTAACTTCTCATGGAATAATTCTCAATCCTTGTATATTAGTATTATTGATTGATCCTATGGGCTGTTGAAAGTACTTGATTGAAAGAAAGAAGGTATGTTAGAGTGAAGTAATTAATTGATCTTTTCGATTGATTTTCTAAGTTCACTTTCTTGGAATTATTCAGATTATGCTGCATAAACTCTTATAATCCTTTTCTGTTCCTTGCAATTCAATAAAATTATCCATTAATCTCATAGAAAAAGTTATTTGAATCTGATAAAGATATGTTTTGGGTGAGATTGGCTAAAGTTGGTTCTAGATTCACTGCTGCAGTACTGATTTGTAGTATAAAAAATTAACAGTAAGCATGCTGGAATAACTATGCAAATATTACTGTAAGAATATCTAATAAGGACCTGTTTCAAACAGATCATCATCAGAAAACCAAGAAAAAGTACTATGAAAGTAAAAAAGAGTTTTTCTATCTATTAAATAAATATTCTCTCTCTATTCTTTACAAGAAATACTAATAATACTTTAATTAGAGAGAAGACTGGATTTCATGAGAAAATGTTCTAATTATAAAACATAGAGCTTAGTTCCTTTTATAGAGAAACAAAATCCTGCATGTTTATGAATCTATATTTTATTAATGATCATCTGGCTCAAAAGAAAACTAGTACCTTATGGCTTTTATCAGTATCAGTTTAATACTTATACCATTGTCAATATCTCTATTGGATGTTTATGAGATAATAAGTCAAAAGATTTCTTCTTTACAAGGTATATCAGAGTAGCTATACAATTGAATATAAATCTGTTTTGGAAACCTCTTTCCATTTAGTAATACTAGTTAAATAAATCCTTGCCCTATAAACATTACTGGTCAAGGTTTGATGGTATGGTAAATATGAAAACATATAAATATAGCTGTAAAAAATATACGTATAAAATACACAGAAAAACAGAATTTTTTTACTGATGTGGATTTTGTAATATCTACACCTTATTTCATTTCTATAAATATGTTGACCATTTCCCATTGTAAAGGTTGTATTTATTTATATTTATTCATAATTATTTGTTTTTGAGTGTTTGAATGTTTGTTGTTGAGTGATGTGTAATAAAGTGTAATTAAAATTTTTTCATAATTTACAGAGGATTAACAGATGAAGGAGAGATTCTTCGATTTTTACAACATGGAACCCTTGTTGGCCTGTTGCCTGTTCCACATCCTATTCTCATTCGCAAATACCAAGCAAATAGAGGGACCACAGCATGGTTTCGCACATATGTTTGGGGAGTTATTTATCTCAGGTAAAGGAATGACTTATTTTCTTTCAAAATCATCGTCATTTAGAGTAACTTGTTCTTGCAAATAGTAGCTTCACTTAAGCTAGCCACTATGACTCTCTCTAGATGTAGATTGATTGAACATTCTCCAGTAAAGTATTTCACTTATTTTGGGATATTAATAAAAGTATTACCTGTGAATACAGGCTTGTTTACTCTAGTATTTCAAACTTTTTACTGTAAAGTTATTTCATCATAGAAATCATCATTGTATGAAACTATTCTTGAATTCACTTTAAGTCATATTCATGAACTATCAGTTGCTAGTATAGAATATAATAATATTATTAATCTCATTCAAATTATAAAGTAGGATTGTAAAAATTGTTATTTTACAGGAATGTAGACCCACCTATTTGGTATGACACAGATGTGAAGCTCTTCGAGATCCAGCGTGTATAAGGAATTTGAAAGATGGCCGTTTTTTTGCTGCTTGGGTTTCTTCAGATGAGCTTATTGTGATGGTGGCCCACCAGCTTAAACAGGAGACATTTATGTCCCTTTGTTGTATCCCTAATGTATTAACTCAATGGGTATTTGCTTTTAAAAGGGTGAATGATGAGTCATCTCCAAAGTTAGCATTTAAGTGACTAGTTAGAGTTCATGACTGTGAATATCAGCGTCTTTCATTTTCCCATTGACAAGAAACTTAGTTATTTTTCTTAGCCTTTGTTGTACACAGTGTGAGTCTACTTATTTTAGCAGAAACTAAGAAATAAATTCAAAAACCCTGAGGTTCAATTTCCAATTTTTCCAAGAGCTCCATAATGTAAGCTATGTTGTATTAAATGCAAATTTCATTTCTTTTACCTATTAACAAATGTTAAGTTATCTTCATATATTTATTATGTTGTTAACTGTTTTAAAATTATAGTGCTTGATGGTTTATTAATTTGTTAAACATTCCAAACTAGTCAAACTGCATTTAAAATTATTTCTTAGGGCTTGCATTCCTTAAAAAATTATTGTTTAGCATTGACTGAATGTAATTCAAAGCACAGTTATCAAGTATTATTCATAATCTTTAATCTGTGCTGAATACATTTACAAGTTAATTGTACTAAACTATATCCTCTCTTTAAATGTTGATTGAATTGTCCAGCGATACAAGAAGTGCATCAACTGTTATTATTGTTAAACAGTTATGATGAACAAAATATGATGTATGTGTAAAATATCTTTGATATTTGTAATGCAATTATCTGTATCTCTAGATACCCTGTATATTTGCAAGCCTATACTATTCTACTATTTTGACTGGAGTCTAATTAACATAAGTTTCTGTCTTGGGATTATGACAGCCTTCAAATAAGGAGGTTAAAAATGACCTTTTGTCACACGGCTGATTCCTATTAGGATCCCAAAAGCAGTCATTCCATCTATTTATTGTGATACAACATTTTATTTTAGAGTCCCTCTTAATTGTAGAAGTATTGTCATTTTGTTAAATTGTTCAAAATCAAACGTCCAGATGTAGCAATGAATAGGAAAATGTTGTAGAAGCGTCACAGTTACACCTGAAAGATATCTGTACTTATATTCAACTTAAGATGATCATCTTTGTTTTGTTTTTGAAATTTCTTTTAATTCTTTTACCAAAAAATTAAAATATCTATGTGCAAGAACTTTTGTTCCATTTGTGAGTGAAATATGGAAACAAAATATGATTATATTCTTCCTATTTCATTTATAGAGAATATTATGTTAAATGGGTCTGAAGATCATAAAATTTTAATACCTAACATTCCTGTTTCTTCTCTGATGCTAAATGTATAAATATATTTATTACAATCATTAATCTTTATTATATCATTTTATAACTTAAATTACCTTATATATTTTTTTCAGCATTGTTTTTGAATTGCACTAACCTGAGACTCAAAATAAGAGCAACACAAAAGTAATCTTCTAATTATATGAGATATGTTTTCTGTTTAGTGAAACAATCTATTGATTTGGTAGGAAAATATATGGCTAAGTTTTTAAGCATTAGAAGTACTAGGCAGTAATCATAATGTTGAGTTGTAACTTATTTTAAATAGAGTGAAACCATTGCCAAGAGACCTTTAAAATTAATAGTATATTTTTATAGATTATAGTAATTTTGCAGATAGAGCACTTCACTTGCATTATTGGGTAGTTTATGAGAAAGGCCTATGAATCGAAACATATAGGCTAGGGTAAAGACCACTTGAGATTAAGAGTTTATTTAGCATATGCCACTTCTCATCTATTATCATCAATTAATCAGAAACAAATTGTCAAAATTTGAATGTCAAAGAAACACACACATGGCTAATTATCTGCAAAAGAAAATAAATAATGCATACATGTATTTATATGTCATTATAATATTCATTTATTATGATTTATATAACATAAATAATATGATTACATTTTACAACCAATAGAGCTCGTTTTTGTGACATAAATATATCAAATTCCTCAAAGATAGTTGCCTAAATCAGTTTACATAAATATTACTTCAAATATCAGTTTGGTTAATAATTATTATGAAGGCAGCACAACTTTACAACAGTTACTTGAGAATAATTCATCGAATCTGATATACAAGATTTAATGCTCTTAACAGCCATTATGTTCAAAATAGAACCTGCTAGAAATATCTGCAAGATTTAATTATCTACCCAAGATAATCTTAGGTATAATCACTGGAAGGAAGACAGCACTTTACTTTCAGCTAAAAACAATAATTTCTATTAAAGCTGACTGCATTATAATCATGACTTGCTCTTAAAACATAAAAGGCTTTCCCATAGACATGTAATTAAGAAACTCTACCCTTTTATGACTATTTCTTACACACATTATAGTATTTATGTTTAATGATTATTCCATGCTTGAAATACAATTCAAGGCTAATAAATGAATCTCATGGTGTAAAAATCACTACAAACTGCGGCGGGACTTCAGAATGATCAGCTGATATACTACTGATACAGTTCCACAATGATACCAAAAATTAAGAAATGAATATAGTACAAAAGAAGTCTTGGTAATTTAAAATGTAACACCAAAGAGAATAATAGAAGCACATAAAATTCATTCTATACATCAGATATGACTCTCAAAATTTCATTCAGAACTTTTCCATAAAACTTCCCCAAATATTTTCTTACATAATCTAATATTTATCTTCTTACCAATATATCTCTTCAGATCACAGGATGGCACAAGAGGCACAGTCTTTCATGGCATGTTTGACTTACACTACCTTCAGAATTTTGATGATGTACGTTTTCTCCACTCTTTGAAACAATCCCATGATGACTCCTCCAATCATCGTCATCATCCACGATAATTAGGGGTCTATGAGAGTTAGCCGCCTCGATGTTGACATCCAGTATATCATTACCCCGTCGGGTACCCAGAAGCCACCAGAAAGAGCTTTCCACTTTGGCTCGAAGTCCTGGAATTGACCAGATTCTCTCCACTGACTCACATGGGGGAAGCTTCCTTTTCCGTGGCTCTGTCTGAGTATCTTTATCATTTCCCAGAGGCAAAGATGGGAAGCAAGGTTCTTTGATGGTTGCGTTCTGTTCAGATCTGTTACGTAATGTTGCAGAGGTATCATCTGATTGTGCACAGCCTACTTTGCAGTCCATGGATTCAGTCTCTTCTTTACACCTCCCAGGAATTATGGTAGCATTTGACCAGTGACCAGGTTGGTCCCTCTTAAAGACAGCAATCACAGTTCTGCTTGGTTCACCGATGGGTTCTGAAGAACCACTTTCACCATATTCTAAGTTTGAGCAACAGCTGACCACTCTGGCACACCTCACAGTATCACAAGATCCAGAAATGGTTTCTTTTTCAGTTCCATCCGTTCTGCTCGAGGGGTTACAAAAATGAGCTCCTCGAATGGAATTACTTGAAGGTGAGGGAAGTTCGCAGTCTTTGAATCTTGAGGGGTTGTGGTTTGGTCCATTCACCACATATCTGTAAGTATTATGTGGTAAACTGGCACCAGATGAAGAAGAATTCTGAGTGGATGTGTTGTCATCAACACGAGGCTTTTTTGGAGGTCGACTATCAGAAGAATAGGAAGCATCAGCAGCAACTCCAAGAGCACGAGTACAGGAAAAAAGGAGAGAGTGAGGATGAGATGATGCATGAATGAGTCTTACTCCGCTCCTAGCAGCTGTAGAGGATGCCAGTGGGAATAGTTTGTTTCCATGTAGATTAGTAAAAGCAACCCCTAAAAAGATAGATAATAAAGGATATTGAGAACTGAAAACTATTTTTAAATAAATGGTAGAAAGAGACATCAGTGACAATATTTACATAACCGATAATCTTTATACAAATCTAATCTATTGAGTTAAAACCAAAATCAAAACACATCATCATAAATCATGAAATACATACAATATCAAAGGCATTTACTTTATTAAGTTCATGATAACTGATTCCCTTGTATTTTAAAAGGTTTCTGAACTATAAAATAAAGTACTTCCTTAGGATAACAAGGTAAAATCTTTCTTCATACTAAATACGCAACTTAAAATCCATAAATTACTAGATTATTTTATCATCTCCTATTTAAATTTAAAAATTGTAATTCAAAGAACAGATTTAGTTAGTTAATGAACTGAAATAAATAAATTAAAGCTTTGAAACTTAGAACATTTACATAAATGGTTTTCCTTAATAGATTTGAGGTTTGAAACAGAACAGAACTTTCATCATAATAACAATTAATCTTACCTAATGGCTTCCGATTCAGATAGAACTCTAGTCTGCCATGCCAAAGGTCAACATGAACACCAACAATGCACCCTAATCCAAATGGATACCCATAAGATCTTCTGTGACCACCATGCTGAATATTACCTACAAAAAATTTGAAATTAGACAATATATTTCTCACACCTTATTGTGCTAAAATAAGTTTCTTCATTTACTCACAGGAATAATTATCTTTCCATTGTGATATAATTGAAATTTGAATTCCATTTTAAGCATTGTTACTAGTTAAACTATGAGTTTGTTATCATATTAATCATTAAAGTTTGATGGTTTATTACAGTTATGATGTGATGATACAGATGAATGTATCAATGAAGATGAAAGAATATTACAAAATGAAACTACTATGTATTTTTCTGAATACTTGCATTTAAAGTAAGAAGCTAAAAGATGCTTCTGAAACATTAAGGATACATTCTAGAGCTATGGTTTTTGAAATGAAAAGGTTTCTTTTTTAAAACTAAAATCCGAAACATTTATTCAACATAATTCACAAAAATTGAGGCTTAATTAAATCAAAATAATGGTATACCCAGAGCTAAGGTACATTTTCTATAGATTTTAAAGCAAAGTTGAACATTGTAAATGCAACATATTTTAAAAACATAAAAATATTAACCAAAGTTGATTTAGTTATCTTTGAAACAAACCATTGTAAGAGTATCCCCATGACTCATTATCTTCTCCTAGGAGGCTGCAATAACTATCTTTACGGAGTCCAACAGCTGCGGTGCCAACACCTACCATCTAATAATAAAAATACATCAAGCAAGTTAAACTTAAGCTTTAAATTCTAAGCTTGGGAACAAAATAAAGTTAAAAATTAAGAAAATAAAGCTTTTATCCTTACAATATCTGTTCCATATAGTGGAGTGAGAATCTTAACCTCCCAATAATGATGCATGCCTGGCTCTAAACTGTGTTCCCCTCTGATTGCTGCTGTCCCAGTACTATAGCTAGGATGGAACATCACCTTAATAAAGAGTAAAATATGTTATTATTTTAATTTTTCATTAAATGACTGTTATTCTGCAAGAAAAATGCTGTATCAATTTATTCAAAATACTTCCACAGACCTAAAATTAGGTTTTTTAGTTACATATGGATGTTTACAGAATATCTTGGAACTAGACAGCTATAAACATTCTCTCAATATCAACAGAAGTTGAAAAGGATGCCATAATCTTTAACCAAGAAAATCTTTTTTGATATAGTCTAATATAATAAAATATATAAAAATAAATTAAAATACAAAAAATTCAGCAAACCTTTATCAACAACCACTACATAAATAATAAGGTTTCTCAGTGAATTTAACTTCAGTGTACATTAATATTCTACATATTAAATCAATAGGGAAATTCAATAATGAAATTGGATGCAAAATTAAACTTCCATTCTCTCTATTCCATGCATTCTGATCTTAAATTATGACATAAAAGCATGAAAATATTTTTTTTAATGTCTCATTTAATCATCTATTTCTTTCTTGGATGCTGAAAATTCATAATGATTCTGTATAATAGTGACTATGTAGCTAAAGTATGAAGCACAAAGTTAGCATAAGAAATAATACCTCCAAAATTACTGTATTTGTTCAGGTGATTACAATAACCAAGCCCCTCATTTACATCTATGAATTGATTCATTTTGTATTCATTAAGTCACCTGTCTGTTGTCTTCCATGAGAAGGAGAGGAGATCCAACTCCAGGAGGTCGACCAAACCCTCTGCCAATAAATCTTGCTGTGCCATGGGGATTGCATGTGGCTGGACCCTGATCACCAGGATCCCAAGTCCATTCCACCCAACCTAAAGCATGAAAATTTTAAAAAGATATTGATTATGAATGAGAGAAAGATCTATTCTAGTAATCTAATATTAATTGTACAAGTTTATTAGAAGAGAAACAAAAAATTTAAATGTCTTTAGTTTAATGTTAGTGAGAATACAAAAAGTACCTCAAACTTTTACATGTGACATTTGAATTTTATTTAATACGATTATCTGAAGCCTTTAATGATAGAAAAATTAACATTCAATGCATTTTTACACTGCACTTCAGAAATTAGCGTATTATTAGTACAAATGTTGACGGACTTAAGGATTGACATCATTGTTCAAGTAAAGGACAAATAGTTTAGAGGTATTTGTTAACACTTAGGGTAAGCAATAAACAACAGAGTGCACGGCATCAAGATCTACAACTTCATTTATGTATCGATAATTAGCTTAACATGTAGGATACTTTCATAAGTGTGAAACTAGTCTATAATGCTATAAATTATTATAAAACAGCACATCGAATCTCTCTATAGAAGTTTTCTCATTCGAATTCAAATGAATTCAAAATTTAACAACTAAATATTATGGAACATGAAGCACATCTAAAACAATCATTATTAAACCAGGAACTTAGGGGCGAAATATGGAGAGTATATGAGCCAAGATTTATGCACGATTCAATAACCGTACGGTACAGATATCTAGGCTTCATTTTCTACGTCTGAAAATACATCCAATTTCAGGCATTACATTTTTGTACTACAACACGTCATGTCTACACATAGGCCACACAATCATTCAACATCGATACATTTAAAATGTATGTTACGTCAGAGCATTTCAGTATTTTTAACAATACATAGTATTAATTTAACGTTTCAGGAATATTCACCGTTTTCTTCTTCGCCACAGGAGCATTTAAGGATAGAAGAACATCTAAGTTCTGATACGCAGTCACAGAATGAATTGTTATTCGCTTTATCCCCTCGTTTAATCTTGCGGCATATATACGGCATTTTGTGATTCAACATAAATGTTTGTATACGAATGTCAATTACAATATCAAATCGATTATCATTTTCCACAATACACCCAGATTGCGCAGGAAACCATATTTGTGGTGATGGGAACTATCGACTGATTCGATACCTGTCGTTCACCACAGTTTTCAATAGGAATTTTAATCGCAGAATGTTGTGCGTTTAGCAACTCGGAGCGATAACAAAATTCTCTTGTAACATACTCTGCATTTTAACTTCTCAGTAATTAATTCATAAATGCATATTTGCAACATTCTAAATTTCCTATTATCATCCTGCTCTTCCACTTTCTTCCATCTCTTAATTACCCATACCCCTTCCTTTCCGTTTAATTTCAAATATTTAACTAATATCTCGTCTTGGATTTAGGCTATTCGTAGTGTGGATGGATGGAGACGACTTCTTTCATTTTACAACCTACTCCTTAATTACTCCCATCTTATTTGTTTTCTCCTAAATTTATTACTCTTACATATGAAAATAAAATTATTTTCTGCCGAGCTATCTCCATAACATTTCTCATATGAAAATGAGTTTATGTTGCCGAACTTATTTTCCGTTTGTTATCATTCTCCCTAAATGTGTTGTCACATCTTAAGTATATCAATCTTATACGCTCCCTTTCATTATCTATTTCTCGATATGAATGCATTTTATTAACCCCTTTTAGATACTTTCTTTCGTATAAAAAATTCCAAAATTAAGATTTCATAGGTTTTTAAATATTTTTATCGAAAGGGAAAATAACGTTACCTGCACCGAAAATTGAAGGTAGCGCAGACTTTTTGTGTTTGCTTACTTGTATACTTCACCAATGTCTTACAATTTTTAAGCTAAGCTATATTTCGGGCAAATACATCTTTTTTCGCTTAATCAGTTGCTAAGAGGAATCATTTTGTGAGTTGTGGACGTTCTTTCCACTCAAATTGCTTGTTAAACCTTAAATAGAACAATTAGATTCCATCAATATTATTTCAAATTTGATGTCTTCTAGCTGAAAAATCACAATTATTTTCGCCTTTCCCTCCTGAACTCTTAAAAATAATTAAATAGAGTATTTAAATTTAACGCAATCCTCTAAAGGTAACGTGAAAGTCGGAAATTCACAATTTATGTTGCCTTAAACTGAATTATTTCAATTATTAATTTGTATATTACAATTCGTAATGCTATCTATGTAAACTGGAATTCATACTTAATTAATTTAACTTTAGATCAATGTAACCTTAATCATTGGAATTTCTTTGGAATCTTTTATATCTGAGATATTTCTCACATCACTATTTTCTTCTACCACATTAATAAATTGAATATGATGATTAAAATACAACAAACCCCTTTTTAGAACTCCAAGGATCAAGTTAAGTAATCAATCATGCCTTTTGTCTTGGCACTTTGACCATAGCATTTATTTCCATAACATTAATCTTTTTCATTATTCATGTGCAACATTAAATCCTGCCAGTTTCTACTATAATGTAACTATGCTATGATATTTTTAGGAGGAATAGTACACTCAAATGCATTAACTTACATTTAAAAAATATTCTTTGCTCAGCTTCAATCAACTTCTTGTTACAGGAAGCTCACTAGTTTAGGAGTTACTCTGAACATTGAAGTACCTATTTAACTATTTAAAAATATTCTATTCTGTGATTTATACATGTAATATTTTTTAATAAGGCACTAATGGCTAAAAGAATATTGGGATAGGATTTACTGTAACTAATTTAATTCCTTTAATCAAACATATTTAAGGATTATGAGCATAACATCTAATTTTCAAATGATTGAGTAAAATTTTCTTTCACTTTGATTGCTGATGCATTGAAGAATCTAACCATGAAAAACTAATATTTTTGACATATGTTCAAGTGAATTGTATTTTCTATATTTTAATTGAAACAGATTAAATGTAATCATACTTGATTGAATATACATTATTATTTTGGTTGAAAAGAAACTCAACTCAAGGTGGAACATATGCTTCATTCATAATATAATAATATGTTTGATTGTATGAGTAAATGAATATCAAAGTTATTACCAAATTCATCAGATGATTATTTAATATGCTATTACTTGGTGACATGGATTCATTTGCATTATATTATTATAATATAATAATTCCATAATTAGAAAAATATTCTGTATCTCAAGTGGAGTTAAGAATATATATTTAAGATAAAGCGTATTTACTTGATTGATTAATAATTTACATTGATAATAATTTTTATATGCAGCACTAGCAATTATAATGAATTTTGTATTTAGTATAGTTTGTAACTTGGCACTTCTGTGCTTAAAATAAATAAAGCATTATAACTTATATTAGACTCTAGGGTTAATTATTCAAACAACATTTGGACTTCCATGATTCAGGAAACATTTTTATTTTAGTTCTTTTTTATCCGTATAAGATAATTCTGATTAAAGCATCTGATATTTGGGATGCTCCAGAAAAATTATTTATGTTAGGAGGTTGGATTCCTTTACATCAAACAATATATTTTAACCTCTCATTTACATACAAATTAAATTAGCCAGATTGTTCTTATTGGGGATGACCTCTGATTGAAACACTTTAAAGCTCTATTTGTACCTCAGGCACAGATTTAAGTTCAAATATTGAGGTCTCTATACATCACACTGGTTCGATGAGATATTCCAAAAATATAAATTTAAGGGGCATGCACTCTGAAATCAGTACTCTACCAATCATGAAGTAATATGGGAATACTTAAATTTAATAATTTTAATTGAAGTAATTCACATTGAAATGAATTTATGACAACTTTGTAAATTGTAATTTACAGTTGTTTTATTACTATGGCATTCCACGAAGTCACACCTTCTCATATTGATTTCATGAATTTATGACATTTTTCTACATTAAAAATATTTTTAAAGATCATTCCCCAATGGTTACTTAATTTTTAACATTTTAAAATGCATAAGGCTACAATCTGCTCTATCTAAAATGTATTCTCTCCATTTTATTGTCAACAACTACGATATATTTCAGAAATCAATGCCCTATTACATTTGTACTTCTTTCCCCAAAATTTTATCATTGGGTATTACCCTTATCTTGGGTATCCTTGACATTTGATTTACGAATTATATATTAGTAATCCAATAGGGAACAGACAAAGCGATATTTGGGTAGAATCTTATATTAATACTGCCAAACAATTAAACTTCTGGTTAAACTTAAAGTCTGGTATCCCACCTTCATCAAAATTCTGACTAGAATACCATTAGAAGTAAATATAAGTGAGTTTGAAGATTATTTTTGCGATTCACCTGAAGTGAACTTGAATATACTAAAAGATTGAACGATAGTGTTCCTTTTCAACTGCACGAATTCGTCCAAATGCTGCTAGGTGAATTATGCAAGATAATTTCCCTCATGTCTACTCTCATATTAATCTTCTATCAACATGTGAATAAGAGATTTGTCACTGATAGACAAGACATATTGCTCAATCAATTTTTAGGAGCAAAAGTTCTATGAAAAAATTAGATGCGCTGTCAAAGAAAATACGAAAGACATAGCTAGATATCAAGTAGAAATCTGTTGACTTTAATGAGAAATTCCTTCCTGAATGTCTGTCGGAACGATGTTCTTTCCTTCTTTGTACCGAAGAATCAAATAAAGCTCCAAAAATCAGAAATGATTTATAGTATCGAATTTGTAAAATGATTAATAGAGATATATTTCCAACTACATCAAATACTCAATGACATTTCCCACCACGGATATTGACAAATGTCACAGACTTGTCGAGCGACGACATCGAATGGAGGACCATCGACTGAATCGATTGTTTACAGTCGACAGTTTCAGACGGAGGTATAGGGACCCAAAAAGATTACAGCGATCACATATGAAATCAACTAGTAAGAGTGTAGAATGAATTATAATTCAGTTGCTCCGCAAGCAGAATATGACAAGGTTGCCTCAATTTCGGAATGTTATTTTTAATTATAAATGTTACATTTTCTCTCTATATCCTTGCACGTAAAAAATTCGTAAGGAATCTGTTGTAATTTAAAATTCATTTCTTTAGGTATTTTCTCAGCGGAAATATTTGCTTGTTCCAAGGAAATGGCCTCCTTATTTAAATCGCAAATACATTCATGAAGCTCTGCGAAGACTCTAATGAGGGTTTAATGTAAAAGTTTCAACGTACGTAAGGTTGCAAATCCAAAATTAGCATTGGCGAAGCATAATTTTATTTCTCTCTACGCTACTGGGCAGTATCAATTTTTTGTAGATTATTATGTTGTTCAGTTCATAGTTAATTATCATGAGGCACGCAAAGTATCGGTTATTCTCGACATTCCTGCTAATATTAGATATTTCTGCCTAACTTATCGTATAAATATCTTTCCTTAATTTCAGTATTATTATCGGTTACATATTAATTATTTCTGGAGTATTGTATTTTATGTAGGATTTGTTGCATGCAACCTTTAGACGCATGTTTTAGAAAATATCCCGTAAGGAGTTATAAATTTCTCAACCCTATGATAGATTTATTTTAATAGAAAATAATTCTTGATATTGTTTACAAGCAATTGTGTCTGATTTATACAAGCTCTGTAATTAGCATATATTAGAAAAAATTATAATTTAGAATGAATTGTTGAAATGAAACAGACCTGACTTTCACGAAATCTCCATCCACTGATCACAAATACTTATATTAAAATCTTCTTGAATATGTGGCATCTGTAAGAGTAATATTCTTTGCATATTTCATCTTATAGTAGCTACTACAATTACCTATACAATAAAATAGGAATTGTTCTTTTTCGAGAGTCGCTCACTAAGCAGACGCCTTAAAATATGTTTCATCTAGGTGTATTGCGAAGTTGGAACAATGGACTAAATTTTGGAAATGAGGTATTTGCACAAATTGTATGCCTCTGGAAACTGCTAGTCTGAAATGCACTTCTGGATAGACAAACGCAGTCAGGCATGTGGCGGTGCCCCTCCTGGTCGTCTTCGCGGCCCTCCCCTTCCTCCACACAGGCGACATCAGGCCCACAGCCTTTTTCGTTCCGGCCGCTCCACCATACCGAGGTGTTCCATAGCCAAGCCACCGTACCGTCCTAGATCAAGATTGAACGCTCCTCCTGGACGAACAATCCCCCCTCTCCACCACAATGCAGTGCTACCACCAACTGACCACCCTCCTACAAGCAACATTGCCATTTCTCGACCACCAGATTCACTCCCATCAGTTCCTTTGGGCCACCCGGGCTTGGATACTGACTTCGTCACTGTGAGGAATTCTGAGTGCTTGCATAGCCAAAATATACGCCCCCCTCCACCGCATCTATTCGGAGAAGAATTGGTATCTGGTGGAAGCCAGAATGGGGGGCCTCCATCACCTGAGTCAGTCGGGAAGCTACGTTGTGGCATGTGGTTTGGGTTCTCCATGGGAATCTTCTTAGTGGGTGGGACCAAACTATATTTTGCCCACCAGGTAAGTGATTGATATTGATTTTGCAGTTGTCTAGTATTTAGTAAATAGTTAATAGACATCTATAGCATCATGGCCTTGCTATCGGATGAAGTAGACTTTGGTAAGATAAAATGGAAAACAACAATGTTTCAGTCTTGTTCATAATGCATCAGCATCATTTTCTTCTCCCTTCTTCTTCCTCGCTTTCTAAATCAGTATTTGGGTTCTCTAAACCACCTAAATATACAATAGTCGGTTGTTTGATATTAGTTTGATATATGAACCTTAGGAATTTGAATATTAGAGTCATGTAACTACGTTTTTTAGTGAATTAGAAATGTAATACATTTAATTTTTTATGAATTTGAGGAATTCTGCATTTTATCATTTTTGAGTTGTTTATCAACTCTTTCCGAAATATTGTTTCATTAGCTGAATAAAGTTTGAAATAAATTAGTCTCTTACTGTCAATAATAGTTTTCTTGTCATATAGAACCATATATCATTAAGATAAATTATATTTGAGTATTTTTTTTCAATTGAAAGAATGATAGATGAATATCACAGCTTCTTATATAAATTTTATTTTTATCGTTGTATATTAGGGATCTGGGGTAGAGGTGTTGGTGTTTTGTGCAATGCTGTTGCTGTTTTTCCTTGGATGTATTGTCTCCATCTGTCGAGCCAGAAGAGAAAGACAACTTGAGCGGCAATTTGTAGAAGCCTGCCACCATGGCCGACCCATTGATCCCATCCATCATCCAGAGCAATCACAGCATGTAAGTAAAGTTTTCAGTGAAAGTCTGAGCATCATATGTATTTATTATTATTCTAGACTGTTAACTGACTTGGATATCATTATGTTGATTGTAGCCTTTTGATCAAAGTGAACTGTCTTTTAAGTTTATTTTGGTATATATATTAGGTAAATTTCAGATTTGGATTTATCACCTTTTTTATGTATAAGTCTATTTAGCTGTTTTGGGTTGCAATAACTAAATTTTAATCTTTATTGGAACCTTTCTTGTTAAAAAGATTGTATTCATCTTGACTTTGCCTTTGATATTTCTGAAGTTATCTCCAGTTTATTTTGTACCTCTAAATATGCTTCACCTTTTTTTGTATAAATACATTTTCCATTGCTCTTTAGTTATTATTTAAAGTATATTTTTATGTGGGTTATAAACTAAAAGTAGTTTAAGTTAAGTCAGATGAAACAAGTATTTGAAAAGTGGTTAAAATGTTCCAATAATTTTTTATTTTACATTAAAGTTATTATATCCTTAAAAGTTACCAACCCCTAAAGATATCAAGCTTTATATCTTTGATTCTTATCCTCATTTCAAATCATTCTTTTAGTATTCATTTAGAAACATTGTCTTGATATTTATTTCTGTCAGTACATTAGCTCATTTGCAACATCAGTGCAAAATAGTCTTTCCCTTTAGGGTGGAAAATGAAGGTTTGCCAAAATATTTTTTGGAAAAAGTATAGGATACTTTAATGGTGGATATATCAAACATAGTATAGTTATGTGTATTATTTAAATTCTTGGGTTTGTTAGTCATTCTTTCACTTCCCATAATTAAATGACAGAAAATCTAAAATTATTTGATCAAGTTATCTCTTGTAAAAACTTAATACTAATTATACCTGATACCTGTGCATAATTATTTGCCTCTAAAGAACAATAGCATAAGGAAAGTACAACCAGAGGATCAAAGATTTCAAAGAGTTTTTAACATAGTATTAAAACATGATGGAGATGCGTGTCAAAGTCTACCTGGGGGATGGAGCTTTTTCATTTACAGAAGTGAAAGGATTAAAGCTTAGAAAACTTTTAATTTAAAATTGTTAAACCACAAGTTTATGAACTTATAATAATCAAGGCTCAGCTCTTTCTTAGTAGTTTTTCTAAATTCTCAATATCCATGTCAAAAACTAGTTCACCATTCACCAAAGCTCAAACAAATCATCTTTGTGACTTTACCCTTCATATACTCATACAAAGCTAAATAAAATAGCAAAAGGAAGAAAATGAGGTTAATATTTAATCAGACATTTTTCAAAATTATTTTGTTTCCCAACACAGGTTGGTTTCCTTAGATTTTATTTATACTGTGCATAATTGTGAGGGAATTGTTTTGCAATGGATCAGAGATCTCGTATAAAATTGATTTTACTAAATCATGTATTCCTCTATTTATATCTTGCCTATTGTTCTAATATATTGTGCAAGGTTGTAAAATTTTTTGGTAAAAATAAATGGAATTGGTTATACTGTGTAAGTAAATCAGTCAATAATAGTAGAGTTATATTTCTTTCTCTTAATAGTGTTAATGATGGTCCTCATTTATTTTGCTAATTCAGTTTCAACATACAATTTCCTACTCTTTAAAGATGCCTTTTTTAAAATCATTTATATTTTTTTATAATCACATAAGGTTAGTTCCTGTACAATTCTCTGCAGAAGAGTTAGTTTAAGAATGAAAAGTTATTTATAAAAGTAGAGAGCATGTATTTTGATCAATAGAAAAGCATTGAATAATGAAAAATTTATTTGAAAATGCAAAGTTTGTGTATTTCTTTCATTTCTTTGTGTTCTACCTTGTAAGGTTGAATCATATTCGTTACATTTCCAAAAATTGTTTTTAATCCAATGTAGAACAATCATTGATTTTTGCTACATATTTTATTATGATTCTTTTCATTGGAATGTTCTTTTGAGAGTATCCTCTTTCATTGTTACTCATATATTGATTTTACTTTCAGATTGTTCGACAAAATGTTGGTACAACAGTTTCACAGCCAGATGTGGTACCAGCTACATTGTCTACGTCAGAGTGTGGTCTTTCAAGAGAGGATGGTGGTCCTCCTCCGCCCTACCATATTGCTATTCTTTTGCCACAGCCTCCTGGGTCACTTCCCTCATCCCCCCCTCCATCCTACACAAAGGCAACTACTTAAAAATTTTGAGTCAAAATCAAATCCACAGGCCTAGCGGAGTGTTATGTCCCCATGTTTGCAAATTCCACAATGGGACTTGCAGACTATTTTATGAAGTATTTCTCAATGCATTACTTCTAAAGTAAATAAATTCCAGTTGTTATTATTGTGACCAGACCAATTTTTGGTTGGGTTTTGCTCCCAAAGAAAATTATAAAAACTATGATTAGATGGATCATTCTTAAACTGCTGTTTTATATTTTTTTACTCTGTGATAATTGTAAATCTTGAATATTTATGAAGGAATTTTTCCGTGTTTTATCTTGACGAAGATATTCTTGTAAATCTCAAGTACTAGATTCCTGTACATAAACTAGAGCCATTATGTATTTACTTTGCAACATTTATGTGTATTTTATTTATCAAAAGATTTTTATGAAACTATAAACGTCTTTCATAGACTTAAAATATAGGCGCAAGCATTTTCTAAAGTAATTAAAAAAATTATTTTTGTTTCTTTGCAATTTAAATGTTAGGAAGCAGTGAATATTAACTCACAAGATTACCACTTTGTCAGAAAGACTTAAATAACCATTCTATTCTCTTGATAATGTTAAATAATTTAATATCTCTTCAAGTAAGGGAAAACATAAGGTAGAAAGATGAGAAATTCCATTAATAAATGTATTGGTACTTAAAGGTATGGATTTGATCCTAGCCACAATAACTTTACCAACCTTGTTCTTTCTCAATTCATTTAATCTTTTCACTAAATTTAAGTCAACTGTAGAAAAGCATTTACTGCATCATTAATGAAGATTTCAAAGAGCAGCTTTTATATGAGTAAATTGACTGCATTTATCTTATTAAATCTAATAACAAAATCAATGCACTCTATGCTTAAAATTAGTTACTAATTTATATGTATGGAATATGAAATAATCCATTAATATGGAAGTTACTTAACAAACTGAGAGAGACTTATGGCATGTTCGAATGTTGGGAAACATGAGAATATCCAATAAATAATTTTGAATTCAATTCTGTATTCTACTTCTTTTTACCCACATCAATGACGTGTCTACTTTCTTAGGAGTATAAAACTTATACTGAAAGCATTATTTTTATTTTTTCGTTTAACTTTAAGAAATTATTACATTATTATATTTTTTAATCCAGTGTAGGAAATTTAATAACATAGGTATTGATTGAGTCTTATCTAAATTACTTCAACTCCCCAGTGGGCAAAATCCATAGTAATTTACAAATGCCCTGATGGCTTTATATAAACTGTCTAAATTAATTAAACAATGAACAAACATTCTTATGGTATCTGAAAAAATACTGATGGAGTTTATCTCTTTTGGTACTATAACAGAAGCAATAATATTTATTGGCCAAGAATTAAAGTTGAAGGCTTTTTCCGTAATATTAAGTACATACATGTCACTATATACATAATTATAAAATAAGCTGTATCAGTACAGATATGTAAAAGTTAAATATTGAAAACATAATGAGTACAACATCTAACAGGGAAATATTGGTTTTGACAGAATAAGACATTTTAAAATATTTGTGTCATACAAATATATCATAAGGTTTCTATCTGGTATGCTTGTTATATGAAATCGCAGAACATTAATGTATATTAAGATGAGCGTAGGTCTGAGTACAGTATGTGACACAGTCATCTTCAGTTTTAAAACTATTTTCCTTCAAAAAGTATTTTTAGTAAAATTAACTCTAATTTTTAAGTTAAAATCATCTCTACAAATTATTTGGTAGTTTCTACCAAAGGTAGGATAGGTTGAAAAAAAAAAGTTAATAATGATAGCAAGACAAGAAGCAAGAAAGTCACCATATCATAGAGTATTCTAAACGATAATTGTTAAATTGTGACTTGATAAGCCGGTAACATATCTTACACCTATGTTTATTTCCGTGTTGTATTATCTATTAAGGTGTAGATTTTGAGTAGATTTATTTTTAATATAAATATTCTACATGTTTCATGTCATAAATTCTCAAATTCAAAATGTGAAAACAAATTTTGCCTATAGGCTATTTATAACACTAAATACGAATATTATCTTGTCTGTTTAGCATTTTATATTTACTCTAATGCGATTAAAATATAATTAATAACAAGTATTGTAAGTTTTAGGTTAGGCTGGATAAAGAATATTTCAAAACAAGCCTATTAGAATTAGGGATAAGAATCATAAAAAACATAAGAATTCTTCAATTTAATGATGATGGACATAACAGTCACACTCGATTGAGAAATCAAGGCGTGAAGATAACAAGTTCTCTATTCTGCTTTACCTTCAATAGAAGTAGTGAGAGGACCGTTTCAGGTTGGCAAGCAAATGACCATTCCTTTTCAAGTCTTAAATTTTAAATAAGAAAGAGGCTTTAGAAAAGGCAATCATTCACAATTTCCAATGTTGGTCATACCCTTATTCATTCATGATTTTAACCCTATTGTGTCTTGACTGGTCTTGACTCAACCTGATGATACATCGTGACGCTCAATCCGCTCAATACAGCGACGTTGTTTTCGTATATGACGTCACTTGATTAAGGGGTGAGGCAAGATGGCTACTGCTATGTTGACTTGCTCGTGTTGTCTCCGATTTAAATACAGTCCAGAAGAAATCGAGCAACGGCACAAGAGTCAACAAATTGATAGAATGATTGAGAGAGAAAGACAAAGCTTCCGTAGGCAAGTGAAACTTCTTCTTCTTGGTGCTGGCGAGAGTGGCAAATCAACTTTCCTGAAGCAGATGAGAATCATCCATGGAATGCGCTTCGAGCCGGAGGCAGTGAAAGAATTTCAGCAAACAATATACCAAAATTTGGTTCGAGGAATGCGTGTTCTTGTTGACGCTCGTGATAAACTAGGAATTCCTTGGCAGTATGAATCCAACTCTGAGGCCGGGGAAGTCGTACTTCGCACGGATCCAAATACAATTTCAGAGCCAGTACCCTTTACGAGATTGTCTCCTTTACTTCAAGCCCTTTGGGATGATTCTGGTATCAGAACAGCATTTCAAAGACGCAGTGAATATCAACTGGTCAGTCTAAGTTTTAATATAAGTCATTCGTGTCTTATATATTAATCGATGAGTAAACATTCATATCATTATTGCTGTGAACCATTTTGAAGTGTTTACTACTGATTCTCTTTCATGATCTGAAATCATGCTATTTACTTCTTAATGATATTCAGGGTTTCTTAATGCCTGTCTTGTGATTAAAACTTTAACCGCACGTATAATAACAATCATATTTCTTAAATTGAAAACTTTGGAGTTATTTCAGTCTAGTTTACTTCAGTAGTTACGTCTACTTATCGATATTGATATCATTATTTCTTCGCTTGCGTTTTGATAAGTATCTCTATATGGAACGAGGAATTAGGTGGGATAAATTGGACATTAACAAAATATTTTGTAGAGTTTCCTCCTTTTAAGGGTATAATAATTACATTCGAATGATAGATTTATAAGATTTTCATCTTAATTTCAAAGTGAGAGGTTGGTGATGGCTCTTTTCGAGGGCTGCTGATTCCTGCTTGGATCATTATGGGTCCTCAGTCACTTTCTTCTTTCAATACTGGCAAATCCTTAATATTCAATTAGTAAGTAAAACTTGAATTTGTAACCAACGTTTGTATTTCTGTTTCCCATGGCCTGGCTTACTGTTTTGTCTCACTTGCCATATTTTGGTATTTATCGTACTTTATGTTGTGATGGCAGTGTTTTGTCGAGGTAGAAGGTAACTTATAAGATGTTCTTATGCATGTTATTTAAATTTTTAGTTTAGATACATTCAAACTTTTAAGAAGGTAGTGATTATGTTGCAGTATCCATAGTTTAGTTTTTGGTTAAGGAATAGCATGGTTGATTTCAGTAGTGGTATATGCTAATTTCAATGAGATCTGTACTAGTGCTTGTTAAAATAAATCAAATCTATCCCACTTTCATACCTATGATTTGAATTCTTAATTATCTCTATTTATGTAACACAATCCACAAATAAAATGTTAAGCAAACTTTATATTGAAGTAAGTAATCTTTGCTGATGCAATATCATAAGGAAAAATTAAAGTTACTAATTTGAAATCTAATTTACAATGTAGAATAACCATGAGATGGCTCACTTTTGTCCTTGTCTACATTTTTATTTTTATGAAAATTTCTTCCTAGATATTTTTACTGTTCTATTCTCAGAAGCTCTTTAGTATAGATTGTCAAATGGAGGTGCTAATTTTTCAATAATTATTTAAAAGATATAATGTTTTCATAATGATGACTTTAATGAACTAAAGAAAGCAATCCAATATATGTCTAATTGTTGTAAGAATTAAAGGATTATGGAGAATGAAATTGAGAGCCTGAGTTAATATGTATGTATGGGCACAGTAAATGTGCCCATAAAAATTTTCTCCTCTATGTTTCTTAGCCATTTATTTACTTTTCAACTGATATTTATGTTAGAGATTTTAAAAATAAATTTTGTTTTGGTCATATTTTTACTTGATAACACCAGGTAGACTATATTAGTAAAATATTTAAATGATTTTAATATTCTTAGAAAATATTAGACATTATTAGACAAAATCAATATTACAAATTGAATTTCCTTCTTCATTTTATGATTTTCATCAGGTTATACCATGGAGAATTAATTGAGCCACAAATGTCCTAATTTGATTAAGAGTAATCATTTTTAATGCTATTAATTCTTTATCTATTTTCAGAGTGACTCTGTAGAATATTTCCTTGACAACTTGCATAGGATTTCCAGGCTGGTGAGTATATAGTGTCCTTTTTGCTAAAGAAAATTTTTCTTGTAAATAATTTTAATCAAATACGTGAGAATTAACTTTCCTGACAACAATTAGTTTGTTATTTTGAAGTTTTGTAATGGCAAGTTAATCACTTTTCAGAATTATATGTATAGAGAATGAATATTTAAGTTTACCTGTGTACAATATTAAAAATATTTTTCAATGAAATTGTCTTAATTTTACATCAATAAACTTTTTTTTTAACCTTAACTTGCTTTTGAATCGGGGAATTTGATTCAAGAACATAGCAATTAAGGTCAAAATAGATGAATTTTTATTAATATTTCCTGAATCTAATATTTCTTTTTAAAATTTTTAATGTACATGTGACAAGTCATTAGTCGGATATTTATTCCTTTACTGAAAGCTTTTCTGCATGGAACATAACTACTAAAATATATATTTTTAATGTAAAGTAATATTTGCTGTTTTTTTAAATGAATGTTTATGAATCCAGTTTTTATCGGTATATTTTTACATTTAATCATGTATATAAGTCCAAGTGTCATAAAAAAGATTTTATCATACTCATGATTGTAAATTTGTAATAGAAAATTATATTAATTTTTTAAAAATTTTGATTCAAAGTTTTTGAAGATAATGTAATCATGAAAAGTATTTTAAGTTAAAATGACATATTTTTTGGTGGCTGACCTATATGTATTTTAGGAATTATTAGTAGTATCTTAAATTACCAATATTGTAAAATGCAGGCCTTTCACATATAGCACTTTAAGAGAATGATGTTAGAGAATAGTTTCATATAGATAAGACTATGTTTAAATGTTATATTTTAAAGTATTTAGTTGTTCTCAAGAGTTATCAATTTAAGTTTTTCTTTCATTCATCCTAATTAAAACGCAGAACTCCCCCCTGGGCATTTAGATTTTGAAAAATAATTCTTAAGACAAAAATTTTTGATTATTAATTTAGTATATTTCTTCATTATAGTATCTGAAACGGAAAATCTTTCATGTATAGGACAAACATTTCTTACTTATATGAAGATATTTAAAATTTAATTTTTGATCAGAATAAGTATTTGGAATGTTTATTCATATTGTTCAGAATTAAGTAGCTGTAATAAGTGCTGCTTGGCATCCAAACAGATATTAAGTTTACTTATTGTTTGATGGAGTATGTCTTAGTTTTGATCTAGTTGTTAAAGTAATTTTTGTCCCAGAATAAAAATCAACGTACAATTTTATGAATACCAATGACATTTTCTTGTATTCTAATTATGTACTTTTAATTAGAATATTAATGCCCTAAAATTATTAGCTATCATTAAGTATAAGTACTCATTAGATTGCTTCTTTGAGAGATAACAATTAGCATGACCACCCAGTGGATTAAATAATATATGTTTGAGATTTAGGCTACCTAGTGAGGAGTTTAGAAAATGAAAGCAACGGAAGAAGGTATTAAATCATTAATATCCTTGAATGAGAGATAAGGTTATTGAAAGTTAATGATAGAAGCTTGCTTATGTTCTATCTATCTGAAACCTTTACACATCATTTGTTTACATCATTATTCCTTTCAATAATGGTAGAATTTGTATATTCGTTACGTTGATTATGTTTATAGATTGAATGTTACTTAATGATATTTGTGCATTTGAAAACTTAGAAACTGTTATGAACCTTATCAAAAAGTTAATATAATAAAAGCGCAATAAAAAAATTGAAATTACTGATTTCAAGGACTAAGGAACTAGTAATTTTGAATTTCAATTATTAATTTAGAATGATGTATTTATTTTCCTTAATCTGAGATATTGACTTTTTGAAAAATTCTTTTGATAATGTAACATTGTTCAATGACTGAAAATTCAGTTCAACTAATTAGGGAGAAAAGGTAATATCAATGGCCTTCTAATAAGAAGCAAAATAATTGATATATTTACTTTTAATACTGTAGATTGAAGCTCAATTCACTTCTGTCTTGTCATCTAGTGAATGAAAAGTGATCCATTCAAGCATTTTTCAGAAATTCTTTCAAGTTCAACATGATATGTGCTTTACAAGGAAGATAAATTTCATTTAGTAGATGTTCATTGGGTGGATCATTATAAATTACAATTATTTTATAATAATTTATTTAGTCTCATAATCAATGTTAGTGAATTCCTATTGAAATCTTTTCATGCATACCATAATGAAGACATACAAATGAACCAAGAGAAGTGAAGTCACTGAATAAGTATAATGAATTTTATTGTGACTAAATAACTGTGTGTTGAAATTTAATTTTAGCTCCGTACGTCATCTCAATAATCTGTGAAAAGAATAATATTGCAACCCAAAATTTTATTCCTTGAATGATACGATCATGCATTTTTATGTGAGTTAGTTTGTCGAATGGTTTATGCCTGAAATATTTAAGTAAAACTTGCTCATAATAGCTATTTGCTAGTTTTTAATTTAAAATCCTTTATTTTCATAGTTGATTTTCAATTCTTGTCAGTTCAGCTCCTATTTCTATCTATTGTTCAATTTTTGATTTTTTTGGGATGATATAACTTTGCTCGCTTTAATCACAATGTTTTATTGACAGGACTGGGTGCCATCAAACCAAGATATACTCCATGCAAGACGAGCAACGAAAGGTGTGGTTGAATGTGTGATACCCATACGTGGTGTGCCATTTCGTTTTGTTGATGTGGGTGGCCAGCGCTCTCAGCGTAGAAAATGGTTTCAGTGCTTTGACTCAGTCACATCAATTCTCTTTCTTGTATCATCCTCAGAATACGACCAGGTGCTTTTAGAAGATAGGTAAATAATTACATTTTAAAATTCTGTTTCATCACTTTTTTGCTTCCTTGATTTTGAATATTTCCTATTTATATGCAACAGAGTAGTAAAGGTTCACCAAATATTTTGATAATTCCTATAGAATTTTGATGATTAAAAAACTTCCTTTTTTTAACACATATATTGTTTTTATACACTCTTTCTTCAGTTTGTGTGTTATAATTTCTTAAGTATTTTTAATGATAAGGCTTTGGCAATATCTTTCTCTTTTACCATTTGATTAATAGAATTTTTAGAATATATTCCTCTTAAAGAATTTTACTAGTCCTGCATTTTTATGACATAATTCAACTTTCCAGGATGAGCCTTAGATGACTGATTACATTAAGAAAAGTAAAAATTATAATTTTATAAAAAACTTTCAGCTGAATAATTCCTCAGAAAAACGTGAAACAAATATCTAAGATTCTTAAATATCAAAATCTTATAATGGATTTGAGATTACTTTTCCATAAGAAGAATGCAACCCAATAAATGGGAGAGTTTTGAAATTCGTAGGGATTAATTATTGCAATGGAAATATGAGCTACATGTGCTGCTCTATAGCTGTTAGATTTAGTGCATTTTGTCACAAAAGTGAATAGGCTATATTAGAATTTACAATAATGTTAAGTATGTTGTTAAGGTTCTGTGGTTGCCAAGTTAGTAAGATTCACCTTCATATATAGAAATTTTACTACAGCAGTTGTCTTTCATGTTTAAATGAGCCATATTCAATTCTGGTTTGACTTTATTTTAGAGGTTAAAAATCATTGCTCTTGCAGTGTGAACATAATATCCTTTATATATTAAATTTATATCTATAACTAATGATTTCTTTATCTAATAATATTTTAAAGGTAAATGTAGAAGTTTATATGCTAACCATTTGATGATGTATGTTTTCAACAGGAAATCTCTTGGTGAAATCTTTTTTTCATTCATATTTATTTTATTTCCTATCCTAAGCTAGGTATTTGATCCTTTATTAATGTTTAGTCTCTGTTTTATTTGTATTTTTCTCTATTCCAATAAAGTTTGTGCTTTTAGAGTTTATCACTGTGTGCAAAATTATCTGTTTTAGGGATCAGTCTTATGCAAAGTAATTATTTCTTTCAGGCGTACTAATAGATTAGAGGAGTCTCGAAATGTGTTCGACACAATTGTAAACCACCTGGCCTTTGGAAATGTTTCTGTAATACTCTTCCTTAACAAAACTGACCTTCTGATTTCCAAAGTGAGATCTGGACATTCAGACATTCGTAGTCATTTTCCCCAGTTCACTGGAGATCCAAGAGAACCCACAGATGTTCAGGTGAGTTTTTGGCAAATAGTAGTATATTTAAATAAAGATTTAATAATTTATTTATGATTCTAGACTCACTTTTAAGTCATAAAATATAGGCTTGAATACATATCGCTAGATATGTTGACTTTTGGGCAGATTGTTTTGAATGTCAACTTTCTAATGCTAAGGTCTCAGGTTTGAACCATGAAATTATTGGCATAACTATCAGTGACAATAAAAATTCTATGCTTAGAGAGAGCATTAATTTAAGTATGTTAATAGATAGGAAAAACCTGGCAACCCTTTGTGTTATTTTTTATGAATTGTATATTTAAAATTTTTGTCATAGCGGTATACACTATATTTACTTGGATGCTATGAAGCATGTTATTCTCATGTTGTATTAATAAATACATAATTTGCTGGCCTCGTTGGCAGAATGGTTAGCATGTTATGACCTTCAAGCATGAATTCTAATGCTGATGTCCCTTGTTCAAATTCTGGCTGAGAAGGAAACTTTCCTCTCAGGGTGTTTGTGAACCTCCATTGTAAATTTTAGAACCACAGTGTAACCGTCCTGAAAGTGGATGTTTGTGTGGTCTTTGATAAAATATAATAGAATAAGATGCCCTTAAGTCTTCAGATATTCCATATTATTGCCCAATAAGATTCAGGGAAAAGATATTGATAAAATAAAATTGATTTAATTTGATTCCTTCTTTCAAACATTAATACTTCTGGTTTACAGTTATTAATGTTCAACCACAGCAGTATCTATAATTCAGATTATTCTGTGGTCAATAGTCAAAAACGTTTGCAAATTCATTTGTGAACATTTTTTGCTTTTGTCATCCTATTTTCTGCTGCTGTCCCCTTTTTATAGTCAATGTGCGTTGCAGTCAGTAATTAATGACTTACTTATCTGAAATAGAAAATATGATCTTAAGAGATGTATGTTATGTCCTTATGGTCTGTTTTAGCAAATTTTTATTCAAGGTATGAAAGGTATTTTAGACTGAAATATATATTCTTTAGCATAGAATATAGGATTGACTTAATTTGTAGAAAAATAAAGTGTGATTATGTATGATTCCTGAAATTTTATCATCCATGAATATGTTATACTCTAGTTTCATTTCACTTTCTCTGCAACACCCTATGTAAGAGTTTTAGTTAACACCAATGGTTATATTTGCTGAAGAGATTAATGTACATTTTATCTTTTTATTATAAACCATCTAAAGTATATAATTTTAAGAACGCATTTCATGCTATCTCAATTTTTTAAAATTGATTGTTTTCCTATGGTACTTGAAAATCAGCATAATGAAATCATTATTTGAAGCAATAATTATGGATGCTAAACTTATAATGAAATCATAAATATTATTTAATTCTCTAATTTGTATATGATTTATCTGGTTCTGTCATGTTGTAATAAATATTTATACTTGCAGACATTTATACTGTCACTGTTCTCAAGTGTTGTGAGGAGACGTCGAAGAAGTACAGGAATTGGAGGTCGAGAGGGTGAAGAGAGGACCCAGCCGCTTTTCCACCACTTCACCACTGCTGTTGATACTGAAAACATCAAGGTAAGCTCTATGTTGCATGGATTATAGCCGTCCCTTCATTTAGCATCTTAAAAATTCATTCTTCTCTTTTATTGATTTTTTTCAAGTTCTTTATGCATCATGTTAGGTACAGATAAAAGTGTTAATATTTAGATTGATCCTTTAAATAGTAAATTGAGCCTTTAGGCTTGTATAGTATTTTAGAAGTAAGTTTAATTTCCTAGATGTAGTGTTTAAATGTTAAAAAATCAACAGCTCAGGTGTCTGAAATGTTTATTATGATCATCCAACCATTTGTTAATCAGGTGATTCTCATCGTTAGCATGTGATTTTTAATTGATAGTTTTCTCTATATTCTATTTCTCTATATGTCCCATATTTGATCAATCTGATTTGAGTAAACATTATACCCCCTTTAGATTATCAATTAGTTTAAAAGGAATGTATCAATTACCATTCCTTGATTCTATAATTTTTCACATAACACAAAAAATCTTACTGTGTGCAAGAAGAATATTTTGTGCTTATATATTTTTTTTTGAGAATGCGATTGTTTTTTCATTAGTGATATCATTTCCTAATTCCAGGTCGTTTTTGGGGCCGTCCGAGATACCATCCTACGACGTAACCTAGAAGCCCTCATGCTCCAATGATTCCTCGTCTATAACAATCCAAGAGTGCTTTGAAAAAGACAATACTTTAGCTACTGTCTATATTGTGCTCTTATTGCTTTCCACTGTCAATCTTTTAAAGTAACAGAGTGTCACATACTGCCTGATATAGCCTCATTATATATAGTTTAAGTAACCTCTGTGTTTTGATAAGTGGAGATGCAAGGGCATTTTAAATATTCCTTTCAAGCCTGATATTCATTTGGAGGGAGAAGTCATTTGTATATTAAGAGAAAAATGGTTTCAAGAGCCATTTAGTGGCAACATTCTTGCAATTATTCTCACCTCCTTATGGAATCAAGATGTTCTTTTATTTTCTTGGGGTTCCCACTTGTTTTTAACCAAAGTTTTCCTTCCCATCATCCTGTGGGATCACCCTAAATCCGTCAGTTTTTTCTCAAAAATTATCTTTGAGGTGCCGACCAAAGTATTCTGAAGCATTGATGGTGTCAAGTACAAATGAAATGATGTTTACTTTCATTATGCTCAATTCCTCACTAATGAATCCTGTCTGAGATGAAAGGTATAATTTTATTTGAAGCCACTGGTTTTGGAGATGTATTCTTTATACTATGGATTGAAGCTTGTTTGGTTGGTTGCATCAGTGGGAAGGTATATGTGATGTATTTTTTTGCAGCTCTGCAAGACTTTTTTTAAAAAATAAATCATGGTAGACATCTATAGAGTGGGAGAATTTTATGTATAGGCTTACGCCTTTGCTGTTTGGCAGGGATCCTGTCAGTTTTATCCCCTTGACTATGGTCGCAGTGGATGTTGCCATGTTGGTATTATTATCAGTTGTTAATGTGACCATTGCAAGTTTTTATTTGGTCGGGGTGTTGAGAGATTGTTGTTTTCAGCAATCTTCTCTAATACTCTTCCATCCCTTCTTTTATCGGCGAAGGGGCCTCCGTTGTTAATTCGTAACCAGACAGCTACTCTATTTTATATACTCATCTATACATGAAAAAGATATTATGTTATACAAATCATTTCTAGTTGTTAAGAAGTGTAAAATAAATATTATTGAATATATGAGTCTTAAATATGTATAATTTATTCATTCCATATATTCTTTAATTCTTGTTAAATATATGGTTTAACTTAAGCCATAAAATTATTGCTTTTTGGCACCTACTTTTTGTAATCTTGCATTTGTAAAATTTTTATTTTAAAATTATCTCTCAAACTTCATGAAATGGAATCACAACTATTTAAATGTGAATATTTACTGTTATATATTGCTTGTATGCATTTTGGTACATTTTAAAATTGGTTGCTATCTCTGCCAAGTGTAAATTATGTAAATATAATTAAATATGTGAACAAAGAGTTATCTTACAACAATTGTGGAAAGGTGTATAAATTTTTATATGTTGATCTCATTGTTCATGAAACTGTATCTACTTTTTAAAGCACAAAGGGTACCATTGAGCTGGATAGGTTGAACAAGTGCTGATAAACATATGAACTTGCTGACAAAGAATTGTTTTTGACTCCTATTGCTCTATTTTAAATTTTCAAATTTATTTTGACTTCCTCCTTATTGTTGCCACAAGTCAACTTGAAATTTTGGACTTTCCCTTTTTTGAAATGGGATTTCACCATCACTTGAAAACTCATTTTTGAAATAATATTTGTCATGAAAGTCATGTACACCTGATTCTCTACTTGAAATAAAGAGAAAAATGAATCATCTTGACTTTTATTCATTACACTTTGGAATGAGTGGATGGAGAGTGAAACAATAATATAATATTTCTATTTTCTATATCTTTAATTTCTCCTGTTGTTTCCCCTATTTCATTGACATCAAAATAGTCTCCATAATCATGTGTCCCACTTAATGTTGGCAAGGACAGTCTCTCTGAAGAATTAGACAAGAAGTTATAAGACGAACCAATTTATAATCTTGCTTTGTTGTATTGTACATACGATTAGTTACATATGAAAACTTTCGCCTGAAATTCGCATATTTCTCCATAAGAATTCTATGACATGCTTATTCTTCTTATAAAAATATCAAAGAAAATTCTAAATCTTTGAGCTTAATGAAGTAGCTTATTCCATCAGGAACGCAAGACATATGGGAATTAAATTCTTTAATTCAGTTTTAATGCGAGTAAGTACATAGATAGCAACTAAGCTCGTGAATTTTTAATTAAAATTCTCTTTAGAGCAGCTCATCTTATTTTCATAACACTGAAATTATAACGACTCATGTCGTTGGTGGTAAAGTAGCAAGGAATTGCTGATAAAACCTTGCGCACGAACGATTTTTTTTCTTTTGTTTACGAATAAATATTGAGTCGAATGTAAAAATTGCCTAGAAACTTGTTTAGCCAACTGTCTCAAGATTATGGCGAGCGGGAAAGTTTATCAAAGACAGTATATTTGAATATAAATGCTGTGTAAGGATCCTTTCAACTCAAACTGATGTTTGCATGCAGTGTCATCATAAATTCCTCTCTGCTAGCACGAAATGGGACAACTATCTTGAGTTGCTGTTCAACCATGGAATACTGAAAAGAGAAACGTACAGCTCATTTTGGAAGATGATGGCTTAAAGGTTGGAAAAGCATTCAATCGTTCTCTATAATCTGTAGTTCTCTAGAATTTCTGTAAATACGCAGAAAAATTTCGCACTATAATTCAATTTTATTAATCATCCTAATGATGAATATTTTTTGTGATTTAATTTTGCGCACGGTTTGTAACTCCAACTGAGAAAAGGACTCAGAGGTTTTCCTAGAGCTTTTGAATTTGTAATATGCACTATGAAATAGTAGATGTGCCTTTTCACCTTATTTCTTCATGCTGCAGCTAGACTTGAACACAACTCCATTCTAAGAGTCAGGATACGCATTTTAGTTAATTCAGTTCTTTATGTTGAATTCAATTTTAGAACAAAATAATTCCTCACAACCCAAAGAGAGCCTGTCTCTTCTCCATTGTAGGTGCGTCTCGAGATGTAGAGTGAATTTTAACCACGGTTATTTATAATCCACCAGAGTAGCCCTTAGAAACTAGTCTTGATGATCCGTAGTTGGTAAATGTTGTCAAATATTTACATGAGCGGCATGAGCATGATGACTAAATTTTTCTTAATAATAGATTTGTCTTGAACATCGTTCTCTGAATTGTTATATTATCACCTAAAAGCTCAAAAAGTCATCTTTAAGGCATAAGTTTACTCCAGTGTATGTGTACTCAATTTATATAGGAGTAGAACCAGTCTGCCATTTAATGATACAGTCATTATTGTTTACAATTGATAGTTATTTCGTTTGCTCTTCTTAACAAAAGAGATTTCTTGACGAAGATTCTTGTTTTTTTCGACTATTTGTTACGTCTAAAGAGATTGGACGGGAGTAATATTTAATGAGGAAAATCATCATTCGCCAGTTTGAGGCCCTGTTAAATCGAGTATGGATAACCCTTACAGATCGTGAAACCCGGCTTTGACGCACAAGAGGGTTTCGTGCGAAGAACAGAATTGCTACCAACTAGTAGTCTTAAATAGCACAAGGCGGAATAGGAGCTCTCTCTTGGTGACGTTGTAGCGTGCGACGTGATTGGCTGAAATTACATCCTAAAGAAAGGAGAAGGCACGGATCGACTGAATAAAGGAGCAATGCTGAGGATCTGCTGCTCCTACGTCGAGTGAGACTAATAAAGCCCGCGCCATCGCTTCAGATCCATTTTTTCCCTGAGCTGGAATAACTTGGATCATTTCATAGAAAATTTAATGTTAACTCATTATTGAAGCGGGTTTGAGGAGCGTTCATATTGTATCGATACATTTTAGACCGATTTAATCAACACGTTTAGAGTATGAGCTTAAAAAAACCATTAAAATATTCCTATGAACTTGAGATCATTTCATATCGATGGATTCAAGAGTAAAGTTGCATCTGAAGAGAAAAACACTGCCCAGGTTTGCTACAATGGTCGGAGGGGCCGCTGTCTCGTCTGACAGATGACTAACTAAAATTCAATGGTCTTTTCTTTTCAAGAACGGGAATTTTCGTATCCGTAGTAGTATCCTTAAACACCAAAATACAAGCTTCGACGTCCATGAAATTCCTCCGTATTAAAATGAAATATTTTCTGCTGAACTACGTTTTGTATTAATGTACTGGAGACGTAATTGAATCCTACCGATCACCTTCGCCTAACAGCTTCGTTCGTCCAATCGAGGACTTATGTTTGGGGCCCCTTAAGGTCCTGGAACTACTCCGAGGATTCGAAGAATGTGCGACTATCCCTGAAAAGGGCCATGTGCGATTAATTAGAGTAACCAATCGATTGATCGAGGTTTTATTTCGATCGGAAATATTTGAACCGGAAAAGTCTTGCTATGCGGCTATCGAAAGTTCCAGAAATTCTTAATATGGCCATTTATAGTACAGCTGCGGAAGATTATCTAACTACAAAATTAAATAAATTGTCAATCTTTTTCTTTATACCATTATTCTACTATTTATCAAAACGAATTAGAGATAATCCACTTATAAATCAATTCCGAACATATTTCCGAGCTAATAAGTGTCACGAAATACTAACAATCGAAGGCAGGAGAGTGAATAAATTCAACTGTTCTCTAAGTTAAATGATTTGTTTTACCCGTGAGACAATTGCTTAATTTTATTCTAGAAAATATTTAATTTTTGTTGGTAATATCAATTACTATATTGGTTTATTTTTATCGAATATTTACGCTAGTGTCAGCCATAATGTCTCTTTTATTCAGATCTTGCACGAGAATTGAAGATTAAATTGGTCGATCAAAATTGTTAAAGAATAAACATACTTAGCCACCTTTAGTTTTTGTTATATCCATCCGCTGTTCTGTAATGCTTGCATTCTATAATTTATGTTGAACTCAGTAAACGGAAATATTATTATTTAATACATTTCACTCTGTAAAACCCGAATAAACCCTATTTATTGCTTTGAATTCGTTGAAAGATTTACAGAGGGCAATTTACGATCAGAAATTCGTCTATCATACCGTGTTTCACTAAAACTACGTACTAATTGCAATTGGTTTGATTAAATGATTCACGCAACTCTCAAAGTGGTTTAATATTCTTTATAACATTTTAAGAAGTAGAATTAGTATTTTATTTATTATTATATATATTCTGTATTAATTTTATTTAGTTTCTATTAGAAGAGTATGTATGCTAACAGTCGTAAATACAGCCCTACCTAGTTGAAATTTTTATTTATTCCGCTTTTCCATGTGTAAATGGGAAGAAGGTATCTCAAAATTGATATATGTTCAGCGAGAAACAACGTTGGAATTGAACAAAATCCAAGAATTTTTATCATAGCAAAAGTCTCTGTTTAAGTTTTAGAACTGGTCTTTCGTTTACGTTCGGAACTTATTTAAGACTCAATCTTCACTTCGTAATATTTAATCTTGGGTGTTTACGAAACTTCGGAATTAGGTAAACAACCATATCCTTGTGGTAAGGAAGGTGCAGATCATAGACACCATGGAGAGCTTCCCAAAAGTTTTCTTATCCAATGTAACATCCTAATAATCTTAACAATGTTCAATCTTACATGTTAACAACGAAACATTTGTATTTACTTAGACTGTATGTAAGTTTGTTGAACTCGATTTGATGTAGTTTGATGAACTTATCATTTTATTCTATTTCTTCTCCAGGATTTAGTTCTATTGCCATTGAACATGGGAATAGCGTGTTACTATCTGTATCTTTAACTTTATTCATATCGGCGGATAGTAAACCAGGATTTTTGATTCAAGTGATGTACTTTCTTACATTACATGTACATTCAATGAGAGTGAATTTTATTGAGCCATATAGTAAAAAAACCATGGTTTCAAGGCATCAATTCATGTTCAGGTAAAGACCATAATTGATTTGAAGACGTAATAATTCTAAGACTCATGGTAATATCTATCACGTATAGTTTGGTTTTGTAAAATTTTAATCTCACGGGGATTCTTAGTGTTCATCATTGCAGCAAGACCCCTGCTGAATCTTTGTATCTTATTCTTCTTCTCTTATGATTTCAATTCGCTTTAATGTTTTTTTAGTGAAGTTTGATCTTGGAAAGGGAAAGACAATTGAACTGTACGGAAGCAACGGTCGGTTAATCAACAAAGAATCTTGAAAACTTGGAATAAAAATTCATGATCATGATCAACTTCAGCTCAACACTAGCTAGTTTAGAGATGAGTTAAAATTTTCAATAAGAAGAAGGGGTTGAAAATGCTTGAAATATTAAATTGTTTCGCAAAACTGTATATTGTAATTTTAGATTTGAAATAAAACTTTGTCAGTTAGGGATAATTGGACTACTATTTTCTCTATTTTTCTATTGGTTTATTAAAGTCAGCCTAAATTTGGTTTATAGACCCAAACTGTGACTCGAATAAATGTAAAGTTCTTGTAAAAGATGGCCTTCAAGAAATTCCGTCTCTTCGTAGTACGACCAAGGGTGAATGTTTGAAATATCTTCCAGATGGGCCTGTAAGTTTAAAAAATAATTAATATAAAACTTTGATAAGTTTTTAAAAATGCGTTTTTCATTCTCGTAGCCGAATAATTTCTCCTACAGACACTGTTACAATTTCCTACTTTCTTAAATATATCGCTTTAATGCAATGGTACGTATTACCGAATTGAACTTGAAAGTAATTAATTACATGTTTTATTTTGCGTTACACTTTTACAGAGATAGGACGAATATTCGAACGAAAAAATCGATGCAGATCTCAAAGTAATCGAAGTCTGTTTCAATGTTTATATATAAGATTGTTTATGTTCACTTTGTCGGGGCGTTGGTGAAAGATTCGGAATGAACATTGGAGTTAATTGAATGCGGAGGGGATGAGAAATCCGAGGAGATCGTGTTAGTTATCTGGAAGAGGAAGTCAGAAATAAATCCGCGATGACTTAATGGGCAACAGGAACAGGATTAGTACATCAGCAGGAGAGAGCTTCGGTAAGGACATGTTTGAGGAATGGAAGGTACTCGAATCACCGAGAGAGGATGTTCGGAGTGGAGGGATGTCATTCAAGACGAGAAAAGTTTTGGGTTATGAGACTCAGCGCGTGAAATATCAGGACGTGATAAATGGGCGGATGTATCAGACATTAAAATGTGCTAATTTCGAGAGATGGATATGTATACAGACGCGAGATTGTTTTTAGGGATATATTTCGATTATAGAATTGGGGGAATAATAATTCCATAATTATTGGAATAGAATTTACTATTATTACGATTTTTTTACGTATGAGTGATTACTCCTCGTACTCCATATTTAGAATTTTTTTCTATTTTGCTGAAGAAAGAGCTACATATACATTTTAAATAATACACGTAGTTGCATAGGAATATAATTTTACCGATTTGACATCTATGAAAGAATGCACTTCAATGATCTTTTACGTAGAATACTTTGGATTATTTATTTATCGTATTTTAATTTTTGTGGTAATTTACGAGACTGAATCGTCAAAAATTCAGGCTGAGCAAGATCTGTTCGATCTTTCGAGACAAAATCAGAGAGATAAGATTCATTCTCACAAAGCATCTATCAGTTCCAATTCTGTTTATAATTCATTTCCGATAGATGATTCACTGTCGATTCATCGTTTCTTCATATAGTTTCAGTTTCATTGGCCGCAATTTTTGGAAGTTTATCAAGTTGTAATCTCATCCTCCACGTCACCAGTTCAAAGTTATGCGTCGCTGACTACCGTATCACCCTTTAATGCTCCTCAAATCAAGCACCAAATATAGGTTTTGTGGATCTATTTCAATTGGATGTTAAGTTAAATTTTTATCGATTTTGATACGTCGAAATTTTTGTTGGATAGTTCGTACATTTTCATCTGCTAACATTAATGGAAATTAAAGTTCTTCTATTAAGCAAGGAACATTACGATATAATTTAATCAAAGCTTACCATAAGTGTCAAAATATTTGTGTGGATAGTAAATTAACTGTTGTTAGCACACTTTAACCTTAGTAATTTTATTTAGAGGCGGTTCAGAGTTTTTAACCTCAGTTTGTACTACATGTTTCTGTATATCGCTACAGTTATTACTCATCCGAGTAAGTTCATCACGAGAAATTCGGATTTTTCGTAAAATTATCGTAAGAAAAGACGGGAAAACGAATTTAACGCGGGGTAAAACTTCCGTAGAAGCGAACGCGAACTAATCCCTGAGACCGATCGTGCTCTTCTAAGGCGAGAGCGTTTTATCGTTCGAAAAGACCGCAATTTAGATGAAGTATGTTGATAAAACGGTATCCTCACACCATCGGAGCCCCGGTGTATCAGGTTTTGTTTCCGAGTCGAGGAGTGCCAGGATAGACATGTGGGCCCCTTTGGAAGGAAACGTAGGTGTTTTCGTCGATTAGATTTAATTGTTGCGAGCGTAACAATCAACGAAAAGTTTTGGAGGCGAGAGAAAGAAAGTAAGGGTATTCTAACAAAAGACATCTACGACGCAACGTGATGTTTTATATATTTCGGTATCTTACGAGAGAAAAGATAGAAGCTAGCTAGTACAGAGAATCTAAGAAACGAATGTTGAACGTTTTTAAATTCTAGAACGGATTGCGATCGTCGCTTGTTTTTCGTAGATATCCAGAAGAAAATCTTTCTCGCTCGCACAGATTAAGATTCATCGGAAAAACCCTTCTGGATAAAGTGCGATATGGCCCACAGAAATGTGTGATTCCGTTGCTCATTTCTCTCTCTCTCTCAAAGCGTTCCTTCGTATCTTTCCCAGCGAGAAATCCTCATCAGGTCAGCCTCCAAGCATTATCTTCTCCCTGCCATCGCCACCGCTCTCCCTCCGGTATCTTTAGTGAGCAGCCCAGGGTGTGAAAATAGAACCCCAGTGCCTATTCTGCGTGGTCGGGACTCCTCGCCACTTCCGAAACGGATATTCGCCCCCTCCACTCCGCCACGAATTCCACACAATGTTCCCCCGCCGCCCCCGACCCCTCCCTCCCGCGTCCCCGGCGGTGGGGCGAGCGGCGGACGAACAAGGAAAAGGGTTTGGGGCACCGTTCCCTCTCCATTTGACCTCATTTCGACTGCTCACGGTCGCTTTCTTTGTTGGCTAAATGGGGGAGTAGTAGATGGGATTCGAAGAGGTTAAGGAGATCGTCGAATTACGTAAGGATGGAAAGGGTTATGTAAATGCGTGGACCGGAGGATGCGTAAGGGTTACCAGAAGTGACCACTAGGAGTAGGTTTTCTAGTCCCATCGGAGGAATGATTTTGGATAGAGTTGGTGGTGTCCAGAAGGTTCTGCAATTGTCCTTCTCTCGGTCCAAAAATGTTTTCTAAGTCCCGTCGACGATGGGTCTCTGGTTTAAGGATTTTTGGGAATGTCCACCTGTTGGCCATAAGAATTGCCATTGAACTATTGAATGAAATATATTATGGTTTGTGAAGAATATTATTATAATAAAGTGATAGAGCTTTATCTTTTTTACAATAGCTGTTATGTAATTCCTTCCTATGCATTCCTTATTTTTCAACCTCTTTCCTCCAGCTTTTAAGTTCTATTCATATTCAACCAGACGTTGAAATGTATCGTATTATATATCTTTACTAATTTTCGTCTTTTGTCGAAATTTTTTACTCATTAAGAATTAGACGAAAGAATGAATTCGTCATCGAAAATAATCATTTATAGCTATAAAAGATCCTGATATTTTTCGCAAATTTAATGTTATAATGTTCATATTTCCCGGTAAACACAGAGTAATACGTGTCTTAATATAACGTGGAGGTACAACTGTGAGATATAACACGGAAATATTTCTCTCTCTCGAGAACTTTGGAAGCTCTTTCTCAAGCATTCAGGAGTGGAACAAGTGAGTCAACATCTCCCAATGTCTCCAGGAGTTGACGAGAACCATGTCACTAATCTATTTATACCTGGAAAGTCTCCTCGTGTGACATTCGATCAAAACCAAGTAAAATTTACGTTATGCTACGAGGTTTTATAATGAATGCAAAACCTTTTCGAAGACTGGGTCGTCCGCACCGAGCATAGTAAGACTGTGACGTCCCAGCATCATCTTAGAGGATCATAGAGATGAAGATTTCGCTCTCATGCGTTTCAAAACTGAGGAGGAAAAGTGATGGATCTAAAGCGCGAAAGATCGCTTATGAGGTTTAGTGGCAAGGCAAATTGCAGCGCGAAGAAAGTTCGAAAGCAACTCGACGTGTATCGAGGAGGCCAGAAGGATGGCGAGACGTGGCAGAAGGCTAAAATGGCACGGAAAGAGGTTCTAGAGATTTCTCGTCCCACACGGTAAATGCAAGCTAAACGCGGAGAGCTCCGGGGTTTCATCTCGAAGACTAATGCTGCTAATATGAATAAGTGCGGCGAATGAATGAGGCGTGACAGCTTCATGCGCTTGTCCGCGCAGCACTTTGCAGAATCAATCTCGGTCATCATTTTGTACTTTCCACAGCGTTCAGAGTTTCGCAAAGCTTTTCAAGTTTGAAATTTAAACGTACAGCGATTATTTTTCCGATTTTAGATTCTATAAAAGTATTTGAGATGCTATAAATGTTGATGATACAAAAAGCTGTCCTGGAGGGAAAAGAACCTGATAAAATACAAGATAGGAAAGTAGTTGATATGAGACGAAGTGAAAAAAGAATAAATATAATATAAATAATCTTAAATATGCAAGATCTCGCGAAATTACAGCAGAAACATTAAAAATTAATTATAATTCTAGTTATTTATATTGTCCAGTGAACAATTTCGTTCGAAAAGGGTTCGTTCACGAATCTTTTAAGAATCAGACTTCCTTTACGTCGGTTAAACCTCGTATCGAATCGAGTAAATATTTCGCCGAATAACGGTTTAAAATTCGCGCACTGGTAATCGCAAAAATTCTCATAGATTCTCATTGACCTTATTTCTGTTCTGTAGCTAGCACTATTTTTGCAACTCGTTTTGGCAACGTTGTTTCACCCTTTGCCTACAATGAAGCAGTTTCGATGATAATTGAATATTTATGCGGCCTTTGCAAGTAGCCTTGCTGCGCAATGTTTATATGCGATTATTATGGGGATTTAATTTAATTTATCATATTAACTTTAAAAACTTTAGCTTAAAACTATCGGGGTTGTATGGAGGATGTTGATTGAAAGCCAAGAGAGACAGTGGCACCTGGATGTTTGGCCACTCCCGACTCTTGGAAGTTCGCATCTGGCATTTTATCCCGATTTCGATGAAACCTGTTAATTAATGTCATCACTGCATTCGCTTGGAATAATTTACGAATGTCACGCGGTTCTCAGAGTCAACGTAGCTCATAAAAATTCTCCATTCATTATTATTTTTTTTTCGAATTATTCATAATCAAGGAACGTATTTAAATGAATACTCCGCATTTTACGGGGTTAATGAAATTGCTTTTTCATCATGCAGTTTCGTATATTTACCTCGAGCATCTATGCCAATTTTTTTTCGTCTTTTATTTTTAATTAAATGCAGCTCTGCCATCTGGCTGGTGCTCCATGCTCTTGAAGATAGAGTAAAGATTGCTTCGTTGAAACACAAATATTTATTCTTTTTACGTTGTCCATTCTTCTGTAGGAGCTCATTAGAATCATACAATGTATTGATATGGTTAGTTGAGACATAATAGTGTGATGTTATAATTCTTTACATGGTTAACCATCCGAAAGTAACGGGAATGGAACTATTTAAGTACTTTGAATAATCAGCCTACGCATATACAATATTCTGCTACCAATAAGTGCATTTTGGTACATTAGTCTGAATTATTAATTAAATTTCCTGCTTCTGATTAATAAGAGCAATTTTTCATAAAGGAAGTACAATATTTAGCTCCTTGATCTTCATCACAATCTTTGGTGTCATCAAGTGCGGGGAGGAATGAATATTTATTTACCAATTTAAAGTAAAAATGTTGAAAGATGAAACTAAATTTAGAATTACAGAAAAATAATGTACATTGAAAGTCACATAGTAAGTCGTACTTTTTGAATGTAAGAAAAGTAAGCCTATGCTCACTAACTCCAAAATGATAGTAGAAGACTCTCTTGAATATAAATTTGAATATAATATTGCTTATTGAATTCAAAAGATGTACGGCTTTACGAGAAGTAGAGTATAAGTGGAGAGAGAGACTTCTTTTTAGTATTAAGTGTTTGAAAAAAAAGGCGAAAGTTCTGGAAAATAGATACTAGGATAAAATAGCTGAAGAAAATGTTTTTCTTCCATAGACAGCATGCGGAAAATATTATTGAAGAGGTATTCATGGCACTGGCTTACATACGAGTGGAAGTTTAGTAGAATTTAGATCAAATCTCACGGCTTTGAGATAATATCGGAATTCACGCACATTTATTTTATTGGAGATAAAGTTATAGTTATGACCTCTCTAAATGCTTTGTATCATTATTAAATCGAGTTTAGTTTTATTCTTTTTATTCTTATTATTCTTAAGTACGTTTAGCATGTGAAACTCCTTTCTTATAAAGGGAACCGTAACATATTTAAATTCCCAAATTTCTTTTCAGTAACGCTTATTAATTATTTATTAATCACCTTTCATTCCCAATAAATTGAATTTAAATAATCAATTTTGGATAAATGTAACGGTTTATTTTTCGGTTTAACGGTTTTATCAAAAGGCTATCGATTCTTTTTATCGCTTTTCCCTTTCAGTTTCCGTATTACCCCTGTCCCTGAAATTTGTGTTACGTAACGATTCTAGGACGTTTTCTACTCCAAATATAAAACAAAGCAGAAGGAAGAAAATTCTAGATTAAACAGATTAAAGAGACAACTTCTGAGAAAACGAGGGCATGTGTAATACGATCGACTTATTTTAAAATGTTATTTTAGGAATGGAAATTAAAGTCCGATAGATTTATTAGTCTTGATCATAACCTGGTTTTATTTAATCAATGGTATCGATCTTTTTTGTTCTCTAGGTATCAATTCAATACACTGTTTAATACTCTACAATGTAGGATTTAATAATATCAATTCAATTTCTAATGAATATTAAGAAAATGATGGATAATTTACATTTAGTAAATCATTGCCATTCGGTAGACGAAGGATTTATTTCGTATTCAAATAAACAGCGCGTGAGGATTCCTTGAAAATCGAGACGGGTGACTCATCCTCGTGCCCATTCTATGGCTGTTAAACTTCTCTCAAAATCCCTTCGCAAGTTTTTCAAGTCCGTCTCTGTTTTGAGCTCTTCTTTCTGCGAAGGAATCTGCCGATTGTCCCATTTATAGTTCCGCCCGCTCTCAAAAAACTCTGCGCGTGTTTTTCTGCCCGAGCCGGGCCTCAGTGTCGCCACATAACCCCTAATGGCTCTCAGAGGGAGGGATCATTTACGTCGCTGATGATTCCCTCTTCCGAAGCGCCAAAGCATTTTGCCAAACTAGCGGAGATGCCATCACCAATGGCAGTTTTTTCTGCCTGGAGGGTTTCGTCCTTTCACTGCATGCCGCTCGTTTACAAGGCTTGGGAAAGGAGACCGCAAGAACTATGGTTGGTGGTCTCTGCGGCCGATCTCTCGGGCGTACGGATTTGTATTGGCCGGATCACTTGCGGAGTGATACTTTATTAGGGTCTGCGATTACGATGAAAATTAGGAGTTGTCTGAAGGGATTGGTTGGGAGATGTAAGATAGCTGTGAGGGGCTCAGAAATGGGTCTAAATTATATCAGCTTGTTTCTTGCGTTTCATTCATTTTGGTCGTTCAACTTTGGGAGGGTAATTTTTATCTCCTCTCTTGAAATCATTTTTTCAAACTTTTACGTCCGACTAAGAATTCGATTTAAGTTTCGAAAATAATGGTCTATTATTTACAGTATTTTTTGGGGTAAGAAGTTGATGAAAACGATTATTTTTCAATAAAGGTTTTAGTATGGAGATGAAGGATAGAGTTGGTTTTATGCCTTGCATAAAGTTCGCATCAATCTAAAAACAGTTCATCGCAGTAATTAAATAATATTGAAGTGCAATTTTATAGAGGTTTAAAAAGGTTTGTAGTTATTCGTTTCTTTAATGTGAATGGTTACGATGGAAGTTTATGATTCTGGAGCTGGATCTTTTGTAATTTTGCTAGGACTTCTTTACTCTACTCTCTGAAAGTACTAAATACAATCTTATAATTAATATTGTTTATAATTGGTGTAATTATGATAGGTGAAGAACTGCATTTGAAATCTTCTCATATTTACTGTTATTGAAAGTATTTATGAGGTGAATTTGATAATTTTTTTCATTCTTCTATTTTAATTATTAAAATATATCTTTGAATTTTAGAAAATCAAAATTATTTGGGTTCAAACAAAGGTGTATTCAATTTGTTAAGTTATTAGAGAATCCATAGTCAATACGATGTGTACTCTTCATTGCATTTAGTGTTTTTTTACCGCATAACATTCAAGAGAAATAAGTTTCCGAGGCAGATCAAGATATGTATTATTTTTCGGCGGGATAGTGGATAATTGAATGATGATAGATACTTATGACAACATACTTTTATGATTATACTTCGGATGTAAGTTGGATATAGTGTATATATGGCTACTTCTAGAAGTATGGTATGAATTTGTTACTTCATTTTAATGAGCATTCGGATTAAAGTTTCGTTATCACGAACAATTTTTGTTGGAGTAGAACTTATTCGTCAAGCTTTCCAGTATTGTCTCTAGTGATTTTTATTTTCTGTGCCTCTTCCTCTAGTCCCTTTAGCTTTTTATTTTATACTTTCAGCCCCTTACGATGTGGCAGATCCCTTTTTCTCTCATTGCCAATTGTTCTTTGTTTGAAAATTCTTTAATAGCTTTCCTTTCAGACAATCACCCTCTAATCTATAACACCTCTTAAAAGCTGCCCTGTTTACGCTTTCTCTTTACAAATGCATATCTACTTCAACCCGAGAATAGAGAGAGTTTGCTCCAAGACCAAGGGTATTTTTGGAGTATATAATCTCTTTTCTAAATTACTCACCTCGTGCAATTGAAAAAAGAATTACTGAGTCATTTTACGCTCGCTTTCGTTTATGGAAAAGAGTTGGGAGTATATTTCCATCCAATCCATTTTTCAACATGAAAGGTTATTTTGGATGGCTTTATTCCAATGAGTATCGATAAATTTTATCAAATAACCGTTGAATTTATAAATTTCTGTTAACTTAAAGGCAATCTACATACAGTATAAGCTTCTGTAAATTTAAAGGTAATCTACGAAGAGGTGTGGCAATGAAATAAGGGAAAAACAGGAAGGCTACACAATTAAGTAAATTGGAGTGTGTTATTAATTATTCAAAGCAACCGACCGGAAGACGATGCCCTTTAGTCACGAAACTACAGCTCTTACGCCTGATAATTTTACCATAAAAGTGTTATTACAGAAAATCCAATTCCTGCACCGAGATCTTCACAAAGTAGTATGCTTTTGACTAGATTGTATATAAGCCTCAAAACGTAACAGTAATCACCCTGAAAATTTAATGAGGAAATTTTTTTTCGAGTTACATAATACACAAGTATGATTTAAGTATAAATTGAAAAATAGTTTGTTCATTCATCCTCAAAATATAATTAAGATTTCATCACAAGAAAGAAGAATTTGGTAGCGTCTCAAGCGTTGTTTTATTGCACTTACATATTATTACAAAATCTTTAAGTAGGCTATCTCTGAATGATTCACTAATGGCCATTGGGTATTTAATAAATGATATACTTTCAATAGTTAGAAAAATTCAGCTAAGATTATGATAGGAGATTTTTATGCCAATAAAGTGTCAATTAATTATGAATGTTTTTAAAATTAAGGACTTTAAGTATTAGTAATAGAAAGTGCTTATGCAGAGAAAAGCATTTTCTTCTTATATTATTTTACAGGAAAAATACATTATATGTCGTCGTATATTTTATCTTCTCTTGATCAGCATGCGTACGTATTTTAACTTAGCAATGTGATGGTAACAAACTTAGATACTTTTGGAACAATTAGAAGACAGATAAGGACAGGCATCGATGTATAATTATGCCATACAGGAAGAGAAGTGAACGCTTTGTGAAGAGTGCTCCAATAAATAAAAGTAGAGGGCTTTTTGCCCACTCAGCAGGTAGAGACAGGGCTTGGAACAGAAAGCAGTGTTCGAGAAGATGTACGATGGCAGTGCATTAGGGATGGGTGTGATGGAATGAGTCTAAAGATAAAAGGAGAAGTCACGCGTGAGATGGTGAGTTCGCGTCACCTGCAGGAAGACCAGGAAAATAACAATATAACCCGATTTAGTCGGTGGTTGGTGGGGAGAATAAATAATCCTAATGTATACTATACGTTAATCGTCATTCAGCTGATAGATTCCCACGTAAAACCTGGAAAAACTAGGGAGAAGGATCTAAACAAATTTTGTTTCCCATTTTTCGCATTTCAATCAATTTTCAACTTATATTTGCAAAGAACTAAGTGGATATAATTGTTTTTTTTTTATCAATTTTAGTATTTTTTACGTAAGTTTTTAGTCTGACTCTAAAGTTTGACGCAAATATCTTCGAAAGAATGCGACTCAGAAGTCACTTCATACATTTGTCTTTTTCTTAATGAAGTGTGTAGTATAAAATGGTGTATTTTATTTATGGATAAAATCGTACGTGTGTTTCAGTGCGTGAATATGATGATACGAAAGCTAATGTTGGTGTGGTGCTAGTATGACTAATAGTAATAAAAAAGTCCGTACTTACGAAATTATGGGATGAGTTTCTCGGTGAATCACTGTGCTTCACTTAGGTGAAATTGTTCCAATTATAGTATTCTATATTAGTGAAGGATGCCAGAGAAAACTGAAAGCCTCATTTTTCCTAGTGGACCTTATTTTACCTTTACATTACACTTTTGGATCGGGTAGAAGGTTGGAGACTCTAAGCTTATGGCTACATCGGGTCGAATATACCACATACACTAATATGAAACGTATATTTGATCTAGATTTATTTCATCCTTATTAATTGAGATACAATTGAAATAAGTCTTCCAAAATTATTTTGAGCGTCGTTATTAGATGATGCAATCTTTGTACTGGAATCTTGGTAGCACTATATTTGTTTCTCTATTCACTCCACACTCGTTTAGTAATCTAATATCTATCTATTGAAATGGTGGGTATATATTATTGAAGTGAATTAGATTGAGGAATACGTAAAGCACGTAAAAATTATGTACTTATTGTTCCTCTCTGAAATATAGTCAGAAATAGTTTTGATGTCATTTCAGAGGATGTATGTTAGCCTTGGAGTATTTTAAAATTCGAATAGGCATGTAATAAAAAGCGTCGATAAATTGAAATATGTGGGGTTTGAGAAGTTATGACTAAGTTAGACATGTTAGGAATTTAAAGTGCGATATGGCGTAACAAATTATAGATTAGCGTCATTAGAGGATCAGAAGATCACAAATGAGCGCGACTTAAGTGGTAAAGATAGCTCTCAAGATGTCTCTGAACTATGGACTTCATTGAAGAACGTAGTCTTGGCTAGAGGTCTCTCTCTCTAGTTGGGTTGTAGCAAGTGGGCGGGGATAAACTACTCCTATAATTCTCAGAACAACTAGTTTTCCTTCTCTCATTAATTTGCAATTCAAATCATAAAGTGTAACAGATGCCAATCCAATTATACACCAACGCTTTCGTTCAGGACAATAATTTCATCGACATACTTATTATTAAGTTAGAGTTGAATGGAAGAGGAGACTTTTCAGTCTCAATTTTGCTTTTAATAAAGACTTTTATTATTATTATTTGGAGTTCTTGTTTTATGGAGCAGATAATTTAATAAGTACGGAAATGAGCAATAAAGATATGTAGCTTGTTTTACTTTCTAATAAAATCAACAGCAGTTTATAAAAATCTACATTTAAAAGTTTCATCATTCATTTGTGACAACTTGTATTACAAAGAGCCATTGTTATGTTCTTAATATTCTTTTGTATTACAATTTCGCAGAAATTTGAATAGATTTTTAAATGGCTGATTAAAGTGCGGGTATATATTTTTCCCTCTTACTTTCGTAATTACTACTAACAGAATTTTCGAATCGCTTATTGTCCATCTTTCTTATACAATGATGGTACGAGATGGAATGATGCAAGGGGATTTATCATTGTATCTCCTAAATTTGATAAACCCATTCATATCAAACGCAAGATCACTTTCATTCGAACACATCGTACTTAATACGTCATCTTTTTGTTGACATTATCGTAATATCTGTTCTGATACTACACCTAACCGTTGATATCTCCATCTTCTGGCCGTTCTCGGGAAATTCGAAACGCACCTCAATCCCGCACGATGTTACGAAGAGCAAAGGCACTACTAAATATACGTCTTGACATTTCTGAGAAGCGGAACTCGTGCTCAGCAGTATTCCATAAAACAATGTTTGGAAACAGTGAATAAGCACATGTCTCGGGTAAGGCAACCGTTTGGTTTAGGGATAGGGAGTCAAATGGTAAAAGGATTCGAAATGGCGAAGCGCCAACAATATTGCAGGGACGCGCGGTCAGCGTCGGTCGTCAGAAAGAATGGAGTGGATCTCATGAGACGTGGCAGCAGTAGTGTGGAACAGGGTGACGACAGATGGGCGTGAAACTTGAGAGAATTCCTCGCGGGAGATGAAATCTTGCTGCCGTGAAAACTTCCGAGGGATCGTCATCTTGCATCAGTTAGACTGCTTTGGACATGAAGAAGATAGAGTTAACTAGGATTCAAAAGGAGATACGAAAATATTGAAATACGCTGATGAATAGGGATTTAAATTCCACATAATGCTCGCATAATATTCGACTAATATATCCTGAAGAGTTCTCGTATCAAAATGTACCATAAGACAACAATGGAAGGTACTAAGCCGATGGATGTTTCAATATACTCGACTCCAAGCTCCAACTTACGTATTTACATCAAAATTTTACGTTAAAAATGCTAAATATTTCAAACTCATCTATCAATTTACGTATTCGGTTGCTTTATTGTATATTATCGTATATCGTATCTTATAGCATCGTATAGTAGTTTCCTATTTAAGGATCATCGGAAACTGGTGCCTCGTTTAGCTATCTTTCGAGAGGAAAGCATAAATTCACGGAAACGTTCCCGATATCGCTAACTTTATTAGTCTCATTTAGGCGATTTATTTCATTCTATTTTCGGTTATCTTTTTAAAATAACATCACAATTTTACTTCGAAGAAGGGGAAGGAAACTCAACCTTTCTCATGTTTAGTGGAAGCAGTTATTTTGTAGTCAATTATTTCTCTCTGTTAAGTAATCCTTCCGTGATTTAAACCTGTACCTAATCACCAGTTACTTTCAATGCCTTCGATAAGAGAAAGGGAACTTGGATTTTAAAGGTTTATCGTTCCTTTCCTCAGAATTCCGCTGTCATTAAGTCAGAAGCTATCCAGAGCAGTGCTGTGTTATCATTCTACGGGATAAAATATTTATAGCATTAGAAAGGGAATGATAGAATGAAGAACACAATTCAGTTTCATTCGAATCTCATTAACTTTTATTTGCTTTTAAATACTTTCATTGCCCGATAATGAGCTGATTAGAAATTAGTTAAAGTTAACATTTTTTGAGGTAGAATATACATGGTTATTTATTCCCTTGTTACCGTTATGAAATTCTGTAGGGTTACGCCTTCTTGGATCGATTTGAAACTGTTATTTAATGATATTTTTCCTTTAGAATGAAAAAGCAATCGAAGAAAGGTTTTCTTATCAATAGACTGGTAGAGAAGAAAATGTCAGAAAGCATCAACTGTAAAGGTTTCTAAGAATTTCCATTGTCACGGGATATTAACAACAACGCGTCAAAAAGAAGTTAACGATTTTCTTTTTTTATTCCTTGTGTCAAAATAACAAAATGCAAAAAGTAAAGACATATGTAACTATGTTACTTGTCCTGTCTCTCGAAAACTAACATGTCGTCGGTGATCTATTGAAGATATCTAATTAAATAGAAAAAGGGATCATGTGATTGATAAGGAGGTTAGATGCTGTATCAGAAACCAAAATTTAGTCTAAGAATTGTTGTTCGCGTACACTTTAAATATTATAAAGGAAAACGGTTCGTAGGGTCATTTTTGATATCGGCTCAGTTCAATGTTTAATGTCATTCTAATGCTTAATATATTTCCGAATTATGAAAAGTATTGGATAATGGAGCACTCAGTGGTTTTACCGACTGCCATAGAGAGTCATCAACACACAGGGTCAATGTGCTGCGATTAGGGGGACGTTTTCCACTTATAGCATCCTGGTTCTTCGGAGAAAGCATAACAAATCTGTAGCTCACCCCTGCTTGCATGGTACACAGCATTTCTCTTCCAAAGTGTTTGGCGTCAGTTGGGTGAAGAGATCAGGTTCTTACCGTCCTTCAGTCTAAATGCTTAACGAAGTTAATCTACCGGTGACATTTCTGTACTATTTAAATTCCTTTGTTGTCTTACGCACTTAATCTTAATATAAAATATGCGAAATGAAATGTGCTGTGCGAAAGAAAATGAAATCTCAGTCGGATAATCCGAGAGAATAATTCTGGCGTTCAAAATTTTCTCATTAAAGTGATGAATGAGTTTGTAGCAAAGGAAAGAGCACTTCATCCATGATAATTGAAATGATATGAGCTGAGTTGAATTTATTCCTCTATCTAAGCCGTTATCGTTTTATTTATTTATCGTTTCGTTGAATATTTTTATCTATCCTTTTTCTTAGATAAAGATGTTATTGTACAGACAGTAATTTTCTGTAATTACCGTCGAGTTCTTCGGAAAGTCGGGGCTTGGTGTCAGAAAGTAGAATCGAGATGGGTGGTTTGTTCTCAGAGATTTTCAGATATAACTCTAAATCTTAAACAATTCTAATTAGTGATCGTGAAATATTCAGCGAAGGAATGAAAAAATCCTCTTCCTCTCCTAAATTAGATAGGAATACTGACGTATGAATTTTAGAAACTAAATAATAAAAATAGGTTTTGTCACAAAATAAAAAAATATTTTTAAAAAGGGTGAATAAAGAACAACTCTTCAACCCATCCCACAGTAATACTTTATCATTAAAAATATTTATAATGAAAATAAGTATTCTTTGTGAAGTACAGGTTGAAGTATTTTTTTTTAATTTAGCCTTTTCAGTAGTATATGTAAATAATAAATGCATAGGCCATTAAAACCTTTTGAGAAGTGAGATGATAAAAATATTCTTGTTCCAAATTTCGTAAATTTTCTCCTAAAAACGGGCATATTAAAATATCCATACTATAAAATACAAACTCTTATTTGAAAATATTATTAAAAGTATATTTTTGTGCAAAGTAGAGACGTTTCGCCACAAAGATTAAACTTCATTTCGTCGTGTAAGAGGGAAGTTTTAAGAATCCTTCGGTCAGGATCGGGGGTGCAAAAAACTGCGTTTGGCAGAGCTGATGTTTCGAACCCTCGAAAGTGGCGAAATTTGTGCGAAAAACCCGTGAATGTGCAGCTCTGAAAAAGGCGTTTACGAAACGTCTCGATTCACCTTCTCGCCAAACGAATCGCACTGATGAGTCGGCGATGAGTGAATTCCTCGGCGTATCTTCGCGACAAAAAGATGAATATCTCAGCTGTTGAAGAATCATTGCCTGGTAAAGATGTTGGTAAACCGCCAGAGGTTTGCTCCGGTATGAAGCAGGAGATGCTAGGAGAAGCACATGGAAGTAGGAAGAGCAAGTTTTACAAGAATAGAGGCAAGCAGAAGATGAGGGGCGGGCGGAGGGGAAGGTACTGGATTAAGAGAGAATAAAACCAGAGGGAGGGAGAGTGTGGTGCGATACGACTTAGAAGGGTTTCTAGGCATGTTTTTCGGAGAGAGTTTTTCGAACGGTCTATTTTCGCGTGAAATGTTATTCGGAAATTTCTTATTTATCGAATCGCTCTCTTCCCTCTTTCGAATACGGAAAGCATGAATGTACTCATAAAATCTATCTTCGAACGCGTCGAATCAGTTTCCAAGGCAACCAAAGTAAATTCCGACTAATTTAGAGTGGGTTGATTTTCGGAATTGCCGAATTCGGCAGAATGGATTGCGTTTCCGTCGGGTTTCGGGATAACAAACTCGTGCGAAATAAAAATAAGTCGCCTCTTGGCTTTGATGTTAGGACGACGAGGTACTTCGCATTGGGGAACGTCAAAATATCGCTGATTTGCGGATATTTTAATGTCTATTGCTGAATTAAATTATGATTTTATTGCGTTCAGTAATTTGTTAGCTATGATTATAAATAAGTTGGAAACTGTAAGACGAATCAAATTAACTCGAATCGGGTTCTAATCGTTTGAGTTATTTTATTGCGACGTAAATTACATGTTTATATGAATATATATTTATACTTTACATATTTCTATTATATATGATGTAGATATAACAAAATCTAACTGATCAGCGATGAGTTATCGAAAAGTCTTTATTGATAGTATCCGGGTTCGAGTCCCGGCAACTTCGAATTTTCAAGTCCGAAATAGATTTTCGTACACAATTTAGTATCTCTTAGCAATTTTAATATCACTGAGGAATTTTATGTATTTTTATTTAAAATACAGTAATTTAATTTATATTTGTATCATTATTTTATTTTTATTTTTATCACTAAAGAGCTTTGCAAATATTCGATTTTGAATTTCCTGTGCGCACTTCCTCATTCCGCGAGACAATGTAACACTCGCTTCTTTATGTAACTAACGAAGTAGTAACAGCTTTATCTCTCAATCGCGTTAAGTAAACGATTTCATAATAACAGTGCAAAGAAGGCCGCTGTCACGAAATTCATTGCGCTGCGAAACCTCCTCCCGAGCGCCGTCGAAAGCAATCTCAACGGACGCCAAAAATGTTGCGATAAGATTCGGCCATTGTAGAATAGCCGCGGTTTCAACGTTTCAAATCTGGAGTGGTATCGCGCGGGTATTGACATGCTAATCGGATGTGTAGATAGCAGCACGGTCTGTTGTCCAGAAAGTTTTGGCCACGCCTGAGATGGTAAAGGAGCGGATGCCTTAGCAGAACAAGAGAGAGAGAGCCGGATGACGAGAGCAATTGAGTGAGGGTTAGAAATAGTATTGGGGGGGATTGGATGAAGGTTGGGAGAGGTGGAAAAATACAGATGGACTGGAAGATATAGAATCCGAGAGCGCTGAGTTGAAGAATCAGACTGCAAGTCGAAACTTAACCGTCTTTCCATTGTGTCAGAGCTAAAGGAGAATCTAAAATGTCCGCCGGGGATTTTTTTGTTTATTTTGTTGCTTGGTGATTTGTTTAAAGATGGACTATTCTTTCGCATTCCTAACGAGAACGATGCATGAATTACAGAAATAAGATGTTTTAATTACAATAATATAATAATAATTAATAGAATGATGATTAAATTTATTCGGTGACAAATTGTATTGGCTGACGGATCTGAAAGAGTTAAAGAGATGAATATTTTTATATTATAAAGCATGTTTTCAAAGCTCAAATCTTGGATTATAAAGGAGGAAAGATTTTTTCTCATCAAATACTAAATATGTTAATTATAAGGCTCATAATTGGGTCTAATATTATGGTAATTATTAAAGGAAATATTGCCTTTAAAGTAAAATCTCTTCTTTACCAGAAAATTGGAAGTTAATTTGGATGTTTAGTGAATAATTTTTTTAAGGAAATGAATTCAATTTATTTATTTACTCTACTTATTAAATTTTTGGGTTGTTAATAGTTTTATTTATGCTTCTAAAATTAATTAACTCGATTAGGACATTCTTATCGTTCTAATTAGTAGCATAAATCTAGAAAATAATTATTACTGCTTTTAATTTTAATAGTCATCAACCTCTTTTATCTATCACAACCTTATCAGCATCGCAAAGTATTTAACGCTCCATTAAGCCTGCCTTATAAAAATAACCCGAATGATTAATTCGTTCAGCTGTAATAACATGAATTATACATGAAGAATGGAGTGGCGATGGCAACCATAGAATAATAGGCGGATGAATAGCGGGCGATACATGATCCGTAGAAAACCATTGGACCGAGTGCGCAATGAAATTAATTTGTCAAGGCTAACGATTCTGTTTACAATTCTCGAGCACAGGAGGTGCGGTAGAGCTCGTCTTAATCGGAAGGAATTTCACGTGAGGTACGCGATTACTTCAGTCGAGAAAAACGCGAGAAAACTCAAGAAAACTCCGCGGATTGGAAAGTTCCGAGGATACACGCGTTAAACCGTGTTCCCGTTTTTCCAAAAAGCGATTGTGATGTTGCCCCTGTTTTTCCCCCGTGTAGGGGGAGCCTTTGGACGTATTCCACCGCATTTGGCAGAAAGACAAAGGTGCTAGAGGTGATTCCAGCCCGTGCAAAATATCGGATTACCTCTTTAAAAGCAATACTGTAAGAATTGAATCATTCAATTATTTCGATACCGCGTTACTGCACTTAAAAACCTTTTCGAGTGGAAAATCTCAAGAGAGCGCCTTCGTCTTCAAAAAGACGGTCCAGGTGGTAGCGAAAGCTTCTCGCTGGAATTACGGGATGTTTATCTTGAATGGCGTCCATCTTGTGGAACTAGCGAGGGGAAAACATTGTTTCTTCCATTGCTTGTGAATGCAAAGAGATGCATCGCGAGAGGGAAGTTTCTGTGAATCGAAGAGGTGCGTGGGAAGCGCGGACGGTTCTAGAAAGAAGCTTCGGAACTGTGGATGACGAAAACCATCGATGGATACGTATATAGCGGACGGAATGCCGTTCGCAACGACTTACTCAAGAGGATATATATCTCAGATTATGGCTTTTCGATCCGCGACGAAAGAACGATGGTCATTCCATCCAGAATGTTCACACCCCGGATAATCCGAATTCTAGAGAGGAATCCGGTCCCTCTCTACATCGAAGCGAGTGGAAAAGAAATCGTGTTTAGCTCTCGCAATCTCCCCGTTTCTCGTCTCCTTCTTCTGCTCTCTCTCTCACCCGGTCCCGACGTGCTTCGTCCTTCTGCCCCCACTCCATCCCCATTCCTCCCCAACAGCCACCGAATCCGCCTGGCTGTCCGCCAGAGCTTCTTCGTCGACCTCCTCCCAAATTGCTGCTAGCGCTTCCAAGACGGAGCCTAATTGATTGGCGGAGGCTTGCTCGGAGATGAGAAGGGAGCAGGCGAGAAGTGGTCCAGGAAATGGTCGGGTACAGAGAGGAAAAAGTAAACTGGAAGCCGTCGGTGTCAAACACGGTTCATCACTCATCCGTCCGGAGGGTTTTGCGGGCGTTAATCTGCGGAGGGTGGGAGGAATAAAAGAGAGGGGACCTTGGGAAGTTTTCGGAGGGCAGGGTGAAACGGAGAGGAAAAAGGGTGGAGAAGGAAAGATACAGAAATCTGGAGCTGAGGATCCGTGCTGGAGATTTCCGCAGATGTTTTAAGGGGACCCTACGAGTGGGTTGTCATAGGAATTTTTTTTTCGCCCGCCGTCTGGCTACGTGAAGTATGGCCCAAGATTACGGTCCATAAAGGAAAATGGAAGTAAACATATGTCTCCAGGATGGAGATCAGTTCGCGGAATTCGGTTCGGGCAATACGAAAAAGTTTGGATGCGCAGTACGTAGTGCGCATGAAATATTGCATATCGAAATGGAGTCGAAATTAATCGAAATGAATTCATTCGATTACTATCGATATAATTGCGATTATCGATCTAAGTATCGGTTTTTTGGTAATTATCGAAGAATTTTGTGTATTATCGAAATTATTGGGTTCGATTATTTCGATTCTCATCGTAAAAGTTTCGATTCAAATAGAATTTAGCTGGAGACCGGTTAAGTCTCGGAAAGACTCGAACTTTCTTCTAGAGTCCTCGCTCTACGCGTGAAACGGGGTGCACGCGAAGAACTGCGGACGGCAGTAGCAGAATAGAATCGGAGGCCATCCTCAAAAGTTTCGAACGGAGGAGGAAAGAATGCACGACCTCGGAGCGACGTTAACGGATCGTTTCATTATTTCCTCGTTCCTTCCTTTTCCATCCTCTTTCTTCCCAGTGGAGCGGCTTATTCATAGACCGTTCTGTTTGGTGATTGGGGTCGCTGCTGTCTCTCATTTCTCAGCACGCTTCACGCAATTGAAGAAAAAATAGCGCCAGCCGCAGAAAAGCGTGGCGAGCTCCAGCCACCAGCTCAAAATATCTACGGCGGTGTAAAGCTTCATGTATCGTCGATGAATTTTGCAAGTGCAGCCGCTAAGTCGATCGGGACGATACGATAACTCGCCTCGGTTTTTGAGCGCGAAATTTTTATCTCCAAGAATAACTCCGCCCGCCCGAGGTTTTGCGCAAGAAGTCGTGGAAACGGAGAAGGGGTTGCCAGTGGTTACCGCCCATTGTATCGCCTTTTTTCGGCCGTACTTGCGGAGGAACTAGGCCGTTAAGATGTTGTCGATTTTTCCCTCGGGGCCCTAAAAGTCAAACTCCTATCTGCACATCCCGGAAGACGTTCTATGCGATGGGTTCTAACATCGGCTACTGAAGGATCTGGAGAGGGAGTGGGGATCGAGATACTTTTCTTCGCACTTAATGAAATTGTTATGACTCTGAAACAGTCAAATAAACAGAGAAACATGGTCGCAAGAATTTTTGAGTCGATATAAAATTTGATGGGTTAATCCCGAACAGCGAATAAATATGACGTTCATGAGAAATTTAGTTGATGTAAAATTTGAGTGGGTAATTCTAAAAATGATGAATAAAAATACCGAAAATCTACAAATATAGATAATAAACAATTAAAAATGTATACACTTGACAACATATTTTTTGACTCAATTACAAAGAATTATGCTGAAAAATAATTTTAAAAAGGAAACGAATTCCTACTCATTAAAATATGTATAATTGTAATCAACATGGTTGAAAAAATTCATCTCATAAGAGACTCGAAAAAAAATTTTTTTGGAAGAAAATAATTTCAAAATGATCGAGAAAAAAATAGTTGAAAGTTGGAATAATAGAAGCATTCAATTGAATAAAATTAGGTTTGACAGAATTTTTTAGTCAATAAGAATGACTTATTTACATTATTAAATGAATAATTAAGTTATTATTATATTTATGTGTTATTACCATAGTTAAAATTCATTGAAATGGGAAATATTTTTCGAACAGATATATAATTTAGAGGAATTTGATTGTTTAATTACTTATCAAGTCTTTCCCGTCATCACACGCTTCGGTGACTCAAGGAAACAGATATTTGGCACAATCCAAAATTAGATTTGTCAATTATAGAGAGCTAGAGTTATTTTACATCTTATGTAATGGATTTTCGCAATGTAAAATGATGAAAGAAATAGACTTTGTATGCCATAAAAGGAACCAATGTCTTCATATCATTTGTCGGCTCCATAGAGAATCTGAGATCCCATTGGACCATGTACTATATAGGTGGTCTTAGAAAGGCACTCAATTAAAGCCTAGAATATCTGTTTTTATTCAAACCGTTATGTAACAGATTCCTTAGCAGGATTTTCTAGACGTCTGCATATTTTTAGATTCTTTCTAATTCTTATGTAATCACATGGTAACTTCAGACAGATTCGGACATTGGAATCAGTCCTTTTTCGATATCATTGAATTACATCCAACTACCCATAGGCATTATTTTCGCTCTTAGTAGATACTAAATTCAAATTAGATCTTAAAACTTCATCCAATTACTTCTTATTATCTCAACTTCGATCTTAATAGCGATTTGAAATAGCCTCTGAAGAAACTACACCTTCAGTACTCTTGTAGTCTGGGGTCTGAATTGCCTTCGTTGTTCGAACGAGCGCTCCTTGTTTTTATTGGACTGGAATTCACTGATGGCCTCGGTCCAGATCTGGAAGGTTTTGCGTGCGGCCATAAACACAATGAATGTTAACGCTATTCACCGTATCATGTGGATAATACTTGTATTATATTGTCAGGTGCAAGTGTAGTATTTATAAGTCAACACTTTAATTCGCTTATTTTTCCATTTATTCATTTATTGATCATTTTCCTCAAAGAAATGAGGAACATTCCAATTTTGATACAAAAAGAGTGCGGTAATAGGGTAATGGAAGGTTAAGAAAGTTCATTCTCTAAAAGGTTAATTAGATTAAATTCTCATTGATACCGTGGTCCTAAAGTTAGAAAATTATAATGCTAATAACTCCTGCAAAGAGGTTAAATTTATCATATTAATATTGGTTTATAGCTAATTTTGGAAAAGAACTTATAATCTTTCGAATAACCAGGGATCGTTATGAATCAGTCTTCGTTGAATCATCACACATGTACGGGGTTATTTCAAAACTTTTTGGAATCTCTGTATAAATAGAAATAGTTGTTATATGGTTTTACGCAAGGTTTGGAAATTTTCGCAAACATCGAGATTGTAAAAGGTCAGTTTGTGCATGATTTTTCAGCCTTGGAAAAGCCACGGAAGTCCGCTCCGAATCCAGAGTTAGAAATTATTTAACCTTTCAGTGCCAAGGCGACTGTTCCGTCGAAAACTCATCGCTTGAACATTCGCGGAGGAAGTGGTGTTGGGCAAGGATTATTTATGCTCCCGAATATTTTTATGCGGCACAAACGCTTACAAGATGTCCCTCGTCGACGATTTTGAAAGATTATGATACTTGCAATCGATGCTCACTCTTCCGATCATCTCCCATCATTCCATTTCCTGTTTGCGATTGGAAGCGTTGAAACCTCTCTTTTTGCAGCGAGATTCTGCATATTCCACACCTGTTTCCTATCCATTGAGATCTGGATCGTTTTTCTTAGTTTCATAGCGTCTGCCAGCAACTTTATCAACGGAGGCCAATTTTTCCGCGTCTTCTTTCGTCATATTTCCAATGTTAGCGTAATTTGACATTTCCCGGATTAATTTAGTGCCTAAATGTTTTTACAATGTCACAGCTGGACCCGTGCGAACTCGAGTTTAAATCAAATCTTAACTTATATTTTGTCAAAACTGAAAGGTGATGGATATATTTCATCGCTATTTAAATCCTTTCATAAATCAACAGTTCTGTGCATTAAAGTCCACCATGAGCTGGTCTTTCTTATGGTACTCTTTAGTTCAACTCCGGAGGTGTTTCACATTAGAATTTCAGCTCTGAAGTATATATTTCAAAATTGTAACTAGCGTGGAATTAATGATATTTTTCGGGTGGATTTTAAGCTAGAAGCATAAATAATGTAAGAGTCGACTTAATTCGAAAATTAATGAAAATAATTCTCGTACAAATTTTGTCGTACGTATATATTATGATATATTTTCGTAAAATAATCTTTAAAATAAGGTAGTTTTTTAGCATATGAGTGTACCATAAATCACTGTGAAAGTATTTTTTAGGATACAATCTTGCGTAACGTGTCTGTTTCCACAAAAATGAATGTGTTCCTCTATTCCACATTATAATCATTGATCAATAAAAATATTTTAACTATAATAAACTAAAAATTTAAATTTTAAAGTTCTTATCAATATTTATAAAATGATAGAATGTCATGTTAATGAGTATTCATGTTCAGTAGTTCATGAGTATCTTTTCCTGATGAAAGGATTTGAAGTCGAAGTTATTTCATTCGATTTCTGGCAGAATTCGTCTCTTACGAAAGTTATCGAGACATATTTCGCGAGATTATATCGCAATCTTTCTAAATTCTGATTAAGAAAAGGATCCTTGCGCAATTAACCAGGTATGCCAAAGCTAATTCTGGTTGCGAAAAAATATCGTATGCTACAGATGTTCCAAGAGTCTATGGGAGTCCTTGAAAAGATTCTTAAAGGACTCGAGAAATTAGGAAAGAGTCAAGGTTCCCGAGGAAATTATGTCGCATCCAAAAAATTAAAATATATACTCCGAGAAATGAGTTTTCATGATAAAGAGTCAGCCTCCGCCTGAAGTCTCTGGATCATGATTAAATCTTGATAGGGGTACGAATTTAACTTTTATGGCCCAACGCAATTTTTAATGCTGTCCTTCAAATTAATTAACGTAATAAGAATTTGAGGGCGATATGAAAGGGAGATTTTCAGTTGAGAGGATTAAAAAATGTTTTGTAACTTTATCTCAATGGTAGAATGTTGAATAGTTTTATCCCAAGGTAGTGGGAAAAGCACTAGTAGTCTAGACTCGTTTAGTGTATTTTCATTAAGAGAAAAATTAGAGAATTAAAACTAATATTTTCTTTGCTTTCATAAGATTTTCTATAATTTTTACCATACCTCTACCATACCATACAGTTTACCATATATCTCTGTATTGCGTTTTTTAATGTTACGTATTTGTTACGTGTACATCTGCTTGCTTAACTTACTAATTTATTTATATGTACTGGATCTTAGAAATATGAATCGCTAGAGAGATATTCCATTCATTTCCATGATTATTTTCTTATTAGAAGCGAGTCTATTTTCATTAACCATCTAACAGACTTTTCACTAGCCATGTAGTTTTAGGCGAAGTTTTTTTACAGCTATTATAAGAAAACGAATATAAAGGCAGACAAATAATACGTATCATCGATCAATAACAGTTCCTAAAATAAAAACCACTTCTCAGTGTGCTGTTTTCATTACCAAGGAGGATGACCAGTATACCATTACTTATCCCTGTTAGAAGGCTACGTGTATTCTTATATAGTAACCAAGAGTGGATTCCAGTGCCGACTTTCAGGAAGTAAAACCAGAACGATATTTCTCCAAAACACAAATCGGTCACAATCGGGAGTCGCCAGTCTTTTTTCGCCAAGTCCAGGGGCTTGTAGAATATAATTTTGGGAGCGAATTGGAGGTCCGGGATGGAGATACCAACGTTGTTCGTCCTCAAATTTATTAGTCACTATAAAAGTGGAAGCGATGAAAACTGGGTTCAGTTTTTAGAGATATCGCCAAGAACAAGCGCTTCTTCGTCATTTTACTGTAATGAGAGAGAGATGCACAGTTTGACGAATCGACTACTACCTCCAGAGCATACGCTATAGAAGAGCCAGAGAATTTCTTTTTCTCGGACTTAGAACTTTTAAAATTCCGTGACGTGGGTTTTTATGGCCGGGTTATTTCATGCTCCAATTTTAACTGAGGGCGCGCGTGTTATTCTGGAGGAATCATCTCGGAAGGAGCGACGTTGCGAAGTGTTCGAGATAGAAACGTGTGTTAGAGGCATCGAAGCTCATTACCTGGACCGAATTAACTCGATGCGTTCCGGAACATTAAAGATGGACTCTATTTTTGAATTCCAAGGACATATCGTGTTCACACGTATTTAATGTATGCTGTCTGGTCTCTTGCCGTGTGAGAGTGGTTCCAAAATCTACGAGACACACGCGAATGTTTTCTTTATTAGAGTTTTTCTTTCCGAATAGAGATTTGGGAGTTTGGTTTGATTGTGTTGAATTTTTAATTTGAATCTTATTTTTTGATGTTATTGATTTTTCTTTATGTGCTGAATAGAACTAAGGACTATTATCAATTTAATTTCGATTTCTAAGGGTTTGGGTGTTATTGAAGATGAATGAGGTTCTATTTATCGAGCAGGTTAATCGTAATTGATTATTTTCATACGTTTATTTCTATATTTATAAATTGGAATTATGAAGTGCTACCAATGATTTTTAAGGATTTTTTTATAATATATAGTTGTGCTATAATTCTTTGAAAAATTATATTATATAAATAAATCAACTTACGTATTATTTAAGCGTTAGAATGTTCCGTATGTTATTTATGTATTTGATTTTTTTATATTTTCCTCACTGCGTTGAAATATTTAATTTAATTTTTATTTGATGGTATATTTGTATTCAAAGACTTAGAAGTACAATAAGACTTCGTAGATCTATATTTCTCGCCAATAGAAACATGTTTTTGTGTTGTACGTGTAATATTTGGAAAGCTACAATGATGTAAACGATGCTAAATAATGGCCCTGATCGATGTCAATCCGAGTGGAAACGGATGGACATGTTTCCTCTTAAGCCATCGTGGTTCAATTACGCGTACTTGATTTTCAAATATACAGTAGTTCGAAGAGGAAAGCTTGGGAAATTGACCAGAGCTCTCAGCTGTATCCTTAAGCGTACACTAGTTGTACAGTAACTACAGATGGTAAAGATGAAACACCAATTGGCGTTAGCAAGGAATAATTTACCAGATGATTAGAATACGATTAGTATAACATAATTAAACTAATTTTTATGATAAAATTATTCTATTAAAATTCATATTATTTATTTTCTTAAGATATGTTTAGATAACTGGTTTACTGTTTGTTTCAATTAAAATTGATCCACGAATAATTCAAGTCGAGTTATTTATGGAGATAATGTTTGAAATGGTTTCCCAAAATTTATATAATGCTTTATTAACTTGCTTTAGTATTAACTTAAATAAAAAAGGAAATTTTTAACTAGGAACTTCATGTATACTAAATCTTTGCTTATGAAATACATATATTTCCAATTATTATTAGAATTTTTACGTCCTAATATAATGACGAAAGCAGACGAGGAAGATATTCTTTGATAACTCGGCGTGAAATTCCAAACGTTTTTTCGTAGGGAAAATCTGTTTACTAATAAATGATTTTACGGCAGTTATATGAATCATAGTACGATTTACGAGCCCCAATGCAGAAATAAATTCTCAGGCTCACCTAATGGCTTCTATCCAGATTTCATGCAACGTAACTTCCGCTCCAGGAGCCTGTTAGTCGGATGTTTCCTTCATAAACGAATTAGCGACCGAGAAGAGGTGAATCGATGATTACCGATTCGAAATCATTACCCTACCTACTCAACCGTAACTCAAACGATACGAAATATTGCTCTCGAGCTCTTCCAAATTTTCGGAATTAGAGAGCTTATAATGTGCCAAATGTATATGTCAATCAACCGACGGAACGGGCTACGTTCGCATTTATAAACTCGCGATATTATGATGTTTAGGATCTAAATGTTTTTTTTTTCGCTCTTAGGGAATCTGTAAAATATATCAAAACTTTTTGTGTAAAATTAATTTTGTAGTTCATGTTGGTAGTTTTAGGATGAATAACGCGAGCTTTTACATTAACAGTCTTGCTGTAAATTGTTGTGAATTCAGCGATATGACATTTAAGTTGTTTTGATAAAGTTATTGGTGAAAGGTAATTTAAAGTGCATTTGCTGTTACAAATTACACATAAATTAGGCTTTATTTAAGTATTCCATTTCTTAATTACTACAATAGCTTTGGACTTTAATGGTATTCATTTTCATCATGCCTGATATGTAATTTTCCTATATTGAGATATTGGTTTGTTTTATCTCCTTCTTATCATATCCTTATCTTCTTATTATCCTTATAACAATAAAAAAGTATGAAAGCTTCTAAAATTTTAATTGAAAAATTTCGTTTATCAATTTGTGAATAATATATAATTAAACGAACTCTTTCTTTTCCGTGTCAATCCACCTAAAATATTCTAAAAGAGTTAAAATTAAAATTTATGTCATTTTTTAAGTAACTTGCATTGATCCACTATGAATAATGTAGTATTTCAGGGGGATAACATTTTTGTATCATTATTTTTAGGATTGGATAAATTTACATTCAAATTCGTACATTTATAGAAATATTCTCCACATAAACCTACAGTTTTAGATTTAATATTTTTACATTCACCGCTAAAGCACATATCTGTAATTATTACTAGAATAAGACGAGTCCTCAGTTTATTTGAATACTTGGTTAGGATGAGATCAGAAACTAATATCCACAAACTCTTGATATGATGCTACTTCAACTCTATCACAAATTATCTGATTACATTAGTGAGCATACAGCTCCGCTCCTAAGGATATCATTACAATCGAAATGAAAATTCTACTTGTTTAAGTTCCCTTATGTTGATTGTTTAGACGATCTCCCTAGCAATTATCTGCCATATGGGTCTGTTCCAATTTTCTTGATATCCACCAGCAACTGCGTTCACTTGGCTGACCCTACAATTTTCAGCACGATTAAAGCTCTCTGGAAATAATTTTTTTCTTTAAACATTAATCATCTAATTAAAGTGTATAATTTTATGCGTATATATTTTTAAATGCCTATTTTTTCGGGGATGGGTTATAATATTAACAATCTGCCCCTGTAAGTCTGCAGCAACGTTAGCTATTGTGCATTGTTATTGCCTAATCGGCAGGCGGATGTTTTAGGCTCAAAGAACTTTGTTTCTCAAGATCCTCTTGTTTTGCTTTCTTTCTTCCTATATTCTTCCTATATGTTCCTATGTTTATACTATTTCTATAACCTAATTACCGAAATTTAATTTTGCTGCCAGTATATCCAAGAAAAAGGTTTTACATAAAGAGAAGAGGATGATTTAGCGTAAAAAGTCGAATTGCTTGAGCTATTTATCGTTCCCTATTCTTCAGGAAATAGTGCTATATAATTCCGAGTGTAGCCAGTCCTTTTAATTGATAGAATATCGATTGAGTCTAATAATTAAGCAGCCTTCTTTTCAGTCGAGATATATCTTTTGTCTTTGACGAATTAAGTGGTATAAAACTTACGTTCATATTATAACATTCAATATTTTTTTATTTCCCCCATATTATTTTTTACCGTTTTATATTTTTACGTCAATAGGGATTTACTTATAGTAACAATCTATGAATTCAAATTTCGATCGTTTTAACTAACAAACTCTGAAATTTTGAGCCTCATCAAAGACTATCTAGGAACTACATAGTAAACCTCAGGGAGAATAAATTTATTGCAATACGTAAGCTCTATAGGCCTATTTTACTTGGAATTTCACAGAATCGGAGGATATATGTATATAGTATATTTTATAATGGAAGATTAAAATCCATGAGGTAAAATAAAGAAATAGAGTAGTATATCCGCAAAAATTATAACGACCCGTTTCGATCAGTAACATTCATCTTGAGGGTGAAGATCTTGTAGAGTTAGCACTGTTCTGTTTCATTTATTTCAACGTTCCTTTACATTTATGAATCATCCATGCATCGATAAACATCATTCAGATGAATTTTGTGTAGAACCGACCTTGATGTTCGTAAAAGCGGTGGGTTCGGATATAAATGTAAGTCGATTGCGAGATTGAGTCGGTATAATATCAAAGAGTACGTTTCAAGAAACTCCTAAGCAGGACCGTAACTTCATTTGTCCGCCCACGTGCTTTCTTAACAGGTATACGAGCGGTTCTGTCTGACTCTCTTCTCTCTCCATCGCAATTACTCACAAGTTCTGGAAACTCTCTTTTCCGCTTTGCTGAGACAAATCAACCGGATCGGAAGCGTTAAGCCTTCCAGAACACGATCTGCGGACGCAGTTGGAAGATTTATGACCTTCTCCACTCATTCGGAGAAAACTCCCGTGTGTGTTCTTCTCAAGGTCACACGATGCATCTTCAAAAAGTCGTGTGAATATACAGATTTCTTAAACCTGAACTCCCGTTGACAACGGAAGAGCGTTGTTATTTTAGTTGTATCTCTTTCTCTATTCATTCATCTTGCCAAAGATATCGTCGGTCTTGATCGACGTCTTTGGACTGAATTATTCTTGGCGAGTTCTCCTATTCATATGCTCAAAATGGCATAAAGAGTTATATTGTCGATTGAAGTGTGGTTAAGATGTTAAAATTTTATTTTATTGCTCTTTTTAAGCAGTTTGTTTAGTGAGAGAGAATCAGATGAATGTTTTTTGAATGCTACATTATTGTATTTATCGATGACATTATTACGATGGCGTATTATTATATTAAAATTAACATGCATTATCGTCTATTTAATCTGCTAAAGTGTAACTTTGTTTAAAATAGGTCAATAGTAACCCGCCTTCTTGTATCTCCAAAGAAAGATCTTGGCATATTCTCCCAGGAAAGATATTCAGATGTAATTAAGATTTATGACGCTGGTATGAGACAAGAAAGGTAGAGAAGTAAAAATATCAGAAGTTGCTTGAACTCGAGACTAAAGAAAATGAGTTGAGAGTGATGAAAGGAAGTGAGAAATCAAAAGGTGGCTGGGAATCGAACCCAGGTCTTTTCTACTTCTCGTTTTTCGTTCCTATGGAATCTTGGAAGTAGACGAATTTTCCGTGTATTGAGAAATAATGTAGAGGAAACTTTGAATGTTGACGCATAGATTTATAAACCTGGAGCATAAAATGGGATATTGGGAGACCCGGGTTCGAGTCCCAGCACAACACGATTTTTCTATATCTCTTATTTATTTCTGAGTTTTTGATCCCATGCTTCTTTACCTCTTTCTTTTCAACGTCTTAGATTAAATTAATCTTAAGTATCCTCTCAATTGGCGAAAAAACGAAAAATTGCAATGGTGCGAAATCTGGCGTTCACGGAGGATGAGGAGTAGGTGCGAAATTTCGGGTTCGTAGGAGAGCTGGTGTTCGCCTGAGACCGACGGCGTTGAAAAATCATCGGCGGAGTGGATTTTTGGACTCAGCTCACGATACTTCTTACGATTTTAGAGTTTCTACGCTCTCATTTTTTTGTAACGATGACCTAGATTTTATTTGGAACAGTGTCCAACTCCTTTACGTGAGGGTGCTTCCCTAAGGCTGCAGGAACTGATAACCTACTGAGAGGATGGTCCCAAATGACCCAATTATCAGATTATATAGTGCGATTATTTAATAATATTCACTTTTTAACAGAAGTTTGATGAAAGTCTCGTTTAGTTATCGGAACCTCTTTGGTTCTGAAACAAAAGCAGAGGTCGCTAACTCCGAAAGTTTCCACTGGTTAAGAAATTTGATCTGCATTCCGTCTTGCGCACGATGACGTATCAGTCGCCTTAGCCTTAAGGAAAAGGGCTATTTTCAGAAGAATGGGACGAGAATGAACGGTTTTGAAATTATGAAAGTCGAATAATAGAATGTATCTGTAATCTTCGTATGTCTCTATCTTCACCAACAAGATGGATATTATTTTCTCGTCTTCTCGTTCTCTCCAAGATTTAGTTACATATATTTCTCATCATACTTATCATATATTTTATTCTTCTAATTTGATAATTTACTATCCTATTCCTATAATTTTCTTCCTTTTATTTTTCTCCCCTCATTGACCTACTATCCTATTTAAAATCTCGTCTTCCATCAAGTAGTTAAGCGCCTCTTTGAGATATTTCAATATTATGTCCTTCGTGGAGCATTTCCATCTCTTTCTTACTTTTATTTTTAATTAAAAAGGTCCTAAATTTGTCTCTTTAGAACATTTTCAATGCATATAGGATATTTTCATTTATTTAATAAATATTACTTTATCTATATGCTACTATATCAATCTCATATTGAGTTGAACTTATATTGTAATAGGAATTGCTCTTAGTACGAGATAGTAATTCGTGCTGACGTGTATCTTCTTTAGGGTTTAAGATTTTCCTTTTCTTGTAAAGAGACCATCAGAAAGTAATTCAACCAAAATAGCAATCGATAACAATGAATTTGAGAGAAAGAAAAGTTTCTCAGTGTTGTGTTGCTCGCCTGAAAACTGCAAGGTTCACATATCTGTCATTTCTATTGTTTTTTATGCCGGAGTTCCTTCTGGAAACTTCCTAGGCGCACTCCATTACATTTTTAAACTCATTTACTTGTTTTTCTTGGAGCGAATTCAATTACTATTGTGATTCAGGATGCATATATATATACATCAGTACTTTATTTTTGTCGCAGAAGTTTTTCAGGACGTGGTGATATGAATGAGTGTTGCTGAATAATGGCATTCGATACCATTTGCTTACCACCATTCGAACCGTAAATACCATTCCACACCTCATCAATCCCCACAAGCAGGATCGTTTTAATGCGGATAGGGTTTCAAAATCGTACTAGCTTTCATGATCTTCGTAGAGTTTCATCTCGTTACAAGAAGGAAACAATCAACAACACTTTTGCTCGCAGTTTCACCGCATGTAAGCTCGATTGAAGCGGTACATTCCATCGGCAGGAACCTCTTTGCTTATGGCAACCTCTGGATTCTCTCGTATTCCTGAAAAGTCAGACGTCAGGGACGAGTTTATATGAATAGGGCTTTGTACAAACTATTTAAAATGATACATTACGGTAATGTGATTTTTATGACCATGATTGTTCTAATATTAAGGTCATATTTGATATAATAATTAAGGATGAAGAATGAATTAATAATAATCTTCTTTCAAACAAAACTGCTTAGTTTGATGAAGTAGTATTACTTAGTACGAATGATTTCTTTTGAGTAATATTTTCTTCTCCCATAATAGTGCCAATTAAAGATAATTATATGTGTATTGATTAAAATTCAACTAAAATCTTAATGTGATATTCTGTACCGATTGTTGAACTCTTAATAGTGAGGATAAAGGGAAAGGTCAACTAACCTTGCTCGTTTTCACTGTGCGACTTGAATAGAAATATTAATGAGATATGAAAATTAACGATACTGCTGGTACTCGAACAATTAAGGCAAGCAAGGTCTAAAGATTTCAATAGCTGGGTTCTGTCTCAGTCATTTAACGATTTTACACTTCTATTATAACACTGGTATTTATTTACGGGCTTCATCTCACTCAGACATTGTAAGGTGGTTTGACCTTCCTACGTCCAAGCTATCCGTCAACACCCATTTAAATGTCACGGATCGGAATTTCAAATCCTTTTAGTTACTTTGTTTCTCCGAATCTTTCTTTGTTTTTCGGATTGTGGTTGCCATGTCATTACTAAGTATGCAATCATAAAATTATCTCTATCTGAGTGGAGTAATTGAGTATTTTAAGTTTTCTGGTGTTGAAGTTCTGTCGGTCAATCTTTCGATGACATAAAGAATGAACACATTGTCGTGTATGTATCAATCTCTCTGAGGATTCAATGGTACACTGAGAATTGTATAGTGTTACACCTCATGAAATATTTCAATGAATAAATAATAAATAAATAATATTAAGGGTATCCTTGTATCTTAAATATCCGGCATTATTTTAGATAACCAAGGAAATTTACACGTTTAAAAAAAATTAAATTCAGGACATCCGAAACGTCATAGGAAGGTATGAAAGACGCATCCACGTACCCGAATGTCACAATTATTTCAGTTTTCGTAATTATACTCTAAAGAAGTAAAAAAAGGATGCGTTGAATAATGCGTTTATATAATTCAAGGGAAAGTTAATCAAAAAATATTTTTAATATTCACTATTATTTTTTGTATTCGAAACTCGACTTTATTCGATTTGACCACTACTAATGCTGGATGTGGAAGTGCCTTAGCATTACAATGTACAGGTATTTCGGAAAATATAGTTTATAAATTAAAAGTAGACTGATTGTAATAGCAAGCTTTTTCAGTTAATTCTTTGATATTATAAAAGGAATAAAGTATAAATGAATAGGTGGTTATACTTCTAGAGGGTCTAAATATGAATGTACGAGTATATAAAGTCTTCACACTAAGGAGTGGATGGAATGCAAACGCTGGGTAGGAAAAATTGCTCTCTCAAAACCAGCAACAACAAATTTTACAGCTGTTAATGTAAGATAATGATGAGTGACTGAAAATATTACATTCATAGACAAAACAAATCCTTTCGAAAATAGTATATACAATAATCTATTGTGACGCTTACGAAGTTGGACTCCAAGAGAATAGGTCAACAAACACTTAGAGTCGTAAAAACCTCTTCCAAGTGAAGGAAGCCGAGTTAAAATATACGCACTGTGGCATTCAAAATATTTAAAGTTGACTTGCGTTCCGTTCGTTCAAGTAGAATCCAGTTCGCATTAAGTCAGTGAAAAGTTCGAGCTGCAAATGGAATTATTGAAGCATAAAAGTGGAAGATGTTGTTTAACTTTGCTTAGTAAAACGATCGTATTAATATCTAAGGATAAGGAGAGGAAAAAATTAAGCAGGTTATGCACGTACTGAGATATTTCCTTTCGTTTATTATCGTAAAGTGAATTAAATTAAATAGCTATAAATTTTATTTAGAAATATGGAAACTATCTTAAAAGAAAATAGAGTAGGTATATTTAAAGATTATCAGTTGAAATTTTTTAAAAAATATGGTAATATACCTTTTTAAATACCACGAATAAAGTACGAGTAAATTTAATCATCATGAATTGTCTGTAAGTTGCTCAATACTGTTTTCAATCACAAAAGCGACTCTTGAATTATAAGATACAAAGGTATGATGGCATTAGAACATGAAAGTTAGATTTAAAATCGATTACTTCATGAATCGTGAAAGATAAAAACAGGAATATGCATTACTCACTCTATTAACGTATATATTTGATGAAAAATATGAGGTAAAAATATATCCTCAGTATTGAAAGAGGATAGGATATCAGCTTATTAAACTGCCACTCCCTCATAAATCCATTCTGGATTTTATTTGAAATTTTAAGATCAATCTATCCCTCATCTTAGTGTTCTGTCATCACAATGGTTATTTTGGGGTGCATACTTGCATGTCTGTTTATGCAAACGCATCTCACAGGAAGTCATCCTTTTGCCCTTTCATTTATCCTTTTTATATCCAAAATATCCTCACAGAGATTTATTCTTTACGTTATTCCCAACACTAGACACATCCATCCATATGCTTAATCTATGGATTCCTTACGACGACGCTGGAAGGAAAATTTCATCTTTGTATACATAACTCGCCTTCGAATGAATACTCTAACGTTTAAGTACTATTTTAATGGAAATAAATGTAACAGTTTTTATCACGATTATATTAAATGGAAAATACTTTCGTATTCGTTAGCGTATTCTAAATGGAATCAATTTTCCCTTGCGATAGCGTTCTGTCTTTCCTATCTATCCCATCATTCGTATTGCCAGTCCTTCCACTTCATTTATTTTTACACTTGTCTTTCACTCTAACCCACATCAGCTTGTTCCAAAGAATGTTTGACGTTAAGATGTCAAGTGACATTCCTTTCGTTCATCTCCAAACTTTTCGTTGAATAATAAATTTTAGTCTTCGATGTAACCTTTACATAAATCTAATCGATACTCGTGCTTGACGCAACATTGTTTGATACTTGTAATAATTTTTATAATATATACTTCAGATGATCTTTCCCTGCGTTGAATTGGCAATCGTTCAATGTCAATATTCGAATGATTTATAGATTCCAGCAGTGGGGTCAATCTGAATAATATATATAATAATAAGAATTTAATTTATTCAAATTGTACTTTTGCAACTATGTGTGTGTTTGAAATTGTCATGAATGTAATGTAACCACGGTTTATTTAATATTTAAGAATTCCACCAAGGTTAGGTAAAGTTATCTACTATATCAGCTGATTTTTCCAAATTTCTGGGTCTATACTTTTTCTTACGTATTATATTAACTTATAAAGAACCTTCTCTAGAATAATTTTACATAAGTTTAAAGTATTTTAAATGAACATTTAGAAAATAAATTTAAGATAGAATTTTGGCCGTTAGACAATTGTCATGTAAAATTCAGATTGATCGAAATACAGCCATGAATTTGCGAATGAACTCTAGCGGAATTTACATGTCGTTGTCATTCCTCATGGGAATAGCCCTGTGCACCGTACCAGGGTTGTCGCAACGCGTGATGAAAGCATAGGACCGATTTCAGCAGTGGCTTTTAAATTCACTCGATAAGTAGGTCATAGCCTTTTATGACAGCGGCGCTTGTCAGGAGAAATTTCTGCCCAATTTTCTACATCCGAGGATAGTCTTTGTATCGAACCTCATATAATTCCGTTACCATTTACTTTACATCGTACGATGGATGATTCAGTTGAATGACATACAAGTTTTAGAAACGAAAATATTGTCCTCTCAGCTGGTTGAAACTTCGTCTCGTTCCTGAAAAATATCAACTTTAAATCGAATTATAATTGTGCTGTAGATGATGGAATTAGAAATCGCTTTTTTTCTGGGTAGAAATTTCAATACTTGACTCTCTCGAGGCGAAACTAACCTTACTTCTGTGCTGTAACCAGACGATCCTGGTCAAATCCGTCAGAATGACCTGTCGAATACGAATCCAAAACGCTAATCGACGGCCCAACGACCCTACGCGACCTCTAGAGACATCGACGGTCACAACCACCTCACGCAAAGCTCCAAAGCGAATTCCGTTTTTTCTCACGTACGATCGCGAATTTTTTTCGCACGTCTTCGTCGGCAACCCGCCGAGGCCCTAACCACCGGACGCCTGACCACGGCGGACCCCCGATCTGCATTGAGACGATACCAAACTTTCCGCTCGGTTAGCCGTCGACGTCACCATCGTCTGCTCGAGGCAATGCCTCGCGGACAATACCCGCCCTCCCCCACACCCGTCCTTCCACCCCGCAGACTAAAAAAGGCCACCCCGCCTCGAGCCCAGCGTCGTTTGAAACGTCCCTCCCGATTGGTCGGCAGGAAGCCCAGAAACCCCGGGCCGCGGGCATCTTCCGACCAATCAGAGCTCGGCTCTCTGCCGCCACTGAGATCGAGTGTCCGGGACCCTAGCTAGGCCCGGCCCCCGCTATATATCTAACCCGCACCCTCCGGTCTTCGCTCACCCGGAAGCGGACCGTCGAGGCAAACGTAAGTGTTCCACCAGATATACCCTCCGTCTTTCGTGCCGCCCTCCCTGTCCAACCTTCCCACACACACGCACACAACGCGAGATTCCGTGCAATTTGCATCCTCCACAGAGTGGTGGTGTTCGTGTGCGAAGTGAGAAAAATCTAATACCGGGGACTGTGTTTCGCGAGCGACCAGTGAAAAATTCAACCACGGGACTGTCGTTAAGAGGATTACCTGAATCGACGCGGGGACACGCGAGAGGTACACACAAGTGCGTAGTGAAGTACGGTGAAGAAGGAGGCGGGCGCCGAATGCAAGTGCGCTGCTACCTTCAGTGTACGGATCTCTCTCAAATCGTATTGTCGCTCGACACTTATGGATATGCCGCTGCATCGCCGAGTTGTTGCTCTCTCTTGTTTTCTCTAAAGGGACTTCCGAGGTCGCGCGACTGCTACGGTCGTGGCCCCCCCACAGAGAGTCCGTAAGGAGAGGACACGGATCTCCGCACCAAGGAGGATTGCTTCCAACGTGTCGACGGGTTATCCGGGGTGGGAAGAGCGGGTTTGTCTGGAAGACGTAAAGGATATGATCAAACAATGCGGGATCAATTGAAACAATGGGAATTTGCTTTCATAAGGGGTTAAAATTTGGATAAAGGGGTCTAAGTTATATAGAAGGAAGTCTTATTTGAGTAAGAGGATTGAAAATCACATAAGGGGAAGTATCTATAAACAAAATCAGATTTAATGAGATGAAATCGGGATAGAATCAAATAGAATTCGTAAATTTAAAAAAAATCTCGGGAATTGATAATAATTGTAAAGTTTTACTCGAATTTAATTCGAAATCATATAAGAATGCTTAAGTATGAACAAAAAAGCTTAATTCTCTTTGAAAAATTTTATCTTACGAAGATAATAATTCGCGAAAATTTGTTAACGCCTCTTTGATTTTTTTAAGTCTCGAACGATTTCAAAATTGCAATTCGAGTTCTGACGCGAAGAAGGGTTTAAAGTTTTTTTTACGATTCAAATTTAAATTTATCCGGGTCCGATTATTCTCGGAAGCTTTTAATTATGCATCGTTAATTCTAATCGTCCTTAACGACGGGCTCGAAGATAATCGGGAACGCGGTGCCGGATCGCGGAGTCTATTCGCTCGGTCTAATAATAAACCCGCTCTGCCCCTGATATTTAATCTTAGAACAAACGGATTTTGAAGTGGCGAATCTTTTTCCATACGGGATAGAAAGAAACATTAAGGATGGGATATTAGAACATAAAGAGAGGATTTCAGACTTGTTTTAATAGAACTAGATGTTGAAATCGAACGATAGAATAAATCTCCCATAAGAGGTAACTTAGATTTTCAAGATGGACCCTGGCTTTCTAGAACCACCCATCCCTGGCATAGTAGCGCACAAGCCCACGGCCATTCAAGCTCATTTGCAACTCTTTCCTTCGCATAACGCAACTCCATTCACTTCCTTTTTTCACGCCTAGGCTCCGACTCTTCATTCATCATCCTTTACGGGTTTAGAAGAACGACTTGGTTTATAAATCGACACGTCCATCATTCGATTTCGAGACGTATTTCAACCACCCACAGTTTCTCCATCTTTCATTCGAATCTTAGTATTTTTTATATCTCTCTCTACTCAAAAGAGACTGCCCGGCTCCTATTTTAAAACTCGCCTCCCTCCTATGTATTAATACCGTAGAGTAGGGGAAAGATGTCTTGGGTTTCAATGGGATGTAGTACGCATGCCTTGCCTTTTAGATTTTTTTGCCTTATGGGAACTCATACGTATTCGCACGCCACCGCACGCGCTAATGGTAGGAGATGAAATAAATGAGCATCGCTTTCCCGTCCGCCATTTCGTGGTTCGAATACAAGATGGACTTCGTCAGTCGATGTTCGTATTTTTCTTACGAAAACGAACGGTTTTACGTTTGAAATAGAATCAGACAATAATTTACCTATATTAGTCGAAGATTTTTATATATTTTAAATCGAAAGTCTTTATTTACCTTTCTGTTTTATTATTTTAATCATCGAACAATAAATAAATATTAAACGTACTTAGGACGAGAATTTTTCAACGTATTCACAGTTACGAATCGCAAATACTTTTCTCGAAGATTCGGAAGACGTTCAGAGAACAAAGTAACATGTTTCTCATTCTAATTTTATTGTTCTAACTTGTCCGTTCCATCGACTAACCCTCCGACAGCATCCATTAGAAGAGAATCGGACGTATTCTCAGCGAACTTCAGGACGGATCGAACGAAGGCCTAAATATTCATCGGTTAGGAATCGTCAAGTTGGAAATCCCGCATCTGTTAGCGATCGAACCCTTCCACGAAATAAGTTCGTCTCTCGCGCACTCCCTTCTGGAATGTTTCCGACGTTCGCCCTGCCAACGCCTCCCGCTCGTCACTGCGTTTATTTTGGTCGCTGTGAGGCCCCGTCATACCCAGGGACCAGCGCCGCTACTAGCCGCGACCAGGAGAAGACGCGTAGGCGATGTTTCTTCCGAGAAAGAATGCCATAATTTATGAAAGGATCCAAAGAAAATCTTGCAACATTTCTACAGACGTAATTTGGACGAAACGTATGGGAAAGGAATCGAAAAAGCCGTAGTCTAAAAACTAGAGTAAATATGTTGAAATAGCTCCTTTTTAATGTTATCAAATGTTTACTTTCTCATTACGCGAGTTTTATGTTGCTTTAGTTTTTTTTCTGGACGTAATTCTGTCTAAGGAAAGTGGAAATTTGTATCTTTCTATCTATGTTTCATTCTCGTTAGTTTCGTAATTTAAAAAGGCTAAATTTATTTAAATTTTTACGAGTAAGAGATATATCAATCGTATTTTATTCGGAATTAGCGCAGAATACGTTTTAATTGAGCTACTTTTGTTGTCTCGAAGACGTAGCGAAACGAATAACTCCAAATTCTCTCTTCATTTGTTTTTCATTATTTGCGACTATTTATTGAGATGTTTGTCTCGTTGTTTGCCCCCTGAAATAATCGAATTTTCTTCGTAAATAAGGGGAAATTTCGTCATCCACTCGGAACAATAGAATTCTTTAGTATCATCGCCACAATGGCTGAAACAGTTCTCGGAGGAGAGTGCGAGATATTTAAGTATCTCAGGACGTAACCGATGAAGGAATAGCATGCCAATGCGAATGAAAGCCGATTCTTTTAGTTCAATCCATTCATTCCGATCACGCCCATTATCTTTCCCCGAGTGCAGAGTAATTTCAAGCGTAGCCGTACCGAATAAGAGAATAATTCCGCGTGTTTAAGATCTCCTCCACTTTCGCCAATAGCTTCGGAATTCGTATTTCGTCGCGTATCAATCATCGACGCATCTCTGCATCATCATAATCCCCCTTTCTCCCCCATCGCGGGTGAGTCGGCCGTCGTCTCCATAAATGGAACGTGCCCGGGGCCACGTGGTACTTCCAATGCCCTCCTTTTCCCCTTCCACCGCTCAGCCCCGCACCGTAGCCATCCCCTCCCCCTATACCCCAAACCCCTTCCTCCCTCCCCCACGAGAGAGGTTTAATTTTGGCCACGACATCCGAGTATGCTTCACCTAACCCTTCCCCGCTCTTTCTCCCACGTCTCTCTATTTTTTCTCCTCCCCCCTTCGAAACGTAGTTTCCCCGATTTTTTCCCGTCGACGATGCGAATTTTTTGGCGGCCGCCGCGGGCCCTCTTCCCCGTCACAGGCACCGTCGTCGTCGGCGAAATTTTTACGTCTTCACGATCCTGACGTAGGTGTTTTAATAATAGTGCGGTCGAAGGTTGACAAACAAGATAACGAGGTCATTCGTTGGGACGTCATCTCTTTTCTTTCTCTAGCGCTGACGCGTGCATTTTTCCGGAGTAGTAAATTTTTCGAAGTTTTTACGTCTTCGCGAACGTATTTTTTTTTTATCGCGATTTATCCTTCGCCGGTCGAAGTTGCCTCCGACGCAATGCTCGCTCGCTTTGGTCCATCGCCACTATACATAGAGGGATTCTTGAGCGATTGCCCGTTCCATCGCGATCTATTTGAAGTGTCGGCTGTTTAGGCGATCTGCAACGCGGATGGACATTCTAGAGTCCGCGGCTCACAATGGTTCGTTGCAATTCGATATCATAAAAGATTTTTTCGCCCGCGTACGACATGGGTTTACTACAGATCGGGTTTTTTCATTCTTTTCTCCGAGTCACTTTGGTTGCATTCGGATCGCCGAATCCAGAAGGTTTTAATATAGAACCGGAGACAACTATTTGGCACCAGAAAGGATTATTAAAGTTAGCGCTGAATCATCGAACCCTCTGCCCTCGTTTCGAGCCATTCGATACGACAATGTCGTGAACGACAATCGAGGGTTCGATTGTCGAAATAGATGCCCTCGTGGGAAGAGATTCTAGGGACTTCAGTTCCTGGAATTCTTCTGCTTTTAAATAATGAATAAAATTGTGATTGCATTCCAATCCTTCAGATATATTCTTCTGTTTATGTAGATATTTTTGAGAGAGAGGTATATTTTGATGGTATTTACGCGAATTTGAACAGTTTAATTTCGAAATATTTTACGTATGCTAGGGTCATAAGATGAATTTTGTTACAATTTTATTTCTGCAAAGATTATCATGAATATTCATTAGTTACAGCTTCCATTATTGAGCAAAGAATTGAATTAATTTTACTCAAATGTAGCGGAACGTATTTTTTTCGTACAGTCATTCCAAATAGCGTCGTATTCTAAATAAAATAACCCACGAGATGATTCATCCCCTTTTTTCTCGAGCCGCGTAACCGTTCGTAAAAAAAAGTCACGTCCCCCAAATTTAAATTTAAACCCAACTCCTCCGCCGTGAATCACATCTTCACCAACCCGACGTAGAGACGTTTTTCCGCTCATAAAGGATTCTCTAATTAAGCAATTCGCGGATGGATGTGTCCCTCCCACGTTTTCCTCAATGGAGAGGCGTCGAGTCATGGATTTCTGGAGCTGGAATTCACCATAAGTTCGCCGTGGGGAGTGCAGGTTCCGAGTGAGTCACCGAGGTTATAAATAGAACCGGCGGCGAAAGACGGGCAGCGCTTGGATCGAGCTTTCGGAAAGGCCGCCTTCCTGGTCAGCGGCCTCGTGGCGCAACTCGCGGACCAGAGCGTCTATTCTAGGACCTCTCTCGCATCCACCCCCGCAGAAACACAAAAAGGAACCCTTCCCCCACTCTCGACCGCTTCCCGTTGCCTAATTTGTGTGGCGCAATATTACGGGCGTAATCCTACCCTTGCTTTCACGGGGACGACGTTACACGCCCGGATAATTGAACAAACGGGAACAGGTAACATAACTGAGGATTGTTAGCGCGCGTAATACACCGGTTGCGCGGAACTTGGCGCTGTACTCTCGCGCGACCTGTTGTTCGTCTCGCGGTGTATTAAACCGAATTTGCAGAAAAGAGGAAGGATAAATTCTTTCATAGGGTATTATCGAGGCTAGTTTTTTGTTTTGAGGTTCATTTAACATTTGTATCCATGTCTGCATTACGTAATTTATCCAAACACGCGCTTTTTCGATATCTAGTAGTTTGTAGGTCTTTCCGGGATCAACTGTTTAGCCTTTACGTCTTAATATTCGTCTTCGATCTAATCCGCGTGTTTTCACACCTTCCAAGGGCTGATTCATTGTTTTTCCCAGAAGCCCTCAGGTCCAAATCTACCCAGAAACAGCCGTCACCAGGTTTTTTCGTCCCGAGCGCTTTTTGTTCTCCTCTGTCTATGAGAGCGGGAGATTTCCATTTTTATCGCAACGGTAGAGTCCCTCCGAGGCGGATTTTCAAGCCGCATTCCGTCCCAAGAAAATTCCCTATTTTGACATGCGGAATACCGTTCTATATATTGCCAATAACGGCCTCCCTTCTAGACAATGGCCACCCAGGAAACTTCCTTCTCAGGTCCCTGGCCGAACTATTTCTGGCCCCACCTCCACCCGCTACCCTATAGCGCTAATTATACGAGGCGGTAGAGCGGTATTCTTGGCCCGTTGCCCAACGAAGGTCCTTTTCAACTGTGCTTTCATAGGATTTATACCGAAAAGAATGAGATGGGAGAAAAATGCACGGGTTTTCGGGTAGGAGAAATTTTCGTTCCTTAAAAAGATGGACTAGGGTCACAACACGGGATGAGATGGACGTGTTTGTAAATTAGTCTTTTTCGCGAACTCGCCGACGACCATTGACCCAATTGGTGGAAATTGTACAAGAGGGGGAATAAACCCATCGGTTCCGTATCGGTCATCGGGTGAAGGAAGTTTGGAATGGGGACGAGGTTAGGGATACTATTGTGCTGATGACCGCATGCACGTAAGAGGTGGTGGTTAAAGGAGAAGGGGAAATAAATGGAAGGGGATGGTAAATGGGAGACCGTGGTTGACGAGAATAGTGGGTGTGTGGGGGAGGAGAGGGGTGGATTGGAAGATGGATATTCGGAGAGGTTAAGGAGGGTCTTGGATGGGTTGGGAGCCATGGACGATATGCAGAACAGGATGAGATATGAATAAAATCTTCTGACTGCGACCCTTTATCGAAATAACGATGTGGAGGATTGACCAAAGACGAATGATGGTGTTATTGATATAGGTCAGCGAGTTGCAATACCTTGCTCTTACTACAGTTTCGATGTGAGATTAAAATATAGAGAGATGGATAAACATTAGATTACATTAGGTCCCTATTTGATGAATAATCATTTGCAGCTTTTATTTTAATTGAAATGAAATTCGATGGATATGAATGAATAGAAATTTTTAATTTAACTTGTAATAGAATGAATCAATGGAATTACAGATTAATTTAGCTTAACTTTGTCAATGTAATGAGAATAAGTACGAGGTATATATATATCTAAAATATAAATACTAGTAAGCGTTTACTATAAAGCCACTTGGTACACAATGACGGTCTGCCCGAATAATTGTTACGTTTGGACATTTTTATCGTATGTAGTCCGTTCGGAATTACATCATGATATCCAAAGAATGATAATTAGAGAAATAAACAATATGGCCGACTTAATATTAGTTATTCGATAACAATAAGAAGCAATAGGATATATAACAAACTTACGAGAGTTGATATCTCGTGTTTAGTTTAATATAATGTAGCTTAAATTAAGTAGGATACGAAAATTGTTCTCTTCGATAAATAATTACTTACGATAAACTACTATATATTTACATACTATAAGTACAACTTAAACATATAAAATTTTACGTATTTTATTTTCGAATGTTAAGATTTATATTCGCTAATTAGATTATTGAATTATTTAGAGTTCCATTCTCTGGGAATATAATTATCTTTACGATCCTAACTTCGACCTCTTATACGAGACAAATAACTTCACGCCTCTAGAATCGCTTCGACACCCAATCAAAGGTGCACAAAGGCATGCTAGACAGTCTGGAAAAATGAGGAAGCCTCCACACACACAGAAGCCTTTCTCCCCCAAAATCACAAGGTATCGCATTACGTTTTCCCGACCATTCTATTCTAATCTGGCGCCCTGAGAAAGAAAGAGAGAGCAGGGAGGAGGACAACTCGTTGGTGCGCATGCGCGTGGGTTTTGGGCAGTGCAGGAGGGGAGGGGAGGGAGAGCGGCACATTTAGTTCCCTTAAATTATCATCGCACACCTCTTGGTCAGAGTGATTTCAAGGGCCTGTGTGTGTCCTCATTCCAGGATTGCTACGAAGGCTGTTCTGCTACATCCGTGGTTGCCAAGCCCTACCAAGCCCGAATTTTAACGACCCAACCCATCGAAAGACTGAAGGCGTCGTTGCCTGAAGGAATCGTCTGCTGGACACAGCTAGAAAAGGGGTGGAGTTTTTTTTGGTGAGAGCATTTGCCCTTTATCCTCAAGTTAGACGTGTTTATGTGTGGTGGTTTGCAGTTAGAGAGTAGATCTCCCGAGGTTGGTAGTTTGTGCAGACGAGACTCCAGTAACGCGTGGTCCTTCGGTACAGCAGAGTAGATCCACAGAGAGGTTTGTAGTTCGCGCTTACGTGTCCTACGTACCGTGTGTTTCTTCGGTACGGCGGTGCTGGTTTCTGGGTTCAACTAATAGGTGGGGAAATACTGCGGGAGGAATTGGGATACGAGCTGGTTTGCAGAGCGAGGAGTATCGCGATGTTTCTAGTAACTATGTTTTTATCCAGTAGGTTACAGTATCTTTGTGTTAAATGCAGTGCTTCGAGATGTTGAATTGAAAGAGTAATTTTTTCTAAGAAAACATAGTAATGATCCGGGAAACTGAGGAAGGTTATGAGCTACCTTTTTGAATGGGATCTTACAATGAAAGTTGCTGAATTTAATCCATAAAGAATGCAAGAGAAATGCTAGTTTTATTTAATGCTAGTTTTATTTAATGCTAGTTATCAACCCAGCTGCGACTGGGTTAATATAACTCTCAATCAAAGAAGAAACACCGGAGCCTTAAGAAGTCTGGCGATGTTCATTATTTTTTTTCTTATGAATGGTATTAGTATTTATAGTATCTAACTGTTCATTGGGAACGTTATTCAAGAAATATACTCTAACTGCTATTTATCAGGGGTTTAAGTGTTAGTTGGAATTTACCAGTATCATTCTTACATCTCTATACATAAGAAGAATCAGGATCATCAATGGAGAGCCAACAATTCATCAGAGTTGATCAATCAGGTTATTTTAGTCAGCAAAATGAGTATATTTAGGATCGAAAAACTGTGGCTCGAACAAAAGTAACCCTTGCACGATATTTACGTATCGGTTCAAGCACCAGATTATGGCAAAGTCATTGATCTTACCTTCTCGCGTTAGATAACAGTTAGCACACAACAATAAGCGCGTAATCCTCTCTAATGTTGAAACTTCTCGGTAATAGCAAGAGACGAGACTTAGGTTTGGCAACGGTATGGCCTAATTCCCCCTCAGATTTACATGGGTGCTACAAATAAACACGAAACGGGGTCACGACTGAAAGGAAACTCTGAACTTACGGTGCAACTGACGGCCATCTTACTTTCATCGACGCTTAAGAACATTTTCAGACTTATATCTCGGACTATATTATGAACGCGATTCCATATAATCCAACGATTTTTAACGTACTTTTGTCATCTCTATATGCGCAATATACACGTGGTTACAAACTTTTGCCTCCTATAATTTACGGCGCAAAATCCGTTTTCCCCCCTCTCGTTTGACGAAAGAAAATCTGGTGATGCGATGACGTAGTATCGACGTGGACCAATTGAACGTCTCGTAAAATGAAGATTGCCGACGCATGTGTGCGAACGTTATGCAATGACACGTGAAATATCTATCGGTACAAATGCGCATTCTTCTTCAATTCGTCTGAAGCTTCGAATCGAACGGTTCGTATTGTGCGCATTTTTTGTTGGTTTTTGAATCGTCCTGGAGTCGATCTCTGATCATCAGTATCCGTGGCATGAAATCTAAAGGATTATGAAGTTTATCGCGTTAATTAAGTAGGAGTTTTTTCCAGTATTGTAAAGATAATAATACGAAAGATTCGTTTCTATTCGCTTGCTTGAATGTGGTAAATGCGTGTAAAATTACATTTGTTTGGTTGCTGCAACCTCTTCATTTTCAATCAACGTGGCATTATTGTTTGTGTTCGTATGCATTAATATTATCAGTATAGAAGTATATTTCAGCTTCCTTGGTTCGGAACTAGAAATTTGCGTGTTTAATATACTTACGGAAACATTCGTGGTTACTCCAACTCCTTGCGAAAGCTCGCTGAAGTAACCTAAGAGCGAGAAGCAGTTTGCCCCGTGAGATTATACAACCAGCACAGAAATACTATACACGGGTTGCGTGCATCGCAGGATAATGGAAACCTCTAACAAACCACAATTCAGGACGATACTTTCCTATCCTTGTGACTAACCTCTGTTATTATTTAAGTACCTTAATTACTAAGTTTAAATGATTATTATTGAAATTTTTAAAGATTTGATTCGGAAAAAGAAATAAACGTGTATGTAAGATTTAACGTAATTACGCATCTTACGTAAATTTCCTCTCTCTTAGCAGTAAGTTGTAGTGATCAATTTTAAGTTAACAAAGTATTATAGTTTTGTGTTCTTGAGAGAGATCTATAAATATCGTTTCATTCATTTAACTGTTTGTAGTTGTACCGAAAAAAAATTTGGTTGAGAATTCTTCAAAATAATATATATTCCTCATCATCTGTTACTATTTTCCGCGTAGCTTAATTTGTAATTGTTATGCGTATGCTATATTTCTTATCGTATCGTAATGATTACTTATTTAATCATTTACGCATAGAATCCCCTCAATTTCTTTTTCCGTGTGTAACACTATTATAACGCTGCCATGAGAACGAAGTTGCTAATGATATTCCCTTCTTTCCTTCTGCAGATTTATCGAGTGAGACCGCATTAAGCAGTCATGCCGAAGGTAGTGAAGCAAGAGGGAGAGGACCCCGATCCCACCCCATACCTCTTTGTGTCGTTGGAGCAGAAGCGTATTGATCAGACCAAACCCTACGATGCAAAGAAGGCTTGCTGGGTACCAGACGAGAAGGAGGGCTATCTCCTTGGTGAAATCAAGTCCACCAAGGGAGACATTGTCACCGTTTCGCTGCCCGGCGGAGAGGTGCGCAATCATCCAAAATAAATATCTTAAAACTCCAAAATGCTTTCACTGGTCCTTCACTTTCAATCAGCACATTTTGCACAAGTTTGCAAATCATTCACGATTCAGTCTCATATATGTGAATCGCATTCACAAGGGTAATGAAGTCAGTTCATCTTTGCAACTTTTTGATGTAAATTTTTATTCATTTAAAGTCTAATAAGAATGGTGATTACTCTAAATTGTTTGGCTAGTGACTTGGTTATTCTCTGTTTCACGTGCAGACGTTTCTGGTCTGTAGTGTCTGGAGAGTGAAGGACGGAGTGCTGCCTTTGAAAATACTTAAAAACAGTTGCGAATTTAGCAAATTAATAAATATCTTAAGAAATTCTTAAATTGATGCAATTAAGATATTAAAGATTGATAAAGAAATTAATGATTCATACCAGGCTATTTAAGGCTATTTGAGCTTGAAAAGTCTTTGAACATCAATTATTATATTTTGCATCAATGAAACGAGCAAAAACAAATTTGCTTCTTGATTTAAAATCACTTGAACTTTAAACTATTATTTTCACTCTTGCCTATTGAATTCTTTATAGTTGGATTTTGAACATATATTTGGAATAACTTAATCACGAATCCAACGATCAAAATTTTTTCTCTCATTTGCTTTGTAAGATGATAATCTATTATTTTATTCACAAGCTATGCTTAATTTGTGTAATGCATTCACCAGCTTCAGTCACACACTATTCATTTGCACATAATATCACCATTCATCACCACAACATCACATATTCAAACACGCAGCCCTCGCCTCAGAATTTTCATTTGCATCAGCAAAATATTTCAGTCGGGTCTCTCTCAAGTAACTGACGATTCGAAAGTATAAACTCTATTCTAATCCATCCTATCACTTTTTTTAAATGAATACCGGAGTAACTCCCGCAGCTTTTTTTCTTTTTAACGCACTCTGGAATCATTACGCTTTAGCGCTAGAACACTTAATCAATAGAATCTGTTGCCTATTTACACGGATCGGTAAAATAATGTGGGATCGACCACACGACGGATCGGCTTTACCAAACACGGACATCGGCACGAATTGTCGTAAGAGCAGGAGAGGAGCCTGAAGAAGGACCTCATAGGTCAGGTCAACCCTCCAAAGTTCGAGAAGGTGGAAGACATGGCAGACTTGACCTACCTGAACGAAGCATCCGTACTCCACAACCTCAAACAACGCTACTATTGCAAGCTAATCTACGTGAGTGTAAACTCGTTGATTTATCCATAAGGGTATCCGATCGCGGGTTTTCTTATTTAAAAAGAACTTTTAAACGATTGAAAGAAACGAGATAGAGGATGTTTATTCTCTCTGACCCACGTAGGCCCACACCGTTCACAGCAACACGCTACAGATAGGATGTTCTGGTAAGTGGCGGGTACCGTCGGTACAACGGCGGTAGCCGTCAGATTGTAAAACAAGGTCTCTCGACATGTTCGCGAGACGTGTAGCCTCATTATTTCCATGGAACTAATTTCATATCTTCTTTTTCGACCCTTTTCCAATTGTTTGTTGCGTCTATCCAATCCTTTTGTCGTTTATCAAATACCCTTTCACCCGTTCATCTGTACCGTTTGTTGCCGTCGATCGTCTCGGCACCTGCCCCAAATATCACAATGTGCTCGTCAAACCCATATTCGTACGCCCTATCCCCCGTGCGTTTTTGTCGATAACGTCTGCGGCCCGGATGATTGGAAACAACGCAGGACAAGAACTTCAAGAAGGACCAACTGCAGCAAGTGAATCCACCCAAGTATGAGAAGGCTGAGGATATGTCCAACTTGACCTACCTAAACGATGCCTCCGTCCTGCATAACCTCAAGCAGCGTTACTACCACAAGCTCATCTACGTAAGGCAGTTCTGCACAGTAGTGCTCCCGTACACCCCCACCCTCCATGCTTGCTTGCATCTTTTCATTGTATTGCATGCGTCCTCTTATGTTCCGTTCATCCGTTCATGACGTTTGGTCTCCAAGTTCAGCATGCCTTAGAACGGAGCCAAATGTGTCTATTTTAATGTGTGATATAGATATACATATTGTTATACTTCATACCTTACTGTAAAATCAGCGTCCTTTTACATTAAGGGAAATATGATTAATACTAGAATCAATTTAATTGCATAAATTTATCTATTTAATGCGTTCAGATTTTATTTAATACATTCAATTTTATCTCTCTTTAAATAATTACAAAGTATATATTTAATATCAACTTGATATGGCACGCATAATTTTTGTTTTTTGCGAATTATACCTTCAGTTTATTAATTGTTGGAGTATAAATTTACACGAAATACTTTGCTCAATATAAATTTACTCAGATCGCTGCTAGTAAGTTAGCTTTGCGTAAAGTTCTACCGCCTACATTTATTGCTTATAATTAACTCGGTAAGAACTTAACTTATGAAGTCCCTTTGCAAAAAAGTAGACTACTCTTATTATTTGCACCGCAAGCAATCGCTAAGCCAGCACAAAACATTTACAGTAGAGCAATAAGCGCAGCTGGCAAAGACTCTGAAAAATATATAACCTCACTAACAACTTCATGTGAAAGTTCGATGTTTAGAAACGACCCATGAGGTTTATCACAAAAAAATTGTGCTTAAATGTTCTATACGTTTGTGCTTCGTCCAGTGCATGCATCACGTCGTACCGAGCATTGCTTGCAATGCCGCCAACACAGTTTCTCTCAACCTCACATGAACCAACCCAACTACACATCGCCTCTAACGAGATGGCTACATTTCGCTCAAACCCACACCTCGCCTCGCTCACTTCCTTTCCAACCCTCCTCCGCCAATCGCTGGCGCTTTCGCTGATCCCCCAAAAATCCACCCTAAGTCAACGACCAATGAGAAGAAGATGCGGAGAGGAAATGGCACCACCCAGATGCCATTTTCTCCCCCCTGCGGAGGAGTGACCGCTGAACGAACAACCTCTCTCCAGATGGACACGCCCCCTTCCCAAAGGACATTAACCCATACCAAACATGAGACCTCATCTGTGTATATAAATATATTTTTATAAATGTGTATAAATGTAACCCGCGACGAGAGATGTCTTTACAGCGTATTCGACATCCTTTTTTTCCAATGTGTTTCCTCAACAGTGTGTTTTGAATGAATCCCTTTTTTTAAGTATGAAAAAATTTACGTAATATTTTTCATGTTTTGTGGCGTCCATTCGGAATAATGTGTATATATATTCCTGTCGTGACGTTTTGTCTCCCCTGTGATCGTCATTGATGGTGTTTGGTTTGATTTTGATCCTGTGGCGTCGTGAATGTACCAAGTGTTAGTTTAGAGATATATGTGTATCAGTGTCGCGGATAATTTCTTTAAAGTTTTCGAAATGTTTTCAAAAAAATTTTCAGTAGTAAAATTTTTACGTGAATATCAAAAGTAATGCATGAAAAAGATTGTCTTATCTTAAAATATTGCGTAATATATTTTTCAGTAAAAATTCTACGAAATTTGTGTTATCATATCATTCAAGATCCTTAAGATCTCGATCTTTGTTCGGAACGTACGTTTCGTGCTATGTTTCGTACGCTAATTCAACTTTGTAATTCCTGCAGACCTACTCTGGCCTCTTCTGCGTGGCCATCAACCCCTACAAGCGTTACCCCGTATACACCAACCGTTGCGCCCAGATCTACCGTGGTAAGAGGCGTAATGAAGTGCCACCCCACATTTTCGCCATTTCTGACGGTGCCTACGTCAACATGTTGACCAGTAAGTATACAAGTCCCATATTACCAAGTCTTTGAGTTTTATAACGTATACGAGTTGGACGATTACTTACGAAAAAAACCTTCTCTCATTTCAGACCGCGAAAACCAGTCTATGTTGATCACGTGAGTATGAAGTGTTATCTGTTGGGGGACTTAGAAATAAGAAAACAATTGGAAGCCTTTAAAAAAAATTGCTATGGAAACAGTTTATTGATTCGCGGGAAATAGTATCGTAATGCCTTAATAATTTTCGGGATATTTACATCATCTAAAATATTATCCTATATTATCTAAAGTGAAAATACGAAACAACTGATTACTAAATAGATCGCCGAAACTTTTACATGTGGTATTAACTTTTTTATTCGGGAAATAAATATGAGATAATGTAATAAGATCGTGGCACTGAATGAGTATCTGATTTGAATTAATATATCCAAGAAACCTACCAAGATAGAATTCAATAAGACTTCACATATTACTGAATAGTTATTGAAATGCTTAACTAGTTTCAGTATTTTAATAGATCACTGATTACTTAAACGTATTACTCCAGTCTTAAGAGTATAATCGATGAACTTGATAAATATTCAATTCATGGGGAATTAAACTTATAGTATCTGGCTTCCTTCTGTGTAGTATTTATCGTTTGTTGACTGTTTATGATGTAATGTGATTGTCTGTGTCCATGGTTTATCACCTGATCCACTCCATAAGCCATCATAAGATCCTTTTGTCCTCATCCCATACTCCATCTCTCCACCTTTGTTAATGTATCTCGTCTCGTCCAAATGTGTTCGTGTCTATGTGTGTGTCGTCTCCTGGTCTGCCCGCAGCGGGGAGAGTGGTGCTGGAAAGACTGAAAACACCAAGAAAGTCATACAGTACTTTGCTCAGATCGCCCCTTCCGGTTACAAACCGACATTCTCATCAGGAGTAAGTCCTTCCGCAAACCGTATGCATCCTAACGCCAACAGCAAATGTTGTATCATAGTCGGAAGCACTGTTCTCCGTATTTATTGAACGATAGTCCACCTACGTTTGGCCTAATCGCTGTATTAACATTGAAAACGCTTTGAAACGATCGTCTATTATTACAAAATTGACTATTTGGTAACCTTTTCTTTCAATCGACTTGCTTTGGATCTTGGCCTTAAAAGACGTTAATTCACTATCTCGTATCATGTTAAAGATATACTACGATCTTGAATTTGAAAGTCGCCATGGAAACGGTTTAAAGCGTAAATTTAAGATAAAGTATCATTCACGTTCTAATGAATACGACAGAGCTTCCGAGCGAAGTAGGGAAACGCTTCAACGTCAGAGTAAAAGCTTATGAGAATGTGCAATATGTCTCTCTGTATCTATCTAGAAAGGAACATACATGTGCAGATCTTTGGGCTGAAACATGCGGCGAAGCACGAAACCGCGTGGCACGGCCGCAGACTAACATTAAAGTCGGGAGAATGTTAAGATTAAGTTAATCATTAATCGTGTCTAGATGTTCAATGTACATATCAATGACTAACTCCTCTTAAATGTCCATTGTAAATATGCACGGCCTGTAACCATGGATGGAGCTAACGGGTAATTCAACTCTACAGCGTTCTTTATACGTCGCTATGTAAGACGAAGAAGAAATATATATATATCGATATTGGAAGAGCCGAGAAGATTATACGTATTTTTTTTTTAAGTTCGGAAATTCACTACGGATATAGGTACCCCTCTCCCACGAGGCAAACTTAACGTGATTACCCCAAAAGGGTGATTTTCGTTATTGGTAGACGTCTGTGTCCGTTGCGTCTCAACACCTTTGTTTGTGCGTCGTCCATTCCTCTCCCAAACGTGACGTCCTTCTCGTCTTTTTTGTAGTTTTCTTTTTCTGTAGTGTCATTCATCGTTTCTCATGAATTTTCTTTCTCTCTCTCTTTTTTCTCATCTTTCCACAACGATGACCTGCCCATCTTCCGATTTGATATCTAAATCTTAAATTTATTCCCTTTTTTTTAATATTCATTCCCGATTCAATTCACTATTTTCGTTTATTTCCTTTTAAATTAAATTTTCCTTGTGAAATAAACCCATTTTTAAAAAATTCACTACTATAAATTCAATCCCATAAAATTCACTCTTTTGTACTATCAAACTCCAATCGCGTCAAAAAATTGAAATAATGAAAACTAATTCTGTTACGTGAACGATATCATTCCGTTCCGTAATTTTTGAACGAATATCCTTAAAATTTTCCTCCGTCTAAACCCCTCTTACCCTTAAATCTCACCTGTGCATTAATTTACTCTTCTAATCCTTCCCAAACTCTTAAACGTATTTTTCGCGTATTCCTTAAACGCGTCCATATCGTCCCTTTGCGACTCCGTCAAACCCTTAACCCGTGGCCTCGTCGAAAAATCTCGAAAAACACGCCTCCACCCACAGAGGAGAGTCTGGTGCCGGAAAGACTGAGAACACGAAGAAGGTCATTGCCTACTTCGCCACCGTCGGTGCTTCCACCAAAAAGAAGGAAGATGAAGCCTCAAAGAAGGTAAAACATTATTGGGGAAAGAAGTATACGTTTCCCTCCCTAAAATTTGAAAGCTAAGTCTCAAAGTACAGCTTGCTTCTGTTGAAATTTTAATGAAAAAACCAAGTCTCGAGTAAAGCTTGATAGTAAAGCTTCTAATGAATGCTAGCTCGTACAGCTTAAGATGAACGTTTCTAACTTTCTTCGCCTGCTTTCCGAACGAAAGGCGGACTTTTTCACTATAGAGAATGCTTTAAATTTTCCATTTCATGTATATAATATCGCCTCTAAGTTGAAACGATCATTTAATTTGATAAGCGAAAAAGCATGGCTAAAGTTTCTTAACACGCATTTTTGCAAGTGGCCGAATTAAAGTGCATCGTCCAATTATCTATTGATATTGTAATTCGGACCGAATTTCATCTACTTCACGCGTGCATTTTGAACGTGTTTCTCTCCTCCAGGAACTTTGTCTCACGGACTCTTTTTTCTTCTCTCTCTCTAGGGTAACTTGGAGGACCAGGTCGTCCAAACTAACCCCGTACTTGAAGCCTTCGGTAACGCTAAGACCGTCCGTAACGACAACTCTTCCCGTTTCGTAAGTATAAAAAATCCTAAGTCCTCAAATCATTTATCAGAATGGTATTTTGCTAAGTCCCGCTTTCCTTTGAGTTCGTGTTAAAGTTGTATTACAATTCCGTCTCTCTTTACATCCCAGGGTAAGTTCATCCGTATCCACTTCGGCCCATCTGGAAAGCTAGCCGGTGCCGACATTGAGACATGTAAGTAAAAGTTTTCTCAAGTTTAAACTTAGAACACACACAAAGAACCAAAGAGTTCTTCGCGTTCATTTCCTCTTCTACTTCCTTTCATCTCCCTTAAGGTCCGGTCTCCGATGTAATCACTCTTCCCTTAGAAAATTCCCGAGATCTTAGCGCGAGATTAGAGCTTTGACATTTCCTAAGGTTGCTCTCTCTCTCTCAAAGACTCTTCCAAATAGGCCCTGTGCCAATCTACGCTCGCGTTCATCCTGACAAACTTTTGATGACTTGCGCGCCCCTCGGATATACTCCCTTAAATACACTCGAAATGTAAAATAATCTTTCGTTTTCCCATCCTCACTCGGATACGTGAGATATGTCTCGCAGTTCCGAGCAAGCCAAAATATTCTCGTGACATAGTTACTCATGCTTTCCGACTTATGAATCAGCGTCCGGCACGAGTTCTCGAACTTGGCAAACCTTTATGACGAAATGTTAGCAAGGCGACGGTGATAAATTACGCTCATAAGCTCATTCAGTCGTCTCTCATAATTATAACTCATCCTTTAATCCTTAAAGCAGTAACATTCTCATTCATTCATATGAATAAATAATCGAAAGAAATCAAAAAATGTTTGACATCAATAATAAGTTATAAAATACGAAAGAAAGCAAATCTTTTTGTAAACATCATAATGAAATGCTCTCAGATATCTTCCCGTTGAAGTAATAATGAACAGAATGAAGTCCGTAAGCGTAATTTTACCTTGTTTTCTCCGTAGAGTGTGTTTACCATTTTTGTAACACTTTGTTTTACTCTTTCCCTACAGACTTGCTTGAGAAGGCTCGTGTGATCTCCCAACAGTCCCTTGAGCGATCCTACCACATTTTCTACCAGATGATGTCTGGTGCCGTTGAGACCCTGAAGCGTAAGTATTTCATCTGCAATAAAGCCAACCCTTTATATCTCTAGTCACCTTGTAACATATCTCTAACAAAGCCAGTCCCTCTACTTGAAAGCACTTTGACTTCAAACAGTTATGATACTCCGATATGGAAATATATTACTGTTATGAAAGTATAGCCATTATTTGTTCACAAGAAAAATTAAATTTTTATTTGAAATTTTAATCCTCGTTTAGGGTTTCTAAATAATTAAGTTTAAATCTTATCAAGAAGGGGCTAGCTTAGTTGAGATGTTATTTATCGAGGTGAAACCCCCCTTTCTTAAAATTACTTTAACTTTTAAGTTTCATTAAGATTTAAATGATAAACTCTACATTATAATAGTCATCTTAGAGTAAGCCTTAGTTGTTAATTTTTAGTCATAGTTATATTAAGGACCAGTAACCAGTTAATTTTACAGGATTCCGCCCAAGAGATGCGCTGTTGCGGTAAATCCCCCCCAATCATTTAACATTGTAATTTTTTATGAGATTTAATTTGAAGTGACTCTTTATTGAGAAGTCATCAGTCAGTCATCAAGTTTTTGAACCTCTTTGAAAATATTCCTCCAAGATTTCATATCACCCGAGTTGATAGAGCCTGGATTTATCGTAATATTCAACTTCTTTTCTCAACTTCAAATCTTTGGGTTGACTTCCTTTCTCAGCTATGTGCCTCCTCACCGACAACATCGAGGATTACTATTTCGTGTCCCAGGGCAAGACCACTATTCCAGGAGTGGATGACGCTGAGGAACTTATGCTTACCGACGTAAGAATCTGACTCGAAAGTTAAACACACGTTTCACACAATCTTCACTCCACACGTTTCATTCACTTCCTCTTCACTTGCCACGGATATAATATATCCATATATTTCAACTTCTACCGATCACTTCTTCCAATGGAATCTAAAGAAGCAACCAAGAGGGGACATCAAAATCATAGAGGGTTCTTACATCAGAGATAGCTCAGTATGGGAACTGAAAAAATTTTTAGGGTTTAGGCTGATGGACACTAGATTTGTCCTCAACACACCCGTATTGACACTTATGGGGTATGAGAGTCCTTCAAGAAGGCAGCTACAGATGTCTATCGAGGTGTGCAATGTTCGTACCTCAAAGGAATCGGGGCCAATCTCCGAACCTTGGGGCACCCATGTCTTCGTCCTTCTACTGGTGTACATAGACCAGTGGTGTTTGTTTAATTGGTTTTATTTTTTTGTCATTCGTCTTTTTGTTTACGTCTTAGTTTATTTCCGTCTTGTCATGAACAAAAGGCATGTTTGAAGACAAGAAAATGAATTTGTTTTCCCTTAGAATCGTCTATTCCCCAGTAATTTAATTTAGTGTGTGACTTTGAAAGTGTGTTTAACTGTTAGATGCAGTTTCCAAATGATGGACAACAATGATTTGAAATAACAAATTTTTGCACATTAAGAAGTTAAAATTGGTTTCAATAAGCGTTTTTGATGGATCTTAAATATTACAATGTGCATTTGAGCATAATCTGATAGTCATTTAATCGGCACAGATTTTAATCTCCGCTTTTAAATTCACCTTTTTGCACGAAATAGAATGAATTTGCTTAATACTTTTATAATTAAATTTTTATACAATGGTTTTTATAGAATATATATCCTTCGGAAATCTAGAGAATTAATTATTTCATTTGGTAGCTGCATTTACCGTTAATTTGGAGATATTATTGTACATGATACCATGTGTTTGTTTATGATGATATACCTTTTGTCAATATGTCCTGTGATGAAGAGTTTTGCGTGTAACCTCTCCCTGAATTTACATTTTATATACCATTTCTCTCTTTCTAGTGAAGTGAACTATTTCATTTCCCCTCAAGAGTTTGAATCTTTTTTCATCCCTTTGTCTATAAGCATCGGTGACATGGACGGAATGATATCTTTCATTCAATAAGGATATCATTCCGACCTTTGAGTGTTTGACTTTTCATATTTTCAGTATTGAACCCTTACGCACTTTCTTCTTCTGCACTTTGATTCTCTTTCACCCCCTCTACTTCTGTACAAAAAAGACCCCTAACTTGGTGAAAGCCGTCTCCTAGAGTACGTCGGCAGCCACCTTGTCTTTTACCTATTTTGGTGTGTTTATTTTTGTCTAATTGAAACATTTTTTATCCTAGAGTGAATCGTCCGTCATGTCAGTTTGTACTATTTTCTGGTAGTTGTGATTGTCCTCTTGTTTATATTTCCCCGATTGTTGTTAAGTCAGCATGACCCCCAAATGTCCCTTGTTGATAATACGTTCTCTTTTACGCGAGCAAGAGGCGATCGGAAGATTATTATGGTTATCCTATAATTTTTAAGGGAAGGTAAGCCGAAACGTACCCGTGTGAAAAACATGTCTAAATCAGTCTCTTCTTTCTCTCCCCATTCACCACACTTGTGACCACGTTACTCGTACAGCAATCTGCCTCCTTTCCGACAATATCAACGACTACTACTTCGTCTCCCAGGGCAAGACCTCAATTCCAGGTGTAGATGACGGCGAAGAAATGCTTATCACGGACGTAAGTGTGGGAAATGCATATTGAATACGTGACACATTAATAGAATATGCATTTCGGTTCATATGCTTCCTTCAAGATTATATTCCAGGGTTTTGTTCATGAGTTACGATCTTTGAACTTCATAAAACGCTAGGGAATTATACACACGAGTAAAGCTTATGAATCTGGTGGTCGACACCGCCACCATTATCGTTTTGCTTTCAGATAGTCAAGACACATTAGTTGATCACTAGGGCACGTGTTATTTAAACAGTGCACGTAATGTTTTTCCTTCACACAGCTACGATGTTTATATTAGTTATTTGCCTTTTCAAATTTCATTTAGCTTTGCAATATCTATGTTGCTTTATTTGTCCACGCACCTGTTAGAACGTCCTATACAAAGACACATCTTATTTGTTTTTTGTGTTTAATTCCTTTCCACGAAGGCTTCTGTGATCGTCGTCTGCTCCTGTGTTTGTTTTCCAATCCCTCCCAATATTTTTTCATGACAAGTAATGATACTCAAACTTGAATCTAACTGCATTTATCCATCCTCTTACAGTTATATCCAAGGAGATCATGCAAAATCACTTACCTCCTGTCTTTCGACTTTAAGAATTTGAAAATATTTCTTTCCTCAATTTACAATTTATAACTTATGATTCAGAATCCCTTTTTGATAAAAATTTAAACTCTGATATCATTAAATCTCTTCTAATAATGATGATCCGATACCTGTGATATGTGTTTGTCCTATTGTTGTGTTTGTCTGTCCTATTGTTGTGTTTTCTCATCCTGTAACCCTGATGGGAAATTTTGGAATGTATTTCAGCTTATCCCAATCAAGGTTACTGTGCGGATGAAACCTGGGAAACTTACTTATCAGCAAAATATATAATTTACAATATGTATTTGGAACTCTAAGCAACTGTAAATATCAGAAAATTATTTCGTAACTTTTCATTGGAGTGTTTACCACTCCTGAAATTTTGCTGAAAAGAATAGTTATCTCAGCCACCCTTACCTTCCACCAATGGGAGGGCCTCTGTATCTTTAATCCTTGTATGTTTAATCAGTCCATCTCTCTCTCTCTAATTACCACCCCAAAATGTTTCCCCCTCATACTGAAGTACGATAAAACAGCTGGCTCCAGTTCCAGAGCTGCATTTCAGTCTCATCCTTTTTTCACTCGACCATATACATGTTACATAACTCTGTGTCGTCTGCATCTAACTTTTACATGAATGATTTTATCTTTCTCCTATGTGATCCTCAAACCTTACAACCACACGAACATTACCCCACGTCGCACACTATCCTCACACGTGCTTGGCCCACTTAGCAAATTGCCTGTTAACCGGCCGTGTGGAAGATTATCACTTCGTGAGTCAGGGCAAAACGAAGATCCCGGGTGTGGACGATGGCGAAAACATGGAAATCACCGACGTAAGTTGGTCGATGACCACACGGGGGGACCCGAAAAATAAAAGAAAGCTTCTGCCGCCAGCAAGAGAACTTATCGCCTCGCATCGCGCCTTGCCCGCTATTTTGTATAAATTCATGTTTATTCGTTGCATGCTAAAACTGTGCTTGTATAATCATTCTCCCCCAGCGCACCTTGATGGCCTTTGGCAGCTCGCTTTTGGCCTCGAGAAAGGTTTTTACTGCTACCTACATGCGTATCGCTAGGCAGCCGCTGCAGCATTTGGGTTGCGGGGCGGGGTTGCGCAGGGCTTATATAGTAATAGGCTTCCTCGAAGAAAGACGCTAAGAAGAGAATCTATGCTGCTTACGCCGAATGAAAACTTTCGCTTTGGACTGCTGGCAAGATGGCTGAGAAGGCATCACGATCTCTTTTAGCAATTGCACTGCTTGGCTTGCGAAAAAAATATTACTGCTTCTCTTACAGCTGCGTGTGGATATCTTATAAAAAGGATCGCATCCTTGCTGCTTTCAACGCTTCTGAATCAGAAAACCGTTCAGCCACATATCCTCTTTCGTTTATAACATATTTGTGGCCTTGTTTAATCATGGCCGCAAAGGTTATGCGAGGATATGTGGAGGATATATGTTGCACTTTTAATGTTCTGGCAAATATTTCTGCAAAGCACATCGCACAATTTCTAACTCTTTTTTTCCAGCGAAGCTTTAGAAAGGAGTTGCGCTGTTTACATGTGATTCACTTGCTTTTGCTTAGTTTAATGTTTCATGCTATGGAATAAGAGCGGCTTTGATGCCTTAAAGTATAAGCTTATTCTTAAGTTTTCATCATATGAAAACGGCTTTTTCTCTATCAGCACTTTTAGCAATCTTGCACTCGCTTTAGAAATAACTTTTTGCTTTTTTAATTTTTATTGCTTCTCTCGCAATCTCTTGCCTTTCGGCAGGGGAACTATCTTTTTTATTAATATTTTTTATTGCCTTTATTTTCATCGCGTATTTTTGTCGCGTACTTTTTCAAAAATTCTTTTCTCGCGAATTTTACTTGCTTATCATGGCAAACTTCAATAATATCAATATTAATATTTTTTTGGGAATAAACTGTCTTTATCAGATTCACAGAGTTTTTTTATAAATTATTCTCGAGTCACATAATATTCTTCTCAATTCAAGATGTATTTTGTAACTTCTCGTGAAGTAAACTCCGTGTATGGGGTAGAGTTAACATAAACTTACTGCTTATTCTTTAAGAAATAGTTGTTATTTGCTTAATCTTAAGTGATATAACAATAATTTACTCCATTTCTCGCTATCAGTAAATTTAGTATGACTTTATTTTCCGTTAATGTACTCTTTCTATATGCAAGGAGTTAATGCTCCTCTACTTTCTTCATATCGTGGTGGTAATCGCTTAGTTGGTAATTAATGTTTAAGCTTTGCTTGCCTATTAAGTGTAATTATATATTTATCATTGCTTTCGCTTGCTTAGCATAAATTCTTTAGTGTGCGTATCAGTCGTCAAACTTCGGACACTGTGGTTCTCATTTGAATTTAGAACCGTTCGAACTTTGGCCTCGCGATACAGCACTGTTATTGAGCTAAGGAATGATTCAATGTGTACAAATGCGATAGAAGTCTTCCCTTAGGTAGACTCCTAGCGCATTGCTTACAAGCATTGTAGCCATGGTAATTAGTAGCACTAGTTAATATCGCTTGTAGACGCTTTTCAATGCTTTATATGTGTCGTGTGGAAATTCGCTCTATGCACGCAGAGCGGACCACCCTCACGGCCATAGACGCTGTTGCTAATTTCGATTTTCTCTTCTCTTTTTCCACACGCTTCCGCTTCCGGATCACTCGCTTATATCTCTCTCTACCATATCTACCAAATCTCCTCCGCTAACCATTCGTAAACGCTAAAAAAAACCCTTCTTCCTGTTCCTGACCGCGTGGCAACGTTCGCATGACAGCTATGTGCGAACTCAGCGACAACATTTATGACTATTACAATGTGTCCCAGGGTAAGGTCACAATTCCCAATGTGGATGACGCAGAGGAAATGTCCCTTACCGATGTAAGTACTTAGCATCGCCTTAGCGCTTCAAGCAGCAACTCACAAACTCACCCAAATACACACGATACGAAAAACAAAGGGAACTGAAATGGGGATACGAATACGAGATCCAAGGAATCCGGCGAATTTTTTCTACGTTTTCGAACGCCGGAGACTGTTTTGATTTTTCAAGAATATACATCAACTCATGCACAAAACCACTCACATCTATTTTTTCGGTCTTTCACCGAAGACCGAAGCATACCAAATCATGTTTTAATTTTTTTCACTTTTTGCCGATACTTTCCGGATTTTCAAAGCGAAGGAAAGTTTTCGAAAGGGTTGAAACACACGTTTTTGTTGATTTTACCCTTTTTTAGTAGATTCTATACTGCAGTCCATTACTATAGTTATACTTATAACTTTTCATGTTTGAATTTTAAAATATTTAAAATGCTGGACTGATAAAAGTAAACTTAATTTTGCCTTTATACAAGCTTAATTTTACTAATTGAGTCAGTTCAATTTTTCAATAAATTCTCATATAAAAAGTAATTTTGCAAGAATTAAAATCTCCGGAGGGTTATGTATCGTTCTTGATTAACGTATTTGTTTTTCTTTCCCTTCCCTTCTCCTCGCCTATCCTATTTTACCAAAACAGCAAGCCTTCGACGTCTTGGGTTTCACCCAGGAAGAGAAGGACAACATCTACAAGATCACCGCCGCTGTCATGCACATGGGTGGAATGAAGTTCAAGCAGAGGGGTCGCGAAGAGCAGGCTGAAGCTGATGGCACAGCTGTAAGTTATCTCCTGAAGTTCTACTTTATAGAACTTTCTAATGGGAAAAAAGTTCAACCTTTCTTTTCTCTCCTCTTTATTCATATTCTCTACTACCTATCGTCCCAAAGATTCAGTCATGAAGTTCTCACTCTTGTTTTCTTATATTTCTCCTATTACTTTCATTTCTCATACGAGAATTTTTAATCTGACATCCCTAAAAGTTGCAATCATGAAATTTTAGAATCTTAAAGTGATCCAAATTCTTGAACTATATAAAAATGATTTCGATAATGATATATAAAAATAATTTCGAATGGTTTATTCTTCTCTAACTTATTCCTCAAAGCTTCCCCTTCAATGTTATGAAATTGGGATTTGACTATCATAGCAAAAATCTTACCTCTAATTTCTTGTCTCAATGAGATAACTATCCTTTTCAAACCTTCTTCTCTATCCGCTAATATCTACTAAATTAATTTCTAATAACTTTACCATCTTCTTCGACTCACAGGAAGGTGAGCGTGTTGCCAGGCTCTTGGGTGTTGATGCCCAGGATCTCTACAAGAACTTGCTGAAGCCCAGGATCAAGGTCGGAAACGAGTTCGTCACCCAGGGTCGTAACAAGGACCAAGTAAGCATCTTCCACTTTACCCCAAATTACCTATTCTCATAAGTACGAATATTTATCCAAATGCATCTAATGCAAAATCTGATACCTTTACGATAAATTTTGACGAGCGGTTCTGAAGCTCGAACGATGAAATTTTCTAAGTCCTCTTTCCTCTCAGTATTTAAGCCTTTTCTATAATACCTTTCTCCCTGCGTTTCTTACCAGGTCGCCTATTCAGTGGGTGCCCTTTCCAAGGCCATGTTTGACAGACTGTTCAAGTGGCTTGTGAAGAAGTGTAACGAGACCCTAGACACCAAGCAGAAGAGACAGCACTTCATCGGTGTACTGGATATTGCTGGTTTTGAGATTTTCGACGTACGTTTCCTTATAACTTACGAACATTTTCTCACTTGAGCAAATTTTTTAAAAGTAAAGCTCAACTTCGAACTTTGAATATTTCAAATCAAATTGAACTTTTAATTGAATATCATAGAGTTGACTTAAAATTTTTGAAGTTAAAATTCAACTTTACATTAAAATTTTTCGTATTGAGATACAACTTCAAATATCTTAAAGAATTTGATTTAAATTAGATTGCCTATATAAAGGCAACTGATACGATTATATTTCAAATGAAATTTATTTTAGAATCAAATGGTTTTCACCCCTGAACATCCACAATCCCTTCCACCCACTGACTCATTGATTTTCTTCCAGAGCCCAGTTGCGCTCATACATACCATTTTTCCGCAGGACTATTTGAAACCCTCCCAATTCCTAATTTAATGATAATTTAAAAATACGTAACATTCTCTGATCATAATTCCCCTAATCTTTTATTTTTTTTCAGTTTGTTTGTGATAACTCATCTACCACCTTTGGTTTGTGTCAATCAGCACGGTCATTGTAAAAGTTTTAAAAATTATAGATAAAAACTAATTCAAACTATTGAATTAAAATTATGGAATTTGCAAATTTGCTAAAATTGGCATCACTTTCGGGTTCAAAATTACATTCATAATGCATATATTGTGGAAAAAAAGTTCCCTAGTCAAAATTTCTCTGAAAGTTTTATCATGACCGTACTATTTGGCTCTGAAAATGACTTCTCAAGTGACTAACTATTATTGACCAAATGTGCCAATTTCCTCTCAGTACAACGGCTTCGAACAGCTTTGCATCAACTTTACCAATGAGAAGTTGCAGCAGTTCTTCAACCACCACATGTTCGTACTTGAGCAAGAAGAGTACAAGAGGGAAGGAATTAATTGGGCCTTCATTGATTTCGGAATGGACTTGCTTGCTTGCATTGAGCTGATTGAAAAGGTAGACTGGAATCTACCCTCATACAGCTTCCCCTATAAGTCATCCTTAGTTTTAAGTCATTAACATTAGCTGTAAGTTAGCTTTAAGTTAAGTTAACGGCTTTGTAACTATCTACGATCGTTATGGACATTCTTGTGATAGCAGAATGCCATGATCGTCCGTTTGAGTGCGTTCGATTCGACCTTTATTGGCAGAGGTCAGAATCGAGAACTGAATCTTCTTCTTCTTCTTCTTGAACAACAGAGAAAATTAACTCCATCTTCGAACTCTATCGAATCTATTGGTGCTAACTTTCACATCTCCCGCCTGAGCATTGGGAGACAATTAACTTATCGTTGGTGTACTTCAAACTCTGAGACCACTTTTAGGAACAAAGGATGGTCATGTGTATTATTAACAGCGATTCATGCAAGCGACGTTTAGTCTCCTCCTTATGGATCAGGATGTGAGCAGAAAACTCAATAACTGAATGAAAAATACCATTCCGCATGTGAACGGAACGGGAAGAAGTTTATGCATCGACTAATTGATGACGAGTTCCTGCGGAAGAGCGCTGCTGATGGAAAAAACACCTCTGCCTCACCTCCGTCCTTCACCGACCAAAATCCTGCCCTCCATTTCACCCGACATCTATCCAGTAGATCTAATTAGAACGTTTCTTTTCTCCTCCACCACGAAATATAACCATCGATGTACATTGCTAACTATCCCGAACATGGCACCTTTTATGGCTCGTGCCACTATCCTTTTCCAATCATCCCATCGATGCTCTTTACGAATCGCATCCTTTAGTACAACGGATTTGAGCAGCTTTGCATCAACTTCACCAACGAGAAGCTGCAACAGTTCTTCAACCACCACATGTTCGTACTTGAGCAAGAAGAATACAAGCAGGAAGGAATCAACTGGGCCTTCATTGATTTCGGAATGGACTTGTTGGCTTGCATTCAATTGATTGAGAAGGTAACAGAAAACTTAAAAGGTTTTTGGTATACAAAAGGGAAAGTATAAATTTGCGTTAGAAAGTATTTCGATATCTCTTCTCACTCGTGAAGAAAGAGGTTTGAGTTTTGGGTTTATGGTATATCGTCGACGCGGCCGAAGATTCGAGAAGGTAGTCGCTATGTCTGGCTGAGGGATCGAGTTTCCCAGTCTAGACGTCTCTATCAACGAAACGTCATACGACTTTTGAAAATGAATACCGAATGAAGAAAACACACCACTCACATTCAAGCGAAATACAACCGAAGATGATGACAATGAAACACATCTGAAAACCACATTGTGCCGTCTTTTTGCACTTATTGTAAGAGTGTGTGACGTCTTTTATTTTCTAGGATGCACGTAACAGTGTGATTTTAAGGTCTAGATTTTAATCTTTACTTTTCTGTCAGCACGCCCAGTGGCCGTCTTCCCTCTTCTGTCTCAAGTGTTTTTTTTTCAGTCCATTCTTGTCACCTCCCCGTGCAATCTTTTTTTTCTTTTTGTTAGCACTCTTCGGATGTGTGAAGACCGTTTGTTGTCTCCGTCTAACTACGTCTCAAGTCCAAGGTTTTTTTCTAATTTAACATATCTTAAAATGTTATCTTCTTTATAACTACCGATGAATCGTCTTGTCTATTTCCCCACTTGGTTTTTCCTATGCAAGAATTGGGTTTTGTGTACGTCCTTGTTTAGCTCGTACTTTTTTACTCGTAAGTTTTTTCCATTTCCAAATTTCTATTTACTTTTCGTAGTTCGACTAATTACTGGATTCTCTCATCTATCTTTTCTATTCTCTTTTTCTCTCTCTCTCTCTCCTCTATCTATGCAAGTTTTTGGGGTGTGTGAGCGTCGTTTGGACCCACGACCTTCCTTCAATTTCATCTGCCAAATGTATCACTTCCGCAACTATGAACTTCATCACTTTAGATCAAAGCTCAAAAGATAACGAACTCTTGATTTTAAGAGAAATATTTGACTTTCTCAGGAAATGTGTGGAAGTGGCTTTTGAGTAGAGTGAAATCAGGGAAAGTCTCAACTACTTCCTCATCCCACTCTTATCTAGCCTCTCTTACAGCTCCCGAAGCCTGGAGATGCCTGCCTGGAGTGTTGAGTGAATCCCTGCCCCCAACTGTACTCACTTCATTGCACCTTACTTATCCAGGGCCCCTATTCATCGCAAGCGTATCTTTGAATTTGAAACGGGGACTGCCTAAAAGAATCGGAACTCCTTTTAATTCTTCTAGTTAGTGGAAAATAATCTTTTTTAGATATACCTGATACTCATCTGAGTCTTAAACTTAGTTTGTAAAATTTTGCAACCGATTCTAAGGCAAACATTCCTGTGATAACTCACAAGATCCGCTTGTTCAAAGTGTTTTGAGTGATAATGTTTTTTATAGATGTTTTGATTCCCTTCTTCTACATTCTGCCCTTTTCCATTTCCAATCCCTTCCTATCCTATTACATCCAATAAATAATTACAATGCCGCATACGAGGACCTTTAAAAAAATCCTTCGAACCTTTATAACCCTCTCTCTTCCCCAAACCATCCCCTTTTCTGCACATGAACTTGTTCGTCTTGCCTGAAATGTGTCCCAGTTGATATAACGAGAGTTTTTCTCTTTTTTTCTCTTTCATACCCTTGTCGCACTTTTTCCCGATCGCACAATTTGCACCCACCGTCGTGTAACTGGCTCTTTATATCTCTCTCTCTCTCTTTTCTTACGTCCGTCGCCCCGCCGTCCGATTGTTTGCACCGAAACTCCCTTTGCAACTCCCTATTGCACTTCATTTTTCAATTTGCACTCCCCTTCCTCACGATCCATCCCAACGACGGACATCTTCTATTTTTTTTATCAATGTAACCACGACTGCGAAACATTGTTTTGCACGCAACTTTTGTCACGCTTTCTCACCATCAAAAAACCCATCACTTTAACACCAAAACATGCTCTTCACCGCTAATCGAAAACGGTTCATAAAACCCCCGCTTTCACTCACGATGCACCATTAAAATAAAAAAAAAAACATCTTCGTCGATCTTAAAAATCATGCATCCGACGAAACTGCAATCCATCCGCGGATTCTTGAACAAATGAACACTCAAATTGTCAAACACACCCTTTATATCACGCGCTCCTTTGCGAACACGTTCGGTCACCTTTTCTGCACACGCGCTACCCCATGTGTAACACATAAAAACAGTTCAACGGCTTCGAGCAGCTGTGCATCAACTTCACCAACGAGAAGCTCCAGCAGTTCTTCAACCACCACATGTTCGTGCTAGAGCAAGAAGAGTACAAGAGGGAGGGCATTGAGTGGACCTTCATTGACTTTGGAATGGATCTCCAGGCGTGCATTGAGCTCATAGAGAAGGTAATGCGGAGGGAAATGCTAAGGACGAGCCGAATGCCAAAAAAAGGAACCGCAGCTCCAAAAAATATCTATGTCTCTCTCATCTCAAACGACCCGACCAAGCGCGATTCCCAAAAAAAAGAGAATGCTAAGAACGAGCACGGCTACATTCACCCCTGCAAACTGCTTCTATGTACCCGCAACCACACGTTTAGCACGATAGAAAACTGCATAGATATGTGTACCATGCACGCAGAGTAGTCGATGAGAAAGACTGAATGCTGTCCTTTCTGCTGTTTCCCTCCACCTCATAGCTCTTGAAATGTAGTTGGGAAACTCCGAGTAGTTTTGCTAGTTGAACGTAGGCCGAGGACGTATTGGTGGAAGGTACGTCCACACCAGTGGGTCCGACCTGTCACTCATTACTGTCCAGGCCTTGGCATGGAAATCGCCCTCGAACTTAGAGGGAATTCAGTCTTAGCGTCGTCAGTGACTTCAACTCTCTTTCTGTCTCTTCTTTGAATCCTCTTTAGTCGTCGCTTCTCCGCGATCTATCCACACCTATCTTTACTCTGTCTCTCTTTTGTACATACATATATATCTCTCTTCCTACTTTCCTTTCCGCCTATCGCTGTCGTTCACGATTGCTTTAAAACGCGCCTCCAGCTTGAAAATACTCCCACGAGGTCGCAAGCCGCCTTCTTATCTACGGTGGACAACCACGAGGACCGATTCCCCATTCCAAAAGGTATCGTGCCGTTGCCTGTTGTGCGAGACTGATTTTCTATGTTGCCATTGTTTTATAGCAATTTTTTGCGTTTTAAAAAAATGTTTTACTCCTTTTTTGTTTATATTTTTTCGTTACTCTCACCGCTTCAAATTTTAGTTTTCTAAATTTCGTACGTGGATGTGGATTATTAATATGCAACTGGGAGTGTTGTTCCCATAGTCGCAGCCAATACCTTTACTTTTTTTTTCTTTCCTGTTGGCGAAAGAACGCGTGCGTGCGAGTCGGCACGTGCTTTGAAAAAAGTACATCCCCTCCTCCAGACTCCATTTTACTTTCACAACCATGATCTAAACCGAAAGCCGACTAATCAAGGCGTATACCCATACCGTCCTGTGCTGCATTTCACAGCATCCGTCTCACACTACCTTCTGTACCTCTGGACCTTTTGATCCTTTTCCTATGCTAAGAAGAAGCCAGCCAAACCATAGCAAAGCATGCTTCCGACTCCGCGACGCTGCATTAGCTAAACCGGCACCATTCTCACATTCACTTCCCTTCGCGTTATATCACAACAGTTTGTTGTTTGCCATTAACAGATATTTCCAAACACTCACATTTTTTATCACCTCATCTTCATCCTTTCTCAAGCCTCACCCAGCAGTCGGGGACTTTGGTTTTACTATAGTATTTGATGACTTTTTAAATCCGGAAATTTAATACTTCAAAACTGTTGGACGGTTCTAAGATTTTGGAAGATTTTATATTTGAATTTTTGAATAATATTCTCCTTAGTTTTAAATAAGAAAAATATTCACAAATTAACTTAAATCTTTAAATTTTCATAATTTCATATAAAAATCAACTGGGGATAGTTTATCAATCATCATAATTTAAATTTGATTACTTTTAATTGGTTTACGCTCCACTAGTAAGCAATTTTCTTTTTTATTACTTCAATTTTTATTCTTAAGAATCATTTGATCACATATACAATTTAGCAATTGTACAATTCATTCGAGTATCGATCGAAGAGAAATATTATTTTTCGATTCAATCCCTGGCCACCATCCTCTCAGTACCAACTTACCTTTTTATTCCTGTAAGTTATCCCTTGTTATGCGGCCTTAAGAAACCGTACTTCATATCCACATACCCTTCCTTAATCACGCGTTTATAATATTATTGCACATTCTATATCTTTTTTATATTGGTTTTTGTTAACATTTTTCTCTTATTTTGTTTATATATAGCTGCGGTGTATATACCGTTGAATAGAATGTTTTATTCCTTTCTTTTTGGCGCGATAATTGTTGGCAAGGAAGGAGTCAGTGACGCCAGAGTTTGTCGCTGTCGTCACAAGAACTTTGTGGCGACACTCTCGACTTCTCACCGTGCCACCATTTTGCTGTGCCATTGGAATCGGAACACCAATACCAGGCGTTCCGCTCCTGTCTTTTTCCTTTCTTTCGTGTACATATTAAATGTTATTTGTTTATAGATATGTAGACCTGCTGATCGATGCGGTGTTGTGCTCACATCACTCCCTTCATTGGGTTTTATCTTTGTGAACGTATTAATGATTTCCATTGTTGTAATACCCATTGTGACGTCCATCACTCTGTACATAAAACTGACCAGTGATGGGCGACATCTTCATCACCTCTTCTATTAATCATGAGTTTCCTCTCTTTGAATCCGTGTATTTGTTTTTCCTCTGTCTTGAAAATACGCATTCTTTTATGTGAAGTGTGTCTTTAAAAAAATATCGCTGACTCCATCTTGGGAATAGTACGAAGGCCATCTTTTGCTAACATGTCTGATCTTGTGAAACATATATGTCTGAATGAATTCATCATGTGCCTATATGGAAGGGAAGTTTTGAAAACTGAATGGAGTAGGATGTAAATGATTTTAAAATTGACAACAAATTTTGCTCAGGAGATTGCGTCATGCTGGAATCTGCACACGAAGGATAGGAATTTTTTTAATGTATAATATATAGCGAAATGGATGGTCTTGTTAAAGCATTGAAAAAATCAGGTTTTACTTTTCTTTTTTTTCTCTCTTTTTCTTTTTGCTTCACACCTCAAATTTTCTGCTCGCGTCCCATCTTCACCGCTTCATAATTCTCTACACCTATTTTTTTTTCTCCCAATATTTTGTTCATTTCGCGCAAAACCTTCGCTTTCGCGCGCAACTTTATTATTTTTCGTATTTTTTCAATTCATCCAACGCTTTTGAAACCTTATTCTCTCACCCGCCATCCCACGTTCGCAATAATTCGCTTCGACACTTGGCCGATTCCCTTCTCAAACCTTGAAAAACGCTATCGAACGAAATCTGCGATTCCCTCGCATCAGATCAACAGCTTTAATCAGCTCTGCATCAATTTCACCAACGAAAAGCTCCAGCAGTTTTTCAACCACCACATGTTCGTGCTGGAACAGGAGGAATACGAGATACAGGGGATCCCTTGGACTTTCATAGATTTCGGAATGGACCTCCAGGACTGCATTGATCTCATTGAGAAGGTACTCGGGGTGGGAAGCCGGATTTCCCCGCACTAGCTCGCAAGTTTTCATAACGATTCCAAAAAAAAGAGAAGCTATTTTTTGACGCGGAGATGATTCTTTTTTGTTTTGAAAGCTCGTTGCGATACACACTAAAGGTCGCGGAAGGCCGGGGCGCTGCGGGTGGTCACACTGCCTGTTCAGCGTCCCCTTCCGATTGTGTGTGTGTTTTTGTTACATTGGCACTCATATGATCGCTTGCGTAGAGCCAAAAATGCTATCTCAGAGTACTAACGCAGCGGTACGTTTGCACTTTATTTTTTTGCTCTACTCATTGAACGGAATCATTTGAAGCACCTAGCTTGTAATCGTTGGCCAAAGTTTTTGTACGGTGGGGTCGTTTTGGAACATGCTGCCCGAGATTCCCCAGTAATTTTTTTGAGCAGTAGATTAACCACAGCTTCATTCGCAAATTGAAATTTATCGAAGGCGTCCTATTCCACCAGGGTCACTTTTTTCGAAGGTTATGTAATCCTTAAGATTACCTTGGCTTATAAACGTGATGATTTTGCAATTTGAAGGTATTCTTGCAAGCAATGCCTTTTAAATACATCGATTACTACGGATGTTACGTTTCTTAGGGAATTTAAGTAAACAGGCGAAAGAGTATAACCCCTTGAAAACTGTAATTGGATGAGCAAATAAACTAATCGTTCCTAGAGATTGTCCGGTGAATATTCGTGCAGGTCAGAGATGCGCTAGGTTCCATTTCTGTGATATCATTGAATGTTCGTCACAAGACGAAAGGAATCATTCGATTTGATGAATTCAATGGAGCTCGGTCTAAAATACTCTTTATATATGTTTGTGACTAAATGTAAAAAATCTGTAAATTAACGTGTAAATATTCACATTCGTCCTTTTTGTACATATTCTTTCAAAACCGCATTGATAAAAGAAAAGCAACTTTTCGTCTATCACTAACCGTTTTGGTCGCACAATTTTCCGTTGTAAATAAATCATTTCAATGCTTGGAGATCGAATGGTTTCCATACAATCACCTCTCTGTTTCATCCAATTCCTTTATTCCACTGTTAAGCTAAACTTAGCTTTCACACATTTCATAGATCATTTTCTCAGTGCCCTGAAACATTGATAGACATCCAATGAAAACTTATCGAGCTTAACATCATTAGTCATGTGTTTGTGTTTAGTCTTATGCACGCATCGAAGTTGTGACTAACATAAAGATAATTTTCACCTGGTTTTGTGACTAACACACATAGTCAAGAGGAGGAAAAATACCTATCCTTCCCAAAATACGTTTAATGTATTCGTCTGTGTATATCTCTCATATAGCGAATACTCTATAAATTCCCTTCTTGGCAAACCATCAACTTCTATAAATTCTTGAATCTAGATGGTGTCAGCTATGAACAACCATCTTTTCATTGATATTACTTCGCTTTTTTGACCCTTAACAACCTGTAAATAAGTTCAAAACCTTTTACAGACTCTTTACGGGTCTTTGAAATGTTCCTTTTCGATTCAATTCAATCTAAAAAATTATAGTCGTCCAAAATGTCCTTATAACTAAGATTTGACTCAATATTAAAGTCTTCATGACTTGAATAAACTCCTGGAAAACTGAGACATATACCTTTTATTTTTTGTTCTTACCTTCATTTGTATAATTTCAACCCTTATTGCCTCCTCATATCATACTAATTTCACTGCATGCCGATATTGTTTCACTAGCTATTACTTGGCCAAGGTAAGGCATTAAAAGCACTGATTGGCGGGAAACGTTGGACCATTTGACGGGAGGCAACATGAGCCACATGGCAGTAAGTATGCAAACATTCCTACCTTCGTAAGCTGAGGCCTATCCATTTCTCCCACTTCTTCTCGCATTTGGCGACGTGGAGAGACTTGAAAGCGCATTATTAAGCTTGCTGCACATCTGCCAACAAAATGGACCCGTGTGCAGAGCACGGTCCCATCGGCATTTTACTTAGTATCTCGCTTCGTGTAGAAAGTAGTGCAATCAGGATGCGCCATATTAGAGTGTATGTAATTCAAAGCCGCTTCTGTAGTAGTTTGTAGTTTAACCTAGATCTTAATTAATTGTATACTGGGGCTTTTTGGAAATAATTTTGGTATATTTTTTTGCTGCATTATCTTTATTGGAATCTTCCAAAGTAAAAATTCAATCACTAATTTTATAATATTTTTGAGTAAATTACGTTAAATTTGTAGTTGTAATCGCAAACATTTTGAATAAGTGTCATAATATGGGTAGTAGTAATCTATTGAAATTTTTTTGAGTAAAATTTTTGAATCGCAGCAGCTATTTAATTTTTCAAATATTAATGCTTAACGAGGAAATATACTCATGAAAATTATATTAATTTAAATGTGCTGCCACTTTGGGCTTGGCTAAACGTTGGTTCATTCATCTATCTAAAACTAAAGTCATAGTAAAATTAATACGAGCAGTTCAGTAAGCATATCGTTCGAACCTCAAATCTCACGTTTAATATCGGCCCAGGCGCAGCTTTTAAACGCTCAGAGCTTAACAGCATAAAGGCGCAGAAAGCGCTGCATTTTAATCGAAGCAGTATTTATCATGTCAATAACTCTGGGGCAAATTAAACGTGGGTGGCGATGGTTTAATTTGTGTCAGTATGTGTTCCCGCTGAGGATATCCCGTCACCATTCTCACCCTCTGTTAATTCCTTTCCACAAAACAGCCCATGGGTATCTTGTCCATCCTTGAAGAAGAGAGTATGTTCCCCAAGGCTACTGATAAGACCTTTGAGGAGAAGTTGAGGAACAACCACTTGGGCAAGTCACCCAACTTCCAGAAGCCTAAGCCACCCAAGCCAGGCCAGGCTGAGGCTCACTTCGCCATCGTCCACTACGCCGGAACCGTAAGTTTCCTTCCATTACCTAAAACTTCATTTTCATACCAATCATTCAGTTAAAAGTAACTTACAAATATCTTTACCAGCGATCCAGTTTTACTCTGGTCGCGGAGTCGTTATGTCTTGAATAGAGGTTTGCTCAGGTTAAATTAATTCCATTACTTAACTGTCATTTCCAAAGCATCTATCACCATCTTTTTGCTCAATCTTTAAAATTGCCTTCTTTTTGAAAATAAAGATCTCTTCTCACGTTTATACTTTACTGATTAAAATCCACAAAAACCCCTTATACTGCCCCGTTCGTTCCGGCAGACTTTGCTAACTTGTGTCTTGGTGTGGTTAAATAGGTCGCCTACAACTTGACCGGATGGCTCGAGAAGAACAAGGATCCCTTGAACGACACTGTTGTCGACCAGTTCAAGAAGGCATCCAACAAGCTCTTGGTTGAGATCTTCGCTGACCATCCCGGTCAGTCTGGCGCTGCTGACTCCGGTGGCGGCAAGGGTACGTTTCTTCAGAATCCACTATGAACCAATCCATGAGAACCCGCCATTCCAAGAGATGTCAGTTAGCCCTAAACCCTCCTAATGAATTGATGATTTCACTTTAAGAAATGATGATGGAATTCCCTTGTTCAATCAATATTCCCCTTTGTCTTAATCCATTTTCATCATCAAGTATCATCACTTAATAAATGGATCAATACTTTGAAATAATTTGAATACCAATTCAAACTTTGCTCTCACCTTTAACTATCCTTTGAATCATTCTATTTATTTTTAATCAATCATATTCATTCCAGGATTTAGCTCTTGTTTCAATTCAATTGTAATCAGTTGCCTTGCTGTTAATTTTAAAAAATTCTCTCGAGCATTAAAGATGCATTTTTCATTTCAATCATTGAGGTTAAAACATCTGGTTGATGTTAATTTTCATTTTATAAAAATTATATTGCTTTAGTATAATTTAAAATATTCAAAATAAATTAATGAAAGACTGAAGCTATTAAAATCAATGTAGTTTTTGCCTTTTTAAAATTTTTGCTTCTAATATTGGTTTTTGAAGTCGAATTTCGATTGAAAAATTTGCAAGGAATTATATGATAGAGAATTAAATAAACAAGGAATCAATATTAAAACAGAACGATCGAAGATAATTTTCACACAGATGATCCGTACATACCATTAAGTTACAATTCAAATTGTTAACAGATAGACATACTTCAGATCGGAATCAAATCTCAATACATCGGAAGTCATTCGTTAGGGCACCGTATTGTCTCTTTAACGTGTACATTGTATCGTGTCGAATTGAATGTTCTCCCCTGAAACTCTGGTTGTGAGTCGTTATTCATAAGTACTACTGGAACCTGGACGAGTGTGTTTCGATCGAGCTGGAGAATCCAGGATCAAGCACACGAGACCTTCACCAGTGTGGGACTTCGAGACATGCTCTGATCTGGTGACATCGTCTCAACGTCTCTTGTCTATTGTCTGACCATTTAATGTGTTGTCTCTCGTTCTCCCGGCGTCTGGGTCTACCCTACAAACAACCAACCATCCTGTATGACGTCAATCTCCCTTCACAAACGCTTTTCGCGTCCAAAGGCGGCAAGAGGACAAAGGGTTCTGCTTTCCAGACCGTCTCCGCCCTCTACAGGGTAATTTCAACGAGCGACGAGGACTTCAAGTAGATTGTGCCCAAGCACTAATGCTGAAATACTGCTGACGAAAGTTTCGCGTCCCGGGCGACGCAGTGTTTCATGATCCATGCTTAAACGAATTGCCTACCATTAATAACGATAAAACTCAATTCAAGTTCGAGCAATCAAGTACTCAAATATGTCATTAAACCTTTTAATACCCCCGTGATCTTTAAGTAAATTTTTGCAATTGATATTAACTTTCCGGGTTCAAATAACCTTATGAAACCTATCTGCCAATAAAGTTCAAAATCTTCCATCAAAAACACGATTTTCGTCCGCAGTATGCAATATGGGCTTCAATTTGTATACTCCATATATGTGTTAGAATCCTCTGTTAAATATTTCCTAACCGCTTCCCTTGGGAGCACCTTATATGTTCTTCACAACGTGTAGCCATGTTTCAGCTGCCTACTACACGTGCCTATATGTTTTCCGCTGTGGTTTTTGCTGTCTCACTCTCTCTCTCTCTCTCCAACCTTTCTGTTTCACCTTCACTATCTGTTCTTGTGGTTGTTCCCTGTAAATGTTTGATCAGTGTCATTCTTTATGTTGTGGCTGTCTCACAATCTATTGTGGCTTTGGTCTTACCACTGTGCATGTGTTCAATGTCTGTGTCGAGACACGTCAACATGATATCAAGGATACATGGGAGGGTTTCTTTATCAACATAACCAATAAAGGGGTTTCATAATGGACATTTAAACTGGGTCTATCAATACAAAACGAAAATACTCATTTCTTCAGCACCACTTCTGTATATCTTTGTAACAAAACAGTTGAAAATAGGTATTTAACAAAATCAACCATGTACATATTTGGGAAACATGAGCATGAACATCACGAACTGAAACATCGACATTGACGAAACAGAGTATGGGTGTGAACAGTATGCAGTTCACATCACTCAACAAAACTGTCTTTATGTATAAACTATCTATGTTTCACATCTACGATCACTCACTTCACCTGGATAAACAAAGTAGAAATGCTTCTTATGAATGGTAATCGTAATTCTATGTGCTTAATTTAATCTAATGCCATTTACCTCTGTGTATCCTATGTCGCGTGGAGAACACGTGCGAGGATATTCAAGTAGATGTGTGCTGGATGCCCGTTGCTAATCTCTCTCTTTCTTTCTCTCTCTCTGTCCTTCCCAAAATTCTCCACTCTCTCTCTATCTGTTTATTTCGTGTTCTTGGACGCAGGCGGTCGTGGCAAGAAGGGTGGTGGTTTTGCTACGGTGTCCTCATCATACAAGGTATTGCTGCTCGCTTCCGGTACTTCCCCTCTAATCAATTGACCACGGCATGAAGGGTCCTTCTTTTTTGAGAGGGCCTTCCTCATGCACGCTGGATACCCCCCAAAAAGAAGAGGCTTTCCCAAAAATGGGAACAGTCTATGAAGTCGTTTCTTCACCTTTTTAAACCTCATCCTGCAAAGCAAATAAAACGTCAATAACCATCACATCCAAAATCTTTTTAATACTATCTTGTGACTGACAGCATGGTGGCTTTACTTGCTTGCTTTTTTGACTAAAAGTAAAGATGAAATAAGCTTCGGTGAGCTGTATGGCTGGGTGAAATCTCGATTCCAGAGGGGAGCTTTGGATTGAGATTTGTCGAATTTACGGTTTTGGAAATTGGGATGAATCAAACCTACGAAATCAAATCCATGAAAAGATCATTGATGTGGTTTGGAGGTTTGATATTCCTTTCCCAGGACGGTACGACAGACAGCTCTCAGCCTTTAAGAGTTTCTCCCAAGCATTCAAAAGCGATTGCTTTGAAAATATCGCACAAAAGCCTTGCTTTCATTGCGAAAAAGGCAGCTTATACTAGAGGATTAAATAAGTTTATTTAATCCTCTAGTTTTCTTTTGACTGACAAACTGCATGCCCCGTGATTAAATACAATCCTCTCCTACCAATACTCTAACATGTGATCCAAATATTTTTATGGTAACCCGATTGAGAATTAATTAAAATATTCATTTTGTTTGACCGCAGAAAATTTTCAAATTTCAAAAAGCATTTAACATTCATTTTAAAAGTTTTTATGAGAATTTTCTCAAGTATTAATTTAATTTTTAATTAAATTTTTCGAACTAAATTTTTTCAATTCGGTCAAAATCTCGTGCAAATTTCGTATTATTTCTTTCTAACGCTTATTTTTTCACCCTTTTCCTCAACCCATCCTTGTTTCTATCCATGTCCTTAAAACCACAGGAACAGTTGAACAACCTGATGACCACCTTGAAGAGCACCCAGCCTCACTTCGTCCGTTGTATCATCCCCAACGAATTGAAACAGGCCGGTAAGTTGATCAAAATATTAAAACTCCTGAAGAACGAATTCAAGTAAAAATTATCATTTTGAGCAATAAGCTATACCATAAGAATGACCTAAGTTGCGCATTCTACAACTTTCTAGTAACATCTTTCTTAAAGTTTCTCGTCTTCAAAATAAAAAAAATCTCAGATATCACGAAGTATATGTTAAAGCAATGAAGAGGTTAAAATTTCGTGGATATACTTTTATCAGAGCTAAGCCTATTTTCTTGAGGATGGGTAAGTTTTGCAGGACTGAGACTTGTATCTTCTCCCTCAGGTGTTATCGACTCTCACCTTGTCATGCACCAGCTGACTTGTAACGGTGTACTTGAAGGTATCCGTATTTGCCGTAAAGGTTTCCCCAACAGGATGGTCTACCCTGACTTCAAGCTCCGGTAAGCATGCAATACACAACACACACTTTAAGTCCCACCAAAAAATTACAACTTAATTATCTGATAGAAAAGTTGATCAAGTGAAGAAGTCCGAGGCAGTTCACTAATCACTGACTTTCTTTAAGTCGATAATTATAAAGAAATGACAAAGAATTCATACTAACACTATATTAAAGGACTTAATTGATACAATATAGCATAAGTCAAATCACACTCCTTCCTATAGTTCATATTTAATGAATTTACTTTAAAATGAAACATTCCTTAAAGATTTCCAATTCCATTCCAAAAAAATTCATTCCAATTCACCTTTGAAATCGGTCACAAAGAACTTTAGATATAAGTTAAATATAACAAGATCTCTTACAGGTTCCAACAGAAGAAAAGTTCCCTTATAGATAGCAAATTTATTTTATTCTTACTCAGCGTTGGAGAATTAGACTTAAAAATATTAATCCGACGAAATCGATCAAATGAAAAATTCAGTTAAATTTTTCCCTTACTTCCATAGGAGATTGAAATTTTAAATGAGTTCCTGATTGTTGATCTTATACATTGATGCGTGGGAAATAATTTAAAATAAGCCTTTGAAGATTTGTTTGCATGTAAAATAAATTTACGTCATGGGATTTTCAGTTAAACTTTAATTGCAAATTCTGATTTAACGAATGATTGCCCAGGATAGATAGTGAGAAGATAGATAAGTTACCTTTCCTTTTTATCAGAAGATGAGTCAAAGTAGATGGAATCTTTATCTCAAGAAGGATCATGAGTAACTTCAAACTTTCAATTCAATCGATAATCACGTCTTGGTTCCGTTTTGTCCCGCCCCTTCCCATAAAGGTACATGATCCTGGCCCCTAAGACAATGACTGAGGAGAAGGACCCCAAGACCGCTGCCGCTAAGTGTTTGGAGGAAGTTGGCTTGGACCCCGAATCCTACCGTATTGGTCACACCAAGGCTCGTCCCATATTATTTAAAATCTTGATTTTTTTCACCCCTTTGATGCCTGAACCCCCTCACCTAGGTTTATTTCTTTAGCACGCACAACCCATATAATGAAATCTTTATAAAGGAATGCACTCTATTTTCTCTAGATATGAGATCACCAGTGGATGTCCATGGATTTCACCACCCCCCTCGAAAGAGTTCACTTCCCATAGAATAATTTATGCACTTCTCCTGCACTTTGTCTTTGTCGTTATCCCATGTCTCCCCTGTCGTCAAAAGCCATAGCCCGTTTGAAATATGTGACGTCTAGGTCCTGGATGGGACTCCAGAGACCTACTTTTTAGTTTTACACCACCCCATAGTCGAGTTTTCTTTTTTCCATGCACGCTCCAGATAGAGATGATCCAACCATGGTATTTTATTCCAGTGTATTGTTTTTAAAAGTGCCCTTTGTCTGTCATTAAGTGCCATGAGGTGTAGGCAATTGGTCTCAAGTCGAGGACTCCTCATTGAGGACTCATTTTACATGAGACACCAATTAGCAATTGGTCCTTCGATTGCTCTTCTTGTAGACCCTTGCAAAGCCACGGGCACTGTCGTTCGTTTACAATGTGATTGTCTCAACCGATTCGTGCATTTTGAGAGGCCAAAGATTTTTAATCGAATCCTCTCAGAATGCAACAACCAATTGTTCCCATACCTACGGCCTAACCGTATTTCCAACGCAACCTCTACAGCTATAAGATCCTGGCACCGCAGCAGGTATCCAAGGTGGAAGACCCCAAGAAATGCGCAGAGATCATTCTGGAACAAGTGGCCCTGGATACGGAATCTTACCGTTTGGGTCATACTAAGGCACGTGATTAATCGTGGAAGGCAAAAGCAAATTCAAGCAGCTAATTTTAACGCATATAAAATCTTTGAGTTCCACCTCCATGAGCTGGTTCTGGTCTCGGTCCTTTTGCCTTTATTGGTATTGAACCGTTAGAGACACAGGGTATCCGAGAACGAAACCTGATATGGACACGAGTAAGATGTAATTATCACTGACGGAGACATTATAAGATACTTCTACTCATAGTTTCTCCTCCAGTCGGTATCCTTGCTCGGGTGGATCGTCTTTGTACATACAATCTTCCTTCCGAATTTTGAACAGGCATTTACGCCGATCGCCTTGATCCGTGAAAATTTTAATTCAGTCAGATATGATAAATGTTGACTTGCATTTACTTCCTATTGCTGATGGAAGTGGTTTTATCAAAACTCCGCGTCATAAAAGCGTTATCTAACTAGATGCCTGTTAATTTTTGGAAGATTTCTCTCAACGTGTATATTCGTAGCAGCGCATAATAGCTATCTTCGTCTGAAATATATGTATCTATGTGCAATTCTTTGTGACTGTACTTCGTCTGGTTCATGTGTCATCTGTATTCCCATTTACCGAAACCTGCCTGCCATCTCCTATCACTTATGTGTAAGCATCCTCTTTATCTTCAACGTGTACATTGTGTAATATATTTCTGTCTGTTGTTGTTTATTGTCATGTTACCTACCCTTTCACCCTCTTCATGTTCGGCCATGTAGTGAAAAGTTGATGAGGCTGTAATAAGCTTTATTACGCGAAAGTGAAGAGATATTTCTATCGGGTAAATCGGTTGATTTTATTCCACCTTAATGATCAAGCCCTGTTGGAGATAAAAATCAATTTGGGAAGGTTAACAGTTTTCGGAAACAAATGGGATGGAATCAAACTTGAATACTTACTTTTTGTTGAAACTGGGGGTAGTCTAATTAAAGAAAATAGCTCATATCTATGGGATATGATTTCATTTTCATATTATTTAAATTATACTCGGGAATCTTGTACATAATTTATATTTTGAACATCAAGGGATCTATTGAATGTTATGTTGAAAAATTTGAATCATCTTCAATTTATTTATTCCAATTAAACTGCATATTTCTGATAGAATCATTAACGACCGGAAAGTAGATATATTGTATAATATGATCCAAACTTTAAAAGTTCGATTGAAAACTCTTCGGTCCTTCTTCAACGATGGAGGGAATATAGAATAGGAATCATGGCTGTATTAAACCTTTCCCTATATCCATTGAACCTCCACCATTCTGTTCGATCTCTTCGCCAATGGTCCTGACCTCCTGTATATGTTTAAAAGAATCAATCACAACCCTCCCCATTTCCCACAGCTACAAAATCCTGTGCGCACACCGCATCAAGGATGGAATGTCTCTGGAAGAGATAGCTGAAAATATTCTGGAAGCGGTGAACTTGGAGCCAGAACTTTACCGAATGGGCAAAACAAAGGTACACGGATCGGTCGGGAGAACGAGGATAGGAAACTAGTGGAAATAAAAGCTCTGGAGAGATGATTGATTTACCATTTCGCTTTTTTGATTTCGCAAAACATAGAAGAATTAACTTTTTGGTGATGATTGTTTTTATTTGCCGTGCCTTCATCACGTATGAGAGAATGAATAAAAGCACAGCAGAAAAGATTCGCATTATGGGGAAATCCAACTTGAGAGTGGTAGTGTAAAGCACTTGACTAAAGGCACATCTTTATTTTTAGCTTCGTATACTGCTTTTATGCCGCAGATTTGGTAGTGCAATATTTTGCTTATTTAAGTACTCAAGCGAGAATTATTTTATTAATTGAAACGCGTTTTTATGAACATCTTATCTATTTTGGTTTCTTTGCAATACTACGCGCTATCAAAGCAGAGCTATTTGACGAAATTTGCAGTCGCTTAGCTTTAAACCATGCTTTTTTTACGAACAGCTTCGTATGAGTTATTTGCAGACTCTCAGGGAAGGGGTTCGGAGGGTGCGCTTCGCAGCCCAAGCAGGATTAATGTATGATTCAAAACGTAATCAAGCTTCAAATAAATTTTGGAAATAGTTAATATACAATCAATAAAGATAAACTTTGATTCAAACAATTCATAAGAATATTAAATCTTTAGATTCACTCGCAGCTTTTGGTGCACATATATGCAACAAACATGTTCACGCTTGGTAAAGCTTTTCATAGCCTAACACATCTTTAAGCACAGAATCGTTTCTACACACAAAAACCTCTGTTTCCTTTCTTTGTATCAATGGCCTATTGACTCTCAATGTGTCTCGTGTGTCTTGTCTATCTCTTCTCTGTGTAATTATCTAAGTGTTAAAAGCTATTTGCGCATTCGCTGCTCAACCGCTGCTCAGCTGCTGCTCAGCTGCTGCTCAAGTGATGCTCATCAGCTTTAAGAAGCCATCATCGAAAGTGATGTAGGTCGCTGCAATCGACGCTGCTAGTAGCTTATAGCGAAGTAGCCAAAGATCTATGTTCACCTTATGTGGAGCTAAACATCTCAAACTCTAACGCATATGTGTCCACCCATATAGATGAAACCAGTAGCACCCAACATTCCTGTAGTTAGAAAAATCCTCAAAAATTTACCTCTACCTGAACCCATTATTATCTCCAATTTGATGTAATTGAATCCTTGCTTGCTTTTCTGCACGCTTGATTTATACATATGCTGCTTTAAATCGAAGCAATGTGTACATGCATTATATAGTGTATTTTTTTGGTAGTATGTTTGCTTGTGTGCTTATTGTTTGTCCCGCACTTTGTCACTTTGCAATCGCTTAACAATTCACGCGGACGGCAAAATTGATACAAGAATGAGATTAATAAAGTCTCGATTCATTTCTCAGGCCTCCATGTTCTTGGAACGGCCATTTTGTGAAGCCTTTTTCGTGAAAGGCCATTTTGTCGATACTGAAATCCCTTATAGTTTCAGTATCACTAGCTTTAAAAGCTTCCAAACCTTTTAAGCCTAGCTTTTCAATCACTTTTGACTTCTTTCAAACCTATATCAAACTTTTTTTATCTGATAATGCCGTCCGCTCAATATTTTGCAAGCGATAGGCAAACCTTGCTGCTCATGGCGCATTTTTCTGACTTAGTTTTTCTTCGCCCGTTCCCTCTTCCCTTTCAACACCCTTTCGAACGAACCAATTCGAAATCGAACAGGTGTTCTTCCGTGCTGGAGTCTTGGGTCAGATGGAAGAATTGCGTGACGAACGTCTCGGCAAAATCATCTCCTGGATGCAGGCCTGGATCCGTGGTTACCTCACCCGCAAGGAATACAAGAAGTTGCAGGACCAGAGGTGAGTACAACTCAATGCACGAACACCTTTAAAATTGAGCTTTTAAGATTCTTTCGATCCCGAACTGGGTACTACAATCTCGATCCTTTTCTATCTGCAGACTTGCCCTCCAAGTCGTACAGAGAAACCTTCGCAAGTACCTTCAGCTCCGCACCTGGCCATGGTGGAAGTTGTGGCAGAAGGTCAAGCCTCTTCTCAACGTCACCCGAGTGGAGGACGAGATGAAGGTGAGGGGCTCAAATATTCCGGAAGATCGGCTACCGAACGCTTCCCCATCCTCCCCGTTTAGGAACGCCTGAATTTAGGCTTAAATTTAGATTTTCCGTCCATTTATAATACGCGACCGTTTGGCGCAAACAGACATCACCTGGCGGTGGGAAAGAGCGGATTACCTTACGTCGAGAAGTAGGGAAACGGTTCGGAGGGTTTAATCCGTCTCTTTAAGTCGACGGGTGGAGAGAAATTATGGACGAAATTTTCGTCGTCGGTTGAATAAACCTTACTTACTTTATTCCCATCTGGGTGACGCATCTACGCCGTAATACGGTTGCATCAAAGGGATGTGTCACGAAATCGAGGAAGCTGGCAACTCTTAAGTGCAAACAGCTCGGGAGTGAGAATAATTAAGTCGGATTCGTCATAATTGCGACTTACGTTTCCGAACACGCGGTCTTAGTCTATCCGCAATTACTCTGCCCCTTTGATGCTATTATGGGGTGTAAGTGCGAACCTTATGGGAACTTCAAGTAAGGAGAACTCGGGTGATAATTTTAGTAGCTATTCGTTACTCGCTAATGGATTGTTTAATCAAAAATTAATCTATGATTATTAAGAAGTAATTAAACGCAATTATTATGCATCAACATTATAAAACTTTGAATAAATTAATTATAAATATAAATTTGAAATGGTTCATAAACCGATTGAAAACTCTTTGAAGTTTGATGACATTCATTCCGATCCAAGACATTCTGATAAACATTTTCATATGATATACAAAAGTTTTGATTAAATGAAATACTTTCTTTCCTAGAAAAGAAAGTTAAATATATCTTCAGAAATGAAACTTCAACTTCCACTTATTAATTAAAGCATATGGGCAAACGCATTGAAAAATTTTGCACTGTCGGTATCGAGGTGTACTGGTGTTGGGCTTCTGGAAGTGGGTAACAGTGGAAAGTTAGTCTCTCCTCATACGATTAACCAAATGGGACTTCTACGTTGGGCTGTGAGGATAAAGAATCAACCATAAACATCATCGATCATGAGAGCAAACCTTTTATTCAACATCAGATGACTCCATCTGAGAAAACTGGGCACGGCAGTCATCACCAGAGGGAAAGCGTACTAAATCACTTCCATCGCAATTTGTCCGCAAGGAACAGAGTCGAGGGTCTTCGAATCAAAGGGCCGATGGTTATCCGAGTAATCCGCGAGGAAAGGCACTCAATGACGCGTGCGGGGGATGAGTGAGACCATAAAAGAGCGGATCGGTGACAGCGTTTTAACGGCTCCGGAAGGCCGAGATGGCAGGAAATTCTCATTTAATTGCTTCCATTAGTATCACTCTGCTTACGGGTGGGACGAAGGAAGATGGTGGGGGATCGAATGATGGGTCACATTCCGCGGCGATATGAGAGGGAGTGGGTTAAATATAATATTCCCAAAGAGGGGGAGGGAGGGGGAGGTGGAGTCTCGAGGTACCCTGCTCCTTAGGGAGGTTGCTCTTCACGGGAGTTAATCCGATCCCTTCTAAACCATAAGGGGTGGGGGGGTTCGCCTCGGAAGAGGGAGTGGGTCGGATCCGGAAGGGGGTCGTGAGATATGGGACGCGGGATGTTATTTCTGAATATGACAGAAGTGTCCAAAAATGTAGCTACCTAGATGGTGATGGAGGTGGTTGCGTAGGAGGGCGATAGCTTTTAAAAAGGGGTACCGCGGCGTGATTCATCGATCCTAAAAATTCGTGCCTCTCCCTCGCGGAAAATGGAAACGGGGGTACGAGGACTTCGGTATCTACGACCTCTTCGACTTAACGATCCTCCGCGGTTTATCGGGATAAATATTTTCGGTTGCGGAGGGAAAGCAATATTCCATCGCGGGTCTATTTCCGAAGATCCGCGGAAGCGATCATTTTCGAGGGCTTTTGGAAGGCGTGGGTGTCCCTCGAAGACACTCGTGGAAAATTAACGGCTCTCTGCCTCTCTCTCGGGATGAATGTTATTGCGGCGGAAAAGTCTTATTTTTGCACCATCTCGCATGATGTAGTGCAAGAAACGGGGCGGTATATCTCTTCCCCGATTCCTTTCGGGCTTCCAGCCACATCTCTCTCTATCCGATAGACACCGAGGAAAGAGGAAGGCTAGGAAATAGAAGGAGGGGGCAAAGGAAGGTGGGATTGAGATCCGGAGGTGGGTTGGGGACGTACCTCTTTCGAAGGGGTCCAGGTAGTTGAGAATTCCAAAAATATTCGGGGACAGGGATGGAGGCTGGGGAAATCACTCATGCAGGCGAGCCGGGATTCGAAGAGGAGTTTATGGTGGGAGGGTGAGGGGGTGAGGAGCCGCCGCATACCTGGGGACACGCGAAGACTGGCGGAGGTGGTGGGAGGGGTCCGCGAGGGGCGGGAGTCTCTCATGTGGGAGAGGATGAATAATTTTTTTTTTGGAGCCTGGAGGAAGGGAGGAAGATGGGAAAAGCGGAGGTGTTGCTGGAGGAGAAGGAAGAGGGTGGGGGGAGATATACCGCGGGTATCTCGCGAGCCACCAGCCCTTCCGAGTCAGTCTCCCTTCTAAAGCGCCCGGTGCGCACCCAAAAACCCAAGAACCCCACCGAACTCCGGATTACTCGGCGACACAGCCGCGGGATAGTAAACCTGTGTCGCGAGGATAGGAGATATCTCTCGATACGAAGAAGGGAATACGCGAACCGACAGTGCGAAATATTTCACCGGTTTTTCATCAGCCCAAACGTCGTGGTTTGTTGTGCAACTATCTAGAAGGCCCTTATAATTCCTCGACGGTCGACGACGCCTCTCTATCTGTAGCAGCGCGATCTCCTCGATTTTTTCTTTAACCTTTCCGACGAACGAACAAGTCCGCAATGGACCCTCCCGCAAAGACCACCAAGCGGAAGAAGTCCTCGGCCGCAAAGGCAGAGGAGGAACCCGCGCCTAAGATCGAGGAGGTCGCGCCCCAGAAGGTTGTCGAGCACGTAGTGGTGCCAAAGGCCCAGGAAGTTGTAGTTAACGAGGTGGAAAAGACGGTCAATGACGTTTCGCACGACTCGGTGGAAGTGGCGGATGTAGAGCCGCAGTACTATCATGACTCCTCGAATCTTCCGCAGAAACTGGAAGAGAAGGCCGCCAAGGCACAGGAAGCCTTCGAGAAGGAGGAGAAGATGAGGAAGGAGTTGGAGGTCGTCGCCGCCAAGCTTAAGGACGAGAAGGCTGCCCTTTTGGCCCAACTTGAGGGCGAGAAGGGAAGTCTCAGCGAGCAGGCTGAGCGCATGGCCAAGTTGAACGCCCAGAAGGCCGACTTGGAGACCCAGTTGAACGTAAGTATCGCACTTTTCTTTTCAGCACGCGATTCCTCCGTGGTTTTCTTGGAGGACTGGCGGTATCGCTCTATCTTCAGTTTTGAAAAGGATATTCTAAAAAGGAGTAAATTTCGCGAATTATTCATTTCCAAATTCTCTGATATCGTGTTAAATTTTTACGAAATATTTTGCTCCCTAGATTGTTTTATCAAGGAATATCCTTATAACTATTTTTTGCTGAAATTTAAAAATTTAAATTCTCTTTTGGTATAACAAGAAAAAACGGTTTATATTTCAAAGAGCAAAAGATTATTTTATCACAATTTTACTAAGGTGGGACTAATGAAATTGGTTACCTTTTGATGTACGCAAGTATATAAAGCTCGTATAATTTCCGAATCACTCGACGAAATATTTTTGGAGGATTTTTCTGAAATTTGTTAAATCTTGTACAATTATTTAAAATGAGTAATAGAAACGATTTTATTCGATGCTTTAATCTCATGTGGAATCACTGATGATTCTTGAAATGGTTTCTTTAAAATTTAGTTTTCTTACGAAAAGAGCTCACATTAAATCATCTGAACTACTTATGAATTCTAAATTTGGATACTTCTCAATTTAGGATTTACATCACGAGTCTTTTTTTAAATTTGGAATGGGATAAAATCCTCTTTTTTGATATTTCCGTAGTGGAAGATTTTATAAGATTAAAATACCAGATTTTATAATCATCAAATTATTCATTTTCCGATAATATCGCAAAATTTTTTTTTGAGAATTACTAGTTCTCAACGAAAATTGGACATCCATTGAGGAGGCGTAAAATGTTTTACGCTTTTCCCATTGCTCTGATTTCATATGGCTCATCTGATAAATTTGTTCCACATTGATTTTTAATTTTGAACTGATAAGTAAATTGCGTTACAATTTTTTACAACTACGCATACATCAATTAAACATAACTTTTCGATATTTTCATTGAAATTTTTGATTTAATTTAAATTTCTGATACGAACGAAAGTTTTCCCACTACGACGACATAAATTTTTACTCAAGATTTAAAATTTCGTTCGCTGCAACGTTTTTCGAAATGCATCTCCGAGAATTCGGATCATTGGCACCGAGTAGCGGAGTCACGGGTTTATCAGTCATAAGTCGGTATTTAAAGCGATGTTGGATGCTTGCCTTCGCACGAATGAATAATCCCGAGAAATTATGCTATCCGCGAGATATTCCAACGTCTATTTTTGAATTAAGGTCTGGTTTATTTCCCGCTCTCTCTTATCAATGAGCGGTCTTTCCTTCACATTGCCAATTCCTTTGGAGACTTCTTTGTCAACCCCAAATCCCCAACACTTCCCTCCCCCCCGTCTCTCTACCTTATCCAACCCTCCGGTAATCCTTAGGCTCTTACGGGCGTCGTGACCCTAACACTATTAATGGTCCTCATTATTAATAACCAAGGCGACTCCTCCTTCCACTCAGACCTCATTCCACCACCGCTTCTCACATCAAACTTACCCTCCTAGCGACGGTCCCTCACAACTGCCAAACGCGAAAAGGATTAAAGGGTTTTAATCATTCCCTTTATCAATTCTTTTTATTAATTTGAATTTTACGATAAAATTACGATTTCGAAATAAATGTAATATTTGACAAAATACGAGGATTTACTGTAGTTTTTGATCTTATAAAAATTCCTAGACTCATTCCATATATATGTATTCATTTTTTCTCATTCAATGTCGTTAATTTTATATTACTTTGAAAATTATCGAATACGTATAAGTAGGGCTTAGTTTCATCTCGTGGTATCTAGAATTCACTAAATCCACATCCAAAGCTATACCGGATTAAATTAATTAATTTTTAAATATCGTATACTAAAATAAGATTGTTTTATATTAACTAAAGTTAAAATCTTTTCTTTCCTTTCTGTGAGAACGATTAGTATTCATTCAATAGACTAATGGTTGCTTTGAGCTGTTACATTCCGATATTTAATATTTAATTCATATTTAATCTTAATAGTTATTTAATGGTTACATTTTTCCATTATATTTCCTTATCTTAGAAACACGATCTCAGTGTTTCTTGGAAATAATAGTATCAGAAACTTAATGGCAAAGGAAACATTTAAATGATGTTTTTATTCCATTTGATTCACTCGTTATCGCATTATAAACCATTCCAATATCTCCCTGCAAACATCGAAACTGTCACCACTTCAGCGAATGGGAATATCTAATTTTCTCACCCATTCAGAGATAAAGTGGTATCGTCTTCGGGAGTGGATTCTCGAGTTAAAACCTTCCGATCCCTTTCGTTCCCCACTTCTCGCTTACACCGAATTCCTCCTCCGCCTCCTTCGGAACCCTCGCTACTTAGCCCTCCGTCACTTCTCCAAGAGGATTCGCCTCCAGCCTCCACCTCCTCCTCCTCCCTTCGCAAGAGAGACTCCAGCTATTTCAGGAACACAAACTCCGCATCCATTTCACTCCTACCTGCTTTCCCCTCTTCGTCATATATATTCTTCCCCCTTCTTTTTACCTTACCTGTCCAACTACTCCAAACATCCAGGGTACCACAGAAGTACGAAATATTTTTTAAAAAAGAAACGCATTGAGAGATCGCCAAAAAGATTCGGTAACAAAAACCCCATTTCCTCGAAAAGAAATCCGAAGAAAGAGAAGAAAGATCCCGATATCTTCCCCTGAACAGAGCCTCCTGTTGCAACATCGCGTAAAGGTTTATCCAGAGCAGGAAAGAGGGCAAAATAAACATTTTGAGAACTGCTCCTGCACAAATATACAACGTAGTGAAGCGTGTAATCTTTCTTTCAGTACGGACTAGACATCGATGGAATCTCTTTTTCGAGGCCGTAAACCAACGGGGAGTTTTCTTTATTCCGGGATTTTTCCACAGTTTTCACCAACGTTTTAATGATTAAAAAATCCACGGAGTGTTATAAAAGGTCAAGGATGAGTCACGGGATGCGTAAAAAAGATCGCGGTTTATGGGACGGTTTTAAAATTTGTAGCGTTTACGATAGCGATGATTTCATAATAGTTAACTCTCCGCGGAGAAGATCCACATGGTTCGTTTTAAGGGTGTCTCTCGAGTCCGGAGAGATTTTTAACTCGGCCCACCCCACGCGACTCTCTCCCCGCGGGGCACGTCCCGAAATAGTCCGCGCGGTATCAACGCACCTGCCCTTCTTCATTTTTCCCGTCTAATGGTTAAACCTAGTCGCGGGAGAGGATCCAGGAGGCCACCGCCCACTTCTCCCGCAGCTACCGACAGAACTTCCCCCCTCCCTCTACTTCTCTCTTTGAAAAACTCGTCAAGGAGACGGTTTTTTAGACCGATGGCATTATTTTGACTTCGCGAACCCTTACGTCTAGAGAAGGATGCGCGGAATTAGCACTCGGGGAAGAAGGGGTATCTACTTCGCTTGTAAGTCAAAGAGATTAGCTCATGATGTCATTCAAAGCCTCTCGGTATAGGACTACTGAATATTAATGCTGAATCGATTAGTTTTCGCTCCAGCGGTTCTCACAAACCCATTTGTGGGTTCTCCAAATATATTTCTCCTTTAGCGAGGTCTAACCTCGGTAAATCTGAGCTTTTATCGCTCGCGGAAACTTAATGACGCTTTGACGACCGCTTAATTCGCCATGAAACGCGGCTGAAGTGTTTCGCTGGCACATCACGACAGGATACGATGATTTTATATATCGCTAAAATCCGCACGTGCTGGTGGAGCTATAAGCAACATTTTGTTAAGGGCGAATCGTGGGCGAAGGAACGTAAACCGTGGAGATACACGGGACAGATTCGACCACATATTTACGAGGGAATTCGTGGATAGCTCGTCGGAACTTCCAAGAAAAAGGATGGTCCAAAAATAGGTCCGGGTCTCCTTCTTCTTTCCGAGATATTTCTCGGAAAAAGTTCTTTTGAGACGCCGACGGATCGATCGATTCCTTTTAGGCGTTAGAATTTGTTGATAACTTTCGAAAGACGCGTCGGGAGCTTCTGGTAACGCGGGGTTACGACCGTGCAGATCTGCAAAAAAAGGGGCCTTCAAAGGAAACGTTATCCGCGAAAGCAGCCGCACGCAGACTTGCAGTTTACTTTGCGTGGTGGATACGCCTCGGTTTTTCTTTAAAAGGGGTTCCCACCACCCTTTCTTTGCGACCCTCCCCTCTCTCCCTATGCGATGAATCGAGTCCGAAAATATTCCCGGTGGCCCAAAAATATGAACGCGTGGGGAAAACAGGAGGAAAAAAAGGGATTGGGTGTGGAAGGGTGGAGGAATGGGAGGTCTCCGTTGCGGGGAGATATCTCTTCGGAGAAAGGAGTAGAGATTTAGTGCAAGATCCCTCTTCTAGCACTCTTCTATTTCCAAAGGGAACGTTCTATTTCTTACTCAACGTTCCCACTTAACGTCTCCCTTTATTTATTTGCCTAGGATCCGGGAATTAACTGCTGCTTCATCTGTGCGATTGTTCCGTTAAATCATTGCGTCTTTAATTATTCATATCGTCTAGTTTCCTTCTGGATTATACCTTTCGGTAAAGATCTATCTATTTGGGTTAAATAAAATGACTCGATATATATTCCGTGAGTTATTAAGACCTGAGTATTGAAATATATATATAAAGAAAGAATGCAGCGAAAGATGTCTGAAGATTGAAATGGCTAAATATATAAACGAATATTAAGAGTTTACAAGGTTCTAAATAATTTTACGATGCATAAACAGACCACAAACCATAATGGTTGTCTCCGAAGCACCCATAAAATATTTAACTGCGAACGTTTATGACGGTCCATTATGTAAGTAGCTAACTGGATGTTAAGCTACAATAAGTCGAATTCTAAGAGAGTAAAAAATAAATAGTCATGGTTCTCCATTATTGGAGCTATGACACGAAGAGCTCATGAGTCATATTTTCCAACTTCTCGCTCGAACATTAGCGGCGGTTAATTTTAACTCCGGGAAAAAAAATCTGGGTCATCAGGAGGAAAAACGAACCCGTGTTTCATATTCGAAGAGGGTATACGCATCGTTCCGCCAGAAAGGTGTTTCCTTGGCTTTGACAACCGCCTGAAGGAAGGAGCAACGGGATTCAAAGCATATCTTTCACTAGAAGGCGTATTTTTGAAACCCCACCCACTCGCGCTCGTCCGACAGGCCCGTTACTCATTACGCTTCGAAAACATGACTCCTTCGTACTTTTTTCCTCCTTCTCCAAGGAGACTAGCGTTTCTATTTCGGCACGCTTTGAATCATCCGCAGAGATAATATTCGGCGGAGCGATGTTTCGGAAACTGGAAGATTCCCTTATGGGACCATAATGGAAGTCGTTTCGGTATACCAACCGGGTTAGGGACGCTGGAGAATGGATATAGGCCTCGGAGGAGTCAACAAACCATCCGATCCTTCATCACCGGCGAGGGTAAACTCCCGGTTTCCTGAATTCCTCCCGCCCTTGTATCGTGTAGCAGGTTAACGTGGGGAGAATGGGAGAGTGGGCGTAGCACCAGAAGGGGAGAGAAAGAAAGAAAGGGTGGTGGGGTGGGGGGAGAAGAGAAAGAAACTCGTCGCCGAAGAGTCTGTGGGTGGGAAGGGGAGGAACGCGACAACGGCGGTTATAAGCGAGTGCTAGTTGTTCTCCGGTAGACACTCTTTGGCTACGGTGGTATTGGTGCCTTCGGGGTAGGTGCGTGAGTTCGTGGGTGTGCTCTATGTGTATGTGTTAGTCTGGTGCTGTCCAAATAAGGGTTCCAGGGAAGAAGAGGGTCGACATGGGCTCTCTAGGATATGATCCGATCCTGCTTTTGGAGGTACGAAAGGGAATGAAGAGAATACCTGCCTTGTTGTGGGGAATTGTCGCATTTGATTTCTCAAAGCTTATACCTAATACGTGCTGGGATGTAGTGAGGAAGGGCTCCGTCTAGCCGTGCTAACGAGGTGGCGAATGGGTCGTGTCAAGTTACCGTGACCAAAATCGGTCTCGGGTTAACTAGGTTGTGTCAGTGGGTTTTGGTAATGGATCGTGACGGATGATGTGGATTCTTCCTTCGGAAGAGACAACGAGGAAGGAAAGGTGTGGCGGATCGGAATGTTAGGGAGCCTATTAAGGATATAGAGTTTTTATTCAGTGGTGATGTGTGGAGTTATCTCTCTCTAAAATTCATTCGAATGCTTCAGTAGCGGAGAATTGTAAGTTTTCTTTATTTCTCTCAAAATCAGATACGATTTAATAGTTAAACAAATCGAGTGCTTAAGAATATTTAGAAGGATTATTCGTAAAATTCCACTAGTGTTTAATTCTCATTTCAAGTCAGTTCAAGCTAACTAAGTGTTAAATACCTAAAAATTTCTCTAGACGATAAATTAACCCCTTTTTGTTAGATCCTATACGATTGTAAAATTCTTTAATCCCGCTTGTGTTTAGTAAAAGCTTCTTTTACATTTATAAATCGCTCCATATTTTAATTCGTACCATTTGCAGAGAATTGTTTGCCTCAAAAAAACTAATCTCAGTACCACTGACTAGAGGAATGTTTCACCGCGAATGATTCAACAAACCGTGTGCATAAACCATTAAAATTTTAGTCCCGATGTAACATTTTCCAGTCTATTCATGAGGCGACGGGTAAAAAGAGCATTCCTACCGCATTTTTTTAAGCCATCCACGGCTGCGCTGAACTCACTGCCGCGGATTATTTTTAGCTTTCCTCAAATTCTAGAGCTTACGATGCGCTCCATTGCGTCTGAAAATCCCCTTCCAGCCAGCGTTCGCGAGTTTATCCTCAGTGGAAATCGGAAGGGGTACGTTCATAAAAAATTACCTCTCTTTACCGCAATTTCTCTTTGCTGTAGGGTCTTGCGTATCATAACCCGAGTAATACCAGCCACTGAGTAATTTATCGCGTGTACTTCTCCATGAAATTACGACTACAGAAACGTGTACATGAGTCGACAACGTGTCCCAAAATATCAAACTTGAAGGCAATTTAGCGACCGTCTTTCACTCGTTACCTCAAAATCACAACGTCAACATTCTTTCAACGGCTTGTTTGTATGTCTTCGCGGTTTATTCTCAGAAGAACAGGTGATAAATCTTTCTTCGAGAGCAAAGTTTCTATATGTAAACATCAGCTATTAAATTTCCTCAGCTCGTGGCAGTTAGAAAAACAGACGGAAATAAAACGGGGAAAAAAATTCGCTCGGATATATCTCGTACCCTTACGCATGCAGAGTGCAAGAAAGAAGTTTAGTGGCGCTTACATAGAAGAGATAGGGCCTAGTCGAAGACTATGGCGCCGGTTACTCATTCCTTCAGTTCTCCATCAGAGATTTCAGCGCACAGTTACTTGTAAGGAGGTGAAAAAAGACACGGGGATGCCTCACTCTCTACCGTGGGACATGTGAGGGGAGAAAAGGGTGGGGTGATATCCGGAGTGGGAAGGGGTTTAAAGTCGGGTGCCAGGAATAGTTTGTGTCGAAGGTCCCTTTACCCGCGGTGCATGCTGGGAAGGGAGGAGGTGGAGGCGAAAGAGGGATGGGGAGTCTGTGGTGATTTATCAACGGAGAATGGGTTCCATGGAAACGAATTGGAAGAAAGGGATGAAATGTGGCTTTTCAGGGCTCCTTGATTGGTTTTAGAAGTTAATTAGTTCTGTGGAGAGTTGGGACAGGATTTAAAATGTTGACGTAGATTGAAATATCCATTCATAATAGTTTCTACACTTGGAAAATGAAAGACGCGTGGAAGTTTTAGGCGTGAATGATTTGCTGGTGAAATTTCAGAGAGGAAAAACTGTTTAAAATACTTCGATGAAATGATTATTACGAATGGTAATTAAGAGAATCAATTCTAGCGTGCTTGACAGGAAGGCAAGATGAATGTATCTGGACCTTTAGGGTTGCATTACTAAGAGAAACTGTTGAAAAGTGAAACAACTATTCCTTAATTTATAACTGAAATATCACGCGCTGAACAGTGATCGTTTTCCTGAAAATGTTCCGGGAAAAATATCCCTATTCCATACATCCTGGTGTATTCGTACTAAATGCTGCATCTATGACATTTTAAAAGCAAATTATCTACACTAAAAGGATTATTTGAAGGTAACCACTTTACAACGGTCTACATCTATTTCGTTGTGGAAAAGAAATCTTTGCTCTTTGTTGTATCGTCCGTTCTCATTCCGAGAAGTATATGGTGTCTTCTCTCTATAAATTAATTCGAAAGTTAAATCGTTATATGTTCTTCGACAATGCTGGATTGTAATTCGTGAGTTACTAAATTGTTCTTCGCATCGATCTACAGGACACCCAGGAGCGTCTCCAGCAGGAGGAAGATGCCCGCAACCAACTGTTCCAGGGTAAGAAGAAGTTGGAACAGGAGATTGTTGGACTCAAGAAGGACATCGAGGACCTCGAGTTGGCTGTCCAGAAGGTAATAAAATGTTTCTTGTGATTCTTTACTTTCAATTCAGAAAATTCAGTTTTTCAATTTACTTAAATACTCTTTCATTTTTACTCTTTAAATATCAATTTAAAATATATGAAAATTAATATACACAATTCCTTTAAATATCTATTAAAATTGGCTTGGAAAATCAGTTTTCTCAGTATTTTCATTTGTACAGATCGGCATAATGAAAACTTTAATTGATATCCTCTAACTAATTGAATTTTGATGATAATGGTTTCTGTTTGTTTCCAACCCATAGTCTGAACAAGACAAGGCCACCAAGGACCACCAGATCAGGAACCTCAACGACGAGATCGCCCACCAGGATGAGCTCATCAACAAGCTCAACAAGGAGAAGAAGATGCAGGGTGAGAGCAACCAGAAGACCTCTGAGGAACTCCAGGTACGATTGAATCTTAAATGAGGGAAAATTCAAAAACTTTCCTTCTAGTCAATCGGCTTAAGCCGAAGGTCTGATCATTACATAACCATATCTTTTACTGTATTTCATTAGGCCGCCGAGGACAAGGTTAACCACTTGAACAAGGTTAAGGCTAAGTTGGAACAGACCTTGGACGAACTTGAGGACTCCCTTGAACGCGAGAAGAAGCTTCGGTTAGTATTTAATGAGATTTGATAAGCTTTTACCATAAACATTCATTCCTTCTGGTTATGAAACTTAGTTTATCTTATCTTCGGAGTATTCGTACGATATTTTACAATATATTGCTTTCTCTATCTACAGTGGTGATGTTGAGAAGTCCAAGAGGAAGGTTGAGGGTGACCTGAAGCTCACTCAGGAAGCCGTCGCTGACCTCGAGCGCAACAAGAAGGAACTCGAACAGACCATCCAGCGCAAGGACAAGGAAATCTCCTCTCTGGCCGCCAAGTTGGAAGACGAGCAGTCCCTTGTGACCAAGAACCAGAAGCAGATCAAGGAATTGCAAGTACGTAGTCATGAGATGTTAAAACTCAATGATTTGCTCCTGATGACTGTTATCTGATTCTAAAAGTATTGATTATGGAAATGCTAATGAATATATTCCAATTCCTAGGGCCGCATCGAAGAGCTCGAGGAAGAGGTTGAAGCTGAACGCCAGGCTCGCGCTAAGGTGAGTTACCATTTAAATAGGTTGAGAATATATTCTCACCTACTGCACAACATTGAATCTACATTGTTGACGCGAGTTGACAAACCGTTAACCGTGGTACATCGGTTCCTCTTAGGCTGAGAAGCAGCGCTCCGACCTCGCCCGCGAACTCGAAGAGTTGGGCGAGCGTCTGGAAGAAGCCGGTGGTGCCACTTCTGCCCAGATCGAGCTCAACAAGAAGAGAGAAGCCGAACTTGCCAAGCTCCGCCGGGATCTCGAGGAAGCCAACATCCAGCACGAATCCACCCTCGCTGCCCTCCGCAAGAAGCACAACGATGCCGTGGCTGAGATGGGAGAGCAGATCGACCAGCTCAACAAGCTCAAGGCCAAGTGAGAATCGAACCGATAGAAACACGAACCCAGTCCCTTCAAAGCGACTTGGTCCCTTGTCGTTCATTCGTTTTCAGATGGGTCCCATGAATTGGGGATTTCAATGGGTGATATGCAGTTTTGTAGCGCGAAATGATGGGTCGCGGAAGTTGTATTTTGGGGAATGTTATATCGTGAAATGCCGTCGGCAGAGGGAGTTAAATATTTATTAAGGGGTTTTATTTAAATCGGTCTGAAGGTAATTTTTTAACTTTTGGAAACGGGAAATTGATTTCAAATCTCGGGAATTAATAATTGAAAGTTTGGGGATAAGAAATGTATTTTTTAGAAACAATGAGTTCTATTCGCTTCTCATTTTTGCATCCCTCAAATCTCAATCTTAAGAATATTTAAGAGAATTATAAATGATAAAACGGGATAAGGGACCTTTAAATATCTCAGATAGGTTTCATTTCTTAATTTTGTTACTTTATTTCAGAGTTTTTTTCCTGTTCCCCTGATTTTTTAAATTTGATCTTTATTTTGTCTAGAATATTACATGAGAATTTTCATATTATTGACTTTATTTTGAAGAACTGAAAGAAAATTGGGAGCATTGAAATTGAATGCTCCAGAAAGATTGAATTTTTCGATCTTACCGCGACATTTAGTCGCGAAATCTCTTAATTGGGAAGGCAATCGGATATAATGAACGTAAGGAAGCCACAATTAATCACTATTACCCTATTCAATTCATATCCTCGCTGTCATGGTCATCCATTGTGGTTTTCTTACATTACATCCGAAGTTTTAATTGCCATATTTAAAATCATGTGTCACCTCCATCCTCGACTCACCTCCATTTCCCTTCATGGATTCACTCGCGACTGTCAAATGGGGCGATAAATGACGATTTCATCTCATGCACTACAGGGCCGAGCATGACAGGTCTTCTGCCCACAACGAGCTTAACAACACCCGAGGCGCTATTGACCAGCTCGCTCGTGAAAAGGTAATGGTGGTGTTTTCCTCGACACTCCAATTCGGTTTCAGAGTAGCGGAGCATGCTGACGTGCGTCGTGTCCCCTTCCCCCAATGTCCACCTGCAACCAAAAACCCCTTCACTCCCTCCTCCATTTTGAGAATGCACTTCTCCCATTTTAGTGTCGATATTTTTGTGTAGCCTGACCGTTAATTCCCCTCCCTCCTCATCGTCTGCTTTTTGGCGAGGAACGTTTTTGTCTTCGCCCTTTTTGTGGAGTTGCGCCAAATTTTTTTTGAGGCTGAACTCCTCACCTGTTTACGCTAGCCAAGGGAAACTTTCTGGTTGGTTTACTACCGACTCTTAACAGGGTAGAACGATTAGGAACAACACGAAGATGTTTACAATTTTAAAACAGTTTTATGAATGGGAGTTAAATGGGAACAGAGTGAAATACCTTTTTTTTACGGATATCTCGGTCCATTTCACCGGTATTTCAAGCTGGGGAAACATTTTGCGACATCCTACCCACTGCTAGCACATTCAATGAAAACTTCCCAGGGATATGGGTTTCATAAAGACGAAATACAAGAGCTTGAGCAGGGTTGACATACTTACCTTTTAGGGCAATCCATATCATCATCCTCCCACCATCGGTCGCCTCACCTGATAGACATTCCAACAATCCTTCCATCATCATCCCTCAATCCGCTCGGATTGAAAAGAAACCTCCTCTCTAGATCTTAATCTATACATTCTCTTTTTTTTCTCTCTCCACAAATCGCTCTTCACCACCACACTCGTTCACAACACACGAACACCACTCAACTCTTCACTCTCTTCCACGAACACAGGGCTGAGAAGGATAAGGCACAATACTTCGGAGAGCTTAACGACCTGAGAGCAAGCGTGGACCACTTGGCCAACGAGAAGGTAAAAATATAGGGAAAGGGGAAAACGATAGAGCAAAAGCAGTTATACTCATGATCGGATGCTGGCTGATATCAACGATCTTACCACGCTGGTCTCAAAGTGCATGGTGGGACGAAAAGAGATATATGCAAAGCCTAGTGACATGAAAGAAAGCTGAATTAATCCTAACACAAGGCAAAAAATTCAATTAGATCTACATTAAAACTTTGGGATTAAATCATCTGCTCAAACAATTAAAGAAAAGAAAGCTTATTGCTGTCACTAATATAGAATAAGAACATCAACTGCTTATAGAAATATAATCCAATTAACGCTTATGATGGGGTCAATAATGGAAATATATTGATGCTGAACTTTGGGGAAAAAACTACCATCAATTTAAAGGAGTAACGCCAGGGTTATCAGCGACTGATTCTCGCTGCTAATGTGATAGCGTGCCAAATCAAAGCTTATTCACCTCTCACACAATGCTTCACCAAACTATCAAACGCCTTTTTCTTTTTTTCACCTTCATTTCAGCCACCAGCAGCATGGAGGTTTCTAATTTAGATATATGAATATATCATTACTACAATCCTATCCCAAAGAACCCCTTTTATGTCTACCGACGAAATTGTTGCAGATCGCCAGAGCAAACCCTTAACGCTACATCCTTGTGCTGACATTATAATTGTTCGTACTAATAAATGTCCGTTTTCATCAGTTTAACATCGTAGGAGTGTGTGTTCACCGCCTGCATGCGTGGCATGCAACTTAATGGTGTCGTTTTAAAAGGTAATTTTAAGAAATTCAAATTCTAACGAATCTTACATCGAAAGATCAAATCAGAATGTAAAAATTATTTAGAAAACATTTTATTATTTATCTCAAAATTTGATGATATATATTGGAGTAACTTATTCAACACTTGTGCATCACATTTATTGGAAAAGTTACTCGTTTGAGCCTTTACAAGGGTTGCTTGAAGAAATTCGAAATTAAATTTTGATCTTTAATAAAATAGTTGCAATAAGCAACCGGTTGTTTTTTCATAATCTCGATGTTTATCGAGCATTAGCTCGGAAGTAGCTCACTAACAATGAATATGCTTAGTGATCAAAACGCTTGCTAACGATGAACTGTTTCCCACCCTCCCACTCATCATATTACTCAGGCTGCTGCTGAGAAGGTCGCCAAGCAGGTACAACACCAGCTCAACGAAGTCCAGGGCAAGCTTGATGAGGCCAACCGCACCCTCAATGACTTCGACGCCGCCAAGAAGAAGCTGTCCATTGAGAACAGCGACCTCCTCAGACAGCTTGAGGAAGCTGAATCTCAGGTGTCTCAGTTGAGCAAGCTCAAGATCTCACTCACCACCCAGCTCGAAGACACCAAGAGGCTCGCCGACGAGGAATCCAGGGTAAGAATTCAAATTGAACTATATCACTGCATTCATGTCATAATCAATTCAGTTCTTTAGTCATTTATTCTTACTTCGCTTGGAAGTAAGATCATGGCAAACTAATTACTCTTAAAGTTGCCATTTGCTGCTTAAATATGCTTGATCTTTTAAGATTCATTTCGGGATGTAATTCAGTTGACTAAAATGCTTATCCATTCGTCCATCAGGAGCGCGCTACCCTCCTTGGCAAGTTCCGCAACCTCGAACACGACTTGGACAACATCAGGGAGCAGCTCGAGGAAGAGGCCGAAGGCAAGGCTGACATCCAGAGGCAGTTGAGCAAGGCCAACGCCGAAGCCCAATTGTGGCGCTCCAAGTACGAGTCCGAGGGTGTGGCCCGCGCCGAAGAGCTTGAGGAAGCCAAGTGAGTATTGCGAATTGTCCATCTACTTCAGATGGAATGATCGTGATAATATCTTCAGGAGACTTCTGATGGAAACTTTGACTAACCGATCCTTTTGTCGCATATTATAGGCGCAAGTTGCAGGCCCGTCTCGCTGAGGCTGAGGAGACCATCGAATCACTCAACCAGAAGGTCGTTGCTCTTGAGAAGACCAGACAGAGGCTGTCCACCGAAGTCGAGGACCTTCAGCTCGAAGTCGACCGTGCCCAGTCCATTGCCACCGCCGCCGAGAAGAGGCAGAAGCACTTCGACAAGATCGTCGCCGAATGGAAGCTCAAGGTATGGTGTTTAACTGATATATTCAATTAAGAAAGTTTTCCTCCCCCATAAATCATAATAAGAAAAATACTCAAAATTTTGATCCATAACACTTTATTCTCACTTCAAATCTTTACATATTAATTGAAAACTTTTTGATTTAAATTAATTTGCTTACCTCATTTTATATGATTCGGAATCCCTTCAACTTGCAGAATTTTAATTCTCAAATCCACCTATAATATCTGTTAAACTTACAATAATTTTACACCAATCCATAGGTTGATGACCTCAGCGCTGAGCTTGATGCATCCCAGAAGGAATGCCGCAACTACTCCACCGAGCTCTTCCGTCTCAAGGGAGCTTACGAGGAAGGCCAGGAACAGCTGGAGGCTGTCCGCCGCGAGAACAAGAACCTTGCCGGTATGTACAGCCCTATGAACATGGAAAATATATTACTCCTTGGATTAAGTGGATGACGCTAACTATCATTATTTGTCACCAACAGACGAGGTCAAGGACCTGTTGGACCAGATTGGAGAGGGAGGCCGCAACATCCACGAGATCGAGAAGGCAAGAAAGCGCTTGGAAGCCGAAAAGGAAGAACTCCAGGCCGCTCTCGAAGAGGCTGAGGCCGCTTTGGAACAGGAGGAGAACAAGGTGCTCCGATCACAGCTGGAACTCAGCCAGGTGCGACAGGAGATCGACCGCCGCATCCAGGAGAAGGAAGAGGAATTCGAGAACACCAGGTAACTTAGAAACGATAACCCTTTGAATGAATTATTCTTTAAATATATTTAGCAATGTGGCATAACTAAATTGGAAATTCTCATGTGACTTTGCAGGAAGAACCACCAGCGCGCCCTGGACTCCATGCAAGCCAGCTTGGAAGCCGAGGCCAAGGGTAAGGCTGAGGCCCTTCGCATGAAGAAGAAGCTCGAGGCCGACATCAACGAGCTTGAGATCGCTCTTGACCACGCCAACAAGGTGAGTTAGATTGAGCTAATAATCTCTAATTGCTTAATGCAATAGTATACCTATGAAATGAACATTGTCTAACAAAATTTTGACATCTATTAATAGGCCAACGCTGAAGCCCAGAAGAACATCAAGAGACACCAGCAGCAACTCAAGGACACCCAGAGCGCCCTCGAGGAAGAGGTCCGCTGCCGCGAGGAAGCCCGCGAACAGCTTGGAATCAGCGAGCGTCGCGCCAACGCTCTCCAGAACGAGCTCGAGGAGTCCCGCACTCTCTTGGAGCAGGCCGACCGAGGCCGCCGCCAGGCCGAGGCTGAGCTCGCCGATGCTCACGACCACCTCAACGAACTGGCTGCCCAGAACACTTCCGTCACTGCCGCCAAGAGGAAGTTGGAAGCCGAACTCCAGACTCTCCACGTGAGTATACTCCTGAAGATCATTCCCATGCCTTTACCGATCGTTGAAATCACTATCGAATAATCAGTTATAATACCTAAAATTAAAGATTCTGAATAATCAGCTGAAATACCTAAAATTTAAGATTCTGAAGCGACCACTATGTGTTATTGATTCAATGTTTTCGGCGATGGTCATCGAACCATCCACATTTATATTTAATTCCTCCCGGAACCTTCAGTACCCACCAGAAAATACCTCGATCGGAATTATCCCTTTCATCACCTGGGGAACGACTTGGCAACTAACATGGGTCTATTTTCTTTTTATAACCACAGTCCGACCTCGACGAACTCCTCAACGAAGCCAAGAACTCCGAGGAGAAGGCCAAGAAGGCTATGGTCGATGCCGCTCGCCTTGCAGACGAGCTCCGTGCCGAACAGGATCACGCACAGACCCAAGAGAAGATGCGCAAGGCTTTGGAGGTACAGATCAAGGAACTCCAGGTCCGATTGGACGAAGCCGAGGCCAACGCCCTCAAGGGAGGCAAGAAGGCCATCCAGAAGTTGGAAGTCCGAGTCAGAGAGTTGGAGAACGAGCTCGACGGAGAACAGAGACGTCACGCCGATGCCCAGAAGAACCTCAGAAAATCCGAGAGAAGGATCAAGGAGCTCAGCTTCCAGGCAGAGGAAGACAGGAAGAACCACGAGAGGATGCAGGACCTCGTGGACAAGCTTCAGCAGAAGATCAAGACTTACAAGAGGCAGATCGAGGAGGCGGTACGTTTTCATTACTGATCAACACTTGTAATCTTTTGGGGTCTGGTACCTCTAAGGTCTTTGAAACTTCAAATTGATTCTTGACTTGAGATTATTTAACTTAAGAATATTTACATTCACTAGAAAGAGACTTACTTGAATTTACTCTTCTTTTAGATTTACTAATAGTTAGATTAATTCCTGACTCTAGATTTCAATTCACAATAGACAAGGAATTGTATTTTAGAATTTGAATATATATTATATTCTACAGTTAGGCCTAGACTAAATGAGATCACCTGAATATTACAGGAGGAGATTGCAGCCCTCAACCTTGCCAAGTTCCGAAAGGCCCAGCAAGAATTGGAAGAAGCCGACGAGAGGGCTGACCTCGCAGAGCAAGCCATTGCCAAGTTCAGGGCGAAGGGCAGGTCCGGATCCGCAGCCAGAGGAGGCAGCCCAGTGGTAAGTTATCCTTCCTCGCACTACCAAAACGAGAAATAGATCGCGCCATCTGAAAGTCATAAAGTACTTTTTAAACCTCTTCATTGCTTCGGTAAATTATTTTCCCAATTCAAGTTGGACTTATTCATAATTATTCAGTAATTATTAACCCAGTAGATTATCATCCTAATATTCTGCTTAGTTTATGGTAAAATTAACTCAGTTGCTATAGAAATGAACATTCATAAACGAGCAGTAACCTCATTCTTAGAAAATAATCAGGCCTAATCACGGCCATGTAGTTACCTTGTTGATCGAATCCTTTTCATTGAATAGTAGCTTTCCATTATGAACATTCAATTTCAATTTGCTTTTTAATTTCATCTCTTGGAGATACTAACCAAGTATAAAATTCCCTTTGATCGAATCGTTGATTCGAGAAAAAGTAGAGCTCTGCTTTCGCAATTGATTGCCACAACGCATCAGCTAACGCTTGACGTTTTCTTTCTTTTTCCCGAAACTATCGTATCGCCCAACAGCCAGTTAAGCCCGCTGCCAAGGTGTAATATCAAAAACCATTTAAACGAAAAAAGCCATCTCATCCTCGTAAGTTTTCATCGGAATACTTGTTTGTCCGTGTCTGTTTTCATTGGGAGTTGTGTGGAGATATCTTTTTCCTAGAACTCCGAATAAAAGGAGCCCTTGTGCTGTCGAAGTCGTCCATTTTGTTCCCTTCCTTTCATTCATAGTGTTTTATGAATTCCTCTTAACCGCACGTACCCTTTACATAGAAGTGATCGTTACCCTTAAAGAGAATTATTATATTATATCATTACCCTTTCAAAATTTTGCATAGTTTTTTTCCCTTCTCATTTGAAATGATACCTTGAGATGCACCCACTAAAAATATTTATACCAGAGATGTTCTTGTTATGTTCGATATTCATCCCTCTAAGCCCATCCCAGTTTACCAGTACCATTTTGAATAAATCCTTTTGTTTGTGGTGGAGTCTAGTTTGATGTTGGTTTGGTACATGTGAAGACTTCGATATCATTCTTCGATGATCATTTCTCTTTTAAATTACTTTGATTTCTTCACGGGAATTCAAGATAAATATATATCTATATGGAATTAAATCGACAATATTAGTTCTCTCTAATAGTTTGACTTTAAAAATTGAAATTTCCTAGAAAGTTTACCATTGAATTGATTCAACTGATTGCTATTCATACTCGGAGACTTTCTACTGAAACTTGAACTAAATAAGCGGAGAAATATTTGAGATCATTCCTTCATACGTATAATATTGACCGGAATTAAATCTTCCTTAATGTCTCAGTACTAAATTTATTTATAATTATAATTCTTACGACTACTTAGAACGACAATTAACCATGAGACGTGCTATCGGGATACGGTCTACCAGTCACCGCTCTCTGCAATCCATACCTTCCGTGCATTGTTTTAACATGAGGTCTTCTGTCCACAGCCTCACCGCCCGCCCCAGAAGCCATTGCATGCCCTCGACGGTGGCGTATTTCCTCCACGCTTCGACCTTCACCCGGAGTTCGACGCTTAGAAGACACAGAAGGCAGCGCGTTTGAGGAGAGAGGATCAACTTGGTGGAAAACTATAAAAATGGAAAAAAATGCCCCCAAAAAGGGCTTGACAAAAAAATAAAACTAAATTTAAAAAGACGCCTCGCCTTGCTAAATATATATATATATATCTATATACCAAAACACCACATCGAGGGACATGAAGAACCACGCGGAAAAATATATATATTTATTAAAAAAAAGAACTACGCAAAGCGACGCTTTCCATCCGAGCGACGATTCCTATTAAAAAAAACCACCCTCAATTTTTTTTTCCTTTCCCTTCAAAAACTTCACTCCCATCTCCTTTCTCTTCTCTCTCTCTCTCACTCGAGAAAAAAGAAAAAAAACACAAATGTTGCCTTGGTAATCCACTTCCGGAGCCGACTGACCCCCTCCCATGAAAGATGGAGGAGGCGAGTTTTTTTATTGAGCGATTGATCGTAACAAAAGAGGCGTTTCCAGAGAATCACTCCGCTATAATGAATTGTTATATAATGTTTTTTATATATATGAAACAAAGTTGTGCTTTCGTTTGCCTGCGTATGAATGATGGCGACACGGTGGTGGTATCGCTAATAAGATTTACGACAAACGACGGAGTGTAAGAGAGAGCGCCCCCTCCGCTGCTCTCCTCCCCCTAATCTCCCCTCCTCTTCCGATGCCGCGATAGGAAACGGAGAGTCTCCGAGGGAGGCTGCCCCCGAGGATGTGCGATGGGAACAGGCAGAGGGGGAGGGAGAAAGAGTGTCTGGGGAGGGAGAGAGAATGACAGAGAGCATGTTAGAGAGAGTGAGAGAGCGCGAGAGTGGGAGAGAAAAATATATATATAAAAGATATACATTGGTATGGCAACCATCGTGATGCTCCCGAACAGCTTTTTTTGAACTTTGAAAAAAAAATGAAACAAAATGTATGTGTCATAGAAATAACATCAATAAAAATCAAAAAATCAGTACTCTTTTGCGTGGTGTTCATTTTTTTTACGAAACGACCTTCCTTGCGAAAGGGGAAAGATGTTTTTTTGTTCCTTCATACGAATCGTTTTTGTTTGGTCGAGTGTTTTTTTGTTGTTGGTACGCGGATGTTTTACTTTTACGGGTTTCTATGGGAGGGATTGATAAGAAGGAGTTGTGGTCGCGCTCTATCTCTATGGAGATAAGGGAGCGGATTGCACTCGGAACGAACACGAGACTGCAGTTCCGGGAATCTGTGCGAATGTTGAGTTTTTTTTTTTTTGAAGTGATGATGCAGACACTCACTCGAGGTTTACGCTTCCAGATGATTTGCTTGAAAGATCGTAGACGCTCGAAAGTTTGCTTATACTTCTAGTTGCTGATGCTTCAGCTGTTGGGTTGAGGCGTGAGTCTATGTTCAGATCCATAGATGATACAACTGCATTCATCTTTCCATAAGAAATTAAGCTAAACACTTGGAACGCCATTTCATCATCATAAGAGGGGTATGAGGCCTCCTTGACATGATGAAGATAAAAATAAGTTTTGCACTCACACATACAGACTCATATTCTTTGTTCTCTCAAGATAATTGTATTCTTAATACTTAATCGTACTTAATTCTATTGATTTAGTTAAAAAGATTGCTTTTGAAAACACTTAACACATACTTCACACCCATTGGACTGAATATAGTGGGCTTAACATCGCACCGAATACAAATTCGTCATTAAATAGAGAATTTCTCCAATACGAACAAGACTTACTATTTGCAAAATATCTGAAGATGGATCTCAAAAGTGAAATAAAAACTTTCAAATATCATTACGAAAATTCAAGTAGAAAACAAATTTTAGGGGACTTTACGAATCAGTAAATCTGAATATTATACCAAGAGTATTTGGATATCCATCCTCTTTCACAATCAATGAGAAGTTGTACATGATAATCTCTAAATAGTATCAGTTTTTCAGTGAATCGAATGAACACTTAGTGATTCATAAAGCTCTTCTATTCGATGTCCGTGTTGCTAAATATGATATCAATAAGGCGGATTATAGTTCAACTATTTGTTTGCTCTTCTATCTTTGCACCGTCCACAGATTTGTAAAGATTCGCACACTGAATTGAGAAAGATTATTCACCATTATTAAATTAATAAGTCTTCTACTTTCTCCTAAACTGTCAAAAGACTAAGGAGGTTATACCTTTATTCCGTCCAAGCCGCACTTTTAACACCCTGAATCACTCCAAGCTATTACAAGAACATCCAAAATATTAATGTTGAGTTCTGCTATTAATTTGATACCGATGCAACTTCACCCTGGACAAAAATATAATGACATGGACGTTCTTAGAAATCGAAGTGTATCTATATATTCTGTATATAATATCTATATACATACAATTATTAAGTTATGAGTTATAAAAATTTAGTCATAGTAGTTCAGAAACTCTGACACAATAAATCAAAGGAATTATATTATTCATGATATAATATACTTTAAACATGCTAACTTGAGAAGTTAACTACAGTACAATGCTGTTTGAAAAAACCGCGCTCTCTTCTGATAGTTCATGATAGTTTGCACAGATGGCAGTTACTTCACGTCGCCGGATGACGAAGCAAGCCCGAAGCGGAAAAACCAGTTCCACGGCGAAACTCGTTCATTAATCAGAATTCCGGATTAAATGAATCATGCAGATTAACAAGATTGTGCTTTTTTTATCCAATATTTCGTAATTGTGATCGGTATGGATGAAGCTGTATGGAAGAAGGCATATAACGAGTTTACTGATCAAACCAGGAAGTATCTTTCTTGTCAACTAATCATAGTATCTAAATTTGAAATATAGTTGTCTCCTTCGTATAATATTGGGTAATAATTCGATTTCTCCCATACTCGTAAAACGATATAAAAGTTAAGCTACAAGTATTTATGGCAATAAGTATCTGAGTAGCATTAATTTGTAATGAGATGAAGCTAATTGTTGTTTGTTTACATCGTTCGATACTCAATTCATCACTCCTAGATTAATTACCTTTTATAAATATATCAATTAAAATACGTATTAAGATCGATCGTATTGATGAACTTTAGATTACTTAATGTTTTATTGATAAACTCTCTGTCGGTTATTACTGATATAATGTTGAAATGTTGGAGCGTAAAGTAAAAGGAGAGTCACGTGACCTTTGTTTATTATGAAACTCATCCATCGGTTGTTAATTTAGGATGTGTTATGTTGTTTGTAGCTAGGCATGTACATGCGTTGTCGAATGAATGTTAATGAAGCCAAATATTTTTGGGTTCTGGATTTCTAGGAAATTCTGGAATTAAATTAAGTTATGAATAAACTGATGGAAAGTTCGAGCAGTGCGGAATCATATTAATTTACTGTTTATTGGTTGAAGATGCTTTTAAAAAAATAGAAGGCATAGAATTCAATAATTAATTTTACAATTACGCGCAACCCAACGTTTATTTGTAGCTATCTCTCCCTTGAGTGTGATTAAAAGACAATTCGATAACATAATATTTTTATAATATATAACAGTGATAATATTTGAAATGAATTACATCAAATTTATTTATTATCTTAGTTTACGGATATTAAAAATGTGTATATAATCTCGACTAATTGAGTACTAAAATAAAAGTATCATTTGCCCTTTGATTCTTCTAGAGGAATCCAAACTAATTGCAAAATCATAAGGTATGGATAATTCTGATGTCACGAATTAATATGACATTTATTCAAACATCATGAACCGGATGTAATTTTTACTGATAGCCATAGTATCTTAGCTTATGAAATTTTAAGAAATGCTTCAGCCTTGACTTCTGAGAGGAGATTAAATGTATTCATATTTTGTAAGAGACTAATCAAGGCTATCACTATGCACAATCCATGTTCTCTCCGAAGGCGATAAGTAGTATATAAAAATTCAAAATAGGCATGGCAAATGAAGATACTTTCTTTTATGATACTTCAAATTATATATGATATAGTGTAGTACTTTTCATATATAAAACGCTGTATTTACACAAATTTAAATAATTCAATCACTGAATTTACAGCTATAAAAAGATCCGATGACCTAATTTTCTGAGGTTATAAAAATTAAATTTAATATTTATAGTAAAAAAGTACTTATTTTGTAAACTTGTTCCCTATAGTACAAAGTAGCAACTATAGATATAATTACTTATAAGTATATTAAAAATGATATTAAAATTAGAATATCAATATACAGTAACTCATCATTAAAATAAGAGATATCGTAAAAAAATGAAACGGTTTAATTTTGATAATTATTTACGAGAATATTAATATAATTATTTCATTAGAATATTTAATTTCACTGAAATATTTCGTAACATAAAAACGAATTCATAATTGCGGGATAATTCGCAAAGGAATGTCAAAGAAATAATTATAAGTGGAGTGGAATGAACGATATTACGTTCTATAAATCTTTCAAACATTATCTGGGGCAGTTCTTTTGATAAGTTAATCTGCATGACTTATATCAGGCATCAACTATAGTATGCGGTTTAGAATAAATGTTTCAGGATTGATTGTTAACAGTTGGAAGCCTGTGGAAACTTAATGTCACTAAAGTATTCATAAACTCGTGGCTCAATAAACGTTATTCAGCGAAATGAAAAAGTGGATGGATAAATGGAAGTGGTCATGAATAGCTTCCGGAGACCTTGAGAGCTATGCGCGACGCATTCTGTAATCATAAGCATGAATCACACACATGTGACCAAAAAGGCGTCGAATCCGCAAAGAATAGAGCTTCCTCTTTAAGAATGAGACAGCTGTTTGAATGCGATACGGATTTTAGGGAACGCTATTGACGCGGTGTGAATAAGCTATCACTCTGTAATTCGAAGTGTTGCAGCAAATCGGACTTCAGCCTGTGATTGATCCAGGAAAAGGTTATTTAAGGTGTTCAGTTTTTAAGATTAAATTAAACTATTTAAAAGAATAGCTAAGAAGCTCTTTTGTATTGGATTTTAGATTGCGTATCATTTATTGAAGATTAAGTGAATTTCCAAATCTTACAGTGAGAGATTAGATGTTAACTGAGCATACTATTGCTAAATAAAATTTTAGTTTTTGTGCATTTTAAGTTACATTTGGCAGTTTCATAAGGGGTTCTGAGTTCAATTATATAATATTTTTAGAAAACATACGCTTTTCCCTGATGAGTTTCACGAATAAAATATTCTAGGGATTCAAATCGAGTACTATTGTTCCTAATAGTCGACGTTTTGGAAACCCACTGTACCTTATGTTTATCCGTAGAGTGGCATCAAAAAGAGTATATCACTTACATAAGTATATACTCGTAGAGTTAGATCAGAAGTACATAGAATTATATTAGAAGTATATAGAATCATATCAGAATGAGGGATGAAAGAATTGCATATTATTAGCACCAATTAATATACACAGATATGGGGAAATAGTTGTCTAAAGAAATAATACGTATGAGTAATGCAACAAATACTTGACTAATGAGATCATAAGGTGTTCAAAATTAAAACCGAAGTGAGTGAATATCCAAAACCCAATAACTAAGATTTCTTTTCCTCTGATTTATAAAATGCAGTGAATATTTTCTGTGATATGCGCGCAATTTTAGCTTCATTCCACGGAAATGCTATGCACTTAAGGTAAATATTAATTGATTGATTTCCGCAGTTACAATTGACAATGATTCGTTCAGTTATATTTTATTCCGTATTACATATGAAATTTTTGAAAATGCGACGGTTTATTTGGTGATATATTATTAATTTGAAGTTAAAACAATATTGAATTGAAACTGACTGCTAATATTGGATATCTCATAATGGAAATTCTTTTTTAGGAAATCACCAAGAAAAAGTAATGTACAAGAATAAACTAAACAAAATTTTGTTTGAATTTGTGGAAGATGGACATCCCCATGTTCTTTAAAGAAAACTCTGGCTAATCGTAGTGTCCATATTTATGTTTCGGAGGCCATCATGCATGTAAATGCAAACTTCAAACTCTAAGATAAAAGTATACTGTGAGTGTTTTGAAAGTATGGAGATCATTCATTATCCTTCAGATTCATTCAAACATCGAACCAAAACTTCAACCAGGAAATGTCGTCTCCAATCATGTTTAAGGAAAAAAATCCTTCATTTAATTCAAGGAAAGAATGACTGTATTTACATTTCATTTCTTCGTCCTTAAGCCTGATATAACATTCTGAAATCACAAAATGTGAGTTTTCCTTCAATAAAAAGAAAATATATCGAGCAATCGAGCTCATTTCATCAAACATCGAACACTCAGTTGGTTGTCTGCCAAACTCCATTTAGTTTTGTTAAGGTTAAACGGAAGAGGAATCAGGGACATAGCAGAGACTCGAACCCAGGTCCTTCTTTTTCCACCTTTTGTATCTTGGTAGCATGAACTTATTTACGTCATTTTCTCTTTTCCTTAGCAATCCATTTAGTTTTATTTACGAGTATTATACATAGATTATAAAACAAATGCAAGGTAGTGACACTGATCATTGTTTTGAATTCCTTTTTCCAAAAGTCCTTCTTTAACTTTTTTAACTTGATTTTAACTTAATATATATTAATTAGTTTAGAATAACCAAGTTTCACCTAGTGGGGGTATTGTAATATTGTAGATGTATATCAGTTAACTTTCATATGATAATTGAAATCGACGTTAGAAGAATTTATATTATTTAATAGAATTTCAAAAATCTATTTATTCCATCAAATCGGTTTACCCCTTGAATTCATCCGGTTTTAAATATTTTGATTCGTACTAATATTATTGCAGTAAAAATACATGATCTGTATTAAGTCACTCAATACATCTAGTTATTTCATCTAGTTATTTCATCTATTTATATACATCTAGTTTATTGTTATTGAATTGAAGTTTATAAATATATATCATTAATGATTATAGTCTTCATAAATTAGATATTTTCCCATTAAATCATACATTTCATAAGAGGATTATGAAATAGCTATTTTTTCAAATCTTCTCAGTTTAGACCTGAATTTAAAAGTTCTCCGAAGAAAGTATTCTAAACTTAAGTTTCGAATTCTTAATAGAGGAAGTACGATATAACATTGATATTTTAAGTCCCAATTTTGTTTTTTAGCTGTTTGACGCCAAAGGCTATCAAATTTATTTAGGTTCCCTTATTAGGACTAAAGTTGAACTATAAATTTTAATTTATCTTTACATTAACGTTCTTCTCCCCACTATTTCCATCACTTTGATATCCCCACATCTTTTATCAAAAGCGATTGTATTTTTTCAAAATTCATATTATTACCTCTTCGAAACCATGACTCAAGTTTACTTCCGTTTCTATGGGAATAGAATTTCCAATCAAACAAATTGCTAGCGCCGTATTGTGTTGTAAATTACGTTTAATTCGCCGTCACTAATTGAATGGATTGAGATTGAAATATTCCTTTCGCGAATCCTTGCATTTAACACCTTCTCCTCAACTTCTCTTTCAGAAGACCATTCAAGGATGGACAATGCAAGTAATTGATGTTCGATTGGTCACGCAGAAGCCGACAATGAAGGTTCCTCTTAAAGCCGCGAGAGGTCGCTCCCTCACATCCACGAAATCTCAAGGGTGAAGGTAAGTTGCCACGCACGAGTGGATAAACTTCCGCCACCTATTAGGAAATACATATCTGCATGAATGTTCATGTGATGTCTACTTAAATAGGTGTTCAGGGATATTTTACGTTCTAAGCATGTTGTGTATGGTTCATAAATGTCTTCCTCTGTTTATTATTTACGTTGATCTCTAGGTCTACGAATGCAAGTTGTTATATATACTTTATTGTAGTAGGAAGTAGTTATGAAAAAAATTATTTCCGTTTTCGATGTGTATCTTACTCGTTTTTACGAATCGAGTACTAACGTAGGTAATTTTATCGCCAAGCTATCGCGTCTATGAGAAACATTTAATCTTACCTATGATTAAAAACATATAGGAGGAACTTCACTTTTACTTATATCAGCTTATCTAGGTAATAGGTGATTGTAAAGATAAAATGGACTATCAACACTCTCTAAGTATGATGTATCAACTAGTATAGTAAGTCATACTTATCAATTACGGTTGAATATCATAGTAAAATTCCCACATTAAAGATTTTAGTAGTATTCTCTATTACTAAAAGCTCTCCGTTGTATAAATATTCTTTAAGACCAGTTCTGTCCGTTTTCGAAACAAAAAGTTTCGACAATTAAGAACGTGTTTACTTTTCGAGTGCGTGCCTCTTCATTTTAATCGCTGATTATATACATACAGAAGTAGCAAATGAACTAAAAAAAGTTAGTTCAATCGCCATTATAATTAAAGCTGTTAGTACACGCGCGCTGACTCAACTTATTGCATAAAAGATAATTTTTTAAGATAATTTTTAAAAAATATTCGTCAAGATTTGGATTGGCTTTGCCCTTATAGAATCATGATTTGAAAATGAATAAATTATTTTATTATTTGATATCTATATGAAGGATTCGGTATTTGAGAAATGAAAAGTAAAAAAGTTTGGTGCAATTTCAAAAGTATGGTAAGCTTTTATCTCGTATTCAGGTAAATTACTGGGAAATTGTTTTAAGACATCAGTTTCATTTGAAAACATTTTAGGCGACAGCATTCTCAAGGCGTATTTGTGCTCTTCAGCTGATATATTCCCCTATAAATATCATTTTAAAGAAGTCTGTATTTCTACTAGCTCCTAAATATCCACAATGGGTTCAGGAATAGTTATGCAAATTCCGCCGCAGCGGAAGTATCTCGTAATTATTCCACATTGGCAAACGTTTTGCGACGGAAAAACCAATTACGTAAAAATGCATAAACCATTGACGCATCATTATTCTCCGAATTCGAAAGGCGTCGGGTGACACTAAACTTTTTATCTAGTCGATGGAGTGAAGGCTGCGAAATCGAAGTGAACGAGACGTATTACTCAATCCGAACAGACGCCTCATAAGAAGTAACAAATCCGTGCAAAAACCAGAAGATGGAAATCAGCAAAAAGTTCTTTTGGTTCCATCATTTACCCATTCGGGTTTGTTAAGCTCTTGCTCAATCGAAGAAATAAGCAATCAAACCACCGTGCTTACCGATTCATTGATGGCATTGTCTTTGGCCGTTGGAGAAGAATCACGTTGGCTTAAATGCTTTCTCATACAGTGTGCTATCAGCGGAACAGCTTCTCTCGGAATGTAACTCAAAAGCAACGATGCCCCTAAACCCTTTCCCGTCTTATGGAATCGAATTTTAGACGCGTTCGTTCCGATTTATGTTCTAGTAAGCGGCGAAGTATTCAGATGTGTATGTCTTGATCGAAGGCCGACTGCCGAGAAACGGTTGGCTTAGAAACATCTATCCTTAAGTCGCTCTTTCTTGTCTTCATTTAATGGAATTTAGGGCCTTGCTGAATCAGTATGACGTCAAAGACTCTGGTAACCGCGGAGATCCTTGGGCGTAGCAATTCGCGATAAAATGAGAATTTCAAAACTAGAATCGTGAATTCATGGTGTTTAATGAAGGCGAGTTGCGCGAAATATTCTGCGACGGATCGATATTTGTTGAATGCGGACAAAAAGAAACTAATCGAAAGTCATGATGTGTTAATTAATTTCACAATGAAATAAATTTTCCTGGTAATGGATATTGGATAGGAAACGGAGCATTATGATGCTGAAAGTAAATCCTTTTATTACTTTGTATTGCTTTATTAGATTGTGTAATAAGCAAGCGATGGGATACTACTGTGGATATAGATATGTTGAAAGTGAACTAGGATAGTAAGAGCCCAGATAGCTCAGTCGGTAGAGCATTAGGCTTTTAACCTAAGGGTCCAGGGTTCAAGTCCCTGTCCGGGCGGTAGTTATTTTACTAAGCTTGTTACAAGAGAGGTTTATCTGCTGCTAATCTCATGCAAATTGCTCTGATGACAATCTTCGTTGATTAAATTTTTTAGATATGTTTATTTATTTAATTAAGCATCATTGAAGTCTTTATTTTAATATTTCGTTCATTAATATCCTCCTGGTGGCTAATTAGAAAAAATGTCTTCCTAACTATTTAATTATGAATGACGCTATTTCTCTATTAAAAAACCAAATAGGTTTTTACGCGCTGTTATAATCTTACTCTAAGGTTTGGAAACATTTATTTAGTTTCCTCAGTTATATAGCTATATTTATTTCTAAGGCCAATAACATTTGATTCCCTTACTCTCTGATTTTCTAATATGCCTTAGAAGCTATAAAAAATGGACGAGAAAAACTATGCTCGAATAAAGGTCGAGGTAATAGTGCTAATACTAAAGAAATAGAAGTTTCGCCGATCATTATGAAATGAATATAAATCTTGGTCTTTTACCTCGATCTTAATTTTTTTCCATTCCCATTTAAGGCATTTCCCAATCGTCTTTAAGGCCGGGCAAAAAATTCTGGAGTCAACGAAATTCCAATCTAAATCTTTACGATTTGGTGAGGAACGAAATTTCCAGATTCTATTTCGAAACATATCTCCTAAATTGTTTGCTCTTCGAGAAATTAGGCCAAAGGGCAACCCTGTTAATAGGAAGTTAACGACTTCTCTTGTATTACAAACCGAGAGTGACGGGCGTCAATGCAGTTTACGTTTAGATATGTTTTTTTGTTTCAAGGTTTCCTCCGAATGGGCTATATTCAAGTATTACTAAAAAAAACATAATCCAATAATAGGATAAGAACGCCTCGATCTATCATTTTTAAAAGGCTTTAATTTTTTGTCGATTCACCCTAAAGCATTCCAGTTTGCTTTTACCAGCAGTCTCTTTTCGAGTAGCGAATCTCTTACGCAAAACCTGCGACTTCTTATTTTAACAGACGTCTAATGTCTTTCGTGTTTCATTGTTTGGGAAGAAGAGTTTTTCCACCAAACTCATGTAGTTTTTGCCTTCAAATACGTAACGTAGTTTCTCTACGAACCATTCACATGCTTCTCTTGCGAAATTTATTCGATGAACAAAAGTTTTCGTTCTAAGTTCACCGGGATATATGTTTTAAATACGATGTTTGACAGTAGAAACTGAGTTTATTACGGAGCAAAGCGAAATAAATCTCATAAAATCTGAATAACAGATGAATAAAGTAAATTTTTATATTAATAAGGAATCAGGTTTAAGTTAAAGAGAAGGAGTTTAGACGAAAAACGTACACACAATGAGAAAAACAAGCGTAGAAAATCCAAGATGTCAACACGTAAATATGTCAGTAGATAGATAACTGAAAAACTTGTGAGTAGACAGGAATTTCATGAAGCAACAAAGAGAGTTGTAAGAAAAGAATCCATCTGATGAAAAGAAGAAAACATCCAAGAAATGAAAAAGTGAAAAATATTCAGTCCGTAATTTGCCAGACATAAAGCCATAAACAGAAACCAGAGCAATTATCGAGAAAAAGTGCGTAACTATAACAGTAAAAAGTAAGGTAAATGAGTGCGAGATTATAAAAACGACCATGAGCCTGAGTTTATTAGTGTGTGAAAACCCTGAGTAGTTTTATTGAAACGGAAAGGTTCGTATTTGGTAGTAATGAGATGCGCGTTATTAAGTGTAGTTAAGAAGTAGGTGTTATTTCATTAACTAAAATAGCTACATTCGGAAAAAGAATTTTCATGGGCAACGATTTTGATTTTGATACGCACTTCATGGCTTTGATCAATGCCGAAGAATTTAAATACGATAACGGAAAGAACTGGAGAGGCCATATTGGCTTTTTTCAACCGAGATACGGCGATTTTAAATATCAAAGACTTTACACGGAAGATGCAAGGATTTTGATTGTCCTTGAATCTTTCACACAATCTTAAGAAATTCGCTTCAAGAAATTTAATTACAATTTAATTTTGACTTTTAATTTAATTAAAGTTTCCAATCCAGGATGTGAAATTGCAGTTGTTTTGGAGAAGTTACATAAAATATATTTATATATCAATATATTATTTGAACAAAATATGGTTTTTATAACTGATAAATATCTGAAACACACTAATAGCGTTTAAAAAGTTTATGTTAGATAAATTTGTAGTAAATTCATTTTTTGCATCTTTACAGTTTATGGAGGATATTAATGTAAAGATAAATTCCTTTTACTTGGGAAATGTGGAAAAATACGTAATCGTTATTTAAAAAGCCTCTTAACTTTTTATAATTAAATAGTCTAATATGGCAGATTCGCTTATCGGATACTTGGATAATTTTCGGAAAGTATTCAACATATAAAGGAGGTGTTTCAGAAATTAATTTTTTCGTTGATTCTATATCACATGTTCTGCAATGTTCAACACCTTTCAAATTCATCGACAATTAACGATTCACCTTCTCAAAGGATTCGACACAGGAAGTGGAGGTAAAATTAAATTTTAAACATTTTAACCTCCAAATTAAATCTTCCCGTTGAAATTTTCAGATCAACTATTCATTATAGACAATCGGTTTCATTACAAGTGTTTAACTGAAATCTAAAAGCATTTAGTTTTCTAAACCATTCAAAGGTCGTTTCCGCATGTAATGTGTATGCAAAACGGGGACGGAAAAGGGAAGCGGGCACAGAAATGATGCCTTATGGGAGACTTCAACGCACGGTCGATGTGATTCCACGATACGAGAGAATAACTAAGGGTGGCCGTATAGAGAAGTGTTATTTGCGAATGTCAATAAAGATGTGGTAAATGTATGCTATTGTTTATGTAGTGAAGTGATCAACAACTAATGAATTTTTACGTACTATTGGTACGGAGTTACATAATGCTTTGTTCATCAGATGTATGCATGACCTCTGTCGTATTCTCGTATCCTTATTTCTAAAACTCGGATGAAATGTATACAAACAGAGGCCGTATCCATTTCAAACCTATTGCTCCATTGAAACCGCAGCATCAACGACCTGCGATGACCTTCGTTTCCTCCACAAGGTCTTAGAGGACTCTCTATTAGTAGACGTCATTTCAAGGTCTTTGTTTTTATTTTGGTCCTCCATCTATCACAGTGCCTGGCACACGGTTAAAGTATATAATCAAATGAAATATACAAAATTAGTTGATGATGTAAGGATTTTATATCAAAAGATGTTACGTTGTATCGTATATCTTAGATAGAGGTGAGATAGCTATCTCTCTTGAGAAGCTGTATCTGTTTTCCCATCCTCCACGAGATCTATTAAATTGATAAATTTACACATTTTCTCATATCTCGCTGTAACCAACCGTAGATATTGCTCATTCGGGACTTTCAATAACTCTATTCTTTTCTTATATTAACATCATTAACTAATATATATTCGTTAAATTTAAATTTTGCAATATCTAAATTTGTTTTGAGATTGATCTCTTGATGAATTAATTGAAGAATTTATGCTTTCAATTTAAATGATTCATCAAATTCATCATCAATTCAAAATGATTCATAAATTTTAGTGATTACTTGTGCTCATTTATATAAAAGCGCTCAAGCTATCAGTATCTTACATTGGTTTATCAGACAGAAATAAATATGCAAAGGAATTTCCGATGTTAACAATTTTCCTTACGATATCCTTATATTCCTTTATCTTTTCTACTTTGTGGGATATAATTAAAACCTTATACATAACAGATATAAAGAAATTAGATTCACAAATCTAAATTAAGAATACATCAAAATGGTTTGATATAGATTAATTTTCATCACGTTCAAGAGTAATTACAGAAGCTTAATACTGTGATGTCGTTTTGAACTTTTTAATCTTCATTCGCATACAAAAACTATTTGAGTTGGGATGGAGTTGGGGGAATGTTTTTCAAATATCGTGTGTACAAAACGTGTATGCACTTAAGATAGAAATACGATATTCTTTGAGCTTTACCTGCGGAGAAATTTCTTGGGGAGAAAGTGATGTAATACTATCCTCAACGTGTTGTTACAAGACCTAAAAAAGCTATCGATGGTAAATCATCGAGGTACGTGCGTGCGCGGATGTTTTTCATCAATAATTATCACGAATATTGACCAATTTACGTGATTTTTATGTGAGTCTATCGTTGAAAACGTTAATCTTGCTTGAAATCTGCCCGTTACTCATCAAAATTATCATCTGTTTTGTTCATAACTAAAGTTCTAGAATTCCTTGGAGGTTAAAGGAACTTTGCGGGAAAGTTTTTAGCAGAATTCCGACCTTCTTACTACGATAACTAACTTCAATCGATCTATTCATTAGACGGAAATGGAGAAAGGAATCTTTGTAATAGTCCTTAGGGATTCACGAACGATTTACCAACTCTTGATTTGCATACGAGGCCTTGTTCCGCCACTTCTAATAACCAAGGATTTACCAATTTTACAGGTCGTAAGATCTTTCCAGGCCATAATCACATAGAACCGTTCTCTTACACTATGGTAATGAAGATGATTTGAAGAATTATCATCGCTTGGAAATTAATTAATACGCCCTCCGTGCGCGTCATCCCACTTACGCCGCAGCATTTCCAGGTCTCCTTCGTTACTCAACCGCGATGTGACAATGGCATTTCCTAAAGCGCATCAAACCCGACTTCCACAGTATACTTCCTGCACCGACCGCACGATCGTCAACGACGTCTCAATCGCTATGATTTCGCTCGATCCCATTTCCCGGCCGTGGACTCTTTCGGAACCCATCGCAGTCTCTTTTCTAGGTCTCGGAATCAAATCCCCGACGTGTCGAATCCAGTACGCGAGTATAGTAATTCTAGGGCAGCGCTTCCCGATCTTTTTTTTTTTCCTTCGTCGTAGCACTCGGCTGTTTATCGGAACACTAAAACTGTTCCCTTTACCGTTGCCCACGTTGAGATGTGGTATAGAAAACGGCGTCGTTTGGCACAAACAGGTCGAACGAGATGCTGAAACCTTTAGCATCACGGGAGTACAAATATAGAAGAGGAGATTTGCATACGAGACGTGGTAGAATCACCTCCCATGTATTGATAAAAAGAGTTTCATCTGGTTCTTCAACGCGTGACCGATTTCGCGAGCGTACCCGCATCTGTTTGGAATAAGAATTGCCACATGCACGACGGATGATCTTTCCGGAAGACGATAAGGGAAGATCCGAGCGTATGACTGAGGAAGATTTTGGGGGATTCAACTCTAAAGAAGGCGAAGACAGATAATTATGTCAGTTTTGTAGAAAAGTGCTCTGTTATCAAGAATAACTTAACTTATACATAATATAATAACTTTCTTTTAAACCTTCTAGAATTTTACATCGAATTTTGATGATTCGGGGATATGAATCTGTAACCGAAGGAAGGTAAATGAGGGTGAAATTATAGGGACTTTTGGTTGTATTATATGTAACTGTTAGGTGCACCGCCTGCTATTGCTGCTCTGGTTCCAGCGGGTGTTGACACCAAGAGTGGAGGAAATTGAGTGTAACTGTAACGTTTATGCAGAGCGCATGGGTTGGGTTTTATTCGATCCGTGAATTTCCGTAAAATTTACACTTAAATCGGCCACAAAGAGCCCTATTAGTTCCAGCAGGGAATATAAGAGGAGATCACACAGAATGTACAGTGGTACCTCGAGATACGAGTTTAATTCGTTCTGTAAACTTGCTCGTATGTCAAATTGCTCGTATCTCGAATCATTTTTCACCATTGAGAGTAATGAAAATGCCATTAATCCATTCCGGACCTATGAAAAATCCCCAAAACATTGTAAATTATGAATAAAGATACGTTTTTAATTAACAAGTAAACATGTATAATTAACAAATACGTAACAAAATTATGAAGCTAAGAAATAAAAGAGTTATTTAGAATAATAGTCTTACTTTGGTGACGGACAAGTTCGGCTAACGAAGGTGAACGGCGAGGAGGAGGGAAGGAGTGTAGGCACTCAAGACACATACGTAAACGACGCTTTTTTAAAACTTAAAACTATTTTCGTAACTTTAAACTAAAACTACACTTTATTTCTTTCAAATAAAATAAAATACTTAGAACAATGCTCTTAACTTTAAACTTAAACTAACCTTAACATTAACGTAAATTTAACTATCACTTGTTTCTGCCTTCTTGGCTGCACTTTCTGTACTGTAAAAAAGTACAGTAATCACGAAAAAATGATTACATCGCACAAGATACAATTCGAATCAAGCGAATAACAAGTGCGAATGAGTGAGAGATTTTCTCGGATGATGCTTGTCCCAGTGCACCAACTAGCTGGACGCTCCGGAAACACGAATTTGCGCTCGTATGTCGAATTTGGGCTCGTATCTCGAATAAAAATATGGCCCGAGCTCCAGCTCGCATCTCAAAAAACTCGTATGTCGGGCTGCTCGTAACTCAAGGTACCACTGTAGTTGTTTGATGGAGTGTATTGCATGATGTTATACATATCTGTTTGAACTTGTGAGAAATTTTTATTATTATTATACTAAATATAGTCAGTATTATATACTCCTAATATGATTATAGTACACACGCTTTCCTCTATATATTTAGCCTTTTACCATCGGTATATTCTCCTTCTTGTTTGGTGTTTCCTTGTTGTGGATATTCTTTCTTAACTTTAAAGTTGTATTTTTTCCTCTTCAAATTATTCTGAAGTTTTTTTCTCCTTGTTTTCGTGAAGAAATTCATTCAAGATTTCTTAGTAATATCTACGATATATTGAGTGTAAGAAGAGACTTTTAAATACAAATCTCTACTCAAAAATCTACTTCAAAAAGAAATTACATTTATTTATTAAGCTTCTTAAATCGCATTGAAAGTAGTTTAATGTTTTTGATCACACAATTTTGATAACAATAATGTATGTAACTTAACTATATAATTGTAATATGGGCTTGATGCTGATACTATTCGTTTCATAATGATAATACTCAATAAAGAACTTATCAAGATCTTATAAATGTTATTGTGACAGCAACTTAGAGGTACGTTCAGTAAACAAACAGGTGTTGTATTAGGGCACTGCCGGGTCTTAAAATCACATCTCCACAAGCAGTCGAATTCCCATTCGATGTTTCGGGTCTATCTCCCGGTCGAAGTTCAAGGCGCCCCGAAACTTCGTGTGGGCACCGAAGACCCCCTCGTGGGCGTCACCAACAGCGCGACACGAAGAAAGAGCGAACAAGCACCTCCGTTGCCCAATCTCGCCCTCCCCTACCGCTCCTCAGGCGACTTCCTCCAGTGATGCCCGCCCTCCACCGACTCCCTCCTCAGCTCTCACCGCTCGCTCCAATCAGTCTGCCATTGCCATCGGAAGAGTCGAGGTGTGTTGCCCTCCGACGGACGAAACCGCGATACGGAATCTTTTAAGCCAGCTCTTCGAAAACCGGAGGAAGTGCGCCGAAGGCAGCCGTGGTCGTCGGTGATCGGGGACAGAGCCTTTTAAAAAAGTGCCAACGGAAGTTTTCGTGACGGTGAGTCTCTGAGCCGGCATTCGACGCCCGTCGCACGGGATTTCGCTTCGTCAACTCCGCCGTCCCACAAACTGAAACTAGAAGGGAGGTGCGTGAGGCTGCCGGCAGAGGCGCCTTCCACGCGATTCGAAAGTGGTTAGCATGTGGATTTCTTGCTCGCAAACTAGCCCACTATAGTTTCTTGCGATCGATTCTGCCCACGGATTGTTTATACGATCCTCTGGTATTTCCGAGAAGAGAGTTGTTTACGCGTGATTGTAGCCCTTGTATTCTCCCTGGAGCGTTCTTCTGATGTAAACAAAGCTCGCGAAAATAATCCGCGAGATTTTCCCGGTCGTTTAGGAAACGCATCTCGTATCTTCTTTAACTGCCTATCAAAAAGGGAGCCTGCGCAGTTGTTAGGGTGTTGTTTATTCGATGGGAAATATATATATATTCAGGTTTGTCTGGACGAGTCCAGTAGGAAATTGGTGAGCGGTAGGCGGTTTTCGGATGAAGCATTAGATGACCTTTTGATGTTCCCCCGAGAAAGTTTCCGTTTCTCGTTTTTGCTTTTTTTTCGGGGAATCGTGAGTCGAGAATCAGGTGCCTACTTGTTTCTTTCCCGCGGGTGTGTTTTCCCCGCACACATCTTTCTCGAATTAGCGAACGTTTCGACCCTAATGACGAGCTATTGCGTCCGTGGAAGTGAATGTCCGTAGAGTTTTCTCGCCGCGGTATATTCCTCTCTCTCTGCGAAGCGAGCCTTCATGTCTCCAGGTTGTCTAGGCCGATTTCCGGAGTGCATTTCTATTTGTTTTTCATCTATGCCGGTTGCGTCCTTTCACTAGAAGAGAGCGTATTGCATTTTAGAAAAATAAACTTTCCCCGTTAGTTTGCTATGAATTGAGAGAGAAAAAGATTGTTATCTCGCGATATATGTTGAATGCACAATTTTCTGAAGTGTTTTTATTAATTGATTCGTAATTATTTGAAGATCGATGAGTTAAAGAGTGTATCTGGAACGGATGATGTATTTTTGGTTATTATCCGTGATAATTACATCAAATAATGTCGATTTTATACCATAACTCTATTTTCCTATTATTTAATACTTTTCTGAGATTTTTTTGAAGTTTCTCGTCCCATTCTTTCGAAGAAGTACTGTTTTATATTTGATAAGTTATCAGTCAGTCTTACAGAGCCTGTAAATGAAGTTCAATGTAATAAAATTTTAGATTGATAATTCTTTCATTCATGTTCCCGCACTGTAGGGAACAGTTCAGTGGAAATTTCATGAATGGCATATTGATTTGGTGATAAAGTTGTTTATCGTATATGACGGAGAGTGAGATGTTCGCTTCACTTAAAATATTAGTCATACCTACGGAAAGGAATTTAAGTTACTCATACGGAGTCACGGAATTAATTGTTTTTTTCCCTTAGGAAATGTATTTTCATTGTAAAGTAACTCTATGTTTCAGCTATTAATAGTAAAAACGTCTTAAAAGGGGTGGAGATGAGCTGAAAATTCTCATTCCTCTTCCAAAACATTTTATAAACAATAGAATCATCATTTAGAGAATGTAATGTCATCAGTTTACGAGAATGATGTTCTATCTATGACATTTATGAAGGTGCCATCCATGAAATGAATGATACCTGCAAAGATTTCTTTATTTTAACACTGGACGTGCGTTTCTTGCCAACACGTTTGAGAAGTCAACAAGAGTCTGTTTTGACAGAGCCGCTGTTTGAGATTAATCCAATAAAAACTACTCCTACGAGTGGAGAGTAACTGCTGGTGGGAAGTTTTTAGAGATAATTATTATTCGGCTCTCCTTTTTTATGGTTCACATTCTAATGTATGTTTTAAAATCGTTCTTCTTTCCTTCAAAACTGCTCTAATTGATGTTTGAATACCAAAAGAAATAACCGAGTTATAAATGGATATTTGAAGATATGGATGGTATTATAATTGTTTTATAGAATCAAGAACATTATCGTTCTTAATAAGAATAAGAATCTTAGATCTATGGGTTATTAATGTTTTTATAATAACCATCAAGCATCTTCATATATCGGAATGAAGTTTACAGTAATAAGTCAACCAGTACAAGGGAAATTCCCAGAAAAAAATTTATCGTCAAGGATACCGATAAACAAGATTATCAAGAACGATTTTATTACTCCGGTATTTAATTTCCTCAAACACTACAGAGCTTTCTTTTAATCGAAATGTTACTGGATAAATGTTTGTTTCCTATTTTCAAGTTAGCTTTTATATTTTTTATTGTAACGATATTTTGTTTAATGAAGTAAGCTCACTAGAACAATTCATTGTACCTGATTAGCATACATAGTGGTATTCAGACGGGCGATACATTTTTGGTTATTCATAATATTTGGCCACGATTTTAGTGAAATAAAATGTTGAGAAATATATATTTCCCTTGAATGGCGACAATGTAAAGAATTTTAAATTGAAGATGATCTTATATTATTCAGATATCGATGTAAATTAATAAAAAAATAAAAGACCGATAAAGAAAGAATTTTTCCTAGAAGCGTTCCCAACGTGAGTTACTCCATTTCAAGTTTTATTATTCTTTCGCAGAAGACTCACTTTTTGAAGGCTTCAGTGCACTGTTTCATTCCATACGTACATTCCGTGCATATACAATTACGGATATGACAATGAAAACATTGTGACCTTTCCTTTTATCAGTGGATATGAGCCAGATAAGTCGTTTCCAGATGTACATGCACATGTTGACAATTCAATTTTTATGAAGTACTCTCTATCTCCGAGAATTTCTGTCTCATTGCAAATATTGTCACATCTACCATTTACTTTACTTTACCGAGACCGATGATTGGTGCAGTAACTCAGTGTATTTCTTGTTTACCTTTACTCATCTGCTAACCCAGTCTTTTTTTCTACGAACACAGTGTACTTTCAGTACTTCCCGTCTTCAATTCACTTATCGTTTTTGACTTGTGTCTCTTTTCAACTAACATAGCTTTTCCATGATTGAAAGAGGATTTATTTGAGCTACTTGACTCATCACCTCCAAATCAAATAACACTTTCGTAGCGTAAACAAAATGGGATGAATTAAGGTTTATGAATTGAGGATTGTTATTCTGGGAAACAGTGTCCTACATTTACTTATAGATACTTGAAAACTTTTAAATTTTTCCTTTAAGCTCTCTACGTTTTCCATTTACTCTATTGAGATTGGATGAAGTTTTTCGTAGCTTTTTCCATTGACAATATAGAAACAAGCTCGCTTTGAATTTTTTTCTATCTCTGTTACGCCCCTTAACATTTTCTGTAATTACTTTTCCATCGCCTGAAACTAATTTATTGTAATTTATCCACAAAAAATCGTGAATATATCATTAACTATTTACGTATTTGAAAAACATCAATTTAAAGAGGCTCGTACACACACGCTCATACATATATTATGTGTAAATTGAATAGAAATGCTGTAATTGGAGAATTTTCTGTCTAGCTTCACCAAAGTACGATTAAGAATCATACATAAGTTCATTTTTCATCATACTCTGCTTTTAGTTCCGGATTCACACTTTACGAAGGAATGTTTGCGGGTATTTATCGCGCATCTTCATTTTAGATGTGTGTCGTTTTAGATCATGCAAAAAAGATCCTTAAGAAGTTGCGAACCAAGAGTTCGCAATGCAACAACAGAAACAGAACGGAACCTTTCGAGAATTTTATTTTGCTTCTAAATCAGTTTCCAAGTAGAACTGTCCAATAAAACGCCCACTGTGAATTCCTCCGTCCATTAGAAGGTGCCATTAAAGATTCTCATTTGCCCAAAATTTCCTATCGTTTCGTCTCTGGGAAGGTCATCCGGCAATCTGCGAGATCCATAAAGCAGACGAGATTTCTTGGTTCGCCTCATTCTTCTCGGGCCGCAGGCTCTAGCAAGACGTTCTTCTCTCGAAGATAGCACAACAGGTAATGATCTCATTTCCGGGTTCCATCACCATTCTCACCTTGGGGTGCCAATGTTAATTCACAGTCGCTTTCACCATCCGTTTGGAAAGTGTCGTGTACGGGCGCCAGATTTGCACAGGTTTTGGCGATCAATGCAAACAACATTGTTAGAAAAGCGCATCCTCATCTGCGCGATCAAACGAACGATTGTGACATGCCATTTATGTGTCTGTTTGCGATAACGATGTGAAAGCCATACGACAGGAAGTGTGCTTCGGTCTCATTTACGAATTCAGGACGGAATTGGATTTATATTCGAATTATTTAGCAATGCTCGAAGCTGAATCGATCGGTAATGAAATGGTTCTTGAGTAAAAATGTGAAATAAAGTTGAAAGAAAAACTGTGTACTTACTGAATTATATTGTGAAAACCCTCCGTCAACAAAGCAGTATTTTAATATATACGTTATCACGCATATAAATTTATGACTGTAAAAAATAATATGTTTCTCAATATTTATAATTTTCATCCGAATGTAGCTCACTGTGATTCTATGAAAGTTAAAACATTCTTATATTGGTGTAATGAGAACAAAATTTCAAATCTAATTTTTTAAAATGCTACCTTTAATTTTTTTTTTGGATATTGCATGATCCAATACGCTTTTGTATACATACCTGCAAAATATCGTAATACATATCGTGTCCTTACACTGGTTCAGCTATGTAGTGACCTTTAAAATATTTCAGAATTTTCAACGACATGGAGCATTTACAAATTCGGCGAACCTCACGTTAATATCTTTGTTTGAAATCTCTATTTTTCCCTAACCTTTTCCTTTATGATGAAATTCGTGTAAAAGAACGTTTTCGCCTCGCAGATTATAATTCAGTCGTGTTAATAGGATTTTTGCTTCATTAAGATAAAATCAGATTAACTTAACTTTGTAAGGAAAAATGTTCTTAATTATATAAATGACCTCGTCCAATCGAAATTTCGTGATTTCATTTTTAAGTTTTATTTTAATGTGTTTTGCAATGCTGAAGGTTTGAGGTTAAAAGTTAGAGTTTTCATTAGTTCTGAAATTTTATTGAGGCTTCTAAGACTTCTTTTCTGATTTTAGTAATTCTGTCCTGTATGAATATTGTTTATTATCGATATTTTATTTATTGATATTTTATGGTTTTATTCCTACTTTACTATAAAAGTCATATAGTTATACGTAAATAAGGGTCCAAAAACTGAATGGTAGCTGAACACGACAATATACAAAAATGTAATTCAAAACATTCTGATTCTTAGCGTTTTACTAATTATAAACAAAAAAGACACAGAATCAGAGAGCCATTACTGCTAAAATTCACTCTAAATTAGAAAGATTAGTAATTATGCCACTGGCTTTCTCTACAGGACTTCTTACGAATTTCAGCTCATAAAGTTACGTAACACGAACCAATCTGTATCGACCCTGGTTCTTGCGAATAGCATGAAAAAGTTTTCTTACTTCATAACGTTCGATGCACAACATTAAATGAATAAACAGCTCTTTCCGGTAAATCCAAACAGAAATGGAAACGAGACTATGGACAGAAATAATTGGATAAGAGCTCATATCGATCCGGTAGGATAATTTTTATATGGAAACAGTCGCTATTAAAGGATTACCACATCAGAATCCAACATCATCACGTGCGAAGATACTCTTATTATTCTCTTTGCGCGAAAGATTTTCGAAGGTCGATGGAAAACGAGCTTAAAAACAAACACTTATTCAAAGGACGTGACGTGTTACCGTTAATAGGCTCTAGGGCTCGATTTTCGCCTGTTTCATTTTAGTAAACAGCGCGGTTTATAATTAGATTGTGGATAACTTTGGAGCACATGTTGCGAAAATAAAAGCGAAGCGTTGAGCGAACCTTCGACGGAATTTGAGTGATTTATTCCAGCGCCGACGGATTGGATGTCTTCGTCGAGAAATAATTTGCCGATTAAAGACCACTCTAGCAACCAGATTGCCCCAAATTATTTAGAAATTCGGCGTAACTAAGGAGAGCCGGGAGTCAGGTGTCTGGCCGAATGGAGCTTACGGAAATCGCCTGGGGTGTTAGAAAAGGCTAAAATCTTGATCTTAGTCGGATTTCTAACAAACTAGGGCTTGAACGAGAGAGTATTTTTTTATCTCTTACGATTTAAAAACGATATAAAATTTGCTATAATCTCTCATACGATCTATATGGCTTTATTTTACTGTTTTTTTTTGAGGAAAAGCGAAAATAGTTTTGCGTTTATATCTAGATATTTTAAAATCGTATAAACTTTATCGAATTTAATCTTCGTAGAAAAGTGAAAGAAGAGAATGTTTGTCGATTTCTTTGGTAAGAATCGCTAAGCTTTAAAGAAAGTAATAGGATAATAATAAATTTTGAACTATAAGCACTGTAGTATATAATGTTTTGGATTTAGTTTACCAGACATGGCAGAAAACTCGATGAGAATTCGTCCATATAAACTCTATTTTACTAAAAGAGTCTATTTGAATGTATATGAATTTACTAAATGAGTGTTTTCTGTGAATCATTTTAGTAAATTAATCGGAACTCCTAATTCAATATATACGTTTCCCTAATAATTTCTTAGTTTAGCTTCGTAATGAAACTTTTTATGCAGAATATTTTAGGAACATTTACGTCAGAAGGTATGCAAATGAAGTCTTCGCATGTCAATTATTGAGAAGGGAAGTAAAAAGTAGACCTTGGAAGAACTACATTGTCACGCGTTAATCTTCACGATTTCCATCAGTTGAGCAAGCTTTCGTATACAAAGTTATAAAGCAAATATCAATCACATGCATCCCTGAAATCTAGATACACGATTGTTAATTAGTTGAAATAGATTGTTGTACTATATTGTAAGTTATGAGCTGATCTTGGAAATTGCCTTCTGTTGCAACTTTGTAAGGAGAATTTCAGAGTAAACTAGGGAAAAATTTATTGCTGGAAATGCAAATATGATGAGGTAAATTGGTGCTATACGTCTGTACGTTCTTATTAAAGACATATTAAAAATATTTCCAAGGGAAAAAAGAAAGGTTCTTCAGCAAATAGTTACAACGGCGAAGGAAGCTCAATTTATTTGATGGGAATTTAGCTGAATCAACGATGCTCTTAGACGTAACTCTTCCAAAGAATAATTTTTCCATAAACCTTCAATTACGAAAAGAAAATTACTTCAAGCAAGAAGGAAGATGGATTCGTTCACCGGAAGAAGTTCAATTCCAAGACTAAAGAACAGTACGTCTTACCCGTATTTATTGCGGATGGTTTAGCTTCATAATTGAACCGATTTCAAGATACGTCACTTGAAGAATCTAACGAACGTCTCGTTGCCCCGTTGAGCAACGCTTTTGAATTCTTAGCTCCCATTATCCCATAAATTTTAACAGCCAACTAATTTCAAATCTCGGAACATTAAGAACTTAATAATTAAACTGCCCATTAACAAGGCATTCCCGACACTTCTGAAAAATCTCACCGCCTGTCACTCACGAATATGAGGTCTAGAAACGGAGGCTGTAAAAATCACTTCAAATATTTATCTTTTGCCTAAGAAATCTGACATCAGCCAGGTTGCCCTACCGCCTCCAGCTCCTATCATTAATCTAATGAATACTGGCTTATTGAGTTACGAAATACTTGTGAGGGGATAGCAATTTTCACCGTCCCAAATTTTTCCGAACATCTATAGCAACCGAAAATAAATAAGAGCTGAGCAGAGTTTACGAAATTTTAGAAAAACCGCATTCCGTAGCAAAAACCTTCGATCCGTAATCTTTTTGAGATCTCGTCGGGTTCCTAGGCAGGGAAAGGTCAGCATCGATACGTGGTGGAAGTTTGCGAGTTCTTCAAGGAGAAAAAGTGAAAGAAGTTTAGATGTTAGATATAAGGATCGTGGGCCACTCGTGAATTAGTGAAAGCAGTCGAGATATGATCATTAGCGTGCATTAGCGATTAGGAGGTTTTCTACGGTGAGTAGCAGGTTCTCAAAAGTATTCAGATAACAGGTAGCTCAAAAAAGTTAAAGAGATATGAGGGAAATTAATGGAATAGTTTGCAATAAAGAATTAGTTAATGCTTTGGACATATTTCGTTGTGACGGATTGATCAGATTGATAAGACATTGTTTACTCTCTGTGGAATAATCCTTCGTTTTATGCGAATATTGAATAGCTGACTGTCTAGGGTATTTATTCTTCTTTGGATTAATAAAAAGGTATAATTTATTCGTTTGATTTTTCTCTGTGTACTTAAAAGAAGCGAATGCTTTCTAACTCAAGCTTTATCATAAATATTTAACAATAATATATGTGATTGTATGACAAGATGCAAAGGGAGTAAATTGAAAGGAAAGGTATCCTAGATAACGCATGTGAAATCAATATTTATCTGTTCTTAGTCTTGTTTATCAGAAGATTTATCGTATACCTTAAAAAGATTCGAAATATACCACGAAAAAGCACAGAAAGTTTCATATTTGTTCATTTTACAATGATTAACCAATTCGGACATAGGTATGGGACATAATGATGTAAAAAGTAATAATTTGGAAAAATACTCGAGTTAATACTTTGGCACACCTTCTACAGTTACCAGTTTTTTCATAGTTTATTGTTCCTTCGTAAACCTATGCGAATCCATATATTATCATGCATTTATTATATTTTACAGATTTTTTGTTGATATTATGGATTACATACGTAAATTATCAATTTAATTAATGAATCTGATTAAATTGAATGATTACGAAGAGTATTTATTGTATTTTTGTGATTATTTAAGGCTGAGCATTCACGTCGCATTTTATTTGGAAAGAAAATATTTCATAAATTACTAGAATACCAGGAACGATCTTGTTAATCAGTTGTACAAATATATATCCTAAAAATGCTTGGATTTGATAGAATTTCTAATATTTGTAAAGGCGTGTGTGTGAATCTGTTTTCAAAATAAAACCCATTCAATCTAAGGTGTTTAAATATATCAGTTTCCCTTTCACCGCAAATTATTTCCAAACGAAATGTGAGACATCGCGTGATTTAGAGTGAATGAGATTCAAGGACGAGCACACGATGGACTTAAAAGATGTTAAACATGTAAATTTACGAAACAAACATCGATACCACTTATGTAACCACCGATTATTTATCAGTTTATTCAACCCGAATTCCACCGCGAAAGTGCACGATGAAATATGAGGGAAGGAAAAAGTTTTTTCGAATAACTTTGAAAGTCCCATATTCTATGCCTTCCCATTGAGATGTATGAAGGATTCCATTCAGGAACCCCGCGAATGCTTTTAAGGAGATCAAATCTCCTTCTACTGGCCATAATAAATAAAAACGTTTCGATTTTGTCCGTTTCTGACGGTTTTTCATACGTAAGAAACTCGTTCGAAATGAATCTCAAGTTAAGCTCATATTTACTGTGGAAGTCATTCTTGCGTAATAATCATATTACCAAACGAAGTTCAAATCAATTAAATTACAATTTTTTGGCCAGTATTTAGTGAGAGTGAAATGTAAACAATATTTACATCTTCCGAAAACATCAATATCCTATCCTGTGAAAAGGTTTGAACCTTGCCGGTTAATTTCTCTCTCATCGTACAGCAACAAAGAAATACATTGTAATAATCCGGTATCTTCATTGGGAAAACTACAATCCGTGTCATTGAATGGCTTCGGCTGTGTTTACTGTTCAGTTTAAAACGATTAATAGGAGTGTCCCGAAGACGGTCGTGATAAAAATAGATTTTTTAGCTTAGAGTTGCCGAATTTAGTTTTCATAACGCCTTTGTAATTTTCGTGTGGTGTAAGTTTTCAAAGTCACATTCCCGCACAAAGAAACTTTCTCGTTGGCGCGGTGGACAGAATGACAATTTTCTATTTCTTTTCATCGTTTTTGCGACATCCTTAAATATGCGTGTTTTTGAGAACACGCGTAGCTTAGAAAGGTATTTAACTTAGGCAAATAGTGCTATTTTCTCCTTCAAAATTCTTACAGCTTTGCAAAATGCGAAATTCCGGAACATTTAGCGACCTCAACACAACGCGTGTTTGGGGAATTTGAGTTGTGATACTTAATGTTCGTATAATACGCATCGTTCATTTACCACTTTAGTGACCTTTTCTAGTAGAAAATGGCAATAATAACGACATACGACATTAAGCACTATTTCCTAAGCGTTGCTAAACAAACATTCAAAGAAAACAAATGTAAATTTCATAGAGTTGGAATGAATACTTAAGAACTAAGTACGAATATGTACAAATGTTTTATAGTAATTGAGAAATTTATTTACATATATTTGTATATAGTTAAACGAAATAATTTGAAGAATATTTACATACTAAATGTATGTTTTAGCTATTTGTATTTGTGATATAAGTGTTTGAGAACAACTTTTTAGCCCTTCCCACGTACGGAACCCACATCCCCGCCAGTTACATCATCGCGCACGAGTTCCTTATGGTCGCATATTTTGTTATTCGAGTGGTGTATTATACTGTATATTTACATATACGCTATCATACTCATTAATATATTGCATAAGTATTTCATCGTTACATTGTTAACTTCATAGTTATTACAAAAGTTCATTCTGAAAGTCTCTTATGTTTACGTTATATTTAAATGTAAGTAAAATTACCATACGAAAGGTTTTTAATAATCTGATCCAATAGATCGAGTATTGTGACAACGATAAAAGAATCGCAACGAGCACATAAACGGCAGTGGAAAACTGCTTCCGAAGGATTTTAAATAGCTATTTAACATTCCCTCTCTTTGGAAGGCACAACTTCGCTTCAAACGACTACGGGAAAGAGATTACACAAAAAGTTTCATCCGCCAAGATTCATATTCCCTTTGTCGTAGGAAGGGGACGGACGAGATCCGCTTTTGAATTTCAATTAACGTCTCTCTCGTCTTAATTCTCGTGAAAATTTTAAGAGCTTGGAAACAAACGCGTCGCGAGTGACGTCACTCATCAACTACAACTTCGCCCTCTCTCGGAAAATTATTCACGGCCACATTTTCACTCTGAGGCGAACCGATGACACACTTCCCTCGCGGATCCCCGCCCGTTTCCAATGTAGCGACTAACTTTCCTTCCTCCGCAAACCTCACGTGTAATTGGCGTCTCAAATAGTAAACAAAAATCGAGCTGAACTTGGCGGGAATTTTGTTTGTCGAAGTTGGCATCGCGCGGGGATAAAAGTGGCGGGAACGGGGACATACTAGGCTCAGGAAAAGAATTTGTTTATCGAAGTTTTGAGACAAAAGGGAACATACTGAGGAAACAGCTTGCGAGGTAACTTTTCGGAGTGCATTAACAAGGCTGCACGACTAGGAATACGTGTGCGAGTTTAAGAAGATGAGCGTGATGCAGTTTATAAGAGGATTTAATGACGTACACGTTTGTCTTTTGTTTGTTTAAGCGTTGTTCGTATATGTCATACGTAAGCATGAACGAGAGGGAGATTAATGATGGTACGATCCTTTCAGAGTTAATCCTAAACTATTATTTTAAATTGAAACAAAATGTTGTTATAATTAATGCTTTCATATCAAGAATGGGGAAAATGAATAGAATTAGTTGTTGTTAATAATTGGGGAATACGTAAGAAATCCTTGACACAAAGAACTTTTGGATGGCTTTAAATTTAGTCCATGAATAATAGCTTTTTATTATTATATTTGGCTAGTGTATTTAAAATTATATACAATCCTTAAAATGAAGTCCGAACTTAACCGAGGAGTTTTAATTAACTTAGTCTTTATTCATTTATTAATCTATACAGAGAATCATAATAGCATGTACGTTATAATGATGAATTTTACATCGTTTTTTATAAGAAATATAATGATAAAATGTGAACTTTAATATATTCTGAGAAAATTTCAATTTCTAATTTATATGTCTAATTTTTATTCGGTGAATTTAAAATCAAGTAGTCACCACACATTCGATATGAATCTTTAAAAATAGGTTAATGTCCCTAAAAGTTACGTAGGCAAAATGAAGGTCACAATAGGATTTTATCTCCATCCATTTATTATAGTCTACACATTGGCGAATCGAGTAATGATGTTTTAGTGAAATTGAACGCAAAAACCCGTTCGGAGCGTTCGAGAATTCCAGATCGTGCCTTGAACTCATTAAGGTGAATGCAACCAGGTTCGCAACCAATTAAGATCGATCGATGTTTTAAAATTCAACTGCTTGTTACTGTATCCATGGAAACGTTTTAATTGCGGGTCGAAGAAAATTCACAATCTTTTCTCACACATTAGAAGAAAAAGCATTCTATTCTCCTTACGTATTCCATATTGAATTCCTATTTATTTATATTGAATTTCTTATCATCGATTATTTCACCCGTGAAAATTTGGAGAGAGTAGGAAAATAAACAAGCCTGTACACTTTAATAAAGAAGTATTTATTTTATGATGTTCTGTATTACTTCTATAGTCAAATCAAATTGTATTCTTAGCTGTCTGTATATCTGTCATATATATCTTTACTACTGATCATAAATCATGGGGAATGGACATTCAATTCCAAAGTACAGCTTTATATCACCATTAAATTGTCCCTTTTTTATTATAAGTCGATTTAAGAAAGCATTCTGTGTTACTTAACATACCATCAACAATCCTACTGACATCTATCAATTCCTTTTACATACAAATATTGAGATTCTGGAGCAAAATTAAGCCTTTATAATTAATCTTAATGGTTTATATAATTAAATAAAATCACAATTCAGATTCTGAGGATTTTATTTTGAACTGAAACTATCACTGACATATTTCTATATATTTCGGAGCTTAAATCATCACTAATGGATCTTCCAATCAATCTCACAGCGTCACTACCATAGATGAAATAAACGCGATACAATCCACCTCTCGTGGCGTCGTTCATTTTCAACCTACCCCAATCCCACTCGAATAATTCCGCTTCGTAAATCCAAGCGACCGAATCGACCGGAACCGAACCTTTAGCGATGGATGATGAAAAAGACGACTCTTTTATTGGAAAAATCACTCTCTTAAAGCTAAGTGGAGGAAGGGCGGTAGGGGGCATGAAATCTCATGAGTGAATCAAAAAAAAAGAAGAACGATTTATCCGGCACTCGGAGTTCACCGACGCAATATTTCATCCCTTCCCCTCCGTTGCCCTATCTCGCGTACACTCATCCGTGACCCCTCCCCTTCTCGCCGTGTACCGTTTACCAGTCGGTGACCTTCACCGTTAGGAAGAACCCCTCCCACTGCCCGTCACGTGCGGAGACACTTCCCCACCCCCCTCTTCTCCCCGGTCAATCAAATGTCTATACTTTTCCTCCTCGGTGGTGTGGGGCAATAGGTCAGGTGTTAACCAGCGGAATTTCCTTCCGCTCGCCTTCGTTCATTTGTCGATTAGTTGTGCGTCTGTGTGTCGGAGGAATATCTCTTTCTCTCTCGTAGTCCCCGACGACCTATTTTTCCCGCCTCCGCAAGTTCTCTTACTCCTTTTACGAGGTTCGTCCCGAGTCCAGAAGGAGGAATGATGAACGGCAGATGAGGCGAAAATTTCGCGGATTATTAAGGTTGGTCTCACTTTTATTGAATTGGAGTTTGAGGAGGTCTGTGGGAAGTTTTCGTCAGTGGCGACCGAGGAATACAAATTAGATCGTTTTAAGGGAATTGTTTGGTTTGAGGTTTTGATGATAAAACCAGGAGAATGGAGTATCAAAGGGATATGGGTATGGAAGTTTTGGTAGGTCTGAGACTCGAACTGGAGTCTCTCAATTGCCGATCAGTCGATTTAATCTCAAATTATCTCAATTAGCAAGAGGTGGTCCTTGGTTCGAGTCCCGGAATTCACGGTTTTTTCACGCCTGATTTCCTTTTGGATATCTCAGTATTATAAATTTAAATATAAAGGTGCAATAACAATTTTTAATTTTATTTAAGCGCATACTCAGGAATGTAATAATAAATATGGAAAAATAATTTTATATACTCCTCTAATTTAATATTATCGAACGCTTCAGGCATTTAATCGTATTTGGCTATGAGAATACTAGTACAAAATAAATATTAATGTTCATAATAATATATATTATTATATTATACATAATCATTCATATAATAATATAACACATAACTAATATGTTTTGTTATATATATGTTTAATATTATGATAAAAATATATCTATGATTCTTTTTAAATTTACTTCGATTTTCTCCGATAAGAATAATTGTTATTGTTTTCAAACATCGGAACTATTCCATCCGTTTTTCCATCTTTTCTTCTATGTGTTATTCATCATAGCGTAACAAACGTTAGTGCAAAGTACAATAACAACTTTTTTCTTTAAGAATATGACCATAAGTATAGAAGCAGCTACGTAGATAAATAGATGATTCACTTTTATTTGCTATCGTATATCCAAGTTTCAACTATAAATCGAAGTATTCTTTCGAGTAACATTGCAGCAATTGTTTTTCTCCTACTCTCAGTATTATTTTCCTATTATGTCTACCCTCTACTCTGAGATGAATCAAGTTAAGGATATTAGTAAAGCGTCCGCAAATCAATGTTTACGTTATGACTCTAATCGACTGTTATCTTCGGACATTCGCTTTGAAGATGCACTATCATCCCCTCGGTGACATCTCCCCGTCATAAATATCTGTTTGATTTATAGTGGTCTCTAATAGCTCGAGATAAAGTCCTCTCATATCCTTTCCGGTTCACAGTGAACTTTAGTTTTACACTTGTTTTGTTTTAAGTACTGAAAATAAAATACTGTTTACTAGAACACAAAATCTCCATGGAAACAGTCGATTTAATACAATTATGAAAGAGATATTTAGAATTATATTCCTATGATACGTGGAATTTTATTATGATATCATTTTTATCTATTTTTGACAATAATATTGTAACTTAAACATTCTTAAAAGGAAGAAACGAGAACGATATAATTAAGGACAGAGCATTCAGTGTCAAAGTGAGAAATATGAGCGCATCCAATCGATCAAGAGCAGTTCAGTCGAACGGTTATAAATCCGAATTATATAATAAATGAGGCTGAATCAAACCCACACAGTTTAAGCCGTTCCCATTTTAGGTACCATGACCTTACTCCAGTATTTCAAAATATCGAGGTTTTAAAGTTACAATTATTTCGTCGAAATCTGGTTGATGGCGAAAATTAAAAGGAGCTACTCAAAATTATTATAACCCATTTAAGATAAATGGAATGCAATTCAGTTTCAGGGATGAAGGACAACGTTATCCTGAAGGCGTTTGTCAACCTCTTTTTTTCATCGAAAGCTACGTCCACTTTGCGAATTAATTGTGGAGATTAACCTAATCTAGGGAAGATATTCGTGCCGGAATTTTGTCAGAAAAAAGAGAGTCTGAATATGAAATCTTGCGCGAAATGAGGAGCATACATTACATAAGATGAAAAATTGAGAAAAATTTGTGAATGAACGAGAGATCACTGTACTGGTTTCCCGAATTTGTATTCGAAGTGGTCGAGTGAACAAGATGAATATTTTTAAAGGGCTATTTTACGGCCTTCAATTTGATTGCTTTCAGCCGCTCGTAACGCAGGTTTTTCCTTTTTTGTATTTACCGATCGGTGATTTAATTTTTGGAATTATTTTGTAACCTGAATACTTGAGAATTACGAAGGAGTGAATTACGATACCAAGAATATAGGTGAATTGTATAATAGAATGAATTAACTTTAAAATAATACCAAAGATTTTATATGATAGTAAATTGTTGCTAATTTTTCAGTTTTAATTGATATTCAAAAGATAATAGACGAATTTAGGAGTTGTTCCTCGCTTCTCTACTTTATACTAAACCTATTTTTATTGCTAACGAATATTATTATTGTTATAACTTCGTTGCTAAGGATCAATGATGTTTGCAAGCATCAGTAAATCAAACAAAAAATACGTCATCCCTGATAAATAGATACTTACTTAGATACCAGTTCGAAACCTGGCTTTAATTTGCGTCATTACAGTATTGTTTCGCATGAGCCATTCATTATTTCACGAAAACACGGCCACCTTACTTATAACGTGGGATGAAGATGGAAACATCCTTCAACGTGGGACACATCACCTCGCTAAGAGCACCGTCCCATGAAGCCATCAAAGGGGATGACATGCACAGCATGCTATAATCTACCGTCATTTTCTGCACGCATTTGCCTCGATTCATTGTCGTGGCTCTGCGCGGCGGTTACGGGAGTATGAAGTTTCAAAACAAAGCGCTCGGTCGCCATGTTACGCAACCTCATTCGATTAACGAGTGGGAGTCGATGTAATCGAATCGAAATGTGGTATCGTCGAATGGGAACCGGAAGGCATGCTGTAGGAAATGAATGAAAAATCGCTCCTGAGTGTGTTAGCTCTCGCGGTTGTTCGGTATTCAACTGAATTAATATCTCGGCTCGTGGTTTATCCATTAATAGCCTTCGATACGTACGCTAATATTGTTTTCTTTGTTTCCATTCGCGCTTTTCTCCTTGAGATATAGAAGTCATCAATGCGAGAAGACGTTATCTTACGATGTTTTCCAACAAAGAAGTAATAATCGACTACTTTATCTATCTATATTCATAAGAGAATAGTTTAATCTTTCTTTGAGAACTCACCCGTGTTTACTTTCTAAACTTTCATTTCTGCGACTGCACGCATATAATATTAAGTTAATATTTTGACGGTATCATTTAAGATAACGATTCTCAAAATAGAATAAATACACGCTAAATTTAACTTGTAACGGTCATATGTGTAGCGAAATTTATTTCCGTGACAGTCAGACTATGTAATTCACAAACCAGCAGTGTTTACGTTTATCTAAAGTCTCGAATAAGCATATCTGGAAGTAAACATCAACCTCGCGTAATGAATATTTATCAGAGTCCATCTCTTGTGAATACATCAGGAAGCTGCGGTAGTGAAGTTGAATGAACTACTATACATGGAAAGGATAACAAGAACGCGGGGAAATGTTTTAAAAATAAAGTTTCCAACGGTCTTCCTCCAATTTAAACTGTCTTGAAAAATTCGCGGTTAAAGTCGAGGTTCTACGTCCGTTTAAGCGTTTAATGGAATAAACTAATTGCGAGAGAGAAGAACGACTTTTCTCTCGAATACGGAGAGCTTTAACACGGACCTCATGCAAATTCCGACCTCGTATATCTAGTCTTAGTGATTTATGGTTATGACGTTCCGGTGTAGTCGTATTGAAGTGAAGTAGCGACAACATGTGGAGGATCCCGGCGGCTGAAGTGGGAAGGTGATCGGGGAGTGGTTGGAATGAGGATACGTACTATTTCATTCAATTTTTTACGCCAGGTGGTGTAGTAAGAGCTCCTGAATGGAGTTAGGAAATTTATTCGATGAGGGAATATGACTATAATCAATATTGATGTGAACCACGTCGTTGATTGCCTAGGCGAAGGTTTTAAAATTAACTAGACGGACTTCGTATCTACCACCTACAGTTTTTTGTAGAGTTAGGTTTTTAATTGAGATAAATACCCTTTCGTAATGGAGAACATCTGCATTTCACTTCGTGAAAATTGCTAGTATTTCATTGTCATTCGTGCCAAAATGATGTTATAGAATTATTTATTATGATAAACGAAATATAACTTACACCATAATAGATTAGAATTTCTATTTTGGTATCAAATGATTGAATTCTTTTATTATTTTGTTACGAGATAATTTACTCTGTCATGAATTTGTTCGATCAAGACGAATTGGTCTACACTAAACCAAGTTACAGACTAGAAGACTACAATTAATATGGATTTTTATGTCATAATGGATGTACATAGAAAACTTACATCGATCAAAATAACTTTAAGGCTTTCGCGCTGTTAGCAAGATACTTTTAAATTTATTTGTTCACGAAAAATGATGACCATAATTGTATAATCAACATTACAGGTCAAACTTTTGTTGATAGGGTTGCCAAGGCGCCGAAAATTCAAATAAAAAACATAGTGTACAGAACGTATCAAACAATTTTTCTTTAAAGGGAAACGCCTATGGTTTTTAATATTCCACAGGTGATCCAGGAAGCAGCCCAGAGAATTTTGCTAACGCCTCTATCATTCGGAACTCGTTAGGTCTTCCGTCCCAAGGTCCTTTAGAGAAAGATCGGCCTTCGGTTGTCAAAATGATAATCTTAAGCAATGAAAAAGATCGCACAATGTGAAGGGTGCCCCGCAGGAAAACGCGTTTTCAATTCTTTTTTCACGTCTCCCCGTTAATTAACGATTTTCGCACACTCATACTCTTTCTTTTCGGGGTTTATAGGTTCACCCGCGATGGCGCATTAAAATGGGTCTCTCTCTAGAAATCACGCTCTCTCTCCGTTGAATTTTTTCCCTCGGCGACAGAGTGGTCAAGGAAATCCAGCCAGTGCATTACCATTCGCGGTGCATTTAGTAATGAAAACAAAATCATGCACGTGCTCCCGTTCTTTTTGGCGTCCCGATACGTCCGTATGCGTGAAACGCGTGGTGATTAATTGTCCACAAGGATGGAAAATACACCTGAAATCTAATCACGCTTGCTTTTTGTTCCTACTTGCTTAATACTTTTTGGGGTTGGTTTTTTTATACAATCGCAAGGACACGCGCGAGTAAAATGTTTTTTTAACAATCATTCCCCCCACCCTCTCCATATAATGGACCCTAAAGATGACTTGCATCAGTCTCTGAATACATGCCTTTGTTCCTTATCCCTTTTTGCTCTTACGTTGGACCTTCGGAGAAGAGAAAAAAGTGCGATTTTTCGGACGGAAAATTTTACGTGCTCTGGTCATTAAATAGCTAAAAAAAATTGATTACGAGTCAATCTAGAGTAGATGTTATTTGCATGACAGCAGCAAGGTTGAGGGGAAAATTTCTCGTGAGGACGTAATTTTTCCTCCCCGCTTTCGATTCTTTATACGTCGAAGGTTGCGCTCTGCACCTTTTTAATGATACTTGTCGTTTCTTCGCGACGTAGTCATACGGGAATATTTTTGCGTATGAGCGATACTGATTATGGGAATGGGAGCAAGAAAATAGGTGTATTTGGTCAGCGTTACCATTAAAGTGGGTCTTGTGCCCTTGCTTTGCGATTTTATTATCGATTGAGAACCGTAGCGAAATAAATCCTTTTTGAATATTATTTATTGTTTGTTTATTATAATGTATAACGCCGTAGTTCGACGTTCCGTCAGCTGGCGTTGTTTTATTACAATAAATAACAATTCTATTACACGCAGTATACTTAGTTTTACGTCTCCAAGAACTAAAGTATTATTATTATTATTATTAGGATACATTAACGCAGTGTTTGACGAAGTGTAATCTTTTTAAAGTTTGAAACAATTCACAAACACGTGCTAGCAACAGAAAGCGTTCTCAAACCACCTATAAAGTATCTTGCAGATCAAATTGTAAAAAAATCTCGCATTTCATCGCGAAATTTCTCGTAAGTATCCGGAATTTAAAAAGAAAAACTTTGTATGGCTTCGCTCGATTTCCTACGCAATCTCCCGGCATCATTAGAAAGTCAGGAAATTATGGTAAAGATCTCGGATCCTCTAAGTCGTTTCGAAAGTTTTACGGTTTAAATTTTATCATTACTTTTTCACCTTGAGACGAGAAAAATTTTTTATATAAATCATCTCGAATCAGATGCGGTTCGATGAGAATCAACACATCAGATTTTACGAACTCGTTTTCGTATTTATTTTTCGATTAAGATGCGTAAATCTTATCAGATATGTATATTTCGGTCAAACATACAGATGGATTGTGCTACTGTAGCTTTATCGAATTTATTCTTCATTATATCATAATATATTGATCAATTGTTTATAGACACAGAATTAATTAGACAAATTTATATGAACATAATTGATAATGATATAATTAGATCGTGGCTGTGTAGTAATTAGAATAGAATAAATGAATAAGAGGTTAAAATACTTTTCTTAATGTAATACAACAGCTTAAGATCTACTTCAGACGCAGCGTTTGGATCTTTCTTCTGTTAAGCGCCACGTATTGTAGCGGGCATCGAACCCTTTACCGTTAACACAGGAAGCTGAGTCGCTAACCTCTTCGTGGATTAAATACCTTTATCGCGTATTATTAACTAAAAATTGCTTGTATAAACAGGAACTTAATTTACTTTTAACGATATAGATTAGACGATATAGATTTTCATACGGTACTCGTAGCCTAAGGTTATATTTTTAACAATTACTATTACGATAAAAAGTACTTACTTCTTATTAATATATAACCATATTGATTATTATACGATACCTCTAGCATAGGAGTTTAAGATTTAATCAACAAATAACATTACGATAAACAAGAACGTATCTACTATTAGAACAGTACGATGTAGATGATTATACAATATTCCTTTTACGTACACATTAACGGTACTTAAACCGAGTGTATACCTCGCACGTAACCATAGTTTTCAACCGTCGGTCGGTGGTATTGAAAGTGGACATAAATCGCAGTGCGTCACCATCAGGTGCAACAGAGGCAGTTCCCGATTTAGAAAAATCGCAACTCCTTGGAATTCTCGACTTTTCCTTCGCGCCGTTCATTCGTCATCTTTCTTCTCCATTCCCGAATCGAATGGAACCATCTCGCAGATCGAGAGCAGCTGGAAAGAAAGCCTGTGAAAACTTTCTTTACCGTGCGGTATAGCAACTCGTCGAGAACTTTCCTCCGTCAAGCGAGATAAATTGCATACGCGAATCGCAGGCAATGACTCAGCAGTATTCTCCCCCTCTGCAGACGCCTGGCGTTCCTTTTTTTACGACAGAAACGCATTCTCTCGTCACATTTCAAAGGTTCGGAAAGAACCGTTCGAAAAAGCATCCGAATCTTTTGGGAGCTATTCAATTGGAAGCGCTGGTTCCAGATTCAAGGCTGTTGATTTTTTTTGTGGAAGATTCTAGCCCATTCAGTGAAAGTAAAAGGGGAGTGAGGATAGATGTGCGTCTTCCAGTTCGACCAACGACCCGAGAGAAAGTCGAAAACGAAAACAATAGCCTGTTCTGCACGAACCTGAATTTTGGTTGGACGACTTTAGAAGTACTGTTTTGATTTGATGTTTTGTTAAATTTGAGATCATTATGTAGATCAGGGATATCTTATTGTATATAGTCCATGAGTAGTGTAGTATTTCTTAACACGGCTTACAGAGGATCCATTGAAAGTAATGAACAGGCTAATAACATACATTGCGTATGTAGCATCTAATTGTATTTACTCCACATTTGTTGTAGTATTGCTCAACACGGCGTACTCAGGATCCATTGAAAGTAATCAACAGGCTATCAACATACATTACGTATGTAATATTACTTGCGAAATTCTCATTGGATAAATACACTATTTATACACTCATATATACCTTTGATAATCTGGCAACTATTAAGTCGTTACAACTTCGATATATACTTCACAAAGAGCTGCTTTTGATCTCGCAATAGATGGATGTATGAAGATAATTTTCATGCTTTGATGAGTGTACTTGGGTTTTATTTTTAAATGTTGATCTTCAGATATCATGCCCGCTTAAGAAATAGATTTAATTCAGCTATTTAATTTATATCTTTCTTTTATCTTAAGTATCCTATAATGACAAATTAGTCTTGATTCTTCCAATTGAAGTTAACCGATTCAAAATGGATACATTCTCCTTTGGATTATAGACAATTATATATTTTTTATTCGGCAATTAAGTTTTTTAGCTAAAGAATTTTACAAGTTAGATGTTATTTACCTTCATTTTTCTTCACTCGCTTGTCAATACGGAAGTTTTCAAGCCGACTTGATAAATGAAGTAGATTAAAACGTTTATTGAGCGAACAACATTCCGATTTTTTGTGTTTTAACTAATCGTAGACAAATTATAAAAGATTCTATTCTCTTGAAATATTTTCCTTGCAAAATTGTTTGAACCAAGGAAATGTATTAGCGTAATCAAAATTTAAATTGGAGATATTATCTGTTTCAAACTGCTAATCGATGCATTATTCATGTTTTAGTCAGTATGAACTTGCGGTATATAGACGATATAGCTGATAGCTATCTTAATATCCCCTCCCAATCTATTCTCAATAAGGCTTGATATAGAATAGAAAATAAGATCTTTTTTATATCTTCTTAGTATACAATTTCAAATGCAAATAGGTTAAGGTTCGATCGTAAATATTCTATCTTGAGTGGGTTCAACGTCAATGCAGCGTATTAAAATTTATCTTCGTGTTTGTAAAAGAACTCCGAGCATGATTCAATGAATGTTCCATTAAATGGATCAACCGGTGAAATCCAGATTTCTTAAGCATTTACAGAATACGGATTTAGAGATTTCATAATAGATTTCGTTTAAAAGAGGTCGAATTACCGAGAGTATGTCGGGCGATACTTTCTCAAGGACTTTTTCCACAGTTCTTTTACTGTTAAAAAGGTTTTATTCAGATCGTGCACGTTCATACGGTAAATTCTGTGAGGCCGAATATTTCATATAAATTCTCGTGTCTTCCGTAGAAACGTTGTTTCTATCTGAACAGGAGAATATTACGCAGGTAACTTTAAGAACTGTTACTGAAAGAGATTTGGTTGTATTTCGTTCCAAATTCATTAGCACTTCACACACAATTTCGATTGAGATATGTATCTTCAAAACCATTCATTAATTGCCAATTTTACATACATTAAGTTGATATTTACATTTAGTGAGTTTAATTTAGTTTCCTAACGCTTTACTTGGAAAAAACCTATGATCTACGCACATACGCATAAGAATACATGAGTGAACGTATATTCACATAGAAATCGCGAATTCTTGTGTAAAAGGTACCTAAATAGCTCCATTCTAATCTATGATGGAGATATTTATCATAATACTCGTTTTTTATCGAGTTGAAAAATCAATATCGAAATATTTTTTCAAAACAATTTAGGTTCAAATTTTGTGGCTTTATTTAGTTGTTAACTTCAGGAAGATTTTTACCTTTATAAAACAAAAAGATAGTAAGAACTTCTTCATATCATCTTTGTATGAATAAGTTTATGATTCGGAAATAATTCCTGTATTTGAGAACTTTATCGCTAATCTTTATTTGTCTTTTATGGTCTTGTTTCTTTAAATTACCAAACCGTGAAAAGAGGCCCGGGCGAAGCGATAAGACAATGCATCGCAAACGATTCCGTGATATATATCCGCGGAGAAAACCCGGTAAAATAAAAAGCGCTATTTAAGTAAATACGAGAGATAAGAATGAGTTTCGCGTGCTGCATCGAACGTCATCTGCATTCTAAAGTGCGTCGATGCAAGAGCGCGCTGAATACGTAACAAATCAATAGACTTTCCCGCTCTTCTTTCGCATCCAGAATATCCCATCGACTTCCTTAGATCTTGTTTCGACACCTCGAATCGAATTAGAGATCCGTTTTTGTTATTTCTTTGTTTTTGGTAGAATTCACAATGGAGACGACTTTGAGTTCATTGAGCTATAGCGTTTGCTCTAAACATATGCAAATTAGATTCAGTATCGAAGTGAATGAGTTTGAATATACCAAATCAAAGTTACGATCACAAGGAAGTAGTGATTTCTTACGTGCTTTTCCCCATTCAGTTATTCCGGGTATAACAGACATAACTGTCGGATAATATGACAGTTGGACAGATGATATGACTATAAATGTAGTAAATATAAATTAAAATAATTTTATGATTTATTTTATCCAAGAAATACGTAAATTTGAACCTGTAAAAGTTATAAAGTACCATTCAATCATAAATATAATAGATAAAAATTCAGGAATATTCTAGAAGAAGGTTAATATAATATTTGGTGTACATGATATGATAAATAATTCACTGAATTGATTTCAGTCTCGTAAATTTTATAGGCTATAGTCTCAATTAAATGTATTGGAAAATGTTCTTTTATTTTCCCCTAGTAGTCATAGATATATACTGTACAAGTTCTCAGAAAGTAATCACTGTTTAAGTACTACAGTATTTTTTGCAGTTTTAGGACGTACGTAAATAATTTGGCATTTAAATTAATTCTCTTGCACGCCGGATTGCATCGGTAATTATGGTCACCTTAAACTTTAATCGTCCTTCGAAATACGACAATGAAAAGGTCAAAAAAGGTTGCGTCCTTCTTTAAAATCATCTCCTTGAGGTCCTAATTCGGCTGAAATAATGTATTTCCTTTTTGAAGATACTTTTATGGTTAACGAGTGAAGTATACCTTTCCATTCACTCAATATCTTAACTTCGATCTTCTCACTTCCTTCTGATAATGTCATTATAATATAGCTCGAGCCTTATGGAGCTTAAAACATCTCCAAAATATAGCCTTAAGGTCCTTTGAAGCAACGGAACCTTCAAAATCGGTATACACAATCGTATCCATGCTTTTTAAGGCTAAGATGTCGAGCCAGGATTAGATGTAAATCACAATTGGCCAGTAGGACGTGCAAAAAAATTTCAGAATAACTTAACTTCGTGTTACGTTCAGAATCCTTGAGGTTTATATTTGTTCCGCAAGCAATTTACTCCTAAGAAGTATATATCTCGAGCGCTAATTCCCTTTATTATTGTAATTCAAATCCTTATGATTTAAGATTGCAGCAAGGCTTCAAGGCCAGTTGCCCAAACGGCTTCTGCGCGTTGAAGTAAGCTTCTGCTAAAAAAATCGCACATAAATGCCACACTTGTGCCAAACCAAGTATGAATGTACGCACATGATTCTGAATCTAAAGATTTCCTTAACAAGATTAATACAGGTTTTTGAATAGTTTAGAATGTAGCTTTTGCAAATAACGAAATGAGGATGTATGGGTGTATGCGACCCTCGACATGTTAGGTGTACAGGATGTATATGAAGTAACTATTAATTAATTTAGTGTCGGTGCAGAGGAGAACAACTTTTCAAATTTACCAACACGATTGGATTTCCAAGACTATAAGATTTATAGAAAATTTGGACTATAGACTTATATACGTATTTATATAAAATTTTATTTGTTATTTACTGATTACTAATCAATATTGCTATGCTATCAGGTGTTTTTTCGAACAGGTTGCTTCAAATCAAGGTTGGGCTGGATAAAAAGATAATTCATCGTAACCATAACAAAAACTCGCAAACTCTATAATCAGCTAATTCACTGACACATTCAGCTGACATCACCGTAGTTTCGTGTCTAAAAAAATTCGATTTCTAATTCGTCCCAAAAAAGATCACGTGGTCTGAAACGGAACAGTACCGGGAGTGTATCCGTAAAGTAAACCCACGAACGCAACCTCCCGCATAACGATGCCCTTTCGCCGGTAGCGGTCCATGCGAATCGAACCCGGCGCGAATATTTTTTTCTCCGGCGCAAGAAAAGACTTTCACGAGTAAATAGAACGCGGCGAACCTTTTCGAAAGAGAGCGCTTTTCGGCGAAATTTCCCTTTCCGTCACATAAAACGCACGAAAGGGAGAAAGAATGAGATAATTTCGAACCCCCCACCCTAACGATCGAACATCGAACGAAACGCGTTCGATTATGCAAACGGGATGCTTCCGTTCGCCGCTTTGAAATTCCGTTTATAAGAGCGTTGACCGTGCACGTAACAGAGAAATCGTTCTCCTCCTATATAGGATTGACCTAGGAGGACGATTATCGCCCCTTTGTCGCGAAACTTTCCATCAATTTGCATCGCGGGGAAATTCTTCCTACGCGGATTAACGGGGTTGCGTCAAACGCTCGTCAAACTGACAACTCGTGACGTCACAACCGGGGGTGAATGATTAGATTATGGCGGAAAAAGATCGCTTTCGTTGATGGACCACATTCCGCTTTGTGTCTTGTGGAAAGTTCAGTGAAAGTTATGATGGATACAACGCGAATTATTGCTTTAGAATACAATGATGGTGGATTGTAAATAACAATGGGAAAGGGGGCGAAGAGATGTTGCTATGACGACGACGAATCTTATAGTGTATAAATTTAGGAGGATTATTGAGATGTCATATATATTTATTTTGTAATATATATCTATATAAAGAAAATGGTTTTATTCTTAAATTATGTCTTCAAACCTTTCTTTATCGTTAATCTCTTTTGCATTTTGATATTTATTTGAGTTAATTTAACTGGAAGGGAAGCATAGATTGTAACTTAGCACGAGAAGTCGTAAACATCTTTCACAAAGTTAAACAAAAGTTAAACAAAAGCAATAGGACAGGGACTCGAACCCAGGTCCTGTAGACTTAATTTAATTTAATCGACAAACAAACTTTTTAGAGAAATATCGAGTGTATTATAGAGAGAGATTCTATTAAATTTATTTAATTTAAAATTAAATTTATTGACAAAATACTTTGCATACTTCATTCATCCATCGGAAGGTATTTTACTTTCAATGATCACCCCGATGATATAGTATATCTTAGGTATGAAGTCTTAAACCAGAATTTCAACCTGCGAGAGTTGTTCTTGCTTAATCTCCTCAAACTCGTTACAGTTAATACTCGATGATCGACACCTCGTAATAGGAAGTGAATACTTCGTACTCTAAAGTGAGAAGTATGTGAAAAAGAACCAGGTTACGTAAGTTTCCCAATGAATGATCAGAAACTTTGATGGCCTCACCAATAGACACAAGTGCCTTCGGGAAAGAAACTTCGCCGTAGTAAAGGAAATAGAAATTTCCCCGCAGAATTAGTGCCTATGCATTAAAAGCGATTTCTGTAGTTATTTTCCTCGATTGGGCGCATACCAGGAAACGAATCTGGAACGGTTTCTTGAAAATAAAATACTGAAATTCATACTCTAGAATCTAGCGTTGCAATTATTTCTTTCCATATCCTCAATACCTGCATCTTTATTGGAATGTACAAGAAAATAATAGTTCTATTCGAGACAAAGCATTTCCTTCTTGGATAACTTTCAAACGGAACGGAAAATGAATTTCTGCGGAATTAGAACAACGGATAAGTCTGTGAAAACCTATATAATCAGAAGTCTTTGTATTATCAAGCTTTATAACGATGTGGAGATGAATCAACGCTCTCATCTAATGGAAATTCATCTACATCTGCATTAGTTTCCTTCAAACCGCTGTTGCATTTCGTAAACACTCCAAGCGCTCCGAATTATTCTATAACATATTATTAATATGTAATTGAATAATATCGTATATAAACCGTGGAAAGGAAGGATTATTCAAACAACAAACGACTCTTTCTTACATATATTTCTCATACAGGCTAATTGTTATTTAGCCCAAGGTAGCTTGGGGGTTATCGTACAATATCCATCACATCTCTTTAGCAAACATACTTTCACTAATTTTAATAATGGAAATCGTAATCTGGCTTCTAATCTTTAATCTTTTGAGTATCTTTCCTATCTTTTTAAGGATTCCCACCATTCGACGGATATAATATCCGAGCTCTGCAAACCTCACGTGCGGAACCTTACTCGAAGGCTGTCACCATCCCTTTGCCCATGTTGCTCTCTCCATGAGCCTTCGTGCGTATAACGGAGAAGCGTCCAGCGTGCACTCTTATCGCATTTCGCTTACGGGGATCTTCTTTTTTAAAACGTCCTGCGTCGAGGAAACGGACCGATGTTCCTCATCTTTCGTCGACGGTCGACCCATGAACTAAAATCCTTCCGTGCGAGTCCTTCGGTCGGATTCACGTACCTCAATGGGACAATGTGACACATCACGTGCAGTTGCTAGGAGACGACGGGTGAAACAATGGTTGGCGGGGCAGCTGGGCGCGACGGAGAGATAAGTGGGTGGGAGTAGTAGTTTTTCACGGAAGGAGTTCGTCATGCGATCTCTCAACGCACTTAACCTCTTCTCGACAAAGCGGTAGGATTTTTGTGCCGACGACTGGATGACGTTTTACTCCAGCGGGAATTTGACGCGCGTGTTTCAGGAATTAGAAAGTGGTGAAAGGTTAAAAATGCGCACCTGTAGGAGACTTACGTGAATACGAGGTTCAAGTTAGCCTTGTAGGTACCGCGAGGTGAGGATGAGACCATATGGAGGAGGTGACGTCTGTGGTGTAAGATGTATGGATCAGTTGGAAAAGAAGACGAGGCCTAGCGTAGGGCTTGTTGTTAAAGAGGAATTTGTGAAAGAAATGAATGAATTTTATCTCTGAACTTTATCAAAGTAATTATAGTTATTTAATGAATATTCCACAGCAAAGAGACCTATTTTTAACCAAAGTAAGCAATGAAAACATTTTATTATTCAATTTTCATTAAAAAAACTCCTAAAGTGATAAATTCTGTTATAATGAATATTATTATTAGATTTGATATCATACATGATAATGTACCAACTTTGGCTCCTTCATTGTACGTTTTATAATTTGTCTACAGTTGGTAAAAATAGAGAAAAAATGGAATGTTGTTCGCTCAATAAACGTTCTAATCTCCTTCATTTATCAAGTTGAATTGAAAACTTCCGTACTGACAAGCGAGCGGCAGAAACAAAGAAAGGTATATAAAAGCTAACTTGGAAAATTCTTCTGCTAAAAAACTTCGTTGCTGAATACTGGATAACAAAAATGACAAATGTCAGAAATCCTTAGGAGAATGTATTTATTTTGAATTGTTTAACCTTAATTGAAAGTATCCAGACTTATTCGTCTTTATAAGATATTTAAGATAAAGAAATGAGGCGGATGAAACAGCTGAATAAAATCTGTTTCTTAAACAGGGTTTTATCTGATGATCAAAGTCACCTTCGGATGAAAATCTAAGTCACAATGAAGTATATTTATGGAAATTGCTCAAAATGATTTAACTTTTCTTCATAGTTAATTCTCTCTCATAATTAGAATTAAGTTAACCTAATTCTTGACCATTTATCAATAGTTTCTACCTAATATTTGTATATTGAAGTCATTATGAACTCATATTATTTATACTCTTTAAATGTACGTATAAGATTGCAATCTATAATTTCGTAACATTATTCTTAAATTCATGAATATTTTAAATAATATACATCCATATGCATCAAGCCTATTGTGTAGGATGTAAGATAGCTGATTTATCTGAAGGCTCATTCTCATACAGTCATAACCCCGTTTGTGACCACGCAAATGTTTTTGCTTCACATTGAATATTCTTATTTTCATAAACAACCGAATGATTCTCATCGAATTTATTTTTGTACTTAAAAATTACGAAATTCCTCATCCTACCTCCAAAAGGTTACTGGATACATCTTCACACCCGCGTGGGCAGAACATGAGTCACGGACAGCTTTCGAACCCCTTTCGCGGTGGGTTAATCTCGCAATCTAGATGCCTTTTTTCATCCATTTGAAAGATAATCATTACATGTATGTGAGCTTGTTGATTACGTATTCAGTCTCGGTAAAACCTGTTGTAATTATCCTGAAAAATATCGAGCGAACTTTATTATAACGATCGGTATAATTAAGAAAGCAAAAATTGCGATTAAAGTTTTGATCTTTTATGGATACTTAATTTTCGTTCCAGAATTTCGGAGTAATTTTGTGATATACTCGTACAAGCACATGTAATAGCGATAACGTGAAAGTGTTACATCTTAGTAATCATAATTTCCAAAGAATGTCTCGCGTACTTTCTCCTCATTACATCACAAAGTTCGCATGGATTCATTTCGCACGAATCCTCTGCACGACCCGCGTCACGCCGCTATCGGAATATTTCACTCCGATGCCCATTCAAAAATTCTGTTTGCCGACCTTGAGTGCCCCCAATCGTACTCCGACCCAACTACGGATTCTTTGTGATTTTAAGAAACGACCCGGAGCGAATTTCTCGCGTCATCCGTTCCTTTCCAAGTTGACGTATCACATCAATGTGTATTTTCTCTATCTATCGTCCAAAGTTTACCTGTCGTTTTAGACGACCTTGGAAGGGGGGGGGGTTATTTGCTTTGAACAGCGTAAGAACACCGTGGGACTTCTGCAGTGACCTAGGTTTCGACGTAGAAGGAAGGATACTGTTCAAATATGTCACGCTAGCCGTTAACGCTATTGCTGGATGATTATCGCATGAGTGTGCGAATGAGGAAAATGGTTCTTACCGTATGATTCTGAGCTAGTTACGTCTAACATTTAAAATATTCTAAGTATTACACGTAATATTCCTGTTTGTGGTGACTTTTTATGTGAGGTAATAGACATATATACAGGATTACATCATGTGAATGAACATATGAAAACCCACCATTCACATATCTATGGTTACCAATGCATAATTAGTTACATTAAGAAACTAAGTAAACAAAGTACGCTTAATAATGTTTACAGTACTCCAACTTAAACGATTTTTACTAAGTAAGTTTCTATGGTTACTGAGTTAACGAAGAGTTGTTTATTTATTCACCATGGCTCCCTTCTACTAAGTTGAGCTTGATCATTTCAGATTCATTCATATTACCAAGGTAACGGCTGTATAATAGTGCAAGGGCAATATATATAGCATTTTTTCTATGATAAATGGTGTAGGCTGACGACAATCGATCTATTATAAAAATACAACATTCTTTTCAAATCGATTTCTTCGGACAAGCGTCGGCGGTGCAATTATATGGAAATTTGATACACGGTTTTCTCGATCGATATGGTATTAGAGTATTATAAATGTCTTGTTCGGGAAAGGGAGTAACTTTGTAGTAATTACCTCTCATGTTGGATGTGTACAAATTATATTCCGAAGCCGGAGCCAATTCATTTCTCAAGACATGTTTACGGCGTTTCTTTTTTCAATCTTCGAATAACTTACGTACCCCATCCTTGGAAAGAATGAAGTACAAGAGCTGTTTCTCGCTTGACGTCAGTTGTGAAGATCAGTTTTCTTCTATTGCGAAATTCATGAATGTTTCAAAAGTCACGTTGAGAAGTATTCCATATTTTTTTTCTAAAACGCGCTCTTGTGACTGAGAATCGTAACGTACGTTGGAAGATGAAACGTTTTGAAGGAGTGGATTAATTCGCCTCAGAGTGTGCAGGGAGCTCATGCCCGACTCCTCTTTAACAATTTTACGGTTACTTACCCAAACTCGTGTGAGCTCTTACATCCTCTGCCAAGATTCTGCGTTAGGGATTATTTCCTCCGTGGTATTCGTTTTTTGCCCCCCGTCCCCGGAGACCTTGAGTTTCCAGCAATCTCCGCGCATTAGAACATTAAATTCGGCGCTTCGATCGAATAGCTTTGAAGGTAGGCGTTTATGATATAATAAAATACGTAGACGTGGAAGGTCATTTGTCTTTTCGACTAGGAAAGAGGATAATTATGTTTCATTTGTTTAATGTGTATTTCTTTTGTTTGCTCTAGCTAGAAGTATGATAATGCAAGATACAATAAGGTATTTATATAGATTAACATCTGAATTGATTTAAAATCGAATCTCACGTGAACTCTAACCGTTTATAACTTTTTTCCGCGGATAAGAAATCAAAGATACTTTCTGGAAAATCCTTTTGTGCAGCAGATCTTATTCCTTCTCCAAAATATTATTCAATGAAATATTTTGTTCGAATCAGCGTTCTTGCCGAATATTTACAATTATTACAAATTGCCTTCCAAGCGATGCAAATTAAAAGGATGCTTTTAGAACTTATTTTGAAGTACTCAGAAATATTGTTAGAATCTATGAATGTCCATAGTTATAGCATTGAGAAACCATTGATTCCGTTTCTGGAGAAAATTTTTCGTTTTCTGACGCGATGCATATGGCACTCATCTTGAATAATTTCTCACCCATTCTACCTTCTAAATGTGGTCAAAATTGTTTTCTAAGCTGAAATAAGCCTTTCTGCGATCTCGTATATGGTCAGAAAAATATCTTTCTCTAACATCGTCTTATCAACATCCCCAAAGATCAGAAATGATCCATTGAACCTGGAAAAATCCATTTTTCCGAAAGGTCGAAATCAACTGTTAAAAATTTTGCGAATTATTTTCTGCTAATTCTATTAGAAACCACAGCTTCACCGAACACTCAATATATTTTTTCATACTTTTGTATCATTTCCTCCTTCTTAGAATTTTGTACAAAGTACAGTTTCTTAAGTGAACTTTTATATGTAGGCATGGGTGCACTATAGCTCCACACATAAAACTTTTGAAAACGCGAATTAACTCTTTTTTAGTCAATTTGATACGTCGAATGTATGCAGTAAGTGTTAAAAATGGAGATACACGCATGCGCTAAGTGGAAAAACGGGTAGAACTTTAAGAACCGATAAATATGAAATTATATTGTTCTTATTTGATATTATTTTAAGTTGTATAAATGAGGAATCCCGGAAAATGTTTAGATTAAGTGTGGAAGCGACTAAAGTATTTCATTGATAATTTGATGTCAAGAAATTCTCGATATTGATTGATGTTGCGGTACATCCATAAATCTTACGTCGACGCCTAGACGTCAAGAACCTGAAAATTCCACCCGCGGCATTTTAATTTTCGATGAAAGCGATGTTCGATAATATCTCGCAAAAAGTTGCGAAAAGAAATTTCAGGAGTTTCGAAGTAAAATTGCCATTCACCTCCCTAAGGAAGTCGACTCCGAAGATATTCGCGTATCCCTTTTCGCTAAAAAGTTGTTATTAAATCGTTAAGAAATCAATACGCTTGTCTCACAAAACGATTCAGATATCGGAGGACATTCACGCCCGAACAACCGCGATTCATAAACCCGTATCAACATCCCATACATAGGTGTTAACAGACAGGGCAATTAAAAATTTCCAGCTCACAATTCTCACCTCTGTTGGATCGAGAAACAATCGTTATCAAATTCAACCTTGCCTCTGGAATCATAGTGATTGAATTTCGAATTTTGACATCCTGGTTGGCTATCCGTAGGTTTCAAGGCTCCTTCGTCAGAGGAATATTTCTATCTCGGCTCTTTCCTCACGCTACACTCTTTCAAAAAAAAGGGGAGTTCGGATTTTTTTTCTCTCAAGGCCCCCCTACGAAAAAAGAAATCTCGGGTTAGATTCAAGGACGTACAAGATCCGGCGAAATTTTGAGAGGCTTACTAATGCGCAGTTTTAACTTCCTTTTATCTTCCGCGATCATGATAAGGGAGTATAGATGTACCCCTTAAACTGATTTCAGAATGTGATAGCGTTAATAGGATTCAATTAAAAGCACAACTAGTCTAAACTAGCAGAAACGTAGTGAAAAGATTTTGGTGGCTGTAGAGAGAATAAATTCTAATTATGAAATAATCACTTAAGATGTGAATTAGATAATCAATAATTGTATCAGGTAATTATTGAACATTTAAGAAGAATGGAACTTAATTTATCTCTAATCATGTAAATGAAGTAATTGTATTCGAGGGATTATGTGTAATGTCAATAATAACAATTGTGATGCGATCTTTTGAATTAAGTTTCATTTATATCTTTACGTAATTCCGCATATTATATTCGGATAATAAAATGAGTCATCTCAATATTTAAGATTTAGCTTGTTAATATTACTGAATAATTTAATACAATTTTATAAATACGTGTATTAAATTTATAATGAGTGACTTATTATTTATAAAAAAAATATTAAACATTACATTCGGTATTTACTGTTCAACTTACGCAGAGATACGTATGTATATAATATAAATTCCAATTATCTGTGCTGAAAAAAATTAAAAATACATAATTTATATCTGCAAAGATACGTATATAATAGTATATAAGATAACTAAGTGATTAACTACATTCATATTAAGGTAAATACAAAGTAAATTATGCATACACCCAAGCCTACATCAATCAATATTTAAATATAAATCGAATAATCTTATAATAATATTAATAGTCAACATTCGCAGAATTCATTACGCGATTACTCAGTTACCATCGCTCAGTATCGTCACCAAAATCCGGAAGGACAGTCTTTCTTGGTCTGCGCACACACGCCAAATACTTTTTGCTAAGCAGTGAGTTAGAATGTTCCGGGTCCGTTAGACCGGTCCATTCCAATCGCGGAAGGAGGAAAAACTTTCCGAAGTCGATTTGCCCTCGCACCTGGACCTCTAATTTATAGTCCCAAATCCGTCCGTGTCCTATGGGAGTTCTTTTAAAACTTCTCCCAAAAAAATAAAGTCTGACGAGTAGATCTCGATTTACTCCAAATTCCACTGCAGAGGCCTAAAATATATATGTCAAAGATCTCAAACAATTCGCAATGTTGACACATTGACGCTATAGCTATTAATTCCATACCATCTATTTCACTTTCCCTAAGTTAAACAGAATTCTCCGGCAACGGTCCAAACCATTGTGTTTGATATTTACGAGGAACTTGTGAGAATTTGCATTAAATTCGCAATATCTCACTACTCTGGCCACTAAAGCGGAACTTAATTGCACAATTGCATTCGGAGAGTATTTCATAAATGCCGGATTAGCCCTTTCTATGCAAACGCACAGCTTAAAGGGCATTTGCGAAAGTACGTGGTCATGCTCAAACCATAATATCCAATAAAGAATACTGGAATCCACTTGCTAACAATGGAGGTTATGAAAATTAAAGGAGTTGTTGTGCAATGCAACATTGGTTCCAGGCGTTATTCTTCAGGAATCAACCTGTTATGAAAGTAGAAAACAATTATAATTCTCACTAAGTATTCGTAAACAGCTCTCGACCTTTGCTCCATGGATTATAATCACCTAGGTAACTTTACGACAAAGTGAATTTTTATTCGTCAGGATTCATTCGCATAGTTGTGATGGGGTCACCTCGTTGCATAAAGAAGGTTAATTACGAGAAGTAACTCAAGCGTTTGAAAGACTTGACAGTTTGGTTTACCACAACACAAATGGTTCTGATATTGCGTCCTTTAAAGGTTTACTGCGATCAAGGGCAATTTGATGTGAAATGGGCAAGAAAATATTATTATTTCCTTTTTGTTATGTATTATGTTGGATCATATACCTTTATTTACGTAAATATATCAATAGTTGAAGAATTTTCAATCGCAATAGTTTATTTTTGTTATATCGTATTACATTAAATAAGAAAATTGATTACAGTTGGATATTTTATTGAATTTATCATTCATGAAAAGGATAACAAGAATCTACATGGATATTAAAACTTCAAAATCAATTTACTTACATTTATAATGTGAGGAAATATATTCGTCATATTTACATCGAAATATTGCAGTTTAAGTACATGGAAAATTAATTCGTTGACCTAAGAGTTTCTCTCGTTAGGAATTTTTGAGATAATTAGATTAATTATGTTTATTCATTATGATGATAAACTCCACAATGTCCTTCAAAAAAGCTAGAAATCTATCGTTTTCCCACAATTTTCATAATTACAATTACTGCTTCAAGAAATTTCTATCAAGCTCACAATGCAGATTGAAATAAAGTAAATTAAAGTATGAGTAAATATTTTAGAATTAAAACAACACGTTATTTTGGAAAATTTATCAAATATTAATTCTAAAGTGTACCGCATCATTAATTTAACTCGAAGTATCGAAGTTTTAGAATCGGATCAAGAATGGTAATTCGTCAAAGCCCAGTTTGTATCGACGTAGAATAATTACTTCGCTGGATTCAGTTGCAACAGACTCTTTCGGGAAACAATTAATCATCTTTATAATACGTGAAGCTGTAACTTTAGAATGCCAAACATCGAATTTTCAAAAAAAATACAGGCGGACAAGGTTTTATGGAAATGAAACACATGTTAAATGAAATACGTACACTCAGCCTTAAAAGGGGTTGAATACCGAACTGTCAAATCTGATGGATGTCACGAATTGTACACATCATAAATCATGCTCAATGAATCGGACAGAAGGATTTTATTTTTTTCTAAACATCGAACCCAATCGAAGGTCAATCATATGGATGTGTATATTGCGGATATGCAATAAAAGGGATTAGCGTCTACGCGTGTTGAAGGAATTTCATTCGCGATTACCATGAGATACGTACAGACTTATCCCTCTAAGGCATGCATTCAGAGAGGCGCCTTCCATAACGACCTCTTGGGAAATCTTACCCTCTTCCTACGTACCATTGTGTTGACATGCAATCTTACCCGAGAACCATTAATATCATAGGGATGTCTGAGATATCCCTCCAGCGTTCGTTACGACAATACCAACAGCGTTTTATTAATCGAATGCATTAGCTTATATCGCTTACGCACAATTTTCTTGTTTACGATCAATAAATTCCGCTACAGATAAAAATATTTGTTTAGATTTATAGATCGATCGTCTTGGATACGCGAGAGTTGACTTTCATGACAACGATAAGGTATTTTCAAGAGAGTATGATAGTCAGACAACTTCATCATATGAAACTGTGTCACGGATACACAGACGGTGCTAATTCGAATCGGGAAAAATTCATCATATTCGTACTTGCATAAGGTGTTTGTCGAAACAGCTATACATCCCTTCACTAATGGCATGTTCTGTCATGACCTCTCTTTTATCTTCGCACTCTATGAATTGTGCCACATTCTCTCGCTTTCATGCTAGAGATATCTACGCCCTCTCTGTACATGGATCGTCACAGTGGATGCGTTTTCGAAAGAAGTTAGGTAACAATGGGAATAGAATGCATTATGTATTGGTATAATAGTAGGATGTTTTTACTAATGTTGTGTATGATTATTATACATTTATCTCTGTCACTTTTATTACAATGCTCAAGCTAAATCTCCAAAACTGATTCCAGAACGTAAAAATTAGAAAAATACATACATCTGCTGTATAATAATAAGGTCAGAATGAAAAGAAATGAGAATGATTTCGCTTTAATCTTTCGACATTTTTGCTCGAAAAAAATCTCGTAGGCAAAATGTTATAATGGACAGCATGTCATAAAGATTGTCTTGAGTTTGAGTCCTAGATGAAGGTTTTTTGTTTTGTTATGCGCGAATTTCATAGTCGACTTTTTATTTTATAGTTTCCAAATGAAATGGTCACTAAATATATTATAAATTAATAAGACTAAATTTTAAGTCGCTTTTATTATTTTGCTCCTTAAGTTTCTATCATTTTCTAAAGAAAACCTAACAATCTCCTATTAATGTATTTGTAATATTTTTTCAACAATTCTTTTATATGGCATTTCGTCAACAGCTAATATTAAGTTATCTCCTTATATATTAATGCTATTCATTCAACTCAATCGTTGTTTAAGTATAAGCTCTTCTAATTCAATTAACTTAGGAGAATTTTTTTACAGTTTGTATTAATAAACTATAGAATCGAATTAGTTTTTAATGAAACCTTGAAAATGTATAAAACTTAAAGTAATTCAAATGTATACGTTTCAAGCATTACTTACTCCAATTCTGTGTGAAATCTATTTATACTTATCCTCTATATGTCTTTAATAAATTATCTTCCACTAAAGTTAACCGCAAAATAATCACCACATTGCGTAATTAGGATGTATTTTTAAGAGCCAGAAATCAAATCCCAAGTGACAGTGATTTAAATGAAATGACTCTAGGGATAGATAAATTTTATCTATGAAAAATCTAAGTGGGGGTATTTGCCCTAAATTTGGATTTCATTAATCAAATCATCTGAAGGTCTGGAGAAAAGCCAAAGGAGACAACATCGAACGAATGCTAGAGCTTCGGATGCTTGAATTCATTTCACAAATGTATCTTTTAAATCTACGCACTGTTTATAGAGAAATTCACAATTCATCATTTTAATAGAAGTTTTCATTTTGTTTTTGTTATTTTAATTTGTTTTCAAATGATTGGATTATCGTAATGTATATTAAACAGGATTTTTGTCAGTTATTTGCTATCAAAGTTTCTCCCATTAAATCTCATTATTTAGTGAGTTTACTTATTAAAATGTCGTAATAATAGATCTTATTGGGTGATTGAGACGTAATAAAATGTATTTATTTACCGTAACAATCGTGGATCTCTCCGAACAATAGCTTCATAGAAATACGTACTCATTGTAAGATTGCATTCTTATAATAGTTAGTTGGCTCTATGCACTGCCTGCAGCTATTTTAGCGAAAGAAATTATAAACTCGCATTGCAAAACGCATTCATATGACATGACTTTCATTATCCCGCAAATTGGTGTTTTTTACCTCGAAGGACCCGTCCTACTTTGAATTAAGTCGTTGCGTCTGACAACTTTTGAATAATGAGAAGTCGTTCGGTCGTCAGAAGCCTGATTCGTTCATATATTAATTTCCGCGTATGAAAAGCATGATGAAATGAGCCATCATGAAATAAAATGAGCTATCATTAAAAAATGAGCATATTTTATTAGAATTATTATATTTATTTATCGATAATTAATTATAGAATGGATACAAAGTGTGGCCCTGAGTATTTATAATAAAACTATACATTGAATTAGCACGTAACAATAATTGAATTCTAAATTCAATTTAAAATATTATTCTTGATCTTAGTAAGGTCTATTTTCCAGTGAAATTCTTTCCTGGCCATTAAAATACACTGTTAAAATCATCTCCACTTTGCAATTACGAACTGATAGATGAGGTAAACATGCAACGTGCTTCGCACCACGTCCTGAGTGGGTAGAGAGAACCTATTTTAGCGCCAGGGGCTTAACTCATAGTGTCCACAATTCACTATGGGAAATGCACCAGTTTGTCTTCCCATTTAGAAGCCCAATAAATCTCTCGTTGATTTTTTCGCGGTCCTTTTTTTTGGAACTATTTTGGGAAGTGTGCGTTAAACTTGGTGATCTAATTCCATCGCCCTTTGGTTCCGCAGTTGGTCGGCGCGTGGGTGTGGAGGTTGGCATGCCAGGCATCACCCTTCTGGGAAGGAGGTGGCAAGCAGCCTCAGACGACTTTGTTATCCCTGCATCGATCGACGCCATCTTCAGGGCGATCTGGTGAGTTACTCCAACTAATGCTTCCATTACCCTCTATGGTCGTACTTGCAACATGTTAAGTTTGTACGAAAAGCTTCAGATGTCACCAGTACATGTCGTGCGATGCTGGTCATCTAACATCAAGGAGCGTCGTAAATAGATATGATCAGAATGGTGATTCTGTACACTGAAAGAGAACGATTATGAGCACGGATAATCGGGAGTTGCCAGAAGGTTATTTGAATTTCCTACCTCGGTATGGGGATGTAAACTTTACAGATGTAAGCCGTAAGGCAAACTCACGAGAGGAATAAAATTAGAAAGTGATCCGGTGAGAGTATTATCCAAGATGGAAATATTACGAAATGAATATTACCAGTTTATGGAGATTCACAATGAACAAAGGATGTAATTTTGAAAAGAATATACTAATACATTACGGCATCACTGAACATGACTTCCCGGAGACTTACTTTCTTTGGTTCATTAAGAAACAGATGCTCAAACTGGGACAGAAGGATTAAAGGAAAGGAAATGGTAACCTTAAGGCGATATAAGATAAAGGAAAGCTCTCGGTGAGGATGGGTTCACATGAAGTATGGCGATATGAGTTGCGAAACAAAGGTGGAGTAAAGTAAATTGATGACAACTTTATATTCTGAAGAGAGAAAATTCTGGGAATGCGTTGTTTGGCGAAGGAGGGGTTCTGAGGAAAGAATGGGAAAAAGAGAACGGCAGTTTATTCGAATGCCCACGTTTACAAAGTTGCATATCACTCCTCCAGTGTTTGCATTCGTGCATGATGATTTGAACCGCAATCTGTTGAGTTTACAGTGCATATTTGGTGTCACACAGGGTCAAGGCCTAGGGCCTAGATTTTTAATTATCATGTATATAATAGACATGGTGAAATATTTGTCGTTCCTAACAATAGCTAGAGTTGAAACGTATCTTTCAGCATTATACTGTTTAGTTTGAGTTGCTGTTAACAGAGGAACAACCAATCGGGAAATAATGATGATAGAGCCAAAATCATGAAAATATACAATCATGCCTATTCCTGGAATAACTAAATAATTTCTATTAAAAGACATTACTGAAAAAAATCGCTCTATTGTTCATGAAGTTCGTATATTGTTCCTCAAAAAAGCATATGATTTAAAATCAACGAAAGCATTTCATTCAGAGATATTCATATTCGATACGTTTCTTGTTCGGAAATGATCTAATAATTTAAAATCTAGATTATAATCCCGGTATTATAATAAAATAATTGCAAATTAATTAGTACAAGGATGAATAAGAGGAATTCTATAATGTTGCAAATAATTGGTTGTTACTAAGGAAACATGTTTGTTATTTTGATTCTCATGAATCTCACTGAAAAAATATTTGCAACTAATTCAGTGTGCAAGAGTCTAGTTTGGACTGTTTATTTTTAAACTTGATTTACTTTTAGACGAAGTTTAATTTTGAATTAAATTAATTGGGATCTTCATCATAAACTAACAAACCGAAGTATAGCAAATAAGAGAGGAGTAGGAGAAAAAAATTGCTTACGAAGCATTCGCGTAATGGCGAATGTCCAAGTTAACGCGAACGAGTTGGAATATAAAATTAGCAAATAATAAAAAATTACCAATTTCAGAACTCAGCGGACCTCGATGCTTACTGAAATAAATATATCAACAGGGCATCGAGTTTCGGGAGCGCATGCCAAGAATTTCATACACATCATCGGCTTAAACCCGAGACCGCCGAGTTCGTAACATTCCCATAATTCATTACGCAAACAGATTGTACTGCTTCGTACTCTCCTATTTTTGTCGGGATTTATCGTTCGCATTACGCGTTTTTCGTATGATGATGGGCTACAGTTTACCATCAATTTCACGGTACTTTTCGCTATCGCGAAAATATTACGTATGCACCACGGAATGTGTTTTCATGCACATGATAGATGTGGATTTCAGTAGGGGATGTTTATATTTATGATTTATAACACCTGGCATTAAATAAAATGTTTACGTAAAAATATTACTCGTAATAATATAGTACTGATCCGTATCATTTCCACTTGAACGTTTGAAATTTTATAGCTTTTATTTAAATATACCTTAGGAAATTTACTCTGCCCGATAGAAAAAGTTTATTTTGTGTGATAAATGCAGACTATATCCCTTGGTCTAATTAGATCTCTGTATCAGCTCCAATTTACATTTTCTCCGTAGATTATACGTAAATACTGTTTTATCTGCGATATGATAGATAAACGTTCATAACATTTCATTACTTAATAACCGAGCTCAAAGGCTTAAAAGGAGAACAAAATTTTTCAGTGTCTTTCAGTCACATCAGAGAAATTGCTTGATTACTAGTAGTATTATAAGAAAATGCCATTTTTCACGCTTCGATTAATTCAAATCATAGAGAGAACTCGTTCTGCAACCGAGAGGTTATTCTTGGGAAGATTACTGGCTGGGACGCGATTCGGAATAAATTTTCTTAACATCTAAAGGCTTCTCTTGTTGCAGAATATTTATGAGAAACAGAAAGTTGGCGGAGAAATGAAATAAGGCACGTGCGTCCACATAATAGTAAAAGAACATGCATCGGAGATGCCATAACATTGAATTTCGTCCAGATATTGTGGTAGAGCTTCATCAACTAAAATATCCTTGCTATAAATAACGAAGCAATGCAATTAATATTAGTTTATTGCTTCTTTACGAAGATTCATTTCCATGTGTTTCCAATGTTCATCGTATTCATAGATCTTTCTAAGAGTTGATAGAATTCTCTTTAAGCGATTGTTTTAAGAGGTCTTGTTGCTAACCGGAGGTTGCATTTATTGTAGATTTTTATTGTAGAGTTTTAATCGACATCTCTGGGAAGGTTACTATCCATGATGAGCAAAGTCTTGAACTTTACTTTCAAAAATGATAATTAACGTACTCGATATGTCTCGAATATTAATTAGTGGTTAGAGTGAGGTAAGCCTTTCCTTACGTAGATAGAGCCACGCGATGGAATCGTTACGTAGAAAGTCATCCGATGACTGTAATCAACAACGTATTTACGTATCTCCAGGGTGACAAGATAATGCGCTCTGTCAAGGAACGATTCCTATATTTCGCGTTGTATCATTACGAAACTGCTAATCTAGTTGGAATGGATATATTTCTCGTCAAGTGGTAAATAAGGCGTGCGCGGTTTATAAAAGATATAATACTTCGGCCTTATCTTTTACTCGTAACGATGGTTTTGCTAGTCATTCCAACATTCACGTGTTTCATTGTCAATGAAAGCAGCAGGATTGGCAGGTTTCAATCAACCGACAGCGGCGGTCGATTATTCCCTAACATAACTCCATCTTCTCCGAGGGAATTACTTCACGAGGGCATCATTGACGCGTAGATTTCTTCACAGATGAGCAATTTTGCGTCACGCAGAACTACCGATGATCAGCGGTTTCCTCCGAAATCTTTAAAAAAAATTTGCGTTCCTTATGTCATAAGTTTCGTAACTCCTTCACGGGTCGGTGTTCTAGAAAATTCGGGACTAGGTTTTTTCCTCGTACTAGATGAGAGAGGTAGATGCCCTCTTCTGTACTGCGTAGAAATTTTTTCGAGGATGGAAGGATATCCGAGTTGAGTTTTTTTATACCAGATGAAGAAGATTCTCGAAGTTTCATCTTCCACTACTGACCTTGATTTCATTTAAAACACGTAAGGCTAAAGGGTCACATCTATATGGGTTAATGTAAACGAGTTTTACAAAATTCTGTTTCATTTGGGGATAAGGGAGGATCGTTTATTGATATTCTTTCATAAACAAATTCGTTCCTCTTCAAATAGGATATAACAACACGATATAATGTAACATCTTCAAAAGTGTCCTATTAACTTACGCCTAGAATTTGTGAAAATCTAAATTTTGGGAGGTTTAGTCACAAAGAAAACATAAAGTCATTCTGTTGTTAATTGGAATGAACTTTTAACGGTTTCCTGGGCAATCAATCAATAAACAGAGTAATCGACTATTAATTTTGATGGAAAAGGAAATATTGAAACGTCTTAATATTTTATATTCCTAAACATAATGAAAATGCATTTAAAAATAGAGAATGGGAAAATTGAAAGTAAAAATAATACATTATGAAATGATTTTTTGTTGAGGAAAACAGACTAGCGCATTTATCCGAGAAACGAAAAATGATTTTCTATTTCAAACGCTCTGCAGCCCATACGTTTCTCCGCATGCTACGTGCGTAACAGGAATTCTATCCTTTTTACATAAATATCGGAAACACACGAGAAAGCCAATGAAATGTTGATAAAAAATTCATACATTGAATGCTCCGCAATTTTTAAAAAGTAAAAGTAAACCTATAAATTAATTTTTTAATTACAGCCATGCAATATTCATTTTATTAAACGGAAAAAAGTATAGTACAGTTACTCACTGAACTATTGCTTATATTGGTTTCTTATGCATTAGATGTGAATCGAGTTTCATGAAATGCAATGAAAATACTTACTTGCGTTAGAAAGGAAATGATGACGTATGAGCAAGGGTCGATTGATTAACTAAAGCCAATGCGTTTAAAGAGGAAATGGTTTTAATCGAAGTAATTGAGCGACAGCTTGAGATGTGTGCTGAGACGAATATTGCAATGAGATCGATTAATTAAGAAGTTAATCGAAGGAGAATAGGAAAAGGGAACTGACGTATGGAATGCTAAAGAAAAATTGCTGTCAATAGAAACGAATGATGCTAGTACCTAGATACGAGTCAACAATGATAAAATAAGTTATACCAGGCCACTTACTTCGTCTCGTACATAATCGTGAGCACTCGTAGTGATAATTTATCATTATATATTACATCTTTAATTGGTGTTTGGACCAAAGTCGAAAAAAGTCACTTAAAATTCATGAAATTCCACCCGACCGGGTTCAAATTACCTATGCACGTGCCGTGCCTCACATTAAAGGTATTTGGGGATGGATACGCCATGGGAATGTAATGGTGAAAGTCTTCCACTTCTTATTGAAAGTACGCAAGATCTAGAACGGAAAACGACGGAGTGAATTGTCTTCATTGTAGGCCAAAGTAAAAAGGAAATCTTCAATCCCTTCCTTCGCAAAAACGAGATAAGGATCGGATGAAGAAATAGAATCGCCATGTTAGAAAGGGTCTGTTATGAAATACTACGGAGGGTTAATTATAGCGGTGAATGCTATCTGAGGAAGGTATTATTTTTAATTCCTCCCGAGCGACGTGGGAAAATGTCTCAGGTTCAACTCGGGTTACATTCCTAATGCAGAGAGTTCTAATTATCGGCCGAGTGCATTGATCATTAGCGCAGAAGCGTTTGCCAATCGGTGTGTGGAGGAGGTTAAGTGCCCGCGTACGAATCGTGTTCCCAGATCGAAAAAAAATTTCACTAAGCGATGTCTAATTGAGCGGAACGGAGGCGGTGCCCAATGGGTTGCGAAATTTCCACCTGTGTTATTACATAAATCGTATACACAGACAGTTGTAGGATTTGCTACTGAATGAAAGTTGTATGTTACAGACAAATCGTTGGCTCTAATGTGCTATAATGTACTTATAAGTCGATCCGTGTTGATTTTATCACGATATTCATGTTTAATTGAAGTAGTTATAACGACTTTTCTCTCTAATTATGGAAGGTTAAATTAGTTGGAATCATTTTACTGTATTCTTGTTTTATATCCAAGAAATTTGAAGAATGGTCTAATAGAAATTCTATACGCGTGGTCTCGAATTATTGATTGTCCCCGTTATAGTTTCTCTCTATATTTCGTAATAATAGATATTCACGAGCGTTGGGGACTCGTAGTTTTTTATATAACCGGTATATCTATAAGGTTACCGTAAGAGGAGCAGCTCCTCCCTCTTTATGACTTAATAAATCTTGATCAGTTGAATGAATTGAGAAATTGTATTCATAACAGCTCCAGATTCAAAAATGATTTGTTATACGATATAAAGTCTAGCTCAAAACTATCTTATGAATGCCTAGCATTGAATATTTGCAATTATAGATTTTCTTTTTGATCAATCACAATAAACTGCCTTGTATTGCAATGCTTCTTTGATTACGTAGCGATGAGCTTGAGATAAACGTTTTAAGAAAATAATTCAATGTCTGTTCCGGCACCAGAGACTAGCGATATGAAAACGCCTCGTGGGTATAATTAAAGATGCAGAGTGTGGAGAGTGTGATGGCATGATCTTAGCCAAACGTTTAATCGTGGTTAAATTAATATCTCGTGTTCTTGGGGCCGAGTGATTTTCCGAGAATAACAAACTCACGTTTCCAGTGCATATTAGTCTGAATTAGTAAGTTTATGAACGATTTTATCATCAAAATGATCGAATTGGAACTAATAATAATATAATCTCACATCTTAAGCTATCAACTTTAATAATATTCTGTTGCACCTATTATCCATACAATAGCATTTAAGACATTCAGGGTCACGCGTGATTGGAGAATGATTGAAATAATCAACGTATATGGTCAGTGAAATGAAAATATAAATATGGAGATAAGTAAAGGATGAATCATTCTTTCTACGCATCATGATGATTCTTTCATCCTTCTTATTACACTCGTATTGTACGTAATCGCCCAAACATTCCTGGACTAATGGCTGATGACGCAACGTTTCGTACGAAAGATAAGAAAATGTGCATCTAGCAGTTTATACTAAAACAGCCCTTTAATTTTCTAGGGTCAGCGGTTGATAAGAATCAATCATTGTCATCTGATGATACGAGGTTGATAATTTTTCGTTACTCAAACAGAATTTTCATTTCACCGAAATGGCTGATAAAGATAGTGAAGTGTATTTCTTTAGAAGGAAATACTTGCTCGTTCGTTACTTATGAAAAGAGAGGCAAACATCGTTGATGAGTACTGAGAAAGATTCGTCACACCATTAACAAACCAAATACTCGATCATTTTACCTCGCAATTAATTAAATAAAGATGCCATTTTTTCCTGCACGTTATTTCTAAATTTTTCGAATAGTACATAAGGTGAGACTAACATCTCTAATGCGTTATTCAGATTCAGTTTTTAAAGCTAAATTAGATAATTGTTAGATCCACGAACTGCATGATTCATAAATGTGGTTTTTACCGTATTACAAGGAATAGTATGACGAGAATGACCTCGAAGAAAATAATTATCTAACCAATTCACGTTTCTATTAAACTCGGTAGAAATGTGTTTATCACGCTTAAGCTTTTGCAGAATAAGTAGATGGGATAGATATAGAAAAAAAGGATATGTAAGGAGAGATATATCATCTGGAATTCCAACAAAAAGATTAAATTAGACATTAAACCATAACATGGACTATAATTAGGCTGCTATTAACTCTGTAAACACTAACAAAAGTATAACCGATATATCGGGGCGTGTTTGCGATATGAAGTACTCAGCGTTAAGAGAACGTAAAATAAGAGCATAAAATAATGAAATTTAATAACAATGAATTTTTTGGAACTAACATAGGATATAATAGAGATGTTAGGGTTGCAGAATATTTTGATGAAATCAGTGTTGAGCGAGCTTTAATAACAGGTCTGATATTTACGTGGAATAAACAGTATCTAAATAAAAGTAGAATTCAAATTTAAAGGCAGATAAGATGACAAAGACGTTTAAAAAGGAATTAGAAGTAGACACTGTGAATAGGAAACATAAGGAAAAAGGATCTAACTGTAAGATAAACTCAGGATAAAATGGATTGAATCTAATAGTATAAAGGATCATTCTGCATAGCGATGATCAACCATTTCGTATTCAACTCAATGGATGCCTTCATTCACTACTAGCATTCCACGGTCACGGACTTTTAGCCTTCCAACAACAGTGTTAAATTACCTTATCAGCATAACACCAGAGGGATAGGAAGGAAAGTCTTTCAATGGGACCATTATACCCACGGATCATTGGTCAACGTAAGCATCTCCGCATTTCGATATAATTACCGACCTCAAGTCTGCCACCGGTCGAAGGGTATCTAGCGAATTTAAATTGCTCATAATGAGAATAATTGATCAGCCGCATCGCTCCAATGCCATCCAATCAACTCGCTACGTCACCGCTCGATGTTTAAGTAGAGAAAATGATCGTATCACTCTCCCATTGGTTGGAAGCCAAAGGAAATGAATGGGTGGGAATTCATAGAAATCGATTCGCGGTTTTCTATCTTTAATTCGTTTCTTTGTAAATATAAGAATACTCATACACGTATGTTCTTGAAAGCATTGAAATTAGTTTATGGAACGGTGGTATTACTTAGCATGAAGAGTTGTGAGGCATGAATAAAAATACGGAACAGAATTGAGAGGTTTCCGACATGACTGGGACCTGAACCCAGGTCCCCTCTACTTTCTGAACAGGTATTCAAACCAATGCACCGCAATGCTGTACATATTATGCCGTATTAATATGTTATAAAGCAAGGAATGGTATATCATCAATGTAACTTTTTTAACCCAGTTTATATAATAAAGTCTATCATCCAAGAACTTCATGGAATGTCTCACCGATAAACAGTATCAAAGAACTCAATCAATATATACATTCTTTGCCTAGATTATGCCTGTTCTAATTCGCAAAAGAAACAAAATTTATCGAGAATACATTAATCCCAATTTATTCTTCTGCGAAAAAGAGTTTGATTTAGTATATTCTTCGGAATCAAGTTTACGAAATGAGTAAAGATTTTCCTGCTTCACCCTCAGTGTCCAACCTGTAATTTCAAACACTAAAGCGGTAAAATCAAGTATAAAAGTGGTAATTACGGTTTTCTAAGGTGAAAGTCAGAGGATGGATTTCAGAAAATTGATGTCCCTCTTCGTTTCTTGGAATTTCCAAAGTCAATGGCCCAAATCAATATGTTTTGTATGTGCTATTAAATTTGGGAAATGAGTAACGAAATTACGAGTGATTTCTCCAAGAAAAATTACGCGTTGCATCGATTGAAATCAATTGCAACACATGTGTGCTAATTCGTATTATTATCATTACAATCCTTTCTTTTTGCAGCTATAAATGCCGTTCTTGACTAAATATGAGAATATCTTTTTGTTCATACATATATAGTCAGTTTACTAGTCACAGCAACTGTTGGTAATTTTTTATTAAAATGGCATTGAAATTTGAACTTTTGGCCACGTGGTAATGAAGAAAGGTAGTAAAACATGATAAATAAATTGAAGACCACCTAAAATTCGCCATAGATAGGAAGGAAAATAAATCTTTCATAAAAGTTTCGTAAATCTTTCGTAAAAGTTGAAGTAATTAAGGTTACCACATTAAAGTTAATTTCCGATTGTTGTGAAATGAAATGACTGAAAAACTTTAACTTTTACACGAACTTGTAAGAATAATTTAAAATTCCTAGAATGAATTAGAGTATGAAAATGGAGATAAAATTTAGACTTACATATTTTCTAAATAACTTATCGTAATCACAGAATCTGAACATCACTCCCCATAATAAATCCTTATGCTTTGTTTTCTAAATTTCATTTATTATATTGACTAGCCATAATCACCCAGTTAATTACACGATTTATGATAAAAAGGAATCATAGTCAATGACAACTAAATATTATTTTGAGTATTCTACGTGATGTAGCATTATTTATTGTTAAAATTTTGAAAAAATAAATAAACCCACACCTTAAATTCGATGGAACGTTATTATGGTGCAAATCAGTACTGTCTGCAGTCGTAACTTACCAAATTACATCGTAGCTGTCTCTTAGCAACGGACAAAACTACTTTCCCAATTCAAATATAAGCCCGTATAAAAGGCTTACACTTTATAATGATCTCTTGCCCTTTAGAAACTTAAATTTCAGCTCAACAAACAAAATTTCTTTCCTTTTTTCAAACGCCGATGGTCATTCACATCAAACATCTTTAATTTAACCTTTACAATCAACCTCCGAATCGTATGAGGTAACACGCAATTCAACGGCAAAAGAATAAAACGAACACAAAGGTTGGACTTGTAAAACGGCAGAAAAACAAATCCGAGAGGGAGAATTCCGAAAATCCTCAAATTTCTTTTCTCAGTCACGATCCGAGAAGCAAAACCTTCCCAAAAGCTTCCTCAACACTCCACCAAATCGCCTAAAGAGTTGCGCGTTACGTAAAATTCGGTGGCTCCCGGCAGAAGTAGGTCATCGTGGGCAAAAACCATTTCTTCAAACCGGGTCCACCCTTTTGCTTCCCCGATTATGCTCTCGTCCAGCGAAAGAAATCGCCGTAGAAAATATCTTTCCGCGGCACTTTTTTGTAATACGCCGTTGCGTAATTAAGAATGTCGATTTTAGGTTTTGTGGGAAAATGTTTTGTCCGAAAAGTTGGTCGTAAAAATTCTCTTTTACTCGTTCCTTTCTCTAAAAGTCTTCTTTCTTTGATCGCTTTGATTGCCTCGAGGGCTTTCTAATAACCTGCTATCCAGTTGTCGATTTCGGCGAAAGCTGTCGAGCGACACTGCTGTTGAGTTCCTGACATAAGTATTAGAGATCTTATCTCAATATTGCCTTTCCTACAATCGATACCACTTTGTAATTCGCTTGTTGATGTCTAAGATGTATTAATCTATAATTTCAAGTATATAATCCCTCTTTTATCGTCAAGAAAGAATTTATATTAGTTAACAGTAAATTGATTATATTGCAAATCTTTATTGCAAGGAATACGTAATTATAAATGAATAATCATACCTATATTTTTATTCTTTCACGCTTAAATATCGATCTGTAAATAATTATATTAAATAATAATAAGCTCTTATCTATTGAAGTAAAAAAATAGAGAATGATGGAAATTTGGATATTATCATCATTAAGATCAAAAATAAAAATATGACGAACGAGATACGTACTTAGCTTCAAAAAACCAATAAAATCATGAGGAATAAGCTAAATGGAGAGAAATCCTAGAGGAAAATTACTGTAACTAGAAGCGAATCAATGCTCAACCGATATCTTCAGTACACTTAAGCTTATCTTAGGTAATTATTTACTGTTCTTAATTTAAAAGAACGTATTCAGTGGAGGATATAATTCGATGAGAGCACATGGCGTGTCTCGTGATAGCGCTATTTGTAAATGAGCAAAGCAACGTATACATTTAAATGCGTTACGCTTAAGGTTCCGGAATACACTCACTACTCTCTCTCTTTCTGGAGATACAAATGATACTACTGATGGAATCTGCGTAATACTTTTGTTTCGCAGCAGGATGTACAGACCAAATTTATCTGCGAATTTTCATCTTAATGCGTATCGTATTGGAAACGGTAACTTCCTTTCTTGAAATAGATAAAAAGAAAGAGTTCTTGTTACAATAAGCCGACCTCTGGAGCGTGGAAAGTTTTCGCGAAATTTTATGAATTTATTAACCTCGTTCTCTCGATATCGCTACGCGATTACAGCATTCCTTCTCTACAAGTAAATATCCTTTAAAATACTATAATCCGTAAAGAATGCGATATTACGAAAGAAAAAGAACTATTAGTTTTCAAGAGTAACCAATTCACAGACGAATTCAGTTGATTATAATTAAAAATAATCAATTTCATAGCTTTACTAGTATCGCATAAATATTTAAAATAGCAAAATATTTTTACTTTTTATGCAACATTTTTTTGCGAAACTTTCCCTGGAGATATGCGAAAAATATTTCTTTCCGGAAGTACCCTTGAAGAAAAATTGATCATATCAAGATTCTCCCGGAAATCGTTTAGATTCGCCACGAAAAGAAAGTTCACTTTTAAGGTTAAATGTGCTATATAAATTCAGAGCGAAAACTTTTTTGGACTGGAAAATCGGGATTGATTTCAGTAACGCACTCCTACCACAGGATCAATTCATGTATATTCATAAGTTTGTATCCATAGAAAAGAGTTTTACAATGCGCTGGTTGATCATAGGTTGTCATAAACGCCACACCTGTAGATTTGAGCTAGATCTGCAATCTACGATTATGTCATCCGGATCGCAAATAGACACCTCACTCGGGCACGAAACAGAAAAACCCGACCTCTTCACCCGGATACTTTATCTCCACACTACGGCTGATACAACTTCTGCAGAATAGACAATCAGCGGCGTGCAATTGTCCTTCTGTTCGCGCGCGCGACGCTTCTTATCAAGCGACGATGCGCAATTGTCTTCCTGGAGTGGAACATGGTGCGGAAGCGTTACATCGAGTCGTATATTCAATATGTTTCCCCCCCAAGCCGACGCCCACCAGCTGCATCGCATACACGAGGCACGATCTCGCAGTTGTGTCACACGGGAGGAGACGGGGTTCATCGTCGCATAGAGCACGTGCGTTTAGAAAGCTGGTGAAACGCGCGAAACAGTTTCCCGCTCTAGAGCGTGAAAAAGTCCCGCGCGAAAAGACTATCGCTTGGCGTCAACAATCGGAAGCGGAAAAGAAACGTATTCGTCCTCTAACAATGCTATCTCGTCCTTTGCATTCGTGTAGCCTTTACGTTCCCAAGCCCCATCAAAGAGAGGAAAACAATTTCAATATCGAAAATTAAATAGAGGCCGAAGGTTGTCGAGAGACGGGTTTTCAAGATCGCAGCGAGATGCACTTCGTTAATGGGGTCGTATTAATCCCACACGACTGTTTTTTTATCTCATCCGGAGGTCAGAGTAATGTCAAGTTACGTGAGGCAGGTCCCTTCTCTTCAGTGCACTTCATCTCGTTACCGATGCCCTTCTGGTAGCTACATTACTTTGCCCTTCGAGTATTCTTACGTTTCCACTTGTCGAAATATATCACCGAATATTTTTTTAACTCCTTGAACGTTTTTTTTACTTTCGTTTCAAGAGAAAATCTCAATGCGCGCAATAAATATTTGCTCGAATGAGGTCAAGTATCCACACTATTTGACATTAACATTGGTGAATTGGAAGATTTTCGTCTCGCCAACGCATTCATGCGATATCGTTGCAAGGATAGCCACTCACTGCAGTGATTTAGGATACACCATTATCATGTCAGATCTTCTCTTCGTGGTAATTATTTTCAGTCCAAAGAAAGGAGCTTAATACCAGGACAATTTAAACGAACGATATCAAATTTTCCTATACAAGAGAGTAGAATATCTCGTAGTATAAGTGAAAGGTTTGTTCTGTATAATTTGATATGAAAATGTTGATGCGATGTAACTTTTCGGAAGAATTTCAAAACATAGAAGTGAATATATATATAGAAAGACTATCGTTAGGTATTTGTTTCAGAAGTTTTATCCCAGCCCCGTGTATTTTAACCGAGCGATAGCTCATTGAATGTTAAGAGTTCAAGAAACGCGATTTGAGAAACTCGTCCGAACTTTTCATATTATCCGTAGAAGGATTCCCTTCACAACTAAACTTACGCAAAGTTGAAAATTTCAAGCAGCGATCAAACTAATAAAAATAAAAAGATCGCTAGATATTCTTTTTGGGGAAATTTCGTTACAATAAAATTACGAGATATTTTTGTCCAGCTTTATTTATTTTTATTTCTAGTCATCGCGTATATTTCAAAGGGAATCCCCGTCTATTGATAGCCTAAATATATCATTTCAACATTGCGGAAAGTTTATAAACCACTGGTTTCCTTGGAACCGTTCCTCTTTCTCTGTTTCGGCGTAAAACTAAAGCGTTTCATCCCTTTAGAAAAATAAGCCGTGTTTTTTCCGCAGAACGCTTTAATCTTTAAAGCTATCGATCACTTTCAATATCTCCAAAAGCATACATCAAATCGAACTTTATTGCGTGAACCATCCGCTGTTATAATATCATCGCCCTTCAAGGATTTATATGCAGATGTTGCGTGTCTTTATTGGATCTTTCATGTCCAAATCTCTTCTCAGAAGATGTCTTTTAAACTTATTCTCGTCTCCTAAGATCATCATTGGCTCTGATCAACGCCTACGTCACAAATCCACGATTTAAATTTAGTGGAATGATATTCGCAATCGAATAACGAATTATCGAACGTTGAGTCGCTTTCGTATCGCTTTTCTCATCCCGGGAAATCTCCCAGAATCCTCCGTTCCGCGCGAAAGATTGGAATCATGAGAAGTTTACAGACTCGCCCTTTCTCCGGACTATTTCCTTTATCTCTTGTTTGTTTCAAAAAGTCATTCGGAGCGTTCTTTGATGCGGTCGTTCACCTGTTCCTTATTTACAGCAGAACCGAGTTCGGGAGTTTTGCGCAACAGTCGATTTTAGATCAATTGATGGAGAATACAAAAAGAAGCAGTTGGAGTAATAATGTAAACTGTAATCGGAGATGGAAGTACGGAAGTTACATTTCGTCTTTGATTTACTGCTAAGAATACTTTATCGATTTCTCAGTTGAGCGTGTTTGTTTACGTTCCTGTGTTCTTTCTTGGAGTTTTGCTTCGTATTGAATGAAAACCTGATAGGATTATTTATTGTTTATTTTCACCGTTCTGAAATCGATTTTAATACGCGGTTCTCTATTTATAATATAAATTACTATTATTATTAATATAATGTATTAATATAATTTAATAATCCCCGATAATAATAATCAAAAATTTTAATTTTAAATTTTATGTAATTCTAAGATATTAATTAAATGTATAATGATAAAGATGAAGAATATAATCGAAAAAGTATGCTAACTTATTTTATTAAAATAATTGGAATTGAATTATGAATTTCGTTACAGATCACGTATTATTCTTCCACTCTCAAGTCATCATTTCTACTTTAAATCAATTTTGCATTCCTACATTTTTTTTAATGAAGAATATGTAGATTTAGATTTTAGAAGTTATTTTATCTTTTATTATTTCATTATAATGGACTACGGTTTCAGTGCGATTGATAACTTTATCCTAGCTAAATTTAAGTGAATTATCTTAACATGAAAGCGAGGATTTATAAAAATAATGTATTTGAGAGGAGAAAACTAAATAATTTTACTTGACAGTTGACTGGTATGTTAGCACATTTGCTATGATTAAGTTGTAAATTAAGAAATTAGTGGTGTTTATTTATTTAACGTTCTATTCCATGATATTGTTAACTATTATTGAGTATGAGCATGTTTGTATATATTATTTAACATTTTTTTATAGTAAAATTTGGTCAGAAACTACTAATTATCATTCTCGATGATTAATAAATAAACGATTAATTTCCTTGATGAATAATAAGATTGATTTTTTTACTTTTACTCCTTTCTTTAATGACTTTAACTCATTATAAAGTTCATCTCAATCCTCTCATTCACCAAACTTGAATTATTGCGATGACTATGATCGTCATCATAAGCCATTGTTACCATGTCGCCCTTTCAGTAATGAATGAGATTTACGTTCTCCGTCCTAAAAGGAGGAACCCATTGAGTGTGCCTTTGTCATCACCTATTCCCCATTCCATCCTCAGGTTGGTCCTCATCTGCTATGTAATATATCGTCTCTATCCATCGTGGGACTGTTTCGATCAAGATGTGGCCGACGACGAGACGTGGAGCGGTAGAAACGGGATCAGGGCACTCCTTGCCTTTTGTTCCATTCTTCTGCTCTCCGAGGTGATCGCCGCAGTGCTCCTAGCAGGAGAGAGCTCCAAGGGAGGAATTATGGATGTCCACGCCCGACGCTTTGTCTCCCCTCTGCTGGCTTTCAGGTAAAACATATTTCGCGATTCACTTGTTGCCCGAATTTCACGACAGATAACGGCTTTTATAAAACCCCTCTCTTACGTCATAAGAGAAACGGGCTGAAATTATTGAGGGAGTTTAAAAATTACGTCTCTACCTTTCGAAGGATCTAATTCCGTCTAGTTTATTTTTTGAGAACGAGGCTAATTGTCTATGTCTTTAGGAAATTGATGAATTTAAAAGTTTGTTCTATTTTTAAATTGCAACTCGTATACCGGGGAATGTGCGTTTATAAGGGTATTATACTCGTAAGTTTATTGTAGAATTATGCAATACGTAATAGAATAAGTAAATAATGATTATATTCAGAGAGCTACGAAAGAATTGATTTCTGTACGTGTTTGAATAATTTCAACAATGAATAAAAGCGACATTGTTGAAATACAAAACTGGGAGTTTAATTCATCAATAAATTTGCTCTATTGATTTTAATTTAAAGGGTGGAGCGAAACAAGTCTTTAGTTTGCTTAAATTTAATTGTAAATAAATTTAATCTAATTATTATGGACAAAAGAAGGACCCAATTCTTTCGAAAATTACCAGATGTATTGCTGAAGTAAGTATTTAAGATACTTGATGTGTTAATACAAGATAAGCTTGGATGCTGTTGATCCACGGCTAGCGAAGAAATTATCTGCACTGTTAAAATATTACGAATAATGTTGGATCGTAATCATGTGATATTGGAAATAATCCATTTATTTAATACAGTGCCTGGGTTCGCGATAAACTAAACCTAGTATAATCTCAGCCTTCATTTAATATTAGTATTAAGCCTGCGCTATTAAACATAGGCAATGACCCGTAAATAAATTCGCGATATTTAATTCGTTAATACTTCACCATAGTAACCTCTGAATAGGGATCAGGATAGATAATCTCTTCTAGCAATTAGCCGAAGGTCGTATAGATATATTATTCGATTAATCTCTACTGGGATTATGGGGGCAGAAAGGCTAATGCCGTGACTCACATAATCATTATATTTTATAAGTTATAAATTAATTATAATATTGATACTTAAATCTTTTTTCATGATCATAGAAGCTGGGTATAATTTTTCAAATAACTTCCTGTTTCTTAAGGGTGACTATTCTGACCTCATTTATTCTTTCTAGATTTAATAAATTATGAATAAAATCATTAGAAAAGCCTTATATTAAAATAATATACGGATAAAATAATATGGAAAATGTAATTAAATTCAAGGAATGATGATTCAACAAATCTATCTTGGGTCATATCTTTTAATTTTATCGAAAATTGATTTTGTAGCAACTTACGTAAAATACCAAATTTTTTAAATTTTGTATCGTATTCTTCTTTTCATGTGAATATATATATATATGAAAATCATAAAATATTTAAAAAAATATTATTGATGAAACCTATATCAGTACAGATTTCGTATATTATAACTTTAGAATTGTTACATTCATAAACATAGACTTCAAATTCGTTAACTTTTAGGTGTTCTCATAGAAAGATATCTTTAAATATTAGTTAGATTTCAAGGAAATAACCAATGAATTTTTATTTATGGTTTTTATAATTAATTTAGTCAAGCTGATTTCTTGTGATTTTCAAAATACTTCCAAAGAAATAATTACAAATTTAAAGAATTATGCCTTTGCTAGTTGTTATTAAACGTGAAGTCCCTGGATAGGTAGTTTTCGAATAAAAAAACTCTATTCCTTTAACAGTATCTTGATATGTTTAAGACTGAATTTCACAACTGCTCGGTTCCTATGAACTTTTGATGGAGTCAAGGGAAAGATTCCGTAGACAAAAATCGTTTCTCGTCGGATAGCGATGTGAATTACCGTCTTTACGTTCGATAGTTATGAAGACTTCGGATTTTAGAGAGGCCTTGTCGCCTCATTGCGTGTTTCACAAGGAAAGTTTGCGTAGCTCTTAGAATTTTTCGGTTCTGAAATGGGTTTCGAAACGTAGCGAAAGGGAACTGCGGCAGTCTTTGAAAAATGGAGCTAGGAGAATGTAAACAACATGACTTATTAAGGTTAAAGCCATCCGATAGGAATCTTATGACTGCATTAACGATGATTCATAGGCAAATTTCTATTTTATTTAGTACCATATATAATAAGAATGATTAGGTAAATCTAAGTTAATTTTTCATCCAATTAATTTAAGTTATTTATAACTCTTGTAAATAGTGTGAAATTAATATTTTTGATTATACAAGCTTTCATTCAGTTACAACACTTCAAGTCGATTTTCGTAATGTTTTTCTGTATCACATATAAATAAAAGTAACGAGAATCGTTTTCTTGATAAAAAAAAATAAGATTGTTATTAAGTAAATGTGGTATAAATTGTAGTTAAAATGTACTATATATTTAGCATATTCTATTTAATTAATTTGGAAGTGGAGAAATATTAAAGACAATAAAAGATTTTTTCATGATAAAGTATTGGAAAAAACTCTCTTTCAATCACGTTGCTGTTGCTATAGTAACTCATGTTATCCTACGTTAATTGGAACCACAAGTCACGTTAATAGATCACATTTATCCTACGCACATTTCTTTTCTGCATTGGCAGGAAGAGCAACAAAGCTGTCACATTCCAACATTAAAATACTTAAATATGCTTAATGAGATTGCAAGCAAATGCATACGTATTGAGAAATTAGTTTCAGTTCATAAGGAAAGGAACGCGTCGTCGTCGCTGATTGCTTTGAACGGTATGACGAGAGTTAATATCAACATATTATTCTTTTTTTCCGAAAGATATATAATAATTCTGGAATGTTTATTTTAATTTAAATTTTCTACTCCATATACTTGATTGAAGGTTTGATTTCGAATCCAATTATTCAATTTATCCATTAATTTAAATGGATGCGATTAAAATTCGATATAAAATAAAACTTATCTACCGTGAAATGGGAATGAAAATTGGATCTTTATTGAATATTCATATATGTATAGTGCTTACGCTTCAAGAGGGGAAATTTTCTTACTATGGAAAAGAAGGTTTAAGGTGAAGGCTTTCATAACACGTGGAGTATGAATTTAATTGAAATTTTGCCATAAAACGCTGCCATATGAAATGGGTTATAAATCACATCTAGACTAACGAGAATATCTTTGATGGATAATTAGTATAGTATAAGTGGCATTTTTAAACAAAAAAATGGACGAAATGGACAAGTTCAAGTTTGTTGTAAGCTGTCAGTAGTAAGAAACTTGGAAAGCAGCCATACCCTAAAATTGAGCTTTTTTTTCATAGTGTTTCTTCTATATTTCTGAACATAACTCATAGAATTATTTAATCTTTTTCTAAGAAGACAAATGCTAAACTAAATATACCCCTATTTACATTTGTTTGTTTATAAGATCGAGCATACCTCACTTTTTACAACCTGAGTCGTACAGGAAGTGTACCAAGGTGGATTAATAACCACACTTCGCGATTTATTAAGACCTCTGGGATGGAAAGGGATGTCGCAAACTACAACAGTAAATATTAACTGTGAAGTACCGGATGGTGATTGTCCGATGCAGTACAAGATAAAAACGAGGAAGTATTTCTAACGAAGGTTGCTTCGTAGGAGGTGATAATGAAGGTCATGTTGATGAAACGCCCTTAACCTCAACTTCAAGAGGCAGACAAGGTGATTCTAATCCTGAAGTGAGCCAAAACAATTAATTAACAACTCATGTACGAATCATTAATTCTTCTGTTTGGAAATATGGATACTATTGATATATTTATACACATATAAATATCAAAGATCTTTCGATATTTCTTAAAATGTATGTTATTAATACATATAATTATAATGTTATAATACATATATCAATATATATGTAATTAATAATTAGTAGTAGAAAATTACCATGGAAATAAAACTAAGGGATAAAACTTCGTTCTTGTGTCGTATCAATCGATTTTTTATATGCTTGTATTGACTAAGATCATTATTATCGAATATAACCACAGATATTTATTCTTTTTTGCTAAAGAAATTATAATTAAATTGTTAAGATTATCTTATGCTAAAGCATAAATATAAAGAAAAGAAGAATAATATGAAAATAACTCTTTTCCCGCTAGTAATTTACGTGTATTTATAATCCAAACTTTTTGTAGACCCTATTAAAACACATTTATCATATCCTTTATCATCTCATTCGAAATCCGTACGTAACGCATATTTCGATAAACTTTTTACGTAAAATGAATGTAGAAAAAAATGCAACCAAAAAAAGAACTCGGTTAATCCAGAACGATCGACGCATGCTTTAAAAGGCATCTCTCTCGTACCTCGTACAACGTTTCAGCTCTCATTCGTCGCATATTTGAGTCGCAACCTTTCTGTCGCGCAGGTGTTACAAGAGTCGAACACGGTAAAGGGCGCGCTAAACTTGTTTAGACGCGAAATCAAAACATCAAGTGAGTTTGCACTCCACCATTGTGTTCGTCGCCGAATTCGTCTCATTAAAACGCATCCAAGAAAGTGCTCGAGAATTATTCGCGAGCGCATTCATCCACAGCCGAAGTCCTCTGCAGCGCCGCGTTGCACTCCGGCAAAATAAATTCACGCACACTTAACCCGTGACAAAGCAACCGTTTAAAACATCGTTGACCCATTAACGCGTGCATTATTTTGTCACTTCTGCCAACTGCACGCTCAGCTGAAATTGCTCGCCGACATTCTACGAAATTTTCGTAGAGTCCTCTTATACCGAAATATATTGTTCGCATGCCTTCGATGACGCAAACCTTTTATTCGTACAGTATTTGTTCTACTTTTCGCGATTTGCTCAATAAGTAAACAATTTAAGAACGATTGCAAGAACGATAGAGAATGATCGAGTCTTGCAATCTCTCGTTCATTTGATTTGTGCATTCTGATCGTACCAAAGACGAATACGTACGTTTGGAATTCGTTGCTTTTTAATTAATTACCCTTTCGCAATCATGTTTTGTTTATGGTTAAAGTGCTTCTTCGTTTCAATTTTGTAATGCACGAATGATTCAATCAACGATTTCATCGTATTATAGCGGAAGTATTTCAAAGATTAATGCACCACGCGAATAGGAACTTTTATAGCGTAATTGATATTATTTCTAAATAACTTTCGCCAATACCGTTACTCATTGTAGGACTGTTGACAATAAATATTTACTCAGCGTTTCTAACGAAATATTATCATTAAAAAAAACTCATTTGTTAATATTTTCTTTAATGTTTTCCATAGCAACCGATCCGATTATTTTTCATTAAATGGAAACTGTTAATGATTGATCAATTTAAATTAATTTTTCGATATTAAAAACGTTTAATGTTAGCTCTATCATTCATGTAATTTTAGCCTTATCATTTAAGATGAACTTTTTCTGTTATAAAACTCAATACTTCTCGTGTCATTCACTATGCTTTTCCTATGATTTAATAATAAAATATATGCGTATCTGATACAAGATTACAACATGATATCTTTCGGGATCATAAATGTCAACAACCTTTATTTATCGAAATTCAATCAACCTCTTTTTAAGAATGACCGACTCCCATTTTCGTCAATAAATTAATCCCTTTCTATTACGTAATAAATCTAATCGGTTGAATTAACATTATCTCATTCCCGAACTCATACTAATCAGCTCCAATGAGTCCGACAGCGTTCTCTAACCAAATCCGGGAGCCGAACTTTGAGCCGGAAAATCTTCATCTCCAGACACGCGATCGGTTGTTAGTTAGTCACGCATCGGCGAGAGAAAGGGGTCGCAAGGCATCATAAATAACATCTTTAAATATTTCATTAATAACCCCAGATAAGGTCTGAACTCCAGTGCCCCTCCGGATCCGGAATCATTTTCCGAATTTCATTTTGTAAAACATTCATCATCGGATCAAGAGATCGACTTTTCACCCGTTTCCCAATCCTTAGAGTTTTTATCGCCAACCTGAAAGGGACTGCTTTTATAAAGGCTTCTAACCTTAACCCACTATGTGCCATATCCCTCGGGCGCAAAGAAGTAACGCGTCTTGCGGCCATTTGCAGGAGAGGTAGACGATGCCGGGGAAACGAAGGTTGCCTTCAAACCGAATAATTTAATATCGCTCGGAGGAAAGGTCGTTTCCAGCAAATGTGCTTTACGGATTATATCGGCGAGCTATCGAATATCCCCCTCAAACCCTCTCCGCTGGTAATGAGTCGACGCCGCCTTCTAGGCACGAGGGCGACTGCACAGCCGGCTAAGGCGATGTGGCTTCCACGCATTCTTGTGGTGGCGCAACAAGCCTACTTCATGACGACCGATACGGTGACTATAATGACGGCGCTCCAAAGAAAAAATTTTTTAAAGGGGGTTCGCCGCTTACGTTCCGTCATATAGCGTAATAGCCTTTCTTCAACAGGCTCTCTCTCTCTCTCTCTTTATCCATTGCGCTGCTGTTGAGGTTTGTTGCGATGAATAACAGCCCCCCAGAGATGCCTTTAACATTATCCCAAGCGGTTTGTGCTTTATGTAGATGTTGTTTTGTTTTAGTTATTTTAACGTCATGATGTTCAGCTGTTTTTGCGAGATGATTTTTTTCACGGAATTTATTTGATGGAATAATATCGTGTATAAATTAGATCTTCTTATATTTACGTAAAATTTTAAAAAAATATTTGATTGAGAAAGATCAATGGTATTTATTTTATCTATAAGAGCACCATTTAAACACAATTATGATGCATTTCTTTCTATAACTTTCTCCCAGGTTTTGGCATTAAGGTAGATTAAGGTTTACTATAGCGAAATTTCAATGTGCGAAAAAAATTTGGTTTTATCACTCTTAAAATGTATACGTGATCGAATCGTAGTATACAGTATAAGAGAATATGTAAGGCTCAGTCTTAAAGTGTTGTTGGTCATTTAAGATCGATTTTTAACAGCCTCCATCTCACTTTGTTCGATTCTCCGTTCTTTAATTAGTATCTGATCGGGAAGCGTGGAATATCGGCCCCCTGAATCGCTTTTGAAAGCAATTTGTATTCATCAAAGAGCCGAGGAAATTTATGCGGTCGAACCGTATCTACAGGTTTGCTTTCCCTCCCCGAGAGACTATCGCATGTTGCTAATGGATCTACACGGTTACTTGAAACGGTGGCTTGCAATTGGACCCCCGATTTTCTAGATAAAATATCGTCGGCCTTTTATGTTAAACGTAGGCTTGATATTCCAATTTTTTTATCGAAGGGGGAAAGAAAAATTTCAAAGATTGCCTATTATAATAATTGAGTAAAATTGTCCGCTACAGCTGTTTTATAGAATACTTTCGGGTCGTACTGATTTTCCTGACAGATTTAATTTACTCATTATGATGTCTGAAAGTGTAAATAAACATTCCTTAGCAACAGATATCGTTAGAAGTTATCGAATAGATTATACTTCGGTTTATTCCAGCAAATTCGCTGGTTTGCAAGGATAGAATATATCCTCATTTAAATCTACTCATTATTTTGTAAATCCATCTCTTTAAATAATTCCGCTAAAAGGTGCAAGGCAATATTACTGTATTAAAGTAACATATATGTCCGTTTAATAAATACTTTCATTTTTTTCGTAATAAACGTGTCATTCTGACGGACTATCTTGGGCGAATAACGAGCTGTATTGGAATAGAATCTTTACTTTATAAATTATTATTACTATACTGTATAAAATATAAAATTTGATTATAATTCATCCAAGACTTTGCAGAAAGGGATAAACACGTTTCTAAATCAGATATATTTAATGAAATACAGAAGTACTTATTTCATGATAGGCGTAGAAAATTATGATCCCCTAATCTTAAATAAATAAACACAGTAGAATGTACGTTGGTGCTCGTATTTAGTTGCAGCTTTGCTCTTTTTGGATTTAGAATGTTAACCCTTCATAAAGAATTAATCCTTTTATCGGATAATAAATCTTTCGAAATAACTCCGAATATCAGGTACGGTTTATCCGTATAATAATCCAGATAAAGCCTCTTCCAGACCACTCACTAGAAATGCATGAATATTTACACATTTACAAAAATTGATTTATTTATCGGGAAACAACTATACTTCGCTGGGTTTTCAATTCATGAATCCATGTATTAAATACAAATTTCGACGAAAATATTGATTTATAAGGTATGATTCGAAATAAATGTACGCCTAGTTTCTAAGTCTAATTGTATTCTTTGAATATACTTTTCTTTGGGATTCTTTGGGATACTTGGATCGGACGAGAAAAATAAAATTACATTTGAAACAAAGGATTAAGAAGGATCGCAAAATTATTATTAATTTCATGTTATTTGTGGTTGTTATATTTTAGTGAGGTGATAAGATTTTTATTAATCTCTCCGATTTTAATTCTGATGATACGATATCGAACTTCTTAAAAAGTAGTTTATTATCAAATATTAACTTTTATTTTGCTTTTACAATTTTCGTTTCGTAAAGTTAATTTTGATTAGATTAATAGTGAAGATTATATCTAAATTAATAATAAAGATTAGTAAAAATAATATTTATTTTAATAATATAATAATATTCCTTCATTCAACAAAAATACGTCATTCTTGAAATCTTAATTTACGATTATTGTATCAGATAAATAAATTAAACTGATGTAAATATAGTTTTACATATCTTATCTGATGCAAATATAGCTTTACGTATCTCTTTGCTTACGCTTTACAACCTTTATTAGACCTCGCGTTTAAAAAGGACAGTCGACGCATTTCGCGATTCAATTTTTTAAGTATGTCACATACGTCCGAAATTTCATTGGGCAGACTCATGAGCAAATAGCCAAAGAGCGACTTCCGTTCTCTTTCTGAAGCAATCAGATTTCGGCGAACTTTTTCTCCATCGATTCCGTGTGCCCTTTCATGCGCCTATCTCCTTATTTCCGGCCAAAGAAGAAACGTCTATTTGGACAGCCTTTTCTACTCCTGCCTTCTTTGTTCTTGCGAGGAAATGCCCGTCCTAGAAGTTCCATCGGCGCTGACCTTTTTCTACGGTGTCTTCCTCCTTGCATCGCTACTGAAAGGAAGTGGTCTCCTATTTTATGTTACTATCCACTTTCTGTCGACTCAGCACAGTGGACGCCACTATCGTTAACCGGAAGTTATTTCACGTTTTTGGGGAATCCTACGTTTTTAGTTTCGTAAATTTTATCGAGTTTTACGTACCTATTTCTCTTGGGAAATATCGAGTCATCGCGATGTATTTTGCACAATCGTTAGTTTTTGCGATCTAAATGTAAGTTTTGTTTTACAGATAAAACGAAAGTTAAGTAGAATTTGAGCAAAAATCTAACTCATATTCATTAACAAGATTATAATTAGTAATTTATGAATCAATAACATTATCGACTATAAGTACAAACGGAAACGGAGCCGATACTCTTTGAAGGATTCGATACCTGTACGAATATATGTTTGAATATCTGAATTTATGAATGAATTAATCTATTGCGTAGCACTTGCGAGTAATGATTCACTTTAATGTTACGTGAGTGTATCGATTTTTGAGTTCCGAGAGTGCTTAAATATAGTGTGCACTGTGGCTAAATGAGAAGTATAAATGTACTTAAAGACACTATTTCCTTTACATTAAACATCAATTGTTGGAAACTATAATAAAGAATTTTTTTATCCTATGTCCCTAAGTAATTTTTTATTTGTTTATAGTATTTGTAAAGTCAAAAAGTAAATTGTAAACAAAAGTTCTCTTGTTCTTTTCAGGTTTTTCTTGACATTCCTGGAAGTTCTGTGGAACGTCATTGGCACAGTGTGGTTCTTCGGTGGACATTGGCCACGGTGCAATTCAGAACCAGTGGCAAATTCCATCGTAGAAGGTAAGAACTTGATTTAATTCAGCACCGTCCCTTCTTAGATACTAATGCATTCTCTAAATGACTATGACTATATTTTAAATTAAATACTAACCACAAGTCATGACATGAAATAGAGAATTGACTCCAGATCCTATCTTTAAGAATAAATGATGATCAAATTCGCGGCTACAAGCAATGTTTAACTTTAATTTAAGTTCTTATTTAGCCTTTAAAAGCAATCAACATGTCATGAATGGAGTTATCGATTTGGTATATAAAAATTTAATTTAGTGGATATTATTAATTCCTTTTGTGCACAAAATAGAGGTGCGATATATATTAAAGACCAAAACAGTATTCTATGATGACAATATTTACTTATTTTAAAAATATTATTTTCTGGAATTTTACCTTTGATTCGTAAATTAAAAGATATGTAATAATAAATTACTTTTGAATTCGGTGTTAACATTTTTATGGACTTACATACACAAGATCGAGGAATATTTTCTTTTTGAAAATACTTTTAAAGTAATAAAAACAATTATTGAATGCGAAGGTCAATCGATTAAATCCTGTATTTAATGTCAAGAGATTTACGTTTTCACAATTGTAATTCTCCACTCCATATTCATTTATAGTGATAATTAAACTATTAATCACGAATTAATTAAGTTGCAACACGTTGGCTGGTTGGCATAGAGAATCATACTCATTTTTCAGCTCTTTTTCTATTTGCTGAAACATAGCGAACTATATTTCGCAAGATCGCTAACCATGGGTATTAAGATTAACTGAGTTCATCATTCTCCTTATTGAGCTAGTTTTATTCAAACACGAAATCATTACGGTAATTCTACAGTGATGTAATATCAGTAATTAGGTCTGTTTGATTTTTTAAGGTTAAGGAATCCAACTAATTTTAATCGATTTAGAAGTTTTTCATTAAGAGATATTGCATTATATATTGCGTTGATTCCATTTCGTGTAGCAAAGGTTTGCAATATGCCCCCGTCTTGCTAAATTAATCACCACATGTGCAAAAGAATACGATCCAATATATTTCAGCTCGAGATGAATTTCGCCATCGTGAGTTATTAGTCTCTGTCTGATGCGTGAATTAGATCTGCAGTGTAAGGGGAGCAGAATTATAGAGGAGTGCACTTTATCGTAGTGTTAGAAGGGGAAGAACACGGTAACCTATAATTCTTCCATCGAAATATGAATCCAATCAATAAGGTTTTGCAATCACGCAATCAAGAAAATAATTTCATAATTTAATAGAAGTTCATTGAATTGGGTTATTCATCATTTAAGAGATAATAATAGCTTTGTGAAGGATTAAGATATTTATTTATAATTGATTTAAACTTAATTTTGTAATTTTAATTGTTTAATCGTATTAACTTTATTGCGGCATGTATCATTTTCAAAATAACTGTAGGTTCATGACGGATTAAGTTACTTTTTTTAAATTTACGTAAGTTCTGCATGATTGCTGAGAATTCAAATTTAGGATTACCGCATTTAATACTGTTTCCCCAAAGTACGTAGTGTATAACAGAGTTTACCCTTATATCTGATGTTTTTCTTATCAATATTTGAAATGAAATAATCGATTATGGATCAGTTATATAGGAAACAGTATTTATTTCATCGGTGAATCGAAAAGTTGTCTAATCTCAGATTAAATTTTCACTCCTAATATATCAATCCGACAAATGGTCCACAATCGGGTACAGAATCACCATATTGAATCATTCATCACGCATCGGGCGTGAATCCGTTGATTTATTTATTCATTCATCCGAAACACAATGCGAACGTTGACTTCCGTTGCCATAGCCTTCCATAACGTGTTTAACTTCCAAGTACGGAGAGGATGATGTTTATTTTGAACCACTTCCTTAGGCCTCTTTAACTTGCAAACTGCACCCGTAAGCATCTCCGAGTCATTCCACTCTCCTCTTCGAAAGGCCGTTTCGAAACTTCGGCACGTCGAGCGATTTGTGTTTGCAAAACAACTAAATGTTAAAAGCGAAATTTATCTTATGCCCTACTCTCGAAGCGTTCGTTAACTCACAACACAACCTCGTCTCCCACGTAACCGTCGGCTTTAAAATGTTAACCGTCTCAAGACTTGATCTTTATTTCGAAGATTTTCATTACGTCTCGTCAAATTTTATGGCTATGCGAGTATCAGCGTTTTAATTTTGTAACTCAAACAAAATGCGAGCTTTTAGGTTAATACCTAATCTCTGTAGTGATGGTAAATGGAAAGAAAATCTTGACTCATAACTTCGAAGATGGTCTTTACATGCATCATCATCCTTATTATATTTAAACGTCTCCTTCTTGCGATTTATTATAACTGCATCCTCATATATATTGGTATGTAAGTCACAAGGACTTTACACCATAGAGCCAGGTGCTTGCAAAGCTCATTTAGTGTTGATGTTAGTATTATAAATGTCTTTACTCGACGAGGTCAGGCCCAAGTACTCTTATCCATCATCTGCAATGTTCCCTCTACGACGCTGTGCTTACAACAATAAAAGTTGAAGTGAAAAAATGAGAAAACAAAAAACACAAAGCAAAATGAATTGAAGGAAATTATGTGGAAGGTGTGAGAAAGAATAAGCGGGTGAAGGATTTCGCAGAAAAGACTCGTAGTATAAAAAGGAGAAAACCATGACAACGCATCAATAAATCACGCCATGAATATCATAAAGTTGTTTATTTTATTGTTTAAGAATGTTTTGAAGATGAATTGCGTATATTTATTCGTGGATTAAAATCCGGTACAAGATGCTAAAGAAGAAGTAATGATGAGCATCGTAAGTGCAATCAGAAATATAAATTTCTCGTCGTAAAGTATTAAATGCGTAACGAACTGTACAAGCATTTTCAGCCTAGTGTAAGTGTAGTATCAAAAGTTTGGAAAATCATATATTTATTGTTTTACGTAGTTAATAAATACTCCTTTCAACAAATATACAGCTAAAGTTGAAATATTTCGTCTCGTGATACCAAAATAAACTCGGGAAAGTATTTCGTAGCAATATTGCGATCTTTCGCGTTGGATGCATATTGTAAGATGTTGACCAATATAGATCGATACGGGCCGAAATTTCGCTCCCGTGCGTAATTTGAGGCGTTCGGTTCTCAAGTGGCCGGATATCGTTTCGGTTGCAAACGACCGGAAATTGGTAGATCCGGAATCGAATCCGGGTCCAGTAAGAATTTATTCATACCCATTTCTCCTCGGGAAATTTCCGATCCGCCAAACGTACGGTTCAATTTCTTCCTAATACTTTTTCTCAACGAGAATGACTTTTTCCATTCATAAAAATCGAGTAAATGTATTATATATCTCATAAATTTCTATTATATACTATGTTTTCTAGTTAAATAAATACATTTACAATAAACTGTTATTCTGACCATTATTGAATTGTAAAATCTTTAGCGATAGAACATTGCTAGATCCCCATTCACGGGTACGACAGCTGAGGTCATACGGCGCACGCTGGAACCCACCGGATATCGAACCCGGGTCTCGCTTTCTCCCAGGGCAATCGAGCCACCCACTTTGCCTATCCAGCCGACATCCCTCCCGCTGCATTTCAACCCACTCTATCGAGAAATCTCATCGCGTTGGGCAAGAGTTCCCTTCACCCTCACCCGTCCATCAAGTCATCCCATCAACTCATCAAGAGTTTTTAGCGAGTAATTAATTCCCGCGTTGCATTTCATCCCCTTCGATGACGTATCCACCACGACCTGGAATATAGTCGTAAGAATTGCGAAAGGTTATTTTATGCCCCATCTGGGTTATCCGATCCATCCGTGCCGATACTAAAAGAATATTGGCAAAGCCTCTGGAGAGAGGCCGTCGTCGTCGCTTCCCAGGACACCCATCTAATCCTCGCTTATTTCTCTGCACTCTCCTGAAGGTCTGGTGATTTGCCTATGGGGCTCCTTTGTCCTCACGCTATTCGGGATCGTATCCATGTACGACCCCATGGGCTCTGAGGAGAAGAAGTGGGAGAGGATGAGGAGGCAGTGGCACCTGCAGCACGGAGCGACGTCTGGATGCGTGGAAGAGGGCAAAGGGGCGAGTCCGCTGGATTGGGAGGAGGCAGACAGGGAGATCGAGCGGCAGTGGCACCAACTGTCCTCGTCCACTTGGAGGAAGAGGTTCAGGGCTTTCCTCCTGTGCTCGTGGGCGGGGGACAAGGATGGAAGCAGGGAAGCTTTCCGAGAGGTGAGAGGAGGGTGTCTATAATTGAAGATGTGCCGTGGGGATTGCGTCATCGTTTTCTGTGAAAGGATGATGCGATTTCTGTGGGGTTCTCTGCGAGGTTCGGTGCATATAATTATGCGTTATTTTTAAGGTTCCGCGTAATTATTTCGGGAATTGAATTGTTTGAAAGGGATGTTCATCGAATAAATCGGGAGAATGTAACCTTTTTAGTGGGAATATTTTATAGTTTTTATATGCGTTTATCGGGAAATATCGAGACGCCAAGTTATTGTAATATATATTTAGATTATTGTGTAAAGGTATTACTACTTAGAAGAATTAAAATACCGGAAATCGATCTTTTTACAAAAAAATAAATACGTCCTTGTTCTTTCAATTTTAAACTATTGCAGGGTTTGCTTATTTTATTCGGGATGTCTATCCAAGATATTTTAGAGAAATAGATTAAATTTGACTGTCTCAATTAAAATTATTTTACCCTATTTCTTCGATACTCGCTTTCGGTAAGGAAATAGTGCAAGAAACGTAAATCATAAGGTGATAATAGTTGCTTGGTTTTTTTGTCTGAGTAATATAAATTTCCTATTGAAACCCTTTGCGTAGCTACAGATCAAATCCATATTTACGATCTATTTGTTTGGTAACCAAGGTAAATTTTCGTTGTTTAAATAACATCACTTAAATTATGTAAATTTACAGACGCGTTCTCCAAATATTCAGACAGATGAAATGCTAAGTTTTTATGAAGTCATACGTAAGATGACGTTGTATTGATAAAATATAGTTTCTCCAACTTTTTCTTTATTTCCATATTTTGTAATGTCTCCTAAATGAATTTTACTCTGTAGACATTTCAGCTAAGGTCGATATTATAGTAATTTGAATTCCCGTACGAGTACAATCGCTCATTTAAAAAGAAATTCTCCCTTTTATTCAGGACTCACGGACGTAAATGAATATTAATTTACAATCCCGTACATGCACTTCGTACGCGGAGAGGCGTGCATTTTTTCCTCTCAAAATCCCCCAAGGGAATCTGTCCATCTACGTACTGGGAAATCTTTTCTCATCCTGTATCTCAAGTTAACATCCTTCCCGGATAAGTCGTCGCCGCTGCAGAAAAGGGGATGGCATCTGGATTTGATTACGCGAGTACGAATCACATGTCCACCGCTCTTCATTCGTTCAATTCATCCCCCGTCATAACCTCTCCCTCTGCCACGGAATGGCGTCAGCGGGTCAATGCACCCAAGTTCAAACCTTCGCATTGGATGCGTTGCACCTTAAAATGTCTCTCCCTAGCAACGCTGGAGTTCGGATTTTTGTTTATCGCACTGTATATGTGAATTCGTAATATATAAATGAAGACCGCGTGTTTCGGAGCATCTTGAATGGTTCCTCATGTTTAGATAAGTTGGAATTTACGTATATAAATACGTTATATATATTATATAAGTACAGCGTATACATTTCTCAAAAGATTCAGAATTCTACATTGAAAATGCATCCATGCAGAATTTATGCGAGTAAAAGGTGGAAATAATTATAAAAAATCCATTTTATATTAGCTTAATGATAAAGAGTGATATTTACTTTAACGATATGACATTCCTTCTTTCCATAAGCGTAACCCTCCGGATTGAATTCGCAGGTATAAAAAAGGGAAAAAAACAACATAAATACGTCATCCCACATTCCCGTATCTCTTCTTCATTCTTCTTCAAGCTTTCGACCATTAAAATCCTCACGATAGCTTAGCTTTGAGAGGAATAATACCGTCATCACCAATTCACTGAAAAGATCCAATCAAAACCTCGCGAAATACACCTCCTGGCCTCGCTTTTCACCAATTTGCTTTCGAGACTTGTTTACCGTAGCGAAACAAACGGAACCGTCCTTGACACGAGAGGATTGAAAACAGAGTGGGGAAAGATTGGTCGGGAGGTTTTTTTTGGAGGATGGTGATATCCGGAAAGATCTCATCTTAACCGCAACTTTCTTGCCAAGCTCTTGAGAGGTTGTATGCATCCCTCTCTCCATTACGTTCCGAAGTATCTCCCGTCGTCCGTCTGCACTCGTCTTTTCTTTCCGGCAGATGACCTCGCGATGGCGCACCCGACGCCCTCCCGGTCTCCCCTCCTCTTCTGCGATAAGTCCTCTTCCCCACCAAAGCTGCGAAATCCGCGTATCCAAGGCGCGTCATATAAAATCCTGCGTCGCCTCGAGCGATTTTTCGTCGTTGATGAATTCCGGGAGGAGCGTAATAAACGGACACGTCCTGCGTTTGTTTTTTTTTCCTTTTTTGGCCGTGACCCGACACGGTTGTGATGCACGATAATAGCTCCGTATCAACCGGACGAGAAATTAACAGGCTTGTTCATTAATTGTATGCACGAAGACCTATTTGATAGCGATTATGGTGGTTTGATGCGTAGGGAAGAGAAGGACAGGGGATTGCATACTACGTTGCCACGGGAACTGCGATTAAATAATGTGACAGGACATTGTTTTATATATTTTTTGGTTTAAAAGAGTCGTTTATACCCTATGATGAGAAAGGTTAAAGTAATTATAGTTTACAGAGCATTGGTACTGGAAAAATAGCTGGGGATATTTTTCGATAACTTTCACGAAATTTGGATGGAAAAATATGAAATACTATTTTTTACGTCTTTCTCTTGTTATTTATAATATCAGCAACACAAACAGATAATGTTACAAATGTTTTCGTATTGCTTTTTATAAATTTTTCCTCATGGTAAATCAAATTTCTTATAGTTATACATGTAGATAATGCTAGTAAAGATTGGATATTCTATATAGATCTACAATTGAAATGAATCAAACTGTATGAATAATTATCGCCGTTGTAAAATTAAGAGTGTACATAAATTAATACTATTCTCTTATAGTCGGTGGAGAAAATAGATAATGAACTGTTTTCAATAATTTCAATCTATTCCTTAAATAAATGTAATTCAGATTTCGCATATCTCATTTACATTCATATTTCTTTCTGGTGATCAGTTTAGAATCGCATTACTTTAGAGTCACATCGTTAAAGCTGAGGTTAGATGGAAAAACAACAAATATACCTGAACATTATTTTGAACAGAAAGTAATAATTCTTTTATGATTGAACCTTGTGTCTCTTCCAAAAGCGGAACCCAGTAACATTCAGGTCTACGTTTAACCCACCCCTACGTTCTGCAAAAGCAATCGCTTTGAAAACGGTTATGGTTATTTCTGAAAGGGCCTCATTCTCCGAGAACTCAAAATCCTATTGCGCTCCTCTTTCCTCTATAATAGTTGAAATTTCGCTCGTTCATCGGTTATGGTTTGACCGTTATAGAATTGATGATTCAAATGATAAAATTCTTCTCCGTACGAGATCGGGTTGGGCAATAGGCCGTTTTCAAAACTCAGAACGGTGGCAATACTTTTCGATGAAAACGCCTGATGAAGCTTTTAGGACTACTAACGGTAGATAAACCTTTATTTTAACAGTCAGCGGGATATTGTCCTTTGTTTCAAGAGATCCACTCAATTTTAAATCTGTTCCATTGAAATTTTCCAACTGCTAAGTTGATCAATGAGTTTCATTGTACGATAAAATATGGCGCGCATAGTTTCTTTATACATTTGTTTAAAGATGGCGCTACTTTTTCATGTTCAATTGTTGAACTTGAACTATCAACTGATTGCGTATCTAAAACTATTGCAAGTTGACATGCTGCATTCCTTTCGTGATAATTTCGTGTAATGTCTATTAGGGAAGTTATAATTGCTACGATTACATTTATCATTAAGAATAGAACGAGTAATTTGGAATAATGTTCAAATTTAACTATTATTTTATCAATTAAATGCTATATGTAATATTTTATTCTTTTTGTAATGGCTCATGATTGGATAAAATACATCGTTTTGTGGGTTCATTTAGTTTTCGGCAGAACTAAATCTGTGCTCATAGCTCTCCGGTCACATTCCTAATGTGTCTCATTAAAGATAATACGTTTAATTTATCCTATTGACAGTCCATTTTACTCCATTCTTTTTCTAATAAGAGTTTATTGCGAGCAATTTCAGTAGACTTCTATCTCGAACTTCAATAATTGCAGCGTTAGGCTTTTGAGTTTATTTTAATTTTATTATAGACTGTTTACGACCTTTTAATGATTGCTTTTTCAGTGTTGAACGATCTCTAGGCAACATGAAATGTGTATTTATAAATATCGCAGACGTGTGTCTAGCTTCCTTATTTCCACCTTGAAAACTCTTCTAGCTGAATGTTTTATTGTACCATAAACTTAATATCCAAACGGTTCAAGAAGGAACTCCAATAACATTTATATTTTTTATGACAACACTTTTTTCATATTCAAGAATTAAACTTTCGTGTATAATAGTTTTTCCTAACGTACAACTGGTCTCAAATTGTGTGTATATAAACGCACATCGCTTGATTTTAAATGGTAAATATTAATGGGAATATATCTTGTAAATGCTGTATTAAAACGATATATGCTAGACATGCTGATACTTAAAATATAATGCCTTATAATACTGAACTTTATTTTCTGGTACTCTTTCATTACAGTAAGTATATTGTCTTATCCTTTAATGGGATTAACTTAAACGCGTATGAGGTCTTCATAAACCTTCAAGTTCATATGAAGAAGTATTTTGTATCAATAGCAACACTCCTCAATTTCTTAAACTTCGATGAAAATATGGTTTCATTGACTATAGAGGGTATCTCTACGTATTGGTTTTTAAGAGTAAAATTTTCGTTCACATCCGCCTTTTTTTTGAGTTTGACCCTTTCGTCGTCGATTAGCGCTGTTGTGGATTGCAACAATGATTGGCTCTTCGTATTTTTCTTCGTTGATTGAACTGATTGTTGTTCAATAAATTACATTCCAAAATATACATTTTCAATTGTCATTATTATTGATTATTAAGTATACTTGAGTAAGCCTATTGTTTGATAGCTTGGTTAGAAAGCTCAATTCCTTTCGTTTATGTTTGAATTAGTGCGACCGTATATATATTTTTATATTCCCAAGTATTCTATTTTTAACGATCACCATCATCATATGTTATGGTATGACCATAAATGTGAGATCGTGTCAGAGGCCTTTAAAACAATGACCCGCAAACCTCTTTAAATTACTACTTTCTTGTCCCGTTTTCACTGAGAGACTCGCTGTGTCCACACCAATCAAATAATTCTGCTCAGTAATGCACTTTCGAGTAAAATTTATAGCCCGAGACTCAACGACTTTCATTCTATGGTATGTCAATACCTATTCACCCTTTGGAGATATAACATTCTGTTTGTAGATGGAATTAAGATCAATTCTTGAATTTTGTTCTCTGAAATTACGCATATATTACTGATTCCTCACTGTATGAGGAACTGTAAAATTTGATTGGTAATATATTCATCTCTTAAATAGTCTCTATAATCGTAGTAGATACTAAACAGTCCTTCGATAGATCTGTGCGTCTAAATTTTAGAGATGGCTTGAGCTAATACGATTCCATACCTAGGACCTTTTATCGACAGCTTAACACTAGAACAGCGGAGGGTGTCCTCAGGACACCTCGCCCATGAAAAAACTACACCATTTTTGTAATTTGTATCATAGAAAAAAATCGTTCCGGGACTTTTAATAATTTAACATTCTACGCATTTCTACCAAGTTTTATAATTATTGAAACATTTTCATAGGAGATCCTACCACATACCCCCTAGAACAGCGGAGGTGTCCTCAGGACACCTACTTAATATTTACTATTATTTATTATGATAAAACATTCATTGTTTTATATTAGAAGCTCTTACGAATGTACTTCGAGATAATATTGCTTTTTGCTATTATTTTGTCCCCGTTCTCTAAAATTAATAAAGTATATTGTTATGTATAAAAATTTGAGGTAGCAATTCTAATGATGATTTGAGTTGGAAACATTTTGCTTTATATTTTCTAATATTTCCATTTATAAGATACGTTTCCCATTTCTATTTTCGCAATTGACTAATTTGTCTTATATCTTTTTGTTACACTCTCTCATTGAATATTGCCACGCTTGCTACAATCCCGGTACAAAAGTGACGGTGAATGATCAGCTTTTTCCCAGAAAGTGTAGATGTCTATTCACACAATTTATTCTTGATAAACCTGATAAATATGTACTTAAGTTTCGGTTAGTAGTGGATTTTCATTCCAAATATGCATAGAATAGATTTCCATAAGTTATCGAGTTGGAGGATAGGCCATCTTCCTGAACCATGTGGTCATGACCTTGATGGGACCTTTCTTATATAAAAGGAATTAACCTAATGACCGATAATTATTTTAAATTAAAGAAACTATTTAAAAGGCTGAAGAAAGCAGGTATTTTTTATCTGGAACATCTGGAACAAATTGTGATGAGAGTCGCTGGAGTTGAAAACCAGCAAAAATCTGCAGTGAATTCCGATGTTGTCGAAAAATGAAGAATAATCCTTGTTTGTAAAATTAAACCGAATAAACATGTTCTTCTCGCGATTTAGATGCTTTCTAATGTCGTATTTGACAGTATTAGTAAAAGACAATCAGACGTTGTGACGTACCATAATTGTAGGCACACGGTGAGACAGACTCACGATGTTGCCTAATGCATTCTTTTTACATAAAAATTTATCTAGCAGAAGTCAATGTATAGGTTATTTGCAAGTAGAAAAGAGGTCGCCAAATAACCAGATGTAGATTCTTGCAACGCATCGCAGATAAACAAGGTAAAACCTAAGCTGTCTAAAGAGATCTCAAAAAGGACCTAAGTAAACACTAGATGTATGAGACATCATCCAATGAAGACACCGATATCTATTCAAAAGAAAATACGAGTGAAATAAAGCATCAGATAAGTGTAAGAAGTGCAAGGAACGGGTTTATAGAATCTGTAACATCAAGAAGATTTATCTATGAGCTTCATGGAGGGATTCTGTGGAGTAATTATTTTGTGACAGCATCATTGTGCTAAAAAAGAAAAATGAATATAATTGCGTATGCAAATAACATATAAGGTCTTGTTTGTATCTTAACCCTTATTGCTGGTCATTTTGTTGTGAAATAAAACCAAAGGAAGGTACGTGAAGCGGTAAAGTTTTATTACGCGAGATTATTTTTCTTTGGGCCCCATGTAAATTGTTAATAAAAGCGGGTAATTTTCATAAGTTATTCAAGTAAATAAATATTTTACTTCGGAAAGGCTTTATATTAATTGATTCATATAATTAATTTCTGGCTATACTGTTCTGTATATTTTTATATCGGAATATGAGTCTCATGGAATTGATTGTACTCAGCAACAATTTCTATATTATAAATGTAGCAACTATTTACCTCATGATCTGCCGATAAATAAGTACCCATACTTAGTTATTAATTTTTAAGCTTATAAGGAAAGACTAGGAAGTTAAATATGACTGCCTCATGCAATTTAAAAGAAGCGCAAGAATAGGTGTCCTGAGGACACCTTCCGCTGTTCTTGGGGGGTGTCCGTTTCCCGCTGTTCTAGTGTTAATACAGAAATGGTCAAGAAAACGCAGCCAAAAAAGAATCATAACTTATAATACAATTGCCATCTGTGATGCCGTAGTCGCGGTTGAAATTACCTATAGAAATTTCTCTCTCGCGAAAGAAAACGTATCGTCATCCTTCTATAAAACGTGGTCGATTTTAAAAACCTCTCTAGAGATCTCATCGCACGAGACGGTAGCTATCTCAGGGCTCTACATTTGCATCGGCTCACAAAGCCGCTCTTGCCCGTTCGGGATTAGGGAGAAAGGGCTGTAAGGAAAAGCCCCTGTGCCTCACCGAATTCCGTTGCCTAATTGCGATTCGATGGCTGGAGCCCGAGGGCAGTGGCTTATCGGCATCCAAAGCAGTCAAACGCGGTCGGATCGTGATTTCGGATATGCTAATTGCAGTTCCGTTCTGGCTTCGCCACCTCTTCCCTCAGGGTATTGCCATGCACGTAATTGTTGTTGTTTCGTTAGCCCCGTCGCCTCGTGCACGATGTGTTAAGGCCCAGCCTTCGGTTATTGCAAGGAAATGGAGTGATGATTACGTAGCAATATTATTCGGTGGGGCTCACACAATCCTAAGCTGTCAGACGGAAGCACAATTGTCTAATTGCCGAATCAATTATGTATTGGAGATTAACTCCTAATTTCGAGCTCAAACTCGTGGTTAATGATTTAAGGAATAAATTGTAATTATATATATTATTTAATTTAGAATAAATTTTATACTTTTTCAATATAAATTATGTTCTTGTCTAAATAATTTAAATGAAGAATTTTTTCAACTAATTTCGAAAGTTGGTAATTTAAAGTAAATAGAATCATCAAAATATGTAAATTAAATTAATTGCTAAACATTATAATATTTCATGACCATATAAGAAGAATTATTTTGATCGTCCTTTTGGAGTAAGTTTTACAGTAATTGCTAGTTTTAAAGATATTTTTCTCTTCTATTCCTCGTTGAATTTCTAATTAAGGAGATTATTTTTTAGGAAGCCGAGGGATAGAATATGTTATAATCTTTAATTGTTTAATTATAATAATAGTGTAAGACGTTATAGTATTTGTAATTTATAGTATTTGAAGCAATATAAGCTTCTTCTTTTACCATTAACACAACCTTTGATCTAGATTTGAACCTATTGAGTTTAATTCTACGCACGAACTAATCTTTTTAAATTAAGCGTTAAAAAGGAAGAAAAGAAGAACTCTAGTTCAGTTTTAATTCTTCGATCTGCTTTTCTTAATTAGGACGATATATTAAAAAGTAATTTTAACTTTCGGCAAAGATGGGATTGATTTAATTTATTTTATTAATGATTCGCATATAATCATTTTTAATACAGTGAATATATTGGTTTCGGGTTACGAATACAGCTATTAAAGTATAGGCTATTACTTACAGAAATTGCAAATTCAAAGTGAAGTAAAAAACATGCCTTACCTGTGTATATCACAAAGAAAATTATGAAATAATATTATTAAATAGGAAACTTAATAATTTTGAGTCTACATATCTCTTGAAATGTTAGCTTATTTTCATAAGATTCTACGGTATCCAGTAATAAGCCAACGCAGCTCTCCCTAAACTTATTTTTATTCTTCTCCAGCCCTGGAGTATTTTTTAAACAAAATAATAACAATCAAAATATAACAATATAATATGTGCCTTCTGGAAGTACTGAAATTCTCAAAGAAAAGATTCCTCAGATTCTTAGGTATTTTGTGTAAAGGATATCACTGAGTGTGTAATAACTGTCGTGTATTTTTTGATCGTAGGTTTCCGAGCTGTTCAGCTCACTGCTCCGTGGTACGAGACTCGTTCCCTCCGACATCGCCGCCGGTTTGGTGCTCCTCCGCATCCGAGAGAAGAAGGAGAGGAGAGAGCAACGGCTGCAGGAACAGGAAGAAATCGATGGAGACTGCATTCGATGCATTCCGGGAATCCCACCGCCTCCCTCCGGAAACATGACGAAAGAGGCTCCGGATTGGATGGTTCTAGACCGGAATGTAGCGCGCTACCTCCGATTTTCGCAGGGTGCATACGGCTGGCCTTACCTTATGTACCTCCATTGCATCACTGGCTTGTGCCGTCTATTGCCTTATACAACATGCTGTGGTTGCCTCAGGTAATCATGATTATTTCCGTTTTAGTTTTCCGTTGAAAAACGAGCGAAATTATTTACAATAACATTTTTACTTTGAAGAGTAATGTTCAAGTATAGAAGGGGTATATTTTGATGGGTTGACGAAGATATTTCTTCGCTAATATTGTCCAAAATTAAGTGAAAAGATTATTTTTATATACTTTATTATTCTTTAAATTGAGCCACTTTTAAAATTCTTAAGTTATCCAGCATAATGGATAAATAAAACGCTTTTCTTTTGATTGTTATGTAGTTTTTGAGGTTTCTATTAACAGAATTACGTGACGAATAATAAGTTTGAAAATGATTTTTAATTTTGGTATAAAACTACTCAGAATAGAAAGAATAGGGTATTTATTTTTACATTTCTAAATACAACTTAATAATATTTTTGGCATTTTTTAGAAAATCTCCGATCAAGTCTCACTGTATTTATACCTTAACAAAAAATAATATCACTATACGATTATAAAGTTCGTGCAAATATACTTAAGAAGATATTACATAAGATAAATATATTAGATTAATGTATTCATATAATCATAAATAGAATGCTTTACCTTTTAAATTCAATTCTATTACGTTTTATGTATCAGAAGATTTAGCAAATTTTTACTATAAAGAATTATAAACTGAATAAATGAATTTAAGTTAGATAATTGTCTCCCAATCATAAATTAAGAACCTTTTAAATGCTGATTGACTGTCAGAATTCAATCTGCTAAAATATTTTTAACTTATAGAATAGGCTATATATAATATTTATAATGTATATAATATATATGTGTATGCTATTGAATTTAATGTAATTAAGGATGAGTATTAGGATCATTTTTATTATCCTCCTTTTACGAAATTATTTTATGCAATAGATTGGGAGTAAATAAAAATTGATTATTCTAAATATGTATAATATCATAAAAGGAAACCCAGTTTGTCAGCATTTATAAAGTTTTCCAGCAGAGATAATTAAGAGTGGTTTAAATCACTAAGAATTAAGCATAAAAATTTAAGAATCATCTGTGCAATGGGTTATAGTAACTGTTCAATTACTTGTATTTCATTAAAGTTTCTCATTTTCATATGAAATCACCTGATATGTAGAATGTTAAGTTATCTTGTGAGGTATATTTTCCTAAAATACATGAATATATTTTACTCTCTATATTTTCTTCATTCCTGTCATATAGAAAGATTTTTTAAAAGAATATTAAGGCTGATAATTTAATTTTTAATCTTACTGTAACTTTCAATAGTTAATAAGTCTCTTATGTAACATTCATGGCTTTATAAGTATAGATGTTTATTATTTAATCCTGATCTAAATATAATATTACATATATAATATTTTGATAGCTGAATGAAGAGAATTAATAAAATAAAGACATAAAATATCCAAGAGTATTATAATTTCAATGTCTCACATACTGTTCTTAAAATCACACACACATGTATTAGAGCTATATAGCAAATATTTCAAAAATACTCACCTTTTATTTCCCTTTTATAAGGATTACCATTAAGAATTAATATTTGAATAACTGTATTGTAAACGAATGACAAGCCTTGTAAGAATACTATCATATAAGAAAGAAAGACAATTCATAGGGAAATTGAAATAAATGAAATATTTGAAATATTAAGTAATTTTAATTCTATTCATTGCTTAATTCATTCATTCACCTCCTAGTAATACATGACAACTAATCAGACTGAGCATCATGATGACTTATTCATGACATCTACTATTGAACAAGTTTTCTTTTATTTTCCTTTAAAATTTCACCCTTTTTATTTCTATAAATTTGCATTCTACTTGATTATAGTATAGAATATATCTATATATAATAATGAACTAATTATAATAATAAATAATAATCTATTCATTAGAAAAGATAAGTTTGTTAGGTCTAAATGTCTATGAAATAAAATAGTTAGGTGGTTAGGTTTTTAAAACTTTTAATATAATATTGAGCATTAATACACCAAGAAGGACAAAAATACAAACAAGTTTAGTTATCTTTAATTGATAAATGTTGATATTTCCAAAGAAGTCTATTGTTTGACACTAACATATGATAAAATTTTACTTTTATTTCACATTTCAGACTCCAAGATAGTTTTGAAAGAGTTACTTAAAAAGAAGGATTATTCTATTAACATATAGTATTTTCTTTAAAGATAAATGTATATTATATTCCTTTGAGATTCTATAATTACACTTCAGCATAATCATTCTTGTACAATTTTCACATCCCATTATTTTGTTCCTGTTTGTAGGAGGACAAAACCTCCAAAGGTGCATGAAGATAATTGCTGCCTCTGTGGTCTAGCAGCTCTCAGGGTCATTTCCAGAGTTCCAAAAGAAGATATTCTCTATGTTTCCTTTCAGAATGGGTATTATCAGGTACTGAAAGCAAATCATTCTTTTATAGCAAATGAAGTTATTACCAATATATTTGAATAAATGAAAAAACATTTTTTCTTTGTAAACCTAAATTCTGTTGTAAATATTGACTTTATTCCATTATTCTCCAATTAGGCTCCTTTTGTGATTTTGCTTGACCATGAAACCAGTTCCATTGTTGTGGCAGTCCGTGGATCTCTAACTATTAGAGATATTTTTACTGACTTCTGTGCAGCTTCTACTGAGCTCCAATATCCAGAATTACCACCAGGAAGTGCAGTGAGTTACATGTTAATTTTTTTATTCTATATATCTAATTTTCTAATATGCTCAAGAATATGATGGGGAAAACTTTTCTATTTGTATTAAGGAAATATTAAATTTTAAGGCTCAATGCCTCATAAGCATGATCAATTCTTTCATCCAATTATTTTTCTATTTATTGGTATATAAAGAGATGGTTATATGTTTTTTTCAGTGTTTACTTATCTGTTAATTTTGTGGAAAGATTGATAAAAATGAAGTAAAAGTAAAATGTATTTAATAAAAGTCACATAAGCAACAGCACACAAAAGTAGCATTTCAATAATAATTTAAAGTGATCTATAGCAATGTACTTACCAGTTGTATGTTTATAATTTAAAGAATTTATTCCATTTCAGGCTCATAAAGGGATGCTACAAACTGCACATTATGTGAAACAGAAAATGGAAGAATGTGGTATTTTCCAAAGTACAGTAGAAGCTTACCCACATTATAAACTTGTTATAACAGGTGAATATTTCAGTTGACATTTGAATGCTAATAAAAATAAATAGATGTGAGTTATATCAACAAAATCCTGAGGAAAAATTTTTCATTAAATTTGTATTCTGCTAATGCTATGCCAAGTAATCTACTGAATTGCTTTATGGTTATAGGGTTTTAATTATTACTATTAGGTTTTAATTTGAAAATTAAATCCTCCACAGATAAACTTGTTGAAATTGTTTTCTATATTCATAGGATTCTTAAGATGAAAATCATTTATCATTCCTTATTTCGCTTGATAAATTCATACATATTAAGAATACATTGATTTAGTTAAATCTATACAATATGTGTGAACATTTTACACATATTACGACAATAGTTCTGCTTCAAAATATTATATACTTCATTAGATTCATAAGATTCATTAGATCACCTATAAATGAATTTTATTAAGGAAATTTTTCACATATTTGATCAAGTCAAATATTTGCAAAGACTAAAAATGCATAGATTGAGTAATTTGTATCTAACATGATCAGAAAGATTGTGCCTTCCAGCAATAAAAATTAAGATTTCTTTCTTCTTCATTGTCTTAAAAATCAATAAGGCCAATTTTATAATATATCATATCTTGGTAAAAATTCTACCTTTACTTAATCAATAAGTCATTTCAGAGATTACCAAACTATATGAATTCAAGAAGGTTCTAAATATTGAAATGCTTTTGGGGAGAATTCCACATTAATGATCAATTATCAAAGATATAATTCTCTGCTATATTCAAAGTAAATTTTTCAGTAAGTTAGTGTTTCTAATATTTCTTATCCTATTTGTATTGATTTTGTTCATCCATGTTACAAACTGTATTCTATTAATCTATATTTTTGCACTTAAATATAATGATCATAGGAAAAATTCTGGAATACTTATATCATTATATGTATCTGTGTGATTTAGGAGAGTTAGATAAATTTCTCAGTCTTTCTCAAATTCAGAATAGATAATGAATTTTTTGTTGCCATATTTCTCAACTGATTTAGACCCTTTAAAAATAATGAGGCAACTGATCATCTAATTTAAATTAAAAATTACCTGTTATCAACTTCTTTATTAGATTTTGAAATGAAACAATGTTCTAAAGATTTACTATGAAAAAAAACTATATTCTACTACCATTTCACATATGGAATGATTTTATATAATTTAATAGGTGTCAAAAGTAATCTTCTTATGGAGAAAAATTAAATTGAAATGTTTAAAATCACATAAGATAAGCCACAGTACTCATCTAAGAATTGTATATCTACATTATTGGTGATGTTATTTAAAACAACCTTCTATAATACATACTCTGATTTTTTTGGTGCGTTTTAAATACATTCCCATATGATATTTGAGTCAGCATGATTATTTTTGTATCTAAGGACTCATACTAAATCATTCACTAGCAGCAATGTCACAAGGTTATATTAAAATTGATCATTATTTATAGTAGTCTTTTTAATTGATTGAATGTTAATTAATAGTGATAATTTTTCTTTAGGTCACAGCTTAGGAGCTGGTGTAGCTGTGCTGTTAGCTGTATTAATGAGGCCTTCATTCCCAAATCTTCGTTGTTATTCCTTTTCTCCCCCAGGTATGTCAGTAGTCACCTATTACTCCTATGTCTTTCATTACAATTCATACACCTATGGATGAATTGCCTCAAGTTTTCATTTGGCTTTTTTATTTCATAATTTATAAAACTCATTGTGTGAATCAGTGATATTTTTCTTGATATTTTAAATAATGAAGTAATATTTTAAATGATATAGATGTAAAACATTGTTTATGTTGTAATATGATCAAAGTAATAAAATATATCATCAATTTTGTTATTTAATAATGCTAGCAATGAATAAATTATAATTTTTTAAATTAAAAAGAAAATTCTGAAGGTTCGAAGATTGAGTTCAAAGAAGAAGTTGATTTTTTAAATAGCAAACACATGTAATCATGTGAGTAAATTAATTTGAATCTCAAATCCTAGTACATGTTATTAATTTTATTTTAAATATCGTAGCTGGATTATTGTCCAGAGAGGCAGCACGATATACAGAGAGTTTTGTGCTGACAGTAGGATTAGGCCATGACTTGGTCATGCGCCTCGGAGTAGATACAATTGAGGATCTCAGAACCAGATTATTGGACACTCTAAATAAATGCTCTACACCAAAGGTGAGTTGTCAATAATGTTGGTCAAATACATATATCTATCACAATATTTATTTGGATAAATTTTATATTTTAAGTTGTTTATATTTACTAAGAATTGAATTTCCTTGGTTATGATTGAGTTAATAATTTATTGAATTTAGTTAATTCCTAAAATCTCTTTTAGATTCATGTTGATTAGATTTATATTCATGGCATGCTTTATTATAATTTCAGAATACATGTATGATAGTATCCACCTTTGTGATTTACGCAAATAAAATTTATTTCTTGAATTTAAAAAATGTGTATTAAAATTTCCAAGTCTTACAAAGTATGGTTTGAGAACTAAGAATCAATTTCATAATAATTGAAATTATAAAGAAGTAAATATTCAGAAAATAAAATCTTGATCGTCTTAAAGATAAAAATTTCGTGAAATAATTGCAGATTATTCTTATTAAATTGCTTTAATTTAAAGTTAACTGTACTCAAAATGAAATTAACAAGCTGTCATTAGGAATAATTCCATAGATTTCGTGGAGTATTAAATTATTTCGTGGATATTCGTAATAATTCAGGCATTTTCTTCTTCCAGTACCGTGTAATAATGAGTGGCTTAAACTATAGCTTTATGGGAATCCCAAACAAAGCTCTTGGGGATGAAATGTGGCAAAGAATAGAAGGAGACGATAAAAGTCCAGGAGAGAAGAATGCTAAGGAAGTGTTGCCTCGAAAGCATTTACCTTTGCCGAGCTTTCATGGACCACCTGTATCTCCGGTAAGCACCATTATATCCAACGTGAAATATAGAGTATAGAATCTTGCCTGTTCATAACTTAAGAACATTTTGATTTGTTTATGGCTCTAACAGATCTTAGATTTAGCTTTTATAGACCTTAATGCAACTATTTATTTCATAGAATATTGCGTGAATGCACGATTCCTATTATTTACGAATCATTTTCTAATCGTAATGTATTTTACTTACAGGAAGCAGCAATATTAGACCGTGAAATCAAGAAAAGACGTTTTTCGTGTCACAGGCTGTACTCTCCTGGTCGCATACTTCATTTAATGTACAAAAAAAGATCTCCCGAGGAAAAAGGAAAGAGAAGGTAAGTCATGGAGAACATTTTTACTCGCTATACATCCACTTCCACGAGAGAATGCGCTCATTTGTTAATTTTTGGATGTTTAGTACACGAAAAGCCGATGTTTTACTGATGACAGTAGCTACTTCGTAGATTTACAGTGCTTTTTACCTCGTTAGCATATCGTATGAGCTTTAAATCTTTGGACCGATATGGCTTGTCTAGACTGCTGTATGACCTCAGCGTTACGCTTGCATAGAATGGTAGTTAGCAACGCTAGAAGCTAGGATGTTAAATAAACTTGCTTCAGCATAGATTTTTAGTTCTTTAATTGTTATGCTTTATACGGGTTCACTAATTCTGGAATTTTCTTTATCGAAAACTATAAGAAAAACTATTTCCCTAATAGACCTAATATTGTCTTGGCTGATCGTATGATAAGTACGACAGGACCAAGAGTGATGCGCTAAATTCGTTATCGCCTCATAAAAAGTGACTTCATAAGAGAATGGATTCCTCGAACTATATTTCCGGTATCCTTAAGAAGATCGATAACCTTGGAAGCTCCAGTATGGTTATCAACAAGTGGGGATATACCGTTAAGGTTCGGATCGGATTCACATGTGATACAGTTTAAGGTTTACGTTGTAGCTGTTCTCTCGATTTGTCTACGTATAGTATTACTAATTTTATGTATCTGGACTAGATACAATGATTCTCTCAGATTAAGTTTCCTATTTTGAATTGGATTTATTTATGTCACGTATACTTTTTTGTTTAAGTTATACAGATACTATTAACGTTGCTTAGATCGCGAGAAATTTTGATATTTGTGCTCAAAAGAATAGTTTTTATTTATGAAATACGTCTGACGATGGGATATAGTTTTAACTTACGGAAGTCTTAATCGAATATCAACTTATGATCATTGTTTGCATATATATAATTATAATACGCACAACTTATGTTTATTTACATTTCGTTAGATACATTTCTATCAGAAATAAATGTGTGTAATTCAAGTATCGATGCAGACAATATGGCTGATTCTCTATGATATAGCTCTAGTAGACTTGCAAACGGGGTAAACGTAATTAAGGAAAATTTCTCAAGGAATGGCGAATCCTAACATTTTTCCTAACGTAAAAAAAACTCCTTCTCGAATCAGAATAATACTATAGGGATATTCGCTTTGAACCGATTCGCAATAACTTCCCGCAAAGAACACCGCAAAAAGAACAAGTACTTCTTCTCATAGAGAATCGCAGCCTTCGATCGAATAATTTTCCTCTCCGACGAAGACTCATTAGATCGCTTTTTTAGGCCGTCGAGTGGAGAAGTCGTTAGTACTGATTAAAGGGACGCATTTGGATTATAGGGGCGAAAGAACAATGGCTCTCCAATGCCATCGATTGGAAAATTTTTCACGTAGCGTCTGCGGGAAATGCGTTCCTCAAGCCTTTGTTCTTTTTCCGATGCTTCAGAATACCCTCGATCCCACTCTTGTGCATTTGTCTCCGAAGAATCCACTTCCGTGGCCAACTTGGGACTTCGTTTTTCCATTCTCCACGGGAATTTCTCTTACGCTCAAGGAAACTTGAATTCCCTTATAATTGTCGCCGATTCGAGTGCCAAATCCTTCGCTCTATTAAGAGTGTGTCCTCTCTTTGGAAGGGATTCCGTCGAAATCGACGCGTGGTTCTCAAAGTGGGAAGATTTATTTCGATAAAAATGTTTTCTTTTCTTCACTTCGTTTCCCAACTTTTCGCGGGCGATTAAAGTAAAGATCGATTCGGAATATTTGAGATTTTCATGTCGTTGTTGATTTCGGAATTCATTTGTTTTGGATGGTAAATAAGTATTTGTCTACCCAATAAACAAAATAATAACAATATTAGTGACGTCAATATCATTGTTTGGACTCTTTACGATGTAGTATACACGTTTAATTGTCAGTGACTAATTCAATACAAATCACAATTAAGGTAAATATTGGCAGCTAGAATTTTAAATTGTTAATAATTAATCGAATGTTGATAATATTAACGTAACTTAAACAATCATTAAATTAAAGGATAGCTATTTCACGTCCGGACAGTGCAAGTATTTTAACGATTCTTAGTTCAGTTATACGGCCATAACGAATTAGTCTATCGTAAGGATTGTTGTCCATTATTCTAATTGTTAGAAGGTTTTAGAGTTGGTAAACAGTTTGGAAAGGCATAATTACAGACTTTCCTGTTTCATATAAAGTTATCCTTATATTAATTGGGGATTATAAGGCAGATAGGTTATCATTTATTTTCCATCGAGATGGTATGCAATTAGAAGATAAGGTCAGTTGCAGTGCATTGAATTCAATGAATAATGATCAATAATCAAAATATATCACTCATAGAAGGTTAGTTGAATATAAAGTCACCATTTTGGTAAATTAATAAATCAGAATGTGTCTATTTATTTACATCAATATGTATATGAGAAAACGAATTATTGTTATAACTATTTCTCAATTTCTAATGCAAAACGAAGAGCTGCTCATAAATCACATACTCCTTCGAACATTCAAATTTAGTTCATCGTAATCTTCTGGTAGACTCACATATCATAGACTCTATCATATTCCTTTTCTCAGCGTTTCAGAGGGCAATCATTCACTCCCTCTGCAGTAGATTTTACATTACCAAAGTCAGGAAAACGATAGAGACAGAAGTAAATGAAAGATTCATCTTCCTACCACCGCCGGGTCAATGATAAAACGGGGAAGTTAGACATCGTATCAATTTAGCAGACCGTCTATTCTAATGTCGGAGGTGAAGATTTCTCGAAATGTATTTCATGCGCTCGTAAATATCATCCTTAATCGCGTACCGGGAGACCTTTATCGACGAGATTCAACATCTGCTCCGTTAAAGTTCAATTTGAATGGAGGAAACTTATCTCTTTTACAGCTCTTCGGGTGGAAAGCGTCGTTCTCTTAACAGAAATCCCGTTTCGAAGCGAGGATTTCCAATGGTTCCCGTCCTGTTAATATATTTTAAATCTCTCCGATCGAAAAAATTAAGCCCGTATCGCACCACCGATTCCCTCCCTCACTCTCCCCCCTATCGGAGGAAAAAAAAGCTTTCCTTTCGCTCAAACGCTCTTGATACGGAGTTTTTCCCGAAACGAATTTCATGCAGTTTCCATCACAGCGATTTCTTCCAACTCGACGGAGACAAGAGGAAGAAAAAGACATCTGAAGCAAATGTTCCGAACTTTTTGTCATTCTTTTTTTTTTCTTTACACGAATCCGGCGTGCGGTTTTCGCGTTTTTTTGTTTTTTTTTTCGTCCGCAGAAATTCCCGAAAATTTACGATCTCTCGGTTCGCACGCTCAAAAACCTGGATTTTAATAACGAAGCTCCTAGTTATCTCTCTCGGATTAAGCGAGCTTTAGGAAAAGGAAACAGACGAAGGCGGAATATTCTGCGAGAGAGCGGGGCGGGTTTTTCATTTCACAAAAAGATTGGCGCGATCCGAACTGATTTTTATTTTTATTCGGAGCTAAATTTAGTCGCGGATGGGTATCACAAACCGACTGCTTATTCATATGCTCACCTCACCCGCGGAGGGATTCTTATATTATAAAAATTGGGAGCGAACGTTGATAAAAGCATATTGTGTGCGCTCCCCGGATGCCTGCGTCCCTTATCTGTTGGGGTTTCGGATTTAAAAGTCGCGCGATTAACATCTACTCGAATATTTCGATTCGCGCTTATTCTTTCCCGAATTAATCTCATCTCTCTCTCGTATTTTTTCGTCCGAAAAATCGCTCGGAAAAAGTCTCTTTTGTCGGATCAACGAACCGGAAAAAGACGGAGAGGTAAAATAATCAATCAATCCAAAAGCGTGTTTTTGTTCCGGGAGATGATCGGCACGTGGGTTCTTGGTTCTCTAAAGAGCAAATAGCTCGCGTACTAGAGTATCAACAAAAGGAGGAAATGTATTCATACGCGGAGATGAAAGATCGCTTTTTGAAGTACAGAAATGGCGACGATAGCGTTTGAACTTTGGTTCGATTTACGGCGTCAAGGTTTTTTGAAGAGAGTTGTTTAGTTTCCTTTCTGTAATATTCATCTCTTTTATCATTTCGTTAATTTTTACGATTCGATTAATATATGACTTAGATTCTTCTGGGAAAATCTTATTGTTTTGTACCCATTGTTGGTATTATTGTTTACGTTTTAGCTTTGGTAATTCAATTTCTATTTATTTAGCTAAAATGCAACGTAAATTCGTGCAAGGAGGCTCAGGTGACAAATACTCTGCTCTTGATCTTTATCTATTCACTATATTTACGTGTAAATATGAGATGTTCTGGCTTTATCTTGTGGAAAACCATCTAAAATAAATGAAGGTAGCAGCACGTATTTACTACAGTTCAAAAACTGTTTTGTTTTATTATAGAATATCTAAGTAAGTACAAATAAATGCATGTATACTAACATGGATGCCTACCATCTGCCAATTTTCCAATTTAATATTAATAATATTAATAAATTGTATAATAATGTATCTCAATTCATCGTATGTATTTAATATGAATTTACTTGTATCAAAAAAGTAGATCGCTAACGAAGGTGTAAATTTTTCAGGGAAGGTCCAAGGTACGAAGCATTCTGGAGACAACCAGAGCATTTTCTTCAGTTGGAGGTCATGCCTCGAATGGTTCTGGATCATCTTCCGGAGAAAGTCCTGCATGCAGTGAACGACGTCCTCAATCACCACAGCTCCCCAGTCCTGACCACATAACCACGAGGGAGACCATCATTCAATCCACAATCGAGAAAGAAACTTAATGAGCTACACGCTACAATAAGTTGTGTTAGGAGTCGCTGAGTTAGCATGTTGATGAAGCGATAAGTATGTAAGACATTCCATAAGATTCATAACGAGCAAGCTCGGTAGTTTCTTGATAGCATGAGATTTAAAAAAAAATATACCGCTCGGAGCGGTAACAATCACGAATCAACGTCGAGAGTACAGTTAATCCGTTGTTTTCTAAGCCTTAGTTTTCCATCAGAGGCGTTAACAAAATCTCAGAAATATGCCAAGCTTGCCATTATTATCTTCCTTTTAGATTCTCAATAAATTTCAGTTACGTATATATCGGATCAGTTTGAAAAATGGCGCGTAATAATGTGTATGTTTACACAATAAATTTAATTTTCGTTGGAGGACATCCTCTTATTGTAATCGAGTATTACGTTGATTAATATGAAGCATTTAAGAATTATTAAGATAGTTAATTAATCGTTATTTTCGTTAATATGAAAATTCTATCACTTTTACGAATATTTTCTTGTTATTTAAATTCTATAATTCTAGAGTATTTTGTCCAGCAAGTTTAACGTCTCATGTTTAAAAAGTTTAAAAAAGGTAAGATTGTATTGAATCGTAGTATTTCTTAAGAAATCTCTCCAACACAAAAAGGCATTTAATTCATTTGTAAATATACATCAGAACATTCACATTTTCCAACTCATAGCTTTTATCAAATTGCGAATTTAAATTAACTTCTATCCATTTCATCAGTATTTTATATCCGTCCTATCTTATTTTATACAATAGTTGAAGTTTCAAAAAGAAAGAGCTCCTATGTGCAAGTCTGCTATCACGTCATGAGTCTATAGAAAGGCCGTGCTCTCTTAAGCGTAAAGTTTATAAAAGACTTGAGAATTTTTACATTCAGGATGTTCCTGTAATAAGAAATTATGACCTCTTTTATATATCCATCAAGATGATTCATACGGTCAAGATTTCTTTGTTGATCTGTAATTATTTTATAATCATTGTTATTGAAGTGATATTCAGGGTATTATATTTTTGTAGAAATCTTTCAATACGTAATAGTTGAACTATTCCTTGAAAGTGAAAATAAACTATATTGTTTTAAAATGACTTTTTTTATTCACCCACACACCACCAGAAATGACGCAGTATTGTTAGAAACCAATTTATATATTATAATTGAATTAACAATGAAAATTCAGTTAGAGCATTCTTGCCTCTGAGATAATAACATTATCGGTGACAGGTAATTGCTGTCAAATTAATGAACAGAGGATTTGTATTAATAAAATTAGTTATTGAAACTATGAATAATTAATTAGAAGGGAACTCAGTTCTGCTAAAGCGCCCGACATCCGTCTCACATTAAACGAGTTCATATGGAAATTGGAGTTACGTAAATATAATTAACGGAAATTAATAGTTGACCTTGGCTTCATTTAATTTGCGACGTCAATAATTAATTTATTACGATATGCTTTTATCTGTAGCATTCACAATTCTTTTATTCTCTTTGAACTTATAAGCTTCTTAGGGGTTTATTTGTAATTTTATTTCAAATTAATTGATGAATTAAATAATCATTAAAAAGTCTTTGACGCATAAAAATTTGAGGTATGGAATCAATTGTCATAAAATAGTCCTAGAAAGATGAAGGGTTTCACTTGGCTTACGAATAACGAATATAATAATACTACAGAGGAGTAGACTGTTTTTATTTCATTGCAGCATTTAAGAGGCGGCTTTTTATTGGTATCGATTCTTGGAACGTGGTTGCTACAAACAAAAGTTCAGCACATATTCCTGGAAAAGTAAATAAGTAGTTGAAGTTCCGGCAAAAGCCACGAGAGGGAACAGAGTAAATTAAATTGGAGAAGAAAATGCGAATTAAAAATTTGTTGATATTAATATTTCTAATGAAATTTAAACTTAGATAGTATTTAACGGGATTATGTTTCTGTCGATTTTTGAGTCCGGAAATTTCTTTTTCAAGAGCTGTAATAGTTTAGGGCGTTAACTATTGAGGGTGCTCCATGCATTCTTTGTTTTTCATGACGAAACAAACACGAGGACAGAAAATAAATATTTCCGATTAATTAAACAATCGGAGAAGCGCTTAATCAATTTATTTTTCATTGCGAGGAGATAATTTTGAGAAATAATTTTCATTTATCTACAGAGTATGTTTTTTCAATTAGTTTCGATACATCTTTGACAAATGACAATCGTATTTCGTAACAATGTTCAACTTTTCTTAGTAGTAGTAGTAGTTCGCTTCTAGTTCATATCATCATTTGTTGTGTGAATGAGGTACTGTAAAGATGCATCGGAAGTCACCACAAAGTAGCACGTGGCATCGGAAATTGGACGCCATACGCTTCAACTTAAGTTTGGTGAAACGCAGGTCATTGTAAGTATATTAAATACTTTAAACTTTCGTATTTCTTCAGACTTAATTCAGTAATAGGATATTATTTTCAGGAATATCCCGATGGTTATAAAATGATAGCAAAAGAGGAACTTTTGAGCAACCACGTGCTTCCATGATCAGTGGAAGTCAAGTCGGTGGTATTCATTTCGATAATTATAATACGCTTCCAGCTCTACAATTCATTTGTTGCGTGATTGAGGCATTAATTAGAGCATTGAGAGGACGCAACGAAAGAGCACTGGAAACATCTTATCATAGTGTACGACTTCCTCCACGGACCTTTGGAACTCGGGCAAATGTAAGTACTTTTAAAATTTTAATTTTTCATATATTTTTTGTCATTTTCACATTAATTCTTATAGATATTAATTTGACGTGTGATTCGATTTTCAGGAATCGCAGACTCTTTCCATGGACAGTACATGTATTTTGGATGAGATAATGCAACTTCAGAAAGTTTAACACGTGGATAAGCGCATGAATTCATCCGTTTCAAAAGTGAGTATTGTCGTCTCTTGTTTCTTCTCCATAATCGGTCCTGTGTCAATGATACGATAGTTTAAGCATGTGACATTTATAGATCGAAACCGCTAAAACTCTCTTCGCACCGTATTCAAACAGCTTGAGAACCTTTGTGTGGCGTTGGAGGAAGGGGAGCGACCGAAGTCCGTAGCAATCAGAGGTGTCAAGCGGTGAAAGGAAGTCTGCTGAAGATGCTGAATCCTTGATACGCAACCCTTGGCGTTCGTGAGGTCTAGCGGAAATCTTGCGTTTGGAATGGGGAGGAACATCCATGATGGAGGTGCCCTTCGTTCAGTGGTTGATATTGGAATGAACAATCTTTAAGGCTGGTAACGTCTCTAAACTTCATTTGTTTTTATGCAATAATACGAGATCGGTAACAGTTCAGATACTATCGTGTTTGCTAAATGACGGTAATGTTTTTAAGGAACTAGTTTCCATGCAACGGATACTTTTATTATTAAATTTTTAAGAAAAGCCATGAGAATATTAAAGTCAAGATTCTTAAATTTCTTAAAGTTAGCCAGTTACCGTAAACAGAGCTTGGATAATTTTATATAATAATAATAGTCTTTATTTCGGGCGAAATTGAGACTAAAGACTCTTCCATAGTTATTCTCTGATGAATGATAAGGAAAATTTGGATATAAATATTGTTAATTTTTTGAACGATTAAAAAAGTGCTTATTGATTATGCTTAAAAATTTATGTAAAGTGCGAACGTGGACTCTGAAAATTAAATCCAAAACGGTGTTTTCAGTGTATTATTTATATATTTTTTCATTGCGAATTTGCATTATTAAAATAACGTTTCACTAATTTTAATTAATTTCCATGATAAAAATTAATTTTTGACCTTTTTCTTCCAGGTTGATAATTTTATTCACGCAGCCTGCCAAGCGGGGAAAGAACAGATGTTGTAAAAAGATTATTGATTATTATTCCAAAATTATTATTATTCCAAAAATAAATTATTAAAAAACAAAAAAACCCTGTTCATTTTTAATTAAATATTTATAAGATTTTTTTTTTTTTTTTTTTAACATTTTTCCTTCATTCGTACGGGAAAATGGGGAAGGAAAGAAAAAATTAAGTTGGAGATAGGCTGATTTTTCCCGTTCAGGATTTTTCGAAACCAATATGAGCGTCCCCGTCCTTTCGGCCGTTTGAATAATAATAAATAAAAATCGTAAACAGACATTCATTTTTCAATCATATAATTATTTTATTGCAATCAATAAGTACATGTTTTTTAACTTAAATAACGATCCTTGCTTGAGAGTTCTTCAGCTCCACTAAAACGTTCGTTCTGGCTGTCGTCATCCGCTCAGGCATCTGAAAAAGATTAAGAATTCCTTCATTAACGATACATATAATTATAACAATTTAAATGGCTCGTCGTGCCATGCAAATGTTATTAATTTTTATAGGATTATATATGCCTACAGCACAAACGTACTTTATACTTAAAATCCATTTTCTAAGATATCATGGCAGGAAAACGTTTCACAATCAATGAAATTAAGAATATAAAATAGAAGGAAGCGGATAAGTATATATAATGGCTCACATCTTCCGAAATTAGTTGAATTTACGAAAGTTTATATTTTTAAGATTTCCACGACATCAGGCATCAAAATGTTATTGATGGAATAATGAGAAGTTTAGGATTCGTAAGTTATCATGAAAATATAACGAAGATAATTCCAACTTTACATGCTCTGCACTAAAAACTGAGTGAAGATTATGGCTTTTAAATTTAAGAAAACGATAATTGTATTGTTATAACAATAATCTCATTGCGAAAACTACGTAAAGAAAAAAAATTGAGAAAATGCTTAACAAGGACTAGTTAACATTAACGCGCAATAACCTTTTTTTTGAACAAGATTCCGATTCAGTAATAGGATTATTTCCCAAAATATGAGTAATATTAAAAAAAAACTTCGAGAAAATTTTCATTACAAAATAATAATAAAACAATGATGTACGTGTAAAAATTATTAGAACTTCGAATAATTTCGAAATAATTTGGATCAATAGATTCATTTATGACGTATAAATACGCCTACCACGTGTAACCACGTGTCGACTAGCAAACTTCACTCTTGTACTAGTTGAATTTAGAGATATACTCCTGCGTAGGTTGAACTACAACTCGGGCATTGTGCAGCCGATGTCAAAGAAGTTTAGAAAAAGAACACTAAAACGCGCCTCGATAAGAATTAAACTTAAGGATTAAAACTACCAAGACGCTGACTGTACATATTTATATCAATACCTTGTAGGCATATATATGTCGTAAGAATTTTGAATAATTATATTATAAAAAAAAACAAACTTTAAGCAATATATTACCTTCCTGATTACAAAATGTCTTCCACGTGTCGACTAGTAAACTTGGCCCCAGTGCTCAAAAGTTGAAGAAGTGGCTCTCCTTCCAGGTCTGCGTTCCTCGGTAGACTGAGCTATAACTAGTGCGTTGTACAGTAGCGGATGTCGAAGATCTTTCTTAATAAAAGAACGGCGAAATTTCAACCAATCAGCAAACAGGATGATTTAGTTCCTAAGCTGACCTCTATGCCACATCGAGTAAGACAACTCTTCTCCCTCATCACCCCTCCTTCTGGAACATTTAGACAAATGAGGCTCGTAAAGCAGTAAAATAAAATGCTCATGGTCATCAACAGTTTCATTCAATCAACTGTAGATGTCTTCTAGACGAAATGCTTCCTCATCGGACTTGAATTTTCAAGATTCTTTGGCTGCCTATCTAAAACACAGTATCAAATAGTTTTACCAAAAAAACAATCATAGTCATGAACACCTCTTTCTGTAAATATCACTTTTATTAAAATTTCTAAAAATGTTGAGCCTATAATTGCAATTGATTAAACAAGCAGAATAAAATAGAGAATTAATTAAAAATAATTTATGAATGTTTATTACATTAATACTAGATACCAAACTGTAGACAATATAAATGTTAAGAGAGGACGAGGGTGGGTCAAACAATATTAGAAAATACTGCTTCATGATGATAACTGGGTGTATAAGTTTAGTTTAAAGTGATTATAGAAACTTTGATCGAAAATGTCCAATTGCATGAAAGGTAAAGTAAAGCGTTGAAGCTAAAAGAAGAATGTTTAAAGTTTAGGACGCTAGAACGTCAAGGCTAAATAAAAGATTCCTTCTGATGCTAAGATGAAAGATTACCTTCTGTATCATTTATGGCATAAAAGATGAATAGATTTACGTATTTACAAACACATTCATTTAATACTCTCAAAGGACGAGGAAGAAACTTTCTTTCACACCTCAAATTACAAATTATAATCAGTACTAAGTATTGCGAACAGTACTAATTAGTATACGGTCAACTTATTTCTACGGAGCAGACCGATATCACAAATACATTGGAGGTATACTTACTGAAAATCAAAATCGTGTGCCAATAAGAATACACAGTATAGCATACACTCACAAAACTTTAAGAGTACGATTTATTTCTAGAAATTATAGAACTGTCACGAAAACCTCTTTGACCAAAAGTTTTACTTGGGAACACACAATGTGAGATAACTCTCATAAAAGAAGATTAAAAAGTGGCAAAATACAGATATATCGTGAGAATAATTTTTGAATATTTATCGGAAAGAGTTATCAGGCGATGATACAAGGGGAAAAAGATTTTAGATATATAAAATAGGTTGCGCGATTGCCTCAGGTTTGCCAAAGGAAGATGTTTTCGTCAATACCGAACGTGTGAAATATTCTACACATGGCACCTCAAAAATTTCTTCTGATCAGATATGAAATTCGAAAGACCCAGAGGAAAATATATAAAAACAAAGAAGCACCGAACTTATCAAGATCGAACTTTCTTAACAGACGCTCATGTATACGAATAAAATAATATTTTCTAGGAGCTTATATAGCCAAAAAGTACATCTTAACTTCAAAAATTTACCCATACGTCTATGCGCGGTTAAGAACAGCTGATATTATTAAGTGATCAATTAAGCTCACTGAGAGAATTCAGAGTACAAATTATCAGAAATACCTCCACGGACTGAACAGCTGGATAATCTCTGCCCAGAATTCCGTAGCAAATCCAAGTTTGTTCGCTGACGTCATATAGAACATGAATTTTGAATGAAAAGAAAATTAGATTCTAGCTGGAACAGGATGGAAGGTTAATCTAGAGAGATTATTAAAATCCAGTTACTTCGGAAATCCTTTGATATTAAGGATTTTAATCCTGATTAAGTTACTACCCATGCAACATAGATAGAAGCTCCTAGAAATCTTCTAAAATAAACTGAGTAACTTAAAATAAAAAAAATTTGGTTGTCATTAATTATTCTCTTTATTAAATCCTGCGCCTTGAATTATTAACAGAAATGAAACATAAATGATCGACTGGAACAGTCAACATAATCTTTGAACATTCTACTATCAGAATGTTCTACCATCAATCATACGATGTATGTTTTGTATTCTGATAGAGGAAAACTTGGTAGAATGCATTTTGTACCAGAACATTCCACTTAATTTTAATTTATTTTGAATAAAATATATTATTGAAAGGAAATTTCCTTATTTTATGTGCAGAAACCCTACTGCGAGAAACTAAATTTTCCCGCTTATGTTTCACATTTAGATAATCTAAATTCGACTTCGTAAGTTTCTCACATATTCATTACTTTAGCAGAGTTGGCTGAACTATTGTATATGTACACAGCATGGAATGATGGGTAAAGACAGATCAACAGGGTGGAAAATTAGCGGTGAATATCAATCACACTCACTGTAGAACTTAATTCGAAACACAGAAAGATTATTCAAGGGAAAAGTCTTATATTTGAAAGAATAATATCCTAAACTCTCAGAAAATTTGTTGATTTAATTAACACTGATAATTCTTCGCTAGAAAATGTAACGTTTTCATGCTAAATAATAACATCATAAGTCAATTTAATTCTCTCTTTATCGATTCATTTACACTTAGAACATTTGTCTCCATCTCACATCCCACGAGAAAACTCTTTTGAAAGCATCCGTATATTCATCTCTTATAGAACCGCAAATCTATAAATCATTGAGTGAAAACCTCTTTACAATCCTATTTTTGGCAAAGAGCCAAACACTGCGGTTGTAAATATCTTTAAAACGATCATAGCATGCAAATGATGCACATCACACAAATTACGTTTCAATTTCTTCGATTTTATCGATACCAGAGTCAAGGTCAGGTTCTTGATCGAATTACCTAAAATAAAATGTTATGAAGAAACCAAAAACACAAGCAACATAAAGATTAACATGTTTTCCTTCCTTTCCAGCAACTTGAGCGTACTTCAGAGTTATTTCAAGATGGAAATAACTTTAAAAACTAAAGCGGAGCGTTGCACGGATATCGGAATTTGGAATCCAGATAGTTTCCACGCGAATTTAGAATAATAAACGGTGGAAAATTGAGTGCTTACGGATTTCAAAATGACTCGAGAAGTGTGATAGCGGTAATTTGAGGATAGGAGCGTATCTAACAATTTGAATAACAACCGTTTATTAATAATGCTCCGAGGTTGCGTGAGGAGACAAAACGGGTAGATATAAGCTACTACAACTGCCATTTAATATCAATCTCTACACTAAAATATAAATATTTTTCATAAATATTTGAGTATTTTCAGAACGGTATGGAGATACAAAGTTGAGCGAATGTTTTACACAGCGTTTCTTCACTAGTCAACCCGTAAAACTTGGAGTGCAGAACATACGAGTAGAACGTACGAACATACGAATACGTAATTTATATTTTGATACATCAGTGCTTAACAAAGGTAAGTTATTACACGTTTTTTTATAGAAAATATTATAAAAATCCATATGTTCCAATTTAAATTCTAAGAAGTTGAAATTTAAAAATGTGAGCTTGATATTCTCATTTGCCTAACCTTTACTATCAAATCATTTGAGTTTAACTATACTGAATAAAAATTCACAAAATTATTTTATTTTTATAATCGTGAAATTTATTTCAGTATTTGCATTTATATCACAAATTTCCTAACAATTTCGTTTCCTGCAAAGAAACTTTTAGATGCATGTAGATATATTTTTCCCAAATGATAGAAAAACGAGAGCAGAATAACATAAAACTATCTTTGGGTGGAGGCTTGCCAAAAACTCATTTTTGAAGATATTTTTTGTTGAAATTACGTAATAAAAGTATTTTGATGCCAACTAAGAGTCATGTAATACAAAAATAAGCATTAATGTTTGTAAATAATATAATAATGCCAATATTCAAGCTCATAAATTCATATAATGTAGTTTCTTGTTGTTTGTTGTTGTTATTATTTAATTGTTATTTATAATTTATGTATTGTGTCGTTTTGTGTCTGTATTAATTTATTGTAACGTATATAATTGGGGCAACCTGTTAACCTTAAATAAATATTTATAAAATATTCAATGTATATTCACATCTCAATCTCTGAACAAGTATTCTCCCAAATCCATCCGAACATTCCTTCGTTACGGAGAGAGCAAAAGTAATTAAAAATATCGCAAGAGAAATATAAAGTCAATCTGCTAACAAAAGGAGAGAATCTGTACCATTAAACATTCTCGTACAGAAAATAAAATGTACTGAAAACTCAATGTTAGTACATATCTATTCTAACTTTCGTAAATCAATCGAACAATAAACTCTATTGCATAAAATGAATAAACTCACTGCAAATTAGTAGCTTCATCTTTATAAAGTTCATTTCAAACCTATAAAATAAAAAAAAATTCATGGATTGGTATTAAGGAACTTAATAACCCTAATCATTTTCAACAATGAATTTCAAAAAAGTCAGTTTTTGACAGTAACTTTCGTTAAAGTGCAAATTCAACCATCGTAGAATTTGCGATGCAAGTAACATTATTTTATTACATAAATAAATTTTTGATCGAAAATCTGCTATATGATTAAATATTGATTAATAAGCATTGATAAATTATAGTTCACATATAACGGGAATAGTTTATGAATGTTCAATCTGAGATGAACGTTAAACACTTGTAAAATTTAAAGCAAATAAATTCTTGCCAAGTCTAAAGAAACAATAGTCAAAACGTACCAATTTACGAACTGAATTCGGTGGATTATTAGAAATAATCATTACAACTACACATCGCACTAAAGAAATCAATATTATAGTCACTTTAAAAAATATAAAGAATAAAAATTCGAGACCATTACGTAAAAGCATGCGTACTCGATACGATGTGAGAGACAATTTTACCTCACACCTCTTTCAGATCATCACACCTCATACAAAACCTCTGAAGCTTTTCGTTGATAACTCCATTCGGGATTAGACTAGAACCAACCTGGATACGCTGAATATTCTTTGGATCGCATTTGAGCTAACGAAGGTAAACCTCTATAATGCGTCCCTTCTTAATATCTACACTCGCAAAATAAATCTTCCGAAGCGAAAATGGATGTCGACTATGATAACCGAAATCTCTTCCACAATCTTACATTCTTTCGCACGGATTAGAGATCCTAAAAAAATCGCTCCTCTCAAAAGAAACCTGAGGGTGAAGGGGGAGAAAGGCGTGGAATTTTAAGCCCTCTCTGGAAAATTATTCTGGAAATAATACGTCGGCGCCCGAGGTATCTTGTGGTTATAAGTGTCGCACTAGCGTAGCTTTCTTTCATCCGCACGAGGATTACTTTGGGAAATGCTGACATGGCGGTTTGTAGATATCGTCGTGTTGAGTACACCAGGGTGGAGGTGCACGACGAGGCGGAAAAATGTCATACACATAGCCAAGGAGTCTAAAGCTGTCACATTAAGTACTGCACAGTATATAATTTTGAATTATACCCGAATCGGTTTACTTCTGCAATTCCTTCAACGAGAGATCGAAATAACTAATAATTTAACGAACGATTTATAGATGCAAAAACTTAAGAATTTCTAATTTTCGAATGGAAGAAATAACTTAAATAAATTATAAACTGACGGAAAATAAACATTTAACTTTCACAAATTATCGCTATTTTTCGACTTTTTGGATTTTGGATTTTGATAAGCTTTTATATATTATCCTTTATTAATTATCAATTTAATGCACAATAATGAGTCTTATGGAAAGGTTTGGCATAATGCTACTGTCAATCTTTTACGTCCGTTAATCAAGATTATTTTTATGAGTAACGTAATACAAAGAATTGAAGGAAACAGAGTATAGCAAGATCACGCCTAACTCTGTTTCGGTACAACGCGGTTTCTTTGGGGTTTCCCTATATCGCATACTGTATTGATACTTGTACATGTGTACAAACGAAACGGCCATGCACCAACCAAAAAAGGATAAGAACAAAAAGAGTGGAGGGACACAAAAATAGTGGAGAGAAAATAAAATAATAGGGAGAAATAAAATAATACTGAGGAACAAAAATAGTCGGGAAAAAAATAATAATCAGGAACTAAAATACTCGGAAGAAACAAATATAATACTGAGGAAAAAAAATAGTCGGGAGAAAAAAATATAATACAAAGAAATAAAAAACGCGGGAGAAACAAAAATAATGGTAATGAACAAAAAATAGTCGGAAGAAGCAAAAATAATGGAGATGAACCAAATAGTCGGAGAAACAATAGAATACTGAGGAACAAGAATTGTGGGCAGAAACAAAAATAATACTGAGGAGAAAAAATAGTCGGGAGAAACAAAAATTATACTGAGGAAAAAAAATTGTCGGGAGGAACAAAAATAATGAAGATGATTTTTACTTTGATTAAGTCTTTACTTTTCGAGTCAAAATCAGTGCAGAAACAAAATTTAAATAGTTAACTAGATAGCTAATTTATTATGTATAATAGAACATGAGATACGTCAAAAATATATCAGCCTTACGAAAAAATCTTCCAGGGCAGTAATGGGTTAATGCTGAATCTACTGCCGTGGATAGATAACAGTGCGACTGGGATGGAGTATTTTGGAAGTGAGTCGTGACGGCTGATCTCTGTGTACGATAGAACGAAAAGCTCCTGATATTGCCGTGAATTGAAATGCGGCCGGAATGTGACAGCCATCGAGGCACATTTCTTCGTAACACAGACCGGGACTCAGATCTACACCAAATGAGACGGGAATCCGTGTCGAATAAATTGATTTCTAACGACGAACTAAGTTATTTATTGAACACGACGGCTTGACGAGAAAGACAAATGCGAATCGCATTGCTCTTTCTGCGGAAGGTCTCCTTTTAATGTATAATTCGAATTCACGACGCCATGATTTACGTAATTGCGAAAGTTAAATTTGCTCAAAGTTTATTGATAGTCAATGTCTTATTATTAAGATAAGGTAAAGTTACTTCACAAAATAACATCACCAACGCATGATATTTTTCGACATATCTACTTATTCTTCAGAAGGAATAATTATTTATGGAGAACTACCACAAAGTAAAAGCCGAATCAGCAGAGAGGAACAATTAAGTCCTCAGATATATACTTTGGTTGCAGTCTTACTCTTACTTAGATTAATGTTATTAAAACCACTGCAAGTACTTGGTGGCAGATTTTCCAAACTATTTTATATTTAATTTCAAAAATGTATTTAAATTAAATTAAGATAAAACTATATCTATAAATTCCTCTCGTTTCAAATAAAATATAATAATAAAAAATTATGTATATACACATTTACTGAGGGAAACGATAGTTGTCCTAGAATGATGAGCAACACTTCTAAATAAACTTCCCATAGACGGAGTCAAAACATCGATCCCAAACCAATAACACAACAAAAGATATAGAATATACAAATAAAGACATCCTTTGACGTAAAATATTCCAAAATCCATCGCTCGATATATATCTTATATCCAGGAAGTACTTGATGGTACTCGACATTCATTCTCCCAACATGTGGGTCGAGTCCAAGTCCCCCTCGAGGGTATTAGTTTTTACGCGACAGCACTTTTAAAAGCGAAATAATAATAAAAAATGCGTTTGATACTTTCACATCCCTGCGAATTGAGTTTATCGCCGCCTGCACTGCAGATAGGTTTATATATATATATTGAGAATCGCTTACTGATATTGATTTTCTTCGCAAGTTTTCAGGAAAATTATACCTCCTTTCACCAACAGCCTTCTCCGAAGGACTTTTATGAAAATTATCGGTAAAACGATAACTTTCGTGAGAAGAGATCCGATCCATTGACTGCCCATGTCAAGTTCACCAGACATCGTGGACCCAATGGAGGGCTTGTGTTCCGTTTAATGAACGCGAATAATTCCAAATTCGTTAGAAATAAAAAATTCAGGGTCTTTATAGTCATGGTCGATTGTCCTATGGTCTTTTACGGTTCATCTGAATGCTATACTTTTTGATATTTGTCTTCCGATAATTGGTAGAGAAGGGTACCGTCAGCATATGGATTCGTATTTGCCAATCTTTTTATATTTTACGTAATTATAAGTAGGAAACTATAATCAAAATATAATTTCTCTAATCCCTTGAGAAATGCCTTCACAGAAACGTGACGGATTTAGAATTATCGAATCTAATTATAAGGATCCATTTATTGGTAGATGTCCATGATAAAGATGGACGAACGAATATAATAGTGCACAACACCATAAGGTTGTTAAATGTATTAATTTATTTTTATTTTGCAAATATCAATTCAAATACGTTTAATCTGTCAATATAATATTGTATATTATAATAAATTACACGAATATAGTACGGTTAATAATAAGATTTCAATGTTTTGTTCATCTCAGAATGGTTTCAAGGGAAAAACTGCCTCGTGCGTTTATCCATCTTAGATTTCTACGAAAGGTCAGAGGGATATGTTTGCCCTTCGTCCTCGTTGTATGAGAGAAGAAGAGGTTGAAAAATGAGACAATCGTTCTCGGGAATGATAGATATCAGATTATTATGAACATTTCTCAATAAATGGAAAAGCGTAGATATTGCATCTCTCGCGCGATATGACCCACTTACCGACTACGTAATTTTTCACGTACGAATAACCCTTATAGGAAGTGGATCGGGTCGGAAAAGAATATGCAGGGATCACTTTTTGAGTGGCAATTCCGAGAAAAAAAATGAAGTGACCTTAAATAAATCGATGGAGAGAGAGATATATTCTGAATCTATGGAAAAAAAAGACCATTACGAATTAAATCTATTACTTAGTTGATTGCAGTATTATAGTTTTAATTGCATCAAAGACTATATAGAAGGGATATAACTATGGTAATCAAATTCGCAATAATTTCTTTATCGTAGAACTTATGTAAATGATGAAATGATGAAATTAAATACGATGTAATAAATTTAGAGAGATTGAAACATATTTCAAAGCATACAACTTTTAAAATTACTAGCGAGTAAAATAAAAAAGCTACAGTACATAATAAAATAATAAAAACCAGCCAGAGAAAGGCATAATAAGATCATAAAATGGCCCTGTACAATTAGTTATTCGTCGAACAAAAAGTTAGATCCGAATAATTTGGAATTTGATAGCTTATACGTAATATTTTCGTATTTGTTCTGAATCGATTTAACCAGTAGCTTTCCTACATTCAATCGGGTATTACGGAAAAGGGAAAGAGAACTGGGAAGAGAGAAAAACACAAGGCGTTTGACTGAAAGGAATGACGGCAGCGGAAGCAACAAAAATTATCCAGACACATCGAGAGCTTGAGAAAATCTGCAGCAGGATTGCGACCATTTCCGCTAAGTAGCCAATTTGGCAGTGAAAAATTAGACTGCGGTCGATTCTCTCCCTTCATAGATAGCGGAATTTTTCACCGAGGATTTCCCCAGTGCTAGACTATAGCCATCAATCTTCTGCCGCTGATACACTGGCATTCGCTTGCCAAAAACGGTAGCAGCATCCAAAATATTCCCGATGAATCATGGGGAGCGATCCCTGGGAAAGAGTAAATGAAAAGGAACGGTGGAGTAGATTAATTCGCGAAAGGTTTCCACCCGAGTTATTTACTATTGTAAGCCTCTAAGTCGATCGACTATAGAGGTATTATTTTAAAGCTCCAAGGAAACGGATGACGTTTGTTTAATTCAATTCGTTCGCGTCGCAACTCATCGATTTTTTTGTTTACGCACGTAATTCGAACGAAACGAAAGATGTTCCTTAGATTTAAATGGAAGGATTTGGTTTCTTTTATTTCTGAGGAAGGCATATTTTATAATTTTTAAATGAAGGATTTATAAAGCTACACATTACGCGTTTATAAAATAATCGATATTGTTATGCGTAACTAGGTGGAACACCAGACTAAAAAATTAAATACTTTGTACTATTATTTTATTACGTATTTATTATTATATTATTTTTGCTTTTTTTCTCAAATTTAGCTTCTAAAAAGGTACATATGATTGTGGTACCTCATTCAAACAAAGTAAATTATTAAATTTACGATAACGCTTTGGTAAAATTTCTAATAATGAAGTATATTACCAGGAGTTCGCTTCACTAATACCTATTTCAAATAAATCCTATTCTAAAGTGATGAAATAAAAAAATCGCCTTAATATGGATAAATATTAATGAATTGATGACTCATATTTCATATGTAACTGCTTAGATCACAAAGTACACTTTAAAAATTCGAACGAAACGAAAGATATTCCTTAGATTTAAATGGAAGGATATGGTTTCTTTTATTTCTGAGGAAGACATGTTTTTTATATTTTTATCTGAAGTATTTATAAAGCATATTACACTTTTACAAAATAATCGTTATAATTATGCGTAACTAGGTGGAACACCATACTAAAAAATTTAATGCTCTGTACTATTCTTTTATTACGTATTTATTATTATTTTTGCTTCTTCTCTCAAATTTAGCTTCCAAAAAGGTATATTTTATTGTGACAACACATTAATACAAACTTAAGCATTAAATTTACGATAACACTTTGGTTAATTGCAATTAATTAAGCATATCACTAATAACACGCTACACTAACTTGCACTTACCATAAATCCAATTTTCAGATAATTTAGTGAAGTTCTTTCGCCTTAATATGTAAGAATATAAATGAATTGATGACTCTGGTTACATATTGATGTGTAATATCTCAGGTCTGTTCATTTTAAAAATAAATATGAAGCCAGTTAAGCGACTTTTTCTCTTCTTCAAATACGTCTAAACCATACCTGATTACATAACGAGTGCTTGTGATTAAATTAGCCGAAATTTTTGAGCGTTTATACAAATCCCAAAAAATGCCGACGAAAAATCTCGGCTTGTAAATCTGACCTTAATCTCAAGTAGCCTCCGCAATCCATATCTATGCGCTGAGATTTAATACGCAGACTTTATTAACCTCGTAAAATGATGATCTCGAGATATCTCGTTAAATGCGATGAACATGCGAAATCTCTATTAAAAGGACATGCTTCATTACCATGCCCTCATCTCATAACGTTCGACGTCGTTCCCCTAATAGTAACGCGATCCGAACTTCAAGAGTAAGGGGATTGATGGAGATCTACCATATCATTAAGATATGGATCTCATAGTTTCCATAGACCATCGGATATGATTTGGGACGATAAAACCTTTAACCTTTCGCGAAATTTGAGCCAAAATTTTGCTATAATTTGCAAGGATGTGTTTTTGCGTTATCCACACGAGAGAGTTTGACCTAAGTCTTAACGAGCTATTCCAAACTCTGCCTATCAAATCTCTTTTAAGGCACATCGCATTCACTCTTTCGGAAAACATCAAATTTTCTCAACTAATACAATGTTATCCACAACCATCATTTCTTCCCCTTGTCCAATGTTAATAACACATTCATTTTTTTCGCATTTCGGCCCAGTCTCTCGTAGTATTTCACACATTTTACTTATAATTAAACATTTAGGTTTTTCAAAATCCTCAACGCGAACGGTATCTTCCCTTAACATTATAATTTTATCATCATCATTGGTCATTCATTCTACAGAATGACTGACGGCAGCCCTCTAATCATCTCTATTCAATGATAACTCTAATACAACCTAATATTAAGTCTCTCTTTATTTGGTTTTATATATTTTCATCCCTTGGTCTTACATTCAGAAAAGCTTTCCTTATGGTTTATATACTTCCATCGTCGCTAGAATTTTGATTTCTTTAAAAATTAAATAATAAGTTTTATGGAAATGGAATCTTTCGACAAATTATTTATTTATTTCTGTAAAGACTACAAACAGGCACCAGGTCAGGTGGTAGTCATAAGGTAGAGGGAATAAAATATGTGAATGGTTAAAAAATTAACCACTTTTCAGGACGACACAGGTGATTTTATTCAAAATATCTAACAATTAGTTTATGAAGTTGATAATGACGCTTATGCGTCGAAATATGTCGTGTGTATTGTAGGGAGTTTATGTGGTATTTTTAGCTAATATATTTGGAGTAAAAACACAAGTTTCGTCCCGAAAAGTGGTAATTCTTTTCACCTGCTATAGGATACTACAAAGTGAATAGCCGAACCGAACTTGAAATAAATGAATAACTAATCTTCCTGGTATTCACTCAAGTCGAGAGGGAAACCCCCAAAAACCTCTCGAAGGAGAATTATTATGATATTGTTTTAATTTTTCTACAAAATCCCATCTTTAACTCCTACCTACTCAACCACATGTTTAACTTCACATTTACTTGAATATAAAACGTCAATTTACTCATAGTATGTATCTACGGCGTTCTAAATGATAATAGTTTCGACTTTGCGATTTGAGTGTTTAACGTTCTACTAACCTCGGACATCAGAGAAATGCAATATAACGTTTTACCTCACCACAGCATAAAAAAATGAAAAACAAGTTTAATTCTTCTACGTGCATGTTTAAATTTCCTTGTTTCCCGCAACATTCGAAAGTTTTCGGTAATTCCACCTGACTCAACGAAAAGGTATCCACGTGAGCTATCTTACGACAGATTATTATCATGACGTTACATTATAATACAAATAAAATTAAGTACGAACATCCTAAACAGACTTGTTAAGAGAAAAGAGGATCTCTTTTAAAATTCGTAAAATAAGCCTTAGCACGCGCCCTTTTGTGACGCAAACTCAATTTTCGCGCCCACTAGCGCGTGATTAATATACTTTTACGGACCCTTCATTACCGAAGTCAATAAATGTTAAGATTTAAGGGAACGAAAGCTGATGAACCTTCCAATTATATTTCGTGTCAACCGTCATCGACGTATCTGTTTACGCGTTGATTGCCTCGACGACGAAACTCAAATTTAATGAAATGACGAAATGCAATTAGGAAGCTCGCTTTAGGGCTCGAATCGAATTAACGACCGAAGAATCTACTTCCGTCATAAAACGGCAATTAAAAAGGGGGATATGGATTCGAAATCAGAGGGGAGGTGGGGGTGTGGGCGTGGCGTCGCGGACTGTTCTTCTCGAAATGCGCGAATCAAATCTTCGCAAACGAGGGGCGATTTAACTGTCGAAGATTGATGACTGCGTCGTTCGTTATGCCGAGTGTAAATTGTTCCGGATGCCAATACCTGTCAGCAATCAGCGCCTTTGAATGGGGGTAATTGGCATTATCGCGGAATCCGGGTCATTACGTGTTCTTCGCACGACTATTTATTTAGGCTCTTTGTTCTCGCGCTGAAGAGAGCAGCCCTTGTAAAGTTGGGCGTGAAAAACTCGAGTTTCGAGTTGAATGGGGCAAAGTGATTTCGTTTCGTAGGAACAAAAACTGAGCGTTTATTGAGTGGATGATTCTCTTGGCGAACACGATATGACGATGATTTGATTCGGGGATATCCTAGTTACAAAAGTTAGCTTATTTATGCTCTTTACGTAATTTTGATTGGATAGAAATACTTAATGTCACTTTAATGTACGAAAGACTCTTTCCACGTACAAGCACACGCACAATTCAATCCGTTTGAACAATTAACCTACCGTCATTTCAGCTCGTAGAAGTCTTTTCTATTTAACAACGATCATTTACAATTGATATTCTATCATCGAATACGATTTTCGTTTGATACAAATCCAGTAGAATGCAAGTTATGGAAAGAAGAACAACTATCTCTAACAAATTGCACTTTTAAAAGGATGATTCTAAATTTCTCGTATTCTTAGATATACGTCTATGAAATCATATAAACTACAATCTCTCGAATTATATGCATTATCTCCTTCATTCACGAAAAAATAAATCCTTAACTCCTGATTCTTCCTTTATTTCAAACAATAAAATCAATTTATACAATAAACAACACCATTCCATATATGAGAACCAATTTTAAAAAGTCATTGTTATATGGGATTTTATTCTACAAATATAAGCAACGACAGACAGCTGGACTGATCCATTCGTTATCTTATGATTTATTGCCTTTCTTTAAGCTGTTTTACATACCTGAAAAAATTAAGAACTCGTTTAAAATTACCAGACTCTGAGATTCATTTCTTTACAATAAAGAATAATAAGATTATACTAACTTTAAACTGCCAGATTTAACTTCATCTTACGTTAAACTTTCGAATAAGCTAGGCGTTGAATTGCTATTCTTTTATATTTTTTATACAACTTCTCCTCTGTCTTCTGTGCCATAAAGAACAATGAAATTTATAATCCATAATCGCCTCATTCCTTTCAATCATCTTTCCCAGAAAAGTATGTATCCTCTGCCTTTATAACTGTAACCTAAACACGCGCGCATCTCACCCAATCCATCTCAAATGCAATCAATTTATGAACACATAATCGCCCTCATTCTCCGAAGGTACACTCCCTTGACAACGTAAACTTCAGCATGCAAACAAAGTAAGTGCGAGCGTACTTATCGGTGTGACCTTTTTCACCTTTATTGAGAATTCATCATGTTTCACCCCTAAACCACACGATTTTTCACCCATTTATAGCCATACTTTAATCATAAGCGTACCTTTAAGTCTAGGACGAAGAATGCATTGTAGGAGGGAAAGAAATGAGTGATAATGTGTCATAATTTAGATTTACATTATGTCTGAATCTTCGTGTACTAATTGATACAATTATAATAACTTTATCAATATTAGAAACATATAAGCATAGGGCAGAGTTTTTAATATTCGTGTGTTTGCTTCAATTGGTATATTTTGTTGATGTATTTTATAATTAATTTCAATTCAGTCCAAGAAAGTTTTTAAGAGAGGTTTACCTCCCATCTAAGATTAATGTCAGACGGGCTTAAGTTGTTACAATCAGTAAATATATCTGTGAACACTACCAATATAAACGATGAGCCTATTTGTACTTCTCTGAACAACAATGATAATAATTTAAATTACTTTTTATTTTTTTCAATTTTCTATTCTCACATTATCTCATAAATCATTCTTCAATTCCCGAGAAAGATGTCTCTTTCAAAAATACCTCTTTCTCATCATTTTTTCCATATGGTAGTACACCCACATCTTTTACGTTACTTAGGTCAGAAAAATCGGAAATATTTCTGCATGACAGTTGAATCATTGCGGAATAAATCTGCAAGTTGCCATCAGCGTATTCGCGCGTAACTTTCTGCAGAAAATTACACGTTACCTGTAATGTAACAATCGATAGTAGATATTCGTTCTCGCTCAAGTTATCTACGAAGGAAATAAGTTTCAACGCTGCGGGGAGAATTGCTCAAACTTTTCATTTCATTACTGTTTCCGCAAAGTTTAAGCTTCCGTCGTTAATTAAAACCAAACGATCGAGTTTATCCGAACGATCTGAGGATTGACTAATAATCGAGCAATTGCTACCGAGTTTTCAGTCGTCATTTGTTTCCGAAATGAGAGGATTAAGGTTTTTAAATACGCCGAATTTCGAGGTTTAAATTTAATTTAGTATTTGAGGTAGAATTTTCTCAACCGTAAACTATCTAAATGCAGATAGATAAGAGGCTATCAGAATAGCAAAAACTCTCAATCATTCCTTATTACGTACGGAAATAGGATTCCTATAGTAAAATGGAATATTATCCCGTAATAATACAATTCACGAGAGATAAATCGGAATTTCATCAAGCCTGATGACAAGTTATGCTTGAAAAGGTTATAAAGTATATAAAAGCGATTAAAATAGTACATCGTGAGTTTATTTGATATCAATTTTGTGTACAGGTATTCATACACGCCAGATAAAAGTTCGCAAAAAAAACTACGTTTCCCTTAGCGAAATACAGACTGTGAGGGTCAGCAAAAACAGCGTGAGAATCAATGTGAAAAGAGGTGGCGCTACGGAAGAATGATGAAAATAAAATGGACAGATCGAGAAACTAAAGTAGAATGTCTTGAACGAGAAAACTTTGTTGGGCAGATAAGAGAAATTGATTGGGCGTACTTTGTGGGCATTACAGAAAAAGCAGAAGAGTAAGGAAGACTTGAAGAATGGAAGAAAAATTTGATGGTTTCTATTATAGATAAGGAATTATGATTGAATGAGGGTATTTTCCGAAAATAGTACGGATTTCGGAGATTCAGCAAACCAATATTCTTACCGAAGAAAAGTGACGTCATAATATTAAACGTAACAATGATTGAGTAGCATAATACAATTTACAATATAGTTGAGTTTACTAAGAATATAACAATTGGAAGTTCATAACACGGAATAAGTAATTTTCATTTAGTTTTAAGACCTCATTTTATAATACTATCAAAATTTTCAAGTCTTAGTCATTATTAGGAATAAGTTTCGTTAAATTTCTTCAAAACATTTCTTCATAATCAAAAAATCTACGTCACACATACAGACTTTGAATAATTTATCCAATGTAAAGTTAAAATAAGAAACACTTAAAAGGCCAGCGTTAATTTCCTTGTTTCACTTCGGAATGTATTATTACATTTCAGGTATGCTACTGCTATTTCTTTTCACACAAAGTCACCCATTTTTTCTCTCAATTCACACTGTATTTCGTCAGAGTTGGAAGTGGAAGCGACACCCACTTCCTCTAAATAGAAATGCCATTTTCATAACCAACGTCCCTCCACTTCGCAAAGGGCAAAAAGAGTTGTTAACGGAGCGACTCCACTATCACTGCAATTTGCTATAATTAACGCGAGGGAAGCTCCGCTGGTTTAATTACGGACATTCAAACGTTCGTATTCCATGATGGAAAAGAACGGGAAGTGGTGTTTCCGAAAGGTTAACATCGAGCGGCAGTCAAACTTGTTTCCAAAGAAAGATATTAACTGCCGTTCCCATCTTGCGAAACGCAATTTCAATTTGAAATGCATTCGACAGGATGTGAGACGAATATCCAGGGACAGGTTGGCTGAAGTGGATTTTGGGGGGGTTGCCGCCCGTGGGCATTGCGGTTTATATTCCCTACCAACGTGTTTACCTGGAAACCAACGATGGCGAATGGGACAACCAAATGGAGTGGGATTTACGTCATGCAGAATTTGAAAGCCGCTGGAATCCAGCGGTGATTAGGTCGTAAAATTCTGATGGAAGGAGGAAGTGACCTTCTTACTGGATTTTCTTTTCTACCTTCCCTTAAGTTATTTCATTCTCTTCTTTCTTTCTTTTTTTAAGCGTATATCAATCACCTTATACATCCAAGGGAAGTATCGTATCTGAGATATGATTTGTATTCCATGATCTCCACTATGAGATGCCAATGGCATGGTCAAATTATGGTTCATTATACATGACGGGGATTTAGATACGTTTAACAATTACATTCATCTCGAAGACTGTGGAATTTTTTGTATAAAACGTACAAAAAGGTATATTATGATGAAAATGTTTGAAATTTTCGATTGATTAATAAAGTAGAGATGAAAATTAATTCCCCTGCGATTGTACGACAAATTGAATGGAATTTCGGATAGAATTTGATATTAATGATGGATAATTTGATTTCGGTAATTGGAAGTAATTCGTCATCATTTTTATGAAATCAAAGTTTTATGAGTATAAGCTTTTTTTCTGTTTTTTAGGTAGTAGTACTTATTATTGGAATAACTGAAAACAACAACAATATCTTAGCTTAATACTTTGTTAATATGCGATAGTATACTCTACGTATGTTGGTTTTGTTAAATATACGCCGGTTTTAATTTTATAACGTAGATTCTGTATCCAAAGCTGCCGTTCCATCTAATGAAATAAACTTATTGATTTTTTCGACGAGGTACACCTTTCAATTGAAATGCAAGAAAAAGGCCTATTACAGAGTATCCAAAAGAAATAAATTGTTAGACAAGGGACTTTTAAATTGCTGAAAATATACGAGGCGAATAAATTGTAATACGCCAACAATGAAGTTTATCAACAGTATTTAACAATAAAATCATGAATTACCGAAAACGACACAGTGAACGTCGAATTAAATACAATCATCTTATATCTATATATCTTAACAAACAAAATTAGCAAATGAGCATCTTCGATGCCTTCATATTTGGAATAATACCTATATTCCCAACATTCTACCGTTGAGTCTACATTGATTCTTGAGGTCTAGTGTATTTCGCTGAGAGGTACGATTTCTGCTCGTGCATTATGTATTATCGTTTGAACAGTAAACATAATTCAGATTGAAAAAACCTAAGCTCTTTCTGATCCACTACGAAAAGCCTTCCCCAAAACAAAGCATACAAAAACATACTCCTTACGAAATAAATTCAACATTCAATGTACCATCGATTCATGATTAATCTTCATATATATATTTATCTTGTTCGCGAGATATTATGACAATTGTGTGGGTAAGCGAAAGTAAAGTTTGAAGAAATCAATAAGTAGGTGGTTTATTCATTTCGCTGGGAACTATTGGCAAGAGAATTGCGGTTTAGACTAGTACCTTTTAAAGTGAAGATATTCAGGCACACAACCCGATATCAAAACTTCCCATCCAGAAGGAGTTTTTATACGCATCTTTTTATTCCACCCAGAATTTTTATTAAATATTTTCGAAATCTCAACAGCTTGAATTCGCGAAACACCTCAACGTTTCCTAAAATCATTTTGATAAAATTCCTAGATGAAACAGAAGGCTTCGTAGAAAATTTCCGCATAAATATCGATATATTATTCCAACTTTGAGAATCCAGAATTGAAAATTAGATTCCTTTCCGGAGCGCGGGCTGACACAAAGAGATATGAATCACGTACGTTGATAAAGGAATAGTTGCATTCAATGCGTCACAGTTTCCCTTTACATCGACGGAACAATTACCGAACAAGAAGAACTCGTTCCTGGAAACATGTCGCACTCCGCCACATTCCAGAAAATCGCTGTTTGAGCGCAATTTGGAAGTTTTGCGACGGAACGCTCTGCTACGTAAGACTTCGCGCGCACACAGAGATACGGAAAGGTTATCGGGAAATTTGCACGCGAACGAGGTCTGCAACCCTTTTGTGTTCCTCCGCGTTTTTAAATTAAATTTCCCAGATGTCGAGGATCCTTTTTCCCCGTGGCTTATTCGTTTCCGAACCCAAAAAAGGACCTCTGAAAAACTTTGAAATTGTCCCCAATTTGTAGACCAATCGAGGATATCTGTTAGAAAAGGGAAGAACGCTTGATTCTTTCGCAGAGTGTGCGTTTGTTCGTACACAACTGTGACCTCGAATGAAGATGGGGGTTTTTGAGGAAATACTATCGCGGTGAAAAGATAGACGAGTTCTTAAGATTTCAGTGAGCTATTTTATTTCATGAGAAGGACAAGTTCACCCGCGTTACTCTCTTAGTAAAACTTAGTATTATATAAAATGTAAAACATTTTTGGGATATTTTACTATCGCTATACTTTACCTTATACATCCGATATTTCAAAATAATATTTTTTAATTTTATCGATCATTAACTTCACCTAAATGGTAATAAGCAATACCTTGAGAAATATGATTTCGAATTGATGAAATACTCCAAATTTGATGGCAGCTAGTAAGAACCTATTCAGTATCTCGATAAAAAGCTACCAATGATTTAAAGTACTGATCATTATGAGCATAAGGAGTTTAATATTGCTATTGTTGACGCTATAAATAAGTGATTGGTTGTCAAGATGAAATGCGCAACAAGTTATTTGTATTGTCTCTTTAACACATATAAACCTTGGTGATAGTTTCAGGAGTTCGTCGTTACGCTTTGGTTTTACGTGAGTGAATTGACAACTGAGATTATTTTGCACTCGTACTCCCAAAAGAATACAAATCCGATGATAAATACGACAAATGGCATATGAATACATTAACCTTAATTAGGTATATTCATTCATATCTTGAGCATTATTTAATATTTTCGGACAATAATTGAGTTACTTATAAAAACGGGTCTACTTTGAAATGAGGTAAGGATTCTCAGCCAGTTTTAAGACGAATAAAAAAATGAACTCCAAAAAGCACATCCTTCCATAAAATATACATTCATTTTTATTCTAATTGAAACTGATCGTATGATATATACCCACTAAAAGGATCAAAGTTTTGACTGAGTGATTCCAAAAAAAAAGTTTTACGAGCCCTTTTGATACCTGGAAGGAAAAGAAGAGCTTTGAATTCTGAAAAGAATGAATAATAAACTCGAGATACGGAGAAGAGAATTTGTTTTCTGCTCACTAAGATGTACACAAAGACTTATTTACGAACGGAATTCGGAAAAGAATGCTTTGTGAGTCATTATAATAAGTCCGGAAATACGCAAGAAGTTTTTTTTTTTCGAAACCGGAGAATCAAAGAGCAGTTAAAATCCAGGAAAGACTATTCATTAAGATTGCTATTCAAAAAAATTCATCGCGATTCTTGGAACTTCTAGTGTGACGTTCAGAATTGGTACTGCTTCATATTCGGTGGATTCTGAAACACTATGCATTTTCATGTTTCGTGTTTCGGTGAGATTTAATTCAGAAAGTAGGACGTGGAGATAGTATTCCTTATAAACGTCTAATGATTTATCTACATTGTGATTAATAAAGTAATAGTTCTTATGATGCATTTATATGAGTCGAGCATCACTTTAAATTTAGAACCGTGATTGTACCTATCAAGTTATTGCAATTAGAATGAGAATCGATAGAAACCGTTTCATTAATTTTCCTCTCCATTAGTCAAAAAACCCGGTAAGGAAACAAAAATACACCATTGGCTGTGACCCGGGATTATAAATTATCAACAGCGCTTACCGAGTTTATTCACAGCAATCCATTTATCTTATAATGCTGGTAAACGTTAGGAGACTCCGTTTGACGTGGTCTTCCAGATGGCTTTGCCCGTTCAAATGGGAAGACCGCGGGGTCCTGTTGCAGCCGTGCGTTGGAGTGTAGAGGGGCGGTCGCAGGTACATACACCACCACCGCCGAGGTCTGCATGGTCACTTGCCTTGGCCTTGCCATCCCAAAGCTCAAGCTGTGTAACGTAAACAGCATTAGAGTCGCTCTTGGGATCATACGAATCATTCAAGCGTATGAGGAAGCACTAAACATGAGTCAAATGAGTGATTATAAGACTTTCTATGTTACATATTGATCTTTTAGAACTGTGTAACGTAAAAATATAAAATTATATACACATTTACACCTAAAGAATCAAAAAATGACTTATAAAAAGGGTTATTGGACTCAAAATCATTCATAAATAATTCGTAAATGATAATAATCGATTCATAATGAATTCGAGACTATTACATAAGATTACACGTTTCCTAGACAACGGTGATTATTTTAAAAAATGATTTATCATTTAACAGAAGTTTAATGCATAGTTTCTAATTAATTCATTGGATTATTTACTTCAATAAGGTACTCATTCTTAAGGTGCAATCGAAAAACAATATATGCCTCATAAAGATACTATAATTCCAATGACTTTGCGGAAACTTGAAAAGTAAACATCTGTGAGTTTAAATGAAACTCATACTATATATTAATTAAAGGATTAAATGGAAGAGGAGACTTTTAATTCTCAATTTCGCTCTTAATAAAGTCGTTATAGTAACAAGAAGACTAATACCTAAGGTTCCTTGCTTCCTTTATTGTTAATAATTGTCTACTCTACTCTAAATGTACGTATTTTCCGTCAGAATTGACAAACGGTCCAAACCCACGTATCCATCCATCCATTCGTCAAATCACGAATCTATGGACCTCATTCGGTAAAGGGGAACATACGGCACATAAAGCGAATATGAATCAAAGAGGAGAAGACTCGCGAGTACCGCCGCATTAATTGAAATCGGATGGTAATATAGGCCGAACGAATTCAAGATCAAAAGCATTACCGCGGACGGGTTGAATTTTAAAGGGGCAGGACGAGGACTTGGAGGATGGAAATTTCGACCATTTCAAAGATCCCGCACCGTGTCCTTCCAGCAAATGCGGTCGGAACGTAATCGAGCGAGACTTCAGTTAGCCCTGACTCGACTAAGAGAGAGGGAGATACCCTCCGGAGGTTCGCGTTTAATACGCAAGGTCAGGGATAGGGACCTTGGTGCACACACCGCTCTTGGAAAAATTTACGAGGAGGACAAAGTCAGCGCTGACTAAGGCCATCAATAGGAGAGAAGAGAACTTGTGGGGGTCGAAAGCCGGTCGATTATTCGACACACTCTTCGGACGACGAAAGCTGACGCGCTCGTTCGTTATCCTAATTGCGTAAAAATGAGGGAGAAGATAAATGGAACGAGGCTGAATTGGATATCGTCCGTTTGACAGTTTCCCTGGGATACGAGTGTGAGGAATGTGAAACACAGAAAAAGGAACTGAGGGAGTTATTGAGTGTGGCGGAATGTTTTTCTGGCCCATTCTGCCAATCGAACGTTGAGCGATGGAGTTTCGGCTGTGAGAAAAATGCCTGGCTTTGTTTTGTTCATTTACTCGGAAATAATAGGAATTTTCGAAAAAAGCATTTTGTAAAAATAATAAAATAGAAACTAAGTACTAGAAAGTAGAAAACAAGCAAAGTGTTTTGTAGGTCTCTTCTGTGAATCAATCGTTGACAAATGGACTTAACATTGTATGATTAGAAGGCACTTTTTTACACTCGCTTTAAAAATGAGAATTATGATACATAATGCTCATAAAACATGCTGAAGAATACTTGAGTTGGGCTTCAACATACCAAAGCAAAATACATTAAAAGTATATGATTAAAAGAAATCTATTTTTTAATGTTTATTTACTAGTTGAGCTTCAATTCACCAAAGAGAAATATATTTAAATCTATTCAATAAAGAGTTCTGTTCGTCGCACGAGCAATTTTGTTTGGTCTCTCTATTTTTAACACATTATATTATCTAATCCATTATCCTTGACGAACAAAAATTATTTCAGATTAAAATAAATTTCGAATTTTAGGTAGAATATTCGAGTGAAAAATCTTGCGAACCGCGTTATCTAAATTTAGCTCTTTACAAGTAAACAAAACAAAGTTTCGGAGAAAAGACTGAGAGAGATCTGTGACGAAAACAGTCTTTTATTTCAATAACAAAACGCTCCGCTTCCATTTCGTGGAAGAAGAAGGGTATTAATAAAATAATAATATGCAAAAGCTTTGCTAAGTGTTTATATTTTAAATTTATGGCTGACGGGAAATTTACCAGGAATTTTAACGAATAAATGCTTTCTCTAAATAAAATGTAGCTTGAAAAGGAATACTGTGAATCGCTATGAATATTTGACGAATTTATTTTGAAAAGTTATGAATATTTGTCTGAATTTAATATACAGTCTTTTATCTCATTTAAATAAATAAATACTACATTTAATATTTCAAATAAATAAATTCTTATATTTTACGTTTTACCAATTTAAATGTAATTATCTCTCTAACCGTGAGATGTAAAGCGCTACGACTCTATATCAGTAATTGCAGTTTAAATTATAATATTCAATGTACATTTATTTAATGTAAAACCGCACACATAAAAAATTATAAATGAACATTATGTAAAAAACGTGTAAGTAACGAAATGTTTTGTATTCATTAAAACTAAAAAAATGATTTAATGTAACTTGAAACTAAAAATGTAAGAATTCGGTTCAAAATAAATAAAAACTTAGAACTGCATTTACGTTTTTAATGCAATGATAAATTAATTGAGGATCAAAGCACGAACTGCGCAAAAACATACTGCGAAATAATATAATGTCAATAAATATGTAATGTATCCTCGCGTAACTGAATGCTACAAAGGGAAGTAAACCATAAAAAAATATAAATTAAAAACTCTCGATTAAATTCAAGCTCACTTCACCAAAAAACAGAGGCGAGCACATAGTAATAACACAAATAGCATAAAAATATTCTTTCATAAATAAAACACTTTTTAAACGCAATATAACCAAGCGCAAGATAAAACCACAAAGAAAATTTAAAAAAATCGACAAAAAAGAAAAAAAAGACGAAAACAACTCAAGCCATAAAATATTCATTAACCTTATTTCCCCCGAATCATAATTCTGGGGCAAACATCGTACGGGAGAACATCGAACGAAAAGCACGCCGTGTGGAGAGGAATTTATGCACCTAATCGTAGCGTACGTGCTCTTCCTTAAAAAGGGAACCCTAAATCCTTCAGAGATGTGTTTGTGGCTTCCCGAGGAGAGAAAAAAAATATATAGAAAACGTTGTCATCCGAGATTTGATTTAAAAGACATCGAATAAGACGTTTCTTCTCGTGAGAGGAGGAGGTGGTGGTAGTGGTGGGAGGGCGGGCGGGTATATATACCGATATGGGTCAGCTAGACAAACAAAAACGCCTTACTCGGAGATGATCATTGAGTATTCTCCCAGCGAAATATGTAAGGAAGGGAGGTGGTCGAAAAACAAGAAGCGGGGACCTAAAATGCTTCTGTCATCCGTAAAAAAAAGAACGGGGAAATGGTAAAGAAAGGAAGGCTGCGGAAGGAAATTCCCCGGGGGAGACAGAAGCCTAGGTTACGGATAAATAAAAGTGTCCACCTCCATTTCTCTTTAGCTCTCTCTTACTATATATATGTGTGTATATAATATACTATATATATATATATATATATATATATAGTGACGAGGGATATAATGGTGTCGGAGAATGACAGGGAAGGAAAAAGGCAATTGAGATGATGAAGGGATAGCCTTGAGACAGGAAGCCACGGAAAAAGAAGATGGACTGAGGCGAGCAATCTGACGCCATAAAGACTAAAGAAGAACGTGGCAGAAAGGGATGAAATCGTTCGTTGTGATCTTGTAAGTCCTTAAGGAGGAAGTGTGCCATCGCCCTGACACTTTCTTCCCCACCCTTTATACCTATACTAGTTTTTATGCGATGCTATAACATGTCGGTATAAAAGGCTTCCCCTCCGTAGATTACGCAGATTGAATTTATGCCTCGTTTTTGTCTCGTCGATCGGTGGATTTAGCGCGAACTAGTTCCCTAGTCGATCCGATCTGTAAACGATGGCACTTTTGGCTTTGATGCGAGTCGATATCGCGTGGAATGCGATGTATAAAGTGAGTTTATATGGGTGCTTTGTGTGGGGTTTATTTTATGTTGGTGTTGAGCGATGATTTTACGTCTTATGGCGATTCGATGATTGGATGTTAATATTTGATCTCGAGAATCAAATCTTTAATAAACTCTTAAAGTGTGCTATGTACTCTTCTTAACGTAAATAGAACCAAGTGATTGTAAACACGTGGATAAGAATTTAAAATTATAGTAATTTTACATATAAGATTGTATATATACGTTACGTAAAACATAGTTACGATTCATTTATTCTTATTTATTAGCTTATATTATTTATTAGCTTTACCTAGAGTAGGATTACGTATGTAATTACGAATACTGTAGGAAATTGTATGAAATAAGGAATATAACTTTATCACGATAATTTATAATACTGTCTGAATTCGATTGATAAATAAACTACATCATAATTGAGATATATATAGTTTAAACTTTGGTCTGAAATCTTGACGAAAAATGCAATTATTTTACAATATCGGGAATCTAAACAATTTTTAGACTTACATAAATATTTTAGCTTAATTAGTAAAATTATTTACGTTCAATATATATGTCAGAGTTCCAGAATTCAGACAATGACAGCAGTAATGCAAGGGAGTGCACGAAGTCTCAACTTACGTTATAACGTAACATTTTCAGAACATAAATTAAAGATAAAAATAGTTCTCCTTTAAAGGCATACTTCATCGTTTTTACAAACATCGCCGACCTATTGGCTCTAACCATACATTTTATCCCTTAATCCCTCTTGTACTCAACCCATCTTTTTATCTTGTCTTTCCCCACATGTATTCATCTTAAACCAAATAAAATCAAAACGTTTCCTCAAAAAATAATAAGAAGAGGGAATATTTTTTTTATCCGGGGATGCTTACAATGTAACTGTACCACTTTTTCGTGCACTGGACTCTCTTTTATGATTGGAATAAACACGACTTACCCATTCTCGTATTGCCAAAAAATCCCCTCCCACTGTCTTCCCCTAGATTTTTTCCAAATGATCTTGTTTCTGACAGATCTATCCGGCCGACATCTCCGTTTCATTATTCTACACCAAGACTTTCACTCCAAAAGCGCTTCCTTTTATTTTCCTTCCTTTCTACAGTTCCTCCTTTATAAAGCTACATTTAACTGACGCCAGATGATTGCCATGTTGCCTTAAACTTTCCGTATTCTATTTTATTTCCCTTTAATGCGGCTTGCAGGGCATTAATTTTGAATGCTTTATTTATTTTCGTAACGCCAAAAACGTTGAGACGAAATCATTTCCTCATTTGAGGGAATGAATTCTCTTTCACACAATTGCTCTTAATATTCTTGTTGTATTCGTTACATCTCCATCTGAAATTGACTTATTTATGTTGAGGAAGTTGATGGATTATATTTCGCGTCCGTGATGTATACGTTAGATCGTTTTCAATTGTTTAATGATAAGACACGTACTTCGATTTATATCGTTCGTTTATTTTTCTATATTTTGATTAAAAAAATCGAGTAATAAAATGCGCAATCGTAAAAAGTTTGATCAAACATTTCATCGGCAGTTATAAAAGAGAAAATAGCTTAACTTGAACAGTATTGATTACATTTACAATCCTCGGATGATAAGGAATATTCTTAGATTTTAACATTCTATAAATTAACTGTACTCTAAAGTAAAACCAGAACATAGAATACGCAATCTCTAACTTTGAGAAAATCTTTACATCAAGAGCCATGAAAGTGAGACAAGCTCAATTCGATCATTATAGAAGCCCGGTTGAGTCAGATTAATCTCACAAGACTAGTAAATTATTTCCCGTAAACTTGTTCCATGCTTCCAAAACTCATGTGGCTTGTGGTAGTAATACGTAGAAGTATATCAATCACTTCCTTAAAATCAACTCTGCGCATTTCAGAATCTCTTGGAGAACTTTAAGCGGAAAAACATTTATCTTGGAATGAAAATGTTACATGTTCAATTTGAAAACAGTCCCTGACAGTTTAATAGAAGTACATCCCAGCATTACGAAACCCTTATAGTACTACTTGGGTGCAACAAACTGCAGATAAACGTGATAATAAAATTCCTTTGAGGCGCATTTCACACAGTTCACAACTGTTTCATCAGAAAAATGAGCTCAGTGACAAATACTATGATTTAGACTGTTTCTAAGACGTACACACCAAAATTTATTGTTATATAGTTATATTATAATGCAGCACACAAAAATTTATAGAAAATTTTCTAGATGAGGCATAATTTTCGTAATTTTAATGAAATCAATGTGAGAAGGCGTGACTTCGCGGAATGCCATAGTAATAAAAACAACTTTGTAAATTTCCACAGAAAACACAAAAATTTTCTGTGGAAATTTACAAAGTTGTTTTTATTATTCGTAATTTTACATTTAGAGTTTTTTTTACATTGTTATGTGTTAGTTCAGTTGTGTGTAGTGGCGTCACCACCAGTCCTAGAGACAAACAGCAACAATACTGTAAACAAACAAACAAATAAAAACTGTTTAAGAAGCCACCTACTTCCATCATCCTCGATTAAAAACCAAATTTCTTACTCGCATTTTTATCTCAAAGTTCTTCCAGCGACTTTAGAAAACTATTTATTTAAAGGCGTCGAGAATTTCGAACGAAAGTTTACCCGGATGATCCCAAGCCAGCCATTGAGCAACGGCTTCAAATTGATCTCCCCGGACCGCGCAAAGTGTTACTAGGAATTTCTCTCGAGTCTCAAAACTTGGGGGAAAGACTTCATTTAAGCCTCCGGATTCCCTCGAAATAAAGCCGCCATTCCGTCTGCTCCGACGCCGATACCGAAATTACGGACTGAAATTTTCGGAAATACTCCGTCGTTTGTTCTCCGTCGCACGGGATATTAGTATTAAGTTCCCGTAAGCGACGCTTCAATTTGGGAGATTGTTGGGTGAATGAGGAGATTAACTAAGCCATTAGGTTCCAATTGATGACAAATCCGGTTTGGCACTTTGCCCCGTGAGTGCGCTCCTTCTTGCCAAGAGGTGAGCGCACAACGACTTTTGCTCTTACCTTGGCCCCTGCGTCGGGAACAGCCAGCGGGAGATAACATTGTCCTTTTCCCATCCCATCGCGAGCTACTGATTCCTGATTTGAATCGATATAGAATCTGCGAAGATGATAGTCGCTGTGATTACGGTAGTAAATTCGCGGAGTTGGACGGTTCGTACGTTACGTTCATTTTTCGTTAACAAGATAGGTACGCATTGCGTTATCATAAAGATGACGATGTATATAAATCGATTTATAAAGCTCGTTGCATAAACTTATTTTTCGATGCTCATGTTAGTACTGTTATTAAATGGAGGTTTTCCACGGATCTTTACGCATTTAAAGGATCATGCATCTCTTTTTTCATACTGCATGCGTCTTTTTCCAAGATACAAAATTATAAATCATACTTTGAATTTGTCTGTGGTGTTTGAGTACTACTTGATAACAGGTAATGTAATTGATCTGTACATGTACTTATATGTACACGCACACACACCTCGTAGTTTTATCGGTTATAAACTTATGTCCTTCACTCAAAATATTGTTTATTTGAGTTGAAAGATGTTGCTTATAGCTAACACTATCTCCGATGAAATTACTTTATTTTCCTTTAATTGTTACAATCAGAAAGAAAGAAAAACTAAATTTTTTATTCTTAATAGTGCCTTCAAATGATAATTTTTTTCATCATGCAAAAGTCCTATGTTTATTCACAGCATCAAGGCGGTTTCATATCCGCAAAAATCCGTCCAATCTGAAGCCGTAGGATCGTGAATCCGGCACAAAAAGCTCCCATAACCCTGGAATAGACAGCGAACACAAATATCACGCCCGATAAAGTTGTATTTCACAACTATGCGATTTCACAGCTCACACCTTTTTATTCATCGCACTGTATGAGAGGGGGAAAGAAGATCGTACAAATTTTACGACCGCATAGGGTTCCGGGGGCATCCACCAGTCATCCTCCTTACAAATGGATCCGTCAGGGATTGTACTTTGGAGTAGCGATGACATCTCTCCCCCGCCATTTGGCAATCAGCTCTCTGTCCATGGACCATTTATTTTGCTATTCGAGATCGGGCCTTTGCCAGAAGGAGTGATTTGGCAGCGGCGGTTAGAATGTCCCCGGGAGAACGTCTTGGTCACACAAGGTCTCGTTTTTTGCCCCCTTTACCTATGCATCGCCTACGCGACGAGTGGGGGGCGATGATAAAAATCTCCCGGGAGATTGGAGGTGACGGAATGGGAAGTAAAGTTCTGGATTATGACCGTTCAAACAAACGACCGCTCGTAGCGCCAGGCAAATTACGGCGGTTTTCTGAGTGCAAAAAGCGGTATTTTCGTCCGTCCGGAAACATCCACGGAGGGAGGTGCGTTTTGAGTGTGATGTCGCACGGAATGGACATCGGCTTTTTAATAACATTGGCACTCGCTGCGCAGTTTTGTTTGTCCGGGTCAAAGGTCCACGGCCCTGCGGTGGTCCCGTCGCTTTACTTTCGGTTGGGCTGATTCTTACGCACGTATGAATCCTACGCAATGGACTTCCAATTGCGGTATGATCTCCCGGCTTCCTATTAATCGGACGAGAGATTAACAAGCCCGACGGGTGATATTGCGAACAATGGCCTACTTAAACATAGAGACGGGATGATAATGACGTGACGTATGACGAATTTTTATCAAAATTTTGCTCAGAAATAATAAGAAAAGAATGTTGTTATGGATATGGTTATTGTAATATTATCAAACAATAATTATGTTATAAAACGATTATTATTATTACTGAAGAGATTGAGAACGTTTTGAGGCATGCAACTGGATTAATTTACGTAATAATATGCTTACAATTTTAGATAAATCAAAATTAAAAAGCTTCATATTTGTTACGAATAGCAACGAATGGATGAGAGATATAAATAAGAATTTATTGACATTTATGTTACCATGGGAATAAACATATCGCTTGAAATTATGTTTAAATGGGTTAAAATATATATTTCGCTATATATGTGGTCTAGGAAGAACTAATGGGATGAGTTATTATGTATCAAAAATCGTTTGTGAGTATTCAGTAAAACAGAAAAATACCGTAAATTCTTTCTTCTGAAATTATTGGTAGGTATTCGTAGAGCTGGATATAACTAAAATATGTTCGATGCCCAATTGAAACCGGTTTTAGATTACACCAGACATATCGATGGATAAAATTCATATTTTGTAATTGAGAACATTGGGAAATGAATATGAACCATCCTCTACATTAATAGCAGGGTGAAAATACATCTCGGGAATATGTATTATTTCATAAAAAAGATCGTATTCATTCTGTAGTTTCGATTCACAATATTGTGGTTTTCATTACGCAGGATCAGAGGTCCAAAATTATTATTAGAGACGAGTTTTATATTCATTTCATACCTTGTTTTAAAATATTTCATCGCGAGTAGTTCACAATTCAGAACTCGATGAATAAATACGATATAGAAGAAAATGAATATTTTGGGACCCATCAAAAAAAATAAAATAAAAATGTCAAGAGGAAATTACCTGATGAAATTTCGTTACTCATCCATGAAAATATCATGATCCGTTACGAAAATTCCTCTTTCGATTCGGATTCGTAGAACGGATACCTAAAGAATTGAATTATTATCATAACGGAGAATTATACAAAGTTCGGATTTCATAAATTTCCTAATAAATCCGTGAATAATGAAAACCTAAAGAGTGCCCTGAGCTAGATAGAATCGCAAGAATAAAAAAAACAACGCATCTAAAATTTAAATCCTTTGCTTCGTACTCGCGATAAAAACGTATCGTATCGCATTTTAAAACAGGAACAGAATTCTTGATACATCCTCGTCTCAGTTCGGGGAAATAAAATCATCACGGTCTAATTGTTTTGTAACTAGAGCTCGAATTAATTAAGCACGCCTCCTCCTATGCGAATCCAATTTTCACACTGCTCCAGTCTCTCTGAATCTCTGAAATTCCGATAATGAATAAATACCAGTTGCAACTTTTCACGGTCGCGAACTGCCGTTGGATGCATTTTTCACACCTGATGCCCCGACTTCCTAGTGAATGGAATTTCCGCTGCTTTCTTCTCCCTGAAACGAATGGGATGAAATGCGAAATTCTTCGTGCTTGCGTTCGTGGCACGGGGAAGTTCAAACAGATGAGGGAATTTACAAATAACTCCTCTGCCTGGGGGCTTTCTCAGGACCTTAAACAGTTTAAGGTCACCGCTTTTATCAGATGTAAATTGATTCTTTGCTCATTGTTTTGTTTCGGTCTTATTAATTCTGATGATGTATGGAACATAAAGGATGTGAGGGACGATGGATGATTCTCAATGCCTTCCAAGCTCCCCTTATGGAATGTATGTGAAGAGGAGTATTCATTGTTACGTTGCTAAGATGGATTGATTTAATAATACACACCGACGATTGTTATGAGACGAACTTGAATTCCTTCTCTTCCGTGAAAACAACAAGATGAGAGAGATATTAATAGGTGTACTATTCATTACAGTTTAATAATATCTCTAGGCATTTAATTTCAATATCATTCGGAAATTTATAATTTAAAATACTAATACTGTACTTTTCCGTAACATTGCTTTAATTTATTCACCTGAAATCCTTCGTCTAAAATATCATTCAGTACTACATATTTCGTATTTAGTTTTCATTAAATATTCTCTGTATAAGCAGATTAAAATACTAAAACTTATCCTCTCATAAAATGTAATTCCTTCTCTCTTCTTTATCTAATATCTAAAACTAATTTATTTCGCGAGATATTAGATATACATGTATTTACAACTTTGATAAAGCTCCGCGTTTCCGATTTTCATAATAAAATGACAAATATGGGAATGAAATTGACTGAAGGCAAACACAAAATTTGATAAAGAGTGAAAATAAAAATTTACTACGAAAAGGTTAAAAAATCGATTGATTGAGCTCAATACACTAGTGATTTTCTACCTTTCCACGTCTGGTTATTATAGACGAGAAGAAAATAATTGCTTCTACTGAAAGCAGATGAAATATCCGAGCCTAATAGAAGGTAACCACGGGTAATTGAATTATTGGAAAATTTCTATTTAACTTCTTAAAGACTTTTCTAGCTCTACCTTTGAAAATACTGCACTTCTTTATTATTTTCCATCTCTTCAAGACTGGTTAGGATAGACGAGAATAAAATTATTGCAATTGCAGAGAGATAGATGAAATGTTCGAGTTAGAATACGTAGCCATAAAATAAATATCATAATAAAATACATAACCATAATAAATTTATCATAAAAATGTACCGATTTCACTAATCCTTCTTACAAACACTTGCATCTCTACCTTCAAATATAACATTGCAATTCCCATAATTCCCTCCCGCAATTCCTCCTTTTTTATCTAGAGCACACGGGCATGTTGAACCAGAAGGAAACGACAAAATCCATCTCTCGCATTTTAGGTCGAATATGATAGACGCCTTCAGAGCTTCTATAGAAGAATATTAGAGCCTCGAGACCGGTAATTTGTTTACTCCGGACGGATGTAGAGGGCAGTGCGACCTAGGCAGAAAATAGCCGAGGGATGACGTCAAAGTTTCCATATCAAATGGAGGGGAACGGACTGCCTTCGTATGTATAGGAAACTCCAAGAGCTCCTCCGAAACGATATAATGGAGCGTCATTATCATCTGCTCCTCTCTTCTCTCTAAGGAAATTTTATATTCACAGTCAATTCTCGATCATGGGGGCTATTATAGATGCTGTGCGGGAGCCTGAAATTTGTCCCCCTCATTTCGCGTTCCAAATAGGAGGCCATTACGCCATCTAGCATTCGAATGAAAAATTCTCCGAATGCTTATGAATGCTTTATACATATGGAGGGCATTCCGCATATCGTAGCATCCGAGTCGACGGGAAAGGGGAACGTTTCTAAAGAATTGTATTTTCGTCTTGATTATGGCGAACAATACGGCTGTAAGGAGGAGTCCAGGTGGATATTTGCAAGAAAGGTATTCTCAAGCGGATGGCTGGCCCGAATCGTAATGATCGAATTTCTCTTATTCAATACGTAAAGAATGGTTTTAGAAATGGGGTTTATAAATCAACCTCATTGTTATTTTAATACTTATTGTTATAACAAGGTTATCTCTTGACAACAATACTCCTTTTGTTGCCACCGGACTCATGTACAATCGCAACAATTGTATTAATAATTATAAATTGAAAATGAACAAAGGAACTTCTTTACTGAGAATAAAAATAATGATAATATCAGAAATAAACACAAAGAAACTTCTTTATCGAGAATAAAAGAATCATTAATAAAAAGTTCCGCAAGAGAGAATTTATGAGTTAAAATAAGTTCATGAGAACTCGAATGGTGTTTCTGTCGATTTAAAATGACCATTTTTAATAGCTTAGGTATTTTAATCCTCAAACATTTCATTTTCAGGGAATCAATAAAACTCACGCAATTAACGAATACTAATTTTTGGACTGAATGAAAATAAACATAAAATATTTAAATTATAAAACACATACAAAAAGTTGAATAAATAATATTACGAATAACATTGTTTAAAACATTATCATTTTATGATCACTATTACATTAACATAATAATTACAAATGGGAATGCTTGGGGACTTAACATTTTTAAGGGTTGATGGAAACAAAATTGATAAAAAAAATTCCCATTCGGAATATCTTCCTCTACAGAAAGGTACCCGTAATGAGGACAAAGATCAATGTAATAGTTAACCTGCCAAAAAACCGCTTAAATGACGAAAGAGGAAGAGTGTGTATGCAAAAATATCAGTAAAATATAAATTATATGCAACCTAACATTATTCTAAGTAAAATGTTTTGGTTAAATAATTGATAGTAAGCTATAGATGATACAAATTGAGTGAAAACATAGGGAAGTAGCTTTTAGAACGTACTAGAATAACATCCAAGTAATAATATCACAAAGTATCAGAATGATCTTTAGATTAAAAAAGTGATTTCGAAACATTAATTAAAATTAAATGTTTTGAAAATTCATCGATGATATTTTTTCAAGCCAATCTATAAGCAGAATTTTTCCTCGTGAAGATTAAGGTTCTACGACCACATCCATCAATCCATGTTGGATTTTCGTGGAAAAACACTTTCCCTGAATTTTTCTCAGCCATTCTTAATTAATGAATGGATAGCGGAAGGAATTAATTGAAGGAGGAACGCCAAATTCCTTTAATTATCCCTTCAATCTAAAAATTTCTCACGATTGATTTGTTCTTTCCTTTATTATACAATCACTAATTCAATCTTCGATGATACTCCATATCCTCCACTCAGTTTCCCTTCTCATAATAACATTGCAAGTCTCGACCTCAGATTCCGCTTTGGTTTATTTTCTTTTTATTAAATTACGGAAAAGGAATTTTTGCTCGAATAAAACCATTTTAAAGGGTGCGTAATATCATCAGATTGTCAAGGTGGAAATAGGAGCTCAATGATTGCTAAAATTTAAAAGAATATACATGGAACCTTAATCTAATTCAAAACAGCCCCTGTAAATCAATTTGTTGATGATATTTTTAAACCTTTATATAAGAAATTCTTGATCTTATTCATAGGTAGTTCAAAAATAAAAACAATGGAAGCTTTCCGATTGTTTGAAATTGTTCACAGTATTTTATTATTAAATGGAAAAAGTAAGTTCAGATTATGTCGATTATATGATGCGTATAATATTTATTAGTAAAGTTACTTCATTTCTCAATATTTGGTAAAAAAGTAAAGGTATTTGAGTTAAATTAGCTTCCGATATGAGACAAAAAGCAGAATTCATTCAAATATGTTTTCAACACGCCGACAAACAATTTAATATTAACTTTTTCTTTATTAAGAATAGAGATACTTTTTCTACTCATCTACCATATCCATTCGCTACCATAAACATAAGTTTTGAGCCTATTTGGAATTAAATTTAACGCAACCAGCGCGAAAAATGTTCGTTTTTTTAAATTTTATTCCTCTCGTCTTTCACCTAAAGACCGAATGTCCAGAAAAATACGTGTTATTTCAATGCCTTTATTCTGATACACGCCCCTTCGTTTAAATTTTTTTCCCTCGCGACACATTCAATTACTACTTCTCTCTGTGTTATGTCATCAGCTGAAAGGCGGTTTTGATCCTCAGTCCCTCTTTGGCTACCAAAAGCTTTGGAGTGGTAATGAAGCTTGCTAAGCAAGAGGAGGAGGGTTGTTTGCTCTTTCTCCCTTTATCCAGTGAGATGCTACTGGTGGAACAGGTCCGCAACCACGCAACAATGAGACTAGCAGTAACCCATCCCATGGCACTTCATATGGAGTAACAAAGTACAACGTCATTATTAAAGCCTCTGCAAATTTCATCTCATCCGCGAAAGAGATTGCTACTGTACTAGGGAGCATTCCAAATATTTGAAGGGTTTAATTTAATCGCCATAATGGGATAATGGTTGGAGCTATAACTGAGGAGCTTTTTAATCCAATTACGTTTAGTGTAAAAAGCCGTGCCTAAAATGGCTATAAGATTTTTTTTATATGAGTTTGAGAAGTATTTCTGTTCACTGATAATTGAATACATCAAATATCGAGTCCGCTTTGATTCATTTACGCGTTAACTTTATTATATTTTCTTATTTATTTATTCGCGTAACTAAGGATAAAACTTTTCAGTATTTTCTAATTTCAATAAATGAAACGTTACAATGGCAACGGTAACTATTAAGTAATTCTCTGATACAGTCATCTATTCTTATTACATATATATTAAATGTTTCGTATTACAAATATTTATCCGCACATACGAGATTTTGCCCAGGATTACTAACTCAAAAAAATTATCTATTCGATGGTATGCTACTGAATTTATTCCTATCTATTCATTATTTTCATTAAGTTTAATGAATGAATACTTCTCTAATATTTCGGCATGATAATTTAGAATGCATCCATGTGAATTGTTTTTTAAATATAAGTTATTCTTTTGATTCAAATATTCCCTTAGACAGTATAGTGGACTTAATTCAAAATAATGTCAACTGTGGAAGTTATTTTAAAAAGAAATTTTGAATAAATAAAGAACTAAGTGTTTTTTGAGTTCTATATGACCAATTTTTTATGACTATGAATGTTTATAATCGAAGGGATTTCTATAAATATCAAATAAACCTCCAGATCCATATATGATAAGAATAAGTATCACTATTTATTAATTATTATCAATTTGTATCAAAGATACTGATGAGACATGATTTACGGCATGATTAAATAACTTCTTAATTCTTCACTTATAGAATTTCATAAATTTAAGTTTCATAGCATTAGAGGGATTTAGAATTTATAATTAAAAAAATCTACCTATATTACAAAATTATCTTCACTATCTTAAAATTCTTCGTATATGATTGTATTTTTTCATCGTATATACTTGGCGTTCCATCCTTACTTAAGTTACTAAAACCTAATCTAATAAGTCAATTAAAGTTCACATTCACCGTTAACCTCGCTAAAAGAGACCGTAGTTAAGATGAATGGTTTCAATAATGATACACAGAGTTCGAAGATACAGCCATCAAACACAACGGGGTATAGGAAAACTCCAAGAAGTTGAGGATCTGGGAACATGTCAGCTATTTTAATTTCATCTCAAATGTGTTTTTTCAGGCGAACAACCTCCGTTTATAAATCATTCCCCAAAATAATCATTTTCCAAAGAATTTGGTAGCAACACTTTATGGAGTTAGATGTCAATTTACGTGAAATACGACTTTTGACGAATTATTCATGAAGATCAGCTTCGCGTATACATGATTTACTTCGTAAGTTGCCACAAAGGTCTCGTAAACGGATTCTTCGAAACATAATTCCCCCCGAGTTAATGAAACTCTTGGAAACAGAAGCATAACGAAAGATCACTTTCGCTGTTATTAGAATTTTCTACGCGAAAAGTTTCCCCATTGAGTCTCATAACGATTTAAAATTGGATTTGAATGTTTTCCCTACCTAATCATATAATAAAAGAATTTTTCTCGAGAGCTCGGAAAAAAAAGAAAAATTCCAGGGCGCAGGAGAAATAAAATCGCGAACCCCTCGAATTTCAACTCAATTTTATTTATTTTTTTTGACGTACGAAAAAACCAATTCCCTTAAACCTCCGTCTTGCCTGCAATACAACTCGAATCCCCACGTTTACATGAATTACACGGCCATATTTTCTTTTCATCTCGACAAAGCTTTGACCCTCTTGTCATTTTATCGCCGTTTACCCTGAGGCATTCCTGGGAAACTTTTCCCCGGGGATGGAAACAATTTTTCAAGATTCCCTCACCCCCCCCAGCGCCTCCTAGCCGTATTTCCGCGGAAGCAGCTTCGACAAAAGAAAGTGAAGAGGCGCGCTTTTAAAAATGGCGTCGCGAGGGAGTTTCCGTACATTTACCTATGGAGTATTGAAGCGAAAAGGAGAAAGGACAGCAGTTTTTTTTCTTTCTTTTTTCAATTCCGCTGAGGTCAAAAGGAAACAGAGGGAAGTCCGCTTTTAATTGAGGGGCTGGAGTTGCACGTAGTCCACGCGTTGGAATTCGGGTCGGTCGTGGAATGCAGTCGTGAGACAAGTCAGGAGTTTGTTCAGGGTTCACTCCGAACGGAGCCCTTCTAATGCAATTATCGTCGAGAATGGGGCCCTTTTCCTTTAGCAGAGTTATTTCTCATAACGAGAATCAGCCGATTTCGTGGTTGTGGTCCCGAAAAATGAGGAGTTTTTTTTATTAATTTGTGAAAAGGGCTCATTATGCATCGGAATAGTTCTTTTTCCTCTGTCTCCTATAGAAATGGAAGTGAAAGTGAGTTGATGTCTTGGATGAAATTTGGTCTCTCGTCAAAATATGCCATTTACTCAATTTTTATATTACTTTCAAATTTCATGCCGTTTTTAATTTGTCATTGACGAACAATTCACGTAGTTTTAAGTCCAAAAATAATAAAAGAATCGATGCAAAATTTTAAAACGGATACTACGTAAAAATGATCCGTGTGAAGAAAATTAAGAGCCTAGTATATAATTTAATAAGATAGAAGCATATGAAAGAGAAGATGGGGATAGATAGTTATTGCAACCAAATTTATTGAAATTAATTTCCAAGAGAAAGATGAAATATTCTTCTTCTTCACTATATCTCATTTCATACTAAAGATTTTTATTTAAATTAAATAACCGTTCGTGTACTTCCATAGAGTTGTTTCTGTACATTTCTAGGGAAGTGTAAGAAAGGTTATTTCACTGTAGTGGCCATCTTAAAGGTAATACAATGCGACGAAGATTAACTTTAACGAAAATTTGACTTTAAAGCTTAAATTTATTTATAAAATTATTTTCGATATTTTTTCATGTGAGCACATGAATCAAAAAGTTATAAATTATCTGTGGAGTATTTTTATGAATAAATTCGATTAAATAAAAAAATTGATTATGCCTCATATAGTAGCATAATGATATAGTAACCTAGAAAACCAATTCGTAGTGTATATTTTTATTAATAAACATTCGAAATTCTTTCTTATTAAGCCAATTTAATATCACATACGTTACATCAGCGAAATTTTGATCTTCAATAGTCCACGAAAAGACGTAGACTTAAAAAAAAAACAAGAAAAGTCCTTCCACGAATCGAGATAGCTAATCCTCACCCTTCCAACCCAATCTATAAAATCATCCGTATTATGGACCACAAGTCGAGTCGGCCTGTCAGACATCCTCACAACCACATGATCCCCCACACACAGCCCACACCATCCCTGCGATACGACCGTAAAAAAAAAAGAAAAACGAAAAAAAAGCCCGAAAAGGGCAATTTGCGCGGGGGCGTACGCAAAAGAGTTTACGCTGCACTTGGTGCGGACTTCGACATTTTTTCCCAAAATTATTTATTCCGCGCCGACACGCTCGGAGTGGCGTCGTTACGCAAAAAAAATCAACAAAGGACCGCTCGGTTGCCTGGAAATAATCGACGGAGGAGACCGAGAAAAAAAAAAAAAAATCCCTTAATTCGCCAAATTACGGGATTCGCAATGACGCGAATTTGGGAAGTCATCCGCGGAATCATGCTCCCGGATGAAAGAAATATGATCTCGGAATTTATATATAGTATGTGCATCCCTTATTGTGGAGAATAAAACCTCCTGCGGTTGATTCACCACCACCACCGCTGTGAGGGAGAGCTCTGCTAACAAGTACTTTATATTCCTACGCATTTTTATTCCTCCAGGTTTGATGCATGCCAATTCCGCGTGTCAGAGACGAAGAGAGCCTACGAACACGGGAAGGTCGCGCACTTAACCCTAGAATGGGGATGGGCTTTTTTTTCGCTCTGGAGAGTCGTTCTGGCGTTTTGTAGCCAGGCCATTAGGCCGCACTTGTGCTGCGCGTTGCATGCATTCCGACCGTGCGAGACCCACCTTACGGGATACGCTCTTAATGACTAATTAAACTACGTGCTTTTATTTTAGCGCGTCGGAGGGTTTTATACGAATGTTTGTACAAAGCCGCCCTGATTGCTGTGCGAAGTCCTCTCTCTCTAAACCCGATTCTGCCATTGCATGGTCTATTGCTACGAGGACTGCTTTTTTTTTATAGATTCTCTCTCTATATGTAGAGAGGGTCTTTTTCGTGAATATAAAATAAAGAGGCCGAATATTGTCCGCGGAATGTGTTATTTTAGAAATGTTTTATTTGGTTTGTGATTCGAAATATAGAGGTTTTCAATTCTGGAGTTTTGAGTTTGTTTGAAAGATTTTTTTATTTTGAAAAGATGGTTTGATTCACGTTTCGCTACATCGTGAGCTACGTTGTTTGAAATCTAATGGATAATTTGCAATGTGAAATAGTCGTTTACAGCTTTTGTAATAGATTTGAAATACAATTGGTGAAAATTTATGCGTAATAATAGCACTATGATTAAAATTTTCGTAGAATTAAAAAGTAATTGGAAAAATAAATATCGCTATCATTAAAAGTACCTTATTGTAAATTGCGAGTGCACTATAGTTATTTTATTTCATATTTATTCAATTCCTTCATGCCAATGTAAAGGGTTGGATGAAATAACGCATTTCTATATTGTTACTTATTATTTTTTATATCTTAAATATAAATTTTAGTCACCATGTTCTTTCTAACTGCCATTAGAGTTATTTTTTGAGTGGTAATTCCTCATTATATCTATTTAGCATTCCAATCGTGATAACCATTTACAAAACAATGCAGAAAAAACAAACGAAGTGTTATTCTCAAATTAAATTTAAGTAAACGAACAGCTACAGCTGTTAGCCATCTTCATGCGATCAAAAATCAATTAACCACCACCTGATGAAGGCTGGTAACTAAAAGCGGTCGCTTCAGTAAGTTTTATTTCTGGAATTTACTAAATTTGCTGTCATAGCTAGTCATCTTTCCAAATTTCATTTTTAATAAAATATTTTTTTATATCTCGGAATATATCCTCTGGCAAATTCAAGGCGTTAAAAATTCCATTGCAATTTTTTGGTAAACTTAGATAAAGATCGCAGAAAAAGCTAGCCAATGCGTATGAATAACAATCAAATAACGAAATAATGAATTTTTAGACTTCAGTTCCCAGTAAAACGAGAAAAAAATTTCCACTACATCTAAAAATAGCTACGAATCGATACCTGCGGGTCATCACATTCCCAGAAAGGTAATATATATTTGGTAACTCGCTCACTCCAAATTTCAACCGGTAATTGCATTAACCTTTTCCATGTCTTAATACTTTTCGTCGAGTTAGCCGTCCCAGTTCGGCCAAAGAGAGAAGAGGGAGAGAAACACGTACCACGTAACGAAATATCAACTCCACAAGAAAAATAGGCGAATGAAAATTTCTCCGCCCTAAACTCGTTAGTTCCGCTGCAATTTCATTTCCTAGGCAACGTTGTAGAGATTCCGCGGGAAACGTTTTCCGGGACGAACGAGTTGAAATTCAATTGCGAGAAAGAAATTGCCGCATGTAAAAATGCATTTTTAATGTAATCACTCGTGAGAGGGGGGGTGGAAAAGGTACACGCGCTATCGTGCGGGACGTGATGAACCGGTATCGGGAACGCGGGACGGAATATTAATAGAAGGAAATAGTTTATTTTATCCCGATTATATTATGACCGCGCGACGAGAAAAACACGCTGGCCTGAAAAAGGAGGAGGGAGTAGTAGCAGCAGTAGCAAGGTATTCGTTTCATTTGCATACCGAGTTGAACATTAATTGAATTTGTGACGTCTGCGAAATCTCTTGGGGGAGGGGGAGGTGGAGGGTTGGGGGGTTTTTTCGGGGCCTTTTTTGGGATTTAAAAATTAATCGAAAAATAAAATACGCCCGAATTTAATCCTCTCCGAGTGCGTAGATCAAATGGGCGATCTTTTTTATTAGGAATTCGTACCGTTGGATCGCGAATCGTACTCCTTTTTTGGGCGTAATTTTTTTCCGAGGGATGATCTCGGATGTATGTAGAGATAACGTCTCGCGCCTTGACGCATTCATTGTTTCGTTGAAAGAGAGTGAGAGGACGTCGAAGGCCAAGACCAGATAAACAGCTTCCGGAACAGCGTTTCAATAGCCCCATAAATCCTGAAAATGAGACTCCTTTTACCGTCCGAACTTATCGGTCGCTGATCGGCGGCGGGAGGCATTTGGTTTATGCAGAACTCCTTTTGTGAGACGAAAAACACCATTTTCATCGTCTGAATCGGGGCTCCGCGCGAATTAGCTGACGGACGAAGGAGTGGAAATGCGCGAATTTGCGTCAAAGGATTCGCAGAGGCGTGACGCGAACGTTTTCATCTGTCTGATGGACGTGTTTTTTTTTAATGGTTTGACGTGATAACTCTGATGATTACGTGGACGGGATTGACTGGGCGGACCTTGAAAATTAAACAGTTGGCGATATCATTTCGTACGTACGTATCGTTCCATCTCGACGAAATGAGAATGTTTTTTTTTACGCGTCAAAAAAAGGATTAAATAAATTAAAACGTTTTTCTTTTTTTATTATCTTGCAAACACGTCTCGACGTTCGCCTACGTCTACATGATTGTGAATTTGCTTTGGTCCCTCGAAAAATAACGAATGGGACCGCAGATTAAACGAGTGGGTTGCCCGAATTAAAATTTCAACTCACGCCCAAAATATTTACTTTCTCATTTTATTCCCTTCTTTCCGCATTAACTTTCTAAACATGACGATTTTTGGGGGTCCCTTTGACATTTTCGCGTAGAATTAAAAAGATACTCCGTAATTTCAATAAAAGTAGCATTCTGTACTATTTTCTGTATAATATTATCTATCCGTGTACGTAATAATTATACAAATATATTCTTTATTTGAGTTAAAAGATGTCAAACTTACTTAATATCGTGTAATATCTTTCGATAAACAAAGTTTTCTTCGTAACCATGGAACCATTCTCACGTATCAACCGGATTCGATCGTTCCAAACAACCTACTTCCTTAATCCGTTACTGTCCAAGGGATAAATGAATCTCTGAACCTTTCACAACATCCATTCCTCAATATTTCCGTATTTGATCGTCCCACGCTACGGAGAAGACGCGTAATATACTTCTTCTTCTCCCCAGATCCTATCATCTCTGACTTTATCGGAGAAGTTGATCCCAAAAGGGAAAAAAAACGATCCCTTTCTCGGGCGATTTAGATCCATCGAGAGGAGCTCATCAACGTAAACTCTTACGTCGAAATTTACGCGTGTACTTTCCCTGAAACAACACCGCCAAACCTCATCCTTTACACACCGACTCTGAGGAGAAATTTTGCCGGTAATTACCCGACTTTTCGAACCGTGCGTCTAATTTTACGTACGCAAACCTTCCGGACCGTGCTGCACCCACCCTCCTGGGCCCCTTCGAATAAAAACAACCCCCTGCCACGGAGGCCCCTTCCGCGTGGACAACACCCGCTTTGCACGCGGGCAAAAACTTCGAACCGGGCGGTCTGCAGGTGGGACGCGTGCCGTAACGCGCGGTCTGGGGCCGAAGCTCGCTGCGGGGCCGGTCTCGATGGCATCCTGGGTACCCCCGCCCATGGTATCGATCATCGAAACCCCAGGGCCCGAAGCGCGGGGAAGCCGACGCTCGCTGAGGGGCACCTAACGCCGCTCTCTACGTCCTCCGCAACGGCACGCTAGGATAAACGGAGTCCCAACGCCCAGAGAGAGACGACAAGCCTTCTTCCCTCCCTTCTAGAGAAGAATTCGCTTTACCTCTCTCCTGGGTGCACCAAAACCTCCATGCTTTCTCTTCCTTTGTCTGCCGATCTTTAATCTCCCTCTCTCCGTTTGCTTTCGTTCCCCCTTTCGCACATCGTTTAAAAACGTCTATCAGTCATATTCCTCGTTTTATTCCCTCGTGGACCCCTCCTGCGTTATCTCTCTCTAGTGCTCTCTCTAATCTCCCCATCTGCCCCACCATCTTGGCCCTGATTATCTATACATTCCATTACGCCGGAATATCTCTTCTCTTTATCCGTGCTTCCGGGCCCTTTTTTTTCATTTCCTTTCCCCAAAATTAAAACTCATTCCGATGATGACTACGCCCGCCTCTTGGCCGCTTCGCAAACATCACGATAATTGCAACAATGAGCGGAAGGAAAAATCCTAGCGAAAAAGTACGAAACGCGAGTTTGTTCCTCGGCTTTGGCGCTCCAGAAGATCGCGACGTCTAATTTCCCGTTGTTGAACGGATGCGGAGGCTTCTTGTGACTGGGGGAAACCTTTCCCCACGCCGTTCTAATGGAGTATCGGCAAATTTAATTGCGTCAGTAGCTCTTTTGGCGAGAATCATTGGGCGCGCGTTCTTCAGCCTTCCGCGCCTTCGCTCCCGGAAAAACCCGGATTGAAATTCCTCCGGGGATTAATTTAGCCGTTGATCGAATTATGAATGACGACCTTTCGGGGAAGCGTCTGTCCCTTGATTGCTCTTCCCGTCGACCTGCCGATACCGCACGAGTTTGCCAACAATTGCCTTTTTTCTCTACCACTCCTACCGACCGACGTCCCCCGCAAACCCCGGCAACCCGCGTCGCAAAAAACCTTCCCCCGAATAAGCGATTACGACTCTTCCATCCGAGAGTGCAGACCATCGGAAACGTTTCTCCTCTTCTCCCTCCGCCTACGTCTGAGTCCGGATCTTTTTGATCATTCTTTAATGTATTACACAAACATGGCTCTAACGGTACGATGTGTGAGGGGAAACCACTCTTTCGCTTTAAACCGTCTGTGGGGTTTTTTCGTATTCAACCCCGCAGAGAGAGAGGGGTTTTCGAACCTCAATCCCATACACGACGTTAGGATGGAATGAGGATATATGGGGGAATGAAGCGGTTGTCTCTCGTGCTCTCTCGTCCGTGAGTGGAGAAAGTACGCGTGAGTGGAGGTTGAGGACTGGGAATGACACTTCTTTTGGGTGAAGAGTGACCGAATTGAGTGAATTTTGAGAGAGGCTCGTAACTCCAATGTGGGTCCCAATATCATGAAAGAGAGTGGAGGCAAATATTTAGGAGATGAATATAAAGAGATCTTTGAGCCTTTCTTTCGGATACTGTGCGGAAAGGAAATTCGAGATTCCGATCTGGTTCAGAGGTTTGAACGGAAGATTAAGGAGATGATGCTCGTATTTGAAACTAAGGTCGTGTATATAAAATAGATAACAGAAAAGGAAGTCATTTCTCGATTTATTTCGTAAGTAACAGATCATACTCCACACAATAAAATTATGGATACGGTTATGTATAGACACGTACTATGACAACGATATTTATTTACATAGCAATCAGGATTTTATGACGCAAAAAAGTATGAAAGTATCTAGACTCGAGATGAACTCGACCGAACACAAAGCAATAATTAAAGATATAGCACTCCTTCGAGGATTAACGATGGAAATACTGAAAGGACTCAAAATTCGCGCATTTTAATCCTCCTTCCGTCGCCCTAACAACAGAGCACGCCCACTTCGTTTTGATTATTCTTTAATGCGCCACGTAACCGTCTTGCCCGCAGGGGTGGGTCTTCGCGATAAAACATGTTGCGCTCTTACTTAAATGCTCAAGACTTTTCGGAACGTCTTCTCCTTCCCCTCTATTCTGTTTACTCTCACCGCAATTCCGTAAATTACGACGAACCGCCCCATGCTCTTAAGTGCTAGAGAAACCGTGGCTTTCCTTACGGAGCCATCGGCGTTTATTGTTTTTTTAACGTTTTGAAGAGTGCATGCGAAATCGCGGGATTTGAATTAATTTTCTATCACTTCTCACTCCCCAAGGGTTGCTCTTGTTTCGCACGTCGTGCCCTGCGAACACATCGCTCTTAGTCTCATTTACATTTTTTCTTTAATTTTTCCCATTCGTCCCAAAATGTATGAATGAGAAATGTGAATACGATTGCGTTTTGAGTGCGTATACGAAAAAAAATGGATGGTGTTGGGTGGAAACCGTATACTGCGCGTCAGTTGCTAGGAAACAGTTCTATAAAGATCGTAGGATAGTATTAATGGACGTATTTATTTATTTAACAAGGACCGCACAAACGTACACTTTCTGGACAATTACAGCGTGGTACTAAACTTAACAACAACGGACGTTCACAAACATTCACACCTGGAGAGGGTAATTTCCTCCTCAGCCGGGATGCGAACCCTGGACCTCAGCGTTGGAAGAGTAGCATGCCATATATAAATAAATAGAAGCTACAACATGTATACTAGGAGGATAAACATCGTATTTTGCGAATCAATTTCCACACAAAGCCTTCTCAATAAAGACTAGACTATTCTATAGTTTTTTAGAGACTAATATACGCCAAATAAGCTTCAAAAATCCCTTTCCCACAAAGACAAAACAATTATACAGCTTTTGTGCAATCAAGGGTTTCAGCATTTAATCCTTACCGTACAGTTCCACTTTTGGATACCGTTAAGCCATAATTGCGACCTTCAATTGTACAGAATGGATCCTAAACGATTTTCTGAACTGTTTTCTTTGTTACCATTACCTCCCTGCGGCCATGGTTACCAGAGAACCTACTCTACGCGGTTCGAACCCCTCTTGAGCACCGATTACCCCACCGCTATCGAAACGGATGTAATTGGATAATGCAATCAGCATCCGTCTCTACCATCATGGATCCCCTGGTCATTCCTTCTTCTCCCTCATTCCTTATTCCATTTCCCTTTCCATTTTTCTCCCGTCTTCCGTTCCATCCTATTCCGGGGGCCCTAATACCTTCGCCGGCCACGGAATTATCCCATTCCAACCCTTGCATTCCACGACAAAACCCATTCCCTCCATTCGCTTATCGCCTTCCCCTCGTATCCCTCACTCTCTGCACCTATTGCATTTCCATTCCTCCCATCTATGTTCCCTCTTCTTCTCTGCCCCTTTAATGTCATCCCTCGCTTTTCCATCCTTTTTCTATATATAGTGGAACGTGGACCGGAACACAATATATGCCACGAATGCCTGCTATACCTTTACAAGCTTGTACGTTTGGGAAAGATTGGGGTCTGAAATCTATCGGATTCGAACATAAATATGCAAGGAAAAGGTAAGGGATGTAGTTTTTCATCCTTCTTTGACCATGAATGTCTAGTATTTGATTACGAATTCTCTTATATGTGCACGAATCTATGTCTGAATAGGCATTTTCGTAAGCTATAAAGCAAATTTAATAATGATCAAGGAATGGAGAAATAATACCGTAAGCAATTACACTTCACGTGCACACTTTCATGGTGTTTGCATCCCCATCCGCATACCATAAAGAGACTCATACGGTATAAACGTAAATATAGATCAAGTTGTGTTTCTAAAAAGATGAGTAAAAGAGAAGTAATAGTGACTGAAACTTATGACATTCCTGGGTTCGAGTACCAGTTATATTGAAAATTTTCTCTTCTTTTTAATATGGTATAATTAGTGTTATTTTAATTTCATTGGTCCTTTGAATGTCTAATTACAATTGATTTCTTTAATTCGCTATCAGAGAATTGAATTTAAGTACGTATCAACAAGCTGACAGCCATCACGTCCGCGAGTTAACAGTTATTTTAAATTTGCGAGATGATTTCTTAAAAATTTATTCCAGCGCCCCCTGGGGAGATCGAGCGACGAGTGGGTAAATGAGAAATAAAATTTTCAGAAGCGCGTCGAGAGAATTTCGATATGCAAACAAAATAAACATATTTATTAACTTACATACCGGATATAACATACAAACTGAAAAAAAAATTGAATTTTATGTTTTTTTTAGACGTCCAATTTTCGAGTTTATCTGTTTCAGCCGCTAACATGACAACTCGAATATGGTTTTCGAAACCACAACACGCTAGGATCGTTGTATATATCCGTGTTTTATTGTTATTTTTTTAAAAGAATATTAGCATATAATTTGAGCACAAACGAACTCAAAAGCTTCCCATTCGATTTCTTCGTATCGCCACGTCCTTAATTAACGTAAAACACGATTACGTCACGTGAAATACATCCCGCCACTCCATCGCTTTCGGGACGGAGTTTCGGGAACCGGAAATTAGACGAATCCCTTTTGATGGGGATTTGTTTTAGGAAATCATCTGCACTTTAAGCTTTGGGAAGCCTTTGGGCACGAGTATTTCAATTAACGCAGATATATAAAAAACAACACACGTCCATATGCTTACTTTGGACAGAGTGGAAACTGACGCCTATATATGAAAAAAACAACATTCCGGAAAACAAAATACGCTCGGTTTGGAAAAATAGGGATCTCTCGGAAAAAAAAGAGAGATTTCCTTTTGATAAAAGCTCTCGGCAAAATCCCCGCAAATCTGTGTAAATGTCGAAAATTTATTTATTCAACACGTGGTATAAAATATTTATCAATCTACGAATGCGTGCGAACCGACGAATCGTTCCGCGCCGATCCGACGTCGTACGAAAACAATAATGAGAAACGCTTGCATAAATAATCCCCAGATGGGAGCATTATCGCGTAAACGCTCATTGTTGGAATAAAATTCGAGCAGCTTATGGAAATAAACAAAAGGTGGCGTTAAAACGCTGGCGAAATGGCGCGCGGAAAAAAAACAAAAGCGTTGCTCCGAGAGATATTATTAAAGCTTATAAACAAAGATATTAAAAAGAGACGTTAAAAAAAGCTCGTTTTCCGCCATGCTGGCGATGATCGAAGGATTAAGGGAAAATGGAGTTCTGAACCCTTAATATGCAAAGTTCTGATCTATGGCGCTGTTCGTGGTAAAATAGGGCTTTTTACGGCTAGGTTCGGTAAATAAATGTTGGACTACCGCGGGTAGAGATACGATCTGCACCGTTCGTAATTTTACTTTCCTTCTCGAACGACATGCTTTAAATATGATAAAAACCGACGATGAATTTCTCTTCGTCAGAAAAGGCTAACTCACGCGAGGGGATGTAAAGAATCATGTTTATATATTATATAGCTCGGGACATTACTCCTCAGACGATATATCCCGACGAAAAAGTTATATTTCCTCTTTACTCTTCACGTACGCCACTTCCTCGCATAAGTCACCGTTTCTAGTGTATGTCGTCCCTATCCGAGAGGATTAATGCGGCTTCTTAAAAAATTACGCCCCTCCGTATAATTCCTAATATACTGTCGTGGTTGAGCGGTGTAATTTGATCTAGTCTCTTTATACTGCTCCCTAAATGATGGCGTAATGGTTATCTGATTAAGATAATGCTTTAGGGTACGGTAAATATATTACTGGACTCAGCTAACCGAAAAGAATTCTCCACTGCAAATTTACGAGGCTTTTCTTGAGCATAATTTTTCCTCTTATTAAATGAATTACTCTTTCTGGTTTTGCAGTGGAAATTTCTGTTTATTATTTGTAATTAATATCTAATATTGGTCATATCCTATAATACGTATTATATATTTCATTGGTTTAATTCATCATTATTATTGGTGAATCTGCAGATTTTTCTGTCATACATGTATATTGATGGTCACGAGAGTATCTTGTAACGTAAAAATCAAGTGCTTCATCATCAAATACCAGATATCATAAAATATCATATACCATCAAATCCATCAAAACTAAAATATGATCCAATCAATCTATCATAAAGGATAAAATGAATACATCATAAAAAATTTAGTACCTACGGTTGAAGATTTACACACTACAGTCAACCGGATATAGCATAAGAAACTTAAAACCTTTTTTTAGTTAAACTTAGTTTTATAGCTGGAAAACCTTCATAAATTGCGAATTCGTTTCAAAAGTATATTATATACAAATGATGTTAAATTTCCAAAATATGGGAGTACTTCGTAGTTAAATTATGGAGATTAACACATTAACATTAAGGATATTTAAAAAGTATCTAAAATATATTTTTAAAAGATTATATTTTATAAAGATATTTTTTTAAATAACTCAAAGAATATTCAACTTAACACTGGATGATTCACGATGATCGTGAAAATTCAACAGCAGATATGCCATCTTATATAAATAATAATTGATATGATATTTCCCTTAATATATTCTTTTCATTCAGGAAAGCTATAATATAATTATATTTAGTAGTTATTCGCATGCAAGAGGCTTCGAAAAACACGTACGAATATTCGCGAACGTAAATGCGATCACAAACAGAAAAAACCAGACGGATTGCAGTGTCATCTGGTGCAGCGACACGGAGGCTTATTCTTTCGCGTAGATGTCCAAGAGATTGCGTCAATGCTGGCAACTCCACAAGGGAAAGCTGCCCCGTCGTTCCCGTTCCTAGACCATTACTTTTTCTTGTATTTTTCCTCTTAGGTAAGAGGAAGGGGTATGAACGAAGGCTCGCAAAATATTGATCGTCACATTTGGAATCGTTGTTTTTATTCGAAGCCTTAGATAGGGTAGTTTGGAAGCATGCACGCCGAACGTTGAGAATAAAAGATTAGCTCGTTTCAAACAAATGTGATGAGAAACTTTTCTTGAAAAAAAAATATTGCTGTGCATCAAGCATTACACTAGTTTATTACCAGTGAGATGTTGAGTCATATTCAGATGTTTAGCATGGACGGATACATTATTTGTTATTACCACACGAGTAGACATTTATTTCCTTAATGAACGGCATAATTTCACCCTTCTGAAATATTTTTATTTCAAAGGTACAACATTTACTAATCATTTTAAAGTAAGACGATTTTTCTACCGTTATCGCGTGTATGCAGTTTTCAAATTGAAAAGAGCCATTACCGTGTGATGAACGAAAAGCAGTACTGCTTTTCGTAAGGTAGTACTGTATAAATACTACCGTATAAATATAACGTATACGTAAAAAGTATCGCTCGGGAAACATTTCACACACATATAAACACATTATAGACCACGTAACATGCGCATCGAAAAATCCAAAACAAATTTAAACCTGGAATACCATTTAGAGAAAAAAGAGACTTACGAAATCTTTTGATCAAACTAATACTCTTCGTGGATTCGACTCGATATTAATCACCCAAACAGATAAATGTAGCAGCTCTCAACCCGCACAATCCTCCCTTTTCAATATTTATTTATATATATCGCGTCCTTGAACCACAAAAATCAGACCTCCGATGCATAAAAACATCGAGGCGATGCGGAAAAATTCGAAGAAATCCCATTTTTTAAGCATTTCATACATTTATGTAACTGGAACGCGGCGAAAAAAAAGCACCACCAATTCTTCGCGTTCTTCATTCCCTCTGCATACGTAAAAATCCTAGAGAGAGAGAGAGACGCACGCCACGACGTACATACTCCCGTACGCACGTAATTGCAGTGCCTTTCTCCCGCCCTACTTCAATGGATAAAATTCCATATCTCTCCGAAAAAAAAGAAGACGAACCTCCACTGCCTTTTCCCCGTCTTATCCTCTTTGCGTCTTCCCATTTCCATTTTCCCCTTCCGACGACAACGCATTTGTTTTTCGCCAATTCCCCCTTTTACGCGTCCACCCAATTAATCCCCCGCCTCTTTGGCAATAACACGCGAGACCTCTATTTCCTTTCGATATTAAAAAAAACGAGAGTCCGTCTCTATCTTTTCTCTCTCTATTCCTCTCCTTCATCTCTCTTATTTACCTCATCGGTCCCCTTCCATAACCTACCCTACTCATCCCTATCTCCCCGGACCGCCCACTTCATCTTTATTCCCTTCCTTTTTTTCAATCTCCTTCCCGCACCTGCTCTTCCCTTTCTCTATCTCTCCCTTTTTCCATACCTTTTTTCGCCATTGTGTCTCGTCCCTTCTTTTTTTTGGCGATTTCCCTTCCCTTATCGTCCTCTCTCTCTCTTTTCTTCCCCCGCTTTGTTGCCATGACGCTTTTCCTAGCGAAAGTTTGTTTGTTGCTACGTGATCGACGGAAAAGGTCCGACGCAGCGATGGGTCTTGACTTGCGGGAAAAATGCGGGAACGCCCGAGGACGGACTCTTGAATGGCGATCCTTGCGCGGAATTTATGTTCTCGGGGCCGATTCGCTGAAAGGTGGTGAATGGGGAGAATGGTCTTTTAAAACAACGCCGAGGGTGGCTTTTGTCGTAATGGTGTTACGTTCCGAACCGGTCTTATTTAATCGTAAAAAAATACGTCGGTTTGGAATGTATCCGTACCTATTTCGTCTTCCTTTCCGGGTAACATGTTGGGTTCTGTTGTAACGGCTTTACATCTACGTAAATACAACAGAAGTCACCAGCCCTACGGCGTGTAATAGTGAATGGAATCATCTGGAGTAAGGACTAGTATTTTCTTAACCTATTATTATCGCTTATATAGAGATGAATAATAAAAGGAAAACGGTATCTAGTCCTCATTCTAGCATAAATTTCTATTATTTCACACGCTGCGAGCTTCCTATGGGCGAGTAATAGTGTGTGGAAACATCTGGAGTAAGGACTATTTTCTTAACCTATTGTTATCGCGTATATTTCGTAGAAATAAATTTTTAAAAACGACTCTAGTCTAGCATATCTTTCTCTTATTTTACGCTTAATTTCGTTCCGCCAGAGGTAGCAGAGATGTCGTAGAATATCTACTACATCTACCACGAACATACTTTTCTAAATTTATAGAGATATCGCAATGTTACTTCTAATCTCCAATCTTTTATGGATTTCTGATCTAAGTCTGAAAGTTACTTTAGTATTTTGATGAGTAAAACGTTTTTAAAACTTATGAGAGAGCACAGCCTGGAAAAGTATAACAATAAAGTCGTATTCCGGAAAATACATAGATTTACTATCCTGTTTCCACCTCAGTAATATTGATGAGAACAATAGTCAGAAGAATGATTCAAACTTGACCCGAAAAACCCGCAAGATTGTTTTAATTCGTTTCTGCTTTCGTTCGGATTGATTTTAGAAATAGTATCTGAAATTAAAAAAAACGGTTCGGAGGAAAGAAAAAGCAAATACATATGAATTAAAATCGATTACATTGAAACATTTCATTCACGATGTATCTCATTTGTATTTGGATATTTTAATCGTTTCCAATTCATCTAAACCCTTCATTAAGTTTAAGTACCGAAAACATGACTCATGCGTACATATCGAGATTGGTTATGCATTAATTAGACGTGACCATTGTATAAGAGACAAGGTACTTGGTTCGACTCTTGGTAACTCATGCTGAAGTATGGTTACTTGTAGCGATTATCAATTCCTGTACGTATTCTCTTCCGTAACCAACACGAACTTATACGTCATAGGAATACGTCATCGGAGATCATAGGGAAACCCCTATCGGAGAAAATGAATCTACGCCATGCATCAAAAACATCCTTGGAAAAAAAACGACAAAAACATTCGCATTGTATCCATTGTACCCTTGCATCTATTCCGCAGTACTTGAACGCGATCGTGGACTTTAAAACCCCCCTATAGCAGCCTTTAAATGGAACCCGTTTGTCTAACAGAATCCTCTCTTTTCCCCCTCGACGTACCCATCCCCTTCCGAAACACACCCCCCGCCTTCTATACCTCTTCCATTTGCCCACGCATCTTCTTCGCTTCCCGCGCGACGTCCCTCCATCCCCCCCCTTTCCACCGCTTCCCTTCCCCTACCGCGCCCCTCCCTCCCCCGCACCTTCCCCGCCGCCTTTCAGTCCCTGGCTCGCCCTCGTTGACGAAACATCGCTCTGCATTCTCTCGCCCGGAAAAGTGTGCTCCCATTTCGCCGGTGTCGCCCGTGGAATTTCCGGGGAGCGGACCCGCCGCATCCCGGCCTCATGGAGGCCTTCGCAGACGGACTTGGCCCGGCCTCCGCCCCGAAGCACCGGCGGGAACGGTGAGTGTTATATAGAGGGGGAATTTGTGCATTCCGTACAGCCTCCCCGAAGGCGATCGGAATCACCCGATAAGGTTTTCCGACTGCCTTATCGATGAGCGGATAGAGGCATCTCCGGCGGCTGGGAGATGGCCAAAGAGCTGCGTCGAAAGGTTTCCCACCGGCTGCGGGGAAGGGCTGGTGTTTTGACCGGATTTGATCGCCTCAATGAAACACGTACGGCACATCTCATACGGAATGAATTACGCGTAGAAGAACGGGGTTTGTGAGCGAAAGGTTCGAGGGTGGGTACTGTCACGGAAGGTCGTGGACATTCCAATGCGTATTTTCCAATGTTTTTGAGGGTTTGGCCTTTGGGGGAACTGACGCCTCGACTTAACAGGTGTACGCTGCGTCTGCCTCGAGGTTTCGAAACGTAGTCTTCGCCTGTGCATGGTAACAATGATCTCGTAGCTCTCTCGTAGCTCAAAGCGCGTACTCGGTTCGTAGAATCGATGTAATATCTGAAGATTATAATTTTATTGGTTGATAGACTCTTCGGTTTTGAACGCATGCCATTTTTTCTAGGCTTACCCAAAAAGAGTACAGCTTTCTTGTATTAGTAACAATAAGCTACTACCGATAGCACCATATGCTTCATTCACGTCATCATGATTGTTATGACGATGACATTTAGCATATAAACCATCGCAGTAGAATAGAACATAGGCTAGTATAGAAGAACAGCTTTACTCTCAGATCATAGGTTCATACAGAATACGTACATACGGTAGTACGAGAACTGATAGTAAAATCCTTCTCGTTGTACGTTCTGTTTTGAGCTTGATTGGTGTTACTCCGTGATTCTGAAAACGATTCGCATGATTTCCCCAATGTTTACCACGCTTGATACAGGAACCACTCCTCGTGAAACCCAGTCCTTGTATTTGCTGCCGGAGGGTTAACGTGCGACGTAAATTTTTAATCTCCGTTCCTGGGTTCGTTTTCAGCACGCAACGGATCCATGAGATTCTCCCGTAGTGTAGAACCGTTTCAGAACAGAAAAGGAACATATGGTCGCGAGTCCTCGAGTCAATATCGATGTCCGATTATTTTATTTCCAACGAGCCAATCCACTTTGACCTTTTCTATTTACTCCCGACGAATCCTTTCCGTAGCTGGGATAATCTGCGAAAAATCGCAGCTCTCCATGGAAACGGCCGGTTGCGGTCTTCGGAGCGAGCACTCCGCAGCGTACGACGTCTGCACGAATGACATTCCGGGCGTCGTGACGGATGTTTTGTGGCCTTTGTCATTTCGGGTCATAATTAGAAAAACAAGGTTCTCGCACGGCACATGTTGCACGCTCCGTGGGTTTCTTTTTAAGAGTTCCACGGATATTTAACGTGACGTTGACGGATTGGGAATATGATAGAGAAAAATCACGAAAACAAATTAAAATTCTTAATCTCGGGGGGTAATCTGAAACGCGCGATCGCTAATATAAATAACCCGCGATGGAGTTCGGATGAATTTATACGGGTTCGTCGACTGCTTCGTCGATTTATCTCTGGTAATTTTTAACAACACGGTAGGAGATTGTTATTGTTTGCAACTTATCTATAGATTTCGCGGAAGGTAGAAAAATGTAATGCGTCATTTATAGAATCGTTTTATTAGCGCCTATATAACCTGTTCAACCTAATTTTTCGGAATCTAGTCGCGTCTATATCCGGATGATGAAGTGCCGTGTAAAGTAGCCGACCTTTTAAACACTTGTAGCTATCACGAAACGCTGGTCATTATCGAAACATTCCGCCATTCTTTTTTTTTAATTCGTGATTCGTGCATGGCATGATTGCGAAATATAATCGCTCTCGTTTATCAGCGGCTTTACGAGCGATGATGCCGAATTTTTATCAATCTCTTCTGAATTTTTTTTGAAATTGTTTCCACTACCACGTCTACTACCACTACGATAACTATCGCGTTAATTAGTACGTAATTTTAGAACACTTACCGAAATCCTCTTAGAAATCCTATTGCCTCGGATAGTCTCGGATACTTCGACTGGCATCTCTCGTAAAGCTCATCGTGTTCACACGCAGTTGAAGATTTTTCCTGGAACGTAAAAAAAAGGGGGAATTATTTACCGACGAATTCCAATTACAAGCCTCCTCCTCTTCGTCGAGCGTCATTAAGGGAGCTAATCCTATTCATCTCCTTTAGCGATCAAAACCGTACGTTCTCGACGCCCGATGGCATAAGGCCATCATTCTCGGAATTTATTTAAGTTCCATTCGTTAGCAGTGGGATGTAATTTCGGTTCAGAGAGGGGAGTTAATCATCACCTTAAACATCCAGCAAGAGTTCCTCGCGAAGTACGGGGCGAATTTGAAGGAAATGCAAATACCTTTGTATCCGCAATCATGCAAATTTGTCTCGCGAAAGATGAATAGACGGATTCCGGTCTATGTCTTCTTCCTTCTCTCTCTCTGCTTCAAATGCAGGTCATAGTTTGAAGCGGATCAAATTTGCTCTCCTTTTACGAAAGGGCGCACAGCGATGTTAAACTTATCACTGCCTAATCACAAACGCTGTCCGTCATATTATACGGGGCATTTCGTTTAGATATTCACGGCGCACAAAGGACAACGTTCGGTATTCAAAGGATGCGACCTTTTTAGCGCTAGCTAACATAGTAACTCGATATCATTGTGTACCCTATATGCTAGAGATGCGATTAATTATAAAAATTTACGCAGCACTGAAGCTTTCAGAGCGATATTAAATTTTCTACTATTTTTATAAGCATCAAACGATAAACTTTGATTCACTTTTCTACAATATGAAAGTAGGATTCTGACAACTAACTCAAGCTTCGATATTGAAAGGAAAAATATATGGAGACTGCTTTTAAATTCGTTAAAACTGAATTTCTTCCTAAATAATTGAAAAATATCTCTAAAAGTTCCCTTAAACATTTTTTCATGATACCTCATTATGTTGACTCTACGCAAAATTGGAATATGAAGTAACTTGATGAAACAGTTCCTTTTTTTGTCAATGATGTATGGGATGGAGGATGTAGTACTACATCGTACTACACTGTACTACATTGTACTTCAATGACTTACATGCAGTTTGTAAAAGAAATAAAGTAACCAAAAACGTATATGAGAATCTAAAATGGAAACTTAGACATGCTATATTTCAATTAAGAATTGTTTTCTTTAAATTATGGAGTTATCACTTTATAATATCCGTGTCTAGTTAATAACGAATATTCGTTGGTAAGATATACTCAGGTAGCCATTATACATTTATGCAATTTGTAATCACTAATGTAAAGCCTTTATATCAATTAAATTAGAATCTACAAGCAATGCTGAGATGCTTCAAAATCAATTATATAAATCAACTGAGAGATAGGCTTTTACTGCAGGATAAGGATTACGTGATGAAATAATATTTAAAGCTTTCTAATATGGAAACATATCATGTTAATATACGTAAGAATTGCCTTTTTCTACCTCCAACAAGGACATGTTAAAATGTTAAAAGACTAAAAACAAAAGCCAAATTAAAATAAAATACCGAATCGCGAATCAGATTTTGATAATATTTGTTCAATCCAGGAGATGAAAATGACCCTATGCAAACATTTCAGGCAAAACTTTTCCTTTGTAAATCTACAAAATATGCTTAGATAACATTCTCATGAAATAACATAAGCGTGAGAATAAATCTAATTGATGGAACGCAAAGATAGAACACGTAGATCAAATAAGAAACTCGCACAAGCTGAAATACGCTGATAATTTTACACGGCCTCTAACGAAAATATCTCTTTCATCCATCGCTCTCCTTTAAGGAAAACACTTCCCCCGCGAAAGACTTAACATGCAACGCGAGGAAAATTTTTCTCCCCCGAAGACGAAACTCAATTTTTCTTAACGAACTTCCTTACGAGAGGTTATTCCGACTCATACCTCAGAATCAGTAAACAACCCGTCTCTTCCGCGAATAAATCTCCGAAAATTCTCCGGCAAAATCTTCTCCGCGAGAAATCTCCGTGCTTTCGCGTCCATTCGAAAAAGGGGAAAACACGCTTCGACATTCGGAGCAATTTCGGAACACGCACCTTTCGTTCCGATTGACAAACAGCGTTCGCGCGGGGCATTGTGGGCCAGGAAACGGGAAATTTGTGCGTCTCGCCGTCTGGTCCCGCGATCGGCTGAAGGGGGGGCGGGCATCGTGGCCTTAAATAATTCATTCCCGAATTCATTAATTCTATTCCCGTCACGTTTTCCCACCGCATAATGCCCTCCGAGCGCCCAAAAAGTGCCCTCGACTTTTTCCCCGGAATTCGCGCCTCCAACGATTTTTCCCTACGTCTTTATTCCCATTCAGAGAAGTCGGGAGGCAAATATCCGGAGTAAACAGAGATGATTCCGGGTGAAAAAGGCTGACTTTTCTCTCCTCTTTTTTTTTTGAGTGATGGGTGGTGGTGGTGATAATCTTGCCTCGCTCCGTGTATGGAGAAGAACTGTTTTGAAATTGAAATTCGAATTCGTAAAGGAAAACGACTTTTTGATCCGGACGTGCGTGAAACGGGTCTCTGTTTGCAGGCGTCCCTTGAACCCGAGGCTGCGAAATTAAAATCTCGGATTAAGGCATCTGCTTTTTTTTCCGCGGGATAATGAAGCGACTTCTCAATTTGCTCCCTTTCCAAAAAGGTCCTTTCTCCTTCTTTTTTTTCTCCGAGTATCTTTTCGAGGGAATCATTATTAAAATTGCGTTTGACGGACGGTAACGTACTTCCTGATCGCGCGCTATCTTCTTCTCTTTCCTGGAATTATCGTTATTATCGGGATCTGATGGTATATTTACGTATCTTTTCACTAATGAGTGTCGCAAACATGGAACGGAAATATCAAAGAGGTGCCTTTCAATTAGTGAATGTTATTAATGCTCATCTAGTGCGATTAAAACTCGATCTTATCGCTAATTAATTAGAAAATACGATGATTTTATGCACACTGAATACAAATGTTACAATTGAGTTTTAAAAAACCGGTATATTTGGGACTCGAACCCAGGTCCCCCCTCACTTTCCCGGTAGAAATTCTATTAGCAAGAATTTATTAGAATTATTGAATGAGCAGAATGCTTACAATTATTACGTAGAATGTATCTTATGAAGTATGATGGTTAGCATACCTTCCAGGATAGGGTGAAACCTGGATTCTAGTACCAATCATGTTTTTTTTTATTCACTCACGACTGACTCTTGTTTATTAAAATGAGTTATGAATCAGCTGGTTTGGAATATTTAGTTTAAAACTAATTGATTAAACTCCATTATTTTAAACGTATAATTCTCGATCTAATTCTTTGGATTTCTTATTTTTTATCTCGACCTTTTGAATTTTATTGCTTAGGATTTCTTACATATAGTTAAGATCTATATTAGTTAACTTTTGTTTAGCCTCTGTCACAGGAATCTCGCCGAGATATCTTTATATTCGTTGCTACGAGGAACGCTTTCTTCCACAGAAATATCAAGTTTGTTTACCTTAGTTTCTAGTCACGCAAAACTTTTCAATCTTTCTTACATCTCTCCACGAATCTAACGCAAAGTAAATTAAAAATAAGACACGGATCCGACGGAGATAGCCATGATACTCTGTAAATTAAATCTCATTCCGAAAGAAGGAAATATGTATTCTTCCCTATTCAATTTTAAATTCACAGGAGATCCGGTTTTGTTTATTTTTTGCCATGGCAATTTCTCCCGGAGATAAATAAACAAAGGTTGAAACTTCGTCGAGTAGAATTACTTCCTCGTGAGCGTAGCGTTTCCTCTTTCCTCGTCGGGGAAAAATTTTGCAGAAAAAGATCCCGATGATGAAACTCACTTAGCAACTTTAATACGCATTATTTAGATGCCACCGCCAACGCTGTTTATTTATCACGCCAAAACGTACAATTTCACTCATCCCGAGTTTTCCCGAGATAAGACGAGTTACGTGTATAATTATTCTCGAATATTTACGTCTGAGAAGACAAACGATTAATGCCTCTTAATCCTCTCGAAGTGAATCTGCGCTCGTTTAATAGATTTTTTGTCTTAAGCTAATTACTACGAGTCCTTCTTCTTTTGCATCAAAATCAAAGCAAACATAAAAAAATTCTCTCAAAGAGGTGATAATTGTTACACGAATAAAAGAGAACTCAAAGAGACGTAGTTGATATTCATGAGCATCTTCTCGCATCTTAAATTCCTCGTATGAAGTTTTAAAAGATTTCGAGACGGCTTGCGTACAATTAACAGAGGAAAACTGCCTCGTTGGTTGAAAAGCATTAGTTTTACTCTGAGGAGGAATATGTCAAGTGAGGGTGACGCCCACAATTAAGGGTGTGCGAAAAACATGAAAACCTACTCCGAGTCAATTAAATATAAAAGGAGTGAGATACTTAAGTCATATTCAGATAGATGGATGCATTATGTTTCATACAATTTCGTACTTTCGCAACATAAAATAAACGCGAACATGTTGGAGTAAAAATAAAACAAGAAGGGCATTTTAAACGTAAAATATCTACTTTTAAGTTTAAAATTTCTACTTACTTTCTAAAATTAAATTAACAATTAATCAACTAAATACGCCAATATTCATCTATAGTAAAGCATATGAACTGAAGAGGGTAATAATTATATACAATATTTTATATCATAAAATATTCTATATAATTATTAATGATCGTTGTTAACAGTATTTTATATCATTCAGGAATTAAAATCAAATATTCTAAATATATATTACGCTAAATCAATCTTTACAGCAAATAATGATGAGTTTTTTTATATGTATTCGATAAACGATGCCCCTGACACGTATTCCGAAGCAACCCGCACTACAAGACAACAATACATTTTCTTTTGCCTACCTCATCTCCAACGCACATCAAAATAAGCGGCTTCTCTCCCCCATACGATGACGCACTTCCTCTTAAAATAATACGAAAACAAACCCACATTTTATCGAGAACATAATTCTTCTCGATTTACTCTAGATAATTCAATACAATAGTATTCCTACATCCTCATCTCAACTTATTTCGCGCACTTCATATTTTTCAACGTTTTTTTTTCAATCGAAAAGAAAAACAAAAGAAATCGCTTTACCGTAGCCGGCGCACTACATGGAACGTGTGTTCCCTTTAAAGGAATAAACAAACCCCGACAGCGCACGGCAGATCTACGCGAGCGAGAGGAATTCTTCGGCTAGAGAAACACCGGCGGAAATTTAATCCGCGTTCCTAAACAAGAAGAATTTTTAATTGGGCATGCATCAGCGGATGGATCGAGCGCGTTCTCTCCAATTATTCGCATTCATGGCGATTGTGGGAATAGACGAGAGCATAGATCGCTTCGCAAGTACTTTCCGGGCCCTGTGTTGTAGTGTAGTGGTGGTGCACTGCTTGTGTGCGGCGAGAGGAAAATAGGGCCTCGTTATGATGGAAGCGGAGGAGAATCCGTTAAAATATTTATTAGGAGGATTATTTCCGCGGAGCTTCCATCCCGTTAAATTGTCTGCCCGAGGGTATCACTCCATCTGAGAGAGAGGATTTTGACATTCGAAAAGCACTCAGAGGCGGAAAGTATCCGATATCGAAGGAAGGCGTAGAACGCGAGAGAAGTGGCTCGAGCTGCGTCTTGTTACGTACTAGTCTTGCCTCGCAAGTAGCTGCGGGTACTTATTTTGAAGTAATTTTACGGTGTAGAGGCAATTAAGGGGATTTAAACATAGGTTTAGGAAATCGTTACGTTGTTAAATCCATGGTAACGAAACTAGAGAGATCTAGGTATCGAAGTAACTGTTTGTTGTTGCGTTCCGAAGTGACGTAGCAACGTGTCGAGAAAGAAATCGAGGTTTCCAAGGAACTGACGTAAGAGTTCAAAAAAATTACGAGAAAGGGAAAAACGAATTAAAAAAAAGAGGAAGCGATGAGAAGGGACAGGAAATGAGCGTGATTACGAAAGCGAGCGAATGGATTAAATAACGAACAAAAAGAAATAAGAGATGGAATTGTTCCAGTATCTAGATGGCACACTTAAGCGAGACGGGAGCTGCATAAAGTAGATAAGGCCAGGGATAACCGAAGAAAAGGTGACCTTCTTTATGAAGATTGCATGCGCAATTAAAGTTTGTGAAAGCTTAAAGAAGTCATTTCAAGAGAATGGCTCCGAGCAAAGGAAAGACGCGGAATTTGAGGGAAAGAAAAATGATAAAAGCGTTCGGAAAAGCTTCAAATGGGGAAATTGTCTTGAAAGAACAATTAAGGGATAATCTTTTATAGTGTTATTTATTTTACGGTTTTATTATCAATTTGTCGTCTTTGTACAGAATATATTGCTTCGAAATACTATAATCATAATTTGTCTTTATTATGGTCGAAATTTAGTGTACGCCGACTTATATACTTGGACCTGCAAACGATAAATTTTGGCGATAATCAGTGGAACTTTTAACTAATTTTTATCCTGGAACTTATACTGTATATATAAACACACTTCCATGTACAATCCAAGAAAAACTGATTAGCCAGGACTCGAATTTGAGGCTTAAGGGATGCGATTTGTACCTGCTTGAACGCAACAAACAAAGAAAACCGACGCGGAATTAAATTAGCTAATAATTCATTACAATGAATATAAAATACCGTCGCAGTTATGCAGTTTGTTCGGTGAAGACGTTTTGATACTGTATCTAAAAAACTCACGATTGTAATAACTATATTATATTGATTCATGTTTTTATAAAAATAATTTAAAACCTTGCATATATTCATCATTAAGCTAATTTGCCGGCAACATTTATCACGTAGAGTTTTTCGGGATTCATGATAGGCCTTCACTGCTACCGTAGCGGGCAAGGGGCCCTTATCATCTCGTACGAAGAATTAATCATAGTTTTACCAAAAAGTAGAAAGATTAAAGGCATTAAATTAAATCGTATTTCATATTACTCTAATTCAAATAAATATTCAATTTTTGAAATAAAATAGTTTAAATTAAAAACATTTCCGATATTTTTCCTCAATAATTCTGATTGAAGAAAGTAATTCCATATTTTAAGTAAAAACAGAATAAGACAGAAAATTACTTTAGCAATTTAAAATAATCGAAGGCGCGAACAAGAACATTCTAACTCGATACCATTTCCGATATTTTTCTTCGGATAATCTGATTGGCCCGCGAGAGTTTTAACGCTATTCTTTCTTTTTTCCCTCGATCGACTACAAATGAACGAAAGGACGGATCGTATATACTTCGCAACACGAATGGAAATTTCAGGGATCGAAAGATTTTTATCGCCTCGACGGAAAACGAGAGCTCCGGGAAGAGGAAAAGGGTAGATATCCCTCTTTTCCAAAGGGAATGGAAATAAAGATGAAAATTCAAGTTAAGGGTATTGGCAGCAGGATAATCGGGTTGTGCCTCCTTTTCATCATAAATGCCGAAAAAATATTGGAGAGAGAAGGTAAATTAATAAACCTAGAGAGAGAGAGGATGATCCTTGAGAGGAGATAATGGATTCAATTACAACTGCAGATAAAGAACACTCTTAAGCCGCTCACTTATTTCGAAAGCGCATTCGAAGGGAATTTGAGGCGAAAATTAACATAAGAAGACTGGGGCAATTAGCCTCGTCTATGGTACTGTGAGGATTAAAGAGGCGGTGTGGATAATGTGACGAACGTAAACCGTGTTCGCCATTTTGTGGATTGGTTGACGCCGTGTATTAAGTGATCGGAATTAAATCGAGAGTAATGATCGATTAAAAACGAAGCTTACGAACATAAATTGATTACTATTATGAATACTAAATCACTTACACTCTTGGATATCTTCAAACGCGGTTTTAATGTAGTATAATATAAAATAAACTCTCACGTAAATGTGGAAACAATAAAGTATAATGTACTATAATAAACTCTTACGTACTCCTTTACACTGAGTTTCATCCCTCGGATATATGAGGATTTGGTAGAAAAAAAAAAATTCGGATGGAAATCAACCGTTTTTGCCGTTCTAATAGGAATTTATGAAGTGAAAGGATGAGTTACATCATGAATCGATAATTCACTATTCGGAGCGTGTGCTATGATTCTCTATTCGCGTGCGTTACGAGAAATTTTCACCTCGTTCGTCTGTTACTGTTAATGAACGACTCATCGGGCTGTTGCTTTTTAAAAGATATTATACGAGTGTGTGTTCCGTATCCATGTTACCATGGGAGCGTGATTCGATCGAAATGGGATCAGTTAATAAATCATAATACTAGAGAGATAAAAGAAACGATATGTTGTCTATTCACCCGAGAAAATATACAGTCGTAGATGGTGTTGATATTTTGACGAATAAATCTCCATTGAAATACATGGAAATTTGATACGTAATAAAAATTCATCGATAAGGGTTTGGAAAACCAGATTCGAAGCGTATAACCGGAAACCGAATACTAATATCTTCAAAACTATCATCGACAGTTATTAATCTACGTAATCCACACTCTAAACCCTAAATAAACGTTTCCGACTGCTTGAAAATTAACGATTCGTGCTGAGATTATATAAATCATTTTTTTGCGTCGTGTTCTCCCGCAAATGAATGAGTTTCTTGCACCATCTGTGAAACTCCCTCCGACGACGTAATAGGAATATTATTCTACATTCGAAAGTGATTGTAAAACCTCGAACGACGCTTTAGCTGTCCACGTAATGGCAAGATGATGACCAAAAAAAAGACAGTTAAATTAATAACTTGGAGGGAAAGAAAAGATAAGATCTAAAATGACCGTTTGATGAGACGTTCTTGGAAATGTTACGTCAAGTATAATTGAATAGCTGGTTCTTATCTTTCATTACAGTAATAGAAAGTTGAAATCTTCGTTGTTCATGGCATACAGTAACATTTATAGCGCAGAATAAACGTAAATCCTACAGGTTTTATTCTTAGTTCATTTATATATATTATGATCATGAATACCCAACAAATCATAGAATATTTTTCATTCAGTTGTTCTTGAATTAATTCCATCATTTCGTATACTCATTCACTTCGAGTAATACCTCTTACTAATTTCGTTTTTTACATCGATCTTTTATCTCTGGGCAGCATAATATCCATTGTATCTCTAGTGATAATAATAACAACACCTAGCGACAATAATAACAACCCCCTAGTAACCCCAAATAAATCACGTACTCTATATCCATTATGAATTACCGAATAGCTTCCTTATCTATGAAATGTGACAGTTCAAGTACTGGATTCTAGTACCATATCATCTTATTAAATAGTGAATCATCTATCAAATAAAAACGATTCAAATTAGAGAATTCATTATGCTTCGTATATTATATGCACGAGCCAACGGCATGTCCCGTGAGGTAGATATCATAGCAGTTTACCCCGGAATTTCCTTTCCGTGAAAGCTTTCGCAGGTGAAAGGATTCTCGAGAAAGAAGTCTGTGGAGTAACATCACTCAAAATTCCAATCGATTAGCCGTCTTAGGCTTGAGCAGCATTTCACGAGAAATTTCACTCGGTGTGAAGTTCACGAGTTTACTCACTCCCCTTAATAAGCCCTTGAACCTCGATGTTGGCAATGATCACGCTTTTGGAAAGAATCCGTGCGGAAGTGATTGTAAAATGCTGCATGATATGTGCGTGGAAAATGTGGAATTAAGAAGAAAGGATAAGAGGCTCGTGATATTCAAATTCGTCAACAAACTTGTATGCATTCGTTTTATCCGTTCTTTCTCTAGAGATCGTACTTTACCTATTCGGAAAGATATATAATATTTGTTTTCATCAACGGTGATTTTGGGAGTAGAAAATCTGAGGCTGAAGTATATCTTCCTATAAAATAATTGAAATGAATGATGACGACGGTAAAAGAAGCGATTCAAAATTAGCTAGGACAATATGATGTAAGAGTAATAATGATCAAGGTATATTTGAGAGTAAATGAAGAAAATGAATGAAAATATTCTACACGCTGACAATATGAAAAATATTAATGAAAAATAAAATTAGCTAATCTCAAATATTAATAATATAATCGGAGATATTTAACAGAAATTAATAAAAATTTGAGATTGATTTAAAACCGATTAAACATAAAAATGAAATTTTCGAAGTAATAAGAGCAAAACTTACTATATGACTAAAGGGTTATAAAGATAATACGTAATAATACAAAAATTATTAAAATTTTTCGGAATAAGGCAGAGAGCAATAGAAAAAAAAATAAAAGTCGTAAAAATATCCAGCATGAAAATAACTTAGAAATACGATCACGAGCTGAATAGAGAAATAGTCCCTTATCTTTCGTCATCGCATAAAACCAATTCCTTTCGTAGCCATAAAAATCCTTCCCACCGGTGCAAAACCTACGATCCAATAATACTATAACCATTAAAATGTGTTCGACATTTAATGAAACGAGGAAAGAAACGGCAAAATTACTTTGAGCTCAAAGAAATCTAGACGACGATCCGCCAGGATACGTTAACGAAACGGCCAATAATTGGAGCAAAAAGGCATTCAAATTGCAGCCGACGGTCCTCGATTACTCTCCATTCTGTAAACGCACCGCAGCGCTCCGTGTGAGAGAAGTTGGAAATTACGTCGGCTTCCGTAGAGATAAAAGTCTCGACTTTTTCCGTGGACTGCAATATCTGCGACGTTAACTGATTCCATGGGATTTCTCGGGTTCATAAATATCACGGAGCAGGTTTATTGGAAACGGAGCTGCGAGCTGTCGGGGGAACATACGCGCACACGTGCTGCCAGATGAACTGGAGGCCGAACTATGATCCAAATATTTCCCGATAACGCCGCGAATTCATAGCAATTTCCGTATAAAAAAAGACATTTTCAGGAGAGCTTTACGACTTCGCGTGTGAAAAGGAGTAACGGAGCATCGCGTAGGCGTGATTTCATAGGGTATTATTTCATTCCTTCAGGTGTGAAATAAATACCTTAGGTGTTAAGACGCAATTTATGCGGGAGTAGCCGATAATTTAGACAAAGCTGCATTTGATAGGAATCGGAAAAGCGTTTGTATTACTCAGATTTCACCTTTTGAGGGAATTTTCCCCAATAATCAGATTGTACCAAACGTAATATTATAAAGTTCGAGATATCACTGTAATGTTGCAACGCTTTTGAGTTCATTGCAACCGAAAATTTGCTCTAATGCACGTTGAAACTTTGAATATTCAGACATGCATGGCTAAACTATATTCGAACAGAGTATTAGACGGATCTTTAGATGTCTCGAGAACGTTTAAATTATAAAATAAATTGTTTATTAAAATAGTGTGAGAAATAATTTAATATTAAAATCTAAAATAATACGATTTTTAAGAAGAACGAGGTATGCTCGATTATAAAGTACAAAATGACATTAAAAAAAATATATATATACAGTAGTGAAATTAATAATGAAAGATGAAATTAAAATATTTAAAACTATTCAAATTAAGGTCTGGAAATTATAATTAAGATGAATAATATCGGTAAATATTGTACATTAAATTGAGGTTATTTAAAATGGACAAAAAGCGTGGACATTTACGCAGTTTAAAAATATAAATTTGAAATATATTCTTTCGAAGACTGAAAGTATTATTATTTCCCTAATTATTTAAGTCAAAGATGTGAAAATGTTCAAATTTCAATACTTAACAACACATTATTAAATCTTCCAATAATAGAAAAATTAGTGGATTAAGATAATATAAAGAACTGAGATTTTATTATTTGCTACAAAATTTAGTAATTGAAATAAAACACTCGTGAACTAACTACCATATAAATTTTTTTAGATTTGACAAAAAACCTCATAAATTATTGATATAAATACCATACTATCTATATATAGATACACATTTAAAGAAATAGTTCAGGAACAGGAATAAAGCAATTGTATCTTATGACCAATAAATAAACGCATTTTTCGTCACTGGAACATTCCACTTAGGCGCAAAAAGACGCTCGACTCCGTGAAAAACGTCGCCTGGACGAAAGACCAACATGGCGAGAACGCGAATAAAAAGGGGATATGTACGTAAAAGGAAAACTCGCTTTACTTATTGCATCACATCGTCCAGAAGTGCATCCGAACCTTACGTTACGTCGTCTGAACACTCCGAGAGAAGGTATTATTGCTAATTCCGCTGGAATGGGATCACCCGTTTGATTCCATTTCAGGCGCATCCCAAACGCACCGATTGAATCCGTTATCTTTCCGTTCGGAATGGCCTTTTTCCTTTCAAAGGACTTGGACATGCACACGGACGCATAGGTACACGACCTTCTTCAGACCATCGATTTTACTCCCATAAGTACATCTGTCCCAGACACAATTTTTTCGAGAGCTATGGATTTTATTTCGCCGACCATCTTCGCAGATGCTGAAGGGGATTTCTCGTATCTTTTTATATCGTCTGTTCGTTTCGAAACGTGCAGAATTACGGGAGAGACTTAATTCTATTTCTCTCCGCCGGAAGTGGTTAATGAAGGATATCCTTTTATTTCTGTTGCGTATAACCCAATTAGCGGGCGCCTCTGCGCAAAGGATGATGGGAAGAACCTTAAAAACGGAGGTGATCGAACGAGGAGCGTATGCGATTCTATAAAAATGGAATAAACCTGTTATGGAAGACGTTCTAAATCTCTTTTCGCCTTAAATCTAATATCCCTAAAACCACGTGGTATTTCTTTTCGATTAATATCAATCTAATCAAATTCAAAGACTTGATCTTGGTCAATTAGAATAGATTTAATTTTTCTTTTATTGATATTATGTATACGTTTTACGTATATTGTTTACTAATATTGTTATTAATGCTATATCAATTTCAATTATATTTGATGATTAAAATCAATCGTTAAGTCTTTAAATGCATTATTTCAATTAACATTAGATTAATTCACAATATATTATGCTTATTATGATATTATGAATACTGATTGACGACCTGTTTCATCACAGAGACGTCTTTATCAATTGCATAACTAAATTCCATTTTTAGTCAATTCATATTGTATCAAAATTTTAACAATTTCTAAAATAACTAGAAACGTTCCAACTAAAGGCCTTTTGAAAGCATAATTAGAACAGTGAAACTTCTTTGAATGCTCACGCATATTAATATTTTTAAAAAAGATACAAACTATAAATCTATTTTCCACTTCCAAGAGTATATACCATATATATTTCCTTCGGCTTAACTTTACTCTCCTTCACGCAAAATTTCAGGAATTTTGAATCCCAAAATATTCAAACGTAAACTTGACTATCAAATTTCCTTCAAATAATCAAAAAAGGAAAAACAATAAATCGAAGATCCCCTTTTAAATGAAAAGCTATGCACAGCTTCCATCTCACGTACATCCCATATACATTCACCCAGAAAATCACAACATTTCCACAATATATGACATTTTTCGGTAGTGTAAATAGTACATACAACTTCATTTCAAATCATACCGTACACCATTCTCATCTGAAGAACGAAATAGATTTCGTATTTGAATAGATGTCTTAAAAATATACCCGAGTTTGGCTCGGAATCCATCTGTGCGTGCTTTAGCGGCCTTAAAACATAAAAAGCTTTCCAAATCAGGCATGAGAGAATCCTTATGCTAAGCAAGCACATATTTTTACCAGAGTAAATCGCATGGTCCAGTGGAATTCCCATACTGCGCTCCATCGATTTTGTCTCTGCGTTGTTTTTAAGCGTGCTGCTCCTCTATAAAAATACCCATGAACGCGGGCACAATCGATTCCTAAATATACACTAACTTTTTTATAGCGTATAATTTCTTTATTTTCCCGTAATGGAGAACTCGGACGACTTTTCCGGCAAATCGCAGGCAGATTACGATCCGACGTATTTTACCTGCCATGAGACGTTATTTGATAGGGGGAGAGAGCTTTTTTATTCTATCGCATAAGATCAGAATAAACACGAGATGGGAATAAAATATGCATAGACCGCACAATTCGACCGCGTATACGTGAATATATGATCATATGGTCGCCGTGAGAAAATATAAAATACGTTCTGAATACTCCCCACGGAATAGTATTTTAGCTTCCTTATTTTCGCCAGACGTCTAAAATTATACGGGACCCTTGCATTACCGTCTGGAGGAGTTTAGGAAATAAGATTTGGGACATATGGTACGGAAGTTACGGAATTTCCGTCGCTGAAACACCGGTTTCGATAGAGCATTTACCTTAAAAGTATTGCCGTATGTTAATGTATCCGAACAGTAATAGGTACGCATTATGCAAATAGTACAGACAACTCTAACTCAGTCCTATACATAAGAATGACAGGCCAGCAGATAGAATATTCACGATTTATACGCGTTATGCTGAAATGACGAGCAACATTACGGTAAAGCTAAGTATTTGAAGTATTATTTTCATCTATAGCCATACAAAAAATAAATCTTTTAATATTTATATTCAATTAAGTAATTCAATATAGTAGAACATGAAAATAATTGATTTTTATTATCAATTTTTCTTGTATGACGTAATTTTGTTTATGTATCGAAGCATTTTCTTTCTGACATGTAACCTTTTCATTTCTTATCCAGTCACTTTTAAATTTTATGTATATTATTATAAGATAGTGCAAGATTCATAGTATCTAATAGTATTATTAGTAATACGTAGAATCAGTTTTTATGAATAAATTACTTTTATCGTTTTCCAAACATTTATTTTCGTACGGAACATTCACTTCCTTAGCTGATAAAACTCTGATCATCTATTTATTCTACCCCATGTACCCTATTTCTTATCTAATTTTCCAGTAATTACAAGTCAACTGTTCTACGAAATCATTTACAACGGCCATAATTATTGACGTGCGAATTTCCGCAATTTTCAGCCTCAGACCCTCTTCTCGTACAAGGAAATATCTCACCCTAAAACATGACAAAAGACTCGTCAGTCCAAGTTATGAAATCGAGATCGGAAAAAAATAAACAAAACAAAAACGTAATAAAAGGAAGAGCATCGGGAGACAAGACCGACTGAAAGAAGAACACTTACCGACCTTGATTCCCTTCTCTTCCCACACAATACGAATCGAAATGAAAACCAGCCTTCCCAAATTCGCGAGCGATGGGCACGCAGCTGGATGGAATATCACGGTCGTCATGGCAATCATCAAACAAACGAAAAACCCATTCTCTCGCTGAGAGAGAGGCAGGCGTTCCACATTCATCACCTTCGAAATCGCCCGCCATACAGTCGATTACCACCTCGTTGTATCCCTTTTCGCGCAAAAAAAAAGAGAGTAGAAAATCCTTCTCAAAACACCGCCTCGTATTCCCGTTAATTCCTCGCCCCAGACGAAATAGCTTATCAAGATTAATTTCCGACGCGAATTTACCTACGGAGATAGAGCCTCGGAGAGCTAATTCTTTCCGATTTTTCTTCCCAAATCCCCTGCGTAAATACGGCCTCGTTGCCGCGTATCTCTCGGCATCCAAAATCCCGTGGGATAAACTCGCGAAACGTCTTCCGAAAGGAATTAGCGATAAAGACGGATCGATCGACGCCAATGGATTTCTGATCGTTTGTTTTCTCCTTCGCGGAAAATGAGCGCGTTTGTCATCCGGTTTTGAGCATCGGCTTTATCGACCGGAATGGAGTTTATTTTTGAACGCGAGTATTTTTGGTTCGGAGGAGTAGATTTATGCCTCGGAAACGTCTCGCTGATTGTAACTTATCGCGTCCGAGTTCCGGCAGACGAACGCAAGGTGGTTTCCACGGGATCTGTAGAGGGGCCGGTTTGGGGCCGAGGACGTTGACTTCGGATGCGTTTTTTTTTTTTTTTTTTTTTAACCGCGCGGCGATTCTAAGCGAAAACGAAGGAGTTTGCGCCGCTTGAGTTCGTGGCGATTACGAGAGGGACTTTATGAAGCCGATGCCTTCCTTACCGCCGTTCTCGCACGCAAAAAGTTAAGGTAGCGATGTTTCCCAGGAACTGTATAAGTGGAACAATGGAATTCATTTGCTTCTCTGTTTTTCTTAACCTCTCCTGGGCCCGAACGAAGACCACGTAACGCAAAAAAAGCGAAATTGCCTGAAGGTAATCAAAGTATGCAATGCGCTTAAGGGAATGAAATAATGCAAGTGCCTTAATGGAATTAAAACTGATTCACGCAGAACAGCTAGGATTGTTATTTCTTCTACCGTTCCGTCAACAATATATCCTTCTAGACAAAATTTAATAAATAAATCCGCACATAAAGGGTAGTCATGCATAATAAAATCATTTTAATAATAATTATTCAAAACAAATAACTATATACATCTAAAATATAGAAATTGTTGAGGTCAATAATTTAGCAATGTTCTTAAAAATCATTTACTGAAGTAGATAATAACCAAGGATTGCAAACTGAAGAACGAGTGAAAATAATAAACGCATATTCTAAAATGAAATGATCATGAATAACGCATAGTATATTCATAGAAAAGAATTTTATTGCAGAATATCGTAATTTGCACTTTTATTCATGGAATTCTCCCATTACAAACAAAAGTAGAAAAACTCAACTTGTATAACACACGAGTATCATAAAATATTATCAAATGATCATGACTGGATGGCTTAAAATCATGATCGTACATAAAATAAACCTTTCACGGTACAGCGTAAAGTGTTTTCTTTTTACCCTCATGAAAATTCGTATAAGCATCAAATATCCGACCTTGTTACGTGCATCTATTATAATGCACTGAAAAATTTTATCTATAATCCGATTTGCACAAACTAATCCATGTCAGGATTAATACGTAGATAATGAAATGTAGAACAAAAGATAAAACTCTGAATAGATATCGTTCGGCACGATGATTAAACTAAATTTTGATATGAAACATCCCGCGTAAGCAGTATCTATGCAGAATTTATCACACAAAAAACGCGTAAATACGTACAAAATTTACGGCGCACAATGTATGGATACGAGTATCGCACATGTGCGAGGGACAGATAAGCCGACGATAAAAATCTGCACAAATTACCCGATAACTAAGCCTATCGTAACGCTGAGCCGCGACGGTACCCTTCGTACCGTATCTAAAAGCGAGATGCATCTGCAATCCACCGTTTATCGCTTCCACGGACGCAGGACTAAAAACAAAATAAACAAAACCCGCATGCGATGCAAACAATCACCAGGTTTCCGCGAGGACGTATTTAGAACTAAATAATCGGGATTAAAAAATACTCCGGGCACTTGCGCAGAAGTAAATTTTCGTCATGGACGAGTCCATCTTTTGCAGACTCCATCACGAAGGGGTTCGGGTGGCGATAAGGTAATAGAGAAAAGTAGCTTATTAAAAAAATCCTCCCCTTACGTCCACTTCCCTTTAGGAGAAACCTCCCTCCCTTCAGCCCTGACAGCAGACCGAACCGCGGGCTTTTTTACCGGACCCTACAGCCATACCTGATCGTCATGGCGACCGAGTGAGACGAACACATGTCGCCCTGACCCGGGAACTCACGCACGGCATAAAAAAAGGCTACCGCCGCCTTTCATAAGAGCGTTATGGGGGCGTCGTTATGGTGGTTACGGTGAAGATATCGCCTCGTGTTATGTCCCATCCGATTTTTTGCGACGGTCTGCGTTAATCCTCGATGGACGTAGACTTAACGGGGGAGCGGTCTCGCTGGAAAGCAACGCGGGAAATAAACTTCGCGTCCTATACTTTTACACGTAAAAGGAGTCGATAAAAATCGAGCTGGGATATCCATACACTCCGCCGCTGGAAATTTCTTTTTCTCCGATGCGGGGAAAGTATTTCTTTTGTTTCGGCGTCGGGGGAAATGATCTCGTTCTCTTTTTTTTTATTCCAAAAGAGCGGAGAAAATTTTTGGGATCAAAAAGGACCGCTTCGCTACTTTTACCCGAAAAACCCTCTATTCGAGAGGTTCTTAATCGCGGGTAAGTGGATTGTACCTGCCGGAGGAATTTTTTTTTATCTGGTTTCGGATCATGGTCTTAACAAAGGAGCGGCAATTTTAACGCTCGAACGGGAGAGTAGCTGAAATGCGCCGACGTTAAAATTGGATCATATAGAAGGTTCGTTTTAAAAAAGTTGACTCGATCAATGGCTTCCGATGGAGGATTTCACGCCCAATTTTCTCGTTCCGAATCGCGCCGAATTTTCGTAGGTATCAAAGCGTGAGATGAGGCCTTCGGATAATTAATACATTGATCCGAAATATTACAACGGTGTTCTTTAAAGAGATTATCATCCAGGTTTTGTTGATCTTCTTTAGGTTTTAAGCAGAGCATGCATATTTGTATAGAGTGAGAGTATCCAACTTTAGTCACTACATCTACATATAAATCGTTGTAAAAAACCTGAATATCGTCACTGCATCGACGCAAACGAAAGTGAGCTCATGAAATGATCATGAGCAAAATTGAGCCAAAATGGATAATAATAATAATTACGTAACATCGCAAAGTAATATGCTATTAATTATCGGTTATAATTGAATTATTTACAACAGTCATAGCACAGCATAGTATGTCATAGAAGTATTAATATTATACTTAAAATTGTAGTAAAGACCCTACTTTAGCTGACAGTCTTATTATTTTTATGTTAAAGGGGAATGATACTCTCTAAAAATTTAGCTGATGAATGGGCAATAAATTAACCTTCAAATATAATTGTCTGTACTGCATTCAAATCCTTTGAGAATTTCAATTCTAAAATGCTAATCATTAACCTTTTGCCACTCCTTAAATAACATTCGTGTTACGCGAAACAAAATAACAAAAAGAGTATGAAAGTATAGAAAGCATAGTAAGTAAGTAAGTATATATAGAAGCAGAGAAAATATTCTTAGGGAAGCACAACAATTTTATACACAAAATTCATGTATACTTATCAAATATTACTCTCAACTTTCCACTAGAAACGTAATGCTGCTCTTTTTATTATCAATTCCATAATCCTATTTCAGTCATACCAAAAGAAAGTACCTCTTAAATCACCACAGCTACCTACAAGACGCTATAAGGGAACAAGACCGAATTCTATGAAAGATCCATCGCTCTCCATCCCGTACAATATATTTCTAAAAAATTCCATTCTCCGAGATAAGTACACTCGTACCCTTCACGTCTCGTAAGGATCGGCAAAGAATTTTTCCTTGTCGACATTATATCGCCCGTAGTATTCTCGAACGCTTTCCCACCGACGAAAAATCACACGGACCTGCTTCGATCCTTCTTCCTTTCCGTGAGATGACTCGAGCGGAATTGAAACGCATACCAAAGAAGATGGCATCCTCTCCCGGTTCGCCCCGCATGGCCGAACAGTTTGTCTTCGTGATCGAAAGAATCTTCCTTCCATTCCGAACCGACGCCCCCGTTCCATCTCGACAACAAATCAAATCCTTCTTCTTGGGGGGTTTTTCTATCCTTCTTCCGAAGGGGTTTTCTATCCTTCTCCCGGGTGGGTTTTCTTTTTCGTCCGAGAGATTATTCGCAATATCCAAAGGTCAATTGCCCACGTCCACGCGAATCTCTCTCTTACCAAATGGATTCTGGGAGAAAATATTGGTGTTGATTGAGAGCCGATAAGAAGGGAGGAGTGGTTGAAAGGGAAAGGGTGTTAATGGGGATTCTCGATTGAACGTTGCAGCAGCTTCCTCCTCATCTGCCGACCATAAACACGTGTCATACACTCCCAAGATATTCTCCTTCCTCCCATTTGTGCTCCCGAACCATTACTGTCCATTTACATTCCGGATACTCTCTCTCTCTCCTTTTCCATTTTCACGTCGTAAGCGTGTGTTAATATGGAGATGTGTAGGCGTGCTTTTTAGGTCGCCTTGGTTACGCACTGAATACGTACGCGTGTAGGTAACAGGCGTGTATTTTCTGATATGGAATATATTTCCTGGAGTTAAAGTATTAATTATATTTAGCTGGACTTTGTGAATTTATCTCTAGCTTAGTACGCACTCGTACGAATTATTGTTGCTTCAAAATAAGGAAAAATTAATTCTCGTTAGATGAATTTTTCCTCTTGGGAACATTGACCATTTATCCTAAACAGCGTGAGTTAAATATTTACCAATCATATGAGATTTATGACAATACTAAATTATTATATGACTATTCTCGATACAGCACGTGACTATTTGATATACACGCTGATCAGTGGTTTGCATAAAATTTAATCTCTTTAACTGAAATATGGTGGATTGAATCTAGCTAAATAGCTCTCTCGTCCAATAATTATAGTAATAATACAAATTAATGTATCGCATAAATCCTTAATACTCACATTATTTACCTCTTGATTAATTAAAGTTTAATAACTAGCAATCAATTCTAATCCATCATTCAATATTATTTGAATAATTAGAAATCCGCTTATATGTTCAAATATTCTACTTAAAATATGCATCTATTTTATGATGGAAGATATATTTTCCTCGTTCTGCACACCATAACTCATAGTATAACCTATACAAAATACTAGCGAATCTTCATGAAATAGATCTTTACACAATTTTCCAACTCTAATTTCATTACTAAAGGGGATGATAATAAATGTTATTTAATTTCTCTGGTTATGCATTTCGGTAAATATATCAACTTGACAATATAGCATTATAGCTTATGAATACATTCATAAATATCTTAATAAACATTTTATGGCATCATTCCATGTGCTTGATATTTATTGAAATTCATCGACAAAATGTATAGAACAGTTTCGTTCAGAACCTCTTCGAATTTTCACACTTAATCCATCAAAGTATATCTTACCTCTCTTGCAAATAAATTTAATGTATATTTAAATGAAAGAACTACTGCAAATATTATCCTAACTGAATACAACTTAAATAATTTATAAAATGGAGTATAATTGGGAATTATAAATTGGACAAAGTATCTTAATATTTTACTTTTATTATAATTAACTTGCTTTTGAGGCACCCGATAAAAGCATAGCAACCACGTAAATCCCCGTACAGAAGAAATAAACTAATCAAAACCTCTCCACGCAAATGTATTCCAATAACTCCGCTCCGTTATAAAATCTCCATCGCTATCTCCAGAATCCCTTAACATACCCAAACACCATTGCGGAGGAGCGCTCCGCCGTTTCCATTCAATCCTCAAAAACCTTTCAGCCAATCCGAAGCCGTTCATCTCTCTTTGCAGATCGCTCTTTACATCTTAAGGGCGAGATTTACCTGTCTTGGAGTTTCCCTCTTTAATAGGCCTCCTTTCTACGTAAGCCTCTCTTTCGTGGAATCATCCTGAATCCCTACGGGCGTTTTACCTATTCATCTCTCTTCGCGGACATCTTAGGCATCTTTCTCGGTACTTCCCGCGCTTCTATAAGTATCACCGTGCTTTTCATCTCCCTTACACATACACAAACACACCTTTACATGCAGCGCTTATTCCTGGAATTACTCTGTATCTTCACCAGACTTCCGCGCTGTCTTTTCCCATCTCCCAATCCGTCTTAATATATATATATATATGTATTTTTTTTGCCTCCCAATTCAGCATCCCTAAGCGTTTTCCTCTCTTTTCTCCAATCCCTCAAGATTTTTTCCTCTCTCTCTCGTATCTATCTTTAGGGACTCCGAACCACGCAGCTTCTGCGCTGTATCCCCTTCCACGTGCACCACGAGACCCTCTACGGCTTATTCCCCGATTGTTTGAGGGTTACTTTTAATTTCCCATTTCGGCGGAATAAAGTCTTATCTGTTCCTCTTTGTCTCTATCGGCAAACACGATAGAACCCCCGTGTTCTCTCTCTTCCGCCGTTTCCTCCCGTTTGCACAGCGTCCTACCCCGTCTAATTTACTCAGCCTTTCCCATCGAATCCTCCTCCTCTTTCTATAATCACCTCCTCCGATAGCTCTTCCCCCAAACCCCCCTTCCAACTACTCCCGATCCCCCACTCCTTTTACACAACCTTTTCTATCTCCCTTTTCTCTCCGCCGACATGTACAAACACTCCCGACTCGCACCGATTCTCTTCCCCGGCTCCCTCTCTCCCATTCCCCCGCGAACCCCACCCCTCCGCTCCCCCGATGAGACTCGTCGATCGAACCCACTCGTGTAGCTTTAATTGTCCGTCAGATCACAGTCGCGGATATATCTAAGTCGTGACAAGGCCTCCGGGACGTTACCGATCGGAGGTAAACGTGGAATCAGGGTATCGAGCCGGAAATGATTCTAGGCCCGAAAAGATGTCTCGCGGATGAAACGGGTTCGGATGCATCGGTGGTGAAAACTGAGCTACGAACGGAACCGAAAGCCGATACCGGTAGTATCGTTTCGGATGCCTTTCGGAGAAAAAAAAGAATGTGGTAATACATCCTTTGGTGATGTGGGGAGAAAAAGATCAAGTATAGGGTATCGCGTCGTAAAAAAAGCTACGAATCGTATACGTATAAAAAATAATACGATTCCTCTTCTAGGAGGAGGTCGCGATGCTGCCGAATTCCAGCGAATAGGGAGTCAAAAAGCTATGCGCTTTCGAAAAAAATATATATATGAAAATGTTTTATTAGCCTCGGGCTCCAGAGAGTACGTCATCCCGATTTCGGAAAAGATATGAATGCAAATCTAAACGCGAATGTATGTATTCACCCGACGGTGTATATATTGACGTAAATCTGCAAGCGGGGAAGCTCAATCGATGTCGCACCAACTTGTATACGCGCTTCATGCCAATCAGATAGAGTACGCCTCGCATCAAATCATACTGAATGAGTCTTTACTTGGCTGTTATTATTGTCACGTAAAATCGGAAGATGGGATGAAAAACAGGTGGCAGAAAAAGTTACATCTCATGGATATGGAAATGGAAAAGCAAGCAACTGTAAACGATGGTATCATCAAAACTTCACGGACGATAAAATAAACATATCAATAAATAACTATGGATGTTGTAATATCCTTCATATCTTGTTCAATTTGTAATGATTTCATCATCATAATCGAATAAGTAATAAATTTAATTTGACTATCACATAGTAATTGTCAAAAAATGGATGTTTTGGCAACTATGTTAAATATATTGAACAATAATACTCTTAAATATTCATTACATCATGTTCCTGGTACATCACAACCTTAAACTAGTTCCATACTTTAACTCTGAAATGAACACGTACATTCAACACATAATATATTAAGTTTTATCACCGCGAAAGCTATCCCAAAATGTTAGCATTACGTAAGGTGGTATTAAAAAGACCAAAACGCTTTGATTTCCTTTTTTTTTTTCACCCACAGAAAGATCCGACCATTACAAAGAAATAACGATATCCTCGGGGCTTTGGCCGTAACGAGCTTCCGACGACTCATATAATAGGAGAATCCATCGCATAAAGTGAGGTTAAATCCATTGATGTACTGCTCTGGATAAGGCAATTATAGCTAACAAAGATCCGTCACAGAACACCCATTCGAAATCCCCGAAAATACCGCAGAGTAAGACAAAATGTAGAGACCGTTCACTTGTCGGTAACCCTGGCGAAACCGAGCCTGAGCTGGGAATTTCGAGCTTTGAGGAGGAAAAGAAAAAAAAGAGACAAAGAGTTACGACTCGATTTCTCGAATTAAAAGAGATCCGAGTGAGGAATCCTGTGGTCGTGGTACGGGAGACTCCTCCAGAAGAAAAAAAAAGAAAAAAAGAGACGATAGAAAAGCTTTAGAGAGAGAAGAGTATCTTGTACGAAGAATTCACTTTCGGCATCGAATGACAACGGATCTAACGGTAGAAATGGTACGCTCTCTTCGGCGACCCTAACCCCTAGACGTAGGGTCAAACTCGATGCTAACGGGCGCGTTCCCCTGTCCTTCTGGGAATCGGATGAAATTTAATTATATCGGGAACACTCCTCTTTCTTTTGGCGAGGAAAACCGCGATCTTTTCCCCTCTCTCTCTCGCAGGTATTTCTATTTTCAATCTTTTCTCCTTCATCGCGAAACCAATCTCGGAGAGTGCAAATCCATGCGGTTTTACATTCGTTCCGAACGCAACCCCCCGTCGGAAACATTTTTGGGACACCTCCCGCCCCCCCCCCCCCATCCGCCCCTATACCCTAGCCCAACCCCCCCTAGCCCTACGCCCCCACGACCCTACCCCACCGCACGCGCTTTTCCAGAGGTGATATTTATCTCCACGATTCCTCCTCGGATTAACAGCTCAAATCGGCGCTAAAATTAACCCTTGCGAGCTAATGGAAGTCGGGTTGTGTATCACTCTACGGAGCAGATTTTAGCCCGTAACTTTTTTCCAACCGTATCGCTTTTTTTCCCTTAACAGTTATTACCGTCTGTCTCCGATCCTTTTTTTTCTATAAAAGGCTTTTTTGCAATTCAAAAGAGATGCTTCTTTCCGGTTGTTTTATATCGTGTTAGGGAAATCAGCACCTTTTTCCCGATCTCTTTTTTTCCGCGTGCTGCGGGAGCGAAAGTTTTGTGATCGCTGGAAATAAAAAGAAGGAGCGCACGCGGAGGACTCACTCTGTTGAATAAGCGGAGGAAGTGGCTTTTCAGGAGTGTCGCGTGTTTGAACTCGCAAAAGCGTGAAAAAGCTCGGCGCATTTTTCGAGAGTCTTTTCAATAAGGTACGTATCGCGTAAACATTTCGCGTCGACACACATTAGCCCTAATTAATTTTTTCAATATTAACAGGTATACGCGGGATGAAAAAAAAAAGAAGAGCGTGTGGCGCCCTTTTGTCGTGTCGCCAAACAGCTAATTCGTTCGTATTCCAATCGGAGTTAATTAATGCCTCCTCCGGAATGGATTAAAGGGGTCTCTCTTGTTTTATACGGTGTTATGAGATGCTTTGCCGTATATATTAATGGATTAGGATTCCACAACTGTGCACGGATTGCGACAAAGCTGCAGAGGTGACGGTGTATTAAATCCGCGTCGATTCGCTTCGAAGATGTTACGCCTTCGTCTACTCCTAAATTAACTTTCTGTGATGTATGAGAAGACCGAAATTAGTTCCCGGATTGAATAAGGCAACTCTCATTCCGATCATGTTCCCTTTTCGTCGAAAATTGTATTAACGTAGATAAACCCGATCCGATGATCCTACGCAAATATATATCCTATTCGACATTTCAATAACTTTAGAAATACGTAAATTACCTCCGTAAAAAGCAAAATTAATGTCATTTAACGAGCTAAACGTATTTCGTCATATTAAGGCCGTTTTATTTCCATTAATAGAAAGAAAAATACATAAAATAGTTGTTCGTAGACGATTAGCACCTGTAGTCGGTTTTCTTAGATAAGTATTTCTTTTTGGTGATTCTAAAAGTGAAAATTTAATCTCATGGATGTAATATACCTCAATTACTATGTAAACAGTAGTCCGTAAACATTTAAACGAATATATATTACTTATATACTATATACTATTACAAAATTACTTATTCCAAAAAAATATATGAACTTTCATTTATTCTAATATTTCGTTGACTCCAATTCAATTTACATAAATATCAATATGAAAGACAGTCTGACGAGGCCATCATCGAACCTTTAGCTTTCTATTTAATGGGTGAAGCTAATGAACAAAAAATGGGGCACTCAAAATCGAGTACTGGCCCTGTCAGACTTTGATGACGTCCATGAGTTAAATAAATATTAATGGTTTGAAAAATATCCTCCATTACCGAACCGAATGACATTAAGATACTTACGTCTTCAAAGTCAAACCGTTGTTCACAATACAGTATATAAAATAATTACAGTGAAGCGTTACTTCATAGAATGGTAACCTGGTGGAATGGACCTGATAATGTTAACCCGCTAACGAAACCGGTCGTGTTATTAAAATCATCCGTGGCTAGGTTATTTATTAATTACAGTATACAATCTACTCATAAGAACTTAAAAGTCAGCATATTCCACATCGTCATACCTATCAACTGCTTTGAAACAAAATACTCGTTTCGACTCCGTCACGAACCAAAAGACAAATTCAACTCATTACTTTCACCGAACGTCATGACGACAGACTCAAACACGGCGATGATTTCACACATCGAAATAATTTATGCCGCTAATAAATACGTAAGCGATGGAGCGATTACACTCCATACGCTCCGAAAAGGGCTCGATTTTATTAGAGCAAAATTTAATGCAGCTCGACTCGATGATTGATGAGGTAAATTACACGAATCAAAACTCTCGTTAACGAGTCCCACTGCAAAGGAGTTCATTAGCCCATTCACTCATTATATTAAGAATATTTGACGGTCGTTAAAGCCAATATTTCGTGCTCGACCGAACGACTCGCGCAGTTGAAAACCGTAACAAATTCGGGACAGATTATTCGACCGATTCGACGAATAGATCGCGTTTCTTTTTTTTATTCGATAGCACTTCTTTCTCAGCTCAGCCTTCCCGCTTTGCAATTCAAACGGTGGCGTTTGTTTTATGCCGCGTTACGGGAATCAACATACGTAATGGAGTGAGGCTCGCACTTCGCAGTCTTCCGAATGTTTCTCGCCGTGACAAATCGACTTCCCTCCTCTATTATGAAAACTAATGGATCTCGCTCGTTAGAAAAGGTTCTCGAATCGGAATAATTAAGGGAAAAAAGGAGGGAGTCTTTGAAAGCCTTATTATTTCCACTATATTCTAATTTTCGGAGGCGCAAAAAAAAGGCGACCCCCGTTGTCTCGTCTCCCTTCAAGCGGAATAACTGAGAGGTTTTCCTCCTTTTTGGAGACGATTCCCTCGCAAATGTTTCATCTCGATTCTTCTTTTCTTTTCGCGACACTCCAATGCTCTCCCTTCGCCTTTTCTGTTGCGGAAATGCCTCGCGATTGCTTTATTATCGTTCTTCACTTTTTTTGAATTACAGGGAGATGTGGAGGGGAGAAAAGTGCGATGTGTCAGAGACTCGAACTCGGAACTCCTAATAGATTACGGTTTGTTCTGACAGATTTAACAATTGTATAATGGTCCATTTGGTGTATTATATTGATTCATATATACTAATAGCACTTAACAATAAATCTTAATGGATAGATCTAAGCCAATACATCTAAAACCTATAGATCGAAGCCTTTCAGATCCAAATCAATAGATCTAAAAGAACTGGTTCAAACAATTATAAAAAGAACAACACATCTAAAGTGATAGACTCATAACAACTCATTAAAAACAACTGTTCAAAGCAACAGATATACACTAAAAACAAAGTTGAAACAGAAGGGAAAAACAGATATGCCTGGGACTCGAACTCAGGTCGCCCATATTCAAGCAACTAAAACTGATAACTAGTTCTTTCATGGCCAGTTCATTCAACTCTTTTAAGTTAATGCCTTTAGAACAAAAAGTTGCTTAAAATTTTTGATCAATCATCGTACTAACTCATCTTCTTAAGTAAGTTAACCTTTCCTTCATCCTATAAAGTAATACATGGAAAATAAAAGCTCTAAACCAACACATCTAAACTAATTAATCCAAACCTATAGAACAACATCCTAAATAGAATGAAGGATTTCCTCGCGTACAGAATCCATCATCAGTTGATCAATGATTGGAATTGGTTTGGCTTCGTATCTTAAGCGAACCAGACTTTATTCTACTCCCTTCAGTGGAAATTTTTTTGTGCCAATACTTCTATCTTATTATTCTTTCCATTAATTACCTTATTCTACTTAAGTCACGACAATTTTCGAACCCAAATCTATTTTTGTTACCACGATACGCGTATATCCACTGCCATAGTAACCCCTCTACTCCTCGTAAAAGTACGAGCAAAAAAGGGATTATCATGTCGGAATTTTTATCATACGACTCGATCATTTGTTCAATTGATATCTTACCATCAACAACCTTTTCCCACACGCACTCTATTTCTCCTTTTCAGCGTCTTAATACGCAAATTTTTTTCGGATGACGAACGATTCCACCCCCACTCTCGGGACGAGGACTCGAGAGCAGTTTCTGGACGTTGGGACGCGTCAAAAAAACTCGCGAACCAATTACTCCGGCGGTTAATCCCTCCTTGCACGCCCCAATTTTTAACCGACCTTTGACGGACTGACGGGAATTAATTACCGGACGGAGAACGGAAGCTCGCAACGCAATTTGAGTGCATTATCGGTAGCCGCGGAAATTACGTATCGGACTGGGATCGGAATTATTCTCTCGCCTAATTGGCGCAATTATGTTCCATTATATATCGCGCGGAGAAAGTTTTGCGGGAACTTATGTCCAGTTCGTGTTCCTCTCTCTTGCTGTCATGGAAGCCGCGATGTTTTTCGATTTAGCTCTCCCCGTATTTGGAGCTTCGTGATGAACGAATTCGAGTTCTTTTAAAGCTTCGTAAAAGTTGATTCATTTAATAAACGTTGAAGCACAAATTGTAAGTAGTTACGAAAGATTACTCACAGAGAAAAATTTTAATATTTTATGCTATATACTTCCAATCATATCCGAAATATACTTTGATTAATTTCAGTAATGGAAACGGTAATTAATTCTCCAAACAACCTTTTGAATTATTATTTCCAATCCTCTAGGTGTCCGTAATTAAGTCTGGGTGTACTAAATCATGCTGAGAGACTTTTTATTTCTTTGAACATTGTTCCAATTGAATTTTAATTGGATTGAACATGTGTACACAGAAATTAAACGGAGCGTATACACGCGAAAACAGTGAAGTACTATGATATTTATCTTTGAACGATCGTATAATAGGGTCATTATCGTTTCCTTTCAATTAGCAGTGATATTAATTTTGTTATCCTGTTTCTACTACCTTTATTATCTTGTTTCTATTGCCCAAAAATTTTCGTGTAAAGTAAAAGTTAGCCTTTCTTTTTATAATACCTAATTCTAGCGATACACGAATTACTTTTCCCGATTAACCCTTCTAGCTCACTGAATAGAGCATCGCTGCAAATGATTTGGCTAAACCTCTCCGTGGGAAAGTGAAAAGGGTCATATCAGCTACCGATTTTCTCCGAACGCTTCATGCACACTTAGTAATATTAGTTTTCTGAGAGAAAATTGAGTTCTGACAGTTGATATACCTCACAAACACAAAGCAAACGGAAAGAACACGGGAAAAAAAGGTACAGCCGGTAAATAGAAAGTTCCGTGACGTTGACGAGAGAGGAAACACAAAGAATCGAGGCAGCCGAGGTCAGAATCAAGAGGCATTGAGACGGAAGGAGCAAAAAGTGTGACAGGCATGATGTGAAAAGAGAAAAAATAACGTAAGAGGAAAATGCATGATCATCGTGGAGGAGGTGATGGGAGTTACGTTAGAGGTCGTGGGAAAAAATAAATCATTTCTGTTAGTTGAAGAATGAGCTATAGGGAAATTTTTGGGAACGTAGGAGAGAAAAAAAATGGATGTGGAATATTACGGAAAAGTTGAGATAAAGGAACCCTCGAAAGTGTGAATAAAAAAGAAACTTTGATGTAAAGAACTTACACGTAATATTCAACTTAAAAAAATAAAATTATTGAAGATAGCTGAATTTATATTACATGCTCTAATTCGTAAGAGTATAATACGAGGCACAACATGAGTGAAAAATAGCAATTTTACTAGGACTCGAACCCAGGACCCGCACTTTCTGGTATTTCCGGTAGCATACCTACTAGGGAAAGTGAGTGACCTGGGTTCGAGTCCCAGTCATTTCGCTATTTTTCAGTAACATTAAACTTAATAAAGTATATTAACTCATACATAATACAGTATCTAATAACGAATAGTCGTAACGAGGTTACGTATGTAGCTCATTAAATTTATCCAGCCAAAATAATTAACAACCAAACTTGAAATATAAAATATTACGCGATATTTAATTCGAGAAACGACGATGATCGGTATTTAAACGAAAATTACCGCGGCTGAATAAATCTACGTATTTAATAGGACAGAGGGGAATAAAACGTACTGAGACCATGATAAATGCATGCAGAACAAATAGATGGGAAATGAAATTAAGTTCCAGTTGTGGATGGGTGAAATAAATTGGATTACGAGGAGAATAGTGCAGAATTTTAGGTAGATAACTCTTCTTGGAATAATAACGGTCGTAGCAATTTATTGACCAACTGGGTTGTCCCATTTTAACTAAGCTATCTTGTGGAAAATTTCCGAATCAGTTGGAACAAAGATACTAGCCCACATTTTCCAGCTCCAATAGCAGGACAAAGTGATACCGTCCCATTCTTTACACAGGCAGAAGGAAGCTACGGATTTGGGTCAACGATGCGAATCTACGTGCGCGGTTGCTAACGTTCGACTCTCCTTATGTACTCATCCTTCGAACGAATACAATAATATTTCCTTGAACCTTATCTCTGCAGCTCAATGTCCCGTTCTATATTCACTTTTCATGGCCCATAAAAGTTGTTTCGTTTTATGAAGCTTCAGATTTGGCATGGACGCCTACGATATTACGCAACAACGAGTTTCATAAGCTAGGAAAATAACAAACCATGGTTTCAATGATTCCTTTTAGCACCGGTGCACTGAATATGAAATGCATAAGCATCATTTGCTTAAGTTCATAATAAATATGAATGAATTTCAATTTTTTGATACTTTTTACTGTTTTCTTTGTTCTTTAGAGTTTTTGAAACCATCCTACCTTCATTAATAATTTTTTTATCCAGTCAACCATTATATATAAAATTATTCCCTCGCATAAAACCTAATATTCATCGTATTATTTGCTTCTAATAAAATTTGATCCGTACTAAGCCGTTGGCTCATTTGCTCTTCACATATCACTCTTATTTCTTCGGTTACGATGAGATGAATGATTTGACAAATGTCACTCATATTTTATTACTTATATGAGAATTATTGGACATTCTTATACCAATAAATATAGATATTACACCTTAATGTGACTTAGGACAGTCAAAAAAGGAAGCAATTATTTCATCCCGAAAGAACAACGTACTTTTAATCGAATACATCAAATGATTATCTTTAACATTTCATATACCCCTTCCGTACATAGAAAAAGATTTACTAGTTAATAACTTTGTTTAAGGAAACATTCTAAGGATTCATTTACTACTCAATCATAATGACAATCAAAATCGAAAAATCATACATTTTCTATGATGAGCACCGTAAATATATTTTGACGTATTTTGATTCCTGTTTAGTTTTCAATTGAATTCCGTTCCATTAATTTATCATTGTCATTCCAATTAAATTTAATCACTGCCGCAATTCCCTTGTGGGCTCAATGAGAAACGTTATTGAAGGAATGAGTAATAGAACTTGGTATCCCTTCATCGATTTTATTATAACTCCACACCGGACGAAGAAAGATCTTTGAATCGTTAAACATTTTGAAACGAATTAAGAAATCTCCAAGCATAAAACTTCAGTGTTGGATATCAAAAAATATATTTAACATTCCTCAAAATACCAACATTTTCTAAATGGAGAATCCAACCTTTACATTCACTAAAACCTTCCTTAGCAGTCAAACATTGACTTTTTCACGCGTAAGATACTTCGTACCCAACGCACTTCACACATTTATTTTCATAGCCCCCGAGACACTCTCGCGGTAATAAAAACTTCCCAACGAGAGACCCCTCCGGCCAAGTCGGTACGACAATACGGGACCAAAAAAAAAAAACAAAAAGCAAACGTATCGCTGTGAGGATGTCGTGCCAGAAGAAGAAGAAGACTACCACCCGACACACATCAGACACATGCGGCATTAAAGAGGTGAAAAATCGCACCGTCCTCTTCGGCCAATCAAAGAAGAAAGAGAGCCTATTGTCGCCTCTTCGTTACGCTGCACGAGAGTCTAAATGCACCGTCCGCCTTTTCCATTCGGGCAAATTTCTCGCTTTTATCTCCCTTTAAAAAGGACGACGACGCCGTTTCGCCTGCATGCAACCTACTTGGAACTTCCCGTGGATATTCCCGACTATCTGCTGACGTGGGGACACGAACATAAATTGGCGAGGACCTCTGCAAAACCCCGAAACACAGGAGAAACTCCGTCCGTTCGTGGAAGGGCGGATTCCAAATGATGGCGGCGGCGATCCCCCTTTCGCCCGCTGCGACGCTACTGATACTTCACTTGTTTTTACAAAAGCCGTCTTGGTCTCGATAACGGAATAACAATTAGGGCCCGGCGTCCCTCCGCGGGCTGTTGTAGCCGAAGGAGTACAAGTACACGCCTTGCCCGAGAGGGAGCGGATGTTACAAACAAATGCGCACCGATGTTTGCTCCAATGAGCGGAATTGATTGTCCGCGCGTCAAATGGTTCAGCTTCCTCGAAACATGCACTCCCGATTGCGTTCGACCGAATTAATCACGCGTGTAAATGCATATGTGTGCCGCCTGATTATTCCGGCGTATTAAAATTGGTTCCTTTTTTTTCTACGTTTTATTTTTATCGGACGGAATTGTAACTTCATTTGTTTTCTTTTTTTCTGACGAGCAAACACTCGTCGACTAATGACGCCGCGAATGGAAATTGCGAATCGAAAAAAAAGCAGTTCTTGAGGAATAGATTCCGGACGATCTTGTCGAGTGTTTGCGGAAACAGCGCCCTGATTGATTCCCGAGAAGCGACGCTTAAATGAATTAATGCTTTCGCTACGGAGAGATGAAAATTGCAAAATTCGATCGATGCATTTTTTTTCGGGAGGCATTTTCGCTCCGCAATTAATTAGAAAAACAACCTGAAAAGCTATCGAGCAATTTGGAGCGTCAATCCGTTGATGGCGGGCTCCTCGGTAATTCCCGATTTATGTTTATAAAAAAAAGAAAGATTTGTTTTTAATTGAGAGAGCTCTTCTATCCGTGATATCGTTTCGTTAATTATTTTTATAACTATTTTCCCGTAAATTGGAAATATTTGGATCGCAGTTATATAAATTAAAAACTTTAAGTAATGGAAATCGTTCGCCCGAAAGCAATAATTAAAACAAATATATATTTTCTCTATAATTAAATGAATAAATACATGCTGTTTGAGATAGATCGATCTATAAATACATATACACTCAATTCCTTCCATTTATAAAATTAATAGATAATAATCCTATCATATATCCCCATATTCTGACTTACGAGTATGAAGGATATCTTCAAAGGTAATAAATAATTCAAAAAAAGTTTTTGGCACTATTTTATAGTTCTTGGCTAACTTTATATCCGAAGATCAATATATCAATTAACTTAATAGGTCTATTAATTGCTTTGGGAGATAATGATGTCATTAATGATAGATTTATGTGGTATTTTGCATATTTTTTACCAATTATCTAATCACAGCTCATCTCTGGCGTTAATGGATGGATAATTAATTAACTAAAATGCTGGATGTAGTAGTTTGGCTTTGGGAAGGATAACGATAGCCTTTTGGCAGCGTATACGGGTTCACTAGACTACCTTATTCTCTTCTTATTAACCCAATACATTTCGAAGCAATTGAAAAACAAGGAAAATGTTGGGAAGACTTGGGAAGAGTTCTTTTTAAAAGGAAGCTTAAAGAAAGCTTCTTTAAAAAAGATTTTAAAAGATAATTTCTTTGCGAAACATTTTACATTTCCTGGTAAGAGCTTTGAGGATGAAGTAAATAGCTAGTTATACCGAATTATACTCATCTTAAAAGAATACTTTGCTATATTAATTTTTGGTCGTCTTGTACAAATTTTAAATTATTGACAACCTGTCCTATTATTGACGGATTCTAGTTTCTCGAATAATTTTTAAAAATACTTTCCAACCATCAATACATTCCATAATAATATATATGCTACATAGATAATTCATTTCCCTTCTCTTTCCTAATCTTTCCAACCATAAAGTCTATTCTAGTGAAGTAATTCATTAAGTTTCGAAAATTAAACACATAATTCAGTCAATCTATTCCAACGATATATAGAGAATTATGAGCACCTTTCCGTAACATAGACAAAAATATATATAAAAGCCTCATTTACTCCACCAAATTAAACTTCGACTACTAGCGAATCCTCTAACTTTTAGTTGCACCGAACTTTCGCGTCGCTACGCCACTTGGGCCAAAATTTCAACCCGCCGAAACGTCCGATTCAATTGGACCGCTCACAGACTTTCAGCGAGTGTGATAAACCGTCGTGCGCGGGACCGTAATGATTTCTCCCTTCGACCGAAGATAACGTCACGGGCGCGCGATAATAAAACACCGCCCGTCAAACTCCAAAGGCATCGCGTCCCCCCTGCGCAAATTGGTTGCCAGGTGACGCTCATTCCTCCCTCTTTCTCTAAACATCCCGTACAGTTTCGAAAAGAGAAAGAGAGGGAGAGGTCGCCTCAATTATTTACCCGCAATCGGCACATATTATGAAACGCCGATCTCCGAATCATTAATGTATAATTGAGGCGGACGCCGCAGGTGTGGTCTTCGCGTCAGTGAAAAAATGAACAACGAATCGATTGGTTTTTCCGATGACGATTCATTTGACGTGGCGGCGGCATTCCGTATAAAAAGGGATGCAGATGCCAATTTTCGTCCTAGCGCGTAGAGGGAATTTTGTCTGCGAGTTGTTGAATGTGCCGATAGGCGTGAGTGAAATATTTTACGAGGATTCCGTTCATCGTCAGGTGCAGTTTTCGGGCGAACGGAGGCATCGCGTGATAGAAATTGCGATTTGGCGATATTATTATTATTTTTTTTCTTGGAAATTGGTTCATCGCTGAGATTTACGAGTTTGGGTGTGAATGGAATACGATTTCGGATGACTTTGTTAGCAAACGAATTTCGTCGAATGTATGGAATCGTGACTGAAACGAACGGAACGATATTTTGATCTATCCACTTCGTTTCGGGAGTTGTAATTCATCACGCTGATAAAAATAGAAATCAAACATAAATGTAGCTACATTCATATAAGATTCATGCCATATGTTTCGGAATATACGACGTATATAAAATCCCTATATTTTCTAAAAATTCGGCAATACGCCTTATATTCCGGTGCGCATTACGTATGATTCCTTGTGCTGAGGTCTAGTAGGCAAGATCCAATATCTATGTTCACACCGATAAGCACCAACTTTGGCAAGCGACTAATCAACTCCACTTGATTGTTGAAGCCATATCGCTAGTCTGGTGTTGTATGTATGTTAACGTTAAATTTAAATTAAAGTTAACAGCATTGACAGTTATTGCGAATGTGTTGAATAAAGTTTGACTCGTCAGACCATTTATTTTCGTTATATTCGTCTTAAAATCGGTGCGCCTTACATTTATATTTATACAGATTTATATACGTGTATTTGTATAGTATTAGTTCACCTGAAAACTTTTCCTATTAGCATATCCCAGAATACAGAGTTCAAACTTCCTTAAAGTACTAATGATTTAAATTATACGTGTATTTCAAACATCTTCCAATGCCAAAAAACACATTAAATTTTTCGAACATTATGTGAGAAAAAACGTGGCAATATTGCCTCCGGAAACCGCACAGTTATTGCAAAATATCCACGGAAATGCCCACTTAGCATTAAAAGAAAGAGCATCCTGTTCGTAGATACAAATTCGAAAATTACACGCGCGACAAAATGCATTAATAATTCATAAGAATCCATTAAAATTTGATCGGGTGCCAGATAGTTTCGGGTAAGCTACGAATAAATTCTTCGTAAGACTTTCTTATGTTCATACTCCTTCCTTGTTACCATTCATGGCTGGCAATCGGGCCTATCGGGTATATTCCTCGTGAACTGCAAATCCCATTCATTTTGAATTATTGGGAATATTTCAAGTGGTTCCTTTGTGCGGTAGAATTTACGCTGAAACGAGAGAAAACTAGAATTATTCCGACTGAATCCGAAGCCTCTCTGTTCCACATGTGCACTGAATCAACGCTCCATAGTCGTTAGGTAGAGCAATAAAGCGTTCCCAAACGCTGATAATGGTACGGAAAGGATATATTTTTCCCATAATCAAATCCCAAAAGGGACGGGAATTGACATATTAACAACATAACCCATTTCGATGATATATTTCGAGAGAATGATTTGTATTCACTCGGGGTTGACCGTTTGTGCATACATAACCAATCTTCTAGGGCAGAGAGAGATTGGTAAGTTACGTATTATAATCCCATTATGAAAGGTTGATGACGGAGGATTCATTAAATTAAGTCGTTAATCGTGAAAAAAAACCTCGTATGACGAAAATCTTCTTTCGTTGAACGAATAGAAAATAGGAAATTTTTCGTTTACGAAATGTGATTTAAAATCCATTACGCGGAGACTAAAAGGGAGAGCGGGAATTACTTTGGATGCTTGATCTTGATAAGTATATTTTTTAAGGAAATGACTTATCGATTGAATAAAGGTCAAAAAAAGCTCTGTTTACCTCCACAATCATAACTCTTTTCCCACGAAAGCAAAGGTCAATTTCTGCGATTTTTTTTCGCTCGAGATGAAAGAATGAAAGCGCCCTATGGAAATTCATTCCTTAATAAAGATTAAGGGGGAAGGAGGAGGAAATATTCTGAAACCGATGTACTTATAACCTTCGCGCTGGAAGGTAGGTTCCTTCTTTTTTTAAAAAAAACGTCCGTTCCTCAATACAAAGGAAAAGAGAGAATTTAAAAGAAAAAAAAGAAAACGTTTGGGAATAAAAGGAAACAATTATGCCTCGGTTCTCGGGCCGGTATCGAATTTGAGAAACTTCGGTTCGGATGGCTACATTTCATCTCCGACTCTTTTGTTACGACCGTAAACTTTGAACATTCCGCGAGTGCTTCCACATAATTGATGACCCCATGTTTTAAACATGAGCCGTTTTCGAGTGAATTTTCAAGGTATATAAAGAGGCTTCATTACGACCCGAACATGCATCATCATCTGCGGAATTCCAACTTTCCTTCGCCGTTTCTTCGGCTCTTGTTTTATTACTTGCGGATACTCGTAACCAACCAACCTCCCAAAAGAGGAATTCGTTAGTTTCCGAAAAAGATCTATGTCAGCTCTTTCCCTCCCTTTAATTCTCCACCGACAGTAATCCATTTTTGACCATAATGCGCGTTCTTTATTGGTATTTTGGGGGTATATTAGAGTAATAATCTGTGATATCGAGCGGAGAAAACGATGTTTCATATTTCCTGCGAATGATCATTTCCTTGTGATGTTATTTTGAGGTACGACGAGCTAAATCATTCACCCGCTCTTACTGTCAATAAGTTATATAATGATTGTTTTAACCAGTCCTCAGCTATTCTTCATCTAAATATTCGCGATAAATGATGAAACAATCATTTAGAAAGATTTATTGCTCTCTCCTTGCTTACTGCAGTTAGAGCACGCGATATTTCAACAAGTAATCGTGCTGAGCACTTTGTAACGAGTGATATTCAGCCCGTATTTCTTATTCTTACTATTCCTTTTAAATACTACTCAAATGATTATTCATTGGGTTCAGAGGAATAAAAACGTATTGAAATATAAAGCTAAATTTAACTCTCAACGAAAATTGTAATCCATATACATCTCACTCTCCAGAGCAACACGATGAAACATATTTATTTAAGTAAAACATGTTCGACTTATTAATATTTAACCATAATATTTATCATACCTTTATTGTATAATTATGAGTAATATATGAATATGATATATGGTATATAATACTGGGTAAGTAGTAAGGATAATATACTTAAAAGTAAGGATCGTGTACTACCTTTTAAATTTATAACATTGATTAGATATAAAGTTGCCACTTGAGGATTTAAAATTTAGAAAAATTTCATAATTTCACTCAGTTTTAAATTTTGAAGCTATTTCAATACGTCTTAATTCTTATTTTATTTAAAATACATTAACTTCTAGAAATTGGATAATTATTCAATTATTTACGTTGACTTCCGTGTTGCTATGAAGGATAAGAATTACAAATTGAATATCTTCCCCTAAAATATTCCTCCAGCACGTGAAACCAAATTAATTAGCCCAATCCCGTTCACAATTACTTCATCAACAAAAAAATAACCCCCTTTTTATCCTCCTTTTCATAACCACATTCTCCCCTTTGTGTACTCGACAATATCAGGAGGCCACTAAACATACGGATGCATGCAAATACGGAACGCAGCCGGAACGCCAAGGAATAAATTCCTTCCATGCAAAAGACTCCTGCGACGTTCCATACCTTGCGAGACGAAATTTACGGCACCGAAACAACTCCACGCACCCGAACTAAGTGTTCTTACGCTAATGAGATATTCATGGACACGGTTGGGAATACGATGACCTTTCCCTCGGCGTTTATCCTTTCTCCTGGAACTGCGCTGCCTTTCGTCGGACAACCTTCGGACGTGAATATTCAATTATTGCAACGCTGCGTCGCAAATTTAAAACTCTCCTTTTTCCGTCGTCACGGAAACGATTTTGTTTTTTGTTTTTCTTTTGTTTGTTTTTCGATTTTCTTTTGTTTTTTTTTTTTGTTTCCTCCAGGTCGCCGCTTCGCTGGACATTGTGGTCTTTACCCTGAGGTTCGGAGACTCGAGACTCGGCCGTACTGCGACCATAACTCGCATATGCCACTCGCGTGAGGGGAACAAATGTTTTGCGGGGCCGAGACGTCCGGCGTAACGACGTTTAATAAAAAGGTTCGGGGACGAAATGGATTACGCCGTTGGGAATATATCAGATGGAACGGACAAAAAAAGAGCCTTAAAACCTTTTTTTTTCTTTCCTCCTTCGATTTCTTGCCCCCGAAACGTTCCGTGGGCTGTAATTTTGGTTCGTTTCGGCGTTGCTATGGTCTGGGGCGGGAGAAGCGCTCGCGAATTATCTTCATTGCAGTTCTATTGGGTTTAAATACCCGATAGTTTCGTATCCACGGACGCTGGAATAGTCCGATATACCGTTGCTCCGAGTGGAATGGAATGAATTTATTATGCGTTATCGTGCCGATACAGGGTTCGCGAAATGTCCACCTGAAGGTGGGTAGTTGTAACGGTAACGAGTGGCTGTGTCCGGTTAATGGGTTAATGATTCGCGAGTCGCGAAATTCTATGCGAATGGATGCGATTGATAAAGACGTAAACTACGTTCTAAAGGGATGACCTTTGCCGAATAACTGCATGAGGAAAATTTCAGATATCGTTTAGGAGACCAATTTTCCTCTCATGCAAGCCATGACTAATATTGAGGAATGATCTGTTATATGACTACGATACCTTACATTTCATAAGATACTTCTTGTATAAATGTATTTATTTTATTGCTCAAAATTTACCTGATAGATATATTCAAACGGGAATATTATATAATAATAATTATACGTTATTATATTTTTTATCTGTGTAAATAAATGTTGACGACGGCATACTAAAAGGTAAATATAATTCACGTAATAGATTCAAGGAAACCTTAGCAACAAGTCAAAATGTAAATAAATGTTATATATTAAAGCATAATATAATTCATAGCAATATAAATTCATTAAGAACTGAATCGTTTTAGATTCAAAGAAACGTAACAAATTATTTTTAAACGAATCAAAGGGATAGTTGATTAAAATTTTTTCCTTCGTGTTTGGAATATGACCTGCTTTATGAAAAACATAAATTGAGTTTAATTTTAGAAAACTTCATTTAACTTTAATAGCACTTACTTGGCTTACTTCTTCAATTTCTCAATGTTCCTAAACAACTTTTCTTAGAAAGGTCACTCCGTAACATTCTATAACATCTAATTGAAATTAGTTACTCATTCCGTACCTCTCCTACACGAGCATTAGTCTAAATAAATAAGGAAGCAATTAGCAAACGAAACGAGGAAGGAAGTGAATAACTTTCCTGAGCCTTAAAAAAGCCGCACATCATACATCGAGTGAACATGGAGACTGTTTCCTTGGTAACGTAACATTCCTCCAAATTTCGAGCCACTTCGAGACCACCCAATTCCTTAACTAACCCGGAATTATACCCGATATTTCCGTAAACAGTTTCCGTTTATTGCAACGTATCTTCCCATGCTCTCTCCCTCCAATAGAAGCCGCAAAAAAACCCGTCTGGTAAGAGGAAACTTTCCCGTTGTAATTCCGCAAAACGTTTTTCCTTGCCCTCTCCTCCTCTTGGGCCCAAAGTCATCAGGGAACGCAGAATAAGGAAGGGAACGCCTCTTAAGGGAACCGCGATAAAGCTCCGGGGGTGCCCTCAAAACAAGCAACCTCCTCCGGGAGAAAAAAGGGATACGCTTTCTTCGGAGCGAAATTTCACGCGGACCATTCTTTCTTCGAAGAAAAACCCCATTGATCTCGAAGAAAAGGTACCGTGCGAATGCACCCCAACCCACTTAACTAATGCCTCTCGTCCAGCATGAAATTTTCGACTCGTAAAAAAAATGAAGGTCGAAAAGGAGTATAATGTTTGGGGTGGATGTCGGTAGAGGGAGTGTTGGGCACCGAGACGGTGTGGGGAGGGGAGGGAGGTAAAAAGGGAGATTTCTAGGTGATTTATCTCAGTCCACCACGTGCGTGCGAATGGGGTTTTTTCTCTCTTTCCCTCTCGGACAAGTCACGTGACTTATTGCCCGAGCGTGGACTGGCTTTCTTGTTTTAATTAGAATTTCGACGGGAGATAAAAAACCGAGAACTGCGTGCGGCATGTGCGTGGAACGACCACGGCTTCGGAAACTTTCCCGCGACTGACCTCTCCTCCCGGTGTTCGGGAAGTAATTTAGAAAGGGCACCTTTCCTTTTCCGAAAATCTCGGCACACGTGCGATATATGGAGGTACGCGCGAGCGTCTGCGCCGTCGATTATGCAAATAATGAAAATATTCGGTCGTTTTCCCTTCGGAATCTTCCTCATCCTTTAAAAGGGCTTAAGTGACGGCTCTTGCGCATATAATCCCGGGAAGAGAAAGTGAAGCGCTGTTCTCGAAATGTGTGTACGGGAGAGAGAGTTGTTTTAGAGTCGTAATAAAGCTGCAGACGACGAATTGACAAATCCCGCGTAATCGCGATATTTACGGGTGTTTAATTATCGCTTTGATGATGGGAGCGTTTGCGTTTGTTGACGTTTTCCACCGCAAAAATTTTAATGGAGTTTTCGCTCTTTGAATCCCGTTTTTGTTTCGTGCGAGGATCGGATGGGTTTTTAATCGCAGATCGTCATTTTTTAGAAACACACTATTACATTAGTGAATCAAAAACAAAGAGTATTTAATTGAAATAACAATGCATACTCATAAAGGAAGGTTAATTTTTGTCACAGCCTATTAAATTACCATAAATATGTTACTAAGATATATCAATTTTATATTTTAAATTAAGAGTGTTATAATAAAAATTATGTTGAAATTATTGTTAAAATATTGATAATATTCTTGAAATATTTTAATTACAATATACATAAAACAATAAAATTTCAGAACCTATTAAAGGTATAGATATCTAGCTATATGGTTGTAAAAAGTGTAATTAGATGTATTCTTATCTCATAAATTAGAAATCTCTCTTATGAATTAAAAAAAAGAAGATTTTAATTGATTTTCCAAAACTGAATAGGTAAATCATCGTTTGAACATTTATTTTCTTTAAATAATTTTTAATACTTAACATCTTTGAAAAATGAGCAGTCGTATATATATTTTTTTCAACAGAGATATCCAGAAAAATTCGACACGACCTACGGTTAAACTAAAAAAACCAAAAACGCCTCGGACCTCGAACTTTAGCACATCCGAGTTGCACAACGATGAACCCCAACCTATCCTGGGAGAGCTCCGCGAATTTCATTGACCCAATTCTTCCGATTCGATACGGGAGAAGTTTGAGATACCTACAGCCGAAAAACTCCCAACAGATCATCCATGGGATGCGGAACCGGTTCCATCGATGCGCCGCTTACGATTAGACTCGGCAGACTGATGGCAAACTCTAACACGCGAACGACAACTTCCCTCTTGTGTACGGCAAACTTCGATAGCGAGCGACTCCGTGTTTACGTCGCGTTTCATCGCATTAAAGCGTAATAAATATTTCGCGGATTATTCTACCTGAATGATGATAAGCATCCTCGAGAGATCTTACCATATACGTCGAATAGAATACGAGCGTATATGTATAACCTTACTCTCTTACGCAGGCGGAATTACGAAGAGAGAGGCAGATATTTATCGAAAAGGGTAGAGAAGGAGACAGAGCGACTATATTCCCAGCGAAAGGCAATCCGTAGAGAGTATCTCGTTCATTCAGTGCATCTCCATAATTTCTACATCTGTCCCTTATACAGTTCCCGCATCGGAAAATTCGATCTTTGTTTACGCGGGGACGAGATACCATCGGGACTCTTTCGGGAGAACTCCACTGAGACTAAAACTGTCAACGTTAACCGGGAGGCGCTGCGAGATAACGTAAAAAAAAGACTCCAGAGAGACGATCTGGTGAAAGGATCCTTTCTTTCACTCAGAGAAAAAAATCAAATTTTTCGGGCAAAGTTATGCCTCGTTCCCGAAAGGATCTTTCCAAACGCGTACCTATCTTATTTATTCCCCGCGCCTTTTAAAAGGTTATTCGCGCCCGGTCTCTCTCTCTCTTTTCCCGCACAGAAAAAGATCTACCTTCGCGCCCGAGAAAGAAAAGACAAACGATGAAATGAGCTGTAATATCCTCGCGAGAGGAGGCAAAATTTGAAATTCTATGAACTTCAAACACCCGCGGGTGGCATGTTTCTCGCCTTGGTGTCGTCTTGGAGTCGACGAACCGAAAAAGAAGCTGTGTGCGAAAATCGCATTTCTTCCTCCCACGATCCCATTGATGAGGAAAGGGATGTGTGGCAGCTCCTTTGATCCCCTCTGCTTCCCTTAACCTCCGCTCCTTTAACCCCCTTTGCCCTCTTTTAACCCTAGCGAACCCTCCTCCGTCCTTAAGCTTCACCTTAGCTCCCGGTTTCACGCAGCGGGAAATACGGGGGAGTATTGCCTGCTGCCTACATCTACGGCTGAAAGGCTTATGTCCGAACGAGGAAGTTACGTTGTACGGGAACTGATCGAAGGAAAATTAGCCGAATCGAGCGGATAGTAGCATATAATCCCCTAGCAAGAGGAAATGAAAAAAATCTCATTGTTTATCAATTTCCATCGAGACTATTGTTGAACGGGACTTAATTAAAACGGAGGTTTGTTGGTTTTGGGGGAGTGATTAATGGGATCGTGGGATGGGAAAGGAAACGTTTGAGGTTCGGGAGAGAAATATGTGTGGAGACGAGATAAAAAATGGGAGGAGACGTAGACTGAAAGGGAGTGGAAGAGGATGGGAATCGGCGGGCGATGATAGACGCGGTATAGCGAGAGGGTTGCGGGGGAGGGGCGAACGGATTTGGAATGGGGAGAAGGGGGTGGAGACGGTTAGGGGGAGGGGATGATGCATGGTTGTGGAGGAGGGAGTGGGAATGGCTGGGTATGGATAGGAAAATGATGGGTGGGTGGAGTTGGGGGAAGTATAGGGGATAGAGGGCGTGTGGTGGAAAGGGTACGATATAGGGGGACACGTGGGAGGGTGTGAGGAATGTTTTGGAAAGGGAGTGAGGGTTTGGTAGAGGGATTTGATATAGAGAAGTAGTAGTATAAGTATGGAACGGATGGTGGGAAAGAGTGGGGTTTTGTGTTCTAATGAGAGATGAAAAGGATGGCAATGTAGGGATAGGTTGGGAATTGTAGAATTAGGATGCATCAATTAAGGGATTATTGAATTAAAATCATAAAATGTACACATTATTTGTATGTTATAGTAACATAATATTTAACATTAACATTGGAGACAAATTGAAGCTTTAATGCTTAACTTTTAAAATTAGCTAATAAATCTAAAAGTAGTCGGGATTCGAACCCCGAACCACGATATTTCATCCGCTAGTACGCTAATACTATAATACAAATATATAATTGATTATAAAATGACAATAACTAATGAAGGATTTACTATCGAAATCACTGAATAGAACAACCTATTCTTAAATTGACCTATAAATTTTTAAAAAATCGGGACTCGAACCCAGAACCCCGATCAGTCCTCAGCCATCGAGCCAAACACAATCCCACCGAGATTCGCAATAGATGATGATGATAGTACAATGGAAATACCCAGGGATGGATGTGCTACAGAGACCACTGAATGGCATTAGAGTGCAGTTAGCAGTGTGGGCGGTACACACAGAAGAAGAGGGAGAGAGAGACGTCTGAATCGAAATAGGAAATAAAAAAAAAGAAGGTAGCAAATGCGATAGATGGCTCAAATGAGGGGATGACAGAGGGGATGGGTGTTATGAGGGGGAGTTGGAAGTATACGTGAATGAGGGAGAGGGACTCCGGATGGTAAAATTGCGGTTGGGATGTATCGACCCTCTCTCTCTGTTTCTCTCGAAGGTCGCCGCTAGAGGCGGATCGATCGCACTGCAGCCGCCATGAAGGGGGCAAACAGGGAGTGGATAAAGTAGAGAGGGAGAGAGACTTTGCTGGGGGAGGGGGTTGGTGTGCAAAATCTCACTATTACGGAACCACTCCTCTAACCCTCTCCCCCCTGTTCTGCATTATTTCGCGGAAACTTCCGGTTCGCGAATAACTTAATTGACGTTTTTATCCGGCGGCCATGACCTTGCAGTCGCTTTTAACGACCGACTGAAAGAGTGCGATTGTTTCCCCGCTCCGTTTGCGATGATCTTTAAGCTCCACCCGCCTTCCCATTGATGTAATTAAGAGAGGGGGAGATGGGGGGGGGCGCTCACGAGAGTGGAGAAAGGGTACGAGAGTGTGTTTTTCGGGATGGCGGATGGACATATATATACACATCTATATATATAAATACGGAATGTGAATGGAGTCGGGCACGGAAGTTTTTGTGCGAAAATTAATTCCGCTCATCATGCATTGTTGGAGTCTCGACGGGAATTACTTTCTCTTCACCTGGGTTATGAAAAGGGGATGAGGGCAACGTGGTGGAAAAACGGGAAGTCATCCGACTCCCCGAAATGTGCTTTAAAACGTTTTAACCTATTGATGCTCAGCGTGGAAACAGTTTCCAGGTTTGGCGATGAATGAAGCTCGACGTTGTTGATGTTTAAAGAAAAGGGGGTTCAGCTGGAGCGATTAACACATTTCATTACCCTTTATTTATGAATGTAAGCCGTGGAGGAATCGGTGTTAAAAGGTGTAAGGTGAAACGTAGCGAAAGAATGAATTTCGTCTCGCAAGCGAAATATTCGTTAACATAACCGCATTTCGGTTCGAGACGTCTTTTTCACTTCAACTACACATTGCGAACGCTTGATGATTTTCGTCTATCAATTACTAAACTATCAAACTATCCCGCTCCTATCTTACGACTTTCATCAACCGCTTCCCCCTTCAAACGTGTGTGGTTAACTTTGTCGGATCCGCTACGTACTTTAATCGTCAAATTGAAAGTTTATCTTACGTCTGCTCGGCCCCTTTTTGAAATCGCGGGTCAAAAGAAGTTGGCTTTGAGAACTTGGTGATCTACTTTTGCGGGGCTTAAAGTAGCTCTCTCACAGGAATGTGATTTACTTTTATCTCTCCACAGTCGTCAGCCTTCTGAGTCCGCTTCATCCTCACCTCCACCTACACCATTAGCGGACCTAAAGCTTTGTGGAGTGAGGAAACGAAGTAAGACGAGTAGTGTTTGCTCGTCTTCTTTTTTTTATCATCATCGTTTGCTCTTTCTTTCCGCGGAGGAGCTCTTTAATTTTGCGAGTATAAAACGTCCGTAAATACGTACGTAGTACTGCGAGGGAACGCTTCTCTAGTTATTCCAAAAGTGTTTCCCACAGAAATTCCCTTGACGCGTTGTGAATGAATCCTCGATACCTTTTATATAAAATATCATCGCCGCAGTCAAAGGTAAACGAAAGATGTGCTTCTCTATATCCAGAGTCAATCTAAAACCTTTAATTAACTCCATCTGTCAAAAAGTTGGCGGCGGGGGAAATTTAATTTAATGAGAGATGAAATTTTAGTCGGAGGTTTCATGTTAATTTCTCATCGGCTGCAGTCAACCGACGGTAACACTGAAAAACCAACGCTATTTAGTACGTTAATGGATCTCTTTTTAGACATTTCGCGTACTCTACTGGTTGAAGTTATCTCGTGAAACGTAATGCATCTAAATATTAATGTACTCATCTATACACCGACAAAGTAGTCTTTGTGTATCCCTATTAATAATCGTAATTCACTCAAGCAAATAAACAAAGAATTAATAAAATGAATCAATACAGATTTAACAAATTAGTTCAACATTAACTTTAAAAGTCTTTTTGTCTCGATAATTGAAAAAATCACACCTTAATAAAATCCGAACGAGACGTAACGAGTGAATTAAAAGCTTTAAAAAAAGACCACGAACAATTTTCGTTCGAAATACGGCATTATGGGTTCGGAAATTTCACCGCTCGGGTGCAATAATAATTCTTCCCTTAGTAACTCGCGTCGTAACGTTTTAATCACGTATTTTGTTTGGACGTAACGGCGGGGAAAAAACACGTACCGTATGATCCTTATAATTTTCAATTAGCTCTTCCAATTCAGCGTCGCGACAATTTAATTAAACTCTTCTCGATTAATGTCCGAATTTTCCCTGAATATTATTCCCCTTGAATAAATCCCCCTCCCACGTTAACTACCCCACTTTTCCCCCCTTCCATTTTCACCCCTTACACGTAACATCCCCCTCCCCCTTCTTTCGGAAACAAAAAATACGAGCGATGCCCCGAACTCCCTAAGACTCGATCGTATATTACTTGTTTTAATTACGTACTTTCAGGTCCCCTTTTCTGTCTATTTGTTCCCTCGGCGACGAGGTCCTCCGATATAAAGCTCGTGTGTATAAATATATCGAATCCGAGCGCCCATTTGCAATTTGGCCCTCCTCGTGATTCATTAACGACAGTTTTTTGTTTTAATGAAATTTCGCCGCAAATAGGACCCGCTCCAATGTTCCCGTCAAATGATATAAATAACTCGATTCGAAAATATTTCCTCGATTGTCGTACTTCCTCGGGAAGGATTTCGATTTTCCCCGAAAATCCCTTTAATATAGCAACGGCGTTTGCACCGATCCGTCGCGGGTGTTTTTTTTTAGAAAAACCAATTTACGGTCCGAGAGCGGTAATTACGCGAAATTCCTAACGATCGCGGGAAAAATGGCGGGGAAACAATGCTTGGCCGCGTTTCGTTCGCTCCGGCGCCTAATTGAAGCTGGTTATCCCAATCAAGGTCGTAATTAGATTTGCATTAAATAAAATCGACGGGATATACTATTCCGCTCTGATGAAAAGAGGTTTTTGATTCCGTCCGATCCGCATTTGTTCCGATGGCGTTGCGATCTGTGAACACGCGAGACTTCGATTTGCGAGGGCGGAAGTTTGGCGATGCGAAAGTAGATCGAATGACTGTTTACTCTGTTCCGTTCGGTCTGCGGCTCATGATGAATAACTGAAATCGTATCGAAAGCGAATGAATAAAGACTTTAAAAGGTGTTAAAGAGACGGTGTTGCTAAGTAACGAATTCATGACGATTTTCTATCGCGTTGTTATCCTAGCATACATTGCACGGTAGCCAATTACGTAATTTTGGCAATGTATGATCTCGTATATTCGCAAATAATTTCTTTATTTGTGTTTAGTTTACTATTCGGTTCAACATTCAGTGATCAGTACGATGATATTAGTTCGCTTTTGAGTGTTCTTTTTATATTGTACTCGATACCAAATTCGGTACTCGGGTTTGAGTTTTCACGCCTCTTTATTCAAAAATAGAACTCGTCTGTAGATAATATCTTCGTATCTCCTCTTAATATTTTAAAACGTACGCTGACTTTGATTCATTTCCCTTATTTTAATTGAAATTTTGGGACATTTTTTGCTGACATCTCTATAAAAAAGAATGGCGGACAAGCGGAAAATTATTCTCATAACTCTTAATTTTACCCAAAATAAAGACGTTATTCTTTAACACTATATTTTAATATAAATGTGTGATAAATCTTTAATCACTGAGTTAATTAAACGAAAGAATCATATTATCTATTATGGTTATCAAAGAATCTGAAGGAAGAAATTTAAAGTAGTATCATCCATAACAGTGTGTAATAATTTACTATAATCCAGATATAATACAAATTTAATCCAGAAGATATAGTATTGACCAGACACATATATTTTAAGGTAGACTATCGAGGATTAACAACTAGACGATAGCGTAGCACGCAAGACATAGCCAGACTTGGCGTCAATACAAACTAAAGAGAAACCTAATTCATGGTACTTGGGCACTGACTAAAATACTTTAACTAAACAACACCAAACTCCCATTCTATTCATTTCAAAACCCCAAATCTTCACTCCAACCAACCCCATTCTTTGCGGGCACTAAAATGTACCTCAAAACTGCCTAAAAAAACCTCGTATTGCCTCCCTAACAGACAAGGGGACGGGCACCAAAAAACAATCCCATTCCCATCAAAAGGGCGAACACGTTCTTAATACTTCTAATCGATTCATACCCGTCCTCAATTCGGACATGCGTGTCGGATTTTTGCCGGGGAAAACGTTCCCATGCCAACACAACAATAGATCCTCGCGGTTCGATTTCAGCATCGTTTACGACAAAAGGCCTCGGGTGCTTTCATCACCGTACACTCCATAACGTACCGCTGCCACCCGCCAGCGATTCCTGTCACCGATACAAACGACGACGCACTTGAGTAAGGACGCGATTACCCCTTTTATTTGCCCACTCTTCATCACTCCTCCGTGAGAAAGAGCTTCCTTATGTTTTTTCTCCGACCCCTGCCTTAATATATCTCTTCATCTCCACTTCTTAATTATCTTCCACCTCGGTCCCTTCCTCGAAATCCTTCCTTGAAACTTCCCTCTTCTTTTTTTTTTAAACATCTTCCCCCCTTTAGCCGTCTGTATCCTCCCTCTTCCCTACTCCGGTCCATCTCCTTGCATCGCTGCAGACGGTGTTTTCCTTGTATCTTCTTCCACCCCTCCCGGATCTCCCTTCATCTGAATGAGATAACAAGGTGTTGAGAGGGATGAGGGGCATCCATCTGACGCCTAACGAGAGAGTCTTTCCCATGAAGAGAGGGTTTCCAAGGAAATGATACCTCCTTCGTGTGCTATTGAGTTTGAAATATGATTGGTCGCGAGATGAACTGGGGTCTCGCTTCAGACTATCCTTCTGCCCTTACGCGCGCCGATTCCGTTGTTAGCGTTTGTGATCTTGTGACGTGTATCTACGACCATCTCGTGTTACGCTCATTCTGCTCCGCTTTTGGATACGACGTTTAGCGGATGTTTATTAACCGTGTAATTTTCCTATATTAGACAGCGCGGAGCAGAAATTTAATATTACGAGGATATTTATGAGATCGTGTTATAGAGTTCTTTATTCTTATTCACGACCTTTCGATGATTTTTCAGTTTCCCTTTTGGCTTAACAATATCATATTGTTAAAACCGGTACTCTTCCGTGGATAGAATATCATATAGCCGAAAATAATTGCTAGGAATATTTTATAGAGATATCAATGATGATGTACTCTCAAGGTTTAATTTTACTAGAATACTGATATAATGAAAATATTGTGATGATGATTACTTATAGGTTATACAATATTTAGAAGGATAAGTATTCATATATTTATTATAAAATTAACTAAGCTAACCACCTTAGAAAAATAGGCCAATATAAAACTGTAAGCGATAAGACATATTTATTCTGTCTTTATTTGTCGAAAGTTGAAATAATGTCCCGAAATCTAAACTTGCAATAGTATCTAAAGATGAGTATATTATTATATATCCTATGAAAATATAAAGCAATACAAATAGGGTATTAAAGTATAAGAAATTCAGCATTCATTAATGGAAAACGTTCAGACTACTTCCGCTTGTCGCCAGATCATTGAAGGCATTCATTGATACGATGGGTGTGACCTAGATAGTTGCCTAGGTCTCCTGCTAGAAAACGGGTTTCACAGCATGAATCTACGTCACCTTAGATACCTTCCTAGCAATAACTAACTGTCCAAACTTCTGTCTACCTGAACGAGTGACAAACTACTGAGGAAGGCGAGACGAACAATAGGCTTTAGCACCGCCGTGTATTCCTCCGATATTTCAATGGGACTAATTTTCACACACTTAAAGAATGGAACGAACGTGAGAGCAAATGAAACCCGGAAATAAATAATCGATTCAAACATACTATGCATAAAAAATGAAGAAAGAAATTAACTAAGGATATCTTAAGATATCGTTCTTTATTATTATATATTTACCACTGAATTTTATTGCCTGTTCGGGAATATTTTAAAGTTAAATAGAACGGTTACGAGAGAGAGTATCAATAAAACAAATCAAATTTTACCTTTACGATGGTTGCTGCCTGGCTTACGAACTTTCACGGATCTTACGTTTTCGGCACTGGAGCTTAGCTGGAAAAGAAGATAATATCGTGAATTAAATGATACCTTATTATCTCCCATGAATCAAACTTTACGCTTTTTCATTTACTTATCAATACATTGAACTTATATGAACAAATTGAAGATGAAATTAATCTTAACAAAAATATTCTGATGCAGTATTATTATAAACTTGTAAAATATGCAGATGGATACAATCAGGGTATGAAAGCTAGGTACATTGAACAGACATCAAAATAGAAAATGGAGGTATCAAAAACAAAATATCATTTAGAATCCAGAATCTTACTACCATCCATTGAACATAAATCCGCCCTTAAACATCATTTATACCATGCTCAATGTTCAGTCGATATATTCCATATAACAATACGGTTAATAGCAATTTAATACGTTAATCTATGAGACACTTAATATACGTATTACTTAAATTTTTCTCTTTCCGTCATTCAAATGTTTCAGTTACTACACATTAATGATAAAATCCTCGTAAAATTAAAACGATAGTACAGTCCTTTTCCCTCCCAATTCTTAACAAAACAGCAGGGAAATATCCCTGAATCAGGCAATAAAAATCCCATCCGTACCACTTGAACTTGAGCACGAGCAACATCTGAAAGATTATTTACCGAAATCGCAATTTCCCTCCCAACATCTGCATCTCCGTGAGAAACTCCAATCACCATTCCGCGAATTGGAACAGAAAATTAAACTCGGGTGCATCCTTCAATTCCCAATAAGGCGCCGGGATTTAATTCGAGACACTTCCTACCCTCCGAATGAAACCCTAGAGAGAGGAAGACTTCCCGAAAATAATCACTCCCGAATATAAAGAGCGGAATATATATGTACACGACGAACGAAATCTGAATATTTGATTCGCACTCGTTTTTAAGAGGGCGCTCTGAAGAAATCGCACACCCGTTTGGAGGCGACGAAGAACTTAATTATAATTTTTCGAGAGAGTGGGTAAGAGAGAGAGAGGGAGAAGTCCTTCTGGGAAAGCACGGTTTTCGATTCGGAATAAACATCTTGCGCAAACATGGTCGAGAGGAATGTTTCTCTCGCTAAAAATTCCGAGAAGTCGGAAGTCGCGCGTTTACGAGAATGATTTCCCTACCGAGTCCCCTCTTCCCCGGATTACGCCGCCTCCTTTCCCTTTACGAAAAAAAGGACATGATTTAATTACGCGAAAGAATAGAGTCGTACCGCTCGGGAGATGATCGGCCGCTGTTGACCCAAGGCGCGCAAATGTTTGACAAACAAAAACTCCGTGAAACAAATTTTATTCCAAAGAGTACTACTATTATTTGATGTAGAAATGTCAACAGCCGCGAGGGGCAAATATTATGAGAGAGACGGGAGAGGAGTAACTCTCTCCTGACGTCATTTCATCTCCGTATCCCCGGAATTCTTTGCCGATATAAAACGGCGATGGGGTGTGTCGAAAACACTCCGAGTGGAATATTTGAGAAGGACTTTCCCCGGAGGCCTGTCCAATTGATTTCGGAAAATTCATGAAAGAGTGACCTTAACTGTCGTATTTCATCTCCTCTCTTTTTTTTATTATGGCCCTGGTGAAGTGGTATACGAATCAGGGATCGTAAATTTGGCGAAACAAAGGAGAGTCCTTGTCCGAAAGCTTACTCCAAAACACATTGGGAGGATATGAGTGATTCGAGGGGAATATATGAGTGTATGTCGATTCGGAACGACCCTTTGATTTCCGATGCCGAGTTATTGGTTATCGGCCGTGTTCTTCTTAAACATAAATTCGGATGGATGAATCGTAAATATATATATAAATAATCGTAAAGTCGTGTGGATGAGTTATGTCGAATATGTTTTTAGGTTTATGGTTTTGATGTCAGGGGGGATTTTAAAACCCAAATCTCGCCCCAGACAGAGTCGATTATAAATATTAGACGACAGATAAAGTACGAGATTTCAAGTTACGTAAACTAAAATCAGTAAATATATCACCGAACTAATTCATAAAAGTCACTCTATGATGAGAATAAAAATGCAAAAGACAAAATTTTATAAAGATTAAATGATTTTTTGATCTTTAAAACCTTAATCAAACAGTAATAGATGTAATGACACTATTTTAATTCTGGAAGTCATGGATGAACAATTAATAAAACAGAATGGTTTTCCCCTTAATTTCTTTATCAATTTTATTCTAAATACACTTATAATATCTATGGTAAAACACCAGAATGTTTATAGCTAGGTTTAGAAAAATTAGAATGCAATTGAACAACGAAATAAGGCATTTCATAAAAAAGTATGCAAGAAATTAAATAACAAATTTTCAGGTATTGAATTTGTAAGTCGTTATTTCAGAAACATTATTACATGGAATTCAATTATTTCAGAAATATAAGAGAAATTAAAGAATATTATTGATTAGATTACTGTAGAAAACAAATACATATAAAATCATCTTAATCTGCTACTATGGTGAGGCATAATTTCCCTATAACCCATCTCATACACCTATGAGATAGCTGTATTTACAGACTCGTGTAAGTGCCACCATGACAACGAAACATCACAATCAAACTCCCTGTAGCACAAACTTTAAACGAACCACATTGAAGAACCAACTAGTAGAGACATTCGAGCGAGAACCAATCGGGAACTGAAGTATCACGCTTCTGAGCTACGTCACAGAAAAAACTAGAACGAACGTCTACTTTTATAAAAAACGGGAGGTCGAATAACTCTTCAGCTTCAGATGAATTTCGGAGGAGGCAAACTTCGCAATGATTCTAGAGACGTCCACGAGATTTGCTCGACCTCCTCCACGAGAGAGATTGATTCGCGCCGGATAAACCCGCTAACCATTTCGGGCGACTCTTTCCAAACGGACGCAAACACGGTCTCCAATCTCGGAAGACTCACCTTCGTCCGAGAAAAAATATGGGTCAAAAGCGTCGACCCTTTTCGAACGCCCAATAAAAGAGAGATTATATACGCCGAATGAGAGAAAGATAGAGTGAGAAGGTTGGAGAAAAAAAAGGAAGAAACATTTAAAGCCCTCGAGGAGGAGGGAACAAAACGACCAACCCGATCTTTGTTTTGATAACCCTTCTGCGATCTGCGACATTCTATCCACTATCCACAGGAATCCATAGCCTTCGGGAAACAAAAAAAAGGATTGGACAAACTTGATTTGGCTGACGTAGTCGCTTTTTTCAACCTATATGCCTCCTCTCTACTGGACTCTCTTTGAAGTACGGATGTCATTCGTTCCTTTTTTTGTAACCTCTCTCTCTCTCTAGGAAATCGGACCGGTAGAAAGGAGGGCGACGGGGTTAGAGTTCGCTGAGGTCCTTCGGCTGTTTTTTTTTGTTGGACCGCGTCCGGCAAAACCTTTGTGTGCCGATGAGGACTGCGACCGTTTTCAATTTGGGATTTATCGCCCGTCACTTTGGACGCGATCCCGATTGGCTACCGGTGGTGACGTGGGGAGTCGGGACGAAAATCATTCCTCGGAAATGTGCATTACGGAGAGGGCGGGCTCTTTGAAAAGGATTCGTCAAAGGCTCGTGAGTGACGCCGAATTCCGATGCTCCATTGGTGTAGTGTATTACTCGGAGGGACGGCGGAATTAACTTATGCGAACGGACCAAAAGCGAGCGTTGATGAATCGTGTGTTTGTGTGCGCGAGGGTTGGACTCTGTGTCCACACAGGGAACCAAAAGACACTGTGTTCGTCGCTGCTGTGAGTAGAGAGAATATGGAATAGAAAGAGTAAAGTTCTGAATTCTTTTACTTCTTATAATACTACGAACATTTTAGTATAGGATGGTTCTTGATTTAAATATTCTAGGGCAATGGAAATCGCCAAAGCGTATTGTAAAGGAGAGATTCGTAGATCTATCGTTTACACAAAGATCGCGGGTTCTTTGTTGTTTTTGAAGTCGGACATTCAAAAGGTTTGTTTGTGGGGAATGAAAACGCTAAAGGTCAAATCTTTTACAATTTTTATTTAAAAGGCTGATCTTTCTATCAAATATATAACTGTAATTATGTCAGCGGCGAATTCAAATTTTTCCTATTGTGCATTATTATCAATCGCATGTATATTTCATTTAATAATTGCAAGAAATCTTATTTTTCTTCGAGTTTTATTTGAAAGTATGTTAAGTTCAAAAGTTTAGCAATTTTAATTTTAAGTATCATATAAAATCTTAAATAAGGATTAATTGTCGATAAAGGTCCAACAGAATTTTTAAAAAGAGACTTAATTCTCCTATCTTTTAATTCCATTTTCCCTTTATTGCTTTGCAACACGAAATCATCCTGCAGCTTTCTCCTTTCCTTGATTTAATTTTTAACAGTACTTTCATCAAGAAATATGGACTCGATTTTCTCAATTAAATCAGGGTTAATAATCTAAATATTACTTCATAGTTGAACAATAAAATATGAATTACATTACAGAAACAGTTTAAACATACACGACCTCAAAATATTTTTCTCCATCTCGAATAACACATCTTCTCAAAACACACCTGTTTCAGTTCTGTATCTAAGAAAGAAACAAACGCCACGCAAGGGATAGTAACAAATAAAATCCCACCTAGATCTGAAATTTATTTATGTATACGTGTATACAGACTTCTAACGTAACGTAGAGGGCATGCTATCCAAAAGGTTCACTCCAACCATTTAGCCTACGTGCGCATCCCCGTGGCGAACCCGTAAATAACCGCCCTCAGAAGTGCATTCGAAGCAAACGTGAAAAGTGACGTCATCCCATCTTTCCAACCGGAATCCTCAATTACAAGATACGACTCTATTTATTCTTCCCGCCTCTGTTTCCAAGCAACTCTCGTCACTTAGACAACTTCCGGACCTTACGTGACCACGGGACGTTCAGCACGCCTCGACGGCACCACGACGACGGCGGAGGAGTCACGACCTTCCCGGGGTCCTTTTTTTATAAAAACGAAAGCAATATAATCCGTCATCCTGACAAAGTCGCGCACCGAATTCAAAATCCGCTTCCCCTGAAAAATCCCATTAAAGATAAAAAAAACGTGGAACCCGGCCTTTACGGTTCGGGCACATAAAACTCGGGGTAAAAAAATTTTATTGGCCAATCAGAAAGAATATAAATGTTGTCGCCCCCACCGCCTGTGGGTTCAATCGGTAAGCAATTCTAGCGCATTAGTTGCCCTTTTCCCAGACCCTTGATGACTCGGAGTTTATTAGCCTCTTTCGTAATGATCCTGGAATTAAAGAAAAGGATTTTATAGCGCAATTTTCATACATTATCGCTTCTTTCGTACATTTTATACCACGAACGTAATACGCACGTATTCTGAGAACGACGAGTGTTTTAAAGGAATGCAGAGCGGAGAGGGATATCGACTACCCTACGGCACACGAACTGAAGCGACTTTCCCGAGGTCGGCCATCTGCGCGAAATCAATTTCGTAAACGATTTTTGAAGTTTCGCTCTGTTTATAAGACCCATTCCCATGGCAATCGGCTCGTCCGTTTCGAAAAAGAACGCATTTCGGTAAAAATAGAACGCTCGGAAGACTGTAAGGTCGATTTTTTTGGAATGATTCAAGAGTATCCAATTCCTCGTTGATTCTTTATCTACGATAGAGGTAGAAAATGACTTAATGCGGAACTATTCTGGCATGATACTTCTCCATATTCGTGACACTCTTACTATCCAAAACCTCGCAATGTATGTAAACGATTGTTCGTTGATTCTCTTTCAAAAATTCAGGCTCATGTCGTGATATCGTCAAGAATTAGTTATCTCTGCTTATTTAACTTGAATAGCTGAGAGAGGAAAATTGCTTATCATGACGATAAGTTGCCATGTATGGAGATACGTAGTTTTATTCATGGCACTTTAAACATATCAAAATCTTTCGCACGTAAACTCTATTTAGAAGCACATTGATTGATCAAACCCAAGAAAAGTTCGCTTTACATAAATTGAATATGAAAATATCACATATAAATAAAATAGAAAGCGATGTTTATTACGTATTCATAAATAAATTTCCATGGCATTGTACAAATATCAGATTAACGATATCAATTTCACTCAAGTAATTTAATCCACACTACGCATTTTCAGTGCATTCAAAGGACCACAACATAAATACCTTAAAAATTCGATAATAATGTGATTGAAATTTGATTCGGTATTCACAAATATCAAAAACGAATCCCAAATATTAAAGCTCGTTTTTCAAGCGACGAAAGGGTTTTTTAGAAAGCATCGGAAATCGTCTGTCACACAGATAGCTCTTCAGTGACGTTATGATTGAGTAGAATCGAGGCACATGCTATAAGCTACTCGATATCAGCTTTATTTAACATTTAGCGAATGTAACACGTGATAAACTGTTGAACGCTGACGAAATGAATGAATAATGTAAAATTGAGGACCTTAACTCAATAGGTCTTATCTCACCTGCCTTTTTTGGTAAAGGATTACTTTTTAATACAGAATTTCACTCGAATTAAGTAATTACTGAAGTACGTCGGGTTTATCCTCTAAACTATACTTTTTTCTGATCAATAATTTCGTAATTGACTAATGATGAATTATGGGTAACTATTTTGTAAGTACCGAGTTAAATTTCATTTTTTCTAGTTTATAGTGATTTACTTTTCTGTACTTAGTGTTAGATTAAAGTAAACTATGTAAAATTACTCAACTTTTCAAAAATTATACCAAAAAAGAGGATAGAAGGCAGAAAACACAAACAATTGTATTTCTGAATAACCGTATGAGTAAATTTAGAGTTTAAAATAAACACACAATGAAATTAAGCTAATAAAGAATAAAAGAACTTAAGAGAGCTTGCAGGATATAAAATATAGAGGTAGAGACGAAAATGCAAACAATTGGAATTAAAAAGAAATAAAGTAATTTAATAAGGGAAAAAGTTTTTGAATTATCACAATTTTACAAGCAATATTCGTAAATGATTAAAACATTAAAAATAATAAAGTTTTGAAAAAATTAAATTTCCCTTTTTCTGCATACAATTTCCCTTAGATAACAGCTTATGAGTTATCCTTCCACCAATGAAATCTCAATCCTTATCAAAACACACGACAAAATATGTTGCTAATCCTCTCGTCTCGTCCCACGGGTATTCCACTATCCTTCCAACATCACGACATCATTTCATAACCGTCCACCACGAGACCTAGCGGCAGCTCTGCAAATCCAGCTAATTCAATGCACCGTCCAGCGCCGAATCAGCGACCTCTCCGACGAAGATACGGTCGTATACGAATCGTATCTGCAGCCTCCAGGGCTCCCATCAAACATCCATAAACACGCCTCGAGGACTCGGCCACCGTATTTTTCGTCCATTAAGTCCGAGCGCGGACACCGCCGCCTTGCGGAATGCAGACGCCGTCGAACGAAATCAAACTAAGCTTATGTAGGTTGTTCCCCCGAGGGAGAAAGCCGACCCCGGCGGTCTTCTCCTCTTTGATGCAAAAGAGCGTTTCGCTTCGGTTTATCATTCCGGAGCAGTTCCGGGGATTGGGGTCGGAGGGTGGTGGGCTACCAGTGAGAACGACCTCTCTCTCTCTGCGTTTTTCAGCACCACTTTCATCCTTGCCCACTGGGCGGACCCTATTGTTTGCCCTAAATGACCATTCCCAAACGCATATTGCAGAAGACGCTGGGGCGGTCGTCCATCAACGGCTTCCGCTCCTACGGACTACGCCTTTTTTGGAACCGAAATAGTAGCATATAAAAGGTCGACTTTTTTATTCCCGGCCAAATGTGTAATGAAAAGAGTGTGTGAGATGATCATCGGCGTCGCTGTTTACGAGGGCGCGCACAGTCGGCTGTTTTTACGTCGCGAGTGAATTTGAGTGTGGTGAGGTATACGTAGGTGAGTTTTTTTTTCTTCTATAGAGCCGAGGTTAACCCGAGTTCGTGAGCGAAATTTTGCGGGGTTTTTTTTTTTAAAAAGATCGCGGAGGAGGAGTTTTCGGAGGTGAGCCTTAGGGCGGGCGACGTGTCAAAGAGTGGATCTTCCTTAAAATCTTAATTGAATGGAGGACTGGAATATCAATGTTTGGAGCTTGATGAAAAGGTTAGCTCGAATGCGGAGCGTTGCTATGGTGCAAATAAATCGGGGCAATTTTGTTTAAGATTCTTTAATGGATATGTAACAGTTTATTCGATTAAAATTTATCTATATTCTTTTGAATTTATTTAGTAAGATTTTATTAGTGTGAGTTTTTAAATTCGCCGCGAGAAGTAGATAGGTCAAACTTAAACTTGATCTTAGAAGTGTATTATTATAAATTCTCATTAGTAACAAAGGTTCCAAGGTTTTTTGTTTAAAATACCATAAAAATGGTGATAAAATTTAAAATTCTTGAAAAAGAAGAGAAAATATAATATCCATAAATCTATAAACTATACATAGGTTATTAATAACATATAAAATGATAAATCCTCAAATTGATACCAGTTAGAAGGAATTAGTTGTTTTCTGAGATTTCAAATTTGAATAAATAGATAAAAAAGAGGTGTTATATGATTCAGAAAATTAGAGGGTCATCTAAGAGTGAATACGCGAAACAATATATTTCAAAATGGTGATATTTAAAAAGTAAATTTGAGGAAGCAAGAAAGTTGTTCCACTCTTAACGTTAAAAAAATTTCGAACTGAATACTTTTCATACACGAAAATTATTTCGTAATATTTTTACGTTATAGAGGAGGAAAATTAATCACAAGTTAATCGAAAAACTTTTTTAAAAATGTATAAAAAATTTTAAAATAATTAGAATCACTAAAGTTTTCTCCCATTAATTCCCAACGTTTATTACTTACGAAACTTAAAAAATTGACACTTTCACAAACCTAGACCGGTTCTCATGACGTCCACGGAGTAAACAACATTTCACAGACCAAGTTTTATGAGGGAGAGTAAAAAATAAAAAAGTTCGATTCGTGCCGTGGAATTTGCTCCGAAAACGTTAGACGTGAACACTTCGGAAGTTAGCGAAGGAGAAAAACTACGAGATTCTAGCAAACACTGCATTTCGATAGTGCATCGAAGTACATCCAATAAGGAAGGAAGCGCACTGGGCAGAAACTCTGCTTTCAATTAATTACTGCGAAACAAGCTAGGTCCGAAATTGGGTTAGAGGAGCTACGATCGAGAAAAAATCGCGAGAGTGAGTGTAGGACACACAAAACGAACAACGCCGAACAAAAGAAAACTTTCGGCTAATTAGCAGTGTTGCGACGCAGCAAATCGGCAATCGGGAATTGACCTTTAATTACAGCTTTCGAAAATTTTTTTTTAGCTTTCGTACGTCCGCCCGTCCGCAGTGAACACTCGCTTGTTTCCATATTTTGATGTATTCCCGAAAACTTTTAATTCGAAATTACACGTGAAAATTGGATTCTCCCTCGGGTTCAATCGGGGGGCTAGAGAATATCAAAAACGTTTTATTTTGGCGAATTCCCTCACAAAATCCGCTTGAATTCGTTTTTGGTTTTCCTGGAATTATTCCAAAAACGGACTGAAATTTTCAGCCGTTATATACACGTCGCTTTGGACTCGGATTAAGCGTATTTTTGCTCCGCAGGAGCGAAAATTCCTAACTGGTTTTTCTCGTTCTTTGTGAGTCTAAATTCATTTGTCCGAAAGTTGGAAGCGCGCTGGATTCATCTCCCGTCTACTAGTTTCATAGCGATTCCGTTAAACAGTTGAGATGAATCCCGAACGGCGTACTCCTATTATGGAAAGTTCCTCTCAAATTGTACTTACACGCAGTTTCGGAGATGAAACTTTAGCTGTAGCTAATTGTCGATCCTTATTAGATGCATGTCGACATTTGAGTCTGCTCCGGGGAGAGAACTCTGCCCCTTAGAACTATGAGGATGGCATGCATCATGTTAACGACCTCGTGTGAACATCAGAATTGTTTGAATTCGTAAACCGAAAGGGTATTTAGGTAAATTTAGCATATACACGTTGTGTTGGACAGTAATAAGCTATTTACCACAATCTCAATAAATTTTCCTCGATTGCTTGAACTGCCTGTTCCTATAGTAACCAATAAACACGTACTGGAATGCTTTCTAAACCGACACAAATACTGTATCATATGCATGACTATTAAAACACTCAAACCCCTGGATACAAGTAAACAAATAACTCGTAGTATTAACACCACTACTTTCTAGCTTTAACCATGGTAACCTTTATAATATCAGATAATTACAGAATCCACTTGAATAAATAAATGATTACAAAAACAGCGTCTTTCGCCCATATCACAATGCATGCACTCCCATTGTCTGATATATCCACTCTACAGCGGCAGGCATCCAATAAATCCACCTTCTTGGAAAGCGCCAGGCTATCTGATCACATCCTGCAAAAACGTCTCTAGCAACTGCTTTTGCAGGTATTCCAGAAGACGTCCGCTATCTCTCGACTGTAAGTTTTGCGCCATAAAGCGATACGTTATGTAGACGTCCTACAAAAATACTTGAAGATGAATTATGGCTTTAGACTACTCAGTTTCCCTTGGGAACTTTATCACCGATGAGATTTTTTTCCTGGCTCAAATTAAAGGGTTCATCTCGAGTAAGGCTTTCATATATGATGTACGTAATGGCTTTAAAGAGCTTCAAGTAAAGTGAAGATGAAAATCTATTGTATTCAATGTGAAAATTGACTATATTTAATAGATGTTACTCTATATTAATAATAGTAACTATAAATTCGATAAAGGAGATGTTATGATTGATATTCATTGTATATATCTAACGTATTTAATTGTGACTTTCTTTATTTATCAATCATCATCACTTCTTGAAAATTAAATTAAATCAGTATCTTTTCTTTAGCTTTAAAATAACTTGATTAAAACGAAACTCTCAAGCTCAATAATATCTCTTTAAATTCAATAAACAAGCATCGCTACGCTTTATAGTTACGCATTCTTTCTATATCGAGACAACTTTCACAGTTAAAAAGAATCCCATTTGCAATAATGATCGAATTGAATAATATTTCAATACTTTTTACATATACTCGACGTGTATAATAAACAACAGAGGTATCAATCAAAAAAGAACCCAAAACTTTTACGCGAGCATTGAAGCTTGTAGTTTGAAAATTGAATAGAATATATATATAGCATGGGATAAAATAAACCCTTCTCTTAATGGACCGTAATAACTTTGCCTTTTTTTAGTATCACCTGTTTCACTCGCCCTTTTTAAATATAAGACAGCCTGGAGCTCGATAAAAGGTTATCGAATCAGAAAAACTTTATCAATCTCGAGCCACTCAACCTTGCGTAAAAACGTTTATGGCCGAGAGGTTTTTATTCTCGCAATTTCTATTCAATTATCTCCTGGCCATCCGTTCCTCCGTCCCTTTTTTATATGTGGAACAGTCCGGACTAATGAACCGAGATGATTTTTTCACTCGATATTATGAGGCAATAACTCGCCGATGCTGGGCAGTCAATCCTAGCGAGGCTCATCACGACGACGCGCGGTAAAAAAAATGACAATCGATAATCGTCTCGCATAAGCGCCCTCGGGCGGTCCGTTTTTAAAACGCTCCCGAACCACGTGGTTCCGGCCGATCTGCTACCGCCGTCGTACTTTTCTGACCTCTCTCTTCTCTTTGCTTTCCAGATGAGCGCCTCGCTTCGACGTTTAAAATGAAAAACGGAAGTGAGGACCGGTTTGCGCGGAAGTAGCGAGGATGCGCCACGCTCTGCTCACTTGTTTCCTTCTGGCGACGATGGTGGCGACGCTGTGGGGCGCCGACGGAGGCCACGGCCGGCGGAGGGGCGGCGGGGGGCGGAGGAAGCACGAGAGGTTGACCACTGGCCCTCCGCCGTCCTCTGCATCCACCCAGCAGACCCTCTCCCCGGACCCGCCTTCTCCCCCATCGGAACCTCCTTCGCCCCCACCGCCCCCAGAGACGTCCACCGAGACGCCCTCGACTCCGGCCATCCCGCCGCCACCACCGGCGTGCAGAATATCGCAGTTCTTCTGCCTCTCGGGCGAGGGCTGCGTTCCTCTGGATCGCTTCTGCGACGGTCGGAGGGACTGTGAAGACAAATCCGATGAACCAAAGCACTGCTCCCGTGAGTATAGCCTCCATGACTGATCATCCATCACTTCCTCGCTACCGGTTTCCGGTAGTTTGTCTGCATACACCCCTTTTCTTTTCCAACTGAATGAATGCATGCGTGACTCTCACGCACTTCCAGGAGTCCATCGTCCGCACATGAATTACGCCCAGGCTATCGCTAACATCTAATGTATTCCGAGACGTAAAAAGGAGAACTTCCTCAAATAAATGGATGCGATACGGTGCGGAGACGTGGAGGGACGGATGACACATTGCTAGCGTGACTGCGGACCGCTGTTATTCATGAATGTGTATCGTAGGAACGTATTCTCCGGAAATTAATCCATTTCTCGATTTATGCACGCCCGATCTATTTATTTACGAATGAATTCGCGCGAATGAGCGTGGAATGGTAAACAGCGCCGCAATGCAATTTACGCCAACTAATGATAGATGACTATTTTATTCATTTAGTGGGTTAAATGTACACGCATATTCGTACTGTGGTTAATTTAATATAGATCATGTATATGCATCGGTTATTTAAACGAGAATATATTACAGACTATAACGAGTCACAGATGTGCTGCCAAAGTTAGTGGCAATTAGTAGAAAAAGTAATTCAAAATAATCTCTTTAGAGTAAACAAGAATAAATATCTCAAAAGAAAATCTCTTTCTTTCAGGCAAACGAATGTCTTTCTGTTTTAGTGTTATACATAACTCTCAGATCTTCTGAAATAAACTATTTCGCACGATGTGTTGACCCCCAAAAACGAAAGCTGGTGCCAAAATTACACGCTTGTTAATTATGGTATGGTAGTTTGGACGAACTTTGGGGTCCTGCTATGGAGTTCCGGGTAGGGGGAGGGTGTGAAAGTTGCCTTCCCGGAGGAGAAATGACGTGATGAAGGAGATCAGGACATTAGAACGATGTAGGAATCCATATCGTCATCTTTATGACATCAATTATCTCAATCAGCGACCCATAAATAGTTCCGATCTCTTTTCTTGTATGTTTCAAAATTTATACTTGAAAAGCTCGTATTCAATTCCGAATTGGTAGATATCGAATCACTAATCTTCAACTGTTTGAAAGGAGATGTAGAAATGGTAGTAGAATGCTACAAGGGTTAAAGAATGTATGAATATATTAAGTATTAGGAAAGAATAGGTATTCTGTAGAGTAGATTATAACAGAACGTATGAATAAATTACGAATACACATTCTAATAATGACAATAACAATAAGGATAACAATTGCTTAATACGATGGACTTGGGAAACTTCTTATTCAATGACTCCGCTAAGAAATAAAGCGAATGTTATTTCACGTAAAGACGGATTCGGAGACGAAAAAGCAATCATCAACAGCGCTATACCGTGAAAATTTTGATAGGCACTACTTTTTACACGAATAGCGTCATAAATGTGAGAATGGAGCTCTTCAAATGCTCAGCGAAAAGTTTCCATTTCGGAATCCTGCTATCCTCGTGCGCTTAATGATAGTCTTTTGTTGGTCTACGGGGTGTGACAATAGAGATATACTCTCCGCCCTTGGAAACGCTAAATGAATGCAAAAGTGCCGTTGATAATAATATATCTGCGTTCTCATTTCGCTGAGCATGGATACGGTTATTACTTCAGAGGGAAAATAGTAGTTTAGAAAATTTTTTCACCGTGAAAGGAGATCATCATCGGTAAAAATACACGAGATATATCCACCAGAAATAGAGTGGAAAATATATTATATTCGAAATATACATTTTGTATTATATCCGAACAATTCTTAGGCACTGTTTTTTATATAGTAAATATTTTAAGAGGAATTTAAATACTGATAATAACAACCTTTACGATTATTTAGAATCAAACTAAAAGTAGATAACAATAATAACCATAAAAAAATTAAGTTGTTAACAACGATTAATGCATCAATATCAATAATTTATGAGGAATCACATACATATCAATAATTTATGAGGAATCTAAAACTATATTCAATATCAATAAATAATATTATAAAATAAAATATTACCTATAACTTAATAAATATTTTCGAGTTATAATTATTCACCAATCAAATCGGGTTCATAAAACATAAATTTTATCGAGAATTATCTTTCGTTTGTTTCATTTAATATTCCCTTGCTATATTTCCATTTCAAGAGTGCAATAATCTATAATAAGTACCCTATAATAATACCTGTTTACTCCTTGATTTATATTGAACATCATTAAACTCAATATAGGAAGCATTAGTGGCCTCATATCTCGATAACTTAACTCAGCACTCTAGACGAACACATTTCACACTAAGACTCCTTAAAACTCAGGATAATTTCCATCAAACACTCCCGAGCCACGTTTGAAATCCCATTCGAATAAATATGGCTGCGCACCACTTCGACAATCGAACACAAGAGCTCGAAACTCGCGGTAAAAATCGACGGAATCGGAAATCGTTTAAGACCGCTTGCATTCACGTGATGTTTTGGAAATCGAGGACGTTTGAGCTGGAATGCCACGAGTCGAAAAAATGGCATCGATGCCACACGGTACCTCGGACACCCGAAAGCCGTGAGTGAAAAAAAAACACGCGGCCGCAGACACGCGCGCGCGCCAAATCAATCACCGCAATCGATAGATCGATCTTGTCTCGATTTCGGCGCGGTTTGGGACGCATTAAAAATGGACAAATTCCTTACGGACAATTCCAAACGTGGACGAGAGAGTGAGAGAGCTTAAGCCAGTAGGAATAAAAACGGGGAAAATCTCGGATTTAGCGTCTCTGAAAGAGCTATGGTTTTCGTGATTCTTTTGGGGAAGAGCCACTCTCCAATCAGCGTCGGTTGTCTCGTGCTTCTGTTTTTACAAAAGAAGGGTGCGAGAAAGTATGATGATGCTTGGGAAGTCGAGAGGCGTATCGATTCACGAAGTCGCCATTCCTAATCCTAGCGGTGGTCAGGATGTGGGTAACTGAGATCCTGCTAGACTTACAGGCATAAAATATACGATTAAGAGCAATAGAACACAGGCATATGGAGATTCAATCCTGCAATGGTCCAGAAATCGTATACTACACACGAAATATAATAGAGTGGTCTTAAAAATTTCGTTCAGGAAGCAAAAACTAGATCGAATTACTTTTCAGCTAAAATATGATATAATGATCGACATTCAGCGATTCTACATCAGTATTCTTGGTTTAATTATGATAATATCTACATTAAGAGTGAAATCAGAACTGAAAAGTCTCCTCTTCCATTAAGCACTGAATTTTATTTAGTTCCCATAGTTACGAATCCAAGTAATACATGGATAAGTAAGATCCTACTTTTCTCTTAGGCTAATTATAACATTGATTGAAATAAGACTGAAACATGGACAAAAATAAGTTGATTTAGTCCTATTATAATCCAGATATTAGCTAATTACATATACGAATCATAAGAAAATGATCTACAAGATCGTAATCACTATGTAAGATAAAAGATTAACGGTAGTTTGTCTAAATTACTTTTTCAGTAATAAGCTAATCGCTTTAGGTTCCTATTAACAAAAAATCTTTAAAATATAAAGATGCGTCCCTGATAACATTAGAAAAAATTCTCATTGAGCTAGTACATTAGGTAATACTGATCCCGAAAAACGTGAACATTGCAGAACATTCTAAACAAATCTAAGATGCGGCTTACAATTAGACCTATCTACAACTCTGTGTTCTTAGGGCAGTGATATTACATGAAATAATGCTCTTTGAAGATCCAAATCAACATTTAAGCAATTCGAGCAATTTTAACGCCCAAAAACACCCCGCGCGGTTACAACCATTAGCAGAAGTGGTAACCGCTGTAGCGGCATTCGCACGTTTTTGCCTTCAAGCGTTCGCAAACCGAAGATGGGACTTTAATCACGAATTTAGCAACGCCGACATGTGCTCGCCATCAGAGAGAGGGCTACGTAGAGAGCTCGCGGTCAAGATGGGCAGAGATAAATCTCCTTCGGGCAAAAACTTCCAGTGTTGAAAGCATCTCGTGTGTACACAACGTCGGCAAGACGTGGACGGCCCTCGACAGGATGGAGTGGTGCGCATTCTTCCCTCGCATTCCACCACGGAGGCATCCACGATTCGTCCACGTATGTCCGAAAGGTTTCAAAAATCGCCTCGCTAGCTTCCTTTCCTCCCCTGCGTATTCCACTTTCATTTGCCACGATCCCTCTCGCTAATCCCCATCCCAATCCGACCGCCCGCATTTTGCGACCGTCCGCAATTCTTTCCCATTCTCTCTAAATGCACACGATCCCTTATTACACCACTCCTCCGAGGCTTTTCATATTTCTTACCCTTTCTCCATTACGCTTCGCCATTGTCTCCGATTCTTCTTTCCCCGTGGAGCGGCTTCGATGCGGCTTTCATTCTTCCCGTCCCCGCCGCGTCTCGCCACTCCGTCCCCTTCTTTTATTTATCTCTTTCCTTTCCCCGCCTTTATTTCTTCTTTTCCGTACTTCATCACTCTGCAGGATTCCCTCCTGTCCGCTCTTTCTTTCCCCTAAACGGGTGTGTCGCACGCGTTTTTCGTGAACACGATTCGTTGTTGTTTCGGACACTTTTTATCTACGTCAGCGAGGAAAACATTTTGGGGAAAAGTTGCACGTTTTCGTAGGGGTTTTTTTGGCTCGGAGTGGAGAAGTTTTGTGAGAGCGCGGATCGGTCGTTTTTGGGGGTATTTAATAGATTGTGATTGCTTCAAATATATTTTGGAACGATATTTTTCTTTCTCGGTAGGGTTTTTTCTTCCTTTTAATCCAGCAATCCTTTCCCTTTGTGGATGTAGAAGTAATAGTTTTCCGAGAACTTAATACTTGTATGCAATATATATAATCGTTACATATTCAGTATCAATTGAAGTACTTCATACTTTTATTCCATATATTCACGCATTATTATACGGATAATTATATATTTGTTACGTTAATTCTATAATACGTTACTGTATTCATAATTATTTCCATGAATTTTACATTCCTAAACCCAACTTATATTTGTACTTAACTATCCAATGGTTTCCTTTGGTAATCATTTACTGTACGTTATTAAAAGAGAATATTTGAATTTTTTTAAAATAATTAGGAAATTGTAACCAATATATATAACTACAATCGAATCAATTTATATATAGTTCGTCACAGAATCAAAATCTGTAGGTCTCTATTAAATGACATATTGCTCGAAATATTTCGTAATACGAATAGTATTCAACCGCATCATTCCATATTTAATCAGACGCTTAAATATAAATCCCACCAATGGACATCAACACTGCAAAAAAACTATTAAAAAAGACTTCCGAACAAAAACTTTCCCCGCAGCGCAAGTCAACGAATAAAGATACAGCCCATTCTTTACATTCTTTCATTTCATCCCAGCCATCCTCTAGCACCAAATATTTTAATTCGCACCAGACCCGTGAGACACGGGCGCGAGAATACATTAACGAAAGAATCATTTCCGCACGACGCGTAGTCGTTTTCCTCGCCTTATTCGGATGGAACTTTTAAAGGAGAGTGGGGAGGGGGAAGAAAAAGACTGGTGGCAAAACCCCTTCTTCCTTCTCCATTCCGACCTTCAATCTTCGCCTCCGGTAAAGCCTCACCTTTTCTTTTCCTCGAATCTCTTTTCCCTCCTCCTCCCCCCTTCCCACGCACAAAACGATAAGGAAGCGGTGGGCCTCTAGAATGGGACGCGGATTTTCGGGATTATCTCTTTCATTTCTTTTCCTCGGGGCGTATACAAAATTGCGGTCTCTTTCCAACGGGGATTTTTATCCCCGGCGGTCGGGGGATATAAATTGGTTTCGGCCGGAGTCAAAAGCGACGATCCTTTGCGGACTTGGTTGCGGGCACGGAGAAGAAGTTTATGGGGGAGAACCAAGACAAATTAGGATGTCCGCTAGCCCTCTTACCGACACCCCTACTCCTGAATGTGCCCGGCTTGTTGAACGAAAGAGAGAGGGGGGTAAGGAGGGAGGGGTTAACTGCACTAACTCTGGTTGGGCGCGATGGTCCATTCCGACTTGTCTGCAGCGCCCCACCAGAGGGATATATTATTGTCTCTTCGGAGTGCTTCGACTCTACTTTCTCCGCTTTAAGTTGATGGAGCGATGAAATCACTGCTTTCTTCTCCGAGGCGGGGCACGGGTTATTAACTTCCTAGAAAGTTATGCCTTCCCCTTTTCTCTGAGGAGAATGTTTGAGAGATGCCTTGCTCCGGATGATGTTTGGTCTATGAGGACGTTAAGAGCTGCTGGTGCTCGAAATGATCTGGTGATGAACGTGGCGTTCGTTGTTGTGTGGCGTGCTTGAACGTTCTAATAGACTTTCGCATTAACTTTAATCCGAGCGAAATGAGGTTGATAGATGAGGTTTGTTTCCATAGAAACGTAATGTTTTATCCGTAAGTTACATCTATGTGTGTATATAAAATATAAGCATAAAGTTGACTGAAATAAGAGTAGATATATACCACCTAATGAAAAGTATTGCAAAAAAAATTTCCATCACTGTTCAATAGAGATTTGTTTGGTGACTCAATGCTCGCTCTGTTCTACGTGTATAAGTCGTTAAGAAAATGTAAGTAATATTAGAGACATTATATAAATATGAATCGTATCAAAATTTCGTACTTTTAGGATTCGTTTCCCAGACACATCCCCAAAGCCTTTTAGCAAGATAATGACGTAGATATAATAATTTCTATACATGCTTAATGAGGTTAATGTTTCTATTAGTTACATTACATATTATACATTAGTATCTATCAACGATGGTTTAAATGATTACGAAATATTTCTTTAAATACGCTCTCAACTTAAACTATTGATACGAATAGATTTATCTGCACATTCAAACCCTATGTTTCTCATAAACCCAACCATTTCTACGATAGTAACCAAAAGAAGCGAGACATAAAGGGAAATTGAACTTTGCTCCAAATCTCCCACCAAATCAAGTGTCGAAGTCAAAAGTAAGTGAATAGAAAATTTCATTAAAGAAGTAGCGAAGAGAGCCCCATGAATGACGGCACTTTTCATTTCATTCAATATGAGACGGTAGTAACGAATGACTTTATTGCGTCGTATAATCACAGCTGAAAACATGTCTGAGATACGAGGAAATCCTGTGACTTCCTTTCTTTTATCTTCTGTTCTGAGAGACGGGCGAAAAATATTCCATTCATAGAGAAGCAGCATCGAGAACGAAATCAATAGAAGTTACATTTCCAGCTTCAAAAAAGGTCTCCTTGTGAACATACGAATAGGAAACCAAAATTTTCATGCATGGTAAAACTACTCTAAGACAGTTTCCCGTATAAACAAGTTTCACCCAACAAAAGAGCACACATATAAGGATATAAAAGACGGTACGTTGCTTGGCTAAATAGATTGTTGAGACGTGGTATTTCAAGAGTAACTTAGGCAACATTTCGTACGTCACACATCGATGTTTCTTACGCGAAAGAAGTATAGATTCATACTATAAATCCCAATACATTTTAAAATAAATAAAAGCAGATATTTTTCACATACAAAACACATCGTAGAGACAAGCTCCGGACGCATATATCATCCTCGTTATTTATCTTAAAAACCTTTCGACATAGCCGATTTGGAACGACTCTCGAATCCATACAAATAAACACGCGAGCAAATAAAAGATACATTCGTCTGATACCTCTTAGCTCAGCTAGGATTAAGCTTAATCCGATTTGTTTGATCCCAATCGGGGTTGTGAAAATTCCCAATCGATCATGCAATTAACGAACCTGGATAATCCGCCAGAGCATGAGGGCGGCTGTAACGAATAGCGTTAACCATAAGTCTCTTAACGGGACAAGGTTGGCAACAGTTTCTGTATCTTGATTTATTTTTTTCCGAAAGTACGTATCCCCTTGGATCGACGATTCAAAGCCCGTATCGAATCTCTCGCATAACTCATTCCTTTTATATAATTTCCACGATGGGAAAACAAAACCTATCGAAAACCATCTCTTGAATCGAAGCGCTCTCCATGGAAACCGAATCGAACTGGTTTTGCTTATACCAACGCCGTATTTCATGCTTACATCCTTCCTTCCCATATATAAAAAAAAAACATCTTTTTTGCTTGCTTCGGGCATAAATCCCAGTAGCGTTTCATTCCGTTGCGATGCGCAAAGCTTTTTTTCGGACCATTTGATGTCGTTCGAGGGACGTCGGGTCCGGAAGTTTGCGGAGGAGGCGTGCGTACGGTAGTTTGGACTCGTAGTTTGCAGAAGTTAGTTGGCGGTAGTAGCTCATACTTTCTATTCGAACAACTTCACTTATTTGTTCTCCGTTAACTGAGGGCACTTAGGTATCTTGTACCCAGGGAAAATATCAATAATATCAGTAGTAAATCAATTAGAAAGCTCGACTTCATTAGACGTATCGTCGGTAGATGTTACGAAAGGGTGAACGATGTTATTACACACTATAGTCTGTACGCGTCAAGTACATGAGAACCTCCAGACGAAAGTACACTCGTAAGCTCGCGAGAATATGACGATTTATTAAAAATTGTTACGAAAAACATTGAGCGCTAAGAATATACTCTCAGAAGCAGGTTGGGAATCTCTAAAAGATAAGAAATTTGGACCCCTGATTGCGTTTAAAAGATAAGTTTCGGGACGGTACGTTTGCGGAAGACGTGATCGATGTCTTGTGGCCACCATGTTACAACGAGAAAACCGATAACGTGCGCGGAATAAAATAAATAGACACAAGGACGAATCTATTTAAAAGTTCATTAATTCCACGAACGATTCGAGAAAATAATGGGCTCAAAAATATAGCTTAAGCGTATGGTGTTTACAACCTCTACCGCACGACAAAAGTTTGCTTGTATGATACTTACGAAGATGCATATTAGTTACCCTTCTTCTCGAGCACATGAAGAAACGAGTACGTCTTTAAAAGAACCACTACACGGAATAAAACCTTCCGGTAAGAAACCGCGTTCCATACCCCCTCAAAACGGTCGTGGGGATACACATTTATCGAAACCGTTCTTGCTGCGGAGAACTCCTCGAATTAGGTCCCCTGGAAACTCGCGGGGGAAACACGAGGAGGATCCGCGAACAAAAAAAGGAGTAAAATAACCAGCGCACTCTTCAATCTCACTCGTCCGTACTCGGCTCCTCTTATAACATTTTTCAGTCCCCCGAGCCTCTCCACTTCCCGGGCATCTCTCTCATTAACTCTCCCGCACCGCATCCTTTCTGACTCTCCTTGTTTCTCTATTCCCATTGCCATTCTTCTTCCTTCCACAGTTTTGCATTTCCTCCCCACAGTTCTCATTTATATCGCCCCATTTTCATAACATCTTTCCATCTCCGACGCCGACGTCTCCCTCCTTCTTCTTCCCAATCTATCTTGCCATCTCTTCCTCCGCACTTTGTCATGTCTCCTCCATATTTCCCTTCGCCGCCCCTTATCGCATCTTTCTTTCCTCGTATCTCTCTCTCTCTGACCCCAAACTTTCTCGTTTCCCGAATATGTCTCGACCCGTTTCAATTTCGTGCAAATTCTACGGCGGCGTCTACGGGCCTTCGTTTAATGCTTCTGTTTCCGTGTATTTCCCCCCCCCCCCCCCATTGTTGAGAGGACGTCTGGCGGTCGTGAATGCCTTGGTTACCCGATGATGTTCATTATGTTCGTGTCCCTTGGTGTGTTTTTTGTAGGAGTAAAAAGTAACGATGAAGTGGAATTAGCTTGTAGGATTGAGAAAGGAAAAATCTCGCTTACTTCGAATGCCTTAGCATTTATTTCGATAGCGTAGCGATTGTCCTAATTAGCAACGATTTATTTATCATTTAGATATGTATATTATCATCAATTGGGGGTTATATTGATGATACATTCTCTAATATAATATAACCTTATTTCGATTACACATAAGCTACTTTCATAATCGACATACATAAATACAATACATAAATCGACATAATTTTGAATAAATACAAGTTAATGCGGAAAAGTTTTTCAATGCCTTAAACAATCCTCTTTCACTGACTGATTGAATTTAAATTATCTGGATATTTTACAGTGGTCAGTACAGTTCTATTTGAATCACGATAATTTTAAATTAAGGTCCTAGCAATATACAATAAAAGCCTTAAAACATTTTGTAGATATGCTTTTAGGAGAACATTATATTTCATATATATAAATAGGCATGTAGACGTAACTTTTTAACGCCAGCAATAATTCTTGTACGTTTTTCATTATAGATTTATATATCATCGCTTAAAGTAAAAGGTAATATAGGGTAAAGGTAACCTTTGTACTAAAGCCCAAGTGGTAAGGGACTACTTTTTGCTATTTTATTGGCAGAGCTGTTCTTACAACAGTTAGTATGCCTCAATGAGGCCGTGGCAGTAGACGATGCCGCAAGGTCGGACGATAATGCAACGCTCATGCCTAAAAAGCATCCCTAAACAGGGTAATTGAATGTTCCAGCACGATACCACAATAGTTAAAACAACCTAATGAGAGAGCCAAGTTCGAATCACGGTCCTTTTAGACTTTTTTTTTAACATCAAATGAACAAAAAATCTTTGGATAGATTGTTGACCAGGATACAACTAAAGCTGTTATTTACCGAGTAAATAGTTGATATTAAAATTGCTTAAATAATTTCCTAATTAGAGTCTATGTAAGAAGAATCATCTTTCCCGTTCTAGAGCTTGGATAATCCTGTGATACATGTGTCAAAAAAGAATGAGAAAGAACAAATATTAGGTTCAAGGAGCTCTGACGTTAGAGTGCTTTCTTATGAATCACACAAAGAAAGGAATGTATGCTTAATCTGTCTAGGATATTTACTCATATACATCTACCCTTTTCTACATAAAGATGGATGTTATCAGAATAACACTGTATATTTCACCACCACATTGGCACGGCTGTTCCATACATTTAACAAACACAGCGTTCTTTTCTTGATAGAAACCTCAATCTCGACTAGCAGCACCCGGAACTCGTTTAGCGAAAGATGCGGCTTTGAGCGCCAGTCCCATTTGACTTTCCACCGCTGTTTATTCCGCGGAAAATCCTTGTCTGGATTCGCACATTGTCTGCGAACGGCGATGTTAAACCATTTCCGCAACATGTGCGTTCGCATCCCTAACACCAATTTATTCGTAAGTCGAGAGAGAGAGAGTTTCGCGCGGTTTAGCATCAAAACCCCATCCTCATCTAGTTCAGTTCTCTCGCATATAAGATTTTTTAAAAAAATTCGTCCTCGTCGGGAACGATCCGGCGCGATGTTTGCCAAAACTTTCCCCGCACTTATCGTACGCCCTTCGGGACGCGGGACTTCCCCATTCCGTCGTTAGCTTTTTATCTCCGTTTCCATGGAACCCAATGAGGAGAGAGAGCGTCTGCATGCACCCGCCTTATCGCCCCTTTCCGAATCGCGATGCCGGACTCGTACTTTCGATCCCGCGTCTGTTTTTGCCTTTCTATTCCCGACAGTCCTTTCGCGCCGTATCTCTCGCCATAAAAGACCTATTCCTCGCCGACCATATCCTGTCTTTTCACCCTCTTTTGCATCCATTAGCCATCCCCTCCTCCCTCAGACCCCTTTTTCCAAACTCTCTCTACTACGCGGCTCTTGGAATACGCTCCGTCTTTCATTCCGACTCGTTTCATAGGGTCTGTTAGACGCGTCGCGTAAGAAACGACAACTCCTACCAGAAGCCATTCCTCAACCTCCGTCTTTAACACCTTCCAGAACGAATTCCCCCAAATAAAACTCCCCCTCTCCCCCAACGATTAAATCCCTCCGCCGAGTTTTATTTGTTCTGCAGTTTTAATCCCTTCATTCTTCGACTTTGGGTTAAACTGAGGACTTTCCGTTCCTCGACGGAGTCATTTGAACCCGTGTTTGTTTCTCCCGCACTCCAATCCCTCTTTTTTTTATAACACGACTTTCGCCCACGAGTTTTAATTCTCCCTTTTTTCATTAATGTAAGAAGAAGAAGAAGTCGCGTTACTTTCCAGAGAAAAGGGAGAACTCCCTTTTTTTTAGTGAGTAGCGAGTAGCGATTCCTGGTGGGTAGCGCAAGAACAGAGAGAGAAAGAGACAGTTTGTTTCCACTTCTTCCCACCATCCTCTCAGCAAGTCTTTCACCTCCTTATAATTTACCCCGCCCCACAACACGACGCTCTCAAACAGTTCCTTTTTGCACTCTTTCGCCGAGATCTTACTACCGAATCTTTCCCATTGGCATTCCCTTTCCAATTTTTCTCCGCTGGAGAGCTTCCAAAGTGCCGCGGGGCGGAGCAGGCGACGTCGGCATGAAAGGGAGCCTCTCCCGCATCCTACGCAATCTTTAAATTGCTTCCATTGTGCACTCTGTGAGGGTACGGTTTTTTATATTTTTTTTTCGCGTCCCCGGGCGCGTACTGCGTCTCGCTACTATACGCGAGAGCACCGGTGTTTTTTCTCTGAGAGTCTCTTGCGGGGGTTTTTTTTTACGAGTGTACGAGATGTCCGAGGGAGTTTTCTATCCCCTCTCAGAAAACCGTAGACAAATTTGACCGTACAAAAATTTTCCGCAATGATTCCCCCGTTACGTTATTACTCCCCGGGCTTGGAATCGTGCCGGCGATTAAGCTACGAGAGGGATACGTTATGCATTTGTTTGTCGTGGTTCGTAAAATGACGGACGGCGGCGCTTTTCGCGTCCAATAAAGAGCGGCCGGCGAGTGGGAAGTTAAGCCATGTGAACATTTATCGCGGCGGAGGAGCGTTCTTCATTTGTTTCTTTTTTTGTATCCACGGTGACGACGGGACTGGGAAAAGTTTCGGACGGCGATACAAATGACGGAAAATTGCCACAGTGGCGACCTACTATTTCGGAAGAGGAAAAAGAAATATTTTTTTGGGAGGTTTATCTCGATGCACCGAATGGGGGGTTTTACGGTTGAGCCCACACACTAGAGAGAAGGACTAATTCACGCTCGAGTACTAAATGTGAATTTGTTCATTCGGTGGCTTACTTTTTTAGGGAAATTATAAAAGGGTCATGGCTAATTCGAGATGTTTCGCTTGCCACTTCAAATAAGAAACTGGTCGTAAAAAACTTTTTCGTTCGTTCTACTCGATCAATAATTTGTATGTGGCGTTTGAGAAGCTTTATTTTTTGTCTAATCCACTCGGTAATGTTAAAAGTATATACTGCTCGAGTTAATCTTTACGGACATTTCATACATTTGGATCTTCGGGCTTTTATTTCTGCCTGAATAGCAGAAAGCAAGAGACTAGTCAGTGTTTTGAACATCTGCATTTTTTCAAGCGAGATAAATATTTATGAAGACCATATTAGCGAATCTCATTCCTAACATTTTCATCTTCAAATTCGCTAATTAAGGATAGGTAATTTTACAAATCAATAAAATGATATCATGTCAATAATATTATACACAATTATTTCTAATAAAAGGAGCTCTTTCTTTGGAGACTAAATGCAATCTTTCTTTACTCAATATCACTTATCCAAGTAATATTTACACTTAAGTTTTAACTTCGACAAGATCCCTCTATACATAATCAAATTATACGATATATATAAAAGTCCACGATATATTTAAGCATGAAATATTATAGAATATGAAGCTATGTAATGTTAACTTCTAAACCCTTAGCTTTAATGTAATACTTTTATCCTACAAAATATAAATATAAGCAATATTATTAAACTTCAAAACTATGAAAGCAAAGTCTTGACAGTTCGCAGAGTGTATTCAGATATATGCAATATCTAATAACCTCAATTCCTACGTGCATTATAGAACTCCATTTCATACAGTTACTCTAAGCATTACGGTAATATATCGAAATTTAAATCCTATAATGTTACAGAAGAAAGCAGAATCACGTACGATAAGTTAGACAGTAACGGAGCAATAGATTGCCACCAATAACATCCCCTCCTCAGTCTCAATACACTCGAACCAAAATCGATACATTCATAAGTTATTACTCGCTTCGGAACGAATTCCATACGCGTGTTTTCATCTCGCCTCAGTACGACCGAAAAGTACGCGCGCAAACATTCGAGAAAACCCCCAAAATTTTTATTCAACCCCAGAACGGGGGTTGAATTATCGGAATTTTCCAATATGGCATTCGCAATTTCACCCTCGGGCGGATCCTTCTACAGGACCCTCGTAAAATATCCCTCTCCTCTTCTCGTGAAAGCACTCCGCGAAAGAGGTTACCCACATAATTTCGCCCCACGAGTAAGTACTATGCGTTCGACAGCATCTTAGCTTGCGAAGCGTCTCCTTCTTAAACGCGCACTCAAAAGGTGGGGCCTTAATAGCGGTAGAAGGTGCTTCGAAAAAAAAATTCAATATCGTCCAAAAAGAGGCGAAAGAATCTATCGCTCGGGGAGCACGGATGCTGTGCATGCATTCTCGCCGAATCCTCTTTACCGATACGAGCTCTCCTTTGGTAACGTCGCGAGTAAAACGCCCCGTGTGTGGATGAGCACGCAAAAAAGATGGGCCGTGTTAAAAAAAGTGTTTAAGTCTTTCGATTGTTCATTTTTTTCGGGGGGGTCGAATTCGGCTAAAGAGATATCAAATCGTTTCCATGGAGAAGAAGAAGAGGATACAAATCTGGCGGAATTTCGTGTTTGTTTTTTTCGACTGTGAAGAGACTCCGAAGGGAACCGTGGGGATTGCATTATAAATTCATCGGCTTTATCCGATAAAATCCGACGTTTATTTACTGGCGCTGCGTATTATTCACTCCCGTCTGATTCCAGATAGCCCGTTTTAAAGGATGCATGGCGAAATCGTCACGTTTTTCCCGCTTGATAGCTCGATACGAAAGCGTTTACGCGCTGAGGTATGTGAGTGTATATACGGAGGCTAAACCGTGCTAAATGATTGAATTGACTGAATAAAATATATCGCTTCTTGTGAAATTGGAATACCTGAATAGAGTGAGTGTTTCAAATAGAATTCTACTACTCGAATATCTTCCATTCATTTTTAAAAATTCATGTTAAAAGAAATGGAGTATATAACATCAGTCAGGACATTCTGTAATTATTCTTGAGGTATTCTTTTTAAAAATTCTGGCATTATATTAATATTATTGGTTCGTGAATGTGGATTATACTTTAAAATACAGGCAAACATAATTAATATACATTTTTAATGATCCATACAAGAAGCTAACCTTAGATAAACTCTGTCTCATACGAAAAGAACTGTACCTTCAACACATGTTCATCTTACTGCTAAATAAAAATCTATTTAATATTTATCTTTGTGTTCACCAATCCATTATATTTGTCTACTTAATTAACTTCATAAATTTCAAGCTATTTGCATTTACGTTACTTCTTTAAACCTTTGAAAAATTCCTTCAAACTGCAATTTATTTGACGCATGTATTTACATATGCAGCGAGCAGGTTCCTTTCTCTAGTTAGCCGGATGCATATTGCACTCCTTAAAGTTTATTTGAAACTATGAATATTCATCAAGCCAGACGCATGTGTTCTACCGTTTACCCTAATTGATACATCTCCATAAAAATATCCCGCTCTAGGGGAACGGGTGTCTATTGAGTGTTTAATATCGTTAGGGAAGAAGTTGCACGTGCCAGACGGTACGATGTTCGTATAATGGATATTTAAATACTGCATTAGCTGTCTCCGGTTTTATCCCCCGTTTACGTGGTTGCACCTGGCGTCAACCTAAGGAGTCTTTAAATCTCTATTATGAACTTTTCATGTCAGTGCGAGAGGACGTATTAAACTTGGTGGGTTTAAAAACGTGGAAAACCGCTAAAGAGAAGAAAATCTGTACAGGTGGTTGAAGATGGGACATGCAGGCTCATATACTTCTATTTTTTATCACTTTTGCTTCTCTTTTACATACTTTTTGATACACTTGAATGCCTAAGTCTCTCTTTTGTGACTAAAATAATTGCGAAATCCATTATGTTGTTTGAAATAGGAGCGAAAAAATTACGTAAATTTTTAAATGAATATTATTATTATTTTTTTTATTAATAATTGATGTTTTTGGATATATAACGAATGGTTTACCATCCTCTCAAATTCATTTCGACGCTAAAAAGAATAATAGAGCGAAGAAATTAAGTGCGTAAACACTCGCTCATAAACTTCCTAAGCGCTAATGGACACGAGTAATTTTCAGACGATGAAAACGAGAAAATTTTAGAGAGACGCGAAGATAAACAAAAGAGAGCCGAAAAGCCGAAATCGCGCCGACTAATTTCGCGAGTGGGTCCGTAACGAGAGAGAGAGAGAAAGAGACGCGTCACGCACGACGAGCCCGCCAAGACGCGCGAATTATTCGCATTCATAAATGTTTGCGGATTAATTAAAACCCGAGGACCACTTCATTAACGAATTCCGAGCGAACCTGACGCCTGGAGAAGAAGAGAGGAGGCAGTTCCGTCCGTTGGGGCGACGACGTCACCCGCCTCGGGACTTATTAAAATCCGATAACTTGAACGCGTATTTATATATGAATGCGAGAGAATTTAATTAAGCCACTTAATTTGAGCCTCATTCCGAAAGACGCAGGTCGGCTCGGTAGCCTACGTCCGCTCTGAAAAAAAAACCGCGCCGCGAGAAAAAAAAAACAAAACACTCCCGGGCGTTTATTTATTAATTCGGAAATTCAATTCAGACGTTTAATTCTGCGCGCCTCGGCCGACCGCTCTCTGAACTACGTTCCCTGACGCAATTTCATCAGGGCAATTAGCGATGGTCCTTGACCAAGGAAGACGGGAATGAGTGGGAAAAGTGATTGGAGGGCAGAGAAAGGGTATACGAGGCGAGAATGGCGGAGTGCGTAAATGGAAGAGGTAACAAGTAAAGGGGTGGGGAGAAGAAGAGTGGCTCAAAAAGGAGATGAAAGCCGTAGGGACGGAGAGCGAGAGGGAGGGAAAGAAGAAATTCGTTCGTTAAAAGAGAGGAACGAGGATAAAGAGGCAACTGGGAGAAGAAAATAGAGAAAGGAGAAAAGGGGGCACACAAAGAAACGAGAGAGAATTTCCCAGAGTGCGAGAACAACAGAAGGGAATTAAAGGAAGTGGTAAAGAAGTACTGGAGGGGGGGGGGAGTAAAGACAAAGTGAGGACGTGTGGAGTGGGGGGAAGAAAAAAAGATTTAGAATCGTGGAAAGTGGAAGAGAGAGATATGCCCGAGGGGATGGGGGGGGGGGGAGGCTGTGGACCGCAGAGAGTGAGATGAAGGTTCGAAATAAGAAAATTAGAAAGAACGCGCATCTCGAATATAGCTCGCCATTAGATGAAAGGAAGACAAACGTTCTTGACGTTGCCATGGAATGTTGACGAATGTTTCCAATTTATGATATTTCGGGGGAAAACACGGAGGCGGTGGATGAATTGTGACTATAGGGGGATGATAAGTGCGTGCCAAAGGTAACTTTGAGTTTCGAGGGTTGTATATTGATAGAAAGATCCGTAAAAAATTATAGAACATTAGTTTGGATTCGACGAAATACTTTTTAAACGTGATAAACTGATCAGATTGCACGGAAGGCTATGTTTTCAAAAACAGCAGATCTATATTTCGATGAAAAAATGAGCTTATTCCATTGAATATAGCTGATGATTATAATAATTTTCAAAGTTAATTAATAACTGAAAGGTCAACAATACGTTCACATGCTTACTAGCCAAATATGTAACTAACTATTTTGTAAAAACATTCTACTATGTCTGCAATTATTTTATAGTTTATTATATTGAATGACTGCGAAGAAATATCTACCTGTTGGCAGTCACAAAAATTTTCCCATGCCGGGAATCGAACCCGGGCCTTCTGGGTGAAAGCCAGATATCCTAGCCACTAGACCACATGGGAGGAACGAAACGTTTCTTCCAAATATCATTTGAAATAATTCATTCTATTCAGAATTTAATTTAATTTTACAGCTTGAAAAGCAATGCAATTATCATGGATTATCCCAAAACCGATTAGATTTTAAAATACATGCATGCTCCACTAGAAAAACAAACATTAAAAGAATTAAGTTACACGGATGACAAAAAAACGAGAGGAAAGCAACGAGTGCATTTCGTACTACATTGCATGTTTCCTCTTATTTTGACGATAATCTCATCGTCATCCGATAATTAACTGCAAAGCCGCTCGCGGTGTCCGCTGTGCAAAGAGCATTGCTAAATTAAACTTGGACATACGAACATGGAATTCAAATGGCTGTGATGTTTAACCCAATACTTGAGTGTACCATTGCAGGACTATGCAGTGATGAGATTAAACGAATCTAAATGCGTCGTGGCAACGCGTAAACAGTTATTTCAGTTGTGCTTTAACTTCGCTAGATTTGACGAAACCTGCGGTCAGTTAGCTGGGAAAATTGTCACTAATACGGACGAGATTGGCGGAAAATTTTGTTGGTAGAAACAATTGAAATAAAACCGGATTCTATAGCGCTCTCCGTTCCGCATTAATGGAATGTTTGTATACTCTATTGAGATAGATAATGACAACTGGAGCGAACTTGTGCAAGCATCCACATCGTTTATCTCAATTACAGTCAAATTCACTACATCCGTCCGCCTGTTTACAAAGATCGCAAAGGCAGTTAATGGTAATAAGATCTAAATCAGAATCAATTATTAAATAAGGATACTTAACACTGTTATGATAATTTAATGTTTAAACGTAATTCACACAGGGTTGAGGAAAGGAGAAGATAAGTCGACATATATTGTACGTATAACTCTATTAAAATTCTTAAATATAAGTTTAAAAAAATACTGGGACTCGAACCTAGGTTTCAAATATACCTTCCCGTAATGTGAGAGGCCTGAGTTCGAGTCCCAGTCACAACTCTAATTTCCATTTGCAATTAACCTTTGATGACTGATATGACATCAGTGTAAAACATCCACCACCATATGTATCTTCAGGACTGAATCAACAACCGTTACAATTCACCTACAAACAACAGCAAAAGTTTCAAACCATCCCAGTTCGCTATTCAAAAAAATATTTCAATTCCTTTAATTTTACGCCATCTCAAAGAATCGATACCTCTTCTTAATTCCTTCCTCGCATTTTTTTACCAGACAGACTTCTTGAGAACCATCAAAGAAACATTCGGAGTCAATATTTACCTTTTACCGAGCGGTCGTCGAAGTAGTCGGAGACCATTCCATCTCTCTGGCGAAAACTCCAAAAAAAAAAACAAAAACGAAACAAAATCCCCTCCGGAAAAACATCAAAATTTATAAGAGTTTCCCCAAAGAGAATAGCTAATTGAACGAGAATTGAAAAAAATAAAAACAAAAGAAGACTGAAAGAGCGCGTTGAGAGTGAAAGAAGAGAGATCATCATAACAGCCATTGAGGTCGCTGGTCGAACAAACAACAACAAGAAGAAGCAGACGAAGACCCGTCGAACGCGAAAATGTATAACCTCTGCGTCATTTCGTATTCCGAATCAAGAAAGAGAAAGACTTGAAGGAGGTAAGAGGAGGCAGCTCTTTCCGCACCGGAGAGCAATCGGGTTGGGTGCGTGGGCTCCTCTACTAATTGCGTTTGGAAGGGGTGGTGGTGGCGCCCCCCCTCAGCTTTGGTTGCGGTTCCAACGATGACCTCTTCACTTTCCCTCCCTCGAGGAGACCACTCGAGATGACGTGAGCGAATGCGACATCAGTTAGCGCCTTCGACGAACAGAGTCGATCCACTCCTCAGACTTGTCTCCGAACAAATTCAGTTTCTACGACGACCCCCCACCCCTTGTTCGTCTCCTCTTCACGATCTTCCCTTGTTCCCTCTCTTATCCCGCTTCTCTCTCCAAACCTCATTCCTCTCGATTCCCTTTCCCCTCTTCTTGTTGTTTCTCCTATTTTTCTCCCTCCCTCTTCCACACACCTTTTTACGCGGATTTTTTTTTTATCCTAACCACCGTCGGGGCCCCTCACAAGGGTCTTGTGAGAGGCCATTTGAGCCTGAAGAAGAAGAAGCTCGAAAGATTTTTGTCACGAACGACGATTTTTTCGACGAAAAATTTGAGTACGCTTTTGTTTTCTTTTTCTTTTTATATTGTGGTGTTCGTCATTGTTTTGAATGGCATTCGACATGGATTCGATGTACAATTTGATTAGTAAAGAATATCATAATGAATCAATCAGATGAAATATATCAATGACTTTAAACGAGATTGAACTCCATACCTATCAGTCCATTTTCATTGCTCCTAAGAGTAATAGCAGTTTTTCTATAACATATATTGCAAATATTAATATATAAATTAATTAAGTTTACTAAATCACTTATTGGCCAATAGTCATTTGATGATACTGAAATATGTTTGTCACGAACACAACTTTTCTCTTTTTCATCACAATGTATTTCCACAAAATGTCGCACACAACCTTGAATTTTACTTTACACTCTTTCAATAAATGAGTTTAAACTTCTTCATTTAATAACTCAAACTCAGGCTGGGATCTTAAGTTAGCTACTATCATCTCCAAACTACACTCCTTAACTCCATAAGAATCTCTTAATTGTAAATAACCTTGTTAATTTCTTCTTTAAAACCGTTATTTTCTTACTTTTTACTCCTATCATTTCTAGAAAATATACCAAATACTCTTGATTCCCTGGATACGTATAGAATTTTTCCATTCATACTTTTCATTTCCTTTAAAAGATACCAAATGGTCTTCTTCCCCAAGATCCTCTAACGTGTTTTAAAAAAATTCAGAAGCGAAAAAACTAAATGTGAAACATCAAAATTTATTTCTTAGTAGATATCTTCAATTACCACTTAATTACCATAGAGATCTAATTGTTATCACCCCAACTTTACTCCACTCTCTTTAAAAAAAACCACCTCTTCCCGATTAAACCTTACGGTTATTTCAACTTCCTCGCTTCTTCCGTTCCATAAGTACCGTTCCTTTTAATGACTTCAAAGAATCCGAAGGACATTAGGACTACGACGTATCGAGCATCCGAGCCCACCTCACCCAAAAAACTCCGGTGCAGAAGTAAAAGTGAGGGCGATTTCCACGCGCGGGAGAGAGAGCGTCCAGCGAGTTGGAAAAAGACGTAATTACACGGCGTGAGTGGCTAAGCGGACACATAAGGCCCTTGCATTAGGCGCGAATAAAAGGGTTCGCGAGAGAGACGCTAGCGAAAATCCGCCGCAATAAAACTGCCACGGAGAAAATTTACAAAGACCTCCGTATTCACCTCTGAAGTTTCAATCTCGCCCGTAATAAAGACCTCCACCGCCATCTGTCTCCTCCGCGAATCTCCATTAATTGCGCTTTTTGTCCCCTTCTCTACTATTCCCTTCCTTTATCCTACCTTTTTCTATTACCCTTGCGGGAGGTAGCCTCCCTCTCAACGCTTCCATCCACGTATCCTTAAAAAAAAAAACCCCTTTTCTTTCGTCCTTCTTTTTCACCCATCCAAAAACCCTTAACTCTTCGCCCCCCCCCACCCTATTTGTCTCCCCACCCACCAAAAGCGCCCCTTCCACTTCATATCTCCCGCTCCATTCCATCCATCACTTAAAACAAACCGTCCCTCGGAATCTTCCCACTTCGACCGAAAAATTCTCCCTAATATCATTTAGAGGCGTTTAATACCGTGAGAAAAATGATCCGCCGTTAGCGATGGCGCTGAGACGTGAAACCATGAGGACCTCTTATAGAGAGAGGGTTCGCTCTCTCCCTTCTATGCACTCCCTTAAGAGGCCCTCCCCGCGTTTCTCCCATCATCCTCGGGGCTGTTTTAACACTCCGTGTGGAGAGAGAGACGTTTTCCGGTGCATTGGCTCCCAAGCGACGACGTGTAAAAATCGTTGAGATATCGATGGCCGTTGAGACGCGATACAACTAAATTTTGGGCTCGAAATGAGGCTGCGATGAGAGAGTGAGCTGTGTTCGGTGTTGCCACGAGACGGTGGAATTTGAATTGACGCGGGGTACCGTAAAGGGCGAAATGTTTTCTTATACGTATTTGCAAGAGTTGGAATGCTATAATCAGAAGCAGAATGATATAAAATATAGAAATGTATGAAAATTAAAAACTAAACGAAACAAGTCTAATGTCCAATACAAATCGAGCACCTTGAAGTAACTTTTAACAGAAAACTAAACTAAATAATGCTGTCGATTAACACCGGTATGGCTGCAGTTCCAAGGGAAATGAATATTCCTGTTTGAATATAACATTTTATAATGCAATTAATGACATTTGAGAATGTGAATGATGAATTTCACCTTCTTTGCCCTATACAAAACATATGCCTTAAATTGTAATTTAAATATTATGTCACCAGTGTCGTCATACGCTAAGTTTTTCGTTATTGATTTTAATAGCTAAGTAGTCTTCCATTAGCCACTATATGTATGTAATATGTATGTATGTATTCAATTAGGAAAGAAAGAACTTACACGTACGTTGAGGATTCTCTGATGGGATTATTAGATAAAATGTGAGTTTATCATGATATTATATGTTACGATATAATAAATTAAAACCTTTATTGAGATATGACTTCAAATTATCACCACATACTGTACTCGATGATTGACGGAGGTGATGAATGTATTTGTTAACGCCATTATGTTTATGAAAAGAAGTACGAAGAGCATCAAAGAGATAGTACGTAAAAGATACGAGTAATGACAGTTTACTTAATATTTCACCGTCAGAAATAATATTACTAAGTATCTTAACGACATATTCTTGGCACACTCCCGTGAAAATACAAACTACCATACAGAAAAGGTCTCACGGACACTGACTTCCAGAACTTCGTAAGCCAGAACCACGTTTGATACAGTTATTAAGGCTAAGGATCATAGGAGCAGACAGATAAATCAAAACGGGTCTTAGAGAGAAAGATGGCGGATACCGCTTCTGCTCACGTATCGGAAATAAAAAAAGAAGCGAATTTCGTCATCTGATACACCCACTACCACTGGATAGTGTACAAGGATCTTTCGCTAGATTTTCACTCTTAACGTTCACCCAAGGGGAGAATAAATCAAGCGAAAGTCGAGCGGTGATTTATTTCCCGGATTTCGAATGCATAAGCTTTCGGGACTTCTTGACACTTTCCTTTGCTTGCTTCGGAAAAAGAAGGGAAAAATTCGTTCTTTCGAGAAATACGGCACCCAGTCATCCCCGACAGAACTTCCCAGGACATCTAGTGGCGGGAGAAATTCGGCTAAATTTACCTCAAAAGACAAGAAACATATAGACCTTAAAAAGATGCCGTCCTTCATTCTGTAAGGTTAAAAGCACTACGCCAGCAAGGCCCAAGTTGGTGATTTATGTCCCATCCACTTTCCGATTTTCATTTGGTCTAAAGCTAGTCCTTTTGCGAGGTCTTAGCACGACAGACTCGTCTCTAATATTTCAGTAAAAAACAATAAAGACGATATAAACGTATTCATGTACGTATACTGTACTTATTTACCAATAAAATTGTCATATTTATACGTAATCAAGTACTATGTATAGCGAGTCGATCGGCCTGAGATGAAAAACCTTCATTTTTTTTTCCCGCCATTCTACTTTCGGTCGCAAAAACAAAGCAAAACAAATCTAAAATTCTTCGCCATTCCTCGAGGCCTGATTCCGTCTCCAAAATCTTTCTGTAGCTAAGTAGGAGAGGATACGACCGTCCTTCCGTCTGATGACTATGCAGACGACATGCTTGGAAGTATAAAAAAAAAAACAAACCACTCCGCTTTCGCATCCCCTCCATCTTGAAATAAAAGCTCGACGAGCGAAATTCGCCCTTCACAAACATGGCGCCAAGGGATCTTTCGCGCCGCTGACGTACACTGCTTCTCACGACGTTCCCTTATACTAACGACCGCGACTCTTCAGGAAAATAAGGAATGGAAAAATAAAGGGAAAAACGTCCGCGGGATTGTCATATTCAGGGTCTCTTTTTTTTCGTGAAGCGGGATTGAGGGGGAGGGAAGGTAGAAAGGACTTTCCGAGAGTGTGGCGTGGAAATCTTTGTGGATAAGTGAAGGCGGTTGGAGGGCAGGCCCCGGAGGCAATGGAATCCAAGTCACGTCCCGCTTTGCTGCGTGCGGGCGTGCGTACGCTTGTGTGTGTATCCGTGTGAAGGGGAGAGAAATGGCTCGGGTTAGGAATACAGAGGAGAGAGTGAGGGGGGGTTTTCTAATGGAAAAGGAGACGAATAAGAAGTGGAAGAGGAAATCGAGTGTGGAAAAGAAGGGCGACGATGCGAAGAGAGAAGAGGAAGGAAATCTAGGAGTTGGTGGGGGGTAAAGATGTGTCCGGAGAGATCTCGCAGGAAGTGGTGAAACAGCAAGAAGTGAGGGAATGACCCCCGGAGCAAGAGAGAAGTGGATGGGTCAAGGGAAGTGGTGGGAAGGGAAGGGAGGAATTAGCGAATGAAAGAGGGGGAGGAGAGCTTTGAGATGGGCGGAGGAAATGACAGGGCGCCTGGAAAGAAGGTGCTCCTGCGAAATAAATGAGCCCCAGTTCGGATGGTAATTTAAATCGGGGAAATTTTAATGCCGGGGAGTTTTCGACCGAGAAAATTTCCTCGCGCCCGAATCAGACGGAGTGTGAATGGTTTTTTGAAGGGGGGCTACAGGGGGGGGGAAACAAACTGGAGTTTCTATTTTGTCTTCTGCTGCTAGCTTTTGTCGAAGGCAATGCGACTGCAAAATGCTTCTGGGTGCGAAGTTGTGAACGTAATAGTCTAAAAACTGCCCCGTTCGGTCTACTCCCTTCATTTTTTTGTCCCGAACTAATAAACTGTTCCGATTCAATTTCCTTACGTCCAACTAAATTTTGAGTACTGTGCTTACGGAGTTGGAAAAGTTTTGAAAGGGTAAATAGCTCAAAGGAATGCCCCTACCCTTGATGAATAATAAAGAGGCAAATAATAATTTTCCTTCAAAGAGTCGACAAATTACATTCCTTACTGTTTTCAAAATTTTCTCCTCATCATTACATTCTTTTAATAACTGAAATCATTATTTTCGTGAATTTATTTTGAATCTTATGTTATGAATTTTTTCGCCGAAATCATTAATTTTAGTTGAGGTTCATTGCTCATTAGTACCTTTCATAAATATAGTGCTTCAATTGTTATTTTCGTTTATAAAGAAGAATTGGTGCAGCCAATATAGTTTTAGGAAGAATTTGAGATAGAATAAAGTTTAGGATGAAAGATTTTTAAATACTAGACCTAAAAGTAGATAATCGAAAAATGATTCCTTAATATTGTCACAGGCTTGAGATGAATAATATAACCAAACTTGATGCCACTAAGATGCAATAGTCAGTGGATTTTTATAACGACAACAATTTTAGTTTTGTGCTTATTATAATTATAATAATAATTATTATCATTTATGTTATTCCCTAGTACTCCCTATATAGATATGTATACAGTTACTCCCTAATATTATGGATTGTTATAAACACCGTTCTTACTGTACACGGATGGATTTCAGACCTTTTAAATGATTAAAATTGAAATCTACACAGAGAATAACACCATCATCTTTATTAATTAAATAAGAAGCCAAAATATCCAGGGAAGACTTAATATTTAAATATTTGAGGTGCGGAGAAATTCCTTGAATTTTTGCGAAGGAAAAAGGTCACACACGAGGGAATTAGCTTACACAAAAGGGGATGAGTGCAAACAAAAAAAAAATGATAAACAAAGAGGAAAAGAGACCACAAAATCAACAAATAAAACTTCCCTTATTAACAGAACAACATTAAAATTATTTCATTTAAAATCTCACGTAAAATAATACGTTACGAGACCATTAACAGTGCTACGAGATAAACGTTCCTTTACGAGAAGTAAAAATGACGTAAAATACATCAATACAAAGAACAGTACTCCAATCCTTGTTTATTCGATATTAAAATGACTGATTAAAGCTTTACGAATAGCTTTCTCATACCCCTTATTCATTCATATATGGATTATCTACAGTATATAATAGACATCATGACGTATTACACCAATTGAATTAATGTTGTTACTCCTATAGACTCCTTTCACAAGAAAACCCTCTCGAACTCCATAGCAACGGAACGAGCATTATTAAGAAAATCTTCGGGGGCCATTTCTACTCTGTGACAGATGGTGCGTTAAGTCGTTATCCCGGAAGCTGATTGAACCCTTTAAGCCTCTCCATCATTTAATAACAAATGCTTTGAGAAGAAGGAAGCGGAATCACGCATTCCTTTCCTTGCTTACAAAGCATTGGAAAGGGAATCGACTGAGGGAGGGCTTGGTGGTTGTAATATAAATCTTATAGATTAGTTGGACTTGCTTGGAATCGTATATTCATTTTAATTTATTTCCATCCACTTATTTCGTGACGAAGACGCTTTATCGTCATCTATTTGCATGCCTCAGATTCGTTGCGATACAACCGCAATAAGAAATAGATTTGGGCAAAGGGAAATCATCGTAAAATGTCGAAATTTATTCCAGGGAAAACATTCAAACGATGTCTGAAACTTATAGTTTACCACTAAAAGGAGGATAAATAGCGCTACGTAGAATAATCCTATGGAAACGAGCTTAACATAAGTAAAGCTAAAAATAAGTAAATAAATACATAAAAACATGAGTCTTCGATGACAGGGAATATTAGGGCAGGATAGTTCCTTCTTAAGTTTAACTCTGGAGCAGAAATAAGTTATTCTTGCAAGTTTGAAGGTTTTTATAACGATTTTTAGTCCTATAATTATTAAAAGATCTTAGTAACTTAACAAAAAATAATTCACATCTAAATCTTTATTAATATCTTGCAAATCGTACTTCGACGTCTGGTAGAGGATAAAAATACCGATCCTAAGGTGTATTATCTTTATAATAGACAGAAAAATTAGTTTGTATGGCAGCTTGCAAGGAGCTTAGCCTTAAAATAATTATAAATAATTTACTTTAAATTTTAAATCATTTCGAAGGATCACTCCTCAAATAGAAAGTTATCACATGTATTTCTTTCCATACAATACGAGATACATGAACAAAAAAGAGTATTTAGAAACTTCGTTGTCTTGACACCCCACCAACCCACCCTACCCTTGACATTTATTTAAATGTAAATTGAATATGTTTCTGTGCACAACAAAAAGATATACTGTATCAAAACATCGCCATATGCCAAAACCTCTGATTACGAAGATATTACGTAAGATAAATAATACACCAAAAACTCCCTAGCAACCAAAAAACGTATCACAGACCCATCAGTTGCCAGCCACGTTAAAATGAGCACCAGATTTCCAATAAAGATCGAACACGTAAAGAAATCCTTATACGCATTATAAGGATCCCCTTGGGGAAACGTTTTCGTTCATCAATCGGATATTTACTGGCACTCGAAGATAGTGAGGGATTAACAGCCACTCAGAATATCGAAAACGCAGTGAGACGAGCACAAAGGGGTCGTAGAGAAAACGAGGGAAATTCTCGACGGCGGCGAAATCGATCCGTAATCGAATTACCGACCAACCGGAAAAAGAGGTATTGGTCTATGAATAAGAGGGATCGGTTTTGAGCGGACAACCGAGGGAAGGAATGTCAAAGCGGATAGGATGAGGAACTGCCCTGGGATGGAGTGAAAAAAATGAAAAAAAAGGGAGTTTTTTGATTTAAAGAGGGATATAGGAGAAGAAATGCGATTGGGAAGAGGCTCGGTGCTGCTAGAGGAAACGGCTTAGAAATGAGGAATAAAGAAGGAACTGGGTCTGAAAGGAGATTTTTTCGGAGAAAGAGAGAGAGGAAGGAAACCGTAGTTGAGAGAGAGGAGGATGGGGAGGGGGAGGGAGTTTGAGAAAGAGGGAGTCCGGAGTAATTTGACTGCGGGGAAATTTGAAGTCGCCTTCTGGAAGACAGAGGGAGTAAAAACGAGAAATCGAGGGGCGGAGACAATGGGTAGATCAAAGCGATTCATCGGGAGAGATTCCCGAAATATGGAAATAATGAGGTGCAGCCGAAGTAAGGAGGAAGGCGATCGCGCCGCGTAAAATGGGGCTCCCGCCAAAAAACAATGGACGCGGTGCATGATGGCGGGCTTCCGGCGAAGGTGGCGACACCTATTTCCCGAAGATGGCCCCTTTCCTTCCCGCGTCCACGCGGGAAAGGTATTCGACGGGTGGATCGTAAAAAAAAACCACGAGAAAAAAAAAAAAACAAAACACATCCGAAGGGCGCGTATATAAAGAGAAAGCGGGAGGAAAAAAAAAGACTATGGGACCCTCCGGAGCTGACATGTCGAACCGTAAAAGCGGGAGGAAAAAAGTAAGGACACGTACGGGATCCAGATATCCCAGCGTCCCTTTTTGTCATATCTCGCGTCATTTTTTTTTCTCTCGCGTTCTGTGAGACGAGGAAGAGTCTTTTTATTCAGACAAGGTAACAGGTTTGAATTTTTTTTTTACCTACGCCCGGCCGAATCTATCTACGGACAAATTGAGGGCCCTGGGGCCATTTCGCGGAGTTCCATCCGTATTTTCGGGAGGGGCGAATACATGGCACTCGTTTCCCACATAATACGCGATTCTCGTGGATGACGTTAAAACTTGCCGAACTGAAAAGAGAGGGGTCCAATGGACGAAAAGAGGGGATGGATATTGAATGTCGAGAAGATTATGGGTCTCTCGCCGTGCGACGTACATTCCATCGCATTTTCGCGAGTGGATACCGATTCCCGTTTCTCGCTTGTTTAATCGTGAAATACAGAAACGGGTACTGTGGTCCAGAGTGCCTTCTTTCTTTCAATTTTTTCTCTCTGCATTCAGCTCTACACCGGCGTAGGAAGACCTTCACCCATATTTCCACATTTATTTCATCTCCGTAACTTTTATTTGATAAATTTTCGCTCCGAAAGTTTTAAAGGTACGTAACGAGCCCTTTGTGTAAACACAGATGCACATGCTAATGAGTTACCTTGATACCTTTGGGAGGGATTTTTAGGTGGATGCGCTTGCATGTAGTATGTTTATATGTCAGCGTGTCATTCAGCCTGTTTGAGTTTCAATACCTTTATGTATGCCTACAAAAGCGATGAGACCAGAATGGTCCGACTAAAAGGTTAGGAGTTCGAGTGTTTTGTAGCAACATCCCTGTTTGACTGAATTGAAATATGAAAGGAGATTGATATATTTAATAGAGAATTTTATACTTGATATTGAAGAAAATGCAGGAATAGAAAAGTAAGTAACATGTTCATAGTATCCGCATTAGAATAAATAAACTTGAAAAAAGTTATATGATTCATACACCGTAAAAAAGGTATTTATCCCCTAATAGATGAAAGGTTTAAAAACCTAGGTGCTGAGTAAAAAAATAGATTTTTCTCTATCCTTTAAAAATCAGGTATTACAATAATATAATATTATCAGATATAGTTTGAATGGTTGTAAAAATCCGAGCGTACACGTATTCTCACTCGAGATTTTCATAGGAAAAACATACAATAAAACCAAATAAATTTTCTTTATCGAGATATGTTCTCTTTAGAGCAAACATATCACTACAATCCATCGTAAAACCTTCCCTTCTTATACCTTTTCCATCAGTAGCTAACCACAGAAAAATATTTTCAGAGTGTGTAGGTGTCGTAACTTTTTAATAACATTTCCACGAGATAAAGGATTTTATATTCAAAATGATAATCTTATATTCTGGAGAAAAGATTTCTTAACATTTATGCTATAATTCATTCTCCATATTTTACGCAATTATTCACGGTATATCGCAAAACCACTTTCCCTAACTTATTCCATCATCAACTAGGATAAAAGTACGTACCCTTTTGTTCGAGAGCTATTCTTTCAAACCCTGGAAAGAACGTCTCCTTATCGACTTTTTTCATCATTACCCCTGTTGGTGAGCCCCCCAAAAACTCGTTCTCGCTCCCCCGTTGCTTTCAGCTCCACGACGATAAAGTATGAGTCCCGCCGTAAGTTTGCCTTACCGGAGTTTTCTCCGCTACATATTTGATCGCACGGGGGGTGTATAGTTTGCTCTGCAAATGGGAATTTATCGACGGATGTAGCCTCCGCCATCACCCCGTCGACATATTTTTATTTCCCTCGGACTCACTAGAGAGGGAAAGAGCCCTCCGTGAAAGAACGCCGTGGGGTTAAGTTAGGGTTACGAGGAGATGGAATCCCTCACCAAGGTGCGTTTCCCCACTATATATGTTTAAATCGCTTTTCGGTGTCTGCCCTGAGGCGGGACGGAAAGGTGTTTGGATCTCGGCGGCTCCTAATAAAAGCGGATTCCACACTCCTCTCGGGCTAATGCTTCTTCCATATTCTCTCCGTTATTTTGGTGCGTTTTCTATTAAAGTTTTGGACCGTCTTCCCCTTGTTTTTCCCAAAGGGATTGAGTTATCAGCTTATCCCACGTACTATTTTTTCCTTCAATTCTAGGGTATTATAGGTAACTTTGAGAGGGAGATTTGGATAGAAAAGCTAGTGGCAGATTTAGTGAAAGTTACTCCGAACAAAATTTTTTTTATATGAGTAATTGAAAACTTCAACTTTAGGACCTTATAAGCACAGTATTGAAAAAAATGTTCAACTATCGTTTAATCTCTCTTAAATTGTTTAACTTTTATAATCTTTTTCGTGGAAGTTGATTCTTAGCTTCTTTTATAAGGAAAACTAGGATAAATTTGTATTGACACCAGCATAATCGGGTAGAACTTGGAGATGCCGAAAAACTTTAACAATTTTAAACGATTAATTTTACTATATCGCGGAATTGGTACATACATAACCCTAGTTCCGCAGTATCATTCATCATTAAGTAAAGATTATTGGAAATATATAAATTGCGTATTTCAATATTAATATTTTGTCTGAAGATTGAATAATATGACACAGATCATGAATTTATATACTCTGGGGTATAATAAAAATCATCGCTATGAATAACATTACATACGAGTTTGTGTTTTTGTTTCGATGTTAACTTCTACATATAAATGTCAATTATCTGGTACAAAAAAGCAGTCTAGTTACAAATGCATTAGTTAACGCACTCAAATATATACGGCAGGTTACCGTGTCTCAAACGTAGATACTTTTATTCGTACCTTAAAAACGAATAATTCAATAGCCAGAGTACAAAAGCGTTGAAAAATCAAAAATTACTCCATCGACAACCAAGTTTTAAATAACCATTGTCTCTTAATATTTTCTCCCATTGAATCATCCACGCACTCATCCTCTCAATCTCCGATTAAAACTTAAAGACAGTAAGGGAATCATTCCCAAACAAAATTCCCTACTTAATTATTAGCGTTGGAATTTGTTTCGTTGCATCCAAAACTTCGTAAAACTCCGAACTAATGGACCGATTCGCGACAGAATATTTCCATTAACGGATCAGCTTTAGATGAGACAAAAAGAAAGGACCCATCCAAACCCTACACGTTGCCAAGAGAAACGGGTGTACGGACACTGGCATCCATTACGAGTACGCTACTTGGAAACAGTCAAACAAACGCGATGATTTCATCCCCACGTGGCAACGATGCAATTTGACTCTAAGCACTCATAGGACAAACAAACGCGCACCGATAACCCGAAGAACCGCTAAACGCCTCCGAATTCAACAGCGAGAGAGGTTACATCGGTTCGAATCGCTCGTCATAAACCCATCGGCGGGAATCCGCTATTCTTGGCGCGAACTTTCGCGAAACAACGGAGAGAACTCTCGGTGATTTACGCTCGGTCGGGCCGAGGTGAAACACAAATACCCCTGACATCATCGTAATGAAGTTTAATCCTTTAAGTTTCTAGAGGATGGAATCGTTGCGTCTGAAGGCTCGTCTCCCCCTTACGTCTTCCGCTGTCTATGTACGCCTCACCTGCTACGCGATATCTCCCCTTAATAACCTCTCCCTCCCCCTCCCCTCAGAAAAACCCCCGCTCGGAACTGCTGAATAATTCCAGTACACTCGCATCCTTTCCATAATACCATTTCCTCCATTACTCATCCCTACCCCAACTTGCGCGTATCTCTCTTTTGGTCGACTTATAAAAAGAGGCACCCTTTCTCCCAAAAGCCTTCCTCCGCCACCGACGGGATCTCCTTCCTGCCCACTCTCTCTCAAACTCTCATCCACCAACTTCTCTCCGCTTCCTCTCCTCATCCCCTCTTAGCCTTCATCTCCATCGCTTCCTTTTTCTTCTGCCATAAACTACCACTCTCCCTATCTCCTCCACATCCGCACACTTTCGCTTCCATGAGGTTAAAAAAAACAAAAGAAATGCGACTCAGCGCATTGTCTCGGTTTCTGGGGAATATTAGCGTTTAGCGAGAAATTTCAGCTCCTCTAGCTTCACTCTTGGAATTCAATCTCAGTTCGCTATTTATTTTCATTTCGTTTAAGGCAAAATTTTCAGTTTTATCAACATTTTCTGTGATCATCATAAATGTACTTGAGTACATGTGTACTCAGTGAGGCTACGTAAGTAAGTTTTCTTCTAAGCTCCAGCTTTGCTCCTACGATTTTCATGATGGGATTCCAGTTCAGGGAAATGAAAAACGCGATCTCTCTCGCCCTTCATCTTACGAAGTAAAAGCTTCATCTCAACTTCAAAGCTATTTCGAGCTTTTTGATTAAGACTTGAGATTTTAGCCAGCGTTTGGGTTAAATACTTCCAGCATTAAATTATCCCTTTTAAGGAGTCCGAATTTAGACCTGCTTATTTAATTTCTCTTGCTTTTTTCATTTAAAAAGGGCATGATTCGAGTAATTTTTCGTATGGTGATTAATAAACTTTTGGACGTTTTATGAATTTCCCTTTATATTTCGTTTTCGAAAATCGTTACGTAAGAAAAATTTTGAGGTTAGCAACTTCTACCCCTTGTGATTCACTAGACTCATTTTTAACGTAAAGAAAGATTGCATATTTAACTACCCTTGATTATTAGCCAAATAGCTATAGAATAATTCATTCTTAAACAATGAGACAGATTAAAACTTACATAATAATATTTCTAAAAGGAAACAGATTTTTATTGAGATATTAGGTACTATGGTTACCATCGAGAGTAACAAATCTCGTATTTGGCATTATACTCATATACAGCAGTAAATCAATTTTCTTGAAAGATATTCTATTTATACATAAATATTAACCTATTAATTATTCAAATGGTCCTCGAAGTACTTTCTATGATTTTTCATTACCATATCATCTTTTTGAATTAATCGGAACAGATTATGTAACACCTTGTGAAGATTTTGTATAACAGCTCATAAAAAATCTTTACTTTTAACCTAATAATCAAGCGTACATCTCAGTAGATGCACTTATGTTGTGTTATGATGTTAAATGTTCATTTGAAACAACTATCCAATTTTCATTACGTTTCACGACGCTCCGTGTGTTTATCCCACTCGTTTTACGGCTGCGGAAAGACCTTTAAGGAAAGGAACGAGTCGATTACCATTATTACATTTGCGGGAGAGCCTGCCTGCGAGTGGTGATTCCCGGAACGAATTACCCTCGTTAACCGAGCGACCGCTTTATAAGTCTTTATAAACTTGTCCACGACAGTATACGAGCTCTTCTCCGCGAGCTATATACACTCGTTGTGAAGCGCACACACGGCATTGTTACCGCAAACTTTCGCGGAACGCACCCTTCAAATAACTTGTTGGGATAAGGGCTAAAAAAAAGACTCCGAGAGAGAAACGAGAAGTTAAGGAGCGGGATTCAACACGTGGGGGGATTCGGTGCCACATCCCAACATCAACTTATGGTGACGAGTAACCCCAAGTGAGAGAAACGCTACATGGGATGATATGAGCTCGCTTGGCTGGAAACGCTGCCTCTAGCTATTTCGATTCTTCCTTCTCCAACTTGGGCGTATCAAACTTGCTTCTTCCGCTCCTTCCATTAATCTCTTCTCCCGTATTCCTCGTATCGTCGGCCCGATTCCTCAGGGTGCGTCCGATCCAGCCACTCCTAACTATACCCTTAATTTATAACTTTTCCCTCCGTTCCTTACTCCTCGTCCATCATCGGAAACACATCTCGAAACTTTTCCGAGAACTTTTTTTTCTGTTTCCCCGCGTCGTCAGTGCTTCCGGTGCTGCCTTAGATAAAGCTCTCTGAATACACACTGTCGCCGTGTCTGTCTGTCTAGTCATCAGCGGAACCTCTTCTAACATTAGCTACCACAAAGGGGAAGGGAGGATGGGGGAGGCTCGGAGGGAGAGATAAGCAGAGTGGTAATATTCCCTTGATATCCCCATGATCACGTGTGCCTTAAGTGGTGAAAGCCCACGGAAGAGAATGAAAGTGATTCCGCGAATAATCAACGACCATGAACGATGGTCCAGCGCCAGAAGACAATTGAAAACAAACGAGAATTGAAATTTAAAATACGTTCATTATTCAGGATTAAAGAATCCCTCTTTTTTAAAAGAAATATAAGAATAAATAACTTTTTAAGTTTGAATAAATACAGCGTGCAAGCGCAAGAATTCCAAATTGCCTGCTTTAGTTTTCGCATATTAGATGTTTACTTACAGGTTTGTTATAAATAATACTAAACTAAATAATAACTATCTAATTGAATCCCGTATTTCAATACTATTATTATTACTATTATTAAATATAAGTGAAAACACTGCATTGATTGCGATCTTTTAAAGCTATTTCAGTGGAATCTGCATTCCCAAAGTTTACCCTGACAAATATTTCGCCGTAATCATTAACTAAACTTAACTTCTTAGAATATATTAACTATGTTGTAAACAGAGCAACTTCTAGCATGCGAATGTACAAATTCAATTACATAAAGAACATATCGTCCTTCTTGGTACCTATTTCCCAAGCTGCGTTCTTCGTCTTACACTTACAAGTATACACGTCTGTTCACCTATTACAACTTTATATGTACCGTATCTTCCGAATCTAAAGTATATCCAATTAACCTTGTCTTAAACTCTTTATGAAAATAATCTGTTCTAGAGGAAGCTCGGTGGAAAAACGCATCTTCTAAATCATCTTAATTGAATCGAATCTCCTCCGACATTTCCCTCCCATATAATACAATTAATAGCGAGGTTCGTTCGCCTTTCCTTACTCTCCCACTTCCCTTTAAGAGCCGCTCCTAGAAAGACCCACCTATCTGATACACTTTCTTTGAGTACTCCTCGTCTATCAACAGTTAAGAGATCACTTTTCTTCCGCATTCATTCAATCTTCTACTCTCTTTCTTTGATTGGTTACATGGACCCCTTTTTCCTCATCACTCAAATAAATATAAAATATAGTAGCGAGAATAGTACTTGGAAATATTTAAGCTTCACTACGATAAACTTTTATAATTTTTTATTTTTATTGTAGTTCTTCTGCTTTTGTAAATCTTCAACTAGAATACGAACTATATAATGATGTTGTATTAGTTAAATATTAAATAAATATCCATGGCAATAAAATGGTTTTTATAAAGTAGGTTCACTTGCGAATTGAATAGCACGATATAGGATACATATTTGATATTAATACTATGCTTAACATCACAATATAGTTCCAATAGATCGAAATATAACTATTTAATCACGATTTAATTTTTCGTTATTTCTTTTTTTGGTATTCTTTGTTTACCATCAACTACCATTGGCAACGAGTTATATATTGTTGCTCTAATAGTAAATCAATAAATAAATACTCATGGCGATAAAAAGGTTTGATAAAGATCAATTCATTGAAGGATTGACAAGTACATATAATATATTTTGTTGTTAAATACTACGTTTAAGATTACTCCTACATCAAAACCTTTCTTAACATCGCTACCATTTCGATTCGAGCGAAAATTAACCTCGCATTTTTCCCGATCCTCCGCTAAGAGATTAATGAAAAACATTCCATTCATCAGGATACAGTGGCTGGAATTCGTACCACCATAAGGAGAGGGAAAGGATGCTCGACTCTCTCCCAAAGCCCTCTCTCTCCTCGTATACGTCTTTCTGCCACACATTCATTTCCACCGCTTATCCCTTGCATCCTTACATTTCCTCAATTTACGTTTGTTTATCTTCCTCAGTCCCACTCACCCCCTCTTTATCTTTACCCGCAAATATTTAACTTTACTCGTCTTAATCTCCTTTACCTCTCCTTCGTTATTATTTCCTCTCTATTACGTCTCTCTAAGCCGATTATTTGTGGTCGACATCCTCTTCCCTCTATTTGAACCGCGATTTCTAAACGTCTCTCTAACTCGATTCATCTTCCATTTTTACGCGCCGATGAGTTTCATTAAATAAGCGTTGAAATATTCGGTCTGTCTACGACAATAATGCGGCTTAAACAACGAAATATTCCGCTTATATAATAATAATAGAGCTTAGGTAGTTCTATGGGTTCGTCTCGTTAAAATAATCATTTGAATACGCTTAAAAAATTAGTTACAACATTAATAATATAAAGAGAATACAATAGATAGAATAATAAAAATTCATATAATAATAGAATATAATAGAAATTATACATAATTTAATATGGATGAATGAAAGACGAATTTTCTAAGGTTTCGTAATTCCCAGTCCCTCACTAACACTTGCTTTACTTCCTCGTAATATGTCATAACTTTTAATCGGAGTAAAATAAAATTTTGTATATAATTATAAGTTATATTGACCTCATCATTAAACCCACAAACAAAATCTCCCTCCCATTAGAATTCGTCGTAGATAATTCCCGATCCTGATACTTAGGCCGACACGCAGTACTCTAAAGCTCAATAAGAGTGAGTCTACCTCAGAAAACAGGAGAAGTAGCACATAATGAAAAGGTTGAGTGCAAGATGTATGTTTGCATATCATTAACGCTAGTTTGCGCATCTTATGTAGTGAGCTGTACGCCTAAAACGTCTCCACTCTCTGGTGACGTCATCGTACAACATAACCCATACGGGAACCGATAGGTTCAATAAGCACTAGGAAAGCTAAGCAAATTACGTATCCAAGCAACTGTACCTGTGCCACATTTGAGCAAATAAGACTGCTACTTTATTCACCACCACACATGAGCTACCAACGTCCATCAGCTTTGATTACGCACATAATATTCACTGTAGCAATCAACTTCAGCCCGATTTACCGCAACTCAATCCTGAGACTGAGAAATCCACCCTTCTTGACCCCTGCCCCCATCCGCATTTTGAAGTCAATTTAACTTTCGACTTTGAATAAGAATTCCTCCTGGTCCGGCCCTCTGATTTTTGATCATTCATCCCGCGCTCTTAACTTCTCTTTCAATTTATCTTCCTTTTAACTACTTCCTCCCTTACTCCCTTTTATCCATTTTTTTTGCCCCCTTCCTTTCCACTCCCCCGATCCCTTTCTTTATCTTCGGCTGCACCCCAATCACTGCCCCTTTTACCCTTTCCCTCCCACCCTCCGTCTTCACAAAGCTCCTTGTATCTCTCCTCACATCTTCCCATTACACAGCCCCGAATACTTGCAATTCTTTCTTCCTTTCTCCAGAATTTCCCACGTTATCCTTCTCCCCGTACGTTTATCTTCGTTTCGTCACTTCCCTCCTTCCTACACCACCACTACTATTGGGGAGTCTTAAGGGGTTGGGAGTCTTTAAGGGGCAAGGCAGTCTTAAGGGGTGGGGGTCTTAAGTAGTATAAGGCCGAAGGGGTGTGGGACGGAGACGAAACTCCATTACGCGAAACCGAATTTAATTGAAACGATCGAAACTTGCCGGGGAGTCGGGGCTTTATCTTTCTTTTCGTCTCTCATAACTACGTAGCATTCTTTTATTTCTCGACTCGAGAGATGAATATCGACGACCTTTTTATCCTCGGCCCTTAAATACGTGACGATGTCTCTCTCCGTCGCTCCAATTAACCATTCGAGCGTCTCACCGCAGCTCCGCGCGACAAAAGTACGAACTAAAAAGGTCTCGCTCCCACTCGAGAAACTTCTTCGGGAATAAAAAAAAATGGACGATCGGACTGCGCAGATAGCGAAGACCACACCTCGTCCGATACCCTCATGCGAACACTTGGACGCCTATTGACTTGAATGGGGAAAAGTTTTATTGTTGGACGTGAATTAGTGTGGTTTTGGTTTGGAGTTCTGGACCTCACACAAGAGCATTTAAACAATCAGAAACTCATCCGCAAATTCGCACATATTGTAAAAGTCACACGCGAATATTTAATGAACGAACAGACAGGTTAAGTACGCAACTTTAAATTGTAGAAAATAATAATCAACAGCTACATATAACAATGTAATCACCAATACATAATAATTGATTAATAATAATCTATTATCTACTCAACTAAAATACATGTATGGACCTTTTAAATATGATTGCTGCGAATCTTAAATGAACAAACGAACGGAGAAACGATAAAAATTTTGTATTCACAGAAAGTAGTAATTAATATCGATATATATAATAAAAAATTATCGAAAATAAAATAAATAGGATCTACCTTGTGCCGAACTGCAACTTCCCTGATGACATACCGTGAACACGTTAATTATTCACGGTAAAGCGCCTGAGCAGTTGAATTATAAAAATAAATTAATACCGAATTTAATGAAATGTCAAAACAGAACTCCTCGCTCGATAATTCGATGTTTAATTGTTTATTAAAGATCAGAGTAATTACTGACGTAAACAATAAAATGAAAACGAAGTGAAACCTGCTTACATAATATGACGAATGGGACTCTCTTTTATTATCTTCAACTACGAATAATGAGAATAAATACTGAAATTAAGGTAAAATTATGATAAATATTATAAACATCAACGCTATATCGTCAATATAAGAGTATTGAAAGGACATTGTTGAGTTGCTTACAAAGTAGCCGTAACCTAACGTACATAACCTATGTAAAATGAGGAGCATCATTAAGTTGTTATTATTATAAAATTTGAGGGCTGAATTCTTGAATTACCAAAATCAAATCGTAGTCGAAATCAAACGCTAATAGCAATATTCCTTGGAAGTGATTCGTAAGCACTGAGGGAAGAATTCAAGCAGTACTTTCCCTTCTATTGCAATTATACGCTTACAACCGTCTAATACCTCTGGAATGAATCATTAGTGAGTGTTCTATAGTTTTATAATTCAAGGTAGCTAATGTAACCTCACCATATTCCAATTCTTACTATTATTATTTTGTAAAAACCTTCTGTATGATGGACCTTTTAAACCTTAGCTATACTCGTACTCTTAGCTTATTTAAAATAAACATTCTCCTTAATGATTACTTAAAGACCAATAATAATAATAAATTCTAGGTTAGTATTTTATCTTTCGTTTCGGTTTGAATAATCGTGCATAATAATGGAACTTCTTAATGGTGTATCGAATAACGACTCAACTGAACACGTATTTTATTTAAGATGACAATTCTCAGCAACAATGTTTTCTATGAAACACTAGGGGATTTTTGACAAGTTAACTAGCTTTTATTTAGCGTAAACAAACCCCAATGATCCTTAAACCCTGGATAATAGAATACTCAATAACAGCAAGTACCGCATCATTATTTTCCCTTCCATTCACACCCTTTCTTCATTTTCTCCCAATTTCCTTCATCTCGTACATCTTCTCTTCTCTTACGTCAGTTCCGCTTGTATTCAAAACATCCCCTTAAAAAAGTAAATAGCGCTTTCGGATGCCCTTTTGTAACCGCATCCGAGGCACTCTTGCCTGCAGCTCGATCCGGAGGCTATGAACGCTCGAAAAAGAACTTTCGGACACTCCGATGGTAGGGGAAGGAGGTGTGGGGGATGGTAAGGTCGATCGAGAGGGCGCGATAATGAAGCCAACCCGGCGCGAGAACAACCAATCTCGCACTGGGATGCGAACCTGGGCCCCTCGGGTCAGAGCGACGCAATCCCGAGCTTTTCTACTCCCTTCAATCAAGCGCACGTAACCTGCTATCTGGTTTCCTTCCTACGAGATAATTTCCCACCCGTAGGTCCCCTTCCGATGCCCTCCGGCATCGTACGTCGTTAGCTCTCCAAACCTCCCAGCATCCCGGCGGATAATATCTTCCAACAAAGACCCCTGCATTCTGGACCCCTCCTTGGATGCATGCCTTTACCTATTCAAGCGAATAGGCACCCGACCTCCTTTCACGCTATCTCCCCATTTATCAGCCCTTCTATTTATTCTTCGCGAACCCTTTCTTTTTATACGTCTCGGAGCTTTCGACCGCCGTATTGGATATTCTTTCCGCGGGTTAAAAATGTTTCCGTTCCTTTTATACGCAATCCGGCCCGAAACAATTCCCCTGATTATGCGCTTCATATCCGCCTCCCGGATTATGATCCTGCCCTCGTAAAGGAACGTAATCACTGCCCTTCGATGTTTGGATTGTATCCGCTGCGAGCCGTGTGTGATGGATTGACGTCTCGTTTCTTTTTCGTGTCCGATCGTTAACGAGCTCCGATATGATTCGTTTCTGACGGATGTTCGCGGTCGAAGACAGCGACGGGGAGTTTTCATTTCGTGCAGGAATGAGCGATTCGTGGTCTACGATGTTTTTATCTCTATATCAGTCCGTGAAAGATGCAAATTCGTAGACATCATTCATTTCGATATATTTTATGGTGTGCGGTACGTAATTTTGTTTCTAAATAATATCTTTCTGCCTTTTGTATCAATATAATCGTATTTGTAAGCGTGGCTTAAGCAGTTCTTAAAATTTAATAAAAAATCTATTTCCGGAAGGATGGTAGACATATTGTAGGGCTTAATCTTTTAGTTAATACATATGTCATCCATTGAATTGTTATGCCGACGTAAATAATTTAAAGATATTAATTTAATAACGTTAATTCGATATTCATTAGTAATATAAGATACCATTTATGTCATTACGTAAATAAGAAGATTTGCTTTAAAGTTTCCATTTCTATGTTTTCTCGATCGATCGGTATCTTCTAGAATTCAAGAGTTGACCTTTAATCGACTATATGTCGACGTCAATGTAGATATCTTTACGTCACTTTGCGGGTTGCGGTAGGGGATGCAAGCATCATGACTTACCCAATCGATTACTCTCACGAATCGTTAAATGAAAACGAACTTCTAAATGCTCGTTTTAGCATCTACTATCTCGCTTGTATTACTCGCTGTATCCGTAATGCCTACATGGAAGGGATAATATCCATTAAGTCCTCCGAAAGCGTCTTTCTTTTTCTAATCTATTGAATATATCTACTCCTCACGCTAATTTTCTATGCTCCAGCGATTTCCATCCAGAATTGAGAAGCATTGAGTTACGATGTTAATTAGAGTATAAACTGATAAAAGATTATTTCGCGTGTTTCTGGGTCTTCAGCTAGTTATCGGGTGCATAGCCTTGGAAGAATTAAGCCACGGGTTCCTCAAAAATACTAGAGATTGTATTATAGGATTTGGATTACACAATACCTGCGCAATTATTAAAAAAGATATACAGTCATCATTGGAACCAAGTTCTAGTTCTACTCCCGCAAGACCTAATAAAAATCGTATTGTAATCACTCCATTTATTAGTTTTTAGGATTAAACAAACTAAAAAGCTTTCTAAATAGATCATTATACAAGACCTCTAACATCTATAGTTATATAAAAGCTACAGAGGCGATATTTTATGCAATGTTGTTGATATGAATAGATTGAATTTGATTCCAATGACCCTTTCTGTATGAGGATGTCGATTTCGATTTATCAATCATTTTAACAATTCTTTTTCAATATCGTACACTAAACACTATACGTATAACGTAAATTATATTATTTTTTAAAAGTTTAATAACAAATAATCCGACAGTTAGCTCGGAAAGCTCTTAAAACCAAACTAAAGTATAAATATTAACGCTAAAAGAACAGCTGAAACCATATCTCAAGTTTGAACATCACAAACAGAACCAACCCTACGCTAAAACCTGCATTATCTCTCGGTTTAAGTCGTCTAGCAAAATGATTTAAAAAACACCACTATAATGGATTCATACTACAAAAACTATCTTAAAGGTTTTATTTTTAATCATCGTACGACTCTATGAGTAATTCAAATCGTCCGTGTTGAGATCCTTTAATTTCCTATTTCGTGCCTAATAAATTTTCTTTCTGCTCAAAAGATTACTAGAAGGATGCCAACGAAAAACGGTCCCCGAAAATGGAATAAGTGATTGTCGGGTAAATGCATGATGTGAATGTGAATTAGGGCCCACATTTGAGGAGAAGAGAGGGATGCTATTATGGAACGGAAAGTTCTCGAAAAGGTCGACCCAAATTTCACGGAGCTGCATGCATACATTTAGGACTACGAAAAAAAATTGTATCGCATAAAATGAACACCACGATATATATGTTCGTAGATTAGTGTGACTTGGCAATTATTATTAGCAATATCAGCATATATTAAAATTATTCGTCTGAATTTTAATTTGAAATTCACTGATAATTATTCTCGTGGATTATAATAAAATCATAAAATAATCAAATGCTGTTTAAAAAATTAATACCCGGTTCACCACCTGTATTAAGAGGATTAACGACCGTGTTCGAAAATAGATTAAATATACATTAATGTTCGCTAATATGTTAATAAACATGCGAACTAAAGTAACCATAATTTTTTAAATAAATAGTTTTGTAACCTAAAAAATTTAATACTTTCTGGACTACCCTCTTACATAAAAATATACTCATTTATATATTCTATATTAATTTTATTAAATTCACTATTTCCCATTATTTAGGAAGATATAATTATTCTATTGATGACAATACTTATTGAATATGGGTTTTAGTACTTTATTATGGCTACCAATCATCCTGAAATAGTTAATATTTGACTTTAAAACCCCACAAAGCCTCATAAAAAAGACTTTCTGATAAGATTCACACGTATCCTCATCTTCTCTAGAAAGTTGATTACGCAACTTTTACTGCATTACAACTTAATGAAAAATACATTATTATTTATAAATTATCTAAAAAAACATCGTGAAAACTAAATAGAGCATTTAATTCGAGAAAATACTGCATTTCATTAGAACAAAACGAATCCTACTTCGAAAACTACACTCGTAAATACACCACCGTGTACGTACGCCAACGGAAACAAAACCCTAGCAACGCAACACTTTCTATTCCACCACCAGGAAACAGCAGCACGCTCCCTATTTGTCTTATCTAGCACGATGAACTGCTACACGGAGAGACCTTATCCTTTTTGTTTATACGTGGGATCGTTTCTCACCATCTTACTCTAATGCCCCGACCGCACATTTCGAAGATTTACAGATTACAGAGCTCGTGGTATATGAACGAGTTTATCTCCGAAGAGGATCGCATACATTCGGCGGAAAGACCATTCCGAAGCAGCCTTCGCCTATTTTTCTCCCGAAAAGAGAGAGTTTGCCACCTACGAGAAATTATTTCTGGTCGAAAAAGCCATTAATTCGAACGGGTTCCGGTAACAGCATAATTTGCCTCGGCTTCTCCCCCTTCATCCCGCGGCTTTTCGCTGAGCACTCACCCCCTATTCTGGCTCCCTCTTCGGGGTGGCGTTATAACCAGACGCCATCGAAAGTTAATTAATATTCGAGATAAACCAAACAAGGAGTTTGATTCCGAGAAGTTTGCGACGATTTATTTCGCGTGGTGAAGAGAGATGCTGAGGGCCCCATTTCGTCGATGGGTGGATTTATAACAAGGAGAAGTAGGCGCACTCTGAGGGGCTACGCTTCGGAGGGGACTAAATGAAGAGAGCTGAGTTGGTGACATTTTCCCCCTGTACGCACATCTCTCGGAATAGAACGTTGCGAAATGAGAATGAAATTCTATTGATAACATTAACGTTACAGATCACATGAAGATATGAGTAATGTAATGTTATTGAGTTCATTAATTATTTATGTAAATGATATTTATAAATGCAAAATAAATATTAAATTCTTCGACATAAATAAGAAACATCCATTTTACGATTTTTGTACACGTATTCCTAAACTAAAAGTCAATTGAAATTCAGAACACTCATTATATTATATATAATCAAAATAATAATACCACGAAATATTGGGATGGTTCAAGAAGTATCATGTAAGAGCAAAACTTATTCATACATAATATAAATTGATATCTGGTACTAGTAATTTCTCAAGCTTTCAGCACGTTTTCAATCAAGAGTTACGATTTATCTTTCTGTCATTTACAGAATTCTTGGATAAATCAACTTCAAGTTATTCTGATCGATCTCTTTTCATTTAAGTATCATCTTTCACTCGATTTACAGGCTATTTTGATTTGTATTGCCATTTTATATCTTTGCGTTATTACATCGATATACATAACGAATATAAAAATAATGAATTAAATAATTCTCGAAAGTGATTTCGTAACTAGTACCATAACCATTATAAAATTAACATTCCAAGTTTTAATGATATGCAATTCAATTAACTATATCAAGAAATAAAACTAAATAGTAGTGTCGCGGTCTTAATGAGTATACACGTATACGTGCATTATAGAGTGAAAGAGTATTTCAATGTATTTATTATGCATTTTAAATTTCGTAAGCCTCGAGAAAACTAATCCATCAAGAATTTAAACGCTTACTAGCTGACTCGAATCATTCGTACGCCTTCATATCATTCCACCTAATCGACCTATTTCGAAGAAATGAACCAAACCCCCTCGATCTACGCCCTATTTTGATTAATGGTACCAATTCATGTCGGTGTGAAGCGCCTTAATATCCCATCCAATTCTACTCCTTTCTCCCGAAATTGAATAATTCCGCGACTGCGACAAAACGATGATTACAAACGAGGGTTGCAGATCCGACCTCTGAACCTCGGGGCCTCAGATAAGGCAAACTCTGCCGTTAACTCCATCCCACGTTGAGGAAAAAAAACCTCTTTTGGTTAACTTTCACCCCGCAGCGGAGAGGATTTCCAACCTTTTTATCGACTGCCTTTTCCGGCACGCCCTTCTTCCCCGTAACAATAACTCTCCATTAAGGATTCGGGTCGCGATGGCAGCGCCATTTGTTCGCGGAGTCGCTTCCGCCCTCTGTCGCGCGTTTGGCGCCGAAAAAGCCGCGAAGCGACTTTTCCCGCGAAATAAATCGTTTTCGCGGAAGGGAGAGGATGGGAGAAGGAAAATGAGACAAAGAGAAGAGACGGATGAATGGCGCGGGGAAGCGAGATAAAAAACATTTTCGCGGGAAGGAAACGCGGGAAAAAACAAAATTGGCGGGAAAACTTATTTTTTTTGGCGCGCAAAGAAACCGCGTTTCTTATTTTTTTCATTCCTAATGTTTCCTCACGGAGCGAGATAAGCGTTTAAGATGTGCGGGGACGAATGAATGGATGTTTGCTGAGGAAATCGAATGATGAAATCTACCAGTCTATTTGGTGGCTTTACTTTTATCTTTTGGCGCGAAAAAACTATGTTCCTCCCTAGAGTGGGGAAGATTAATGCGTTCGGTAGATATTTTTGGGGGACTTGACGGGACTCGTTCTTTATTTCTAACGTGGAATGGAAAGTAACTGGAATTGATGTCTTATTTCCTTAATGCAGAAGTTTCTCTACGCTCGGTGTGTTTCGGCAGATCTCAGTCTTCCTCCGTGGAAAGAGTACAGATGCTGCCAAAAGGGGAAGAAACTGGGATTTCGAAAGCCGAAATGTGGGTGTTCGCGCCTCCTCGTGCGAAGTTAGACTTTCCTTTATCCCTTGCCTGTGATTCCTCGAGGGTTATTCACCATTAACATCGCTTTATTCTACCCCTGCTTCTGCTGGGACCGCCTTGATGGTGGATGCCGCCACGTTGGAGCTAACTTTTGCTTTTTCTACAAAGCGCTAGGAAGAAAAAAACCGAGTCTTTTTTACCTTGTGAAAGGTTACCGGGATGGAGCTTAGATCCTCAAAACCGCATCCTGTGAGCGTTTGGCGGTTCTTTCATCAGTCCTGTGTGAAAAGTCCTTTCTTTTCTTTGCTTTGCTGCACTTTTTCCGTTACCTTTCCCTAAAGTTTTTTTTACCCCTTTGATGCTAACGAGGTATGGTTGACTCTGAAGAATTATTCCGTCCCACATTTTAAAATGGTACCAAGTTTAAGTTCATTATTGTGTCATTGCATTTCAATGAATGGATTCAATTTATAGTACTTTGAGTCAAAACTGAAAGCATATCACCCAATTTACTTTATACTGAATGACCCTAAATCCTCATTTCCTCAGCAGAAATTTAAGTTCATAGTAAATAAGCTAAATCTCTAAATGTCCATAAATGCAAATACCTCATCCAAAAACTTTCAAATTAATTATGAAGCATTTTAAGCACGAAACAAACTCTTCATAAAAAAATACCATTCAAAACTAATTTCCGGAATTCAGGACTAAACTTCCATGAAAACTCAGTACACCTCTAAAAAGCTAAAGGATATGTTTTCATACAATATACGATACAGAAACGATATTTTTGAGTATATTATTAATGACATAGCACACTAATTGTTACGTATTTATATTGCATCTAATCATAACATTTAAATATAAGCCATAATCGATTTAATTATACCTTTAAATACAAAACAACATTAAACAAGTAAAATATATTGTTAATTCGAAGAGAAAACGTTTCAAGAGACGTATCAATATATAATATGTGCTTTAATACGTAATTAGCTTCATAATTATTTTAGATTTTACTTCGAAAATGTATGACTTTGTGTGATCATTATTCCACTCTTCCACTTCATCGCATCAAACATCCCTTAGCGAATTCACACACACGACACCTCTTTCTAACCAAACAACAGACAACTACTCCACAAACGAAATAATACATTTGTTCCGCATTAGCTAAGTGAAGCGCAGATCTTTATCTATCACCGACTCGTTCCGTCCCGCGTCAAACGCACAAAGATTTTATATAAGGCGGACGCGGGATTAAAACGAAACTCTGGGGAGAGGAGAAAATGGAAAATTGAGGAAGTTGTAAGTAGTTGGGAAAAGAAGGGAAAAAAAGAACTTCTGCGTCGAGAAAGAAGCGGATTTTTCCCGGCGACATAAAGGGAATCTGCGGGAGGGGAACTATGATGATGAGAGCAACTCTGGAGAGAGGGAGACGTATCCACAGAGAAAGAAAAAAAAAAGCTGATGAGAGAGGACGAGAGGGGATATAAAGTCTTACGAAGGTGTTCCGCGTAAAGCGACGGCGTCGACCAAAACTTTACCGGGAAGAATGCGTTCATCCGAGCGGAAGAAAGAAATGAATTACGCAACCGCCCGGATTCTCTATGGCAACGCACTCGTATCCCTTTTTAGTTCGCGAACGGTGGCGCCATCAAAGGGGCCGCGGGAAGAGAGAGAAAATTATATAGGAGACGGACGATGAGTAGAGAGACGTGTGTTCGGACGTTGAAAGAGGATTTCATTTCCACAGAGGGAGTGTGCAAGGAAGAGGTGAAAGGCCCACCTGCCGCGAATTAAATGTCTGCTATCTATGCTACTTTGGAGAATCTCGGCCCGGAAATGGAGTTTTGACGGATTAGTTTCCGAGAGAGAGTTTAAAAAAAAACGTACGATTCCCTTTTGGGAAAGGGTCTTTTAAAACAAAGCGGCTTGATCATTGTTTCCAGTCTTGTGCATCGATGTTTGAATAGCCCTGAGAGAGAAGGACGGAGTGTGTGTCTGTGATTAAATTCGCGATGAAAGTAATTAAATCAAGGATGATTTCTGTTGCCTAATTCCTTTCGGTTAAGGTACGATTATCGCTCTGGAATGGTTCCCGAGCCTGAGTGGGTTATTTCCGCTCATCGGTTCTATTTTAAGGAGATACTGTCCTTTATTTCAGTCTCACACTTCAACGAGATATGTTCCAATACTTTTCATTCGATAAACACAGTTCTAAGTAGCATCCGTATATTATATTTCAGTACTACCGGTTATAGTTTACTCAGATAAGGACGAGGTCTTACTGAATATGCAAACGGTCGTTCAATAAAGCTATTTGTGGAAATGTCGAGGAACTGTTTAATTATTAAACTTTATCATGGTTTTCTACGACAGCTCTTCAACGTTATTGATCATATACCTCTATGTATATTACCGATGAATAATAACCTAGATATTATTGTAACTTGCTCTTCTATTATAATACGTAAATTGATTATGTTCACATTTTCGATCATTCATTTTTAAAGTTAAATACCTATACTCCATATATATTGATATTGTCCGTACAATATAAAAGGTGAAAATATTAATATTCAGTTCCCACTATGAACAGATCAATTGCTGAATCAACATGTATACATTTTAATCTTTAAAGTTAAATAGATAAACTCGAATCAACGTCGCCAATAACAAATCAGGGGATAACAATAACTTTCAGCTATTATTATTTATATACCATAAGTCTAATTTCGATGCTTCCAATTCTAATCAAAGAAGTAATTCGTAATATATTCAAAGATACCACTTTGCATCTGTATTCACCCATCAAGAAACGAATTAATTCAAACGGAATCTTCCTGTTTCCATCGAAGAGTTTCATTAACGCAAATAGACATCCATTCCGATCGCTTCTTATCCAATACCGCGAACTGTGTATATAATCTCGGGATCTTTATTCAGATATCAACAGGACTTTCTCAACTCGTATCACTCTGTCGGCATCCCATCAAGTCTATTAAACCTCAATCCCTGTGCAAAGCCTGTGATGGGATTGAGGATCCAAACAGCCTTAGGGCTGATGACTCAACAGACAACAGAAGTTACCTTCAGAATGGACTCTTTGCGTGTGTTTGAGTAATGGAATGGCGATTCCTGTGTCATACATTTAGCTGTGGTATATTACGAGTGGTTCTCTAACAGGAAAATGAGGAATGAATTTCCTCATAAACTTCGATATATTTTTCTTGTAGTATAGGTTATACAAGCATTAATTAGTAGTATTACTAAGAATTAATATGTCTTCGTGTTAAACGAACTTGGACACTTCTAGAACCTTGAGTAATGTTAAATTGAAATGTGTATCTCTTCCTGATATATTTTTTTGTTTTTCATTTTCTTTTGAAATCATCTTGTTGGAATTAATATTCCTTATAACTTTATTATGGTAATCTATATATTTATAATAAAGATTTTTTAATTTTCAAAAAAATACAATCCACAATCTAAGTTTCCATTAAAAGAAGATACTTAATCGAAACTTAAGTCGTACTATAAAAAATTATCAAGTACCATTCATTTTAAGGATATTTTAGAGGAAGAGATACAAATACATAACCTTCTGTTTATAAAGGGAAGTTTTACGTCTTATTCAACTGTACCTACTTATTCAACCAAACGATATGACTTTGACTGCATTTCAAATCCTTGTCGATTTGAGATGATGATAAACTCTTTCTAAACAACACATTCCAATTCTCTTGATTATAAAAAGGAAAAGTAAAATACCATTTGTAGAAAAATAATAGCCGTTCTTATGATATTCTACGACATTTCTGAGAGCTCACATTTACGAATTAAAAAAGCTCAAATTACGATTTATTTAATACGACAAAACTAGGGACAAATTCACTTATTCATCAACTCCAAACTCTTAAAGTGTTTGTGGGTGGACACAAATCAGAACCTTCTCGAGAAGAAAAGTGGGGACTTGGTTCTTTCTGCGTGGAGTGAAATCGATAAAAATTCGATTAAAATCTTAAGCCGATTACTTATCGGATATCGTATTCACTGAAGGCGCTTTTCAAATGGACTTCTTCTCCTGCCATTCAAAGTGAACTCCTAACAAACGTCCAAGACCCTCACTTCCGCCTCAGGGTGAAAGCCAGGGACTTGGAGGACGTCATTCGAGGGTCCACTAGAGCAAGGTGCTTGGAAATTAAAATTTGACCTGTAGACTCCCTCCGAAGGAAATCAAAATTCGAGGATTCACCTGTTAGAGACCAACCCTTCGATATAATTATCTTCCTTTCACCGTTTACCCCTTTTCAAATTCAAAAAGCTTTCAGATATGCCCTGAAAAGGCCATTTGTTACCAGCCACTGTATTGAGAATGTGATAATTAAATGAAAGGTGAATTGATTCTTCAAAAGTCGAAATCAATTTGAGATCGAAAATCGTACATACTATTCAATGACTCATTAACCTTAAACACTTCTATGGTCAAATATTATTTGGCTCGGTTCTGGTTCGATTATAAGCATTAAACTTTACCTTCTCTAATATATTATCAGTATTATTTAAAAATGTATCATTTATATAAATTTATAAGGCAAAAAATGTAAGACAATCATTCTAAGAGGGACACTTCTAATACTTTCGTATCACTTAACAACCACAGAAAATAAAACACTGTAGAAAACTTACAAACAGAAATATACGGTGAATCAACATTATCATAGCAACCAACTGTCTAGAAAAGAACAAACGAAATCTAGTACTACTGAATTGTCAACATATTTACAGAATCCAATGGAAATGTATAAGTCACATAATTCAACGCAACAATCCGCAAAAAATTGACTTTAACCTAGTAATAATAAAGCTCTCTCGTACGTCACTGTATTTTTGCTCGTGAACAAGACGAAAAACGTACACTGGATTCAGGAGTGGATAAGGTTTTAGGACATAAATAACATTTATACTCTGGCTTAGAAAAAAGAGATTCGTTCCAAAAAAAAACAAAAGAATACTCTCGTTGGAAACGTGGATGCACATAATTTTTCCGTTAGCTATTGTGCGAAAGGGAAAAAAGATCGAGTAAAATTTTGTACTTCTGCGAGTATAATTTATTTACTCGTGTTCAAAAAAATTTCGACCCTGGAAAAATATTTACTGTCCGGAAAATTAGCTCTTGGTAACATTTCGACAAATATGAATTTACGAATTTTTATATACATTTTCCGTATAAAATATTTAGATCGTGGTAGGCTTTTTAATGAGTAAGTAGGGACATGATAATGGGCACCTTTTTGAAGTTGGTTTTCTCACATGAGAGATCAACATTCCCGGTGAAGTTTGGCGTAAATTATTGCTCACTGTACTACTTTGCTTCTCCGATACCGTTTTCTTATATCCTGTTATATAGTTGGTAGCAGGTGAAACAAGAACTTCCCCCGAGGCGCACTTTAAACACACGATCAGTAGCAGCTCGCGAACTTTAAACGACGTATCAATATTCATGGCCCATCTCGGCCGATTCGTCAGAAAATTTCCGTTGATTGAAATATTCAAATCGACCCCTTTAGTTTGAGGAGGCAAGAAGAGTGGGACTGACTTTTAGATTGCTTAATTAACGGAACTTGACTCTGCGAAAACGGTGTAACATTTACGATTATTACGACCGGGAGGAAATCAAATTTAAAAAAAAAGGAAAACTCTCATGCGGTCGTCTGGTCTGGAATTGGGTACATCTCCCAGACGCCTTATATATCCATCCATCTCCCGATACATACCGAATTTAATCGCGAATAATTCACCGCACCGTACCCGCAAAACGGCTTCGTAAAGGACACGCGTAATACTATCGTTAACGGCCAAGATGTAAATCACGCGAGATGCCCCATTTGACCCAATTACGCGCGAAACTTACAACGTGATCGGGATCGTTGCTAATTCACCTAATCTTCGCCCTTAATGTGAAATAATTGACGGTCTGCGTTTGTAAGAAGGTCACTCTGTAGCCGCAGTTAGTAAGACCAGAGTGTTTTATTACTGCGGGAGGATGGGATAATCCGTTGGATCGCGGCCACTGGACTACGTGTGGTATGATCTATGTGCTTGGCTTTTTATTGCCCCATCTTTCATTGCGGGAGGCAATTGTCTTTTTACACAATGTCCCGCCATGTATTTATGCCCTTTCTTCTTTCTTGCAGCCTGCAATAGGACCTACTGGGGGGAGAGCGGGGAGTCGTACGAGCTGGAGGTTCGGAGGCCAGCCGAAGACGCGCTGCCGTTCCAGTGCACGCTGAACTTTACCGCTGCCGGAGGACCTCATGGGGATATTGTCCAGGTAATCCCTCTTCCGTGTTTATCTTTCGGAGCAATGAGTTGTCCCGGATACTTAGCGGCTGCGGGAGTAATTGCCATCGGGAGCTATCCGGAAAACTTTTGCCCGCCAGTTTCTCAATTACGCGGCGGCATCGGACCGCCCTACGCCCAACTTTGAGTCGATACTCTCTTTCACTTGGATTAAACCGCCGACTTCCAAAGTCCTCCGTTAATTTACGGGGAGGGTTTTGCGTTTCTGCGGCGAAGGCTTTGGCGAGCGCTTCTTTTACGAGTTGCACTTCCATTGTAAATATATAAAGCGCGGTCTTAGGGATTTTGCTAGGGTGGGTTGGTACGGGAAGAACGAAAGTGGTTCGGGGAAGATTATCAACTCTCGATGAAAATTGGCGTTTCCCCCCCCCCTCCACCCCTAAAACCCGAATATTTAACTCGCTTTAATTAAACAATAACCCGGCGTGTTTGACGATCGACCTGCAAATATTGATGGAGGTTTTATCGGGAAAAAAAATCTCGATTTAATTCCGAACTTAAATCCGTTTCGCTAAATGTGGAATGTAATCAAAATCGTGTTTGATGGAATCTAATATTAAAAAGCTCTCGTTTCATCCCGATGTGCGAAGGACGTTTAAAAAAGGGCGAGGGAAAAATTACGTATCCAAACGATCCCGAAAGCACGTTCTTTGTTGAGAGCAATATTTTTCGACGTGAGCCGGAATATTCAAATAAATTATGTAAAAGAATGGACGAATTAATTCGGGACTTTGACGGAAGCTTTTTCCAAAATTCGAATTCCCGTTCGTGGAATCGTGGAGAGAGTTATTCGTTGATGAATCTATGAAATCAATCACCTGACATTTACGTGTCTCTTTTTTTTAAAGAGAAAGAAAAACGAGTGTTTATTCTAATGAAGTTCGAATTCATTTCCGAGAACGGATCTCATCTGACGCTCTTCTAAAACAGAGGTATAAAATTTCAGGGAAAAGTAAATACGAAACTATTAACGTTCATGGAGGTCAAATTCTGCGAAAGAATAGTGAGGGACATGAAGATGAAAGGGGGTTTCACAACTTAATTAAAAAATTACTGAAGTTTCATCAATTCATTTACCTTCATGTTTTTTCATTTAACCAAGTATTCTCAAATTAAGTTCAAAATGAGTCAAAGCATTTCATACTTCAAATAAAAAAGAACTTAAATATTCAAAGCATTTTGGGCACAGGATTCATTAGGCTTTGACAATTCTTTCCAACCCTTTCGATAACGAATTAATATTTTTACTAAAATTTTGAACGATTAATCGGAAGCAGTAAAATGTTATTAATTTTATGAACTAAGATATACTTTGAACTAAAGCCATTAAAATAATGTTTTATCTACTGATTCCTCAAATATGATTATAAAGCAGGATTCGAACTGTCAACCACTGAACAGTTAAATAATTATACGTCTCTTTATTATGTGCATATACATACTTTAAACAAAATATTTGGAATTGCAATTTATACAAAACTGTAAAGATTTCATTGCTTCACTAAAGAGTTATTAGAGATAAAGCGAAAGAGATATAATGGATAATCAAACATAAAAATCAAGTTTAATATACGTGTATTAATATTTTCAGATTAATCGAACCTTGTACAGTATAATTAATGGATGTTCAATCAAGAGGAAGGTAATTGCGAAGTAAACATAAATTTCAATACAAAATATCGTCATATGATCAGCTGGAAACCTTCAGTGATCTATTCTTGCTTTAATAAATCTTTTCCTCGGGGTAATTAGAAACTATAATTTACATTTACATTCCTTCAGTTTCACCATTGTCATACAGCGGGAGAGAAACAAATGAATTACGTAATGAAAGAAAATGGAGATTTCTTTTCTAAAGAAAAACTTTGCTCTTCTCTTCATAGCAAGTACGTAATTACAGCAGAAAGGTTTACATGGAAAGAGATAGACGACGAAAATGAAGGAAGGATTTGAAAAAGGATAAGAGAGATGGATTTCAGTATAAGTTATAGAAAATATATATTAAAGTCTGTGAGAAATAGCAAAAATATCTATGTTGGATGATACATACTATAGCAAGTATTTTCAATGAAACGAGTATTTGATGTACGTAATAAATATTTCCAATTGTGATTTAGGATGCCTCGGAACCGAAGAATTTCTAAGAATCAGATTAAAAGCAAAAAAAGCAAAAAAGTAAAACGTAAGCTCAAATTTCAGAGAGAGAGAAACTTTCTACTAAAATTTCTCTCTCGATAAGGATATCCTGCTGCTACGGATATAGCACTCTATCCCAAAATAACCATCCTGTAGATCGAAAAATGCAAACAATGCGTGGCTGATTTCAGCCAGGATATAAGGATCGCGTAATCCTTTTTATGTCCTCGGGCATATTCCCCAACGGTAATGCTCTCCTCTCCGTCGTTCACTCCCACGCAAAGCGTTTTCGGGGAAATGATCGATGAAAAACATGACGGGGAATTTTCATAGTCGCGTGAAAAGCCTAAAGCAACTCAAACATCATTTCCTTCTGCTCAAATCCTATCGATTTCCCTTCTGCTGCAGGTGCTCCTATTGGGATGAACTGAAATAGAAACCAGGACATGTTCGCGACTTTTTCAAAGCGGAAATATCAGGATATCGGGTGGAGAGACTTTTCGTTACGTAGCGTGATAAATGATTCCGTGGGTACCGAAAATCGCGATGGGCTTAAAAGGAGAAATTGAACGTTGCCATGGGAAATGTACGTTTTCAGACAAACACGTGTATATGTTGGCTCGTGTGTGCTGATAAAACAATGTCTATATTCTATAAGTAAGGTACCTTGTGCTAGATGACGAACAATAAAGATGTTACCTCAAACAAAACTACGAGAAATTTTGTGTATTCAAGCGTGAATAAGAACTATAATATTTCTTTCATTTCAACTAAATGTCAAACTAAAATTTTAATTAAATTAATGGACATTTAATACTATTATCACGTAACTGTATTTGTTTTGCTGTTGCCATGGAATTTATTCACTCTTTCTTCTATATATTCTAAGATTGGCTATGGCATCCAAATGTTTTTATTTTTGTCATATTCATTTGGTCTTTCTACTAAAAAACTCATTCTTTCAGTAAAATATGTAAAATAAAGAATTATTGAAGAAATCTAAACATCAATCTTTGCCCTAATATTTTACTGTATGTTTCACATTTACAACTTGGAAATTAATAATATGAAAGAGAAATCAGTGGGACAGAACGTAAAAAGACCAAAATTCATACATTATAAAACGTTCTGTAAGTAAAATAAATGAATTTCCTCTAAAACTGATTAATATTAAAAGTGTAAATATTAATTAATAATATAAATTAGCTCGCAATCTTTATTTAACGCCTATAAATTCCGAATATAAAAAATAAATCCAGGATCAGAATGTTTCGAATGGTATAATTTAAAACACGTAGAGCCTTTTCATTAATATAACTTTGATTGCCATCCAAAATAACTGTAATTAGATCCGCATGAATTTAAATAAATCATAAACCTCCATTCTAATTTGACTACGTTGTGTAACACACATAACGAGTGAGATACGATTGGTAAAAAACCTCGCAGAATTTATTTCCTTTATTTGTCGATGAATTTGGAATGAAACCAATCTGATATCATCTGATGTCATCGGATAAATTTATCGAGTATAAATCCCAAAAAAAATACGTGATATCAAAAATGAATTCGGGAAGCTTTTGTAAAATAGCTCGAACACTCCAGAACCTATCACTTTTAAACTTCCCCATCTATCCATACTGATATTGCCTCTCCATCGAGAGCATTATCCTGGCGGCACACCTAACCGTTCCACAAATTGAAGTAGCCGCGCTGTCACACCACATTAACACAGAAACCGTCGCATAAAAATTTCAAAACCTCCTAATGCGCTGGATCGGCGGGTATCAGTGCACGAGGGATGGACTAGAAACATCCCGGAGGCATATGCGGGGAAAAAAGACCTTTTACCGAGGGTCCGTTCCCATTCCCGATGTGAGCATTTTCGATCGTCCCGATAAGAGCCCGGCTTTGTGCTCGGAATATAGGCGATAATAACAAAAACCTCTCTCCGCAGATAACCTTCCTGTCCTTCGCCGTTGGAACCTTCGCCGGCTGGGGCACGAAGGGCGACGGGGGCGGAGGTGTGGGGGAGGAAGGGGTCGGAGGCGGGTGCCCTGACGGAGGCGTCGGGGTGGCGGAAGCCGGCCTCCCTCCCACCGGAGGCCTCTGGTGCGGCACCGCCTGGGGGCACTCAACCTACTTCTCGGAGACGCACTCGGTTGCCCTCCACCTCGCCCTGCTGAGGCTGCCAGCGCACCAGCACTTCCACTTCCGCGTCTCGTACAGGTTGGCACATCCGCTGGTAACACACCCTCCCCCCCATTATAAACCCACCCCGGATAAACGGGACACAATCGTACCAGCGTTACCATTGCCACTATGGCTGGCGACCTCCCCCTTCTGGACGTCTGCCAGTCGGATTCAGTTTCATTGGAGATGTTCTAATCCAAATTTTGAGATCCGGAAGGCAATTTATGGGGTTCTTTAAACGTCGCCTTACACCTCTTACCCTGAATATATGATTCCCTCGAGGGGGGTTAGGGTAGGGTTGTTAGCGATTTGGCCGACGAGTTGGCGTGTTATGAAAGAGGGCTGGAGTAGGTCCGCGCACGGAGGGATGTTTGCAGAACGACGTCCTCCAAAGTCCTTTGTTTTTATTTCCTGGAGACGGGGGAGCTCGTTTTTTTTTTCCCTGCGCCTCTTTCGATAGCGTCCGTTTATACTTGGAGATTTCTTCCTCCACTTTTTGTCTTCTCGCCGGAGAGAGATATTCATTTATCATCGCGGTAGACGCTCGGGCGAAAATGCGCTTCGGGGATTCCTAATAAATGCGGGAGTTTGAATAATGGACGGATTCCCAGCCGGATTGTGAAAAATATTTCATTCTTACGTATGAAAATATAATTTCCGGGGATTTTAAGGGTCTTATCCAGGGAAATAAATGAACGCGATGAGAGTAATAGCGGCGCGGGAAGCTGCTTTTACCTCCCGTAATCCGAGTCTGTTACTATGGCGATTTCTGAATTAGCTATCTCTTCATCTATTCATTGAGTCGTTACGGATCGCGTGGTTTTTGTTAGAAACGGAATCTCGTTCGCCTGAGTGGCTGAGAATACCAAAGAGATTTATCTGCGGTCGTTTCTATGGGTCTGGAACATTTGAGATCGTTCGAATTTTGCTGATACGTTTGCGTTTGCATCGTTATCTGAAGCTTTGCTCCATGAATATCGTTTGTTCGTCCGTTAAACCTTACGCGTTTGATCGAATTCTGCGGTTAAACGCGATTTGATTTTAAATTGCTCGCAATGTACATTATATCTTTTTTAGGTTTGATATCTAATGATAAAGATGTTAATCCATAATTATTTACTTCATTATGTAATAAATATAATAGTAACTTGACAATTATTTCAAGAGCGTAAGTACTTCAACCATTAAAAAAATATTTACGTACTTTTATTCCAGTATATGTAAGTCAGAGTCAGATTTTCGTTATTTGGGTATTCGCAAAAACAAAGAGTTAAATCATAGTTATAGTAATAAACTGTCATATATATATAATCCAAGGAACGATCGATATACACTTAATCTTAAATAAAGCCAAACTCAACACATTCACAATCAAATATAATGCATAGATGAGTAATGACGTAATTACCGAATGAAAACTATTGAGCGGATACTTCAATGACATTTTTCGATTGAAACGTTTATTCGTCTTCATATTCCGTAATTAATCATAAAATCGATTCTAAAAATGAAGATCCTTAGTTGATATACCGTTAAGAAACCAATGATGTTCCAATTCAAGCTAAAACAAGATCAAATCATTACTTCATATGGAGACGAAACGTATTCTTCTTTAAGATTATTCCCGTACAATCGACATTTAAGAAAAATTTGACACTAAAGTGCTCATGCTAATATGATATGAACACTTTAAGATAATTTGGACATACCTTCACGACAGCAACATCCTTATCACTTCCTCACTCCTTCCAGGTTCCTAAAGAAGAGCGACGCAACAGCGAGGTACGGGGAGCCGTTCATAGGCCCTCCGGGGCCCTCCTGGATGGCCCTCGGTATTCCCACCGGGGGCAAGACGGCATCGGACCTCGTGCACAGAGGGCAACTCGTCCCAGGGACGTATTGCGACCGAGTCTTCCGCGACTGCCATCGCCTCAGGTGCCGAATTCAATCGCCCAATTTCCCGGGAATGTACCCGAGGAACGCCTCGTGCACGTACACTGTTGAGGCGGGGTCTTGGGTGCCGGGCATGCACGCAACAGTGGCCGTCCTGCAGAGGGCGGGGCAGAAGGTTAGTATCGTCAAACGAAAAGGTTTATATTCGTAATTCTTTCGAGAGCCTATACCTAGTGTTCTGTAATACTTTGAAGTTATATTTAACAGATCGTAGAATCCAAAAGCGAGGCCTTAACTGCGTGATAGTCTTCCATTGTAATGGTGAATGAAGGAAAGACTATACGCTTTGCCACGGTTAAAGTTTAGTAGCTGTAAGGTAAAATATAAATATGTTTCCTTCATTCACCTTTATTTAAACATCCTAAAAGGTGTAAAGGTGAAATATCTTAAGAGTGTTAAATAATATCAAAGTTAAAAAATTACTATAATTTAACATTATCACACTATGGTGTTTGGTTTCTTTTACCTGGCATTTGATTAAATAGCTCGAAATTCTTTGATTATTGCGTATTATACGATTAATCCTTACGATTTTACGGATAAAAGCTCAGTATATAGTAATAAACAGTAGGATAGTAATAAATAAATAGTAACAAATAATAGTATAATAATACAATACCAAGATACCTTCAATAACTTTCATTCTTACGTTACTTTATCAGAATATTGTTTGGAAATTGAGTTTAATTGATATTGATATCTACTTTTGAAATAAATTAGTTCCTTTTCACTCAATTTATAAAATTTAGAACCAAAAGTAAAATTATTATTAACCAAATATTAGTTATAAGATAAAATATAAAAAGTATTCAATATAATTACATACTCAATTTTCATAATCAAATTTTATACTACGCACTTTTTCCAATTCTGCTTTAAATTTTACGTTTAATATTTTCGCATCATTAGTATTTTAGGATATTCAATTAATATGAATTTAAAATAGTTTTTTTCCTACCACATACAGGAGTGCTTTGTTTTTTCATATTTCGACAGCGGAAATATTTCCCGAGCACTGCACGGTACAATAGAACTAAAAAAAAGCGGCCAAATTAAATGAACGAAAATGCGATATTATAAAACGAAAACTTTTTTAGGCGAGTGGGGTAAAGTACGGGACGGTAACATTTTTATCGAAAGACTAATTGTGCGGCATTCTCCCGTAAAATTCGTAATCGCCGTCCAGTTTTAAAAAATTTAATACCCCTGGAAAAAAGAAGTACGTTTAGGCGGCCATGTTCTAATTTATACGGGATTTAATAACGCAAATCTGAAAGGGGTAGTCGCGTTATTCATTCCAAAAAAGGGTACATTTTTCCTCTGCTTTATCTCCCGGAGAGAAGGAAAGGGTGTGTACTGTAAAAATTAGTTATTGCGCGGAGAATATTTCATTCCTTTTTATTATTATCGCGAACGTGGATCGTTCGCAATACGAGACGTAAAATCCAGAAAAGGAGTTCTTCTCGGAGAAACGATGTTGGGGAAAAATAATAAATCAAATAAAATAATCTAGACACTTTATACTTTATCGCAAATCTCGGGGTGGTGCAGTAGAAAAAATCCTCATCTCATCCATTTCCATTTCCTCGAAGCGAATTCCACCACGCGATATCCACTCCAAGACGAGATTCAATTTAACGAAATGAGCAATTTACTTGTGCCGCGAAGAATGACGAAATCTTTGCGAAAATGAACGGAAAAAATTGGACGTTCCGTAGCCGATCGTCCCGCGTAGAATTCCAATAAAAAAGAAAAAAAAACCGCTGCAGATATGCACCTCGGATGGAGACATAACGTCCGCTGCCGAGACAAACTCCCAACGTCGATAAAAGCGCGATAAAAACCGTCTGCTCGTATCTGTTCCCTTATGAACGCCGCTTTTCATTTCGTTTATCGACCCGTAAATATTTCCCCTTTTCCGCGTGGAATCCCAGCCACTCCTGTTTAATTCATTAGCCGAACGGCGTGCGTCCGTCGCGTAATTAAGCACCGCTTAAAATCTCGTCGATAAATGAATAGTCATGTGGCTTAACGAATTTTTCCCGCCGCTGCATCCACCCTTCTGTGCTCCCGGAAAATAAAAAACGGTGGAAGCGAGACGATAAAATAAAAAAAAGAAGAACCCTCTTTACGCGGATGGGATTCCGAAATCCGTCCACGTTTGTTATTATCATTTTTGCGAGCGGCGGATATTTTGACAGCGGGAAAAGTTCCTCCTGTTTTAAAATGGGACGAGCGCCTCATTTCTAATTCAACGTCCGTTTTAATGGTTCGCAGGTTCACCTGAAAGAGGCGGTGGAAGGCGAAGGGGGCGACGGGGAGATCGGGGGTCGAGGGGGGCTTCTGGGGAGGGCCAACGCGGGGCTGGTGGCCGCGGGGGGCGGGGGCGGCAGGGGGGCCATCGGGGGCGGAAGGATGGCCTCTGGGGCGGCTATCTTCAAGCGTCGCCAGAGGGTGCTCCGGTCGTGGGCTGAATGCGGAGAGGGCAAGGGAGAGGTAAGTGCGAGGAGGTCAAAGGTGAAGTGGGTGGCGGCAGATAAGAGGCAAAATGGAGAGAGGTTGGTCGGTTGGAGGAGTTAATGGAAAAGTGGGAGTGGTGCCGTAATGGTCCAAGTTGTATCCAGGAGTTGTCGGAATACCTTTTTTTTTATTTCACGGGCGCTTAAATGTTTGGAATTGTGGGTGTATCGTTATGCGGAGTTGCATTAATGGAATAAAAGGAAGGGCTCCCCTGTGGAGCATGAAATCTTCGGAATGTTTCCTCCGCTGTTGTTGTTGGGATTCTTTTGCTGTTGGTGTGGGGGTAAAAAAAGGTCGCGAATTAAGGGAATCAAAAATCGGATCGCGTTCCTTTGAACGAGGCCGTTACCTTCCTCCGGGTTAAGTCGGAGGTAATGAAAAAAAAGAGGTTACGGCGGAAGAGAAAACGAGATATCCTAATATTCGCGAGGTTATGATAATATTTTTCGCCCCTGGAGATTACGTTTCCGCTTCCATGGAAACGAAAGGCAATCAAAAGGAATAAACTTATGGGCAATGATTTCTTAATTTAATTCCTCGATCGCCATTTACGCGCAATCGAATGAGTTCATTAAGTTCCGCAGTTTTCCTTGACTTCCTAAATACAACCAAATTACGTTTGGGCGTTAAAAAAGAAATTACGGGGTAATATTCTACGGAAGATGAAAAAAATCGTAGTCCAATTTCGGTAGGCTCTGCATATTTTCGAATAAATGTAAAATTCGACTCGGTTAAGGACTTAAATGAAGGGAATTTTTGGGTAGAAGTAGCCTTTGATGTAAGAGTTTAATCAACGACGTGGTTACACAGTAAATTCTCGTTTTTGAAATGGCGTTTTTGAGATGTGTAACAGGTTACCCTCACTGTACTCGTACTTCATAAAATGCATCTCCAAAAGTTTTTTAATATAGCAGTTATAACTTGTTCTACACGGAAGAGTTACTCTGTATCAAACCACTCAGTATATTGCATTATGAAGCTTTTTTACGTATAAAAAAGTAGTCATAAAGTTAGAAAACGTGAAAATGTATATCTCGTGTAAACGAAAATGTTTTGCATACTTTATTTAAACATTAGTCATTTGTTAGTATAATTATATATATGACAACAAATATCGGTTTCCTAATATAATGTAAAAGTATTATGTATAATATATGTGTAAGAGATTATTTCAATTGATCGCTAAGCCAATTAAATTGTGCTTGATCACATCACTACATAAATTTCTCCTATGTTTTTGAATGATAATAATAAGAAAAGCTTCCGCTATTTAGAAACAGAAATTCTATACTCAATAAAAGATAATTCGAAACTCTATTCGACTCAGGAGTATAAACATACTGAACAAAAACCATGGAGAATGTAAAGTGATGAAATTACTCCGAGTAAACAAAGGATTAATTACTTTAAATTCACTTTTATTATCATAATGCAGATAGGCTTGCAACCCTCACGTAAAAAATATATTTCTGTAAAAGATATTCGTAATTCAGAGTTTACGAAGAAGCTTCAGTACATATTTGAGCAAAATAAATATAAATACGATATTTAACCTAACATTATTATATCTCTGGGTTTGTTTGATGATCAAAACAACTGTTGCTGGGGTAACAAAAGGGAAATCAATATTTTCTTCACTGATTGATGACAGCAGAAAGAACAAATTCATCACTCGAAATCATCAAAAGACAAAATCAGATAGTAAACAGTCTTGACAATGACAAATGAACGACAATGAAATAAAGAGAATGTCATGGTAATGTTCACTGTTTACCACAATAAATCAGATCCGAAACGAGCGTGAGACCGCAAGAACAAACTAAAATAAAGAACTAAGAATAATTAAAATTTAACCCAACTCTATTCCATCACCTCCAAAAAATAACAAACTAAGGAGTTTTTCCGTATCTAACTCACACTTAAGTTAGACATTAAGTTGATGCCTCAGCTTGAATACCAACTCCATACGCATAACTTTAAGAGCTCCATCTCCACAAAGATAACATCTACGAGCACGATTAATCGCCATTAATTTTCTTGGAGATGAGGAAAGAAAAAAAACCGCGAAACCAGCACTTTCTTTTGCCTCCATCCCACAGCGGACGCCGAACTCCGTTCCCTCTTCAAACGACGCGTACGTTCGTTTTACTCGACAACTTCTCCTCTGACTATATCCTTGTCAAAGAGAACCTCGCGAAATGAAAACTCCACTTTGAACTCCGAAAAAAAAACCTCTTTGACTCTTTGAGAAAGAGGTTTCTCTACTCGTGGGAGAGAGGGAAACGGGAAAAATTTGATTAATTAATTTATTTTTCCCTTGCTGAGGAAATGACTCCGTTAATTGAGGTCCTTCTGGAGTCTGGATGACCTATCCTTCACTTTCTCTTCTTAGGGATCCGCTTGGAGGGGTAGGGACGCCTTGACTTTCGCCGAGGTGAAGGAGGGAGAAGTGGCTGACGACAGGGTCCTCCTGAGGCTCTGCGGAGGCGGTGAAGAGGCCGTCGAAGCCGTCGTGTCCTCCGGACCCACTCTGCAGATACGATTCGCCTCGTCCGCCTTCGACAACCCGTTCCACCCTATACCTCTCACCTATCTACCGGGGTTCGAGTTGGAAGTGCAGGTGAGTTGTGGAGGGTGCATTCGAATCTTTTGACGTGTATTGAATGAGACCGTGTGGACCCTTCTCTGAAAGACCTGTTGGTCCCTACCGCCCCCCTACCTTCCCGTTCGGCCCGATTCAATTTTTACGGAGAGAGAGAAAATAAAAAGCTTTTGAATTTGGGCTCTGTGTATAGCTTCCTCTCGAAGTTTCCCGGAGAATGTGACTATACCTTCGTAGCGCGATTATGTTCCGCCCAAAAGAAAAAAAAGTTCCTTTTGTACGGATTTGTAAGGATTTTTATCGGCGGAAACTTAACCGGATTCGATTCACAACATAGGTTAATGGTCTAAGAACTGGAGAAAAGTTGTGCCCTTACTTCTGTATGACAGACTAGTGAGTATACAGAAAAATATTAGTTGAATTTGGATTCAGTATGCTTTCAATTAATTGTAGCGTCTCTCAAAAGAAAGCAAATATTTTTTTTAGTTCGCATATTAAAACAAAGATAAAATATTCTCTGTTTCAATGAACAATCTTCAGCTAATAGATTTGCTATGATTTAAGTAGTCCTTTCATTTTTTCGTCACCAATAGCAAATGTCATACACTATTTTAGCTAACAAATATAAAATATTATTATTATCCATACAGTTTAGTTTAACATTCAGATGCCAAATAAAACTATGAATAAAAATAAAGTAATTCTGACAGGTATTTCTCACGCAATCGTATTATGTAACCATAGGCATTCATCCGCAGATACATTTCAATTGCATTTCATTTCTAAAAATATAGAATTTTAATCCAAAAGTACAAATAGCGTAACACCTAATTATAGCAGAGGTAGATTATCATTCTTTCAAAAATTTCACGTCCCTCACACGCTGAGTACATCAACGCCCTTTCAGCTTACGTACGTACTTCAAACGACGGAGTTTAAAAAAAAAAGAATGACGCATTTGACGAGCGAATTAATCCCGGCGAACATTTATCCAAACTTTGAACACGGTTACTAGGTTACTTCTCCTTTTTGCGCTGTCATTTCCTGATCTTTATCCGAGCACGATGTTTACATCGGTAATGAATTCGCGAGAGAGAGAAAAACTCAAAAGAAATGGATTCAGTGCAAGGGCGTAATTGGTTGTTTCGTTTGGAGTGCGCATGACGGTCGGTACGGAATTCCTCGCATCCTCGTATCCCAGGCGTGCTCTCTCATTAAAACGAGCTCTCTTACAACCTCCACAAAGAATTACAGCACGGGAAACAAAAGCGCGCCATTTATATCCCTCGAAAGAGGGGGAGAGATTAAAAAAGAATAGTTCGAGACTTCCCTCGACTGAGGTTGTGTTCCGATAATCTAGCTCGAGGCAGAAAATTATGTGATAAGTTGCGCTCTCTGTTCGACGGAAAGTTGGCGTTTTATTTCCGAGTCGTTAAAAACCCGAGAGCAATTAATCACTACGAGCTACGGAATATGGTTAATCTTACACTATCTGAAAAAGATATTAAACGAAGTGTTTATACGAGTATATGGAGACGTGATCTTCGTAAGTGCTTTGATAAATTGATGTTAATCTCAATCATTTGATTAATTACCGTATTTGACGGCATATAAGATGCACTATTTTCCCAAATAAGGTCTCAAAAAATTTATAGGCGTGTTATATTTGAAGGTATTGGTATCGGTGCTAAAACTATTTGTTAAAAAAATTCCCTCGGAACCATGACTAAAGGAAATACGAGATTAAGCCACACCATTCAGTATAAACTAGGAGTGTTAAATTACACTGAAGTGCACGGAAACAGGGCAGTAGTAAGTCATTGTGTTATTGTTGAAACGTGCTGTCGCACGGATTATCTTAACTTTTTTTCCTTGTGTGTGGCCTACTTAATGTGGGTGGGTCTTATATGTCGTTAAATATGGTAATACAGCCCTCACGAACTGCAATTTATGATACAGTTACAGTGAGCTTCTTCAAATTGTGGAATATATAAAATGAATCGTTTTCCTATGAAAAAAGTCCGTAGTTTCCGGGACTCGAACCCGAAACCTTATTAATGGAATGTTAAAATGTTTACTATCACTCCGTCATAGAGGTTGGTCTTCACGTAAATTTGCTTCCTGGTACCGTTTCATACACTCAGTGATGATTAAATAGAGAGACTCATACTATCGCAGACGGAAGTATATATAAATTGGATTATTCCGCTTGTCCACCCTACATTAAGAAACTATGTACTATTATTACATAGCTGTCCTTGAAATGTCACTCATATCCATCGACAATCATTATATCCCACTTTTAGACACGCAATCAATTGATTTCGTACCTTTTATTCTAAATCGACAAAGAGCTTAATTCCTTTCAAACCCACAGCTTCGATATTAAACGATAAATTCCGATGGACAACGGTCACGTCCGAAATGCACGAATTACATCCAAAAGCAGCTTTGATCGGCATTATCACGTCACTGAGAGAAATATCCCATCAATTTTTCCATCCGTGACTCCGCAGAAATTAATATCGCACACTTTTGGAGACTTTTGTAGAAGCACGAAACGAACGGGCGCGCGCGAAAGTTCCCCGTAAATATATCGACAGGTGGAATTTATCGGTCGCTAACGTTTCCTCCGGTTGGAGCGAGATATTTCATCGCGCGTATGACTCGCAAATTCCGTTGCAAATTGCGTTAATCCACGCGACGATGAACAGCGCGTGATGATTGTCATCTGGCTAATCCAGCGGGATTCGAATCGGACTTTTAAATTAGCCTTTTAGCGTTTCGTCCGCTGAATAAACACTTAAAAGACGTATTCTCCGGAAAGACGACGACAACACTGGGATGGATAAACCAAACTATTGTGACGTCGAATTTTCAACTAAGGTGTTCATTATGATTAAGGAACTTCGTTATGTTTGGAAGGAACCTTTCTCCCGAATTCCAGCGACGCATTCCGCGGATATTAATCGTCGCCAAGGTGATGGGGGTGACGAATTTCCCGCGAATTGTGGCGACACCTCCCGAACGCCTAAATCCCCGACGAGCGCTCGTAAATCGGGGGTGGATTTCACTCCTCGTGTCGTATAATTCGTGGCGAACGCGAAATATTGCCCGATAATACAGCGCCTTCCCTCTACTTTAACCTTGGATGTAATCATAAATCCTGCAACAGGTTGCTTCGCTTAATACTTCGCCGAATAGGAATCCGAAGGATTTCCTCTTATTGGCAGTACCATTCCCTCGAAAGAACTGTGATCGGCTTTTTTAACCTAAGCAAAAGGGCGACCTTAAATTTATCGCGTGAAAAACGAAGTTTCTCGCTTTCACCGGAAGTTGCAGCTTGTTTCGTTTCTTCCTATTAGTACTACACTGGAATAACCACTTCCGTTTTTTTCTGTTAAACCATTCAAAAAGATTAGTTCTTATGACTGAGAGCTATTTAGAGCGCTTCTACGTATTTAGTTTCGAAAAAGAAACCACTGGGAAAAGAACATTTTAACGGATTCGTATAGTAATATTCTAATTGTATACTAGTGTTCGTAATATACTAATATATCAGTACTCGTAAACTATAAGCACAGCCACTATTTACCGTCACCTGGTTTTGTATCCATTAGCAACTGTGAGGAAATTTCTGGTTAATTTATAATCCAGGTTATTTCATTTCATATCAGGTATTCGTACAGGCCTTAACCCCCTTAAATAGTATTAAAGGAGCTAAATATGATGCTGCACGTCAGAGTCTGTTCAACAGAAAAGATCTAAATGATCCAAAGAGTGATATATAAGATTCTAAATCGATCTACAAGATCTGCTAATTTCAGTTCATGTTTACATACGTATTGTTCTCTCCATTCTCAAAGCTACCATTTTACGATTCCGTATAACCTAGGAGATTTTACAAAAATCCTACTACGTTCGCGGTTTAGAAATATCTCCTTTTTCGAGATAATCCTGAATCCTATTTTCCGAGTGTACCGAAATCTTACTTAGAAATAGAAGTAACATAAAGTACAAAGAAAAGTTATGAAATGGATAGAAAATGAGATTGAAAATTTTACACATTGTTCATAGTTTGCTTTCACATACATCTCTTTAAAGCCGTTATATTTTATAAATTAAATAATGCAATGCAATTTAATGCAATTAATGATAATTCACGCCCGATTCACCACAAAAAATTTAATAAGTATTTTATTCACAGCTCTCTATATCAACCTCTTTCGTTTTCACTAATTGGATTAATCAATGTCACTGATAATCTAACCTCATTAGTTTCAAACTAAGGCATATACTTTTTATATAATTAAGACTTTGATAATACTTGTATTTGGTTAATAAAAGAATAGAGAGTGCAATGGTTCATTTCAACTGCGTCACCCATGAATTTTTAGTAAACTTTTGTTGATAGAAACAAGACAAGGGAGAGTCTTACAATAAAGGATTACATTTTCGTTTAATAATACAAAAATCTAGTTCAAAGAAACACATTTCATGATTAAAAGTACAGCGAAATAATTGAATTTTAGGAACACCCGAATCCAAAGACGCTCATCCATTGTCAGATCCGTTACGATGATAGAAATCATAACATATCATACCGCTTTTTCGAAAGGTGTACTCAGAAATCATGAGAAATTAGGCGAGATTTTAATTCTGAAAATAATTAAACCTTCAGAAGCAAATTAACCTATAAATTCATTTTTTTTCGATTTACACACCCCAATGAACATTGTAAATAATTTCGAAACGAATTTAACCGGACATCGAGGCCGATTTCGCGCGAATTCCGTGACGCATCGCTCTTTGCATCACGCGTGCATAAATAACGACATAAGGGTGTCGCTTTGGGTGAGGCGAGGCTTTTAATGAAATTCCGTCCTAACGCAATAACGTTCACGGCCGATATAAATTAAATCCAACGCCGCATTAGCGTAATTAATCGATTCCGTTAAATTGTGTGTTTTAACATAAATTATGATCGAAAAAATGCGATCATTGAAATCGGAGCGGGGTGTGCGTGACATTTAGCGATAAATGCGTAAAAATGCGTGAGGCCATTAGCGTAATTGAGTAGATCCGGGGACCGGGGGGGAAGATAGCTGATTAATTATCCCATTAAATTTGAATATTCTCTTTTATTTTGCGACAAAAACTGAATCGAGGACTAAATCAGTTCTTTACCTCCGGCCCTAATATCCGCTCAAAATAATTACGCACTCCATTATTTCCAGTGACGAGGGCCTTTGTCGAAACGTGCGGATCTCGCTAGAGCTTTCCACGCTAAAAGCTCTAGAAAAGCGATAGAAAAAGATCAAAAGAGTAATATTCTCCTGGATGAAATCTCCGTAAATCCGATTCGCTGTCAGCAACAGTACGAGTTAATTAGTCTATCAAATTGGACGGCTTTGGAAATGGGAGCTGAAATAATTTCGAAAGCCTTCTAAAACAATTGACGGTCGATTTTGGAGGGTTAGACGAACGCCGTGCGTTTTTACCGACAATTAATACCGTTGCTATGTGTGTGGGGGGATTGGAAGTAACCTCTAATTATGGCGGTAAAGAATAGCTCATTATATTTTTGTGTGCAGAGCGCTGCTCTGAAATAATAATTGATACTCAGCGATGCAATTTTGTGTTTCCCTTTTTCGCGATGTGCTCTATCAACGTTGCAAAAATCATCGGGTGACAATTTTGGCCTATAGTGGCGTGTTGATTAAAAACGAAACTGAAAGGTGATGGGGTAAACTAGAATGAACTAGAAAATTGTTTGTTTTTGTTTCCACGCAATCCATGTCACTGCACGAATCCAACTGGCATATCGAAATACAATATTAATGAGTGCAGAGTTGACGGATTAGGAAATTACGCTGTTTATATGGTAATGAAATGACGTTGCTTTAATTATGTCGTGGAAAAAAGAGAAATCTGTAGCGTAAAAAAATTGACCTGAAAACATAAATCGACTATGAAATCAGAGAGAGACATCATAAAGGTAATTTAAGGGAATTCATTAGTATTTTATGAGATTTTTTTCTCTCTGTATGACATTATAGATATCGCATAAAAGCGTCATCCATGAATCATCTGTAACAGTAATTGAAAGATTTCATTAAATAAAACGATATTTTACGCAAATTACAAACAAAAAACTGTTTCCATAACAACAGTTTTTCCATAACAGTTATCTATTTAGTGTAATTTGATGAAAGAGCTCTGTTTTAAATTCCTTTCCGTGATATATTTTTAAAACTCATATTCGCAACAATCTGCGAAAGCATTCAACTGTTTTGGTGAAATCGATTAATTAGTCGCTTTGTAGAGATGAAATATGAGATTCGAATTCATAATGAGGTATTCCAAAAGTTTCAAAACCTCAATTCGATCAGAATGTAACAATAGTTGGATTATATGGATTTAAAACTTCATTTTTAATCTCTTCGAAACGTTCACGGAAGAATTCCGAAATTGGTAAGTTAACAGGCAATATTTTGTCACGCATACTACGTTGCTATTATTACTTTTGATTGTTTGAGCGTGCATAATAAATGTTATCAACAAAGTATTACTGCTTGAAAATCTACGTTCTGATAAATGAATATAGGAAACTCATTTAATGTTTAATTATTGCATCATGGTCAATATAACTTCGTTATTGAAGGTAGCCAAGAATTTATTTCCTTTTATAATAAACCCGTATTTGTACATGAATTATAGCGAAGAAATCTTTATACTTGAAAAATAATTATTACTTGAGAGATTAAGTAATAATTTGCAAGTAAATTATAATAATGTCTTCTTTTGAACATAAGTAATTCAGATTTTTTCTGTTGTTAAATCTAAATCCTACATCACTACTGTAAGAAAGCAATCGACTTTTTGTTCAAACAATAATCACACCAATAAATACCACCACCATGGAACCTTTTTCCTACGAACAACTTCAAAAAAAATTCCGCCATCATTTGCATCGAATTGGATCCCCGAACATTAGTACCGTGGTTGGTAATCGTCGAACACAAATTCCCCCATCGAAAGTTTTTCGAGATATCGTTACATCGTAAAACTTTCGTCCTCGACTCTAAAACAAACGACCTTGAGCGCTCATAAACCCTCCCTCTCCCTCTCTCTAGAAGGAAAAAGCGTTGCCACACCATAAAAAGCGAGGAAATCTACTGGAGATCTCTCAAAACACTTTCCGATTCTGGGCCTCTTTAATCCTTCCCTTGACCCACGTTCAATTCCACCTCTCGCCTAATTATTCATCGGGTCCGGTTTAGACTCCGTAATCGCTAAATTATTCCCTCTCCCTTTTTGTGCCCGAGTAAAAAACGCCTCTCGTACATCCCTCAAATTATCGATTGCCCCAACAGAATCGTAACCAAGGGCTTAGAAAAAAAACACTGTCGTTGCGTATAGAAGATCGGACGTTAGCGCGATGTGAGCGAGTGTTCTCTACAATTACGGATTTTATTCACAGCTCCGGAACGTTTTTCTTAAGAGAGGCTATTCCCAAGAGTGGAGGAATCTTTTTTTTTTCTTAAAGGATTTTTAGAAAAGAATGTGAATCTCTACGAAAGAAACTTCAATATGTTAATGAAGATAGAAGCCATTAAAGATTACCATTTCAAGAGAGCTTTTTTATTAAAAATCACAAAATACTGAAATTTTAATTATAGTTTAATAAAACTCTTACTGAGATAAATAAATAAACCCAACATCTTTTTAATGGTCCTGTAATGCCACAGGTCACATATTTTTCCTCCAGAAATCGACTCCTTTACCTCCTTATCGAAGTTTAAATGATTGCCTAAGGCATAAATAAAATTTAGTAGCTCTTAAAATATTTCAGTGGTAATATAGCCATGGAAGTTAAAAATAATCTTTGTTAGACCAGTATGGTGAGTATCGAATTTAGTAACTTCTCAGCAAGTTATTCTTTTACGATCAAAAATCACAATTAATGGATGAAGATGGATTATTACCAAAACAACCAATTCACTGTACGTAAACTCAATGGTAACTTTTTTATATAATCAGATATGTTTCCCGTAAGACTACACGTTAAAACAAGATAGTTTCCTATTACAAATTCAAGGAAAGTCGTAACCAAGGTTCCTATGAGAAGAATGTTTCCATAGCAACTCGAAAAAACTATTCATACTATCCATAGTAACCTTTATAACGGAAATCATGAACTCCTAACAATCTAGAGCCGATCAAACGTAACAAAACTAATTCGTGTTCGACTTCGTATAATTACATGATAGCTTTCAAGACGAAACAAACGTTAATTCATCACCAATATTTTCAAGAAGCTTATTATTCTAACTTATAAAGTCGGACTACCATTCACAAAAAAAAATCTTTCGAGATGAAGTCGAACATTTCTTCAGTTAATCATCTCATTAGTAAAATATCCCCACGCGAGACGAACAAACGAAGTCTCTAAGGCGAACTACATCGAGTGTCTTAAAGGACGAATCGCTTTCGTTAATACCTTGAATACTTGCTATTCATTAAAGTCATCATCATCATCAATGTCTCGACAGTTACGCGATTATATGCTAAACCAGTCTCTCGATTCCCTTTCATTTTTCGTCTTCCTCTTGAGATACTCAGAAACTCAGCCTCTTTGTTTCTTTTACGTGCGCCTATTAACTCGAAACCCTCTCTTCGAATCATTGATCTCCAACCCTTTAACTTTTCTTCAATCGCCCCTTTGATCAAGCCCTTTCTTCTCTATAATGACCTATCCAGCTTGGCTTTCTCCCCCTTAATGTCATTCCCATCAACCTTGTAACCAGATTTATTCCACCTCCCTTTCTTGCGCCAACTTTTTCCCTGAAAAAATTCCTAGCTTTTCAAAATGTTTATCCATAAAAAAATTTTCGTAAAACATTTTCGACGAAACGAGCTGATCGATAAAGTGCGGATTTCTCTCTCTCGAAAATCTATATCGCTGAGACCGGCTTTGAATAACGACTCTTATGAAGGTGCCAAATTACTCGAGACCGGCTCGACTCGTGGCCAAATTGCTATGGTAACTACCGTTGTGTGTATGCATTGCGTGCTTTGATCCTGTCGCCATATCCTTGAGAGATTTAAAAGGAATGATACTCGTGCTTCGTTATGGCCTTCCGAGAAAGATGAATGGTTACCAGTTTCTCTGTCTCGATGTCTTATATGACGACGATAACATAAAGGTTGCTGATAATGGGTTGGACTGGATATTCGTATTACCCAACTGAATCTCTTAATAAAAAGCTACGGATTACTTTGATCTTTAACCTTATCTGTTCGTAAATAAATTCGATACATGAAAAATAGAAAAAATAAGCAGCTAATTAAATTACATCTACATACGCATACGATAAATTCACTATACTATACAGAAGTGAGATATATCCCAGACGTGAGCCTGAAAACTACGCCAAAATTTCTAAGTTCTTAAACCAATTTCTTCTCAGAAGTTTGTGCATGTAGTCACATGAGAATATAATCCGTCAACGTCTGCCCTGACAAGATCTCGTTCCTTCTGGCTATTCCCTCGGGTTATGAATTCAAGGACATGTAACCTCACTCCTCATCTAAACTGATAAACTTCATCACACTCTCAGTTCTGGGTAGCCAAGGGAGAGAGACTTGGATACACCACTGAGACAATGTTTTGGTAAAGTAAACCTTAGTCCTAGTTCTTGTTAGCCAAAGTGACATCCATAACTACATAAATATTCTGCAAGCCACCCTTCATTGTGTTGCAAGAAGTGAAAACAACGGGCCTAAGGACTAGTGTTTTAGCATATTTTTATCGTGAATAGCTCGCAAAAACTAAGTTCTTTAAACAAATAGTCTAAGCATCTACGTATTTCTCTTATTTTACGCTTATTTTCGTATCGGCCAGGCTAGCAAGAGGATCGCATAATATCTCCTACATCTTTGGCAAGCGTACTTTCCCTAAATTTTTCTAGCAATCACAACCTAACAACTGATCTCCTATCTTTAAAGGATCCTGAACCTGCTGACAGACAATATTTTGGTAGCGTTAGCATTTTTGTCTCACCATTTCTTAACCAAACGTTCGCCTTCTATTGTATCCTATCGAGTTTTCGAATGCATATTTGCTTCGTCGGATTCTAAGTATGAATATATATTTTACTTATATTGCAGATGAGACCTGCGTACGTAAAAAATATTTTTTTAACTTCCTTGTCACATCCATCCGTGGATTAAAATCAAATTCTCTAATAGATATCGCACATATGTTACGGATATGTTTGCTCGAGTCTAACATATTGGAACGATTCGACTACTTTTTATTCCCGCTCCATAAACTCCTGTATGATACATACAACCGCACATAGTTCTCTTTCGAAAAATATACCGTTGAGCATTTACTTGCGCTAAGCTCTAACTTTTGTAGTGAGATCACCAATAGCTAAAAAATCTAATTTTACAGTAATTAACATCCGTATGAACAACCCTAAACGCTCCAGAAATAGAGCAATTCGATAACATACTCAAATTGGAACCACCAATTGCTTTAACAACCTAATTCTACTGTATTATCAAGTTCTGCTTCAACAGCAAAAAAAAAGACTCCTAAAGAAGACCAATTTGGTAATAAACTCAGTCATTATAAGTCGTACCAAAGTGCAAGGTTTCTAAAAAAAACTCCTACAGAAGAAAGAGTACCAAACGACATAGGATATCAGCCCTATCCTTTCGGAATTTCTCTCACGTGTTTATCCTTCCACAGATAAGACTCCTGCCCAGGGAATCCTTGTCCTACGTCCGCTGGAGCGGGGAGGAGGCGGAGGAGGAAGAGGACGACGAAGACGAGTCCGAGGAAGGGGAGGAGGAGGATGAGGAGTCCAAGGTGGAGGAGGGCGGGGGATTCTTCCGCCTGCGGCCCATCCCGTGGCCTCCCCGCATGCGACATTTAGCCAATCTTCCCGACTACCGCCCTTTGGTCCGCTTCCGTCCAGACGGTTCGGGAGGCGGTGGCGCCTCCTGGTGCTATTTCTTGGTGACAGGAGGCAAGGGAGAGATAGAGAGCCCTAGGCATACCATCCCTCCCAACACCCTCTGCCTCTACGTCTTCAGGGCCGAGGATCAAGGTCAGTTCGCCTTGGAACCGTTTCAAAGGGTGGTTCAATTAAAAACCGGCGGATATCGATGAGCGAGACGAGAGAATATCAAAAGAGCTCTTTTTGGATTCACTATCTTTTCCGGAACCGTGTTCCGGAATCGGATGTCGTGCGGGATAAAGGAAATGCTAGTTATCGGAGTGCTTCTCTCCTCGTGACCCAATTCCCGGGAACGCGGTTACTGGCGTAACCTTGGCGACGTACGTATGAGCTCGTGTGTGTGGGCGTATGAGCAAACTTTGCGAGTAATCCCGGTGCGTGAAATTGGTGCGTGGGAGTGCGAAACCAGAGAGAGAGATACTGGGGTGGTACGCCCTAGAAAGTTTCTCTCTGTTTTATTAAGTTGACGCAACGTTGGTCGTCTAGTTTTTTTACTTCTAATTATACGCTGAGATGTGTTGGTTACTATTGTTAGTATCCCTAACAACGTCGTTTTTGTTCCAAGTTCTAAATGAACGCGTAACTGGATGTATTTTACATCTTTCCGTAAAAATATGCGAGGAATTTGATTTATTTTATAAAATTGTGTGATTCCTTAAGATACAAAATTTACTTTCCGCAATGTGATATTATATTCTACCTAATATTCTATGAACGTATATCTACTACTTTACGTACTAAAAAAACAAATTCTCAGCTACCGTTTGTAATTGTAAATTCTGTTTTATATTACGTGATATTAAATTAGTTTATATGAATCAGAGGGCTCAAGATAACCCAAAATCAGAAAATTGTATCCAAGCGATTTTTTACATCCAAAAACAAATGAAAAAAGTATATTTTTCTTCCAAAATCATTTCTCAAGTTGACAATGGATTTATTCCTTTGAAAATTTTTTTCTGACGCTCTCTTGGTTGAGTGTACACACAATACTTATAATCATGGAAATTTTTAACCTGATAGCAGTTTAACCTAAAAATGAACTTTTTACGAACGATCATATTACGAGAGAAATATACAGCAAAAACACATACTGTTTCCACGTAAATGCATCATAAATATTCACACTTATACAAAAACACTACAGTTACATAAGTACATGATCATGTTACATCATGAATTCGGGCACGATATACGTACACCTCCGTATGTATATTATCCTGAAAAACTCGTATAAAAAACTTTTAAATCGTCTTTCGTTATTACACAACTTGCAGTTCTACTTCCAACACGACATTTCGTACTTTTTTTCAAAACATATTCCCCTAAATCGACGTAATACATTTTAAAGAATGAAAATGAGAAGAAAGCGTAATAGAATTACAGCTCTGCCTCGTACACCAAGTCACCGCGAACAATGAGGACAGTTTCGTTATTGTGAAGAGAAAATCTACGGACACAAACGCAGCCGGTCTATCCAGCTCAAGCCTTGCGTGAGGCCCCTCGGGCGTATTATCTACAGGTGAAAGCATATAATTCTTTTCACTTGTAGGTAATTGAAAAACCCACGGGCTAGCCCCTGGATTGTCGCAACCCGCGTTACGGGAGTGCATTGTTCCTGCCTAACGTGAAGGCGATGTGGTCCTTTTTCCTGCTTCCAACGACTTTCATTCTCTTTCAATGAACTACGTTCTCTATTCGGTGCATGCTGTGAAATTTCAAAGGATAGCATTAATCATACGTACTTGAATCGAATCAGAATTCCTTTCACGTTAAAACGCTTTGAGTTGATAATTTCTCTTAATTTCTTTAGGGTGAATTCAAACCTTTGCTATCATGAAATTCCTATCTAAAGACCTATTCATCATGAGTTTTGTGATTTTCAAGAGTAAATCTAGCGAAACTTATTAAAATAGAATATAGTTGCTGGACTTGAACATTATAAACAACTTTATTAGCAATGTCATAGAAAAATTTTATAAAATTTATTTTAAATGTACGATGTATCACTATAACAAACTTTTCAATTAATTTAATATGTTCCCTACCTTTACTAAATCATACAGAAGGTATAGTCTTTTTAGACTCTATTTAATAATGAATTAATTCCGATGTAGACAAAAGTCGCGAAGTTTACAAAAACAGTTCAATCCTTATGTAGGAATTTCGCAATCGAGACAATAACTCGTGATATATCGGCTTTAACAAGTGAGCGCTAATCTTTCATTCGTTTCATTTAATTTTTGCTTTTTTAATATTGATTCGAACGACCAGATGCACACAACGTCAAACATCGATTTTATTAATTATTGGGCACCTCTACACCTACACATCTCAAATGTGAAAAAAAATAAGTTCCAACAAATGTATTTTCTCTTTCGAATGAAATTTTGAAATTTAAGATAACAATTCACTGGATACTACTATCAACAAATATCGTAAATAGCAGGCTCAGAGGAACTTTCTTAATATACTTTATTTGTGGCAATGGTAATTTAATGTTATTTCCTTGAATTATTTCAACATTGAAATATATATAATTAAATGAGAATAATTATTTTAAATAGCCAGAAAAAATAATTAGGCTTTATCGATCAGATTGGTTATCTTAATAATTATATATATCATATATTATATATCTTTCTACACGAACCAAGTCTTTCTTAATAATTATATATTTTCATTGATTTAATCAAAGTAAACTCTTTTGCAACCATGATTAATATTCGATATAAATATCTAAGCAGAATACTTTCATGTTTAAGCATAATTTACGATAAACCTACTCGCAATCTGAATCACTAACTAAATCATCAACTCTCCCTAGCAACAGGATAATCATTTATAAAACAATTTTTAAAATCTCTACGAAATATCTTGAACTCAGGGACATTTCCAAGATGGAAAGTAATGCCATTACTTTTTAATTCGATCATACATCTTATGCATGTCGTGAATAAATATGACGCACTGAATATCATTACACGACTCTGAATTCATTCCAAAGGTCACGGAAAAAAGTGAAATACTCTTATTCCTTTTACCTTAAAAAAATCACTTTTCCCTAAAAACAACCACTTGATCTTACGACTGAAAATTATACGGCTTTGGGTTGAAATGTATTGCTTCTTCCGAGTGAAAGCTGCCGCGATACATTAACTGCCATCATTTGAATCGAGGGCCGATTCAATACTCGTGCATTGTCACATTTACGAGCCCTTCGTGGAAACACTCAAATATTTCTGCGTAGCGAAAACTGCCACATGCAAACAATACCTCCTCTCGGAAAGTTTAGCAATTCCTTCTTCGCATCGCTTAATTTCTCCACGTAACAGCCACGTTGTCGCTTGACAGTTGCGTGTTTGACCCTCTCAAAGTTTTTTCCCCATTTCTCTCCAGATAGTTATCTCATTTTGTGAGTTTTAAGGCGGCATAGCTGGATTCAGAACGCGAGAAAGAAATTACAAACTGGTGGGCGTACTTTGTAAACTATCTCGTATAAGAAATGCTTTACGTAATGGGTAAAATTCGCTAGAATTTTTGTTTTTAAGTATGATAACGTGCGGTAAACACTCCGAACTCTCGCGTTATAACTTGTAACAAAAAAGTCCAAGAGTTCCTTTTCCCCGATGGAATTTTTTCCTCTTACCTGTAGCAACGAAAGAATTTTATCTCTAAAATTTTCATTAGAAACTATTCTGAGGATTAAAAACACGTGTACGCAATCTTACAAGGTGATGATACGTATAACGTAATGTATTTTTCCATTTATCTCCCTCATACTATTATATTATTAAAAATAGTACCTTCAATTTAATTTTTATCTAGAATACGAGTTCATGGTTTTTCATTGATATTCAAATAGTTTCCAAAGAAACTTTTAGGGTTCAAAATCTAAAAAAAGTTATAAAATCACCTTGTGTTTAATGGCATAGAAGTATCTTTTTACTCATTTTCATGATTTAATACTACCACAAACCCGAGATGAAGTTACAAGATTCTAATGTAAATTATCTGCGAAGAAAAATAACAACTTCACATCCATTGTTGTAACACACTGAAAGTTTGAGTAACTATTGATAAATATCGCATTTCAACCGTAGGCTATCGTCGCTCGTGCTTTAGGTCACCTTCCATAGAAATGGGAGTGAACAACAATCCGAGAGATTGCCCCATCGGCAGTTCTGAAAATCCCTATTGATATTTTTCATATTTTACGTGCGGCGTACGACCCGGCGAAAACAAATTTTTAAGGTTAGAGTTATTCTGGGGTTTTCCACATTCCCGTGGACCCGAAACCGTAACTCTGTGAATGTCAAGGGTCGAGCAAGAAATTCTAGATCATAACGTATTTCTGAGGCTGGAATTGGTATGCTGCCGGAGCGTTGCATTTGAAGTCTTTGGGCATCCGTTCGATTCCGATCTTTTCTATCCAATAAGTACATTCATAGGGAATCATTCATATTGAATTTTAAGGACGAAACCTACCAATTATCGAATACCTTAGAGATAACCGTTTTAAAGGAATGCTTATTGTGTGTGATTAATACATACAAAGAGACGACTGAACGAAATGACGAACGAAACTGACTGTTTTTCATTTGAAAAGGTCACCTGACGACACGATACGTAAGCAATGCTTGTATGAGAATTAAAATTTCATGCACTGTACACTGCAGAATTTAGTTCAAAATTCCATTCTTCATTCCACTTTCATTCAATGGTAATATTTTATTCCTTTTGTTTACTGAATAATAGAAAATGAATCTTACAAAGTCAACTTTTCCTTCACATTCCATAAATTCTGAACGAACAAAAATTTTCTCTTTCCTTGTACATTTATTTCTATGAAATATTTGCAGCCTTTTTAAAGCTGATATGAGAATGATATTATTTATTTCAAAGGCAAGGGGAAGGTACAGTCGATGATATCACCGACTGTTTTTGTCACGAAGCAACGACCAACTGAGGTAAAACACAGAAAAAGGTTGTTTCAAAGAAAGCGATGAATCCTTCTTTTTAAATAAGAATGCAATTAAGAGTAGATTGTAAATAGAGCGTGAATAAAATAAAGGTTAAAAACATATCGATTGCTTACGACTGTGTGGTACTTCTATACTATGTATATCGTATAAGAAGAAAGATATATTCATAATGAAGGAACTTCATAACTTCATCCTTAACTTTTCAAACATCTTACATACTACATCAATCTTGAGAAAATAGTGTTTTGTATCCGCAAGAACTTTGAACAGTCTTGTTTTCTATTACTTTGATAGATTTATATTTATTATAAATATTACAAAGTGCATTTAAATGACGAAAATACACGATTCAACCACTATAAGGCACGGCATTAACTTTCTTTTCGGCCCAATTTTGATTCATTCCAAATGTACGTAAAAATAATATTTATCCTAATTTTGAACGCCAATCCTAATTTATATCTCGCACTTTCGTCCTAATTCCATTTCTGAACGTCTATCCTAACTTCGTTTTCCCCTTATCTTCATCTCGAACTTTTTTACTACCTTCCGAAATAAAATCGGGAGATTTATCCACAACACCAACTCCGACCCTCGTCCTTCCCGATACGCATAACCTCGCAATCAACCCCTGCTGTCCGAGAACTTTCCCTCACGCACCTGCACCGCAGGCACAGATATATACGCGATATATATCGCTGGTCAGGATCTAGTGGACTTAAAAACCCCTCTCTCTCTCCCCCCGTGCAGATTCCGCTGAGTTGGGCGTCCCCTACCCCGGGGGACGGAGAAAGAAGCGCTCTCTGCACAACTCGAACCCTTTTTCCGTGGAGGCGCCCCGCGGCGACGGCGAAGGCGACTCCGGGGAGGAGGATTGGAGGCAGGAGGAGGAAGAAGAAGAGGAAGAGGACCCTTCGGTGGTGGTGGTGGAGGAGAGGAAGGTGTGGATATCCTTCTCCAAGTTCCACGCCGCCCCCTCCGCCCTGGGCTCCGAGGAGAGGCTGCCCACCAGGAGGCGACTCTTCTCTCAGGAGGAGGACGTGTCCGGGGGCAAGGGAAAAAGGTCCAAAGGGGGCGGCTGGGCCGGAGCGAGGCCCGAGTGTATGGCAGGGGGTATGAGGATCTTCGACGGAGAGGTGGGCCCAGAAGAAGCGGAGGAGAGTCAGGTGAGGAACCCTCGAGATAATATCTCCAGAAAGGGAGAGTTTACGGTTGATGCGAAGCGACACTTTTCTTCCTATTGTGTCCGAAAAAAGTTAATCGATTTTTCAATTTCATGCATCTGCGGAGCTTCCTTGGGTTGCCGTCCTCTCTCTTGTGGGAAAAAAGATTTTCTGTTGGGAATAAAAAAGTTTGTTCGTGAAGGTCCGAGAAGGAAGCTCTTTCTGAGTGGCTGAGAGGAAAATTAAGTTTCGAGAGGGAAATCTACCGGAATATGTATCGATGCGTTATTTCTAGAGAGAGGGTGTTTCTTTCCGATGCGGTTTTCCGTGTGAATGACGTTCTTTATTCTTTGGTGGGCGAGATTTTTTTTACGATTTTGAAGCTGAAGGAGAATTGCGCTCCGAGACGAAATGTATATGAAAATGTGATTTGTTTGAGAATGCTGTGTCTGGAGAATATATTTTGTGTCTCCTATACATCTGTAAGAATTCTATCCGAAATTACCACGACGATAATGCCCATAAGAGTACTACTAGATATAAATGTATGTCGATGGTTGTTGGCACACGAACATATATGATACTATCCGATTAGAACTACTATGATTCATTTTCTAAATTTATATAAATCATTTATAAAAAAGTAAGGTAGAAAAATCGATGAGTAAATACTCTATAACTTCAATCGTACTAGAATGAAACTGCTAGAAACTAACAAGGCTTAACTATGGAATTGTTAGGCTTTACTTAGCTTATAAATTTTATTTTAGAAATACATTCTCGTATATCTATCTATTAAAAACATGATTATTATATTTTTAACAAATTTTGAAGACTATGTTTCAGTTTGTGATTTTGTACAATGTTCAATATCAAATAGGAATAATCCATAAACCTTAAACTGAACATTAATTGCTCGAAACATTTACGACATAAACTACCACTAACATTAGAGCAATCAACGTCATATAAAAGCACTCTGATCGCAAAATATTTAAACCATCGACCATTATTCACCAAAATAGCATTTTCAGAATAAAACTAACTCTACGAGTCTACGAGTCTAACTCTACGAGTTAAAAAATATGGCTTTAAAATTTCCTAATTTACTTAACATTAATAATCTGTTTATTTCAGTTGCCACCGCTACTGGGAGAATTTTGTAGAGATGACGCTCCGCCTAGATTATGCGATCATTCACACCTAGTCGTATCTGCAGAAGAGAACGCAATACCGCAAGATGGGCAACCTACTATCATGGAAGGTAAATAACCCTTCTACACAAAAATCTTTATTTTAAAAGTTAATATTCTATATAACAATAACAAATATTTACATCTGTACATATTGATATCATGTATACACTTCTTTGGTTCATGATCGTTGTAAAATATTATTAGTCGTTGAAGTGTTTAAGGAAACTTATAATATAAATATTAATAAATAGTTAAAAAATTACTAATACTAAGAAACAAAAAACAATTCAAGAAATAAAGAAATTAGCAAGTAATATTTGCAGAGTTTCAATTTTCATGCGCTAAAATCATTGGGGTAGTTCTCAATCTCAATCCTCAGTTCAATTTCGTTTACGCAAAAATTGGTTCAGACCTTTCCTAACAGAGAGGCCCTATCGTAGCACAGACTAACACACAACGGCGATAATAGTGCTAGATAACCGAACCTATGATTCATCGCACGACACGCAACGTATCCGTCATCCCTTTGTACCATCAATCCCAAAAAGCGATGCATCCCTTTCGGAAATTCAGAAATGGAACTTTTCCGTGCAAATAGATCGATTTTTTTTACGGCTTTGAGATAAAGGGCTGGAGATTAAATAAAAGCTCTCCCCAGATTGAGCGATGTTGTTTGTGCGGCACAAAGCAAGAAACCAGACGCTTTTTGCGAATTCAAAGAGAACTTCTCTATCGTGTTCTGTTGAACTAATTCAATTGAGAATGCATGGGCGCCAGTCAATGCTCGCCGAGACTTCAAAACAAACTCCCGAACGAAACAAATCGAGCAGATGGACAAAAAAGGGGTCTTTTAATGCTCATACGTCGAGACCAAAGGTCCAAAGCTTTGTCGAAGGAAATTAGAGACGTTTGATGATCTTTAACTGTTGCGCCAAATTAATCCGATCTCTGTGGGCTCGGAAAACCACACGGGCTGTGTGGATTAATACAATCGGCGCCAGCGATTACGTATCGCCCAAAAACATTTCATGTTAAAAGAATCGATGATTGGGGATGATCCAGATTTTTTCTGGGGAATTTCATCACCGTGGTAACGTGTTTTCGATCTCTACAACACACAGACGCTCTCTCTCCTTTTGATATTGTATTGAATCGTTAAAGGATAAAATATAGGTTAATTTCTTTGTATTCGGAGTCCAAGAGAAATATTCTCATTTAACGATAAAATTCAAAGCTTGTTGTATTTACCTCCTTTTAGGTTTTAAAAAGGATGAGATTTTTCGAGTCGAATGTAGACTGTCTATTTCTAAAAGCTCGTTGACTTGTTTTGAATTCAGCGAATGTTTTTTTAATTTAATTTTCGTTATATAATTTCTTTGAAGTGCAGAGAAGAACGATAGAGCTGTAATGTTAACGTAAAATATTAATTCTTACTTCCATTACTCGTTGTTCCATAACTTCCTTACTCGTATAAGATCTAAACTTTAATAAAAGTAATATTACATCTAGTTTTCCTTAAGCACAGATGAACCAGAACAATAAGATACTTTAACATTATTAAACCGTCCTTTTAAAAATCATAAATTGCTAACATGTACTATATAAAATATTCTTTCGTTTATACATTTCATTATATAAATATATCTATAAAGACGATTTCGGTCCATACGTTTATGCTTGAATCTGATTGATGTATTCTAGCTACCAAAAAGATATTTTTAAAACAAACCACAATTGGAAATTTAATCATTAAATTTACGGCTGAGATATCAGAACTATAACACAAGGTAATCTATCAAGAGTTGACTCTTTCAATGATAGACGTATAATGACTATGGATATGATTCCAATTTCATGGCAGGACTTGGGACAAACCCTCAACTTTCTACTCCACCGCAAACTTCTTAGTTCCACTTCTGACGTATTCACCCATTTTTCAAACATTCTTCTTTTTCTATAAACTTCGAACGTCTCCTTACCTCTAGAACTCATTCATCAAATTCAACAAGCCCTTACTCGATTACTCAGCCATCAATTCTTCTCGCATTTCCTTCGTGCGATATGTATGGCATTTTACCTTCGACAAATCCTTCGCTTCCTAACTTCATCCATATCGAATGTGCACTTTTTCCACGTATATTACTTAACAAACACACAGAAACATATTCCTTTTTAACAGTCGAAATCTGGACCAAAGAATTCTATTTCACCTTGATATAAAACCTTGAGTACTTTACGTTAGCTTTGCAAATGGATTTAGGTGATATGTACATTTCATTCAGCGGAATTATTTTCAGTTATTCAAATAAAGAAACAAATTTCATGTTGAATTTAAGTATGATAGAGAAGTTTCAATCATTCCCTTTCAATTTCGATCCAAATAAACGACAATATTTTTACGATTTATTTCAGGTGCGTATTAGTACGAGTCTTTAAAATAGTAATAAGAGATTGAATCAGGATTTTTCTAACTTCTTTCGTCTTCTAAAGACTTGTTGGTTACTACTTCAAGACTATTAGAAATTAGATTATTTCCTACCTATTTTGTCATTATAAGAAGTTCGCCGAAATTTTTCAAATAGATTCAACAGATGGTAGATGATGATAATACTAACTACATCTCTATTCTATATTGTTTACGTCTCTATTCTATGTTGTTTACGTAGTTTTGAACAAAAATTCGTGATAGCATAAAGTCAACAACGGCCAAATAAAATATAACACGTAAAAAACAGCTTTCAATTTCCATTCCGAAGAAAACAACAGTTCTCATAATTCCACCTCTCGATTCACCTGCGCTTCGATACCTTTCGGATAACGCAAACTGTTTCCGATGCGTAACAACCCATCAAGCATACATATACACCCGATGATGACTCTAATCATCGAACCCCTGGACGTGTTTTCCTTCAATTTCGCCGTTGTGCAAATAAAGCTACGCTGGTTAACTCGCTACAACACCCTCGAGGCGTTGGGAGTGCGTTATCAGATGGACGACCCTCCCCCCAAAACACCCGAACAACTTCCAAACCTCCCGCGGCGCCATCGACTTACTCCTCCGACCATCAAAACTTCGTTGATTGCCCCCGAATTTACTCGATCGCTCTTCTACTTTCAGGCGGCGTCGGGATGGGAAGGGACGGGCGCCCTAGGATCCGCACCCCGGCGAGGCCTTGCAGACTCCCCACCGAGAGCTACCTCTCCTCTGGAAGGAGCATCACCCTGTCTCTGCGCTACGGCAGCGGATCCGCTTTGTTCCCTCTCACGTTTCGTCTCCGCTACGAATTCGTGAGTGTGGAGATGAGGTCGGGAGAGAGGGGCGGAGGCGGGGGCAGGCGCGGCGGGGACGGGGCGGATGGCTCCAGGGGCGTCAAATCGAACGACTCTCTCCCGTGGAACATCGCCACTGAGGTAAGAGGCGTGGACGTGAAAAAAAATAACACCGGACTTTTGTAACACGTCGCTCTTCCGGGCACATCCGTACCTTCCCCGGAGGACGGTGGCGTACCTTTTTGCGCTTTTCAATTTGCAGACCCCCGGAAATTTATCTCCATCATGATGCGTTCGCGACTCGTTTAAAATTTAAGTCCTCCGGATGGAACGTGGATGATTCACTGCGTGGTTAAGAGATAAAACGCCGCTTCCTCCGGTTGTTGGCCTATCGGGTGCCGTAACTTTGCGAGGGCGGGAATTTTGGCCTCGTGAGGTAGGTTTTCGATGCCCGTTAAGTTCGCGGAAGAAGGGAACGGATGGAGTAAATTTATGCGTGCTTTCAAGGTGGGCGTATCGAGTCAGAGAAAGGGCCGTTTATTTTTCGGGAGCCTTCGAGAGAGGAGTTTTAAAAAGGAAAGGATGCTGCGTAAGTATCGTGAAATTATGACGCCCAGACGCGCTCTTTGCGGATCGCTACATCTACATAAATACCCAACAAGCTGCCTTTCTGTTTGAGGTGGGGGAAATCGCTACCAATCGAAAAAGGAGTGCAAGCATGCGCTAAAAGTGTGATGCAATAACCGGAATTCTCGCTCGACCTTACGGCGGTAATATTTATTTACGAATCAAGATGGACAAATGATCGACTTATTATAAGAGACTATTAAGTTTCATTCTTGAATATACTAACAATTTTTTCGTTCCCTGTTCATCTATAATTAAAATGATCATTCCCTATGAATTATATTGAGTTCACCACATTAGGTTAAATTAAAAATTGTTATTAAATATACTATAAATTAAACGCCGTGTCTCATTTCATGAACTCAGTCAATTTATATATAAATAAAACGGTTCTACCAGATTGCATAAGAAATTCACTTACGTTCAGTTGTCAATTGAATTAACATGTGATGAATAATACCGATACCAATTTGATTTCTGGGAAAATGTAAGTCAACCTCTTCAATTTATAGTTACGTATTTATTTCTCTATGAACCTGGACCATTACGCTCCTAAGCTTTTTTAATCGTTTATCATACGAGTAGTTAAAGTTACGTAACAATAATCAACAATTGAGTACGAGAATATTTAAAAGGTGAAAACATATTGTTTAAGTCGTGTACTAATTCAGATTGTTATAAATATTGCTTTCTCCTTGAAGCACTGATATAGAAAATTGAATAATAAGTAAGATACTCCAAAAGATATCCAATTCAACAGTTCTATTCAAGATTTAATTGAATTAAAATCAGTAAATTCAACTGATAAACCCTCCTTGACCTGAATAATACTTTTAAAAAATTGCACAATACTACTATCCATTATGATTATTTAAGAATTAAAAATCCATTTTTAAATCCTACTTTATAAAATTTTAGATGATTAATGTATAACAGGTTTTTTTAGTACTTGCAAACTCCGATGAAAGCTTTTTATAAATTACTGCGATACTTCCTGAAATTACCAGGAAAAGGTCCGTTCCGAAAGAAAGGAGGAAAAATGTGAATGCAACACTTGTTTGGTTCCATTTAAAAAATTGCGATTCAACATCAAGCGAAATCAGCACAAAGAGTCGAATTTGCCAGCGATGAAGAGCTGCGCGAATAAATGATGCGTGAAATTAAATGCGGCGTAAATATCGCAATGAAAATACGTAAGTAATCACTTCATTCAATCTAAATTAAAACGTCCAGATGTAATTAGGATTCCGTTGGAAATTACTTCCATTCTCCTGCATTCGCTTTGGTGTTGGGTGGGGATTGATATAAAATATTTAACTGACTTATTTATTCATTTATAAAGTAATTAAACCTCAATGTATAATAAAACTTTAACATAAAACGTGTTCTAGTGCAATAAAATTCGATTCGTATAAATATCTCTAAAATATTCTTAAAACAATATATCTTTTCATCAATAATATGCTCAATAATCAAATATATAAAATCAAAATAAAAAATAATTCAGCATTGTCCATGATTCCTTGATTATTTCTCTCTCTATTACTTTGGATTAATTTGAATCATCCTCAATCAATTCAATCGCACTTATCCAAATAATACTATTAATCTTCGCATATAGACGTAAAATTTAATTAAATGTACGTATTTCTATAAATTAAGCTAATACTATGTTAAAACAATCTCAATAAAAACAGCTTGAACAATCAAACCTTTCGAATACTTAAACATGTTAAAATCATCAGAAAAAAACGCCACCAAATCCATACACGCACAATCTAAGACGAAACGTGTACGCAAATATAAACGTCCAGAATGGCACCCTATTCTACAAAATAATAACGAATAAATCCCGGAGACCGGTTCATTCACCTGAAAAAAGATCAAACCTAATTTTCGGGGCTAAGTTAGATCATTAGCACAGCTGAATTCTTCCGTAACCATGCCAAAAAAAACTTCGAAATTTTTCGAAAATAAAAACTCGGAAAACATAAACTCCCCTCGGGGAGGGGGGCCCATTTCTACGAAAACGATCCGGGCAAAATCCTCCGGTAATTTCGGACCATCAAAATTCTGGGCCCCAAATCCGAATTGCCCCACCGGAATTAACGTTAAAAGAATATGTATCCGATGTTCCGACTAAGACCTTCATTTCGTCGGACGATAAACACGAGGAAAAAAAAGAAAAGAAAAACCCACATTATATAGTTCCAAAAAAAAGATAAAACAATCCTTTCCCTAGTAGAAACGCAGCTAATGGCGTCGGGATGAATTCGTAAATATTCCGTCCTTTGGTTTTAAGGGGTGACCAGCGCCCATTAGAGAGGATGGAGTATTCCGCGCGTAAGTTCCTCGACTCTAGAGAGGAACGTAATCCGAGTAAAGAGCGGAGGGCTCTCGAGGGTCGGTCGGTGGACGAAAACTAGTGGAGTTTACCCCTTTTTTAATAACGCGTCTGTGCGGATCGATGCCTACACCACTTCAGCCGGCAGACCGTTTAAGTTCGACGCTTATTTCCAGAGGGAAAAAAACCCTTTGGAGGATGGAAAATTAAGAGTTTTTGCTGGACCGCTCTGCACTAGAGGCGCTCCTCAGGCATTCCTCAGCGACCCACTTTCCGAGTGACTTTGTGTAATGAGAGTGCGATAAGGAGATTCCGCAAATCCTTCGATAGGTGTTTGAGATGCGGAGAAACACTTTTCCGATTTCTCGAAGAGGGCGCTCGCGTTTCAAAGCGACGGCGGAGTTTTTGAATCTCTTTGGAAACGATTGGAATCTCGTGAGAAACGGGGTGACGGGATATTGGAAGGCGGGAAACATTTGGCGTAAGATTCCAACATGGAACGGATGACGTGGGTTAATATAAGAGCGTAAAAAGTGTGTATATAAATATGTTAAAAATTAATATACAGATCACATTGAGCCTACTTTATAAATTAAGCAAATGATCGCAAAAAGATAATAAATCGGAAAGTAAATATGATTTTTTAAATGCACGAAACGTTTATAATTTAATTTTTTTACAAAGACACAGTTACACTAGAATGGATCCGAATATCAGCCTTAGATTATTTTGAAGTAAAAAAGATTTCATTTTCATAAAAACGTGAAGGGCGAGCTTGACCTTGGAGTAAATTGCAACTATCAAAGGAGTAAGTAAAAATATAGTTTTTATATTCACATGCGATCGTGAGTTTAGTGTTTTATTTTATTAAGGATTTAACTGTTTTCGAAACTAAATATTTATTTCTTTTTCATCACTATCCGAAGGTTAGCTCGTTAGATAATTGATATCGTACTTTAACCAAAAGTAAATAAAACTGAGATTTCGGAATCAAGTCCTTCGCAGGTGATAGACAAAGCCTTCCTTTTATTGTTATGAATCAGTTCATAAGAAACCAGGGTCAGGATCATATATGATAATATAAGCAAACTATGCGAGCAATTTAGAGCTCACGTTTAAAAAATACATATCGTACAAATTATGAGAATACTTATTTAATTTCGATAACCTACGGACGATATCTGATCATCTTAAAGTGAAAGTTAGTAGTCGAAAGTTAAATATCCAAAGTGAATTGCGAGAATATATATTCCTTTAATAAGATCCTTCTCAACAGGACTTGGGAACCAAAATTGAGCTATTTGAAACGAGTATTATTCAACTTGAACAAATTAGAAACCAGATAAAATTTAAGACTTTTCGTTGCTATTGGCTACATTAATTATTTACAAATTATATACGCGGAACCTTTACATATCGTATATTCTTTATATTGGTTAATTTTATAATTATTTTCGTATTCTTTAAAAATAATATCTTAACGTTGTTTTCGCTTTGAAGTGATTTTAGAAAACCTCTACCTTATAAAACTTCTGTTAGGAAATGAGACTTGGGAATAGAAGGACGTCAAATTAATTTGAACGTTTTATGGAAACGTTTTAACTCTGGAGCATAACTGTACACGGAGGGAAAAAGTACTGTAAATAAAAAGTATCCTTTTTCTGCTCGGAGAAGGACATTTAACTACTTCAGTTGGAAAGTCGACCAACTTCACGAATGGTAATATCTCGAGTTTGGCAACATGTGCTCTAGTTTAAAGTTAGTTTGTCTAGTGTTGAAACTTTCCACTTCGTTCATAGAATTTGAAAACTCTAGTAGGATTCACTTAAATGTCTGATTACTCAAATTTCCATAGCTTATTTTCTTCAATTATACATGTTTGAAATATCTGGTAGGAGTATAATAAACATAATTTTGTGGAAATTACAAATGGAAGCACATTTGTGAAACGAAAACGACTTTGATAAAATAATGAATCCATTTTCTAACAATTCATGGTCCAATATATATAATCGATCGTATCAGAAAAATCAAAAGAAGACTTGTAAACTCGTATAAACTTAAATGATTGCATTCGATAATCAACGTAAATATAATTACATAAAAACTAACTTTTTTGGGATAATTGAACCATAATACTGCGTTAAGGACAGTCGTCAATTAAAATTTCCTAACTATTAAATTGATTTTTACGTATTTTCTTTTGATTTATCATTATCCTTTCAATTTTTAGTACTTGTACTCTATAAAAAGGTTTAATACTAATTTAAAGACGACGAAAATATTACAAATTCATCACGAATCTATATCAAATTCCAATTATCCTTAATCCTTTTAAACCTTGATATTAAAAATCCTTAAACCAGCAAAATCACAAACTTACCTTCGTTCCTTAAAACTATCCGTAAATCAAAACCAAAAACACTCAAACTACAAAGATAACCTGCTTGCTCTAAAGCTCACAAAGGTACCTTGAACTTAGAATACGTTTACTTAGAATTTATATCACATTCCTCGTCTCACCTATTATAACCCAAATATATTAACGCCGTTCCAACAAAAGGAACAACTTTCGACCGAGTTTGTCTCCAGTCGTTTATTTCAATGCAAGCTAATTAATTAATGCGAAGCTTTTTTCTCCTTTGACTTTCTAATTAAATGGAGAAAACGAAAAAGTTTCCGGATTTTTCGTTCAGTTTCAGCCACCGAGGTGAATTAATTGCCCACCCATGGAATTAAAAGTAGAATACTTTTATATCAGGTGGAATTCTCGCAGAGAAGTTTGGAGACTTCGTAAGCACAGAGTTTGGATTTCTTTAAAACCGAGACTTCTTAAAAAATTTTCCGTTCCGATGGGAATCGAAGATTTCAGTCGATGCGTATCTTCGATTCAGAAGACAATTAGTTCTCGGCGGAGATCAGCGCTGAGAGGCATTTAAATTTATTATCGAGTAATTTCGGCTCGAGGATGAAACTGGCACTAAGCCTTACAAAGTTTGAATGCTGCATTATACATGAGAAAGAATAATGAGCTTGACCTTTCCGAACTCGTGAATCCGTGAAAATTGGGAGAGAAGCCTTTTATTGGTAATTTGGTGCTAATTGACTTATCCCGGGTGCGAGAAACAAGAGAAGGTGAAAAACAAGTAATAGTCATCGTATGTAAAGGCAGTGATGATGATTTTATAATAGAAGAAAAGGATGTAACTTCATTCCTCATTCCTTCATTGAATCCGAATAGTTCTCGGAAAAAGAAAGATTTGATAGCTTCTTATTGCATTCAATGACAAGACGTTATTCAATTTAAATAAATGCATCAGATATATCATAGTTTATGTATGACTCTACAGAAAACACTTAACGATTACGAAATTAATAGCCGAAGATTGTATGAGAAGGTCTAAATATATTACACCTCATTATAATTATAGAGAACGAGTTGCAATCGGTTAGGACAACCAAGACGAAACTTTGTCGGAGGACTAAATGATAAACTAGATGAATAGAAAAGATGTTTACCATCTCAGATAAAGAAACTGTGCATATGATTAAGCAAAGCTGACTTTAACAGTTCAATGAATAAGTTTTTAAGGATAGTATAGATAGGATAGATGGGATGGTTTCTGATATTATGTTACCACTGATACAAACTCTATGATATGGAGTATATTTTGTATGAGATTTATCTATGGTATATTGAGATGGTAAATTTATGGATCCGCTGCTTAACCTGTACTTCTATACCTGTTGCATTTTGCTACCTTAATATCGAATTACGTAAATATGAATCATTATATTTATAAGTCCACAATCTCATTTACGTATTCTTATTTTCGTTGCAGATGGAAGAGGAGATACCTAGAGACACGGAGAACACCGAGACAGCAGCCCCACCTCTACTCGACCCCGGATCCATGTCTTGCAACCACATCTACAGGGGTCCTAAGAGACAGAGACCATCCTTGTCAAGAGAAGTCGTGCTACGACGACAGGACCCTCCGTACCAGGGCAGAACACCTCTACATTCCCCCAGAAGCGTCTTCCTGTTTGGAAGAGGCGGGCGTCGAGACGTATCCTGCATCACGAGATTCGAGCCCCGTCGAGGGCAACGCCTCATCCTGGAGCTGGGGGAGGTGAGGATGGGCAGTGGTGGTTGCCACTCTGAGCGAGATCCGTTCACTGGCAGGTGGCAGTGCATCAAAGGCGACTCTCCTGAGTACTCGTTCCGCAGAGACCCCATCCTGGGCGACTGGGCTTCGGATTCATCAATAGTTGGCATCCTCAGAGGCCACGCTAAGACGACGGTTGGTCAGTCGGACAACCGAGCGCACTCTACCAGAACCGGATTCGATCCTGGAGGAGGTGGTTTCTTCGAGAGTGGTTTCCGTAGGATGGGTTTGCGAAAGGTTCTCAACACCGATAGAAGGGAAGGCGGAAGAAGAGCGAGGGAAGAAATGAGGGCTCCGGAGGACTATGAGGTACGAATGGAAAGGAGTGCTGAGAGAGACGAAGGCATGCTGTGGTTCTCTGAATTCCCCTGGCCGGGGGTCAAGATGAAGCTTCACTGCCTGTGTGGATACGTCGACGAGGTTGTCACCATCGATTCTTCCGCTGGGGCTTCTGAGCTAAACTTCACCGCTTCTGGAATGGCCCCTTGGCAAGATCAGAGGAGCTTCCGATACTCGGGTTGGATGAGATTCGAAGATACACCTCAGAGATTCCTGAGCTGTGCGGAGGGAAGGAGGATATCTGGTCCGAGCGGTACTCTCAGTAGATCGGAGGGAGATCCGTGTGGATGGCATCCTTGGCTTCTAGAGCCCTCATCCGCTGGGGTCTTTCTTCACCTGAGAATAGCAGGCAGGGCGGTCTCTTGGAGTGGAGACGGCTGGCATCCCCCACCGGCAGCGCCTGCTCCTCCACCTTACTGTTCAAGAGGGCAGAGGACATTCGTCACCAGGCCAGGCCTCCCAGGAAGGCTGGTTCTCTGCCCGTCTTCGGTCTCCCATGTCCGCCTGTTCTCGGGCAGCTGGCCTCAAGCAGCGCGGTGGGATTCAGCCCTGACCCCTCCCCTTGCATCCGCCTTCGTCTTCGAGTTCGAAGAAGCAAGCGGTGTTGTGGTGGAATGGCTCGAGGTCATCCCTGGTCGTCCGGAGCAACCACCTCCACCAGCCCCGGCCTCCTCCTTGTCCGCGCAGGGCCATCCAGCGGCAGCGGCGCCTGATGCAGCACCGCAAGCATCTTCCTGTCCAACCCTCTGCCCGGAGATACCCGCGTGCGTGTCGCCGGAACTGTGGTGCGACGGGACGCCTCACTGCCCTTCTGGAGCAGATGAGGCCATGTGCGGAGCGAGAGGAAGGCCTCCGGCAGCTCCCCGGCCGTCATCGGCGGCGGAGGAAGCCGGGGTCACGCTGTACACCGCGGTTGCTGTAGGCGGAGGTGTGGCAGCCATGGGGGCGGTCACCCTGCTTCTGGTGGCCATAGCGAGTGCAGCGAGGAGGGGTAGAAGAAGGGTTAGAAAAGAAAAGGAGGCGAGGAGAGGGAGAGAAGACGTGGTTGGAAGGGTGGGGACATTGGTAGATAGGGACAGAGGGGAGAGGAGAGAGGGAAGGCCGCAGGATGCGGAGGAAGACGAGTACGAGGACTACGAGGGTGAGGAGGAAGAAGAGAGCGAGGAAGAAGAAGAGGTGGTCGTGGGGAGGAGAAGGGGACCAAGGGAGGCCATATGTTGACCGTCCTCGTATTCGTCGTGTGTTGCAACTCTGGACGAGGAACGAACGGAGGGTTTACAAACCGAAGCTTCCTCATCGCCGAAGGATTCGGTCGTCCAGGTCTCCGTGCTGGAAGGACGAGGAGAGGAAGGGTACCCCGGGGGGTTGGAAAGGGATTCGCAACGGGCATGACAGTAGTGAATTTCCGCTAGGCCTCTCGATGGCGCGGATTTAAAACCATGTCTTTTTCTATAAGGTCGTCTTCGCGAGAGATTCTGAATTTTTAGGCATCCCTACGATATCCCATGGCTTAACCAATGTTTGTGTGTGTGAGTGTGTGCGTGTTTTACACGTGTCATTTTTATGTGAATCGATTGTCCTCGACGGCACCTGCTGGTTGAAGTCTCCTGAGCCTTGGAGGTCCTTGCAGGTGGCCGAGTCTTCTGATTTCAACGCCGAAAGAGATGTATTCGACGTGTTTCTCATTCCTGGGGATTCATTGATCCCCAATCCACCTTTTTGATCTGTGTTCTGTATCATAACGGCGTCGAGGCATCAACAACCGCCTCGTAAGCTTTCGGAGGAAAAAGGTTGACGACTTCAAAAGAGAAATTCGTCGCGTTATCCTTCTGGAATCAAAGATATTTCATTTTGGTGGAGCATTCCATGCAAAGATATTGCTATTGTGATCTCTTTTTGTAGGATTACTAGTAGCAGGAGGAGGTCACCCACGTCGGCATTTTTGTCCCGCGGTAAGGCCGCCACCAAAATTTCCCACCTGTCCCTTGATCGCTGTGTCTTCAGCTGATGATGTTCGTCTCCTTGTGACAATTGAGAGTGCTGAGGAAAGATGTGGGTTCGGTAGGATTTGCTCAAGTCGGCACCGCAGTGAGCGGAAACCATTACGAAGAAGAAGAAGAGTGTTATTCCCGAGCAAGAAAGAACTTTATAGACGTCATTCTTCTTTTGTACGCCTTGATATGCAGCGCTCGTCGCGGTAGAGTTTCTTGCGTCGTAAATTTGTTTCCGAACGATTTATTCAGATTCTTTTGGTAGCTGACGAAAGACTTCTATGCGATTTCCGCGGTCTTAGACGACGTTCCCTCGCGCAGAAGATAATGGGCTGTGGGACAAAGGAGAGCAGACGCCCGCATTCGGAGCGGAATTTCTTTGGAGACTCTCTTAAAACGAGAACCGAACGTTTTGAAATCTATCGCGATTGTTTTTTTTTTCCTTCGATAATTCCACTCATGCCTTATTTTGAGACAATCCTTTTGAGACGAGTTCTCGTCGACTGCTCAAACAGTATCATACGTGAAATCCAGGGCGGCTCTGTACGTAGTAAAAGAGACTGTGGATTTTGGGTTAAAATGCGGAAAAACTCGACAACCGTGGATATACGACTCGATGGTTACCATAGTAATTAAAGCAAGAGTTGATTATGAGAAAATAATGTGGGTCAGAGTAGTAACACGGCTCAAACCGATAATTTGTAATAGATACAAAATCGGGAAGTTTCCAGAAAACACTAACACCGAACACCTACGTTTACATCTTTTAGGATAAAGATGTTTAAGAATTGCATTCTCTCCTCTGGTACGTAAGGAATTACTGCCTTGGAAGCTGCTATAAACTATCAAAGAATTGAAAAATATAAGTTCGAATAAGTTTGATTAGCCAGCATCGTAAATGTATTAATGGGGATATACGAAGAATACCATACATACAGTGAAAGGAATCCATCTTTAAAATATGTTTCTGATTGCTACAGATGAAGAAAAGTTTCAAATCCTTGTCCCACTACAGATCAGAGGTAATTTTATTTACTGTACAAAATCATGATTTAATATCAGATTTCCCAACTCCACTGAACCAGAGTAAGAACTTTAATAATGATAAAAGCTACGCATAAGTTACAAATAAATTCCAAATATCCTTTCTGCCGTCAAAAAGCACAACGAGTAATTCCTTTTGGTCCGAATACGGTGAAAAGCATAAATCTTCTTGTGACTACGATTGTTTACAGGGTAAAATATATCCACATCTTTTATTCACTCCAAAATTCGGTTTAACTGAATTATTCTCCACTCTCATCCCTCGCAATCAAAATTGAAAATACCTTGTCCGCACCGATATTGATCAAATTTACAAGGATAATACACGACCAACAGCATCCAATTTCAGCGTTCTTTTATTTCACCGTCATCATCTCCGAACTATATCATTCTTACGGGTCTTCTTGTTCGCGCACCTCTTCTCATGGAGACAGCGCATCTCTTTTTACTGCCTTTTTTTACCTCTTTTGAGCTGAATGCTGATGGGAGCTCTAAACACGAGTGAATCTTTTTCGATTTATTTACATTCCTTCCTTTCTGCGTATATTAACAAAGGAAATATGTATTCAAGCGCTACAGCATAACCTCCGCCCAGGACTCTACTTCGCAAGTCGCTGATTTATCTTTTCTATTTTTTACAACCGAATTACAGATGCCGAATCGATAAACTCGTGGCATTACTTTTGATGCTCAAACTGAATCCTTGATATACGTGCACATACAACTTAGACAATGAAGGTTTAATCATACATCATCATTTCGATTAAATATACCTTGACGACGTTAGTAAATTGTTTACTATCACTAAAAACTGAACTATTCCGGACTCAACTAGCATAATATCGATAACAACTTAATATTGAACGACAGATTCAGCTTCAACTGTAACAAACTACAGCTAAATCATTCCGCATCATACATCTCTGGTATTCCCTCTCATCCATCTTCATTCTTAAGTCCCTAGGCCAAGATTTCAAACCGAAAAGACGGTAGACAAACGTAAACCTTTCTTGTACATACTAAAACCGTACCACTCCCGTTCGACTATAAATACGTAAGGTGCTCGGATCTTCTCGTTTCCTTACCTCAAGACGAACCGTAAATTCTTCCTCGGAATCTAAATCGCCGCTTAACGGATCGGGCTCAACTAACCTCCCACTAAATTTCCCGCAACATAAAGGAGATTGCAAGTCATTAGGTATATTGGCAATCCTTTCTTTCCCGCGGAATAACTTAGAGGCGCGAACGAAACGTTACGAACCTTCCGGTTTTCCCACTCTTTTTTCAGAGTCGAGAAACATTGAATGCATTTATAGTACCCCATTTAGCCGGCGGTCGCCTGCATTCCAATCGAGCCCGTTCATGGGGCCATAACTCACGATCGTGTAATGTTTCCGCGGAAATTAGGTGAACCTTTTTTTTAGCCGTTTCCACCAATTTCGAGCGCTTCCTGAGATATTAATGGAAGGAAGCTGCGGCGAAATACCCTTGCGGGCAACGTCTCGGAGTTATGTACTCCTACTTAGGAACTTCTTGGAAATTTCATGAAGAGTTAGGCCGATAAACGGGCTTGAGGAGAAAGATACAGGGGGGCAACATATCTTTACGAAAGAGTTAAAACAGCTCTTGCTGCTTCTAGGGGGCAGTAAACAAAGATACTAATGGACCTGGCTCTACTCCAGAGAAGACCATTAGAAAACTTACTCTTGTTTCTGGATGGGTAATATGTTGTTGCTGGGAGTCGAGAGAGGCGGCACGGTATTTGTGGTGATGCTGGATGTTACGAACGCCCTCGATATGTAGACGTGTTAGAGATAGTGTTCCAAGTACCAGCAGAACATCTGTGGATGACTCTTAAAAATAACCGGAGACAATTTTAACCGAGACAGACACTTAGTTCAAAATTAAGTAGGAAACAAGAAAGGTAGTTCCAATCTTTAACCTGATTATACTACGAAGTTCAAGAAGGAGTTCAAAGAGCTAAGCTCATAGCTGAGTTTTGGATGCCAAGTTTAAATCTTGTGAGTGATTGAGCTATTCCTGGAAGGCGTAGAGAAACTTATGTGCAAGCTAATGAGAAGAGCAGTCAAAAATTCTCTAACTGCAATTAAACCCTAACACGAATGAAGGAATAACTTCGAAACTTAAATGACTCAAACATATTTCAGAACCTCATTTTCTCTCACAATTCGCGGAATGTTTTCCTAAATAGAAAAAACTATACATTAAGCAAATTTCGTAGCCAGAATTCAGGTCAGCTTTGGACTCCGGCGAAACTTCTGATGTCGGATTTCACTGAACTCTGAAGGATTTCGGCACCTCCTTGAGATTCCATCAATCGTTCCCAATCCTATTGCTTGTTTTTGGTTCGATCACTTCAGTGTAAGGGAAAGAGCCGAGCACTTTTCGCCACGTTGACTACCTTTGCGTTCTTTCCAAGACTTTGTAGTATCGGAAACCCTTTTTCTTTTCGTTTGCATTCCGAGATACGTTCTGCATCTCTTGACGTGACTTCAAAGGGAAGGAAACTTCTGAGGGTGAGTTCGCTCGCTCGTACATCGCGGCGACACTTAAGTAATACCCGCCGACGAAACAAACGACTTGTGTGAATGGGACTCCATCGCGAGCGAGTGTGCGTGCATGGAAGTGTTTGTACCACTGTATTATTTCCAGGGTAAAAATAAAATTTCCCGAAATGACTGAAACTGCTTGGTGAAGCAGCTCTCTTCTCTCTCTACCTTCCTTTTAAGACATAATCGTTGTAAGTAATGTATGCGCGAACGTTTTTCTTCCTCTCGTCTCGATCACGATGGATATTCGATATCGATATAAATCGCTATCGATACTAATCGCTTTCGATGTTAATCGATATTTTTCGATAATCGAAACCTTAAAAACAATATCGATTATTATGACTATCGAAATCGTAGTGATTTCTATCTCGATCAACATCGATATTTTTCGATTTCGGTGACGTCACTTCCTACGATGTGATTGTCGTATGCCGTAGTCGTGATCGTCGAGCGGAGAGAAAACTTCTACGTCGTTTTTCCGATCGATATTTATATAAGTGCTTAGCCTCGAAATTTTGATGGCCTAATCGGTGAATGTGTATGACGTTTAATTTTCCGGCGCACCGTTGCAAGACGTTAGACTTTTCAAATTCGAGAAAATAAAACTCAACTAAGATTGGCGAGATATCCGTCGCGTGGTTCTTAGAAGTGGAACATTATTTTGCATGTGGCAGAGGGTGATTTGGCCGCGTTCCTCGGATGCCGCTGATTTCAACTGTATTTAAATTTTTAAAAATAAGAAAAAAAATAACAGCTCGCTTTCACCGCAGCCGATGCTTAGACTCCCGAGATAAAAGTATCCGTTACTAAAGTAGTAGCTTCGAACACACCTATAGAATCAGTGCAGTTTAAAAACAAAAAAAACTACCCTTGACGGAAGTTGAGGTTTGAGAGAGGTCGGATAGATTTCCAAGATAAAGCAGTGTTGTATAGACCCAATGAAAATGCTCAAAACTTGAAACCATGTCGAAGGGATAGGGAGAGAGGGCAAGGGAGGATACCAAACCATTCCAAATTATTCCAAATATGTTCATTCGGATGGACTTTTTTTGAGTATATGTGTCGTTTCCTTTTTTTTCCGGTCCCTTAGAGGACGAGAGAAAATGTGTCAACTGAAACAAATGTTTTCTCTTTTTCATGAACTATCTCATATTAATGTGTAAAACCAATTGTCGGTGATATTCTATTCACTCGCAATTAAAGTTTTTTAACATATGCTGTTGTTTTTATTCCTAACGAAAACCCTTACCAATGGAAACATGAATGACCTAGGAACCTATGAATGAATTATAAATGCATGTATGTGTTAAGTATATCACTTCCTTCTACATGAATATCGAACATTTCTAATAAGTCTCGAGGAATAAACGGTATTTCTTAATTAATTATTTCCATCGAATTTTGGTGAAACTTTTCCATAACTGAAAGATATAAAAGTCTTACCTCATAAATTATTCACAAGTTTTCTTTCCCAAATAGCGCATATTTTGCAATCGCTACAAACTACTTCTGTTAAATTAAATTATCTTTCTTTTGTTGGAAACTAAATTCAATTGATGATACTTAGATAAATAAAACACCAAGTTCAACTCTAAAACCTGAGTTAGAGAGAACAAAAATTATTAAAACTTCAAATCAAAACTAGCTCTGATAAATGAATTAAGAGCATTGACTAGAACTCGTTAAGAACCAGAAAACTCAACGAAAGTTTTAAAACTCTTTCAGCTTAAACTTCCTTGATTCAGAATTCTCAGTTCAGTGTGATTGTACAGAACTGGGTTAAACTCAAGTTTTGCATTTATTTTGTGAAATTGTACAAATTTCGTAAAGCTTTCTTATAATTGAATCATGAAGTTTTACCAAGCATCGTACACTAATATTCAATTTACTAAGAATTAAGATGTTGTATATTCATTATCAACAACTCTCGTTGTATATAGTTCACGTCGCTAAGCAAAATTTATTTGTTTTCGAGATCGCATCTTTGACGTAAATAAGATTCGTAATGACGTTAAAGATTCAGCCTTCACTATATTCTCATTAAAGGAAATTTAGAGATAGAGTGTCTCTTCTAACTCCGTCAAAATTGAAATACCTCTCGAATTTTAGAGACTTCAATTTTTAAGCCCTCGATCTGAAAAAAAAACGCCTAGATCAGTGAAGAGAAGGAGAAGCTCTTGATATCCTTGTACTCGAGGCAATTACATTTTATACTCGTCTTTCATATCCTGTGATGTAGCACTCTCCTCTATCGTCAGAAAACCCATCAAAGGAGCCGAGGGCAAGAAACCATCTCCTCATGATCCCACTGGGAGCACGCTAAGATCAACAGGAATCGCTACAACTTCATCCAAAATGAATTATTCTTGGAGTAACCTTTTAAAAATACCCTCGTATCTGCATAAGCTACTAACACCCTAATATTTCAATTACCCCGCCATGCATCCTCTGATTACAGAAAGAATCTCATTGACCTCCTTTAACTTTTAAAGAGCACTTACCATGTTTCTTTAAACATAAAAATCCTTCCTTAGGGAAGGGCAGTGGGAGGAAGCCATGTTCCATTTACGTTCAGACATTTCAAAAGGTCTTTTCTGTTAAGTAAGATGTTAAAATTTCAGTGATAGGATTCGATCCACGCTCCTCTTACCAAACCAAACTACTTTATTCTAAACAAACAACTAGTCCACAACAGTACGTGTCGAAAAAAAAATTGAATTAAACTCATTGTTTAGATTCTATCCTATTCCATATTCGGTATACGTTCAGTCAATAAGAGTCCCTTAACTTCAGGCAACAATGACTCAGAAACCAATTACATTCGTAATAATATCATTCAATTATTTTATTTCGTGTTCTATCTAATAACAGACAAACAATAAAAGTCTAATTCACATTGTACATGTATTTGAGAATTCTAATAACAGTCAATCCTACTATTATAGTACCTATTATAAATTAAATTATTTATTCATCAATATTGTCGTTACATACACAACAAGCGGCTGATGATTCAATTGAAAACAATATTCGTATTGATAAGAGCTCTCAAAAATGTACCGTTTTAATTGTTCGATCAGTATTACGGGCATAAAAAGTTAGAACACAACAATACTTGATGAACAATACTTAAAATCACTAAATAGGAAAAATAAGTACTTAGTATTTTCGAACAATTTTATATCGTACATTATACATAAAAAATAATTTCGAATTAATATTCTTCGCACTTCGTATCAGGTGATGATGGCATATTAGCCGAAACCGGTCGTCTAATAAAAAATATCCTGCGGAAAATACGAATTACTTTTTTTCCTATTTAGAATGTCGTTCCACGAAGTGCGGCCATCCTCGATAGAATTTATACTTTAAAGCACTGTTCATCCTAATTGAATTTTGCTAGACAATTCAAATAATGTTTGATATTTCCACTATAAAATTCAAAAATAGAAATGCGTTCATTCACCGCGCACGATGTCTATCATAAATGGAAAATTTTACAAGTACGAATGACCTACACTCATAAATCACATTGCTATGTCCATGAATGTATAGAGGAAATAATGTCAATCGAGTTTTTGCTTCGGTCGACAACCAACTGTCATCCTTCAGGTATGTTTCCGACGTTTAATTTTATTATGACATCTCTGTGTTGCGTCAAACTTAAGTGAATGCGTCATAGTTATTCTACATTCGGAAAGAAGAAATAAATCTATAACTTTTGAAAACGGCTCCAATTATATTTGCTCTTCGATTAAAGAGTACGTCAAGAGTAAATACGAATTTTTGAAGTATGAGAGTACATTTCCTACATAAACGATGAGCTCTTTTGATTTATTAATTGACGGCGACACAAAAACGTAAATAAAGACTACTTATAAAAACATCGATATATTGCATTTTCTTTCGATAGAACAACTACCGGACGTCATGGACATAAAATACGTATGAACTCAATCCAAATAATAATAGTTATGATTCAAAAGAGTTTGTCAAACATCAACTTTGATTATAAATGAATTTTTAACTCATAAGATCTTTCATCTAACAATTCACCACTCATTCAGTACGTTACAAATGATAGAGACGGTGTAAAAGTCAAGATGTGAAAAACCACAGTACTTCTGAGCGAAATGGGATAAAAACTTCGTGTATGAGAACCAAATAAAACAAAAGAACACAGCGACGGAGGTAAAAAGTTTTCTCTGACCCTTTCAAGAGAGATACTTCCCCATAATTCCTTCCGCCTTATTTTTTTACTCTCGAGTTTCTGCCATTTATTTTTCGGTCTCGAAGCGGTTTTCTGATACTCTGCGAATAAAGGCTTTCGTGTCGAAGCAATGGCCGCATTTCTCATCTCCATTGATTTCCTTGACGTGTAAACTCATTTAACTTTTGACATCTGGAAGTGGTTTACAGATGTCATTTAATCCGAAGTAATGAGGGAATGATAAGACGATTATTGGACAAATCGCATGAAATGTAGCTTATTGTTGAATGAAGACATACGCTTTTAGCGTTGAATAATACAGTTAAATGTAAAAACAAGTCATAACGATATGAAATACTTGAGTTCGAGTATTGATATTTTTAGGGATTACTTAGGTTTGAATTACGATACATTACCCTAAAATTGTTCTTTTAATTCTCATGCTAATTTTTTAAAACTAACACACTCTTTGTGACTTACTTAACTGTAACAAAAATTCTTTATGATTTTCCTATTCCAGTCCGATATTTTTGGTGAATTATATACATATATATTTTTTTCTATTTTCGTTTATTCTTCTTCGTTTAATACTTTTTTATACTATTCAACGCATAAAGAACATATTTTATCTTATATTTTCTATATTTCATTCTTAACTTTATATCCTGTATATTATTATAAATTAGACCCTTTATTCTTAATCCTGTATTTCACTCTATGCTTTATTCTATACTTAATCTTATATTTCATTTCATATTCCATTACATTATTTTCTAATTTTTCTACCAAGGGAAAAAAGAATATGTTTTATACTGTTTCTACGACTTTACAGTGTATCAGTGGATGTTTATATTATTCTGATATATGAGAAATCGAACATTAATATTTATCAAGAAAACTCTTATAAATACAGGAATCTAAAAATCTTCTCTTCGAGCTGTATAAATATGAAAGCAATTCTGAATTCATACTTAGCAGAGTATGATTATTGCATGGAGTATAGACAAATTCATAGAATTACATAAAACATTTGCTGACGATAAGAATAACAAAGAACTATCAAAATACATAAAAAAATCAGTACCTAATTGACTACTATTGCCGAGCGATTGTTACAGTTAAATGGGGCAAATTATTTATAACGACATGATGCGGTGTTATTGCAGGTGAAAGAGAACTCCAATTGTGGAACATCAAGATTACAATGCAGGAGAACCCTCTGGGGATGACAGAAAGATCGGCGATACCGAACTTTTATCAGAATTTCCTACTTTAGTCTCTCACATTCAATTTGGAGTGGAAGTCTTTCGGCTTCATTTCACCAACTTATAAAGATATCTTATGATGCCAAATGGTCGTAGTATCAACTACAAGCTTAAGTTTTAAACGTAAATTATTGCCCCTCTATTTTTTTTAGTACGATTTTTATGGTAAGTTTTCGTGTTAGCCGAAATAAATGACGGTATGTTATGAGATCGAGTTTTGGAATTAAAAAAACCGATAGAAATAGTTATTGACATTGTCTTATTTCCTAAAAAATTATGCAGATCAAAGATTTGCAACAAAGACATCATTAACTATTTTTTCTTTCTTAAATTAGGTTAATTAAATTGTTTGAGAATAAATTTCATGAAAATTTTAAGAAACGATTCTTGAAAAACTCACGTAGTTATTCATTGTTTATTTATTCGAAAATTTCATGAATCAATAATTATTCGCATACTGTTACACGTGTATGTAGATATTATGAATACATCAAACACAGACATGTAGGTATCGTTTTCGCAACTCAATCAATAATATCTCAACAAAGAAAGAAACATACAATATCTCAGGTAAACCATACCCAAAAACATTGACGAAATCAAAAAATCTTTACTCCATTTTTAATGAATGTAATAATCAAACAATAAGTAGAGTCGATTACCGTAAAATAAATATCGTTTCCATTTTAATTGAATTTCTCTAAGTGAAAAGTTTCTCATATTTAGATATCAAATTGGATTTTGCACATTCACAAAATAAACTTTTAAAATATTGGAAATCGGTAGCAATGAACTGTCAAAACAGATTCCAAAATATTCCGCACGTATTGAGATAAAATGGAACTAAAATATTCCCTATTCAATAGATATTCATGCATCTAAAATTTCTCATGATTTCGATGAATAAAACGTATCCACAAATTTTCCCACAAATTCCCTTAAAAAAAGCTTACTCACAAACACTCTATTGTTGAGTTTGAATGAGACATTTCTTGGGAAATCATACATATTATTATTGACTGATTCTTGGAAGTGTTTATCCAATAAAGGCCGTTCAAATTTAAGTTCGGAAAAGAAGCTTTGCGAATTGAGGAAGACGATCGGCTTCCGAAATGCGACGAAGACTTCGATTCACTTGGAAAAAGACCATTTCGTGGATTTATATTCGTCCCCAATTCCCTGTCGGAATATTCACGATATATCTTGAGGCATTATTTTACTGACAGATTCCTTATTGCCTTGAAGGCAAAGAGAAAATCAAATATGCCGCTCGAGGACGAGGGAGTTGGAGATGTAATTAAATATAATACCCGTAAAATAGTACAAACGTACCATTTTAAGAGACGCATAAATTCAAAAAATTTTTGAAATATTGCGAATCGAATATATATTCCTTCATGGCTAATATTTAATATAAATTCTGCATTTGATATATCCATTCCATTTTATGTGTCATCGTCTTTTAAATTTTAAATCAGTCAAAATACGTATATTCTTAATGTGAAACAGAAACTATAATTTTAAATAAACAATTATGTATATTCTTTTCTAAAAATAAAACTAAAACTAAAAATTATACACAAATTTGAGAGTTAATATTATTAATATAATAATATATTCAATATATATAACAAATAATTATTTGTTTCATTTTCACTCGATTTAAAAATGGCGTAAAAAAACAACAATCGCGTAGTAACGGCATAACGTAATGGCGCTGCACACGAATCCATATACATTCGACCATATCTATTAATAACCTGAATCCGTTTCTTTTTGAGCGCAAATTATTCACACGAACATTCCTCGTCTTGAAGACAGCTCTTTAGGATTTCCCGAGAAGATCGCAATTTAGCAAGAAAAACACGTGAATTCACTGCGGAAACGAAAGGTAAAAATAAACGAGAGAAGTCACGTGACGCGAAAGGAATGCAGGAGAAGCGACCGAAAAAGTCGACAATGTGAAACACACGTCCTTTTGCGCGAGAGAGAGATTGGAGTGTTTAAAGGTGGGTTTTAAAGCGAAAAGGAAAGGTAAATGGGAGAAGACCCATCTGATAGGGGCTGCAAGGAGGTGGCACCCGTTGAAAGTAAGAGAAATAAAGGGATCCCGGTGACGGGAGGCTAGACGAATGAGGAGGTCGTGTGAATTTGACCCCTGAATATTTCTGGAACTCCTTGTGCACCTTGACTGCTGCAGATATCTCGCGGGGCCTGACCTCTTTTCTTGTGATCCATACTTGATACTCAAAAGCTCCGGGCGAATGCCACTTTCCCCACATCTCTTTAAATTATCACTTCTCCCCTGCTCCTAATGTTTTCCAGCGCATATTTACTTTCTGATCTGTCTTGGATCGTCGTGAAATTTTCAAACGGAGACTATATTTACGCGCACGCTTAAGTAGGCGACGCTGAAATGCCTTTTATAAATAAAACATAGGCGCTCATTTCCTTTGAATTAATCATTGATGTTTCCATTTTCCCGTTCTTTCGCGCCTCGCCGTTTGATTTCTTGAAAAATGTCGCTTTCATGAGTGATTTTGGTGTCGTGGTTGTCATCGTTCCATAATTGATGACGGTATCACGTAAACTAACGACGTTAACAATGGCAGAGTAAGTAATTACATGTCTTACTTTTCCATTGTTTATTATAATTCATAGTTCACTACTTTAAACTGTTCAAAAAAGTATTCAATTTCTACTATTTATTGCAGTTACGCGAGAGTCCCCCTTAGAATTTTCATCAGCGAATATTACGCTTACTTGTTTGTTTACACGAGTATTAGCCGCCATTTTATCAACGAAATTGCCTTGGTAACTATGTAATTCAATAACACTTTTTCAACTAAACTTATTTTCCTATCGGTCTCTATAGATCGTATTCTTTAGCGTTTTAGACAAAATAAGAATTTCATTCGAACCATCACGCAACGGGAATTATATAACGGTCAACAATTTTCTATCTCGAAGCTGATTATGACGAATGGATGAACCATTTGCCCATAAATGATGCAGCATGAGAACTCTTCCTAAATCAATCCCGTGACTAACCTACATTCGGCATAACTTGTCATCCGATATGTCGATATGTATTTCGGGCTAGACGAAAAAAGCAGAAGCTAGTTATGGATTCATTGGAAAGAGTATCGAGTGAATCCTAAAATTTATAAACAGGGTGATTCATAAATGATGCTCTGATCATGGCAAGGTTAGGAATGTGATCGATGGGTACAAATAAAAAACCTTATTTTTCAACATGTTTGACGTAAATTCCACATTAAAGTTTTCTCTTGCAATTGTATAGAAGAATAATGGATGGACTCGGTTAGATTTTTATTTTTTATTGTGACATTACATTAATGCATTGTTGGAGTAATACTTTCGTTATTGAGACAATATCCAACCGATTAACTACTGATAAGAAGGACTACATTCTCCATGCGAAAACGTATTTAAATCGTGATTAACAGATGCCAAACAATTAGCTAAGAAGAGCAATTTGCCCACCATCCATATTTATTTTTCCACTTGAGCTTAATTTCATTCGTCCGCCATCTAATTGCAGAAGTGTAAACTATTATTTCCCTTAAAGTGGCGTCGTTGCTTGTAAACGTATTCTAACAAACAAGAGGATGGGCAGTAGCATCACCATCTACAAAGTACCCCGTCTCTTTCTGCAAAATACTGACACATCTGAAAGTATTCTTCGTTGAAAACAAATTTTAGTAAACGAACTGAAAAAATCTCCCCTAATGGTATGGTTAACTCTAAAGAAAGAGCAAAACACTCTCATTGTTGGAGAGAACTGAAAGATATTTCTGTTCCGACCAAATTCATGAATAAAATAAGAGGAATAGCACTTGGTTCTCGAAGAAAATAGGAATAGCACTTTTACCTAAGAAATAATAAAATGGTACCGCGAATAACACTCAAATCAAACTTGTAAGACGATATTCAGAATTCGAAACTGGTGTATTAAAAAGGGAACTTAGTGACTTAAAATTTAACTTTTAATCCTATTCGAGAGTGAGGTTCATTACATGCACAACCTTCTCCATTAAATATAGTCGTGAATGGAACGCTAAAGAATATAAGAATATTCACTTCCATTAAAGAATAAGAGATATTAATGAAAGAAGTCTTATACATTCACTCAATATTCTCTATTCACCACAGGCTTGCATGTGCTAAAGACTTAGGAGACGGTTTTTGCGTATTAATATGTACAACAAAGACTCGACAAGGTTCAAATGGGATAGTAGCTGACTCATGATAGAAAAAATCCATATATTGCCCAATTCAAGCATTTCCAATAGTAAGAAAAGACGCGGCCCAGTGGCCCATACTACTAAGGCTGCTCAATGGCCACTTCTATAAAGCTATTAAATGGACAATTTCATAATAACTATTGTTAATTGTACATTTAACTATGAAAATACCTGTTTCCAAGGTTTCTCGTAGCAGCGAACGCCTACGGTACGGTTACGGCATGGCCAATTGCGTGTACTCAGCTTATTACATCATCATAAGATGCTGAATCCATTTTAGGTAGATCCTATCAGTATTCTAACTCTCAATTCTTTAAAATTGTTAACAACTTTAACCTGATCTTCATACTGATATCTTGCGTATCGCTAACACATAACTTAAACAAACAGTACCTCCGGTCACGTGTTTCCTGTACCGCATTAGTTCACAACAAGGATTTAAGAATGTTGATGATTATAACAACATTTAAACTTTATCACCTTCAAATGAATAAAGGAAATTGAAAAAAAAGTTTCGAGAAAAACTTAACTAAAATCGCAAAACTAATCCTTGTACAACGCGGATTTGCCCAAAACAATTGCACCGATTGGGCGCAGATTACGGCAGTCCATAAATAACGACGCAAGTTAGCGTGAAGATCTTTGTTATTTACCATGCATATTAGAGATTTTGATCTTCATGAGAAACAGCTATCTAGCTTATGGAGTTTTATATAACACTGAAGGAGTAATTGCTGTCCACCAGCTAATTGTCCTTTATTATGTATCGGAAACCATTTACATTTAACCTCAACCTAGTATAAACGTAATCGTTTAAAGGGTTAAATGGTCTCGAAAAGCTCATTTATGGCTCATCGCGACTCTGGTTATTACCATGCAATCATGTTTAATGTGAAACTTTCAGAAGTGCGATTGGAAGATGAGTTTTCTGTTGTATAGAACTAGGAAGGTACGATGTACAGCAAAGCATTACGTTCTTTTGCTATTTCACTAAATTCATTTATAAACTTTTCAATATTCTCTTCATGCTCATCTCTCATCTAGGTTGAATCAGAACCGTAATTTTTCAACGGTGTTCGTCTTTTCCTTATAGTCTTATGATTCATAGATAGTATCGATACTAATAGTGAAAATTCTAACTCTTCATTTAGATATAAGAAAAACAAAATATGTCCATCCAGGCCTTTCGTTTTTGTGCTACAATTTAAAACCTAAATCCTTTATTTCTTGTAGGTACTATGGGAAGACCCGAATTTCTTTGTAATTTCTTGATTGCCAGTCTTCTTCATCATACTTTAGTGTGTTTGCAGTTACTACAACGAATGCATACATTTTAAGGAGGTAAGATGAAAAGAGCACTATTTTTATAAATTTTACATTAAAATACAAATTACTTATACATATAAATTGCTTAATATTATTCTCACTAGATAAGTCATCTATCTGCTGTATCATGAAATACACCATTAAGGCAGAGAAGTAGAAGTAACTTTTTTTAAGTTTTGTTTTGATTGATTACTGTTTTTGTAATAAAACAATTCAAATTTCGAATGTAATAATGTAAGTTTTCAAACTAAGACAAAAATATCAAATTAGTATGGCCAATATTCAATTTAATTATAAGAAATATATTTGAGAATATTGGAAGATACAGTGCTTTGAAGAAGTAAGTATTGTAGTTAATATAGTTGCTGAAAAGCCAGACTGAAGCCATAATGAATTGTAATTCTGTGACTAAAGAAGATAGAAAGTGAAATGTTCCATAGCTCATAAAGATCTCATAAGTAAAGGGATTTGTCGGAAAAACAGGTTTTGTTATAAGTTTTAGTAATCAAAGAAAATTGATATTGGCAGATGTCATCTATGTTCCAGAAAGGATTGCATGAATCTAAAAAGTTTTTTTTAATAATCCGTTTTAAATACATTTAGTAAACATATGGGGTAGTAATATAAACAAATTGTTTCAATTTCATTATTATTTATTTCAACATTATAAAAATAATAAAAACTGGATGCTGTACATTGTTTCAAAATCAGATTCACAGGCAATCGTTTACACTTAAAAATTAAGTTACTTTTTACCAAGCTACTTAAGTAAAATACAAATTGAAAATTAATAAACATGTAATATGCATTACTTTTGTCCTTCAGGTTATTCATTTACCACATATAATTGCTCCTGAGTTGCAATTTAATGGATGAATAACCCAAAGATAAACTCATAACATAAAAAATACAAAGTAAGACATTAAAATCCTAATTTAAATAGCTTTTTTCACAGGAAGAGGAATGTGATGACAATAGATGATGAGATGATGTGTTGGATGATACAAATGAAACTAAAGGAATCACATAAATACATTCATGGGATACTTTATCCCAGAAAACTTAAGGAAATTAGTTAAATAATTATTTTGACTAATTAAAATATATTTACACCTTCAACAGAAATATGCTTGATGATAGGTCAAATAGAATTAAAAAATGTGATGAGATCTTTTGATTCCATGACCAGTAGAGATGTTCTCATGTGAACTTCTTTGTGTTCTTAAAGATAGATATTAAAACGATCTGATTTTCTTTCATAACTGTAAAGTTTGAATGATTCCAGTATTGATTTTTAAGAAAAGAATTATTCCCTAAAGAATAACTTATGACTGCATTTCATTGGATCACTCTTAAGGAATATTTGGTTATATTACTTTCAGTCAATGAAATCTGGCATGAAAATCTCTATGCTTCAAAATATTCCCTAGGCCAAGGTGGTAACTTGTCTTATCCAGTCAAGATAGTTTGCGACTTTGACGTATACTCCTGGAACACCATACTGTCCGCATCCAATACCCCATGAGACAACACCGACCAATTGCCAAGTGCCTGCATGTTCACACACCATGGGGCCACCACCATCACCCTGAAAAGAGAAACATTTATGATTATTGTATACTATTTTATAACTATTTATCCATGGGAATAGTAACTGATTTAAAAGAATGACAGAATTGGATTAAATAAGCTTATTTTCAGCCTGTTTGTGATGAATAAACTACTATTACTATTGTTATAAAGTAAACAAACCTTGCAAGCATCTTTTCCTTCTTCTCCTCCAGCGCAGATGAATCCTTGATGGAGCTTGAATTCATATCCTAAGCGTGTTTGTTGCAGTTGAGATTGGCATGTGTGATGGGGAACTACAGGTACCTCTACTTCCTGTGAGTTAGCAAACAATATTATTTATTAGTAATAAGTTATATATAAAGAGGCTAAATACCATTTCATTAAAGTGAAATTTTATTTTGTAAAAAGAATTCTTCGCATTAACCCATTGGGTTGTTATAATAAAAATATATAGGTGAACAATTTTGCTTTAGAAATAATTGTATGAAATGGACATCTAATACTAAAATAATATACAAGCATAATCAAATTAATAAAGGTACCTTGAGAATATTCTGGTACTTTCCAAAATCACCAAAGGCATCTTTGCCCCATCCAGTTGTCCAGCAACGGGAGCCACTGTAGTCACGGTAACGGTCAGGCATACAGGCTGGGCTGATATGAGGGCTGTGTGAAAGGAATATAAGAAAATATTATTAATTCTCTCAGAATGCCAAATTTTAATGAACCCTTAGTATAGGCATTATATTATGTCTTTTTCTCTCTGTTTCATTCTTTATGCTAAATCAAAATTTGAAATATAGCATTATTCAATTAGTTTTTATGTATTCCTTTGTAAAACGAGGCTGTAATTTTTTACTAACCTTCGCACTAAGTCGACTGGTCTCTGTAGTCTTAAGATGGCAAGGTCATTGTACAAAGTACCAGCATAAAATTCTGGATGAACTGTCAGACGAGTAACATCAAACTCTTCATGAGGGTAGAACTCCACATCATGATTGACATCCCATTCTCCCAAGCGGACTCTGAGGTCATGTGGACCGTAGCTGTAATTATAAAGGCGTAGTCATGATAAATCTGGCCATGATCCTGAGATTAGCTGTTATACTGCTCTCAGTGGATGTAATAATTAATTGTTCATGCAGGTAACAAACTCTACTTACTTTTTCACGCAGTGAGCAGCAGTCAGGACATGATAAGCATCAATCAGAGTACCTCCACAGACATAAACACTTTCCTGAACGTCCTTCTTCAAGATGGCTGCTTGCCATGGGTATTCACCTTTGGAAAGAAACAGACATGATCAGAAACGAAGTGGATGTATGAATTAATAATATTATCAGCTCTGCTTAATGACTAGGCATTAAGATGCTTCTTATTCAAAGTACTTACCGAATTCTGAATCTCCATCTACGTAAACAGGGTTCTTGATACGTCCATTAATTCCTTGAGCGTTTCTTTTTCCACACTGTCCATATCTAGCTCCATTGCCTCCGATTCCATTCAAACCACCATTAATGCTGCCTCCGTGTCCACCACCATTGATGAATCCTCCATTAATTCCTCCTTGGCTAAGTCCTCCATTAACTCCTGAGTGAATTCCTCCTCCATTGATGAAACCACTGTTAATTCCTCCTTGACTAAGGCCTCCGTTAAGTCCTGAGTGAATTCCTCCACCATTGATGCCAGATTGGATACCACTGTTTATGCCATTGATTCCAAAACCACCATTAGCTGCTCCTCCAACAGGTCTACGGCAGCATACTTGATTAGCAGCACAGCGTCCACTTGATCCTTGATATTGTCCAAAGTAACCTGCTTGCCTCTGAAGGAAATATATTAAGGGTAAAAATTAGTCTCTTGCTGTAACTTGTCTGCTGTAAAATTCAAGGTTTTGTTTCTTTGATATAGATTCACTAAAAGGTTAGGGTGAATGCAGAATATGTTAAATCTGATAGAGACAATGAGGAGGAGCAGTAGATATTGAAATTCTTCAAAAATCATTGCATGCTTAAGCAATTTTGTTTTTCACCAGTTAAGCAGATGATTCAGAATCTGGAATTCATGGCTGAGGTACAAATGGGGAATTGATCCTTTTATAAGAACAGAATTATGAAAGCAGGATTTGATTTTAATGAGCAGTTGAATTGGAGCAAAGTCACCAAGATTATAAAATCATTACATAGTAATAATTCTATAATTGAAAGAGAGTAAATATCTGCTTCAGTCATAAAGAGAAGAAAGTTTACTCTATGAGGAAACCCTTATCCAAAGGATACTTTAATTTCCTCATGCACCCAAAGTCTGATCTAAAAAATACTAAAAACCTTCTGTATTAATGTAAAGAAGTCCAAAGCAAATATAGATCAATGTCCATCACAAGAAGGGAAGCAAGCCCAACATTTTTAAAGTCATTTGTAAAGTAGAAAACTGTCATAATTTACCTTGTCTTTCCCATTGTCAGATTATGTCCAGTCACATCTTACCTTGCCTGCAATTCTAACTGGAAATCCTCTTTGTTGAAATTTTTCTTCATAGTAATGGAAAACTTGTCCATTGTCATGTTGTTGCAGCTCATTGCTTTATATCCTCATTTCAAAAACTCTTTTACAATAAAAATTAAAATGTAAAGTCATTTGATGCCATACCTATTTTTCTCTTTGAAATATTAAATACTGGGAATAAACATGTATGATATCATAATGTTGGTATTGTCCATTATAGTCAGAGTGTGATCAGTGGTAATTAAAGTAAATTTTGTTGAATTTATTAATATGATTTGGTTGTCAATAGACTAAACTGTTGTTGCATTTGCTGTTATTCATGTAGTACAGGTTATTAATATAACCTAAGTATTATTTTTAAATTATTGATTATAGCTTGACAACAATTTGATGATTGATTGCTAAAATTTTGTGATGAAGCTTTAATGTCTAGATCTAATTTTTTATACCTCATATCATCTTCAAAATTGTACATTAAAATTTAAACTAAGTGATAAAACATCCTTAGAAAATACTAAATTTTAAAATGAACCAATATCAACTATGAGTTGACGAATAAAATATCAAATTATTACTTCAGGTAACTTTACTAATACTCACTCATGGGAGATTCTTATTGAATTTCGACCGAAAGTGAAAGTCACTTAAGGTATGAATATTTCAAACAAATTATGCTGTTAATAGGAAAGCAAAAAACATTATATTCTCAGTTGCTCACCCCTGACTCAGACAGCTTTGAATCATCACCTATTTCCCTCCTTCGTCTACCGCTCCTTTCTTTGGGGAACTTGAAACCCTTGCTTTTGGCAGCAGATGGTGGATTTTCATCAGACTTTCCTACTTTCAAATCATTTCCACTTCTGTAATACTCATCATCTTCATACTTGTTATAACCACCTCCATAACCATAATTTGGTGGGTATTCAGATGGATAGTCAGGATAATCAGGACCATCTTCATAGTCTCGGTCATAGTATCCAGGAGGGTATTTATGGACATGCGTGTGTTGGTGATAGTATGAGGGTGGAGATGAAGGTGGAAGAGGTGGGAAATATGGTGGTTTGTAGGGAGGATATTGGGGATAACCATATCCTCCTCCATATCCACCTCCGTATCCACCTCCGTATCCACCTCCTGCAAATCCACTAATTAGTCCTTTAAACTTGTTAATAAGGCCAGGATTTGGTGTCACGTGTAAGTTAACCAGCGGCTTGACAACCTTTTCTCCTACACTGTCTTCGCTGACTTGGAAGGATACTAGTGGACTGATGCTCACAGGGCCCAGATTCACAGCACCAGTAGGAAATGATCCAGGATATGGATTGACTGCAGGATAACCTCCCCCAAGTGGGTTTATGGGATAGTTAGCACCAGTGTAAGGAAGGCCAAATGAAACACCAAATGTCGGCTTGAATCTTGTGCCAAGTCTGTCCCCCAAGCCAAACAGCCTCTGTGGCCGCAAGAAAAAATGGTGCAGAGTTTGGCATTACTATCACGCACACTATCTTTTTGTTTACACAAATGGCTAGTATGATTTTGCATGACACATCTCATACCTTCATCTAATTGTTTTATTTAATAAAAAAATTAGATTAATCAATGGAACTTATAAAAAAAAGTTATTAAGATGTATAATTTTTCACTCAAATTGATGATGATATATTCTACACTGAATATATTTTTTCAAGTAATGCTTTGATTTAAAATTTTATGGTAAGAATATAAATGAAAATAATTATTTGTTAAAGTCACTGCATGATAATATTTTGGGAAAAAATTCTGAGATTCAATTGAATAATTTTGAATTTGTGGGTCTAGTTGAAAGTAAATGAAGTTATATTCGATTTTTCATGAAACACAACAAATTTAAACCTTTAATCCATGCTAGGAGTATAAATCCCCATTGTTTTCTGTTGTTATATTTTAAATGTACTGAGTTATTCAAGGTGTAACCAAAAATAAACCCTTAAAAAGTATAAACCAATTATTCCTACCTAATCAACCCATTGCCATGAAAAAAAAACTTTTAAATGGTAAATTTTAAAATCAACCAAAGGGATGTATATCCTCTTCCATTAAACTAGAAAAATTTAACCCCTCATAATCATTCCATAAGTTCTCAATTAATGAGTTACATCTGAACAATACACCATTATTTTTGCACCATTAGCTCCTTTAATTGATAAAGAACTTGATGATTTCATCATTGCAATGCTAAAGTTATGGTAAACAGTTTTCTTATCATTTTTCTTCAGTATTCTTTCCAAATAATTATTCCAAATGAAAGATTGATTTAATTTAAATTAGCCCCAAACCAAATATAATTTTGCATGCCTACTGAACCCTTTGAATTTATTCTAAAGTTACTGGACAATTATACAAGGGGCTCAAGATATTGTGGTTCACTGCATTGTGACTTTTGATGAAATATCGATTTATGTAATTATGGATGAAAATAAAAAACTTAACATCTCTTATATCATGCAAACCCTCAGGAAGCATGTCGGTATGTAATAAAATCCACATTTCTAATTTAAGAAGGTTATAATCATGAAGTCGTTCTGTCTTATATCCTATTAAAATTTTCATAAATATGATGAGGAAATGTAAATTATGGGCCTAATATGTATAATGGATGACGACTGTTTTCTGTTCCATCTTATCTTCCTAGTTGTCAATATAATGGATGAAGTCAGAGAGAGTCATGCAAAATGTAGTAAATACAAACTCTGCACTATCATATGTTTGGGTATGGTTCCAACCTCTCTTTGTTTCTTGGACAGCATGAATTTCACATTTACACAAAGTATGTGTCACTATTTCCCTTGTAGATAGTTCAGTCTTCTTCATGATCCAAGGAATTTCTTCATTTAGCGATGATTTTTCTTCTGTAGATCTCCCACGATGACTTATTAAGAATAACCTTCCCACTGAGTGAGAATTTTCGCTTCGAAGGCATTAGATTTTATATTAGGTAGGAAATTTAACTCAAAATCTTAATCCATTTTAAATGTGTTGAAGAGAAAAGTGTAAGAGAGTTGATCCCAAGAAATATATTTGTTAGTGTGAATTAAATCAAAGACTGAGAATCTTAAATTTCAATTAGGTTTGAGAGATTCTGGTACGAAGTGGTATCAGGAAATTGTTATTTATAAATGAATTGTTTAAATAATTTTCAACAAAAATACTAATAAAGTTTCTTTTAAAAACTTGGGTGTGAATATACAGACTTTCTGTCTGAAAATATTTTAAATGTATATTCTATGAGCAGTTTCTAGAAAAATCTAACAAAACTGTAACTAACATAACATTCAGTGTAATATTTGATGAAAGATAGGTATGGCTACAAATCGATTTCATCAATGATGTTAAAATGCAATAATAAGAGATTACATGTTCCACTAAGGATGACTAAAAAGATGGCATCAGATGTGAAGTGCCCTCCCTTGTTGAGAGAGTCATCCAAATGAATAATTTCAGTGACAGAGTTGTAATTCCATTGAAATTTTCAATTTTACAGTTATTCTAGTAAGTCTGCAGTCATGACTTGTCTTTAAGGAATAGAGTCCAGTCACTTTAGTCAAGTATCATAATATTAGTAAGCTAAATGTTTAATATAAGCATAGGTTAATTTCACCATTCACAAAGCCTCTTCATCAACATCTTTAATTCATTTCATAAAATTATTTGATGCAAAGGTCTTATATATTGAAATAATTCATGCATTTAAGTTATCTCAAAGTATAAATTTCCTCATATCAATTAAAAAACTGTTGTAAGATAACTGATTATAAGATTAAAATTTAAATTAGTTAAAGTATTAAAGAATATATTATTTAACTTGATGTTATTTATGCATGCAGTATCTCAGGGACATATCTTCTTCGTTAAATAATGAGACATAGGAAGTAATATTTCCTCCTCCATATAAATTTTATGTGGGACTACTTAATTCCTGCACCTGTAATTTTCTTAAATATAGTAACCAATGTAGTCAAAAGTAATACATAAGAAGCTTAAAATTTTCCATTTAGTTTCTGCGACCCAAAAAATTATTTAAAACCAATTCATAGTTTTCTTTTTATACTTCAAGAATGTGACATTCAAATCATATTATTATCAAGTATCAATCACTTTATATTAGTTTAAGCAATCACTAAACCTCTTTTTACAATTAAGCAAACGTTCAAAATTATAGTAAATTTATAGATGAGTCCATTTTCACACGCTTGCTGGTATCAACAGAGTTTGATCACAATTTATTCTTTTTTAAGTATGGATAAAAGAAAACTATGAATCTTATATGACTATATAATATAATTATTACTTTAGAAGAAGGGGTATTGTGCGAAGCAAAATTAAATGTATATTATAAAGGTTAAATGTTAAGATATTTAGGTCTTGAAACAGCACTTACAGGTTGCACATCGCTCTCTGGGTTTTCGGCTTCTCTCTTTCTTCTCGTTTCTTTCTCTTCCTTTTCGTCGGTAACAAGTTCTACATCATAGTCATCTTCAACATCCGTTTCTCGCTTAAACGAAGTGGAATTACCTAGGAGTAGGAGAAGGAATTTTAGCTAACATTTTATCCTCTCTTTCTATCCTCAACGCTATTTCTACGAAGCAATGTATGATTATGAGAAAGCTTGTAAAATATTAATTCTTTTTGCCGGAAGCATAACGGTAAATGTTTGCATGAGGTGTTAAGGAGTATTTAAGTGCTTGCTTGAAAAGTAGAAGTGGAACAAATTCTGCGTTAAAATACGCGGTCCGGTACATCTAAGGAGTCATCTACATTCCCGAGCTCATCTCCGTATAAGGCGTCGGTGGTGTAATGGTCAGCATAGTTGCCTTCCAAGCAGTTGATCCGGGTTCGATTCCCGGCCGACGCACTTTTTTTTCTTGTTTATTTTTTCCGATATCACTTTTCATGGTTACTTATTCTATTTTTTGGAGATTTTCTGGTTTCTTGATCGTTTTTTACTCTTAAAACTTTATAAAATATTTAATTTAAAGGCACGGCAATTCTGTCGAATCCCGTCATTACGAATTACGAATCAAATTTGAAGTTAAACGTCCTGTTTCTTTCATTTAAAGATAATATAGAAAAATAGGATGTATCAGGATTTTTAAATCGTCATAGATTTCTGAAAAAATAATCCATAAAATAAACAGAAGTTTTTACCCGTTGCATGTATGTATCACATAGTTATATTGTTATTTTACGTGTGATTAGACCTCTAAATAATGTTTGCTAATCTTCTCGTATTTTGAATATCGAAAGCATATTTGAGATGAAATGCTTATAATCGAGGATGAAAGAAATTGTTGATAACTCACTTGATACATCAGAATCAGTTTCGGCCTCCAGTTCGATCTCTGCAATTGCTCTTGAACCTTTGTTCCTTGGGTCGATGCCATATGCATTTCCTCCAACATCTCCTTCTTTGCGGCTTCCCACAGACTCTCCTGCTGGGCAAAGGTGCCTCGATACGCAAACACAGTTATCAACATAGCGTCTATCCTCCCTGTTCGACTGATATTCCTGCTGCTGTTGATAGGCTCCGAAATTGTCAGCATAAGATGAAGATGCACTACCAGTCAATCCTGGCTTGCTGCTGGAGAAAAGTCCGTTGTCTGTAACGAGAGAAAAAGATTAATGTGAGACACCACTTAAATTTAGTTATATATAGGAACATGTTTTATTCGGTGATGTAAGTTATATGAATGAATGAAATTAGAAGAGTATACGTTTATAATTCCCTCTTCCTTAACGCATTGAGAAATCGATAAATACTTGCGATATTAAAGCCTGTTTTGTTTTCAATATCAGCTTTAGTTACTAAGGAAAAGCGTTCAAAATAGATTGTTGATTACCATGGTGTTATATCGAACAATTCTTTGGAGATACTGAGCGAATATTTAGAAGTTTTATCTTTTCCAATCTAAATTATTTTTCGACATTGGACACTATTCGACATTACCGTCTTGGTCCTCGGAGATGAAACTTACTGGTAGAGCTACTGCCTCCCTTGAGATCGAAGTCTTTCTTGTAAAAGTCAGTGTTTGGAGCGTAGGGGCCTTCATAAACGGGAGCAGGTTCCTTATGAGCAGCCAAGCCTCCAAACCCTCCACTTCCGATTCCACCTAAACCAATACCGCCGATTCCGCCTGCACCAACTCCACCGACTCCAGCACCACCATCCTGATGATAATGATGATGATGAACGTGAGTGACCACTCCTCCTTCGGCATGACCAGCTGCTGGTGCAACGGCTGAAGAACCACCTCCAAGATAGTCGAAAGATCCAGCGTATCCCTTACTTGGGGGCTCGAAAGGATATTCGGGTTCAATTACTTGTTTCTCTCCTCTGTAAGGTCCCAATCCTGAGGTGACGAATGGAGGTGGGGGAGGTGGACCATGGGGTTTGACAACTGGTCCCTTGATGAAAGGAGGTCGGATTCCTGGAGGACCGTAGGAAGAGCCTGGAGGTCCGTATGAACCGCCTGGGGGTCCAAAGGTTGGTCCAGGAGGGAATGGAACAGGTCCGGGATAGGATGATGATGGACGGTGAGCAGTAGGGCCAGAAACTGGTACGGCAGGGATAGGTCTTCCGACAGGCTTAATGTGGACTGGTTGGGCATAGATGACATCCTGTGGGGTCAACTGGTGTTTACCCTCAATATCGCACTGTAAGGACAAAAGAGGACACAAAGTTAGATGAAAACAAACAGCATTAAGTTTTAAATATTATTCCCGTAGCCCTTAAAATTATCTGTAAGTTGATTTATCTGTGTGAATTAGTCTAGCTAACGAAGTGATTAAATTTATAGTTCGTCCGATGAATCAACTGTAGAGTTAATATTGTCGGAAACGAATTGCTTTTTGGAATCATCGATGAAATCTTTTAGTAACGTATAAGCCGGTAAAATGTTACTATCGAATATTAATTGCATTTCTTTCACGAAGATCGATTTAAAAGTATCATCTCACGTGTAAGTTTGCTTAAACAGTTTGAGAAACTTCTCTCTTTAGGTTTTAATAGTTTTGGCTTGTATATAGAAGAGATCAAATAAGGTGACTACGAATGGCGTATGTTTACATGGAAACTTACAGACATGAGTCCCAAGGCACAAAGCTTCTCCCGGATGTGTTGCCTAGCAGTGACATCGTCTCCAGCAGCGATAGCTTGTCTCACAGAATTGTCTTGGTAAACCTCTTGGAAGCCCTCGAGTGCTCTTCCTTCCCTTCCGGCGCTCAAGATTTCAGACACGACCTCAGGATCTTCGCTACCTTCCGTACGATGAGATTGCTTCGGAGGCACTCCCACTATAGACTCCTGAGGGAACGTCTGAGGTTGAAACATCTGACTGTACTTCTGCTGCTGTTGAGCAACATCGGGAGATGCAGCCACGAACACATCTGCGGGAAAGAGGAATAAAGATTAGATAAAGAGTACTACAATTCCAATTGCATCTCTCGGATTTCTTTATAGGATACGGAAATGGATGTATAAGCTGTTTTTTATACCGAAAGGAAGTATTAATTCTTTTGTCTGTATCTCAATTAAGTTCATTGATTCAGTTCATTGATGTGAAAGCGAGATCTATTGACCTTTAAATTATAGTTCTATAGGTATAGTTATATATAGTTATATATATATAGTTAGTTATATATAGTTCCAGATTCTAATGTCTCCACTTATCATGTACGAAATGTTCACGAAAATCGCTGTTGGTATTGTCATCGTTTTGCTTTAATACGGACGTTTCACATTCATTGTAGAGCAACAAAACCTCACTCCTCATCTTTTTCATCATTTAGTTGCCAATATCGGAAGGTTTGAGGTTCAAACTCGCCTCCAGGCTGCAAGCTTTGCAGACGGAGGAACGAGTCTTTACTCGAGCTGCCATTTCCTACTCCGATACTCACTAGAGGAAGAGAATGAGCCTCCGGCTGCAGCACTGGGTCCAAATCCTCCGATCGATCTTCCCTGCACTTCTGCCCCCTCCTCAGCAGCCGCCTCCTCCACCTCCTTCTTCTCCTCCGTCTTGCTGCCTCCCCACGACCACTCCTCCTTCTTCTCCGCCTCCTCCGCCCCGCACGAGACAGCCAGCAGAAGGGCTAGCGCCCCCCACACCCATATGCCCAACCGCATTCTGAAAGGAAAAACATAATACATCAGCGATGAGGCGGAAAACCTGTTGACAGCGCTACGAGATATCGGATTTTCATCTTTTGTCGTCAAATCCGGGGGCTCATTCCTGACGATAATCTGACGAAACCTTTTGGTTTGCATTCCACGAACAAAGCCTTATTATAGGTTTTCTGCATGGTTGGAAAGGGGGAGTTAATGAGACGAAACAAAACGAAAGGAATAATCCAGAAGAGGGAGAGGTATTGGATTTGTTTCGCAGACTGTAAAGGAATCGAATGAATTGGAGATAATCTGGAATTTTTTTATCCTTTCAGAAGTATTATCGGAATATTTGAAGAATGAAATTGGCAGATCCGATGAGTAATAAAAAGTTGTTTCAAAAATTATTTTTGAGGGTAGTCTCTGGAAAATATTGGAACAATTTGATTCTATAGGCACTATGGATATCTTGTCTACCTTAAACAATATTGGTAACGTTTTTCGAGAAGAATTTCAATTAAATTCAGGTATCTTTTTAAGTGCTTAACCTAATTAGCTTCATAATTCGATGTGTTTTACTCTGAAAATGTCAATCCAGGATCGTGTAGTCCATTTTATCATTTAATAATTTCCATTCTAATTGTAAAAGCACTTTTCGAAATTACGATTAGGATTTTTTAAGATTATTGATTGATCTAGATTATTGTCACTAATCAACCGCTCGATAGCATGTAATGAAAACATTTTTAAGGAGAATGAATTCAATCATACTCCCTTCCGAACATTGACCATAAAATTCTAACTGTAAAGGATGATTGTGAGTATGGAATTTCCGTAGCGCAACTTTCGCAAACTTTTTAATTTTCAGCAGCAGATTTTCTCTTACGGAGAAATGCTGTGGAAATCGGCACGAATTGCTATCGGTCTCAATCATTCTTCCGGTGTCTTAAAGTACAAAACAAGATCCTTATTAGTTTCCAGCATTTGTGAGTGGCTTACCCTTTTCTACTCTCTATCTTTATTCCCACGCTTTTCTCCAAGTTTGAATGAAGGGTTTCGAAACCGCGGGAAAAGAGAAAACTGAATTCATCGAACAACAATATTCTTTTTTCCGAAACCTTGAGAATCGATCACCGAAAGATACGCGAAATTTCGCGCGCTGCATTTTGGGACATTGCCCGTTGTTTTCTCGTTTCCGGAAATAAATTTCGCGTCGGCATATTTTGAGGTCAGTAAAAAATTAATGTATTCGGTTAGTTAAAGTTTTGAACGGTATTTTGGTTCATTTGACTCGAAACATTTGACGATCGAAAAATTTCAATATGTTTGGAAGATTTCCGATCATCATTTATTAATTTTATGAAGCATTGCTGTTGAAATTCATATCGAATCTCAAGCACAGCGCTCCTTAAAACGTCTGTATTTATCTTCTTTTTCATAACGTACTCTTAAGGAGAAAATTTTCGTAAACATTTCCGCGTTTTACGAACTTTTTACGAGAGTGCGCCTACGCAGCTTAATTCACCAGTGCGCCGAAAGGTTGCTCTGGCTCCGGCCTGACCGTGAAAGCGGTTTTTCAAAGGGCGTGAGAAGAAGTGGGTCAGTGGGACATTGCCCTCGACGTTGCCACTAGGGAGACAACTCGCTCCTTAGTATTTACTCCCACTCGGTGCACGGCAGCGATGTCACTTTCTACCGCCCACTGCGAAAGAGTCTTTCCTTAATCCGCCCAAACGCCCTGCTACGATCCCATTTCATTAATTCTGATACTCCCTTAATCGTTTCGCTAATTGCTGCCAAATTATTAATCCTCGGTCGGGAGTGCTAATCTCTTCCGAGCGCGGGATTTCAGAGCTCTAACTCATTTTCGGAATTGCTCGAACGAAACGTTAGTACCCATGACTTAAGACGGGATTATGACGGAATATCCGAGGATTATCCTTCTCTTCTATATTTTATTAATCCCGCTCCATAGGACGAGAAAAATTATAAAAAAATTATAATTTTCTTCTTAATTGGTTCTATGAGCAGGAAGGACACTGCAACTTTCAGATTTAATTCCATTATGTCTTTCGTATCGTTATAAGTTGGTAAACATCTTACAATTTATGGATTTGGGTCTGTTTGAACTCTCGTGAAAGTAACTATGGGCTACAGAATACATATGTTTAGTAGGAAAAAGAAAGCTGAAATGGAGAAATTACAGTAGAATTATTTTCACGCGCCATGTGTTTGATTAGAATTAAAATGAAGCGTTCCAAAATGAGCAAAGTCAACAATGATTTACAAAAAGGCGCTTATTGTTTTCATTGCAATTGTTAACAGTTATTGTTGCTGCCGTTCGACCTTCTAAGATATAAATTATTTAACGTATTTTTGTTTTTTGTTCGATACTTGAGAGCCTTATTGTTCCTGGATTAATGAAAATAAGTATCGAATTTATTATCCATGTAATTTTATTCAGCTATCGTGATTCTTGTATCTTCTTCCTTATGAATGAAGTATGTTATTCATCCCTTTCCTACTTATGACAATATTAATGTATATTTCTGTATTTGGTAAGCCAGACCTGAACCTGCTTCAAAGTTGTAGATCTACAACTGTACCGGTCCAAAACAAAAACAAAGGAGGCGAGCGACCCAGATGCCCGGAATAGATAATGCGACCAAAACTAGATTATCGGATTTCTCTAGCAGAAACCAGGCACTCACAATGTTTGTATATGAGTTCTTTGGATGGTCCGGGTGAAAAAAGTGGACCGAACCATCATCGTTTTCACCCCAAAGCCTGTTTCCACCGAACCACTTATGGACCCGATTAGGGTGTATTGTTTTCATGGCATCTTCTCTCTCTCTCGAGGAAGAGTTCTTTCACTCCTTTTTCATGCAGTCTAAACCGAGTGGGACGAAGCGGTTTGTAGAGGGCGCCCACGGACGATCTGGCGTCAGCTGCTCCAGGGAAAGTTGCCCCCCATAGGCGACCGATTCGCCGAAACTGGATCCTTTGTCACCGCGACAATAACCGTAATGTTGGAGGAGGATGAGAAGTCGACGACTACAAGAATGAATCATAAATTAGAGCGGAGATCTGGTTTGATACGTGCTTTCCTTAGGCTCTTTCACCAGTCCCTCATTCGCGCCCACGAATTCAAAAGATTAAGGTGAAATTTTAGCGATATTATTGTAAAAAATGTATTCGATTGTCTTGGATTAATTTACATTCAGTATGTTTGGAAATTTTTTATTAATATTACATCCATTTTTATTCGTTAAGAGAACGTAATTAATTAACTCTTAGCTAAGATATAAGCATCCCAAATTAGTTGATTCCTAAAAAAATATGTTCGAAATTGTGTGTAAATGACGATTATATCTTTCAATTTTTTTCGAACAAATTGTGTTTAAATTAACTGAAGCAATGAGAAATTATTGAAGAGTATGATATATAATAATATGAAGGTGATTTTAAATATTTAATCCATTTTTGATTTTCAGAGTCGTGTTAAAGTTTGATACTCAAAAGTTCGATTTAGAAGCAATTTGTTAGTTTGGGAAAATAATTTAAATCGAGTTTCTTTAATCGAAGACTTCGAAAGCATTTTTGGAATTTTATCCTGTGGTTCCTGGAGCAACTACTCTTTAAGGTTGACAAATAAGAAAGTAATTTGATACCACTATCCCCTCCCCGGAGAACTTTCAAAATATTGCTTCCCTAGCAGGGCAGGAAGAGTAAGCGGTAGAAAGTACTCGGAGCAACTTTTTCACAAAGGTGGGCGAAAGTGATCAGGTCACCCCATTTAGACCACATTAAAAATCCTTTCTTTCCCCGAGAACAAACATACTATCTATCATCCCAAACTAGGAGTATGCGAGGTGTATAATTATAAATATAAGGAAGCGAGAGTGGCAATTTGAAAGTTCACTTCACACCTGACCTAGCAGTCACGGTCGGCTTAACCCTTGAGAGATACCCTTCCTACGGATTCCAGCTGTAGAAAAGATATCGGTATAACTTTCCACTCAACCACACACACACAAACGGCTTTGACCCCTGTTTTTAGTGCTGCATCCTTCCCGTTCCATCTTGGGCGGTGAAAGTGAGCGCGTGGGCTAAACAGATAGTCCGCTAAAACCCTAAAATTCGCGAAAAAGGATGGGTGAGGCTGAGTCATGCCAATCTTAAAAGAAGGCCTTGAACGATCTACGAGAAAAGTACGATTTTCATGGGCGATTTTACTATGGTCGCTTTCTAGATTGCGAAAGATTTTCACTCCGCCTTAAACCGAATCGATTGAAAAGTTTCGTATCCCTAAGGTCAGAATTTATTTTTACGCGGCGAAATCGTCTTCGATTTCACGCGCCTAATTTTAGGTGTTTTGAAGATGTATTACTCATGTTTCGTATTTTGAGAGAAAATATTATGTTGTTCAATTATCAAAGAAACATTGTTTGAAGAAATCAGAAGTTAGTTCATCTTGTCTCTTAATAAACATAATAATTAGTAACTTTTCCATCATGCTGATAATTAAAGAATATTTTTAAATAATTATAAGTTAATAAAAAATACGCATCAAAGTACTATAAAAACGATTTTAAAATGAATTTTTTCAAAACACTGAATGTTATTGTTTATATTTTCCTTTAAAATTCTAATAAATACTCCAAATAAAATTTTTCTCCGATATCAAATTATACAAAGAATACTTTACAAGAGAATTTTCGTATTTTAGGTATCAAATACTTCGTTCATTTTTCTTCGGCTATGTACCAAAACAGTTTCGTCATAATTGATTGTTGTGCGGGACATTTTTCAGTCGTGTTTCGTGATCGTGGAGAAAATACTTAACACGTTTATTTTTGTCTTTCCTTTTATCAGGAATGTAGGAAAGCTAATACGGTGTGAAAGAGCTGAATGATAACTCTAATTAAGAACTCATTTCATCCCAGCTACTGATAATTATTGGTCCATGGGTTGACGTTATGACTATGCCCATCTAATTAACGTCAAACACGCATTACGCTTCGACATATTTTGTAATAATTTGTCACCGATAAGATCGTTGCATTGAACGTTCCAATTTCGGTTTGGAAAACCGCTACCGCTCAAAAGGATGAGTAATCGGTGAGAACTTTCTCTCAAAGCGATTCGTGTCTTGGCGCTCGCTCTTCACCACCGGAAGTTTATCCTCAGGATGACGACGACGTACGCCTAGTATAATGCCTTGTGCACGCGCATCGCGAAAGTGAAAGGCGAAAACTTTTACGTGATGTTTTGCGAGGGGCGGTTCTCATGCGACATACTAAGGAGGAAAGTGAACTCCTCCTCGCCTCGAATGGAATCTCGGAAGATTCCGCCACCCAGGAGAGCAATGGAGTAAAATTCGAAAATAAATTAATACGAACCCGATCTCCGAGTGTGTGGAGGTCAGTGGAACGGATGTTGTTTAGAGTGCAACGTTGTTTCTTTACCCGGAGAGAGGTAAGATTTCTTCCTCTTTGCGTGCTTCTTCGCCAGAGACCCCTTTATTTACCGAATCGTACGTGAGGCATTTTTCGGGGATCCGTTAACGTTCTGAATGCCACCATTGTCTCGGTCACGAAGGGGTATTGTTGCGTGGGAAACGAGACGGTTTTTATACGTTATTCATTTTCTGTTTGGAATATTTTTTTCTTGGCGTTGTTTCCCTTTTGGAAATGGAGTAAATTTGGTATCTTTGAAACTTCGATTGTTTAAAATTGGTCTTTGGAGAAATAAAAAGAACGCTCGCTTGGGAATCGATTGTTCTAAAATTGACGATCCATTGGCCCGAATGATTTAATTATTGGGTGAGTGTTATTGATTTTAAGTGCCTCAACCAACGAATTAATGAAGTAATTGTCGATGGATTTCTTAAATTGACTTCCATTATTGAGGTGTATAAATTACTGATATTTTACGAAAGATATACATTAAATCAAAGTTCATTGATACAACCTAACTTCGTTCACTTTAATATGATTAATAATCTGTTATTAATTTCGATGAGGTTTCCACATCCAAAAAGGGTTTAAGAACGCTCTCGTGAATCGAATCTTGAGAAATGATGATCGACGTTTTAAAAGCAAGCGATGCCCCGATGATGATTTTTGATTTCTCCCGAATAACTGGAAAGAATGAGGTTTTACGAGATTTTGTCGGATTCTAGCTTCCCACGCTGACCTGAATATCTTACGGTTTGTTTATTTCTCCGAGAAATCCGTATTCATTTGGAGAATGGGATACGCGGAAAGCTTAAATTTCCAAATGTTTCTTAAGAAAAGGTGGAGCACGAGAAACTTTCGCTCTAAGTACTGTATTCTCCCGATTTGGTGACGGTAGGGTGGGCCCCTTAAAATCCCATCGGGCTTTCATTTCACTCTCTCCTTAGGCAAACCTGAATGCGAAATTGTGTGACAAACGGCTGCGCAATTTTAATAATCGTAGGCGAATAGTTGGCTCTAGGCTAGGTAGAAGTGAATTTATAATCGTAGAGAACAAGTTTCGTATGCCCGTGGGTGGGAGTGGGTAATAGTTGTACGAGTTTCTTATTTTAGCTTTTTTGGATATATAAATTAAATGTAATTAAATTATTGATGAAATAAATTGATATTTTTATAACGAATCCCGCTCTACGAGAATAATTGAGTAAATAGCTATTTATATATATTTAAATAATTGGTTTGCTTGAACCCCGGATATTCGGAATACTAGCGAGCTTCATTCGCAACGAGATCTCTTATCAGGAAATTATTTTTAAGTTTAAGGAACTGGAACCAATAACTTCTTTAATTGCAGTCGAGAATATTTTTCGAATGCTTAACCCTTTTCTTCGATATCTTTTAAAAATTTTATAGCTTATTATCGATATTGAATGGCTCAGCTTTTAAGATGATAAAAACTTGAAATAAATCAGTTTTTCCCTCAAAGTAACCTATAATGTTGTCCATAAAATAATTAGGTATTTCTCTAATAAGTTATTCGAAAATATATATCCTTACATTTCCATCATCGGATGTAATAATTCTTTCGAGAAAATGACTCGGTCGTTTATCTCTCTCACGAAGCGTAGACTTTGCTTTCGACGGTCATTAAAAAACTTCACCGACTCATCCACTTTCGGGAACATTTACCATTACCGAAATTAACACGGCAGACGCCTCGAAATGCATTCGGAAAACAATCGTAGGGAAAATAACACGAAAAGAGCACTCCGAGAAGAAACTTGGACGAAAAAACTCCAACATCCCGGATTATCGGGGAGATAGCTGCTCCTTTGTCTATAGTGCACTGCGGTAAAAAAAAGACGCGACGGATAGGACAAAGTAACTCACCTCGTTCTTCAACCAACAGACGTCTGGAACTTCAGTGGAATCCTCCCGTTCGGAAAGAGATGATGGATCGCCACAAAGTCGCTTCTTCGGGTAGATTGCAGCCCGAGAGATATCACTACCTTTTTACTCGAAGACTGTCGGGTAACTCTTGGCTTTCTCCAGTTGGGACTCGTTTTATATACGGGGTGAGATCCTCCGGTTCCCCCCCCCTCCCCCATTCCCCTCCCCTCCATCATCACACCTTGCCCACGCTCCTCCACGCGGATGTGTCGTACTCCCCCTAGAAAAAAAAAAATATAATGAAATCACTCCCATCGTCTGGGAACCCTAAGCTCCATTCGCCCACCTGTTGTTCCCTATTCCATCCGATTGTTAGGAATTCCCCCACGTTACGGCGGATGCATCTCTTTTCAGGGCTCTTGCAATGATGGTGCAGGAGTCGAGGGAAAGGTTAGAAGGACGTGATTTTTCGTCGGTTTTCTTGTTGTTTCTGGAGCGTTTTGAAAGTCGGAAGAGTTTTGGGGAATTTCCGTGCTCGATTATGAATGAAAGGGCCCAAAAAGCCAAGAAGATCGGTCCAATTGGACTAATTTTATTTTAAGTGTTTGTAAGGATATAAGGATTCCATCGATGATTCATTTGTTTGAAGTTAATAAGTCTTTGATCTTTATGGAATACTTTTGTGAAACTTTCAGGCTCTGCCTTACAGAGTAGAAAATGCTGTAGCTCTAACATAAACGTTACATGCATTACGATTTATTATTATTCTGTGAGGTTCAATTTAATCAATTATTTTTTTATAATCTGAATTATGGGAAACCGGACTTTTTTCTAAAGTTTATCGCTTCTTGTTGAATCTTAATCGAATTAATTTCTTCTTCATCAAAGATTAATCTAGGTTCTACCAATCGAGCAAACGAAAAATCAATTATGTCAATCAAAAATCATCATTAAATTGTTTTCGTAAATTTTAATGCAGCTTTGAAGTATATTATATTAATTATTATACGTTAATGCTCGACTTATTGGTTCATAATGCAAGAGTATGGATAATTACTTTATATTTTCAAAATATTCCTTGGAGTTATTTTGTACCAGTTGCGAAAAGGAATCTAGTTGAGTAATTGGCTACGATTAAATACTTTTTGCGGATAAACAAAGGTTGTCCCTATTCTCGCAATTTATTCAACTAACCTTTAAAGACGGAACGTTCCACTACCAAGATTATGATGCAAATACGAGTAAAATACGGTACAGAAGAAGTAGTGGAAAATCTTTCCGACATGCTACTATGTACTAACTAATTTATTATTACATTGGTAATAGGAAGATGCATGCGAATAAAGAGTAACTTATTTTTTGCATGATTCTTTATTCGTGTGTAAAGTATTACGAAAAGTTCACAGATGAAAATGCATTGCTGCCAAGGGGAAATTTATATGAAACGAAGAAAAATATGGCTCTTAGAAACATGTAAAAATACAATGGCTTTCTTTTATTGATAGAACGGAAACAAACTTTAACTGTTTTCCATTTCATATGATGACATAATAATGATTATTGTTTCAGTATATTAAAACTACTTCTAAAGATATTATGCCTCCTAATTCTAAAAATAACTAAATGCTTTTAGTTAATTTTTGAGAAGTACTATAAATTTTAAAATATTCTGAATTAACATTATGTATTAATATTAAGCAATAATATTACGTAGTTAAAAATCCATCATTGATATCATATACACTAACTATGAAAAGTTTTAGATTCACTTAGCCTACGATTAAATTTCTTTAAAGATAAATTATGTTTATTGACAATCTAATTATAAACATCATTTTTTTCGTAAATTGATAGTAATAGTAGTCCATCGGTATTGTACTAATAATTTACCATTTAATGAATAACAAACATGCATATTATATATTTAACATCTCTTATATTATTATTGTGTATGTTTTATGTATTCTACCTCTTGAAAAATATCTATCTTCAACGTTTTATTGAAATTTAGTTTATTCTTTTTTTCCAATTTTCTCTATTTTTGGCTTTAGAGCTTTACAGATCCTGACGTTGATATAAATTCTTTTGAAAGTATTATTATATGATCTTTTATATTATTCATTGAAATTTTTTCATAAATAAAAAGCCTTTTTGATATTTTTATCATATATTAATCGAATATAACTCTGGGATGAATTAAGAAGAAGAATAAGACGTGAAATTAATAATTACCAGTGTCATATGTAAACAGAATGTCAATTATAAGAAGGATAAGGCAAGAGAACCTAAATTTCAACGTTCAAATGAACCGTGTTGAATCAAGCCTTTTTAAAATTGGTATATATATATATATTGTTCGAAATAATTTAGCGTTTAAACCCTTAAGTATAGTTTTAAGGTATAACATATCGAAGGATTGTAGTTTTCGAAGGCATTTAAAATAAAAAATATCACATCATATTCCTTTTGAAAGCTAATTTCCTTTTGAAAACTTATTTTCTCTGAAATAACAGTGATAAATTGGGTGGTTACGTAATTCTAGGCATCTTTCGAGATGTATTATTCGATTCCTGGTAGACCCATCTTTCGATAGGGGACATTGAATAAGACAAGTTGACTTTTCCAGGAAACTTAACGAAAACGAACTTTCATATTCCCCCCTCAAGAGTTCCGTAACCTACTATGCCCGAACTGAATGGGAATCCCTCGGAATTCGATTACGAAACAATCTCCAGGAATGATTTGCGAAAGGATCAACGGCGTGAATTCAGCCTTAGTCGGCTGGGGATACCCACAAAACATTTGCCAAATTCTAAAGTCGGTGAAGGATAGTAAAGCATTAGTCTCGGATTTCACGGGTGTGAAGGGAGTAAAAAATCCACGTGGGATATAATGTCTTCGTAATATGTGAATACCCCAGCAGAGGATAAGGTTAGTAGGTTAAATATAACTTGGCGAAGGTATTTAATATTCATTCTTAGGGTAGAAATTTAAATATCAATATAAATAAAAGATTTTTTGATTGTTTTATATTTAAATATTATTAGTACCATCACAAACAAGGCTTCTTTATAGGGTTATAACCACGGATAATCAATGTTACTTAAACTTTTAAGGTCGAGTTCTATCGAACCCTGGCCCATGAAAACAAAGCCAGTAACAACACAATACAATAGTAGTATCTACATTCATATAAAGTCGGTTATATTATTTTATTAGATCATATATTTGTGATACACTCCTTGTTAGATGTCTATTATGAGTCACTAACGTAAGAAAGGTATATTACTTCTCAAACAAGCCATTGTTGGCTAACCTATAGTGTTTCTTCAAGCTCCAATTGGTGATAATGAAACGTTGCCCGGCAACTCGTATTTCAAGAGGCAAGGTCGATAGTTCTGAGAATGGGATTGTAAACTCAAAACCATAACAAAGAGATTACAAGTGCGAAGATTTTCTTAACACTTTTCACAAGGAATCGGAACTTTCGTCTTGTTCAATTAGACGCGTCAGTAGACTTCGGCGTTAATAGAGAAATGTCCAACGCGGATCAAGAATTATTCAACACCGCAGCTTCCCGAAATACAATTAGAACCTTTAAGGAGTTCAGGGACGTACGAAAGATCCACGTATGTGCTTGAAGTGAGTAGCGTAAGGCAAAAGAAAGCAAAGAGAAAGTCCACGCATCATTCGGATTACGGCATCGTTCGTATGGTAACTAAAATTACCGGAAGGGGGATGATTTTTAGTTTTTTCTATATCATTTCGGTTCGTGTTTTAGAAAGTGGGCTATGACAAAATAGGTGGACTAGAGCAGTGATACAATATGATGGGGGAATCTCAAAATTATCGTAATTATTTATTAGAAAATATATCACGTTCGTTTCGAAAACGATTCATATATTTTAATTGAACAACTGAAAAATATGTAATGGATGAACTCGATGTACCACTTTTTGTATTCTTCCCGATGGGTTTTTTCGTGTCGTGTGGTAAAATGTGTAATTAATAGTTTTGTTTTGAGCTTTATTTTTTAAATTTCAACTTTCTTTCAAATTCATTTCAAGATTCTTATTTTATGCATTTTTATAACTACTTATGAAGTTTTAAGTCTAAATTCTACGCCCGTGAATTGTTTTTTACAAATTTAATCTTCAATTGTCTTTTAAATCAACGGTTTCTGTATATTTGAGAGAGTATTTTTTCAAATCATCTAACACTGAATTTCCCATGCAGAAATCTTTAGTTCTCTTTCCATGTATGACACGTAACACGGATTAATCATCGTCAATTGTCCTACTTCAATTCTTTGATCTTTGATCGAAGGTTTTATTCTTTAATAATTTGATTATGAATTTATCTTAACTCTGACAAATCTCTTCTAATTCAACAATTTATTTATTTTTCACCATCTGTTATGTACCATTAAGTACCAGTAATTTTTCCAGTGCATTACTATCACATGTAGTCGCACGTATGATGATGTTTCGCGGAAATATCTTCCCATATATTTAAACTAATTTTATCCAATTTATTCACATTCATTGTTTACTTTATGTTTTTGGATATTTATTTTTGGAGCATTAAAAATGCTTCTATATTATGCTACATTAACAATAAAGTAGTACTCGTATCCATAACGTCTTGTTCTAAATAGAAAATGATCGATTAAAATTATGGGATTTATTAAAATAATAATCAAATGCTTTTTTATGTTACTCGTCCTTTCAACTGATGGAAATTATTTTCCTGCCATTTTCATAAGGTAAAGAATTATTGTTTCGGTATTTTGTCAGACTTCGCCTAAAATTATATCCTTACTTATTTCAATCATTTGATATCCTTGATATAGAATTTTGCTTTCGTTAAAGATAAATGCGGTCTAATAAAACCATATGCTATTTGCTATCTCAATGACCGATTCAATATAATTGCTTAATGTGGATCCTAAGAAAGCGGATGGATATGTACCAACGAATTTCATCTCCAATGAAAGGGAAGAAGAGAAATTTCTAGCACTAATGTGACATTGCGCTGAAATCATTCCGCGAAAAAAATTGCCGAGAAAGTGTTTTTACAAGGCCACGATAGCAACAATTAGCGCATGATGGAAGAGGAAAAAGAGATTAACTACACTACGTTGCGTATTGTTGATTTCTCTAATTGTGTGAAATGGCATGATTCCGTAATAGCATCACAATGGAAATGAATGTGCGAAAGAAATTGACTCGGTGATTCAGATTATGATGTGACAACGACTACTCGTGTACGAGATGTCACTTCTGTGACGCATTGTGTTTGTCTGACTTTTAAGGTATCACTGCGAAGTATGCTTGCTTTAGATGAATTCATGCGAGAAATTTCGAATAAAGAACGAAAATTAATTGGCTATATTTCAAGTGCTCCTTTTTACTATTACTGAATGCTCTCATTAAAAGATGATGTTGATTTAGAACAAATATTTCACGAATTTTACTGTTCATTTAGTTCGATTAGGAAAAATCAAATCAAGTGTTTCTCTAGAATCATTCTCTCAAGTGATTTCACGATATCACAGACATTAGAAAGGATAAGTTTACCTTACATCTCAAATCATATTTCATTGTGATATCATGAACTTAAGTGATATTGGATTATCTAGAACTCAGTGCATTATTATTATTGTATATCGAGTTATTATTTTAATTTTATAATATTGCTGTACGAAACCTATCATTAGAGTTGTGCAGAATCTAACTTTCGGTTTTATTATCTCTATATCATTTTTCCTTAGCCGTTCCTTAAACTATGCAATTAGCGACATTGAATGACATGAGCACATTAAAAGCATTAGTAGAGATTTGAGGAATATATATCTCCTCATATCCAATACGATTAGACCGCTTTGATCTCCCATGCGAAGAGCCTCGTGAGTAATGGACTTCAATCTTTAGATTATCGGAATGAACAATGAACTTTTTTCAACGACAGAGTTATTAATAAAGTAAATTGGAGTTCATTTGAAATTATTCGCTTTTCCCTCTCCTATGCATTCTTAGTTGTTTTAAGTTATGATAGTATTGACCTCTATCATGTGACTGAATCTTTTATAGTGCACTACATCATCTACTGACATATTCATCATGCTCTAATAACAAAGAAAATATACATAACTATACAATTCAACGAAAACCATTGTTTTGAAACATCATTTGGTTGATGTTCTAAGGAAGTTATTTAAAATACAATTATAACATCCAGCCTCGTTAAAGTTATTCTTACGAGTCCAAAATACCAATGATAAGATTGTTTCTCGTTTCCAATAATACATACTATCACCCGAGATTGTGAATCTTTTAACCGATCATTCAGTAGATTTTGAATACGCATTCCATTTCGATAAAATAATTTATCTTTCAATGTCACCTGTGACGTATATTATGCCCCTGAACATAATGATTTTATTCCTCATCCATTTTATTATCATTCATTCATCTTATATTCATCACAATAATTGTATTCTTGAACCTTTTATTTTGATATTCTTTTTTTTCTAGAGTATGCATGTGTTCGTAATATTAATATATCGTAATAATTATTTAGCATGTGCGTAATTTGTGTGTTTAATTTTTATCGTTATTCAATTGTTATTTAAAATCTATTAAGTCGGTTATTACCTTTTAGTCTCAATTTCACCATGTTAAGTAATTTTTGTCGGACTCCCATGATATACATGTATGTGGATTAACAGCAATTTCTCCAGCAATCAGAGCGCAGTGAATCTGGAAAGAGTGGTCCGACGTTAAAATATTTTGCGAGGGCCATTCAAAACAGTGCTTCATCTGGATGAGGAAGTAGCTCGCCACGAATAATGGAGCCTTGCATTCTTTTACCCCGAGAGCCTCCTTAGATATTCTCATCAACGAGTCACTCAGTTGTGGAGGAGAAATAGACCACGAAGAAGAGGCACTCTGCAGGGCATTCGAAAAGAAAGAAACTCTCCAGGAAGGAGAATAATAATGTAGAAAAAGTAGCAATTATATGTTACGAGTAGTCCTTACATTGTTCAGCTCGTTTTTTCGTCAAAGGTCACCGAATAAAATACGGTTTTATTATACGGTAATTACTCGAAATTCTGCAGCAAGAAAATGCTTAATGGACTGGAAAGAGAAAATTCAATTTCCTGTGTGATAAGTAACGTATAACAAGATTATTATGAAGCTATTTAAACAATATCCAGTTAACTAGGTCAATCCAACTTTATTGGTTTAATACTATTTGTTTCGCGAGATCATTTAAACATAGAATACGTATAAGCTCGATTTGTTCTGGCCGCACTTGGTGGAAGGACATAAAATGAGAAATAGAACTTGGCTTCCACAATTTATAGATATATATATAGAATGCGTACTTAATTTTTTTTTAATTATTTCAGTATGGACAAAGAACGTTACGCTTTTTGGAAATTCCTCCTAAACCTAATAAAATACAAATTTTTTGCAAGGAATCTATACGTATATTAGAGTATATTCTTTAATTTTTTCCGATGAAAAGATGTCATCCTTGATTGTAGAAATTATCTCGGATTCACATTAAGATAAATCGCGTTATTCCCAAAGACGTACGAACTAACTCTTCAGCCCATTTCGACGCATTATAAGACGTATAAAAAATTTCCAATTTTTCGTTATTATCGCATGGATTTTCATTCATTTCCCCCTGCAACACGCGGAAAGGGTATTTTTTAGATATCACCTTAACATTAACAAAATTTCAGTAGTTATTGTTTATATGTTTTTGACAGTTTGAAAAATAACGTCGCGTCGTATCCAAGGAGATTTTGCTGTTATATTTTAAACGAGACTTGTAATGAATTAAAGAATTACAGCTTCCACAGGCATGTCAGTGGCTATTCTTGTTTCGATTCGTTTTATTTTCACCGCAACGTCTTTCGACCGCCCGAGGCGCGGAGTATATTTAGCTCCATAATCCACGAGAAACTTCGCGCGTACGAGAACGAAGATGCTGAACGAGAGTGCGGGAGGTTGACAACCTTTTCACCACCTCTTAAGGTCGAGTTACGCAACGGAATCCCTCAACGGAATGAATGAACCTGTGCCGGATCCGTATGAGTCAAAGCGTTCACTATGCATTTGGGCGAAAGGGAGGGTACGGGATGCTTCTGAACGGAAGGTTTTACCGGGAGTGGGAGAGGTAGATCCGGGAGAAAGTGTTCCCAGACCCTTAAAAATCACTCTCGCTAGTTCCCTCCCCCTTTTCCGGTGCACGAGTTTCGTTGCGCACTACTTGAATCCGTGAGGCGGTCATCCTCGGCTGTGAAAATCGGTCCTCTGGGCTGGAGAAGGGTTGGGAAAACGGAGTTGGTAAAGACCTTTCTCTCCTTGGCATACCGGACGGATATTTTTAATCTGCTTTCCACGCTATATCGCCTTGGACGCCTCCTCGCTAATTGAATTTCCTTTCGAAAGTGTGGATGAGTCTGCCGTTCGAAATTCTGACGTGAAGGAGCAATTGATACCTTGTCGAATGCGGATTTTTTTTTCGAAGTTTTACGTAACGTATTTGTAGTATGTGTCCGGGACGGTTCCTGGAAGCCAGTGACTGATTTCATTCATCTCTGAATTGGTCCATCTCTCGTAACGTACGCTTTTGGTGTTTACGATGTTCGATATTAGATCGTAGATATTACCTCGCGTCTTATTTTTAAGTTTCTCGTTTAATGTTTCGATCGTTAGAACTTTTTATACTCTAGAAGATCCGAACAATGAACTCAAGGCGACAAACGTTTGCTCCTACTTTCATTACTAGTCTAAATCGATTTGTTCCAACGAAAGCACGATTTCTCTCAGCATTACAGAGCAATAGTGAAACATTCCAACATGAATTGATCGAGGTGTAAAAATTTTTGATGGGAAGAGGATAGGCTTTCAAGTATGAATCACTCAGTCATCTGCTAAGAATAAATAGGCTGAACCCTCGGGAGAAAGTTAAAAAATAAACACTTTTAATTTGGGAGTTTCCTTAGCTGAAATCTTTATGTATCTTTGTATTTGTAATATACTTTTATATGATGAATACAGTACCAAGATTTTGTTTCTTTCATGAATCATATAAACCTCTAGAAATGTTACATGCTGACAATGGTAATGTTGAATTCATTGAGTACTTTTAAATACTTCCTACCGATACTTTTTGTCCAATTTCTTTCTTTTGGTTTAAATAAATTGATTGGTAATCACCATCGTAGAATTATCTCACTTATGTGGCCATATTAAGTCTTCTTCATCAATATCCATTCTGAAAAAATTATTTTATGCATCTGGAACTGTCAACTATTATCGAATCACTTAAATATAAATCATTGCTCGTATGTTTACAACCTGAGTGACGTTTATTGTAGTAATATATATCAATATTTAATATCTCTTTGGCTCAGAATAATTCACATCACAGTTCCATTTCTCTAAAAAAATCTTTCTAGAAATGGAGAAAAATGAAATAGTAGTGTTGACGAATAACTTCAAAAATCGAGTAGATTTCTCAATAATAGTACTATGAAAAAATTCTTCGTGACGAATTTGAATGATATTATAGTTGTTAAAGTAAACACGGTGTGAAAATCATTGAATTGAGAAATCATGCTGGAATAGCGTAAGCTACAAAAGTTCGGAATAATAATAGGTAAATATTAATGTTGAGGCATATTAATTGATACCTTTAATGGAAAGTTAAAGTAAATATAGGAATAAAATATGTTCGAATCGCATTTATATTTTTCACCTACGATGTGATTTGGCAGTAGGTAGACAATAGTGAATGAGGAGCGATCCTAATGGAATAAGAACAAACGAAAGGCAGCCAAGAGTTATATTTTTAACGGTAGCCCAATTGGAGCTTGTTTCTTCGTACCCTATTCTTACTCGCCCACTGTTCGAGTCGATTAGAACGTTCTTGTTTACACTACAAGTACTGTAATAGAAGATACTCCGCGTAAAAAGAGCCTCAAAGCATTGTAATATATTTTGTCCAATATTTTGTTGACTATCATTTTATCACCAATTGAATAGATTGAATGACCTAGATTTTTCTCTACTTCTACTTTCGTCTTCGCCATTAAAAATACAGTCGTGTCTCACTTTTACTTCAACGGGAATGGAATTGATTAACATAAAAGTATTAACTACTGTGTGTCTTGACATATTAATCAGTTTTCTTAATTTATTTAAGTTTCCTCGATTGAAACATCTCACTCTAAATCCTAAATGTAAGGCAATTTTATCAAGCTTAGTGTTAATGAAGAATGGTATTATAAAGGAAATATATTTTTACCTGAGGTACCAGCTGGTGTTATCACTGCAAAATAAGTTTCTAGAGATGTTCTAGAAATTGTTGATACTGTAGGTGAAAAGTAATCGAATATACGATGAAGTACAACGATTTTACAGTTTTCAAGCTTAACGCATAAACCTCTAAATGTGACTATTGTTACAATGTAAACAGAATCCTATTCCCGCGCTTTTCCGCCCAGAGAGAGGCGTTGTAACTGGACCCGCGCGATAGAGCGGAAAATAATTAAAAGTAGGAACTCTCATTTTCCTTCGCTGCTATTCTTGCAAATGTAAGATTTTCTTGTGAATAACATTGAAAATCCCATTACTCCTGTTACTGATAGATTATATACGCAAAATTTCGCTTCATTCCTCAAGCCCGGCTAGCTCAGTCGGTAGAGCATGAGACTCTTAATCTCAGGGTCGTGGGTTCGAGCCCCACGTTGGGCGAATTTTTTTTCCTCGGTTTTGTTGTTTTTAGATTATTTATTTTTATGTATTTATCGAAACTTTATCATTTACTACTTTTCTAATTTATAAAATAAGCAAAAACATTTTATTTTTCTTTTCATTTAAACTCAATAGGGGACGCCGTATATTTATCACCCTAACGTATCGTATAACTTCTATAGCAGAAGAAGGTGCATTTTATCATTCTAATAATTTCGAGGTTAACTAACTCTTGTTAACAAACTTCGCGATTACCTAAAAAAATTGTTACCACGTGATAATATTCGTTTTCCTTTCTACTCCTTAAACTTATTGAAAGAATTGCGAATATTAAATTAAACCGCGTTAATATCCATATACAGTGGTACCTTGAGTTACGAGCAGCCCGACATACGAGTTTTTTGAGATGCGAGTTGGAGCTCGGGCCATATTTTTATTCGAGATACGAGCCCAAATTCGACATACGAGCGCAAATTCGTGTTTCCGGAGCGTCCAGCAAGTTGGTGCGCTGGGACAAACATCATCCGAGAAAATCTCTCACTCATTCGCACGTGTTACCCGCTTGATTCGAAGTGTATCTTGTGCGATGTAATCATTTTTTCGTGATTACTGTACTTTTTTACAGTACAGAAAGTGCAGCCAAGAAGGCAGAAACAAGTGATAGTTAAATTTACGTTAATGTTAGTTTAAGTTTAAAGTTAAGAGCATTGTTCTAAGTATTTTCTTTTATTTGAAAGAAATAAAGTGTAGTTTTAGTTTAAAGTTACGAAAATAGTTTTAAGGTTTAAAAAAGCGTCGTTTACGCTATGTCTTATGTGTCTTGAGTGCCTGCACTCCTTCCCTCCTCCTCGCCGTTCACCTTCGTTAGCCGAACTTGTCCGTCACCAAAGTTGCTATTATTCTAAATAACTCTTTTATTTCTTAGCTTCAAAATTTTGTTACGTATTTGTTAATTATACATGTTTACTTGTCAATTAAAAACGTATCTTTATTCATAATTTACAATGTTTTGGGGATTTTTCATGGGTCCGGAACGGATTAATGGCATTTTCATTACTTTCAATGGTGAAAAATGATTCGAGATACGAGCAATTTGACATACGAGCAAGTTTACAGAACGAATTAAACTCGTATCTCGAGGTACCACTGTATTCACTTTCGTATCTTTCATTGTCCTTGAATATGTGAGGGCCTACCCAATTTCTGATTTCAAAGACAAATATCCCTTATCTGCAGAACGTTAATATGTCTACTGAACATACATCTACAAATCACTGTAGAAGTTCTTTCCTCAAGATATGTTGGTGGAGAATTAACTCACTATAGGTCCTCTTGAAGATTCGCTAACAAGAAATGGAATGGAATAGTGATGGAAATATTTTTATTTCATAATTGCTTCAAATATTTAATCACGTTATTAGGATTAGCGTTTTGTATTTCATATTAATAAAATGAATTATTTTTATTAAAAGTTGTGATGTTTCCATATATTTCCTATCCCCATGCTCCCATTAAAATTTCATTTCATGTATTATTCTTTAATGAGTTTAAAAAATTTTTTAATCTCAATTTCATACGGGTAATGAGACGTCAGTCTTCTGTTGCAACTATTAACTCTTCTTAGATAATATATTTCAGGTATATTATATTCGATTTGGAAATAAAAATTATTTTGAAAAATAAATGTATTGCATGGTTTTCTTAGATCCTTTTGTTAGGTTTACCAGTAAAAGTCTTTACAATGTAACTTTGATTGCGTAATATAAAAAACCTCATCCGATTTACTGAATCATAAATTAAGTCGTTGAACATTTTTTATTCTAGAAATAAAGAGCAAAATTTTAGAAATATTTCTGCTTATTGGTGATGATAGAAGAAATAATTTTTAAGTGAAATTCGGATTTTGTGGTTTCTGTAAATAATCAATCGGTAAATCTCAATTCTAACAAAAAGTATCGATTATACGTATATTTAAATTCAGTTTGACTTCCGCAAGCGACTAGCTCTCGATCCCTCTCTATATAGAGGCTATTTTAAGGCTTTTTTGAAAGAAAAACATCCCTGAATATTCAAGCGTGGCGGTGTATGCTTATTTCTTTCACCATATCCTGTTTCCTCGGTTATATCATTATCCGAGGGCATGCCCGGAAGAACTTCTTAGCGTCTTCCAGGGGTTTTCCCAGTGGTTAGGAATTCCTCCATCCATTTACCTGCGCCCCTTTCTCACCTGCTTTTTTCAGCGTCTAGGAATTCTCGTTCTTTCCAACCGCTCAGCCTGAAAGATCATTAATTCCACTAACAAAACTGAGCTATGTTGCCGTCTTTCATCTCCATCTAGACTCCCCTGAAGATCCTATACATATTCATTTCCAAAATGCCCTTCTCCATCCGCACATTTCGTGTACTGTAAGTAATTTCATGCATTTTCAAACATGAATAAACAGTAGATCATTTCTCTGGAATACCAATTAGTGTAGGTTTCTAATATTTTGATGACAAACACAGCAATAGTCGAACTTAGATGTGTTAGATTTTGTTTTGTTTTCAACTCTCCCATTGATTCTTCGATTCTCGTGGAAATGTTGCAGAGGATGTGAGAAGACAAAGTGCTTGATTTGATAGACAGGATAGATCCCTTGTTTTATAACAATTGTAGCTATAAACACTCTTATTATTAAGGGAAACGATGGTATATTACATCCTGGCATATACTGAGAGGGCAACCGATCTGATAACCTTTTTTTAATATGATAATGTTGAAGTTGTTATTATACCCCCTGAAAGTGCTGATATATATCCTTTGTACTACGAAACGTTATTGAATCTTGTAGAGCAAAGAGATATGAAATATATAACTCATAACATATTATGTTATGGGATACTTCGACGATTTCATTCTAGCATTTAAGTTCTTGTAAAAATTTTGAAACTAATCGTATGTCTGTCTTGTTTTAAATCAGAGTTTTTACTGCGCCTGCAAAAGAGGATAGTCCTTAATCACGCTTCGATAGCAATAATTACATTATTTTCGGAAAATAATACATTTCCCCCAATTCGTCGTGCAGACTCACGAAAATGTATATGAGCACTTTCTCATTGCACTTCCCAGGAACTTGGCAATGGTTTCAAATTCCCTATAAACGAAAATACGGAAATACCGCCATACCATTGGCATCGAACGCTAAGGAACGAAAAAATTCGTAGGCTTCCCATCAACAACCCCTCTCGTAAATTATACAACCACCTCCCAAAGTGACTTATGACTCATCTCGTTACCGAACTGTGTACGTGAACAAATACGAACGTACGTGCCGAGTGTATCTTACATTGAGCCGATGGGAGATTACGAATTTGGAACTGTTAGAAAAACCCAACCCTCCTCTCCTCACAACATCGCTATCGATGGCTGAATATAGATGCATGAGGCTGTCGAAACAGCATTGTTTTCCCTGCAGAGACATTTCGCTCTCCGTCCCAAAGAGGTAGGCTTTATCGTCTTCGGGTCAAGGACGCGTGAGGAAGCTCTACCAAGAAAGAAGGTCGAAGTGTCTTCGAACATTGATCCTATCCCCAATAAAATATCTCGACCAGAGATCTATATATAAATCAATTGGCAGTGTGCAACGCTGTCGCAAGCGTCGTTTAAAATCGAGCGTAGTGCAAGTTTCGGACAATGGACATGGAGGATGAGATAAGAATACTGCCGTTCGTCTTATCTCTCAAGGAGGAGATGTATGGCATAGAGAATACAGTGAGTTATTCTCTGGGAATCGAACTCGTGCATCTGCTGCCTATGAAAACTTTCACTATCTTTGCATCCGCCTCGTTCCCCGCTCTCACCCGCCCCAAACCCTTCCTCGGACATAAGTTTCACTTTCTAGATGGGAAATCCCAAGTGGCGAGCGCTTGGTACATCGCTAGCTTAGTTCTCCACCGAGCACGGGATTCCCCATTGTATCATAACACAACGAGCGTTGAACTTACGCTTTGATGATCATTGATTATCAAAGATTGCCCTTTTGAGTTCATCACGTCTCACTGCTTGGTATTCAAACTCGGTTTGAAGTTGCTATTTGACTATCAGCCGCATCCTATTTTTCATACTATGTATTGTTTTCGGGTTGATGTAGAATGATATTTAACAGTGATGTTATTACTTATTGGTTATACGAAAGTCTGTTTGATGTTTGTTTTATTTCTTCACGATACAAGGACGAAAGGGGGTGGACCTCTACACAATTAACCGAGACACGATTCGGTTATTTTTTATGATGGAGACAGGAAACAAGGATCCTTAGAAACGTATAACCGTTAGAGAACTATATTTAATTATGATCCACAATGAAAAGGATGAATGAATACGTTATGGAGTCCGCCTTACACGTATCATGAATTAATATATAATTATTTGGTGAATCTGCATACCATCGATGGACTTACTTAGATTGACATGGTCCTCACATTTCTTCAATTGCTTGTCTAATTAGAGTTGCTTATCCATAAAACACGTGGGATGTTGTGAAGAATAAATTTTCTGATAAGGAGAGACAATAGGCTGTCAAAGAATATGATGGTCTTGAGAATTTAAGAAGCGAAAAAGATATGTATGAATATGTGAATGTAATATTTAGTTTGGAGTTATTTTAAAAAAAGCCAAATCTCTTCCTACATAATTTTACTTACAGGTTATCTCTAATTTCTTTTTTTCTTATGATAGCATAATATTCTGCTGTACTAATTATTGTGGAAATATTTACTTCTCCAAAAAGTTCCTGCATGAAATGTCATGTTCTCTGCTTTACCTTGCAAATATTTTTCTCTATTTTTATTTGTGGAATTCATTTTTATTTAACCTTAAAATTATCCTGGCCAATCACCTAATCTAACTATTTTTACAAGTTAAAATTGTTAGTCGTTGAAGAGACGGTGGTCCACAATTTGATAAAATGAAATTCATTTATTCCGTTTTATCCACCATGTTTTTAATAGATTCATCATTCTCATTTGTTCTTGTAATACAATGCTGAAAATCTATTTGTCGAATAAATATTAGCACTAGAGTGCAAAAGCGTAAAAATGTTTTCTCACGTAAAACGAGTCATCTTTTTCTTTCTTATCTTCATTTTGGGTAGCAACAGGATTGCTTTCAAAGGGACCTTTTTCCAGATTTCCCCTTTCTCGGTAAGGCAAGTGACATCACAATCTGATGTCTGCTCATTAAAAAAATAATATTTAATCGCCCAAGAAATATCGCCAGGAGATAACGATTCTCCCGCGTTAATTTTTGATGGTACAAAATTAAAACGGTAGATGGACCAGTGAATGCAGCAGTAAATATTTTAATATTGTAGGTTTATCTGAGGCTGTGACATATTTTAATGTCACAATCAGCAAATGTAATTTGTCACCTCAATTGATTGAGAAAAGTTGTTGCAGGATGGTTTAAACATCTTTCTCCTTGTGATCATCGGAGTATAGTGATGAAATACCTAAGTAAGCGTAGTGCGGCGTAGTGAAGGACTATTCATAGTGCTTCAAAAATGAATTTAAAGTTACAGTGCTGAAAAAATGATTGGATATGACCCTTCATCTACCAAAAATGCGACAAAAACCCAACATTCTATTGCTGGTGCAGTAAGCGGAGTCTTCACAAGAGCTGTATGCCAACCGTTAGATGTTATAAAAATTAGGTTCCAGGTAAGAAGTACTGTTTATTTTTGAATTATCATTCAAGAATTTTTCTGTTGACTTAAACTGATAGTTCTCTCAGTTCCTAGATTTATAATTTTGTTTGTAGCAACTTTTCTCAACTGAAATCAGTTAACCATTAGTTGGAAAGCGAAACCAATTTACAATAATACTACGGGTATTTTGTAGTAAAGTCTACTATTATCGTAGATTACATGATTATTTTGATCTTATTTTATGAATATCCCTCCTTTCTTCAGTCGATATCCGTGTAAAGATTGAATTATGCATTTCTTCTACAGTGTTTTTGTTATCTTGAATGTATTTGAAATGTAAGTGTTATTTTCCAAAAGTTGCAATGGGAACCTGTATCTCGAAATGCCCAAAATCGAGGCATGTATACTGGAGTTGTTCAGGCTACAAGAAAGATTCTGAAGGATGAAGGCCTAAAAGCACTGTGGAAGGGTCATGTACCAGCTCAATACCTTTCCATTGTTTATGGATCTATGCAAGTAAGATATAGATTCTAATTTCAATATGTGAATTGCTATTAAACTTTATTAATATATACCTGCCTATGTAGCACAACTCATGAATCTACTTTTAAGAAAAACGTGTATTATTCAAATTTAATCTCTTGGATTGAAATACGTCTTAAATTCATATTAGTTTTAAGCATAGTGGCATTATAATAAATTATAGTAGTATCATTTTCCCACTAATACTGATCTATGTCTTACAGTTTTTAGCATATCAACATTTAACAAGGGTATGGCATGATATTGTTGTGCCAGTTATCCCAGTTACTTGGGCCAATGAATACAGTCCTGTAACTCACTTTGCCTGTGGGTCTATGGCAGGTGCTGTTGCTACGTTAGCTTCTTTTCCATTTGATGTCATTCGTACGAGACTTGTTGCTCAAGGAGAACCTAAGGTTAGTACGCAGAGATTAACACAACTCTTCCTTACCCATGAATTATTTTCTTGATAGTTTTTGAGATCTTCTAAATTTTTAAACTTTTAAAAATACTTTCTAGGTTAAATTAATCATCATGTATCTCCTATCAGTTGAAGTCATTATTTAAACCAATATAAAATTTAGTGTCAATCAGATAATTTCTTTTTGATATTTTATAAATATGCATACATTTTATTTATGTTGATGTTTAACCTGTTATATTTTAAACTAGATCATGGCTGAAATAAAATGTGGTTTCCAGGTCTAGAATTTAATGTAACTTAAATAAATAAATTTATACCATGTGCATTTCCTTGGAAAATTCATTAACATTGTTTCCTTTAGAAACGACCTATATTTCGCATGTTTTATTATAAATTATTACAAAAACTATTAATGAGGAATGCCAAATTTCTTAATTATTTATTCCAGCTTTACTTCCTCAAATCTTTTACTTTTTGTTGCATCTTTGTAAATGAATCTCGTGATGTCTTTATTTAAAATACAATTAACTGGAAATCAGTTCTATTTTTTTCAATTGCAATTGCTATGTAATTATTATAAAATTTTTATTGGAAAGCTTAATTTTTTCATAACTTAATTAAGCAGTAAATTTTACCAATTATATTTGTTGCAGTTGTACTCAGGAATGTTTCACGCTGCAACTTCAATGTTAACTAAAGAAGGTGCTAGTGTATTCTTCCGTGGTTTGACTCCAGCTGTCATACAAACAGCACCATTAATTGGTCTTCAATTTGGTTTTTATAACTTCTTCATCAATTTGTGGAATAAATCAACTTTGGGTGAGTAAAAGATCTTCAATGTTCTCGTTTTTAGTCAGCAGTCCAACCTTTGTAGATATTGTGGTATATATCAAGGAATATGCTTCCTCAAGTGAACTTATAGAATCAACTAACTGTAATATAAATACATGGCAATCTCCTACCTGATGGTTGATGGAGTCAAATTTCCTGCAGATTCTGTTTTGCTCTTTTGCATAGTATTGCATATAGTTTAAAGTTGCTATTATTTAAATTGTTACATTTAGCTCAATTGCCAGATATCTTACTCGCACCTATGAACTGTATACTTTCCTTGATTGATTTTTTTGTTACATATATATCGTATAAAGTAATTGTTTCATGAATGATTAAGTATGTTAACTTGCATATTCTTGGATTCAAGTCACTTGCATGTGGTATACTTAACAAACTATCTTCATTTGACTGTTCTCATTCAAGAATTCAATGCCAATCAATTTCTTTAGTACATTTTCTTGGCTGCATTATATACATAGTTGTTCAAAATTTATGGATTTCATAAAATATGGATAATAGCCTTGAATTGTATTCCTCCCAATAGTTTCATCACAAAAGGAAAAATCACAACTTATGACTGCAGTGGGCACCCTTGGATCTGGTGCTCTCTCAGGACTAACATCAAAAACTCTTGTTTATCCTTTAGATTTGATCAAAAAAAGGCTTCAAATAAGAGGTTTTGAGCAGGCTAGGGAGCAGTTTGGAAAGGTATTATTTCTTCTTCATAAGTAATTAACTTTTCCCCAAGAAATACTTGTCAAGAATACTTTCTTACTTTTAATTTTAAATATACAAATCAAAGTAGAATGAACCAATTTTCATTTTGAACTTAAGTACTTAAGTGGAAGACTCATAACAGTCTAAACCTTTGCTTTTTTGTAATCTTTTATTACTATTTGTCTGGTGATTCTACACTTTATACACTGTGTCACTTTTTTACCTTTCTGAAATCAGTTAACAGACTTGTTTACTTGTTTTATTTATTATTTTGCCATTAAAAACCTCAAATGAATGAATGCTCCTTAGATAATGCTACATTATTAGAAGGTATTCTTTTCCATATTTACATATTTGGCTAAGCATTATAAGGTCTCCTCGTTAATAATGTCTTTCAAATATGTGCTAATCAACAATCCTTGATGTATCTATTGCAGGTCGTTGTTTATAGAGGGGTGTGGCAATGCCTTCAAACCACTATTCAGGAAGAGGGATTCCTAGGTCTCTTTAAAGGATACACACCAAGTGTTCTAAAAGCATCCCTTGTTTCTGCTCTTCACTTTGCATTTTATGAATGGGCCTTATATATGCAAGTGACTATGAGCAAATGATATCTATTCTCATCATCCAATATTATCAGTGTAAGTTACCTATTATGTTTCCTTTATGGATTATTAGTTTTCATTCGTCTATTTTTTACTTGTAGATTTTTCCGGGTAGATTGAAGTATGACATTCATCAATATCCAATGTCAAATAATGGTTCAATCTGATTCAAATGCTCAGATTACCTAACTATGATGAATTTCCTTATGTTACTTATCACAAAATGCTGATTATACTGTACAAGGAATAAATTCTTTTGAGTTTGAGAATTATCTCTTTGAAGTTGCAAAAATTATTAATGGAAGATATCTTTTATTTTTCTCTCCAGGTGATGTAACTTAAGTAACTGCTTAAGGCTTAATTTTGCTACCATTGAAAAATTCTCTTTATATTATAAATCTCATGGTTGATTGAGTTTTAATGATTTTGAAGATTTTCACTTCAGATTCTATATCAATTCATCTAGATAAAATGATTGGTTGGTACACTTGAATTGAAGCTTGAATATATAACATCTTAATTTGTAAAGCTGAGAGATAGTTTTTAAATTGTATAATTTTAGACCATCTTTGCCTCTTCAAGTCTGTAATTGTTATATTGGTTATGGTATGTAATTTAGGAGTAAAAGTTTTTATCAAAAGTGAATTTCAAAAAGCATTTTTTGTTTCTTAAGTTACTGCACCCTCTCACTATCATTTAATAGTGATTTCATTTGTTGTTCAACATCTATTTAATTTTTAGTGATAGAGTACAGAAACAGAAGAAATTATCATTATATCAATTCATTACGATGTGGAATTAGTATGTATGTAGGATATCGAAAGAAAGATATTCACTTAACACAAATAGTAATTCAACTATCACAATGGTTAAACACATCACTTTTTCATTTATGTGTAACTATTGATTGATGAGGTGAATAATTATTCTTTCTCTTCTTCTAGGATGCCTAGTCTGCAGAGTCCAAGAAGTCTTTCAAGCCTTTTTCCGAAGATGATGTTATACCAATGTTAACTTCATTAATAGGTTGTATTTATTTCATTTGTTATTTATTGCTTTGTTCTTTATAGTTTGTTCCAGATGATTATGTATTAAATATGAATATTGTTCACAATTTGTTAATGCTGGAATCTGAACTTTATAATTTGAACATCCAATGTTGGTAAATTAATTTTTAACTGTAAATAGGTTTTGAAGAAGAACACTGCCTCCTCATCATAATTGTAAAGGCATAGATATAAATCCTGTTTATTTTCAAAGAAATCGTTGGTAATAAATTTTTTATGAATTGTTTCTAAGTTGTTTATCATCATCAATTGACACACATTTCAGTTCAGCAAAAATCGAACATGACCCATATTATTTCATCACATTTCACTTTTCAAAACTATTCTCTATCACTCAAAATGAAGGTACAGAATTAAACTGAAAGAATCAGATTTATACTGTTAAGTTTCTATCCATTCCTTTGAGTTTTGACACTCATTTACTATTCTGTTCTTTTATCACAATTTTAACATCAGTTAATTTCTTAACAATGCACAGATTTTTTTATGCTTATTAAGATAATTTCTTCTCTGAATAATAAATTTGTTAAATACACCCATATTAAAATAAACTTGAAGTACAAAATTGTTTTGGAGATAATGTATTCCTTTGAATGGTAATGTAAAATTTGTTTTTGTTGGGTAAAGATATTATAAAAGATAAAGAAATTTGAATGTAAATTGAAAATGGAAAAAATCGAAATTGTTTTTATCGCTAATGAAAAGAGGAAACCCTAAGTTTTCAAACCTTATATTGTAAAATGCTATTACATATAGATAAAAAATACTTCAAATTATTCATCACTAATTGAAAGAGGGTTAGACCACCAAATTCAATGAATTTTGTTTTCTTTTCATCATTTGGTTCATCATATTTAGATCAGATCCCAGAGGTGAATAAGAGTTATAACAAATCAAAATTAGTTTTTTCCTTTAATTTTCTCCTGATATTCCAAGAAAATAAATACAGCGATTTTCATTTCATTAGCTAATATCATGTGTATCTTAAACTTCAACAAAATTATCTTGCAATGTCTATTCAAAACCTGATTATAATTTTCATTCAGCATTATGGTTTATTTATTATTAAAGAATTTACTGATTAGAATCGATGCTGATTAAAGCAAATGCATGGACCGTAGAAAAGTGAAGAATGACCTTTGTAAATTGGCTTCTAAACGGGAGTCAATGATTGCTGAAAAGGATAAAAGTTGTGTAACTTTATTGGTAACTTTTATGAGAGAGTATCAGTTGTAAATTATTTCTCAAAAATGCGAATTTCAGCTTTTTATGAAAATGCAGGTCATCTGTATTAATAGAAAGGAACGATTCGTTCGTAACTAACGAATGAGTGCGCTTTTGTATTACCGCGTTAACCCGAGAGCTCGATAAACTGAAATAGTTGAAAACGATACAGTCGAAAGCGTAACAAGTCGCACACGTTTTGTTATGAGCCGGGAGCTTAATTGTAAACAAGCATGTTGCCTGAAATGGAAAAGCATGGATTTAAAGGTTAGTATCCAAAAAATTCTTGGACATAAATCATTGTGTGTTCTTGTTATGTTTACTAATTTTTATTCTTTTCAGTCATTCCAATAAAATTCTCTGCCGAAAGCACTGCACAGCACACACTATTTGTGAAGGAACATGCAGTACGAGTAAATACCGATGTCAAACCTCCTCATAGGACTCTTTTTGTTCTGAACGTACCGTCTTACTGTACAGAGGTATCAAATATTTGATTCTCTATGAAAATTCTCTAGTGCCGCTAACTTTTACCATTCCTAATCGTAAGATAATATTTCAGGCAAGCATGAAACATATATTCTCAGAGAAATGTGATTGCCCAGTCGAGGCTGTATATTTCCACAAAAAACCAACATCATCTGAGCCTCCTGTAGAAAGTTCAAAGTTTTTTAGAAGTGCTGGTGTTCAGGTGAGACGATTCTGGCTTATAATTGATTGACAAACATAATCTGTCGATATCTCGATCATGAAACAGAGCTATAATGAAAAATTAATTATGGTTAATAATTAAAATATTCTTCTTGAATCTCGCTTTTAGGGATTTAAAGTGTGTTACATTGTCTTCAAGTCGTCTGTCGGACTTAAATCAGCTCTTTCGCTATCGAGTACAGATCCGCTAATCTTGTCAACTGAAAGCAGGCCGGTATTAATAGGCAGCGAAAGTAAGTACTCATTATTCGCTTCGTGTTTGCGTTACTCTACTTGTTAATTTTTTAATTTTATAATACTCTTCGATGTATATTTCTGAAGTCAAATCAATTGTCTGACTCACCCATTCAAGCTTTGAATAAAAACAACTTACTTTTGCATCTTTTATAATTTAAATGTCGATGTCCATAAATGGAGATATTTAGCGGCGATAAAAATTAACCTCAAAAGAGATTAGAATTTAAGTGATTCCTTTTATGTCTTTTAGAGTGGGCAAGGGAATACAACAGAAAGATACCAGATTGCAAAGAGCTGCAAGCTGAAATTGATAAGTACATGGAAGAGTACGATGCTAAACAGGAGCAAATTAAGATGAAGGAGAAAGAAACAGAAGCAGACGAAGAAGGCTGGATAACAGTGACAAAAAGGTGACCCCTAAATATAAATAAAACATTTGTTGTTTCATTATTTATTAAAGGAATTGGATGTGCTAATTTCTATTAAGAAAGCATTTGATAAATTTTCTCATATCTAATCCAAAATGCTATTTTTATTTGGTTCAGGGGGAGAAAACCAGGATTTTCACGCAAAGAGAGTGTGCATAAAAAAGTCATGGGTAGGGAGAGACAAAAACGTTCCCGCAAAGAGTTGCAGAATTTTTATACTTTCCAAATCAGAGAATCAAAAATGAAACGTAAGTCACTTCTTAATGTCACTTAATATTGATGTTTCTATTTTTTTCTTCTTATTTTAATCAACTGGCTTTTTAATTTCTCAGATATTGCTGAGCTTAGACAGAAATTTGAAGAAGACAAGAAGAGAATTGAGATGTTAAAACAAGCCCGTCGTTTCAAACCTTACTGATGTAATAAGAATCTGGTTAATGTGTCTTTATTTTATGTCAAACTTCCATTCTGAATCTGTTTGTATAAATACTGCTTCTGTAACTATCTTCATGACCAAATCATCCCAAATGACTAGTTACAGATTAAAACAAGATCTCTCTAGTTATACTAGGAAAGGTTTTATTCTGAAATACTGATATTATTTGGTTATGATTGTATTATAGTCAAATCATACTTCGAAAATACCTTATCTTGACATATCCTATATAATTACTATTAATCAAAGAGAATTACACTCTAAGATATTTTGTATAATGTTGATGTCCTTGCCAGATCAACTGGATAACTTCCAGAAGTAATGTTGTTATAGATAGGATCTTGAGATTTATAAAGATTATGGTTTTATAATTTTTAATTGCTTTATTTTACAGTAACCTTCTATGCTATAAAATTCTAATTTAACAGAATATCCTTCAAAGATTCTGAAGTACAAAAGTTTCATCCTGAATGTTGAGCAGATTGAGATTGGCTTTCTGGACTCAGTCTTATCTATCCTTTTCTACTAATTTTTATGTTACTGACATTTTCGGGTCTCTGCTTGCTAGTAATTAAGTGATGAATCAAACAGCAAAATATTTCTTCTCTGTGTGAGATATTTTCAGATATCACTGTAATAATTTCAATTCACAGTCAGCTATTTTTTCTCATATTTTTCAGATGAAAATCCTTAGAATATTTTGCGAAAAAGAAGATAGGTATTAATTATTGCTTAAGTTTTATTTAATTTATGAAAATATATGTAGGTTTACTGGATAACATCTTTCAATTGCAATATAATAATTCATTATCCAACCAAATATATTAAAGGAAAAAATTTTGGTTACTTGTTGCCCATTGATTCTCATAGATAAAAAAGGTATTGAATAAATCTCTACTAAGTTTATTACTAAAATATATATACTAGATTTAATCAATACTTCAGTTTCATTTCACTCATTATTCCTGTAGAAGAAACTGAAGGATGATTACACCTCGTAATCTTTTAAAGTCATACCTGACAAAATTTGAAAATGATGCAAGTATAATCTATAAATATGGTAAATTCTAATCCATTACAATACACTACAAATTGAGTTTTTTTTCTTTTTTATACATTTTCATTGAGATATATCTCCAATTCTAATTCATTAAAAAAGTCCATACTGGAGTAGTTGATATCATAGTGGAGATAGTAATGAATGGCGGGCAGTCCAAGAAAGTGAAAATCAATATTGTGTATAGATTAAATGTAATCCGACTTTGGCGCATAAGATTGGAAGAAACAGAAAGGGTGATTATATAGTACAATATATTGATTTTTATCTATCAAAGGATATTTTAAATATAAGACCCTATGAAACCATATATATATCAGATAGTGCATTAAGTATTTCTTTCTATTCAGCTTTTCCTTTTATAAAATGCAAGTGGTTGTAATAATTTTCGAGAGGTAAATAATTTAAGGGCAAGTTTGACAAACGTAAACTTACACGGACAAAATCATAGACTAGTAGAATCGTTAATCTTAAAAAGGATTTCAATATTCCAGCAGAAAATCATAAACAGTATTACTACAACTTAAGAAATCATTGCTGTAAATGATTTTATATGTAGCGCTCAAACGTCATAACAGCTACACTCGACATCGAGTAATAGCGCTCGACGTTACGATGAGACAACGGAATGATACATCTACCGCGGCGAATTCGCTTGATAGTTGGACTGCATGTCTGGGAGCAAAGAAATCTTTATCGTTTTATATATTTCTGAAGGAAACCTTCTTGCTTTAGTTATTTTTCTAAGTTTTCGTCTGTTGACAACCGCGTTATCTATGTATGCTTTGTGTTGATGAGAGAATAGCTTTAATGTTTTGGAAATGGAGGAAGTTGGCGAATATTCAGGTCGTCAGACTAACTCTTTGCGTAGTAAAATATTTGAAGATAACATTGAATATACGATGGTTCATTCCACTGGAGGGAACTTCTGGGATTTCTGGCTGTCTGAAGTCGACGAAATAATAAATATTGGGGGTTGGAAATTAAAAATAAGGTATACCATTTCACAATTTTCGTTTTAAAGTTTTTTTAAATAATTGATTCACTCCATTGATTGATTGTATTTCGCTTTCTTGGATTGGATTTGTTTCTAATGCATTTGCATAGTGTATGGATTTTCATTTTCATTTGACGAAAACCTGAATAAAATCTTCGACTTTTAAAAAAGGAATGGAAAATCTAGATTAAATTTAGCTCTGTATACCTTTATAATGTCGTAAGTATCTCTTGCGGCAAGCACTTTCATCCATATCTTTTATATTCATTAATCCCTTCTTCAATATTTCTATCAGAGAAATACCAATCCAGCTGTATTTTAATTTTGTTTTGTGGATGAGAATATCATATTTAAGATTGCTGGTGTAAGCGATTGTTAGTTTTAAATTAGGTAGGTAGCTTTCACGAAACTAAATAATACTTAAGAAAGGGTTGTTAAGTATTTAATTTGTAATCATGGTTTTGGTTTTGTAAAGTATTTCATTTTTGTAATCAAGGCTAGTTTGATTAGTCAAGATGGACGAATAATAATCTACATTAAAATTATCCCATTTTTCTTTATTTTCACATGTAAATGGCCCGTGAATTCCGCAGGAATAAAGTTCAGTCATGTGAACTTCAAGAAATGGTTGCCGTTAAACCCGATAAAATTGCTGTTATATTACTTCCGTCTGGAGTTGGTGCAAGGGTGAAGATTTTAACTGAAACTACAAAAGACAAGTAAATATATTTAAATAGAGTAATTGTTGTCCGTCATATATTTCCACTGATGTCTATATCACAAACTATCTTTTATGACATAACAGATTTGGTGCATATAATTTATCTGCTATAGATGTGGATACTGGAGAATTCATGTTCACTTGTGTGGAAAAAGTGTATGAACCAGATGAACAGATTTTAGCAAAAGAGACTTTTGCAGTTAACTGCTGTTTGAATCTTGTGAGTAAAAACATGATTCACTTATTTGCTTAAGGAAATATCCTTTCTTTGTGTGTGTAGGTATATAATTTATATTATGAACTGGGGAGTCTATTTCTTTCAAAAGTTCCTCTTGTTAATGATTATTGAAATGTTTTTTGCCGGTAACTTAGCTTTCTGAGAAGCAATACAATCCCAACCACAGTTTTCAATTGAAGATTAACTTAATTTGAGTTATCTCACAAGAAGGGTGGTCAACCAAAAAAGATTATAATAATCCTTTGATATTATAAATCCTTTGATATTACAAATCCTTTGATCAAGTTCAATATTGGATGCAATAAGGTTAGCGAAAGAAACTCTTAGTTTCTGAAGAATTAAGAAAAAATCGCTCATAACACAAAGGAATATCTTTCTCCTAATTTCGTAAATTCATTCAAATTGAGGAAGTTTGAAAGTTATTCGATTTTCTGAGGTTTTATATGTTATATATATTTTTATGCCTAGGACAAGAATTTCTACAATGAGGCATTCAAGAAGCATATCCAAGGTGGACTCCTTAAAGTTAAATTTTTGAGGGTCTCCTTATCATCTCCTCCTAAATTTGTGGTGGATATACATGTTAGAAGGAAGGAAGGAATAATATCTTTGATTGATTTACTTCACCCTGAATCTTGTAGCTCCCTTCCTAAGAATAATTCCAACATTCAAGGTAAGAATAGTTATATAGTTTAGTAGTATTTAGTGTATTTGATGATGGTATGATGTTAATACAATATATGCCATCATAAAAATAATCAAGGTATGTTTCTTTAAGATTATACATAGAAGATGATGTTGTAATTACTAATTTATATATCCATGATTTCATTTTATTGAAATTAAATATATAAATAAATAAAAATGTTATTTTCCCAAAAAATTTTCTTAGATATTGAATCCAGCAATTCATTGTTTGGTCAAAGTTGATGATGGCTTGATAGAGAATTGAAGTTTTCATATAGTACAAATAAGGTATCTGTAAATAAGGGTTGTCAATTGATTATACATTTATATTTATTTAGTCATTATATATTTCACATTTATTGATTTGAAATCTAAATAATACTATTCAGTATCCTTTTTATTCCCTTATTTATCTACAATGAACCTGATATTATACTACTGATCATTAACTTCACAAATAGGAAATTTTGAAAGGATCAATTTAGGCATAATTAAAAAGTTTCCTGGAATTTACTTTTTTTTAATGTTTAACAAGTGTTAATTAATTATATAATTAAAATTTAAATTCATAAGTGTGATTTCCTTTTAAATAAAGAAAAATACTTCACCCTTCAAAAACACCTAAAGTCATAGAGATGATATATATCTTTTCTCTCCTAGTTCCATCTCATTCATTTTCTTCTATTAATATGTATAATAACCCTATGATGTAGGTGAATGAGAAGTTTGTTTGTTTGTTAGGGTGTATAGATCCTGAGGGCAATACTGAATCATCCTTTATAACATGGATGCAATTATGAAATAAAATATAAATTATTCCCTTTTACTTTTAATTGTATGAACTTTATTATAAAATTTGTCTCAGAATGACAACTGCTAATGTCATATTAATTTTGTTTAAGTTATTTTATTATACCTGAATGCAGTGCCTCATAAGTCAAAATAATTATCATAATAGGTCTACCGGAAAGTTCTGTCCGTTTTTAGAATGAAACAAAAGAATAGTTTTTTCATACTTTGAATAAAGTTTATTGAATAATTTAATTGCCATCATTATGTATGACTTCTCTAAAGTGTGATTGCATTTTGTATATCCCATTTTTAAAGAAAGTCTTATCTCTACAGGCCAAAAATCTGTTCCGGTTACAATGTTTCAACAATTAAGCTCATATTCATTAAACACATATTTGGCTCTCTCTTTTGATCGCTTACAATGTGTACACATTTTCGTCTTAGACGAATAAAACGAAACCATTTTCGTTATTATTAAGTGAGACGCGTTCGCATACCAATGGTTTCTGTCCTTACTAAATTTCTATCAGGGCAAACAATTCAAGAAAGAAGAAGAAATCAGACAAACACCGGTTAAATTTTTGGCCTCTAGAGATAAGACATTCTTTAAAAATGGGATATACAACATGCAATCACACTTTAGAGAAGTCATACATTATGATGGCAATTAAATGATTCAATAAACTTCATTCAAAGTATGAAAAAATTCATCCTTTTGTTTCATTCTAAAAACGGACAGAACTTTCCGGTAGACCTAATATAATAGCAATTAATACTATCATATTTTTAGAACTATATCTTATATCTCTGTTTATTGAGAAGTTTCAAATATTATTTTCTCTATCATTTTTACACTTCTTTTTTAGTTGAGTCTCCTGAATCAAACATACTTACATTAGAAAGAAAAAAGAAAATTTCAGAGAAAGGTGAAGCAGTATTGGATATTTCTGTAGCTCATGTTGATTCCATTTCAAAATTCTTCATCTGGGAGTCTATTGATCATAAGAAAGAGCTTGAAAGGTACTACTCAGGAATATATGCAGATCTAACATTTGCATCTAGCATTTACTGTTTTCAGTTGGTCTCTCTTGGATATTTAAAAAAATTCTGGCTCAAATAACTTTTCTACTTTTAATGTATGTCATTAATCTTTAAAGGAATGTGAAAAGAGAAAATAGTATAATAAATTATTGAGGCAATGATAAAAATATCTTAGGGGTATTCCTCAAAGATAGTCTTTACTTCCTAGCAGGAAAAAGCTGTTGCAGAAAATGGTTAGCAATTGATTTAGTTTCTCTACTTCCACAAAAGTGTGTTTTACATATCTTTCATACAGCAAGGAAGTACTCTATTTTCAGTATCTTATTTTTTATGAAGAAATTGTATTGTTACATCAGAGCAATAATGTGCCCATGATTAGAAATAAATAATAATATATGCGTGTATGATGGAAAAATGATGAATCCTACCTCATCATTCTCTATCAAAAATTCTTTTAATTTATTCATTTTTCAGTCTAATGGTGGATATGAAATCCTTTTACAAGTCAACATCCACTCACATACCAAATAATTTTATAAGCTCATTATCTAAAGGAACTATCTGTGCTGCCTTGGATGAGAAGACTTGTGATTGGTATAGAGCTGAAATAGTAGCTGAAAGTAATGTTAGTCTAGAGATTTTTTTAATTCTTCAATTTAAGTAAATGGAGATACCTTTAAATTTAAGAGCATTAAAAATTTAAAACTGTTGAAAATAATTTGTTTTAAAATTACTTACTGAGAAAAGTTTTCATTTTTAGAGATCCAGTTATAAGGGACTTGTACAGAAGTATTTTGAAGTTCTTTTGGTTGATTTTGGGAATCGAATAGAATTGCCAATATCCTCTATAAGGCAGCTTCATTCCAATTTCTTTTCAAAGCCGGTATATGCTATACAATGTCATCTATTTGGTGTAAGTTATCAGAACAGTTTCCCTGTCTTTATCTCTCTTATTTGAAATTAAATTTATGTTTAAGTTTGTTAATGAGTAATTGATTATTTTTATCTTTTCTTGAATTTAATTTGACCTTAATTGAATTTAAATTTGACCTATATATATTTCTAGTTAGAACCATTATCTAGTTTGAAGTCTGCTGATGGACTTGACTATAGCAAAGATGTAATAGAAATCTTTGAAATGTTGTTGGACTTGGGGAAATTGACTCTAATTGAAGCCCCTACTAAAGGAAATGATAAAAAGTAAGCTTTATTTGGTTAGTTATCTTTAGAGTTGCTAGTAAAGATTAAGCATTTATAAAACTCTCAGGTAACTGTTCAATAGTTTGTTACTATTAAATATGCTATATTGAATGTAATTTTTACAAAAATACTCTGATGAAGAATGTTTTAAAGTTAGAGTGCTAAGGACATACATTTTTAATGAATATACATGGCTGCTATCTATTTCTTTGAAAAATTTAATTGTTAAAGTGAAATAAAGATTTAACTTCTTGTGTAACAAACTTTATTTTAGGGATTCTATACCTGTTATTTTGGAGAGGAATTACAAAGGAAAAGACCATGTCATAAATATTGATCTCCTTGCGCAAAAATTGGTAGATTCATCAGTGTTTAATATTGATGAATGCTCTGCACTTCTGAAAAATATCAATAGTGGAAAAATAGAAATGAATGTCAGCTCAAGTCCTTTGATCAACTCATTTTCAGGTGATCATATTTTTTATTTCAATGGATTTATTCAATTACGTTTTGTTTCCTGCTTCTTGGTGGTAGTTATTAATTAACGTTTCTGATCCAGGAAATATTTTCAAGGAAGAGTGTGAACATTTTAATTATAAAAATATTGCTTACTTTGTTAATATTTACCCTTTGATTTTCACTACCTTCATTTTAATTTGAACGAAAACTTACTCTATTAATAGTTTATGCACACAATTGTCATAAATATACTTATTATAAGTATTATAGTTCTGTGATTTATTTATTTTTTTAAATTTTTTCTTAACTTTAGATGATAAGTCATCCTTACCAGAACACAATATGCCTAAAGAAGAACCCAAAGGTAATTGATTGAAAATATTCTCACTCTTTATATTTTTCTATAAAAACCATTTTGCATTACTATTTTAATAAGAATGTTGATGTAACTTTTATTTATCTGGTATTTATAAATAGAGATTTTCATATATCTACCTACTTTCATTCTAAAATGCATTATCAAAGGAATTAAATTATTTGTCAAGTTTTACTGCAATACATATGAAGTTAGTAATATACTTAGATAAAAATATCATTTATTATTTTGCTATTTAATGTGAACATCAACTATTGCCTCTAATGCTCATCTATAATAAGTTTCTCCTTTAGCCATTCAGTAATGAGATATGATAATGTTAAGTTCATAAACCACTGTGAATCAAGTCATAAGGAATTTTCAGTGAAATTGAATGGATAACTCTTCAAAATAAATTAAAGTGAGTATGTTGCAATAAGAGAAGGATTTATCCATATCATGGACTGGGCAAAATAAAATTTTATGAAGCAAAATTTCTCCACACTCCTTGATTTGTGCTACTTATAGTAAGACAATTTTGTTGGGAGGCAAAAATATAGCTAAAATATAATATCATAGAATAGCATATGTGTTTCTCTTTAGTTGTAATTATTCAAATCATGTGATAGATGTTGATGAAGAGCTAGGCGACTGGAATCCAATGGAAGATGATTTCAAAGAATCAGAATTTACCTATCAAGGAATTGTTAACGATGATGCTAGTGCTATGATCGGATATCAAGCAAAGGATGAAGCTAGAATTTGCAAATTTTATGGAACAACAGGCCACTGCTTCAAAGGGTCTAGCTGCAGAAAAGAGCACAGCTTCATTAGACCTGGTAAGTGAATTAACTTTTCATAGTGAATTTTATTTTTAAATAAATTGTAGGTTTCTATTACAGTTAATTTGAGCATTCTCGTAGAAAATATTTATTTCTGGTCTTGACATTTTGTATGTTCTATGAAATATCATCATAATTTATTTTCAGATGGCTTGACGACTGATACTCAACTTGTTTTTGCTTCTGCATTCTCATATTTATCTCTACCCAGAAAAGGCTCACTAGTGAAATTACATGTCACAATTGTTACTGACATGTGTAAATTTTATGCCACTCTACATGATGCATGGCGCTACAGGGAAACTTCTCATGAATGTGAGGATTGGATTTCATTTTTAAAGACATCAGTTTTTTAGTTTTATGATTCATGCTAAATTGTATTTCATAGATGTACCAAATGAAAGGAATCCAGAGGAGAACCTTGAGAATCTACTTAGTCTTATTAATTCAAAAGAAAATGTGGCGGCATTGAAAAGGCTAGTCATGCCTCCTGGTGTTGGAGAGCTTATATTATGTAAGATGATGCCAAGCAATTTGTATTACAGAGCCCAGGTGATTGATACAAACTTGGAAGAAAATTTATTCCTTGTAAGTATTCTTTTGTAATTGTTTATGGTAAAGAGATACAACAAGTTGTGTTGAATTAATCATAGCTCTAATCCGCATTATTTTATCAAGGATATAGACCAAAGCCTTATATTCTGGTTCAGTACGTACCATAGGAAGATTTGGATTCTAGCAGTTTCATTTTGGTAGATGAGATATTTCAGGTTCTGGCTGACGTTTGTTTACCTACTGTTTTATTAAAATTTACCTCCAAAATCAGAGAATAAATAAGCAATAGAATAATGTAGTTGGCTCAATTTTATTGTGTATTCAAAAGGTCTGAAAGAACTGAGTCAGGGGAATACAGCTTTATGACTTGTTTTTAATTCTTGATTAATATTGAATCATTAATTTACGTCTTGATAAATACATTACATTAATTCATACTTTGTTTTTTTTTAAGGTACTTTTCATTGATATTGGTTCAATGGTTTGGGAGCATGCAAAGAATATGCGACAAATTGAAAACAGATACTTGCATTTACCCTTCCAGGTAGATATGAGTTTATTATGTTTGAAAAGTGCATTGCCATCAGAACTGTAATTTTTTAAAGTTTTAGTGTATCAGTCAATTATATAATAATATATAATTTATAACTTTGTAAATAAGGTAAAAGATGGCAAATTATATTTCTCAAATTAAAATTTTCTTTCAAGGCTATTGATTGTCAATTAGCTTACTGTGGGCCTCCTGAAAACATTGACGGTTCAAGAAAAATGGAAATAATGAAGAAACTCTCAGATATGATTGCTTCTAAGGCAATGAAAGCTTATGTTGTCAGTAGGTAAGTTTTTTCAAAAAGTTACCGTTATGAAAGTTCTAAATCATTGTGATTCATAACCTTTTGAGATGAGAAATAATCTGGAATAAGTAGATTCATTAATTCTGAATACTTCCCTATTTTACATTTTAAATTACACCTGTTATGTATTTCTTTGAGGCTTGGATGCTAATTTTTCATTTATTTTCTGTAAATTGTTGCAGCTACATTAAATATGAGCTCCTTTAATAATCATCTTTTATTTTGAGTGCCCTTTAATGTAAGATATCATTCATTGGAGTTCACAGTATTTAAGTCTCAAATTGTAAATGCTGGATGAATCAAGAATTTTGACTGCTGCTTAAAATTTGGTTTTCTGTGACATTTAAGCATATCTGATTAAACTATTTCTTAAGTGTATAATGGAAGTGGTATGGATGACTACTGACCGTGTTCTTAATATTTAAAGATAGTAAATTTTACTCATTCACAATCAATTCAAAACAAACTTTTTGATACTCACTCCTTATTTGCAGCATATCAGCAATCAACAAGATGGTTGTTGAACTTGTTGATGAGGAGGGAGTAAATGTTGGTAAAGTTTTGAAGAAAGAAGGATACTTGAAAGAGTCACCTGAAATGTATGAATCTAACCTTAAATATATTCCAGGATAAACATATAGCATCATGTTATATCGAGTATCATTGTTATTTTTTTAAAACATTTAATGCCCTGAAAATTTAATTAGGGTAATGTATTTCTTTTATAAAATAAAAATCATATTATCACATTATTATCAGAAACTATCATTGTTAATCTCAATAAAACTCTATAACTCATTAAATTAATTTTTAAAACCAGTTATTACTTTAAATTCTGTTGGATAAGAGTGTACAATTTATCATAATAAATTCTGAACTTTTAAAGAAAGTTCTCTGATCTCCAGCTAAAGGGTCTACATTTTGAAAATATACTCTGCAGTCGTCATATGGAAAAGGGGTCTTTGTTTAGAGGTCATGTAGTTCCTCTCAGTTTCTGTTGTGGGTGGCCAATTAAGGGTAGGGTTGCAGGAAGGAAGATCCTTATTTATCTCTCATTTGCCAGTTTGTTTCTGAAATCCTATTGGCTGATTTATTGCTCTGTGAACTGCTTCATCCTAACAGCTCAGGAAAATACCTTCATTGCAATAATTTTTTCTTGGATGGAGTCTAACCTCCTAAGTTACCCTAGCATCCTCCCCCTCTGCAAACTCTGATTTTGATGGTTGGTTCAGAAGCATGGATAAGGGATGTTACTTTAATCAGGTTTCAACAGCCCTACATGTTTTACCTATGTAGGCTAGGCAGTATTTGTAATGAACTTGGTGAGCTCCAAGGATCTGAGACTGGTTATATATTTGGGTTTTGGAAGCATAGAGGTCTTTGGGTTCAGGATGTGTATCATCTATGCATCTTTTTCTCTAGTGTCCTTCAGATATTTTTATGAGGTTTAACAGTTGAACATAGTTTGAAATATGGTAGAAGTTCTCTATATTAAGAAATGAATACCAGGAAGTTGCAAAGAAAGTGATGGAAAGAAAACAAAAGTTTAGTCCATAATGATAACATAAAGGTAGAAAGTGAATAGCCAAAAAAGAATGGCCATGTAGAAATATTTTGAGTAAATTGAAGTTTTGTTGACCTGCCAAACCATGAAAAGGATAATCAAGGAAAACATCAGAAATCGACAATAGAGCTGTTTTTTCTGGTATAAGCAGTGTCAATGAGGAGGATTTGAAGAAAGTTTATCATCTTTCCTCTAACTGAATGCATAATTTTCAAGGATGCAGTACTTGAACAATTCAGGCATGTCTAGTATGGAACGAGTTGATGCTGGAAGAAATTCAGCTAATTAAATTAATATGAAATACCACTACTCTACTATGTAGGCTATTCTATTCTGCTTACTTGATTAGTAATTTTTAAACTATTATTAATAAAAATGAGTATTTCCAGAATTGCTCACAGTGTTCAAAAGGATTGAGATGAATTAAAATTATTGTTATTGAGTATAGTCAGTTAGATTAACATTAATACCAATGGTTACATGAAAATTAAGTATTTTTATGAATCATAAGAGAAAAGAGCAAGGAAGAAAACTTAACAGTTCAAAGTGAAGAATTTCATTTCATATTGCAAACATCAACCCAAAAAAAGCTTTACTTTCTTGGTATTAATATACTGATTGATGTCAAGCTTTCATATCACTCCTCATAATGAAGATACACATGTATTTTTGCTAACAATTGTTCCACCTAGAATAAGACTCATTGCAGGAATTTATTATTCAAATAAATTTGTAAAATCGAATGATATTAGTGATAGCAACAATTGTTATATTAAAATAATATTTATTAAAATATCATCTTATTTCTTTCACTTTTGTTAAAAATTATATTCAATATTTTAATATCCTCCATAAATATTCTCTTAAACTTATGTAAATTTTCAAAAAATAATATTAGTTATAAATGTACAAATTACTTTACAGACATTAGTAAATAAATACGTCTAATTAGCTATAAGAAGTCTTTTATCTTCACACGCCTTCGAACAGCATTTGTATATCCTTCCTTAAAGTGATACCAAATATCACTTTTTATGAAGGTTGACATATTTCCTGAAACAAAATTCATAGTAAATAAAAATTAGATAAATGAATTCTTTAAAATATTTATAGTAATCACTCTATAGTTATTTAAGCGAAATCAGGTGCAGGTATTAAAAAGCATATTTTTTTTATTCAAAGAGCCTGAAGGGCATAAATAATAATAAATAGATCATGAAAGAATATTTGAATACAGTCTAACTACCAACTTTGATACACTAATCAATATTACAAAATACTTGTCCTATGATTAAACTAATTAAATTGAACAGTTTCAGCTTCTAGAATTCTAAATATTCTACACTAAATTAACATCATAAGATAATGACCACTTACTTTTTTCAGATTTTGAATCTACCTCTACTTCTCTCCCAAAGAAATCTTTCCCTACCTGGAAGGAGAATGTTTAAACTTCAGCTAGTTCATAATATAAAGCAAGGAATTTTTATTGATTTTAGTAATTAACACAAGGTAAAAACACTTTCATTATGAATCTAAATATTGTAACATGGAATACAAAATTTGGTAAATTTTAAAGAGACAAGATTTAATACATATCATTATTTCCAAAAAAATGGAAAATATTTCTCATCGGTCAGAAACAAGTAATCAAAATAATCTTTCATCATAACTAAATAGCAGCCTCAAATGCAATTCTTATAAAATATGGAAAGCAACGAGAATACTTCAATCATCTTTAACATTATAAACTCAAGTTTTGAGACAATTTACTCAGAAATATTGAAATTTACAACTTAAAATTTTTCCAAGGTATTTAGAAAGATGACATCACAAGAAAACAGCATAAATATATTACATTTGAAAGATGCCTGATAATCATGAAAAGGTGTAGTTCCAATCTTGAAACCTATAAAATTTATAATTTATTCAATTAAACAAACCTTCACAGGTACATCTTTAACTGCTTTAGGAGTTAGTTTCTGCAGATGGTTTGATAAAATAGGTTTCTTAGCAGTTGATGTTGGAGTTGATGGAGCTGGTACTTCAAACCTCTTCATTATCTCATTTTTTATTTCTCTTGCTATTATCTGCTTTGTATTATAAGGAAGCTGAGTTGATGCTCTCATACCAGGGAATGATACAAACTCTTCGATGTTCCTAAAGAGAAAATTAAAAATGATGAATAACCATAAAAGTTTATATTAATATTATTATTATTATATTTATTAGAAATAAATAAATTATTTTTCATCAACATTAATTTTTCTTGCCATCTGAATTTTATTGTAGAGAATATCTAATGAAATTAGTCAAAAATGACCACATATTTACAATTACTTTTTAAACATTATTTATGCCGAAGCTTAAAAAGTAAATTTGTCAATATCATATAAAAAAATCCGATTACGAATTTGTTTGGTTGACAAAATAAGTATCCAAGTCTCGTGATACGCTAGCTTTTTATATGATTAAAATGATTCCCTGATTCATTGCCAAATTTAAAATATGCAATAATATGAAAACATTTTTAGTTTAAACACCTTTCTTATATATCAGTGCATAATTATTATAATACTTCATGCATGGTTAAACAATTCTAGAAGTACATACGGATCTAAATTATATACATAAACTCCTTCTGGAGTTCTTTCCTGGATATATGTCAGATTGTAATCTATCATAATTTTGATGAGGTTAGAAAAATTAGCTTTCTCTCTCTGATTGTACAGCTCAATGCTTACCTAATAATGATTAAAACAGAAAAATATTAGTTTATTGCATGAAAAAATTCTAACATCATCCAACAACAAGATAAGATTAAAGTCATTACAGAATTCTAGATAATTGTTTATATATTGCATGAAAAGCTGAACTGAGATATTAATATACTTACTGAACGTAGAGGGGGTGAAATTATTGTTAGGAGAGATGGAAGTACATCCAGGTACAAAGATAAACGAGAGACGTGAGATCTCACAATTGGTGACAAGCCTTCCATCAAAGAATTCATTGTTTGATTGAAATTTGTTAACCTTACATGAGCCTGAAAATATTTAAGAATTCAGACAGTAAATTATATATTTATTAGAAATTTTTTCCAAAAATTAAGCATTTATACTTTGTAATACACCTTAAAATCTTAATATTCAATATTACCTCATATCCTGTTCGAGGATAAGTAAGTTTGGGCCATGAATTTTCTGCAAATAAAAAATGCCATTTCACAAAGAAATAGGGAAGGTATGGATACAGGAAAAATGTCTGCTGAGACATGATTGTTGAATTTATCTTGTCGAAGAAGGTGAAGGAGTCCATTCCAACAGAGATCTATCAATGATTAGAATTTTGTGAGTTAGTGGATGGATACTGAACATGATTAAATATCCTGTGGTAAAAATGAACCAAACTTACCTCCCTTAAAGCAGAATCCTTTTGTTTAACTGAGAGGTAATTTTCAAAGACTCCTTGTGACAGTCTATCGTAATCGCCAAAACTTTGCACAGCTTTCAAGACCCGTAACATTCTATAAAGGAAAATAATCACAAAGTGTAAGTACTTGGATTAGCTGATATAATTATTGTAGCTTAATGGACAGAAGGGTGACTGATGTGGCACTCAAGTGAAAATTCAAAAGCAAATTTCAGTATGAAATATTGCTTCGTTTTAAAAACCTAAATTATTTACAACTTAAGGCTATTGATAAAAAGGAAATCTACAATCACTACAGAATTATGAAATACTTCAAATGGTAAAATATTTGCTTTTTATTTGGAATTACATATATACATGTGGTACCTCATGCAAGAATTAAAACTAACAAAATAAAATGATAAAATAATTAATTAAAATTTGTTCTTAGAGATATACAACAAGATTTACTATGACAGTGAAATGATTTTTTTGAAAGATTATTATTCAACTATGACCAAGAGGAAAGTATGTTAATTTGTTCTATATTAGCAAAATAGTGATTTTAAATTCAGAGAAAAATTAAAGGGAATTTTCTCACCTATTTTTGAAAGAATATTCACTGAACCTTAGAAGAGGTGAACCCACTGGTTGAGCATTATCTTTGGCAAGATTATTGGTAATACTATAAAGCAAAATGAGCACTATTATTAAAACATAAAAAATTATATAGACAGTGAAGCTAATACTGCTCATTGCAGAAGCATATCCACACACTATTATAGCTCATACAATCACCTCTTCTCTTTATGTATCTTAAAAATCTCCTGCCAAACATCAAATGCACTTTTTTGTGCATCTTTAAGGCCTACACTGGATTTCTGTACATCAAACATCCTTAATGGCTTATTTTGAACTTTAAATAAATAAAGAAAGGACACACAAGATCTGATATCATATTGCATTTTTTTGCAAAGAACCATGAGAGCTCCCATGTCTGTTTTTATTCCTTGCTCTTTGGCAATTTCCATCAACCTACATGCAAGTCTGAAAAACAAATTTTATATAAAAGAGCAGATTAAAGAAAATTGACTGAGATGTTTTCAGGTGTTGCACATAACCAATAGAGAGAGCAATTAATATAAAAATACTCAGGTACCTAGTGTTAGTTGATGAACCAAAATGAATTACTAAGGCTTGCTGACGGAGTGATCTCAAGGCAGGAGCATATAGATCATTGCAAATACATATTATAGGTCTCTTTAACACAGTCTTCTTTTGATTTCCTTTCTTGCCCTTTCCTTTGGCAGATTCTTTTCCTAATGCAACTTTGAGAAGTACATCTATAGAAGGCTACAAAAAAAAGCGTTTAACAACATCTTATTATTACTTCCATGGAGGAACACACAATGCAAGATAGCTTGTGAATATATGATACAAAAAATCCTATTTAATGATTGAGATACTTACAGCAGGTGCACCATCTATTTCATCCATTACTAAACAGTTTGGGCGAGGTGCAGCTCCAACAACTGCTTGCATTGATGTGGCAGCTTCTAACTTATTTCGAAACATTTCAGGGCTTCTATCATCACTGGCATTTATCTCCACCACATTGTAACCTTTAATAAATAAAAAATTTGAATTGAAAATAAAATAAAGAGCTATTAAAAGATGTAAGTTGTGACACAAGCATTCTTCTATTTCTGATATAATATTATTATTCATAGAATCTATGATAGACATCAGAATTTGAATAAATATCATCTGACACAGTGCCAGTAACAAACTTAACAATAGAACTCTTTCACATAAAGACATTAAAGAAGAAAATATAAGAGCTCTTTACTACATTAGATATAAGAAAAAAAAACATTTGGGCAGGGAAATTTTATAAATAACAACACTCCAAAGAGAAAAAAGAAACACTCCATAGAGGTTGAAAAAGGAAGTATTGATTTACCAATCAGATTTTTTAAATATTAATCTGCAGCTCTAAAATTTACAAAAGAAATCTATTAAATAAATTAAATTAAGAAAGAATTTAAGAGACACAAAAATCTATACAAATGGCCAGAGTAAATGAGAGGTTATATTTTATTTAACTCAGAATCACTAATTTAATAAAAAATAAAATGGAATTGTAATTCAAACATAAACATACCAGCATGCTCAGCAACCACATGTGCTAGGGTTGTTTTGCCAAGACCAGGGGGACCACAAAGGAGTGCAATTCGTTTTACTGGATAACCAGCATCATCATGCTCTTCCAAAAACTCAGCTGAAGAGTAAATGTTTCAGAAATTAAATTTTGTTTCAAATAATATGCCAAACAAGAAGTATTAACAATTTGGGACAAGTAGCTTTTCTTTCCCAGATCTGATTTCTCAAACTAGGGCAAATGAGCATAGCATACATGCCCAGAAAGTGAGAAACTTGGACTCAAGTCCCACCACTGTCAATATTATTCAGTTTCCATTCTAGTCACGTGAGGCACAAAGTTAATTCAGAGCCATGAATTCATATTTAAATATAACTACTTTAGTTGGGGGATGAATTTTTCTTTCCATTAAATTTTTTTCTGATTCAGTCCATAATTTTGACAGGTGAACTTACAAAAAGAGTATTGGGCTATAAACGTTCCATACTTGAATGTTAATAATAATAATCCTGTAATTCATTGTTGTAAGTAAATTCCAATGTAATTAAACATAAAAACCCTTAAAGTACTCTTCATAATCTTCTTTGGCTTTAAAAATTCAGAAGACAGCATTAGGATGATGTGCAAAAGTTTGCTGATAGTCTAATTTAGACATTAAATAGAAATACCTGTGGCGTTACTTTGGAACTTTTTCTGTTTTTCAATTGCTTCATCTTTACGGACTTTCTTCTTTTTGATTTCCTTCTTAAATACAACATGATCCCACAACTTCATCCATTTAAGTAGAGTTCGATTGGTTCCCTTTAAATAATTAAATTATAAATATGAATATAATTATATAAATAATTATATTCTATAAATAAATACATATCAAAATAAATAATACATTTAGCTACAAATTCTTTACCTGATTTCTTTTACACATACTTGTAACATCATGCAAAAAATTTTAGAATATATAGTAAAAAATATAATTTCAGGCTACATCTAATTTTACTTTAACAAGTTTGGTTATAAGCAGATATCTCATGAACAATGTGACCATTAAAAATGAATGTCTCTAAATTATGTACATAATTTTAATTTATTAATAAGAGAAAAAATTGACATTTTTTGATAAGCAAAAAAATCCCAAATTATAATTACAGTATCAGTTATAAAAAGATCAAAGTGAACTATTAATTACACATTTCAATATTTTTTCACTTTAAAAGCAGGAAATTGAGATAAAATTGGGAAAAATAAAAATTAACTCATCTACCTCATCACTTAGAAGATCCAAGTATGATTTCGGGCGGTATTTTTCCACCCAGAGCTCACTGCTTTCAGTTTCTTTCCTCAGATGATCAGATGCGGGGATTGTGCGTGGAGCATTTTTTCTTTCCAGCTATAAAGATGAAAAAATAAACTTATAAAATTCAATCTTCAAAATTTAACATTAAAAAATAAAGGATTAACTTAATTATCATAAATCAATAGTTTCTAAATTTCACATAATTTATGTTTGCATGAAATTTAGGCACTGAGAATATTACATTAGAAATAAATACAGATTTCAGTTTACCAATTCTTTGGCTTGTCTTTCCAAAACACTAAATGGCTCAGAGAGTAGTTTAAGGCAGTTTTCACTTGTTGTTACTGATGCAACCTGTAAACATCAAATCATAAAATCAGTCAAACGACTGTTCTAACTAGTTTGTCAATAGATTCAAGATATTTCAATAATGACATAGCAGATATCTCTTTACCTGTGATTTAAATGCTTCTTCCGTTGATAGTCTTATATAAACTCTTTTTCCTTCATCATTGGTAACTGGAACGAATGGCCATGGGGGTAAAGTTCTTGTTATGCAGGCTGGTTTACTGAGAAGCAAATATTTTAGAATAAAATTTCAATAAGAAGAAATTACCTGGGTGGATCAATCACGTGAAATATGTAAGGGAAAACTTTTTTAATTACTACTTTAAGTTGAATAGACAGGAATTTGCGTAAGGGTTACAATGAAAACAATTAAACGGTAGAGAAATTCACTATCAATAGTACCTTTGAATAATGTCGGATGAAGAAGACACTTCGTGTCCTGAATTAACTTTCCTCTGGGCAAGAATCCTTTCAATTAGAATCTCATCTGCTAATTCCGTGTCTCCCACATCACATACGCGATTCTTTTTTGCTATAATACAAAAACATTCAATCAAAAATTGGATTATACTAAATGGTATCAAGATTTTGGAGATTATAAACGTGATGGATACTGGTTCCTCCACTTTGCCCTCGATTACGGACAAGGAATTTATTAACTGGTTCCTTATACCTGTGAGATATACGCATACCTGGAACGCTCAAACATTCTTCGTCCGATGAAATATCCAAAACATCTCCAAATAAGTTGTCAATTTTCCTTTTATTATCAACGTCGCTCAAAGGAGTTGCGAGGGCTTCTTCTGTCTTTTCCTTGAGTACCTTCGCAGACGATGGTGCACCTGAGATTATAAAATTTTGATTGTTTAATGTAGTGGAATACAATGATATTCCATCTCCATTAAGAATGCAATCACTTACTGTCAATGAAGGAGTCCTCCTCTATTTCTCGGAGGTAATCAAGCTCGTCAGCGTGCATAAATTCAAATTCTTCGTCCGGATTAGGAAAATCCATACTTATACGGATATAAACAAAAAAAACTTTTATTGAACCTGTTGTTTGTATAGATTTCCAACGAATAAAAAACTTAAAAACTAGAAAATCATTCACAGTCTTCAGAGAACCTAGATGAATTCAAGTGGCGGCAAATTTTTCATTATGAGCGGAAATAGCCGTCTGTAAAACTCGGTAAAATGGACTATCAATTGACCCTATAGTGATGTTTCATCCAATCGGTATGTGTTATCCATTTAAATATCAGACAGAGTTTACAAGACTAAGAAGATTGATAAATTGCATATATTTTGACTGATATAAGTTACTCTTGAACATTAGTTAAAACAAATCTCTAAAGTAGACAGAATCTTGTGAAACTGCAACTTATTATTAAAAATTTCTGAGATGTGCAAGAAACTAAACTTGTAGAAACAAAGTAGGTGCTTATTTCATTGAGTTTAGACTTGATTTATTGAATTAAATAATTTATAAATATCTTCTTAACTATTTTCCTCTTGTCCACCACTTTTATTTTGATCTCTTGTACTACTTTTAGGGATAGCAAATAACAACTAATAATTCTTTATTTTCGGCGTATATTGAACTAAGTATTGCCTTTCAAGTCATATTAATTGCTTTGAGCTGTAACTATTATGAACTAAAAAAAATAATACTTATCAAAGTATCAAGGTTTAAAAGTTTGATTAACTTTTAACAACTTAATAATTTCTCATCAGCAAGATTAATTAGTTATACCTCAATAAGGAAAATAATTTTTTAATGGAATGAATGTTTCTTAAGAAGAACCAAGGTTGTTCTTGTTCTTTAGATAACAAACTTATTCATCATTGATATTTTTCATTTTTATCTCACCTGGATTATGACTTGTATCCTTCAAAGACCTTTACTTAAGCAATTAAAAATGTTACAATTTCCTAACATCAAAGCCATACATTTAAAGGCAATATTAGAATTAATTCAGTACCTCTGCATAATTTCTAAATGTTGCATCTAATAGAATTGATTGTTTACCATGAGATACGGTCCATTTTTGTTTTGATTGTCATAAATAAATGAATTTATTATGATCTAGGACACTAAATAATAATATCACAGAGGAATTGATACGAGGATAATTTTCTACTCATAAATTGAAATAAAAGTGACACTTTCAGGATTTCTGCAACTGAATCACATCACTATTTATTTTTGGATTTATAAAATTGCATGGGAATCACAGTTTGCCTTTTTGTATAACACAGATAAATAGGTTCCTCCAAAAGTTTTGATCTCTTAAGATATAGATCAGCAATCACATATTTTCTAGCTCTGCATTTATCGAGGATACTCAGAGGAAATAGAATAGCAGATTTTACTCATCATAAAGCAAGGCATGAATAGTCAATGTGCAAGAGAACTTAATCATTCACTACCAAAATTTAGGAAGTCATCATTTATTGGTAGGCCTGATTATTTTAAGTGCCAGATGACTGCCCATTTTTATTATTGTTACCTCTTCAAAAGAGTACAATTCTTTGGGGTTAGATTATCATGATCAATTAATAGAGACTTCCTAGTATGACTTTTTACTGTGACAGCTTACAACATATTAGTATACATAAAAGCATTTTGTAGCACCAAATAATATCCTTGCTGTTAAACAACATCATCAATAAATCTGCATATCTTTTGAAATAGTCATGATATGGTTATACCAAATGACATGTGAATATCATCCTCTTAATTGAGTCAATGTCCAAAATAATCTGTCATCTCAAAGTTATTTAAATGGCTACGTCAATCAATTTCAACACTCAAAGCACCTTTCTAGATTTCCTATAGTGTAACCAAATGAATGAATAATATTCAAAAAGAAAAACAATTTCATAACTATAGGCTGTTTATTTGTCAAAATAATGGGATAAAAAAATCAGAAAAGAGGGCAACATTAAGTAATAACTTATGTAAAATAAATATTATGATATTGTTGTACATGATAGTATTATGGTTTCATTGAAAGATAAAATTGTGAATTAAAAGTATATTTGCCAAAAATCTGAAAAATATTACAGCCTTCAAAAATGGGTTGTGAATACTGATGAAATGATAACTGGGTATGTTTTAAAATTTGTTTACTAAGGCACAACCACTTTAATGGTGCTGGAAATGACTTTCTGAGACTCAGCTAGTACCCCACCAAATTGCTTCCCCATTCAGAGCATTCAATAAAGATGCAGATTATAACAAATTTGATTTTTAACAAGTAAAAACTCAAAACATGAATATTGGCAGTAGAGACTGAAGTCATAATACACAAGGATGAGAATAATTTTGTGTGAAACCATGAATTAAATAAAATTCATCTCAAAAATCAAGAGAGCAATAGAATCTCAAGAGCATTTTGCTCAGATCTGTGATTGACAATAATTATGAACTCTTTGATCACATTATAAATCACTCAAGTCAAATAAAAATTCATAGATGGACAATTTATAACAATGTAGGCCAATTTTGTTACAATTGGAAAGGCTGTGAAGTGTTAGGAATGTTAATAGGAAAATAAATTCCTTGAAAATCATTGTGGGATAAGTCTATGCCTGAGAATCAGAAACTACATTTAAAACAGCACCAAATTATAGCAATCAACTGATGGCAATCAAAAATTCTAATTGACTCCCACACATCTCTACATGACAATATAGAGACGGGAAGTCTAAGTCTATTCTTTACCACTCCCCCCCAGTTTTCCACAACCCGCTTGATGCTTCTTTTGGTTCTATTACATCTTTTGTTTCAGGAAGCTGATCGGTAGTGGATGAAACATAATTGGAATCATCTTCAATATCTTCATTAATATCACTACCAATAAGCAAAATGCCTAAGAAGATGCCACTCAATTTGGCTGCTGTAATAGGAGTTGCACGGCCAGGAGTTATGACTTCAGTTGAACCTGCTGTCACTTTATCACTATCTGGCATCATCTGCTCAAGGGAAAACAAAAAAGAATGTTCAGAGAAATCAGGAATAAAATGTTTAACCAACTCCGAAATCAGAAAAAAGAAGCTCATTAAAATAATTCAATTTATTTCCCTCTTAGTTTCACTTGGAAATTACTTGGAATAAAAAATACATAGATACACATAAAATTAAATCTAAAAACAATAGGAATAGGAAATAATGGATGAAACTGATATCATGAAGCTAACCAACTAATTTTATTGAAAGAGTATGCAAATAAAATTGCAAGAAATGATAAATTTTGAAATATATTTCTTGTAAATTAATTTTTGAGTATAGTTATTAATAATTAAATTCAAGTTACAGAATCTTGTGTAATTTGAAGCAAGCAGCAAGGCTACAACAAGCAAAACTTAATCTCTTTTGCATCTACTAAGGTGTATAAAAGGAATCTAAGAAGACTATTATATGCAAATAATAGTACTAAAATTACATTTAAAAAAATTTGTATTTTGCAGTCTTAGCAAAATTTGTTGAGTCAGTCAATGTTTCTCAGCTGCATAAATACATCATAATGAAGCATTATTTAATTATTGAGGAATGATTTAAAGGGAAAATTACCTTGTCAGCAACATGCTTAAACACTAACCCATCTTCACCAATGTAAAATGTAGAGAAACCATCATACCACCTGAGAAGAGAAAGAATATCCATTATGAAAAAATAGGTATTTTTCAATCTTAAGCTTTTTATTTAAATTCGTTATGACTTTCTATATATATATATATATATATTTTCTCCCAAATTTAAAAGTAGGATATAAGAAGGAGAGAAAACCAGAATGTATCCAAATTTGCAATTAATATCAGAAAGATAAGATGATCCAATGGAAACATCAGTAGAATCCTTCTTACATGACTCACCAAGCAAGTCAATAAATACATACGAAGTGCATAATCCACAATAGTATGGATGGTAAAGGGAAAAATTAATTTTTTAGATTAAAAATTTTTAAGAGCATCAAAAAAATAAGCTTATGTGAAATGTAAAAGAATAGTAATGACAAATTAAAAACATATTTTGAAGAATGGCATGATTAAACAACATTAATTAAAGTATTTGAGATTGATGATGATTTTATGGACATAACTTGAGGTTTAGATTTGTAAACCTTTGTGACATTAATTAAATTATCAGTTCTGCCAACATCCTATAATTGTTATTGAGTAACAATCAGTTAAGTAATAAAGAACAGTCTAATGTCCAACAGCAATATACAGGTTGAAAGCAACCTTAAGGTAATGCATATCGGTCAATATGAACTCATGATCTGTTCAAACCCATATTATATTAATGATAATTTATCAAAATGTTAAATTAAAGATTAATTTGATGTCTACTACTAGTATGCATCATTACATAACTAATTTGTTCAAGGATGATGAAAATCACTAGGTATATCATTGAGCTTTTCCCAATTGTGATGGGACACATAAATATAATACATGACTTAATTTTTCTTATCATTTAAATAGATTATCCCCATTAACTATGTAAATTTAATAGTATAAAATATACTGAAAAACTTAGCATCATATATGATGAATAAAAATGAAAAAGTTAGGGGAGACAGCAAATCAGTTCATAAATTTTAAAATTCTAAATAATCTCCATCTGAAATGTGCCAGAGGCTGAATGACACTTTACAGTTGGTTAAAAATAACATAAGATCAATTAAGGTTTACATACACTGAAATATACAGTGACAAGATTAACATTCTAATTCATCATACAGATGTATCTCAGATAATACTTCTGTTTCAGGATGTTATAAAATAAAAAATAAAATAATAAATATATATAAGGGAATTCAAATACATTCACTGAATATAAATATATAGAAGGGAATTCACATCACAATAGCAATTTCCCATTAGATCTCAACTTTCCTTTCTTATTGCAGAATATTTGAATTTAGCTCTTACATTGTTGCCAATATTGATACAGATGAATATTTTTAGATTTGATAATTGTAGCTGATATATTCAAAGAGATAAAACTTTAATGGTTCTCTGAAATATCATGTACATGATAAGAAAAAAGGAACGAATAACAAGCAAAGTATACAACAGAACTATAAGCTACGTTAACACTAGCATAAAATAATTGAAATAAGAATAATTTCATAAATTAAAACTTACGATTCTTGAGCTTCAAATATTTCTTTGATCTTCCAGAGCTTGTACTTCCAGAATTGGAACATAACCTAAAGAGAGATTATCAAACTTTTTAATAAAAAGAACATAAAAGTTTACGGCATGCCATTAATTTAATAGATAATTTTAGAGGGATCATGGTTGTACACATCCACTTGATAGTGATAGTTGGAAAAAGAATTGGGTGATATAAGATATAGAGTTTTATATCTAGATAAAACGGTATCATATGTTACTAATGAAAGGTTTGAGATAATTTTTTAATGCAATATATAATTCACTCTCAATAAAATTTATGGAGTGATAGAGAGAATTATAGACATTTCAGAAGACAAAAACTGATTGACTGACTAATAAATTTTAAGGCTACATACAAAAATTATTTATGGATGGAAGGATGAAAATATATAAAAAATCACCAATTTAGGTTCATTTAACTTACAAAAAACTGATTTATAAGTACTCAATGAGAAACTATTATAGTTAAGATTGATATCTCACTGTGTACTTCATTTATTATCAACATTTATGCAAGAAAAGATATGTATGAAGTGAAGATATGAATGATTCGAATTCATATTGAAAATCATATAATACAATATATTATATAATTATTATTAATTCTACAGTAGGTATAAATCATCTACAATTCAAACACATCACAGGAAGAATTTACTTTACTTACCTTTAAACCAGATAATCCACGTATCCGCCATCTCACTTTAACAGAACAGTCTTCAGGGTGCATAGTTATTTTGAGGACTTCAAATTTTACATATGCATACCTTAAATGTCCAACTGTTCTCAACAGAGCAACTTGTTTCACGTAGTTATATAAGCCTCTGAAAAAAAAGCCAAACAGCGAGAAAAGAAAAGTAAATATCTGCCTCATGTAAACTCTATGGTAGTACATGTTCTTAAGCCATAATAAAACTAAAAAATCAACTATTGCTACAGTGAATATTTGAATTTTAGAACAGTAAAACAGTAGCAGCTTTTACTTCTTAGCACATGTAACGGTGAATGCACCCCCCCTGCCACACACCTTGATTCGTAGCTCTTAATCATTGAAAAATTATTATAAAATGTGATATCAACATTTATAACATGTGTTTTCAACCTCTTACAAATAAGGAACACCTAGGCTACATGCTGCAAAACTTGAGAATATTTATCCTCAAACAATTTATTTGGTATCATCATTTTTGTTAATTTTTAACATGGAAAAAGTCAATTGAAGTTAATGGAATAAAAATTACTTACACAGTCCTTGTCCCTCTGAGATTATTCTCAAATATAATATCTTGAGAGTATATTGTGTAATCCATAGGTTGAATAAAAAGTTTTGGCAACTGAAAAAGGTACATTTGGACATTTATTTCACAAAAAAACTTCAATACAAAAACATCACAACCATCGATGAATATAATCAAAACTAAATTAAATTTTTGAAAAATCAACCAACAATAACGATGGAATTATAGGTGGTAATACAAAACATTTGCATGTGCTTTTTAATTCAAAATGAATGTTTTTTTGCAATTCTGGAGTTTTATACATATTTTTTGACATTTATAGGTATTGATTTGAATAATAAGATAAATTAAAGTAACATGGATACCATATGAGTAATATGAAAAACAATAAAAACCATTCATACTAATGAATATATTAAATACTAATAATACTAATACTAGAAATAATACTCTGATCAGATAAGATCATATTTCAACTAAAACGATAAACCTTTGTTTAAAATATTTCCTCTGGGAAATCTTTTTTTGACTATCAGCAAGAAATTCATTCCTTGATAAATTAAGAGAAATTTTTAGGATAGGATTTCAATTCTATCCTGCTTATTATAATGAAAACCGTTTAAAATAAAAAAAAGTTAAACAAGAAGTGAGTGAGACAATGAGTGGGTAACATATCAAATGTATATGTTAACTTCCTCTGGGTTGTAAATTATTCGTAAGTATGAGTTTTTTAAAAATTTAATGTCGATGAGATTTCTTATACCTATGTACTTGTTATATCTAATTCTAGAGCTTCTAAAAATCCTTAGATTGCAATAACTTGCAGAGTAAAATCGTAAGTACTCTTGTATGACAACTCACCGTTTCCGATAAAACTGTGTACACCCTTTGGATGTGTTCATTAGAAGGCTTGCCTCTTTCATCCTTCTCATTTATAGAGGAATTCATTTTTCCACTTTCAGCGGTTTTGACAACATCCTCACTTTTAACAGAGCTTACTGCACTCTTGCACGTTGTATATGTAATTGCATCTTTAGGATGCAATTTAAGATGATCATCCTGAGGGGGATAAAGTTGTTGTCCTTTTAGTTCCAATAATGTTGGTCGAGAGGTAAGTCTTCTTGGTACATTTTCATCATCTTCTGCATATGATGGTACGATTTCCGTCCAAGAATCATTGGGAATAACTTGTCGCACAATCACAAAATTCCGGTGCTTTTCAAATCTTCGAGATGTCAGCGATCCTATGTCACGTAACTTCTGAATATGAATTTCTGAAGGTGTATTCGTTAAATCGAATAAACTGGTGCCGTAGAACTGTTATTAACATTAATTAAGATAAAAATAAATTAATAATTGCGGAATATAAAGTAATACTAATTTTAATTAAGACTAATAAAATTGCTAACAGCATTGTGAATTGTACTGCAGCAGAGGTTAAATGCGATGATTAACAGATCAAGTGATATATTTAGCACATAGAAAATTTACTCAGAGAGCTTATAGGGTAGTAAAAATACCGCAATAACACCAATTAATGATAGGAAGTTAATATTAATGATATAACTTACTTCTTCCAAAAACAGGGACTTCTGTAAACTGGGAAATACTTTCCGCCTTTCACATTGTGTTACATGAGCACGAAGGGATAAAATTTGATTCTTGGGTCTGAATCTGAGGCTTATTCTCTGCAAACAAACAGCCATTACCAATATAATACGAGTTATTTTAAATTATTTTACGACCGCAAAAGCGAATTCGCCATTTCTGGTGTGCAGACAGAGAAATATACGCTCTTCACTTGTATATCCTTACTTCTCAAATCGTTTATCGCATGTTCGAACCCAGAGTTGAGAGCGGGAAAGAGAAACTGAGATATTTTCTTTAACGAATAAAATATGAGCCTATTTCATGTAATTATTACGGAAATTCCTGCAAAAATAATCTTTTTCTTGTTTTTATAAGGTTCATTGTATTTTTTACGTAAAAATGCAGAAGTTATTCATTTTACAAATGCTGAGAGAACGACCTTCAAAAGTCTTACAAATGTCATGTAATGTCAGTGCCGTATATGCATTGCTATCGCATTTATTATTCAAAGAAATGAGCCCTATGAGCTACCTTGTAGTGCCATATCTATTGACCACATCACTAGAAAACTGGAATTTAATGCCGTTATTAAAGGATAATTGAAAAACTGGCTTTAATTGATCTTCCATAGTCTCTTTCTTTAGCTCTTTCTCTCTGTATCTCAGCGAAGATTCGTCATTCATAATATGGTCACTCAGTACAATATAATTGGGTTAAGGTTTGATATTGCCTAGGTAGATGTTATTTAAGGTTGATTATTATACTCAGAAACCATACCTCAGTTATCAGTGGAAAATCCTACCCAGGATCCCTTGCAATGCTCTTAATTGGATTCTTTTCCTTATTTTTCTGCCTTTTAGAGAGCAAAAGTAATTCTAATCCTGCAGTATGAGACTGCATCAATAGTTGTTACGTACTTCACTCTGCTATAGATATATTGTTACTTAAAATTAGTTAACCATGCTGAATTCATTCTACCATTACTATAAGCTAATTATTGAATCAAGCTTCACTTTGTGGTACTTATTAGTAATAAAAAAACCTCATGAGATGACACCTTCACTACATCATACACTATCAATATCGAAATTACAACAGCGCATCAAACATCACTCATTATCATCATAATGATTTTTCGATCGTTAAATTGATATAGTAAGCTGAGCATCCTAATATATTATAATTTATGGTTACATCATATACAAAACAAAGTGAAAAGTATACTAAATTGTTTTCACTTCATGATATATTGTTCTTAATGTAACATGTATTCTCACTTATTTATAAGATGTAGAAGGGAGAATATAAAATAGAATTTGAGCTCTTTTTAAAAACCACTCCTATACAAAGGAGTATATATTGATGTTCATTGAATCAAAATCATAAATTCAACAATATTCTAAGAGAATAGCCAATGAATGTTGAGCTATACTTTGAGTTAGAGGGCTTCTCATCTAGATCAAGAGTATTAGATTTGTCTCCATTTTCTTTCATAAAATTGCAACAAAATTAAAGGGCCAGGAAAAAAACCTTAAAATTTATTTATGTAAATGAAATAGTTTAAAGAACAAAACACAAGTAAATTTAATCAATAAAATATATTTTTAATCATTCAGGGCTAGTATTAACATAAAATACAGAAATTATATAGAATAATTCAGAAGTAATCAAGATAATCTCTGATAAGAGGAACACAATTACTTCCAACAGAATTTAGTTATGCTCTTCATCTCAATTGCAACTCTTTCATATTAAACAATCTCAGAGGTAATCCACTTGCTTAACAAGCACCATTGCTTCATTAAAGGTTATAAGTCTTCTTTAAAAAATTCATATAATCAGCTATAATATCAACCATTGAATGAAAAATAACTTTTTTGATTGTAACATTCAAACTGATTTACTTTACACATGATGATTAAGTAATTGCACATCTTTAAGGAATGAAAATTCATAGCGGCGAGAAGTCCATCTCAGGCACAAAAATTCATAAGTATTGGACGCAATAGGCAAACCACTCACTCATTTCAAGTCATCATTGAAATGATAAATCATTCCCCACATCTAAAATATGTTCATCCATCTGTTTGAGAGGAGGACTTCATGATAGTAGTGGTTATCAATAAGTAATAGTAAAATGTAAAATTAATTCTAGAATTGCCATTTAAAATGGATATAAGGTCTATGAAGTTGTTCTTTGGAAATGACACCAAGTAATGATTATAAAAGATTAACATTACATTGCCTTATTCCAGAGTTATACTTATGAGTGAAACCTTTCCTATTCTCCCTTCTTGCTAAACTTTTCAGTAGAGGTTTACATGATAAGAAAAAATAGATATTGATGATGAATAAAGAGTGTTTCAAAGAAAGTTTATCTGGAAGTATTTTCTCAAATTTGGTGCTCTCATATAAGATAGAAAATCAAAGGAAAAAAGATTTGACATTGATCCTTGTTAAAAGTGGGCCACCACCATTAAAAATCTTCCTATGTTATCAAAAAGATGAGAAAATATCAGTGCTGAAATTATGATTTTATAATTTTTCAGTTAAGTAAACATACTTTCTCTTACTTTTTATTCATCATCATATAAGTATAATCAAAAATTTGTGTAAATAGCCAAATGGAATGTTATTTTCACACCTTACAATTATATTATAACAAGATTAGCTAACATTCATGTCAAATATATAGTTGATAATAAATAAATTCTCATCAGTCTGTACATTGATACTAAAAAGTGTGCTTTATCTGCAAATATTAACAAGTTCTTTTTACAAATTTTCACAAATACAACTCTTAATACATAATATTTCATTTCTTGATAACCAATCGACATATATCTCAAGCACACAACATAAGAATAAGTTTGCACATCAAAACACCGATTATAAAGTTTTTAAATTCAATTCTTTAAACTCAATGACATTCAACAATATATTGGAAGGCTACACTGTGAATATGCTATTAACATGAAAAGCACAGTGGATATGTTATCCTCAATGATTTTCAGTGATGATATTTTATTCTGATTTCATTCATCTGATAAGTCAGAATTCAAAGCATGCATTTGATGCAACACATATATTTCTGATATTATATTCACTCAGTTTTTTAAAACAAATTTGCCTAGGAACACTAAATGGCCTCATATGCTTCTGGTGCTAATGAGGCAGGAGAGCCATTTAAAAATTCTTCAAGTTCATCATCCTTTTCACCACCACCAATTTTTCTCTCTGATCCATGCTTCTTTTTTCTTCGTTCCTTTTTCTCTTCATTCCCATCTCCAGACCTTTCCTTCTTCTTTTTTGTTTTCTTCTGTTTCTTATAAGACTTATCCTCTCCCTAAAATATAATCAAAAGCCTTACCAATCAAACCAAGCAAAATTCTTCTGATGAGTATAAAGAGAGATATATCTTTAAAATACTAATAAAACAGTAAGGGAACAATAAAATATTCTTTAAGAAAGTTTTATCTCATAAATGATCTTGAACAGTCTTAGATATGTTTCACATACAATAATGAAGTAGCATTAAAATAGGTGCTTCCACATGATTTTGTTTTAACAACTTTCATATCCTAGCAAGAAAATTTAAGCAATTTGTAACAGATAAAAAATATACTTTAAATAGTCCTTCTCTTTAAAACATGATTTATAAATGTATACATATAATATAAATGTATTCCTAATAAGCTGCTCACTAATGTGCAAAAATCTCGGATTATTATGAAAAAGATTCTGCGATTAACTACATATAATGGTCTTATTAAAAGATAGAGAGCATAAATTTAATTAAAGATTTACATATAGGGTAATAAAAAGCAAGGTTTGAAGGGACAAGGTTAAACAGAAAGGTTTAGAGCAAAGATTATACAATGGATTGCAAAAATATAACGTAAAAAAGGTAATGAAGAGCATCTGTATTTGAAAAAAAGAAGAAAATGTTATGCTTTGTAATGTAATTATTAAAAAATAACTTTTTCACAAATAAAAAAATTTTAACCAGAAAAAAAAAAACAATACCTTATCTTTCTTTTTCTTCACTTTCTCTTTGCTGCTTGGTGTCTTCATTTCTAAGGCCACTGAATCGTCAGAACTAACAGCATTCTCTTTGACAAAGGTTTGTCTATTATACTCATCAAAATTTTCATTCTTTCTGGACCACATAAAGCTAAAAATTGAAGAATCACAATGGAAAGTTAAATATGAAGATGGAATACTTGCTTCTGTCTCATATAGTCTTCTATTAAACTAAATATGCAAATTTACACACTTTCATAGAGGAAACACAATTGAAAACTGAGCTAGCTACGTTTTTAGAGTTTTAAATTATTTAATTTCTACAATTACTGGTTTGCATATTTATATATGCATTGATTTCTCTAAAATAATGAAAAAAATTAAAACGGCCATTACTGGCTAATTAGGTAGAGTTTGATATTACTTTCATCTTGTACTGTACAAATAAAGATATCTCTCGTTAGATATTTAATAAACTGGGAGGTGTTATATTAGAGTATTTTAGCAGGAAAAACCATTTTGGTTAATGCTTTGTAAACATAACTTATTTGATGTGTAATATCTGAACATTAATATTAAAGGTAGAAGAAGTTATTGTATTGACATAGTTATTGTTTTGATATTCCTGTATCATCAATAGCAGTAAGTGATTAGATAGATGGAGTAAATAGGATGTTCATTAGAACAAAAACATATATCTGATTTACCTATCAATATTTGGAGTGGAATAGAAAAGATCATCAAGTCCAGGTGCTAAAGCTGGTTTAGAAATAGGGTCTGTCGGTTGAGATTCCAAAGATCCTTTTAATCCCCCACTACCTTCTCTTCCTGACGCTACCGAAAGTGGCCTTTCATTTTCTTCATCAGTCAGGGCAGGTGAACTTAAATCACCCGCTGAATTTGATTGAGGGAGAGCCTTATGATTACTTTTGTTGGCATCACCATATTCGTAATCAGAATCAAGATCATCCTGAAAGCCAGCCACTAAAGGGTTTCCTTTTCCAGTGTCACTAAAAAATATCAAGTTGTTGTTAAAAGCATAAAATCAAACAGAAATAGTATGAGATTCAAACTATATTCTCATATAGTCTAATTATCCAATATCCTGAGGCTGATTTGACTGTATCAGATGCAAGCAGGTATGCATGGATTGATATTTTTTCCAACTGCTCACAAGGAAGTAACTTCTATCCCAATAATATTTATATCCCAATAATAATTTATAAACCCAATGAGTATTCTAAAAACATACTGCCATGAATATGTCAAATATTAACTAAATTTAAAATAAAACAAAAATGTTTAAAAATGAAAAATTTAACAGTTTTTAAAAAAGATTCTTAAAAACTTTCCACCATCTGCTATCTAAGGTTTAAGGTAAGTTAAAAGCTTAAGACTGAGAGAGTTAAAGCTGAGTTGGTTTTAGTTAAAACCAAATATTTAAAATTGGGTAGAAAAGTTTAAATTTGTTTGCACATCAATATAAGATGAACATTTCTAGGAACATGCACTGAAACATACAGCCCCAAAAATTATTGACAAAGCTAGGATGGGGAAATAGAAGATGAGTTTACTTTCTACTCAAAGGAGATGAATCTTGGCAAATGTTAACATCAGTAGCAAATTAATGGAAATAAAAAATAAAAATTAAAACTTATTCTTACTTTGTTTCTAGAAAATAATCTTCTTTTAGGAAATACTAACTACATAACTTTTAATCCTTATATTTTTCTTTTGTTATATTGATGTTCACATTTGACAATAAAGGATGTTTTAGTACATCAAAAGAACATGTTAGAACTGCCTTACTGCTGAATTAAAAAAGAGGAAGATACATCAACAATATCAAAATGATAATATTGAAGCATTACAAAATGAATTAAGTCATAACTTTCTCTCATACATTTTGATTTTCAATTACACTTTCAGTTCCAGACATTTCCTCATCATGGCTAAGAATTTGAATTGAAATAATTCATCAATCACCATCTTAGGCTATTTAAAAATCATAACTAGGCAAAAAACATTACCTATCATCATCACTTTCTCTTTCTGTAGCCAACGGCAGGTGTAAGGGTTGTTTAACATCTTCTTCCAGAAATGATCGATCTATCATACCTCCATCAGGTACAAATTCATCCAAACTAGAAATAGGGTCAGGCACAAGCTGCAAATTTTCCATCTTTCTTTCTAATCCTTTATTCATTAAGAAAAAAGTATATCATGACAGGTAACAGAATATCAGCAATCTAAATTAACATGTACTTAAAATATGAGAAGTCGTTATAAAGTGTGTAAAATTAAAAGCTAGTTGATAGATTATAATTCCAAATTAAATTATATTCCATCCATAAAAAAATAAAGAATACAATAACCAGAGATTTGATGAGTGTAAAAATTGATTTAGCAAAACTTATTTACATTGTGTTTGTAAGTGTAAAAAATCCTTAATAAAATTATATTAGTCAAAATATAATATTTATATTAATTAAAAATGAGAGCAGTATACTTTATACAAAAATAAAAATGATTCTAGTAATATTAAAAACTTTTACATGATCACTAAGATCATATTCTACAATAAGTTGAATAAAAAATTAATTGAAATATTAAACTAGTAATTATAATATAAATTACCATTTCCATCAGGTATGCTGCCATCCTTTGAGTTTTTCCCAAACAATTTTGACATAATCCCTTGATTATTGATGCTTGTTGGTCCTTTTGACGCATCATTTGAGAATTGTCCATCACCTTCAGCTGATCTTCCTGGAATCTGCTGATGAGGAACAGTAATTGTTTCAGTTTTACCAGGACCTGTGGCTGGCCTGCTTTCTGTATTTGGTGAATAAGGTGGAGCAGGTGGAACTGAGTTACCACTCGTGGCAGAAAGTCCTGTTGAAACAGAGATTATCAATACACTTGTAAAACACAAGCACAGCTTGTGTTTTACAAGTGTATTGACAGACAACAAGACTGAGGTACTCAAATCAACAATAGAGAAACACCAACATCCATAGCCTGAGGGGACCACAGCATTAGAGAGTTAGTATGCAAACCACTCCACTACCTCTGCTGGAAAACTAAGTCTTATTATTTCTCAAATCTCCCAACAGCAAAAAGGCAAAAAACCCCATTTCCTTTTCAATTGAGAAAACTGGTTCACCACATTCTGTTTTTCTCTGCAACCTTCATTTTACAAATATTTTAGACCATCCTGTAGGTATATAATTAGCATATTTTTCAAACAATTATGCAAAAATCAAGAATACAAAATTCACAGTATATCAAATTGTGAAATTTTTATGGCAAGTAGATCACCTGATTCAAGTTTATGAGAACAAATATGAAAAATTATAATATTGTATCATACAGAGGCATGGAACACAATATTAATTGTATTACTGTCTTATATATAAAAAGGTAAAATACAAGAAAAATAAAAAGTAAAATTAATTTCTACCTAAACTTTTATTTGATTTGAAGCCTGTTGAAGTGCATATATACATGTAAATGCATATATGTGTATTCCCCTCTTGTTTTAATAAGAAATAAATTTTTTAGAATAATTTGGAATAATACACCCCATACATATATATACATTATACATTCATAGCCAGCTATTGTTCAGAACAAACAATTAAAACGCGAGAAAAAAGATGAATCCTGTGAGGATTAAGAAGTAAATTACCTGTAAGAGAGGACATATTTTGCCCAGGAACAGATGAGCTCTTCCTCATAGCACCTAGGGGCTCAGGTCTTGGCATTTGGCCTTTCCAAGTATTAGAAGGGGTGATTGGGGTGGCTCCTATAGGAGCAGCTGTAGATGATAGAGTATGACTACTTTGTGATGCATGAAGATGGGGTTGCTGGGGAGGCATAGAAGTTACTGAACCATTTGGACCAATTGCTCCAGGAGCGTAAGATGAAAATGCAGCTCCTTGAATTCCAGTGTTTTCTGCCAGTGCTCTTCTCTTTGATGTTAAATTTTCTAGGAATCTGAAAATAAAACTCAATGAAAGTATCCATAAACTGAATAACCAAAGTAGTAAATTTTGTACAGTGATTAGGGATTTCACATACTGTCCATATGGTAAAAAATACAACTGATCTGGAAGGATTTTAGAGTAATATTACAAGAGACATTTGAAAATTTTCCTGTCTTTCACAAGAAAGTTTTCCCACCAAATTCAATCCTTAACTCTGGATTTTGCATAAAAACTCACTATGTTAGCTCAAACATTTCAACAAACCTGATAAAAAATTAGGGGAAAAATAGAAGATAAACCTGAAATATCTCTTTGAGCATATAGATATGATAGGTGAAAAACAATTTGAATTTTATTCTTATGTATTTTTATTAATGTAAAAACAACAAAAAAATTTGGAACTTGCAAGGGAACAATCTGAATTAATTAGTAGAATAAAGGTTTTAAATATGTTATTGAAATAGGTAATAAAAATAATAATATAATAATTATATTGTTTCAGTGATCAATTACCAATATTCATTGAGAGCAATTCATAATATTTTAGTTTCTATTAAAGAAACTATTATATAATTAAGTAAAATTAGTAGGTAATAGTCTTTATTTGTCAGCATGATCTCTGTATTTTGAGCATTTCATCTTTTTCCAGGTAAAATGCAACAGAGAAGGAGGGAGAACCAGGAAGAAGAATTCAGCAGCCAAGTTTATGTTTTAATATTACATAGAATATAATTATATGGAACCAAATTTGTAACTGTCTTATTTTGAATTGATTACTGACTACTCACTTATCATAATCAGCTTCATCGCTGCTTTGGTAGAGATCTAGCTCTGCTATGACAAGCTCTGTTTCCCTAGTATTGGTAGCTAATTGAGCCTCCAGTGTGTCTCTCTGAAGTCTGAGAAATGGAACATTGAGAAATCGATGAAGGAGGCGAAGCCCAAAACCATTCCTCATGGAGGATTCTGCATATCGAACCACTGATACAGATGGCCTGTAAAAGTATTATTTTGTGTATTTAATCACAAATAATAATCTTATTCCCTAATGTATCCCATAATATAATCTAAATCTGATATAAAATAGATTTCACTCAAATGATCCACACAAAATGAACATAAGGGTAAGATATACAAGAAAAATGTATTAACAAAAATGGATTGGATGGCATTGGAAAGAGAAAATCATAGAGAAATGTGCTCAGTTAAAAAGTGAGAATCCATCCTCTCATGCATCATACATAATACTTTGTGGAGGAATTTGAACCAGAAATGTTTGATTACACATACTCTATTTTATTTGTAAGATAGCCTCACCATAATCTCCAAGATTGATTTCTAAGTTCTGAGAAAAATACAAGCAACAAAACTGAGAGTTTAAGGAAGCAGAGATAAATTGCTTCAATCTTTCTTCCAATCAGGGAGAGTAATTCATTCTATGTAAGCATCTGAATGTGTGCAGAAATATATATCTATGCATACACACTTGATTGATTTTTGATTTACATTAATCAGAGAGAGAGAGAGAGAGAGTAAAACGTACACGATTCTAAAATATATTTCATGAAGTAAAATATGATAAGATAATAGAAAAAATATTTGCACCAAAAACTATGTAACTAAAATTATGAGTAATTGCTAAACAAGATAATTTTTATCAAAAGTATGATTTTATAGATAGTATAAGTCAAAAGTGGGTAATACCTGTTAAGTCCTTCAATGAAATAAGTGACTGTATCAGCTGTTACTGTTCTGTGATGGCCCATGTCACAGTGATTAGCAAGGACAAGCACAGGAATGTGAGAAGGAATCTTAGGCAGCTCTCGAACTACATAGTCAAAGGTCCTAAAATTAATATAATTAGAAGAAAAAAAGATTAACGGTAAGACCATGGATTGAAATTCATCATCATAAAAATGATTTGGTATTATTATAAACAGATGTATAAATAATTTATTCAATTTGGCAAAATTGAGACTGTTGAATTATTTATAGAATATATTATATAATAAAAAGATAACATACCAACTTTTGGTGACATCCATCATTAGGACAACTCCATTGGTTCCCTTATAAACATCAAGAAACTGCGCATCAAGAGCAGCCATATCTTCTCCATCTTCTTTCTCACCTCCTTCTCCTTTTCCATCATCATTTGATGAATTGCAATCAGAACCTAATTTCAAGCCTTTTAACTGTCTCCGTTTCCTTCCATGATCTACTACATCCCAAACTTCTACCTTGACCACGTCCTCAGTAGCTTTATAACTCCATTGGATGCTAGCAACCTATTAAGAAAATTTATAAAGAAAATAGTTACTGCCTCAAGTTTTGAACATAAATATTTTAGTTTCTCTAGACCAAAATAAACATTGTACCATATTTTCCCATTGATAACGTGCACCTTATGTATAAAGTGAACCCCAAACTTTGTAGTTATCACGAATTTGTATAGATACCTTGCATGCAGGACTTCATAGTGATCTTGAAAGTGTATAAATGCTGCGCATCTGTATTCATGTCATATTGCATGTAAAATACATATATATCCTTATACTAATAGATAGTAACAACAAATAAATATATGAAATCATAATTGCCTATTGCTATATCAACCATTAGTATACAGAAGATGAAAGCCGAGTGATTGAAATTAACTCCAAACAACAGAGGGATCAAAAAATAAGAGAATTGATGGAATGGAAATTTCTCATCCTATTTGTTGTACATCACTTTGTTAGTATCGGCACTCATCTCACACCCTCTTTGTTATTTAAGAATGACACATACAGGGTACATTATGATTTTTTATTTATTAATTATTATGGTTTTGATTTTTTCAGTGTTCATTAAATAACGCACAATATCTTATTTTCAATCATGTGCGCATTTTTTGCATAGATATCGCACACGTTATCAATGGGAAAATATGGTAATGAAGTAAGGATGAAATAATTTGAATCTTATGAAAAACTTATACATCAATACATATGACTTATAAGAAACTTAATACATTAATTACTATACACCATTGAAAAGAAAATATGATTTTCTTCCAGTAGAATCTGTACAAAACAGGATAATGATTGCAATAATTACTCTAGGGGAGTTTTTTATCAAAAAATACAATGCGACAAATTAAAAAAGCATTTTATAACTAAGTACAGGTGAAAATTATATTTTGATTAGAGTAATTTATGAATCATTAAAATATAATGTAAAATTTTTACCTGTATTTCTTCTGTTGGTATATATTCTTCCACAAATTTGCCTCCTTGCAACCGATGAAACAAACATGTCTTTCCAACATTTCTGTCCCCTTTGATGATGATTTTCACTAGGAACATAATTTTCTTTATTTTTAAAATGGACATGAGATTTTAACTTATTAGACTAGAAAAAGGTGAAATTTAAAAAGAAAAATGCACTCAGAAGGATGCTTGAAAACATTAAAAATATCTGATGGTTATCAGTACAGTCTAAGACATCAATGACGCTAATTTACAGGCGGAATAAACAAAATCTAAAGTGAAACCAAACAGTCATTCATAAGTCAATTCTTAACACTTCTGCTATTACATTTATACATAAGAATTGAATTTGAACATTATAGTGGCTATAAGGGATATCAAGAAGTTACTAGGCACATTTTCATAAAGACAAACTTTGATCCTTGCAGATGAACTTTAATCGAAACAGTATGGTTCAAAATACTTGAAAACTGTACTTTTAAAGGCAAAAGTTCGTCATAAAAATCCTGCTTACATTTTCCCTGCATTATTTCATTAAACTAAAACAGAAATTTGTTCAATTATTTAATTAATTATAATCAAGGTTTCTCTGACAAGTTAATCATGAAATTTGAAGTATCAAGTTGTAAAAATAATCGAATTTTTAAAATTGAAGTAGAATTGGCATTTATTTAAGGCTACCTGAAAAAAAATTATAGGAGAATTACGCATAGAATGAAACTTACTATTATACTGTACACCTCTAGCAAATTTTTTCTGTAAGCTGTGAGACATTGCCTGAAGTCCAGGACGTGGACTAGGAGTGCCTCCAATTCCTGTAGCTCCTCCATCTGCCTTTCCAGTCAAGCGTTTAAGGGCTGAAAACATTTTGGTTTTTGATCCACTTCAGCCTCTGATAGCGAGAGTGGAATTACTTTTCTGCTGGAATTGCTGCTAATTCGGATCCACGACTCGGCTTCAAACTTAGTTTTGATAACGTTCAGATGATTCTTTCTCGCATTTCGGAGGAGACGGTGCTAGAGTTACTGAAGAATCTTCATCTGAATGAAATCTCACTGATTTAAGTATCTTGAATATTTATAAAGTGATATATACATTTCAAACTTCAAAATCCAAAATATTCCTCATTAATGGGAGTAGATTTTACCGCTAAATTACAACAACTATTTTGTTTCATTTTTCTTCATAGTAACAGCTGGTTAGATGGAGAGAAGATGACGGGATTAAATTATGTTCAGGAATGAGTACTTTTAAAACTTGGGTATTACACAACAGGTTACTGATCCCAGAGCAATACACACATTTCATTCATCACGAAAGATTTATCACTGAGATTAGCTACTTTTCAAATAAGTCTGACAGAAGGACAGAGGTTAACCCATATGATAATAATGTTTTGGTACACGTCCTGCCCTCATGTTTTCATAAAGGAACTATTCTATGGAAGAGGTCTAAGAAATATAGACTTTGATAATGGAATCATATCATGTATTTAGTAGTTGTACCGCAGTTGTGGCGCTATATTACAAATGTAAACAAAAGTTTCAGTCTTTCAATTTTGCCAATTATGCGATACTGTCTACGATTAAGATCAATAATGTTTCCTGCTTCAATATTTTTCATATACTGATACTTAAATATCACTAAAAAAGAATTGTAATAAAGGTTTAATAATTGCGGAGTTACAATCGATTACCACCGAAAGATCGATTTGATGCCATCGACTTCTTCTTCGATTTAGATATTTTGGACTGACTGGAGTCTGGAACGAGACGCATGTGCCTAACTTTGGGTAAAAGTTATTGTTGACAAGCAAAACTAGCCACCCAAATCCAGTCGGTATGACTAAAATAAGGAAGCAAAAGAAAAAGAAGACCTATAGGCACTCTTCTAACAGAAGAAGACTTGGTATCAAAAGTAGGAAATTACCCAAAATTTCATGGTATGTTATGATCTAATCCTGTTTGCTAATTGTTCGTCAAGGTAAAGGTAGTAAGCGTGTATTATTTTTCTTTAGTCCACAAATAAAAGAGGCTTGGTGTGGTACGAAATCTGTTAAAAGGAATATGGAAGAGATGGGTCTAGTTTTTGATTCCAACAAAGCTTTCAAGATACCCACCACCAAGGTAAGCTAAATTTTATGATAAATGCTGACTTAATCTACATACGCTTATGATTTCTTAAAGTTTGTGATATATATATATATATATATATATATATATATATATATATATATCATATGATTAATAGTAATGTTGTAATCATGACAAAGATTTTCGTTATCACTGTAATGTAGGAGCTTTTGAAGAGGGAAAAGATGGAAGAAGTTATCGTTGAAGAAGATGTTAAGCCTTCTAGGGCATTCAAGCAACATGTAGTTGAACAACTGGAAGCTGAAGCAAAGGCACCGAGGGAGAAAAATCTTAGGCTACCAAATAATGAAGCTAAATGGCTTGCATATTTAATTGACAAATATGAAGAGGATTATAAGGTATAAAAAAGTTTTAATCCTCATTGTAAAATATTTGTTTTAATGTTTTGGTGCAAAGGACTATGCTAAGGAATGTCTATCGAAAACCTTCACATTTTTTCATAAGTTAAAGGTTCGTAGGATAGTATTAGAGCGTTCTTTTGTTGGATGTGTTCAATTTACAAGGTCTAGCAAAGCCAAATTTGTACAGATGGGCCTTGGTATATTGCATAATTTTTTCATTCACAAACATTGATTATATTCTGTGATAGTTTTATTATTTGGAACGGTTCAAGTATCTTCTAATACGACGATTAACTAAGTAGAAGAATTATTTGAAGGTGAAAATATTTATTTTAAACTATAATTGTATATTAACCAGCTTTTATTAATCTTTTCTTGTTTGTTTTTACAGGCAATGGCTCGTGACCCTCACAATTACTATCAAGAAACATGGAAACAGCTAAGGGCTAAAATAAAGATCTTGCGAAGTATTCCTGGGCAGCTAGAAGAGCACTTACAAAAATGATTAAGAACCCTCTCCTCATTTTTAATTTCTTCGTATTAATTATGATTGACTTGTTTGAGTTTTCATATTTTTGTAAATAAATATCTAAAACATTATTATTTCATGAGCATTGTCATTATTTTTCGGTTCTCATTAAAGAAATCCACGAATGATAGCTCTGTATAATACTTAACTTTATCATGTGCTGAATCGAATAATGTTAAATATATTTAACAACGGGTTTAATACTCTTAACGATCACTAAAACGCCGTACTCCGGGTCAGAGAAAATATGGTTTGTTGTTAAATTACGCTGTTGATATATCTGAGCGACATATACCTTGAAACTTTCGTAGTCCTATTTTTCTTTAACTTCGTGAGAGAACCGAGAGTAGGAACTAAAGTTATAGGAAATATCTATTAATTTACTAGTGACAATCAAACTTGATGAGTTACTTGTAACCGAAATTCTTTGATTGATTCCGAGTAAATTCCTAATTTCGGGAACAAAGTAGCGAAAAGAAGGACTTTCATAAGATTTTTTGCATTTTAATTATTTTGTTTTAAGAAGTTACCGATGATAATCCAATGACCCGCGCATTGTACGCTTAGTTTAACAATCTTTCAGATGTATCGCTGGGATGATACTGATACCCATAAAACTAGTATCAGATTAGATCATTCATCTAATAACGCACAGTAGGATTCATCAAACAAATACGTGGAAAAGGATAGAAAATCTATTCCTCTTGATCGTAACTAAAAATAATGGATTACTTTGCCTTTTACGTCGACAAACATTATTAACAAACGATAATATATTTAGGGTAACCAATGCTGCTCGCACATCACGATAAATTTATAAATATATATACATGAGTTCCCTAATTGTTAAGTCAAAACACTTTCATTGTCCTGCAGAGCTTTACTGTAACGATTGTAACCATGTTTTTTAAAATTTGGCAGCCCTGACAAATATTTCGTTACTCTGATGTTTCCCATGTGAATTTGAAGGAATTGGGAAGAACACAACTTCAAGCTAGGAAAAAGCTCTGTAGCATGTTTGTTTCTAAAATTAAAGTTTCGTTTCAGTAAGTTATCAATTTACCAAAGTTGTTAAAATGTCATCTCCGCCAGTACCTAGAGATGTTCAGGTAAGTTAGAATTTGAATGTAAATAACGTTTATATTACGCATGACGTTACCAATTCCTTAAAGACTTCGGATTTTCTGTGTAATTTAGAAGGTGTTTTGCTGCATCCATGTGTATGATAAAAATATTTTTTTGTTGTTGAAGTAATTACGTTCTCGCTTTCACATTTACCTTTGATCAGTAGGAATTTGTGATTACTTACAGGATTTTCAATTTAAACTGGTTAGCCGATTCAAAGTTTTCAACAAGAGCGAAAGTCCTGCTAGCGGACCAGTAAATGCGCTTGCTGTCTCTAGTAAGCATGGCCTAATTTTCGCTGCTTGTCCTACCGAAATTCAGGGTAAGCGATTTGTATAGCTCATATGCTTTCTTCTTACATCAGAAAAGGCTTTGTTTCTCAATAAGGTTGGACAGAGACTGGCGAAGAATTGTATTTGAGTGAACAGTTGCGCATATCTACTTTAATGTTTCTTCAATAAGCTTTACAATTTTAAAACGCACTGATATTTAATATTTTTGGTAAATGTTCTAATACTACGTGCAGAAATATTTGTATTTTCAAAGAATTAAATTATGTGCTTAAGTGGGATTTTTATAAAAGATATGGTGTACATTATGCCTTAAACTAAGTACTCAAAATTTAATGTAAAAATAACTTTACATATAATACTATAAGATTTTCTTCTAATAATTTACATTTTAAAGTGCAATATTTGTAACAAGAGAAAAATATACTGAAGTAAAAAGTGGGTACTCTATATTGCTGTAGTACTGTAGATTTTTGAAGCCACCAATCAATCTCATATACCTATGTAACTTAAAACATGAACACCATCTACTAAAATTGGTTATAAAAACGTATGATTTTGATGAGTTTCTGGAGATTGAAAAATGAAAAGAATTTATTTAAAAGTATATTATATGCTTCATAATGGAGACTGGAGCAATTGTCTCTGCTTTATGTATTTGAAGATTAAAATTAATATATTTTCTACTGTAAGAAAGAAGATTTAAATGCAATACATCATTTTTGTAATATCCTATATTTGATTTAAAGTAGGATATGAAGTAAAGAATTTTTGTCTCTTACATTTTAATAGGAAACTTCAATCAAAATCATCCAAAAATTTATTTGCACAAATTTTATGTAGCAATAGCTCATATCTAAACGTTGTAGGATATAATTTTTTGGGTATAATTTTTAATTAAGAATCTTAATGTTTAAGAATATATTTATTTTGTCCTTACAATATATATATAGTTATTGTTATATTATAAAAGGATCAAAAGTGATTTAGTATATTGATTGTCTTGAAGATACATATGTTGTTAATTATTACTTTTTTATTATCTGCTAATTTTTGTAAAGCTTCAGGAATGGATTTTAAGAAACCTAACCTTTTTTCTTGCAGTTTTTGAAACAGCATTCATTTTGGCCAATCCTATAACCAAAGGAAGTGGTGTTGATGTAGAAACTTTTCCTAGACATTGCATACCATTACCATCACAGCCATCTCATATTGGAATTAGCTGTGATCATACACATTTAGCTGTTGCCCTTGCTCCGAAGGATGCTCAGAGTTGTCCAAGTGCTCTGATATATACACTCGCATCACTCACCTCAAAAGTAAGTCGGAATGGATATTAATATAAATAAAAATGATATAATATATAACTGATATTATATAAACACTCACATTAATCACATGCAATATATGTTGATGTATATAATGTAAGTTATAAAAGTGGACTGTATTGAGTTATTACGACTGTCAATTGTGGTTTTAAGGATTACAGTGCTTGCAAGAACTTAGGCAAGCAGTGTTCAGTATCTTTGTTGCTTCATCTTTGACCTATCCTTAATTTTTATCATATTTTCAGAAGAGCAGCTATAGAAGCACAATTCTACAAAATTTCTTCATATTTTTAATATCATTGAATAATTTTTAATTACAAGTGTGTTTTCTATAAGTGGAATTTGTTAGGGTACTGGCTGCTAAGAAAAGATTAAAATTCAAAATTCTATTTAGTTTTATGTGATTTATTATAAATTATAATGTCAAATTGTGTCATCAAATAGTATTACCTTGAGATATTTATGGTCTTTTATCTATGTTTTTGGATCATCAAGCAACAAGATCAAGAAGCAACGTTTGTAAATATATTATACTGTTTTAATATATGACTTTTCTGCTCTCTTTGTCTTTGGGCAGATGTAATAGCTATGTATCAGTCATATTATTATTTTAAATATCAGTATTTATGCTTAATTATGATGGTTATCTTTAAATTTGACACTGTTTATCCTCAATGCAGAATCCAACTCCAGCTTGGGAATTGCGGCTTAGTTCATCTCCTGGTTGTCGAGTGCTAGATCTCGTTTGGAATCCTGGACTTCCACAGCTGATTTGCTTCTGTCTCTCAAATGGCTCTGTTTCTGTTTATGAGTTAAAGGGAACAGCACAAACATTTCAGATATTTTCCCTTCCTGACTCAACCTGTGCATTGTAATTGGTTTTGTATTGTGTTTAATTCCTAAATGTGTAAAATACTTTATACTTTAAATCTTTCATCTTATTTAATTCTGCTTAAATGCTGATCAAGCATATTTATTTGGATTTAATACTTTTTAACTGAAATTAATTCAAGTTCTAAGTTTTACATCACTTCCTTCTCATATCTGAATCTGATTTGCATTATTTAAATCTCTTGAATATTTTAAGTCCTTGATTGAATAAATAATATTACAGATGTTTGAGTTGGAGTCCCAAGGGAAAACAATTGGTAATCGGTACGATAAATGGATCACTGGTACAATACAAACCAGATCTTAAACAAGTGAAGTCTATCCCAGGTCCTCCTCCAAACCCTGGCAGTGAATCTGCTGGTGTTCTCTCACCTCTGTCTATACTTTGGTTGTCTTCATTTCAATTTGCTGTTGTGTATGGAAATCTTGCCAATTCTGGAGGCAATAATAGACCAGGTAATTTTTAAATTTTTATTTATTTAACAATAACAAGTCACACCATTGCTGTAATGTATCTAATCAATATTCTGTGTTTGATGGAACATGTTTTACCAACAAAGTATACTCCAATTCAAATGTCATATGGTTAAAAATATTTTCATTTTATCAAATTCATGGATTTGATTTGTTATATCTTTCTTAGAAGGTTTTCTTAATTCTTTAATTGTTAATTTTTATCAGGTCTGTACATAGTCAATACTCCTAAGGGTGGCTCTGTGGCATATATCAACTATGATGACATCTGCTATAGCTGGGCAGATCAGAGGCCTCTTCAGTATTACCTTATTCATCAGCAAAGATGGTATGGCGGTTAAACCTTGTCTAGTTTTCATTTAGGCCTAGCATTTTAATTATTTACCCTTTGAGTATCACTAGTTGTTTGTTGTTACTCTCAAAAGTGCCTTAAGTATTTGCTTATTCTATAGGCTTATATTAATAAAAATCTTGTTTATTTATTGCTATTATCACATGATTTTTATGAATTTGAAAGTGAAATTTTTTAATAGTATATATGAAAAACTTTTATAATTAATTAGACACAATAGTTACAGTTTTAATTTGAATCTACAAGACTGAATACTTTTATTTTTCACTTTTTGATTAAAAATGAATATAATCACCTAGAGAATTGCACAAACTGTCAATATATATTCAATTAACTTTAACAAGGGTAATTGTCTAGAATTCAGGAGTTATTATGAAAATGATTGGTGATATGTAAGTTGAAACTTTTCCTAGTTAAAAGAATATTGCACAAGATATTATTAATATACATGATATCTGATCAAGATTTTAAATCTGTTGTTGTTGGACATTTAGGATGAGATAATATTTTTTCAAGTGACTGCCTTCTTTGGGTTGGTCATTTTATAGTATAGATTAAATATGATGACTGAAATTATTTGATTGCCAATTTGCAAAATCAAGTGTATCTCCTCAGGAAAATTGCTATTTTTGATGCAGAATTATTTCTATTTCTTAAGGAATGTGCTGCTCATGTCATCTGCCAATAGTACAGAAGTTGGTGTTTTAGCAGCTGATGGTAGCAGTGGAGAACCTTTGACTTGGGAACAATGGGCACTTGAAGATGCATCAAGAGCAGAGCTCCCCTTAACAGGGAAATTGACAGAGGAAATGTATCCAGTTGGAATGGCTATTGATACAAGTCCAACCACTCCAATTCCATGGGGTGAGATATTTATTTCTAACTCCAACTTCAATGAATCACTTTCATAAAAGAATGAAGGAGAAAAATAGTTTCTTTTTACTTTATTCTTAAGGTGAGAACCAGACTATTCCACCTGCTCCAGTCCTCTTACTCCTCTCACATCATGGCCTTCTGTGTGCATTCAATATTTTGAACTTCAGACCTGGAGCTCCACAAGACCTTTGCTCTCCTCCTGAGATCATGGCAGGCTTCCGTGAGGTTATGGTGAATACTGGTCCTTCATCATCCTCTCAACCCACTGCAACTGCAACTCAAAATACGCCTTCATTTGGTGCCTTACCTTCAGTCGTCAGTGGAGCACAAGATTTTTCTGCCTCCTCAAAACCATCCTTATCTTTTGCACCATCAGTGCAAACTCCATCATCGATCTTTTCTTCCACACCTGCAAATCAAACTGTAACATCTTTGGGTGCAACCTCTGGCTCATCACCATTGGTTGTTGGCCAAACCCAGAAAACAACTTCAGATAAAGGGTGGCTTTCAGGACAGGGAGGAAGTACATTTTCAGGGTAAGTAAAGAAGATTTTTAAGTTAATAATTTCTACTCCTTGTGTTTCCATTATTCTTATTATTTATTGTGTGAATGTGTAGATGTGTAGATCTTAAGTTACTTTTATTTTTGATTCATAAAGATGTACATCCAGAGATATGAAATGATCTTATATTCTTTTTAAATATCTAATTTATTATTCCTTAAAGATTTGGCAGCCCAGGAAGTGGTGGAATGCAGCCTAAAGAAGCAACATCGACAGCTCCAGCTGCTACTCCTTCCTTTTTATTTGCTCAGTCATCAGCTTCTGCCACCTTCCCGAGTGCCACTGCTACAGCTGCATCTAATTTCCCTAGCCAATCACAGCCTGCACCCAACTTTTCCTTTGGAGGACAGTCACAAGCTCTCTCTGCTGCTCCAACACAGGCACCCCAGCCTACAGCTCAAGCAGCTCAAAGTTTTCCATCATTTGGCTCTTCCTTGATTTCCAAAGCTCTGGCAGCTGAGAAATCAGGAGAAGCCCAACAAGGTTTGGTAAGTTAAATTTGTTTTATGTTTAATATCGCATAATATTTCCTAATACTGCTTAATCAAATAATCCATGCATTCTTGCTTATTACTTAATTTATCTTTCAAAATAAGTTTATATACTAATATATTCTGTTCACCGAAATTTTTTAAAAATTGTCTATTTATTGTTTGACATAGAACTATGTAATACCTGTTAAAACCTCTCTATTAATCCAAATATTTATATTTGCTCTCTCTTTCTCTTATACATCTACATCTCATTTACCCTGCGAGCCGCCTTTCGGCGTTTGGCAGGGGGTGCATGCATCATGTCTCTATTTCCCTAGGCGATTATTTTCGTGAATAGTTCGTGGAGTTTCTCATTTTCTGTTACAATTTCTTGAAACTCAATTGTCAAAGAATTGCAGTAATAACAGTAAAGATAAATACTATTATTAATATTGTTGCTAGAAAATTAAGTTCGTCACGTTTTGAAAGTTATTTTTTGCTCTACTCTGTCTCATTAATTGGTGCTAATTTGTATCTCAATCTTCACAGATGTATATTAGTAATATAAATATTTCTTTGGATCCTTGTTGAAAAAATAAAATCCTTAATGTTGGAATACAATGAAGTAAAAATGATCTTGATGATTTTCAGATAATGACTGAGAAAACAGTAATTCTAGGAAATGACTCCTGTTTATAAACTTCTATAAAATGTTTTTAAATATCCAGTTAGCCAAATAGCAAAATCAACAATCAAAAGAAAATTTAATATCAATATCTTCTAAGTTAACTCTCCTGATCATACGTTAATTGTTCTGAGTGTTAATGAGATGTTAATGTTTGTTGTCTTAGCAGAGCATTACTGGGAAAGGAAAACTAGGATCAGCAGCTGAAGCTCCTCAGAGTGAAGTTGCTGGAAGTAATTCAGGGGGAGAGAGATTAGTTTCTCAGCTGCAGCCTTCAAGTTCTGCTGGAATGGGTGTTCCTAAGCAGCCATCGTCAGCTACAAAAACTGAGGTACTTTATTTGAATCTTTACATGTATAAGTAGGATAGATTAAAACAAGAGAATCTCTTAATTGTGATTATTTAATCAGTGAATAGGTAATAAATGAATTCTTGTGGTTGAGTTATCAATTATATATTGAATGTGGTAACAGTGCAGAAATATTTAACTTATTTCTGATTTTTTATTATACATAAAATTAGATAACAATTAATGTTATACAAATTAAGCAAACAACCTTCTATCCTATATAAAATGATAATTTTAAGCACAACCATAGTTTTGACCATTTTCAGCATCCTCAGGTAATGTTGAGTAAATTACAAGAAAAAATGATTTTAAAGCTCAGGTTCTGTGGCACAGGTACTATGGCTAAATTGATCAAGTAGCTGACAGTTACTGTACCTTTTGAAGAGGAATTTTCTGTACTTATGTTATTGTATGAATAATCATAATAATATGCTAGTTGTCCTTAAATTGCTGTATCTAACTTATCACTTTTATTATGAATCTGAATTATTTAGTATTTATTTTGGTTCATGGAGGTTTTGTATACCTTAATTATAAATTATATTATGATAGTTTGGCTGTATATTAATTCAATCTAAAGCAACAGGTAGGTTGAGCTCTATTGTTCTATTATATCCTTTTGAATTGTGGTTATCTGAGAAATGTAATTTTGCTTGCATTTCTAAAGAATCATTCAGAGTGAGTTTGATATTTACTGAACTCTTGCCATATATTGATAGAAGATTCAAATTTGAGGTGCTGAATCATTTTCATTAGACTTCATCCAGCTCCATATCCTTTGGATAAATAGTTTTATTTAGGAATGTTAGTGATCTTTAAACTGAGTAGGTATGTTTAATTATTATTTGTTGAACTTCATGACCCAAATTAAACTCCTCATAGTGATATCCTGTAATAACCTTAATCAATCCTATTATGATGGAAATATAAGTAGTCTAATACTTAAAATAATAATCGTTTCATTGTTTGTAAATAAATTTGAATATTTTAATCTTGAGTTAACTATCGTATCTTGTGCAATGATAAAGAATTATTTTAATCATCAGGTTCCAATTGCTGCTCCAGTGTCATCTTCTGTTCAAAACCAGTCACAAGTAGTACCTAATACTGCACCTGTAGTCTCAAACGCAGCGATTCAACGTGCCATTGCAAAAGAGACGGAACTATTTCAAAGAGAGCTGAAACTACTGAAAGAGAGGCATCAAAAGCTCAATATTGAGGTACATAGAGGTCCATTACTTACTCCTTATAATCTTGTCCAAGATGGTCCTGTGTACTGATGTCCATGTATAAATTTTTTCTTGTGTTTATGATTGGCAGTGACAGTAATTTCTGAGATCATTTGATTTGTTAAGCAGACATTACAAGAAAGAAATTAAATCAAGTTGTTACTTTTATCATACAAAGTCAAGGATATAACTTTGGAAGTGCATTTACTTTGAAATTAAATAATCTCAAAAAAATGTAAATTGAATAAAGACATGTTTTGATGTATGGTCATATGATACAAAGTCTGTTTAATTAGTCCCAAAATGTCTGCATCAGAAAATTTATGGCACCTGGACCTTCCATAAGGGATGGAATTTGTGACTGTATTATATGATTCAGTGGCTACTTTCTATTATTGTAGTCATTGGAAATATTTAATATGAGCACTGAGAGTAATGTTGAAATGTCCTCCTTATGCATGATAATTGTAATATTTTTAAGTAGATAATTTTATTCTCATATTTTACAGATTGGTAGTTCTACTGAGAAAACTAACCTAGTCCAAAGAGTTGAAGGTATGACCAATTTCTTTAGTGAATTGAATGATACTACTGAAGGGCAGGCATTAGAGATTTCTGCCCTGAAAACTTTACTGGTTGAGGCATTTGCTTGGGTTGAAGAAGCAAAATCAAGACAAGTTCATTCAAAAAGTTCTCGGTGAGTCTAAACTTTTTGAAAAATGATTTTTTTCAGCAACAATATTTACAGAGCGTTAAACTCTTTATTTTTTCAATTTTTTAGCAAATTATTATCTCCAATAATTGACTTTGATGTTTGAGACGTACATTTAACTCTGTGAATGACCTGGTAGATTGTATTTTTCTCATTGTGATAGTATTATTATATTTCAATATCTAACTAATGGTAGACATGGAATTATCTTAATATATTATCTCTTTAAGATATATACACCTTGCAATGAACCAAGACTTGGATCCGGTCTTGAAAAAATATCAGGTGGCTATAAGAAACAGGATTCATTACTTAGACACCCAATTGCAGCAAATTGATAATAACCTTGATAATCAATGGCTACAATTTCAAAACTCGTATCACAGGAAGCATAAGAGTAAAATTTTGTATGACAACAATGGTCCTGATAAACTCAGGTAAAGAACAATTTCATGTAACTTTGATCTTGATCCTTTTTGTGTTTTTAAGAAATTTTTGTGTAATAGTATAATTCATGGTCATTACTAAAGGAAGGAAATTCACATGCCGTCTATGGAATATGTCTATCAAACCATTCTCAACCTGCAGCAAGTGTTGGAACAGCAAAAGGCTCGTTTAGATGAATTAGAAGCCAAAGTTACGGACCGTGCGAAATGGGAGCTTAGTTCCAGTATTTATGACATTTCTAACAGTTTTACTGGTAGGAAGAGAAGTCCTCAGAAGTCTCTTCCATAGTGAGTATAGTTTTAATTGATCTGTTTTATGAAATCAATAGTAGTTTCATTTTAGGTATTATAATTACCCTTGTTCCTGTATTTGAATGTGATTCTCATAAGAAAATCATCGGAAACCTTATTAATTGGAGATTTGTGGTTACTTTAGTGATGTGAAGTCCATATTAATATAGTTTCTATCTAATGTTGATGAAATTAATGATAATTATTACGAAAAAATCATAGCCCCATGTATTTTTGAGAGATTTGATCAAGTAAATTCAAATTTCAAAATTTTATACAAAATAGTTATTGAAACATATGTAGGATAAATTTTTATGTTTATGGATTGGATATGTTTGAGCATGAGTTCTTCATAAACTATAATATTAAATCTGTAATGATTACTTTTAATCAGTTTAATATTATTGAAAAATTAAATTAGCGAAATGATTGAGTATTATTCAAATATATTCGTAATAATCGAACACTGTTGTTTTAATTTTAGTGAACAAGATTTGTCAAGTATGGCAGAGAGTTTGCTCGCTATCCAGTTGAATGCTTCAAAGGTAGAAGGAGGGCTCATAGTGCCTCATTGTGGCAAGAATCCTCTCATTCCAAAAAAAATATCATCTCGACAAAGATCTCAGTTGTGCCATCTTCTGGCACATAGACCCATGACTCGAGTTCTTCCATCTCCAAGAAGAATTTCTTCTGCTTTGCTCCCTATTCCTTCTAGTATGAATGATTCAATCAGTCCAATAAAACCACAGGCAGACAAAGTCAGTGCTTCCATTTCTCCTGCTGCTGGTAAGTATTTTGCCAGAATTAATTTCATTTTTTCAATAGTTTCAATTCAAAAGGCTTGGTCATCTCTATTTAATTGTCTAATATACTTACAGTTAATTTTTTTTACAAATCAGATCATTAATAACATTTTTATTTCTGATTTATATTTTTTATTTATCAATTCTATATTTATTTTGTAAACTATCAAATTAAAAAAATCATTTTGATGAAAGATGTAAACTGCTATTTCTTGTTAATTTAAGAAAGGTGGTTTGAATATTTTTAATTTAGAATATTTACTGTTACCCTCATTGTTTGTGGCTAAATTAATCATCATGTTCAAAGTAACTTTTACCTTGTGGATACAAGTTTAATGTTTATTCAAAGTTTCTTTTATGATTTAAAAGCTTATCTAAAAGATTTAGGACAAATATTTAATTAACCTTTTACTATGTTCATTGCTGTTTGAGCAATTATTAGAAATAGTTGTTGATTTCCTGGAAATGTTGGTAAGAAATAAATGGTATGAATTTTAATATATTTGATATGAATGGAACACTTATCAAGAAACTATCTGCCAAAGGATAATATATTAAAATACATGCTTTCTTCTTTTCAGATATCAATGCAAAATCTACTCCAGCCCCAATGAAGAAGGAATCATTTCTTGCTAAAGAAAATGTCCGTCCTGAAAGTTCGATAATGTCTGGGATCAACCCAGCCTCTCAGACAGTGCCATCATCAACATTTTCACTGGCTTCAAAGATTAATGATGAAAATACTCCTTCAATTAAGCCATCCTCAGCCCCTAACTTTGGAGTTGCATCAAATCCTTCATTTGGAGTAGCATCAAATCCTTCATTTGGAGTTTCATCTGCACCTTCATTTAGCTCATCCTCATTGCAGACCACTCCTACATTAAACTTCTCTGCATCCTCAACTCAAAAATCTGCAGTGGTGAACTTTGCTGTCCCAGCAATGGCAACATTAAATACTAGCCCATTAGCTCCACCTAAGTCATCTGCTTCTTCATCAATTGGATCATTGACTAAAGGAACTGTTTCACCTAAAATTCTTTCAGCAACAACTGCCGTCAGCTCTTTTACAGCAACCACTGTAACAACTGCATCTGCTCAGAGCTCAGGAGCTACAGTGACTACAACATCAACTTCATTATTAAATATGCCCACAACAAACAAAAGTACCCCATTTCAGTCATCTAATTTATCATTCTTTGGAAAGACTCCTGCTGGTACTCCTGCTTCTTCCTCAGAGGGTAGCTCTGGGTCATTCACATCACCTAACAACTTAAGTTTTGGATCTTCTACAAAAGCTGGGATCAGTATATCAGGAAATCAAGCAGTTTCTACCACACCTGTTACTCCTTCTTCTGCCCCAACTGTAACTACTACTGCAAGTTTGTCCACTAGTACTCCAGCTTCCACCCTGACTTTCTCTGCTCCAGCCACTCAGGCTGGCAAGCCTTTGTTCTCCTTAGGTACTAAGCCAGTCACCACTCAGTCATCCTCCATGTTTGGATCCCAAAGTACAAATACAACCCAGAAGAAAGAACCGCTATTTGTTTTTGGGAGTTTTGGTCCATCCTCTGGTTCTAGTTTTGGTTCATCTTTTGGTTCTAGTTTTGGTTCATCTTTTGGAGCTTCTGTAACTGAGAAGTCTGAGAAACAAGAGGAGAAGAATGAAAAGAAAGTAGAGGAAGAAACCAAAGATAAGGAAGAGAAAAGCACATTTGAGGTTACCCCTCAAGCTGTTCAGAAAAAGCCAGAAAATACTGATAAGCCAATATCTACTTTTTCATTTACTTCTGCTTTTGGAAACACTGCTAAGCCAATGTCCACTTTTTCATTTACTTCTGCTTTTGGAAACACTGCTACTGCCTTTGGAAAATCATCACCTGCACTATCAACAGCTTCAAGTGCAGCTTCTCCTGCTGCATCATCACCATTGACTGCAGCTTCTTCTGCAACATCAACAGCATTACCTACAGCTACTCCTGCAACATCTACTGCTTTACCTACAGCTTCTCCTGTAACATCAACAGCATTACCTGCAGCTTCTTCTGTCACTTCTCCTGCAATAGCTACTCCAGCATCTACTGCAGTATCAACTCCATCATCAGCTGCTGTTTCAACTGTAGCATCAACAGCTTTATCCTCTCCAGTAATTTCTTCATCTGCAGTGATTCCAAGTTCTATCTATGAAGATATCACTCCTGAGAAAAAAGCAGATGAAGTCCCTGTGAATAAGGAAGCCATAGAGGATAAACCAACTGCTTCTCCCTCTCTTTTCCAAAGCAATAAGATGTTTGAGGCTAGTAGTTTCAGTTCAGAAAAGAAACCTTCAATTTTTGGCACCTCTACCTTTCCGGCTTCGACCTCTGCTCCAGTTGTGGAGGAGAAATCAACTTCTCGCAATCTTTTCCCCAGCAACAAGATGTTTGATGCAAGTAGTTTCAGCTCAGAAAAGAAACCATCGATTTTTGGCACCTCAACTTTTCCAGCTGCAACATCCGCTCCATCTATATTTAGCCCTCCTTTGCCTTCAACAACATCAATTCAGTCACCTGTAGCTACCACCAATACTGGTACAACATTACCTATCTTAACTCAACCAGAGCCTTCAACTACCATCCCTAATCCCCTCTCTTCATTAGGAAATATTGTTGCTGGCTTGGATAGTAATACTTTTGGAAAATCAACCCCAGAAACAACCAAGCCCTCAAGTACATTCAATACATTTTCTTTTTCACTTTCGAAAGACCCTACACCCAAGACTGTTACTCCTGAAACAACTGCAACAGCCACGAGTGATAGTCAAAAGACTCCAATTAAAGCCTTTTCTAACACTGCTGACCCATCTACTCCTACTACCCCAATAGCAGGTTCATTGCCTGCTGGTAAAAGCGATTTTGGTCAGGGTCTTGCAAACATTCTTGGCCAATCCCTTCCCAGTTCACCTGCTCAGACACAACAAACACAGCAACAAGCTGCTAATCCTTTTGCATCAACTGGTGGATTGTTTGGTGCCAGTGGTAGTAGTGGTAGTAGTAGTAGTTCTAATACACTCTCCCTTTTTGGAAAGCCCACTGAAGGATCCTCGTCAGTGAACTTATTTGGTCAGCCATTAAAACAAGAGGGTACAAGTTCTATCTTTGGTGGTTCAAGCACAACTCCTACTACTACAAGTGGATCAACATTTGAGAGTGGATCTGTATTTGGGCAACCTGCATCTCCATTCTCATTTGGCCTTGGTTTTGGAGCAAAACCTTCCACTGGGTAGGTTATGCAAGTTGAATGTTATCTTTAAATTTAGAATTGTTATAATCGTGTTTTCTATAAACGTGGTTATCTAAATTTCTTCTGATTTATTTAAAGTTTGACTCTATCTAATTTAATTTTCTTCATTCTTGTTAATGTTCTGAAGAATAGAAATTATGTAATTAATGCATAGTTTCTGAGACATGGCCAAATGCTATGTATGAGCAAATGTAGGTGAACAGCTACTTCAGTCTTTATGTAAACAGTTCTTTTTTATACAAATGAAGTACTTGATCTTAACATTCTACTTGGAAAAGAATTCATCTGTGAGTAATATACGATAATATTATATGATCACATAATGTGATAATCTTTCCCTTGGGATGCTGATGCTCAATTGATTTATTCTATTTTATGAATTGGATTATTTTTAATCTCTGTATTTTTCTCTTTTCTAGAAAGTTCTTTTAGCTTAAAATCTTCCTCAAATTATTTAGTTAAGATTATTGAGTTTTCAAAAATTTTGAAAACTCAAACTAATATCAGAATTGAAACTGTATTCTTCCTAATTTTATTTGAGAATTATGAATTAGTTAATATAGAACTGAACAAGACTATTTAAAGAATTAATTAAAAATTGATTCAATGACTTATTAAGATTCTGAGTATTGCATTTGTACTTATAAATCAGCCCTCAAAATGGTTCTTTTTTGCAGAAGTGGATTTTCCCTTAGTGGTACTGTGTTTGGGCAAAATGTTGGAACATCATCAAACACGTCATCTCTCTTTGGATCTCCGTCAGCGTCAACAGCTGCTGCAAGTCCTTTTCAAACACCTGGTAAGTAAAAATTGGTGTAGTAGAAATAGTAAGTGATAATTAAAAATTGTGAACATTTTATCATTGCTACAAGGACAACAAAGATGCCTCATTTTGGTCTTATCTTGCTCATTTATTGAAAATTGATATAATTTGTTCATAGAATTCTGATCCATTTGTGTTTGAAGATATTTTTTTAAACACTTGAGTATTGAAGCTATCAATTTTAATTACTGCTTATAAATACTCAATACTTAGAAGAATATATTTTTTATAACCTGTACAAATTATTATATAAACAATGAATTTGTCTATCCTATATGCTGTGTATATAAAAATTGTGCATGATATATCCGACATACTACATGTATGATACTCTTAAGTGAGTTTATTTTTATTGGAGCAAATCTTGAAATTTTTCAGCAACTGCATCATCTGGAGTATTTGGTTCCTCTGGTTTTGATAGTGTGGCCCAAACAGGATTCGGTTCACCTACTTCTTCCTTCCAAGAAAAACCCCGTAAGTTATTGTACATACTGATTTGTCAAAGTGAAGATTCATATAAATTAATAATTGACTGAACCCTTCTTAACTTTGCCTGTAAAAGTTGCTCTTCTGTTCTTATTCTCATAAAATGTTTCGTACATTGTATATTATGTAATGTCATGTAATGAGATATGCCTTGCAACTTTTTTATCCTCAAGTTCATGTTACAGAAATGAGGATAGTTATTTATTTACATTTAATGAAAAGAAATTAATATTTTTAATTGTAATAGGTTTGCAATGCTCCTAGAGGTATTGATTCAAAGTATTGTTGGATTTTCAGGTGGTTTTCCTGTATATGGAGGATTGGCTTCTACAAGTCCACCAAGCTTTGGTGGCGCACCTTCATTTGGCAGTCCACCTTCTTTTGGAAGCCATGTTTTTGGTTCTCCTTCAGGTTGGCTCATTTATCTCAATGATTTACTTAAATGTAAAAGTGGAGTAGGGTTTTTGTAAATATTAATGAGTTATTCAACAGCAATCTTGATCATTACCCATGTCTAAAAGGTATCACTTCTTTACTCATGGCATGTATGATTCTGTCCGTCATTCTGTTAAGATAGCTCAACAAATAGAGCAATTGACTGGAAAGTGGGAAATAAGTTCAAATTGGAACCATATCATTATTTTTTCATGCCAATTATTTCCTGGGTTCATATTTATTTTCTGTGATTATTCACAGAATTTTAGAGGATCATTGTTAACCCTTACAATCAGTCAGAAGAAATTATCCCTACATTTGTAAAGAATAAATTATACTGGAATGAATTGTTGCAACTCAAAAATACTCGGGGATAAAATAAGAGATTTTTAACTCCACCAAAGTAGTCTTAACAAGGATGGTCCTATATTTGCTTGAATTCTTAGTGGACTGTAGGAATTATATGTGGACTATATAAGTAATAATACTTTGACTTTTATAAGTATTCTCGTATTAGATAGAATTAAGCTTGTAAGAACTGCATATGCATTCTTGATTAGATAAAGAAAATTGATAATGATCTGTAAAACAAGGTTGGGAATTCATTTAAACTATCTGAGGCATGTTCAAGAAAGAAGAATGAAGAAATAGTATAACATAAGGAAGATGCTAAAATAATGTTGCAAGTACTTGGATTTCCTTAAAAAGAAATTATGTTAATAAGGTAAATATATAGCTCAATCTTGCTATATCAATGCTTAACCAATGCTACTACATGTATGTCTGTTACAGAATCAAATCTTTACTAGAAACATAAATTCCATTCATCTTCTTTGATTTTTCTCATTTTCCCAAAGTTGTATATTGAAGTGTTGGCCATGGAAAGGTTCCAAAAAATTAAAGACATATTTTTTCTGGAAATAGGTGGTTCACTATTTGGAAGTACTCTTCCTGCTCAAGGAACAACCACTGCATCCACTTTTGAGAATCTTGCTAATGCTCAGACTTTAACCTTTGGGAATTTGGCTCAAAGCGGTGCTTCTGGAAGCTTGTTTGGAGGCTCTGCTGCATCACAGGCACCATCATTTGGTTCAGCTGCTAATTCTGGTGCAACAAGCGGCTCCTCTAGTTTTGGGTATGTATGAAAATTAGACTTAAATTTTTAGAATCTGAAAAGAACTGTTTTTGAGATGTTTTATGGCAGAGGTTGTTCAACCTAATTTTATTGGTTCAGAACACTTCTGTATCTTGTGCTACTGCTCAAAAATTTAAAATATAATGAATTTGTGCAAAAATTAATATTGGTAAGCTATATTGGTCAAATTCTGCACCATCTGTTTATTAATTAATGTTAAATACCTGTGCTAATTTATACTTCTATTATCATGCACCTAAAGCATAATATCCATCATCATTAGTTTTGCAATAATTTAAAAAATTAAATTAAACAAAATAAATTAAAATTATTATTCATTATTAATTTAAATGAAAGTATTATATTATTATTAGTGCACCTATTTGAACGCTCTTTTACCAAAATTCATTCTCTGATAATTCATTTCTGTCATTGTGTTATTTCTGTCGTTTAATATGAATTAAAATTTTTCAGTAATTATCAAGTAATTCATCATTTAAAGATTACCCTCAGAGAAATTGTTTTACTAAAGGAAGTGCTTGAACAGGAATTCTGAAACTCTTTTGCTGACTACTTGCTATATTGTGATATCTTTATTTATCATTAAGGGATGTGAATGTATCTCTATATTCATAGTTTTGTACTTCATCCTTATATAAAAATTATTCTTATATTTTTACTAGGCATATGCTCTTCAGTCTGATAAATTATTTTTATTTCTATATTATGACTTCTGTTTTCTCTCAACATTAATTTATTTCTTTTACTTTTCAGGGGCAGTTCATTTACTAGCTGGAGATGAATGAGTTAATTGACTTCCTTATTATAATGATTTTATTATTGCATGATTCTGAGTTTTCATATTTACTGTTTATGTATTTACAACTTAGACATACTGATTTACAAAGAAAATATCATGCTACATTATTTACATGGTGATTTCAATTGTAATTTTGTGAGTAATGTGGAAATTCAAATATGATAATTACCTGATATTTAAATTATGTGCTATCTTGTGAGATTTTACTTAGTGAGTCAGATTATGGTAAGCCTTTGTTATCATTCCAACGAAATTATCTTATTTTTAATGTCATCATGCTTGAAGTGTTATAAATTAAAATGGCTTTAGGCCAGGTTGTAAATGTCTATGTTTTAATATAGTAAAGTCTTTAAAAAATATTCTTTAAATTTTAGTATATTTGTAAACTTTAATGGGTTTGGAAATTCAATATCCTCATCAAGTTTTTACATTTATCAGAATAAGTGAAGAACTCTGATTAATCATTCACATCAATAATTATTGGAAGTTTTGGATTAAAGAAACAATCTATCACCTTGGTTGCACAATCAACTTAATAAGGAAAGATATATAGCAAACAAACCAAACAAGATGTAAACTTAAAGACCTAAACCCAACCTTATTGTTTAAAATTGTAAATTATGACAAGGAGACTAAGGCCTTAAATAATATTCATTCTAAGATGCAACTGGAGATTCTAAAGTAGATACAAGAGGAGAAAACAAACCCTTTAAAGAAATCCTAATCTAGTATTGTCCTCGGAAAGAGCTTTGGCACAGAAACACCAAGATTCTGAAGGGAAGAAAATGGCTCTAAAAATTTTATATGAGTAAGCTTCAAAGCTGTATTCTTTCACTTGCAAGTGATACCAAACATAAGAATCATTAACTAATTATACAATAGATGAAAATATTATTGTAAGCTACTGATTTCTGTAACATACTATGTCACTTTACAAAATGAAGTTTTTGCATGATCTACTCAGTATCTCACTCAATGCGGAATGGTTAACTAGATCACCAGGATTTGACATTATATTCTTATTTTGTGCTCAGGCTGAAAGTTAATGGTGAAAGTTGTGAAAATCTCTACCAGAAAGGTTGTAAAATATTTGTTGTTGATTAAGGTGTCTGAAATGGTAGAAATAATTATTAATCTTGATGATCAGAAGTGAGGCAGGTAGTTGTACAGTTAAAAAGAGAAATTCTCACAGTACTTGGCATATTTACCTTTTTCTTTAGGCAAATGAAAGATAATTAATAAAAATTGACTGATACCTATACATAAATAGATGTAAATAAATTACGATAAAAATTAATTTATTTCTTTCAAAATATAACTTGTTACTACAAGTTTTAATAACTCTTATTAAAATAACAAATACTATATTCCTATCATTTTAACAGGTCTCGTAAAATGTTTTAAAAATTAATAACAATCTCCACTTCTAAATCCAAGTTGTCTTCCTTCCATTTATGGTATTTATCTTGTCTCTAGGAATGGCATTGAAGAATAACAATCCTGAGGCTTTCTCAATAGCTTCAGGAGGAACCTGTTAAATAGAGAAACTGTTAAAAATATGTTTATTTGTTAGTTTCCATTAACTACATTTTTCCAATTTGGGTGCAAATTAAGATGACTTAAATTATACACATTATTTTTATTAAATTCTTTGCTTCATACTCTGAAAATACTATTATTTAGCCATGATATTTTTTAAAGATTAAGGTTTCAAATGATTTTCTTAGGGACAAGAGTGGATTCCAAAATCATTTTAGGCAATATTCTTTTCAATTTGATCTATACTGCAATATTTTTTATCTCAAAGTCAAGTTGATTTGAACATTTAAGATCAGGAAAGTAAAATCTAATTCCTTATCACCTGAAAGCTATGAATGGGAGTATTGTCATCTATAACTTGATTGGGCATAACATATGCTTCCATGTGCAGCCCTCCACCTTTCTCTTCACAGACTACAACTTTGAAGAAATGTGTAGGAACAGCAACAGAGTTAGCACCGATAACTTGGTATTTAACATAATTTTTTCCATCTGACTCGCGTCTGAAAAAATAAAATAGTTAAATTTATTAAAATCATTGAAATGGACAATTTTAACTAAAAGTTACCGAGAATAAATAGTAAATTTCTCAAAAATTTTAGCTATTTCTGATTAATTGATAATATCATAACACATTAAATTAATGATAATGAAGATCATGAAAAGCATCAAAACAGGTCACAAATTAATCAATACGGTGTTATGGGTATTTGTGTTGTTTTTTATTTACTGTTTTGATGTCTAATTTTATCTTACATGATAAAAGAATTGTTCAAAATAGTGATAAGATAAAAGTGAATCTCTGTGGATGGGTGACTTGATTTATTCATAACTTATTTAAGCATTATAAACTAAACTAATACACATTATAATTAAAATAGATCAACCTTCGATAACAGTAAGGAAGAAATACAGCATAAAGTGATAATAGACTCCTACAGCAAATTAACACAAAAAAGTTTGTTATACCTTGGCAAATAGAGAGGCCCAGTGCATACATAAACATTAGGGTAGGTGAATAATAATTTTCGCACATGCTTCTCTAGACGATTCCACGAATCTCTATTGAAACCCTTGCCCACCTGAAAGATAGCACAAAACTAATTTATCAAAGTACTATAATTTTTATGTGAATATATAGGTTCAAAATATGTCTATTTCATTATTTAAATGTTAAAAATAATCAAATGGATACAAAAAATTTTGAATAAACAAATGTCTGATATATCTACCTGTGGTGCTATGTTAGATAGAACAAATGTTTCATTAACATGTTCTTGACAAGATTTATGATTTCCTGCAGCTGCCATATGCCCTCTGTCAAAACCACTTCCGAGGTAATCTTTATTTGTTGCTCTGAAAGATCGTATTTAAATTTTTTAGAAAAATAATTCACTAAAATCTTCCATATTATTAGAAGAGATTCTTTTAAATTATTATTGAGGATTCACCCATATACTTGTATGTTGACATGAGTTAATAAACATTAAGCACAAGATTTAGACCATCATTTTCCATGAAAATAATTCTCATTCGCTTTATTAATATCCACAATAATATTGAAATATTGTTCCAAAGAATATTTCGGCATATAAGTATAGTTGCTAGTAAACAAGATATGTAACTTGTAAAATTTTCTACAAAGGTTCTTTAAAGACCTTTACTTATACAATACATTCGTTTTTAAACTGTACGGTTCATCAATGAATAGTTTACCATAAATATGAGTAAAATAGATATAAATAACTGGGCGCAAATTAAAGAATATTATATTTGAGGAATAGTGAATATTTAGTCAACAAAAGATTATTTTTTCTAGGACAGGGTAGGTTGCAAATTATTACTTACCTGAAGAATTGATGAACGGATGAATCTTCAAAAAATTCCGATTTCGAGCGGTCCACAGCCTCATTTTTCTTTACACACTCTGGCGTCAGGTGTTCGAAAACCCAATACGGGACCCTATTTCTTTGGTCATAGGAGAGGATGAAATCTCTCTGAGATCTTAAATTAGCCATTCCAGGAAATCCATACTTCATTATCTAAAAGAAATAATTTTATTAAAAAATGGAGCAATTTATAAATAAAAAAATGCACAAACTTTATTTGTAACATCAGCTTTAGAAAGCTGAAAATTTTACACAGATTGAGAGAAAAGGATAACTATCAAATACTTTATGAGCAGGAAGTAAATACTACCTGAGCTGTTCTATTACTAGGTATCAGAGCACTTTGTTTTGATGTATCTTCCGAAAATAATGTAGCGGCGTGGACCGACTTAAAGACAGGGATCCCAGGCCATTTTTCAAACTTGGATATTTCACTACAGAAGTCATTATTAGAATCTAAATTGGACTGAAATATATTTCTTCTTCTTTCATAGAATATTCCACCAAACCATCCACCAACAGCCGCAGAGGGCACTAATATTTGAAGTAATTTTCTAGCACTCATAACAGTCAAAGGTAATGGAACATTAATAACTCACGAAAGTTATCTAATAGCATTACAGCTAATGGAAATTCTTTCAATATCTATAATGTCATTAGATATTCTTCTTTGGGAATTCACAAGAGTATTTTTAGAAGATTATTAGTTTTGTATTTTCAGGGAAAGCAGAAGCCTTCCTTCTCCCTCTCTTGTTCCTCAAATGAATGGCGATAAAACAAGGTAACAGTTGAACACAGTAATGCACACTTGTAGATATTACCTCCTTGGTGGCACGTTTTTTTCAGTCTTGTAAACATGAATGGTGTAGAGACAAAATTGAATTACAAAGAAGTGGAAAGTAAGTTAAGGGAAGAAGATCGGTTCATCTCACAGTTGTTCAAAAGCCTACCCAATATAAGGCATAGCGGTAAGTTTCATTCATAATATGTTTGTCAAAGTTAATTTTTGAAATATTGAACTAAAATTAATATTTTTCATGATCAGAAGAAGGTGAAGAAGATGAAAGCCCGTATCTATTGACCAACACAAAAGGTGTGTATAATTCTTCCCAATCAGACCAAATTGAAATAAATATGAGATCCTAATATTAATATCGGTTTTAGGCCCCAAGAATGTACCTGAAGCTAAGAATGGTGCTGTACGTGCGAAGAGTCTCGAAGAACTGCACGCCAGATTGAAAGAACTTCATGGTAAGCATAATTCTTTGATTTATTGTGCTGAAACAAGTTTTTGATTTTAACGGTAGTATGTCTAGTAGTCTCGGATTTATTTAAGAGTTAAGATTGTTCTAATCGAAATATGTTGTAATTTATTTTATATAAAAATGGTAGTCATAGCTTTGAATGAAATATAGTGTAAATTGTGTAAATTATTCATTATATAAAATACTAATCAAGCATTTGTCTTCCAGGAAAGAAATTAGATTACAAAGATAAGTTATTGAAGAAAAAGCTGAAGAATCAAATGAAAAAGAAGAAAAAAAGTAAAGAGTTGAATATGAAGAGGACTTTAGTGAAATTACCGAAAACAGAAAGGGATGGGGTAGTGGAAGGAACAAATGGAATCACCTCTCACAGACTAGCAAAGCCGGTTTTTAACAGTGCTGGAAGAATGGTTTTCAGTAAGTTTGACTTTAGGTCAGATGAAGTGGTTGATAGTAACTTAGGGAAGAAAAAGAAAGAAGATTTGAAAAAAGTGATGGAACGCTTGAAAAAAGAGAAGGCCGAAGAGGGTGAAAAGGATGAAGAAGTGAAAAAATCAAAAAGTTGGTCCACTGTTTTAGCTCGGTCCCGTGGAGAAAAGGTTCTTGACGATCTTGAATTGGTGAAAAAGTCGGTTAATAAATTAGAGTCAAAGAAGCGTGCTAGCAAGAAAAAGTGGGCGGAAAGGGAGGAAAAATTAAAGAAAGGTAAGGAAGAAAGAGAAGCAAAGAGATCTGCTGCCATTGCAAATAAGAAACAAGAGAAGAAATCTAAGAAAATCAAGAAAGCAATCAAAAAAGGTAGATACATTCCTGGCTTTAGTTAAAAGTCAGGGCAAATGATGTACAATATGTTATCAAGACAAAGTTGTTGACCATTTTAATTGTTTGGCAAAACATGAGAGCTGTATACATTGTTATCAACTTTTCTTTTAATTGTCACCCAATATCTCTTCATAAGAATGGCTCATTTGACTCTCATCTTTGTAAAATAAAGTGATTAATAGTGAAAACTGGCTTCTGTTTATTTGTAAAAAGGTTGAAGACATTTTTTAAGGAATTGTCATAAATAGTTATATTTTTTACATCAAAGAACAGAGTGTTTGTCCAAAATTGCTAATTTCAAAGGTTTAAAAATTGCTTGCAAATATTTTCATCCTATTATCATTGGGCTGAAATAATAGAACAATCTCAACTATGTTTCTTTTTCTTGAAATCGTGAATTCATTTCCGAAGTTGTTTTGGATTATCATCTCTATAACAATATTGAAAAGTAGTAGTACTACTTTTCAATTATGTTATTTATTATATATATTAGTCCAAAGTCTATGATTTTTAGCTACATGGCTCTTGAGGGGCATAATTCTAGCAGAAAATGTCTGAATTGAATGTAGAAATAAATCTATATTCTGTTACAAGGCTTCATTGTCTGTTTACCTATGGAAGGTCATCCATTGAAAAGCAACATTTATAACAGCTTTTTTTATGCTCTACCATAAGGTTGTTTGAAGTCAAGTCTAGAACTAGTGCCTACCGTAATAACTTACTTTACTTCCTTTTGTAGTTATATTCGTATCAGATGTAATAATAATGTGATGATTGGAATAGACTAATTATTTCAAAATTATTTTCTCATAGAAAGTAAGCTTTAATATAAAAAGTAGCCCAATATTAAAGTTTTTTAGAAAGAAGTATTTTCATACGTGTCGGTCAATTTTCCATAATAAGAGAATTTAAAAAATATCATAATTCAGTTTATATTTGAATAACATCTACAGTGTTAGTTATAAGTTTCATCTGAAGATGGCATAAGCTATGCCTTCGAACCTAGTGGCAGCCGCGAAATAGCGTGTGATTAACGTAGGACGAAGAAAGAAACTTACAGAATTAAATAAAGAACAATTCAGGTAAGAAGTTATTTAAGGTTAGAATATTTGTATAGGGATGCAATATTTTGATCTTAGATAGATGATGGAATCGAATCAATACAGAATTATGAATTCTTTAAATGAGTTGCTGTCTTTGTTTTTCGAATAAATGGCTTATTAATCTCATCGTGATAGATATTGAGCGAATTCACCTTTAGGTGGTAAATAAAAGAATTATTTAAAAAATTCAATGAATTTTCCTAATCGTAGTTATTATATTTGACTATCTTGCGAATGTCTTTGTTTTACTTCTTGTTTTGTATTTTACTTTCTTAAATTTTGGTTTATATACACTAATGACTGAATATTGAACTATCACATGCATATGCTGGTAAAAAAAGAACGGTGCCTGAAAATTTTAGCGAGATAATGAACCTTATAATAGCTGCACTCATATATGCAGAAAGTTTTAAATTTTCGAAATTTAAAGTTTTTTACCATTTCATACAAATCGAAGCATTTTTGGCAAGATTCAGGTTCGAAGCGAGTAATTTAAAATAATAAATATTATATTATATAAACGATATAGTGAACTTTAACTGATTTTGATAAATAAGGATTAATTGGCCTCCAAGGTTGATTCTCTTTTCTTAACACTTTAATAATTCGTTTCTCTTATGCAATAATACCAATGAAATGTTATTTATTATTTATTTTCGATCTATAATCATGTAAATTTATTTTTGACTTAATTTTCACTTAGTCATGTAAAAATATTGTGATGGTTGACCAGATCTTTACAGATACGAAAGGGACTATGTTTATTAATATTATTATAATTTTATTGTCACAGATTCAGGTTTAAACTTAAACTTCATAATAATAACATATTTCCGATATGATCCTTTATTATTAATGGTTATATTGAAGCGAAACGTATTAAAGCCTTCATGTTTGGAATTTTATTAGGCTCGAAAGGAGAAAATGTATCTTTTAAATTAACTCTAGTGATGGCGATGTAGTAGTTGTCATTTAGTGGCGCCACTAGTTGTTTATTCGTCCAGGTTATTCAAATATGGCACCGACTTTTGTTTTAGATATTTGAATTCAAATACACTTACACATTTTTGTTTCACTTATTTCTTGAACCTGTGAACGCTTTAACTATATGATTCTCCATCAATCATTAGCAACTTTAGTAATTTCTGTTCTTGTAATGACTGGATAAAAATGTATTTTATTAGAATGAAAACATGATTCCATAATAATTCATAGAGAAATATCTAGTTATAACCATCATATTATTATATTTTCACCCTTTATAATCCTCATTCAGATACCGTGCAGTATATATAAATAAAATAAAAAAACTGTTTAGAAGGCGATCATTTATTTTATTGAAAGAGTGACATGTTTTATCATGAAGATATGGTTCGATGAAAAATGTTTTGTTTCACTCACTGCTCCACATTTTTCGATGAAAGCACTATTTATATCCTTCAAATTTTTTCACCCTTATGAGATATAAAAGTTCGATGCAGCTTCTCGGTACATTCGATGAGAATGTTGGCTCGAAGACACCTGTTCCGAGAGCGGAAACCTATGCATTTCACTCCACACATCGTCATTGGTTTGCCTATAACATCAACACATAAATCATATTGTGACATCAAAATTTCCTAATCCCTCTGTGGGAACAATTGTCAACGAGTAAACACACACGTACATACACCGAATATTTCGTTAACTAAGACAAGAGCAACTGGTAAATGAACTGGGAACAGACGAAAACATTGTTTGCACAGAAACGTGTGAATTAAAAGCCATCGGTATGAAATCCATGTTTCCACTTCGCTCAATCAAAACCGATCGAGCTACGATTAGGTCGGTTATCGGGATGTCGTCACCTAAAAGGAGCGAACACATATCGATATGAAATATTCTACTCTGAGTACAAACGACACCAACGAGCCAAAGATTTTATCCAGAAAATGGAAATTCGGGGGTCATAAGATCCACAAAGAATATTTTTAACAAGATCAAGTAGTTGTGCTGATTTCCACCTTCAAACCAAAATGGATATGAAGCTGTGCTAAGGCGCACAATTTATTTATCTGTCGATGTTGGTATTATCACCGGGTCGTTCCCGATAATTCTTGGTTTAGTAATAGTTTTCCTCTACATCCTTCCCCGATATGCTCAATGATTGTGCAACCACACTTGTCCTTGGTAAGTCTCGTCATCCTAATTAACTCGAACATTACTATAGGGGAATTTCAGTTATACTTAGCGCAATGTAAACGATATTATCCCTTAAAGGGAAGACTCATCAGTTCGGAGAAAACGATCTCAGTGACGTAACGAAACGACATTCAAGGCGTTACAGCTTCAGTACTCTTTTAACATATATTCCTCCTCATTCATCCGTCGTCATTTACGATTCGAAAAATCTCAAGGAAGTAAATAAGATATCAACGAATTGCGAATACGTCGAACGTATCGATCAAACGGAAATTTACTCTTCAAATAGCAACTGAGAGCGGAGACTCTAAATTGTTTTTTCTAAGTCTTAGGGTGAAAAATTATTTTATTTATTATTATTTGTATTTATTTCTTCTCTTTTTGTATTTAACTCGGCTGATTTGACACCCATTCCCTCCAAATATGTTTCTCGACTACCGGAGCATAAGAATTTTGTTTTTAATACATAAATCGCAATACTTATTTTATCCCGATGGAATACTTAATTATGGGTCGCACAAAAGATTTTAATTTTTAATTATATTGTGATCCCAAGATAATTTTGTTGTCATGAGTGTCTACTCACGTAGCAACGTTAAACCTTAAAGCTTTAATTGGCTGCGTGCTGATTTTTGAGGTTTCTGAAAATATATGTACTTAAACAAAACAATAATAGAGGGGTATATACTGTGTATAATATAATAGTATCACGTTGTCTACTAAATGGAATTTACGGAAAGAAATATTAAATCATTTAAGAACTTATTTAAAGTTTGCGATCCAAGCAACAAAAATTTTAGGACAACATATTAATAGGATTAGTAAATATATAATCGTGACGTATTTTGTTGTCGATACTTCCGGTGTCATAAAGATCAAATCGTAAAATATATTTATGTCGAAATCTTACTTGTGCATGATCTCCAATAATGATGAAAACTTTAGAATATCATGGGGTTTTGTTTTGATATTCACAAATTTGGCTTGTTACACCGAAAAGGGTGATATTAAGAATACTAAACTATAACTTACTATGAATAATTCATTTTCAGTCATTCATCCCCATGAATTTACTCCAAAAATCTTTCAATTTCACAAATTTAGAGTTGGACGATATATATATATATATATATATCCCTTAATTGTAGTCCTGTGTTTTTTTATTTTCAAGATGTCGTATTTCAAGAGAGCCTACATTGCGGCTAGAAATATTTTCCTCAAGTATAAAATCAGTTGCAAGAACGGATTCCGGAATATTTATCTATTTATTTATAAACTGTAGTTTTAAAATTAGACGAAGGGACAAGGAAAGATATGTTATGCCTTCTAAATCATTCATCGAATTGTTTCTTTCAATAGCTACTCCATTGAAAATTTTTTAGCCCTAAAAAGGTATCCCAGAATTTTGGAGAAATCTGCAAACGTTCTCATTTTGTCTCCATATATTTATTATTATTTTCTGTTGCTAATTTGGCTTATTTCGTAGAAATAACGTGTACATCGGCGTTGTTTTGATTCGAATTATTTACGTTTCGTAAACAGCCCCCGAAAAAGTTTCAAAATCGATTTGGAAAACCTTTTTCTCTCGCACATACTTCGAAATTGAAGTATACTAACAGATTCTGAACCAAAGGCTTCGGTATCTTTTGGGTTAATAAGCGTTCTTAATATAATCCAGCCGAATCGAGGAACCTTTCATTGCTATCCGATCGATTAATCTGAACGTATTGTAAATAATTGCGATAAGGGTCGATCGTCGAATTTCTCAATCTCAACTTTTACCGGAGAAAACCACAGTGTGGTGGATCAGAATGATAATCTCTCTACGAACGATGCTCGGGCCCATTTAAAGCTATTCTCGAGATATATTTCAGATTCATGGGCTCCTTGGCAACGAAAAGGTCGTCAAGTAATCGGAGATTCAAACTCCGGCTTTCTCACCGTATCTCTCTTCAGCTTTTTTGTCCATTGCGTCGTTGGGAATAAAAAAAACGAAGCGCGACGAAAATTAACGTTCGAAACAAATAGGAATCAATCACTAAGGAATGTATCGTCATTAACGAAGTGTTAGCTCTCACTATCTCGTTCTTTTCTCTCTGCTTCCAAACCGAGGAAAAGAATCACCATCGCGCTCTACCTAACGGAACGTGGCGGTCCCCACGGAAACGTACATTGACGACAGGTAAAAATCTAATTCGTCGTCTAGTTCCACGGAGGAGGCCACCGACGTCCGTTTAAACAGGCGAGGTCTTCCTTTTCTCCCAGGTCCCACGGATGATCGGGAGAGGCGGGCGTCTTTCCTCAATTCACCCGTTGGACCATTCCCTCGCACCCTTCCATCGCACGCACGAATACCATTACTTCTCTAAGGGCTCCGCGGAGCGTTTGGTTGGGTAGAAAGAGGGAGCGTAGGATATGTAGAGGGAGTCGCAGACGGAAGTCACACCATGTCCACTGCCTCTTCCCCTTCCTCGCGGCCATCGCCACTGGCGTTGGACCGAGAGGCCATCGTGATGGCCGTCGAAGGCTCCATGGACGAGAGCCTCATCCCAGCACCTCGCCACATGCCTCCTTCGTACTCCCCACCCACCCCCAAGAGGGACTCCGTCGGGCGCATTCCTTGATGACCGTCGGCGGCTGTTTCGTACGGCGCCAGCGCCGCTGTGGCCGTCGGTTGGTTTCCAGAAGAGAGGGGCAAGGAGCGTCTCTGCTGAAGGGCTTTCTTTTTCTTCCTGCAGAGTCAGAGACATCTGGGATTAAATTCTCGATAGTAGGAACTACGCAATGTGGCTGTAGAGCCATCGTAGGGAATAATTGGGTTCTTTCGTTGAGATTTTTTATTTTCTCGATCTTAGTAATATCTGATTGAGATGTGATGCTAAGGAGATCGATCGATCGTTATTTTTATGATATACTATGTATAATTTAGTGTTTTTTATTAAAAATTATGTGGATAAATAGAAAAAAGTTCCGTCATGTATTAATGATTACGTTTCGTTTTATTCTTTCGTATGATTCCGAAGTAGTTCTAAGAAAAGATTTTCTTTTCGAAATTAATATATATTTCTTATATGATGTCAGGAGGATAATTGGACGTTTTGGTGGAACCATCAGCTCCAGCCGGAAAAATCCGGAACTGAGAAGGTACGTCAAATGAATTGTAATTATAAATTAGTTACGAGCCATTTTAATGATATCGAATGTTTGATGTAAAAGTATCACCTTACGTTGAGTGACATTCAAAAATTAAAATAATTGGCAATTTATTGGCGGATTGAAATGTTTAGGATCATCGAGTGAAAAGCTCTAGTCGTTATCAAACAAAGCTGAAGTAATTTGTAATTCAAACTTACATGTATTCATTTATCACGGCTTTTATTTTACGTATGTTTCTTAGATTACTTTCTTTTGCGCACGATATAATTATTTGTTAAAGCGGAGTTTCTTGTTGTGAAATTTTGTTTGTTGCTATTGTTGTTTTTTTATGAATATAGTTACTTGAGATATTACCATGAAATGCAAGAGCTCATTTCATTTCTTTTTAGAATGCATTCGATGTGAACAAAATGAAAATTATATCATAAAAAAGAGAAGAGATATTTTCTTCTAAATTTTAGACAGTAATTAAAATGAGAAAAAGCTGAGTTTACTAAAAGAAATATTCATTGCTGATTTTGAAATAAGTGGATTTCTATATGGTAATCATGCATAGAGAGTTATATCTTTTGCGAATATGAGTGTGTATATTATCAACGAACTGTTTTTCTCGCTGTGTCTTATTATTTCAGTTCTTTTACTTTTTATGTGAGGTAAGTAAGTAATTTGTTTTATTTAGATGTATGTTGTTTAGAAACTTTGATATTTTCTTCAGTAAATTTCCGGAGATACTGTTATTCATCTCATCAGATTTCAATTTCGTTTCATTCATTACGGTATCCATAGCAATAAATGTGATTCAAAATACTAATTGTTGTGGGTGAGGCTATTTCGGAGTTTTATTAATGACCTTTGTTATTTTCACCGTTTGTACGATATCTGAGAACAAAAATTCCACTCGCGGATGTCGGAAAAGTACCGATTGTGTTCGACACTGGTAGTCGAGCGTTCCTTTAATTGGACTTAATTGCTTCTGCGTTCCCTTTCAAATGACATTTCGAGATTCAATTATCACCAAATTACTGTTCCTGAGTGCATCCATTGACTGTCATTCCCATTCCGAGCGAAATAGAAAATTAGTTACTCTGTTAAGTAGTTTGTTAGTTTCTCGACTCTTTTAACTGTCCACGGTGATGAAGAGCATTATTTTTTCAAAGGAAGGATGAAATTCCGTTCATCTCTAAATAGTTAATGTGGAGTGATATTTATTTTAAGCAAATGTTTGGTCCGGCTAAATCCAGATGGTTTTTTAGATCTTTTATTGTAATAAATTTGTTCTCTTAATTTTGGACGGATTCAATCCTGAGTTCAACTTTACTAATCGGCTATTTCAAGTAATATCAGGCCTAGGATACAAAAGGAAGGAAAAATAAATTTGAGCGTATCTTTTGGTGTATTAAAAAGATTACGATGGGATTACCGTATTTTGGAATTTTGATAAATTACACACATTTAATTATCTATCTCGAAAGTGAAAAATGAGAGATTTCATTCATGTTATTAAAATAAAAAAATCTTCTTTAATCTTTATGAAGGTAAATTCACAATATTTGTTTTACTTATGATGAAAGTTGTTATAATTAGCTGTGAATGAAAAGTTATCATAATTTAAGTTGCGTTGCAAGAATTAACTAGATTAATAAAATAATAAGTTTAATTGATAGATTCTAAATTTTAATAATCTATTTGAAAAAAAGTAAACGCGTACGATTTTATCTCAAGTCCTTACATGTAATATTTCGAGAATTAAGTATTAAAGGAAAAATTGAGATAGACTACTCTTAGAATATATTATTCTTGGATCCTTTGATATATATTAGTTATATTTATATTAATATATAATATTAATAGTTTAATAATATAGCATAGCATATTATAGTATAGATATTACGTATCAAATGATACATTCGCGTAGGTGAAGTAATTGATGCTGGTAATCAGCAAGTGACATTCCTTAATACTCACGTTAAATGCGGGATGAGCATTAGATAAGGGCGTGTATTATGCAGTGACACACATTGTGCTTATCTTTGGAAGGGATTCTCGGATAATCCGATGAAATACGGAGATATCCTAGGTGTGTTTGTTGTAAGATTACAGCGGATTTCGAAACAAAACATTACAATTGATACTGTTGTATCAGAGAGGGAAGTTTTATTGAAATTTTTATGTATCGAAAGGGGAACTTATGAAAGTTTATGTAATATTTTATTCTCATAGGCAAGTAGCGTAATTTCGGAGAGTGAGTCGCAAAAATAAACACTAATGCAGTAAATATTTAAGTTGTCATTTTTTTAAAGATTCAAATTCGATAACGATGAGTCTTATAGGGTCGTTAATTTGAAATGGTTGATTGATTTTGGAATATTTTCTGAATTTATCGATTTATTATTATTATTATAAACGTATGTTTATGCTTATTTATGTGCGTTAACATCTACATTGTAATATTAAGCTAAGATTGAAGGGCACAGGTATTTTCGGCGACACAAATTCAGTCTCTGTTAACTCTTAACGAAAAACTACCCCTATAATTTTACTTTAAGGAATACCTTCTTTAAACTAAGGCTATAACTGATGTTGTGTGTCTTCTGTGTTATATAAGCCGTTTAGTTAGTTACCATGAGATAAATTAGAGATAATATATGAATAATATTTTCCGCGAGAAATAATCGGAAGCTATTGGTTAGGAAAGTGGAGTCAAGTTACATACACCCTCTGTCCGAAGCCGATAAGTGCCTCGATGGGTATAGAAATAGAGCAAATAAGCCATAGACAGCAATTGTTACGCGTTCAACCCCTGTGTACCTACGTGTATCCAAGGCCATGTTTATTTACGTGGCGACGGTTCAAAACATCCCTTTTGTCGATCCGTTGAGATGCTCACCTATTCCTCCGTGGAAAGACGCTGTTCTCCAGATGCAGGGCGGCATTGATGTCGCTCCTTGCGGTGCACATGCACGCTTTCACGAAGGACTTTTTGAAGTTGTCGCTGAGAAAGGCGTAGAGTACAGGATTGACGGCCGAATTCGAATAAGCTAGACAGCCCGCGAAGAGGAATATGGTAACCCATAGGGGAGACTGGCATTCCTGCGGCGGGGAGAAGAGAAGGGTCAACTGCGTCACCCAATAAGGCAGCCAGCAGAAGACATAGACGGCGATCACGGTGAGCACCAGCCGCGTCACTTTACGATGCGATCTACGCCTTTGCTCTCCTCCAGGTCCGCCACCTGCCGGGAAGTAGAATTTTATTAAAGAATATGAGCTCAACAGCTCGGTTTTTATTAAAAAAAAGAAGGCACGGGATGGAAGTAGGGTATTCGGAGCGTATACAGCGTGACGGCACATTTTCGTCCCGAATAAAAGGATAATTTTCGCTGGAGTGGACGGAGATTCGTGGTGAGAAATATTTATCGTCCTTTGATCTTCTGCACGTCAAGGATGGTGGTAAATGTAGTGAAAGAGGTAGAGGATGACGTAAGTGAAAGTGGGACCGGGTTCGATTCCCGAGATGCGTTTCTTAATTTATTTATTTTTTAGGATATTTATAATGAGGCTGATGATGATTTTAATTGTTGCAGAGATAAAAATCGATTTTTTAACACGGCATTTTTTGGATCTTTGAAAGATATGTATCTCGCAAATTTCTTTTTAACAATACTTTTGATACATCGAAAGATTAGCATATTTCGTTTGCATAGAGAGCGTTTCCTACGGTTCTTGCATAGGCTTGAAAAACAGGCTGATTTTTTATAGCTTAATAATGAGATTCAAAGGAAAAACTTCGGAAATAACATATATATTTTCTGAGGAGCTATATTCGTTCTATATTTACATAGGATTACGTATAGACTAAAACCTATTTTTGAAAGTATGGAGGATAGTAAAAGTTATTCAAACCTTTATTAAATTCGTTATGCAAAGTAATTTAAATAATTCAGGCCCTATTCGTTTTAAAAAGTCGATTAAAATTAGGTCAAATTTACTCAAGATATCTTTTCATTTGCTCGTATCTTGTCTTTATTTCTTCTATGACTGGAAATGAATAGTTTTACATAATAATAGTAATCGGAAATGTTTTCTTGTTAGGCCAGCGACCGTCCTACATTGCGTATGCATTTACACGGACTCTTCTTATTTATTTAATGACTATTTTCATTTCTTCAAATAGCATAAATTTTAACCTTCATTCGATCTAGCTGTTTTTTGTTGATTTATTCACCGCATATCTATACATGATGCAATTTCTAGTATCGTTTTATTAAACGAAGGCGAAAATTACATAAAGAAAAAGCTTTAGAAAGCGTTAGCAATATTCAATCATCTTTCCGCATTTCAAAACTATTGAAATATAGGAACTGAAAGAATTTTAAGTATGAATGAGATCTACGATTTATTTTTTTTACCGTAATTTATTTCCCAAATTAAATTTTATCAAAGTTATTTGTTTTATTTCCCTAAGTGCACTTTATCAGAATTATCCTTCGAGTGCAATATTCATGGGGTCTTTTTTTCATAAAAGGTATTTATCCCTTCCATTTCTGTGAAGATAACGCGAATCAACTCTTTAATTTCATCAATGGAAGGAGATCTTTGACGTGGGTAAAGCCAGATAAGTAAAGAAGTTAATATTCATGATGTGTACATGTGCGGCCGTTCTCCATGATAGATAAACGTTCATCGATGAAATTGGCCGCGACGAACGCTTTGTTTACTTTTGAGGAACGCAATCAATATCAAATCACTCTTCGGAGGCAAAGATAAGGCTAGCTATTTTAGTTCCCGATAGAAAAGTGAGGCTATAATTTTCCTGAGCAAAGGTGATTATGTTTGGATTAATGGCCTGTTCCGATTAAACGATAAGGTTCACGTAATTTACTCTTTCAGTTTTATCCAAATCAAATGTGAAAAGTTTAAAAAAGTTCCGCGGTCATCACTTTCACTCTTGTTTTATCTCCAACGCGAAATATATCCTTGTACAGGATGTGAATAGAGTGATGTGTACTAAAACTTTTTGGTCGTGTATCGCACATTACGTGTAATTTATACTTAATTTAATTCACGAAGATATAAGGTTTATATTGAAAATCAATGCTAAAACTATGACTATATGTAATACGACCCTAACCGTAATTTCTCACGAATATATTTGTCTATTTAATTCCCAGAAAGTTTCTAGGCAAATACCTTTTTATTCATAGGCGGTAGAAGGCATGATTTGTCGTTTTTCAAAAAATGAAAGTGTCACGGAGTTAATGGAGAAACAGGGACGGGAAACTTGGATGAAAAGAGACGAGCCCTCAGGTTATTACTATTAAAAATATACAACGGGAAAGGGAAATGAAGGAACTGGAAGGCAGGCATTCTCACCAAACATTTAACTGAAAAAACGAATATTCCTCCAAGGTGTGCACTAAATTAAAGAGGAAAAGAGACGGAAAAATTTGATTTCTTCTAGAGAACAGGGAAACTCAAGCTGACATTTCATGGGAGAATATTGTAGTTGTTTTAGAGTTGTCGAGGAGATATGAGGAATATACCAAAAGATATTATTTAGTTGTTATTATTTATTTTTCTTCTCTTGTGAAAGTGTAGGTTAGTTATAAGCATCCCTTATTCATTCCGTACTTCCTTAAGTATTAAGATCTTTTACGCGTTTCAGTAGCTCTTTTTAAACAAATTTTATGCTTACGTTCGATTTTCTTTAAATTTTGTACATGTATAATATTATCCTTTATTTTAACTCGCAAAGCAGTTTTTGAAGTGTGGAATAAGTTCGTGGTCTATATCAGTGGTCATCTCAATTGCTCTAAGGAATATTAAAATTCTCACTTAATTCCTTGATCGAAAAGCATATGCTTTTAATGATATTGAATGTAAGTTTTACCTAATAACAAATAAGGATCGAGTAAAAATGCAGGGTCAATGGTCATGAACGTCGCAGCTGTTCCCTCGTTCTCTTCCTTCAGTTCTCTATGATTAATCTAATCAAGTAGTTCATTCAACCCACTGCGTCATGTGCGACATTATTCCTAATCGAATGATATTTATGAGTCATTTACGTAATGTGGTAAATAATCTATTTATTCAATTCCTGTATTCCCGCAGTCATTTTGTCTGCTCCATTTTGTAAAGTTATCTAATCGTATTAAAAATTGATGGATATTTAATAAGTACAGCCTTTCAGTACAGGAGAGATATTGTCGATCGTTTTACTGGTTGAACTCAGGGTATAAAGTTCACTGACCTTGCATTAAAGACTTTAATACGTATGTATCGTTAGCTATCTTGAATCAATTGAATTTCATAAAATATTGACCAAGTCCTATGGGAAACATCTTTACATACTCGTAATATATCTAGATGCAATTATGGTTCTACTTTCCTTTCTATTGTTCCTTTTTTTCTATTCGTTTAAAAGTTTAAAAATCATTTCAGATGCTTAATAGTTAATTTTGAGTATATATTTTTAGCTAATCAGTATTTTTTTGTAAATAGAATATAAATTATTGAGATTGAAGTAATTCCCTGCGTGTATAGTATTAAATTGAGAATAAGACAATTAAAAAAGTTAAAGTGAAAAATTGAAATTGAGAGGAAAATTCTGCTGAAGTTTTAATGACTGGAATAGAATAAAATATGTAACATCATTACTTCGTGCGAAATCTAAATAAAAGTATGTAGAGCGATGTGGTTTAAAGGTTATTGTTTCCCTGCAGTACACTGCCGCAGTGTACTCTTCCTGTTTTAAATTTAAGTCGTTATTTTATTAAACCTGGCTAAGACTATTTGGAGGGAATCATGAATAAACGAGAACAATTAATTTTACTAACAATAAATCTTCTTCTGACCGAGAATACTGTGTCACCCAACAGTGACTTTTTGTTTGTTGCAACTTCCTGGTTGCTTTCGATATCTCTTCTCCCTTTTATTCTTATTTTCCGGTTGGTCGTGCTCTTTATTTTATTATTTTTATCCGCCACCATTCACACCATCTCCACCTTCCGCTCAAACTCTGTGAAAATTAATTGTTCACTTCCATTCGTAGCCTTTTTGATCTTTTTCCCACCATTATTTACTCAGTCTCTTAAAAAAAGGAACTGCACGATGCAATGCACCACAGGCAGGGAGCTGTACGGTCAAAGAGTATGTTTTTCTTTTAATTTTTGTCTTAAAAGCGTACTTTAGCTTCACTGCAATTAAGCTTAACTTATTGCTCTCAATTACCAGGATTTCGGTTCAATTTATTAGGTCGATTAATGTTCTTAGTGCATTTTTCTTCAATCTCGGAGTAAAAAAGGAGAAAAAAAGACTAAATGCGGTTGGAAAACAATCACAGCTTCTACATTAAGCAAGAGACGAGAATTTACCTAAAGTATACTTTTAAGTGCTTCTATGGATTGAAATTGTGAGGATAACAGTTAAATTTAAAAATACTTTTCCTTCTTCCTTTTCGAGTAATATTCACGAGATTAAAGATAGTGTAACTTACAGTATGACGATGGCATATTATCAAAAAGGCATATCTCACAAACATTTAATTAAATTTTTGTGAGATATGCCCTTTGATATGAGATTTAAGCTAAACCTATTTTAATTTCGACAACGAAAAAGTAATTTTCTTTACTAATAGGTAGTATCCAAGAACTTGTTTACCAACGCATTCTTTGTTCCCCGATGTATTTTTCCCGTCTCACGAGGATATGTTTATTCATTTACGTAATTTGAATATTATTTAGTTCAATCTTCTTCTCTCACCGGACTCTAGGCACGAAAAAACCCAAAATTTGCGCCCTCAAATTTCCTCGGGGCCCTTTCTCTTCACAATTATTCCGCAAAACCCAAGAGGGCGGCAAGATGTAAATCCATTCGAATTTTTCATAAGAGTTTTTTTTTGGCAATTTACTTTCATCAAGCTTCGTATTTTTCTTTTAAATTGCCCCTCGAGTCAAGGGTTGTGCGTACGAATGGAAATTATGTGTATATTGCGTCGGAGGTGTGGGACCGGGAGTTGGTTTCATCTGGTCGACTCTTTCGAAATCGCCTTTCTTTCTCGTTCCCTCCCTCACTCGGTACTGTTTGGGTAACAAGTGACGCTCGGGTGTTTGGAGAGGAGTCAAAGTGTGCACCATCGCCTCTTTATTTTCTCGTTCCGAAAAACCGCGGAGAGGAGAAACGCCGTACTTTACCATCAGACTTACGGAACAACTAGCGCCCCTTCGGTGGCGGCAGCTGTAAATACGACATTCTTCGTCTATCGCGCAGTACTTGGGAAATTTAAATTTAAAGTCGTGTTAAAGTAAAAATTCATTGAATAACATACAAATTCTGGCCACGGTGGCGGAATGGTTAGCGTGCAAGTAGCAAGAATTTGCACTTATGGGTTCGAGTCCAGTTGAGTGATTGCACTTGTTATTCTTTACACGATTAAAAATGCAAATGTAATGTTTAGACTTTAATTCTGCCTCAAAAAGACAATTAAAAGATATAATTATTATTATATCGGAGCAAGAATTTATGTATCGTATAATAATTAATATATCCTAAGAATATATATACAGTTCATAGACAGTTAATTATTCCATTTTGCACTATCAGTTTATTCAACTGCCACCAGAGTGGCGCTTGATGTTAGTGTACTTCTCGCTCATAGCAACGCACACGATGAAAAACAAAAATACACCGAGAAACGTGGAAATTCATATTCATCTCAGCATTTCCCTGATTTTTTTCCCCGCGGAATACGGCAACAATCGGCGCCTCATAAATTGATAATTGAGGTAATAGAGTGCGCAATCGAAGGTCGCGAGATTCAATCAGAGCCGGGCTTTGATGTGAAAAACCAACGCGTCAACGAATCTCTTCTTTTTTTAATTTTCCCCTTTCCCGTAAAATTGGCTACCTCACGGCTTTATTCGCAGTGAATCGTTCATAAAAGAAGTGGGCGTGAAAAATCGAGTAGAAATGGAATCGTAAACGTCGTGTGGTCGAACAGCAACATCCTACCTTGTATTTTAATATTATCTACTGTGACGCTACGAAAACTTATAGAAGAAGAATCAGTGTCGATGTCGCCCAACCTCAAAGGAGGTGGCAACAAAATGTGTGGTCTCTTCGCACGTGATTTCTCCCCGGAAGAAGCGTTGTTGACCATGCCACGCCTAAAGCAAGCTATATAAGGTCACCGCGTCGGATCTCATCGTCTCCTCCCAAAAAATACGCTACAAACTCAACTTTCCTCTACCAAAAAAGTTTGAGCCAACAATGGGAATGACCGATTTACGACTTAAATATCTTATTAGTGCGGCTAAGTCCTACGCTTTGTGGGCCCATTAGCGAATCCAATTCGTTTCCTATTTACGAAGTACCACGAAACTCAATTTACGACATATTTAGTTTCTCTCTTCGAATCCCACGCAAAAGGTCAAAGTACGCAAACATTACTCTCGAGCGATAGTTCTGTAAACGAAATGTTAAAGGTAAATACGGAAAGGGACGTGGGCGGTCCCACGAGGAGGACAGTTTTGGTCTCAAATACGTCTCTTTTTGAGATGGTAATTTGGACATACACGTCGAATTACTTCCTTTTAGCGAGAAATGTTTTTTCAGCAAAAAATGAACCAGAATTTTTTGTCAAAGAGACTTAGAGCCAGTGCCTCTTGTTCGATAGGGGTTTAACGCAAGTTTTTCTAGATCGTACGAGTACTGGAAAGACCTAAAAATTTATTCACGGTTTCGAATCGATCATACTTGGTGTTTTGAGACACATTGTTACGAGAATAATAGAACAACATAAAAGTGAAAGGAGTTTTATTGCAGATTTATGGAAAAATCCAAAGGTTTTATCGTTTCCAGAGTTATCCAGTTTTTCCAACGTATACTATTAGTTTATTCTAATGTGGATCTGTACACTCTTAACTTGTTCTATACTACATCCCATGTTGTTAATTCGTCGGTGTCCGTCTTTTGTTTGTGTTTTGTTTGAGTTTCTAAAACAACAAATTGTCATGGTAATGATCGGGATGTAAAACGCATAATAAAAAAGAGACTTTAAAAGTTAAGAGGTTCACTATTAATGTTTAGAAATAAGCCTGAAAGTGTAGGTGCGTTTTTCCCTAATTAAATAAAATGTAAGGGATCTTTGAAATGAAGCTTTACGGAGATTAAATCCTCCCTTAGTTTTATAGGTTTTCTCGGTGTAGGAAATTAACTATGGTGACAATTGTAAGGGAACTTAAAATTACTTGGGCAATTTACGTAAAATTATCCAGTCGAGTACAAAACTTACCAGTTAGAGTAGCATTCGTAATTATCTCAACGTATTTGACTCCGGAATATTCCACGAGTTTCGAGAGAGAACTTTCTCATGAGGCAACAACGCCCGTTAACAAGATCTCGGTTTACAACTAGGTTTTGAAATCCCTTCGCATTCACCGCCATCTTTCTTTTTCGCGGAGCTTAATTTAGCGAAATTGGACGTTACGAGATACAAAGAAATAAAAGATGTTTCACAAAAGGACATCATCAAGAGCGTTATGATTTCGTGCGATTTTAATTCGAGGTAATTTCATCCGTTAATTCAGCTCGTATAAAAGGGAATAACTTTCCGGAGAGAATAATGGAGACAGGACGAGTTTGCGAGGGAAGAATTGTTTGAATTGTAATTCACGAGCGACGTGGCAACGTCTGTTTCCTCATTCACACCAGCCGTTTTTTTTTCTATGGTAATCGTGAAAGAGAGCTCGGAAAAAATACGTCACTCTGTTGACGAGTCATACATTTAATTAATTCGGCGTCATCAAATTGATAGCCCCTGACGCAACGAGTGTTGTCGGACATTTCCCCCACTCAACAATCGGACAGAGTCCATTTTGGAAGTTTACTCGTATTTCCACATTCGGGGAAAGCAACAGTTAATGTCCCAGGCGATGATGTTTCCTTATTCCGGTCGAATTTTGATTGCAGTTCGAGGTAAAAATAAGAGCAAACGATGACTGAGTACATTTGAGCGACGTGTGGTACTCATGACGTGACACGTTAAGTCTTCTCGCGGTGCGATATCTCCACGCAAACGATGACATCTGGCAATTAGAGAGAGACCATTCGTTCTTGTAAAATAGATTCGTCACGGAGATGCGATTTTCATTAGAGGCGTCGAGTTCAATTCCCGTCATTTGGCGAAATGCTTAATCTAGATCCTTCCGCGGCTGTTGTTCACGTATACGTAAGATGAGGTATGGTTGAGGATAATTCTTCATCAAGTAACCAGGATTACTTTTGGAAATACGAATGTGAATGGCCTTCAACACCCATGTTTTACGTAGTTTCATCAGGGTGTCGATGTTTTTTTGGATTACGCTGGCAATGGACGGAAAGCCTGGATAAATAGTTATGAAAGACGAGATGGATGTGTCCAAACTAACCACACGGTTTATAGGTTGTTTATTAACCAAACTTAGGGACTTGATGCATACATTCAATGGAAGTAAAAGCATTTTTTCTCACACAATAGCAAGTATAGATTATTCATTTATCTTTTCCAATGTATAACTTAATGCTCTTACGAAATTTTATTTTGAAGGAATCATTTTATAAAGAGATTGATCAGTCTTGGTAAACGTAGCGTATTTAAGTCAATAGGAGAAAGATTTTATGAGTTCATATTCAGCTAGTTTTATTTCAAGATTCATATGCTCTGAGAAAATGTACGTCAACTTCATCACAGTAAACATATTTCTTATCAATGTTGTTTTTTCAGTTTGACTCGTCTTAAAATTTTTGTGTTGCGTTTATCTCTAAAATATATTTATTGAAGTGATACAAAATAAAATCAATTTTTACAGCTAAAAGTTACCGGGTTCGAGTCCCCGAAAACATTTGTCTTTTAGGGCAAATCAGCATTTTTCGCAAAATGGTTGGCTATATATAAGGAAATGATACATCGAATTCATTTTTACAGTCATAGCCGATGTTACGTAATGATAAGATATCAAAGTGAGCTCATATATCATTAGGGTGCCAATTGAGATTTTTAGACTTAAATGCCAGATAAAGGACTGGAGATATCCCTACGAATGGAAGATGATAACGTCACCGGTGGAAACGGGATGTTACAAAACGTATTAGGAAAAGAAAAATGAGGGAAAGTCGTCAGCTCCATTCTCTTTCGGCGAGGGAATTATGCGCGTGAAATAGTGTCGATACATGTCAGAGAATGGGGAAGTTAACCGCAGGATGGCGTTTCGCCTTGTTTGCCCAATTAACGCAAACAGTGAAGTGCTGAACGGTTGCATACGATCCAGGATGTTTCGCAGGATGACGCGTTCCCTTTTTTCGGGTAAATAAGATACACAGGAAGTGCGGAGCGAATGAATTATTAGTCATCTGGAGAGAAATTTTCTTCGTTATTTCGGGAACTCCGTTATCAATCAATCTAACAGTTAACCTACGACATTTCCTGTTACTACCGGATTGGTTGATAACTTAAATACATAGTGTAATGGGCACTGAAAGGTTCATACAGTTAACCAAGTTGATTTAAATGGTTGAATTGAGCAAAAGACGAAATTAATCCTTCCTTATCATCACTATTTTGAGTCTAAATTCAAATAATCGATTTTCAGAGATGGTAATTGTTATTTTAATTGAAGATTTACGTCAATAAAGAAATTCGTATACTGCTTTTCCATTAACATTAGAGAATTTTTTTGATGATATTTTATATAAAAATACTGTTTAACAAATGCTTGAAATGAAGAAATATCTAAGAATTATACTGATATATCATTTTATCTAAGTTAATGTTAATTTTTCTCAGGGAAATGGAACTTCGGGATGAAGGTTATTATGTGTTAAATGAAGTTAAGTAAGAATATACGTAAGGAAATCATTCATCATTTGTGTATCAATTTTCCATTGATATTTTTAGTGTTAGTGGACATAAAATAAAATTCAACCTTCAATTGAGTGAACCGAAATTTAAAGTAAAACCTTAGAGAACTACATGCAAAATATGTTTATAGTTTCCCTAAAAATTCCTAAAATTTTCCTGTTTTTCTTATCACTGGTAGTTATGTACATTATAGTTCAATTGCCAACATCAAAATATGAAGGTCATTTCCTCCTACTATCGCGCAACTGGTGTAAAATAATATCTTGGGTCAACATATTGCTAGGGACCGATAATTACGTGTTTACTTTCGCACAAACAGTTTTGTCGGTTATCAATGAAAAGCAATTAGTCCTGCGAATTATTATTAATTCCCCACATTAGAGATTATAATAATATCTGAATTATTATGATTCTTTTACTTCTTTTGATATTAGTTCTTTTAGCTACAGTAAAAACTACATTAGTTTAATATAAAAATTCAATTTAATAAGCAATGAAAATTATAATAATATTTTTGAGATCTCAAGTAATAGTTGTACGGAATATAATGTCGAATTTAAGAATGATTATCTTCCATAGATATCAATTGTTAGGGATAACTTACTTATCAGAGATTCTTGTATATCATATATATTATATATTAGAGATGAAATTTCATAAAGGCTGTATCAAACTCGAGATCAATTCCAGCGAAAATATTTGACCTCCCTCGACCTCAATTTAGTGCACAAAATGCATTCTCTCAGAAAAATTGCAGCAGATATCCCTCAAAGAAAGGAGTAATACTTGTAGATGCAAGCAATTTCGCCTCGAGAACTCTCAATCCTCGATTTCGTGCATTTTTCCATCCACGCTTAATAAGTTTTGGAGATCAATTGGAACGGGTGCGCGAACTTCGCCGATATACTATAGGCGATGAACTCCCCTTGTTCTCCCTCGAAAAGAAATTGCTTCTGCATCAAGACGGTTGTTACTCGCAACGAGAACAAGTTCTCTTGAGTTTTTGTTTCCATGAGTCAGCACCTCGCCCCCACTCTTAGAGCCAACCTCCATACGTTTCTTGCACCATCTCAGCGCTTTCCAAGGATAAGAAATTCCGATTTTTTTCATCGATGGTTTGAATTCGAGACTCCCTTAACACACCGTTCAAGCGAATCATCAATTTTCAGTCGCGCTACTTCTACTTTAACCAGATGCCCTCCGAGATGCAATCGGAGATCACATCGTCATTATCTTTCCCTAATTTAATATCTTATTCGATCGTTCTTCGCCAGGTTTTCCTTATAAGATTCCCCTTTGGAAAAAGGGAATTGGCTGCATCATTTATCCAGCCTATATTCTGTCTCTGAGGCTCAACAACGTCTTCTTATCAGTTCTATTACAGCAGAATACTAAGGAATATTTCGTATTTATTTATATATTTAGGAGACTGGATTCCTTCCGAAGAAGATAATTATTTTGAAAGTAAGTAGATGAATGGTAAATTAAGTTAAGAAAAAATTAACAGTAGAATATTATTCCATTTGAGAATTATTTAAAAAATACCTACCCTCCCTGCCATTTAGGTCGGTTGGATACAGCAAATAAAATAAGGGAAATAGATGAAAAAACTAAAAGATTCAAAAGTTTGTTTTTCCCTCTAACAATACACGAGAAGAATCTCTAGGGTCTAGGGAAGTAAACTCTCGGTATATGCACCCTGTGCCACACACCGAAACGTGGCTCGCAGGGTATCTACATAGTCATAGATGACATTCCATTAATTAACTTTATTTCATTACCTTATTTACTCATGCAACGTTTTGCAATATTTTCCGAGATTGAGTCCTATTATAAGGTTTTCTAAATGTCTTTTGAAAAATGTATAAAAAAGAGTGTATTACGAAATGAAGATGTTTGGTCAAATGAAAATATTGTGAATTAGCTAAAATTTTATAGAAGATGCAGATTTCTCGATTCTTTGGCTTGCTCAGGTAAGCTATTTTAAAGAAGCTTACCAGTTTGATGGGGGAAATAGCAGGAGATAATATGATAAGCGGATATGGCTTCTTAGTAAGACAGCGTTTCAAAAAACATCCAAAAGTTAAGGTCGTCGTACAAAAATGCTTCAAAATACCTCATTCCATGTTTCTCTGTATACACTCCGAATCTACCTTGATTTTTCCTGATACACTTTATTTTCCTAAGTTTCTCGTATGTTTTTTTGCAGAAAAACTTTTCCTTGGCATTTTCATCTGTTATTGCTATTTTTTTGTTGATTTAATCTTTCATGTTATCGTGCAAGGCAACTTGGAAAACTTACTTCTTATTTCTCATGACCTTTTGAAAACTGTACGAAATAAGGGCAAAGAAAACTTTAGGAAATATAAAACTCGTTTAACTTATTAACCTTAGCTCCAATATCCTCTTTGAACTTAAACTTTGCAATTGGACAGGAGTTGGCAAAATTGAGAAATAGTTCTTAGAAACATGAGGTTAAAATTAAAAAAAAAATTAAAAGCAATCATAAAATATAATAAAAGCTTTTATCATGTAAATAAATAAAAGCAGAAGGTTATCATCAACAGGAGAGCCTTCCTTCGTCAAATTCGTGTTTTTGACGTTTATTTCAAAGTTTAAAAATGAAAATTTAAATCGTGAAACCATACGGTAGTGATTAGCTTCAAACTCATTCGTAATCTTTGGACGGGTGAATAGTAATGTATAAGTAAGGTTTACAATAACACGGCAAATATTTTTATACAATACGGGGTATCATATTGAATAAGGAACAGATCAAATTCCGGCATGAAATATTTGTGACTTGAGAGATCTCTTGGCATTCTTCTTTGCATTAAATAAGAATCGCTACCACGACGGATTTCATTAAAGATAGTAGTGATAATAAATGATCATTACTAACCCAGGTTTTTGGGAACCAGATATGCAAATTCAATACCTAATGATCAGGTAGTACTGGCTAGTTCTTTTCTGCAAAGAAAATGTGACCAGCAAGCAGCTATTGTACAATAACCATATCGTGAAGCAGTCATAATACAAGCACGTCGGAATTTATATACTCTAAAAATTTGTTAGAGTAATCATAAAACCTACCGGCAGCGGAAACCGTGGAGTTGACATCGGTAGCTATACCCGAGTCAGACGCTTCTGCATGCTTCTTCTGCTGGTGCCTAGGGCCCACAGTCCGTAGCCTCCTGATGACGAGGTAATAGAAGACGAAGATGAGCATGAGGGGTATGAAGAAGCCTAGGATGAAGGTGTAGACGGTGAAGGCGGTCTGGCCGTTCATGAGGCCGCCTTCCGGCCACAGGATGTTGCAGCTGTCCCCGGTCGTCGAGGCGTACATGAACACGGGGATCATGAGGAGGGCGCTGGCCGACCATGCCGCCAGAGCAACCACCTGCAGACGAGAGAAGGTTTTTTAACGGTTACTCGGAACTACTAAGCTCGTACTCTGCCACGCGTGACACAAGCGTATCGCATTTCAAAACCTCCCACGTATGAAATCATTTTTACGACTTCGGATCGGAAACCAAAGCACGAACACCCCTATGCTCGGCAGAATCGAGATATCGATTCAATTACAACTTTTACGGAGGTGCAAGTTTGTCGGCGAGGAAGACAAACAAGCGGATAAAGTGGTTAGTCGGAGCGGAAGGTGAGGAGGGTTCGGCGAGAAAGAGAATGTCTGCAGCGATGTTGTCTCAAGGAAAGAAAGGGAGGATTACACTACTCTCACGGGGCGCGTACCGAAAAAAGTTCTCGCACGAGTTTCGTTTCCCCTCACGTAGTATAAGACGAGGAATGAAAAATTCACGCCCACGTCAACGGATCTCTTTGATTACTCTGTCTTTACGAGACCCACGACGAAAGTTACACATGGAAGAGATTTTATTCGGGATTAATTTGGAGTCCGGAAGGTCGGAGGGGTTGTTTATCCTCCAAGGTAGAGAACTGTTTACATTTTTTGGGATCTGTCGTACAAGGAGAGGAAATCGCTTATAGAAAGTTTTGGTTCGTGTTGTATATGGCACGCCGAGGAGTTCATCAAGTTTGCGATGTTTTCGGGGACTTTTTTTCGGGGAAGCTGTGTACAGCGAGAGCGCGTGCCTACTTGGGATATAAATTGTGGATGTGTAGATACTGCGGAGAATTGTGTCACACGTTTCTTATATAGGGTCTCAAGCTACAGCATGTCTTGCTTCGTAAAAAGGGAGGATCACTACCTTTGAGGTAGTTTCCAAGAATTTCGCGAAAATAATGTAGTGCGAACTTTCGAAATAACTGCTCGGCACGGAGAAGGAAGTGGAATATTGGTTGTGACGGAATGGAATTTTTAATGGGCTGCTATTCTTACTCCTTTGGCAGTTTTTGAGGAAATTTAAATGTATTTCTCGGTGTTAGAAGCCTCAAATGATTTTATATTCGCAGATTATTGCAGTTTTAATTTTTCAATTGACTCATATTTAGTAATTTTCAGTAATATCCAATGCTCTATCTTTAATCTTCTTTAATGTTTTTAAATCTTAAAGAATGGTTGGGTATGAAAAGTAATTGATGAATTAAATAGAGAAAAGTTAAAAATATTTGAATAAATTTAATATATTAAGCATTGGAATAATCTAAAATATTAGCAAATATGACTGAGAAACTGTAGTTAATTATTGTAACAGGCTGGTAAATACTACACCCTTTTTGCTCAATCAAAATATGTGTATTCATGTATGCTCAGATTCGTGAATCGGCTGCGTTACTTAGTAACGTAGGCATAAACATCTTTAAAAGTTTGTTTCATTACGACAGTTTCGCAGGATTATGTAAGGTTGACAAAGAAATCCATTTGTTTTGAACCCTTGAGCACATTAGATGACACTGTTAATTAATTCAATTAAAGTTTATAAGTAGCATAACCTAAATAAATAGCATAATATAAAGTGGCTGTAAATTTCGCTACTCTTCAAACATGATTTCTTTTCAATTCATTCTGTGCTTCTTTTATAAACATTTTCCTTTTCGAAACGAAACAGAGTATATCATTTGGGAATAAATTTAAGGAAGATGAATCAACTTAAAATTCCGATAAATATCCTCAGGGGAGTAAATATAGAGCAAAGATTCAGAAGGTTAATTTTGGGAAACGCTATCAACTCTTGTAATGTGTGATTATCGGCATGGTATTCCAGGAATTTCCGACGAAGAGAAAATTCTGGGAATTTCGTCCCAAGGGATATTTTTAGGAAATGCTTTGAGTGTTGACTGTGTCGACAAAATTTTGAGAATTCGAAAGAGAAAAAATCATTCCGTCTTTGATCGCTTTCAAGAGACAAGAAAACAGCACTCAGCAAAATGATTTGGATTATACGTATGTAAGATAGCGGAATCCTTTATGAGAGTGAATTTAAAGTTTTGATATTTTTATTTTGTTTCTTTCTTAAAATGTACTAATTGGATATTGATAAATATGAATGGATACCAAAACTATGAATGCATAATATTTAGGGTTTTCGATTAATTATCACTCAGTAGATATTTCAAAAATAATGGTTAATAAAGCATTTCAGAAATTAATAAATTTTAACTTATCTTAGGTAAAAATTTAGTCCTTATATATTCGAATAAACACAAGACAAATCATGAAAATATTCCTTTGAAAGAATAGCTGTCGAAAAGTTTAGAATGAAATTCAGTTCAGTAGAATTTTTTTGTTCTGTTCTTTAAATCAGTTTGTTAACTGTTCACCCTTTACTTGATGTTTTGAAAACTTTTTCTACGTAATTATAGACATCTGTTTCAGTTTTTTGTGACAATATATACATTTTGTTATTTCATAAAATTCTCGATTATAATGAAAAAGGAAACTTAAAAGTAGAAAGGAAACTCTACAAAAGAAAATATAAACTATATTACAGTACATACATAGTTCTTTTGAAATTTCCGAGAAAGGCTCAATAGCAAATGTTCTGACGAAGCGAGATATACACGCACGAAATTAATGCCTTCCATTTCGAAACTCGTGTTTTGTGAAAAGTTTTGAACCCGAACTCTATTCTCTATCGTATCTCTTTAGAGAGTTTTCTGCTCCGTACTCTAAATTAAGTTTGTATCGGGAGTTCCAACTCGTACGAGTCAATTTTCGCGTCGGATAAAGTTTGAGAAGCGATTCGAAAGTGGAACTGCATTCCGTTTATTGTATTATACATCCTTGAGCTTATTTGGAACTCGCCATTGTTGCTCCTACGACTGAACGACCACGAATAGAAACACAACCCTTTTTGCGGAGCTTCCGAAAGGAATTTTCACCAACGTATCCTTCCAGGAATCGGCTCCATTTTGGTATTCCGTCCTCGTATTTTTTTATGAGTTGAGATTTACCTTGGACACGAACGGAGTCCGAACGCACGGCGCGGAAATGGGATGGCACACGGCCACGTATCTGTCGGCGCTCATGATGGTGAGGAAAATGGACGACGTAAACTGGTTGACGGACGTCGTGGCCATGTACAGCTTGCAGAGGGCGCTACCGAACGGCCAGTATCGCATATTCATCACCGCTAAGAGGAACGGGATGCCGGTGAGGAAGAACTCGTCCGCCACCGCGAGGTTAACTATGTACATGTTGGTCACCGTCTGCATCTTGGAGTAGCGTAGCACCACGTATATGACGAGCGTGTTTCCGCCCAGCCCCACCACGCACACCAGCGCGTACAGGATCTGCGAAAACGAAAGAGATGGATTAGTTGGATGTGTAAGCAAACAGCTGTTTGTTGATGAACGCTATAGGATGCATGGTCGATCGTGGGCGGGAATTCTGGGAAGGAATGCCAAGAGATGGAGGAATAGGTTATAACATGCGTATGCTTTAAGATCGACACAAGGCATCAGTATACTAGTTCCAGTGCACGATAAGATGTTCTAAGATGTAAATGTCATTAAATATCATTCATATCCAATAGGTTTCTATTGCATGGTTGGACAGTTTATTTTATGCATCTAAAATACATATCTGTTTATTTATTTAATTATTTAAAGTTTATATCATCTAAATGTATTATATTACAATGAATGGATGATTGGTTACAATCCGTAGATAATTTTGTTTACAAAACAATTCCCTAGTTACGAGCGGTAAGAATATTTCAATGCACTTAAAATTTAAGCAGTTTTCTTTTATTATTTTTGTGAAGGAGTCAAGATACGAGTTTTTAAAATTTCGTCGATGTTCAGATATTTGTTTGTCCATTGTTGTCTGTTCAAGAGAGGTTTTCGACCAGGAAAAAAACAACTGTTTTTACAGTTAAAGTTTCCGTCTCGTTTTCCGGTTCAATGCCCTGAAGACGCAAGAACGACTTAAGAATTCGGGATGCGCTCCTTTTTATTCGACCGGCAAATATTCCTCGCAGGTGGATGAACTTCGAAAAAGGGACGATTAAACGCCGCGGAGTTCCTTTACTCCCCATTCATCTCGCAATCAGAATAATTGATTCATCGCAGAATACGAAAAAGGGGCCGCGAAGGAATTTTTTTACGATCGGAATTTCTTTTCATTAAATGCGTATAATCATCTTTTTTCATCGCGGATTTTTTATAAAAAAGGGTGATAGGATGGGGAACTGTTTCTTCGCAAAGTTTTTTTTCAGCTTTTCGCGAGGATGAAAAAGGGCTAAAAATCAGCGAAAGTTTCGAGCTTCTTAAGGTTCGAACGGGAGAATTGATAAGGGTCGATGGAAGACGGAACGGGATCATTAAGGGCGGGGTGAAAAAGATGAAGGGCAAGCGAAAGGAAAAAGAGGCGATTTTCGGAAAGGAATTCGGAAATAAAACGGAATAACTCGAGACTGTGAGCCCAGAGGATACGGCCACCTTATCTTTTCCTCCCAGACACATACCGGGAAAGTTTTTTTCCTCTCCATTTATATTGCTTACATCACTCAGAATCTTTCATATATATACCCCGCAGTTTTCATGAATACGAAATATTGGAGGTATCAAGGTATTGCGATGGGCGTCTGGAAGCCTTCTCCCCTCTCGTGGAGTGGCTTCGGCGATGGATGTGAGGCGTATGACAATGGGCACTTAACGCTCGAGAATTATTGCGCGTCGCGGTGAACGGGATCGGTAGCCGAATGTGCATTCACGGGGTGTTCAGGCGTTAGTCGAGGGTGTGTCATGAGTACGGATGTTTCCAATGCCATACGTGTGAGAGTAACGCGAGGCTTTGGCTAGGATTTTACCATTTATCTAACTTAATATATATATATATATATATATATATATATATATATATATATATATATATATATATATATATATAAATTAAGTATACTGTAAATTAAGATTGATTTGTATTTCAGAATCAAGTGGCTGTTTTGTAATTCTAGAATGCGCTTATGTGAATTTTATTGTGGTTTTATAATATTGAAGTTTAAAATATATATTTATATCTATTCGAATTTTGAGTGAAGGATAAGTTACGAGATATTTATATCTAATACGCTTTGAATGCAGTGTGAATCCTTTTATAGAATGCTCGAGTACCGAAAAATATTGCATATACATAGTAAGGGATAGAAGTTTTCACCAAATAAATGGAATAGGTACGAATAGATTGAAAAGAGTTTGCTAGGAAAGATAATAGAGCATCTTTATACTAGTCTATCGTATTGCAATGGTTTAGCTAAAAATAATACTATGAAGGAAATATTTGGTTCAAGAATAGATAAATGTAAATAGATATTTATCATGATAATAACATTAATTGCTCTATTTTATGACTGTGATAAATTTTAACTTCATTTGCACATAGTGGATTCATTTCCAAATGATATGAACGTAACTTATAGAAGATAAAAGTTCTAAAAGGGAATAAACCAGAGCAGTTGACACGACTGATAAATAAGCAGATATCAATGACTCAATACGTCTTCCAACCGAAGTATTATTTCACAAAATACTATCATTAAAATATTTACCCGTGAATCCGGGTCGATTTTCTTTCCGGCCCTTTCCTCAACACACCCTGACATTGAGGGCTACCGAAAACAATCAAAGAATTTCCGTAAGATTGCGATCTCGAATAAAATCAATAGAAGAAGAAGAGTTGCCTCGGGGATAAAATCGACCTACATTCGCATTGTATATCAATTCAGTCAAAAGCTTACGAAAGCTTTTCCCAATCGCCTCTTCAATAATAGAATCCGCCTTCTCGAACCTGCTCTTGATCAATGATATTCTTACGTTTCCGAAAAGAAAAGGATATTCCCCCAACTCCTTAGAACAAATAGAAATTTGAATAAGCATTTCGTACCCGAATAACCCCGCCATGAATGAACATGTCTCTCTCCCTACCCAATTCCTCTTTCTGGAGGTCTGGAAGACCCATTCCCTTATCTCTCCATAGCCAATTCTCCCCGGAGGATCCAACCACCCTTTTCTTCATCCCTATATATATACATACATACGTATATATGTACTGGCTTTATAAATGCTACTTCATCCAACTATTTCGAAATAGGCATAAGTCGTGCTCTTTCGGTAGGGGATTTTCGTGGTAAACGCCAACGTATTCATCATATTTCGAAAGGATCGCTGTTATTTTCGCGAAGCAAAGTCATGCAAATATAAAAATAAACGGCCGCATCGAACTTCCACGCATTTCCCACCATTTTCCATCCATTCATCTCTCTCAAAGCGAACCAACTCGCCGAGGGGAAAAAGCTTTCGTGTCAGCCCTTATATGCGGAAAATATCCGTCTTCATTCTCCCGAGATATTATTTATCCATCCGAACAATTCAAAAACCACTTTTATTCGGAACGGGAATAACAGGGAAGGGGGGGGGAGGAGGTTGAAGAGGGAACATAAATCGTCATAACATTCGGAGATATTCCGGTACGAATTTGTGCCAAATGAAGACGAACTGGAATCTCTATTCGAATGGCCAACTTTCTCACTCTCTCGAAGACGCGTCTGTTTTTCTTTTCTTCCCGCACTTTTCCGAGAGAAACCTTTTAGGTATAATAATCGATCAATCAGCTCGTATCGGAATAGGTGTGATTGTGAAGGGAGTTCACGCGAGACGGAGAAACTCTCTCGCGTCCAAGACGACTTCGATTCCAGAGGGAGAGAAAAAAAGGGGAAGGAAAATGTTCCCATCGGAAGGGCCCATGAACATTTCTATACAAAGAAGGGTCGAGAGGTAGTTTTCCGGGCGAACTGTGGAAGTTACCCGAAAAAGGACGACCCTCTCGGAATTTTGGAAATGGAATTCATTCCACGGAAACAAAACACGATGTATTAAATCCACTTCCGTAACTTTTAGGAGAGATCTTTCCGATAGATTTGATTTTTTTATTGGCTAAATATCAAGAGGCGTTTGCTATGATTAATTTACGCGAAGTTTTTTTATCCGTAGATAGTCACTTTTTTCTCAATCAAGGCTCTTTCATTGAAGGAGGGAGTGTAATTTTTTTTTGTTTCGAGAGTCAAGGAATAAAAATGAAGGCAGACTAGTTCGCTATTGAGCTCGAAGGTCCCAGAGTGGCCGAATCGTAAGTGGAAGATCTGGAAAAGCAGTTTCATCTCGTGCGACATTATCCTTAAGGTTTGCTCTTCCTTCCAGTCGTCTCTTTGGGTCGGCCGAAACGCGGTATATGCTCGGTTACACTCGAACCAAGTGTGTCACGTTTCTTTAAGCCTTTTTTTTCAGTTTTCTTTTGTTCCGGTTCAATGTGGTGGAATAAGTGGGTGGTATCAGTTAAACTGGAAACTGTGTGATTTTCTTCTTAGTTGGGGTTTGGTTTCGGTTCGAGTAAGACTTTATACTTTTCGGTTTATATTGGAGAACACTTCAGTAATTCCGGATGAGTTTTGAAGTTTATTAGATATTTCTCATATCTTCCTACTTCCGAAAGAAGGGTTATATTTTGAAAGGATCTACAGTTAGAAAGGAAAGAAAATTATATACAATATTTTTTATATTTGCCTATCTTTTATGTTCTCAAAGTAATAGATTTACCGCAGTAAGTTTCAGGAATTAATTTGAAAAACATTTTAACGTAAGAATATTAACATATTTATGTTTGGAAGTTGCGAAATTATTGAAAGGTTTGCATGATGACTTTGATAACTATGAAAGTGATTCATGTTATACTCTTAGCTCAAACTATTATCTTAGAAGCTCAATAGAATCTTATCTCAGTTTAAACATTTCTTCATCGTATTGTAATAACAGGCGTAGAAAATCAAGTACTTACTAAAATGAAGAAGGAAACGTTGAATTATTATAAATAAATTAGAGTTAGATATTGAGTTGATGAATCTAAAGTTAAAGGTTAGGTATTCAAATAAATTTTGTTATACCCTGACGGTTTTTCAAAATTAATGAAAAGTGGAAGCGTAAGCTAAAATTGATTTGAACGAATCAAATTTTAAGTGACGATTCCTGTTAAATTCTTATGTTAATTCTCTTAGCTATTCAATACGGTGGAATTGAAGTATTTAATTAATAAAAATAAGATTAATAATTTTGTGAAATGTTCGTTATTAGCAATTTGTTGGTTTTTAAGCCTCAGGCTCCGTTGTAATGAAGGTAAAAGTGAATTGATTGCTCGTTCTGTTTTCCCCGAAAATCCGAGACATTCTTTGAAAAACTCCTTTTGTCTTAGGGACTCCTGGAAGTATGATTATTAGGAACATTACGGAAAATTCTTTTGACAGATGTATGAGATTTTTCATAATTGGAAAAAATATTTTAGGGCAGCCATCAGTTAAGGCTGCCAATCTTCTCCCCAAAATCATAATTTAGCGAAGAGAGAAAAGTAAGCGAATGCCTCAAAGAAAAGAGAAGGTGAAATTCTTGAATATTAAGAAAGGAAATTGTGAGAAACAATTTGATATTTCGCTTTTCCTCCTAAAATTTAACAGCTTCACGATTAAGGAGAGGATGAATCAGGTTTTCCTCATACAACATAAATCTCTACTTTTTCCTTTTGAAAGAAAAAGTTTTTGAATTGTCGAATTTTTCATCTTGAATATTTCTCGAATCTTTTCGTTCGTTTTTTGCAAAGGGAGAATAGATCTCCCAACTTCCTCAAGCTTTGATTGAGATTTTATATTTATGAATTGTCTTCGACCTATAAAGTATTGTTTTGAGTGTAAACAAGAAGCTATCGTCAAGGTAAATCAATCTTTTTTTACTGTTTTGATTCCGGTTCGATTTTATGATACGGAATCGTTAACTGAAATGTTTGTTGCAAAGTTTTGAATCTCTTAAATTTACCCCTTATTCTCTAAATTACTAACTACGAACAATAAGATAGGAATTTTCATTCATTCACAACTAACATCCACTTTATTTATCAAACACTTTTAATTCTTCATTTTAGTAACCCTGGTAACTTTTGAACGAACTTGCAAACGGCATTTGTGATAAATTCCTTCTTTTAGGTCAAAATGATTCCCATATCTAAAGGACACCCTGGCATTCCCTTAAAGGAATGGTTCTACAGGTACATATATGGAATCGTCACAAAGATTAAGAACTATATCTACTTCAGGAAAGAAGGAGTGTCTAATATATTTCTGTTCCAAAAATTATTTATTATTCTTAAATAATTTTCGATGGTTAAAAGTTTTTATTTCATATCAGTAAACAATATAAGGAGTATTATTTGAAATATAAAAAATTTAATTAGATAATATTTTATCAAATAGGTAAATTCTTTAAAAATTTCTAGAATCAAGAAACTTTTTACTCGTATATGTAAAAATATTACGTCTAATTTCCTTGAACTGGAACTAATTTTTCTTAGGTGAGATAACTGTGTCTTTGAAGTATCAGTGAACGTGTTAAGATTACGTAAACTAATTTCAAAGCCTATCTTAAATGGTTTCACTCGAACACCTCTCTTCAGATCGGGAAATTTTTCGTTCGTATATATATATTCCAATTTTAGAGACAGATATGATCAGCTAATTTACAGTATAGCTTTATAACGATCCCTGTATGTGTATAAACACAGAAATATCGACTTAGGTGCATTATCATCCTCGAAAATCTGTTTGCTATAGTCAGCAGAAATGAAATTTCTTTACTCTGTTCTCCTTCCCGAGATCTTATCTCAAAAGGGGGAGAGTCGCCAGCTCAGTTTGCTGGAAAGGAATGTAATCCTGTCATCTCATTTCATTTAATTTTAATTAATGATGTAAAGCCTTTTAGCTCCAAGAGTAGATTAGCGGTGAAAAAGTTCGCCTAGACTTTGAGATTCATAAAGTGAGAGCAAGAGGGATTACCACGCAGAACGGTTACTATTTACGTATCCTAGTAGAACATTTTCGCTAGGCAACGAGGGTGAATTTTTTATTAAAGGATTAAGTTAAAGACGTTTAATGAATTTATAAGAGTTTTAATTAACGAAAAGATTGTGTATATATTCTCTCGAACCAACAAATAAATGTTTTCTTAGTATACATTGAATTAGATATTAATTCGTTGCGTTCTTTATTTAAATCGGTAGAATATATTTCCGAAATAATTGCTTAAATGAATTACAAGATAAAATTGTTAAATTTAGTTTAGAAAGCACACATGATATTATTTTAAGATCGTATTTTGTTTTAGTTTAGCACTCTTATAGTTAATCTTCTTCTTTATAGTTAATTAATAGCTTTAGCTTTAAATACCTCTCATGTTACTTTTAGTACAGAACTCAAATGAAAGTTGTTATAGTTTATTTTTTTCCGAATAAAAACTTTATTCGCCGTTTTTAATTACAAAATAATTGGGTAGAGAGTTTAAAAGAGGATTCCTTCATTCCAACGCAATGAAGCGGCCATCGACCCAAAGGTGGCAATATAATTTCTTATTGGGAAGAGTTCTGGAATAGCTAATCTTAAAAGACCTTTTGATGGATGCACTGTTAACACGAAAAGTGCCTTTTCCTATTCTTCTATTTTTTCTCCAAAAATAACCATCAAAATTTTATAAAAGACTCTTTTGTCTGCATTATCCTCTCTGAAGAAGGGCAATCGCACCTCTTACCGACGCATTATGATTTATTTCAGTCACGACCTTGATAAGTAATCTCCTTTAAGGTTTATTAGTCATAAAATTCCCTACTTAAACTCCTACCCTTTTATCTAACGATGGTACCTTCATTCCCTAATCATATCACCGTCTGCTTTCGTCTTCTTCGACATCTTTTCCCCTTTTCTTCCCTTTAACTTCCATAGCTATTCATCTAGCATTAGACCCTTTCCCTTCCTCAGTAATAAATTACTCCTAATAAAACCCTCTTTATTTCTCCTCTCAAATACCTTCACGTTTTTATTCCATCGATCCAGTTCAACATCTCTGTTCTATGTAACAGTCAAACGTGGGAGGCCTCTTTTTAATTTTTTTCAATCCTTCTTCTCTTCGTGTAAGTCCAAGCTTAATTTCAAAGAAGTAGTGGATGTACAAAAAAGGACTTTTAATAGGTGTATTCAAGTATTTTAGTGGAAGTTGTCGTTGATGTATACAAAGTAGTGCTGTCATCACTAATCTTTGACGTAAATTTTGTAAGAAATCTTCATGAAATAATAGAAAGTCATAAAATTTCCCACCATATCATTCAATGACCAGCTGAATGACTTGATCATTTATTTGAATTCAATACCCATGCTTTTCTATCTATACACAGTAAAATTGTTGTATTTTTATATTTTTATTAGTTCTACAATTCCTGTAAATTAAGCACTTCTCATATTTTGTCTTAAAATTATAAAACTTATACGCCTCCTTTCTTTGCAAAAACAAACTTAGTTGTTCCCTCGTTGAAAGAATTGTGGTTGCATCCATGTAATTGCATCCATTTGAACGGTACTTTTTGTCTTTAGAAAAGGGTGGGGCAGTACATATTGTTGCTTGTCATCCTCATATTGTTTGTCCCCAGCATTCCTAGGGAATTTTTTGAAGAGCTAGACACTAAGAAAAACGAAAAATTTAAATATTGGATTTGGGAAGAATGTAGTCGTAATATGTGGGCATACCTGAGCTATGATAAAAGTCCCTGGCTGCCGGTCGTCCCGAGTACATGTAGGTCTCGCTGAGGAATTCCCGCATGTTTCGTTGCCCAACTGGCAGGACCAGGAGTCGTTGCGTGCCGGGGACATTGCGGTGCTCTCTTGCTCCCCGCGCATGCTCGACGGAACACCGACCCATCTTCCGGCCTCTCCGCTGAGGTCGAAGGCGATTTCCGAGGCCGCGGTCTCGTTGGGGTAGAATTCGGTGGTGGATGGGGACAGCAGGAGGGTGGTCGCGGTGGGTAGGAGGGTGGGGGACCACGTGACTGCGGAGAGGGACGTCATGAGGGCCGTGGGAGTAACTCCTCCCAGACGGACACCTCCACTTTCGTCAACTTCCTCTTACTTATCACTTTCTTCGATTTGATGAACCACCAGGGGATAACGCCACGGTGACCAGTCACACCCTATTCCAGTGATGCCTCCCTAGTGAGTGGACGTCGGGATCTTTAAGTTTGGGGTTCATAAGGCCTCTAGGGAAGCCTTGATGACGATGTCGACGTCCATAGATGTCAACAAGCGAGAGGCTGTCTGATCGAATGATCCAGAGATCGGTCGTTGCTCCGTCCCGAGCTAGAGCATGTTTGTAACCTTAGTACACAGTACATAAGACTACATATGTGATAAAAAATGTTGGATTACCCTGTAGAATTAAGTCTCTAAGGAAACTCTATCGTTCGTTTATATCACCGAATGTATTCACATGGTTTGTGGTGCTCGTTCAACAGGTTCATCACACTTTCACACAAAGACACTCATTCTGTCCTGACGTATACTTTCACGTAATTTTCATTACACTCTTAGAGTAGAAAACTGTTGCGCATTCAAACTGGACAGAGCAAGGTTTTATAAATATCCTTTCCAACCAAAAATCACCAGGAAAAGGGAATACGAGAGATTTTCATCCCACAGAAATGTATAACAATCGAGACGAGTTTCTTCTCCCGGTTATAACATCTGAGGGAGCTGAGGAGGTTCGCACAGTCCTACAAGACCCCCTCAAGGGCCCTCAACGTTTGCCACCAAACACACACACGCTCCTTTTTATAGAAAACCCATCGAACGTTAGATGTTCACGCTGAACCCATGGTCGTGGGCGATCCCTCACCTTCCGAATGTTTTCCTTCTAAGATCTAACGAAAATATTTACGCGCTTCCCCAAACTCCGCGACGAAATGCGTTCTCCCGGAGACTCCCTCCGAAGCACGCGGCGCTAATATTTCACTCTCCGCGGCAATTAAATTCTACGGGAAGATGAATAATTGTTCGACATCTTTCATTCCGAGGAAGTTCCTCGGTCGGGGGCGTTATCGATCCGGCGTGGGCGGAGACGAATGCTCGAAACTCTATCTACTGTAAGAGGAATTCTACGCAATTCTCATCCGTTCGGTTAACCTAATACCGCTCGGAAGGAATGTCTCTAAGAGAAAGAGAATCGCATCGTCTTACGAGGAAATTCCTCCGAAAAAAAGGAGAAGAGAAAAGTCGTGCGTTTCAATCCTCTCTTGGGAACAACGAGAGGTGTTACTCCAAAGGGTCTTGATGTAAATTTATCGGTTTCACGGAAGAGAAGGAATCCGGGTTCTTTCGCAGCCCGCTTTCTCCCCAAGAAACGACCAATTTTCCACCATTTTAAAAACTTTTCTTCGACTCGATTACGGCTTCCCGTCACGCTTCCCTCGGGTCGACCGAACTTCGGGAGAAACCCATTTTCTCGCTAAATTGGAGGACCGGGAGGGAAAAATATATACGTATGCCAGGCTCTGAGGAGAACCGTGGCCCTAACGGAGACGTTACTCCCGTTAAAAAGGAAGACTAAAAATAACGAGACGATCGTCGATGGCGTTGTATCCTCCGTGGTCACTCGTCGGAAGGAATAGAGTCGGATTTCGCGAGGGACGGCTGCGTTCCCCGAGGGAGTCGAATGCGCCCAAATTTTACGTCCGAAGGGACGCGTGAAGATGACGCGGTGACGGTTTCACTTCCGCTGACGTGAAGAGGGGGAAAACCGAGAAGACGATCAAGGCACTGGAGGTACTATTTCATCTCGTTTCCGATGGCGACTCCTTTATCACCTCCCACCTTTTCGTCTCCTAGGGAACCCACACCTGAAGAATCCGGAAGGTGGCAGCAGTCGCGCCCCGCTCCTCCCTTTCTCTCCCCCCAGCGGGGAATCACTATGACAACAGAGAAGAGGAGACGAAAGGTACACAGCTGCAAAAGGGATGTTTTATTAATGCTCAAGGAGGAAGAATCTGGGAAGAAGGAGTGGTAAAGAGGTTAGGGGAGGGAGATTCCTTTCTTCCTTCCAAAGAGGACAAGGGGATGGAAGAATCAGAGCGTAAGCCCCGCTAAAACTCGGGAAGTAAGTGGGAGAGAAAGAGGATAGCGGCAGATCAACGTGGGTGATTAGGAAGTAAAGGAAGGGTAGGGAACGCGGGAAGGAGATCTGGTAGTTACGACGTCTCACGAATAGTTGTCGCGAGAGACTCTTCGGGAAATGAAATTCTTCGGAGATGAGCGATGTCTTGAAGGAATAAAAAAATGCTGGTAGATCTCCTCTTAGGGTCGCCGTTCACTTTGGGCGCACACACGCACGGGGGCGGGGGCGGCAGTGGAGTAGACGGAGGAGTGGAGGTTGTCCTTATTCCGAGAAAATGTGATTCCGACGCGTTCCCAACGGATTGAAGAGTTATGCCCCCGACGAAATGACTCTGGAAAGAGAGGAGGTGGGATTAACTGATTTATACGGAAGAGTGACACACAGAGAGCTCGCCACCCTCTAGCTTTTACGATATGATTTATCCGCGGAACTTTAAACTTCGTTCCATTTAGGCCACTCTGGAGTCTTTTGTTGTAACAGCGTCAATAAAGTAGCTTCCTGTCTTGTCCATCAACATTTTTTGACGTGCTTTTTTGATCTCGAGCTCCCTTTTGACATCTTTAATATTACTTTTAAAGGAATGTAGTGTGAATAATATAAATATTTAAAATTAAGATCACATTTTTTTGTAAAAGTCTAAGTTATTAATTATATTCTGCTTTCAACCTTATTTAAAAAATAATACGTAAGATATGAATTAGCGATAAATCATCGTCATTAAAATTTAATCGTTGTAAGAGTCACTAGTAATTAAATAAGATAACCAGAAAGTAATACGATATTCAATCAATCTTACAAGTTATTGACTTTAATGATTAATGTAATATAGAAAATTATTTAATATAGACCACGAAAACATCCAGTTTATGGATTCATTACAGTGTGGTACATAACAATGTACGTAAAAAATATATCATAGAGGAAAATATCCCCCTCAGCTGGGATTCAAACCCGAGACCTCGGCGTTAATTTTTTATTATTTATTATAGGTAGATATAATGATATTATTATATAGGTCGAAGAAACCTTTTGATAATATCTTTTTAAACTTATCGAAACTTAAAAATTTACCAAGGAAGGCAAACGCACTCAATAAAGTCTCTGCTTTATCTTCACGGAAGTTTCATTCATATCGTCAAGATCATTCATCTTCTAGTAATTGTAAATATGAACTCATTTCGCGTCTTCATTAAAGGGAATAATAATATCCGAACGATAATATCACCTTTTTACCCCCTCAGCGACTCCTATCACGACGAAAATGATTTTTATTTGGTATGAAAGAATCCATCGGGTCCCATAGTTGGGTCATCAGAGGTTTTTAGCAATAAGGGCATTAATAATGTAGGAATCTTCATCTCTGTCATTGATGTTTTATGTGTGCTTTAGGGAGAGAGGATGGATGAACATCTCTCTCTCGTTCGCGCAATTCATATAGAGATTTGGGTGTGTAATATATTGGAGATGGAGCTTTGAGGAAAAATTCATATGGAAGCGTTCATATAATGGAAGAAAGAGCAAGGGCCTTTATCAAGGAAAAATACGGCGCGGAATCCTCTAAAGGAGAGACGAGGAGTGTAAATAAAAAACGGGATCTCGATGAAGATTCGATGTAGAAAATGAAGTTATGGGGCGGACACCACGAACGAAATGGGTTTTTAATTACGACCAATATCATCCCTATCTTATGAAGCAATTTATCTTAAATGGAGGTTGGAAAAATTTGCATCTCTCATTTTTTAACGAGAAAAATGTGCGTTGGTATCTCTAAATACCATAGCATTTTAATCAAAGAGTTTTCTATGGATCTTCATTGATTATCATATCCATTCATTTGTCCGTTTGTTCGTTCCAGTTCGTTTCTCAATCATTGAAAAGCTTTCCTCTCTTGTTTCCTATGAGCGATTGTTACTGTCAGCACTCAAACTCGAGAGAGTGACATTATCTTCATTAAATCAGGAGTGCAAAAACTGCTGTTATTCAAGGCTTCAGCCGTTAGTTCGCAATCTTGGGCATTAGAGGAAGATTGATTGATGTAAGGTTTGTTAGAAGTTAGATAATAATTCATGTCGGTAATTAGGATTCATGGAAGATTTATCCTGGAACGTTTTGTAAGTCTCAAGTGATTCCGAGGAGAGTATTAATGCCTTCTGTTTTTGAGTGATTGAATAATTAATGATGATTCTAAAGACGTGATTTATAAGGAAACTTGAAGTATGATTCTCATACGTATTTGGTAATTTTCATTCGAAAGAATCATTTGTTTTTATCTTCTTCTATTTTATTTCGATAATTTATTTATTCCTTGGTCGAATCATAGCCTTTCCGCTATTTTGGTATATAATGTTTATTCTTAAATCGCTTTTATTTCTATTTATATTCATCTTTCTCTGGTGATTGCGTTCGTGAAGAGGTGAGAGTACACAGTCTTCGATATTCAGCAGTGACACGGAGCTTTCATCTATGCTGAGAATCTGCGCTTCTTTCGTTTATGCTAAGTCATCGTTTCCCTGTAAATTTCAGGTGAAAATCCCCATGCTATTGGGATAGCCCAGTGTCTGTTGGTTTTTCGTGTGTTGTGATACAAGGGAGAAATTCTTGGTGTCATGGTTCAGAGCCCGTGTTGACAGATCGATGCTCAGCGGGAGACATAAGATTCAGGGGCGAACTCGATCGTATACATTTTGTAACTTCTCGAGGTCTGTTTGTCGTTTCTGCTACCTTTAAGGATTATGCTTAAAATTCGTTTCGCACTTCATCACTTCGCCAATGGACATATTGACATGAGTGGATCTCATGGCGGTGTCTTGGAGATAGATCGAGCCTCTTGGGATAGATTCACATGGGATGTCGAAAGGTAACACAAAGAGTTTCCGGTGAGAATACAAGAATTGGATTGCGTCAGAAAATAATGAAAATCTAGAATCGATGACTTCCGCATATTTGTCTTTTAAAGGATTCTAGAAACTTTGGTTTCGCTTAACTCCACTATGAGTTATTTTAATCTAACGGAATTTTTTATTATCTGTTCAAATTAAGTTAGTTAAAAGTAAATTTATTATAATAAAATTATATATATATAAATATATAATTTATGTAAAAAATATTACTTATTTAATTTTATGTAAAATAATTAAAAAATGACTGTTAGTGATAGTCATACAAAACTTGTTTAAAGACAAATTGATTACATAAGAGTTCGAGTAAAAAACTACCTTACGAACGAATTTATTACTCATTCCATTTTTTCACTGTATACTATATTTAATAATATATAGGCCAAAAATCCTGTTTTAGTACAGTTGTTAAACAGGTCTCGGTAGAAAAAATTTTGAGTCGAGATTTTTGAGACTCTACCGAATAGTTTTCAAGAGAAGAGGTATTTCTTTAGCTATTATTTGTCTGTTTTGTATATTTAGTAAACTACCTGTATAAAAATTACGGCAATTCAACAGACCAATTGAGCGTACATGGAATCTTATAGCACTATAAATATCATTGTGCGTTTATTTCAATTTATCTTATTCAATCAGAATCTAGTTCAGAGATATGGAAAAAATTCTTTGAATTAAAATTGATAATAAATTTAATTAGAAAATTGAAAAATATAAATATTTCTGGGTAGATAAATAACTAAATTAGAGTATGCAAAGTTGCAGACGTAGAGAAAACGGTATTCTAAAGTATGAGTGATACTCCTGAACCGGAGAACTTCAACAATCAATTGAAGAGGACGGGTCGAGATGGAAGACTTTCAAAACTCACCGAAAGCAATCAAACAGATTGATATCAATACTTCGAAGACGTAAAAGTTCCGTAAACGGAATCATTTCACTAACAGGCACACTTCTTTTCGAAAAGAATATTCAAACACTCGTCCCGATGCCAAACGAGATCAAATCTTCGATCCCATAATCCGCAAGTTACCTTTCATCGTGTCAAATAGAGGGGAAAGAAGTTTTGGGGGAAAACACTCTCCAGAACTTTCCAGAGTCGAAAATTAAACGATCAAGAGAAGCGAAAAGTCGATTCTTTCCGATGTTAAACCCCTCCACCCTTCGTTGAAACCCCTCGGGAGAGAGAGAGGACGGGAAGAAGCTTTTTATAACCGATCGATGGAAAGGAAGTAAATATACAAGGATACACAGATTCGGCCAATTCATCTCCTTCCTTATCGGACGGCATTTAATCTACCGAATGTCTTCCCCACGTGAAAAATCGCGCTCCGTAAGATGGAGAAAAACTCAGGAAGCAATTGATAAAACGGAGTCCCTCCCTCTGATGACCTCGGAAAGGGAAAGTTTTGGCGCGCGCTCCGATGCGAGGAAGGCTACTGTCCCCACATCGCCACCAAAGATGCATATATCGATGCGGAACGTGAAAGTTCCCGTTCTCGGATGCAAACAGTGCGTTAAAGGCGTTGCGACAGTGAGGAACATTACCATATTTTTCTGCGGAGGGATTTTTTTAACGGATCGCTGACCCCCTTCCAAATGTGAGGATTGGTGGAGTCTGGAAAAAGGGGATTTAAGTCTGTATAAAAACGTCCTTTGGAATGCATAGTTTTGATTGGGGTCGAGATTAAAAATTTTGAGGAGAATTTTCTACCAAATTCGAAAGAAAACGGTTAGTTTCTTTTTAGTAAATGATAGCTTAATTTTAGTGAAATAAAATAGATTTTTTGAATGGTTGATAAAAAGAATAATAAGAATAAGAATATGAAGATATTTAAATTTAATTCTTAACCAAATTTTTAATGTTTTTCGTGACGTTAATTGGCAAATTATTTTATTGAAACCGTTGAATCGAATAAGATTTTAACAATTATTTTATGATAGGATATACGAGTATAATATATAAAAGTGAATAAAATAGCTTTTATGGTTCATTTACATCAACAGAGTCGATTTTTAATCATGTATAAAAGGAGAATTGAAATAATTACCAAAGTTACTTAGTAATGAATTGAATCATACGTAAATCATGTGAATTGATTGTAATGTGAAATGTATTTAGCGTCAGTCATTTTAGTAAAACTGCCTCAGGTATTCATAACTATACATTCACGGAGATTTTCTTGTTTATTGAAGAATAGTTAGAATATTATAGTATAGAATAGAATACTTTTTTGGCTTGAATTTAAACTTTTTTATCGTATGCTTTAGGGTATTTTATAAAAGCTATCTTTATTAGTACTTTTGTATATTTATTTTAACTCATATTTGGGCACGCCTTATTTACGTATCAATAGATATTTATTCATCATGTTCATCTGTTTTGCTTCAAATTTTTTTACGTATTTGTATACGTAACCAATTTTGCCTGATTTTCGATCTTTCACTTGCAGAGCGGATGTGTTTGGTCACACGAATTTCTCGAACCTTTTTCCACGCACGTGTAACTCTAAATATATGCTTTTCGTTAATCTTTTAGGACGATGTGTCCGCAAACATGATAGAACGGAAGCGTGTCCGTCCTAGGCCTGATATTACCAATATAGGGTGTATTTGGTTATCTATGGAACGGATCATTGCACATCTATCCGGGTGAACGGTGCCGAAAAATTAAGTTTTTTACCGAAATGAAATCATGCACGATAGTACTATCAGGGTATCCGAATTAACGAAGGTTTATCTAGATAAATATGTGCCTTCCTATTTACACCTGGTTTCTACTTTCATTATTAGGGTGTAACAGTACAAATGTCAACTTTTTGAAAAGTCTAATACAAAGTTTTCGAATATTACACTCTTATGTTCACCGAATTATGACAATGGCCAGAGTATCCTTATATACTTTTGAAGAAAAACAAAGCAAAGAAAATGAATATAGTAATGTATATTTAAAAGATCTGTTTTAAATATACGAAGCAATAGAGTAACTAATTTTAGATTAATGATATTAAGTATACCACTCCATCCAATCGTATTTCAAATCTTAGTTACGAACCGCTTTCGTCGTTTCTAAGGGTTGGATTCTATCCAATCTACTCCATGGCACTACGCATCTTAAGATTTAGCATAATCAGGAAAATTAACCAAGCCTATTAAGCTAAATCACAAAGCTTTAGAACATTCTCGTAAATAGAGTTGTAAGTCACCATCACCCTTTTCTTTTGTCAACATTTAAGGAGCGTAATAATGGTCCGCTGAATATTTTTAATGATAGTCATAATTAGTAAATTTAATTTCTTTTCGATCATATGTCTATATAAAGTACTTACGGCGTATTATATGTGAAATGTTTTTGACAGTTGTCGAATTCTCGTGATGTATTATAGGAGAAGTAAGTGTATTTAATACATATTATTTTTTCTCTGCCTGTTGCTTTTTATAACATATAAATAGAGATGAATGGTTCTAGCTTCGATCTTCATCTATATGGAATGCCTTGGTTGGTAATTTTCATGAGTCCAATTCAGTACTTTTTGTGGATATTCCACATTAATCATTCTAGCAAAGGAGAAAGCAAGGGTTTACTCACGTTATCCCTTATAAAGCTCATCCTTCGTCCTAAAGATCTTGGCACTAATCCTTAATAAGAGGGTCAATTCTCAAACGATCCTTTAAACCGCACGATTTACATATACATAAAACCATTTTCTTTCACACACATATATGTAATTCTTTCGTAAATAAGAACTTTTTTCGGAATCAAACTTCGCTCGCGGAAAATATTTTCGTCACCAAAAAAAATTACAGAGATCGTCAGAAAGCGTTTAGGAAAACCTCGAAAGTCGAGTGGAGAGTGTTTTTTTTTAAAGTTGGAAGCCCTTAGCGAACTCACTCGCCGTCGAGAAAGTGAATAATAATGGAAAAATAAACAAAAGCGAAGCGGAGAACAAAGGGATTCGAAACCGAAATCCATCACACCTGCGACATCTGGCGCCTCATTTAAATAACGAGGATCGATGCAAATTCGGTTGCGAGAAAAGCTTTCCACGAGATGGAGATGAAGTTCATTTCCTGGATACGTGCGCCTCCGTAGGAAACTCGTTCTGGGGAATCGGTTAATGGAGTGGAGAGGGGACAAAAAGCGAGGTGGGAGGAGGATTCGTCAAAGAAGAGAGAGATAAGAGAGACATTTAGTGGAGGTGAGACTCAAATTGAGTGGGCCTTTGAAGTGAGAAGGAAGGCGTGGGTGAAGGGAATCGAGGACAGTGGTGTTTGCAACCGGTAGAGTGAGTAATCGCCTATGAATTACCCGGTTGTCAAGGATGCAGGGAACTTACGATTTTCACGATGATGATGATGATAAAATGGAGAAAGCGTAGTTAACTAATACTTCATGAAATATATATATATATAATATTTTAAATTTATCTACATATATTACAATATATGGTAGCGAAGATTCACGCACTAAAAAGTGATATTATTTTCGTAAAAATAAGTGAAAATTTACCTCAAGTAATGTAAATTTAAGTTTAGTTATTTTCGGCAGAATTTTGTAAATGTTTTGTTCGTATAACTTTAATTCGACTTTATTTTACGATCAATATATTAGCTACCCCTACGAAGATCTGAAAATGTTCTTTTTACGATCAACTCTCTCCATTCAGTTGAATTTACTTTTATTAATTGTAGAGAACAATCTAAATGCAAACGAACTAAACCGTTAATTATCTATCATTTAAATAATTCTCAATTGAATTTTAAAAACTATTTACAGCATACTACTTATGTAAAAATGACCATTACTATTCAGTGAGGATACCGAACTTTTTCACAAGTATATCATCGTAATGAACGCCATTTCATTTCCATTTATTTTGTACTTGCAAACGCCTTGTTAAGATACTCACTCTCATCGCTTCGATTATTCTACGATGTTTTAATGTCAAAAGGATTTTTATTAATGAATTATTGACGATTTAAACAATAAAAAATTTAGATATCCTGACCTTTTTATTCAGATCAATCATGATAAACGTGGTCATTGCACTTTGCGCCTCTGATCACAATGTTTCATCTCCGTCATAATCGTCAATTATCGCATCGATAAAGCATCGAACGCGTGGAAATGGGAAGGGAGCCGTGTTTTCGCTCTCTAGGTGCCAAAATAGAGGCATAACTTACGACCGGGTTTCCGAGTGCCGAGGAGGCGAACGGGATTTATGTAATTTGGATATATTTACCCTCTGATGAGGATGAATTTTATCGACGAAATGGATGCATAGCTGAGGCGCGCTGAGAGTCAGACAGTGGCGATAAAGGATGAGGATTGTAAGTGATGGGATCGAATGGGTGGTTGAAGAAAACAAGGATGTTGGGAGAAGAGGTGAAAGTAAATGAACCGGAGTGAAAGATAAAATGTGGAAATAGAAAGAAAGGAGCCTGAAGAAAGTGGAGCAGCCAAAAGAGTTAAATGGGATGGATTGTGGTGAAAGGAAGGATTAAGGAATCGGCATAAGACGGAGGAAAGTGAAAGTGTGGAGTGGTATTAGCGAAAGGAAGGTAATTGAAACGTTTATGGTGGAAGTGAAAGAGCGTAATGTTAATAATAGGAAAAGTATATGCAGGAGTTACCAAAAAGTGAAAGTGTAGGGGATGTATTGATAGTGAAAGGAGTGCATCGGCTTAAAAAAGGACAGAATTATCGGCAGAATGAAGGCAGATGGACAAGGAAAATATATTCGAATTAATGGAACATGATTTTATATCATACGCATAGGCATCATTTAGTGTTATATATCTTTCGTACCGGATCTAATGGCCGAAAGAGATGGAGTGAAATGGGGCATAAAAGTGAAAGGGAGTATACAAATGTATGGAAGACCTAAGAGAAAACAAGTATGGAAAAGCTGAGAGAAAAATAAATATGAAATTATGTTAGCAATAACTATGAATATTCAAAAATCAAAAGTTACGCGAGTGAATATAAATATATTTGTTTTTCTACAATATGATGTATATTTATTAAAAATTATTGTATTCGTTTGATGTATTAAATGTCAAATACAGATGTCTTTTTGAAAAGAAAAATAGAAAGGATGACGTGAAAGGGATATGACAGGAGGGAACAGATAATTGCACTGGAAATCCAGAAAGACTCGAATTTGAAGTCGTAGACAGGAGGAAAATCAAATCAAAACGGATGAGAGTAGGGTAAGTGGTTTTAAAAGTTCAAATACATGAAAGACAGAAAGCGTGTGGAGAATTGGCTCGGGAGGGAACACAAGGGGCACGATATAAGGGGATTGAGAGAGAGAAAGGTTTGGCGTGCGGATTGTGGGACCAGGAAAGGTGTTTGGACGGAAGATTCGGGGGAAAACGAAATAAGTGTTTCGAGGAAGCGGCGTAGGTGGCAAAATTTGTTAGGGGCGGTAATCGCGTGTGCTCCTAATGATAAAATGTGAGTCGGAGGAGTGGGTTTCCTAGGACTCGGTCTGAATGGGACTCACGATCGATATTCTGCAAGAAAGTGGTGAAGGATTCGGGGGGGAATTCAACATCTTGTGCCAAATGGCCGTCTCAGATGGAGGTCTCTATGGCTGTGAACAACCCTCGAGCAAAAAGTGGATCATGCATAATACCGATGCGAGGGGAATGATACGGTCGGGAAAGAAATGAGGTTCTGAACTAAGTTAGGTTTAAGTAGCTCTGTTTTTTTGTGAGATCGAACTTGTTTCTTTCGATGAAGGAGGCGGACGAGATTATCCTAAGACGTTCGTGAATCGGTTCGATATATTTCGATTGTACGTTCGACTTTTTGGGATTTCGATATTGAGGTTAAGGATTTGTATTTTGAAAACTCGAAAGAGGAATGAATTAAAATCAGTATCCATGATATGTTTATCGAAACGCTTTTGTAACATTATGTAGGACTTGGAGTGTAATTGTGTTTAGATTTTCAGCCTAAATTCACTCAGAAATTCTCTCTCACAGAGATATGAAAGTCTGTTTGATATATTATCTTTTTTGAGATATCGAATTCGTTATCTCGTACATTATTTCTCATCATCATCTCAGTTTCATTTAGTAAACTTTTATGAATTGTTTTTTCGTTGAGTGCCTAATTTTTTATTGCGATAGTTTGCAATACAGTGCTAGGATCAATAATACATATATAATAAGAGTATTTGAATAATAATGTTAAAATTTCATATATTCTTATTTAACTAATCAAAAGTGGATCCATTTTTAATTTTCACTCTATATTCTCTAGTTGCATACCGTACATAGTTTCAAAATTTGTATTATACCACATATATATGTTATCTAATATCGTTTAAATCTTTTTATATTCTTTAATTTAATTATGAAATTTATTTTATTATATTCAAAGCATTCAAATTTGAACGAATAAATTTCCAATAGAATAATCGTATAATTCACGAAGGAATGAAGACAGAATAGCGATCTTCTCAGAATTTCATCACTACGATAAATACGACGGCTTTCCGCATAACGACGCTTCCCTCAGCGAATCACAATATATGAATATAGGGCAGCGTAACAATTCATCGCACTTAAACCGGATCCGAAGTATAAACACTCCGGCTCGTTGGCGAGTCAAATGTACGGTCGCTTTCCTCTCGTCCGACTCCGAAATTGGATTCGAATCCAAATCGAATCGAATATTGAAACTCCGCAGGTCTCCAATTCAAATTTACGCAGTTGCCCACCGATGGGCGAGTAACAGACATGTTTATGTTTTCGGGCATTAGGGACGACTCGTATACAACCAGCGGATAACGAAGAGGGAAAAAAAAAGAAAAATAATTCCCAACTTCCGCGCAAGTGGCCCCCGAAGACCTGAGGGCCCTAATTCTATTTCCGCCGGGATTTGTTGTTAATCAAAACACGACATACTTTCGGTCCGACCATCTAGACGCGTAAACAAACAATGGCGAGAAATCGTTACCCTTCACACCGGGGGATTTTCAATTCCGCTCCGGGCTCGGATACAACTCTCCCGAATTCCGCAGACCAAATTAGCCTCCTTTTCCATCCCCCATGGCGAAGAAGTATTGCCTCCGCCCCGGAAGAACTCGGCACGCAAGACGGCAATTTTTTAACGTTGGAAGTCGATCTGGTTCCGCCGATGACCACGCAGGCCCGAGCACGCTTGCGCGGCGTCTCCTTAGTCGAGGAAGGCCGATGGAGGGTCGGCTCTCTTAGGCAGGTCCTCGAAGAACCACACGAGGAATAGACTCGTCTACGGGCCGACTGCTGATTTAATCAGTATTCCTCGGCTTCTTGTAACACCTCAGCACTCCCTGCGAAAGATAGCACGGTATCAGCGAAGGGTTTATTTTTCGGACCTCTCTCTTCTCTCTAGGGCTCTTGGCTCTAGAACTGGAGGCCGTTAGGGATTTTTCCCCTGGGGGGTCTTAAGGGAGTTTAGGGGAAATTGGAAGTACAGTTCGGCACGACTAGATTTCACGCAGATCTTGTTAAACCTGCGGGAAACCAGATTTTTAGTTCGATTCACTGGTTTGGGATGGTATGCGGGGCCTAGGAGGGTTATGGGTTTGGAAATCCAATAAAAGTCGCTATTGAGAATGGTTAGAATTCGTTTGCTATTGCCTTACTCATTCAGGAAAGAAGTAAGAGGTAAACGTGGGGCAATATTCTGCTGATAGGTCAATGTATATGTCCTTGATAAAATGGGAAAATAAGCTCATGAGAAAACAACTAAAAGAGATGAACAATCAGCAATATATGGTGCTGATTTTTTATTGAAAAATTTCCAGTGTTTCAAGACTTCAGACCCAGTTTGTATTTTTTGAGATATTGCACTGCATTGAATTATGTATTCCATCGTATAGATTCTTCGTATGAGCATAAGGATTTTTGTACATTTTCTACAGTTATTATTTGAAATAACTCCATACTATTCTGAAATATTTCATTAATAGAGATTCCTAGTAAAAAGGGAGCCTTTAAATGCGTATGAGTACAATACTCCTAGTTAAAAATAAAAATTATACGTTCAGGAGTGCTTTTGAAATTTCGCTGTTGCTTCTGTTACTGTGTCGACTCACAATGAATCTATTTCCATGGAAACTAGCAGGAGTTTAGTAGAGAAATATTTTTTCATTAATTTTTACTGTTCACGTTTTCTAGTACATAGACTATACGCATGAACTTTTCATTGAGAAGCTATTTCTATGTTGAATTATGAGGGACTGCTTTTCTCTGTACTCCATGGATAATGTTATAGGATCGGCGAAGATGGATTTATTTATCGGAGAGATTAGATGCGTTGTATCTATTCATTTGAATACGAGTTTCGTGTATAGAATACCATTTGGAATATTAACAACGTAAGGCATAATTTCGAGAGATTTATTTCCATCTACCTCCGCACTCGGTATTGTAGATTGCTAGAATATTTTCTCTACCTTTCTGTTCGGTATCCTAGATTGTTATGCTTATCTTTATTGTACCAGATCGTAAACTTTTCTCGTTAAAAATTTAAATATAGAAGTTGTCATTTTATTGCTTACGAAAGCCTAAAAATTTTTTTTTCATCATCTTTTATTGATGGTGAATTGTGAATCATATTCCGATTCGGACTACAAATATTGCAACCATGTATGCTAGAAGGTACATTTTATAATACTCAACGGTAAAATTAGGGCCATCGAAAACTCCTCTTGCGTGTAACGTCCCGAATTGTTTCCCTGTTTTCCTTCTCATAGAAAAGGTTCCGGATCTGCTAACACCGCTCCGATATTCATGTTCCCTTGTTACATCAACAGTATCTCTTTCTCGCATGGCCGATGACAAACAATCTTCCCCGAACACCACCCCAGGGGGGAGGGGGGTCTCCGTCCACATGAATGCGGGAACGTCTTTGTTTCACGTAATCTCGTACTCGCACATCCACGCAAAACTTTCGTCGGAATTTCATCTATGACGACTGATTCGGTTTCTTCACCGACATCGGAGTTCCACAGCCGTACGTCGTCTCACATTTCGTTCAGAATTCTTATATACATGGTCTGTCCTGAAAGTAGTAGGACTGATTTTTTCCTGTTCGCACGGACGGTCGGACGGGAATTTTTTGGATTGCAAATAGAGGGGGGGACTGTAACGAAGCGCTGACAACAATTGGAAGTCGATTCCCAGCTTTTGCGTTCTGTGTATGTTAGTTTTCTCGGACCTCTGTCAAGTGACCTCGTCACGGAACGTCACCACGGTCTCACCGACCCGTGGTGACGTCCTTTCGGCGGATTTTTAAATTTTGGAAAGAGAAAGAAGTACGAGGGAGCAATATCTTGGCTGTATGGTGGCTGAGGCAGGGATGCAACACCGTTTTTCTCAAGGAAGTTGGAAACAATGAGCGCGTGTGGGCCCGCGCATTGTCGCGATGCAGGACCCACGAGGCGGCCATAGCGGGTCGGACACGGAAGATGCGTTTTCGCTGTCTTTCGAGTACTTTAACGTAAAAAGTTCGTCGGATAACATTCTCACACTCACAGTGTTCAATAATTTTTTCACTCGCGCCACATTTTCGTCCGTTTTCGAGGTCGAAGGGCGTCCGGAGCGCTCGGCGTCTTCGGCGTCTTCTCTCCCCTCTCGAAAAAGCTTGTGCCGCTTAAATATGGTTGAAAAATCAAACCTTAAGCTGCCTTGATGAGTTTGTGTCTCTCCTTGCCATTTTTTACGAGTTTTTAACGCAGAATTTCACTGCATAGCGCTGCTCCAGCAAACGGTCCATTGCGTTCCGTGACGAGGTCACTTGCGGAGGTCCGAGAAAACTAACATACACAGAACGCAAAAGCTGGGAATCGACTTCCAATTGTTGTCAGCGCTTCGTTACAGTCCCCCCCTCTATTTGCAATCCAAAAAATTCCCGTCCGACCGTCCGTGCGAACAGGAAAAAATCAGTCCTACTACTTTCAGGACAGACCATGTATATCTCTCTCTCTGCGAGTACCCTCGGGCGTTTCTTACGAGTCTCCTCAAACTCGTTATTCTCAGAGTCGTTCTTTCAGACTTTCAGACATGTTTAATTTAAAGTCCTGATATTTGCGTTGCAAAGGAGTTCGAGAAGAGCGAAAAGGCCGAGTCTTCTCCCCTACGCGAAGAGGAACGAAATGGGGAGTTATGAGTTGATAATATTTCTGCCCCAGTTCTCCAAGAGTACCGGCTTTATAGCATCGAATTTACGTATTCGGAATATCTCCCAAGCCCAAAGGTATGCAGATTAAACCATGTTCTAGATGTTGAGAAAAGAGATTAGCTCAGCTAGATCGCTTCCAAGGAACTTTCGGGGAATAAAAAATCGCGTTAAGGTGAGATACGGATGAATAGAGTAGGCGAACGGTTGAGTTTCTATGGAAACGCGGAATCTACGGAGTCGATCATGACTACAATCCGCTGCAGTGGGGGGCGACGTATTAAGTGGTAGTTTATAATTAGATCCTACACGGCGAGGTGAAGCTTCTTCACTGGGCCTTTCTGCTACCTAATCTAATTTAGAACATCATCGGGGCCAATCTAGGGGCTTTTAAATATACTAATTTAAACTGCGGTGTGGAAAGGTTCGGTATCAAACGGTCGAAGATTTTATCTACATTGATAATCAACGAACTATGTCATATGACCGAGGTGTACCAATCGAGATGAATTTATCTATGCACACGATATATATCTATGTATTACGAAAGTTCCAACACGTGACCATTGAATACAGAATCAAGTGGATTGCTGAAATCAAAACCTACGTATGCTAATGACGCGGTGGGTAGAGGATTCCATCCGTTGAATAAATCGAGGCGGATGTCAAAATGAATTCCAGGATGAAAGAAAGTCACTCGTTCTATGAATAATTTACGCGGTGTTTCGATAAAAAATGTTGTCTGAAATTAATAATAAAAATGTATTTTTTTAGCTTTTAAACTTTCGTTTTCAGGCTGTCAAAAATCACTCTCTTCTTTTTCTTTTGTGTAACGATAATATTCTCGCGCTGAATTATTCTGTGATAAAATTGAAAGTATTAGCGTATATAAGATAGCCTATTTCGTATAAAGAATACATCATTACGTGTTTGATATACGTCTATGACTTTTGTAGATATAAATTCCATCGATTGTTAGCTTATTATTAGCGATTGTTAGCTTATTATTATCATTGATAAATATAAACTAATAGTAATAACAATCAAAAGATAAAAGAAAGAAAATTTACATTGTAGAGTGTACATTTTACGATTTTAATTAAGTTAGGTCAATATTAACTCTCATTATTATTATTTTCACTATTTTTAATTCACTGAAATCGTACCTTCTCTTGCTTTTACGTAACAAATTTTACGTCCCAGCATTTTAACGAGCAATTCCATAGAACTCGACAGACGAGTCAAAACCAAGGGAATCAACGCAGATCGAAACAATTCCGAACACGTAACTCAGTTTCTATTTTCTTTACGATCCGAAACATCCGGAATGTTTCATGACCCGCCATTCCGAGAGCTTACGCGCGACTTTCAATGATCGCCTCGTGGTTTATTCATCCCTCTCTCTCTAAACTTGCACACTCCGCAACTATGGCAACGCGACGCGATTCGGCATTCCGTACGTTTTTTTCCCAGCGGTCCTCTACTCCTCGGGCGTTTCCTATTTTCCCCTTTATCATTTATTTTTCCTCATTTTCCTCTTTTCATTCCATGTTTCCGGTGACCTTTTCTCCACTCCTTTTTCATTCCTGCGTCCACTCGATATTTCTTCCGCTATTTATATTGTGCCAATCCATCGCAGCCTCTCGAAAGGCTTTTGAGATTTGGAGGGCGGTGGCGCACATAAATACGGGTCGAGATCATCTACTATTCCATAGAGCTGCTAAAGAGAGGGAGGATGGAAAACATATTGACGGACGTCTAGAAAAAATACTCCCACAGGATATGATCATGAATTGAGCATCAATCAAAACTAACCGTCGATCTTTAACAGCGATCGCGCGTTTCACGTCGATGTGCATTAATGGAAATTACATCGCGCTTCCGGTTTGCGCGTTATTCTGTCATTTTCAACGTTCACTTCCAATCATCCTAGTGCATGATTATAGAGATAGATATGGGCTCTGTAGAGGGTTTTCAATTTCAGATTGGGGTTAAATGTGCAATGTATGTGTGTGTATGTATGCAATCCTCTTCTTGTCATCATGAGCCGGTTTTATTCTTTTTTAAGTACGCTGTGCAGTTGAATCTTTCTCTCTCTCTCTCAATGAAGTTTTACAGGGAATGGAAATCGCGTTTTAAACGGACGGTGCTTTAAAAAGGAAAAGAGTGAATAATTTTTTGCGCTCTGAATAACAAGCGAGGGTGTTCGTCTCTGTAATTTTTAAACAGCCTCTTTTAACCCCTCAAAAAGAGAAGGGTTTCATGTAACATTTAGAGGGACCTAATGCTGTTTAAACTGGCTAGTTTCTGGGCAATGCGCAACTTTAGGGTCAAATATTTAATGGGTTTATTTTGGTTCTTTCTTACACGTCCGACTTTTTTGTAATGAATCATTTCTGTATTCTCACTCGAAATATAAATAAAGATTTTGTCGTGTAATATAGCTGATAAGGATATCTGTAGAATAAATATCAAATAATAAGAATAATATGTAATTGGTTTTTCTTATTTTCTAAATTTAATTTTTATGTCAGAATTAGTAACGATAAGCACTGAAGTGAAGAAAATCTTGGGAAATTTCATACGCAAGATTGTGGAGAAAAGAACGTGCCTATTGATATATTACAGAGATTTTGGTTCGTGGAATTAGGCGGATAGGCTAAATGGAACTTCCTTGTAGTCAAGAGCGAAATTTATATCACATCGACTTCCAAAGTATCTAAATTGATATTTATACCTTTCAAACTGGGGTAGAATTATTCAGAAACGAGTGATGATTTTACATTTATATCTATCATACAGTAGCGTTTCAAAAGCGAACGGGTTTTAAAAGTATTGTCTTTTTATTACTGCTTTCATTGATACATTCTATGTCATAGTTGTATGATCTCTTTTACGGTTGTGTTGTCTCTTATATAGTGGTATAGTCTATTTTTATTGGTCATCAATACCGTGATGCACGGATTAACTTAAAAAGTAGCGTTGCTTGCGATATTCGCTATCAAATTTATCTTTTTACCCTCGTATTCCAAGGCCTATACAAATGTTTTGATCCGTTGTTTGGGGATTGCCCTACAGGAGATGATAGTCCAGTCGTAAGATGTGTCCTTTACGAATTTCCGGTTACTTTGTCATCCGGTTGTACGAGGGACGCATTCAGGCACGTACTAGAATGAAATGACGTGTTTATCTCGAAAGCGAGTCGGGGCATAAATGAGAAATGAAGTTTTAAAAGGAAGGCTTAATTACCAATGCTCAGAAGAGTAGGGAAACGTCATGCGAGATAACTTCAAGAGTGCGAGAGATTAATTCAGGGGAAAGGATTATTAGAGGAAAGGATTCCAGGAACTAAGACTGATGAGAGAGGGTGGCATCAAAGAAGAAAAGGCGTTTTAAGTATCGGTTGGTAGGACGCAGGGGTTGACACAAGGGGTTGGTTGGTTGCCTTTCCCTTGTGACAGCAAATGAGTCCCAATATGACAACAAGTCAAAGGAAGTTCGTTACGGTAATAAACTTCGATGGCCAGATTGGTTATTTGTTTACATGCTGTTTTATTATGTCAATAGAATGTAAATGTATCACTTTTTATGATGTTTTGTTCTACCATACATTATGGAAAGATTTTTAATATTTTAAGGCAATGCTCGCGTGAGACAGTGGTGTTAAGACAGAGAAATTAAATTGTACGTATTGATATTTTAATTTAATTCTTATTTTTCTTATATTTAAAACTAAAAATTAAATGAACTAAAGGACCGAGGCTCGAATCCATATCTCATAATAAACTGCCGTTCTCCTCATTCATTACGTTATTTTGTCAGAATATCATTATTTGCAATTTGTTCTGGGATAATTCTTATATTTTAATTACGACAGAGTAATAAAGGAATCATCAGTGATTTGTTTATTTCTCCGTCGTTATGGCTTCCAAACAACAAAGTCACGCCTGAATCAATACATAGTATTACATTAATATTATAAAAAATTTAATTATCTGCCAAAATATAATAAGAACAAATTTTTACGATAATTGCATACACAGTATTTAATGTGAGGGGATTTTCATTGCATGGAAGTTAAATGCCTACGATACATCTAATAAAACTGAAATGAACATCAAAAACGTGTACTCTTTAGAAAATGTTTCAATTAGCCTCAGCTCCTTCTAATGTTCTCACATTACCTCCTAAATATCCTTTCATTTTCTACTCTACCAACCCCTCTCGAAGGTCATAAAGCAATCAAAATCATCAATCGTAACTTTCACAACATTAAACATGACTCGGAGGTTTAAACGTGGTTCTCGGACTCCCGGAAGCTTACTGTTAGATCTTAGGTCCCCTTACGTGCGTATATACGCATCTATCGGGAGATAAATTCGTTATGTACAAACCTTCCTACGTATATAATCCTCCTTTATGTTTGGGTAGTAAAACCTGTCACCGCTGTCTACCCTCCTCTCCTAATTAATTACAGACCCTTAATTTTTAGTACAACACTTTTGCCCCGTTCCCGATGTCCTACGTGCGACCTCCGAAGGGTGGCGTCGCAGAGCTTCTCGTGGGAAGCGGACGTCGTATTTTGAAGGTAAAGATCGGCAATAAAAAGAAATTTGTAAGTTCGGCCCACGTCCGGGGCGGTCAGCACATTATACTTTCTCGCTCCGTATCTCTTAATCGACTCCACGGACGAATAAAGGTCTATCGACCATCCTGCGGACGAAAAGAGAAGAGTACGTTCCCAGAAGGAAATTCTTCGGGGTCGGAGAGAAAAGAGACCGCGGGGATGACGTATTAAATTCACTGTATGGAACCGTGCACATCACGCCGTCTTACTTTTCCGTCATGAGTTTGGTGTTCGTTTCGTTTGTTACCATGGTAACAAACGAATCGTATTCCACCGGTGTTGATGCCCTATTTTCAGCGAGAACTTTTCCGTGTTCAGTTTATTTAATAAACAAATTAAGGTCCATTAATTCGCCCGGGTTTATCTTCCCATTTAAGTTTCCTAAAGGGTGATATCTCCACGCATCGTGGGAGCGGTTGCGGAAGTGCCTTCGACGACGTGGCGGAATTGTACCGGCATTCGTTTGTTTCCCGATGTAGCGCTCGTGTTTTTTTTGAGCGGTGGACTCACAGTAAAAGGCCGTAAGTCGTAAGGGTCAGAATTCAGGCCATTGTTGGTAGTAGAAGGGTTTCCGTTATCCGTAAAGAGAAAGGGTTGCGTTAATCTGAGGGAAATTGTCTTTAACGAGAGGTCAATCAATTTTGCATATTTCGGTGGATTTACATAAAGGGATTTTAAGGTGAGGAACGAGGATTTGGAACGAACTCGTTTTTAGTAGTTGGTTATGATGTTTTAAAATATGAACTGTGGAGGCTATGTGCTCAATCTAATGAGGGTTAATATTTTGACTTTTTGTTCGAGAATCATAAATTTTTGGTCTTTCTGGGCTCTTTCATATGACGTATTTTTAATTAAATGGGTACTATGCTTGAATAGTAAAAAGGGATGAAACTGTGATATTTTATTTTGCTTTTGGTGGAAGGTTATTTATAATAAAATAAATGAATTTGACGAATATTTGTAATAATTATTTTTTGATTAGGGAATAGAAAATAATACCATTTAGCAATTTTTAGGAATGTATTATAATCATCTCTAATTAGTACAACGATTAGAATTATAATAGAAATATAGAAAACTCTATAGTCTGTTCCACTTTTCTAGGCAGTATGGGGCTTATGGAGAAATCGAATAGCCTCGTACGCCGGGTCATTTTTCTGGAATATCCGCGATATCCACAAAATTTGCCTTCGCAACGGATGAAATTAAGATTTTCAACTTAGTTTGGTGGATTTTTTTCCAGTTTTTTGGTGAAATTTGGATAAGGAAGGATGGTTCTATATATTGACGGAGTTTTTTCAACATTTAAACAAAAGAAATAAATTTTACAGCGAAATTAAATAAAAATGGTCACCTCACCAGCCGTGAACAATACTAAAACTGCCATTTCTCTCATCCTATCTAACGTAAAGTGCTAGTTTTTTCATAGATTACTCTTTATACCTTATGAATACATAAAAGTTGACTTATATTAATCTTTGACTGATAAAATTTTAGTAAAAAATAATTTAAGTGGAACGCAACCTCTGAAAAATTGGATCGTGCAGTCAAATTTATACATCGCCTAAAAATTTTTTGTTTCTTACGTTACGAAAAACTTGTCGCGAGAGAAATTGAGATAAATGTTGTTATTTTCATTTACAGGTTATTCTGAGTCGATATCTTGAATAGAACTTTAGTTTTTGAATTTTATAACCGAGAGCGGGTCCGGATCAATCCGAATTACGCTTACGGGTCTATTAGTCTCGAACAAAAAGTAACAATGATTAGCAATCGGAGCGCTAAATCAATTACTCCCTCGGTTATAAAATTCAAAAACTAAACTTCTATTCAAGATATCGACTCAGAATAAACTGTAAATGAAAATAACAACATTTATCTCAATTTCTCTTGCGACAAGTTTTTCGTAACGTAAGAAACAAAAAATTTTTAGGCGATGTATAAATTTGACTGCACGATCCAATTTTTCAGAGGTTGCGTTCCACTTAAATTATTTTTTACTAAAATTTTATCAGTCAAAGATTAATATAAGTCAACTTTTATGCATTCATAAGGTATAAAGAGTAATCTAAGAAAAAACTAGCACTTTATGTTAGATAGGATGAGAGAAATGGCAGTTTTAGTATTATTTACGGGTGGTAAGGAGGTCAGTTTTTTTCATTCCGCTATAAAATTTATTTCTTTTATTAAAATGATGAGAAATCTTCGTCAATATATAGAACCATCCTTCCATGTCCAAATTTCACCAAAAAATTGGAAAAAAATCCACCAAACTAAGTTGAAAATATTAATTTTATCCGTAGAAGTAACTCAGAAATAATTAACTGACTCCTTCGGGGAGGCTAGGTTGCTCCCTTATGGGAATTTACGTGCATTTATTTCCCCGTAAGCCTCCGTACTGCCAGCTTTTGTGGAACGGACTATAGAATTACTACGGGAGCTCAAAAAAATTAACTGGGCTAGATTGAAGACCATGTTATATTATCTCTCTTCATTAATTTTTTAAAATTTATGATAAATATTGACAGTTGAAAAACCTCAGGTTAACAATAATTTCAGCGTTTTAATATATACAAAAGGAAAATAAAAATCGCGATGTAACGAGATATTTTAACGCATTTTTATCGCGTATATTTTCAATGGGATTAATTTACCAGGAAAAACTAATGGTAAATTAGAGACCACAATTCCGCGTAATGAAACACGTCGGTAAATTAATTCTCCGGACCAGAAACAAATTAATTTTTAAAAAATCTCATTTTCTATAAACATTTGGTGATTTTTCCGCTAGATAGCGTTTTTCATTCATAATATTCAGTTCATCAAGAGGAGAATAAACGGCTTTTCATCGGAAAACAGTCGAGTTTTTCCTTTCGAAGTCAACCGGTCGACGGCTCGATAATGAAATTTTCGAATAAAAAAAAACAAGATTTCGAATTCAAGGATTTTATACGTCGCCGAAATAATTCGAATTGAAATCAGATCTATTTCATTGAGGGAACGGGCATTATATATCGCGCATAAATTTCTCTCTCTTATTTTTTATTCGCTCGCATTCATTTATTCGCATTGTATTTCCGACTTTGGTAAAATGAGATTCGGAAATCATATATTGGAACGGACATGGAAAAAAGATCGCTATTCAATTCTGATTGATTGGCTCATTCGTCATTCGCTCTCGATTCAGATGCCGTGAGGGTATTTTCTCTAACAAGCTACTTCGGTGAAGGGAAATACAAGGAAATTGCCTTTTGGCCGATGCTTATATTTCGGCTAATAAAAATGCCGTAATAATTGTGGATTTTCTTCTCCTCTTTAGAAAGGGAGTCTACCATTTCCTTTTTTCTCCTTATATATTCATTTATATGTTTCCAATTTTCGGTATAGTTCGAGTCGATTGAAAAAAAGATGTTTAACGATCATTAATCACAGTCCACCAGTTTCTACTTCCGCATCGTAATTTGACATGTACAGCTTAGATTCATGTTACGTAATCTAGAATTGTACTTGGTTACGAATGCTTCACAAAGTACAACAATTCTTCCCAAAATAAGAAAACAAACAAATAGAATTCTAAAAAAATAATTCTTTTGTATTTTAATGTATAATACGTTACTTCTTTATGGTATATGTTCAATATTTGCGGTAATAAAGTGAGAAATCATTGAAATTATTTTCAGGGATGTAAACGACCCTTTCTTTACTGTATTGATTATACAGATTACATTCAATTAATTATTACACACGTTATTACACTAAACCGAATGGATTTCTTTCAATATTGATCTTATCATAGCATATATTGTCAGATTTTTTTGAGTATATAAAATAGAGAGTTTAATATCATTGTTTCAAAAGTAATATGTAATTGTTCTAATTTCTACTTGAGACTTAAAAAAAATCTTAAGAAGTTTTTCCCGCTATTCCTCTAACTATTTAGCGGTTTTAATTAAATAAATACTAGCCATACGTGTAAACACTTTCAGAATTAAGTCAATCGTTCCTATACTAACATTATTAACCAAGCGTGGGTATCTCACTCCTTATCTCTCTTCGTGTGCTTCATTCGCTCCCAAAAGGTTTAGTCGCTGGATATTAGGAACTGAGAAGCCCTCGGGCTGATAAATTCTCCGATACTGGCGATCGCAGACAAACTGCCATTAGAGTCTCCCTACGTCCAGCACTTTTTCGGATAAGAGTAAAAGTTTGGGAAATACGAAAGGAGTGGAAAACAATCCAACTGCAATGCGGGCAAGCGCGGAAACAAATCTTCGGGCCGCATTCATGCAGAGGCATAAATAAAGCGGAGCAATAAAAGATGATGTTTCGAAACGCGATAATATCATCCGCAGGGGATTTTCCTTAGCAACGGAAGCGTAAGCAAAGGGCGTTTTTGGGTACGAACAACAAAATGGGAGAATTAAATCATCGTGTACACGTGCATGTTTCCTTAAGTCGTATCGTATGATTCCCTACGGCACAAGCATGCGTGCTATTATGTACGTCCGAGGAGGAACCATCGGTGGAATCGTATACTCGCGTACGAGGATGCGGTCGCTTATCTCCAAGGCGATGGTTAAAGAGAAAGGCGGGGATGGGCCAAAAGAGCGTTCCGAGATGGAACTCGCCATAAACGCGGGGGATAAAGGGGCGATTCTTTCGCGCCATGGCCCTTTCGAGTTCCCGGTAAACGTTTATTGGGTTTGTTGGGTGAGGCGTAATGGCATACGGGCGATACCTGCGGATGGCTATTTCAGGTCTCGGAAAGGGTGGGAATTAAAGCTGTCGATTGCTAGGGGGAGATTACCTTGCCGCGGGGAAGGATGAGGATGGGTTGTGCGGGATTGTTTTTTTTTTCGGGCGGAATTGCCGGCAAGAACTATGCGTAGAGACCATTAAGCCTAACTGATTGTCGTAGGTTTGTTGATTGTTACGTTCGCTCCCATCTGTTGATGAATGGAATATTTCTCAGGGTTTGTTTTGAGATGGGTAAGAAGGAGGAACGTTTATGACAATGGATCGTTTATAGTGAAATATGCTGTATTTTCTCTGTTATATTTGGTGCCTGTATCTAGATGATTAGAGACTATAAATTGGGAGAATTTAAATTTAGAATATAATTCATATATTGTCAGAGAAAAATATTTCACATAATTTAATGGATCTTCTAGATAAACTGTATAATGATAATGTATTTAAATATAGCTATTGAGCCAGGATAGGATTTTAAAACTGTGTTAAGCGTAATGAGTAGCTCGAACTCAATTTTTGTATTTCGCTTTTTATTTTCTAAATACAGCTGTACCTAAAACAATCTATTTAAATATATAATAGCTACATATATTAGTTATTTTTCTGTGACTTAATTGAGAATTTTGTCCAGCATTCGTTTTTATGAGAACTCTGTAGGTGGAAGAGACATTATAGAATTCAATTCAGTAAGGATTATGTGGTATGAGCGATTTTGAGACTATAAGGAAAAATGAGAAATGGAAGGATGAAGAACCTCACTCCTTATCTTTCTTCGTAAGCCACATACCATCTCCGGGGATGATGATACTCTTATGGAGGGAATGAGGTTCAAACCCTCACGATGATATCTCATATCTCACATTGATATTCGAGTGATGTGGAAAGATGCAAACCTCTCAAAATAAGTGTTACTTATATTGAAATTTTAAGTGACACTTTAATGCAGAATGTTTTGATACAAGAATTGAATTATATTGGCATTAAATATAACGATGAGTATTAATAATGGTTAAAATCTTAGAAGGTGATTATGAATAGAGTGAACGTAATAACTTCCTGTTTCTTACAGTTATTAAGGAAGGTTTACGGATATAGTTTATGTTTCTTTCGTAAATATATGATGGTATAGAGATTTAGTAAATTAAATAGTCAGTGAATGATTTTCTGGTATTTTTCACAAGGAATTTTGGAACCTTTTGCGGTAAGGAAGGAGGAACTTATGCGAATAAATTGGACGATTCTATGTTATAAAAATATTCGTACAATTATTCATAAAAGGGCAAATAAACTTCATCTAGATCTAAGTTTGTTGTATTGTAAAGATAGATAGGCAGATGATATTAGTTGGGTCAGAAATATCTCAAATATACGTTGCTGTGGTGAGTGTGACTAAGGAATATTGAATTAAATTCCTAGGCATATTTGAGGAACGTTACTAAGGACAAAATTTTATATTGCATTGTAAGCGAAAGTTTAGTACGCATGAAATAAAAATTAAAAGTTTTGCAAACAATTCGAAATTACGAATGTCTGTTGATATGTGTACATGAGTGGCGTTGATACGTAACAGAGAACGCAAATGTACAAAAAAATATTTATTTCGCGATGCCAATAACGGTTATTAAAATTCAGTCATCCGTACGAAGCATCCCCAAATGAATTTAATTACGCGTCCAGTGATGACTTTTAGCATACCCAATTAAGTTTTTTCCGATTGCAAATGTGTTTGACAATGTTAGTGTCACAATTTTGTGTAATCGAACAGAGAAATTGGCTCGTAAATCAACGAGACGACAGGGAATAGGAATTTCATTAAGAACAGATCGAAAAAAAAAATCAATATTGTCCAATCAATTTTTTTATGAATTTTATAAGTTACGGGTAAATATAATTATCGAGGATAGTCGTGTGGATTTTTGGACTCACTCTATTCTCTCGGTATGTCAATATTTGATCATCATCGTCACGAATTCCGTTCTGGCGCTCAGCATCTAAACTCTGTCTCGTTAGTTTCAGCGCGAGAGAAATCCAACTCCGCTCCGGTTGTTTAGAATGGGCGACTCGGGAATCGTGGTAATGGGAAAAGTCTCAGAAGACAACCGGCAAACCAAATTACCGGATGCGGTCTCAGAATAACATTGGAGAGCACTCATTAGTAAGGAAAAGAAAAGTTCTCCGTCTTGCAGAGCATTAAGCCGCGAGGTGGTGGTATTTCACGCGATGAATTCATTTCCGTGCGCTGTAGTATTCCTTATATTTGCCATTGAGCTCTAGCGGTGGCTTTCAACACCTGGGAATTGTAGTTCTCATATTAGCTAGTTCTTCCTAAACGTTTGTTCTAACTCGGGAGGTATCAAACGCCACCGCTCACACAACGCTTTCCACAGCAGATACATCGGGAACGATCCCGTCACGTAGTTTACATTACGCGAAATAATTAGCTAATCTCTCGTCTCGTTGAACGCGCAATTTCCGAAATCCTCTCGCTATCGTTGGCCGTCGGATTTACTTTCGCTAGAGCAATCAAAGGTCTGAGTGAGAGCACTCTCTCACTACGTTCTCTATGTACGTTCGTGTTATACAGAATTCGCCCCACCCATCCCCCATACTGCACGCCAAAGTTTGCGTTTCATTTAACTCGCGATTCCAATAATGAACCTCGCTCGTAAGGTCGACTTTCGTTTTTATTGGTGAATCAATAGGGCGCATCGACGTATTGACTCGTATGATTTTGGGATAATGCTAATGGTGCGCATTGGATTTGCATAAATCTGTGTTTGTCCTACTTCAGTTGCGGGAGTTTGGTTGGAGTTCAAGGCGATGTTTACGAGGGAGTGATGAACTTAGAAAAGCGGGTTTATTATCATCGAGTAGGACTTGATGCGTTATAGAATACTTAAATACAATAAAAGTTCGTGTATACTTTAATATTAACTGTATAATTTAACAAATTCTATCAATAATACTTGAACTTAAACTTCGACACGCTATATTTTAAAGCGACTAGTTTAATTGAACACTTGACTTCATCGGTTATATCGGAAATATGTTGTACATAATTATAAATAAGTCGATAGATCTACAAAAATAGTCGCTGTAAAATATATTGTGTTGAAGTTTCAAAGAGTCGTTATTTCCCGTAATCATTCTTAATGATATGGATGTTACCATCTTTATTTTTCTTGAGAGATATGGCCTTGGTGAGGTAATGCATAAACATCTAGATTTTATTCTTTCATTTTCTTTTTCATTCACGAAACTTGAGCTTTGTGTTTTTGTTGCTTGTTATTCAAATCAGTTATTTACTACTGTTACTGTAACTAGCCTGATTTGATCCAATTTTTTATTTATTAAATCCATAATTTTAGGCTGAATTCCATTCATTCCGTTATATATTTAACTCTTAATCTCTGAGGAATATTGGATTCCGAAAAACAATTCAGACTAATACGATTTCTCTCTTTGTCCCTGCAAACGTTATTATATCGTGTAAAGCTAAATATGGGGAGAATATGTACACATAAGTGCTCAAGTGAAGGAGGAACAATTGTTGCTTCCATTTCATTAGCAACGGGATTACGAGGGAGACCATCATGTTCGAATTTCAAAATCCCTGACGCGAGGCTTACACGCCTGCGGGCGGAAATAATTAAGCTTGCAAATCTAGAACGAGAAGCACGCAGTGTTATACAGGTGAACTTTTGTTTGTTCGGAGTCAGAAACGGTAAATCTCGATAGCTTAGTATCGACGATTACTTTGATGCAGTGCGGAACGGCAGTTCTTAAAATTAACCTTTGAGTGTTCAGAGTCAAAACTATGCGTGAATGACAATCCCTAATCCGTGTTTTGAACTTCTGAGTGAATAAATCGAAGCTAATGATAAATACGTAAGTTATTTTATGCATTACTAGGGATAGATTAATATTTATTATAACGGAATAACGAAATTATATCACAAATAAATGTACGCGAAATATTTATTTTCTTAGCTTGGTAAGAGGATATGTAAAGCTGATCAAAAGATCTGATTAAAAACATCCCATTCTGTTTTGGGAAAATCGTATAAAAATACTCGATCTATAGTAATATTTAGAGATACGTAAATTATGGCAGAATTTTTAGGGGGAAAACTAAGTTTAATTCCACGTACAAATTAGCTTTTTGAATTCATTTTACCCTATGGTTAATGTGTGTTAGACAGGTATCCACTGAGTTATTTGCTTTTCCTAAAGTTACAAGTCCTTTTACTTCGTAATTTAATACGTTCATTTCTATCACGCTAATTTTAAGAGGCTTTTTTCATAAATGAATTAAATGCACTGAAGCTGAATATTTTAATCTCGGTGAAAAAATATCGCCCTTATTTCTGGACTGGTGCCCTTGTTGGGATTTTCCCGAAAAGATAATTCACGTATTTACGGACTTTAATTACTGCCCTCGGTACTTAACTCAATTTCGCCGAATCTCGCAAAAAGGTGCGGGGATATTAACCTTGGCTATTGCGAAAGTGGGACGCGAATTAACATGAGGAAGTTTGACCGTAGTTGAGGACTTGGAGGTAAACGACCACTCTGAAGTTTCTCAGAAGCGCGAAGCGTCCATTTAAAGGCCACGGGTTGTTCTGCGTAATGCTTTGTTGTTCATTTTAACACGTACGAGCTCAGTCTAAAGTTAAGTCCTAACTTTAACGATTCCCCTACGTCCTTATTGGTTATATACGTTCGCGAGTAGGTGGTAATTGCTTTTATCGTTACTGTTACTAATTACTGGGCTTATTATCAATAAAATGCTTATTATTTAGATATATATAGCTTAAAAATTGAATGAATATCAAAGGAGCTTAGGATCAGGGATACTTTATTGAACTTATAGAGTTTTTTAAATGCAGATTTTAATTCATCAATGCCCATAAATGGCTGTAATTAATTCGAAATGAATTTTTTCATATTCCATATGGACCCACCATTCGTTCCAGATAACTGGAATATGAGCGTTCTTTTTCATGCTCGAATGAGAAACGCTCTTTTTTTCGAAATAAAGAGATCTCATTTTTTCTCTTGGCTCTGATAAATGGCGATTCCATGTTGATTTGTCGCTCGAGATTATCTCGTGGTATTAAGCGAGAGAAATGGCGATAAGGGATAATGGCTCTAAAGAAATGGCTAATTAATTTTCCTTAATATATATATTAAGCGACAGCTTGAATGAGATATGTATGATTAATCCGTCCGCGAACTAATTGCTTAAAATGACTTCTATTATTATTAGGCATTATATTCAACAATATATTCAACAATAGCGTATTATTATTCTAGGCAATATGTTCAACAATAGCGTATTATTATTCTAGGCAGTATGTTCAACAATAGCCAATTATTATTATAGGCAATATGTTCGACAATAGCCTATTATTATTATAGGCAATATGTTCGACAATAGCCTATTATTATTCTAGGCAATATGTTCGACAATAGCCTATTATTATTCTAGGCAATATGTTCGACAATAGCGTGTTAAGCACTCGTATATTATATATTTCGAGTATTCAATGAAAATCGAATATGATTAATTCCAACTGCATCCATATTACTGGTAGGAGAGTGAAAGGAGAAATAATTTAAGCCATTATAAGATAGAATGGAAACATATCTTATAGGAATACGTTAAATGTCTATATCTGTAAATACTTAGAAGTTATTCTTCGGTAAAATCCTTTCGAAACAACAAATAGTTCTTTGTGACTGTTTATATACGATTCATCGAAGCATTGTTTTAGATTGGGAAGGTTAAAGTTATCGACGAATCACATATCGAAGTCGAAAAAATCGACTTCGATACTCACTTCGATATGAAAGTATATTTCCCTCACTTTCTTTTTACCTCATGTATCTCAATTTCTGGTGGGATAATCTCTAGTATAGCCTCTATCGGAAAGAAATGATGGTACTTCACTAGGCCCTGTGATCCGATTAGGAAAGAAAGTTGGAAAAGGTTCGCAAAAGGTATAAGGATTAAGGAATAAAAGGGTTCCCGAGCGAGGCTACCTTTCTTCATAAATCGGCTCCCTTCACAGAATACGTAAATTCACAGAACTTAATACATCTCAAATAGGATGTAGGCTAATATGAATGGAATATTATGTAAAAAAGCATATGGGATCGAAACGTCAAGGAAATGATATTGGAGCATGTAAACAGATGTGATATACGATTCGTTTCTTAAACGTAGTCGGGAATTTTTGTGAATGTCTGCGGAAACTTACTGCCTTCTCTTTTTTTAAAAATACTATTCAAAACTTCTCTAAAGAAAGTCTACTCGACTTCTAGGTATTTTTTTCCTGGATAAAGAAGGTTTTATGGTTCGAGTGATAGCTCCATGTCCTCAATTCTTCCATTCATTATTTACATAAGTTCGGGAGACGGGATATTTGGAAAGGAATAGTTCTTCTTGTCCCAGAAAGAATTTTTTATTTAAATCGGAATGGGCAAGATGCATATCTATCTGGGACATTAATCATACTTTGGTTGCTAACGTTTGAGTAGCTAACGTCAAAAGTAAAAGAAATACCGTGAATAAATTGAATGGACTTCGTGTGTTATCGTATATCAGAATCTGAAGACTCATGGTGAATTACCATCATGCCGTGAGAAATCTCGTAATAATGAAATACCATGACTACGAGGTCGAATCAGAAGTTATTTCCACCTATTACCGTTTCAGCCACACGCTGATATTTGCGGATATCTTTCATTTCAATCTCTGTAAAGGCCAATTCTTCTAAAACAGCCAATATTAATCCCGAATCGAGATTATATATACCTCATATCCTTCCAGAGCGTTCAAACTTGTTAATCCCAGCGCAAGGGAAAAATAAATCTTTCCTCCGCATTTTGTTCCACGTTTGATGAACTCAATTCGAGACGTTTTCGCGTACGAATTTTTTTTTCCAATTAAAGTAAAAATCTCGTCCTTTTCCTTTAATCTCTGGCAAACTTTTGCCAACCAGGGAGCTCATCCGAAATTTATCTCCGGGTCTTATTTCTTTTTTAGTTCGGTTAGGAGATTAGCGTGTACCCTCTCCGAATTTTTTGCGTCGAACTTCGATGTCATAGAAGGCGCAAAAAAGAGGCACTTCACGGCTTCCCGCCCCCGCAACTCGATTTGCATATCTTTCCCTCACATCTTCCCCTATCCTCGCCCATTATCACGCGCGCGACCGAGTGGTGCTCCCCGCGTGTGTAGAAAAAAAAACAAAAACGGGAGCGACCTTGGCCCGAAGATCTCCGCTTAAAAATGCATCGAAAACCACGGCCGCCGCTCTTCAGTTTTTTTCCCTAGCCACGTAGAGAGCCCTCTAAAATTCGAGAGTGGTTCTTTCGGAAGACATGTCCGGAAATATTTGCTTTACCCAGTCCGGAGTTTTTTTCCGGTACCCGAGCCATTGTTTCCCGACATGAAAATCCCGCCCGGGAGAGGGTAACGTCTCTTGAAATTTTTACTTGGCGATTTTTATTCGTTTTTTATTCTTACTGCCTTTTGATTCTCTTTGTATGCACAGGGGAAATTCTTCTTCATTTTGATGCTAATATACCGTCGAATATTAGTTTTTGCTCGCGAGCGTAAACAGTGCGAAGAAAGCTTTTGCGAGACTCAGCGATGTCTTTTAATGAGAATTTCCGTCATGCAGATACGTCGAACGTCTTATACCAGCCCATAAGCTTTTTTTTCAGTCCATTATTTAAGTGACGGCAAACGTTCATTTTCTCTATGGAATATTTACAAAAATGGATACTGTTTCTGTACGTTTTAAGCCTGGGAGGGAGTAACCATGGTGATCGAGTCGGAAAATATAGCAAAAAGAACATAATTGCTTGCTAGTTCATCCTTATTCATTACGCGTATTTAAGTGCCATTCGCAAATTTTTTAAGTGATCCTAGATTTGTTGAATACCAATCAATAGTGATGAAGGATGGAATGGAAAGGTTTTCTCATAAAATAATCGGGAAATTTCTCGAAAATCGCCCTGAAAGTCGGATGTTTTGATGGGAAATTCTGCCGATGGCAGATGACTCTTTTGAGTTCCACCTCTTCACTTTCATATCGGATCGTTAAAAGAGTGGATTTGGAATCGGCGTGGAAATTTGGTGGTTAATATGCCTGCCAGTGAGTGTTTTACTCGGTACGAATTCTTGTTATGAGTTTATTTCTCTTTCAAGTTTCAGTACGGAATGAAACTTGTATAGATTTTATTGCTTTTTCTCCTTCATGTTTAAATTTAAATTCAAGTTTACAGATTCATTGCTTTGGTGTTTATCATATGTACTGCTTTTACCATAGTTTATTAGAAGGGATGGAGAACTAATAAGTTTGGTCAAAATAGTTTCTGAAAACAAATATAAGTTAGAAATTTACGAAATATTATAGCTTATAAAAAATATAAACTTGTTTCTTCAAATTTTTTTCCCTACTATGTACACAACTGTTATTTATCTAACAAAAATCAGAAGAATATTTTTCCTTTGCACAATGAGAAAGATGGATACTATATACAGTATTGTACCAAATAATTACGTAACGCTGATACTGAACCGTGGCCGGAGTTAATGTATTATGTGTAGAATATGAATCATTTCCCCACGAAAGTAGTCTCTTCTCAAGATGTACTTGCAGAGGAATTAACTAATAATTAAGTTTAAATAAATATTATTGCTCTTTTAGAATTCAGTTCTGATTTCTAGCGATGAGTTAAATTTTGCTCCCTAATTTAAAAGTCATGCACATGACTATAAGTGCTTATATTATATATAAATTCGTAAAAGACATATACATAATATCTTATCATTCATAATTTTCACCTTAATAATTAATTCCATGCCTTAAGAAATTAATTCGTGCTCAATCCAAAGGTAATACATATTCAGTTTGAAACTATTTGGATTAAATGACTGTGAGAGCGGATGCATTTCAGACGTGGCATAGATGAAGGATTTACGCTTTTTGATCCGTGCATCATTAGATATGCAAGGACTTCGAGACCGAATACCAAAAAAGACGAATGCCATCCACGAGAGTTGCATATCAAGCAATTCGTACTCAGATCATGGATTATCTTTAGTTTTAAGGAAGGTACAAGCTCAGCACACTAAAGAAAGCACCCTACGTGACCTGGCGTTAAAGTGCACCGCGGGGTTAACAGATCCTTCCGTAAGTAAGTGCAACTATCGCAACAGATTCTCGTCACGTCTCGCTCGTAAAAGTTACACATTAAAACTACCCTTCGAAGCGCATTAGGAACTTAAACTACGGTACATGGTTTCCATTATCGAAGTCATAAAAATCTCATTGTTTCCAGCGACGAGAAATTTTTATTTCTCCTTCTACATCCTGATGGAAAGATAATACGCTTGACTTATTACGACACGGAATACAGATGAAACGTGTCGTACGGAATTGCTTTCCGATTGCGAGGTTTTGAAATTGGATTATTGTTCCAGGAAGGCGAGATTTGCGTTTTATCTTGTTTCACGTAATTGTCACGTTTTCGTAAAGTCGATATATCTTATCATATAAAACTTAGATTTCGAATTAAACTGTTAAATACGTATAAAAGATATACATTCCAGAATAGTATTAATGTATTATTTGAAAATATTATTCGATGTATTTATGACCTATCACCATGACGATAGATATAAATAAGAAAGAGAATTTCTAAAAAAATCATATTGTATAAGGTAAATAAAACTCCGAGTTGGGTTTAGAGCAAAATCACGAAGATTTTTTATAACATTAACTAATACTATTGGATATTGTAAATAAAACTCCGACTTGGGAACTAAATCTCCTTAAACCTTTACTTAACACTCTTTATGGTTACTGAAGAACTTTACATGGCGAAGGAAACATCAAGAAAGATGTGGTCTTGATATTAACACTATAAGTTAGAATAGTTAGCGCAAATGTAGCTTTATATAGTACCCTCTAAGGCATTCAATATAAGAAAATGGGCCAAGATGGAAGAGTAATATTAATTTACGTCTCCTCAGTACGTCAGGTTCAGGAGCAGCATTAAGCCAGAATTAAATGAAATTTACGTTCACCTCTATCCCTCAACCGAAGAGAGAATAGTACAGGCGTAGGAGAGGCTTGCATGAGGTGAAAGGTTTGACCGTTACCTTTCCCTTCATATCCAAGCTCAACTTATCTTCGGAAAAATATTAGAAGAGATCGCGAAAAAAAGAACGGCGGAGTAGGGTGTTAAGTTGCACTTACACGAAAGTAGAATATCAAAGGGCACGAGTGATTTCACTCCGAAGCAGATATGAAAAAGTCAGGTGGGTCGATTGAAAAACAAACGGGAGAGCATCGGAAATGTTTGGAGAGGAAAGAGTTTTCATTCGAGGATAAAAATGAGATGAGGGTGTGTGTCAGACATAGGAAGGGGATTGCTTAAGGGGGAAGGTGGAGAATGCTAGGAAAATATGGCGGAGAGCAAACACAAAAGTTCACGGAGATGTGAACAGAGGGGAGGTTCAAATAATGGGAAATACTGCGAAGTGTTTTGGGGCGCAAAAGTCTTCAAAGAGGAGGATGGAGATGTTGGTTTTGAGAGTTTTTCTTTTATTTATTTCGAAACGGTGCTTAAATTCATCCGGTGTTTGAATTTCTTTGTTTAGAACTCCTTTCGTAATTTTTGAACGTACGAAGATTGAAAAAATACCGTAATGAATTGAGCGGAGTGAAAATGAATTCTCGGTGTTTTTTGTATGGCTTTGTTTTATATGAAGAGATTAAAGGAAATCTTTTGAGACATAAATGATTGAGTAATTTCCGAACAAATATATGTATTTTACGCTCTATAAAACTTTATTAACGAGAATACTTTTTAAAGAAAGGTTTTCAATACAATTTTTTAAAGTAAAGGCATTGAGATTTAATGTATTATGATTTGACGAAGAAGGCTTTTAGAAGCGATATGTGTATATATGAGGAGGAGATGAGTAAATCAACATTCTTTAGTGTGATGATTATGAATTTATATAATCAGTAAGAAAAACTCCGAAAGCCAATTTCTTCCTTAGTATTTACTGACACTTGTATCTCCCTAATATTTCTTACACTGATCTTGAATTAACTTTATTATTTAACTGATTTTAACTAAACTTTTTAACCTTTAAGAAGATGATACCATCGATATACTTCTTACTATGAATAAATAGAAATAATATTGAAAAAATGAATGCCAAAAATGTGATTAAACGGTACTCAAACCCGGGATCTATGGATAAAAATACAAGTTTATAAATTATCCAAAATCTCCCTGAAGTTAAATCGGATAAATGTTTAATTACTACCTTGTCTCTTTACAGAGAGTGTGTTGAAATAGTTATAGAGTATACTGTTGCGAATCGGTGCCTAACTTTACTCATAACTACCGAAAACAAAGGGGTATAGATCCGTCGCTCAAGGCAACATTAAAAAATCATCCCGTCGACTACCTCAGCGAAAGGGTAACACTCCCACGAGCGAAAATCGGCGTTCGCGACCACACATAATCGAGAAATGATTTTCGGGGGCGCGTTAATACGCTATCGGCGAAAGGGAGCGCTTTGATGAATTCATCGTCATGCCCATTTTAACGAGAGAAAGGTGTTGAGCAAGGCCTCCCATTGACTAGAGAGGGGAAGTCGATTTATGCAGACGCGTTGTGGAGGAACGCTCCCGGCCCACCCCCGAGAGTAAGACGCGTACAGATGGGTCCGGCCGAGTTCCAAATAAATATTGAGATTAATATCGTTTCGAAAACATGGGCAGAAACTCACATCCGTCTCTCCCGAAGGATCCTGCGTTTATTTTCATCTCATTCCTCACGCCCGGGTTTTGTCTCGGTTCTTTTCGAAAGAAGGCAGATTGCCCTCGATCGAATTTTGGTCTCTTTTGCGAGAGACTGAAAGCCACTCTCTTACTCTCTCTCTCCTATACTTTTCGGGAATCGAATTCTTTTTTTAGTATTTTTTTTTAAGAGGTGGAAAAATACGGGGCCGTCCCCTTTCGTGGCGAAGTATCTGCCCAATGTTGTCGCGCGGAGAGAACGTCAGACTTGATTAAGTTCGGTGAAGTTTTTGCTCACCCGAGCGCGGGATCGGTTCCTAGGAAATTTCGCAAGAAAAGAGGGCTTTCCAAGTCCTGAGGAATGGTAAACGGATTGTGGGATTTTCTTAATGGCGATCGAGTGCAAAAAGCTCGAGCGATAAGGGCGCGGTTGTGAAGGTTTATGTTTGTTCATTCAAGTTGGGTTTTCTGCGGTGTGGTTTTTTTTAGTTTGGTTTTCTCGTTATCATGAAGGTTAGAGAGAGAGTTGAGTTTTAAGTTTCGAACGGAAACTATTTTAAGCACGTATCTCAGGCAATTATCTTCTTTGATTCGGTATGAATGTCATCGTATGAAGAATAACTTTTAATATTATTTAATATGAAATGAAGCGAAAAATTATATTTGGGAATTTTAGAAACTTTTTGACTTTCATTTGATGTATATCCATCCTTTTGACTCGTAGAAAAAACTAGTTAGTTAAATATCCAGGGCAACTGAAAGAGACGTTGGAATATTTAAGTTATTTTTTGAAATACGCTCTAGAAAGATCTGAGCATGACAGAAAATCGTAGATAGATTAGAAATATTTAGAAATATTTTTGAATATTCAACTCACGTACGTTTACGTATATACTAAATGTTTATATAATTCGATGAGAGGATTTCACTCAAAGTATCTGCTAATCAACCTGACTATTAGATGTGTCTCAAAGTTATGTTGAAACCCATCATTTAAGTTGCAGAAAAAAATATGTAAGAAATGTAGTAATGATGAGACAGTATTTTTTATTAATTCGTAATTGATTGATCCAAATGCGAAAAGTTAAGAAAATTTTATGAAATTCTATAAAAGAAATTAATAAAAATAAATAAAGTAATTGTTAATGATAAACATAAATTAGATATAATGAGGTCTATAGGAGAAAAAGGGAACATGATACTGACTGAATGACAGAAATATACGATTTACAGCAACGAAAAGGAATCCTTAAATATTAATATTATAACACAAGAATATCCAATGTAATTTATTTTGATAAAACTTCTTGGAATTCAATATAAATCATATTAAAATAGATATATAAATTATAATCCTAGCTTCCATTTTAAGTCGCATAAATAATTCAGATTGAATTACGATTAGATTATTAATGAATAATATAATATTTATATCATTATAATTGATTTAAGTTATTGATTATTCTTTCTCTCAATTTAATACAAAATAATACCCATTTTAGCCCGTAATAATGATGTTTCTCGTTTTAAAATAACATTGAGGTGTTCTTTTTATTCTTTTTAAATAGAAACTATAATTCATCTCTTATATTTTTATTATATTTACCACATAAATGGTTTTATTCATCTTCATCACGTTTATATTGCATCGACGCTAGAGATGCAAGTATTTCTCTTCAGAACCCCAATCCTTCAATTAGACGCACCAACTGCAAACGGCAGATCGACTATTATGAAAGAGACAAGCAGGAGCAATCACGAGCATCTGCGTGAATCGAGCAGTTAATTTCGTATCTTCGAGCAAAAAGACCGATGCACGCGAAATTCTATGAAGATGTCTTGATTAGACGAACGTCTGCTCAAATCCTCTGGGGGTGCCGTCAAAGTTGGTAACCATTTTGGCGTTCGAAGCAAAAACTGCTCGTATTCCCATGTTTGCGGTACTGCGTTGTAAGTGCCGATGCATCGCATTGACGTCCAGAAGTGGCGGATCATCATCATCTACCCTGTTGGCCCAATTAGAATCGATGCTCTAGAGGGTGAACTTTTCAATCCTTTGGATCTCCCCAAAGGGAAATATTATTTGGTCAGAGATGTTTAATAACGCAGAATTTTCGCGAAATTTGAGCTTTAGAAGAAAATGTTTTTTCAGTTTCATTCATATAGTTTTTTGTGTTCATTTTGTTTTATTCGAATCAGAATTGTTTGAAAATACATTTGATGAAATTATAGACAAATAGAGACGAAATTACGGTTCATAAAACGGTTCTCATTTTGGTTTAAGTTAAAATAAATAAAAATAATGAAGTACTAAACTTGTATGAGAGTCGCTGCCAAAACTATTGTTTATATTAATATTCATAAAGTATTATATATTTTTTTTCCATTATATAAGAAATTTGGAGTCAAACCGTCGCTTTATTGTCTAAAATGTTCTTTTGGAAATAATGCTCGAATAATCTCTAAAGTCATAACTGATTATAAAATACGAAAATTAAATGAAAATTAAATTGTAAGTGAGATCCCTATGTTTAATTTCGCCTTTGCGTATCTTGAAGAGATATATTCAAACATATTATTGCATTCTTTTCTAATTTTAGTAGGTTTCAATAGCGTCTACATTTGAGATAAAATATTTCTTTTTATAGAATGTACCATTGATGACTTATCGTGACATTAAGTGGTCGATATTCTTCATTTTCCTCTTTTGTTTCGTTTCGTATTTTTAGCTCAAACTTGCGATACAAATGCGAACCTTCCTTGCACCTTTTAAAAAAAATCGAATCAATAAAAGCGAAAAATTTTATATTGCCAATAAGTGGTGTTGTGGAAAAAGGTTTCATTCAGCCGGATGGAACCTTTTAGTTTTTCATTCGCATGTCGCGTTGTCCGCCTTTACTGCATCCGTATGTACTTCAAATGCTTCTGTTCCGCTCTTGGACGATAATGGATGGAAAGCAGCATTGTACGAGGACATGGATCGTTAGATGCAGTTATTTCTCCGAGAGGTGCTTGTTGAACTAGGATGATGTTTATGAGATGGAATGCAACTGGATAAACTGCTCTCTTTGTTTCGAAAATGCTTTTCCCGTTCGGACATTTCTCATCCACCGTCTGAAACAACAATATGTAACAGATTGTGTATACACGAACGTTGCGTTTTTATGTCGATAAAAACAGTTGACGCTCTGCAGGATACAGTACTTATAGACGGATGGGTTGCGGTTGATGTTGAAATGGTTGTTTTATTTATTTCGTTGACTGTTAAATATTCCGATGTTTTGAAATTGATGTCCTTTGCTCTGTATGTCGTCAATCGATTACGGAAGTGCTATTATTTAAGGCACTTGGGTTAAGCTAAGAGATTTGATTTATGAGAAAATAGCTATATAATCTTGTAAGTTAGGGCTGTAATTTTATATGAATCAAGGAAGCAGAGAATTATTTATTTAATGTTGACATATAAGTTTACAAAATCGGCGTACTTCCATAAACAAGTATAAAACTTGAGTTGCCCTTTTTAGCTGCGATTAAACTTTTATCAGAACTGGTGATAGTGTCATTGCACGATATTAATTGGGTCAAAATTTATTCATTTTGTGGAGTTTTACAAATATTATAAATTTTTCCGGTTATCAAATTATGAATATCCACCAAATTTTTGCTTACTAACTTTCAATTTATTCAATTGTTGTTAAATAAAATTCTGGATGTTAGTAGATAGCAAGTCGATGTTGAAAATATTCTCATAAATATACTAGAGGTAATTGCACAGCTTCAGAGCATAATTTGAGTGAACACTAGAGGAAAATTTGTTTTGCATTTTAGACTTACTTTGGCACCGAGAAACTTAATCTTAAAAACAAGGCCCGGAGTGAGAAATTCTAAAAGCTAAAGAAAGTCTCATTTGTGTACCGTAAATTTTCTCATGTACGTAGAATCCTTTCGTATCCGTATAAAACTCGGGCGGAACAAAAACTGTAGAGAATAATCATCTCGAAGAAGAAGTTTAGCGACACCTGGGTATCTCAATTCAGACGACAACCAGGCTCGGCTTCTCGTCGCTAAAACGGAAAGACGTAAATAGGGCGTTCATTCCCGGAAAATTAAAAAAAAAGAAGAAGTAGATATATGTTCCGTGCACTGAAGGCAGTTCGTTCGGAATGCACCGAATAGACTTCACCTCACAGCGAGGCTTGCACCCATTCTTATCGCATCTTATTAAGGCTCACAATTCCCGAGAAAAAAATTCAATTCCGTTGAAAACATCCATCTTTCCCCTCAGGATTCACTCGCACACCCCTCCCCCTGTACACTCATCTCTATCTCGGGTCTTCACCTGTAGCTCAATCGAGCAGCAAGAACTCCGTCTAGCACTCCCTTTATCCATCGCCACGGAGGGCAAACAAGCAAAGCGGAGTGGATAAAAAAGTTCAATTACATCGAACTACGTCTTCGGGACGTGGCATCTGCGCCTTCTCCGTCTAAATTTAAGCCCGGCGCTGGTGGGTTTCATCCCTTTTGGAGTATCGCACGCCTTTATCTGAAGAGTGCCACGCGTTGCCACGGTCACCGAGTTGCTCCCTTTCGCCGTCTGTCTCGGCTCGTTTGAGCAGATCCGTCGATGAAGTGCCCTCCCCCCCCCCCCAAAGAAGAGGATGGCACTCGATTCTTTTTCGTCCTTTCGCGTCATCGAATTCGTGTCGTATCCCTCCGATGAGTTACTGTGGGGACGAGAGGAGGGTCGAGTTCGGCTGTCCCGATGGGTCCAGAGGAGTAATTGAATGCGGAATTTGGGGAAAGAATTCGTGTTTTTCGTGTGGAGTGGTTTGGGAGGGTGTTCTCGTAAAAGGAAGTATTATTTCCCTGGGTCCGGTTTGATGATGAAAAAGAAAATATGAAATTAAATTCGGTCGTATTACATTAGGAAGGAGTTGATTGATTTATTTAGGTGTATTATTTATCTTGAGATTGAATAGAGATATCAACGAGTGAAGCGAAATTCAATGATATGGTAAATTTAGTGTTTATAGTGATATCTTAGAGAATTAGGATAAACAGTCTTATTCTCTAAACAGTACTCCGATTGAATTTCTTATTGACATATACGACAGTTATTCCTAAAAATGTAAAGATTGAGTATAATAAGGTAGGGAACGAACGAAGAAAATAATTTTCCGGTATTTGTTTTAAATTTTTGCTTCTTTTAACAATGAATCTCTAATTTTTCTAGATTTACTAATATGTAAGTTACGTTACGATATTAAAAGGTAAAATATAAAATGTTAATATGAAAAGTATAGTTTGATGATTTGATATTTTTATTTCAATATTTTTATTTTTCGCGAAAAACTCAACCTTCATTGAATCCTTTGCCTTTTCAAGGAATCAAGCTTTTCCTTTAAAACAAATCCCTCTTTGGATGTTCGATAATAAAAGTTCAAAGAACACGAACGGAAAATGAAACGACTAAAGTAGAAATACTAGTTATTTTAAGTATATTGAATAAGAGGAAAGTGAGTAATATGATAATGATGATACATTAAAATAAAAGATACATAGCCTAAGTTTTGTCTCGGTATTACCTTGTACAAATAAGATGGAGTAACATTGCTATAGAAAAGTTACGTTAAAAAGATAGTTTAGAGCTAGAGAAGTAAATGTAATTGCCTAAAGAAGTTACAATTTCAATAATATGATTCATAATCTCTTCATCTACCAAGTCGACAAAAAATATTTCCGGTTTTGAATATTTTGAGCCATAGATTATTTCTTTGGAAAATTTCCTCCTCTCACAGTTGCATTTTCAGCTCTAATCTCTGCCTATGAAAGAATGACCCCATTTATTACTCTGGCCAAAGGAATCATTTCCAGATCCCATACATTTTCCGAACTTATGACGACAAGAAGCCCCGTTGCAGTTCACGGCTGGTAAATGCCCCAACTGTTCACTTAGTGGAGTATTACTTATAGGCTTTCATTAGAATGCAATTTTTCCTACCGGAAGCATTAATCCACCGCGGTCTCCACCCTCCTCCTCCAACCCAGCCCTTCTCTTGACCTTTCACAGCTCTTTGATTCCGTGCCTAATGCTCTCCAACATTTTTGATGAAGGATTATAAAGGAAGGAACTTAAATATTCCAAAAATGAAATTGAGAATCATCTTTATAAAAACTATTTCTAAACTAACTAAATTAGATTAATTAATTTATGTTTTTTTTCTGGTACGGAATAATGGTTCAAATTTGTCTACGCATTCATTTTTCATTTACGTAAACAATAAATCAACTAGATTTAAGTTATAAGTAAGTGATTACCGCATTTAAAAAGCAGCGAATGAAAAATATAAAAATGTATGTTCTTACGAATACATGAGACTTTACAAAAGGTAATCTATTTACAGGGTTTGCTATTAGCATAAATATACACGTAATTCTTTTCTATCTAATATTCAGCAAAGTGATTAAAGTTTAGTTTAACCACATTTGTGTTATTGTATCTATGAAGAATTTTTTTGACGTCACCTAGCATCGATATCTGTTTGTATACTTTATAAGTATCTATTGTTAACCCAATTTTTCAAAATACATGTTACTTAGCTCTAGGATAAATATTTATAGAAAATAAGTAACCTTCCTTACCGGGAGACTGAATCAAGAATATTCATTTTCGCAAGACAATAATTCAGTAAAGTTTTCTTATTAAGTACAATTTCACAGTGTGGCTAATGGCATAGCTTCCTCAACAATAGCGATTATCCAACGTAAAATAAACCAACAACTTTTCACCAACAGTAGAATGTAGAAAACAGTAGAACAGTGAATTGAAACACTACAGCGTTCCCCAATTTCTCATACTCCGGCAGTCGGAAAATAACAGCCTTCCTTCATTGTTCCGTTCCAACGCCATAGCTTTCCTTTCCCGGAACCAGAAACAAAAGAGTCATTACGCCTTCTTCCCGAAACATTCCAGAAAAGGCGATCGGGCCGACAAAAGTGCAGAAATAGGTACAGAAACACGTCATAAATTCTCATCAAGGGCCTCAGAAAAAAATCTCTCCAAGGAGGAGACGAGTAATTATTTCGGGGCGGGTGGAGACGCACTCGGGTACTCCGTATCGAACCGTAAATGCCTCCGCATGCAAATTCAATTCCGCCGCGAAAAAGCTCGCGTACCCATCGAAGCGAATGTACGTCTGAACAAACTCTTCCAGATCTCGTAACGAACTCAAGAGTGAGTGAGAGGTGTGGAGCGAAAGCTTTCTCTCTCCTTTGAGTAGCAGCCGATCTAAAATATCAAAGCGAACCTCCCTCTCTCTCCCCCGCCACTCGTAGTGGTCTTCTTTTATTTCCACCTTTTTTCATATACGTATACTCCCCCTCCTTTTGCCCGTTATTTCAGCGTAGGAAATTTGCCTTAAAAACGTTTATTTTGTCGCCGATGGGTGCCGCGTTCGGAATTCTGCAAAGGGCAACGCTCTTAGGGGAGATATTAACATCCGTACGTGGTGAATAAAAGGGTGGTGAATGGAACATGGAAAGGGTCTCTCTCTTTTCTAGAACGAGTGCGTAGAGATTGAAAGGGAAGAATGAAGAGAAAACAAAGAATTTTCAAAGCATTGCGTTTCCAAAGATCCTTCTCGAGGGAAAAATGAGCATGTTGGCGAAGCGAAATTAATTACAATGAATAAGGAAATGCTGAAGTGCGTATTCAGAGGTATTATCAATTCGTGGGAAGCCGTTCTTCGCTTCATTGTTCGCTACGGATTGTTTTTCTCTTTATCGTCGATCTCTCATCTCATGCTCGTTCACCGAAATGACTAATGAGATCGTAATCATTGAAGCACAGCCACTCAGGGATTTTGGGTTAAGTTTTTTGATTTGATTTTTTAACTTTATGTGCCACGAAACAAATGCGAGCCGTTTTTGATAGCTTAAGTTTTTTGTTCTATTTTTGTGCACTCTTTTTTCATTTTATTCGCACACATGTGCATGTAATTTGCCTATTAATGTAGCATTAAGTATGGATGCGGAAGAGTGAGTACAATTAATTCAGCAATTTAATACTTATTCCATCATGAATATGTAATAGCATAAAGAGGATACAATGGAAGAGTGGTATCTATTTATTTCAAGTATATGAACACAAGTTTCTAAGTGAAGTAGCGAATTGAGAACGATAATGAAGGCCATAAGGTCGTAAACATATGTGGGAACCCCTGAAAAAGTTGTCGTTTAATCGAAGGGAAGTAGTTGGTGTTAAAATAATAAGGGTTAAATTTAAATGTAGTGAATTACAAAGATGAATATATGTATAATATGTTGTCAGGGAAATATTAGTCCAAATTTTACATATTTATGATTATGATAATAATATAATTATTAGGAAAGGATTTCGGGATTCGGGATTAATATAATTATTCTTTGAATTGCATCAGTAGTTCGACAGCCTTTTTGCACTTCATCATAATTTATTTAAATATTTTACACAAAGGAAGAATGATTTAGATATTCGTTTAATTTAGAGAAAGAACAACGAAAGTATAGCAGAAGTGTAATAACGGAAGTGAATCCGTGAATGCGTAATTTAAAAGACGAGAGATAAAGCACGGGAAGAATCATCACACCCGCCAAACCTCATGAATTAGGCAGGAGAATTAAAGTATTTTGAATCATGGGCCAGTTAAAGTTGTCGCCATCAAGAGGTAGCGCGAAAATTTCATTCATAATCGTAAATTAGGGGAAGAAATTTTGTGGAATGCGTTTGGAAATTATGGGGAGGAAATAGAACAATGACTGAGCCCTTAAACAGGCCATTGAACCGCAATATTTTTCCCTCCGGAGCATCGAAAAACCAAAATATCGATTCATTCGCCGGGTTGCCATTTTTCCTCGTGTCGAAGCGCTAATGCTCGGTCCAACCCCACTCATTTACCCTTTTTACGGGGTTCCTCTCATCTCCTCTCGCATCAAGAATCGTTCCGAAATTGAAAACAGTTTTAAACTTTTTTAAATTAAAATGAGCGATATTATCGGTAGAAAATCTTGATCATATTCGTTTGGAAAAGTTTATGATACTAGTTTTATTTTGGTGCTTAGTATATATGAGTATTGTGAGCATATAGTACTTCGTGTTTAAGTTATATTATTATATAGTTTAGTATATATTATTGGGACGATTTTACGAAACAAAAATTTTACGTAATTAATGAATTCTTTCGGATTTCGATTCGATATTGTTTACAATTATAAGTATAGCATCTTAACAATTTAAATAATTTTAATATAGTAATGGTGTAAATATTTCAATTTGAGTTTCATATCCCAAAAAGAAACGATTTTTGGTTACTGTTAGCAGCTTTTCGTCCCGAAGCAAAGGGTTGAATAATCAAAAGACGTATTTAATCTCCAATATGACCCAACAAACTTTCGTTTAACAATTGTATTATGAAACTGTTTTCTAGTACTTCCGGAGAACACAATGCATTATACGCAGAAACAAAAACATCGCGGGCTGAAAACTCTCCCTCCTTTCCCAAGCTCTTTACGATAGAAATGGAAGCAGATCTCTAAGTCGAATATAAACAAATAATCTCGCGCAGCCATTATCTGCGAATAGCGTGAGGATCAAGATTAAGAAGGGCGTGTAAAGGAAAAGCACAATGGGAGAGGTGAAAGTTGATGCGGGGCATAAAGAAAGGAAGAAATTGACGGAAGGGGATGAGAGATGGCAGCCGAGAAATTGAGGGTGTGTGTGGGGGAGAAGAGGAAAGACAGGCGAGGTTTCTTTTTTCCCCTCCCTCCAGCCGGAGTCAATTATGATAATGGACTTTCAACGCGGTTTTGTTCGAACCTACTTCACTTCGCCGTAACTATCTCTCCAAAAATTTTTCATTTTTCGCGAAATAAACCATTTTCGAGTCGTGATGAAGGGTCCGTGGATTTTCGTATTTTTGCACGTTCATTTTCGCGCTGAAAATGCAGTCGCAAACGTTACTTTTAATGCGAGGGAAAGAGTGGGAAATGCAGAGGAAGGAACGGACGGTACATTTGACAACTGTTGCGTTAGTTCTAGCGATCGTTGAACGTTAGGCATCGTCTCTCGTGGTAGGAATTACGGATACGTATACGTGAGAATAATATGAGTTTTTTTACGTAATATTTATTTCAGTTCGTATGTTAAGAGGTACTATTTCAACACGAAAAATAAGCTTATAGTGTACGTAAAGACGTCCAACGTGAAGTAAATTAAAATATATATTATTTATAATTTTAATATGTAAGCGGTGTATATCGGTTGTGAGCTGCGAGTAAGTAATTTCTTTAGTCTCGAGAATAATTAATCTTCACGTAATTGCCTCTCATTCAGTTAGCCGGAGATAATTTAACTCCGTTAATTACTAATTAAAACTAACCTCGAGCGTAATTAGCGTTTCGTTTGAAACGAAGCCGTTTGTCATTCCGTGGTAATCCATCTATGAAACGGCTGCTGTTCATTCACTCTATCTTCATTCCCGATCTGGAAAAAGTGCTGTTCTGCCCGGAGGGAGGTGATTAACATTACTCACCCATTCGCAGTAATTATCGAGAGAACCTTGTTACCATGGCGTAGGTTAAGTAACGCAGAGAAACTATCTTGGAAGGATCTGTTTTCAGGGCCCGTAGCTCCTCGATTGTGTCAAACGCTGGAACTGGGTTTATTGCACTCAGTTCAGTAATGACTTTGGAGAAGAATCGTAATTAGGTTGGTTTTAAGTACGAAGAATTAAATTAAATAATTAACTGAGTTTATTGCACGTACTTAAATTGTATTTAGAGATTGTTTAGTTACATTAGTAATTTTGTCGATTAATTGTTTATATGTATCTAATTGAATTTCATTGAAAGCTCTCATAGTTACCAATTAGGGAGAATCAACAAGGAAATTTTGTCTAATTTTATATTGTTCGACGTATTTATTTTGCCAAATAAAGACGTATTACAATTATTATATATAGTGTTAGTCCATCCAAGTTCTTTTTACGATTAAGATCTTTTTGATATCAAATAAATCATAATTTTTAGATTATACGGGATATCCTATATTTGACATATTTTAATAGAATATAAAAGTAGTTTAATTGAATTAGTAATATAACCATATTAATAAAGTTTAAAATAAAATTAGTAAATCGAATTTCAGTGTAAATGCTAAAATTCACGCAATAGGTGGAATCGACAAGAAAAAATTGGTTCTTCTGGCTCATATCGGGATAGATAACTGTAATTTAGGACAGCTGGTGTAGCGTGCGCATTTAGTAAAACAGTAATGGTTTCAGTTCTCAATGGAGGCTCATGGAATTGAATGAAAAACACAAAAAAGATATAATTGCGTCATTTTAGTAAATGAATCATGCTATAACATTATTGTTTTCGTATTGAATTCAGTTCGAATCCGCAGTATTATCGTGGAACGAAATAATTCGCTGAAAATTTCGCAATCTCGCCCCGCATATTTGATCCATTCAGGGCGATTAACTCCCCTAAAACACACAAAGGTCGATGGAACGGAAGGAGGGAAACTGATATCAGTCCGTACGAAAAGGTCAACTGTTTTAAAGCGGAGGTTCCCGTACAAAAAACGCACGCGCATCCGAATTCATTCACGATTACCGCACAACGAGACTTTTATCGCGGAATCCAAAATTTCACGACTCCCCCGCTCTCAAAAAAGCGTTTCTTGTTCCCGGAACCGTTCTTTCCATCCACTACAGTTCGCTCAACCCGAACCAAAAATCAATTGGCAACGGCGGTTTTAATTAAGAGCAGGAATTCGCGTGTGTGTTTGAAAGCGCCCTCTCTTCAGAGCGTGGTACAGACCCGGAGATGCCGTATTCGAGAATTAACAAGAGTGAAATGAAACGGGGGTTCGTGTAAAGAGGGATTCCCAATGGTAGTTTGACTCCTTCGCATCACCAGGGAGTTGTTAATGACTCGGGAGATTACCAGAAAGGATTGAAATTTTTAATTTCGGCGCGGCGATGGACCGGAGAGAGAGAGGAATAAAAAAAAAGTCGCGTCAAGTTCTGTTTCGAGGTTCGATGTCCATGGTGATGAATTGGAACGGTATTGTTGGTTGTTAATTCGCTTATTCCATCGGAGAGGACAGTTCGGGGAGCGAATTTCTACCGGTGACTGACACTATCGGATCTATTATTCGTTCGCATTTCCTTTGTGTAATCCTCCTCAGCGACTTTCCAATTTCTATTTTTTTTCTCGCTGTACGGTTGACTTAACTCATTTCTCATCTTGACTATACTAACCCCCTTCTCTCCTAGGTTATTTAAGTGGAATTAAGATTCTAATTGAACCCTGAATTAAATACCTATTTTACTGATATCGCGGTACATTTTAATTTTATACCATACGTATCTATTGCATTACGTTCATTTTTCGTGTTTAATTTTGATGTTTCCAAGCAAGTTCTCATTACTCATTGCAACCAATGTTTTATGGTGAAGTCAATTTAAAAGGAAGTTTCTAATAAATACCTCGCAATAATTAATTAGCATCATTACTTTTCCGTTATTGTTCAATTAATAATTGCATTTTGCTAAATAAATGATCTCGAATTATGGAATTACTTTGAATGATAAATAATGCAGTTCAGAAGGCTCAAGCTAATCATTGAAATGAAATTGTTTATTCGATGTAACATATTATTAATACGTATCATCAATCGATTCTAAATTCATTAATATCCTTTGCTATTGAGCAAAGTTTAATACGTCTCGTACAATCATTTCGAATTAATTATCTTTTTCAACTTTGCGTTCAAATTGAGCGTTTTGTTTATGTTATTTTATTATTACGTGGTTTATAATGGATAATGCGTATTTTCGGCAGGAAAATTACGAGTTAAAGAACTTTATTTGGTTGTTTTTTTTTACGTATTTACAATTCTCTGCCGTACGATTGTCAGGATAACCAGCTTTGAGAGCAGATGACAATTTATTTGAGTGCTCAATCTGATTATATCCCATGATAATGCACTGACGAAAATAATTTGCCACTTTTACGGAGATAGATGAAAAACGAGCATATTCACGATAAAAGCACTAAAGAACAATTATATATATTTGGATGAATGTTTGACTGGGTGATGTAAAGATTTATATAAAATGTGCGTGTTTTACATTGATTAATTGCAATGAACATCGCTTAAGCACTATACAAAATTTTTCTCCTGGATTTGTACGATGTATATATAATCAATTTTTTACCAAATCGCAGGGAAGCAAGGATTTTCGATTGAAAATCATTACTATTTAATGAAAAAACTTCCTTTAAATAATATCTATAAACATCTTTGAAATAAAATCGAAGCAAAAAAATCTGTATTGTTATTCTTCATCACAATGATTACAATCTCGAAAAAATTCATCCCTGGAGACACGAAAAACACTCCCGCCAAAATACTTTGATCCTTTCCTGCTCGGAATATCCAATCTCCATTCACTGCTTTTTCTTTCGAATGTTTGGAACAGCAGATGTTCTCTTCCTTTCTCAGAAATTCTTCTCTTCACAATGGAAAGGGAATGCGATCACAGATTTCGAGCGAGCTTTGATCTTTTCAGCGAAAGAAAGGGATTCGAGAGAAACCATTTCTCGTATTCTCACTTAATCGTTTTAACATTTCAATGAATCTACGCGGTTAAGGTGAAATCCACGGATTCATTTCATTGTATTTAAACTCCACTTCACTTTTGTCCTTTAAAAAGATCCCGTTCTTAACGGAAGCTGTTCCTTCACCAGCCTCACCACCAAGACTCACTTCGTCAAAGAGTGAATTACGTCAAACTTTTCCTTTCTCGAACTCCTACTATTAAAGTAGTGAAATCAGACTGTTGAACAAAAGAGAAACGGAATGCGTCGAAAATGAAACAGCCTATTTGCACCGAGGCGATTAATATTTGATCTCAGGGATCCTCAGGAATCCGACGTTAATTAGTTTTACGTTCACCCAATAGAGGTTCCGAATTTCATTACCTGCCGCGTACAGGAGTCGTTATGGCAACTTCCACGGACTCCCGAGCGTTAGGAGTGACACTTTAAAAGAGCATACGGGTTAATGGGTGCAAAAACCTTTCCTAGATACACATCTGCAATGGCAGAATTTCCTAATTAAAGCTAACCTCATTTCAACTACCGAGAGATCGCTAGATCTACTATTGTTTCAGAACGAAGCGTTCGCCGTGAGTAAATAAGGTAGGGAATGGGTGGTATAGCAGTGTTCAGAGTGATTTTAAAATGTTCTTTCAGCTGATATTTATCTAGATTTTATTCATAATTCATACCGAGCCTTGTTTTGATGGGGAAATGCGAGCGATTAATTACCAACTTAGAAAGATATACCGAGGTTTTTAGGAATATTAATCTCAATAAAGTGAGGTGAATTTAATTTCTGAATGATAATGTGTTTGAATTGATATTGTGAACGATTTTTAGAAGAGTAAGGTTAACCGCAATAATAAATATTTAACAAAATAATTAATTCTCTTATGTAAATAATATTGGTCACATTTTTAGCACTTGAATGAATATAAATCAACAACACTTTTCGGAGAGGCACAACAAAAAAATAGTCGTTTGGAATTTAAATATGTTTTAATTCATAATCAAATGAGTCGAAATGATTAACCGAGCGCTGAGGTTACATTTTTCTCTCCATAAGACAAGAGTTCATTTAATTTTAACTGCATACATGATTTGATTATAAAGTTTTTAAATCCCCAGTGGGCTGTTTATATTGAAATTAACGTAAGTTGTTCTTCATGCTACCGCATTAAAGATGCATTTATTCGAAAAATATCTAGTTTACATCGAGAACATATTAATGGGTGAAATAGCGGTATTCGAGAATGAATAATAGGATAAGATTTTACATATTTAAATTAAAACAATGTGAAATTAAATTTGTGATTCCAAATTAAATTAAACATGTGGATACAAAATATAAATTACTCTATTTATTTACTTTAGATGACTTTCCACAATATTAGGAAAGAGGATCTTGAGTTCAATGAGAAGACGTTCAATTTGTAAATAATTATTACCCAAAACAAATCTTATATTTAAATTTTTCTTATAACTTAATTTTTATTTTTAAATATGAACAAGTGAAATATTCTTTTTCGTGTAATAAAATATATAAGTATATATCTTTAATTTTTGTCAAGTTTTTCTAACTTTTAAGTATTAAGAAAGAGGTAAAAATCGGAGGTTAGGTTCCTTATTCAACGAACCTTGTAATTATCAACATGAATAAAATGATTACTGCCAACTCAGATGTGTCAGGAGGAAATTTTGATTTAACTTCTTAAGAATTTACAGTGCATCTTCATGCAATTGTATTTCATTGTTAATGAACATCAAGACTACATCAGAGTATTTATTATTTAAATCTTTCGCTTAGTAATTCTTTCATTTCAAACTTCATTTTTTATCTTTTATTGATCTCCTTATTATTAGATACCATTCAGTATTGTGGGTTGGTTAAATAACAGCATTATTTTCGAATAAGTATATTGAATTTTGGGGATCCTATGTCTCCAATTATAGTGAAGTTTAATAATTCATACCTTTGTAAAACATTTCGAATTCAAAAACGTTTTGATCCTTTTCTAAAATTTAAAATTCTGTCCGCATCGCGTCCCAATAATAATTATACGCTCAATATGATGATAGAATCTGCACACCGGAGAAAACAATGAACTTTTGAGTATATCAAATGTTTTCGTCCGCTCTATTAGAAGTTGTGGTTTCTATTTTTGGACGTAGCATTTGCTGGCAAAGCGAGGGTTAAGTGTGGCCATATATCATTCGAAAGTAGGATTTGCTAGAACTCGGAAATTGCGTTGTATCGCTTACAGGATGATAAGGCTATCTCTGTGCCTGTTAGTGGTTCTTCCCTATCCCTACGAATAGAATTTTCGGCGTTTTCAAAGACTCGTGGTTTAAGCTCTCCTCTATCCGTTCAGAGCCACCAATACGAGCTGCCTTTCGCCGCTCCACTGAAATTCCACGGAAATCCGGAAAAGTACGTGTTAAATTCCAAACGAACTCTTAATTCCATTTATACGTCAACATCGATGTTTATTCATGTAGTATTAATGAGTCCGTCATACTATCGTAATAAATTATGCATTCTCATCAATGTTGATGTTTTAATACGTTTTTAAGAGTATTCAGTTCTCTGACCGGTTTTTGCGATATAAATATCATTGAATTCTCTTTAAGTGAATTTAAGCATCGTTATTAGAGATTTTATTTATTCTGAGGCTTCAGAATGTTTCTTTCAAAATAAATAAATACTAATTTGAAGGTTATTTGGATAACTTATAAATAGACAGGGAGATGCAATTATACATTTACGTTTGAAGGTTGCGTAGAAAAGTCAATAAAATATATATTTATCTAACTTCGGGGTGTTTAATATAGATAAATGACTATTTTTTTCTTTTCGGAAACCTGTTAACGAGGCGAGGGGAGTATAATCTTAATAGTTATTCATAATCTGGAGAATCAGGCAATTTATTAATATTCATCGCTGAATTTTTCCTTTCGGATTACGATGCCAACCTTTTTCTTGCTTCACAAATTGAGAATTCATACTCGGAGGGTTTTAATCAGATTTTGGGGGTAAACAATGGAAAGTTTTCCGTCGTATAATTCCTAGGCTCAGAAATCCAATATCTAGTTTCCTTAATCCATGACGGGTCCCTATTTAAAATTTCTGTGATGATATTCAACGTAAGAGGGAAAACCTAGTTAGCGCATTAATAGACCCGTCTTTTGAAACTAGAAAATATGGATATTGTGGTGATGGTTATTCAAGAGAGGTCGAGGAAAAAATATACAAATTAAACACTTTTCACTCAGAATATATTATTTGATATAAATCCTCAGGAGGAAAAGGGATAGGAAGAATTTTGGGTAAATATTATGCTAGGTTTTCATTGGTGGAAATGATATCCACATTTTAAAAATGCATTAAGATTATTTGAAAAACAAACGAATAATAAAAGATTTATATCAAAGATTAGTATTCTTTAAAGATCTAAAGAACTCGTTACACTGATATAAATATATTGCTGTAAAGGTCGTTCAAAAGTAAAATAAGGTAGTAAATAAAAATTTCTATTTAATTTAAAGTTTAAAACTTACAGTAAAATATTGAGGAAATAAATTATAGAAAATTTTATATTATTATACTATAATATATATTATATACGTAAAATATTGTAATTATAATCTAATATGATATAAAACACATTATTAAACAAAGTAATAGTCCCCATGACAAAATATTATCTTCAACCATTCTTAATTATTGATGTAGATCTACTCAGACTTAACAGTAGTCGTGGAGATAAATTTTAACGAGATATCAGCGAATTCGAGCCAACGCCTTTTGGGGGAGTTTACCGTAAATTCGTTAAGTGTGCAAAGAGGCTCGAGGGATGAAGGAACTCTCCAATTTCCATCCATTAAGCAGAATCTATAGCGACGTCCCACATACCAACCGATCACGACGCGACCCCCTTTTTCTCCCGATATGCATTCGCGAAAACATCTTTCACCAGCCCTCTTTTTCCACGCGATCGGTCCCGCATGGAAAAGTCGCACATATCCCGATGTTTCCCATCATAACGAGCATGATTTACGGCCACTAAAAGAGGGGGAGGGAAAGAAAGAGTGTGCCAAAGATCGGAAAGTTTCCTCGGAGTGCGTCCTCCTGGCATGAGGTTATTTTCCGCGGGAAAAAGAGCAACGCGCTCCGCGAAGTTCAAATGTCATTGTTCGTTTCATTTGGTGGAAACAAAGTCCTACTTACACTCCGACATTTGGCTCGGCACGCCTTGGGTCGATATGGCGGAGTGGGGGAGGGGGAATCGAGGGGAAGTATGGAAGAGTAGGAGCTCCGGTGGAGGGAAGAAAGGAAAAAGTTGAGAGATTCCAAAGAAGAGAGGCGCGTAACAAAGCGAAATAAAAAAAAGATCGGGAAATAGAGAGATTGAAGGCTGCGTTATCGACGGAACGAAATTGAGACTTTATAAAAGATCTCATCTAAAATTTATAGCTCCCGCATAGCGAAGTTAAAAAGTTTGTTCGCAAAAACAATCTCGCGACTTTATTTAATTTAACGGATGATTGGTCGAATAGAGGTGGGTGAAAGTACGTAAAAGGGATTGTGATAGATGGAACAAAATCTGGCGTGGGAAAATTCGGACTGGAGGATTAGAAAGGATGGTTTTAGAGAAACAGATTATGTGGTCCAGCAATTATTGGTTTATTAACGTTATCTACTTTATTATTTTATACTGTATTATATCTACTGTAATATTTGTTATTTAGCTCATCTTCTGCGAGGTATTTATATGATCTAAGACTGTGGTTAGGATAAATATAGTAGACGTAATTAAAGTTCTGATACAAAGTACTTGTATTAGTAATGTAATAAGTACCTGCAAGTACCTGATTCAAGGTATTTTGACGTTATAACTATGATAGTTTCATTACATGATTCCGACCAATAGAAAATCATATTCGTAATTTTTTTATGATTTTTATTTATCTGTACTTCTAATTAATCTAAATAATACATGACATAAATGAAGTATATGAAAAATAAATTTATACAACACGAAAAAAGAGAAACTATGTGTCTTTTGAAAGCTACGAATTTAAATTATAATTTAAATCAACTTATTTATAATATTTTTATTTTTATGTAAATTAATTAAGTTACAACTTTATGTATCTAAAAGGTCTATAGAATATTCTGTTTCATTTTCTATATGCTCATTTCACTTAACTCTAATCCAGTACTGTTGAAAGGACAACGCCCAGCATATCAAACTCCTCTGCCCCTTCTTTTCAAAATCTTTCGCTACGAGTCGGTGTGCATGCCACCATAACTTATTAAACGTCATATTCTTTCGGTACGACATTTCGTGCAAATATTTTTGGCACAATACACATCGGTCTTACGCACTCCTTCCACGAATATAAAGTCAGCGGTTCGTTAGAGATTCATCTGCTCCCCCCCATATATCGATTGCCAAATAAATTATTATTCATGAGGCAAAAGTGCTACGTACCGAGGAACTTGTTACGCCGACAGCATTCTGGCTCATCGAGGAAAGCGATGGCCAACCACTTCCTCATATTTCCCACTGCTTCTAATTCCCCTCATGAAGTATTTATGCTTGTATCATAAACCTTTCATGCTCGAAAAATAGTACCCCGAGTAGATTTATCACTTCCGTACGGACCGCCGTACGGAGGAAAACACCCACGAATGGGAATTAACAATTTCGCGGTCAAAAAAAAGATTACAACGAAAACGTTTTAAGTAATACGACTCGTACCTGAAAAATTCCGCAAATAAAATTGCACTCTCTCTCGTGGAAAGATGAGCGCAGACCAGGGTCTGGATTAAGGACAAAAATGAGACAGTCGTCGTAAATTTCGTTCCACAATAACGCACGAGGAAGAGGGGGGCAGTCACGAATATACTTCGGCAAATACGCGTTTCCGGAGAAGGGACGAATGGAAGAGAAGAAGGAGGCTAAGTTAACGAAGGGGATAGTCGTGGTGGGAAGGGGAGAAGAGGAAGAATTATCGAAAAAGGAAGAATTAAGGTCGAATGGCAGAGGGTAAATGGCAAGAGAAGCAAAGAATATAAGCTTGGGAATAGGCGGAGATTCAGTAAAGGGAAGTTCGGAGAGGATATTTATGAGGCAGGTATAGTGAGGGAGATTTCTGGAAATCAATTTGTTGCTAGTAAATTTTTATATAAAAGTCTGAGAGAGAGGCTGTAGCTATGAAAGAAGGATGGGTGATGCTCCCAGATATTAGTGCTTTTATTAATTTCGAGCTTCGTCAGCTTTATTTTGGTGGAAAGGGAGAGAATGTGTAGTTCTTGAAGGAAGGAAACAAAAAAGGAATAAAAAAGGGAAGTATACTCAAAAAAAGTAAGCGATAGTTTTGATGGTTCTAATTCATGAAAAATCTTAAAGATAAAACAGAACAATAAGTATCTGAATATGGTAAGAGATAAGTTTATCTGTTCCTGATGAATCACCCGATTCAGTATGAACGCAAAGAAAAATGGAAGTGGGTATAACAATTTAAAATACAGGGACTCAAACCCGGGTCTCTCAATATCTGAACTATTATTCTAACCAATTGAGATCATTATCTAGGGCGTTTCTGTCAAGGTAGGGAATCAGAAATGACGCAATAGTACATGAAACATAATAAATAAATAACAATATTAAATGATATAATTATGTGTATATATGTGTGTAAATACGTGTACATCGCGTCGAGAGGATTTTATAGCTGTGTTACGTGAGAATTTGAGTTTATAAAATTCCTTCGAATACCTAAGTATAAGCGGCATTCGCTCGCGTTGCTGATGTACCTTTACCGCGTTCCACTTTCTTCGGTTGGTAATGATGGGTCACGTACTAATGTATTTTCTCCGCGATACGAAGATAGCCTCGTGTTATCCGCATTTATGCTTAGTTGCATTTCAAGCTGGAAGTTTCGAACCGTCTTGAAGGGAGTTATGTTTCATGTTTCGTAAAAATGTTACCCTCAATCTTTATGCTACGAACATTGGTAATTTAACTAGCATAAGCAACAAAATATGTACACGTTTCAGGGAAATTTTCAGTGTTTTATAAGTATTAAATTAAGAGCTTTTCAAACAGAAAATAGCCCTTTCTGACTTACATGCGATACTTGAGGAATAAGTTAAAAGGAAGCCAAGAGAAAATTAATGAATTGTACTCTAAGTAGAATACTTGGAAATGACAAGTAATCACACAATAATGATTACTAGTTGTTGTAACTAGTAATTCGAATGCTCAGTACTATAGTTTACAGAAGTTAAAGAAATTGAATCACAAAATATTAAATCTACTTTAAGAGTATGATAATACGTCTAATAAGTTATAAATTTCCATGCTAAATAACTATGTATTATTCGATAATTTCAATGTATTTTTTTCACTTTATATCACGCTTTCGTAGTCGAATTTAGTAAAGTTGGTGATTGAGCAATGAATCCTCCACAATATAAGGATATTCTAATTATTGTGCACATCACTTTTAGTATGATTAATCAATAGATATAAACGACAATCAAGTTTCAATATAAATGTGTTTATTACAAATACTCATTCGTCAAAATTGAATACGAGTAGATAGAATTCAACTCCCCACGTAGAAAGCCAACCGGTATACCTTCGTACCTCTTGATTAATAAAAATCATAATCATATAATGAAAGGAAAGAACTCCTAGAGAGAGAATAAACGGAAAACTCTTCCGTTAGGAGGACTCACCCCTAGTGAAAGAGGATACTCGACTAGAAAGTGGTGCGAGGCGTTAAGAGCGTCTGGGGTTGGTGTCAAGCGGCACACACACCTCGTGGGAGAGGTTCCCATTGTCACCGCCTACACCCCGCCAATTACCGTCACATAATCTCTCCGATTGGGAACAGGTAGCTGTGTGTGTGGGAGGCAACGATATCCTCCTCCTCGAACGGGGATATGAAATCGATGAACCTTTTTATATTAGAGATGAGACAGATGGGATGATTGGGATGGAGAGGGGAAAGGTACGGAGAAGCACGCGTCTCTAGGCGAAAGTGTCGGCCGGCATTGTCGGTGATTTGCAGCGCCCGTCCGTTCCTTTTGAATTGAAAGCGTCGGCTGGAGTGGATCGGTGTTATCTCGTTCTTCTCCGTAGGGTGCTTCTATACGGTGCCGCCGCCGCTAATATGAACAGCAGTGGGAGGGAAAAAGGTTCTCTGTGAAAAGAGAATTTCCGTCCGTCGTGTTCCGGACGTGGTACCAGACCGGGCGTCGATTTTCCGTCAGTGTCCGTGAATGGAGCAATTTCCAATCATCACAAGATGGAGTGTAACCAGACGTATCTTCCGTTGGCTATTATCTCACAATCTAGCGAACGGCTGTGGGAGTTTTTAATGCTGTTATTCGCTATGCCAAATGATGAATTCTATTATACTTCTCGTGGTCCGAGTATAAATAGCGTCTGATGTCGAAAATGTCGTTCGTAGGACTATTGTGACGGATTTTGAATAGAGTTGCCTATTTATAGAGCTGTTTGCTTGAAAGGGTATTGTGAGGGAAAACTACCTCATTTCTAGTTTCGGATCATCTGGTTTCTGGAGATGTTTGTCGATAATGATTCATGTTTCGTGGTTCCAGGTCGACCTCTGCCTCGATATTTCCTATCCGGATGTGGAAATATGAATGTGAAGGATGGCGCATATTAGGTTATTTATCTATTTACGACCGTGAAAGGTTCTGTTGAAATATCGTATTGGAGAGTTATTAAATAACAAATTTTTTGAAATTTTCTTATAATATCGATGAAATGCGATGTATTATGTATCACGATTTACTTTATTCGCCGATCAACAGTGTGTCATTCATGAAGATTTAGTTTTTTTCAGCGAACATACTTGTAAATTTAAGTTCTCTTAAATTTAGATAGATGAGAATTAAGAGAAAAGATGAATATTAAAGAAAGCGACTGAATTGGCTTCTTATTCTAACCATTATTTTATTTATTTATTTACAGTATTGTCGCTGTTAGTCTCTAGGAGTAGTGGCGACGTCACTAAACACAACTACACTAATACAACAATATAATTGCATTTTACTTTTAAAATTACCAAAAATCCCACACCAAATCCAATAAATATAGAATTACACTAATTTACAATTTAAGAGTCAACAATATACACCTATAGATACTTAAAACAGCATAAATCTACCATTCACAAACGCACTATGTTTTACACCACATCTATGTTTCCATTTTTATAGTCCATTTTGTCTTCGTTAATTTACTAATCAGTTAATTAATCAGAATCGAGTATACATCGTGTTCCGACCAGAATGCATATAAAAGAGTGAAGGATTGTAGTCTTCACCTGTTTTCCTTGTTATAAATCTAAGGCTTTAAATAACTCTCTATTAGCTCTTAACTAAATTAAGTCGTCTTATCGTTACCTACCGTGATAAATTAACGAGTGATAAATTATTCAAATTTCCATGGCGACGTTGTTTGCATTTCTAAGTTCCCTCGCAACTCAAAAGAGAATGACTTGGAGAATTATATGAGAGCAAGCTTAGGTGTAGACGAGAAAGAGAGCACGTAGGTGTTGTTGTGATGTATGTGGAACGAAAAAATGGATTGCTCTACGAAATCACGAAAGGAAACTCTTAAAAAACATGAGGAAATTGAGAAAAGGGTTCGCCTTTTCATCAGCACACGATACTCTTTAATATTCAACACGCGAACCGGTATCATATTTTAAGATCTCGGTAGAACATTCGTTGTACACCCACTGGAATTTGAAATTGTTTTCCGAGTGCAAAAATGTTTCTGCAGTGGATAACTCAGACGTTGATTGTTAGATTAAGCTCTGAATTAATTACCTGCTTTTTCTTAAGAAAATATCTTTAAGTGGATCTTGGAAATGAGATAAGGAATACACAGTGTTATTTTCAAATCTTTATACAAGATCGAATATAAGAAAATTAAACTACTGTTGGGTTGATCAACCATAAGTTGTACTTAATCTTATGGCAGTTGGAATTAATTGTTATGAAATCTTCAATCATAATATCTTTTATTTATCTAGGTTTCTAGAAAATGACTTTTTCATACTTAATTTAAAGAAAATTTGATCTATATATTAAAAATAATTCCCCTTATTTTTAATTTAAACTCAAGTTAAAGATCCGTAAGATTACGTACGTGGCATTCGGCCAGCAACCAGTAATTCTCTACTAGCCTTGCGACGCTTTTTAAGAAACGAATTACCAATATGTTATACTAGATATATACTTGAAAAATTACTTATACTAAAATGGTACTGAAGAGTATGGTAACCTTAAGCAATTCAATCACTTGGAGTTATCGAATTTTCATCTTTACTGACTTTTAAACTATACTTTTCTATAAATATGCAAGTACTGAAATGTTTAAAATTTCATTACTGTGTAGGGTATCTTTATCATAAAAAGCTGAAGTTTAAGTTAAATTATTATCTGCTCTGCACTGATAATGTTAATTTAATTACTTCTTGTTCATTTAAAGACTCAATGTATTAAATATACCATTATTTTCATTGATGGTATAGTTTATTAGAAATATTTCCTTGTTGAATGAACCTAATTAAGCATTTCTAGCTCTAATTTTCCGTGCGGAATCCGCATACTTCATTTCCTCTTATTCTCCTCTGAGTAAACCAAGACCTTGAAAGATTTCCTGCGCTCAGCAAGCAATAATTCTCCCACGACTGGACTAATAGATCTAGTCGACGCCTGCGGTACATCCAAACGCCTGCAGCTAGGCAACCAACCATTCACTCACGGCTGTAACGGTAGACGCGACTAGGAGCTGTATATTTAGTTTAGGATCACAGCGGGAAAATGGATCGATGCATACATTAATGTCGATGGGAGACTCGAGCTTGTTTGCTCTGTTTTCGAAATGGAGGTTGAGAGGAAAAAAGGAGAAGATTTTTCATTTCAGCGAAAAAAAAGCGCGCATATTTTTTGGGTGGATTAAGTAAGGGGTTTTCGAGCGGCGGTCGCGCAATCCTGAGAAGCGGCGTCCTCTTAACAGACGGGCATTTTGCGGCTTTCGGTAATGCCACGGATTGGGTGTAATACCCGCATCTGCGAGTCGTTGATGATTGGTGTGCGATATTCCCCATTAGCGGTGTAGGGATGCACGATTTGCACTCGTCTTCTGTAACGCTCGCACGGAAAAGGGCAGAATGACGTTTCGGACGTGCTGAAAAGGGTCGTAACTAGGTAACTATATCGAGAATTCGTTCTCTTCCGAGCACGAGAGAAGATTTGATTTCCACGTAGATTTCGGAACCTGATTGTGACGTTAATTGAAATAGAAGAAGGATTGTTTTCCCTAAAAATCGATCTGTGAATGAGTAACGACTATTTAATTTTATTTAACGATCACCACTGTTTTCATAAATGGATGTTAAGATGAGTTATTAACAATTATAATATTCCAAATCGTCCATGAAAGATGCCTCAATCGATTAGTTCTTGAAGTCAGAGCATTACATTTTTAGATAGGTTCTTTTATCAGGTTAAATGGAAGAGAAAATAATGACTTTCATTGGACTCGAACCAAGGTCTTTCACACTGCTGGGCAGCTGTGCTAACCACAACACTACCATTCTGCATAATTGCACGGTAACAGCGGTGGTTTCGCTTCTGCTTAACCTGGTATTCCAGTGCCACAAATTGATCGTGTGAAGTTATGTCATCCTTCTTTCGGTTTGTTAAGGTTTAGAATTGTTTTGCTGAAATATAAAAGATTAGACTAGAAAATTAAAGTAAGAAAGTTATTACTTTAATCAAGAGTAGCTTTGTAATTGCCATTTATTTTGAAATGAGTGATTTGAGCCGATTCGCAATCCGGACAAGCTTTTCGTGTACTCATCTACATTAGAATATTACGAGCTGTTAATTATTTTCTTTATATATAATTAATTATATAATGAATTGTTATATTGTTCTTATGTATCGTTCAGATATCGAAGATGATAATACTGCTTATCTTTTAACCGTTACTAATTATGCTCAATCTTTACTAGGTTTTAAAAAGGTAAAATAAAACTATACATGTAACAGTAATAATGTTGATTTAATCAGCGTAAAAATCATATTTTGCATATTTGAGATCCCCTTGGGAAATAAACCCAAGGCTGGAAACACTGGAGTATGACGTGTAACTAAATTGAATAACCTGAAGACCCATTAAAATAAATATGTCAGCAGTCGGACTATAATCGTTCGTAATGGCAAGCAAAGAGGATGATATGATCTAAACTGTTCATTAATTATACCCTCGTTACCCAGAATTTCTCTTCGAGAAGATTAGCGGGTGGGTTGTGTAAGTCACGTGATTCGGAATAGAGTTCCACGCGGTTATATCGTTCAAGAAAAGGTCGTTTCTCGTTGAAATATCATTCGTTAGGGCAAATGTGAGTGGGACGTCGGATTTCAATTTCAGAAGTACGTATTACCCCAAATTAACATCAGGCGTGGAAGGCGTCTCACACGATCATTAATTTAAGAGACTAAAGAAGAAAAAAGGCGAACGAATCGATCATTCGAATTAAAAAATGAGTACGCGGCGCGAAAAAAATGACTGTCAAATTATAAAAGCGCCAACACGCGAAGAGAAAGATTTGTAGCTGCTATTTATCGTGTTGAAATGTTGTTTTCCTTTGTAAAAGAATTCTTTTGTTTTTTTTTTTCTGGAAGAAGAACGATCTGCTGTGTAAAATATTATTATCTCTTTAACAAATATATGTCAGATGATTTTAGAAGGTACAATTTCCCATTAAGGGCTCACAGAAATTTTATTATCTAAGTATTTCATTCAATTACCGGTAAATACCAAATTTATTGATAGCGTTGCTTAGGAGCTATACGAATGAAAATATTTTACCACTATAAAGATATTTTTATTAAATTAGTCCAAATTAGCTTTCAGTTGAAAAAAATTGTTTGTTTACGATTAAAATATATTATTGTTATTTAAAATACTTTAATATTTTCTTATCTTATATAAAAAATAAAAAAATAATTGAATTAAAATATCAAATTCATACCTCATTTAAAACGTCTATGATAGGTTAATTACGTATTTCCAACCTTAAAATATTTCTTTACTTAATTCTCAGCTTCAATAGCAGTTAATAAGAACGTTCATATATTTTTTTGGCGTACATATATACAATTTAGGTCACTAAGTGTTTTAAATACTAATCTTTAAAATTGAATCAAGTTTCAGTTGTCCTACCCTTAACTCATAATGGTTCCAGATGTAACTACTAAATTGTACTAAATATACGAAGATTTTGAATTTGTTTATGCATTATGCATGCTTCAATTATTCCATTTCCTCATTTAAAATATATATTTCTCTTTTTTACAGATGGAGTGCATCGCTGGATAGTCCACGCCCCATCGAAAGGTAGGTGCTGATTTTAATTTATATTTACCAAAAAAACCATGGGAATGTCATTCGAGCGTTTATACTGTTTTTAGATTTGACATAGTGAAGAAGAATTCCCACAAACGAAAATTCATCGTTGATTTCTTTAATTTATTGATGAATACTCGAATAGATATTTTATGTTAGGAATTAGATGTTTTTGTAAACGAAATATGCCAAGATTTTAAGCGCAATTTTGTTCTTTATTCGTCGTTCAGGTGAAAATAAATTTACGTCTATGTGTTGCATCAGAACAGGGTTTACGGTTTACGTAAAATAGTTTTCATTCGTATTTAAATATAATTCATATCTATAATTTCTTAACGTTCAGTCTTATAGTTATAGAATTGAAATTTACTGAAATTTATCTACACTGAAAAACTACATTATATTCTTAAAACTAATTCGTAAACAATTTCATATTCTTTGCTGAAATATTTGATATTCATTTCGTTCACTTTATTCAGGAATTTTTGCTTAATAAGTATCCTATTTCGTGGAAATGTCAGGCGATATATTCTGGGTATCATATAAATTGTTTCTTTGTTCCTTTTCCCAAAGAATTCCTCTCTTTATTTATTTACATTCTGATCAGGGTCTCTGGAAGCCCTGCTTTCAGATTGAACTCTATTTCCAATTCTTCCATCGATTCGCATTCTATTCCGTTTGATAAACCGATGCCTAAATTGCAAATCATTCCTAAAGCCTCGTTTCATATTTGATCAGGGTCCAATTTCTCACGAGAAGCAATAAAAATGATGAAATATATACAACATCGAGCTTTTAATCATTTTTGTACACCAATTTATTTTATAGGTAACCAATCTTTAGTCATCTTCATTTTTTCCTATCTCGAAATCGCACATTCTTCAACATTAAAAAAAAAACATTGGGATTTCATTCTTAAAAGAATATATATTCTTTCGTCATTTCCGTACAACGATCATAAATTTTTTTATGAATTCCTAAACCATCATCATTATATTTATTATAATATTATTCATCACATTTAGGACATAGGTTTTACATATTATTAATTATCTGCAACATTATATGAATTGATGATTGAGCTTTATGACTGTTTTTTTCCTATGTTTTTATCGACAACGATTAAAATCTCTTACGAAATCATATCGCTTGTTGAAAGTTAATAGACGATTTTAAACTTAAATTAACAATTGGAAAATATATCTTACGTATATCGATATGGAATTCTGACGTTTTTAACTTATAATCTACCTGTTATGAAAACAGTTTGTAATATTATTTTAGTAGAATAGAGTGAATTGATCACACTCTGTTCTCAGTAATATCTGCTGAACTTCACTAATGATAAACCATGAGCTTTTTTATAGCTTTTATTATTATCATAATTCGTAGCAGTATATTAATTAACACAGAATATCTGCGATAAATTCTCAGCATTTTGGAGTGAAAGACTTCTGTACGTATCGTATTTTGATAGACTGATTGCCATCAGTCTAATTTTACTCGACTTTATCTTAAATATCCGACACAATTTTTTTAGATTAACAGTTTTATTATAAAATGTTTTAGGCTCTCCAATCGTCCTTTATATGACATTTAAAATAGTTCTGATAAGATGTCTTTACATATTGTCCTCTGTTTATGACTCATCGTTATTTTTAATTCACTTATCGTGGCATAGCTTGATATATCGATGCAGTACTAGTAAAGTCATTGTCAATCAATAGAAATTTAATTTCGTCTCGAAACCTCTAACATCGCTTTGAGCGATGAATTTTTTCAGCTATCTAATCCTCTATCGAATCCAATTTAATAACTGTCGGCCAATTCCATTCACTCTTTGTGCGATAACAGGGGATGAAAACTGTTGCAGTAAGCGAGATACTTAAGGAGCGCGCGATATGGAGATCTGTGTGTTGCAATTTCGGCTAAACATTTTTTTCCCTACGCCATAAACCTTTGTGCCTGCACGAAGGGGAAAATGTAATTCATTAAAGCGGAACTTTACAGGATGAGAAACACACACCTTTGTGAGAAGCTCCAGTCATCGTAAAAGATAGCTCGAAATTGTTCGCAGTAAAATTTATCTCTTGGTGAATCGCAAGCTCAGTTTTCCCTTCGTCGCCCAGATGTAATTTTCTTTGTGCCAATCTCCCGCCGTTTAATTATACTCGAATGCGCAAAAAAATGTTTTCTTTCGAATGTCAAGTAATTGGTTTCCTCTAGCATTTGGAAAAAACTCTTTACTCTACAATCCTTTTAACACTAGAACAGCGGGAAACGGACACCCCCCTAGAACAGCGGAAGGTGTCCTCAGGACACCTACACTTGCGCTTCTTTTAAATTGAATGAGGCAGTCGTATTTAAATTTCTAGTCTTTCCTTATAAGCTTAGAAATTAATAACTAAGTATGGGTACTTATTTATCGGCAGATCATGAGGTAAATAGTTGCTACATATTTAATATAGAAATTGTTGTTGAGTTCAATCAATTTCATGAGACTCATATTCCGATATAAAAATATACAGAACAGTAAAGCCAGAAATAAATTATATGAATAAATTAATATAAAGCCTTTTCGAGATAAAATAATTATTTGCTTGAATAACTTTTGAAAATTACCCGATTTTATCAACAATTTACATGGGGTACAAGAAAAAATAAACTCGCGTAATAAAACTTTACCGCTTCACGTACCTTCCTTTGATTTTATTTCACAACAAAAAGACTAGAAATAAGGTTTAAGACACAAACTGGACCTTAAATGTTATTTGCATACGCAATTATATTCATTTTTCTTTTTTAGCACAATGATGCTGTCACGAAATAATTACTCCACAGAATCCTTCCACGAAGCTAATACATAAATCTTCTTGATGTTACAGTTTCTATTAACCTATTCCTTGCACTTCTTACACTTATCTGATGCTATATTTCACTTGTATTTTCTTTTGAACAGATATCGGTGGCTTCATTGGATGATGTCTCGTGCATCTAGTGTTTACTTAGGTCCTTTTTGAGATCTCTTTAGACAGCTTAGGTTTTACTTTGTTTATCTGCGATTCGTTGCAAGAATCTATATCTGGTTATTTGGCGACCTCTTTTCTGCTTGCAAATAACCTATAAATTGACTTCTGCTAGATAAATTTTTATTTAAAAAGAATGCATTAGGCAACGTCGTGAGTCTGTCTCACCGTGTGCCTACGCGCCATTTGGTCCACTACGCCGCTTTTTGTACAATTATGGTACGTCACCGCGTCTGATTTTCTTTTACTAATACTGTCAAATACGACATAAGAAAGCATCTAAATCGCGAGAAGAACATGTTTATTCGGTTTAATTTTATAAACAAGGATTATTCTTCATTTTTCGACAACATCGGAATTCACTGGAGATTTTTGCTGGTTTTCAACTCCAGCGACTCTCATCACAATTTGTTCCAGATAAAAAATACCTGCTTTCTTCATCCTTTTAAATAGTTTCTTTAATTTAAAATAACTATCGGTCATTAGGTTAATTCCTTTTATATAGGAAAGGTCCCATCAAGGTCATGACCCCATGGTTCAGGAAGATGGCCTATCCTCCAACTCGATAACTTATGGAAATCTATTCTATGCATATTAGGAATTAAAATCCACTACTAACCGAAACTTAAGTACATATTTATCAGATTTATCAAGAATAAATTGTGTGAATAGACATCTACACTTTCTGGGAAAAGCTGATCATTCACGGTCACTTTTGTACCGGGATTGTAGCAAGCGTGGCAATATTCAATGAGTGAATGTCACAAAAAGATACAAGGCAAATTAGTCAATTGCGAAAATAGAAATGGGAAACGTATCTTATAAATGGAAATATTAGAAAATATAAGACAAAATGTTTCCAACTCAAATCATCATTAGAATTGCTACCTCAAATTTTTATACATAACAATATAATTAATTAATTTTAGAGAACGGGGACAAAGTAATAGCAAAAAGCAATATTATCTCAAAATACATTCAGAAGAGCTTCTAATATAAAACAATGAAGGTTTTATCATAAGAAATAATAGTAAATATTACGTAGGTGTCCTGAGGACACCTCCGCTGTTCTAGGGGGTATGTGGTAGGATCTCCTATGAAAATGTTCCAATAATTATAAAACTTAGAAGAAATACGCAGAATATTAAATAATTAAAAGTCACGAAACGATTTTTTTCTATGGTACAAATTACAAAAATGGTGCGTTTTTTTCATGGGTGGGGTGTCCTGAGGACACCCTCCGCTGTTCTAGTGTTAAGAAGGTTAAATTCACCTTTTAACTAAATTGACCAAAAAGGGTTTCAGGTAAGACTCATAGCATTCTGTGTACTGTTCGAGAAGAATGTTTAGGAAAAAATGTCAAAAGGCTGAAGGATTCCGAGCAAATTTCTTCAGCGCAGCTAATATCCTCAGAGCAAACATAATAACGGACTTAATAACCGTATAATCTTTCGGAAGCAGTCGTCCTTCTTCCACGAATCTTTTAAGGAGATCGGAGAAGATCTTTCGAGATTTCAAAGTAATTCCTGAAAATATTTATCGCTACGTACTCAAAAACCTTTAAGTAGGACATAAACTTAAGATTTCTTTATTATATTTTCCATTAATTGCTGTAATATTCTTACAAGATGCAAATAAACTCGCTTACAAGTCGTTTATCGAACTCTTATCCATAATTTTAAGTGGTCTAATGGAGTTGAGGATCGTAATTCGATATCATTAAAGTGCACCCTTAATTAAAAACTCTGTCATCGATAATTCCTACCGTTTTTCCTCCTCCAGTCTCTTGACAACGGCTTAAGCACAACTATTTCAATAGCGGTGTTTCTAATTGATGTGGCCAAAGTCTTCTGTGTCACCCGTAAGTTGGCCACGAGTCAATGTAACTCAATTATCGACACCAAAAGTTCTCAAACTACTCGTCAAAGGAGAGACACACTCTTGTCCCAGAAGTGCAAGAATGCCTTCGACAAAATTCCGACCAACCGAAGTGAAATTGCGACAAGTCACTCGCCGTGAATCACTCTCCCCTTAAAAGCCCTAGGTTTAAATTTCATTAATGAAGCAATCGATGGGGTAGCCATGACCTTCAGTGAGGGAACGTGCCCTCATGGAGTTCGTCTTTCGCTGTAGAATCGTACGATTGAGCGTGGACCGTAAGCCATTACTCACTGATTTTATTTCGTATTTGACTTATGTATAGAGATCATATTTCTTTCTAATACGAAGTAATTGGGCATCTCTTGCGTTCTTAAAGAGGACCTTTCTCTTTATTTTCCACTTACGTCAAAATTTACCTCTGTTACGAAATTGAATCGAAAATATTCTATGGTTAAGGTAAGAGCCAAAGCGTTTTCATGGATTTGATAAAAATAATGGTTAATTCTTCATAAAATATATTTAGAAGAGAAATTATTCGTTAATTCATTTCAATGTTTGAAAATGGTCGTAATTTTGAAGTTGTTTTCAGTGGAAATGTTTTTTTTTGGAGTGATTCTATAATAAGGTAGTAAAATATATCAAAAATAATTGAAAAAGTTGACTACTAATATGAGCATCCTTCGATGTCTATCTACGTTAGAATTCAATTTGGAAGTAAGATAAATTTAACGAAATCATAGTGGAAAATACTCCTTGAGTCGATCCATTTTCAATTTCAAACATGGTTTGACAATATATAGTATCAATTGTACATTTAAATTCACAAAAATGTAATGTATAATAATAAATGTCTTTGAATCAATTTTTATTTTTCGAAGATTTTTAGTAATCGTTATGCATTAATTGAAGAAGACGAAGTATATTTCTAATTTATATTTCTTTCGTAGGAAACGTTTCGTTTCCATTAATGTGGAAAAAGCTTTGTTAAAACGAATGCGATGTAGAGAGCATGGATAAAAGCTCCTAGAATTCATAAAGTCCCGAAGAAAATCTCTATTTACTTTCCCTCTCGTAAGCTTTTCGCTATTTTAAGCTCAGAAATTTGTTGGCACAGCAAGCGAAAAACCTTTTAGTAGGTTCGAGAGTATTTGAAAAGGCCATTAATATAATCTAGGAATAATAGGGGCGGTAACCATGGGCAACTGAAAATAAGGATTGATTTTTCGTCCTCCATAATTTATAAGAGTAGTTTCAGATTTGTATACTTTATAAAAAGTGAACGATATTCGATTGTATCTGAAAGCGAGGATCATGTATTATGTTTTAAATAATTGAGCATTGCAGATCTGAACTTTCGCTTGAGAAAGGGGCCCTATTGTCATGTTTTATATTTTTCGAATTCATTCGAAGGGTACAAAAATAATTCAGGAATATACCTGTCCATTCAAAGCTTTTATCTAGCAATCCATTATTTTTTTTTCTCGAGGAAAAGTTTTGTTGATCCTCTCAACTTATTCGAAAGTCCTACCAAAAAATGGAGGGGACTTTAGAGGGAATAAACGCTACACAAATTGAAAAGAAGGAAAAAAAAGCTTTCACGAGCTTATAAGTATTTCTTTTCTCCGCGTTACCGCAAGAAATTAGTTGCGAGAGAAGTCGCTACGAATTTGACAGCACAGTGATAAGAGAGAGGGCTTGGAAAAATGCCAATTTGCCTCTTCCGTGAACTAACCAAAGCACTCAACACTTTTATCTCCGTTTACTCTGGGATTAGATAAAGGAACACAAATACATCTGCATGCTCAAATCTTTCCCCGATTCATTTAGATTAAGGCACGTATGGTGAGAAACGAAGGGTGTACTATGTGTGCGGGAACTTTCAAAGTTCGAGTACTTTTAGCTAATTTTTAGCGCTTATCACATAGTAACGGATTTGGTTCGAAATGCAAAAGGGCTTGAAAAACTTTGCACGTGGCATTTCAGAGAGTTTTTTTTTTAATCCCCTCTGAGGCCCGAATAGTGTTTTCGCAATCGGAAATCTCGATTCGGAATTGGGAGTTTTTAATCAAAAACCCACCGAGTGCAGTTGGGTTAGCAATGATGAATATAAAAGTCTGCCGAAAAGTTCGTCGACTGTTTTTTTTATAAATTCATGGTTCGACACGGGGGGGTTCGACGTATCCATTCCATGACCCTGGGCTGTCAAATTGTTTATCCGCACGTCAAACTTTTTAGCTAGTTTCGCACCGCTGAATTTTAAGAGGATAATCTCCTTCTACAGGGTATGCCCGCGCGTAGAATCGTGCAGTTGGAATTGAGTTTGGAGTCGATTCTCTTTTATTTTTTGTAATGCCTTTTGTATCTCTACGTGAGCCGAATTCGAGGCGCTAGTAAATGGTTCGGATCAGTCAAGTGTTTTTCACACCTGATTTTTTTCATTAAATTGTCTTTCACAGTTATAAATGAGTCTTTCTATGTGTCTATACCGTTTTAGTTCACAAACTAAAACGTATTATTAAACAAATTAATGGAGTTTGCATCCATAAATCTTCATTTTACGTAAAACCACGATCTAGAAATTTTAATGCATTCAATCCGTATACTTCTTTCTGGTTTGGTTAGAATACTATGTAAAATCTCGTGACATCAATATATTTTTATATTATTGAAGTAAATATTTATTCTTGATTGAATAAACGTACATATTTTAATGTAATGGTATGCTTTAGAGCTTAAGTTCTATCAGAGAAAAAGAGATATTATAAAATGAATAGCATTTATCATTATCTTTTTTATACAAAATACAATTTAGAAGACATTCAACGAACAATATCGTATAATTGTTCATGTATATTGAAATATGAATAAGTAGATATCGGATGATATATACTCATTTTCGCGATATGGTACGAGAATATAAAAAACGTACAAATATTTCCATTAAATTCATCCCTCGGAATCAAAACAACGAGAGGTTTTCCCGAAAAATTTATATATCTCCGCACCAAGGGATGTAATATATTTCCCGGGGGTTTGCAATACAAAAGAAAAACCCACAGTGGCTTAAACATTGAAGCCCGACGGCGCGAATTTGTGACACAGTGGAGAAGAGGGAGAAAGAGATAGCTCGAGTGCGAGTTAATGTACTCGAGCGAGGAACGACATGCAAAAGCCACTCCTTGCGGGAGAAAAAAAGAGAGGTAATTTACAAAAGGGCTTTCTTGTGACAGTTCCTCACGGAATTATTTTCCCCCGCGCCCGTTGCAGCTGCGACATTTTCCAGCAAAAGGATGTCGCCTCGAAACCCGCCCTTCTCTCTCCCCATTGCGAACTTTCCAATGAGCCTCCCGAATCGGGGGTTTGTGTCGAAGGAGTGCATTATGCATTGGTCGTAAGCGGCAGGGCTATCGGAGAGTGAAAAGGGTAAAAGCCCTTTGAGAGAGAATGGATAGACAGTTTTGGACGGACTTTTTGGATACGTTGGTTGGGGGAAAAGGGGAGAAAAATCTCTATCCAACTTCCGCTTTGTTTTGTTCCGCGAAAGGGGAAGAAGCTGGATAGCGGGAGGGGATGCAAAATTCGGAAAAATTTCCAGGAGGAAAAGGTGTTCATTGGGCCGAGATGAAAGCCCCTTTTCTTTACGCGAAAAATGTATTCTTTCTTACTCGTCGGCTTGTCGATTTTTTGAAATTTCTTCGGAGTTCGTCGAGATGATGAATGATAAAGGAAAGAACGTGAAAAGGTGGGGCTTATCGGGTGATATTTTTATTCGCGTATTTCTACCCCTTCGATGAAGAAAATCGCTTGATAAAAAGGGAATTTAATGACGTTAAGGTGATAAATAACTCACGCGATATAAATCATAATGTCATTCAATTATCTCTGTGAAAAAGCGGAGCTTTTTTTAGAACCGTTACTCGTATAAAAGGTCTGCAGAGACAATATCATTTAAAAAAGTGGACTTAAAGTGAGATATTTTAATGGGAATTTTCAATGAATGCTGGAAGGGAAAATTTGCGCGAAATTTTTTGCTACCTCAATTGTTCGGAACGTTCGACGCGGAATTTTTTTTCGACGTCATTATTGGATTTGATTTATGCGAGATCAAAGAGAACGTTGTGCCTCGATTTGGTTCCAAATATATTCCGGTAGGTGGCGTCGTTCACGCGAAAGACCGATTCGAATCGCTGATCGTCATATAATAATGTGGCTCTGAACATTCCGTTCCTTGTTTCATGCGCTGTGTCCATTTGGAATTCCATTAAGATGAATTTCGCATCGGCGTCCTCGTTTGCGACTATAGTGCATTCCCACCCGGAATTTTTTGCGAATAACTCATCATGTAGTTGGAACGCGTTGGATATTTATGTCCGGAAGGTAAATGAGATGTAATTGCCCATTACTTTAGTCTCGATTACGCTCAACGATTTCAGGATGAAATTATATGTATCCGTGAAAAGTACTTACGTACGTAGATTCATTAACTCTTTCCTATTTTCTTCACGTAGGGACGCGTATTTTAGAAAATACGATCTCGAAATGCTCCCGAAACGACACACTTAAAGTCGTTTCCGGAGCGAACGGATGCTGAAATATTTCCCGTCCTTTCGCTAAAATTGCTCCAGATGATGCCAAGGAATTAATGCACAGTGACGTTCCAACTGCATTCGTAATCCTCGTGTCGAAAGGAATAAGCTATATTCCGCTATGAATTGGATAAAAGCCAAAGGGTTTCCTTATCTCCTCACGGATATCGCTCAAATTTAATGAGGACGAGTTTAAATAGATTGAGAGGATCGCATTACTCCTAAATTTATTTGCTTAATTTATAAGCTACGTATTTACGTAAATTATTTTCTATAATAAGAAGGGATCTCTCAGTCTGAGGTGAATTCCATGATCTAATTTATATTAAAGCAAATGAAGAACTTAATGTACACGTCATTTATGAATACATTAATTTGTTTTAAAATCTAAGTTAACGAAGTTACAATGACGCACGTATTTAGAAATATAGAGTAGAATATCAGGACTTACGAGGGTCGAAAATGTAAATTATTCTCTCGTCATATTTGATCTATATTTTTTTAACTTCAGGTAAATAGAAATTAGAGCAACATTCTATACAAATTAGGAAAACAAATTTAAAAAGTAACATGGTACAGTGGAACTATTTTAGGCAATAATTTAATAAATATTTAAAAAAAAGGTATATCACCATCACAAAAAATAATATAAAGTGATCAGCGATCTTTTATGACTAATTAAAATAACATTTCGCGAAGACTTTTATTAACGAACTAGTCTCTCATAATTCAGCGAATATTAATACTCTACAATAAAACTCACAATCACAATATATATTATCCTTAAACTATCTATTCTTATATCTATTCTTATCTATAACAACCGCAGGGCCTTTCGGAAGTAAAAGTGTACGTGTATCGCAACTCTATCCACCCGTTAAACTCGCCCTCTGGTTATTACTCCCGAATTAATCCCAAAGAGGAATTCCAGTCCACGTGTGACGGTAACCGGGAACCCTCCGGAATTTTTCATTCGCTTCCGTATCGAAGGGTGTCCAAACGAGCCTCACAGTATCGTCTCGCATTTGGATAAGTATCCTCCTCATCCCCCCTTTCCAACTTTCCGGCCGATCAGATTTTTTTTTTTTATGCCCGGACGTTAAGGCGCGTCAAGGACCTCATATTCGCCGAATTAATATTCCCTCTCATGGCGGAGTCCCTTGATTTTTTTCCCTTTTAATTCCTCCCCAAGGTCGCCTTTGTTCGTTAAGTGCCGCAGATGTAGGAAAGGTCACCCATCCCTTCGATGTATCCCTCTGTCACTATCGCTTTTTATGGAATTAACCCCCATCTCTCTCTCTGGGCATCAGTACCGTTTTCACTTCATCCACTCCTTTGCCCCCACTCCACCACCACTTTCCATCTCTCTCTCTCTCTTTCCTATCACTTTGAAGGCCCATTCTCTCTCTCTTAATTCCTCCGTTGCCAAGGACTCCTTCTCCTCGTTTCAATCTCTTACGCATTTCCCGTCATCCTCGGAAAATTTGCATTCCATTGATATCCGTGGATTAACACGTCCTTTAATAGCCTCGTTTAATGAATAGCTAAGCTTTTCTGCAATCTGTGATGGCGTATTCATGGTCGTCTTCTTCTTAGTGAAGGATATAAAGTGAATGGGTTTGCTTTTAATTAATCCAATTTTGGTTATCGGTGATCTTTTTCGGCGCCGTAGTTTTTGATTCTTTAGAAGGTAAAAGAAGGAATATTGTAAAATTTTTTTACGTTGACTTTATTGAAATTTAAATTAAAATGAAGATTATACCTTTTATGGACTATTTTTTATCTGTTCTTTGAGATTCAAAGAGGTATTTTAGAAAAAGTAGGTATTGATAGAATACCCAAAAGTTAATAATACAAACATTTTTTATTTACAGTTTATATACTATACATGTAAGCTAGATAAGTACGCATCTTATCTTCGATGGCTGTATGAGGGATATTTGAGAAACTAGTATTCCTCCGCAAATAGTTATCGTCTACCTACTTAATATTGTTCTAAGAAATAGTTTTCTATTAATAATCTACGACTAATAAATTAATAAATATAAAGTACCGAATGATTTTTTTCCGTTGTATGAATTGTTGTTTAAGTTAGGTATTGTTATTGACGATTACATTCATCATATTTAATTTACTGTAAGCTCTAATTGTAGAAAAAATGTATATACCAAGTATCGGTACAGGGAATGAAATTATGGAAAGAAAATTCGTATTTAAACCATATTTTACTTGAAACATTTTTATGTTCAGGGAACTCGAAATTTTAAATGAAGTTTAGTAAAGTACAGTAATGGTGGTGACATACCAAACGTACCAAAAAGCGGTTCTTGAGATACACTCGAGTACATAGATAAAAGGAGAGTGCTCTAACGAGATTTTAGACAGTCAGAAGGATGGCTTTTACCACGATTCTAGGGGCAGTATCAAAGAAGAGTTTCAAAAGCGCTTCAAACATTTTACCATCGCTTCAAGCGGTGTTTCGTATCACAAAGGACTCATTTTGAGTGAAAACTTGGGAAAGTAAAATTTCAATATTTTTTGTTTCATTTGCATCGCGTTCTTCCATGGTGATGCCATAATTACAAAAAGTAGCATCCGTTTGTTGAAACGGGATCGTTCTTGGCGTGGAATTGTGGAGTAATATGAATACTAATTTTACAAAAGGTTGTTTTATAGATATCTAGAATAGCATGGTGTTCAGGATGGTTTCATTACCAACAAAATATTTCCATGGTAACCATAAAATTGATAAAAGTAGATTAATCTAAAAATCATCCTTCCCTCTTAGTTATAAAATAGATCCATTTCGATATTGCCGTCTCTTCAGGTTAATAAATTCAACGTAATGGTTGATGGATTAGCGAAAGTTGTAAGCCCAATCATGATACGTGGCGCTGGTTGTAAATAACTCCACATTCATAGACTATTCCACTGCTATGCTTTTAAAATGCCTGGCATTTAAATAAAGTCTCTTTTATCATCACGCTCTACTTCTCCTTGAAAGCCATTTATTAAATTTACCTTTTATCTATTAAGGTAAGCGATTCCTGTTATGAATTTAAATGCTCATTTATCCGATGCCATTAAATTTCGTAAAATAATCTCGGGGGATAGTATTTAGTTTTTATTTCAACTCTTTTTGATTTAAAATTTAATAGGGAGCAACTGTTGCGTGCAATGAGGTAATGCAGAAAAATTATTAATGGATTTTCCTCGATTAATATCTGATGATTTTTATCAATGCGAAATAGAGGTAACGTTGATAAAATAAAAAGAGTTAAAAGTTGAGATTTATATTATTATTTCTCATGAAAGAAATGTGAATTGGTTGAAGTCGATTTTTTGGACATTTTTGACCATTTTTGAAGAACTCTTTCGCGTTTTATAGGCAATTTTTTCTCCATTGATCGATCTTTGACTGACGGAAACTTTTGTGCTCCATAAACCGATAAAAATTTAACAGCCCTAACTTTTGAATTTGAAAGATTTAACGCGACGTTAATTTACTCCTTAAGAAGAAAATTGGCGAGTTTATTAAACACCGTCGCAAAATGAAAAGTTTCGAATTACAATCTCCCACGCTCGCCTCGTTTCTAAATCTCAGAGTTTCGCGTGCGACGTCAAGAAAAATCTCGGATTACCTCTGCTTCAGATGGGATCGGATCATACGCTTTTTCTGCGTCAGTCGTATTGTACGCGTATTTGAGGCCTAAAAGATTCGATAAAAGTCGAATGCGCGCCTTTGAATGCGCTGTATCACTTGTTGGTCGATTCTAAGAAAAGAGATGATATAAAACGATTATTTCTCTGCTAAATATTTATTTTAAGCGAAGAATTATATTTTGTAAATATGTGAGAGAATTATTTTTACGCTACCATTCTATTTTTCTCGTTTATTTGCGATCGTTTATACGGTCTAATTTTATCCTGTGGATCGTCATAACGAGCATGCATCATACCTGTCTTTTGTTCGAACAAATTTCTTACGCTTATGACAAAGACGGTTGTGGCCCTCAAAAGGTTTCATTAGGTTGCGGAATAATTACTTCCTTTGTTTGCGTGGAACAATCGGCTCATTTATCATTGTCTTCCCTTTAAAATCTGACGCTGATTTGTAGGTTTTTCGGGCCAAACGATAAATCTATTTCAGAAGCATTCAGTGTAACGAAATTAAAGTCCCTCATTGACATATATCACCCCTTTATATTCACTAGTTTAACAGATCGAGCAGTTAATCTCTTTGATAGGTTAATCCCTCCTCCCATCTTCGGGATATGAAATAGGAGGCCAATCAACCGCTTCAGTGCTTTAATGATTTTAATCTGCGGTACGTATCCTTTGAAGTGCAGTATTGAATACATGGACTGTAGCAGCACTATAATAGGGTCATCAGTGTCCAATATTTCCCCACCCAAATCGATACGTTTCCAACTCGTTCGCACTTGAATTCGCGGCTATATTCGGATGTTTTTTTAAGCTTTATCACGCGACGGAAGTTTATTTTTTTAAAGGAAGCGTTTTTTTCTTATTTTAATCGCGGCGCCTGCAAGGAGACTAGCCATATGGGATTCATCAGGGTTAAGAGAGAATTGACCGGGATGTTTCGCAGAGTATTAAAGCCCTCAGACTTAATTGACTCCATCAAATTCGTCTCGCAGGAGGTCTTAAGATGAAGCACTACCACGAAAATTGAGTCACGGAATTGTATTGCTATGGATGACGATAAGAATTCATTCTCTTAACGTAATTTTCGCGAGTACTCGTTTCACGGAGAGTAATTTATTTAGACGCTGTATTTTAGCGAGGATTTGTTCATGGGTTCCAATCGCAGTTAATGCACATTTAACGCACGTTACGAGTTCAAGATGAAAAAATGTTAAGTGCTTTTCTATTAAATTCACCTGGAGATAAATTGAATGGAGTCAGCAGTAAGTTTATTGAAACTGGCTTCGCAATTTTGGTGTCATACGATTTTAATTTTGGTATAAAGTATGATTATAGGTGAGTTTTATCTCGAAATACTCCTGTTTCATTTAACCCACAGTCATTTTACGTAATTGTGTTTGAATGTAACGAAAAACGGTAGAGAAATTCAGCGTTAAAATTCGATTTAACATTTATCTCGTATGAGTAATTTTTCAGTTGAACGATCGATTTTAATATCATCAAAGCAGATAGCTAATTATTTGATTGAATAATTAAAGTTATGGAAATTAAAGTTATATTAGTTATCTTCGCAGTATAGACTAATAAATCAACAAATATATAGGATATCTCTGTATGAGTTGAAAAACTTGTAAACTATTTTTTGCATTATAAATATGGATACTTAATTATCAGAGGGAATAGTATTTTTAAATATGCATCGAGTCTTTTGACATATTTGAATAGATGATAAAAATTCTATTAAACTGAATATATCGAAAACTCCCATAAGTCTTTTTTTTACATCATTGATAAATCTTTAAGATTTATTTATTTTTCCCTCCTCAGCATTTATGCTTAGCTCCTCTTTTCTAAGAAATCAGTAGATAAGTATAGTTTGGGTTTCATGGCATCGTATTTATTTATTCAAAAAGGCATTCTTTAAATTTATTCATTTTAGTATTACATAGATACGGCTGATAAAGTGTTAAATATTAGTAAAACGTGTTCGCTGAATTTCGTGGTGATTAATTTCCGGTAATTAATTAAGCAATATTTTGCTAATAACACCATGATTATTACTTCGTTTTGTCCTTTTCTTTTATACAATATTTATTACTTCTTTTATTCATGTTCAGCACTGTTTGTTATGGATATATTTTTAAATATAAATTTTTTGAATATCAATTTTCACAGTCTATCTTCTCAAACGTATTTCAGACACTTTTTTCCTCTTTAAATATTTTTCTAGCATCTCCTTTGTCTCATTTTTAGTTGCTTCTATTGCACTACCATCTGCCTCAGCGTATCCCTTTGCCTTTCAATTTTCTAGACTGTAGACTCATTAATTCATGTCAAAATTCCTTTTTTTCTTCATTTTCCTCTTATTTTACTACGAAAGGTTCTCTCAAAGACTAATTAGCTTGTGTATTATCCTGGAATAAATTGGAGTACTACTTTTAATAACACTACGTTAAATCCCGTACATGTTTTGAAAATAAATTAAAATGCTTTAATGAAGTAAATAGGAGACGATCAGCCCATATCGATTGCGTGATTAATTATGTTCTGTGTAATGTAGCTGTTGAACATTAATGAGCTTAATAGAAGATGTTTTTCCTCTAAACTCGTAATAAGTTTAATTATTCCAAAATATGTTTTCACTGTTTCTCTTTAGATTCATAATTAATTTAATGACGCGCCCTAAAGGGATGAATTAAACTATCCGAGACCTGAGGCTCTAAGATAAGATTGAGGTCCCTTCCACAGTTGAGGATGGAAATTTAAAAAGACAAATATTAATCGTAAATACTTTCTCGCTCTATTTCAGCACAGACAAATATCAGTTGTTTACTTGGAAGTCTGCTATTGATAGAGAGTAATCAATAGATTTCAGCGAAGGAATGATAATAAATTAAACGTTGAAAGGTATGGAAATTTACTCGAAACAAATTGTGATGTAGTACAGAACGTGAGCCCGTATATTTACCAACGTCTCTATAAATATTTGCATCCTAATCAATGCAGATAAATTGGACTAACAACCTATGTCAACGATGTTTCAAAACAGCAAATATGTATATTCTTGATAGATGGCTTCTATTGAGTTTGTGATCCTTTCGGAATTTTTTGACATCCGGGTTCGTGAACCCGTATTTTTAAACATAATAATGTCTTGTTTAATAAAAGATGATTTTCTCACTGTCGTGGAGAATATAGAATTAAAGACAAGTAAAATATTTATCTCTATTTTCCTCGAAAATCCTTAAGGCTTCTAACGCTAAGGTAGTGTGATTTTTTAAAACTAGGAACCCGGAAACTGAAATTCGGAGCAACATAGCTAGCCAACCACTTCGTTTCCGTGTCCCATTTATTCTAGTTCAATGTTATTCATAGTTTCTAAAAGTGAGCTAATTGAGGAATACCTTATGGGTGAGTCTCTTAGCAACAAGCGAATCTATTTATAGTTTCCCCCTGCTTGCCAACATTAAGATAATTCCGTTCCATTCTCAAAGCAATTGTCTTAACTAATCATCGCAAACAATACGAAAGAGGTCGACAGAGTTTTTATTCTGGATGGTCTCCAAGGATACGAGAGATAAACTCGGGCTTTTTGAATCTTTCAAATAGTACCGGAAATGTTTGTTTTACGTTTTTATCTTACGAGTTTGATGTTAATTCGAATTACCGAACTCGCTGGCCGATATAATGGCGTATGAACTTTCTAACATTAAGTTCCTGGGTTAGAATCCCGGAGAATGCTTTCTTTAAGGGAATGGATGAATTTGTTTGTCTTTATATTACGTAAATATTATTTTATATTTTTATATAATTTAATTTATTGTCTTTATATTACGTATTTATTATTATTAGGAATATATTACAATTACGTATATATTATTAATACGTATATATTACATATGTAAATGTCATGTGTTATTGGTAGATATACAGGTTTGCGATTCGTACAATATCGTTATTTAATTATTAAAGCATTGCTGATATTGAAAGAGACCTATGAAGATAGTTTTGTCATTTTTTTCACCCGTTATTTCTTTAAGCTTCATGTTCTCCTCGAACTTCCTATACTGTAGAACGCCGTATGGAAGCACGTGTACTGTAACGGATCGCTATCCATGCAAGCGACATTCATATTCGCCTTCTCCCGCATATAGGGCTTGTTTACGCTTATCTGCATAATTTCATGCATATCTCAAGTCGCCCAAAGTGGAATCGTTCCGCGTATGTTTTGATGGGGGCGCTCATCTCTCCGCTCCCAGATATCGAGGTCGGTCACCGATAAGGTCATCTTTTCGTTCCAATGTCTCTTTTCCCAATGGAACGCTCACTATTTTCATTACGCGAGTTCAAAAGGAGGTCGGATCCGCGGCAGTTAAGAGTAGCCAAGGGGAAGGCCCCTTATTGCAAGAAAAGTCCGAGATATCAACTCAATTAAGTGCTCGCCAGTGACCAGTTTGCTATATTGCAGGGGCGCTACACGGAAGTGGATGATGAGCTTCTATCTCAACATGAGGCCGTGGCATTCAGTGGAAATACAATTTTCTCAGAATCGAAAACGTTTTCTCGTTGCAGACCCATTCTTTCCCCTTGTAGATAGTTCTATTATGAAGAGGTTATATACGGAAGCTGCGATAATATTTATAGACAAGGATGTTATTGCGTTCGTTTATGGAATATTATCTGATGGGCCCATTGTTCTGAATACAATATGGAGCATCAATGTTTTGATATTTATCGTAATTATGAATTCATGGAGTGATATTTTTGCACGTTTAAAAATTGTGTCGTTTCATTAAAGAAGCGATAGCACGGTATTACACATACATATTGTGGTCTTATTAATGTATTGATCCTTTTCGTATAGATATATCGATTCTTTTCGTATAAATATATCGATTTCAGATGTTTTTACCAAAATTATGATAGCGTAACTATGGTAAAACATCTGAAGGTAGGAGATTTTTGCTTACGAAAATACTTTACCTAGATTTTTATAATTACTGTTATATATTATCCTTTCAATTGGAACCTGAATTACAATGCAAACATCTGAATTTCGCGATTAAAGGAACCATATTTGAAAGGAATTCTTTTAATAGAACGTTTTGAGTCCAGGATGAAGGTCACAAGCTTGAAAGCTATAAAAGCATTCTTGGAATTCCTAGTAGCTTTCTATTATAAAGTCACCTAGGAGCTTCATACTCTACGTAGTCAAGCAACTTCAAACCCTATATATTCCTCCCTTGAGCGTGATATTATCAGAGGAAATTCCAATGATAAACTTACGTTTCGTATTTAGTCCTATAATTGTTAATTCCAATCCAAATGTCATCCACAGCACTCAATACTTTGTTAACATATTTGTTGAATGCCGAAGAAGATATTTTTAAAGGAGAAATATCTAACTTGATCACCTGTATTTCCAAAAATTTTGAGCGATTTGAATGAAGATGTATACTTGTGAATATCGTATTTTTCTTCTAGGAGTGACGTAATTAATGCTCTTACGTAATCCTCAATTCTGTAGAATCGGATGCGTAGTTAGCGTGCACAAAGAGGACGGATATCTTCGCCTTTAATTAAAAAATTTGTAGAGCTAGCAGATGCGACTTTCAAATCGTAAATTCTACCTATATTGACATTCGGGAATCTATGGCCTCAGCTTTGGCGGAGATTGATTTACGCGTCTACCTGAGGACGCGGTTTAAAATTCGACGAGCCGAGCCAACTAGTATGGTGTCTAACGAAAGAAAATATATATTCTATGGTAAAGGTTCTCTTTTGTCGGTAAAATCAGTATCTACTTTAATCAGCCCCGAATATTTATAATGGAAGGAAAGACGGTAATGTTACGGAATATATAAAAGAAAATAAAAATAAATCATTGACTTAATTTTCAGTATTTTAAGGTACTATAAATAATTTAGTATGTAAAAGGTCATTAATAAATTTTTGTATTATTCTGTTAATTATAGACTGAATCAAATTATATAGTACTATTACTATACAATAATAAAAAATGAATGATTTTTTAGTACCTTAGTTCATTCACATGCTTATCGTTGCACAAACTCGATACTGATCGTAGATTTTGTAGTTGAAAAATTATAGGAATTCAATAGAAAACTTGTGAAAGCAAATGCTTTAAATTTTATCTTTGGTTTTAATTTTGGAATTATGATTGCAATTCATACTTACGCAATATTTATTGGCTTAATTTTCAAATATTTTGCACACGGTAAAATGTATCGATTTAAGGGATACCTACGTCTTCTGATACATGACCCAGTTTTAATTTTTCTCTTATGATTAAATCACAGCGTAGATTTTCAGAGAGAGTACTCAAGTTTCCCGGATGAAATTGGCAACTTCGTGTACCGTAATAATCCGCCAGGACATTCCCAGGTGCACAATATTGCAATTTTTAATCGAAGCGAACAAAGTTCTTCTTACGGAACTTTCGCTTCTGTTATTCACAGTTTCAATTCCTTTAGAATCAATACGTCTTCGATATTTCCTCTTTTATGTTTCAGAAGTATCTCCACGAACCCTTTCCTTATCTCGCCTCGACCTTATTCTATACGTCGTTTTTATCTCTGAAGTTTATTTTTTATTTTACTCAATCTCTAGTGTCACACTTGACCGACGCCCTTTAACATCCCTCTTATTGTCATTCGGATGTTTATATTTGCTTTCTCGGCAACCCCCACCCCGTACTCGTCGTTTGAGGCACTGCGAGATTGCTTTCCTGTGTCAATAGCTCTAAGCTTCGGACGTCTGCATCAAATTTGCACTGGTGACATTATGGGGTGCGGAAAGATCGAATCGCTTTGCCTGTAAGATTTCCATCGCCACGTGCTGTTGCCTTCGATCGCGTCAATATTATCCGTTCACAGCTTCGATCGAAGGATTGTTTCCTTTTGCCATTGCTAAGAAGATGAGAGATCGCAATGAGATGGATTTATCTCTTCGGTTTGGGAATAGAAAGATTGCGTCGCAACATGGTTTATCTCTTGTTTGCTGCGGAGATCCGGTTATAGGGTGTTTGGAATAGAAAACCTTTTAAATATATAGGTAGTGATTTCGTTGGAATTGTATTGTTTATCGAGATTATTGCAAGAGGATGAATAAACGTGAAATAATTTGCTGAAATTTAAATTCACTTTAGGAGTGTTAAATTAAAGAGAGCCATGTAGAGAAGATCGTCGAACTTGTAGTATTGTTAAACAAATATCCACACTTTTTATCATATTTTTTTATCGTTTTACTGATGTTCTTTACAGAAAGCATAATGTCGGGTAAATTTAAAAATGCCATATCATATTAGTATCATAGTATTCCGAGTGATAGTTCTGAAACTGAGAAATGACGTACAAATACTTTAGTTAAATAGCGCACAAGTCACTACGCTAAAATAGCTTGAAAGATCATAATGTTACATCTTTTCTTATTAATTGTATAATTATAATCTCGTTCTTCAATTTTCATATTTTATAAAATGCAGTTTAATGTGCCTAAATATAATTGCTCGAAGAGCACCATATGATCGAATGGTATTCGATAAATAATTTTACAGTACCGTATGATAAAAGAATGATTTAATGACAAAAATGATACGCATACGAAATACTTTTAATAATATATATATTAGTTTTGAACAGACAAATGTGTTCTCATATAAATTCCTCGTTTGTTTTGGAGATATATTCGGGTAACTTTGTAAACCAACACTTGGCATCTATCCTCTTTCCTTGTAAACGACACTTATCTTAGTAATTACACAGCCTAGAAAAAAACCGCCCCTGGATATCCGAGTGCACAGCACGGAAATAAGACTTTTAGTGAAGGACACTAAATTTGTAGTTATTTAAGGAGGTTAAATATGCAGACCTCAGTAAATGAGAATTACGTTAGTGTCCTTAATTACGTCTCCGGCAAAGAGTAATTCCCTTGGTGCATTTTATGCGTGTGTTTGAACAGGTACAGTGCGATTTTTTTTGTCGACAAATGCATGCAGTACATTTTCAAAGAGTAGTGACTCGAGCAAAGATTATTCTCTTGCTATGGCAACGGATGAAGATTAAATTTCCTGGTGATATTTTATAAGTTAATTGTTGAAATCCTGGAATCTAATATCATTTTCCGTAAGGAAGAGGGTTTTAAGGTACTTTTGTCATTAAGTGTTGCTTCTAGGAAAATTCTCAAAGAAAATAGTTTAGGAAAGTCTAGTAGAATTGAGGCTTGTACCAGAAGACGAAATAAAATATCAAATTCATACCTACAATTAGAGGTATTGAATGGCTTTGATTATAGAGAATAATTTCCTTTAGAGTCAATTGGATTATAATGGCACGTATTTTTTAATAAGCTAGTTATTTAAATTATATAAATTTAAAGAAACGGACAACTTAATTAATATAAAAATAAGTTGTTGTGCAAGTGCCGAAAGGTTTAAGCATGTTTTATCTACCTCTTATTATAAATAAAATAATATACCATGTTAGATACGAAATCTTTGTTATATTGATTGTCTAAATAGAAATTTATTAGATGCTATTGGTAATCAGATAAAGATATTTTAATAGTAGGTTAACTCTGTCTCATAGACGAATGAGTCTGTATAGGAAAGATTTTTAAATGTCTCGAACATGTTGCTTATTCAATAAATTTTATATCTAATTACAAATATTGAAAGAAAATAATCAAAAACTCAACAAGGAAGTCAATGCGTCAATTTTATACGTGGTCCCAATTGTTTGCTGGAGCTTTGATATTTATTCTTTCCTCATTTATCAACGCCCACAAACGTATTTGAGCTTTATTTATAAATTCCCAATTGACAATTTATCCCTTTTCATTTAAAATTTGCGTAAAAATGAACGTATATTGAAAAAAATTATATTGGTCGAGTTTTTATGTATGTATTTCTTTGGAAGCCTTAATTTCCTATGTTCTTGAAAACACAAAGATCTCTTATTTAATAAAATAATCGCTTATTTTACTATTATCTTAAATTAATTTACTGTTTAAATAATATATAATGATAATAATCGATAATTTTGAAAATATAGGTTACTTTAACGTAATAATCATTCCAAGTATCAGAGCAGGATGAGAATTTGAGTCAGAAATGAACTCCAATGAAATGCCCATTGTTCACGACAATAGAAACAGTATTAATCTAAATGTTTCGATTCTCTATTACGTCACATCTTGCCCTTTAGCGAAGTATATAATTCTAAATTGGTCGCTTTAGGTGAATAACATTTAATATGGCAATAAAATATCCCCCAAGAATGATGATTGGTCAGTACGGTTACGACTGCGATAAAACGAATCTAATTAACGATAGGCGACAAAAGGGCGCTGGATTGTGTGCCCTTACACAGGAGGCGATGGCCCTCCAGCATCGCCCATAATGGACCAAATATCGCGTCCACTTTACGGTTGTGACGTCAAGAAAGTTTAAACTCCCGTCCTTGCCGCTGATGGATCAAACCCTTCTACGATTTCGAACTGGATCCAGTGCAAATTCCCCTGACAGCGAGATAAGTGAGTAGTCATTGGGTATAGGCTTTCTTGAATTTGTTGACGAAGGGACGGGAACCTTCCCTTCCGGGACTAAGTGCAATTCCGTGAGCGAATTTTGAGAGAAATTTCATAAAGCGAGGTACATATCACATGGAACAATATAAGATTATTTGGATTGCATTAGGACCGAGTACTTTGATGCCTTTGTAAGGAGATGCACTTTAGTAGATTGTTCGGATTATGTGGGTTAGGCAGCAATGCGTTTTCCTTCCGTACGTTGCTATCTCGGAAGGATGGTTCCTATGGCAAAGTACATTGTTGAGTCGAAAGCAATAAACATTTGCCTAATAAAAGAGTGTATATGTAATCTAAATTTGTATCTTGCAAGCTGCCTTTTTCAGAGTGATGTAGGGGATACACTCAACCTATCAGAAGATTACTGTACTTGTTTCGTAACCAGTAACTACGAATAAACATTTGTTGTGGTTTCCCATAGTATCCGTTCGTAGTAAAAGTATTTTTCCAAAATTTTACGATGGAACGTGACATATAGAGCAAAGTTCCCTTTAATTTATTTCAGATTCTCCTTTACCGAAGTGACATTTTATTACGTCATCCACGAGACTGACATTTCAATTTCGCACAGGATGCAGTACTTCGTGTCAGGGTCGCATTTTATGCAGTTCGGCCTCATTCATAAAGATTAATGAAAAGAGGCCTATATCACGCGAAGGACATTCGCGCCGAATTCATTTTGACATAGCCTTTAATCGGAAAGGGATGTTCAGATTAAGCCCACATAAAGGTTTAGAGTCTGTTAAAAGCTTCGCAGACCCATTCACTTCTACCGCACTTAGCGTGTCACTTTTTCGTTTAATTTAAGGTGAAGGAATAAAAGTTATATATCATTTAATGCAATCGTTAATTTTGTCATATAATTGTACGAAATTTAAGATCCTCTAAATGATATGTATCTAATCAATATCGTAAATAAAATTCATAGTCGCTTGCGAAGTTTTCTTCAAATACATTATGATGAAAAAAATAAAATTATACTTTATTCATTATATACGTAATAAAAAATTGGACCTTATAATCTTATATTTAAATATCTCTATATAATATTCTGAAGTATGCGAAGTAAACTATAATTATACATAATTTTTGGTAAAACTTGATTAACTATCGAACTTCATCCATGAATCTTAAACAAAATTGACTTCCTTTATATTACAAGCAAGCTACTTCAACAGAAATTTTAATATTTGTAAGAATATTTAAAATTTTTAAAATGGCTATAGTTTATCGACGAATAATATACAAAGTATACCATACTAATTTCTTCTCCAAGTCTAGTTTGTTATTTACTGCCAAAGGTGTGATATAAAATAAAGCTTGATAAGAATAAAATCTTCCATCATAAAGTCTAGCACTGAGAATAATTCTTCACTCACCACTTCCTTCTTGATGAATGCTACCTTAAAAGTTTATTGATACCCCCACTACTTAGTACGTTCCCTTTAAATTCATTTTGTCTGGTTCAAGATATCGATTGTACTTTCACTTAATTCTCACAATTGAAGTGTAGCCCGAAGGCATGCGGAGTGAAAGAGTGGGTCGGAAAACCATCCCCTCGATACCGTGCGCCCCAAAAGGTTAATCTCCTCGGAAATTCAAGGGATATATTTCTTCACGATAACAGTCGATCCCCTTCGTATAAAGCGGCAGCTAAAAAGCTAGAGGTCAAGCGTATTTCGCGGGAAAAAGACGGAGGAGCCGTGATTGCAGGAAGAAGAAAAAGGCGGTTGGTAAAAGGAAGCGACATGTCGGGAAGGGGGAGCGAATTAGAGGACAAAAGGCCTTAAATGGTGGATCTCGAGAAGCAAGCAAAAGGGAGTGAGTTAGAGCTCGTGAGTGGTGGAATGGAGAGATTCGAGGTACGGCTTCGAATGCCTCGAAGCGGCCCTTTCTTCCCTCAAGCTGCGTCTTTTCCTTTTTATATCGTGAGTTTGCGGGGGAGGGAGTTTAAACGGGTTTGCGAGGATACGGTAGGACGTAAAATGTGCCTCTCGTATCAGTAAGGAGGAGAGAGAGATGGCAAGGAGGAGGAGTTGGTATTTTTTTTTCTTAGGTGGTCCCAGCACGCAACCTTGTGGGACTCGCTTTAAAAAGAAAGTGCGCCCTCTGGCTGGAGGGGTACTGAGCTCGTGAAATTAAACATTCTGCACGAGGTGATGGCGGAGACGAGGAGGAAAGCGTAGTGGAAACATTTCCGCGGAGTATTCTCTCCTTTGAGATGGGAAAGCCAGTGTCATATCAATCCCCTCCATCTACTCGGATGTCTTTTTCCTCATCCCTGCCGCGGTCTTCTTCTTTCCCCTACGTTCTCTCTCCAGCGCCCGCTCGTATCCCTTGATAGCCGTCATATTCAAAGCTTTCGAGAGAGAGAATCTAATCTCGGGATTGTTTTAAGGGAAAAAGACTTAATACACAGGGATACTTCAGTCGCGGAGTAACAGAGCGGAAAAGAAAAATTTGGAAAAAAAATCCCATCAAGTCTATTGATTAATCAGTTGTTCACGGAATGAAATAAGCATCGAAATGAATTTTCAGTGAAGTAGGTGCTTTGAGACCTAGCTTTAGGGCTAACTGTAAGAGCTTTTTAAAATTTATGTGGATTATTTGTAATATTTTCGCGTTTGTTCTTTATTTTAATCTCGTTTTTTGAATAGATCTCTATCAAACCCTATTTACCTTTCAGAATCTTAAAGAAAATATTATAAGTGTTATTATCATTCTAAATAGTTAAAACCCTTATTTTTATGTATTATATAAAATATATTTCTTTTCTTAACAATTTTGGAACTATTTCAATAAATGTAAGTCTTTTACAATATCGAATATAAATTACACTCCCGGAGATAATTTATCACGTACGAGATACTGAATAGCTATCAAAGCCAAATCTATATTCTGGCAATACCAAAGGGAAGCATGATAGAGGGAGATAATTAATCTCTCATCGTAAAGGGATAAATGAACCCTAATATATCTCTCGTGCACAACTCCATAATTTAACCATCGTCATTGTTTAACGTATAGAAGCATTTTTTCGGCGATACAATAATTTCCGATTTATATAGTTATTGTGTAACGTATAAGAATCCGAAACAATTAGACCTCCATGAAATGTATTATAAAATTAGATGGTTTCAATAAGTGTATATTAATTATTTTAATAAACATTTTGAAAGAAAGATTTTGATTCAATTTTGATATCAGTATCCTTCTGTTCTGTTGAAATCTCCATCGCTACGTGCGTAGAATATCGCGGAAGTGCAATCTCAACACGTTTCCGGTCGCACGTACAACGAAACGAGTCCCTTTAAGAAAAGATACTTGGACGTCGTCTGGTAGACAACCTAATCTCGCCCCTTCTTCCACAGAACATATCTTACATGAAAACAGGTCGGGAAAAAAATCACCCCAGTATCTTGAAGCGCTGTTAGATTGGCAACACTATCCTTATCCTTTGTCTCCCATCCATTCTGTTCCTGCAACCTTTCTTCTTCTTACTCCTCAACCCTTCCCTCACTGTTTACGCAGCGCTGCACCGCCCTTCGTACGCATTTTATACATCCCTTCCCTCATCTCTTCCCGCCGATTCCTTCCACATTGCATTTCGACCGGGGGTCTTCATCATTGTCCACCCGAGGGTCGTAAGAGCGCTTCTTGTCCGGCTTTAGGTAGGTAGGTTCCGGCGGTGGGATGCTAGTCCTTCCCAATTTATTTCGAAGGCAGCTCGGAGGATTTAAAGCGTATCGAGGCGTACGGAAAGCAGAAGTGATGTATTTCTCGGGGTAGAAACTGAATACCGTCAACGAAAGTTCCGGTTTTCGGTTCCAGTCGGAGCAATTTTATTTTTTAATTGATTAATGTTAACGATTTATGATGTTTATCTTTCGATGATGTTTCTTACGATTGCTGGCAAACTTATTTATCATTTGATACCACAGGGTTGTTATGATTGACAGTAGAGTAACAGAATCTCGAGAGAATGCAAGATAGGAGTTAAAGTTAATTTAAATTTACTTATTTAGTATGACCTCCTTCCTTAAAGCTGAGATTGAACATAATAGATCAATTACAATTAGTATGTCAATAGGTATCGTCTTCTATACTTAAAAGAATTCAACGTAAATCAACGTCAATTAAATTTCACAAGAGGACTGAAGGGGTACAGCGGTCGAAAATCTACCGGTTTTCTTTTTAAAGAGTACGTGTAGATCGAAATTCTTTAAGAAACTTAGAGGAAAAAATATAGAAGAATCAAATGTTATTTTCTTTTCAGGAGCTATGTAAAAGATCACAATGCGTGATGAAGTGACTTTGTATGACGTAAAATTCTGTTCTTAGTCAATTAAAGATTTATCAAACGTTTGGCTTCGATATGAATATAATATGGTTCGGATAACGACTCAAATACTAGTAATAACAGGGAATAGTTTCTCTTTCTGTGTCGCTAGAAACGAATCTATGTGTACAAAGGAATGATATTGATCTATTTTTTCTGAACGAACGAGTCTCTAAACGAAGTTCTTTCCTTTAAAGTTCGTTGCCAAGGCTACAGAGTCTTAATTGATGAAGCGTAGCTACATATTTTCTTACAGTATTTCTTTTCTTTTTTCACTGAGGATCATATATATGATTAAAATTACAATGGAAAGCAAATATTTATGTAATTGAATAGAGCTAAACGAAGTAAAATTAAAAATTTTTCTATTTCTTTTATTTTATGACCTTTATTACGAACAAGTGATTGGCTCAGAACTTTCTGTTAGATGCGTAGTTTCATCTTAATTCAGCATCACTAAAATCGATTGTAAATAGCTATGATATTAATCTTCTATTGAGTTCATTTATTTATTAGAATTTAACGTATTTTATGTTTTTTGGAATGATCAGTTAGTCTACCTTTCCAATAAATTTAATATGGTTAAAATTTTTTTAAAGGAAAAAACTTATTTGAAACGAATAAACCGGTTTGCCCCGGTTCCTTAACTCGGATATGTCGAAACCGTCACCGAACCGTAATTCGACACTTAAATCGATACTAGTGGAGACGGAATAATGCGATTGGTCGAACGCCTCGGGTCTTAAAAACACACGCGGACGTCGCCGCAAGAATAAAGCGGAGGGTGTTTATTTTCCGCTTTAATTGGTAAGCGCTTTTTTCATTTCGCGTTTCAAGTATCTCCGGAGGAAACGGCCATGAAGAATGGGCGTGTGTCTCCCGGGATTGGAGCGCCGGGTCACAGTGCGCGCGGAGGGGCAACACCGGAAAGGAAAGGTCATTACGATACGGGAAATTAGCCGAAAAATAAATCGCCGGGGAAAGTATTCCTTTCGGGGAGAAAAACACAGCGATTTCTTCGGCAGGGATAATTATGTCCGTCCGATTGTTTGGCCAAGATCGATTCCTGGTCAGGAATATAATGAGGTCATTACGGAGAGCAAGGTTTTGTGCAGTTGTCGATACGGCACGGTTCTGGGTATTTGGACATCGATTATCCGAAGGTCCAATCATGAGGGTCGAAGATTTCGTATTTCTTTTTTTTTCTTTCCACCGCCATGCGTCTGACATCTCGGTACGTTATATTTGTTCGAGATGGTTGTTAAATGAATTGCATCTCCGTAATGCTTGCGTAAAGTTCCCTCGCGTATTCTCTCGGCGAAAGGGGTTTTGAAATATTTAGTGGCCATCAAAGTATGTTTGTAAATAAAAGTCTTTTTGAAGAGGATGGAGTTCCTTTCCGTCGTAAACAATACTGAAGATGGACGGTGTATATCTGTCAAGGGTTCCGGAAGTACGTAGTTTTTGTGCGTTAATTGAGGTTCGCAGAATGCTCTCGTTTTATCACGCTTTGCGAATTATTTGCTAAAGGATACTTTTGTAGAAGGTTTGCTCATTGTTTATACACTGCTGATTGATTATACGTAGTCTCAACAAAAATGCACGAAAAAACGTTTTTGTCTCTCTTTTCTTCTTTGTTTTTGGAAGTGATATTTTGTGCGTTTGTTGTTTATTGATTCTACGCAGACTTAACAAGAATGCACGGAAAAATAAACGTTATTCTCTCTTTTTTCTTCCTTGTAAGTGATGCTTTTTATAGCTGTCATTCGCTTTATTCAGCTTACGCCAGTCGATTTAGGAGATTTACGATGTTTCATGATCTTTACGATCTTAACAATTCTTGAGTTGCTTCGAGCTAAACTTTCCGCTTCGCCTCTATTAAAAACACCTTTATATACAATATCTATCGTTTTTATACGATTTGTCTTCATTCTCGAGGTATTGTAAGAATAAATCCATGAAATTATTATTCACTGTATCGTGGTCTTTGATTATTTTCCAAAACTGTCCGTGAGAAATAACATATTACTTTACGAAGCAAAACAAAAATATAATTCAGCTACGCCTTTATGCTTGAAAATCAAAATATATTCTGTAAAAAATCGTCAAGAATTATTAATAATTCATTTTTGAAATTACTTTGAAAGTAATTAGATAAAAACTGTTTGGCACTGAAATGATCTCAAACGAGTTTCTTGAATTGTTTGAGAGGGAATGAAGCTTGCCGCGGAAGATGAATATTAAGCAGTTTTCCTTGTTTTCTCTTATCAGGAAAGAAGTATTAGTTGAAATATACTAAACACATATAACTTCAAAACTATATAAAAGCGTAGAATGATCATTTTCTCAACGTAAACCACTTGAAGAACTGAATAGCGTTCATTGCGTAGCAACAAGATCATGCGCCACTACTGAACTTCTTTTCGTCTATTTACGTATTGCCCCAGCAGCTAAGAAACTGTGGTAATCAAAGAATAAAAAGAATAGATCTTTTTATACCCCTAATAATTTTAACAAATACTTTTGCTTACGTAGGTGAACATGGAGTCTCATACGCACTGAAAAGAGATGTCTTATCGATGTAAAGATGAACGAGAGTTTTATCAATTTTCAACATCCACTCACGGCTCGTCACCTGAGAACGAGAGCATAGCTGGACATCTCTTGGAAAGCCATCATCTTCCTCCCGCATCGTCTAATCGCCGCGTTGAAGTTAGGGAAACGGTCGCGTAGAGACGGGAGCGACGTGGGCGGACAGGAGAAAAAATAAAAGATTTCTCGCTCTGTTTTCCTGCGCTGTATCTAGCTGTCGCTCCGTCGCTCAGGATGCCGTGTTTACGGCAGCCGTAAGGTTGTCGGATGGCGGTACACGGATCTCTTGGGGTGGCGAGGAAGGTTTGAATTTCCACTCAATCATCCCCTGACGCGCGCAACGGTGTGGAAAGCGGAGTCGGTGGGTATCAGTCATTGCTCCGAATTTTTTGGGGAAAGGGGTTTACACAACGAACGCGAAAAAAAATGAATGGCACGGGAATTTTTCAGAACTCGTCCATATATATACACATATATATATACGTACGTATAAAAGGTTTTACGAGCGGTTTCGTATTTATCGGGAAAAAAAGCGGGGAAACTTCGCGGAGAGAACGCATCGTCTTTAAAGTGGAGATGTGTTAGTAACCAAGCAACGATTGCATCCGTTATCTCGCGGAAAATATTTGCTATTAGTTCGCTCCTTGTTGGGTAGGGCAAAGTTTCAATTTGTGGTATACATGAAGTGATGATGTGTTTGAACTTAATTTATCTATCGCTTGTTTGGATAGGATAATGTTTTGTTAGACTAGATAAGGAGTGATGTAGTTTGTGGAAGATAAATAGTGAAGAGAAAAATAGCCACTTGTCGAGTAGATATATTAGTGGGAGACCCTGGTTCAAGTACCAGTCATGTATCTGTTTTTCTACTTCTGTTTAACCTTTGTTATCCAGTCGTAAGAACTTATCCAGTTAAGATCTTTTTTACCTGTCTTTAATCCTGAGTTATGTAGCTTGCTTCTCAGGGCGATGTGTAAGAAAAATTCGGCTACCAACAGGTTTTACCGGCTCGTAAAAGTCTGCGGTCATTAATTTATATATCCTTTTTTCCTTAATCTTCGTTTATCGTCTCGGAGAATTAAATTAGCTCCCTTTATTTTTTTAAACGAGCTTAATCTTTTAAGAGTCGGGCTGATTGCACCTTTGACATTAGCGTATTTATGGAAAGAGGAAAGTTATTCTTTTTTAAGTGCGGAGAATGGGTTCCGTAGCTCCGAGGCGGGAATGTTCTACTCCAGCATCCCTTTATGAATTATCTCTAAATCTACTTCCTTCCTCCCACATCATCCCTTCTATTTTTGTGTCGCCGCCCACCGCTCCGGCGTTTCTCCTCTCTTTCGTCGTTCGCATCCCTAAACCATTCTTTCCACGAGAGATAACTGGGCACGGAAACTTTAGAAATGCAGAACAATGCTCGGTATTCCTAGGTACAACAGGGAAGCCCACGCTCGAAGATAGAAACTAGACTTCCTTCACATCCAGCGATGAAAGGATGGGAGCGCATGATACTTGTAGTAAAATATTTTGTGTAGCTCTTTGTTTCAATTAAGAATATTCGTTATGGTCCGTGTACTTGTAGTATGCACGTGTATCAACATCTTCTACTTTGTTGAAGAAATTGACACGGTATGATTATTGACATGGAGATTCTTGGTTCGTTACACAACTGACCCGAGTATTTCTCATTTATGATTTGGTGTATGAGATACCGTTTTATAAATTTTGTGATGAATATGATAGTATAGATCTGATATATTCATCAGAATTTAGGACATACCTGAAGAAATTTTGTGACAAATTAACACTGGTATTAGTATTAAGTTATGAGTAAGTTTTGGTAACACCAATGGTTCTAAATTATCTATAAATTATATCATATACAAATGAGGGTAAAAAAAAGAACTGTGCAAATAGGATTATATATCTTATTATTATTATATTATTTGTTAGAATGTGATCAATTGCGTAATCATAATTATCTTGTAGTAAAGTTTAAAATTCACGATCAATTGACGTAACAGTTTAAGTAATTAAGATACAGTAGTTTTCCCAAAACTCGGAAGGATTTAGGCGGGTCAGCATCGTACGATAAGTTAAATCGTTTCCAGAAGATGGACGACAGACTGTACACGTACAATTTCCGTGCCCGCAAAACGAACTTCGTGTGGCCACAGAAGAGAAATCTCCATTAATTCGGACACATAGTAGAGGCGGTACGGAAAAAAGGCCATCAAAGCGTTTCTATTCACGGGGAACCAATCTCGGCTCGTTGCAGACGGAGAGACGTCTCGCGTCCAACTTCGGTCAAGAAGTTCCTCGGGAGTAATTCCCAACGAGAGAAGCATTAAATCCCTCCGTTCTTTCGGGAAAATTTAGTTGGATCGTCCGATTTTCCTTCGCTATCCATTCTCTGGCCCATAAGTGGATCAGCGGGAGGAAACCGACTTACATCCTGTTACACGACCTGTCCAAATTCGGCTCCCGACTGAGATTACGCGGAAGTTGGACGAAACTTGCTCGCTGCGGGAAACTATTGGATTGCGTGCACTTAGATAGATAGAATGCCATTCTCCATCATTCACTACGGACCTATCTAGGATGTGCGAATAATTCGGGTGAAGGGAGTGAAGACCGAGTGGTTGATGTGTGTGCGGGTGAAAGTTCATCAAAGATCGGCAGCAGTTTAGAGGGCAAAGATTACTCGAGAAATCCTATCCGGAGGTTCCCTCGAAGGGTTCCAATAATCGGAGAGGGTTTCTGTCAACTAATTGGAAACTTAGGGGAAATCCTAATTGATTTTGTTGGTAAATTAATTCAGTACTTTGTTACTCCTAATGTTACGTAATTTTCGAGATTTAATTGTGAAACTTTTTTGATTCGAAGAGTTTTGTCAATTGTTGTTCCATTTACTGTTGCAGTTTTTGAATTCGCAATTGTTACTTCGTTTATTTCTTTATTCTTCTACCGTATAATCACCAATATTATGTTATCGTTTAGATTATTATTATACCATTGTTAACATCGTTATTATTATATTGTTGCTGGCAATAGTATTATGCTACTATTAATCAATTGATATGTCTATTAGAATGCTATTATTATAATTCTTTCATTAACGAACTATTATCATATAGCACAAACTCGCCTATTTACTTGTCATTAGATCAAAATCGCGTAATTTATTTACTATATCTCCATTAAATTAAAAAGAATCACAGAAGTAAGAATGTTTAAAATGTTTCCTTATATTATTTCAATTTGTTTGAGTGAGAGCTCGAATGGTGTTTATGGATTGAATATCGCTTTCCTTCAATATTTGAACCTCATGTCAAAACATCTGTGTCTGAGGATTATTTCTGGAAAGTGAGTAACCTTGTTATTCAACAGATGTTTTTATGTATCTGCTTCGTCAAGTGGTCGTCCCAAGCTTCAAACTATACGAAGCAAAAGGCAATGTTTCTTGGACATTTATTATAATTAGTCCTCCTCTTTTCGTAACTTTATATATCTGAAGTTAATATAATTTTGTACGCAATTAAGATTAAATACACAACAAATTTAAGTTGAATCTAAGTTGAATAGGGGTAAAATAAGGTACATTGTTTAATGAATAACGGGACAAGTGAAATATGCGTTGGTCATCAAGAGAATCACATGCGAGAACAGCTGGAAACTTTGTTATCTAAATCTCAACAATAGTATCTATGTGTTACAAGTAAGATTTGAACTTAATATTACATTCGGTGAATCAGATTACAGATATCCATATGTTCTGAGAAATTTATCATTGTATGATTTAATATTATAGCGAAGGTTTTGTTTAATGCATCCTTAGATGACAATATAACCTTAAGAATTTCATGAAGACGCTCTGTCGTCAGTATTCCTTAACTGAAGCTCGACACTTTGCTAAACCGTATTTGAGAAAAGTATCAAATGATAATGAACTATAATGTATCACCATCGTGTTAAAATCCATGAAAGTTTGAAATAATTTATCTTGCAGAAATTTCTAATATCTAAATTCGGATGTATCTGTCCTTATTTAATTTAATCTCTTTAAAAATTCTGATAAAACTATTTCTTCGATGGCTCAAGTAGCCTTCATTATTTGTTTTTCAATAGAAAGAACTCGTTGACCTTGTATTCAGTGAATGAATATAAGTATAGATTGCTAGAACGTTATGTAGGAAAACGAATACTATTTTAATCACGACTAAATTGTTCCAGGACACCTACACTTTAAACGTAAATGAACCCGATTCCCGCGCCGTACATCACGTGACAATAAGTAATCGTAATGGGAACATTCTCGATGCACTTTCGGGACATTAAGACTATCACCGTAAGCCCGTATTCTCCGCCCACCTGAGCTGGTAATGCACGAAGTAACAAAGCTCCAACTCATTAAAACGTAATGCTGAAATATATCTACTTTCTGAGGCTTTTAAGCTAAAAGGAGAGGCGAGAAACGTCCCGCTACGGAAGTGCGGGAAATAACGGCAGATCTATTACGATTCTCCGGAGACATCCGGGGGAGATTGAAAGCGTAATTGTGGGAGGAATTGAAATAGGTCGGGACGCTTTCTCCCCATATCCTCACCGTCCGGCGTGAATTCGGCCTATTGTGTCTCCAAGGAAAATATTACGTTATATATTTGTCGCTAGGAAGCCCGTCTGGTAACACCTCCTTTTCTATTTCGACCTGGAATTTATCGGTCGAAAATTGGAGCTAACGAAGATTTTCGGCCTCGCTGGAGGGTAATGGAGACACTATATCCCCTTTCTTTTTTGACATCTCTCCCATCTTTTCATCTCTGGGGATAGGCGGATTCAATAAGTGGGGCCAATATAAGAGAGGGAGCTGTTTCAGGTCGGGCGATAGGATTGGCACTTCCGAGTCTTATTTGACGTTGTCTCCCATCGCTTTAGTACGTCCTTGATGCCCTCTTTTTATATCGCTACGTATATAATTCGTTTGATGGTTCCCGTCCGTTCACTCCGATGCCGTGTTGTCTCTTTCTTTTCCGTGCGTGAAAACGTGAAAACTCGATCGCCCGCGAGGTTTTCGTCTTTTTTAATTAGAGGTTTAATTAACGGATCGTGACTTTTACGGAGCTTTCTCTCTCTCTCTAGGAAGACTTCGAAGTGACCGGTCTCCGCCGCCGTACGAAATTGAACTGGGAAATTTTAACGTAATGAAATTTGCGTCAGTTAACGCCCCTGAAACGCGGGAACGAATTACGCGTTTTAATATAAGAGGGACTCAAACTGGAGCGCGTCGAATTTAATATAGCGGCGGGAGTTTGATGTCTAAACATCAATCGCGTACGAGGCAATTATCGCGCGGGCATTTATTATTTCACGGAAGGGAAATAGCTCGATGTTTCGGGCGGTGGCGAAATTGAAAAAAAAATGTTTATAATAATAAAATACGTATTATTCACGAGGTCGATTTCGCTTTAGATTAAAAACGAGTGATTATCGCTTTTGGATAAATACGGAGCTTTTGAAATGCAAAAAATACGAATAAAAAGGCTACATAAATATTACGAAAGCTTTTTATTTTGTAGGTGTCAATTTAATACTCACGCTAATGTCAATCAATCGTTCCGTTAGCTATTAAACATTTGGATACACATGGATAAAAATATATAAAATTTAAGTTACTTTCAGTTGAATATTCCAGAAACCAGTCACTCTTAGTAAAATATGTTATCTTAAACACTTCATATAAAATTTAGTCTAATTTTATCTGTAAAAGCACAAGCCAGTTTATGGGGAGAATGCCGGTAATGTGTGATCGAGTGGACGTATTACGTATTTTCAATGTCAAAATATTTTTGTTCCTTAACCGATGTTTTTACAACCTATTTTTCCTTATTTTCATAGTATTTACATTTTCAATTGAATACAGCGAACGATATTTCCGATTCTGTCTCCAAAAGAACATATACGCGTATATTAAAGACAGCGTACTGTTGGTAACCGAGTGTTTTGTATCGTTATCTTTAAGAAGGGCACTCATCCGAAGAAGAAAATGCATCCAAAGAGAAGAAAACTAATCCACTGTTCACGATGGGGAAATAAAGCACGACCAAACATATAAAAAAACTAAATTAATCCGTAGCATTAAAATTCAAGCGGGCTTCTTCCAAACTGCCGAGAGAACTCTCGAAGACTTCAAACGTTGTTTTCGGATTTCTCCTTTAATTTTTCCCTCGGAAAAAGAAGGCTTCTTACGTCGCCGACTCCTCCGAGAAGTCCGGCTTTTTCCAGACCAATCAAACCCACGAGCGTTTAACGAGCAAACGAAAAACCTGAGTTACGACACACTTGTTACTCTCAAGAACACCTCCGGAGGAACCTTCCTCAGCGCCCTCGCCAAAGAAACAACGAGGGTCTAGAAAAACCGAGAAAACCACATTCACGTGCTCCCGAAGGAACATCTTAAGGAATCCACCAGAAAACGAAACAATCAAACTTCCTAAAGGGGAAATACGGAAGGGATCCCTAAAACGCAGAAAAATGTCGGATTTGGTTTCCTTACTCACCCGAGGATGGTGTGATAGAAGGTCGGATGGCGAACCATTAACGCGGACGCGGTATTAATCCAGCGAAGGTCCCGAAACGGTTCCCGTAGTGGAGGACGTACACTCGCCGGCGCCGATGTCGCGAGGAAGAACAGCGACCGCCTCGTACGAAAGCAAGGAACTGACTGATTCACATCCAACAGGCGAGATAGGGAGCAGGGGAACCAGAAGAGGGGAGGGGCGGTAGGGGAAGAAGGAGGAGAAGCACGTCCCGACCTACCCTTCCACCTTCCAGTCCAACACGCACCCTTCCCCCCCTTTCGGTGGTATCTTCCCGCGGATGGAGACTGCCGTCGCCCCTCCACCGCCACAAACAACGCGCCCCACCCCCGCAACAACCGCGCCCTCTCCACCGAAAAAAAAAGTCGGATCGAAGAAAGGGGTGTGGATAGAAGTTGGCCATAGAGAACAGGAATAGAGTATAAGGATGGGTTGAAAGAATGGATTTTGGGTGACGGACATCGGATGCTGTGGGCATGTGGTTTCGATGGGAGGAGAAAGTGCGGGGACAATTGGGTACGAGAGAGAGACGTTTCTCACGTAAAAATGGAGGGGGCCGAGGCATGTGCCGTGCGGTAATGACCGCGGCGAAGGAGGAGGATGGCGGGAGGAGTGTGTATATCGCTCGGAACGATGCACGAACGATAAATATTTGGAGAATAAACGAAGCGGAACCCTTTATATTGAGGCGCGGAAAAAATATTTGCCCCGTAATCAGAGGGAGGCTCTCGTGGACGGTTCGGATACAGGAAGTTGATGATACGATCATATTTGAGAGGAGGAAATTGGCGCCCATGGATTAGAGATGCTTCTAATTTATCTCCGGAGTTTGCTCGTAGCTATTTTTAAGGGATCGCGATACCATCAGTAATTTTCCTATAGCGCAAAATATGCATCTGACGGTGATATCTCGGGAGTGATTTTTTTATAAATTATGATTGCCAGATGGTTCTCATATCATTACACTTGGAAATTATTCCGCGGTTTATTTTGATCAGGAAATGTTTTCGAAGTAGATTTTATCGTATGTTAGTATAGACCGTAATTTCGTTATGTTTTGAAGTGAATTATTTTTGCTTGAATTATTTTAGTTTCTAATTTAGATGCCTAATTTAAGAGTAATCGTTCTTATAGCAATAAGTCTTCTAGTTGTGAACTAGTGTCTTTTTCTTTATCGAAATTAAATTTATTCTTTTCGTGAATTGTATGTAGAGTTGGAACTTTGTCTCAATATCTTATGCATATAATTCATATATATTTGTCGACTAATTTTACGAATTATGTTGGGCTAAATTCTTGTTTAATTTAAAAATTATTACTTATTTCTGTTAATCACATAGTTTGAATTATTTACATTAAATTCCACCTAATATCTTACAAGTATTAATTACCTCTTTGGTATTTTCTCTTACTTTAATTTACGCCCTCCAGTTCGATCGTCTTGCGCATTTTTCCTTCGATATAAAACTTTGATCGTTATCGAAATACTTAAACGCACGCCGTGATTAAAGATCTCATTCAATCTTTCACGAACTAAACTTCTCGCATAAGCCGCCCGTGTATATAAGCGATGCTGTCGCAGATGCGTTGTCCTACATCGATCCGTGGAAAAAGATTCTCTCTCCAACGGAATTCCTCCAAATATAAAATCGCATCAGCAATAGGATCTTACATGAAAGTATCAACTTTTATGATCATGACGGTCTCAGCGGAGAACGAAAATAGGGACGGTCGGGAAAAGCGAGAGTGTGATGACAGGAAAGAACGATAGAAGGCACCTGATGCCTAAATGTAGTCCCTCTAAACTTAGCTTTTATTGGTTCGTTTGCCGTTCCATTAGAGATTATTACGCACTTACCGTAATCTCATTTTCAAGTGTAATACGACCCGAAGCCATCGAATGTGTCAAGCGGTGACATAAAGGAGGATATCTGCCATATAGTATTCACGTTAACAAGGACGGAGCTTTACATTAATTCGTTGACGTATTCGAGCGTATAAAACTCGTGAATGTTTTTGTTCCCGTATTATTATCCACAACCGTGTGTATTATTTATCCTTCCGTGGGTGTTATCTGTATCATCGCTGTGTATTTCGTTCAAAATCTCGTGGATTTATATCTTTCTATCGTATATTTTTATGTGATTATACTCATCCATTCTCTCGGGTTTCGTTCGCATTGTATATCTCTAGAAATCCTCGGCGCTGACAAAAGGCCGCCTTTCAACTCAGATCAGTGGCTCTCAAGTGCGGTGATTCGTCATCCGAAAGAGACAAGATATTTGTTTGAGGATGACGGAAAATTCGAGGGAAAATATCCATCTTCGCTCGCGATGAACATCTCCATGAAAGACACAGTCTAGTCGAACGTGTTTGTGGTCTTCGTATTAACAACGCTGCTCTTCTAGGGAGATTAAACAAGCCGGTTATGCTCCGCCGTCAATATTTGGAGACGCTTTTTGTGCGAAACGAGAGCTTTATACAATCTCGTAAGGGAGAAAAGGCTGAATATGTCATGTGAGGAGGCCTTTTGACAAGAATCGTTATTCAATTCTCTCGTACTTTGACAGCGAAGCAATTTAGTGTCTCCGTTAAGTTGCTAATGGCAACGGTTGTTTGCGTAGGGATGGGTTTCCTCGCGGAGCAAAAAACGTAATACAATACATTAATACATCAAAAGTTGATGAATGATTTCGTTATGGAAGCGACTCATTTGTGGTTCGCCACTCTACAACGGGTTCATATATTGTGAAGAAGTAGACGATATAATGGGTTGGGAATTGGAGGAAAAAAATTTACTAGAGAGAAGATTTACTGTTCTTTTGGTACTATAACTTTCTTTAATTCCTTTATTACCAAAATAATGTTCTATTTAGTGAATCAACCAAATATTAACCTAATAACTTTTTCGGAACTTTAAAACCATCTTCTTATCGACCTAAGTTTCAAAACTTTCCCAAATATCTCGACGACCCGTAAGGGGTTCGCCAACCAAAACAACCACTCGATCTTTGTGACCACACGCTCTCGATCCAGTCGACAGCTCGTTTGCATCTCCCTCCGGCCTCGATTCCGCCACAAAAATACGGCGACCCTCATCGGGGACGCCGACCAAGAGGAACAACGTTACCACAACGAGAGAGTTTCCCCTCCCCTATAATACCAACAACCGACCGAATCAAAATACTTTCACAGCCTCGTTACTTTTCATCCCCGACAAACACTTCGACTCCCACTCATGCGCCACCATTCATCCTTATAGAGCCGCCACAGATTCGAGAAAAAAAGGAGAAAATATATTTCTAAGGGTTTTTGGAGTGCGGGGGGAATAAATGCAACGGGACCGGAACGGGGCAAGGTTGCTATGGCACCGAAGATGAATCCTCGAGGACGGAAGCGGTGAGAGGTTGCCGAGGGTCCAAGAGAGAATGGCCGAGAGAGGGGAATCGGTGGTATCGGAGTTGTTTTGAAGAAAAGAGCGGGATGTGTGCGGGGGAATTCCTTGTGAGGGTGAAATTAGGGGAGGGGGGTCTGAGGGGGTTCGAGGAGGGGTCTGAGGGGGTCCGGTGGCAGGGAAGCGGGCAGCGTTAAGGGGGGGAAGGGTTTTGCAGAGATGAGAATGGAAATGCTGCCGAAAGCCTTCGAGGGAGGAAACCAAGAGCAATGGAGATGGGACGGACGCATGGGGAAGATGGATAGTTTGGCTGTTTGGAGAAAGGGATCGGAGGGAGAGGCGCGTAATGGAAAAGCTGGTGCAAAGCAAAAATATATATGAATTCGATATTCGTGTTTGCGAAGGACCTTCTTGAAGGAGACGTAACATGGAGACGCCATATTATTCCGAGGAATAAGGATACGTCCCGAGGGAATGATGGAAGTTCGGCGGGATATTTTGACCGGAATGTGTGTGTGCACAAGAATGGAGTGGTTTTTTTTTTGATTAAGTATTGCTTTCCCAATGCTGCTCTGTGTGTCCTTGGTCCGATTTGATTTATCCATGCGTTACGGTGCATTTATAAACTGGGTGTAGTGTTACAAGAATTACGTAGTTTTATGAGAATTTTCTGTTTTTAATGTTTATTTCTGCACAGATTTTAGCGTATTAGTTTCAGAAAATCCTTTCAATATACGCATTGCCTTTCGCGTAGGTTCCTTGGATACGTAAACACTTTCGTGAGAATAATATCATACGTATATCAAGAAAGTGTACATTTGTTTTAATGAGTGTATTTATAATAACATACTTATTATATTTATATGCATGCATTTTTATTACGTTTTGAGTTTAACATTTGATAAACAGACATAATTTTGAAGCTGCATTTACGTTTTCCCTTTTTAAGTATCACAGTAATATCGCATCGTTCGTCGTGCTTTTTTATTAGAATATTTCAAATGTATTTTCATGAATCGCTTACGCATTAATGCAGTTTAATGTACAATTACCCCATATTTTAACGATAATATAATATTGCCTTTCGTTTAGTTCTCCATTAGAGGTAAAATGCGATAAGTGCTGCAGGATTCGTTTATATATTTCTGCAAATATCGTAATTGCTCGAATAAATTTTGAAGTACTTAACACGATATTGAATGTGTTATATTATCTTTGGATTTTGTAGATATTATTGCTTGATATAATTCAAAATATTAAATTATTCTCTGTTATGTTCTGAGTTCTGATATTCTGTGAATCACCATTTGAGGATTTCTAATTTCCGGAGGCTAAAGCAATTTTTTTTTGATTTGTAACGATTCGCGGAAAAACGCCGCGAAGCCGACGCAATAAATGGGAGCGAAACGGAAATTTCGATCATTTCCAAGAATTAATTAGGCCAAAGAGCAATTTCCCTTTCCGTTGATAGCATCTTGCGCGGAATAACAAATGAATAAACAATAAAACTCGGCGTGCTGGACTCCCTAAATATTTCTACGCTTTAATGCGTAAATTAGGAATTTCACATCGTTGCTACGTTACGTGCAAATAACACTCCGTACATTTGCTTAATCAATATTTAACATCGAAACGCGGGAACGGAATCGCTTAAAACGTGGAATTTATTTCTCTAATTCCACAGTAGCTAATGGAACGCCTCGATACGGATCCGCGAATTAAATATTATTATTCCGCTCATTCCGCAAAAATCTTTATTCCTCGGCAGTGCGATGGCTTCCGCGCCACATCAAAAGTCTGCTTATCAAACGAAATTCGCTCCGATCGTTAAAATTTTTATTTACCCAAAGCCTCTTCGTACGCTTTTCGTTTGTTTCGGATTCGTACTCGGACTCGTCCCTGCGCTCGGGGAATTTTGAAAGCGAACCACAGGCACTCCGTATCCCCCCAAGAGATGACATCAACGACTGGGGGATAAAAACAAATCCGCGATTTGATTTCCACATATATACCCCATTAACTCCCTGTACTACCACCCTCATCTCCTCTAGTGCATCCAAACCCAGTAAACGCGGTGCTTCGGGGTGGGCATAAAGAACCCGGAGGGCTCTAACAACCAGCTTCATATCAGAGAGATTCTACTACCCTACCATAGAATCGCGACCTCACATATCCCTCAGATCCGGCCTTTTTTCGGGAAAGATTCCTCCCATTCGTAGAGAATTTTAGTTCAGTTTTTTTTTATAGTACGGAAATGTTAGGATCGCTTTTGATGCGAAGATATGCATGTCTCTAATGGATACGGATCGTTCCGAATGTAATAATGTATGAGTAAACTTCCGAAAGGTCAGAACGTACTTTAATCTTTTTTGCTTACGGTGAAATTTTTCTCAATTTCTGAAGGATTCGGCTCAAAGGTGCGTTGATATCTCATCTCCTTAAAGTTTAAACCACCAATTCGTAAATTAAAGGAATTAGGCTCCCGAGACGAGATGTGGAGTGGGTAAATTTATGTTAATTTTTCAGTAACGTTTTCGTACCTTTTCATACAGTGAGCACTTCTTCAAAGAAGATGATGGTTTTCAATTTGAAACCACACTCTCATATTTATAGAATTTTCATCTAAGTAAAGGGATATTAAAATCCATAATAACTCCTACGTATATGGTCTTCCATCCTTGAGAAATGAAACCGATGAGAAAGATTCTATGAAATTTTTATTTATTAAAGATAAAATAACAGTCGAGAAGGCCAAGTAAATTGAATCATCTAGTATAAATTTTAAATATATATTATAAATAAATATATAAAATATATATGAATAATTAAAACTAATATTAATTATAAATATGAAACAAAAGTAGAATAAATATAGAACTGTAATCGAGAAGAAACAAAACAAGAAATAAAAATTAATTAATAGGAGAAAGCGAAGATCTGATGGGATTAAAACGTTAAAGGTATACATTTAGAGATAATAGAGAGTTAAATTGCTAATGGATACGGTGGAACAAGGAACTTCAAATTCAATATCCTTAAAAATATTTGAAAGAAAGAAAACTTAATTAAAGATGAACCATAAGTCATTGGTCGGCAAAAAAACCTTTCGAAATCATTAGTTGATTAATGCAATCATTAAATAGCTATTAAGTTCGAGTAGTAAGTAGTTAGTCTGTAATTGGAGTCGCCACTGCTCAGTCATCAGTTTTTCACGTCATTAGATCCAAGAGTTAGAGCTCTGGCTAATGAAAAATACAACTACGTTCTTAACCGGAAGTAAAATGAAAATACTTCTTCAAAAGATGTACGGATAAAGAAATATTTTAGGGTTAGGGTGAAAAAACTACAACCACTTGATGCGGAAATTTAATTGGAATATATTTTAAAGATTACCATATCAATTTTTATCATTTAGGAAGATTTTTATAACAAATTCAAAGCGTTCAGAAATCAATATAGTTTGATTTGATGCATGAGATCGTTATTACATAAATACGTAATTACTTAGTATAGCTATGGCAACACCATCACAAGAGATGGGGATGTGAAATCCAACAAAGTAAATAAAAAATTTACGAAAATATTACTTAATAATTAATAGAGTCAATTTATGGATTATATATTCAAAAGTTTGAACCGGATGTGTGCAAAACAATATATAAAGACTGATTAACATCTTTGAAATACATTAAAGCAGCAAGTTTCAAATAAATAATCAATAAAAAATAATTTATTTCGAGCACACAATAACGTTATTCATTTTAAAATTAAACAAATAAAACTTGGCATAAAAGCTGTCAATGCTTTTTAAATATAGTTCTCGATTAATTTAATGAAAAAGAGAAATAAACCAATTCGATAAGCAGAGAAATATTTTTCGGACAAAAAATTTAATCACTCATTCAGTCCATCCAACCATTGAGCAATTCAGTCTCGGACTAACACGCAAGAATTCGGAGTGGGCAGAGAGAGAGATATAGGGGTCTCCCCTGCAATCGATTAGGAGCACACGAAATGGCCGCACGCAGCACGTAGAATCGAGTAAGACGGCAAACGCCCACATTCGGACAACTCAGAGTAGAGGGGGGTGTGGGTGGGTAGGAGGGGGGGGAGATGCGGCTGAAGAGAAAGAAAGACCGTGCCGGGGCTAAGGAAGTGGACGCATCGTTAATATTTTCCACGCCAAGTAGACGGCACGGTGATAGGATTTAGAACTCGTAAAACGTTGGTAATTCGATGTATCTCAAAGCCCCCCTTTTCTGGGGAAACGTCGCTGCTGAAAAGGGGAATCTCTTGAAGGGGTCTCCCGCTAACTTTTCGACAAGTCTCGACTATACGGTCGACCAACTTGTTACATAAGTTGGGATTAGGCACACGGAAGGAATTTCAGACAATGGGTACGGACGATTATCCGCGTCGAAATTCCGAGGCGTAACGAGTGGAAAAACAGAGCGGTTTCGGTGAGATAATTTTCTTCCGCGAATGAATTCACTCGGTGGATTCGCCGGGATGTTGTGTCGGTAAGGATTTTATTGAGTTGAAATGAACGCGGGTGGAGGTGAATAAAAAATGAGGAAATATAAGTTCGTTCTATTTTTTGTAGTTGGAATTGTCATTACCTTCTGGAAAAGTATAAATTGAAGCCAATTACTTTACCGAGTTTGATTCAAAAAGCTTCTTCGATTCTACTTAGAATAAGTGATATTAAATCAGCGTTAAAAGTTTATGATTCATAGTGAATAGAATTAAATTTGAAAAGTCTCTTTAAGTATCTGTTTTCAGTAGCTTTTGAAAAAACGTCAAAGGTTAACTGCACTATTTTTTATAATAGTTTATATGGATAAAAATTCTATTGATGGAGCGAATAAACCTATTTGGGTCGAGGTTTATTTATTATAATTATTATCAAGACCGTGCAAAAAACTTATGCTTAAATTTGATTGCAATAAATTATTCATATTAAAATAGCACTGAATTAATTGATTCCTCTCATTTTAAGCGGAAAATAATGTGCGAACGTATACTAATGTTAAAAACTCTACTGTCTGATTGTTGTTTGCCTGGAATATATTACATTAGTCCCATTTCAATATTAATATATTTATGTATGTATTAATAATTACATTAAGAAATCTATAATACTTCAATTTAAACCCTATGAAGTATATCTATTTGTATATGATATTCTACATTAACAATCAAAACAGAGACGTAAATAAGTAAAATGTTGAAATCGTGACATTTATCGCACATTTCATTTCCATTTCTATTTGACACTTTCTTTTATATTCTTTGAGGAGATTGCTCGTCTTATAGCATAAGTAGTTCCCCAGATTTCCCTATTCTCTGACTGAAGAGGAAGCGTTCCTTTCAAAGCTGCCCACACGAGTACGACTAGGCATCGCTTTCAATTTTTCCCCGCTATCTTTCGAAGGGAATTTATTGGCACCCTCAAACGTACGTTGTAGCTCTATAAATCGCACCCGCAACTTGAAAGTGATGTAATAATTCATGATGCTCGATGTTCTTTTGGCTTTTTATCGACATGCTGTAAGGTTGAGCTCTAGTTTAAATTCCAGCATTTTATTTCGATTTATAAAGTTTAATAATTTAAATACGATATATAATTTTCATTTTTCCCAATATGTTTATCCAATCCTACCAAGGGTTACGTGTATTTAAGCAACTAAAACGTTTCATTATACATCATTATTTTATTCTATCGATCAATATATATTTCGTAAAGTTTTACATCTCTTGGATAGGTTACGAAAATTTTAATCACTTCTCTCGAACGTAAATTTTTCAATATGTATATGGCGGAATTCTACGGATATATTTTAAGCTTAAAACTCTACCGAGCAAAAGAGTAATTTCGAGCGAAAAAATATTAAAATCTGGAATCGGTAAATTCGGCTCGCGTTCAATGACGAGTGAATTAATTTCAGGCAAAGGCTCAGAATTTCCAAACCCAAAAGTAGAAATAGAGCCCAACTTTTTAATCAATAACGTCTCGTATTGGAAACCTATATATCTTCAAACGCAACATACGCTGATGCCAAACGAACTGATTTAAGAACAGTCTTTATGGAACAGATGACTTATTTCGAAGCCTCCTTTCAATAAACCAATCTTTCCCGAAATCTTTAAGTTCTAAATAAGGAGTCAAACGGAAATAGAAAATGGAGCAAAGCCAACCCAAGGTTAAGGCGGAGGGTTGATGAGAAGGTAATGGGTAAACACGATGGATGGAATGTGAGGGAGAAATAGATAAGCTTTAGGGAGGTGATGGAGACGAGGGAGATGAATTTGCTGTTGTTTGAGATAAGGAACATGGACCACGTGATTGTTCGGTGATGAATGCTACAATGGTTCATGATAGAAAGGAATGATAAACCGTGGGAGAATGGAGAAGTTGTATGTGTCTAAGTTGTAACGTCGAAATTCAAATTAAAAATATTGTGAATAGAAACACTCGAGTTTTTTGTCGAGAATAAATTGTATCGGAAAGGATAAGAGCGAGAGAAATTTTGGTTCATAATTCAGTAGTTTATAAATTATACATATCCATTTATATGACTGATGATAATAATAAATTTAGTTACGATCTTTTTTCAGAGGGTATGGATTATTCTACTTTAATCAAAATGTTTCATTATTTTATTCATAAATATTTAACAATTTAATTGGAATAAATAGATCTAATTAACTTTTTATAACGTTTTGCTCATTATTTTTTTCATAACATTTATTTTTCTGTGTATTCTTTGGAAGGGGATTTAATACGTGTCAGATAGGCTGAATATTACAGAAAATTAAAATGCGATTTTTTTTAATTTACAAAAATATATTAATATTATTAAATTTAGAACATTATTCTCGATCAAAATATATAAATCGTGATATTCAATTGTTTCCTAGTTTATCATTCTTTACTTCAAAAAAAGAAAAAACAATGAAAATGTACACGTATTCTGACGAAAATCGCCAAAAACGGGTCTATGAACCCATGTTTATTATTATACAACATTAATATATCAAAGTACTCTTTTCAGCCATCAATGAGAATTATGGCTGAAAACTCCAAAAATGAACATGGAGAATAGACACAGGATTAAATTCTTTATGTGTAGGTCATAAATTACTCTTTCCAACGGAAGTACCTATAAAACTTGAACAGATATGTCTCAATGATTGTTTGGATAATATATGGCCGTGACAACTGGTAACAAACTAAGGAAGAATAGGATTAATGAAGTGAATGGGCGAGTCACACTTGGGTACCTCCTCAGTAAATAGAATCCGAAGTTATATTATTGTTCAATGAGATGTTCAATGAGGGATGTATGAGATTAATTTAAAGTTATCGGAGAGTTATAGTTTGCAATTTTGTTGAAAATTTATTTTAGAATTGATTTCACGTAGATAACGAGAGTAAGTTTTGATATATCGACGTATCTTACGAAACAGATACATAGTTATGACTCAATTCGTATTCTTTATGAGTATGTACAGCGAAAATTTTCTGCATGACAACGTTTAAAAGAAATGGAGTTGCTATAGCAAATCAAAGAATTTTTAAACTATTATGAAAATGCATCCAAGGGCGATGTTAATAACCCATTTCACTAAAGAGAGCGTTTAATTGGCACGAAAAGAAATGTCATGCAAACTGTACACGAGGTATCTCATTATTCACTCGCGAGAAGCCTTATACATGAACGTGCAACTTAAACGGTGGGAGGAAACGAGGAAAGTTTAGGCAAAAGATTCAGGTTCAATTACGAAAACATGGAAATCTTATGCAACAACTTCTAGCAACGCGATTCTATGGATGCAGATAGTGGAAGGAATAAGACGAAGAGTTTTTATAAGGAGAGATTTTGAAATAAGACCGTCAGCGTTGGATCGGATGGCTGAGGGAATGTTATTGGATAATGAGAAACACGTGAGCTGTATTTCCCTTGTAATTTTCCATCCCAGTTTCTCACCATATCATTCTAGCCTTTTTCTTTCTCGATTGGGACAATTTTAAGGAGTAGGGCTGAAGAGGAAAATGAGACTTTTCGTTCTCTCATTTTAAATCCACTTTCGAATTTAATTTACCGCCGGTTCTCGAGTTTTCAAAGACAAATCAATGTGTTCATCGATTCGATAAAAATGTTACGCTCTTCGTCTCGATTCAAAGAGGTTTATTTACGAGAGAGCGATTCTCAATTGTTATTCTTTTCTTGACGATATTCACTACTACGACTTCAATTGTTTCCTCATCTATAGCCATAATGGAAGCCCTAAAACATATCATAAGAGTTTTTCAAAAAATTATTCTTATCCTTAAAAGAAACACAGTCCATCTAAAAGATTGTGTTTTGATGTAATATTCTTTATTAGAAATATATCTTTGTCCGATAACGCTCTTGTTAATACATGTTGCGTAAATCTATGCAATGTCTATTAAAATATCTTTTACGGATTTATCTTACGGTTCTGATGGTCAACGATCATTTAAACTGAGCACTCCTATAGTTTAGAACGTACTTCTAATTCTTCGTAGCAATTGTAGTGGTTTTGGGTATAATCTGTGCTTTATTTATTCGTATAATTTTACGTGATAGACTAAAATCAGTTCGCTTCACAAGTGTCTCCTTACCCCATTTAGAGTGAATTCTACATCTGAATCACTCTTACTTACAAAGACTTACGTTCCATCCTTAATTACTTACTTACCTTCCTTACGTTACCAACGATTACATCATTTTCCTCAGAATGGGAAATTTTTTCTTTTTAGATAATTAAGATTAATATGATGATAAGGATCAAACATGTATAGAATCAAATGGAGAACACATATTGAGTCGCATGAGTTTTTCTTGCAGTTCGTTGAAAGTATTGTATATAATGGTTCAATCCCGTTTCCGACTTAACTACTTACCTCGAGTAATACTTCTATTGAACTTCCTCTTGCGAGGGACATGTTCTCTGATAATTCCCACTTAAGGTGATTTTGGAGAACAAGAAGTTTGCTATCGATTTAAGTGGAATACATCCTCATCCCTCCATCTTGTCCGGTGGGTATCTCAGCACCTGTCGACCATCCTGTCACTACCCTACTCCCTTCAACTGTCATCTGTTCTTGAGGAACCGGAGAGGTAGCCATCAGGGCCAGTCGTGGTTCTGTTATTCCCAGCATTCAAATGAATTTTTTTAAAAGGCGCGGCGTGATATTTTCAGGGATTATTTTGTAATTGCCTCTAATGAAGTATCTTACGAGGGGATTTTCTAGCATTGCAAGCAGAATTTTTACTGGATACAAAAAAGATAGAGAAAACGAAGAAATTTTATTACTTTAATTGTTCTTAGAAGTTATTCTTTTCAGGGTTCTGAGGTGCTATTAACAATATGTTAGGCTTATTTTAATTATCATAATTAGAAAAGAAGTAAATTGATTATCTGCTATTCTTTTACTCAAGTTTTGGTGATTATATTATCGAAAGTCAAATTGTACCATTATTTACTAATAATTATTCAACAACGATGTACTTTTCTGATCTGATTTAATTTCTTTGCCCCTTCCCTTTCATATTTTATTCCTAGGGCTTCAATCACTAAAGTTACTCTCAGAGGAACCTCAGTTACTGTTTTGATAAGTTGTGAATATCATCAAATCGAATCAAATCAAACTTAACTAAAATTCATTCAATTCAAAACTTTTATTTTAACCGAATGATACTTCAGCTAAGATAAATTAAGATTAAAATGTTCTTTTCAAACAGCTTTAAATGATGGAATACGAGAATAAGGTAACCAAGTTTCTTGATGATTTTAAACTACTAACCGAGGCTATTTTCTTGTGAGCGAGATTAGCAATATTTCTTATCGCTTCTGGGAAGTTGATGGAATATTCACTCAATGCTTCATTTTGATTTGGAAATTCCAATACCGGTATTCGGAACTTCATTACTCCTTGGGAAAACCCAACCTTTCGTTTCTGCTGGGGAATAGATCTGCGATAAAAACAAGGACTGAAGAAGTAGGACATTGATTACGAGAAAATGGGTTTTCTTCTATACCTGTCAATTCAGGTCCATACGAGCGTTTGATGTTTCATTTTGAATTAGACCGCATTACCCTTACGAGAAAAGTATGCCGTATTTACGCATTCACTTTAAAAAATTCAATTTCCCCCAGAGATAGAATATTCCCTACATCCCAGAAAATGCTAACTTTATAATTCGTAATTACGAAATTTATGAGCAAACGATGTGTAATACGGTGAATCCTAAATTATATAATATATAAAATCATTCATTTGACTTTTTGTTTATAAATATAGCATTTTTCAATAGCAGTCAGAATTAAGAGTCCAAAAATATCAACTTTTAATTGTTAATTTAAAAATTGTTTACAATGTTATAACTGGATTTTTTGCATGCTTATACGTATTTTGGAAAGGATCATGATTGGATCATTTAAGCAGCAGTTATTTCATTATAATGATTTACATCAACTTATCGGAAGTACTTCACCTTTCTTCTTAATAGAACGTCTTATAATCTAAATATTTTTCGATTTTAATTGTATATTTATAAAAAAAGAAAAGTAAGGGAAAATTAATAAAACTGGCATATCCATGAAATTTTCTTGACCATACACCAAACTTAATACTCCATTTTGGCATCAAAATAAGAGAGATACATCGTAAAAACCGGGTATTTTTTCACCGTCGAAGTGTAGAGTGTATAATTCCCTAAAACGTTCGTTATTTTAGGCGCCGGTTATTTTTTTTACGACCACTGAAGGATTAGAAACTCAAAACCTATTTCCACAGCGCTCCGTTTTCACGTCTTCACCCCACTCTCCGCGAACTTCAGCGCAGTTCTCAGGTGTGAAAGAGGCCCTCATTACGCTGCCGAGGAAGTTATTTGTAAGTGCCTGGCGCATTATCCTCCGGTGCACCGTTGCCTGGCAAATGGGATAGCTCTGACCCATCTCTGTTCGCCGAGCACACGGATGGTGGTGGAATTATCCTAGCAACGGTAAACTGTTTAAAAATTAAGAACATAAAAGCATCGCTTCATTACGTCCCTTTGTAACCGCCAATAAAGGATGTCCTACGATAACGGACGAGAAGAGAAAAATTGATAAAATAAATGTTTATAGAATAGATGCCTTAAGGGAAACTTTTTATTTTCTTTGAGACGCGATTCCATAGCATCCGATTCCATTATCGATGACCGCGAAAGTGGGTCGAATCTTTTCGATTTTTTTCTAATTAAGTGAACGACGTGAAACTTTATCGAAATATCGATTAAAAAGAAGTAATAGCTGCAGAACCGTAATTGAATTACCTCTCCAATTCTTTTGATGCTATGAGAATTTTTTCGCTGATTTACTTTCGTCTTTGAAGCTCGAGGCATCTTGTCGAATTTGATATGTTTTTCTTTTTAACATCTACATCATTTGAGTTTTTATTATGTTTTATTGTGGAGTTCAAGTTATCTTTTGACTTGAAATAGATAGAAAAAGGCTTTCAGTTCTAGTCGATAAAAATGACGATATAACTAATTACATCTAGGAATTGAATAATATCAATTTTCCTAAATATGGAGACATAGCCTTAAAATGTAATCAAAGCATAGATGCTGAATTTTCTATTTATTGGATATCATGATCGAAATGTATTGCTGCGCAATTTATACTTTCAATTAACCTTTAGCTCACTGTGACTAGCGAAAAATAATATTACAAAGAACCTTCCGTATGAAATATTTTTTTTAGAATTATTTCCTCTAATCCGATCGGTTTCAATCCATAATCGGCATTTTGGCTTTTATAAAATGATCGACACAGGATCACGAACCACGACTAGCTAGATTAGGGTATCTTCAATAAGTTTTTCTTTATTTTAGGTTAGGGTATCTTCAATAGGTTTTGGCTTTCCCAGATTGTGGTCATATTTAGCGGCGCTTTCCAGGAACCAAATTTAATTTCCCTATAAATTTGTGGGATGTGGGAAATTCACTGTAAATCTAAATGTTAACGGTTATTGCGCATCTCATTTGTATCGTACTGCGTATTCCGTGAAATATAGATCATGGTTGTAGTAACGGCGGATGTAGACTCTGACTAATCCATAGGCATGATTTAACCATTTGAATTGATTAGAACTTTGAAGGTGGGAGTATTATTGTAGCGATTTGATAGTCAAATCGTATTAAATTTAATCTTATTTTATACTGAAACCTTGCCACAATCTGTGCAATAGTATAATTCAGAATGAGTATTATAAATCGATATTTTACGATTCGTAAATTATGTCAAATATCCGAGGAGGAAAAAGGAATATAAAATAAGTGAATTTGAATGAAATAGCTAAAATATTCTGTCGTAATTAAGTTATTACTTTTTCAAATAATATTTACATCTCAGTGGTGTTGAATAGGATACAAGTTTTATGATCCCTTTTTGAAATTTGCGAGCAAATCCGCAGCATTTCATTTTTTCATTAATGATAATCGGAACTCTGCTTCTCAAAGTAATTACTCGAACCATTCAAATACGTAATGCATATGAATCGAAAAACGTTGATGCGAATTTAAATCGGGAACCATTGATTCGCGTCTGCCATCGGTTAATTAAACTTCACGATCCCTCTTAATCAGTGGAATGATGCATTCTTCCGTCTCGCTAATCATTTTTGCATCGGTGGCATACCTAATTTTCATCATTATGCATGGAAAGGTTACAGTTTGAACGGAACGCCACCTGCAGAATGTTTGCCATTGAAATTTCCTTTCGAGAACATTGAAAAAGAGAAGTAAAACTCCCTCCGTTGCAGTTCGGAATTGATTAAAAGGATTGGACTCTGGTTTGGAGCTGTTGAGTGAGTTTAGAGTGAATACTTCGTAAGACTTACTTAGTTAACTATCTGCGAATCCTTTTCCATGGTACTTGTTCTCCGACAACGTTCGAATTAAGGACGGGGAAGATGTTAGTAATCCGTGAAAACTATTGAGCCAACTCTGAGTTGAACCTGTTAATAAGTTTTTTGTCCTAGATGTTCATGGTTTAAATAGGTTACTTCAGCTGCAGAATTACTGTAAAAATTGATGAATTGGACCAATTTTTGTTCTGTTTATAAAATTTTAGTTACGATGCTGGCGAACTAGATCAGTACAAACCACAATTAAAAAAAATATAGTTTTATAGATTATTCCTAAAAGTAATTTATCCCTTCGGTGATTAACATGAATGATGGGAAATCGAATGAAATTCTTATTTTTTACATCTATTTACTTTTTTTAAATCTATAAAACATCGTAATAGAATGGAAAAGTAATTTTCCATAACGGAGAGGCTTACATATTAATTACGCGCGTATAAAATACAAATTATCTAATTGACTGTATGTATGTAAAAATATTCTTTAGGAACTGATAAAAAGAATTGTTGTTTAATCCATAAATACATTTATTGGTTTAGCTCCGTATAATTTCTTGTCAATTCAAAAATAAAAGTTCAGTATGCATCAAATAAATGGTTTAAAATGTCAAGAATACAGTTTTTATCCCGAACTATGAGACAAATTCAACGATCAAATTTGAAGAGCGCTTCGTACGTTGCATTAAAAATTTCAGTATTGAGTCACGATTAAATTGTTTTGAATGTAAACTACCTGTGGTGAAAATTAATGCTTAGTTTTCTAGAACTCATCGCCCTGTAACCTAGTTAATGAAAGCGTGCTGGAATAAGAGAAATACTGAAGCAAAATTATAAGATCCTTTTAAAGATAACGTTGCAAGTTAAAGGTGTATGTTTGAAGCTATTCACCTTTAGTTTAGATATGGGTCACTCGAATCGGAACCGAGTCACAAGAGTGCAGATAGGAAGACATTGGGGCAAGGCGCTCTGAGGTGGAAGAAATATATCCAACGTTTCCGCACATTAGTTAGAGTGATGGTGCATTAATGAGGCATCCGTCCTAGAGCGAATTCCACCAGTGCCGCCCATTAGGACAGGGCAAAGATTTAATCGGTCCATTTCCGGAAGGTAAGGATGACACTGCACAGCGTGTACGTCGCTTATCGTCTCCTCTTTGCAACGCGAGGGCGTAATTCGAGGAGATAAGCTTCCGAACGCTGAAATAATTCGATTTGTGCACCGAATGCGCGCTTTTACGACCCAAACCGGGAGATGTTTTGAATTCCCCGAGGGGATTTAAAATAAGTCCCGGACGAAAAGGAAGGAGACAGTGGAAACTATAATCTCTTTTAATTGCGAGGAATTTTGCGGCAAGCAGCCGTTTTATGACTCGGATTTATATCCGAAGCTTTTCCTCTGTCGACGAGGGACCACCTTCACTCCCCTTTTAATTAGTATCCCGCAACTTTTCGTGATTTCTCGCTACGTTTTAATTTTCTCGGAGTAGTTAAATTCGTTTCGATCTCGTTCGGCGGATGGCGTCTACGTATTTACGCGTAAAAAGAGGTATTGTTATCGCCTTCTTGGAATCTGCCTCGGTGATCATATTCCCAGATGTCATTCGTGCCCTTTGCCCGGAATAATTACCTTCTCCCAGTGGGACTTTCAGAGTAATCTCTCCGCCAAACCCTCTTACTGCGGAATGAATTTCCACAAAAAAGGTCGACATTTTATTCGGTCGAATCGTATTTAAATTAGGATTTCATTTAGAGTTATTCGCGGGAGAAATTAGGGTCGATTTGTTTTGATGTTACAAAGCTGCTAAATATGTTTGTCTTTCTTAAATTAACTTTAATTATTATAGTAACTCAATCGTTGCTTATTTTCGATATTTTTAATGTAATAAAGTTGCTAAATATGTTTGGCCTTCTTAAATTGACTTTAATTATAGTAGTAGTATAGAAGTAACTATACTTTTTTGCGTGGATAAAATATGTAAAGATATAATTGATTCTTTGATACTTCTAAATTTATTTTTTATTCCAAGAATAGCATGTTTAGAAGCATCGCTTTCATATTGTATTAATTATTTTCATCGAAGCAAAACATTGAGTTATCATATATCATGAAATATTGATATATTCTTTAATTAAACATCCTAAATATAGAATATAAATTCAACAATAACTTAATATTTACGATCTGATTCACCCAAACAAAACAAACTTACAAAGAGAGATATTTAAGTAACCCGAAAAGATTGTGTTTGTAAACAGATTCAAACTTTCATGTATATACGTTTATTCGCTTGTCTGCGTGTACCAGATAGAAGATAAGCTCAAAAAATACTTATCTTTATTAGTTTTTCCATAAAAAAGCATAAATCGACATAGATTATGAAAATTATTTGACATTGAAGTTGCAATATATGAAATATTACACACATTGAACGAAAGGTATCAGTAATAATGAAATCTTAAATCTTGATACGGTACTTCTAATGAATATTATGGATCGCGTCTATTACATTTGCTTAAGGAGTTCTTACCGTATCAAATCGGTCACGAACTTTACAAGTTCATAGTGTTATCTCGAAGTTTGAAAACCCGGTTTCAAAAGCGAATAGCTCCGTCGATTTATCAGCACGTTTGGAGCCTAACTTTATGAGAAACTTTACTAGTGCCTCAACCCTTTGAAAAAACATCGGTCACGCGTTGCTCCGAATTCATTCCTAAATTTATTTATTTCTTTTCGGGTCGTTATCGAAAGGTTGGTAGCAATTTTATTCAGCGAGAATGTATGCCTTGGAATGCTCATAAATTTACAGTCGATCTTTAAAAAACTCGTGGTTAGCCGATCAATTTCCATTTACTTAACCCCTCGGCTAACGTATTCGAACGTTTAAAACCCTGTTTATTGCTTCGGAAACTATTTTAGGCCGCTTAAAAGTACTAAAAAGTTCGGAATATTAGGCAAACTCGTAAAGAGAGGGAAGTGTAAATAAATTGTTTAAAGAATTTTTAATTCAGGAATGCTTTCTTTGTTGAGCGGTGAATTTTACTACACGTATCCATAACGTTGAATCAAATTTTACAACTTGTTGGATACAATATCCTCTATACAATACATAGCTTTCTTTCGTGTCGTAATCTCTCATGCTTGTTTGAACATTACGTAACTATCAGTGGGTTTATTTCATCGAACGATCAAACAATTACATTGGAACTTATTTAAGTATAGGTTTAAAATTGAATCAACAATTTATCTAGGTGTGACGTCAATAAAGACCACGAAATATAACTATACATAGCATAATACATTTCAATGTATTATGCTATGTATTTTAATGCATATTATTTCAGATACTTCATAAATATCTTTAACTAAATGTTAAATATCGACCACAGATTCGACTACAAAAATGTCATCACCGTGGTAACAGGTTAATTGGATAAAGTAACCAACTGGATTATAGTTAGAGTCCCACACATCTCGGACGTTTTTCTAACTGCGTCCTTATCTTCTCGAGTTAATTTACGTGTAAATTTTATCTATTCAGTTAAACATTTCACATCAGCCATCCTCAACATTCAGCGTTAAAATAAGGATATTTTTTTAAGTAATAATTTTTCCGTCTCTCCTCAGCCATCGGAAAAACAACCTGTGCCTCTCTCTTTGAAAACGAATGCGTTCTTAAAACGCGGCCACTTCCCCTAAAGAAGCGTGCCTCCTCAACGGAGGAGGAAAACCCACCACCGCAATACTTATACAAGACGCCCTTCCCTAACGACGCCTCGATGGAGAAGCTCGAATGCCCCTCCGAGATGAATGCCGGATAACGAATTTTCTTTTCGCAGACACTCGCGAAATGTTACCACGGAGCGATTCCGTCCCGCGTCGTTAATTGAATTTTTTTATTCCCTCCAAGTTTTTTCGGGAACATCTTTGCGAAATTTTTAGAGAGGATCTGAAGAAAGAAAGAAGGTGCCCCGTAATCGCTCAACGGTTGAGGAATCGTGAAAAGAAACGGAAAACACCTCCGTCGACTTACCCTTTTGGTCCGGAGATCGGGTGGGATTCCTCAGAGCCTTTTTTACGAGGGATCTTCTGTGGATGTGGAATTCCAGTGGCATTCAGACCCTAGACACTCGTTCTCTGAAGGGTACCCAAAAAGACATTATGGGAAATGCGAATGTATACCCCTCCCGAACGCTTTTTTTTTCTTTCGAGATTTAGATCGGGGAAAAGATCTTTATGGACGCATTTAAAGCGAGTCCTCCAAGGTCCGCGTTACGTAAAAGGGTGGTATTAAAAAGGAGTATTAAAATGAGGAGTCTTCCGTAGTAAATGTACCAGCTTTGTTGAAGTGTTAGGAGTTTAAGGTTCGAGTATATTGTTCGGAATTTCCTTTTTGTTCCTTTAAAAGAGGTATTGTAAAGTTTTGATGGATTAAATGCTAGTGAAACTAATTCATTTCCAATAAAGTCTTTATATCTTAAATTCTATATATATAAATGTATATATATGTTCATCTATATTTATTTAATATGAAATGCCGAATAGAACGAAAGCAGTGGGCTTCTGTTTCAGCAGTATCAGTGATTTATAAAGCAATTTTTTCATCGTGGATCAATACTAAACATGATATATATCTGCCATCGTGCGATTCTTTCTAATTTTTCACGAAATGATGTCGTGTTTACTCGCAGTGTCGTTTTCAGCTGTCCGTGAAATATTGGATGATAATATGAGTTAGTTAATTACCGGAATTTTGAATTATAAAATTGAACTCGCGTATTAAATATCAAATATTTTAAATAAATAATATCCGTAAACATCAAATTAGGAGAATAAATAAAATAGATGCGTTACAAAAATGACAGAAAGATATATTCAATTATATCCATTGAAATTTGCAATAATGATTTTCGATAACATATATAATAGATAATATAGATGAAATTGATAACTACATATAAAAATGATAATTATTAGATTTCAAAGATAGGGAAAGATTAGATGTCACCGATATGAGGCACGTGGCGATACAAATCAATCGATACGAACTGCACAAAACAGCAATGATTCCCAAATACAGCAATACGATCCTTGGCTTTTCATACGTCACGGGGACCATATTATCTCCCAAAAACAACTAATAATCGTATGTGCCAGCTCTGCTAATGATTAACCAATTTATATTTACATCTCCATGAATAAATGAGATGCTCGAATAATTCGCGAGTTCAAAATGAAGCTGTGGAATGCAAAGGGACGTAACCTGGTTACGGAGAGATAACGAAGCACTGGGACAGTCGAATCGACTGTGCGAATGCGTTTCGGATTGGGCGAATGCTTTAGTGCCCTCCGCGCTAGTATTTCATCGATAGCGAGGCGGGAAGTAAAGCACAGACGTATATCATTTCATTAATGTTTCTAGGCAACCATTTGCTTTTGATTAATTATGTTCTTGTAGACGTTGTTTTCGAAACCGTACGCTGTTTCTATGGTTATACAAACACGTAAACATGGTATTCACGATTTATTAGAAAGAATTTTATTTAAATAAATCTAATAGAGTGTTTGTGGTACGTATCTATTAGCTGAATATAGCTGTTTCAGTATGGAACATCTCGGTTTTTGTATCTTTATTACATATACGATCATTATCATGACTTATTAAGTATACGTAGTATAAATATGTGGCTAAAATTCGGAACAACTTCCACCATAGGCATATACAACCCATTAGATTACTTCGCAACCCAGATTCGATATTTATCTTGTGAATAAAGATGCGAACTATCATCAGAGAGTGCTCTGCTTCGCCATTCTCTTTTCCCTCGCTGACTTTCTAATTTTGTTTCCCACGGTCTGGTGCGCCAATGTCACTATCAATTCCCTTTTAACTCCCCATTCAAGTTGTGTTTTTAGGAAAGGAGAGAAACTTTTTTTAAGCCAAGAACAGCAGCGATATTGTCATGAAAGGTCTAACGCAACGTCTAAAAATTACAGAATCAATTTCGTGCACATGAAGTATCGCATTACCATCAAGAGGGAGCTATATTGAGTCGATCGACGTTTGAAATCGTTGAAGCTTTTTGCTTTGAGACAAAGGTTTCTAAAAGGGACCTTATTGATGATCAAACGAACACAGTTTTAACAATAAAATACATATTTTAATGAAATAAAGGCGAATGAATTATTTTATAAGTTGATTAGAAAATATAAATAAAAAAATTATCTAAACTTCGTTTTAACGTAATATCGTCATCATTTAGTGTTAAATATGTAAAGTATAGTAAATTTTTGTTTTAAAGCAATAAATATGAATATGAAATATATATAAAAAACTTTTCGTTTAATTTTATTTTAACAGTTAATTAAAACTCTTATGCGGGAAATAATAACATAAATTTTATACAAGGAAATAAATATAAAAAATAACTCAGTTTTGAATCTCTGAATTTGACTTGATTTGGAAGGTCTTATTACCTTGATGGAATCATTTTATGTATTATATTTCAATTGGTAGAAATTTAGTAGATGTAAAGTAAGGATAGTTGGTATATTAACGAAATGAATACTCAATGATTTATATTGTCTAATGTATAATATATAAATAATCGCATATGTTATAAAATGTATACAGTAGTAAAAGATATATACACATATTATAGTATAAATGAATGCTTAAATGCTTAATATTCCCAATTTAGCGTCGAGAGAATATTATTCGTAATCAGGAATAAATAATGCGCAGTGATAAATCGGGTATTCGACTCCGTCATTTCAAATTGCATGCTTCGAATGTCTGGATTCTCAATTCTCTATTACACTACGCTTGGAAGGAATCTACACACAACTCGTCTTCACGGTACGGAAAACCTACCTCACTCCTAATCTCCCGCAGCATACCTCATTTCCTCCCCGTCAACCTCGAAGGGTACGAGGAAGAGAGAGAACTACTTTACGTTCATATCGAAGGGGTAGAGGCGCAAGTGACGTGCGAAACATTTAACCGGCATTCTTTCGAAATAGGGGACCATCCACTTCATCTCCCAAAGCCCATCAGCGGCAGAAGGCAAACCCTCTAACTCTGCCTCCAATAGCGACCGCCTCCATTTCGCACACTGCAGCGACACAATTGAACGAGGGACGAGTAATTCACGCCCACGTCGACGGATTTGCGGAGGTCTCTCCTACTTTACACGCAATCCAAACAAGGCCGGAATCCTAGGCATCCCGCGATGCGGAATGACCAGAGGCCATCCGTAGGAGGGAGTTGTGGGCGAAGGAGGCAACAATGTGAGAGAGAAGAGGAAAAAAGGGACCGAAAGGGAAGACTCCCTCTCTCTCTCTAAAAAGGGGAAGAGAGAGATTCCGCAAAGGAAACGCGGTTCAAAACCATGGAAACGTAAAAAAAACACGGGGTGAATGGGGAGGGATAAAAGTTCGCGCGAGATCAAAAGATAACGGAATGAAAAAAGGGATTGATGAAAGGAAGCGAAAGAAAAAAGATAACTCTCTTTATTGGAGGAGAGGACCCCTTTTCGCCAAATCTTGATGATGAAGGAACTGTGAAGGCGTTGAAAAAAAAGAGGGAATTCGGCATAACGAAGCTTCTTCTTGTGTATCGCGGGATAAAAGTCGGAAATTCGTCTTTTTTTTCTTGATGAGCGGGGACGGTGGGTGGACTTATTAATTGGAAATAATAAAAAAGAGGCGATAGAGACACTGGGTTATAAAAATGGAAAGTAGTGGGTGGAGGAGGGAGGATTTATTTGAGGGCGTTGGTTGGGGGAGGGGTGGAGGAGGGAGGAGAAGTTTTGTGGGATGGGTGAGGGTGACGAAAGGTTGCGAACGCATTCATAACGTTTGAAGGAATCAATATGTTGATGTTGCATAAGAACGTGATCATTCGAGGGGAGATACTAATGCATCTATTAGTTCCATAGCAAAACTTACCTCATTGCGAATCGTGGCTCCACATACTTGGGAAATGTCTGTTGAGTGGGGTTCAGTAATTGGGCCTCTCTCTTTATGGAAGTGTATTGCGGTTGATGTATACGTAATCTGCTTATTCAATTCCATCGAGATTCAATTTCTCTCGTGCCAGAAATTGCGTCATTTTGCGTCAAGGTTGATCTTTGGAGAGATTTTCTCTTTAAGCGTTTGAGGTTGTGTCACATAATAGCTATTTATGACGAATGATAACTAAAATTAGCAAACGCAAACTGGCAAGAATCGACTTAGGATTTTCAGTTGATTTTTTTTAGTTTTCGTCGGAGTGCGTCAGTGTTTTGTTTTTGTCGTTTAAAACTTATTTAGTGTAATAACATGTAATAAGATAAATGTAAAAAGTCTGCTATTTTTACTATCAATTTATTCTATTTGTAATTTAATTGCTCGGCCATCAAAAGTTAGAGGCTGAAATCAAGTACCAATTAAGTAAGTGAAGCAAGGCTAATCTAAAATAATTCAATATAAATTTAATCATGAATTAGAAATTTTAATTTTTAATACCATTCATCAAGAGAGTATCATTGCAAGGCTATGTTAGATATCGGAGAACTCTACAAGGGAGAGCACTTATAAAGAAACGTTAAGAATAGACATTTTTGGATTTATTCCTTCTGCTTGTAATAGGCGACGACGATAAGTTTAAAATAGTTACTCGAAATATTGGTGTTTCCACCATCTGCCACACAAAGAAAGGAGGTTCTTAGGAAATCATTGTGGGCATAATAGAGTCATATTTCAGTATAATCTTCCTTCAAAGATAATAAAGTCATAAAATATAAATTTTCAGCAAAATCTATCGATTCCGCTAGATTCCCATAAAGTTTCAAACGCCTTGACGTCACGAAATATTTTGAGCCCTTCAGAAGAGAGAGGAAAAGAAAACTTGACGAAAGGGAGAGAGAAAAAGTGAATAAAACGCGAGGTAAGGGGGTAATTAGAGATGAAAAGTGGGGGATAAAAAGAAGGGGAAGAGGAGTAGTCTCTTCGGAGAGATATAAAAAACATCCCTGGAGGGAAAGGAGGTAAAAGGGCGGGAGGTAATAGAAAATCAAGAGGGGAATAAAATTACGGAGAGGAAATAGAAGTAAGCGAAGCGAAAGAGGGGATTGAAGGAAGTAAAAGTCGATGGATGGGCGGAGAGAAGAAGAGAAATGCGAAGGAAAGATAACAAGAGGGGATAATTGAAGTAGAAGACGCGAGAGGGAGAGAGTTTTAGGGCAAATTGGTGTGGAAGAGAAAGGTAAATAAACGTCTCCTTCGGGGTAAAATCGAGACATTCTTTGCTTTGAATTAACCCATATACGTATATCCCCGATACGATGCGCTCAATCGATCGCGAAAGGATTTTTAAATATTTGGAAAGCGATATGGAATACGTTTTGAGTATACGTAGGCACCTCGTATCATGATCGCTAACGAATTCCGCTGATGAAGAAGAAAAGGAAAAAGATTTGGTCCAGTGTATTCGGGGGACATCGGGGGTAATTTGGACGAGATGATGTGAGTTGGGTCTCCGTGTTTCCATGGGAACGCGAGAAGTTGCGAAGGGAAGAAGGCTAAGGAAGAAGTATTTAGTTTGATTACGGGAAGCTTAGGAGATTGCCCGTTTGCCGAAAGTGCGGTGGGAATTGCACTCCTCCCGCGTTACAGCCGCCCTAAATTACATGTCCATCGGGAGGGGTTATTTAAGGTGAAGTAAAAAAGGGATGAGCTCCTTAAGAGTACATTAACATAATTGAAAGTGTATATATAAATTTGTATATAATGAATGTGTATATATAAATATTTCGGTATTTTCGGTATTATAAACGCAGTATATGTTTGAATCTTGTTTGAGCACCACAAAGTCTTGATTACGAGGGTGAATTATGGGAAGAGGATGTGCAGATAATGAGAAAACTTGGACTCTTAGAAAATTCGCGTTTATGTTTATGTTATTATCTAGAGATAAATATTAGGAGAATGATGTTAATCAAGAATGTTCTATCCCTTTCGTGCACAGTAAGTTTTATTTCTTTTGTTTCATATATTAGTAATGAATTTCCTCAGCCCAACCAAGGATCGTTTTTAAGCTTTTTAATACTCATGCCTACACATTACTACTATTTCATAGAAAAGGTCATGAACATTATTCTCACTCTAAATGGAGTGCAAACGCGTTTATGTTTCCTCTTATGCATATTCATTATTTTTATGGGGCGAACATTGCCAAAAGTGAGAATTCATGCACGCGATTATTCCCAGAATGAATAATTTTTCCGTGATATCATCATGTAGTCCAGTATTATGCTACATGCTTTTATTGCATTTTTAAGTTGATAGTTGGTATATTAAATCATTTGGAATACAAAGTTTTGTTTAAATATTTGTCCGATACATGAATGGATCATTTGGAGCAGGATATTTATTATCATGAAGTATAAAGAGATACCGCATTTGAGGGCATATAAGACACACACTTGATCCTAAATAAGGCCTCAAAAAAATAGCTCGCGTCTTATATGTGAAGGTGTAGTATCGTAGTTTAAAACTATTTGTTTCAAAAATACCCTCGGAAATATGACTAAAGGAAACAAGAGATTAAGCCACAGCATTCAATACAAACCAGGAGTGTTAAATTACGCTAAAAATTATGGAAAAAGAGAAGTAGTAAGTAATTATGTTATCCTGATACTGCGCTGTCGCACGAACTATTAAAGCTTTTTCCTTGTTCCTCGAAGGTGGCCTACTCAATGAGGGTGCGTCTTATATGTCGTCATATAAGGTAGTCAGTTTGAGATAAAAGTTTGCTAAGATCTTCGTCAATTTTGTACAAAATCGTTACGTAATCGTAAAACTATTTGCACGTTTGGAAATTCATATACTATACATAAATACATCGCCTTTATGTGCACTTAAATCGATACTTTTGAAAATCGACGTGTTACATATCGCAACCAAAGGCCGAGTCTCAAAGGGCCACTTTTAGAGGATAAAAAAGATCAAAGATTATCGGCAACAAAGTGAAGATAAGAAGTTTTAAAGAGGGACTGATTGATGGAATGGATAAGATGCGAAGGAAAGTGTCGACAGAGGGCGTTGCGGGTACGAGAATTGAGGATTAATGACGCTGCAGATTGGCATTGTCAGGAGGACAAGAAGAGTAGAGGTGCCTTAAAGTACGAGGCTAATGAGCGACCGAGAACCTCCTCCGTGTCCTTACGCCTTCAAGCCGACAATGGCACCGCATCTTAACGCCTCCTCTCCAAAACCATTCCATTCCACCGCATTTTCCCCATCGTTAGTTCTGTGCACTTATCCTCCCTTTCCCCTTGGCCTCAGGGCCTGCCCACGCTCGCCCTAACAACCTCTCCATTCATTTTTCCCTAATTCCCCACGAAATCCTGTCTTTTTTAGATACAGGCTTTTCCCAACCCGCGTGGGAGTGCGAACGAAGATTTCACGTCAGTTTCTCAAAAGAAAATAAACCTCCGCGCCGTTGCGCTTCCGTTCGCTATTTCGCGAGTCTTTTGTTCCCGCCATTTTTTCGAAATCAGCTTTCTTTTGTTTGCTCCATTTTACTCCCATTCGTTTTTCGTTATTTTTTCGGCGAGATTTTGTGTTTTTCAACATTCCATTCACATTTTTGTATTTTATTATTCCTTCTTATCGATTTCATTCACATTTTCTTGCTGTTTTTATCATTTTAAAGCCTCTTTTTTATATTTCCCCTTCTCCTGCGTCTTTTCCCCTTCGTTTGTTTTGGTTCGAACGTCGTCTAGACATTACTCTTGCCCCAGCGAGTACAGTCCGACTCGATCCCAGAGTAATAAAGATCGCGGAACGCGATTATGCACGTAAAAATTTTTACGCCTGATTTTTAGGAGTCATAGCGTATCTCCTACGGTTTGACACACCGCGTAAACGACCCGGAATGTGTCGAAGAGGTCCTTTATTCCCTCCAGAGACAGAGAGAGAGATAGAGGGAAGAAGTCGTGCGTTTGATTCCACAGGGACCATGTCTCACTTCCCCGGACAAGTTTTCCTCGACGGAAGATTCGATACGGACGGCGTTTCGTACAGCTACTTCCCTTCTTAAGGGCGTCCGAGTTCCTACCATTCATCCCCGTCTAGATGGCTGACGTGTATAGACGAGTCCCCAAGAACTTCCTTACACCCGTACGCAGGTCCTTTATCAAACAGACCCATTGTAGGAATGGGATTTTTTCTCGCTTTTGTGTCGAATACCTGAATCCTCTCTTGCGATCTCGCCCCTGTGACCTTTACATGGGAAGCGTCCCACTCTCCACGCCTCAAAGCGCCCACTACACACACACACACACGGAAACTCTCCCAACATGAGGATTTCTCTCTAGGCCCAAGCATAGTTCACGCCTAGATTCAAAACTGCGACTGACGATTACTTTTTTCGTCTTTAGGACGAATAGAGAAGTTCCTGCGGAGCGAAATGCCAACCAGGAAAACCGGAACCTTTCACGCCACTAACATTTGTCACCTCTTTTTAAAATCTCGCTCGTTACTTTCCTTTTCGCGGTTGACATTTCTCTCTCTCTCGCGAGGTAGACGCAGTGAGAAAGTCCGTCCGAAGAGATTTATCAGATCTGCATTATTTTCGGTACGTTTCCAGTCGCGCCATTCCGTTCTTAATGTCACGTGCGATTAAAGCGAGTGACGGGGGCGGACGTCCGGAAATTGGGTTTTCCTCCGTGGGCGTGATGGAAGGTGAGTAATGCGGAGATGGTATCTGCGGTGATAAATAGTGTCGCCAATTGCTGTGTGTGACGGTGGAAAGAAGTCAGGTGAATGCCTAGTGAAGGAGGGTTGAGAGAGGGAGGCGTTCTCTAGTGCGATGTATCGCTAGGAGCGACGAAGGCAACTTCATTGTTGCTCGGTGTAAAGGTACGCTCCCTTAGGGTTCATTTATCAGCGTCACAAGATGTTGACCGAAGGAGTCGGAAAATCTCGAGTTTGTGGGAATAAAAGCGCTCGTTGGGAACTTTTGGTTTAGATACAGTGCGGGATTTAGAAAGTCAAGAGTGTCCACACAAAGGTATTTCGACAGCTCATGGTCATTACTCACGTGTAAGATTAGAACAGGAAATGAATAACGTGTAACTCTTATCTAATCGTTAACAAACACTGCGTGTCCATTCGGTTCCATTCGAAGAAATCCCCATAGAAACCTTCGTGAAGGAAATGGTGGATTGGATTCTGTTTGCCTTTGAATGATTAGAGTGGAATGGGATTGGTAGAACTGGTTACATTTTATGGTATATAAAATTATTCTAGATATAAGAAAGAAATAAAATAGAGCTAAATCCTATAAACGTATCCTATACGACACGATCTCAAGTTGAGAACATTTGATTTTGATAATTAACTATCATAATAAAGGTTATTCAGAGTTGATATTCAAATACTTCCCTTCTTATACCTACCATTAATTGATATTCTGCATTAGGTGTGTAACAGACACAACCAAAGACATATTTTTAATATGAATAATTACGTATTCTGCATCCAAAAATAATATTTTATAGAAATCCTTCTTTTCTATAAGGAAGCAATTAATGTTCATCATATATAATTGTTTTATTATTTGATATAATTTATACTTAACAGATATCATTATGAATTAAATTTGTTAACGATAGCTCTCATGACAGATATATAGAATAGATAGAAGATAATGGTGTGCATCGTACGTAAAATTTACTCAACAGCTTTTCATATTCTGTGTGATTTATATTCAGTCGTTGGTTACAGACGCATAATTTTTCATGGTAATTATATTCAATTCGTTAATCATCAATGGATGTCATTCAAACGAAAATTAATGGTAATCGATACCCAGAAGTACTGTGAAGAATTAATTAGCCTCCTAATGCATTTACTAGGGCGTTGGAAACTCCGTCCCTCAGAATGATAAACGACGATGGGGTTCCTTTCCACTCGGAAGAATGCGCTCAATACATAATCCCTCCTCGCCCTCGTTTCTGGAGGAGGAAGTATCCATCCGGAGTCGAAATCGACGTAACAACACCGCAAAATACCGAGAAGAACAAAAAGGGCATAAAAATCGTCGGAACCCTAAATATATCTTCTAGGCGCCGGAAAAGAATCACTCGCCCGCATGAATATATTCATACATTTTGAATTGAAATTTCCGCCGTAAATACTCACGCCTTGCCGCAGTAGTAGTCGGGGATGTCATCGGTTTAGTTTCCCGGTTATGTCAGAAGAGTCGAAACCTCAAATTTTACGGTTCCACCGTCCTCCGGTTTACGCACGGTTCCATCAGATACGACGACAATCTGCATAAATCTACATGCAGACGTTATCGGGAGTCTAGATGACTAAGTGGATACTATCCATGTCGCCCCACAAGGAAGTAACTACCGCTTCCTCCGCGTCTATGGTTGAAGGCCGCGAGGGCGTCTGCACGTAGCGGGAAGTAGCGTGGGCAAATGGGCGTATACCCTCGTGACCTCCCCTAGAGTACGCCCACGGAGTCGCTCTCGCAAATCGGCATCGATTGGAGGGAGAGGTCTTCCCCGAAATGCCAAAGGAGCTTCCGGTCGTATCAAGAGCAATAGAACGTGGTGAAAACCAGGTGACGCTCTCACCTGTGCGAAAGCTACCTTTACGAAAAAATGTTACTTTTTCGCCCACGAGCGGGAGTCCATTCGGTGTTTTTTTTACGTCGACATTCACATCCCTCCGCCCCTTGACCGATCGAGTGCAAATGAAAGTAAGGGAGTCGAGAGTATTATTTTGCCGGGCTTTTTGCTTCAACATGTCATCGAAGTGACGTCAATTGTTTTCTCTGACAGTTGTCACGGCGCCAGATAATGAATCGAGTGGTTTTTTCCACTGCAAACGACGGAAACGTTTCAAACGAAATCAAACAGGTACGATGTCAGGATGCGGTGGATAGAGGCGCGAAAAAGGACGAGCTATTGTTTTGTTTTTATTCGGAAAATCTGAGTCGAAATCCGCCGCATTGCTAATATTTTACGAGGATGGGGTGAAAAAAACTGACTTTTGGGCGGAGGTGGAGTGGAAACCATGGTGACGTTTGTTGGAAACAATGTAACGATTCGAAAGGAATATTATTCGACGAAAGGAGTTTTGGGAAACCGCGGAAAAGATTTTGTATTGTGTGCTTGATTATCTGTCGTCCAGAGGTTCTTGTATCGAGACTAAAAATTAAAATTATTCTATTAAAAAATTCTGATTCTACTTAAAGTGGAACTGTCTTCTAAAAGATACATATTGTCGAGTTTCTATGATACCTTCTTGGTAGATTCGTTTATTTTTATTATATTGCTTTCATCTGTATGATTTGTAGACGGTTCCAATTTGTTGTAGTTTTCCATTCAGTATCCTTACAAGATATATGAAATCTAAATTAAAAATGGTATCGCATTTATTCGTGAAAGTTTGAGCCTTTGCATTAAAAAGAATTGGTTCTGAGTTGCTCTTATTTTAATTGAAATGTTTTTTCCGTACTTAAAAATTAGTTAAGATCAATTTTTTAATTTTGAATAAAGGATTGAAATATATAAATAAAGGAGTGAAATAAAAATAAGATCCATTTTGGGAAACGAAAAATTAATGCAGCATTGATAAGAAATTATTATATACGAATCTTACGGAAGTGAACTAAATTCCGGTACAATATAAAATCCTAGAATATATACGTAGATTTGAAAAGATTTCATTAATTTGTAATGAAGAAAAGTCCCTGAATTTCCAAGGTAGTTTTAATTAAGATTTCTGCTGAGAAATACTCATTACAGATCATCCAAACCTCCTTTCTTCTTTCAGCTTGTCACAATAATTTCCAGTTGTTTTTTCTTCAAATTCCTCTGCACGCCTCAGTGCAGAATTATTTTTCAATCGTCTCTCATCGACTTAATCATAACTCGAATATCAATCGGTTCCTCGAGCGACAGCTAATCTTTTGTATTCTATATTTTCCCTCCATATATTTCCCTTCTGATATTAATTATTTCCCCAGGATCCTTTATTCTCCTTTACAATTCTCGAGGTTCTTTAAACTTTAATTTTTTTATATTTGTCTGTCTTGATGCTAATTAAAATACGTCTTCAGACTACGACGAATTTCTTTATCTTAATCAATAGATTGATTAAATAATTATGGATTTTATATCGCTGTGTATCCTTTTTATTGTAGTGGATAATACGAGCGAATTCAAGGAATATTATTAAGTTGTACCGAATTTTATGCACGTGTGGCTTACGAGTAATTATTATGAGTAATATTTCCATATTATTACTTCTGTTTTTGTTGTTAAAAGTCTTGAAAAGTTTTCTCCACTCCAAGGCTTTATTTTGTGTATCCAAGACGGGTCTTTTTTGTCTTATGCCTTCATTTCAGAAGCCAATTACTCATATTTTAATATCTTTCACGAGGAAAACTTAAGAGGAAAATATCTCTACATTAGAGTTCTTCTTTACTTGACAGGGAATCTTCCTGGAATATATATTTTATTTATGGTTAAACATAGTTTTTAAATATTGAGAAAAATGTTTTTCCTAATATAATATATATTTATTTGGCATTTTTGTATATCCTTACACAACGTAAAGGCCTGAATACTACGTTTATTAGTATCTACTTAAACTGGAATTGTGTGTTTTTGTTTCAAAGGAAAGGGAAATACCAAGCTCCGTAGCTTTTACTCATTCATTAGCCTACGGCTATGTGTTAGGTTCCCAGAGTGTTCTCAAAGAACTCATTGAATTGGTTTAAGAAGTTTCACTCTATATTTGGTACCTACGACTACGTACTACGACACAAATAGGAAGAAGGAAATTTGTCAGTATATAGTCGATGTGAAATAACATTTCATAATGGAAGAGGTTAATGATTGTGGAAATATCGCAGCACAGCAATTAGAATTGCGCTGATATTCCAAAATTAATAGCGAAATTTTCATCAAAATCGTTAAAAGGGGCAGAAATGATTTTAGGAGAATGGCATTCTGTCAAATGAAATTCCAATCAAGTTCGACGGCTTCCATATTTATGTGATGAAAAGGGCCTTGATTTTCTTTTTTAACAATTTCATTGACAGTCCCCTGTTCAATATTCTCTCATTCCACAATATCAGTTTCATGATTGGTGGACGATAAGTTAAATTAACACGGGCGTGAATAGTGATTGTTGAATGTATATTAAAGTGTATTTTTTTGTATACCTCAATGTCCATGTTGTATCCGAGATAAAATTTTTCGTTCTTATAATGGTGGAGTGGTTATTGAAACTTGATTTAAAATATTTTTTTGTTTTGGGGTAGCTAATATGTCTCCCAAATAACTAGCTTTTGCTGAAATCGAATAAATTTAAAACCCAAATATTTATTACATTTTTAGTATTACTCTTGAATTTTCAATTGCAAGAATTAGACATGTATCTTCATAATCTACTTTATAATGCTAATATATCACTCCAGTTTAGTTTACTTAATAAAAGTTTTACTTAACAATACGAAGGAGAATTGCAATTGCAAGGAGAATGCAAGGAACGCATTTTTTGTTTCTATAGTCTTATTTCAAATTTTTCGTTTTATAATCAGATCTCATCTGTTTTGTGTTATTTATGGATTGCGCATTCCTTTTACACTTTTATTTTCAACGTGGAATGTTACATCTGAAAATAAAGATAAGTAACCCCCCGGAATTTTAATCAGATAAAAATAAAATTTTCTCGATATTGCATTAAATCGGATTTCCGTCGAAAAAATTTTAACCATAACAGTTTTATTTTTCAACGAATTATTTACGGGATATTAAATTTTATCAAATTTCGATAAATTGGATTATTTTTCTTCGGAAGCGCCTAAGGTTCCACGGTTCTCGTAACCTTTCCGATAACAGCCACACATGCTAAATATAGATTTTATTGGTTTGAAAGATGAAAGGCTACGCAATAATGAATGAATTAGTTATTATGTTTGAGATAAGATTAAACAGTAAATAGATTATATATATTTTCTACATCAATAGATATTGAATAGATTAGAAAAGAAAAAGATTAGGGAATTATTAAAATGTAAGTTAATAAGGATAAATTTCTATAGCAACTGTTTTTGAAGGAGGCGGTATTATCTTGAACATTATCTGGAATTATTACAAAGCTCTTTGTACAGTTTCCTGCAAATTTTACTTTAATTTTACTTAATTTTTAAGATTTAGCTTGAAAAAAATTACGGATAAGACTACTGGCAGGTTCTAGGTGGATTGTATGATCCTTAATAAATCATCCATTACGTAGAAGAAAAGCAGGAGGACCTATGAGATACGGTAAAGTGAAGCTAGGACGAGCTTTAAGCCCCAAAATGGTGGATAAAAGTGAAGAGAGGTTTTAAAAACAATGCACTGAAATAAAGCGACATCACAGGTTTTTTTGGAAACTTTGTATAGCTCCGCTGTAAGGCAGAAGGGTTACAAACACCATCGGATCAAAATACGAAGTCTCGAAGAGAAACTTTATGGAAAGAATGTAAACCGTCTCCATCAAGTAGGATTCCTAAAGCTCACGTAGCGAGCGATTAAATCCGTGAAATGGAGAGGCACAAAGTTCTTTGTAGAAGGTATCTTTCCTGGAGTGATTCGATACGGGTTGCATAAGATAAAGGATACGACAGTACGAAGTTCGGAGCGTTGTTTCTAGGTCAAGGTATTCATTTCCCGCGATGATTAGGGGTGGGTAATTTCGCGAGAGGCATGATGGGAAGGAATATATGACGCCACGTCTGCAAAGTCGTTCATTATCCGCCGCGTGATTGATCAAAAAGAATTTTAATCACTTTATTTGACGTCGAGAGTTTTGAAGTTCTTTAGAAGAGTGGGATTCTCGAAGGAAAAATTTAGGTCATAAATACTCTAAATGGAGGAACAGAATGGAGGAAAAATAGATTGGAGAGATAGATGAAGCGCGTAGGCTGGTGATTCTCTGACAGTGCGGAGTTAATTTTACCTTTGAGGAAATTCCAAAAAAATGCTTGAATTACTTGATGAAACTTCTTACAGCCGGCATTAAAGAGCAGTCAAAATTTTCGAGTTCGTATATTTTATTCAGCCAAGATATTTTATAAAAGATAGTTTTGAAATGTGAAATTCGAATAGTTACATTTCATGTCAGTTCATTTTGCATTTTAGTGCGAAACATTTCCATGGCTGGTATTGATTAGAAATTTACGACATCCGTCCGTAAGTCAAACGTCTCGTCATCCCTTATATCTATACTCATCTTCATTATATGAGTAAAATAAAAATGAGAGATTGGTTCTTGAGTGAATTTTAAGATTAATTCAGAGGGCAAGTTTCTTATTTAATTTTTCTACGATAATGTATAAGAGGCTTAAATTAATATTCGCTTGATTTTCGCAAAGTTAATTAAAAGCTAATATTCTCTTTCGAATAGATTTTTAGGATAAAATATATAAGTTTGAACAGCATAGTAAAATTATTTTTAATCAAGTTTATATACTTTATAAATTTAAATATTCAGAGAGAATTTTTCCCACTAATAGGCCTTACAATCAGAAATTTCAATCAAACGTTCCGGAAATTTTAGGAATTAACTTGGAGAACCTATTTTTGAAAACACATTTAAACACTTAATACTCAAATCGATATTTTTTGCATCGCAATTTTGTTTCCTGAACCGGAATTAAAAACCCATCTAGTTATTATCGCGGAAGCTTAGGGATGTTAAAAATTTTATTTTAATTTACGCTTCATTTGGTACTAAGTTTTAATCCGAGGATTTCATTAACTTTAGAGGAAATTTAGAATTAATAAGAACAGTTCAATTCGCTTGTATTAAACAGATGGAGATTAAAATCCCTTTTTATAGGAAAATCTAGCGAAAGAGAAATCTCGGGAATTCATAATTAAAAATTGAAATTGATGTTTATTGACAATCTCCATGGAAACCTTTTATTTATGATTTTATTGAACGAACCCTTACAGTAAGAACCGTGATTTTTAGTACTTTGATAATAATAATATTAAAATAATATCTTTATTTCCATCAGAGTAAATATTGAAGAGTTTTTTTTATGGTATCTTCCGAAGATATTATCCGATCCTTTTGCATTACCAAGTGTTGGCAAAAACTCTCCTCATGAAAGGAATAGTGTTCAATACACCGATAAAATTAATTTTAGCTGTTTAATAGCCGTTGCCCAGGGCATTATAGCGTGGAAATCTTTTTATAAATAGTTAAAGAGTGGGCAGCTCATAATGCAAGGTTAACATGCCCGTCACCTATAGAATACGTCCCTTTCACTTCGGAATTTTGAAAGCCTTCTCCTCTTTAGCCATCAGCTCATAATACGTGTCTCCCTTCCAATCAATTACCTGCTTTATTTCGCCGAAAACTATGTAATAATAGAAGGTGATTAGAGGTATTACATGGAACATATTTGTTAATGACCCTGTGAAAGGCGTTGATGAAGGAAATCAAAAGTTTCACTATAATCAATAAATATGTAATCAATCACTCTTTCAATTTTCACATCAGATGAACAATATTGTGCTTTAGTTTGTAATGTATAGATTATGGATGAATGGTTTTGGATTATGAATTAATCTCACTCCCATACTACCCAACATAATTAATATCATGCGAAGTCATAGATGTGCTATTGCGATCTAGTTAATGAATCAAATCCAACGAATTAAGTTAATATATCGGTAGTTTTGCCTATTATAAACATGGATAAAGATGCAACGGAGTTTTGTATCTACTAGCTAATTAGTTTCTTTTATTTTTCATAAGTTATATTATCAGCTTGAAATTTCTTGATTCAGAAAAATAAATTTCATTTAAAGTCCTTTGAATTGGAAAAGATTGGAAATTATGGAACTTGATATTTTATTTAGACTTAAGCTTTAAAAACGTTATGAGCGTGAGGAAATACATTTTTAATCTATCTATATAATGAGTATATTAATTTAATTTTTGGATATAAATTTTGAAAAGAAAATGTATCAGATTTATAGGAATATCGTTTCGTAATAAGGGAAGAAATTTGGAGTTGGTTCCTGTTGGAGAAAGATTCAGTATTAGTTATACATGTATACAATTTTAAAAATCCCTTTATTGAAAAGTAATGGAGCATAAGAAACGTATTTTATCAGGAAATAATGCCTTTTATTCTTTTTTCAAAAATGATCACATTCGCCTAGGATACTATCTATTATAGCCAAGTTACTTCCACTCTCTTAAATACGAAGAAAGATTCAAATTTAGTACTAAATACCTCTTGGTTTTTCGTAGAAAAGGACTCTTTGAAATGGTTGTATTCAGAAGAAATTTATGCGTGGAATTAAAATTTCAAGTGCTCGTATAAAAAATGAAATTCACTCTTTCTCATTTGAAATTTTGAAAGACTACTAGGTTTGTAAAATGATTAGAGCAAGATAGCTTGCGATGATAAAATAAATAAAGAAGAAAAGTTATAAAACTGACCCATCGGGAATTTTTTATAAAATGGCCATGAAAACTAACACACAATTAAAAACGAATTAGAATGAAAGGTAGTTATGTAACTTTATAATTTAATTAGGTTGCCTTAATAGGATTTTACTTAGCCTCTTATTGTTATGAAGTAAGAGACTGAAGTGTTTAAGAGGCCTAGATTTAGTTCATTGACCTACAATACTCAGAGAAAAATATGAGGAGCTCTTGGGTTAACTAGTTCGCATCATCCGGTCTAAAAAAAAGAAAGACTGAAAATCTAAAGCCTCTAAACAACAGAGTGACGTTGACCAAGGGTCTCTGTTACGTCCATCTTTAATGTGAAGAGCGGACGGCGTACACGAGAAAGCCATAAGATGAGATCTGGGAGCGCTGTTATTGGATTCATGGAACAGTGTAAAACTTCAGAAACTGCTCTTGAAGGTCATGGAATAATAACGTTCCGTCCCACGTCCCGCTAAACCAATAATTCAGTCAAAAGTGGATTTTTTTAAAAGAAAAAATGATGAAACTTCTTTAGAAGTTGCGCATCGGGAAAGGTTATCAAAAGAGAATCCGTTTCTTTAATTTAGCAATTTGTTTTTGACCTTTTGTTTCCTTTCGTTATTCGCTTTTCTTTTTGCTGGAAATATGTACTTCCAATATTTCGCGGAAGGATGATTAATCTTTCGTTTCCGAAAAAATTAATGGTTGTCGGAGACAGAGATGGAAACTTGGTTGAATGCAGCTTTCACCTTCTATCGGAAACCACTAAGAGAGCTCTTCTCCTCTCGTCACTTAATCTTGAAACCGAAAGGTATAAGGGCTGTCTTTGGCAGTATCGTGGCGAAACTTTCCCACAGAACTTTTGGGAATCATTGCAACTTATATGAGAACAATTACCTTATGGGGCATGATATTTTCACAGTAATTGCCACAATTTATTCAAAATTATTCTGTCAAAAGGACGTTCATTTTTCGATTTAACTCATTTTTTTATTTATTTAACTTTATAGATGTAGGTTCTTACCAATATTGTTCTAACGTATACAATTGTATAGGTTATACCGATACGATTGATTTTTATGCAGAAAAATGTTTACGTTATTGATTCATATGATCTATATAAGTCATAATTATTCATTTTGATCCATGAAATACTTATTGATGATCTTCTTAATAGGACTAGGAAATATTATCTGACCATTCACATCTTAGTTGGTTGTTCCATTTCGTAGGCATCTAAACATAAGGTTTATTTAAAAACAATACAACAGTTTTCAATCATTTCACTTGTATTTTTAACTGTAGAATTTAAAAGAAAATTTTTGAGTGATATTTTGAGTGATGATTAACGATAAATTTGATAATAATTTTTGTGACATAGATTAAAAGTAAGGTTTTTCGTCAATTTTAAGATGGGAGTCCATTTCGAAGTTGAGATAATGAAAGGTTTATTTTAATATAAATAAATGTGAATCGATATACCTATTTTACGGTCAGTCGTGTTTCATACATCATATTCGTTGGGTCGTGAATCGCTTTTCCAAAAAACTATAATTTGTTGATTCAGTACGATATTCCATATATGGATATTCATTAGAATACGAATATGAATTATACGTGTAAATTACTTAAATTTAAAGATAGATGCATAATACTTTTTCTTTCCTACCAGTAGTTTTTGTATAACCATGAGATATTTTCCTGAAAAGGTTAGTTGCAAATTTATAAATCATAGCATTGAATGAAATGTTTTTTAATCGTTTAGTCTTTCCGCGCTTGTTGCACATGTCACACAGGAAACATAAATCAAGACATTTAGGCGGATCATATTGAGTAATAGCCTTCATGTGACGAATCACCCATTTCTGCATCTCCAGCAATTATTCAGGGATTCCGCGCTTTGGTTATTTGATAGTGTAATGAGTAGGAAGCCATGAAACCGAGCGTAAGCCAGCACTCACGGTCAAATTCATTAAAAGCACCACTTATCAGCGATTTTGCGCGTATGCGGTCTCCTCCAAACTCCTGCGTTTCCATGGAAATGATATCCTTTGAAGCCATGAAAGATTAACTTTGTACGAATATCAATAAATCCTGGGGATTAAATAAAGGGGTAAAATAAAAAGGAAGGCTTATATTTCAAGTTTTTGAAGAGGCTATAAACAATAAATGCATATAATCGAGCTATTATATTCCGTTACCGAGCTTTAAAATCAAGAATAGAATCGTAATTTAAAAATAAATTATACGAGAATATGAAATACGTACATTACAGGGATTGTGTGATTGAAAATTTTTAATTATAATCCGCGATTGAGAATCTTTATGAAAATATACGATGGGAACGAAATCGCGCGCAAACTTTCGACGCGGAACGCCGATTTAAAATTTAATATTTCTGCGGAAATGTAGAAATGCAATTTCCGTCGCGGTCGACGGGAAATATCGTGCTCTCTCTCTATATCCCTTGCTCACCCCGATTCTCGGAATATTTGAGTGGATTTCAATAGCATTCACTGCATTGCATCAGCGAAAATAAAGTTGTGCTCTCGAATAATACGCTACTATTCCTTTCTTGATTCCTTCAAATCTCATTTTTATACATTTCAGCAGAGATATCGTAAAACGAATTATTTACTTCTTAGATGTAAATGTTGAATTTTGCTTCGATATTTTCTATGTATTTCGTATGTTTGTTTTATATAGTGCTCGCATGAGTTATTAATTATATAGTTTATTTCCATATCTTTCTGCGTTGTCCTTGACAACGGATCCAAGCAACGGACTACCCAAAGAAGCTTTTTAAATGAGTAATCAAGTATTCCGTTTTTAACTTTCAGTCTTTCATTTACATGGAAATGATGCACATTCTTCTAAGACTTAATATACGCTCGTTCTTTTTCGCTACTTTCATTAAGGGCTCTAGGTAACGTTCTGGGTTCATAAAAACAAAACAAGCTCTAAGTTCTGGGAGTACTTTCTCTCATTTTAAAACGAATTTGAATTGAGGCCGAAAAAGTACAATAATGTCAGAGTAAGTTTAAACGAGGTTAAACACAGCATTTCAATTCCGGTGACAAAAAATATTTGAAAGGAACTCGTATTTGAACATACAGCATAAATATTTATGCCTCAATTTAGAGTTTGAAATTCAAATGAGAGTTAATGATTCATTAATATTTTGAATCATTAGTTGACAAATTTAAATTATTTATGTATATTTAAGTAACTAAAGCTGAGTGTATTTCTTTTATCAAATACATTATTGATAACGATCGATTCCAACTTAACGGAGAATTTCAAATAAAATAAACGGATATCGTGGAAGTACTAATACATTTTGAGCAATATGATATAGAAATATATTTATTGAAGTATGCCATATCATCATGTTGATTTTTAAAATCATATTTTTTTCTCTATCAATATATTTGGTTTGAATTTTTAAATCACTAAGATAATTTCACCATCGTAAATTATCATTAAAAATTAATACTAGATGTTACCAATCCACTTTCATCTTTTCCTCCCATCATTTATTTAAATAATACCATTAAATTCCTTTCTATTACATTTACCCTCAATAATGAGAATTCCGACAATATTTCGTAATAAACAATCCGCCTGAAAAAAAAACGTGTAACAATATAAATATTTAAAATAGAACGATCAATAATTGAATAGATTATATACTTATTGGTTGGCGAAGGACGCATTTAACGGAATATGAGATCATTAAGGTTAGGAAACGCTGACCTTGACCATGATATACTCCAAGTTCTTAATTGAGGCATCCCATTCTTAAAGTTACGTCACTTGATTTTTCACCCGATATAATCAGGCAAAAGGGGCGTTTGGAGCACACCTGTGTTTAGAGCGAGAGAATTAATGCGTAGACGAACGAAGCACGCGTACTAATGAATGGCGCACCTCGTCAGTGCGGATTTAACGCCCTGCACTGCACCATAAATACAGCCATAATCACTCATTCTTAAGTTCAAATTTCAACGAGCATTTCCGCTAGCATAAGGCAATTTTCCCTATGAATAGAGATGCCGATAAATCACTCTTTATTCGTGGAACTCCGGATGCTACGCTAAATGATTAATAACGGTTGGATTTTAATGGCGCCGAAGAAATACGAGGGCAAATTAAGGAAATTGAAAAATAAGGCTATTCACGTTAACAATATTAAACCGTTAAGGGAGCGTGGATGGAGAGAGAGTGCATGCGGTCTATTAAAGGAGCCGAATTTTATTAAATTAATCTTAATCGGGGGCGGGAATTTTGCTCGAATAAGGTGAAGGAAAAAACGGATTAAGTTTCCCTTTATTTATTTGTAAAATTGTTGAGATATAATTTTGGGAACCAAAAAGATGCTAAACTGCAGACTGATAAACCAAGAAACATGGCAGAGAATAGTATTTTTCAGTATTTACTAATTTGTTGAGGAATACCAGGTGATAATTAGATGGCCAGCTGAAACCCATGCAGTATATTGAAGGTATAAAGATTGCTAAGTATTACTAAATTTCATTTTAAATTACATTACAGTATTTATATCGTATGAATAATATATGCTGAATATAATTACGATTGTACGTATCGTAGAATGATTGAAACTATACAGACATCTTTTAATAAGGAAAGATAAAAAAACGATATTGCGCCTAATCTAATATTTTGCTGTTATAAAAAGCATTCTATCACATAAATTAGTGCTAATTATTAGCTGTTTCTGAGTTACTTATATGTAAGAAAATCAGTGAAATTATAACCAATCAAATGAAATGTCCAGGTTAAACGAAACAAAAAACTAAAATACAATAACACCATTAAAGATATATTACGAAACGTATAACGAAAAAAATATTTTTGTTATGCCTAGATAAAGTTGATTGAATTATTTTTAACATAATACTATCTTTTAAAATGGTGGAAGACCAAGTTATTACTATTGAAATTGAAAGATGAAAATATTCTTATATAATATTAGATCCATCGTTTCCGTAGATTTTACTTGTTATTTTGTTTCATAAACTTATTTTTTCTTCTTCGAAATTTATTAAAGATCAAAGGAATATTGGAACTATCTAGAGCGAAATATGAGATTATCGTAAATAATTTTGGATTAATTTGAGTAAATATTTTAAAATTCATATCCAAATTCGCGTATCGATAAACTTTACGTCTGATTTAACGTATGCTTCATGCGGAGATCACTGGGAAAATTAATGCTTCAGCGCAATTTAGTATAATTTTTAAATCCATCTGTATTCCGTTCTCAAACTTGTATCGAATATATATTCCTCTTTGCTTTAATCACCACGCACAATCTTCTTCGCGAAGTGCGTTAGGAAATGAGCTCTTATGCTTGATAATTAACGTAGCCAAAGGGCTTCAGTAGTCAATGTGAAAGCGGCAAATCCGCTCTCATTAGCAGCGGTTGTTCGAATTAATCTCACTAGGTTTTCAAATCGGATTAGCCCACCGAGTTTCGTGATATGTTCGCTTATTGCTTCATCTATAACCAATTAGCATTTGCCTCTGTATTTTAATATTTCTGGAGGTATTCTGAAGGATAGTTTTTGTCACACTTATTTTTAAACTCGTTCGTTATTTTCTTCCCTTACTATTTAGTTGAATGAATTAGTATGGATTTATTTAAGCGTATTGGAATTTTAAACTCTACAGGAAGGAGGGATACAAAGTGCATTATAAATTAAGACAGTTTAAGAAAATATATTTAAATCACATTCAATATTTCTATCGAAAATAAATGCCAAAATTTTGCTCAAAAATTAAGGTTGATAATAATGAGCTAGTGTTACTATTATTTGTTCTAGAAGGGGATAATCGCCTAAAACTCTGAGTTAATCCTTTGAGGGATTTCTAACGTTATTGATTGACTGATTTGGGAACTTCTCCATTCTATAATGCATATAAAACTAATTAAACTATGCGTTTTACTAAGAGATTAGTGTTCGAATTGAGTTTTGCTGATGATTGATTTACAAAATGGATACGTTTAAGATAAAAACACTTGAATAGAGGAAGAGTGAAATAACCCTCCATAAACATATTAGAGTTATTATGGCAAGGAAATAGGATTATGAAGAAATTTTTAAAATAAATAAATTAAATTTAAAGTAGTCATTAATTTTTTTAAGTAGGATATACGAAGGAAGAAAGCTTCAATTAAAAAGGATTTCAAACTACAATAAATTACTTATTTATAATACCGAAACAGCTTACATTGTTATAAGTTTTATGCAATGCATTTCCGTTAAATCTTGCTCCTTTAAAATTTCTATAGTATCTTTTAAGTTCTCTAAGAAAAGCGGAAATATCTTACAACTACTTATTCAACTATTTTCGATTAATTTCTTCAATGGCTGATAGTGTAACTAGTAATAATGACGGGTATTGATTTTTAAAACTTCCTTTAAAAAATCCATAGGAGAACTCATTAAACTCCTTTCTTAAGCGAATAAACTGACTCCATTGTTATCATGAAAAAATTCCCTTCCGTAATTTCAATACCCAAAATTTTGACGTAGATTAGATCAGACATGGTTAAGGAATGCGTTGCAAAAATACATTTTTAAGCGATAATGGTGCGCTAATCCCTCACCAAAGAATCGTTATTTACCGCTTGGTACATACATCTTAAAGCTCGTTTCACTTATCTTCTATTTTCTGCAAAACATTCTCATTACTTTAAAGACAGTAATCACCATCTCGGTACAAATGGGCCCCATTTCCTAATTCCAGCGTTAACCGAATCTCGGAAACTTCCCTCAAAGGCAGCGAAATGACAAGAGAACGTAGTACGTGGGGAAATGAACGGAAAATCAAGGCATAAGGACCCGGAAATGGAGGCTGTCCTGTGTCTCAACGGCGTTCAAATGAAATATCGAAGGGCACGGATCGAAGAATGTTCGCCTCGGGGCAGAATTACAGAGCTATCGGATTCACAAACGTTCGTGGAGATTCGTTCTTGTGAAGGACAAGAACCGCAGAGGTATGGATTACGAAGGGGTGCCTCGAGGTCTCTGTGTGTAAGCCCCTATTGAATCTCAATAACGCCTTTGAGAGGAATTCGCGTAAAAGGTCATTGAGGTCAGAGAAACGCGGTTCCCCTTTTTTTTTCAAGATTCCGGATTTATATTCAGATTGGGAAGAAGAGGAAAGAAGAACTAATCAGAGAGGTACAAGATGAATAACATTCAGTGAAAAAAAAGGTCGTGCGAAGCTTTTGTCCGACGCAAGTTTCATCTTGAAAGACTTTTATCTCGAGGGAATTTTCATCCAAAGTCTCCGCTGAGGATTTCTCGTTCCACAGTAGGATCGTCGAAGAAGTATTTACCGAACGGAGTAATAAAGATCATCTTTAAAGGCATATCTGGTGGTTAAGGAATACATTATCGTATAGTTTACAATAGATCTTCGCTTATAACTTGGGTACTTCCGCATTAAATATATTCGTTACGATTCTAAACCTATCGTTACTTCTAGTGTTTATTCCTATAGCTGTAATCGAATTACATCTGTTACAACTAAGCTGCACTCAGTAAAAAGGGTTCGTAATAAGGATGTTAAGGACTATTACTATAATCCCCTTATTTTTAAGCTCGTATATCCGCATAATTTTAGGATCATTATAATATGAAGGTAAACATCTGCCGGGTGATAATATTATTCGTGCGTTATTATTACTCGTAATAACCATATATAAATATTAATTCAACGTAGCTATTTTCTAGGATAGAATTAGAGCAACAACGCTTGATGGTTTATTTAGCATTTATGCTTAATTTTACCGCACAATATATTACCCTATAGCTTTAACATCGAAAGCGGAGTAAATTTAAAATAATGTTCAGAGATAAACGAAAAACCTGGACTCGAACCCGGAACCTTGTGTGGGTGGATTCTAAAAGGCTCTTATCATATCATCCCCAACTCGTATCAACATTCCGAAGCATTTATAGGCTTTGATATATCTTTCGTTAACCACATCTGGGATAGTAATTCCTCTGGTTAAAAGCCTTCGAGCCTAATTTCTCAGTGTGTGGTAACTCAGAATACGATAAGCTTTATCATTGGGTGAGCCTTTTCTCTCCCAAAACCTCTTCAAGCCAATCGTCTCTCTCCCTCTTGTGGGTGGAAAGCTTTTGGGTATAATTCACTCGAACCACTGAATCTCAATAGGATCTTTGTGTGGGATTCATGACAGAGGTCATTTAGAACGCGGCTCGCTTTTCTCCTTTCTTCTGAAGTCAACTATTTCTGAGGGAAAAGATTGAGAGCAAATGCTAATCAGCGAGACTTCGGCTGACGATAACGACGCCAAAAGATCGAAGAGACTTTCTCGCGTCTTTTGAAGGAATCTCGTACGAAAAAAAGACGAAGTGTATAAGTGTCCTTTGGGATCGAAGGCGCGTGGGAGAGGAAGGATAGAGAAAAAAAGCGGCCGATCGGAAACGAAAAAAAATTGACGATCGTATTGCGAGACTCAGTCATCGCGCGGAGGGAAAATAATAATCCCTTCGTGGCGCGAACCGTATAGATTGAAAAAGAAAGATGGTGGGGTGGTGGTGGTGGTGGTGGTGGGATGAGGATGGGGTCGGGTGTTGTTGGTGGTGGAGGGGAATAAGATCTGAGAAGGAAATGGAACGGAGAGGAAGGAGGGGATGCAAGAGATGAGGAAAAGAAGGGTACCGGAAATAAGGGAAAGAGAAGTTTGCGGATTGTTCGGTTCAGAGGAACGTGATCACAAACGAAAATAAGTTGTGATTGGTCGAATGAAATGAGGCACTCTTCCCCGACGCAGATTTTTTTTCTCTCCGCTCAAATCCAATTTTGCGAAGTGGACGGCTTTTTTTAATACCCGAGAAAGTTGCGGACAGCTGCTGAAATGGTACGCGGCACGCGAGTCGCCTGTGCGAAATGTTTTTAGCGGACGTCTCGGGAATCGAACTCGGATCCGTTGTGTGGCGCTGCTGCGTATTATCATCGCCCACGTGTGAAGACGGGATTTGTTGTGGTAACGATCTGTTTCTTTGAATGGAAGCTGCGTGGGTGAGCTCGTTCGTTCGTTCGAAGGGTGATATTCTCTCGTCGTATTCCGAATGCGACCGTAATTTCCTTTCTCGGCGTTTTTTGACACGTTTTGGCACGTAATTCCGAAACCGTCGGATTTCTAAATTCATCTCAAAGAGGATAATTTTCTCAATGGGTGAGCATTCACGGTGGTAATGAGATGTCCGCGGGCATCGGGAACGTTTTCAGTTATCGGAGAATATCTCTTGAATTCGGAATTATTTTGGTGGGTGTTTACCATACCCGTGTTTTTCCAATCGGCAAGGCAATTTTATGGCTCGGAAATTTTTCATTATTTCTTGGAAACTCATTTCTTAAATTTTAGCGTTCGTTTTGAAAAAGTAAATTAAGTATTGCGAGAAATTTATGATAATTTTCAAATTTCGTATGATATTATAGAAATTACCTACAGCAAGAAAACTGAGCTGTAATGGCCTTTGAGTTCGGAAGAGAAATGTTATTATATATTTCAATGCACTGAGAGTGTTATTCTTAAATTTTCTTTAATTCTAAACCAATATGCCTGAGAGATATTATCCACCTTAAAAGTTTATGATTAACATCGATACATGGAAAATAGAAGATTAAAAATATACAAATCCAAAAGATTTTACTGGAGGTAATTTTTATATAATCTATTAAATAATTTTATATAATTTATTAAATAATAATTTTATATCTTTTTTTGCTCAACGAATCACAAGTATAAGTCGATATTGGGCTCAACGTTTTTTTCAAATTATTATTTTAGAAAACGATGAGAAATTTAAGCATTCAAGTAGATTATAGGCTTTTAATTAGTGATTAAAACGTACAAAAATGTTTGAATTAAGTACTCTTTATACTATTCTCTTTTTACTGGCATTGATAGGATTGGAAGGAATTTTTACTCGATATTGTGAAAAAGGTCATTTTTTACGTGTTTTGGATTACTGTGTGTCCCTTAATCTGCGACTATTAACATTTGAAACCGTTGGAAGTATTTTATATCCTGATACGTAATAATTGAAGGCAGCTTTACATATTTAAACGCACAAGCTGTTACAAATGCATCTGAATTAGAGGCAGCTGAATAATGGATTATTGTTGCTCAGATGGATTGCTCTCGGATGATGCCAGGAACAAACGAAATTATCGGTTGAATTGGGGTTTAATTCTGGATAAGTAAAAAATTTAATATGTATCGTTCCGGTATTTTTAATGCTATGCGGTTTGTTCATATCAGTCATATTTCATGAAGTTTATACATTACCTGAATTTAATTCTATCACAGATAAATTACCTATCAATGAATACGTAGAGCTTAAATGTATTGTACATATTAATTCGTTGGCCTATCTGTAAACGCCATGCATTAGCATTTTGGAAAGGAATGCATCAAATTCTCCAAATAATTTTATTGTAGGTATGCATTATTAACTATAAGCAATAATGAAACACTTTCCAACTATGGTTATTAGCGAATTAATTAATAAATTTATCGCATTTGCATGAAGCAAACTCTATTGTCCGTTTATTAGGTTATTATCCTTTCATAGGGAACTATATAGCGAGTGATGAAGATTTTAGATCGCCTAGAAACTCGTACGTTGTTTTGAGATCTCATAGACTTTAGACAACCTCGAAAATAATAACAAATATTTACTCAGCTTTCCAGACAATTGACTCTAATAATTTAATAAATGCTAAAAGGCGAATCGTTCTTATTTCAAATAAAAAACTTTACTTTGATAATCTTCCATAAATGTGTCACGACTTATTTGAGTTCTATCTCCATTACCAATTAAGTGAAAAACATTCGTGAATTTTTCGAGAACAGATTTGAATTGCATGCATTTTTTACTAAAAACGTGACTAGGTAAGGATGGTTGTGATATGAACAAGGGTATTGAATGCTACTTGGAGGTGTAAGCTCGGAGTCGTGACTGAGCATCAATTTTTATTGCATTTAAAAAACCGCGTTATAAACTAACTCCTTTCAATTTTAATATTGATTTCGGTGGGCGACTATAAGCGTTTGAATTGGATATTAATACAAAAATATATTTAACAAGTATTCTCATTTTTTAAATATAAGCACTAACATCGTTTTCAATTAAAAAGGCAAATCAAGTACATCAAGAAACTATCTAGCGAATTACAGAAAGATGCCCGAAGTATTTCATATGATAATTATTTGAAAATTCTCCGATAAACCTTTTTCTGTTATACATTCTTTCATTTAAGAGAATTATTGGATTATCATAAATTATAATCTGTATGGAAATAATTGAGAGCGTTTTAAGGATGAAATTATTATTATTCATTAGTGAAAGGAAAGTAGAAGGTTTATTTTCAGATAATCCTTTAATCTCATTATGATACAAAAAGGAAGTTCAGGCCAAAGAATATGTATCCTCAATTATTAATTTATGTTAAATTCGCTAAATTAACGAGGCTTTGAAATAGAATTCCCTAATTGATAACCATTACATCCTTTCAATGATAAGAAAATTTTATAAAATAAGTAAAACTATTTTTTAATTAAAGTAAATTATGCATATAAATTGTTATGTTGTAATATTTAATGGCACGAACTCTGAAAAATAAATTCTGTAAGTGCGCACGTAGATGAAAAAAAACTGATTTTGGTCTTTAAAACTATAATTATATAGATATTTTTATTTCTATACGCATAACATATTCAAAATTCAAATGAGCTTTATCGATTCAATGGATTTATAACACTGAAGGAAATTCGAGAGATATCGAATAAATTCAAGCGATATAAAATGCCTTTATATCGGCTAAACTTCGCATCGACGCCTGGTAGGTAGGCAAAATACGATTCTTGAGAGTTAAGTGGGTTGCCGCTATTCAGGATGAAATACTACTGGAAAAATTTCAATTGTGAAATATATCGAATAATGAAAGTTTATAACTTTATTGTAACAGAAGGAATAATAATAAATTGCTAATGTAAACGTAAGGGGTGTATGATATTAAAAATCGCGTATATAGTCAAAGTTTTACTTCTATCATGCCCAAATGTTATGTTACATTCTCGACAGAACTTAAACCCACTGACATGGAAACCCATACTTCTATGAAGGGCTTAATTGGTTATTACCAACAATCTTCCTATATTTTCCTTATATACTAAGAAATAATAATATATACATTAGAACTTTGTATTGATGTCCACCCTAATTTGAAAAGAAAATATTTCATTTTATTATAATATTTACATTTATATTAATGTATACTTTCATTCTATTATGATATTCATGGTTACCAGTATAAATAAAATACGTGATACTTTGAATGTTATATCGTCCTAAACGAATTAATATTTTGACTATTTTGTATAGAAAATCAAAACAAATTACAATTTACGTGAATTTATACATTTAAATAAAAATCAAAATCTTCGCGAGAGAAAATATTACGTGTCGCATCAAATGTGCAAGGAAGACAATGAACTCGCTTCGCCCTAAAATTTTTTCGTCTCGCGGAGTCGCCGTACGTAACTTAATCTTTTTTCCATTATTCGCGCGAATTTATGCTTTCGAGGACATTCACTTTTCACAACTTCCAGTCGCGGTTCAACTTCACGAGGAGTTAAGTCTTGTGGAAGAGCGAGTAGGATTTCGAATCGGGAAGAATGATACGCGTTTAGCTTCAAAGTTGGCTGATAAATTTCTCACTCGCTCAGGGCCGAACTTCAAACGGTTTATTCTCGTAGGGAAGGCCGTTTTCGCCATAAATAGATGCGCCGAGAGATCATCCCGACCACGAAATTCGGCTTTGATATCAAAAGCCTTCTTTTTCACTTTGCTCTCGAAACGTGCATCTCAAGACCGTTTGTCATGCCAAGAACTTCATCTGCGCAGTTTTGAAAACCTCGCGTTCCGAATGTCAGTTACGCCTAACCTTCCGTATAATTCTTTGTTCGGTGAATGACAACTTCCGACGCCGATTAGCTCCGAAAAGCCGCATTAGAAAGGGTTTTCATAAAAATCTTGCCCATAAACATTTTACAACAACAATGCTGCAGAGTATTGAATTGTCCTATTCATCCATCAAAATGGATATAAAAGAATTTCATATCGGATGCTGAATCCAATGGATAAATATCTCATAACGGATTTATATTTTCTCTTCATATAATGCTACACATTCATAGATAGAGCATTGATGCATGGAATCGCTTATTATGCAAATGAAAAGATATTTTTGGGTTAGCAATAGAATAAATAGTTTCCTCCTACGTCATCAGCGGATGATTGATGTTGAAATTATTCGTCTTTGTATTACTTTGTTTTCGTTTTAATGTATTAAAATGAATGATTGATAGGATTCATCGTATTCTTATTTATAGTTTATCTTAAACATAAAATGTAAGGTTTTATACGAAATGATATTTTTTTGTCCTTGAGATTTTGCAAAGTCACTTTAATATCCGTTTTTCATTTAAAACTCGCTATAAATCGATTACGTTCTATTCTCTTCTTGAACCTTACGTGATCCTACGTTCTACTTATGCACAGTCTAGCCTTTCAAGAGAAAAAGGTTTTAGAAATTGAGGAGAAGAAATATTAGGCACGAAAAAAATATGAATTTACGTAAAGTTCGCTTGAAACGGTTAGGTTTATTTTCGTATATTTTCAGCTTTGCATATTTATTCTTTTACTGAAATTCGATCACAAATAACTCGAAACTACGTGAGATGTAAAGCGTGCCCTTAAATCGTACGATTTAATATTGCTAAGGCATAAGCATACCCCTTTTAATGGTAACCATCAAGAATCGAAACCGGCAAAAATATAATCTTAAATAGCCTCATTCCGACCGTCTAGCGTCGAATAACCACAGAATATATGCAATAAAAGTTCCGCTAGGCCACAGCTTCCCTTTACTGCAATTCCAAGGGATTTACAGATAAAGCAGTAAAAGTCAAACGGCGTTAGGCGGGCTTAGCTCACACAAGCGCGTTGAACGAAGGCCATAAGCGGGTTTATGCAAGGATAGAAGGTCCGCTTAGGAGGGGCGAAAGGGCAACGCGCCCTTAAAAATGCTCCTGGGATTCACAAAGACATTGATCATCACCCGACTAACTTCTCACAACCCCTCCGGACCCTTGCATTCCTCTAAACACGGCGAAGCAAACAAATGACCTCATTTTTTTCGGCGAATACAATTTCTCAAGGTAACGAGGTGAATAAACCTTTTAAAGAGAAGCTAAGTGGGGGTATTTTAGGAACGGCAGCGACTTTACGGCTCTGGATGCGACAACACTCCCGGGCCATGGAATATCATTACCCTCGGTAGATAAGACGGTAATATTCGAGATTGGTTCCCTGAAGACAAAATATGTCCCAGGCTTTGGTATAGATCGCAGAGAGATTCGGATGCTCGTACTTCGCGAGCGGCAAATGGAGTTTGGATCCTTGGGAAGGGAATCTGATTTCCTCGGGATCGGATCGTAATAAATTGATCGCTGTGTAAAGGCTTTATATTTCAGTGATATAGCTCCAGGTAGATGTGTTTTTAAAGCCCATTTAAGCCGAAGTAATTTCCTTGGGGGAAATTAATCCCATTACATTTTGTTCTATTATGTCTATTTTGTGGAAAATGTACCCTAGAGTGTTACTTTCTCTTTCGCGGGGATAGAGTCTTTACAAAAAAGGGCATTAGTTCAATATCCTCTGTAGTATTAGAATTAATCGAAAACAATCTAGGGACATTTGTTTCTCATTTTTACAATGTCATCTCAAATAAATGTTTCAAATTATTCCGACAGTAGTAAAGCATAGAAAATGTAGCACTGAAGCTTAGTAATTTTGTTCCACTTTGCTGGCTATTAATGTTGTATAAAATACTTATTTATGCTCTTAAATATTTTAGTCACATCTGCAGACTTTTGTATTTAAATTTTTATAACTCAATAAATATTTAAAGGGGATATGAATACTTAAACGTTCAGTAAAAGTTCGGTTAAAGTATAATATATTATTCTACGGATTAATAATACGGATCTTTCCTTGAATTCGTAGTTATCTTCCATACTTGAGAAATGAAATCTTCAATAATGTGCTGTAATAATTTGAGAAATGAGATAAATGCAATAATGCACTATAATCATTTTTAATATATAAGTTTAAGTATAAGTGCTTCTTTTTGTATTTTTAGAGCCTTTTTAATGTAAGACCGTTGAATATTTTAATGAAACTTACTACCTTAAGAGATCCATAGTTTCCAAATTCCAAAGAGAAAAATTATAACGAATTTACTCGAAATTCACCGCTGTTTGTTTAACAACTGTTTTTGTAGAAGCGATGGAAAAAGTATTATTTTTCTTTTCCAATTCCTAATTGTGTAATTATAGAGTTCGTGGTGCTAAATTGTTTCGAAAGCGAACGAAACTACCGAATAATTTTACGGAACATTTCTTCTTCACGACAATTTCATGCCGTACACGTTGGGAATAATGGATGGCTCATTAAAAGTTTCTGGAATCGGAGCATGTGTAGCTAAGAGCGGCGGCGGTTTTTATTCCAAATCATCACTTTCCTTTCCAACCACATCCTTCTCAAACTCTTTTTTTCCCACCAATTTCTCCAAACTTTCTCGAGATGAGCTCCTGTGTGGCGAGTTTAAAAGGGACCAGATTCCACAAAAACTATCATTATCCCCACAAGACTAAAGAAACTTCGAAAAACCATACAAGTTCGTGCGGAAATGGTATAGAATGGAGTCCATATAAATAGAGGAAAAGTATTTGTTTGGAAGGAAGGAGAGTGCTTGGAGAAATTACAGAAGTTTTAGCAAGGGTGGATTTCGAGATATAAACAACACTTGCACGTTTTCTTGTTTAGGATGGCAGTATTTTTTTTAATTGCGATTTTTCGATGTTTTTTAAGAATTGAGAGAGTAAATTATGTATTAAAGAAATTTATAAATATTACTTATATTCAATAACATAGCATGAATTTCAACGATTAGTTTTGAAATTCAAATTCGACTTACATAATTGTCATAAAAGAGTTGCTTAAAATATTCATCTACATTTATTTAAGCATTCTTTCGCCAAAATACAGTGCTCAGACGCATTTTGTGTTTATAATTATAATACTCATTATCCAAGGTTACACTTTAACTATTATAAACATCAATACGATAAAAAAATCACTGAGTAATTCTTTCAAGCATACTTTTGGTTCAAATAATTTTAAAAGCTATATTAATAATCGTGTGTTTCTGTTAATGACAATCTCTGGAACATTAATTGATCTATTTTTAGTTAAAGCTGCTATTGAATTATCTGGCCAGGAGGTAGTGTAATGATGAAGATATGCCAATAGAAGTAAAATTAAATTACAAGAAAAAATCAGCAGACACTAGAGTAATTATTTAGGAGTTTGAAACAATTGAACAATAGTTTATCAATTATATCTCGGATAGTAAAATTGCTGAATACGTAAAAACAGAGATATTACCTAAGTTACGAAACATTACGTAGGATCAGGGTTTTCGGTAATCCATCTATAAAAGCTCTAGAAGTTAAAATAGACAGCATGCTTATGAAATCTGAACCAACCACCCTTACGCATTTCCTAAAAACAGATCAAGGATTTGCTTGTGATGGTACAAAGGATGGAGATCAGAGGGTCAATAAATACCCGTTTCATACACGTGTGAGAGACAAGGTTCGAACCGATTGCTTTCATATATGCGTCGGATCTCATGATATGGGATCTTGCGACGCAATAATTCGATCCACGGACGAGCTCCGGTCTGAAACCATAGGAACAACATAATTCGCAGAGAGACAATGAGCCCAATGAAGGGTATAAGCGATCATGGCTCGCGTTAACTTCAAAGAAACGCCTTCAAGGCATCCCAACTGTTATCACGGCTCATTGACTATCATCCAGCTCCGTGAGCCGTACGCTAACATTTCAAACGCGTTAGATAAGCAAACAGGCAGCACGGGAATCACTGCTTTGAGCAAAGAGTGATTTTGTGCGTTATTTCCCGTGCGTGCAATCGTTTACTCAATACAGAATCGGCGGTGTTACGCATGGAGGATTTCATAAAGACGGTTTTCGTTCTGCTTCCGTCAATTACGGAGGGGCGTTATTGAATTCAAAAGGGTGCGTGTGTTACTCCCTTCGACGTTGTCGAATGTTTCTACTTTATTGTATTGCTTGGAATCGCTTTTCATGTAGAGAACGTGAGATTTTCCCTGTTTGAAATATTAATTGCTTTTGTGAGGTATGGAACATTGGATGAATGAAATATTTCGACAGTAATAGTTTGTATGTTGTTTGATTTTATACGGAGCTAATTTTCCAGAAGAATTTCACGGAATGAAAATTAAGGGTTCATTGTGATAATCAATGTGTTTATTATATGTATCAATTAACGTGGAATTCCGTTACGCTCCCATTTTGCTTTAGGGTGAAACATGCAATGTCCGAACAATAATATAAATAGTAATTTAATTCCCCGAATCACTGTTGCCAGTTTATTTATGAAATGAATCTCCGTAAAATGTTATTCGTAAATTGAGTTGTTGAAACGCATTTAATAAACATATGCATTAATAATATTTCAAGTAATATTCATAATATATAATATTTTAGATAAAGACGCTATAAAATAGAGATAATTAATTAAATTAATAGGAAAATGAATTTTCTTTTGTAAATGGGGGTATACACGTTATTTGAAGTTAAAAATATAAATATTTATAAATTTATAAAAAGTCTAAATGGTCCATTCCTATCATAAAAGAACAGAAGTGGTGACATAAACCTCAAATTGTTTTGTTCAATATTTAGTATAATTAAAACTAATTCTAATAAATTTTGGAAGAAAAAATGATTCATTAGACCCGAAAAGCGCCTCTAATTCAGTTTTAAATTGCATTATTAAAGTAAATTTCTTCTTTCTCGATGGAATACCCTAATAAGAGAGAAGGAATGTGGTCTACTATATTTGAATATTTTCCGATCTCTTTCGCTGTTTTCTTGATTAGATATTTCGATATCAGATTGAGCAAGAGTTTTATAAGTGAAAATTTTGTCGTAAATACAGCTGAATAACTTCAAGCAATTTATTTTATATTTAATATGGGCAATAGCCGAAATCTACCAGTATATGTATAACTATCTGATACTTTTACGTTATTCAATGCATGGATACATTAAATTTGGAAATAGTAATACAAAACTACAAGAAAGTACATTTTAGGAAGCTGACTACAAAAGGATAGAACGAAATATTCGGTACCCAGCGGGAGCAATTTGAGAGAACATCATGAACTAAATAAGTGACTTAAGGGAAAATATAAAACTAGTATATTATATTTAAGTATGTAACAACTGGAAATCAATTCTGAGAAAATACGTCATAACTAGAGTTTATCTCGCCCATGTGATCTAAAAATACTAATGCACACGTGAACAATAAAATCTACGTAGCTTTGTTTATTTTGGTATCCTGTAACTCGGATGAATTTTCAAAAATAGAAATATGTTATAATAAAACGAAACGTAGGTTGAGAGGAATATCCTAGAAAAAAATAAATATAGACATTTCGATCAGCTAGATTGAAAAAATATAGAAGACGAGGTTAAGTAAACATTAGCTAACAACAATGAGAAATGAAAAACGTTTCATACAAGTATAAGATGCGATGATTTTTCGAGAAAGAGATATCGTTGCATGGAAACGGTCGAATAAACAAAGACATGGAAACAAAAAAAAGCAGAATGCTAGAAAAGGAAATATTCTTCAGAAGGGATTGCGCAAGAAATTCGAAGCAATCCCAAGGGCTTCGAAGGATCGTCATCGGTAGAAAAAACATTTGAAGAGAGGAATGCGTTCCGAGGAGACGGATGGCATTGGGGATGTTTAGCTATCACGAGAATACAATTCAGTAATTTTCGCAAACAAAGGATCCCTGACGAGGGGAGGTTAAGAAACAAAAGAGGATCGGGGTGCGAAAGGAATGACGGTCGAATGGAATGCGGAAGGAAGGGGTTATTATTTTAAATTAGTGAAACACCGGCTGAGGATATTACCAACAGAATTAAAATTTCCTCTTTTTTGGAAGGGATCCCTTATTATAAGGCTCATCTTTATTCCCGTGAGAAGTATTAATTATAAAGTGGTAAATTTAGGTTACGTAGCTTTTGAAAGTCGTATGTGCTTCGATTACTTCAGCGTGTTCTTTGATTCGGAAAGGATTCGAAAATCTGGAATCATCGTCTTTAATTCGAGAGCGTATACCGGAAGGGTATTTATTAAAATATGCGTGAAATACGTTTAGGTCTCAGGCGCGTAATTAATTTAGTGAAAAACTCGAAGTCTCTCACAGCGATGTCAAATTTCGGATCCTTATATCAAAATTAATTATTAAATGAGGGAGGAGTATGTTTCGTGGGAGTTGTAATGGAATTTTTTATGAAATAACTAAGGAAATTATGGGAGTTTTCATAATATGGAAGCTCAAATGGGTGTCGAGAATACACTTTGTTAATCCTGGGTGCTTTAGTTATTCAATTTGAGTAAATTCTACTTAAGATGTTGATGCAAAGGGAATTAATTCGTCTATGTAAAATATATTCGTCTCAACTCATTGCATATTTATTATATTTCCATTGCCGTTTAGTTGTTTTAGTATGTGGCATTCGGTAAAAAAGGTTTTATAATCATACCATATAAGAGAAAAGCGCATTTAAAAATATCACCAATAAATCGGGGTGTAATGGAGATACAGCGTATGGAATCAAGAAAACAGAGGAATAATTTTCCATGGAATTATTGTAACATAATTATTATTATGAGGATTATTACAGCATAATTGCTACATTAAATCCCGTGGAAAAGTGCTTCTCTATTTCCTTCATTTAAAATCGATATAGGTTAATGAAATCGATTTTGACTCCCACCATATCCCACCGTTTCCGGTTAGATTTCTGTAAATAGTGCCATGAAATAGAGAAAAACATAAAAACACTTAGCTTATAATATTTGGCTAAGAACGATTCTATAAAACTACTGACACAACAACAACACGCAACAACTTTTATCGAACATATGAGATCTCCGAGTTCTAATCTCTAAGTAAAAATTTACCTATAAACTCTAAAAAAAGAACGTATTAATTATTTCAATTTTTTACGTTATAAATAAGCATTTTATTTCAACTGAGAAAAAATCCAAAAGCCTGGGATCGAGTACCAATTACGGCAAAGCTTTACGTAAAATTTACATCGAACTCTTTTTCATCCCATTTAGGTATACTAGACAATTAGATACTTTCTCATTAGCATAACAGCCTCACCAATCTCCTTTAGTGTGGGAAACGCACCATAAACAAGAGGTCGTACCATTTCATTTGTGCCTCATTACTCTCTTCTGCTGGCAAAGCGTGGCTTACTAATGAAAGAAGCCCTCCCTCACCCAATCATTCATGGAATCCAACAAAAAAATGAAAATTTCTTACTAACTCCAAACATACGTCACACAATGGCCGAGGATTACGAATTAATGACTCAGAGGTATATTTTGACCCTCTTTGATCCGCCACTCGCTCTTTGGTCGAGTTTTAAACGCTAACGGAAGATTTTTTTCCACTTTCCCCGCAAAGACCGGGAAAGATTTGAGTCGAGGGCGGGTAATTAGGTGGAGCCATCTCTCTCAGAAACGGTAAATATTTGCCCTCCTCCGTAATGAACCAGGGCAGAGATACCTTTGAAAATTGAATACGCTCCTTTTAGCGCACAAGTGGTCGAAAATTAACCTCTCGAGGCAATAACGAAGGCGAAACCAGTTTCGTTTTCGATTCTTTTTTATTTCTACTTCCAATATCACGGTCAGAAGTATCGCGGCACACACAATAAATCTCCCGAACGGAAAAATTCCCCTTTCGTAGAACTTTATGAAGCATGATAAAGGTATCGAGTTGGTGATAATTTGGAATTTGGTGATAATTCACGGCCCCAAGTACCACTACAAATACGGGTTTTGGTTCGCATTACGCGATTCTTTTTTTTGTTTTATCGCGGGTTTGGGAAGCGGTCGTTAACCACCGAAGCCACGGGAAGCACTATAGGCTCCGGGCTTCCGATTCGTATTTATGAATGAATAACTCGTTTCCAAAGAGTGGTTAATTTTTTTTACGAAGTTTGGTTTTTAATTCGATACGCTGCTATGTTTGTCGGAGATCAAAACAGGAGAGGTAAATGAGTACCCTAGGAGAGTGTAGACGTTCAAAAATGGTGTTTTGAAACTTCTTAAGGTATCGCTGAAATGTTTTCCACGTATTCCAAACCTTTTGAGATGATCTCGAGTCTCGGAGATTTGTGTTACAGGGGAATTGCGTAACTAACCTGGAAGATCTTTCTTATTGGTGTAAGCGTGTTCATTGGAAGATAAAATCTAAAGTTCATTGTAGATCATACGTAATCAGAAATTGATCTTTGATTGAGTATAATGTTAAAGAAACGGAGGTTTTGGGATCATAATTTAATGATACGCAACCAGATAATGGGTAGCCTAGGAAAATATTCAAATACTGTCGATTTAATTAAGTCATATAATACATTAAGTCCCCTCAACTTCGTCATAGCTTATACATGTATTTTATATGAATATCCGTTAAAATTTAATGTACAATGATCATTAATTATAAATTATGTTAATTAATAATGTAGTTATTATAAATATAAACAACGTGAAGTGATAAATCAAAATAGAGAGTTCTACTAAGTGAAGATTTTTGATTATTACGCTTTGTTTCAAATTTTCCAAATAACTGTACTCATTGTTAATTTCCATTATTTTGGAGTACGTTTTAATTGACTTTTGACTTTTCCTTTGCATAGAGGGTAAAATTTTAAATATTCGTATTTATAATATGTAAATAGTTCTCTGACTAACTCATTGTATTTCGTAAATATGTTTATTTCCAACCATTATCACTGTATCTTCATAACAATAGTCTACTTTTCCGTCATGTGGATCCATTTATCTTTTTGAAGATCTAATCTCTCTCGTTCTTTTCAAAGTAAAGATTTTGTGTTTTTATAAGTAATATTAAATGTCTCAATTTTGATGATTATCAATGATTTTATATAAATAATCGACAAATGATAATTTCAATATATATCTTTTTATTTCGCATCTTGAATCAGGATAAACAGTCACGAATGTATATCCAAAATATTTTACTCTCAGTCACTATGATATACACGTAATGTATTATATAAACCTTTCATTAGGGGAAACATCGTAAACGGTAACTGATAATATTCATTAACCTCTGATTCTATGTAATCTATTATATCTGTTTACTTTGATTCATTAATCGCGTCATTTAACTACACCTGTATGCTTCTCTTGCAATTCAAACAGCTTTTATATTTGCGATGCACTTTCTATTTGTCACCATCAATTTTTTTTGCAGTCGTTAGTGACTTGTTTCGTTCCTTTTTAACGCATTCACGTCATTTCATTCAAAGCAAATAAAAGACGTGATGAACATTTCCTCGTAAAGGCTTTACATCAGCGCGGGTCACTATGTTATCGTTCGTTTAAAACGACTGTGCATCACCAAACACGGTTTCTCGCTAATGAAACCTTCGCTTTCGAATTATATTAAGCGTTGTTTTTAAAGCGGAACTGCTCGAATAAGGAAGGGATTGGCCACTCGGTCTGATTCGCTTGCCCGCTCAATTTTCTCGCTAATTGAAGGGTCAATAAAGGTTTCCTATTTTTCGATTGGTCCCGTAATCAAGAAATCGAAATCCATTCCCGCATATTTAAGCACGATATCAACGGGTGAAAGGATCAATTTTCCATCGATGCATCACGCTCCCCGTGAATTAAAATTCTTTTTACACTTTTACCTCTCTCTAAAATTGCGATTCTGATTTGCGTGATTGGTCTCGATTCGTTTGAACAATTCATACAGAAATTGAATTTAAATTTATCGTATATCGCTTGATAATTTCGTAATTTGAAATAGTATTCTGCATATAGTATTCGAAACATTTCTTTCTAATATTTTACATAATATAGGCAAAACTTTAATTCCATTTATGAACGTCTGTATTACAAGAGAAATATATTTTAATTTTGAATTCGTATATCTTGTGAAATTTCTGGCTTGAGTATTCATGCCGAGAGTATATGATAATTGTGTATTTATTTATACATCGTAAGGCTCAATTTATTATTCAATATTCTATAAAACAGACAGAAAATATTCAATATTGTTCCTCAATTGTATTGCCCTAATTGATAGATAAATTCCAATCCAGCATAAGCATTTAAAGTTACATACTCTTCTCATAATGGAATTCCGCTGTTTATATGGACGCCTATTATCTCTTAAGGATTCAAGGTTCAATATTCTTTTCATGTTAAATCATATATACGTGGGCGCAAATTAGCTCATCAATGCCATTAAAGATCCTCCACAATTCATCCAATCGGAAACGAGTTATCATGCCCAATAACGTAGTTTTTCCATTGTTGCTACGTAACGAATTATATCGCGTTCATTCACGGGAAGATTGATTCCCCGCTAAATACGTGCATCCTTCTCCACCAATCATAGACGCTAATTCCTATTTTCCCGGAATATGGATGTGCAATTCAATGAATCTAATCCTATAATTGGCTGTTAAACTGAGGCTGTCGATGCAATCCAAGTGATGGAGATCGATTGAACCGTAGCAATGAAAGAATACAGAGCTTTCAGTCGTAATTGCGAACGAGTACAGCCCGTATTTTTAAGTGCGTCTGCCAATGGGAAAATTGATTGGTTGCCTTCGCTAATTACAAACATTCGCGGAAACCAGAATGAGATTTTCTAGTAGCAAAGATGATTGCGAGAGAACTAAAGTTCGTATTTCGTTCGAATGCACTCTTAACTCATTAGGGGCATCTATATTCTATAGCTCAATGGGCATTAACCCATCTGATATTTATATCTAACGCAATGACTGCAGAAGCTGAGTTTATATTCGACATGTAACAGGATTTGATGTTCTTAACCACCTTCAAAGTGGATCAACAATTTTGAGTAAATTCGCCACTCGATTACATCGCTGTCCAGTTCTCCGAATTGCATATTAAATGGTTATCTCACGTTAAGCTTTCCTTTATTCAGCTTAATAGAGTTCCGATTCTTCGTTTTGAATTCAGAATATTTCCTGGAACACTTGACCATTACATTGGTTATCGTGACCTCAGTTATTGTTTGATTACGTGATGTCCAAATCCATGAGTTTGTATCGAACGTAAATTTCAACTAACTATGACCATTATTCAAATTTAAGAAATTGACTTTCAAAATACTGCGTTTATATCAAAATTAATATGATCTATCTATATATACACGATGGCTTTAAAGATTCATACTGCGCAATTATTACTGGTTCTTTGCCAAATGTTTTACGGGTTTCTAGAATTAAAAATTTTTTCTTATACTTTATTACGAATGGTTTAATAAAGTTTTATTGGAAGATATTAAATATCTTTCATTTTCTTAATAAAGCTAATAATTAATTCGTTTTACCAATCGGCAAAAATTGATACATTACATTTAAATGAATTTTATTATGAACTCAAGTAGAACAATTTCCTCATCTATTCTTTTCAAATTATATAGATCATAGTTATTTTAAACTGTTAAAAATATCATTAACATATCTTTCCTATCCAAAATCTTATGTTTACTATACCTAAGTTTCCATCAACCCACTGGATAATCGCACTTCGTAATTTTACTCGCCATGAAATTAGATGACCTGTTGATTTCTCAACTTAATGAACGATAAAAGGTCGATTTACCTTCACTTTAAGCTAGTCCATTATGAGAAAGTAAGTTTATGATAAGGTCCAACAAGAAATTCCGATTATTGGTGACTATTCTGCTTGTTGATGTCTTAGATCGGTGTTCAGATGATTACATATACGTAGTATCCTGCAGATGAATATAACCTATTACGCATATTACGCGTTTTTATTGAGTGAAATTAATGAGTCGAAGGAGACGTAGACCTTTATAATCGTACCATTTGCAGAAACCCAATGCACTCCTAGAAGACAAACTACCACTCGACGATCCGTTCCAGACGCACTTTCCAAATCTAGGCTCGGTATACTATTCTTTTCCTCCAATGACGGATAGGTCTCTCAAATCGCTCACCCGAACGGGTCGATGGGAATTTTTCTTTCCTCAGCTTCCGGTTGGGACGAGAACATGGAAGAAAAATCTCCCTCCTTCACATAATGGATTCAGGATCTATATTATATCTCCTCTGCACCCCAATCTGTTTCTTCGCCCACCCGACCTCAAAGTGGTTACCTTGGAAACCACTCGCGACCTCGAACAGGTAGGCCGTCGAATGGAGTTTCCCAAAAGGATTTGGTTAAATTGTTCCCAAGCGTTTGCGGTGGGTTGCGAAGTGCCGACGGAAGTTTTCGGCAGCTTACGCTTTTTTATTCCGTGGAATTCGCGTAGGAGAGCGTGGAATGTTTCCATCAACCACCGAAGTCTTCGAGCATCTTTTAATTTCGGGATATTGAAGACGTTTTTTTTAAGGAGTTTAGGAGAGAGGGCAGTGAGTCGAGGAAAAGTTTTCCACTCATCGTTTCGGGAGGAAGTTGTAAAGTGGGAGTGTCGAGTATTCGACTTAGTAGGAAAATCGGATGAATATTTAGGAGATTGCGTGTGTGGAGTTATTTTAGGGTCCATCGATGTATCGTTTTTGAGCTGTTAAGAGAGTTTATGGTTCGAAAAGTGCCGATGATGGATACTAATATAGCTAACACCGAAGCCACTTATCGTAGCTTCCTCGGACTCATGAGGCTTCTTTTGTGAATGGATGGGATAGAGTTGTGTCTACGTCAGCAGTTAGCGCGATTCAGGCTTTTGGATGATTTTTACGATTCCCTCAGATAATTTATCAGAAATGTTAGTGAATATTAAATCTAATTTATACAAAAGTATACTGATGTAGATGGAATTCTACTAGTGCCAACAACGTTTTGATAAGCTCTTTACTAATTCGTAATAAATTAATATATAAATCTTACCGCATGATTGAATTAAATGATCTCTTTCGATTCTTTATTGAACCAGAATACTGAAGCAAATGGAATCGCACTAGTAACAATAATTTTTTGATTGAGTATAATTTTTTATATAATTTGTACCTAGAATTTGATAAATTGATAAATATTATACAATACAACCGAATTCTCTCTTCATTATTATATAGAGGTTATTTCATCAAAATAGATTTTTAGAGTATAAATTAAGATTGTGATTGAATTTAATGCTAGTTTAAATCTATTTATAAATTGGTTGGCCTTAAAATTTTGCGAAGAGAATTTTTTTTCTAAGATTTTTGTATGTTATTCAGATTTCGTAGAGATTTATTTCTCGTATTTATTAAAATACTTATCAAAAGTTTAAAACCATAGCGTATTGTTGAGAGAGAGCGCTTATTTATTCATTTATTAAAATATTATTATGCAATCCTCAAATAACATTTGGGTGGTATATTGGAACTAGAACTCGACGAAAGGAAATGCCAAACAGTTTATTTCAAAGGAAAAGAGTTGCTAGGAAACCATAATACCTTATCAACAAAAAATGGTAATGATATCGGTTCAGTTGAATGAATCGAGTTCAATTTATTATTTCATTATACATTATTTAAACCATAGTGTAAATACTCGTAAAATTCCCAGCGGGATATCTGAAAAGATCGTCTTTAAGAGGCCCGTGTTGGATATATTCGATGAAAAGGTTAGAGGGCGAAGTTATTTCGCCGCGGTCAGGATATATAGCATGTGTACCCAGAAGATGGGATGAATTCTTGCAAAGCAGATAGAATGAAATGCAGGTCTGCACTATTTTCAACATTGGGTACGGTAAATCAGCAAGCGTTGTGAGATCACGCGCACGTTGTTAATCCTTGCAAAAAAGGGTGGATACGTGTGTTTGCGATTGATTTAAGAAATTCGAAAAAGCACGTTCACGGACGATGTTATCGGTAAAAATGCGATATCCTATAATTCAACTGAGCCAACAGTGACAGTAACGAAAAAGGTGGGGAAGTACGCTTAGATAAAAAAGTATCGAGGATAAATTCTTTCTATTTACGATTAACATACGTGTTTACTATAGATGTAACTAGAATTTTTTAAGCTCTCATATGTTCTGTCTCTGAGACTCATTTTTTTCGGCATCTGTATAGATGAGAAATAAAGAGGGGCTGGACAAATAATACCGAGCATTGAAAGATGAATTCAGTACGAGAATGAGGAATCTACATAACATATATTTCATATACAATAAGCGATGTACTCATATGTTTTTATGCTATAAATATTTGGTTAATTTTAAAGTAAATACAAGATATATTCTTCTGGTAAAAGTTTAGATATCATTTTAAAAACAGTCTTATAACGACTTTAATCGAAAGTAAAACCAATAAATTTAACGCTCTTGGAAAACATAAATCGTCCACTTATTACTATACTGAGTAAGTAGAACTTCAAAGTTTCTAAGGTTACGGGTTCGAATACCGGCTAATGGAAATTTTACCCTAATAGGGAATAGATTTATGTATTCAACTGAATGTCATAAGCACCGTATCATTCGGTAGCACACATATTTATGATAAATTAAACACTATCATAGGTAAATCTGATTTTAATTTGCTATAGGTATTTAACTCAAAATTAATTTGCTGTTTTGGCTTCCAAATCGATGAATGAATATCCACTATTTGTTGTTCCTTTTTCCCCGCTAGCTTAAAATATTTAAGGAAATGATTCTATGGATCAGTTCAAAGCAATTTAGTACAGAACTTAGATTAAGAAATTGAGATAAGAAGAGTGTGACAGTGAAAAGATAATGACCAATCTTTTCCATTTTCTCTAGAAAATCAACTCTGTATACCATTGCACTGTAAAGTAGCTAACGTCATAAGTTTCCTTTATATTTATAAGTTTGATGTATACATTTGACACCCTACCGGAAAATTCTATTAGAATTCTACGTTTAATTTTCATAAATTTTTCACAAATTAAAAATTTCTCTCTATAATGCAAAACTAGCTGAAATCAACGATGGGTAGCATTTATTGCGCATTAATATTTCAGCATATTATGGCGCCGTATACTCAAAAGCATGTCTTGCATATTTGATTTAGAACAGTTACTCCTCTGAGCCTTTCTTCTCTAAAATATCAAGCGGAAGTGGCTCGTCCTTTTTACCAGGAATTTCATAAAGTTTCCCATTTTTTTGAAAATGACGTCAGCATTATATTAGAAACGAGTAAAAAATTTATTATGCCTCCGAAAAAGTTAAGCTTAGCTTTTTCCAGCTTTGAAGTAAAATACTGATCCTTACATTTTGCGTAGGTTTAAACATATTAAGGAGCCCCGAGAAATCCTTTCTTACAACTAAATTTATGAAGGTGCTATCCTAGAGACAAAATATCGTACGTTCTCTACATAGTTTCGGTGGGTATATTTTTTTTCTTTGTTGAGCATTGAACCCGAAAATTTCAAGAACGTCAAATATGTTGTGGACGTCACAGTATTTGTGCCACTTTGTTCGTCGAAGCACCTGCAATGCAGAATAGCTCCTCCCACCGTTCTACGAGCGCAGTATGTAGAATTTTCATGGCAATAAAAGACGTAGTGCTTGTCCAAACGTTCCGGTCACTCGGCAGTTGCAATTGAACTGCGTAGTTGGATACTAAAGTATAGAGTTTTTTGTACGGACGTAAAGGAAGTTTTCTTTTTCGCATTCTTCACGATTGGAAGGACAAAGCATTATTACGCAGTTCTATAGTTGTGTCTTTTCTCTCTCGAAAAAAATCATTTACAAGAATTGAATTTCTAATTTGATGCAATCATTCAACTCTCAAACACAGTACTATTTTGCTTAACTACGTATTTAACACCATCGGGAGTCAAAATCGGTAATATTTTTCATCACGCACATTCAAGCTTTACGTATATTTAAAAGTCTTTTTCACTTACGTTCAACACAGACATATTGAAATACTTTGACCAACTAATACGGTTCTGTACTCTTAGTTCATTGACGAGTAGTATTGGTGCAATGCGAATTTCCTTTGGTTTGTACGGAACCGAATCGTTTATAACGCTGTCGTGTGCAGGTTCTTTTGGCAGAATGGAGTGCATCGCTTGGAATGTACACAAGAGGCATTGGGGAATTTCCTACGGAGTCGAAAGCGCGAGACGGAATTCCAAATCAAGGCCCCTCGTTACTCCTTCAGACGTCCCCTTGAATGGTCCGAAGAGAGTTTGAACGCATTTCTTCATTTTCAATAGAAAAATTTCGTATTCTTTTTACCAGACATTCTAAGTTGTATGCTTTTACAGTCGTGAAACAAATAACTAAGTCTCTTTGCAGGGAATTTAAGGGGCCATAAGAATCCGAATATTATTTTATAAATACCTTACTCTTAAAAGGGAAGCATGTGTGTGTCTTTTAAATAACAGCTGATTCCTCATTGAAAATATTATTTTAATGTACTATGTAGAAATATAAGAACATATTCTCTTTTAGCGTATATATGTTAGTCTGTTTAGAGACAATTTACTCTAAAATTTTTATTTGAACTCCAGTGAAGCTTAAATATATCAAGTTTAAATTAATTAAAAAATTCACAAAGCTCGAGACGATATCAAAGGAACGATTTGTGTAATTGATATGACACGAACAGGGTTCGAACCGAATCTCTTGATGTCCGATCTGTTGCTCTGTCCAATAAAGTAATTTGCCAGAATATTCAGACACTTTGCCAATGGATATTTCATGGAGATTTTCGGATTCAAAACTTATTATCAACTCTGACTAAATATTCAGATAAAATATTTCGTGTTTTTTTATTTGATTTCAGTTTTAAAAAATAGATGTTTCTATGTGAGTTATAATCATTCCATGTTCTCTATTAGACCCCATACAATTTATTATTCTATGGTTTACCATTCCCATCCTCGTTTTAATTTCAAAGTTCACGAGGCTTGGAGTTAGATTTTATTTTTTAGAAGCAGAAGTCCCATTTAAATTCATCGTGTCAAATCTGCAGGGTGCAGTCGACCATAAAACGTGAAAATATATGCAAATATTGTTGCGTGACTCTATGTATCTGAGCTCGGGTTTTAATGGAGACTCGGTTTTATAGAGTATGTTCTCTTTAATATGCGCATTGTGTTGGGTTTATAGTGCGTGGCGATTTATTTAAATTCATCTCTAGTGTATTCAGGCGTTGTGGCGTAGATTAAATTCCCAGTGGTTGGAAGTTTCATGTTCCGAAGTTCAACAAACCCTTATACCTCTGATGAAAAACTTGAATAGTTATGTTTCTTATGAATAATGATTCATTTTATAATTTTAATCTGCAAGCATCGTACTTTATCGTACAATATAATAAACCGTAATATAATATTGTATGATCTGCATTATATATAGGACTTAAGTGTACAACGATGAGAAATACGTAAAAGCTCTTTCTGGAGTAAGCATGTACTAACTGATTTATAAATTTATGTTGGAAATATACTTGAATGAGAAGAAAATAGAAAAACATAGGGTAGATAATATATATAACAAAGAGTAGATAATATATATAACAAAGAGTAGATAATATATATAAAAGTTGAAATGAGATCAAGGAAAAGTGATTAGATATTTAACATACATTTTTTACGACCGTGAAGCCTACTTATCTCTTATTTTATCTCATTGGATCATTTGTATTCAATTTATTGGAAATATATCGAAGCCTGCTCCTATATTAAATGTCTTTCTTACAAGTTTCTATTACCGATGCTTCGAATAATTCATAACTCAGTTTAACAAACCTCCTATATACTGGTATTGTAGAATGGTTATATTATTAACTTTAAATTCTCTCACTTTTAAAAGTAGGGTTCATTTTAGGCATCGCTTTATTTCATTCTTAAATGGACTATCTTTAATTGTAAATTAATAAGTAATGTTTAAATCGGTGTAAGTTCGTAGTATCGATAGAGTTCATTAGTGAGCCTATAATGTCACTCTAAAATAGGTAAACTCTTAAATGAGATTAACATAATAATTCAATGCTCCTGGGGTATTCGGCAATACTATTTATTCAAATATATAACTCACCCTTACTCTGTATGAAAGATATCTTTGTACCCAAAATTCTAAACGTGGACAAGAGCGTAGATGTGTATATCTAGGTTGAAAAGGAAGTATACCGAAATATATGATGGAGGGCAGCCCTCGAAAAAGAAACACTCGAGGAAAGTTTTTCATCACTTAAAGAAACATAAGAGGATCCGTCACCATCCAAAAAACCGTAGCATAACAGTCGATTCTTTCCCCTTTTTTTCATAAACGATTCTAAATAAAGATTGTATGCAAGTGTCCCGGTGAAAGATACAATCTTTCCACGATACTCGGGCTTTTGAATCAAAGGAAGGTGGAGCTCCGGAACAGCAAACAAAAAAATCCTTCTGATGTAAAAGGACGCTTTTGGGAGCTTTAGAGCAGAAACGCACATAGTATACAAGGCTAAGAACGGGATTGGATCCGCTATGTTACCGAGGTTTGGAACTATTATATTCGGGCGAAGTTTGTGATACCAAGGCTCGGGTCACGTTTTCGCCAAGATAATTACCCCCACGGCCTTAAGATAGAAACCTTAGCGCTGTAACGGTTTACGGCTTACTAAAATCAGGCGTTCTCCCTGGGCCCAGGAGCTCACTTTCACTGCACTTGCTTACCGAGGCGGGGATTAAAGCGGCCGTAACACGTAACGGCCCAGGGACGAGCTTTTTCGTTATTCCGTGTGTGAGGGGCTTTAAAATTAAGCCGTAAAAACCTCGCCGTGTCCAGGTCTCCTCCTACGATACAAGTCGGGAGCGCTGAAAGTTTTTCGGCCGCTGTCGTGATAAAGTCGGGAGATGTTGGTGAATCATGCACCGCTGGGAAAGAGTCTTTCACTTCTGTTCATGTTCTCTCGATATCCCCGGCTCTGATTTTGGGTCTTTTTTTAAAGTTTGATATCCGTAATTTTTTTGCTTCTCACGGTGGTAACGAGTTGTGGAATATAGAGAAATGTTTAGATCTCTCACAGTTCTTTATTTATTCCATCTTTTCTTTGAATAATATTGGATGGAATAAAAATTGGATGTGAAATATTTTAAAATTTTTGCGTACAGGAAAGAAAAATGAACACGAAAATTAACATTTAATTTAAATTTTGGTGAATTTTATTCCAATCTGTAGGTATAGTATCCTTCAAATTATGAGTACAGAAAGTTTTTCTCTCAATTTCATTTAATGAAATCAAACTTTATGTAGTAAATAGCGATGAATTTTGGAATATTTGAAATAATTTATGTATGAGTGAAAAAAGATATAAATAATTTTATAATATCAAAGGTAAAATATTATAATTGAAAAATATCACTATACAAAAGTATGTCATGGATGTGTCAGATACGATTTAAAAGATAGTCATCGAAAATCCACTTAATTATTACGAACGCTTTTGAAAGTGTATTTATTCAAAACCTTGCTTTAACACCAAAGATAGAATATTTTTGAACATCGTTCTATAAATTTATTTATAGAACGATTTATTCTTAAAAAAATAAACCAAAATAAATCTTTATGAGTTTTATCCTTATAAAATAAATCTACAATACATCCTAAGCCATCATTAATCCAACTGTTTTCACTTGCTTTTATTCTTCCGTGTTTTTTTATTCGCCTAATAAAGCAATCCATTGTAGTTACGTAACTTCTTCTACTCGTAAATGATTGAGCCATACTGTTACCGCTCTCAAAGGACGATCGTAAACCAACGAAATGTTCCATTTAGACTTCTTAGGGTGCCAACACGAAGGGAGAAGGTGGCCCGCTTTCTGACAGTCTACGCCGATACGTGCTGAATACATTCCCATTCGGCGAACTTGAGCGTTAGCAGAAATAGCAGGATGAAACAGATCTCTGTATGCAGATTTCAAATAGCTTCTGTACGTACTTTGATCACTTGCTTAGATGCATGATCTTTTGTGTAGATGTTGAGTATCAATGAGAAAATAGCCTCTTTCATTATTCGTCCTCTTTAGGTCACATTTGAAACGTTTAGTTTCCTTGTCTTGTAAGTATGTGAGTACTGTGACTTTCGTTCTTTCCATGATCTACTCATTTTACGAGAAATATATCATAAAAAGCCTTGCAGCAAATGGAATTCATTAGATCAAACACGGTCGTAAGAAGGGATACTATGTTTGAATCATTTATACGTATTATATATACGTATATATATTATACGCGTCAAAAAAACCTGGTGAATCAACAATCCGTTGACAGACACACTGATGGCTTTCACCAAATTCGAACAAATTATGTTTTCCAACCGGCTTAACCTTTTTTTTGCCCCGCTTCCATCTGGTTTTTATTTCCGCGGGATTCTGCATGAGAAAATCTCCTACTTCGACTGCGGAAAGATTTCGAGCCTCCAAAGATCTGCTTACGGAAAACCCGGAGAAAAAAAATGACGGGCATATTTCTCGCTCGCAGTGTAAATATGGCGAGAAAGCGCAACTGTCAAGGCCTAACGGAAACGTTTTTTTTAGTAGCGAACACGCCTCGTCATAAATGTGTTCGTTGGGCTAATATAAGAGGTCGCAGTTAAGCGCGCAATCGGGAGCGGCCATGAAAATTTTTACTGTTTCAATCCCCTGGAGGCGGACAAACGTAACGAGCCCTATAATTTTTTTAGATCGCATTTTCGCCCGGAATCGGTTATTTCGTTGCGGTCTACCGCCACTGCGCCATATTGAAGGTAATCTCCATCGATTTCTTTCCCCAGACGAGGAAATTTTCTCATTTAGATAAGAGGGAAGTTTGCGTCGAATTTGCACCGTAAACTCGCTCTTGATAACGCATCGGGAATGGAAATAAGAGAGCGGAGCTAAGAAGTACGTCACCTGTTGCTCTCATTGCCCACTCTTTCGTCACCACGGTGATGTTTGCTCGTAAATATTAATTTAATCGAAATTAATTATTCAGGTGCGTTATTGAGATTTTTAAAGGAAATTGGGTTGTAATATACTAATAGGGGTAATCTTCAGTTTAAGCCAATATATCTCTTTAAAAGTGGAAAGAAAAATTATCTTCAATTTGTAATTCAGAATATTTATAGAATTTCTAATTATTCTTATCTCGAGACGAAATAGTATTTATCTTTAGATAAACTACAGTAAATGTTTTTCATGAGTGTATACTGAATAGATTTTAAATTCTGCACATCATATAATGTTATTGATTTCTTTTATTTGGCTCAGATATATACATTCTATTAATTTAAGAGTCTACTCAAATAGCATCCCTCAGTAGAAAAAGAGCAATACAATTTAAAAAGAACACAGTATATCTTAATAGGTAACTCTTAATTTTGTAATGATTTGGTAAATATTTTTTGTTCTGATTAACCGTTGATGTCTTTCTGATGCTTCTTTAAAGTTGAGGAACTTATTGTAAATTTATTTTCAATAAAGGGAAACATATTATCTTTTAAGAGCCATTCTCAGTCCACATAAAATCGTTATTTAATCGACCGAACCGTGAAATTATTCCCCGGAAGATATTCTTCTGTCTGAATGATTCCTTTAGAGCCGTAATATTGAAATAAGGATCGGAAATTCAAACCGTTAAAACGGAATGTGGATAATGGATGAAAACTCGTTAAGTGACGGAGTTCTGGAATAGGTCGATGTTTATCTACTCAAAGCATCAGGAAAAGTTAAGCGCGTAGGTGGCGAGTGAGTGAAATTGCGGGAAAGAGAACGCTTGGATAACTGGGAAAACTTCCAAAACTGATCTTTGAAGAGCAACGGTCGTATCCATTGTGCTGGAAAGGAAAAATATGTGGGGCTTTCGAAAGATTCGTAATAGAGTCTCCAACAAGATTTACCGAGAGGCAAACGTTTTCAAAAACTAAGTTGCGTCGAAAGTATCGCTTGGAAATAAATTTGCTTGGAAGTTTCTGTTTTGTATAAAGTATAATAGATAGAAGTTAAAGAAAAACTGGGTGGTGATAATTGATTATTTTGTTCTAATTCTACAAATTACGATATATTTATAAAATATTTGCTTGGAAAGGAAAAATAGAATACAGTGGCCCGTCCCTTGAATATCGAAGCAAGGAAACTAATACGAAAGATTAAATATTGATTATGTGAAAAGAAAAAGATTAATTTTGACCATTAAGAAAAAATAAAAGTAATAAGATTTTACCATTAACTATTTTCATAAACTTTAATAAGGATAACTAATTCTAATAATAGAAAAATAATAATAAATATTTTTCGTTTACATTAACTTTACTTTCTATATACATAATAATATTTTTTAAATCTCCTATAAGTAAATATCTGAACTCTAATGTAAGTAGGTAGCATTAGATTACAAAACCTTATATATGATCGAGAGTTTGAGAGTTTGATTAAACCTTTTAGTGTATTTGCACATTCAATTACAATGGTTATATTAAGCATCGGTAATTTTCTAGCAAAATACCTTACCTATGCCTTTTTCATTTTATAGGCTAGACTGATTAATGGTAATAGAATATTTTAAAGATTTCCTTTGCCAGAGTTTTTGAAAGACAACTGGAAACGAGATAAAATATTTAAAGTAATGGTGTATTTATGAATAAATATTATCTACTAGTTTGTTAATTCCAATAATTATTGGATCATGTCATTAAGAATGTTTATTATTTTCGAACAATCACTTCAAAAAGTATTTGTAACGAAGATTGAACCCGATCTGCTTGTAACGTCGTTCCAAAAAATAAACTAAACGAAAATAATCTCCCATTATCCAAATGAAACATTTTTTCATCCGAAATTCTCCGAGCTAAATTCCAACCGCTGCTCCCACATTCTCTTTTTGGATTGGAATTTTTTCGAACTTATATTTCCTCCAGAGGTCTTCAAAACTCTTTCATTCCCGCATCTAACTGTAGAAAAAGTTGTAATTTGCGGTAACTATTTAAAAACATTTTGCGAATTATTTCATTACTAATACATAAATATTCACAACGCAACCAAAACTCGTAAGAATATTCTTTATCAAAGTTTTTCGGCCGAATGAAAAATTAAAAAAAAGGTGGCCGTGTTTATTCTCAGCTTAATAATGTAGACCGGCGGATTTTGTAAGAATATTTAGTCCTTCCGGACACCGAAATTAATATAGCCCACTCCTTTCTCTTCGCCATGCTGCTCGTTTGAATCGTACATTAATATCCCAGAATTCCCCCTCCCCAAGGCAAACAATGGTGATTTCACCACCTGGACTGAGTTCAGTTCTTTCTCGAGTTTTGCCACAATGATGAGCAGTCCATTCAATTCTGCATTATTTAAAATCCTTTCCAAAATTAATCTCACGTCTCCTCATTTCCGCTCCAAGAAAGAGCTGTTCTCCTTCAGATGGATTTTTCACCACCTTTCCATTTTGCTGCTTTTGATCGTGGTCAATTAACTCCAAGCACTGAAGCTTCAATTTGTTTTGTTTTAATTAAATTAAAATGAAAGAGTTTTTTATGAGTTGTATAAGATTAATGGCTGGTTTATGGAGAATATCTGATGACGTCTATAAAGAGCATTCTTAGCTGGAATTTTTTCATCTATTGTCGCTAATAAATCCCCTTGAAATTGATATTAAAATTATAGAAATTCAATTAAGTTAAAAATTACTATTATTTTGTGAATATCGTAAGGAAATACGTAAGAATTAACAAGTTTTAAGTATTGTATTTGTTGATTATTAATTCACTGTACGTTTTTCGGAATTATATTGATAAAGGTTATGTAAGGGATAACTTAAATTCATAATTGTGCCGAGAGTATTAGAAAGCTACTATGATTTTATGCTGTAGTCGCACTCATTTACATGAAACTTTCACGCATTCGCCTTCAATTAGGGGTGTTATTCTCCTCTCAATTCCTTGCGCCTGGAGTTTAGGCATAAAATATGTACTCGTGTAGTGCGGGTTGCGTAATTTCAGGGTTATACATATAATTGCTGCTGGCAATGCTGTATGAAGTGGGATAGGATTCATGCATGTTTTAGTTACAAAAATTGGACTCCAAAGAACTTTGATTTATGAAAAATGAAAAAGCATATGTTTTCATTATTAAGTTAAAAGTCTAGGATATATTTGAAGCATCAATATACGTTAATTGTAATACAATCTCAAACATCTGCATTTCACGTTAAAAATAAAAAGACAATTAATATATACACATGAAATATAGAAATTCGTAGAAAAAGTCTGAAACAGACCCATGATTATTATCACTTCTCATCATTGGCATAAATTTTATCTCAAAAATTATTTTTTAAAGTTTTTCTCTACTTTAAGCTTTCATATTATTTGTATCTCTCTCTTGTATTTTGGAATGTCTCCAGGGATTTCTGTCTAGAAAATTTGTGGTAACACTCGGATGCGAAGTTCTAGTGAAAAAGCGAGAGAAATCCCTTCTTGTCATTGGACAGTGAAAAGAGAATGCCTCTCTACGTTTTAACTTTTTTCATAGCCAGTGAAAATAAAACTGAAATTAGGAGGACTTTCACCAAGAAAGACGAAATGGAAAGTTAGCCATCAAAGGGACATGTGGCGCTACCAATCGTTAAAAATGTCAATCATAATTCGGACACTCCTTTTTTTAATTAGATTTTATTTCGAATCGTGTCATTTCATCCGGAAGTATTTCACCACCATACAATGATGAATTAGTGAACCGCTCTGTGGCAAACCAGCGACGACCATTCGTGCGTCTACTGCCATTCGCAGCTTTTGCAATAAAACCCTTCTTTGAGTGCTGCACACACCGGAGAGGTATGACATTTTGCACACAACGTATTTCACGCCCTTAGTCGTGTAAAAGTAATAATCCCACTTGTTTCATGTTTCCGCCTCGCTCTAGAACGCTGACATTTTCAAGACGGTACGTATGTGATTGAGATATGAGCCCATTTTGCAGAAGAATGCTTCACGTTAAAGGAATACGGCGTAGCGTGCTATCATAGGCTCAGATATAATTATGACGAATGCGGTAATTTCATCTTTACAGCTTTGCGGCCATTACACACACACGCAAACTACTTCTCGGGCTATTTGTTAAACAGACGCGGGGAAGAATATTTATGAAAAAGGGTTTCTCGTACATAGCTATTGTGCAGACGATTTATCTTGCCGATTTGAGGTACACAGCCTTACTCCCGTGTGCTATCTGGCGATGATTTGTCTGTTGTAATTGATGTTCTACAAGGATTGTTGAAACATTATCCTCCTTAAATCAACGTGGTTAATTATTGAGCTCGTTTTCAAAATTATAGAATATATGCTGTAGATAAATCTTAACATAGAATTTTTCTTGATTTGGGTAACAGTTTTGTAACGATACAACCATCAGTATTACCAATTTCTACCATAAGTTAAATTTCATATTCTCATCTACAGTTACTATTTCTTCCCTTTTAATTTATTCTTCTCCTTTAATAAGAATCGTTTATTTTTATTCATAATGAAAGTTATATTTTAAATCTGCATGATTTTGCAAGAGAAAAGATTATTTCTTTCGCTCTCTTTAGCCATATGTGGAATATTTTTTATGCGTACTAGAGCAATGTCTCTGTATGATTTATAAGATATTTGGGACCTTTATAATGATGCCTTTAGTATCATTTATCAATACTACTTTTTTAATATTATCTAGAGTATATGATTTTAAAATACTCTAATCTATTATTACATTTTGAGCTTTGAATACTAATTTTTAATTTACTAATCATCTTCCCAATTTGTTTCTTGATTTTGAAAGCTTCCAGCTTTGAAAAATATAAACTCCAATTACACCAATCTTAGTCAAATGGCACTTAATCTTCAAGTTTAGCTTTCCTTGATTGCAATTTGCACCTTTCCTTATGCTCATTACACGCTACGGCGACACTCTTGATTGACTGTAATTGCTTTCCTCGCAGATTTCGAAAGTAAACCTAGCTCGTCAAGAATCCCTAGTCAGTTTAATGGCATATAAGTTTGCAAAGGATATCTTATCCCACGGACGACTTAATCACCTCACTCCGGTCCTAGATAGAATGAAAATCGTTCCTGGAAATCTTCTGAGAATCAGCAAAGCACAATTCCAAAACTAACGAAGAGTCTTTACTAAATTCTTGGCGAGGACAAACTCGAGTGTCAATCAAAAGAGATGCAAATTAAATTAGTCGAATCGCGTATGTATTCCGCGTTCTTTCAGCTGAATCTTTTTGTGAGAAAAAAAGCACCACGGAGGTAATTTAATTTTCGAGAGAATTAACGGAAATGTTGCTGTTGTAAAGAGGGCCTTCTGAGTTCTCCCACGTTTTTCATGAGGGGGTAGAGCTCTAGAATTATCAACTTCCGGCTGAAGGAATCCTGCTGGGATTCCTTTCTTGATGTCAAATTTCATTTAGTTCCTCATTTTCCAAGTGCGGGAGTTTCGATGGGCAATCTGGCTATTCTTACGGAGGAAACTTCGTTCCTAAAAAATTTCCCTCAGGGAATCTAAGTTTTCAAGCTTCTTCCAAGTAATAGAAGTAAGTCTATCTTAAGCCTTATCCCTATAATCGGTTTACTGCGGAATATTCTTTCTAGTGTTTCGATGGAAAATTTATTTTATTCATCCTCATGAAGTAATTAATGTTCTCTTTTGAATCATTGAGATGAAAGGAATACTTCGATAAGAAGTTGGAGGAGATATTTCACAATCCAGCTCTAAAATAAAGTTGTTTTATGACTCTTCTTATGGAATTAATTCTTGAATTTTCTTTCATTGAAAACGCTCCAGTATTCACTCTATCCAGTTGCATATTCTGATGGTTTTCGTTATTTGTGTATCATTAAAAGTCTTTTACTTGGCTAATTTATTTTTCTTATAGAATGAAAATATGTATTTATATTATTAAATATAATGAAATATACAATATAAACATTAATGTACATATATCTTGTATCTCAGGGTAAGGAAAGACTTCGGATTTTACGTAGTACGAAAGTCTTGCATAAACGTTAAATAGAAGTGAATAATAGCGACATGACTATGACTCAGAGTAGTATACTACACTAATCTATCAATATTTAAGGAATTGAAACATTTTCAGGCCTTCATTCGAAATGAAATTCCATAATTTATAATATACATTACTTAATAAGGAAGCATTTCGTAATCTTAGAAGTAACATTAAGTTTTAGATAAATAACAAAATCCACGTTTAGCAAATGCAATCGAATGAAGAAAGGTTAGTTAACTAATGTCTCCATATGTATCGTTATAAAATCTTAAATGCACAAGTTCCATCAAGGACGACGTAAATACTCGGTTAGTAAAGACTGATATTCTCTAAAAAATAACCACGCCTTTTTTATGAGCCACCATTTTTCTTGATAAACGATCGTAGAAAACATTCCGTTCCTCTGATTCAAGCTATTAGACATGTCACAGACAAATTGCTTGCATTAAAAATTCAAATCTACCAATGGTGCGGTCGACCTTTTGCATCACGTTCTGGATCCACCAATCCCATGTAACATCACCATTAAAAAAAAGAAACTCGTAAATTCTATAAAATGCTTAATTAAGGATAATTTATTTTATAAATGAAAATATGGGTTGGTCTATATATCTACTTAATGGACTTGGAAGAATAAACAAAGATTTCTCGGAATATAAATCGATCGAATCAAGGTCGAGGAGGAGCGGTGATACCAGTATCGCGCAAGAATTTAATTCCCTCCGGCAAAATAAAACGCTTCCCTTAAAGAATGCCTCCCCTTCCATCCAATCTAAGGTACCATTAAGTTTCCTTACATATCCATTCAATTAGGGGCGATAAACTCGGCCCTTTAACGGCAGTACTCTATTCGGCCCACGCAATCCATTACCGAGTATCGCAGTACAAGGAGTTTCTTTGGACCGCGATTCGCAGAGAGACCGATGGATACAGGACGGTGGGGCACGTATCCAAGGCGACCAGATGAGGCGAGAGTAACGGGGTAGAGGGAGTGGTCGGCAGTGATTTTAAAGCGAGGGTATTTACAATCCGTCAACGGGAGTAAGGAGAAGAAAGGAGGTTCGCTGGGTAAGAGGGCGTGGCTCGTATACGTATTTGCTTGCCGAGGCATTCATTTGTCCCCAGGGCGCGACAATGGGGAAGGAGAGAAAACCAGCGGGAGAGGCGTAAAGAATGAGTTCGGGAAAAGAAAAGTGGGGTAGTGAGGTTCCAAGGGACGATGTGATTAAAACTGTAATGAAAAATTGCGAGTTTTATAGATATTACAAGAAAGCAGTAACAGTATCAATCGGTGTAGGTATATAAAACATTAGTAGGGGTGGGAATGAGGTGGATGTAAGGGGAAGTTTTGTGAGAGACGAGTCTCTCAAGGTTGGAGATGTTACAGATGATGAGAGGCTGAACATGATTCCTAGAACTTTAGGGTAGTATCGCGGAGAATTGATTGCAAACCTAACGAGTGAAATTCGCCTCTGAGAAATGATATCCCATAATTGGCAGAGGGACTCTGATGGGTTGGAGAGATGGAAATTAATATATACCAACTGCTAAGTTTCACTCACGCTAATTAGGCTTATTACTGAGCCTTTTTAAAAACCTCGAGTTTCTCGAATTCTTTATTAATATGTAAGATTTTTCTGTTGATTTATTTTGTCAATCGTATCATAAAAGACACGTTTCAACTGAAGAAATTGTGCAATTTTTTCTTTTTTAGAATTATAGAGGTATTTCATTCCATTTAAATCTCAGTAAATGTTTATTTTATTAAGTTGTTCACCAACAACAGCTCGTAACTATCAATGTCTATATTATATCCAAAAAATGATATATATTATTTTGGTTACTTGAGATATTAAGAATAGAACAATAATCTGAAGTAAATTAATACATCTTGTTCTTCGTTTTGGAGCAAACTATAGATGGGTTATGCACTCTGATATAGGAAGTATTTTTAACGTTTAAATCACATTTGCGTTAGTAGAAGGATCGTCCAAATTACGATTTTTTTTATTCAAAATTTTTCACATTTCATTTCCATTGTTTGATCAGCCAACTTTTCCACACACCTTCTTCTTAATACATTTTAAGATGGAATTTCTTCAGAACAATCTCTCTTAAGGAATGTTATGGTTGAAATCTTTGGCAGCCAAAATTTGTCAAGATGAAAATAAAGTCCTGCTCTCGTATTGTCCTTGAGCAAACTGCCTTTCTCTGGTTAAACGTCTTTTGACAAAATTCTCCTCACAAGCATCGCTTTGAATGAATCATATTTGCAGCATATCTTAAAATTTCTATATCTTTTTACGTATTGTTTAGCGAAATTTTCCGAGGTTCACAAGAATACCTTCTTTTTTGAACAAATGAATAAGAATATCCCCTAATTCGTATGCTGCTAGGAAACGTGAATGTTTAAACTTGATATTAGCAAATGCTAACGTGAGTAGGATACGAAAAAATACTCGGCCCTTTAACGGCAGTACTGTAATGTTTAGTGGGAGTCGTCAGCAAATAGAAACGGTAGAAAAAGGAGAAAGGGAAGTGGATGCCAGCTGCGGAGGGAAAAGGAGGAGTTTTAGACGAATTAAAATAAACAAGCATCGGAGAGAATGCGCACATCTGAAATGGAACGATAAATAAACACGACAAAGGAGCGTCATCGAGGGGAAGATAAAAGATTGTCGCGTATGAAAGACGAAACGTTGCAAATTGAAAGGGAGAAATTACAGGGCGGATAAAGAGACAACGATAAAGGCACGCAGAGCGAGGAAAATGTTAATGCAAATATAGAACGATATCTCGACGAAGAAGTTCCGAGAAAGACTTATCTAAAAAGGCGGAGAGAAATAAAATGGAACTTTATGCGAGATTCGGATTCAAGCGAAATTTATAGATGGAAACTAGTCACAGAGAAAGATTCGGATTAAAATAGATAAAAAGGAGAGTTATTTCGAGCTAATGGGATGTAAAAAAGCGAGCAAAGGAAACAAGGAAAATTTACCTTTGTAGATACAGGATAAACAAGCTTGCTTTTCTGCGAATACATTAAAACCGAATTACGAGGAAAGGGAAAATTTTGCGCAATCTGCAAATAAAGTTCGAAGAGAAATTCGGATTATGGAGAAGAAATAACAAGGATGTAGCGAGGTAATAAAATGAGTTTGGAAAGGAAAGAATCGTTTGCAATAAAAGACTATACGGTAACGGGAAAAGTATCTAATTTTTATGGAAAACTCTAGCGTAGGAAAGAGCTCGTGATTGATTTCTCAAGGGAGACGAAGTATTTGTTATCCTAGTTTTTAGAAAGTACATTTCTGATACCGTTATTTGATACTGCCTCGGAAACTATCCGACGCCTTTCTACGATCCAATTAAAAGAAAAATTTTGCAACCCAAAATCAGCACGAGATTTATAGTCTAATTATATTCTCCGAGAAAATCACTTTAACGTGAATAAGGCGTCGATAACGCGAGATCAAAGTTCGCGAAAAATTTCGGGAAGAAAAATATGAAAAGCGTTAATTAAGTCCTCGCTTAATTAAACGTCTATCGAATTTGATCCGCGGGGCGCATAATGATGAAAATGAGAGGAGTATTTTGAAACCTTGGGTTCTAATTAATCCTCCAATCATCGATCGAAGGCTACCTTCGATGAATTTTTAAATGTTTACGGAGATATTTAGGTTCGTTGCTACGTTACTGACCTCGAAAACCGTCGTTAAGGGAATAACTAAGATCCCCATTATGATAATGAGGTTTCGTAGGGTACAAAGGTGTCGCAATCAGGATCCGCTTATGGTCTAGTTCAAGGGACAATACAAAGGGGTCCTTAGGCATAGCTCAATGCTCCCATTTAATCAGTTCTTTGGACCGAGTCTTGATTAGCCTTCCCTCTCTCGCCTCGGAGAGAAAACAGAAAGCATCTTCTACTGCTTTGCCATATACTCGTCCCTCTTTTCAATCCCTGCTTTTCGCGAAATTTAATTCTCGTCATCTTCAGTGGAATTCTTCCACTGGTTGACTCCTGTCACAGCGGGAGGGTGAGGTTTAATTGCCTCCTTCTTCATTCATTTTTGTAGCTCTCCATCTAATCTCTGGATTATATTCATTCATAAACTTCACTGAAATAGGCGAGGTGTTGTAGTAATCCGTACTATGAATGGTCATAAAAAGAAAAACTTCAGATGATGATTCAGACCAGATGATGAAGATCATTCGTTCAAACCGGTTATATTTTGGTTTATTAAATTTTGTGGTCGAATTTAATACGAGCATTTCCATTATTCATTCATGTTATTAAAATTAACTTAGTGCTCAGTAGTATCTAGAGAAGGGATGTTATATCTAGAGCAAGATTTCTACTTATTGTTACTTGGAGTCATAGTTCTGTAGACATGAATAGAATCCCTCGATTATTTTCATTAATATTATCATCTGTATCTAAGTACTGAGTATTATTAATAAAATGTTGTTATACCTGGAAAACGATACCTCCTCGTAGTCCCTTGAAGTTGAATTTTTGTGGACTATTCATCGAATCCTTTTATTATATTAATTTATATTATCAACTGCATCTGAGTACTTAGTATTGTTTGGAGAAATATTGTTATGATCGTAAAGCGATACCAACTTGAAGTCCCTTGGCGTTGCTATGAACGGAGATCCGGTTACAAACCTTCGTAGGTCCGAAGGTCTAGTTATATCGCCCATCCATCCGCCCCAAACTCATCGCTCCCGAAGAGTTACGCCCGGGGGATGGGAACACCCACACGTAGTAGACAAGCGTTAAACTCATTCACGCCTCCAACCTGTTTGATGCCACAACATAAACAAGGAGAGAGAGTCGTCAATGAAAAAACTCCCCCTCCCACGGGACGCACAATGGAAATCCAACAAAAATAAAGTTTACACGGGACAATCCAAAGCCCCGAAACGAATCGTAAATTATTTCGAGACGTCCTTTCATTTCACGAGGTAGCACGCGCTTCGTTGTGTAGGCAACGGGAAAAAACAACAAGCTCATTGAAAATGTACGCAATTTTTTTAAAGCTCCCAACACTTTCTTTTTTAGGCGTTGTGTCCCGCCCCAGGGGACTCTCTGTCCAAAGAGGGAGTGAAAGCACGCGGGTAAAAATTAAAAGGGAGCCGTAAGACCGCACCATCCAATATAGCCGTGGCTTTGCAGAAGGGAACCACGGGTCCCTAGCTCCGGTTCCCCACCGCATCCCGCACCTTCGGACCAAACACCAAGTTCCGCGCGGATACGGAAAAAGGAAGTCGCACCCGTTCTATCTATAACCCCCCGGCGTCTCCGCCTTCCGTCGCCGCCACCCTCCGCACGACAAGCCCCGCCGCAGCTCTACTCAAACAAAATACTAATTCCACCCATTCAATTTCCCTAAATCATTCCTTTGATCCCGCCATATTCTAGCCATGAAATCCCCCGTAGTCTACTTTTCCTGCTTTGTCTCCTTCGCTTTGTTCCTTCAATTTTGGATCAAACAGCACTCTCCTCCCTTAAGCTTCCTTTTTTTCCTCTTTCGTTTCCTTCTTCTTTCGTCTCGTTTTCCCACGTTGAAGAGTACAGAAACCACGCTGATAATAGACTGTTTATCTGTTGTGGGTTTCCGATAAAACCGTCTATGATCACAACGGTTTACTAAGGGTTTCTTCGTATCCTCACACGTGCCCACGAGTTTGTTTTTTTTACTCGTGTCGTAACTAAAAAGGGAACAAAAGAGATGAAACTGTAGGTGTTAACTGTTTGGTGCGGTTTTTCTCTAATAGATCTACTCTATTTTCCTCGTTTCATAGAATTTTATCGTGTTCCGACGTCTGAGGTTCCTGAGAGGATTAAGTTGTGGTGTTTTGAAAAGTGAGCGAAGTTTGGAGTGGTTACGAACGGAAAAACTTAAGCAAGGCCAGAGGTTTTATTTTTTTGAAACGAGATATTACGTTGCCATAGTTTTGGTCTAAGTATTAAGCTGAAAAACTGAGGAAAGTAATTAAGATTCATTTTGATTTATATGTTAAGAATTATGAGTTGGTTTTCGTCCATCCGTAAGAGAATTTTGAAAAATGGATTAAACATTATCAATTCTTCTTAAATTGATTTTACAATCTAGTAATGTGTATAAGCGTAATGTAAAACTAATTTTATTTAGGTTATCTATATATTCATAGATAGATTACTTACAAGACAAACATCTGTGAGGTATATTCTTTCAAACGAGATTTTTGAGATTATCATTAATTTTTATCCTTTATAGAACTACTGTTCATAAATTTTCAGATTTATGGTATTATTATTTGTTTCTTAACTCCTTCGAATGCATTATTTTTTAATATATTAATATTTTGGAGTATTCTTTATTTATTTTTCTTCACCTGACTCCTTTTCGTATTTCCTTCACTCTAAATTTTTGCGTTTCTCAAGATCGTGACTAATTTATCCTTTTATAGAAGTCTATCTATTAAATTCGTTATTTCAGAGAAATTTCAATAAATTAGGTTGTTATTTTTATTTTCACTGTCCTTTTTGATATTATTCAATGATTTCCAAAATATTCTCATTAGGATGTTAACAGTTTGATTCGAATTTATTTGAAACGATTTAAAAATATTCCAAAACACGAAAAGATTGGCGAAGGTTAGTAATTCTTTTCCCTCGTAAGCCTTTTGATATACGTTGAGAGGCAGTTTTGAGTCAAGTCGCCACAAAAAACTTCAGAAGCGTGGATCTTCGCAAAAAATTCCATCCTCTGAATTTTTAGCCTAAGTTTTTTGCTCGGCGCGATACTCATTTTTCCGCAACGATGCCCATACTTTCTCCGCCGCGACGCTCAGATTTTTCGCCGCTCATCTCGGACTCTTGGAATATACGCTCACGCGAAATCTGCCCTTTTTCCCTTTTTTCGGAAACCTTTTTCGCGATCTTTCCCCCTTCGCCTCGTTTTTTATCCCTCGGGAGGCGGCCGATGTTCTTTTCTCGCTTAATGTCTCTCCACGGAAAAATCTCTCTTTCCCGAAATAATAAAAAAAGGCTTCCTCTTTCCGCGAAGGATGATCGTAATAAGGAGGACGATCCTTTAATCTCTTCTCCACGACTCGCTCTCTCTCCTTTGACGCCGTTCCTTTTTTCCGGGCGCGAAGTGCGCCGTCTTCATTTCCCGGCGGGATCTTCCACGTTTAACGTTCGCTCCTTCGCCGGATGCTGGAAACTGACACGGCATTAATAAACGGATTCCCTCAGGTAATAGCCGTTCATCAATCCGGCGCGATTTTCAACTGTTTTGCAGCTCGCGATGCTCTTTCTCCTTTCTCCCGAAAGGAGGCGTGCCTTTTACTTTTTCTCACCCAATACAGCCTTTTGTCTTCCACCCCTGATCTTTCATCCGCTCATCATAATCTGTTTATCGCGTTCGCTCTCTCTCAAAGGCATCCTGTATATATTTTGGAGTTCACCCACTCTACTTTGTTTATCGTATCGACGCTTGAGGTTCTTTAGCCGTTTTTTACGTAATTTAATCGATATGAGTGTTAATCGGCCTTTTGATGTATTGTGTAGGTTTAGTAAAATCGTTATTGAGTCGAATTCTTGGAGTCATTTTAGTGTATACGCGTGTGTGTCGGGTTTTTAAAGAAAGCGATACTTTCACGATATATTTTGTTGAATCTATTTTTAAAGACGTAAAGATTATCGTATATATATATTTGTGATTAATATGAATTTATATTATCGATATATAGTTTGTAAAAACGTGAAAAATTTGCCTGTTTATCGATTTTTAACGCGTGAGAAATTCATTTATAGCAACAATTCATCATTCATAAAATTAAACCTTAAGTTTTCTTAGCTGACTTCACGTTTACCCACTCGTCTTTAACTATATAGTACGTTTACGAATCTTTTCTGAAAAGGCTAAATTAACTACAGAATTAAATCTTTCTTTTGTTAAACTTTTTCTAAATCATTTTGTCAATTAGATCTTGGTTTTCATTGGTAGTGTTACCTACTTCAATGGCTTTAATTAAGGCAAATAATTCAATGAAACCGTAGGACATGTCTTACTCTATGCTTCCTAAAATTATTCTATACAAATATCTTATGATTGTGCGTAATACTCAAAATATTTCCATCTCTCTCATTGGCTTTACTCTGAATCTTTTCTAAGGATTCAACTTCTCTTTTTTGCTCCGATGAATTATTATATTTTCCTACGCTGGATTGCAAAGAAGACAATTTTTGTGGATTTTTGGTATTTTCTTTTAAGTCTTATGTTTTTCTTTTCATTCATATACTTATCTTGGTTATTCAATTTTCTGAATGGCATCACAACATTGCTTCAAAACATAATACGAAATTCCCTTTCTTTGTATATCTTCACGTGTTATTTCTTTTTCCATTCCTCGGTTTTTAATCCTTTTCGATATTTTCTTTGATGTAAATCCTTTCTAGGAATTGAAGGCGGGGTTTTTATATTCCTTTTCCTGGAATCGGTGCGGCCTTTCATAAATTTTCCTCGCTAGCAGTTTTCGTAATTTTCCACGCAGCCTTAAAAAGTGTTGGTCGGCTCAAGCAAAAATTATTTTGTGGAATATTAATTTTCTTCGTTTGTCTTATAAATAAAGCTTTGAAGGGGGAATTTTATTCCGAGCTGAATATTCTTCTAATAACGTTGCCTATTGTTTTATAGTACGTTATGTTTACTATCCTTTGATTGTCACCAATATTCTATGAAAGCTCAGTAGAGCTAAGTTTAGAGGTAAATTTTAATTAGATTTAATTGTGCTTAGTAGAAAGCATTTTTCGTAGACTTAAAAAAATATGAGATTTATAATCTGTATTTAAGTTCTATTATTTATATTTAGTACAAAATATTAGATACCTAAAAATATAAACTACTTTCTTCTACTTTTAATCGATTTCTGTTGATATACTCCATGGTAACAATGAAGTGCCTGAGTAACAGACTCAAACATCTCACATGTCGTTTATTTTTATAGAACTAAAGACATTTTGTAGCATAAAAGAATCGAAAAACCAGAAGTATCTGTAGAATGGTTTCCTTCGATGAACTTCTTATTCAAATGGAGAAAAATTCGAAATCTTTCAGCCTCTTATATTTTACCTGGTTATTATCTATAGTTGAAACGATGTTCGATTAACATTTTTAATTATATATATTAGAAATTGTCCAATAGGTGATAGTTATCATCATATTCAAATTGAAAAATATCTTTATTCATCATCCATATTCATTTCAGGATCAATTTCACTTTATCTCAGCTATGAATCATCTCGAGAATAACACGAATGAGTGATTGTACTGTTCAAACACTTTGTAGTTCTGAGATACTCTCGCATGAATTATCTCCATCCAGGCATCAAACCCTAGACAGCTTTCACCAAGGTTGAATGCAGGATAAAGTAAATGAAGGACTCTTTTCATCTCTCATTCCCATTTCACACCTTTCTCAAAAGACTAGCGAAAGATATTCCACTCATCGAGATGAAATCTTTCTGGTTATTTCTGTACCGAGAAGAAAATCTTTCGGAATATACACTACTCGCGCTTCCACTTCTTTTGTCCCCATCCTTCCCACAGCCCTTTCTCTTCTGGCAGGAGCTCCGTCTTCCTTTTGTCACCAAAGAGGCCGTTCTGCGCTCCCCTCAAAACCTTCCTTTGATCCCCTCTCCGAATCCATCACGGTACACCGGTGGTGCGTGACCATTTATCAGCACGTCCCATTATTACAAAATCCTCTTTCCACGCATCCGATAACCAAAATTAACCGGAACGCGCTCAAAGCGGGGTCTCCGATTCGATTCCGGTTACGGGTTAGACGGAAATAATACATCCGCGTTTCATTAATATCGCTCTCCGCTGCTCTTTTGTTTAACAAAAGAACTCCGCTGGGCGTTTATTCGGGACGGGATCTCCGTTCCGTTCTTAAGCGCGTCCTTTGTTTCGAGAGATGGGCTCGTTAAAGATTGTTTGCCTGCGAAAATCTCGTTCGTTAGACAAAGGAAGTATGGCAGTGCGAGGGTTTTTTCTGGCAGCTCAAGGCGCCCGTCTTTTTTACGGAACATTATGAGTGGGCGTAAAGAAACGTGATCGAAATTAATTGAGAAATAGCGGAGAAGTTTTGTGTGTGTGACAGAGGCGTGGGTTGGAACAGACTGAGTTTGCGCCGACCACGCGTTTTCGGCAAACTTTTATACGGATTGGATTCGCGGGGAGAGATCGATGGGTTTGGGAAAGGAAAAGGGAGCTCAACGTGCGGATGCAGAACGAACCCATAAAACATTCGCGGAAATAGGAAAGGCGAATTCGGACGTGCATCGAATATCGCGAAAGTCGTTTGCCAATTCGGGATTTATTCGGAAAGGTTCGGCGGTTATTTAAATTCGTCGCTACCTCTAATTGGGTTTCGTCTGGTTTCTTTTTTTCGCTTATCCCGATGCGGATTTTTGGGTCCCCGCAGCAATTTGTCTTTCAAGATTGAAGTGTAGGGTGAATCCTCGTAAGTTGTGAAGGGTTTTAGTGGAAGTTTTCTATCACTTTAGTTGCTGCAGATCCATTTAGATTAAGTATTTGTAAAAATGCATTCAATTAATGCATCAATAAAAATTCACGGTTAACTTTAATATAAATTGTATATTTGCAATATAATTAGCTTCTTTATTAGAAAACTGTGTTTGGTATTTATTTTAAAAATTCGGTTAACTAAAGTTTTTTTTGGATTGGATTTATGAATCGACTCTTAAATCTATCTCAAAATGATGGAAATATTTATGAATATGATATAATTTTAATATATTCACATTTACATGCATAAATTTACTCCTTGCGTGATTTTTTGCATTATATTTGGAAGTGATGAAACAATATATCGTATGTAGCAATATTTCTTCTATTGGAGATATTTACCTTTACTTTTTTAAATAATGGGAATAAAACTTCCAATTGATTATGCATTTGTTAGGAAACGATTATTCACATTGATAAAATGTCATAACGTTGTGATATATTGTCTAAAATCGAAAAAATCTTCTAAATATGATATTCTTCAATAGGAATGATTATTAAACATTTATTCAAATTTTTAAACGGAACAGCAGACAATATTGAATTTATTCGAAATAAAGCCCCTCTTTTCGTTTTAATTATCAATCAAATTATTTTCGTTGAATTTTCGATTCGTATCAGCAAACATACACATCTTCCCAATCAAAACTCATTATAAAATCTTTATCAAATAACTCTTCCGGTTAAGCTCACAAGCAGGAAGTTCCGTCGGCTGAGTACGGAAACGACGTTAGCCCAAACAATAAATCATCCGACACGATTCGAGATCTCTTCTTCGAAAAAGTACAAAACGGTATCTCTGACGCGCGTCGTTGCCATAGAGAGTCACTCCTTATTTACACTCTCATTCACACCAATCTTCTTTAATGCGACGATTCCCAGACGAATTAAATCGACGCCTCTAATTAGAACACCGATCCTTCTCCTTTCGGAGAATCCCTACTTCAGATCTTCGTCACCGATAATTCCGTAATTATCGGGGGATGTATTTTAAATCGGAAGGATGACGTCCGCTCCGAACAACGGAGATTTTTCGCGTCGATAAGAGATTCGCATGCGGCTCTTTTATTAATTGCCCCGTTTCGCCGAAGTTCGTACGTCTCCTTCCGAGAAACAAATTTCGCGTGTCCCCGGATCGTTCTTCTGCAGCGCGTTCGTCTCACGATAGATATTTTTCGGAGAGCGGTAAATATCGTCGTAGGAAAGGGCGAAAGACGGGGGTGAAGTAGCGGAATCGCGTGGGAAAAGTAATTAAAGGAATGAGGAAGAAGAAAAGGCGTGGGATTCGGTGAAGGATGGAATTGGCTAAGGAAAAAGAAGGATGGGAGTTATTAAGCTGGAATGGCAATACAGGAGAGGTAATGGGCATCCGAGATGAATGGATGGGCGGAATTTGATGGGATTCCAGCAAAGATTCTTTCGTTCTCTTCGGAGTATAAGTTTTGCGAGTCTTGTTGTCAACGGAAGTTTACTCTGATAATTGAAGAGGTAAAACCCACGCGTTTTTAGGGATCTCGTTTGGTGTTATGGATGAGTTCGATCTCGTGGATTAACCCAAGAATAGAAGGTTTTAAAACGAGTCGAAAATACCTCGTCTCAATGTTATTATTAAAAGCTAATTATATCAACCGCGAGAAAGTTTGATACAGAGTTCAAATAATTAGGTGCTAAAAATATAGGTGTATAACCTCGTCGATGGAGAAATTTTATTTTTGAAAGTTTATTTGTGGTTGGAGGGTTAATATAAAATTTGAAGCACATCATTGAATGTTGAAAGGGTATTTATAACTGTAAATCCTATAGAATCCTTGAGCAATTCAGGTGAATTTTGTTCGTATGAACGCCTTGTTTAAATCCTAATTCACTCATTCAAGTTATTTCTTGCGATTCTGCTCTTGCGTTCACACGTTTAGAGTTTTCAATAACGAAAAAAATTATTAATGTCAAAGAAGGAAATATTTCGATTCCGAGAATTCAATAAAGAATTAAGATAAATTCTACTTACTTTATTTCTAATAAGATTTTTTTATTTTTATAAAATTCTATTCCACTAACTATTTAAAATGTGTTTGTATTCATGCAGTCCTTACGTCTTTAAACAATAAAATCAGCTACTAAATACGCGTCAAATCACTCGTTTTATAAAACTGTTTGCTTTTATTTTAAAAGGATTCGAGTTCTTTATAAAGCATAACAGATCAAGAATTTTTTTATAGTGGATATCAGTATAAAAATATTTCTGCGCCTGGACGTGCGATAATAAAAAAATTCTTATATTTTATTTTACATCCGTCATATTTCACACAGGTCAAATTGAACTCATATTTTTGCCTTCCTTTGAGTCGAGTACAAAAATACTTATTGTCTCCAATAAAAACTTACCTTTTTCTTCCCTATTTAAGACCCTCGTGAACACAAACAGAGAAGCTATTGAGATATACTGAAAGGCCCGCTTATCTTATTCCTCGTGTGAAAATCCTCTTGATGCTCGATGCTCCCATTCGCCCCTTGAGAACGACAACTGCTGATGTCCCTCTTAAGCAGAAGAACCCATTTAGCCAAATGAATTGCAACAGGTTGATCCGATTGGAACGGGCGGAGAAAGATGGGACACCGTTCCAATTTACGCACCGAATTTTCCTCGATTAAGATTCGGTGCTATTCGACGTCGCTTTTATTTCAGCGACGATATCAATTTTCCGCCGATGCCCGATTTCCATCAGACCTTCCGAAACACTTCGGTTTTGCATTAAAACCCATTGGGAAACTTTAACGAGCGATGTGTCGAGGGACAGATACGTGACCCGATTGAGAAGAGGTGAGGAATGAATGTGTGTGAGCCCACCGATCCTTCGACGTCGGGGCAATTGCCAACGAGGGCGGGGATTAAAATATATAGGGGGAGTGGAAAGAGTGGGATTAAACTTCGAAGAATCTCGCAGGGAAGGTGACCCACGTTGAATAATTTATGAGAGTGTGTTTAGTTTGATTTGCGTTGATATTAAAAGGGATCGAGAGCGGAAGATTGATTGTTTTCCGTGGATGATTAAGTGGTTTTATTGAAATGAAATTAATTGCTTTCCAGACAGTAAAGTTTCGAGGATATAGTTATAATTATAGTCCTGCAAAATTTAAAATAAAATAAGTAAATAAATATGGTAATATCAAGGGAATTTTGTTCAAGCTAGAGTAAATTAATTACCTTTAGAATACTCGTCCTTGATTAATAGTAAAGAAAAAAGGAATTGTTTGTGAATTCTGGTTCCTTTTAATTTCAGTTTTTTTTTGTTCCAGCTATGATTCAGGCGCAATCTATATTACGGTCAAACATATGCATTTTATAAAGATTTTCATTTCATTTTTTCAGTCGACATATCTTAAGGGCAAATAGTGAAAGTCTGTTAATTTATGTACGGTATCATTTTTGGAATGTATTCAAAATGTCATCACGTATTGCGTTATTTTTTAAACAAATTTTTCATTTTAAAACTTTTTCCTCTAAAAGAAATGGAATAAGTCAATGGCACGAAAAGTATTAACGAGATAAAAAGACTTAAGGAAAAGTGAAACTCTCCATATATATTAGAATGTTATTTCTTAAATTAATTGTCATAAAAGGAAAGCAGATAGTGGTTTATGGCGAACTAAAAAGGAAAAATATTGTTATTTGAGTTAGGAAAAGATAGATGGAGGAAACATCTCCGGACTCGAATAAAACATATTTTTGTACGGAATATATTCTCATTTCCTGTTATTACTAATCATTATAGTTTTGACTTTCTACATTATCTTCCTAATGTTGTCATGCTTTCTCAGAAATCTAATACAAATTTCGCAAAATTTCATTTTTCATCTCACATTCACATTCGTATTGTTCCAAAAATACTAAAATTTGACGCTTTATTATTATTTTATTTTTTCTTCAAGGTATTCAAAAAAATGAAAACATTATGATTATATAGAAATTTATAAAAAATAAAGGGATATGTACTAAAACGCAAGCTGTTCTGCTATCCAATGACTCCTAATTTAATTATTCCCCCTGGTTACGTTTCCCACCTCCTCTTTAATATCCTATAATTGTTCCAAGAAATTTAATTCCTGTCAGTCTTTATTCCTCTTCCAAAAAATCCATCCACGAGAAAGGAAAACACTTTGTTTATTTACACAACCAGTCCATTGGGAAACGTAAATAATGAGATGTGTAACAAAAGTAAATATTTATTCCTTACTTTAGTCGTTATTCATATGGAACTCTTTGTATATCAAAATACGTAAGCGGGAAGCGGTTGTAAATAATTTTTAAACATTGAAGCTCCTTAAAATAACTTATAAAATAACCATAGAAACCCTATAGCGATACGACGGAAATAGTGATTCTTTGTTGTAACTTTCTCTTTTTAAGCTTTGCCTGATACATTTTTTGGAAGCTAAAACAAATCATAATGATGTGAAATCGAAAACAAATATCCTCGTTAGGGAAGCAGCTTTATGTATATTGCAATTAGTTAGACAGGAATATTGCGACTGAATTTATTTTAACTTTGCGAATAATGCTGTTCCTCTTCATAAAACGAGTTTGAGAGCTATTCGTTATTGATCCGTTTATCAGTTTATTTCTAACCAATTTCTCATATTTGTTTCCTAAAGAACATTGATAAATTTTGATTACTACTCTAAGATAGATGTAAGAGTTAAACAATAATTTTTATAAGCTTATATTGTACTACTACTATTATTTTGTAGTATATCTGCAGAATTTGAAAAAAGGGAGCTATTTCGGCCTGAAATCACCATGGAGATAGTGATATTTGTATCATTTATCATAGACAGATATATCTATCCATTTATATGCTATTAAATATGTAAATGAACACATTAATCCATTATTTAACAGGAAAAATTCCTATTATTAGGGATTCGAACTACGGACCTTAGGATCATAAAGCTAGTTTACAAACCGTTACACCACCGAGTTCGACAAATAATAAATACATGGAATTAGATCAAACTACTTCTCATTGAATTTAACTCTCTTTAAGTATTAATTCGTTTTGCCTACTTAAACATGAGAAAATCCTCCCTATAAAAAACATCGGTCATCTAGCTTCGAGTACAAATACGCAGTACATGGACTCCGTACTTAGTGGGAGGCGGGTGAGGCAAAGCCACCAACACACAGCTTAAGACGGATGAGAGGAATTATGGGAAACGAGAGGAAAGAGAGAGCATCTGGAAGGGAGCGCGTGCCGCGGAAGACCAGCGCAGGGATCGAAGCAGATTAATCGAGAGGAAGGCGAGGGATTGAGTGAATGAGTGCGAATAGAGAAAGCGAAAGAAAAGAGGCAGTAAAGGAGATGTAGTACCTCCTATTTTTTAAAGAGAGGTAGCGACGTGCGGTCGAAACCCCTTTTTTTCAGGGTCGCCTAACGGGGTGGGAGAGAGGGAAGGCGCGTGGTCATCGGACAAGTGGGCGTGGCACGTAATTTCGGAGAGAAATAAACAAATGCGTCGTAAGAGAGGGGGAGATGGTAGTTTTTTTTTTAATTAGTCTCTCTTTTCCCTTCATCTGTCCGCCGCAGTGGCGCCACCGTTCCTTCAATCCGTCCCTCCTCGCACGTCCTCGAAATACCCTTTTCTCCCCCCCTCTCGAGGAAGAAAACAAAAGTCCGATTTTCCCATTTTCCTCTTCAACACGCATCCCGATCTTATTTCTGCCCGCTTCCGGTGATTTTTTGCGCGTATTCCTTCGCAACACCGCTTACGACGTTCCCATGGTATCGTTTCTTCATCACTATGGCCACACCAAAAATCTCTTTCGTTGATGCCCGCTTCATGTTCCGTCTATCTCGATGATGGGAAAGTTTTTTTGTCTCGATTGCGGGTCGGAAGAACCTCGTATCCCTCGTTTGCTTTTATCTGCCTTGTTTGTGGTGCGGCATGAAAGCTGCTGTTGTATGAGTGATGCGATATGATGGGTTCGTGTTTTTTTACGGTGTAGAATAGGATGATAAGTGTTTAGTAAAGCGCGGGAACGTTGAACTGGTCGCTCTTGGATGTTTACCGTTCGGTTGTGCGCTTGCTGGGGAAGGTAAGTGCAACCTGAATCATATGATTTTTTTCTACCGAGTCCAATTCTGTTGTTTCCAAGGTTTCGGGTGGCTAATGATGTGAAATTGTTACGATTGCGGCTCGATTTACTCTGTAACGGTCTTAATGTATTGGTTCTTGGAACTCTTGGCATGCTACTTACGCGTTTGTTTCGAAATATTTTAAAAATGGAAACAACTCTGTGATGGAGTAAGGTGACCTGACCTCCAAGCTTTATTTTAATTATATGGTAGTTACCAGTCTAACTTGAAGGTTGAAATATTTTATAATATTTAATTTCATAGTTAAAGTTCGAACCTGAATTCGTTAAATCTTCTGAATATGCATTGTAAACAGCCTGAATTGAAGGATTAAATAAGAAAGTTTATTAAGTAGTTTTATTAAAATGTCATGGTTCAAAGGCAAGATCAGGAAGATATATACCTAAAAGAAGTTGCTGTTCATTTAGTAAGTACGAACATAAGTAAGTGATATACACGTACTTATTACACTGAGGCTTTTCTTTTCCTATTTACGAACAAGACCAATGAAAGCTAACTTTCAAGATTAGACAGATGATAAATATTTCTCATATAAGCATACATGAATAAGCGTGATAAATATGGATAGTATAATTGGAGCAAATTTGTGAAATCATAATTCCGCAGTAATAAATATACTGATACTGACTGTTTATGCAGTCACATCAGTCGTATTCATTCTATTTCTATTCTCTTATAGGTATTGTTATCACAATTTGTAGATAAAACTGACAAACGAAATTTTCTAAATATAGAAATGGATCTGCATTCTCGATGATAAGAGAAAACTATATTATTCCGGGAACCTTTCGTGGGTAACAACCCTGCATTCGGGGCCACGAATCTCGTACGCATCCGTCCTCGTATTCCGAAATATAATGGAATTAAAAAAGCGAAGCATCCGCGGATAACAATCCTGACCTAGTTTTTATTGCTCCGAATATAACAGCGCTCCACACCGGCAGAATACAGAAGTAATTGTGAGGGGTTGTCAAAGGCAGCATGATTCAGCAGATGGTAATAGGAAGTAGCTACGGGGTGGAAAAGTAAATGAGTTTCATGGAGCCATTAGGAGAAGGAGACTTCCAGACGGGAAGGGAAACCCTCGTAAGAAAAGAGCTGGAAACATTTGCAATATTTCCAGATATTCTGAGAAAATGATCGGGTGGTGGAATAAAATACGAACAGGTGGGGACTCTCTCCCTAGAGGTGGCCTAGGTAACGCATCGCTAAGGGATAAAAAAAGACGTAATTCTCGTGAAAGAAAGATGTTTAACACGCTGAAGAACGAATCCGAACGGAAATTGAAGTAGAAAAGGGGCTGAGGATATGACGAAAAAAGAGATAAAAATTAGGATCGGTTCGTTTTGATGGGAGATGTAGCAGTTTCGGAAATGGAACTCTGGAAGTATCGGCCCTCCGAAGCTCAGCTCGGGGTTAAAACACCATAAATTAACCTGATTTAATTTTTGCGCGCCGAAATGAACTTGGGAGTAGCTATAACGAGTTTTACTCCTGGATGAGCACTAACGTAGACGTGAAGGAAAATGAAAAAAATGTTTTATGAGCGTTGTGAAGTTCACGTGCCCAGTAGTATACCGTGATGAATGACGTATATACATATATACATTCTCCTGCCTCTAGGCTGTGGGTGTATATGTTTAACGAGCTGGTGGGTGTTGTAAGTCCGTATTCATTTGAACGAAACTTTTGACTCACTCTCCTCTTCTATGGTTTCGAAAGCATGAAAGTACTACGGCGATGCCATGTATGTACTATTCACGTTGATGTCTACGTCATGCAACCTTATCGCTCTCTTTTGTATAGAACGGTGCGTGGTGCATCGAGTATCTGCGAACACGATCCGGCTGTACACTAAGTCTTTTTCCGCTCAACGAGTATCGTTATCCGTTAGAAAATCAGAGGCTGACTAACTATCTTTAGCCTCATCCATTCATACTCACATATCCTCTTCAAAAAGCTCTTTCTGTTACTAGTAGCGGTGTGTTGTTGATGGTTCATCGAGTCCTCTCTCTAGTGTATCCGAACGCGGACAGATATGGAATCGCGTCTTTGTAACGAAGAGCCAGTGCGCTGTAGAGTTGACAAGCTCAATCAGAGCGAGTGAGGGAAAAAGGGAATAATCAAGGGCTTCCGGAGGATTGTAAAATCTCTCGTAACAAGCCCTCTTTGTTTCAAGGGTTATCGGCGAAGCAGTACTGCAGAGTAGCTTTCAGCGGGTCCACTTCTGCGAGGGTCAATCGATGGAAATTTAACGGTTGGAGCACAAAGAGCGATAAAAGCGTCGGGTTCGGTACGTGTCGGGTTTTGGAGACACTTTTCAGTTTCACGTATAAAGAGATAACTGCTTTCGAAACGCTTTTGAATCAACGGAATACCGCTGTATTCACGGGGAAGGCAATCAGTATTTACGAGACGTATTCAAAAGGTGCGCTTTCAAAAATTGATACGAATGGGTTCAAAATGAACGAAACCCCACTAAATGAAAGCTTTAAGAAAATTCACGTTAGGGTTTTATCTAAACACGATGATAAATAAGGAATGAGAACGTATTACGTAGATTCCAACGTTCGTAAAGCAATTACGGAAAAAGACCGAGTTATTTATTCGCTTCAAAATAACGAATCGGTCCCCTGAAATGGGAAAAGAGCTTTTCACGAGAATCGCTTCGGTTCCATCATAGCGGGCGCGGGTGTATCCATTTTATTGTCTGCCTTTAAGGGCACCGGAGAACAAACGGGGATGGCTGAATTGATGGGAAGGGAAGAGAGGGTTTTTTTTATAAGAAAGAAGAATCGGCAAAACGTTCCCGTCTATTTGAGTTGGAAGTGTGGACCTTATGATTCGCGAATGGGGAGTTCTGAGATCTAATTGCAGAGAGTGAGGTGGAGAGAAAGCACAGGAGAGAAAGGTAAATAAATTAAAAGACAAGGAGCACGGCTGGGAAAAGGGCAGCGCAGTGATTGGTGCAAAGCTTTTGAGTGGGTTTGTTTTCTCCGAAGAAACTGATGGATATCGGAAGAATGGAAGAGAAAGGCAAGAGATGAAGGAGATGACCACGGAATGAAAAGAGAGATCAATAATGTGAATCGGGAAGGGACGGAACTAATTTGAAGACAAATTAGAAGGTTCCTCCAAAAGTAGGACCTCCGTGGCATACCAAGATTTAATCATCTCTTTTTTTTTTCTTTTCGATATGAGAAGTCTTGAAGGGGTGCTCTTCTTCATTCTAGACCCATCTGGAGTTTTCTATTTCACTCGACGCTTAATCGGAAAGAGAGAATGTCTGTCGAATTTCAATAACTGTTCCCTTTATCTACATCTTTCGATAGCGTCTTGGTTCGCCCTTTTATTTCAATTTTGGGTTTTTTATTTTTTCTCAAAAGGGTCGTTGATTTGAAGCCCTAGAAATTTTGTTTTTCCTTTTTCTCAGCGACGAAACTGTCAAGTTATTTGGATTCGTAACAAGCAAAAGCTTCGCTTATGTCTAATTTTTTTCCGATCGTGACGGAGCAAAAACTGATCGTAACTATTGGGCATATTTTTAAAGAGATACGTAAATAAGAAACGAGAATAGCTATTTTTAATGTATTATAAAATTGAAATCAGTTCTTAATTTGTCCCACTCGTGACAATGCAAAAACTGATCGCAATTATTGAGTTAGGTTTAAAGGCTTGTACACAAAAAACGTATTATACATAAACTCAAAATAGGGTATTTTTAGAAATGAATCTGGAATGAATTGATTTGGGCAAATATTCCCATAGGTCTAAGGATAATTATTCCATGTATCGATAAATTCTTGGAATATGCCGTCCTTTCTTATCAAAGTTTTGATTCGTTATACTTTATAATTGGAAGGAAATAATGACCTAACGGTAATGGAAATGTATGGAGTATTCTTTACTTTGTAATATAAAAGATTCGACGGAAATCTTTGGTAAATAGACCTTCATTAATCCTTGGTAAAGCGAGCTTCTTATCAATACATGCAATGAATATGAGAAGTGACTAAATGAATATGAGAGTTACTAAATATAAATAGTGTAGGATCAAAGTGAAGATATCGTTTTCGAGAGAGAAAGCTCATAGAAAAAATTCTAGCTCAGAATTATTAAAAGCCTTCGGATAAAAAGTATAGAAAAAAGGAACATGAATTATTTATATAGCTGAGATAAGTTGACTAAGGCTTCAGATAAATTAATGCTATATAAAACTTATCACGGAGATTAAATGGCAGTCACATATAAAATTAAAATATTGCCTCTGGAAAGTTCACGTATATAATCGACTAAAATTATAATACGATAATTTCAAAATGATGCATAGCGGAGATGAAAAATTTTCCTTTAAATATGTGGAAAGAAATCAGCATGTTTAATGTGTTTTTAGAAGTTTCCGCAGCTTAGAAAGTTATGATGAATTGCAAAGGCGAAATGTCAGAGGAATAATAGAACTCCTATGGTGGTATGATTTACGGTGGAGACTGTAGTTGCTAAGGGAAAGCCTTGGTAACAGGCTTCGCTGAAAAAAATCAAAAATACACATTTGACCTATAAAACAATTTAAAATCACTCAGCGAATGAAAATGGTTCATAAGAATAATGATTTATAACATTTTAATTTCCTATGGTCTCATTTTAATTCTAATAAAACCTTAATCGTAAATTGATGACTCATTCACGAGTTCAGAAAACTCGACGATTTCGTTCGATAGAATCGATCATAGCGACACCGTGAATTTTTTTCGCAGACAGTTATGGGATCGCACCCAGTCCTTCATGCACGGATTGATCACACCACCCTCTCCGACCGTTCACTTATTCATATCCCCTTCTCTTCCAATACTTCCGGACCCACTGCTACGCTCTCCACACCGTCGCACATCTCCTTCAATAGATTACGACCGACTGTTTGTGTACGGGAAAAAATTTTTAAGAATCGCATTTCTCCACCGGAAAACGAAGCCTTTTCAGATCCATCCTTTTGCGCTCGTCTTTTGTCTCCTTCCCGCAACAGAAACCCCCACCCACAAGGATAGTCCGCCCCTGATTTTATTCAAGTTAAACCGACACTTGTATCCGCTTCTTTTTTTCCATCGCTGCGGAACTTCCACGGTGCCGTATGTAAGAGATTTTTAAACGGGTTCTCCACCCTCACCCACCCGTGGGAGCGGAATGGATCTCTCTCTATTTTTCTTTTTGTTACGAAATATATCCCCACGTTTCGGCGGATCGTTCGTAGGTTTCGTTTCTCGGAACAATGGGAGATTCTCGCACGCATGAGGTAGCCGTTCGTAATCCTACATCTTCCCTCACCAGAGGGAGTTTTGTTGCTTTTCGGGAGAAGGATTGCCCGCGCGGACGTCAGGGGCGCTGCGTTGGAAATCTCGTGAAAAAAATTCCCGCGGGGTATGTTTGCGGGAAACCTCCTCTTTCCCTCTCTCTCCGATAGACGTCTCTATACTTTTTTGCCCTCCTCTTCTGCTCCTGACGGCTCCCCTTTCGCTTTGGTGATTAGCGGGATTCAACGACAGAAGGGGCCTTTTTTTCTTACTGGTTGCACCTCCTCTCCCGCGAGATCTCTCTCCTCCTTCTTTCTCTTCGTATTTAGTCGCCGGTGACCCTTACGACCCAATGGGAATTTTCGCTACGAAATTCCGCTAATTTTCGGATTCGGAATCTTTCCCATGTCTCCATGGAGACAAAGATCGTAATTCTTCCTACGCATCATGCTCGATATTTTTTCTCTCTTTTCATGAGTATTTCCAATGATAAAATGGTCAAAATAACAATTTATTTGATGGAATAGTCTCTAAGAACAGGATTAATCGAAGAGGAAGGTTTTAAGTAAACTTTTCTGCATTTGAAATTGAAATCTATTATATATTTATCAATCAAAACTTATATATATATATATATATATAAAACAATATGATCCAGAGATTTAGAATTAGAAAGTAAGTACCCGAAATGTTTTTTATGTTGTGCTTGAATTTTTGGTGTAAATTTATTTTTCACTAAAGACTTTTAGCTCCTACATTTTTTTTCCATCTTAAAACTGTTCGTGAGTGATAATGCAGGGGAATGAACCAGTTTTAATACTAGTGATCAGGAGAGAAATTAAGAAAGGGAGGCAGTGTTCTTATGTAGGTTACAATTGTTACTGTACTCATTTTAAGTAAACGAGAGGAATATAATTAAATAATCTGCTAATACAGCATAAATAAAAATGAAAAACTGCTCTTAGGCGATTGAGTAAAAGTCATGAAAAGGAGAAGATGATAGAATATTTTACTGACTTCTTATTCCTTATTCTTCATTTAAATTAATGGCGTTATAGAACTCACAATTGCTGGTACTTAAATTACGTAAAAATTTGAAGGGAAGGGATGTAATTAAAGGTTTTATTTTAATGATCTATTCGGGAAGTGAGTGTAAACTCTGAAGCTGAAAGAGCGCCATCATTTTTTCAGCTTCCCTCGTAAGAAATTCCTTATGGTTTAGGTCATTCGACACAAAATTGCAGCCGTTGCGAGTGGTATATGGCTGCCTTTAAGGATTCTATATTTTATTAAAGCCTTCTCCATCATATGGTTTATTTTTGGAAGTATAGTAGAAAATATCCGGCTCTCAAAGTTTCATTTGACTTGGACGATCATACGTAGAGCAATACAATAAAATAAGTGTACTTTATGATTCAAATATTCCATTACCCTCTTAATGCAAGGTCACGTATATTGTATGAATAAACAATCTTTACGTTATAACATTCTTCCTTAAACTTCCGCGAAATTTTTAGGATCAAGAGTTCGTTAGTTGAAATTTTTACCCAAGAACAAGTTTATCGAAATTTTATGAAATTGAATTTAATCTATGTACGTAGTGTAATTAAAAGATTTTCAGCATCAACATTTATTTATGCTTCATAGTTTCTAGATGTAATAATTCTTTCATTTCATCCAGTCTGCCATAAATTCCCATATTAGTTTTATTTAAGAGATATTCAAATATTTTTTCCTAGCAATTCTGGAAGGCATACGCTCGGAACATATGAGCTCCGAATAAATTCAAACTCCTCTTCGTTGGTGTTAAATTAAGCTCAAGCCAAATAGGGTAATTGCAGACTGCTCATTCTGACGTCATCTATTCACTATTTTTTATCACTGGAATATAAAATCGTGATTTAGAATGCAAACGTAGACTCACTCGACCGCTTACACGATTTGGGAGTTACGAATAAAGTTTTTAACATTATTCATGAATATTTTGGTACCACAAAATAGAGTCAAATAAAATCAAACCGTATAAATATTTTATATTTTTTAATTAAATTAGCTAGATTCCAGTCGTAAAATATTCCTACGTAAACACATCGATAATTATCATGGCTTTTCATTGCAAAATGTGTCACTGATTACAGATTAATAATTTTGGATTACTGCAGACTGAGATGAGATTTTTGAGGGATAAAATCTTTTTTTCTAGTTGTACAACATCAAAAGCTATTCTTTCTATTTAAACATTGAATAAACACATTTTCTACGAACTACAAAAATTGTTTGAATGCAAATACATCGTCATTGCGTTCATTCAAAGAGTTTCGTTCAAGTTACGAATTAAACGTGATACTATTATGTACATTATATACATAATAGTATCATGTTTAATGTAAAAATAGAATATCAAAATATATATATGTTTTGCAAATACACATTATTATCAGAAATTCTCTTGAAATTAAATTTACTGTAAATTTTGAAAGTAATCGTACTGTAACATATTGCTTTGAAGCCATTTTTTGGTTAATGCATTAGTTTATGATAACATAATAATAGTCTTTTATGCTTTTAGTTTATTTTAGAAGTGTTTTCAGATTGTATAAATATTTGTGTTTGGAAATTAATGTTGGATACTTGCGTAATTGAAGATATTGACATTGGTTGAGTTTTTAAACTCTTTGAGTTTAGCTATATTATTCTTGGAGATAATCAAATGAGTTTATTTTGATGGAGTCTAATGCTATGTAAACAGTATTTTAGTGGAAATTTGAGGTTTCGTTCATTAATTTTTTTACAGAATAGAGGAACTAATATAATTTCAAAGTTGCTTTTCCAACGGAATAAACTCTTTCACTTATTAATTGAACTCGGCACCTCTCAAATAAACACAATAATTTTCACGAAGGAAATTCGGTAGTACTAATTGTAGCTTTACTCTTACTCACCGAATAGTTGAGTTCGCTTCTGCGGAATCGTAATTTCATCAACAAAGATATCGTGTCAATGCGTATGTCCATTTCGCGTCAATCATCGTCCTATTCCAAACAAATTCGCCAGAGTCCGCGGTTAGTTCGCAGATATGCTGTGTACGTCATTGAACATTCAGTATGTGGCATTGCTAATCAAGAGCGCAGACTTCCGCAACCGTATTTTGCGACCCAAATCAGAGAAGATATGTTATGTGACGCATTGATAGCGAGGCCAAAGCACACTTGCCTTGGCAAGCAAAGCGAATTTGGTTTGTACATTAACGGACTCTGAAAGCCATTAATCACCCAGCCTGACGACTATTCAAGAAACCGCTGCTTTGCTCAGCTTTCACGCAAACGAGATTTTCAGGGATGTTATACGCGTAGAATTTTGCACTTGTGTTTTCCTTATGACGCTTTTGACATGTGATTCACGTATATTAAATGAGCACTGATTTTTTATAGTTTCCTCATATTCAGCTTTTAGTTTTTATCAATTTTATTCGTACTTTTTACTCAATATATTGCCTAAAAGGGTTTGAATATGAAATTAAGGAATATGTGATACGTATTTGTGCACACATTCAATAAGTATTTTTAGGACGAAATAGCATTATCTGCAAATTAATTAACTTTTCAAATTTACATGAATTTAAGCATCATTCATCAGTGTACTTTAAATGTCAAATACCTCTTAATATTAAATTGTAGAATCAAATGTAATTTTCGATTATGAAATTGCTCGTTTTCCGAATTACCCGGATAGAGCTATTATCTATATATTAATTAAAAGCATTTTAATGCTTCACTACGGTTAATGGAAACCAAAATTATTTACAAGAGTCTAGTAATATTAGAAAACATCGCATCGCAATATCGTTTTTCCATTCTCAATAAATGGAACTACAATTAATTACTTTCCGTGATCAATAACTACTTAGCGACTGCATAGCAACCACTCAGTGAGCCCTAGATGAGTTAGCTGACTGTTATATAATCAATCCCTCCCTCCTTCATCGCTAATGCATGCACTCAGTCGCGTTTAATTGTTCTGTCGAAGCGCGAAGGGAATTAAAATCAGAGCAGTCACACTCTGACACCCGATGCTCTCGAAAAAATTTCAAGAGAGCATCGCTAGAACTCGTGGCGTTCCCTCCTCCCTTCTCCCTTTAATTCCTTTAAAAAAAAGGAAGATCGTAATCTCGTTATCTCCCGCGATTTGAATAGAAACTCTTCTTCCTTTCCTTAGGGGTTTTCGAATCCGACTCGAGAGCTCCTTCGTCTACGTTATTTAAGCGGGGAAAAGGAAATTAATTTCTCGACGGGTTCCACACGGCTACGTGCACGCCCCGCACTTCTTCCGAATCGTTTGTTTTCCTCACGATTCGCTTCGTAAGCGGTTTAAAACCGCTCGTCTAATCCACGGAGAGAGCGAAAGCTTTTTGTGATGGTTAGACTCTCGCAGAGATGTATGTATATATATATATAGAAAGAGGGAGAGCTGACATCAAAGATTCCATCTCAGATTCGTCAGCCTCATTCAATATTCCCTCCCTGTGAGACGGTCCAGCCACGCGAAAAGACTTCTAATTCACGACTTGTTCGTATCTGAAGAATTCGCTCCATGGGGATAATCAAGCTTTGTGCGGCTCCACAGCGAATGGGATCGCGCGCAACTAAGCTCGGGGACGTAAAAACAAATCCCATTAATGAGTATATCTTTGATGAAAGTATCACTCTCGGTCTAAAGGGATGGGATCTCTCAGCGGAGGCGGCCTCGTGTTTCGCTCAAGGATTCTCTCTCTCATTAAAGATCTCTTCGTGAAAATTTCAGAATCTTCTCAAGACGTGCATTTCTTAATCGGATTGGAGTTATGATTGAAGAAGTTACTTTGACTCGTGTAGTGACTCGATACTGTTAGAGGGTATTAAGATAACTAGGATTAAACGAATGCTATTATATTCTCTTGTATCTTTCAGAATTATAATTGATTGCCATGGAAACTAGAGTAACGAAAATGTTCCATTGAGTAGCCTTATATACGAAATAACCCCAATATTTTCCATTCACGATAAAAATCATAATTCACCATTATTTTAATTAATAATATAAATATCTCTAGTTAGACTTAATTCTGGTCTCTTTGCTGCTGTACCATAGAAATTTATTATTATTCCTATAAGAGTTCTTGTGTTTTATTTTTTCGAGTCATAAGAATTGTTTGTTTGATAGTGTCCTTGAATTCCTTTAATTTTTTCCGAGTATACTTCACTTATAAGTGGAAACTTGAACCCAATAAGATGGAAGAATCGTATTAGTCCATCGTATAACTTTCGAGAGCTCAGTCTGAATGCTCAATTACTTTCTTCTGAGAAATTTACTGAGAGAGATCTTCAATTCCAGAAAGTTTATTCAATTATTCTTGAATTTAATTGAGAGATATTAGTGATTCTTGGAATTTGATAGTATCCGTCAGCATCTTCACTTTTTCCAAATGGTTCAAGTGATGATTTGGATTCATTTAAACGGATTTATCGTTCTGTTAATTACGTTCAAGTTTCCAGAGATAGATGATTGTTATATACGTACCACGTGCGCTTACTATAATAGTCTGCAATTATTTTGCTATCATCTCAAAATTTCAATAAGGAAGTTTGTTATTATAGTAAGTGGATGGGGTAATTTAAATAAATTTGGCAAAATTTCTAAATAATACATGTGAATTGCGTTATTCTTAAAATGAAATAATTAAGTATCACTGTACCAAGGTTAAAGATATTTTTTATTTTAAGTTTAATTTAAGAAGAGATTTTAATAAGAATTTAATTTATAAGTCTTTCTACACGTGTAAGAATTTTGAGTCCTTCTTTTATTTTTTTTAAATATCTTCTAAAACGAGAGTTATAACACGAAGGAATTCCTTCATATTTTCCTGTCAAACATTCTTAGTCCCGCTTTTTGAAATTCAAATATCCTATAAAAGGACAAATTGAGAATTCTCGTGAGTGTGAATTTCATAAAAAATATAAATTCAGAATTTATGTAAGAAAATTCACCGTAAAAATGTAATATTCTGAAGTACATCAATTTCATCCTACGAACAATTAGTTTCATTCTCGGAACAAGTTTCATAAATGCCCTTGAATCTCGTTCCATCAAAAAGAATAATTTTGTTGCGAAGTGTCTTTTAAGTAAATTATTAGGCATCATCAAAGGACTTCAACTCTGTTTCCAATGACTTTAATCGACTGTTTAACGATAAAAGGAAGTTTCAGAGTAAGCGGTTTGTGATTCCCTAATGCACACTTAACAACCTTCAAAGAAATCGTGAACATTCTACTCTCGTCCTCTAAAGTGAATTTCCTTCTGAAAGGTTTACTTAGCTTCGTCCTGCAATACTCGTTGTCCTTTACAATTCTATTAATTCTCCCAAGATACCCCTCGATGGTTACTTGTCCCATTACCTGTCTTGCATAATGTAGAATAGACCTTTCCCCTTATACGTATCCCTCTTGTGAATCCTTTCACGACAGTCTTTTGTGTACAAGTGCGACTTGCTTCCCTTTGCATAGCTTTTCCTTAAACTTCTCTCGACCGAGTCAAGTAACACACTCATTAGCACACTCTCATTATCTTCGAAATTTCGCTGTGTTTTGCTATATCCAGTATTTTATTTTAAGCGCCTATTAACCTAATTAAAATTTCCTTATATTTGTATTAATGTTATTTATTTACTTATCGCAATTCTTTTGAGTAATTAAAGATTTTTGGCACAATTAAGACATGTCACATCTAATTGTTTCATCTGCAAATGTCTATTTGAGAGCCACTATAGATCAAATGACTCTCATATTACACCTTGTACCAAAATACCTTGTCTAAATCTCATCCCCTGTCTTTTTCACAATTAAAATTCCGTCTCCACCAGCCAAAGACTTTGAATAGCATAGATAAAGTTATATAGTTCTATATAACTTTGAATATATTACTATGGCAACTTTACGATCGTAGTGAGTTAATTATGTCAAAGTTCTGTCTTTGTTAATGATTGTAACTACCTAAGTTCTGACTGTGTAACAAATCTTCCTATGGTGAAATTTATAGTTGTTTTAGTATCTGGTGGAAGCCACAATTTTCCCTCAGGTGAAATAGAGCTATCATATAACTTTTATTAGTACTCCTTTTGCTTAAGTAATCATTCAGAGAAGGTATGCTTCCTCATTCAACGTCAAAGTAATACACTGTAGTTGGCAACAAATTTTGTTGTCTTAAGTTGAGAGATCTGTGATTTTTGGAACTCTAGGACAATGCTGAAACTTTTTCTTTAGATTTATGAAATCCTCAAACTTAAAATAGCTTTAATTCTGCCCTCGATAATTATGTCATTAAATTAATAGCATATTTAGCATACTTGTGAATCTATGAAGTTCTGATATGTAACCAAATTAAGCTAATTGAAAGATACCTACATTGACGTCGCAGAGATATTTGTGATGCATATTAATCAACGTTGATGTAATGATATTGCTAGGATACCTACCTACCTATAGCAACAGACTGTTTTCGAGTCTCGCATACTCCTTTTTTAATCCAGAATTTCATCAAATATACCGTTCATTTTTTCTTTCGAAGTTCTTTCTATAATTGCCCAATCAATCGAATCCTCAGAGAACAACAAAAATAAGTGGAAGAGAAGCCCATGTATAAATGAGATATATTTTATATAAGAATTCGTCTTTCAAATGTCTCTGACTGTAATATAATAGGACAATCTACAACGCAAACTAAAGGAAAGTATTCGTCCATTTTTATGCCGTTATTAACTGAGGTAATTGGCATTTTAGTCGGAGACAAAGAGAGTGAATTTAATAGAAAAGATCTATTTCAGCCTTAAGGGCTCGCTTTTCGTTTCATATTAAATAACATTGTGTTTTTTTCAAAAAGTGTTGGGTGATATGAATTCCTTTGTTGAATGGGAAATGTAAAGCATTCCTGGAGATCCCTTTTATTACTTTGAGAGTAAAGGAGTGAATATATAGAAGTAAATTTTCTTCATTTACGAATGAAACAGATGAAAGATGAAATTCTTTGCCTTTTTATAAATAATCTTGTTTGAGTTTGAGTATTCATGTAACCGTTGCTATAGTAAGCAAATCGCGTTTTTTGTTCACCTTTCATCGAACTTATCGTAATTCAAGCCAGAACCCACTTTATTTTACTTGAGCAGCTATCGTATTCATGATTATAACTTTTGTAGATCTAAATATTATGATTTAAAATCCCGCGCTATTTAGCCCAAAAACCATTGATCTTTTCTAAATCCATTAACTGATTTTTTTCATTATATAGGCATTAAATATTACTTCATAGTGCTTATTGAATTTTGATTCTTAATCATCCATAGAATTGAAAAAAAGAAAATAAGAATTCTTAAAGGAAATAAAATTAGAATGGTAATAATATTGTGAATACATCTAAAGCATATAAGGTTTGATATGCCGCTATAAGTGCATCACATAACTTGAATTATAAAGTTAATTATTTAAGTTATAAAATAATATTTCCCAAACTGCTTCATTACTAGTAATATTTGTAATCTGTGAACTCACCGTAAACCATTATTATTTACAAAACTTTGATTAAGATGAATGGAATAAAACTTCCAAGACTATAAGTAGCTAAAATTATGCGTCCTCCTTGTCACATGGACCGTTAGATTATAAGATGGATCGTCATAAAAGTTGCTCAAAGAATAAATATTTTTATCATGAATGAAGATTAATCGGTTTCGGAAGTAGAATCTTGGTTTTTGCAACCCCCTGCTATACACCATATAACTATTCGCTCAGTTTATTCGTAGATGAACACATCGACTGCTCACTTAAATACTCAGAAAGTTACAATTGGTTTGAAGTACATTTACGTATTATGCTATTATTCGTGAAAGTTAATAAAAGTTTAGTAAATTTTCTATGTTGTTGTCGAATCTTTAACAATTTTTTTAAAATTGTTATTTTTCGTCGTAAAAATGTTTCATTTCCCGAAAACATTTCACGTGCGATTAAAAAACAAAATCCCCGACGGAGTTGCAATCGTCATGCACCCCGATTACGAAATGGAACATTATGTAAATGAGATGTTAATTCGCGGGATTCGAAGGAGTTAGACGAGACTTTTGGGGCAATTATGAGGGGATAGAACGTCGTTATACTACCATGGTAACGCTATCGATCCTTGGATACCCTCACGGATCACCCGAATTCGCGATAGACAATGGAAATGGAAACCTCTCTTTCCACCCCCACCCCCCTTTCAGATCTCGAACCGTTTTGGAGAAAGCGGTTTCCCTCATCAATTATGCAAAACGGGAGAGTGATCATTTCGTCGAGTTATAATTTATAAGAGCTCGCTCGACCTTTCCGTCTCTGACGTGATCCTGCCCTATTTATTCCAGTGCGTCATTTTGTCCCATTAACCATATTTCCCCAAGCGAGAGCATCGTTTCAAATCTTAACGCAGTCCCTCTTCGGACAATCGTGTTTTTTCTGAGCACGCACTATTCTATTTCTGTACTCGGAACATCACGTCCGCCTCTTTCCAGAGGATGCAGAGGAGGGCTTTTATTTTTTTGGAGCTCAGTTTCATTTCTACGTGTTTTTTTTTGGTGAGGGAAGTTCCACGATGTAGCATTAATGCGTTTCTCGTAATCATACAGCACTATGGAACCTTCTTCAAATGCGGGTAACTAATTCTTTTAATTGTGTTCATCGTATTCTAGCTATTCAAAAATGTTAGTGAAGGCAATTACATTTCTCTTTTACCTTGGTTTGTGGTTTATTCATCAGTGTGACGATATGAAATCATCTAAACCATCAAGTTTATTGAGGTTGATTAGTCCTCATTCAATGCCAATAAAATTTTACATACAGGTTTTATTGAGGTATTTTTACTTTAAGTTATTTTTCTCGTATTATCAAGCTACTAAAGGAGGTTGAAGTGGCATATTTCCCATGCCTAATATACTCCACAAAGCTTTCCCTTTTTAGTGTTACACTTCTGACGAAATTAAGTAGACTTGTTATCTGTGATTAGTTCAATTCAGCCCTGAAAATTGTAACTATTCCGTTTATATAAAATGTGTTTCATATGAGTAAAATTTTATAATGTATTCATAAAGCCCTCATGTACCCTATTAAGGATGGTTACGTATTTAAATAGTTGGTGACTTCAAGATTTTAGAGACGCATTATTAGTATGAATAAAGATAACTTTACAGCTACTTTTTCCTCCAATATCATTTTAGCTTTGTGAAGAATTATTTGGGAAACTGTCTAATTCTCCAATTCATATAAAAAGGTTCCTTGACCGTTTAATATTTTTGCCATTATGCTTAGAAAGGATTGAGGATAAAATTCTTCGTCGCACTCATAACAAATGTGCGTTTTTATTCCGGTCTATCGGTTGGAAGTGTATGAAGGATAAATTAGACGGCAAAGCAGCATCCACCAGGAAATATGTTCTGCTTTTTTGATGCCGAGAATTCTCTTACTAAAAAATTTGGATTTATTTCAGCGTTGCTAAGGCAACGGATGAATTCCAATGCAGAAAATAAATCAAAAATCTTCCTTTGAGTATACTTAGTATTTCTTCGTATTTTTCTCATGTGAATATTTCAATTTTATCGAAATAGGAATCATAGTATACGTCTTAAATAATTACACGTATCTTATGCAAGAAGTACCACTTTATCGTCTACAGTTATGATTAATCGATCGAGCCTTTGTCTCGGTACAGTTCGATGCGACGTTCCCTCGTCAAATTTTCCCGCATTAACGAAGCTGCGACACGAAATCCATTTGAGAACGTTTTCAAGAGGTAAACAGAATGGTCTCGAGTCGAGTGATCAATTTCCCATCCATTGTGTGTATGAGCAAAAGCCCTCGTCCAAAGTACTATAAACGGAGACATCGTTAAGCCCTTTCGATTTGTGAAGGTATTTCGTGTCTTCATTAACGTGTCTTGCAGCGAAGGACGAATGCGACAATGGTATCCTAAGATATTGCGTTTCTCGGGAATAATGCTCTGAGAAAATCGCACTCGAGCAAGTCTTTTGTGATTCTTGTGTGTTTGAACTTCGAAAGACCAGACTAAGTGACCTTGAAATTGAATGAGACCATTTTCAATTTCTCGTTATTCAATATATTCAGCAATTCATAAGAGTTGTTTTCCTTTGAAAGAATTCCAGTGAGGATTTTTTTACTGAAGGGTGTATTTTAATTTGATTACAACTTATTCTCTTAATAATTTTTGAAATTATAATTTTAATATTTTGTACATATTTCGATGCGTAGAACGTGTTAAGGGTAACGTGCACATTCAATCATTTAGAGGCTACTTAATTTTAGAAAACTTGTGCTTTAGTCGATGCATTTAGGATAGCTATATTTCGAAGTAATTTACGCTAATCATTTATTTAAGCATGCGAAAATGCAAAGTTAAATACTTCTAATATATTTAATATTTCATTTTACAAATGCGCATAATATATATAATTAAAATATATTATTAATTTCAAATTATTAATCCCGTCCATGAAGATATCAAGGATTCTATCTAAATTGGGATGATAATCACATACATTTCATCTTTCGTTTGCTGTCAGTCTCAACCCACGCCCATGTTTTTCATGAATTACCTTTCAAAGTTTACATCGATAATCACTCAGTCTTCATCTGCATATTTTTTTCGATTTATTCGTATACCTTGGACAAATAATTATCTAGGAACACGGAAAGGATCAGCCAGAGCGATACTTTTAACGATAAATGTCATTTTAAATCCTCCACTTCACTTCCCAATTGAATTAATCATTTCTAATTAGTTCTGAACCTCTGATAAACACTCTTCATAAATGTCAATGCATCATTTGCATTTATTATTGAGGAATTATATTTATGCGATGTTTCGGAAATAATCAGATGTGTAAATTAGTTTCGAACCAAGACATTATGCATATGAATGACATACCACACACCCACCAAAAACTCCAATAATGGCATATTTTTGTTAGAAAAGTTTGCACAAGCCCCTTCTCTTGACCATTATACCGACATTTTGCCCATTTACATACGCATGCATGAATCTCTAATCATTCTCTCGCTGTGGAAATGAGATGTGTTCAGATTAACTCCACCCACAAATGTTTGGAGTTCACATTTTTAGCAACAGCTTTGTATGGAAATCCAATACTCGTCAGGGTTCTTTTATTCAGTTTCGTTGATTGTAATTCAACTCTTATTGGAAACGACAAATAGAATCGATCATCCATTAAGTTGATATCGTAAACAATTTTTATTGCATCGCTCTTATTTTGGACTCTTTCATGTAAATGGATGTGAGCATGCTTCATGCAGAACTCTTTCCACACAAATTTAGTATTCATAGCTATTACATTGATAATGTATACACAAACACAATTTGATTATCACACTATTTCCCTTTTTGTGCTATTTAAGATGTCGAATAAAGAGGTGATGCTTCTATTCGTGGAAAATGTTTTTTTTTTCTGAATAATAGATGTGTTAGAACTATATAACAGATATACTTCAAATGCATTATATTGATATTATGGAAATCCGCATACGTCAAGTCTTTATGTTTCCTTAGTCTGCTGCATTCTTTTTAAATACTTTTTTGTAATCTCTTAATGTATAAGTGAGAAGTGATAACGCATTTGTACTGTTGTTGAATATGCCAAGTATTATTGAGCATATGGAATAATTATATTTCTAAAATGGTTGCTAAGGTCATCAAAGATTTGACATAAATTCAATTCATGAAAAGTTTATCTTACTTTGTACTTTTAGACTAAAGCTGTTGAAATAACAGACCATAAATGATTCTACTGTAAGTTGCATCTTCTTCTGTATTTAAGGATATTTCGGTGTTACACTAGTTCACATTTCACATAATGCAAGAGAGAGCTATAAGTATCGCTTACAGAAAGAATGCAGTACATTATTCAAACAAGGAAAAATTCATTATTTAACGATTCCAGCTGTAATTATCCATGTTAAATTTACGCTGTAATAAACAAAAACTTTAGATTCGTCAAGTCAAATAAATTTTAGGATGTTTTTAATTAAGAGCCATATGAATTCTTTTAACATAGCTTTTTCGAAATTGTATAAATACATAAACTGACTCCATTAAAACTAGGAAAGTGCAAATGATTTTCCTAACTCCAGACTTCACGTGCACATTTATGGAGAAATTTTTTAATTTAAAATTTCGAGAGATATAAATTTTCCTCTTTTATCTCTCTAGAAAAAATTTCAATTTAACTTTACGAAGCAATATTCCCTTTTGATATTTACGCTGGATAATGTCTACTATCGATAAAATATATTTATTTCCTCGTTTCGCATGTATCACCACTAAATTGTTTTATCCTCTTTCCATACACTAGTGGAGTGTATTTAATCTTGTTTCCATTGAAAATCCATCATTGTATTACGGCCTTGACTCATCAATATTAAATCCATGTGATGCAGTTTGAATATTTTATTAAACCTACAATTTTCCCTGAAATGTCACGAAAACTGATTACGATTAGATTTTCATAATTCCGTGAGTATGAAAACTCTATTTACTTTAGGGATTCAATTTTAAGTACATTAATAAAGTCGAAATGCCAACACGTTTAAGTTAAATAAAAGATTCACTCTTTTCTATAATTCACTAATACTATAACCCTATTTCTTATTGACAATATTAGAATCATTAGCTCAAATATTCATGGCACTTCACGTTAAATTATCGATTATAACAGAAGTTTCCAAATAAAAAAATATGTTACTTAACATTGCCTTAGGATAGCTTTTTCGCTATATATGTCATAGGAAACTTAATAAACGAAATATCTTTCCTTTAAATTTTCATAAAAATCTCACGTTCTATCAATTTCCTTACGTTTTCTACAATATGGTATCTCGTATATGAATGGGAATGATATAACTACGTTATGCCTGGTTTACAAGAGGAAGTTCAATCATTCCGTCGTGCTTTTAATCATTAGGACATCGCTTAAAGGGCAAGTGCTCAAGTCAAACGACGCCTTCCTCATACATCACAGAGGTATAAACGCATGGCAGAATGTCTGTTGACTTCTCAGCTTTGACCGGTCGAAGACGGTTCACACATAGGTCTTCATTGAGATCCTCTCGGACGGTCGACCACAGGCGTACCCGTGTCGATGGAAAAGCCGGAAGGAAGTGCATTCTGGGAATCGAGATATCATTATTGGAGGATCTTAGGAGCGGTGCACGCGAGCGGAAAATCCGAGAATATTATTTCCTTGTACGAGAGCGTAATTCGTTGATTTGCAATTTTGTAATGGATTTCGTGGAAAACGGAGGTTGACTCATCATTAGTGCGGCCTATTAGACACGCTTCGCGTACCTCCCAAAGCCATTAGGACGACCTTCAAAGCCTTTATTTGTGTCGATACAATGTAAGGTTTTGTCAATAGCGTTTTTATCGGGAATTGATTGTTAGAGATATTCGAGGAATCTTTTATCCATTCTTTAATCACCGTCAACAATAGAAAAGAACTCACTTATTCTGATTGTCGTCTTAAAATTAACTCAGCTTTGATGTAAAATGTAAGGGTTTAGGTATAATTGTTAACAATGGAGTTTTATTATGGAATAAATCGATTTTTTTATATAATTTAAAGTTATATCTTAAATTTGATGAGTTTACTTTTACCAATTTATTTTTCTGATGTTAATGTTGTTAAAGATAAATATCCTGTTTTTGTGATAAGTTTATTAAATATTGTTTTTTAGAGTCATATATTTTTCTACCTTTCGTTGATATTTTAGTGATCAAAACACTAATAATTCTTTCAACAAATGATTTATTTTAAGAAAAATTATGAAGTGCTTTTAAAAGTACTAAATTGATGCTTTCATAAATTCTATAAAGTAAGATAATATGGAAGTAAAATTTGGGTACGAGAACATTTTACTTTTATTTGATTTACTATTATTTGAGCTTTATTATTTCTTCCAGCTTTCATTAAATTCCTTTGCTAAATGTTATTAGGTTATTGAAACACTTGCTCGTTTAATATGTTAATCAGCCGATGAGTTATACAATTCAAACAAAAACAATTACGCAAATTAGCAAAAGAGAATATCCAATCAGGTTTTAATACAGAATTATTTTTTATTATTGTATACATTTTTCTGTAAGTTACCTTCGAGCTAATTTCATAAACATTGTAAAAAACTTTCTCGTTTTCTGGATGAATCAAAAGTGTTTTCATTGTTAAATCCGTCCGCTGTATAATTTTCGATTATTGAATATATTCGCGTAATATTATTACGTTAGCAAATATATTTTAGGTTTCATAATGATATTTCGCTCAATTTACAAAATGGTCATTTGCATGCAGTATTTCTATCATTCAAACTTCTCCAATCTTCTGTAAAATACGCCATTCTAACGCACCTTGAGCCTCATTTTCCCTCTTTTACTCTCCCTTTCTTCATCTCTCCTCCAAACAAACCCTTTATCCCGAAAGTTTAAGGTCGCACTCATTACGGTTAGCAAGACGTTCGACATAATTCAGAGCGACTACCACACATCCATAGTACATAAAATCCGAGCAGATCCGCGGCTAACTGACGCGGTGAGGTTGCCGTGGGATACCACCCGCAGACTAATGCAATCCGTCCCTCGCCGCAAGGCTTACCACACCCGTGACGTAGTAAACTTGTCCGTAGGGGATATACCGAGATGTAATCCTCGAGCCATTCCTCCGTACGCGTCTAGCATACGTAGGGGGTCGCGATTCCCTCACGACGTCTTAGAATCATACCGCCGAGTTTTATTTGTTCGGAAGAACTTTGTCACTGGAAGGTCGCATTTAATTATGTTATGTTACGTATGTCTCGAGAGAAATCCCACGTTTTAGGTTACGTAGAGTTACGTATGATGTAACCTTTGGCTTGGTGTAATGATTGCGTAATGTAATGTAAAGGTTAAATTTTCTTACCTTGATAGTAATGGATACATTGGTAAATATATATACTTATTTATTATTATACGATAGTTTATTTATTTTATAGTTTATAGATTCCAGAAAGTGAGTTAAAGGTCAAATAATAAGGACAAAAAAGCCCTGAGGATTCTAAGTTATCCAGAATATTAGGAATTTAGACACGTGTTTTTATTCAGCGTTTTGATAATCAATCTTAATGTGTTTATGCGTAATAATAATAAACTTTATTGTGGGCGTATTCCCAATAACATTTTACGGTCTACGGTCATAAAAACACAGAATGAAAAGAAGGAAGAGATTTTTTTGAGTCGGCACAATGTAAATGAAACTTTATAGCTTATAATTTCGAAGATTGAACATAGATTTATTATAAAAATAGCACTAACACGAGCATGTGATGAAAGATGAAATGTCGTAACTTTGGGGGGAAATACAAATTATTTATATTTATCTCATAACAATTTGCTTGTTAATAATGAAATTCACGGGAGAAACAAAAGAAATGTATATTAAGCACATACTTTATATTATAAATTCCTGATTATTAACACGAATTATAAATGTCTTATAACTTTCTATAAGGTTAATTATAATCGAATTTACCGATTATAATAATTAGGAAAATTTACGCTCCATCATGAATGGATTCAAATATTAATTTTTTTCTTCTTAATATACTTCCTACTACTGTAATTACTATTCATCAGGATCAATTTAATTTCGTTACAAAACTTTAATCACGTTAATTATCGAGGATTGTATTGTCAGATAAATTGGAAATAGGTAACTAATAGCAACAGGGAAGCTCATTATCTGCTCGTTAACGTCACGTTATATCATTTTAATTTTTAAAATTTTACAAACTATTGTATCTCTAGTGTTTGACAAATATACACTCTCATCTCCCTAGCTTCTCTTTAACACAATCCAAGTTATTTTTTTCCAACTTACGTGAAACACTTTCCAAAGACAATTTCAACGTAGACAAGAAACCGTGTCAGCACAAACGCAAGATTCACTTAAGAGTTCCGAGGGCGTGTAAATGGAACGAAATACCACCGAAAATGAAGCCGAGTAATTTCCATAAAAATGAGAGCGTAATACAACGACTCTCTCAAGGGTTATGAAACACCTCAAAGGAATAGGGCACTCGCATTAAGTTTCAGTAGCCCAAGAACCGAAATTAGATTTTCCGATAAAGAGCAGTTTATGTACTTATGTCCCCATTTCCCCGAAGCGGAGCAGCTGTTGAGATCAAGGAATGAACGCTCACTCTCTATATTGAATCTCCGGCGAACTTTAACTCCTCCGTCCTTTCCCTTCCATTTTCCTTAACCTTAACCTTCCATGTCCTCGACTCCTCGAAGAAAAAGTTTACCTTAACTCGGGGATGAATAGCGGAATATCATGGAGGACTTACAGTCGAGTCGGATAATGCAAGAGGAGAAAGTCATGTCCCTTTTACGTAAAAATTAAGAATTTTATCAATACGGATCCTGTTAAAAGAGGTCGCATTTTGTAAGGAAAGTTTTGCTTAAAAGTACCTGAGTATAGAAAAGCAAAATCTTTTCTGTTTCCCTACGAAAATTCCACGAGAAGTTCGTATCAAGGAAAGATACTAATTCAAACTTCCCGCCACGTAATTTTGGTGAGAAATGAAGCCGATAATTATTAATTAAAACGGCATTGAACCTCGGAGTATTTTTAACGTAATAGCATCAATAAAATCGTAATTAAAAACAGTTTATGGTGATAAAGATAGGGGTATACAATTTCTTTCTTCTCATGGCCACGGAGAGAGTTTTAACCACTTTCATTTGCGGAATCCACAGCTTTTATAACTTCATCAGCACATAATAACGCATAAAATTTCCCAGAGGAGAAATAAAGTTCAACTTTTTCGCCCCTCTAAAGATTTCTAACTTTCTTCTGTAATCTTTCTCGGAAAATTCGGAGGAAATTGGCTCCCGGAAGATGTGGTGAATTTTATGCGTCCCCCGACAACCGTGGACGTTAAGATACCGCGACAAAAAGCAGGGAAAGACGTTTTATATGAGTCTTTTTTGAAAAGCAGTCCCACTCATTCCAGACGACGATAAGAGGTACCGAATGACTACAAAATTAGTTTTGGCGGCGAATCAACCCCTTTCGAGAGAAGGGCGCGTGTGAAACCCATTCAGATGTAAAAATTAGAGTGGAACAGGTTTTTGAGGAATTTATTTTAAGGAGGGAGTTATCGAGTCATAAATCATCCTCTAGAACGCAAATTAAGATAATGTAAATACTATGGTGATAACAGTAAAAGTAAAAGAGTAAAAGTACGTGCTAATGGACCGAAAGATTTACGAAACGCAGATAAATGAGTTAAATACGCAAAACAATGCAACAGTAAACGATGAATTTCTCGTAAAAATGTAGTATTTAGACAAATAAAATCGGACCTATTATACACAACCTCAATGGAAGTAGAGAAGATATATTATTAATGGTATAATTTATAAAAGAATTTTTTTTCAAATAAATAGAATAGAATATACTCTGTGCTAATTCGGCTTTGACTTCGTGATAATTTTCCATAATGAAGGGGGAATAATTAGTTACTTCTATCTTTACCTCAAATTTTATTTTTCCACGACCATGGTTTCGATATGTTAGATCATATTCTGGTCATAAATAGAACATTAGAAATAGGACAATTACCTTAAGTAGTTTTCTTTGAGAAACTTATTTTATAGAGTTCTCTGATTAACTTTATTAAAGAAAGAAGTCAAGTTTTTCAAAATTCGGAACTACATTTTTATTCTCGCCGTTGAATGAAAGTTTGGAACCTAACACGAAAAGTACAGTATATCGTCATTTAATATCCAAGTGCTGAATAAGAAGTTGAAGTAACATTTTCAAGTTTTGTAGTTTTTTATCCGTCCAAGAAAGCCACGATTTTTTTAGTTTTTCTTTTTTGGAACAACCCCTCGTGAGTTGAGTCAAATTGAAACGATTTGTTTATCGCTCCAAAATATTCTAAACAAAAAAGATGTAAGCATCTTTATGTACTCCTTTACAAACATTTCCTCTCCCGCGTTCCCCCAGCGATATTCTGGGACAAAAGTTCGTGGATCTCCCGCATTTACGTAAAATATAAAGTTTTCCTTCACATTTTTTGTGAAGACGAAGTTTGTTCTTCAGATTTGTTCCCACAGTAATCCGACCTAAGCTTCAATCTTCGGTCGTTTGTTGCGAATTTTTTTCTGCGATGTATGCCTTTAATATTCTGCATAAGAACTAAATTTGATATTACCATGGAGATAAAAATGTTGGAAATTTCAGTCAGCATTCCAGTTTGAAACTTTATTCAGCTGACCCGATCCACTCATCAATATAAGGAAAAGATATGTATGACTATGTCTCATGTACATTCTCAACTTTGATCTTATTTATTATTATCAGGAAGTGCAGCCTAGATCTACGTATTTTATGCACCAACAGGGTAGTATATTTTCGCGAAACGATACGATCACCTAAATGTTTCGAGAAAAGAATCGGGTTCCAATCTTCCGGTACCTATTCCTCTTCCCATCGTACTCGATTCAAATTGAAGTTTCGAGTCTTAAAAACGCCATCGCTTTGAGTGCTCTGGTGTAGTGCATTTATCGCGATCGGGTTGGCTATTTTTCCCTCTTCCGGTGGTCCGAAAAGAGTGTGATTGATGGGCACTCGATAAATCAGCATCCAGGATTGGAGTCGGTCCACTCATCTTCCGACCTCCAAGACATAGAATGACTGAAGCATTTTATGATAAGAAATACTCGTTTATCAAAGCAGAGAAGGGGAAGAATTCCTCTGGAATTTCTCGGCCACGAAGCCTCAGCTAGAAACAAATAAAGTTGAGATAAGGAAGTTTCGGAAAGGTGCTATTTTATGGAGCCCTTTAATGGTATTTTTACGCAAAAATGCGGCCCATTTCACGGTAAACTTCTGGAATTGTTTGGGTAAGAATTTTGAGGCGATAAAAGCAGTTAAGTTGATAAATATGTCCCGATAAAATGCCGGAATCTCTCTATTTTAATCTGGTTCGTAAAAGTGGAAGAAAGTATTAAAAGGGATGAAAGAAAAACATTACTAATTTTAGCCGTAGGGTGGTTAATCTTTCATCATATCTCCCTTTCTTGACTGAAGACAAACAACAGCTCCATTATTAACCAGAACGTTGGATGTCTTACTCTGGAAGTTCTTTTATCACCTCAAAAACTTCCTACGAACTCGGATCGCTCTCCATAAATAAATTTACACAATTATCTCTGAAAGCTGAAGCGAATTCTCAGAAAGATCAATCCGCGTTTTTGGGAAGCATTTCCCATTCAGATTCACAAAGAGATGCCGTATTCATAATGCTGTTCATTAATCTCATACGAGATATGCCTTTTCTTCCACATCGAGGGTAAATATTAGCACAGTCTCATTCATGATATAGAGATAAATTTGATTCAGATACAACTCATCATTATAAGAAATGCCTCCTATTCAGTAGGATACGCATTCTAATTAGTCTTCTGTTTTACATTGACATTTGGTGAAACTAAAACCACATAATAAGATTCGTATCCTTTATGATTCATTCACATTTTATGTTAATGGTTTCTTCAGTTATGGAAAGTTCGATGTAAAGGAGGTCATATTTTATGCTTATCCTGAATCATAAGATAAGTTGAATGAAAATTGGAATCCTATTCCAACTAGAATTATTATAGCACTATTATTTTTAAATCTTCTTCATAAAATATCTATTCATACATGAATAAGGTCAAAAACTTTAAATCGAATATCTAACAAAACGACAACCATCTTGCTTCAAACAGATTTAGGATGAATTCATTATACTTTGTTGTTTTTTATTAAATTTCTCCATGAGACATTCATATCGATAGAAGAAAACGGGAGAAAATAAGCCTCACTCCTCATCTCTATCGACACTCCTTACTCTTTCCATAGCTTACGGTGACCGTGTAATGTTTCTATATGATTTAAATACGCTATACTTTTCCGGTGACTATGTAATATTTATTTATGATTTAAATACGCTATACATTTCTAAAATTAAATCTCAAACTCATTCACTGTATTAACCAAGGATAAATCGACTTCACTCCTCATCACTCCATATAAACCTCATCCCTCTCTACAAAACCCTTTTCAGCAACTGTCGAAACGGGTCGAGGTCAGCGATAATTCAGCCACAAACAAGTGTCATACCAAAGGAAAGGAATTAAAGCCCGTTTCTGCATTAGGATGGAATGTTTTCAAGGTTAACAACAACAGCCCGACAAGCAAGCGACTTACGTAAGCGAATAACGTAGCAATAACGTAAAATCGCGCATTTGAACACCGGAAGCTCTCACATCGCTTTCGGCTCACTAACTCACTAAAAAAGGACCTTCGTAACCTCGAACCTTTCAGACCTCGGAACCAATTGATCTGCCCTCCCGTCAGGCTTACCATAATTTTTGACGTCTCACTTAATTGAATGGAATGATCTCCCTTGGAGGGCTTTTCACGGCCATTTTGAGATTGGTAGTCTTTCAGCGGTAAACACTCCCACGTAATTCAATCCTCGCATCCAATCGATTCGAAAGCAGTCTTGCCGTTGTGACGGGCCGTCGTTTCCACGGTAAAATTATATATAAGGTCTCTCCGGCCTCCCTCTCGCACGTTGCACGTCTAGCTTGCCGCAAATTAGACACCGCGTCTCTCTTTCGGAATGTCCAATACGGAGGGTTTATCCAGGAAATTGCAAAACCCCCACCACCACCATGACAACTTTGTCATGGGATGGGAGGAGGTGTTTTTAACTCGACGCGTTTCCCTTTTTCTCCGCTAGGGCTTTTCTAATTGACGTCTGGTGGAGAGGTTTTTCTCAATTTCCTTCGTAGGTGAGTTTTCTCCCTCTCTCTCTGCGTGCGGGGGTTTTTTTTAATTGTTGTTGCTCTCCGGGCTCTAAGGGTAATGAACGCTTTGGGTGATTAGGGGAAAAGTTTGAGTGATTAAAGTATCGCCCACGCGGCTCTTTCTATTTTCCGTTTCAAAAAAATGGTATTTTCGAATCGAATGGGGCTGTTACGTAAATTGAAACTACGCGTACTTTTGTGAGAGGATTTTTTTGATGCTCTGTTGTTTCTATTTTGGGTATACTGTGTTGTTAAGGACGGCTACGTAGGAAGTTAAAATACCTTGGGATTCATTTTAGGAGGATTTCGAATGATTTATTTATTATTATATTTCGCATTCAATGGATAGTTACTATGTAAACACTATCTAGGATATAAAGAGCAAAAAAAGACTTAATCTGTCCGTAATTTAATTAGCGAGAACGTAGGTTCAGTATTAATTGTACTCTAACCAAATAATAACGCATGAATTCGCGCTGGATATTGAAGGGATCAAAATAAATATCATTCCCGTAAATTACTGGAAATTATCTTTATATATACCTTGCTTCCCAGAACAAAGCTGAGAGAAAATCAAATTAAATATTAATCATTTTTATTCATGTACTGTATGAACATACCCGTAAATATTCTGCTGGTTAAGATAAGATTAAACACCTACATCAATTTCATCAACATCAGTTCAGAATTCTGCCTCTTTTCCTATGATCTAGGAATTTTATACATCAATTAATTGATATAAAATAAATAGAAAGCTTTTTAAAGCTAATTTTTTTATCTTTTACCATCGAATCTAGTATTGTGGAAGAATTAATTCTTACAAAGACCCGTCTTAGAATCTCATTCCTTCATTTAAGCTCATTGTCCTCTCGTCCAAGGATCTAATACATCAATTAATTGATCTTAAAGAAATCCAATTCTCCGTAAGCTCCTGTCCACACACATACATCACTCACGCTTATAGAAAAGGATAGAAAATAGTTTCCCTCTCACGATATTTCTTCCCCGCAAGCCACTTTCGCTTCGGGCACATCGATACGTCTTATTCTAGCATTCCTTCCATTCCTCAGGCTATTCACGTCATTTCTTCTCAGGATCTCATCCACCAAATCCGACCAGATTTCCTCGACCTTTCTCTTCCTTCTATATATCCACGAATCGCGACCAAATAAATCCGTGGAAAGTAATTTTTTCTCGAATGGAAATAATCTGCAGGACGGCCTTTTTGATTGGTCTTCACGACAATGAAATGTCAAAATCTACGCGGGTATAGATGTGAGTTTGGGAATGGTTCATAAAAAGTTTAAGGAAATCTTCGTACCGAACGATGAAGTTTCTACGTTGCTAAGATACCATTCTAGCCACCGACGTCTTCATAGGAGTCATACGCTGCACTGGAGATAAAAGCCAGGAATCTCCCGACTCGGAGATCGACAAACCAGATGGGAATTTAGCGCCGCGTTCCGCACCCAATGTTATTATTCCGGAACGTTCCTCCAGAGATATCGCTGCGATGCTTATCATTCCGATCACGAATCCACCGATCGCCCACCACGGGTGCGGGAATTCCTCCGTCTCTCGTCCGGATCAGAGAAAAAGAGCGGATGCAAAAATCTCTCCTCCTCACGTGCCACAGCCATCGACTTGTTTACCGACGAATCAAATCCTCTGGAGTGGATCAAAGTTTGATCTCATCCGCAGACACCCTTAATTCGACCTGGATTTCGATTTCATGGCGTTCGTTCACGGATTACGTGGACCGATATCGGCGGTCGAGAAGTGCTCGTTCTCCGTTGCCAATCGAGATTGGATCTCGACACGTTTTATTTGGCGCAAGCGAAGGATGGAATAAAATTTCCGTCTGCGAAAGAGATGTGATTGGGATCATACAAACGAATAAATATGGTCTGATTTTTTTTCTTTTGGGAAGGGTTGAGACCGCGAGTGCCTTTCACGTAGCCTGTGGTTAAATTGGATCTGATTTTGTCTCGTACAATATAGTGTAATTTGAATCGTAATAGGGTTGGGAATATTTATTTACATATTCAGCGTACCGAGTGAGGTTAGGGATGTGCTGGGAGGAATAGCGAATTGACGAGGTGAAATACATGATGTAAAATTGATGAGATTTTATACAAAATAGGGTCAATATATATTTCTCGTGCTCTTCATATAGCTACGAACTAAAAGAATAAAAGTATGTCTTGAATTATGAATTGTTAAATCTAGAAATTTATTCTTCAATATCATTCTATTCGATGAATATCAATTTTATAAAGTTAAGGTATATATTAATCATACTTGTTAATAAACTACTTCAATACATCTAAATTTATTCCATCTATCCATTAAATAAATTTTTCATTCTTAAAAAAGTTAGAAAAAAATAAAGATTAATATTTTAGCATACCGATAATATGAAATATTCTCCTTTAATATTTAATAATATTTAACTGTTTTTTTATAATGTACTTACTGTATTGAGAACTACTGAAACGTCTCCTGAAGAAATTATAATTTAAAATATTATTATTAAATATGTCTTTATCACCAACATTTGCATGTGATATACTTTTATCGGTAAATTGAAGCAACCATATCTATGCCAAAAATTCCCTCTTCCACTTTTGGGAATAACTTATTATCCTTAGTAACCAATTCTACAATCTAGTAGAAGTTACTATACGTACTTACTCAATCAATACACTTATTTGAGTAATGTATTTCAGTATCCTTGTTCACGTGTAGTAAGTCCAATCTGATAAACCTCAGCGCACCATCATCGTAATGAAAAGATTCACACGAGATTGAGACAAAGTAATCCCTTCTTAGGCCCAACCATTTCCTCCGAACAATCACCGCAAAAGAGACCAACCATTACGGGCAAGTCGTCGTCTACCGCACCGAACCGAATCCGTGCGAATCGAGGTTTAGGTGAACTACGACCAGTCAAATAAACGTGGAGATAGTAAAGGAAGAAGGGGAACGAGGACTTCTCTTCTAGAGAAAGAGATTTTGAGGGGAAATGCGCGAATAACAATAAAGGCCGAAGAGGGTTTTGGAAGTGAGTGCAAATGAGAGGCGGAGGGAGGGTTATGAGGGGAGGGGGATGCGTGTGTTTAGCGGAGGAAATGGAGGGGGGAAGAGTGGTCGAGGAGATTGGTCGCTCAGGGGAAGAGTAGTTTGACGGAGGACTGGCAGGAAAAGTGAAACCGTAGATAAGGGGCGCAATAGGCGAAGTGAAAGGAAGATCACCGCGAGGAGGGTGGGCGGAAATGAAGGAGGGGAATGAATGGAGATCTTAGATTGGGAAGGGAATCGAAACAAGGGTTTCAGCATGAAGAGAAATTGAGATGTGTCGCCGTTGGAAGGTAGCGCTCGAGGGGAGTCCTAGAGAAAGAAAGGATGAACAGGTTCCATTCGGAGATGTCAAAGTTGAGACGTATCAGAGATGGAATTAAATTATCCATTTCCAGAGATGGCTAGGATTGAAACAAATGTTGAAAGCAGCGTATATACGGAGGATCTGTAATAGATAAAAAATAATGATTATGTACGTCGAAGTTAAAAACTACGCATTAGAGTTTGCAAGGAATAGTAAAATTGTGAAGAAGTTAAAAGCATGATCTATGGATATATTAAGTAGATTTGTTTAGCAATAAATCTTCAGATTTATGTAAGATAATATTCGCTGTAGGTCATAAAAATAATTAATAAAGATTATTGAAGAATAAAGGAACTGGTAGAATACCTTACATCGATTTCTAGAAGTGGAAATATGTTAAAGTGAATAACATTTTCCGAATGAAAGTAATTTGGTAACATTTCTTTTTATTTTAATATAAAATTTTAATTACTAATTAATTTAATCAACAAATAATTTATACAAATATTTTATTAGCAATGTTGATATGATACCTCATCCTTGATGAAAGAAAGTAAATCAGGAATTCTTTTCGTTATACATTAATTGAAAAAATTAATGAGATTTAGTCTTGTCAAAAATGGAAATATTCAATATACTCCTACTGATATACTTCTTTATTAATTTACTTGATAACTCTATTGCTGCATTAAAGCACTTAAATCTTTCACCTTATATCCATATTTACAATTCTAAAACCCTTCGTCGTTTTTCGACATAGATTGCATAAAATACAAAACTTCAACTGCTACGAAATAATATACGTATGCTTTAATTTACCATATAGGATATCGTTTATTTTTTCATAACTTACTTAAGAAAATTTTATATAAGTCATTAATGACTATTTATTAATTATAATTTTTGTCGACCTATTATTATTTACGTGTTAACTAAAATCATAGGCCTTTTTGGCAATTCGTGATTTTTCACGTAAGATTCTAAGTTTAGGATAAATATTAACTCACGAACGTCAGCAGTAAACACAGCCATTTTTACGTAACTCCCCATCGCCTCGACACTAATTCAAACTCACGTTCCGGCGCATCGGCAATTTCCTACACAAATGAATCGATCTCAAAATAGGAGAAAGCCAAACACCGGTGGAGATGAAAGAGAGAGGAGATATTTTTAAAAAGCGCGCATATGGTGCGGAACGAATAGGAATAGAAGGAGGAAGGATAAACGAGGAGACGAGGGCAAATGGAGGAGAACGGCGATGAGAAATGAGGGCAAACAAGGAGATGCGGATAAATGGAAGGAGACAAACGGAGGGAAATGTAACGGAGGAAATCTCTGGAGGGAGTGTCGCAAGTGACGATCCTAGATTAGAAGCGATGGAAAAAAAACGAAAGAGTGGATGTCTATATAGAAATGATGAGTGGTAATAAAGAGAGATGAAGGGGGAGGAGGGGGAGGTTGTGACGTCACGGGAAGGGGTGAAAACGAATTGAAATGAATGGAGCAGACTTCATTAGGGATAGATTGTGTCCACCATATAAACGTGGTCCAATCCCTTCGGGAACTAATATATATATTTTCATTCCGATTGCATTTTAGGGACATATCTTCTTCGTGGAAGTATCTAGACGTCACTCCCTCTGATCGAAAGGTACTCGACGGCGATCTGTAATGAAACGTTCCAGAAATGAAGCGGTTTTTATGAGAAAGATGATTCGCCCACGATGGGAACACGTGCGGAAAAATCTCCGCCTCACTAAATGACCAAATGTTTCACAAAAATGCGTCGTTTGTGCGTTTCTAAGGAGTTTGTTTATTGAACGATGCGGTATCGAGGGAATATGTATATATATGAATAAAATGGCTGATTTTTAATCTGGTGTGTTTTGAGGGGAACGATGCGTGGGCGAAACCCATTTGGAATTTGTGTTCCCAAAGTAAACAATCGGGTTTTTTTCTGCGGAAAGAGCCCTTAGTTTCCAGTTTTGGAGGGCTACTTTTTTAACGTCATAGAGGTCTTTTGGAAGCCACAATGCAAATAAGGATGAAAAAACGGCCGCGTAGGTTGAAAATTGAAATGTTTGACTTCAAACGTAGATCTTTCTATTTATTATATATGTATATTTTTATTATTATTATATATACTATATTTATATGCAAATTTTGGTAAGATTTGTTTGGGATTTCGTCAGCTTTCATAACTTTCGTATCGGTTTGAATTTAGAGTAATTTTTCATGCTGAGCGATTCCAAGCGGAATTTTTTATGGGAAATTATAGTTCCATGCATCTATTTCTTTAGTCGATTGAAATAATTGAAAATTATGCTAATAATAATGATACACGAAATATAGTGGATAATTTATTAAATATTAGCTATCCATCTACTCTTTGTTGAAAATTAATACAAAATGTACATACTGCTGAGCATCGAATTTATTGTTCCAACGAATCAGGTACATTATTTCCTATCCGAAGCAAATATTGAATTATAGTTTATATAAAAACATTTTATGGTGATTGGATCCATAGCTAACAAAAATTCCCGATGATGTTTTTCATTTCGAAATCGTAAAATAACATTGTTGACTAATGCAAATATTTGGGATTTCAATCAAAAATTTCATTAGTTATAAAAAATTAAAATTTTCGGTTAATCCTATATTTCTTGCATATGAGTATTGTTTGTTGGTTTAAATATTAATTGTTCTTTAATCGAATTTTCTACGAACTCTTATTCAATCATTATACCATATGAATATTATATTCTCTCTCTGGTTTTTATATTAAATCAAAAGAATCCCATAAAAGTGACTTAATTTTCGGGAAGATTTAATGCATTTGACAAATGAAAGATGATTTTAGTCATTCTTTTTTGCTGGACAGTATGACTGGAATTAAAAATTACTGCTTCCCTAATTAATCATGATTTTTTGTTTAATGAAGGGCCTAATCCCAAAAGTGGCTTTCTTTCTTTACTTTTTGATAGGTTTCTTCGTGATTGTGGAAATGACAAATACTGGAAGTAGTGGAATGAAATGTAAAGAAAACGTATCAACTCATGAATTGCTTTAAATCTTCATATACTCGATAAAAATCTCCCTTTTTGTTATATTCTATTCCCATTTCAGTTCTTCTATTCATACCATTCCATTATAAGAGCCATTTTACTCAAATTCCTTCTCTTTAATTGTAATTATCTATATTTATATCGTCTACTGGTTTTTAAGGATGTTCTTTACGAAAATGTGACTGTTGTTTATTAAAAATTTGCGCTCATATCTGATATCGTCAAATATCTGACATACATATATGATTTTCATTTGGATGATAACGAAGCTCATTAACATTTTCTGACTTGTTTTTTATTAATTAATGTCCATTATGATTTTTGAGGTTGACTTTGAGATCGATTTCTTTCGAATCGTGGATGAATCTTTCGATTGAAATTGTCATCCTTGCAAAGCTTAAAAGTAAAATAGATGTTTTAGATTCTGAACTAGAACCTTAGTTACTTTCTTATGTAATTGACACTTAATTTATAGTACTGTACTTAAAATACTATAAAATCCCCTGGGATTACTAATTCATCATTATTACCTTGGTGATTGGAATATAAACAAATTAATTAGTCACTAAGAAACCTCCTTAGTTACGAAACAGAGAAAATTACCAATGATCAGCTTTTATTACAATTTACATGCATTCGATCCTTCACGTGCGTGACATTTCTGATTATACCATTGCGTTGGGTGTAAGAACTCAAAGTCTTTTATATTTTCGAAATTTTCTATCAAAGAATTCTAAGTAAGTAAGAGAAGGAAATGGACTGTTACTCACTCTTCGTCATTGTCGCCTAATTCCCTATCTGAAGCTTTTCGACCCTAATAATGGAAAGGAGTCCAACCACCCTTTGAACTGAATCAAGCCCTAGTAATTAATCTAGGGAGCAATGCAGTTGAATAGAGCCCGGAAGCGAATCAATTCTTCCTTTTCTATCTCATCAGATGTGGATTAATCATGGCGTAGGTAGGCCGGATCAATTTCAGATATTAAGAGGAAGCACTCCTTGTATTACTAATTTCCATTTGATCCAATAATTGAGGATTTTTGGGGAGCCCTAAAAAAGTGGATTCTGCAGACTTTTTAATTGCTTCTTGAGTGGGATGAGAAAGGACTTTTTTCGTAAAGATCGACGATTAATGTTCGCTGCGCAAATTTTGACTAATTAATGAGAGGATTTCAATTAAACTAGGCCGTCAATGGATGTTACTCTAGCGAAGCGTTTTTCGTTCGGGCTGATCTTGAATTGAGAAGGAAGGATTAAAAATTCCGAAACTCAAAAAGACTTCTAATGATATCTTAATGAATCGTCTCGGTTTCCAAAGGGATAATTACTGATGTATCCGATTGAACGTAACGGTAACGGAATGCATAGTCCATGAATAATTTCGTGTATTTTGAAACTTGGAGCTCTAACTGTTAATGATGGATATATTGTCTCATTATTGAAGCTGTAAGGTAAAATATGTGCTCAGTTCCACCTAACCTCATTGTAGAGGAATGTTATGGAAATTTTAGTTTTTTGTTCCTCTTTACCTAAATACATTATGGTGCATAGCTAGAACAAAAATTAAGCAATTCCATATTATTTATAGCATGACAATTATCAGTTATAACTACCTTGAGCCTTAAAGTTAACCGTAAGACTCAACATAAAATTCTTTTTTATCATGTAACACTTAAAATGAACAGAAACGCACACGTCATATAATATTCAAAAGATAAGGATTTCTGAAGCTTTATATGATATAAAAAGAAAACGTAAGGAGTTGAAGCAAAATAAAATTCTCGGAACCTTTGAAGTTCACACAGAAGGGCTTCTTCTTTATTTACAAGAAAATAAAGTAATGAAGGTATGTCAGCATGCTCTACAGTGAATAGGTCAAAAAGGCTAATAATAATAATAATATTTGTACAACATTTGCCATTATTATTCAAAGCTCAAATTCTAATCTTAGCTGATTGTAGTTTTCTTATGAAAATGGTTGTAAATTTATGGAATAGTCAATTCGAACATTCGTCCTAATATTATTATATTTAACAATCTGTAGGCAGGAAAAAGCTTTCAAGCGAGGTGCATACATATAAAGTAATGTGTAATTTAAAGGTTGATTGCTATTAATCATTGAAAATTGCTCTCCGTTACACTAATTAGTACATCCTAGATAAATTTATAATAAACAAAATTCTCTGGCTCTGATGTTCTAACTCAATTTCTCACGAGGTAGAAAGGAATGTTATAAGCATGGGAAAGGGATTATCCAGGATGTTCCTACGTGTTCTCAGCTCCATCTAGTAATTTTGACGGATTGCTTTATTTTTTTAAAACGAGGAAGTGAGGGCAGAAAAAAAATGCATATTTAATCGTTCTTTACTTCCCATCCATTTACTCTCGTTATTTTTAATGACTATTATGGAAAAGATAATACAGTGAGGGAAATGAAGTCTATGGAGATATCTTATATCTTTACTAATTCGTGGTCCAGACAACTTTATTCTTCTCTTAAACCTGCTCTATTATACAGAAGCGTTCCCTTTTTGAGAGGGATATAAAATAAATTGGAAGTAGACAAAACATTAAATTACCGGAAGACAAAGCAGATTAAATTACGCGGAAGACCTGCTATGTCTGAAAGAGAGGTTGGAATTTGAGAAGAAAAATGATAAAATACTTCGTCTGGATGACTTTTAAATGAGACATCGTCTAGGGCTTGGTAAATCAGTTGTGTAACTTTATAAATGCTCTTGAAATGAGATTAGCATACCAATATTTTGTTTGTTGAATGTATAATAAATACAAATAAGTGTTATAAAACATATACGAAAGATTTGATCATACAAAATTAGCATAAACGCTTAGGGATGGAGAATAAATCATCGATAAATTTTCATCTAAAAATTTAAACTGAAAATTTTAAAACTATAAATAAGAATATATAAATTTTTTTATTTACTATTAAATTATTTTTCAAAATTGCATACTGAAGCTTTAGTTTACTGAAATTTATTGAAGACAAGTAGTATCGTCTGAAGTCTGTCTAACTGGATTTTGATTGATCGATATTAATCATAAAAGAATGTTAGTCAATTATAAAGACAAATTTGAATGTGGAATCTTGATGAGGGAGACAAGAATTTACTTTATCAATTAAAAAAATAGTAATATTAATATCCGTTAATGTTTAATAATTAAAACTTTATAGCTACACCATAAGTTCAGCTACATCTAGAAGTTATGCTTTAACTAGGTGCACATTATTTGCCATTATACAGATATTAACTGCATAAGATCGCTGAATTTTAAGTAAAAAAATTTTTATAACATGTAAGTGATTGGTAATATTATAGATACATAGCAATATATATCATCATCTATAGAAAGATATACACAGACATGAAAGTTTTGACTCAATAAAAAATTTTCTACTCATGCCTAAAGGTCGATGTTTTAAAAACACAACACAAGTTTGTGTTTTCGAGATCAGACGTAAGGAAAAATTTAATTAAACTAAGTGCATATTTCAATAAATAGGGGTGAGGATGGTACCATAACATTTGAGAATTTGAGGAATGGTTTTCTTGAGGACTGGTTGAAGTGAGTTGAAAGGAAAATGGACCAGAAAATGTTGGAGAGGAGGGTTGAGATGAGAGGGAAGTGCTGTTATTGAAGATATACGGAGAGAGCGAGGGTGGCTCTGGTATTGATGAGGAATGGATTGCTGTAGGATACAATGGAAAATAGTAAAGAAGGGGGAATTGATGGAATTGTTTCTGTGCAGTATCCACTTACTCTGGCTTCATGCTTTATGGAATCTCATTGGATGTGTTTCCTTGAAAGATCATAGTATAACAATATATTTTATTAAGATGATATATTTCAATCTTCTGATCTTAATAATTCTTCAATCTACGTATAAATCACGTACACTGAGTAGAAATCTTCATGCTTAATGTGTTTCTATTTTGAAGGAGAAAGATATGTAAATATAAAAAATAAGAGAATCAAAAAGAGAAAAGTATGGCAATATATATATATATTACTATATAATATAATATATATTGCCATACTAATAACCTAATTCACAAGGCCGTAACATTTGAATGCATATATTACAAAATATCGTTTATAATATTATCGATGAAGATGGAAGTTTTTTATTTGTATGGAATGATATGATATGACTGGGACTCGAACCCAGGTCTCTTCTTTACCAAAATAATTCATAAAATATAGTAGCTAATAATTTTCCTATATGATCACATATCAATACTAATTACTTGGGCAGATGCTTTCAATAGTTATTCTCTGCTGTTTTTAAACTTGAATATTACATTACTATCCTAATTGAAAATAGTAATACTGCTCGATCCATACATTGTCTCGGTTAGAAACAGCTGTTTCGTAGAAATAATCTTAACGAAATTTTTATTAGTTTATGCGTGGCAGATCAATCAGTAGAAGGGTTTTACGTAAGTTGAAAGCAGAATTGCAACCGTTGAACGCAAATGTGAGCTAAGAAGTCACTTCAAAAGAGCTGTTGGGAAAGGTATGGGGAGACGGCAATTTATGCAAAGAAAACGAAGAGTTTGAATAATGTTATTGGTGACGGCATGAACGAGAAAGCCCTTTTGGGAAACGAGGGTGTCTTTCCATCGTCATTCCACGGAACGTTGGCCAGCCCACGACGCGAAGCAGTGAAAAGGGTTCTGGAATGCCAGGTCGACGTACGAGAAGTGTGAAATTAAAAAAAGAGTGGGACCGTTAACGAAGAAATTAAGGGTGCTGATTGTGGAATTCAAGAGGGCGCAGAAAACCCACCTACCCTAACTCGGAGGCTCTTGAATTGATGCATCAATTAGCCCCGGATAAAACAAATTAATCGGGAAAGATTTAAGGGAGTCTCCGTGTGTTGAGGGGGGCATATCCGGGAACGTGTCCTGGTCTTAATCCAGTAACCTGGATTGAGATAGTACTTCTTTTCGCTCCTCACGAAACCCTTACTTTGGAATGGATCCCCGAAACGAGATGGTTTACGACCCCGCGCGTGCGTGAGTTATGACTCTTATCTGTCTTTTATCAAGATCCGAGCTTCCGTTCGAAATGCTCCAGAAATTCACGCCGTACACTTTTGCCTTTATTTCAAATCGAGCGTATAAAATCTAACCTGGGAATAAAACTTCGTTCACCTCGTTCCTCTCTGACGAGTTCTAATATTTGGTCGGTCGGGCCGTTCTGGAGTACGTATGTGATCAATCAAATCCTTCGCCGCATGGTTGCCCTTCGACAGTTTCCATTCCTGCGAACTTCCTTGCCAACTTCCAAATTCCCGACTTCTTTCCCATATGTTTTGTTCGCTGTCCGCATCAGAATATCCCCTCCCCTCAGATTTCTTCAGAGTCGTTGCCATGATTTGTTGGTCATAAAGAGGGTGCTCGTGGGTCGCTTTGGGAGATAATAGGGTGATTAGGTTATCTCGCGACCTTCCAACGACCCATTTTGAAGCTTTGAAATATCTTTACGTAAATCCTACACGAAGTGGGGGAAGTAATGAGGTAGAGTGAACGTGAGCGGACTTATTCTAAAAGTCCGCGGAAGGATATAGTTCTAGTAATAGGATAGAATTTGTCGAGTTGGTAATTTAAAACATTCTTCTGAAAATACCTTCGGACTCATCGTTTTTTCTACCTTTGCTTGAAATGAGAGTAAAGCATAAATATAAAGATGTTCAATAGAAATTTGTTCGGTCAATTTACAGTTTATTTTCATTGGTTTCCTTACAAAACTATTTTTGTTTATGTAATAATAATTATGTTTAATTATCGAATCCTCTTCCAAGAATTCAATCTCAGAATTTACTCAGGAAATTAATCCCCATCTCTAATCCTCTTTCTTCGAAAGGTTTCCCTTTAAAGCACCTGGGTACTTCTTAATGATTTGTCATACAGATTATTCACGGAGCAAATATCTGAATAATAATTTTTTAGTTAGTATTCTGTATACAATATAAATAAACAGTTGTCATTCCTCAATTCTCTAATAAACTAATGTATTGGAAACTAATGTTTATGTGGATACCCTTTGAGCCACCTTCCGGCGTATGGAATTGGTGCAAGCACTCTATGTACCTAATCGTTTTCTTTCGCATATTACACGAGAGGAAAATTAATATTTTTAATCTGTTTGTTTTTGCATCTATTTCCCTTATTTATTTATTTCCCTATTTCCCTATTACGAAGCTGAACAGAAACTGTCTTATTTTACTATTTTCGTTAAAATTTTACCTTAATTTTATTAAATCCATCCTAATTTTAAACTACTAAATAGGTTCAAATCACCCACAATACGTTGTATACCAATAATGAAAAGACACATGCTATATTTTGAAAAGAGCTTTTGTATTTCCTAATGAGATTAGTCAATTACCACGGTGACGCGATACGCTTCAAAATCATACATTAAAAGGATTAAATTTTCCGTCCAACGGCAACAAATTCGAATAATGCGTCGTTAACTAAATTAAAAAATCGACTCAAAAAAAATCCTTCATCAAAATTCCTCTCCGGTTTACCGCAGCCGACCGCGTCCTCGACGTTAATTCGTGAATGATATCGCGATTCTTCATATCGCGGTAACATCAGCAGCCGCCTTCCATTCACTTTTTGTGACTGATTCACAGGCATCATTCACGCCCTCCCTCCCTCCGTGTCGAATTGCGAAAGCTTCGTCGGGAGCTCCGCGAAAACGTTACACCAGCGTTCAGCTATTCATTCGAGCGCTTTTTCTTACCTGTCGAGACATCCTCATGCCACAGAGATTATGAAAAACATCTCCCGCATAAATTAGAGCGATGACTCATGGTTCTTAATGCGCCTCGTTTGCGAACATTAATCTCCGCGAAAGCAAAGAAGCGGCGTACGTAAAGTTTGCGTTCGGAATTGGAAAGGCGGAATAAGACAAAGGGGGTGAATTGATGCACTGCCAAGAGGCGTGGGTGGGATGAAATATCGACGGGGGATGCGAGAGATAACGAAGGGGGAGAGGCAAATGAAGTGGAGTAAATAAGGCGATCGATCCATGCACGAGGTGTAGAAAAGTGATCTAGAACGCGTACGTAAGGGTTTTATTGCCGGAGAAGGAAAGGTTGGATGACGGAGAGGCTGTTGATTGTCGTATTTAATGCCTTCGAAGACGTGAAGGCTTTAATGGGTTGGTACGTTCTTGTTGGGATAGTATCGCCCATCGAGGAATGGATTAATTTCCCGCAATCCCTTGACGCGATTGATATTACGACGGTGCAATTTACTTGGGTATTACGGTCGCGAGGATATCGTTCCGCGAAGATAAACATCTCGATCGATTTATATCGAATCGACACGTGCACTTCGATCGATGTTTTCTCAATAACAGTCGAAATTTAGTTTGATGCTTCTTGAGGATTGAAATAACGTCTTTAGTGTGTCTGATCTAATTCAACGTCTTTTGGTGAAAGGTTAAATTCTCTCGGATGTAAATTGACGTGCTGACGTCTGCCTAATCCGAATGAGTGGCAACTGTTTGACGCCTATCATGAACTTGATGGGTAGGTTGTCATCTTTCGTTTGGCTAATTGAACTGGGATCCAAGTGTCGCGTGAAGTTTCTTGATTTCGTTTTCTCGTTTGATATGAGATTATGGAAGACATTTTTGACGTGAGGAAATTTAGTGAAAATCTTAACAATATATTAATGAATATCAGTTGTCAATATTAGATGTTCGAAACTTAAAACTGTGTAACACATTTGTTCAGTGGTCGAATAATAGGGTAATGACATAATCAAAAACGGTTTTGGATGAGTGATTTTTTTAGAATTTTCGCTTGATATAGCTAAGGAAGCCTCTAAATACTAACGCCATATTCCTTTATCTTTAAATCCTAATAAAGAAACATGAGTAAGAAAGTGATATTCATATTGTTCTATTCAAAGATTTAAAAAATATATTTTTCCCAAAATATGAGGTATACAAATAATTACGACTATACAGTTTGTTTTTTGCATAATTATCGTTCATCAAAATATTTCATATCAGTTACTTCTCATTACCATCATTATATTACCTTCTCATAATTTTAATGCAAAAATATGCAGGTTATGCGACTAATCATACTTCTCAAGGATAACTTTATGTATTTTCAAATCCTCTTATATTTCACATTAGTAGATTTAAAATCATACTGAAGAGCAATCACATTCAACGTAGATTGAGTTTCCCATCGGACATTTTAAGAAAAGAGATATTCTTATGGCGTTTCCAAAATATCATTTTTCTATTTATAACCAGCGACAAAAAAAAGAATATCGCTTTCAAAACAAAGAATCGGAGAAAACTAAGAATCTCTTTTGGAATCGAACAATTCCAAAAATATTCCGATTTGGATGCTGATACCGACACACAAAGGAACTCCTATTCCGTCTCCAATTAATCCTCCCTTCACTTGTTAAATCGAATCTCTTATCAATCTTTCTTTTTCATCTCTCACTCTCTTTGTATCATCGACTTCCATTTTCGATTCAAACCCTCTCTAGTCCCACACCAACTTCACACAACAATGCATTCGCGATAGCGTTACGTCAGAATTCTAACAATGGAAAAATCCTCGCTCGCGATAAACAAAAAACGGTCGCCAGGCCGCACTTTGGCGGAAACGCGACTTCATCGAGCATCAAATATCCATGGTACGGCCCGAAAGACGAATCGAGCCGCTTCGCTCAACGCTATGAATATATATACACCCCCCTTTTCGGGCGACATTTACTCGCAACAGGTTGCTCCCTCTGAAATAATAATTTCAGGTAGGATTTCGGAGAATGAACCATTACGAGGCACGCGAAAGAAGTGGGGCGTTCAGAAAAAAATTCACGCTACAAAGGGCCTTTGCCGCGCCACGAGAGTGCTTCCAAAAAGATGGATCTCTTTTACCTCTCTGTGTTAAAGAGCGGCCCAGAAACTCCGCCGCGGCGCAACGCGCTCTTCACTTGTTTCTCCCTCCATCGCGAACTTTCACTTTCCGACGCTCCAATTAGTAGATCCTCACGGCGCTGCCTCTCTTTCCGACCGACATCTTTCATAAGACGTATCTACCCTTCGATATCGAGACCGCATTTCCCGGACGTGCCATCCACTTTATTCCCTCAACCCCAAGGGCATCTTCCTCTCTTCCCACGGGAGCTGTCTTCCTTCGCGTCTTATACACTCGGAAGTAATTCCCCCTGCGACCACCCCCTTCTACGAAGCGCTGCGCTACTTCTTTCCGCCCGCGTTACTCCTCCATGTCTCCGTAAGAAAAGTTGGTCCAGGTGCCGTCTTCGTTAACTTTTTTTTACGCTCTTTTGCAGACACTTAATTAGGGCGTCGGGAGGGGCGACTAAGTCGTCTTTTTTTGGCCACGGACTGCACTTAGTTCGGGGACTCTCTAGCCTATTGACCTTAATGGGAATAGTGCCACACGAGGAGCGAATGCTGCGTTGGATCAGTCTTCTCCCTGGGCTGTCTCTCTAGGTCCCTTCCTCCGGGAGAAATATAACCAGAGCCGGAAGATTCGGTGGGTGATGGAATGACCGAACAGCTCTCCTAGTTAGTTGTAAGATGAGCGACTAATTGCTTGTTGATAGATACGTGAAAGGGTTTGGAAAAGGACGAGGAATTGTGTCTGAAAAGTTTAGGAGCGAGAGTCAAAGATGTTTTGTCGTGTAGGTCATATTTGGAAAAGTAAAGCTTAAGGAACGCCATAGTAAATATTATAACTTTAACTTTAAATGTGAACAGTATACGGTTACTGATGACCTAAATGAAACGTATCGTTAATAAAGCTGCTTAAGATTATGCAGATAATAGATAGAAGCAAAATATAAGCGGCTCTGAGATGAAAAGAAGGAGGTGTGAAGAGACTAACGAAAAGAACAAAATTTATATTTATATGTATATTACTTGAAGCGTAGAATCTAAAATAGGTCCACCACTCAAAGGTAGGAATAACTCAAATGGAGCATTTTGTAAGATTGCGCGTCTTCAAAGGATGTATTATTATTTATGTATACTATATATCATCATAATAGTTCTCTTTTTATAGTGATTTAAATTTTCTTTTCATCTCGGTCCCTTTACAAACAGTTGGGAAATATTTTTTATTTCTGCTACAATGGTAGTTTTATTTTAGTTTTCAGGAATGTGTTTAGATCTTTAAAGAGGAATAAAATTATGTTCGACTACGATGTGGTTTAAAGGCTATACTTGACGATATATAACTGTCTTACACTTTGAAAAATTCGTTTATTTAATTCATTAATTCGTTAAACTTAAAAATTAGCATAATAGCAATGTTCATGTTTGTGTACGATTATAAATTAGCTTCACTAAACTACATCTTCATAGAGCAGTTGAAAATATACTATACTTAAAAAGCAATAGATTGAAATTATATTACCGAAATTAACCGAAAATGTAGTCTTTTGGTATGTTAAAAATCATTTTGATTCGTAAAATATACCGAAAATTCTGTCCAATTGACTGAAAACGATTCTTAAGCTTCAGATTTGAATGAATGATAAAGAAAAGATTGGTGACTTTGTTGTAACATCGTGAAACATTTATCTTACGACATCACATAATGGCATATACGCTATTATACCTTAGACTCCTTTCAAAATCTTCAGGGAAATCTTTCTTACGCCTTCAGTTGAACGAATCTCATTTCGAAAATTTTTTCTTTCAGGTTATACGTAGAATTAATCCCTTGAGAGCCCGAATTTACCATTAAAGGTATTAGTTTCTTGCGCCGTATATCAGAGAAAGAGAATCTCTTCTCTGATCATTTAGCTTGAAAGCATCTCATAGAAGAAACAGCAATAGGTCCGGAATCGTATCGTATATCTCGAGATGTATGCAAAAAAAGTTTAAGATCCATCTCATAGTATCTCGTTCAGAAACTGAAGTTTAAATCGGCATTTCAGGGATTTTTAATCATGACACCCTGATTGTTAAAACGCCGTAGATATATTATTGTAATTTAACATATTATTATATATTATAGCTCGGCTATAAGGCGAAATCATAATATGACATAATTTCACTTTTAAATCGAAAAAAATGCTCAAAAATTAAATTTGATATTCATTACCGTTTCGTTGAAAAACGCTGTTTTGTTGACTGATATTATGCGTTTCATTTATTATTATATTAATTATCGTATATACTTCATTTGGTTATTCTCTAAGATATTAAATGAGGAAAATGGCAAATAATAATAATATTTTATTTATCTTCTCTTTATTTATCTTTATCAACCCATTATATGTGATTTAACAAACAGAGGATCACATTCAATACCCTAACAGAAAAATTCCCATTATCCGGGATTCGAACCAAGGACTTTAGATAACGACATTGACGAAATCGCCAGGTTCAATGACACACCAAGTATCAACTCGGAATTACAGGAAAATCTCGACAAAAAAGGACCTTTTTACCTAAATAAAAAAGAATCAGGAGCGGATTTAGTTCCTTTCACCATCTGGCACCGGAAGGGAGGGACGCAACGTGGACGCGACCGGAGGTTCTCGAGCCAGCTGCACACGGGTACCTTTTTAAAGAACCTCCCTTCTTATAATTCCTCTCGGCCATTATTAGCGATCAAAAGTGCACGGAACAAGCTCCAAACTTCTGCTTACAAGTTCCTCCGGAGAGGGAGTTGCGGACTCGGAAGCTTGTTACCTTTTCAAGAACCATCTCTTTAGGGGTCTTGTACGTACGCTGTAGCGGAGTCTGTGTAGTTTATGAATTAGAAAGGTCGGTCTCCCGAAAAGCATATGAAGGAATCGATATTTTTTTTTCTTTACGTAGTAGACCCGTCCCCCTCTCTCTCTCCTTACATCTCGAAGTTTCTTTATAACCACGAACATCGCCGAATAAAAAATTTCCACACACACACGATTTCTTTTTCTCTCGCTACAAAGGGAATCGCGGCAGCACGTGTTTTACTGAGTTCATATTTATGGATTCGGGAGAGGTCGCGATAAGACGGTTTGTTCGGAAGGGCCATGCGCGGCAAGATTGTAGAAATTGATTTTTTCGAAAATATTCCGAATATTAAAGTGCGAGCTCCTTTCTTTTTTCCTTATCTCGAGGTCTCTCTAATACTTCCCCACCTGTCAATAATGAAGAAAAATAATGCTTATGAAATTCCCGTTTCCCCTCGGTGAAGGGGATGACGTTCTCATATGGGAGTTCTTCTTCCTTCTTTTGAAGGCCCCATAACGGTTCTTTTACGATCCGAAAGAGCATCCCATATTTCCTCCAAAGGCAATGAGCAATCTGTTTAGTTTCCATTACCCTTTAAGGGTATTCCCAAAACAGGAAATGGACTTTGGGATATTTCTTTTTCCGATGCAACTGAAACATCTTATTAGATTTGGTCTCGTAGGATTGCCTATCTTTCGCATTATATAATAGTCGTCCTGGATTTTGTTTATTGATTCTTTCTGCTCGTATTTCTTCTTTAAAATATGAGGATGAATCGATATGGGTTCCTAAGTTTACGAATGCTTTGATGGTTGTTATATTGTGACATATAGAGTGACATATATCTCTATATTCTATCGATGAAGTGACTCCGAGAGAAGCTGTCATGTTCAAATCTAATAGGATTCGCATTTCATGTTTCTTTTTGTATGTATTTCTTTATAAAAAGCGTTACAAAATGAAAGGGAACAAAATTCATTAGCTATGAGTATTTATTTATTTATTGTTGCTAGAGCCACAAATAGGCACCACGCCAGGTGGTCTCCCTGTATTGGTTTTTGCCTAAGATTTTACCCATTGATTCGTATAACAGTGCAAATTCTTATGTAAAGATATCACTGATTTCAAGGGAAAAGAACATTAAGTGTCTTCCATAAAAAATTAATCGGTACGACTATTACCATCAATTAGTTTATTTCTTTTATACTGGTCGTCTGATAATTGTCTTCTTGAAAACAATCTGCTAGGGGAAGAACTTACCCTTATAAAAGTTAGACCCATATTCGGTTCCTAGTTAATTGTAAAATTTCCGATAAGAGTTTTAGTTTATTAGCATTAAAACCATCATTAGGTAGAAGAAAACTTTTTGTTCTGTTTTCACTAGATTATACTTTTAATTTTTCATTGAAGCAGGTATTTTGTTGCCACCGGACAGTCGTCCAACTGCAACATTTAAATAATAATAATTTGAAATGTTACTTCCAGCGATGTTTAATATTTTCGTTTTTTTCATTTAAAAAGGCATGAATTAATTAAAAGGTGAAATGATAAATGCTTATAAATATTTACCCGTTCTCATGGAAACGAAGACATTTATTGAAACATGTGAATTTCAACGACATAAGTGATTTATACCTTAATAATAATTTAGCTCCAGTTTCTTGTATTTCCGAGAACCAACCCAAGTTGTAGCATGATCGTATATTAAACACCCACCATTCCCCTCTATTTTGGCTCCGCAAAGTTTACTCCAAGTTTCTGATTACCATGGATACACTTACCTATTGCTAGACAAACACGCATCAATCGAAACGTGTGTGTATTTCAATTCGCGCAGTTCCACGAATCTGAGGATCGAATTTTCCGTCATCTCTTCCTCGAATCAGAACCAATCAGTGCGTCGGTCGGACGTGTATAAATATTTTGCGTGGATTGCGGCGCACGATTATCCTTTGAGCGCAATCATCCACGCCTCTCGGGGATCAAACGCGGCGATACAAGCAGAGACGCGGAATTTTCCGTCGAAGTATGCGTCAGGCATTTAATATTTGCGCCGGAAACGGATATCGAGTGGCGGACTATTTCGTCGTCGAGGCGTTCGTCGAGCTCTGGATATTGCATTTCGAGCATATTTGTCGGAATAACATATATGCCGGGGACAAGCGTCGTAGTATTTTTTTCGGATAAGCACGAGGGAAACGTGTGAATGGAAAGGAATTCATAACAGCCTACGGAGTTCGAAGCAGGTCTTCTTCTCCTCCTCCTTTGGCGGAGTAGGTTTTCCGGGAAAGGATGTGTCCCCTCTATACACGTGGAGGAGATATGGAAAGCGATTCTTATAGCTGGTGAATGCTATTGTGAAAAGAGCCCCTGGTTTTCCTTACGTTAAGATGTAAAAAAGGCATCGGTTGTTTAAATTTATGAGCAGTAGTATCTTATGTAGTAATAATTGAAGTCAAAGAAGTTGATTTACTTCAGAACAAAGAGGTAACCATGTTGGTGATACATATATAAATGCCTTAGAGGAGCTATTTTGGCTAAGTAATCCATATCGATAGAAAGAAAGTAAAAGTTTGCGAGAGATTCTACTTTGCCGTAGAAAGGTAGCGCTCTTATTACAAACTGAGACTCACTCGGAAAGTTTAATATTTGTTAATTATGAAAGTTTGAGTAAAACTTTATTTATTTTGTAAGGAACTTTCTCGAAAACTCGTTTTACCAGATAAGTTTAGGAGGAGAAAAACCTTAAGATCCCACAAAATTCATATTATGAGCCTCTATTATTGTTTTATAAAAAAAATATTTTTATGATACGTATCCATAAAATGGGACTTCATTAGTAAGTAATCCATTTTGATAGTGGAGGAATAATTGAAGAAATATATGTTAAAATAAGTCAACACAAAACTGATTTTTTTTTTGGTAACATGCGATATAAATTAATAAGGAGTTTAAAGTGAATTTTCGTCCCAGCGACAAGCAAAAATAGAAAAATAATTACGAACTATGAAAATACAGATGGTTGATTTTGAGTTTTAAAATATGATCATTGCCATGTCTGAAAATATTCGAAGTTTAAAAGTAACTTCCTAGTCGTAGTAACGGAAAAGCTTATATAAAATGAATACATGTTTATTTTCCGGGATGCTGCCCAGTAAACAGGAATATTATTTTATGATAACGAACTTCAATGCAAATATCAATACGAGATTCGATAAGTAAACAAGGATATGCACACGAGATAATATTTGGGAAACATTGGACATTGTTACGAATCGTAAACAGTTGTTTTCTTCACGAGTATATATAGATGTCTGTATCTTATTTATACTTATGCTTGTTGTATTTTGTGTTAATAATAACACAGATATTTATGCAAAAATATGTCAATAGTTTAAGTGGATCTATGTTTTGATATCGTACACTTGGAAATCGGTATGAGCATTTTTATTAACATTTCAGACTAGAAACACTGAAATATTAGTATTTGACGGTTTATATAAATAAGGTTTGACTTTGAACTCTCAGACAGTTTTACGAGAATGTAGTCAAAGCCATTTCATTGTTTTTCACTTCTATTTAATCTAGGTACTATCCAGATGTACAAATTCTTCGTTTAATGTTGCTTCACCTTTCTTAATACAAAAATTTTATTGCAGTCTATGATTCATAAAGTATAAATTGAAAACCTGAATTCTTAAGGTTCTATATGAACTCATTTTTACCTCCTTAAACTAATGTAATAATTTAAAACTTTTTACTATTTAATGATAATTTAATAGAATTATCAAACCGTGTTTATATTCGTGTTTCCGTGAGATTATTTTAAACATGCCGTGTTTCCCTATCATATTATTCCACGTTCTTCTATCGCTTCGTCGAAGAAAATTTCGCACGCTAAAATTTTTAAACTGGGCCACGTTCCTTTTTCTTCCCCGAACACGAAGCCCAACTCCTTCAGTATTTTCCACTTTTTCATGTACACCATCTCATCCATTCCTAATTACGTCACGAGCTCCGGCAAAAGTTTTCCGAACCTCTCTTTAAAAAAAAATTCCCTCGGAGAATCCCTCGTGTGTCATTTGCATCCAGAAACCCCTCTTCTTGCTACACATTTCGAGGCAACGAATTCAGCCATCGAGATCATAGCAATGCGAATGGCTACCGTCACGCACCTCTCAAATCCTAAACCCTTCACGTTCGTCACGATCACTGCCTTTCAAAATCAATGGAATCATTTCCCGAACGATGCCGTGATGTCGGAATATATTTCCCCTCTCGTATTTTTCCTCTTTCCGCGGAACTGTGGTAGAACCGCCGAAAAATGGGTTCCTCGTCGGTTGAATGTACGGAAAAGGGCTTTCAAATGTCACTTCGACGTATGCATAAGCAGGTTTTGGTGGGCGATCTCTTTCAAAACAATTTTTACGTCGGATTCCACACAGGAGGCGCCACTAGACGTTTCCTGAAGTCACCGGGAATTCCAGCGTCGTTATCAGAGTACGTATCTTTGTTCGAGATCGGCCGACCATGAAGTCTCGCTCGGGGTTTTTTTAAAATCAAAAATATCGATCGTTGATGTCTATCGCCTACTCCATTTTCTTCTCCTCGTTTCGCATGCGATGACTAATTTGACCTACTGAGTACGCCTTCTGTTTACGGTTTCCAAGTGCGGGGTTAATGATGATACTGTTCGTTTTGTCCAATTGAATACCAACTCTTATCGTATGCGTTCTTCAATTCATCGATCTTCTTATTCACAAGATTTATGCTTATTATGAAACGCACTTTCATTAAACTCTGAACTTTAGAATCCTCCTCTTTACTAACTTGATTATCTAATTTAATTTGCCAGCCAGGATATATTCCGTAGAGCTGAAAGTAAGAATTTATCGGTGAAAATATATCAACGTAGTTGTGAGGAATATATTGTTTTAAAACGAGAAAAAATTAAACAATGAAATATGCTGATCAATTTGCTTTCGAGGTATGTATGTATCTTCATACATGTTTTTTGCCAACGGAAAACATCTCTTTAGTTATAGGACAGACCTTTTCTAAAGCTGAGAGAATAATGCCAAGATTTACCAATTTCTTCTCTCCACTTTTAGTCTTCAGTTCCACTTTAAGTATTAAGAGTTAACATGTGAGAGTCTTCTGCTTGGCCTAAATATGACCATCGACTTTCTACTGGCTTCATTGTGCTAATGTTTCAGCGATTACTACATGAAATCCGTGCTGAAACTATTTGTTTGAATTTTTGATAGTATTTGAAACTGATTTTTATAAGAAAAGAATTCCTTTGAAGAATATTGAGCAATAGATCTTCCTTCAAAGGTTTCGGAAAAATATTTGGTGCGCAACGTAATTTCATTAGTTAGGAAACGTAATTGTGTATTCTTAATTCATACTGACTGATTTAATAACTCTTGGAAATGAAAAGATAGGTAGTTCTTAGCTTTAAAATATAATGTTTTATTGCGAAGAAAAATTTTTGATTGGAAATGCTTCGATGCATCATATCATAAAACACTACAGATTTTAAAGAATAAAATACTCTACCTCTGTGATAATACGCACGTGCATGTATTTATGTTTATATTTATATTCAGTGTCAATTAGCAGGAAAGACGTTCAAAAGTTTCTCTAAATCTTAGTTTAACATATCAAAATCTTTCACATCCTTCAACTGCCCTTCATTTTATATACGACCTAATTGTTTGGAAAGTTCGATAGCAACGACAACAATGAAAATCAACAAAATCCGTTTCCACCCACGAATCCGTAGAGGTCGGAGATAATGAGTAAGCCATTGTTTGCATATAATTTTAAAAAATGGAAACCGACTCCAGTTTCACTGAAATCCATTCGCTTTGGATACCGGAAAACTTCAAAAAGTGGATTTATGGAGATTCAAAGTTAGAGTTTTTTTTACCTTCGGGACACCCTGTTTATACACCACATTGAATCCCATTTGGATCGTTTGTTCTCGTCGAATCGGAGACAAAACTACGTTAAAAACCCCTCCCCTGCAAATGGAAAGGTGTTTTTTTGATTTATTCCTCAACTTCATTCAATTTCGATCCATCCTCCATTTTAATTTTCCTTTCGCAGCCGTTTCCCCAATCCGTCGTCATTCATATTTTATTCATGGAAATGCGCAACTCCCGAGATCTTTTCTTGTTTTGTGGATCATTTAGTCATTAAGGAAAGTGAAAAGGAACAATCGCATTTATGTTTACCGCTTTCCGATGTGACGACAATGAAACTTTTTCCGCCGATGGATTCGTCAAAGTTTTCGCCATAAATGAATCGGGAGTTCGTTTGTTCGATTTTGCATTCATGAGGAGTGATGTTTCGATAAAAATTCCTTTACCTCCAAACAATTTAACCTGTTTTTTAAACAATTGAAGCGTGAAATTTGTAAATAGTGACGTAAAACGAAATATTGACTCAACGAAACTTTTAACCGTTTAATTGTTTAAAGTAGTTTCCAAACAAAGTTTAAACAAATGAAAAATAGTAGTAACAGTATGACTGGAATCTGAGTTCGAGCCTCAGTTAACTGTTTAACTTTGCTTGACTCTTTGTGCAAAGTTAAAAACCACCTTCCTTGCCCCAATTTCCGAGCAATTTTAGAAAATTATATTCGAAGTTCGATTATGAAAATATTTATGCAATAAATATTCGAATTTAATTCTGTAAACTCAAGATGTTCTAGCCTGATATGGTTTTAATATATATCTTAGAAAGATATGAAGGTTTTAATTGATTTATATTTTTTACTGAATTCTGAATTTCATGATTATAGCAACTTTTTTTAGCATGAGGAACTAAACATTTCCAAATGAATTTTTTTTAATGGCATCAAACATTAAAATGATTCAAAGACGAAAAGAAGATATTATGCCCTTATCTCGAGTCATATATCATTTCGAAATGTAATCAAATTAAATGTTTGCGTTATAATTTTTTGACCTCACGATAACAAAAACAGAAAGGTAAAACCGTTTTGTAACTTTCGCACGAGAAACAAAAATACTTCGCATACATATTTAATGTCCTCAGGGGCCCATTTACCTCACCCGCTACACCTTTTTCACTATCTCTTCCTCCACTGTTTCCCTCCGACAAAAGGAAAGAAGATCATAAATAAAAACCAATTCGCATAATCGCATAACCAGTCTGGAGCGCTGGGGTACGATTAAGAGGCCGCAAGCATTTTCAGTGGAATAAATGTTGAGAGTCGAAAACGTAAGCATGCCGCAGCGGTAATAGCACGGATAAGAACCGAAGATAATCCTTATGAACGACATGTGGCTAAAGTTGAAGTAGTAAAATACACCTATCTTCAACTTAGTTCTGGAAATCCGCATATAGTGGCTAGAGAAACACTCGTAATTTCGAGTAAATTCGAACTTTGTCGATGGTCATAACTACGATAAGGTGTATTTTCGCTATCCAGTATCCAAGTAAACCAGTAATTTCAGTTTTTTAGGAACCTTGAAAAGTTTAAGCTTTCTAAACAAATCTCTCTTGCTCGTTTCCGCTCGTTCATTTTCTGATTTTACACCGTTATTTGATACACTTTGATACACACGTTTGAACCCTATTTCAGTAATAGTTATCAAAAAGATAAGTGGTACTTTATCTATAAACTTTGCTTCAAAAGATTTAACTTTAATTTTTTTCCTGTCAATCATTGATGAAAAATAACATTAAAGCGGCACTAGTATACTCCCCTGTGGAACACTATTAGTAACATCATTAATCTCGTTCGATAAGCTACCTCGGTGTTTTAGGTAACAAATAATTTTTAGGAGTAGTTTTTCATACCTTTTAAGATCAAGAGCATTTAATATTAAAATTTATTAATAAGTAATATTAATGTAGTTCGATTAATTTTCTATCTGAAATCCTATGTGCAGAGTACAATTAATTGATATTATTCAAATTTACAAATTATATATATACTTTTCGGTGAGTTGCGTAAAACATACGTGAACGTTCTGATTCTAAATTTTAATACTTGTAACTTAGTGAAATATCGCTCTTACATTAGTTTAATCATTCCGTTACACTACATGGAGGACGGAGTTTAGAGAAAACGATCTTTATTTTCTCACCTCCTATAACTGCAGGACTCATCCTAAAACACCTATTTCTCTATCAAATAATGCTTTAGACCCTTCATTTAGATCCCCTGATTTTAGCTCTGTATCTTTAACCTTTTTTAAGACCGCATTCCCGCGATATTTCCCTAGTTTAGATTGCTTGATGTGCAAAAACGCATTTCAACCTTTTCTTTTTCGATAATTCAGCAACATCTTCTCTGAATTCCGAATGTATAAATAAACCTTTAGGGAAGAGATATTAAAATATTTAATAGCGTATTTAGATGATAGATTGGTAATGATAACCTCCTGCTTATGTTTACCTTCCGAGTCCCTATTTGTTAGTCTCGTCACCGTGTTGCTGGGAAATCCAGCGCGATTACCTTTCCATTCTCCCCTCCTCGTGCCAGTCTGCATTACTGCCCCTTTTCACATTCCATCTCTTGTATTCACCCTCTCACGTTTTCACTCCCGTATTTTTTATCTCTTTTACGCGCTGCCCTCTCGTATTTCCCACTCGTTTATTTCCCTCATGCCATGTCCTATTATTCTCTCTTTTGCCATTTCCTTCTCGAACATCCTTTCTTCCTCCTCAAAGCCTGTCAATGACATCCCTTTCTAAATGGATTCTTTATCCCGTATTTTCCGTAAAGACCGATTTAGACAATCCTTTGTACACATCCAGCGAAATTTAAAGCCACGGCACATTCTCCTCATATAGTTTTCAAACGGCCGCCGTGTCGCTATGGTGTATTTCCATGGAAACTTACTTTATACGTCGCATTTGATAGTCGAAAGAGAGATTCATCTTTCTTCATGCTTTTATTTGTACCTTAAAGAACCTACCGAGGGATTTTATATGCCATATGCTGTCCCATATTTTAATATCCTTTTTTTACAATCCCTTTTATAACTGTTATCTTCTATTTTTCTCTTTAAATTTTAATAAATTTTTGTTAATACGTTTTCATTTCATTCTTTCGTTATTTATGTTTCCATAGCATAAGAGTTTTATTATTTACTTAGATGGATACAAGCTGTGAAAACAAATCGTCATATAAACTAAAGTGGAGGTTACATAATAAAAATAAAAGTAACATTACATCCATCTCATGAGACTCGATAGATATGCGAAAGGTATATTTTATAAGATGTATTACTTAATTCATTCAGTTTTTCCGCGTGAAGATGTATTCAATGTTATTATTTTTCGTAACAAATATCATGATCCATTAATGTAAACACTTAACGTACTTTATTCATTATCTCCTTTTTCGAAAGAGTTGACGAAAAACAATTTCAATGTATGCATATTTTATTAATTCCAACTCTTTTTGCTCAGATGTTTTTATATCTACATACAGTAGTTTTTTCTAATCAGTACAATTCAACGCAGTGTAAATAAAAAAAAAACAAAAACTTCTGTTCGAGAATAACTCATGCATTTTATTCACTTATATTCATGTAGTGAATGTTCAATTAGGCTCGAGTAAATTAATGAAATTCTATCCGTCGGATTTTGCAGATTGATTATTCATTCAACGAAGCATACTTTTTAAATGAATTATTCATTGAAGTACTCCGAAACTAAAAATCCTTCTAAAATTTTTTTTGTCTAGCAACACGATGTAGTACGAATAAAAAAAAATTTATTTTATATTTTGAGCGAGATCGAGTATTTTAAATATTGCCTCTATCTAAACAATTATCATATTTATATGCACTCATTAATTATGAATACGTAATGGCCATGAAAAGGAGCTTTTTTAATAATTAGCTTAGGACGTCATTAGGGGAAAATTATGCACATGAATCCACATAATGCATGAAAACTCATATTAAAATAGGATTGCGAAAGAACTGAAAATTCTCCGATAGTAAAAAAAAGAAAAACGTTACATTTATGCTCTTTCAAAATGAGTGTATTTTTTCTGTTAACAAACTTAATCAAGTTGTACCTACGTACGTATCTATATTCGGAATTAATAAGAATTTATCTCGGATCTGGTAGGAGGAAAAATAAGTGATTCATTATGGAATAGACGGCTAGAATTTTCTTATTCTTTTCTTAATTTTCTCATTCTTTTATTCTATGCATAATTGGTGCGAAACCTCCCGTACATTCACGGAACACTCCAATATCGACGCATTCGACGAATAACTCTCTATAACGGAAGACACTTTGAGAAAAAGGTAAACCCAAAAAAAAGCTACGTGAACAATCCATCCGTTGCTGTTTACGCGGCAGCTTCCATTCGAATTCTTCCCCTTTTGTCTCAGGGTGTCACAATCGCAATTTCCCTCTATGTTTCACCGCTATCTTCCATTCCATCCACTCTCATTCGTCCCTCTACATTTTGACCCACTCAACATCAAGAAGTTTCTCGTCTTAAAGTTTTTCCCTTTGTCCCATCTCTCCGATAACTTTAACGCCTCCTCGTGGATGCACAATGAAACAGGCGGCGGGAGTGGATGAGCGAAAATGGGAAGGGAAATGAAAAAAGGGTCGGTATGGAAACTACGATAACAAATAAACAATAAAAGGATTCCTTTTTAGACGAGAGGATTAGGGAAGCGGCACGTTCTACGTGTGAGGAGGAAGAATGAGTACCAATGAAGGAATTGGCGATAGGATATGGGAAAACGGATATTTGGGAGGGTTTTTCTTTCGGAGATTTTAATGAGGGGTGTGGTTGGGCATGGGAAGGGTTGTTGTGGGTGGATAGGGTTCTGAAGGCGGGGGAGTTGAGGGTGGCTGGTCAGAGAGACGCTAAAATGTGGAACACAGATGAGGAGTGAGGTACGAATTTACGGGGATGGTTGGAGGTGGTCGAAAGGGTTGGTCAGGAGAATGGTGTTGACAGATAGGGAGTGGGACACGAGCAATAGGCACGATTTAATGAGGAGTGGGGTAGGCAGGGAAATGGGTAGTGAGGTTTGAATGTTGTGGGAGGGTTGTAGTATAGGTGTGTGCGGGAGGGGTGATGTGGGAGTGGGTTTTCTATGAAGAGGAGCAGAAGGTCGTAAACGTAAGGATCGATACGATAAGGTGCGGTCTCTAGGGAGGAGGAGGGGTAATGGCGGAAGGAAAAGGGTTTGCGTGGGGGAAGTAGGAAGTGTTTGGGGGAAAAGAGCATGGCAAAGATGATGAGAGAGAAGCATTAGTAGATCAGCGTGATGAAAATATGCTCCATGTTGCTCTGGACGAGCACTCGAAGGGATGGGTATCGGGTCCAGTGCCACGTGTGGATCTTCCGCTACGCGATCTCTCTCTCTCCGGCAACCGTTGATTTGCGGCTTACGTAAGCGACTGACACTGAGAGATTTTCGTTAAAGTCGTAAGTCATCCGATTTCAATATGGGTGCAGTTATGAATAGTATCCTTCTGCTCTATCTATTATTAGATTTTGTTTTTAATCTTTGCTGGAATTGAGTTTTTTAAACTCAAATATTTAATCCTTATTTATATATATAACGCTAAAGTAGAGATGATTTTTTTAAAAACCGTAATGTAATCAAAGATTAAACGACTTACGTACGTACGAAATATGTTTAAAAAGAATAGAGTGAAGGAAAAAATCTTTAAAATTAAAGGTTAGCAGTATATTTTATCAAAAAAATTCATATTGTATGTCGAAAATCACGATTCTTATAGGGAGTCATAATAATGAACTCTTATTACATATATAATAATACTTAATACATATGTAACTGATTTCTTGTTACTTAAATTCTTGTTAATTAAATTGTTATTTTTCGTTATTGATCATAATCGAAAGAGAAATTGTTTAGCTACGATTTGTAATTATACGATTTTAACTTTATTGACTTATTCCTTAAAAAAGATAATTAAAACCCGCTAATTTTTTAAAACAAAAACCTAAATATATAAGATAGGCTAAACGATTAAAAAATAGAATACAACAAAGAACAAACGAACAAAACAATGAAAAAAATAAATTATCGAACAATTAAATATACGTATTTAAATCGATATATTTCGTAGTTGATTAAAAAAAAAATTGAATTAAGTTTATATTTAAATTGTTATTGCTTGGGATGTAATTCTCAACTTTAAGTCTGAACCAATTCTTGTTTATAAAATGAACATCATCTTTAAATACTGAATATACTTTCCTCCTGATATTCTGAAGCGTCTCTCGCACGAGACATTGACAATTTAAAATATAATTTTGAGCCTGAAGCCTGTGCCTTGCAGAGTTTGCGATAGTCATATGATAGATAGAGTGCCTGAAAAGAAAATGCAGTCTAAACTCGTCTGAGGTTTAAATCACCGTCGAATTTCCACGTGAACGTGGTGCGGATAAAATCGGGAACTTTACGGAGAAATATTGTGCGCGAGTACGAGCGTCTGGATCGGAAGGTTTGAGGAAAAAGTGCAAGACGTCTCCACCGTATGAAAACTCACTCCTAAATGATAAGGAAAGGCTTGTGCTGGCGTCTGTATGTAAAAAGGAAGCGTAAATTACGACGTCACTAATAATGAAAAGGGGTGAGTGAAGGGGGTTGTATATACGAGAGTATACAGGAGAGAGGGTATGAAAAATGGATACGGGGAAGCAGAAATAAGAAACAAGTGCGGGGAAAAGTGGGAAAAAATGTAGAGGGAATGGACAACTCTTAAATTTGGATGACGTGATGGAAGAGGTGGGGAAAATGAGAAAAGAGGTCGGAGGGTGAGAGGATTGGGGGCAAGGAGGAGATAAAGGAAGATAGAGGGATTAGAAGGAAAGGCAATAAAGAAATGAGCGGACAGGCGAATGAGATTGAAGAGGGTATATATGGGGATGAAAAAAGTCTTTTCGTAGAGCCGTGTTTGAACCAAGGCCCACCACTGCCAACCACGGATTTCTTATTGGTTGAACGAGTCTTACGACGCGAGATGAGAATGATTTTCGTTCTTCTCCTGGAATTTAACCCTAAGTGCAACATTTTTATAACCAACCCATGTATGACGACCAAAAACATTTGAGACTTGAACCCGGGACTTCGGCATTACAAAAGAGCGTAAATCTTGAGCGAAACACTATAAAAATTACGATAATTGAAAAATCTTGAGAAAAATTAACTTCATCTCTTCAGAAACATAAGCAAAACTTTTGAGGCCATATTCATAATTGAATCCCAGAAGCTTATAAACTGATTATATTTTAAATACTGTTTTTGTATAAGGGAAGATCCAGGTTCTGGAAAGCTACTGGGAACCGACTATTATTGTGGCCTTAGGTCTCCTAGCTGCAAAGGCAATGGCTAGCTGCAATGAGAGGTGAAGCTATCTTTGATTCTCCTGCAACGCTAAATTGTTATCGCCTCGACAAATCCATCTAAGCGCGGAACCTACAAGTCTTTACCTCCCGCGAGCTTCTTCACTCCGTTTCACAACGGGACGATATCTCAAACAAATCCCATGTAATTGGAGAACTTCCAGTGATTCCGCACAAGAGAAGCGATTGTTTGCGAATGTGTACATATATCCGTCTGTCTAAGAAGTCGTTCTCGAGCGCGGCTGAATCTACCGCTCATCCACTATTAGCATAACAAAGCTTCTGGGGATGGGACTTATCAGAGTAGATTAGAATCGAGTTCGCCCTTGCTTCCCTCCCGATGCAGCGGAATGCTAACAACGTAACAAGTTTGCGTAATTATAAAGCTATTCTGTTAATGAATAGCACTTAACATCGGGTTTGACGAGGAGAGGATGAATTGATGCCATTGGTTAATATTTATGACGTATGTCGGTATATATTGCGTGTATTGTTTAATGGAATTGTTCGTGTACGGGAAACATGAATTTTCTCGTAGCGGAATACTAAAATGAAAAATTTTCATCTGCACCAGGAACGGAGAGAAGTGGATATTAAAAAATGAAAGGAACGCAGAGAAGTCAAAAAAGGGTAAAAAAAAGGACGGGAAAATTAAGACAGAACGAGAAAAACAAACGGAGGGAATAAACTGAAAGATTTAATGGAAAAAGAGGAAGGAAAATGAAACGAGCAAAATTGAAACTTAAAAGTCATATATTCCAATCTCCTCGGAAAGTTTTCGAAAAAAATCCTCTAGAAGTAGGCTTACATAAACTCGGGCAAATAAAGTAAAAAATAATGGAATGGGCGAAACAGCTGTAGAAATGGAGATGTGCCAGAAAGAAGGAGGAATGCATAAGTGTCAGAGAGCCAGAAGGAAACTTCATTCGGGTGGAAATTGAACTAGCGAGCTCCTTTGCATATTTATCTTCTCGTGATATACTAAATTTTGAAAGAGATCTTTATGGGGCAGTGTGTACATAAGTGGAGAAAGTGAAGGTGAAATAAATTCGTCCTGTGCAAACATAAATGAAGAAGTGATGAGGGGTTTTGGAAGGGAACGAGGAAATAGGTGTATTTGTCGTGTCCATTTCTGAAATATTGGATCAGATTCTTTCGATTAATTCGTATTTCGTATATAATGGATAATTACTATTAACTGAATCCTAAGATTAAACGATACATTTTCTCTACGTCCTCAAACGAAACTTTTACGTATTAACTTTATTTTATTAACATATCTTTCCCTGTTTTTTGATTGATACGAGAATGTTCTAGCATTATTTTATTCTCAAATGTAAAGGGATTAGTAAATCATCCTGGAAGATAGGTAGGTACTTGGTTTGAAGACTGAATGATTATTAAAATGACTCGTGTTTTCAGGAGGTTGTTAATTCGTCTTTCGTTTAGTTTAGTTTATCTATTATAATTTAGCGTAGGTTTATTAGTGTTATTTTTATCTTGGTACATAGTTCATTCATTAAAATTACCATTGAATAATTATCATTTTCCGAATTATATCAACAATTATAGTGAAAATTCCGATACGATAATCATAATTAAATTAAAGTACTTTAGAACTGACAATAGATAGAGCATTCTTAGAGACATCAATAGTAAACAGAATACTTACATTGTATCTAATACTTTTATCATATTTCACTATCTATACATACGTCTATTTTATTTTTATTAATCGAAGTTTTTCTTGAAAGATTTAGAAAAAGCACTATACACTTTTAATGACTAGGATTTGTGAACATTTACTGAGCTTTTGAGATGAACTTTGAAAATAAAGTGACAAAATTTACTCATTTTGGAGGATCTCATCCAACTTGCATATCCTCTGGGTTGACGATCCATGAATAGTAAAGACAAAATAACTTTGGAAGATTATGCATCCACCAACTTAGTAGAAATTTCCGCTTCAGAACAAAGAAACAAATCCGACATTTCCCCTACTCCTTTCGAAAATGAGATTGCTCTTAGAGTTTAATATCTCCAAAAAATACTCTATTCACAGACTTAGCATGCAAATTTCGACAAAAAGATTCTTAAGCGACTAGAAATCTTGTACCATTTGCCAGGAATCGACTTTTTTGTGAAGAACCAAATTTTCCAAATCCCCTTTTCAAACCTTTTTCTAATTTCCGAAACTTACTTCCTTCTTACAATCGAATATTCATGATTTACTCAATGTTTCATTCGAAATAAGGTTGTATTTTAATGTTTAGTTCTGAAAAGAATTTAGCAGAAAGGATTTGCCTAAAGAAAATCATTCGAAATATTTTTATATTTTTTACTTACAATTTCTTTTTTATTGCTTATTTAAAACATTCAACGTAATTAAGCGGGATTTCAATAGAAACACTGTTACTTTATCGACTGAATTTAAATAGGTTATCCTTGATCATATAAAGAGTAGAAACAATTAATATTAAAGATGTTCATGTTAAAAATTCTTCATCTGCAGAGACATAATTTTTAAAATAACTGACCCAGGCTCCATAACCTAATTCTCTTCTAGTTTACCAATAAATACGCAGCTTCCGAATTAGGGACATTTTAAATTTATTTAAAACAAAATAATGACGCATTTAAACGGCGAAACGGTAAGTATTTACGCGTGTAGGAACACTATATTCACCGAGCTCTCGAATTCTTTTTATCGCGTGCGATTATAAGCGTAGGAAACTGTTTTAATTCCCTCTAACACCGAACGGATGCAACTTTTCGAACTCTAAACGCAAAGTTCTTTGAAAACTGAGAAACTTAAAAAAGACGATTACGGTAGGATTTTCGCATAGTTACCCCGTGAGTTCTCTCATTAACCTAAACAGAGCGTTTTTTTGAGTGCTCAGAAACAATCGCAGGAAAAGATGTGCGGGAGAAGGAGGAGAGTAGGATGGAAGGGAAAGGTGAGGAAGACGAGTATATAAGAGTGGAATTAAGAGAAAGTAGGTGAGGTAATGGGGAAGGAGAGGTGGGACTCTTAAAGGAAAGAGGTTTTTGAGGAGTGGACGGAGGGAAATAAAACGCGAGTGTCTGCGATAGGAGTTATAATGACGGCAGTTGAAGGATGTGGTGGAAGAGGATGATGATTTAACGAGGGTTTTAGGTCCTCGGATTAAAAGGAAATGGTTGAATACGAAGGAGGAGAGAAGAAGAGGAAATGGAAGAAGGCTGTGTGAACGGTCCAAATAATTTTCGTCTCATGAATAAATTTCAGATTCATTTATATTTGATCCCCTATAGCGAGTTTTTGCTTCCCTTTTTTCCGTCTCCTTAACCAAATTCCCGACTTTTTTTCATTTTCTTTGCATTAAAACTTGGCGAAATTTCCGACGGAATTGAAGGAGATTGTCTACGCCTATTCCGAGATACAAATTGGTTCCGCGTGGAAATCTCTCCGCGGATTTTGCAGTTCCGTGCAGACGCGTTCTTTCGTGTCGCCCTCGCCGATTGGTTTCTCCAGATTGGAGGAGTTTATTGGGATTCTTAATAACGCTCTTTGATGGGCGAGATAGGTCCCGACGCCAAAACTCGAGGGGGTTTTTTTATATTCCCGATTCTTTTCTCGGGTTTATCTCTAAATTTTCGTAGGAATGAAATCAATATTGGCTGAGGTAGGGTTGATAGAGCCTTTTTCAAAATATGTCTTTTTTAAAAAATTTGCATAGTGTTGTGTTTCTCCGCGCAGTTTATGCGGATGGAGGGACTTTTTAGTCTCGTTCGCTCCTTTATAGATGACCTACTTTAAGTATAATACTGTTATAGATAACGAAGTATACGAAGGATAAAAATGTCTGTTGATGTATTGAAGTTGCAAGATAAACAAATAATAGCGAATATAATGGTTTCTCGGTTGTTATTGACATTATAAGGATGAATAGATTTTCGAAAAATTTGCGAAATAATTACGTATTATGTTACATAGGACAATTAAATTATAAATACGGTGAAATTCTAAACTTAAAACTAAAAATATCATAAAATAGTCGTGTTACGTGTTAAATTACAATACATATTTACAAAATTGTATCCAAAGGTAAACAGTTTTTTTTTTTTCAAAATTATACTCGACAAATAAGAGTAATTTTTCCCAAAACAATTCTTGATTCATCCTTCCTGGTTGCTATGCAATTATTAAACACTTACATAATTTTCTGCATCTATTTTGTATAGTTTCTAAGGACACGTGCCAGGAAATGAAGTACAAAATATTTAGATTTAGAATTACTTTATATTTCCTTATAGTAGCGTGTTTTTATTATGAATTGCTACATTTGATTGCTCCATGATATACCTTGTTTTACTTTGCAGTGTATTTTATCAACGTGAATTTTAAAGAAAATATTATAATCAAGACACAATGCCCTCTCTGATATTCAATGATTTTAATGTTCAATGACTATACTGTCACGTGGGCTGAGATAACATGGTGATAATGGAACATTCGTGACCGATGTTATTTACCGCATGAATGCTTAGGCTCTTAATGCATATACATCTAGTAGATTAGCTTACCATATCACGTACACTAGGAAAACATGACATTTTCCATTAGTTAAGAGGGATATTTCATTATGTTCTTCTTCCAGACTCGTTTTCCAGGTCAGATCTTAAACTTGTAGCCAATCATTTATAAAATTCATTTAAATTTTTTTGAGATTAAATTTTAAAATGTCGATCTTAGTATGATATCATAAAATGCGTAGTTTTTAAAAATATCATTCTAATAGTCTATTGAGAAATTTTTAAACATGCAATAAATATTGTAGCATTTAAATGAAATGGATTTTTAAGGATTACGACAAGTTTTTTATTACGACTGTGAATAATACCAGCATTGAGATATTCAAACTAAGTACCCTTTACTCTATGCATTGAGAAACCCTAAATCAATGGGATCAAGTAACTGGAAAGCTTAAAGTTTCCAGAACAAACTCAATTTTTTATTAGATGAACCTCCCAGTACCTGGTCGTCCCATAAGCCCTCGAAGTTCAATTCTCTGTAGCATTGCGTAGATTACCACTAGAAACACAAATTTTCGCAGGTATTCTTAGCGGTGAAAGGTAAATTTGTCCCTCATACGGACGTGACTGAATGGTCTGAAAGGACGGTGACCCGTGGAAAAGAGAACGGGTGGTCAACCTCCTCATTGACATAATTTTTAAATTCGCGCAGTTTAGACAGCGAGTTTATATCCAGCCCTGAGTAATCATCTTGAGGGAAAGAGGCTTGAAAAAAAAATAGTCATCAGAGTACACGTGTGCACATAATCTAGGCGAGGAGTTAAATTTGCATTTCGCGTTTGCATTTCCCAGTCAACTTTGTTTGAAATTAACCTTCCATATTGTTTTAGTTTTATACGTAAAGCTACAGAACACTTCTCTCTCCCTCTCATGGGAAGGTTTACCTCGTAGATAAGTAGATTGCACATGCGATAAAAAGGGACGATAATGCATACTTCTCTCTCTCTGTGGCACGGAATAATAGATGTTCGCGCTCGGTTTTTACAGAACAGTGCATCATCGAGGACGCGTTTTCATGAGGAATTCTCAGACGAATATTTATGACTTTGAAACGACAAAAATCTATCAGAGGACAGAGATTAATGTCTGTCATATCCGGAGGCGAGAAAGAAAGCTTTTGCGTCTTTAGAGCCGAGTTGGAACGGAGAATTAGTCGGCAAAAAAAAGAACTGATAAGAACAGTCATTTTCTACAAAACGTACCCAGATAAAACTCAAAAGTCTCGAGAATTTCATTCGCTTACTCATGTTCTTCGTTGCTTTATGATGTCTGAATATTATGTCCTTAATCTCCTACGAGTCGGTTAACGCCTTTGAAATGAGGAGTAAATTTTACATTGAACGTGAGATGTTTTCAAAGAGAAGATGGTTGAGTCGAAAATAGTTCTCTAGTGTGTGAAACAAACTGAAATGAATTCTTTTCATATGAAAGGATTTGTAATGTGAACCGATATCCACGTTGCTATATTGTGGATTCGGTAACTTCCATAAAAGGTTCCCACAAATCTGAATCCTTCTATTGAGGGTATTGAACACAACCACTCTGTTTGACGGAAACGGTCCTATTATCAGAGAAACATTTCATGAATATTTCGATGGCATTACAAACTCTTTGATGGCATCTAATCATTCATTTCTAATGCACCGTGTACTTAAATGAATAACAATAAATACCCCGAAGAGGTATATCTTATTTCTGAGAACATAATCCATAAACATGATAATGATAATAATAATAATACTTCACTAATACACCATAGGGATTATTGAAGAACGTGAATTTGCCGTGAACGAGTAAAAAAGTATTTCATCCTTTAACTTCCTTGTTCAAATTTCTAGAATAACATTACAAGATCCTTGCTCTTCAAGATACGACTTTTAGAAGCCGATTAAATGATGAAAATCGAAAATCGTTCTTAGTCCCTTTACAGTATAATTGCCTTTCTGTGGCCGTATTTCGCAGCCAATAAGGAGCGCTCATATTTTTCAAAATTACGGCTCAAAAGCAAACCTTGGGGCGAGTATTCGAAGATAAGCCCTTCTATATCGCTCATCTAGTTTTTTCCGATATTGAGATCGATACATCGAACATTGAGATAGGATCGATACATCGAACGAATCTAATCGTTAAGACTGTAATCGTAACAAAACGTAGGGGTTAACTTAGGGATATAGAGCTAAGTGTTTTCCCTTTCCGGACCAGGGATCGATTCTTAATTGTGCACAATTAATAAGGAATGACCAGAATCAAGTTCAGAGTTCCTAAAGTTCGATATACTTAAAAAAAACTACGGTGAAAACTTTTTATTCATAAAAAACGGAATTCTGTTTAAGGCCAGAACTTTTCTCGAGTCAGCAATGCCCAAATGATACCACCCTATCTAAATCCAGCAATAAATACATAGTTGATTGTGGGAAGTTGAAACACCTATTATATTATACATTTATATATAACTTATTCCGTTTAAAACATTTTTTACGTCTATAATTAACAAAGGAAAGGTATGGAGCAAAATTCAAATCCTTCGTATCCTTTCTTTCTTTCAACATAAGCTAAATCTTCCAAACCTTCTCGCTATTTCTAACCAGCGTTCTAATGCCTACCAAAATTAATATCCCTCTGACATACGAGATAAAGAGCACCATCTGGTCCAGAAAGTAGCGATATCAAGAACTACTATTCCCGATTCGCATATTACCCATCGGAGGTCTATTTCAGTCCCTTATCTCGTCGAAGAATTCGGTAACAACGGGACCCCACCGAAAAGAAATTCAAACCCAGCCGGGGATTGTAAATAAAGCGGCTAATTCTCGTAAATAGGTTCCGTCCGTGTAAACGTAAACGGGAAAGAGACGAACCCGCAAACAAACGAAGGCCGCGGAGCGTCGTTAACCCTTTCAAATCCGGTCCGATTGGCTTCGTTACCAATAATGTAAACACCTCATCGCGGCGAGAAAAGGGTGTATGTTGATCCGACGATCAACGGCCGACCTTTCCGATTATAATCGATTAAGGCGCGGCCATTAAGGGAGCCACGCCCTAAGGACGTAAACAATCGAATAAATAGCTTTCGATGCCCTCTGTTTGTCCCCCCACGCGATGCGTTCGATTTTTCCCTCTCTCTCACATGCAGGTGGAATCACTCACGCGGCCGAGGAGAAATACGGCTCGTAAAATTATGTATCTACGGAGATGAGTTTTTATCTTTTTGTTATTATTATTACGAATATTGAGTTCTGAATAGGAAGATACGTCATAAGTGGCGTCATGCCTACATATTGCTATTATTATTAAAATTACTTCATATAGATGTGCACCTATAGGTAATGGGAACAACTTACGTTCACATTTCATTGCAATAATTCATTCACATTTCAACAGTATCACATTTATATTTTCATCTCACTTTATACGAAAATAATATAGAAACATGTATTGAGGGGAACAACCGTAATTTCCCCTAAAAGGGAAGGAAACCTTTTGAAAAACCTCTCGGTGGACATTAGATATAGGATAAATATTGCAGCGTTTTTAAAAAAAGGTATACTACCTACGTAGGCGATTGAAAGAAAGTTACTTATGGATATTATTTCAATTTCTTTTACTTTTCTTATTTCAACAGAAATGAATTTATATATTAGGAATAATTCTTATCATATCAAGCCTTATGGAATATTAACTAAGTAATTTCATTTTACTAAATTACATTAATTTTAATAAACATCTATTTGATGAAATCCAGATTAAAAGTTTGCACTTCTACGGTAGCCTCATGAATAATTTAAATTCACGTATGGAAGAACTCATATTTAATTATAAAATTAATTTTTATATAAACAGTACTTGAATTATATTCTAGGTTAACGTTTTTTCATTTTTCTCATATGCTTTCAATCCAATGTAATATTATCAGTTGAAAAATTGAAATTACTGTTATATCATTTCCCCAAAAATCATCGCTGAAATCAATGGCATTTTCATGAAGAATTCATGGAAATATATTTTTTCAATTTAATGTGATGTTTATGCTAGTCTAAATGTCAAGTTAAATGTTAATGAAAATTGCTCGGAACGCTATGTAAACAACGTTCTATAGTATTTACATGCATTAAAATACGAAAGCTTCCTTTCAATGTTCTAACACGAGATAAATGGGGTGAGAAAATTTAATACGTTTAAAATTATTATGCTCGTTTAGACCGATGGTGTTCTTTGTTACGCCTTTCAAGTTGCTCTTTTAAGAGAGAATTGAAAGAGACTGAGGCGGTGGTTAGCAACTTCCGGTCTTCCTGGCATTCGTAGCTTATTTCGTGCGTTTTTTCAGTTTCTTTTTCGAAACGAAAACGCCCCTTTAAATAAATTTGTTTTCCAATCCCATTCATCGCTCATCGTTAGATAGGGGAACATATGCAAATGAGTTTACATATTAAATTGTGTGCAGAATGATTTCCCAAGAAAAATGTCACTGCATGAATGTTACATTCATCCAGTTAGATTCTCTTTTTTGTTTTAATATTGTAAAATATCTAGCATTATGAACGTAATCAACACTAGTTAATAGACAGAGATTTAAGTGTGGGATCATATGGCGTAGACGAACCATAAAATATTTCTTTAAATCTTTCTATTGCTAGGAAATAAATCTGTTTAATTCAAAACAATACATAATATACATATTCAAATTAATACTCGTTTTTTGAGATTCAGTATATGATAATTTCAGTTATACGAAGATAACTATAGGTAGCTATTAGTATCTGAAAATCTTCTATGATTAAACTATACTGTATTTCATTATAAATTTTTAATAGATTGAGTTTTTACGTATATTGAGAATTTTTATAATTACAGGTTTCAGCTACGAAAGATTTTAAAGCGATTATTCTTGTAGTATAGTAGGGATTTTATGAAGTATGCCACTCATTGTCAATCGAACTGCACCAAAGATTCGGTGAACATATTAATACTTTTCTTCTGTCATGCGGTCAAATGATTTTAGACCACTTCACGGTGCATGTAGCAATCAGTTGAAAAATTTCTCCCAAACCAACTTCTATCGCCATTGTATGTTTTTATATAAATTCTTTGATCCTCTTATCACTTTAGCGCTATTGGAAGAGTGACTTTAACAAAGCGTACAATAGAAATCCATTTTCGTGTTCCAGTTGCATTTTATCCATAAATCTTTCCCCCGTTTCCGTAATAGCGCATCAGTGTTCGCATTTAAAATAAAAGACCAGTTTTCGGGATCCGTCAAAATGAACACGATAGAACGTCCAAACCTTTTTTCCTAATCAAACCTCGACTCCATTATCAATTTATGTTTGAAAGGCTTCGGTGCGTTTTTTTCCACCAACCATAACGGATTTTTTCGTTAATGAAAGACAGCTGACGTGCGGTGCATTTTTCCCAGTCTTTTTTGTGTTCCCGAATATGTCATATTTTTCGATCAAGTTATGGGAAATGTGGAAGTGCGTGATTCCAGAATGAAATTTTCATTGTTGACTTTGTAGCTCCAGAATCAGTTTTTAGTAGTTCGTGTGGTATCGACGCACATATGAAATTTATTCCTCGAAGTCTCTCATTAAATCGCCGGGTGTTCAAATAGCCGTGCCTCGGCTTCCAAAGCACCATACTATGTCACATTGTTTGGCTTCACGGGAGCAGTTATGATTTTTGCCCGATTAATCGAATCCATAGCTGATGGCCAACAGCCAAATTTAGGTTTTCCCACTAGGATAGTGATACGGCTTCTATTCTCCGTGCTTGGCGTGTTTACCTAATATTATCCATTGATGAAAATGTGCCACTGGAACGATAAATCAGTCTTCAGCACGTCCCATTCAGATATTGCGTGAATTCTCATTCCCGAGCTAAAAAAATTCGGGTTTGTTTATGATAGTTCCGGTTACGGAATGTTATCTAAGCCATGATATGAGATGCTGTTCCTAGAGATGACAATACGTAACACTAACGGTAGATTTACGACTAATCTTTATTAATGAAATGGCTAAATAATATATAAATAATAACATTTGTGTTTATTTAATGTAAATTATTACTTAAGTGTTCATTATTTACGAATTTAACGCATGATGGTTTTTAATATCTCATCTGTAGATGGAAATATAGGTTTAAAAGATATAGAGAAAGAAAAAATAGAGCAGGAAACAGCTTTTTATCTACTCTAGCTAATTAGCATCGTTCTACAGTTGAAGAGAATATTTAATTCGACAAAATGAGCGTACTGTTTGCGCTGTATTTCGAAATTTCCTTCTAGAACGTTGCTAAGCAAATTTTAACCTAAAGAGATGTCCTCTTGGCAAACTCAAATTCTCTTCTATATTTCTAGAGATTTTTTTCCATAGAACGCTGATTTTTTTAAATCTTAAATTGCTCGCAAGGGAAGATTTTTCGCTCGAAATTTACCTTTCCTTCTCATAATGAACCTTAGCGTCAACTAAAATGGGCAAATACGAGGTTGTTTCAACTACTCCCTTTAACAACTCGTGGGCTCACGTTATAGGGAACTCTCTCCTTTTATGTTTACGTTTAGGATGAAAAACTTCCTGACCCCTCAGCCGAAAATTCGTGGAGAAGAAGGTAGTCTGCTATGAAATGACTTCATCTATACGAAATGCAAACATTCGCACCTTCCGGCGCTCCGGGAATTTGTATTTCTAATTTTGATTCGGAAGTTCATTTATCGTCCGTGGATTGCTGGGCGTGAGCGTATCTTTATGTGTGTATCTTAAAGCGTGGCGTGCTCTTCCCAACTGCGAATGTTCACTTATCATTTAAGACGATAAATCGTGCGCCTTCACGAATGAAAAATGAAGTGGATTTAACGTGAACTATGCACGTTTTGGAAGATCTAATGAGAATAACCCTTTCTACTTTGAATGAGGTTATCAATTAATCATGCGATGCACATTAATCAACTATGACGTAAATTCTTAAGCGTTTTGTGTGATAACCTAGTTAGAGTTGCCGTCATCATCTGGATTTCTCGGAAATTTTACGGTAATGATGTTCAACGGTATTATCTCAGTTTAACGTTTATTTATTTATTTGAATATTAGTTGCTAGAAGAAAATAATTATCAGGTTTTAGCCATAACAAGTCAAAGAATAAATTAAATAGGTTGCATAGAACGTAACAATCAGACAAATACTTATTTATTTATTATACGTAGCGATTTGATCGTAGGACTAGGTGGCAACGGTTTATTTATATTCAAATAATTACGTACCAATACAAGGTTCGTTTTTCGGTCCACAATTTAAATCATTGTCCGAAAAAAATTACGTGAAAATAAAATAAAAAAATTAAAACTTCCAATTTTCGCTAAATTGTTTCATAAATGTTTACACAGAATTAATTAAGTTTAACCGATTTCTTTCAAGCGATATAAAGTTAAAATTGGACTTTTTTCAAGCAAAAATATGTTTCTTTTTCTGAACTACCGCGTGGGAAGGGAACGAGGTCATTGAAAATGCTACATCTCTGAAATGAGTTCTGTCATCCATAGATTTCGGGAACGGTAAACTTGACATTACAAGACGCATCATTATGTTCGATGGCATGGCGATGTAATACACTATCGCCCGAAAAATAATATGTAAGGTATACGAGAAGAGCTTAATCGAATGAATTCAGTCGTAAAATATTACGAATTTGGCTTTCACTTCCATCTTCTTTCGAAATTGGAATTGCTTCTTTTATTTGTTTGCCTTGCAATATTGCCATGTTGTTTCGTGTCGCCAAAGAATATTTTATGACCTCCCTTAAGAACGGAGTCATTCCATTTATTTTATGTCGTTTGGAGGACAATAGTCGTTTGCTGGAAGAAGACCGATGAAGTGTTTTGATAAGTATTTCGGTATTATATTCAAAGGGATCGCCAACTCGAGGATAGAATCAGAAGCGTTTCACAAATGCATTCGTATATTTTATTTCGCATAATTATTTTTATTGATGCTTTTGCTATAAAAAGAAGGAATTTTACGGATCAGGAATTATCCAAGGGCTCTTCATTCTCTGTACTTTTCAGTGTCTTATTTCTTCAAATATCAAAGAGATATTTTTATGAAACACTCAAAGTACTTTTTGCTCTATTTAATTATACTAGTATTTATTTATTCGTCGTGATTGGGCTATATTATATGAGGCTACTCTGGGTATTTTTTTCGTGTTAACTTCCGAATGTTTTGTTTCGTCATAATGGAAAAAGAATGCTTTGATAGAGTTCATTTTTCCAAATGAAAAAGTAAACAATATCAAATATAAATTTTATGTAAACATATCTTTTTTGGAAATAATTATAATAACTTAATTATCTTAGAATACGATAATATTTTAGAAAATTGCGCATGATAAAATTTATCTTCACATATTAATAAACCACACCCACTTAGAATTTTGGTATTACCTTCACAAATATTTTTCGTTAGTCGTTTCGTAAGTTTAAAGATAGTGTTCTATTTTTAGCCCATATTAGGCGCAGAATATTCTTGCGTTATGAGGACTGAAATCATAACTTTATGAAACGAAATATGTTTGCTCTCCTCTTAATTTTTTCTTTTCGTTTTTGGAGCGTTCATTTTCTCAGAAGTTTTAGTTTTCGCTCGTCTCTCTTGCGTAAGGTAAATATTAATACTCGTGAATGAGCAGGGAATATAATTAGAATACGAATCGGTTTATTTTATGGCGAATTCGTGCTATATATGTCTAAAAATATGGTGGAGTTAAATATCCTGTAATATGAAAGGAAGTCGGTTTTTAATAAGCTATAAAATTGAAGTTATTATTTGAAAAATATTTCTGTTAATATACTCAAATATACGTATTAAGGATACAAATTTTTGTTGATAATGGAGGTCCGAAACGATTCCTAGTAAAGAAAACGTCTGCACGATTTTATTCGGCGCTGTGTATACATCTCGAGGCCATCATAGTTCGCAAAAAGACGAGCTAATAGTGTTTGCGAGGTTTTCCTCTGAGACAATGGAGACAGCCCCAAGAGTTCTCGAGACAACACAAACAAGCAGGCGTCAAAGTAAAGAACTAGCTCAAGTTTTAACGGTCCGAGATCATCCTTAGTCGTAATTTTTTCCCTCCAGATTATAATGCAAGCAGTGAAAGAGTATATCAAGGGGACGTCCTGAATAATAAACAGCTAGGTTAAACTTCCTTCTCCAGAGAAATGAGTCTAAGCTTGTTTTCCTCTCCTACCTAATTCCGCCGTAATAGCATTCACAAGTTAGAAGGAGTTCTTAGGCTTCGAAAGGAAGTACTCGCTACGTCTAAAGTCGACGGCTATTTTCGTCGCCATCACGTAACGGAAGAGTTAGAAGATAGAAGACGTTTGCAGTGACTAGCCAAATATTACTATGTTTTCCCTCAACTCTCTGACAGAGCCATTTGTACGTTCATTCAGGTGGAGACTTAACATTTTAAGCGGAAAGGCGTTTGACATCGCTCGGAAAGATCTCCGAATAACGCAAACATGTGTATTATTGATTCGAAAACAAAATAATTACCTTACCATTGACATTAAATGAATGACGTTTGTTTTTTCACGGCGAACATAACTCAGGGTTAAATAAAAATAATATTTCCGCAAGATATGTTTCACTTATTTCTTTAAACATGCTTTGATAGCGAACTTTATTTTATTTAAAATACGTCTTCAATTTAATATGTATATATTGTATGTATGTATGTCCCGAAAAGAAGGATCATCAATATTTAAAAAATTTTAAGGTTGCAAATGAATATAATTGCTTTATAATTATCTAGTGTATATGAGGATCGTTTTATTGTTTTAAATTTTAGATTTTTCAGGGAACTTTGGTTTGAAAATTTTATAACATTGTCAACATGCACTTACGAAGATAGATATTAAATAGAAAATATTCATATATTTATACCCCCAAAGATCAAAAGGTCAAGATCCAATTCTATCTTTGGGGAGAAATTTATTTTTCGGTAAGGCATTGATTAGTCAACTACAATCCACAATGACAGGTAATTCGCGTCATACTCCATGGTCAAGGCACGTACTAGAATCTGAAGGTCATTCAATATGACGAAACTTCAAAACATCTCAGCTGTTTTGTAATATATTTCTGTTCTCGCAAATATAACGTGCTTCGAAAAGAAAGTGAGCGGTGAAACAGAAAGATACATTGGGATTGTATAGTCGTTTCTTGTGGCAAATAGTAGTCTGTATTATAATAAGTGTTGATGGTGTAAAGAAGGTATTCTGCGTTAACGGGAAAAATAGAGTAATATTGGAGGCGTAAAATTTAGTGGGTTATCCAAGTGAGAGGTGAGTTATCTTAAAATATAATTCTATAATTATCAAGTACATAAGTATATTATATTATATAGTAAGTAAAAATGCAATTAAAGAGAACCATCTTCAGTAGACTATAAGCTCAAGGGAATTGTATTTTTGTCCGATTTCAGCTTCAAAATGAAGGCAATTTCTTCACACACTCCATTGTATTATGATGAATGCATGAAGACGAAGAGCGTTTATTCTGTCATATTTAGATAATAGGGGTGTGTTTTGTGATAGCTTTTCTATGGCAAATCAGTCACATGTAATTATTTCATCGAATTTAAACTTAAGCATAAATTAAACATTAGAGTCGTTATTTACTCATCCTTTATTACGCGACCCTCGGAATCAACAAAAATTTTTCATCGAATTTAGACAACAGTGTCTCTTCTTGCAATTGTTAAATACAGTTATTGCCAAATAACATCTGGGAACGAAGAAACAATGTGTAGAAACGTCAATGAGAATAATTAAGATATGAATAACATACTATATTAACATAATTGGTTTATCTTTAATGATATACTTTACAATATCACAAGACCTAAAAATACGATTTTAATAGTCATGATTTTTGAACGAGGTTGAATGAATTTTTATAAAGAAGAAGTAAATAGTTTCAAATCCTTACTTAACTCTTTGTTAAACGAATTTTCGTTCATGAGTGCTTCAGAAATATTACTTTGTTCGTACATAAGAGATTAAGTAGAAGCATCAACTAATCCTACGAAGACATCCGAGGGTAAATTTACTTCGCGAGAGAACTGTTCCAAAATCAAATATCAGCTAATCTCGTAATGGGGATAAGTTAGAGGAGATTTCAACATGCCTCAACTTAAATTGCTTCGGTAGAGTTACTTAAAATAGAAGCTGAATTTCATTCTCGTGTAGTAATATATTATCATTAAAGGCAATAGTTACAAAATTATTTTTCACTGGGTTAATCAATATCTTTAACAATAAAAAAAACCCTTAAAATAATTGGCAGTGTTAGGATACTAATGATCGAATATAAAAACAAGTGTCTTTGTATTCTTTTTTTAATGTTAATTATTGGGTTTAAATGTTTGATTAATTATCATTTCATACTTAATTATCAATTTAAAATTGAGTTACAACTTGAAATAGAAATACAATGACAGTTTTTGTTTACAAGAACTCCTGAACGTGGTTAGTACTCATGTTAACAGAATTTTCGTTTCCTCAAAAATTCTAGCCGATATAAATGCAATTCAAGCATAAACTTACTACACTCAGAAACTCGACTATATCATAATTACGCGTACTAATTTAGAAATAATTATGTATATATTATACTTTTACCTCCTTAGATGTAATCTAATCCAATTATATTCAATGATAATGTTAGATATCGTCGTAAATTTTTAAAATATGATTTTCTAAATTTCAACGTCAATTGAATATCTCCTTAGCTTTCCAAATTTCTTATTAAACTTTAAACTTTAGATTTTCAACCCTCCATTTCTGCTTTTTGGAACCTAGCACTCAATCACGTCCACGCGATGAACAATACAAACGACACCAACACATCCATCAGCCTCGTGCACCATCGGGGGAAAGTCACCGCGACAAAAATCAATCCGCAACACGCAAAGATGCACCCTTTTATAACTTCCGCATTCGCCCGTGGAATACGTGAACATTTTCCGCGAAACTTATCGCGGACTGCAATGGGCGATTGTGATGCAGATGCGTCGGAACAGAGGGCGATATATACGTATAAATCCCCAAAGACGCGGGTGTATGGGACGTGCGGGTAGGGGATGATAAAAAGAACGTAAAAGGTTCCCCACGAAACACGGTTATCGAATCAGACGGTATTAAAACGGAATCGATCTCTCTCTTAACTCTTAAAGAATACCAGTAAGATGGTCGGAATATCATATTACTCGAATACGGAGGAAAAATCATAACTCGGGCACCGCATTATAATTCCCTTCATTTGGTATTCCGGTTCGCCTTACTTATTTCGTAAATAATCGGAACTTCTTCTTTTTTGTGGGTTTTTTTTATGGGGTCCCTCTGATGGAAACGCCCGCATCCTGCCCTCCACAGACCCCGGCTGAATTTTTATAAAGGTTTCCCCTCCAAATATATATAAATATATATATACGCGCATACATATACTCCACTTTCCGACTCCATAGATGGACGGTGCTGCCTTGCGGTATGTCGCACAAATTGAATTTAGTAAAAGGAAGCTTCGTGCGTTCGGAAAAATTCTGAGCAACGACGGTGAAAGGGTATTTTCCAAGAATAAATATCGCACGCTATAATCATCCGCACGCGACCGCCTTCGGATTGAATTGAAATTGCGTTAATTTTTGTCCCTTTTTTTCTTTCCACGAAAATACCCTAAGGCGAATGGGTGAAATGACTGAACAACTCGTGGATGGAATTAAGTGAAAGGACAACTGTGATCGGTCGGGTGGCATTGTAACAGTCTGTTTCCGAGCATAATTTGTATGTATTAATTTAGAATAGAGATGTTTTTGCTACTTTATTTTCGGATGAGATTTTCGTATTTATTTTTTTATGTAAATGTGTCAGCCCATCCATTTTTTAAGGATTATTATTTATTGTGCCATGAAATCGGAAAATATGGAAATTTATAGATGTCTTTATTTTTTCACCTTTCATACGTCATCTAAAATTTGGAACAAGCAGGATTTAGAAAAGATGAAATTAGTATTTTTCAATTTCGTTCAATCATCGGTATTCTTCTTATAGCAGTTCTTCGGGTCATTTTCCCTGTTCATTTCCTGTTCAGCATTAAGATCAGTACAAACCAATTATTTTATTTCTTTCTTAATCTATAAACTACGATAATTATCATATAATTTAAAATCTCTTCTTTTTGATTCCCTTTCTACTTTGAGTCTATTTAATCTCATTATCTCATTCATTCGTTTCAATTTCCCTTCGTCTGAAAAAGGTTATATTTGTCACAATTACTTTCTTTAGTCTCGGTGATTTTAGTAAAGCATCCATCTGAAAATCTTTATAAATAGCCATTTTAAAAGTTTTTAATGCGAATAATTTTCATTTAATAACATGGCTTGTTGTTGAAGAAGTGGGAGCTTTTTTTTCTTTTTGAAAGAATATCTTCGAATTGCCTTAAGTAAAACGCGTTACTTGAGATATAGGAATTCGAACGGAATGATACGGGTTCTAATTCAGGACCAAGTTTTTTAAAAAAATTGACGATTTGTTTTCTTTTCCCCTCAGGTAAAGAGAATGTTCGATTCGGACCTTAATGCCCTTCTTATCTCTAACCCAACCGATCGAACCTTTTCCCTATGATTTCCATCTCCCATATCTTAACGATCATTCAGATTTTATTCCTTTGAATCTCTTCTTGCTATTCTTATCATTCTTATAATTGTTCTAAAAGCTTCACTCACCCGATTTATTATACATTTGAAACTCATATAATTAGATCAAATTATAAATTCTTTATTTAAGAGAAAGATTTATATTAGTAAGTCTCCTCTAACATCTAACTGCATACCACAAAACATTTTAAGAGAATAGTAATAATATTAATAGTACTGGTAGGTTTTAAACAAATGAAAATAATTGAAAGAGGATGTATATAAAAAAACCTAAGTCATTGAAAGGGCAATAGGAAAAACAAATTAACCTAAGCGCAAGGAAAAAGTAAAACCCTACAAAAGTATATGAATTCTTTTACGTGTATTATAATAATATATAGTTTCAGCTATAATTGTTTGTTTAAAAGTATATTAAGCACGAAAAACATTGTAAACTTATAACAATGTAAACGAATGATTATATCATTTATATTTTAACGAAGGATACTCTACTCTTTAGTAGAAAATTATAAACATCTTTAACTGATCGGAATAATCTTCTCGGAATAATGGGTTCGGACGAGATTTTTACGTGAAAAAATCCGGTAGCCCGTTTATCAAAAGTATTGGTAAATAGTTCTATCAGACCACAAGTACTTTTATAGTTCTTCTTTTTATATTAACTCGATCCCAAGTTCACCTCATTCCTGTTCACCTCGGAACAGTATAAATCTCAAATCCAGTAACTTTGCCAATCTAAGGCGTTCTCCACATTTCTCCGTCCGATATCCCTCATTTCTAAAACATTGACCCTTTTACTAAAACATCGGTGCCTTTCGGAATAATTCCGTTTTGCATCGAATTAACCCAACTCCAGTCTCTGTTCTCGGGTTTGTTTAACCATCAGACAAAGATAATAAAAAAGTCACGCGATCGGGGAAAGTGAATCAGTCTTTTCGCGGGGAATTCCCCGGAAAAGAACTTGACCGACAAACCAGCATCGGCATATCTTCCGATCCGACTTTGGAGCAGCTCTCTCCTTCTGGGAAATTGCCCGCAATCATCCGGAAGATGTAAAAACTGGGGCAAAAAAAAAGATGAACCCGACCAGTAATCAAAGTTCGGAGGCATGTCCAAAAAGTAAGGCCAAGTGGGCAAATTTCCAAAAGTTTTAGATCGCGAACAAAAAACGAGCGTTAAGAGGCAAAGAGATACGGAATCGTGACGGAGGACCATATATTTTAAATTCGTGTCGGTTCTGTAGATGGCGCAAAACTAATAATTATGCCGAGATCGGAATAATGGGTTCGGACGAGATTTTTACGTGAAAAAATCCGGTAGCCCATTTATCAAAAGACGATTTACATCTAGGGAGTGGAGATAAAGGCTCGATTTGTTTAAAAATGAGGTGAAATGTCCCGAAAATTGAAGTTCAGAAGTCTCGTTGTATATTGTTGTTCTCGTTATTATCGATATTGTGCTCAGATTATCGTATTTTATCTGTAACAAGATAAAGATCGATTATTCATAAAGAATACATAATTTAATAGTAACTATAGACTTTGATACTGGTCACTGCCCGTTGTCATTCAACATAGTCAACATATACCACCACATAAATATACTTTGATCAACACTGCATGGCATATTGACCCAGTTCTGCTCATGAAATATGGTATAATTACGGAAAATTGAAAATAACTTTACGCGATGTATTCGTGCCATTTGAATACAATAGTAAAACAAAAGTAGAAAAAGAGAAATGACTGGGACTCAAACCCAGGTCCCTCCCAAAGGTCCTTGCTCAATCTGGTCACATGACAAAAACAAAAGTACTAATATTTCGATGTTTCCAGTTAAAAACGAGATTACAAAAGTTTAAATTGATTTCGTAGCAAAAAATGCACTGATATAAAAACATTGATTCGCTGAAACTATTCACTTAGGTCTGTGCAAATATCAATGTTGTCAATACATCATAAACATACAGAGTTGTCATCAGTATACCCTTAAAGCAAACATCACTTTTCTACTGGGACTCGAACCCGGTCCTACCTATACCGGTCAGAATACCACCCAGAAAGTGGTGGATCTGGGTTCGAGTCCCAGTCATATATTTTCCTTCACTTCTATTTAACATAAATGGAAGCTCGTATTGGAAGGTTTGCCTCGTGGAGACTATGACACGGCGTACAATAACCCTCTTTACCCCTTCCTTGGTTCGGTCATCGACAACAGCGCGCTGTGTTTACTCACGTTCGACATTTTCCTTCCGCCGAAGCATAACCAAAGTGCATTAATGCACTGCATGGGACGAGCTAATCCACTGCACACAATCAAGGGAAAGGGAATGCCAATGTAAATTTACGAAGCGGTATTTGATCTCGGGCATAATCTCGCCGAATAAATAGAAGCGTGCGTGCCTAGCGCTTTCGCTTTTCGTCAGACGACTCTTGAAGACTTCCCCTTTCCACACAAACCATGCATCCGACTTCTTTCTCAAATCCCCATAATCCCGACTTCTCCGCAATATTCTTTTCTTTTCCGCAAAAATTTCGCTTTCTGCCGCATATTCTGACGCCGTTTGCATGCGTAACAATGGTGCTTGACGACATATTTTCTTTTTTTTTGTAGTTTTCTCTTCTGGCGTAGTCTTTTTTTTTCGCCATTTCCCTCGATGTATTTGACCATTTCGTATTCCTGTCGATGATGTCGAGCGGCATATGTTTTGTCGATTCGTTTTTATACGTACATCCCCGATCTTGGATTTAATAAACCGAGTGACCGACTTGCTTGTACGTTATTTATAACTCGTTAGTGACGTAACAATATAATTCGTATGTAATTTAATAAGATTATTCGTTGTTGTGTAATTGTTGGTGATTCGTTAGTGATGTAGTAATACGATTCATTAATTATCATTGTTGAGTTAAGAATTACAATTTTATTCGTTAATTGTAAATTCTGATGTTTCTGTTCTGCAAGTATCTTTACTAAACATGTTTACATGGTTAATGTAATCATGAGCTTACGAACGCCAATTATTTGCCAAACCTATGTACACTTTCAAATTAGCGATTCAGCAATTAGCTACTCGTTTACACAAGCGCCTTCCTTCCGTCGTAATTTAACTGTAACAGTGATGTACTAATAGTTCGAAACTGATCATACAGACAATAAAATAATTGTGGAACGTAAGTATAGCATAAATATATTCATCTAAAATGAATTGTTTCTGGTTATAAGCGGTGAAAATCCATAATTGCAGGAATAACATATACAATATGCAGGACGGAGAAATATTGTACTCTAATTCCTGTAATCATAATCACCTTACATGGATATCCTATAAGGAAATATTTCTTCCATTTATTTCAAATACGTTATCGAAAAAACGTTTATAAACACTTTTTGGTGCAAACACTTAGTTCTACGTACAAGATTATTACAACATAGTAATCCATAGAGGTAATAATGATTTAAGAAATCGTGATAATTCCGTTCCGAAATATTCAAATAAATAGGCGATATAAAACGAATACTTCGCTTTCAGGCTCGTAGCATAAAAGCAGGAATCCTTACACAACGAACGAAAGAAGTACTATCAAGTCCAAAGCTGAATCGCCCACCAGAATCTTATAGCAGAGCATTCCTCCCTTCTAGACGAGTAAATTTCCCCTAAGGCGGCGCTCTCCTCAAACTTCAACACCGTTATCAACTCGGTGATCCTTCTTCCACGATAACCCAAGGTACATAGAGACAACTCCGCACGCTCTCGTTTCCAGGACGACAAAACAAAGAAACCGAGAGGGTTCAAAGCTCGCATGCAAATTTCATCGACTCGGGAAGATTCAGACTCGAGATGACTTCTCGCTCTGTATCCAGCAAAACACGTCGCCCATTTGTCCCCGTAGCTCGAGCAATTTGCACAGCGACTCTTCTCTTTTAGCAATGCCACCGGCTCTTGACGGAGCGATTTTTTTTTCGCGAAACGAACGCCGCGGTAAGTGATGCGTACCCATTCGTTTTGTTAAATTCCGTACGTGTTTTTTGTCGCGACGTAATGAATCATTATCGGGCCATAGGAGGAGGAGCAGCGTGAAGAAGGTACGTGACGGAACGAAGTAGGCAATCGACTGTTGAAAGATACGTCGTTCTTTCTTTCGCAGAACTATTACTCTCGCCGACAGCCAAGATGCGAATAAATAGCTTCTTTATTCGGGTGGGATTTAGCCCTTGAACGACAGCCACTCCATCTGGTTCAAGAGCGTAGAACTTCCCTCGGTGGTGAATTGCATTTACATACGTAACCACTAAGGGTTGGTCGAATTTCAACTCACATCTCCATGTAATATTGTATTGTTGAATATTGGCTTCATCTACGTAAATAATTTCTGTATGGTATTGAATTTCATCTATAATGTAGACGAATGATTACTACATAATTATACTTTTATTGTATAATACAATAATTTACTTCGGAAAAAAAATTTCCGTCCCATCGAAATGTTTAAGCATAAACAGATCGCAGACATTAAAGTAGATCACCGTAGGATACCAGAAAAAACTAACAAATTTTGGCAAATCAACTCGATTGTAATACTTTTCATTGATTCACTCTCAAATTCGAAGGATGAGAATAATATTTCTTTAAAAACGTGAATATGTTTAATGATTTGACCCTCGTGCTCACAATTCTGATATAATCGGATTTGCCTGGTTCTTTCTTCATCGTCCCATTCTAAAATATCCTCTGTTAGAGTAAGATAAATAAACGGACCTTCCCATAACAGTTAAACTCCTCCCTCGCCATTCAGGCTATTCTAGATCCTCTCGGATTTGCAGTTTTTAACACCCGCAATTTAGTCGCTGAATCTTTTGATTGCAATAGAGTATTAAGAGATACTAATTATATCCGTACCTCATTCGTGTGAGTTAAGCATTTCGTATTAAGTATTAAGAGACATTATTTCTGCTTAAAGTTTTTTTCTCCATTAAATGTTGAAATGATTTGGTCTCGAGTCTTATGGAACGCTGCAGTGAAAACCCACAATTCGTATGGATGTATATTCTGTTATTTAACTACTGGTCAAGAAAAAGCGTGTATCATATAGATAAATCGGATCTTCATCCCAATTATTTGAGATAAGCAGATAAAGTGGGCATGATTCCTTCAGAAATATAGTTCATTCTACATTAATTTTAATTAATTAATTCACTTTTTTAGATACCAAGATGTGTACGTTTGTTTCTCTTTTTTAAAATTGTCATTCTGTTTAAACGTTTACTTAAATTATCTATATTTTTAAAGTTAGTGTAAATTATTTCATTTAAATTTGTCTATATAACTCATAAAAATTTAATACATTAGAATATATTCAACACAGTTTTTATTTTCTTTATGATAGTCAAAACAATATTTATTCATTTTCTTTATGATAGTCAAAACAATATTTATTCATTTTCTTTATGATAGTCAAAACAATATTTATTTATTTTCATAGATAGAGATATCTAAATCTTTGAATATAAATAACGTATTCTAAAATACAGGAATAATTATTTCGAAAATTACGTATGGTGCATTGTGTTTCACTGAATTTGAATTTGCAACATTTCAGCACTATACGATAGAATATCATAGGAATTTCATTACTTATTGACAGTACAACTTCATACTAAAATAGGATCCTATCCCTTTGCTAGAGACTGAATATCCACAGGCGTACAAACTTCAATCGAGTTTCTCCTTATTCGACCAGAAACACCATTACGATTCGGGGATTCGACGTATGGGCGAAAACCTCATTGACGCCTAGGGCTAATTTCCCGACCAGAAGGAGGCCGTCGCGTAGGATTCGCTCCTAGACCGACCCTGATCTAATTAACAATGTATCTCCCTCACTATTTCGCAACGCCCTCTGTACGGACCTCATTCACTGGTTCCGAACATTCAACAGGGGGAGAGAGAAGGGAAACTTGAAGGAGTGAAGGATCGTTCTGTACAACGTTAAAAGCCTCGTCCCTCTCCTAATTCTGAAGGTTTAACAGTGGCGGAAGTGAATGTTTAACGGAAGACCGCAGAGAGAATTAAGGAAAAGACGAAAGTAGATGGTGTCCATCGGAGGAGAGGAAATATGTAATGGAAAATGGGGGAAGATGTTCGTGGGAAGAGGAAGAGAAAGGAGAGGAAGAGAGGGGTGCATTCGAAGCGTAAAGCGAAGAATAAGGTGGAGGCAAGACGAAGGGATGACGGGATGAAATATGAGCAAAGATGAAATAAAAAACCTCTTGCAATTTAAGAGCAAGTTGCGAGCACTTCTTCCACGATTGCTCCCGCACACTTTCACTCGAGCGTGAAGAAAAAATCCTCGTCCGAAATGCTCCTCTTCATAAATTACTTTCCGAATGTTATTTATGCAAGGTTTCAGAACGTGATTTACTAGAGCGTTTTTTCAAAAATGTCGTGCACGAAAGAGGTAGTAATCCAGGGAAAGGGATGAAGTTTTAAAAGTACATATATATTTATAGCTCCGTACGGAGACGAATTTATACAATAACTTTTAGGAGAATAAACGTGGAACCGAACCCGCATAAGTTCGGTGATGCGTCGAAGCGAAAAATTGTATGTTCTAGGACTTTCTATGAAACTACGAAGCGTGCTGAGAATACGTGATCTTTTTTTACCGTTTTTCGTGCCTCCAGCATTCATAAATAAAGAGTCCCGGACATCTGCTCAGAAAGGTTTTTTTTTTAGTGTTTGCAATTTTCTCCGATTAATTTTACGCTTTCGTAAATATGCTCGGTGATCAATTTTTTTCACACACCGCCCACTTTTGTATCAACAATTTAATCTAATGTGTATTGAAGTTATCAAACGAATATTTTTATCAATTATGGAGCTTATTTGTTTTAAGTGTTTGGATGAACAAGCCTAACAAGGTTACGTAAATTATTTTTCTTGTGGATCACCGCATTGAATTACAGTTTGTTTCGAAATTATATTTAAAATGAATATATATAAACAAATAAGGATAATATACTGAAGACAACTCTCTGTTTTTCCTCGAAAATTACTCTGTGCGAATAAATATCACATTTTATATATACATTTATATCATTATTTGATATATTTGACCCTCTTGTATTAAATTCTGGCGGGAAACATTCTTCTGTCTCTCTTAAAGTCATTTATATTTCTTATGTTTGAATTTTCCCATATTTTCGAGTTCGTATTGAAATAAACCGTATTATAATAAGTTGTCAACCAAGGATATCAATCCTAAATCTATTGCTTCCTTACCTAAATGTCGAACTGATTGACTATTTTAAATTTAAATCTCCTATCGATGTTGTATAATGGATCAAAATTACGTCTGAAAAATATAACTCTCGATCAGAACACAGCAAATGACTGTGACAACGTTTGGTGAAAATACGAGAGATTTGGACACGTGAAAGGGAGAGATTAGCTTAAGAGGGGGATGGCAATTTGAGAAAAGAAGGATACAAAGGGATTGGATTGAGGGGATTAAAAGGATCAAATAGGAGGAGAGAAGTCAATAAGTAATTACAGCGATTAAGAGACGATCGGAGGCCTAGACGTAATGGTACCGAGAGTGGAAAAACTAATAGCAAGAAATTAGAGAGCAGAAGTAAAGCGGCTTAATAGAAGAATGGGGAGATATTGGGGAAAACGCGGTGCTGAAATACAAGTACCCAATTAAATTGGGATGAGGACAAAAGTAGACGTGAAAATTAAGGGATTAGGTGAAGGCTGAATGGGATTCGTGGTTGAATAAGAAAGAGCTGGGTTTACCTAATCAGTGAGGTCTTTGATGTCATTGTGTTCGGTTATAAGGGTGAATTGTGGTTTATAATAGAGATAACAGTGTTCGTTTTTCATTTGCTGTGGTTGAGAAATAAAAGTTAAAATAATAGGCCCCCAAAACGAGAGGGAATTATTTTATTTTATCATATTATATTTTATTTATTACATTTTATTATACCTACTCGTAAATAATATCGCGGTTTTTGGGACAATTCCAGATAATAAATGTTAGGAATAATTTTTTAAAATCTCACTACCTCTTTTAACGAAACTTATAATAAAAATAATTAATACGATTACGATAAATTAAATATTTCTTACGATATCTGGTGGAACTTATACTAATGAAAGCACAGTAAGTTTTAGGAGTCTTAATGAAAGCACGATATACATTTTAATCCCTGAATTATATTTATGACGATATATTTATACAAACAACTATTTATAACTAGCACTTATTTATTCTTATGTTCATCATTTCTCTATATCATTTGAATGTACGTATAAAGGAACTTATGAAGGATACAAATGTACCCATATACAAAGGATGGCAACGAGAGAGAAAATTCGGTAAGGAGAGGAACTACAAAATGAGAGTAGAAAGAAAATGCTTTTGGAGAGAAAGTAGAGAAATGAGAAAGGGGTTGTATGGATGCGGGAGGAGAAAGGACCCGCGCAAAAGTAGACGGATGAGGGAAGTTGATGAGGGGTTTTGGAGATTTGCAAAGGGGTGCAACAGGGTTAGCCTTGATTTCCCACCCTGAGAACGTATACCGTAGGACGTGAGCACCGGAATCGAGTTCTATCCCTTTCTCGGAGATGTAAACGTATTTTCTATCCCCTGCGAGGGGTATCGTGAAAGGTGGTGATTGCGTCAGAGGAGGAATTCCGCGTTAATTTTTTTACCCCCCGCAAGAGGAGAGATCCCGCATTCACATGCTGGTCCATGATCGGCTGTCACGTGCGTTCGTATCCACATATCCGTTGGCTCAGTCACCAAAGGTCAAATTGCCTTATTGTATGCACACAGGAGGATTTGCAAATCGTATAAAGGAGAATGTTGTGCGAGTGTGGGGGAAAACTGTGGAATTAGTAAAAGGATTTGTACGAATGTGACGATGAGTAAACAACAAATTTGATTTGTGAAATAGTAGGGAAGTAAACATATTTATAAACTGTTGCTACGATACTTAAGATTGTTGTATGATGTACGATTTTTGTATGTTTTGGATGTCGTATGATTTACAAGTTTTTTGTTATGATTAAATTATTTTTTCCTCTCGATAAGGATTGAAATGGAATGACATAAATCGTCGAATTAATTCTTACCAATGCTCTTTACTCGTATATTTACAGGCAATGAATTTAGAATGGGTAAAAGAAGTGCTGTTATACTTCATGATTAGCGTACATATTAATGGTTTTAGAGAGATATTTAATATTTTCCGACGCATGTCGATTGTTTATTATAGCATTCAATTGAAAGGTTAAAAAATTATTTACTAGATAATTTATAGATACATTCACTAAAATTAAATCTTTTACTTGGAATCCATCTTGATTTTTCTAATGTCTAGTGCTCTTTTATAAATAATACTATTTTGTTATGATTCAAACATCGAATGCTAAAAAAATATCATTCTTTATTTGATTTGTTTTATTTACACTCCATGACTACGAATGAGCATCGAGAATCATATCCAGTTTGCTTACTTATCGTTCCCCAAAGTTTGTTATTCAGAAGACATTTACATGAACATGTCATGTTTTCAGTTCTCTCCCCTTCCATATTTCCAAAAAATTCATTTTATTTTCACCGAAGTACGAAATAAATCTTAACATCTCTTACTGGAAAAGGTTATACATACTGATGAAATACAGTTCGTGCTTAGAGTATAAAATTGAAACATACAGGAGGACTGTATAGAGCTAATACGAAGGTAATTTATCCATTTGGAATGTTAGTGCAGTTAAGAGTACGTCTCTACTCGAGTTTTAATGTTTGAGTATTCAAATAATATGCTCACTCTATATGTAGAAGAGCGAGGGATGAAACTTTATCGTATCCTCAAACATAGCAATGGATGCTTGAATAATATTCTCATTGCCAGAGTCCTTTTATGAGAGCGAGTAATTAAATTAAGCATTCATGAAATAGAAGTTTGTTACATCTAGTAGAACATTTTTATGCTAAAAGACTGACATTTAAAGCGACGTCTCTATTTTAGGTTTGGTTCGAAATTATCATTTACATTTCACGTATCCTAATTTATGCATGATATTGATAAGGACATGTTTGATTCGTTACTCAATTTAATTAATTACTGAAGATATTTCTTCTATTAAGAAGAAAAGATCGTTCAAATCTTTATTTTAATTATAATAGAAATCGAGGTTAAAATATTTCGACTACAATCTTCGTGTGTTGCAGATAATGAACTACGTAAAATGAAAATACTTGCTACCTAACCGATTCCTACTTAATTAAACTTCTATTTTCAAATTAATTGAATTAATTTAAATCGAATTCGTCTTTCAATGTATATCGACGTTTTTAAAGCTCACTAATAAGAAATTTAGTAAGTTAACAATGGCTACGAAAGTCAACAATATTATTTGTATTCGCTGCAAAGGGATACAGTGAAGCGTTGAAATCAACTTAAAATACTTCAACGAGAAAGGAATTATATTTCCCTCATTAAATTTTACGATCAGAATGAAATTTATAGCGCCTTATGGACTAATTAAAAATCAAGGAAATGATAAAGTGACCACTAATTAAATCGTTTGATGTTAGACCTTTTTCGGACCGATCCATTTTATGTTATATCCCTTTCCCTGACTTAATTCGATTTAAAGTCTTCGAGTTTGCTTTATGAAACTCACTCTTGCAATGCTCAGACACCATTAACCTTTATAAAGCTTAACGAGTGGAACATCTACTGAGCTAGAAATATTATGATGTCCTTAATTTTACTTATAAACTCATTTTTCAGACTAACTTGAACGGAAGCAAAGGCAATTATTATTATGTTCCCTTGAAACCTAAGCTCAACGCCAGAGAGAAATTCTAGTAGTTAACGAACACAAATGAACTACTAAAAAGATTCTCTATTAGCGAGAGAGGAGAATTTTTCTTGAACCCGGAAAATATCGCAAAACACATCTCCGTTTATTAATACCGTACAATTTTCATCCTAAGGGAAGCATTTTGCCGGAAATTCCGTGACCCAAGCATCCATCCGAACCAGTGGTCGGTACATAGTTTCTAAAAAGTTTGCATCCCAATAAAAATAGTTTCCTACAAAACTAAATCTGAGGATTTCCTCCTTAAAACTCTCAGGTATGATGAATAGAGATTATCATGGTGTAGAATCTATTTGCCTAACAGCTTTACGTAGAGCAATGCACCAAATTACTGGTTCACCAAGAATCGGTCAAAAGATTTGTGAAGGAAAAGATTAGGCATATCTATTTTTAAAACTGCATGGAAAAGCGGAGCCCTAAATTATTTTCATTTTTCTACTGATATTCGTTCAAACATTGAAAGTTACGTTTCACGAACTCTACGCTCATTTTTCGGAAATATTACTCTTCATCGCTGCTATTTTGAATAATCAATTCCGATTACCATTTAAAAAAATGGTAATCGGAAATCGATCTATTTCGGATCATATAGATTCTTTATAATAAAGATAAATATTTGATATATTGAACACCTTTTTTTAACCAGATGGTAAATGGGTCATAGTGAACTTTGCGTTAATAACACACGCCGCAGGAATAAATCCAACGATTTAACAGACGTAAAATAACTCCAACGGGACCGGGTCTCAAACTCGGATCTCCTAATTGCCAGCCAATTGATCTTGTTTGACTCAAATCCTTGTATTTTATTCGAATATATTACTTTATAAAAATCTACTTCAAGACTTTCATAAAAATCTTCATTTTTTCCTAATATTTGTATGAAAACCTGTAATTTTATCATTACTTGAAGATATCCTATGTTTTTGAAACATAGTAATCATTTCCTTCATCAAAATATTCCGACTATTCTGGAGTTGAACCCGGGACTTATAATTTTGCACAATACATACCATTGATAACTTCGTCATATGAGAAGAAACAAGAAATAATTGATTGACATTACACCACCGATTTCGGCAGCTTATACGAGAATCGCCTCGTGAGAATTTTTCTAATATAGTGGTAACGTTTGAGGCTCATTGCATCCATAGATCTGTCTCGTCTACTGCGAAAAAGGTCGTCCGTTGCTAAGGAGTCGTAGGCATTCGTGGAGAAGGCGTAGGCGTTAAAGATGTCAAGGCCAGAGAACAGAAATTGCCCATTCCAGACCTCATAATCATCCAACGAGTGAGAGATGTGGTACTTCCAAAGGAGGGAGGAAGAGGGAAAATTCTCCTTCCTCCGTTTTTCATCACACAATAACTGTTTCTTTTCAAAATGGTGCGGGTCCATTTAAGGTTTCCTCGAATCGGCATTCGTTGTGAATAACGTGCTCTATGAGATAAATTTAAAGAGATACCGATGTCAAATGTCAATTCAAACTTTCGCAAATGATGTAGAAGGCAGAGGTTTCTTTAAAGTTTTGATAGGTTTTGAAAGTTATATATGATTTTTAAATTTTAAAATATCATCGATTCATTCTACTTGGTCAAAAATCCAGTTTATATAAAATGCGAGAAATCGTGTAAATCCACGCCTAAATATACATTTTTTTCAGTTTGTTGCAGACATCGTTCCTATTACGCCTGCAGTAATTTCAATTATTTGTTTTCAAATCACTGAATTATGCTAATAAAATGAGTTTTTATGAGCCATAAAAATTCAATGTTCTGTTTTTCTTTTACTTTCATGTAACGAAAATGATTATAGTATAGTTTAATCTTTTTTTAATTTTTTCCCTTAATATGGCTCCGATCAAGTAGGGTACCTGAGTTTGAACCCCAGTTATGTCGTTTTTAATTCATTTATAATTATTATTGCTTCTATTTCCGTATGATTTAGAAAAGTAACCTGATAATGATAAATACAATAAGTAAATTTTACAAATTTTTATTTGAGACAATTTTGCAATAGCATTTGAAAGTGAATTCATAACGATAGTCTTACGAAGTACCTGCAAGGACACCTACAATCTGTTTTTACTTAATTCGAAAAGGTATCACCAGAAATGCCTTCCGCGCTTATGAATGCATGAAAGCAGTGGCACTACAAGCGAACATCTCCACCCACGCATTAAATATGCCGCGAGATAAAGGAGGGAGATGAAGGAGACTCCCGCACATTAAAACTCAGAAAGCGTACATTCTTGTTTTCCGCCCAATAAAAGAGCAGCTAACTCTCCGCTCTTCATACACACAAAAGATTTTACCTCGCTCAAAGGCATTTGCATACGTATTTCACGTAACATTTCGCTTTCCTCTTATTGCCCCGCGAATTCATTCGTTCCAATTGATCCGACGTAGATATCTTCGGATTCTCTTTAATCCGAACGGAAAAAAGTTCGAGATGGTAAGCTCAAAGCGGGCGCATGAAATTTCCGAAACTCTCTCTTCGCGATTAATTTTTAAAAAGTTATGAAATGCTTCCTGCTCATAAATAATGCATGTGGAACCTCTTGAAAACACTGGGTCGATAAGTTGGATGATTTTGTGGAGGGGAATCGTGGAAAAAGTGAAAGATAAATTGCGAAACGTAGAAATTATAAAATAAAGGGAATTAGTTATAGTGAAACGAAGGAACAGAAGGGTATCAGGTGTGGGGAAGCGAGTAAACTGTAGCATATCAGTGAAATTGAAACGAAGGAACAGAAGTAAATCTAGAAAAGTTAAAGGAAGGAACGGAAGTGAATCGGGAATAGTGAAAGGAAGGAACGAAAGTGAAACAGAAACAGTGAAACACAGAAACGGAATTGAATCAGAAATAGTGAAACGAGGGAAAGAAAGTGAATGAAATATTGAGAAAGTTATTAACAGGAATAACTGGGAATAGGAAACTATAAAGATTCTGAATTGGCACTATGAAACATACTTCGTGATTTAAGACAATTAGTTAGACGATCAAATTGAAAGGCAGAAACTTTTTAAACATTGCTTTATTGGCTTTCACACGTAGAAAACGTAATGGGAATTGAATCCAGGACCACTTGCGACAAACTCTTTATTCCCTCCGCTATCCTATATCTCCAAGGATTTTAAAGAAAAAGGAACGAACAAGGTGGAAAAACGAATTTCTCTCGCTCAGTAATCCCTGGAGATTTCCATCTTATTTCCCTAGTATTCACCCCCGATATTTTGAAAAGCGATCTTTTTTCATGCTTCCTTTAGTAGAGTACCCTCTCTCGAAACTAACCGAATCATTAATGACCTCTTCCATTTACTCATTATAGACGCTGAACTTTTTTGAGGAAAAACTTTCAAGACTCGAAGCTCTTTACAGGTTGGATGGGGAGGGGGATGGAGGGAGGTTGATCTGGTCGATCGCAGCTTTTATCGCTGGATTTAAGCCAGAGTGGATCTCCGGTCCACTTGAGCCCAAACTTAGATTAATAAAACAGCACGAGAGATAGATTTTTTTAAGAGAAACATCTTCGGGAGCGGAAAAATACACGAGGAGAAAACACGAACTCCCAAATACTACTCGGGGAGAAAATACGCCCAGAAGCAAAGAAAAGGTTTAGGGAAAGGAATACGCAAGCCTCTGACCTTACCGGAAGGAGACTGTTACGTAATTTTCGATAGGAGGGTGACTTTTTTATGCCCGGACTTTTTAAATCCATTCCTATGTAAGGTGGCGAGTCGCCTCCACGGTCTACTACGTGTGAGCGGGTGTTCGCCATCCATTGGAGAGAGATGCTCCCACGTCCGTTCCAACACCTGATCCCGAAAGCAGAATCAATTCTCTCTTAAGGCTCGACTTCACACCGATCCTGCATCCTATTCCACTCGGACGCCCTCCTATCCTCCACGGCTAAATTCCACAACTTACTTCCTTTACTTCCTTCCCTTCAACCTTTCGAATCCCACTCGGATTGCAACTCACGTGTATCCGAACGTACCGAAGCGAACCGACTGCTTCTACGATGATTGCAGTTTTATTCGAGTCCAGATGGCACGGTCTTAGCTGAGGATGTATCCTTGTGTCGAACCGGAATGTGATCCGGAAACCGGTTAACCGTTATTCTCCGGAGGAATGTGTTAAGAACGTGATCTATCGTAATTTAAATATTGCGAATTTATTATTTAGATATTGAATTTAATGGTTCAGCTTGGGAAATTATCTGTCCCTTTCCAAAAATATTTATCGTAATTATTTTTATCGTGTTTCCAAAAAAAATATTGTTTAATGGAAGTAGAATCGTCTTCATTTCTGGCGGTTTAGAGACTATTATATTCCTCTTCCATCGGTATATTTTTCATATAATTCAGTTTAAAGATAAAAGATAATGAAATAATCAAAAAAAGGATAAGAAGGGTAAAGGTACAGATTTTATTTAAGTTAATACCCATATTTTCTATTTCCCGACTTCATGTTACTCTTATTATTTAATTAACAAAGTTCTTTTTATTTTCTCCTATTTAACTTCTAAAACTTCCACGGAGAAATCCTCATTTTACTTGTTATTCATTGCAATTAATTTTATTTTATAAAATTTATATTAAATTAATTGGAAAGATAAACTCACGTCAAGCCACAATATACGAAGTACTTCTTCCAAAATATTCCAATCAGTTCTTATTCGTATCTACTTTACCTTCGCAGACGGGGATTTAATGGAAATTAACTAATCCTGAAATCCGATTCCAAATTAGAATAAAAGCAAAAACTACTAACGAACTATGTTCAAAGTTCGTTACCTCGATTAAATTCCATAGAATAAAAAAACAACGATTGGAGAGAATACTTCAAAAGTTAGTTTCCGGAAGTTATTTGAAAGTGAATGTTCGGCAAAATCGTTCGTTGAAATGACTTTCTCGGGTTGTAGTTAAAAAGCGTTGCCTTGGCGCTAGACGAAACAACGATGGAATGGCTCCGATAGAATCTACTTTCGAGAAGATCAATCAAGTCTAAAAGCATCTTAAGGAGCGAGTGGAGGAATCCTTGGATGAAATAGAGACAGAAGACGGAAAATTTCAATCTAAAGACCCGTGGCAAATCGAGAATGTCGGAAGGAAAATTCCGCCAAAAAAATACGGAGAGAACATCGAGACATCTCGTTTTAGTATTAGAATTTCTTAATTAAGCGTTCAGATTCGTTAATATTTGAAGAAATCTACGTTATCAAGAGAATTGTTTTATATAAAAGTCAATCCCATTTCCTAGAGGCAATTCCTTGTGTTGTTTCGTGTTCATTTGCGATGGGACTGACTAATGGATTGCCAGCTGATTATTGTTTTTTCAAACATTAACTTATTCACGAATATTTATTGATAATTAATATTCTAATACGTATCTAATTGATAATTATTTATTAAATTATTTATGGTTCAAATACGTCTTAATCATGATTTATTGAAATATAGGAATAAAATAATTCTTATTTAATATGAATAATATCTTTCATACTCACCTATATGGAATTCCACCAAGTAAAGGCTTCTACCATCGATTTTAATATAATAATTGTTTGCGAATACCCTCCAAATTACTTTTCATGTTATTATTTGGAATTACTGTTCATTTACTTTTGTTAATTTGGTAAAAGTAACTTAGTTACCTCGATAGTGATATTCGTAATTATACTTATACTGTACACTGTCCATCGTAAATTTCTGGGACTCATCAAATATGTAGGAGACATGAAAGCTTTCGGGCAACTCCTCTTCAAATAAAACTCTATGGCGACCCGGGTTAACTTGAGTTTATCAACCTCCGCCTAAGTTACGGTTAAAATTTATTTAAATTGGAGTTTCTTTTTCCTTCCATTGCGGTCATAAGAAGGATTTACTTTACCAGCTCTTAATTAAAAATTCTCTCACCGAGCGATATTTTCTCGGAAGCGAGCTTGTGGCATATGCTAATGTTTCATTTGGAAAAGTCTGCGGTAATCGTGAAAAGTTTTAGTGCGTAAAAAAATCCGAAGAGGCTATTTTACCATTAGTGATTCATGAGAATCGTATAGTCCACTTGTACTTTCATTTTCCATCGTCGAGTATTTCTCTATAAATCACGAGTTTAATAAAATATACAATTATATAATTGTACTAGGGAATCATTATGAAGCGATACGTATCCTAGTAACAGAAGGATCTCAACAAAGGTCGCGATGTTTCCGCAAAAGTTATTTCGGTCAATTGAAATAAAACAAAGGGGTATCGCTTGTACACACACACATTGTAGGAAAGATATCGCGCGTCATATTTCACTCATAAAACCCAATCTTTCCTGCACATTACCCACGCTCCTTGAGATTTCGGCTATGAGGCTTTACCCGTTACATAATTACGTACTTTGAAAGCATGAGTTGCGGGATGAAATTACCCTAAACTCCATTGTGAGAGGAAACCCGAGGCAACGGATTGAGCATATTGCTAAAGAGCATGCGAGAAAGGGAGTGTCGATTCATCGATCAGTACCGGAGGCATTCACGGTCTGATAGATGCTTTCTCAGTCCATAATTAGACCTTAGTGGTAAGCTTTCACAGCCCTCAGGTTGCCTCAAACTCGAATCTTAAGCTTATTGGTAAATTCGCTCTCATTGGCCTCGGGTAATACCCGCTATCACGAGTGGCAGTTTTGTGCTGAAAGCTATGTATATGAATAAAATTCGCGGAATCCAACGATATGCGTTGAATATCTACAAAAAGAAATAATTAATATTGTTAGGTTTTATTTCGTATTTATTTCTTTTCTCAATGTAAGAAATAAAGCGATTTGAATTGGGAATAATTGTAATCATCCGATAGCAAGGAAACATCCACTTATAAAGGAAACGTGAAAAACCCGCACGAGCCTTATTTAATGACGTCATCTAAGATATAATATGAAGTCTCTAGTTATCGTGCTTGCCATGAGCTTTGAATATAAGTCTGAAAATTTACAACTACTTCGAAAACTGTAAATTAGAACTATTAAAATAAATTTTGATTTTCAATTTATTAAAACTAAGAGTTGTATATAACAGAAAGCAGAACTAAATTTACATTTTAATTACCATAAAAACATTGGGTTTTAAGAAATGTTGAAAAACCCATTGTACAAATATCAAATACGCATGTGTTCTTTAAATAAATTTCACTAGTTGTCTTCTTTTAGAAGAGAGATAGGGTAGTCTCAGAATAGTTAGACAATAGTTTTCCTTAATTATATTTTGAGTTTAAAAATAGATTCCTTTAAATAAATAATAACAATAAATATTTCCTTATTTACTTTATTCTTATTATAAGAATTTACTACTACTTTACCTCATTTTACGTATAAAATATTAATAAGATCCCTTTAAATAAATAATAATAAATAATATTTCTACAGAAACTTATTTAAATATCCCCTTATTATAAATTACTAGGAATTTTGATTCCAAACGTGTGTATTCCATAATTTTAGTCACAATTCAATTAATAGGATTAAAGGAATTAAATTAACAATTCGGAGCAGTTTCGTAAGAAACACAATCCATAAATACTTCCATTTCATCAACCTGTAATACCTGCTATACACTCATCCTCCTTATGCCTGGTCATTAATATAGATAGGTTTCTTAGAGAAATCCACTCTGTATGGAAATATGTCCCGAAAAAGGGATTTTGGCCATCGTTTTATGGACCATTTAGGATAATCTGCCGGACTCGACCCTTCCGTGGCGTGTTCTTTGGACGATCTCTTACGGAGACACGGGTTCATTCGATCGAGGGCATAAAAGCAAAGGTTTTTGATCCCTCCGTCACTTTCTCTCCGATACTTCCCACAATCCTTTGACCTCCACCGCGTGTAATTGCCGAACCCGCGGAGTTAAACTTCAAGAAACTTCAACGGGAGCTTCAATAGAGAGAGAGAGATATTTCGAACGCCATGGAAACGAACGCATCTCTCATCGAATTGATTAATGGAAATGCTTTTAACTGGAGGACCGTAGAGCAGTCGAATTCCTAATGAAGATATGATGAAGAAGCTCTCTAGAATTGAGTTTTCCCATTTGGATGGAAAGATTTAAGTTCCTCAATTGCCGTTACGAATTTGATGAGCTGTAGCAGTACTTAACTTTCCACTTTAGGATCGTGCCTCTGGGATGCTATTGCTGAGGGATGAAAATATTCGATAATTCCGAGCTTCATAAAGTAGAGGAGCACTCAACGAAATCAAAATTCGCTTCGTTGTCGAGACTCGTATAGATGTATCACACCTTTTCTGTTAAGTAAACGTGTATTATTCCACCTCTCTTTCACATCGGGAATTGTGGAAAAGGAATTTGATATTCTTCCGATCTTCTTTCAGAAAATATTAGCTTGTTTTCTATTCGCCAATGGCAGAGCGAACAATAAATTTAGAAAGTTCCATAATGCCACTCTTTGGCAGTATTTTTACTCGATATCACGTGTTAAGAGTATTTTTTTGAATATTCAAATGTTTAACCTATTTAAATTATTATTGGTTAGTTTAGTTAGTTTGGAAGGCTACAGTCAACCAATCTGTGGATTTAATTATCAATGATCATTAAAACTAATAAATGTTTTATGTCTAAATAATCTGGATGTTTATTGGAAAACATACGCTACGTCTTTTATTCAGAATCACAGCTTAAATAACATAATTGTTTTAGTGTTCTGAGAGCATTGATATTTAATAGATGATAATGTTACAATCCTAGGAAAATAATATTTCATAAAAAAAGAAATAAAGCTGGAATGAATATTTTAAAAATTAGCTTACGAAGTTGCCCTGAATAAGAAAAGTTTACTCTTTCAGCGTGACTAATAGCGTAGAATCCACGCACGAGCAACAAGGAAGTACTTCTCGGACGATACTCCTACTGCATTGCTCCCACGTGCATTCTCCCGATGTGTCCATCCCTTGTCTACTTAACAACCGCCGAGGCCTAAGGAGCTAGTTCGTATGTATCCATCTATATGCCTAAGTACCCATAATGCACCTCAAGCACTCCTCATCAAACAGTAGAGTTGATGGCCTGCTGCCCGTCTATTCGCGACGTGAGTGCAGGATTTAAAATGCCCTCATGATTGCATTCGTCCAAGCTTTGAGCCGATCCAGTTTTGTTATGGACTCAGGAATGCTTAAACTCTGTGAAGCATCTTTCAATGGTTCGAAGTGAGAATTAGAAAAGAAAACGTACAGTCTTGAGATAATTCCTGACCTATTTAGTTTCCACTGGGCCTTCATTTTCCATTAATTTCTCTTTTATTGATATTCGAAACACAATAAAAGTTACAAGTTTTACGGTAATATTCCCAAATGATTTAATCAACCATACATTTAAAGTTCCGAGTTTGTTATGAAACGCAGAATAAAATTTTTATTTTTATAATTACTTATGATCCGAAGTTATATTTATAAAAAAACTCTTCTAGGGAACCTTTCATTATGAAATAAATTAATAATCTTTCTAAGTTCAGAATACACGATCATTGCAGATATTTTAACATCAAATATATTTGCAAGTCAGGGAAAATTCGGCTTGATAGAGATGAAGCCAAACTATAATTGATAACATTAAGAGTTCATCGAACCTGCGTCAAACTCACGTTTTATTGTCTAAAATGATTACAGTAATTTATGGATATTCGAATTGCTTGAAAATTTATGTTTCATATCACTCTGTTAATTACAAAGTCACTGATAGTATCCTTTAAAAAGTGCAAAAAACAAAAGATGAGATATTGATGCACAGATCCGCTCGACTTGCGGAAAATACATACATCAGCTGTCCGATTCTAATCCCTCCTCATATCGAGCCGATTACTCGGTAATCTCGTCATCAGAGGCCGACAACGAATTATTCGCGAAGTAATAAAACTTCCGCTTCGCAACGCGAAATTTGACGGCCTTTTCCGTGGGCACATGCCTCACGCACTCTGCTTCCACGAAACCCCCATTCCGTAGCAAAGCGCTGCTTGTTAATGGGCCTATTACTCGGCCAATAAATCCGTGTTAGTTCCACCGTGAATGTTTTGCAGTAATGGCGGAGTCTCGATCTCTTTCGCGACAGACGAGCGAACCTCGTGGTGGACACGGAGGCGTCTATTGGTGCAATGAGGACACGCGGAATACGTTTGGTTAACGGTCCCGTCTGCGGGACATTTGCGTCGTGGGGGCGGACTTAAGTGCCCATAGCGTGGGATCTCCGTTACAAATGGAAGGGGATGGATTCAAGCTAAGAGGAGGGAATGCCATTTGCTACTCGTTCCATTCATTTCCCGGAGCTTCCCGACTTAATTACGACGCGAAAGGGGTATTTTTGCCGATTGCGGGTTCCGGTTGCCCCGTGATGAAGCTGGGCATCTCCTTCCTTTAATTATCCCGCGAAGGAAAACCACTTCAAAGAAGTCGTTGATCAGGAGGCGCCAACGGGGAAGAATCGAACAAAAGAACTGTGCTGGTCAGACTCAGAATGTCGTCTTTTTCGCGAAAAGAATCACCAACGAATTGTTCGTCTGCGTTTGATTCGAGTTTTTAACGACCAAAGGAGCTTATATAAATCTAATAATTATTGTATTATTATTTGTTTAATTAATGAATTTCTGCATTGTTTCAAATAACTGTTTCGATTTGGTACTGTACCTAATCGTCGCATTGTTGTTTAGCTGTTCACGCCTCCTGTGAATTGATATTTCTTTTTATTTTATGAACGGAGATTATAGAAACACAATTTCAACGAAGAATTCAAATACTGATCTCCTTTAAGTTGTATTCAAGGAGTGAGAAGTTTAATTAAACAATCACGTGACCTAATGAACAGGTATTGTCGTCAGTATTCGAGTGCATTTATAGAATTCCATTGCTCGATTCTTGGAATTTATAAATTTATTTTTCGAATGCCAATTTTCCATGCACGAGGTTGTTTTCCGAAAGACTTTAAATATTCCATTTTTAACAGTTACGCAACTGTTTTTCATTATTTCATTCTTGAGGTGATATTGACGCTAAGTTGCGAATTTTTTATATCAAAAGTTACGTTATATATTCGAATTTTATCAATGTATGCATTCAGTTTTTCTTATTTTTTTTTCAAATTTATCTGCAATTTGAAAAGTTTTTGAATCTTTCTTCAGTGTACTCTTTCAACATTGCAAATACGTCTACTGCCAGAAAATACAAAGCCTTCCAAATATTTCAATCGTTCTTAAATATTTTTAATCGATTTAGAAATAACTCTTACTACCTAAAAGCGTTCTTTAGTAAAATGTGCAAATATTAAAGTAAAATGCCTCGTTCGTTTAAACTCCCATTTCGCATTATATTTTGAAGCGCTTAATATGTTCTGAATTAATGTGATTCGTAAAATGATTGACGAGATATAGTAACCATATTTTTATACTCAACTTCTGATTTTGTTGTTTATAAGTTGTAACAAAAAATATTGCCAGAATATTGTAACTGTTCAAATATACTGGAATGAATTCACAACCCAAAAAGAGAGAGAGAGATCGCAAAATTTGTTGATCTCTTTACGACCCAAGTGATGAATTTTCGCTCTTCTACTTTCCATCAAGAAAGTTTTCGTCGAAAGAGTTTTCGTTTCCTTTTATTTGTGCAGTACAGCGACTCAATTTCCGATTTCTCTCTGCTACATTTTTCAGCCCTTTTCTTTCTTTTATACGTATTTTTTCTGCAAGACTTATTCTCGGAATTCTTTCCTCTTGCGTGGGGGATAAGAGAGAGACTGCTAAGATTTTCTCTCCCCTCTCCTTTCATAAATTCTTTATGCGAATTAAGGACTTCATCGGTTCAGAAGAAAATCCTCCTTTCAGCTGTTTTGGAATGTCTTTTACAAGCTCCCACTGTTTTCGAGGCAATATTCTTGATAAAACTTAAAAATATCAGCTTAAACAATGCTTAGGGCTGTTCTCTTTGAGAGTTTTGATGAGACGAAAGAAACGGAATAAAGAAAAGAGTAAATTAAGAAATCTCACGCGCACATATATTTATAATTCTTCTTATAAGTCTTCCATATATTTATAATTTTGCTTATAAGTCTTCCATTTTTTGTAATATCTACTTTTATGCTTGTAATCAATGATTGATCGGTAAATGATTGAATAGCATGGTTGAAGAAAGATATAAAAAGTTAAGATAATTATGAAAATTATTTTAAAATACTATTAGTTATCTGAATATTCACTAACATGCTTTATTATCTAATGTGATGCCACATTTCAAGAAATTATCACTCAAGAATTCGAGTTAATGTTTCTGTTGTGATATCGTCTAATTAACCATCATTAACTCATCACTCTAAATTGTCTTTCAATCTTAAACTCTGCACGTTTTAACGGTATTTCTTTCTCATTTTTGTATACATACTCTCTGGATGATTTAAACTTCATACTAGAGATGCTCCCCTGCCTTCCCTGATTTTTTAAATTTAATTATATTAACATTAATAATTATAAAGTAATAGATCGAAGTTTCCAAAAATTTTTTACAGAAATGACATCTGATCAGCGCACTCATTTCAATTATCTTTAAGAGCTTGGTTTATTTTTTTTTCTTTGAAAATTTATACTGTCTTTGATAAGTCATAAAATTTAATTTTAAAAAATTTGCTCTTCATCCTACCTCCTCTTTCAGTTAATTTATAGGTATGGGAGCAAAATAAACAGATATAAATTATTAAACAAACCTAAATAATTTAAAAATGGATTTAAATATTGAATGTTAAAAAAATTCAAATACTTTTTAGAAGAATAATCCAATGTAATAATGACAATGTAACATACAGTTTGATTTATATTTTTAAAATTCATTACACATTTGGAGAGTTAGAAAATTTAGTATAGCTTTATAGAGTCTGTTGGAGGTAAATTATAAGGGAAATTGTCATGAACTGTTATCTCCTTAAGAAGTTTTCCCACCACTTGGTAAGTTTCTAGATTTGCCCGTGGGGTAGTATGAGGTAGGCAAAAAGAAAATTCAAAACAAAGGTAATTAGATATTTGGTTAAGTGACAAACTTTGAAGAAACCATCCAAAAGGAATAGTTGATACAAGTAAAGTGAAATTAGTTTGAATTAAAATGAAGTTATAGGAGATTGAATCATAAACTATTTAGTTAGGGTTGCTAGGAACTATATAACTTTAGTGTTTGAGGATAGTTTAAAGGAATTGTTCAGTATTCTTATAAGTATAATCTAATGGTGTTTATAAATAGATTGTCATAGATACCCTGCCTAAAATTATGATTAATTTAAAATAATGATTATTTTAAAAGTTCAATGAGAGGATAGTAAATAATAAACTGTTTTGTATAAAATAATTCATTTTATATTGCCATGAATTATACACAAAACTCTACCTTTGGATCATACACCATAGTCAACTTTACAATTGCTTTGCTTGTTAATTACCCTTGAGTGCTTCACTCTTAAGACTTATTTTATGTGAAAACATGTTGACAGGTACCGTTCTTCATATAAACACTATTACAGAAATATTATTGATTATATCACTCTGCTATATTTAAAATGTATTGGAGAGCATATATGATGGCATAAAAACTTTAAATACCAAATATTAGGCCAATTTTAATGGATGAGTTTTCAAAAACTTGAAAATTGCAATTAATGTATACAAATTTCTTTGGAATACTCGAAATAGTTTTAGATTTGTTGATAAATTACATTATTTACTCAAACTAAGTAATTATTTTCATGAAAATAAAACAATATAAGTTTGTTTGTAATGGCTACACAATTGTAACTGTTTTCCCAATCTGAGCCATAATTTCCAGGACATTGTAAATATTTCTTTCAATAAAATCTTAATAATCTTAACTTCAGTGAATAACATTCAAAGGAATCACAAATTCTTACAAAAGATAAAGTTATAAGCTTATAAGTTAAATTGTTATGCCAGCAGTCTTGGTTAATGAACTTGCTAAAAAGTAATCTTTCCTTTTAAACACTCAAATTACAGATTTGAAATTAATGATAATCCAATCAAAATTCAATTATTTATCTTTTCCTGTCTACAAAACATTATATTTCCACTAAATACTGTTGTGAAGTATCTTTAATGGATTCTTATCTGAAATAGTGAATGTAATTATTATAGGCTTATTTGTTGCTGACATTGAAACAATGGAAAAAGTGACTTAAAGAAACTTTTAAATTGGATTCAAATAATTACTTTTTAAACTTACAAAAATAAGTTCCTAATTCATATGAATTTTTAAATATTATAATTTTATAGAAAAAATCATGAACATTTCATTTAATCATATAATTTTTCAATCTTAAAATCTTCCATGTCCATGGAATTATTGCCCTATTATTTGCCTGTTAAATTATTTATATTTAAACTTTCATTTCATTATTCACATGCTCATTCACAAATTAATCATTTTTGATAGAGAGAACAGCTAGACATTTTTACATTTGGGAACAGCAAACTGTAATGTAATTTATCCAGTCAGAGTAATACAATCTTTTTGCATTATTTTTTGCTCTAATTAATGCATCTATAACACCTTATACAAGCACCCATAAAATTTTTAATCTATTGTACAACACTAACACACATCCAATTTAAATAACAATTTTGCATTTGTATTAACAGCAACAGTATATTAAACACCTTACCAAAATTGTTGATTCTTTCTATTTACAAATTCTTAAAACACCTAAAAATTTTCCAAAAATTAATTACTCTTAGGGATTGGTACATGCAACATTTTACTTGTACCTTAAATAGATGAAATGTAACAAATTTTCTGTACTGTCACAAATTTGGAAAAAATTCACTAATCTCAATAAACCAGATATGTCCGTCAATGTATTGCAAATCTAAGAATCAGTACAGCTGACAGTTTTAGATGAATACTCCATACTCTGAATATGGTGCTCAAAATGTCTTTTCTGTCAATTGCTAACTTGTTAGAGGAATATAGCATTATAAAAACTAAAATTAAGAAACATTGAAAGCTTCAAACCTGAGATGTATATTGTTAATTTAATAATATATTAATCAAGAAATTTCTCATATTATTTATTATGTTCAGTTCTGAGAAAACCAAAATGATTCTTTAAATATTAAAAGGTTAAATTCACTTGTTTATTTTAGAGAATGAATGAATTGTGATTATAATTAGATATTTAAAATTTTAATGCTTCTACTTTAAAGCCTACATCAGCACCCCAAGTGAATTCAATTAGTATCTCAGGGAAATTGAATAAAAGAATTCATGCGGAAAATTTGTTTTTAATAGAAAGTCGGGTTAGTGGAAAAATTTATAATTCTCATGTGGAAGTTGATAAATGAGGTATGTTTTGCCTCGTCACTTTAAATGTTTTGATCATTTATCATATTTTGTGATTAAATTGCCATAGGCACTATAAGATCTATTGCTTAATGGGCTGTTGCAAGAAATGACTCCATAAAGTTTCCAATAATGTATTCAATTATTATATTGTTAATTTTATTTTAATTTTATCTAGACCATGTAATAGTGAATATGAAGAAGTTTGTGATATAATTCAGATACTGTTGATTATCTTTTCTTATTAGAAAATTGCTTAAAATATCCTTCTATACACTTTTTGTAATCATGCCAAATAGAATCTTTCAGATGGTATTGAAATAAGTATTTACGATGGTAGCAAATGAAATAATGACAGTTTTTGAGGAAGTCGATAAATATATTCAAAGAATTTAGCCAAGAGGGCCTATGAGTCAAGAATCTGTGATTTAATATTGAAAATGGATATGTCACGGTGGAATATTACTTTACATACTTCAAAATTTTGATGATTGGTCATTTTTGTGGAGTATAGTAATACTTGAATAGGTAATATATGTCTGAGATTAGTGTGAATGATTAGGTTGCTATTGATCTTGAAGAGTGTTAGGAATTGCACAAGGTAATTGAGGAATTATCTCAAAAATTATGGAAGCTTTCATATTAATGGCAAAAGATTAAGCAATGAAACTCTTCATTCCAGTTTAATTGTAATTTTGGAAAGGAATACTTTGAATTATTTAATTTGAAATTATGAATTTTGGAGAGATTTAGAAAAAACCTGTAGTTTATCATAGAGCAGTAAAAAAGTAATGATATTTCTTTCGGTAATGATTACTTTGTAATGGAAACCAAAAATCAAGAAGAGATAAGATTGTTCTCGGATAAACAATTTGTAGCCTAATATTTCATAGTAGTTTGTCTTTGTAAGAAAATTTAAACTCTATTGAATCATAGAATAATTATAACCAAAGTTGACGAACAAAATACTTGTAACATGATTAGCTCATAATGATAATTATGAAATTCTCTAATGATTCTAATATTCAAAATCAGTTGTCACTTACTTCAATAAACACTAAAAATATCAAATTGACCACAAAATTTTCAAATATTTTGATAATTTACAAAGTTCACTTAAAAACTGCATTCCAATAAAATCTTTTAAAATATATACAATTGAGTTGGTTTTAAAGAAAATATAATTGATTTCAAAGAATTTGGTTATATAAATCTTTGAAATGGGTTTTGCAACCTATTTAAATAAAAATAAAGGGAATTCTAAGCTAAAGAATACTAAAAGTTACAGCTTATCATGTTTAAATTATAAATTATATTTATAACCGTATCAGTTAATCAAAAAGGTAAATCAATCAAAAACAGGTTTAGCAAGATGACTGTACCAAATATTTTTAGGTTAATAATTTCTTGCTATTAAACCATTCTAATTGATAAATATTTTGTTTAAAGTATCAAATGGAAGTAAAATTTAAATATTACAAAGTGCTTAACAGATAAATCATCATTTGTAATCATGGTTTTAATTGTATGTTAGAATCTACTGTCTAATTAAAGCTATAATAGCTGTTTAATGCACAATATATCATATTCAAGGAAATTTTTTGCATCCATTCAACCAAAAAGACAATATAATTCATTAGTAACCAATTATTTTCAGTGCAAGATCTATATTATAATCAATTCATGGAACTGCAAATTATAAGTTTAATTTCAGTTTTCATTATCCAATTTTAAGACCTAAAGAAATTTCAGACTAATTCAATTCTTCTTTAAGAAAGTTCAATATTTCATTAATTTTGTGATTCAAAAAACTGATCTCAAGACAGCATTCAGTCATTGTATATAAGGTCAATCATTCAAGAATATATCATTAAAACATTTGGCAAAATAATCATCATCACTGGCTGAAAATGTATTACACACGTATAAAAAATTCAATTTTAAACCTATTGATCCAAATTTGGCAATTTTGAATAAATTTATATACATTTCTTGAGTATAACTATTGCCGAAAGATGGTCTTCATGCATTTCCTCATATCATTATAACATCTAATAACTGACAAACAGACATAGTCTGTGCAAGATGAACAATATTATTGAAGCATTAAAATATATCCATGAACTTGATTAAAAATACTCAATTTACTAACAATTTGCTGAAACATGTACCTAAAGGAAATCACAGCACCAACAGCAATCTTTGTTAAACACTAACATGTCTAACTGTGCATAAATTATTTTATACTTTCTAGGCACATTTCTCTGGGTATGTAATTGTTTCATTGCTTAAATAATGAGGCAACTAGGATTTAACACTCATGATAAAAATTTATGAAATATGCCTCCTTGAATTTGAGTTGTAAATAACAACTACACAAGATTTCTTCTTGTTCATTGGGCCATATAACCATAGCTATATTCTGCCTATTCCATTAAAAATAGACAATATTTTCTTTATTTTACACAGCCATTTTAACTAATATTGTGCTACCATTATGATTCCACCAATATTTACTCCATAATTGTACATCAAGGTATCATCTCTAATTACAAAATGAATATTTAAAATAAACTGAAGGTAAATGTTGTATCATGAAATTTAATTTCTGAATTTCTATTCAACATTAGCGGGCATTACTTAAAACATATCATCCACTTTAATGGTTAGTTTATGATGACCATGAAAGCAACAAAATGAACTGTTGAGAGCGCTCCCAGGTGTAATTATTCAAGATTTATCAGTATGATCAGTGTTTCTGAATGTGATAAAATTTTAAAGATTCAATCAACATGTTAAAGAAATGTAAAAATTGTGATTTGATTGTAATTTCATAGATGATCATAAGTTCAATCATCTGCTCTATTAAGATAAATGCATGGAATTCAGCAATTAGATATTGAAACATTAAAATAATACTATTTTCCAATAATTTGTTCAGTGAATCCAATACAAACCATTTTCTGTTATCAGACTAAGGAATGAAATCAATTTTATTTTGATATAGAATCATTGAATCATAATTTTAAATATTTTATAAAAATTATTTAATTTCCATTAATCATCTGCTGAGCACCCTCACATAGTTAAGATATGTTGTCATAATCTGTGTCTTAAATCAACTTAATATATAATCAACAAGAGATCAAAAAAAACTTTCAAAATTGAGTTTAAACATCTAAGAATTTTATTCATGGGGTTTCATAGGAAATTAGCCTCAGGATATGAAACTTTCCAAGTTTTCATACCAACATAAATTTCATGCATCCAGTAATTTAATAACAAGACCAAAAATCCACTTAGGATTTGTGTGATTTCAAAATGTTGCTATCTTTGACTGATCACTTCTCCATGTAAAGTAATGATTTTCCCACAATTCTTCGCACATATGCTCTCATCAAAAAACAAGAGCTTTGAATGGAAAAATTTCTTTCCAATTTCTTAGAAATGTGCTACTCATTTATTGGCTTACAGAAAGCTATTCTCCCTCAGGAATAACAACTTAATACTAAGTGTGTTTTCCTGTGGTTTTGAATTACAGCTGTGTTTGATTAGTGCCAAGCTTATTCAAAATTTCCTGAACCAAATTCAGGATTGCTGCTGCTGTGATTTGCAAGGATCATTTGAGATTCTCAATTCCATCCAAATGATTAACCTTTTCATGCAGAACAGCAGCTTGACAGGAAAAACGTCATTTCCACAATTTTCAGCAGTTACAGATAACCCAGAGTGGCATATGTCTTCACAAATGGCGTATCCACTTTACATGTATCCCTAGCAAAAAAATAATATGCTAATAAATAATTAAATACTATCTGCATGCTTATAAATTTTCTTCTTATTAAAAGCTTAAATACAAAACTTTTCGATATAAACATTTTAATCTGCCATATATATCATAAAGTTTATTGAATAATAATGAAAAGGATTAATCTTTTAATATGCAAATATTTATTCATTTTAATGAAAATTTTTAAATTTATAGTTCAATTAATATATGGCTGGCGCTTAGCCATAAACAAGCAAATGAAAATGAAATAGAAAATGTCAAATTATAAACAGAAAGGGAACACTGATTGAATGAATGATTTTGGGTATGATCCCATCATCTGGTTCTCATATTTTGCCAGCTATCTGGATTTTTTTTGGAAATTTTGAATATTTAACAAGAGAAGAATATATGTATAATAATTTCTTCCTTTTTAATAAAGAATAAATTATAATACATTTATGATAATATATAATATATATTTATTGTAATAAGGAATGTATAGTTATTATAATAAAGAATATACTTATATAAAAAAGTTCAAATAAAATATTATAAATGCATAATTCTGGGTTTGATGAAGAAATTATGTTCACAAAATAAATTTTATATTATGATCATTAGGATAATTTATGAACAGGAAGCTCATCTCTTTAGTAGAGAATTTAAAGCACCCTATTGAATTTTCCTGAATGATTTAGAACCACTATAAATCTGGAGCCAAATTTTTGTCTGAGAATGAGTTACGTGCTCTAATAAAAATGGAATTAGATTAGTTTAGGTTAAGCATAACTGATTTGTACTGCATTCTAATGATAATTATAATAATATATGTTTACTCACTCATCCTCCCATGGACACACATCATTTTCTTCTGATTGTCTCCTGTCATGCTGCCACTCAGTAGTGGTGACTGCAACTTCCATTGCTCCTCCACCTGCATTAGTCCCATGACCATCAGTTTCCCCTCCTCCCTTTCTCCTGTGCCTACGCTTTCCCTCTTTTCTCCTCTTTTGTCCTTTTTCCTCACTTTGTTCTTCACTTCCTATCACAACCCCACTATTTTCACCACCCTCATCCATTGTTTCTCTTGGCTGATTTACTAGTTGTCCCTGATTAGCTGCGTCAGCACCCACTTCTTTTCCAGGTTCTCCTTTCCCCACATATTTCTCTCTACTTCCACCCTGATATGGGGGAAATAAGGCAGTCTTTAACCTGTTTATGGGTTATGATCATCCACTCATGGACATCAAAGTTAATTATTCAGTTCTCATTTACGCTGCCATGTATGAGAAATATGTTATTCAAATATAATTTTTAGTTAAAATGAGATGTCCAGCTCTAATTTTTCACAAGGAGAAGTATGAAAAAATTCTAAATTTTTAGTCACCTTTGCGTTTATCATCAATTAAATATTATTTTAATGATTATAGTTGTTCCTGTGTATTTTTAAAGAAGCTTATATGTATGCCATAAGTTAGCAAATTCATATACTTATCTTTTTTAATTGTAATGAACAATTTAATCATAATACTTATTTATATTACTGTATTTATATGTTATGAAATATTTTGATAATATCATTCATTAAGCCATAAAATAGAAGGTGCACTCAGGAAAAACTGTAGTTAGAGAGCATGCATTTGCTATCAATTGAAGTGATTAAACCATTCTAAAGAATATACTATATGATTAATCTTTTCCTACTAGATTATTCCTACTTATATATTGCATGGGCTCTAATTGTAGATAGTTAAAATGCAAGCAATTAATAAAAGACAAAAGTCTATTTACAAGCATGAAAGTGGAGCTTATTTCTAAAATCTTTGGGCAGTATTTTGCTATTATGTTAGAGAATTCTTTTTAGAAAATTTTCATGATGAATATGACTGTTATGAAATAAATGAGCTTTATTAGTAATTTTTATCTTTTAATTATTTCATATTTTCATTTTAAACTCTAATTAATATAGCTAACCTGAATCTTATCCTTAGCAAATATTTATATTATTATTTTTATTGAGGTAAAATCAATATCTTGATCCATGTTCACCTAAGTTAATAACAACAATGCTATATTAGAAATTATGTTAAAAAGTATTATTATTTGTTTTCTATTAATTGGTGAATTATTTTATCAAGTGATACAGATGAATTAACAAACATTATATTCCTGAAACATATCTCAAAGATAGGTTTTAGACCCAAATATAAGAATTTCCCTCCTAAACTTATGGTAATAGATCATTTGTATTGATTTACTCAAATTTAATTTATAAATATTTGAAAAATTTAAATTCTATAGAAATTTTAGAATCAGTAATGTTATGAAGCACTGAAAGCACTTAATATTACAGTTCATTTCAATAGTCAAATTGATGAATTCTTGAAGTAATCAATTATTTGATAAAATTTCAAGGTATTATGATGTAAATGTGTTTCCAAATGGTTATTACTTGTTTACATCTTAAATAAATTTCCAAAATATTGTTTCAGTGGAATATTTTAAATACCTCCCTGCAACACTTTTATATTTTTAGTGGAGTCATTGACAAAAGATCTAAAGAGTTTTATGGAGTGTGTTTTTGGCATGATTTAAATAAATATAATGAATGATGATGGAAGTAGACCTAAGGTTGGCAACTAACTATACACATTGTAAATTCAAGTTGCACTAAGCTACTTTTCTAGTCTCTGATATTGAATAACTAAGTTTTGGAAGTATTCACACATACATTAGCGTTATGTGTGCATGAGTCTTAATTAAATAAGCAGAGTAATAGGAAGAAATAATAAATCAGAACTAAGTGTCAAGTATCCATAAGTAATTGATAAAATGTTATGAAGTACTAAGTAAAAAATTATAAACAAAATTGTAAGCTTATTTCTTTATTTGAGACTAAGAGGATACAATAATGAAAAATCAACAAAAAAGCAGAAATTTCAAAAAATTTTTACTAAATTACTTTTTTAAATCTTTCTAATATTATTATTGCTCTCCGTGAAACAATGGTTGACCAAATACAGTAAGTGTATTGGTGTAACTAATGGAAATATAGCATGCAATATTATGGATGATACTTGAGTTTTATATCCAGCTAATCTTCTCTTTATTTCAGCTAAAATATTTCATTGAACCTACACTGATATTTAATTTAATGATTAATATCTAAACTATGCATAAAAAATTCAAGGTAGCCTATAGGTATTACTTTCCAAAGCTTTCTCATTGAATCATAAATTTCTATCATGCATTAACTTTGTGTAATGGTCCATATTTATGAAATAATGAATGATTTCTCATTTGGATTAATATATATTCTATAAAATCATTTACAAGGAAAATTTTTAATTGCAAATATATTAAAATTCTTTTGGTATATTATCGTGGGGGGACACTATAGAAGTGTTCTAAAAGGCATCAAGAAAGTAATATTTAGAGAATCAATCTTAATATTTTGATATGATAAATTGTCATAACCTTAAGAGTTATGATTGGTTATTTTTAAATGGTGTAGATTGTTGGGCACAAAAAATATAAAAGTTTGAAAGATTGGCTGTATAAATATCTGAATAGAATTAATAAAATCTAATGATGCCTGAGCTCAATTACGAACAAAAAGTAGGAATATTAAATAATGTCTAGTTTTTAAAATACCTGCACTTGAATGGAAGTAAACATCATTGCATTTATATCTCTTGCATAATAAATGAAAATAAATCAAACAAGCAATAAGCTTTTTTTTGGATTCGTAAATCATAAAATTTGCATTATTCCATACTGTGACCTCAGGATAACGTTTTTGAATTCTACACTTATTTCAGTTAGCTATGTTATGTTCATTTGTTATGCAGGACCATTAGCAGCATGATGAAATATTTTTACTTCAGATAACTCAAAAAGTAGCAATTAAACCTCTTTTAGAGAATGATAATCATTAATGTTTGAAATTGAAATAACTATTATTTCACTTTATTTCCCTCTCTGTTACAATCAATGCCATACATAAAGTTATTAGTTTACATACAAAAATAATTTATTAAAATGAAAACTTTAGAAAACAACATTTTTATTGATCAAATTGAAAATTCTGACATTTGAAATCAAGAACACTGAACAACTTCAGGATTATATCAATGCTATTTGAATTCCAAAACATAGTATAGATGAACTAGCTATTTTCATGAATATGACTAACAGAGAATAAATGAGTTGTATGTTTTACGATGCAGTAAGAATTTATGGCAAATATTGTAATTTGATTGTATCACTCAATGACTTTTTCTGAATTTCACAACAGTTTAGAGAATACTTATCACACAAAGGTTTTTAAGACACAAATAGGTAATCTACTAATTTATTAGGCCTTTTCATTTGTTAGAAGAAAGAAATTCACATTTTATGGACATGCAATAAGTATTTTTGATGCTACACTTTTAGAAAGGGTTTAAGAATTTTTGAATGCTGAAATAGTTTCATATATGGTGGGAAAATAGACAAGACATATCCCTTGAAGATACAGAGAATGATTTGCTAGATCTCAAAATGATATCCTGCTTAATTCATCTTATTCTGCATTATTTCAACTACCAAACATTGAGCCAAGGTCAAATACATATTACAGAGTGAGTATGTATATTTTATTCTACAGATATTTTGAGATTCATTCAGTCAAGAGTTCATGCAGTACACAACTTGATAGAATTTCTTCTGAGAAAATTCCTCATGCAAACTGCTCATGCTCATAATTTAGCGTGCAAATTATTCCTGGTGATACATGAGGTGAGATGATAGATGCATCCTTTACCTCTCTCCTCTCTTCTCTTCTCCTTGCTTTTTCTTCCCTTGATTTTTCTGTTCTTAGTTTCTTTTCATCTGTCTTCCCTTTTCTCCGTTCTTCCCCTCTCTTCCTTTCCCCACCCTCTTTCTTCTCCTCCCCCAACTCCATTTTCTCCCGTCCCTTGTCCCCCTCATTTGATTTACCACTCACCCCTTCTCCCAACTCTTCAATCACAGCCTTCCTTTCTTCTCCCTTCTTCTCCTCTACCTCTCCTTCCTCTACCTCCATTCCCTTCTCCAGAACTCCCCGTCCAGTACCTTGATCCACGGCATCCTTGTTATCTTCTCTCTTCAAATCTTTCTCTTTCTCCATCACCTCTGGCTCTTTCATTTTTTCCTCCTTGGCTGCTTGCTTTTCTTGAATTATGGTTATTTGCTGAGGATCCTCCTGAAAATTAAAATAAAGTTGATGAGGTATTGTATTAGAAAAGCAAGTAACTATGGATAATGAAGAGATACTATAAATTTCACAGAGAAAGGCGTTGTTTTGTGGAACTCCATCTCAAAAACACACAAGAATATGATCCCTTCTAAAAAGAGATAATATTTTAATATAAACTTAACTAGAATCATCTGAAACTAGACATTGTTGATCTGCTAGAAATCTAAGGAATCATATGAACTTCTTTTCTCTCTTCCTTATATTTGAGTAACAAATGGTTTTACGTATGAAATTTGTGTCATTTTTTATAGTTTGTGTATGCCAAACCAGGAAAAAATGCATGAAAGTTAATAATGGAAATGAAAAGTGTATCAAAACATATTTTAGTTAGAGGATAGAAACTACATATTAAACATTAAAACAAGCAAAATAAATATGTATAGGGTATGTATACATATATATAGAGAGAGATACGTAATGAAGAGCAAGTTCAGCATTCATTTCAGGCAAGAAGATAATTAGACAGAACTCAATCACAGGACTATGACATTAGAAAATTATCAATCTAACTAATTAATCACCAGTTATGTTACAAATAAATTTTAAATGATGTATCTAAAATGAAAAAATAACTTCATTTATTTTAATATTTATACTTTAGTTGCAAAAGAAACATAAATCCATGCATAGATCCAGTATATTCCTGAAAGGAATTGGAAATTTATTTGCATAATTGTTGTGAGAGTGAATAACATTATTATATATATATATTTCTACTAAAAATGTATAAATAATAACTGTAATTTCTCATATAAGTGCCTTCATGGTAAATACTAAGTTTTAGATCTCTTCTCTCTAACCAAAAGTAAAATATTTCATTCATTGTCAGAAAAAATTAATTTAATTTATTAAGTTTCATAATTATTCAAAAGCTTTTATTGGGCAATTCCTTTACCTTTGCCATCTTTTTATCCATTCTTTCTTCTATTTTCTCTTTTTTATCTTCAGGATCTTTTGTATTTTCTAACTTTCCTTCTTTATTCTCAATCTTCACGTGATCTTCTACAATATCCTTCTCTTCACTTATTTTTTCTTCTTCTCTTTTCTTACATTCTTCTTCAACTTTTACCTTGTTGACTTCAGTCTTTGGCTGCACTTTAACTTCCACTTCAACAACCACTGATTCCTCTTGTCCTTCGGGCTGCTCTCTTGGAGATGGAATAGTTTCCCAAGGGCAAACATCATTATCCTTTGTTGCTATAGCTGTAGTGCTGGATTCCCTTGAAAAAGGAATAAGATATATACTATATATAGATACAACATAGATATGCTTTAAGGATGAGTATCATAACGTAACCATATTTTTTCTGTCTGTTTCCCTTATGTCATAGATATTTTTCGAGATTATTCTTCAGTTTCTGTGAATATCAATAATGAATGCATAGCATAAGGATGATTAATTTTTCTTTGGAGCATGCCAGAGAATTATGCCCCTTATAAATTATCCCTGATTAATATCATAATCATATTTGTAAATCAGAAAATTAGTAGTGTACCCTTTTACTCAATTAAAGATTTTAAATGTTAACCATATGAAAATCTACTACATAAAACATTGTCCCTGTGAATTACAGTAATATTTTTCTAAAAATTATAATTTTGATTTTAAATGTTAACTTTACCTCTAGAAGTATACCCTTTGACTTACCATGGTGCTTGTTCTGCCCCAGGAGTCACTCTCTGTATTGGAGGTCGCACTGCATTTGCTGCAAGATCATGTATGGATCCTGAAAGACTTCTGTCATCACCTCCTTTTTTCTTTCCTCCCAAACCAATGCCGGCTGATTGTGTACCTGACCCTGAGGACTTCTTCTTGTTTGGTCCTCCAAAGTTAAAGAACCTATAAGTAATTCAAGAAATGTTACAAATCTGAAGGTATGGAATTTTACAATTTACAATTTTAAAATTATCCTAAATAATTCATTTTCAATATTTTAAAAATTTATAGATTCATTTAATCAGTTTCAAATTTAGATATTAGTTAAATAGTCATTTATTCAATTTATATCAATCCAATATAGTATAAAAGATAGACAAAATTCTGCGACTGGGTTGCATAAATCCCATTTGAATATACATAAGATTTAGGAATCAGATTCAAGGGAATATAAAAAAAATAAATCACCAATCAGGCTTATTGGATAAGTATTTGAAGAGAGTAGAAAATATCATTTTCATTAAAAGCCTCACAAACATAATCACCATACATTTAAAAAATTCATAAACACTACTTTTTATTTCATCTCACACATAATCATTCTTCATCATTCATTTCATCAATCAATGCTAAATTAATAAAGCAAACCATTATTCAGTAAAAATATATTTGAAGAATGGTATAAAAATTATGAACTTGTAGAAAGGGAACCGAGAGAAATTTATGATCCTTCTGTTCTCATAAAGAACCAGAGATAAAACAATACTCATTCTTAATTATAAAAGTATATTATTATGTGATAATTATAATTATTTTCAAATGTCTCAAGGAGTAACAATATTGTTAAACTCAGCACCAAATGAGGTTCCTAAATTCAGAGATAAAAACACCTTTAAATTTTGAAATTTTAAAAATTTCGATTGATACATAAATAGTAATAAACTGGATAAAAATAATAAGCATTAAAATTCAAGAAATGAAATTCCTCACCTACCATTGAGATTAGGAGTAAGGCCAAAGGAGGTAAATTTCCCTCCCTGTAATTATAATGAAAATTAAATCATAAGAACATGCAAAATATTTTGGTCATAATTAAAATGAAAAATTCGAAAACAAAATATATAGAGAAACTTAAATTAAAATACAACAGAAAAATCAACCCATAGTAACTGGTAACTAAAAGATTATCAATTACAATATGAAAACATCTTCATCTTCTAGAAGGTGCCACAAGTAAATGATATCTAACAGGATAATATAATAGGATCTTCTACAATTTAATCTATAGATATAAAATTATTGGAACTAATCAATTAGGGTAAAAAAGGAAGCTAGGTGACAAAAATGGTATCTTCCTTGTATGAGTGAAGCTGCATTAAAAAGATTTCAATTATATTATAAATAATTCAAATATATTTCTGAAGATGATTTATAAATGCATAGATATGATTTCATATAATTATCTAGTGTATGTTTGAACGGCAATTTCATTCGTAGATGTTGAATATGGTAAAGTACAAGCATCAGGCCATTATATGAATTTGAGGCTATAGTAAACAATGTTTAAAGCACTTATTATGTATCAAAAATACATTGACAGCAATTAATTACTATATGCATTCCTAATTTGATTGTAAGTTACAAACTTTAGATTTAATGTCATCATTTTTTAATTTAGTACTGTCCTTGCTTTGATATAAATTCTTCTAAGTCACTGGAAATTAAATAATTGGTAGAAATTTTTAATGGAAATAATTATGTATTATGTATAAAGGTTTTACCTTTTTTTGGTTGATGGCTGGATGCCATTTGCAAGAAGAGCTTTGTAGTGAGGAGACCGCACAAAACGTGGATAGCAGTCTTTTTGCAATAAAAGTGCGTAGACATGTTCTGCTGCAGCGTCGAAAGAAAAACGTGGTGAAAGCCCCCCCATTGCAGTAGAATTGCGTGAAACCTATAAAGTAAAGTGTGTTTGTTAATAACAGTACAAACATAATAAGAGAGATCAGATAGCGTTCTACTAAAATTAATACAACATAAAGAATATATTTGGGATTAGTTAAGTTAGAGTTTTATTTGAAAGATTTTATTGTAGGAAATCTGTATCAAGTCTGCTACAATATTAGATAGTATCTACTCACTGAACTAGCCTCTGAGGGTGACTTGTCATCTTCTGCCTCCATGGCCTTTTCTTCCTTGGAAAACTGTTTCAAGCATGCTTGAACACTCTCCATTGTTTGACCATCAATGTTGATTTCACATGGAGCACCTGGTACCAGGAATTCCCTAATTGAAAAATTTCAATATTTTTTGATAAAATATTTTCATTACAGCAATCCAAAGCAGTATTCAGTAATACATGCAAAATTGTACTACACATGATCTAAAAATCCAAACGAAATAAATATAGATGAATCAAGAAGTTATTTCATGGAACCTCATGGTTTTACAAAATTCCTTTTCACTATGAATATATAAAATATTCCAGTCATACAGTAGTACTAGATTTAAGTTGCATAAATTTCATTGGCATGTTAATTTAAATTTTAATCTTCTAAATACAATACTTGTAATAATTTAAAGGTACGCTTTACAATATAATTAATAGCATCATGACAAAGAAAAAGATATTTTGGTTGACAGGAAGCAAGAAATTCCATCATGATTCATTCTCAAGGTTCCATCTTTCTTCCTCAACATACTGGTAAATATTTCTAATTCTGTCCTGTATTTGAGATTGTGCAGCACGTCTAAGATCCCTCACTGCTAGCCAGAAACGTATGTTTTCATGCGAGTATTCCTTGTAGAGATACCAAGTGAATTCTTGTAGGCCTGAGGATTAAAATAAAGGAGATAAAAGTAGTGCATAAAAATAATCATTAAACATTTTTCAGAATCACAAGAAATTAATTCTGCGTAAAGTATGAACAATTATTGAAATTAATGCAACTAAGTTTAATGAACATACATAATGTTTATAACTAATGAATAACTATGACTGTTGAAGCATATAATTTGAGGAAGAAGAAAAAGTTAGCAAGAGGATCATGCAGAATAAAAATATATTAAGGGAATATGGCATGTCATCTCCACTGGATTTTGCAAATGGCTAATGAATATGCTCTGCTTAATTTGACAAAAATCTTGCTTGAAAATGTCTCACAAAAAAAGCTTATCAAAATCTTTCAAAAAATTTAGCAGAATATGAGATCTACTTTTAAAGAAAAATTGGTATCATATAGGTTAGTTCAATGGTCAAAAATTATTAATCAAGTCTAATCAATGGTCTAAAAAATTCATGCTTAGAAAACAGGCTTACCTTTGTAATTAAATCCTGTTTTATTGAATGAGATATTGAAAACTGAGGTATTTTTGGTAAGATTAACCTTTTAATTTATCATACAAACATGCAATCGCTTAAATATTCTTCCTAATTTTGTTTGAGTTTATTTAGCATGATGCATTCTCAAAAGCTCATAACATGTTTCATTAGGAGTTGATTTAGTAAATTTTGGTAGATTTTATTTATTATAAAAGAGAATGAAACTTATGTGAATTACCTGTTGGATCAGAAACTAGATCTTCCATTGATAATGCCCATCGTTTTACCCTCTTTTCTGTTGGTGTCTCCACCCTGATAGGAAATAAAAGATAAATAAAAAAAGAATGAAAAAAGTGCAAATCATTAAAATTTCCCAATAATGTATTGTTTTTCTCTCCTTCCATATAAGAGGGAAAGCTCAAAACAAATTTGCTTGTAAAAAGTTTATACTTCGAAGTATTCATTTAGGCTTAATTAATGTCATATATTCCTTTGTTTTTTCAGTTTCTCTATAATTCCAATAATAACTTACATTCAAGTTCAGTACATTCAGCAAACTTATCTTTCCTTCATGCATCGATCATCCTCATAAACAGTTTCTTTATTTATGACACAACTCTTTTACAAAATTTTTTAAAAATATTCATAATATTTTGGAATGATTAAAGTTCCTTGTGACTTAATCAGATAAATATTTTTGTTAGTTTTATCCTGGTAAAATAATACTTACAGAGGGGCATTTAATGTCCAATAAGTGACATCATCTGAGAGCCAAGGATTGCTTGGTTGTGGAGGTGTAAGAAAAGGATCGTATTCTGCATATGTTTCCACTCTGGCAGCCAAACTCTCCAAGGCCTGCGATGCCTTCATTCTTGTGCGACTAAGACTCATTTGTAAAAACGCCACCTTTATGGGAGACAAATTATGAAACATTTATTGAAACCAGGAAATTCAAAATGTTTTCGAAAGTATTGTCTGAATAAAATAGATCAGTCCGGCATATTTTATCCACCATAGGGAATACTGATTAAATGAAAATCGTAAATTTAATTCATAACTGTTTTTGATTGAGTTTTACATTTTGTATTGTATACGTGTGTATACATGTATTTCTGGTGACAATGTAATATCTGCTCTCACTATCCCTTAGAATTAATATCCTTAAAATCCCTTGAATCGAAAAGGTCATAAAATGAAAATCATAGGGATAGGAATCTTAAAATAAACATCAATTCAGAGTCAATCCCAATGATTGCTTCGGAAAGACAAAACAGTTTATTGAGTCAGCAGCATTTTTCTAAGGCGTATATACAACAATAACTAATTATCTACAATATTTATTAAAAATTTCAAACTTATTGAATTCAAAAGTAGGACCTACTACACCAAACGTTTTGTCAATTTGGCTATTGAAGGTCATCAAAACAGAGTTAATTAAACGGATGTTTCACATAAAAACTTCACATTAATTCATTTAATCTTTCAAAAATAAATACTATAGTTTAATTGGTTGAGAGCCACTTCGGAGGAAATGGATATGAACTTTACGAGGACTTACTGTGCGTTGTTGCTCATAAAAGACTTAGTATTAGTGACAAAGTTATTGGTGATATAATATATTATATATATTAATGACAAAGTGAATAATGCAAAGGCTGCTGTTAGCTTTTATCCCACCTCTTTCTTGAGCTCCTCTTCAGTCTGTCTCCTTCTTCTTTGGCGTCCACCTCTTCTGGGCTCCAATCTGAAGTCGTCGTTTGTGTCGAATGACGATGGCAGTCGACCTGCTCCCATCGCTGTGATGCCACACACGGCGGCTGCCCACGGAGGAAGAGGAGGAGATGCTATCGCCATCGGCACCGAGTGAGGTGGTCCAGCGCCAATCGCACCCATACCGCCTTCAATCTGTGATACGGGAGGCATGAACAACCACAATACATGATAAGAGGAAACTTAACGATCGAATCTGCTCACCCGATGTCGTTATGAACTCATCTTAACGTTGATTTGGTAAGTGATTTCTAGTTTATTTTTATAATTGGCGGTTTTAAAATATTTGGTGAAGATAATCAGCTGCTGGCTTCATTCACAAGTTGATATTAAGGGTTTATGTTTTCAGAACAGTGATGAATTAATTAATACTACACGTGAAAATATTGAAGCTAATTACACCTCTAATTTTAGTATACAAGTCAGTACAACATTTTGTTTTACAGGTCCAAGTAAGTAATTAAAATATTAAATCAAAATAAACTTACATTATGTAAAACAAAACAAACAAGCACATACGACTTTAAAAGCGTATTTTATACTCACGAATGACTTAAACTTACTCTAAATTAATATTCATTTGTCTCATCGTACATCGCATTTTATTTTATTACAATCAGAATGTAATCAGTTTCCGTATTAAATCCAAAGGTTTTGTTTACAAATTTGAATTACTGATATTGCAAGCATCACGTCGTAAAATCAAACAGCTTCTTCAAAGCAAAAAGCATTTTTTATGTAAAAACTAAATAAGAAAGCAACCTCAGCAAAAAGGTATTGACATTATTAAGGAATTATCTTAGTGACCTATTAAGTACATTTTGTGGAGAATATGAATATCAAAAGAATGATGTTTATAATTGATCGTCAAATTCAAAATATCATATGACTGGAAATAAGTCGTAAAGACGTAAAGTTCTAGATTTTTTTTAGGAAATATTTGCATAAGAATGGGTATTAATATCATTATAGATTTATTCCCTCGGTAAAAACGATTCCACTGAGCGTAATCAACAATTTAAGTATATTTAAAAAAAATGAGTCATTTTATGTCAAATTATAATATTAAATTATTAATTATATTAATAACTAATTAGATATCATGTAACAGATAACGATATTTTCTATAGTTTCTCAATTTAACGCTGAAATGAACTAAGTGTGTTTTTTGATTAGTTAATTTTATTAATTTAAATTGATTTTCGTTGATTAACTAATCATTAACCTTCGAATTCAAATTAGAGGATTTGCAATAACTCATATTTTACGTAATTATTTAATTATATAATATATAATCGATAAAATTTGATAAGAAAAATTATTTCTCCCATATTCAAATGGAAGCTATTCAGAATTAATGTGAGTAAATAAAAAAATGTTTAAATTCAAATATTATTTTTATGTATATCAGAGGATGATAGAATTTGAATAGGGTGATTATCGCAGTATTTTCTGGTAAAACGATATTTTTTTAATGATCTGGTTTGAATGTCCTTTTCGTGCTAGACGGTGGATAATCATTCAAATTTTCTAATAGAGTTCTCTCAAACCAAAAAACTCATAAATTTCCACCAGCCCCCATTAAAAAAGAAACGAGCGAGTAATAATAGGCACTCTACGCGAGCAATTTTTCCCGCAAAAATATATACATCACAAAAATCCCAATTCGGGACGGTCACAATCAGCCGGTCGACAAAGGTTTTCTGGCCGAATAATTCGTTTCAAAAGTAGGTTACGTCCGGGAAGAGAAATTAAGAAGCGATTAGCCACGTGGTATACGAGAAGAAAAAAGAAAAAAGAGAACTGCGAAAAAACTCGAGAATCTCTCTCGGTTGGTGCCCCATTACGTAGAAATCCATACTTACGACCCATTTAAATGAGACCGCTACATTACGAGCTGGAAGAAAAAAATGATAAATTCCCGATAGCGGGAACGTAACGTAATAAAATCATTTCTGGTCGAAAATGCGGGAAGGGGGACGATTGGTCGGAATCACGAAAGAGGCGATGTGTCGGTGGAGATAACAGTTCCGATGAATTATCGCTCGAGAGGATATTCCCGAAGTGGTCAAGGACTTTTGGCAACAGTTCGCGTCAGGGTCGCGGTTTGCGGTGGGTCAAATAACGAGGGCCGTTACCTGGATGTGATGCGACACGTTCGGATGTGGATCGTGGGCGATTCGGTGCGGCGTGGAGGGAGACCTGGAGGACGGGGGTCCCGGAGGCCCCGGCGGGTAGGGGGGCTGGGCGGCTGGGGCGTCGGGGTGCTGCACTTCGCTAGGCGGGGGCCTCGCCACCCTCCAGTGCGCCCTCTCCTGGCTGTCCCGCACTAGCTTCTCTCCTTTCTTCCTCTCCTTCGCCAATCGAACCTTATCAACAGATTAAGCTCCAATCAGATACGCTCCCGGAGAATGTTTCGGTATGAGTTTTTTTCGTCCCAGAAACATAAATGACGGTATCAGTTTACCGCGGCTGGTTTTTCGATGACGTGCCGCTCTGGTAGTTTTCTCCGAGGCGAGTTTATCAAAGCTGCGAGGCAATGAGAAAGTCCAGATGCTCGAGAAGAGGAATTCGTAAAACGAATATGAAGTTTATTTTTTTTGTAGGAGACCCAATCATATTTGGAGTAATGTGTTTTTTCTAACCGGACTAATATAGTGGCCTAAAATTTTTATTTCCTTATGATTTGTTTGGCTTACTTTTTAACTAATTTCTTTAAAAGAAGTCCGATAATTTTTGGAAAATGTTATCATCGCAAGTAATGTAAAGACGTGATCATACTAATTAGAAACAAAACGGATTAGATAGTAACGTTTAACTCATAAATTATTATGATTATTACATTTTTTCTCTTTTAACTTTACCTAAAATTTTACTTCAAATTAGCTTCAATAAATTATCAAATATAATTCTAGTTCAAAAAAGATTCAGTATTGAAGTATTAAACACATTTCACAATTTGATATGACAGTTTGGTAGTCGTAGCACATAAATTTCTCTCAACATCTTATACGTCCATTTTAAACGATAGAAGACCAGAATTCCGTTGTTTACGAACTGGATTCGAAAACAGTTATAATAATATTATGGTTCGATGTCCGTTGATAAGAAGATAAGATTAAGAACAATAACAACATCCTAAAACATAGGCCAAACGCAAATACTTGGGTGTTTGGCGGGTTGCTAGACTCCCAGGCGCTTGGCTTTTGAGGATGTCGCTAACTCCGTAAATTTCACTTCAAATCCATTCGGTTCAATCGAAACAGTGATTTTCGATTCATTTCCGGTTTAGCTTCGACAGCCATCGTCCAATTTGTCTGGATGGTTTTTCCCCCCATCTCCAATATCCTTCCTGCAGTGACTTTTCAATCAAACGAAAATTGAAACAATAGTATCCAATGTAATTGAGAGGAATTACATTCTAGAGTAGTACTTCTGTGTTACATAATGCACGATTTTGTATTTTTTAATTTGCATTTGGCACAACTTGCACATATTATTGACAAAGGACATTATTGAACGCATTTATTTAGGCGACCATTTATTTACCGTCGTCAAGTGTATGGAATCAAAGAGTAAGAACTATCAGAATATCATTGTTGATTAGCGAATCACTGATAAACACTACAATTCCAAATTCTAACTCTTGTCACGTTTTAAAAGAAGTGAAGCCTTCAATAGCTTCAATTATAGGGAAAAATTTGATTTTTCCGCCGAGTCACTGTTTTGGATTTACAAAAATGAGCTGTCATATATATAGCAGTCTAATCTATAGAAACAAACCATTTTATCACACTTGGAGAGCAAGTTTTTCCAAATAACCCACATCGTTTGTTGCAGGATAATAATAGGAACCTCAGGAATAACTGGAATCGATCAAAACTACTCCCTCTTTATTAACTTTCACCTTTGTGCGGATATTTTTCTGAGATAAATGGAAATTGTAATGGAAATTTTCCGAATGTATTCTATATTTTAAAGTATATTTTATTTATAGTAAAGTAAAGATTCAGTGGAGTTTAAGATCCATCTTGGCGATACATGTACCGAATTGGGTTTCCATATGTCCACCGAAGTTTCTCATTGCCTCATGCAATCAATCTCGCAAAATTTGAAATAAAAAAATGAATCGTATTTCCATGTCTTCTTTGTAACACAATTTTAACATAATATTGAAATACATTTTGATATTCCTGATGGTGTTATAAAAGTAACAACATCATTTCAAATAACACTGAAATATTTTAAAGTGAGTTTAGGTCAAACGTTAAATATATTTCGATCATGAAGTACATAGTATTATTAGAAGTAATATATTTTATAAATTTACACTAAAAAATTCATCCAAAATGAGTCTAATTTAACGCGACAGTTTTGATCCATAAATATCATCAACTTCAAATGAAAATATTCATAACTTCTCTCTTGAATTGTAAATGATGCGTATTTGGTAGAGGCGGATGCAGAATAAAACTCACCTGTTCCTCGGCTTGCATCGTCACAAAATCCCATTTGTGCTGCAAACTTAATTTCAGACTACATAGGGCTTCCTGCAAAATTGAAAGAGAATTTTTGAAAATCGGATTGATGTAGATTACGTAAAAATTCGTCATATTTCTCTAAACCGATTGAGCAGAAAAGATTTACGAGGGAAAAGAAATTTTATTAACGGTTACGTAAGAGCATTTGAATTACATTGAATTTAGCTCATTCCTACTTTCGTAACGAAAGAAAAACACAAAATAAATAACGGTGTGTAATAGTGATACTATTACCGACATCAACAATAATTCAAATGTATGTTGAGATGAAGAAATATTAGTTGATGAATAGAACGAATGAAATAGAATCTCCTAAATGGAGTTATAAAAAAGAGGATATAGCCGTTCTCGTAGATAAGGAAAAGGTTTCAAAGGGATATTATTCAGGAAGGAAATACTTTCCATAATGCAAACCAAAAGACAGGAAAGAATTTTCGCGGAAATAAACCTGCGATTGATTTATGATCATGAGCTTCACCGACGCGATGTTTTGTCAAATTTCGATCATTTATTAGTGGCACAAAGTGAAATGAAAAAGCAAGATGCCGATGATAAAATTTCACGATAATAACAATGTCCCTTTTTTTAGCAGTTCATTATATCGCTATCAAAATCATCGTATCAATTTTTATAATCGCAATCAAGCAAAAATTTGTCGAATTTCCGAATATTCGCCATCATTGTTATCTGAAAAACGAGGTGGTTTTCTAAAGGAATTTGTTGTTGCAATAAATCACCGGTAACGAGCAGAAAATTTTAGCGCTCACGTGATATTAGCTGTTCTATCGATTCCTTATATAACGTAAAAGAATAATTTTATAGGTTCCACCAACGATGCAGAGACGTTAATGTTTATTACGTTGGAGATAAAAGAGATGAGATAATATTGATAACTTCCGCTGCATTCATTTGTAACGAAATAA